>JAUNZM010000001.1:0-5722990 GCA_033459285.1 Clamator glandarius | reverse complement strand
AAATCTGCCCAGGTCACACAGACCTGGGGAGAAGGTGAGATTTCATCGCAGCAATATTTAATACCTCTTCAAGGCCCCAGTGTAGGAGAACACTTAATCCCGTGCTTAATTTCATTTCTCCGCCTTAAAATACTGAGCGATGTGCTCATCTCAAAGTGAGGGCCTGGGCCCACTCAGCGTGCCCCTGAGCACGCTGCAGTTCTCCAAATAAACAGGACAGCAGCCAGATTTTGGCAGAAAGTTGAATCCTGGCTGTGGTCCATCCCATTCTGTCCATTTGTGCCCCAGCAGGATGCGAGCTGGTTGCCGGGGCGCCTGCAGCGTGATGCAGGCTGTGCTGGTACCCAGAGCCCTTCGCCTCCCCCAGCACACGACGGGACACCAAATTGCTTTTCTCCTTCCATCTTCTGCTCCAAATGATGTCTGGAGGAGTTGGTTTTGGGGTGGGGGAGGTGTTATTTTTTTGCCATGCTCCTCTGCCCGTGTACCAGCCAGGCCCTCCTGCATCAGGGACCCCAGGGGCTCCTGCGGTCCCCTCCCTCCTGCTCTTTGTCATCCAGAGCCATCATTTTCATTAGGCAGTTGCTCTGTACCTCGCTGCCCCACGCGCCTTTTATCTGCATTCTGTTAAATGATCTCAAATATGTGATATGATAAAAGACAAACAAACACCCGTTCAATTTAGTTCACCCTAATGCCAGACTCTACTTTTACCAAAGTAATTAAGATTAATGCAGTTGATAATTTAGGAAGCATTCTTAAATGTACCCTTCTGGCAGCATCTAACATGTAATTTTACCTTAAAAGATTTATCGGAGCACTTAGGTAACAGATAGTTCCTTAGCAAACAGGAGCATTTAGAAGGAAAATGAAAGATTAATATTTCTTAAATAAATGTCAAAATAAGTCATTCTTTATTAGAGTCCTACAAAGATGTTGTTGGCAGGCCCAGCCCCTCTGCTGATTCCCTGGGGGAGATTAAACCTGCCGCAGTCTCGAGGACTCAGTGAGCTGGAAGGGAGGAGGTCTCAGATGTCCGATGTCTCTGTTTTTTCAGGGAAGCAGACGCTTTGAAGGGCTTTGCTCGCCCATGTCAAAAAAACACCAGAACCAGGCCAGGCCCTTGTTCTGGGGGGCAGTTTGACAGGTGACTCCGACCTTGCTCCCACCATCCTCATTCTCCCTGGCAGCTCCCAGCTCCACTCAGCACATCCCAGCTGCCTTTCCCACTCTGCAACGATGGAGAAGCCGAGCTAAACCTCGGGAGAGGCTAGTCGCTCTCTATCACCAGCCATCTTATTTTCTTTGGAAAAGACTCGGAGACCGTTGGCCACAGCTGGGGATGGGACCGGAGTGAGTGTCTGATTGACAGCCAGCTCCTGTGACAGCCCAGCCAGGATATTATGGGATTTGCTTTGCCAGGTCACTGTGATCCATCCATCCTTTTTCGTAAAGACACCAGGTTGGGATGACCTTCAGCTGAGGCTGAGCCATATTCTGTATCTTCTCCTCTCCTCCCACCCCAGCCGTCTCATCTGTGCAGTCTCCCATGGGGCTTCCTATCTGCCAGACGTGCAACATCCTCTTGCAGCACCTCAGGGTCAGGTGGCGTGAAGATTCGGGAGGGAACCCAGGCGCTGCACCAAGACACTGGCTCGCAACACCCTCATATTTCACTAGGTGCCTGGGGAGCTGCCAAGATCAGCCGTGACCACCCAGGGACCTGCCCTCCTCCACTATTTTTCATTATAAACTGAGGAAGGATTAAGACTGTTTGCAAACTCGGGATCCTGAGCAAAAGTTGGATTCTTACCAGCTTGGAAATTCAAACCTATTCAGATCCAGAAAATCAATTTTGGATCATCTTAGACAAGAAACAAACTTACTGAATAACCTTCCAACTTCTCCTTGGGCCAGAAAAATCTGCTGGAAACAACTTCTCATGGTGCTCCTTGCCCCAAGTGCAGCCAGACCAGACTATCCAGGAGTGTGTGTGTGTGTGTGTGCGCGCGCACTCCCAGCATCTTCCCCGGTCACTCTTTCAAAGTCCTTTTCAAGCTGTTGGCACCAGGGCTCAGCTCCTTCCCACTGTGGTTTCTGCCCAAGGGATGCTCCAGCCTCCCTCTAGCCTTTCTCAGAAAGAGCCTCTGTCCATCTCCTTTGCTCCCAGGCAGTCCCTATGCCAGCCTCCCTCCTCAGGGACAGGCAGGGACCAGGGCTAGCAAGGAAATGTCACATCTCTCCTGGTGAGATGCTCCAACCTGCTGTATCGTGCCTGGGCAGGAACCAGACCTCTCATCCTGCTTTTGTCTTTGCTTGATTGGCAAATCACTTAATGTCAGGACAAGGTTTGATGTGTCTGGATATGACCCACACACTCCTGGGGAACAGCAAGAGTGGATTAACTCCAGGCTGGACCTAGGGCTGACAGGGATCCCTTAAAATCCCTCTTTTTTCCCATCTCACTTCCAAGGTGCAATGGAGGAAAGTACCGCTTAAAGAGCGTGGCCTGAAACTTGCGGTATGGGATGGAGATGGAGCAGGAGGTGGGTTCCTCCTCCACTGCTTGCCTGCCTGCCTGGGACTGGACATTATGGGGACCAAAACATCACCACCCAGCCGGGGGGCATTGAGGGTTGGAGATGGCAGGGGGGACCTGAGCTCATCGCTGGGTGCAGGAGCAGACCTGGCTGGGAGCAGGCTGGCAGCAGCCCCGCAGCTGCTCTTGGCACCTGCCAGAGGACCTAAGTGCACCTAGGGCTGTGGTTTGGGGTTTGGCTGTCCTCAGTCTTCCCTTCCTCCTCCTCACATCGGAAAGGCTGTTTCCTGCCTTTTGGGGTCAGATCCTGACCACAGGCACAATGAGCCTCTGCAAGGCTTTGGGGCTGCCGGACCCCAACAGGAGGAGGCAGTGGATGGGATGCAGGATATGGAGCAGGGATGCAGAAGATAGGGAGGTGGGACCCCCTCTCCATCCACACCTCAGTTTCCTCACTCCCACAGCACCCTACAACCACATGCCTGGCCAAAGCCACTGGTGTGGGGAGATTCAGCTGGGGGTGGCTGTGATGGGGCATTTTGGGGTGGATACCCTTCCTTTTGGCAACTGAGCTTTCCACACACGCTGTGGTGCCGGCAGCCAAGCCAAACACAGATTCCTGACGTCGTTTTTTTCTTTCCTTTGCAGCCAAGAAATTCATATTTCATGGGAGGTGAAAGTGAGTCCCGGCAGTAGCTGAGCGGCAGAAGGTGCCAAGGTACAGCCAGCTGACAATACAGGGTCGGATGCTATTTTTGGGAGCCAGATACTTTTCTCCTCATCCCCAACAGGCTCAGGGAATGCCCCCAGCCCTCCCAAGCCCCAGCTGCAGGGATACTCAGGGACCTCCCTGGCTGCTCTTCTGGCCCTGCAGCAATCCTGCTGCAAGACACAGAAAGTTTAAAGAGGCACCAGGCTTTGAGAAGGGGCTAGTTCACAAGGGAGAGGGATCTTTCACATTCCCAGCCAAAGTTGTGGCTGGATAGGATCGACCCACCTGCGTAGGATTTAAATCCTTTAGGCAGTAGTTATATGCTCCTTTTGGGGGCCAAAAATCCTAAGCATGTTCAGAGTCATCCCCACATCTCCTGAAGCTGGTGAAAGCCTGTAGAGCTGGTGGGGTTCATTTTGGGAACCCCTCCCAAACCCATCTCCTTCTCGCCAGCCGCAGCGGAAAGGTTTTGTTTGGGTGATGCCACCCAACCCACATCTTGATTTTTCTTCCATCCACCCACTCCCATGCCTGTCCCCGAGCCACCGTTGTCGAAATCGCAGTACTTCCAGCCACGATACCCTCTCAGATAACAGCAGCCCCAGCCTGGGATGGTTGTTTATTTGCCTTGCACGAGCAGCCTATGAGCTTGCCCATGCCAAACCCCAACCGGAGCTGCGGTCCCGGGATCCCCATCCCAGTGTCCCTTACAGCCAGCTCTGCACATCTCCCAGCCCCGTCAGGGTTTCGCTGGACTGGGCACTGTACATACAAATAGCAAGAACAGTCCCTGCCTTGCTAATCTCAACAGACGATACAGAGAGCAGATAGGCGAGGGGAAGCATTATCGGGCCTGATTTACAGATGGAGGGCTGAGTCACCGTGATTAACTGACTTACCCAAGGTCATGCAAGGGAGAGGCCAAGCTGAGTGCTGAACCCGGCTCTCCTGAGTCCCCCAGCAAGGCCAACCCTCTGCTCCGCACCACGGGGAAGGAGTTTTGCCTTACATCCAGAGTGATGCTTGGCTGAGCCCAGGCAGAGGCTGGGCAGCAGGGCTGAATCTGCCCCTCTGCAGGCAGCGCCACCATTTCAGTCCCTTCTTCCTCCTCTCCTTCATCAGCTGGTGGGGTTTTTTTGTTGGTTGTTGGGTTTGTTTCTTAGCTGTTCACGCAACCATTTTGTCCCCTTGCCACTGCTTCCACTGGAGGGGGGCTTTGCCCTGTCAAGATGCTTTACCTGCTGCTGCACTGCCCACGGTGGGGATGTAGTTGTCCCTTCAGTCTTCATGGTGTGGTTCCCATGCAATGTTCCAGCTGAGATGCAAAGCTTCAGCATCCTGCTGGTGGGATTCACAGGTCTTTTCTCTTGGGAATTAGATGCCGTCAGGGCTGGGTGTGATGCAGTCCCCCAGGATTTGTGTGCAGGAATAAGTGCTAATGAAATGGGGATGTGCTAAGGTGCTTGGGGTGCACAGGCAGCCCCAAGGGACCCTCAGCTCTGCCCCTTGGGCACAAGCAGTTCTCAGAGCGTGAGGAGCTGAGACACTTGGCTCTGGGTACTGGAGAGCCAGGGTGGTGAATCACAACCCATCTGACATGTTGAGGCTCCTAGCAGGACGGGATCTGCCCCAGAGATCTGCCCAAGATCCTCACTGGCCAGGCTCCTGCCGTTGCTGCTCATCTTGTCCCCTCTGTCCCTGAGCCACAGCAGGACCATGGGAGTCTGTGGGCAGCCCAGTGTTGCCCCAGCATGGGAAGATGCTCTGGGTCTGGGTGAAAGGGCTGAGCATCCAGCAGGGCACACGATTGCAGATGAGGAGGACTCTCCCTTCATCCAGGCAGCCTGTTACTAAATACCACTGCTTTTTTTTTAAAGCGTAACCTTCCTTTGTCCTGTCCCATCTCATCAAACCTCCTCTTCCAGGAAATGAAACATAAAACCCAAAGAAGCTATGCCTGTGGTAACCCAAAGAGGAGTCTGATCCTACGGACAGGCTAAGGGCTTGGAAAATAAAAGGATGAAATGGTCCCTATTTTCATTTTATTCTGGGTTTCCCATCCTGCAAAGGGCTCACTATGTTTGGGCTGAATCTGTAAAGCCTCGGGTGATGGATGCAGGCAGCTGCCTGGGGAATATCACTTTAAATTAGCACACCCAGCCCTCCTTATCAAGCACCCATCGGGAGCAGCACTGGCTGAGCTTCACCAAGAGGCCCCAGATTTCTGTGCCGCACAGCTCCCAGGGCTGCTGTGCCATTGCACTCGGCCACTGGGATTCACAGTGATGCCCTGTGGCCACAGCCACCCCCACGCAACGACGGGGACCTCCGAGTCCTGGTGTGGAGACCAGCATCAGGGTTTTTGGAGAATGAAGCCCTAATTGACACCTTGCCCTTATCCCTCCTACCCGGGCTCTGCCATCACCACTGAGCATCCTGGCGTGGCTCATGGATCCTCTCAATCAGCAGGACAATCTTGCATGCCACCAGTTCTGCTTTCCTCATCTCCACCGCTCTGCCAGAGCAGGCAGCACAGTGTCTGTTTCTCCTGGCGCTCAGCACTAATGCACCAGTAAACCCCGTCCCTCGCCATGCAAATCCTGCAGCTTTATGGATACACAAACAAGCCTTTCCTTCAAAAAAAAAAAAAGGCTCCTTTATGTGGCTGAAAGAGCACGACTGTGATAATGTAGCAAGTGCTGGCCTTGGGTATTTTATCTTGGCAAGGAGCCTTTGCAAATTTAAACAGCAGCAAACAGGCTTCGCAGTTGTGGCTGGAAGCAGCATAAGTGGCGCATTGTTTTGCAAGCAAACCCCTTGCGTGCCAAAGGGCCGCGTGTGAGCTTTGGCCAGGGCGTGGGGAGCAAGCCTGATAGGGCCTGGCTGTATCAGCCCAAGATTCATTTCACTTAACGGGATGTGAAATTCTGGAGGAATTTGAGCCTGGCATCTCGAAGCAGAGAGGAGAGCTTGGGGAGCCCCCTCTCCAGCTCTCCTCACTGCGTTGCCTTCCCTCCCCGCAAGGGCTCACAGCATCTTTGCAGAAGGAGCAGAGGGATGCAGCCAAACCTCTGCTCTCTCTATATATACACAATAATATGCATATTTTGTGCTGATATGTGCTGCAGCAGCATCAAAGACTGCTGGGTGCTCACCTCAGCTGTTGTGTGCATGCCAAGCATCAAACGTGAACAGAGAGAAAACCCGTGCACGTGGCAGAGAAGCCAAATAGACACAGGTTGCTCCCCTTTCCATGCAGAAAATCTCATTTTGTGCTCAGATCTCTGCTGGGCAGAGAGAGCAAGGCTGTGCAGCACAGGGTGGACCCTGAACAAGACTGAGGATCTGTAAGAATTACACCCAGAAGACTAATAAGTTGAACTTCATGCTTCTTTACAGCCAGGTGGCTCCCTCCCCAGCTCCCAGCAGTATCCTGCCTTTGCCCCCTGCAGCAGACAGTAAAGAGGCATTTCTAGTGAGCAAGGAGAAAGAAACCCTTTCTGTTTCCAATAGACTTTTTAAAAGTGACTCTTTAAAACAGAAGTTTACTCTTCTTTTTAATATTAGCTGTGTCTGCGGCTAAAATCCCAGTGGTACCTTTTAAAAGGCTGGGCTTGACTTGTGTTTCATGTCTAATGCCCTGAGGTCCTGTATCGTAAAATCAGCTGGTAAAGTCAGGACTTAGTTTTTATTCTTTCACCTACTTAACAGCGTCTAAAATTGCAAGGGCAATTTGCGGGAGATGTTAAAGTTAAGGCAGAGGCGCAGAAGCCCGAATCCTTTCTCCAGGAGTTTCTGAGCAATGGTTTGGTAGAGGGGTAGTTAGGCCAAAAGGATGCACTGGGAGGGAACTGAGGTGGAAAAAAAGCCGTTTGCTTCACATTCCAATCTCATGGTCCCTCCAGCTGCGGGAACTGGGACACAGGGACATGGGAGCCCTTCCCAGGACGCCTCTCCCAGCCCAGCCTGACAGCCCTTCCCACTAATCCGTAGGTGGAGCTCTTCTGTCATCTTTTTCTGCTTATGTTGCTAAGTAGTAACCCAGAAATAGCTTCCCCGGGAGGAAAAAAAGTGCCTCCCTCAGCAGTTTTTGCCAAAGGTGAAATGCTCCAAGCATCCTTTGAAGAGCCAAAAGCCGGAGGACCACCCCGGGGCTGTTAGGGGGGGCTGCACTGTCCCTTCCTCCACCCCTTCCCCCTCTGTGCCAAGAAAAGGGATTGAAACATCTCCTCTCCTCGGCTGACAGCTGCCCTTTCTCTCTTTTCCCCATCCCAGGTCTGAAACGATGCAGCAGAGCCCTACTGGCACTTGGGACCCCGCGCCACCCCGGCCTTGGGGAGCCGCTGCGCCTCTTGCCGCCCCGGTGCCCACCAGAGGAGGACCATGCCCGTGACGGAGGGACAGCAGCTCACAGCGGGACAGGAAAACGGGGCTTTCTAGCCTTTCCTCCCACCTCGGTATCATGACTGGAGAGACCCAGCATGTTTACACCATCAGCGATACTGAGGCCGGCCCCAAAGACGCCAACAAGGACTTTGGCTTTGAAGGCTGCAGGGGGAAGGATGGGAAGGCACTCGGTGGGGAGAGCACGTCCTCCTTCCCCAGCCCCAAGGACAAGGAGCCCCACAGCCAACGGGAAGCCGTGATCCGCCCACAGCAAGCGGGAAAGATCGACTTCAAATCCCTCCACTGCAAACCCAAGTTTGGCAACAATGACACCTGGGGAGAAGTCAAGGGGGGCCCCCAGTCCCCACCAGGGAAGGGGCGAGCCCGTGAGCGCAGCCGGCGCTCAGGGAAGGGTGAGCGGGGCCACCAGCAGCTTTACCGGCTCAGCATTGCCGGCACTCGGCCGAACCCCACCATCGGCATTGCCTACCCCCAGCAGAAGGTGATCCCCCCCAAGAAGCCAGAGGTGAATCACAGCCCCGTGGCTGGCAGCTATCACTTCCATGTTCCCAGCATCCCCCAGCACGAAACCGAGCTCCGGCAAGACGACCTCAGCTTTGGCCACTGCTTCTCTGACGCTGCCGCCGGCCGAACATCCGCCAACTATACCTCACAGCCCGCTCCACGCCACAGCCCCAAGGGGCAGCCTCCTGCCGCCGGCATCCCCCTCAAGAGCCCCGGCACCAATGGGCAGCTACATTACTTAGAGTTTCAGGCAAACGGAGCCAACTCCTGGCCTTCCCCAGAGAAGAGTTTTGCCAGTGCTAGCTATGGGATCTCGGTGCAGAAGCCCAATACCTTTCCGGAGGGTGGCAAAGCCAGTGCCCACGGCCTGGGGACTTTGCCATGCCAATACTCCTTCCAGCTGCTGCACGATTCGGGGAAGGAGCCGTACCGCAGCGATGTGGGGAGCCAGGAGTACCTGGACGTGGGGCTCGCCACCGGCCAGCTGGCTCATGGCGCCTTTGCCTTCCACTCGTCCTCCAACGAGTGGCAAGAGGAGGCACTGAGCGGCAGCTCCTATGAGAGCGTGTCCCCCGAGGGCAGGCTGTACAGCTTGCCGGCACCTCCGCCGCCGTTCCTGCATCCACCACTGGCCCCACACCACAGCCCACTGCAGTGCTGCAAGGGCAGGAGTGAGCATCCCACCGACCCCAATGGTGCTCTCTCGTCATCTGGTGCTATCGACCAAAACGCAAGCACTTTCCAAGAAAACCAAACTGTTTTTCCGTCTAGTTTACACTCACCTAGTATGCCAAAGCCAGTCGGTACGAGGCAAGCCTCAGCAAAAGACAGTGTCCCCAGCCCACGGCTGCTGGTCCAGAGCAGCCCTCTGAGAAGGAGCATGCCACCAAACCCTCTCTCCCAAGTGCACTTTCAGAGCAAAGCCTATTGCAATTCCCCCACGGGCAGTGCCAGCGCAGGATCTGTGCCTTTTGAGACAAGCATTCCCACTACAGCACCCACCCACCCCAGGCTTGTGCAAGCTTGGGAAGGTGCCACTAAGGCGTTTTCTCCCATGGACCAGAATTCAGCACCTTATTCAAACCTTGTTGGAAACCAGTTCTCATTCGAGTGCCAGTCTGGCCCCGAGCAGAGGCAGCACAGGCAGAAAAATGCCAGGATGCCTTGGCAGCAAATACACCTCACTTCTGCAATGCCCGGTCAAAACAGGCTAGAGTTGTCAAGACAGATCACCAGCCAGAAGCTCTCCTTCCCCCTGGGCACATCAGAGTGGGAGGGGAGCGGGAAAGCCCAGAAAGGCCCCACCATAGGTAACCCTCCGGGGTATCACAGCAAAAAACTCTTGTCTGGAGAGAGTCTTGGGGTCCAGAGGAGGGACCTCAACTCAACAGGCCCTTTGTCTTTCGAAAATGGGAAGGAGCCAGGGTCTCCCACCTGTGAAACGAGAAGCAAAGCCCTCTTCTACAGCATGGGTCAAGCAGGTCCTCCTCCTGCCTCCAGGAGCTCATCGGGCTCAGCACTGGTCCTGCAGCCATCAGCCTTGGTAGCTGCCTCCCCCTGCGAGTCTCCACTGCCGTCCCCTGTCCCCAACCCCACCTGCAGCAGCACCTGCTCGTCGCTCTCCCCCATGTCCAGCAGCCCACTAAACCCCAGTTTTGAAGACAGTCAAATGTCTGGAGCTCTGACACCCTCTCCCTTCCTCCAGCACCACTGCCATCCCAAGGACAGCAACAAAACCTTCCACCTCTCCGACGTCCTGAGCTCCAGCTCACTTCATTACCACCCTTCAGATTCCATCAAGTCCTTTCACTTCCTTCCTGATGCCCTAAAAGACAGCAATATTCTGAAATGCACCCCGGTGAGCCCCTTCCACAAACCTGGCATGGGAGCAGCCAAAGGATGCTCAGATGGGCTGGATGGGGAGCAGCCCCCGCCGCCATACTCCTCCCATCACTTGCTGGCCAGTTCACTCAGCAGTGCCAGCCTGGACCAGCTGGACGTGCTCCTGACCTGCAAGCAGTGCGACCAGAACTACAGCAACCTCTCCTCCTTCCTGCAGCACCGCCAGTTCTGCACCTCCCATCCCGTTCCCCAGGGAGAGAGCAAGGATGCTCCTCAGGCAGCCGAGGGGCGGAAAGCGCTCCCCTTGGAGGCCCCCAAACCCACCAGTCTGGGACTCTCTCTGGACACCCACACACATTTGTTGGCTTTAAACAAGAGTGATGACTTCTTGCTGGATGGGGAAAGCAAAAGCGAGGGCAGGGAAGATGCTCTGAAGGGTGGCCTCTTCAATGGCCTCTCCGCTAGCTCGCTGCCACTCACTGCCTCAGACCTGGACATCGATGATGCCAAGCTGGACAGCCTGATCACTGAAGCCCTCAATGGCCTGGGGTACCAGTCCGATAACCCAGAGATTGACAGCAGCTTCATAGACGTGTTTGCTGACGAGGAGCTGACGGGCATGAAGGTGGCTGGCAGTGGGATGTCCCACAAGGCAAAGGAATCCCTGGCCTCAGAGAGCAAATCCAAGCAGGCAGCGGTGGAGGAGAAGGCCATGGGCCAGCCCAAGGCTGGCTGTTTTTACAAGGACAGCCACACAAATGGGGAGCAGGCAAAGAAAGGGGAAGAGAAGCAGCACCTTCACAAAGGAAAGGCAGCACGGAGTTTGGCAGCCCAGGAGCCAGATCCTGGGGTAGCAGGAGCAGAGAGTACAGCCAGGCTGCGGGTGGGCAGGAAGAACAACATCCCACCAGGCACCACCTCATCCAAGTCCACCTCCAGCCAAAAGCATCCCAAGAAGCTCAGCCAGGAGCATATAATGAAGAGTGAGGTGGGGCCGGGCGTTGCCACCAAGAGTTCCAAACCATCTCGACTATCCATGAAGGAGATGAAGAAGCGGAAGCCCCGGAGTGGGACATGGAGCAAGGAGCTCATTCACAAGATTGTTCAGCAGAAGAACAAGCTCCACAAACTGCAGGTGAAAAGCAGCAAGCAGGCACAGTTCACCCAGGTCACTGAGAGGCTGATGCCAGCTGCCAAGGAAGGCAGGTTTCGGGAGTATGACTACATCTCCGACTCAGATGATGATGGGACGGAGTGTAGGAAGCTCCGAGGACGGAAGAGGCGAGGCAAAGGATTCGTTGGAAGGACCAAGTACAACTTTAGCAAGAGACGTCCAGGAAGAAGCGGGAGACCAAAAGAGAAAGATCCAGCCTGGAGCTACAGCCAGAAAAGGGACAGTCAGAAAAAGGAGACACAGCAGCACAGAGGTGTCCTGAGCCAGGAAGATGGCAAGAAAGAGAATTGTGCCACCAGAGTCCGAAGGCGGAGCAGGCAGTCATCTACTGGCAGTAACCACAGTGATTGTGTGCCCAATGAAGTGGGCACTAGCCCGCCCCGCACTGATGGCGCTGGCTCAGGCAGCGAGAAGGGAGGCACACAGAGGAGGAGGCGTGCAGGCAGCCCAGCACATGTGCAAAGGACTCCACTCAGACTTATGGAGGACAGGAACCCAAAGAGCCAGAAGAGCAAAGAAGACCTTCCCAGGGGGAGCAGGCGGTTTGGCTCAGCTCAGCCTTTGGCAGCAGGTTCCAGGACCCAATTGAGTACTGAGCCAGGTGTTGTTGTGATGGACTGTGCAAACGAGGAGCCGTTACCGCAGCCCCAGGAAAGTCAGCTGCCCATCACAGCCACACCAGGCAGGAGCCCCGTCGGGCACTCCTGTAAGAAGGGGGCAGAAGAGCCCAAAGGAGTAGCAAAGCACACAAATGAAGCAGGAGAACCCACCTTGGAGTCTCAGGACTCACCTGAACTGCCCATGCTCCACCAGAAACATCATTTTGTCCCTTTCACAAGTGATGGGCCAAAGTACCATGCAGGGGAGCTAATTGATCCATCCCACAGCAGTAACGAAACGATTCCTGCCTACTCAGAAGCAGGCATCAAATATTTGAAGGCACATGGGCTGTCTGATGGTCAAAAGGACTACTCTGCTCCAGTTGCCCCCTACGGACGGGATGCAGTGGGTATGATGCTCACTGCCAAGGCACCCAATCCATATGTCAGCAATGACAATGAGTTCTTTGATCCCAAAGGCCTTCCCAGTCAATACAATGACAACCTCTTCTCAAAGCCCGCAGCTTTGGACTCTTCCCACATGGATGGCCTGTACTTATGCCAGGATAATATCAACACCAGTTCCTTCGAGCAGAAGCACACCAACATCTCCCCCTATGCCATAGAAACCCCACAGGGCAAGGTCTCTTCCCTTCTCAGCTTTGATTCCTCTTCAATATTTGGAGAGCTTCCTGTCACCGAGTTTGATCCACCACTATATGAGAGTGTTTCTGTGAGCAAGGACAGTTATGTGACAACATTTGCCTGCCCCAGCAATCCCCCCAGCAAGTCATTGCCATTTGAACAATCGTATCCACCATTCATGCCGGAAAAAGACTGGTCCCTCATGGAGGAGGTGGCTCCAATGATGCCAGATGACATGACTCAGTTCCACAACCTTGCGGTGGAGAAGCCTCTAACCAAGAAATTCCCCAAAGAAGGACCTGTCCCCACCAGCCAACTCTCCCTGCCACTACCCGACAGGATAACGGATTACAATGTGACTTTTATGAACAACATATCTGATGATGAGCTGGAGATCAAGCAATTAGTCACAGAGCTGGAAAGTCAACTGCAAACCAGCAAGCTGGATAGTGATGCATCCATCACCCTTCAGAAACCTGATCAACACATTGCTGCCCATCTACAAGGAGAGGTGGCTGAACAGTTCCCACCACTGCCAGCTGAGCAAGAGACAGGTCAGGAGAAAGGACTGTTTTTGGTAGAAAAGCTGAGCAGTTCAAGCCTCTGTGTTGGGGAAAGGCAGGGAGATGAGAAACCAGCTGTTGTGAGCACCCACAGGGACTACGAGACGGCCAAGGAGCCCTGGTCTTGTCCGGTGGAGCTGGGCTCAATGGAGGCAGGGATGTGCACACCAGCCCCGCTCGCTGCAGAACATTTCTGCTCCAAAGACAGTGACGAGCAACACCAGGGCGCTGTGGCTGCTGAGAAAAGTGACCCTGGAAAGGTGGAAAATAGATCTTCCTCCAAAGGTCTACCTGGCTCATGCACACCAGATCAAGCAGAGGCTCCCATCTACACAGACCCTGTGGCAAAAAGCCCCCCTGTTGTCACCATATTTCCAGAGACCCTGGAGGCAGCAGAACCAGCTAAAGATCCCCTGCCATGCCAGCATCATGCTGAGAGCTTTCCTGTGCCAGGGAAAGCAGATAAAAGCTTTGCTGACACTGCAGACCTGGAGAAGATTGATGCTCATCTTCCAAACCGTAAACCTGAAGTTGGCTTTCAGCAAGGTCCAAACCCAGCCTTGGATCTTCCCTTTTCACCTCACCTCAAAGAGGTCCCAGATACAGAAGAAAGGCCCTTAAGCAAGCCCAAGTCACCCAAAATGGCAAAAAGCACCATGGACTTCAAAGGGGATGGTGCTGGGTCTGTGCCGGTGGAAGAAACTGAGGAGAGGAAAAGCCCCACCACCTATCCAGCCCCTGGACCCAGTGACAAAACCAGAAAGCAAAAAGTGCTGCTGTTCGATATGCTGAGTCTGCCCAAGGGGAGTGACTGCACCTCCCAAGAGATGCTGGCATCCCAGGAGATGGCTGCCAACCCTCTGCAGCAGCTCCAGCTCTTTGTTGCCCGAACAGTGAAGAGCAACGAAGAGGAGCTGTTGATGCCATGTTTCCCCATGCTTCTTGCTCCCAGCCATCTCTCTGCCACCACCCATGCGCAGATGGAGCAGAAAGAGGAGAGCGGCAGTGCCTTGGAAGGAGAAAATTGGACGTACTGCCCTGCCCAAGGGGAAGAGAACACCGTTATTGGAGGCAACATGGAAAATATTACTGCTCCAGCAAAAGAGGCTGTGGTTTTCCCCAGTGGATGCGAGCAGCTGGAGTCATTCAGTGCAATGAGCGCTTATGGTGCAAACCAACCCAAGTACACAAAGCCAGAGCTGCAAAATAATGCAATGGAGCTGCAGCACTTAGCAAATGAACATGCGGAGCTGAATGACATTAATATCCGTGCAGATGGTGTTTCCCAAGAGCAAAATGACCTCTCACCACTCACAAACACAGCTGTGACCCCACTGCCAGGGCAAAGAAAGCAAGCCGATCAGCTTGTGGAAGATCAGGAGCAAGATAAAAACACATCGACCTTGGCATTTAAAAAACATGAGCAATCCCATTTAAGCTGTAGTTTGCTTGAGAAAGAAACTCTGAGCAGTGCAGCAGGAGAGAGGCTGGAAAGGAATCAGGTAGGGCAGGAGGCACAACCCCTGCACAGTGCTCCTGCAAGTCCCACCAGTCCACCCATTCCCTCCAAGGAGGAGCTCCACCAGGATCACTACTTGGTGCCAGAGATGAAAGCCAGCACAGTCAATGCAAAGGTTCCCAAGGAAGGAAATGGCAAGAAGTCCCTCAATGGCTGTCACTACATGGAGGAATCTCCAACCAGCATGACCTCACCAATCAATTTTTCTCACCCCAAATGGTTGCAAGGCAGTGGGGTTGAAGGAGCAGAGGTCCCTGGCTTCAGCACTCAGCTCTTGGATGAGAAGAAAACCAGCGCATCTCTGCTTAACTCGTCAAGTTCATTTGTTGCGAAGAGGTGTCCTCCCGAGGCCAATGACTATCACATCCACCACTGCACCACAGGCCCAGTAGAGCAAGAGACATGGAACAGGGCACCCACCTTTTCTCCCTCACTGCATCACTGCGAGTCTCCACAAATGGAGGTAGTTGAGGACAGTCCCTGTCACCTCCCCGATGGTGTTCTGGGTAACTACGGACCACTTGAAAGAGAAGGAATGGCAAAACCCGGCACTCTGCTGTGTGCTGGTGCCGTGGTGGGCTCTGCGCTAGAGGTGGATGGTCCCCAGAAGCCACATGGGAAGGACTGCTCTCTTCCCTCCTCACCACCTTTCCAACAAATGGGTGTGGGGAAAGAGGTACCTGAAAGCACTAGTGCTGTGCTGTCAGCCTCTTGTTTTAAAGAAAACCAAGCGTGCACCATCACAGATATGGTCATTAAGTCCATTCCTCCAGAAACCCAAGATTACCCAAACCAGTCCACAATGGATCTTCTGCCAATTAGAGAAAGAGAGGTAAACCTGACAGAAGGGAGCAAGCTTGAAAGCATCTCCGATGATGGCAATAAGCTTCAAAGTGAAACAGAGGCTCTGTCCAATGGTTTTATTGTTCAACAGGTGCCAGCTGCTGTCAGTAGAAGTCTTACAATAATTGGAGATCTTGGTCTTTCCACAGAGAGTTTAAAAGGGGAGAAACCCAAAAGCCATGGCACTGGAGAAGCTGTGAGTTGTGTGTTAAGCAATATGGGACAAGGAGAGGAAAACACATGTAACAGTGCTCCAAACCCTTCCCAAAATGAACTTCACAAAGAAAAGGGGCTGAATGGGCTCCCGGCAACCTGTGACATCTGTTCCGCTACTTTCCGATCCAAGCCTGGCCTGACCAGGCATAAAGCTGTCAAACACCAGGTGAAGAATGGTGGCATACAACAGCCTGGTAAGACTCCGAGGTCCACTTTGGCTCCTGCAAACAAGACATCAAAAGCAGCCCAAAAGGTGCCCAGGAGGAGTCTGAAGTCGTCGGTCAAAGAAAAAACCTGCAGCTCACAGATGCCAACCACTGATGTTGACCATGTCTCCAGCAAAATATGCCCACAGCTGGAGAAAGAGCCCAGTACTCAGATGCAAGATGTGGTCAGCCGAGTGCTCACTGACCTCAGCGTTATCTCCTTCAAGATGTCCCAGGAGCTGCACCACACGTGTATTCTTCAGAGGGAGATGAAGACACAGGGGCCACACTCAGAGACAAATGGACCAGGAGAGGCAGCAGCTGAGAAACTGGACCTGGGACAAGAAGCCAAGAAAGGACAAAAGGGCAGAAGGAGACAAACTAAAGGTGCTGGAGAAGCGAACAGTAATTCTGAAAACAAGCTAAACAGGAAAGTGAGACGAAGGAAAGCAAAGGTATTTCCCAGCAGAAATGAGCCCAGTGGCCTATGTGAGCTGGAGAATAACACAGGTCCTCCTCCTGCTGTCCTCAGCTCCAGTCTGCCTGGGATCATGGAGACCTTGCATGAACCAGGTGATTGCAACTCCACAGAGGAACAAAATAGGTCCAACTCAACCCAGCACTCTCAAAAAGCTAAACTGTCCCCTTGTACGGCCGAGCTCACAGAGAACCTAGGTGACAGGATGTTGTCTTCAAAAGAGATGGTCAGCAATGATTTAGTAACGAGCACAGTTGCCTGTCCCAGGGAGGTGGAAGATCTAAATGGAGTGGAAGACACGCAGGCTTGTAAAAAATGGGTTAGCAGGTTCGTGAAGCAAGTGGAGAAAGAAATAGGTAACGTAGGCAAAGAGCAGCATCATGGTGACAGTGGCAAGGAGGAGGCAGATGCTGAGACAGAAGACAGTCTTGCAGCAGGCAGTAGCACTGGGAACCGGGGTGGTGCCCTGCAGTGTCCCACAGCTCCTGATGAAGAGGGTCTGCTGCTGGAGACTCATGATTCAGAAAGCATCCAAAAGGCTCCTGGGCTAGGTGCTCTGCAGATCGTGCCAGGAATCAGCCCTCCTCCTGTTGAGCCAAAACTCTGGGCAAAGGCAGGTCTGTCATCAGACAAAGAGCACTGTGTGGAGGGCACGTCCGTCTCAGACCTCCAGAGCTTGTTTGATGATGACTCCACATTCTCTCAGCTGTTCCCTCGGGATGACCAGTTTGTCCGGAGAAAGTGCAAACGGGTGTATGGGAAGCGAAGCAAGAAACCCAAGCCTGCCAGCGAGGTAAACCTCCAGCCAGCAGGTGCCATCGACCTGTTCACAATCCAATTAGCTTCTGACCTCAGCGAAAATACTTCTTTTGGTGTCACCAGAGAGGACCCTTGTGAATATGAAACCATCTCTGTTGACGATGCCTTAATGCTAAATATGAGTCACGGCAGCAAAGCAAAGAGCGGAGATGCTGCTCCCAGTGAATCTAAAAGCACTGGGTCGAGGCTGGACTGTGAGAAGACTGACCAAGGGAAGGAGGACATTGACCTGGAAGACAACATGCTAACCTTCCTGTGCCAAAACAGCCAAGTAGACAATATCCCCAGCCTGAATATCTGGGGGAGTATGGAGAAGGGGGGAGAAAGCCTCTCTGCTGAGGACATGCTTGAGCCTCTGGTGGACCTTGAGGATGAACACTTGCTCAGAGAAGCAAGCTCTGGGCCCCCTGGCCTGGCAGAGGAGCCCTACAATGGCAAGGCTGAGGAAGATTCAGACTCTCCTGAATTTCATAGCATCGACATTGAGATGCTGAACGCAAAGCTAAAAATGAGAGACGTGTCCTTCTTCAGCCCTTGCAAAGATCTTCCTGGCCATGGGGAGGCCAACACTGTGAGTTTCAAGCCAAAGCCAGGCCAGCACTGCAAGCATAGAAATAAGCTAGAAGATGGGAAGATGGGGAAAAAGCGCAGTGAGATAACCATCAAGGCCAAAGACAAGCAGTACAAATGCAAAGTCTGTTTCCAGTGGTTCCTAACATTAGGGGAGCTGGACTTCCACAAGCTCTCTCATAACCCTTCCCCTCCGCCTACCTGCTACATGTGTGTCCAGCGTAAATTCAGCTCCCGGGAACAGCTGAGGGACCATCTGAAGGAGAAGCACGCCAAAAACAAAGCCGGTCTATGGGCCTGTGGGATGTGCCTGAAGGAGATCTCCGACGTCTGGATGTACAATGAGCATCTCCGTGAGCACGCCACCCAGTTTGCTCGCAAGGGTCAGGCACAGAAGTCCGTGATGGGCCTACCAGCCTGCTTCGGTGAGGACAATGCTGCTGTCACCCACTTCCTCAACACCATCATGTATCAAAAGCCCAGCAAGTCCTCCCGGCATGCCAATCCCAGCAGCAAGCATGCAGTTAGCCGACGGAGCAAGAGCCCCAAGGAGCTGCCCCTTGAGCAGGAGGCCAAGGAGATGAAAGATCCCTTGGAAAGCAACATCAAAGTGAAGCCACCTGCACCCAGCTCCTCTAATGCATCCAGCAGTCCATCTCCAGATCATACGGCAAAAAGTGAAGGCACCTCAAAATCTGTCCCCATGCACCCAGACTGCAAGGATCCTTCCAGGGACTGTCATCACTGTGGCAAGCAGTTTCCCAAGCCCTTCAAGCTCCAGCGGCACTTAGTTGTGCACAGTTTACAGAAGATTTACTTGTGCCACAAGTGTCCAATGTTCTACCAGGAAACTAAAGAGCTTCGAAACCACCTCAGCCAGGAGCATGGGATAGTGGAGGAGCAGGAGATCAAGCACACCACACTTTATGCCTGCGAGCTCTGCGCAGACGTCATGCATGTTATCAAGAAGTCCTTCATCTGCAGTATGTGCAACTACACCTTCTCCAAGAAAGAGCAGTACGACCGGCACATGGAGAAGCACCTAGCGGGAAGCAACAAAACTTTCAAATTCAGAGGGGTCATGAGGCCTGGAGCTGCCTCCAGGGAGGGCAGGGAGAAAGTGAAAGAGGACAACTCTCTCGGGGAGGGCATGCCGCCGAGTAAGAAGAGGAAGGTTGCTCACCGCAGCAGTTCACTTCCACGCAGCTTGCCTGTCCACCTGGACCACACTAGCAACCTTCACCCGGCAGAGGCTACAAGCTCCAGCCTGCAGGCTCCTACTGACTCCTTCCCTACGGCACCCGGTGACTCAGGAGCACCCCAACCTTCTGTGAAAACGGAAGACCTGGTGGGTGACTTCTCTGACCTCCTGGCAGAGATGGAGAAATCCCAGTTTGATGCCCTGCCTTCACCCCCCTGCCTCTCCCCATCTTTGCCACAGGCTGCAGCAAGCAGTCCAGAGCTTGGCCATATCACTGCCCTGTCTATTGAAGAGTTGGAGAAAGGAACATTTGATGGAAAACCACTTCCTTTCTTAGACTCACCTGAGTTTACCATTGACCTTCCTGGGTTGGCTTGTAGCCAAACCACAGACCAAAAACTCTCTCCTCCACACCTGACTGAGAAACGTGGTTGCACCAATGCCCATAAAAGAACAAGTGTAGGCAACAAAGACAAATATACAGCAAGTGTCCTGGAAGATGCCAGTGCAGCCTCTGACACTGTGGATGAGATCTCATTTCTCCAGCTTGCCAAGAAGGTCTCTGAGCTTCCTTCCCCACAAGCAGAGGTTCCACTAGCCAAGAAGACCCAAAAGTGGGGCAACCCAGGCACCAGCGATGCCTCTTCTTGGGAAGATGCATCTGAGGCCACGTTTCCAGAAGCTGCACATGACCCTGTGCCCCTGAAGGACAGAACAGCATCGCCCACTCTGAACACGGCTGCCGAAGATTCAGTCCCACAGAAGAAAACCACTGGTAGCCAGCCCAGCAGTGAGGCTGCTCCCAGCACAGGCAGCCCTGTCAGCAGCACCGAGGAGGGTCAGCAACATGTGGGGCAGGAGAAAGACATGTCTGAGGCCAAGGACAATATTGCTAACATGAAGGACCAACGTGGCAACCCAAGCAAATCCACTGGCCACCATCCCAGAGGTGAGGTGGCCAGCAACGCCATGAGACACAGACAGGTGGAGTCAAGCAAAGCCACTGGCAAGCTTCACCCCAAAAGGAGGAAAGAGTACAAGTCCTTGAGCCATCGAAGCAGCTCCGGCTCCCGGGAGAACATGGAGGGAGATGGGAAAAAGAAAAAAGCACGGAATCCTTGCCCAGGGAGGAGCGAGAGTGCCAGCAACCTCAAACGGACCGGCTGGAGCAACGCTGAAGCTTCTGCCCTCTCACCCAGGAAAAGGGAGACACACTGCAACAAACTGGTACCCAAGCCCAAAACAGGCACCCAACTAAAGAAGATGGTCCTGGACACATATAATCAGAAGAAGGGAGAACTCCATCATGCCAATGGGGATGTGAAACGCAGGAAGGCCATTCTGGGAAAGAGCCTCCACCAAGTATTGGCCAAGGGGCCAGCAACATCCCCACACAGCTCCTTGCACAGCCCACGCACCACCCGGGGTGCCAAGCCAGCCAGCTCGGCCAGCTACCGCACCGCCGAGTCCCAGAACAACCTGCTAAGCCAACTCTTTGGGCAAAAATTAACTAGCTTTAAAATTCCTTTAAGAAGAGATACTTCAGAGTAATTTATGGAAGTGACTTATGGTGATCCTCAGCTGCTTTCATGGGGTTTGCAAGGGAAAAATTATCAAAGCATTAAATTCGTTTGTGTAGCATGATTTCTCTGTCTAGCTTAAATGAACTTGCACTGCAGCCTCTGTGAAATAGTTTGCTTTGTGTCTACTAATCTACTTTAATTCACCTGATTTATCATGCAAATGCTAGAACTTTGATGTTGCTGATGATTTTCATGAACTGAAATTGTAATCGCTTTGGGCAGACTGAGTCGTCGAGAGCAATTGCTTTATTGCAGAAGTGCTGAGGTTATAAGGATACTTGCAAATCTCAGACCCTTTTGAGACTGTGTCTGTGTTATCTTTGTAAAAAGTACTTGAAGAGATGAACTTCATTCCATAGACGTCTTATTCATAAGGTGCAGTACACTGTAGAAAGCAAATTTTTTTTGAAGATTTTGCACAAATAATCCCCTACGATTCATTTAATTGGGAGCTGGCCTAAGAGATGATACAATTCAGAAAAATATATTAAATTAAGAATCGAGTGTCCTATATTTTGACAGCCATCCCCTATGAATTTGTTTCTACATCGTCAAGAGAATAACGAAGCGACTCCAGGGCTGTCGGAACCTTTCAGAGGATGCTGCCACTCTTTGACCACTGTAGACGATGTAACCGGAGGAGAGCGGCCACCGCGAGCAAACTGCACCTTGACACTTGTGACAAACTCTGATTTTTTTTAGTGGGGTTTTTGTGTTTGTGTGTGTGTTTTCTTTGTGTGGGTTTTTATTTTTTTGCGCAACAACAAAACTGTGCCAATTTACCACACCGAACCGGTACTGTCCGAGTGCCCTCAATGGTATCACATCTAAACTATCTTACTGTATTGAGTTAGTGGCTATATAGGTATCCGCTTTTTACTATGCAGTTACTGGTGCTATTCTTGTTTTGTAATGTGAATACAGACTTCCTTGATTGAAAAATAAAAGGGAACCATTAGGAAGTAGCCATTACCTGTAAAAGAAAAAGAAGCAGGAAAAAAAAATCTTATACAAATCCAAGTTTAGGCGAAAAAAAAAATCCTGTATGCTGGTACTCCATAGTGTCGAAAGGTTACGTCACATTAAACGAGCACGTTTTACAACTGAACTTTTGAATCCAGAAAGAAATCTCAGGTGCAAACGAGGACATGGAAGGTAATTAAAAATACTATTGAAATACTCCCAAGTCAAGGAGGTGAAGTAATGCACTGATGTGATATGAACAGTCAGAGTACTTTGCGTCTGTCCTGCAATTATTTTTTGTTTTGTTTTAGATTTAAAAGGAAAAAAAAAGAGGCTTTATTCTGTTAATATGTATCTTTACAATCCTTTGTATTGTATAAAAATATTGTAGGTAATTTACCTTGGGTGCAATGTGTTCTGTCAAAAGTTTTTATTTTGATATTTTGTCAGAGAAACAGAGAGCAGGAAACGCCATTTTATGATGTTGTATGTGTGCTTTTAAAGTGCCTCTTTAATATTGTTAAATAAAGTATGAGATGAAAATATGGGGTGGTACTGTAAAATCCTACGTGATTAATCTTTTCAAATATATTCCAATATTTTCACAGAAATTTCCTGTCTGCGTGATGTTTGTGGGATGTTCCTCCCTAGCTGTGTCCCATACCCTCCTCCTGCGTGCTTCTCAAACCAGCGATAGATCTAATCGATGCTTGGATGCTCTGTACGTCTTTGTGGTGTCCTCTGCAAAGCGGCCATGGGAGCACGTTGGTGACGTTGCCATCACCTTGCAATCAATTGCAAAGCGGTGGAGCTTCTCAACGGTGAAGGTGGTGGTGTTGGCCCAGTTTGGTCATCACCAGTCGGTGATGGTGATGGCCCAATCTGGTCATCACCAGTGATGCTCATGGTGTTTTCCCAGTTTGGTCATTGCCAACTGCTGATGGTGACAGCCCAATCTGGTCATCACTAGTCAGAGATGGTCATGGTGTTTGCCCAGTTTGGTCATTGCCAACTGCTGATGGTGACAGCCCAATCTGGTCATCACTAGTCAGAGATGGTCATGGTGTTTGCCCAGTTTGGTCATCGCCAACTGCTGATGGGGATGGCCCAATCTGGCCATCACCAGCCAATGATGCTCATGGTGTTTTCCCAGTTTGGTCATCACCAATTTGTCCTCAAGCTGACCTCTGCCAGCACGGCACTGAGGTCTGAAGGTAGGAGGTTGACACAAAGCCAGGCATATTATATTCTTTAATTACTGTTGCAATCATAACATTTAAACGCTGTCAATGAGAGATAGCTCCTAACCGCGGGCTAGAATCCTTGCCACTTGGGGCTTGTAACTAAAACTGCAGGATTAATTTGATTAATTGATAGAATTATTTTCCAAACTACTCTTTTGTTTATGAAGGCTTAAAACGCTTGCCGCCTGCACCCTCCTGGTGTGTTGCAGAGTGGAGATAAAGTGGCTGAAAATAATTAGCATGGCTTAATTTAGGGAAAAAAATAACCTCAAAAGAATTTTGCAGAAAATTTAAGGCAGCACATTTTACTTTGTTTTGGCAGGAAATATTATGGAGCTGGAAATGGGACTTTTATGTTTTCCCTCTACTATATTTCACCAGGGCAGCAAACCTGCAGGGCAGAGGAGTATTTCATGCCTGGTTGCTGCTGTAGCTCTCCTGCAGCTCCAGGTTCAGAGACTGGGCACCTGGAAATGAAGTCCCCTGGGAGCTTCAGGTTGAAATATTTCATTCATCCCTTTCTTCTCTACATGAGAGTGTTGGGAGGGGTTATTCCCCCATTCTCTCCTGCCTGCTGTCACCTGCATCCCCCTCCCACTGTCTCAGTGCCTGCCAAGCACACACACTCCATCACCACACCACCCCCTGTCCCTCAGCCCCCCCAGAAAACCCCAGGTTTGACGAGTCTTGCATTATCCAGCAGCGCTTGTCACTTGGAAGGCTGCAGGCCCCCCATCAACATCATTCCAGCAGGGAAGGCAAAGCCAGGCGACTTCTCTCAACTGCAGACTAACTCACTGCTCAGTGGGTGCCCATAAATCAGGGGGGTTCCCCACAGGACCTGGCATGTCTCAGGGCTGATGCACAGCTGGTTTGCACTATCCTCATCCCCGATCCACACCCTCTGTGGATGAGGATGGCCCTGCAGCAAGGTGGCTGGGTCTGAACAGAGGGTGCCTGACATGGCATGGAGCCCCTTAGGGGATTTTTTGTTTCTTGCCTTCACCTTGAATTTTCCTCAAGCTTCTCTTTACTCTTCAAGCCCCCCCACCCCAAATCCAGACAGCCTTTCTTCTCAGCCACATACCCAAGTTTCTGAGCTGGATGTGGTTTTGAGCTGGACACATTTTAAGCCTTTCTGTAAAGCCCAGAGGATAACAGGATCCACCATGGTTGTCATACTGCTAGAAGGGCTGAAGATTTATAGAATTTTTTTCTTGCACTGGAGTCAAATCTGGCCATTCCTCGCACAGCAGGGACTTAAACCCTGGCTCCCACATTCCCCCAGACGCATGTGTGTGATGGGGACCACATGTGCCTAGAGGATCCTGCATCCCTGATGCTGAATTGCCTTCAGGTGAGGAAACCCTGAGCCTGGGCAGGCGTGGGAACAGGAGCACTGGAGGAGCCAGGGAGATAATGCAGCTCACACCCAGAAGCTGCCGTCCTGCCAGCAGCAAAGCCCCTCGAGCTGCAGCTGAGATTCATTGCCCGACTCCCAGGGATGAGAGGATCAGTCCATTTGTGAATTAGAGCATCGTCCTTATACCGGGAGATCAATGGGGTGAGGAAGGGTGTGTGGAATAAGTGCTGATAAAACCCAGCTGGAATACAGGGCACAGGGACCACTCTTCTGCACGTTCCCACTGGGCTTCAGCAGCAGTCAGCATCATTTGTTTTAACCCAACAACAATGGTGCCATGACAGTTCCCGGGAGCCCCAAATCCTGCTCCACACAGGACAAGCCCAAGCCATGCCCAGGCAGCAGAGGGACATGCCCGAGCCGTGCCCAGGTTGCAGAGGGCCTTGGGGTGCTGCTGGCTGCCACAGACAGGTGACAAGTGACATCACGTCCAAGTTCTCCTGCCAGTAGGTGGCAGGTCCCCTCTGCAGCACACCCAGCCCTGCAGGCTCTATCCTGCCCACAGGCAGGGACATCAAAAAGCCATTCCTACTGGGGCAAAAGAAAAATTTTAAAAAGCCGTACACCATGATTTTTGAAGCCGGAAAGAACCACTTTTGAGCTTCAGTGGAGCCTTGCCAGCCCTCAGTGATCCCTTGGGCACCCAGACCTCTCAGGGCACTCAGCGCAGCACCCACAGAATCACTAGGTTGGAAAAGACCCACAGGATCATCGAGTCCAACCATTCCTATCAATCACTAAATCATGTCCCTCAGCACCTCATCCACCTGTCCCTTAAACCCCTCCAGGGAAGGTGACTCAACACCCTCCACGAGCAGCTGTTCCAGTGCCCAGTGACCCTTTCCATTAAGTATTTTTTCCTGATGTCCAGCCTGAACCATCCCGGGCGCAGCTAGAGGCCATTCCCTCTCATCCTGTCCCCTGTCACTTGGCATTGCTGCCACCCACTCCTCACCCAGGAAATTTTGCCGAGGCAGCTCCTTTGATTTTCCCATTTACATTCCTCCACCGACACCTCCTCTCCCTGTGTCTCTAATAATATCACCCCAGATTAATTGGCACTAATACAAATGTACACAGCTCCATAAAAAGATGTCACCTCGCTCACAATGGGGGAAACGGCTGCTCGCGCATTATCTCTGCTCTGCAGGCGTGTAATTCACTCTTCGGGAAAACATGCTATTTATTCTGTTACCCTATAACAATCTCTCTGCAAACACAACGGGATCGGGTGGAGGGGGAAGAAACATCCAGCCATGCCACTGTCACCAGCAGCTAGCCGGTTGTCCCCAGGCAGGGGCACCCATGGGTCCCCCTCATGACAGGGTAGGATGCTCAGGGAGATGCAGGGGTCAGGGATGTCCCCAAGCTGGGGATCCAGCCCTTGACCCAGCGCTGTTTGATGCCACTGAAAATTCTCAGGCCTTGGGGGGGAATCTAAAAGGCTTTGGGATGGTTCCAAAGAGGTAATTAAAAGGGCACCGGCAAGGAATGTGCAACCTGTTTCCTCTCTAGAAGCTGGGCTCCCCTCCCCGGGGCAGGGCTGCATGTCAGCATTTGGCTCCTGACAAGGCTTGGTTAAGGCTTTTTTTGGTTTCTTACAGCAGAGGTGAAATGCAGCCCCCACCAAGCGTGTGACAGCAACCAGGGTCTGCGCCCTCAGCCCCTCGAGGGCTGCTGTCACTGCATTTTCTAGCATAAAGTGCCAGGAATAGACAACATCCCTCTGCTCTGTTCTAGGGAAAGGAAATTTGGGTACCTTATTTGTGTCCACACACCCACAGCCCCCTATGTCCTTGCAGTTACTGCTGCTGCATTTAATTAAATGGCTTGTCTAATTGTCTCGGCGTAAGCAAACGTGCTGGGTAAATAAAACAGTGTCAGCAGGTGATGCCCGGGATGTGCAGGAGGAGCTGGCTGGGTCTGCAGAGCCAACCCCAACCCCAAAACACCCATGGATGTGATGGGTCAGGGTGGAGAACCCCCGTAACGCAGAGTCTCAGCTCCCCATCACCTAGGGACTAATGGATCCAGTGCCCATCATGGCTGATGCAAAGCAGAGGCCACTCGAGCCTCCTTGGGTTGGACTCTGCAAAGCCATCGCGGGCAAACGCTTGATTTCATTACGTGTGTGAGTCACAGCAGAGAAGGGAAAAGCTCTGGAAGCAGAGCTGCCTGCCCTGGGGTGTGACGGTCTCCAGGAAGGCTGCGATTTGAGGCCAACCAAGGTGACAACCACTGTCAGGACCATTTTGGGGGGCAGTCAGCCAAGCAGGAAGAGAACAAAGCTTTGTCCACAGCAACATCTCCCTCCCTCAATGGGTTAGTTTTATTTTCTCCCCTGGAACTCTTCTTAATTCTTAACTTAATTTCTTTTGACATCCTCATTGCCGGCTTGACCTCTTTACTGGAATCATGTGCTGCTTAAAACTCATTATCCCACCATTGGAACAGGAAGTTAATTAAAAACCCTTTGAAAAGAGAAAAAAAGAGAGGGGAAAAAAAAAAAAAACACAAAACCCACACCCTATGTCCAGGGATAGATGGAGAGGGAACATGGCCAAGCTGCTGAGCCAGGCTGTGCCATGCCAGGCTGTGCCATCTCCTTGGATCCCACCAGCCCCCTGCTCCCCCACTGATCTAAATTTGGGAGCCTCGGTCATTACTGCTGGCAAACCTCACCCCAAGCTGAGATCAGCCACGGCCAAGAGCCAGCTTGGGCAGAAATGGTTATTTTTTACAGCAGCGATACTCCTGTCATGGACCCAAGATGTAAGTGGCTCCTGTTTACCCCACAATTAGCCCCAAAATTGCCACCTGGCTGCATGCTTGCAGCGAGGAGAGGCTCACGTGGCTGGGATGATGCCAAGAGAGACCCCAGCATCCCAACACCATCCCCAGCGCACCCTGGGGTGCTCCCTCTCCCCAAGACAGGATGACAGTGACCCTGGAAGTTGCAAGCAGGACTTTTTGGACTGTCTACAAACAAGCAGGATTTTAAGAGACTCCAAAGAAGGGCCTGGGAACTCCACGGGAAGGTTTGAGGGTTTCAGAGGAGGCTTTGGGCACATCAAAAGGGTGGGCTGGCATGCCAGTGGTCCCAGAAGGGGACAATTGGTGACCCTGCAGGAGTTTAGGACCTTCTAGAAGCGGGGTGAGGGAGCAAACCCTGATAGAAGACCCAATGCAGGGACCAAAGTAGGGTTGGGGGCCTCAGAGGAGGAGTTGGATCCCAAACGAGGAGCTTCAGAACCCCAAAAGGGGGTTGAGGTCCCAAAGGAGAGGCTTGGGGAGACCAAGAGGGGGCTGAGGTCCCAAAGGAGGAGCTTGGGGACACCAAGATGGGGTTGAGATCCCAAAGGAGGGGCTTGGACACCAAGAGGGGGTTGAGGTCCCAAAGGAGGGGCTTGGGGACACCAAGACAGGGCTGAGGTCTCAAAGGAGGGGCTTGGGGAGACCAAGAGGGGGTTGAGGTCCCAAAGGAGGGGCTTGGGAACCCCAAGAGGGGGTTGAGGTCCCAAAGCAGGGGCTTGGGAACCCCAAGAGGGGGTTGAGGTCCCAAAGCAGGGGCTTGGGGAGACCAAGAGGGGGTTGAGGACCCAAAGCGGGAGCTTGGGAACTCCAAGAGGGGGATGAGGACATGCAGGAGGGATGAGGAACTCCAAAGAGGGAGTAAGACCCCCAAGGAGCGGGGCTCAAAGTCACAAGGCAGGAGTGTGGGGTCATCACAGGGAAGCGTGGGGACCCTCAAACGAGGCTGGGCCCCTCAGGGGTGGGCTCTGGGTCACGGGTGGGGAGGGGGGTTCGTGAGGACCCCGAAGCGGGCCTGGGAACACGTGGGAGACTTCGGCGATTCTGAGCCGAGGAAGCATCCACCCCCACTGAGCGGCCACCGCCCCCTCCACCACCCCCCAACCCCTTGCCCGCCCCGGTTCCGCCATCCGGAGGGCGGGGCCTCCGAGGGGGAGGACTGTGGGGAGGGGCGTGGCCTCAGGAGGCGCGGCCTATTGGCGTGCAGAGGGGGCGTGGCTTTATGTAGCTCAGCCTATGGGCAGAGAGAGGGGGCGCGGCTTTAGGAGGAACAACCAATGGGCGAGTAAAGGGGGCGTGGCCTTGAAAGGGACAGCCTATGGGAGGGTTGGGGCGTGGACTTAGGCGGGCATAAGGGGGCGTGGCTTTAGGAGGATCAGCCTATGGGTGTGCGCAGGGGGGTGGCCTTGGAGGAAGTCTATGGGCTGCTGTAGTGGGCGTGGCGTTGATAGGGGCAGCCTATGGATGTCGGAAGTGGGCGTGTCCCTGGGCGGGACAGCCAATGGGCGTGTTCTGTGGGCGTGGCCAATGGAGGGGCCGGCCTATGGGAGGTGGCGGCGCGCGCCGGCCCCGCCTCCCCGGGAGCGCTCGGCGGGTTCTCTCGGCCGCGGCGGCGCCCATTGAGAAAACCCCGCGGCGGCGGCGGCGGCTGCGGCGGCGGCTCCGCAGCGCCCTGCACGGCCCCGGCCCCGGCCCCGGCCCGGCAGCGCGGGCGGCAGGGCGGGCATGCGAGCAGCCGGGGGCCCGCCCGCCGCCAGCCACCTGCCGCCCGCCCAGCCGCCAGCCGGGGCGCCGGGCTCGCCCCGAGCCGAGCGATGTCCAGGAGGAAACAGAGCAACCCCCGGCAGATCAAACGTGAGTCACCGCCACCCCGCGCTGCCGACGGCTCTTCCTTCCCTACTGACCCTTTCCCTTTTCCCTGCTGCCCCCTTCCCTTCCCTTTTGCACCCCCTCCTCGCTATCCTCGTATCCCCTCTCCTCGCCCCGGTACCCCTCGGCATCCCCTCTCTTACCCGCCCCGTAACCCCTTCCCGCCCCCTCCGGTACCCCCCTATCTCCCCCCTTTCTCTCTTCTCCCCTCTCACGCCCCCCCCCGGTGATAACCCCCCCTCTCCCATCCCTCCGGTACCCCGTTATATCAACCCCCCGTTATCCCTCCATATCCCTGTCTTATTTTCCCCCCCTTTCACCCTCCCTCCATCCCTCCGGTACCCCCCTATCCCCGGTACCCCCGGCTCGGTGCCGCCGCCCCCCGCCTCCGCCAACGCGATGGCTCCGGTACCGGCTCCCGATGGGGACCCCGATAAGGCTTTGAAAATATTCCGTTCTGCAAGTCCCATCCTGATAACATCGCTCTGTCGGGACGGCCTGAAATCGCGATCTTATCTCTTCTCCCGCCTGCCCTCCCATCCAGAGCCGGGAGCCAGCCAGGGGGGCTACCTAACCACCCCCCCTGGGGCTACCTAGCCCTAACAGCACCTCCTCTCCCTACCAAGGGGTCTCCTTTCAGCGTGGGGATCCCCCGCTCGCCATGGGTGCTACTGGACACAGCGTTCCATCATCCAGACCCCCTGGTTGCCCTCGTCCCATCGCTGGTTGCCCCCCATCCCCACTGACCTTTCCCCCTGCCCAGTGCCCCCCCCAGCTCCGACTTGGCACCCCAGCAGGGGTGGGATGTTGGGCTGACAGCGCGAGGAACCACTGTGGGGTCCCTGGGGACATCGGCCACCATCCATAGGCTCTGGAGGGTCGTGCTCCCCATGTTCTGGTCCATGGGCTGGGATCTGGTTTCGATCCGTCAGGGATGTGCCAGCTGAGAAATTCTGCAAAGTGCTGGAAGTTGTTTTTTTTTTAGGTGACGAGCTTGGCTCGGGTTTTTTCCCTTCCTTTCTGGTGTGTGTGTGTTTTTTTCCTTTCCCCCTCCAGTCGATGGAAGCTGGCGATAAGAGAGAGATGGGAGGATAGGGAAGGCTGGCCACCATGTGATAATCTAGCTTTATCTTTCTCCTGAAATAATTGCAAGGCTGAGTTGCACCTACCTGTTTCCCTGCCTGGGGTGATTGCTCTGGTGATAAAGCTCAGCTAGACTTTTACCTGGGTAGAGTTAAAAATAGTTCCAGCTGCCTCCTTTGTTGGTTTTTTTTTTTTGTGATAGTTTTCTCCTCTAGCTTTATCCAACTTCTTCATTCTGGCTGCCGAGCAGTCCCTCCCTGGGTAACTCCAGCTCATTCAACCAGGAGCATTTAAACTGGAGCGAGCGGTAGCATCGCAGCGGCTGGAATAGCAGCGTTGATGCGGGCGATAGCCGCACGCGTGGGGACTAGAGGATGGCAGGACGCTCGCCTGGTCCCCATACCCACTGGCATGGACCTTGCTGGGGGGAAAGATGGGGCTACAAGGCCGTGACAGCTCGGCAAGGCGAAGGCGGCTCGTATCTCCTTCCTCTGCTGCTTCTCTGCAGAGATGTGAAGAAATGATAAAGTGGGAGGCTGATCTCAGGCCGCTGGCGATGGCCAAAACTGATTAAAAGCTGAAAGCTTGGAACCCTTCCTGTATGTGTCAACATGAAAACAGTCATTAGAGGCGGTGAGCGCGGCGAGAGCGCCTTTGCCGCTGCCTCCGACGGGGCCAAGGGAAGGTATGCATGAATCAGGGCTCCGGTAACCAGACTCCTCTCATGTACAGACCGGACCTGTTTCCACAAAGTCTATCCTTTTTATCATCTCGGATGGAGCATTAAAAACCTCCTCCAGATTGGTATCTGCTGATTTTATTTTCCCGGGTGACGCTATGTTCTCGCTTTTGGCTTCGGCTCTTCTGGGGTTGGGGTTTTTTTTTGAAGCTCAACGCGATGCGCAGATAGGCTGGCGGGGGAGATCGCCGGGAGAGCAGGCGATCGCCAAGAGCGATAAGACAAAGATCAGACACCGGACTATATTTAACCAGCTGCTTTAACCACCACCACCTTCTTCTTTGCTGTTTGGGCTGGAGCATCGCAGGGACGGGGGGGACCAGTGGTGTGGGGGTCCCTCCAAGTCCCCCTGGGGCACGCGCTCTGGCTCGGGTGAGGCTTGGAAAGTCAATTGCATCTGGACGGTGGCTTCCAATAACGGAGAAAACGCGCAGAGCACTCACTTATTAAATATTGCGAGGTACCTGCTGGGGGGGCACAGTTGTCTTTTGCCCCCCGTTCCATCCTTGGCTGTGAAACCAACGTCCCTGCAGCTGTGGCTGCTTTGTAGGGTGGGGTGTTTTTTTTTTCCTCTGTGTTTTTTTTTTTTTTTTTGTCTGTCTTTTGTTCTGCTGGTAGATAGATGTGAGGGGCTGATAGAGAGCAGGAGCTGATCTCCAACCCAGATAGCCTGTTATATTTATTAACTTCAAACATGGGAGTGCGGGCACACGGCTGATGAGCGAGGCTGCTGGCAGCTGCCTCTGCGTGCACTCGCAGCGCCGGGTCTTCCGATGGGGGAAGCTGATAAGCAGGAGATTGATCTCGTCTTGATGATGTGCCTCTCCCTCTGTTGTTGTTGTAATATATACATTTTTTTTTTCCTGCTTAAATGAACTGGAAGTGAGCATTTGTGTAGTAGTTGCAGGGGCCTGCTTGTGGTTTTGTTTTCTTTTCTTTTTTTGTTCTCTCCTTTTCCCTTGCTATTCTGCTTTCAGCTACAGCAGATCTGAGCTCCAGATCAGCACTGGCCTGATCTCCATCCTGATAGAGATTGCCAGGGCAGATAAGGGTCACTTATCTCTCCCACCAGACTGGAGCAGGATTCGCTACAACAACAAACACAGCAAAGAGGGGCAAAAGGGCTCCAACAATTTGTTCCATTGCAAATGTGATTAACGCAGGCGCTTTAATTATCTGATGGGGGGCAGCTGCATATGTGTTTTTTATTTCTCAAGGTGTTTTTTTTCCCCCCTCCCATATGCTCTGTGGAACAAGCTGGGCTGAGAAGCTGAGCGCTCCCCAGTGCCTGTTATCAGCTGCAGATGTTGCATTAGTTTGATGAGAGCTTCGACTTTCTTTTTCAATCTTTATCCGCTCTGCGTAGGAAACGCACGGGCTGGGGCGGGGGGAGGCAAAAGCACCGTCATATTTTTGTGTGTAGATTTTCTTTAATCGCTATTAGATGGTGTTAGATAGCGAGTGTGATCTGCGCTGGTAAGCCCTGCCGTCTCCTGGTGGGATGGTATGTCTTGGTTGTTTTTTTTCCTTTTCTCTTTTGAAGGCTTTGCTGCTCCCCGGTCCCACGTGGCCTCTGCAGTGATGCCAGGCAGGGGGTCGTGGTGCCAGCTGGGGGGTTGTGGTGCCAGCTGGACCGTGGGAGCCGTTCTTCCCAGGAGATTGGAAAATTGCATTTCTTGTAAAGATGACAGTGGCCAACCCGGTGTCTATTTTTAGCGGCAGCGTGGTAAGCCGGTGGCGTGGGATGCTCCAGGCACGCCTCCTGCCTGCTCCTCTCCTGCTCCCTTTGCTCGCTGAGTCGCTCCTTTCCTTTCAGTCCGTGCAGGTGACTAGCTGCCTCCACTTGATTTTCTTTTTTTTTTTTCCCCACCTCCTGCCACTCTGATGGTGCTGTGCTTTGCCATCACTGCCAGCCTCTGTGCCTCAGTTTCCCCATCCATACCTGTCAGGGAAGGGATGCTTAGGGGTGAGCAGTGGGGTGTCTGGGGAGGTGTGTTACCCCAGGCTGCTCTACTGGATAGGGAGGGTTTGCTGCCTGCTCCCCGGGGAGGACCCCGGGGTTGAGCTGGGCACAGGCAGGGCCTCCTGTCTCTGCTTCCAAAATGACGCTGTAGCACCCCTGTGCCTGGACCCGCTCCTGGCATCCCGGGGGTGGCATCCCTGATTTCCACGTGTCTGCTGCTCCCAGGGGCGCTGCCTGCTTGTCTGCCTGCTTGCCTTGCCTGCCAACCCCTCCCCTCTTGTGCAAACGCCCCGGAGGCATTTGCCAGCCCTGACTCAGTGGCATCTCGAAGTGGCAGCTTCTTGGTGCTGACAGGGGTGCAGGCAGGAAAGCTCCACGGCACATCTGCCTCCGCAGTGGCTCTGCCCATCACAGAAGCTGCCAGCATCTTAGGTTGCGTCGTGAGTGGCATCAGGGGGTCCCCAGAGGCAAGGACCCGCTGTGGTCCCCGCGTGGTGGGACACGCTGGGCTGGGCTGGCGATGCCATGGTGTTCATTAGGCACATCAAGCAGAGCCTGCAATCCCCTGTGGTGAGCTCTCCTGGGCATTACTGACTATTTCCCACCAGTAACTCGGCAGTGCTGCACTCCTGCTCAGTGTGGGATTGGATCCTCAAAGAACCTTCTCTCCTCTTCCATGCCTGGTGGTCCCAATGCGAGCATCTCTGCAGGCTCCGCATCTGGGAAGAGGGGTCAGCACTGTGCTGGGCTGTTGGTGGCCAAGGGGACAGGTTGCCTCAGCCTCTCTCCAGAGCAATATCTGCATTTATGTGGCCCTGTGCTCTGCCAACTGTGGGACACGTGGCTGGGTGCTTTCCTCAGTGCCAGGGTGTATCCCCAGGATAGCCCTTCCCAACCATCCCCATCTCCTTATCAGGTGGAGAGGATGCATGTGGGATGCTCGGAGGGCAAGTGCTAGAGCCCGGCTGGCCGTGGCCACGCACGGGGCACCCGGCAGTACAGCAGAACCTGTTCTGTGGTACATGTGGGTGCTGACAGCCACAGAGTGGGAAGGCAGCGCTGGCAGCCACGCAAGCGAGGGAGGCTGCGGCGGCTCTGGCAGGCAGCCCTTGGGCGATGGGGTTGGCTTGGTTTGTGTCTGCTGCTGCTCGTCCACCTCTTGTGCCCCCTGCGGACACCCCTGCTCTGTCTACCTCTCCAGGCACCCTGAGCAGTTATGGAGCTATGGCAATGCCCACACTGTGGGGACTATCCCCGACGTCCTATGCTGGAGCTGGAAAGCCACCTCCGGCTGGGATTTACGGCTCCGGCTCTGAACTCGAGCGGTTGGGCAAGGTCTTATTTTCCGTCGTGAATCATGAGGCCACCTAGCAAGCTGCAGGTTCCCCTTTTGCCAAGTTGCAAGCCAGCCAGCTCAGCAATCGGGGCTTGGGAAGAAAGCAATCCTTTCCCCACAGGTGTTGCACGAGATTGCGCAACAAGATAGGGCTACGGTGCAGTTGATCTGTGATTCCTGGAGATGGGGCAGCCCTGTCCCTCACGGTGACCCAGCAGAGCCAGCCAGCGATGGCAGCGTCTCAAAAAGAACATTGTGCGAAGTCACTGGGGGACTACGTCCTCTGGCATCACCGTGTCCGCACACACTGGTGTTAGTGGATTTGGGGTCAAATACACCCATTCTGGGCAAAGGAAGAGGATGTTTTCCGTGCGTGCTGTAGTTCTACTGAAAAAAAGCTATGATCTGCTTTGAAAAACACTGTTTGGGGTGATGCTGCTGAGAGAAAACCATCCCAGACCTTCTTCCACAGCAGTACAGCCCAGCTCCAGGCCCCGAGGCTGCTCAGTGAGGGGGATGAGCAGCCTTGAGCACCGGTCGGAGTAGCTGGGGAGGACAGCAGGAGTGTGGAAACCTCGTGCTTTTAAGATTTCTTTATGAAGAAAACATGGAAAAGGCTTCTCTGGCAGCCCTGCATCACACTCCAGCTCTGCAAGTCTTGTGGCTGCGCTAAGGGCATGGATTTTTCTTCCTGGGGGGAGAAGAAATCAACTTCCCTCCTACTGGAGAGGAGCAGGAGGCCAATGCCTTCTTTTTTTTTTTTTCTTTCTGCGACACGTCCCATGACTGTTTTTGTTGCCTGACTCAGGAGTTTTGGACGCTCTGGCTTGGCCAGACTGCTGTCCCACTGCTTATTTTATCCGGAAAGTTCAAGTGTTTCAGGGGTAATACAGTTCCCTCTTCCGATGGCTGCCCGGCAAAGACTCCACATTGTTCCTGCAGCAACATGTTTTTTTGGAAGGGATGAAATGCCGAAAGGAATGTAACTGCTGACCTTGGGCTGCAGTGGGGTTAAGGAGTGTGTGCCTATGAGTCACTCCAGATAAGAGCCTTCCACGTTTTTTTTTCCTCCAAAATAATTCTTTATCTCCTCTTTCTCACATCAACATATTTTCTTGACATCTCCCATTCGATAGCGCATGGAGGAAATGTGCTCCTCTAATTTGTTCATCTGATGAAATATAGATGCATTGTTTTCTCTTGTCCTTGGTGAGCCGGGGGTCGTGGCCTCACTCTTTGGGGATGTGCAGCAGGATCGGTGCCTGGGGCTCTAGGGATGTGCCTCGTGGTCAGTACCCAGGGCTTTAGGGATGCTCAGTGGGATTGGTACCCGGGGTGCACGGGGCTTTAGGGATGTGCCTCGTGGTCAGTACCCAGGGCTTTAGGGATGCTCAGTGGGATTGGTACCCGGGGTGCACGGGGCTTTAGGGATGTGCCTCGTGGTCAGTACCCAGGGCTTTAGGGATGCTCAGTGGGATTGGTACCCGGGGTGCACAGGGCTTTAGGGATGTGCCTCGTGGTCAGTACCCAGGGCTTTAGGGATGCTCAGTGGGATTGGTACCCGGGGTGCACAGGGCTTTAGGGATGTGCCTCGTGGTCAGTACCCAGGGCTTTAGGGATGCTCAGTGGGATTGGTACCCGGGGTGCATGGGGCTTTAGGGATGTGCCCCGTGGTCAGTACCCAGGGCTTTAGGGATGCTCAGTGAGATTGGTATCCAGGGTGCACGGGGCTTTAGGGATGTGCCTCGTGGTCAGTACCCAGGGCTTTAGGGATGCTCAGTGGGATTGGTACCCGGGGTGCACGGGGCTTTAGGGATGTGCCTTAGGGTCAATCCTTGGAATGCGCAGGAGGATGCCCAAGCAGGATGAGCATCGCCTCGCCTATCACCAACTCAGGAGACCACGGGGAGGAAAAGCTGCTTTTTTTGCTTTCTCCCCGTGCTCCGCTCGGAAGTTCGGCCACTCGCTCGCTTCTCCATCTCCCAGCCGAGGCCTCTCATGCTACTTCCAGCTCCTATGATAATGCGGAAAGTTGAACTGGCCCCATTACTGCGCTGCGATGGTTGCTTCGATAACGCCTCGATAATGGCAGCGATAGCGGCAGCTCGGTAGCCAATGGCTCTGCCGCTCCTCCCATTAACATTCCCCACCACGGACCAGCTCGGAGCTGCCTATCTGCTCTCCATTTCCACTCCTCCGCTAGATAAGAATGGAAATACTGACTTCATAGCTCACTGATTAAAGTGTCTGGATTTCTTGATAATACACAGATAAATTATGTTTTTCAAAAAGAAGGTAGGGAAGGGAGTGTGAGGGGAGGGAAAAACCTACAGTCCTTTTTTTTCTTTTTTTTCCCTTTCCTCTTTCTGGCCATGCCCTGTGGACTGGGTCTTTTCTGCTCCAAAAATACTCTCTCCAGCCCTTGCCCGGGGTTGGCAGCAGGAGGGCAGAGCCCTGCGCGGTGCCTTCAGAAACAGAGGGTTATGGTGGGCAAAGAATTTTTGGGAGCCTTGTGGATGGGGTGTATTGCACGTGCGGTCGTGTCCCAGCACTGGGATCGAAGTGCTGCTCTCGGATGCCAGGGACCTACTCTCATTGCAGGGATGTTTGGCTTTGCCAGCTGCCGCAATGCTACATGTCTGCGGCGTGTGGCTGGGATCCCGGTGCCGGCTGCGGCATCTCAGGTGAGCTCTGGCTGTTCCCAGGGGCCAGAAGCCAGTTGGCAGAGCCCAGGGATGCTCAGGACATTCTACATTCATCTCAAGCCTGAACCTCACCGGTTCTGCTCTGGGATGCTGCCCTGTCCAGTCGGATTCTTTGGGACTGGCCTCATCCCAGTGGCCCATCCAGGCTTAAAGATGCAAAAACCGTTGTGCCCGGTGGCCTCAAACAAGGCTGGGTGATGGGAGCAGGCACAGCTCTGTTAGCATTTGCCTTCCCGCATTACACCTGAGTTTCCTCACTTGTCCCTGCCAGAGCACATGGGGCTTCCAGACTTTTTGGTTCCTTGCACTGGAAAAGGTATCACCCACAAGAATCTCAGTTTGATTCATCTAAATATAAAACTAAAGAGCAAATGGTATAAAGTTCATTTTTTAATGTGCTGCCCCATTCCAGTTGGGCTGCTCTCTTTATTTTTTTTAAAGGAACTGTGATAAAAAGCAATGATAAAGCCAGGACTGTTTTGTGTAGGAGTCGGTATCTACGTTATCTATCTCCCTTTTTCACTCTCCGAGCAGCTCTGTTGTTTTTTACTCTTATCTTGCTCCACCAAAATGCCAAGAACAGGAAAAAAAATAATAAAAAAATAAAAAGAGGCAGCACAGGCACGCGTGTTTGCACAGAGGGAAACTCGGGGCCCGCAGAGCTGGGCACGAATGGCCACGCCGCTTGGAGTTTGAGAAAGAGGAGAGTTGGAGGTGCCAGGTGAAGGTGCTGGCGATGGAGGGGCTGCGTCATGGTGGATGCATGTGCTGGTCCAGCAGCCCCTGGTGACCTTCATCTGCTGGGCTCAGTGCCAGCTGCCCACACTGCTTCTTGCAGATGTGCCACCCAACTGTGTTGTACCTTCTGAGGGTCCTTTTCCGCTACTGGAGCCCGTCCAGCCCCTGCTCATTGCTGGAGACCCTGGAGTGGTCCAGGATGGCACGGGGAGCTGTAATCAGCCAAGAGACCCCAGCCAGAACATCTTAGGTGATGGGTCTGCTGGCCTTCAGGGCCAATACCACTGTCATGTTGTCCCCACCCCTCCATCCTTCTCTTCACCTGGTGCCAACATGGACTGAAAGTCTTGGATTTGGGGCTGGAAACTGTCATGATTCCCTTCCTGGTAGCTTTTAGCAGTGGGGTGGACCTGGTAGGACCTGAAATCGCCTCCCATGGGGAAGGGGCTGGCTCTGGTGCAGCATCTCTGGGGTAATTTGTTGCTAGATTAAGAAAGAGCTTGACCTCTGGCCTCGCCGTCACCTGGTTTTGATGGGCTCTGCATGTCGTGCTTCTGAGTGAGCATCCCCACCCCCAGCCATTCCCGACTGGAATGGCTTTATTCTAGGTGAGAGAGAGAGAGCCAGAACTGAGGGATTTTCATCCAGAAAACTCCTTTTGGCCAGCAGCGATGAGGTACCTGGTGCAGGAGCAGCGGTGGTAATTAGCCTTCCGTGTCTGTGCCACCTTGCACACCCATGCACATTTGGAGCCTGATCTTCCTGGATGGAGTTCCCTTCTGTCTTCATTTGGGGTACCCAGCTGCTCCCCAGCCCTGGGCTTGCACCAGGCTGCTCAAATCCTGCCTGGATTGGCGTGGAGTTAAACGTCTCAAACTGCTCTTGGATGAGGATTGGGAGGGAGGACACTCTGGGATGCCCCCAGGGAGGACCAGACCCTCTCTACTGGCTGCAGAGGGGCCCCACCAGCTGCCTCAGTTTCCCCTCTGTGCATTGAACTTCTCCTTGCCCCGGCTCCCTCACTAGCCTGGAAGGCAGGACCGCGTTAAGCATCGTATCCCCTTCTCACAGAGCAATCTGCTCCCATCCATCTGATGTGCCGGGGCTGGGGACGGCTCTATTAGACTCTCTCCTCTCTTAAAATCTATCAGGGCGTTATCGACCCCATCTGAAACATAAAGTCACTTCATTGTCATTGTCCCTGTATTTTCTTTCTCATTATTTTCCCGTGCCCCGCGTGGCCCGTTTCCCCCCCTCTCATCCCCAGCTGCTGTTTGATATGATGCGGGCTCTCTCGCTATTAGTATTAGTAATCGCGGCCCCTGAAGTGAAACAATCTCCTGTAATCTATCAGCGGTTTATCGGCCCTATCTGAGCGCCGGGAATGGCTGGGCTCGGCGATGGCGCCATGCTCGGCCGCTGATAAAGTTACAGAGTTCAGGCGGTGATGAATGTTAAGTAACTGCACCCCGCACAGATAGGATATGGACTTGGCAGGGGGAGCAGCTCCGGCTGAAACCAATCTCTCCCCTATCAGCAGGGCTACTTTTTCTCAGGCTCTGCTTCTCCCCGGCTCTTTTCTTCCCCAACAGCTGCAAGTGGGGGCTCCCCGTGGGGTAGTTGGTGCCTCGGAGCAGGGAAGGTACTCGGGGTGCTGCATCCCATGGGGGTTTCGCTTCTCTGGGATGGGGATGCCAGCCAGCGTGCTTTTTTTTGTGGTGACGTGAGCCATCCCCCCACTGGTAATTGCAGCATCTCTGTGAGCATTCTCAGCATCCTCCCATGCCATGAGAAATCACAGCGGCCCCCGCCACCCTCCTTTTCCTCTCCTAGATAAACTAGGCCCCAATACATTATAAATCGTAGAATCACCAGGTTGGAAAAGACCCATCAGATCATCGAGTCCAACCATTCCTATCAAATACTAAACCATGCTAAATCTAATCATAAATTATTATAAATACCCACCCTGAGCATTTGCAGCACCCATATCCCCCCATCAGGACAAATTAAGACTAAATGCTTTATTAATTTAATAATGGCTTATTATGAATACCCCCCATAAGCAATTGCAGCATCCTCCACTACACTTCCTTGCCCTCCTGGATCAATTAGGCCTAAATATAAATTATTATAAATCACCCCAACGAGCAATTGCAGCATCTCCTCCTGCAAACAATTGCAGCGTCCCACTAGCAATTTTAATATCCCCCATCATCTTTATTGCCCTCCTGGATAAACTGGGGAGAGCTTAATAATAAATTATAATAAATACCCCCTCCATCTACCCTACCCCAAATTCTGTTTTGTTTTTTTTTTTTTTCTTGCCCTTTTAACACAGGACACCGCAGGAAGGGTCGGGGCGAGTTTTATCTGGGGGCAATGGAGAAGGGCCCCGAATTAGAGATAGGTACCTCTGGGTCTGGCCCCAGCCGCTATCGGCTCCATGCACAGGGCTGATATTTAATGTGGTGATATCCAGAGGGGGAGCCTGGCCTTGGGATGCTGCAGCCCGTCTGATATGGGAAAAAGTTGATTTGTGCTCGGAAAGGTCTGTTCTCCTCTAAAACTGGGGTCTCAAGAGGAGAGTCTTGCCCCTAGACCCCCGTTTTTGGAAAGCATTGCTATTTGATACTGGATCCCAGCAACATCAGCCAAGGGCGGGGAAAAATAACCTGCTGGATAATGTGACCTTTGAGGACCAGCGTCATTTCCCTGCTGCTGAAACCTCATTTGCCCTCGGCCACAGCACTTGGCATCCCCAATCCCCGGGGAACAGGCTTAGGCGCTCCTGAGGTCATCGGTAAAAGCAAACATTAATACATGCTGGGGAAAGAATTGGGTGAGAAGAGGCAGGCTGTTGTCCCATCAGATACTGGTGGGTTTTGGATTTGTAGCTTAGGTTTTTCCCTAGGCATTGCTTGCTGCGAGGTGGACATGGTACAACCTTGCTACCAGACCCTGGGGAATCCCTGGGCTGTGCAGGACCCCGCTGAATCACCCGAGATGGGGCAATGAAGCATCAGGAATGGCTGTGATGCTCTCTGATGTCTTTCCCTGGGCAATACCAACCCCATGGCTGCAAAATTCGGGGGAAAATAGGGACGTTTAGGGGCAACAGCACTGCCCTGAGGAGGTGATGGATTCATAGAGTCATGGAATAGTTAGGGTTGGAAGGGGCCTTAAAGATCATCTAATTCCAACACTGCTGTGATGGGCAGGGATGTCCCACTAGACCAGGCTGCCCAAGGCTCCATCCAGCCTGGCCTTGAACACCTCCAGGGATGGGGCAACCTGTTCCAGTGCCCCACCACTCTCATGGTGAAGAAATTCTTCCTAATGTCTAGTCTAAATCTGCCCCTCTCCAGTTTATACCTATTCTCCCTTGTCCTATCACCACAAGCCTTTATGAATAGTTCCTCTCCAGCTTTCTTCTAGGCTCCTTTCAGGTACGGGAAGGTCGCTATAAGATCTCCTCTGAGCCTTCTCTTCTCCAGGCTGAACAAGCCCAATTCTCTCAGCCTGTCCCCATACGGAAAGTGTTCCCGCCCTTGGATCATCTTTGTAGCCTCCTCCGGACCCGTTCCAATGGGTGGTGTGGAGCCTCACCTGGCTGCTTGGGATTTATTGAGTGGCTTGGGGGGAGGGGGTTGCTTTATTTTTAATCAGAAGATGGATTCGGGGTCAAGGAGGAACTGGAAATATGAGAGCCTTCATTGTGCTGCCCACGTAGTCCCACCAAGCGCAGTGGAGCTGGGGACATCCCTGGGGTCCCACCAGTGCTGAGTGGTGACACCCCAGAGCCAAGCACTCTGAGGACTCACCGTGCCACCTCAGCACCTGCACAGCCTTTGTATTTTTAAAAATAATAAGTTTTTGTAGTTCGGTGCAGGCTGATGAGCGCTAGACGGCAAAGGCAGGTTGCCCCCAGCTTGCACGTGTTTTCAGTCTACATCCCGCTTTCCTCCGTGGGGACTTCTCTCCTCCTCCTCCTCCTTTTACTCCTCCTCCCCACTCCAGAGCCGGTGGGAAAGTCTGGGGCTGTTGCTATTTTCTGTCTGTTATCAAGGCCTCTTATCGCTTTGCTCTTGTCTGCATGCCGGCTTTCGGAGTGTCCAGGGTCTCACTCTTGGCAGCCTGGAGAATTATCCCCCCCCTTTTTTATTTTCTATACTATTTTGCCTTTTATTTATTTACTGGTTAACCACAAAGAATCAAGGAAAGGTTTATTATTTCTGCAACAGGAGAACTTGAATTTGAGTGAAATGGTCAAACCATTACCTGAGTAAAGATGGGTTTTCCTACCGCTGGAAAAGCCCCAGGGATAATTATCCTTGCGTCTGCCCAGGAGCCGCATCCCCAGCCCGTGCATGGGTGACATAGACGCATCGCCTCCGCTTCCTGCAAGTTTTTACAATTGCTGTAATTTTTTTTTAAAAAAGAAGAGAAAAAAAATCCTTCCCTGTTATCAAAAAAAAAAAAAGAAGGGAGAGGGAGGGAGGGAGAAGAGTTAATCGTTGAAGCGGAGTATCTTGGAAGGGAGCATTTTTTGGCTCGTCCCCTCTCTGTAAAGCCAGCCTCAGTAATTCAGTTTTAAAGCATGAAAAAAGGGAGTTGATGAAATTCCACTATCAGCACTGAACCAATATGCAAAATATCTCGCCGAAAATCAAATAGCTATTATGTTTTCATTTCCATTTCAGCGTATTTGCTTAATGAAGAATAGACAGATCAGGCAAGCCGAGGGAGGCTGTGTGCGGTGATAACTGTGCAGGGCTTCCAGCAATCCCGGAGAAGTGACGCTCCACTCCCTGCTCCTCACTCCCTCTCCCTCTCTTGCTTTTTTTTTTCCCCCTCTTTTTTTTTTTTACTTTTTTAAACTATCCAGTAGTTCTTTTAACACACGCAGCCTGGAAGCACTGGTAGCAGAGAATCCCTACCCTCAGGGGTGGGCAGGCGTGCTGGGAGTGGGATGCTGCAGTGGGACAGCCTGGATGTGAGGATGCATCCAGGGACCGAGGTGACGTCGGACGGGGATGTTGCTAGCCACTCATCATCCCTGTAGGCGCTCATTGATGCTGCGGTACCCGAACCCCAGGTTTTGTACAATTGCATTTATACAAGCCATTCCCAGTCAGGACTCTGTGTTTGGGGTGGGTTGCAGGTCTGGGAACCCCTGAGTGGGTGTCATCCATCCCTCCCTGGCTCCATCCATCCTTCCCTGGCCAGGCTGGAGATGATACCAAGCCATGGAGCAGCCTAGAGTTGGGTTAACTTTATCAGAAGCCCAAGAGCCGTGAAGGCGTGAAAGAAGAAATTAGCCTAACAATGTTTCATTTACAGCGAGAGAAACGATTTGTTAGCTGGCGATTGTTTCTGAATATTATCAGAGCCTTTTTAATTGTGCTGGAACTGAAATTAGCAGAATTAGAATAAATTGCCTTCCCTTCTCCGGCAGCCTCTTTATTCACGCTCATTGTTGTCTGCTTTGTATAGATTATGGGCTCTTTGTTCTCCTGCTGTAAATATACATGCCTGGAGTCACAGAGAGCAGCTGAGGTCTGCAGAGGGTTTGTCACCGTGCGTTCCCCTTGCCCGTGTGCCGGGTTTGGCGGGGCGGTACTGGCTGGGGCACCGGGCATCCCCCAGCACGGCTTCGTGCAGCGCAAGCCACATGCACCACTCTTTCTTTCACGGTTTCAGTGCAGCTGGGGATGCTGTGTTGCCGTGGAAACAGCACCGTGGGCTGGCAGGGCTGTTCAGGGAATGCTGCTGGGGTGTCCCCGGTGTGCGCCTCATTTGCACCCATCCTGCATCGTGCTTGCACCCACTGCAGCATCCCCTGATGTCTGGGGCCGTGGGCACAGCATGAGGGCTGCATTGCGTGTCCCCTGGCAGCCAAGGGATGCTGGGCAACGTGGGGGACGGTCTCTGGGGTCTGTGACCCCTTTGGGACAGGTGCCAGCGGGGTTTGGTTGAGAAGCGTAACTGAGTGGTACACACGGGTCGCCGCCGCGTGCCTGTGGTTTGTGGGGACAGCGTGGGGGTCTCTCTTCCCAGGAGAGCATGGGGGTCAATCCCACTGCTGTCTGTAAGGGAACTGGGCACCCCAGAGCAAGGTGGTGGGTCTATAAACTCCTCTCTACAAGGATACAAGGAGCCCCAGGGCGATGCTGAACCCCAGGGCTGGCTGGGGACAGGAATCTCCCTTCCTGTGGTGTGCAGAGCTGCAGGGTGTCTCTTCTGGGCCCCATACCCATGATGGGTCAGGGAAAGACCCTTTGCCATCAGCGTGCTTTGTTTCCCAACTGAAAAAATACGCCATTTTTTTCCCCTTTTGGTTCGTTCTCCCTAACCACCTCTCTGTGTGCCAGCAGGTTCCCTGGCAGCGATGGAGGAAGGCGAGGATGCCGCAGCGAGTGAGAAGAGCCCCTCGGAGAGGGAGGGGGCCACCTCGGACCGCGACGGCTCTGCCGAATGCGACACCTCCAGCTCTCCCGGCAGCGAAGGTGAGCCGTGCTGCGGTGACAGGGGGCTGCCTGTGGTGTCCCCCCACCATGGGGACGAGCTTTGTCACCGGAGCAACTGGCTTGAGACATGGGCATCCTGAGCATCAACTCTGCTGTCTGTACATGGTGCTAAGTAGCAAACGAAGCATCCTTCCTGCCTATCGAGGTGGGGTAGGTTGTTGGTTAAGCAAGACCCCCTGCTCTCCTTGGGGTGCTTCATGCCTCCAGGAACCTTCTGGCCAGCAGCTGGCGATGGCAGTGGATGATGGTGAGCAACTGGCCAAGAGCAAGGATGCTCCCCAGCATAGAGAGGCTCTTTGCGTCTGGCAGAGGAAGGAGCAACCTCAGCTCAGCCAGGGGCAGCAGCGTGATGAGGGGAGCTGGAAACTGGAGGCAGGTTGCTCATCACGATGGCTGCTAATCATAGAATTATAGAATCACTAGGTTGGAAAAGACCCACTGGATCATTGAGTCCAACCATTCCTATCAAACACTAAACTATGTCACTCTGCGCCTTGTCCGCCCGTTCCTTAAACACCTCCAAGGAAGGTGACTCCACCACCTCCCTGGGCAGCCTGTTCCAGTGACCAATGACCCTTTCCATGAAATATTTTTTCCTAATGTCCAGCCTTAACCTCCCCTGGTGGAGCCTGAAGCCATTCCCTCTCATCCTGTCCCCTGTCACTTGGGAGAAGAGCCCAGCTCCCTCCTCTCCACAACCTCCTTTCAGGTAGTTGGAGAGAGCAATGAGGTCTCCCCTCAGCCTCCTCTCCTCCAGGCTAAACCCCCCCAGCTCTCTCAGCCTCTCCTCATAAGGGCTGTTCTCCAGCCCCTTCACCAGCCACCCAGTATCTGTTTCATCACCTTTCGCTTGCCCCAGTGCTGAGCCGGCAGCAGCACTGGAGGGATGTCGGGGTGCAAAGTGACCCCTTGGGGTGCAAAGGGACCACCCCAGGGTGCGAAGCCACCGCCGAGGCTGGCACCAGGAGCACTACGAATGGGGCTGGGGGGCCAGGGCCGTTGCTGCTGCTTCCTGCCCGCACCACCGCCTGCCTGCAGCCGCGCCGTGCCGTGCCCCACCCCAGAGGTGGCTGCGTTTCAGGGCTGGGCTGAAACAGTCCCCAGATATCCTTTAAGTTCCTTCCTGTGGAGGTGGGGGCAAATCCTAATCAGTTAATGTTTGCAGTGCCCTTCAAGATAACCACAGCAGGGCAAGGCTGCGCCGACTAATAGAGCCGGCCAGTCCCCAGCAAGCACCCGCTGCCTGCATCCACCGGCAACCAGGGAGCAAAACGTCCCCCAAAACCACAGGAGCCACCCTGTGATTCACCAGGGAAGGGGGTGATCCGTGCCGGCAGCCGAGGGCTGTGGCAGGGTGGGCTTGGCAGCAGGGAGAAGCGAGCGGCTCTTATCTGATGGGGGAGCCGGGCTGAGGGCGAGGGAGCCGGGAGCCCAGGCGCGGAGCTGCACCTGGCACTAGTCTGCCTCGATAAAAAGGTGATAGCAGAGATAACGCTGAGCAGCAATAACGGCCACTAAAGCTTTCAGCGCGATGGATAAAAATCGATATGCCAGGCACTTTGATTTATAGCCAAAAATAATAGGACTTTTATACCCGGTGATTGATTTATTTGATGTTAATCATTCCGCTTATCACCTGTATTAATAATCTCCAATGCCGGTGACGTCACCCCTGGGTGTTCGCTGTGGCGCCAATCGATTGGGCTCCGTGCTGGTTATCCGCCCGGGACGCCAAGGCAAACATGTACTTTGGGCGCTAATCTTCCACACTGTCATATGCAGATAGGCCTTATCAGCTGCATCTCCAGCAGCAGTTAATGGAGAAAATAATTGTTATCAAGTTGCTATGAATACGCCACAAATAGAGCCATGACGGGAGCCAGGCTAAACCGGGTGACATGGGGCTCGCAGTGGGATGGGAGAGATGCTGGGGGGTTTTAGACCTGGGAGATGGATGCCCACCCAGGGGTGGCTCAGGAAATCCATGGGGATGATGTGAAGATGGACTCGGCTCTCCTTGTGGATCATCCCATGGGACGCAAGGGACCATACGGCTGGGCAATGAAAGGGTTTGGACACATGGATTTTAAGGGGGAGACCCCTCCATGCACAGGAATGTGCTCAAGGGTGAACCCACATGCATCCTGTCCCCAGGATGTCACCAATCTGCTGGTCCTGACCCCCATGGGATGCTGCCTCTGAAATTCCTTGTGTGTGAGCTTCTGCCTTCCCTCTCCTGCTGCAGAGTCCAGAGATGCCCCAGAGAGTCCAAAGGAGCCAGAGAGGCCAGATCCTGGAGAAAACCCACGGGAGGCAGACAGTTGGAATGGACCAGGTGAGTTCCCAGTGTGCGACTGATCATCCTGCTCTGTCTCAGTTTCCTGGCTGCACCACGGGTGGGAGCAACTGAAGCAGCCCTCGGGCATTTACCACCTCTTTCAAAAACCAGTATGTGGAGGACTGGGAGCATCAGGTGCTGGACTGGTTGCAAACACCAGCTCTTCTGCTAGGAAAGGCAGTGGTCCCACACATCCCCTGAGCCACAACTGAGAACATAAAAAGTGATCTTGGAGCGGTAGGGATGCTGGCACCATGGCTGGCATCACTCTTCCCAGCATGGGGAAGGTATGGACCCCATCCTGCGTCGCCCCGTGCTGGCGAGGGCACTTTGCAAACACCCTGGCAACCACAAGAGCGACGCTTGAGCGGTTTCGTGATGGTTATCAAAACCCCAAGGAGTGAATACAGCCGTCTATCTCCCTCTAGGCATCTCTGTGCCGGGGCCGCCAGTGCTTCAGCAGCCTGGTGAGGCTGGGCATGCCGTGTGGGTACCCCGCGCCCTATCACCCCACTATCTCCAAACCGACCCGCTGATGGGGTTACAGTCAGGGCATCTCTGTGCTGATTGGGTTTGCGGGTACGTGTCCACTGGGGATGGCACGGAGCAGGAGGATGGGGACAGGACCAGGGGGAACGAAGAACTCCCAAGAGTTTATGTGCCACATTTCAGGCCCCGTTTGTGCTACCCACACCCTGCTTCTCCCAGGGGACCTCCTGGATCTAATTTTGGAGCAGCCCTATGGGGCAGCTCATGATGAGAAGGGGTGACCGTAGTGCCAGACAGTTATCGCCCTTCAGTGATGCGTGCGATGGGATGTCCGTGATGTGTCCTCAGAGCCTTCTGCGTGGGCTGGGCGATGGAGAAGCCCTGGGAAATGCTGGCTGCCAGCGCACGTGCTCCTGCAGCTGCCGAACTCCCCACGGCCCCGCAGGGAACCATGGCCCCGCTCCCCTTTCCTGCCCCATCCGAGGGGAAGCGCTCATCGGCCCCGCTGATATCCCAGCCCTTCCTGCGTGCCGGGCAGGAAGGAGCTGCGAGGCCGCCCCCAGCTCTTCCTTATCTACTCCCTGGCCCTTTGCCCCCGGCAGTGCCGGGCTCCCTGCTCCTGCATTGGCATCCTGGTGCAGGGCAGGAGGGGGCTGCGGGGCCAAACCCATGGGTGTCCCCATACCCTGGGGGTCACAGCACTGTGCAACCCCATATTTAAGCAGAACCAGTGGCTATGGGCCACGAAGCTCTGACCATGCTTTCCCTTCCCCCCCTTCCCTCACTGGAGTGGGTTATTTGCATTCTTTATGTAAAAGAGATTTTATTATCGCCTTCTTCCAGCCCATCTCTATTCTGGTAATTGGAGTGGTATTAATTTCTGTGTGGCTGGGAGTTGATGGCGGTCCGGCGATGCTGCAGCGATAGGGTGTTCCTTTCGCACCAACCGCCGCGATAGCCCGTCTATCAGGCACTCTGCAGGCTCTGCACTTATCAGGGATGGAGCTGGCGAAAAGGGAAACTCTGAGCAGCCTGAATTTTCTTTTTTATCTGGCAGGATCCGCCGTATGTCAGCAATGGCAGCCGCGAAGATGCGGCATGGCGGGGGGGGCAAGTGGGCTGCTCCGGGTGTCTTTGTTCGTACGTGTGGGGTCTCGCCTTCCCTTGGCACCTCTTGGGGGGCTGTTGGGTCACCCCCGCTGTGGTTGTGCCCTCTGGGTCTCCAAAACTGCTGGTTCACCGCTGTCTCAGAGGCTTGGTAGCGCCGGGACGCGGTGTGCCAGGACCTTGCCATGGTGCATCTTGGCCCCACGTGCTGGCAAGGGAGAAAGAGTATTTTGTTTTATCTTTGAAACGACCTTGCTCGCCGGAGGGGGCTGCTCGCCCAGCTGATATGCAAATCCCTGGGAGCTGGAGGCTGTAATCCTCAACTTGGGAGCCTTTACAGATGTGCCACCCCTCGGTCACCCCAACTCAGTTCTGCCTTCTGTAGGGATCCTAGGATGGAGTGTGGCCACGCTTCACACCAGCTTGTGCCAGCTGCTTCATTCTCTGGCAGGGCAAGAGAGAGCATGTGCATCTTCCCCAAACTCCCCAAGCCATTCCCCACAGCACCGCCTGCAGCTCTTGGCTGTGCCCCAGGTTTCCATCTTTCCCATCGATTTTTATTTGCTCTGGAGTGGGATATGTGGCAGAGACTTTTGGGAGCACCTGCAGCCTCCAAGCTCTCCTCCCACCCCATTGCTGCCCAGAGAATCTCACCATGTCAGGTGAGTTTTCCCAGAGGAATAAGGTATAAAACTCTAACAAATTTCATGAATGTGAAGTTAGGGTGGGAGAATGAAGAGCCTCATCAAGAGACAAGCTGCTCAACTGCTTTATGAGACACTAGAGAATCCCCACTAGGGAGGCTGCAGCTTCTGGGGAGCGTAGCTGGCACTTGCATCTGTGCAAGGTGGGATGAAGCATTTTGCTTTTGTCTCTGTGGGAAGACCAAAGGGCCCACGACAGGGAAGGGATGGAGCAGACTGAGACAAACCCAGGATAGCTTTTGCCCTGTCCACTCTGGGCTGAGTCCCACCACCCTCCCCAAAACAGCAGCAGTCACTCCTGGAGGGTTCCTCACCCCCTTTCCTACATTGGTTTCAATATTTGGGTCTTCACCAAGACTTCTACCTCACTAAGCCCCCAACCACCTGCTGCTGGCTTGTCCTGAATTTATTTGATGGCTCCTGGGTGGTAATGATGACGCTGGATTAATTATGGAGTATGGTTCAGGTCATCCTCTCCCAGAATCAAGAATCCATCCTCAGCACCATGTGTGCAGAGTATCAGGGCAGGACAGGGCAACTTATTATATTTTTGGTGCATCTAATTAAAACTGCAAACTTTTTTTTTTCCTTTCCCCCTCTTTCCCCGCTGCCTCCCCCTTCCCCTTTGCTTCTTGCTCGCCTTCGGTTGTGTTTATCTGCGCCGCAACTCCTGCCTGAATAATCTCCGGCTGCCTGGAGTTTGTCTGCAAACCTCAAGGTTTATTATCGGGGCAAGCAGGGCATGGCGAGGAGGGACGCCTTGTCCGGATGGCCGGCACCGCGCCGCATCTGCCCCATCACTCCCCCTTCCCCTCCGCCCTGGTATGTGTGGGTGGGAAAAATTATTCCAGCTATTTCTTTTTATCGCTGGGAGCCGGGCTGAGCAGCAGATAGTTGTGTTTGTGTTAGATTGCTGGGGGATGGGGAGAAATTGGGGGTCAGGGCAGTAGCCCCCTAAGTTCGAGGGTTCTCCAGGGTGCTGAACCCCACCCCCGCCTGGCTTCTGTCCTGCAAAGAGAAGCAGGATGGTTGGCATCAGGCTGGGGATGGACCCAGCAAGGGCAGCGGCACCTGTCCTGGGTTGGGGACATTGAAGAGGACATTGTCGCTGCGAGGGTCTGGACCTGCAAGTCCCTGCCCTTAGTTCAGTCTCTGTCTGAGGACAATGCAGGGTGGAGAGATGATCAGGGCAATCTGGGGACATTGATGGGGTGAAGGGATGCAGACTGATTTGGGGATATTGCTGAGGAGTGGAAGGATGCTCAGGGAGGTGGTTGAGTCACCTTCCCTGGAGGTGTTTAAGGAACGGGTGGACGAGGTGCTGAGGGGCAGGGTTTAGTGATTGATGGGAATGGTTGGACTCAATGATCCGGTAGGGTCTTTTTCAACCTGATGATTCTATGATTTGCAGACAATGCTGATGTGGAGGGATAGTCGGGCCAGTCTGAGGACACTGCTGGGGTGGGGGGATGCTCAGGCTGGTTTGGGGACGCTGCTGGGAGGACACCTGGACTAGCTTTTCCCGCAGCCTGGCAGGGACACCTCTGTGTTGGGCAGTGCCACGGGCTGTTGAGACGTGCAGGCAGCATCCCCCACTCTGTCCCCATCCTCCCCTCCATTTTCCCTTGGGAAGGAGAAAAATGTCTTGCACGTTTCGACTGACAGCTGTCAGTTGCTGCTGCTTCGCCCCTCTGCCCTGGGCTGGATATGAGAACCCGTGAGCTTCAAGGCTTCGTACGAAGCGAGGTCCCACCCTGCTCCCCCCCTTGGGGGTCCTCCCTTTCCCCTACAGGAAGGCCCTGCCTGGTGCTGCAGCAGCGACCCCCTGTAAGGTCCCCTTCCTTTTCCGGAGGGGATATCTGCCCTCTGCATCGGCTCAGGGGGCCCCTTTGCTCGCTTTCCTCCCCCCTTGGCTTCCTGCCCCTGCCGTGCACCCCTTCCCGCTGCCGGGCACCAGTGCTGGGCAGAGCCAGGGGGTCCCTGCAGGGACAGGGTGTCCCTGGCACAGGGGTCTGGCAATCCCCGGGGAAACTGCCAAAGCCTTCCTCTTTCCCATCCTCCCTGACCTCTTTCTGATATTATTCCCATGTTTATTCCCGTCTGCCTCCCTTTGGGCACAGCTCCCGTTTATTTCTCATGACAGGGACCCTCTGGGGATGGGGTCCCCACTGGGGACGCAACCCAGCAGGATACAGCAACACCCCCAATGCAAACGTGCCAGGGAGGCTTATCGGGACAGATCCTGCTTGGGCAGGGCACCCTGGCCTACGTGGGGTGTAAGGGAAGAGCAATATCTGGGTGACGTGTGGCATGGCTGGCGCTCACCCCACTGCTGCCACCACAGCTGGCAAGCGGGGTGCCTGGCCCTTTCGGGGTGCAGCACCTCCTGGGAGCCATCGCTCCCTCCCTGTTCCCCGGCAAGTGCCCGCTTTGCTCTCCAGGGTAGGTCAGAGCTCCTCTATTAACCGGGGACAGGGTTCAACCCGATAAAGATTTGCTTTTGTACTCTGTCAAAAAAAATCAATACATCACCAGCGATGGGTGGGAGCGATAAAGGCAGAGCTCTCCCCTTGGCTCCCACCTCTCTGGGGCAGCAGGGTGTCCCCCTGCACCCCAAAACCAGGGGGCAGAGAAAGTAGCAGCCCAGCACTCCCACAACTGACCCCCCTTGGTTCACGGCAGCTCAGCCAGAGCAACCCCAGACTGAGCCCAAGCAAGCGCAGCCCAGCAAGGCTTGAATTTAAACCCTTCTCGTTCCTTTGTCGTCCCCAAGGCTGCCCTGATTACTCGAGCACCCAGGACGGCAAAGCCGGGATAATCTCCTTAGCCCCTTTGGAGAGATTTCCCTTTGTGAGCGGAGGTGAAGAGTGGAGATGCTGCGTGTTCACAGCTTAAGACTCTTCCCAATCGGCTCCCTCCATCTTATCGGAGCGGTGCCATCACATCATTTCGCTAGTTGAGTTGTCAGGATTTATTCCTTCCGCCGCACACTCACCGCTTCTAAAAACAGCAGCTGGGGCATGTGGAGGGGCCGGGCTGGGGCTGCCAGGGGACTCAGGGCTTCTCCAGCTCTGCTTTCCACAGGTAGGAGTAGGAGAACCACAGGAGCTTGGGTACCGATGGATGGATCCATCCATCCATTCATCCATCCATCTTCCCTCCCCCTTGGGGATTCCCATGTCGCAGAGACATCTCACCCATGCAGGGCTGGGAGCAAGGACCACCAGTTCATCCTCATTTCCCCAGGCTCTGCATCGCCAGGGGCTGTAGCTGGTGTTGTGCCCCACCAGGGCCGGCAGCCCCTGGAACCAAGCTCTGTATTAGCAGGAGCAGCGCACAGTGCGGCTGATGCTGGGACGCCGTCCCGTGACACCCTGATAGCAGTATATTTATCCAGATAGTATCCAGGCAGCTGCAAATACTCCAGGACTTCCAAGCCCAGATCCCTGCCCAGAGGCAGAGCTGGATCATTCAGATTTGATTAAAGTCACGTGGGTGCTGTTGGGGCAAGGGAATGTGGCCAGTAGGTTTGACCAGGCCCTCTCTGCCCTTCCCCCCCGCTCATTCCCACAGGAGAATTGAACACAGGTGCATGGATGCTGTTGCACTTCCAGAGCATCCAGGAGCAAGCCCAGGCGGCTGCAGGAGCTGGTGCAGCTCCCAGCGGTGCATCCTTGCTTGGCTGCTTTAGTTATATAGAATCATAGAATCACCAGGTTGGAAAAGACCCACCAGATCATCGAGTCCGAATGATGTGGGTCACCTTGCAGATGGACTCTTCCAGAAGTTCATCTTCATCACACCCCAGGCCTGCGTTCACCTCATGCGGGGTGAGAGATGCAGCCGTGAGGGTGGTGATGCCTCAATGGCGTGGTGCAAATCCAGAGCCTTCCTCCCTCCCCGCATGCCCACCTGGGGACCTTTATGTCCCTGGGCACTCCAGTGCCACCTGTGCTTTCTCACCCATTGATCACCCGATGTGCCGCCGCGGTGTGGTGACAGGATTAATCTTTGCTCTCCGGCACAGCTCAGCCTATTTCTTTGAAATCTCTCAATGGGGAGATAAGCTGAGGTGCAGCACGGGGCAAGCAAGTGCTATTGGTCCTGGGGGGCAGGGAGCAGCCCCAGCACCCTGTGTTTTGGCAGTGGCAGAGCACTGGGGTTGGTGCTGTGCCAAGCAGGTCCACCCAGCTCATCAGGGTCTTTTTGTCCCCCTCCTTCCTTCCTTTCTGCCCCTTTTCTTTGCGACCCAAAGCAAACAGCCAGGTCCCTGCCCAGTTTGGTTAATGATCTGGGAGATAAACCGTCCTGCAATAAGGACGGGGCTGGTGGGGCCTGGCTGAGGACCGATGGCCAGATGAGATAGCCGAGGTGGTGTTCACCTGCCGAGGGGGATCCCGCAGGGAGGGAGCCCATGCCTGCAGACTTTGCTCCTCACCTCTCACCAGGGAGGCTGCTGGGTTGTCACTGAGGGCGCTCCACAGGCTGGCACTCGGGGCACCCCGTGGGCTGGCACCGGCTCTTCCCAACCTCCCCAGGTTATAGGCAGGGTGATGTGGCCAAATCCATCACCATCGGAGCATGGGGATGGGGTTGCTCCCTGCTGTGTGGTTGTCCCCTTGTGGGGACATGGCTTGCTTGCTCGTTTTGGGCTTTATTCCCAAAGTGCAGACAGCTTGAACACACAGTGTCTCCCAGTTTGCCCCATTTGGGCTCAGCATCTTTTGCCCCGTGCCAGGGAAGAAGCGCAGCAATGCCATGTGTATGATTTGGAAATCACCTTTTTCCTCCTCGTTTTTCTGGCTGTATCAATGTGGGAGCAGCCAGGGAGCGCAGAGGCTGCGGCAGCATCCCCAGCAGGGCACAGCAATACCCATCCTGATGGCGAACCACTTGGCACCACTGGCCAGGGTTCACCACAACCCTATTTTTGGGGTGACGTTGGCAGATCAGGCTGCTGGCCTGTGCCGTGGCCATCGGATGCTTTCGGGGGAGCGGGGCCGGCTCTGGCAACACTATTTTTGTCCCCCTGTCTGGAACGGTTTTCTCTTTATCAGCGCCTGCGTGTTTTCTCTGCTGGGGATTGATACACAGAAGATGAAGTGCTCTGACATGGGAAGTGTCAGGCGAACGTTCTTATCTCGGAGACATGGTCTCCTGACCCAAACGCCGCTGATTACCAGTGAGACAGGGGGAAGGGGGGGGGACATGAGGGGGGGGCGCGCAGCACTGAGAGGTGGCAGTTAGGTTCTGTTACCCAAAAGCAGCCAGGTTATATGGGGTGGCAAAGCCAGAAAAGAGCCACTACCATTGAGGCTTTCCTGGGGAGTTGAGGATTTGCTGTTCTCTACCTAGAACTGGGTGAGGACCAGTGATCTGAGGATGCTTGGACCTCAGTGGAGGGGTTAAAGGCAGCCCAGCACTCGCGCAGCACGGGGAGTCAGCCAGGAACAGGAACTGGCTGTTGGAAATGGGGAGCAAGATGCACTGTCCAAGGGTCCCACTGCCCTGCTCAGCCCTGAGACTCTGCTAGTGGCTGCATCCCGCCCAGCAGCTCTGCTCCCTGCCTGCTCCGAGTCGGAAGGGAGGGATGAGCCAAGTGGAGGGCTGCTATTGCCCCTCTTTGGTGTGGGTTCGTGCCAGAGAATAAATCCCTTCAGCTCCTCAAAGGGCTCAGCCCCCTGCTCTTCTCCTCCTCCCTGGCCTGAGACAGAGCCAGTGGGGGCACAGGCAGGGGTTATCGGGGACGTGGGGTGGACAGAGCTAGTGCCATACACGTGCCAGAACCACTCCACTGGGGATGAAATCCCAGCTAGAAGGTGAGCTGGGATGCCTGCAGCCAGGGTGGTTTTCTGAGCATGCTGTCTCCACGCTAGCACTGAGGGCTGCTAGGTCAGAGGCTCTGAGGTGCCGCGGGAAGGGGAAAGCAGGCAACCCCTCCTGGACCCTTCAGGGGCAAACTAGTTGCTGGCAGAGCAGATCTCTCCATCAACTGGCCCACACTGGGAGGCTGTGGAACAAAGACTTGCATGTTTCTGAGCTCTAGGTGACACCAAAGGCCTTGGGGACCTTTGAAGCCTTCACAGACCTGGTCTCCAGCCCACCTCCTGGCAGGCTGCAGGTTTTGCCGAGGGGCACTGGCTGCTCCCCTGGGTCAGTGTTGGAGCCACATCCCTGGTGACACAGGGCTTCCTCAGTAGATGGAAGGGACTTGTGGGTGACAGTGGGACCTAGGCGACCGTGAGCACTGCCAACCCCTGCTCACCACCCAGCACCTCCAGTCACTCACCTTAACTCACCCCAGCACCGAGGCACCGAGAGGATCCAGATGTCAGCCCAGCTAGTAAACACATCAGATTTCAATCTCTGCAACCTAGGGATCGCTTTATCCTCCCTGTGCTCCCAGCTCTGAAAGCAATTTTGTCTTCAGATGAACACAGCCACCTCACCACCCAGGGAACCTGGACACCAGCTGTGTCTGCTGTGATGCCTTCAAAGGACAAGGCTCCAGGCATGTGGCTTTAGGGGGGCTCTTTTCCCTGGCATGGTTGGGGGGGTCACTCCACTTCTCCCCTGGAACACCCTGGGGTGCCAGCAGCCTTCTCAGCCACATATGGGTGTCCTGGGTGCCCCTGCCTTGCTGGTGGCCAGGTGTTTGGCTCACTGTCCTCAGGGAGTGTCTTGCATTTCGGGGTGCAGCATCCGGCTGCTTCTGCTGCCTGGCAGGGGGTAGCCAGTGTACATCCATCTGCATATTGGTTACCTGCCATCTTATCTGCACTCCGAAAGACAAAGGCACAGTTAAAACATTTTAGAGCAGCCTTCATAGCGTATTAACATGTTATCTAACCCATTAAACCAGAGGCTTATCAGATAATCAAAGCCATTAAGCCCTGAAGCTGTTGCAAGTTTGGGTTCGGGGATGGGAAATGCTCCTTCCGCTGCGCCACCGTGCCATGCCCGGACCCCCGTGCTGTGCTTAGATCCCCCAGCCTGGCAAGCAGCTGGATCCCACCAACCCACCCCTGACACGCAGCTGCAGGGCACCCACCGGCAGCTCTCGGCTTCCCTGCATCCCTGGGGAGCTGGGGCTGCCCGAGGTCCAGCTGGAGGGCATCGTGCTGATGCTGTACCTGTCTCTCTGCAGATGAGCTGGATCTGGCTGTGCAGGAGGATGAGAGGCAGGTGCGAACCCGCAAGAGCCTCCCCGAGGGCTTCTCTTGGGGACCCTTCCAGGGCAGCATCCACAGCGAGCCGACATCACCAGGGCACGGCGAGACAGTAAGGAGCACTGTTGCGGGCTGCCAGGGATGGTGGCAGGGAAAGTCCTGAAGAAATGAGTTGTTTGGGAAGAGGGGTCTGTTCAGAAGGGATTTTTCCCAACCTGAGCTCCTGGGAATCTCTTGATTTATGTTCCCAGAAGGTTTCCTTGCAACATGCTGCCCACCACCCTGAGATCAGAGCGTCCACACAGGCGGGAGGGCAAGATGCTGGCTGTTCCCTCTTGTTCCTTCCTGCACATGGCTGCGGGCTGCATGTTGGCACGTGTCCTTGCAGAGGAGATAGGATCTGGGTTTCCCACCCCGAGTTTACTCCCAGGGGACTCTAGTTGTGTATGGGAAGTGCCAGGGCTCCGCAGCCCATGGGGAAAGAGCAGGAGAGGAGGCACCGCGGGGCCAGTGGTTGCCGGTGGCAGGAGGATGCCATTGGCTACACACTGCACCAGGCTATGTGTGTGCAAGGGTGTGCCCATAGGGGGCAAGGGGGAGGTGTGTGCACACATGAGGATGTTGTAGATGCTGGATCCTCTAATCCAAGCCACATCCTTCCCTCTACATCCACCCCTAGAGCTGCAAGCGGGCAGCTCCAGCCCAGGGTCTTTGAGGCTAGAGAATCTCGCCTGTGCTCCATCCCCACCTCCTCCTCTCTCCCTCGCTCTTTTTCTTTTTTTTTTTCTTTTAGCTGAAGCCCGTTTATCTTTACCGAATTAAATCCTTGATTAACCCTTATCTGCCCAGTTTGGCTCCCTATCTCCTGGTTGGCGCCGTGTGTCCAGACACCCGGTACAGGATGATTGATTTCCTAAAGATATGCGCAGCTTTTTTCTGATACTTCATTTATTGTCTAAATATTTTTGCTCCCATTTCAGCAGCTCCCTTATCGAGCCCGGCTGATGATTCCCAGCCCTGCTCTCCTCCACCACTCGCCTCCCTCCCTATCTCTGCTTGGGGAAGCGAGGAAGGAATCGCAGCCCCATCCCTGATATGAGGTGTTGCCCTTGGGTCGCTTCATCTTTGTGCTGGTGGCAGGGGGGTACAGGGGCTCTCCCCGCAATCCAGCCCAGTTCTGCTTTTTGTCTCTGAATGGGAGATGATCCCATCCTGCGGTTTTAGTGCAGACTGGGTACACTGGATGGCTTTAATGCCTCTGTGGCGTGGAGCATCGTGAGTGCCCATCGCTGTGCTGATGAAAGAAAAGGAGAAGGAGGAGGAGGGGAAGGAGGAGGAGGAGGGCGCCTACTTGCCCCCCTAGCTGGTTCCCATGGCGTTCCCCAAAACCAGCCTTGCTCAGGAGGGTGTGCAAACCCACTGGCAGCATCAGCCCAGGGGTGCCAAGCAGAGCTCTGTGTGCCAGCTTGCCCTGTTTATGCCTCACCCTGCTCCATCCCTGTCCCATGTCACCCCCAACCACCCAGCCCCAGGGCGATGCCCACAGCAAGGGTGCAGGGTGGCCCCCGATAACGCCACCCCGGCGGATGTGGAGCAGATAGGGTTTCTGATGGTTATCAGGCTGGTGCAGAGCAGAGACACTGACCTCTTTGTTCCAGGGAGAACAAGGAAAGGCTCAACGCAGGGGCTGGGGCCACCGACAGGAGCTGGGATGGGTGTCCTGTGGTGCTGGGAGCACCCTGGGGTGCTGCAGGTTGCCTAGACACTGTAGGGGCCTCCGTCAGGGGCTTTCCACAGATCCTCCCATGTAGACAGCAAACCTTCAAAAGCTCTGCAGAGACCCGCCTCTCCCTCCTTTCTGCAACGTGGGACATGGAGGATCTAGCGTGGCCCCCAAGGCAGCTCAGCCAGCACCCTTGCCTGTGTCCCATGCAGGGAGGTCCCTCAGTCCCCAGCTCCATTTCCCAGCTCGCTCTCTGCAGGGGCAGGTGGGTTCTGGCAGCAGCAGCAGCATGCGGGCACTGTGTGTGCCCCCACGGAGCGTGCACACGCGTGTGCAAGTGCCTGCACGCGCGTGGGGTTTATCACGCTGTCGGCACTTGGCTGCTGGCGGTGATAAGGCCTCAACTGGCTGCAACTGTCAGACTGAGTTGGAGGGTTTAGAAATATTGGGACGAATAATTAGATTTCATATCGTTACCACAGCAGCCATCGGAGGATCAGGCAGATTAATTCCCCCCCACTTTCTGCTCATTAATATTCATTAGAGATGCAGGAAGGCAGAGCCAGGCACCGGCTGAGCAGGGAGCGCAGCCAGCCCCCGACCCTGACCCCAGCCCCTCGTGGGGAGCAGTGCTCACCCCGCTCTCCCTGCTCTCAGCAGAGCCCACCCGTGACGCTGGTGCTGGAGGATGAGAGCTGCTGGCTGTCCCGGCTGCCCCTCGTGCCTGGAGAGCCCGATGCCAACGCTGTGATCTACAGGAAGGGTTGGTACCAGTGCCGTGCATCCCTGTGCCCAGAGAGGGGTCTGGCGGGGGGACCAGTTGTGGCCACCTCGGCGCTGGGGTGAGGGGAAGGGTGCTGACACAGAGGGTGGGTCCCTGTCCCCATCCATCCCAGCAGCAGCCGTGTCCCCAGCCCACTGGCCGTGCCTGACCACTCCAACCAGTGCCCGTGGTGCCCCACAAGTCCTCTGTGACCACCACTGGCTGTCCCTGGGGCTGATCCCAGCCTTCCCTGGCTAGTGGGACGTACGGGGAGGGTGTCAACATGCAGGGGCTGGTGCAAATATTGCTGCAAGCGTTTGTTCAAGCATCACTGCATGCGGGAGGGGCAAGACCAGTGCATGCGTTGGTGTAAGACCCGGTGCGAGCGTTACTGCACGTATTGGTATGAGACTTAATGCAAGCATCACTGCAAGCATCAGTGCAGTGTTGGTGTAAGATTCAGCAGAAACACCCGTGCGAGCATTACTGCACACGACGGCGTTAAAACAGTGCAAGCATTGCTGCAGGCATTGGTGCAGGTGTTGGTGCAAGCACTGGTGCGTGGCTCAGCACAAGCATTGGTGCAAGCATTACTGCCTGCGTTGCCGTAAGGCTCAGCTCAAGCGTTGGCGCAAGCCTCAATGGAAGTGTTATATCCAAGCATGAATGGAAGCACTGGGGCAAGCCCGAGGCTGCGGGCAGGCGGGGCTGTGCCAGGCAGCGCACAGGCTTGGGCAGACATCGCCATCTCCAGGCAGGCTGGGCTCAGCCAAGGTTGGGAAGAATCATAGAATCACCAGGTTGGAAAAGACCCCCAGGATCATCGAGTCCAACCATTCCTATCAACCGGCCTGTTCCAGGGCCCAATGACACTTTCCATGAAAATTTTTTTCCTAATGTTCAGCCTAAACCTCCCTTGGTGGAGCTTGAGGCCATTCCCTCTCGTCCTGTCCCCTGTCACTTGGGAGAAGAGGCAGCTCCCTCCTTCTCCACAGCCTCCTTTCAGGTAGTTGTAGAGTGTAATGAGGTCTCGCCAGTGCCGAGTACAGAGGGAGAAGAACCTCCCTGGACCTGCTGGCCACGCTGTTTCTGATCCAAGCCAAGATGCCCTTGGCCTTCTTGGCCACCTGGGCCACTGCTGGCTCGTGTTCAGTCGCTGTCAACCAAAAGCACAGGACTAGGGCAAGAGGGTGGGCAGAGCCATGCAGGCAACAGCACAGCAGCAGGACAAGGGTCTGGGGGGGCTCCATGCTGACCGCTGTCCCCATGTCCCTCCAGGTGACAGCCTGTGGTGCCGGACAACGCGTGCTCTGCGGGAGGATGAGGCCGTGTGCGCCTTCGTGGTGGCAGAGCCACCAGCTATCCCCAACCACCACGTGGTGAAAGCCGAGCCCGGCGACTCGCCGTACCCTGCCGCACTGCATTCGGACATCCAGCTGCTGCCACAGCAAGCAGGCATGGCTGCCATCCTGGCCACCGCTGTGGTTAACAGTGAGTCCCCAGGGACGGAGAGTGTGGTGGGTGGGATACAGGGCAGAGCATGGGGCTGAATCACAGAATCACTAGGTTGTAAAAGACCCACCAGATCATCAAGTCCAACCATTCCTATCAAATACTAAACAATGGTCCTCAGTGCCTCATCCACCTGTCCCTTAAACACCTCCAGGGAAGGTGACTCAACCCCCTCCCTGGGCAGCTATTCCAGTACCCAATGACTCTTTCCATGAAAATTTTTTTCCTGACATCCAGCCTAGACCTCCCCTGGCAGAGCCCAGTGGTCCAGCCTGTTCAAATCCCTTTGGAGCCTCCCTATCCTCCTAAGGGAGCACTCAACGCCTTCATCCAGGTCATTGATAAAGACATTGAACAGAGCTGGACCCAGCACTGAGCTCTGGGGACACCACTTGTAACTGAGACCATGCCAGCTGTCCCCAGCCCATCACACAAGTGATGTATGTCCCTTTCCCTTCACAGAGGATGTCTTCCCTTGCAAGGACTGTGGGATCTGGTACCGGAGTGAGCGCAACCTGCAAGCCCATCTGATGTACTACTGTGCTAGCCGGCAGAGTGCCGGCTCACCTGCGCTGGAGGAGAAGCCCAAGGAGACTTACCCCAACGAGCGCGTCTGCCCCTTTCCTCAGTGCAAGAAGAGCTGCCCCAGCGCCAGCTCCCTGGAGATCCACATGCGGAGCCACAGCGGTACGGCACGGCACGGCACAGCATGGCACGCTGCTGCAGTCTGGGGACACCAAGGCACATGAAAGGACCTGGGTGGAGGGGCAGGGAGGCTGCGGGGCTGCACAACGGTGACCAGTTAGATGAGGTTCTCCCCGAGTTGGGTTACTGGTTTGGGGCCACTTGCTTGTAGGTCTTCCCAACCCAGAACTGTAAAAGACAAAGTGAGCATCCTGCTTCCTTCAGCCGGTGTCCTCCTGGCCAGCATGGCCCCATGGGGTGTCTCTGTGGTCCCTGTCCCCACTTCCCTTGGCACTGAGGCATCCACCTGTCCGTCCATCCTGCAGGAGAGAGGCCATTCGTCTGTCTGATCTGCCTGTCTGCCTTCACCACAAAAGCCAACTGCGAGCGTCACTTGAAGGTGCACACAGACACCCTGAATGGTGAGTGAGCGCTGCTCAGCGCCCCTATGAGCATAGTCCTGTCCCTTCCAGGACAGCCTGGGGATGGAGACCCACTCCCCACAGGTCGCCCCCTGCCCCGCTGGGCATTGTCATGCCCGCTCAGCCCTGTCTTGTGTTCCCCACAGGCGTCTGCCACAGCTGTGGCTTCATCTCCACCACGAGGGACATTCTCTACAGCCACCTGGTCACCAACCACATGACCTGCCAGCCAGGCTCCAAGGGAGAGGTGTACTCACCAGGACCAACCCTACCTGCTGCCAAACCCCTCACTCCCGGTGAGTGCAGGGGAACACATACCAGCACCGCACACGGAGCCTGGTGTTGCCAGCGAGGGCTGCGTCCCCAGACAGCTCTGGAGGCAAGGGGTGGGGTGAGCATCCGCGTGTCAGGGATGGCAGGTAACACCAGGGCCTCTCTCCTCTCGACAGGGCTGAGCCAGACAAACAACGCACCCCTGCGCAAGTGCAGCCTGCCCGCGTTCCTGCCCGAGGGACTGCAGCCACTGCCACAGCACATGGTGCTGCACGGCCCCCTGCCCGCCCCACTGCCCAGCCCTGACACCGTGGCTCCTCCAGCCCCACCTGCCTCTCCCTCCAATGCCAGGGCTGGCAAGATCTCACCACCCACCCAGCCACAGAACGGGGAAGGTCCATCATCATCATCATCCTCCTCCTCTTCCTCCTCCTCGAATGAGGCCATCCGCATCAAGGAGGAGCCTGCCGGCAGTCCAGCAAGCGAAGCAGAGGGGCTTAAAAGCAGTGGCCCTGGAGAAGGTGGCAGCCCCGATGCCTCCTCCCGAACCTCATCCCCCCGCAGCCTGCCCTCAGCAAAGGTCAAGTCGGAGCTCGCCAGCCCCACGCCGGGCTCCAGCCCAGTGCCCAGCGAGCCAGGGATGGGCACAGCCGGTGGCACTGTCTTCCTACCCCAGTACGTGTTTGGCCATGAAGCCACAGTGGTGCCACAGGCATCGGAGATCCTGGCGAAGATGTCAGAGCTAGTGCACAGCCGGCTGAAGCAGGGCCACGGCAGCACAGTGCCACCCACCATCTATGCCGGGGCGCCAGTGCCCAAGGGTGCCACCTGCTTCGAGTGCGAGATCACTTTCAACAACATCAACAACTACTACGTGCACAAGCGCCTTTACTGCTCCAGCCGGCACCTCGTTGAGGATAGTCCCCCTGGGGCACGCAAGCTCAAAGCCCCCCCAGGGGCCCCCAAGGGTCCCGCTGCCCCAGGGACGCTGCTGTCCCCATCAGCGGGCGATGGGCAGGGGACGCTCGTGGGGGATGGGGATGCCAGCCGGGATGCCACGCCGCCGGCCGCCCCGCCAGAGGTGAAAACGGAGGAGGCGGGTGGCAAAGCGGGGTCCCCCGAGGCAGAGGGGCGGTCGGGGCGGTGCAGTGAGGACAGCCAGAGCCCCAGCAGCTCGGTGGGGGACGAGGGGGACGAGGACCCCAGCAGGACGCTGTGTGAGGCGTGCAACATCCGCTTCAGCCGCCACGAGACCTACGTGGTGCACAAGCGTTTCTACTGCGCCTCCCGCCATGACCCCCCTCTTCGCCGCCCGAATGCCCCCAAAGTCCCCTACGTGCCGCAGCCTCTCCGCACCCGCAAACGCCGCAAGCTCTATGAGATCCATGGGGCTGCTCATCGCCCAGCCAAGCCCCCGCCAGCTCCCGAGCCACCGCCGGCCCCTGAACCCCCAGGGGCTGCCCCCTCGCCCCGCTCCAGCCCGGATACCGATGGTCCCATCGACCTGAGCAAGAAGCCGCGGCGGCAAGGTGATGCCGCGCCGGCACCGCTGCTGCAGTTGGCCGACTACCACGAATGCACCGCCTGCCGCATCAGCTTCAACAACCTCGACAGCTACCTGGCCCACAAGAAGTACCAGTGCCCGGCCACCCCGCTGCAGCCCCGCACCCTCGAGCAGCTCCAGAAGATGAAGGCGGCCGTGCCCACCCCCCTCAAGGGCCGCCGCAGCCCCAGCAGCCCCGGTGAGGGGGACCCTGAAGGTTTGCGGGGGAGGGTGGCTCCGGCAGCAAGCCCCAGCATCCCCTACCCTGGTGTATCTGGGGCGGACTCGCTGCAGCGTCACCCCAAGGGTCCTCTGCCACCCCTGGGGGTGAAGGGACCTCTCTCGGCCTGTCCCTACTGTCCCCTCAACGGGGCCATCCAGGGCGACCTCCTCGAGCACTTCCGTAACGCCCACGGGCTCTACGTGGCCAAGCCAGCGGCAGCTGGGCAGGGACTCCCCGATGCCCCGGCACTCAGTGCCGGCAGGACACCCGAGCCCCCACTGCCCGCGGTGTCACCCCCTCGTCCCCCTGTCCCCCACCTCCGCCGGGACAGCTTGAACAGCAAGGAGGGTCGGGATGGCAGTGGCAGCCCCCGGCCCCCCAGCTCGCCCCGAGCCCCCGCTTCACCCGGAGCCCCCGAGGGACTGCGAGAAGCTGCCCGCAAGCCCCCCACGCCCCCCACCTACACGGACCGGGGGGTGCAGACGCCTCCGGCGAAGGCTGTGCCAGGCCCCGTGCCCAACGGCAACCACAGGTACTGTCGCCTCTGCAACATCAAGTTCAGCAGCCTCTCCACCTTCATCGCCCACAAGAAGTATTACTGCTCCTCACACGCTGCCGAGCACGTCAAGTAAAGCCCCCACTGCTGCCTCACCACCATAGCTGGGGGGGGAAGCTGCAGGGCCTGGGAGACCAGGAACCGATGGCCAACATCACCCCCTTGCAGGGGTCAGGGTGATGAAGGACCCCTAGGCGGCTCTGCCAGGGCAGCGTCAGCATCTAGAGGCCCCTCCGTGTCCCCAAGCTTCACCTGAGGCTGGGGGTTCCGTGCATCCGAGGCTGAGGACCCTGCAGGAGAAAGCACAAGTGCTCATGTTGGGGGGACACCTGCCCTGGCCCCTGCTGTATCCACAGCTGATGCTGCAGGGAAACTGAGGCAGAGGGAAGGTGCATGGCTCTGCCCGAGCTGGGGGTGCTGCGTGGGGGACTCTTCCCGCAGGCAGACACTACAGGGACAGGGAGGGGGCTCAGCATGGCTGGGCTTGGCCTTAGGCACCCTACGAAGAGTGTGGGTGCCCCCTGCTGCGGAGCGGACTCTGCAGAAAGACAGCACTGAAGATGAGGAGGAAGCTACCCTGGGAACCGTGTGTATAAGTGTGTACAGAAATAAATATGTCTAATAAAGCTGGGCTGCCACCTGCATGCGGGTGGGAGAAGCTGCAGGGCTGGTGCGGCCACCATCACCCAGTGGAGCTGGGGAATCGTAGAATCCCTAGGTTGGAAAAGACATTTGAGAACCTGAAGTCCACTGGGATGTGGGGTCTGTATAGCTGTGGTGTGGCAGGAACAGGCTGCAGCAACAGGACAGGGCGTGCTGTCCCCATTCTGTCCCTGGCACCTTTGCTGACACACACATCACCCTGGGTGTCTCGTTTGTGCTGTGGGGTGATGTAGCTGACAGCCCCTGGGCAGGGCTACAGGCTCATTAGTTATCAGGCTAATTAAGCCCCCACAGCCACAGGTGGGCTGTGGTGCCAGGAGCCCAGCTCCAACCTCTGCTCCCACGCGGGAGCCCTGGAGAATTGTGATGGGGTCCCAGGTGAGTGTCGCTCAGGTCCCTTGTCCCCTGCAACATATAGAGGACCCCCTAACTACCCTCAAAGCCTTCCTTCCCCTCCTGCCCCCCCCCAAGCTTTCCCCAGCACAGTTCAGGTGGGCAGGGGGGTCATTCCACTCCCTCCCAGCTTGCCTGTCTGGCAGGGCTTGTGTTTCAGGGAGCTGTCTGGGCTCCCTCCCTCCAAGCTGCCAGCACCCAGGTTCACCCCAGGCTCTGTTTTGTTTCCCAGTCTGGTATCCCTGGAGCTGTGGGGCTGTTGCAGTCCCCCTGGGGCAGGGCTGGGGCAGCACCAGCCTATGGGGTTGTGCAAGATGGGGCTGCCAATGGGGCCGGGGGGGGCTAGAATACCCACCCCACAGCTCTGTGCCTGCTTTAGTTGCAGGGTTTTGGGTGAAGGAACCCCCCTGCCCCATCTCCTCCTTCAGCATTGCTTGTCTCCATGCCAGGGACTGGGGACCAAGCTCTGTCTGCCAGCCAGGTCGCTGGGGTGACAGGGAGGAAGGGACCTATTGCAGCTCCCTTGGGGAGCAGTTGCAATAGGTCCCTTCCTTGCACACTCTTGCACCACCCCCCAGCACAGCCCCAGCACGCCAAGCAGGGCAAGGGGCTGAGCCCCTCTAACCCCACCTCTAGCAAAAAGGAGACAAGACACAGCTGGAGTCAGAGGAGCTTTGCTTAAATAAATATATTTACAAAGCAAAAAATATTACAGAGAAGAGCTGGCTGCACGCAACCAGAAGCGTGCAAGGAGAGGCTGTGCCAGGCACTGTGGCAGCCCCCTCCAGGCATTGACCTAGCAGGATGCTGGGAGCCCCGGGGATGGGAGGTGGCAGACAAATGGGCACAGGGTGTTCAGCCCTCAAAGCAGCATTTTCCTGCAGGGTAGGGGTGGGAGGCTGCAGGGCAGGAGGCTCTGCAGCACAGGGCTGCCCTCTGCCTCCTTCGGCTCCTCGGTGGCATCCAGGAGCTGTTGCATGTAGCAGGAGGTGCCAAGCAGGACGTGGCCAGTGGCCTGCATGGTGAAGAACGTCCAACGCAGAGCTTCCCTGGGCAGGAAGAAAGGCAGTGAGCAACCCTTCTTGCACCCCACAGCGGGTTTGGGCAGAGGGGCTGCTTCCCCACTGAAGCATCCCCATGCCCAGGGCCATCGCCAGCCCCTCCAGGACTCACTTCATAAGCCGCTTAGCCCCGTAGCAGCGCAGGTCATAGGACATACTGTAGGTGCCATAGAGGGTGGCTTTGATATTGAGGCAGCCCAGGTCCCGGGGGTTGGTCTTATAAAGGTCGAAGGTGACACAGGCGACGTCGATCCTCCGAGGGGGCTTGTGGGACAAGCTAAGCTGGTAGCCAGGTGTCTAGGGGTAAGCAGGACTAGGGTTACACACCCTTCCAGTCCCACTTCACCCAGCATCCCTGGTACCTTTTAGCCCAGCACCATGATCCCAGGGTGGGATGCAAATGGGACAAAACAGGCTCTTTCTGCAGGGTTCTACTCACCTTGGAGGCAGACCAGGTCTGCCCCTTGCTCAGGGCCATCAGCACCGTGCCCTCCTCCAGCGTGCGGAAGAAAGCCTCCGTCTCCACCGCGGTGCCATCCTCATCCAGCACCAGGGAGACGGGACCCAAGGCAAGCAGGGCGCTCTCAGCCTGCAGCGATGTTGGGGGTGAGCAGGGCTAGGGAGGGTGGACAGACAGCCCCCACCTAGACAGCCCCCCGCTCACCTGGTGGAGCAGCTCCATGAGGTTCTGGGCCATGACGCCCTTGCGCAGGCTGCGGTCCCAGTTGCAGACACGGTAGGGTCGTGGCCGTGGGGCCGGGCTTGACAGCAGCTGCTGGGTCATGGAGGCACTTGCAGAGACACATCTGAGGAGAGATGGAGGGATCAGGATGTCCCGAGACCCATCACCAGTGCCAGCCCCCAAAGTCTCTGTAGGGAGCAGCGTATCTATAAGGGGATTGAAAGGTGCCAAAGCAGAGAGAGCTCCAATGTTGCCCACCCCAGGGACAGTGGCTCCTCAACACTTACTTGGAGACAGGAGCAGCCAGGCGAAGGCTCAGGGACTTGGCATAATCCATCTTCGCAAGGAGCACAGTCCAGCCTGCTGGGAAGGAAGGAGTCAGCTCTGGGCAGAGCGTTGTCACCAGCTCCTCTCCGCTCTGGGAGACCCTTCCCCACACCACCTCCTGTGCTGAGCTCAAGTAGAGTGGTGAGCCAACTCTCCAGCACGGCTGCCTTTACCCAGGGGCTGTGCCTGCCCTTTGGCCAGGGCCAGGCTGGTGGCAGACACCGGGCAGAGTCTGTCTGCCAGCAGGGCTCTTGCGCAAAGCAGCACGTGGGGCACTGAGTCAGTGCTGGAGCAAAGGTGAGACACAGGCACAGGGCTGCACCCTCACTCCAGCCCCTTGGAGGAGCAACAACGGCTTTGGGGAGTTGGGGACATCCATTGTGGCTCCCCCAACCGTGTTGCTGCAGGGACACATCCAGACAGGAACATACTGGGGAGTGGAGCCCTTGCCATCCTCATTGCCATCGCCTCACCTCCTGCAGACATTGGCATCTTGGCACCCATCCTCATCATCCCATCACTTCCAGGAGACGTCAGCACCTCTGCATCCATCCCTATTGTCTCCTCTCCTCCAGCAGACACCAATGCCTCTGCGCCCTTCCTCATCACCTCCAGCAGACACCAACACCTCTGCACCCACACCCATCCCCCAATCCTCTCACCTCCAGCAGGCACCAGCACCTCTGCAATAACTCACTCCTGCTCATCCCACCTCACTTTATATACCTGTCACAGACTCTGCCCACCCATTCCCGCCCCTCCTGCCTGAGCCAATCCTCTCCTGGGCTGCTGGCACAAGGCCTGTGGCCAAGTGCTGAGGGCAATGCCTGAACTGATGTCGTGGGATGATGAAGGAGCATCCCCAGGGCTGTCTCTAGGGAGCATCCTCCAGCCTAGACCCATCGGCATCTCCCAAGCTGCCCAAGCGTTTCCCCTCGGGGCTGCCCCCTTCCAGTGTCCCCCAATAAGCAGCCTCCCTGTATCCCCAGTTGAGCCCTTTCCCAGTGTCTCCTATAAGCAGCCTCCCAGTAGCCCCAGTAAGCCTTCTCCCAGTGCTCCCACTAAGCCCTCTCCCAGTGCCCCCAGCCGGCAGCCTCCTGGGCATTTCGCATCTCTGGGACATCATCCCTGCACTTCCCAGAGCTGAACTTGGCCCCAGGTTGGAGAGTTGGGAAGGGCGAGGGCTTCAGGGGCTGTTTCTCGAGGCAAGGGGCACAGCGTTTGGTGCCCTGGGGTTGGCAAAGGGCAGCTGGAGCCCAGTCGGAGCCCAGTTGGCTGGAGGAGAAAAAACAGACTCCCGGCTGGGCTGTCACAGGGGGACCTGGGGTGCTGGTGGCCCAGGACCTCAAGGCTCGGGGCTGCTGTGAATAATATGGAGCAAGGGTCTGGGTGAGGTGGGTCACAAAGGTGCTGAGCACCCTCAGGCTGTGGGGCCACATCCTGAGCTGGGCAAGGAGCCGCAGGCACCCGCATCCTGCTAAACCAGCAGCCTTAGGGAGGACCAGGAGAGCAGGTATGGCTACAGCCCTGCGGATACGCATACAGCATGAGCACCAGCTGCTGAGTGGGAGCACTAATGAGGGGAGCTCATTAACGCTGTGGTTAATGGGGAGGACAGGGTGCTGAGCAGCCTGGAAGGGACCCACAGCCATGCTCCGGCCGCTGGCGTTTGGTCCCGTTGGCATCAGGGACAGCAACATGTTTGCTCACGTGCAACCCTCCTCGGGTATGTGTGTGTACACGTGCCCATCTGTGCACATACGTGTGCATTACCACATGTGAGTGCATTCCTGCACCCCTCCTCATATGTACGTGTGTATGTGCCTCCCTCCTGTGTTCACACACATGTGCACTCCTCCATGTGTATGCATGCATGTGAGCCCACACCCATCTGTGCACACGTGTGTGCACCCTCCTCTTGTCTACATATGCTCACTTCTCTATGTGTGAAGCCATGCCTGCCTGTGCACACGCGTGTGCACTCATCTGTGTACATCTCTGCACCCTCCTCACATGTATATGTGCACCCACGCCCACCCGTGCATGCATGCGTGCGAAGCCATGCCCATCTCTGCACTCGTTTGTGCGTGCATGCACCCCTCACACGTTCACCCACATGTGCAACCTGCCACGAATGTGCTTATACGTGTGAAACCATGCTGTGTGTGCACACACACGTGCACCCTCCTTGCATGCACATGCACGCACCTTCCACATGTATGCATGCATGTGCATCTGTGCGGCATGCATGCACTTTCCTGCGTGGAAGCACGGATCTGACGGAGAGTCGGGAGGCTCCAAAGGGATCTGAACAGGCTGGACCACTGGGCTGAGACCAATGGCAGGAGGTTTAACAAGGCCAAATGCCGGGTCCTGCACTTGGGGCACAACAACCCTGTGCAGCTACAGACTAGGAGAAGTCTGGCTGGAAAGCTGCCTGGAGGAGAAGGACCTGGGGGTGTTGGCTGACAGCGACTGAACATGAGCCAGCAGTGGCCCAGGTGGCCAAGGAGGCCAATGGCATCTTGGCTTGGATCAGAAACGGCGTGGCCAGCAGGTCCAGGGAGGTTCTTCTCCCTCTGTACTCGGCACTGGTGAGACCAAACCTTGAATCCTGGATTCAGTTCTGACTCCTCACCACAAGAAGGATGTTGAGGCTCTGGAGCGAGTCCAGAGAAGAGCAACGAAGCTGGTGGTGGTGAGGGGGCTGGAGAACAGGCCTTATGAGGAGAAGCTGAGAAAGCTGGGGGTGTTTAGCCTGGAGAAGAGGAGGCTGAGGGGAGACCTCATTGCTCTCTACAACTACCTGAAAGGAGGTTGTGGAGAGGAGGGAGCTGGGTTCTTTTCCCAAGTGACAGGGGACAGGACGAGAGGGAATGGCCTCAGGCTCCACCAGGGGAGGTTCAGGCTGGACATTAGAAAAAAATATTTCATAGAAAGGGATAATTGGGCACTGGAACAGGCTGCCCAGGGAGGTGGTTGAGTCACCTTCCCTGGAGGTGTTTAAGGGACGGGTGGACGAGGCGCTGAGGGACATGGTTTAGTGATTGATAGGAATGGTTGGACTCGATGATCCAATAGGTCTCTTCTAACCTGGTGATTCTATGAGTCTATGATTCCTTGCATGTACATGCACGCACCTTCCACTGGTGTGCATCTGCGTGCACACGCGTGCAGCCCTCCACGTGTGAGAACCCACGTCCACCCGCATGTGTGTGCACCCCTCTCCCAGCCGGGGTCGCGGCCCCTTTAAGACGCGGCCCCTTTAAGACGCGGCCCCTTTAAGACGCGGCCGGAGCGGCGGCGCATGCGCACGCCGGGTCGAGGAAGGCGGGGGAGAGAGGAGAGCGCGCGCCCTCGCGCCCCGCCCCTGCCCTCCCTCAGGGCCGTCGCGCCCGGATGACGTCACGCCATGGCCGCCCTGCGCCGCCGCGAGTAGAGGCCCCGTCCCGTCTTGCCACCGCTGCCGCCTGCGCTTCGCCTCTTCCCTCCCTTCCCCCCGCGCCCCGCGCCGCCTACACGGCCCGGCTCCGCCGCCACCGCCGCCTAGGTGAGCTGCTGCCCGCGTCGCCGCGCTCGGCCGGCGCCGGCTGGGGCCTAGCGGGGACGGGGGGCGGGCCCCGGCGCCCGCGGAACCGGAGGGAGCGGCCGGGGGTGGCCTGGGGAGCAGGGGCATCCCGGAGGGAGTGAGGGGTGGGAGGCATCTCTTGAGAGTTTTGGGGTGGGGGGAGCAGAGTTATCCCCGGGGGGGCGGGGATGGTGGGGAGCAGAGGCACCCCCTGAGGTAGGGAGGGATTAGGGAATGGTGGGGAGGGATTAGGGAATGGTAGGTAGTAGGGGTAGCCCTTGAGGTGGGAAGGATGATGGGGCACCCCCTGGAGGGGTGGGGGATGCTGGGGAGCAAGGGCACATCTTGAGGTGGGAGGGGGAGCAGGGGCAGCCCCTAAGGAGATGGGGGGCTGGGGAGCAGAGGCACCTCCTGAGGTGGAAGGGTAGGGTTGCTGGGAAGCAGGGAACACCCTCTTTGGGGGGCTAGGGAATGCTGGGGTGCAGGGGCACCCTCTGATGTGAGGGGATTGTAGGTCATTCTGACTCTATGGTCTGGGGAGAGGTGCCCTGTTTGGAGGGGTGTATGGGGATACAGTCGTATTTTGGGGGTAATGTTGAGGTAGGGGGGAGCCCCAACTTAAATGAGGGCACACTGGAAAAAGGGGAGGGGGGGGCGGCTCTTGTTGGGAATTGGGCAGCAGACCCAGTGCAGTGGGGAGAAGTTTGAGAAAGGGAGTGTGAGGAGGGAAGTGCTGGTTGAATCGATGGGAGGGCAGCAGCCTTACTTAGTCTGTGGAGGGGATCTGATCCAGTGGGAGATGTCCTGACCCGTGGCAGGGGTGTGGAACTGTATGGGCTTTAAGGTCGCCTCCATCCCAAACCATTCTGATTCTATGATCTGGGGTGGGCTCTCCCATTTGGAGGAGGGAGTTGAGGGTAAAGCCCTATTTTGAGGGGAGGATGTTGAGGTAGGGAAGCCCCAGCTTAGCTGGTGGCATGCTGGGGAAGGGAACGGGACCACCTTGGGGGGAAGCTTTAGTTCTAGGTGGGTGTTACAGAAAGGGATTGTCTCGACTGGGAGTGCTTGGGGGGAGCTTGCCTCGTGGAGGTCAGCGCAGGGGGTGGTTGGACCCCAGGTGTGTAGGCAGCTCTGACTGTGCTTCCTCACCAAGCAGGTGGGAGCAGGGAGAGCTCCAGCAGCCTTGGCCTCAGGGGGCACAGCAGAAGGACCTCAGCCTGGCAGGAGGCCCTGTGAGGTAAGGAAGGTATAGGGGGAACTGGGGGCCAGGGCAGGGAGAGGGGCTGGGAACCCGCAGTAGCACCAGGTCCTGGGGGTCTGTCCCATGAAGGGTGAGTGGCTGTCTAATCTGTGAGGGTCCAATCTGCGAGGCTGGTTACATCACTCATGTAACACTGGTTTGTGTTGTCTGCCCAGCACAGTAGAAGCTATGAGGATGTTCGCTGTTTGGAGCTGCCATTGTCTTTGCAAGTGCTTTAGCACATAGGTGCTGCAGGTGGCTTCGATTCCCTTCGTGAACTGCTTCAGCAGAGTTGTCTCTTTTTAGAGCTGCCCTTTTGACATCCACACTAACTATATTGTCTTTTACTGCCATCGATAACTCAGCTCTTCTGAAACAACTGATAACTTGCTGTGTTTGTAGCAAGAGCAGCACCTCAAAGGTGTGAGTTCTTTCTCCTGACCTTCCTAAGTTTTGCCTAGATGAAGGAAAAAGGTTTTGATCTAATCAAGACATGTCTTTGCAAGACATCTACTCAAATGCTCTGAGCAAAGTTAGACTCTTGAGTGCAGTTGTTCACGAATTCCACAGAATACAGGAACGATCGCACTTGTTTTCTGTCTTGGGAACAAGGCACCGAGAGCTGCAGGAAGAGCTGTGTGTGCTCCAGCAATAGGAAAATGAGTTACACTATGAAAACAAAGTCCAGCTCATAGCACCATTTCTCTTCAAGCTTCCACCCTAAAGTTTGTCTGACAGAAACCAGTGGTTAACATTGTGGATCAGAGCTCTCTGAGCTCTCCTTCAAAAATCAGCTGGCTGAAAGTGGCTGTCTCTTAAGTTCTCTTAAGGCTGAAAGGTGGCTTTCTGCACTGAAAGCTTCCTGACAGCTGCTAGGTAATTGAGGTTTGCTATGCATCTTCAAAGTTGCTGATTCTCTAAGGGTGGCCGTTAAGTATGTATATAGTTAATTAACTCTGTTAATCACTGTAGTTTCATTCAAAATAAAGGACTGGGGCTTTACTTTGTTCTACATGTGTTTTCACTTGATGCTCCTTTCCTGTATCGTGAGACCTTTTATTTCCTTATCCTGTTATTCCTACTCTTCAATATTTTTCCCCATCGTGGTTCCTCCTCAGTGCTTCTCTTTTGTTTCTGTTCTGCAGTTTTTGATCCTGAAATCTTTTTGTAGTTTCTTTCTCTTCTAACCTGTCCTATCAGCACTAAATCCCATTCATTTTCCTGAACTTGCTTCACACATCCCTGTGGCTTGACTTAGCCCATGTTCCAGAACTTATTTTTGTTCTGCATTAACCCCTGGTTTTCCTGCATCTGCTTAATGGAAATGCTTTGAATTTGCAAAAAGCTGTTTGGATGTCGAAGAAAAAACACTTCCTGCTATCACAGAGATTTCTACCTGACACTGAAGTTCCTTCCTTCCTTGGCCTCTGCTCTGCAGTATATGTCCCATGAACATCCCAGAAGCTGTAAGGTCTCTGCTGGGAGGGTACAGATGATGTATGTCAGCTTGATTCCTGCTGTCTGACTGACAATTTGTAAGCTTTGAAGATAGAAGCTACTTTTTTCTATAGGGTACTCGGTGTCTTCCTGTTATCAGGGGTGCTGGAACTGTCTGAGCTGTTGGTTCCCATGCTGTATCCAAGGTGTTTTCCTTGTTCACTTGGAAAAAGCTTTTTGTGGTGCACAGAACGCTCATCCTTGGAGAGAGGAATTTAATGAATGGTAGCAATGCTTGCCAGGAGTATTTTTGACTTGGTGGCTGTTTCAGATTGTATCTTAACCCACAGCGTTACCCTGTAGGTGCTGCAGTGGGTTAGAGTAAGCTGCCGCCCTGAGCTAGTCCTTTCCATACTAGTTCCAGTTTACCTACTGCCAAGACACTACCTGCAGCAGCAAGTCAGTTGTACGCAGAGCTTGATTATTTGGCTTAATTGAAGAGGCTGCTCAAACTTCCCATGAGTTCTGATTGAAAACAGCACAGCATAGAGTAATAATTAGCAGAATTTGAGCCTCCTGCCACCAATAGGCACTCTCGAGAGCCCAGATCCAGAATGTGTATCAGTGAAATGCTGCGCTGCCTTTGAGCAATGTCCAAGGTGCACGTGTGACCACAGACTAAAACCTGGTTGGTATCTCACCCTTCTAGGTCTGTACTTTTTGATGCTGCTCATTTAACAGAGAGTAGAAGTTGGGCTCGATCTTGAAAACAGTCCTGCTGCTAAGAATTCCAGAGCTCTAACTTGTCTACCTCTTGTCTTGGGCAAATTGCTTAACAAAAATGTGAGGATAAAGATAGTGTTTAAAGCTTTTCCTAAGATTACCTGGCAGTATTGAAGTTGTTTTAAAAAGCAACTTGCATAGGAAAGGGCTTTTTTCTTATTGCCCTTAGTGCTGTGTCAGGGCTTCTTTCTTATTGCCCTTAGTGCTGTGTCAGGGCTTCTTAATTTCAATGCTGTATTTTAAGTTTATAAAAAGTCTTGGATAAGGTTAAGCTTAGGAAAAAATATATTGTAATGTGGCTGTAACCAATGGATTTAATTTCCCTATCACTTCATCAACGGACAGTGCCTTTTTATCTGTGAGTGGTCTGGGGGACAGTCTGTCTAATTTTGTGTGTTTTGAGTGAGACTTAAATGGGAACAGAGAACAAGATGACCCCCTTCATTATTGCATGCACGTCCTTGCAGGTGATGATGGCCATGTGAAGGTCTTGCTTAGAAGGAGAATCTCTGTTTCACTGCATGCAAGCCACAAAACACAAAGTTAAAGATATAATAATTCCTCATTCCCTGATTTGACAAATTCCAGAGCTCAGTTTGTGAGACTTTAGTACTGCCTCTTCTTGCGTAGGTATTGGGTACTCAAAGCTTCTGTCTTCCACTAGACATGAGTCTGTGTGCGAACGAGCTGCCTGTGAGGCCAGTCAAGGCTGTGTGCTGAACGAGCATGTGGCTGTGCCTCTTCCAGCAGTCTGTGTGCATGCAGGGAGCACAGCGAGCGTCTGCAGGGAGAGAAGGCAGGTTTGTGCCAAAGAAAGCTACAGATGGTTGCAGCCATGTGTCTCCTAGGACACCAGGCTGTTCTAGTCTTTCTCATTTTGCTCCTAGGTGATGCTAGACATGTCTCTTCAGAGTGCTTCCTCTCATCGGAGTGCTTTTCTGTCATTTCTAAATACCCAGTGACTGAAGGGCCAAACCTAGGTTTGCAAAAACTGCCCAGTATTCTCAGGTGTAGCTGGGTGCGGGTGGGTTCTGTTTCGGCTGCTGAGCATGATGCTAAGGCACTGCTGCTGAAAATGAGATGATGAAGTCCCAGGCCTCTTATTTAAAGGATTTCTTCAGTTTGTATTTTTGGTTAGCTGTCTCTAAACTGCTGGCTCACAGTACTGGCTTAGCAACCTGTTCTGAGCTAGTCTGCATCAGGCATGCAGAAAATGAAAATTTGACACCCTTTGAGCAAATGAGGTCAGTTCTGTAACGGAAAGGATTGTGCAGCTTTGCCTAAAGTCAGCTTTGCCTGAGCTGCCTGTAATTTTAAAGAAACCTCTGAAGATAAAACAGTACTAAATGCAAAGTATTATTATATACCTGGTTCTTGCCTCATCACCCAAAGCTACAAGTCAAACAATCTTATCTGTGGGTTAGAAGTTAAATTTTTGCTTTTATAACTGACCTTGAAGACAGTGAGAAACTGGCATGGTTTTAAGGCACAAAACTGCCAAGCTTATGATGAGGGATGAAACTTGTGGATTTCTGCTCTACCACTTATGTCAGTGTCACTCAATTTGAAGTAATTCCATGTAGTCATTGTTCTTAGATTTTTCTGGTGTTTGTCTGTATGTGTAACTAAGTGAGTGGAAAGAAAAAAATACCCAAATAAACCAAACCAAAACAACCACTTGCAAGAAACACTAAAAAAAAATCTTGTGGTATTCCAGAGATTTGGGATCAGCTGTGATTCACAGATTATTCTGAGACAGCCCTTGGGATATGCACTTTAAACTGGAGCTAAACTTGCAAACTTTGCTACTGTGCAAATAATAAATCCTTTGTAGTTTGAAAGGAAGCTTGAGTGCCTAGAGCAAGCACTCTAGCACTTTTTCCTTTCATAGTATTCCATTATGTCTTTTTTCTACAAATGAGTGACTACAAGTAATCCCAACAAGTGATAAGATGTTCTTCCATCTCAGACCATGCTTCTGCAATTCTACCATTGCCCAAAAGCTGGTTATTGGGGTGGCACACCTACTTCCCCTCGCTCTCCTCCTGTGCTCAGAGCCCTGGGGCTGCACAGAGCTAAGACATGGCTGAAGGACGTGTTATTGTCTCAATCTCCCCTGTGGATGGAGGAGTTGCTGCGGCAGTGAGAGACTAGCCTAACTTTTGGACAGGTGTTAGAGCAGTAACTTGCCATCATGCAGCAGAAATGCTATCTAGTCCTGTTCCACTGTTAGTCTGACAGTTTTCTTTAAGATCCATCTCATTTTTTCCCGATTTTGATTTTACTTTGCATTTCATGGGTTTGCTTTGGGACATTTCCATACTCTTGCACATAAGATTGTGGGAAAAATCTTGTTCATTGGTTTTGGAGTATCTTTTCTTGCCTACTGGTGAACTTGGAGCGACAGCCCTTGGAGAGTGACTGAAGGAGCGGCTGAGAGAGCTGGGGGTGTTTAGCCTGGAGAAGAGAAGGCTGAGGGGAGACCTCATTGCTCTCTCCAACTACCTGAAAGGAGGTTGTGGAGAGGAGGGAGCTGAGTTCTTTTCCCAAGTGACAGGGGACAGGACGAGAGGGAATGGCCTCAAACTCCGCCAAGGGAGGTTCAGGCTGGACATGAGGAAAAAATTTTTCATCAAAAACGTGCATATTGTGAACCGTTTTCAATTGGACTGTCATTTATTGTGTTTCTTATCATTTCTGCCAGAGAAAATTAATAGGAAATTATTGTAACTGACGGATGCGCTGGATTTTTTTATAATGGCTTTAATAGTCATTGGTAGAAGTGAACATTTTATATTTATCACCTTAGCTGGTAGTGCGATTGCATTCATACTTGGTTTTCCCCTATCCCTGTAAGGGTCTCGATGTTGAATGCAGAAAAGCATCTAGTTCACTTAAACACCTTTTCTTTGATGCTGCTTATTTGCAAGAAATCAGAAAACAAATTTCCTGAATACATGTGCACTTGACAGGTTTTATGTTCCTCCTGGCCTCTTAAGGCTGACCTTTCATTTGTAATATGCTAAGTTGTTCTGTGAGCATGCAAAGTGTAACTTCTCAGGCACTTAGGCAATTAAAACTGTTGCCATAAAATTGCTCTTAAAGCCAGTAACAGTTTGTGCAAGCATTTATGGTCTCAACATCAACCTTTATATACTTGCTAAGAATATAATTTGTTTCAGATTGCATTCCATTTAACTGCCCGGAGCCACTGTCACCAGGAGGCAATCACTATCTTTTAATTGGGCTTTTAAGTTTTCAGTAAAATCATAACTTTGGATGTGAGCATGAACCGACTTCTTCAAATGTATGGAGAAACAAGAGCAGTTGCTTGGAAGCTCAAAATGGGATCTTTTTGCTGCTTGGACCCCATTGAATGTTTAGATCCTCACATTTATCAATTAGCTAACATTTGTGCAGCGCTTTGAAGACATGAAGTAGAGCAAAGTTGTTGAGTACTAGCAGTTAGACTTGCATAGCTTCTGGGAATGCTTTTTTATTTTTGAGAATTGTTGTTAGCCCTTCCGCAGACCTCCTGTAGCACAATAGGCAGCATTTTCTTGAGTGTGACTTTCATCTTGAGAGTTTGCTGCAAATACCAGATAATAATGTCTTCACAACAGTGAATGCGAGAGATGTTATCTCAGTGATGACACTCCATCTGGCAGCGTACAAGACATACATCCAACAGCCCTGGTTCTTGAAAGTTTGTGAAGAAGCAGACAAATAGCACAGGTAACAAAGCTGTCTGCCTTCCTGATTTCCAGCCCTAGGTACGGAAGAGATGCCTCGTGTTTTCTATGCTTACCCTCCTGCTGTATTTCAGCATTGAGATCCTCAGGTCTGTGCAACCAGAATGTTTTGGGTTTCAGATGTTGTGAAGGCTTGGATTTGCTTTGGTCCATTTCAGCGTGTGCTGATCTGTTTGGATGCTGTGGCTCTGTGTGCCTTCTGCCTGTTCTTGCCCTTGGATAATGACGACCTTTACTATCCCATACCAGTCAGAGGAGCATTACAGGGAAGAGTCACAGAGTAGGTCAGGAAAAGGTTAAGTATCCCGGAGCTGCATAGTGTTAGTAACTGTTGTTTCAGGAAGGATTGCTATGTTTAAAGCAGCTGTCAGAGTCTTGAGTTTGGAGCATTTCTACTCCAAAGGTCTTTAAAATAGCAGGTAAAAAATTAGGTGGTTTATGCTGTGTTTTTGTTGCATCAGAAATCCTGTTGATTTGTAACCTCATGGCTTTACTTTAGCCCTAAATATGTGTCCGTAAGCCTTGAGTTTGTCTTCAGCTTTTCTTTTCTGTCTGATGGCTGTCCAAGGTTTTCCTGTACAAATCTTTGGGTCTGGAGGAGGAGGTGGCATATACCCAATGGTGAATTTAGTCCTCTGGAAAGGTACCACCTGAAGAGGAGTTGATGCCCTTGAACTGTTCCCACTGCAGTGTGTGCTTTTATTTCTCTGCCCGCTGGCCTCCTCAGTGCTGAAAAACCTGATGAGACACCTTTCTCAGACTGGGTTCTTCAGAGCTAGCTAGGCCCTGTTGGTTACTGCCGAGGGGGACAAGGAATGAGTAGCCATCATTGTTTATAGGGCTAAGGGTGCGCTGCAGCAAGACGCCACAACCAAAGGATAAGAGTTTTTAATCACCAAGAGCTTTTGTCTTTGTATAAGACAGTGATCTTCCTAGTAGGAGACAGCTCAGCTTGTTCCTTTGGTCAGACAGTTCTTCAATAATTTGTGGGTGTTCTTTTGTTTCCTGGAATAGAATAAATAGATGCATGGGTTGGGATTTTTATCTGCTTCATATCTTGTCCCTTTCTGTTGTATTTATTATGCTTATTCTAGCCAGACATCTAATTTTTAACTTATTTGTGCCAAGCACATGTTCATACTGAGCTTCTAGCAAAAGCATTCGATGTAGACAGGTATGAAGTTGAATCTTCACTGTGGAAAGCGGGTGGAGATACACCTGAAAACCTGGCCCTATGTTCTGAAGCTCCTTCACTTGTTCACAGAAGAAATGTCAGTGCATGGGGTGAGGAGACTACCTTGGCATGGTGATGGTGATTTGGTGGGGGTACTCGTGCAGCCTCGCCCATTAGAGCTTGTAGATGAAATTCCAACCTCGAGCTCCGTCATTGTATATGAAGGGCAGCAACTTATCTAGTCTAGGACAATACTGGAATCAGTTCTTTATCCGGTTTAAACTGTTTCCTTCTTAAAGGTGCTATAATAAACCATGTTCATGAATTCAAGCAACCTTAGGAGGCAACAAACAACAGTACAAATTCTGCAAGGTGAGCTTTTCTTGATTTCCCAGCTCTTTCCCCATAACAAGTGTTGTTTTCTACCATCTGCAGACTATTGGGTACTGATGGATGTTCCCGACAGCCCTGAGCGAAACCCCTGCTCTCCTGATAAAGAGGACCAGCAGCTTTCTGATGATGAAGTCCTGAAGGAGAGTGGTTCAGACCGGGAACTTGATGGAGAGGGTGGACAAGGCAGTGTCGTGGGAGAGGAGGAAGAGGATGCTGCCAGGGTGCTAAGTCATGGTGAAGAGGAGAACCACTCAGATGAAGAGGACCGCTTAAGTGAAACTAAGTCTCATGAGTCTGACAACAACGAGCGGAGTGGGGTGCTGAAGAGCCCTCTGCCTCGCAAAGGAGAGGAGGAAGACCGGACAAATGATCTTGGTGATGAAGCATCCTCTGTCACCCGTGAACTAGATGAGCACGAGTTGGACTATGATGAGGAGGTTCCTGAGGAACCAACTGCTGCTGCTGCAGAGGAGGATGGTGAGAAAGCTGCTGGAGAAGATGATGAGGAAGAGGAGAAAGGAGATGATGCCCATGAAGATGAGAAAAAGTCCAGCAGTAAAAGTGATGATGAAAAAGATGGCCAGGATTCCCTCAAGGAGAAGAAGAAAGAAGAAGATGATGGAGAAATTGATGATGGAGAAATCGATGTAAGTAGGAGCTGGTCCAAGGTGGGCAGAGTCCTGCGGGGAGAGACCTGTCTTATGTTTCAGAACTGTTTGGCTTTTAGACTGCCACGCCTTCTTTCTTCTTTGACAATAATATCTCTGTTAGCTGTGTCCCCAGCATCCAAGTAACGCACTTTTTCTTTGGAGGTAAGACCGTACTACGTACCAAGTCCTAAACTCAATAGCTGGCATGTCTAGTGCCATGTACCATACCAAAAATTTGTGCTGGATATTGTCAGAGCCATCGTAAATAAGCTTTGTTCCTGTTGAATATGAAAGGGCTCTAGTGCTTCAAGAAACTATTCTGCCTTCACTCTCAAAGGACTTTTGAATGTTGCTGACAGTAAATTTCTTAGCCGTGGATGAGACATTCATAAGCTGTATCATTAGTTAAGACTGAGAGGCTGCCATGTGCCTGAGGCATCAGGCATGTGTGGGAAGCCTGTGGCTCTGAGCTGTTTGTTGGGCTTTAGCAGCATCTGGGGGCCTGGAAGAAGAATGGAGTGTGCTGAGCTTTGTGGGGATTGCCTTACCAGCCTTTGTATGTGGTTTGGGTGGTATGTTCAGGGATGTGTAGTCACAGTAGCTACCGTTTCACAGAATAAACACACCTATTTAGCAAAATCAAAAAGTGAGTTTAAGTGTGTTAGTGATTGCGGCAAATAGGACTTTGAATCAATGTTTCTTTTGGTAGGAAGCACTGCAGTACAGTAGTTGTATTTAATACAGCTTAATACCAGTTTCCCTCTTGCAGGCAGAAAACAAGACAAAGGGATTCTAGCAGTAGAATAGAAAACCTCCTGTGGGTTCCTGGTCTGGTGGACACCTTACTTGAGTCCAAATAGTGAGAGAGCAAATCACTGCAAAGTGAAGTTGCCAGTCCAGAACACCAGTCTGGCTCTGCTCCTCGCTGTCTGTGCTAAAAGTGCTCCTGCACAGAGAGACAAGGCTGAGGCAGCATTGTGAACATTAGGAAAAAAAAATTTCACAGAAAAGGTCATTGGGCGCTGGAACAGCTGCTCAGGGAGAGGGTTGAGTCACTTTCCCTGGAGGTGTTTAAGGGACCGGTGGACAAGGTGCTGAGGGACATGGTTTAGTATTTGATAGGAATGGTTGGACTCAATGATCTGGTGGGTCTTTTCCACCCTGGTGGTTCTATGAATATCCTGGTGACCAGGCAAAGGAGCTGTGAGCTGTGGATGGGATCACTGGTGGGGCTTCTCATTCAGGGAGGGGAGGGTTCAGACTTGGGAGATGGCATTGCCTTCCAGTCCTCGTTGCTGCATAGCTGACCTGACCACGTGCTCAGAAAGCTCATGAGACGTCATTGGAGAGACCTTCCTCCCTTTTTATTGAAGAGTGGTATATTGTATATGTTTTACTCTAATGATGCTTTGCCAAGTTCTGTTGCTTAGAAAAGATAATTTTAGAAAAGTAATTTTTCATTATACCTATTCTGACAGGTGGTTTTTTAAACACATTTTCCAAAAGTTTTGTGTATTTGATTAATTTAAAGGTATTTCAGTGCGTGGCAGGATAGTCCAGGCTGGGATGAGGGGGTGGGGCGGCATTCCTGGAGTCCTGAATCCATGCCTGCTTCTTGATTAAAATATGAATGCTTTCCTTTAGAGGCTGAGGCATTCTCAGGAGCACTCTCTTTACAAAGCACAAGATGAATCTGTAGTCTGGTTTTCATACATTAACTCATAACAGGGTTCCCAGCTGCCTGATTCCAAGGAGACCTCACAGAAATAAATACTTCCCCTTTTGTTAAAGTACAGCATTTGCAAAGACTTCACACAGCTCTTTTGAAAGGAGCAGAGTTGAGCTGGTTATGCCATTCACGCGTCATTGAATGCCATCCCCAGCTTTGGGGGAAACTGTTAAATCTCTCCATTTTATTCTGCTTTCAGACTTCTCTCTTGGAGGGAGGGGAATATTAATGCAAACTTTAATTTGAATTTTTTTGTAGTCTTAAATCCGTTCTTGTTCAGGAGAGTTCTCCTTGTGCCCTCAGAGGAATGCAGCAGAAGAGGCTGTTAACCCAGCTCTCTGTAGATCCTTTGTTTATCTACAGCCAAGTGATGGGTTTTTTCCTCCTTTCCAGCTGCTAAATTGATCAAAGTACATAACTTTCCTAATCATTTCCATGTAGACAACTGCTGTTGCTGCCACAGGGTTGCTTCGATTGCCACACAAGGGGAAGACCTCCACCAGATGCTCCTTCAGATGTTTCATACACTGAAAATTTCTGTGGCGGTGAAACGGAGGCAGACTGAGGGACAGACAGCCTGCCTTGTAGGATAAATAACCGATTTCCTTGCCAGATAACTCTGACAGCTCTCTGATCGTGTATGCCTTTGCCTTCTGCATCACCACCTCCTTTTAGCATCTTTTGACTTTTCAGATGCAACCTAATGAAGCCAGGGAATGTACTTTTTCCCCCTAGAGAACAATGGCGGAGGCTGATAGTTGAAAGTTTCAACAACTTTCTTCTGCCAGTGTTTCATGATTGTTATTTCACGTTCATCCCCTGTGTTTTCTTAATCTTTGAAGCAACTTCCATCTCCCAGAATTTCTTCGTGGGGCTGCTGTGCCTTGGGATGATGTAGAGTTTTCTTGGAGCTAATTCACAACTCCTGTGCGGAGCTGAGGATGGAAGGGAAGACGTTAAGTTGTTGCCAGAAAGGACTGGAAGAAATATGTATTACTTTTTTTTTCCCTCCGAGAAGCTTGTTTGTACAATTGTTACTCAGCATTGCAGGAAAGCATTTTATAATTAGTTATTGTAAGAGCAGCCATTCTTCAGTACTTGATGTTTAGATATCTCTGTGATGTCTGTACTGGGTTATTGTGTTAATGCAGGAGTAGTGCTATATATTTTAAATCGATGAACAGAAGGAATTGGTGCTAAGATGGTCAAGTTTGAAGGCTCTGAAGGGCAGTGGTGTTACTCGCACCAGCAGAGCTTTGGTAGTTGATGGTGTGCCTGCTCTTAGCCTGCAGGGAGGAAGGGTAGCACAATTTAGCTCGTTTGCCTTGGAAGAGCCTGAAGCCACCTGTAATTGCCTTGCATTTGCTGTCAGCTAAAAGTGCACAGCCAGTCTCTTTCAACTGAAGGTCAAGATCTAAATGCACTGGACTGTTGAGTTTGAACCTTTAAATATACATATCAGGTAAAATGATACAGCTTTAAACTTTGTTCTGTGGTGCCTGAAGGATTTTGCATTCACCTTTGAAACACAGAAGCTGATGGTCTTCCTGTTTGTAGCAACACATTGCGAAGATGCAACAGGGTATTTATTGTAATTTGTATTGTTTTTCTCTTGTGTTTTGCTCCAGGGTGTGTTTTCAGTGACTGATATTTGACCATATTGTGAAATGTCAAGTCGCTGCAGAAAATGCACCACGTGAAATGTCAGCTTGTCTGTCTGTTCCAGGATGATGACTTAGAAGAAGGAGAAGTTAAAGACCCCAACGACAGAAAAGTGAGGCCGCGTCCCACCTGCCGATTCTTCATGAAAGGTAATGACAGACTGTAATGGCAGAAGAAAACCAAAGATGCTGGAATTTTTCTTGTTTGGTTTTGTACCTGTTAAGCTACTGTCTACATGATAAACTGTGCCTCAGGCATCCTCTAATATCACCTTTCTGTTCCTTGGTGGCCAGAGGCTGAATTTACATAGAGCCAGTATTCAAAAATTGCTTTGCCCTGAGTGTGGTGAGCCCAGTAGAAGCAAGTTAAGGAAAACTTGCCTAGTCTTTTTAAAGCACCATGGTATAAAACTGGTCAGGCTGATTTAACGATCAGTTATTGCTTAGATGTTATTCCGTGGAAAACAAAAATGGTAAATACTCATTATTTCTTATCAAGCTCATGCCTTGCCAAAACATAGCTGTTTCTTGCAATCCCATATCCAACTGACTTCCCCAGTTATTCAGAGGCATTCACTGTCTTTTTTTTAAATTGAAAGTAGGGCTACAAATACTGTTTCTCTGTAAGAAATATTGATGTGACATCGTGTTGACGTCTGCCAAGCTGCTGCAGCCTCTGCAAATGCATCTGTTGACCAGGTTCCTGCAATACCTGCATAGTGGTTTCAAGTGTTGGCAGCTCAAGTACAGCTGTTTTCACAGCAACCTAAAAACTTCAGCAAGACAATGTGCCTGAAGGGTGACATGGGACCTAATAGGGGGAGATGTGCTGTAGCCAGTACTTCTTCTCGGCTGAGGAAATGGTCAGCTGGAATGAAAAAATAATTCTCATGTAAACAGAAGCTTTTTCCTCAGGCTGAAAGATTGCTTCAAGCTATATCAGATGCCACATTGCTGAAATATGATTGGGATTGTCAGCCTCAGTTGGAAGGAATGGGGGTAGGAAATAATAAAATGTATTTCTTACTGTGAATGAGACCCAGGACTTGCAACTTTTAAGTCTACCTAATTGGGCTTTTTTTTTTAATTCTTCTTAATGGGACAATAACCAAAGTTTGTACAACTGCACAAGAGCTGTCTTAGACTATCTTGCAACTTTTTTAGTGTAGATAGTAGGTTTTATAAAGGTTTCTTGTTTACACTGATTATAGCTCTCTTCCACTTCCTTCACCTAATGTTTACTCATTTCTTAGTTTTATTTACAATCACCTTTGAAACAATTTATGAGAATCTGACATTACAAGAAGGGTGGAGAACAGGGTGGAGTCTCTTATTCCTTGTGTCAGAGAACTGCTTAGGGGCTTTCCAGAGATGTGACCATCAGGTATCATGGACTTGGTTTCCTCAATGTCTTCCAGAATCAAATTTTCTGCCTGTGCTGAGACAGGCACGTGTTGGTGATGATGATAAAACAAGGAAGTTTGTTCCTGAATCCTCAGCATGACGTACACCTCCATGCAACATGGAAATATTTACCTGAATCAAAGTTCAGACTGCAGGATCTCCTGCCACAGTTGTTTTTCTTTGATTCGGCTTGGGTTTCAGATAACATTGACATCCAGTCTTGCTTACCCCTTAAAGGCTTTATTGCCACCAGGGAGATCAGTCACTGCTCGCTTGAGACCTTGAAGGCATTAAGATCTTTTTCCTTGCTGCATCTGAGGAGCGCTCATGTGGCTGCATCTTTCCAGTAGCAGGAAATAACTGGCTTGCAAAGTCTTCCAGTGAAGTGGCTTGATATATAGCCACCTTGACACATGTAGAAGGGCCTCTTAATCACTCCTCTCGACCCCTCTGTAGGAACAGTAAGCATTTGTGTAGGTGTCTTGTCAGCCCCTACATCTTGTCCACAGGCATTAGAAAGGATGTGCTGCTCTGTGAGCTGGTGTGCAAAGGGATTTGTGCTCTTGCAGTGTTGGACAGTGCAAAAACACTCAGTGTTACCTCTGACCAACACCAGCTTGTGGTTCATCTGGGACTGATGAGGAGCATTTGCAGAGATGCAGGTGCAATGTGAATGGCTGGCATGTTGCCCTGCCAGCTGAGATCTAGGATTCGTCCTTGGGCCACAGCAGTACTTACTGCTCCATTTCCACTAAAGTTAAAGTGCTAATGCCTGACGCAGTGCAGAATTAGTGAGGACTTTGTGATGTGTTTGTCTGCTGGGAAATGTGCAAAATGTCATTTGCCTCATGTTGAGTGGATTGTCAGAAAGAAAAAGAAAAAGGGTTTTGTTTCTAAGGCAAACTAAATCAGTCAGGAATTGGCTTTATATCCTGTTATAGAGACCTGCAAGTGCTCCCACCTCTTTAATGGCACCTGAAGCTAATGAGCAGCTTCATATTTGTCTGCTGCTCTCCATAGTGATGTTTCCTTTCCTGCTTTGTGCTGGCAAGCCAGTGGAGTTGTTTGGAGAGAAAAAGCTTTGATGTACTTCGTGCCTCACCAGAGAGCTGTTTATTTTGAATGCACTGTGTCAGTTTATATCGTTGTTTTCTATAAAAGGTAATGCTACTGACTTGAGGTGTTTATCGTTAGTATGACTACATGTGCTCACAGGCTTAATATTACATTTACTAAACGGTGTGTTTGTGTCCTTCCCTTCCTCTTCCCACTGTAATGAGGCTCTTGTATGTTCATTTATCTGTGACTGTGTTTGTTTGTCCTCCCTGGGAAGGTGGAGGGGGTGGTAAGTATAATTCCATGGGAATGAAAACGGGTAAATATTAACAAAGTTGGAGAGAAGAAAAGTCCTGTGTCTCAAACAGCATTTTTATTTGGTAGGTTTTCAATGGTTGTGGAGCTGAACAAATGCTTGCAACGGACATACAGGGGTCTAATAGAACTGTGTTTCCACAGGTCACTGTACTTGGGGCATGAACTGTCGATTTATTCACCCTGGTGTGAATGACAAAGGAAACTACTCCCTGATCTCCAAGCCTGAGCCCTTCTCCCCAAATGGTGCTCCTCCTATCGGCCCTCACCCACTGATGCCAGCCAACCCTTGGGTACGTGAATGTATGGCTTCTGCACGTAGCTTTTGTCTCCTGCTCTAGGAGAAGTGAGGATTCTGTTTGAACTAGTACTTTTGCAAAATTCAATGCATTTATATGTAATTTTAAAAATGTAATCTTGAAGATGCTGGGAGTGTATCCCAGCTCATGTCCTGGTGATACACATCCAGGGTATCTGGAGGTACTCTGGGATTACTGTTTACAAAGCTTGAGTTTGCTACTTAAAACTAATGTCAAGTGTCTGTCTCCTTCCCCTTCTCGCCTTCCTAACAGGGTGGGCCAGTCGTCGATGAAATCTTACCTCCACCCCCTCCAGACCCTCCAACAGAAAGTGCCTGGGAGAGAGGACTCCGCCATGCTAAAGAGGTAAATGGCGTCGCCAGCAAGTAGACTAACTGTCTCCAAAATCCACTGGCCTGTTTCAACAAGAGCAGAGTGCTAGAAGCTCTTTTTTGAGCAAGTCTTGTTCTTTTTAAGGAGCATTCTTTTTCCTTTTAACCTATCGACTGTGTCTTGTTGTATATATATTACACAGTCAGGAGAAGCTAGCATCTAGGTTTGTTTTTTATGTTAACATGAGCTATGGAGAACTTGTGGCCTTGACCAGTTCAGGGATGCTGAACTTGAGCCCTCCACAAAGCAAAAGTATTTAAGATGATCCAGTTTCACTTAATTCAGTAGCTGGTCCTTTAGCACCTATAAGGATCCATGTCTCCGATCACTTCAGAAAATGAGGTGGGCAAGTGTGGAAGTTACTGCCTTTCTGCTGCTGTTCTGTACTGATGGGATAGTGAAATACACTTTCTACATCAATAAAAGTCCAGTTTCCTGCACTTTCATGAGACCTGGGCAGAAGAAAGTTGCCTTAGTTGAAAGAGCAGGTTTTTTCCAAGTGAAGAGTTGCTAACGCTCCATTTTCCTTTGCCTAAGAATTCACTTCATAATGCTTTTATGTTTGTGTTATGGCAGGTGTTAAAAAAAGCAACTATGAGAAAAGAACAGGAGCCTGACTTTGAGGAGAAAAGGTTCACTGTGACTATTGGAGAAGACGAGCGTGAATTTGACAAAGAAAACGAATTTTTCCGTGACTGGAATTACCGCATCACCAGAGACGTCAGAGATCCAGCGTAAGATGCAGTCTTGTTTTTGCCGTGTGTAATAGATGGGTGGGAAATGCAGTGCAATATGGCAGTCTTCAGTTAACTTGTTACTCCAAATTGGAGGAATTCTCACCTCAGGAAGCAGAAACAACTTGCATTACACAGTGTGTACGCTAGTTAAAAACTTGAGCTGCCTCCACTCACTCCAGTTCAGCCCTACCTTCCTTTACAAGTAGTCTTTAAACCTTTCTACCTTCAATGTCTTTGGCATACTGGTCCCTGAAGGACACTGTCTAGTTGTGCATTGCCTGCCTCACTCCAGTGCATTCTTCTGACTTTTATCCCTCTTGTTTGTCTTATTACAACCCATGATAGTTTTAAAATGCTAAAGCTGGGGCTGCAAAGTTAGAGTATGCTCAGTGTCTAAGAGCTTCAGGGTAGCAGTTGTACCATCTCAGCCAGCTGGGTGTTTATTTGCAAGGATGTTGGTGCAGTAGCTGGTCTTAACTGACCAGTCCCAGATAAACTATTTAGTAATGCACTGGTCAGAAAGCAAACTTGTTAGCGGGCAGGGCATGGCCTGTGCTGAAACAAACACCCTAAACTTAAACATTTAGGTCATTGTTTCTTTTAGGGATGTACACAACATAAAATGTTGGAGACTTCACACACTCCTATTGTGACTGAGAGCAGACAGGAGAAGGTGCAAGGATGGATAAGTAGCTCTGAGAGACTTGCTTTTAATCGTTCTTGAGCCAAGAAATCAAATGGAGAAACAGTTTTTGAGAGGCAGGCTTGTATTCAGCCTGGAATACAAGTGAATGTGTGTTATGCTTTTGCTTTACACATCCTCTGTTCTTCCTACAAATACAGATTATGGATTCTTTTCTACTCACAGAGAAACTGTTTGCAAGGCTCAGTTCTGTCTATTTTAGAGTGCATGAACTGCAAAAAGAAAAGTCTGAAAAGGGGCAGGTTAAGCTTTTTTTTACTAGTCTTTGCTCTGGAGTGCCATTCCTTTCCCCATCTTACAAAGAACCTATCATCTACTCAGTTGTGCAGGCTGTAACAGAACAGTTGAAACATATGATTTTTTTCCTGTATATAAATCAGTCTTGGTGGTTTCTTCCTCTGAGAAGGCTTTCAGTTGCACCTGGAACATGTAGTCACTAATGCTCTGTGGTCTGACCATGTAGTATCTCAATTTTATGATTGTGATGAAAACTAGCATGAATGTTCTAGTTGTTTTATGCCACTGCCTCACCAATGTAAGAATCGCGTTAGGAACAGGACTTCCTGGTTTTTTGTATAGTCAAGGAAAAAATGTATTATATGTTGCCAGTGTTAAATAGAAGTAATCGAACAAATGGATTTGCTGAAAATTCAAGCACCTTTGTGTATAACCAGGTTGTGGTTTTAAAGTATCTTCATTGTGTGTGAAGGCAAAAGTTATGACATTGCTGCTGCTGTGAGCTCTAGAAAAAGGTGATTTTTCTCTCTCTCTCTCACACACACACCCCCCCTTACTGTACAGATTGACACTTTGCAGCAACCTAACCACTGATGGTGCAGCTGGGATGTTAATAAATGCTTTTAGGACTGTCTTGTTGACATATGAAGATGTCTAAATAGTTCATGAATCCCTTTTTCTTTTTTGAAAAACTATAGGGAGGTGGACATCAAAGAAAACATTAACTATGGGTAAGCAGGTCTTTGATTCCAGTACTGTTGCAACTGTAAGAAAATATTCCCTTTCTTTTCTCCGTCGCACTTGTAAAAACTTCCTAGGCCACAGACTGCTGTCCCATCAGGTGTAGTGGGACAATTCATTAACTGAATGGATGTATTTCATTTTTTGGGTGATACCAATTATTCACCTAAGGATTTAAGCACTAAATTCTCTAAATCCACAGCAGTAATGCTTGTTTATATGAATATTAAGTCTACAAATATTGTAGGAAGGGAGTGGGGAGATTTGGACTTGAGGCTGGGTTAAAAAGTGAAGTGTTTCCTTTTTTAGTGTGGCTTGAAATTTTTGTCTCTCTGAACACCTGATGTTGTTGAATGCAGACTGTTGTCTGGTTGGCATCAGGAATTTGCCGAATTAAGTATCAGTATCCAAGATTGCCTGGTACCATTTCCCTTGACTTATAGTTTCAGACAAAACTAGAAATGCTGAACCATTTAAAAGCCTTGAAAGAAATACAGCTGCTTAACGTGCAGGGCAGCACTTAAGCCTTAGCCTGTTTTAGATTATTTGGCACTTTTTAAAATGCAAAAGCGGGCCCTTTCTCTTTTTACAAGTCAGAGTTGCATTACGCATAATGTAGAAATTAATGGCACTTGCTTTATATTATAATCTTAGTTCTGCCACTGAATCCTCTGTGGCCCTGGAAGTTTCTTGTTTCCTGTACCCACCTCCCCATCTTTACAATGGATCTGATGTTTTCACTCCAGGCGGCTGGCAGGGATTGGATATTGTCGAATATGTAAATTAAAAACATCAACTAATGTTAGTAGAAGTCATCAAACTGAGGAAACATTGGAGATAGAAGGAGGGTGGGTTTTAGATCCTTTTACTGCAGTTGAGCAGGGTGTGCTGTGTGCTCACCAGCTCATTCGTGTGCTGGAGGGCCAGCGCCTGTTTTCCACTGGAGAATGTCAGCTGTGGGTATGGTTACCTTCATCGCATGGTGAAATTCCAGAAGTAGGGGCAGAGCACTGCTGGCCTGTCCCCAGAGCTTAGCTTCTCCCAGTGGAAAGCTCAGCAACAGCTCATGTCCAGTGCTGTTGGCACTGGGATAACACCCATCAGCTCTGGTGGCAGAGGGGTAGGAGATCATGATCCATTCCACTTCTGATGTGAGGATGCGCGAGATTAGCTCTGTGTGCATGAACAGAAAACACAGCTCTAAATCAATGAGGCAAAACATGTTCTGTTACATTTGCATACACTTGAAGCAGCTGTAAAAAGCAATTGGTATTTCTACATTTTTACCACATTGATTTGAAGGCTGAACTTGGTTTGTAGTGTTTTTCTTTGTGTTTATCAAGAAAGGTTTGTGCTTTTCTCTGATAAGCTTCACTTCAAGACCGTTTCTGTCTGTTTGGGATATGTAGAAAATAAACCACTTTGTACGGTTGTACTCTGAATGTGTTTTTTCCTGTCAGTGCGCAGTGACTGAGACCTGACCTAGAATATGTAGTGTTTCTGTATGGCAACAAGGTGATATTTCCCTTTCTAACCTTCCTTATTTTTCATTGTAGGCTTGATCCCTATACAGATCCCTATTATGACTATGAAATAGAACGGTTCTGGCGTGGTGGGCAGTATGAGAATTTCAGGGTTCAGTATACAGACCCAGATCCATACCGTAACTACAGAGTAAGTAAGGTAATACCCCTTTCCGCGCTCTTCCTTTCTACTTTCTTCCAGGTACTTCTGGTGCTTGTCATGTTTCCAGTGCAGTGGTTGAACTGGGACTTTTCATGTACATTCAAGATGCTTAAACTTACAGGTAGTTAAATCCTGACCTAATTACTGCACAGAACACACTCTAGGTACAGGAACGAGAGGATGTTCTGTTTCAGTGTGATGAAGGCAAAAGCATGTCAGAGATAGGAAGGTGATCCCTCTTTGTTTGCACTGGCTGCTCCTCTGCGTACGTGGTAGCTGTGCAGCGCTTACCATTCTTGGAAACATCGGAGAGAGAGAGGGAGTTTCCAGGAAAGAATGTGACTGAGGAATAATTTGCTTATTGGTTATTGAAACAGACAGAAAGGATTAGATTTGAACAGGTGTGCTTTGTGTACAGGTGGAGCCTCTAGTTTGAGTGTCTGCCGCTGGTGGAGTTGCACATTAGTTCCTTTGAGTCAGACAAGGAAAGGACCCAGATCTGAAATCCCAGATGAAGCCAGTTGGTGTTGCACTGCTGTAGGGTGTAGAGCTCCGTGAAAATAAGACTCTGACCCTTTTCATCCTCTTCCTTTTGCCCTCATGCAAACTGTTGTGCCTCAGGAGTGGTGGCAAAAATAATAAACCCTGCTTAATGGGCAGCTTTCAGTGCTATTCATCACATCCTCTAAAAGGTGGCTTTGCTTTTGCTGTAAGTGGAGCGCGTGAACAGGGGCCTGTCCTCGCTGTTGTTGCACATGACGTGCCATCAATTATTTTCATGTTGCTTGTTTGTAAAGTTAATTAGCTTGTTATAAACTTGATTAGCAATGACAGTAAGTATTGTAAACATGAATACATTTATTTAATAAGGATAATAACCCAAATGAATCTTTGACTGCTGCTTTTGAAAGTGACAACTGTGATGAATATGGTGTGGTGTTTTGTTCCTCTCCACTTTCTAACTGTTCAGCAAACAGCGATGGCCAGCAAGCTCCAGATTATTTATCTCAATACTGTGCCCTAACATGGGAGCACGTCTGTGATTGCTCAAGGTTCAAGACTTTGGAGCCTTGCTGCCCACTTTGTTATCAGATGTTACCACAGTGTCACGATAATTTCTCTCCTTTTTAAAGGAAAGAGAGCGAGAACGGGAAAGGGAAAGAGAGAACAGACAACGAGAAAGGGAACGCGAGAGAGAGCGAGAACGGGAGCGAGAGCGGCGCCAGCGGGAGCGAGAACGAGAAAGGGAACGCGAGCGTGACAAGGAGCGCCAGCGGCGGAAAGAAGAGTGGGAACGCGAGAGAGAACGAGTGAAGAGAGATGAAAAAGACAGGCAGCACAGGGACCGGGACAGAGACCGAGACCGGGACAGGGACAGGGACCGTGAAAAGGAGAAAGAAAAACCAAAGCCCCGGTCTCCACTGCTAGCAAGGTAAGCGTTTGCTGGAATTCAGACTTCACATTTTAGTTGATGTTGGTTTAGCTGTGGATCATGATTCAGGCTCATGCTGATCAAAGCGGAGAAGATCCCTACCATCTGCAACTCTTGAGTAAAGCGGTAGTTTCAAGAGGAAGGCAACGTTTTAAATGAACCTTGCTGGCCACTAAGTGGAGCTAAAACACCAGCACCAACTGAGTGTGCATAACCTGTCTGTGAAAGGAGAGCATCAGTCCTGTAGATACGGAGATGTTCAGCTTATCTCTGCTCCTTTGAGGCTAGAGTACATCTTGGAGGCTGGCTGGGTCCCCAGGGCTGAGAGACCCCTGCAGATGGTGCCAACTCGCTTTGGGGCCTTGACAATTGTCCTTTGACAAGAGTCAGGGCTGATTTGGGAGTTTGTGGACAGCAAAAGTGTCTGAAGACTTACTAATTAAAACTCCCAAAAAAGGCTGGAAAAGGTAGAGGCGTTGTATGCCTTGAATTGAGTCTCTGCTAGGTGTAACAGTGGAATTGCAATGTGGAGGCAGGTTTTTTGTTTCTTCCCTTATTTTATGAAAAAGGACCTGTTTGAAAGAAATTGAACCAAACAGACTAAAAATCTACGAATTTCACAAGTTAATCCTGTTTTGTTTCTCTGTCAGTTATTTAAGTACTGTGGTTTACCACAGTATAAGCATTGTATAAATATCACAGCTGAATATAGAACTTGGCTTATGGGAAGTTCTTTTCGTTCAGAATCAGGGAAAAGTATCACATTTCTTTCTGAAGGGCATCTCTGGGAAAACTGATTAGCAATGTCAGTGTCTTGGAAGGCAGGGGCAAATGGAGTCTTCTGATCGTGTGTCAAAACCGTGTGAAGGCACAAGTGTGTGTATATGTGTGTGTTGGGGCAAAGACACATGCAGTGGGGTGGTTTCCCGAGACATATTGTAGCTTCTCCTTCTGCCTGATGTCTGTATTGTTTCTCAAACACTAGAGAAAGGTGTGAAACATCTTGAGTTGGAGGAATTGTGTGTGTTTTTAGTGAAGAATGGGTCTAAGATGGTCTGAAATGAGGTACCACATGCAATTGTGTAGTTTCAGGTGGGAGCAGGGTTTAACATTGATTCTGACTCTGAGTTATTTGCATTGCTAGCAGTTTTTTGATGGTGACCCTTTTTTTTCCAAGAAATAGTCACAGTTTCAGAGCAGTTTGAAGATATCTTGTGGGTGCTTTGGTGCCATAGCAGTGTTAGAGTGGTTATAGGAGTATTTCTAATGATACGCTACATTTAATTACAATCTTCACTTACAGCCATAATTTGTGCACCTTAATGACCACATTTGCTGTCGGTTACGTGTTCGGTTAGTGATGGAAGAGATGGTGCTGCCTAGAACCATGTGATGGTGATGATGATGAAAGTGACATCAGCTGATTGGCTGTTAGTCATTAACAGTCACCATTATTGGGGTCACTAGGCACAGGGCTGAGCCTGCTGCTTGCTCCTTCCACTGACTCTCTTGCTGGGTCACAGGGCAGGGCTTTGTGGGAAAGTTTATGCTGTTAGTGCTGCCCAAGGTTTGCTGGGTACAAGTAGTGACAAATCTTAGATCAATCTCTCTCTGTGTAACCATCTGTGTGAGCCTAGAGATGGGATTTACAGTATTTGTGGTGTAAGCTTTGTGAATACAGGTTCCCTGCTTCTCTCCTGTGCTGCACTCTGACATAAGCACCCCTTAAGGGCTTCTTCAGTGTCCAAACCAGACTTCTTAAGATGAGTCTTGAAAAAAGAAAAATAGTCCTTGAGACACCTCTCTGCTTTTTTGCTTTAAGTCTGCTATTCTTCCTAGAAGTGGATTGTAGAGAATCTGCTGTTGAAAGTGTCCTTAGGCTGCAGGGCCAGACAGAAAGCTGGAGGGAGAAGACAGCAAGCAGGGCTTGCTTTGACTTCATTTGTGCAGGTCTTCAAAAACTAGTGGCAAGAAGTGTTCATGGGATTTGTGCTGAATAGGGAGCTATTACTTACTGAGCAGAAAGCTTTAGTATCTCAGAAAAACCCAGTCTTAGATCAGCACTTAGACACAGAGTCTGAGGAGTGTGGAATTAATGGGAGCACTTAGCAGTAAACCTGAAAGCCCTATGTTGTTGAAGGAAGCTCTCCAAGTACTCTTAATAGGACTTCAGTTCCCGCTGTTGAGACCCATGTCAACATGGACACTCTTTAGCAGCATTTACAGGTGTAGAGGAAGAAAAATGTTGGAAAAGCTGTTTTAAAAAGTGCAAGTATATTTCAACTTCTTTTCCCTTGGAGAAGACATCAGTTTGTGTTTCCATACACTGCATTCCACAGAAAGCTCCTTCACAGTTACGACGCGACTTGGCTCTGGGCTGTGCCTTTTTGTCCCACAAAACCTCTTTGACGGGCTCCAAACTTCCTTGTGACAGTGCAGCTGTTTGAGCTGTCTCACCTTTTCTCCAAATACCTTTGGCACCTTTGGATTAAACAGCTCCAGAGGCTGTTTGACATGTAAAATGCTTGTGATTGCTTTGTGCTTCCTGGGCAGCAGGATGCATGGTGGTGGCGTAGCACTCACCTGCAGGTCTATTTATAGGCTCCGGGCTTTCCCTAATTGCTAGATCCCAGCTTTTGGCAAGTCTGGCCTTTCCAGGTGTCATGTGGCTCACGCCAGGCTGCAGGTAGCTGCCCGTTAACATTCCTGCACCAAAGGCAGAGCCGCTTACAGCCAGAGCCCACGCGGCCCTGCTCTTCCCTTCCTAATGAGCCAGGGAGACTGGAAAACTGTACCACAGAGGTTGTGCAACTGGCGATGAGCTTTGCTAAAGGCAGAGCTGAGGATGTCTGTAATTACAGGTAGGAGCCAGGCTGTCCATCAGCATGTGATCTCCCTCCAGTAGAGGCTAGAGGAAGGAACAAACTGACATGCAGAATGTGGAGTTGAAAGGGATTAAAGAGATGAAAGAAAACTTAAAAAGCAAATAGCCAACAACATGAAAACAAATTCTCTTTCCATTATATTGAAAGCAGGAAGGCTAATAGCACGGAGAAGCCAAAGGACTTCCTGGTATCACTGCTTGCTGCTGCTGAGGAGGATTAGAATTTAATAACAAACAAAGACTGTAAACTCTAACGGACTCGGCAGCAAATGTTTCTCTTCAAACCTTTTAGAAGAGGCTGCAGTGTTTGCATTTTGAGTAGAAGTGTCACGTGGGGACTGGGCTTTTTGGAAGGAACATGCAATTGCTTCTTTATGCTTTGGGTTTCTTTCCCAAGCTTAAGATGAGCACTCCAAAAAATTTATAATCTGAGATTGCAATGCTAGTAGAATTGTTCCTCCTCCCTCCTCAGGCATTGAACGCTTAAACAAGCCAAGACGCTTTATGATCAATTAGAGGGATAACTTGGCTGGCTGTCCTTGTGCTCCTCATCTCTAGAACGAGTTCTAATGCCCCAGGCTGTGACTGATTTTGCTGAGTACAAAATTTGTTCTTTATATCTCTTATCTTGCCAGTCTAGCACAGTGTTGTGCAAAGCATTTCAGGAAGAAAGTGGCATGAAATATTTTATTTGAAGAGACTTAGATCAGTGCAAGATATTCTTACCCAGGCTGCTGGCCTTTAGCTCTGAGCCAAAGTCCTGCACGCAGAAATAGTAGTTTGCTTTAATCCTCCTATTGTTGAACAGGTCTTTATCCCAACATTATCCAAGCAAATCTGATTGTTTCAGAAGTGCGGTAAATGTCATGGGACTTGTTAGTGGTTATGTTTCCAAAACACTCAAGGACATTGAGGAATTGGACCCCCTTGCGGGGGCAGCAGCCTCAGTAATCGCTGCCGCGTTGACTGGGGTAGCATTAAGTGACTGTCAGCCAAGTGAGGAGCAAGAAGTAGTGATCCCATTCTGCAGATCTGTGAGATGGGTATTGGTTCCTTTCCCACCCGAGTTTCCTTTGAGGTGGCTGCTGCGGGCTCTGGTGAAAAGCAGCGTGGTAAAATGAACCTTCAGATGAGGAACTTGTCACCTCCAGTTCTCAAGGAAGTTTGTCCTGTGGTCTGACCTAGAAGCTATTTCCATGCAGACACATTTGATTAGGGCCCATGACACAGACCCCAGAATCTGTGGGGTGCTGGTGCCAGGTGTGATGGTGAGGAGAAGGCAGTTGTCCTGTGATGTCCCAGAGTTCGAACAGGAGGTGACAGCAGCTCTGAAGCTGCCAGGAAGGAGCAGTGTCCTGGTGAGTTGTCCTGTGATTATCGCACACACACCAGTTTTTTGGAAGGAAGTTTTCTTCAGCTGGGCTAACAACTGCTGATAGAGTGCACTTACGCAGCCATTAAAAAATAAAAATAACACCTGCAAGTATAGATACAGCAAATTTAAAGCAATGTCAGAAAGGACAGCTATTCTGCAGCACATCATAAATCCTTTGTAAAACCTTTCCAGCTTCTGTTGAGGTGACAGTAGCCCTCAGCTGTGAGATGCTGTATAATGCTTCAGACCCTGGGACAAAAGGTTACCTGCTCCCTTGGCAGAGCTCATCCTTGCATTATTTTTTTCCAGCTAGTTCAAGTTGACTTTGTAATAAGTCGTTGTTACCTTTAGAGTGTGAATGACCTGGGTAACTGGTAGTCTAAAATCAATGAACACAGGTTACACAGGGCTTGCAAGTTAGAAAGTGTTGGAATGAAGCTGATTAGATAAGGGAGTGGCAAATAGAAGGGAATACAAATGGAATGATTCATGGTTGTGTATGTGTGTGATCACCAACCAACTGAACTTCTTCTTTGGAAGAATCCATAATTCCAAGTGTTCCTGGGTCGTCGTCATCTTTCCAGCCTCTGGTGGTCTCCCTGTGCCATCTATGGATCTGTTCTCTATTTTATGCATGCAGTGGCTCTGTATGAAAGCAGCTCTTGCTCAGAGAGCTAGGTGTTTTGGTGGTCTTAGTAACAGCATCTCATCCAGTTGTATAAAGATGGTGTGGCAGGCTGGTGGATTTTATCTTCTCTTAGTTTTCCTCATGGAAATGTCAGCTGTTTCTTAAAATATATCCTTCATTTGTCCCTGTTTGCCCTGCCACAGGAGGAAGAGCAGGCAGGGCAGACAACTGTGCTCTTCCTGGTTTCGAGTGAGGCGTCAGAAAGACCGTGGAGCGCTCTGGATTAGTCTTATATCTGTGAGAAGTTACTGAGGAGGGGAAAGAAGCCTCTGTCAGGTTTGCTGTCCAGGTGTCTGCACCTTTTCTAGGTGGCTTCATGGTGTGCAGTGAGTTGAGAAGCGGGTGGCCCCAGGCTGTTGAGTTTCCTGGGCCGGAACAAGGTTTATTGTGTCCAGCTGGACTTCTCTTCCTCCTGCACACACCAGGTCTGCTGTGCAGCTTTCAGTGCTACACCATGCAGCACCGATCAGAAGAGGATTTCCCTTCGCCCCACATACAGAACATGCCCTGTGCTGCTCTGTGGTTCTTTAGACCCGTAGTCAAATGCAAAGTAGTGTAGGTAAACACTGCGGTGATAAACACATTAACTTGTTTACATCCCCATTTTTTGTGGTGCACCTTCCAGTCAGAGCAGTGGAACCTGGTTAGAAGTCTTTGCTTTCACTGATGCTCCCAGTTCATTTGGGAACTTAGCAATAATAGAATCTCTCCTCAAACCAAATCAGCCAAAGTTTTCAAAGTTCTCCACAAAGCATTTCTTTTGTCTGGAATTTTCATTGGTTTTCCTTGTTGTTGAGGTTCTGCCTCTGCTTCCACAGTAAAAGGAGAAGGGTTTCATAACTGTAAATCAAGATGAAGGGTATCAAGTGACTCAGATGTTGATCTCAAGGAATGTGTTTTCCTTTGGCATTTCAGAGATGGAATTACTGGAGAGATCTCCCACACTGGATTTGATTAAAACATTGCAAAGTCTGGGGCAGAATCCCTGCACGCAGGTACCTCTCACTTAGAGGAGGCTCCTAAGGCATCAAATGCTCAGCCCTTAGGGTAGATCGCATCTCAGGTATGTTTATCTACCTGCTGTGATGATTTCATACTGTAGGTTCAGATAGTATCACCACTATTTAATTTCAAAGCCTCTCCCTATCAAGCTTTGAAGAAATCTTTTCTGGTTTTTTTTTTTTTTAAGCAACTGATAACTCTGCTTTAGATCGAAACATCTTGAGAAAAGCATATCCTTTGCTAATATTTCGCCAAGATCAATTAGCACCGACTCCAAGGTTCAGTGTTTCCCATCGCAGCTGCATGCAGGTAGCTTTTGGGAGCTGTTGTACCTCTTTGGCCACACAGGTGACTTTGTTGTACAGAGACAGATAAATCTCTCACTGTGCAGCACGCTGCTGGAGTTTATTTTGCAGCAATTGCAGGTCCCTTCACAACTGCCTTGGCACACGTGGCTCCTGTTGTTCCTCGAGTCTGCTTCCTCTGGAAAATTCCACTGACACTGAAGGAAAAATCGCTCTGGCACTGCTGACGCAACGCTTGCTTTCCTGCAAGAAACGAAAAGGCTTTTAAATCATTGGTGGACTTTCCTCTTTCAGAAAAATGAGCTGTAACTGCCACCTAAAACAGTAGCCCTGGAGCCAGACTGACGTCACCGGTGACTGTGGGTGATAAGGTTTGCGTTACCTGTGGGAGTTGTGTCCCACGAGGAGGGGGAAGGAAGAAAACACTTTCCCCTGGAAGCTTATTTTCCCCTCCAAGATTAGAAATGCTTTAGTGTCATTTACATAATACATGAGGAGGAAAAGTTGAGCTGTGTGGCTCTGCTTTTCCCCTTCCAAATTCTTGTCAAATTCAGTGACGTGCTTCAAACTGGGCTTATTTGGGAGCCAGAGCATGTGTGGTTGGGAGCTGGCTGACCCATGCTGTGGTTTGTGTTGCCAGCTGGAGCTACCTTTGTTCCTCCTCTCACTGCCAAAGCCACGTTCAGCTTCAGTTCTCCACTTGATTGCTGTAATTAAATTCCAGCCAAATACGCATTAACGTGCTCGTTCTGGAAAATAAAGCATTTTGTTATTTTAAGGTTGAGATGGGCTCTGGAAATAGCTAAGCTCTGCAGACCTTACTTGTGCCCTGGTGACGCAGGATGCTGCTCCTTGGGGCTCTGGAAGGAAATTAAGCTGCTTTTGATCAGTCCATCCTGTCAGTCTCTCTTACTCCCTTTATTTATTTTTTAAGCCTCATGGCATGGGCTTACCTAATTAGGGAGTTAATTCTCCAAGATTTGAAATGCTATCTAAAAGCTGGAATTCGGTGAACAAGGAGACCAGGACTCATACATGTGTTTTGCTAGCATATGACTTCTTTGCCAGCCACTCTCTAGGCCAAAATGCATTATGTTTGCCCACCACATGGACTGCACCAGACTGAATAACTGTGCTGGGCTCGTATAAAGTGTTGCAAGCTGATCTCAAGACTCAGCCACTCCAAAGCAGCCAGGATTCTTCTCTCCTTCTCTCCTCTGTTCGCCATGGGTCAGGTCCAACAGTTGTTCAGGTGCTGCCATGGGCTGGTTGGACTTGCTGGCCCAACAACAAGCTGCTGCTATTTTTTTTCTTCCTCTCTCTGTTGAATGAACAACTTACTTTGGCACATAAAGAACTCCAACAAGTGCCAGATCCAGCACAAGACGGGAAGTGAGAATTAGCAAGGTATAAGAGTGAAGATGAGGAGAAAATCTCCCCCTTGTTGGGGTCAAATATGTCACTTGATCCACTCAGCAGTGCAGTCTCGGGACCCCAGCTATGGTGTTTGATGTAGCTCTGGGCAGCCTTCCTACCTGATCTGGGCCAGGAGCCACAGGCTGGTTGCCTGCTGCCTCTTCTCAGTGGGCTCTCTTTTGTGTGCCTTACAGCTTCCTCCGGTTTCATCCCAGCAACTGCACGGTATCAGTATGCAGGAGTAAATTTGATTGAAACACCGGCTGTTTTGTGGGCTGCTGGTCTCCAATAGTCTCTTCAGTGAAACTTGTGCAGGCTGTAATTGAGATGTTAGTCTGAGGCGGGCGGTGAGGAGCTTGGCAGTTGCTCTGGCTTACTTTCAGTTCTGACTTCTCAGTTCCACTGGAGGAGATGAGCCAAGTAGCATCAGATACCAGTCCCTTGTACTAAGTTGAACAATTTTATTTGGTGATGCCACATGTTGGGTGTGCAGGTAGCTCTTGAGGAAAGACTTTGAAAATGTCCTGACACGAGCATCTTTCTTGGCTGTAGGATGGTAACATATTTATTGCTGAGTCAAAAAGCCAAAGCATATCTAGAAATGAGGCTTTCTGTTGTGGTTTTCCTGGGGGGGGAAAAAAACCCAAACCTTTCCTCTAGAAAGTGACTTCATTGAGAGAATTGCATCAAACCAGGTAATAGGTACAAGTAATGAGATTTGCTTTCATAGTCATCTTTGCTCCAAGCTTGCACCCAAGTTATAGAGTTCAGCGTAAGTTGCTCTCGCATGGGGTCTGAGCTGAGGTCCTGCTCCCAGGATGTGCTGCTGTTAGACATACACAGGAGCAAGTGGAAGGGGTTTTTGAGAGACAGAGAATGAAATCCATAGGAGACATGTCTTTCTGAAAACTGTTGCAGGAGAGAGTTGAGCCTGGAGCAAGCAAGGTTGTTCATTAGTGTCTTTCACATTTCTCTCACCTTGGACACTGCAGTGGAAAGCTTCTCAGCAGGCTTTATCCAGGTCTTGAGGTGGAATGCCACCTGTGCTAGCAGAATATTCCCCCTGTATCTCCCAGAGCATGCAGAGTGCGGTCCCTTGGGAAGGGACATCTGAGTGTGACATAGTCTATCGCTATCCATGAGCATCCTCATATGATGTTCTCCTTTCTGCTGCGGTTTAGCCTGCCTCTTCATGCAAGGCATATAGACTGTTCCCGACCTTTTTCTTCCTGCTTTGCACTTAATTCCTTTGAAGATACTTTAGAGGCCAAGATAGGTTCGAAATGGGTTTGTACCATACATTTGCTGGATGAGAGCCAGTCTATCACAGCCCTATATTCAGTCATGGTCTTTTTTCATGATTAGGTACTCAGATGTAGTTGCGGCTATATAATATGGAAAACTAGACCAACTCACTGCAAATAATGTGCTGTGTTAAATAGTGTGTGTTAGAGCAGGGCTGGAAAGGTTGATGATGCTAAATGAAGATGCTGGTGAATAATGCTGAGCCATAACCCCGCTTGGGACTCCCTTATGAGGCAGTCAGCAGTTTATGTGCTAATACATAAGCGTATTCTTCTGAGACTGGATTGAAATTTGTGGGATCAGTGAACATGAAAGAAGAATTTCTCCTCCAGTAAAATTCTGTATATAGTGAGATAAATGTGGGACGTTGTAAAATCGCTGCAGTACATCACCGAAGATAAGGAAACAGTAGGATGCTGCACTGGATTGTAAAGTGAGCACGTGCAGGTTCTGGAGTTAGGGAAGAAGTGAGAGGCTGTGTGGGAGTTCTAACTACACTGAGACTGTGTTTTAATACTACCAAGCAAGGAGGGGATGAGACTTCTTAGTGACTAGTGAAGCCTTCAAAGGGCAAAACAGGCTGCTAACAAAGTGCTTTAATTATCCTGTTGTTGGTTGAAAAAGTATTGTGGCAAGAAATGCAATCCATAGAATCATTAGAAAACTTGGAGGTTTCTTTTTTATCTCAAAAGGTAAAGGAAGTTTTGTGGGGAGTGGTTGCTTCAGTTGTGTGACTAACAGGGTGGTACTGGCTGAATGCAGAGATGGAAGGTGCCTTTCCTCCCCCAGGTTCTCAGAGCAAGAGGGTTCATTAGTTTGAGAATAGGAATAAGCGCATCATTGTAGAGTACAACAGACTTCATAAACCTTTAAGTAAGCACAAACTTGGCCTTAAACTCGAGGGAGAAGGTTGTGAGCAGGTAATTGAAGAGTCGTGTGCAGGTTAGAGTAAGGGTGAGGAAAAATCCCAAGTTAAATCACCCATAGATAAGAGATGTTATAAAGTCTAGCCTGGAGTACTTGAAGAACTATGTGGTGCAGGTACTGAGAAGCTAGGCATGAATTATTTTCACATGATTACGGAGGAGAAGGCAAACATGGAGAATATAAGAAAGAGGGGAAACACAACTGAGCCCTTAAAAGGGAAGGGAGGACATGGAAGGTATCTAGCCTGACTCATCACGTCTTCATGGTTGTCAACAACAGAAGAGTCCATTTGACTGTGTTTATAAGCACCTAGAGAACAGTAAGGTAGTAAAACACCTTTTATGAACTAGTTTATGCTCAGTTGGTTAGGTGACCGTCCCCTTTGTTAAGGTAAAAACAGATCGATGTGTCTTGGCTGTGGTAAGGTTTGTGATGCAGTCCCACGTGATATTCTGATAAGGGAACTGTTAGGAGAGTAATTCAGGCTGAATTGGTTGTTTCCAGAGCTTGCTATGTCAAGAAAGTGTTTCAGATGCACGCTCAAAGTCTGTCCTTAGTCTAGGTCAACTTACTATTTTCATTCCCCTGAGGTCTCTGCCTGCCAGGTGTGGGATGTTCCAGCTCTAGCTGCTTGGCATAAGTGTAGGAAGGAAACAGGATTCCCCTTCATTTCCATCTTGCATGTGCTTGTTTCCCATCCTTGGAGGCTAAAAGCCGAAGCTGAAATCTGCTAGCAGGTCACTGCTCGGTCAGTGTGACAAAGTAGTTCTCAAAACGTGCAGGTACTGCTGCTTCAAAGTGCTTGCAGTCACTGATTTACAAAATGATAGCTGTTCTAACCCTTTGTCACCCCAAAATGATGCTGAATATCTTGTGGTGGCGGTTAAGAGCTACTTACTGGTATGAAGGATGAATTCCTGAGCTCTTTTCCTGGTCCTGTGTTTCCATTAGCCTTACTATATAGAAAAAATCCCAGCTACTTAAATCTTCTGTTTTACAGCCGTCAGCCTGAGCCACCAAAGAAGGAGAAGGAGGCAACCACAATTGGCACCACTCAGTCGAAGAGAGCAGATGAATGGAAGGACCCCTGGCGCCGATCCAAGTCCCCCAAAAAGAAACTCGGTGTCTCTGTCTCTCCTAGCCGTGCACGTAGGCGCCGAAAAACTTCTGCTTCTTCGGCATCTGCTTCTGGGTCTTCGAGGTAAGTGAAGGTGGAGAGCAAAGTATATTCAAGCCCTGTAAGTGTGTCAGGGAATGTGGCGTGACTCTTTATGGTCAGTAGATGATGTTGAGAAGCTTGGGAAAGCAGTTCAAGGCTTGCTGCTCAGTAACTGCTATGAACACCAGCATGTAGGTAGTGAGATGGAAGCTAAAGGGGACGTGTAGCTGTTAGTGCTGCGATGTGATCTGTTGAAGATAAAAAAAAGACGGGGCCTTGGAAAAATAACTCTTCATAGAAATTAAGACTTGGAGGCAGTCTGGATGATTAGTAGCTCACCTACTATGAAAAGCAACCTTAGTAGGAGCAGAAAGAGCTGGAAGTTGTAAAAATTGATGCCTCTTCATTCCAGGAGTGCTTGGGTGAGGAGGTGGGCCCACTCCAGGAAGGGCGTGGCAATGCTGAAGGGGCAACAGGCGTTACAGAGGCTTCACAGAGCCTTGGAGGGCTGCAGAGGAGCTGGGAATCCAACGGGCATGAGATAAACACTTCTCAGAAAGAAACGCCCTGAATCTAGGAGAGTTGAGGCATAAGCTATATCCATTTTCTTTAAATGCTTGAACTTGAAGTTCCTGGAAAGAGGAGGGGAAAGTATCAGAGAAGAATGAGGAACACACTGAATTGAAGATATGCATCTAAAACCCAAAGTCCTCCTGAAGCAGATAGCTTTTCTTGCTGGGATCACTGCACCTGAGATTTTTCTGTTTTCTCATACCTGTGTGACTCAAGCTATCAGGGGACTGTCTGGTGAAAAGGCACAAAAATGCATGGAAGGAGTTCTCAAAAAGGGATGGAAAGTCAGTAGCTAAAGGAGGGGAGGCCTATTAAAGGGCACAAAGGGAGTAGAAACAATAGAATCCTCTCAAAGGGGGGACTGAGGAGAGGCTGTAGTCCTGACAGGTCACTGAGGAGAGGGCAGGTAGTGTTTGGAGCAGGGTTTGAGGACGTGGGAAGAGTGTGTTGGAAACAAGACCTTGGTCCCTTGAGAGGTGCTAAATTTTAATCATTTTCTTTCAGGTCCTCTTCTCGTTCGTCCAGCTATTCTGGTTCAGGTTCCTCGCGATCTCGTTCCAGATCATCTTCTTACAGCTCTTACTCTAGTCGTTCGTCAAGACACAGCTCTTTCTCAGGCAGCAGGTCCAGGTAACGGCTCCTTGGATTTGAAAGTAATGGCATACTGTTTTCCAAACACTTGCTGACAGCTATTTTTGCCGCTACTTAGAAGCAAATAGCCAACTCTTGAGATAAAATATTCAAACCAGTTTCCCGAGTGAGGAAAATACGATAGACTGCAAGGTAGCCTGCTGTTTTGCTTGTTAAATGAAGCAGATAAGTCAGCCACCCCCTGCTCTCTCCAGTACCCCCACCCACGAGTACTGTACTGCTGTGACTGGGCTGTTTCCCATGCCCGTGGTAGCTGAGCGCTGTAGGTACCTGGCTGAGATTAACGTTTCCATCATTTGCATTTTATGATTGGAAGAAGTTACTGGCATCTCTTCTCTGTTGCGTTGGAACTTCTATTTAAAGAGGCAAATCACATTTCTTTATTAAAACAGTAGTGCAGTTGTGTCTTGTGATGGTCACGACACTTCAAAGCAGCAGTTTGGTGTCCCATGCTGATTAAACAGAGGCATGCTTATTACTCTGCCACTTCCTTGCCCCTGCAGACAGTTTCTCAAGTCTGGAATATGCATAGTAGAAGAACTGGCTCCCTAGATAGGCCCCAGATACCCAGAGCAGATCATACGGTTGATGGGAGCACACAGTGTCACTTTCAGAGAGGTGGTTTCTCCAAGGAAAGGCTCCAGTAGGAGTTGATCCTGACGCAAGCACATAAGTGTTTCTGGGGCATCAGGCTGACCTTTCCCCACCCGCCCCCTTTCAGGCTCTTCCTTGCAGGACAGTGCCAAGCGTAGGTGACACACTTTGATCATATGCCTCTCTCTGAAGGTAGGAGGGTGAGAAACACCCAAGTGCATAACTGTTTTTTAGAAAGCCAGTCACCCAAGTGTCCAGCTTTCTGAAATGCTGGGCTGCAACAAAGGTACTTCCAGTCTTGGTAGTGGGGTGAATCGCTCGAATGCCAGCATTTGGTAAATGGTGCTGTGTAAATGGTTTGACTCTTTGGTCAGTCCTCATCTTAGGAAACAGCTCTCACCCTTTGATCTGTTGGCTTTGATATACTCTGCTTTATTTTTCTCCTTGTGTTTCAGAAATCAGAGATATCCAGTTAGATGTAATTTTTTTGTCTTTCAAGACTGGTTTTACTGCTGTTTAAAGGATTATGGACTGCACTAGCAGTTATATAGAGCAGGTTGAAAAAAAATCATGCTGAACTTGCAAGTCAAAATCCTATCTATCCTGTAGATATAATTTCCCTAAGAAGTGAATACAAGGAATGTGGTGGAAGCCTTGGGTGTTGGTGTGGAATACCTGAAAGAGTGTCTCTCTTGCAGTCAATCACAGAATCACAGAATAACCAGGTTGGAAGAGACCCACTGGATCGTCGAGTCCAACCATTCCCACCAATCCCTAAATCATGCTCCTAAGCATGCTCCTAATAATCCTGTATTTTTTTTCTTTTTTCGCCTGTGTCGGCCACTGGTCTGGTCATGGGAGTAGGTTGTGTTGAGCAGAGTTCAAATATAAAAGTAGGATGATCGCAGACCCACCAGGACTAGTTCCTGGGATGTGGTCAGTAGCGAGAAGAAGGAGTTGTGGCTGAATGCCCTGAGAGCCAGGAAAGCCTTCTGCAGTCCCACAGACTGAGTGGTGTGTCCTTCCTTTATAGATCACGGTCCTTCTCATCTTCACCCTCTGCTTCTCCAACACCGTCTCCACACAAGCCGCTTGCGAAGGCTAAAGGGGAATTATTACCACCTGCTGGTAAAGGGTAAGGTGGCTTTTCTGTTTTGGTAACATGGTGAAGAAGAGGCTCCAAACAGTAGCCTGGTGTCCAAGTCAAACCCTTCTGACCTGGTCGACATTTTAAGGAAGAAACAAAATGCAAAATATGACCTGTATAGAAGAGTGCTTAGCTTTGCGTATTTATTTGAATTATGATGATTTCACCTAATAAATCCAAGTTAAAGTTTACAGATATTTTTAAGAATTATATAGCATCAAAGAATTATTTAGGTTAACCTAACAGTACCAAGTCCACCACTAAACCATGTTCCCAAGTGCCACATCAAAGCCCCCATCACGTATACATGAGAGATTTAAACATAAGCATGATGTGTTATTTAAACATTCTGTGTTTGCAGATATGTTTATGCAGGAGTTATAAGAAAATGTAATCAGTTCTTCTACTGTAGCTTTTGTTAATGCACAGCCTTAGAATAGATAAATTGTTCAGCCTCATCTACTTTTCATATTGGAGACAAATTAAAACACTGCTGTAACTATGAAACTGTTGGTTTGGCAGATTACGCTAGTGCTCCTGCCCTTTTGAATGCTTGAAGTTGCTATTTCACAAACTCCTGTAATGCATAGTAAATTATGGACACATTGGAGGTGACACAACACTGTAGTGATGTCACCTCTTAAGGTGACCTGCAAATAAATGACACTATGGGAATCCCCTTGAATTCTCAAAAATACAGGACAACCCCCTTTGCCATGCTTCTTGTACCTTATTGATCTGCTTGGTTTTGTTTTCCTTTCTACTCTAGGGGTTGAGCCCTTTAAGGACACTTGCAGTGATGTCTTTACACCCTTCTAGTGCACATTGCAGTGCTGGTTTGGTAACACACACCACCAGCCAGCAGCCTGCACAAGCACAAGGATTGTTTTTGCTGCATAACATTGCATACACTTAATCCTGTGTTCTGCAGGGGTTGAATACAGATATTCTTAAGCACAAGAGGAGGAATTAACAGACTCTATTTTCTTATGCAGACAGCCACCTCCTCCACAGTTAATAGTAGGCATGTCATCAGTGTTGAGCTGGGGGTGTTGAGCAGTAACTAGCTATTAGAGCAGAGGTTGGAGTGCTTTGAGCCCAGAAGCGAGCAGTGCTGAAGAGCCAAAGCAATTCCCATCTTGCATAGTGGCTTCTAGATAACGTCACAAAGACGTTGCGTAGCAGTCCTCTGCCATGGTGTTACCTGTCAGGTGTTCTGCAGGGCGACGCATGCCACGGGACATGTGCACACCTGGGCTTTTTGCACTCTGATAATCCATGTGAGAGAAGAGCATTTTTACATAAACCATGTGCATTTGACTCTGAAGACTCACTGGCAGATTTTAAGTAGCATTTTGGATAAAAATCCACAGAATCAAATGAATAAGAAACAGAAATTTCACACAGTCCACTTTTTTAGTTAATCTACAAGTTGGATGTCTCCAAAACTGGCTGTTGTACATAACTTCTTTCTGAAAAGATGACTTGATTTGGAACATGGAGAAACAGATCCATGCGGTTTGGTGAAATAGCTGTGTGTCTATAGCTACAGTAATCGTATCTATATCATATTTAGCCAACAACAAACATGAATGTGTTTCATTGCCTTTGAGAATGTCTGTGTTCTGTATCTACCAAGTGTGATCAAGCACATGAAAATTTTAATTTCTGTAGTGAAAAATCTGTGAAGAAACTAGCTGCCCTTCCAGTCCCTCAGCCGCTCACTAAAATTACAACAGCTGCACCAGAGCCCGCCAAACCAGGGGATAATCGAGAGGCAAGAAGGAAGGAACGTCAGACAAGGACTCCACCCAGGAGGTAAGAAAATTGTGGCATGGAGTGAGGCTTGATCTCCTGGAAGACACAGCAAATTCTGGATTCCTCTCAGGAGTACCAGCTACAAGGGCTCTTCAGCCTCTGAAGGCTGGTTGGGGATAAAGTAGGTGGAATATGAGATGTGTCAAAAGGTGGAGTCTACAGTGCATGGCAGGGCCAGTATGCAGGGAGTATTTCTGTGTGGTCCCAGTGGGTTTGCAGGTCTCCAACTAGAGTCTCCAGCAGTAGCGCTGTAGGAGAGGAGGAAATGCTCCCCAGTACACCCTTTGGCTCCTGTGCTCTACTTTTTCTAACTGGCTTCATCCTGTGTGACTAGTCTGAATCTTTCAAGTGTTTTCTGTCTGTCCTTTAGTTGTCTTTGCTGTCTTTTTCTCCTCCCTTTGCATTTGAATTGAGAGGCTTCTGATAGCTCTCAAACAAGCAGCACTTGCCTGCATTTTAGTGTTTCTCAGGCTTAATCCACTGTATTGCATTTTAAAATGTTACAGGCTAAATGCAGGTGTCCTTAGAGGGACACAGAGTCAGCTAAGCATAGCTGAAATGCATCATACATCCTTCTCATGTTAGAAGTTTTGAAACAGCAGTACAGTTCCTATGTGCCTAGTCTATGGAAGCAGTAGTTTGGTGCATACGAAATGGATTTACTAGAAACATCTGTTTTATGAGCACACAAGGAGGCCTGAGAATCTTTTATGCCTGCAGTAAGGCATTTATGGTTTTCTTGGATTACTGGATGATGCTTTTTGCCAGTATGTTTTGAGGATGGCTGAGAGTCTGGTTTCCATTCAGGTTTTCAGAAGCATCATGAGTCAATTCTGGATTTTGCATGGGATTGCATCTCCTGTTTCTTCTTAATAGCTAAAGAAAAGGTCTGTGCTGAGCAGATGTCTCCACAGGTGAAAACTGATCATGACAGTTTATTTTCCCTGGAAACTCTGTCAGTTCTTGTTTCCATTGTGCTTACTTTCACTACTTAATAATAATCTTGGATGTCTTTAGTGATTTTCCCTTATTCTGTATTCCAGTCTAGGGTTTTTTTTCACACTTAACCCCACACATACCCCCACTGCCCTACATTCTCCCTGCTGTGCAAATGACAAACAGCTCTATTTAGGTTATTACTGGTGTGTTAGTCTCAAAAAATATTTGTGATTATTTGTATAGCCTGAAACACAAGGTAGTCTTACTGTATAATGTAGACAGCAATGTTTCTTTGTAGGAAGCATTTGCTCCTAGCATCAATACAAGACTAAGGTGCTTTAGCTCATTCTTTGCCTGGCTCTCATTCGTATTATTCAGTCTTGCATAAAACATCTACTGTTCAGAAGACAGATGTTTCCTCAGCACTGGGAACACAACATTGAGAATAACATCTGAAACAATTACATTTACAATACAGGACAACAGCATCGTGCTCAAACTGTCCCTGAACAGTTTCTTCTCGCCCCGTTTCATGGCGAAGCGCGTTGTGGTGAGGATGTCATTTGCTGTCTTGCAGGCGAACTATCAGCGGCAGCATCAGTGGCAGTGCCAGCAGCTACAGCGGTTCCAGTTCCCGATCTAGGTCGTTGTCTCGATCTCTCTCCAGATCTCATTCCAGATCGTCGTCTGCCTCAGTCTCCCATTCCCCGTCTGGGTCCAGGAAATCCAGGTACAGCCTTGACCCTTCATAACTTTTGCTGAAGTAGGAGTATTCTTAACTGTTAGTTTATTGCAGTTAAAACTCTGATTGCCTTCAAGTTTGAGAAACTATAGGTAAACAGGACGTCTAACAAGATTGTTTTTGTGTGGTGTTACAAATCCCCAGTCCTGAATCATGACAGTAGTGCAACATGGGTCATGTCCTTGTGGCTTATTCGAGGAGATAATCTGTTATGTGTGCTGAGTTGCTCTTTTTCACCTAAATTGTGACCAAAACATCTCGTTATGGCCAGGGAGATCCCACACCATAATTTATTTACAAGGTAACAGTTGCAGGCTACAGAGCTTTGGCGTTGTAAACCTCTCCTACCTCTAGTTACCGAATGTCCTTAGGGAAGATGCCTGGCCTGTCAGGAGAGGTAGGTCAGCAAATGACTGAAAGGCCCAGCTAATGGTAATTTCAATTCTGCTGGTGAAGTTGTATGGTCATTTCCCTTTGTGTTTAGCCCCAACTGTGAGATTTGTAAACAAGCAGCTAACTCCCTCCAGTAGAGAGTCATGAAATAAACCTCTTTCAAGTCTTTCATTCTGTTTTGGTTTTGGGGGTTTTTTTGGCTTCAGTTTGCTCACAGGAATCCCTGAAACCTCACAAGCAGCCTTGAAATGCAACACTTCCCTGTGATACAGATTTCAAAGTAGACCAGTAGTATAAAACCTAGTGGATTAAGTAGGACTTGGCTCTGACCAGCAGTAGTTCACATATCTGAACTCTGAAACGCCAAGATTCAACATCCGCATTATTTTACTGAAATACAAACTTGTTTACTACGTGCTTGTCACATTCATCAGATCAGGCAGTGTGGTGATGCAAGAGGTTCAGAGAGCGCTTGGGCACGCTGGCTCTGTGCTGCCCTGATGTAAGGGGCTTGAGAGGAGAAGGTGAGGAAAACTTAAAGCGTGTTTTGCTTGTGTGTAGCACAAGGGCTGCACTCGCTGCTTTTACAGATGTGTGGAAAAGGATGAAACATAAGAAATGCAGTCGGTGCCTAAACCAGATTTGCTGTCACAACCTTGTGACCCGGAGCTTTCCTGGAGATGCTGTTTCTGGCTCGTCTAGTTGCTGTTGCAGCAGTCAATGCAACCTCTCAAAACTTATCTCTGTCAGGATGCCAGTGGGTAGAGACTTTGCAGCTCATTCCAGAGCTAATCTGTGCTGAAGCTGCCGCAGCCTGCTCAGTTTTATGCAAGCCAGCTTCCAGCGACAGAGCTTAGACCTTGCTGGCAGGGCAGTCGCTGGAGCATGGAAGTCGAAGAGCAGTGCAGAAGCAGCTGAAGAGGCTGCCTGAATATTCATGCAACTAGCGCACACCTGGTCCCCTGTGGCAGTGGCTGCGATACCAGCCGGCTCCCAGCTAGCTGGGATTTTTGGAGCCTCTTCAGTATAGTGGAGCTGCAGGGTGGTGTGGCCCTCGAGGGAAGTCTGATGCATAACCCTGTATGTCTGATACATTTCTAAGTAGGAAGTCTTCCTTAATATGATGATTGTCTAGCATTTTAATGTTGTGAATCCATTAGAAGATAGCCATCTTGAAGACACTATTTGAAGATAGTCATCTGATAGCCAAATTTCATGTTGTTATCAGTCGTGACAATGTGTGCGTCCTCAAAACAGGCAGCTGGGCTCTCCTGTACCCTGGGGAGGAGCTGGGCAGGGCCTGTGGGCTGTAGGACTCCAGGGCTTTTAGAGCCTTCATGAATACATGTGTGTCAAATAAAAACAGTGCCAGGAACCCTTGACTTGAGCCATAACACTGACCTGTATGTGATAGCGCACACCCTGCTTTCAGTTTTTGTTTACCTGGGGAAACGGTGACCTGCTTCTTATAAATAAACAGAACTTTCTAGACTTACATGTTTGGGATTTTTCATATCTTCTGTACCCCGGGAGAGACAGCTTTAATCTCTTCCTGGTTGTTGCCTGCCTTAGCACCTTTCTGACATCCCAGCCACTCAGGAGAATTAAAACAAAGCTGTCTGTCTCGTCACTGCATGGCTCTTGTTGCATTCGTGACTGTAATGGGCTGTTGGCTCTTTCCAGGTCCCTGAGCGTGAGCAGCGTTTCTTCTGTCTCTAGTGCCTCCTCTAGCAGCAGCTCTGTACGCAGTGCCGACTCCGAAGACATGTACGCAGACTTGGCCAGTCCTGTTTCCTCAGCCAGCTCCCGATCCCCAACCCCAGCACAGCAGAAGAAAGGTAGAGGTACCTGGTTTGGTATTTCCTTCTCCAAGGGGTCCTGGGAAAAGAGGGGAACACAGATCTGAATAGAACTTGCTTGGTGATACTATGGGCTCCACGAAAACTGTTGAGCATAGGCAGACGCTTGTAGCTGGTGTAGGTTAGAAGGAGCCCAGAGGCTTCACCCGAGGAGGATGAGACCATGGAGAAGGGAGACTGCGATGCAAATCTGCGTTCCCATTCTTCCACCCATGAGTCTGTCTCCTGCCTGGCTCAGTTCTTTCTGGTGGCCCATCTCTTATTTTGTTCTCCTTCACCCTTGTGAAGTGATGCTAAATATTCTGGACAACTCCGGTATCATGTTGCTCTATGCCTATTGTTTTAGACCGCAGCAGAGTTGACAGCAAGAGCCTTTTGTTCTTTATCTTTTATGTTAAGTGTCCTCTTTGTGGAAATGCTGGTTTCCTGAATCTTTTAACCTTGAGGCCACGTGCTGTGCGAAGTGCTGTGGACTTTTTCAGTCCCTAGAGCATCATCTTCTTGCCCTGCCCTCCTTTTGGAGGGCAGGCAAAAGAAGTTGGTTGCAAGTCACTACATCTGCTTTCTGATTTCAACAGGAAAGTCAAAAAAAGAAGATGGCGCTAAAGAGGAGAAGCGGAAACGAGATGTGCCCGCTCAGGTCCCAAAATCAGCCAAAGCTGCCCAGGGGAGCAAATCGCAGCAACCTCTCCAGACCCAGCAGGCCTCAGCCCCCCAGTCTCAGCAAGGGGGCTTCAGTGCTCACAAAGAGATCAAACTGACACTTTTGAATAAGGTGAGAGGTCAAATGGGTACCATTCCTTCCACATAAGGGGTCTGAGGAGCAGATGGAATGGATACTGGGGCTTAATGCTAGTGGAACGGGAGCTCCAGGCTCCGTGCTGTCAGAATGAACTCAGCGAGGTAGGTCTGTAGCTGGGATTGAAGGGCAGCAGACAGAACCAGTCTGGCAGCACACGCCCTGTGGTGACTTGAGTTTGGGACCATGTTGGCGGCTCCCCTGGGGCACATTCCTGCTGCAGCTTCAAGGGTTCTTCCATGCTTTCTCGAAGACTACAGCTGGTGCACCAAGGCGAAGGTGTGTGCGGTGCAGTCCCACATGTGCTGAGGCCTTGCCCACTGAAGGCATGCTCCACACACGCTTCCGAGCAAGCTCTCCTCCCACTGCCTGCTGTAGAGTGAACTGCTGACGAGTCATTACCTGAGTCAGGAGGTAAAAGTGGCGATTGCCTCACCTCTCTCAGATGCCTGCCACCAGCCACGCTTTCCGCTGGGAGCCTGGCTCTTTCCCCTTTACGATTCAGCCCAATGTCCCAGTTTTGGTGCCTTTGACTGAGATTGCAGTCCAGACCACGTGCAGAGTTTGGCCTCGTGGGTTTTGCGCCAGCAGAGTGTTGGCCCTGATCACGTGGGTAGGTTCCTGGTTTGAAATTTTAATTTTTTTTTTTTCTGACAATCCAAATTCCCCGTTGCAGTCTGAGGCCACAGTTTTCTCTACTTCCCTGTGCTATGACGTGAGGTGCCTTTATCAAGTCTGTGAAGCATACTCCATAGGGAGGAGTGTGCGATTACACATAACTACCTGCTGGCACGGTCGAGTCCTGGAAGAAGGCATGCCAGATGACTCCTTAGCATTTGCTATCCTTGGTGCTGCTGAAAAAAACTCTACAAAATGCTGCTATTTTGCTGTTTCTGGCACTTACAAAAGTAGCCTGTGAAACACAGTGCAGCAGGGAGCCCCAGTGCCAGAGGATTTTGCTGTTTGCTTACAGGGGTAGGGGAATTACATGATACCAGTGATGGTTGGGACTGGTATGCACAGAATTCAAGAGGAGATGTGTTTGCATGAGCCAGCCAGCATATTACAGGCACCTGTCCCAGGAAGGAAGTATCTGCCTACTTCCCTCCACAGGCGGAAGTGGCTGCTCAGCTCCGTTGTCTGTTTTAATTCCATTTTAGGCAGCTGACAAAGGAAGCAGGAAGAGATACGAGCCAGCAGACAAAGACAGGCCGACCTCTCCTCCAGCCAAACGGGCGAACTTGTCACCTGACAGAGGTGAGACAGCAGCTGTCCCAGGGACTCCTGGCCTGGCTGGGTTCCTGCTCTGCCACTCGAGGCAGAGCTCTAGCAACAAGTATCTTGTGAAAGCATCTGCTGCAAAAGTCCACTTGCTGGAGGGGTTAATTGTAGGCATGTGTCCTTCGAAAACTTCAGAGTGTGCAGTTGCCACCAGATAACATGGGTATATTAGCCATTCTGCTGAAAAAATACAGTAGAAGTGAGACACTCTGGTTTGTGAAGTAAGTGAGGTGAGGTCAGCTCTGGGCAAGACAAACCTAGCCTTGCCTAGCTGTCTTGTGGTGCATGTTGCAAATACCTCGGCTCCACTATGTCTGCGTAACTTCACTGCAGGGAAGAAAAAAAAAGCCATTGCTTTGAAGAGGCAGCATACTTGTCCCTGCATCCAGCCCATAGCGGCCTTCTATTCTCTAGTGATGTCATTGGATGTGGTTGTGGAAGTCATAGGGTTTTCCCTCACTATATCCTGAAGTCTCCTCTGCCTTGCATTTCAGTGCATTGCAATGGATCTTGGTTATCCTGATCAAAAAGCTTGTGGCAGTGCTTAGAAAGGGAGCGCGTGCTGCTGAGATTGTGGGATGGATGCAGTAATTGGCTAAATCACTTGTCCTGCAAAATGAGATGGTATCCCCAATTGTGTGTGACACAGTCTGATCTGTGCCATATATATAGAAAGACACAGACTTTCCAAGTTCTCCTGTGTCTGAATCTTCAGCAGCAGGATGAGCACCTCAGAAAACTGAGTTAGTGTGCTGTGTTGGGAGGGACCTACATGCCACACTCCAGCCTGTGCTGCCACTGCTGAAAAACAAAGCAGGGGGGAGAAGTCATCAGCCAGAGGTGCCCAATTTTGACGTACAAGCCCGCACTGACACGTGATGTTGTGTTCCCTGTTGTCTCGGCTGTAGGTGTATCTTGTTGACACTGGGTACCAGCCAGAAAAAATTTCTGTGCTAATAGCCTGGTTGCATTCAACTCCTGCAAAAGCAGCATGGAAGGGACTGGATGAGGTTGAAGTTCACTGCTATCTAGTTCACAACTACTGCTGAGCTGCAGACATGAATGGACTGACCTAGCAAACTGTGCTGATTTTACAGATGTAGATGTAATTATATGCTTTATTTGTTGTCTGTCTAAAGCATTTTTAAGCCGTGGCAAATGGGACAAACCCTGAAAGCAGTTCAGCCTCATCTCCCAGTGGCAACCATACCTTTGACTGAATCAAGACTGCGCAAGGGGCACCCTCTGGCACGCGGCTTGTACTCCAAAGTCACAGCACAAAGCTGTTTGATGTTTGTGCTCTGGATCTCACTTACCTGTTCTGCAGCCTTGCTGCGATCAGGTCTGAAATGTCTGCAGCTTCGCCTTTCTCACAGTGTCGGTCCTCAAGAGCAGAGGGCTGCCCTGATCCACACACAGGTGCCTAGTGCTCTGACGAACTGAGTGCCTTTGATCTCCTGAGCTGCTCTAAAAGTGAGATCAGCAGCCATCAGCATCGCTGTCTTGGTGCAGTAGAGCAGGGTGTGCTGCCCAGCTCATCCCTGGGACTCATGGACAGCCCTACTGGCACACAGGCTATCTGCCAGCTAGAGCTGGGATAGGAGTGGATGGGAAACCAACTGCAGCAAAGCTATATAACACTGTTGCAGGACCCCAGGGGGCTTCCCACCACCAGCAAGTGCCCACAGCAGCTCTGTTCAGGCAGGACACAATGGATCAGTCTGTGCTGAATAAATGCAGGAGTGATGCTGCCATGGATTGGCCCCAGCTGGCTCTGAATGCAGCAGAGCTGTGCTCAGCCAACACTCTTTAAGCCATTATACCCTATTACCTGGCCAGTGCGGAGCCAGCTCAGATGCTGCTGTGTCCTTTGCGTGCAGACCAGATGATCTGCCAGACAGTAATGGAGCATTGACTCGGTCCGTGAGGACTGGCCACCTTCTGCAGGCTTGCATGCAAAGTACAGCCTAAAAGCGTGGTGGAGGAGCCTTGTCCAGTAGCTGGAGGGTGAGGAGAGGGCTCATGCAGCTCCCTGTAGGTGGTGTTTTGTACAGCTGATTTGGGGGGTCAAAGCCTTGACTAGTTTTTCTGCTTCCCTGAAGATGAGGTGCACAACAGTAGGTTCCTTTTCTGGCTGCTGCTGGACTTGGCTTTTTGCTCGCAAAATCTGGTTGGTCTGAAGAGAGCATCCTCACACTGCTGAGATGGTACAGCAGGCAGGAGGGTAACCTGTGCCTTGGCAGTGAGCAAGAATGTCTCACCTTTCCATCTCCCAACAGCCTCTCGTGACAGGAAGGCAACTGGGAGAGTTTCTTCACCCAAGCAAGAGCGACAGAGGAGCCAGAACCCGAAACCTTCTCCTGCACAGACAGACAGGTCAGTGCCCACTTGTTCTTACAGTCTCTCTCTTGGGTGGGCTGGGGTTCACACTTCTCTAGCAGTTCAGTCCCTTCTCACAGGGCAGCTTTGAGGTTCTCTGGCTGTAGTTTCCTGTTGCCATGGAGGCACAGCAAGAGGAAAGACACAAAGCTCCCTGAGCAGGAGCCCTATGTGCTTGGGGGTTCATGTGGAAGCCACTGGCTAAGTGTTCCAGCTCAAAAATGAGCAGGAGCCTGAGGGAGTTTCTTGAGGTCAGTCAGCTGGGTTATATGCAAGCTCAGTCATGCCAATGCTTCTGCCTCTCACTGATGAGAAAGAAAGTACAGCCCCTTCACTTTGCTGTCACATGCCTCATGACAGCTGGCTTGGATGCCTGAGTCCCTTTCTTTGGTGCTACAAGATGTTAAAATGTGGCCTGTGTGTGAGACTGAATGGTGACCAGCCCTAGCTTTGTCCTTTTCCATACCCTCTGGTGACAAGTGACCAGCTCATGTCTTATTTCTTGGCAGCCTCTATCCGCTGCTATGCTGGGAATGTCTTGCTGTGGAACTGGTGTGTGGCTCCAGGGGCCTTGGGCTGTGCTCTGCTCAGAGCCCTTTGGCTAAAGGGCTGTGCAGCACCTTCTGTGACACACCTAAACCTTCCTTAGTCCTCACTGTCTGTAGCAAGCTGATGCTGCTTTGCATTTCTCTTGTGTCATCTCTCCAAGGATCTCTGAGCAGATGCAGCCCTGTCCCACATCTTTGACCAGCACGGCTCATGTCATCCCCTCTCCCCAGCCTGGGGCCCGAGCAAGCCTCAGTTTCTGTGTTTCAGAGCCTTCCCAAACCAAAACCTGACCCTGGCTGCCACAGCCATGTCCTTCTTAGGCCCTAAGGCCCTATTTTCTAGTAGTGAAGAGGGACCTCAGCCTTTCCAGACCAGTGATGTTTGATCCTCCTCTGCCTGCTGCTGTTGGGGTTGGCAGTGTCGCATGGTGGGTTCGACACGGCCTGTGCCCAGACAAGAGGTGGTTACGGACCCCTGGGGTTCTCTAGGGCAGCTGAACGATAGGTCTGTGTCCTGTTTTGGGCTGCTTGAGGCTGTTTGGGTCCTGCTTGCACAGGCTGGCTAAGTGTACTATGAAAGGGTGCAGGTGGCATTACCAGAGGGGAGGGTGACTCCCACCACCGATGTCTGCCATCAGCAGTGGCTCCAGCTTTCCTGAATGGTCCAAGTCATTAGAAAGGCCTGTGCCTTCGCTGCGTTACTGAGCTAACAACACTGCAAAGCTGCGCAGGCTTGTGATGCTGCTCTGCTTCACAGTCCTGTCACCCTTGTCCCACCATAAGGGGAAGTGGTGACCTGGGCTGAGAAGAGCCACAGGTCATTTACTTCCAACCCTCCTCACAGCCCAGCGCAGGAAAAGCCACCGCTGCCAGCAGTGGGGACAGTGGCTCCTGTCATCCCTGTGCGAGGCTGGCCAGGCTCCATGTTCAGGGGAGGGAGTGTTCCCTTAGCTTTGCTGTGCTCCCTTAGCGACAGTTTTGGACTGGAGCAAAGCAGCATCAGAACAGACTTGGAGTGCGGCACTGGCTGTTTGTGAGCTCCTCCCGATCCGCACCACAAGACCCAGCAGCACTGCAGGGCAAGGCCTGTCAGCATTTGAGTCTGGGCACTCTCCATCACTGCCCTGCGCTTGTGCTTTTTGCTTGTTTGTCTGTGAGCTCCCTCGCGGACGTGCATCCCCCCGGTGAGCTGCTTACAACATCCACAGGCCCACTGAGTCCTTGGGTGCTGCTGGTAGGGCAGCTGCGGTGCTGAGGTTAAATATAGGGATTCCTCTTAGAGCAACTTATCTTCTACCTGTTTAAGTCAGTTTTCCAACCCCAAGCTGTGCATCCCAACTGTTTTCTTCTGATACTTTCCACAGGAGCAGATGCCAGTGGGGTTTGTTTCCAGCACCGCGTGCTGCTGGCAAGTGCCTTCTCACTACCTTCTCCTCTCTTCCCTTGCCAGGAAACGCCAGCTGTCACCTCAGTCCAAGAGCTCCAGCAAAGTCACGAGCGTACCAGGCAAAGCATCCGAGCCAGGCCCCACGGGTGCCAAGGCGGGAAAGTCCAGCACCCTGTCGCGACGGGAGGAGCTCCTGAAGCAGCTCAAGGCGGTGGAAGATGCCATCGCTCGCAAGCGGGCCAAAATCCCGGGGAAAGTATAGTGGGCTGTGTGACTCTGCCCTTAGTGACTCTTCATGTTTTTATAAATAGTGTAAAAGCGGCCACTTTGGGATTTTGCAGTTCTGTCTTATTTTGGCTGCGATTCTTTTTTCAAAAAAAAAACCCACACAAAAACAAAAAAAGATTGAAGTTTTGTCAGCTGAGACGCCTGTGACGACTTGCTCCGGCTCCCGAAAGGCGAGCAGGGCCAGCCCCTGGCTCTGCCGCCGCCAGTTCCATGTAAATTCTGCACAGAGGACTCCAACCCGTCGGATGCGCTCACTATTCCTCTCTTTCTCTCTGCCCTCTCCTCTTTGCTAGCCTTGAGTTGTATTCTAGTTAGCCCTGCTGTGTGTTGAGTGTCTTCAGCAATGCAGTTCTATATACTGTGTAACGAGAGAGCCGAAAACTGCTGTGAACTACTGGCAACATCACCTTCTCCCCCTGCCCTCCTGCCCCAGGAACAAAATATATATATATTCTTGACTAAAGTCTGATTGGAAAAATGACCTGTCTTTTATTTTAAGCATCAGATCATTTTAGTTGATTTAAAAGGAGCCCTGAAGGTGTTGTGGGGATGTCTGTCTAACAAGGAGGGTCCTTTTTGCGTTCCCCACCCCCCCCCTTTTATTTTCTTTTGAGGGATCTCCCTGAAATAAAGTATTTTGATAACCAGTTCTTCCTTTCTCCGCTGTTCTCTCTTTGCCCCTCTCCTCCCTCTCCCTTGCCTTGGAGGGCCTATCCCCTCTCCTCTTTGGCTGTGTAGTTTATTTGTCCTGCTCTCCTGACGTCCCTAGGGTCCCACCTACGCCAGCAGCCCTGGGGAGCTGGAAGAGCTGCTCCATCTCTTTGGTGAGCACCCCATCCCCTTGCTGAGGAGCCCTGAACCCCTCTGTGTACACCCTTTGCTGTGGAACCTGCAGCCCAGCTCCTTGCACCCGGTGGTAACTGGGATCCCACTGCTACTACCTGGGAATTCACCATTGATATAGGTGCAAATCCTGTCTTTTACTAGTAAAAGACCAAAACGTGGTCAGGCCTGGTCCCACAGTCTTCCTTGCACCCCTCCCCTGTGCTTCCTGCTGTACTGGGAGCACTGGGCTGCTCTGGGGACGGAGGCTGAGACCCTGGATCCTTTCCCTGCACACACGTGGCTGAGCCTGCGGTGCAGGGAGAAGCGTGGTGCCTGCAGGCTGCTGTGGTCCAGGTGAGTCCCTCAACCGGGAGCACAGGTGAGCCCAAACCTGGCTCTGCAGTGGGATCAGGTGCAAGGGGAGGTTGTTGGAGGATGCAGCGCTTCCTATTTGCATGTGAGATATAAAGCAGAGGAGTTTAAAAAAAGAACGCCTCTGCTCATCCTCAAACCAGCTCCTCTGGTCCCACCACATCCTCCTCTTTCTGCTCAGGGCCGTTGTCCTGGCTTTCAGCCTCCACACGGCCAGGGCATCCCTTGGTGCTGGACTGGGAAGCGTCACAGGGGGTCAGGTAGAGCCTTTCAGCCCTTCCCAGCGTTGCCCAATTCAGGATTTCTGCTGCTGCAGCCCCAGGAACGTGATGGTGATCTCACCATCGGGCTTACGCAATGGGGTCAGGGCTGAGGCCTCGGCCTGGGGCGCAGGGATCCCATCCCCATGGGCTGCGGGAAGGCTGGGGAGATGACGGATGGGTATCCAAGGCATCCCGTGCCCTCCCAGCGGTGGGATACCTGCCCCCCAGCAGCCCAGTGCTCCTGCAACATGGAGCGTGCGCACCCACGATGCTCTGTGCCCATCACCAGGGCAGCCAAACGAGTGCACAGCCCCTTCGCTGCGAGTCTGTGTGCCTCCATCTCCATTGACTCCCCCCCATCCCCAAAATTTCTGGGGTGTCAGGAGCTGATTTCCGGGCTGGAACACGCTGGGTTGAGAAGGAAGTATGACGGCCCGCAGGGAGGAGGAAGGCAGCCGGAGCTGGAGTTTCCAGGTGTGTGTACATCACCTGCCCAAGCCCTATATAAAGGCGGTGGCGGCTGCGGTGCTGCCACTCAGCCGCCCGCATCCCCAGGGCAGCAGTTCAGAAAGGGCCCCCCCTCGCCGCGCTCCCGCACCAGCAAACCTTCGCCTGATGGTAAATGTCTGGCCTGGGGGGCTGCGAGCGCTGCAGGTGTGGGCTGGGAGCAGGGGTGGCGTGAGCTCAGCATGCACAGAGGGAGCTGGGGGGGGTGCACACGCGTGTGTGTCTGTGCCGGTGCACACGTGCTGGTGATGCAGGTGTCTGCAGCAGGGAGGCAGCGCGTGTGGGCACGTGCGCGCTGCCGGGCACTTGGGTTTGCACAGGTGAGTGTGTTGGGGACTGGAGTGCTCGATGCGTGCAAGGGCTGGACAGAACTGTGCGTGCACACGCGTTCCTGAGTCCACACACGTACCCTGCTGATATGTGTCTGTCTGGTGTGTGTGTCAGTGCCTGCGTGCACGCGGAAGGTGTGTGTCTGTGTGTGTGTGTGTTTGCACATCTGCATGTCCATGTGCAAGCACACGTACGTGCTGTTATCTCTGGGGAAGGTTGTAGATGCATGTGCTGATACCTCTGTGCGTGAGCGTGTGTATGTAAATACACACATGTCTGTGTAGAGACGGCATGTGGGGCTTATATATGTGCTTAGAAACACACCTCTGCATGTGTGCAGTGGTTCTAATGTGTTACACATGTGCTGGTGGTCCCTGTGTGTGTGTGTGCACACGTGCTGCCGCTCCGTGTGCCTGTGCTGATGTGTGTGTAGATATTCCCTGTATGTATAGACTTTATATATGTGCATATACACATATTCCCTGTCTCTATAGACTTTATATGTGTGTTTACAGACACATATTCCCTGTGTGTATTATTCCCTATGTGTAAAGACTTTATATGTGTGTACATATATAGGTATTCCCTGTCTGTATAGACTTTATATGTGTGTACATACATAGATATTCCCTGTGTGTGTAGACTTTAAATATGTGTGTGCACATATAGGTATTCCTTGTGTGTATAGACTTTATATATATGCATACACACACATTCCCTGTCTGTATAGACTTTATATATGTGCATATATAGGTATTCTCTGTGTGTATAGACTTCATATGTGTGAGAGTATGTACAAGTTCTCCATGCACAGATAGCTGTGTGTGTTTGTGCTGTCACTGTGTGTGCACGCTACAGCTTGGGGGAGTGTAGTCACGCATGTGCTGGTACTCTGTGCATGTGTATATATGTTTATATGCCTATATATACATACATGTATAGACACACACACATACATATGTGCATCGACCCTCCGCTCATGCTCTGGGTGCCGTGCATGTGTGCAGGCTCATGCTTTTGGGCTACGGCTGCCGGCACACGTGCTGATGCTCCACATGCCCGAACACCCCAGGGCCACAGATGCTGCGAGCTCGTGCCCACAGGCCGTGGAGCGGCCGTGGGTCCCTTCTCTGAGCCGCGTTCCCGGGAGGGCAGGGTTGGGTGCCAGGGCTGGGTGCCGGTGTCCCTCTCTGACCTCGTCTCTCGCCCAGCGCTGGCTCGCTGCCCTGGCACTGCTGGGCGCCCTGGCGCTGTGCCACAGCCTGCGCCGCCCCGGCAGCCTCTCGCACCACTCCCACATCCACTGCTACAGCGCGGGCGAGCTGCGCGACGGAGAGACCCCCTCGCACCTCCTCGGCCGCAGCCTGCGCTGGGACCACTACGTGCCGGTGCAACTGGTGCCACAGCTGGAGCGCTTGCAGGAGGCCAACGCCAGCCACCGCCGACACCGTCGCCACCGCGAGCGCGTCTGTCCCGCACTGCAGCTCCGTGCCGGCCTCCACAGCGAGGCCAACGAGCGCTCCATCTCCCCATGGCGCTACCGGTGAGTGCCTCGGTTTCCCCAAGTATCCCTCACCTGCTCCTTCCCATCATTGGCACCTGCTCAGATTTAGGCTAAACATTTAGGAAGAAATTCTTCACAATGAGGTTGGAGAAGCCCTGGCCCAGGTTGTCCAGAGAAGTTGTGGCTGCCTCCTTGCTGTAGGTGTTCAGGGCCAGGCTGGATGGGGCTTTGAGCAGCCTGGGGAGGTGTCCCTGCCCATGGCAGGGGGGTTGGGACTGGATGAGCTTTGAGGTCCCTTCCAACCCAAACCATTTGATGATCTGGTGTGAGGTGGCTTGGGGGATGCAGGGGAAGGGGCTCACTGACTGGGGGTGTTTAGCCTGGAGAAGAGGAGGCTGAGGGGAGACCTCATTGCTCTCTACAACTGCCTGAAAGGAGGTTGTGGAGAGGAGGGAGCTGGGCTCTTCTCCCAAGTGACAGGGGACAGGATGAGAGGGAATGGCCTCAAGCTTCGCCAGGGGAGGTTCAGGTTGGACATTAGGAAAAAACTTTTCACAGAAAGGGTCATTGGGCACTGGAACAGGCTGCCCAGGGAGGGGGTTGGGTCACCTTCTCTGGAGGGGTTTAAGGGACAGGTAGATGAGGTGCTGAGGGACATGGGTTAGTGTTTGATAGGAATGGTTGGACTCAATGATCCACTGGGTCTGTTCCAACCTGGTTATTCTATGATTCTATGGTTTTATGATTCTATGATTCTATCCCTCGCCCAGCATCGATGAGGATGAGAACCGCTACCCGCGCAAACTGGCCTTCGCCGAGTGCCTCTGCAGCGGCTGCGTGGATGTCAAGACAGGCCGGGAGACAACGTCTCTCAACTCAGTTGCCATCCACCAGACCATGATGGTCCTGCGGCGCAAGCCCTGCCCGCGCCCCACCAGCCCCACTCTCGTCACCTTCGAGGTGGATTACATCAAGGTGCCCGTGGGCTGCACGTGTGTCCTGCCCCGCGTCAGCCGCTGAGCCCTCCCTGCTCCCATGGAGCCCTGTAGCGTGACCGTGTCACCGCGTCCACACCCCGACCCGTGCTTGTTTTAGAGCACTCACCCAGCACTGGGTGTCCCCCCCCACCTTAAACCCTCACCTTCTTATTTATGAGTTATTTATGAGCCTTGCTGCTGGGGGACGTTTTTTAACCCATATTTATTGCTGACTCCACCCCGTCAAGGCTGTGACTCCGGGTCTGGCATCGCCCAACGGTGCCTGAGACCCCACGGCTGGACTTCGTGAGCTCTGCCCAGGAGCTGGCTGATTATTTATTCCCCCCTTGCCCTGAGCTATTTATTGTCTTCTCTCTATGCACTATTTAATACTGGCAGCGTGCAGCCTGCAAATAAAAGCTGACCCCTCTGGCATGGTCCTTGCTTTGTTCCCTGCCAACGTGGTGAGGATGCTGGGTGAAGGAATGGGGAGGGATGCACATCCATGGGTGTCCTGGGGGGCAATGCTCAGCTGAGGGGCATCTCTCCATCCCAGTGCAGTGGGCAAAGCACCAGTACACCCAGTGTGGCAGGGCAGGACAAACTGGGAAGCGATGGGGAGGGTGGGAGGGCAGGGGGATGCTCCATGGCACCAGCCCTCAAAGCACCCCACCACCTACATCTTTCCCATAGCTCTCACCCCCGGGGCACCTGCTGGGGCCACCCCACCTGCCCTCCAGCACCCATGGGTGCCCCGGGGTGGCTGCACCCCTCACCGAAACAGGGTTCACGCAGGGAGCTGATGCTGATCCTGCACTTGGGGCACAACAACCCTGTGCAGCTACAGACTAGGAGAAGCCTGGCTGGAAAGCTGCCTGGAGGAGAAGGACCTGGGGGTGTTGGCTGACAGCGACTGAACATGAGCCAGCAGTGGCCCAGGTGGCCAAGGAGGCCAATGGCATCTTGGCTTGGATCAGAAACGGCGTGGCCAGCAGGTCCAGGGAGGTTCTTCTCCCTCTGTACTGGGCACTGGTGAGACCGCTCCTTGAATCCTGGATTCAGTTCTGACTCCTCACCACAAGAAGGATGTTGAGGCTCTGGAGCGAGTCCAGAGAAGAGCAACGAAGCTGGTGGTGGTGAGGGGGCTGGAGAACAGGCCTTATGAGGAGAAGCTGAGAGAGCTGGGGGTGTTTAGCCTGGAGAAGAGGAGGCTGAGGGGAGACCTCATTGCTCTCTACAACTACCTGAAAGGAGGTTGTGGAGAGGAGGGAGCTGGGCTCTATTCCCAAGGGACAGGATGAGAGGATGAGAGGGAATGGCCTCAAGCTCCGCCAGGGGAGATTTAGGCTGGACATCAGGAAAAAATTTTCACAGAAAGGGTCATTGGGCACTGGCAGAGGCTGCCCAGGGAGGTGATTGATTTACCTTCCCTGGAGGTGTTTAAGGGATGGGTGGACGAGGTGCTGAGGGACATGGTTTAGTGGTTGATTTGAATGGTTGGACTCAATGATCCGGTGGGTCTATTCCAACCTGGTGATTCTATGATTCCACGATGCAGAGCAAACGCTGATGTCCAGTGGGGTCAAGGCTTTGTCACCACCACACAGCACGTGGCTGTCCCTCGTCCTCCCTGTGTCACACTCAGGGAGCAGCCAGCACCTCTTCCCACGGGAGGGAAATGTCCCTCCACCATCCCTGCTGGGGGGTCACTCCAGGCTTTGGGGGCTCCTCTGGGGCACATTGTGCAAGGTGGTTGCAGGTCCAGCCCTGGGGACACATCTTCACCCCAGCCTTGGATCCGTGGAAGTCCCCCATGCCCTGTGTCTCCCCGTTCCCGCTCCCTGCTCGCTCCCACCCCCGTTTCAGCCACACTACAGGGTTTGCCCATAACTGAGCTCTTTGTCCTTAAACCACCTCAAACTTAGCAGCCACAGCCCCCGCCCAGGGGAGGGAGAGGCAAGGGGAGCCAGTGCCTTTCCCACCTTTTATTGCAACAGCAACAAGAGAAGTGACAATAAACAAGAGCTGGTGCAGGGAGTGGAGCTGCCTGATCCCACCCTGCGGGGCCTGAGAAACCCCTGGAGAGCTGGGGTTCCCCAGGGATTTGGAATGCCGAAGGCTGCTTGGAGAGCCCCTGATACCTGGGGATCTCCTGACATCTGGGGATCCCCTGGGAAGCTGAGCAACCCCAGAAGCTGGGGCAGGCTCAGGAAGCTGAGCATCCTTGGGAATGTGGAGATCCCAGAGGAGCTGAGGATGTTCTGGAGAGCTGAGCACCCCCAGGGATTCAGGGATACCCAGGAGCTGGGGCAGCCTTAGGGAGCTGAGCATCCTTGGGAATGTGGAGATCCCAGAGGAGCTGGGGATGTTCTGGAGAGCTGAGCACCCCCAGGGATTCGAGGATACTCAGGAGCTGGGGCTGCCTCACTGAGCTGAGCATCCCTGGGGATTTGGAGATCCCCGAGGAGCTGGGGGCCCCACAGAGAGCTGAGCATCCTTGGAAATTTGGGGATCACTTGGGGAGCTGCGAAGCCCAAAAGGAAATAGTGATCCCCAGAGACTGGGGGATTCCCAGGAACTGGGACCTGAGAAGCTGAGCATCTCTGGAGATTTGAGGAGCTCCAGGAGCTGAGCACCCTGTTTTCCCCAGGATGCAGCTGGGAAGCAGGAGCACGAGCAGCACGGCAGCGGCAGGAGGAGCTTCCCCCGTTACTCAGCCTCAACGGGGATGGGGTTCACCTGCCCCCCGACCTCCGCCGGCTGCTTCTTGCGGGCGTCAGCCGGGGGCCGGGGAGGGGGGTTGCTGGGTGGCTGTTTGATGGTGTCCCCCATGTGCGGCCGCTCCCGAGGCTTCTGCTCAATGGGTCTCCACTCCTCCCCACGTACGGCTGCCTGCAAAATCACGGGAGCCATCAGGTGAGGGTTCCCTCCTCTCAGCCCCTCCCAAAACCGCTCTGCACTCACCAGCAGGTAGATGCCACTTGCGATGCCCAGGCAGACCGTGCCCAGGATGGTGGAGAGGAGAAAACCAGCAGGGACAGCCAGGCTGTGTGAAAAATCAGGGGTTCAGAGAGGGCTAGGGGTGGGGTTGCACCCCAGCCCCAACCCCGCATCCCACTTACGCAGCGTGCAGGATGGCTCGAACGTAGTAATTCCTCGTGAGGGGCCCAAACACCTTCACCACCGCTGTCAGGTACTTCTGGCCACTGCAGAGAGACACTGGAGGGGTCAGAGGGGCTGTCTCCCTTCTGAGGGGGCACTCCCACAAGGGACACCCCAGGGAATCCACCCATGGGATCCAGCCCTGCTCCCACCCCACTGCTCCCAAATCCACGTCTGTGGCGCTGGGGGAGGCCCAGGACCCCCAGTCCTGGGAGGGACAAGGAGAGGGTACCCCACTTACCACCTCTCCATGGTGGATCCCTTTTTCCGCTTGCTCCTGGGGTACTCGAGCAGGCAGACCAAGATGCCCGCCGCGCTGCAAGGGGGTCAAGGAAAGGGGTGCTTGGGGCCACGATTAGTCTCTAGTGTGAATCTCAGCTTAAAAAAAAAAGGGGCTGACTGGGGCAGGAAGGGTCCTTTGGGCTGAGCGAAGGGATGAGGATGGTGTCTCTGCCCCTGTCTATGCCTCCCATCCAAATCGGGGCAGGATTTTCTCCACAGCCCAGCCCTGGGCATCCTCTCCGCAAGGATACATGGCGTATGCTGCAAAGTACCAGCCCTTGAACTGCCCCGCCACGGCCACGATTCCGCCTGTCAGCATGACTGTGGGGACAGAGCCAGGTTAGTGGGGTCCCTGCCTGGGGATACACCCTCCCAGCCCCAGCCCAAACCCGGGATACAGCCCCCAAATTCAGGATTATGGCCCCACAGAGGGAGGGAGATGCTGTGCGTTGGACCCACTTGATCCAGGGGAGTCAACTGGGGGATTCCAAGTCAGGGGGTGTTTTCTGGCCCCGTGGCCAAACGCCACCTCCACCCATGAGCTCTGCACCCCGCTGGCTGCCCTGAGTGGGCAGCAAACCTGGGGAGAGGGAGAAAAGGGATGGGGGGAAGAGAGAGAAAAGGGGGTGGGAAGAGGGGGAAAAGAGAGGGAATGAGGGGAGAGAATGGAAAGAGAGAAATCAATAAGAGGGGTAAAGAAAGAAAGAGGGGGGGAACGGGAGAAAGAAAGAGGGGGAAAGGGAGAAAGAAAGAGGGGGGAAAGGGAGAAAGAAAGAGGGGGGAAAGGGAGAAAGAAAGAGGGGGGAAAGGGAGAAAGAAAGAGGGGGGAAAGGGAGAAAGAAAGAGGGGGAAAGGGAGAAAGAAAGAGGGGGAAAGGGAGAAAGAAAGAGGAGGAAAGGGAGAAAGAAAGAGGGGGAAAGGGAGAAAGAAAGAGGGGGAAAGGGAGAAAGAAAGAGGGGGAAGGGAGAAAGAAAGGAGAGGGGGAGAGAAAGAAAGGAGAGGGGGAGAGAAAGAAAGGAGAGGGGGAGAGAAAGAAAGGAGAGGGGGAGAGAAAGAAAGGAGAGGGGGAGAGAAAGAAAGGAGAGGGGGAGAGAAAGAAAGGAGAGGGGGAGAGAAAGAAAGGAGAGGGGGAGAGAAAGAAAGGAGAGGGGGAGAGAAAGAAAGGAGAGGGGGAGAGAAAGAAAGGAGAGGGGGAGAGAAAGAAAGGAGAGGGGGAGAGAAAGAAAGGAGAGGGGGAGAGAAAGAAAGGAGAGGGGGAGAGAAAGAAAGGAGAGGGGGAGAGAAAGAAAGGAGAGGGGGAGAGAAAGAAAGGAGGGGGGAGAGAAAGAAAGGAGAGGGGGAGAGAGAGAAAGAAAGGAGAGGTAAAGAGAAAAAGCAAGAAGAGGGGAGAGAGAAAGTAAGAGTGGAAAGAGGAAGAGGAGGCTCTAGCCCTTCCCGTCTCCAGCGGGGCCGGGAATTCCCGGTCGTGCCCGGCGCCTCCCGCTTGCACGATGCCGGGAGCCCCCTGGGGACGGTTCCCCGGGGGCTGCTCTTCTCCCGCCCCCCCCCCGGCTCCTCGCCCCCCGAGCCGGGGCCGGTGCGGGGCTAGCCACGAGCGGGGGGCTCGGGCCCCTCTGCAGCCCCATCACTCACTGAGCCCGGCCGCCAGCGCCTGCTCGTTCGCCCACATGGCCCACTCGATCTGCCCCATCGCCCGCTCCGCGCCGGATCCGCTCCGGATCAGCCCCGACCGCCTCACTTCGGCTCGGCCCGACCCGGAAGGCGGACGCTTCGCGGCACTGGAACAAACCGAAAGCCACGCCCCCTCAACAGACCTCAGTTACCTGAGGCCACGCCCCGAACCATATATGGCTCGTGCCACGCCCCACGACAAACGTTCTCTGAGAGGCCACGCCCCTCACCTAGATCTCCGTTAACTGAGGCCGTGCCCTCCCTAACCACATTTGGCTGAGACCACGCCCCCCCCAACGGCCGCCGTAAACGGAAGCCACGCTCCCTCCCGTTCATCATCCATTGCCGAAGCCACGCCCCCACAACCTCTATGATTGGCCACGCTCCCTCTATTACCAGCCTTTACCCGAGGCCACGCCCCCTCCCATTGCCAGCCTTTACCCGAGGCCACGCCCCCTCCCATTGCCTTTACCCGAGGCCACACCGGGACACCGGGGCCGTGCGGGTCATGACGGGCCCCGCAAGGGACACGGGGGGACAGAGGGTATGTGGGGCGATGAGGATGGTGTCTGGAAGGCAGAATCATCCCCCGGGGATGCGGGGAGGGACACGGGCGACGCAGGGGGGACAGGGGTATTGCAAGGAGGACAGGATCAGTCCCAGCAGGAAAAACATGGAGCGACAGAGGACAGGATCAGCTCCACAAGGGACACGAGTTGACCAAGGCCATGTAAGGGGACAGTATCAGTCCCAGCAGGGACAACTGGGGGGACAGGAGCAGACCCATAATGAACATAGAGGGGACAGGTGGAGTGACAGGGGCAGTGCAGGACAGGATCAGGTACAGCTGTTAGGAAGAACTGTCCCTGTTCCTACCCCACCTTTTGGTCAGCAATGCCCCCCCCAGCACCACCCATGCAGCCCGTACACCCCAAAACAGCGCTGCAGCCAGAAAACCTCTATTTCCTTATAAAAGAGTAAAAACCAGCCCCGTTGGTCACATCCTGCCCCGGGGCTGGGGACGGTGTTGTGCCGGGCTGGATTCAGCACCCCGTGCTCCCTGGGTGGCACCGACAGAGCCCCCCCAGCCATGTCACAGCCGTCCCTGGAGGTGTGTCACCGTGGCTCAGGAACGGTGGCGGGGCAACCCATCTTCTCCCAGGAGGTGCTGGCTGGCCTCCTCCACCGTCTGGGGGCCAGGGCCAGGCTGTGGGGCAGGAGAAGGGTTAGAGACAGCAAGAGACAAATTCTGGCAGCAGTGAACCCCACTGCCTGCAGGGACACCCCACCTTGGGGCTGTGGGGCAGCTTTGGGCCCCACAGACCTTAAAATGCCACCCCATAGGTCACATCACCAGGAACATGTCTAGGGACAGGGTCCTGCACAGCCCTCAGCAACAGGGACAGGAATGGGGTCTCACAGACATCCCTGGGGATGGGGACAGGTACCACACGCACCCCTAGTGAGAGGGACAGGAATGGGGTGTCACACACATCCCTAGGGATGGGGACAGGTTCCCCCCTGGTGACAGGGACAGGGATGGGGTCCTGTGCAGCCCTGGGGACAGGGATGGCATCCCACACAAGCTCCTGGAGATGGGGACAGGGATGAGGACCAGTGCACCCCTGGGGCCAAGGATAAGATCACATACACACCCCTGAAGATGGGCTCCCTCACAGGCCCCTGGGGATGGAGACAGGGATGAGGGCCTGTGTTCCCTTGGGGACAGGGTTGGGGTCCCACACACTCCCAAAGAGATGGGGACGGGTCCTCCTGCCCCATGGTCCCCCACTGTCCCCACAGCCCTGTACCTTGGTGTGCAAGATGTACTGGATTGCCCCTGGCACCGGGTCCATCACCACAGCCGTGAGCAGCTCCTCTGGCAGTGAGGCCGAGCCGACAGGCAGCCCCCGCATAAACCTGTAACATGGCCAAGGACTCAGCCCCGAGATTCTCGCCATCGCACTTCCCCCAAAAAGAGATGGGATTGCCCTTACTGGTCCCCGTTGGTGGCAGGGGGGAAGCTGCGCCTCACCACCTCTACAAACTCAGCCACGGTGTCAGCCAACATGAAGATGACAGCATTGGGGCCAGCATCGAAGGTGTAGGCTACCTGCAGCGGGACAGGGGAGGGTGAGGATGGGAACCTGGTCAGGGACCGTATGTAGCAAACCGGGAGCCCCATGGGGCTGCTTGGCTGCCTGGTACCTTGGTGCGTCCGTGGTGGGCATTGAAGCGATGCACCAGGGAGATGATGTGCCGCGAGATGTCGTTGAGGTAGAAGATGGGAGGGAAGGTGTCGAGGCAGGTGGCATGGAACTGGTTGCTGTCCTTCATGGTGAGCTGCCCGAAGCCCTCAAAGTCCCGCTCACGGATGTGCTGTATCATCAGCGCCAGGCGCTCCGGAACTACCACCTCCGCTCGATGCTACCGTAGCAGGCAGGTCACGGTCACCCCAGTTCGGAGACAGCCACAGCACCGCAACACTTTGGGCTTCACTTGGGTGGCATCATGAGGGCCACTCTCCACACTCCCCAGCATAGAGATATGCCCACCCCAAGGGGAAACAGGACCCCAAACCCTGCCTGCAGGCAGGACACAGGCAGCAGCCCAGGGCAGGATCAGGCCCGTTGCTCCATACCTTCAGCAAGGGGCTGGTGTCCACACTGGTCTGCATCCCTGCCGTGCTGCCCACCTGCTTCTTCTCCCCACTGACCTAGGGGGGCACAGACAGTGGGACATAAACCCCCCTGGGCCCTCAACAAGGAGCACCCCTAAGCCCCAGGGTCTGCACCCACGTGGGGCTTGGATGCTCCCAGCACTGTCCCCCCAAATCCCATCCAGCTGGGTGGGGGGGGTACAGCCCTGCCCCTCCCTATGCCACTCACCACCAGGATGAGGACTCTCAACTCCGGCCAGTGCGTCTCGGGGGCCACTTGGTGGGCGAGGCTGTCCCTGCCATCCGGCCGCTCACCCCGCTGCCACTGCACGAAGCCCCCCAACATGCTGCGGCAGGCGCTGCCCGAGCCGCGCCGCGCCACCTCCGACAGCTCGCCCTCCACGCCGTAGAGCCGTGCCAGCACCGACACTGTGGGGACAGGATGGGGTCAGGAGGGAACACTCTGCACCGTCACCCCCGGCCACCTGCAGCGTCCCCGCTCACCCACCCAGGCAGGCGTAGCCAGCGGCGGAGGACGCCAAGCCAGCGGCGGTCGGGAAGTTGTTCTCAGTGGCGATGTGGATTTTGTAGGAGAGGTTGAGCGGGGCTGCATCCTCAGCGCTGCCACCCCGGCGCTTACGGGCCAGACGCCGCACTGCGAGGGGACAGGAGCCAGGTTGGGGGGTCACTACAGGGACATCCCACCTCACCCTCAGAGTGCGCCAGGATGGAGAATACTCACCCTCCCGCAGGCAGGCTTGCAGCCGGGGGTGCCCCACATCGGCCTCCTCCCCATTCAGCCACAGCCGGTCCTCCACGAAGTCCCGACTGGTGGCAGCTGTGGTGGTGGTCTTCAGCTGCCGGGGAGAGGGGGCGAATTTGGGGACTGAGGGGCTCAGCACAGGCTGGGGGCAGAGGAGCACGACTGTGACCCTGGCCTCACACCCACCTGGTCCTGGTGCAGCGTCACGCTCAGGGAGGAGTTGATGGGCAGTATCAGGTCATTGTCCCGCTTGCCCCCTGCAAGAGATGGCATCTCAACACTTGGAATAGCACGGATGGCACAACTTGGCACTGCTGGGAGCAGCACTGCGTAGCAAGGCATAGCTTGGCATGGTATGGATGGGTATGGCATAGCACAATATCACTTGGCAGGGCATGGTACAGCTCAGCATGGCACAGTATCTCTTGGCACAGTACAGCATCACTTGGCATGGCACGGCTGGGCATGGCATGGCACAGTATCAGTTGGCATGCATGATTGGGCATGGCATGACACGATATCACAGAATCACGAGGTTGGAAAAGACCCACCGGATCATCAAGTCCAAGCATTCCTATGAACCACTAAACCATTCCCCTCAGCACCTCATCCACTTGTCCCTTAAACACCTCCAGGGAAGGTGACTCAACCACCTCCCTGGGCAGCTGTTCCAGTGCCTAATGACCCTTTCCATGAAATAGTTTTTCCTGATGTTCAGCCTAAACCTCCCCTGTCGTTCCATGCCATGCTGTGTCATGCTGTATCGTGCCATGAGAAGGGACACGAGAGTGTCGGACTTTTGCCTCTGCCAGTGGCCAATGACCCTTTCTGTGAAAATTTTTTTCCTACTGTCCACCCTAACCTCCCCTGGCAGGGCTTGAGGCCATTCCCTCTCGTCCTGCCCCCTGTCACTGGGGAGAAGAGGCCAGCTCCCTCCTCTCCACAACCTCCTTTCAGGTAGTTGTAAAGAGCAATTCTCCCCTCAGCCTCCTCTTCCCCAGGACAAACACTCCCAGCTCTCTCAGCCGCTCCTCATAAGGCCTGTTCTCCAGCCCCTTCACCAGCTTCGTTGCTCTTCTCTGGACTCGCTCCAGAGCCTCAACATCCTTCTTGTGGTGAGGGGCCCAGAACTGAACACAGGATTCGAGGAGCGGTCTCACCAGTGCCGAGCACAGAGGGAGAAGAACCTTGGCACGGCACGGCACGGCACGGCACGGCACGGCACGGCACGGCACGGCACGGCACGGCACGGCACGGCACGGCACGGCACGGCACGGCCTGTCCCCCTCCCCGCCGTCCCCGCCCCCGGCACTCACAGTACTTGATGACGGCGATGTTGACGGGGGCCGTGCAGGTGACCAGAGCGAGCGCGCGCTCCTCCGCCATCGCCCCGCGCTCCCGCCTCGGCCCCGCCCCCGCGCCACCCACGTGACAGTGGGAGCCCCACCCCCTGCCACCTCCCGCCCTGTTATTGGCCGAGACCGCGGCGCGCGCCCCCCCGCGGCCAATGGGAGCGATCGGACCACGGCGAGGCCACGAGCCCTGCCGGCGAGCGGAGGGGCGGAGCTGCGCGCGCGCCGCGGCGGGCGCGGGGTCCTAGTGCCCCTCCAGTGCTCCCAGTGCCTCTCTAGTTTCCCAGTACCCATGCAGCGCTCCCGGTGTCCCCCCGGGCCTTTCCAGTACTCCCAGCGACCCTACATTGATCCCACTAACCTTCCAGTGTTCCCAGTGACCCTGCAGTGCTCCCAGTGCTCTTGCTGCTCCCAGTGGTCCTCAACAGGCCTCTACTCACAGCACCTCAGTGCTCCTTGTATCCTCGGTATCCCCAGTACACCAAGTGAACCAGTGCTCCCAGTGGGCACCAACACCCCTCTAGCAACCCAGTGCTCCCCATATGCTCAGTATCCCTAGTGCACCAGTGCTCCCAGTCACCCCAGCAACACCCCAGTGTACCCAGTACCCCATCATTGCTTCCAGTGCCTCCAAACCACTGCACCCCTCACACTCCAGTGCTTCCAGTATCCTCCCAGTGCTCCAGAGCCTTCAGGGCCACCAGTGCTCCCAGTGCCTTCCCAGCCCCCACTATGCCCGGAATCCCAGCATCCCAGTAGCCCTCCAGTGCTCCCAGTTTGCCCAGTGGCCCTCTCCTGCTCCCAGTGCCCCCATGGGCGCCCCTAGCTGGGTCCCCCTGCATATGTTCCCCTTCCCTCGGGTATTTTTAGCCTTGGTTTCTCTCTCACAGCGGAAAACATCCCACAAATCCAGGTTCCTGAGGGGTGAGGGGGGTGGGGGTCCCCAGCTGAGCCCACCCTGGGCATTTATACAGATTTTCTGAGCGTGACGGGGGAGGGGCTGGCACGCAGCTATTTTGGGGTGTGGAATTCTTTCCCCCCACAGGTGCAGGGCCCAATTTAGCCGGGCAGAGCTGCAAATAGCAGAGGCGCACGTGGCGGCTTCCTCTGCCCCCCCTGCCCGTGCCCCAGTGCCCAGGGTGACACCAGCAGGGACATGACTGCTCCCACCTCCACGGGACAGCGGGGAGGGCACCAGCACCCCTGCTGAGCAATGGTGCCACTGCCCCACGCCGTGGGGACGTGCAGGGCCACTCGTGGTGTGTCCTGGTCCCCATGGTCTTGGCTAACCCAGCCCTAATTGGGCTACAGCATGGGCTGGGTCCGTTTTTCTGGGGCGTGAGGCCAGCCAGGGATGCTGCTGGATCCCCAGGAGAGAGAGGAGGATGCTCTGCACGCACAAAGAGAGGCCAGACTCAGCCAGGTCCTGCCCCAGAGCTGATGGCACATGATGCCAGCCGAGCAGGGACAAGCCCAGCAACAAAGAGGGGCAGTTTTTCCACTCATGTTTGCAGAGCTCATCTCCACTTTTAATGGCTCCTGCTGTGTAAGGAGTAAGAAACTCCCTGATACCTGATGGAGGAACACTCCCCAGAGTTAGAAGGGAGATGTCATGGGGCTTTGGTGACCCACTGCAGAAGTCCAACACTCTGAACATCAGGAAAAACTATTTAATGGAAAGGGTCATTAGGCACTGGAACAGCTGCCCAGGGAGGTGGTTGAGTCACCTTCCCTGGAGATGTTTAAGGGACGGGTGGATGAGATGCTGAGGGACGTGGTTTAGTGATTTGTAGGAATGCTTGGACTCAATGATCCGGTGGGTCCTTTCCAACCTCGTGATTCTATGACTCTATGACTTGTGTGGGGTGCGCTGCCTTCCCTGGGGTGACTGTGCGTGATGGGGTGCTCAGGACACCCCACGGCATCCCCCCTCTTTGTGTTGAGCCAGCAGGGATACGTGGGAGAAGGTCCTGGCGCAGGCAGAGCACTGGTACTTCTTGATATCTGAGTGGCTCTGGAGGTGGGCATGGAGGCTGGAGAAGTCAGCAAAGGCCTGGCTGCAATGGGGGCAGGCATAGGACTTCTCCCCTGCAGGACACATGGACAGGATGAGAGGGAATGGCCTCAAGCTCCGCCAGGGGAGGTTCAGGCTGGACATCAGGAAAATAGTTTTCACTGAAAGAGTCACTGGGCACTGGAACAGCTGCCCAGGGAGGGGGTTGAGTCACTTTCCCTGGAGGGGTTTAAGGGACAAGTGGATGAGGTGCTGAGGGACATGGTTTTGATAGGAATGGTTGGACTTGATGATCCAGTGGATCCTTTCCAACCTAGTGATTCTATAATTCTATGGTGCTATGACACCCCTGGACCTTGGCTTCCTCCCCACACCCTGATCAACAGGCATATGATATAGGGGAGAACTCGCTGCCCTGTTCCCTCCCTTCTCATCACCTTTCCCTGTGCCTTCCACACCCCCTTAGTGATTCTCGGGAGTTCCTAAGACCCATGGGTGCCTTCCCAGTCAGCGATCATAGAATCATAGAATCACCTGGTTGGAAAAGACCCCCTGGATCATCGAGTCCAACCATTCCTATCAAATACTAAACCATGTCTCTCAGCACCTTGTCCACCTGTCCCTTAAACACCTCCAGGGAAGGTGACTCAACCACCTCCCTGGGCAGCTGTTCCAGTGCCTAAAATTGCAGTATTCCAGTGGGATCTGCTGTGGGCTCTCCTACATGTGTGCCAGCGCCGCAGTCAGCCTTAGCTATGCCCACATCCCACAAGTTCCTCCCAGAGAGCTGGCAATGTCAAGCCTGGATGGATGGCGATGTTGCCCCCATCATTCCCAACAAGCAGAGAAGCCGGTGAGGCCAAGAGCAGCTGGAGGTCCCATCCCCACCTGTGTGGGTGTGGATGTGTCCCTGGAGCAGCCGGGGCCGGGAGAAGCCTTTGCCGCAGAGGCAGGGCAGGAGGTGGGTGCGGAGGTGCTTCAGGGCGCTCAGGCTGGCGCACGCACGGGCACAGAGCCCTCAGTGGAAGCTTTGCTACCGCCCGGGCAGGTTGAGGGTCAGAGTGTCCTCCAGGAGGGTGCCCGGGCTGCAGGTGCCCATCAGGATGGTGGGAGCCTTGGCATCAGGGAGGGAGATGAGTGCGAGGAGGCAGCCGTGGTCCTGTAGGCAAGGGGGTGCAGGGGGGCTGGTGGCAGCAGGTGGGGAGCAGCCCCCTGCAGTCACACAAGCCACCGAGCTCTGCGGGAACAGGGAGGGGGGTTAATGGATGAAGGAGGGCAGTTAGGCTGGTTACCGCGTCCCCAGAGCCTCCCCTGGGGTCACACATTTGGCAGAGTCTCACCTGCATCAGGTCCCACTCCGTTCCCATCCCTGTGCATGGCAGAACCAATGCACCCACTGCAAAACAGAGCAAAAACGGTCCTTTCCCCCCAAAAAACAGAAGTCCCAGACACCCACAGCACCTGACAGAGCCCAGCCTGAGCTCACCTGTGGCTGGACACACCCCAACATCTGGACATCGCCTGGGGCAGCACGGCTCGGGGGGCAGGCACCATGCTGGCAGGCACCATGCTGGCAAGCACCTTCTAACCTATTCCTGCCACCTCCAGGCCCCCAGCAGCACAGGGACCCCCACAGGGGTGTATTGGATGCTATTGTGTTGGAAGGTTCCACCCTGCATGCCTTGCCCTGGGAAGCTCCCTGGTCACCCCAATGCATCCCAAGCCACCTGGTGGGGAGCCCCCATCCCTGTGGCACAGGGCACTAGCCCAAGCCTGGCCAGGGGGCCCCCTCCCCACCCCTGGACATGGGGCAGGAGCCAGGGGTCCTGGGGTGCCCGCTGCAGACGCAGCCGCGTAGCCTTACCTGGAGCGCAGGTGTGGATCTGGCCGTAGTCAGGGACGTGGGTGCTGGGGGGCTTCTTCACCAGGAAGGAACGGGGCATGGCTGGTCCCCAAGACTTCTACTGCCACCAGGACAGGAGCTACACTCTAGCCAGCATGGGGGAAAGGAGGAACCCCTCTATCTGTCTGAAGGACACCAGTGGCTGCTCCCAGGATCAGTCCCCCAGGGACAGAGACATAGGTATATGAGTCGGTGCCCAGCCTGGAGGGATCAGCTGCGCAGAGCCAGCCCATGTTCCTAGGGAACCCCGGCAGCCTCACAGGGGCTTGGAGCCAGGACACTTCCCAGGGACACCCAGAAAAGGAATACCCACTGCATTCCCCTGGCCAGTACCCAGTGGGCTTTTGGGGACAGTACATGGTGCCAAGTGTCCTCCCTGTGTCCTCCCTCTGAGTGCCAGGATTCAGCTGGCAGGGAGAGGGCATGGACATTGGCAGTGGCACATGCAGCTAAGGGGGATTCCCTCCAACGGGGAGGTTGGCAAAACCCAGCACTGGGACAGGGGTCACTTATCGGGGGGGAAATACGGGCTGGGGAATGTGGTGACGGAAGCCCAGGGCAGAGAGAAGGGACAGAGTAAAGAAATAGTATTGCCAAAGCCAGCAGCAGCACTACTGCCCTTAACAGAAGTTGATGAGCCAGGGATGAAGCTGTAAAGACACGCCCAGAGTCTGGGGAAGAATCAGCCCAAATAAATCTGGGTGGGAGGCATCTAGCCACATCCTGCATCCTGGAGCCGTGGCAGAGACCGCACAGCGAGGCTACCCGTGGATGAAACTGCCTTTATTGAGAAAAAATGGTTTGCTACAAATATGTCATTGATATTATTTTTCTTCATAAAACAGTACGTCTCATTAAAAGTTCTAGTTATGCAAAAAGTCGCGAGTAACACACTGAAGAGCACGGCCGGTGGCAGCGGGCAGAGCTGGACCTGACCCCGTGCAGAGCAGCGGGAGGCAGAGGCTGCCCACGCAGCCCAGCGCCTGCCTGCGCCCTCGCAACCAGGGCCGTGAAGTGCTTTACAAAAGCAGCTCTTGCTGCCCCTGCTCTGGTGTTGTGGGGCGAAAAGGAGGAGGAAAGAGAAAGAGGTTAATAGAGCTGTCCCAGAGGCGAGGAGCTCCCTGCAAGTGAGAGCTCTGATGGAGGCTGCTCTGTGACTCCAGGTACTGGTTGAGGATGGGACAGGGAAACCCTCCTGGGTCCCTTTTGGGAGATGCCAGTGTTTACCGTCCCACCAGGGAAATTTCCATCTTGGCAGGTGCCAGCAATGCTATGCTGGTAAGAGAAGACCCTATCCCTCCTCACTAGCCTGTCTTGAGGGAGGGGAGCAGAGCAGCTCCAGCCCTTTCCCTTCCCTCTGCCAGTGGAGCAGATGGTCTGCTCGCTCCTTGCAGGGCTGCCGACAGCACAGGGGAGCTCACAGCCCCGGAAGCCACGCAGGACTATTTAAACCAAAAGTAAAAAACAAAACAGTATTGCTAGAGCAGAGCTGGAGCTGGAGCCATGTCTCAGATAAACCACACAAGGGCACCTCTCCGAGCAGGGACATGGGACCGGGGGACAGGTCACCAGGATGCTACAGAGCACCAACATCTGCCCAGATGTGCCCTATTCCCAGACAGAGACCCGGGAAGGGGAAATACAATCCCTTATTTCAGAGGACGAAATGCTCAGCACTGGGATGGGATCTTACCCAGGCAGATGTCCTGTCCACACCCCCATCGCCAGCTTGCCACAATTAACCTGCCTGCTCCTTTGCCGCACACGCACAGACAGAAAACCACCACTCCACATTACACCCTGCCTGCAGCCACATCCAGAACTGTTGCAGAGCTCTGCCTGTGAGGTTAAGCCACCCCAAGCTCGATCCTGGAGAGGATTAGCAGCTCAGAGAGCACCGCTGGCTCAGTGACGCTCAGTGAACACAAGCAGGGCTGCTGCTCCTCAAAAAGGCAGCCTGACAAGCCGCTCATCACCCACCCTTCCAGCCAACAAGGAGCTGCTCTGACCCCGTCCCCTCCTGCATCACCACCTGCCTGTGGAAAAACACACTGACAAGGGAAGGGAACAGTCCAGAAATAACCAAAGAGGACACACCGCACACCTGGGGTCCAGCTCCTGCCTCCCACCTGATTTCAAATCCACAGCATGTCCATTTGTTTGGGTTTTTGTTTTAAAAATATACTTTCTTAATAATGTTCCATAAAAATACTCTCGTCCTCAGTGATGGATATTGCAGTGTGAAGAGCAACAGCTTCTGTTCCCGCTCTATAAAACGTGGAAAAGGCATCACGCCGATTAATGTAGAAAAATGCAAGAACTCAGTATCATAAGAGCCGGTACAAAACAAGGAATGTGAGAGGTTCACTGGACCCAGATGCCATTGCCACAGACTCCTCCAAACCCGCTGTTGTCACGGAACACAGGAGGACAACTGTCTCACCTTGGGATTCAGCCTGTCCTGTGCAGCAGCAGGTAAAGGAGGCAGCTCCAGCCTGCAGCACGGGGAACAGGGCAGACTGACGTCTCTGGAAGTAGCCTTGTAGAGTTTAAAAAAAGATGCTCCGTGTCATCATCTTCCTTTTCAAAAAGGACATGGATAACTGCAGTTTCAAACTAGGGCATTTCTGCATAAAACGCATCATAGTTTTACGTACCTATTCAATTGCAACAAGAGAGCATGAAGACAAATAGTGCCAAAAAGCATCTAATAATAAATATATCTGGATACAGGTACATACTCCGTATACGGCTATGAAATGCCTAACTGAGGAATGATCCCAGCCCTTTGGCACCAGCTCCTCTCTTCTCCTAGCAGTGGATGTCTCTGCTCACTCACCAGTCCAGCACGATGCTAAAGAGACTCCACCTTCTTAAACAAGGTGGGGTTTGCCCAGAAAGGAGAGGGAAGAGAGGTGGTGGTGGGTCTCTAGGGGGCTGACGAGCTCCGTGCCTCCCCAGCAGGAAGGCTGAGTGTGCAAAAGATGACGGGGTGTGAGGAAGGTCCGAAACGATGCTCCACAGTCACCCTCAGTTCTCAGAGAGTGACAGTGCCAGGGCAGCCTGCAACGCTGCCTCCTCATCGATGTTATAGTCCTAAAAAAAGAGAGGGATGGTTAGGAGAGACGGCACAGCCATGCCACACAACCTCCATCATGCAGAGGGGGCAGCCATGGCAAGGAGCCCTTCCTGGTCCTCATTGTCCTTCCAGCCTCCGTGGCTGCAAGCCTCCATCTCCTCTGGCAAACAGGTCCCAGGAACATCATGAAACATTCCCATGAAAGAAGCTGTGGTCAAAGCTTTCTAACAAGGCCATGGGCTTCTCCTGCACTTTGATTTGGGTTTCTGCAACACAGCAATCACTCCCTAAGTGGGGATACTTCTCTGTAAATAGCTGGAGGTTCCTTTCCCTGAAATGTAGCATCCCCGCAATAAAAGCAGGATGCTAACACCACCTCCCCTCAGTCCCTGCAGCGAAGGCTGAGTGATCACAACCTTTACCCTCTCCACAGGAAGGGTCAGCAACCCCTACCAGTGTGGCCATGGATCCCCACCCCCTACACAGCAGCCAGACCCCCACAAGCACGGAGGCTGGGCTGCTCCACTCCCACTACTTGTGAAGCCTTGAAGAAAAGGGCTTTTGTGTTCCAGTTCCTCAGGGGAAGAGTTAATGGACCACATGGAGGAAACAACCCATCTTCATGGAGAGTGGTAATATTTCTCTCTCCTATTCCAGAGACTTTTTCCTCGTGTATCTGACAATGGCTCGTGGGGGGTCTCCCAAGTGGGGCTACACATGTCCCGCATACCTCCCACAAAGCCCAAAGGTGGATCCAACCCCTTCCCCTCCCAGGGGCTGCACAGCAGGGTGGGTTGGTCCTGGCATGGGAAGGGCTGGTGTCATCTCCCAGTTGCTCAGTGCGGAACATGAGGAAGATGACTCAGTTTTGACTCTGGGCTGTACTCACCACAAAGGTGTCGTAGGAAAACTTGTGCCTGTGGAGGAGATGCTGGAGGAAGTTGGCGCTTTTGTAGCTGGGGTCCCCCCAGGGCATGGCTGAGCAGACTGGGCACACCTGCAGCAGAACAGGGGAACGGTGACTCCTCTGCTTTTATCTGCTCTGGGATTCTGGGGCAGCCACAACAAGGAGGAGAAGGGAATCGTGGTGTCCTGCAGAGGATGTGCTAAATGGAGGGTCATCCTGCCCCCTCCAAGCAAATCCCTTGGTGCATAGAGCCTCTGGCACATGGTCCAGGCTGCTTTGAGCCCGATGACAAGTTATGTACACACGTGAGCACATCTGGAATAGTGCCAGAGCTGCAAGTTCTCCGTGCTGGTCAACCCAGCAGGGATGGGGAGAGGAAATCCAGCACCACCCATGTTGCAGGCACAGGGGGACAGAGGCAACTTATTCCAGAGAGACCCTAGAAAAGCAAACAGAAGCAGGTCCCCACCTCCCACCCCAGGGATTTAAAACAAACTAAATCAGTTGGAAACACAGCTGTACTTTATGCACAGTGGCAGCTCGGCATGCTGGTGGCCCTGAATGTAGCATCAGCTATGGTTTATCTGGATTTCCAGGAGAACCAGCCCGCCCCAGTGTTGCTCACCACTTTGTTGGGGTCGTTGCGGTGGTTCTCCATGCAGTGCTTCACCAGCTCCTGCTGGTCCAGGTTCCGGGACCCGCAGTACGGACACACAAATGTTGAGCGATTTGGAATATTGCTGAAGAGAGCAAGAACAAGTTCAGATCCCCCAGGGAAAGGACTGGATTGACTCCTTACAAACTAACCCAGCCACCTCTACTTGGCTTTGTGGAAACCATATCAGCCTGTTCCCACCCCAGACTGAACCACTCTGGTTTGGTCAGTCCTCCTTCCCACACCACGTTCTCAAAACACAGGGAAGGAAAAGAGCTGCAGATGCCAGAATGCAAAGGGTGCTGATGTTTCTCACTGTGATTGCCTTGGGGAAAGTAAAACACGTGCTTGGATGTTACGGTTTGTAATGAAGACAGAGGGAAGCACGAGTGCAGTCTGTAAGGAGGAACACGTTTACCCACTCAACGCGCCGCAGTACCTGGGGATAGGCTGGGAAGTGGGGACAACTGGAACGAACTTGGGGCAGTTGGCCATCTGCTCCTGCACCTTCGCACAGGAAGAGACGTGGGAGCGCATTTTCGCAAGGGTCACCTGGAGAACAAAGAGAGAAGAAACATTCCCGGAGACTGCAGGAATGCGCTGGAGCCCGAAGAGCAGTTGTGGACAGTCAACATCAGGGCAAATGCTGGTCTGTGCAGGATGACCCACACCAGCAGTGAAACGCTGCACCAGCCTGTCTTTCTGCGCAGCACAGAGATTTGGGGCTGCATGTGTCACACACCAGAGGTCATACACAAGCCACCCAGGCTGCAATACTGCATCACTAGCTCCATTGTCCTTTGCAAAAGAGGAACTGCTCGGATACCATACAGAATCGTTCTCCAGACTGCAGCCAGGAAGTCACAAAAAGATCTCCAGAGTTAAGAGAAGACAGAAAACGCATGAGCAGAGATGCATCATGAATCAGAGCTTTACACCCAGTCCCTGAAGCTTCCCAGACCAAACTGCCCTAGGCTGGACCAGGCCACACTGCCAGTTCAGCTCCCCTGCAGCCACTGGGGTCACGGCACCTTAAGCAAGACCTAAATCCATACCCTGGTTTGAGAGCAGCAGCAGAGTTGTTTTGTCTCAGCCTCTCTAGTGTTGCAGGAAAACCTCAGCCTGCTTTTGAAGGTCCCCACTGTCTAATAATAGCTCCAGCCTGCTGACAAAGGCAGCTAGGAGAGACCGCCTTCATCTTCACACAGCCCGGCTCACCTGGCTTGCAGCCACAGCTGTGACACACAGGGGACATCACACCTCACAGATGCTATTTGAGGACCCACCAAACAGGGTAGTCTGCAAATCCAATCATGGACAGCAAGCAACCTCCCTACCCTGGAGCTGTGGCTGCAGGATTGGCAGCCAAACGAAGCTGTGGCCATGCGGGACAGGGATAGGCAGGTTCCCCCCACAAGCTTTACCTTCTTGTTGCAGCCTCTGCAGGGAGCTTTGTAGGATGAAAGCTGCTTCTCCACACTGGAAGCCTTCTCCACCTTCTTGGGGTCGAAGGGCATGCGGCAGAGTGGGCAGAGCGGGGATGGCACTTGCAGGCAGGGCTGCAGGCATTCCCCGCAAAACCTGGGGACACAAGCAGCAGCACTGAGTGGTGCAGCAGTGACCCGGTCCAGGAGGAGGAGGGGGAGTAGGACCCCAGCCCCAGGTCTCCACTTCCACGTCTCTACTCCCAGGGACTCCTGTGCACCCCAGGCAGCTCTGAAACCCAGGGATCGGCATCCTTTGCTGGGAGGAACTGGACAGAACTAGGAGCTTGAGCGAGGGTGTGGGGAGGTGCTTTTCCCAATTAACGAGGCACAGGGTGAGAGGAAATGGCCTCAAGTTGCACCAGGAGAGGTTTACATTGGATATCAGAAAAAAACTCCTTTACTGGAAGAGTGGTGAAGCACTAGAAGAGGCTGCTCAGGGAAGTGGCGGAGTCAGCATCCACAGAGGCATTCATAAAAGTGGCACTTTGGGACCTGGTTTAGTAGGCAAGGTGGTGTTGGGCTGACAGTTGAACTTGATGATCTTAGAGTTCTATTCCAACCTTAATGATTCTATAATTCTATGAGGTCAGGCACAGCCCAAGCCCTGAAGTTGCTGCTTGGATGTGCAGCCAGGAACAGACAATGCTGTTGCTCCAAGATCTGCAGCCAGCAGCAGATTTGAACAAAGCCAAACAAAAACCAGTGCTGAACATCCAGGCCACACAGGAATAAAGCGAGCGAGAGCATTAGAGCCCGGCTCACCTCCTTTCAAGGTCCTTATGCCTGCAGCAGCACAGATGAGAAATCAAAGCAGCAGAGAGGAAGCACAGGAAGGCACCCCTGGGCAGGAGGCACAGTGGCTCGATCCCCACAAAGCTGCCTGTCACAGCATCCCTGTCCCCTGTGCCTGCCTACCCACCTCACGTCATGCAGAAGAGGGGAACGAGATGCTGCCAAGCCTCTGCTGCTGTGTGGCGAGTGGGCATGGGGGGCACAGGCATGGTGCCTCTTGCCCCCAGCATCACCTCTTCCCCTGGGAAGCATCCCCAGCCCCAAATGAGCTGGAGTTGGAGGAAGAGCAAGACCGCGCTGGGGCACTAAGAAAAGCACAGCCTCGATGGGAGACCCAGGTGCCCCAAAACCAGGCTGTGGGCAAGAGGATGAGATGTCACCATAGTGCTGGGTGACACGCAGGTCCCAGCCCCGTGGCAGCACCCCAGGGGCTGGGGTACAGCACCATGGGCACACAGGGCAGGATTCCCAGTCAGGGTGCTGGAAGCAGAGCCTCGGGGTCCACTGGGCAGGAACTGGGTCTGGGTGCAGAGTGGGAAGCGGGGTCTGGATGGCCAGTGGGGGAAGAACACTGGGTAGAGGCATCACCCCACTCCTCGGGAAGGGGTCCCAGTGCCCAGGATCCTGGTGCCCAGTGGGTCAGAGGATTTATGGTGCCCAGGGGTCCCAATGCCCAGTGGGTGGAATGGGGTCCCCATGCAGGGAGTCCTGGTGCTGAGGGTCCATGGGTCTCGGTGTCCAGTGAGTGGGGATGGGAGGGATCCTGGTGCTGGGGGTCCCGGTGCCCAGAGGGTTGGAGGGTTCCTGGTGCCCAGGGCATCCTGATGCTGGGGGGGGAGAAATGGAGTCCTGGGCCAGGGGTCCCAGTGCCCAGTGGGTCAGAGGGGTCCTGATGCCCAGGGGTCCTGGTGCTGGGGGTCCCAGTGTCAGTGCCCAGTGCCGGGGGGGTCCCCGTATCCCGCTGGGTTTGAGGGGTCCCAGTCTCAGAGTCCCAGTGCCTGGGGGTCCTGGTGGGTTAGAATGGTCCTGGTGCCTGGTGGGTCAGAAGGGTCCCAGGGGGTTGGAGGGGTCCTGGTGCCCCCCAGGCACTGGGGGTCACGGTCCCAGGAGTCCTGGTAGGTACTGGTCCTGGTGCCAGGGGTTGGTGGGGTCCCAGTGCTAGGGTTCCCGGGTCACGGTGGATCGGAGAGGTCCCGGTCTTGGTGTCCCAGGGGTCCCAGTGCAAGGGTTCCCAGGTCCCAGTGGGTCGGAGGGGTCCCGGTCTCGGGGTCCTGGTGCTGGGGGTCCCGGTGGTCCCGATGGGTGGGAGGGTCCTGGTCCCGGTGCCCGGGTGTCCCGGGTCCCAGTGGGTTGGAGGGGTCCTGGTGCCCAAGGGTCCCGGTGGGTGGGGGTCCCGGGGGTCCCGATAGGTGGGAAGGTCCCCATCCCGATCCCGGTCCCGGGGTCCAGGTGGGTCGGAGGGATCCCAGTGCCCGAGGGTCCCGCTGCTGGGGGTCCCCGGGTCCCGGTGAGTCGGAGAGGTCCCAGTTTTGGGGTCCCAGTGGGTTGGAGGGTGCCCAAGGGTCCCGGTCCCGGGGGTCCCGGTCCCGGTCCCGGTGCCGGAGGGGTCCCAGTCTTGGGGTCCCGGTGCCCGGGGGTCCCAGTGCTGGAGGTCCCAGTGGTCCCGATGGGTGGGAGGGTCCCGGTCCCTGTGCCGGGGGGTCCCTGATCCCGGTGGGTTCCCAGCCTCGAGGTCCCGATTGGGGGCGGGGGGGGGGGGGGTGGGTGTCGTCCCGGTGCTGGTGGGTCCCCAGCCTCGGGGTCTCACGTGTGTCCGCATCCCGCGATGCCCACGGCGCGGTGGAACACCTCGAGGCAGATGGGGCAGCTGAACTGCGCCTCCAGCGCCTCGGCGGCGCGGGGGGCCAGGGCCCGGCGGCCGAACATGGCGGCGGCGGCGCCGGGCGCGTCACCCGCACGCGACGGGGCCGCCATGGGCGAGGCGGGCGGCGGCGGCGGCGGCGGCGGGGAGAGGGGGCGCAGGTGGGAGCGGGAGCGCCCCGGGAGGGCTCGGTATCCCCCCCCCCCACCCCACCCGGGACACACGGCACCCCCTCGGTGCCGGACACCGTGCCCTTCGGTATCCACCCCCGGCACCCGCGGGATCCCCTCGGTGCTGGACCCGGTGTCACCGGGAACTCCCCAGTCCCATCCCCGGTACCCCCGGGATCCCCTCGGTGCCGTCCCCTGGGAGCTCTTCGTTACCACTCGTGGTACCCCAGGATCCCCTCAATGCCGTCCCCCCAGTACCCCCGGGATCCCCTCGGTGCTGGACCCAGTACCAGCAGGAACTCCCCAGTCCCATCCCCGGTACCCCTGGGATTCCCTTAGTGCCATCCCCAGTATCCCTATGATTCCCTCGATGCCATTCCTGGTACCCCCATGATTCCCTCAGTGCCATCCACAGTACCCCTGGGATCCCCTCGGTGCCACCCGTGTTACCTCTGTGATCCCCTCAGTGTCATCCCTCATACCCCCGTGATCCCCTCAGTGCCACCCACGGTGCCCCTGGGTTCCCCTCAGTGCCATCCCTGGTACCCCTGGTATTCCCTCAGCGCCATCCCCGGTACCCCCGTGATTCCCTCGATGCCATCCCTAGTGCCCCCTGGTATTCCCTCAGTGCCATCCCTAGTGCCCCCTGTGATTCCCTCAGTGCCATCCCCGGTACCCCTGTGATTCCCTCGATGCCATCCCCGGTACCCCTGTGATTCCCTCGATGCCATCCCCGGTACCCCTGGTATTCCCTCAGTGCCATCCCCGGTACCCCTGTGATTCCCTCGATGCCATCCCCGGTACCCCTGGTATTCCCTCAATGCCATCCCCGGTACCCCTGTGATTCCCTCGATGCCATCCCCGGTACCCCTGGTATTCCCTCAGTGCCATCCCCAGTGCCCCCTGTGATTCCCTCAGTGCCATCCCTGTTACCCCTGTTATTCCCTTGATGCCATCCCCGGTACCCCCGTGATTCCCTCGATGCCATCCCGTGGCACCCACAGGATCTCCTTAGTGCCATCTCCCAGTATCCCCTCAGTGCCACTCCCAGTGCTCCCCATATCCCCTTGGTGCCACCCCCAGGATCTCCGCAGTGCCCCCCTCCCGACGTTACTCCCAGTGTTCCTCCCAGTACTCCTCTGGTTCCTCCCTGGTCCCCCCAGTGCTGCCTGGCGACTGGGGTCACCACCCCCCGAGGCTGTGTTGGGGGCTGGTGCCCCCAGTACTGCCCCGTGACCGGCCGTGCTCCCACAGCCACCCGAGAGCCTGCGTGAAGTGCAAGGAGGGCTCTGCTGCCCTTGTCATCCGTGTTGGGGACGCCTTCTGTCGGTGAGAGACCAGGGATAGCATGGGGACCGGGGTAGGGCTGCAGTGTGTGGGGACATTGGGTATGTTAGGTCTCAGGGACATTGGGTCTTGGGGCAGTCAGGGCTTGTGGACATCAGGTTTTGGGGACATCGGGTCTCTGGGACATCAGGGCTTGGAGACATTTGGTCTAGGGGATGTTTGGTCTTGGGGACATTGTGTGTCTGGAACATCAGGGCTTGGGAACATTGGGTCTGAGAGACATCAAGGCTTGCGGAGAGCAGAGCTTGAGGACGTTGGGTCTTGATGATATGAGGGCTTGGGGACACCAGGTCTTGGGGATATCTAGGCTTGTTAGACAACAAGTCTTGGAGAGAGGGGCCTGAGGACTTTGGGACTTGAGGACATTGGGTCTCAAGGATATCAGGACTTGGAGCGAGGGCTCAGAGGCATTGGGGTTCAGGGACATGGGGTCTGGGGGACACACCGTGGCTCAGGGCTGTGCCCCCATGTCCCCGCAGCGGTTGCTTCCATGAGTACTTCGTGCACAAGTTCCGTGCGATGCTGGGCAAGAACCGCATCATATTCCCAGGAGAGAAGGTACTGGGGGTACATGGAGGGGGACCTGGGTGGCACCACTAGGGCAAGTGACAGTCCCTCCCATCCCCACAGGTGCTGCTGGCACTGTCGGGAGGGCCGGGCTCCAGCGCCATGCTCCGACAGGTCCAGGAGGTGAGGGCAGGGGTGCTGGGAGGGCCTGGAGGTGGGGGACATAGCTCATTCACTCCCCTCACCCTGCGCCTCTGCCAGGGGCTCAGCCGGGAGACAGCTAAGAGGCTCCGCTTTGTCCCTGGACTCATTTATGTTGACGGTGAGGATTAACCCTGCTGCCCCTTTGCTTCCCTTTCCCAGTCCAGCTTCCCCCTCCCTGCCCCAGCGCCCATTTCCAGCCCCACTGCCTGCTCCCAGCCCCGCTGCTCCCTCCTGGGGCTGGGCACTGCCACCAAACCCAGTGAGGCTGTGGCACAGATGTCCCCCTCAGCCCTGGGAAGGGGGTCCCCTCCTGACCGAGGTGGTGGCCCTGCGCTGCCCGCCTGCCTTGCAGAGGGAGCGGTGCGAGGGCAGAGCCCGGCCCAGCGGGAGCAGAGCCTGGCCCACATGGAGACCCTGCTGAAGGCGACAGGCTTCCCCTACTACCTAGCACACCTGGAGGAGGTATGAGGGTGAGGGGGGACACGCTGGGGTGGAGGGACACGCAGCGGGGTTGGGGGTACATGCCTGGCCACCCCTCAGCCTCCCCCTGGTACCAATCTCTGCTCTGCAGGCACTGGAGCTGCCTGCATCTATCTTGCGGCCAGGGCCAGTGGGGTCCAGCGAGCCCAGCCCCTCCTACAAGGAGGCCGTGGAGGGCTTCATCCAGCAGCAGCGTCAGGATGGGGACGGGGATGGTGGCACTTCAGTGCCCAACCTTGGCACCCAGGACACGCCAGCAGGGACCTCAGCCACCCCCTGCCTGCCCACAGCCGCCCAAACCCAGGAGCTGCAGCAGCTCTTCAAGGCCGTGGAGACGCCAACAGCGAGAGAGGAGCTGCTGCAGATGCTGCGGTGAGAGGCCAATCCTGCCCAGTGCCAGCACCAGGCAGGTGCGGTGGCTCTGAGCCGGTGTCACCTTGTCCCCCAGGATTCATCTCATCCTGCAAACAGCCCGAACCAAGGGCTATGCCAAAGTGATGACAGGCGAGAGCTGCACCCGTGTGGCCATCAAGCTCCTCACCAACCTGGCGCTGGGCCGTGGCGCCTTTCTCGCTGTTGACACGGTGAGCAGCCCTGCCAGCACCCTGTCCCCAAACCGGGGGAGGCTGTCCTCGCCCAGAGGGGTGACACGATGCCATGGTGGAGGCTCTGCCGCTTGGTGGCAGGACAGTTCTTCAGCAGCCGTTCACCTGCAGGGCTTCATGGACAACCGCCACGGTGACGTGATGGTGGTGCGGCCCATGCGGGAGTACATGGCCAAGGAGATCGCCTTCTACAACCACTTCTTCAATGTCCCCACTGTCATCACGCCACCCCTCCCCACCAAGGTAGGGACATCTGTCCCCCACGGAGGGGATCCCAAGCTCCGCACGTACTGGGCAGGGATGGAACTTTCGTATCCCATCCCTGCCCTCTCTACTCATTACCCCAGTGCCGGGAGAAGCCCAGCATCCACCGCCTGATGGAGCATTTCCTCCTGGGACTGCAGGAGGATTTCCCCTCTACCATCAGCACCGTCTACCGGTACGGTGTCCCCTGCACAGGGGCACCCCAGGTGGTTGTGGGGCAAGCAGGGTGCGTCCCCTGCACAGGGGCACCCCAGGTGGTTGTGGGGCAAGCAGGGTGCATCCCCTGCACAGGGGCACCCCAGGTGGTTGGGGGGCAAGCAGGGTGCACCTGCTCACCCCTCTGTGTTGACTGCAGGACAGGTGAGAAGCTGAGCCCGGATCCAGCCAAGGCGAGCAGCGAGTCCGAGCGCTGCCTGCTCTGCCTGTGCGCCCTGGACATCGCTGGGGGTGAGTGACTTGGGGGCACATGGGGCTGGGGAGGCAGCTACGCACAGGCCTTATGAGGAACGGCTGAGAGAGCTGGGGGTGTTTAGCCTGGAGAAAAGGAGGCTGAGGGGAGACCTCATTGCTCTCTCCAACTCCCTGAAAGGAGGTTGTGGGGAGGAGGGAGCTGGGCTTTTCTCCCAAGTGACAGGGGACAGGACGAGAGGGAATGGCCACAAGCTCCACCAGGGGAGGTTTAGGCTGGACATTAGGAAAAAACTTTCACAGGGTCATTGGGCACTGGAATAGGCTGCCCAGGGAAGTGGTTGAATCACCTTCCCTGGAGGGGTTTCAGGGACAGGGTTTAGTGTTTGATAGGAATAGTTGGACTCGATGATCCAGTGGGTCTTTTCCAACCTGCTGATTCTATGATTCTAATTACACCCCTGCCCTGTGGCTCTTGCAGAGGAGGAGTTGGCCCTGGAGCCCACGCTGATCATGGATGAGCCGGAGCCAGTGGGAGACAGGTGCTGCCAGGATGCCCAGGCAGTGGGGTGAGCATGTGGGGCAGAGTGAATGCTGTGCCAGCACCGTTGAGGGTTCCTGTCCCCCACAGGGCTGAAAGCAGAGCTGCCTTCATCCCGCTGCTGTGCTACGGCTGCCGCCTCACCTTCAAGGAACTGGTAAGGCTTTTGGGGTGCAGCAGGGCAGCTCTCCTTAGGGATGGGGGTCCCCATCTCCAGCCCCTCTCTTGCAGGGTCCCCTTGCCACGCTACCGCCCTATGTGCGTGCTGAGGGTCAGCGCAGGATCCACAGGTAAGGGGAATGGGGGTCTCCTCTCTGCCAGCTTAGCCCTCAATTTCACATCCGTCGATCCACACCGTGTCTGTCCCTTGCAGAGCAGAGATGGAGCAGCAGAGCCAGGACGTCCTGCAGGAGGATAAGGTGCCCAGCAAGAGCTGAAGAAGCTGGGGAGAGTTGAGGATGCAGACCCCTGTCCCTCTGGGGCTGCAGTGGGGATGGTGGGGGACCAGAGCCTCTGGGTGCCCCAGGCAGCTGCTGTTAAACCCCTTTTTGGTTAGGGAGTGCCTCCAGCCCCTGTCTGGTGGTGCCAGTGCTGGCATCCCCAGGGCAGCAGGTCCCCAGTCCCACCCTACAGTCCTCCCTACTCTGCCCCAGCTGCACGTCAGCCAGGGAGGCCTCAGCTGTTTTATTAGATAACTGTATAAATAAACCATTTGAATTAATAAAAAAAAACAAAAAAAAACCAAACAAAAAAAAACAAACAAAAAAAAACCCAAACAAAAACAAAGTCACAAGAAGTGTCTAGAGTCCGGCTGGGGCTGCCAGCCCCCCTCCCCAGCTGGAGGGTGGGTAGCAGACCAGGGCCCCCCATCCTGGGGCTGGGGGGCTATTGCTTTTTGAGTTCAACCTGGATTGGGAGGAGGGCTGGGGAGAGTGGGGATGGGGCTGGCTCCTGACACCCCACCCAGCAGCAAGGGGTGCCCAGCAGGTGAGGAGGGGCAGCTCCTGCTCTCTCCCTGCCCCAGGAAGGCACAACGTGGTCTCTGCAGGTCGGATGGCTTCAAAGCAACATATGAAAAACATCCTTCCTAAAAGTGAGCGCCGAGCACCCTGTGTCCCACTGCCTCCCCCAGCAGGATACAGCCCCAGCTTTCAGGGGGGAGCTGGTTAAGGCATTGGCGGTGATGTCCCCAGGAGCACGGGGCCTGGAGTCCCGTCCCCTTACTCCTTCTCCCGTGTCCACTTGATCATGGTCTCCGGGGAGCGGTAAAGGAAGATGAGCTTGGCGTAGAGCTCCTCCTCCAGCTCCAGCTCGCCCGTCTCCCGCACCAGGAAGATGTCCTGGCACAGTTTCAGGATGCGGTCCACGCAGGGCAACTCCTCAAACATGATGGAGTGTGAGATCTCACTGAAGAAACCTCGCACAAACTTCCCAATCACCAGCACGATGGAGACGTACAGTCCCATGATCCTGCAAAGGACGAAGGGACAGATCTCGTATCCCACCTGCCCCTGGCTCCGCACCTCTCTTGGGGTGCAGCCAGGTGAGGGGTGCTCCCCACAACCCCCTCCACGTACCCATAGCCAGCCAAGAAGCCCAGGCTGGGGGGGCTGACTTTATCATTGAAGATGATCATGGGGAGGATGTTGCCGTCACCGGGGTCGGGGTTTTTCAGCCGCACTACCCACCACTCCAAGAAGTTGTCAGCCCCTCGGCCAGCGCGCTCCCGTTTCAGCTGCACCTCCACATCCAGATAGCTGTCCTCCCCGTCTGCCAGGAGAGCGGCACCGTCAGGGCACAGCACAACTACCGCTGTGCCCCCAACACCGATATTTCTTGGAGAGGGACATAGTGGGATTTACCTGGCAGCAGCTGCTTGACAGGGTTGGCTTCGGGGCCGTTGGGCGCTCGGATGTATTTGGGGAAGAGTTTGGGCACTTGCCTGCAAGAGGGTGAGGTGAGTGGGGAAGGGGCAGTGTCCCGCTGAGCCCAGGGGACCAACCTGCCCTGGGGACACTCACACAGGGGCATCACGGGTGCCCTGTAGCAGCTGGGCCAGCTCCACGCGCTGAGGCGTGCCGGGCTGCAGGTCGGTGGTGTGCTTGTCGAAGGTGTTCTCCACTGTCCCCCCTTTGCCCAGGTCCCTGTGGGCAGAGCGGGCAGCAAAGGCTGAGTGTGTGTGTCGGGGAGTGCAGGCAGGGCTGTCCCCAGCCCACCGCACACCAGCAGTACCTCTGGAAGGTCCAGGTGAGGCGCAGGGTGATGTCGGAGGAGCCGTTCTGCAGCTCCCGCCGCATCTGCTCCCGGCTGGGAGGACTGATGCTCCAGAGCGAGCCTGAGCTGCCCTCGATACGGGCCCTCACGATGTCCTCGTAGCCATACAGGGTGATGAACTGCATGGCCACCTGAATCATAGAATCATAGAATCACCTGGTTGGAAAAGACGCACCGGATCATCGAGTCCAACCATTCCCATCAATCACTAAACCATGTCCCTCAGCACCTCGTCCACCTGTGCCTTAAACACCTCCAGGGAAGGTGACTCAACCACCTCTCTGGGCAGCTGTTCCAGTGCCCAATGACCCTGTGAAAATTTTTTTCCTAATGTTCAGCCTAAATCTCCCCTGGTGGAGCTTGAGGCCATTCCCTCTCATCCTGTCCCCTGTCACTGGGGAGAAGAGCCCAGCTCCCTCCTGTCCACAACCTCCTTTCAGGTAGTTGTAGAGAGCAATGAGGTCTCCCCTCAGCCTCCTCTTCTCCAGGACAAACACCCCCAGCTCTCTCAGCCGTTCCTCATAAGGCCTGTTCTCCAGCCCCTTCACCAGCTTCGTTGCTCTTCTCTGGACTCGCTCCAGAGCCTCAACATCCTTCTTGTGGTGAGGGGCCCAGAACTGAACACAGGATTCAAGGTGCGGTCTCACCAGTGCCGAGTACAGAGGGAGAAGAACCTCCCTGGACCTGCTGGTCACACCATTTCTGATCCAAGCCAAGATGCCATTGGCCTTCTTGGCCACCTGGGCCACTGCTGGCTCATGTTCAGTCGCTCTCAACCAACACCCCCAGGTTCTCCTCCGGGCAGCTTTCCAGCCAGGCTTCTCCTAGTCTGTAGCTGCACAGGGTTGTTGTGCCCCAAGTGCAGGACTCGGCATTTGGCTGTGTTAAACCTCATGCCATTGGTCTCTGCCCAGTGCTCCAGCCTGTTCAGATCCCTTTGGAGCCTCCTGACCCTCCAGCAGATCCACACTTCCACCCAGCTTAATGTCGTCTGCAAACTTGCTAAGGGAACACTTGATGCCTTCATCCAGGTCGTTGATAAAGACGTTGAAGGGGGCTGGACCCAGCACTGAGCCCTGGGGAACCCCACTTGTCACTGGCCTCCAGCTGGATTTAACTCCATTTCCCACCACCCTCTGGGCCCGGCCATCCAACCAGTTTTCCACCCAGGAGAGTGTGTGCTTGTCCAGGCCAGAGGCCGACAGTTTCCGAAGCAGAATGTTGTGAGAAACTGTATCAAAGGCTTTACTGAAGTCTAGGAAGATACATCCACAGCCTTTCCCTCATCCAGCAGTCAAGTTCAGGGGAGCACGGCTCAGCCCCCACCCAAGGACACCCTCACCCTGGGGCACCCCAGGCTCTGCCTGCTCCTCCCCGGGCTCCCAGTGGGATGGAGCTGAGCAGTGTTTGACCATGGACTTACCGGCTGCCTCTCAAACTCTTTGGTGAGAGCTTCATAGTCCTGGGGGGTGAAGGGCTGGATGGATTGCTGCTGGACGCTCATGGTGAACAGCGGCTGCAGGAGAACGGGGCGCCGTGAGCCAAGCAGAGATCTCGCTGTCCTGGCTGGGCAGCCCAGCATCCCCTCCGCATCCTCACCTCATACCCCCCCAGCTTGAGAGTGACGGTGACATCGATGGGGTGGTTCACAACGCCCACCACGGAGCGCACCAGCGACATGAAGAGCAGTGGGAACCAGATGATGGCCACAAGGAAGAGGATGATGAGGCCCCCCATGCCGTACTTCACAATCTTCTTCTTCTTCTGCCCCTTGGGCTGGGGGTATTTCTAGGAAAGGGGAGGGAGTACAGGGTGTGAAATGAGCTTGAGGGGATCCCAAGTAACAAAGGGCTTATTCAGGGGCTCTTCCTAGTGTGGTAGGGCTGTACCTTCTCTGTCTCACGGCTGCACTTGATGATGAAGATGTTGGCGTAGATGTCTTCCACACACATCCAGTTGGAGAGGGACAACGTGGTGTCTGTCCACACCCAGTCCATAACAGCCCGCAGCTCCACCAGGAAAGGCACAAGGCGAAACCTAGGGGACATATGGGGAGAGGGGACTAGTACAGCATTCTCCGGGTCCCCAGAGGTCCATGCAGACCCATACCGTACCCCTGGAAGAGGAAGAGGTTGAGGTGGTTGTATTTCTTGGTGAGGAAGTTGCCCAGGATGCGAGTCGGGTAGCCACAGCGGATCTGGTAGGCTGATAGCGCGAAGTAGATGCACTTCACAAAGTACCACAGCTGGGCCACCGTGTTGAGGCTGAATAACCTGTGGGAGAGAGATGTCACCCGCTCTGGCCACCTCTCTGCCCAGGCTGGGCCACTATGTGGGCTTGAGGACACAAAGGTGCCACCCTAGGACTAAGCCATGCGCTTGGGGGATGTCAGTACCTTTCAGTGACAGCTGGCAGGATGAAGAACATCCAGAGATGGATGCTGAAGACCAGGATGACCTGGAAGATGAGCTTGCCCAGCACAGTCTTGCGGAGGTAGAGTGCACGGTCAATGACCATGGTGGTGAACTGGATGAGCAGCATGACCAGGAAGGCCTCCGGCACTTGGTCATCCGACAGCGAGGAGGTGATATCAGTGGCTGCTGAATGTTTCTGGGGATGCAGGAGGGGTCAGAATATGGCCCAGCAGTGGGAGCTGGCCAGTCGGTGCCCTGTGGGATACTCCTGCTCACCCCAAAGGCCCAGAAGCCAAAGATGATGATTATGAAGTCAACCACGTCAGCCAGGAACATGAAGGCATAGACGTCAGTGGCCGCACGGTGTGGGGTGTGCAGGATGTCCTGGAAGAACTTGCACACTGGCTGGTACATGTTCTGTGTCCTGGAGGGGACAGAGGGGACAGGTGACCAGGGGATTGCACTCTGCATCCCCACCCCAACCAGCACTGCAGGTACTCACATGGTGAGGAAGAATTGCTTAACCCGCAGCCCAAATGCCTTCAGCTTCTTCTGAGCGTGGCTCTCTTTTGCCTCTTCTTCTTCCTCCTCCTCTTCTTCCCCCTCCTCCACATCCCCTGCAAGTGAGGCACAGCATGGGTGACAGTCTGGGGTCCTGTGGGGCTGCATCCTGCCCGGCCCCAGCATCCCTCTGTCCCGGGGGATGCCAACCTTTGCCCCTTGCTGGGGCACAAGGGCCAGGAACCAGCACTCACCTTCCTCTGGAGCCAACTCTGGCTGCTTCTTCCCCTGCTGCTTCTTCCTCCTGAAGCGAAGCTGCATGGCCCTGGTCCTGTCTTCCTGCTCCACAGCATCACCCTCCAGCTCCAGCCCCGTGGCTGCACTTGGTGCCCCAGGCTCTGCCGGCACCTCCACCGCTTCTTCACGTGCTTCCTCCCACCTCTCCTCCTCTTCCTCGTCATCCACCCGCCCTGCTTCTGCTGTCTTCTTAGTGAAAGGGTCCTCCTCGTGGTCCCAGAGCCCGTAGGACTGGGGAAGGCCATGGTCAGGGGAATGGAGCTCCTGATGTCCATTCAGCCTCACACACCTCACCCCCATCTCACAGCACCAGCTCCCAACACACCCCAGGGACCCAACCAGCAATGGGTGCCTCGGGTGGAAACCAAGGCAGAGCCACCAAGCACCCACTAGGTGTTTTCCAAAGCCCCTGTCATCCCCAGAAGCACCTCCAGCTCCCGAGGATGCCCACCCAGGTAATGCTCGCAGTGGTGCCCATGCCCTGGGGCTCACCAGCAGCAGGGAGCGGTGGAAGAAGAGTGCCAGGAGCTGGACAAGGTCATACTTGATGTAGCTGTCAGTCTTCTCCAAGCCCAGGATGCGAGGTGGGAAGAAGGGCTTGCCCTCATTGCGCACCAGCATAGCATAGCCATTCCATGGGAAGAACCCAAACTGGAAGAGGTATTTCACCACCACCATCACCTGTGGGGACGCTGGGGTCAGCAGGAGGCAGCTGGGGGCCAGGTGCTTATTGTCCCCTCCCTGGCCACCCGCTGCTCACCTCAGTGAAGATGATAGCGGTCATCCAGAAGCGCTTGCTGGGCCGGGGGATGGAGAGCATGGCCCAGAGGAAGACAAGGATGGGCAGGAAGAGCGAGATGACAGAGGCAGTCACCATGTTGTTGAGGATGATGATGAAGTAGCAGAGGAGTTCAGAGTGGGCGGTCACGCAGCGGTACCCAGCCAGCAGCAGCTTCAGGAACCGGTTGTGGGATTGATAAAACTGCTCCGACTCTTCCAGCTCGGGGAAGTACAGCCGCCTGCAGGGTGTAAAGAGGGATGAGCCGGACGCACCAGCCCCAGCATCAGCCCTACCGCTCCCTCCCACCACGTCCCCACACCTGCTCCGGAGGAGCTCGCCAGCAGTCCGGCTCCGATTCTCAGGCAGGGCCAGAAGCTCTCGAGACCCAGCCACGTCCTTCCGTGGTGCACAAGTTGTCACCTGCTCCTGGCTGACAGTGCGCAACGAGCAGGCTGACGGGATGGGGGCGGCTTCTAGGTGCCCGCTGTGGATGGCACAGGAACAGGGATGAGACCCTGCCCACCAGGCCCTGCCCACGGCGCTGCCGGCTGCCCCCTCGGGGGGTATCTATGCACCTGCCTGGAAGCAACGCCTTTTGGGGGGTCCACACCCCCAGCCCCCTGCTCCTCGGAGAGCTCCTCTGGCGGCGGCAAGTAGAGTTCATCCAGGACCCCACGATGCATGTCCTCTCCCTGCAGAGGGCAAGGGGTCAGTGCCATCACGGGGCTGCCGACCCCGTGTGCCCCAGTGCGTCCCCCAAGCTCACCGCAGCCAGTCGTTGTGTGAGGACGTATCTCTCGAGGCACAGGACGGTGGACATCTCGGCGTGTTCCTGGGTGCAGGCGTCCAGCCACTGGGTCAGCCCGTCCACCAGGGCCTGACACAGCACCCACAGGAACCGGAGGGTGTTCAGCGCCCGCTGCACCACGTTGCCCCGCTCTGCCAGGGGGAGGTAAGGAGGTCACTTTGCACTCACTTAGACCCACCCCCCAGCACCTCCCTACCCTGCAGTTCTGCTGCCCACCTACCGGAGCCATCCTCCTCCTCTTCTTCCTGGCTTTCAGCCTCTTCAGGTGCCTCCATGTCCTCCTCTCTCCCTGCACTGTCCCCTACAAAGGTCAGACCCCGCCCCAGGAAGGGGTAGCACTGGCTCAGCAGGCGATTGATATCGTTTCTGGCCCCTGGTGGGTCTCTCCCACTCATCACCCCACCCCTGATTTCCTCCAGTCTGCTTAAAAACCAGCACAGATGCCAAAAAGAAGAGCACGTGCCCAACCCCATCAGTGCCATCAGAGTCCACACCTTCCTCTGTGCCAAGAACCTCGCTCAGACAACGTCCCATTCTGGGATGCCGACAGCAGCCAGTGCAAAGGGTGGGCACGAGGCAGGGCTGTGTCCACTCTCGCCTCCCCCAGCCCCATTTTGGGGTGAGCCAGACCCACCTGTAGAGACCACAGCACCAGGCGTCTCTGGCTGCTCCTGCCTCCGCAGCGCCGTCCTGGTGTTGGTCACCCAGGCTTGGTAGGCGAGCTGGGGTAGGAGAAGAACCGTCAGTGCCTCATGGGCACCACGAGACCCCCTCGCACCTCCCCCCAGCCAGGCTCACCTGGAAGGCGCTCTGTCTGCTCGGCCGTGGCTCCTCTGGCACCGCCGCTGCCACCTCCTCCTCCTCCTCGCTGTCCGACTCAAAGAGGAAATATTCCCCGGAATGCAGCACTGTTAGGGTGGCACGAGGGTCACGGCACAGCCGGGGCCAAGGCACAGGGCGCACAGCGCGGCCGCTGACTCCCCAAGGCTCTCTGCCTGACACGGCGGTGGCACCACGGTGCCAAGGACACCGCGGGGATCTCCATTGGGGACAAAGACTCAACGCCCACATCTCCAAAGCTGGGCCCTCCATTGCTGCTATTCAGAGGTGACTGGTTCTGGTAACCCCAAACCCAGCCAGGCACCCCCAGTCCAACACCCCGTTAGTGCTGGGAAGTGGAGAAGCCTGGGTTAGCGCCCAGCACGGGAAGAGGGGACATGCAGGGTGTCACCTTGCTGAAAGCACCATCACCACCGTTCTGCGCAGGTGTTAGTGGTCCCTGGCGGAGGGACTTTGGCGAGGGTCTGCGCCCCGTTATGGCCCCCGTGCCAGGGCAGTACCTGCGGCGTGGTCTAACCAAGGCCGCCACCACCGCTCCCTCTGCCGGGAAGGCTCCGCCGGGCTGCTGGGCACTGTGGAACGGCAGATGGGGAGCTGAGCACGGCCACGCTCAGTGCACCCACCCCAAGCACCAGGGCGAGGCATGGAGCAAGGAGGGGGATTCACCACGATGCTCTGTTTGGCTCCAAAGGGACAGCCATCGGCAATGGGTCACGGTCACCCTGCTGTGCCCAAAGAGGGGTTGGGGAGGCGGGGGGCCCCTCCCTGGCTCTCACCTCGCCTGGTCTCATCCTGCCCCTCACCGGCGCTGCCGAGCAGCCGCTCCTGGTGGTACTTCTCCTGCTTGGCTCGGATCCGCTCCATCCTGCCAGGAAGAAGCTGCTGCGGAGCCCGCTCCCCCAGAGTCCGCGGGGCAAACCCCAACCACCCTCCCCACACAGGGGAGCCCCAAGGTGCTGGCAGCTGCCAAAGGGGGTGTCCCAGGTGCCCCCCAAAACCCACTCACTGCCGCTTCAGCTGGGCCAGTGACTTCTTCTCTGCTTGCTGATGGGAACGTATGCTCTTGAGGATGCTGGCCTTGAACAGCGCGACACCCCTGTGGAGACGGGGATGTCAGGAGCATGAGAGGTCACCGGCACCCTTGCACCCACACAAGGACCCGCCAGGACCCCTGCCTCACCTGGAGGCCTGCAGAGCAGAAGCCTGGAGATCCAGCATGACGTGCAAGTAGTAATAGCTGAGGAAGATACGGCGCTGGAGGAGGAGGAAGAAGAAGCAGATGCTGTCCCAGATGATGCCAGCCTCCTCCACAGGCAGCAAGCAGTCCTGATCCTTGCTCATCTCCTTGGCTGGCAGGCAAAGATGCAGGCAGGTCAGACAGCAGCCCAAACTTGCACCCCCAACCCCACCAGCTCAGGCAGGGGGGTCCCCAAGCCACCAGCTCACGGTTATAGTATCCCTTGACGGTGCAGACCAGGCTGAAGAGTTGGATCACCCAGCAGAAGTTGTTCTGCATCTGCTGCACGAAGACGCAGGAGAGAAGCTGCAGGGAGAGAGCATGGGGTTTGCAAGAGGGGAACCGTGCTGCCACCCGTCCCCATCTTTGGGGAAGCCCAGGGAGCGCTTTGTGGCTGGGGACCAGCAGCCCTCACCGACAGCATGTTTTTGGAGATGATGACAGTGATGTTGTAGAGGATGAGGCAGTCCCAGAGCACAAGACGAGCTCGCGCTGGCTTGCGCAGCATGGTGGTGCCGAAGAGGAGGAGGTAGAAGCAGGCCAGTAGGTAGCCGAGGCCGAAGAGGCTGATGCGGGTGGCCCCAGTGATGAAGACCACCACCAGTACAAACCAGAAGAGGTAGCGGAAGACCACCACCTTTGCCATGTCCAGGTACGAGCTGTGGGATGGGGCACTCAGAGCAGGGGACGTGTCCCCTCCCAGCACCCACACTTAGCACTGCCTGGTTTTGGGGTGCAGCAAGGTGCTACCTCCCACCCCAGTCAATCAGCACAGTCCTAGTCCCTGCAACCACCCAATCTTGGGGACAAAACGCCTTGTCCCAGTCTATGTAATCCCAGTGCCCAGAGGAGTCCTGCACCATCTCCTGGGGAGTTCTCAACCACTGCACCTCCTCAGGGGTGCCACCAAAGTCTTGGAGTGCTCCCCTCCCAGACCCGGGGTACCAACCTAGGGGTAGAGGGTCCTGTTCCAGCCACAGGGCATTCCTGTCCTAGCCCAGTGTCAACGAGAGGGCTTCCTTGGCCCAAAGGTGCTGGTGGCCTGCCAAACCCATCCTAGGGGACCCCAGCCGAGCCAGTCCCACTGTCTGGATGTCCCCCCTTGTCCATATCCCAAGGGGTCCAATCCTAGGCAGGGCTGCTCCATCCCCATCGCCCCAGCCCATCCCAGCCCCAGGCACCCACTGGCAGTGGATGAAGTTGGGTGTAGGGTTGTGAGGGTCCTGTTCCAGATTGAAGTGATCGGCGTTGTCCCCAGCTGCCCGCAGCCACTCCTCGGTGCGCTCGGCCTCAAACACCCGCCACTGCTGGGCCGCACACAGCAGCAGCACAAAGTCATCTGTGGGCACATGGCTCAGCCCTTCAATATTCCGAAAAGGGCTAGGACTTCAACCAAGCTCCAGACTCCAAAGTGGGGAGGACTCTTGCCCAGCTCTTCCTCCCCAGACGGGGTGGGCACCTACCAAACTCCACACACATACACACGATGGGGCAGCTCTTTTAGCTTCTCCCACCCCTCCTGGCTGGACCCCCACGTGCCCACGTATGGGACGGGATCCCAGGGGCTGGATTTGGGGGGACAGGGTACCCCGTGGGCAAGGAGGGGTGACAGGGGCTGGAGGTCGGTACTCACTGATGAGGTTGGTGGATTTAGGGGCCACAAAGAAGTCCGGCAGGTACAGCCACTTGATGAGCGCCGAGTTGATGGGGAGGGCCCGGCTCCAGCGCCACGGATAGTCTGGGGGGTGGGCACACTCAGTGCTGGTCCCCCAGCCCCTCACCCAGGGTGGGCAGCCTGGGCACACAAGGATCTCCCCCTCCTTGAGCGACTCCAGAGAGGAGCAATGAAGCTGGTGAGGGGGCTGGAGAACAGGCCTTACGAGGAACAGCTGAGACAGCTGGGGGTTTTTAGCCTGGAGAAGAGGAGGCTGAGGGGAGACCTCATTGCTCTCTACAACTACCTAAAAGGAAGTTGTGAAGAGGAGAGAGATGGGCTCTTCTCCCAAGTGACAGGGGACAGGACGAGAGGGGATGGCCTCAAGCTCTGCCAGGGGAGGTTTAGGCTGGACATTAGGAAAAAAATTTTCACGGAAGGGGTCATTGGGCACTAGAACAGCTGCCCAGGGAGGGGGCAGAGTCACCTTCCCTGGAGGGGTTTAAGGGATGGGTAGATGAGGCGCTGAGGGACATGGTTTAGTGATTGATAGGAATGGTTGGACTCGATCTGATGGGTCTTTTTCAACCTAGTGATTCTATGTGTGAAGGTTGCGTGTCCCCTTACCCACGCAGAGGGCGGGCGGCATCCCCACGCACAGCAGGTACTGGTAGAGGAGGAAGATAACGAGGAAGAGGCAGTACTTGGGCCAGAGGCGGGCGATGGCTGCTCGCCGGCGCCGGGTCAGGATGACGACAAGCCAGCAGCCGTGCAGGATCACCATGAAGTTCATCCGCTGCCCGATCACATTCACTGTCATCAGGAAGCAGATCTGGTGGGGAAAGGCAGAGGCTCAGCCTCGAGCTGCTGCGAGTGGTGGGAACCCCCCCTGTACTGCCTGCTACCCACCTCCAAGCCAAACTTGTAGTAGAAATAGTTGAAGAAGTATTTGACACAGCTGCTGAGGCCGTCGTCGAGATGCTCACGGGAAACGTCCTCAAAGATGGTCTCAGTGACGGGAGCCACCAGCTGGTGCTGCTTGCGGTAGTACTGCTGGCGCCGGTACACGACCGCCTCGAACACCAGCAGCAACAGCACCAGAAGGTGGTTCTGGGGGGGACAAGGGGGATGCTCAGGTCCACACAGCTTGCCGCTGAGCACCCACCCGTGCGGTCCCCACAAACAGGGTGTCCCCAATGCCCACCTGGATGTAGCCCAGGTTGGGGTAGCCTTTGCGGATGCCGAACCAGTTGGCAGGGTCCACGGTGCTGCGGTACAGTGTGGAGTTGCTCAGCTCCTCCGGGCTCAGGTTGGTGCTGTTGAAATGGGGCTACAAAAGTGAGCACCGTTAGGTGTTTAGCACCCTTTGCCCTGTCCACAAGACATGCCCCCCTCCACTCAGGAAACCCTCCTTGTGCGCCACACGCACCTCAAAAACCGGGCATCCCCCTAGCGTGACTGCTCGGGTACCTGGGTGCAGTTGCTGGAGTATTCACTGGGGTCAACGATCTTGAGCTGGTAGAGCATCTTGCAGACAATGATGATGCAGGTCCAGACAGTGGAGAGGCAGGAGGCCATGTGGCGGAATCGGCAATAGGGCATGGCAAAGACCCACAGCAGCACCAGCAAGAAGTTCATCACCGATACCTAGGGCAGCAAGATATGTCAGCACCCCAGGGTGCCCAGCTGAGCCCCCCTGCTCTTGAGTCCTGGGGCTGGTACCTCCTGCAGGGCCACCCAGACGATGTAGAGAGCCACCAGTTTGAGGATGTGGAGCTCCAGGAGGCGCCTCACGAAGACCTGCCCGCGGGTCAGCATGTCTGAGAAGGTCCAGCCCAGCACGATCAGGCGCTCCAGCACCAGCCCCCATTTGGTGGGTGCTGTGGGGACACAGACCATCATATGGACACTCCTGCAGTCACCCCAACTCTTCTCTGTACCCTATCCATGCTTGCAGGATGCTCCAATCCATCCTCACACCATCCCACACTTGGAGATCAACCCAAATCCATCTCCCTATGCTCCCTGTGCCATCTTGGCTTGAAGGACACCCCAATCCATCCTCATACCTTCCCAGGCTTGCAGGACATCCCAATCCACCCCTGCATACCCCCAGCCCATTCCTGACTTGGAGGATGCCCCAACCCATCCCCGTAATCTCCCACACCTAGAGGACACCCCAATCCATTTGTGCACCCCTCCCACTTGGAGAACATCCTGACCCATCCCCACACCCTCCCATTCATGGAGGACACCTCAAATCCACCTCCTTATCCTCCTAGCTCCTTCCTGCCTTGGAGAACACCTCATCCCACCCTGTCCTCCCACCCCTACCCAGTACCCTGTGACGCGGCGTCGGGGTCGCCTGTCTCGGCGCCGTCAGCAGCGGCTACGTCCCGCAGCAGCCGGCTCCCCTGCAGCTCCTCGAGCCTGTGGGGAGGAGGGCTCAGCGTGGGCATGGGGCGCTCGGGGTGCAGGGGGGTCAATCCTGGCATGGGAACCTACCTGGGCATGTGGCAGGGTGGTGGGGTGGCAGCAGGGATATGCTCCAGGTCAGTGATGCGCATGAATGGCTGATGGAAGTAATGGAGCTGGAGGATGCAGGCCAAGAGGAAGAAGCCTGGAATGAGGGTGCTGGAGAAGAGCTCGGAGACGCTGAACTGCTCCAGACCCAGGTCCCACAGCCTGCGCAGGGAAGGTCAGTGTGAGTCTACATCCATCCCAGCTGGCACACTGGGATTCAATCCCAACTCCTTGTTTCCTCAGGGAAACAGTTGCCTCAGTTTCCCCACGTGCAATGCATCCTTTGCCCGTGTCCTGGTGCCACCACAGGGCTGGCAGCAGCAGACACGCTGCAGGAGGCTGGGGACACTCACTGCTCATCGGTGAGGCCTGTCACATTCTTCCAGTACATGGGGAAGTCCTCAAACTGGAAGGTGTAGATGGCGATGAGCACCAGCATGGTGTACGCCACCACCAGCCACCAGAAGCCCTTCAGAACCTTGCGCCAAAGGCTGTAGTACACCTGAGGGGACAGGGACATCAGCGGGGCCACAGCAGGCACAGAGACGGGATAGGAAAGGGTCCCCAGCCCCCCTACCTGGAACAGAGTGAGGCAGAGGAGGAAGAGGAGCATGTAGACGATCTTGTAGACGACGAGGCGCCCAGCAAAGCTGACCACGATGAACATGCCAGCACAGACGCAGATCCAGTATTTGGCATAGAAATCCCGCACCAGAACCCCCAGAGCCTTGAGCACGTCCCGCTGCCGGCTGGGCTCTGTGGGGCACGCAGGGAGCTGCAGGTGGCCAGGCAGGGGGCACACACATTCCCCAAATCCCCAGTACTCGCGCCCAGGGACGCTCAGCCCGGCACACGGTCCCTTTGGGTGGGTGACACCAGGAGTCCTCACCTGAGTCTGAAACGGTCACCTCCAGGAGCGGGGTGGTGGGGCACCTCCTTGTTAGCAGCTTCTCCTTAACGAACTGCCGCAGCAGCAGCCAGAAGGTGAGGGTGAGCAGGAGCTGCGGAGACAGGCGGTGAGTGGGAGCGTCCGGGTGTCGGTAGGGACAGGGATGGGAACGCCAGGCTCACCTTAGCCCCCAGCTCCAGGCAGGGATATTTGGGGTGTACCAGCCCCAGCTCCTTAAGGCTCAGGAAGTCAACACGGGTGGGCAGCTCGGGGACTAGATCCATGGCCCAGACGTACTGCAGGCTGCAGAGAGCTATGCCATAGAGGACGAGGAAGGGCGAGCAGAGCATGGCGAAGTGATGCCGGCTCCGCACAGTCCAGATGAGGCACGCCCAGAGCAGCAGCACGAAGGTGAGCCAGCTGTGGTAGGTGATGCTCCACACCTGCAGGCAGGCAGGATGCGGTGGCTCACTCGGGCTCAGCCCAGGTGGTGCTCCCGTGTCAGCCCGTGCCTCCCCCCAGCCCCTTACCATCATAGCGATGAGCGCGCAGACGTAGCTCTGCTTCATGACAACGTGGCTCAGGGTGTGCAGCAGTAGCCGCTCTGCTTGACTCCTTTTGCCTGGCCATGGAGTGGGGGACGGGACTGTGAGCTCCGAGGCCACAGGCAGGGCTTAGGGTGGGGAGGGCAGTGGGGGCAGGCTTACCTGGCTGTGGTGAGCTGGGCATGACGTGGACGGTGCAGTTCTCAGCACCACTGCCTGGCTTCCCAGTGCTGGGGGACAGCATGGGCTGGGGGACAGAGAGGGCTCAGAGCCCATTTTGGAACTCCCAAAGCACCCTGCACCCATTCCCCGCCCCTCGAGTCTGGGCATTGATTAGAGGGCGCAGCCACCCCAAACCCACCTTGGTGTCCTCAGTCACGCCATCGGTGTCCTTGGGCCAGCTCTCTAGCTCCACCAGATCCCTCTCCAGGCGCCTTGCTGGTGGCCGTGCTGGCACCACAGTTCTCTGCGAGGGGCAGGAGCCAACTCAGGGCACCCTGTGGCAGCCGCCGGGGGAGCAGGATCATGCTCCATCCCTCTGCCAAGGACCCCCACTGCTCCCCACCTCCCCTCCACCAGGAGTCCCTGGCGCAAGGGCTGGGGCAGTCTGAGCAGTGGGACACACTGGGCATTGGCACGGGGTCCAGCGCAACCCCGCAGCCCCTCACCTTGGAGTCCAGCCAGCGCAGCTTCACCAGGGTGGTCACCGTGTAGTAGAGCAGGAGCAGGATGCCAGGGTTGGCGTAGACGGGCCAGGGATGGTCAGTGTTGAGCACCAGGGCGTTGGGCTGGGAGCAATTGTGGTACAGGATGATGTCCTTGAAGCCGAACAACCTGTAAGGACAGAGCAGGTGGCATCATTCCCCGAGTCAGGGCCCTCGTGGTAAGCCAGGGTCCTATCCTGGCACTAGCACGGCACGCGGCTTCACCGAGCAGCCTCCAGCCACACTCCCCAGGGACCCACCAGGGCTGGCAGCAGGATAGGGGCAGCAAAGGGACCCCCACAGCACGGCTGCCTCCCCAGGGACTCACCGTGCCCAGATGGTGGGGGGTGGGAAGACCCCCTGGACGAAGGGCGTCTGGTAGGCATAGAGGCAGAGGATGTGGGCGGCAGCGTAGACGCCAACAAGGACGCAGAGGGTATCGAAGGCCAAGCGGCTGGTGGGGAGGTGGCAGGCCCACCATGTGCACAGCCCCACGAAGAGCAGGTAGTAGATACTGGAGGAGGCGGAGGGCAGGGTGATCCCTGGGGAGCAGTGCCCCGCAGGCGGTCAGTGTGCAGCTGAGCGTCCTCCGGCCAAGCACCCCCTCGGACCAAGCATCCCCTCTGGCAGCAAGGCCACCAAGGCCCCCCTCCCCAGCTCACCGCACACCCTGGCTCACCGTAGACACCCCACAGCCCGTACCCACCAGCCAAGGCCAGCAGCAGGATGGCCAGGCCCTTCCCAGCTGCCCATAGCAGCCAGTGAGCTGTCACCCGCAGCCTCACACTGAGTGGCGCGTCCCCATCAGCCGCGGTGCTGTGCCGCTCCACATCCTCCTCTTCCCCCTGCCCGGTGAGGAGAGCATGGAGTGAACCTGGTGGCCAGCCCCAGGCTGCTGCTGGCCGTGCCTCAGTTTCCCCGCTTGACGGGGAGTGCGGGGAGACGGCCAGGGCACCTTGCCCTGCGCTGTGCGGGCACGCAGCCCGGCACCTGGCCGTGTTTATCTCATTAGCTGCTTGGAAAGCGCCTCCAAAAAGCGGCTGTTTTTCTTGGCGCCAGCAGAAGGGTTCCCAGCACTGAGCTTTTTTCCAGGCTGCCTCCCGCGCTGGCCCTGTGCTCACAGCAAAGGCATTCGCATCGCCCGGCGCTCCGGTTACAGCCTGGCCATAGCCAGAGCCGGGACAGCAAGCGCCCACCACAACAGCCCAGACCAGTGGGGAGCACCCCATATTGGGACTAAGCCCTGAGGGGTGTTTGCTGAACTGGGGAGCATCATGGGCTTGGGGCTGTGTCTACCTGGGCGACCTTGGCACAAACACAGCATCCCCATGCCCCGCTGGCACTGCTAGGCAAGGCTGGCACCTCATGGCACTGCACCCAGCATCCCCATGCCCCGCTGGCACTGCTAGGCAAGGCTGGCACCTCATGGCACTGCACCCAGCCCTGCATCCTGCCGACAAGCTCAGCTGGGTACCAGCATCCCGTGATCACCCGCCCTACTGCCCTTCCTGAGCCCAGGGATTCTGGAGCAGAGGTGCCATCCAGAGCCCTGGGACACAGGCACCGCACTCCCCCTGCCAGCAGGCAGCCCCACACGGAGCAGTGGGGCTGGGATGTTTGCCGGGATCCCTATGGCAACACAGGAGCAAACACAGGCGCTCCTCCGAGGCTGAGTCACCCTGGCCCATACGAGGTGCTGCAATGATCAGGAAATCATCGAATGTTTTGGGTTGGAAAGGATCTGAAAGATCATCCAGTTCCACCTCCCTGCCATGGGCAGAGATACCTCCCACTGGATCAGGCTGCTCCAAGCCCCATCCAACCTGGGCTTGAACACCCCCAGGGATAGGGGAGCCACAGCTTCCCTGTGCCAGCACCCCACCGCCCTCATTGTGAAGAATTTTTTCCTTTATGTCCAGTCTAAATCTTCCCCTCACCAATTTAAAGCCATTCCCTCTCATCCTGCCACTCCAGGCCCTTGTAAAAAGTTCCTCCACAGCATTCCTGGAGCCCCTTCAGGTACTGAGAGCTGCTCTAAGGTCTCCTCAGACCCTTCTCTTCTCCAGGCTGAACAACCCCAACTCTCTCAGCCTGTCCTCAGAGCAGAGGTGCTCAAGCCCTTGGATCATCTTCGTAGCCCTCCTCTGGAACTGTTCCAACAGTTCCATATCCTTCTTATGTTGGGAATTCCAGAACTGGACACAGGACTCCAGGAGGGATCTCACGAGAGCAAAGCAGAGGGGCAGAATCTCCTTTCTCGCCCCGCTGGTCACGCTGCTTTGGATGCAGCCCAGGATCTGGTTGGCTTTCTGGGCTGCAAGCAAGCAGTGCCGGCTCACCTTGAGCTTCTCACCACTGCTGCTGGGCAGCCCAAACTGCCCCCATCCGGGTGCCCAGCCAGTGGGGACATCCCCGTGCCAAGCCCTCCTTGTTCCAGCCTGCATTCCTGGGAAGGGGATGGGGGACAGGGAGGCTGGCAGGGGCTCGGCAGGACGTGGCAGGTGGGATGGTGCTGATGGAGCTGGGGTTGACTCTCACCCGATCAGGGGGCTCCAGGGACCCCAGCCTTCGGCCATGGGTGGCAGCGCTGGCCTTGGGGACAAGGCGGCGGCACAGGCACAGGCAGAGGGACGAGACCAGCAGGATACCGACGTCGGGTGCCACCAGACGCACCGAGTTGGGGATATCGCTCAAGTCCAGCCTGGAGGGGAAAGAGGAGGAGTAGGGGAGGGCTTGCAGGTGCATTTCCCCCCACTGCTGCCAGCCCCCCGCCCCACGCCACCAGGACACCCTTACCTGGTGACCCCGATGTGCCGAGCGAGGACCTCCCAGGTGCTGCCTGCGGGGAAGCAGGGAGGTGCTGAGTTTGGCAGACCCCGCATGGGCAAGCTCCATGCCCACCCGGAGCAGCTTCCCCATGGGGAGAAAGTCCCGTGTCCACAGGGACCCAGGATGCCCAGTGCAGCAGCCACGGAGAGCACACCCTGGCACGGCACAGCATGTGGCACGGTGTGTGGCTGTGACCCCACATAGCCTCAGCAGCCCCCCAGCACCCAGCAGGATGGGATTCCCACACCCCCACGTCACCAGCTTGGGGGTCCAGCCCCACATCGCGGGGAGAGGGTAAAGCCAAGGGAAACAGAGGGACGGGAGGGCAGGGACAGGTGTGGCCTCCCCCAGCAGCCTGTCCTGGTGCCCCGTACTCACAGCTGGGCCCCAGAAGCTGGTCCAGGACAGGCAGCGTGTACAAGCATATCTGGAAAACGAGGTGGCCTAGGAGGAAAAGGATGCTGGTCCCCAGCAGAGCTTTGAGAAGGCGGACAGTGTGACCTGCAAGACACAAGCAACCTGTTACCCATAGCCCAAAGTGAACTCAGGGAGCACCAGCATTCCCAGCAGGGATCCAGCACCCTCAGGAAGAGCTGGGAAAGGGTGCACTGCAGTTGTGCCCAGAGATGCCAGGGGCTGCTCCAGGGACAGGGTCCCACCAGGACCTTTCATATCTTGCCATGCACCCGGCACAGCCCAACAGCACCATTTTGACTCCTTTACTAGGTAAAAAGAGGCAAAAGGCAATGCAGGGAGCCAGGACCCCGCTCCCTCCCCTTGCTTCTGCAGCATCCTCCAACCCAGCTGGCACTGAACGCTTCCCTGGCCTCACTGGAAGCAACCAGCATCAGGATGCATCTCCCCATCCCCATCTCAATCCCTGGTGGAATGCCCTGTGGGGTGCTGGGGGTGGCCCCCAGAGGATCCCTCACATCACGAGCCCCATCAGAGCTTCCACCAGCTGCAGCCGTGCCCCCGTCCCACCCAGCTCCCTGGGCCACACGCCCACTTTCCCAGCCATGGGACAGGCAACGAGCCCACCGCAGCTGCACAGCGGCTGAGGGGCAGCGCTAGGCCAAAAACTCTCCCTCTGCTTGTTTCTTTTTCCTGTAAAACCTCAGGAAAGCCATCAGCAGCGCCCAGGCTCTGGGGCCATGCAAGCCCATGAAATATTCAGAGGGCAGAGCTATTAGCTGCGGCTGTGCCAGGCGCTGCCGGCTTGTGCTACAGTGTGGCTGAGCCTGGCAGGGCTATGGGTACCCAGTGGCCCCTGAGTAGGGATGGATCCCATGCACCCCGCATGGGGGATGCACCCCCAGGACCCCCAGCATGTGCCCGTGGGGGGAACATGCCTGGGCAGGGCACAAGGGCTGCTCCTGGTCCATCCCTGCCCACCTGGCGGTCACAGCCCAGCCCTGAGGTTTCTGGTTAATAAGACCAGGACTCAAAACTGACTATTTTGTAGCTGGAGATCTATTAATAGCCGCACCGGGTTATAATTAACAGAGTGAGGCTGCCACGCGGAGCCACGCTGCCCGGCTCAGGGGAAACCGCAGGAGAAGGAGGGCAGGTACCTGCAGCCCCTATGCTGCCCACCCTGCTGCCCACCGTGCCCTGCCCAGTCCCCCAGCGCTGAGCCCCTTACCTCCAGCGGAGCGCCGTGTGGGCCCCGGGAACCAGGGCAGGAGCAGCAAGAAGAGCAGGTACACCAGGGAGAGGACATTGAAGCGGAAGATGCAGGCTGGGGGCAGAGGTACAGGCAGGGTTAGTGCTAGGGACGTGGCACTGGGAGGGTGGCACAGCCCACCCAGCGCCCGGCTGCATCCCCCCCATGCCCCCATCCTAGGGACCTCCGAGCAAAGGAAACCCCAAAACAAGAGGCACCCCAAAACCAGGGGCAGTCTCAGACAGCGACTCTAGCACCTAGAAAGACTGGTGGGAAGAAAGGGACCTGGGCAGGAGATCAGGCTGGGTCAGTCCTGGTGACCCCGATGGGGAGGGCAGGGGGGACACCAGAGGTCCCAGATGTGTGGGATGACGGAAGGACAAGAATGATGAGCAAAATCTGCCACGTTTCCACATGTAAGACCACAGTGAGGTTTGAGGACCCCATGGCTGGCTGGGGACCCCAACTCACTGCCACCCCGGGGCTTGCACAGCCTCCTACCTGCACCCAGCCCTGCTCCAGGCATGCCACCACCTCACCACCTTCCTCCTCGCTTATTTTTAGACCTAAATTACAGCTTGTTTGCAGGCGTCAAACCATCGGAGAGGCTGGGCAGGGAGCAGGGCTGAGCCAGCACCCTGCAGAGCTGCCGCCGGTGGGGTTGGGGATGGCACAGTAGGAACATCCCAGGATAGCTGCAACCTTGGCTGGGGACGCAGTGTTCCCAGGGGCTGCGAGCACACGTCAGGCAAGCAATGACGGACACCGGCACATGCACCGAAGCAAACCAGCCCTGCAGCCACCCAGCCACAAGGCCCCAATGACGGATGTGAAGAGCATCATGGGGGTCTGCGCAGGAGAGAGGCTTCGCTTTTCAACCGTGTCACCACTCCAGGTGGTCCCAAGGGAATCCTCCATCCCCAAACCAGAGGGGCACGACCCCGATTCCCCGCTGCAAGCTGTTCTGGGTAGAGAGAAGAACCTCTTGGACAGCCCAGGGAGGGGACAGCCACATGGAACTGGTGTCAGAGACCATGGCTCTGCATGGCCAGGGCAGGGACTTGCTCCGGTTGGGAAAGAGACAAGGCAGAGGGGGCCAAGTGGGCAGCCCCTGGCCCCGTGGGGCTGGGGGACAAGGAGAGTGGCAGGCCGGGTGCCAAGGGACGTGCTCAGCACCGTCAGCCCGGCACAGCCCTTCCTGTGTTTATGTGGTTTCAACGGGACAGCACATCCTGGGCTGAGGGACAGCGTAGCCCAGGGGGGACACGATGCAGCCCCAGCACCCTAGGGATGGCAGGGGATCCCCAAGGGCTGCGGGGGTGGTGGGAGGGGAGGCACCCAGGAACACACCCAGCAGCCCAGGGCACATCCCACGCAGAACCAGTCAGGGCTAAAGCGAGTCCCCAACCCCACAGCAGGATCCCCATCTGCCTCCCGCACCCAGCAAGCGCAGGCAGCCCCCCGGCCCAGGGTGGGGGTACCGGGACCACTGTCCCGCTGGCCGCCTCTCCACGGTGACCCCAGGATGCGTCACCTCCCCACACGCTGCCGTGGGTTGCTGGCTATGTTTCGGCAAACCATGATCTAATGGAGCAAATATTCCCCTTCCCGCGCCAGCGGTGACGGGGCCAAGAGGAGCCTTCCCGGTGCGGGGGCGAGCTGCCGCTCTGGCTTATGTGGGAGCCAGCCACCACCTCCTTGAGAGCCACCGGCACCCCTCGTCCCAGCACGGACCCTGCAGCCCATTCCTGAGCCAGGGCAGAGTCCTTTGAGTGCTTAAGGCAAACCAGCCCTAGTGGGAGTCCTGCTCACAGCCAACCTGTGTGTGCTGGTGGCACAGAGGGGACCAGCGGCACAGGAACCCTGCTGGCATCACCTGGGATGGGGTCAGCCCAAGAGCTGCAGGGAGGAGAGCTGAAGGGTCACCTTCCCTGGAGGGGTTTAAGGGATGGGTGGATGAGGCGCTGAGGGAAATAGTTTAGTATTTGATAGGAATGGTTGGACTCGATGATCCGATGAGTCTTTTCCAACCTGGTGATTCTATGACAGGGATTGTGGGCACCGTGGGGTGCGCTCATGCTGCAGGGAACATGCATGCTGGAGAGCCAGCATGACCCACATATTTTATGCTACCAGTGCTGGGAGCATCACTCCCAGAAAGGGGCCAGAAGAGAGCAAGCACCATTGTGGCAGCAGCTCAGGGTCACCTGTGGCACCACAAAGGGCTTGGAGCAACCACCTGCAAACGCAGAACACTCTGCTGCACCCCAGGGCTGAGCCAGCACCCATAGGACCCTCCGGCCAAAGTCTCCCCGTCTGTCTCTGTTTGAGGCATCACCGGGAAAGCTCCCGGCACTTGGTCAGCGCTTGCTGCAGCCCTGGCTTCAACCATCTTTTAAGTGCTCGAGGATGAAAAAGGGTGAAGAAGAAAAGATGCTGACGGTATGCTGGGCAGGGAGCAGCCCCCTGGCATGGTGCAGCCTGGTTTGGGAGCACTCGCAGTGCCCGGCTTTGCACCCGCGCCCTCTCAGCTGCACCAGGGCACACGGTGCCAGCGCTGCGTGGGTGCCCTGTCCTGCACAGTTGGAGGAAACCGGTTCCCCGCTGTGCTGACAGCAGAGAAATGATGGAGTGGGGAGAAAAACCAGTTTAGCCGTGGGGAGAGAGACAGTGGGGAAAGCAGCTCAGAGGAGAAACCCGCCCTCCTGCACCCATCGTCCCCACGAGGAGCCAGGCAGGTGGGTGCAGCTCTCTAGCACCCGCTGCTCCCCATGCAAGCAGCACCCATCACCCACAATGACCTGCAGTCTCACCTCTACCGCACACACAGAGCAGGATCTGGCCAGTGCTGAGCATCCCCTTTTACCTCCAGCAAGGTTATCCTGGATCCGCACCCCAATTCCCTCTTCCCCAGCCCCATGGGAGTGGGAGCAGCCAGCCCAGCTCCTGTGCTGCCGGAGAGTTCACGGCCACTGCGGCCAGCGCTGGCAGCCAGCAGCACTTGAAATATTAACGACGTTAATGTGCCGAGAGGAGGATAAATCGCAGCTCCAGGGAGCTGGGCCAGATGTGCTGGGTTTCCTTTAATCTCCCCTTGAGAGGCAAAGGGGGTCACAGGAGACTCCAGGGAGAAGGCAGGGACCTGGCAGCAAGGATGGGGGCAACCAAGGTCTCTCCCATTGCAATGAGGCTGGGGAGAAGGGCAGCTAGGAGAGGGTCAGGGTCTACAGCCCACTCCCAGCAAACCATCCCGCGCCCAGCCAGCTCCTGGAGACGGATCTGCACCCCGCTGCACAGGAAAGGGGGTCCCCTGTGCCCCACCAGCAATGGGGAGCCCCAAACACCAGCCCTGCAGCACCATCTGCCCTGTGCCTGCGCACAGCCCCTACACCAACTGGCACCCGTGTAGCCGCCGGCTCTGTGGGGACCTGCGGCCGCTCAGGATTAATTAGCAGAGCTCTTTAATTCTCTGCCTGCTCTGCTATTTTTACCCAGGCCCGTTACCTGCTGCCGGGGCCAGGCAGCTCTGCTGAGCTGCTTCCCAACAGCCAGGTCCTGCCTCCTGGCTGACAGCCCCCAGCTGGGGTCCTGGGGACTCAGGGACAGAGAGTGTCCCCAAGATGTCATTTTGCACTCAGGACCCTGCGCTCTGCAAACCAAAGGCAGGCTAACATGAACTCCAGCCACAGACACTCTCCTCCTGGGATTTCTCCCCATCCCAAAATCCGAGCAGCCTCAAAGCGAGCCCCAGGTCCATCCATGCCGGGAGGACCAGCCACCAGCACATTCCCAGCCCCAGCTCCTCTTTCCGGAAAGAGGGAGAACAGCTCCACAGGTTCACCCACCGTATCCTGTTTTTGTGGAAAGTTAATCCCACTCCTGCCAGGATGGAGGCAGCGGCCAGCCGCGCTCGGCTGGGATGCCAGGAGAGCTGCCCCAGGAGGGCACCGGGCTTGGGGCCACATGTGTTAACCTGGCAAACCTCAGCAGCTCCCGCAACTGGACATGGAACGCAGTCTTTAGGGACAAGTGCTGGCTGTCACCACTGTGCCTGGGGACACCCCCAGCTCCCGCGCCGCAATCTCTGTAGCGGGTGCACACCAGGATGGGGACAGACCATGACAGGGGGGCTGGAGCAGCTCCTGGGGCTCAGCACCAGGTTGCCCACGCACGCATCCTGCTTGCACGCCCACCTGCATAAAAGGACTCACGTTCCCATCAAAAAGAAAATGATGGATCTGGGAATGTCCGTTTCCCACGGGCAGCTCGGAGCCAGGAGAGTGTCTGCCAGGCAGCAGTGCCAAGCAATCTCCAAACACCCCCAATTTCTCAGCCAGTCGCAATGGGCACCCCAGGATTCTTCTGTGACCGGGATGAGGAGGATGCGAAGGGGTAAACCCAAAGCCCCTGCAAACCCAGTCTGCAGCAACCCCTCCAGGACAGGGGAGACCCAGGGGCAGCACTGGGACCCACTGCACCTCCAGGGAGCCCCCATGGCATCACCCACCACAAAGCGCCCACCCAGGGGCTTCGCAAGAGGCTCAGTCCCAGGGAGATGGGCACCCAGGCACAGACAGAGCCCTGCAGGCAGCCAGCCCTGCACCTTCCATCCCCTGCACGCCTGGGGAGGAAACAGAGTTATTGCTCTTGGAGACAGCAGTGGTGCTTTTTTTTATTATTTTTTTTTCCTCCTCTTTTTTTATTTCTCTTCATTTTATAAAAAGCACCTGACCGCAGGAGGCAGCTGGCCACATCCCATGCTCCCGCCAGCGCCCAGCTGGGCACCCAGGGCTGACAGAGAGCTGCCTGGTCCCCATTCTGGTCACCCCATGGGTGGGACGTGCCCCCCACACCTCCATGCACCCCAGCATCTCTGCTGGGCAGGATGAAGTGGAGGCACCTCCCTGTACCAAGTGGGGATCCGGCCCACGGCACAGCTGGGAAGACAGCATGGGGGTGCCAGCCAGGGGGAATCAGGGCCACCCTGAGCTGTGGCGCTGAGCTCCTGCACCTCCACCCGCCTGGAGCTGGACAGGAGCCGCAAGCAAACATCCTCCGGACGTTTGGGAAGAGCCTAATTGCTGGGGAAGGAAGGGATGCAGGCGGGTCAGGCTCTAGGGCTCTTCCTCCCCACTAGGTGCAGCAGAACAAGCCGTGTCACACCCTGTGCCTCAGTTTCCCTTTGGGTCAGGTGCAAGGTCCCAGCCCCCTGGATCCCAGCCCCATGGCTCCTTGCAGCGGTGGCTTCGCAGGAGGGAACTGCTCTCCCAGGACAGCCCCAAAACCCTAGTGGGGCCCCAAATTTAAACAAGCCACTGACGGGATCACCACTGGCACCACCAGTCACGGGCAACAGCAGCTCCTGGGCACAAGCCCCCATGCTGGAGTGGGGGGGAGCAGGGAAGCAAGCTGGGGACAATTTGGGGCCAAATCAGCATAACTGGAGCATGAAAGTCACCACAGGGGAGAACGCCAACACCACCCGCAGCACCAGCAGCCGTGGGAGACAGCGGCTCCCCGACACAACCCCCCGTGTTGAAGCCAGGCCAGCAGGCAAGCCAGTTTGGGACAATTTAAGGACAAATTGGGGCCAAATGGGCATAATTGGGGCGCGAGGGCCGCCTACGGGATCACCACAGGGGAGGACACCAACGCCACCAGCACCACCGACCATGGGAGACAGCGGCTCCCAGGCAAACGGAGCAGGGTGAGCAGGGAAGCAAGCTTGGGAGAAATTGGGGCCAAAGCAGCATAACTGGGGCACGAGGGCCCCACGTACAAGGCCGCGCCCAGAGGCCACGTGTCACCCTGGGCACCCATGGGACACGGCCGGCAGGTCCCGCGCCCCAGAGCGGTGGCTGCCACCCCACCGGCCAGCAGGCCTTGTGCAAGCGACACGGGGGCCACCTTTCCCTTCCCAGCCCCTGCTCGCAGGCAGGGTTATAATTAACCTCCTCACATCCTGCGCGATGCACTGAGTCACTCCTCGAGCGAAGCAGAACAAATAAAGAGAAGCTTTTTCAACAGTCACCAACTTCCTCTGCCAGCCAGGCTCACCCCGCGCCGGCGGCACCGCGGACCCCAGCCCAGCGCCCCAAAACACAGCCGGGACAGGGGCTGCTCGGCTGGGCGCAGCTCCCGTGGGGCATTTTGGGGGTGACGCTACCCCAAAAGTCACGCCGTAGCTTCTCTGGGCTGCAGATCCCTCGGCATGGGCGGCACGAGCCCAGCAGCAGCCGCCAACCCTACCCACGGCCGGGCACAAGGAGCCCCTTGAACAATCCTGTTTACGGAGAAGTATTTTTCCTTTAGGTAAACGGAGAGTCCCCGAACGGGGTCCCCCAAGCAGCCGGGGTTCAAAGAGCCAATTCTTGTTCTGCGCGTCCCAGGACACGGGTATTTTCCAGGCCGGTAGCCAGACGGTTGCCGCGGTGGGTGGCGCATCTGCCTTCGGAGCCAACGTTGCTCCGAACGGGTTGGGAGCAGCTGGCGAGCCACGACCCCACGGAGGCTGCTGAACCCCACGGGGCACCCAGCACCGGGACACGGAGCCAGGATGGGTGCGAGGTGCCCTCCAGACGTCACCCACCGCAGCCGCGCTGCCGGCTGGGCTGTTCCAGCACCTTCTTCGCCCTCCACCTTGCGAGAGGAGCGAGCGAGGTGACAGGACCGTGTCCAGATCGGGATGGTTTTAGAGCCAAAAAGCCAGCGGGTGCCCGGTGCCGGGGTGCACTGGGTGTTCTCAGGGGGATAACAACACGCACCCCACACACCCGCCCTGGAGGAGAAGTGCCAGCGTTTCCCAAGAGCAGGAATAACTCCCGCGTGGGAATTTGGGGGGACGGGGTGGTCCCAGTGGGGGCGAGAAAAACATGTCGGATGGGTTGGGCAGGGGCTGTGTCCCCCGTGGGGCTGGGGGGGACACACCGGGCAGGTCCTCGGGGTTTGGGGGGGGGGGGGGGGATGCAGAGCCGGTCCCCTATGGGGGGGGGGGGGCACGACCGTGCAGGACGGTCCCGCGTGGGACCGATGACCTCCCCCCCAAATCGGTTCCTGGTTCCCTCCCGGTTCCCCCGGGGCCGGTGGGGTGGGGGGACACTCACCGGCGAGCAGGGCGAGCGGCAGCAGCAGCCAGAAGAGCCCCGCGCACAGCGCCCGCCGCTCCATCCCTTCAGGGCCGGCCCATGCCCCGCCGAGCCGAGCCGAGCCGAGCCGAGCCGAGCCGAGCCGAGCCGAGCCGAGCCGAGCCGAGCCGAGCCGAGCCGAGCCGAGCCGAGCCGAGCCGAGCCGAGCCGAGCCGAGCCGAGCCGAGCCGAGCCGAGCCGAGCCGAGCCGAGCCGAGCCGAGCCGAGCCGAGCCTGGGCAGGCCCCGCTGGCCGGTCCCGCAGCGCGGAGAAGGGACGCGCCTCCCCCGCCCCGCTCCCGCCGCCCTCTTTTTATAAGCGGCGCCGCCCGCCCCCCCCGGCTCGGCCCGCCCAGCCCCGGCACCGCTGTCACGAGTTGGCCGGGCTCAGCCCCGACGGCGCGGGCCCCGCGGCCCCGGCCGCTCGCCCAGTCGCCAAGGGCACCCCGGGGACTCGGTGTTGGGGGGGTACAAAGGGTTAACCCCGGCCGTGAGCGGGGTGGGGTAGAGGGGTGCAGCAAAGGTTTAACCCAAACCAAGGTGGGAGGGGGTGCAAGGGGTTAATCCCAGCCGGGGGGGGGGGAGGAGTGCAAAGGGTTAATTCCAGCCGTGACCAGGGTAGGATGTAAAGGGTTAATCCCAGCTGTGACTGGGTTGAGAGTGTAAAAAGGGTTAACCCCAGTCATGATCGGGGTGGGGTGTGAAAGGGGTTAATCCCAGCCGGGGTGGGGTTGGGGATGCAAAGGGTTAACCCCAGCCAGGGTAGGGGGATGCAAAGGGTTAACCCCAGCCAGGGTAGGGGGATGCAAAGGGTTAACCCCAGCCGTGAGCGGGGATGGGGATGGGGGGAGTTGCAAAGGGTTAATTCCAGCTTCGCAAACCCGAGGGGTAAAGCCCCTGCGAGCCTGCAGCAACCCCTCCGCGCCACCCGGCGGCGCTGCAGCCCCCCACTGCTGTCACGGGCTGTAGGGGCTCAGCCCCCCCACTGCTGTCACGGGCTGTCGGGGCTCAGCCCCCCCACTGCTGTCACAGGCTGTCGGGGCTCAGCCCCCCCACTGCTGTCACAGGCTGTCGGGGCTCAGCCCCCCCACTGCTGTCACGAGCTGTCGGGGCTCAGCCCCCCCCCTGCTGTCACGGGCTGTCGGGTCTCAGCCCCCCCACTGCTGTCACGAGCTGCTGTCCGGCCTCAGCCCCACACCCCCTCCGGTCCCCGCTGCCAGCAGCACGGGTATTAGAGTCAGGGAAAAGAGAATATAAATAACAATAAATTAAAAAATAGCTGATGTGTTTCCTGTTTGCTTCGTGGAAAAAAAAAAAGAGACCGGAGATAATTGAGGCTGAGCGCTTGGCTCGGCAGTGCCTGCACAGAGCCCTGCAGCCGCGCCAGCTCAGGGCACAGGACATCCCCTTGGGGGCAGCTGGGCAGCCCTGGGAGCTGGGAGCAGTGTCCCCAGAGCTGGGGAGCCAAAGGCACAGCCACGCACCCATGGAGCTGGGTGCACAGAGGAGGGGAGCTGGGTATGTGGCCATGCACCCCAGGAGCTGGGGATACGGTCACACAGCCCAGGAGCTGGGGACACGGACACACACCCCAGAGCTGAGCACACGGTCACACACCCACAGAGCTTGGGACACAGTCATGCAGCCCAGAGCTGGGGACACAGTCACACATCCTGGGAGCTGGGGACATGGCCACACACCTTGGGAACTGGGGACACAATCACACATCCTGGGAGCTGGGGATATAGTCTCACCCCCCCAGAGCTGGGGACACAGTTATGCAGCCCAGAGCTGGGGACACGGTCACACACCCCAGAGCTAGGGACATGGTCACACATCCCCAGAGCTGGGGACAGGGTCACACACCCCAGAGCTGGGGACACGGTCACACATCCCAGAGCTGGGGACACGGTCACACACACCAGAGCTGGGGACACGGTCACACATCCCAGAGCTAGGGACACGGTCACACATCCCCAGAGCTGGGGACAGGGTCACACACCCCAGAGCTAGGGACACGGTCACACATCCCCAGGGCTGGGGACAGGGTCACACACCCCAGAGCTGGGGACACGGTCACACACCCCAGAGCTGGGGACACGGTCACACACCCCAGAGCTGGGTACCACACTCCATGCCAGAGCCTGAGCTGGGAAGGCGCTGGGCACAGGTGGCAGCAAGGCCATCGATGGCCGGTGGCTGTGGGGCAGCGGGCAGCACCCCAGCAGTGCTGGTAACCGCCAGCCCCTAACAGGAACCATCAGGCTGTGAAATTCTCCACATTCTTTGGCCTCCCAGCGTTTGTTTTCTGAACATGCTTAAATAAAGCGGCATCCAGCTGGCACGCTGCCCCCCTGCTCCCCACCTCGGTGGGCTCTGCTCTCTCCCCTGGGGTCCCTCCGGAGGTCTCGGGGCTCTCTCCCCCATCCCAGACGTGCCGCAGAAACCAGAGCCACCCAAACCCCGCTGCCCGTGGCGCAGACTGCGGGCAGGACAGCCCTGAGGGCCCCAAACCTGTGTGTCCAGATGAGTTTTGCTGGGTGCAGCAGCTGGGATGGGCTCTGAACACCCAAACCGCCCTGGAGCACCCTCGGAGCAAGGACTTGGCCCCTCTGCCTGGTCGCTGGGACCCAGAGGGAATCACTCATGGAAGTCAAACACTTGTCAGTGTCACAAAGGCTTGTAGTGGTAGGATGAGGGGGAATGGGTGTCAACTGGAGAGGGGCAGGTTTAGTCTAGACCTAAGGAAGAATTTCTTCAGGATGAGGGTGGTGAGGCCCTGGCCCAGGGAAGCCGTGGCTGCCCCATCCCTAGAGGGGTTCAAGGGTAGGTTGGATGGGCCTTGGGCCCGGTCTGGTAGGAGGTGTCCCTGCCCCTGGCAGAGGGGTTAGAACTGGGTGATCTTTAACGCCCCTTCCAACCCAAACTATTCTATGACTCCATGAATCACAGAATCATACAATCGTTACGTTGGAAAGGACCCCACCAGATCATTGAGTCCGACCACTCCCATCAATCACTAAACCCTGCCCCTCAATGCCTCATCCATCCATCCATCCATCTCTTAAACACCTCCAGGGAAGGTGACTCAACCACCTCCCTGGGCAGCTGTTCCAGTGCCCAATGACCCTTTCTGTGAAATACTTTTTCCTAATGTCCAGCCTGAACCTCCCCTGGTGGAGCTTGAGGCCATTCCCTCTCGTCCTGTCCCCTGTCACTTGGGAGAAGAGCCCAGCTCCCTCCTCTCCACAACCTCCATTCAGGTAGTTGGAGAGAGCAATGAGGTCTCCCCTCAGCCTCCTCTTCTCAAGGCTAAATGTCGAATGTCAAATCAGAAGTGTCTGCATTCACCCTACATCCATGACCCCCAGGAATGGAAATTATCACCGCCAAAGCCCCAGGCTGCACCCCAGAGCGGATCCAGGAAAGGGTGGTGTGTGGCATCCACGCTGGCGAGCTCCAAGCACCCACTGCACTGCAGCCGGCAGCGGGGTTGGGGATGGAGGATTGTGGAAGTAAATGGGCGCAGGGAACGGCACTCCAGAGCCCTGCTTCGCGCAGCCGAATCCGGCCCTGAGTAGCCCCGCTGCACTTTGCCAGCCTCGCTCAGGCTTTAAGAAGGAGATGCTGGAGAAGAGCGGGGCCCCGTAATGAGCTGTGGGCACAGCCTGAGTGCCTGGTGAGGTGTTATATGGGCGAGCGAGCTTCTCCCGCATCCGGGCAGAGCCATTAGCACGCGGCCACACTGTGGGGCAGGGGGATGCTGTCCGTGTCCCCGGAGCCCCACAGCTGTCCCCAACCAGAGTGACTTAGAATCATAGAATCATAAAACAGGTTGGAAGAGACCCACTGGATCGAGTCGAACCATTCCCATCAATCACTAAACCATGTTCCTCAGCAACTCGTCCACCCTCCCTTAAACACCTCCAGGGAAGGTGACTCAACCACCTCTCTGCAGCCTCTGCCAGTGCCAAATAACCCTTTCTGTGAAAAATTTTTTTCCTAACGTTCAGCCTAAAACTTGGACTTCTTGGAACCACAACAGATGAGGGGGAAGGCAGCAGTGGCCGAGCTCTTGCTGGGACTGTTGTCCTCAAGTTGCACCAAGGCTGGTTCAGATTGGACATTAGGAAGAGCTTCTTCATCGAAAGGGTTTTTGGGCACCGGCAGAGGCTGCCCAGGGGAGTCTCTGTCCCTGGAGGGTTTAAAAGACGGGCAGATGTGGTGCTTGGGGACACGGTTTGGTGGTGGACGGGCACAGTTGGGCTTGATGATCTCAAAGGTGTTTTCCAACCTAGTGATTCTGTGATCAGCTCAGCCTCACAGGAGCTGGAAACAAGCAGCTCCGTGTCCCCAAACACACTGGGGAGAGGAGATAAGAGGGGTGACCACTAGCACAGGGGCTGGACGGGGCGAGCGCCATCGCGGGCGCTGTTTGCCCTGCTCCCAGCCTGCTTTGGGGGCCCAGCTTACAAGACCCAACACCCCGCGCCAGCCGGGGGCCAGGAATGCTCCACGCCTGCAGCAGGCGGGGGCACCAGCCGGTCTCTGAACCGAGCAAAGAAACCCCTCCTGGCCCCGACGTGCAGCTCCCCTCCCGGCTGGCGCGGCGCCTTTAAGAGCCCGGCGCGCCAATTCCCTCCCACGTGACCCGGTGAGCGCGCGGGGAGCTGGGACTCGGCCGCGCGGGTTCCCGCCAAGATTGGAGCCTTTGGCGCGCTGCGCGGCGGCCGCGTGTGTTGGGGCCACCGCCGGCTGCTGGGACAACCGGGGCCACCGGGGCCACCACCACCGGCTGCTGGGACCACCGAGGCCACCACCACCGGCTGCTGGGACAACCGGGGTCACTGGGACCACCACCGGCTGCTGGGACCACCGGGGCCACCACCACCGGCTGCTGGGACCACCGGGGCCACCACCACCGGCTGCTGGGACAAGCGGAGCCACCGGGACCACCAGCAGCTACCGAGGCCACCGGAACTGCCACCGGTTCCGCCCCAGCCATGTCCCAGCTCCGCGTCACCGACTTCTTCGGCCGCACGAAAGCGGTCACCGGAGCCCCGGCCAAGCGCGGCGCCCGTGGGCTGAAGGCCGCCCCCGCGGTGCCCCGGGAGGAGGAGGAGGCGGAGGAGCCGCGGGGTGTCTCCGGTGCCCCGGCGGCGCTGCCCCCCTCGCCGCGCACACCGGCCCGCGGGGGCTGCCCGGGGCCGCGGGGCCGCGTGGGGATGAAGCGGGGCCGCGCCGAGATGGAAGCGGAGCTGCCGCCCGGGAACCGGCCCGGGAAATCGGCGCGGAAGAGGCTGGAGCTGCACCGGGACGAGGAGCCGGGGCCGCCGGCGGTAGGAGAGCTGCCGGGGGTGGGAGAAGCGTAAAACCGGGGGCCTCCGCGAGGGCTTGGACCCCCTTCCCCAGAGCGGGTCCCCCCAGGGCTCCTCCCCCCTTTCCTTTTCTTTTTCCTGATAAAGACCCCTCCTTCCTTTTTTTCCTGATGCTGACACTCCCCCCTTTTCTTTTCTGATGTTGACCCCCCCCCCTCTTTTTTTTTTGATGCAGACCTCCCCCCAAGGGCTCAGCCCCTTCCCCAGTACAGCTCCCCCCAAGTTCAACCTCCATTTGATGCTGACTTTTCCCCCCATCAGGGCTTGCTGCTTGCTCCTTGCCCCTAGAGCAGCCCCCCTAGGTCTCCCCCAACGCACAAGGCTATGGGGAGAGCACAGAGGGAGTGTGGGATCCGTGCCTGGGCAGCCTCTAAAGCTCCTCCACTCTCTTGCAGGTCACCAGCCCGTCGCCTCCAGCCCCGGCTGTGCCCTCGCTGGACCTGGCAGAGCCCCCCCAAGCCAGTGCCACACGCTCCCCCAGCCAGGGGCAGGATGAGGGGACACAGCCTGGCACAGCGTCCCCCAGAGCACCCAAGCGCCTGCAGCGGGTATGGGATGAGCCCGGCTCTCTCCTCTCGCGTTTTGCTTGTGTGGCTGCTGTGTGAGCCCCACTCTGAGCGTGTGCCCCCTCCCCACTCAGGAGGACCTGTCTGAGCTGCGGGGCCGCCTGCAGAAGGTGAAGGCGCTGGCCCAGCTGCCACCCATCCCTGCTGGTGCCAGCACGGAACTGCGGAGCCGTCTGGAGAAAATGCGACAACTGGAGCTGCGGATCTGCCAGAAGAAAGAGGGTAGAGGAGGCACGCTGGCAGCTCCTGCGGCAGAGGCTGGGTGAGGAGCAGCTTGGATGGGAAAGCAGGGTGTCCCCATGACTGCCGTCCCTGTTGTGCTGCTCAGCCCCACAGCAGTTTTGCAGGGGTCTTCCCTCCTCCTTGAGGGGCTGTGGGGACCCTCTGGGAGCACTGGGTGACTCTGCTGCATGCAAAGGGCTCTCCAAAGCAGAACTCGAGCGTGGTCTGAGCCGCTCCGACTCTGCTGTCGGACTATCCATGTCCCCAGAATGTGGAAAGTGGATGACGTGACCCAGGTCCTAGCACAGCTTGCTTAGAGAGGAGTTTTGGGATGAGGGGAGGAGAAGGTCTTCCCTAAACAGGGTGGGCATGCAGCTCCTAGGCCCTGAGGTGAGCCCTGTGCTGCTCTGTACCCTTGGGACTGTTCCAGTGCGGTGTTCACCATGCTTGGTGGTGCAGGAGAACCTGACCTCTCTCCTTTCCCAGCAGTGAGAAGTCCCCCGCATACCAGCGGTTCCACACCCTCGCGCAGGACCTTCCCCCGGGGCTTACCCTGCCCTACAAGTTCAGGGTGCTGGCAGAGATGTTCCGCAGCGTGGACACCATCGCCGGGATGCTCTTCAACCGTTCTGAGACCATCACCTTTGCAAAGGTCAAGCAGGGCGTGCAGGACATGATGCGCAAGTAAGTTGGCAGCGGCGGGCAACCCATTTTGGGGTCCCAGCTGAGGCTGTCGAGGCCGCTGCCCTGGTGTCAGCCCGTGGTGTTCCCAGCCTCCCGGGTGCTGTTGCAGGCAGTTTGAGGAGCGGCACATGGGGCAGATCAAGGCGGTGTACCCCACCTCGTACAGGCTGCGCCAGGAGAAGAACATCCCCACCTTTGGCAACGGCATGAAGAAGTCTGACTACCAACTCACGCTGGAGCCGGTGCTGGGGGAAGGTACATATGGTTTGGGGGGGCCCCCCAAGAGCTGGGGCATGTTTGGTCCTGGCTGGGATCCCTATATCTCCAGGGATGCTCTCTGCTTGGTCTGTTAGGTGATCATCTCGTGCATGAGGGGCTGAGTGTATTGGAAGCTGAAAATACTTGGGGCGAGTTGGAGGATGATAGGGCAGCAATTCTGGCAGCAACTCTGCCCCCCAGCAGGGCCCTGATCCTGTCCCTCCTGATGATTTTGAGGTTTGAGCCCTGCTGCTGCGCTGCCGTCATGCTATGGGTGAGCGAGTCCAGAGAAGAGCAACGAAGCTGGTGAAGGGGCTGGAGAACAGGCCTTATGAGGAGTGGCTGAGAGAGCTGGGGGTGTTTAGCCTGGAGAAGAGGAGGCTGAGGGGAGACCTCATTGCTCTCTATAACTACTTGAAAGGAGGTTGTGGAGAGGAGAGAGCTGGGCTCTTCTCCCAGGTGACAGGACACGAGGGAATGGCCTCAAGCTCTGCCAGGGGAGGTTCAGGCTGGACATTAGGAAAAAATATTTCACAGAAAGGGTCATTGGGCACTGGAACAGCTGCCCAGGGAGGTGGTTGAGTCACCTTCCCTGGAGGTGTTTAAGGGATGGGCGGATGAGGTGCTGAGGGCCATGGTTTAGTGATTGATAGGAATGGTTGGACTCGATGATCTGGTGGGTCATTTCCAACCTGGTTATTCTATGCTCATATCTCTCCTTGCAGAGGAGAAAGTGGATGGCCGCCCGCACCTGTCGGCATCGCGCTTGCTGCAGCGCAGGAAGGAATTCAACCGCAACCTGGTGAACATCGTCAAGCAGCACCACAAGGTGAAGCCCCCTTGGCACCCTCTGCTTTTGGGGTCTGGAGTTGCTCTGATCACTGTCCAGAGAAGCAGGTGGGAAGGAGCAGGCTGGAATCCAGGCTGAAAGACTTTGCTGGTTCCTGTGGGATGCTCTTGGCAGGCTGGTTTGGGTGGGGAGGGTGGCTGCTGGAATCTCTCCTGGCTCAGAATTTCTCCCCAAGGCAGCTGCCAGGTGTTGCCAAGCTGTACTGGGAATACAGGGCAATGGATGGTTCCTCCATACGTGACCTGCAGGTGCCACAATAACGGCTTTTGCCCCTCCCCAGGCTTTCTTGGCTGCCCTCAACCCTCCCATGGTGGTGCCGGAGGAGAAGCTGACCCGTTGGCATCCTCGCTTCAATGTGGATGAGGTGCCAGACATCAGCCCGGCAGAGCTGCCGCAGCCACCCCAGGAGGACAGGCCCAGCACAGCCCAGGAGGTGCTGAGCTCGGCTCGGGGGATGCTCACCCCCAAGGTGAGTCGGGACTGGGCTCTGGCTCCATCTGTGGCTAGCAGACCTCAAACTCGCAGTCTTTGTGGAAAGGAGTCCCAGATAGGGGTTGGGGAAGGATCACTTTGGAGCTACAGGACTTGGAGCACTGAGTAAGACGGAGGCAGGTGGGGACGCGAGGCTGGCTGTTACACTGCAGGTTGTGGTGTAGGACTGATTTCAGGCTAGAGGGGAGGCATCAGTAGTGACTTTGGGGCTGGGAGAGGAGATGAAGCACTCCAAGCTGTCCCTGCACGAGCAGGATTGTCTCATGCACTGGGGTGGGAGTGCTGGGCTGCAGGGTTGTGGTGGGGGTGGTGGAGGGGAAATTTTTCCTTCCTCCAGGATGAGTTGCTCCCAGCTGTAACCCAACTCCTCCTCCTCCTTCTTCCATATGAGCAGATGGAAAAAGCTCTTGCCAACCTGGCCTTAAGAACTGCTGAAGCCGATGCGGGGGAACCAGTGATTTCCAAAGCACCGTCTCCTGCCAGCACCTCTAGTGCTTTGAAAGGGGTGTCCCAGGCTCTGGTTGAGAGGGTGAGTAATTCAATCCTGGCTGTGATGCCACTGCTGGGAGAAACTTGCCTGTGTCTCACCCATCTCTGCTCCCCAAGATCCGGGCAAAGGAGGCTCAGAAGCTGCAGGTGCTGATGATGCGGGATCCACGGCAGGAGGAGCGGCTCACCATGCTGGGACGGCTGCCGGCCATGGCCCGCATCCTGCGCAACGTCTTTGTGGCCGAGAAGAAGCAGGCACTGACCATGGAGGTGGTTTGCGCACGCATGTCCGATAGCTACGATGTACAGATGCCTCCTGGTAGGAAAGCGAGGGCTGGTCTCACTGCTGCAGGAGGGTCTTGGCAGGAGGAAGGAGCCGAGCTCTGACCAAACGGCTGCCTCTCTTTGCAGGTGAGATGGAGAAACACTTGCGCCTCTTTGCAGAGCTGCTGCCTGACTGGGTAGAGATCCACACCATCAGGATGGACACCTACATCAAGCTGGATAAGGGGAAGGACCTCAGCCTCATCACAGAGAGACTCAGTAAGGCAGCGAAGGAGGCAGAAGCCCTCTGAGCCCTCCAAGGGTCAAGATTCAATTCGTGCAATTTCCTCTAAATGTAGAAAATCCCGACTGTGCTCCAGGGATTGGTGTGGGCTGATAGGAGGGTCATCCTCAGGGATGTTTGAGGAAGAGCACAATCCCTTAACTTAATTCCTCTTCCAAGGTCCATGAGGACCATGGCTCCCCTAACCCTTAACTTGAAGGCAGGTAGTCCTGGGTCCTAGGATGACGATGCAAGCAGTGAAGAGGAAACAATAACCTCTTGGCTTTGCTGTGCTCTCCTGAAGGTTTGATGCAGAAGGTTTCTTCCATTAACTGGGTTTTGGTGGGGTGGAAGCAGAACTGAACAGAGTGAAAAGGTGACGGGCAGGAAGGAGCGAGAGAAAAAGTCACAAATTGATGGAGTTCTGGACCCTGTTCTGTTTTTAAGGGAGGGAAAATGCATCTCCAGCACTGGCTGGAAACAACTACAGAACTTGTCAAAACATATTTGTATTAAATGTTTTAAATATAGCTGACTTGTGTTAACACAGCGTTCTTCCTCCGAGAGCTGCCTGTCTGCGCCGTGTTAGCACCGCGGTTCTCCATGGCAATTGGCACCAGCCGGCACATGCAGGGATGGGCTGGGTCGTCATCCAGCTCCTGGAGAAAGACTTACTGGAAAAAGTGAGCGTGGGTTTGCAGGGAACTGAATGCAGCTTTTGTAAATGGGGGCAGGAGCAGGCAGGGCTGGGGTGGGTGCAGGTGGGCTTTTTCCCAGGGGAAAGCCTGGGCTGCTGGGCTGAAGTGCCTTGGGAAGAGGGACAAAGAGGGTGCTGATTGCTGCAGAGGTGCCAGCCTGGCCCAGTGCCCAGGGGAGGAGGCGCTGCATGGTCACACCTCACACTGCTTTCTGAGCCAAACTCAGCTAGTTTTAGCTTAGGACACTACAGCCTCACACAAAAAGGTAACTGTCCTTCATCTGTCTGCCTGCTGGGGGGACCACGCTGGCCAGGGAAGTTCCCCAGCCTGCTGCTCCACCTCAGTGGTCCCTATAGCCCTGCCTGAAGGAGCTGGCATGCCCCCCTCCTCCTCCTCTTCTTCCTCCAGAACCCCGCTTGCTGTTGTACAGGCCAGTTGGCTGACACTGCTGGCAGGAGGTAGCCCACTTTCCAGGAAGGAGGGTTTAAACCCAGCCGAGGCTGGAAGGAGGCAGAGGGCTGGGATGCATGGCTGGGCTCTGGGTGCAGGCTGGGCTATTGGCCTCACCGCAGTGGAGGAGCTGCTCTCAGCAGCTTGGCAGGCACACGCGTGCGCCCCAGGAGAGCTCCCAGCGAGCTCCTGTTCAGCTGCTTGGGACAAAAACCTTCCTCCTGCCTGGGAGCCACCCCTTGCAGCCTTGTCTCTGTGAGTAATTACATCAATGGTTGCTCGCAGCCTGGCCCACGCAAACGCGCACCGTCCCTGGGTTCCCTGATGTCACCCCTTGGCCCTGCATGCAGCCAGCTTTGGCACTGGCAGGGTTTACCCTCACTTCCACAGCACACAGCTGCTTTCCACGGCTCTTTGGGGTGGAACGAATTTTTCCCTTCTCCAGCTCACAGCAGGGACCCTCTCCTCGTGCCAAGTATGTGTGCGAGGCACTGCCTCCCTTGGCTCCATGCAGGGGCTGGCTGTGAAAACAAGTGCCCTGGGGTAGGTTTCTCCCAGGGGAATGGTGTTTCTCAGTGCACACTGAGCAGCACTGAAGTGGCTTTTCAGGAAATGGTAATAAAAATAGCTGTAATAGTTCCTTCAAATATAAGGGCAGGGTGTGTGGCATCCCTACACCCTGGAGGGGGAGTTGAGCTGTTGGGGGCTTGGTCTACACTCCCACCAGCACTGGCCCCCTCCACGGCAACCCAGGACCAGCCTGGGTGCCCCCCCCAGCTAGAGGTTGGTGCCAAGCATGGAGAAAAGATACCTGAACTGCTCAGTCCTGGCTAGGTGATTCCTTCCAAGCACTTAGATGGGCAATGGGGGGTTCATGCCGCAGCCTTGCTCTCCACTGACAGTCAGGGTTTGGAGGAAGACTCTCACCAGGGTAAGTTATGGCTTCAGATACTGAAAGAACAGCTCTGAGAGTTTAGAAAAAGTAAAAATACGTCAACATTTTATTTCTCCAGTGAGTTGAGACCCTGCTTAGCCAGGGACCCAGCCCCTGAATTTCAGGCATGTGAAAGTTTTGGCACAGTGGGTTTTAGCTACTTCTGTGACCAAACTGAGCCAGGCTCTAGGGAACAACTCCAACCTCTACATCATCCATCATGCAATTTGAGTGAGACACTGCAGCTCAGCTGCAAGCATAACACCTTTCTTTCCCATGGCCTTATCTGACACCAAATACAGCAACAAGAATGGGTATTCAAACTGGCATTGTCCTTTCAACATCCTGATGCTCCAAGAACACAGCAGAGGGAAGTCAGCAGCAGAGGGAGTCAGACGTGTTGCAGTAGGTGAGGAACTTGTGCTAAACAAAAGCTGCTGGAGCTGCAGGCTTCGGTAGGTGCCCACGCTGCTGGACAGAAGGCAGGTGCACAGCCCCAAGCATGTGCACAGTCCTGTCCTCAGTGCCTGTTGCCCAGCTGTCTGCTACTTCTCGTGATGTAGATTGCTCCCAGTTTTGCAAAATCCACTGCTAAGAACTCCTCTTGACTGAAGGAAGGCAGATGGCTTCCTACCAGAGAGACCTTCAGCTTCCTGCAGTCTCAGGGGAAGGAGACCAAGCTGCAAGCTGACAGTGTGTTTGAGCTACTCTAAACCAGCTCAGACTCTTGTATTGCCAGTAGCTGCCTTCTGATTTCAGTACATGGGGCTGGGCAGGCACTTAATTCTCCTTAACAAGCACTACCTTAATCTAAGAGCAACCTATTCTGGTGTAAGAGACAGGCGAGAGCAACCAGACCATCCTCTGAGGTCAAGTACAGAGGAATGTATCCCTTAGAAAAATCTTGTGCCCATCTTCTGTGTTTCTTTGGCAAGCTTTTAATGCGTTCCCCGGAGGCTGAGCAGGAGCAGCTCAATCAAAGGGAAATGCTGGGCCCCCAAAGCTATTGGATCTCTCCTCACTCAGCTGCACTGTTCTCACTTTGATCTCCTAAAAAGAAAATACTCAGTGAAGCTGCATCTTGGTCTTCATCCCTCAAAACAATCAGGCTGTTCCTTCTTCCCAAAAGGATGAACTGCAAAAAAGATCCTTGCACTCAACACCCCTTAATCTGTGTCTTGGAAAATAAATGGAATGTATGATTGTATGGCATCTGGCCAGGATCAAAACTGTAGGTTCCCCCCTGCCCACCTCCCTGTGACATCAAGAGTCACTGAATAAAGCCCTAGCTTGTATATAGTTCATGGCGTGTGTTCTCTTCTCCCAGCTCCTCCTCAGTCAAACTGCAGCAGAGAGTAGAAAGGAACAGACTTGAGCTTTTCTGACCCTTTCAGGAGTTTTAACTCTATGACCACCAGGCACTCCAGGACTTCAGCCTTTAGCCTCTTCATCAGCTCGCAGGCCGCACTCATGGTACCTGTGTGATACAGAGGTTGAGCAAAACCATTGTTGCTTAAGGAGCAGTGCTGAGGTGAGCTTCAAACCCCACAGCTGCTCCTGCTGCCACCAGCGCATATGCACGTGAGTTACACGTGCTCTAACGCCTTCTACTTCCCTCACCTCCAGTCGCAAGCAAGTCATCTACAATAACTACTTTTTGTCCCGGTTCCACAGCATCACTCTGGATTTCAAGTTCAGCCTGCAGGGTGGAAAGAATAACTTCATTTTAGTTTTGCCTTACAGAGTAACACTTCACAAACTGCTAACACAGGGTGGAATACAGACAAGTCTTCAGCGAGATCAACCGTAACACTCAGCACCTAAAATCCCAAACCACATGGACTCCAGCTACAGGGAAGTGTCACAGAAATACACAGCGTGTTAGGCGATTGCTGGGCCAAACCCCTGGCACATCAAGATCCTGAACATTCATCAAGTGAGTTATGGTCCCATCGTGAAACATTATCCTGCAACATTCTGCAGTGGGGAAAATCTCCTGTAATGTACTGGGCTGGAGTGCTCTGCCTTGACAACACCATCAAGCCAAATCCAAACTGTCACAGGCACATGCTGTGTCAGAAGAACTCGTTTTATGCAGGGGTTGGCCCAAACAATCCTCATAAATAATGCCTAGATTTGTTGTCTCTGGCTGCCATTAGTCACCAGCAGTAGTGTGTTACTAGGCTCACACCTCTGCTCTTTAATCAGGGAGGCTGCGCTGTTAGGAGGCAAGCGCTCTGTTTTGAAGCCATGCAAGAAAAGCATTTACTTATAGCACTTACTGGAAGAGAGGGAAACACACTCCGTGTTCATGCTCCTGAATTCAAGCCAAAGAAAGCAATTTAGCACCAAGTCTTATCACCATACACAAAAATCAGTAAGGCTCACCGACACCAGCCACGTGTCCGTGGCTCGGCCAGGGAGCTGCTGTACCACAGCACCATGAAACTCGGAGCTGCTCCTGACGCTTGTGCCAAGCCAGGCTGCCCACAGCATCAGCACTGGCTGCGAAACTCTGCTTGGCGACCACCCCACTGGTTTTATTAACCCATCCCCCCCTGCCCTCCATCAACCAGTATGGAAACCCTCTTCCCTTTCCCAGGCATTACCTTGCCATACTCAAGGGCGTAGGAGACTGACTCCGTTGGACCTGGAAGCTTCCCCTTCTTCCGTATCAGCACGAAGCCAATTCCCAGTCTCTGAGCCAGAGGGGGGCCTATGAGGAAGCCACGGGAGTCCAGGCCTGGAAGGAGCAGAGCAGCACCAATACTCAGAATGGAGCCATTCCACTGGGGGTGTCTTTGCACGATACCCCAGGTTTCCCCTCCTGTGTTCAGAGGTGGGGTCTTGAGAAACAATTAGCTCTTACAGTCATTTCTATGGGCTGAAAACACACACCACCCTCCTGCACTGCCTGTGCTCACCCAGATGTGCTGCTGATGGCAGAGGCACTGCAGAGATCCCTCAATCAGCCCATTTCACCTCCTCTCTAGCTTTCCCTCTTAGAGATAAGCTCAGCTAAGCCCCAGTATCAGTTTGGCCACACAGCCAGGGACTTTGCAACTCTGGGGAACCAACTTCAGTTATCATGAAGCACTTGGACCAGGTCTGGTCTAGGCTCCTTGAACTTTGGGCTATCGCCCAGCCCAAGCAATGCCTTCCTAAGCACTTTCTCAGCCTCCTTCATAGGTACGTTGCAACACGTTATCACCACAAAGGCTTTTTCTGAGAAGGAAAACATGCTGGAACAGGGTTTGCCTGCACAGGGAATGTGTGAGACCTTACATGCATGGCTGCAAGACTTTGTCAGATTTTCAGTACTCCTTGACTCTTTTATTAATGATGAAAGCAATGAACCATGAAATTGGCACTGAAGTATCATCAGATGACATCTACCACATCCCAAACTGGTATTTCAGGAAACTACAGAAGGAAATTAAGGAAATTAACCTGTCCCAGTGTTACCGTACGATAGAGGCCAACATCCAGGTGATTATAATGTCCGAGGGCTACAGTATTTCCTGCCTCATTAGCAGGAGTCTCTCCACGCCTCCTGCCTGGGCCGCCTGAGCACACGGTACTCTACACTGGCATTAGCAATGTTTCAACCAACACTCACCTGCAATATAGTCGATTTTGGGGAAAGATGCCCTCAAATGATCTTCCAGAAGATCAATCAAAGTCCTGAAAGCTACAGGATCCTTCAGCAAGGGGCTGATATCACTGCAAAGAGAGGGAGAGCAGTTAGCGGGTTGTCTGGCTCCCAGGAGTACACCCGAGCAAGCTCCTAAACCCAAGTGAAATGGGTCCTGCCTTGTGCTGACAGGAGCAGCCAAGGTGAAGGATGGGAGCCAGGTGGATGGAGCGGAGCTGGCAGCAAGCCTCCCCCGCCCTTTCTCCCCATCTCCATCCACATCCCCGTCTCCAACTCCATCCCATCCCCATCTCTACTGCATACCCATCCCCTCCCATGTCCCCATCCCATTCCAGTCCCCATCCAACTCCCCACTTCTCATACCCTCCCACTCGCCATCCTCATCCCATTCCCCACTCCCCATCCCAATCCCCACTCTCTGTCCTCATCCCATTCCCTGGCCCCATCCCACACCTCATCCCATTCCCTGGCTTCATCCCATCCTCCATCCCCACCTCCATCCCCATTCCGTTCCGTTCCATCTCATCCCATTCCCCACTCTGTACCCCATTCCCCAGCCCTGGCCTCATCCCCATCCAATTCCCCACATCCCATCCCATCTCATCCCATTCCCTAGCCCTGGCCCCATCCCCACCCCGCACCGGAACAGCACTCCGGGCACGGGGAAGTCCGGGAAGGGCCGCACGCGGTCCCGCAGCAGCCGCAGCCGCTCCTCGCCCATGGCCGCCCCGCTCTGCGCACCGCGCCCCGCGCACCGGGCGGAGCCGCCGCCTGCACCGCCCCCAGCCGGGGCTGCAACTCGAGCACGGGGCGCCGCTCACCCCGCGGCGTGGAGCACCAGTGCCCTTGGGGCACGGAGCTCCGATTCCCCTCACAGAATCACCGAATCACCAGGTTGGAAAGGACCCACTGGATCATCGAGTCCAACCGTTCCTATCGATCACTAAACCATGTCCCTCAGCACTTCAACCACACGTCCTATAAACCCCTCCAGGCAAGGTGACTCAACCCCCTCCCTGGGCAGCTGTTCCAGTGCCCACTGACCCTTTCCGTGAAAATTTTTTTCCTGATGTCCAGCCTAAACCTCCCCTGGCGGAGCTTGAGGCCATTCCCTCTTGTCCTGTCCCCTGTCACTTGGGAGAAGAGCCCAGCTCCCTCCTCTCCACAACCTCCTTTCAGGTAGTTGGAGAGAGCAATGAGGTGGCCAAGAAGGCCAGTGGCATCTTGGCTTGGATCAGAGAAAGCGTGGCCAGCAGGTCCAGGGAGGTTATTCTCCCTCTGTACTCAGCACTGGTGAGGCCGCTCCTCGAATCCTGTGTTCAGTTCTGGCCCCTCACCACAAGAAGGATGTTGAGGCTCTGGAGCAAGTCCAGAGAAGAGCAACAAAGCTGGTGAAGGGGCTGGAGAACAAGAGGAGCAGCTGAGAGAGCTGGGGGTGTTTAGCCTGGAGAAGAGGAGACTGAGGGGAGACCTCATTGCTCTCTCCAACTACCTGAAAGGAGGTTGTGGAGAGGAGGGAGCTGGCCTCTTCTCCCAAGTGACAGGATGAGAGGGAATGGCCTCAAGCTCTGCCAAGGGAGGTTCAGGCTAGACATCAGAAAAATTTTTTTCATAGAGATGGTCATTGGGCACCGGCAGAGGCTGCCCAGGGAGGGGGTTGGGTCACATTCCCTGGAGGTGTTTAAGGGACAGGTGGATGAGGTGGTCAGGGACGTGGTTTAGTGGTTAATAGGAATGTTTGGACTCGATGATCCTAGAAGTCTTTTCCAACCTATTGATTCTATGATTCTATTTCCTGCTTTTCTGCTCCTCACCACCTCTTGTGAACCCCTGCAACTGCATTTTGTGTTTGTTAAGACTGTTGGCTTGGATTACCTTCCTGGGGGATGATAACACAGCCAGTTGGAGTGCCCTCGTCCTGGGCTAACAGCGCAGTAGCTCCTGGTGTCATTCATTCATAAAGCAGGTCAAGGAGCTCTCAGACAGCTCCTATCTATCATTGCCTGATGGGTGCATAGCTGTTTGCCCATGCAAAATTCATTGTGGGCTGAGGATGAACTGCTGAATGAATACAGCTCTCCCCTTATGTTAGCAAATATGGCTTGGACCTGGTCCAAATGCGTCTGGGTACAGCCTGCTGCAGAAACCAAAGGCAGTTCCAGCACACAATACCCAAGGCCGAGCTCAGTGCCTGCTGGTGATAGCTGTGATGGGAACAGCTTCAGCTCCGCACCCTCTGGACAGCCATTGGGACTCATCTTCGAGGCTTCTGACAGTTTGTCAGCAGCTCTCCAGGTATTTTGCACTGATTTGATGAGGACCCCGTGCACTGGGTGCTCAGGGCTGCAGTAACCTGGTAACTAATGCAGAGCTTTTCTTCTACTCTTGCTTTATCAGTCACTCCCAACAGTCTTGTGAGTCCTCCCAGCTTTGAGAGGTGGCTTTCACACAGGAGGAGCAGTCAACGGGATGGGAAGCCGGTCTCCAGCTTAGCCATGATGAGCTCATACGCACAGCATGGCTTGAGAGAGACACAATTCTGCCTGCACCACAGCATCCAACACATCCTGTGTCATTATGTAGTTCCCTGTGCCTGGTGAAAACCCTCGGGGATCATTTGCTCTGAATTCTGAATCCTCCACTGCTCTATTTTATTCCTGATTTATCTATAGACGGCAAAAAGCTCCTGTTTAATGGGTATCTGCCTGAGGTGCAAAGGGAGACAAGCTGAAGGGCAGTGCAAAGGTTGCACCCCTTCTTGTTAAGCTCTCTATTGCCAGAGACAGCCTGCACAGGAGGTCAGCATGTCTCCTTTCGCAACCATTCCCTTACAGACTAAGATTTTCCCTGAAGTCAGATTATCTTTTTGGCACCAGAAAAACCCTCTCTAGCAGCTGTTCCAGTGAAGCAAACATGGACAAAAAACACAGTCTTCCACTGGAACAGGGTCTTCACAACACCCTCGCTCCCTCAGATGAGCTGGAGGAGTTTCTTTTGTAACCTTACCAACCATGACAGCAGACAATGACCTATTCCAGCAACTCCTCTTCTTCCTGGTGGATGGAAGCAATGGAATTTATTCTGCCTACCCATGGAAATAAGTAGGAGCTGGGAGAGGGCTCTTTTGCAGTCTGCCTATGGTGCAAACACCAAGCACCCCTGCCTTCTGCCTCTCACTAATGGAGGGGCTGTAAGCTGGGTCTTCACCACACTTTTCTTGTTTGTGACCCTCCTAAACAATCACCACTGTTGCCAGCAGAAGACATCACACATTTTTCTTGAGGTTTATCGAGGTTCCCAGTCCCCTCATGCCAACTGAGCCCAGGAAAACCAGCAACTCTCACCAGAACAAACTGCTGAGAGCTTCCACTGGTCTCTTCGTGTCCAGCAGCCAGGTGAAGAAGCAGCTGGAGGGATCACTCCTCCTCGGATGCGGGATCAGTCCTCTTATACACCATCAGTTCTGCCAGGAAGAGCATAAACGTTACAACAAAATGGACTATCACCAATACAGCTGCCAGAAGTTATGCCACATGCCAGCTCAGGTTTAAAAAACAACATTTCTCACTCCTCTGTCAGAACTTCACCTCATTAATTCTCTGTTTCAAAGGATGTGGATTGCACCTACCAGTACAAACTAGTTTTTAATGTCCAAAGTAAATGAGTTTTCCCTGTAATCCTTCAACCTTTCAAACAACAGTGCTGACTCCTACTGCAATTTCCATCTGAAAAGAACTTTCCTAGGACCACTTTCCAAATGTGATGTCAAAGGACTTCGGCTCTGGAATATCAGTGAGGAGGTGTCTCAACATCCGCTTGCGGCTCAGAGAAGTTTAGGGCTGTTCTGTGCCTGCTGGAGGAGCCACGCCTCAGATCTGGACCCCACAGTGGCTGTTGCAGCAGAGGGACACTGGCTTCGCTTCTCTTTTGGACACGGAAGTAACTAGTGATTTAAAAGTGCTTTGAAAGCTTGGTAAGAGATATGTTATTAGCTGGTGAACATAGAAATTGGGGGTATTTTAGCTTGAGAGCTTGCTCTAATCAGCTTAACCCGGCAATTAGAAGAGCTGTGCTGAGCATGGAAGTTTCTGTTCCGTTAAGGATTTTAAAACTTCAGTGTGAAGTGGAACAAAATGCCCAAAATTTCAACATACCCACAAGGGGAAACGAGAACTAAAATTTCCTTTCAAATCCACTGGAACGTTTCATTTCAATTTCAGCTTTAGAAACACATGCACTTTAAACCCATTTTTTTAAAAAACAGATTTGAAATATCTTATTTCAACAGCAGAAGAATGCAGTTCCCCAGCCAGCTCCCTGGGCTCGGGACTGAAGCATCTGTACTGAAAAATAAGCTAGCTTTGTCCCCACTAAAAGAGGCAAAAGCGTTGCAAACCAGATCTGCCCTTCCACAGCATCCTTGTTTGCAGAGCCAAGCCCAGCATCTCCTGCTCACTGCAGCAGGATAGATCACGCTCCCGGAGAAGACAGAAACCCCTTCTCTTTTGGGCCAGCCTGGTGAGCCGGGAGGGGATTTTGAGTTCAATCCAGAGCAAATGGATTTGGCATGAATTCCTCACTGCTTGCAAACAGGCCAATGGGCTTTTCAACCCTGATCCCTCTCAGATGGGAATCGTGCTACCAACCTACATATCCCCCAGAAGGATATTAAGTGACTCCAAGAGGGACAAAGGCATAGAGGGCTGCCAGATTGCCTCTCTTGAGAAGTTGGATGGAAGAGGGTTTTTTTCATTCCTAAGAGACCACAGGCTTTTGGCTAGGGATCCAATTTTATCTAGGATGTATATAATCCAAACAGGACTTCAAGCAACAACAAAATTATAAATGGTGGAAGGAGAAATAAAGAAAACAGTCAAATGGAGTCTTTCCAAAGCAAAAAAAAAGTTCTTCCCATACAACTGTTCTCAAAAACTAATAGTTTAACTCAAGAGGCACTGCTGTGGCACCTTCTGATAACATATGAAAACCTCACATCAAGTACTATCAGAAAACAAAAGCAAAAGTCTATTTCCAAGTATTGTAACTGTTAAGAGAAATGGAAAACAAGCCACTCTAACTGCAAAGCAGTTACTTGGATACTGAACAAGTGTTCAAGAGCAACTCTTGAAGTACAGGTGCATGTAGTTTGTAGAGTCTCCCAGTGCAGAGTACAACAGCAAGATCCCTAGGGAGAGATTTCTCCTCTAGCTGTGCTGAAGAGGCTGCTGGCAACTCTGCAGATAATTAACACCCTCCCAGCTCTGCCTTCCCCTCCAAAGCCCCAGTTCAAACCACTCTCACCTTCAAAAGGTCTTTCTTCAGCTGCTGAAATTATTTTGCATGATGACTGCAAAGATGTCCTTACTAGAAAAAATAGTATTCTCCAACCTTCAGGAGATCCTCATCTCATCTGCTTCGCTTTATGTGAAACCAGGAGGCTTTCGGAAGCTGTTCACCATGTTTGGGTACGGCTTGACTTGACAGGTACTGAGAACTGCCAGCTTCCACACAGCAGCAAGTGTCCCCAAGTTTCAGTGATATTAGTTCCAGTTTCTTTAGTAAAATCCCACCGTCATCCTTAGCACTTGCCTGAAAACTCAGTCCCCAGACACAGTGTGACGTTTTATTAGCAAATACGTGGATATCACTTGCTCTCATTCCAAACTTGCCCATTTTCACTTTTAATGCTGTGTTCCCTGGCTTCCCACTTGAAATGCAGAGGCATGTTATCTTTCATCATTGCACTCAATACAGTTTGCAGGGCATTAACCTTGGCTCTAAGTGTTTGGAATTGATCTTCTGGTTTCCAATTCCAGTGTTCAGATCCCCAAATTGTTGGTCCACAGAGACTAATTTGCCACCGAAATAATCCATTTGTCGCCACAGGATTTTAAATCAAGGCTTCATTTTTGCAGCCATAGACTGTAAATGCAGTAGGATTTTTTTTTGACGATTATTAGTTACATCAATTTCAGAAGCTTCTCTGCATGGAAGGTCGGATGATAACGCAGCCTCAGGGGCACAGAGCAGGGAGACTTGAGAGGCTAGGCTAATTGGAAATTAAAGGCAAGAAGGAAATTCCTTGGACTCTTAGCCCAAGCAGATATTAAGCTTTTAGCACTTAGCAGCCATATTTAAATATAAAGAAAGAAGCATTACATAGCAGCAGTCTTAGACAGACATCATCTTTCCTTTAGCTCTTACGTCTTGCAGCATGAGAAAGGAAGCCACCAACAAACCAGCTCTGCTGCTGCAGGTCCCTGACTGGCCAGTAAGCCCTACCAAACCCACTCCCCTGTCAATTGTCACTGCACACACAGCTGCAGGCAGGTCCCACAGGCAGCCTTGGCAAAACCATCCCCTGCTCCAGTACGGGCAGATCACAAAACCAGGCTCCTGTCATACAGACCGACTTCAGATCAGCGGCTCAGGATAATTAGGGCAGATGTGGTAATACACGCTGGCTGCTTTGTGATCCAAGGCGCGTATCGGTGTTTTTGAGCTGCCCCACACTATTGCTGCAGACTGGCAGCGCTCGTCCCCGTGGCTGCGCTGGGGGATGCAGCCTCACCCGCTCCCCACACCGGCCTCTGAATTGCACTTGGGCAGTTGTGTGGGCTGGGAAATTGATCCACTTTAAAAATAACACAGGGAAAACAAAACACGCTATTTTTAACCCAAGTCAGTCCCATGATCTGGAATGCATATCTGTGAGATTGTCCCAAAGCAAGGTGTTATTCAGTTGTCTTACAGGTGCGCACAGAAAAATGGTATAATGCATTTCTGATAATTTAGTTTATTTTTCTTCATTAATTCTTCATCTCACAACTTTAAAATCTGTACATCTTTGGGAAATCCATTGATTTAAAATTCTTCCTGGCTATCCAGCTGTAAAACTACTACTTTGATTTAAATTTACAGCATTAGCGTCTTCACATTAAGCTTTGTTCTCTTACAATAAATGGACACAAAGTAGATAATAAACAGACATCAAGTCAACTCACTTAAGGCAACCAGCTTTCTAGTGCAAAGTTTACTTCCAGTATCTATGCACTGAGAGATTACACCAATGAGGAATGAGGACTTGGTGCACTGGGTAACCTGACAAACACCATGAGTGCTAAGAACAGGATGGCTTGTCCAAGCAAGTTACACAGATCAGGGAAAAGCAGTATCATCAAAACTGCAAGCTGTGAAAGAGTAAAGATCAAAGTCGCAGCCAGGCAGGCAGGCGACACAGGGTAGCAGGCATCCAGTAAGCTCACGATGCGCGTACTGCAAATGCTACGAACTGAACGTGTCCAGGCTAGCGCTCAGACGATGAGCAGCAATCCTGTGATGTGACCTTTTAAAAGCAGCATGTAGAAACACAAAGCACTGTTTCAGTTTGCAGCAGACACGTTCACTATTTAAGGGCTGACAAGGACTTTCAGGGAGTTGCAGTGACAGACTCCCTCCTCTGGTGGTATCTTTATCTGCTAATAAACATAGAATCATAGAACAGTTTGAGTTGGAAGGGAGCTTAAAGATCACCTAATTTCAACCCCCCTGCCACAGGCAGCAGCACCTCCCACCAGACCAGGCTGCCCAAGGCCCCATCCAACCTGGCCCTGAACACCTCCAGGGATGGGGGAGCCACAACTTCCCTGGGCAACCTGGGCCAGGGCCTCATCATGGACTGCAGGGCACTGAACAATTCTAGGGGACAGAAGCACTAAGGCAGAGGTGGACTAGATCTAGAAAATTGGAAACTAGGGGTTTTGTCCAGCCTCCTGTGCTGACAGATGCACACAACTGCTGCAGAGCCTCCTGCCAGTCCTCCTCACATAACGTCACTGAAGAACAGGCTGGTTAGAATTTTTTAAGACTGGAGCTATCCACACTATGTCAAAACAAGGAGAATTGTTACGGATAACTGAAAATGCTTTGATATCCTGGAAGGACAATTAGGACCATCACAGGGCAGCGAAGACATTAGGACTATAAACAAATGCCATTTGCAGATGTGCAGAGAAATTCAGAGGCTCTGCCAGCCGATTAAATGCTGGCTGTAATTTCTGGTAGGTGGAACAGTAAGAGCTGACTCAAGTGCTGTTCTTATTGCAATCTTATAGGATTATCCAGCTTCATGAGATATACACTAGGAATTACTGCAGAGGGGATTACAGGTAGCATAAACCGTGGGAACAGAGAGAATGAGAGCATTTGGGATTACAGGGAGGGTAAGAACAAGCGGCCGAGGAGTCTGTAGCAGGCAGCAGCACAGCAGTTACCACAGAAGCAGAGCTCTCAACTCATCTCAAGCAAGCCCCAAGCTTTACTTGCGAAGGAAGTAGGGCTATTTACAAGTATAGAGTAGTTTGACTTTCCCAAGGCAGCACAACGCCACGCAGAGAGCACAAATGGAGTGAATGAAACACTGGAGGGGTAGAAGTGGAGCTGTTGGTGGTGCAACCAGCATTTCAGGGTTGCTTCTATCTACCCCTTTGAAGTCCCACAGTAACCTTCCTCAGCTCTCTTTGAGACACATTTGTTAGCAATTGTGAAGGGCGTGAAATAGGCTCAAAAGCAGATGGGAAATATGCAATGTGAAATTGTGCAAAGGATTGGCATCTACCATGAACTCTTTTTAAAGAAGCGCTACACCCAGGCTATGGAAAGTTTGCACAAGGAGAATTCCATAGAGAGCACACACTGGAAACAGGGTCAAGAGTTAACATCTGATGTAAACGGGCATTTATGAGCCTGGAGTTGGCTGGGCCTAGATCATGAGACCAGAAGCGTGACTTAAACCATATTTGGACCCAGATTTTTGGAAATGAAGAAACCCCCATAAATGAACAACTAATGCCCAGCATCCTGAGAATATCCTGCACATCATTAATGAGACAATACTTACATGAGCACCATTTTCAAATTTCTTTGTACTATTACCTAAGGAATGTTTGCAGCTACAGATGGAAGGAAGGCAAAGCTGCTCTCCTTCATGGAGCCAGTCCCTTTGTTGAGAACAGAAGGGAGTGCTTGTTTGCATCTAGCAATGCACAGCAGTGGTCTGGGCCATACAGCTGCACCCAGTACTCTAAAGTTTAGGAAGAAAGGGAAAACAAGTTGGTGTCCAAAGAGTTCACAATGGAAGCCAAATGTTAAAACAACAAGTTACAGGCAAATAAAACAAAGGCAGTTTGGGCAGGGTTTTCTGGCAGCTGCAGGTTTCCTGAACTTTCTCCACAACTGCTGTTGGGGCATCCTAACGAGCAATGATTTGAGAGTAGGTTGGGTGGAAGGAGGAAGATGAAAGGTGCATCCATGAGATTTCGAAGGTGACAGCAGAGTTCTAGTTGTCCAGAGAGCTTTTATAGTTGAAACAGTCTGCACTGAAAAGTTACCATTTACGGAAACAACTGTAACAGCACAAGAGTATAGGCTAAACCCGGAGCACTAGCAATATAAACACTGGCCCTTTTGGAAGAGCAAATGATGATATCATACATACATCACACCCTTCCTGTGTAAACAGGAGTGCCAACATGAGAAGACATGCACTGTAAACTGTATGTCCGGCTGGTTATAGCTTTTCTGTGTAGCTCTTGAGGACTGCAGGGAAGATCAATGAGGCCAAAAGCACTTCTTAGGGTCAGACTCAGGTGGTGTCAGGCACTTCCCTAGCTTCTCACAGCCTGGGGGAGACCAATTCTGTTAAAAACAAACAAAAACCATACAGAAAAACGATTCACACCAAGTATTTGCTAAGCCCTGTACCCTAACCCACATCTTTTGATTTTTCACAAAGATGGTCTTACGTCCTGCTTGAAAAATGAAACCCCTCTTGCAGCTGATGTTTCTGGGCTCATCAACTTCCTGATTCCAAACATTATTCAAAAAGGGCTTTACGAAAGACTACAAATTCTTCCGCAGTAGATGATTCCCTCTTCTGGGATACAGTGCTCTCTCCTGTACAAATACAGTCTGGTGGGACTCTGGTGACCTTCCTCTCTTTCTTATAGCAGCATGGAACAACGAGACCATGAAATTTTGGGGAAAACTCCCACTTTCCTGGAATCCAGAAAAGAGTTCTTATTCTTAATACTAAGATATCCATGCACTTTCTTGAGGAAATAAGAAAAAAGCAACAGAAGGCCAAGGGTGTGAGAGAGATAAGAATGTCTGTATTTTAACGAGCATTTTGATGGATGAATTCACGAACAGATGGAGTAGGAGGCATTTATGAGACAACTACTTCAGTGCATGTAGACCAAAACCATTCACCTCCCTTGTTTCTATGTTTCTTGAACTCCCTTTCTCCAGTATATGTGCAACAGAGAGGAAAGCAAGGAAACCCACCATAAACCAGCTTCCAAAGGGATTCATGAAGGAAGGAGTCTGGATAAAAACTTTTACAATATCATGGGATTTTGTCACTTAGAATTTGGGAGAGCAGTAACATGAATGAGAGGTTACAATTCCCATTCTGCCTTCAGAAATCTTTTGTATTCATATTCTTTTTCCTTCCTCTCTCGAGGTCTGTCCATCCATGGGAGACTCCTGGTGTCGCCTGTTGAAGGTCAGTTCAGCTCTGACCAACTGCCTTTTATTACTACCCTTTTTCTTAATAACCATTTATAACTACCCACTTATGTTTTCTTGACATTAAACTCCTATAGACTAAAAGGAAAGCTTAACCTGCCAGAGCAGGATTTTATTCCATACAGTCGACAACAGATGGCAGTGAGACACCAGCTATGACTGCAGAAGGAGGAGACCAAAGAGGGAAGCTTTGGCGGAAGGCACCTCACTCCACTAAGAGCTCCAGATGGTTTCGGAACAATGAATGCTGTTTTCTAAATCTGTCTCTCAAATTTTAAAATGCGCAACCACTGCTGGACATTTCAGATGCTTGACCACTCCGTAGAGGTAACAGAGATCCAAAGAAACAAGCAAAATGTTTGTTCTTTTGAAAAAACAAACAAACAAACAAACAAATTGTATCTGCAAGGCAGCTTTCCTGGATCTGTGCTTGAAATGCTGAGAGCCCTGAGGACACCATGTGTGCTGCAAGTCAAACACGCAGTCAAGCCAGCACGGCTCCACTGCACAGAGTAATTTCTCCTACACTTCCACAGGAGGGAAACACAGCAGAACTGGCTCTGCAGGAGCTTCATCTGCACTGCTGGTGGTATACACCACAGATGGGCCAACAAACAGTTCCCCTGCTCAGGAGGGCTGACGTTGCTGCGTTTATATCAATCCCAAGACTGCAGTAGCTCCAAAACGATCCATCTGCTTTGCTTGTGGATAAGTAAAGACAATCCTTCTCCTCTGTCACGAAAGGATATTAAATACTGATATCAAATAAATAGGTGACAGAATTTAGAAGGTAGTGTTAGGCCTAGTAGTAGTAGATGATATTTATCTCCCCACATCCTCCAAAGAGAGATTTAGGGCCCAGTCAGCCCCAGCAATACTATCACTCCGAAAATAACTGGTTATCTTCATTTCTCATCTCAAAAGGCAATAATTTGGTGATTGTTTATTTTAGCTTTGTGACCGTGTAATTAGCCTGCTAGGAGTTAACACAGAATAGAGAACTCGGTGTAAAAAAGCTTCCTGCTGGGATTTGAACATTTCTCCTGGGATTAGAATAACCCCTGGTCCACCAGAGACGTTTTTTTCCTCAGACAGCCTCAATGATCCGATTTGAGCTTGGCCAAGCACTGAGGCAGCTGTTAGCTGCCTCTGCTCATAGATTTTGCAGGCATAACTGGGCTTGGCCAAGCCCATGGTCTGCAGAACTTCTAAGCCAGCTGAGATAGAACAAGGCATGTTTGGGGAAAAGACTGACTCTCAATAGTCCCAAGGAGAGGGCCGGGTTATAAGATGAAGTACAGGACCTCCAGTCCAGCACTGTTTCCATTATACAACCCAAAGACACTGCTGACAAACAGGGATATCAGATGTTTTCACAACACCTAAATGTGCTGCCCCGGGGTAGTCATAGAACAGCACAATTTACCTACAATTTATGAATCACTTCTGGAGCTGCAGTTAGCACAGAAGAAATGCCTTTCCAGTGAAGGTCTCTGGCAGCAGCCAGGCACTGGGGAGATTGCCTGATCCCAAAAGGTCCCAGAGGAGCAAAGAACAGTGTTTTTTAAAGGAAAAGTTGAATAATGAAAGAAAACAACACAGAAACAATGGTCCTTCAAAATATTCCCTTTTAACATCCAAAACAAAAAGATGTTACAAAGCTAAAAAAGATCTTTGCCTTTTTATTAAGGAGACAGAGCTCCACATTTTGTACTTTTCTAAATCTCTCCGAAGCAGCAGGTACTGACTGTTTTGGAAGATTATTACAGCATCAGATCTTGCCTGTTACTATTTTGTGTCAGTCTACAGGCACATCCCCTTAGTGTAACACTCTTCTCATCTGACAACTTTACCTCCTACAAACTATCCAGTTTCTTTCCTAGGTTGTCAACAAACCAAGCAGCATTAGACAGGGAAGCCAAACTGTAACTTTCCAACATGCAACTTTAAAGAGAAAACAGAATTGAAATTTTTTGTCATGTGTCAAGCCATAAAGAGTTTGGAAAAGTCACAAGTGGGTGGAATTAGAGGAGAGCAAACGAGACAAAAGATACCCCCCCCAACACTATAAAAATAGCCACTGTCCCAGTCCCACCACTCAAAACACAAAGGACTTTTGAGATCAGCAGAAAAGGATCAGAAAGGAGAAGGATCTACAGGTGTAGATACTGCGATATCTCTAAGGAAGGAAGCCACAGAGTTTATCACAGCATGTTCATAGACTTCCCAGACCTAATCCCACTCACTTTGTATAAGCACTCCTGTACCGCTGCGTTCCACAGGTAACAAACAGAACGGCCAAACAGTCCTTCAAATGGGGAAGCATACATCTCTTTTCCATCCCTTCCCAGCATTAGCTGACATTTTTAAAGGCTTTACAATACATATTTTAAGCTAAGAATTCTTGGATGTATTTATGCTTTAACCACTCACCATGACGGCCTTGTCGCACACATTAAGCTGTGGCTCCCCTGGCACCAGGGCTGTTTTGTGCTGCTGGACAACAAAATATATTTGCTGCATAACCCTTTGATATTCATCGCTGGCAAAACTAGAATGTGAAAAACATACAGAAGTTATTAATGGGGCGCAGCATCGTTACAGTGTCTGCATCACTAAGCTAGGTCAGAAGATGCTTCCTGGGCTGCAGAGGAAGAGAAGAGCACGTAAACATGCAGTTGACACTAATTGCCGACGGTCTGTAGGGGAATGAAGCATCTGGCCTGACAGAGTCCATCCTGGCTGGGCCTGGAGGCCCTGAGTCCGAGATGTGCTGCTCAGGGCAGCAAGGATGGCAGACAGCCTGCCTGCCCCAGTGAAGAAGCACATGGCTCCTGGCAGATCACCTCTCAGCATAGGGCTTTGGCTTTGAAAAATGCTACTCTTAGTGGACCAAAATTCATCAGGCAGATATGCTGCAAGCACATGTTGATTCCCAAGGCAAGTGTTGATTTGCTGGCAAAAGCTGTGTGTACACAGAAAGGCACTTCTGGGGTTGTCCTCAGCCTGTGCCCTAAACCATCATCAAGGGACACTTCCTAGACACAGGACAAACACCTTGCCACATATGTTAGTCCATAAACAAGTTTGCCATGATCCTTCCAGTGTGTCACACAAGGGGTCACCCAGCTCTCTGCACATTCATCCTCCACTCTTCCAAGTGCTTTTCTGAAACATGTCCATTACACAGAAGAAATGAAGGTAATGTCAATGCTTTGTTTTTCAAGAGTGTTTGCAAGCTAAGAGTTTCAAATACAACTGTGGGCTAGTAAAATCTCACAATAACCAAGTAAGATGAACTAATATTATGCAAACAGGAAGATGAAGAAGAATAGAAGTGACTTGCCCAAGACAAGAATATCTCCTTAATTTCGCAACATCCACCCCTGGGTTCTGCCCCATCTACATTCTTCCATTACAGCTTTATTATTCCAAGCTGGGACCCATCTGTCATGCTCCAAGCTCTCATACAGGGTTATAAATTACCAGATTTTTATCCACCCGATTACTCCAGTAGGTACTTGTTTAAGTGGTTCAGAGTGCACTTCACTAATACATCAAGTATTTCTAAAATGGAGAATTACTACCCAATGATCTCATTTTGTCCATAGCATTAAGAGTCACTTAAAAAAGGAGAGCAGCCAAGTTGCTTCTGAAGATAAAAGAAACAATGCAGCTTGGTTCTGACCTCAGGTTCCCTTTGCTTACAGTCCAAGCTGGCCACCAGCCCCACACTCCAGCTAATTTCCTTCTTTGAAAAACAATCACATTTTGAAGCCCAGTAATGTGCCAACAGTTTCCAGTAAACCCTATAAATATCACATCTCGGCAACCATCCAAGAGAGAAGCTGATTGTGGGGATGGGCCTGAGCTTTGCTGATAGAGAACCGGAAGGGAATTTGAAATGACAAGCTCGAGCAAACTAATCTGTTGCTCTCACACCCAGCTAGCCGTATCCTGGTGGAGAGGCTATCACCAGGACCACCCTGATATTCAGAATCTTCTTGCAGAGCTCTCAAATTTGCCTGCTCCTCTCCTCATGCATCCCACCTTAGTTCTCACAGCAGTCAGCTTCTTACTCCTGCACTGCTCCAAAGACAGCTGAAAACAGGGCCAGGCAGAAGTCTGGGAGCTGCCAAAGACAACTATGACTCACACCCTGGCGAGGACACTCCAGGCAGCAATCACTTGGCTCAGCAAGTGTTGCATCCTGGTGGCACAATAGCCTTTCAGTTTGGCGAGATTTTATCTGGTGAGATTTTATCTGGAAGCCCCCTGGGCACATTTTAAGTGTCTGGGCAGCATGCTTGAAAAAATCAAACCAGATTTTTTTTTTTTTTAAGAGGTGGAGAGGGTTTAAAGCTAACCTGTGTTGACACACAGAGGACAGGAGAACCTGCGCACAGAGAGAAAAGGCTTCAAAGACAAATACACCAAGAGAGTCTGCCTAAAAGGCAAGAGCACACAGCATGTTGGACATCTGAGCCGAGACTGGACAATACAGGGGAGCCAAAAATATTTTAAAGCCTACGCACTCCAGTGATGAAAACCGAGATGAAACACAGTTTAGGGAGACACGTGTATTTCAGTGTTTTAGATTTCTACTGCACCTATTGTGCCAGGATTTGAAAGCTCTTCCAGACCTGAGCTAATCACACTTTATTAAGATTCTCATATTAAGGATTAGTATGACTTATTACATATTTTAATCAATTGTTAGAGTCTAACTGATACTCTAGATAGCAAATCATTTAATGCCTCCTCCTGCTCTTGTAACTATCAAATATGTTTATTTCTGTCACATACTTGTGTCATCTCTCCAGCATTTAAGATCTTTTGCAAGTGGACCCGTCAGATGAATGTTGCTGCTAACTAATTAAACTCCACATTATCTTTGCAAATATTTAAGTGCTGAAGAGATAGCTTAATTTCATCCATTGAAACAGCTTTTCATCCATACGATTCCAAATTAGCAATAATCTGGACAGACCAGTGGAAAACACAGCTGTGGTCTGGTTGAAAGATAAACAATATCTCGTCAGGACTGCTGCTTTTTGCTCCAAATATGCCAGTCCTGTTACAATGAAAAAAAAATTTTTTTGCTATAATCTTAACTACAGCATTTATCCGCAGCACTGTTGCTCATTAGCAACCTAAGACATGTGAATGCTGCAGTCTAACAAAGCAGGCTGGAGTCATTTAAATCATCTTCTTGCTTTAATTCCCATGTTCAGGACACTCCAGGCTTTTTCAGCTAGCTCAGCAGTGACAGGAAATCTTGGCCTAACCTCAGCTCTTGGTGGTTTTGAACTGCTCTCCCCTGCAGCTTCTATACTTTTAGATTATTTCAGCATTTAGCATAGGCCAAATGACTTCCCCAGAAGCCTGGCATGTATAAAAGACTCACACTTCTCACAGAAGCGCAAAGCTGGCTAAAGTTAAAGAACATGTACAGATTATGCTCCAAGTCGTACCACTAACCTATAAACCTTGTCTCAGTAGGGCTTAACATGCTCTTAAGCTGGCTAAACCTGTTGACACTAGCTTATAACATATCCGATTGCAGCTGTCTTCCTTGTGTTGAAGCACATGACAGCGACGGACCCCGTGCTGTAAGGTGTCATTCAATACTGGAAGATCATCACAGATCGTCTTCAGGTGCCTCAGTTGAACACATGAACTATCTTCCTTATCCAGACATGTATCAAGTCTCCATGCATCACAGGGGACCACAAGGCCTATAGGATGACATCAGCCCCGCAGCTGGCATTCACATGAAACTGGAGTCACCCACTGAGACAGAGCGGCGCTGCTGGAGGTGGGGGTTGGTTTTCCATGGAGATCCCACACCTCACTCTGATGAGCTTGGGTTTTACTCAGACCTGTTTAGCTCCACAATGTGCACCACATTCCAATACCCATGCAACGATTTCTTAAGTATTAATATTTACTTACTGCATACGGCGAGGTGTGTGTGTGTGTGTGTGTGTGTGTTAAAGCTGCCTCCAGCCCTAAGCAAGAAATGCATTTTGAGACAAAATCTACAAGAGAAGATTGCCTTTAATCTGTGTGTAAGATGGGGATAATTACTTCATGGTAATCAGTCTGAGTTGTTACCAGAGCTGGGAATCTCTCTTACTTTTACACGGAGTCCCATCATTTTCCTGAATGCATGTGCAGGACTGGGCTGCAAGGGCAGGGTTTGCTACATCCTCTGTTCCAAAAAACCTGTATTATCTATACAGGTGTTTGGGAATTATTGTCTGCATGAAGATCCACAGCTCACTGCCTCTGGGGCACGCTGCATTTTGTATTCTAGTTCAACAATCCTGCAGAAGGAGAGCTGGGAATAACACTGGAAGAATGAGAGGGTGAGCAGGTGGTGTTGTGAGGAGTTTGCTAAAAGAGATCCCCCAGCGTACATGAAATTATTCCACACTCAGAATGAGCGAACGGAGTGGACAAAGTCCAGGGTCATTACACTAATTGACACTTTACCTCCAGGAAGTCTCTAGAGATCCAATCAGGGCTGGATTGAGAGCACTGGGTCCCAGGCACAGGTGTGGCCTGTGCTTCCTTCATTTAGTGTAATTGTGCCCTTGCAATCTGTTCCCACCTCCTCCCTCGACAAACAGCTCCAGTGTAACCTGCTCTGCTATTAACCCCACCATGCCTTACACTAAAATTCAGGTCTAGAAGAAGGAGAGTTCGTCTCACACCCTGCTTGCAGTATTAGAGCTCTGGTTTAATCTTGCAGTTGTCAGTCTTTCACCTTCAGCATCCTGAGCTGTATAGAGGAGGAAAGGGTGATTCTCTACCATCATAAATGCACCCTCAAATAGATTGGAAACAGAGCTAATTAAGGAGCATTTTCAGCATTTAAAAAAACTTATATCTTGATGTTTTATGCTTCTTCCTGATGATTCATATACGGGCACAGCGCAGAACGTCTGTCCTGGGAGCAACAGGACTACATTATTATTGAGAGTAATGTAAGAAAATGGGTATTATATAGTGTGCTTCATAGAAATCTGACAGCGAGCTCTTAATAGCAGCTTTCAGATTTATAGCATGTTTTACCATAGAGCTATAGGAAGAGCATAAAACTTAGCTAATGAAGGAAGTATATTTTGCTTCCTTCTCCACTGGAATTATTTTAATTAAAACCATTATTTTTAATTGTGAAATACACCCAGATTCAGGTAATTTGATTTTATCAGTTATCAGTGCTTTGAGGCTGCTCAGCACAGTAGTATCCAAGTCTTGATCTTGTCCTATTATTCAGTCTTCCTCAGTTCCTCCCTTCTATCATCAAGTTTATTTGCAATTTAAAGTCTGCACAATACATAAGGCAGACAACAGTTTTGGGGCTCTGCTGCTGAAACACAGTAACTTGCAATTACTGGGAAGATCCACAGGGCCAAAAGTAAACAAAAAAAGGAATCAAACAGAACACTACTAGGCTGCTCACACCCTAATTCACCTCTCAGATCCAGCAGCACCCAGAGGGTTCCCAGATGCAAATGCCCCATGTGGAATACTGAGGATGCCTCTCACCTCTGTAGAATCTTTAAGGGTGTCCACAGTTTTCCTTGCAGCAAGATGTGATCCTGCAAATCCTCTACCTGGTCACCTGCTTTCATGGAAGTTGTAATTCTCTGGTTTCAAGTATCCTGCCTTTCTGCTGGATTTCATTGTGAGTGACCACACCGTTCATATGGCAGAGGGGATAAACACCGAGCGGCTATGTAAAGCCTTAGTATCTGCGTGAACAGGCAACAGAAAATAACAACTATCCAGCTGACCTGCCTGTTAGTTGCTTCACTGGTATTTCTGAATCATAATTTAAGCAATATGTTCTTCGTGCTACTCTCTGAGGCTGTAGCACTGCCTGGACCTGTCTCTGAAGAAAATGTCCATTTCAAACTGCATTTTGCATTATTGAAACTGGTTCACGTGGCTTTTTACTTCAATATTCCTTTTCATATAGCATCATTCTAGTCTAGACAGTTACTCATCAAAATACCTGCAGGCTGCTGGTCTGCCACGATTAAGCACAAGTTACAGGTGGATCAGATGGCACGGCACAACGCAGAGCACTGATCCCAGACTGGGCAAAAAGCAGCTATCGATGTCTCGGACACGCATTTGCCTCCATTCTTAGTCGCCATGCTAGCACTGTCCTCTGCAGACATATTTGCCTTCAGCCCTCTTCCCTCCAGAGCTGGCTGCGTACCGGCTGTCACACCTGCCTTGTATCCTTCTGACAACATTTCTGCATACAGCACTGTGTGGTTGACGCTGGGTATTTTCCACTGGCATCGCTGAGTCTCTTTATCCACAGCCTCCACAGTTTTAGTTTTCCTCAATGCCACCTCTCCTGTGGCAGCAGCTAATTCGCCCCTGCAATGCAGCTGGTGCCATTTCCTTCTTTTTCAAGATGAGGAGTCAGACTCTCCCCTGGGCAAGATTCTGGCTCTGTTATACACTTCCCCCCCAGCCCCGGCTCTGTTTTGCACCTTCTCTCTTTTCTCCATGGAGAGGTTTCTGCCCTGATCAGAAGGTGAGACTGGCAACTTTTCTATCAGATCCTTTTCCCTTCAGCTTCCCTTCAGGAGCTTCTTTCTCTTCTTTTCTGGCTCCATAACCAGTGCAATTACCTCTCTGATGATTTCCTGGATTTTCCATCTGCTCGAAATAGACACTTGTGAGCTCTCTTGTTAATTAATGTGTTCTAAAATCATTATGTTCATCAACCAAGCCTTATCACTTCCATTTTTCCCATAATAGTAAAATCTATTGCCCTAAGTAAAGTGCAGGTATTTTGACGTTCAAAATTTAGTACATTCAGTTTCGAGCAGAGGTCGATTGCTCAAAGCAGAAGTCACTCCTAACCCGGAGCATCAACAACACGTGAGCATGCTGTACTTACTTGTTATTAAGCATTTGCACCTCTGGCTCAAACGGACAGAATTTCAGAGATTTCTGTCATAAATTATTTTTGCAACTTTGGCATCTGACTCAAAACACTCCCTCTAGTTCGCTCTGCATTGGGTATTTTGTTAAATGCATTTTAAACTGTGCCAGCTTTTGCCATATATTATTATTTGTGTTCTTCCTGACTGGCATGAAGTCATTTAGTAAAGCCATGTATGAACAGCAGTCTGTGACTTGGACAATACAACTGACAACTGGTTGTGAAGAAGTTACCAACAGATAATTTCACTGCATTTGTCACATAAGGTTTGAATGCAGAAACAAGTTCCCCATGTGGTACTCAACAGACACACAATACCCCAAACATAACAGAATTTAGTAAACAAAAAGACCTATCACATCTTGTAGCTCTGCATTCGGATAAATTTGGTGACAAAGGCACCCCACTGTTTGAGTGTTTCTATGCGATGCAAAACCCCTCTAGTAATTGCATCTAGGGAGGAAACAAACTACTGCTTAGACTCAGAGAAATGCTTCTGCTTTGTGTGGTGCGTAACACACAATGTTATTTATATTTTTAAGTAGAGAACTATAAAAAAGAGAGATCTTCTATCCTACAGCCTACACAGATCTAGTCAATCTCTTGGATAACAAAAGACAGAAATGGTTCACTTCTCACTACACAAGGACTAGAAAACAAGGTAACTCTTACTTATATAAGTGCAGTTACATTACCCCCTTTGGCAACCAACAGAAAGATTATTTACCAGCAACAACACTTCTTTAAAATATATTGCCCAAGCGTACCCTGCTATTGCAGGTGTTCTTATTACAAGCACCTCTCCAGATGCCAGCTTTGCCTCATCAGTACCTGCAGGCAATGTCGAGCTTGTCCTATGGTGACAAGCTTTACTCAACACTAGGATCCCAGCATCCTCCTCTTTTTAGGAGAGAGGGGAATAAGAACTTTGTATCGAATGTATCCAGCCAGCCAGTCCCAAGCATTACCTACAGAACCAGGATCTTGCTCCATCCAGCCCACTGATGCGATGACGTAAATAAGCCAGCACTCGAGCAAACTCAGGCAGTTTGAGAACTCATAACACACATTTGGCACTTCTATGAATCCCAGCAAACAAACTGCAAAGTCTGTGAGGCTCTTGGATTGCTGGGATGAGGTTCCAGACTAAGAAACATCAGCTCTCATCTTTCAAGGTGAAAGGGGCAAACACAACTGTATCCTTTGGCGGCGCAGGAAGCGGTTCAGTCAAACACAGAGGGGCAACAGCTGGAAGGAACAGTCACAACCCTATTGGGACGGTCTGTACCTAGAGTCAGACATGCAGAGGGATGCACACACAGCCGTACATGAAGGGGAATATAAGTGCAGGGTGCCATATGGCTCAGAACTGCCAGACGTGTCCTCAACATGATGACAGGACTTGCCTGTAATTGCCTGACCAGTTTTTCCACTGCATGAAAAGCTCTCCTGCGGGAGATCAGCTTTTGCTCATATTGTTTCCAGGCAGGCTCCAGGAAACACAGCGAACTGTGTCAGGAAGAGGAAGGACTTGTCCTGCTTCACCACAAAACCCAGGCAACTGAAAGCTTTACACACTGTCTCTGGATCTTGAAGGACTTGAACCTTCAACGATCTCTTTAACAGCCAGTTCTCCAACAAAGATTGAAAAGGTTAAAAAGGCTAATTCCCATGCTCTGAAATGAAATGAAATCATAGCCTTGAAAAAGTCTCTTAGCATCACGCAGCACTTTGTGTGCACTATGTGATGACCTAAAGACACTTCAGATGAACATACCTGAACATTACCTGAACATAAGCACCCTGCAAGTCAAGAATGTTTCTGCAGTTGGCCGAGCTGATTGATTTCCAGGACGCCCTGGCTCTGACATACCCTAGGATCCTAGAGGGAGCCCAAACATATAAGCAGTAAATATCTCCAGAAGTGTGTGTGATGCCTGGCAATGAAACCTCTTACTGGTGTTTTTGAGTGTGATTCCACTCCAAACTAATGCACATTGAGAGCTACTACAGATTATTAAAATCATTTTAGGGAGAAGAAAAGGCTGCACTAAAATATGGAATAAATTAAATAAAAAAAGAGGAAAAGCAGGCAGAGAGAACAGACCACTGGTATGCCGTGCTGCTCTTTCACAGCAGAAGAAAAATGAATATAATCCAGTAAAGACTTAACAAAGCAAAGTGGTGAAAGTAAATTAAATAAAAGAGGGAAAGGTACCGATAAATCAGGAGTGCAACATTAATTTTTCTAAATGCTTTGGCAACATAATGACACCCTAGAAGAGCCAAGCTGGTAAAAGAGCTCTATGATACACCCTGTTCCTCCAGGGCTGCCACTTCATGAACAGAGGAGCCTGGCCAAGATGGAGAGCAGTGAGCACACACACACACAAACCTTGTGCTGGAGCACAAGAGATACGAGCACACCCAGCATGTACGGACAGACAGATGCACGCTTGGAGGAGAATGCTGGATTGCCTTCTGAGAAACATTAGTGTCAGGACTCCCAACAGGCTGTCTGCCAAGGGGGATAATTAAGCTAAATAAAAATACACAACAGTAACAGCTCCACAAATGAGGATAATTTAATTACCACATTCAATATAGGAGACCCACTTCCCATGAGTTTTCTATTGTGACCAGAAAAGAGACAATAGCAAAAGAAAGTACTGCAGAAAGGAAGATTCATTTACTAAAAATAGGTTTTCCATTAGGGTCTGCATATTAAACAACATCACAGCTTTCCATAATCATGTCATAATCTTGCCATAAAATTCAGACAAAGCAACAGCTTGTGAGTGTCCAAAAAAATCAATGGAACCGTATGAGAAATGATTGCGGATGTAGCACTAGAATAATTTCAATGCTTAATCCACGGTGGTGGTAGCAAACATCTAAATAACAGGGAAGCAGGTGTCTTACAAACATCTCTTAGGGAAGAGCTCTTTTCCCCCAAGTTCAGAGAAAATGCACACATTAGGTACATGACAGTCACCAAAAACTACCCATTTCTCTGATTTTTGGAAAAAAGAGGTCATTTCTATTCCCTCATCTTCCTAAAATAAAATAGTTGTTGAGCCAAACAGGGTATAGTCCTATCTGGAATCCCAACACAGTAGTGCAGTCTCACCAAGCTGAATTTAAAATACAAGAGCTGCAGATTTGCTTTATTCATTATTGCTGAAACGGAATAGAAAGCGAGAGCTAATGTGCTGGGCTTCTGAAGAGCTTTATACAGTGTGTAATGCACCTCTAGGGTGCTTGTCTGTTAAGTGAGAGAGAAGTGAAAATATTTTTCCTCCCCTTCTCTCTCTAGTGAAAACACTTAGTGGACAGCACAGGCTCCGTTCTTTTGAAAGTAATGGAGTGAGTGTATCCACTCAATTATTTAAAACAGTTGAGTAACTGCAGGCCTGTCAGCTCAGAAAACATCTCTCTGTTAAAGCTGCTGCACAAAACCATTTCTGTGCAAGCGGTCACATAGCACTAGTTTTCTCTTTATTTATTTCCACACTCTCCAAGTCCAAGCCACTGGTGAGGGATGAGGTCGCATGCCCTGGTTTACAGCTAGTTTTGCCGCAGGGTAAAACTCAGGCAGTAGAAGGAAGGAGAGAGATGGGGACACCTTGGGAGCTTTTTTGGACGTGGCAGGTTTATATGTGGGTTGTGCCGGTTGATGACTACATAAATCCTTACAGAAATCTCTCAGGGCATAGTGTGTGCCAGAGATAAATATTACAATAGTAGGCTTAAAGGAAAATGGATTCAGACAGCTGGGAGAATTCAACAGAGGGAAAAGGACTGAGCAAAGTCCTCTTGCTAAAGACCCTCTGGAGAAGCTCCTCTAACAGAGACTAGGAGATTGGAGGGTTTGCTTTCCACAGATTCCAATGCACAGAGGAAAAACACCACAGAATATGAGAAGATCACTAGACATTTCTTCCCTATCTCCAAAACACACAGAGAATCAGAGTTCCAGTACACACACTCACCAGCACCACTGCTTTATTCCATAGCTGCCCTGTACTTAGTCCTGTCCTGTCTAAAAGCGCACACTTTATCTCCTGTCAGGGGTTGCAGGACACAGAACAAGAATGATTGGACTGATGAGTCAAGCCATGGACGTGTACACACCCATTAATCATTTGAAAATGAAGATTTGTTCCTTTCTTTTTGCAACTCTCACCAGTAATGGCTTTCTGGGACTATTTTCAAGCAGATCGCAAGAAACAGCTACCAAGGCAAATGAATTATATAAAGCGTACATGACAACGCTGAGAGTTTTCACATATTCATTAACTGGCTCACCTTAACGGGTACTTCTCTCCAGGATCCCTCCCCAGGTGGAAAAGCAGTGGCAGATTAGTGTGCTCCTCCTGTGTATGTGTTGTCACACCAGAGACATTCTGCCCAGGACAGAAATCAATGCCCTGCAGCAAAAAGGAGAGAGGTCATCAAAGGTGAAGCAAGGGAGGGGGGAAATTTTAGTTGATGCCACTTTCTTCAGCACCTTCTTCCAATACACCCATAAAACTCATAATTATCTTAACCTTAGAGCCCACTTCAATGGAATCTCATCTGATGGGGTAAAATAAGGTGACAATGTTGGCATTGCACTGACATAAAAGCTGGAGCTGGTCTTATATTTTTGCCTTATGAAAAAATAATCTCTATAAAATATTCATTAAAATGAAATGGCAAAACAAAAGAGAGAGGTGAAACCATTTAATTGTAAGAATTTTGCACATAGAAAGTATCTTCTCTCTTTGATTTTTGCGGCTTTGAAATACACAGAAAAGATGGGATCACTTGGCACGTCTGATCAAAAAGCAACGGTGCCAGGGGAGACATCCAGCCAAATCCAGGGGCATCACACAAAGAGAAAGGGGATCTGCAAGTCTTCCTGAAATCTCGGCTTGTCAGAACCTGACAGAAGACTTGAAGGACCTCTTTCACTGAAGAATGATGCAAACTTGGTTAATTCTAAAGAAACAGGTGCATTTGTTGATCTGATTCACAGCAATTGAGGCACTCACCTGGGAACAACAGTGGGGCTGAAAGAGCTGTATGAAGTCTGGGGACATTCTTGTCACTAACATTCAAATCTACGGGGTCAGAAGTTGGGATTTTCCCAGTAGTGCCAGTGGCTGTGAAGGGCAGAAGTACTGGCAGTCTCTCCTTGCTAACAGCAATGAGTTAAAGCGCTCACTGGCCACCAGGGACAGAGCAAGTTGCCTGCTCCAAGTCCAGAGTGAGCTCTCCACATCTGCCCTTGCCAGGCTGTGTGTCCCCAAGCCCAGAGGGTTATTAGCCAGGTGTGGAGCTCCTTGATAACCTAGCGCTTCACCTGCCATTTCGAGGGCTAACAGAGCCCATTTAGCCCTGGGAACAGGGAAAAATGCAAAGCACTAATTTCACTGAACAGCACATAAAGCAGGGGGGCGCATGGACCAGCAAGGACTAGGACCAAATGGACTTGTTAAAGCTCAGTTTTACAATTGCAACTGACATGCTGCGCTCCTTACAATACCTCAAAATGCTCTGAGACACGGACAGAGATGTGGAGAGAAGGCAAATGGGAATATTTCAAAGGAGGTGGGAAAGCAGCTGTAGCATTTGCTTATAAAACAAACAAACTGAAAAGGCTCTCTACAGATGTTGGTAGGATTTGATTGGCAAATAATTTTCTAAAAATATCCTGTGTTTTTAATGGACAGCTGGTCAGTGGAGCAGTTAATATTCTGCTTTTCAATAAAGCAAGAAGTTTAGAAGCCCATGAAATCCCATTTATCTGCACAGAGCTATAGATTCCTGAATCACTGACTGGAAAAATAAGAGAGCTGCCTGATAGGTTGTAGAGGCCTCCCAATAATGGTCTTCAAATGGATACAAAATGATTGACCTTTCCACCTTGTGACGCCACAGGCCTCTGAAACACACAGTGAAAAATAGTTGGGTGGGTTTTTGTTTTTCCTCAAAAGGAGCAGTTAATGAAAAGGTATCAAAGCCTATATAACGTCCAAACTATAATTTGGATGCAAATCAAACAAGCAATTTAATTAAGAGCCTGCTAATTGGTACAATGCTCTTTGGCTGCAAACACTTTAGTTTGAAAAAAGATTTTAGTCTCTTGGGTGTTTTGTTTATACATTGCTCTGTTTACATTTTATCTTTTGTTTCCTATAAAATCCTTGTAGCTGAGACTCCAGTACAGAGATCAGGCTACATCCCAGAGACTCCTAAGAAAGTGCATGCTGTGACAACTTGCCTGATGCCACCAGCCACAAGCTATCTGTCTTTCTAATCAAAGCAATCAATGCCCCCTTCAAAAGTAGTCTATTGGGGGAAAAGTAAAATACATTAAAAGAATAAAGTCAAGCATACCATTTTACGACACTGATAAATAACCCTCTTGAAATATGGCTGAAACCACCCCTTACTTGTTGAAGGCACTTCAAATTTATCTCCACAAATAAAATTGACTATTATTATTTTAATGTACTGTGTGGCTTCCAATATTCAACTCACAGAGAGAGCTTAAAATATTTTCTACCTGCTCATCAACAAATGAGCAAGAAATTAGAAGTAAAATCACATCCTCATTCCCTTGATCAGGCATCATCCTGCACCAGAGTAAGTAATACACTACAGATACAGCTAGAGGAGCCTTTGACAGAAGAGAGTATTTAACTTATCACCCACAACCCTATCTCATTCTGCTTTGTAAGTCAAAGCACTTCCAGTTTTCAGGATGGAAAGAGAAAAATCAGCTATGCCAGTGAACTGAAAGTGTGGGATCCCCAAGTCTGGAGTGCTTTTCTTTTCTAGAGCAAACCCAATATAAGTAAAATCTGAGAAGCATGAGACAATCCACACTCTGGACATTGCCTCAGGTTGCTTGGAAAGCATGCAGATTCGGTTATGTGTGGTCACGGGAGCTGGGACAGAGTGATATGCCAAACGTCCTTGTGTATGTCCTACATGGAGAGAAGGAGCTGCCCTCCAGCTCTGCTACCCAAAGCAGGGTGCAGGACAACAGGCCTGGTGAGGAAGGGGACTCTCTTCTACATGATAATTTTAAATCATGCCACCAAGAACGCTGCAAGCTTTAGCAATAAACGTAAGCGTGCCAAATTCCCAGCTGCAGCAAAAGCCACATCATTTCAGGGCTGCACGGGAGCTCTCCCCATTTACACTGACAAGGGACCGGCTTCAGCTCCCTGGCACTGCGAACAGGATGGCTGTGCCATGTGGGATAAGAGCAAGGAGGTAGCTACGCCTCCTCTATCCACCAGGGCCACAAACCTCAAGCCAACTACCCCTTCATCTACTCTTTTTGCTATTTATTTAGCAGACTGTGCAAGGGATTCAAAGCCTGTTAAAGCACATGTCTAATATTTTACTGCATGCTGTCCCAGGTCATTTGCATGTTTACAGGTAACACCAATCAAACGAAACAGAAAGGTCACTCCCTGCGTCTAAGTAAATTTTTGAATCTTTTCTCAATTGTAAAAGCATGAAAGCTAAACCAGAAGATCTGATCTAGAGCACCTCCACTCTGTGACTTCTAAGAGAGCCCATAAAAAAAAAAGCATCGGATGGCAACCAGAAATAGCTCAGCTCCTGCACCCAGTCTCTCATACAGGCACATGGTTTTGCAACACTGCAGACCTGTTTGCTGTAAGAGAAATTCCAGCGATAATACCATTTTTTTTAAAAAAAAAAGAAAAAAAAAAACCCAAACCAAATATTTCCGGCACATCAGGTAGACCTTTCAGTGAGCACGTCTTTATGCCCTTCTCCCCAGCAATTGTGTAACCTGGATTGTTTTTCCATTCCTAAGATCTAGCGGCTATTGGTTGCACAGCTTATGCTTTAATTTCCAGAGCAAATGGACCACAGATGCTATGTCAATATAGACATGAGACAAATACAGCCGGTTGCCAGTTTGGGCTCTCCGCCAAGTGATGGAATCACCACTTGTGTTAACGTAAGCCCTCTGGCAATTCATCACTCTGGCACTACCCCAGATCCTTCCGACTTGACAAGCGGCTACAGATTTTGATAGTGGCGCAGCAAATCTGGGGTCTGTCTCCTGGTCATGTCTCCTCATTCCACTACACAAAAACCAGAGCAGCAAAATTGTATTAATATTGGAAGGAGAAAAGAGGAGCAGTTAATTAAAGCCAGGAACATTGTTTCTTGCTCTTTGTCACAGCACAGGTAAGTGGCCATTACTCTCTTGGCAACTCCCAGCAAAAGCCTCCCAAACTGGAACTCTGAATGACAAGACACCTGAAAGTGTGACTGCCAAGCTTCAACCCTGTTGAACAAAAATTGCTTCTAATGTGTTAACTGTCTGGAAGAGACCCCAGAAGTTGGGCAGATCAGCAAGCCTCCAGCGGCTCTCAAGCAGAAGCGATCAATGGCTAGCTCATATGCTCAGAGGACCACAATCAAATGTCATTATTTGTGAGGTTCTACTCGACTTCACATCCCCCTTGCAGAAAAGGCTTTATCGATCCCTTCACGTTGAGGAGGGCAATCAGACAGACTGTGGCAGGAATAACCCCTTTGGCATTTTACATTAAAACAATAGGGTCTTATGGCAGGCACCTACACCAACCACTTAAAGACACAGGATCACTCATGAAAAGCCACTGAAGACTACTAACAAGATACTAAGCTGACAGCAGGAAGGTTGATGTTATCAGCCACTCTCCAATAGAGCAAAGGCAGTTTTCCACATTTCTTCTTAATTATTTTCTCCCCTTCTTGCACCACTGCTCTTGGAGGGCACAGTGACTATTCTCTGCTGGACAGTCTCTGTGGCAGGGAGAGAGAAGGAAATCTCCTCTCTCCTGCCAGCTCATACTCCTGCCTCCTCTACATAGCACTAAGTTAAGCAGTTCTGTAAGTTTAAAGGGAAAAAAAGGGTTGCACCTGCAGGGAAGAGCAGACAGAATAGGTGACCTAAAACTCACCAACCCATAGACATCCCATCCCATAGACATCATACTTGGTATGAAAGTTAAGGATTATGAGGGACAAGCCCTCTTTGATGGCCTGTGTCCAGCGAGAACCTAGTCCATCCTTCTGCTGGGTTAACTTGATTACTAACATAACTTTCATCCTTGAATAGTCAGTGTCACAGCTAGCGTGATGGATCCAAACCCATCTGTTCCTGAATCCAGTACCAGAGACCAGCTCCTATCTGCCACTGTGTCCAGCCTTGGACTTCTCCCCATGCCTGCCCTGTCGCATCAGTGGAGAAGTAAAGTTATTAGGGGATGTGTGCGTCTATTTTATATAATTGTGAATGTTTTATTATATTCTTATTATTTCCTTTATTAGTAGTATTTCATTACAGCTGATTTAGTTTCCAACCCATAAGTCTCTCTCTCTCTTGTTTTCCCTTTCCCTTTTCCCTGTGTGTGTGTGTGGAATTAGGACACAATTGCCTACGTTCAGCTGCTGATCACAGCAGGACCAGGGCTAAACTGTGATGCTAACCTCTCAAGAATGCAAGTTATACAAGTAATCAAGTTAAGCCAGCAGAAAAGACAGCACCAAGGTATCCTCCAGCACTGAAAAAGACTACAAGAATTTATTAGAAGAGTCAGAGTAGAAAAAAAATGCTTGGAGGTTAAAAACCAAATAAACAAAAAAATAGGAAGAAGAAAACAGCACGCTTCATTTTTGTGAAAGATGACAAACTTTAATGCGAGGCCATAAGGCAGAGGATGCAGACCAGTAAGGGCGTGCTAAAGTCACGGGAGTCTGAGACAACTGTAAACCTGTGTACTGCGTGCGTGGGATCTTTCCAGTGTAAATATTCTGAGTGCCATATGGAGAGAAGCATTCATATCCCTGTTATGCTTTCCTAGACTGCACTTTCCTTAAGCTGCTTCTCTGTGGCACATTTTTATTTGTATACACATGCTTTATAACTAATCTACACTGCATTCAAATGCATGGCTCTCTAGATTAGAGACCAAAATTGCACACATTCTTTCCAGATAATCCTGAAAGGCAAGGTAGTCCTAACAGGACATGCATCAACTTCTCATTTTCCAACATCAATATGAAACTGTGGTTCTGGCTTATTATAGCATAATCTCACCCAAAAGTAAAAAAAAAAAGATATTATATATATATATATATATATATATCTCAACAAAGTGTGACTTAAAAACAGTGCAAGTTTTCTGTATCAATGATTTCCTACCGTTAATTAACAAGGGAATTTTGAGAGTGAAAAGATACGTGGCTAAAACATGCCATGTATTTGTCAAAATAATGAGATAGTCAACTACCCATAAAACAAACCTCTTAAGAAATTGCAGGCAGCCGTTCTGACACACCTGGCCAACTTCAGATCTCTTTCAAATGAATGATGTGCCAACCAGATACATTTGTTTATGCCAGGTTTGAGTTTGGACCTTCAGACACAGAGAGTTTCATATTTGCAAGTTTAATAAATCATCATGTTGGATTCACAATAAAGCAAAGACCTGCGTCAAGGATCATAAAATTAACAAGGCCTCATTAGCTGAAGTTCTACTGGGATGGCAAATCAAACTTATCGAACAACAAACCTGCTGACAGTCAGAATTCTTAACGCCACAAGCATGCATGTATTTAAATACATTTCTTCAAATGAAATTAGTAAACAAATTTGCCGTTTTAATTCTAGCAGCATAACTGTAGTCCAACATCAATACAGCTGAGAACACCAGTCACTGAAAGAGGCAACCGTGTCATAAAGTGAGATTACAAAACTCCTAAACCAGGACTCAGACCTGAGGAACTGTTCTGCATTCTGATTTATTTCTATTTTTAAACTTGCAAAGCTCATAATTAATGGTTTGAGGACATGAGGAGAACTGGAACAAGTTTCAGCCTCAGCTTCCTCTGCATGTTGTTAATGGCTAGTCTGTCCACTAATGTGCTCCAATTTTACCCACATCAACCACATGCGATACAAGCTGTAGGAAAGCAAGTGAATTTTTAATCATCTCTCTGATGTACAGTATAATTGCTGACTTTTATCAGACAGTAGTTAAACAAAGACTTAGAAACAAATAAATATTCCCTAATTGCACAACTGTCATTGCTCACAGTAGGAGAGCCTTTGAAATTAGTAACTGGTCCCCATTATCATGGCTACACACATTCTTAGACACCTACAAACAAATTCAGATCAATGTAGGTGTTTATTTGTTTCCCAACTAGGCATGCAAGTGTGTTTTTGCGCTTACATTACAATGGAGAGCAATTATTCATGTGTGACTACCTTCCATGCACATGGGAAAAGCATGCCTTTAGTCCATTCATATCCCCATACACACGTACATAAAAGTTCCTGGTGCCTCTCACACAGGCAAAATTCTCCACGCTGTGCCACGTGTGATGTATGGGTTTTACTCGCGTACTAACCTAGACAAATATATGATCTCATTTTAGCTGCGTAGAATTAGCAGTGAGACATAGCGTGCAATGCATTTCTGGAGCCAACTTTCCTTTCCTTCTTACTCCGTGTAAAACAGAAACTTTGACTCCTGGAGCATTACAGACTTAAAAAGATAAACGCAGATATTTACAGCCCTGAATGTAAATGACTCCCTTGGAGCTGATGTTTCCTTCTACCCCCAGGACATCCCAGTGAAAGAAACTATGCACTTTTATATCCACAAATGTCATCAGCACTTATTTCTGCACCTGTGATGCCTTGAGGACCCACTCTAAGTTTAAAAAAAAAAGACAGACATTAAAAAAAAAGAATCATACAAGCAATCCCTCTCCAATACCAGCCTGCTGTCAAAATTGCTGAGAGCTGTGCCATAATGCATTTAGTTCATGTCTAAAGGTATAATCAGCGAGGCACATGTGTGAACCTGCCATTCAAGAAATGCCCCAGAGTTTAGTACCCAAGTCTGAGGCAAGCTAGATACAAAAGAAGAAAAATAACAGTGCTTAACATCCAATTGTAAGAAGATCAGCCAGGAAATTACAAAAGCTGTGCCTATTTGGCAAATAAAATGTAAAACACTTTATAGTGTGATACGGGCTTGCAAAAGTGCTGAGATAATAGATTAAACACATGTAGTCTACTGTTTTCAACAGCTACTGTTCTTTCCACTGTGCAGTACCTATGGCTTTCCTTTTCCCTTTCAAGAAAAAAAAAAACCCACCACAGCACAACAAACCCGTCCCCGTTCCATTTAAATAGTTCAGGGCACCAGGTCATTTGTACTAGATATTGGGAGATACACAATCAGTTCATCATTGGACTCCAAACTTTGTAAGGGTATACATGAAAGCTCAGAGTTCAGCAGGGAAAGAAGCTTAAGGAGCATTAAGCGCTGAGTAAAGGGAGCGTATCTGAGAACAACTCAGACTTTGCTCATTTTCCCCTGCTTGTCTCCGACTTCAGCAGAAGGGGGCTGTGACACCAGTCTCCTTAGGTTTTGCAGTAGATCTAGTAGCTTTTGAGAGGCTGTGAATCAAAGTCTGGCTTGCAAGTGCATGGTGACATTCCCTAATGTAAAACTCTGCTTTAAATGATTATTTTCCCCCAGAAGAATACCAGGGTGCAGGTCGATGTCCCATTACCTTGCTGTATTCCTCCCAGGAGTTGCTCCAGGTCCAGTAGTGAGCCTTGTAAAGCCCGACTCTCACCGCCATCATCTCATCACCACGATAATAGAATATAGGCCTGAGAAAGAGAGCAAAGCTGCATGAGAAATGCCAATGCGATGAGCCCAGGCTGCTGCAGCAGCCTCGCTGATAAGGGAGACAAACACTTTAATGGCGTATGACTTCCGATTCAGCTATCAGCGAGAAACAGGCTGCCTCCTAATAGTCTCCACTGCAAGGTTTTCAATTAACATTTTTTAAAGTGTTCATCAAGTTGAGAGCTCACATGGCACAAGAATGAAACATTATACAGCTTGGCTGCCACTGATTGTTAATCCTTGAACTATCAGACCCTGTTATTCCCTACAGAGCGTGCCGATTTAAACACCAAATGTCTCAGAAGTGGCGTGTGTGCACGAGAGGGACAGGGATTCACAGACTGTGCTGCTTAGTCTCCTCTTTATGGCAGCACCAAGCTATGTGTCATTAGTGTCACACAGACAGGGTGGCCAGGGAGGACACCAGATGCTGGCCTGTTCTGGATGCCATCACAGAAACACTCCATATGGAAAAAACTGGCAGCCAGATATGCTTTATTTTTAACTCCATTTCAACCTCCCTTTGCATCATTTAAATGTACCTCTGAAAACAACATTTTTTTCCCAGAGGTTTTCCTAATTTACAACACATTTGAGAAATGCAGCTCACTCAGAGCATTTGGCCTGCACCCCTGTACATGTATTACTCTTTCCCTGGGCATCCCAGCAATGTTCCCATCAATTTTCCCAATAACACGCTGTTATTCTTTGAGGGAACAGTACAAAATTTTCCTAAATGGACTGTCTGCAGGAGAGGGGTCTGATTTGTTGGAGTAGCTCATCGCACAAGGGCATCAGATTTAGCCTTCTCTGCAGTTGCTTCAGGCTGCTGACAGGAGGAGATCCTGAAGCCGTTTATCACTAGCAGCAGGGTACGTATATCTTTGTATTCAGAGATGCCACTTGGCGAAAACTGCCACTCTGGTGATGCCATCTTGAAAAAAAAAAAAAAAAGTGTCCCTAAATGCAAGGTGAGATTAAAATCTCCACGTCTGAATGTCAGGAGTGGCCTTAGATCTCTTCTATTTTAAAACGGTAGCGTCCCCTGCGAGTTCCTTGCTCAAACAATGAGCCTTTCTCCTTTGTCACCAGGAACTGTGAACAAAGGGGAAATGCTGCTGGCAGCAGTGCCCGCTCCGGCATCCCTAACGAATCTGAAACATGGTAAAATACAGCTTGAGAGACCTGCCAAAGTGCACAACCTGATCTACAGCAGTCCCATTAACAAAATTAAAAGCCCAAAGAGATGTACCACAAAATACACTACTCTCCTTTTCCCTTGCTCTAACACTCACTATTTGACAAGCTATTATGTGCCCCTTTGATTGCAGGTGTGCAGGGTCATGTTTTGCCTTTTAAAAAAAATATATATTTTCCATCTTTGAAAGAGTATTACAGTCTGCACTCAAAATTCTGCTATTACTGATTTCTTCTTTCTTCATTCTCATTTTCATTTTTAAGGTTAAAACAACACAGTAACTGCTGCATGTCCTGGAAAGTTTTTAGCAGTGAAGAAAAAAAAAAAAAAGGAAAAAAAGAAAGAAAAAAAGGAAAAATACTAAGGGAAAAATAAAGGAATAAAAAAAAAAAAGAAAAGAAAAAGCCACGATGCACCTTGAGTGACTGCTGTTGTAATACAAACAGAACCAATTCCAAGGGGCTGGTGTCTGCGATGAAATTCTCTTTTCAAACCACAAAGGAGCTTACAAATTTCACAAGTAAAGACAGGATAGGCTGTGTTTGAGGAATATGCAATGCCTCAAGTCAGCCACTGGCTGAGCTCTCAGGTAACACTGTATGCAGTTTTGAGGAACAAAGCCTTATGCCCAGCACAGAAAAGAAGTCCAATGTTTTACATGCATATGTTTCCTCGCTGTCTCACAGAGAAAGAATATGTTTGTATTCAGATTTCCTGGGGTCCCAATTCCTCAGAAAAATCACAACTACAGGACCTCTCCTGACCTCTAGCCCTTCCACAAGAGTGCCAAGGGTATCTGCTGTCAGATCTTAGTGCCTGTAGCCAACTGCTGACAGCACTCCTCCACACCTATAAAGATTCCAAATCTATTCTTGCAAAAGCACCTACAGAAACAGGACCTCAGGAGGAGACGGGCTTCCAGTTCATCCGCAGAAGGCCAGTTTTTACCTCCAACCTCTCTCAAGCTGAGGCTATAAAGGCCCAGCATACTCTTGGATGTTTTTCCAGTAATAAATAATGTATTTTCCCCTAGCCAGGTTACAGTTCTCAGGCTTTTATCTCCCCTATTGCCATATGTCGTTCCAGGGATCCCTGCTAACCCCCTGACATTTTCATCTGTCCCCAGACTCCAGTGTATGGCAACATGCCACATGTCAGGAAATCCCACCTCTGCTTGCACCACCAGAGAACGACTGAATAGAGAAAATCTCTGGCACTACCTCCTCTCACTGAGCAGGAGCACAGATGCATCAATTCCTTTATAAAACATTTCTGTAAACTTGACTTAATAACCACAAATTTGGCATCGTTTCAGTTTGGAGGCAAGGGTGGGAGCTCTGGGCTCATAACTAACCTGTCAATTAGCTTGCCCTGCAAGATGGCAGGTAAAAGGTCGACGCCGTCAATCTGTCTGTCACAAGGAGGCTGCAGTCCCGCCAGGGAGAGGCTGGTGGTGAAGAGATCCATCACACTGCCCAGCTGATGACTGACCTGAAAAATCAACAACAATGCATTTACAAAAAGACCTTCAGTGAAAGCAAAACCAAAACGGGCTGGCTTCCACTAAAGCAGCAACATTGCTTCCTAAACCTTTTCTGCTAAGCACCTTCTGAGAATCTCTCCCTTTAGGGTGCTGAAGGCACCAGCAAAACTCCTATTAAAATAACAAAGGAGACGACTCAGAATTCTGCACTTCCAGGGAGCAGTTTTGTTCATTTTTCTCTCTTTCTTCTCATTTATCTCTATGTATCTGCCTTACTGGAGCATGTTTTCACAGAGTTCAGCTTCAGTTAGCAAATTCCAAGTCATTTGTGGATGGAAACATCAGCACTTAAAACAAGAAAAAAAAAAAAAAAGTGCTCAATTTGTTCCCTCACCAGGTCATCTCTGGAATCCAGAATACCCCAAGAAAGTTCCCAGAAAGCACAGGGATAGATGGATAATAACAAAAAGAGCCCAATGACTTCATCTGCAAACCATTTCCAACAATTCAAGAACTGTAAAGTCGTGGTATTTTTAGTATATATTTTAATAAGGGAGAAAAACATCTGGTTTTGGCTCCAATAGAGATGTGCAAGTTTCCCCCGCCCCTTGCTTTTTTTTTTTTCTTTCCTTAATTGGATGCCATACTCATCTTCCTGGTCTTAATTATTCATATTTTAAAACCCTAAAAAGTCTGTTCTGACTAATTCTTTACGAAACTTTGCTCCCGCAAAGAGCAAAGTATGGTTTGCTACAGTTATCTCCAGTAGGATGTTTAATTAGCCAGCAACACACTAAATCGAAGCAGACACATTCAAATCAAGAGACTGTTTGGCACCAGGATGCACTAGCACACCATCAGACGCGAAAAGAGCCTTTTCAGCTGTACTACTTGTTTGGAGATAAGAACCCATCTGATACAAGCCCACATCTGTACGTACAGAAGCACTTTCTGACTGAATTCCAAGTCCTAGTAGCAGCCTTGAGAATGTCAGCGTGAACATTATGATGCTGGGACTATCAAAGACTTTTTATCTCTGAATGCTCTTTCTGCACACAAACAGATTCCCAGTCTGTAACCCAATACTAATTATATAAATGTAACAACAAATGATAACACGATAAATCAATTTTTGCAAGATGTTGGCTCTAGAGAAAAAAACTAAAGGGAAAATGTTATTTTTGCTGGAACACTAAGCCTTTTATTAATGGGCTGGGCTGAAAAAAGTGAACACAAAGGAAGAATTAACAAGTTGCAAAAAAAAAAAAAAAAGAAACTGGAGAAAGCAACATGCAGGGGACTGATTACAAGTTTAACATTACAGTATCACATTACTTGATTACAGTAATTTCAAGTTTTAATGACTTTCATTCATCAAAAGGTGTTGACAGGAACACATAATATTAAAGCTGCACACAAGAATACTTACACAACTGTTAAGAAAAAAATTGAAGTGCAAAGCTCTAAGCACAAGAGGAAGCCTGACCATGAAAATGACTCTCCAGGAAAGCAGCTGGATGAGCTGACCAAGATCAGGAGATGTTGCAGAAGGTCTCAGGCGTCTGAGGTTAAGCTGTATTCACAGACATTACTGCTGCAGCAGGCAGCCTGAAAGAGGTCATGCTTAGCCTGTTCTTGTAGGCAGTGACAAATAGAGATGAGCCCATAAATCCCTCACAAAAAGCAGATGTAGGCATGACATTCCCTCTCTGCAGGGAGCAAAAGATGGGGAACTTCTGATGCTGTGGAGAAAGAAACAGACCTGAGCCCTCCAATGGGGTAACCCTGCTTCAAGGGACATCGGCAAATGTGGACCACTGGGGAGAACAAAAGCTGGCTGTGTTGTCCATGAGATTAACTGTGGGACAGTGCTGTGTGCCCCATGGATTGTCCCCTTGCACAGGTTCTTCTCTGGTTTTAATGTGCACCCTATGAGGACCGACATTAAGAAAACCCAGTACACATGCATTCAAAAAACGACCCCTAAACCATCAGCTCACACATTACGGAGCTGGACAGCCCCATGAGCCACGGGTGCTGGTAACATTGCACCCTGTCTTAAGTGAAAGGGGATTACAAGTGCTCAACATCTCAGCAAAGATGCTCAGTCCCTCGTAGGCTCATCTGCTGGCTAATTTACCCTGAGCGTGCCTTAGGAGAGCTGTGGGGTCAGCAGAACACCATATGCAGAGCCTGGAGTCTAATAAAGAGCAGATCTAGCACATGCCCGCTCCCTGACAACTGCTACGTCAGGAGCAGGCGGGCAAACTGGTGTCTGAGACTTTCTGTAATTAGACCTCTCACAATTTATAAGGCAAATCCAAAAGTCACTTTTCTCGTTGTTGCTCCATTCCCTCGCCTCAATGTTTTGATAACAGACAGCAAGAGGCAATTGCTGACCTGAGACTCGTGTCTCTAATATCACCTAATTTACACATCGCATTGTGACAATCCTGCGGGGCCACCATGGTCTTCTTGTACTGGCCCTTATTAACCATAACCAGATGTAGATGACTCTCTTTAATCATCCAATTACATTTCTGGTCTCAGACAACATTTTTCCATGAAGCAGAGAAAACTTCTTAAGGAAATTAAATGCCCATACTACAGCCACTTGGACTTATCTGTGCTCTGCAGCACCGCATTGAAGAAGGGAGGGGGGGAGAGGTTAATATTTATATAAAACTTTGAAGTATTTTCAGAGAAAAATAAAAAAATTACCATTTTCTTCTGTCAACAGTGCTCTTTCATTCTGGTTGCCTTTCCCTTCTTATTTTTTTTTTTTAAGGAAAGAAAAAGAAAATCCAGAGAGGGCAACAGCCCAGAGAAAATAAATAATATATAAAAAAGAGTGAGATCAGATATTGCTCGTATCAGTGAGAAACAGCTGGTATTACGCACGTAAGAACGGATTTTTCCTCCCTCCTTCCCCCCCTTCTTTTTAATAAACTCCCAGTATACACATAACGTCTTTAAGAAAATGAAATCCTTTTGCTGTGGGCCACGTTGCTAGAAGAAATAGTCACCACTGCTGTTATCAGTGCTTTCAAGCTTTAACTCTGAATCAAAGGCGACAATTAATAAAGTCGCCCCCGCCAGGAATGGAAAGGAGGAAAGCTAAATATTTGAAACTGGGTGAACAAATGTCAGGGTGTTTTTAAATAAAATCCTTTTACAGTTATCACAGCGAGCAGACCTGATATCCCTGTCTAATTCAATTTCAATTTGCACCCCATGGGAGATAGTGAAGAAAAGGTTGCAATGCTGTCTTTGGGTTGATATGTTCTTTTCTCCTTCAGGAAGCAGGCACGAGAGAGGAAGGGGAGGGGGGTGAGGGAAGAGAGGAGGAGGATTCAAATACCAGTAGAATATGATTTTTTTTTTCTTCCCCCAGCTGGATCCTTCCAGAAGGCAGATGTGTTGAGGGGAATGCTGAAATGCTGATTTGTTGTGAATTCACCTGGAAAACGTAGCTGAGGAGGAAACTGCAGAAAGGCTGTTTGTGTATGAATAAATATTCCTGATGGGGTATTAGAATTAACTGAATGTTGATGCCAAGAGCAACACACGCTCCTGAGGCACCCCTCTCCCCAAAAACCTGCAAATCAGCCAACTGCACCAATTATCCCAAGCTCTATCAATGTCCTGTCAAGTGTTCACAATCTGTCACCTAACTCCTTTTGTTTAAATAAAAAGGTGCTCCTTCATTTACGCAAACAAATATCCCCTTTAATAAAAACACCACCACCACCCCAATCCTATATAGCAATAAGCTATTAATAAACTGCCAGGTCCCACTAGCAGGATGAGCCTTCCACCCAGTAACTATATTTCACTGGCCAGAAACACGAGTCCTCTTTTGCTGGCTGAAGTTGTGCCAGCTGAAGCGGTCACCAGGCCTCCCTCTGCTTCTCAAAACCTTCACAGCTGGAAGGAACCACCACTGCACTGGGAGCAGCTCCAGCACTGGGAGAAGGAGTTGACCCTTCAGCTTTGTGCTTGGCAATCTTGAGAAGCTTTTGCTTCCACCTTGGTTCAAAGCTCCCAAGCCTTTGTTTCCTTCAACTCTTTTGAAAAAAGAAAGAGCGATGAGAAACTTTGAAGCAGTTTTCCCACATTTTACAGCTACTTGGGCTACAAAGGACTTAAGCTGACTAGTTTAAGCTCGCAGTCAAGAAGGTGTTCAAGCTACAGACTTTGTAAGATATAGAAAAGAAGCCAAAAAATGTACTAGCAAACACACGTCTTTTCACTTAGTATGTCAGTGAAAGAGGCAATTATGAAGCAGTAACTACAGTGCCTTACTCAGCATGAGCTATATTACACAGAAGCAATGCCAAACCTCTCACCTGCGGTCAGTGCTGCTGTGGGTACCAATGCTGGAGCCTCGATGGCAAGAATACAAGCAGAAAAGACATGTAAGTAGCTATCACGTATTTACTTAATCAGGTCCAACACGGAGCAAAGCAGCATATCCTGGGGGCAGCGTTCAGAACAGGCTTTTCAAGGTACTAGAGCAGAGTCCAAGGGGATGTTTGGGAGTGTAACACCTGCACGTGCAGGTACTTGGCAGGCAGCATCGTGAACTGGCACCCAGGACAAGAAGGATTTAAAGCCAGGCACATGCTTAAGTGCCAAGGATGATAGCAGCAGTGGTGGAGGCGGCGATTTTCGGGCATGTACCTGCCCAAGAAGCCTTAAGCACACACTCCAGATCACTGAGCATGCATGGGGTGATGACAGTAGAGCGTCGGTCGGTCCACCCTCCTATGAAAACGTTAACTCTGCACAGAAATGACTGTTCACAGGGATTCAAACAGCAGCTTCAGCTGTGGCCTCAAGCGGGAAGCCATGCATCACACCAGGCTACTGAGAACATTTTGCACCACATAAAGCTTCACTGCTGCACTACATGCAAAAGTCTACCTGTGAGAGGGGTACCAGCCAGCTACAGTTAGAAAATAAACAGGCACACTGATTTCTCTACTTGTGTTCCTAATTATCCTTGGAGTTACTATAATGGAAAGAATTTTTAAATTTGGTATTTACTCGTCCCCATTTAGAATGCATATTTACTTTTAGCACATTATTCAGTTTGGACGTAGAAAACAAAACAATCGGCTTCAGTTTCATGTTCTCGTATGCTTGCCCAAGGCTGTTGTACTTGGCTTGTAAAGGCTTTAAGGAAATGTTTAAATTAAAACAAAAAGACTGTTTTCATTTCAAATTAAAAAAAATAATAAACCATCCCTAGTAGGTTTTGTGAACTCTTCAAAAAATGATGAAACCAAACTACCCTCCTGCCCTCAGTTGCAGATCCAAGCTATCCGACAGCTTCCTCCTAAATGTAAACAATAAATTATCATTATCCTGACTCAATTAAACCACCAAAAAGGAATCCAACTTAGCAAAATGTTTTATTTATGAATAGTTTGCAGTCCTAAGCACAGTGCCCAGTTAATGAAGTATCACTTTCTTCAGGGATGAGAGATGCTCACAAAGGGGAGGAAATCTGTATTATTTACTGTGAACCCTGCCTGCAGAAGAATTGATTGCATCTTTCTTTAATGAGAACTGGGACAACAGAGGCTGGCAGTGCCACTGGAGGATTATTTTGAAGTGATCGTATCTGAATTTGTGCACAAGCAGGGAAGAGAAATAGTCTGGTATCTAGACCTCTCTGACTGGACTTTTAACTAACACCAAAGCAAGAGCCATGAGGGTCAAATCACTCGATACTTCAGGGTACAAAGAGTGTGAGGGGGCAACACACGCCTACTCTAGACTGGGACACACATTAGCACAAGTGTATTTTTGTTCAAACACGTAATCCACTAAAAATACCGTGGTCCAAAAGAGTAAAGGGTTAAAACAATGCAGGAAGACAAAAAGACCAGAGTGTTTGGTGCTCAAGGAAGTGTTGATCATAGAGACTCTAGACACAAATGTGGAATAATGGACAGAAATAGCGTCCTTCTCTAGGGGCAGCATTCAGCTCTTTATTTAGACAAGCTTCTGGAATGATACATCATGCATGTTAAAAGTCTAATCCAAAGCTCACTGAATCCAGCAAGAACCACTCCATTCACCTCAATAAATCCATTTAAGACCAGTCAGAAATGTTCCAAGCAGACACTCACCTTTCCTGCAGGTATATGTCCAGGCCACCAAGCAATAGCTGGTGCTCTCATACCACCTTCAAAGGTAGTTTGTTTGCCACACAGAAAAGGACCATTGCTTCCTCCTAGAGAGAAAATGAGCCATAATCATAGAATCACCAGGTTGGAAGAGACCCACCGGATCATCGAGTCCAACCATTCCCATCAAACACTAAACCGTGTCCCTTATAGCACCTTGTCCACCTGTGCCTTAAACTCCTCCAGGGAAAGTGAATCAACCCCTCCCTGGGCAGCCCAGGCTCACTTTGACACCAATCCTCCACCTCTCTCCCTAAAACATACTAAATGTCAATTCCATGTTTCAAATGGACAGTGTCAACTAGGAAATCTTTAGGTTAGTTTTAAATGATTAATTGAGTCTTAGAATGGTTTGGGTTGGAAGGTACCTTCTTAAAGGCCAGGGCCTCACCACTCTCATCCTGAAGAATTTCTTCCTAATATCTAATCTAAATCTTCTCCCCTCCAATTTAAAACCATTCCCCCCTGTCCTGTCACTCCATGCCCTTGTAAACAGTCCCTCCTCCAGCTTTCTTGTAAGCCCCCCTTCAGGTACTGGAAGGCTGCTATAGGGTCTCCTGGGAGCCTTATTTTGCTGGCACCTTCCTTCACTTTAAGGATGTTATCTCCTGTTTGTAATGAAATGAAATCTGACACTTTTAGGCAGAAAGAGTATTAATTTTTTTTATAATCCTTTTAAAGTAGCAGAGCAATATGAGATGCAGATATGAGAATGAAAAAATCATGTATTCCCTGAATGTTTACTCTCAGAGATAGCAAGTGCTTTGCAATAATGTCTGGATTTTTAACCCAGCCTTGTAGCTAAGCTTGCTGAGGGAAAAACAGAGAGATTCTGTGACTGATTCCAGGTCAAATAAAGTCAAACACAGTGGCTCAGCTGAAATCAGAACTCAGGATACTCCCTGCTCTGTGGTCAAATAACCACGAGACAGCCTGCCTCCAAACAGAAGAGAGTGGGTTATAAAATCAATTTGCAGTGACTCTGAGAGAAACACTAATTTAAACAAAAGAAAACCTGTGAAGTAACAAAAATGCTTTTTCGTCTCGATTTTTTTTTAATGAGAACTAAAGAAAGAGGGACTCTTGATTTCTCTGCAATTACTCAGAAAGTGTAAATATGCATTTAGCAGATGGAGAGTGAACACCCTGAGAAGTTATTGGGCCTGGTCCTAAAGAAATTAAAAGAATTTTGACAATGGAGCACAAAGTGGAAATGCACACGGGTGAACCACCACACTGGATTAGGCCAAAAGTCCACTTAGCCAAGGATACTTCCTCCAAAAGTGACCAAAAGAAATGAACATCAGCTAAATCTAAATGTAAATGCTCTGCCTTTTGAGGCTTCTCCTAACTTCGCAAAGGAAACTCCAGGTACAGGTCTCTGTCCCCCATCAGACGTGGGGATATAAGCCTTGTTTTCACAGTTCCAGCCCTGGTTTGTTCATCTGGGACTCACCTTGTTTAGGAGCTGAAATGAGAGCAGCCCCATTATCAGAGGTGAAAAACACAAAAGTGTTCTCACTGATACCCAACTTCTGAAGATGTGTTAGGATTTTTCCAATGCTATCATCAATTTCTCGCACAGCATCCCCGTATCTGAGACAAAAGCAGATGCGAGACATTAAAGGCAGCAAGGAGGAAAAGCATCACACAGCAAAACACACTGCAATCAGCCATGCTTTTAATGGATGATTTGGACAGCAATGGACAGCAAAACACACTGCAATCAGCCATGCTTTTCTGCGCTGCAGAAATACTTCTCTTGTACTATATTAAAATTTTCCACCGTCACTGCAAAATCTATGTCTCCTACCTGCAGAGAGCAACCTCTTCTGGTTATTAAGAGTCAGAATTTGTCCAGACCTGAGCCACTCTTGGACAGATACCACAACCAATAAAAACTTAAGTTTATAAAGGTCTCAAATACAGGCAGAGCCAGGTTGCCATAGACTTGAAGTTAATAGCATAGTTTTGCTAATGGACGCTGGTTTGAAACTACTCTTACTAGCAAGGCTCACAACATCTACAGAGCTCTTTGCCTTCTGTAAATTGCGTTTTTCGTGAATGCTTTTCTCCTTGCTGGTCTGATTTATAGTCTTTTAAAACAGGCACTAATAATACAAAAGCATTCAAAAAAAATCACCTGTGTTACATAGAGCATTATTACTCACTCAACTGGCAGAGAAGCTTAGGTTCCCTCTTCTCTCTCATTTTAGTGATATGATCATCATTTCAGATCACAGCAAAACTATTAAAGAAAAATCTAAGCAAAGTCCTTGCTAACTTATTTAATCACACACACTTCTGAGAAATTATCTACATATTTAGATCTAATAAACACTGCTTGGTTTTTCTGCTTCTGCAGTATGAGGTATTAACTAAAAAAAAACCAACCCAACAAAGCCAACACCCATAAAACCAAGACTTACAGTCCTCTCTGACTAGTGCCCAGGAAATGTTTAGAGGCATAAACAGGAGCGTGGGTAGCATCAATTGCCCAGTATAAAAAGAACGGCTGCTGGCTGGCCTGCTGCTTGCTAATAAAATCGAGAGCTTCCTGTAAACAACAATAAAAATGAGTTTAACGGAATCATCCTCTGCCATCTAAGTCTCTCCAAAAAAAAGAAGCACAAAGTCACTGTGGCTTGGAAACCAGTATTAAAATAGACAGTACCTGCAGATAGATTTGAGTCAAGTTGGCTTCACCTGTTTTCAGATCAATTTTGAAATCTTCATAGTACCTTAAGATAAAATTAATCAGAGAGAAAAAAAAAAATCAATCCAAAGGAGTGGAACACGTAAAAAGTGGTCTTCCCCCTCCTTTTCCCTACTGTGTAAGTAGTTGACAAACAGGTCACAGTTGCTACTCAGCAAAGTCTCTTCAAATATTAAAAAGAATGTCACTGTATTTTTTCTTACGGGAGAAAGCAGCGAAACTGCTAGATTAAAATTAATGACTACTGCATGTTTTGGACAAACCTGAGCCACTGACCTTTCACTGTTAAGCTATCAGAACAGAGGCAGTTTGCTTAAAGATCTCATGCCACTACTCCTTCAACAGAGAGCTCTTCAACATGTGAGTAAAATTTTCAGGAGTACAAAACAACTTCCAGTGAGAAAGAGCAATCCTGGAATCAGAACTTGAGCTGCTTTGAAAATGCTATGTTTGAAGTACCCTTAGACACCAACTAAGCAAAGAAGGGTAGGAGCAGTCCTTAGGAGAATAGCAGCAAGTGAAATAAGATGATACCAGACTCAAAAGTGAATGGACATGAATGGCACAGACTGCTGACCTGGAGCATAGAATCATGTTACACAAACAGACAAAAGGTTATTACCAACAGGAAGAGAAGGAATAAAGACGTCTTTCAGTATAGAACTGAACCACCTTCCAAGAGAAGTAGTGGAGTGAAGTCACAGAAAAGCCTTTAGGGTGCAATGGGATAAGCAAACATCTCTGGAAGGGAGTAAAGTACCTGAAGATCACTTTTTTATCCAGCTGAGTTTGTAACTCCAGTTCTGAAGCAGATGCTGGTTTTGCCAACCCTTTTTAACTGAAATGGGTTTGCTATGCTAGCACTCATCCTCCAACACTGTGCCATCAGTAGGGAAAGCAAAGAAAATAACATTATCAGGCAAGTAGCTGAATTACCTGCCAATCATTTCCCAGTCCCTGTACACAGGGATATTGGGGAGCGTCCTGTTATCAAAAGGTCCAAAATGGCAGTTTGGGGATCCAAACCATTCATCAAAGCCATGCTTCAGGGGGTGGTACTGGGGCCGGTGACCCAGATGCCTAGGAACAAAAGAAACAGATGAGTTAAAATTTTGCTGCAAAGAAACACATAATAATCTCATCAGAATGGCATGCAAGAAAACAATCTTTGCCTAAGAAGAAAAACTTTAAGCATTTTAATCAAATAAATGACTGCAGAGCACTGTCTTGATCTTTCTCATACTCGCAGCAAACACATCCATGCAGACTCACTCTGGTGCTCACATACGTCCCATTTTAGTCTACTGTCCAATCTTTGTTTTCCATTATTTCCTTCTATCGGTGTTTTCTATCACGCTGCCTCGATGATCTGTACTGATGGACTACACTGCCCAAAGCCATTGCAAAGACACATAATGCTTTACTTAAGGATTCTCATCTACAGCAAGTCACTTCCTAAGCTGTAAAAAAGCAAGGCAAAGCGCATGAAATGTCCCATTATATCCGCGCTCCCCTTATGGGGTATTCATGCTGCCAAAACGGCACAAAGAGACCTGAATGTAAATGAGGATGAGTTCTTCACCTTCATTTCTGAACATAAAACATGTTTAGCTACTCCTGATGGCAGCTCCATTCCACTACAGAGCTTAAAAATTCTCCATCCTAAACTTCAAGATGAAGCTCCTCTCTAATCTCCAACTTTTATACTGCAAATTCTCCATTTCCTTCTTTAATACTACCTTCAATAAAAAGAATGCCCACCCTCTCCCAGTGTCTAAAGGAGATCTTTGTAATTTAATGTATATATAATCATTCCAGCCTCTGCTCACAAGCCTGAATATGCAACCTGTCCATTTCACACTATCATTCGCTGCACGCTTTCTGAACATAAGGGGCATAAAATGTGTTACCTGAAGTAAAATGATTCACGGTGTTATTCTGAGCTACTCCAAAATGAGTTACAACAGAAAATAATCCTCATTCCAGCTAAGACTGATTGTCTCTTGGTGACATAACTAAAACTGCAAGTCTAACCTGCAGGATTCTACCCCTTCCTCACTTACATACATGACAATACAAAGCCATTCCTGGCTGTTTCTACCACAGGAAACACAAAAAATTATTTTATTCTAAGAAAGCCCTAAGAGAATTTACAGGGGAAAACACTTGAAAAAGGTATCAAGTAATTACTGAGATGTTAATTATTCTCTCCCTCTCATAAACACAAAAATAGAGCGATATTTAATGAAATGTAACAAATTCTCTATCAGTCATGGAAAATACTTGACTTGCAAACACTTAATTAAACTGTGGAACACACTGTCACAGGACGCCCTGAAAAGTTTTTAACAGAGGTGTTGAAAGGATATAAAAATATTCTGCTGAAAACCCCCAAAAATATTTAAAAGCCCTAAAATTCTATGCATGGCTTGGACAAGACTTCAATTTAACTACTGTACTTTGCATTTTTTATACCTTTCCTAGGAAGCAGGTGTTGTGCACAATTGATAGAGACAGTGCTCCAAACTATCATGCCCTAGCTTATCCAGGATAACAGTTCTTGGGTGCACAATAATAGTGTATTGCACATTCAGATTTAGGCTGCTTCTTGCTTACAGCTGTAGGTCCTTCCAGATTTGCTGTTTTCCAAATAACTGCCTGGAACCAACCTGTATTTGTGTTGTTTATTTCTTTTCCCTGGGTGTATGAATTTACATTTATTAGCACTGAACTGCATCTTATTGCATTCAGTTCACTGATCCGATTCTTCATGGCTACTCTGCTATTTGGATTTGTGGCAATAAATAATTCACTGACTTAAGTTAGTTTGCTTTCTTTCCAATTTCAGCAGCACCGGTGAATCCAGCCACAATTCAAACTCACTCTTTTCTAACTTGTTAACAAAACTGTTACATAAATTGTACCCCGTTTCTTTCACTAACAATGTCCCCCCAGTACTACTCCTGTCCTAAGCCTCTTTATTAACAATTACTCTTTTAACCACGCAGTACTCTTCTGGCGTCTTACGTAGTTTTGAAGTTCCTATTTAGGCATTTATTTATTACTGCACTGTTCCAAATCGTGAATCAACTGTTAAGAGATCCCCAGCTCCCATAGGATTCCATTACAGCCCACAAGCGCATTTGAAATTCGAATGTTACAAATGCACAAGTTTCAACTATTACACTGGCAATTCCACCATGGTTGCTTGAGCTGAATACCTTTCAAGCTTTTCCCTTCCGATTCTTCAAAGACATGAAGAAACATTGGGGTTTAGAAGTTCTGTATCCTCTACAGAGTTCACACTGTACTTCCAAAAGTTGGTGAAGTCAAAGGATAATATTTACAGATTATCAGATCAGCCCTCTAGGTCTTTTAAAACACCTGGCGTCAGCTATCCTGATCAGACCTATTCCTATCCACCCTGATCTTTTACACTTGATGAACAATCTTCAATGTAGTCCTTGAAATGCCTGTGCCTCTATTTCTATATCATACACTTCTGCCCCTAAAAAAAAAAAGTAGCTTTTGCAATTTAGTCTACTCTATTAACAAAAAAAACCCCCAATATATAGCAGAGGCCAAAGATAAAAAGCACGTAGGTGCTCAAAGCAAGTTCCAACAGAACATCTTGATGATTTTCGATTAAGTAGCGTGATACACGGATGAAAGCACAGAGAGGTGAAGGGTTTATAAATATATATACACACACAAAACCACCCTTCAACTCTTTGTATGAAGATAGATGTATGCACTTGTAATGGTAACACTCAATTCAGAAATTGATCACAGCAGGTGGGAAGATCCACTACAGATTTCAAAAGCTGGACATCTGAGCTTCAAAACAGTTATTTTCCTGCGGTTCTGTTTGTTCTGCTGCTCCTTTGCTATACATACACAGGCAGACTGAAATCTCAAAGCAAGAGATCTTAAAATAAGTTTACCATTTGCCAATGATCTTATTGATGTAGCCAGCTTTCTTCAGCAGCTCTGGAAGCAGTAATTCAGAATCTGGGATTCCTCCTACAATGTCTTGTGGCGTGTATGCTGTGTAACACAAACAAGAATTCTTTCCAACTCTTACAAATATTAGAGCAAACAGCTCCTGGCTACCCGTCACTAGAAGCACTGTTACTGGATCAGAAATTGCAATTAGTTTGAAGTTCCAGCAACATCACTCCTTGGAAATTCTCCCAGGTCACAAGATGAAGAGAACAAATTGATTCAGAGAGATCAAAGGGAGATCCCCACCCACTCACACACTATGGCCAAAAATAAATGCAACTGCCATTACTGAATGAAGATGAGACCCTTGAAAGATGGATCATGAAGAATGTGAGTGCTTTAGGTACGCACGGGAGCTGTCTTTACTCTTACAAATTTGCTTTACATTTTTTAAAACAAAGGTATTTTTTTCCTAAATCAAATGTTCAATGAACTTGCTCAGATTGCACGAGTTAAAAGAAATGACAGTCCTCTTGCAGCCCACAGTTCTCTGGCCCTTGAGAATCTAAGGTGTGAGTTAGGGCAGAATAGAGATAGCCCAGCATGCTGGCTGATACACAGTGTGAATCAGTCCATAGCTGCTGATTCTTGCCCAGGCATGCAAGGCGCCTGTCAGGCTGGAAGCAAAATCAACCCAGAATCGTTATGAATTGGTAATCTTCCCTGGAAGCACCATGGGCACAATGGTGCTATAAAAGCGCCAAGGCTGAAATGGTTAGAAAACTGGCTGCTGCATAAAATGGTAAGCAGCTGGGTCTTTACTCTGAGTGTTAACATGTACCCCATGTGATTTTCTTTCACCAGACACCAATTAGACTGCCCAGAGTAAACACTTCTCAGCCAGCAGAAAAAAATGGATCAACCAGCCTTGTTTATGTCTCTTAATTTGAGAAGGTTTTCTGCTTGATGAAGAAGAAGCAATAAATTTCACGCTTATTACCAGCAGTTAACATTGCAATCTCTTTGTGCCACTCTGGAAGATCCATAAGGGAAGATCATCCAGCCAAGCTTCCGTCCAAAGCAAAACTTCCTACAAAGCACAGAGGGAAATCAAGAGAGGAAGGCAAATCAGGAATGAAACCCATACCATTTCGGGCATGTGCATTCGTGGTGTAAAAACCATTCCTCACTGGGAGTCGGCCCGTCAACAGTGCTGCTCTTGCTGTAAATAACAACAAAAACTGTTCTATTTTACATGCATTCTCTGCTTAATATTAAGGCTGAGGGCAGTGCACTGACTGTAGCACAACAATGTTCTTTTGCCACAGCCAGCTACTAAGATCACTTACATCAGAGCAGGGAACATCTCCCCTCTCCCCTCCTGGAGACAGCCAGGTTCTGATACGACACCATTTGAGTTATTCCAGGGCAAACCTAACCAAAATTTGGCCTCTCTATTAAAATATCTGTTGTTGAAGAGTAATTACTTGCAATGGTCAGTGTAGCTGTCCTTCTATCATGGTAATTGTAAAAGGAGTATAAGCAAGAGGAAATAGGAAATCGTAACACAAACTGATTACATGCTTAAGGCTAAGTTTTCAAGCTTGCCTGAACAACAGTCATGCAAGAGTGAAGAAAGAGCTTTCAGACCTGACAATAAAAAAACAAGTCCTGACTGCAGGAAACATTTAAACAGATGTTTAAGCACACACAGTACCACCGTTGGATCTAGCAGGAGTTCAGCATGTTTTAAAATGCCTTTTCTGAGCAAGGACATCATCAGCACATCAGTGACAAATTATATCTGAAATAAAAGCCCAAATAAAAAGCCCATACTCCTCATTTTTTTGTTTCAGTTCTAAACCTCCAATTAGGTTTGAGGGGAAAAAAAGAAAGACAAAACCTTCACCCCACAACAAAAACAATAAGGATAAACCTATCTGCATCTCCCAAACCAAAACGTTTCTTTTATCTCTTGTTCCTTCCCCAGGAATCTTGCAAGCCACTAGGGTCAAAACCAAGACACAACTTGCTGCCATTCCTTGCACAAAAAGCCAATGGAATCGGACAAATTACAAATAAACTATGTTCAACAACAATGTAGATATTGTTTTCTCTGTTTATCCCAAAATAAGAAAGATGGAAAAATTGCAATGACCTAGGCTAGAACACTAAAACAGAATGTTTTAAAACATCCTTTAGCTGGACTGGTTTGATCACTAAAACACTGCTTTGTATGAACTGAAGATTGTAGGCTTTTCAATCCAAACGTAAATAAAAAGGGAGCAAAAAGCAAGATCAAAGCAGTAAATCCAAACTCTGCCCTGAGGGTAATCACTGGGTGGGTTGCTAGTTCATGTCAGAAGCTGGCAAACGTCCCAATCTTCTCAGAAGGTGGCATGCTTATATGCTAGTTTAAAACTCAAGTTTACTTACATGGAGAACAGAGGGGGTTGGCTGTATAAAAATCCAGGAAAAGCATCCCTTCTGCAGCCATCTGGTCTAAGTTAGGAGTTTCCTTAGAAGGCTCTCCGAAAGCTCCCAAATCACCCCAACCCATCTGTAAAAAGAACACACCAAAAGATGTAAAAGTACTTTTACTCTTCTACAATGACAATGCTTCTGGGCCCACATAACACTTTTATTGTATCCCCTCATTTCTAAATCTTTATAGTGCTCATTATTTAGGGAGCACTTCACAAATGTGATAAAAATGATCTTCCCCAATCCTGCAACGCAGAGAACTATTACAGTTTTCATTGGCAAATGGGAAACTGAGGCACATCTGGGATTAAATGACTTGCTAACAGGCATTAAAATATTTGTAGCAGAATTGGGTAACAAACCTAACGTCTTCCCTCTTGTGCAAGTGTCTGAAGACTGGCAAGGGCACAGACACCAGGGAGGAAAAGGAAGTTACACATGCTCAGAGCTGAACAGCTGCAAAGTCTGCCTCTTCAGTCCTTGGCTATGCGACTTTCTGTCGAACCACTGACCTCACTCACGACTCCATCTCAGCCTACTGAATCTGTTTATCCCTATGTGTATACATAATTTGAAATGCAAGCGAAAGGTCTAAACTCAACAGCGGTGCTGCAGGAAGAGAGAGAAAGCATTTATTTCAAAAGCAAGCTTTGGCGAGAAACCTGCCAGAGGCATCATATGTCACTGTGCTTATTCACAAGACAGTGGCTTCACCCTCTGTCTCCCTCCTAATTCAAAGGGGTCACACAGCCAGGAGAATCGTAGAATTACCATCACATTGTCTACGTTCATTGCTGAAAACCATTACTGGTAATAACACAAATAAAAGTAAGTGACTTCAACCAGAAGGTTCGAGAAGGGAACAACTTAATGAACAATTAGGCACCATGGTTTCTAGAGATTATATTATGCTTTAAAAAAGGCAATAGCTTTCTTTAATACAGATGCGTATCAGGTGAGTAACTGATGGAGGGTGTAATGTATCAAGATCTGTAGAAAACCATCTGTCTGGTCCCATTTGAGAGTCTAACATTTACACTGCAGCAAAGCAGTTTGGAAAAGAAAATGGTTGGAGAGCTGCAGAGCAGGCTGTTGAGGTTTGAACAAGGAGTAATTAAATGGTACCACCTAACACTAGGATGTGGAATTAAAATGGATTCAACAGGATCACCTCCGAGTTCCTGAATCTTTAGTATCTCTTATCATCAAGGAAGAAAGAAAAAAATAATATCACATTGCTCTAATTCACACACAGTGACAGGGTCACTCAAGGATTCAAGGGAAGAGACAGCAGACATGTATTTTTAATGGATAGCATATTAAATAAATAAATAGTTCACAGAAGCTCCAGTCAGGATCTGTGCCTCATCATGTGTCATGCTGTACCAACACTTCAAGAGTGGGATAACCACTGTCCAAAGGAGCTTTCATCTTGAAAATTACAAATGCCAGCTTGAGGGGAAATATTCCTGAATGGAAAATTGAGACAGGCTGCCAGAGGCTCAACAGGCCAGAAGAAAACAGGCTTACAAGAAATTATCTTGTATAGGAGCATAGAACACCATGAAAACAACAGTAAGATGGTAATTTTGAATTGGCAGAACCGAGCCAAATAGGCGATAAGATCTTGCCCACTCTAAGAGCCACACACCCACCCTCATTAGCTCTTTTAGTAGCTTAAAATGGCACACAACGTATTTCTACTGCAAAAGCAGCAAAACAGGAAGACAACAGCAACTTAAACACATTGGAAACGAATACACTTTCTTACCCACATGGCTAAGACCACTGCAGGACGCAAAAGTGAAAAGACTTTCAGTTGGAAACAGATCTGTGATTATTTCTACCCTACAGTGATTTATTGCTTCCCTGTCCACCAGTTCAGAGAGCAAAAATTAGTGGAATTAGTTTTCTTCTTGTTTAGTTTTTCAAGAGGTACGTTTGGGTTTCTAAAACACTTCCTGAAATACATTGGAGTTTCTTTGCCTGAACTGTAGCTGCATCTTATTCAGTGCTACTGCAGCTATAACCATCACTGTTACTAAAAAATACCGCCACAATTATTTTTGTAGGCTACAAAACCCAAGCCTTGACTTCAGAATGATTCTATCAAGGTTTGAAAATTACCAAGATATCCTGTTTTTCAGCTTCTACCAGCCAGTGGAATCCTTTGCCAAGGACTGTGGAGTTAATTGCTCAGTCATTATGAATGGACTACCAGACAGGACTATTAGACTTGTAGATATATAGTCGTCTATGCACCAATTCCAAGAGAGTTGTATACGAGCTTGACTTTATTGACCCAAGAAGATTCAGTTGTTTTCAGGAGGACACCCTCCCACAAGAAACATGGTGATGTTTGCATTAATAGCACAATGTTCCATGCAGGTTGCACAGGGCAAGGAAGGAGAGGAGAAGCAGAGCAGGGCGAGATACACCTGTATGGGCCCTCGTTTCAATTCTTTACCGTTTTTACACAAAATCTGGAAAGGACTCGAGATGGAAAGCAACTGAACATGACAGCTTTCAGAGTAAGTACTTACAAAACCCACTCCTGCTTATTTAGAGCTTTTCCAGATTGTCACATCAACTTGCGAGCTGCGCCTGAATCACTGTGCTGAGGACCTCTGGCCATGAATCACAGCACAGACCCTGCTCATGTGCTGCTCAGAAAGGGAACAGAGGCAGCACACGGCTGAATGCGGAGGCCATGCAGTCGGGAAAGGATGTGTGAACCTGGAAACTGTGACCTCCAGGGGATCATGCACATCAAGGAGAGCATTGCAGGAGTCGGGGAGACAGAGCTCTGGGGAGCACAAAGAAGCAAACACTCAAGACATGGTCTCTAAACACAAGTCTCACCAGGCCCCAAAACGGCCCTTGGTTTGCACATAGGAAGATGTCCAGAAAGAGTAATTTGCAGGGTAAGGCTCATAGGGAGCTTTTGCCCAACTACCAGCACAGCTTTGGACCCATTCCATGTGCCACGATGCTCCTGCAAGCTCAGGAACCACCACCGCAGCGTGCACGACCACCAAGTTTCCCAGATAGCATCAGAACATTTCTAACAGTTCTTTAATCTTACTATTTATTTATTTATCATTATTTCTTGCCTGCTTGCAAGGCACTGGCACTGAAACTGTGCCCTGCTGAGCACCCATTGCCAGGGCCTGAGTGAGGATGGGCCACCTCAGTAGACCCTCCACCAGCCCAAGGATCCCATCTTGATACTGAAAATGCCACCATATAAGTTCTCTAAGGCTAATTCTAGAGTTTCAGAAAGCAAACATCCTCTATCAGTCCTAGGCAACATACAAGAGTGATCTCCATCGATCCTGTGCAATGAAACAAGAGCAGGGAAAGAATATATTTCCTACTTACATATGTATGTATAAATTCTCCAAGAAATCTTATGCATATTCTACTACTTTCCAAGGTCTAATTTTAATGTTCTTATGAACTTCACAACAGTCAAATCTCTTGCTGATTTGGAGCCAGCTCTACCTGACCTTGCATCTGTTCAGCACAGATCACACTAACACAAGACATTATCATCTTCCAAGAATGAACACTGTCTGGAAAAATACTGTCTGAAAGAAAACATGCTAAAAAAACCATGCTATCAGAAGGACATTCTGTCTAACTTTCAAAAAATACAGTTGCTTGGATGAAAAATTAGGTCTACTTCAGCTTAAACCAAAATATTCCACGTTTAGTATTAACTTCTTGCATCAGCCTCACCCTGAGGGCCCTGCTCTCAACGCAGTGGGAGCCCCTCCAGCACACACCCCATAACTAGTGTTCCATGGAGCTGATGCCCCCAATTTCCTTGGCCACCTTAAGGACTCCAGGTCAGCTCTGAGGGTGCTAAGCCCTTCTGTGCCCTGCTCCGAGGGCAGGCCATGAGCCCCCTCCTCACTCGCAGGGGGTGGCCTTGTGAGAAACACTCGTTCACTAGTAAAATATTGAAAAGGACAAAGTCTTCGAAGCAAAGGCAATAATATTTTTATTTTATAATTCAACACTGAATTGGATGCCCTTCTAAAAAAGCCATGCCGACTTACAAAAGCAGTGGGTATATATGCTAGTTTTAGACAAAGAACCACATATATCTTCAAAGAATGCTCATTATTTTTTGAAGCATTTGACCATGTCCAGAGACTTCCTTCAGGTTATCTCTTGACCTAAGACAACATCTTACAAGACAACTAAGCATATAAATACATTCTCACAGCCCTAAGACAGGTTATCTCTTGACCTAAACCAGCTACTGGAGATTGTCTGCATATTATCTCTTGACAGATTTATCTCAAGGCAGATTTATACAGCAAGGAAATTAAACATACAAACCAGCTGCAGCAAAACTTATCAATTAATTCTCACACCCTGAGCCCCCTCCTTGCTCTGAGGGCAGGCCATGAGCCCCCTTCTCGCTCTGAGGGTGCCCTGAGCGCCCTCCTTGCTCTGAGGGCTCCCTGAGCTTGCTATGAGGGTGCCCTGCGCCCCCTCCTTGCTCTGAGGGCTCCCTGAGCCCCCTCCTCGCTCTGAGGGCTCCCTGAGCTCGCTCTGAGGGTGCCCTGAGCCCCCTCCTTGCTCTGATCCCATTCTCACTTTAAGAGTGCTCTGAGACTCCCTCCTCACTCTGATCTCCCTCCTTGCTCTGAGGGAGGGTCCTAAGCCCCCTCCTCGCTCTGATCCCTTTCTCACTTTAAGGGTGCTCTGAGCCCCCCTCCTCACTTTGAGCCCCCTCCTCGCTCTGAGGATGCCCTGAGCTCGCTCTGAGGGAGGGTCCTAAGCCCCCTCCTCGCTCTGAGGGTGCCTTGAGCTCGCTCTGAGGGAGGGTCCTAAGCCCCCTCCTCGCTCCGAGGGTGCTCTGACCCCTCTCCTCGCCCTCGAACCGCCCCGTCCCCAGCGCCCAAGGTCTCCGCCCTAACACCCCACGCGGTGACTTCCTCCCCCTGACACGGCCCCCCCGCCCTCCACTGACAACCACTCTGGCTCCCGACCCCCTGGCTCCCGACCCCACTCACATCGTCCATGAGGAGGAGGAGGAGGTTGGGGGGCGCGGGGGCGCCCAAGGCCCAGCACAGACAGAGGAGGAGCAGCAGCAGCAGCGCCCTCGCCATGGCAACGGCCGCGCGCGTCACGTGACCTCGCCGGCACGTGACCCGCCCCGATCACGTGATACCCCCGCCAGCGGGGCGGGACCAAGATGGCGGTGTGCATCGCCGTGATCGCCAAGGAGGTGGGGCGGGGCCGCGGGGCCTCCGGTTGGGGTTTAGAGCGGGGCAGTGGGGCCTGAAGAGAGCAGGGCTGGGTCTTAGGTGGGAGTTTGGAGCGAGGCTGAGCGGAGACCTCATTGCTCTCTACAACTACCTGAAAGGAGGTTGTGGAGAGGAGGGAGCTGGGCTCTTCTCCCAAGTGACAGGACGAGAGGGAATGGCCTCAAGCTCCGCCGGGGGAGGTTTAGGCTGGACGTCAGGAAAAAATTTTTCAGGGAAAGGGTCATTGGGCACTGGCAGAGGCTGCCCAGGTAGGTGGTTGAGTCACCTTCCCTGGAGGTGTTTAAGGCACAGGTGGATGAGGTGCTGAGGGACAGGGTTTAGTGACTGATGGGAATGGTTGGACTCGATGATCCGGTGGGTCTTTTCCAACTTGGTGATTCTATGAGGGGGTCAGGGCTGGATCTCCATTTGCGGGGCCTGCAGTGGACAGGAAGGTTACATGGAGCTGTGGGTCCTTGAGCAGGGCTGAGGGAAGAATGGCTGGGTGTTGGGTTGTGGGCCCTGAGCAGGAATGAGAGGAGCAGGGCTGGGGCTGAGGAGCCACATGAGGATGTGGGAAAGGCACTGTCATTGTGTCAGTTGGCACACAGTGAAGTGGCTGGTCTTAGTGCACTTTGTTCTCCTCAGAACTATCCCCTCTACATCCGGAGCGTTCCAACGGAAAATGAGCTGAAGTTTCATTACACAGTGCACACTTCCCTTGATGTTGTGGATGAAAAGATCTCGGCGATGGGCAAGGCTCTCGTAGATCAGAGGGAACTGTACCTAGGGCTCCTCTACCCCACTGAAGACTACAAAGTGTATCTTTCTAATGCCTTTTGTCATGCTAGCATAAGATCTTTCTTGCGAGGGGCTCTGCGTGCGGAAACCTCACTTCCTACTTGGTGCTGCTTTAAAGACATCAGCAGAAAATATACAGGCTTGTTCACTGATAGTGGTCTTCCTCTTCTGGCCTGCAGAGGTTCAGGTTTGGTGCTTTGGTTAGTTCAGCAGCTGCTTTTTTTCCCCTAACCAGGTGGTGGAATAAATTTATCTCTACCCTATATGTTCTTTTGACCTACACAAGGGAGCACAATGTGTGAAAAAGAGTCTGGTGCAGCCAGATTTCACATTTCATAGACTGGATACTTTATTCCCTGCTTAGTTAAAACAGTTTGCTGTGACTAGAACAAACATTAGATCACATAATTCAAACGCCAGTGAAAGCAGCAGGAGTATAAAGGTGTCTTAATCAGCTCTGTAAGTACCTCCATCCCAGGTGTGAGGCCTGATTCCTCTAAAGCCTGTACACCCCAGCCACAGTTATTCAGCTATTTTTAAGTCACAGTGTTGATATTTGGAACGTTCCTTCTCTTTTTCTCTGAATCCCACAGACAGAGGCTGCTGCAACAGAACCGACTACTGGGGTTTCCAATTGATAATTTTTAAGTCCTCAGTCACATTGGCTGACGTTAGAAGATCTCCAGGTGTCTGTGGTCTCCCAAACACAAATAAGGTAGCTGGGTCATTGAAACAGTTCTTAAGAAGAGAGAAACTCTCATCAAAGTAGCTGGAGACTGTTTCTGAAATTGCAAGGCATGCCTTACTGGCCAATGTAGCAGCAAGTTTGGTCTGGAGTTACCAAAGGTGGCAGAAGTCGGGTAGAAAGGTGATACGGTTCCTGCAATCTAGTATCTCGCTTGCCTCATCCTCTCAACTTGTTTATTTGAGTGTATTTCAGCCTTAGTTTAGTTGCTTTGACAGACCCTGGTGTATTAGAAGAATGTGTCTTAACAGCTGCACAGATACGGCTACGTGACTAATTCAAAAGTGAAGTTTGTGATGGTGGTGGATTCTTCAAACACAGCACTTCGAGACAATGAGATCCGCAGTGTAAGTGCAGGAAAGCAGAGCATAACTTGCCACATCAGTGGTTTTGCTACTTTCACTTATTCATAAATTGCTGAGAAGTGAAAAAATATTAATTAAACTACAATCCCTTTTCAGATGTTCCGAAAGCTGCATAATTCATATACAGACATAATGTGTAACCCTTTTTATAACCCTGGGGACCGTATCCATTCCAGGTAAGTCAGCTGATCTTTGTCATCTTTCTGGAACTTGCAGTATGCCTGATGTAATTGAGCTGACCAGTTCAGATGTACATGCTCCAATTGTTTGAATGGAGAACAGCTGTGTTGTCTTTGGGCCATTTCTGCATAACAGAAAACTCATGAGAAGTTACATCAAACTCTCACTCCCACCTCAGAACCAAGATTAGAAACATTGACTCAAGGAAATTAATTTCTTGGTGTGAAAAAAGTTGCCTGTTTCATAGGTGAAAATGAGAATAAACAGCGTAAAGAGTGAACAGCTGCACTTGGATAAGGAAGGACAGATAGGCCTTCATCACATGTAATTCCTCCAGTGTGGGGGCAAGTGCCCCCATTTCTCATCTCTAGTCTCACAGGCAATTCTAATAAAGTTGGGAGTTTCTATTGCCCCAGCAAGAACAACTTTTACACTATGAGGCAGGTATAAAGCCAGGATAAGGCTTGTTCTTACTTCAGCTTAATTAAAAGTCATTATTTGCTCAATGGAGCATGTTATAAGTTAAGGAGTAAACCCATGTATCCAGCTTAGGAAAAGCCAGCTTGTTAACCAGTAAGATGCATTCTTAGTAAGTGGTTTTGTTACAAGAGATCTGCTGTGCAGAACTAGCTGCTTCCTTTAATATTCTGTGTTCATTTCCTTCTCTAGGGCTTTTGATAATATGGTGAACTCCATGATGATGCAGGTGTGTTGAAGCTCTGCCCCTTCACATCCAAGTGCTGAGAACATTTCCTGTGTACAGCAGTTTGCCTTCAGAGTGGTGTATATATTATCTTCATTGTGTAATGTTTTAAATGTATTCTGTGTAAAATAAACTTGACATCTGCAATGTTTGCATGCATTTCTAGTCTAGAAAACCTGAGTACAGCATACAAGTTGCTCTTCAGCTTTCAGGTAAGACGTGAGAGCCAACTGTTCCCTGAGGAAGGTCAGCTGTGTCAGTTAGGAGGTTTGTTCCCTACAGAAATGTGTGCAGCTGCACTCCTCTGCAACTCAGATGTTTCTGTAGAAATTGGGCTTTATGTACAAACAGCAGTTCCTGCTGGGCTTGTGATCTGAACAAGCCCAGCTGCATAAGAGACAGCTAAGAGATTATTATTGGGGTCAACTTACTAGATTTCAGTCAGCTGACACAGAGTGACACTGTTCATCCAATATACTGGTGCTCCAGAGAAGTTCCTCTGAAGCAGGAGCAGCACTTCAGCAACAGCAGGCAGTTTGTTCTTTACTAGCCCCTTTCACTGCTCAGGACTCTTCATTCTGACAGGAACATCATGCATGAGCAATGCTTGATACAAAATTATACCTGGGCTCCTTGTCCTATTTTTCCTTAGCTGGGAGCACTCTGGTCAACTACTCCATAAGTTCTTGGAAAGAGAAAAGTCAGAAGGCTCCAGGTTTCTCTACAACCACTGCCACTGTTCATGTACCTGAGAAAGGTCTGGCAGACAGCAAGCCACAACTGGTCTCAAAAGCACCACCTTGAACCTGAGCAAGCCCTGCTAACAATCTTATCTTCCTGGGGAAAGATCTTTAGGTGACTTGCATTTGTAGCACCTCCCATTATCACTTTGCACCTCGTTCAAGCAGGCCAGGCACACTAAACAGTTATTTCTAGCCCGGGTCATGGAGCACAGGTAGTACGGTCAGGATAAATCCACGCAAACAGATTAAGACATCAGGATTGCACAGCTGCCCAGCTCATCCCAAACTAATCTCTCAGCATCTCCTCTTCTACAGCTCCCTGCTGTTCTAATTAAAGACTAGCAAATCAATAACAGGTATTTAGATAAAAAAAAAAATACAAACTAGACTAGAAAAGCATCCTTGCTTCTTAGTCTCTCTTGGAATACACTTGCACTGCACGAGGCTGTGCAGCTACAGCAAGTTCAGCAGAGGTAACACAGGCAGGAATAGGCCCTGGGCAGCTACTCATTGCTTTTCAGACACCTGTGCTCTGAGTGTTTTCTGCCCCACAGGCAGCAGCCTGTGCTTCAAGCAATTAATCAGTTGCAAATACATAAAACATAGCTAACAATAATAATAAAAATCTGCACAGCTCCAAAGAAGCCTAGAAAAAGCCAGGTCTGTGTAGTGTATCAGCTCACAGCCGGCAGTCTCACTGCAGATGAAGTTCACACAGTAGGATCATTTATTTTAAAAATAAGTGACATTTACAATACCTTCTCAAACAGAACTTAAATACATTTAATCAACAGCAATTTGTCAAATAATGGAACAAGAAAGTGTTCAAGCGTCTCCCACCATCTAAACAAGGCACAGCTGTACACTGCTATATCAAAATGTTTTCATATAAAAAAGGCTACTGTCTTTACACTCACAGACAATGGAGCTCAGTATTTTCTCTTCCACAAGAAAGTCCAACCAGCTCAAAGTAGTTTTGTTAAAAATTAAGTCTCAGGAATTTATAAAGCTACTAAATGGAAAGTTTAAAGTCCTAGAAAAAACCCGGCACATGGCTGTCTTACCAGTAATCTGCACAGCCAGGCAGATGGCTGTTTAAAATTAATCTTTATTGGCTTGGGTGGATGCATTTTTAAATCTCTCCAATCCCATCTCCTCGTTTCAGTTCCGTCAGCATCACCAGGATGACCCAGTCCTTTCTAGTATGGGAAATAACAAGGCAGCAGCCTTTGCCGACCCCTAAACAAGAACAAAATCAGCATCTTAAAGCACAAAGGTATTGCTCAGCTGAGATGTCAGCTGTGCCAAAAAGCACAACTACCTGCACTTCTACATCTCCAAGAGCAGGGATTCATCCTTCTGCCCCAGCTAACCCAAATCAAACCCACAAATGTCAGGCAAGCCTCAAAGACAGGCACAGCTCTGGGACTGGTTAGACTGGGAACGCGATGCCTGCCCACCCACCCCCCAAAATTCCCACAGGGACAGGGAGACAGCAGCAAGTTTTCAGGTGTTTCTTCCACTCCCAAGCTCCTCTCTGCTTCCTCCCACACCACTGAAGGGACCAGAGCACCACTGAAGCTAATCTGCAGCGAGTTTGCAGATGCGCAAGTAGTGGAAGGTGTGCCAGAAAATAGCTCTAGGCCTGTGATGGGCATACAAGGGATGCTGGGACAGCAGCATGGATGGATCTGCCATGCCATTGCTGGCTGCTCACTTCAGTTCTTCCCCATCTTGGCAGCCCACAGGCCCCTCAAGGTGCCCATGTCCCAGCTGGACCAGCTGCCATAGACCCCAAGACACTGGGGTGATGCTAACGGCACATGACAAGCAGGAGATATTTTTAGCACAGGTCTCCAGGAGGATACTCCTGCCACAGCCCTTCTCCACTCTCCTGTCCACACCAGGGTGGGAGGTGCAAAGCTGAGAAGCTGAGTACAGCTGGAGCAAGGAGCAGCTATCCTCATCCTGAAGACCTCTGCTCCACGGGGATCTTGACTCAAATACGCCAGGAAATACCCCTGTTCAGCTGCTCACCTGTACATCCTCCCTCGCATCCTTGCCTGCTGCCCCCTGTAGTAGCCTCCCCAGTGGGCCAGCCCTCCACGGGCTTGGAAGTGGCCCCGGCGGCCCCCACGGTCAGTGGTGCTTAAGCCCGGCATGTTGGTCCTCTTGGGCAGCACCTAGAAGGCAGGGAGTGGCTCAGCCAGTGCTGCCAGCACCAGGGTTCAGCACAGCCTCATTCACATAGGGCTAGGAGGGATGGATACACCATTCTGGGTTTTCATCCAGCTCTTACCTTAATGATACGGCCTCTGAACACACTGCCATCCAGCTCCACTGCAGCCGTAACTGAGCTCTTCTCTTCAAACTCAATGTAGGCATAACTGTAAGGGGACAGGGTGAGCAGAGCCCCAAGGATCCCGCTGCTCCCGAAGGCTGGGGAGCACCCTCAGCACCCCAACCACAGCCCCTGGGCACAGTACTGACCCTTTGGGGTGTCCTGAAAACTTGTCGCAGAGAATGGTTACTCGGTTGATATCCCCACAGCTGCTGAAGTGAGACTCCAGCTCTTCCGCTGTGCCCCCGTAGTCCACCTGCAATGACAGTCCCAGCTCCTTCAGGATCACCAGCCAGCCCCTTCAATATCTGCACACCCTCACAGGAGGAAAAAGGCCTGGCTGACCCCAGTCACTCCTTGCCACCACAGCCTCACCATCCCCTGAGGTTCAGGAGACTTTTCCAGTTGAATATTCCAGCCTGGAAACCCAAATCCATGAGACAGATTCCTCGCTTTGAGGAAACAAGCAACACTGCACAACCTGCAGCTTCCAGTGGGATATTTTAGGGAGCTGACACTTGCAACAGATTATCTGAAAGTGGCTGAGGATCGTGGACACATTCCCAGCCTGGGCAGAGGAGAAGCATTTGGGATGGAATAAGCCAGCATTTGGTGAAGGGCAGATGGTCCCTCATACTAGGAATCGCAGACATGCATCCAGCTGGGCAAGGAGCAGCAAGGTGGGCTCTGCTCCAGGGTCATCACTTACATTGCCCACGTAGACGGATCGCTGGTCAGCCTCCATCTTCAGGAAGAAAACTGCAGATAAAGAGTAGTGTTGGATAGTTGCAGGAGCCATTTACCAGAGGTATGTCTGTCCATGCCAGTCTATCTCCTCCTTCTTCTCCATCCCTTTGCTCCCTGCTCTCTTTCTTCACAAAGAGCTTCATACAGGGCAACTGCTCTACTGGTGCTGTTGGTGCTAAACTCAATTAATTACATTAAATTAATTTACTGCACCTTGGCCTGCAAAGGTAGGCAGTAAGAGTAACGTGCATTAGCATCATGCCATGCCTGGAACCCCATCCCTCAGCCACCTCCTGTGTCTAGTTCCAGGCTGCCACGAGAGGCAGAGCCACATGCTCTAGCTCCGATTGTCACCCTGTGCCCCAATTGTGTCCCTAGGGAGACAGCAGCACCCAGGGACAGCCTGTACCTGTCTCCGAGTTTGCGATGAGGCAGCTCTCATCTCCCAGCTGCAAATCCATTGGCTTCTCAGTCTCTTCCTCCATTTCTTGGACTCTGGCTTTGATGGCCTCCAGCTCCTGAAACCCAAAGCAAGACTTGCAGGAGCAGCACACAGAGCAGGGACATCCCAACCCTGCTCCCTGCCCCTGGGCTAGAACACTGCAGCACCTCCACCAGCAGAGCCTCCCCTGACTGCGACAAGGATGGGCTGAGTGCTGGGGACAACAATCTGTCCCACAAAAGAGGAGTTCAGCTCCAAGGTTCACTGTTAAAAGAGAGGAAAAGACAACTTGGGCACCTCTAACTTTCACTCACACCCCCAGGGGTTGTTAGTCTCCCTTGATTCTGCCTAGGTTCCAGCTTGCTGCGTCATTTGTGCCCATGTGGAAAGCAACAGGGGATAGTAATCTGTGCTCTTCACGAGTTGTGGCACCTTCTCAGCAATATCTCAGCTCCTGGAAGGCCGTGTACTTCTCATGACTCCCTGTCAGGCCCACAGATGGGTGCCTCAGCGGAGCCCCACTTTTGCGGATCACTAGGGTACAAGGTGACTCCTCAGTGGTGTCTGCTGCAGGAACATGGTTCTGAAACCACTCATCTCTCTGTTCCAGCTCCCCTAATACTGCGCAGCCTTTTCACGGTTTCCTGCAGCGCAGCTACCTGACCTAACAGATCACTGACCCGTGCACATCTTTTGCAGGTACTTACTTTTTCTTCAAAAGCACAATCCGGGGACATGTTGCAACCTGCCACCTGCATCAAAGCCTGCTTCATTACTAATTCCACCTGAGCGGGTGCATCTGACATCTTGGAGGTTTGCTCTAAGGCAAATGCCCACTGCTTTGACAGAGACCTCGACCGCTATCGCTGGCTGTGGGCCTACAAACTGGCACAGAACTCTTCTGTCACAAAGTGCTGTGCCACACCCTGGTTGCCGGTGCTACTACAGGCTGGTTGAGGTCACCCACAGTTGCTCCTGGCAACACCCAAAGGACATCAACCTCTCTCACAAGTCCTGGTGGGTCCCTCTGCTCAGTCCCAGCACTGATCGTTGCCATGTGCCTCTCAGACTGAGCTGGCACCAGAGGGAACTGGAGATTCGAGCTGGTGACCAAGAGAAGCCATCTACTCTAGCTCAGCCAGGCAGACAAACTAAGCAGCAGGAGGGAGACAATTCAATTTCCAGCTGCTCAGGGATTATTCTTAAATTTTGGAAGCACCTGAAATGTAGAAAGTTTCTCGTTTCCTTATAGAAACAGGGGAAATTGGTTCCACCCCCAGCCAGGCACTCACTGGGTCCTGCACAACCAGCTCCTCATTGCTGTCCCTCTCCTCCAGGTTGCTCAGGTCAGAGTCATCATCTGTTGCTTTCCACAGAGCTGCCATCTCTGCAGCATCCCAGGATGCTTCCACTGCTGCCAGGGATGGTGGGTCCTGCCAGCAGTTCTCTGCTGTGTCCAGGAAGAGAAGACTAGGCAGAAACAGAGGCAAAAAGCCATTTAACAGAAAAACAGCCATTTAACACACAACCTAAAGCAGAACACCAGCCAGGCAAAGCACCTGGGGGCTTCCAGCAAAAGGATGAACAGGTGCGGCCAATGCAGTTTGCTCTCAGTGCTGCAGGGAGGCTGGCAGCAAGACTCCAGAAGTGCAAGAGCAAGGGCTGCTGAAAGGTCTCTGCCACACGCTTAGCCATTTCCCAACCCAGGGGGCTGCATAGACCTGGAAGCACCTTCTCTTAGGTGAAAAAAAACCCAGACACAAGCATCAGAGCCTGCTGGATGGGAAGGGGAAGAGGAAGCAATAGCTGCTCCACTAGCAGAGCTCCCAGGCTGCACAGAGGGAGCAGCGCATAATCCTACCTCACCCAGGCAAAGGCAAAACCACCCCTCTCCAGCCCTGAGCTCTTGGCTAAAGCCCACAGAGGGACAGACTCCCCTGCCCACAAATCATAGAATAGAATTCTAGGTTGGAAAAGAAAGGTCTTTGCTGGGCAACCAAGCTGGGCTGCAGCCCAGGGAGCCTCAGTGCCTGCAATCGAGCTGCGTTCTACCCTGAGGAGCCTCAGTGCCCACAGCCGAGCTGAGCTCCAGCCTGGGGAGCCCCAGTGCCCACAACCAAGCTGAGCTCAGCACAGGGAGCCTCGGTGCCTGCAACCAAGCTACGTTCTATCCTGAGGAGCCTCAGTGCCTGCAGTCGAGCTGAACTGCAGCCCAGGGAGCCTCAGTGCCTGCAGTAGAGCTGAACTGCAGCCCAGGGAGCCTCAGTGCCTGCAGTCGAGCTGAACTGCAGCCCAGGGAGCCTCAGTGCCTGCAGTCGAGCTGAACTGCAGCCCAGGGAGCCTCAGTGCCTGCAGTCGAGCTGAACTGCAGCCCAGGGAGCCTCAGTGCCTGCAGTCGAGCTGAACTGCAGCCCAGGGAGCCTCAGTGCCTGCAGTCGAGCTGAACTGCAGCCCAGGGAGCCTCAGTGCCTGCAGTCCAGCTGAACTGCAGCCCAGGGAGCCTCAGTGCCTGCAGTCGAGCTGAACTGCAGCCCAGGGAGCCTCAGTGCCTGCAGTCGAGCTGAACTGCAGCCCAGGGAGCCTCAGTGCCTGCAGTAGAGCTGAACTGCAGCCCAGGGAGCCTCAGTGCCTGCAGTAAAGCTGAACTGCAGCCCAGGGAGCCTCAGTGCCTGCAGTCGAGCTGAACTGCAGCCCAGGGAGCCTCAGTGCCTGCAGTCGAGCTGAACTGCAGCCCAGGGAGCCTCAGTGCCTGCAGTCGAGCTGAACTGCAGCCCAGGGAGCCTCAGTGCCTGCAGTCCAGCTGAACTGCAGCCCAGGGAGCCTCAGTGCCTGCAGTAGAGCTGAACTGCAGCCCAGGGAGCCTCAGTGCCCGCAGTCGAGCTGAACTGCAGCCCAGGGAGCCTCAGTGCCCACAGCTGAGCTGGGCTCTAGCCCAGGGAGCCCCAGTGTCTACAACTGAGCTGAGCTGCAGCCCAGGGATCCTCAATGCCTGCAGTCGAGCTGGGTTCTACCCTGAGGAGCCTCAGTGCCTGCAGCTGAGCTAGGCTGCGGCCTGGGGAGCTCCAGCCTGGGGAGCCCCAGTGCCCGCAGCCGTGCCGAGCTCCATCCCGGGGAGCCGCAGCGCCCGCAGCCGGCCTGGGCTCGGCCCGGTGCTCCCAGAACCCGCGGACCCACCTGGCCCGAGCACCGAACATACTGCGGGGCCTCGCGGAGCCGGGCCTCGCGCACGTGCCGCCCTCTCGGCGCGCGCCGCTTTCAAACATCAGCGGCCAATGAGCGCCGGGCGCGCGCCGGGACCAGCCCCGCGCCGCCTGCTAAGGGGGGCGCTGCCCCAGCCCCGCCCCGCCGAGATCTCCGGGGCCGAGGGTTCGAGCCCGGCCCCCGCCAGCAGAGGTGGGGTGTGTGCGGGTGTGTGTGTGCACCAGGTTGGAAGAGACCTGCCGGATCATCGAGTCCAACCATTCCTATCAAACACTAAACCTCCCCTGGTGGAGCTTGAGGCCATTCCCTCTCGTCCTGTCCCCTGTCACTTGGGAGAAGAGCCCAGCTCCCTCGTCTCCACAACCTCCTTTCAGGTAGTTGTAGAGAGCAATGAGGTCTCCCCTCAGCCTCCTCTTCTCCAGGCTCAACACCCCCAGCTCTCTCAAACACAGCCTTTTGGACCCCTGAGGATTGATGCAAGAAGCGATTGCTATTACAAAAAGTGATTTTTTTTTTTTTTTTTTTTGTTTAAGGTATAATAGAGCCAAGTTTCATGTAAGCAATTGTGATTTTTGAAAGTTAGACAAAAGGTACCTCTGATAGCATGGGGGGTTTTATAGCATGTTTTCTTTCAAACAGTGTTTTTCCAGACACTGCTCATTTTTTTGGAGATGATAACGTCTTGTGTTGAGTATGATCTGTGCTGAATAGATGTGTCTTCTTCTGTAATCACCTCTGTTTGCAGGCTCTCCCCATCTCAAATACAAGGTCAGGCAGAGCTGACCTTGCTCCAAAGCTTCAAATTACCAAGAATTTTGACTGTTGTGAAGTTTCATAATAACATTAAACTTTGACCTTGGAAAGTAATAGAACATGCATAAGAGTACTGGGAAAATATATGATCATTTATGTGAGCGGGAAACATATTCTCTCCTCAGCTCTTATCTTGTTGCACACGGCTGATGGAGATCATTCCTGCATGTTGCCCAGGCCTGATAAAGGATGTTTGCTTTCTAAAACTCCAAAACAAGTCTTAAAGAGTTTTATTGGCTGGCATTTTCAGTATCAGGACAATCCTGAATGCTTTCTGCCAGGGGCATCCATCCTCAGAGAGGCAACAACCGACCCCAGGGCTCTGGAGAACTTGACCAGAGTTGGGGGAACAGGTTGTGAGATGCTGCTAGGAGAGGGGAACGAGGGCACCCAGCACAAGCCCAGGCTACGGAGCCTCTGGATGATATTAAATTGTCTTTATTACACAGATACAGAGTTAAGAACAGACATAACCTGAATCATAAAGTTTACATCTTTCACAGGTCAAACATACAGTACAATTAGAGAAAGCGGGAAACAGCAAGGGGAGGGGGACAGCATGCCGAAGGAAAGTCCTACCACGTCATCTCTCTGGGCTGGGCACCAAAACCCACACGGCGGGGCAGGGCAGGCTGAAGCTGTACCCACCCGACCCTGGCCGGACACTCTGGTTTCCATCCCCCCGGGGACCCCTGTGTCCCAGTGTCCCCATCCCCAGGGCTGGCAGGGCTCAGCCCCGCACAGGACCAGGGAACCAGTGCTGCCTGCGTGGCCATGAGGGCCTGTGGCATTCGGTGGCATCAGAGTAGCCCCTGGGCTGCCACTTGTGGTGGGGGATGTGGGAACAAGGCGGCATCTTGTCCCCGACCTCAATCCACCCCCTCTCCTTAGGGGACACGCTAAGGAGAAGGCAGGACCCCAGCACTCCTGGAGGAGGAGGGTGAGGAGAGGGGTTGGAGTGGCTCCAGCAGCCTTGGGACCCCCACTCTGGGACACTCGGCCTGGCTGGGACACAGCGCTTTGGTTTCAGCTGGGATTTCAGGTTAGGGATGTGAGAAAGCTGGAGTGAGCCTTGCCGGCTGGGGATGGGACCCCAGTGCCATGCTCGGTGCCACAGAAGAGCCACGTCTCTCCTGCCACCACCTCCAAACTCGTCCTGCACCCAGCACCAGGGACCAGGACCTCAAGCAGGCCGTCCCCACGTCACCAACACCATCCCCCAGCCACAATGTAGGGGAGGGAACCCAAGGAGGGGAGCTGTGGGCAGCCACGAGGCCTTGATCTGGCAAGAGGACTGCGTCACCCATGTTCCCAAGCTCCTCGACAGTCACCAGGGTGTCCCTACCCCGCACTGGGCTGCACCGACACCACGCGGCTCACCCATCTGTCACCTCCCAGATGCCACAAAGCCACCCAAGAACATGGTTCAAGCACGGCACGGGGCACACATCCCCGTCCCCTCAACATGCTCCAACACCATTTTGAAGCAAAACGCCACGCGAGTGCCCAGTGCTACAGCCAGGGCCTCCCCAGCTGCCACAGCCCCATCTATGTCTGCATCGCCCCAGCCCTGCAGCCGCCATCCTCCCCGCATCAGTCCTTCTTTTTTTTTTGGAAATATTACACTTTAAAGCTGTCTGGTTCTGGTTTGGACGACTGCTAGCGCCACGCCGCCCGTCCTGTCCCTCCCTTGGCTTTTGGTTTCAATGCAAGGTTCTGTAGGGTATTTTTATTATTATTATAATTATTAAAAAAAAAAAGAAAACGATAATAATTAAAAAAAAAAAAAAAGCAAACCAGAAGGGAGTGGAAACGAGAGCAGACTCTGTGGAAACGCTCTCGTCTGCAGTTTCCCGGTGAGGTGGAGGTAGAGAGGCAGAGCCCCAGTGCGGAGCGGGGCTGGGGGCACGCGGGGACACACACAGCAAGAAGGGGAGGAATGGGACAGACACCAGGGAGAGCAGGCAACCCCGCAGCAGGTGCTTCTGCAATACTCTTATATATTACCTCTTCTCAGGAAACGTAAGAAAAATAGACAATATTACATATGTCACACCATAAATAAAGCGAACAATCACTCAAAGGGCACCCAGAGACACCCAGAGCCTCGAGGTGCTCCAAACCCTCCCGGGGGAGATACACCAAGGTGTCACGGTACACAGAACCCCTCTGGGGGGATGCACCGAGGTTTCAGGGTGCACAGAACTCCCCCAGGGGGGAACACTGAAGCCTTGGGGTGCTCCAAATTCCCCAGTGGGGATGCACCGAGCTGTCAGGGTGCACAGAACCCCTCTCTGGGCAACACACTGCAGCCTCAGGGTACACAGAACCCCCACCCCGGAGACGTGCTGAGGCCGTGGGGGGCACAAAGCTGCAGCAAGGCTCAGTGCTGGTGGCATGGGGCTGGTAATGTCCCCTCGGGATGCCCTGGGCACCAAGCTCTGCTGCAGCGTGGCAGAGCACGACACGCAGCCGCCACAGGATGCAGCAGCGCGAAGAAAGCGCCAGCAGACCCTGGTTGATGGGTGACACAACCAACCTGACCCCAAGCCCCTTCCCTCCTCTTTCTCCCCTACAGAAAACACAAAGGATGGTTTTTGCAAACGCAGAAAAACTACAACTCCTATCAAGCACACGACTTCTGTTTGCCTCCGGCCAGCCTTGCTCCCCTATGCCACAGCCTCCAGTGGGTTCGCATCATCTTTTATTTGGCAAATGTCTTATTATTATCACTATCATTATCAGTATTATTATTACTTTTTGGACCTCTGCAAAACACTATTTACATTCACATTAGCGTACAGCACTCCTGCCCCGCGTGGGGCTTCCCTCCTCGGGGCCGGGGGACTTTCCGTATTGCACTCCCGTCCTCTGCGCTTTGTACAATGATGCGAGAAATACAAAATAATCAACATCGTCCTTGGCTGCCTCTTCGGCCAGGAAGGAGGTGGTGCTCGCTTTCCTTTCCTTTTTCCTCTCAAAAATCCTTGCAAAATAAATCCGACACAGGGTGTGGGAGCAGCCTGGCAGGAGGGGTTGGCGGGGTCTGACCGCAGGAGGCCCCCGACAGCTTTGGGAAAGAAGAAAACCCAAATCTGTCCATTGATCTTTTTTTATTCTATTTTTCCAGGGTGGTGGTGGGCAGAGGTAGAGATGTGCCAGCTCTGGTTGCGCCCACCTAGGCGGTTCTCAGCCTCCATCTCCCTTTCCCATGCCTTGGGGGCTGTTTTTTTTTTTAAAAAAAAAAACACTTTTTTTTTTTGCTTTATTTCAATAGAAACTCTTTAAAGCCCCAAGGGTGTGTCCATCCATCCTTGCAGGGAGGGGAAGGAAGCAACAACAGAATGAAACAAACTTTGGCAGTGGAGAGATGTTTGGATCTTCCTTGGTTTTGGATTTCCTTTGGAGCAGAGGTGAGTCTGGTCTGTTCTTGGCTAGCTAGCAAGGTAGTTACAGGTGAGCGTCCATTACGCGGCTTGACTTGGCGTCATCTGGTTTTTGGATTTTTCTTTTTTTTTTCTTTTTTTTCCTTTTTTTACAATTTCTTACTTAAAGCCAAAGAGTCCGACGTTTTCTTTTTTATTGTCTTTATTTTTTTTTACAAAAAAAAAAAAAGGAAAAAAGGAAAAAAAAAAGGAAGAGAGAGACGAATAGAAGTTTCTTTCCTCTTGCAGGTGAGCCCCTCAGCAGCACTGATGTGGGCCGGGGCCAGGTCAGCCTCTTCCCATGTCACTGCGTGACGAGGCTGCAGTGAAATCCCTCATCCAGAAAAAAAAAAAAGGAGAAAAACCTCAAAAAAACCCCAACAAAAACCCAAACCACAATCCCCCAACCAATAGAAAACCAACCAAAAAAAGCCAAAACAAAGACCGAAGAAAGAACAGAGAAGACCGGTATTTGCCTTAACTCCACTTAAAGCCCAGTTTGAGGATCCGTGAGGATTATTTGTGAGAGCTAGAGAGGTCGTTTCGGAGGTCATACGAGTCAGGTAGCTGAGGAAATTGCATCGAGTGCAGTCTGTGTCTTTTGGAGAGTGGTGGTAGCAGCAGCAGCGGTGGCGGCGGCGGCAGCAGCAGTCTGAGGGCAGCTCAGCGGGATGCGCTCTCCAGCGGAGCTGGGGTGGCCGGTGTGCCAGCACGGGAAGCGGCCGCCGAGCCCGTCTCACTGGGGCTGCTGGCGATGGTGGCCACCCCGTCGGGCTGGCACGGACCTGGTGGCAGCCCCACGCCAGCAGTGGGGGTGGCAGGGGCTGGCAGCCCTTGCAGAGTCTGCCCGCAGACGTGGTGGTGCTTCTCCCAATCCTTGTGCTGGCAGAAGGAGCCGCAGTAGCGGGCAGTGTTGCAGCCGCTGCAGGTCTCGCTCGCTTTGCGCCCGCAGTTCCAACAGCTCTGCGGGGATGCAAAGCCAAACCTCAGCCCCAAAGTGCGCACTTCCATCCTGGACTGCGCACCCCGTCCCACACCATAGACCCTGTCCCAGACCATGCACCTGCGCCCCAGACAGTGCTCTTCAATCCTGGACCACACACCCTCTCCTGGACTAGGCACATCCTCCTGGATGGTCCACCCCATCCTGATCCATACATCCTCATCCTGGACCATCCCATCCCCAGACTGAGTGCAAGAAACCTCTTTTTCACACCCCATGGCATTGATGCAGCCCCCTAGTACCCAAGCTTGCAGACACTGATGCTGCAAACTTGGTTGTGAAAGGAGCAGGTCCCAAATGCCTGTGCTGCCACAAACCCTGCACCTCCCAAGCTCGCCCCTGCCGGTCCCCACCTCACTGGAGTCCTCCTGCTGATTGATGACTGTCAGGGCATCCTCTGAAGCTTGGCGCTTGGCCTCGGCCAGGGCTCGTTCCATCTTGGCTCGCTCTGTTGTGATTAGCTCATGGGCTTTCCGCTCAGCATCCGACACAGCCTTCTGCAGCTCAGACATGGCCTGACGCTTCACCTCATTCACAGCTTCTTCTGGAAGGAAAGCAGTTGAGTATGGCATGCATGGTTACCCGGCTCCGTGCTTCCCCCTCTGCAGCAGCAGCATGATGGGAGAGCTGCAAGCATCCACCCCACACCGCAGACCCACTCTGACCCCCACCAGCACCCTGACGCGGCACGGGGAGGTGATGGGGCAGAGCTCGGCACACCAGTGGGCATCAGTGCCCACCGCACTCACCAGCCTTCCTCCAGATCTCCTCCGGCATGTACCCGGAGAGGGGCCGCGGTGTGAACTCCCGGTGAGCGTCTGTGAAAAAGAGGGGACAACACTATTAGGAGATGCTGTCCCCTTCAAACCCACCTGCTGGCAGCTCCAAACCCCACAGGGAACAGCACGGGCACCCCGGAGAGGGGCGCAGCCTCCCCGAACGCCCCCCATGGCCCCGGGGGTCAATACCTAACTGGGGTGCCTCAGAGGCAGAGGAGCTGTTGTGGGGGCGGGCGGAGGGGGGGCTGCCTTTCTTCATGTCCTCAACATCGCTGTAGCGCCGGATCCAGTGGTTGAGCTCCTCACGGTCAGCCTCCTGGCACCGCCGCAGCACCGTCAGTGACCGGCGCGTCTTCTCCACCATGTCCATGATGCAGTTCAGAAGCTGGGAGGGCAAGAGCAGGGTTTGGGGGGGAACTCTGCTGCAAGCAGCTGGGGGGCTGCGATGCCCCGGTGCTTGAGGGTGGGATTTGGGCTATGCCAGGCTGTGCTGGGGCTGTTGAGCCACTCTGGGGAGCAGAGGATGCTCAGGGGATATGGTGGGGATGGAAGGCAAAGCTGGGAGGACATAAAGCATGCACATCAGCCCTGCAGGACTACCAGAGGGGAAACTACGTACATTATTGAGGTGTTTCCACTCCTCTGCCCATTCCCGGTCGGTAAGCCGGTGGTCAATCACCTCCTCCTGCCGTGTCCCATGCGCTGCTGCAAGGCAAACCCAGGTCAGCCCCAAGCAGCACTCCTCTCCCTGGGGAGCTGCTCCCCAAACCCATCCTCCACCCCACTCCCCGAGTCACAATGCCCGGGGATGCTTGCACTCACCTGTGGGTCGCTGGCGCTCCCGGAGCTCGCGGGGGTCGGGGTGCCGGTAGGCATCACGGTAGTGGTGTGCCATGGCCATGTCCTCCAGGCGGTAGTGCTGGGGCAGGGGGGGAGCAGCAGGGGGGTGCCCCAGCCCGTTGGGCGGGTGGCTCAGCCCGTTGCTGGGGCTGTAGCGCTGCGCTGGGCTCATGGTGCACGGCCGCTTGCTGAGGTGCTCAGGGTGCAGAGGGTCTCGGTCCAAACCGTTCTCTTTGGTCCTGGGTGGAGGAGAGGAAGTTGGTGCCTGCTGGGCACTGGCGCCTGCCACCCTGGGGGTGCATGGCAGGGATGTGTCCCACAAAAATACCCCTCACACCTGTCTGGCGTCCTCCTCTTGCCGCTCTCGCCCACCTCCAGGAGCAGCTCGGAGGAGTCAATGGGAGAAGAGGCATTGGCATCCAGCAGCAGCTGCTCGTGCTGGGCCAGGTACTGGGCTGGGGTCTGCTTGGCCATGCGGGCGCAGTGCAGCAGCTCCCGCTGCAGCAGCGGCAGATTGGCCTGTGAGAGGAGCGAAAATCCAGTCTACAGACCCACAGCCTCCCCACAGACCAGCCCCCAACTGCTTAGAGCCCAACACAGAGTCTGCCTGCCCGAGCACAGCCCCCTCAACACAGCATGGTTTTGCCCCAGCCCAAGAGGCAGGCAACAGCCTTCTTTTTGAGGGCTCATTGCCTTCCCCAAGGAGACATCCCTGGATCTCACTCCCTGTAGAGTACCCGGGCCAGCTGGGCTGCCAGAGGGGACATACGGCACTTCACAGGATCTGGCCGTGTGCTGGCACACGCATAGCTTCAACCAAACTGCCCTGCATCCTGACAGGGGTTGCAGAACATCATCCCCTGGCCAGGTTGATCTCCTCTATTGCCGTGTCCCTGTGGTGCTTGCTCTGGGGAGCTGGACCTCCAGCTCAGGGGAGCCCCCCATCCTCCCATCCCATCCCATCCCATCCCATCCCATCCCATCCCATCCCATCCCATCCCATCCCATCCCATCCCATCCCATCCCATCCCATCCCATCCCATGGGGCAAGAGAGCTGGCTGTAAACTCCCCACCCACCGTGTCCTCCCCTGGCACTGCAGCCCCTACGAGCATGGAAACCAGCAAGAATAAAGCAGCAGAAACCGCCTTTCCGCCCCAGCTCTCTGGCTGCCAGCTCTGGTTTTCTCTTTAGGCCGCTGATCCACAGCCAAGCTCCCATCTGTCAGACACATTAGTGCCCAAGCCAATGCACACTGCAGTGAGCCAGGCCAGATCCTCCCCTTTCCTGGCCAAGGGGGGAACAGCCCCACAAAAACCAGCAAGCCCCTGAGTCTGGGAAGCACGCCGAGCCCGGCTGGTTGCAGTTAGGATAATGAGAAACATCTGGAGCCCGCGGTGGGAACAGCTGGGAGCAGGATGCCAGGGAGGCCGGCAGGGCCACCACGCGCTTGGCACTGGGACAGCAGGGACGGCTCCCAGCCCACCCTGAGCTACGGGGCCACCAGCACCCAGCAGGAACCCCGCGAGCCACGTGGCCAGGGATGCAGTGACCCCTTGGTACAGTGGACCCCGCGCTCCCCTGGCTGTTGTGCTTTGAGCTGCAGGCTCCCCCCAGGCAGGAGGACGAGCCCCATGCCGCCGGCTCTGCGTCTCAACCCTTTCCATTTCGTCTCTGCCTTTCCCTGCCAGGAGCAAACTGCTCCAGCAGCTTTGCAGGCAGATTCCTGTGGTGAGGATGGACCTCTGCTCCCGGGGGCTGGGCAGGCAGAGGTGAAAAAGGGGCTTTTTTTGCACTTTTTCGTTATTCCTCTGTTAATGAGGGACAGGTGACGCTGGGCTTGAACATCTGCCAGCAGCATCAGCGCTGCCAGGCGTGCCAGCGGACGGCGAATCCCTCCGAAGCAGGGTGACAGCACAGAGTCAGCGTAAAATTAAAAGGCAAATAAAGAAAGGGGATTTTTAATGAATTGCAAATGGTTACCAGCTGGGCTGAACCCTTGCTTTATTGCAAACAGCCCCAGCCTCATGTGACTCCACACGTGCAAGGAGCTGGGCACGCGGGGGGAAAAACACATGCCCAAGGGAGTTGTGGGCAGCCCCGCAGGCAGCTGCCAGCCCTGACCCCAAAGCCACCCTCGGATCCCCCTTTGCTGGTGATGCCAACACTAATCTTGACGAACCCACCTTGAGGAAGGGGATGACGAAAGGTCGCAGTGGGAAGTTGGTGGCCTCCTGGAGCTTGGCGTGAAACTCCTCGATGGTGAGGGTGGAATTCTGCGGGGACAGCCCAGGCTCAGTGCCACCAGCCACAACCCCCTGCTCCCCCTGCAGCCCCCAGGGGATGTTTTGCTGTTTCTTTCCCATTTCTGCCAGCTCTGCTGTGCTCAAGGCTTTGCTGGTGATGCCAGCAGCGAGGACCCAACCATGCACCATGCCCACCCAGGGTGCTGCTCACAGGAGATGCCAGAAAAACAGCACCCATTTTTCCAGGATTTAGGTCAATCCAGCACCATCAGGACCCCCCCCAGCCCCGCCACACCCTCCCCCCTGCATTTAGCAGCATCTCCATCCCAAATGGAAACTGCACGATCTCTCGACAGGGCATCACCCCAACAGCCCCAGGGCTGACCTCGTGCCTGGCAGACGTACCACAAGTCCCAGGACGAGCGTGCGCACCCGCTCTCCGATCTCGGGGGAGATGTCGTTGCCGAACTGCTGCAGTGTGGTGAGGAAGCGCTTGAGCTTGGAGAGCTGACGGGCGCCGCAGGCCGGCGGGAGCTGATGGGTGGAGAGTGAGGCAGTGGAGGAGGTGGCTGGCCCGTTACTGAATCCATTGGGGGTGGATGGCGCCCCATTGAGAGCTGTTGGTGAGTGGCTGCTCCCGTTCATCACTGTGAGGAGAGAGCAGTTGAGAGGTCAGAGCTGGTGGCTGTACGCTGGCACCACAGGAACAAGGCTGGGATGGGGACACCAGAGTATCCTGTCAGGTACTGCGGGGACTGCGCCCCCCAGGAGGTCTTGGGATGCTGCTGCATCCCTGGGGCCACATCCTGGACCGGTACCTGGTGCTGTGGAGGACTGTAGGGAGGGATGGGATGCAGTGTATGTCCCAGTGCAAGTAGGGCCTGATCCTGCTCATCAGTGTTCAAGACAGCCAAGAGAAGGGGCTCAATCCTGCTCCTCTGGGAGCTGCTCAGCACCCCCAGGGAAAAGCCAGGAATTGTTATCCACAGAACCCACCTCAATGTGCCTCTGGCTCCGTTGCCCAGGTGGGGAGGATAGGAGCACGCCGTGCCAGAGAACCTGGAGGAGGCCACCTGGGAATCCCAGCCCACGATGTGGTGGGATCCTCACGCCTGCGCTAGGAACCTTTCTGCATCCGGCACAGGTGACCGCACGCGTCACCCCGGCTCCCAGCCGTGCGCTGCTCCACGGCACCCAGGCATGCACCGCGCCTCTCCCTGCAGTGCAGCGAGCAGCTCCTGGGATCACACTAACCTTGTAGTGCCTGCGCCGCCCTGCCTGCCATGCCTGCTTTGGCGGGCTCCCGCTCGCTCTACAGCCGGGCAGCATCAGCTGCATGCTAAAGAGGTGCCGAAAATAACCCGGTGGCCACAACTGCTTTTATTCCTGCGACAGGTGTGTTACTAAGTTAGACGCCGCACATGTCCCTCAGATGGGATTGGGACAAGATTCGCATCCCCGTGACCCGCCGGGGCAAGGAGAGGGGCTGGCGCCGGGGAGCACACACTGTGCCTCTCGTGGGACCCTGTGCCTCCCGGGGGGCTGGAGCTGTGGCTCAGGTCTCTCATGAGAGCGGATGTTTCATTTTACTTACAAAGACAGACCATCGACCATTTCAAGCAACCATGAAAACGGCCGCGAGGCAGAAACGTCGGAGGGCCAGCGTCTCGATCTGCAAGCAAAATAAAACACGCTATGATGAGAGAGCAGAGGGGGCAGCTCTCGGCCAGGGGGGGCCTGGAGGCAACGTTCCTCAACAGCGGGCACAGTGCGGCATGCTTGTCATGGGCAAAGCCACCTGGACCCAAGGATGCCAAGGATGGAGCAGGGTCCCTGCATCCTGCCACAGCCAGATGGAGGGCTCGGAGGATGCTCAGCTGCCTAACACGGTTCCTGCGTTTTTAGACCACCCCTGAACGGCCCCAGCGCAGGGGCTGGTTTGCAACATTACTCTGACACCAAGAACAACCGAAACACCGTCGTGCTGTGGGCCAAGCCACGGCAGAAGGGCAACCTGCACCCTTGACCCCATGTCCTGCACCAAACCAAACCCAGAACGCTTCTTCTGCCACCGGGTTCAAATTAAAAAGCAAAACCCCTCAAAGAGCAGCCGAGTGCACGCAGAGTTCTAACTAGAGAGAATCTGGCTGAGAGGGCAGTGGGGCTGTGGCAGGGAGCACTGCCCAGGGCAGTGGGTTATGGGGGGCTGTGGCTCAGGGGATTGGTTTAGACGTGTTTTCTTTCCTGCTGGGGTTTCTAAGCAAGAAGCAGCTACAAGCAAAGCCCTTGCACACATGAATATGTCACAGCAGAGCCAGAACAACCACTGGGGATGGCCACCGTCACTCCTGCCAGAGGAGCAGCCTCAGTGCCTGCCCACCCAGCTCCTGGCCGCTGTGTGCCTTATCCAGCCACGTGCCAGGATGGTGGCACCAGCACAGGGACCAGTCCCTAGTGCCACCCCTGCAGGTGTGCAATGAGCCCTCGTGCCACTGGTGCAGCCAGCACATTGGGGATCTCCCAGTTCAACAACGCTACAGAGACTGAGGACTCGGACCTCGAGTCCTCACCAAGGCTGACCACACCTCCCTGTCGCCGCCGGGTGCCACACACAGATAGGCAGGCAGGTCCCCACAAGCCTGAGCCCCGCAATGGGGTGAGCTCTGACCCACAGGGACATCCCCAACTTGCAGCATCCTCCAGACAGCTCCCTGCAGGTGAGAGCACCCAGGGCCACATGCTGCTCTGTGCCACTGTTCAGTGACCACACAGCAGGAGACCTGGTCATCTCTGTCCCCACGCACCTGGTGGGGCACTGCTGGTGATGAGTGGTGCCACAGCGCTCGCCATGGGCGTATGCACGAAGCAGGGCTCGAGGTGTGCAGCCTAAAACCCTTCTCCAGTGCAAGGACGGGTAATTCCACGGCATGGCCAGCACCCCACGGGGGTTTGAGGACGCAATTAGTGCTGGGCGCAGTGTGTGATCTGGAGGCGAAGGGAGCCAAGCAGCCTCCCTGCCTGGCACTCCGTCCCCGTCCCCGTCCCCGCCAGCAGCTCTGTACTCACTGGTGTTTGGCATGAAGGAGGGGTGGCGCGTGGCTCCCTGCGTGACAGCTGGCGGTGGCGGAGGCATGCTGGGTGGCGTGGACCTGGACTGCGTCTTCACGTCAGCTGGCGAGTCAGGCATGGTGGCAGCCCGTGTCTCCACGTTATCTGCAGGGAGAGGGCACAGGGTGGTGAGTGGTGTGTGCCAGGCAGCGTCCTGTTTCCCCTCTGAACAGAGGCTGGGCTGTGGGCAGGGGGAACCCCAGGATGGTGGGGATGGTGACAAACCTCCTGTGCATCTGCACAACAGTGGGGATGGTGCGCTGTGCCTGGCATAGATGCAATGTGGCAGGGACAGGGCAGGGAACAGCTCTGTGCCCGCAGTGCCAGCTCCACCCCACACACGTATCATAGAATCATAGAATCACCAGGTTGGAAAAGACCCATTGGATCATCTAGTCAAACCATTCCTATCAAATACTAAACCGTGCCCCTCAGCACCTCATCTACCTGTCATTTAAACACCTCTAGGGAAGGTGACTCAACCACCTCCCTGGGCAGCCTTTCCAGTGCCCAATGACTCTTTCTGTGAAAATTTTTTCCTGATGTCCAGCCTAAACCTCCCCTTGTCGCCCCAGGGAGCCCAAGGAGGCACCCGATCCTGCAAACTGGGGCGCGTGGGGCTCTGTGCCATCACCACGCTGGCCTCAGCCACTCATCGCTGCCTCCCTCCCATTGCTCAGCGCCTGCAACCCCAAATAACACCCGGCACTGTCACCCCAGACGGCGGTGGTGGCGGCACAGCCCCACGCAGGGTTTTGGCTGCTGCGCTGGGTGGTGCTGGGTGGCCCCAAGCGTGGGCAGCTGCGGCGATCTGTCAGTGTGCCAGAGCCCGCATGGCCACCAGCCCTGGCCAAAGAAGGAAGCGGCTACCATGGCCACCCCCCAGCCCCAGGTCCCCACTGCGCCCCGGGCACGGTCTCCGCCAGGCACAGCTGATAAACACTAATCTAATATGCATGCTTAATCCGCTACAACTGTTGTGAGATTAATTGAACCCTGCAAGAGCACATTGTCCAGGCTAAATAAAACTGGGCATCCCGAGCAAGATGCTACTGAGGCTTGTGATGCAGCCAACGTCACGTGCAGAGGACCGGGAGATGAGAGAGGCAGTTGCAAGGGCCAAGATCTCAAGCAGTCACCATTGTGGTCCCACTGCATCCCTCGGAATGGTTCCAGCACTGTGGGAACATCCCCACACCGCAGGTTTGAGCCTCGCGGGGTGCACTGTAATCCCACAGACATCTGCTCCCGTTTCCCTTCTCTTGCCCCTTTCTCCCATCCAACCTTGGGAGAAACCCCAAGACCAAGCAGCATTCCTCCCTGTAAAACACGTTTCTTTACAGGGCCTGCCAACATAAATGGTATGTTTTGAAAAACTGCTTTTATTTTCTTTTTCATGGACATGGCCATTTCTGGGCAAGGCTTCTCCAGCCATCAATCAGCAGAATGGGATCCAGTCCTGGACTGGCTGGCTGTGTCTGTGCAGCTGCAGAGCCTGGATCTGCAGGCAGGGCCAGCACCCTTCCATGATGCAGGACACTGTTGCCATCCCCTTGTCCTTGGCTGCTCTAAGCCTGAGGTTTGCTCCGTGGGACACTGGCTGGCATTGCACCCCAAGTGCCGTGCAGCAAGGCATTGCAACATCTTCTTCCTGCCTCCAACACCACAACTGCCCATGTGCTCGACCCTGAGGCCCTGGCTCTCCGTGCAACAGCCACCAGGCATGGGGACAACCTGGAACTGCTTGGGGACAGCGTGGCAGCTTGCCCAGGTAAGTGCACCTTGAACAGCTGCCTGCATGGCTCCCAGCACAGAGGGGCTGTGCTGGCAGGTTTGCCTTTGCTGCTGCTTGCAAGGAGGGAGGAGAATCATAGAATCATCAGGTTGGAAAAGACCCATCGGATCATCGAGTCCAACCATTCCTATCAAACACTAAACCATGACCCTCAGCACCTCATCCACCCATCCTTTAAACACCTCCAGGGAAGGTGACTCAATCACCTCCCTGGGTAGCCTCTGCCAGTGCCCAATGACCCTTTCCGTGAAAATTTTTTCCTGATGTCCAGCCTGAACCTCCCCTGGTGGAGCTTGAGGCCATTCCCTCTCGTCCTGTCCCCTGTCACTTGGGAGAAGAGCCCAGCTCCCTCCTCTCCACACCTTCCTTTCGGTTAGTTGTGGAGAGCAATGAGGTCTCCCCTCAACCTCCTCTGCTCCAGGCTAAACAATCCCAGCTTTCTCAGCTGTTCCTCGTAAGGCCTGTTCTCCAGCCCCCTCGCTAGCTTCATTGCTCTTCTCTGAGGAGGCAGCAGGCTCAAAGATGTTCACTCCTGCTTGCATCCCTGTTCCCATCTGCACACATACCCAGGACCATCCCCTCCCCTCTGCATCCCTGTCTGTATTTGCAGCAGTATCCCTGCCTGTATCCCCGTCCCCACCTACATCCCAGTCCTCCTTGCTGCCCTGACTCTGAACACATGTCCATGCTGAGTAGAAAACATGGATACACTTGTTCTGGCACTGACACAGCTTTTCCACAGCTTCCCATCAGGAGAAAAGTTTCCACAATGCTGAGCAAACACCCAGGGAAACGGGGCCTGGCTATGTTTTTTCTTGCCTTTTCTTTTTTATTTTTCTCTGTCATAATTTTTCTCTGAGGTATTTGCAACCCAAGCATGGCTGTGCAGGCATAGGGACAAGGGATGGTCCCAAACCCGATGGGATTTCTTAATGCCCAAGCCCAGAAATGCCCAAAACAGAGGCTGGGATGCAGGATCCAGCCACAGCTGTGGCACCAATCCAGAGCCTTTGCAGCATGGGACAAGTTCTGTGGCAAAAAAAGGGAGGCTAGGGGGGGAGCACAGTGAAGCCTCCCAGCAGCAACTCCAAAAAATAACTCCCCAGCACGACTCAAACTCCGCTGGAATTTTTTTTCCCTTTCTTTGGGGTAATTTGTCCCAGCCGCTCGGGGCTGTGTCTGTTTTTCTCCATCTGGTTTCCATTAGGCCTGTGCAGCCCAGATGAATAAGTAATAATATAAAAATAAAAGGATTAGTATTTTCTCCTTGGCTGGCGGGAGCAGGCGGCCCCCACCCTGCCTCCCCGGGCCAGCGGATGCTGGATCCCGCACACCCTAAGCCTGTGCAACCCTGAGCCCCCCATTTATCTCACTGGAAAGTTTAACCCCCCCCACTGGCTTGAGCACGATGCCCGATGGGGTGATGCATGATGGGCTGATGCTGGTGGCATCTGGCCCCGTGCCACCCAGGTGGCACCGCGGGGGTTGGAAGTTGTGACCCCGCTGGGCACCGGCAATCCCTGAGTCACTGGTCCTTGTTTGTGTGTCAAGTCTTCCCAGGTGGAAGCTGAAGGAGAGCCCGTTAGCCTGTCCCAGAGCTGCCCAGCCACGTGCTCCCCAGCAGGCAGTGCTGGATGCTGGAAAGCACCAACGCATGGCACACCAGTGGTCACTAAAATAGGGGGATTGCGCAGCTGCGCAGCCCAGTGGGCACCACTGCTCAGGACACACGCTGGTGGGCACCACCACATGGCACCATGCAGCCGTGCACACCAGCAAGCACCCAAACACGGCACTGTGCACACCAGCCAGCACCAAAACACGGCACCGTGCAGCCGTGCACACCAGCCAGCACCAAAACACGGCACCGTGCAGCCGTGCACATCAGCCAGCACCAAAACACGGCACCGTGCAGCCGTGTACGCTGACAGGCAGCAACACACAGCATTGTGCAGCCACGCACAGCAGCTGGGAGTGATGCACAGCACTGGCACGCGGCACCGTGCAGCAACGCATGCCAGCAGGCACCGGCACGTGGTACCTTGCAGCTGCACACACTGGTGAGCACCAATGCATGGCACAGCACGGCCGTGCACACCAATGAGCACCCAAACACCCAGCACCCGGGTGCCAAAGGCTGAAGCTTGGCGGCTGGCCCAGCCCAGACTCTGCTGTTTCCCATGGCCCTGCCTGGGCAGCCAGCAGCCCCTGCTCTCTGCAGCCTTGGGCAGGGCCAGGGAGCAGCTGGGGACAGGATAGGGATGTGCCAGCCCTGGTGTTAGTTACCCTGATGACTGTGGAGCACCCAGGCTGGCTGCCCCCTTCTCCTCTCCACCTCTCTGGGGATAGGGATGGAGAGGGTAGGTCGCTGCCTTGGCTGCAGCCATCAGAAAGCTCTGGCCTTCTGCAGCCCTCCCCTCCCAGGCCAGGCGAAGCTTCTCAGGCGAGGAAGGAGTTAAAAGAGAATGAAAAGACCAGCATCCTTCATGCTCTCCAAATGGCCACAAATGAAATCCAGATGCTGGAGGCGACGTCTCCCAAAGCCAGGCTGCCTCAGAAACAAAGGCAAGCATTCCTGCTCCTCAGCTGCTGCTGCCACGGGGGCCAAGAGCAACTCTGGGCTAGGATGGTGAGGGACAGAGCTGTCCCAGCTGGAGCGCATTAGGGAAGCACACAGCGCCCGCGGCCAGACAGCAGCGCCAGCCACGTGTGCGAGCCTGGCAAAGGTGGTGGAAGCTGCAGGGCACAGTCATCTCCTTCCTCTCCTGCACTCATCCTGACCCCTCTCCCTGGGGACGTGGTGACGATGCAGGTAGGTGACAGCAGACAGTTCAGAGGTGGCTCATCCCCGTTGTGCACGGAGCGGGAGAGAGCAGGGTGCTGGAGGGATGCTCTCATTCTCCAGCACCTTCCAGGGACCCAGCATTGGCAGGAACGTATGACATTTTGGGGAGCCAGGCTTGGGGGAGTGATCCAAACACCAGCTCTCGTCAGCACAAATAAAGCCTTTTAAAAGGAAATCCAACTAATTAAACCCTCTGCACGAGGTGTAAATGAACCCAGCTCTAGGCAGGCACACTGGAAGCAGGGAGCTCTCACCACAGGTAAACGGCTGTGGAGGAAAGGAGGAAAGGACCCAGATGTGCCCAGAGGTGCGAGGATGATGGGACACAGATGTGCCTAGAGGTGCCAGGGGAGCAGTGGCACCTGGCCCCTGCTCACAAGGATGGTCCTGTCTCAGTGGTGCAAGCCTTGCTCAGCCTTGGTTCTCCAGCTGGGGGGTACGGTGGATGTCCTGCCCAGCATGGGTGGCCGTGCCAACCAGCTGATAAATTTGGGCATTGCCCCTGTGTTTCAGCTCAGCTGAGTGGGGCCTGCTGCTCTTGCACGGCTGTGGCAGTCCCTTGCACCAGTCAGTGAGCCAGCCTTCATCCCTGCCATCCTTCTCTTGCTCACTGGTGTCCTGATGTCCCGTGCCACTGGCCTGGGCTGAGCCTCTCCTCATCTGCCCAATTCAGGGACAACAGTGGGTTTCACCCTGCTCAGACACATCCCTGTTCACCTTGCATTCCCCGCAGCCCCCAGCCGCGCAGCACACACCAGCGGTTCCAGCACCCGTGGAACATCCAGCACTGCTGGGAGGGATGCACCCTGGGCAGCGTTCCTCACTCAGCTCCAGGGCGGCGGCTTCTAGTGGAGACCTCGATGCCTGGTCTCCTTCCACCTCTCCCATGTGGTGTCCTGGCTTCGTGTTGGATCCCAGCACCCAGAGCCATGCTCACTCACACACCCCAAACCCAACAAATTCCATTTCTCAAGCCACTCAGGGACCCAACGCTGCTGCCTCAGCTCTGCAAAGGCAGTGCCAGCCGGCTCCCGCTCCTCCCTGAGCCGTGTGGCCCAGGAGGAGGGAGATGGGTTTGATTTTCCTCAAAACAACAACAACAAAAAGCCAAAAAAAAGGTGCCCTCTCTGTTTTACAAGCCTTCATTTGCTATTGTTTATGTAAACAGGTAAATTGTTTCGTATCTCAATTAAAAACATCTGCCACATAAATGAATACCAATTAACTCATCCTGTTTTTAATTACTCTGTTAATTACACACAGGCAGCAAAAAGGATGGCAGGGGAATAGGGAAAGCATGCTTACAACCCCCCTTTCCCACCTTGCTCTTGGCAAGGATCCGAAATGTGCCCGGATAATGATGGATTAAGGTGGCTGGTGAAAACCGTGGCTCGTGGCCAGCTCTGGCATGGCAGCTCCCTCTCAGCTGGGTGCGTGCTGGGTGCCGCTGGGGTGCCTCGGGGGGTGGTGGGGGGGGGTATTTCCCAGCACCCTCCCAAGAGGCGCCGCACCGCCCTGTTTCGGAAACTCTGGGCCCCATGGGATGCGCCAACACTGCCTGCGTCATCCCCCGTGCTGGCGGCGGCCGCGGTGCAGCCCGGCTGGCTTTCCTGGCACCGGCCCCACGATCGCTCTCAAAATGTGTCCCAGGGGAGAAAAGCGTCGGGATGCCGAAGCATGAAGGAGGATGGAGGAGGCTTTGCATGAGCAGCATCCTCACGGACCAAGAGCATCCTGGAGGTGCCCATGCTGCCCCCAGGAGCAATCCTGCCACCAAGAGGCAACACCTTCATGGGGCACAGCAGCGTGGGGCAAACGCCTTTCTCCACTGGCAGCGATTGCTGAGGGACCCCAGGCGCCACCAGCCCCTCACCCACCCACCCCCCCCCCGGCTGCGGGAAGCTTTCCAAGCAAGCAGATGGGGCAGGGGAGCGACGAGGAGGAGAGCAGAAAAGGCTATTTTCTCACGCTACATATTTTACAAGTCGAACATTTTGTGCATTTCAGCCTTGCCTGTAAAAGCATCTCAGGCTCAGCCCTGGGACTCAGCATCGGCTCCTGGGAGTCAACAGCGGCTGGCGGCGACGTGGCAGCGGGGACCCTCCGTGTGGAGGGTCTGGCTGGGGGGATCCCCCTGACCAACTGGCACTGGAGGAGCTGCAGGACCTGCCAAGCCTCCCAGCCTGGGCACAACACCTGCAGCAGATGCTGTCTGTAGTGTTGCACCTTGGTGCTGGTATCTGCTGCATCCCACCAGCAGCTCCCAGGGAGAGGTGGGAAAATATACACCCTTGCTGCTCCTCAGCTGTCTTACGCTCCTGGAAATTAAATATACTGGCTAAACAGTGGAAGTAAACAGTGTTGCGGCCAGCCTGGCACACCTGGAGGCATGTGAGCAGCACAGGGCTGGAGCTGGAGCTGCCCCTGACCCGGGAAGCACCCACATCTCGGCTGCACGGCACCTCCTGGGCGCAAGGGCTGCGGATGCATCACTGCATCCATGCCTGAAGGGCGACTGATCCACCAACATTGCCAAAGGAGCTCCCCAAAACCAGCTCGGCCCCCCGAATGCCTGTCCCAGCTGCAGAGCTTTGAGAACAGGGAGAGATTCAGGTTAAACAGCCCCGATGTGCAGTTTTTACAGCCATCCAGCCACGTGCACAGCGATGCTTGTGCCCAAAGGTGGGCTTGACAGCTGGAACTAGGACAAGTGGTACAAGCAGACAGGGGATTCAGGGAATTTTGGAGGCAGAGAGCAGCTGGGGAAGGGAAAACATCCACCTCCACACACCAGCACTGGGGGGGAGCTCCCTGCGAGGTCCCTGCAGCGTGGGAACGCTGAGGAGCTGCCGGCTCCCCAAGGACTGTGGACCAGATCCTGCTCTGCAGACACCGGGATGGTACTGGCTCCAAGGGGGTGTCAAATCCAGCCATGCATCCCCGCTGCCGCTGCATTACTGACTCTTTGCCTATTTTTTAAACGCAGGCTCCATTTCAAGGCAATTTTGCTCATGTGAGATAGAATCAAACAACACAGGAAAAAATATTAATGAGAATTTTGCAAAATAAACAGGAAATCCCTTGGATGTTTTCTGGAAGCATTGGTCAGCATCTTCCAAAGGAAAGCCGCGGGTTTGTAAAGGTGGAGTTGCCCCTGGGGAGCCCGAGCGCGCTGGGAGGGACAGCAGAAAACAAGCTTCAGGAAATCTAAAAATAAATGCCGAACTGGGCAATGGCACTAATGCCAGCAGCTCCTGGGCAGGAGGGGGGGTTCTCCTCTGTGCCACCAGCTTGGTCTCACCCCACCCCAGCCATCATGAAGCTCACAAGGACTGGTCTCAGCTTGGGGACCCCCCTTGTCCCCATCCTGGAGCATCAGCTCAATCTGGCTCCCGCCCGTGGTCTAGCTCGGAAAGCGCAAGCCAGGGTTGCAGCATCCAACCCACATCCCCTCAATGCCAGTGGCAGCGTTTCAGCTCCGAGCTCAGCAGAGCAACCCACGGGCCACGCAGCCCCGTTTGCAGGATCAAGCTCTGATCTGCCCAGAACCTTGTGCACGCTGGGCTGGGCTGGCCAGGAGCAGAAGTAGCGTCGGGGCTGGTGTGTGTGTCCCTGGCAGGGCTCAGCTCCCTGCCCCACTGCCAGCGCTCACACATGCCTCGCCAGCAGCCCCGCGCTCCTTGGCCAGCTTAGAAGGTGTAATAAGAGAGTGCCTCTCCTCCTCAGGGGTCCTGTGGCACCCCACGGCTTCCCTGGGGTGCAGGGAGCGACATAGCCTCTAGACCACGCTGGGGATTTAAACCAGCTGCCAGCAGCGAACGGAGCTGAGACCCGATTTCCAGGGCAAAGCCGGACGCTGCCCAGCTACGCCACCCAGATCCCGGCAAGGGTTTTCCACCCATGCAAACGGTCAGAGCTTAGAAGCAGAAATACGGGGAAGAGGCACGAGGGACGTCAGCAGAGACCCATCAGCCCCCAAACCTGGGTTCCCTGCAGGACCTGCTGAAGCCCCCTGCCCAGCACTCGGGCTGCGGGCAGCCCGCTTCAGCCATGCCCACAGGGTTATTTTTGCATCCTGCACTCTGAAGTTCCCAAGGAAAGAGGCAAATCCTGCACTCGCACGAGGCCCCACAGCTACCCGGCCCAAACCAGCACCCATCGGCACAGAGCAGCCTCCTCTCCCCCGGACACCTTGGCTTTTCCTCCCTACAAGCCACCGTTCGCAGTCACGCATTTTCCAGACAAAACACACTCGACATTTGGCCATCCTCGGGTAAAACCTTACCTGCCAGCGCACACACCGGCCGGGCCTACCGGGAGCCAGCAGGCAGGGAAAAAGCCCTTTGCACAGCCAAGTTCATCTCTGCTTTCATCCACAACCTCAGCAAAAGCAACGCTCAGAACTTCTCCTTGCATGGAAATGTGCCGCGCGGGGATGGGAGCAGCCACCCTGGGCGGCAGCTGAGTCCTCATCCAAGGACCCCGGGCGTAAGAGCTGTCAGCATCCCCCCTGGCTGCTGCTCCGCATTTGCCATGGGATTTTGGGATGGCTCTCCAACACCTCCGAGCCTCTTACCATAGCAGAGCTCGCCCCGCTGCGGTGCTGAGCAGACGGATGTTTGCAGAATGTCTTCGAGTCACTCGACAAAGGAGCGGTGAATTAATATTCCTTTTAATTAAAGGCAGAAAAAAATCTCTTTGTTCCTGAACAGAGAGAAAAACAACAGAGGGAAGAGCTCAAAAGCTCTTTCTAAGCTAGAGACGAGCCCGTCGCTTCGATTCAAAGACACTGTCAGTGTGCACGTGACCTCAAATTAAAAACACAAAATGAAAGCCAGCAGCGGCTCCTCTCTGAAAAACGAAGGAAAGTTGCAAAGTTTTTCTCGGTTAATAAAGAGGGAAATCAAAATCCAACAAAAAGGTGCGTTTAACCAGAGAAACCAATGCTCGGCAATATCCAAAGGGACCATCCAGGAGAATGATGGGGAGCCCCAGCCATGCCCGGACCCAGCGTCACGGAGGAGGCACGAAGTGGTGCGATGCCAGCCCCATCACCGCGCCGGCAGCGTTCCCTTGGCACAGCCAGGCCGGAGCGGGCAGCTGGAGCGCCAGCAAACCCTGCTTAATGCAATTCCGAAAGGAAAGCGGGAGCCAGACCCTGATTAATGGCTGTGAGGATCACAAGCAGGGCAGCGCGGAGGCAGAGAGCTGGACGCTCTCCGAGACGTCCTTCCTTCCAAAATCTGCACCCAATCCATCCATCCATCCCCCGGTACGCGTGAGGATATGGCACAAGACACCAGCCCTGCGGCCACGTGTAAACACAGAATTATGCTGCTGGAGCTGGAACTTCCCACGTCAGCCCTGGGGTCGCTGGAACTTCTCAAACCAGCCCTGGGGTTGCTGGAACAACCCAGACCAGCCCTGGGGTTGCTGGAACAACCCAAACCAGCCCTGGGGTTGCTGGAACTACCCAAACCAGCCCTGGGGTTGCTGGAACAACCCAAACCAGCCCTGGGGTTGCTGGAACTACCCAAACCAGCCCTGGGGTTGCTGGAACTACCCAAACCAGCCCTGGGGTTGCTGGAACTACCCAAACCAGCCCTGGGGTTGCCGGAACAACCCAAACCAACCCTGGGGTTGCTGGAACAACCCAAACCAACCCTGGGGTTGCTGGAACAACCCAAACCAACCCTGGGGTTGCTGGAACAACCCAAACCAGCCCTGGGGTTGCTGGAACTACCCACACCAGCCCTAGTTTTGCTCCCTCAAACTCTCCCGAATGGATCAGCTCCTCCTCGCCACAAAACGCGGCTCCATCTCGAAATCGAAGCAGGATGCGGAGCCGGCGGGTTGACGCACCGAGGAGGAGGGATGAGGGGATGAAAACGACTTCTCTCCCCGGGCAGAAGCAGGAGCACAGGCACAAACTCTCGTGGGTTCCCGGGGACGCCCCACGCCGCCCCGGGAACGGGAGTGCTGGCCAAGCCCCGGCCCCGGGACAGGGCTCCGCATCCCGCCGCCCCTGCGGTCGCTCCCGCCCCGTCGGTGCCCGGTGGTCCCGGCTCTGTCCCCGCTCCGCAAGTCCCGGGGCGACGGCGGGGACCGAGGGGGGCTCTGGCTACGGGGAGCATCCTTGTCCCCCGCTCACCGGCGGCTTCCTCGATCACCGGGAGCATCTCCGACCGTTGAGGACCGGGAGCATCCCCAGGACACCGCGAGCATCCCCGATTCCTGCGCACCGGGCGCATCCCCCCGGCAGAGGTAGCCTCCTCGACTCTTGCGCACCGGGAGACTTCCCCGAGCACCGGGAGCATCCTCGATTCCTGCGCACCGGTAGCATCCCCCCGAGCACCGGGAGTGTCCCCGAGCACCGGGAGCATCCCCCATTCCTGCCCACCGAGAGCATCCCCCGGGCACCGGGAGCATCCCCAGCCCATTTTCCCCGGTAGCCTCCCCTGGGCGCCGGGATCCCCCCCGATTCCTGAGCACCGGGAGCCTCCCCGACTCTCGGGAACCGAGCGCATCCCTCGCGCGCCGGTAGCATCCCCAGCCCGTCTCCCCCGGTATCTTCCCGCTCCCCGCGCAGGGGCTCGGCCGGCACTTACCGTCCTGAGGAGCGGCGGAGGGGAGAGGTAAGTCCCGAGGCAGAGCCGGGAGCGGCCCCCGGCGGCGGCCCCGGCCCCGTTACGGCCGGTGCGGGCGGAGCGCGGCCCCGCGGCGGCGGCCGCTGCCCCGAGCCCCTTCCCGCCGCCGGGGGCCGCCGGGGGCCGCCAGCACGGGGGTCGCGGCGCTTCCCCCCCCCGCCCCGGCGAGGGGGGGGCGCACCGGAGAAGCCGGCGCGTCGGTGGAAGGCGCGGGAGCGGCCGGTAAATCCGCGGTGGTGCTGGAGTCGGGGGTGGGGGGGATCGAAGGGAGGGGTGCCGCGCCGGTTCACCGGCGGCGCATCCTCCGGCGCCCCGTCGCGGCCATGGGGCGCCCGGGGCCGCGCTCCGCGCCCGCGCTCCTGGCCCGGGGCCGCGCTCCGCGCCCGGGTTCGCCCGCTGCCGCCGCGCCGCCCGCCCGCCCCGGAGTGAGCGCCGCCCGCCCGCGCCGCGGCCTTAGAGCCGGCACAGCGCCGCCAGGGGGCGCCCCCGCAGCACCGCGACGGGACCGCGGGCAGCGGGGGCAGCGGCGGAGAGAGGGGTGCGGGGACATTGGGGGTGCGGGGAGGGGGCACGAGGGGTACAGGAACGGGAGCAGCGGGGTGAGGGAGCGGGGAGAGGGGTGTATGGGAACACGGGGGAGTGGAGAGGGAGGTGTGCGGGGACATTGAGGGTGCGGGGACACCGGGGTGCGGGGACATTGGGGGTGTGCGGGGACAAGGAGTGTGCGGGGAGGGGGCATGGGTTGTGCGGGGAGGGTACACAGGGTGCAGGGACACGGGGTGCAAGGACACAGTGTACGGGGAGGGGTGTACGCGGGGACATTGAGGGTGCAGGGAGAGGGGTGTGCGGGGACACGAGGGGTGCGGGGAGGGGAGCAGGGTGCGAGGACACAGGGATGCGGGGAGGGGTGTACGCGGGGACATTAGGGGTGTGGGGACATTGGGGGTGCCGGGAGGGGGTTGTGCGAGGACATTGAGGGTGAGGGGACACAGGGTGTGGGGTGTGCGGGGACAGGGGGAGTGGCAAGGGGGCATGGGGTGTGCGGGGAGGGTACACAGGGTGCAGGGACACGGGGTGTACAGGGAGGGGGCATGGGGGGTGTGGGGAGGGGAGCGGGGTATGGGGACACGGGAGTGCGGGGAGGGGGATGTGCAGGGAGACTAGGGGTGCGGGGACGGGGGGCAGTGACAAGGGGGCATGGGGTGTGCTGGGAGGGTACACAGGGTGCGGGGACACGGAGTGTACGGGGAGGGGGCATGGGGGGTGTGGGGAGGGGAGCGGGGTATGGGGACACGGGAGTGTGGGGAGGGGGATGTGCAGGGAGACTGGGGGTGCGGGGACGGGGGGCAGTGGGCCCAAGGGCTAGGGTTGTAATAGGAGCAGCCACATACGCAGCCACAAGCCCTACAGGCACAGCGCCCATCAGCACCCTAGGGGCCACAGACCCATCCCAGCCTGGTCTCAGGGTGCTGCTCACCCCGCTTCACCTCAACAGGGCTCCCTGGGGCAGCGCGGGCACTGCAGGAATGCAGCGGGGCGCTTCCTCCACAGGGATTTATGGCAGTGGTGCCTGCATTTGTGGCGGTGCCAGCCCACGCTGGGTTCCTGGTGTGCCCTTCCTGGACACCTCGTGCTTCTTGAGGGGGAGCATTAAAAATCGCCCTCCCCCTCAAGTTCTACTACGGTGTCGGTGCTTGCTTGTGCGCAAGCCCTGCTAATTTCCCTGCCAGCCAAAGCCCTGCCTCTTTGCATAATTACTGTGTTTGGCAGCTGCCTTCCCTTGGCGAGTTGCTGTGCGGAGTCTCTGCCACCCGTACGGTGGTTGTGTTACTCATCCTTGCCCACTTCTCGAGGCTTGAGCACCGGGGAGCACGGCCGCTCTTCCAGGCTGTGGGTCACTGCTGAGGGACATGGTTTAGTGTTTGATAGGAATGGTTGGACTTCATGATCCGGTGGGTCTTTTCCAACCTGGTGATTCTATGATTCTATGCACAACTCTTGTACAGCCACTGCTGGGCTGCTGGGTGACACTAGCACTGCGTTGGCACCGCATGGACATTGAGCTGCTCCACACAGCTGCTTTATGGCCACTGCATGACCAGTAAATGACCACAATGGTCACTGTACAGCCAAACTCCCCTCAGCATCACCCCACTCGTGGCATCATGGTGGGATGGTGCTGCAGCACCCCAACCCCTCTCGTTCTCGGCCATCCTCATCTCCAGCTCTGGTTTTGTATGAGAGAGCTGGGAGTGTTTAGCCTGGAGAAGAGGAGGCTGAGGGGAGACCTCATTGCTCTCTCCAACTACCTGAAAGGAGGTTGTGGAGAGGAGGGAGCTGGGCTCTTCTCCCAAGTGACAGGGGACAGGACGAGAGGGAATGGCCTCAAGCTCCACCAGGGGAGGTTCAGGCTGAACATTAGGAAAATTTTTTTCACAGAAAGGGTCATTGGTCACTGGAACAGGCTGCCCATGGAGGTGGTTGAGTCACCTTCCCTGGAGGTGTTTAAGGGACGGGTGGATGAGATACTGAGGGACATGGTTTAGTGATTGATAGGAATGGTTGGACTCGATGATCCGATGGGTCTTTTCCAACCTGGTGATTCTATGATTCTATGATTCCCAGAGGGAGACCCACAGTGTGAGTCTTGCCTCTCTGTTGCACTGCTTGGGCTGGAGGAGCATGAAGGTCCTGATAGCTTTCATATCTACCCCCGTTGGCAGGGTGTGCACACGCCGTGCCACATCTGGGCAGCGTCACGCACCCTGCCTGCGCTTCCCAGCCCAACGCACTTGGGTTGTCCCCATTTCTGCCACTCCCTGCACTGCTCTCATTCCCCACAACGCCCTTCTCGAGGAGCCCCTCACAGGGCAGCGTCATGTCCCCACTAGCACAGCCCCATCGGTGAGGAACCATGAGCAGCAGAGGAAAATCCGCCCCCACGCACAGCTGCCCCCGCTTTGCATAGGCAGCACCAAGTGGCACATGCAAATGCGGCTGGTGCATGTGCGACTGGACACGCAGCGCAGTCCCCTGGCACCAGCACAAATATCGAGGCATTGCGGAGCACGAGGCATCACTGTGGAGCCCAACAGTGGTGCCAAGGCAGAGTCCTGGGTACCTAGGGTGCCGGCACTGGGCTCCTTTGGGGCTCTGCGGCTGCGTTTGGCCACTCGCCAGGAGAGCAGGGACCTGACCGGGGGAGCCACCTCGCTCTTGGCCACATGGGGTGTCCCACACATCAACCCAGATGCAGTTCAAGCTTTTAAACACGTTGCAAACCCATCATCCCCATGGATTTGCCCATGGGCACCTTGCGAGGACCTATCCGGCTCCTGTTTAATTTGGGGTGTATCCATGAAATACCTAGCAGCAGCCAGGGGGGTCGGACCGAGGCTGAGCAGGGGGGCTTTGCAGAAGGAACCGAGCCCAGCCACCCTGCCAGGGCCACCATGCGGGCAAATGCCTCGTGTCCTCTGCTGGGACTGGTGGGCAGCGGCACTTCAGCATGAACGGGGACAGTGTGGGCAGGAGGGAGCCACGCCGTGTCCCTCCCACCTCCCCAGCAGCGTCTGCGTGGCGGGGTCTGCTTCGTTTCTATTCTGCGCACGCAGCCTGTAATTTTGGTCTATTGAAGTCATAATTCACTACTGTGAAAATAAACATTTGTGTTAGCTCACTTTATTTGGCGGACCTCGTCTGAATGTTAATAATTCCCTGCTGGCGCGCTCGCGCACGGCCTTGGTGCCCAGGACAGAACCTGGGCATGCGTGGCTGTGACCGTGGCTGTGCCCGTGCCTGCAGCTGCCTCCTTGCATGCCTGGGGTAGGATCTCACCATCCTTCACATCCCTGGATGGCAACAGAGAGGAGATGGGGCAGTAGGACCACTTCGAGCTAAGCCAAGGGGAGGGGGGGTAACAAGGGAGCTGCCTTCCACAAGCTTAAGGTAATATAGAGGTGATACTTTGAGTAAAGCAGATTGCGTCCAGCACATCTGCTCTGGACCCTGCCTTGCCCACGCCTGTCTCTGGTTAGGATTTGTGCTGTTTTGTGGATGCTCCCACCTGCAGCCGGGATGCTCCAACACCCACCCAGTGCAGAGGAGCTGGGGCCGGCAGGAGGATGCCTGGGCCACCCTCGGGCTGTCCCCATCCCTGTCCCTATCCCTGTCTCCATCCCTGTCCCCATCCCTGTCCCCATCCCTGTCTCCATCCCTGTCCCCATCCCTGTCCCCATCCCTGTCTCCATCCCTGTCCCCATCCCTGTCCCCATCCCTGTCTCCATCCCTGTCCCCATCCCTGTCTCCATCCCTGTCCCTATCCCTGTCCCGGGCAGGGCTGGCTCCAGGGTTCCCAGCTGGGTGCGGGGGGCTGGTGCTTCCCCTGCCCATTTGCATCTTCCCAGCCTTTATCTTTCTCCCAGTCTCTGTATTGCTGCAATTACAGACACTTTAAAATACAATGATCTGGCTGTTAGCGTGATGGATGACAGAACCTTTCTGTCTGGTTTAAATCACTGCAGAGAGAGAGAGAACTTCCCTGGGTTAACCCCTTCGTGCCCCAGAACCCAATCCCTGTCCAGCCCAGGCTGGTGGCTGCCCTGTGCCCCATGGCCCTGCATCCGCAGCAGGTGTGGGTTCCAGGGATGGGGATGAAGGGGGGTCCAGCATCCCTGGGCTCAGTGCTGGTGGAGAAATATCCCCCATCCCTCAGCTCCCTGGGGTCACTGGGTGGATGTGGGGCAGTGGGGCAGGCAATGGGACCTGCCCCACTCTGCTGAGTGGGAAAGCAATGGTCAGGCTGGGAAATAAGCCCCTGCCAGGGCCCAATAGCTCCCTGGATATGTCCCAGCCCAGGACCTGGCAATCCTTCCCCCAGCAAATCTGGAGCTGCTGCAGGATGGGGCCCCACCGAGTTCCCACCCGGCGGAGAGGATGGAAACTCCTATAATGCCTGGATGTCGGTCACGCCGGCGCATGATTGATGGCGCAGGGTGCAACAGTGAGGATTAACCACACTTGTTATGGCAATTCGTGCTCCCTTTGTTTTGAAGAGCCGGCGTTTCCCACCACTGTACATCCTGCCCTGTGCCCACTGCCGCTGGTCCTGCCCGCTCCCACCGCTGCTGCTCCCAGGGATGTTTTGGTCCCACGGGATGGTGTCGGTGCTGTTACGCACCATTCCTGCTCTAGGGACTGGTGAGGAGGAGGGATGTCCTCCATCTCTGCTCTCCTACGCGAAGAGACAGGCTGTAGCAGGAGCTGCCCCAGGCTAACAAGGTCCCCAAGGCTTGGTCTGGAGGTGACGGGGGCCACCAAGGGCTGGCGCGGTGTGTGCCAGCTGATGGGGTGTTCGCTGAGTGTGGCTGAGGGCAGCTGGCAACAACCCTCACAGGAAATGGTCACTGCCGTGTGCCATCTGGGCCCCGTATCTGCCCGCGCACACAACCCCGTGCCTGCTATCGGGGCCATGCATGAGGGCTGGGGGCAAACGCAGCGGGTGCTGCAGGCAGCCCCAGACCAGTGCCCCCCTCATGCCTCTGCAGCCACCATGGTCTTGGGGTCCCTTTTCACCTCCTGGGTGCGCAAACGCCAGCCCTGACCCACTGCGTCTCTCCCTGAAGCTCTTGCTGAGCCCCTCACCCTGCCTTCTACCAGCACCGCGTTGTCCTCCTTCTTCCCAGCTCTCCATGAGCTCCCTCTTGCTTAGTCCCATCGCTTCTCAGCGCACTCGTAAGAGCTGATTGCTATTCAGGCTGCGTCCCCTCATCATAAGCCTCAGGCTTTTTAAAAAAGCCCACGACGGTGTTGGTTTATCACACCTTCCCCCTCGCTGCGCTTGTGACTCATCTTCTCGCAAGCACCGCGTGCCAAACTGCCCTGCCACGGGCAGCACCCATGGGTGCTCGCAGCCCCTCGGTGGCACCGCACTGGGCACCACAGGCTCTTACAGGAGGCTTGTCTGGAGGTGAAGGCGCTGAGCCGTGCTGGTGCTCAGCCCCTGGCACACCACAGGTTTCCTGTGTCACCCCCAGTGAGTCTGTCTGGGTTCCTTGATCTCTCGCTGCTCCCCTCTGGGTGCCTCCCTCTATCTGCTCCATCCCTGGGTGTCTCTCTGCAGTCCTCACTTGATCAGAGAAACACAGAATCACTAGGTTGGAAAGAACCCACTGGATCATTGAATCCAATCATTCCCATCAATCACTAAACCATGTCCCTCAGCACCTCGTCCACCCCTCCCTTAAACACCTCCAGGGAAGGTGACTCAACCACCTCCTTGGGCAGCTGTTCCAGTGCCCAATGACCCTTTCTGTGAAAATTTTTATTCTAATGTCAAGCCTGAACCTCCCCTGGTGGAGCTTGAGGCCATTCCCTCTGTGGTGCCAGCAGTGCCTGCCCGGCGCAGCACCGAGCGCTGCTGGTGAACAGCTTGGGATTGGGCTCTTACAAGCAGCTGCAGTGACGCAAAGCCCTAAGCTACTGGCATAGTCCCCATTTTGCACAAGGATCTCCTCGTTCAGAGTATCCCTGTGTGAACACTGTGCCCGGGGCAGGGAGCTGCTGGGCTGGGAATGGTTGGTGTGACCGCAGACGGTTGTGTGCATGGTCGTGGTGGCCTGAATCTCAGTGTCTAAATCCAGCTCCAGGAGCCGGACTGCAACCCCCAGTGCTCTTCCCTTGGCATGACTCTTGCCGCAGGAGCCCTGGCTGGCGCTGCATTTCCTTGCACGTTAATTCACAGGGGAATGCGCGGGAGAGATAAGGGGCTGGTGGGGAGCCAGTGGCTGGGGAAGACGGCTCACCCGCCCGCCGGCTATCGCCCACCGCACTTGCATCCGCTGCGGTGACATCTGCTCGGCAGGAAGCGCCGCTCGCCAGCCTTTCGGAAGAAAAATGAGTTCATTTGCACCTGGCTTCCCTTTTTGCCCACTTATAGGGGTCCCTGGCCTCGGTGTCACCCACCCTGCAGCTGCCTCAGCCCCTTGCCACCTTGGTTGAGGGCTGGAAGGAGCAGCCTCCCTGGCTGTCTCTGCCAAGGAAGTGGACCCAGGGGCTTTGCGGCTTTCACACAACTTCCATGACATTAAAAGAAAAAAAAAATCCCATTTTCCTGGCTGACAGATTCATTCCTGCTTCGTGGCATTTGAAGGGAAACCAGCCCCTATTGCTTATCATCTCTGCTCACCCCGGGCTGCAGGCTCCAAAAAATCACTGGCTTGGCTTAAACACCAGAAGATGTTGGGATACACCACCATTCCTCTGGGTGCTTTAAGGTTTCTGGGCTGCTGGGGCCAAGTTTCCAGCTTTACTTTGCCACCAGGAGTCTGGAAAATACTTTAATTTTGAAGCAGAGACTGCCACGTGCTGCCCTGCCGTGGGAGATGGTGCTTTGGGGTGCATGGAAACACCACCGACCCACCCGTAGGAGCAGCACCCAGCGGTAGCACTGTGGACAAGTCCTGCCAACTTCATCCTTGGCCAGCAGGAATTTGCTGGGAGATGCTGAGCAAAATCCCCTGAGCTGCCCCAGTGAGCACAGCACACTGGGAGGACCACACGCCACCATGCAATGGGGAGGATCCCTCTGGCTCCTCTAGTTCCTCACCCAGAGAGCTCCCCTCTCCATGGCACTGTTCCCCTTTGCAAGAGCTCAGTGAAGAGAACAGTGGTGTTGAGCCTTCAGTGAGAGTCATGTCCTCAGGACTTTGCCACTAACACTGCATCGAGAGAAGAAGACTTAGGGTAGACCTTATTACCATGTACCAGCACATTAAGGGTGTTTACCATGAGGATGGAGACTCCCTTTTTACAAGGAGTCACATGGAAAACACAAGGGTTAACGGGTCCAAGTTCCTTCTGGGTATATTCCAGTTGGATTCCAGAAAAAAAGTTTCATAGAATCATAGAATCACTAGGTTGGACCCATTGGATCATGGAGTCCAACCATTCCCATCAAACACTAAACCATGCCCCTCAGCACCTTGTCCACCGGTCCCAGGGAAGGTGACTCAACCCCCTCCCTGGGCAGCCTGTTCATCACGAGAACAGTTAAACGTCAGAATAATCTCCCCAGAGAAGTGGTGGATTCCTCTAGACTGGACACTTTTAAGGCTCAGCTTGACAGGGATCTCATTTAAACTATAGATCACCTAAAATAGTTGGACCATATGATCCTAGATGAACCCTTCCAACGTGGCTTTCTATGATTCTGTGGTTCCATTGGAGACCTCCATGCAACACCAAGGTCTGGGGAGATGAGACCATCTCTCAGCCCCATCGTGGCCCTGCGGCTGCATTCCCTGCCTCTTGCTCGGTGAGCACCCCCAGTGGGGTCAGCAATGGGCTCACACTTCCCCTCTCACTCCCAAACCATCTGGTACTCGGCTGCTCGCCTACCCTCCCACCCCACAGGCTGCAGCTACCTGCACAGGGCTCTTCAACGATGGGAATTTAATTAGCTTGCATTACAGTTCCAACACCTCCAGTCCCTGTAAAAATCTATTGGAGATAGCGGGATGCGTTGCAACTCTGGCATACAGCTTGGCCTCAGAGCAATGGCCTAGGGATGATTTCACGCTGCCCCTGGGGCCAAAACACCCTGGCACTGGGCTCTGGCCACATGGAGGTCAGTGCCGATCCGTGCCGTGCCATGGGGAGCCACAGCTTCCCAGCAGGGAGGTCTGGGATTCATTACAAGGTCCAGATGCAGTGGGGGATGTTACGGCTGTCTCTGGCCACCTGCAACGTTTCCAAGTTCCCAGGCTAAAAGCAGGGCTTGTTATCAAGAGCAAAAAATGTGCCACCCCTGTTGTATTTCATTTCCTTTTCTCCACCTCTTCCCTGCCCGCTGCGCATCGGAGATAACAGTTCTGCGTGCCGAAGCCAGAGTGCTGGGCAGGCAACAGCCTCACCAGCCCTATCGCTGCCTTGCTGGCCGCAAGGAAATCAGGAAGCTTGCAGAGATATTTGGCCAACAAAATAAACATTTTTCCTGCCAAGCTTCTAACGGGCAGCTCGGTGAGCCCTCTTCAATCTGCACGGCTCCCCTCGCTTCAGCCGCCCGGCCAACAGTGCCTGCCAAGCCACCGCGACACTGCTGCACCCACCCAGCTCCTGGCACCTTATCAGTGGGTGCACCTCGCCTGGGATGCACTGAATCTGGGGGCAGGGAAGCCAGCGCAGCTCCCACTGGCACAGAGCAATGGGTGCACCCCAAACCCATCTTTGCCGCGTCCCCAGCCCATGAGGAGGGTGCCAGGACTGGGCAGCAGGTCTGGGGACAGGGAACCCAGTGCAGGTCCCACTGGCACGGCATGATGGGTGCACCCCAAACCCATCCTTGCTGCCTTCCCAGCCCATGAGGAGGGTGTCAGGACTGGGCAGCAGGGCAGAGGGCTGTGGACAGAGCGAGGTGCTGGTGAGGAGAGGGACGTATGAGGGGAAGCGAGGCAAAGGGCCAGTATTGTTCACTCAGGGCAAACACCAGTGACTCAGGCAGCAGCCACTTTCCTGCCCGTGCCGGACACAGGCCCAGCAGGAGACCCTGCCCCTCACCCCCAAAGCTGCTGCAGCCCCTCAGCCAAGACTGGGCTATGGGGTGCCCCTCACCCTGTGCCTGGCTGTGCCAGTGCCAGGAGGATGCACAAGCAGGCATTGGCCAGGTGCCACCCTCGGGAGCACCTGCCCATCCAAAGCACTATTTGACTTCGGGTAAGTCACCTGTGATACGGTCACAGCCACCCGCCACCTTCCTCCCCCTACTGCCCAGCCTTACCTTGGACAGTCCTGCCTGCCATGCCCGGGCATCCCTGGGGATGGGTATCAGCACCCTGGTGTGTCCGGCACAGTCAGCTTAGTCCCACGTGTCCGTACAGGAGCTGCGCCAGGGAGGGAGATGCCGAGCAGCGGTGGGGCGCAGGGTGTTGTGCCCATTCGGTGCCTGCCCTGCTGGGAGGGCCGTTCCTGAGATGGCCGGAGTCAGGGTGGCAGCGGAGCTGTGTCCTAGGGCGAGGGGGAAGGTGAACAGCTGCTGGGCAGCGATAATGCAGCGGTGGGGGGAGGCTGGGCAGCTGCGCCTGTGTCCTTCCTCAACAGGAACCATCTGTGACCAAGCCCAGCTCTGCCTTCCCTATCAGACATTCCGGTCTGACTTTCCAACAACTTCCCCTTCGCGCTGGCTTCACTTCCTCACTGCAAGGGGCTGGCGCGGTGCAGCTCGACATGGGCAGCACCGTGCGGCACAGCACGGCACAGCTAGTGCAGCATGATATGGTGTGTCCTGGCACGGGCAGCACGGTGCAGCACGGCATAGAATCATAGAATCATAGAATCACCAGGTTGGAAAAGACCCACCGGATCATCAAGTCCAACCATTCCCATCAATCACTAAACCATGTCCCTCAGCACATCGTCCACTCGTCCATTAAATCCCTCCAGGGAAGGTGACTCAACTCCCGTCCTGGGCAGCTGTTCCAGTGCCCAATGACCCTTTCTGTGAAAATTTTTTTCCTAATGTTCAGCCTGAACCTCCCCTGGTGGAGCTTGAGGCCATTCCCTCTCGTCCTGTCCCCTGTCACTTGGGAGAAGAGCCCAGCTCCCTCCTCTCCACAACCTCCTTTCTGGTAGTTGTAGAGAGCAATGAGGTCTCCCCTCAGCCTCCTCTTCTCCAGGCTAAACACCCCCAGCTCTCTCAGCCGCTCCTCATAAGGCCTGTTCTCCAGCCCCCTCGCCAGCTTTGTCGCTCTTCTCTGGACTCCACTGGCGTGGATGTCAAAGCTGCAGCTCAGCGCGGTGCAGCCCTGTGCAGCCAGCATGCTGCAACACCGCACGCTGCCCCCTTGGCTGCGTCCCTGCAGCCCTCGAGCCTGGGGACAGCTGTGGGGATGAGAATGTCCCCTGGCTGCCGCTGCCCTCCTGAGCTGCAGCTGCGGCATCGGCACTGTGCACAAGCCAGACAGGCTCCCTGCGCCAGTCTGGCTCCAGGCATCGTCCTGGCCTGCTGGGTTCTTGCGTAACCCCCTTGGCAGATACGGAGCCCTCTTTGCTGTCCATCCGTGCAGCCCCAGGCCAGCTCTCCCTGCACCACGGCCTGGGCTCCCCGACAGCCACCAGCGAGAGAGAAACAACTTGTTAGAAAACCGAAAGGCGGCTCCAGGCTGCAGGTGGGAGGGAGGAAATGTGTCCTAAAAATACAGCAGCGCCTGCATGGTCCCTGAAGGTGGCTGAGCAGATGGCGTGTCTCGGCGGCCACCTGGGCTCCCGCAGATGGTACCCGGGGCTCCCTGCTTCGTGCCCCTCAGCCTGGGGCTCGTGGTGTGTGGGGGTGACGCGGAGAAGGGACGATGGTCTGCAAGTGGGGAGCGGGTTCCCAGTAGGAGGGTTTCCATACGTGTTTCGTGCTGTTGTCTCTTCCCCTTTTATTTCTGGCAAGACAGGCAGCCACAGGCCCAGGTGGGCTCAGCGCTGGTGGCTGAGGGTTTTGCCAAGCTGCGATGCGGTGAGGGTCAGGCTCTCCTGCAATGAGAGACAGAAAGTGCACAGGGGATTAAACGGCAGCGCTTGCTCCTGGCGAGTGTCCCGGGGCAGTGAGTCAAAACCAGAAGGTTTCAGAGCTGGACAGGAAAAACCGACCCAGCTGCGGTGCCGTGTCCCCCACATCACCTGCAGCAGGATGGTTCTCTCTGCACACAGTGAGCACCTGCCCGGGCAGCTGCAGGCACTGCACACCAGCAGCACTGGGCTACCAGGAGATGGGAAATACCCCAGTGTGGGGGGACCGCTGGGGATCTGGGGTCTGCTCGGCATGGGGGGAAACCCTGGGGTCCCAGGGTTTACCCTGGCGTGGGTGGAACACCTGGAGTCCCTAGGTCTGCCTCAGCACACGAGAACCCCTGGGGCTCTGGAGTGTGCTCTGGCATGGGGGGAATCCTTGAGGATGCAGGGTCTGCCCTGGCATGGCGAGAAACCTGGGGTCCCATGGTCTGCCCCGGTGGGAGGTGAACCCCTGGGGCCCCAAGGTCTGCTCTGGCATGGGGAGAAACCCTGAGGCCCTAGGGTCTGCCCTGGTGTAGTGGGACCTCCTGGAGTCCCAGAGTCTGCCTCAGTGCGTGGGGAACCCCTGGGTTCTGTCCCAGTGTGGGGGGAACCCCTGGAGTCCTAGTGTCTCCCATGGCACAAGGGGAACCCCTGGAGTCCCGTGGTCTGCCCTGGCACGAGGGAACCCCTGGTGTCTGTCTTGGCTTGAGGGGCAACCCCTGGAGTCCTGGAGTCTGCCTCAGCGTGGGGGAACCCCTGGGGGCACAGGGTGACCCCCCCAACCCCTGGGGAGCCTCCTGGCGCTCCCAGCCAGTTTCTCTCTGAGTCAGAGCTGCACGCTTGCTGCTGAGCAGAAACTTCCCTGTCAGTAAAGAAGAAGCAGCACGGGCTCCCACTGCCTCCATACTCAGAGCAAGAGGGCAGGAGGAAGGCAGAAGCCCCTGGGGGGCGGTCGGAGCCCCATCGCTGCACCCACCACCTGCCTTTGCGCCTGGCGAGGCTGCACCCGCTCTGTGCTCGGCACGGCACGCTGCCCCGGTGCTCGGGGGTGTCCCGGCAGGCGCTTGCTCGGCCCCATGTGCTGCCCATGCTCTCACACCCCGCTGCCTTCCTCTTTCCAACGAGAGCGATGCGGCCACCCTGTCGGGGTGAAACCCAAGGTGAAAGGAAACCACAGCAACAACCCGTGAGCAAAATGCCACTAGCAGCTGCCAGAACCAAAAAAAGAGCCATCGCTTCCCAAAGCAGCCTCTGCCTTTCGGGCTGGGGCATCACTCGGCCTGCAAGTATGCGGCCGGCTTGGGGCTTTTATACACTGATGCTCAAATCTGCTTCTTCCACCTCATGGAAATGTGGTTGTGGGAGAAAAGGCAGGAGCTGGGGATGGGAAGGAGAGCGGAGGCTGAACCAGGGAGATGGGAACCGCTGAGAGTTCACATGAAACACAAAGACGAATTCTTTAAGGAAAAAAAAAAAGAAATCAAAGGGATGTGGAGAGGGAGATAAGAGGGAAGACGGCGCAGGAGACTGAGGGAGCGGGGAGGACGCGGGCAGAGGGAGGCAGGAGGCGCGGGCGGAGGCGAAGCTGGGGAGCCGGGGGAGCTGTCTGGCACGGTCTCTATCATCTCTCTCCATCACGGTAGCCTAACCTCAAGTAGTTTTTCACTGAGATTGGAGTGATCAGGTAGGGCTGCCCTCACAGGCAGCTGCAGGGCTGTGAATAAGCACCTGCTTATCTCTGCCCAACGGCTGCGCGAGGCTGCAGATTGCGGGGAGGACCGGGAGCTGCCTGCCGGCTGCGATTTCCATATCAGCGCCCTGCAGCCGCCTGCACCAAATAAACACAACAGCCCCATGGACAAAAGGTTAATTATCAATTTTCAGAAAGGGAGAGAGAGGGGAAGGAGGAGGAGGAGAGGAGCAGAACGGCTGTCGCCAGCCGCGGGGATGCGCAGCCGTCCCCAGCTGGGGTGCTGGGCTCCGCGCCCTGGGTGCAGCCGTCCCTCAGCATCCCTGGGGCTGCGCCAGCACCTCTGGGGTTTCAGAGATGGGAACGGGGATGAAGATGAGTCTATATGAACACAGGGGCAGGAGAACTGGTGGGAGAGGTTGGGGGAAGGGGCCCTTTGCAGCCCCCCAGTTCAGCCCTGGCTGGGCAGGAGCAGGGCTAGAGGAAGGCACATAGAATCATGGAATCATAGAATCACCAGGTTGGAAAAGATCCATCAGATCATCGAGTCCTACCATTCCTATCAATCACTAAACCATGTCCCTCAGCGCCTCGTCCACCCGTCCCGTAAACCCCTCCAGGGAAGGTGACACAACCCCCTCCCTGGGCAGCTGTTCCAGTGCCCAATGACCCTTTCTGTGAAAACATTTTTCCTAATGTTCAGCCTAAACCTCCCCTGGTGGGGCTTGAGGCCATTCCCTCTTGTCCTCCTCCTCCTCATGGGCATGCAAGTCCCTGCTGACTCTTGTCCCCAGAGCCAAGTTTCTGCATTCAGCACTTTTCTTCTCTTATTGGAGTTGGCTGTGGGCTCACAGCTCAGCTGGGCCAGGGAGCTCATGTGGTGATGGGGATGGAAGAGGTGCCCTGTTCATCCCCAGACCTGTGGGAAGGGAGAGGTGGGTGGTGGCATCTCCCTCCTCGTAGGTTACACCAGGTGAGGCCAGCGGGGATCCTCATGGGCTCTTAATCCCTGTGCATAAAGTCAAAGCTCCTGCCACTCACAACCAAGCTAATAAACGGGGCTGGAGGTGCCAGTGCTGCCCTGCTGGTGCCCACCCTGTGCCACACACCCAGTTTTTGGTGCAATGGGACTGCAAAACCTCTCTTGCATCACTGCCATCCCTGCACCCGGATGGTTTTCCCATCCTGTGGTGTGGTCCTGAGCACACCCCATCTCAGGAGCACAGCCCCGTGTGTGCCCGCGATGCTCCCAGCTCCGACGGGGGGACACGGTGCCTGAGAGCACAGCACAGGGCAGCAGCTGCCTCACTGCCAGGAAGCCTTGAGCCCACACGGCGCCAGATTTAGCCACCAACACGCTCCTAAAAATAGCCGGGAGCTGGGAGGCTGGTGAGAAACATCTGCTGTGACAGAGAGCAGGCAGGGAGCCCGGGCTCTCATCCTGTGGGGCTGGGGTGCATGGGGTTGGGACTGTCCTAATCCGACGGAGAATTAGACGTGCAGCCACAGCTAAGAATATTGGGGGTTAATAATATTTAGCAGTTAGGCAGGGCTTTCGTGAGCACAAGGCTTTGTAGCTCTTGCCTGATGAATTCTTGCAGGACCCTGGAGGGATGAGGAGTTGAGGATTTGGGGTCAGAAGTCTGGGGTGGAGCTGGGACACGAGGAACTGCAGTGCCTGACGGGGACTGCTGGGGTCTCTGGTGTAACCCCAACCTGTCCTACACCCTGAGAGAGGTCTGTCCGCAGCTGGCAAAATGTGCTAAAAATACTGGGCTAAGTATACAGGGGAATGCAGGTGGCGTGTGAGCATCCCGGGCTGGGGCAGCCAGCCCCCCGCCTGCCTCACCCCAGCCCCCCCCCCAGCCTAACTCCAGCCCAAAATACTATCCCAGGGCCCATCTGGTGTCCAACTGATGAACACAGATGTGTTTGGGATTTCCGAGCCGGCTGGCAGCCATTCAGACCTGTCGCAAGCTGCACCTGCTACAGGATATTTTCCCTTCTGGATTTAATTCCCACCCACCCGGTAGCTCCAGGCACCCCCGGGGATGGGCAGGCAGTGGGAGAGTCCCCTCCATGTGATTATTTTCCTGCCCTGTGCCCATCCCTGCCCATAAATACGGGATATGATAGGAATGGTTGGACTCGATGATCCAGTGGGTCTCTTCCAACCTGGCGATTCTATGATTCTGTGGAAGCGGGAGCAGGCTGAATTAAATGCACGAGTGGGAAGGCTAGCGTGGGGGAAAGGGCTTGTGTGGTGCTCAGATCTCAGCTCCCCTCAAGGGAAATGCCTCTGTATGTCTGTGTGTGTGTCACAGCTGCCCTGTCCCAGGATGGATTCCAACACCTCTGAGGTCTTTCGGAAGGGTCAAGGGGGTCTTCTCAGTGAGCAGCCCCAGCTGGCCACCTCTGCAGAGACCACAGACCCTTGTTGCAGGCAACAAGAGCAAAGTGATGCTCTCAGGCTTGGAAACTTGCCAGTGCATTATCCAGCCCCCTGCCAATCCTCTCCACCCCCCAAATTAACATGCTGTTATTATTTTTTAACAAGTCTCTCCCAGATCAGATGTTGACCCTTGTAATGATCGTGCAGCCTGCGGGGGGAATAAACAGCAAATCCCCTTTTAAATGAAGGCCTCGCAGAGGGATTAGGAGCAAAGGGGTGGCCTCTCCCCCCCCAGCCAAGGGCTGCCTGTGCAGATATGCGGGGCAGGAGGGAGCCTCGTCTGTCCGTCTGGCCCATCTCAAGTGGTCCTGTGTGATAGGGAGTGATTAGGATTAGACACATCCAGGATGAGAGTTTTTTCACCAGATAGAGATGATAATGGGACCCATGGGGAGGATTATGGTCCCCGTCTCTCCGAGAGAGCTGCCATCTGTGTATCTGTCTCCTGACATGTCTGTCCCCCTAATGCACCCAGCCGGACACTCCCTGGCACATACGAGGCCCCAGGACGGCAGCGCTGACCTGCTGCACCTAGCAGAGCTGGACCTCACACCTCATCCAACACAAGGCTCAATGTGGAAGCGAGGGCTTGTGGCTGCCCACGGTGGGACACATGCTGTTCTGCATGTGAGCACAGCATCCAGCATCCCTGGGACACTCAGCACCCTCCTGCATCCCTGGGGCATCCAGCATCTCTGCATCCCTGGGGTGCTCAGGCACCCTCCTGCATCCCTTGGGTATCCAGCATCCCTGCATCGCTCAGTGCTCAAGCATCCCCCTATATCTCCACTGCATTCAGCATCCTCCTTCATCCCTGGGGCCCTCAGCATTCCTGTATGTCCCTGCAGTGCTCAACATTCCCCTGCATCCCCATCTCTGGAGCTGTGCTGTGGCCATTGTCTCCCCAAGGATCAGGGACAAGTTCTTAGCTCCTGCCCTAAAAACTTCCCAGGGTCCTGAGTGATGCAAATCCAAGCTGGTGACACCGATGTGTGACAGGAGAAGCTCTGTCTCACAGCCTTAGGGCTGCAAAGGGTGACACATAGGAAAGCCAGGCTGGGAGCTAGGAAGAAGACAGGGCAAAATCCCAGCCTATATTTTGTCAGGTCATCAAAAAGGGGAAAAAAAAAAAAGTCTATCAAAATTGTGGTTTATATGTATATCAGGACAGTTTATATGTGGTTTATATGTATTTAGTATCCAGTCACTATTTCTCCTTCTAAAATGTATGTGGCTCTGATTTCTGCTCAGAGAAATAAAGATGAGCTGTGCTGCGCAGACATGGATGGAGAGGTGCCCTGCCTGCTGAGCAGTTCCCAGCTGCAGCTGAGCCTGGGGACACTGTCCCCATGCCCGTGCCAGTGCCAGTGGCACGATGCCTGGCAGGGTGGCAGAGGTTTGGTGCCTGCAGCCTCCTGCTGCGGGCACCGAAACAGACTCAGGGTGCTCAGCCAGAGCTGCCACCCTCTCTCTGCGTAGCATCGGGGCCATCACCTGGTTCAAGGCCACCTCGACGCACCTGGGGTGCTGGCCAGGGGACATGGTGACCTATTCAGTTCAGTTCTGGGCCCCTCACCACAAGGAGGATGTTGAGGCTCTGGAGCGAGTCCAGAGAAGAGCAATGAAGCTGGGGAAGGGGCTGGAGAACAGGCCTTATGAGGAGCGGCTGAGAGAGCTGGGGGTGTTTAGCCTGGAGAAGAGGAGGCTGAGGGGAGACCTCATTGCTCTCTCCAACTACCTGAAAGGAGGTTGTGGAGAGGAGGGAGCTGGGCTCTTCTCCCAAGTGACAGGGGACAGGATGAGAGGGAATGGCCTCAAGCTCCGCCAGGGGAGGTTCAGGCTGGACATTAGGAAAAAATTTTTCAGGGAAAGGGTCATTGGACACTGGAACAGCTGCCCAGGGAGGTGATTGAGTCACCTTGCCTGGAGGGTTTTAAGGGATGGGTGGACGAGGCACTGAGAGACGTGGTTTAGCGATTGATGGAATGGTCGGACTTGATGATCCAGTGGGTCTTTTCCGACCTGGTGATTCTATGATTCTATGATTCTTTTCCCCAACTGTGCGGCACAAACCTCACCAACCCCATGACTTTCTCATCCTCGGGGAGAGACGAGCTCCGTTGTCTCAGCTGTTGGAGGGGAGAGAGCAGTGAGAACTGGCCCATTCCCATCCCTCGGCACCACTTCTCCCCGCCACCAAAATATTTCCCTGCTGAAGTCAGAGCCTCCTGGCAAAACCCCCGTCTCCTGCCAAGCAGCAATTGCACAAACATTTCCTATTTGGGATGTCGGTGCCCCTGCAGCCTCCGCTGTGATGCTGCCCCAGGGCTCCGTGGGCTGAGGGCACACGCGTGAGCGCGGCTGCAGGAGCTCCACTGAAGGCTGGAGCCGCTGCGCCTGCTGTAATTACAGAGAGAGAGAGAGTGGCATTTTGAAGTTTGGATAAAACCTTAATTGAAGTCTTGGCTGCTGTTAATTATATTAAAGGCAGAGTGAGCGATGGGCTTTTTATTAGTTAATGAGGATTTTCATTTTCCAGCAGAGGGACCCTTTGATGTTTCCAGGACTAATGGCTGTTAAATTCAACTTGTTTGCTCTGCTGATGGCTGCGGGTAATGGGGAGCAGGAGCTGCTCTAGCCACGGTTCCACAGCAGCCGGGAGCCACAGGACACCATGGAGGGTAAACAAGGATGCTTGTCCCGCTCCTGACTTGAATTTTTACAGACTATCTTTTAAAACCTGTGGAAGGTTGCAGCCCTCCTGCAATTAGCATGTATTATGATTATTTTGCATTCATTCCCAGTGGAGCCGAGTGCCAGTGTTCTACTACATCTGAAATAATTTGCAAATGTCTTTGCATCGTTTTTTCCTGCTCTTGGAGGAGAAGGGCTGTACAAACAGTTTGCTGTGAATAGTAAGAGTCTAGGATCGGGGAGGCGACACCATTCACATCAGTCGCGCACCCCAGCCACGTGGCTGCGTGGCTGCTCCCCAGCTGGATGATTTGTAGCACTAATCAAGGCAGAGCGTACTTTGAATTTCAAATGCTGGTAGGGAAGAGCCAGGCAGGAATCTGGGCTTTGGGGAATATTCAAGAAGGAAATGGGTTTGTCCTCAGCCTCTGCCACAGCCCGAGCCATCCCTTGTGGGGCATCACCCTCTGTCCTGTGGCTCTCAAGAGGGTTCTCCCCTTCAGTGGGTGCAGCCTCAGGGAACCCAGCACCTTTTTAAGCACTCTTTGGGGTGCCAGCATGCCCTGTGCTGCCCTGCGGTGTGTCTGGGGCTGTGCTAATGGGGCACGGTGGGGTACGATGGTGAGGTTGGTTGCGGGTGCTGTGGGAGTGGCAGTGGGAACAGGACCTTCTGCAGCAGCACCACGAGAGCAGTGAGGAATGTTTGTGGGGCAGGGGAGACCAGGGGCTGAGACACCCCCCAGATCATCCCCGGTGCTGTAGTTGCCCCTCCAAAGTCCTCGAATGGCAGCTCATCCCCTCCCAGGGGTCACACTGGATGCAGCCTCTGCCAGGCAGGAGGGGTGGGCGAGGGGGGCACATTTGCAGTAATTACCCCTTGTCCTTCCTCGTCATGCTACGTGGGGGAGCCAAGGGGGGGACAGCTTAAGCTATCGATGGTTCTGCCTTGATGGGAATAAAATATGCACTGAAAGACATGAAAATGGAGTAAATAAAAGAGATAAAAATGGAATGATCAAGCCAGCAACTTCTCCTCCTCTGATTAAAAAGAGGGAGCCGGGGGGAGAGGAGGGGGGAGAAAAGGGGATGTGCTGAGCCCTTGAAGAGGCAGCTGCTGCCGCAGCCGCAGCCCTGATAAAGGGGCTGAGGCAGCCTGTTTTGGAGAGATAAAGTGAAGTCCCAGCATTTACTGTCCTCAATCCAAGCCTTACCATCAATATTAATACAGCCTGACAAACTGGTGTTTAAAATAGAATAAATATAGACTGGTTCTGCTATTACCTAGACCTTATTAATCTGCTTGGAGGCATTTAAATGCCATTAAAAATACGGAGTTTACTTGCCGGAACTTCAATAGCTTCACAATCCATCAGCGTTTTGTTTCTGTCTTCCTCCTTCCCTTCCCAAGGTGTTTGTGCCCACCGCCCCCCACTGCTCTGGGCAGGGACCAGGACTGCGGGGGGGGAGCCAAGGGGAGCCCTGAGCTTGGAGCTTTGCTGCAGGATGAGGCCGACGGCCAGGAGATCATCTGAGGGCACCAGGGCATGATGGTGCAAACCCCTCAGAGCCAGCGAACAGAGCATCTGGAGAGCCAGAACCCATGTGCTTAGTTGATGAATAATTTTCCTGTGTGCTCCTCATCAAGAGAAACTCGGGGCTCCCACACTCCACATGATGCCGGTTTCCCATATGCTGCAAGCAAAGCCCCAAAGTCGAGGAGCAGCCCTCCCCAGAGTCCTAATTAGCCAGGGGTTCATTAGCGAGAAAGGGAAGGAACCCCTCTCTTCCAGCACACTGCCGGTGGCTGCGCTGCATCACCCTGCTCGGCTGTGCACCTGCTGTGGCTCCTTCGGCAGCACCGTGGCCTTGGGCAGCCCATCCCTGCTCCTGCCTGTCCTGTGCCTGCCCTGGACAAGAGGGAATGGCCTCAGGCTCCACCAGGGGAAGTTTAGGCTGGACATTAGGAAAAAAAATTCACGGAAAGGGTCATTGGGCACTGGAACAGCTGCCCAGGGAGGTGATTGAGTCACCTCCCCTGCAGGGGCTTAAGGGACGGATGGACGAGATGCTGAGAGACATGGTTTAGTGTTTGATAGGAATGGTTGGACTCAATGACCCAGTGGGTCTTTTCCTACTTGGTGATTCTATGATTCTATAATTCCTAGGTCCATGGCATGGGAGTGCTTGTGAGCTCCTGCCCTGCCCACCCCGAGCTGAAGGTGCTGCTCGGTGGTAGCATTTTCAAACGAAGTATCTGAAGTGCTCAGGAGGTGCCCAGTGTGCTTCCCGTGGCCACCCTGCTGCAGCAGAGCCCCAGCACGCACAGGGACAAGATCCGTGGGTGCCACACACATAGCTGGGGAATCTTTCTGGTTGATGGAACCCATGGATGCTCTGGGTGCGGGCAGAGGCAACCCAGTACAGGGCAGGACCAGGGGTGCTGGGCACATGGCAGGTTGCACAGCAGTAGGAGGCAGGACCCATGGGTTCCAGGTGCATGGGAAGGGCACCTTGGTATGAGGCAAGACCCATGGGTGCCAGGTGCATGGCAGGGGGACCCTGGTGTGGGGGTAAGACCCATGGGTGCCAGGTGCATGGGAGGGGGACATTGGTGTGGGGCAAGACCCGTGGGTGCCAGGTGCATGGCAGGGGGACCTTGGTGTGCAGCAGGACCCATGGGTGCCCAGCACACGACAGAGGTGCCCTGGCTCTGGGTCCTGTGCAAGGCAGTGGGCACAGATGGAATGAGCGGGCACCCGTGCGGGGCAGCGCAGGGAGCGAGCGGGCGGCTGGGAGCACTGCTCATTAGTTGTGTATTATTCATCGGCAGCTTCTGTCGCCTGCCATCTGTTCCCGGCTGCGAGTCGGGCGGGCGGCAGCAGCCTAACGGGGTTGACGCGGCCCCGCTCCTGCTGTCACACCTGGGCTGCCACGAGAGCCAACACCACGCTGGGCGGCTGCGTGGCTGTGGGGTGTCCCTGCTGTCCCCAGGGACGATGCTCCATGGGGTGATGGGCTCTTCATGCCGTGCCATGGGGCATCCTGTGGGAACTGGTCACACTAAGGTGTCCAGCCCCCCATTTTTGCCCCCTCCGCTCCTTTGCAGAGTCCCTCATGGGAGGCTGGTTCCTTGCCTGTTCCTGGAGCAGGATTTTCCCCCTGCTACATCCCAGAACTTATTCCTGACGCCAAAGGGCAACCCCTCCCAGCCCCAGGGTCTGATCCTGATTCCTGGCTTGCTGCAGGCTGACTCAGAGTGAAGCCCTGGCACTGCCATCCACCTTGATTTTTAGAGCTGTAATTAATTGCAGGAGTGCAGGGTTGGAGCGGTATTGAGCTCCAAACCCCCTGGGATGAGGAATGAGCTTCCCAGCCGCACTGTGCCTCTGGCAATGGTAAAACCCATAGCAGTGGGGAGGTAGAAAAACGAGAGAGGGTTTTCATCCCCTCAGTTGTGCCATGGGCTTGGCACTCAGTCCTGGGCAGGATAGGTCCCTTTCCCATCATAGAGGCAGCTCTGAACTGCTTCCTCAACTCAGGGTTTGGTTTTGCATCTGTGCCCAGAGCAGGAGGGATGCTTTTCCTCCTCTGAGAGAAGCAGCCAAGCTCACCCTGCTTCCTGAGCAGCACCTTCATCCACCCACCTTTTAATTAAAACACTCAATGAACTACGTAATGAGAGTATGGCATCCCTGCGGGCTCTCCAGCGAGCTGCCGGGGCTGAAGGTGAGGTCCCAGCACGGGGGACATGCATCATCCCCTGTCCCCTCCCTGGCACCTGCCTCGTTTCTGCACCTCGACTGCATCCTGCAGCTCACGAGGGAGGACCAGAGCACTCAGCAGGCCAGGAGCTTACTGCTCTAAATTGATAATTGCCAGGTTTTAATTACTTGGCAGCCAAATGACCTTTTGCATCTGCCAGGGAGGGCTGTGAAACATCTCCCTGAGTGGGAGCAGACGTGCAGTGGAGGACAGGAAGGAGCTGCCAGGCCACTGGCTGCTCTGGACCCACAGGGGATGGGGACGAGGCCAGAGGATGGCATGCTGGAGGCTGAGCACAGGGACTCTAGACCTCAAACGTCTGCAGTGCTCCCCTCTGTTGCAGGCAGGACATTGGGGAGCAAAAGGCTGGACCTAGAGGCTGCTGTGCAGGTGGGGGAGTATGGCTGGAGATGCCAGGATGAAAATAGGACCAAGGTGTCCATGAGCAGGGACTCTTCCCCAGCCCCAAAGAGAGCTAGATACCTCCACCATGGTTCACCTTGCCCTGGGGAGCATGCCTGGGGCAGAGCTGGTACCTTGTGGCCCCAACATAGTGCAGCATCCCCTGGGATGCAGCTTCCCAGGGACAGAGCCACCACCCAGCACATGGAACAATGAGCTGCCTTGCACACGTAGTGTCCCTGCTGCCCCTTCGCTCTCCAAAGCTGCCCCCAGAGCAGCCACATCTTCCCCTTTTCTCCTAGAAATAAAATTAGGCTTTAATAAGGCAAATCCTCTGCTGCTGCTTGGAGGTCCCTGTGCAATGGCTCAGCAGAGGTTGGGGCCAGCCAGAGCCCTAAGAGCAGCCCACGAAGCAGGCACTGCCTGCCCTGCGCTGCCTGCCGCTCTCTCTGCGTGCTCCTGCCTTGCTGCCAGCCTTCGCCTCTCCCTCCTGCTGAAAGGAGCTCTTCTCCTGGTGATAATTACTGAAAAGTTCAGTGCTGAGAGAGACGGGAGTGGGGGGAGGTGGGTAGGGATGTATTAAAATGCATGTGCACAGCTTGGGCCTTGCAGCAGATGTTGGCATAATTAGAGAGGAAAAAATTATGAAATTAATTTGTGGTTCAATGTAAATTTTGGCGTTGGGGGGAAAGCGCGGCCCCGCTTGCCTCCCGCGTGCTGCCGCTGGCACATGTGCCCTCGCCTGCGCACCAGTGCGCGCCGGCTGCTGCTGGGACCGTGCCGGGGGGTGTGTGTTTATGAGGACCAAGACTGGTGAGGGGGATGAGGTGATGGGTAATTCCTGCCCTTAGAGGTGCAGGAGGGTGTTTGGCAGTGCTGGCTCTGGGCTCCATCGCACCAGGGCCTTGGAGAAGTGGGCCACCAGCCTGGGGAGATGGGCTACCGGTGCCTGTAAATGAGGATGCAAAAAGAGGATATTTGGGGAAAAAATGTGTGTGAGATTAGTGTGCCCAGGTGGCCAAGAAGGCCAATGGCATCTTGGCTTGGATCAGAAACAGCGTGACCAGCAGGTCCAGGGAGGCTCTTCTCCCTCTGTACCCAGTGCTGGTGAGGCCACTCCTCGAATCCTGTGTTCAGTTCTGGGCCCCTCACCACAAGAAGGATGTTGAGGCTCTGGAGCGAGTCCAGAGAAGAGCAACAAAGCTGGTGAAGGGGCTGGAGAACAAGAGGAGCAGCTGAGAGAGCTGGGGGTGTTTAGCCTGGAGAAGAGGAGGCTGAGGGGAGACCTCATTGCTCTCTCCAACTACCTGAAAGGAGGTTGCGGAGAGAGAGGAGGCTCTTCTCCCAAGTGACAGGGGACAGGACGAGAGGGAATGGCCTCAAGCTCTGCCAGGGGAGGTTCAGACTGGACATTAGGAAAAAAATTTTCAGGGAAAGGGTCATTGGGCACTGGCAGAGGCTGCCCAGGTTGAGTCACCTCCCCTGGAGGTGTTTAAGGCACGGGTGGATGAGGTGCCGAGGGACATGGTTTAGTGATTGATGGGTATGGTCGGACTTGATGATCCGATGGGTCTTTTCCAACCTGGCGATTCTGTGATTCTATGAAAAGGTATAAAGCAGAGTCCAGCAATTGGTTGGTGTTCCTGTTGGCTCTCACAAACACACATTTGCTAATACACTTGCTGTCATGATTGATTTGGGGAACCCTTTCTCTTAGTGGGGACAGGGTTGAGGTGTGCGAGGACTGTCATACGTGTGCTGGTGGCATTCTCAGAGCTATGCAAGTGCAGGGCATCAGGAGCAGCCAGACAAAGCTTCACTTTTTTCCCCTTGGCTTTTCCCATCTCCTCTTCCTTTGGGAGCCAGAGAGGAATTAATATCCACTGCCTCCTGCTGTCCAACTCTGGCCCCCAGGGGAGGAGGCACAGGCTCAGGTTAATGCGCCCATTGATCGGCAGCATCCTCTGGTCACGGTTGCTCTGCGCAGCGCTGCACAGTTGCCCATTTTGCTATTCCTGACACGTGATGGATGGCCTGTCTCAGGGCAGGCATGACCCTGCCACTGCCACCCGGGAAATCAGGGTCAGCCCCATGCACCGTAGCTGCGATTGGCTGGGCAGCATGGGGAGATGGCCAGCTCCATGCTGGACTATGTGTCCCCGCCGCTTGCAGTTTGCATTTATTTACAGAATCATAGAATCATAGAATCACCAGGTTGGAAAAGACCCATCGGATCATCGAGTCCAACCATTCCTATCAATCACTAAACCATGTCCCTCAGCACCTCATCTACCCGTCCTTTAAACCCCTCCAGGGAAGGTGACTCAATCACCTCCCTGGGCAGCCTCTGCCAGTGCCCAATGACCCTTTCCCTGAAAAATTTTTTCCTAATGTCCAGCCTGAACCTCCCCTGATGGAGCTTGATGTCGTTCTCTCTTGTCCTGTCCCCTGTCACTTGGGAGAAGAGCCCAGCTCCCTCCTCTCCACAACCTCCTTTCAGGTAGTTGGAGAGAGCAACGAGGTCTCCCCTCAGCCTCCTCTTCTCCAGGATGTGGCTGTGGCCACTCTGTTGCCTCCCACCTCTTTCTCAGAGCCAGGCTGGCCCCACTGGCTGGGAGCTGATTCCACTTCCCAGTTAATCAGTGCAATGAACACTGGTTCATCGCTACAACTTAACAGATCAATGATGTTGGTGTTGACAGGCTGGGCATGGTGGGTGTGAGTGAAGGGCCCCCATGTCCCCCATCAGGCAGTATGGGGATGCTCCGGCCTTCCCTGGTGGGAGATCTGGCGTGCGGAGGGCCCAACAACAATCCTCTGCCTCCCCTTGGCCTCTTCGTGCTGTGCTGAGCTGAGCGGGCACAAGAGCTGAGCATGGGCACCCCGGGCATCGACTCATCCTGGTGCCCGCGTGCGCCTGGTGTCACTCCATCTGGCTCCATCTGCTCCCACCCGGGCTTGGCAGGACCAAATGTGGGTCGCGGCGAGCACGGGTGACACACCGCGGTGCGAGAGGGGAGCAGCTGATCCCCCCTGGGCTGCGCGGGGCTGCGTTGGGATTACCCAGCTGCTGCCGAGCTGGCACAGGGACCGTCTCCTCCAAAAGGTTCCCTTCCAGGGGATTACGGATAATGCATCTGGAGCAGCACTCGCTCATCCAGGTTTGTGATTTATCTGAAAATCAAATTCCAGTAATCTCGCCTGCCATCTGGCCCCTGCGGACACGTGGCCGGCCACAGCCCCGGGGCAGGAGGCAGCCGGAGGGTCAGGGTGTGGGGCTCCACGTTCCTCCCCGAGCATCATCCTCGAACTGCCTTTGGGAGGGCAGAGCAACCGGCAGAGTCCCTTGGGGCAGGTCTGGGTGCACCTAGGTGCCCCAGGGATCTTTTTTGGCATGGTGTGGGGCTCATATAGGCCGGGATGGAGGTAGGATGTGGAAAGCTCAGCCCCTTGCAGAGATGCTCTGATGTCCCTATGCCCCACGGATGCAGGACCCAGCGAGCTGAGCTCCTTGCAGGAAAATTGGAAGCAGGACGTGATGGGGAGGAGGTGGAGACCTCTGCCCGGGGTGCCTGGGGACGCGCTGGCAGCAGGGATGTCCCAGGCCCCAGCAGGGAAGGCAGAAGAAGGCAGGATCCATCCTTTCCCCTGGCAGGGAGGCTGCAGAGCAGCCCGGGGGGCCCCGGGGCCCCGGTGCTCCCCTACCCGCCCCTCGCTCCCAGCTCATTAAGGCTCTCCCATTATTCTGACATTTGTGCGCGTCACGTACCGGGAAGAAGTAATTTACTTAGAAGAAATTAAAAGTTCATTTTAATTGAGCGCACACTGCAGTATGCAAATGCGGGGTGCATTATGTACACTGATGCAGAGACAAAGGCTGTAATCAGCTGTTAACCCTCTGCGAGCCAGCCCCACGTGCCATGGCAGTGCCAGCATCTCTCCGGCCACACCAGAGACCCCATCCTGACATACGCAGTATCCCCCGGCCATGAGGCTCCGTGACCTGGCAGCACGTGCAGATGCAGGATAAACCTTTCATGCAGCTCTTCGCGCTGTACAAGCTTGGATGCCGGAACCAGGTGGAGATGCAGGAACCAGACTGGGATGCCTGAGATGGAATTTGTCCCCAAAAATCACTGTGACATGTGGGGATGGCTCTGAACCAGCAAGATGGGATGCAGGGTCGGGGCAGGGGCTCTCCAGGGGTCATTCAACCCTTCTGGGCATCCCAGTTGAGACGAGGATGGAGGTGCAAAGCCCAGGTGAGATGGAGATGCAGGTCCAAAAGCCAAAATATCCACAATCTATAGTATCTGCAGCATACTGTAGTCCGGGACTTCCTCAGACATTCTTTTTAATTTTTTTTCCAGGCTTTTCTCCTTTTTTTTTTTTTTTAAAAAAAAAAAATTTACTACCTGTCAGACCCGAGATTTTTAAATGGCAGTGCAAATGGAACTGGTTCGCAGATGCAAGATGACAGCCCGCTGCAGGAGACAGACAAATTACCTCCAGCTTCGGCTCAAGATGCCCACAGACTCCCAAACAAAGGGAGATGTGGGTGTGTGTGTTGTAGGGAGTTATCAGCGCTCAGCGAGGCTGCCCACGCAGGGCCGTGGGTGCTCTGCGGCTGCATCGTGTCTGCTGCCATCCCATGCACACCAGTGCCACGAGCCACTCGGTCGCAAAGGGCTGTTGGGGACGGCACATGTGAGCATCCGACATCATATGATGGATGGGTGATGATAAAAAGCAAGGAGGATGTGGGGGCAGAGGTGTCCCCTTGGAAGGGACACATCAAGCATGACAGAGTGGACTTTCCATGGACTCAGGAGGGATGATATGGTTGGGCATCCCTGTGTCTCCCTGGGCTGTGCCAGTTTTGTAAAGAGTGGCAGTGACAGACCCAGGATGGGACCTTGACACACTAAAGGGTGTGACAAAGACACTTTTAACCCCCGGGACATATTGGGAAGCAGGATAAGGTGCAGCTTGGAGCTTGCAGCTCTGCCCCAGCCACCCTTCACCTGCCCTGTGCTCACCTGCAGCCCCAGTACCCCCAGTTGGCTCCCAGTAGCACAGGCAGGCAGGTTGGTCTGGGCAGCCCCAGCGCCGCAGGGAGGATTTAATTGCTGCCATGTAACCTTTGCATCCTGTCCCACGTGCCGGCCAAGCGCCCGGCTCCGCAGCTCCAGATGGCACCAGGGAAAGAGTTAAGTCCGCTGTGATCAACAGCAAGAAGCAAGTGGTAAACAATTTTTCTCTCCCTCTGCTAAATTAATATGCAAATTCCTCCCCCCCCCCCCCCCCCGCCCCCTGCTCTTGCTTCGAAATTAGTGAGGTAGAATGCTTGGGCTAATTATGCATTCAAACGAGCAGGCTTCGTTAATGTGGCACTAAGAGGAGCCTGAAAATGATTGTGAGACGATGAAATTGAAATTGGAGCACGGCACTTCTAATGCATCTGGAGTCACTCTTGCGTGCCCAGGCAGATGTAACCTGGCAGTGACCGGCAGCCCCTGCCACCCTGCCCACCCCCAGGCACCCGCAGCATCCACAGCACCCACAGCACCCTCCTCCCACTCCTCCCTTTCTGGCCCCGAACTGATCGGGTGACAAGATTTCCTGGCCAAATTCCTGGCCCAGGGTTGGAAGAAGGGTGGGATGACCCCATGCTGTGGAGCTGAAAGCTGTGCACCCAGCGCTCCCAGCTCCAGCTGGGGAAAGGGCGGCTGCCCCAGAGCATCTCGAAGGCAGTGGGGTTGTGGTCAGGACTGAAGGTGCCCCAAGTGAGCAGAGCACAGCCCATGCAGGTCCTGCTGTGTGATGATGGCATCAGCCTCACGTGGTTTGAAGCATGGCTATGAGCACGTTTCTTCTGCCCCAAGGCAGCCAACAGGGCTTGGGCTTGTTTGGTAAAGCTCCACGTCTTCTGGTGTTTGGGTGGATAACCCTCCGGATGGATAAAGCTCCTCCTTCGCCTGGACATGCTCCTGGGGATGCTGAAAATTGACAGCTGCAAGATGGTCACAGGGGGTGTCCCCTCCTCACCACCACGTCCCAGCAGGCTCGGTGCTCCAAAGTTATTGATACAGCCCAGCAAGCACCAGACCGGCAGCACATCCACATCCATCGCGTTGCCCTGCCTACGGCACAGCCATCCCACGAAAGGGCTGAGCGGCACTGTGACATCTAGGGCCAGGCTAGGGGACGCTCCATCCAGTGTGGCTTCATTCCCTGAGGAAGGCAGCACCCACAGGGCTGGGGATCTGCAGAGGCAAAAGTGGGAGAAAAGGCTGAAGGTGACAAGACAAACAAGGGAGATGTTTTACACTGGGAATGAACTGTCGGGCGTGAATGGTGGCAGGCGGTGATAGACAAATGGGATGATGACAGATTCATGAGGAACTGTCACCAGATCCAATCTCCACTGGGCGAACTGCTCATAGACATCTACATGGGCTTGGGTTGAGCCACGCAAGGGCTAAGCCTGCTTTCTCGTGAGAACCTGCAGCCATCCCTGCAACCCTGACCCAGCAGCCGCAGTGGGACCAGCCAAACTGACACCCCTTCGCTGGGCAGCAGAGACAGATATTGGTGTGAAATATTCATCAGAGGTGTGGATTTTACTGGAATTATCCATTAAGGCATAATGTGCAGCGTGTTTCTGGTAGCTGGGGCACACTGTGGTGGCCGGCTGGTGACAGGGAAGGAAGATGGATGCTCTGGAGGAGGCTGCAGACCCATAAACCAGCTGCACTGTTAGTAATCAGTGAGGATCTGCAAACTTTAGGTGATCAACCACCAGGAATAAATGGAAGAAATAACTAGAAAAGGAGATGAACAGCCCCCCGGAAAGGAGAGGAAAGAATGAGGGTCAGCAGGGGTGCTGACCCTGCAGAAGGGGGTCCCTTGGAGCAGGGTGGGATGCAATGACACAGTTTGGTCCAGAAGGATGCTTAGCACCCAGGAGAGATGTCGAGCATCCCTGAGGGATGCTGAGCACTCTGGAAGGACGTCAAGGATCCCAGAGGGATGTCCACTCCCGAGGACATACCTTTGCAGAGGAGGTGGTTGGGCTCAGAGCAAGCAGCCTCCCTCATCACATCCATGGGGACGGTTGGGCAAGGGCAGCCCACGGGCGCTGGGACCCGCTGTGACCGGCTCTGTTCTGCAACGCGCCCCAGGGTCGGGGCTGGCGTGCGGAGGGGGTTGTTTTCCCCCTCTCTCCGGTAATTTTTCCCTCTGACTATGATGCATAGCGGTGCTAATTCGGCACGTTGCCATTAATTCCAGCACAGCTGCCGCTCTCTCCCTCAAGGCATTTCGCTAATACTCAGCTTCAGAGCCTCTCAGCAAATTAACATCATTTGTTCTGCAGAACATGTTTTATTTCTACACTACATGCATAGCTTATTACTTCGCCAGAAACTTGGGGTGTGCGGGAAAGTGGCATCGGTGGGAATGGCCCTCCAGAGCAAGCCCTGCTGCCCACCTTGCCTTGCCTGTCCTTGGGCAGGCATGGGGACAGCACGGTATGGTCCCCTGTGCCACATTGTGCCTGACCGGAGCTGGAGCTGCAGGTATTTTCTCCCAGTACGGCATGTCCTAGTGCTGTGAGGGCAGCCCTGACTGGTGATCTGAGGTGGGATGGTGACAATATGCTGGGTCAGTTGCTGCCTGGCTTCTCCTGCATCCCCCTGTCCTGGCACCACACCTTAGCACAAGGGGATGCTCCACGTTTGTGGACACACAGGGGACAATGGCACCAAGAGGTCCCAGGGTGCCTGAACTCAGGGTCAGGCACCCAGCACCCAGGGCAGGGAGATCCAGAAGTGGCTGCAGCAGAAACGTGTTCCCCTGTCCCCAGCCAACAAAGCAAACCTGTGCACCAGCACCCTCCCACTGCCCCATGTAGCCACCTTGTGCCTGCCTTTCCCTCTTTGGGTTATTGCTCTGGCTGATTAACACCTCTGGAGTTTCAGCTAATGATTTTTGGTTGCAGAAGAGGAATGTGCTGGGCCCTCACAGGCTTGCTGAGCAAGTGGCTGTGGGCAGAGGGATTCCAACCTCATGTCCTCCTGGCTGCACAGCTAGTCTGAGGCTTGCAGGACATGATGCTGAAGGGCACCAGGACCAGCAGTGCCAACAGGACGGCTCAAACACTCTGGCAGCGATGTTGGGCTGGGGCACAGCATCTTCCACATGGTCCTTGATGCTGAGTCTCGAGGAGGTCCCAATGCTGCTGGCAGGCAAGAACTGGACAAGGTGTCATGAGCTGAGGGTGGGTGCTGCCCATCACCCAACAATCCACAGCCCTCGCCAGCGATAATTCCAGGTCTTTTGCTTTGATTAAGGTTATTTAAGCTTTTTACGGAAACATAAAACCTGATTGTTTGCATAAACAGCCTAATTGGATTATAGTGCACAGCATCACTAATGCTGCGGGCTGGCTGGGAGCTGGCAGCAGCACCAGGGTCGTTGCTGGCACATGAGGCTCTGGCTCTGCCGTCCCCAGGGCTGGTTTGGGAGCAGAAGGGTGACGCATCTCCATGGCCCATGCTGGGGTGTGCACCCACCTTCCTCCTCTTCCAGCCATGGATGGACCTGGCCTGAGAGTGGGTGACAGCCAAGCAGGGACACTGGTGTCCCCAGCGTGTGGCCGTGGCTGTGCCCTTGGTGATGCCCCCACACCGGCACTGCCCGCGGGAGGTGGAAGAGGAAGGAGGAGCAGCATGAAGGTGCTGAGCAGGAAGCGGGGAGCCAGGAGCCCCGGGCCAGTGACTTTGCAGGCATGCTGCCTGCACAGCGTTTCCATGGCTAGGAGCTGCAGAAGGCTTTCATGGCAAAAGACGGAGAGGCTCCATGAATATTTCATTAGGAAAGCAATGTGGTGTGCTGCAGAGAACATCTGGCTGGAGTCCCTGGAGACCCCTGCCTTGTGCAGGAAGCAGGAACTGTGAAATATGGAGGAAAACGAGGGAGAGGGAGAGATGGGGGGAGCATCCCACGGCACGGGGAGCATTCCTACCCACCCCAGCACAGCGATGGGCAGCATGAGGCAGGTGTGTGGCTTTGTCCTCCCCTCCATGGTGGCCCCAGGAGGTTTGCATGAAGTGGAAGGTCTGTGGTAGTGCTGCCCAGCTGCTGGAGGGACCTCTTCTCATTCTTCTCCATGGGACATCTCAGGGATCTGGCTGCAGCATGGTCTGTCCCTCACAAACAGGGCGCTGTGCTTAATCCCAATATCTGATGCAGAAATGGACAGAGCTGCTCCTTCAGCGGGGAGCCTTGATGCGCAGGTTGGCCAGCCGTGCTCAAACACAGGGTAGAATGGGTTGTGATCGATCTTCTTGCTTTACTTCAAACCCCTCCCAGGGAGATGACCACGTCCTCAAAGTTGAATGTTTGGACAGAGTCCCTGCCCTGGCTCCTGCCAGCAATGGGTGCTGGGGGCTGAGTACTCTGAGGAAGGTTTTTCCTGGTGCTGTAGGGCCAGAGAGGGCATCCCTGGGCACAGGGGTGCTGCTGGGCACAGTCTGTGTCTTTCAGGGGTGCAGAGCAGCAGTCAGAGTGATGAGGGGCTTGGCATTGCAAACATCTCTGTTTCCTTTCAGCGCTAGCTCCTTACCCTGGTGCCAGCCACGTCTGGCACTTGGGGGCCCAGCTGGAGCGCTTTGCCTTCCCAGCCTTCACATGGGGCTGGCGGAGCTGCACAGCCACAGTTCTCCTGACACACTTGCATCCGCTGCTGCCTCCGACGTCCCTCCTGCACCACGGGGCAGGCAAAGTGCTCACTAACCCAGCATCGGTGCTGCCAGACAGAGGCTCTGCCCTGCATCCTCAGCCCGCTCCCCAGTCCTTCCAACACACCCATCGGCACCCCTAACTCCATGTGACACCCACCAGCACCTCAGTCCCCGCAGCCAGCACCCTGCCAGTGATCCCTGCATTGTGGGGCTTGTGGCTGCAGGACCATGAACTTCTTGGTGCTTGTCCTCTGTACCCTTCAATCCTTCTCCTCTCTCCTCCTCCTCCCGAGCACAGCAATGGGTGCAGAGGTCTCTCTGCCCACCCTCCCCTTCTCACCCAGTCTTGCGGCTCCCTCGTCCCCAGGCTCAGCTCTCCCCAGTTTGGGAACAGAGGATGGTTCCCACGTGCCAGCCCTGCCAGTGGCGGGACTTTGGCTCACACCCTCCCTGCTCTGCCGCAGCCACACGGCTCCCGACACCACTGCTGCCGGCAGACAAAGCCCAACCAGACAAAGCTACAACCTCCCTCGCCGGTCCCCTCGTGTGTGGCCAGCAAATCCCCCTTTGCAGCCACTAGTAAAGCCCAGATGGCAACTGGAGCCCTGGCCTGCCCGTACCAGCCAGCAGCTGCAGGCAGTGAAGACCTGGCAGTGCCATGGGGCAGGCCATGAGCTGAGAGTGGCAGGATGGCCGTGAGGCCACGGGCAGCCTGCACACAGCTGAGTCGTCTCACCAGACACAAGCACACACGAAGGCAAATACCTCTGTCCTCTCCGGCTCCACAGTCTGCTGTCTGTCCTGCCTTGGCCAGGCTGTGCCTCTGCTGTGTTGCCCGTCTTCCATGCATCCCACACCGGGATGGGCTGCTGGACCCTCCTCTCCACCGCCAGTGGGTTTTGGCCCCGCGCTGCCTGCTGGTGTTTTGGCAGCAGCAGCCTCGCCGCTCCAGCGATGGCATGTGTCCATTATTTTTTTTTTTTCCTCTCTCCCTTTCACAATCCGTCCTCCCCAGCCTTCTCCGCTGATGCCTCCAGAGCCGCCTGTGGTGCCAGCTCGCAGGGAAATTGGCAGCAAGCACGGCACAGGGATCCTCCCGCAGCTGACGGAGCCCCGCCAGGCGCAGGCAGCCCTTCTGCCAGCCACCAGCCTTGGCACAGGGGGCCGGGGGGCCGCAGGGGGCTCCCGATGCTTGGCAGCCCTTCCTCGGCACCGCGCGCCCCAGCCGCTGCGGCGGCTCCGCTGCCAAAAGTCGAACAGGGGGGAGGAAAAGGGAAAAACAGCAAAGAGACGAGCTGGCTTCGCCGTGCCTGGTGGCGAGGGACCCACCAGAGGACCCTTCCCTTCTTTGCGGATGGCTAGGCGATGTCCTTGTCCCTCAACGGAAGGCACGGGAGCCTGGCTGTGGTGCTGGTGTCACGTAGGGAGGCTCAGTCCTCTTTGTTGCCACTTGTGCCCCCAGCTTGGCCGCAAAAGCCCATCCCAAGGACCATAAGTGCCGACGAAGCCTGGCTCAGCGATGCTGCATGGCGAGTATGGCTCCCTCAGACACACCTCTTACCCAGCATCCATCTGCCGCGTAGGGGGGCCCTGGAAATTGGGAAGGGAAGAGCGGAGGAGGGACTTTCTGGCAACGGGTGGGTGGTTTTGGGGTGCCCTCCAGACATGTGCTACCCTACACGGCCACCTCGGCCTCATGCAACGCGGCATCCCCACACCGTGCTGAAATCCTGGCCTCGGTGTTGCAGTCGTGCCATGGCTCCATCCTGGCCAATCATCAGCAGTGCAGCCATCCTACCTCAGTGGATTTTTGTCCCTAAATTCCTGATTTCAGTGTGTTTTTGAAGGGAGAAAGGGGATTGTGGCTCCAGTATCCACTGTAACCCTGTGGGGATGGTCAGGCAGGAGGCAGGGGACAGGCTGCCAGCCCAGAGCCAGCCCAGCGGCCTGATAAACTTCACCCAAAGGAAGCCATTTACCAAAAGTTACACTTATTGGGAGCTGCAGGGGCTGACCTGCTGCCCTTTCCTCAGCCCTGTGGCACAGCCTGGTGGGATAGAGCACTGGGAGGACTGGCCGAGGCGACAGCACTCAGAGACACTCCTGCCATCACCAGTTAACAGGTTTACTCTCTAATCAGGGATGCATTTAACGAAGTTGGTGGGAGACACCAGGAGCCCTCCATGGGGCAGGATGGGGCTTGAGTCACCCTGGCCCCATCCCAGACTCCTGCCATGCAGCACCCGCTGTCCCCATGCGGTGGCACATCCCAGATTGAGAGCCAGCAGCTGGGGATGCTCCTGGGATGGTGGTGATGGTCCACACAGTAAGAAGAGCTCCAGAAACCATCCTGGTGTGACCCTCTGCCCACACCCCATCCCCTGGCAACCATCCCCTGGCCTGCTTGAGTCACACGTGCGCCTGCCATTTCCTCAAATAAGCAGCTAATCTCCATCAATCATAATTTCGCACAATTATCATAATAGGGCCATTTTGCACTTATCCTCGCCACGTGACGCAGGAGGCACTTATGGCTCCACTTCACTCCAAGCATCTCCAAGCTGCTCCCATCCCCAGGGAGTCCCGATGGCAATTGCATGCCCTGGAAGCCCCCAGGAACCGACCTGTCCCCTGCCACCCCAGTGCGGGTAGGAGCTCTGCCAGTAGAAACTCATGCCGGGTGGGATGCAGGTGCAGAAGGACAGTAGCAGGACCCTGTCCCCTGGCTCATGCTCACCCACGGCAGCAGCAGCACAAGGGTTAAATGCCAAAACTGGCACAGTCAATCCGGCTTCTCCCACCATATGTCCATGGTGTCCTGGCTCTGCACACAGGGACAGCCTCTGATGCTGTGGTGGGGGGCATGGCCAGCAGCCCTGGCTCTGACCCTCTGCTGGCTGGTCGGGAGCAGACTGCAGGAGGCAATGAGGCATAACGGTTGCGGGTGGGAGATTAGGCGCCAGCAAATGGATGGAGATTAAAAGTTTTGCTTCACCTTGTTGACTACTCCCTCCTCAGCAGTGGCTGGGGACCCTGGCACAGACTCTGGCTCTGTCCCCTCCTTGGGCTGGGAACACAGTGCTCGTGGCCTGAGGGTGTTCAGGTGAGGATGGATGGAGTCCCCCTTGTTGTGTTCCATCCTCATCCTTGCAGGTCTGTGGCAGCAACCCTCAGAGTCCCTGTCCCATTCCACCATGGAGCGCTTGACTGAAACTGCTGGCAGCTGTGGTGCTCACCCCAGAACATCAAGCTCCCCGTGACCCAGCACAGTTAGCGGTGTTTACACCACCACTGTAATTACTTTCTTTCTTTCTTTCTTTCTTTTTTTTTTAATAAATACGGATGTTGCCACAGGTAAACTCTAATGTAATAAAAGCCTTCTGCTACATCCATAATTAATCAGTGAGCAGTGTAAGGCAGAGGAGAGCAAGTGGAAAACCTTCCTGCCAGCATGGGCTCACACCTGGCTGGGAGGGAGGCAAGGAACCACAGTGGCAGCCTGGGGACATCCTACTCCCCTGGGCACCATCACAGCAGCCTTGTAAGCCCCAAGTTAGAGGGTCCATGGGCAAGTAGGGCTATGGTGCACTCGGATCTCAGCTTTTGCAGTGCCTGGCTGTTTTGTGACATCCACAGGTGCTGGATGTTTTGCTCCCAGCTGTAAGGGCACATCTGGAATGACCACCCTGATGTAGCACCTTTGCCACCCTGATATGGAAAACAGGGCTGGGCATTGCACATCCCTCCCCAGGGAGCTGGCACTGCCACTGCTGATCAAACAATAACCTGCTCCCCTAGCACGAGCAATGGCTGGGCCTGGCTCAGCATCACCTGGGAGCAGTCCCCTCCCTCCTGACCCCGGTGAGCAGTGTGCAGTCCCAGCAGCCTCCGAGATGGCTGGTGGTGGCTGGATGCTGCTCTTGGCCAGGACTGAGCATCATCTGAATCCAGATGGCCAGTGGGCACCAGGTGCTGGGGGACGGAGCAGCAGGGAGTGGCTTGGGGTGGACATCTGCTGAGCACATGGCCAGCTGGCCTGGCAGCTCGCACAGTCAGGAGGGGATCATGGCCTCATCACCCCTCCCCAAGGCAGAGGTCCCTGCACAAGCCAGAGGAGGCGCACAGTTGCAGAGGAGCATCATGCCTGGCACATGCATCCGCAGCTGTCACAGCTCTGTCCCCAAAAGCACACCCTGTCCCCACCCTCCCCTGGACCACCGCAGGGACAACAGCATCCCACTGTCATCAGGGTGTGTGCCCCTGCTCTTCTCCCAGGAGTGGGTGTAATCCCTGTGGTCTGAAGGGACTGGAGAAGGCTCATGACAGACGGTAAGTGTGAAAAGGAGAATGAAAGCAGCAGTGTCAGGGCTGGGGCGGGTGGCGTAAGGAGCTGGGCACATCTGCAGGGCAGCACGGGGGCATGGGGCACGCCAAACCCTCTGGCAGGGAGACGGATGCTGGCTCACTGCTACTGGGTATGAGAGGTCCCTCCTGCAGCATCTCAACAAGGGCCACATGTGCAACAGGGAGGTGTACAAGAGCTGTGCAATGAGGAGGGAGCCATGCAATGGAGAAGAGGAAGCTGTGCACTGGGGAACCATGCAATCACAGAATCACAGAATCATAGAATCACCAGGTTGGAAAGGACCCACTGGATCATCAAGTCCAACCATTCCTATCAATCACTAAACCATGTCCCACAGCACCTCATCTACCTGTCCTTTAAACACCTCCAGGGAAGGTGACTCAATCCCCTCCCTGGGCAGTGTGTTCCAGTGCCCAATGACCCTTTCTGTGAAAAACTTTTTCCTAATGTCCAGCCTGAGCCTCCCCTGGCGGAGCTTGAGGCCATTCCCTCTCACTCTGTCCCCTGTCACTTGGGAGAAGAGGCCAGCACCCTTCTCTCCACAACCTCCTTTCAGGTAGTTGGAGAGAGCAATGAGGTCTCCCCTCAACCTCCTCTTCTCCAGGCTAAGCACCCCCAGCTCTCTCAGCCGCTCCTCATAAGGCCTGTTCTCCAGCCCCTTCACCAGCTTCGTTGCTCTTCTCTGGACTCGCTCCAGAGCCCCAACATCCTCCTTTTGTGGTGAGGGGCCCAGAACTGAACACAGGAGTCGAGGAGCAGTCTCACCAGTGCCGAGCACAGAGGGAGAATAACCTCCCTGGACCTGCTGGCCACGCCGTTTCTGATACAGGCCAAGATGCCCTTGGTCTTCTTGGCCACCTGGGGAGCCACAATGGGGATCTGTGTGCTGGGGAAGGAACCATGAAACAGGGAGGTGCGCATCATGGGAGTCATGCATCAGGGAGGGAGCTGTGCCAGGAGGAGCTGTGCAATGGCGAATCACACAGTGGGGAGCCACGCAGCACGCCCGGTGAAAGGGCTGGTGGGTGCAGGCCCTGCCTTTGCTGGGCTCTGCCCAGGGCTGGGCTCCTGTCCCTGCTTCTGCTCCCAGCCCTGCTGCGCCTCGCTGGTCTGCCGGCCACCAGCCCTGGGTGGAAAAACACCTGAGGGAGGTGGGTGGGGGTCACCCCGGCTGCCCTGCTTCATGCGCCACTGAGCACAGCTGGAAAAACAATGCTCCAACAGAGGAGCGGGCTACAGGGCCCGAGAGGGGACAGCACCAGGACATAAGCCACCAGAGAAGTGGTGCCTTGCAACTCACAAGAGCTGTGTGCCTCTGTGCAAGATGCTGCCCCGCTGCCCGTGCTGCCACTGGATCAGCAGCATCTCAGCACCGAGGTGGGCAGGACCGTGAAAGTGTCCTGTCCCATCCCACCACAGCCGCAGCTCCGCACCCATTGCCATTGGTGGCCTTGGACGTGTGCTGGATCTTGCCGATGAGCTGCTGGGAGTGGGTCTGGCCGCCCTCACATCCTTGGGTGCGTCACATGCATCCCCCATAGCCGCAGCAGCAAATGCAAATCTGCAGTGGGACCGGATAAAAATATTAAACTGGGCTGGGTTTCCGCTCGGCACCGTGGGGCCACGGTGGGAGCTGGTGCTGCCCAGCTGTCCTTGCCATGGCCCCTTCCTGACTCCCACCAAGCCCCTGTCCGAGCCTCACAGGGGGGTTTTGCTCCAGCCTGGAGGTGGGTGCTGGGTGCCGCCCCAGGGCCAGGGCAGTAGGTGATAGTGGTGCTGCCATGGCCGAGGAGCTCCAGCCATGCAGCCACCACGGCATCTCCTGTGGGTGCCCAAGATGTCTCTGTGTCCCTGTGGTGTCCGAGTGTCCATGGGGTGTCTGTGTGTCCCTGGGGATGCCTGTGTGTCCTCGGGATACGTGCGTGTCTCCCAGATGTCTCTTTATCCCTGGGATGTCTGTACAACCTTGGGATGTCTGTGCGTCCAATTAGGCATTCTGCCTAACTTTGAATAAAATAACAATTTCTTAGATGAAACTTCAGCTTAAATAAAAATACCCCACTTTTTCATAGAATCATAGAACCACCAAGTTAGAAAAGACTCACTAGATCATTGAGTTCAACCATTCCTATCAATCACTAAACCATGTCCCTCAGCACCTCGTCCACCGTCCCTTAAACACCTCCAGGGAAGGTGACTCAACCACTTCTCTGGGCAGCCTCTGCCAGTGCCCAATGACCTTTTCCATGAAATTTTTTTTCCTAATGTCCTGCACCTCCCCTGGTGGAGCTTGAGGCCATTCCCTCTCATCCTGTCCCCGTCACTTGTCACTTGGGAGAAGAGCCCAGCACCCTCCCCTCCACAACCTCCTTTCATGTAGTTATAGAGAGCAATGAGGTCTCCCCTCAGTCTCCTCTTCTCCAGGCTAAACAACTCCAGCTCTCACTTTTTGTAATAGCAACTACTTGTATCAAAGGTTGAGCTGGATGAACTTTAAGGCTCCTTCCAATCCAAACCATCCCGTGATTCCCTCTGGGGCGGGGCCGGAACGTTCGTGGCCGGAACGCGGGGCCGCGTTTCCGCCCGAGCGCGATCGCGGCGGACCGGTCCAGGTGAGCGGGGTCCGGTCAGCCGGGAGAGCCCCGCGCCGGCCTTCGGGCCCGGTTCACCTGCCCTTCGGCCCCGCTGGTCTGGACGGGCCGGGGAGGGAGCGCATCGCCCGGTGCCTCCATCCGCAGTGGCTTTAATTGAAATGTAATCAACGTCCTCTCCGCGCGGGGGGGCGAGCACCGAGTCCTCGTTTGTCCCGGCCCTGCGCTGCGCCTCGGGGACCCGGGTAGTAGTGGGCAGGTACGGTTGGGCTTGATGATCTCAAAGGTCTTTTCCAGCCTAGCGATAGGAGGTTGTGGTATGGAGGTTGTTGGCCTCTTCTCCCAAGTGACAGGGACGAGAGGGAATGGCCTCAAGCTCCGTCAGGGGAGATTTAGGCTGAACATTAGGAAAACTTTTTTCACGGAAAGGGTCATCGGGCACTGGCAGAGGCTGCCCAGGGAGGGGATTGAGTTACCTTCCCTGGAGGTGTTTAAGGGATGGATGTACGAGGTGCTGAGGGACATGGTTTAGTATTTGATAGGAATGGTTGGACTCATGATCCAGTGGGTCTTTTCCAACCTGGTAATTCTATGATTCTGTTCAATCCTGCCCTCCGGGTTTTCCTGCTGCTCCAAGGTTTCCTGTGAGTCGAGTGAGGGGCAGGGAGCTGGCAAGTGGGAACCTTTTTGGGGGTGAATGAAGAGGAATTTCTTACGCCGAGGGTGGTGAAACACTAGCCCAGGTTGCGTGGAGAAGCTGTGAATGCTCCATCCCTGGAAACATCCAAGGTCAGGTTGGATGGGGCTCTGAGCAATTGCATTGAGTTTAAGATGTCCCTGCTTACTGCAAGAGGGTTGGACTGGGTGACTTTCATGGTTCCTTCCAACCCAAACTGTGCTGTGTTTCAGCCTGGTCTAATGGGTTGTGTCCCTACCCACAGCAGGGGGTCAGAAGTAGATGGTCAATAAGGTCCTTTCCAACCCAAACCATTTTATGATTCTATGAAAGTCCAGCCTTTTCCCAAGAGATGCGGAGCTGGGGGTTTGCTCCTAGCTCTGCCCACTGTGTCCCTCCCCTTGTGAGCATGGGGTCAGCAGAGGTTCAGCCTCACAGCTTCCTGCTCCGCTGTGCTTTGGGGCAGTTTTCATAGAATCACAGAATCATAGAATCACCAGGCTGGAAGAGACCCACCGGACCATCAAGTCCAACCATTCCTATCAAAGTTTTGTCATGCCAGGAGCTGGTGTGAGCTACGTAGCTACTTTCACTTCTTACTTCAGCCATGGGAAGGGGGATGTTGAGGTTTCTCTTTCAAGGCAGCAAAGACTCATCTGCTGCATTGCCACGATATTCCACCCAAGGACCCTGGTGATGAACTTCTTATGGCCTGCCAAGGCGAGTATGTGTTATCAGTTATCCTTGAGCTACAGGCAGGGTGAAGGAAATGGCCCCCAGTGTTGGTTTGCACATTCCCAGGTGTCTGTAAATATGCACACGCCCAGTCAACACTCATTCTCTGAACTCCACAAATGCGCAGGTCTGGCTAAAGGTGCTGCTGTTTATTGCTCCATTAAATCTGGACTGGCGCTGTGGTGAAAAGGGGATAATGTAATTTTTGGAAGTGGCTGTTCTGAAGCAGCAGCTAACTCCTGCTCTGGAGCTGTACGAGGAACAGTGAGTATGCCAAGTGCACTTAACTGCCCTGGCCTGGAGCACGGCATGATCCTGGCAAACAGTTGCTTCCAATTAATGCCCCTCTTAATATCTGGGACATTAACATCTCACCAGTGAGCTGGCCTTGGACGGAGATTAGGAGGAGATGGTTTGGTTTAGGTTACGAATGATGTTGGCTTTTTATATTTTAGTCTCTACAGAGAAATGGAAAGATGTTGCACGAGCTTTGTCATGACCCGTTTTGCTTTTTTTCCATCATGATGGTGTATGTCATGAGTGCACATGGTTCCCACGCTCTGGGTTTAAAGCCTCTCTGCCGCCCAGATGTTTCCGCGCTAAATCACAAGGGTTTTTTTGCAGAAGCAGAAAGTGAGGTCAATATGCAAAAGAAAATATGAGCAAAGCCAATGTCTGTCTGGAGGAATACTGTGAAGGTGGATGGGAGAGACTGCAGGGCTTGCGGCTACATCTATGCAAAAAGAAACCCTTGTGTCTGCACAGCCTGAGCTGGGTTAAGCTGTGTTCAGCTCATCCCTGAGTAGTTGCAAGTTCTCCGGATCCTTTTTGTTTCAGCTTCTTCCCATGGTGGGAAGATGAGCTGGGAAGCTCTTTGAGTTGTGCTGTTCCACTAAGAGGTGTTTATGAAACTTTTGTAAGAAATCAAGTCATTACCGCCAGTATCAAGGAAGTGTCAGGTACACTCTTACAGAGTGAGAAGTTGTCATCCTTTGGCTATCTCCTCTTGTCATAATCTCTTTCTGAGGATACTTCAGTGCTGGTGTTTAATAGCAGCCATTAGATAGGCTGTGCAGTAAGGCCCTTTTTCTTCTGACACAGCTCTGTCCTCTCCTCTGCTCCCCTGCTGTCGGTGACAGTCTCTCTATGGAGAGGGGGTGCTTGTTCTTGCTGAGCTTCCAGTCAAGGCTCCAGGCTCTGTGCACAGCGGGGTTAGGATTCTTCTGAGGCATCTTCTCAGTTCTCTCTGTTTATCGCTGCTTCCTCTCATCTCTGATGTATCAGCAGTTTCCTCTGCAGAGTATTCCTTTAATCCCATCTCCCCATTATTTTCTTATGGGATTTTGCATTGTGCGTTAACTTTTTCCTTGATGCTTCAGTGAGATACTCCCAGCAGCGTCTAACACTATTACATGGACCTTTCCCTTTGAATGCGGGAGGATGATGAAAAGAGGCATTAAGAGCAAACCTCAGGGACTTCTTACCAGTTACCACAAAGGCTTTTTTGCTAACGTCTCCCATGAGCACACAGGTTGATGTCATTGTACTGTCTAAGCACAAAGGCAGAAAGCACATCATTTGTGATCTTTCTGTAAGGCTTTTAATGGTGCTGGTATTCCCTTTTGGAGATTTTGTGTGTTGGAATGGCTCTGTGCTTCGTGTCATTGCTGTGGTGGAATGGCCGGGCCAGGGTGATGGTTGAGCTGGATTCAGATCAAGCTCTGGCTGCCCACTTGGAGCCCTGGTGCCACCCGTGGCTGAGCATGTCCCAGTGTTGTTCCTGGCCACAAGTGCTGCTAAGTTGGTACTTCGTAAAGTGCTGTACTGAGTAGTTGCACTTCCCTGCTGCTGTTTACTCAGTGCAGGGAGGGCTCCTGCTGCCTGTGGCTGTTCAGGAGCTGTTAACCAGTTGATCTGTCATGTAAGAAAGCTTCTGAACTGAAGCGGTGTTTGTGATGGTTGACTCATCGTGTGGGAGGTTTAGGGCACTTTCCTGTACTTAGTTGTGCTGTTTCTCAAAGGAAGGCTCATGTAGGAAACAATCCTCCACTGGGCTAAACCTTAGGAGGCTTGGATTTCGTGTGTAGCTCTGTCCTGCCTAACTTGACCCATGGAGCAAGGCAGCGGTTTACCAAAGTGGTGGAAACTGTAAATTGAGAGCTGGGTACTGTTGTAATTATTTAATTTCTTTAAATGCTGGTCCTGCTGGGTTAGAATGGTACCTAAAGTAGCCTCTACTTAGTGTCCTAATATCACTGATTGATGAAAACCATTTCATAATTGAAGTTAGACTGTTTTTTAGAGATGCAGAACCTGTGTAGGGAAGGGTCTCTGTCTCCTTTTCCATCCAGGGACGGCTGAGCACACTGGGAATGCAGCAGTCTGAAGCATAAACATTAATAATACAGTGGATATTATTCAAATGAAGGCTGCCACTTTTCCTTTGTGGGAATAACCCCCTGGGTAATCACTGCACGTACTTATCTGTTCCTATAATTGCTTTCAGCAGAATCACTTCAAAACAAGCAGTGCTGGCAGGATGCTGGTCTCCCTGCTCTTCCCCCAAGTGAGCCGACCCCTTCGTTGCCTCGTCTGGGACTTGCACCGTTGTGTATGGAGGTTGGGTGGGCAGAAGAGGGCTGGCTGTTCCTGCAGGGGTCTGCAGACCACACGGGCAACCTACAGCAGTGACGTTACCCCTGTCTTCACTAGGGCTTTGGCTTTTGGTGATAAAATTGCCATCGTTGACCAAAATGGTGAGCACACTTACAGGGACCTTCTCAGCCAGAGTCTGCGCTTGTCCCAGGAGATCTGTAGAACTCTGAACTGCTCCAGCAGGGACTTGAAAGAAGAGAGGATCTCATTTTTGTGTCCCAATGATGCCTCATATGTGGTGGCCCAGTGGGCTTCCTGGATGAGCGGTGGCATAGCCGTGCCCCTTTACAAGAAACACCCTGTGGGGGAACTGGAGTATGTGATTCAGGATTCACAGAGCGCTCTGGTCATCGCAGCAGAGGAGTATGTGGGGAAAATAACACCCAGCGCTGAGAAGCTGGGAGTCCCGGTTCTGCCACTTCATAGGTCTCATAGTGATGGATCTGCAAGTCACACAGCAGTGGAAGAGGGTCCCTTGACCACCTGCTCCTCATGGAAAAATAGAGGAGCCATGATAATCTACACTAGTGGGACAACGGGAAGACCCAAAGGTGTCCTCAGCACCCATGAGAATGTGCAAGCTGTGGTGAGTGCCGCTTTCCCCCCTGCAAAGCTCATGCCAAGTCTTGGCTTTCCAAGGTGATTGGGAGTTGCACACCCCAAAGCACAACACAACCTTACCACAACCAAATTCCTGCACAGAGCGGTGGTGATGTATCTCCAAAGTCCTCAAAGCTTTTAAGGTGAACACACAGAGTGTTTGAGGCTCTAAGCCTTGTCCTTTTGATGTTGCTGTGCTGCAAGTGCAGCCAGGGGCAGATGGACTCTTCTCCCTGCTTTCCTGGAAAGCAGGAGGGATGAAACCTGTTGTAAAAAGACTGCTTTCTTTGCAGTTTGCATTTCTTCACCATGACTAGGAAAGAATCTTTGCCCCTAATTGGAATATAACTTAGCCCAGTACAGTACTGCGTGAAGTCTGTGCATTATTCAGCTATATATCCCCAAGGCAAAAAATCCATTAGCTCTCTGAGCCAAAAGGAATTAGAAGTTTGAATGAGTTTGCTGACTACCTCACCAGTTGGTTATCACTGCCTGCAACTGATAGACTCAGGCCATTAGGGAAAAAGGGCAGGGAATACATTGTGCTTTACGGATGCCTCCAAAAGCTTAGGTTGTTCTGGGTGCTCAGATACTGCAGTGTCAGGAGTGGTGAAAGCCTTGATGGATGGAGCCAGGGCTTGGCTATATTGAGCAAAGAATCTGTTTCCTTACAAATATGCCAGTCATTTGGGAGGTGGCCTGAGCAGTCACTGTCTTTTATACTGTCTTGCAGAAAGCCTAAAACCTGCTCCCTGCCCTGTGGGAGGGGGTTGTGAATGACATGGCTAAATTCCAGTGTTCAAATGCTTTTTTATTTTTAGATAGCTGGAAATAAGCTTTCCAGTTGCTAACACTGGGTGCTGAAGGGCATTGTTCACCCAGAAGCCTGAGGTCTTTAGATAATTATCTTTTCCTAACAGTGTTTTAGAAGCTTGATGTACTAAAATATTTTACTAATATGAAACATATTTTCTGTTTATCAGACAGTCATTCTCTGCTCCTACTGACTATCCCTTAGACATGCTAAAAGCCCAATGTCATCGGTGTCCGATCTATGTCAACAGAGTTCTGGGAAAATTAGTTTTTTGATTACCATTTCTGTCAACTCTGCCTGTGCAGCAGCAGGCTAGTGAGTTTGTAAGTCCTACTGAAAATCATTGTTGACTATTTATTTCTCAGTAATGAGGAAGGTCTTTGCTGATGTATGAAGATACATGCTGACAAGGTGCAGGGGGTGTTCCTCTTGTGTTCTACTGTTGTGGTGGGAATTTTGCTCAAACTGACCCTAAAGGAAAGATTTTTGTGCCCAGGTGTCATTCTAGGAGGTCTGGGATTTCTGCCACCAATTGTGCCCAGGGGATTTAGGGCCTGGATACCTTTCTAAGCCGTGAGAGTCTTTTCTCTTACCCTAATACTGGATTGTATGTTTTCTTCTGCAGACCACAGGGCTGGTTGAGAAATGGGAGTGGAAGATGGAGGATGTTATTCTGCATGTGCTGCCTTTACACCATGTCCATGGGGTGATCAATAAGCTCCTCTGTCCTCTCTGGGTGGGAGCGACATGTGTCATGTTACCTGAATTCAGTGCGCAGATGGTAAGTCTGGAGGGATTGCGTGTTGTCTTTGAAATTCAGCAGCAAGACCCTGTGCATTGTAATTAGAGCAACTTTGGGAATAAGTTCTTAAAAAATTCCAGTCTCTTTAACCACTGGCTACATGCAGTTCACAAACAATGTTAAAAATGATTTTAGTTGGACACTCGGTCTGAGGTAAACATGCTTTCCTGGAGGCTACAACTTGTTTAAGCGTGACATACGTAATCATAATGCTATACTGCTCCTCCTCCTGATGCTGAGGGTCTGTGACTGGAGGTGGGCCCTTCTAAGTACAGACTTAAGAATATCTGCACTCAGAATAAGGGTTCCTTAACTTTCTAGTACCAGGGAAAGTGGAAATACTGGGTTTTTCTCTTGCATGTTAGTGATGTGCTGCCTGAAGCTATGATGCTTGTCAGGTATTTCTTTTTTTAGCTTCATTTTTCCTTCCAGTCCAACGTCCTCAGTGTTTTGTGTTGAATTACATGACAGAACACATTCTTTAGTGTTTCTTGCAGGCCAGGTAAGAGAAATGCTGACGTTCATTCATTACATCACTTGCATTGAAACATTGCTCTTTCTTTGCAGAGAAACAAGTGTTAGGAGATCTGTCAGTTCAGACTCAGTGATGTGAGAGAGAGTTTGCAAATCAAGACCTTCTTACAGCCTTGCAGGAAAAAGTGGCAAGAGGGAAACCTTACTTGAATGCAGTAGTGACACGCTTATAATGTTGTTCTAGCTGAGACAGGAAACACTGGTCCCAGTGCTCTGCTTCTCTTTTGTTCCTTGCTGCTGTGGCAGGCAGCCAACCTAAAGAGAGGAAGAAAAGGAACTAAGAAACAGGGCAACCAGCAGGAAGATGGAACAGTTTCTACAGTTACTGGCCCCTAGGATCCAGCCTTGTTCATCTGTGTCTCCCAGTTTTGTGAATGGTGAGAGACAGTGGAGTCTGCAATGTCACTGTTAGGGGAGCAGTTGGGTTTGCAGGTGCTGGTGCCACCTCGTTGCAGAAAGGAAATGTGCATTGTTGATACAACTCCCTGGGAAAGTGCAAAAAGCCCATCAAGCCTGTGCTTTGTAAATAAACTGGCTTTTTAACCTTTTCGTATTTATTCATATGCTAGGTGACTTTGTCACACCAAAAGGACAAAGTCCAAAAGTGTGAGGTACACCCAGAAGCCTTTATCTGTGCTGCAGTCAGGCAAGAGTGAGCCTGGGCTCTGATCCAACCGGCTGCAGGACAGCATGATTCTTCATTGCTTGTTTCTGCTTCTTGGAGAAGCAACCACAGAAAATGCATGCTTCTGTTCTTGTTTCAAGATGGCCCTGACACCTGAACACCCAGTTGCTGCCCAAGCACTGGTCTTTCAGGGGGAAAAAATCCCAGAATCCTGGAAGGACAGCTCTGCATTTGCAGTTACAGAGTAAATGCGTAGGTTGCTGTGGTAGAAGGCATGAGGAAGGTCCCCTGGCATCTGTAGCCAGTGCTTTCTCCTCAGTGGTCACTCCGAAATTGTCTCCATTCATCTTTACAGTGTCACCCTAAAAGCTCAGGCTGCAGCAGGCATGTGTGCCTTGCCGAAGCCGAGGCTTGGGATATACCCAGCCCTGATGATGCTGGTGAGGTGGCAGAAGAGCATGCTGTCAGCCTGGAAGCAAAGCCGAGCCCTCTGGAGGGCGCGTTTCTCCACGTCCTGCGCCACTGGTGATTGATTGTCCCTCATACCCTTGTGTTTTTCTCTGTTCTCTCTCAACATCTGCAAATCAATGAGGTGACGTTGAAGGATGGGTTCAGAGGCGGGGGGAGCAGGACACCCCGCCTGCCTTCTCTCATCAAAGCTCTCCCCCAGACTTGACAACCAAGGGCAAGCGGGGACACCACTGGAGGGTGTCTGCTTGACCCTGGAGGTTGAACTTGGGCATGGAGGTCTGCATGGCAAGTGTTCCTGCTGCAGCAAGCGCTGTTCCGAGGGCTCTCAGGTGCGTTTGGACTTTGAAGGACGTCATTTGCTCTTCTATTTTTTTATTCCCTTTATTTTTCCGAGGGCCTCCCCTGGGAGCTGAAAGTGGTTTGATCGACACTACAAAGAAAGCACATGAGGGTAAATAAGGCTTTCTTGTGGAGTTTAATGCAAGCTGCCTTTCAGTTCCAGTCTATTTTCACCAGCTGTTTACAAAATGCCCTTTGCTACTGAAATCAGCCTTCAGAAAAGCAGTGGAGTTTCAGTGGAGGATTTTGCAAAAGGAGCCTGAGTTTTGCTGTGTGCTTTTTTTTCCTTCACTGCACCTTGAGAAAGCAGCCAATTATAGTGTGATATAAAGAAACTCGAATGGCAGCTAAAACACTTGACAGGCTGATCAAAACAAGGCTAGGAACTTACTCTCAACCTGCTGCAGACATATTTAGCCTTGAGTGATACTGGCAAGGGTTCAAGGGAAACCGCAGCAGCATGCCCAATGTGTGTTTGGTTTCTAATCACTAACACTTCATTATACAAAATAAATACTTTATTATTACAGTGTTTATTAAATTACATAATTTGTGGCATGCCTTATAGTCGTGGATACAGATGCCAGTCTGGTTTCGGTGGTGGTAATAGTGCTTTTTTTTACTTAGTTAGAAGATGTTTTAAGCCCAGGACCGAGGCTTGCTTGTTGTTCCCTGCAGTGCAATGTTAGGAGGTGGCATTTTTCAGACCCTTCCTTCTGCTTTTGGTAGCTGTCCAAGGAAAGGTTAAAAATCATGACTGTGGAGTAACCCGAGTGTCCTGACCAACATCCACTCTCTTACTGAAACAGCATCTGATGTCTGCGGCTGCATGCAAGCTATTGCTGAGGCCACAAGGGCTCATTAAAGTGTATTGAGATGCCTCAAGCGTGAAAGTTGCTGCATAAAATCAGATTCTTTTTATTAAATGAGGACATCCATTACTTTGCACTAGCTACTGTACATGTTATAATTCACTTTATAGCACCATCTGTTAAGACTGTCTTGCATAAGCTTTTCACAGCATCTTTTTATTGTAAGTTATTAAAAAATATGGCTGCATCTATTAATCATTTATTAATAAAGGGGTTATAAATGGACCCTTAATTTCCAGCAGTGCAATCCACTCATATGTGACATGCTAAGTCCTCTGGTGCGTGTACTCCTTGGGGTGCAGTGTGTCTTCAGGCGAGCCCCTATCGGGCTCCTGCCTGGGGACCATGGGAGTGGCACCTGGCACTCAGGAATGGCTGTAGGGGCAAAAAGTTCAGTTGCTGCTCTGGGTATGTGGACTGGGAGCAGGTAGGAGAACAGCAGTGAGCCTGCCAGTGCCTTCCTCCCAGCAGCTGTGTGTGGCAAGGATGGCGCTGGTGTTGTTTGTTTGTTTGTTTGTTTTTCAAATAAGGGTAAGAACTGAGAGGGCAAAAACCTCCTTTGGAGACAGAGCAAGCTGCAGCCTAAGCTTCCCTGTACAGTCCTCTCACCAGGACTTCCTTCCAAGCAGACTTCTCCAGCTGCACCGTTCCTGTGTGCAGGCAGGCAGTTTTTCTCAGCTGCTCCTGAACCTGTTAGAAATGCCTGCCTCTTTTCTTGTGCAGGAGTAGAAATTTTAAAGATGCTGGATTTATACAGTTTTTGTGTGCGTTGGTGGCCAGAGGAGGAGAGATTAATGCCTCTGCTTAAGGAAGGAGTACAAGGTGAACCTTCTACTTATTGGGCATCAGAGAAAGCCTGTGCACAAGTATTTTTTGAGCATTGGGGTTGGCAGTAAGCAGACAGTAGAGCTTTCATTCCCCAGCACCTCCCTCTCTCCATCTTCCTTCCCCACCCGGTGACAGCTGCTCGAGCTGAGCACGCCCTGTGATGTGAGTGTTACTCCATGGAAAAGTCAGCAAGTCTGGAAAGACCGACCGAGGTGTCCTCTGTAGCAGCACTCTTGCCATAAGAGTTGCACATTGATGGCCCTGTTCTGGACTAGGAGGAAGCTGCGCTGGCTAGTGAGTCGTGAAGTCTGTCTGCTTTGCAGGATCCTCAGCTGAAGCTTTTGGCCAAAGCGGATCCACTTAGAGTTTGAACAACATGAACAGCTTGTCTTTGCCTTGAACCACTTCTAATCTTGCCTTAAGGGAGAGATAATAGCAAAAGGCTCCCTGTCAGCTTTTCACACTGATAAACATGAGATCAGATCCCAGGGGGTCTTTCAGTCTTAAAGTGCAGAGTGGGAAATAAAAGCATTCAAAACCTTGAAGGGTGAAACTCGCTCTGACGAGCAATGGGGGAAGCTTATAGAAGTCTCAACTCCATGTGACCTAGATATGGTGTATGCTGCCCGCTTGGCTCTGCTGGGCAGTTTTTGAGCTGTAGCGCACTGCCTGCAGAATGACAATGCTGTCTGTGCCCTGCAACCACTTCCATAATAAATATGCTGAGATGCAGATTTATTGCCCTAAAGTTCCAAAAGGAGCTTTTCTTTTGGTGCAAACGTTACTGCATGTCTAACTTGAGGGCTTGGTCCTTGCCTTGGAGGCACCTTAAAAAAATCACATGCAGTTGTACAGTGTCACAGGCAAAGCCATCAAATTCATTAATTTTATTTGGACCATTCTTTCTAGGTGTTTGCCCTGATGTGAATGATGAGTGTCCACAGCTAGTGTGTGATTTGGGACTGATACTCACTGAGGTTGCTACTGCATTGTGTGGTTACACCCCTGCACTGAGCTTGTGCTGCCTTCCTCCTGAAGACCAGCAGTTTGATTTGTGAGCAAACTGTTTGTGCTTGCTGCTGCTGCTATCTGTGCGAGCCAGGCAAGGCTGGGGCTTTATACCTTTGCTGGGCTGTGCAGGGAGATCTGGGGCTCAGCAGTCACAGTTGCCTCCGGGAAGGAGAAGTGTACACTATGCTGAGCCTCTCCCTTGGATCTGTCGCTTCTGCAAGCATCACTCTGGGTAGCTCTTTTGGCTTCTCTTTAAAAGAAAAGCAAAACCAAGCAGAGGATTCTGATCTCAAATAACCAAACACTGCTAAGATGCTGCTTGTAGCATGCTGGGGATTGCATTTCCCATCCAGTTTTAGTTGGGGAAAGGCAATTGTCTTTTCATCTGTTAATGGGAGGCTTCAGAAGAGTTATTTTATTTCAGACTCAAAGAGGAGTTGGTGGTGGGAGGAGCAGGTCACCAGTGAATGGCTTATGTTTGATCACTTCTTGCAGACCTGGCTTTAAAAAGTTAGAGTTTTTCTTCCTATCTCCCCAGATCTGCCGTCTGTCCTCAGCATCTGTTACGGAGTAACGTCTTTTGATGTGTGTGTGGAAATATAAAAAATGGAACCAGAGCCTGTCATATCTACTTATATTACCAGGTCCCAGGGAAAGCACTTGTTCCTTTCAGTATGCCTACAGCATCGGAAGGGTTTAAAAGCTTCAGCCTGGAATGCAGAGGGGCCGTCAAACTGCACTGATGAATAAATGATTAAAACCAGAGTCATGCCGAGCGCAAACAGTTTGGGGTTATAACAAACATGAGATGAAGCCACTGAGGGCCCAGTTTCCCTTTGAAGAGAAGAATGTTTCTCTCTTTGCATATTGCTCATGAACCCTTGGCGGCTCGGTCCTTAGCGGAGAGCAGAGCTCCCCTTGGTTCTCTCCCATCTCATGTCATGCTCATCTGCCTTTGTCAGGGATAAACTGATAGCGGACGTGGGTGTGTGGTCCTGCCATCCTTTTTGTGCTACTGGAGAGTTATGGAACCGTTCTGTCCTCAGCATTAGGTACAGGGTCTCGCCAAAGGAGGATCAGGCTTGACTGCAGCCACGTTGCTGCCTGTTGCTCTTGCAGAGGCTCCGAGAATTGCAGGCAGCTCCTTTCCTTGCCAGCAGTGCTACCCACTCGGCAGTGATCAATGCGAAACACAAGCCCATCTCTCCAATCAAAAGGGATGTAAAGGGATGATTTAACCTTGCATTAGGGGTGTTGTTACTTTTGAAAAGGTTTAAAAAAATTCAATAACAACTGAAAATGATACAATAATTTTATAGAAGCGAGGAGCTGTTGTGTCTGTCAATAAAGGCAGCAGCACGGGCTGTCTATTTTCTGTTTGCGGGTGGGTGGGAAAATCCATGCTGATGTTTGCTTCCTGAAAAGCTTTTAGGCATTTTTGCCTACATCTCTTCTGGCTTGGTTTGGGAGCCCTGTGTCAGGCAGAGTCTTGCAAGATTTAGCATACAAATGGTTGTTGCCACCTGCTCTTTTTTTTTTTTTTTTTTTTTTTTTTTTTGCGTTAGAAGATGCCCAGATGTTGGTGGATTTGGTGTTTTCTGTCTAGTTTACAGCATTGTACACCTCCTGCTGAAGGTGAGGCCTCTGTAAAGGAAAATAAATGTTTTTCTCCTCTGTGTTTGCATTTCTTACTTCAGGTGATCTTAGCAGATCTGCAGCCTGTCTGGGAAGGTTGCTGTATGGAAGGACCATCTCTTGGAGCAGCTTGCATGTCCTCATTCACCATCGTGCCATCTGTGTGCCAGAAGAAATATGTGGGAAAAATCTTACAGTGATGTCTGTTGTTTTGTACCCACTGGTGTAATTCTCTCCTTTTTTTTTTTTCATTTACTGATGGCAAAATCCCACTGGCCAGCCCATGGAATTGCCCAGATATGCTGTTGTAGAGTGGGAGGGGAAGAAAATCAGGAATGTTAGACTGATGGGAAGGCTCTTGGGAACAGAAGGTCTTCCACTTCGTTGCTGGCTCAGGCAGCTCTGTCCTGTAAGCCTGCCCTGGACTTTCACTGCTGTTTCTGCTGATAGGAAGCTGTTCTCACTCTTGCTTTCTTGCAATTAGAAACTTTTTTGGTTTAGCCTTTGCTTTTCTTAAAAAGAATCATGGTCCATCTGAACATTTCCCTTTGGAAGACTGCTTATTCACTTGTGTCCAGTGAGCACTTGATGCAAACTGCAGCAGCCCCAGCACACAGTGCTCTTTTTGCCTCCAGAATCCATGGCTTTTTAAAAGCACTTGGAGTGCTGAGGTGTCAGGTGAGCAAAATGAAATGAAATGATGGGTTGCCGATACCCTGTCCACAGGTAATTGATGTGGTGACGGTGACACATGGGATAACAGAGAGGGGAAGATTGATTGTGCTGCTCTAAGCCTGACAGCGTTGGAGAATGTCGTGCGCTGAGGAGGGCAAAGCTGATCTCTTGCTACGAGCCTGCCCAAGCCCTGGGATTGATTGATTAGTCTGAGGTAACGAGACTTTCCCAGATCCTTCTCTCAAACCTTGAAGTTATAGTTATAAAACAAAAATAGCGGTTACAGCTGGCTGGGCAGTGACAAGCCCACCGGACAGATCAGAGTCTGTAGAAGGCTTGGGGCTGCCAGCTTTGTACCATGGCTCGGCGCATAGTGCTGTTAAAATGCATGGGTAGGATCCAGATTTGGCTGAGCAGGAGCAGAGCAGGTGGAGATCTTTGGCTGTCAGCAGATCACCCCGGCAGCTGGTGGCACAAATCCAAAGGCAGCTGCTTATCTTCAGGAAAGGGACTGTTGCTGGGGTGAGTCAGACTGACATAGAAAAACACTACTGCTGTGGCTGGAGTGGCAGTAGGGAGGATTTTATCTAGGGCAGGAGTTGAGCAGGTATGCGAGGACAGGTGACTCTGGGGTGCAAGAGAGATCTGCTGTGTTTTGGAGTAGGGGTGTGGGGTTTTTTTTCAAATCCAAGTCCGTGTGAAAATAACTGCTGCATGGCCGGACTGGAAGTCTGGCTGCACTCCCTACAGCTGCTTTGGACTTGTGAAGGTGAAAAAAAATCATACAGCAAGGACTGAGCAGCCCAAGCATCTGTCTTGCTTTCAGTTCTTTCAGTACAGGCCTGATCCCTGCTTGCCATCACACGTCTCTCCCTGCCCAAGGCAACAGCTCTCAGGAGCACCGGGCTGAGGAGAAAAGGTCCATGCACTCCTCCCCTGACTTTGAAGAGATCCTTCTCCATCTTGCTGCCTCCAGTGGAAAAGATAATGGGGGCTAAAAAGATCTTTGGAGAAGGAGGCTGGGGGGAGTATGATAGGAGCTAGATCCTTCTAAATGCAGTTTTGCCTATTCTGGCTTGTTTCAGGGGATCACCTGGTAGGCAGGGTTTCTGCAAGCCTACTGGAACCTCCAGCAGGTCCCAGCCATTGCCCTGTGTCCCATCAGTAGCTGCTTGGAGCGAGAGCCCCGCTGTCTGCTCCTGCTCTGCTGCCAGCACCGTGCGCTGCTCCCCAGTACTCTCCACGCTGAACCGCACTGCGTTGGTGACGCACAGCTAAGACCACGTTTCTCCAACACAGAGTGCAATATTCTCTCCAGGCATGTCACACACGGGTCTGGGCAAGTCATGTTCCTCCTCTGCTTTCCCTGATGCCGAGAGGGTCTCGCAGCGCTCATGTCCCAAGGAGCCCAGGGGTTTTTCCACCTTGTCCATTTAACTCACCCCATTGAGGACCCTCTCTGGACTGGGAGGCAGTGTGAATTCTCTTCTGTTTTGGTAGGATGGTGCCTTTGTTGGATGTGTCCTGCTCTATTAAAAATAACAACATGGTGGCAGCAGGTTTTTTTTAGGAGCTGATTGTTCTGAAGCAGTGGAGTGAGAGACGCAGGGGAAGGCGGCACTAGCGCAGCGAAGTAGAAAGTAATGAAATGGAACCCGAGCAAGCAGGATGGAGAGGAAAGGGGCAGAGTGACAGCATGAAGGAGAATCACTTGTTCACCTTCAATCAATTCCTGCTTTTTCTCGCCATCGCACGCGCCTGTGTGCAGCTGAGCGTGCGCATGCTGGGAGGGGAGAGGCAGCATGCGTTGTCAGGAGCTGTTAGGAAATACATTTGTCAACAATGGGGCAGGGACTGGAGCGAAAAGAAAGAAGTGCCCGTGGTCTTTTATTTATTGATAGCTTTGGATCATTCCTGTCTTGGGAAGAGCTTACCTTGGAGGAAGAGTGGCAAGGTTTGGGAGGAATGGACCCAGTTGCTGTATTTATGGCTCTTACCCATTGCTAACTGCTCACAAGTGGGGCTGCTGAGCCGAGGTAGTAACTGGTCTTCATCCTCCCCAGCAGAACTGGAATTTACCCTTCTTTGTAGTTCCCACGGGTTAGCGGGTGTTGCAGTGGAAGAACATTGTCCCTGCAGGGACCATTCCTCTTGGGAAGAGATAGATTGGTGAAGCTGCCCTCCTGACTGCAGCTGTTTTACCTGCCGTGGCTAATCTGAGCTCACTGGGGCATGTGTCTCTCTGCCACCTCACCAGAAGACGACCGTTCACATTGCAGTGGAGTCTTACTTACAGTTCATGTGCTTGATATCTTTCTTCCCAGCCTTGTAATCCATCTTAAAAGCATTTCTCCCTCAAAGGTTCAAGTCTGTGGGCTCATACCTGTGTATCATGTTCTTAGGATGTGACTTAGTGTCTTTCCAAAGCAGAGCCCCCATACTTCGAAAAGCTGGTGGCTTTGTGTAGCCTCTGAAGAGCTGTATGTAATAAGGGAATTAACTGATTCTGCCGCAAGCATATGTCTTCAGGAGCAATTTCTTGGCTATGGCATGCTGGTACTAAAAAATGCCATTTCCATCATGTTGTGCTGATAGAGAGTGAAAGCAACTGGGTGATCTGCTGGTGGGATGAGAGCTTAATATTATAATAAGGGGCATGATGAGAACTGGGAGCTGTTGTTCTGGATGTGGATGAGGAGCGTGCAACAGACTTCCAGTTGTTTGTGCTTTCCAAAAGCCTTTGATGGCAGACGTTTGATTTGTTTATGGCCAGCCCAGGTGTCTTTAATGTGGACAAGCCTGTTGCACTCCTGCACCTCACTTTCCCTTTGCACCACACCAAGAAGCAGTGATGAGGCCCACTGCCCTGTGAAGTGTTTGCAGAGCCCTCACCTGTCAACCCCTTCAAAGGGGCTGAGGATTTAGCGTGACAGCACTGGCAATCACTTCCCTCTACACTTTATATTAGGGTGTATTTTAAATGTGTGTGTTCCCTTCCTTTCTAGGTTTGGAAGAAGCTCCTAAGCTCGCAAGCTCCCCGTATCAGTGTCTTTATGGCAGTGCCCACTATTTACGTCAAACTGATAGAGTATTATGACAATCATTTCTTTCAACCACAAGTCCAGGATTTTGTGCGTGCCTTTTGCCAAGAGAACGTCAGGTAGGTGAGTGGTTTCCCTCTGGGCAGAGGCTCCTGGTGGCTGTCTGTCTCCATGGTGGATCTGCCAAGTTCCCTTTTCAGCATCACCTCTTTGCAGTGCTGATCGCTGTGCTTTAGTAGCTCTTTGTCAAGAACCAGGGTGACTTTATTTAATTATAAAGAGTAAATATAATTTTATAAGAGTAAATTAATAATTTAATTAATTAAATTAATTAAATTAATTAAATTAATAATTTACTCTTGCACAGTAAAGCCAGAAGGGGTCTGCATGCTCGTTACATGTGTCACCCTACATATACAAAACTCGGGACTTCATCCTGCAACCCAGGTTTGTATTGCAGCATCTCTCCTGGAAGGCTATCCCATCTTAACTTAAAACCCATATGAGACAGAGAATCTTCTATCTGTGAGAAACATCCTTGGTCACAGTTAAAAGGCTTTTGGGGCTTCTGTCTTAAGGTTTTATGTAGGAGCAGGGTTTATGCAACCCCATGTTAGACTGCAGATTCCCTGGAGCAAAGGTGTTCTTGGATGCTTTCTTATATGGCATTTCCTTGTGCAGGTTAATGGTTTCAGGCTCAGCAGCCCTGCCTGTGCCTGTCCTGGAGAAGTGGAAGAGCATCACTGGGCACACGTTGCTGGAGAGGTATGGGATGACTGAGATTGGGATGGCGCTTTCTAACCCTTTGCATGGAGTCCGTGTCCCAGGTAGGAGTCTCTAAAGGGTGCACACTCTTTTGGAGGCATTTGGCTGTGAGGTGCTCTTGGGTTTTCTCATCACAGAGAATGTACATCTAGTTGCCATTTGTTGTGTTTGAGGAGCAGGCTATGGTAGGAAGAATGAAGCTGGGAGGAGAAATGGCATTGGGAAGCCAGGAGGGGGCATGGCTTTGTGGGAAGTGGGTGGTGGGTTTCTCTAGGATCATGAGCCATGGTGGATGTGCAGATCTGTGTGTGCAGAGCTCACAGTGGTGTATGCTGACCTGACCAATCAGTCTGGTCCTGTCCAGAAGGCAGAGTCCATATCAATGCTTTATTATGTCCAAGTTCAAGGGTGGTAATGGGACTGCATCTTCAGCTCCTGCTCTGTGAAGTTGTATTCATGTGTGGCATTGACACAGGATTTTCCTCCACACAGCAGTTCATGTCCAACTGATCAGTACTGAACATTTAAAATAGGATGTCTGCTCACTCTTATTTTAGTGCAAGTTTCTTGACTCCTCAGGAATTAGAAATTGTCACACCTCGTCGTACACTCTGGTTCTGTTCTCTCCTTGTCTTGCCTCACTTCTCTTAGCTACACTTTGTGACTCCTCTCAATATCTGTAGTTTATGTAACCTAGAAATAAATTGATCTGAAACATTAAAAATATAAAATGCCCCCATCCTCCCTTTGGTTAAAAACGTGGCCATCTGTCTGCCGAGCAACCCAGCCCACCACTATGCCACCTTCTCCTCCCCACATGCTGTCTGTGCATGCATGGCACCATATGCATCATCTTGGTCTCCAATGTCTTTGAGGACTGGAGTCTGGGTGTTGTGGCATCCCACAGCATCCCAGTCCCAACTCAGTGCCCCTGCCGGGATCGCGCAGGAAGAGGAGAAGCCACTGTTCCCTGACACTGGTTCCTCAACAAGAAAACAGCTCAGGGGCAGCATGAAATACAAAGTCTAGTTTACTTCTGCAGAGTAGGTGTCATTCTCTTACCCCACCTCAGCCGGTCTTCCCTGCCTCTGGAACCCCTAACCCTGCAGGCTGGAGAGGGAAGCAGGCAGGGAAAAGAGATTCTCACCCACATGAGCTCTATCTATCCATGAGCCCCATGCTGCAGGGTGATGGTGCAGTTTGAATGGCCCTGTCCCCTAGTTATATTTGGTTTTCATTAGTCTTCAGGAAAGGGAAATGAGTGGAGGTGCTAGAATTTTCCCAGGAGACAAAAGGAGAAAGGAAGTAAGACTGAAAATAAAATGGGCAAGACAGATACTGGCACCTGGAAGGACAGCTCCAACACTAGAGCTGGATGGCCGTGCTCCTGAACAGAGCCGGGGCAGGGCCCCAGGGGTCTGCAGGGGTGCTGGGGACAACTTCTCCCTTGCAGCTACAAGCTGAGGGGCTGGTGATCAAGTCTGACTGGCCATCACTCCAGCCACTGTCCAGGGGCTTGCTGCAGCCCCAAGAGGGGAGAGAAACATCTCACAAAGGTGTGGGTGAGCCAGAGAACTTACAGAAAGAAGGCTATAATCGAATAGGCTTGATTAATTTATTTCAGGAAGTGTCATTTGAGAAGCAGATGAATGAAGCTGAGGCATAATCTACTGAAGCTGTGAAAAAGCTTTTGATGTAGCGCCCCACTAGAGGCTGGGATGTAAGGTCAGCAGGTACCCTAGAGCATCCGTTGCGAGAGAATCAGCTGGGAAATGCAGTGATGGGCTGGGAACAGAGGCTGCACAGGAGGAGCGGTGAAGTATCCAGAGAAAAGCGGTGAAATATCCAGAGAAAAGACCTCAGATGACGCTGGTGTTTCAGGAACAGATGCTAGGCAGTAGTGACCACAGACCTGGGTGCTAACCAAAGGAATAATTAACTGTATTTTGAAATACAGTGGTACTGCAAGCGTTGCACTTCACCTTGTGTGTGAGTCTGGGGATCCTCATACTTGCCAGGGGATTTCTCTTGGAGCAGGAGAAGCATGTGACTTTTGCTGTTGCTTCATGAGCTCCTGTCTTTGAGGAGAGGTTCTGGGGCTTCCCTCACCTGCTTCCACCTCCTTGGTGTGGCTTGGGAAGAACCTGATGTCACCACTGGTGTCATCAGTGTGGCACCGCTTTCCACCCACAACATGGGTCTGAAGGGGCAGGGACAAGGAGGGTTCTAATTTTCCAAAGAAGAAAAGATGAAATATTTGAAAGATAAATGTTTGCTTGTATATGGTTAAAACCCTGCTTAAAATGCCTCTGTTTTCACCAGCTCTCATTCTAATCCCCCTGGTGCTGTTACTGTGAAGGGAGATGAATAATTCATGGACAGAGAATGCCTCACTGGGCCTAATCACCACTTTAATTGGAGGTTTAGATCAGAGGCGGCTAATAGCTCCTACAGCGGGGACTCCATGTATTGTTGACAGTGAGATCGTTGAGTGCCTTATCGTTGGCCTGTTTCAATTCTCCCAGGACACCACCGCGCATAACAGCATCGAGGTCCCCAGATACCGAAGGACACAGACCGCAGGGCCAATTAAATTTATCTGGGAAGAGCTGACAACTTTTTTAAACAGAGGAGAACTGGTGAAAGAATAATAGTGTCACTCCTTCCTGATTGCAGCCTGGCTGATGCCGGCTGAGCTGACACCACGGGCATGTTGCCAGCATTTCTTAACATTCAAGAACCTGCAAATTGGAGAGAACAGGGAGGGAGCAAGAGAGGAAGGAGCAGGGATTTCTCCCCAGTGTCTGCTTGGGATTATTGCTGCAGACAAAAGGAAGCCAGGGCTGAGTGTCAACCCCCTTCTGACCAGCCACAATTGAGGTCTCGGCATGATCAGGACCTCCAGTGCTGTGTCGTTGGAAATGGGCCCAACCTTCTGCTTGGAGCCTGCATGGTGTTTTATCTTGATGTGGCAGGTGGACTTGAGAAACCCTAGTCATTGTTTTTGCACAAATTTTATTAATACTGTCAGGTTCCTGTAGCTCTAATCAATGTTACGAGCATTTTCATCTTTTATTGATTTCCAAGTTTGTCATTTTTTCTAGGTACCAGAAAGCCTTTTCCAAATTGAATATAAGGAAACAGCTCCCTACAGGGGACTCATTTTACATGTTGGTTTTACTTTAGCCGTGTAGGAAGTCATTTGTAATGGTGAGACTAGAAGTGGGCGCTAACCGTGTAGTCCTGCTGCCCATGAATCAATCTGTTGTATTTCTGCAATGAGGCCAGTAGGTTGCATACAGGGAAGAAACTTCCGTCCCTGGAGGTGTTTAAGGTGAGGGTGGATGAGGTACTTAGGAGCATGATTTAGGGATTGGTGGGAATGGTTGGACTCGACGATCCAGTGGGTCTCTTCCAACCTGGTTATTCTGTGATTCTGTGATTCTAGGAAGGCATCCATCTGACCTTGATTTGAAGGCTTCCAGAGATGGCAAATGTGTGAAAGCCAATAGCAGTTCATTGCACTGGTTACTGCTCCCTCCATGAGCTTTGCAAGACTGACTTTGCAGTGCCTGCCCGCCATCCCTTGGTGTGTCTCTCAGGGAGGTTGGAGTCTGGTAGCACAAAGCATTTTTCATAAGGGAGAAAATGTTCCCATGTCAGTCTGGAAGGTTCAGATGGCTTCAGCAAGCTCAGTGTGCAAACAATTAGTGTGTTTTCCATGACTTATAACTTGCTTTTTGAGTCCTCCTGGAGCCTACCTTGGCAGTACCAGACTGTTTAAAGTACATAAATGCCTCTACATGGCACCTCAGGGCACTTCTCCTGGTAACTTGTCCTGGCACATTCTTCTCCGTCCTTACACTGCTGCTGTCTTCTGTCTCTGACTTCTGGCAGTGTCTGTCTGTGAGATGAGAGCAGCCCAAGCGGTGCTTGTGGCAAGAGAAGAACCTTGCTGCATGTGTTGGCTGACCTGAATGCCGAAGGCAATTTCAAGCTGAACAGACACACATCCCGGAACTGCCACGTCGCTTGCTGTTTATTTCTTGCCAGATTTGCTAATTGTTCGGGTAGTTTCGCTGCAATAAAATCTCACTCCCTCATAGCCCATCTGCTCTTAGCTGATCCTGCAGGGATGCCATAAATCTGGGCTACGACGACATATCGATTTCCATGGCAACTGACCAATGTAGCGAACAAAATCATGATGTCATAGATATCAGATCTCCAGGACCTGAACATGAGAATGAGACCAGGACAGGGAAAATGCCACTTGAACCCAAATGATAAGGAGAAAACAAGCACTGGGCTCCAGGTCCTGCACACCCTGCTCTAAGGACTTTCCAGTTTCAGGCTGATCCTGCTGCCTGACCAGCAGAAATGGAAAGCCTCACCAACTGGAGATGCTCCACGGGTAAAAAAAAAAAATCATATTTTAAAATAAAGGATAGACTTACCAGTTTAAGCCTTGACCTGTCCCATCTTCCTGAGCCGAAGGTTGCTCTGTGCTGACATCCCTCTGTACCCTGTGCAGGTTTACATGCCTACTGCTGCTTGCTCACAGGGGATGAAAGTCACGGGCATCATCTTGCAATGAGAGCTGTCTCGTGCCGTTGAGATGCAGAGCAAAACCTACTGAGCTAGCAGATGCCCACAGCTCCTGGTAGCTGCTGAGCCTGGGGCCCCCCATCAGACAGAGGTCACAGGAACAAAGCTGCCCTTTCTTCTGTGTTTTCAGATGCTCATCAAGAAGAACGTGCACTAAAGCAAGGGGTAGGAATGCTGCAGGCTGCGGGTTGGGAAGCTCTGGGTCACAGGACCAACTCAGAGCTTAACAGCAGTTGTTCATGAGACAGTGTCAGATTCCCTGGCTTTGAAAATTGAAACCTGTGGAAGAACGGTGTGGTTTTGATCTCTCCTTTTCTCCTATGATGTTTTATATACGGTGTATTGATGTCTCATAAACTGAGATAATCCCTTGCAATTCTTACACTGTTAAGCCTTTGCTTTCTCTGTCGGGTCCAGGCTATAGAGAAACAGCGAGCCCCTGTAGTAATCATTATGCTCTTTCTTTTCACATCTTTGTGTAGGTTTTGTGATGCCTTTTTTCCCCTAAAGACAACTTCAGTACTGAGCTACGAAGCTGTGCTGATGTCTTCAAAGACTGGCCAAGAAAGATTGTTCAGGGCTGGAGACACATTTATTTTCATAGGCATTTCCAACACTGCCTGCTCAGCAAACAATGATTGCACCACAGTGACATTTGCATGCAGACATACGATGTGATCGAAGCGTTTCTGAAGGGTAACCCCCTGCTAGGAAGTTCTTTAGTGCCAGCACAGTTGCAGATGCCATTGAGAGACGAGCAGCTGCTCTTTCACATCCTTGATTTTGTTATTCCCCCTTGATTTTGTTACTGTCCACTGTTTCAGTCTTGTTTTCCTTCGCAGGTTCTGTGGGAACCCCGCTTCCAGGGGTGGAAGTGTGCATTGCCACCGAGACCTTGAAAAATGGTGCTCGTTCCTACACCATCCATGCTCAGGGAAATGAACACAACACACAGGTAGTGCTCAGCCATGTTCTCTGCTGTTTCACTTTGTCTTATGAAAAGTTCTTGCCTTCCTAGCCTTTTGAAACCTTGAGGATTGCTCTGTGTTTATTCCCAGGAACTCAGTGATGCTATATAGAGTTTTTTCTGTCTTGTATTCATTTATGGCTTTTAATATAGCCTTGGCACCTTATGGACCATACAAGTGTTGTCCTTGCTGCAGAGAAGAACAACATCTAAGAAAGAACACCCCCCTGCATGAGGGTGGGAGGCGAAAGCTGTGGTATAAGGGCTGTGGCATAAGAAGATGATGTTATGTCTGCTTAGGCTTTGATGACCCAGGTGGCATGGTGGGTTAAACAGTGCCTGGCCTTTGAAAGTCAGGATAAAAAAATTCCTTCAGAAGGGAAGAACAAGGCATAGAAGGGAATTCAAACAGACCCTACTATGGTCTAAAGAGTCACTGAATAGTGTGGAGGAGAGGATGAGTGCTGGAAAATCTAGAAATAGTGCCTGTGTTTATTTCACTGGGTTTGATCAGGGTTTTAGCAGTGAGAACTTGAAGGGCCTGACTGGTGGCCTTAGAGAGGCATCGCATTCATTTTGAGACAGCGCAGAGGAAAACCTGTCAGGTTTCCATGAAAATCCAGCTCCATGCTGAGCTCCCACTGCTAAGTGATATGTGCACCAGCAGTTCTAGTGTCTCAGAACTTGGATACATTTGATGGTAAAGCACTTCATAGAATAATTGGTTTGAGTTAGAAGGGACCTCATAGCCCATCCAGTTCCAACCCCCTGCCACGGGCAAGGACACCTCCCAGTGGACCAGGCTGCTGAAGGCCCCATCCAACCTGGTCTTGAGCACCTCCAAGAAGGGGATGTCCACAACTTCAGTTGGGCTCCTTTCTCTGTGAGCTGGCCCCTGTTGGGGTGCTCTGTGTGTCCCACTGCAGAAGTTGCTCCCAGCCTGAGTGCAGGGTGTCCTGCTTCCTCAACTCCTTTCTCTCCCCTCACAAACAGCCAACCAGGGTCTGCATTCCTGCCACATCTCCTTTACACCCTCATTGTGGGTTCAGGTCACGTTGCCTCCATCAGATCAGTAGCCAGGTGATGTGCAGGCTTAGCTGAGTAGATGGATGCTGTATATGTGAGAGAAATTACACCAGCCGTTGTGTGATGTGTGGGAGGGAGACAGGCAGGCATGAGATCCAACCTGAAATACATGGCTTCACTTGTCCCTCTGGGGAAATATCTTCTCATCTAGCCTCGTACATGCCAAGAGTTTGAAAGGAGCCTCCTATCTGTGGCAGGATATGCTCAGAGACACTGCTAGTGTAAGTACTGGTGAAAAGCTCAAGAAAGCCCTTTTTTTAACTCCACATTATCTGGGCTGGCAGCTAGAGAAGCAGTGGGACCATGGGCAGCCCCGCATGTGGATTGTGGTCAGACTGCAGCAGGCTGTGTTCTGTGTTCTGGTGCTATAAAGAGGCTCGGGATCCCACCGTGGATGCACTAAATGAACCCGGGGAGAGCTGAGGGACCACTCTGGTCAGGGTTTGTGGCTTTTACTAAAGAAAAAAGGTTTGCTGCTGTTTACTCAGCGTCAGTGCTGTGGTGTGGCTGAGCAGTGGGCAAATCAGGAGACCTGGAGCAGCCGCTCCGATGCAGCACTGGACATGTAGGAAGCTGCATCTTGTTTTTATCGCTTCACTGGATATTATGTTTTGTAGGTTTATCCTCTCATGTTGGAGTTAGATCTTGGTCTTTTTTTTATCTGCTTGTGTGGAACTGACATGTGAAATATAGTGTGTCCGTTTTAATAATGATCCTATACTCCTTTTTTTACCCTAAGGGATCCCTAGGCACTTCACAGTTCTTGTCTCAGACACAAGAATCCCCAAAGTGCAGCTACGTCCTGGATGAAATGTGGATGTTGTTCCTCTGAATTATGAGAGGAAAAAAATACATAATTTTTTTTTTTCTTCTCAAGATTCCTTTGTCTTTCCTCCGATTATATTGAGTGACCAGAGAAGAAGAGGGGCCCAGGTGACCTGTGTCTCGTGCTGGAAGCTGCAGAGAGCTGAGACTCATGCAACTCTTCTCTCTTCTCTGGCCTCAGGCTACTTGGGTTTATATTTGGGGCAGAGGAATTGCCCTTTTATCCCAGGCATTTCTCACATAAACTCCTCAGCCCCCAGCACGGGTGGCTGAGGTCCATACCAATGTCTCCTGGTGCTCTCAGGGTCTCCCACCAGCACTGGTGTTGGCCTCATGTCCCTTACTGATGAGGAGTTTCTGCCAGGCTCCCTCATGGATATTTTTGATGTTCTGGTGAATTTTCAAGATGTCAGCTGGGGGGTGGAGGATGTGGGGATGGTAGACTTTGCCTCTGGGCTTTGGCTGGCAGGTTGATCCTTCTCTCAAGGGCTGTCCCCATCTCACCCACCTTGCCCCTCGTCCCAGCTTAACTCAAGCTGAAGGGAGAGAAATGATCCCACCTGCTTCAGGTGACCCAAGGAAGCAGTGACTGGTGAGACTGCCTCCAGGACATCCACACAATTTCCAGGAGCACAGACGGACACATGGAGATGCCAGAAGTTTGGGTTTTTTTGGTGGCCTGGGTATGGAGTGTGCCTTTCCATTGCGTGGCTCTGCTGGCAGGCAGGTGGCAGCCGTGGTGGCACATGTCTTCTCCCAGTGACAGTGTAATTTAACTGCTTCACACCTGCAGTAGCAAGCAGAAAGCCTCACCTGCTGCCAGTTCCTGCCCTGAGATGCTGCTGCTAGCACACTGTTTGCATCATGCTTGGTTATTAATATATGTCAGAAGAGAATACATCAGTGGAATTTCTTTAAAACAATGAGGATCTGACAGTCCTAGTACTCATCACGCTCCACTGGTCAAAGGGAAGGCCTGGCTTTGTTTAAAATGATCTTTTCCATGGTGGAGGTGCTGTCGCCAGGCTGAAAAGACCTGGTTGGTGTCACCTCCCTGCCTGTGATACCGGACAACCCTGATGTGTCCTTTTCCTTGCCTCTTATGTGGAAGGATAAATGAATACTTCCTCACCTTCCTCGCAGGAAGGCTGTGAGGCTTACAGTGTGTTGGTTGAGGGCTGGGAGGTCTGGAGTTTGGACCTGGCAAAGGCAGAGAGATCCCAGTGGAAGGAGGACAATGATGACGGGGCTGGTGGCAGGAGACACGCAGCCCTACCCCAGTTTGATACAAACACCCACAGCCCCATCCCTGCTCTGGGCATTTCTCCCTGGTTTGTCATTGACACTATGAAAAATTACCCGACGTCCTGTAGAGGATTGCTGGAAATAAACACCTCCCAGGAACCGGGCTGGCACAGGGAGCGCCTGCTGTCTGCTTCAGTTCTGTGACTTTCAGGGCAGGGACCCCTTGCCGTACATGGAAAGTGCGGTGCACATCTGTGCTGCTGCACAAATAATGAAACTGCCAAGCTGGAGCTGATTCTGGCTGGGACAGGGACACGGGGCCACACTGGAGGGTGGCTGTGCTAGGGGGCAGTGGTGCCCAGCAGCACGGAAGGCTATGGGTGAGGATGGTGCAGCAGATCTAGTGGAATGCTGAGCACCCTGGTAGAAGTTGGGCTCCAAGCTGTCTCTTTTCCCCAGCCTCACAGCTCCCGCGAGCAGGTGATCTTTGTGGTGGGGGTTAGGCGCATTGTCAGGGCAATCTGTGAGGCGTTCACACCTTGGCTCTGCTGTGCAGAAAACCTCCTGACTGCAAGCGGAAAGAGCGCTTGCCTTTGCCAAGGTAATTATTTGCTTAGCTGTACCGAGCCTCACAAGGTCACCGCCTTCCCTGCTTGTGTTGGGCTGAGGTTTCTGCCTCCTGCTCCCTCTCAGCAACAGAAGACAACAGACTTTCCCCAAGCTGCTAACACTGTCTCTCCCATCTAACGCTGTCTCTCCTCTTAGATGCTGGGATGTCGCGCCATTTCCTTTCACTTTGTCACCCTTTGGACACGTCTGTGCATCCTGCTGCAGTGAGATGCAAACAGGAGCTCAGCAGCACCGTGGCAGTGGCAGAGAGAGGCGTGTGGATGGCAGGAGCGGGGAGGTGGGGAGCGTTTCTGCTTTGCCATCCGGTAGCTGCCTGAGCTTGCAGCAGGGGACTGCTGTAATTTGCAAAGCTGGTTTCTGGCACACCCTGAAGATCAATAATCTACTTAGCTGAAAGTTTGCTCTGTCTCTATTCTTCCCTTCATTTTCTCTTTTCCGTTGACTAGAGTGCTGGATTCTTTTCATGCACGTGCTCCAGGCCTCCAATATTCTTGGAGCTCTCATGAGCCTTGTTTTCTATTGCATCCTGTTTGCTCAGGTTTTCTAGCTGACTCTTGTGCTGCTTCCTTTCTAATTGTTGCTGCTATGAGCTGGTTTCCTGCGCTGTAATGGAGCCACGTGCAGTAGGGCTGTTGGCCGTTCCCTGCCTTAAGCTGTGCCATCACTGCCAACACCACAACAAGGTGCTCCAGCCTGAAGAGGTCCCCGGACTTCATGGTCCATTCCCAGACGAGGATGCTGTGCAACCTGGTGTGGGGCAGCGTGGGCAGGAGTTGGCACTCCCATCAGTCACAGTGTCCCCACCTTTCTTGTGCGCAGGAGCGCAGTGGTGCAGAGTGTGATCCCTTGGAGAGAAACTCTCCTTCAATTGCTGCGTTAAGTGCTCCTCCTCCGATACATCCCTGGGGAGCAAAGGTGTGGAAGTGGGTGTTAGGGGACAGCAGCAGCTTTCCCTGCTATCAACCATCCGAGCTATTGCTCCTGTAGCCGCTCATATCCAAAGCAGTTCCTAAATGTTTAACTTGCATTAATAAGCTGCATATTGAGCTCATCTGGTCCTGTAGGATCAGGCTCTTTACTCAAAGAGCCTGGCCGCTGGTGTCGGGGGAGCTGTCAGGACTCCTCCTTACTCTGACCCCAGATGCTTTTTCTCCTGGTCCTTTTTCCCCTTAATTTTTTAGCAGCCCAGGGATCTCATTCTCCCCATGGCTGTCTCCCCCACACAGGAAAGGGTTACAGCTCTCCAGCGCTGAACATTTCAGTTTGCTTTGTTCAGTGCAATGCATATTTCATATGCTTAGCTTCCCAGCTGGCAGAGGCCTGGAAACCCTGCGAGCTGTCAAGTATTGTCTCTCTTCTTCTTTATTTGTTTGTTTGTTGGTTGTTAGGTTTTTTGGGTTGTCATTTTTGTTGGATTCTTTTTTTCCCCTTTTCCAAATTGCTCGCTCACACGAAAGCCAAACCCCAGTCCCTGACAATAGGGGTCTATCAATAGATAAATGGTTTCACAGCTGTATCTAATGCAGTGCTCTAGCCAGGGCTTTTATGGCAAGTAATTTTCTCGTGATGAGGCTGCAAAGGGAGCTGTGCGGGACGTATGGGTTGCAGGAGCTGGCAGCAGGAGGACGCTGCAACCATGGGCTTTTCTCCCCCCGCATAGGTCGTAATTATCTCATTGTTTATCCATATGCAAGCTGTCGTCCTGGATGGGAACCGGCACGTCTGTGGCCATCCCTCCCAAAAGCCACTAGCATCTCCTGGCCCCTCCTCCCCGTGCCCCCTGAGTCTCTGCCATCTGCTAGCAGCTTGCTGCTGGTTGCCAGCACCTCCGCAAAGCTGTGGGCGCAGGGGGCAGCTGGCACCATCACCCTTTGTTAAGGCCAGAGATCGTGGCCATTGATGCTCCTGTGGAGGGGACCAGGAATGGCTCCACCTCACTCGTGTTCATCCCAGATCTGCAGAGAGCCAGTGGCGAGGTGCTCAGTCACCACTGAGCTGCCAGAAGGCTGTCTTGGAGGCTTCCTCCAAGGTCCAGGCATGCCCATGGCTGCTGCCCTTGGGTGGGGTGGGTGCCCTGGATTTAGATGCTTAGCATCTCTCTGGGCCAGCTTGCCCTTGGAGGTGCAGTTGCACAGGTACCTCTTGTGTGGTTGTTTTCTCTGTTTCATCCATCCAGGCATTTTGAAATAGCTGATGTGAATGTACCTGGCTCTTCTGTGTGTAACTCCCAAGGTTAAAGTTAGACATGTGCCTGCCATGACCGGCATTCCTGAAAATGGACAGGTATTGACATGCTGGTGGGGATGTGACCACCTGGCCCAAGGAGCCCTTTCTCTGGCTGTCCCAGGTAGCCATCGTGGTTTGTTCTTTTCCTGTCTTGATCAACCATCAGTTTAAATCAGTTTATTCTTCATTCTCAGTGCTCCTGTGCTTCCAGAACATCTCTCCTCCCAAGACTACAATTTTTCGTTTGTTGTCTTGTCCCTACTGCTTCCCATCCTCTTGTTCTGCAACCTCCTGCAGGTCTCATGACTGTGAACCTCCAGCATTCCAGTTCCATCTCCCATCAGCACCTCACTGCTGTAGGTGCAGGTTGTGCTGTATGATGCTGAAGCTTTGTAGGATGCCTTTGTCAGGAGAGCAAGTTGTTGATTCAGGGTCAAGTTTTTAGTTGGGACTTGGAGTGAAATTCAAGTTGAGCTTCCAAGAGCTGAAGTCTGGCTTATGAGTCTGTCTGGCTACCATGGGGGCTCACAGGATGCTTTGGCCTTCATGGGATACTCTGGGCTTTGTCTCCTCTGCCTGGGTCTTTGCCCATCTCACAAATCCTGCCCTGAGTCCCATGATCTCTCCCACCTCTTGATGGGGAATATGTTGTTGAAGGCAGCCTGGATTCGATCTGCTGCTTTTCTTCTATCTATCTATCTATCTATCTATCTATCTATCTATCTATCTATCTATCTATCTATCTATCTATCTATCTATCTATCTATCTATCTATCTATCTATCTTCTATCCTGCTTTTTGGCACGATCCACCTTTGGTAAACTCACACTGCTTTTTTTCCTATTTTCCATTTGTCTCTGCTTCTTCCAAAACTCCTTCCAAAGCCCTTGCAGTGCTGGACACCACCGTTGTGTATACTGTGGTAATGATTTCTGTTTCACCATGTTCCTCTCCTCAGCATCCTCTTTTGTGTCCTGCCCAAGTAATTCAAGTTCCTTCACTTTCTTGCCCAGGCTGCTTTCATTACTGCATAAACATTTTAGCTGCTTCTCATTGATCACATCCAGTTCTTGCGTCAACTTGGTCAATGATTACATTCTCATATGTATTTGTATCTCCTTCCTCCTTTTTCTCTGTCCTCTTTTTATTTTTGGCCATAGCTATATTTTATTTCTTCCTGGTAGTAAAAGTGAAGTCAGAGATTATGTTAGCATCATATCTCCTTGTTTCTCAGCTGAAAACTTTTGCTATCACGGAAGCAGCCTTGATCTCAGAAGACTGTTTCCTTGCACATTCATATTGAATCCATCTGTCACTAAGAACCCTCTTCCCATGAGTGTTACCTTTGAGCTAACTTTTGCCATAGCACCCTCAAAATCTCTATGATTGTTTTATGCTTTCATTCCCCCTTGTAGGGGAAGGTAGTCTTGGGATGTGTGTCCTTGGTCCCCTTCACCAGGATGACAGTCTTGGTTCTCCTAACATGAGGGGAGGATTCTTCTCTGGTCCCACCACGGCTGGTTTTAATCTCAACCCTTTTCTCTTTACTTGCCTGTGTCAGAAGAGCCTGGGAGACTGAGATGTTCATGTTTGGTATTGTGAGGCATGGAATGAACACAGATCTCTTGTCCACGCAGTCACTGGTGCTTGTTTGTACTCAATTTTTACAACCTGACACCTGATTCCTCCTGCTATGTGGGTTCAGCCCACATACTTACAACCTGCTTCCTTGTGTCTTCTGCTTGTTGGACCTCCATCAGGTTATGGAGGCTGTCGCTGCTCTAGCACATATCAGGGATGTTTGCTGAAGAGCCCTGGACATGGTGGTAGAAATGCAAAAGCAGAGACTAGAAGAAAAAGGGACAGTTTCTGCCTCAGAATGCTTCCAGCTAGAGGAAGGAGGCAGTGGTCACTGTGACATGGTTTAGCATGAGGAAGCAATTAGAGGTTCTCGAGCTGTAGTCACAGCACATCACAGCCTCCCTGACCTCAACTTTTAAGTGAGGCTTGTGAAAAACAAACAGGAGGTGAGCCATTAATTGAACCCTTGTCTGGTGCTCTGCCTGCCCCTGAGCACAAAATCAGAGCGGGTGTTGTGAGGGCATGTCGGGAACCTTTCTGTAATGAAGAGAGCTGAGGGAGTGAGAAGATGTGCTGACATTGTGCCTCGTTTATTATCTTCTGAAGCCTGCAAGCAAGAGGGATGAGAACAGCAGCATGGAGAGCTGTTGACATTTCTGGAATAGTGTTGCACATCTAATTTATGGTGTTAATATAGATCAAGAAGTTTTGGATCCACGGAACAACTGCAAGGAGGACTGACCTTTCCCGAACTTGGGTTATTTTCTGTGGTTCTTTTGGGATCATCTGGAGTTAATCAGTCTGGTAACTTTTAAAAATCAGTATTGCCTAAAAATATATACAGGCGCTTTTGTTTCCAGTGAGGCAAAGAAGTTTGGTGTAAGTAGAGGGTTGGTTTTTCTGAAAATAAGTTTCAGTGTTCAGCTCCACTGTGCACCAGCCTTACTTTTAAATTTATAACCCTCCAAAATGGGAAGTAAATTGATTGTGTTATTCCCAGCCCTTTTATAAAAGTTAGCATTGCAAAACCAGATGTGAAATGTGGCCTCGTAGATTACAGTCTGGGCTTGGGGTTTTTTGGTTGTTTTGATTTTTTTTTCCTTTCTCTGCACTGTGTCCCCAAGGAGCAGAAATCTGCCTTGTTCCAGCAGGAGGAAAATTGTTCTGTGTCTAAATTGCCTCCTGCTTGCCTTCTGCAGGATGCTGCAGGACACAGAGCTCAGAGGAACGATAATGCTTTTACAAAACCATGCAACTTAGCAGGGAATTTTTAATTATGAATGTGCATGAGAGTTCAGGTTGCCTGGGAATTTGGTAATGCTCTAGCAAGCCTCACACCTCTAGGACATCTATTCAAATATGGCCCAGGGAGACAGTGATTAAAAGGCACTGTCAAGTGGATTATTGGTCTCTAGCTTCCTTTCAGGAGACAGGTGAGCATGTCCTCATCTCCCTTGTCACCCACCACACCAGTCCTGGATGTTGCACGATCCCCAGGTTTGGAAAAGCAGAGTCTGGGCAAAGCCTGGAGCTCCTCTGCTCTCTCCGGGTCAGTGGGGGCTGAGCTGTTGGATGCTGCACTGTGGTGAGGGTTTGCTGTGTCACAGCACTTTGCTGGCCCCCAGAATCTTGAAGAGATAGGATTGGTGTCATGAAGAGCAGGGAGTGTGTCTGGAAATGCTGGTGGCAGCTAGGCCTCTGTAGCAGTGTAGTGTTGAGCATGGCAGGGCATCCATGCTCCATGAGGTGTGGGGTGGGAGGTGGGACCATTCTTCAGGCTTCATTATATCATCTGTGCTTTGGTAAGAAAAAAAAACTGGAAAAAGTTACCATTCTGTGAGAACTGCTAAAAGGGCTCCATCACTTCCATAAACCTCACACATATAAATTATTGTCTTCTATTAGTCACTTAAAAGACTACGTTGCTTAATTATTTTGAACACCGTAATCACTTATTTACAAGCTGGGGAAAAATGCCAAGCACTTCCAAGCTGAGCAGCACAGTAGTGCTGTGGCAGAGGAGGCAGGGCTGCAGAAGCATCTCCTTTCTCCCTATGAATGTAAATGCTTTTGCTTTTCATAGAATCATAGAATCACCAGATTGGAAGAGACCCATCGGATTATTGAGTCCAACCATTCCTATCAAACACTAAACCATGTCCCTCAGCACCATGTCCACCCGTCCCTTAAACACCTTCAGGCAAGGTGACTCAACCACCTTCCTGGGCAGCTTGTTCCTGTGCCCCATGACCCTTTCTGTGAAATTTTTTTTCCTAATGTTCAGCCTAAACCTCCCCTGGTGGAGCTTGAGGCCATTCCCTCTTGTCCTGTCTCCTGTCACTTGGGAGAAGAGCCCAGCTCCCTCCTCTCCACAACCTCCTTTTAGGTAGTTGTAGAGAGCAATGAGGTCTCCCCTCAGCCTCCTCTTCTCCAGGCTGCGTCTTTCTTGGTTGCATCAGTGATGGTGCCCAGCCCAGGTGAGCCCTGGGCTGTTCTCTCCTTCTCTGGTTGCAGTGGTGGTGAAGGAACCTGGGCTGCCCTGACTCTAGGGTGTTGGGAGCTGCAGGAGTGGGGTTGGCTGTGGGGAACTGGTTCTTTATGGAGCGAGGACTGCAGAGGAGTTGGAAAGTGGGCTGTGGCTAGGTGTAGGATGGTGGAACAGGGAGTGAGGACCTCAAGATATAAGCTTAAGTAGGGAAGAGTTAAAGAAAAATGATATGAGATCTGCAGGCCAAGAAGACCCTCCCTTGCACTGCCCCCCTCCTTGCTCCATTTCACCCCATCCAGGCACTGCCTTGTGCTTCTGTGGTGCAAGAGTTGTGAGGTCCCTTTAAGGTCCCACCTGAGAGAAGATGCTCAGATCTGCTACCTTTGGTATTCACCGGGGAAAGAGGTTCAGGTTGTTATTTTTTGGGGGGCAACTGGAAGGAGAGGTCTGGTAGAAATGAAGTGTGTCCCACCAAAACGTACTCCCAGCATTCTGCTGCTGTTTGCAACTTGAAGAAGGGTTTTGTTTGTCTTTTTTGCCTCCTAAAAGCTTGTCCACCATCCTCCCAGTTCTGTTATTACCTTGGCGTACGAGCCTCACCTTCCAGCTTTCCCTATGTGTCTTCCACATGTTTCTGCTTAGGAATCCACAATGCTTCCTCCGCTTCCCAGCGAAAGACGCCACTCTGAGCCTGCCTCCATAAAAGCCCCTAATTCCATTAAAGTCCATTACAAGCTCCTCTTCCGCAGTTCCCGGAGGAGCACGGGGCAGCGCATATCAGAGACCGCAAGAAAACAAATGGCCACTTTGAACAAATCCCAGGGCCGCTTGCCAAGCGGGGATTCCCAGCTATTTACAAACCACCCTCGCTTCCTCCTAATAAAGAGGTAAAATGGAAGCAGGGAAAATATACATTTTATAATCATCCTGATTTAGTCCTTCAAAGGATTTATTACAACCTTTTATTTTCATGCGTGGAAAATGTAATCTTATCTAGGATGCCGGCTGGCCCAGCTCGACTCTCCGAATCGGTTTTACAGCAGAAAGCTATCAAGCAGCAACCTTCAGGGCCATGCTGTGCCTGCGTATTAAAGTTGCTCAAATGCGTTAAAGCAGTTGAAATGTGCATTAAAATATGGCACTGGGAGAGGAGGGTATCTGTGCAATTAGCAATCTGATGCTTTCAGCAGCCGCTTGCAATGTTGATCCAGTGTATCAACAATGAGTGCCGCTGAGATTTGATGGGGAAAGGAAACAAACACAGCAGCTGTGCTGCTGCCACAAAACCCCCACTTTCAAAGCCAGCTAGCTTTGGGTACGTGGGATTTTAGCGGGGATCAGATGCAAGGGGTTGTAGGAGATAAATGCCTTGAACCTTGAATTTTAATTTATGCTGTTTGCAAGCAGCAGAAGCTGCTCGCGCTCGGGTGGTTTGTGTCCCCTCTGCTACACTGGGGAGCAGTGCCAGTGACATTTGGAGTTCAGCAAGCAAAATCCTATTAAGATAACGTCACGGCCTTTCTGTTTTACTGTTTGCAAGCCAGCCATAACATCATTAAATTACACAACAGGGAGGTGCCTGCTGCCAAGGAGCCCTGCTCAAGATAAGATGTGGGTTGAGCCGCTGCCAAAATTTGAGTTGATATGACAAGAAATTTGGAGCTGGTTCAAGGCTTGATTCACACAAGACATTGCAGCACACAGGTAAACATGGTGTAGGATTGGTCCCTGGGGCAGTCCTGATCTGGGGCACAGAGGGGGTTGTGCAGGTGGGGCTGGCACTGCTGTCTGGCATCATGCAATGCCTGAGCAGGGCAGGGCTCATCTGGGTGGGATGGGAATGAAGGCATTTGTAGTAGCCAAATTTACACCTGTTCTTGCATTCAGCATCAACATGGAGAAGGGCTGTCTTGCTGTCTTCTCTGTGCTGTCTTGCTTTGTGGATAGTCTGCTCCTCAGGGTCCCCCTGTCACATCCCGTGGGGAGGACTCATCCAGCACCATCCTCACCTTGCCAATACGCAGCTAAAAGCCCATCATCAGCATTAAGGGCCTTTTTTTCCTGCAGCATCTTGCAGGCAGTGGAGGAGCCAGGGCTCTGGAACACACAGAGGCATTTAGGTGATTTCTGCAGAAGCACCTGAGCTATATGTGCAGAGAGCCCTGTATCACCCACCCTCCAAGACAGGACATCAGGAAGAAATATCTTAAACCAAAAATTGTGCCTTAAAAGCAGCTTTAATTTCTCATTAGAGAAGCTTTCTCTCCATCAAAGGCTGCACAGAGACACAAAGCCTGCCCTGCTCTGGGATTCTGTCTGGTGCTTCAGTTCTGCTACTAGTGCTTTCCCTTACGGCTGTGTTTCTGGCATTGCTGACTCTCAGGGTCCCAGATGTATCGCATCCGTGTTGCAGCAGCTCAAGTACAAAGTGGCTCAGTGTTCCCATTACTGGGATATTCTCTGCAAAGGGACAGAGCAGTGTGTACAAGCACATCTCGCACTGACCTTCTATCAGAGTGGCTTTGCCCCTGCAGAGGACTTCAGGTTCACACAGTCCCAAGCGGTGCGACATTCATGCTTCTCTAGTGCCTCATCTCTTAGCCTGCCTGCATCTGCATTACAGAGCCATGTATATGCAGGGCAGATGAGATACTATGCCATGTCAGGCAAGTCTGTGACCTTCCTGCGATTCCCCAGTTTCCATAACAGCAGGATATTTGTTTTGTTGCCATAGTTTGCAGGTTTGCAAGGTACCAAGTTGTCACTACAACCGTTGCCTTCCAGTGAGCCTTGAAAGGAGAGCCACGTGTCCCGGAGAACAAATCAGATGGTGTTTCCTGCCACCTCCTCAGGAAAAAAAAAAAGTGTTAGATTGACAGTTTTGGAAAGCGAAGTTTTATATCCATCAACAAAGCAGACAGCAGCATGGCACAGCCAAGGGAGGTTTCGTCCCCTACCTCCTCTGCCTCATGACAGCTGCCCTCCTGTCTGCATCTTCAGGAGGATGGTCCTCATCCCTGAGAATACTGCAAATCTAGTTCATCTGGAACAGGCTGCTCAGGGAGGTGGTTGAGTCACCTTCCTTGGAGGTGTTTAAGGGACAGGTGGATGAGGTGATGAGGGGCGTGGTTTAGTGATTGATAGGGATGGTTGGACTCGATGATCCAGTGGTTCTTTTCCAACCTGGTGATTCTATGATTCTATGATCTAGGGTGAGTGGTGATGGTGCCTTCAACATCAGATCAGGATTTGGTCTCCCAGCTGCTGTGGGCCACCGGTCCATGTTTCTTGTCCCTAGGGAGGACAAGACTTCGCTGCTGGCAGCCCAGTGATGGGTTGCTGCAAGTGTGGAGCGGTGTAGCTGGTGGCCAGTGTCCCCTAAGGCTACTGTTTCCATGGCTGAGCCATCCACTCACCCTTTCATTTTGTGAGAAACTCAGGCCTGAAGGACAGCAGCACTCTGAACAAGACATGGAGTTCTTAGGGCTGTGTGGGCCTTTCAGGACGCAACCTGTGTGACCTGCTTTCATCCATCCCTTGAGACCCTCTGCCACGAGGAAGGGCAGTCTCACCAAAAAGAGATGGGAGATGTGCTCCCTGAGCAGGTGGGTGTCCTGATTGGGGTGCCTGGAGACTGCAAAGAACAACACACTATCTGTGCTGATGCCTCTCCAGCATCCTACTTCCCAGACCATGCTGAGGCTCCGAGGTCAATGAGTGGAAATAGGGAGGACGTTCCTGGATGGTTTTCTCCGGGAGAACGTGACCCTGGCAGAGGCTGATAGGTGCTGCAGTGGAATCAGGGTCCAGAGAGCTGTTGTGAAGCTTGTCTGCAGCAGATCATCCAGGGGTCAGAAATTACCATCCTTTTCCCAAAAATATTTCTCAACCAGCTGTGTGCATGCAAGACTTCTCTTCCTCTCTTCCCTCCTTTGCCAGCTGCTGGAAGGTGTCTGGACTGGACTGTGGCTCCAGGATGGCGGTTCTTGTTTTAAATTACACAAATGTATATTTTCAGTGCTTTTGAATATTGAAGGCATTTACTTAAGCAAGCCCTTCAACTCAAGGAAAGAGGTTCTGCAGGTGGGCAGGCTATGGTGGACGTTGGTAAGAGCTGGGAGGGTACATGCTGTTGGTCGTGCTTGTCCCCCACCACCCTCCTTAGGAAGCTGTGGTGCTGGGAGACAGGTGACAGAGGGATGACTGTTCACTGCTGGTCCCCAGGGTGCATTCACTCTGTGCTTGTCCTAGGTGACACCAGGTCTCGAAGGGCAAGAAGGGGAGCTGCTTGTGAGGGGACCCTCTGTCTTCCGCGAATACTGGAACAGACCCAGAGAAACAGAAGATGCCTTCACGCCTGATGGCTGGTTCAAAACAGGTACCATGGTGGCTTCCCGTGGCGTCTGACAGGGAACAGTGAGGGGAGAGGGAGCTTGGGTTCATCTCCCAGGGTTCCTTGGGTGCTGAGGAGAGGCTAAGAGATTAGAGATGGCAGCTTGGCTGGGGATGCAGGCTGGACCTGCTGCTCAGGGAAGCGGTTGGAGTCACCAACCCTGGAGGTATTTAAAAGACATATAGATGTGTTGCTTAGAGACATGGTTTAGTGGTAGAGTTGGCAGTGCTGGCTTAACGATTGGACTCAGTGATATTAAAGGTATTTTTCTACCTGAATGTTTCTATGATTCTGTGACACGCTTCCAAACGCCAGGCTCAGGGAGAGGCTTCACGTGCGTTGACCAAAATTCATTTAGGCTTGAGATAAGGAAAAAATTATTCACGGAAAGGGTGGTTAGGCATTGGAACAGTCTGCCCAGGGAGGTGATTGACTCACCTTCCCTGGAGGTGTTTAAGGTGAGGGTGGATGAGGTACTTAGGGGCACGGTTTAGGGATTGGTGGGAATGGTTGGACTCGACGATCTGGTGGGTCTCTTCCAACCTGGTTATTCTGTGATTCTGTGATTCATCAGCCAAGTTACGGGTATGTTTGGGAGTGTTTTGCTTGTAAGCGTAATTTACTGGTACTTACCATTTTCTGAGGACTGAAACTTTGCAGCCTCAGCACCTGAATGCCAGGTGGGATTTAGCTTAACTTACACGAGGGCTACATCAGTGGAAACCCCCCTCCTAAGCTCGGAGGTGCCAGATCTGTCCTGGCGCCAGCGTGCTGTCTGCAGGGGAGTTTGCTCTCCCAGTTGTGGCTGAGTACTTAAAGACGAGGTGTGTAGGCTTGAAACCATGTGCATGGACAGCACAGCCATACAGGGTGTCCCTGGGATCATGGGCTTGGCTGCCAGGGTCGCATGGGAGCGTTTCAAAGAACAGTCATTGATCAGTCAGAAAATAGTAATTGATGGAAAGCTAAACTTTCTGGGGAAAAATCACAGCGGGTGCATTGTGGGAGCAGTTCAGGAAGAGGTTTTGAAATTGCCAAAATATTTTTATAAAGTGAAAAGTCTGAATGTTCCAAATAAAGAGACCCTTTCATGTGAAACCAAGGCTTGTTTTATTTTTATATGATACAATGTGGAAATGGCAAAGGAAATGTTTCTTTTTCTGGGTTTCTCAGGATTTGCCTTTCCCTTTCAACTAAAAGAAACGTTTGTGAAATATAAAATGTTTCCAGGGATGGGAACACCTCTGATATTTGCTTTTCAAATCAATTTTTGCCCAAAGATAATACCCTAATAGTAACAATACCTATTGCAGCTGGGCCTTGTCTGCACCTTGGTAGGTTTAATCAAATATTTGCAAACAGAAAAAAGATCCTGTTATCCCATATTAGCAGCGGATACTGTTGGGACTGCCCCTTCCTGAAGCTGATGTGGCTTGGACACAAGTTCTCAGGAGAGAACTCTTGCAGCTAATGCTGCCCATCATGTGGGATAACAAATTCAGGAGGATACCAGGCTGAAGTCCTTTCCCAAATGAAATAGATGTGACAGGCCATGAATAAGTGATGTGCTTCGAATTACTCCTTCTGCTCTGCGCGTGGCACAGCAAGCAGTCAGAGACCTCCTCAGCCAGAGGTTCCTGTCTCCCGGCACTGTTCTGCAATTTAGATTAAATAATAAACCATCCATGGGCCAGAGTGGTGGTGCCACGGATGGGTTGGCAGGACTGGTATCTCAGCCCGTCTGCCTTCCTGCTGCCCCCACTGCCATCCAGGAGCTGACTGGGCTGCAGGGTGAATACAGGCAGTGGGGTGAATACAGGCAGCGCGCTTGCCTGCCTGCACCAAGCCCAACCACCGATTCATTTATTGAACACAAAAGGGCAGAATGGCTAATTTCTGCCTAATACTACACACACATCTCTAGCTTTCCTGTCCCCCTCTTTTACTGTGTGTTAGCAGTGCCATCGAGTCAGGAATCAGGCTGGATTTCTGATGCCTCCTGTGTAATCTGATTTATTTACGGTTCTTGAAGAAGCTGTGATTTAGTAGTATTGTTATTCTGAAGCAGACGTGGAGCTGCCCTGCCAACAGTGTCACCATGGGTCCCCCTCCCGGGTGGGTACTGCAGGCTGGGACTGGAGCATCATCAGGCGATGTGCAGGGTGCAGGGCAATCAGCTTTAAAAATTTTTTTGAGTCAACACTCCTGATGAATATTTCAGATGCAAAGCAATAGCATGCATTAATTATTGCAAAGAGATGTCTTTAGGAGAAAATGATTTTGAAATTCAGTTTAATTTCATTGTAATGCGCTGCAAACAGGAAGGGAGTATGTGTGTTTAATTGGCTCTCGGGGGTAAGGCCGGGAAGATGGCATGCCTTTGTCACAGGCCATTAGTGATACAGACTGCATAATGAGAGAGTACAATCAGCTCACAGCTGCCGGCTCCTACGGGGAGAGAATGATATTAAATAGAAATCAGTATAAATTAAACTTAACCCTTTCACTAGCTGAACCAAGCTCAGAGCTGGAAATAATGCGGGGGGAAGTGGAGACAGGCATGGGGGAGTCAGGCTGGGTCAGGGGGTGCCTGGCTGACTCCTTCAAAGTGGATGACCTCAAGCCAGGTTCCCTCCCTGATGTCCCCACAGCTGCCTGGGGAGGACAGCAGGCTTTTAGCTCTCCTTCTGGTCCCCCATTCTTGGCCTTTCTTTCCTTTCAGTCCTCTCCTGACTGCTTGCTCCATCTCTTTCTCCCAAGCCTCATTCATCTGGTAGTGTCCTGAGCAAGTCTTGTCACCCCTTGCTCGCTGTGCCCGTCCCCACCACAGTGACAGCCGGTGGAGATCACAAGGAGATGGCAAATGTCCCCATGGTGATAAAAAAACACTTTGAGGAACTGAGGTCCCATTGTAGCAACCGGGATCTGGAGGGTGAATGACCCCCATTAAGCAGCAGTGGGTAACTCTGAAGTGAAGACTGTGGTTGCAGAATCTAAAAGAGGCAAAGCCTGACCACTGCTAGGCTGTCGTCTGCAATATTTGCTGTTTGCGGGTCATATCAGTCAATGTTTTAAAGCTGAGGCTGCATGTGTGCGCATGGTGCTCCCAAAACCCAGGCAATGGTATTTCTAACTCCGTGCTAGTTTTCCTCTTGCTGCTGGAACCTCATGTGAGTCCCCACTAAGTGACCTGCGGGTCATGTGAAGCGGGTGGCAGTGTGGTTGCAGGTGGTAGTGACCTTCCCACCTCTCAAGGACACAGACTGAGCACTCAGGTGCGGCAGGGGTGAAGTTTGGAAAGGGGAGACTTGGAGATGGTGTGCGTAACTCCTCAGCTGTCATTGTTATTGGCAATCCAAAAAAAAACATCTAGTCAGCAAATGAAGAATAATTACTGCAAGGGAAACATGGCATATTCCTTGCACCTCTCCTCATGAGGAGTGCATCCCTGGAAGGACACTCCTCTGCAGTGGCACCTCCTGGAGATGGGGCACGTGGAAGGGGTGTCCTGCAGTTGACACTCTCTCTACTGTTAAACATGGTTTAGTGTTTGATAGGAACGGTTGGACTCAGTGATCCAGTGGGTCACTTCCAACCTGGTGATTCTATGATTCTAAACAGAAGGTGATGTGATGTGCTGTGATGTCTCCAGACGCCTGTGCATTGCTGCTGTCTCACGAGGTGGAATGTCCTACTGGCTTTGCTAAGTATTATCACTCTGGGACTCTCACTGGGTGTCCAACCTCAGTTTACACACACAAAGCCAGGAGTCACTAGAACTCATTCCCTCATTTGGTTTTGTGATTGGAGTTAACTTGGGTCTGCTGCATGGGGTTTGCCTGGTCTGAGCACCAGTTCCCTGCCTCCAGGGTGAGGGCCAATGCTCACACTTTGCAAGACAGCCTGCTGAAGCGGTGCATTGAGTGCTTTTTTTGCCTGCTTCTCGCAATGCAAGGCTGACAAGGAATCTTGAATCTTTAAGTCTTTTCTGGCTGCAGGTCATTTATGTCCCCGATACTTTCCTCAGGCCAATTTGTGGTTGCTCTTGCAGTTTCTTGAGTTACTGAGGGGGAGATTTCAGAAAGTATAGGAACCAAAAAAAGAGTCAGCACTTAATGGCAGCAATCGTTTTCCTTTCTGATTGACGGCTGCTGTACTAAAATCCTGTTTTCTCCCTTTTCCTCTCCATGTGCCCAGGTGGCCAAGAAGGCCAATGGCATCTTGGCTTGGACCAGAAATGGCGTGGCCAGCAGGTCCAGGGAGGTTCTTCTCTCTCTGTGCTCGGCACTGGTGAGACCGCTCCTCGAATCCTGTGTTCAGTTCTGGGGCCCAAACCACAAGAAGGATGTTGAGGCTCTGGAGCGAGTGCAGAGAAGAGCAACAAAGCTGGTGAAGGGGCTGGAGAACAGGCCTTATGAGGAGCGACTGGGAGAGCTGGGGGTGTTTAGCCTGGAGAAGAGGAAGCTGAGGGGACACCTTATTGCTCTCTACAACTACCTGAAAGGAGGTTGTGGAGAAGGGGGTGCTGGGCTCTTCTCCCAAGTGACAGGGGACAGGACGAGAGGGAATGGCCTCAAGCTCCACCAGGGGAGATTCAGGCTGGATATTAGGAAAATAATTTTCAGGGAAAGGGTCATTGGGCACTGGAACAGGCTGCCCAGGGAGGAGGTTGAATCACCTTCCCTGGAGGTGTTTAAGGGACAGCTGGACGAGGTGCTGAAGGACATGGTTTAGTGATTGATGGGAATGGTTGGACTGGATGATCCGGTGGGTCCTTTCCAACCTAGTGATTCTATGATTTTATGATTCTATGAAATTGTCTTCCCCGAGAAAACAGCCTCATTTTGAGCATTGGGGATTGTCATTCCCTCAGGAGACAAAAAGTAACGATGTGGCCTGTGATCCCCAGCGCTCTCTCCATAGTGTGCTCCCTGCTCGATTTCTTTGGGCAGACCAGGCATTTAGAGCAACAACTGCAAACTTGCGTTTCCATCCCCAGAACGAGCAGCAAACACTGTGGGTGCTACGCAGGAAGCTTCTGCAAGCGTACCTGTTTTGTGCCTCCAGTTAGAGAAGGAATGAGTATGTGTGTGTGTTCTGGGGAAAGAAGACAGACAAAAAGGCATGATGCTGTAGTGACTTTTTGATGAATTCAAGATCATGGCTCTTTTGAGAATCATCTGAACTTGTGTTGCGTAGGTGATTTACTGTTGCTTCTGTCCTCTTTTTTTCCTTCCGATATGCACCGTTGTCTGCCTATCTCTCCGTTTCTCTCATTTCCATCTGAGCGAATTTGATTATTTTTATTGTATTAACGCTGTTGACAGAGCTGCTTCGATCAAAGTGCCCTCCAGCCATTTCCAGGGAAACCACTGGATATCCACCTGCTGTCATACAGCCAAGCAGCACCGAGCCCTCGGAAACAGAGGCAAACCCAAAGGAAAAATGCCTACGGCCATCTCTTTCCTGTTGCTGCAATATCTTCCCAGCTGTCCTGTGCCCTGCAAGGTGAGGGGCAATCTCCCAGCACACTCACACACTGCTGTGCAGCAAGGATGGAAGAAAAAAATAAGGAAGGAAGATGTTTTTTATGATGAAGGTGGGAGACATTGTTTAGAGAGGCGATGGATGCCCCATCCCTGGAAACATTCAAGGTCAGGTTGGATGGGGCTCTGAGCAGCCTGATGGAGTTGAAGATGTCCCTTCTGATTGCAGAGGATTACACCATCTGACCTTAAAGGTCATTTCCAACCCAAACCATTCTATGATTCTATGAGCAATCACCGAGCAAAGCCCGGGAGCTGCAGGAAAACAGCAGACAAACACCAGTTTCTCTGGTCATCCCACTCCCTGATCTTTATTCATCTGTCCCAGCTTTGCGATGCTTGTGTCACTCAGGCTCTGACACTGTCAGATTGTGTTATCTCTGCCCAGGAGGCAGCAATCACCAGGCAGCGAGCAGCTTTGGAAGAGTGAGGAAGGGGACAGAGAGTTTGGGAACGTGATGGAGTTGCACAGCGCAGTGCTGCCTGTTTTCCCTGTGGTTTTCAGCCCACACAGGACTGGGCAGGGTGCTTTCTCCAGAGGAATCTGGCAATACAGTGGTGTGCACAGGGGGAGCGAGACAATCAGAAAGCAGACTTCTCCCTGAGGGAAGGCCAGCTTCCATTCACATTTGCCCATACATCCAGAAAATTAGAATCTGGTGTATTCAGGGAGATTTATTTTCAATTACAGGTTAAGGCTGAGACATGAAATAGCACCAGGTTTGAAAGTAGTGCATAAATCCTGCAACAAATCCATGTATCTCAGCTCCATATAATAAGATTTTATTGATTGCTATATTGTATCTGTCAGAATAAAACTCCCTTAATGCATGCATCAGGATGGAGAAGATAGAAAGCTTGTTGGTAGTAGAATCTGATTCAAGAATCAATGCACTTTGATTAATATGTTGTTAAGAAAGTAAGAGTTATTTAACTTGGTTGATGCACATTTCAGAATGATGACTTGTATCTTTTTAAGTTTCTTTCCTTAAGCTACATTTAAAAAACAACCTTGTAGGTGTTTTTCACATTGCTAAGTCCTGGTATATCACTGGGTGTTTGCTGGATCCTTTTATGCAAGTCACAACCCCCCAGACTCCCATTAATAATAATGCCCGTGGCCCAAAAGACTTCCCATGCGCCATCATTGAAAGCTTTGGAAGGGAAATGAGGTGGACCTGCTATCTCTTTATTTCTCCTGGATATTCTGCAGTCAAAGAGGGAGCTCCGGGGGAAAAAAAATGAAAAAGTTGTTAATCTGAAATAAGACATCATCTGGAAAATGAGATGCACCCACCAGTTCTGGCAGCCTTTCAGATGCTGCCAAGCTTGGGCAGTCAGCAGCACGCTGTGCGTCTTTCTGTGCTTGCTGAACATGCCATTCTCTCAGCTCAGGCCTTTGCACTGTCATCTGCAAACTCGGGCACCAAGGACAAGTCTTGGCTTAGCTGGGAGCATCCTATTCAGCCCTGCAGTTCTGAGGCTGCTCCAGAAATAAGATTCACTCTTGCTGCAGCCGTGAATTCCCAGTCAAGGGAAGAAGCCCAGTGGCTCTTTCAGTTTGTTTTCAGGGACCTCCTGGTGTCCATCTGTCGTCTTCATTCTGGGCTCTCCAGTCCATAGCTGGGTAGCTCCACTGGTACCAGCTGTAGATCCTTGCTCTTTGGAGATTTCCACACCACCACTTCTAATGGAAAAGGCAAAGCTGCCTGCAATTTTCCAGCCCAGAGAAATCTGGTGTTTGTAGGAAATGCCTTGAGCAGGTCATCCTTGGCCAGACACAACCCATTGCTCCTCTCAGGCTGGTCTCTAAGGAGAAGGAGCAGGAGAAGCAGCGAATGGTGCACACCCCATCCCTCTGGCATAGGCTTTTTCCCTGTCACTTGTCTGTCCCCAGAGACAAGCAGGTGTTTCCCCGCCAAGGGAATTGCTTACATTCATGGGCATGAAACAGAAGATAGTTTAGCCTGATCGAGGCAGGTTATAAATAGAAGTGCATCTAATTAGCATCCCAATCTGCAGGTTTTCTGTTTGTTTGCAGTGTCTTTCCCAGTCATACATTCAGGTAATGCATATTCTATTTTTAAAGAAACAATTCCTTAATTATAATGCATTGCAGATGATGTGACTTACTGGTTCAGTAAGCTCACCAGAGGAAGCGTTGGCTCCTTCCAAGGCTGGAGCTTATTTTTGTGTCTGTCTTAGCTTAAGCTTATGAGCTGGGCAGGATGGCAGTGAGTATTGTGCAAGTCTCCACTTGCCAGGTACGTGATCAAGTGTTAAGAGCTGAACGGCAATGGGAGTGAGAGGCAGGGAGGAGGTGAACTCACCTGCTTCATTTATGGCTGATAACTTGCACCCACATTCCCACAAAGGACACCCAAAAAGTGCTGAGTGTACCCCGAACAAAGCTCCACTTGTTGCTTTAGGAAGGAGATCCCACTGGATCTTCATGGGATGGGAACAGAGGCTGCAGGCACTGACCAGGCAGCCTCTCTGGTGAAGCTAGACCAGGAGTCTGCTGGACTCACATTTCAATTTCCCTTATTTAAAATGTGTTTGTAGAAATAAAAACATAAAGACGGCATGGTGTCTGTATCAGCCATATGTAAAGATTCCTTTACAATCTCAAAATATTCTTTTCTCTCATGCACACACTCGCAGTTCTGACTCTGCAAAAAAAGAGAATTCACTTTTTCTGCTTCCTGCTTCAGTGTTTATTCTTTCTCCTTGGGGAGACAACATTGCCAGGTTTGCCTGATGGCTGGAAGTCTTAGGGTCGTCAGGACACAGTGAAATGAAACCCTTGGGTTTCCTTGACTGCTTGCGAGACTGATGTTTTCAGCAATTCAGAGAGTGACTTGGGATTTTTGTAGCTGTAAATGAGAACAGCTTTTGGCACAGAATATGTTTACTCTCTACAAAGCTCTGCTCTTGTTGTATCAAACATCTTGGATGCCAACCCTTTCCTTGTTTGAGAACCTCTGCTACACAGAGTCCAATTTTCAGAGGCATGGAGCAATTGCACCCCAGCTGAGAGTCAGTGGGAACAGCAGGCACCCGCATCTCCAAAAGCCAGGCTGTTCCCTCTCTGTCTCTCTTTGCTTTTACCTTTCAAGCTGTGCTACAGCAGCGCTGCTCTTGCATCCTGAATGGAGAGGGGCTTGTTCAGGCTCTGACGGCCAACAGTGACTCTTCCCTTCTCATCCCAGGGATTGATGTAAGGAGTCCCACCCGCAGCTCCAGCTGGGTTATGTTGTAGAGATGTCAAGCTGAGTTCTGCAAGCCTGTCAGAAGATCTACCAGGAGAATTGCAAGCTGGCAAGTGGGTTAAGATGGGAAGAGCAGGATTAAGCGCACGATGTGGTAAAGAAATGGGCTGAACAATCGTCTTTCTCATGGTACTTGGCAGAGCATGTCAGATCATTGGCAAGGTTTTCTTTCAAGTGGCTACTTACTGCTATATAAATAGTCTCCTCCAGTGCAAAATTAAAAACCCCACAGGGAAAGGTCAGTATCAAATCAACTGAGTGAGATCCCTGAGCAGTTGTGCAGGGGACAGGACCGCAGCCCCATTGCAGGCACTGTCAAAGCTCGTGTTGTTTTGAGTATGGCTGGAATGGGGCTGCAGGGATTTTCATTGATCCGTGCTTATGGTTCAGTCACTATAAAGACTACTGTTTGTTGTGTCTTTACTGCCACTGGTTACCTCGTGACCACGGGGCTTTGAAAAGCCTCTTCAGTATGAAGGATAAACACTGCAGAGAGTTGTCTACAGCAGTGACTGAAGGGGTGGATTTACTGTACTCTGGCAGCATCAGGGTGAGGAAAAGTAGTGATGAAGACTGAATGTTGAAGTGATCATCCCAAATTCAAACAGCATTCAGCTTTGCAGATGCCAGACTGGCAACTTCCTGCTCCAAACGACAGTTGTGATCTCTGTACAGACTTGTTTGTGCTTTGCTCTTCAGTTCCTTGCCAAGCTAAGCCTGCTGCTGCCTGGCCTCCTCCTATCCAAACTACCATGCTCAGCTCTTGGGATGCAGGTTTCGCTCTGGCAATGATCCGGCAGGAGTTAAATCTGCTAGACTGCTCACTCAGAGCTTTTGTAGGAGCTTCAGCCTTGTAGAGGCTGGGGGAAGACAAGGCAGGGAGCTGGAGCTGCCCAGCAGGGATGCTCAAGCAGTTGTGCTGCAGGTTTTGCCTTTGATGGTCCCATCAGTCCATTTCCCAGCTCCTGCACACACTCATTGTTTCCTGATGAATGTGAGGGATCAGATTTAACAACCATGATCCAAGACCAAGTACCATTAAGTGGTGAGGTTTCATTGGGTAGGTTGGGCTGATAACAGTGCTTGAAAAAGAGCTGTGTGGCTCTGGCTTTGAGAGGCTCTGGCACACACCCCGTGTGCCAGCAGCGGAGGATGCGATTGCTCCAGGCTCTTTATTTTCAACAAGAGTCATCCCTCTGGGTCTCGCTCAACACAATCGAGAACATATTTACTTACGACTAATGGTATTATGCTCTAAGCAAAAGTGTAGGCTTCTCTATATTTAAGCAAACAATTTAAGGCAGATATCTTTCCTCATATCCACCACTGTCTGTCTCAGTCAACAGCCTCCTATCCTTATCTCTGCATTATTTAATAAATTGTCTCACCAGAGATGGGGACAGGTCGCTGTGTGGAAAAGAAGAGGTAATGCTGTCTTTAGTTAAGGTGTCATTGGTTCCTTAGCTGTTCTGCAGAAGGGTTTAGTCTCATGATTTTATTATTACAATTATTATTTTTAGCCACGCACACATGGTTACCGTGCTCTTCAAAGTTTTACCAGCTGAGTGCAGCTGCGTTCAGCTGAGCTGCCACACCTTGGAGCATTTACTTATTTATTAGTCTTTGAGTTTTCTTTTTTATCTTGTTATCTGCAGGGACTTCTATAAATATTCAAATGCTAGTTTGAAAAAAAAAAAGTTTTTCATTTTTACCTACCCATTTTCTTTTCTGGCTTGTCCTCTGGGCAAACCCATCTGCGGTAATTCTGGCTGTAAGTAGCGGGGGGGCTCCTGCCACCCAGCCTACTTGTGTCATATCAGACATCCATGAGTTCCTGCTAATGATGAGTGAACCTGCAAAGTCTTGGCTGCAGAAATGTTCAAAGGCTTGGCTGGTTTATCTGCCATTTTCCATTAGAGGAGTGTGATGGCCTTGGAGCAGAGCGTGCAGCGTCCCTGGGTGGAGGAGGCATCAGCTGCTGTTTGTCCTGCAGCCCTGCGATGTGCTGAAGGGTTGGAGAGGCTCCTGGTCGTGCTGAGCTACATGTGCAGAGCATCCCCAGAAATGAGGTGCAGCACCTCTGCCAGGGCAGGGAGGACCCAGGATGCTGCCAGGCTCTGCCGAGGTCTGAGTTTTCTGTTAATCCATTTGGTGCTGTCCTTTCCGGGTTGAAAGCTGGTGCCCAGGACTTTGTCTGCTGGCATATGTCATGGAAGGGGGTCTGATGCCAACAGAAACCAGGGCTGGAGCAGGGACCATATGCAGCAGACTCTGAGGCCCTGGAACAACAGCATGGAGATAGGTCTTTGTATTTGCCAACCAAAACCTGCTGGACGTTTGGGCATGCTGGGAAGCCCATCTTGCAGGGAGTAGGAGAGGATTTGGGGTTTGGAGGGGATGTAGTAGGTGATGCTTTCCAAGCACCCCTAATGTGTCTGCAGATGAAGCTGGAGCTGCTAGCTTTGTTCACCTGTAGGTTTTAGAGAACTGCCAGCACCACTGCCTTAAACCAACCCTTCACATTCACCTAGCATCCCTGGTGTTTGTGAAGGAACGTGAAACGGTGCCAAGGATGGGGGGAGCTTCGCAGCTGACAAAGAAAGAAGCCACCAGATGCATGTGTGTTCTACATCCGTCTCCTGTCCATCCCAGTCAATGTGGGCATGAGGACCAGGCATCAGAAATGCTCCTGCTGGGGTTCCCTCAGCCTTGACTATGTGTGCAGAACCAAACGCTCCAATCTTTGGTACATGACCAAGAGCCTACCTCATAAGTTACAGCAGAACTTCACTGGTGCAGTCCCATGGGTGGGGTTACAGCTTATTTTCATGCAAACTGTACCAAAACTAGCCTACGTCTTTCCTCTCCTGTGGTTTCCTGTACTTTGTTCTCTTTGGAACATCAGTTCTTTAAAACAAGGGTGACTAGAAAATGCACCCTTGGGGTGAATCGTGCATGAAGTCAAGGTGCAGCAGGAAAAAGTGATGTAACAGGTTAGTCTGTCCCTGCCTAAATACTTACCATCTCTCCTGTGCTTGGCAGAATACTCTCATTGATCAAGGTCCCCCAGGAGAAAAGTCCTCTTGGGAGCAGAGGCAGATGTGTGTGGTGGCTTGAGCATGCTCACAGTGCTGGGGTTGCAGAGCAGAGCATGGATGGGGAATCCGCACCAAACAGACTTCAGGATGGTGAGGGAAATACAATTTGCAAGCAAGCCACGAGGGAAGACCTGGATACAGCCTAGGGGTCAGCAAGCATCATCCTGGCTTCTTGACCTGCTGCCTGAAAGCCTTTAAGAAATATGGCTGTGAAGGGAAGGTGTCATTGATTTATCAGCCAAGATGGGGTGGCTGCACTCCTTGTCTGTCCAGCAGCAAGTCTCCGACTACCCCTGTCCCCAGCTGGATGCAGAGGTTGGGGAGGGCATGGCTCAGGATTATTGGGTTGAAATCAGACTTGTCTTATCTGTAGCTTTTCCCTCCCAGGTACCCAGAGATGCTTCCAGCATTCCCTGCACTACTTCATCTCCTGCTTCACTGGCGCAGCCACACAGTGTGGGGAGGAGCGCCTTATTAGCACAGCTCTTTGTGAGATGCCCTTGAGTGATTTTTTTTGCAGGTGTAAATGCCAGGGGAGGCTGTACCAGTGCTTCACATTCTTTCATCTCGGCAGGGTTTTGCCCTTTCTCCCAGCGTGGCTCTGACAGCAGGCTCAGCGCTGCTGCCTGTGGAATACAAACAGATTTCCCTGTGCAGAGCATGACAGGAATTCATTCCAGGCTGGGGCTGGTTTTACTGCTTTTCTTTTTATCTTATGCTGGATGCTTCAGGGGTCTCTGGAGAAGTTTGGGGAGTGGGAAATCTGTTGCTTGACCCACTCTCTCCTGGGGACAGGCAGCTCCACAGCAGACCCGACAGCTCTCACAGATGGGGAGGGCTGCAAAGCAGTTTGGTGCTGTGATGAAATTCCCATCCCCTGACTGAGTCAGGAGAGAGCAACTGACACATTGAGATGTCTGCATTCCTCCATCTCTTACTCCCTGCCATTAGGGCAGTTGGGGGGATCTGTTCCCTGCTTGCTGAGCACACAGTGCCTGCCATTAGTGCTAATGGGAGTTAGGCACGCGCACGGAGAGGCAAGGATGCCCCTCAGCTACAAATCTACTTGGCAATTTTATTATGTAAATAAATGGTGCTTGCACATACACCTGCTGCTGCTGCTGCTCGTGGTGATGTTCATGGCAAGATAAGTAAACAAACAGCGATTCCGTTCTAATAGATTTATTTCCTTTCTCGTGAGCCATTAAATTACTTCCAGATTTCATGCAGGTAAAAATCTGTAACGGCGTTGAAATCTCACTCTGCCTCAGTGGACAGCGGTCTGGAAAGTGTGACAGCCACCTATTACTTGCAGATATTGTTTTAAGGGGAGGCATGGAAACAACCGGTATCATCCTTGTTAAATTGGTGTCTCTGGATGCCTGCACCTCCCTCCAGGGCTTCTACCATCGCCAGGCAGTTTGCAGTGACAGCAACAGCAAACCTCCCCTTGCTGGGCTGAGCCCAGTGGCTGCACAGCTCATGTCTGACCAGAGTTTGAAGGGCTTTTCCCTTCCAGGGGGCTGAAGCGGAGCTTTCTCTGGACCTTGAGGAGGCTATGAGCTGGGATTTGCTAGGAAACCCATCGCTTCCCTGCAGAGCATCACCATCAGGGCTCGCCAGGCTCTCTGACACCCGGCACTGGTTGTCGTGACCTGCAAGGAGAGCAGCCCGCTCCTCTCCAGGCTGGCCTGCCTGTCTGCAACCACAGGACGTATCTCTGAGCTACAGCTACTGAGCTCTTCTCCTCTCTCCTGCTCCCTGCCTCCGCTGGAGAGCTTTGGCAGGGAGACAGGTAGCAGGTACATAGGGCTGTGCTGGGTGTTGCTGGTGCCAGGCTAGCTGCTGGCTTAAGAAGTGCGGTGCCAGTGGCTCTGCTAGGCCAGGCTGGGTTGCTGGGAAGGGCTTTTGCACTGCATCCAGGCAGCACCTGAGCAAACAGGAGCCCTGGAAGTTGCTGGGGAAGGGGAGATGGTTTCCTCATGAATAATTGGTGCATTATTAATACATGTATGTTTTTTAAAAGAAGCGTCAGACTCTCCTTCTCCCCCTCAGGAGCCTTTGATGCTTTATTAATGATACAGCAAACCTCTGGTACACCACAATGGGAGCAGTGCCTTGGAACAGCCTCGTGCCTGTGCAGAGACAGCCTGTTTAGTCTCAGTCACTGTGTTTGGTGAGCCCAAGGGAGGCATTTTCATAGAATCATAGAATCACCAGGTGGGAAAAGACCCATCAGATCATCAAGTCAAACCATTCCTATCAAATACTAAACCATGTCCCTCAGCACCTTGTCCACTCGTCCCTTAAACACCTCCAGGGAAGGTGACTCAATTCCCCCCCCAGGCAGCCTCTGCCAGTGCCCAGTGACCCTTTCCGTGAAATTTTTTTTCCTAATGTTCAGCCTGAGCCTCCCCTGGCAGAGCTTGAGACCATTCCTCCTCATCCTGTCCCCTGTCACTTGGGAGAAGAGCCCAGATCCCTCCTCTCCACAACCTCCTTTCAGGTAGTTGTAGAGAGCAATGAGGTCTCCCCTCAGCTTTCTGTTCTCCAGGCTAAACACCCCCAGCTCTCTCAGCTGCTCCTCTTGTTCTCCAGCCCCTTCACCAGCTTTGTTGCTCTTCTCTGGACTCGCTCCAGAGCCTCAACATCCTTCTTGTGGTGAGGGGCCCAGAACTGAACACAGGATTCAAGGAGTGGTCTCACCAGGGCCAAGTACAGAGGGAGAATAACCTCCCTGGACCTGCTGGCCACGCCGTTTCTGATCCAAGCCAAGATGCCGTTGGCCGCCTTGGCCACCTAGGCCACTGCTGGCTCATGTTCAGTCACTGTCAACCAACACCCCCAGGTCCTTCTCCTCCTGGCAGCTTTCCAGCCAGGCTTCTCCTAGTCTGTAGCACTGCAGACTTTGCTGGTGCTGGTGACCAGGTGAGGTAGGTGAGCTTGAGTAACCCTGAAGATCTGCTCCATTGCCATGATGGGCTCAGCAGGGCTCACCATCACGGTCTGCACAGGGTAGAAAAGGTGTGCAAAACCCAGAAATTTGAGATTTCAACCTTACACCCTGGATCAGGAACTTTTTCAGCTCCCCTTGCAACTCAAAAGAGGATCCAAGAACCTGCAGAAAGTATGAGACCAGGGGCTGGTTCTGATTAACTTCAATGCCAGGAGCCCAGGGGTTTCCAGCTGTGTTCCCCTGCTGAAGCAGTCGGGGGTACGAGGCAGCAGTGGGCGAGCAGAGGTGGAATGGAGCGAGCCTGAGCAAGAAGCCTAGTTTCAGAGTCTGTGCTGAATTGCTGGGGTGGATGGTGGGCGAGTGGGGACAGGTGACAAGCCCTGAGCGGCTTCAGCAGGCGACCTGTGTGAGCTGGGACACGCGCTGCTGCACAACCAGCGTCTGCAAAGGAGCCCAAATCCAGAGTATCAGAGGTGCTAATTACTGTTAATTAGGTACAATTTGTGCGGGTAACCTCTCTTCTTAGCCAAGATGGCTGACTGCAGCGACAAACATTATTCATTTCCATGCAATAAATCAAGCTAAAGTTGCTTCTGTTATTTAGCCTATCATTTAGCATTTCATTAAATAGATATGTACATATACATCATCATTGCCGAGGCTGTGTCAATCCCCTTCAGGAGCAAGGCTGCCTCTAATCAATCCCAGCAGCGCAGCACACGGCGCAGAAGCTCCAGATTCACTGTGTGCCAGGTTAGCATCTTGCTGAGCATCCATCAGGCGTTGGTAACTCATCAACCAGTTGCATGGTCGATTTTCAACCAGAGGTTTACTAGCAGCAATGGTGCTGTTGCTCCTAAAGGGAAATGTGGCTTGCAGAGACAAGGTCTCTCTCGATAGATAAGGTTGGATTCTTGAGTTGGGAGCTGATCTGCAGCTGTCTGCAAGGTCCCTGATGGAGGAAACATGCTTTTGCTGGGCTGATGCTTGGCTTTCCATCAGCTCCAGCATGGAAAGAGCAGCAGCCGAGGGACTGAGAGTACCGAGCTTGGCTCCGAGCTGCTCCGCATTATCCTTGCTTCATCTTTGCACCTCTGATGGAGGGAAGATAACAACAGCTCGTGGGAGCATTGCTGGCAGGTGCCAAAGCAATAAGGTTGCAAGGGTGAAGCAGGGGAGTCAGTGCCCCACACAACAGGACTCGGTGTAGTGCTGGCTCTGTATACTGGGAAGTCCCCTTTGCTGCTGGCCTCTGCTGAGCTGGAGAATGTGTTTGCTTTCATAACAGGCAGAAGCAAAGGAGAAGGTGTGACATTAAAATGAGCCTGCAGCTACAAAGAGTAGCAAAATCCTGACACTACACTAAGTATTTTTTGAGCACATGTAGCTCCCACGGTATGGAGGAACCTGTGCACTAGCACAGAAGAGCAGCTACTGCTCTCGTTTAGCCACAGTGGCACTGGGCTCTCCTCTCTGTGCTGATGAGCAGGGCAGAGGTGGGAGCGTTCTGCCAGGGCACTGCTGATCCATCCACGCGTTCCAGCCTAGAGAGGAGGTTCCCCTTCCTTGCACAGGATATCTGCTGTCCGGCACCCAGACCTGAACACCTTGACATTCAGCCTGGGCCCTGCTTTTGTCGCAGCATCTTCTTACCTCGCACAATGTTCAAGGAAGGGCTCTGCCTCTTTCTTCGCCCGGGCTTTTTGGTTAGGTTGCACAATCCAAGGGGCTAAGGAGAGTGGTTCCAATTTGCTTGTGTGGCACCGTGCGTTCAGTGCCCTCCCTCTCTCAGTGTTCCATAAATAAATTTCCCTAGTCCATCCTAGCACACTGTATCAATCTTGTTTAATAGACTGGAAAGCTTATTGCATGGCGGCAGGTCGCAAGGAGTGTCGAGGTGATGGATTGCGTCTTCCCAGAGTCGAGCGTCATTGATGTATAATGAAATATTTATGATTTATTCCAGCTAATAAACTGGAGTGAAGTGTGTGATGTATGTGAGCAGATGGGGCATCTATTGATGCAGTTTTCATTGCGTGGGGGAAGGGAAGGGTTTATGTCCGTAACGGAGACCTATCACAGAGTCTCTCATCCGTCTGCCTATCTGCGTTACCTACAAAAAAATAAATGTCCATGGATTTAGGAGACCAGTGAGACACTGAACTGCCCTGGAAAGAGCAGGGAGGCTTGAGACCCATGAAAAGAGGTTCTCGTCCACATGGGATGATGGGCCTGTGGAGCTTGTTGCTGCACGAGGCTCCTGAAGCCAAAAGCTTGGTGCTCAGACTGGGAAGGAGCACTTCTGTCTGCGTGCAGCAGCTCAGATGGAGCCAATCTGCAGGCAGGAACCTGATCCTGCCCAATTCCTCTGGAGGAGCTGTGTCCGAAGGCAGGAGAACCTGTGGTCCCACAGCTGCCTTTGAGTGGGCAGGGTGGTCATCACAAGCCTCAGCTGTGCATGTGGGTGAAACCTGGCAACTGAGAGGAGCTCCTGCAAAGCTTTGCTCAGGCAAAGGGGGTTTCAGCCCCCAGAGTTCTGATATGCTCTCCAAACTGGTGTGAGTATCAGGATCAGGGCTCAGGTTTTTCACTGCTGGGTGATGCTGCCTGGAAAATAAATCTTCTTCTTAACCACTAATTGTGTGTCTCTGCCAGAGAGTGAGCTCTGGTTCAGCCTGGGGTGGACCAGGAGCATCAACAACTACTGTAGAGAAGTGGGAGACAGGTAAGAGTTAATCCCAGGGTAGAGCAGAGATGGATGCACAACCTCCTGCCCACTGCTCGAGCGGCTTCACATCCTGCTGCTGTCCTGCCAGCTGTTCCCATCTCTGCCTAATTAGCCTCCGGATCAGTGTGCTTTGAGATCCTCAGCTGAAAGGCACCAGAGAAGGGCAAAGACTGATTATTCCAACTGCCTCCCTGCAAGCTTCCCTGGGCTCTGCCAGCTGGGAGCCTGTCGCTCCCTCTGACACGCTCGCTGCTTGTTTGGGAAGAATTCTCCAGGTACAGGCAGTGTGGAGGAATGCAGGAGGCCTTGCTCCATCTCCTGTCTCTGGAAATGAAGGTTCCAGGACAGCAGCTGACAGCAGAGCATTCCTCCTGGAGTTTGGGAAAGAGAAGGCTTAAAGGCTCCCAAAAGAGCAGGTGGCAAGCCTGGCAGCAGCGGAGCAGCAGCAGGATGGCAGCAGGGCCAGGAGCTTGAGGCAGCCAGTGGCACAAAGCTGGGAGCAGCCGTGCTGGCCGGGCATGGGAAGCCTGGGATTTGGGTTGGGTAGGGAGCAGTATCCCGCTCCTCTCTTCCCCTGAGAGCCCATTGGCAGTTGCCTATCATTGGGAACAGGCTGGTGTTCTGCTCAGTGCAGCTGGAGCAGCCAGTGCTGATTTCTCACGGTGGTTATGGGACTGATCCGCACTTTCTCAGGGTCTTCTGGGCACACCACACTGTCTGAGAGAGGTCTGCTGGCTGTCCCCTCTCATCCTGCCCATCCCACGGGCAGCGCTGGGCGACCATCCCCAGCTGAGCAGCCACCTGAGTCTCCTCTGTGTCTCTGAAGGTTAACATCTCCTGGAAAAGCAGGCTTGGGACGTTCCTGCTCTCCAGCCCAGCTCTCTGATGAGCATGTGGCTGAGGGCTCTGTATGAAGCAGTTGAAAGACAAGAATTAATTTGCAAAATGTGGAATGATTCATTTAACAGCCAAAGATCTAGTTAATATTAGTGTTCTAACCCCATTCTGCTGCTGGCAGGGAAGACCCCACCACTCTGCCCTGCGCTGCTCCAGCCCAGGAGACCCTGCCTGCCTTTCTGGGCATGCCACGTTTTTCTGCAGGCACTTCTGAAACCTGGAAAAGCCACTCCAGCAGCCAGGAAACTGTTAAACGTGCATCTCCAGCCTGCTGGGTCAGCAAGCACTTCCCACCAGGAGTAAATCACTTAGCTGGTACCGTGGGGTGGGTGAAGGCAGCATGTGAAGCCCGTCCTTGCCTGAGAGCACCATTTACCCGGGCGAGGGCTGTGCCCCATGCAGGGGGATGTTTCACAGCATCTGATCAAGACTTTGGAGCTCCCCATGAGACCATTAGCTGCACCATGACAGAAGGGTAAAAATAATCCACTTTTTTTTTTCTTAACAAAATAGATTATCTTTCACAGGCATGTTTTGCCGTTTCTTGGCATTTTCTGCAGCATGGCACTTGCTCTGCAGATCACCATGTAATTGTGGACAGGAGTGGCAGGGACATTCACAGACCCTTCTGCTGTGGGATGTGCTGCAGAGACAGTCATGAGTGTCCCAGCTCTCCTGTACTTCAGGGGTCGCATCCTCAAAATAGGATGGGTTTGAGAATACAGAAAGCAGGGCCAAAGGTTTCTTCTCTGAAACCACAGCTGTGCATGATGCTTCTTCTGGTGCCTCCTGTGTGCTTCCAGCAGTGTTCATACACTGTTTGCTTCATTCTTGCTTTGGAAGTGGCTCTGTGAAGGCTGAGCCTGGGCTGTCCTCTCCACGCTGCCAATGCTTGAGCAGGAAAGGGCTGTGGTGCTCGCTGTCCTCGGCAAGCAGGTATGGAATATTGGCAGTGGCTGTGTCTGGCTCCTCTGAGGGTGAAGCTCCTGGGTGCCAGCCTCTCCTCAGCACCCGTTTGCAGGGCTGAGATCTTTGCTTAATGAAGCCCAGTAGTCCAGAGCCATTACGAGGGCAACGTTATCCCTTGTTGTTGTGTTTTTCCAGCGGATAGATCCTAAGGCAGTCCCAGCTCTGCATCTAAACTGGGCTGAAGTCACCGTTCCTTATGATTTACTTGAAAAGACTCATGGACAGGTGGACGAGGTGCTGAGGGGCATGATTTAGTATTTGATGGGAATGATTGGACTCGATCTGGTGGGTCTTTTCCAACCTGGTGATTTTATGATTCTATGATTTTTCCTGCACACTTCTGCTATCTCAGGGCTTCTCCAAGCTGCTCAGCATTTTATTTCTCCAGCCAAAGTCTTCTCTTGGTCAGTAGGTGATTCAAATGTTTGCTTATGACACCTTTGATGTAGAAACATTGCTGTGTTTGCCAGGAACAAGCTGAGCTGTGGGTGAGGGTGTTGGCACAAGAATTCCAGGGCAGGTTTGCTCCCGTAGCTCTGCTCTTGAAAGCAAAGAGGCTCTTGAGCACGTCCTGGGAAAGCGGCTCAGGCCCCCTGTTAGTCACTGGGAGGTCTCTCTGCTCTGTGAAGGAGGTACACAAACTAAAGACCATAGTGGTGGAATCACAAGGGCCCTTTCATCTTTGCAAGAAGTATTTTGCAACTTGAAGAACCTCATTGCAGAAATCTCTGAGGTTTGAGTTTGGAAATAGGGTCTCATTGCAGTGTGTGTGCTTTTAGAGTTTGTTTGGACAAGGCATGCGTCTACAGTCTAGCACCTGTTGCCAAGTAAGTGTCCACAGGCAACCCATCCTTCTAGATAGATCTTACCCAAACCTCTTGTTTTTAAAACAAAATCAGCCTCATGCTAGCCTGTGGTCAGCACGATGTGGTGTCTTCGAGCCTACAGCGTGATGGACATGTCCACACTTGCTTTAGGGTGCTCAGCGGGCTGCCCTCAGCAGCTTGATGGCCATGCCACTTGAGACAGCCTGCTACCTCTTTTATATATATATGTAAAATATTATAATGTTATTTTGTAGTGTATATATGATATATTAAATAGCTTGGGTTGGAAGGGACCTTAAAGATCATATAGTTCCAACTCCCCTGCAACAGGCAGGGACACCTCCCACTAGATCAGGTTGCTCAAAGCCTCATCCAGCCTGGCCTTGAACACCTCCAGGGATGGGGCAGCCACAACTCCCCTGGGAAACCTGGGCCAGTGCCTCACCACCCTCATCATCAAGAAGTTCCTCCTTATGTCTAGTCTAAATATATATATAAAATAATTAAATGTATAAAAATATTATATATAATATATAATGTATAATTGATACTGTGTATAGTATATGTTATGGAAAATATATTAAATGTTACATGATATTATAAGAATATTCTGTATTAAATATATTTTATAGAGATTTATAACAGACCAGGTTGAATGAGACTTTAAGCAATCTGATCCAGTGGAAGGTGTCCCTGCCCATGGCAAGGGAATTGGAACTGAATGATCTTCAAGTTCCCTTCCAACCCAACCCATTCTATGATTTTATCTATAAATATATATATAACATTGTCTGAAACCCCAGCAAAATGCAGCCCACTCTCAGTTCAACCAGTGCAGGAGCCTGCTCAGTATGCAGCTCAGCAGAGTCTTTAACATTTCACAGAACAGATGCCCACTGAGCATCTTGAAACAAATCCAAAGGTAGCGGTGACGGCTGCTGTCAGGGAAACAATAATCCCATGGCCTCGGCAGCATCAGCTGCGCCGCAGCACCGGAGCTGAGCCACGTGTGACAGAGGCTTCTGCCGCTGGCTGCTTTGTCTGATGAAAGGAGCCTGGTTGGAGGTGGCCCGGGCAAGCAGAGGCGGAGATGCGGTGTCAGAGACCGTAATCTTCTCATCAGCCAAAATCCCCTTCCCCGCGCAGCTGGCTGCGAGGACAGAAATACTGTTTGTGTCTCAGTGCTGCGGGAAGCATCAGAAAACAGGCACAGCTGTCCTGACCCTGCTGCCGAGGCAATTCCTGTGCTGGAGGGAGGAGGAAGGGAGCAAGGGCTTCGCGAGCGAGGATGGAGAGGTGCTGGGTGCTATTGGGCTTCACCATTCCCAAGCTGAGATTGTGTTACTGCTTTGAGCTCATGTCAGTCCCCCTGAAACCAGAGTAGTGCTGGGCAATTCCAGGGGCAGAGTGGGTGCAAGGCTGGTGTGGCTGGAAGATGAGGTGCATCTTCAGGCTGGCTGGGCTCCTCTCCAGCCACAGCAGCCCTGGGACTCCTGGCCAAGCGGGACGTGTGTGAGCCCTGAGGTGTTTGCAGGCTTGCACAGAGACGAGACACGGCCAAGAGACAGCAAGCACAGTTGTCTCCATTTCACACGAGATCAGATGGTGATCCAGGAGCAGTCCTGAACCTACTGTTTGATGAGCCACTTCCACAGCATCCCTCTCATTCTGCGCTGGGTGCTCTCTGGGAGTCATGGGCACGGCTGGTCAGAAAGGAGGATCAGCAGAAACGTGGTTTGGGGAGTGGTGTCATCTCATGAGGAGAAAGCGCCGTTCCCTGCTCAGAATTCCACTTTGTTGCTGCTGTTGCCCCTGCCAGCCAGGGAGGAGATGCCCACACTGGCAAAGAGCTCAGAAGCTACTGGGTGAAGAGCACCATGGTTTGCACCCTGCTGGAGGTGGCAGCCGGCGTAATGGAGCAAAAAAAGCTGGGGCAGCCAAGGGTAGGTGACAGAGCACAATGCCAGCCGCAGGGCTGCCTGCAGGGGCTAGGGGTGGGCTCGTACACCACCCGGCACAGGGGACAAGGACCCAGCACGTTGGGAAGCCTGGGGAGACAGACACAACCCTTGCCACGGGCCCTTGGTGCAGTGCCAGGTTTGGAAATGATGCTCTTAGCACTGTTTAAAGGCAGCATGTGGGAGAGAGTCATTAAGCAAACGACAGCATCCTTTTAACTAGTCTCGCTGGTCCAGGAAATCCCTGCTGGCCTAGGAGGCAGCGAGCGCTTTGCTGCGCTGGCTGTGCCGGCACACACGCCGTTTGATGTGCTCGGCTGGTAGCAGATGGCACGGGGCAGAGGGTAATGTGGCTGTCCTCGGTGGACAGCGGTCCCCTGGAGCATGCTCCATCCTGTCAGCGCGGGAAGTGACAGCAAGACCCTGATGCTCGGCTTACGGGAGAGTGGAGACAGGAAGAAAGAAGACAGGGGGAAATTACAGAGCTCGTCCCAGCAGGTCACAATAATCACAATAATAATGCTAACCACCCACTGTGCTGGGCTGCTGACGGGGCTGGAGGGAGCCACGTGATAAGCATGATGGTATTTGTGGGGAGCACAGGGATGGAAGGCGAGTGGCAAGGAGGGGCTCTCGCCTCCCTCTCTGTGCCCAATCTGAAATGACTCTTCCTGCTGTCCCTGGCTGCATGGGGAGCATCTGGGAGGGTGACAGCTCGAGGAGTGTGTCTCCTTCCAAGAGCAGGTTTTGCAGTTGGCAGCGGCACTTCTCGGAGCACAGGGCATGTCTCAATGGGCAGGTGGGAGCAGATCCTGCTTGTGCTCCTGCCAACGCAGGGAAGGCAGGGGATGGCTGTGTGGGAATTGGATGGAATCGATGATCCAGTGGCTCTTTTCCAACCTGGTGATTCTATGATTCTATGATGCTGGTGGTGGCCATGCAGAGATATCGGGGCAGGCTGCCCATCAGCCAGCCTGACTCCAGCTGCCACCCAGCCTAACCAGCCTGCTGCAGCGCTGGGCTCCAGTGCAGCACCCAGCGCCTCAACATGGCTCGCAGGACCAGGTTAGTTGCTCTCATAGTGCTGGGATCTCAGGTGTTTTCAGTAGGGTACAACCATGCCCTGAAATCCCCATGTCAAGCCAAGCACAGAGGTTTCCCTGGCTGGAAATGGGAGCTGAGGCCGGGCAATGCTGGGGCTTGCGTGTCTGCTCTTCCCAGGATGGGAGCGGGACAGAGACAAGCCCCCGCTTTGCAAACACACTCTGGAAAAACCATCCCTGGTTGACAACCCCCCAAAAGAGTCAAGGGCACACGGGGATGTGAATTCAGTCCTTGTTCATTATAAGGTAAGATAAGGCTGTGGTTTGGGGTGAGTTTTTTAGGCAGGCACGGAACACTTCGGCTTTCGCCTTGGGACACCTCAGTGCAGAGAAATTGCCTGTACCCACCCAGATCTGTCCCATGAGCCCAAATGCCCCTTGGACCTGTCCCTGAGACCATTATCCTCGTTACGGAGCAGGGAAAAATGCAAATGGGGCAGCTTTTGTGTGTTTAAATCCTGAAGAGCAACATGGGAATTGTGTGTCATTGAACCAGGTCTGTATTCCCTCTCCTGTCCTCATCTTCTCTGTATGAATAAGCGACTCTAGATCTCCTTGCTGAAAGCTTGTGGCTCTCTGGTCCCTCAGTCCCACATTTTAATTAATGTTCACTCTCCAGCCCTGTGTCAGTCACACATGCCACAGTGATGCCAAGCGCAGAAGGTAGTTTATCACAGCAGTCATGAATTCCTTTCAACCACAAGCAGCCAACCACCCAGAGAACCCAAGTTTAACACTCTCCCACAACTTTAAAATATTCCAGACAGCCTTCCACATCCAGGAGAGTGCCAAGAGGCAGGCAGACAAATACAGGAACAATTAATCATTTCCCAGCTGGACTGAGCAAGATGAGCTGCTCAGAATTTTGGCATGTGTCAGCTGAGCAGGGACAGAGCTCTTTTGGGGAGCAGCCGAAATTTCAGAACTGATTCTGATATTTCATTGCTCTGACACCATAAATCTCTGGGCGTTCGCTGCCTTTACACACACCACGTGCAGACTCCGTGATGAGCTAGGGGTGAGCTGGGAATGGGATGTTGAGAAGCTGCACAGCTGGTGGACGTGTCCTGTGGCACCTGGGCGGTGAAATGTGCCAGAAGCACTGCAAAGCAGCACCAGAGGGACCAGGAGAAACACTGGGAAGGAGGAGAGTGAGGCAGAGGTGGGGTTAAGCAATATGAACAGTGAGGAGTCCTCACCTCTGCAAGGTGACACTGCGTCCCCTCAGGAGAGGAGATCTCACCTCTGAAGGAGAGGATTGGGGCGCTCGTGGTCCTTGGCAATGGGGATGTGCTTCCCTGGGCCACCCAACGTGCACTTGGCATTCTCCTTGCACAGCTCTCTCCCAAAGCAGAGGCTTGACAGGTCCTCTTGGCTCAGCGAGCTTCCAGCCACAGGGGTGCTGGGATCCAGGACCCTGGGCGGTCATCGTTCCCCTGATTTTGGATACGTGCCTGGATGAAGGGCAAAACAAGCAAGCGTGGGAACTCCTGCAGCCCCAGCAGTGCCAGTTCACCAAGCTTTGTTGGAAGCTGTTTTTTCCCCTGCTGCCAGTCTCCATGTCATCTCCACGTCTGAGCTTTCCAGCCAGCAGTGAAATGAGGTTTACGAGTGAAACCGCAGCGGGGAGCGGGCTGGGTGTGTGGACACAATGGCAGCGCGTATCATTAAGGAGAGGATGGAGAGGATGGAGACTGACACGCAGGGGAAAGCTAAGGGCCCCCCTGGTGCTGCCATCAAGGCTCTGAAATGGAAATGCGAGGTCCCGAGCCCCCCCCTCACCCACCGGGTTGGCAAAGGCTCTATTAGCAGGATGTGAGTAATCATCTTAAGTAGCTATCAAAGTGCACCAGCTTGTTAAGCATTTAGCCAGGTTGTGCTGACATGACCTCCCCTCTCAATCTTCCCAGCCTCGGCACAAGCGGCTAATTACCGGATCACACCTGCCGCACGCCTTCCTCCCCTGCAGAAAGGACAGGTCGGCTCCAACATGTTGCTTAGGACAGTCTCATCTTCCCAATGTCACCCCTCACCCTTTTGTATCAGTAGGAGCTACACGGGAGTTGGGGAAGGGCCCCCTCCCAAGCTGTGGTGTTACCAGCTGGAGGTCCCAGGAACGAGGGCTGCTCCTGGGGCTGGGGTCAGAGCACATGCCAGAGATGCCAGGAGAGACCCACTGTGGCTTTTGCAGGCAGCTGGAAGTGAGTGTCTTGTTACTGGTTATGGGCAAGCAGGTGGGACAAAGAAGAGGCTGGGGACCACGTGGTGGGGGCTGAGCAGCCCTGGTGATGGCACAGGTCCGGGAGGAGTCATGTCCTGTCAGAACAGGACAACTGAGGTCTTTGTGACAGATGATTGCCAGGAAGACAAGGAAGGGGCTGAGCCAGACCCTCCGTGGCTTGTGGTCCATGGTGAGAGCCTGCTGGAGAGTATACCCACCTGCAGCAATGGCTCCTATTTTCATTGCTTCCATATTAAAGGACTTCTGGGTACATAGCCTTATTCTTTCCTTTCCCTCTACAGAAAAAGCAGTATCTATCTCCCCTCTGCATATCCATGGGAGGAGGATATCATGTGGGGAAGGCTGACATTAACAGGCTGCCCAGGGAGGTGGTTGAGCCACCTTCCCTGGAGGTGTTTAAGGGACGGGTGGATGAGGTGCTGAGGGACATGGTTTAGTGTTTGATAGGAATGGTTAGACTCAATGATCCGATGGGTCTTTTCCAACCTGGTGATTCTATGATCACATCCCTGGGATCTCTGCAGAGATGCACGTGGCCATGGTGCTCCCCGTGTGCCAGTCCAGGCAGCCGGGCTCAGCTTGTGGCTGAAGCATCACCGAAGCATCAGGTCTGCACTGCGAGAAAGTCAGAGGAGAAGCAAGGATACGACCTCTAACGAAGCCCGCTTTGCTTTGCAGGAGACACGGCAGCGTACAAAGATGGTGTTTACTGGATCAAGGGCCGCACCTCCGTAGACATAATCAAAAATGGGGGGTTCAAAATCAGTGCTCTGGAGGTGGAACGTCATCTGCTTGCGCACCCACACATCACAGGTACGCTGCTCTTCCCTGGTCCCCGATGCCTTGCCTCGTGTGGTGCATGGAAGCCTGACTCTAGCAACAGCCCTGGACACGAGGCTCGTGCCAAGAGTCTGTTTCCCAGCCTTCCCTTCAACAAAGCTGAGTCTAAGCAAAGAGCCAGCTCCATTTAAAGCTCGCTGTTATTTGTCTCCCATGGGTGAAGCCTGTAGCCGGGTGCTGAGCCAGCAGCAGCTCTCATCTGATTTTGGAAATGAAGACTATAATTAAATCTGTCCTGCCCTTGTGCGTGACCCTGTACGAGGGGATGGAAGTGGTGCCCCCAGCTCCACACCACTCTGTACATCATATTCCTCCCTGTTGACTCTAAATTACTCAAACCCTGGGGCTTCCTGCCTCTTTCTTAGTGAAAATCTCTGGTTTTGGAAATTGCATCAGCACAAGAGCCGCTGGTGTTCTCCTGTACTAACATCCCACAGCATCTTCCTCCATGTGCAGCTCCTCCGTGCACACCACCGCTGTGGGCACCTGCCAGCAGTGCTGAGCCCCTTTTTTCTACCCCACCCCTGACCCTAGAAATCACTTGGGTTTCTCAGGCCAAGTCCTTTGCTCTCTCTGCAGATGTGGCTGTGATTGGGCCTCCAGACATGGTCTGGGGCCAGCGGGTCAGTGCTGTTGTGCAGCTGCGCAAGGGTGAGATGCTGTCTGTGAAGGACCTGAAGGACTGGGCCAGGTAAGAAGCCACAGGGCAGCGCGTGGCCAGTGGCATGGCATGAGGAAGGCAGGCTCAAAGCCTGCAGCATCCCCACTAGGGCATCTCAGAGGAGAGGTGAAGGGGTGGCTGGTAGCAACATAGTGCCTCAGGCTCTGGGGATGGAGAAAAGACCACAGCTCCAACCAGGAGTTCACCAACCGCTTGAGATAATGGAAATAAATGAGCCTTTCACCCCAAAAGTGCCTTTGACAAACGATCTGTGCTGTGTGGCCAAGCAGCTCTTACCCTGCAGCAGCAGGAACTCCTCACAGCCGGAGGTGCTGCCAGCAGCTGGTGGAGAGCACAGAGCAAGCACCAGCGCAGGGGAAGCTTTGTATTTTCTCAGCAGCAAGAACATTCGCTCAGCTTTTCCCCAGCACAGTGACTCCTTGCTTGCTTTCCTACCTACTGGAAGCTGGCCTAGCCCAGTCCCCAGTTAATCCCAGGGGGTTCAGAGGTTGGGATCGACACCAGAGCTCATGGACTGGTGTCACTGCAGTACAACTGAGCGTGGCACAGAGCACCCACCTCCCATCCTGCAAGATTTCAGCATGAAAACATGTGCCTCCTCTTTCAAATTGTTCAGAGAGTGGCCAGTGCCAAGGTTTTGGGCATCAACTATGGATGGGTAAGCAGGTGGGAGCCAGGAAGCAGAATCTCCAGGTTTATCGCTAATATTCCACTAGCAAAATATTTAATAGCAGATTCTTTCTTTTCCTGGCAACTCCCTCCTTCAGGCTGCAGATATTTTTGGCGAGGCTGGCACTATTTTGTAAGCGGCAGGAGCACTTGTTTCATCAGGGGCTGCGCAGCAGCCAATTAAAGATTTCCCCTGGATCTGCAAAAATCACAGTTGGGGGACGGTAATTTAGCAAATGCAAGGGAGACGCTAGCTGGCCGGCTGCTGCTCTGATTAAACAGTTACGTAGTGGGGAAGAGAAGCAAACAAAGAAACCAAACCCACCTGGGTGGCTGCTGGGGCAGAGGGGCCAAGACCCTGCCAGGGTGTCCCTCCTGCTGGCACTTCTGCACTGTGCACACGTGTTAACCCTCTCGCTGCTGGTCATCTGGGACTCCTGTTCATCCCAGGGCAGCCCATGGCCACCAGCAGGTTCTGTTTGGTTTTACTGATGTTCTCGTGCAAGCTGAGGTCTCGTGCCAGCTGAGGTGCCCCTTCCTGGCCAGGCTCAGCTCGTCCTGGTCGGTGTCAGGTCTGCTGCTCTGGGGTTCTCCATCCAGGAGCCTCCTTGGCCTCAGGAGTGATGGAGAATGGGGAAGAGAGATCCCCACCGTGTCATGGCAGGGACATCGGTGACCCCATCAGATCCCTTCATCCCTGCTCTGTTATCTCATGGCCCTCATTACCCCCATGCAGACCTTGAATAACTACTGCAACCCGCAGAGAGACATCCCTATCCCCAGAGCCTGTCGATGCCACCACCGTCCCTGGCTGTGCTTTGCAGGTCACCTGAGACAAGGAAGAATGGCCTAGTGGAAGGGGGATAAGTGCAGCCCCCGTGTCCCTGCACCCTCCTTCCCCACTGCCATCCCCAGCTCTGGAGGCAGATGCAATGCTGTTCTGCCTCCGCACAACAAGGGCAAGAGCCCTTGAAACAAAAGCTCCTGGAGGGTCGGAAGGGCTGGCTCCTGCTCTCTGCCCTTGCAAGCTCCAGGCACCACTCTGGTGTCCCCCCCGCCTGCTGTTCCCTCTCACCCTGTCTCTCCCCTTTATTTTTCATGTCACTTATGTTCGTATGGCCTTTTTCTCGCACTCCCTGGCAGGAGACACATGTCCCTCTTCAGAGTGATTCATTTTGCGGCTTTCACCTCCAATCATGCTTCCCGGCGACAGGCGCCATCCTGAGTTAGAGGCATCCATATGGCAGGGGGTGCTGGTGGCGGGCTGGGCGATGGTTGAAGGGCTCAGCAGACTTGGCATCTCACATTAGAGTCAGTGCCAGGACGCAGCCGGAGCTGGGCATGGCCCCAGGTTGGTGACACACAGGCAGCAGAAGGCAGGAGAGCCCCCTGCTTTGCACTCTGCAAAGGGCACAGGGACAATTCTCGGCGCTCAGACTCCCTCCTGCAGTGAGAAGAACCCTGTGGTCCAGAACACGTGGCCAGGTGTCACGGGCGAGTCACCACCACGCACCAGGGAGGTGGCTCACCTGCAGTCTCAGTCCTCGGGGACCAGCACCCATCACATCGCTGCACTGCTTTCCCGTGCCGTCTTAACAAGGAGAATCAATGAATCATAAAATCATAGAATCACTAGGTTGGAAAAGACTCTCTGGATCATCGAGTCCAACCATTCCTATCAATCACTAAACCATGTCCTTCAGCACCTCATCCACCCATCCCTTAAACCCCTCCAGGGAAGGTGACACAACCCCCTCCCTGGGCAGCCTGTTCCAGTGCCCAATGACCCTTTCCGTGAATTTTTTTTTCCTAATGTTCAGCCTGAACCTCCCCTGGCGGAGCTTGAGGCCATTCCCTCTCGTCTGTCCCCTGTCACTTGGGAGAAGAGCCCAGCTCCCTCCTCTCCACAACCTCCACAACCTCCTTTCAGGTAGTTGTAGAGAGCAATGAGGTCTCCCCTCAGCCTTCTCTCCTCCAGGCTGAACAACCCCAGCTCTCTCAGCTGCTCCTTGTAAGAGTCCACACACTCTCTGCCTCCAGCTCCCTTGCTGAAGGCTCTCACACCACCTCCCAAGGTGTTTGGGGTGCATTGTACTCAGTGAGCGCCCCAGATGCTGTGTTGGCAGAGCTGCCAGTGAGGGCAGCTGCTCCCAGAGGGCAGGGTGGCTCCAGCAGTGCCCTCACCGATGGGACCAAATTGGTGACAGAGCCCTTTGCCAGCCCGAAACAGAGCAAGTGATGAGTCAGGTCCACAGTGCAGCCAGGGAGCACAGACGAGTCAAAAACAGGGGCAAAGACAGAGCTGGAGGTGAGCTCCACAACTCTGAGGGGTCCCGCTAGGGATGAGCTGCACAGGGCTGAAGTCCCTGGAGAGACAAGCTGGGAGCAGGCACCCCAGAGCGTAGTTCAGGAGGTGGCTGGGGCCAGGGCTGAGCCTAAATGGGCTCCTAGAACATGGGTGGGAGCCTAAGGTGGGGCTGCTTGGGGTCTTCAGGGCTGTGGGAGCCTCCAGGACAGCTCACCAGCCCTGCCTCTTCTGCAGCACAGAAATACATGACCCGTGTGAGCACTCATTGTTTGCGAGGTCTCCAGACAGGCTCCGTAGGATGGAGGTGCCAGAAGTGCTAGTCTGTCACCTGTAACGGGCTGCGCGTCTGCATTGCAGGGACACGATGGCACCGTACACCATCCCGACGGAGCTGATCGTGGTGGAGGAGATCCCGCGCAATCAGATGGGGAAAGTCAACAAGAAGGAGCTTCTGCAGCGCTTTTACCCAACATAATGCACCCTCTGCCACAGAGCTGACAAGGTACCAGCAGGGATTAGCAGCAGCAGCTCTGGTTTTACTACTGTCTGGTCCATCAATGAAGTCTAATAAAAGTCGGATTCATCCTGCAGGGGGTCCTCTTGACTGAACGAAGCCCGAGCTGCAGGGCCACTGCCCTTGGCGGGGGCTGTTTGCAGGAGGCTTGGGGCAGTCCTGGGTCTAGAAACAAAGCGTGGGATGAATGCTGAGGGATCTGGGGCCAGGGCTGACCCCATGCCAAAGCTGCTCTATTTATCTGATGTGTAAGTGGTGCGAAGAAGGTGAAAAGCAGAGCACAAACACCTCTCCGCCCCAAGCTAGTCCCAGCAGACAAGCCCCACTGGCCCTCCTGATGCTGGCCCTCCAAAAGCTCTCTGCCTGGGCAGGGAGGTCCGTCCGGGCACCCTGCTTCCCTACCTTGCCTTCCTCTGCCTCTCTGGATGCTCATCCTCTTTCCCATTACAGCTCTGCCTCAGGCCACGTGCAACTCATCACCAGATAAAATTACCCTTCAGATTAAACTCCTTGTCATCAGCCAACTGCGGTGATGTCTGGCAATTTTGCTTGCTCTCTGCCCTTTCCCATGGACTCAGGAATTTCCTCATAGTTTGATTCATAGAGAGGGAGAGCTGCAGAGAGCGCAGGGATCCCCTTGCTGGCAGCATCCGTGGGATGCCCCGGTGCTTGCTGTGACTCAGTACCATCCACCTTCCTGCTCCACCAAGTGCTGCCTCCTGTTTCTCTGCAGAAGTGAAGAATAAATACAAAATCACAAGTAAATACCGGCTGTACTCACCAACCCAGAGCATCTCCCACCCAGGGGCTCCGGAGAAATCCAGGCACAGAGCAAGGGAAAGGGTGCTGAAGCAGCTGGGGAAGAGCCCTGCAGTGCACCCTTCCACCTCCGACACCCAGCCCGTAATGGAGGGGGCAGAGGGGAGGAGGAAGGGGCAGGGATGGGTGCGAGGGGCTCATAGTGACCTCAGTGCGATAGGAGAGCTGTGAATCATTGAATAGTGTGCAGAGAGCCCAGGGAGATGGGGAGGAACAGTGCAGCCGAGCAGGAGCTGGCAACAGGCACAAGTTTTGGCCAGGGTGAGCACACAGCACAGCTGGAGCAAGGGGTACAAGCCACAGTGGGCACAGGGTCCAGTGTGGGGTGGAAGGAGAGCGATGCAGGGTATTGGAGGCCCCAGGGAGCAGATGCAGCATGGACTATACTGCATGTGTGCTCCTGTGCCTGCATGTGCGCGCTGACACCCGTGCCCACAGCTGAAGGTCATTGATTCCCCTGGAGGACAGGCTGTATCAATAAATCCTACCTACATAAATGGATTTTTGTCCCTGTTTGACTTCATGCATGAGTTACCAGCCACGTGGCGATGGGGATCAATAATGCCAGGGGGGGATGGCAGTCATGCCCTGCTGCTCCCCAATCAGTGAGTTCTTCCCCGGTGTGGGAACAGTGCTTTGGGGAGGCAGCACAGCAGGAAGATGCTGGTCCTGTCCTGTCCAGTGCCAAGGGGTTAACAGGGGGCCCCAGTTTTCCCTGTCAGCCAATGGGACCCTGGGGGCATCAAGGAGGGCAAGAGGAACTGGGAGAACAAGTAATTACATCAAATACCTTTGTTAGGGTTGGTAGAGCCCCAGCCATCTGGGAGGACAGTTAGTGAAGGTGAACAGGACAGCTGTAAGACGTGCACTGGGCAGAGGGAGCAGGGGTGGGGCAAGGAAGAGAAGGGGTGGAAAAGGAGATACGGATGGGGCCAAGCTTCCTCCAGTGCAGCCCCTCCATCCCACCCCACCACGTATAGCCACGCACCTGCTCTGTCCGCCCCCTACTCCCTGCCCATGGCAGCACCTTCCAGGGCAGTGCCAGCACCTGGATTTCCATCCTTCAGGCTCAAAAAAGGTTGGGATGGGGCCAACAAGGGACACGCAGAGCTCACACAGCCACCCTTCACCATCCCACGGACACTTTGGAGCAGCACGTGGCTTGTCCTCTTGCCACAATGCACAAAGCCAAGCACTGGCTGCTCTCACTGGTCTCCAGGAGGGACTGAGCGGATCCTTTGTTAAAACATCAACGATGCAGTAAATTTTTTAACTTACCAAATAGATCAATATCAAATTATCATGTCTCACATTCATAACTCTTAAGCAAGCAACAATGGAGGGAGACAAGGTCACTGGAGAATAAATAGCAGCAAAAGCTCTTAATGATCTATCATTCTCGACAACCCCAGGCACCCAGCACCAGCCCAGTGACAAGATCATTAATAAAACTCTGCAGGAATGCTATCGATTGCTTTGATGGATGATCACAGGTAGCAAATACTGTAAAACACCTGGTTGTCACACACTAAAACGAGTAGTTTGACTCACACCTCCGCGTGGGGACCCAGCTGTGACTCTGTTGGGTTTTCTCCACACTGGTGGCTTTTGCAGGGCGGGTGGTCAGTGGTGCAGCCGTTTTGGGGCTGTCATCCCTGCTGGACCCTCAGGGCTCCCACCTCCACTGCTGTTCATCCCTATTGATGGAACCTGTTAATTAAGAACTTCCTTAAATCATGAGGTTACAGTGCCCTAAAGCCCAGGCTGGGAGCTGGCCTGGCTGGAGATGGGGTTCGGTTGCTTGGTGCCAATGGATGAACCTGGACACCTGCTCCATCCTCTCGCTGCTGGATGCAGCCCCAGGAGACCTACACAGCCCAGACACCAGGGACAGATGGGGAGGGGTCTCCAAGGCCATGGGCTTTGCCACCCCTAGGCTGTATCTGTCTGGGACGGGGCGCAGGGTACATAATGCAGAAGTTCCCCTGAGGGTCCAAGCTCTCCGCAAGTGAGCCACGTCCGCATTGACGGTCTGATCATATGTACACAACCATTCAATTACCCCGTAATGGCTACAGGCTATTAAGCCATCAATCTCCTTCATTAAGGCCTGCCAGGCCCATCCCCAACATCGCGCAATAAAACCATTAAAACAACAGCAACAACCCCAAGTAGCATCTTTATTGCATTGGTTGGAACACTGGCCCCGGTGCTGGCCGTCTCACATCGTGCCCCTGCCCGCAGCCTACCCTGGGGACCTGCCTGTCCTGAGCAAGGTACCATCCTTCTGGGGTGTCCCCAGGGAGCTGGGGGTGCCCGCACCTCCGTGCCCCTCCAGCCACTGCCAGCAGCTCGTCCCTGCCCCAGGCTCGGCAGGCAGCTCAGCACACCCAGCCCTGCTCTCCTGCTTTATAGCTGACATTATCTTTTATTGCCATATAAAAACAGAAGCTTCAGTGCCTTTATGGCTTCTGCACCAGCGTTTGGCTCTTCGCTGCTCAGCTCTGTGCTCCTGGCTGCTCACTCGCCCCATCACTGGGCATAGTGGGGAGGGGACGCTGCCCAGACCCTCCTGGTCCCTGCACTGAGGCTACAACTGGTCACACTGTGCCTGTGCTATGGACACAACTGGTTCCATCACCCACAGTGGATGCACAGTTGGTCCCCAAATCACTTCTTGCCCTGGTCTGGGTAGATCAGAGGGTGTCAGCATGGAGGGGATGGACCTGGCACCTCCAAAATAGGTTGACTACTTCTGCAACCCGGCACAGCAATGGGAGTTGTAGGCATAGGCTGGTGTGATTTGCACCCAGCCTCTGTGGGACTCCAATCCCTGCACTCGCTTGGTAGACCCAGTTTGCAAGAGGAGGTGGTGGTGTGGGGCTGGAGGTGGCAGGGATCTCTGCTGCTGTGCCACAGCCGTGCCGCGGGCACCAGGCAGCTCCCATGGCCGGCAGCACCAGCACCACAATCTGAGACTGGCACCTTGTCGGAGCCCATCATGTCTGCCATCTCCATGCCCCCACTCCGCGGTGCCGGTGGCAGGGAACATCTGCTCAGCCACCCCACTGCCATGGTGCGTTAGGGTCAGGGGAAGCCACCAGGACCCCCGGCCAGAGCTGCCAGGGCAGCTCCTCATGGTGACACTGATGCAGGGTGGCAGGGTGAGCAGGGCGGACAAATGGGATCGGACAGACAGATGGGCAAGTGAGCGACGCTGCCCACGCCACAGCCCAACCACGCCGTGGGTCACTGGTGCCCAACGCTCACCCGCTCATGCTGCAGCCCCATGGCCCCTGCTGCTGTTCTTGGGGACACCAACGGCCCTGTCACCACCACTCAGCTTCTGGAGATGGACAGAAGACGTCCTGCATCCCGCGTTCTGCATCCCGTGTCCTGCACCTGACCTCCTGCATCCCGTGTTCTACATCCCACGTCCTGCACCTCACCTCCTCCATCCCACGTCCTGCATCATGCATCCTGCAACCAACCTCCTGCATTCCATGTCCTGCATCCTGTCTTGCATCCTGTATCCTGCAACCTGTGTCCTGCACCCAACCTCCTGCATCTCGTGTCCTGCACCTGACCTCCTCCATCCTGCGTCTTGCATCCCGCGTCCTGCATCCCATGTCCTGCATCCCAAGTCCTGCATCCCATGCCCTGCAGCTGACCTCCTCCATCCCATGTCCTGCATCCCGTGTCCTGCACCCAACCTCCTGCATCCCGTGTCCTGCATCCCATGTCCTGCATCCCGTGTCCAGCACCCAATCTCCTCCATCCTGTGTCCTGCATCCCATGTCCTGCATCCCGTGTCCTGCATCACGTGTCCTGCACTCAACCTCCTCCATCCCATGTCCTGCATCCCGTGTCCTGTATCCCGTGTCCAGCACCCAATCTCCTCCATCCTGTGTCCTGCATCCTATGTCCTGCATCACGTGTCCTGCACTCAACCTCCTCCATCCCATGTCCTGCATCCCGTGTCCTGTATCCCGTGTCCAGCACCCAATCTCCTCCATCCTGTGTCCTGCATCCCGTGTCCTGCATCCCGTGTCCTGCATCCCGTGTCCTGCACCCAACCTCCTCCATCCCATGTCCTGCATCCCGTGACCAGCACCCAACCTCCTCCATCCCGTGTCCTGCATCCCACGTCCTGCACCCAGCCCCCTGCACCCCGCGTCCTGCACCCCGCACCCCTTTTCCCACGGCCTGTGCCGCACCCCGTGCCGCTGCCGCACTCCTCGCACCGGGAGGCGCTTTTCCCCGCCAGGAGCGGCGCGGGCCGGGCCGGCGTCGAGCAGGGGCCGTGGAGAGGCCACCAGTGTCACCACAACGTCGCCCCTTCTCTCGCCGGGCCCGGGCGCGGCTCCCCGGGGAGAACGAGGAGCATCCCCGGTCCCCGAGCCCGGCCCGGGGGCGGCGGCTTTGCTGCAACCGGGACCCCCGGGAGGCGCCGGGGACGCGGCCGGTGGCCGGGACGATGCTGCCACCTGGTGTCGCGGCCGCGCGGAGCCGTCGGGACCCGCACCGGGACCGGGGGAGGGAGGTCAAGGGGGAGGGCCGGGACCGGCATGGGAGACAGGGGGCGGCGCAGACACCGGGGACGAGGGGAAGGGCAGGGACCGGCACCGGGGGAGGAGGGGGAGGACCGGGACAGGCACCGGGGGTCGGGGCAGGGACGGGAGCGGCCGGGGAGCGCTCCGCCCCGCGAGCGGCACCGGGAGCGCTAGGGACTGGGACGGGGACAGGTCCTGGTCCCTGTCCCACTGTCGATGCCGCTCCTGCTGCCCGTGCCTGTCCCAGTTCCAATTCCAAGCCCAGTTCCCACCCCTGTCCTGGTCCCGGTGCCAGTCCCTGTACCTGTCTCCGTCCCCATTCCCGTCCCCATCCCTGTCCCTGTCCCACTCTCTATCCCTGTCCCTATCCCCGTCCCCATCCCTGTCCCTGCCCCACTCTCTATCCCTGTCCCTATCCCCGTCCCCATCCCTGTCCCTGCCCCACTCTCTATCCCTGTCCCTATCCCCGTCCCCATCCCTGTCCCTGCCCCACTCTCTATCCTTGTCCCTATCCCCGTCCCCATCTCTGTCCCTGCCCCACTCTCTATCCCTGTCCCTATCCCCGTTCCCATCCCTGTCCCTGTCCCACTCTCTATCCCTGTCCCTATCCCCGTCCCCAACCCTGTCTCCATCCTTGTCCCTGTCCCCGTCCCTGTCCCAGTCCAGGTCCCTGCCCTCATCCCTATCCTTGTCCCTGTCCCCATCCCTGTCCCCATCACTATCCCCATCCCTGTCCCAGTCCAGGTCCCTGCCCCTATCCCTATTCTTGTCTCTGTCCCCATCCTTCTCCCTATCCCTATCCCAGTCCCAGCATTCCTGTCCCAGGCCTCAGGCCCCCCTGGTCCCCAAGGCAGCAGGGCCCCCTGTCCCCCTCTGTCATCCCCTCCTTGTCCCCCCCCGCTCCCCCCGCCACCCTGCCCGCCCCGTCGGGGCCCCGACGGGGCGGGCAGGGTGGCGGGGGGAGCGGGGGCTCTGGCGGGGGTCCAGCTGCCCACGGGGGGGGCCCCCAGCAGCACATGTGCTGTCACTCAGCCAGCCCCGCGGTTATTTTAGCTTCGGCGAGCGGCTGGCGGCCGGACTGCGCCCCGCTCCGCTATGGGCACCCCGCTTCTCCTCGCCTGCCTGCTCGCCCCGCTCTGCGCTCGGGTAAGGGGGACCAGGGAGATGGGGAGCTTGGAGATTCCCCCCCCAATTCCGTGCCCCGGGGAAGGATGAGTGGTATGGGGGAGCCTGGATGTGGTGTTGGGGGGGCAGCCGGACTCTAGACCCTGCGGAGGCAACATCTCTGGAGGTGGCAGGGATGGGGATGGGGGTGACAGGGGCTCGGAGCCCCTTTTGGGGCATTTCCCACCCCACAGATGGCAGCGGCAGGGGGGAGCGTGTGTCTCCGGCACGCTGCCTGCGTTTGTGAGCTGAGAGATAGGATTTGGGGGGGGCGTTAAGCACTCGGAAACACTCTGCTCCCTCTTCCCCATTGTACTTGTGGTCCTAAACCCCCTTGCACACCCCGCTGTCCGTGCATCTCGCCCAGGAGCCCCTCACCATGGTCTCAGGCCTGAGCCACAGAGGGTTCTTAGGGTTTTGGCCTGGGCCCCACAGCCGAGCGCTCGGCGCAGAGGAAGGAAAGGCGACCTGCGGGGCAGTCCCCCCACTTTGTCCCTGGCAGTAGGGCCCCCATCGCTGCCCCCACCCTCCTCAGCTGCTCTGGGCACCAGCAGCCACCCACGGAAGGGAGGGGACTCACCCCGGGGGGGCAGAGGGACAGCTGGAGGCTGCAGGCAGCTCTCATCACAGCCTCAAACCAAGCTCTTATGCCTCCAACCCCAAGGGACAGGCACGCAGCCCCCATCCCCTGCGCAGCCCCCACGCAGGCACCCCCTGCCCCAGGCAGGCTGCACAAGTGGGGACCCGGGGCCTCCCGAGACACCCAGATGTGTGCAGATGTGGGTGCAAGGCCTGGAGCTGCCCAGATGTGCTCCCTCTCCAGGGAGGGGACAGCACGTGTCCCCAGGCCCCGGGACGAGGGCGACGTCTGAGGAATGTGGCGTAGAGGCAAGGGGTGGGGAGGGTGCGCGCAGCTCCCTGCCTCCTCCTGACCCCCATCTCCCAGACCCCATTCCTACTCGCTGCAGCTCTGGACCCACATGCCTCCTAGACCTCTTCCCTGCCCCTAAACCTTTCCCAGCCCCTCCAGCTCCCTGACTCCCGTTGCAGCCCCACCACAGCTCCTGCTCCTCCAGTCCCCATTCCTAATCCCCCACTCACAGCCCCCAGTTCCATCCCAGCCCCTCCAGCTCCCTGTTCCTCCCTGGCTCTGGGCCCTGGCCAAGCTCCCCATGCAGAATAAACCGACCCCTGACCCTCCTGGCCACACCGAGACGGGTGACGGTGACGTGGCCATAGTGTGCACTGCCAGCCCAAGCCAACCCCTTCATCACTGCCTTGGGGGTCCCACAAGGTACAGCCTGGCCTGGAGGTGGGTCCATGCCCACGGCATCACCAGGGTTATTTGTGGGGGCAGCTTTTCCTGGTGAGATGCCCGTCATCACCACATCAGGATGTCAGGCGACCATGGACACAAAGATCCTGGGGGAGCTGGGTGGCCAATCTCACTCCTAGCCCCCTCGGGGGGTGCCAGCCCCATGCCCCTTGGCATCCTGCACTGACACTACCCCCTTTCTGGAGGTTTTGGGGTCACCAGCAGCTCCATGTCCCCTCCACAGGGTGCCAGCCCAGCCCAGACGGGTGCTGCAGCCCCTGGAGCCCCCCAGGCCTGGCGGCAGCATGAGGGTGCACGGCGGGTGAAGAGAGCCTGGGTGATCCCCCCCATCAGCGTCTCGGAGAACCACAAGCGCATCCCCCACCTCTTGGTGCAGGTAGGCAGGGAATCCCTGACCCCCTCTCTTCCACGTGGAGGGGTGGGGGACACCCAGGGCAGGGGTGTTGCATGGGTTTAGTGTTTGATAGGAATGGTCGGACTCGATGATCCCATGGGTCTTTTCCAACCTGGTGATTCTATGATTCTATGGGGGTGTCCCAGAAGTGGGACATTACATGGGGGGAGACTCGGGGCAGAGGGGAACCTCAGGTGGGGAACAGCCCCCCCCAGCAACCCTGGGACCACCAGCTCTGCTTTCCCCCACTGGCAGATCAAGTCGGACAAGCAGCAGCCCGGGGGAGTGATCTATAGCATCAAGGGGCCAGGTGTGGACGAGGAGCCCCTGGGTATCTTCTCCATTGACAAGTTCACCGGGAAAGTCTTCCTCAATGCCATGCTGGACCGAGAGGAAAATGACCGTTTTCGGGTACGGATGCTGCCCGGCCACCCACAGCCCCTTCCTCGGCCCCCAGTTCGGGCTCTGACCCACCTGCTCTGCACCTGCAGCTGAAAGCCTTCGCGCTGGACCTGGGTGGCACCACGCTAGAGGACCCCACGGACCTGGAGATCATCGTGGTGGACCAGAACGACAACCGGCCGCTCTTCCAGCAGGACGTCTTCACAGGGCACGTGGTGGAAGGCGCTGAACCAGGTGGGTCCAGATGGGGGTCTGGGAGGACAGGCTGAGCCAGTCCCCACGCCAGTACCCACTGGGGCACCTCCTGTGGCCACAGGGACCTGCGTGATGACAGTGGATGCCACCGATGCCGATGACCCCGACACAGACAACGCGGTGCTGCGGTATTCCATCCTGGAGCAGGGCGCCGGCGGCATGTTTAGCATCAACGCCACCACCGGCGAGATCTGCACTGCGCGACCCGGCCTTGACCGAGAGGTAGAGGGAACAGAGGATGCGGGTGGCACCAGGGTGGCACCAGGACTAGGGGCAGCCAGAGCCCCCCAGCTGGTGAAACCACAGCTCCAGCTGTGAGCAGACCCAGGCGTGGGGACAGGGTGGGTGGCCGGCAGCTGGAGGACCTCGGGGCTTCCAGGGGGTCTAAGGGTGCTCAGCACCAGCTCCTCCTTTTTCCTCACAGACCGTGGGAGTGTACAACCTGACAGTGCAGGCAGCCGACATGTCTGGGGATGGGCTCACCACCACTGCCACCGCCGTGATCTACCTGGAGGACATCAATGACAACCCTCCGGAGTTCACCAAGGAGGAGGTAACGAGCAGGGATGGAGTGAGAGGATGCACGGGGGGCCAGTGGGGGTGGAGCTGGCCCCTTGCCCAGGGGCAGCAGCATCCCAAGGGGCCAGACACCAGCCTCACGCCGCTCTCTCCCAGTTCTCCATGGAGGTGGAGGAGCAAGCGGCTGGTGTGGACGTAGGCAGGGTATTTGTGCACGACAAGGACCTGGCTGGCTCACCCAACTGGCTGGCCAAATTCACCATCCTGGAGGGTGACCCCGAGGGCACCTTCACCATCCACACTGACCCCTACACCAACGACGGAGTGCTCTCCGTAGCCAAGGTGTGTGCGGGGCAGCCGGGGGGCCGAGCGAGATCCCGTGGCTTGGCTGACCCACGGCCCCTCTCTGCAGCCCCTGGACCATGAGGTGCGAGACCGCTTCGAGCTGACGGTGTCGGTGCAGAACGAGCGACCGCTGGAGCCCACGGCCCCTGCCAGCCCCCTGGCACTGGCCACCGTGCGGGTGCGGGTGCGGGATGTGAACGAGGTGCCCATCTTCCGTGAGAACCCCCGGCGTGTCAGCGTGCTGGAGGGGGCTCCACCGGGCACCTTGGTCACCACCTACACTGCTAGCGACCCCGACATCCACCAGCTCCAGATCATCACGTGAGTTCCAGCTGTGAGGTTTTGGCCCCCAGTACCCCTGCATCACCTCCCACCACCCACCACGTTCAGGTTCTAGCCCCCAGCCCCTTTGCATCCCCTCCCAACACTCACCACACTTAGGTTCTCACATTCACAGCCCAGGGTGGGTGTTTTGGGTGGTGACAGCATGTAACCCCCCTGTCCCCACAGCTACGCACTGCTCTATGACCCGGCTGACTGGCTGCAGCTGGACCCCCACACCGGCACCATCCGCACCAAGCGGGAGCTGCTGCACCCCTCAGCCTTCCTGCAGGGTGGCTGGTACATCGCCCTGGTCCTTGCCCGTGATGATGGTGAGAAACCCCCCTTTCCATGTCCCCCCACAACCCTCCACATCCCTCTAACCCCTTCACTCTGTGCCCCACAGCTGAGCCCCCGCTCTCCGCCACCGGCACCCTGTCCATCGAGATCCTGGAGGTGAACGACCACGCGCCCCTGCTGCAGCCTCCGGCCAGCGTGCTCTGCGGGCGGCCAGGTCGTGGGGGAAGCCTTCTCCTGGGGGCCACAGACGATGACCGGCCTCCCCACGGTGCCCCGTTCCACTTCCAGCTCAGCCCCCAGCACCCTCAGCTCGCCCGCAACTGGAGCATCACCCGCTTCAATGGTGAGGGCTGGTCCGGGCAGGGGGGCTGCTGTGAGGGTGCTGGGGTGTCCCTGCTCACCCCCTACCCGTGCCCCTCCCGCAGTGACCCACGCAGTGCTGGCTGTGCTAGTGGAGCTGCCCGAGGGGTCCTACTCGCTCCCACTGCTGCTCCGGGACTCGGGGATCCCCCCGCAGGAGAGGCAGCAGATGCTGAATATCTCAGTGTGCCACTGCGGCCGGGATGGCACCTGCGAGGATGGTGTCCTGGCTGCTTCCACCGCTGGGGCCGGCATCACCCTTGGAGCCCTCATGATCATCCTTGGCAGCAGCATCCTCCTCCTGCGTGAGTGAGGCCCCCAAATACCCTCACCCCCACCTTTCCTGGCCCTCCATCCTACCCCTACCCAGTGACCCAAGCCCCGTGCCCTACCCTGCAGTGCCAGTCCTGGCCACCGAACCCAAACCCCACCAGCATGCTCCATCACCTCGTCCTCCATGCCACCCACCAGCCCATCCTGGCCCAGGACACCCCATTGTTTCCCTGATCGCATCCCCCATCACCCTCATCTTGGACACCTTATCCATGACCTCCACCACTCCACCTCAGCAGCCCCTCCAGACCCCAAACCATTCCCCTTATCCCACTTCATCACTCTGCACCCCAAATCCCTCCCTGCCACCCCAACCCACTGTTCCAGCCCCACAACTGCATCCCAACCCAACCAGCACCCCCACGGCCCAGTGTCCCCCCCCTGCCCAGCCCCCCTGTCCCCCTGTGCCCACTGCCCTCTGCCCACAGTGCTGGTGGGGCTGGGGGCGGCGCGGGCTCGCATGCGCCGGCGGGCTCTGCGCAAGGGGCTGCTGCAGTGCTCACGGGACGACATGCGCGACAACATCCTCAACTACAACGAGCAGGGTGGGGGTGAGGAGGACCAGGTGAGTGGGATCCAGGAGATGGCTCCAGGGTGGTCCAAGCTCAGCCCCACACCCCTGACCCCCCTACTGTCCCCCGCAGGACGCCTACGACATCAACCAGCTCCGCTACCCTGAGCTCTTCCTATCCCGTGCGAAGCCACCGATGCGCAGGGACGCCCCGCTCAGCTCTGCCAGCTCCCCAGCCCCCCGCAAGCTGCCCAGCTGCCCCTCTGACATTGAAGACTTCATCAACGAGGTGGGAACCCAGCACCCCTTTGCATAGAATCATAGAATCACCAGGTTGGAAAAGACTCACCGGATCATTGAGTCCAACCATTCCCATCAATCACTAAACCATGTCCCTCAGCACCTCATCCACCCATCCCTTAAACACCTCCAGGGAAGGTGACTCAACCCCCTCCCTGGGCAGCCTCTGCCAGTGCCCAATGACCCTTTCCATGAAACATTTTTTCCTGATGTCAAGCCTGAACCTCCCCTGGTGGAGCTTAAGGCCATTCCCTCTCGTCCTGTCCCCTGTCACTTGGGAGAAGAGCCCAGCTCCCTCCTCTCCACAACCTCCTTTCAGGTAGTTGGAGAGAGCAATGAGGTGTCCCCTCAGCCTCCTCTTCTCCAGCCTAAACACCCCCAGTTCTCTCAGCTGCTCCTCTTGTTCTCCAGCCCCTTCACCAGCTTCGTTGCTCTTCTCTGGACTCGCTCCAGAGCCTCAACATCCTTCTTGTGGTGAGGGGCCCAGAACTGAACACAGGATTCGAGGTGCGGTCTCACCAGTGCCGAGCACAGAGGGAGAAGAGCCTCCCTGGACCTGCTGGCCACGCCGTTTCTGATCCAAGCCAAGATGCCACTGGCCTTCTTGGCCACCTGGGCCACTGCTGGCTCATGTTTAACCAACACCCCCAGGTCCCTCTCCTCCAGGCAGCTTTCCAGCCAGGCTTCTCCTAGTCTGTAGCTGCTCAGGGTTGTTGTGTCCCAAGGGCAGGGCCTCTCCCCAGCAGGGGTGACCGTTTCCCTGTGTCCCCGCAGGGGCTGGAGGCGGCTGACAGTGACCCCAGCGTGCCCCCCTACGACACGGCCCTTATCTACGACTACGAGGGCTCGGGCTCTGTCGCCAGCCCCCTCAGCTCCATCGTCTCCAGCCTGACAGACGAGGACCACGACTACGACTACCTGAGCGAGTGGGGGCCGCGATTCCGGCGCCTGGCCGACCTCTACGGGCAGTAGCGGGGCCGGGGGCAGCGGGGGGGAGACGAGATGCCCCGCTGCGGCAGCTTTGGATACGGACGGACACAAGATGCCTGGCTGCAGGGACTTCGCACACGCGTGTGCACCGAGCACACAGATGCAGGGGCTTCGCACACACGTGTGTGAGACAGGCCTCAGCGCAGGGGTTTGCACGCACTCATAGACCCTGTGCCAGCAAACCCCAGGAAGGCAGAGGCTGAGCACACAGGAATAATGCCCCTAGGAAAGACCCTGCAAAAGCAAAAACGTAAGGGGACTCTTGGTTTCCACCATAATAAAGACCTCAGAGAATGGGGTCGGTGGCAGAGGTGCCACACAGGCCCCCTGCCCATGTCAGCCACCTGTAGAAAGAAGGCACTTTTATTGGCAGCCCGCAAGCGCCACCGCAAACACCCCAAGGGGGCATCACCCCTGCCCCAGGGCTCCCAGCACAGCTCCTCCTGGGACAGGATCCGGCCCGGCCGCGGGGTGGGAGCGCTGCCCCCTCCCCAGGTATCACCCTTGTCCCCAGCGCACCCCGACGACCCTGGAAGCACCTCGGATGGGGGTCTCAGTGCTCCGGGGGGGGTCCTGGTGCTGCGTACAGCCCCCCACCACATGGCTACGTGTCGCAGGGGGGGTCTGGGGAGCCCAGCATCCTCTTGGTGGAGGCGGCGAGGCGGGAGTAGTCATGGGGGATGCCTTGGGGGGCAAGTAGGGGTAAGTGGTCCTCCCGCGGGGGGCGGCGGAAGAGCGGGGGCCGCCGCTGGCTCTCGCCATCCTGCAGGGACTGGGGGAGGCTGCGTCCCTGGCTCTCGGGCAGCAGCATGATGCTGAGCACGGCGAGGATGGCGAAGGACGCGAACACCACGTGGTGCAGGAAGAAGCCGCGGCTGTTGGGGATGGCGGTGATGGGGGCGGCTGCCTTGCCCACGAAGCTGGCCCCCACCACGAGGCCCAGCCCGGCGCCCCTGTGGGGAAAACACGCTCAGAGGGGGCTTGAGGGAACCTGCCGGGGGGACCCGCACCCCAGCACGTCACAGGGCATGTGCAGCTCCCCCCTTACCTGACCACAGTGGGGAGGACCTCGCTGGCGAAGAAGATGCTGAGCATGGTGACAGCGTAGGAAGCCGTGGTGCCCACCACCGACAGGGTCAGGACAATGAGTTCCAGCAGGTCTGACGGGGGGGGGGAAAAGAAAGCACCATAAGGGGTCACATCCTGCACCTCACCCACTTCAAGCATCCTGCTCCCACCTCTGGCTCCCCAGCCAGGGGGGTCCATCCCAGCCCCGCACCCCTGACCCCCTCCCATTCCTGCAGGATGCCTACGACACCAGCCGGCTCCGGCACCCCGAGCTCTTGTCCCAGGCCAAGCCAGCGACGTGCAGGGACTGCAGGGAGGGCGAGGGTCTCCTGTCCATCCTTACACTGGGTGAGGGCCAGCAGCAGGAGGGAGGAGATGCCGGTGAGGACGGTGCAGAGCAGGAGGATGGCGCGGCGCCCGAAGCGCTCGGCTGTCAGGCAAACGAAGAGGCAGGCGGCCAACTCGGTGCTCAGCAGCACGAAGTAGGAGGAGAAGAAGTGGGGCAGGTGGGGGGTCAGGTTGCGGGTGAAGCAGTGGCAAATGCCAGAGCCGATGAACCTGCAGGAGAGCAGGGTCAGGGGACTGGGAGCAGGACCAAGCCCTGCTGCTGCCACCACCCTGCCTGCTCACGCCGCGAAGCCGAGGATGACGCCGTTCTTCCAGATGACCCTGGTGCTGAAGATCTCGCAGACAGTGTGGTACCGGGGCTGCGGGGACCCCTCAGACAGGGACTCCAGCTCTGCTGGATGGGGAAACCCAGGTTAGAGCTGGCACCGTCCCAGTGCCCCCGGCACCACAGGTTTGCGGAGGGGACCTGGCAGTTGTCCCTGCCACGCACCTGCAAGGAGATTCTGCTGGTGGCAGGAACCATCATCGGAGCTGGGGCCACTGCTTTCAGCCAGCACCTGCAGGGTCTCCCTGGCCTTCTCCAGCTGCCGCGTGGCCAGCAGCCAGCGTGGCGACTCCAGCAGCAGCGCCGGGCACCTGGGGGGTGAGCGCCAGCATCACGGGGCTCCCCAGGGGCCTGGCTCCCCTCCAGTACCGACTCCCCTTCCCGGTTTCAAAACGCTGTTGCCCAGAAACCCTCAACTTCAAACCTGACCAAACATTTACCTGGGGCGGGGGGGTCCCCCGGGGCTGACCTGAAGAGCCCCTTTGATCCCTGCCGCAGCGCCGGGCAGGGTGTGCCAGCTTGGGGTGCTGCCCTGGCGCTCCCTGAGCACGGCTCGGTGCCAGTCCTAGGGCAGGGCTCGTTCCCACTGAGGGCAGCAGCCCCTTCCCCGGGCACGCAGGCCTCGGCCCGGGGGGTCCTTACCACCAGCAGGCAGCCACCAGAGCCAGGATCATGGTGACGGCGCCCTGCAGCACCCGCCAGTCCCGGCACAGCACGGCCAGCCCCGGCAGCAGCAGCTCCCCGGCGATCCAGAAGAGGCTGGCAACCATCGTCACCTCCAGCCTGTGTGGGGGGTCACACAGCTCCAGCCCTGGCAGGAGGGGTGAGGGTTGCACTGGGAATGCTGCAGCTACTGGGCATCTGCAGCATTCTGCACCCTGGAGCGTCCTGCAACCCAGACCATCCTGCAGCCCAGAGTGTCCTGCGGCCCAGAGTGCCCCGCATCCCCGAGCATCCTGCGTCCTGAAGTGTCCTGCACCCCCGAGTCTCCTGCATCCCAGAGCGTCCTGCACCCCGGAGCATCCTGCACCCCGGAGTCTCCTGCATCCCAGCGCGTCCTGCACCCCGGAGCATCCTGCACCCTGGAGTCTCCTGCATCCCAGAGTGTCCTGCACCCCGGAGCATCCTGCACCCTGGAGTCTCCTGCATCCCAGAGCGTCCTGCACCCCGGAGCATCCTGCACCCTGGAGTCTCCTGCATCCCAGAGCGTCCTGCATCCCAGAGCATCCTGCACCCTGGAGTCTCCTGCATCCCAGAGCGTCCTGCATCCCAGAGCATCCTGCACCCCGGAGTCTCCTGCATCCCAGAGCGTCCTGCATCCCGGAGCATCCTGCACCCTGGAGTCTCCTGCATCCTAGAGCGTCCTGCACCCCGGAGCATCCTGCACCCCGAAGTCTCCTGCATCCCAGAGCGTCCTGCATCCCAGAGCATCCTGCACCCTGGAGTCTCCTGCGTCCCAGAGCGTCCTGCACCCCGGAGCATCCTGCACCCCGGAGTCTCCTGCATCCCAGAGCGTCCTGCACCCCAGAGTCTCCTGCATCCCAGAGCGTCCTGCACCCCGGAGCATCCTGCACCCCGGAGTCTCCTGCATCCCAGAGCGTCCTGCATTCCGGAGCATCCTCAGTCCCCGCGCCACCGCACTCACGTGCCACGTAGAGGGAGAGGAAGGCGCCTGCCAGCGCTGCCCCAAAGAGCAGCCGTGCAACCAGGACCATGACGAAGTCCACAGCCAGCGCCACACCGAGGCCCAGGGGCACCGCCAGCACCAGGGTCACCAGGAAGGTGACCCGGCGGCCGAACCTGCCGGGAGATGGGCTGTGAGTGGGGCTGGGCACGGTGCCCCCTGCCCGGGGAGGCCACCCCGTGGACCCCCAGTTACCTGTCGCAGACCAGGCCGGCGGCGACGCTGCCCAGTGTCCAGCCCAGAAGGTGTGTGGTCTGCTCCAGGGGCACCTTCCAGCGAGAGGCACACACCAGGTCCCACTGCGGGCGTGGGGGGACGTAGTGGGGAGACAGATACAGGGGGCCTGGCAGACACCCCCTCCCTGTTGCCTGCCAGGCTGGAATCGACGGGGTTACCAGCCCCACGAGGTACCCAGGGGGCTCCTGGCCACTCCCCACCCCACAAGCAGAAATGTGTGGCCAGATGTGATGGAATCCACTGCCCCCCTCAACACTCCTTCCTCCGACCTGAACCCAGGGCCCCCCCAGCCCTTCACACTCTCCTATTCCCAGGGTCTCCCACAGCTTCTCCTGCACCCAGGGGTCTCATCTCCAACACCTGACCCCCCGCTCCTGTACCCACTCAGGGGTCCCCCCTTGATCCTCCTCTACCCAGGGCCTCCTCCTGTACCCAGCACACCCCCCCCCCCCCAACCTCTTGGCGCCTCCTGGACCCAGGGGTCCCTCCCAGACTCCTCTTTCATTGAGGGGTCTTCCCCAAGCCATTTTCCTCCCACATACCCAGGGTCTTCCCCATCCCTTCTGTACTCAGGGGTCCTCAAAGATCCCTCCTGCCTTCAAGGCTCCCTCCCTCCCCCTTAACCCCTTGCCCCCCTCCTGCATCCAGAGGTTCCTCCCAGGCTCCTTTTCCACTAAGAGTTCTCCCCGAAGCCCTTACCCTTCCCTGTACCCAGGGTGCCCTCAGCTCCTCCTGTAGCCAAGGTTCCCTCCCCACCCCCAGGGTTCCTCCGACTCCCAGTGGTCCCCCACCGGCTCCTTTTCCATTGAGGGATCTCCCCCAAGCCCTTTCCCTCTCCTGTACCCAGGGGTCCCCAAAGATCCCTCCTGCCCCCAGCTCTCCCCACAGCCCCTTGTCCCCTCCTGCACCCAGGGGTTCCTCCCAGACTCTTCTTTTACTGAGGAGTCACCCCCAAGCCCTTTCCCTCTCCTGCACCCATGGTCCCCCCAGCCTCTCCTGGACACAGCGCCCCCCCCCCCGAGGTCCCTCCCAGGCTCCTTTTTCATTGAGGGGTGTCCCCCAAGCCCTTTCCCTCTCCCGCACTCAGGGTCCCCCCCACCCCCAGGGGTCCCTCCCAGGCTCCTTTTCCCTCGCGGGGTCCCGTCCCCAGGGTCCCCCCGGCCCGCACCTGCGTGACGATGTTGGAGCGGAGCCCCGCGGCGGGCGGCCCGTAGTGCCAGCCGCGGGTACAGCCCGCGGTGCCGTTGGGGCGGGCGGCGGTGCCGCGGTAGCGGTAGAGCTGGCAGGGGCTCCACCGGCCGCGGAGGCGCGGGACGGCGGCGCGGAGCAGCGCGGGCGGCGGGAGGCGGCGCAGCGGCGGCGGCAGCAGCGCGGGGTCCGGGCGGCAGCGGTGCGGGGGCTCGGCGCCCAGAGCCCAGCCCAGCGCCCAGCCCAGCGCCAGCGCCACGCACGGAGCCCCGCACAGCGCCCCCCGCCGCCCCCCGCACCGCCGCATCCCGCACGCACCGAGCCGGGACACGGACCCGCCCGCACCGGGAGGGACCGCACGGGGGTGGGTGTGGATCTGCTGGAGGGCAGGGCGGCTCCAGAGGGATCCGAGCGGGAGGAGGCCAATGGCAGGAGGTTTAACACGGCCAAATGCCGGGTCCGGCACTCGGGGCACAACCCTGAGCAGCTCCAGACTAGGAGAAGCCTGGCTGGAAAGCGCCTGGAGGAGAAGGACCTGGGGGTGTTGGTTGACAGCGACTGAACATGAGCCAGCAGTGGCCCAGGTGGCCAAGAAGGCCAATGGCATCTTGGCTTGGATCAGAAACGGCGTGACCAGCAGGTCCAGGGAGGTTCTTCTCCCCCTGTACTCAGCACTGGTGAGGCCGCTCCTCGAATCCTGTGTTCAGTTCTGGGCCCCTCACCACAAGGAGGATGTTGAGGCTCTGGAGCGAGTCCAGAGAAGAGCAACGAAGCTGGTGAAGGGGCTGGAGAACAGGCCTTATGAGGAGCGGCTGAGAGAGCTGGGGGTGTTTGTCCTGGAGAAGAGGAGGCTGAGGGGAGACCTCATTGCTCTCTACAACTACCTGGAAGGAGGTTGTGGAGAGGAGGGAGCTGGGCTCTTCTCCCAAGTGACAGGGGACAGGACGAGAGGGAATGGCCTCAAGCTCCACCAGGGGAGGTTCAGGCTGGACATTAGGAAAAATTTTTTCACGGAAAGTGTCATTGGGCACTGGAACAGCTGCCCAGGGAGGGGGTTGAGTCACCTTCCCTGGAGAGGTTTAAGGGACGGGTGGACAAGGTGCTGAGGGACATGGTTTAGTGATTGATAGGAATGGTTGGACTCGATAATCCAGTGGGTCTTTTCCAACCTAGTGATTCTGTGACCCTGCCCCACACCAGGAGTGACCAGAGGGGTGGAGGCACCACCCCAGCTCTTCCCTTCTGAACCGACACCCCCCCACCCTCCATCCCCAAGCTCCGTTCGGAGGCCCCTGACTCGGTTCAGCTCCCTAAATCCAGTTCAGGTTCCCCCAAGCCCAGTTTGTCCCCCAGCCAAGGCCATTCCAGCCCCCAAGGTCAGTTCACCCCACCCACTAGGCTCAGTTTGGTTCCCCCAGCCCTGTTCAGTCCCCCCCAAGGCCAGTTTGTCTCCCCACAGACCTGGTTCAGCCCCATCTGGCCCCAAGCTTGGTTTGGTGTCCACAGATGGGTTCAGTTCCCCCTCAGTATGGTTTGTCCTCCAGAAAACTCAGTTCAGCCTCACAAACCCAGACTCAAGCACAGTTTGGTGACCCTACAAACCCAGTTCAGATTCCAGCTCAGTTCAATTTCCCCCAACTGGATTCAGTGCCCCCAGCCCAGTTCAGCCCCTCAAACCCAGTCCAGACCTAAGTGCAGTTCACCTCCCATCCTCAGATTTTGTTCGGTGCCCCCAGCCCAGTTCAGTTCCCCCCAGAGCCCCCCATGCTGCTTGCCCAGCAGGGAGCCTGCGGAGCCGAGGGGCAAGGAAAAGGACCCCCGGCTCCTACAGAGCTGCTGCCATGTGGTGGAGTGAACCCCTCGAGGTCCTTGGCTCAAGGACGGTGGAAAATTCCTCGACCAGCTGCAATTCCTCAATCAAAGCCGTGCTGCCCGTGCCCCACTGAGGTCTTGGTGTTCCACATGCTCCCAGAGCTCCTCGGCCACACGAGTGAGGCTGGCTGCCAGGCTGAGCACGAGCCTGCGCTGAAAGAAGAGGTGAACGGGGCTGCAAAGTGGTGGCAAATTCAACGTGCTCCCTCCAGAGCTCCCAACCACACCGTGCCAGCAGAGGAAGAGGAGCCAAATCGTGTTTGTAACCAATTTGCTTCCAAAAGCAGCAGCTGAGCCATTCAAGCAGCACGTGTACCCAGCAAAACCGAGCACAGAAAGCAGGAGAAGCAGCAGCCGAGAGCGGACGGCGTGGGCAGCCGGGCTTCCTGCCGGGATCAGCCAGGCAGCAGGTGTGAGCGAGGCACAGCGGTCTGGGAAAAAGCACTTCAATCTCTCTCCAGCCTCCTCCCTGCGAGCTGGTGCTCGAGAAGCGACTGCCAACCGACTGAGTCACGGCCCAATGCCATCCCCTGCAGAAGAGGCCGCGGTGCCGACTCGCGACCGTGCAGTGGCAGGAGTAGCTGGCACCCAACCCAAAACTGCACGCTGGGCAGCAGCCCCCCAGCACGAAGCACAGCTGGCTGCAAGCCCGGCCACAGGCTCCTCAGCTCCCGCTCACCCCGCAGCAACCTGGAAAGCGCAGAGTACTGACGCCCCAGCACCTCCAACTCTGGGGCCACGCTGGGCTCCAACCGCTCTCCTCCAAGCTTAGCGGCATCACGACACCAGCTCCTTGACTTGCAGCTACCCAGGGCCCATAAAACTCACCAGGCTCGAGCCGAAACTTCATGAGTGGTGTCAAATTTGTGGGAGTCTGCCCCGGTCTCCCCTCTCTCCGCAGTCCACCCTGCCACAACTGGCTGCACCGCCGCAGGGTTTGCGATTCCGTCAAATGCAAAAGGACAGGGGAAAGAAAAGACACACACTGTTAAAAATCAAGTCAGCATCCAGAGATCTCTGCAACACAGCCCATGGTCAGACTACCCGTGCGCTCCTGAGCACATCAGACCAGCTCCCGAGTAACTGCACAACACCCTTAGTTTTAACTTGACAGGGAAAGCGCTGCCTAGACTCAACTATACATACAAAGATAATTTTAATTAATTTATTTATTTCTTTACACATAACTGAAAGTGATGTTACAGTACATAAGTTATTTACAACTGTGCAGTAATGTGTTGCAAAATAAATTATCTAGAAGGCAGCAAAAGTACATTGTTAATGTATATAAAAACTGTACAGCATTTATGGGATACAATTTTTCTTTATATGAGTATTGGCTCTGTAGTGTTTTCAAGTTATGTTCTCAGAAAGAGAAACGAAATGCCCAAGATTAAAGGAAAAAATATATAAACCACATGGATTTTACTCCATTAAAAACACAGTTGGCAAAGTCCTTTCTCTGCGTCGCCATTTCCCCGGCCGCCGCTGGCCGTGCTGCCCCGGCACACGGTGCGCAGGCGGCTCCTCTGCTCTTCCAAAACGGTGGCGAGCGGCTGCTGCGGGGCCTGCGGGCGCATCCCTCTGCAGCCCAGAGCCGTCCACACCTTCAGAGCCGCGTCTGCCCAACTTGGACGCTGTCTTTTTGTTTCTAATTGTTTTTGTTTTGTTTTTGTTTTTTTTCTTTTTTTTCTTTTTAGACATACCCAGGATGGAACAGAAACTCAAACACCCCTCCCTCCCCCCATGGTTTCCTACTGCAGCTTCTCCAGAGGAGGTCCGCGCCCGGTGGAAAACAGAGAGCTGGAAATCACGGTGTTCACAAGTACATGAGTCACGTGGTTGCTGGCCCTGCTCAGCAGCTTCTGCAACACAAATGGTGTCCTTGGCCTCCTCCCTCCACGCCTCCACCAGTCTCTTGGCCGGTGAGCGCTCGCTGCCCGCGCAGAGCGGCTGCCTCCCTGCTGCAGCAGCCGGTTGGAAAGGAGATGCGCCCCGGCCCGCTGCCCGGCGGAGCTGCCGTCAGTCCGGAAGCGAGGGACGCGTTGTGAAGAAAGTGCAATTATTTTTCTTATTGTTTTGTTTTCTGCCGATAGCTGCTTCCTCCTCCTCTGACCAGGGATTCATCAGCAAGCGGTAAGGGTGAATGTGAGCTCGACCGCCCGACCTCGGAGGGCTCCCGTCCTTGCCAGTGTTCAGTGATGTCTCCTGGTTTTGAACTGTCATGCCGGCAAGAGCACAAAGTCATCGTTCACGTCGACCATTGGCACATAGAACGAGGGCACCTCGTTCACGCAGAGGGATTTGTGCCCCGCGGGGTCCAGCTCCTGCACCTTCAGCTGCCACTCCATCCTCTGCACAGCGTTCAAGGCAGCAGCTTCGTGTTGCTGTCGCATGAGCAGGCACGTCTGAATCAGGGAAAAAACACAAGCAGAGATGAGGGAGGAGCGGCAGAGAGCAGAGAAGGCTCCTATTGCCTGTCCCACCTGGCAAAGGCAGGGGATCTGCAGCCATCACGGAGGGCAAAGGAGTAACGGAACAAGGGATGCCACACTTCCGAGGAGGAAGGAAATCTGGACTTGGGATGCCTGCTGAGCCCAATTCCAGCACGAGCAGGGACAAACCCCAAAGGGCCTTGCAGGACAGCTTTTAGGGGTTCGTAAGCACTCAGCGCGATGACCCCGCTGGTGACAGCCTTGGTGGACAGTCCCCATCAGCCTCCCTTGGCTGCCCCAGAGCCCTGCTCCCTTCGTGGGAGCTGCCAACTCCCTTTCAGCCACCAGCTGAAAGTGCAACCACACCTGATCCCTACCGCACCCAGGTTTGCCACACAGAGCTCTGCAGAGCGCTCTGCAAATCGTGCTGCACGGTCTTCTGCCACCTTGAAATCTGCCATAAGTTTCCTGCTTGCTGCAGCAGGTGTGGCTGGTGACGGGCAGGCCCTGAGGGTTTAACTGACCGGGAAATCTCCAGACCATATGCCACGAAGCAGAGTAACAGCCAGCCAGACAACCCTACATGGAATGCATCTCTCTCCTTTTTGGAGCCAGCAGAGGCAACTGCACTCCCCAAGTCCCTGGCAGAGGCTCCCACCTCTCAGCCACGCTGTCCCCCATTGTGTGACGCTGCCCAGACGAACTCAGGACACCTGCTCCCAGCAGCTCTTGGAAACCATAAAGGCAGCTTCCAGGCTACAACCACAGACAGGATCCATCTCAGGGACACCCTCCATGGAGGAGGAAGAGCAGCAGGACCTGCTGTTGCCCACACACTACGGCAGCACCCCAGAGCATCGGGGGTCCTGTGCCTCTCACCTTCATTCGATCGTACTTGTCATCCACGTCTTGCAACCAGGAAATGAACTGTCGTGCGTTGAAACGGTCTCTGACTGATTTGTTTTCGTCTCCCTACACAAAAGAGAGCAAAAGGAGTGTATTTTTTTAACTTTCAACAGTCATAAGTTTAACGGGCCATATTCAAACCTGTTTTAGGACACGCACTCATCAGAAACAAGAAAGGAGCCTGCAGAGAGGGAGAACAGAGCACCCTGCTCCCAGCTGCTCTTGCAGCTCCGTATCCGGGGCTTCGACCTCAGATGCAGGTGCACACACACGGCTATGCTCACTCTCTGGTTTTGCCTGCTTTACAGAGAATCTGTCCGTGCCAGCCTATCGCAGCACCCACACCTCTGTCTCCTTCAACTCAAGCCCAAGATCGTAACGTCTTTGCTGTAGAAGCGGGCGCTTGGCTGGGAAATGCCAAGGGATAAATCAAGGCTCCTGGAGCAATATGACAGGTTCCTAATAAATTCCAGGACCCTGTTCCTGCCCAGGATCCCTCCTGCAATGCAGCAATGCGCTTCCTAAGCCACCAGGCTGGTGGCAGCTGCGGTGCGCGGGCTGCAGAGGGTGCTGGAGGGATGGCTCAGGACCACCACAACCACACACCCACTGCAGGAAGGGAACACGAGTCCCCCCTTCTCCAGCACAAAATGATGTGAAATCGAAGGAAGAAATGACCACTTTTTGTGGGCTGTGAGAGTCTGGCTATTTCAAAGCTTCTATTCAGACACAAATCAATTTAATGGCTCTCTCCTCCTCCTTCAACAGGAAAAGATATCCCAGAGTGTAGTAAAATAAACCTCTCAATTGGGCAGACAATCCTGGTCAAGAAGGACAAAGGGTCCTGAGACTCACTAATAAATGTGAGTCATCTCTGCTCCTAAAGAGATGCTGAGGCGCTGAGGGGCATGGTTTAGTGTTTGATGGGAATGACTGGACTCGATGATCCGATGGGTCTTTTCCAACCTGGTGATTCTATGATTCTAAAGACACAAAGCTCCCTGTATCCTTGTGTTCCCAGATTTATTTCCTTCCCTGGCAAGCAAGTGGAGTATCCTAGGACACGTGACACCAGAAACTGAGTCAGACCAGGCAACCTGGACACATGATGGGGAGGGCTCCTGCGGGATGTCCTGCATCCGTGAGCCACAGTGGGTGACAGGCACCTGAACAGGGAGAGCATTAGTACCTCCTGCCTACATCCCTCCCTCTGTTCAGAAAAGCACCTTAGAATCATAGAATCACCAGGTTGGAAAAGACCCATCGGATCATCATTCCTATCAATTACTAAACCATGCCACTCAGCGCCTCTCCACCCATCCCGTAAACCCCTCCAGGGAAGGTGACTCAACCACCTCCCTGGGCAGCCTGTTCCAGTGCCCAATGACTTTTTCCATGAAAAATTTCTTCCTAATGTTCAGCCTGAACCTCCCCTGGCGGAACTTGAGGCCATTCCCTCTCGTCCTGTCCCCTGTCACCTGGGACAAGAGGCCAGCACCCTCCTCTCCACAACCTCCTTTTAGGAACTTCCTTCTCCCTCAGGCTCTCGTGCAGAGCTTCTGAGACCTTTCTTTACCACCGAGTCAGGCACTGACCTGATTTTCTAGAGGCATGTTGTAGACTTCGGAGTCCAGCAGCATGGTGCAGGCACTGAAGGGCACAGCCTGGTTGGCAATAGTCCTTGCTGCCCGACAATGAACTCTCAGAATCTCCTGTTCGCAGGAGACGATGAGCTTCTCCTGCAGAAGAGTAAAGGAAGCTGTGTTGCAGCCTCAGTCTCCCCAGCAGAGGAAATTCAGGAACTCTTCCCCAACAGGGGTTTCCCCAGAGAGCTTCCTTACCCGTTCTATGCTGTGCTGGAGCCGCAGCTTCCCCCGGACAGCTTCCTGCTGCTTGAAGAGCTCCTTCAGAGGCTCCGCGAGCGACGGCGGCGGCGCGATCTGCAGGCACACAAGGGTAAGGGGTTAGAGGAGCAGGGTTCCGGGGGGCACAGCCTGCGGGGGCTGAAATGCACCTCGGCAGGTGGGCAGCAAAGGACAAGGTCCTGTCAGTGCTCAGACCACAGCGAGGGGGGAGACAGGAGGACAAGAGGTGTCCAGCGCCAACAGACAAGCTGAGCCCACAGAGCCAGAACCCGAATCACCCCACACGCCACAAAGGCAGCTTGTAAAGGGGCTTTGAGGAAGGGGATGATGCTGTTGAAGAAATACTGCTGTCTGCACACTGGGAAGGGTGCCTGATCCATCCTGCACCTTCCTAGGGGGCAAAGTTCCCCTCAAGCAGTCCAGGTGGCTCTAGGTTAGTCCAGGACACAACAAGCAGATGTGAACACAGACTATAACCACTGCAGGGATGGGGCAGACAAAGTGTGTATCAACTCCTAGGAAGCGTATCTCATGCACAGATTGCACTGCGACAGAAAAGGCAGGTATTTCACCCTGCCTGCAGCACGGAACAAAGTCTGACGTGGCCTGTCCTATCAACCCTCCTCCTCCAGGCTGGATCCTGGATTTCATGTCTGCAGCATCACCTTTATTGATACTCTTGTATTAACAAGTCCATTCCTGCAGCACAGCAGTGAAATGCAGATGTCATTGCCAAGAAGTGCGATCAGCAAGTTGAGCATCAGAGCTTGGGAAAATGCAGGCAAGAATATAGAGTTCTCTTTTCTACATTCATTATCCAATTCCTACACTGCCTGTAAAAGCAGTTTTGCCTTCCAGCCTCAAATCCAGTGGATTCATGTAAACTTGCTCTAAAGTTTGAACAAACTCCAGGTTCCTGAGCACAGCCTAAGGTCTTCACTGCAAAAGTACAGAATCTCAGAGGATGCAATTATCATGTAGCTATCCACTTATCAAGGCTTAGATTTGTTGTCAGAAGGACATTCTAAAAGTAGACTAAAGCCACGGCCTGGGCGCCGCCAGCTTTGCAGGGGCGGTCAAGGTGCGTAGGGGACAATCTGGCTGCGCATGTAGCAGAAAGGGAGGGGACAGTGCCCGATGCTACAGTTTAAAGAGGGAAGGTGACTCACCACTGGAATATGGAGCTTGCTTAGAGGCTTGCCATCCAACAGGTAGGAGCCTGTGTAGGTGACATATTCAGCGTAGCACTGCGGAGCTTGGGGAGTGATATAGCAGAGGATTTTCCGCTTCTCTTCAATCTTTTTTCTGATCTGGAGGTACTCAAAGTAGGGGTTGGATCTGTCACTGTGATAGGGTTCAATGTCATCCAGTTTTATAGCATCTACAATAGCTGCCAGTGTTTGCTGTATCATTTCCCTTGTCTGCTGGGTGGACGTGTTGATCTGCTGCTGCAGCTGCTGGTTGGAGCGCTGGAACCGGCGCTTGCGTGGGTGCTGAGCCTGGGAATCGTCCTCCTCTGTAATGCGGCCTTTGGCACGGGTGGCGGGCGCAGAAACAGGAGGAAATTCCTTCTCAGAAGAGGCAGCATTCTGCTTGTTTTGGTTGGCGAGCATCTGAGCCCGGTTCCTGGTAATCCGCTGAGGAATCTCCTCTATTTTGGGTGGTTTGGGAGCTTCTGCTACTGGTTTTTGTACTGGTTCAACGATTTCTGCTTGAGCGTTGCCTGGAGGTGCATCTGCCTGTGAGGAAGGGACTTGGCTCCCACTACGTGCTGCAGCACCCTCCGGTGAAACGCTGCCCTCGGCACTGGCTACAGGTGGCGGACAGGTCTGGGAGCTGCTCTCTGCCACCCCACTAGAAGACAGGTCTTCCTGCACAGCCTCTGCCTCTTTGCTCTCCACCTGAGCAGACTCGGATGGGGTCGGTTGGAAAATTTGCGCTTCCGAGTCCTCTGCTCCTTTCTCCTCAGCTACATTCACTGCATCTGAGGTGGCTTCCTGTGCAGCCACTTCTGGTTTCTGCTCCTCTGCCTGTGGCTCTGTCTCCACGGGCAGGGCAGCAGCTGCCTGGCTGGCTGGCAGCTCCTCTGGCTCACCAGATGCTATTACGGATGTGCTTGTTTTAATGACCCCAGCGCTGGTTTCTGAAGCTGCTGCTGGGCTTTCTTCCACAGACGCTGCGTCTGCCATCTCTGGAACATCCTTAGGCTGGAGCGGTAGCTCTGGTAGCGAGAAGGGCCCGAGGTCCAAATCATCTTCTGTATTGGTGAAGGGATCAGGCCACGTTACCGCCTCCTCTGTACTTGCAGGTGCCGTGTTACTGTTTTCCAAATAGTTGTTTTCTGGCACGCTGACCATTTCTGCCTGAGGTTCTGCTGGCATACAAGGGGGCTCTGGAGGTATCTCAGGTGCTTCTTCTGGAAGAGGCTTGCAGTTATTAAAGAACGTGTCTAACCTAGTAGGGGACATGTACGGAGCCTGCTCTTCGACATTTGCAGTTTCTCCTGGAACTGCTTCCTCAGCATCCTCCTTGACTTCATCGAGTCCCGGTTCAGACACTGACAAAGGGTACGATATGGGTGAGACGGGGTAGGGAGGATCTGTGGGAATGAAGGCTACTGGTGTAGGATGAATGGGCTCTAAGGTACAAAGCGGAGGTTTAGGGGACTCAGAAAACCTCTGGGGAGATTTCATCAGAAGCTCTGAGCCCATGGACCAGGCGACAGAGTGCTCAGCTGGGTTTCCCATCAGGCTGGGAGGAATGGTGGCATCAGGGTTTCTGGAAGGAGGGTTATCCCAGTCTATATTGTTTTGCTCTGGCATACCCGAACTAAAATGGTTTTCCTCAATTGGTGGCAAGTAGGTAGATTCTGGTGGCATAATGGAAGCAGTAGCTTGCTGCTCTTCTGTGGTATCCAAGGGCATGCCGAGGTCGGGAGGAAGAGCACTTTCTACCGAAGGAGCCAGCAATTCATCTCTGTGTGAAGGGGAGGATTTTGCTTGCAAACCAGAAAAGACACTTTCAGGTGACTGGGCAACCCCGCTGACAGCTCCTGGCGCACATTGCAAAGCTTCCACTTTCGGTGATGAAACACCATAATCTGGTGAATAATAGCCAGGAGATAAACACTGGAACTTCTCAGCAGGAACAGAAGGAAGGGGAACCTTCTCCTCCATTAAATGCTGCACTGGAGAGTCATAATTTGATGTTGCCGGGACGCTTTGCTGTCTGAAAAATTTATCTCCAACGCTGAATTCTTCTTCAGGCGCCCTTCTAATATCGACTGAGATGGAACGATAAAGGTTCGTGGAGGGTATAGTACGAGTCGGGGTCTGACTTGGATTCTCAGGGAGCCCAGTGGAAACATTCGTGTACCTGTCAAAGAAGGATGGAGAACAGGCGTTCATGGACATCGTGGATATGGGCAGCGAGTGCTGCGAGTCTGTGCATTCAAACATCAAGTCCGTGTAGTCTTCATTGCTGCACGAAGGAGTCCGGGGTGTCTGCATCACTTCCTCATAGCTTGGACAAGAGACAACAGATGCCGGGGTCGGGACGCCTGTCGGCCGGTTCTGATCTGGCCTGGGAGATGCTGGGAGGACCTCCTTCAGCTGAGGAGCCGTTATCCAGTCCTTAGTCTCAGTCCCAACAGCAGGCTGTGCCTTGTTTTCTGGTGACAGTATAGGAGTCAGTGGACCCAGCTCTTTAATTTTCTTGTCCTTGAGCTGAGTATCCAGCGTTAATGGTTTCTTTGTTGCCAGATCCAGACTCCTCTTGCGTGCATCTTCCGAGCTTTTAAGTTTGTCCTTTAATTTGGGGTCTCCAGACCTGTGTCTCATTTTCTCCATTTGCTTCATTCTCTCTTTGTGCCTTTTGTGACGCTCCTCAATTTCCAGGTCTTTCTGGCTCAGCATCCTCTCAAAACTGGTCATCATCAAATCACCGTCTCCCAGAAGCTTCTCCCTTGGCCTGGCATCTTTCTTGCTGCTGTCTTTGGAAAGGGTTATTTTTTCATTCCCGTTGCTTATTTTTATTGACTCTGACTTGTCTTTCTCTTGGTTCTCCTTGAGCTTCTCCTTCAGTTTGGTTTCGCCAAATTTGAGGTTGTCCTCCTTTGACTTGTCTTTAAGGGCGGTAACTTGAGGACTGTCCTTGTCCTTAAGTGTTGACTTTGGCTCGTCTTTGTGATGTTTAAAGAAACCATCTGCATGTTTGTCTCGATGCTTTTCCTTTTCCTCTTTCCATTTTTCCTTGTGTTTATCTCGCTTCTTCTTCTCTTTAGCTGTGCTGATGGTGCTGGAACCGTAAGTCTTTTCTTTCTCCGCCTTCTTCGACAGCTCTCTTTCAGAATCATTTTTATCTTTCTTTTCAGAAAATAAGTAATCAATGCTTTTCTCTGGTTCCTCATCAGGCTCTGCCTTCATGTTATAGGAAGTACTAAAAGCCTCCCCATCCACAGAGAAATCTTTTTCATAATGACTGGAGTCCTTTCTGCTGCTGGAGTCTTTGAATTCTTCGTTTTTTTCCTTTTTCTCTGTCTTCTCTTTCTTTGCTTTTTCTTTCTCGTGACTTTTCTTTGATGAAGATGAGGAATGTCTGTGTCTTTCCTTCTCCTTGAGTTTGTCCTGCAAGCAGGGTAAAGGAAGAGAGTCCTTAAATTTTTCTTCAGCAGCATCAGCTAGAGAGAGGTTAGACGACTCAAAGAGGCTGGTCAGTCCTGGATCTTGCCCTCTGTCTGTGAAGCTGTCAGAAGAAATCTCGCTGATTTTGTCATTGGAATCATCTCGATAGTCGTTCAGAGCCTCCTCCTCCAATTTCTCCAGCAGACTCTTCTCTGGCTCCCCTGCTTTTGAAGACTTTTTCTCTTTGGAATGCTCTTTATCCGGCTTCTCCTTATGCTTGCTTTTCACCTTGTCATCACTGGTATGTTTCTTTTCAACCTTTTCTGGGAGCTTTTGCTTGTTTTTCTTCTCTTGAGTGGAATCTATGGATGTTCTGTCTTTCCTGTCCTTGTACTTCTCGGTAGAGTCTTTATCTTTCTTCTCTTTGTGTTTATCAAAGGAACTTTTCTCCTTCTTCTCTTTCCCCCCTTCTGATGTTCCTTTGTCCTTTTTCTTCTCTTTGGACTCCTTATCTTTCTGCTTCTCGCCTGAGTGTTGCCGGTCGGAGGAGTACTTGCGGTGCTTATCGGGGTACAGCTCCTTCTCAGCAGCTGCACCATCATCCTTCTCCTGCAGACTGTCCAGACGATGCATTTCGTTCCCAGCAGAGTCACCAACTTTGAACCCAGTCAAGCTGTAATCATGCCTCTCGTCTTCGCTTTCATCTGTGAAGACGTCTGCGATGCTGTACCAGCTCTTCTCCTTGACTTTCTTCTCATCCTTTTTCTCGGGGAAGTCCTCTCGATCCACAGAGAAATTTTTCTCTTTCTTCTCTTTAACCTGGTCAAAAGAACTCTTTCTTTCTTTGTCTTTGCTGTGCAGATCTTTGTATTTCTCCTTAGTTTCTTTTTTCTCTTTGAAACTCTTGTCTAGTTCTTTGTCCTTCAGGATTTTCTCAGGAGCAGCTTTTTCATTTTTTTCCTTGTCACCTTCTTTGGATTTTTCCTTGTATTTTTCTGGCTTCACCTTTTCTTTTTTTTCTTTATCGGTAGCATCTTTCTTCTCCTTTTCCTTCCCAGAATGGTGCCTTTCCCAACTCTCCAGAGTTTTACCGCTGAATTCGGGGTCAGATTTATCCTTGAAGAAAGTTTCGCAGCCGTATTCTTTAAAGTCATCTCGATAGGGCTCCTCCTGCTTTGTTTTGCTATCTTTCCGATCCTTAGAGCCATCAGAGGAATCTTTCCTGTCTTTGTTGGTTTCACCAGTATCTTTTTCTTTCCTCTCCTTGACAGCCTCTGCAGAATCCTTCCTCTTCTTATCCTTTTCAGGCAAATAACTAGGAGTAACTTTATGTCTGTCTGTTTGGTCCTTTTTCTTCTCAGAGCTTTTGTCCACATAGTCCCTCTCTTTCTTCTTCAAGAAAGTGTCTTTTTCATTACGTTTTTCATTGTATTCCTTCTTCTCTTTAATTTTGTTTTCCTTTTTCTTGTCTTTAATTTCCTCTTTCACAGGTTCTATAATTAGTTTTGCCACGGTGTCATTTTTAATCTCCCTGAAATCTGTTACTGGAGAATCCCAGCTATCTTCACCTTTGAAATCGAAGGATGAATCAGAAGACAAGTCTGAAAACCACCTCTCTTGCTGATCATCTGACAGGCTGAACTTTGTGTCCTCATTTTCGGGAAATTGGTTTTTGTTATTAAACTCATCAAACCCAGACTCATCCCTGTAAAGTTTTTCTTTTTTGCATTTTTCTTTCTCTTCCTTGAAGGATTTTTCTTTCTCTAGTTTAGAAACCTTCTCCTCCTTCAGCTCATTCTTCTTTTCAGATTTTGACTGCTTGTCCTTTGACTTCTTCTTTCTCTCTTCCTTGTGTATTCTTGGCTTCTCCTCTTTGGGAGACTTCTCCTTTACAGGTTTCTCTTTTTCTGATTTACTTAATCCTTCCCTGAAGGATTTGCTCATGTCTTTACTACCATCTTTGACTTTTCTTAATGATTTCTCCTCTTTCGAGGATTTTCCAGTCTCATCTTTAAACAACCATTCCTTCTCCTCCCCTTTACCTTTGGGGAGCTTTTCCTCCTTCTTACTGTGTTCTCGATCGTGTTTTAATACTTTCAATTTGTTTTCGACTGGATTTTCTGTCTCTACTATCAAGCCTTTCTCAGGCTTTTGTTTAGAGTCCTCAAACTCAAAAGAAAACGTTTTGATTATTTTAATGTCTTGGCTGATGGGACACTGCCCCTTCTCCTTGTTTTTATGTTTGTGTTTTGTTTTATGCTTTTTAACAACCTTCCCCTCCTTGTCCAGCTTTGGAATTGCTCCATCCACATTGCTATGGAATGAATTCTTTTTCTCAGAGACAGTGTTGTGTGTGGTGTTTTTCTTTTTGTGCTCTGGTTTCTTCCTGACTGGTTTTAGTGACTCTAAGCTCGAGTCCTCGGACGAGTAGTCTGACTCGCTCGTCAGTCTCGTCCTGGTGGAGTCCGATAAGGAACTGACATCAGACCAAGCTGGAGAAGATATGGTTTTCCAATTGTCCGTCCTCCAGTGCTTGGAGTGCTGTTCTGTAAGATTAGGATTATGTTTCTGGGATACTAAACTCCCATGAGAAGAGGTTGATGAGGCAGACAGAGAGTTAAACAAGGAGGATTCCTTTAGCACTAGCCTTGAGTCCTTTACACAGCTAGAGCTCTGAAGAGAGTCTCTATCATCCTCCTCACTCTCCACGTTTTCACTCTCTGATTCAGAGGAACAAAATTTGTCATTTTTTTTGCCAAACCGAACCTCTTTGCTTTTTGTCTCCTTCTTCCGCTTCTTTTTTACTTTGCTTTTCTCCTTCTGCGGCTTTGTGCTGGCGGGCTCCCGAATCTTGCTGCTGGGCAATATCGAGTGGGTCGTAAGTCGCAGCTTCTCCCCCGTCCCCACAGCAACACTGGTCTCCTCCTCGTCCGAGCTGTCCGAAAGGATGCGGTGGGCAGCTTTCTTTGGTGTAATTGTGTTATTTTTAGTATAAGTTTTCACTTCCATTTTGGGTATGGAAATGAAACTGTTTGCTTTAGTCTCTTTTCTGTAATCCTTTTTCAGCAAATGTTTGTCATCAACTGGCGGGACCCGGTCCTGCTCATCGTCCTCATCAAATTCATACTCATCCTTCACCGGGGTGATGGTTTTGGGGGGCTCCTGGGCCTTGGGCTTGTGCTTCAAACCCTTCTCAAACTCTGAGTCTGTGTTATTGCCATCAACAGAGCTGGAGGGAGCGAAGGAAGGGGCATCCTCCTCTTCTGATGTCTCTGCAGAGAGAGAAGAACAACATGTTAAGGGCTGTGAGGGGCTTCGGGGAGTGAACATCATCAACCTACCACAGACATGAACCCCTGCAGACAGCCCTGCTGTCCTCTTGGCTCACTCAGCCTTTGCTAAGTTTGCAGCTGAAAACTCGAAACGTGAGGCTGGGAGATTTTTTAGAATGGGACAGCTATCAACTGTCAAACCTGCACGGGGTGGTCCTCAAAACAACATCCAGGACCTATCAAGAGAAGAACTTTTTAAGAGGGTTATGATTGCAAACAGCACAGGCAGGACTCCCCGTAAGACTGGAACTTTAGTTAGCACTAACTAAAACCTGCAGCGTGTCCCTCCTGGCACAGCCACAGTGGTGGCACTGGTGGGACGGGCTCCAGCAGGATGTTCCACTGAGGGGTGGCCTGGGAGCACCGCCTGGAGTGTCAGCACCGGGACCAGCGAGCACTGAACCCCCTGACCGGGGAGGGGTGGAATACAGGATGTGCACGCAAACATCCTCCTCCCTAAGCACAAGCTGCAATGTTACTCACATTTCAAAGGTAAGACATCCATTTACCTGCAATTGGCTTCCAATTCTACATCTCGATTGCACCAGGCAAGGGATCTCAACGTAGGCTTCCAGGGCAAACAGCTAGAGCTCCCGGGGCTAAAGGCTGGCAGTTATGTTGTCTGAATTGGGGTTACAGCTACAGACGGACTCCTGACCGTGGCAGCAGCGTGCAGATATCCTGACAAGAGTCTAACTTCACTGTCCTCTTAACGTCTCTGTATTAACAGACAGCTGCAGGCTACAAACATCACTCCCATGTTCACATAAAGGTCAATCTCACCTGTTGAGCTCTCTTCGCTAGAGGGGTATGTGGTCTTGCCCAGGAGCAGATTCACCATGGTGGGAGAATTGGCTACTTTTAAAGGTGTCTCGCCCTTCCTGTTGCTTTGATGAGGATTCCCTCCATAATGTAACAACAGTTTCACCACCTGAAAAGAGAAATTGAGACCTGAAGATGCTCACGATGTTTTGATTCCAGGCTTTCTGTACAGCTTTCATATGTCACTAAAAGGGAGATGTCCTCAAGCTAGAAAGAAGTCTGTCCTTGGGACGTGCCTTATGGTACTAAAAGTCTTTGATAAGACAGGACTTAAAAAACAGCAGCACAAACCAACATGGGCAGGAAAGAAGGGAGAAGAATCAGACACAAATACATGCTCCCTTCCCCTAACTCCAGAATTATGAACTATTCCTCTACACTGAGTTACAACACTTAATAACACTGAGGCAAGGAAAATCTTGCCTGCTACAGGGCTATCAGCAGCAAATGATAAAATAATCACCAGAATCTCTGTACTTGCACAGTTGACTGCTTGAAGCAAAAGGGAAAAGAGAGTCATTAAAAACAGAGCTATGAAATCCAGTAAAAACCAACCTTGAAGTGCCCGTTATTGGCTGCATCATGCAGTGGGGTGTCGTCATCCAACCCCTTTGTGTTGACTTCAGCGCCTGCAGCAAGCAACTGCTTTGCAACATCGTAGTAACCCCGGTTGCATGCTTCATGCAACGCCGTCCAGCCTGCAAGCAAAGGGACACTCAGATCATGGACATCGCCTTCATGGAGAGAGTTGGAGACAGTGAAAAGTAACGTCTGTCTACAGATCGTGCAGGTGCCAGGGTGTCAAGGAGTCTGGGACTCTGAGGGCCAAGATGCTCTCGTTTGCCTCAGTCCCCATGGCACAGTGGGAAGAAACCTGCAGCTCTGTCTTGCTACTCGAACCATCTGGCAGGTGAATGAATCCCACTTTTCCCTCTGGTCACGCAACGTGCTACAAACAGATCATCTGCCAGAATGGACACAGCCCCATGAAATGGAAAGGCGAAGTTCTGTGGAAGGCAGGTCTCAAATCCTCTCCCCTTCCAACTCCTCAGTAAGGGAAATACTGCTGCTTAGACCAAGACTGAGCTCTGAACTGCAGACACGGCTCTGAAACAGCCCCCACACGGACCTCACAAATATTTTCTGTCTGCTCTCCAAAGCAAGCAGCCAAGCTGCGCAAAACAGGCCCCCAGCTTGGAGAGAGACCAAACAGCAGTTCTCCACAGCAACAGCGGCTCTAGTTCTCAAACAAACCCCTGAAGAGCACAGAATGAAATATTTTATCATGTTCAAACAGACTATTTTTAAGCTGAAACTGTTTTGAAGTTTCCCAGCGAATGTGCGTGGTTCCTCTGGTGTTTTGCTGATAGCACCGTGGGAGTTCATTCCGGTACCTTCACTTGGAGCATAAGAAAGGGGCACCTGTGACCAGAATTAATCACAACTGATACTTCGGTCTAGCACTGATATTAATCATACAGGCGGAGGAACATGTCTATCTATTTATAGCCTCAAAATCGTGTGAAGAGAACAGCGAAGAGCAAAGTCAAGCTCTTGGACATGCTGGAAGAAAGGCTGCCTCGCGCTAATTCAGCCCCGTGTGTGCACGAACGGCACCGCTTATCATTTCATGGTCACCTCCTCTTCACAGGACTTGGGGCCCTTCCTGTCCCAGGCTTGGCCAAGCTGCAGCCCCACACCCAGGTTCTTTTCCCCATTCCCACCTCCACAAGTAAGAGCTGAGGAGGTGGGATCACACCCAGGTGATGAGCCGAGGCTCAGGACAGGCACTGTCTCCTCTAACTTGGCTGCAGCTGGGAGCCTGACTTTGCCCTTCAGATCCATGCTGCTCCCTGCCTGCAGCACTCCCACGTTTCGTACTTCAAAACAAAACCAAGAGTGCTGCAGGCACCAGCCATTCGACTCTGGAGTGATGACTTTACAATCTCATTCCTTTTAGTATTTTTCTGCACATCATTTCTTATATTTTAAGTAAAAGAAAGAGTTAAACCAACCCACTTCCCTTTGCAAATCCTCCTCCAGACTTCCAAGACAGCATCCACGTGGAAGGGCACAAGGAAACAGCCCAGAGCGTCCCAGACTCAGTTTAAGAGCGCAGAGCCACGGCAGCCCCAGGGATCAATACGGACCGAGGCCAGCCCAGCATCCCTGCCCCGAGCAGGAGCATGTGCAGAGCAGACAGGACAGCCTGAGAACATTGCTGCCGAACTCCAATGAGGGAAGCAATGTTTTTAAGGGATTTATTATTTTCACAAATCTGTAGGAGGTATTTTTTTTCCAGGACAGCAAGACTTTTTCCTCCCCAAAAGGCAAAATCATTATTTTTGGTTAATCCCTTCTTTACAAGCAGTAAACCCATGTTATAAAGAAACCACTTTCTCTCGTGGGAGTCATTCTCAGAGATGGAATATGTAGCCAGGTGGGAAAAGGTCTGGATCCGTAGGCTGCCCTGCCAGTGGGCTGGTTACCTGCAAAGTCTTTCACATTGACATCTGCACCCTCGATAATGAGCTCCTTGATGCGCCGGGCATCTCCTCGGATGGCAGCTCGATGCAGCCGAGTCTCTCCTCGCTCGTTTCTCTTATTTACTTTATCTTTGGTTTTGGAGGCAGAGTTAGGAGTTCCCTTCTGACAAACTGTAGATTGAGAGGGATGCTTTGGTGTTGTGTCAACTGCATGGAGGAAAGAATCAAGAACCGCAATTCAAAGGGAGCCTTAAACCCTTAGAGGGAGCTCTTGCAACACATTTCATCCTGCCTCTCCCCATAACGCTCACCACAAGGCAACTGAATCTCTGAAGGCGATGTGAAGATAGAGGAAAGCCTGTGTGTGTATAATGCAGATATTAACTGCAGGCTGCCAAAGCCCACTGAAGAGAACAGCAATCCTTGCAAAAACTGTAAGCACTCCCCTGATTTAGGAGCAGACATTGCAGCTCCTTACCCTAAAAACCTCATTTCCCAAGGGAAGTGGCCTTTTACCAAGTACACGTGAGGTCTGACAGCGATGGGAGGAGATCGCATATTTCGTGGGAGAAAAACTGAAGGCTACACAGTTTTTCACTTTTTTTCCTCCCCCCTCAAGTCACAGCAACATGAACAGCTAGACTCTCCTGCTCCTGCCTTATACTGGAAGAAGGAAGGGCAGCTGCAGCCACACAGGCAAACCCTAGTGGCAGCCTATGCCTGGTGTCACCACAGAGCCTTGGGACAATGGGTGTCCTGCTGCCCCCTTCTAGCATCCCACCTGCAAGGAGATTCCACGCACAGCACATCAGCCCCTCACATGACGCCGGAGGTGACACAGCTCACCTCTGCTGCAGGTGAGGAGCCACCTGAACCACCTGGCCACTCTGGACACAGGTACTTGTAAGCCTCCTGCTGCAAGCTTGCGCCCATCCACCCGCACCTCTGAGCAAACCCATCCCCTGGATCTCACCTGGGCTGTTTGCAGACTCTTCTGCTGTCATCTGCATAAGGAGAGCGACCTGCTGGCGCTCAGAGAGCGGGTAGCCTGCCCGGATCCCCGAAAGGCCCATTCCAAAGAGCAAGCCAGGCTTTCTGGTGGCGGGCTCCTTTTTAATCCTCTTCCGCTCTGGACCCTGTTTTTCTGCGGTGCAAGGAGACACAGGAACACAAACATGAGTGTCACTGGAACTGAAAACTGTGTTAACAGCTCTCTGTTTCCGTATCTTACAAACTGAAAAGCCTACAGCGAAGGAAGCATTCCTGCAGTGGGAACATCAGTATCTGGGGAAGAAACCTGGGCTCACGCCACTGTGGTCACAGCCAGGACATACACTGCTCCTGCTGCCCACCAGCAGCCTCTCTGAGCACAGGCTCCTACCAGTTCTCCCCCTCCCATCAAAGTGCAGCACAAGAGGAAGGGAGCAGATCCTTCGTGGGGCCACTGCCACTTCTGTACCTTCCATCTTGCTTCTAGGAGACTCCTTTCATGCCATGGTGCTTCAAGGAGCGTACGCAGCCTTACACCACCACAGCATGAACTGAACTGGAGGCATCTAAAAGCATCAACAAAGAGCGCTAACAAGAAACAGGCTGACAGCTCAGAAAGGTTGCCATCTCACCCCCTCATCATCACCAAACTATGGACTGCAGCCCAGCCATCAGCACCAATCAAGCCCCTTCCAGGACAGTGTTCAGAGGATGCGGGCTGGTGCTCTCCTCCCAGAGTGGCTGCCTCCAGCCTGGCATAGAGCACCCACCTGCACTCAAGCCAACGACTGCTTAGCCACATTCACTCCTGCATCCCTCTAAAAACCCCCAAACAAACTAGAGCGGAGGAAGAAATGCCTGTGCCTGGCTTGTCATCCCCCAAACCCCAGCCTGTCGCTTGGTCTCCTAAATTATCAGCTACAAAGGCAGCTCCTGCTGAGGGACTGAGTACAGCTGCCTCTAAAGCCAGTATTTGCTGCTGGCAAGCCATGTAGCAAGAATGACACAAAACCCCAGCCTCTCCCTGTACCTCCAGCCTTGCTCCCTGCAGCCCACACAGCAGCTGGTGCGAACTGGACCCCACTGAGCATTGTGCAACTCGCCGCCTCCCTCCCTGCTGCCCAGCTCTGCCCAGACTCACACCTAACCTCTGGGAGAAGCCCAACAATGACTTTTCTTAAGCATTTTTCCAGTTTTCTTTATACAAATATTGTTTCTTTTCACATGTCAGTAGAGTTAGCAGCCCATCCTCTGTGCTTCTGGTTTCCTCGCTTGCTGATGCTGTCCGGTAGAAGCACAAACCCTACTGTTTGCTCTCCAGTGGGTCTGCAGAGCCACAGCCGGGCCAGAGTCATAGAATCATAGACTTGTTTGGGTTGAAGGGAGCCCAAAGCCAGTTTCAACCCCCCTGCCATGGGCAGGGACATGTCCCACTGGATCAGGTTGCTCAAAGCCCCATTCAACCTGGCCTTAAACACCTTCAGGAAAGGACTAGCTGCCACTTCTCTGGGCAACTGGGGTCAGGGCCTCCACACTGTCACAGGAAAACACTTCTCCCTAAGATCTTCACAGAATCACAGAATAACCAGGTTGGAAGAGACCCACTGGATCGTCGAGTCCAACCATTCCCACCAATCCCTAAATCATGCCCCTAAGTACCTCATCCACCCTCACCTTAAACACCTCCAGGGACGGTGACTCAACCACCTCCCTGGGCAGACCGTTCCAATGCCTAACCACCCTCTCCGTGAAGAATTTTTTCCTAATCTCAAGCCTAAATCTCCCCTGGCGGAGCTTAAGGCCATTCCCTCTCGTCCTGTCCCCTGTCACGTGGGAGAAGAGCCCAGCTCCCTCCTCTCCACAACCTCCCTTCAGGTACTTGTAGAGAGTAATAAGGTCTCCCCTCAGCCTCCTCTTCTCCAGGCTGAACAACCCCAGCTCTCCCAGTCGCTCCTCGTAAGATTTGTTCTCCAGCCCCTTCACCAGCTTTGTTGCTCTTCTCTGGACTCGCTCCAGAGCCTCAACATCCTTCTTGTGGTGAGGGGCCCAGAACTGAACACAGGATTCGAGGTGCGGTCTCACCAGTGCTGAGTACAGAGGGAGAATAACCTCCCTGGACCTGCTGGTCATGCCGTTTCTGATCCAAGCCAAGATGCCATTGGCCTTCTTGGCCACCTGGGCCACTGCTGGCTCATGTTCAGTCGCTCTCAACCAACACCCCCAGGTCCTTCTCCTCCGGGCAGCTTTCCAGCCAGGTCTCTCCTAGTCTGTACCTCTGCTCAGGGTTGTTGTGCCCCGAGTGCAGGACCCGGCATTTGGCCTTGTTAAACCTCCTGCCGTTGGTCTCAGCCCAGCAGTCCAGCCTGTTCAGATCCCTTTGGAGCCTCCCGACCCTCCAGCAGATCGACACTTCCACCCAGCTTGGTGTCATCCGCAAACTTGCTAAGGGAGCACTCGATGCCTTCATCCAGGTCGTTGATAAAGACATTAAACAGGACTGGACCCAGCACTGAGCCCTGGGGAACCCCACTTGTCACTGGCCTCCAGCTGGATTTAACTCCATTTACCACCACCCTCTGGGCCCGGTCATTCAACCAGTTTTTCACCCAGGAGAGTGTGCGCCCGTCCAGGCCAGAGGCTGACAGTTTCCGAAGCAGAATGCTGTGAGAAACTGTATCAAAGGCTTTACTGAAGTCCAGGAAGATACATCCACAGCCTTTCCCTCGTCCAAGAGTTTAGTCACTTGGTCATAGAAGGTGATCAGATTACTCTGGCAAGACCTGCCTTTCATGAACCCATGTTGACTGGGCCTGATCACCCAGTTCTCTTGCAAGTGCTTCTTGATTGCACTCAAGATCACCCGCTCCATGACTTTCCCCGGTACCGAGGTCAGGCTGACAGGCCTGTAGTTCCCCGGATCCTCCCTGCGCCCCTTCTTATAGATGGGACGCCCCTTCTTATCTCAATCTTCCCTCTTTCAGCTGAAAACCATTCCCCCTCATCCCATCCCTACACTCCCTGATCAAGAGCCCCTCCCCAGCTTTCCTGCAGCCCCTTTCAGCATGGGTAGCTGCTCTAAGGTCTCCCCTGCGCCTTCTCCAAGCTGAACCAACCCCAACTTTCTCAGCCTGTCCTTGGATAGGAGGTGCTCCAGCCTTTTATCACCTTCATGACCTCCTCTGGACTCACTTTAACAGATCCACATCCTGCAGTCCCACTGCAGGGATGCATTCAGTGAACAAAATTTCAAGATGCCAGTTCAGGAAACAAAAAATAAGTTTCCCTTTGTGAAGCCAGCCAAGCAAGACAGAGAGAAGATGCATCTGCAGAGCAGCACTGTAATTCCTTGCCAGCAGCCAAGCTGCATCCCTCCTAACTGGCAACTATCCTAAACCTACATGGAAGCGTAAGGGACATGCGGTGCACGAGCGTGGAAAATCCAGCTTTGCTCACATCTATTTCTAAGCACTAGTGCAGGTTATTTATAGCCAGTTACAAATCGGCTGCACACAGAGGACCAGTAACAATATTCTTAGCTGCCGCACCTACAAGAGTTATCAAAGAGGTGAATGGCTCCTGGCCCTCATCGCGAGCTCAAATGTTGAGCAAATCAAGGCCAGTTTGATGTTGCTTGAGAAACCTAAGCAGTAAAAAACACCTCACCGCATCCCTGACGTAATGAAACCACCACACACAGGCGAGCTGTTCAAAACCTCCCATGTAAACAGAAGCTCTGCTCTCAAACTGACTGCATGGGCTGTTCAAGAGTGCAGATATTTGAAGCACAAAGTAAAAATCATCTTAATGAGAAGGAGTTCTGACTCATGCAGCTACCAGCCCATATGTAGGTTCTTGCCAGGATGCCATGGAGGCATTGAAGGGTTATTTATCACAGCAACGCTGCAAATATCTGCTCCCCTCGAAGAGGAATGCTGCGACCTGGAGCACTTTCCTGTTGCCAATACGGTACAATAAGTGTTCCAGTGAGGCAGCACAAGCAAGGGCTCTCTTCTACTCAAACAATTGACTCTAAATGTGCTTATTATTTTGCTGAAGGTGTTTTGAGAATCCCAGGGATGAAACAAGGAGGTTTGCAAACAAGTGAACATCTGATAACATTCAACAACACTCACCAGCAGCCAAAGAGGGGAAACCCCACTAAGTAACCACAGTGTCTGCCCAGTCCCCAGCTTCAGCATCTTGAAACGAGGAGTCAGCAGTGTGGGAAGACACAGGGGTCCAAGAGGATTTGTGATGGGACACACAAATGCGAGCTTAGCAGACTTAAGGGACCAGCTGCATCCAGTCTCTTCCCTACCACCACCACCCCTATGAAAGGGAAAACCTGTAACCTCTAACCAAGCTGTTCTCAACCAGTTATATTTGTCAATTTGTCAAATCCCATGTGGGTCACTGGCACACGGCCACCAGCAGGACAGAGCCTGCTTTGCCTCCGCGCAAAGTCCAGCAGGTCAGGAGAAACTGCCAATGGGTGGGTATAAACTCAGCCCCTGGACTTTGCACCATAGGACAGGTTTCCTCATTCATTCATCAAACTGCCAGTGGAGTAAAAGTCTTCAGCAGATGAGGGCAGCAGTGTGTGGGGATGTCTCCACTGCTCCAGCTTGATTCATGCCACTTGCATCTCCCACGCTCCTTTGCTGGATAAGCAAGCAGCTCTGAAATCCTTTTCCCTGCACAGTGCCATCCTCTGCTGCTCTCCTGCTGCAAAGGCCTCATTCAGAGCAGGTGACTCCTATCGACCACCTGCACCTGAGATCCTGTACATTTAAGAACAACTCCATACCAGGGAACCTCTCCAACCAGACAGCAAGAGTCATCCCCCTTCAAATACAAGCCCTAGAAACACGTCTGTGCACTGAAGGAGAATCCCAGTCTCGTTCTCCAAAGCCACGTTTCAGTCACCCTGGAAGCCATAACAGGGCTAGAAGATAAAACCAGATCACAGGAAAGTGGATAGTTTTTAAATGGCTTAAAATAAAATGAAACTCAATGTGCTTAGGGTAAGAAAACAATTCAGCCTGGGCAGTTCAGGAGCTGACCACTGAGCAGCACGTCCCACCCCGAGCACAGGGACACCCGATCTGCACACGCAGCACCTTTCTGCTCCTTGTTAGGCTCCAGAGCTGCTGTTCAAAGCAGGCTTGCTAAATCCCATTATGCTAGACCTGGCTTCTCCGCACGCCTCGGCTCAGCAGGCAGCTCCTGGCTGCATCCAGCTGTGCCGCAAAGCAGGGCACAAAGATGCTTGAGGGGGTCACACCTCGGCCAGTGCCATCAGGCAGTGTCTTTGAAGTCCAAGTGATGCACAAGGGTTGCGTGTAGCAGAGGGCCTTTCTGTGTGTACGTGCGGAGGGAATCACAATTAGAATGGGAACGTTTTCATTAACATTACTCAGCTGCTGTAGGTTGTCAGCATGAGCCTGTGATTTGCAAAGATTGATTATCAAGTTCAACCGAGACCCCCTAAACTCCTATTAATTCTGCAGTTGCAAAAATTTCCCCCTCCATGAACATTTAACATTAAAAGGCATATGATCAACCAGCCAGAAACAAATTAGAAAGTGACTGCTGTGCTCTCGCTCGCTGGGGTGGAGGCAGCTGAGCACTGGCGCTCGTGCGTGCTTTCCTGTGGGAAGGTGGCATCGCCCAGCACTGCACAGGTCCCTGGCACGGGAAGATCACATCCAGCCCTGCTCACGCACTCTGTGATCACAACGCTTGGCTCCTCAGTGCCTCCTCCTGCCTGGCAGCAAAGGGATTTCTCCCTCTAGCGCTGGAGCCTCCCTCACCTGTTCCCCTAAAGCCTCCCCGGCAGAAGGTAGCAGAGAAATGAACTACTATCCCCTTCACAATTAGATGTTTGGCTGCCGCAGTGCAGAGGTTAATCTGACTTCTTTATGTGTTTGGGGGGAAGTAGGTCGCCGGCTGCGCTCCCTGCGCTGGTTGCATAAGGAGCAGGGCAGGGCTGGGCTGTGGCCGGCACCCAGTGGCTCCCAGTGCGGACAGCATGGCATTCCCAGGCTCCCTGCACAGCAGGACACTCGGCCAGAAGCGAAGCCTCTAAGAGGGTCTGAAAAGGGAGCGGGAAGGATGGAGAAGGAATTGCTCCCAGCAGACACGTGCCACGCGCCTGCAGCTCTGCTTCCAATCCTCAGCCTCAGCAGAAGCACCCAGCAGGGTTGTGCTCAGCCTCAGTGAAGCACTGGGAAGGCTCTGAGCTGGCTTCCCTGGCCCTGGCCAGTCCCAGGCTAACAGAGCTGCAAACACGTTCTGTTTCTGTCTGGAAGACTTTACTCAGAATCTGATTTTCTGCAGATTTACAAGGGGTGTCTGCACAAAGATCTCTGCTCAATGGTTTCAGGTGTCACTGCTCCTGCAGGCTGCAGCTCCTCCTCTGATTAAAAGCTGCTCTGTAGAACCTTGTGGCAACACAGAGCGAAGTAAGAGAAATGCTCACAGTGGGTGAATACCTCAGCAGACAGGAATAAAAGTTATTTTACATTAAAACCCCTTCAGCAAAGCTGTACACACACCAGTCCCTGTATGGAAACACAAACCCCAGAGGTACAAGGGGGCAAACAGGGAAGGAGCCCCTGTATCACGGTTATCTCGCCACTGATCACCAGAGATGGTGGCTGGACCGTGCACACTGATCCCAGCGGGAAGGAAGACCCCAGCGATGTGCTATACGCCTGCCAAGGCATGAGCCGCACCTCCAGTCAGCTATTTTTAAAGCAGCTTCTCTGCTGCTTGCTTCAGCCTTTTCTGCAAACCTCTAGAGCAAAGCTTCAGCCTGGCGCTGCTGTGGTTTAATTTGGGGATCCTGCTCGGCTCTTCCCTCACACTGACGCTAGCAGGAACCCCGTGCGCAAGCTTAAAGGGGAAAGCAGGGTCTGAGCAGAGATGCGGCTGCTGAGCACAGCTGGGGAACTGCTTTGCCTTCCCTTTCATCACACTAAACCCGAGAAGCTCATGAAAGGCAGGTTCCCAGGACAAAGAAGGTTGAGCATTAGCCCGCAGGTGGTTCTCATGCCCAAATTAGACTCCAGGTCATGCGATGCTCACGCTGCTGCCATGGGGAGAACAAACCCAGGGCTGCTGGAAGCCCATCGATGTCTCCACAGAGGCCCCAGAGCAGGCACTGCTTCACACAGAAGCATTTGGTGCTGCTAGGGGCACCACAAAGGTTGAATGGCCAGCTTGAGCAGAAATGGGAGAGAGGAGAGAGGCAGGGAAGGAAAGAGGAGAGAGGCAGTGATGGAAAGCTCTTTCAGAGATTTTGCGAACACGCACTGTGAGATGCTGGCAGGCTGTGGGGATGGGAGCTCCAAGAGATGTGGCTGAGCAGCACAGCTCCTCGCTCCTCACAAATGCACCCTGTAATGCAAAAAGCATCTGTTTAAGCTGCTCCAACATGACAACACATGCATATAAGGTGGTACCCTGAGGAAAAATACCATTGCCAAATAAGCAGCTCACGCTGAACATCTCAGCACTGCATGGAGAAACTGTCGACTCGCCAATGATTCGGGATTTTCAACAGTTTATTTGCTGAGCAAGCACACAAACAGGAGATCAATAAGAATAAATTAGAACGGCACAGACAGCAACAGAGACTGCATTGCACCCCCAGGAGATTGCACGAGCCTCTGCTTTCCCCATCCCCAGCCTAGCATGCGTAAGTGTGATTCATTCTCGCTGCAGAAGTTGTAGGACATAAAATCTTTTGGAGCATGTCAGCTCAAACCAGGGGAAAAGCAGGTTTGACCTGAGCGCCGGCAGCCCAGAGCCCCAGAGTGTGGATGCCTACACAGGCTTGCAGGGCATCTGCAGACCTGGACCAATGAAGAAGACTGAAGGTTTACAGCAGCATGGTGCAATCATATCTTAGGGTCCCCAGAATTTAGGGACAAGCACACAGGATGGTGCTGATGGGAAGGCTGCGAGGTGGGCAATGCTGCAGGGGCACAAGGAGGATGGCAGCAGCAGGTTAAGCGCAGCACAGCGTGAAATCAGGAGCAGCACAACGGTACGGGCAGAGAAACAAGAGAGAGGAGCAGGACAGAAGCCAGGAGAACGCAAGGCTGGGAAGAGCACAGTGAGAAGGACATGCAGGGCTGGCATGACTGCGTGGAGACCACCACAGAGCAGAGAACACAGTGCTTGGGCTGGAGAGCTGCACTTGAGGCCACTGCAGAGAGGAGGCACGCTTCACGGGTTCATGGATGTGCTGCAGAGCATGCAATACAAATGGACTAAGGGACAGAGACAGGAGATGATGTCTGGCTGACCAGCCAAATTAAAGTGGGTGCCAGAAAGGAAACTGAGGAAGAAAATGAGAGGAAAAGCTGGAGCAGGGTCTGCTACTGTAAAATGGTAAGGAAGGCATCCTGAGCCGCTCCTGTAGAGTGCTGAGCTGTTCCCTAATCTGAAGGATGGAGAAGGTTCAGCTTCCATCTGTGCAGCTGAAAGGATGGTGGAGAAGTTGCTTTTAACAGTCAGGAGTGGAGCAGAGGTACCAGCAGGAAGGAACGAGCCTATCACAACGTCAGGTTATAAACGTGTGGAGCTAAGCCCACAGTTCTCCCTGGTCACTGGGGACAAGGGATCCGCCAGCACTGATCCCAGTGGTTGCCGAATTTATAAAAGCATCAGTTTGGCTAGAGAGGTTTAACGCTGAGTGACAGCCTGTCACCTAAACACAGGTGTTGTCCCCTGGCTTGTAAGACAGACACCTCAATTGTCCAGAACAATGTAAATGTATCCTCTCACCAGAGTGGCCACCGGCTAACAAACTACTCTAAGAGGAACCAAGAGGCTTCTACCAGAAAAACAGTCTCCATGTTAAATGTGCATAATTCCAAGAGAGACCAATTTTCAGGTCCAGATCTTTTATTTCTGAAGAAAAAGAAAGAGGCAGAAGAGAGTGGACGGGAAAGAAGGCTCCGCATAGCTGCCTGGCCAGCCCTCTCCTCCCAGGAGCTGGGGGAAGGACACTCTGCAGACAGCACTGATAAAAGCTCTTGCATTAAGGAAAAAGCCATCATTGATAGATTTTTTGGTTCACAGAGACACAGCACACTGCAGCCTCTCACTCTGCATGTTAAGGAGGTGATGCAGGGGGGAGAAGGGAGATTTATGGCAGCTCCCATCATAAAACGACCTGCTTTTCCGCACAGCACTTCCCAGATGGCTGATGCACACAGGGAGTTTCTAAGGGTGATCTGAAGGCTGGTGTTTGCCAATCTATCCACACTGTACTGGCATTATGGAGCCCACCTAGAAACGGAGAAGCTCTGACATTCACTCTCTCCCCGGTTGCTAGGTGAGAACAGTTTCTTGACTATTTTAGTAAAAGGACTGAAATTATACAACCAAAGAAAGACCCAGTGCAGCGCAGCCCATTAGAGTCCTCCAGCTGCACACATCAGACCGAAGCCAGCACAGAAAGCACGCACAAATAACAGCTTCGTACGCAGATGCATTTTTTAACAAGCCAGCAATTTACTTCTCACGGATTCCCTCGCCAGCCTCACAACTTGTGACTCATGAGCCCGTTCCCATGCAATGTCGCTCAAAACACTTGCAGGCATTAGGCAACCCAGCAGCCGGCTCCCAGAGGGGATGATGGGTTAGATCATCTGATTCATCAAGCATTCTCTGAACTTTGAGGCCAGCTCCTGCTGACCACACTCACAGTAACCCCAGTCCATCTGTAGCACCTCCCTGGCCGGCTACAAGACCCTGGGCTCAGCCCTGGGCTCCCAGACAGCGCCCCCCTGGAGCCAAGGAAAGGTTGGTGTGCTCAGCTCAGGTCAGAGGGCTGGTGGAGTTTTGTTTCTCCTCTCTCCCCCAAAAAACAGGCCCTCTTGTGCCAAGGTGGGGCTCAGGTGCTCTGCAGAGGGGCAGGGGCACCCATGGCACCTTCAGCTCTGTGGGTGCAGCTACTTGCTAAATAAACAGATCATGGGGACTGCAACAAAACCTCAGAAACCTGATCAGGAAGAAACCTCAGGCAGAGGCAAGGAAGCTGCCAGGTGTTCCAAGTCAGAGGGGAGCTAGAGGAATGGACACAGCCCAAGCCCCACAGTACCAGCCCACAGCCTGACTGACACTAATACTCCCTCCAAACACCAGGGTGATGGGCAGCCAGGAGGGGTGGTGACAGGGGGCATGGACTTGGGGACACGGAGTGGTTCCACCAGCTTCTAACTCCCAGCCTACTTTATTATTCAAGAACTTAAAAGCATAGTATTGCTTTTGTTCCTCTTTTCAAAGCAAGGGACAAAAGCAGCTTAAGGACTTTCACATTGCAGCTATGGGGCCTGCTGGGATCTCAGGCCATGTTTTCCACTTTTCCTCCCCATCCACAGAGTCCAGCCACCTTGAGTTAGGATGACCACCAAAAGCCAGCCAGATCACAACAGCTACAGATGATGCCATTGTTATTTCTGTAGGCACGGGAAGCTGCTCTTCTCCATCTCCGGAATAGGAGCCTCCTCCTGCTTCATGTCCTGCACCACATCAGGTCCCTCACTTCCACTGGCATTGACATCGGCATTGCCATTGCCCAGCCTGCCTTGACACTTGGTCCAACTCAAACAACTGCAGCAACAACAACAACCAAAATATCAGGCAATGCTGAGAAATCCTATGACCCAAAGCCACAAAGCTACTCAACCACACGCCATCGCCCCTCCCACCCCAGCTGGGGACTGGAAGCAGCAACGCTCGGGTCGGAGGCAGAGCTGCCAGGAGAGCCGCTGCCAAGCTGATGGAGGAGGAGGCAACTCTCCATCACTGACAGACCTGCAGGTTACAAGCCAGCAGGTCTAAACAGCATCCAACCCACTGAAAACACACTCCTGCAGCACCTTCAGATGAATGCAAACCCCTGCTCCATTGTCAGCTCCCCTTGCCCCCTCCTCGGGGAAGCCGTAGGGAGCACTGAGGTTTGCAACATGCTCTGCTCGAGAGCTGCCAGAGACATGAAAGCGTCTGACAAAATACTTTGAAAATAGGGTTTTCTCTAGCGTTTGGGGAGGCATTTGGCTGTGGACTAAAGCTGCTGAGGTGAGGGCTGGGCATACATAGCCACGGCAGCGGGCAAGAGCACAGGATGGCTGCAGTGCCTCTGTGCTTCAGAACAGGTTTATTTAAGCTTGGGTATTATTTAGCCATGGCAGGGGTTGGACACGATCTGGATAACTGAGCTTTCTCTCCCACATGCAGACTTTGCCATCAAACACAAAAAACCCCATCCTCAACATTTCACGCAAGCCCAAGGAGTGGCACTGAAAGTCATGGGGCTGGAGGCATGAAAAAACAGCAGCATCCCTGCAAGGCAAAATAAACTCCATTGTATTCTTTAGTCCTCACTTCTCCATCAGAGGAGACAGATCTTCTGCACCCAGGGGCACCCAGCACCGCTGCGGACCCACAGGTTCAACCAGCCTTGCTAGGGCCTCTCCAGCTTCCAGGGAGAGCTCAGAATGAACTCACAGTGCTCGGAGATTTGTATTAAGTCCTAACTCTCCCTGATGATGACTCAAGTCCTGGAAACCAGAGCTCCACCACGAGCCAAGGGCCTCAAGTGACAGCCTGACATCAAGCTAGAGAAGCTGCTCGTGCTACGAGGGGATATAATGAAATTTGCCTTGCGGACTGCACGTTTCCCAGCTGACCTTCGAGCAGCAGCACCTGATCCAGTATGCACAGCACAGAGCAGTAACGAACCCGTTAGCTCCGCAGGCTGGGCGGGAGGCGGGAGCGCCTGGCTGGGCACAGGCAGTCTGGTGCCATTGAGTCAGCCCATGACTCAGCCGGGCTCAGCGCCGCAGGAGCATCGCTGCGCCCCGCTCCGCGCCAGCTGCCCGAGCCACCTCTCCTGCCACCTCCCTGCAGGTGGCTTCCCAGTAGGACTGTCCCCTTCTCCCAGCAGGACGGTCCTCCGCACGCTTCTGTATATATTACTCCACGCAGCACACAAACGTGGAGCTGCGTGGAGCCTCACAAGCTGCTGAAATTGCTGGGAAAAAAGCTGGCTTTACTCATTCGGCAGCTGCCAGGCAGCACGTAGGCTCTCTGCAATGTCTGCGGGTGTGGGGAGATGCTGCACGAGCAAGAGGAGAAAGAAGGCAGAGAAGTCTCAGGCAGAGAGATGCTGCTCCCACAGAGCTGGATCTGTAACATGCACAGACTGGAAGCTCACAGCTTTACTCATTTTTTTTTTCTCTTAAAGTCATTTTAGTTAAACCCAAGGAATCCGAGAGCCAGAATCGCTGCTCTAGAAACCATTTTGAAGGAGATAATTTTAAAAGATTTAGCACTGAACCTTCTGTACCCAAACCACACACTTTAAAACAGTGCTGGCCAGCAGCACCTCCTGCAGCCTACACCAAGGCTGAATCCGAACAGGAACAAACCCCGAATGGCAGCGCTCACTCAGGATCAGGGAGCAGGAAAGGCACGCTGCGCTAGAGGCGGCTGCTGCAAAGAAAACCAGATCAAGAATGAAATCGCTTCCTTGCTTGCCTTCTGAACACATCAGCACTCTGCCAGCAACACACAATCCTAAACGGGCTCTAAAAGCAGGGTTGAAGGAAGATGTCAGCTGCCCCACTCTGGAATGAGCGAGGGACTGGGGCAGAGCTCTGCCCCAAGACTCACACCTACTCTGGGAAAACCTGGGGGCATGTGGAAAAGGCTCCTGGGGTGCTCAGGGTAAGTGCTATAAGCACATGAGAGATGTAGGCTAATGTTTGCAATCCACCATCAAGAGGATGGTGTCATTTGTGCACCAAGGAGCCTCTGCTTGCACCATATCTTGCAAAGATGGGAAGGCTCCGACAGGCAACTGTGCTACAGCACCCAGTTGCTGCCCAACACCCAGCCAGGGTGGGCTTTGCTGCCCTTGGACAGTGAGGCAAACCCATCACAGATGCCTCCCTGAACCACGTACAGCGTGCAGGCATCAAAGCTGAGGCAGAGCTATTTAGGGGGAAAAAGGCAATGACGCTGTGCTAAGGAGAATGAGCCACTGCAACAAATCTGGATGAGAATTCACACTATGGTTCAAACATTTAAACATGGGGAAAAAAATCCTTCTACAGGCAAAAAGAGAGCTCTCCTAGCTCCAAGTTCTCACATCCTTACAGCTAAATTCCACGTGGCTGTGGAATACCCGAGCAAAACTCCCCTCAAGCACACACAACAGCCTGTGCACAGCAGCCCAGGAAACACAACTGTGTTATATAAATTATCCAAGTTCAACTCCCCAGCTGGCACAGTGAACGCTGATGTTGCAATCCCACTTCTCACAAGAGCTGAAATCAGAGTTTAGGAACAGAACAAGAAAAAGCAGCCGCCTCCTCCTCCTCTAGGGATGGGGGCCAGTGGTGTTTCTGCCCAGGTGGTGGGGAGGCAGTAGGGCTTTAGGGTGGGTGCACCACAACCTCTCTGACTGAGACAAAAGCCTGTCCTCCAGCAGCCTGCCGGTCACGCTGTCATTAGATGAATGCCATGCTGATTACACGTGCAGGGGCAGCCCTCCATCCCCGTACGATGTGGGTAACTTCTGAGCACCTACCAACACAGCTCTACCTGCTGAACAAAAGCCAGTGTCGAGCCAGGTCAAGGAACGGGCGGGCCTGAACCGCCCCATGGTTGCAATGAGGTGGTGGTGCAAGAGGGGAGCAGGGTGCCAGTAAATCTTTTCCCATCTCAAGCACCTGATTCCTGGAGTGAAAGATCTCAGAGAAGAGAGGAGAAACAGGCTCCTGCTAGCTATCAGCCTGCCTCTGCGCGTTTATCTGCAGCTCCCTGCTGCTATCTCCTCCCCAGTGGCTGAGTCACTTCCTCTCTTCAGTCTCGACCAAATAGGTTGCTAGAGACTCGCCTACACCTTTTCAGTGTTTGTCAAGCCTGGTTTGTCTTCAAATGCATCTTTGAGTGCAATGACCACTTCCCAGTCTCCAGATGTCCTGCATGCAAGCAGGGATCTGGGCTGCTGCTGCTCCTTGGCTCAGGCCTGCCGCGTGCACGCTCGCTTCCCCAAGAAAGATGAGCTCTGAAGAGGAAGGGAAAGACATGTCTGAAGATGGAGAGCCACATGCCTGCTGAAAGCAGTGGGGTAAGGCAGGAGCTGATGGGCAGGGCTGTGCTGCTGATCCTCTGCACCCTGCAGGAGCCCCAGCCCCTGCCTGGCTGTCCATAGGCTGGTGGCAGCCATCGTCCCCGCAGCAGTTCTCTGCTCTCCCAACCCTGCTGCTCTCTTTTATATCTGGTTTCCTTCTCAATGCAGCCAGCAGGAACATTTGGAACATCTCTACAGCCAAAGAGAGACCCAAGCCCTCTGAGAAGCCAGTAACTGCTGCTGGGGAACATGGAAAGTGAGATGGTGGAGCCTTACGGTGACACGTTAGGTGTCACAAGGGTCAGACAGTCCTTAAGAGAGTTTGGGTTTAAATTCTCAAGCAGGTACTGAGGTACTGAACACAGCAGAAACATCCTTGACCAAAAGCAGCAGCTACAGCTCTGGCTGATCAGCTCTGCCTGGCCCCTGTCACCCTCCCCCTTAAGGGACACTCCTAGGTGTCTTCTAGTAAGAACCACAAACCATGACAAAGCATTCCCTGCTCTGCCTGTTTGGAGGGTGAAGGAGGATCACCTGTGTCGGGCTGTAACCCCACTCCTTGTCCCACAGCTGCAGATCTCGAGTTACCCAGTCAGTGACCCCCTTGCCATCCACAAGCCACAACCCAAGCCCGATACTTCATCCCTGCACACGGCCATCGGTATGAGCAGTCCTATAATGACATGCATTAATGGTTTGAAACTTTTTCTGCAGACAGGGAGTTCAACAACTGAGAGTATCACAATTTGGCAGACAGAAACCCAGGGAAATGCCAGGCCAGCCCCAGACAAGCTACCATGTATCCTCACCTGAAGGGGCTGCATGACCCAGGTGCCACTTCTGACCTTTTAAAATCTCCCATCCCAACTTCTGAACTAGAAGAGATTGGCTGGAAGCTCACATAGGCTGAGCACCAACTCACTCATCAGACCATCTTACATGTTCACCAGAGAGCAACAGCAAATACATCTTTTTTTTACCACTTTAAAGCATATTCCCAACTTTTAGTCCATCTCTCTGCACAATTTATGATCCTTTCCTGACCAGAACTATTTCCAAGTGCATATTTCCTAGAACAGACAGGAAAGACCCACACAAACCTCTGCCACATTTAAGCCCTTGGTAAACAAAGAGCATTATTTTCTCTGTGTCAAAGCTTTGAGATACCTCTTCCTCACTGCTTACAAATCAAACATCCCATTCACCTTCCCCATGGCTACATGGAGCCACTGCAGGCAAGAGCCACATGTACCAGCAGCTCTTCCACCACAAGATGTGACCTGCCCAGCCATGACACAGCCAGCCTGAAGTACCCACAGCAGCACCAACGATTCCCAGAAACCAGGCGTGTACTGAGGACAGGCTGCTCAGTCACGCTGCAACCACAGCAGAATCCTTGGCAGTCTCGAGAACAGGAGCAAACAAGTCACCTTCACGTCCTTATGGTGCTGAGGACTACCCGCACCAGCCCCAAAGAGCCTACCTAAACACCCAAACAGGCCCAGATGGTCACATTGCCCAAATCAGACCTCCAGAGAACAGCCCTCAGCCAACAGAATGGGTGCCTCCACACAGACCCATCTCTTGGTCCAGTTAAATACATGACTGAGAACACAAGGACCTTAATCCACTCGGCTTGAGGTCAGCATGTGCATACCACAGCAGTTATCCTCCTGTCCACATGCTCTTCCTTCAGTTTAAAATACAGGAAAATGGATAGAATGCATCAATATGGGTTACTTGCCTCTCACAACCCCGACACTCACATTTCAAAAGTGCAATATGTCATTTCGGTACCTGTATCCGAGTCTTTTTGATCTCCATTTGTTCCAACAGTGAAAGGCAACTTGCGTTTGGTCGCTCGCTCTTTCACCTCTTTGCCGCCATCGCTCCGGTCCAACTTTGGAGTCTTGGTTAGAGAAACTTTATCTTTATCCTAGAAGAAGAAGAGACTGTAAATAAGAAAAGCCTTCCCCAGCGAATGCGCACCTAACGAAGTCTGCAACATCCCGCACTGGCCTCACCGAGCACTTGTCTGCTCCTTTCTGCTGTGGGGAGCCAGCATCAGGGTTTAGCACCTTGTAGGAAGGAGCCTTCCCCAAGCTAAAACATCATCAGAAAAGACTGAGGACAAAGGAAGCTGCTGTGTGCTGTAAAACCTGCAACCAATTCACATGAAAACTGGAGCCAACGCCTTATGCGCCGCTGGGGTTGTGCCTGGCTTCCAACCCAGGGGGAAGGCAGGCTCCGGGGGTGGAATCTGAGGATTTCCAAGCACAACCACCCTTAATCCCAGGCAGAAGTGGGATGCGGGTGAGTGTGCAGAGTGTGTCCACAGGAAACAACACACGGTGTTAAAGCCCTGGGTTCCACATGGAGAGCTGAGGTCCTCTCCTCAAGGCCTATGCTATTTATTTCCAGCATAAGCACACAGCATTACTATTAGAGCTTAGGTGATAACGTTATTGTGGAGAATATTCCATCAGCCAGTAAGTCTGCGAACATTACTGACCACTAACAGGATCAGCACCGCAGCCAAACGTGCCGAGAGGGTTTGTGCTGCACAGTCAGCAAAATGATTCACTGAATGCCAGAGTGGTGGGGGCTGGAAAGGCCCCCTGGAACCCATCCAGTTCAACCCCTCTGCTAACGCAGGGTCACCTCCAGCAGCTGCACAAAACGTGTCCAGGTAGGTCTGAGTATCTCCGAAGAAGGAGATTGCACACTCTCCCTTGGCAGCCTGTTCCACATTTGTCACAGGATGGCCAGCACAGCTCTGCCCCTATTCCACAGGCAGCACTCTCCCTCCGAGAGCACAAGTGAGCTTGATCTGCTCCCAGCTCTGCCTGTGCTCCCGCTATTGTCCCCATCACCAGGCAAAAGTTCCAACAGCAGAAACACAGCTGCTCCAGCAGCACCAGACCCAGCAAAACTCGCTCTCCCTCAAGGGTTGTTTCTGGAGTTGATCATCTTTAAGTCCCACCTATGTGCAAACCCCAGCCAAAGCGTTCCCAGTGGCTGAACATTTAAGCCATTCCTTTCCCTTACTGGGACTTTAAGAGGAGAAGCGATCTTAGGAACAAACCTACCAATACTGCCCAAAAGCGTGGAAAGCCAGGCAGACGCTGGCTGAGCATTCATTGCATGCTCAGGGCAGCAGAACCATGCCTGCCTTGGACCAGGCTCATTTATTCGGGTTGGCTTGGATTTTAATACACAGTGATGCTAGGAACTGCTACATACAAGCAGCAGGAAAAACATTTTGAAGAAACATCCCAAGCAAAAGAAAGTTACCGAGTACAGAACCAGGCAAGGTTTCTCACAGCAGCAGCAAGAGCTGGTAGATAACTCAGACTTCAGGAGCTCAGTATGCCGAGAATATACACAGACTGAGGTCATGCACTTGTGTTTTTTGTATTTGAGACACAGTATTATTTTAAGCAAGAGCTTCTGGGTTGAACACTGTGCCACTGCTGTCAAAACAAGGCCAGAACGAGCAGCTTGGTGACAGATCTGATTTCAATAACCTAGCAAAACCTAGACCCTAAGCTCTGGATAGAAAGTCAGATTAAATAAAAGGATCTCAATACAGTAAATCATGTAAGACCATCACTAGAAACTCAGACAAGCAAATCTAACAGCAATTCCCATGTTTAGAGAAGCCCAGTCATGCTGTCTGCATCAGAGTCAGTGCCCTGGCAGGTGGCTCCAGTGCCAGCAGTCACAAGACCGTGGCGTCACTGTGTACCTTGCCCCTTCCTCTTTCTGAGTTTCTGTTTGGCAACCAGATTTCACCCACAGATTAAAGAGAAACCATTCACTTGGACCAATGGGTTCTGCTCGCACATCCCCTTTTGTGGTGGGCAGCGTGACAGCTCTGCGGCTGCACACTCCGATATTCAGCCCCTCTCAGCAGTGCCCCAGCAAAGACTAAAAAAAAGGGTTGGGGAATCCCTTTTTTCATAAAGCAAGCTAAACAAACCTCTCTGACAAGGGCTCTGGTGGCCAAGGCACGTTCAGCTGTGGGTGCACAGAACTTCACAGTCAGAGCAGCCGGGCTCAAGAGCAGCCGCCAAGAGCCCCTCCGCAGCAGAGGAGTCAGCGGAGTGATGGGACAAAGTCACAACCGCCAAAATAAGCACTCCAGCATCTCATTTAAACACTCTGGATTTAAAAGCTTTTGTCTTATTTTTTTGACATGAATAAAAGCAGTTTGCAGTGACAAATGATGCTGCTTCTCTTGGCAGCCACTGGTCTGACCAGCTGAGAAGTGTAAGCAGTGCCAGGGACCACTGATGTAGAACTGTGGTTCTAGCAGGTAGGTTGATCTGTCCTTTCTCTCCCCAGTTTAACAGCAAAGCTACACTCAAACCCCACTGCTCCTGTACTAGTGCTGAGTATCCCAGAGGCTGTGTCAATGCAGGGTAAAGCTCAGTCTTCCCTGGCTATAACAGCTGTAGAGAAGTGGCCCCAGCATTCCCCTCAAAAATTTCAACTGCGCTTCAGAAGAACGATCAGCCCAACAATTTTTACCCTTAAAAGTCAAGGCCTGGGACAAGAGCATGAAACCAGAGCAGATCATGTGCAAGTTCTTCCTCCACTGCTCATACCTATACACACTGTGTCCCAGTTGCTCCTGTGTTGGGGAGCCATGGGACTAGGTACAAAACATTGCTGAAACCCAGCGCCTCTTCCTTCCCTGAAGGTGTGTTTGGAGCTCCCTTGCCCAATACTCGCAGCTCAGGTTCGCCAGAACAAAGAGGTGGCAGCCCTTGCTAAGAGAGGTACTTCTAGAAGGCTCCAACGTGGATCAGTCATAGCTGATGCTGCCGAAATTAAGTTTCCCTGCATCAGCCACCATGCTCGCTGTCTCTACTGCCATTTCCTTGCGCAGTCCCTTCAGAACAGGCTTTTCCACCAGGTATTTCAGTCCTAGGATACTCTTTCCCTACTCCCACAGCAGCAGGCCAGGATGCGGCTGAGCTGCCGGCACCCCACAGTGGGATTTCCTACACTCCCAGCACTTCTCCCAGACACCGGTTTCACATTGCGAGCTCCAACAAGCGATCAATTGTGCTCAATACAAAAAATACGATTCTTTCATTGTTTGTACCTTAAGATAGATTTCAGCTGGTCCTGTTCTATGCTGCACCCTGCCTTGCAGGCAATCCGGCTCCAGGCACCGGCAGGCAGCACCCCACTTGAAAGCAAATGACGACTGGTGACAGCTTGTTTAACATAAACCTTCTCTAAAATCCCCTTAATCTTCAGACTCTGCGCTTAGGGAGTGAAAACCTGGACCTGCATGGAGGCTGCAGTGCCTGCAAACCAGGTCCATTGCCTGCTGTATTAACACCATACGGGATCTCTGCACATCCAGGAATGAGGAAAAGTGCAGACAAGTCAAAACGCAACTTGTTCTACAAAGCTATTGCAATGTTGTTAAAAGCCCCATGTTGGAGGAGAGACAAAGAGGAATTAGGCAAAACCCCTTCCCAGACGAGACAGTGAGCCTAGCGTGGAACTGGAAACGACTGTGAGAATCCCAATGTCGGGCACGCTCGGGCAACGCTTCGTTTGCATTCACCTTAGCGCTGGGTGCTGCTAAGCTTGTAAGTTCAGCAAAATTAAATACCAAGGAACGAAGGAAGTGGCAGTAGACCTGGCACTGCTTTGAGGATTAATTTGTATTGTAGCACAACGATAACCTTTTACACTAATTGGAGCAACAAAGATCCAAACTTTGCTCCCCCCTGGAAAGCAGCAACCTGCTGAGCACGCCTGCACCGAAACCAGCGGAGAGAAATTAAAACAGCTTGGAGAGTCATATTCCTGAAAATAACATGCATTTTCATTTTCTTATTTTAAGCTTACTTCCCTAATTCTTTCCAATCTTGTAATGAAGAATAGAGTCCTTTTCTCCAGTAAAAGCTGTTTTCATTTTTAGGTCATCTCATGTTTAAAGTAAGCTCAGACTCATCCAAAAGGTACAAGAATCGGGTTTCACAAAGGGAACAAATCCAGATCCATCGATGTTGCAGAGAAACCCGTGGGAACATCTGTGTGCAAAACAGGCCCGGGGCTCTCTGAGGCTGGGTCAGCTCTTGCCACGAGTAAGAGAGGGATTCTGGGGAAGGGGGCACTGTCAAGAGCTCAGCAACAGAACCAAGCTCCCCTTTGCAGGTGTTAACAAAAGTTACTTTGGCAAAGGGCAGAGACCATGACTGCAGAAAACTCCCTAGCATCACGTTATGGTATTAGTAAGACTTACTAAATGAATAACCAAACCCCCCTCCAGTTACACTTGCTACAGTTAAAAGATCCATCAGGAGTTGCTATCAGAGGTCATAGTTTGCAGCACAAACCAACAGAGGTGGCCCCCAGAAGCTGCCCAGCGGGAGATGCTCTGACCACGTAAGCAGCATGTGGACTGCAAGTGCTTAACTGCGGCTGTGCTGGCTTCTCTTTACGATAAGAATCTCTAATCAGCAAGAGAGCCCCTGATACCGATCTGCTCAGGTCATCATGACATATTCAGACAAAAGCAACTTTTTACCCTCACGTAGAACTCCAGCCAGGCCAGCTGACTGTCTAACTTGGGTTCTCAGAGCAAAACTAAACATGTAGTTCTTTGAGGTGCAGATATCTGCAAGGCAGAGACACTTACAAACCCATGGAAAGAAACACGTTCCCAGCAGAGAAGCTAAGCCAGTCTCTTGCTTGCTTTACCTGAGGGGCTGTGCATCGGCAGCCTCCTCCTCCCCTCTGTCCATCCAGGTTGCACGCAGGGCTGCGCCCCCAGTGCCCACACACACTCTGAGCCACAGCCTCCGCCCGCTGAGAGCACTTCAGTGCCGACACAGCCTGACTCACATCCCAGCCACTTACGTAGAGACTTGCATTACCAGCACTGGAAATCCCCAGAGCCCTTTGTTCTCCAAAATGAGTTCAAAGTATTCCAGGTTGCAATGCTAGTAAAAAAAAAGTAAGCAGCAACGAACAAAACCAGGTAAGCTGGGAAGAGAGAAGCCCAGAAGGAGCAAGGACTCAGTAGCCATGCTTCACGGTGATGCCCCATGCCAAGCTGGAAGACCAAACTCCTGCCTTGGGCAAAACAGCCCATGCTGCATAAAGCAACTGCCAAGAGAGCGGGAGTTTCCCGGTGCGAACACAGACACAAGTCAGTCATTTCCTGAACAGGCCTCTGCCACTGGGGAGAGAAGAGGCAGGAGAAGGTCTCGCAGCCTGTGTTACAAAAAGAGTTTTACCCAGAGAGCACACTGGATGTGGTGGAAACCAAACACTAGCATCCCCCTAAACCTAAGTGTCTTGCAACCTTTCCAAAACCAGAGTACAACACAGACACACAAAATTTTGATGTCTGAAATCATAGAATCGTTTGGTTGGAAAACACTTTTGAGATCATCAAGCCCAACCATACCTGTCCACTACTAAATCATGTCCCTAAGCACCTCGTCTGCCCGTCCTTTAAACACCTCCAGGAATGGCGACCCCACCACTGCCCTGGGCAGCCCATTCCACTGTCTGATAACCCTGAATTTGTCTCATTTCTAATGCTGCAATAAAACATCTGAAGTACAGAGTCAACTGGAATTAAAACTCCAATTCCTGCGTGTGCCTCAGGCAGTGAAGTTTGTTAAGAAACACTACCCTGCAATGACCACGGACCACCTATCTTCAGTGAAATATCATCTCTTCCGTATCTAAGTCATCCAGTGCTTCTGCTCGTGTCATGCCCTGGCTCTGTTCTGGCAGAGCCAGCACTCATCCATAAGGTAGAGGAAAGCCCAAACAGTTAAAGAGGTTTCAGGAAGGATTGAGAAATAACGACTATGCTCCCTTTTCTGGAACTGGGAGAAGAGCGAAGAGAAAAAGTAAAAACTTTTGAAGGGCAAGAAAAATAAAGAAACAGGAGCGAGAGGTATTCATAAAATGATTATGGGTAAAAAGCGTAGTATTCCCCTTTCAATCCTGTGGAAGCCAAGTGAGTTTGATCCAATATGGGAATGAACAAGGTACCACGTCTCCACAGCAAGGCTCCCTGACTGAGAAACCCTCACTCCTCTAACCCAACAAAGGGTGAGAAGGCGGCACCTCCAGCTGTTTCCCTAATGCCATCTCTGCCCAGCGTGTTCAGTTAACTTCTGCCAGCTCCGACAAGCAAGTCCAAAGTCCAGGGTCAACCGCTGTTCTGCTCAGTGCTCAACCACTGCAGCAAAAATGCAATTCAGACTGTGCAAGTGGGAACGTTTCCCCATAAAGAGACAAATCCTCTGCCCCAGCCTCTGAGCACACGGTATAACCTCGCAGCACACAGTTCCAGGCACATCAGGAAATGGTTTCGACAACGGATATAATTCTTGCTGTGGTGCTCTGCTCAGCCTAAGTCATGAGTAATCTGCTTCTGGCATGGGGATCTGTGGATCCACACCAGAAAGGAGAATTATTCATATATGGCAAGCATATTTTTCACAAAATCCTTCAGACTGAACTCAACCAGGAGGAGCTCCTGCCCCGGGCATGCTGTGCGCAGCCTTATAAGGCTGCCAGGGCCCGACCAGCCGTCCGCTGCCTCTGCTAACCCTGGGAGAAACATCTCCTCACTCAACAGCAGCAAAGCAGATGAAGCACCTAATGCTGTTGGCCATGGACAGCAACAGAGACACAGCTTTTAAACCACTTTGCTCTCATGGCTACAGCAGCACATGCAATATCTCAGTAGTTAATGCCTCCTTCCCATGGACGGGCAGGGAGTGGCGAGTGAGGAGGAATTCCCTCTTATAATTAACTCTACAATTGAACGACAGTGGCTCACACTCTTCCACAAAGTACAAGCCCTCTGCAGAAAGGGCAATCTCCCAGAGAGCCCAGTGTAACGTGTTGAAGCACAGAACTCGCACGTTTCCCGCACCACTCCGCCTACTGCGACATCAGCACCACTGAGCACCCTGCAACATTACCTGCCTTCAGCTCTAGAACTTCAAAGCCCAATGACAGAAAGCCATTAGAACAACCATTCCCATGAAGCTCCCATTAAGAGGGAAACATTTCAGTGGCCATGGAGTGGTTGCTTTGCCCCGTGTGCAGGCAGCCCCAGTGGGCGTGGGTCCTTCTGTATGGCGCAGCTCAGACCTTGCTGCAGCTGCCCTCTGCCTTCCCCAGCCAGCCTCTGCGTGCCAAGTCACAGGCTCAGCCCTTTGTAAGTGTTGACAAAGGCAAGATAAATTAAAAGCAGCAGCTCGCTGACAGGCAGGTACAACAGTGTCTGGAAGGAGGTCTAACAACCGGGTGCTTCTACCCTTAGTCACTGTTCTAGCTCTCACTTCAGAGTTAATTGGGAACAGGGAGATTTGCTGCACCATGTCCTTCAGCCGCTCACGCTGGATCTCAGCTCAGATCCCCGAGGACAAGAGCCTGCAAGTTTCCTCTCTGTTGAGAAGACTGGAATTAAGTGCACAGAAAGGCTCTTGCCCATCCTTACTCAACACCGCTCTCCGCAGGTCCGTGCCGACGCCTCTGAATGAGAAGCATGAAATTATTTGTGTCCTAGTTATTTAGCCAGCGGGATGTAACTCCAGTTCCCGGCATCCCTAGCGCCACTCAACAAACCTGCTCTGTAAATAACAAGCAGCCTTCAAGCTGCTGCAAGTGGATGAAATAAAATGGGAGCTGATTCATATTATAACTGATCCACTCCCTCCCAGAGCACCTGCGCCAACTTTAAGCTCCTTACACAGCAGAAACAAAACCCCATATTTACATACCCTGCGCTGCTGGGCTCAGCCTCATTTGCCAGGGTAAATGCTGGAATCTTCCTGATCCCACGGGGCAGCTTTTTCACCTCAAACAGCCCTGCTCTTAGTTTTTGCCCCCCTCCTAGAAGCAACGCTTGCTCCCGTTCTCGGTGTGGCTCCTGAACCAGCCCTGTGTAGGGAGACACAGAAAGTGGAGCGGGGCGGGTGCTAGCAGCGTGCTCGATAACCCAATTTGTGCCTGGGTTTTTCCCCACTGGTTATTTGTTATTTTCCATGTTTTGTCAATATATGACCTCAATCATAAGAGGAGTTACTATCATCAGCACAATGGGATTGCAGGGGGAGCAACAGAGCAGCACTGCTGGTCTCGTAGAGCTCAGCTTCAGCTCCAGGGGTCTGGCAGAAACTCCAGAGGAAATGCTGAGAAACTGGAGCAAGGAGGTGAAAGGGAAGCGGATGATTTGTTGGAACTGGATGATCTTTAAGGTCCCTTCCAACCCAAACAATTATATGGTTCTATGATACTTGTTTCCATAGCAGAATACAGCAGATGTAGGTTTTCGTTTTTATTTTAAGATAACATGTGCACACAGCTTTCTGCACAACTGTTTCCTGTGAACTATGGATACTGAGAAGGATGAAAAAAAGCTGAATGAGAGGAGGCAGAGCTTAAGTCTGGAGCAAAACAAGAAATCTGGAAATGAAGGAGAGAAGCATGAAATTACTTATTTTTAAACTCAGATTTCACCTCAGTAACCTCACCTCAAGTCCAGTCAGAACCTACGCACTTCAAATAAAACCACTGCAGCAGTAACTTCAGCAGAGCAGCTCACATGCTGAGCCCTGCTCAGGCCACGCTCAGAGCCCAGGCTACTGGGTGAAGCAAGACCAGCTGAGTCTGACACAGACAGTCAGAGGAGGAGGAGGAGAAACTCCTCCCTCGCACAGCACACACTTGCAAGATCACTGCATTACTTGCTCCTTCCACAGCTCAGCTGCAGAAAGCCTGAGAAACGCACAGTACTTGCAGAAGAGAATCTTCCAAAGAATCCCCTGTTGCTCACCGAGTCAGGTCTATGTGGCCGCAGTGCTTCCCGGGAAGTCTTGCAGCCACCAATCAAGCAGACCCCACCAGCTGACAGAGAGCCAACACACAGCTTTGATTCCAGTGATACCAGCCCACTGCAACCTCCCTTCACATGAAACTCTGACACAGCTCGGAGACATCATGCACAGGAGGCAGCACTCCTCAAGGAAGGAAAGTGAACTGAACACACTACCTTTTTCCCTGTTTGTTTCTCCACCATGTCGTTGCTGAGAGAGAAATCTTCTGGCTGTGGTGTTTTAGAACACCCACCCTTGGGCATCGTTCTGCCTTCCTTACTTGATCTTCATTTATGCTGCCATCGCCTCATCATCAACCGTCTGTTTAGAGAGAGGAAAAGAAAAGTTAGACATCTCCAAAGGATCCTTCCACTGGCAGGTAAAAGACAAGATGCTTCTCATGAGGATAAATCCCCACCGAACTCTTCAACCATAACATCAGGATGGCAAAGCACCTCCATACGCCGTGCATCACATACCAGAGCAGGCAAAACCGCTGCTGGCTTCTGCCACCTTCTGCATGGGAGGCAAGCTGGGACCTGCAGCTGCAAACACAGCTTGTTTTGTGTGCAAGGGGCAGCCTAAAACGGATCCTGCCCAAGCAGAGAGCAATATCCTTCCCGTTCTTCATCTACAGCATCACTCCAAGCCTTCAGAAAGCTTCTCGCAGCTATAGCCCCATTCAGAGTGCCGGGACAAGCGGATGGACCTCTCCTTCAATTTATCACACTGAATTCCAAGGCACTCGCAGGACCAGCACACCGCACACATCACTCAATTACAAAACCTACTTATAAAACACACTTTTTGAATGTGTCACCATTATGAGAAGAGATGAGAAAGCGCCAAGGGGGCACAGCGTTCCCAGAGTGGTTTGCCACAGGCTCCTCACCCGGCATCGGAGCTGCCGTCGTGCCTTGGCCTAGGTAAGACAATTTGGACAACAATAAAGCGCTCCCTGCTTCTGCCATGTGTTGCTTGGTTACAGAGCTGAAAAGACAACTGACATCTGAAATACAGCGAAGCATGAGCTGCAATGGAGAACAGAAACATTGGCTGAAGCTGAGGCAGGAGAGGCCTTTTTAGGTGGACAAAAATATCTCCTCTCCTGAGACCAGAGGCTAAAAAGCATCCGTGCAACAGTATATCTCCGAGAAGTGACCCACATCAATCCCTGCAGCAAAGGTCTCGTTGTACTTACACTGAACAGGCACCATTTGAAAACTCTCTCCCCAGCTAATTGCCACCTGACAACACTACACATTGCACCCATTAACTTCTTATAATAGCGGCTGGGTTTCTGCAGAGCTACAATTGCAGGAAATTGTCCAGGAACAAAGTCATGCAGCGCTCCATCACAAGATGGGAATTCTGTGGGCGGGGAGAGAGAAAGAAAACAGAGGAGAGGAGCCAAACCCGCCCGTCTGATTGGGGCTGGGGACGAGGCAGAGTGGACCTTGAATCACAAACTGGGCAGCACCAGGAGAGCCCCAAACCATCCTGCCAGGGGCTGGGACCCCCTGCACCTCGCCAGGTGCCAGGTCCCCACAGTAGCCAGGGCAGGACAGGAAGCTAATGGCTGGAGACACTAGCACTGTGCTTTCATCAGCTGTGTGTTTTAGAAGTTCCCTGGAAATCCCTTCATAATTTACATGTTTCATTTATGCTTCAGAGACTTCAGGGCCCTTCGGGTTGATTTGTGGGTTGTTGGGTTTGTTGGGGTTTGGGTTTTTTTTCAAAAAGCAGTTCACAAGCCCCAGCCCAGCCCAGCCCTGCAGCAGCACAAATTCCCAGACCAAAGCACCGGCCACTGACTAGAGACACGATATCCCAACACTGGCATTTTCAGCAGGTAACGGTGCTTTCCAAGGCAGCTAATCCTCAGTCCAAGCTCCTTTGCTGCACTACAGGAGGACAGTTGCTCGTGTTTAGGAATGGAAGCTTCAAGTGCTGAGTTTCTTCACATCCTGCTGCTCAATGCAGCCAGAGCTGCAATGCTGAGTTTTAGGATTCCCAGCCAGGAACCCACCAGTCCTTTCCTTTTGAATGTGAGAGCAAGAAAGGATCTGAACCGGTAAACACACAAACAGGCTGATGAGCCCTCCTCGCTACTGCAGCTGGGAAGCAAAACCAGGAGGGGAATTGCAGAAAATTCAGTATACCAACCCAACATGTCCATAAAGAGCAAAGGCAAAAATAAAATACTCTGTTAAAGTGAGAGAATGACTGCAGAGATCTACTCTCCAAATTTCTGCTCTTCATCATTTGAAGAGCCTGCAGCCCAGCACAAGTGCCAAAGTTCAAGCACCGCAAAGGCTGACTGAAAACAGCACCTTAAAAAGGCAGCTAAGCCGACCTCAGGCACGCTCGGCACCGCAGAGAGTCTGGAGCTCGCAAAACCTGCAGCCAAGAGCGAGCAGCCCTGGCCTCAGTGCTCCCACACACCCAGGCAGGGGTTCAGCAGCAACAAGATCAGTGGCTCATAGAATGGTTTGGGTTGGAAGGGACCTTAAAGTCCACCCAGATCCAACCCGCTGCCATGGGCAGGGACACCTCCCACTGGATCAGGTTGCTCAAAAGCCCCATCCAACCTGGCCTTGAACCCCTCCAGGGATGGGGCAGCCACCACTTCACTGGGCAACCAGGGCCAGGGACTCACCACTCTCACTGGAAAGCATTTCTCTCTAAGATCTCACCTCAATCTCCCCTCTTTCAGCTGGAAATCATTCCTCCTCATGCCGTCCCTGCACTCCCCAAGATCAAGAGTCCCTCCCCAGCTTTCCTATAGCCCCTTTCACTACTGGCAGCTGCTCTAAGGTCTCCCCAGCGTCTCCTCTTCTCTAGGCTGAACAACCCCAACTCTCTCAGCCTATAGTCAACTGGGAGGTGCTCCTGCCCTTGGATCATCTCAGTGGCTCTAGATGTCACCACAGCAGTGTGGCTCTCCTGGTCCCAGTGATTCTCCACCGAAGGCACCGCTCCGCAGTCCTCAATGCTGGATACCAATGGGGTCCCAGGTGATGGAATTGCTACCTCTAGGAGCAGCTTCAGCTGTTTACAGCCTTGCTCTTTCAGCCATCATTACCAATTTGTACAATTTAAACATTCCTTCCCCTCGGCTTCACCTACTGTGCTCATTATGGTGCAAATAGAGGAGAAAGGAGCCAGTGCCCCGTGTGTGCCTGGGAGAGGGCAGGAGCTCACAGGAGCCCTGGGTCAGTGCGAAGGACACACTGAACTGACTCACTGCAATATTCACTACAAATCTAAGGAGTGGAAATTCACATGATGTACCAGGTAATGGGAATTTATCTGCACTTTGCAAAGGATATTAAAAAAAAAAGCAGCTTCACTGCTGCCAGTCAGAGCACAGCGACCAGAGTAGCTGGGACCAGGGCACCCTCTGCTCCCAACCATGAACAGCCAAAAATGAAACACATGTCGGTTCCAGCGCCTCGCTAAAACCATTTCATGGTCTGCATGCAATCTACTCTTGAAAAAATTGTGCCCGCTCCCGCTGCCTTTGTGGCTGCCTGTAACCGGGGTAGGTACCTACTGACGTGGAGCTTCGAAAACCTGTTTAACTGAGAAAAGGCCAGACGGATGCCAGATTAATTCTGCCCCCCTTCTGTTCATCTCGCTGACTCATTACACTTGGAAAGCTGGCTGCCTCTCCGCGTAAACAGAGCACTGGCCTGTTGAACAGCTTGGAGGGAGTATTACATTTGCACAACAATTACCAACAATGCTCGCAGTCTTCATTTCATTTTTAAGCGTTTAATAAAGAGTCAGAAGGGACGTACAAATTCCTGGTCTGGAAGAGCTATCTATCCCCAGCTCGTGGGAGCGACGGCAGAGCATTTCAAAGTCGCAAATCCAGGGCTGCAGAATCTCAATGTGGCTTCAGTCCCTCCTAATCTGGGAGCTGGACAAACCACCCCCTTTCCAGGACTTCCCCCTCTCAACCTCACCTCCCTACCAGGAGACAATCCTAGTTTGTAAACAATTAACTAAGCTCCTTGAACTAGATGATTACATGTCTGCCACACAATGAGAAGTGGGAGACTGAGTGAGCTCAACAGAATATAATCCCTCGCACTTCTCCAGGAAAACAAAGGAGCTGTACACCTCTGGCTGGCTGCCAGCCCCGGCTGCGCGCGTCTTCAGCCCCTTGGCCCAGCTGGCGAGTCCCACACCTCTCCCTTGGGAAAGCAGCTCTGGAGTGGGGGAGTCTACTCTGGTACTCGGCCAGCCTGGCCACGGCAGCTCCAGCCGGTTCGGGATGGCTGGGTCCAGCCAGCAGCTCCAGGTGCCAGCAGGGAAGGCCACGGTGGTCCCAGCTGCCAGGGGATGGCACACAGGACTTTGCCTGCAGGGAAAAAGCTGGAAAAGCAGACGCAACACCCAGTCTGGTCCTACTGTGCGGAGGGTTGAAGGGCAGCCTTGCAGCCCTTTTCTCCCCCTGGCCCCTGCCTCCCCATGGGGCAGGGGGCAGACCAGGGCCCCCACAGCACCCAGAGCACCTTTTCAGATAGTGGAAAAACAGGAGTGGAGCTGGAGCTGTGCTAGTGAGGCAGACTGTGAATGTCGGGGCTCTGCAGAGCCAGCCCCATCATGCACACCACACACACAGAGACATCATCCTTTCCTCTTTCTCACTGGGGCAAGGAACCAGTTGAAAATAGTTTTGACTTCGCCCAGGACAAGCCAAGCCAAAGCCACACACTGAGACCAAATGTTTCTGGGGAGGACCTCAAAAGGCAATAGTCCCAAAAGGGACAGGAGGGGAAAAGGGGGGGTCATCTGTCCCTCCCAGATGCAGGAGGAGGAGGAGCAGAGCACTGCTGGCTCCATGCTCAGCCCCATCCAGCCGTCTGGGAGCAGCATGGGACCAGTGGCACCCATTAACCGGCAAAGGTAATGGACAAATCGGGATGGGCTCAGACATACACTGCCAGAGCCCCAGCCAGCCAACACCAACACCACGCCTGGCAGGAGATTCCTCAATAATAAAACCCTACAGACCTGCTGCATGTTTAAAGCCCCATCCCTACCCCTTGCCTCCTGCCTTGATGTGCACAGTGAGCCACAGCCACATCAGTGGCAAGAGAAAATGCAAACTTCAGTCCTCAAACACTTTCAGTTGTATATCCAAGGCAGACAGACAGCACTCCCTGGCTCTGCCCACACCACAGGCTGCCCATCCCATCCCTTCAACTCTGCTCTCCCGCACAGCCTCTCTCACCCTGCTGCGTGCAGACCAGCCAGGCTCCTGCCATCTCTACCTGAAGCCCCAACAAGCGAGCTCATGCCCAAGATCTGCACATTGGAGCCTGCCCATACCCTGCCAGCTTGGAGCAAAAAAGATTGTGCAGGCTTCTTTAAATGCCAGACAATAAGAAGAAAGCTGGCTGCAGGCTCTTACGTTACAAAAAACTCAGATGCGAGGATGGCAATTAGAGGCGCAGATGCTATTTGCACAAATCCAGCACATTTGTTTGGTCTGAAAAGGTTGGAATATGAACAAGCCCCCTTGAAAACATGAAAATTTTAAAACCTCAGCCTCCTTTTGAGGATGCTGTCCCATAAAAATCTTTGAAAGTTGCTTTAAAATAACATCTCTGGTAGATCACATCCAATCTCTGATCTCTCAACCACAGCACTGGAAAGCAAGGGAGAAAAACTGAAGGTGGGGTCTTTCAACACGTTGAGCTGTACCCTTCTCCAACCCCTGCTGATACCTTCACCAAACTCTGTCATCCCAGCAAAGGCGACTCTGAGCTCCGCAGTACTGTGGTACCAGCTGGGTCTGCACTAAAATATCAGTGTACAGCCCTAACAGGCTGCAGGTTCAACAAAGGCACCATCACACCATCAACCCAGCACTGCCCGTGCACTCCCTCTTCACTGTTGCTTTACCCCAAAGCTCTTCACCAGCTTCCCTCTACCTATCAGGCTTGCGCAACTCATCACGAGTACCGAACGCTGTCCACATGCACCATCGGGATGTGTGCTTTGGGGAACAGAGAATAATTGTTCTTTGTGCTCCAGCTCCACTCCGGAAAAGTAAAGTCCATCTTTTCCAAGAGCAGCAGGAGGCCTGCAAGCCAGAAGTGCAAACACAGGTGTGTTTCATTCAGCAGCCTACAATGGCCAATCACAAAGATTAGCTATTAATAAGATACTGTGGTACAAGGTGCTAATTCTTCAGCCATTACCTAAACAAGGGAAATCCAGAGATATCTGTACTTCTCTGCTCTGGATACAGCCAGTCGGAAAGCTCGCTTGCCTGGTGTCACATCTGGGGCTACCCCAGCTTCACAGTTCCACCACCCCCTCACCTTCAACTCAACATCATCTTCCTTTTCCCTGGGGAACTCGCTATCTTTTCATTCCTGGCTTTTGAAGGGGAAAATATCACTCTTTATCAGGAGTTTACAAATAAAACGTTTTTCTTCAACTCTTTGCATGGCTTCTCCTGCCTGTTCTCAAAATCTGTACCTGGTTCCCACAACAATCACTCTTTCTTCCACCTTTCACAAATATTTATTCCACCGTCTCCCACAGAGCTTCCCTGTAACTGCCCACAGCTGGATGGATTTGCATGGGGCGCAGGCAAGGCTGTCATGCGTCCTCAAACACACACCAATCAAGCAGACTCAGTAACACAAATTAAGGCAGCTATGAGTGTTTCAGTCATTTGTGAAACAGATGCCTCTCTCCGGTGTTTGGTAGGACCTGCAGGAAATAAGACAACAGAGAAGCTCAGCCTCGGCTGAACGCTTCGTGTACCTACAGCTTCAAGGACCACAGACAAGGTGATGCTCAAATCCCTACCCGGCACAGTGGAAGTCCAACTCCTCAACGGTTCTCCAGCAATGACTTGCTACATGAAACCCTCCCTGCTAACAGGTTAAACTCAAACCACAACCCCTAAACATAAACTGCAAGTGCCGTTTCCTGCCCTGCATCTGACGACTGGGCAATGGTCTCAAATCATGGCAGCTCTAAGTTTTCCTGTTGCACTCAGTGCAGTGAACAAAATTATATCTGGAAATTTCTGCCCACCCTGCGATTCAGAACACCCCAGCTGGGGCCGTTCCTGGGATACACGAATACTGAAATAAAAGCGAGCCCTGACAGTACCCTGCAACCACGAGCAACCACTCTGCCCATGTGGTTTCTCTGGGAGCTGTTTTTCCCACAAATCCTTCTCTCAATTATCTGTACGCAGCTGCCTCTTGATGTTGTTACATTTCTGGATGCCGCTGATTATCTGGTTTCTGGCCAAGGTTACAAAACTGTTGTTTCAGTCAGTTCTCCGAGCTGCGGTCTGGGAGTGGGATCAGCTGTGATGAAGAAACCTTTGGAGCAGCCGGCGTGTTACAGGAAGGCTGGAGCGCGTACAGCCCTGCCCCACCACCATTAGTCAGAGTGGAGGAGCCGATTACGACACCACTGTCCTCTCGGTGCGATTGTGGGATGGCTCAGGACCACCATCTCAGATCAAAACCTGCCAGAGAGGGTGGGTTCCGCACTTGATCCATCTCCTCTCTGATTTGCACAAGTTTCAGCCAGGTAAGAGGTGTAACCATACCCGCCAACACAATCATCTGCTGGACTTCTTGCACTCTTTATGGTGATGAACTTCACTTAGATGTTCCCACTGCTGCTGCATATAGGGAAAGGAGTATTCCCCTAATTAAGTAGATACTAAGGACTTAGGCAAAGCAACACTAGGCATCTATAGAGGGATTGGCAACGCTAACTTTAAGCAGACTGCACAGTGTTTGCATGTCACATGCATTTAAGAGGAAAAAGCACAGCCCAACTATCCTGCACACGGAAAGCAGGAAATGAATACGACCCTGCTGAGCTGAGAGGTGCAAGCAGTGCAAAGCCTTCACCAGCAGCTCCCGGTGATGCGAGTGGGACAAGCCTCCACGGCACACACAGTACACATAACATGCCGAGAGCCCATCCTGAAGGTCCCACCAGGAGGGAAAGACGAGAATTCCCCGGGGCTGCTTTGTTCTGGCAAAACTTAACAGACAGCAACAGATCTGCATGATCTGCTCCGTTCCCAGGATCGTCTGGAGAGCTGGGCTCTGCCCTCCCAGTACCCGGCAGGGAGCTACAGCTGTGGCTCACTGTGGTTTACTCTGCTGAAGTGCAGCTCAAGGGCTTTGTGAGCATCAGCCAAGCACCAAAAACAAGCTAGGCACGATTTTCAAGACAGAGAAACATGTTAGAACAGACAAATCCTGACCACTGCTGCCCTGGATTTGATGCTGACTAAATCACAGTGAATAAAAGGGCAGCAGATGAAGCAGCAGCGACTGGCGGTGCCCTGACTGTTGAGCTGCGTCACCAACCCAGCCATCCTGGTGGCAGCCTGGGAACCCAGGCAAAAAAAGGCTCGCAAGGTCTGCCAGCACAATCCGCTCTGTCCTCGGCCAGGCCAAGGCTCCTCCACGCTCCCCACCTGCACACATTCCATCTTCCTATTCCTGGCACTAGTGAATCCTCCCAAGGGAAGCTGCGGGTGAACACCATTCCTACAGAAAGCTCCTGCTGGCTCCTGCAAGCCCCATCTGCTGCTTAGCTGCAGAGAGGGAAGACTCAGGGAGGCAGCAGAAAGCAGAATGCATTCATGCTTATTTTCAGCCATCTAAATGAGCACAGGCGTCTCTATTACGTGGCTAAATCACCAATAACTTTGTGCCTCGTTTGCTCCCGGGAACCTGGTACCCGCAGTGACGTCACGCAGCATAGCGAGACCCGGTCCTGTGGAGTGTGGGCTGCTTTAATTAAATAAATGCTACTCAGTCCTGGTGTATCTCTCCATATACACATAAACACATGCATGGACAAACACACATACATTATATATATGTGCAGACACACCACAGTAAAACCCCAAACGAGGCTTTTGCTCCAGTCCTGCCCAATTTTCTGAGTTATGTGCTTCATTATGTAAAAATCTAAGACAAAGACCAGTTTCTACTACAAAGAAACCTACAGGATTTAAAGAAGCCCTCAAACACGAGGGGAAACGATGACCAAGCACGTTAATTACATGAAAAAGAATGAAATCAAAAATACTTTTCAGAAGGTGCCCTGGTCATTGCAGCCGTCTCCTTCAAGCTGAGGAGGCCCTCGGCCCAGAGATCGGCTGCGACCAGCCTTTGGCAGCACAGGCTGTGCCACCACCAGCTACGCCCGAATGAAAGCCCCGTTCGAGCCTCGGCAGATTCAAACAAATGGTTCGGGATGTCCGCGTTGAAACTCATGTTCAGTCCTCGATGTCGCAACAGGCAAGTAACATCTCCCAGCTGTGAGGAGGAACAACCAGAGTAATCTCAGCAAAACATTTCTCTTCCTCTCCGTTCTTGCACAATTCTTCCCAGTTTCCCTCTCCCCACCTCGGCATCCTCATGGCCACTGCACACATGCAAAGCTTCCTCCAAGAATGGGAATTTCAGGGATGTTTTGGTGCATTTAAGAGCGAGTACCAGGTGACAGAACAAATCTCACACATCACCACTTTCCAGGCAGGGGCTGAAAGCACCAAGCTTTGGCTGGAAAGTGAACACAGAACTTGACCGAGTTACTCTTTTTTTGGGGTCTGCAAATGCTGGAGTTTCACTCTGGTCATCTGCCTCTTTCAGCTTTTCAGCTGAAGGCTCAAGACGAATGTTTTGCCTACACACAAATCATTTTGCAGCAAACCTGATATGTTTGTCCTACTGCTGGCAGCTTTTAACTGACAGGGCAAGACCTGAATAAAGATGGATGTTAAAAAAAAAAAAAAAAAAGGCAACAAAACCAGAAAAACCTGGAACCATTCTAGCAGAGAAGGGAAGACGGCAACTTACGACGCTTTGATTTTCCAAACTAACCAGATTTCAGTTACACAGGCCTCACGTTCGAAGCACCACATGAGTCTCCCAAATCTTCTATTAACACATTGCTCAAAGTTTTATTTGCCTCTCAATAATGGAAACACACAGGAGGGTAACAAGCCTGACCCTGTGTTGGCCAGAACCGGACCAGGCATAGAGGTGGAACTGGTGACCTGGAGATCCTTCTCCAACAGAAAGCAGCAGATTCCACACAGGCTTAACACATGGGACCCCTGACAAGGCTTGGAAAATCTGCCTCCTAAACCCCAAACAGCATGGCAGAAGAATCACATCCTAAGAATATTCAAGGCACCCAAGCTAGCTGTGCTCTGCAGGCATTCTAATCCCCAGCAGCAAGCCCAGGGCCAGAGGCAGACAGAGACCTCCCACCTTCAGCACTTGCAGGCGTCGCGGCTGGCCACGAGGCATAGCAGCCAAACCCACCACTGCCACCAAAAACCAGGGTGGGACAATGCATCAAAGCTGCAAACCCATTGTACTTCCAGCAAAAACACCAAACTTGTGTGATATTCTCCCCCAAGATATGGAAAAGATTGATTCAGAGCTCACATTAAAGTGGGAAGTCTGCAAGAATGGAAGGAACTTGTGAGGGGGGGGAAAGTCCAGGCCACATACTGTTTCGGTGTCCTGCCAGGGCAGCACTCAGACTGGGAAGCCTTTCTCACAAACGCACCACGCATCACGGAGCAAGCACGTCACGAAGCCAACACTGGGCAACAACCAGGCTAGGGAGGAAAAAATGGTTTCTGATGGTTTCAAAGGTCTGTGCTGCTGTGCAGGCAGAGAGGGAAGGGGGAGCGAGCGCTGCGGAAGGTCTGCTGTGCAGGTTTCTGTGCTGCAGGGCAGCCACACGCACGCTGCTGCTGCTCTTGGAGCTGGTTCCACATAGTTTTAAACTGCAAATGCTTCCTCCCGGCACCACCACTCCCCCTCTCAGCATAACCATCACCACACTTTTTGTACTACTTACAACGACACCGTGGCTCCCCACGCCCCGACACGGCGCTAAGAACTATGGGTTTCCCAGATTGTTTCAGCTCGAGTTGGAAGCAGAGCTCCGTCTGGAGCCGTGCGTCTGCTGACAACAGACCACCGCCACTCTGCTATTTAACAAGCTGTACGACAGGAAAAACGCTTGCTGTGGCTTCTGTGGGGCTCTGCACGCTGCAGCCGACACGGAAAAAACGAAGCGGGAGTTTCTCCAAGCAAACCACATGCCCTCTGCTCCCGGCTGCCAGGCGTACGGGGAGAACCACCTTGCCTGTTACCTTCATTGCTTCTGCTCGTCTTGCTTCACAAGCCAAATTCCCCATCCCTGGTCCAGCAAGCGGTGCCTCCGCTGCCACAGGTGCCAGCAGGGTCCCTGCCTGCAGCCGTGCCGATGCCAGAGGCTCACGCCTGGCTCAGCACGCTGCCAAGGACCCAGGCCATAATCATGTAAGAACCATGCGGCATCCTCTTTCAGGGGATGGCAGGGAAGGTTTGGGCACAACACAACCCTGCTGCTGGTTTGCCAAGAACCAAATCAAGGTTAATTCTCCACAAATCTGCAACCCTCCTCTCCTTCCTCCATCTCCATCCGTCAAATTGCAGTGCTTTTGAAGGTGATCCATTGTATATAAAGGCATGGGAATGCATTTACCAAAACAACTAGATGCTTGTATAGAGGAAATTCAATTTTCTCTGCAAAGCTATTGTTGAATGTGTCATCAGAGCAGGAGTGATGGAAAGCAGTAAAAATGGGCCTGCTTTAACAGATCGTTTCCATAAGGACAGGGACTCCTATCCTTCAGAAGAAATGGAGAGCCCCTCCTGACTAATGAAGTTACATGCATATGAGGTCGCTTGTAAGATAAATTGGTATAAAGGTGCTGCTTAAACACTCGCCAAAATGAGCCAAGCTAAGAACACTCGGGGCTGGGTGAGGCTCTGCAGATGTCCCCACCACGGGTCACCCAGGAGCCCAAGCACCCTGGAAATGGCAACGCTCAGACCAAGTGTGTGGCAAGTTGATGAGAAAGCACAGATTCAGTGCCACCTCCTTGCCTTCCTTCAAAAAGAAAGGTCTATCTCCCAGCTGTGTGCTGGATTCACCCGCCTCCCCCAGGCTGAGGAGCCCAGTGTGGCAACATGGTGCTTGGTAGTGAAATTTGGAGAAGGAAGGGATCCAAGCCAGGATTATTGACCCCAAAAAGTGGGCGGGGGGCAGAGGGGAGGGAATGACAGAAGCCATAAATGATCCAAGGTTCTGCCCCAAGAGCAGCCCAAAGCCTAACCGCAGACAGAGCAGAATAACACACTCAGGGACCTGTGGAGCCAAGCCTTGGAGCACAAATCATTAGGATACAGGTAGGAATGTTACGACTAGAGCGGTACTATTTATACCTAGTCCCCCAGGCCTGCGACAGTCTGACGTGGCTGGCACCTGGCAGTCAGCACGTGTGCTCTCAGCAGGAGCACGGCAGGCAGAGGAGATGTCTTAGGTCCTCCCAGCCCCACTGCACCAAGCACTACCCCACCTGCGAACCACAGCCTTGAGAGCACCGCACAGTCAGCTTTTATCTCCACGATCCGAGGACTAAACCTTCTCACAAACCAGGACACAAGCCGGGGCACCCAGCTCGGCACACAGCCACACCAAGCCTGAGCCCTACAGGGTGCCAGGGGAGGGCTCGAGAGCAGGACAGGAGCACTGGGCTTTGACCATGTTCTTGGCTTAGTCCTTTCAGAATTGCATAGCGAATTAGGGAGCAGAAACAGCTCCACCAGGTCTGTGCCTGCAAATGGCTTTTAACCTCTCCAGCCAAGCACAATGGCGAGGGAGATGGAAAACTTCCAGTACTGAAAAGGCAGCTACAGGAAAACTGGAGAGGGGTTCTGGATCAAGGAGTGCAGGGATAGGATGAGGGGGAATGGTTTTCAGCTGAAAGAGGGGAGATTTAGATAAGATCATAAAAAGAAACATTTTCCTGTGAGGGTGGGGAGGCCCTGGCACAGGCTGCCCAGAGCAGTGGTGGCTGCCGCATGCCTGGAAGCATCCAAGGCCAGGTTGGATGGGGCTTGGAGCCCCTGATCCAGCAGGAGGTGTCTCTGCCCATGACAGAGAGGTGGAACTGGAGGGGCTTTAAGGTCCCTTCCAACCCAAATCATTCCACCATTCTATAAAAACACTGAGAGCTGCAGTTCCCCCTCTGCCCAGTGAAGCCGTGCCACCTCCCTGGAGCTCCCCGCGGACCAGGTAGCCTCACCAGCAAACTCCTGACTGAAACCAGCCCTGCAGAGCCCGGCTGGCTCCGAACACCAGTGCTCCCAGAAAAACACCAGGGGCTGCATACCACAAACCTCCAACTGGAGCATCCACGTTACTCAAAGGCAAGGCTATAATATGATATCTAAATGCACCAGTGGGCTCAGCTGCCTGAGCAGCGGCATCGTGAGCTCCACAATCAGGAGCAATGCTGGAATTTCAGAGTTGTTTTCTGACTTCACTGATAGACACGAGCAGAGTTAAACACTTTGCATGGGAAAGGGGTTTCAAAGCCTGCCTGGCTCGCTGCTGGCGTTGCTGAGAGCATTTCTCGTGGCTGGGTCCATCCAGCCCCGCTTCGCGCTGTGTTTACAGGCGACAGCAGCGCGCTGCCCCGGCCGTGGCTGTGCAAACACCGGCCCTGGGAGCCGCCAGTGCCCGCGCAGTATCGTGGCAACACGGCCAAAGCCAGCTTTGCAAACTCACAAAGTGTGCAAATTAATTTCATTATCCGCTCTTGCACATCATGAGGAGGGAAAACAAATAACCTGCCTGAAAGTACATTCTGGTAATTATTAACACAACATAAGTTAACCCCAGGGGAGCAGGAGGAAAGGGCGGCCAGAGCACAGCGCCTGGCACTCACCTCCTCTCTGAAGCCCACGGCGCCTCAGAACTTTTTAGACAGAGAATCCAGCCTCATTCTGCATTTTGTTCCCTTTTTAGCTCAAGGATTTGTCATTTGCTTGGTGGAATGTACACATCCTCCGAATGTTTACCAAGTAAAAGTGACCATTCAGATATTTCACCAGCAAAGCTCTTTGCTTCCATTTGCTTCTGCTTTGGTGTCTCCCTCCCCCCAGTGCTCTGCAGGCACCCACTCCTGCGGCAGAGCTGTCAGGATTGTACACAAACCCTTCTTTAGCAATGACTAAAGCCCAGGTATGCACTGAGTGTTCTATTTTATTTAGATTAAAAACATCCTTCAGCTTAGCGGAGAAGCCGCTCTGTATCAGTAATCCCCCACCTCCACACACACCGACAGCAAAAACTGAGCTCTAACACCCTACAGCACACAATAATTTAATCCAGCACTGGGTGTCTGGATTACATGATCCCGCCCCTATACTGACAGGCACAAAACCCCATGTCAGAATGAAACTTGTGTTTATGGAGTTGGAATTTTTGCTCATGGAGAATCCCAGTTGCTCCTATGTCACCCGTGGTAAAACAGCTATAGATAATAACAAACCCGTGGCTCTAACACAACAGAAAGTACTGAACAGCACACCATGCAGAGATCCTTTGCCATGAGCCGAGGAGATGCCTCCTCACCTGCTCTGGCTGCCTCCCTGCAACAGGATGCTTGGAAAATATCTTCCAAGGTGCCCACTTTGGGGGGATTTAGCTTCATCATGGAAAACAGAGGGTCTCAGCTCAGGGGAGAGCACAGCAGACCGCTACAAAGCTACAGCAGGGCTGTGGCAGAGCTCCAGAAAACCTTGAAGTGTTGTTAGTGCCATTAAGAGGCACTGTCAAGACAGATAGGCTTTAAGATTGCTTTACAAGGCAGTTGTCAGAGATTTCAGGATGCACTGGTTGCTGCGGCAGCTCAATTTTCACTTTAAAAAGACTCTTGTGTGAGCATCGCTTTGTAAGGGAGCTCACAGTAATAAGCAGAGATGTTTTTCAAGGTAGCTAACGTCCCCACGTTTTAAAATCCTGCCTGGCATCAGCAAGAGGTGCCTGCACGCACGCTCCAGGGTTCAAAGCGAATTAGTCAGAGGCTGGTTTGGATGCAGCTCCTGTACAAACCTGCTCCCACAGGAGCATTCAGCTCCCGGCAGACACAGCCTGGGGATGGAGCACCAGCCGTAAGCCCGGGATGGGCTCTTGTGCCCGGTGCCCCAGAACAGCCTCCCTCCCCGCTGGGCTGCTCAGCGCTGCCGGAGAGGCTCCATCAAAGCCCTCAGTCCGTACGCTCCGGTCCTCCCTTCCCTTATATTATTTTTGGAAGGGAAGTGCAGGCCGCATATCTATAACACTTGAAACAAACTCCCCAGTGGTTCTGAAAGCTTTTTACTTGCCACGTTTTTCAGAATAACAATATAAATAGATCAGCACAGAAACTCTTTCATGTTTTTCTAATGGCTAACAGGCTTGGCGTGCTGCTCTGCAAGCCGGATCACCCTGAACAGTTTGGGCAGCGACTTTCCAAGGCTTCGCCAGCTTTCCTTCTTCTCCCACCCCACCAGAGACCACTCATGACCTGGGAGCAGCAGTGGCTCAACTTGGAACCTATGCCCTCTCTATTTCCGAGATGCTTCTGTATCACCTATACACAACAACTTATTTTTCACTAAGTTAAGGAAAAGTGCAAGGATTTGAAGTCATAACCCCTTGCTTTGGCTTGAGCTTTCCAGATTTGTGTTTTTTCCTTTCTCCCTTTCCACTCAGACCTCCCAAACCAGATTTCCTATCACTGCTCCGCACCTCCCCAACTCACTGGACCTGTAAGCAGCCCCACGGTTTTACAAGCATAGCTTTAACCAGCATGTCACATTTAATCCAGCTTGGTGCTTTTTTTTTCCCTCCCAGTACAGTTTTCCACAGTATAAGGCAATGTGGAATCAAAGATTGTTCACAGCACTATTTCTTCCCTCTTCCATTTTAAAGGCACACTAAACATTTCACAGAGTATGGAGGCGAGACCTTTATGCCATGAAGAGGGCAACTGTCTAATGTTAGAAAGCACTAGTTTCTAGTTCTGATGGGGCACAATATATTGTCCATAAGCGTGTGTGTGTGTGTGCTGGGAACCTGGCAGATCTGGAGCTAGAAGCAGGCTCTCTGACAGGGCTGCTTGCTACAGCCGTGCTTAGGTGGACAGCAGTCACCACGTCCAGCCACTTTACCTGCTTGATTTTCTCTCCCATCCTTATCCTTTTGCATCTTCAGCACATGACACCAGTCTTAAACTGAGTTTTGTTCTCATTTTAGCACACATTAAACTCGCTGCTGCTGCTGCCATCAGCCTCCAAGTGTGAGTCACAACCAAGCCTGCACATGAAACAACTTACTTAACATTCAGGGGAGCACGTTAACACCTCGGTACTGCCTGGGTAAAGTCTGTCTCTGCCCCATCGCACCACATTGCTGCAGCAGCTCATCAGCTGGGGCAGGAGCCAACAGAGACCGCATCACTGGAGCTGGGAAACATCCTCTGCCCTACCCACTCCCAGCGGCTCCCACAGCCTGGCCAGCAGCATGCCGGTGTGCTTTGCTGACTGGTGTTCCCCCCAGCCCCACCTTCCATGCGGTGGTGTTACATGACAGCCAGGAAAAGAATTCCACAAAGTCCAAGAGAAAAATGGCAAGGAAAACTTTAAAAGCAATTACCCAAGCGTGACCAGAGCAAGCAGTGAGTTTTCACACTGCAAGTCCTCTTCTCTATCCCAATACCAGCATTCACCTGACAACTGCAGCGAGCAGCAGAAATGCTGGCAGGCCTGGCCACGGAGGTGACAGCAGAAGGGGCCAAGGGCATGGCCATGCCAGCTGGAGAGTGACCGAGGCACAGCTGAGACCAGCACAGGGAGCCCCACAAAGAGGGAGAGGCAGCGCATGAGGAGCCAGTGCTGGTTTGACCATCTCCAGAGGAGGACATGGTTTATTAACGGTTCCTGGTAGAGCTACGCTTTAGAAAAAACATTTCCTAGTTTGCAGTTTGTGAACTAGCCCGTCTTTGCATCTGTGCCCTTCCAAGGACACAGCATTGACCACTGCTGCCCAGTACCAGGAGCCACCAGAGATGGGTCCCTGGAGCCTCCTGCCCCAGAATGGGGCACAGTCCATTTCAGACCTTTTCCAAGGCCACTTCTGGCAGCGGGGAGGCCTCCTTCACCTCCAAGCACATCGATCACGCGGTCTGGCCATTCCAGGACTGCACTACTTGGCGGCCGCCTCCTAATGCTGAAGGGGACTGGCCTGATTCATCTCAGCCTCTATAGACCCTTTCACCTTAGAGCCTCGTGACTGAGATTGAGAGAGATTAAAAATGACTTCTGCAACACAAAGCGCAATTGTTTACTCTTGGTGCTGACCACAGGGTGTACTGACAAATGTACATTTCCCCATCTCAGTATTTTTTTTTGCAAGCAATGGTACCTCTGACCCAATTTCGGTGCCCCTCACTTCACTCCCACCCCTTTCCAGCAGATGCTCTGGGCATCACCAGGAATGGACCCTGACAGGAGGGACAGAGCTTTGCCACCACTCTGAGCCCATGTGGGACTCCTGGGCCACACCTACACCACGCACCCAGCACATCCCGTGATATGAGACATATGTGATACTTTGGTATGGGAGCCACAGCAAAACAGCTATGTTGGCCGTCTGTTAGAATGAATGACAGTGAATTAAATGAAGCAGGTATTCTCCTCTGTATCACACGCTTAACCTTTGGAAAAACAAATCGATTCTGCTTGGCTGAAGCCATGCAGGAGAGACTCCCATTAGCCCATTTTCCTTATTTCTGCAAGGATTTGTATGAATCTCTCTTCCCCACTTTATGATGGATTCATTTATTCTGGCATGAGATCAAAAGGTGTTATCAAAGGAACAAACGGAGAACCATACACTGCTTTCATAAAAAATACAGAAACTTCCCTGTGCATCTGAGCTTTGTTCCAGGCTCTCGATGATGACACTTTGCAAAGGTTGCCATAAATTCTGCGATTTTATGCTTACTTCACGCGCACGCTCTGCTTACAGTTCCTCTAGTTCATGCTTCTCCAAATTGCTCTAACATGCGATGCTGTCAAGCTACAGCAATGCAGAAACACCAGGCAAAACCCTCTCTTGAGGCCTGGCCAGCACTGAACAGCACTGATTCATCACATGGACAGGTTGGTGAGCTGGCTCTGGGCAATGAGGAGAGCATCACAATACTTGGAAAATGACAGGCAGCACACGTGTGGATGCAGACTCTGAAGGATCCTGACCTTTCTGCTACTGAGCCACCTCAGTTCAAACTTTGGGACGACTCCTCTCCTCCACCATCACCACCAAACAGATCCTTTGCTGGGCTTTCCCCTGCTCAGTTACTTTGTTGGTAATAAACAAGGAAAGTTAGAGTTCCAGCCTGCTGAATTTATGCAGGTCAGTGCAAAGAACTCCTTACTTTTGGTATCCATTACATTGCACAACCCTGTATCACCAGAAGCACATTTCAAAGCAGTTCTTGACTTCAGGCTAAGACAAAACAGCACCGTTACTGCTCCATCAAACACAACATCTGCCGTGAAGCTGATGTTTGTGGTGGTCAGCAACAAGGGATGACAAGTGTGGACTAAAAGAATACAGGAATGGTTGCAAAAATAATCAGCTGCAGGTTGATGCTTACCTGCAGCTCTTAGGAACACAAGTGATATCGCACATAAAGACACTGGTACCGCACAGCGCCAGGGTGGTGAGCTGGGCTCTCGCCATCAGGCAGCCCCGTGCGGTCCCTCTGCTCCAGCCATCCACATGTACGTAGGAGGCAAGGACCAACTGGTACTGGTAGTGGCTTTTACCTTAAAAAGAATGGGCAAAAATAGCTGTGGACATCACACAGAGCTGGTCTCCATCCACTACGATTTCTGCAGATGCTCCGTTCTTGCTAAGATGTGAACCGGGAAGGTTTTCCTTGCTTTCTAAAAACTGATTCAGGAACACATTTATTTTAGCCCTGAAATGGTCTGGCTGCACAGAAGGAACAACTCAGCACTTTACTGAGCTGGTAGCACAGAGCACAGACACAGAGCAAACTGCATTGATTAGGATGGGGCTTTGCATACTAATTTCCATTAGAACCGTTCCACCCCCATTGTATCAGGGCCCCTGAATGGAGGCATTGTCTCAGCGCAGAGCATTCTTCATACCAAGCCCCTGCAAATGGGAGCCCTGGTGCTACGCAATAACAAAAACAAAATCTCAGCAGAAGTCCATTAGCATCCAAAGGGCAGGAGCCTGAATGCAGCAGCAGAATTCTTTGAAAAGTAAGAGTGAAACGAATGTAATAAGACGCTACTATTAAGTGATACTCATTGTCCAAATTAAACCATCAGACGCAGAGACCTTGACTCCCAATACATATTCAGCGCAGCACATGCTGCAGAGCCCGGGAATGAGGCTATTAAGGATTTTAAGCCCTGGACTCATCCCAAGTATGGATTACTCTATTTCTTCGTGAGTACTTGATCACATGGAATGATACGTGGATTCCCAGAATAAAAGCTCAAACCTTCCGGAGGGTGTGCCTGGCTACACACACATGCACATGCACACCCCGCACACGCAAATCCCCACGGCATCCACAGCACAGAAGGTGTACGGCAACAGGCTGGGAACTGCAGGAGCTATTCCATGTCCCAGTGGTTTAAGATGACAAGAGAAGGGAGCCCAGTGCTTTTCAGAGAAGCCAGACTGACAGCAAGGCAGAAGACTTTTCTAGAAATGGCTAAACAACTGCAACATTTCCCTCTTTCTGCAGATGTCAGGAACATGACTGACAGAGCAGCATGGATAAGTGCAGACCCTACTGTTCCGTTTCTCTACTACAGCAGGATAGACAGAGCTGATTCGGAGTCATGAATTCATTTGCTGGTTCATCTATTTAAGGTACAATTCCTAAAACACATATGCTAAGATAAAACCTCAGCTATTTGTTGCTGCTTTAGTTTTTCCATAGCCAGTGCCAATCAAGGGCTTCCAGAAGCACCCATGCAGAAGTCGCAACTCCACCAGCCAGACGAGCAAGGAACCAACTCTGGAAGCTGCTCTTGCAGCTCGGCCGCCGCTGGTCACCCTCACCAGGTCCTGTGCTCCAAAGCAGCATAATCCAACCAAAAAGGAAGGGACAGCACTTCCTCTGCCCAGGTTCTTTACTCCCAAATCCAGCCAACAAAACTCACTACCTGGGTTTCAAAACCTAATGGGCTCCGTGTCCACAACCCACTGCCCAGCTGCCACTTCCTCTTGCCAGGGGAGGCAGCGGTTAATTCACACGCCATGTGTACTGGAGCTCTTCCCAACCACCTCTCAGCCTCTCACTCCTCCTGCCCTCTTTTTACCCCTGAGCTCATTCCTGGGCCCAGCTCTGCTACAAGGAGGAGGCACAACAGGATCCCGTGTACCTGCATGGGCAGCACTAAAGGAAGCAGCAGGCAGGTCAGCCACAATAATACATCTCAATGTGCCATTTTCAAAAATAAAAGCTCTTTTCTAATTTTATGGAGTCTTCAAGCTCTCGCCTTCGGAGTCAGCCCACAGCTGGCAGGCAACCCCAGCAGTGCCTGTCCAGAGCTCACAGTGGAAAGCGCAGCTTAGGTAGAGGGCACGGATGTTGCAAGGTTTCTCGAGCACTTTGTTAGCAGGGCCTCAATGTGTGAGGAAACAAGAGCATCAAAGCAGCAAACTCTAAGCAAGTAACTCGCCCAGGGCAGATGGGCTGGCCTGACCAAGGCCACCAACTTTCCTTCTGGTTTAGAGCATTTTTCCCCCCTGGAGAGGTATGAGATGAGCCCCAGCTCCTGCAGCGTACACCAAGTTTTGGTCTAGAAAGTACTTTCCTGCAGTATATCGTATGCATGCTGCCATTCCAATGTCACGGCGAAGTAAAGGGCTCACCTCAATGTTTTACAGCATCATGGGACTGGTGAGTCATGGACAGAGACTCATCCGAGCAGCTCCACACAGGCAGCTCCTTGGGAAGCCACTTGCTCTGCCAGAAACTGAGCGATGCACAGAAGGAGCCAGTGCTGTGCTGCTCTCAAAAGAAGTTAAAGCACTAGCATCTTGTTTAAAACGCATTGGATAACAACCAGTCCTCCCACTGCTTCAGTGCACATTCGCCTGGTCCAGGACAGCAGAAGGAAAGTCACCAAAGATCACTTTGAAATTGCTAATGCCATTGCCGGGAGAGAAGAGCCTGGCAAAAAAATCCACTTGAAATGAGCCCTAGAAAATTAGGAGGCTGAGAAAGTGTGAAAATTTCATATAAACAGTGCAATTTAGAACTCAAGGCCTCCTGGAAATACTGTTGTATTAGAAAACTGCCACATCACCACAGCATTCCCGTTATGCGCTCCAGCACGGAATATTTCACTTAGTTTCTTTTCTATATGAAAACTCCATGAAACCTCCATGTGGACGTCGCCAAACAATGCGGCCGCCGTGGTGCCCGACACAGAGGATCTGCATATCAATGTGCCCCGGCCCCTTCAACTCCGAAGAGAAAGGCCGTAATCTGGGTTTTGTTCCCAGCCTCATGGAGCCGGAGCCCAGTTATGCAACCCCTATTCACCCTCCTCAAGCCCTGGGAACATCTTTGTAGCCCAGGATAGGAAAGCTGGGGGAGGAGGAGCAGGGAAGGGGCCCAAAGGCAATTTGGGAGCCAGGCTTGGTGGAAGGATGATGCGCTGCATCGATCTATTTGCTTTCCTTCTTCATCAGAAACCTCTGATGGGATCAGCATGGATGCTGCACATGGGAAGCTAAACAGCAAGTCCATAACCCTCCCCAGCCAATTCATCCAAAACAAGCCGCTTCTTGGAAGAAAATGCCATGCCAGAAATCATAGGATTTCAGCAGGAGGGGGAACATTCAGTAGTGCTGGGCTCTGTGTGGACCAGTGCAGACAGGCAGCGGGGGACAAGTTCCTCTCCCGGGAAGGTCCCAGCACTGCCCCAGGCACACATGCTCCAGACCCACCTGGGGAGCATTTTGCCATGGGCAGCAGCACCCTGGGGCAGGCAAGCGGCTGCCAGCCCGGTCAGAGTGAATGGCGGACAGCGTGCAACCAAATGGCCAATGCCAACCCTGCAAATCATAGAATCACCAGGTTAGAAAAGACCCATCGGATCATCGAGTCCAACCATTCCCATCAATCACCAAACCATGCCCCTCAGCAACTTGTCCACCCGTCCCTTAAACACCTCCAGGGAAGGTGACTCAACCCCCTCCCTGGGCAGCCTCTGCCACTGCCCAATGACCCTTTCCATGAAATTTTTTTTCCTAATGTCCAGCCTGAACCTCCCCTGGCGGAGCTTGAGGCTATCCCCTCTCGTCCTGTCCCCTGTCACTTGGGAGAAGAGCCCAGATCCCTCCTCTCCATAACTTCCTTCCACAACTAATGCTTCTCGGATGATCCAAGTGCCTTTGCATCCCCCTAACCCAAGTGGTTTTGCCAGTCAGTAATTAACACAATTGATAATTTATGCTAAATTCAGCTGCTCAGGGATGCGCTTTCCCAGTGGTGTCAGCACATCCGCTCCATCAGCCAAACCTCCTCATTCCAGTGGAGGACAGGAGTTGTAAACGAGGTTTTACTTCTGTAGACAAACATTTCCTCTCCCACTGACCAAGTTCAAACTCCACCTGCACCCAGAGAGAGCCTTCGATGCAGAGCTCAGGGAAGGGAGTGATCACAACCATCTCCTCAGCCCCGGTCCTCGCAGAATCACACACTGCGCTGCTACTCGCACACAGCTGTGCACCATGAGTGGCTATTTTTGCATAGCCTATAGAACAAAAATACAGGGAGCTCTGCTAGGTGAACGTCTGCACTGTTTCACGGTGTGATGACAGCCAAACTAGGTCACGCCTTAGCCAGTATCCTCTAAAAAAATAGAAAGAAAAAACAGCATTGGTGGGAGAACAGCGAGCTCCCAGGGAAGAAAGTGTTTGTAGTTGCTGAAGATGCTTGCTCTGCTCTATATGATTGGAGAAAAAAATCCACATACATACCCACATCTTTGCACAGTTTAAGTGGTAGATGTTTTTTTTAAAGGGCACTGAAGTACCTCGGACCGGAAAGATGATATTTCATACACATTTCATGCACCAACTTAAACTGAAAAGGAGTTTTCACCTATAATGCTCTTAAAATGTAATCTGGTAGCCCGTTCTTCGTGCAGGCTGTGGGCAACTTGATTGTATTTCATGGCTTCTCTGCCATGAATAAAAGCCATTCTTCTGCTCACTGAAAGCAGAAGCGCTGGAGCAGAAGCGCGGCAGGTAACAGGATCCCAGCCCTGCTGGTAAAGGCAACTTGATACTCCTTCCTAAAAGGGGAGAGGAAGGTAAATTACTTAAATTGCTGTTAGACAGGACAGGCTCCCAAAAGATCAGGTGTTTCTGTTGCAGCATATCGCACCTTGCACACTGGACACCCGCAGCAGAAGATGTGGAAATGGAGGTGGTGGGTGGCCGTCTCCTCTCAGGATTTCTGTTCAGCTGAGAAGCAGACAATGCCAGAAAGCAGCGAGACATACAGTCTTGTGCATCCCAGTCCCTGGGATGGTCTAGGCATGGTTCCTAGTTGAACATGAGCAGCTGCCCAGTGAATGGGAGACTGAGCAACCCTCTTGCTGCAAAGGAACCACGCTCAGGCTGATCTGTGTGCTCTGCAGGTGTTACAGAGGATGGGAGAGGCACTGGACAACTATGAGACACAGCAGCCCTGTCCCTGGATTGCCACCTTCTGCCTCCCAAGGCAGCAGGCAGATGAAACCCTGAATGCACTCAAAATGCACAGGCTCATGGAAACTGGGAACCTGGTAATTTATAAATGCTTTCTCAGTAAAAAACATTCCCAGACTTAGTTAAACAGGCCAGATAAAGTCTCTCTTCCTGTAAAACCTGGTGCGTGATTATCAGTCGAGGCCAACGTATTTACCCTGAAATTGGGTAATATTGTTTTATGGTTCTTAATAGTTCAAACCGACAAAGCACTGCTCCGAACAGACACTGCCGAGCAGTTTCTCAGCCTTTCATCAGGACTGCGTAGGCGTTGAATTCTGGAGCTAATCACCTTAGCAACGGCTCTAAACATATGTGCAGTGACATCAGCTGATTTCTGAAAGCTGTAAATAGAGGATAATAGCACGAAAAAACTCTGGATTAAAGCCAAGACCTAAAAAACATACTATTAAAACACAGCTTGTAATTCAATGTATGCAAACTTGTTTGCATCCCTGCTCCCCAAAACCTGTGTAATTACACACCTACTGGCAGAACGGGCTGATTGTCCCACTGCAGGCTACTCTCAGTTTCGGAAATTTCCCAGAAACAAGGATTTAATAGAAATCCTTCCCGAAATTTGATTTCACAGTGTCTGGAGATAAATCTGCAGGTAACCTTTGTGTACTGAGTGCAGCAAGGCTAAAGGAGACCTGCTCCAACCTACAGAGCTGTGTTGAAAGCCAAGGAGTAATGACCTCAATTTACAGAACTTATTTGTAAATAAGTAAATAAGCAGCGTGCCCATGGGCTTTATCTCTGACTCATGCAGGAGCTGTGAACAGGAACCGTGGCAACCTCGGCTTGGAGGATGCACTGCCAGGCCTGTGCCCTTGGGAAAGAAGAGTTAAAGTAGCATCAGGCACGAACACACAGGAGGAACCCATTTCTGGAAGGCTGTGCTGGCGAGCAGACAGAGTGAAAGGGGCATGTTCTGCATTACCTCATGTTTGGTACCTCATTAAGATCTTAAACTGTCCGTGCAGGGAGTCCCTCAATCAGCCATCAGCGTAAGACACGAGGACAATATACTTTTTGTTTTCCTCATTTCGTTGTGACCCATATTCCTGAGGTCTGTTGTGCAGGATGTGACCCGGCTGGCTAAAGAAACCTTTGCAGTGCCTCCATGTGAAGCTGGCACACTGGGAAGGAGCGAGAGGAGAGGGGAGAAATGAGCTTAATATGATTTTCAAACGTCAAAAAATATCTTTAGCAGGCCTATTTACGCAGAATCTCAGCACTCGCTGAACTTGAAAGCAAAATTTGCTGTGCAAAGAACATAGCTTGCATGCTAAACGGACTCGAGGAACACTGCTCCCAGAGCACAAAGCCACCTGGCTCCTTTGCCTTCGGACGATGAAGAAAAAGAGAACTGCAGAGCGCCTTCTGCATCAGGGCTCGGGGTGCTGGGGGGGACTCGGCGTTGGCGCTCACCACATGCTGCCTCTGTCTGCCGCGCAGGCAGCGAGGTCTCTCGGGTGCAGCCGGGCAGCACTTCAAGCCAGCACCGCAGATACCGGCCCAGCCCAAGGGGCACCCTGCCAGCAGCACACTCTCCTGCAAAGGGACCGGCAAATCAAGCTCAGCTTATTTGTGAAGCGCGCTGCTTTAAAAAGAAAAAATAATATGGCTAGAGAGACAGAAAATGCAAACTTGCCAGCTGCATCAGAAAAAAAGATGCAGCATGAAGCCAGAGCAAGAAATTTCCCCTCCTTTCTTCTATACAGGGTCAGGTTTTTTTCTGTGTCAATTAGAGTTGCAAGGAAATTCAGTGAATTGGGATCAGCAGTGTTAATCGTTATTGCATTTGAATTTAATTAGCATTATTTTTTAACTACAGGTAATTCACAGTGCCTCACTTAAAATTGGAAGTCAGGTAGTGCCTTCTGTTCACTAGAAAGCCACCACGCCAAACATAATCCTGCTCTTTGCTTTATGCCTTTAATTTCTGTAATCCATGGTTACCAGTTTCAGCGAGACCGCCATGGTTACTCCCCTGCTCCTTTTATCAAAGGCTCCTGTGTGCGTCTCGCTGGAGCGGCGGCACTTCTGCCGAGGCACTAAGAATAGCAAAGGCCCTTTCCCGACCGCTCGGGTAAGGTGAGATGCCAGGGAAGGATGAAGTTTCTGAGAACTGCGGGGGGAGAAGGGGACCATGCTGGCGGGGGTCAGCCAGCACGGGACCCGGCTGACGGAGGTGCAGCACCATCTCCTACTTTCTGCCTTCTTCAGGCTGCATGAGCAGAGGCTTAGGCTAGCACAGCCTGCCCTCAGCAGATCTCTAGGATGTCTGCTTGGCATCCTTCTCCGCTATTTCACATTTTTTGAAGTCCTTCTCCATAGCTTGTATCATGGTTTCATAGAATCATCAAATCACCAGGTTGGAAAAGACCCACCGAATCATCAAATGCAATAATTCCTATCGAACACTAAACCGTGTCCCTCAGCACCTCATCCACCTGTCCCTTAAACCCCTCCAGGGAAGGTGACTCAACCCCCTGCCTGGGCAGCCTCTGCCACTGCCCAATGACCCTTTCTGTGAAAAATTTTTTCCTAATGTTCAGCCTGAACCTCCCCTGGTGGAGCTTGAGGCCATTCCCTCTTGTCCTGTCCCCTGTCACTTGGGAGAAGAGGCCAGCACTCTCCTCTCCACAGCTTCCTTTTAGGTAGTTGTAGAGAGCAGTTTTTCTGTTTCTGTACCTCAAGAGCTTTTGGAGTGAAATCTTCAGAGAGACACTGAAATTCTGGACTGAAATTCCAGTGTGAGAACTGCCATCCCCCATGTACAGCCAGCACATTTCTGGGCTCCTGTGTGGTCATGAAGTGACCTTCCACCATCACCCAGGGAATGACTGATTCAAACTGTCACGTTGTTATGGTGGAGACAGGCTGAGCAGTTATCTCACAGGGGCTGAGCTGGTTTTCCATCACATCTCCCATCAGCCAGATCTCAACACTGGAGCTGGCAGCACTCTGAACGCTCTGGCTAAGCCGTGCATCTGCGAGAGGTGAAGGAGACGCTGCTGAGTTGGGAGAAGGTAAGGCAGAGTTCCTGGGATGGGAAGAAGCAAACCCAGCATCACTCAGTTGCACTGGAACAACGTCTGCCTTAGCAGGGACCAATCAACCATGGAGCTGCCAAGTGGGCAGATCCCCCCAGAGCACATCTGGCAGGACCAATAAATAAAGCGTTTGACACATTACTGCCCTATAAAAGAGCTTTCCAGAGCATTTGCAAATCTAAGTTGATATCACCTCGAACCTCTGCAGTGCTGCACATGTTCTGCAGCTGGAAGGAACAAGCATCACCTCGCCATCTGAAGGCTTTTGCCTGATAAACACGAGGAAGCACATGCACTGCTGAGCACTCCTGGAAAACACCTTCCTTTCCGAGGACCCATCCTGCCTCTGCTGGGTCCCACTGCAGGGCTGCCTGTGGGTGCTGCACTCATTCAGATGCTATCAGTGGGAGACAGACAAGAGACTGGCTCTGTCTCACTTGAAGAAAGGCACAGAAAGGCTGGGGCCAGCACCTTCACGGGCCTTGCTGCCCATCGCCTCGTGCTGGAGGAGCACAGGACCCTTTGGGAAACGCAAGCTGTCTCAACCCCAAGCAGCCACTGCCCTGTTTCACTGTGGCTGCCTACCCCATTCAGCGATGCACACCAGAGCCCTGCTGCAAAGAGCTATGGCTTAACTGCAAGGCAAATGTGACCCTCAAGGACATCTCAGAAACCTGTACAAAAAGCACCTACATTCACACATTTCCCAGGGACCTGTGCCTTTAAAAGCAAATGCAGAAATATCTTATGGAACCTGGTGCATGTGGGCCTGGAGATAAACAACATCATGGGGCAGGTAAGCTAGTTACTCATGATTCATCACCCTACCTCCCCATCTAATTGCATAGCTAAGTGGTCAGTCATTTTAATCTGCCGTAAGCAGCTTACACTTTCTTATGTAGCTCTGCAACGCAGCTCGCTTCCTGATTCGGAAATACTAATTCTTTAAGTCTTGCTCTGGAAGGTGCGAAACCACCGTTCTCACAGTAACCCTGCACAGATTTTGAGACTTGTGAGATGCACACACAGGACAGACGTCTCCTGGAAGAGGGTCCCAAACGCCAACCTCGGGCTCAGCACTGAGCAGTGCAGAGGATCATGAGGGATTGCAGGAGAAATTTTACACCCAGATGCAAGCCCTTGGTGCCAGCGCCCTGCTATGTCAAAACATGTTTCTAATCTTACCTCGAATCATTCCCTTAGCCAAAATCTGTTCCTTATCTGCTTTCAACAAATTAAGCTGTCTCCTACAATACCATCCCAGCGTTGGATTTCTCCTGGAAACAAGGCTGGTTGCTCTTCAATCGTCACATCCAAGAGCTGGTCTGCCAGCAGAGCTCCCGGGAGCACCGGCCAGCCGCAGGCTCTCCTCCCCACATGATGTTTAACGCCCTTGCATTTTGTGCATCACTGTACCTTCTCCTGCAGCGGGATCAGCACCTACTTCAGCAGTGCTGGAAGTGACCACCAGCCAGCCTTGTCCCCTGCTTTCCCATAGTCTCACTCATTTCTTCCCTACTAACAGCCAACTGCTCTCCGGTTTGGTTTCTCCATTCACTCCCCACTGACTCAACAGGAATGGGACACCACAATCTGCCCAATTTCTAGACAGTTTCTGATGTGTGTAGATTTCAGAATATGATTTTAATTTAAATCGTATTTTCAACATCCTTGGATGCTCACATGAATGAGCATAAAAAGTTGCAAAGGTCCACCAAAAACACCAAAAAAGTGCTCCCAGGTGCCCAGAGACCTGCCAGTCTCTCCCCACCCCTAGAGCCTGGAATAGTCAAAACACATTTTAGCTTTTCCACACAAATATGTGTATAAGCAGATGTAACAGAACTGATCTGAAGACTTAGGGCAAAGAAATTAGTTTGGGGCTTCCCTGAAGCTTTTTTTACCACTTAAAAACTACAGCCACTGAAAGTGAAAGCTCCCGCACTGCAGGACCAAAGAGCTCGTGCATGGCACTCACACGCTTTCCGCTCACGGAAATGGTTGCAGCCAAGGGGATTTTTCTGTCTTGCAACACCAGAGAACTTTACTCCCTGAAACTACCTGCGAACTTAGGCCAGTGACCCCAAGTCAAGCTTAAAAATCATTCCAGGTACCAAGCCAGATCAAAAGTTCCTGGCTGGAACCGCCTGCCTTTGATACCCTAGACCCCCACTACCAATACTGGGCAAGACCGAGGGGTGAAACTCCTCCTGCAAGGAATTTTCTTTAGTTCGATACAAAATTTATTTTACCATATGTAAAATTCATTTGTGTAGCTGCACATCCTAGCAGGCTTGAATGGGGCGAAGGAGTATTTCAACTCCCAGTGCAATTTATTATTTAAAAGCAGTAAAATTACATTGCTGATAGGAGAGCCCAGGCTGAGAGCAGCGGTGATGTAATGGGTAATGCAGCTCCGCTCGCACTGTGAACCGCGCTGTACATTAGCGTGCTGGCGAGGGTGGTTGCTCCTATCAATTATTTATAGTTCTCTGGCGCGCAGCCTGGAGAGGGTCACATCGCTGAAAGCTAACTTTATCTTCATTGTTCCCAGCCTCCTGCCCAGCTGTCACTCCGCTCGCTAATTTAATACACCCAGAGCGGTGTGAAAGGATGCAGGGCTGCTGGCTGGGGCTGGCCCTCTCCAAGCTGCAACGGGAAGGTGGGCTTTTACTGCGAGCTGGTGGGTTCTCAGTGATCTTCCTTAAGGTGCTGACGTGGCTTTTTAAAAATCAATGTTTGAGACTCCCCTGGTCGCCAGGATGGCTGAAACCTGGAGCGCTTCAGGCCAAGCGCACGGCTTGCTTCTGTGGGGTGAAAGGTGGGATGTCAGCGGTGAGATGGAGTTCTCCATCTCCCTTACTGTGCCACATGAAGGGCAGGCTGTGATGCATGTTTTCCTACATATCACAGCAAGAGCCATTCAATAATGGCAGGAAGGTGGCTCTGGAGGCCTTGTTCCCGCAGCTCACGAGCACTTCTCTGCCACTGTTCGCCCCCAAAACTACATCTACCATCACCTCTTCTCAGACCTTTGAAACATGCTCTCAAACACATTGTTCATCTGACCTATATTAATGCAACGCAGTTTTAACTTGAGCTGCTTCAGGGTCTCTGCCACTGCAAGAGATGCCTGCCTAGGAAATCACTCCAGCACAAATCGAGAAGAAGAGCTGCTGCTTTTGCAAGTCCCATGCTTGTTCCTCTCCTGCTGACCAACAGGATTCACGTATCCTCTATGCTGCATCAAATATCTGCCCCAGGTCTCAAACTGAAGTAAATTCCAGCTTAAACAATAAGGCATTCACCAAGTCTTGTGAAGGCAGGAAAATAAGCCGAGCCTTCCTGCAATTAGGATTGACTCTTATTTCAAGCAACAAGAAGGACCTGGGTTTGGTTAAGACGTGCAACAATTCCAATGATTGCATCTGAAAACAATGCGTAACCATTTCACGAAAAACAACATTTGCACTGAAAGGAAGTTGTTGAAAAAGCAAACACGGCCCCAGAGGAAGCAGGTTCACTCTTCTGCTACACAACCAGGGCCCAGGAGAGGCTCCTGCTGCAGCATCACCAGAGCCGGCACCGTCTGGCACGGCTCAGCTCCTCCGGCAGCGCCCAATGCTCCTTGAGCTGAGCAAGGAAACCCCCCCCCCGAGATTCAGCGCAGACCCCCAGGCAAGGCAAAGGCAACTGCCACTCCACTTCACATTAGCGTGATTCAGGCAAACAAACACAAGATACAAACCCATCATTAACCATCAATCAGTGAAACCCAGGAGGGAGCATTTTCCACACTATGAAAACTGGGAGAATTCTCCCAAAACTCCAGAAGTGGGAGTACTGGGGCAGCCACAAACTGGTTCCCAGACCCAGCACCACTGTGGAAAACCAAGTTTTGACCAGGAGTTGAGTCTGAAGTGCACAGACCACGCGCTGCTCCCACCACACCGGTGTCTTCAGGGCCTTTAGATCTCCTCCGAATTCAGGATTATTTCCATGGCAACTATCTGGAGAACTTATTAAGTAAAAAAAAAAACCCAAGAACAGTTTGAACACACAGAACCTACATTCGTAACGTACCAGCTGACTAAATTAGCAGCACTAACATTTTTAGTAATCAAAATAGATCGTGTTCTAGCAACTCAGTCTTCTCTTTGTCACAGCCAAGAAGAAAAATCTGATAATAATCAGGTAATATCAGTGCAGGGGGGAGGAGGGAGAATTAGAGGTTTTCTAAGACCACAGCCCCATATCAAGCCAAGTCTTATCCCATTCAAGTGGTTAAAGAGATATTATTTTAATATCTGATGGTTTGAGTACTGTTAAATAAGGCTGAGTTTCTATGAGATGACAAACTGTTTTACAAGGTACCTACTACAGAATCAAAAGGATGACTATCATGACACAAAGCAATTACCTAGTGCAAAAGTTCACTGAATCACCTCTAATTTGTACCAAAAAAAGAGGCATAATTTGCAACTCTGACCTTTCCAGCTGTGTGTAGTACTGAGTATCATCCGCCTGCCCGCCACCAGCCCAAAGCAGAACTTGCACCAACACTGTGTTGCCTGGGCTGGCTCATTCGACATACGGCCAGGCTCACGGTGCCAAGTGACCCAGCAGCACCGGTATGGAAAGTGACTGGAGCTGCTTGGGTTCTTGTACTCATTTGCAAGCTAATAGTCCTCCTTACTTCACTCAAGCACTGGTTTAAACAGGAGAGGAAAAAAACAGCAGCGCTTTATCACGGTTAACTTGAAAGATTCATGAGTTTGGAATATTTGCGCTGAGAAAGGGCAATTCGCTTATTAAAGCTAATTTCAAATAAATTAAAAATTAGCAAAACCTGTTATTGGCAACACTGAAAAGTATTCATCTTTCTCTGTTTGCTTATTCTATAACTGAATTCCTTTCCTTCCAGGATTGGGCTACAAAGCAGCAGAGGAGGTGCGACAGCGCTCACGAACGGTCATAAACGACGTAAGGTGTTTGTGCCTCCAGCAACGAGCCCACTCCCAGCTACATATCAACTGGGAGGAGGTATGGGGGGACAGGGACAGAGCACACAATGGGCCCACACGGCACCAGTGAGGACACGGGACTCAGACATGGCATGTGAGCAGCCCATCTGGGAGTGGAGGCGCGTGCAAGCCCAGCAGCATCCTCCACTCCCAAACACGCAGGAATTTTGCAGCTACCTCGGTACAGACGCAAGGCTCAGCACTGCAGCAGTGGCTACAGTTCCACCTAAACACAGGGATGAGTAAATTACCAAAGTTTTGGCAGCACTCAATGACAAATGCTATCTGAGAATATCATAACAACAACCCAGAGTGAGAAGTAAGTCTTAACGGGAATGGTTTTGAAAGCGCTATTAAAAAAAAGTGGTTAAATGAACTGTTGGCTCAGTCACCACGTCCAGCCAGGGAGATTATATACATTATTGATTTACCTTAGAACAACTTGGGAACTCATTTCCAATGGTTTCTAATGGAACCTGGATTTTCTCAGTCCTAATCTACCTCAGGAGGTCAAGCCTCCTGCAAGGAAATACAACACCACAGCATTAAAATGGCAGCTGTCAGAGGTACGACGGCACCATTCATTTAATGGAGATAGAGCAGTGGTGATCGGCATTTTTAAAGGCTACTCCAAAGGCTCCTCTGCAATTAGAGTGGTGAGAACATCGTGGTGAGGATGGTCTGGTGAGTGCCTAGAGATAATGGTGCAGACCTGCACATCTGGGATGTAAGGAAAACAAAGGGAGGTTATGAAAAGTTTAATTTTGTAACATCAGCTGGCACACGCTATCGACGGTCCTTTCAGGAGCAGTGCTGATTAGTGGTCTGAGCGGAGCAGTGGCAGATTTGAACCTCAGCTCCATCGCCTGCTCAGCCACAAACATACAGAACATTGAAGCGAGTCAGTTTTCCAACAGGCACAGCTGTAAGATGCACAGAGGAATGCTTTGCTTTCTATTCCTGGCAAAGCACGGGACAGAGACAGCACAGCATATGTACAGCCGGTAAACAACCCTTCCGTACGATAATCAAAGCCATTTTAAAATAGTAAATTCCTATCTCAACAAATTCAGATCTTCACGAGGGTGCAGAGCATCAAGCCCTTGTTCGCAGAGGTGACGCACTCTGAGCGCCTGAGGAAAGGAAGCTGGTTTGTGGCAACCTTGGCACAGACACGGGTGATCTCGCAAGCAAGCAGGGACTGCAGCCTTCCTCCCCATCACAGCAGGCAGCGGGACCCACTGCCTGCTGGATCAGGCCACGTCCCGAGCACCAAGCCCACCCACCTCCAGAGTGGGTCCACCTCCCTCTCAGCACTGCAACACCAGCAACACACCTTGCTCCCAAAACGCACCTGTGGGGTGAGATGGGATGGAAGTGGTGAGCAGGGGAGTCCTCAGTCCCTAAGAGCTGGGGAACAGGATTAGAACAGGACAGCACAGCACCAACCCTTCACCTCTGCTGCAGCAGCAAGAACTTCCCCACTTTGGGAAACCTATTTCCTCAACAAAACACACTGGAGCAAGCTCAGCCTTCTGAAATATGGGTCTGCTTTTTTCACAGGTGAAAGGAGTGTTATTCCCTTATGTACTTAAAGCTAAAAGGGGAAAGATTTTCTCAACCCTTACAGAAAAAGATTCCTTTACTACAAACCCAAGCAGGGAATATTGTAGTCCCAGAGGAGGCTTCCAGAAAGGGGTGAGCACAGAAAACACAAGCTCCTGGCAGGAAGGAAACTGTAACATTAGCTACAGCCTTTGAATGCACACGCAGATCTGCATCACCGAACACCAACAGTGAGCAAAATATTCAGTGCCAAGGAACAAAACCCAACATTTGATCCTTGGCTATTTTCAAAATTCATCTGCAAATGCATCCTGCCTTAAGACAAATGAAAACCAAGGCGTGATGGGTGTACAGCAATTAATTACAACCGTTATTTTCATTATTTGTAGCATCCTGCTAAAAAACAAGCACTGCCCCTAGCCCTGAGACATTATGTGGAAGCAGCCGGCCGCGTGCAAAAATCACTGAGCATTATATTCTGCCCCTTCTCCAGTGTAATGTCTTACCCTGCAGCTTCAGAAGCTCCCAGATCGCTCCTTCCCCCTCCCTTCCCGTCCTCCTCCAGCTCCTTTCCCTCCAGCCCAGTGTTCCCACCTCCCTCCCCTCCCGGCAGCGGTGCCAGATGTCCGCCTGACCCCGCAGCCGCGTTTCGGGTCAGCTATCGGGGTTACGGTGCAAGGGGAGCGGGGAGCTTGGCGGTGGCTCACCCCTCACCAGGCAGAGGCAGGACGGCTCCACCACACTAGCGATGGGGCCTGGGCACAGCTGGCAAATTCAGTTCCAGGGTTTTTTTCCTGCTAATGAACTGCCAGCAGCAGAGCTGGCAGGAAGTTTGAAGACCATTCACGCACAGCTCAGTGAAAGCCCTAGGCACTGCGAGCTGGGTAAGGTGACCCTTGACTATGTTAAGCATCAGTCATTCGTAGAAGTGTCACTTACTGCACGAGGGGAGCGGACGACCTAAATGTCTCCTGAAAGAATAATTGCCTACTGAAGGCAAGTTTCTGGAGAAGGGATACTGCTGTCTGTCGGGTAGGCAGAGCTGTGGTGCTCCAAGGACCACTGGGAAGACACTGGGCTGCTGCACGGAGGGCAAGATGGCACCATCACGGAACTTCATGTGTATTTAAAATGAACCCAGGTCGGTATTCGTGACCAAACTACACCCCCTCAAAGGATGCACCCCTGATGAAGGAATGGCTCCAAGGCAACGGTATGTGGTTTGCTGGAAGGAAAGGGGAAAGCTTCAAGCCTGACATAAGCCAGGGCTCGGATTCCTGTATCACACCAAGGCCATACCGCAGATAAGGCTGCGTCAACTTTTCCATTTGAGCACTCTCCTCCCTGAGGTTTACAGTCAGAATGAAAATGTTTTGGCCAGGTAGAAACTTCACATAGAAGCTCTCAAAGCAAGTAGCTGCCTGTGTATATAAAACATTACAATGTCATTTGCCCAGGCTCCTTGGGAAAATCTCCTCTTCCTCCCCATGAAATGCTTCACATTCCTCCACAGCAGATAAGCCGTACCCCGTACCCCTTGTTGGGCTGCTCACCTGCCGTCAGGAGCCAAACGCAGTGCCCCATAACATCAAACAACCTGAAGTATGGAAACACAAAGAGGTTAAACATTAACCTAGGAGCTATAAGGAGAGTTTGTGACCCCAGCACTCGATCCTGCTCCACTACCAACAGTCCAGCTCCTGCCCAGTGCCACCAGCCTTGCCCTGACACCCGGTACGGGCAGGAGATGCTGGCGCCTGCCATGCCATTGTTTTGGGGAGGAAGGGACAATAAGAGTGTTTCTCACTTAGAGAGTCCAACTGCCTGCAGGAAGAGGAATAAGGAAAGAGCTGACACTGAGGCAACCTACCAGAATGCCCCAAGTGGGGTGTCTGGAGGCAGGATGTTGCTCCCCCATTGCTGCACGTGCTGCAGGCTCCTCCAGACACATTTTCCTGCTTCTGCACCGTGGCAGAGGGAGAGGCAGCAAACCCAGCAAATGGGCTGCCAGCTCGCACCCGTGTGGTGCCTATTTTTGTGTGTTGAACTATGAAGATGTTCCATTTCCAAAGAAAGTGCCGGAGGAGCCTGGCTCCCCCGCAGGCCCCTGGGTCAGGGGCTCCAGCCACCTCTCCCCGTGCCTGCCCCTGCTCCAGCAGTGGGTGCAGCACCCAGCGCCGTGCACCAGGAAAGTTTCAGGGCCTGTTGACGTGCGTGGGGGATGGGGAGGTATTTTGGTACCAGCGAGCGCCACGGCCCTCCCCCTGCATGCTTCACTGCAGTTATCCCCGAAGACAGAAAAATTTGTGCTTGTTTTGCTGCTGCTGCTGAGCAGCTATGAAATGTCTCCTGCCACGGAGAGCTGGAATAAATTCTGGCTCCTGAAGCAGCATCTGAAATCAGCTTCTCTCCAATCTCCATCACAACTTCAAACCTTTAATTTACTGAGGCTTGAGTGAAGAGAACATTCGTGTTTGTTTACTGGCCACAGAGGAGCCCAGAACACTCGTCCTTTATCACGTTTACCCAACAGATACATTCTGGGGAACTTCTTGGACCGGCTGTGACTTATCACAAATTACCAGTCACAAACTTTTCCTCCCTGTCCCCACGAGAGCTCAGGGACCGGTCCTCAGCAGCCAGGCGAGCGCCTACGCACACGGTGCTTCCAGCAGCCTTTCAGGAGCTCTTAAATGAGCCTGGGTTTCTCTATCACCAAGCTGAAATGAAAAAAAACCAGAAAGGAGGAAACACAGCCTGATTTTACTCTTCTTCCTCGGTTAAATCTTGGATAGCTGGACAAAGACCCAGCAGTTTTCACCTGGGGAAGCATCTCCCGCGGGCCACGTGGAATCAGGGAAATCTTCCCCCATTACCTCTGGTGAATTTAAGATTCGCTGATCTACATCAAGGAAGCAACTTTGTTCTTTCTGGAGGGAACAGACAGATTGCAGGAGAAAACTATATTCCAACTGCTGCCAAATTCCACAGATTTAGTTATTAGTAGGCAATTAGGAACCATTATTAACACTTCCTACTACATTAAGCTCCATTTGCACTGCATCTCTGCACCAGCCTGGACGTTTCCAACAGAGCTGCACTCTGGCTCCAACACACACGTGGCATCACGTACTGAAAACTGTGTCTTCCTGCTGCCTCCCAGGCCTCTTCTCTGCAGATGGAGTTAATGCAGTTGTCTTATAAAATAAAATTGCAAGTAAAAATACAGAGATTAAAACCGGGGAAGGGAGGGGGATGGTGGTAAATAAAAGCGCGGCTGCACAAAGGGAAAAGAATTTTGCTCTTGTTTTTTAACTCACAATCAACATCTGAGCTATTCAGGAAACTGGTGCACTGCCCTCCAACCAACTTCAATTAGGGAATTCAAAAGCAGTCAGACAAAAGAATGCCTGGGAGTTACTGCACCGCACAGAGATATTTTTAGCAAGCGCTGGGAGGCTGTTTGTGGGACACTGCTCTGCTTCTATCGCGTTTCAGCTTTTGTATTTACATTTGCAGGACAGCGAGATTTACTGGGTCAGAGGGAAAAAGAGAGGAGAAGCAGCGTAAACAATGCAAATCATTCTGCGTTCTTATACTCTCAGAAGGTATTTCAGCAAAAGCTGATGAAGATCAGAGTGAAACAGAACAAGCTTTGCCTCCATCTGCTTCAAAAAGCATCTTTCAGCAGAAATCTCGAGTCACTCCTTTTAAAGGGGTGATGTAAACTAGCAAATGCAACCCGTGGAAAGCTCCGCAGACCCCACGCGCCCCCGTAGAGCAGTCGTGTAGAACGCGCGGCTGCCTTCACCCACAGCAAAGCTGCAGCCCAAGCCATCCGGTGACCTCTCCCCACCCCCTGGTCACCAGATGGATTCACAACCAGCACAGAGGCGACGCCAACGCCGGGGCGGGCTCTCGACGCTGTCGCACAAAGACACCCATCCCAAACCCACAGCCATGAACGCCGTTAGGATCATCAGTCCAGAGCGCAGAAGTGCACGACCAAGCCCCGAATTGAGCTGCTTCTGTCTTTCAGAAGCCATTTCCTAAAAATGACAAGCTGCAGCCACCCTGCCCTCAGCGGGAAGGTGCCCGAGAGCTGGGAGGTTGATGCCCTGACCCTGACAGCGGCGCTGGACGGGTTTGGGGAGGTGGCGGGCACCCCGCCGCCTGCGCTATCGGCATCGCTCCTCCAGCGCAGCCCCCTCTTCCGCTCCCTCCCACCACTGCGGCAGCGCAGATGGCAGCAGTGTGACCTCGCTGTTCCTGCCTCCTTGTTTTGATCCTGCAGTCTTGATTGTTCAGGCTAATCCCACACTCCCAGCCTTGGCTGCCAGCCAGGACTGTTATTAATGGCACAAAAGCTTCTCATTCCAGCTACTTCTACATCCGCTAATGCTGTTGTTCTCTTCTCTTGCTCACCCTCTCGCCACATTACAAACTGGAGCTGGAATATATTTTACAAGGGGGGGGAAATAAAAAACCCTCTCTGATCATCCTTGCACACTGCAGGCTCCACCAGAGCCGTACCAGAGAGGCTCATCAGCCCCAGCAGTAACTACCAGTGCCAAAGCAGGAAGACCACCCTGCTCATCCAGCGATCAGCTCCGAAGTGATGAACTGCACACAGATGTGGGGAGCTTGCAGCAATCCCTTAAGGAAACCTAGGATCCCAACGCAAGAGTATGCACAGCTGCCCAAGGGGCCCGAGGGAAAGGCTCTGCTGCCTAGGGCAGGAGAAACATCACTGCTGACCAGAAGGCCAAGCACCAAAGGACAGGCAGCACCACAGGCGCAGGGACACTGCATCCCTGGAGCAGCTCAGAGGTGGCACCAGGGCTTAAGCTGCCTCGCTACAGAGCTCTCATTAAAAGCACACACTGCAAGAAGGCTTTAAACTGCAATTAGCCCTCTCAGGCCAGTCTTATGGCAAGTCTTCTCTCCCTCTGCAGTGATGCCAGAGTTCCCCAGGTAGGTCCCCGGCTGCCTGGAGAAGGCTTTGTGCAGACAACCCACCACACCAACTGCTCAGCTGCACCACACCCTCCCTCTGCTTTAAACCCACCTCCAGCGAGGGGTTTGCAGGGCAGTGACTGGAGAAACCAGGCTCATTTTCAGCCCAAGCTGTCGCCCTGGTGAGATGATTCACCACTCTGCCCTCGCTACTTGTCAAAACGCAGGAAAGGAGAAAAGCAGCTACAGGAACATTTCTTCTGATTAGGCAGGTCAGTACATTTTTAATAAAGGGCTCTTTAAAGATAATCTCATTTCAGTATTTACACATGTTAAAGAGGTTACAGAGATCAAGACGTAATGAAGTCAAGGAGAAGAGGACAATAAAAGCGTGGCTGGGATATGACAGTGAGCGATGTCTCCAGCCTCTTGGACTACAGAAGGGCTGAAGCAGCTGGGCACAGACCCCACACAACCCAGCAGAAGAGAAGGGTCAGGCTCTGGGAATAACCACCTGCTGCTCACTCCTGAAAAATCAGTAGCAGATTTCTGAACACAAACCGTACCTCCAGCTTCTCTTTTTCCTGAAACACAGCACATTGCCCTGCCTCGACAGTGAGCCCCTGGCACACCCCGCAGCTCCCCAGGCACACAGCTAGCTCGCTCAGTCCAACAGCCTTGTGCAAGCACTCATGCTGTCCCCATGAACCCACACTGCCTCCCACCCCGTCCGACACAAACATCTCCCAGCGCCGCAGCAGCCCGTGCTATAGGCAGAGCCCTTGTTTACCAGCACACAGGCCTAATTTAAACTCCTGAAGTCATTGCCAGCCTTTCGCTATAGCAACCTCGGCAAATCTTCCCACTGTAATATGTGCAGAGCAGCTTTGCATCAGAACTTTACATCAGCCGAGGCTACATTTCACATATATAAAAAATGAAATATCTGCCAGCAGCTCCTGGTGTCAGCAGTGGGGTTTCACAATAACCCTGCTCCGACAGCAGAGCTCCAGCGTGGCCCTTCATGTGCCACGGATTAACCCTGAGGAATTAAGAATTCTCCTGAAATGCTCAACTCCCACACCTCAAGTATTTGAGGAAACGTGCTTTTATTCCCCCCCTGCTCTGCGTGCGCTGGGTTTCTGTACCAGGTACATTATGCTGTTTGCTTTGCAGCAATTTAACGTGGTGGTTTGGGATGGGGGGATGCTCACCAGCTCTGCCTACAGCAAACAAGGTCACTGGGAAAAGTTTATGTCAAGTTTGGAATTATTTCTCTACCGGTGCCTGTTCAAAGCTACCGTGCAAGAGACTAAAAATAATCTTTATTTAAAACTCCTTGACAGTTACAAGATCAAGCAGAACAGAGGAAAAAATACATTCTGAGGGAAGTGGTACTTACAGAGCTCAAACCACAACTTCTAGTCCCCAGCAAATCACTTCCAACAGACATTGCACAGAGCCAGGAGGAAGCAGGAAAACCAGCACCATCAAGATTACCAGATTATGGGGTTAAAGCAACTGAGTTTTAAGAAACAACCAATGAGGCAGGCTATAGAGTTGCAGTGATGAGGAAGAGAAGTGAAGAAAGAACAGGAAAAATACAAAAGCAGTTCAAATTAATAAAATTAATTGCTTTCAAAGCCAAAAGGACTTGCTGCAGTCATCTCAGGAAATAGCCCAATAGGTCACAGAGCCTCCCCGAGTTAATTCTCCATGTATTTTGTACAGATATGGACCAACAACAGCAGATATTTTAAAACCAAGGCAGTATTTAAAGGACAGCCTAATACCCTAATGTTCAGGGGATGCAAGGTCTGCCAGAGCCACAAGCTAAGCTGTTCTCACGCTAGCAACCTTACTAATAAATCTGGTGGTTTATTTTTCAGTTTAATTTCTTAAGCTTCAGCTCCCACTAGGCAGAGATTTCTCTATTTTTAAAACCCATCCCAGAACAAAGCAAGCAGGATGGGTGTCAGGCAAGGTCGGCCCGAAACCCGCGGGCAGCAGATGTTCTGCAGGCGAATCCCCTCCCCAGCACCCTGCCCAGGCTCTGGCAGGCAATAACGGCCAGGCTTCCAACCCATCGGATGCTCTCAACTTTCTCCTTGCTAAGCTAAACAGCTTGTGTTTCCACCCCTAACGCATGAAATTAGTTTTCTGAGTCCCATTCAGCCAACCAGCTTCTTTTCTTTTTTAAGTGAATACTATGCTAATCTCATTAGGTCTGTTACTGCAAAGCCAGTCTGCAAGCTGGTCCCACCTACTACCCAAATAACTTGTCGTAGCTCCCATGACAGCAAGCACCTTAACCCCAGGGGTACTGGGGAACAACAAATATTACTTGGCTTAGGATAAACATGACCTGATGGTGCCCGGCCAACAAAAAGAGCAGCGTCCCTTCTATCACAGCCCAGTGCTCCCAAGCGTGGTTTCCAGGTGAGCGGTGCCTGTCGCTGGCCTTACCCAGTCCTTGGCACTGATCACTCACCCTCCCCAGCTCCAGCACACCCACACCTCAAGAATTTCCTTGTGCCACACCTACACCTCCTTACCAACACCCAGCACAGCCTCAGCCCCCTCCAGCCCCATACAAAAAACAGCAAACAACCGCTCCTGGAGCTCTCCTTTCTGCAGAATGACAGGGCTCGAATAACTAAGTCCCGAGGCCCTCGTGTGTGCTTGGACATCATTTGGAAACCACTGCCTCAACTGCTTGTAACATCACCTGTATTTAAGGTATTTTTCAGGGAGATCCCAAACCAGAAATCCCAACAGTGCAGTCTTCAGTTCACCCTTATCTTATCTTCAGGTAGAACTGAGAACAACTGAAATGCTCACTTTCTGTGACCATAAACAAGTTCACGTGGAAAAACATTGCACTTGAAATATGAAGAATCACCTGACAGCAACGCACCTACACAAAACGCTCCGGCCTGCACGTGGAGAATGAATTTCATCACCAGATTCGGCTTCCCCACAGCAGCCAAGGCACCACCTGTACCCAAAACACTGAGTGACCTCTTCTCCAATGCTCTACACCTGGTAAGCAAGCTGTGGAGGTGAGGAGAAGCCATGGCAGCTGCCCTGGAGGATGATGGTACCAGTACCGCACCAGGGATGGGGAACAAACCAGGGAGGATGGGGAAGGTGGCAAAGCCCTCTCTGAGGGCAAGAGCACCCATGTCTGCAGGCAGAAACCAAGGCAAGTACCACAGGTGCCTGCAGACAGCACGGTGAGAAGGGAAATAGGGCCACTTGCTGACCATTCTAGACTTGGTTTTTAAAAATGTCATCCTTGTCCAGGTCGCTGACATTAATTCTGGTAAGCTTAGTTGGTCTTTTAGAGTTGACAAAACAGACTAAGCAAGAACAAGTGAGTTTTCTGCTTCCTGATACATACGATCAAAGGGTACAAACACAGCAGAGGGAATATCTGCATGCTGCCCTTCACGAGGCAGCAGCACCAGCCAGATGGGTCTTTAAATGGGATTAAGAGGAAGACGGTGCTACTACATCCTGCCCTTTCCTCCAGGGCTGGAAACTTGCCCTCCTTCCAGCCAAGTCTCCACAACAGGGAACCAGCCCTTTGCATTTACCCTCTTTGTTCTTCCAAGCCACTTCCTCCCTCGCGTTTCCCTTACAGCCCAGCCATCTCCCTCTGGCTCACAATTCCTCCCTCTTTGGAAAGTCACTGAGATGCACATTATACAAGATACACAAAAATAAACAGGTTTTAATCCTCTGGATTCTACTGCTCCCAAACAAGGATCTTAAAGAGCTTTACAAACAATGGATTAAGCCCTAAGACTCCCTGTGAGGTAAGAAAGTGCCTCTCTCAGAAGCAGAGGAAGGTTAGCGAGGGTGAAGGCTGTGCCGTGTGACTTCATTGTCGCTGCAGAAGTGACCTGCTTCTACAAGCACAACCATACAGGAGTCTATCACGAATTCATCATCAGGCTAATGACACCTTCACCTTCTCGCTCCAGGCTCTGAAGCAGCTTCAGAAACACCATATACCTTTCAAATATCAAACGCTTTCCTTCCCACCTCTACACATCAGGAGTGCTCCCCACAGCGCTGGGCCCAAGACAGACCACTCCGAGGAGGGCAGCAGCGCTGGCTCCTGAAGCTGTGAGCGCAAGGCCTCTCTGGGAGCACTGCTAAGATCTCATGACAATGAGCTTTCATTAGCTGGCACGCAGGAAGCCTCTCGATGTGTATTTCGAGCAGCTCACCGGATGCAATTCTACAGAGAAAGGCACCTTCTTGGTTTGCTCCTCAATGTTAGGATGACTTTGGGTCACATGTACTGTAGCCTCAGACTGCAACCGATATCAACATGACATCACATATTCTCAGCACATTCCAGTCTGTAAAGCCCTTATATGCTTTCCCAAATATATTTTGCATACATCTTGTAAACAAGCTTTACATCCTTTTGATCCGCGCTCTGTGCAGAGCCCGGGGAGGGGGAGGAGGCTTCCTGTTCCACTATTGCATCGCTCGCAGCCCGTGCTGCGCTCAGCTCCTGCCGCCCCATGAGCAATGATGACATTTTCTATTTTGGTGGCCTTTTCTTCATATATGTGTAGCAAGCGGGCTGCGCTCTAGTCCAGCATCGCTGCTGCTCTGAATGTATTTTTTAAACTCGTTTTAAAGTGGCAGAGCTATTCTTTGCAGCATCTCGTTCACGCCAAGGTGGCCGACTAAGATCCCTGTTCTCTAGCCAAATACTTTCACGCTACCTGGCTTCTCAGTTTCCTTGCCAGTTGTCTGAAAGCAGACGTTTTTGCAGAAGAACTTGTTTACAGCAGAAATAGACTCCTGCACTCAGTAAAGCACACCGCCGTTTTTCTTGCTGTTGCTTATCTGCTGAAGATAAATCCGGTTTCTGTTTGTCCGTGGGCAACCAGCCAAATGCTCACCAGCTGATACCTCCCTGTACCTCGTGGAGACTTCACGTGCCCGAAGCCTCACTTCTCCTACAACTGACCCCCTCCACGAGGTGCAGCCATACCACGCCGCCAACGCCAGGGCTGATTCAAACACACGCCATCCCGGTCCCACAGACACGACACCAGTTAAAGCTGCAAAGGGTTGGTATCTTCCTCCCTCTGGGAAGAGCAAACACCCACGGACTCTGGCAGCTGCTGGGAGCCCAAGTACTCTGTAAACGGTTAAAGGCAATCGCTTGTGCTCTCTTGTGACTCCAGCTTACCACTTCCACGTCCTCACTGTGCCAGCTCATACGAGGAGCTTATAAAACCAGCACGCTGTAGGCAGCCTCGCTGCCACACCGGAATGTTATGTAGCCAGTTACCAACACAGTGTTTTGCATATTGTGTTTCAAACACTACGTGCTTCTACATGTTCAGTGCCAACAAGGGGAAAAAACTGTAAGACCAAAATGAACTCTTCCTAATCCAAGTTACTGGTTCTAACGTGGGCTACCAGCAGCGCTGGGAAGACCCTGCAGGGATATTCCTGCATTGATTCTCTTTCCTTTGAGAACAACCTCAGTCCCCTTTATAACTCTGTTCCTCTAGCTGGGATAAGTGAACTTCTCAGCTCTGCCCATTGCAGTCCAGTGTGGGCTTCACCACAACCTGCAACCGGGACAGCTATCATTCAGACAGAAACACTTCATGTTCCTCCACGACACGAGCAGAGAGGACCCAGCAGATTTAGAATACTGAACAGGGAAGAAAAATAAATGCAGCATAGATTCTTCTGGGTTAAACCACTTCCAAATTCAAGGGAAAGCCATTTTTTCAAGAAACAGAACATATGACATGAAGCTGTGGGTGTGCTACTCTTACAGATGCTCTATGTGAACTTAAATTTGCTGAAATTATTACAGAAACATTCCACAATCTCCCAAAATAAGCATCTTTGTGTATCTTTGCCTGGCTAAATTATGAAGAGAACCTGCACAGTGGAGCACAGTTTCCATTTCCTCGCACACTCCTACCAGGGCTGTGCTTACAAGCAAGCGCACTGACCTGTTCTCAAAGAAATCAGTGTTTACTGTGCCTTATAAATTTGCAAAGTTTTGGCTCATTTCCATTTCACCCATTTTGGAATACGATGCTCCCCACCCCCACACAACTGTTCCTTTCTGAAGGATGACAGGCTATCCAAAAAAATAATGGGAGCACTTGAGCCCTTTGCTCCCTCCCCTGGATGGCATCGCTCAGGCAGCAAACAAAGGAGCATCAGGAATTTTAGACCTACCTGTTGCAGGAAGCACCTCGACTTATTTCAGGGTACCCAATTCCTCCTGACCTCTGATAATCATATTTTCCAGCACTACCTTCACCCCAGATTTTCTATACAGCCATTCATGGCACATTTTAATCCTTCATTGTTTTCCTATCAAAAATTGGACCTCAAATTCCTTATGAAAGGCACCACGGCTACTACAAGGATCACCCTGCAACCATGCCCTGTTTTTCCGTCACTGCTGATGTGATGCACAAAGAATGAGATTTTTCAATTTGTTTTGTCCGTCAGCCAGAAATTCTTTTTACTGGACTGAATATGGTGCCTGTGCTGGTCTCTCACCGCTCCAGCTTGACTCTCACTCACAACAGTCACTGCCTACAACGCGGAGTTGGCCTCCTTTTGCAGGAAAATAAGGCCAAACCAGCTTGAAAGCATGTTTGGAATCTGGAGATTAATTCCATGTAAACTAATGCATTCAAACCTCTTTGTAGGGCTTCAGAAAGGGCTGTCTGATCCCAGCGAGAAGTAGGGCAGCGCATACCCACGCCGTACGACGGGGAGGGAGGCAGAGCTGCCTCCATTTTGAAACTCTTTACTAAAGCTCCCAACCACGAATATAAAGATGTGTCCTGCCCACTCGGCCACCTGATCCAACAAGGAGTCAGCAAAGCACCTACTGTCCGGCCCGGCGAGGCACCCGCTGTTGGGCAGGGAGGCCAGGGCGAGGGGGAACGCGCTGAAAGGCCTGTGGGGAAACAAAGAGGTGCTGGAGCCGGCGGGAGGGCAGGGCAGCGGGTCAGGAGGCGGGAGGGCTCCCACGGGAGCCTCTGCCCGGGACCCGGAGCTTTTGTTCAGTAGAAAAAGCGGGGAGCAACAAAGCCCAGCGAGACCATGGGGCTGAGGTGAGCAGGTTGGGAGGCGAACCCACCACGGGCAGCCGGACCCCATCGCCACCGGCACTGCCCACTCCAGCCTGTGCTGCAGCACTCCCCTCGCCAGCAGCTCCCTGCTCTCTCTCTCTGGGAGATAAATTATTCAGAATGAAACCATTTTAAATCTGTTGGGATGCTGAGCAAAGCTAAGATGGGTGGTGCTGCAGAGGAAGCTGCCAGGGATGCGACCAGAAACCAGGTCTTCCTCAGACAGGAGGTCACAAGTGCAGCTACAGCCGATCCCACCTCAAACCCAGCAACACAGAACACTGAAATAACCGGACACAAAGCTCTAGGGATGCCACATCACACCTGGAGATGCAACAGTAGCTTGAGTGGTAAGTCCAGAGCCTTGCCACGTCAATCCCACCCACAGGAGGCTCCCACAAAACAACCCCATCAGCGATGTTTGAGCACCAAATGCCCTCAATCCCTCTATTTCATTGCCAGTGTGGTATAAAGCAGCAGAAATAAGGACGGGGTATGGTTTGCACAATGATCTTCACATGATGGCTAGTGAGCAACACGTCAGCCTTGCAAGCCATCGCACAGCCACACGTGCCTCAGGGACACTCCCACAGACCCACCTCCATGGATGGGAGATGAAGGTGGGGACAGCATGCGGAGTCTGACCACTGCCAAATCCCTCCTGGGTGACTGTGAAGAGCCAGGCTCCCACGGCTGTGTGGGAGGAGATAGCTCCCATCAGAGAAATACAGGGCTGAGGCTGCGATGGTGCCTCAAAGCCAAGACCATCCTGGGAGGACTGGACCACTCTGCTGACTCGATGACCAGTGGGTCCTTTCCAAGCTAGTGATTCTATGAAAGGGGCAGCCCAGCAGCGCTGTGGGGGACAGGAGCCCTCCCTGACCATCCAGTAGGGCTTGAGCCCAAGTAATGAGCTCCCTTCCACAAAGACTACACAAGCAGGACCTCTGTGATGGGCTGTCCAAAATGCAGCACAGCACGTAGACTCCTTGGACACGAGCACCGGTAAAGTATTTGACACAAGGCCCCGTCGTATGGATGTATTCAGGTCAAAAAAGGAGAACATCAACAAAAAGATAATACAGAGAAGAGGTGGGTTTTGTGTTGTTTTGTTTTTAAATGGGGAGACAAAATAATTAAATGGCCTGGAAACTATTCTACATTAAAAGTCACTACAGCACTAAAAAGCCAGCTCTGACAGTTACGGGTGAAGCCCTTTAAAAGTTACCATGGCAGTTGATGCAGCTATTCGCCCACTCATTCTTCAATAATGCTGGGTTATTTTTTTTAATGCGATTCAACCACAAACAAGCAAATGTCGCTGAAGGAAAAAGTGCTTTCTCGCACCATAAAACCCCTTCCATCCTTTATCCCTGCCACAAGCGTACAGCTAAGGAGGAGGCAGCAGGTAACAGGGAGCCAAGCCAAACACACTGAACTTCGCTCCCTCTCTCTTCAGGGAGGGAGGAAATTTAAGCAGCAGATTCAGGGTTTCAGCATCCATTTCACTTTCCCTGCCCCCCCGCCATGAACTATCGCTCCCCGGGCCCCAGCCGGCAAGTCGGATGCTATGTCAGCTGAACACTGCGCTCGCTTCCTCTCTCAAACACCAGCTCAGCAAGCCGTGTAAAACGCTGGATGGCAGACGGGAAAGCCAAGTATTTCTGGAATACATCTCTCCTCCTTTTAATTAAGGGCCCAGGTAGAGAGCCGCTCACACAGAAGCATTCGCCCTGCGAAGCTGCATCCAGCGAGGCAGAGGGAGGCAAGTCAGAGCAAGATGAGACCCAAACAAAGGAAAGCAAACACGGGTTGTAAGGGAAGAGCAGGATACAACTGCACTGACCTGCCCAGCTATTATTTTCGCAATCAAACTGAGGTCTAGAAACTCCAACGGCCAAAGGGAAGGCTTCGCCTGCTTGAGAACGCCTCGCAGCGACTTCCCCAGCAGCACAGCCCTCATCCCGTGTGCAGATGGAAAATGAAAACCTCTCAAACCCCACTTTGGCGGCAGTTCCTGGGGATAACTGGCGGAGGCTGGGAAGTCGCCTCTCCACCTGCCAGCCCTTCCCCAGGGACATCCCTGCCTGCATCCCCAGCTTCGGGGGCACCCCAGGAACGGGGGCTGCTGTGGGGCTGCCCCCACAAACACGCAGCTCCGAGCAGGGTGAGGCAAATGGGGAGAAGAACTAAGCAGCTTCCACCTTGAAACCTAGGAAGACAAGCCCGAGCCTGTGCACCGCACACGCCAGGGGCATGCGGTGCCAGGGTGCAGCCAGCCGCGGGGTCACGTCACAGGCCAGCCTTCTCGCTCGGTGCTAGCCCGAGCAACACGTACTGCTGGCTCTACAAAAATAATATTCCTCATTCTTAATCCAGTATAAATTATTTGTTACAATAAATACTTGCACTGAAAGCCTTGAGGCTTTACTAACAAAGCTGGGTTTGCACACAGGCTGCCAGGTTTTGAGAACTGGTTTGATCAGCTGGAGAAGCTGTTTCGCATGCTTAGCGAGCGTGTTTAGGCTTCACAAGACAATTTCAGTCAAAAGAGCCACTGTTGGTGGCTGCTCTTCTTCCCCACAGTCCGCTCTACTCCAGCTCTCAGCAGCCCTCAATGACTCAAACTGGGAAACGTTTTGCCATCGTTTGAACTGGGAGAAAACAACCATCACCAGGGCCCTCGGATGGGTCCATCCACTCAAGAGATCCACATGCTCAGCAAGGGGCAGCTCCTGCCAGCGCCCCAGTGAGCAGCAAGCCAACAACTTTCAAGATGAATTAAGGCCACCGCTTCCGTAGAGTTACGCTGGTGGAAGGCGGCTTTGTCAAACCAAAATGAAAGCTAAAAACGTGCTATGTTCACCCCATTGTTCCTTCGTCTTTTCTAATAGCTGTTTTCTCTCCTCCATCACTCTCAGGCTTCTCACGCTCAGCTGTGACTCTTTGTGCCTCCCCTTCACTGCCTTCTGCTTCTGTTTGTCCTTTTGATCTCAGCTTCTCAGCTTGTGTTTTCTGCTGCCTCCCCATCCCCCAACGCCTGATTTCCACTTTTATTAGGGTGCGAGGCAGAACAGCTCAAAGGATGAACAATGCGTTTTCGCTGAAAAGGCTTTGAAGCTGAACTGGGTTGTTTACAGACAGATTCCCCCATCTCCTACTGAAATAAAATAGTATTCTACCTCCACCAAAGCTCTTGCTGTTTATTTGCTGTTTATTTTCACTTGGAAGCAATTATAAAAAGCTAATGGCACATTAAATGCACAAAAACAGGATTAGGAGCACGGGAGTATGACCACTCAAAAAAACCCAAACTAACAAAAAACCCAGACAGTCGCAACTCCCAACAGCCCACAGTTCCTAGGAGAAATTATCTTGGAGTCCAATTGTAAAGCTCTGGCTGCTGCAAGGACAGATTAAGGCTTCAACCAGCCCCTAAAATCCCCTGTGAACCAGCACACTGGGCTGTGTTTTCTACACAAGCGTGCTCTCCTCCAATACTAAACAGGAATGTGGACCAAATAACTGCTTCCCCATCCAAGCGCAGGTAACTCCAAAGCATTACTTCAGCTCACGCATGCTCTTTCAAGTTTACACGTTGAAACTCTTCCAAGTCGAGCAGCTTGGAGCAAACGACAAAGCACAAGCCCATAGCTCCTGCCTGCAACTTTGCTTCCCTGCCTGCCCCAAAGGCACCACTTACATCCAGTAGCAGAGCCAGACTCCCAGCACAAGACTCCTCAGTAGCAGCGTCTCCCAAAGACGACCCCTGGGCTGGGTAGTACCATCTATAAACTGAGGCACGACGGGAGGTAAGAAGCACACTACTGTGAGCTGTGAAGATAAGACTGTAGTTCTTTGGTCTGCTCAGCGCAGCGCTTCGTTCCCACCCAGATTTAGAGCCCATCGCTTTGGCAGGAGTGTGGCGCAGCTGGATGAGGGGCAAAGCGGGTCCTGGAGAACTCCGAGCCCCAGTTCTGCCTCTTGTTGGGGTGTTACTGCACTCATCTGGGGGAAAATGTCCCCCCGGACTATGAATGAAAGAAGCAAAACACCCCAAAAACATCACTGATTCATGAGCTGCATTAGTCAGCAGCCACCTCCACCAGGATGCCCAACACTACCTGCGCAGGATTACGCTTTAAAACAGTGGAAAGGAAAAAGCCAGGAGAAGCCTGCAAGGTCCACATCTCAAAAAAGTCATAACCATCACAACCAGCATAAAAAGACTGCTCTCTGGGAGAAGGGGCCTGCGAGTTCCCCAGGAATCCCACGAGTACAGGCAGCCAAGAGAACCGGGCAGCTGCCCTCTCCAACTCCCCCTGACAGAACACATGCTTAGCGGTGAATTACAATAAATTAAACCTCAGCTCATCCAAAGAGCACAATTTTTGTTTTCATCAGAGACAGGTAAATTTTCAAGCTGACTGACCAAACAAAGAAAGCATAAAATAGTTAAGGTTAAATTATGCCACTCTGACTACAAGCTGTAATCTCTATTATTCAAAATTCAAGATTTGCAGGCTACAGAGTAGGTTTGGGAGCTCTTAATCAATGACTGAAATGAAAGCTAATGCTTTACATGATGCACAGACCTTCCACAGAGGGCAGAGAGATTAACTCTCTCTAGATCACAGCCTGCAACCATAAAAGTTTATTTCCTTACCATCGCTACATCTTAAATAACTTAAGGCAACCCTAAACCAGTAACAGCGCAATTTTAAGCAAAGAGCTTTTATTTTTATGGGACAAAATCTCCTTTTTTAACAAACTCCACCCACAAATGCTGCAGCCGGAGACTGCCTGCTTTAAAGAAAGAACACGGGCACTGGGAAACAACGACATCTGGAAGCTCCCAAGGCAGAAGCCAGAACTGCCTGGCCCAGGCTTGGCTATTTGGGCCTCAGTTAGTGATGAGGCAGAAATTCAAGCAAAAATCATGTTAAGTGCTTCAAAAAAACCTCAAGCCTATCATGGAATAGCTCTGTAGATCAGCTGTTTGCCAAATTTTCTCACTTTAGACTTGGAGTTGCAGGGAAGAACCGACATCAGCATTTGATCTAAACTCTCGAGGAGAAGATGGAAAGCGGTCCCATCCCTAGCCAACACCACACACTTCAGCACAAACGCGCACGTAGAGAGGTGTCGGAACCCTCCTGGAACAATCGCTGCCCAATAGAGCTCCTGGCCTCTCCAGCATTCAGAAACACTGACTCCACCTCATGGGATCACAGCAAGGCTTGGTTATAGAGACAAACACAAAGGAATGAAATTCCCAATCCGCAGACGACCCAATGAGTGCATATTCCTCACTCCAGATTCTTCCTCTGCATTTCAGAAGACTCCCAAGTCACATCCTTGCTAGGCAGTCCCATTTATCCTCTGCCAAGTAAATACTTCAAACAGTTCTTTACGATAAGATGTCATGATGGTATTTGAACAGGACAATTTCAGGAACAACGGACCATCATTCCCAAATTAAAACACGTGAACTCGTACTGTGCGTATATGTTAAAACCACAGCATTTCCAGTGGAGCAGTAATTCGATGAGGTAAGTTGCTAATTGGTTTTAGTTCCCCGAAAACGAAAATTACAACACATTACAGAGTAATTTGAAAACAAAACTGTTGATAACTTGAAAATATTGCTCCAGTTGATACAGTCAAAATGCTTCCATGTATCTTCTCCTTTAAACAGGAGTGAGGAGAATTCCCAGGTTACAGCAGCCTGGTTTGCTGTCAGGATTCAGAGTCTGCGATAGCTTTGCCTGCAAATTGTGACGGCCCAAAGGACACAAAGCTACGCTCGAGAGCCCGGAATGGCTTTGCTCCCCCACCTCCTTACACACATGCAATCCTTCTCAGCCTTAATTTTGGATACAAGGTGGGTTTGTATCACCCTTTGCCTTCCACAAACAGCTTCAACGTAGAAACCACACCAATATCACTTCAGTTGCAAGAACTCACACATCTACGCTAGTTCATAGTTTCTAAAACTAAAAGCTTTATCGCCTCAAAATCTACACAGTCAGATGGAAGAAGACCTAAAGTCGTTGAGCAAAGCCTCTCCCTAATGCACCAACGTGTTGCCTGGCACTGGATCAGGAATGGGGCCAGGCATGGCTCTCCTGCTCTCCCTCCAACAGGAGGACGGGTGCCTCAAGAGGTGCCATCCTTGGGAGGGCTGGGGACAGGGCAAGGAGGAGCTCGCCTGGGCTACCAGATCCTGAAGCTCTATTCGAGATGTTTCTCACGAAAAGGATTAGGAATTACAGGTTGCAAACAGAAGAAACATCTGCTGGCAGCAGGCAGCCATCCAGGCTCACCAGTGGCACAGGAAGAGAAATCCTCCACAGGTTTTCAATGGTGCACACAGAGCAAGCAGTGATCGCAGACCGACATCAAAGCAGAAAATATCCATTTTTTTGGTGTAAATTATCCTTCCTGGCATGTATGAGGCAGTGGTGAATCCCTGATCAGAGGGCAAAGGCGGGCAGCCTGGGCTTGGGGCAGGGGAGCAGTGGCAGTAGCCCTGTCACAGAGCGAGCTCAGCCTGTGGGGGGCTGTGTTTTGGAGCCCCATTAACTCCAGGAAAGGATGTAAAACATTCAAGGTCCACTGTCAGTCATGCACACCACTAAATTTTCAAGCAATTTTTCAAGGCTGCGTTGCTTTCTGTGTGTACAAAGAGAGCAATCCCGCCTGCATTAGGCATCTCCCTGTTCTCAGTAGTTTACACGCTGAAAAAAAGCAAGACTAAAAAAAAAAAGAAATCACAATACTAGAAACAGCTCCATAAAAACTGGTTTTGAACACCTACTCAGTCAAAACTGCACTACAGGGGAGCAGGACACGGCTTACACGCTCCTTCAGGTGTTCACCTTTTCCCCAAATGCCCAAAAAGCTCAGCTGCAGGGTCCAGCCTTTTACAGAGATGCCTTTGGCTTAACCCAAAGACTGTTTCCCATCTTATTAAGATGGGGTTACCAAGCAGCAGCAGCGACACTCTCATTAAACCACGGCCTGCAGAAAGCCACCAACACAAAGGCATTTCCCAACCCCCTCAGTGAAGCTGGCGGGGCTGTCACAGCCACCCAGGGTGGAGGAAGGAGAGGAGAGGACGGTGGTGCACCGGTAACACACCATGTGTCCTCCAGCAGACCCTGTCTGGAGGGCGGGAGGGAGTTGGAGCCACGCGGGGAAGCCAGATGCGAGGCCTGGCACTGACGCCAGCAGTCGAGCTATTTTTACCAACCAATGGGTTGTGGTGCCGGTGCAGGAGCTGTTTCTCTTCTCCAAGCCCAGCTCACAGTGTTCAGCCAGGCTGGAGGGATCTGAGCGGCTATCGGGGCTGAGGTGGGAGCTCAGCATCCGCTGCTGCCAGACCAGGAGGGAATTCAGGCACTGCTTGCAGAGTTCTGGGCTTTTCTGCCCACATGGACAAGCACCAACTCCAAAAAAAAGAAAAAGGGGGGTATTTTTGGCAGTCAGGCTTCCCCGTCTGAACGCACAGAAAAATCCATTAAATCACTTAGGACAGAGAAGCCCCAATAGATGATAATTTCTCCCAGCCGCTATGATATCCACCCACACCTAAAGTCTTTACCAAGTTCAGCTCCCCCTCCCTGGATACAACACAAGCACACACTTGAAGAAGAATGACAAGACAATAAAAGTGTAACTTAAACAAACATATTCAAATTATTCAGTGCACACCACCAGTTTTCACTGGGCTTTCAGACTCTTCGCAGTCTCTTGAAGCCAAATACCAGGAATACCTGCTAGAATTATCACAGTGATGCCGGCCTTCCTAGTCCTCTCTCCATTTCTCAGGCTTCCTTCCTGGCTTCTTTCCAGTATTCCCATCTCTTGCAGAAGATCCTGTTTTCCTTCCTCGTCTGGGTTGTCTCCTCCTCTTCCTTCTCATTGTTACTCACTCCTTTTTTCATCTTTCCCAATACTGTATCTGCTCCATCCTCTCTGGCTGCAGCCTTCTCCCCTGTGCTGCCCAGCAAACCACCTTCGTGCTGACTCCATGATCAGCCCCGCTCTGCTCACTTCACACCCAGGGAAGAAGATGTGTTTGCATCATGGTTTTGCTGTCCCGATAACTTCAGAGTCTCTTTCCTACCTCACACCCTGATTGTCACTGAGCATGAGGACACACGGCTTCTCCCTCAAGCACCCCAATAGCCAAGAAACTCTCCACCACAACCTGTTCTGGTTCTTACAACCCCAGCCCTGCCCCGGTGCCCAGGAAATGGCTGAGAAGAGCAACACAAGCCGCTAGCTCAGCCTTTTCTTTGTCCAATTTCCCATCCTCCAGCCCAGGTCAAGAGAACTGAGGGCTCCTGCCAGCCTTCTCCACACCAGTCCCACTGCAGGGCAGATCCATATTCCCCAGCCTGACACCGCCTAAAAACTAGAACATCAGGCACAGTATTAAGCACAAAAATCCCAATTTGAAAAGTAACTACGTGTTCTAATAAAATAGCAATGTAGTCAGCCTGAAACTTCCTTTGCTTAGAAGAGGCCGGCTGCCTTCCACAGCAGAAGTGAGAGAGACAGTTTCCGTGGTCCGGCAAGCTCCCTGCACCAGAAACAGCAGCTCCTGTGAAGCTCAGCTCTGCAGAGCCCTGAGCACAGGGCAGGCTCGGGGTTTTTTCACCACCGAACTACAGAACCATAAAATGGTTTGGATTGTAAGAGACCATGAAGGTCATCCAGTCCAACCCCCCTGCAGTAAGCAGAGGCTTCTTCAACTCGATCAGGTTGCTCAGAGCCCCATCCAACCTGACTTATGTGGACAGTCACTTGACAAAACGCATTAAACTTAAGCCACTACGGTCACCTCCAGGAGCAGCTCCACACCCTCTGTCGCTCCTGCACACCAAACCGAGCCAAGAGCCAACAGGCAGAAAGGAGGCAGGAGTTTACTCTTTTTTTTTTTTATTCCGACTACAGCCTCTGACACAAAACTAGGCCTGGCGCCTCCTTTAGTGATACTGCACACTCAGACAAGCCGCAGAGCTATTTTTTACCCTCTGCTACCCAAGACATTGGATTATCAGTGCGCTGGAACCAGCTCAGTGCCATCTCCTCACCACTCACACAGTCCCTGTGTCCACTCAATACCATCAAGGCTGAAACATTCCACCAGCACCACAGCATCTCCAAGCTCTTCAGAGGAACACCCAGCATTTGACAAACAATTGGGTTGTCAGAGGGGCAGGCGCACACCCAGCTTGAGCTACTTGAAAGTGGAAGCTTACAGAGTCTGGCAGGAGAGGGGGGGGAAGAAAGAAAAAAAAAAAAAGCGTTGCCTATGCAAATGAATGAAAATTCATCTCGCAAAGAGCAGCCTGCAGGACTGGAAAGGACTCCCAAGAGGAGCCTGTGCTCCCCTCAGTGCAAGCAGAGCACTTGTACGTGCCTATGGCAGCTCACAGCACTGGTGTTTACAAATCCTTGCTCAGGTCGACACTTGGCCTAATACCAATTTGCCTTAAAGAGAGTGGTCTGTTTCAAAGAGACATTGCTTACAAACCAACCCAACATGAACGTTTATCATGGCCACCTATGCGTCTCCTGAACATTTACATTTCTTCTGATAAACTAAGAGCTGTGAGGAGAATCAAAGATTTCCCTAAGCATCCTGCATACCAAAACCATCCCTGATCTCCCTGTGAACAGCTTTTGGTGCTCAAGACAAAGCTTACAGCATGTTATGCTGAACTTCTTGCTCCACAAGTCCCTTCTTTCAGTATTTTTGATATGTGGCCCTGCTGTCACTTACAAGACACAACAGCAGAGCGCTCCATCAGCCAGTGCTGGGCGTCTGACATCCACCCTCCTCACCAGTCTCCTGAGCCACAAAGACAGCAGCGTTCCAGCTGCAATAAGAGAACCTCCAGCCCAACTGGTGCTGGTTGTCGCCGTTTAAGCTACACCCTTCTTGCACACTGCCTGCACGCGCTCTGGGTTCGTTACTGGTGCTAACAATGACCCAGGCATGGACAGCATGAAGTGTTCTACAGCTTTCAAGGACGATACAGTCAGAAGCCAGCACTTCACAGCACTCAGGCAGACATGGAAAAGCGTAAGAAAGACTTGCCTAGAGGTTCCCTGATCAGCAGCATCTCCTGGCTCCTGCTGGCTGAACACAAGAGGAGGATACCACCAAAGACCTGTCAGGTACCATATTTCCTCCTTGAAAGACACTACCCAATAACATTCTAACCTCTACCATTTCTCAAAACCCACCAAGCTTGCACTCACAGTGGTGGCAGACTGACCTCAACTTCATCATTGTTCAGTGAAGACAACTGCCCAAGGCGTGTGCTCAGCTCTCTTCACTGGAGGAATATACTGGTCAATGAAAAACCAACCAGACATGCAGGACACCTGCCCTGAAGACAGCACTCCCATCATCCACACTGCCTCCATCCATGTACCCAGAATACCTATCAGTTCAACAGAACAATTAATTTACAGGTAAGTCACCCTGACTGAATATTTACATGGCCAAAAGGCTGGGTTCTAACCAAACAATTTGGAACTGCACTACAGCCAACATCATCAGAGGAGCAGACATGCCAAGGCAGTGGCACCATGGGGAATAGGGGCTTCCCTGGCCCTCAGAGAACCACAAAGCTTGTCATTTCTCTCTACTATTTAAACCCACAAACAAGAGTTCGCTCAGCTTGGTGCAGGGTGCACTATTTAGACTTGATAACAGCTTTCTTGTAACACAGGTGACACGCTAAGCAATTGGGATGCATTATCCTTAACTGGGTCCTTTTGGAGACCCAGGCCCAGCAAAGGTAGCAGCTGGGAGGCTCACGGTGGAGAGCACAACCGGCCCCTGTGCCAAGCATCTGCTGGACCCAAAGCAAGAGAGTTTCACCTGAAGCTTCCTGCAAAGCAGTGCGGAGCCACTGAAACTGCCACACGCCCCCTCCACAGGCCTCCCCGCGCTCAGCAGGACTTCACTGGGTGTCTGGCTTTTGGGCACCGGCTGGCAGCTTGGAGCACGGTGCCAGCAGCAAGTCTTCCCACCAACAACCTACAAAAGGGATTTCGTGGCACAGCTGTTGTCACAGAGCCCTTGCTAGAAACCCTCACTGCTCTGTGCCCCTGGCTCCTACCAGTGGCAAAACTGTTTTGGACGCACCACTCTCCAAAACAACTCCAGAAGCCCAGCAGAAAGCTGCACACAGGCAAGAGCCAATAAAACCACCAGGAAACAGGCAAGGGACTCTTCCCCTCACTCACTTTAAGGATACGAGGAGCCTCAAAGTAAACACACACAATAAGAAAACAACGTTTTGCCAACTACATCACCCTCACTGATTCGGGGCTCCGCCAGGGATGCTGGCTCACCAGGTGGACATTCGCTGCAGAAGCCTTTTCCCTACAATCTTGCAATCCCCACCTCTCTGCCCCCCCATTAATTCCTCCCTTCGCTGCCCAGCCCTTGCTCCGCTGGCAGCTCCATCTGCGCTTTTCCCAGGTGCAGCTGCGAGATCAGAGGCCAGTGTCCCCTCACTCACCTCCTGCCAGCGCCTGGGCAGGGATGCGGGATGCGAATGGAGAGTCCCAGCACGCTGCTCCCGCGCTGCGCTTCCAGGGGTTGCCAGCAATAAATATGATCATCGGCTGTGCTGATGCTGCAGTTGCCACTACTGAAATATTATGATGCAGCCCTTAAAGTAACACCATGGCGAGCGGGCTGGGAATTAACCCACAAAGCGCGACCCAGAGAATGGGAACACTGCTCCTTCCCCTCCTTCCTAACGGGGCAGCAAATTGCACTTTGTTTCTTCCTTTCCCCAGAATGAGTTAGAAATGGCACGACCTCCCATCTCGTGAAAAGTTCTCAAATTTACTGAGATTTACTTTTGGGTCAGTAGTATCAGCAAAAAAATGCAACAACACCTGCAGATCAATCCACTCTGCACACACTGAAGGGAGAGCAAAGAGCAACTTCCCAAACCACTTCGATGTAGCAGCACCATTACAACTGTTTCCAAATAAAACACTCTATAATGTTGCAACTACCCAAAATTTACAATTTTGTGCTATTCAGAGGTTTTTTCTTTGATGAGCTTTTAAACAGCTTATAAAAATACCTGTGCTTTGCAGAGGCACAATTTAGATGAGGCTGTGCTTTACCTTTTGTACTACCTCCACTGAACTTTTATTCTCCCGTCTACTTAAAATCCTCAACTGCATCTCTATTTAACTGTCAGAAGACGACAGCTATTGTCATAGTGCTGTGTCTTCTTTAAGATATACCTACCCAATACGGAAAAAATACTGGATTCGCCTACAGTCTAGCATTTTCCAGGCACACACACAACACAAGGCTATTCTTAAAAGACGAGTCACACGCAAGGTTTCATGATCTTTACAGGAATAAGAGGTCCTTGTGAGAAGAACACTGTGCAGAAAGTTTCCTCAGAAAAGAAGCCTTGAACAAGAACCAAGTTATTTCTGCAAATGTGACCAGAAAGTTCCTCGGCACAAGAAGAGATCTTTACGCATCCTCCGCGTGGGCTGTACTCAAGGCCCATTTTTAAGCACCATCAGAACAGCAGCCGATCTCCAGGAGGCCACACGCCATTGGAGCCTTAGGAGCTCTCCAAAAGCTCTTTATTTACCCATGTTTTCTTCACCCGCATTTACAGCCCTTTATATTCAACCTAGATAAGGAAAACATGAATGACAGCCGGGCCGCTAACACAGCTCAAGCAGGATCGCTGCTCCTGCCTGTGTGAAACAACGGCCTGGAAGCAATTTGTTTTCCCATCTGATTTCACATGGGAAGCCCATCCGCCAGCGGGGCCGTGTCCCAGCCGCCCGTCCCCTCCCTGCTGGGAGCCCAGCATACAAGAGGACATTGTCCCGCCTGAATGACAAACAGTTTTGTGACGCCGAGGCTGTAAAGTGCATCAGACAGGTGCAGGGAAGCTTACCAAATTGGTGCGTACACGTCTCTCCAGTTCGGGGACAAGTTAATTCCTAGGAAGAATACACACGGAACGCCAACAATAGTCAGAGAGGAAGCAAGTAGCTGGGGCAGGCGGGGGGTGCTCCCTGCTCAGCCCTTTGCCCCAGCTCCACTTTCCCAGCCCTCCCACCACACATGCAGGGGCTCCATCTCCATCGGGACAGATCGATTCTCCCAGCAAACCTGGGTTTCCTGAGCTGCAGTTCTACCCCGGCTCACCTGAAGAAGAGTAAAACCGAGTACGCCTTCAAAACCCAATGCTCATCTGCAGAAAGAAATCCCACTGCCCAAATAGAATTTGAAAGCATTTGTAGGGAGGGGGAAAAATCCCTTTAAACCAAACACAGAGATGCCTGGTACTTGCCAGCAAGTTCACAATAAAAACGATTGCTATTTCTGTCCCTGCATCTCCAGAAGCCCAGACTCAATTTGATTCATTTTCCCTATAAGGTATTTTTAAGTATAGCAGAAAAAGGCCAACTAATTGCCCGAACGTGTCCCTGCAGATTGCACAGCAGCAGCCACGCATGCATAAACCATTACACAGCTGGCAAGCGAACAGGCACATCAGCCAGCCAGGGAGCGAGATCCAGACAGGTTACCCCACCAGAGGCATGACAAAAACCAGGACAACCAGGTATCTCCGGTGTCTGCACATATACCGATTAATTCAAGCACCTTAAGGTTTTTAGCTTTGTTTTTAAATACGCACTAAGTGGATCATTCAACAGAAAGCACACAGCCAAGACCTCAGCAAACCGCAGCTGGTGTTTAGTGACTGTACCATCTTCAAAGACCCCTTTTAATCAACTTTTAAGTCCTTGTCACAGGATGCCAGCGTGTCCCAGCACACCCAAGGTTTCACTGAACAGCACCACCATGCCAAATTATTCCACCCTTTTCACCAACCTGCCATGCTTGCAAATAGGATCCAGGGACTTATTCAGCTGGAGAAAAACGCGGCCAAGCAAAAAAGTTCCTTCTTTAAAAAACAGAAATAAAATTTGCTATCTGTAATCCAGTTCGGATGAGCCCACAAGTGGAGCTGTGCTGGCACAAGTGCTGAGAAGGATTTCAGCCTGTAACGTAGCAGAGAGAGCCCTCATGAAATAGAATTTTTAATAGGTTTACAGGAAACTAAGACTAGTAACACGAATTACAATGTGCAGAAAAGGTCTTCATTTCCTCCACCCCAATAAATACATTTCTATACTCAATGTTTCAGCAGGAGTCAAATCAAACACCAGATTAAACCCAGGCATTTTCTGTTCAAGGCGTAAGGCAAAACCGCTGTACGATCACGGCAGCCCCACAGAAGAGCACTGGACTCCGCTGCTGCCCAACACCAGAAACTTGTTGCAACAGATGAAATGACTCACGAAGCAGAGACACGCACAGCTACGGCTGAGCTGCCAAGGGGAGGGGAAAGCCGCCCCAGCTGCCGCGTGTTTAGGGAAAGACTGCAATCCACCCAGTGCTGTTTGCCAGGCCCTCCGCACATCACGCAATGCTACGGTAGGTAGAACTGAGTCGGCTCCTCTTGAATTCAAATTGCTGAAAAGCTGTTCTACCTTTAAAAAAAAAAAAAGGCATCACTACTGCCAGATGTGAAAAATTCCTCCAGTTCTGGTTTCCTGGAGGGAGCAGGAAGGGAGGCTGTGACCACCTCACCCTGTGCGTGCCTGGGTCGGCCGTGCTCCGCGTGAGAAGGCACAACAGGCTTCATACAGCTCAAACACGAAATCTCCTTGAAAAATACACACCTCTCCCGGGTCTCGGCAGCCAAGACAGCTGACATGCATCAAAAACATGACGTTAAATGGCATTGCATCTGCATTAAGGAAAGACCCAAGCACTCCTGCCCCTTGAGAAGAGGAACGGTTCTGGCCGTGCCCGGCTCAGCCAATATGCTCCAGCGCAGAGCAGAGGCGCGAGCTGGCAGCCTGCCCTGCTCATGTGCCTTTCTTGGAGCCTCTTCCAGCTCCTCCTCAAGGGAGCCTGCTGGGACCATGTCTTCCAGCAGGGAGAGGCTCCGGCGTGCAAAGGCAGCAGCCTCCTCACCGGCACTTTCTCCGGCCGAGCAGAGCTGAGCCTTGAGTTCCAGGGTTTGAGCCGGTGACCCTCTCCTCGCAGCCAGAGGGGAGCAGGGCGTGAAAGGTGCCCCAAAACGTAACCACGTGCCTCAGTGCACATGGAATGGAAAAGCTGACTCAAATCACGTCCGCATTAAGTTGCGCAGAAGATGACATCGTGCAGAAGCAGTATCAAACAGGAACTGCTGCCGTGTGCCTCAGCACTCTAAAGTTGTAGATACACGATCGGGCTCCCCCAAGTAATGCTACAATACTCGATGATATTCCCCAAGCAGTTTTTCCTAAAATCCGTAGTTGCATTACCTAGGCAGTTTTTCTATAATACCTCTGCCATGCCTGATGACCATGGATTTCTACCCAGTTATAACACTCCAACACTTACAGACAAGTCTTTGGAAATTTATCTTTAAAAACCGCTTCCTTTTAAACTGCCAGCACCTTCCCACCAGCAGCCACATATTTCAACGCAGTCTGAAAAACCAAGCAGTGGGGGAAGTTTCTTTAACAGCTGCGTACGTTTGCACACAGTTCCTGACAGCGATGGTGATGCAGGGTCATGGCAGAGCCATGTGATGCTCACCGAGCACAACTCCTGTTTAAACAGCACCAGGGTCAGAAGATTCACCACAGCAAGGCTGGAAAACAGCACAGTTTGAGAAATATTTTGAAACAAAGGCTAGAGACTAACTCGGTACCTTTTCAGCTGCAACTCTGAAGTTAATCTTTACGAGAAGCGTTTGGAGGTTTTAACAATAACTCTTCCTACAAACACAGCACTAGTCCTCCTCCACAGCCTCCGTTTACCACCCACAGCTGCCTGCGCAGAGCAAAGTGGCCAGTCCTGGAATTGGAAACCTCCACCTCTGCTTGGAGGTCTGAGTCCTTCAACTCCACCCTTTAAGATAGAGAAGCCGCCTCTCAGAATAAATGCACTTGCTATTAAACCACAAGCACAGAACGCTCCTCACTCCTAAGAAAACGTACGGTGGGTTTTTTCTCCTGGCATCTCTCCCAAAGACCAGACAGTTCAGAAACAGGCGCTCAAAAAATTAACTCGCTTTCTCAAAGAAACTGTTTGTGACCAAGTCTCAGAGCAGTTTGAAGCTGCCCTCCTGGCTGGGTGTGTTAAGAGTATCTTTTGGTTAAAAAACAAGCTTTCATGTGTAAAAGGTTAACCGCATTTACACCTTGAATACCGTACTTGAAAGCATCCAGACCAACGGGCTCCTTAGCAATTCCTCCGAGGGAGGTGGGAACACGAACTGGTTGGTCTGGTTGCTTTATAAAGTCTCAAGTATGCTGTTTTCTACATTTTCATTAAAGATTAAGTCAGCAAAGTTCTGCTGAGGCTTAGGAAAAATACTGAAAGCCACCAGCCCTAACGATTACTGAGGCTGTCCGTAGGAACTCAGCATTTTTCCTAGTATGGGACTAACACAGAAACTCTCAGTTCAACAAGTATTCCTGTGAGACATAGCCGGATGCACTGGGAACAGAGAACACACCTGCAGCTGCTTTTGCAAAGATGCTTCAACAGCCACAGGGGGACAGGCAGGCAGGATCCGTGCAAAGTGCCAAGCTGTCCCTTCAAAGGCAGCTCCTGCTCCTGTCTACAATTCCAGCACAACTGTCCCAGAATGGGTCAGCCACATGAGTTTCCCAAAATCTCAGATCCTGCACGAATCCAAGTTCATAAGTGTTGTATCAGCAGCAGGTCTGGAGAGTGCAGGAACAGCCGAAGGCGCGGGGCTGAGACCAAGGCTCCAAGCACTCTGGCCTTGCTTGGAACACCAGATCCCTGAACGTGGTGTGGCAGGATCCAATCCACTAAGTGACAGGAAGGATTTCAGGGGGATTCTTTGGAATAGTATATAAAAAGAAACAAACAAACAAACAAAATTTGTTGAAATTTTTCCATGCTTGTTATGTTGCGACCCCAGTAACATGGGGTGGCTTTCCTGCAGACAGACACAGCAGCAAGGAAGTCAGCAAACTATCCTCTTAATTACAAGACATTTATTATAACACAGGTAGAAGGAAACTTTTTTAAAAGTGAAGGACATAACTCTGGTGATTCTTTAGCAGCCGAGAACTGGAAACAGGGAGACCAATGCTCCCGTACCTGCTGCACAAGCAAGTCCAGTTACACAAAAGGGCTCTACAGCCAACAGCGCCTTCATTCATCCATTATTTCTGGGGCATTTTTTAAGTCTCGCTTGCAAAACGCCAGTAAGTGTTTCGACAAAGGCTCTGAAGTTCGTCCTGGCAAAAAAAAGAGAAGCAGCAACACAGGCCTCCATGGCTATCGACACATCCAGGAGACCAATAAATTCTGGCCTTGCCTTCTTACAGTACTCAAAACAAACAAAAGAGCAGCTTAAGTCCAACATCCCACCTACGTTTCTGTGCCATAAAGCCTCAGAAGGAAAAATGGTCAGGTTTGCAGCCAGAGCTACAAAACAGGTTAAATTAATATTCCACTCCCTCCCTCCCATGGGGTCCTTGGAGCAGCTTTGAAGACACACTGGTCTAAAAAGAGAGGACTCTTCTTCAGAGAGACTTGATGATGGCAAAAGTATTTTCAATTTGCTCACTGAATCAACTGAACATTGTCTGCCTTTCCCATAACAACGTTTATTGCATCAATAGATAATGGAACTGGTCCATATTGACAACACTACTGATTTAGCATCAGATTCGACCCATTTTGAGACAGAGACACAATATTTGCATTTCAACACTGACATTTGTTCAGATCACACACTGCAATAGAAAACTGGGGAGAGGGAGCATTTTAAACAATGTTTGCTCCCCGTTTTCAGATGGAAACTGGACATTGTTGAAAGTGTTGAGAAGCTAATGCTTTAGTAAATTTGCAAGAAGTTTAAGTAGTGAACACCATGCCATGTTGGACCACTGCAAGGGCTCAAGATACATGCTGGGGTCCATACAAGTGTCTCGTGCTGGTTCTATGCTCTGCTTGCCAAGCACTCCAGGTCAGAGAGGATGACTCTTGCATGCACGTCCACCCTTGAGATCTCCTTTTCACATCCCTTGACTACATCCTCTCCTACATGACTTTGTTCCGAGATGGGCAGAAAGCAAAACTTTCTTGCTTTCCAACTCCCACGAGGCTTCCCAATTTTGAATGACTCGGTGAAACAGCTCTACGCACCTACTGCCTGGGCTGAAACCAAGAGTGCTTAAAGCGAGATTGGTTTGTGCAAAGCAGTTTGACATTTGGAAAAGTTTAAATATCAAAATTTACTCCTCTGTAGAAACTGAAAATAATACATACTTAAGACATGACATATCACTGGCATTTATACAGCTTGAATCAATCCCCAGTCAGGAGGCACTCTCTCCAAAACCCTTTGCAATTTATAGAGATGCATCTAGGCTCCAAAAGTGAGAGAAGTGCCCATTGTTTCAACATTTGAGTTGTATTGATACAGTCTATGCAGAGAGCTGAAGTCTGACCCCTCCTTTGCAGATGTTACAGTTAAATACATTTCTAAATTGTTTAAATAACATGAAATAATTTAACTACACCGTTTGTATCAGTAACACCAGGCTGACCTCCTGTACAAAAACACAATGGTGTTTAGTTCATAAACTAATTTCACCATCAAATAAATTAAGGGCCTTTGATTAGATGAAGTAGTTAAAGACCCCATAGCAACACAGCCTGCATGTTGCCCAGTGTCTCCACAGATTTTAAATCTCATTTATTTCTCCAATTTAAATTCAGGATATACACCATAGTCACTATTTTATGAAACCCATCCTACAGGAGCTGCTTATGCTAGTAAAGTCAAACATTTGCTTTTTGAAAGGAGCATCCATAAGCACTATCACTGGTTTATACACTGAATTTTATTTTACTGTGCTGTTGTATCGCATTAGTACTCATCTGTTAAGGAGAAGGCATTCTGTTTCTAATTACCAAAGCCTTTTTTTTTTAAAAAAAAAAAAAGTTGATTTTTCAAGTTGAATATTTATTTGAAAAGAAATAGTTCTAGAGGTGCTTCAAGTAAAAATTGTTTAACATATGTTTTACAGCCTTTCCAAATTCTTTTTATGGTCCTGGAGCCTGTCCACATTTGTGGAAAAAATGTAATGTTTCAGCTTCAATTTGTCTATTATTTCAGTGTGATGTCTTAAAGCTCTTTAGGAGAGAACACACCCATAATTCAAGTAATTTTTTCAATTCATATTTCAGAGAAACCAAACTTTTTTAAACAGGAACTTTACTAACAGTTACAGAAGTCAACTTTTGTCCTGCAAATCTCATGACTGAGATTGGTTTCCACTCCCACGTTTCCTTTCACACCTTGACATGATCCCAGTTTAGGTTTCTGGTCACGGTGTTGCGCAGGAGCACTTCTCCCAGCAGAAATTTGTGCAGCAGTGAAGGAGAAGAGCAGGGATCAGCGAAGGACGGCACTCAAGGCTGTGCCCCCACTATAAGAACCTTACTTCTTGACCGCACACAAACCTACAGCCTTTTCCTTTGTCAGGTTATGCTGAGCAACTGCAAAAGACAGAATACTCAATGTACTGGAATAAAAACTTTGCGTGAAGGGCCCCAGGTGAAGGGCCCCAGGTGAAGGGCCCCAGGTGAAGGGCCCCAGGTGAAGGGCCCCAGGTGAAGGGCCCCAGGTGAAGGGCCCCAGGTGAAGGGCCCCAGGTGAAGGGCCCCAGGTGAAGGGCCCCAGGTGAAGGGCCCCAGGTGAAGGGCCCCAGGTGAAGGGCCCCAGGTGAAGGGCCCCAGGTGAAGGGCCCCAGGTGAAGGGCCCCAGGTGAAGGGCCCCAGGTGAAGGGCCCCAGGTGAAGGGCCCCAGGTGAAGGGCCCCAGGTGAAGGGCCCCAGGTGAAGGGCCCCAGCAACCATCCATGGCTGGTCACTGAAGAGCAATCACAAAGATTCTGCCCAGCCCAGGGACACCACAGCAGCAGGCCAGGAGCTCAGGGCTATGCAGTCCAGTTTTATTAAAATGGAATAACTAGATAAACGTATGTAAATGTGACTGCCAGACACTAGCCTCAAAATCCTTTATTTCATTCAGATTACATCTAGATGAGATATTAGGTAAAAATGTTTTCCTGTGAGGATGGCGAGGCCCTGGCCCAGGTTGCCTCATTCCTGGAGGTGTCCAAGCCAGGCTGGATGGGGCTTTGAGCAACCTGATCCCTTGGGAGGTGTCCCTGCCCATGGCAGGGGGTTGGAACTGGGCTTTAGGGTCCCTTCCATCCCAAACCATTCTATGATTCCAAGCATGCATGGGCATCAGAGCAGAGCACCGGAGATGAGAAGCGGAAGGTGCTCTGCAGCATCCTTCTCCCAGCACTGGCCCACGCTGGCAGAGCAAGATTGGACCCTCCTCACATTTGCAAACCACCACAGAGTTGAAATGCTCTCGGCACAAGCAATAACACATCTGGCACCCATGTGCAGGTAGAATCATAGAATCACCAGGTTGGAAAAGACCCACCGGATCATCGAGTCCAACCATTCCTATCAAATACTAAGCCATGTCCCTCAGCGCCTCGTCCACCCGTCCCTTAAACCCCTCCAGGGAAGGTGACTCAACCCCTCCCTGGGCAGCCTCTGCCAGTGCCCAATGACCCCTTCCATGAAAAATTTTTTCGTAATCTTCAGACTGAACCTCCCCTGGCAGAGCTTGAGGCCATTCCCTCTCGTCCTGTCCCCTGTCACTTGGGAGAAAAGCCCAGCACTCTCCACAATCTCCTTTTAGATCTGCTTCTATAGAACACAGGCGAGAACTAAGCACTGCCCACACACGTGGGCAAAAGGTGGCAGAGCCCAAATGCATCCCAGTCCTCCACAGTCTCAAGTTCTATCTGTGGTGCTCAAATAAATAAATATTCCAACACCAACAAGCCACAGAGGAAAGTACATAATTTTCATTAAAAGATAAGCTCTTAATGGCCTCTCTGTCCACTTTTCTGGCTCCAACTACAGCTTTATTTTGTCCACAGAAAGCTCCCATTGATTTGGATGTTTTCCTGTCATCAAAAAGGAAACTAAAATTTGCACTCAGGATTTGAAGGGAGGTTGCTTTTAAGAGACAGACTTGTAAACAGTACAGTTACAGAGAAAGGAATGTAGAGAATGAGAAACAGCCAGCTAGAGCCTACGTTAAACACAAGCCGCCAAGGGTGTATGTAATTCAGCGACAAACTGAGCAGAGGCTGCTTAGGACCGACGATGTGCAACATTTCCCATCACATTTCTCATGTATTTTTAGCCCAGTTTCCTGAGGAAGTGAGGCCCACAGCTGCAGCGCGCCCACCTCTCCTCCACACAGCCAGGGCTGGGAGAGAAGGGCTCAGGCAGCTGAGCAGGAGACACTTGTCCCCACCCTGGCTGGCCACCAGCCATCCAAGGCTGTGTCCTGCCAAACACTGGGAAGAGGGAACAAGTACTGCAAGGGGAACTCGATTTCGTACAATAAGAATTGCATTTGCTCTGAAACCAAACTACTCAAATCACTGTGGGCTGAACTGTCAGAAACACTCAATCAGTGGGGAGACCATTTCTCCAGCCTCATGTTAACCCCCATTAAGAAAGTTCTGTGTTATTACAACCTGTAGACATCTGTACCTGTTCTGTGTGATGCAACACTTGCCTTGAGACCACGTTTACTCAGGCGCAGTGTTTGCAAGACCCTTAGGAGGACGTAGCTGCAGGCTGGTGGCCGTGGGCACCCAAGCCAGGGCTTACCAGACTCTTCTGCGTGACTCACATCAACTGCACTGCAGCCATCGTACCCCGGGACAAAACCACTGGAGAGGGCAACAAGTCATTTACTGTCTCTTGAAAGCTTACTGCAGTCACGAGCCAATAGCCCAGGTCTAAAATGTGATAAGTCAAAGTTTTACTTTTAATAACAGCACATCACTTCCTTGGGGAACTGTAAAAGGTGATGTGTTTTCTACACAAAACCCTAAAAGCAAGAAATCACAGCACAAAGCAAGATCTGGAGTAACCTGCCATTCCCTGCCCTATAAAAGGGTGGAGGGGAGAAAGTCAGAAAGATTCAAGAAACAAAAATGGGAAAAGACATGTATCAGCACTGTTCCTGAGCCAGAAAACTTGGCGCTGCATGCACCAAAAGGGTTACCTTCCTTGGAGCTCAGAAATGTCATTTGAGATGAAGCTTTTTATAACATAGTTATGCTCAAAAGCAGTGAAACACTGTTTAAAAACAACAATATAAGTGTAGGAAGAAAATTTAAGCTAAGACTGGAGGTTGCTTTTAGAAATGCAGTGGGCTTTCCTGGGCTGCAGGGAGGGACAAGAGCACCTACCACCCACCACGCTCCTCCTCCACCCACTGCTCATTCACAATCAGCTGAAGAAAACTGTAGTAAAAAGTCTTCTGCCATACCTGAAAATGTAAGTCCTCCTGAAAGGCTTTTCTTACCACTAGATTCACACAAAGCACTGCGATGACTCCATTAATTAAATAAGCAGATGTGTATTCAGTTACTGCCAGGAAGGAAACGTGCTGCAAGAAACTGTGATACCTCAGGTGTGCGTTAGCTCCTTTTGGGGCAACTACATCTACTGGGTTAGAGGAAAAACCTCACAGTCAAGTCACCTAAACTTTGGCTTTTCACTCTGAAAACTATTAAAATATCTGTTTATAAGCAAATAGAGAAACATTCTTGCATTTCCAGCTCTGGCAGGCCGGCCTTTCCAGATAACTCCATCTCAAACTGATTGGTAACGTTACATCTTCCTCCTTCATCTCCCTATTTTGCTGTCCCCTTCCAGGGCCAACAAACCCTCACACACGCCAGCTCCCAGTGTTCTGGACACCACTAACACTTGTTTATAATTCTTGCCTCTTGAACAAACTGAAAAACAAACGGGACTTTCTCCACAATGTGCAGTTTTTCTGCTAGCACAGCCCTTGCTCACAGGAAATCAGAGCACGAAAACTGGATTTTTTGAATGCCAGATCAGATGCAAAATTAAGTGGACAAAGCCATGAAGAACAGAAACCACCTAAAATTTCCAGAAAACACTGGAAATCAGTATCAGTACTGTGCTACTTAATTCCAGAGCCTTCTGCGTGAAAAAGCACAATTGCCATATCAGTCCAAGGGAGAGACAAGAAACTCGTCCCCAGCGTGGGAGGGGAAGAAGGACGATATCTGAACATGACCTTGGCAAGTACTCTCGCTTAGGAACTGATAGAGACTCGGCCTTTGCAAAAAGAAATTCAGTTAACCAGTAACGGGGAAGGACTGGTGAGCCTGTCTCGACATCACTGTTCAAATAAAAACACTTTCGTTAGCCCAACCTATCAAACATTTGATGGACGGACACCCGAGTGCCACTATCTGTCCTGCCAGCCCTGAACTGATGGGGCAGAGCTCTAACAGGCACCTCAAAAGGGAGTTGAGTTTCTTTTTTCCTTTTAACAGCCCTGAAAAATACTTGGAAAGAGAATCCAAAACTATAAGGCAGGGCATACATCCTGTTTTTGTGAAGCTATACAGTTTCTCAAGTGTTATAAAAATGATTTGCCACTAAGCGAGCCAAATGTATTAGAAAGACGCAAGCAGCGCCTGGGCTGGAAAGGAGGTGTTTTTAGCACACTCAGGCCAATTAAGATCATGGAGGTTTCCAAGCACATCACTCCTCTTAACCTAAAAGAAGAGAACCGAGTTTAGCGACTTATTTAGGGTTTCATTTGCTAATTTGCAAAAACAAGAAGAAATCTTCCTCTACTCTCCAGCACCTCCTTGGGAAAGCCCTTGCCAACACATGAGTGGCACTGCCAACAGCTCAACCCGGCATGACCCAAGTTCTCCCTCCCAGCGCCTGTGTGCTACTTCAGGGAGGGAGCATAATGCGCTCCACTTCTCTGCAGAGACCGCTAAGAGTTTTATTATAACCCTGACATCACATTTTCTGTTCAAATGAACCAGTAAAAACACATAACAGACTACATAAGCCAAGCTTAAACCAGTCCAGGCTCAGGTGGTTCGAGTACACAAGAACATGGTTGCACATGTGCTTCAAAACGCAAGTTCAACATTGAGAAGCAGGGCAGCCCATTTCCCTCCTTCCCCTCAACATAACTAAAAATGCTACTTGAAGATGACTGTTCTCTCTTCGTCTTAGCACTGATCATAGTTAGGTCAAAAGCCAGCCTTGGAAAATTTTACTCAGTGGCAGCTTTAGAAACCATAAATTATCTTTAGCCTAAGTTTACACACTTCTCCCGCTAGAGCGGGACTGCCAGCTCCCCTTCTCAAGGCTCCTCTTCAGACACCACAGAAACTGCAAAGCCAGGCAGAACCTTCACCTAAGGCACAGCAGCGTTGAGGCAGACAATTTCAGGATTACTTTTGCTAAGACAAGAAGCAGACTAGGTCTGAGCTCAAGACTGAGGTTTAGTACTTTTGACACAAGGCAGAGCTCACAGCCAGGTAGGCAGGGCCAAAGCAACAAAGCCTGCAAGGGAGCAGAAGCCTCTCAAACTGCATCACCAGTAGCTTCACTTCCACCGCAATGGAAGAAAATTAAGCACAAATCAATCAAAGCTGGGTTTCTCTGCAGGCCATGCCTGGAAAGTTTAAAACAAAGATGACTGCTTTTGAAAACTTTGCTTTGAACTGGTTTTTACAAATCTAACCCCCAAAAAGGATAATCTTTTCAAAAAAAGTTTCATTAGCTAAAGGGCTTCCCTAGCTAAAGGGCTTCTCCTCCCCCTCCTCTGCTTGGGCCTATAGCAGAGACCTGGCACAAACTTCAGCTCCTGAGAATTTAAGTTACAAAACATGAGAAGAAACCCAGCAGACTCATTCCACTCAACCAGCTGAGTATACACCAGGATGCATTTGCACACAGAGCCTTAATCCAGGCCTATGGCTTCACGTCCTTGCAGTCACAGAATGGAGTCGTGTTGGTCAATAAGGTTAGCAACAGGAGAAGTGCTACCATTTCAAAGGTTAAGATTTTGGGATTCTTCCTTTTTATCAAAGATTTTGCGCACTGACACAGAAGGGAAATGGGACATAACTTTGAGGTAATCCTCACCAACACCAACAACAGCAATCTTTCCTGTACAGGGGGAGAAAACCTAATGCATCTCAGTCACAGCACTGCTGGTTCAGGTCTAACACTGAGGTATCCACACAAACATCAAGAACAAATTTGGCTGCATAGTAAGCAGTGATGTCCTCACCTGATGCTGTTCGGAAGCATGAGGTAGGTGGAAGAAGGATTGTGCTGTGACAACTTCGCCCTTCCCTACGCCTGGCCACCCTCCGTCACCGGCTGCCTCCGCTGAGCGATGCTGGTGGCAGCTGCCTCTGTTTCCACAGCAGAGTGAACGCTGCTTATCTGGCTCCAGCAAGTCTTCGACAGGCTTTCAAGCATGGCAGTGTTTGGGGACAACTCCAGCAGCAAGGCAGATGTTAGATTCAGGAGCTGTCACTTACGGTCTAAAGAAAGAACATCTGCCTCTTTCTTCTCAGAGTGAGCTACCCACGTTAAGGAAATCCTGCACCTGAAACTCAGTTTCTCCAAGTCTGCAAGGGAACAGCACTGACAGCCCCCTGTACAGAGCTTGGGGGACTCCTGGAAGCAAAGAGGCAAGCACCACAAAATACTTTGGGGGACTTAAACGGTCCTGGTGGTTTAACCCCAAGCTGGACAGGAAGGCCTGCGATGCTTTTTAAGCTGAACACAAACCCTCAAGAACAGCATCGGGCCATGGTGGGGATCAGAAATTAATGTCAGGTACAGAAAAACCTTCCAGACAGGGATTAGCAGAGAAACCCCTGCTGAGACTGAACTGAGTGCCAAACTGTGACAAGAGAGGTTAATACTTTCAGAGGTATTACCACTGCAAAACATCTGAGGAGAAAATGTTTTTCTGGCGTTTCTCCTCCTTTGGAGTTGCCGGTCGTTATCTGTCCCACGCATGCAGTGGAAGATACGACTGCGTGAACAGCAGCGAGCCTTTCACCCAGGTATTTTCGATACACATTCCAGCAAAGGGCAACAGACCGAGTCTTCTCTGCCATATATCATCACTAGGCAAAAATTAAGATATCCTAGAGAGAATTTTTAGGCATTTTTTGCAAGCACTCATTAAATGCCAGAAAACTGATTTCCAGAAATTTCCCGAAGTTTCCCTACCCTTCTCTGTACGCTGATAATGCTTTTAATGCGGCACCTCACCACTCAGTTCACAAGCTCCAACAAATCCCCTTCAGGCAGGGGTTTCAACAAACACTAAGTAGGATCTGTAAACTTTATTATCAAAGGCAAACGCCTGAAAAAAAAACCCCAAAAACCCTTAGAACATTCTTTTTGCCCATTGTCAGAAAATTCAAGCCTCTGGCCACATACTGCGTTTTCATTTTCTTGCACGCTCTTTCATATCTGGTTTTGGCACTGCCCCTAAGAGGGCTTTGACTCTGGGTCTGTCCACACATTCCAGCAACAAATGACACTAACTGGAGTCATTCTTTAAAATATCTGTCAGATATAATTCTTTCACTGTTTCCATTCTCACTGGCTTGCCCCCACAGTGCTGGGATGAAGTCATAAATTACAGGCCCTGCCACTCAATTTTCCCTGATTGTTTGTTAGAACCTCTCCACTAATAACCAGTGATCAGCAGCCACCTCGTGGCTTAAGTGGTTTCCAATCATGAAAGATTTATCCACTCTGACTTCCAGTCAATCATGAAGACACTGAAATGACTATCAGGCACTCATCTTGAGACCACAAGATGAGCAGCCAGACTCCAGAGACAAAAGAAAGCAGATCAGCGTGCTGGCTCCAGACACCCAAAAAAAAAAAAAAATCAAGAGAAAAGCTGCAGCAGCTGCATATAAAAACCTCATTTATCTTCGTAAGGAAGTCAAAAGCCCAGGACCAGATCATAAGCTCAGCTCTACAGAAACTTGCCTAAGTCCCAGTACACGCAGGGACCACCCCAGAAGATCAGGTCCATTTAAGTAAGCATTTTTTGCTGGATGATATGCAGAGAAGCACATTCCCTACCTAGGCAGGACAGCCTTGAAATTCCCCACTGGAGAACTATCCTGCATGTTAAGTGTCAGCTACCGCTTCAAGTCAGCAGGACTCTAGCCCATCAGGGGAAGAGAAGTGGAGCTGTCTTCTGTGAACCATCTCTGAGAGAACATATTCCTCCCAAAGACCAAGCCACTAAAAGATGGGGTCTCAAGGAACAACATTTTTTCTTGAAAGGAAGACAAGGACCTAATCTGTACAACTGGCTCTACTTGAAAAATTAAGTTGAGAAGAGAGAGGTAATAGGTGGCAACTACAAGGCTACTAGTATCCCAGCAGCAGATACACCCATGAGTATGAGCTAAAACCAACTGCACCTTTTGTCAGGTTCTTTCCTCCCTCAATCAAGCTGACAGCACCAAAAGCGTGACACACAAACCTACATGACCAAAACCTCACACCTGCAGCATCCAGATATAGACCTGGAACATCCCAGCAATCCCCACTGTTAACTGGCACCTGAAACGGACCCTTTCATCGTGGAACACTCAGATGTGGAAAAGGCTATTTTAGAAAACGAACTCATGTTTGACAGTACTCTGTCTCTTGCTCATGTATATGAAACAGATTAAAATTCACTAAAAGCAAGAAGCTAGTATTATAAAAAAGCATAAAAGATGACAGGAATAGTAATGGAATGGATTGCAGACACCAGATACCGACTGCAGTCGGAGCACACTGGAGGAGACACCAGTGCCAACCGGGCAAGTCAGGGCAGTGCCATCAGCCTTACACAACTCTGCCTCGCGCAGCTATTTAAAAGCAGCGTAACACAGCAGCTTCACAGAGACAACGAGAGAGAGCTATGGGGAATTAATTGCTCCAGAACAAAAACTAGAAGAGTAAGCACAATTTATTTTGCCACATTCTTAAAATGAAATAAGAAAACATTTAAACACTACAGCTTATTTAGATAATACACACTGGAAGACATCTTTTACTGCTGGTAGCTTGAAAGAAAAGAACATAATTACAATTCCAAGCATGAAATGAGCTCTCTTCCACACATGCCTGAACCAAGTCTAACTGTTTCACCAGCTGTAGTGAATCAAAACAGGCAGAATTAAACAGAAAGGACCTAGAAGCAGCAGCTCTTGATGCCTTTAACCTAGTAATTGCATGGCACCTGGATCCGGAAGGACTGCGGAGGCTTTAGCAGTTGCAGATGTGCAGCTGATGTGGTGCACAGAGCATTTGATCTCCCTGGAATGCAGGACCCCGAACAATGCATCTGTGTGCTGGCCCACCACACACCCGGGTGTGGGCCCGGGGGATACATAAAAGCTAACATTATACTGCAATGGAAAAGGAAAAAAGCCACAGCATGAGTTTGACTGTTGTTTAAGTAAGAGAAAAACAATAGCAGCTTTGGTCTTAAGTGTCTGCCAGAATGACCACTGACCACTTCCAGACACATCCTTTGTTCAAGTACTTCAATGCTTCATCAGCCACCTCAGATCCAAAGGTATAAAAGGGGCTACCAACTCCTCAGAGAAACTGTGAAACCAGCTCTAAGGTGCCATTAGCGGCTTCATGCTCCTACAGTGACACGAAGTACTGCTACGTCCCATGTTGGAGTCCACTCATCTCACACTTCACAACAGTTTCACATCTGCTTTCTTCAAAGCGTACGAGTCCTCACAGTGCACCATTACAAAAGCAACCCCAGCTACAGCCCTTCACCCGCAAATCCACACCAAGCTACACATGTGGACCCTGGGAAAGCCCCTGGACTCGGGTGCTGCGGTCTTGCCTCCCACTCCACAGCACAGAGGAGCCAAGCTCCAGCTCTGCTGCTTCCCGACAACAGTCGGACATGCTGGCTCGGCCGCAAGCACCATCCATACATGGTGACACAGCCACCCCTCCAGCCAGAGGGGTTACGTCACCCGCACGGCAAAACAAAGCTGAACAAAGGAATAAAAATAAACCACATAGGAGTTAATGTTACTAGACTAAGAGTAACTCTGAGCTAGACCCTACATTTGAACAGTCATTTCCACAAGAAATTAATTCTTTGGACATGAGTAGCTGGGAAAGCTGCTGTCTGTGTTTCTGCAAGGGAAGCCGAGCCCCAAAGGTTTACGAATTTATCCTGACCTCTATCATCACCAAGGCAATAATCTTGCCAGTACAACAGCATCAGTGCTGCTGTAGGAGAAGCATTCTTACTGTGTCCAGGAAAAAGAGAAGAGAACAACTCTCGGTTGAAAGCAGCAGGCATTTCCCCTTTCAGTGTAAGCTTAGTTATGAAACAGAAGCAGAAGCACCAGCACAGCTCCCCAGAGGAGCACCCAGCTCCTCCTGTTTCACCACAGTGCTGTTTGCACCTTGATTGTGGTTTTCAGGCACCAACAGACCACAAGTGCACTCACCAGCCTGCGAACCCAAACATCACACCAAGCAGAGCCTGGCAGCTAGGACAGGATGAATATCTCTGTATGCTCAGTGACTGCCCATAAACAAAGGTACAGTGAAAAGGTTTGCACCAATGCCCCAGCATCAAAGACACAGCAAGCTGACAACAGTTCCGAGCTCAAACATAGGTATTCCAGTGGACAGCGATGCAAAAGAGCTGCTCCCCAAACACCACAAGGTCGAGGCAGTCAGGCCAGACTGCGCCCTCTCCTCCTCCTCTGTTCAGTATTTCCACAGCAAAGACTTCACTGGAGAAGAGCCTGGCACACAGATTGCTGGCTTAAGGCTGTGACCCCGAGAGAGGACACCAGCAGCCCAAGAGGGATGGGTGCAGTCCTCTGCACTGCATCCAGAGGGTTTGCAGGCAAAAAGAAAAGCAGTTTATATTTAAAAGACAGTTTAAGGTCACTTTTGTATCATTTTAGCTGAACTCAAATGTAATATTTAAATTTCAGTGATTTCAACAGCTGCGGTTCTAGCCAGTGTATTAAACCTTACATAAAAAGTTTAAAAATAGGATTGGCTACAATAAACTAAAAATAAGCAAACCTGACAAAAACAAAAATGAGGAATATCTATATAAAAGCACCCAAACCCTGGTGATATATACAGAGATATATGTGTGTGTAAGTATATATATGCATGTTGACTTATTCTGCTTTAAGTGATCGCTGCTACAGCAATCTTTCCGTCCCCGTTTTTCAACCCCAAAAGAATTACCACTTCTTTCCAGACAAGAACTTCTGCCAACATTCTGGAGGGCTGCAGTCCAAACCACACATAGTTCGACAACAGCAGAGTTGGACAAAAAGGAAAACTATAGGTTTTTTTTTTAATTATACCTTGTGAAAGTACAGCTGAGCAGGGGGAAAAAAGAAGTAAAAGTCATTGATTAATTCCAGAGTAATGAAGGTTTATAGCATACTAGAATACATATACTAACTTTACCAGATTTATCACCATCCTTTAATGTCTAAGCGCAGGGTGGCTCTACAGAAAAGCGTACATTGCTCCACAATTCTCATACTAAAACAGCTCAGAATCCACAAATTAATACTTCTACAGGCAAGGGTTTCATAACTAGGTCAAAGCAAGAGGGTGAAGTTTTGAATTCCTACTCACCCAGCAGGAAAAAAAAAAAAAGATCAGCCTCCTTTCCCAGGGATCCCCAAGGTTTTAACAGGGAAAAAAAATCCAACTTAGCAAAACTGCAGAATACAGCTCTCTTTCAACACCTTTTAATTGAAGTTTCTCCAGGACCACGTCTTTAATTACAACCAGACCTTCTCCTAAACTACAGAGCACAGCTCTCTAGTGTCATCAACAGAAACACACGGTTTTCAATTATGAAAAATATCTAAATCTCTACCAAGAGACAAAGCTACAAAGAATCACAGAGGAAAAGGAACTAGAAAAGCACTAGCGGGAACCAGAACCACTCTAAGGTAGCTTATGGACTTCACTGTTTTTTTACTTTCAAACATTAAAGCCACAAACACTTAGGCTTTAACAAAACACGTCTCACTGCTTTGCCCAGTACACTCTGTCCTCCTTGTTTATATCCAAGGATTTTTCCAAAGAAATTTAACAAGGATTGTGCAAAAAAAATATTAGAGTCCAGTCCCTCTTCTTCAGTCCTGCGAGTTACTGTAAAATAAATATGAATATAGAAACTGTTTCTGTGAGCAAAGGAAAGCTCTGCATGGGGAAGAGCCTTTTTTAACTGAAGTTTCATTAGCAAAAGCATTCATTTAGAGTGACACCCAACCTTAAAGTCCCTACCTTCAAGGAGCAGGAACATAAGGGATAGCACAACATTCTGGAAGAAGCCAGACTTGCCTGTACCCTGGCTAAAACACAAACAGTTTGCATGGAAACAGTACAGCAGATTCCCATCTTTGCAATCTAATTTGAATCTTTTTCTTTACTTAACATAGCGTCACAAACCAGCAAGTCAGTCTACAGCAGTTTCTTGGAGGTATCCAAATTGCAGACTGCCAGCTTGACGTACAAGGAAGACACCACCAACAGGTGATCAACTGTTTTGGTGTGTGCAAAACCATCAAAGCTGAGCTTTTCTGTTCACATCATTTGCTTACTAAATTTTGCTACAGTGCCCAGAGGCATTTGGGCATGCAACACTAAGAAATAATTATGCTTCAGCCAAGGCATGCATGTTGCACAGCACTCTGCAAACACGTCAGTGGAATTCCAAGCTGCTATTATGCACAACTCATTGCTCTAGTTATCTGTCTTGAAGATCTAATTAATCCTCTTGCTCATCATTCCCTAAGCTTACACAGGAGTGTCTCAAAGCTTGGTGCCATTTCGCAAGTATGAAAAAAAAAAAAAAAAAAAAAATAGATGAAGCAGCTCTGAAGGGTGCTGTGGGAAGAGAGACTGTCAACCCACATTCCTCTCATCCAGGCAAGTACAAAGCACAGTGCAGGATGAAAACCCCTCCTCTGGTCCCCATCCCACACTCCTTTCAGACCATGGGAATAAGCCCCACTAACAGCAAATCTAATCTGCACTTTGTGTATGACCTTGAGATAAGGGACATATAAAAAAACATCTGCATGTATACATACAGCTGCGTACTCACACCCTATGCTACATGCATTTTAAAAGCTCTCCTACCTTCAGCAAGACTGAGGTCAAGGGAACGAGAAAGGTTTCTATATCTTTACCCAAGCCTTTGAGTATTTCATTCATATTCACGTTCTCCTTACATTAAAGCACTGAAAAACCACTGAACTGCACAGGGAAATAAAGGAGAATTTAGCTGCGTGACACCTCACGGAATGCAAAGCCCAGAGGAACGGCTGTGTCCCTGCCACCACTTCATTTGGACAGAGATCTCCTTTCAGGCTGCTGTAAAAGCATCATTAAAATCCAGAGGAAAAAGGAATTCAGGCCTGGCCAGCTGCTATGCCCAGATGCAGTCCTGGCTGTTGACAGGAAAAGAACACGATTCCTCCCCCTCCCAATGTGTTTTCATGTTTTAATTTTGTCAAATTATTTGCTACCTGTTGTCATTTGACTTCAACTCCCCATAAATTTTATATAGCACTAAGTCTATGTCATTACAGTAATGGATGTCTTTTACAATACAATAACAAACACATTTGCTATCAGTCGCTCAGGTGAGTTGCTCCAGATAATCCAGGAGCAGTAGTGTTGGTTCATTCCTTTATTACCCAAGAGCAAAGAAAGCTTTCATTAAACCTCTCCGAAGTTGAAGTTCCAAAACAAAACCCTCCAATGAATATTTCTCTACTCAGTTAAAATAAATTTCTGTGAATACTTATTTCCTACATTATCTCCAACCCATCGAGCATTTCTAGTACAACACTTAATTCCAATTAAGAAAATGTTGAAGGGCTTCCTGCGAAAAACAAATACAGGATATTGGCAAGACTACAAGAATGAGGTAAAAACTACTGAAGACAACAAAATAATTTTCTTCTGACCATGTAACATGAAAAGGAAGTGTATTTCTTATATGACACCAGCAACAAGTCACGGTCCAGGAGAGAATAACCAGAATAACAACTGACCTCTTAATCCTTATACCGTGAGTTTAAACAGCTGAAAAATTGCATAAAAAGACAAAAATTACCAAAACCAAAGCACTCCTCCTGCCATACCTACCCATATACATCTAACTGACCATCTCCTCTCATTTCTGCAGTTCCTCCAAGTACTTTTCGCCTGGGTCAGTCCATTGTCAGTGTTGAGCCGACTGCTCGAGCCCAGCTATGCCAGACCACGTGTCAGCCGTGGGGGGAAACTTGAGGTGTCCACATGCACACAACCACATCCAGTCGTTCCACTGCCACCCTGCCTTTCCCCAAACTGGGAAACAAACTGAGCATCAAGACTGCTGGGAAATTCAGAATTAAGTTTAAATGCTATCACCTGAAGCCAAGGAAAGTCACAGATATCATGACTGACCAGCACCTGAGCTCTGCCTCATGCCACCAGAGACTCACAACAATTGTTAGACTAAAACCACTGAAGCCTGCAAGCATCAACATTTTCTAAGGATATACAAGGTAAAGACCATCACCAGAAACAGAGGCAACATTCTTGACTTCTGTCAATCCTTGGAGACCGCTCCTATCCTGCAAATCCTTCAGAATGTAAACTAGAGCCAGGACTGGGTCCTCCAAGAGCCTCTCTGTTTATTCATCATCTCAGGGCTGTACCCCTTCTCACGCACATCCCGCTGTAACAGCAAGGCACAGGACCCACTCCTCCCCAGGTGCTGCTCCCCAGCCTTCCCAGTCATGCACAACACCCAGGTGTTTCCAAAGCCTGCATCGACACAAAATGCAGCAGCACACACCTGACTCAAGAGCAGGCTGGTCAGGTCATTGCTGCTGGTGTATTACTGCAAGATAATACCCTACTTTTACATTCTGGTATGAAAGCACGGGGCCAGACACAGGCACCACACTGAAGCTCCATCAAAATCCAACAGTTGTTCTCTTGGATCAGATGAAACCCAACTTCTGCCATCAGTAATGGGCACACAGTGGACACCACCTTGACAGAACCCTCAGGCACACGCTTTGCAGTTGATGTAAACGCCAAAATAAACATTTTGAAAACTGGACTCCAGTGATGCAGTACAAACTCTAAAGAGAAAGATGCCAAGTCTTTCTGCATTAGAAAAGTGTCATCATTACCCACCATGTGACAGTGCTGAAGACAACCTCAGCAACCTGCATTCCAAAACACTAACATCACTATTTCATGTTGATCCATTTTGATTCTGCAATACAGACCTAGAAATTAAATCCCAGCCCCAGATAACTCAGGGTACAACACACAGTAGCCTGTCTGTCTGTCCTACAACCAATCCTGTTTGAGTGTCCCCACGACTCCCACACCGCAACAGAGCTGCCTTCAGACCACTCCTCCCTCCATCACTCCCATTACCAGCCACGACCTCACATCGCAACAACCACTTGGATTAATTCAAAGAGTAAAAATAAAAAATAAGAATCCATGACAAGTTCTACTTACAAAAGGAAATAAGGAAATCACCACTGGATGTTGTAAGTCACACAAGCACACTGCTGTTTGGTAGGGGAGAGCTGTGCCTAGATTTCACCAGAAACAGCTACCATGATCCAAAGTAGCCTCTAAAATTCCTAAATACTTAAATTCAAATTTAGAGGAAAAATTAAAGAAAGTCATTCTGCCTTTCCCCACTGTGGAGATGCTTGTATTTTATAAGAAGAGAGCCCATAAAAATAACAAGGGAGAAGATTTATACCCAAGCTTCTCAGAAAAAAATAATGAATTACTGATTTTTGCAGCTACTCAGTGGTAGGAACAGATGGTTACATGCAATAGTATTGACAACTTAACAAGCTCCCACCCCCAAAGGTGAGCTTCTAAGTCTGTTCCAAATTCAAGAGTTAAAAACATTACAGCTGAGACCGCCACTCTTGGGGGAAGAGGAGAGTTTCAGGCAGTCCATGGTGCCACAGAAATCAGCTTTACTCACCACTATGTTCAGCCTCACTGAAGGGCTGTGATGCCCCAAAATGCTTCAGCCAGCAGCCACCTGCCCACACCTCGGATGAGCCTGGGCAGTGGGGAAAGCTGGCAACACAGATTAAACATTCCCAAGAAAAGCAGAGCTGGCAGTGATTGTCTACCAAACCAAAGCCACTTCTGAGGACAGAAGAAACAGGCATGCCAGCTTCCCAAAATGTCTGGGCACGGAGAGGTTCTGGGAATCCAGGCCCCTGGGTGCCCCTGCCACTGTGACAGTGAGCACAGCTAAGAACCTGAGCCCACAAAATGTAGGTTTCTGCAAAAACACCCCAGAAACCCCTCCTCCCAGCTCCTGTACATCTCCAGCAACTGGAAACAATGAGCCTGTCCAGTCTCAATCCAAGAGTAAAACACTAATTAAAACATTAACTGGTTAAATACATTTCAATGAAGTTATCCTCAAATTTCTGCCGGAGAAGTCCAGCAAACTGCTATAACACAGGATAACATGCAGCATTGCAAAAGCTGTCAGAACACCCGGGTCCTCAAGCATCTAATTAAGCCAGTAATGAATTAGACTGAGCCTGCAAATCTCAGCCCTCGTTGTCTTGTTCTTCTAAAATTAAAGCTTTGCCAAGAATTGAACCAAGGGAGCAGAAATAATGATAACACGTGCTCTCCATCTTCACACTTGACAGTGAAAACTTAGTTTCCAGAAACATTTCCTGTTTTATCAGGAGTCCCCTTCCAAAGAAAATCAATAAAGCATATCCATCAATGCTGTGTTTGCTTCCAATAATTATAGCTCTCTCCTCTACAGGTACATATGAAAGCAACAGGGCTGCACCTGCCTGGTATCATGTTAGACACTTCCATGGTTCAAATCACCTTACAATCACAGAGTGGTTTGGGTTGGAAGGGACCTCAAAGCCTATCCAGTTCCAATACTCCTGCCATGGGCAGGGACACCTCCCACTGGATCAGGTTGCTCAAAACCCAAGGTTTCACCACATTCACACTCCAGTTTTCCTGTGGCTTTACACCACCAAGCAATGATCCCCACCTCAGGAGGTGGCAGGCAGCTGACCTGCACCTGTTGGACACGACTCTCCCCACTGCAGATGCCCAAGTCACTGGTGCGTTTCCCTTGGCATTCATCGTGCAACAGGAACGCATGCATTCATGCAAACAAAAAAAACCTTCCTCCTCTTAAAGAACTCAGGAATTTACATGTCAGAATCACCAGGCTCACAACTGTCTACATTATTATTTAAAAGAGCAAAAAGATAAGGGAACAAGAACAACCTAAACTATTATTCATTCACAAGGAGCACAACAGTGAGTCTGGTCTTATCAGCAGGCCTTTGGTCTGCAGGCTCCTTGGGGTAGGAACAGATTGCACACCTCATGCTGCCAAATGCATCATCTGCACTTAATCATAGCATGATGGATAGCTTCGGAAAACAAGCAATTTCAGCCATATTTTGTGTAATACTTCCATTCCACTCCAAAGCCCGTCCATAGCGCCACTTCCTCAGGGTGGAGACAGTAACTTCACTCTCTTCCAAGAACACACTTCTGTGCTGCACAGAACACTCGTAAAGAAATAAAACCATCACTCCAAACACTGCACCTCACTCTTCCAGCTAGCCTTCCTGCATGGAGAAGCCTCCTGCATCACAACACACCAGAACTTGCCTGAAAGCCCTTTTACTTTCAGAAGAGGTCGCACCCAGGAACAAGGTTGCACAACAAAGGAAGCGGTAGCTGGCCACTCAAGCTCTAAATAATCCACAGACTCCCTTCCTCAAGTCATGCCTCCATGTGTCACCCAGGCCACATGTCCCATAGGAATCTGCTGGTGTAACAGACTCAGCCAGTAACTGGAAAGGCGATTCTCTGCACCCTCTACATTATGAATTTGTTTTAATGAAGTTGATCTAAATGCAACTGTGATTTTTAAGTGTACACTAGCTGATATAAATCTACAAAACCCTAACACAAATTTATATATCCTTTTTATTTTAAAAAAATGGGATTTTTGTGATTCTAATGTAGCCTTTGGAGAATAAAATATTCAAAAGCAAGTAAAGTCGGGGAAAAAAAAAACAACCAACCAGTCATTTTCCTTCTTTTCAGGTAATTACAGTCATGGCTTAGCCCGGCTCCCAACAGGATATGAGAGGTAGAAGGACAAGTGTTCTATTTGGTTGCGGATAGCTCTTATGAAGAACTTCTTTCTGTGTCACAGTGAACGCACACATCTGAATTACACCCAAAGAAACAAGTTAAGCAAGCCATTTCTCAAAGCCTCTGCTTAGCTCAGATCTGTTCATTAGAGGTGCTGTATTGTGCACATGGGCCAGGTCAGCTCATTAGCAGTGGAACGGCCGGTGAAAGCGAATTACTGTAAGTGCTCCGCTCTCTAACATCTGACATGCAGGAAAGGAGCTTCCCTACCTACACTCCTCCTAAAGGTACGCTCAAATTGAGGGCATGTAGGTGGCATCTGCCAAAAGTGGAATGTGAATAACATCGGCAATTTAACAAATTCTGATAAAATACATAGAACTGTAAAAGCAGCAATTCAAACACTCAAATCAAATGCTTAAACTGAGATTACAGCTGAGAATCCAGCTTTTTCATTGGGGTAGAGGGAATGATTTGAAAGATCTTTTCTGCAGGTGTCAGGGATGTTTCATGTGCAAAAACTAAGCACCTCTGACCGACACAGAGACATAGGCTTACAATAAGGCATGTCTGTTTAACCTCTGCTTACAGTGAAGGTCTGGCTATAAAAATTAAATGGAGATTACATATAAAATAGACCAAGAAAAAAACTTAATAACAGCCATGGAAACCCAGCTCACACATCGGTACAACAGTGTCAGTGCCGTGCCAGAGAAGTGCACTCCAATAACTCACCTCCCACCCACGCTGGCTGCAGGCTTCACCACGCACCAACACAAACCCAAACCACCTCGGCTGTAACACTTGAGGCAAACCCACACCTGAAGAGCCACCCAGCTGCTTTATGACACTTTCATCTACATTTTTCCCCCAGGAGAAAGGACTCCACCACTTCAGGGGTGGGGTGAGGACCACAGCAGAAGTCAAACCCACAACCCACACAGCTCCACTCCTTCACTGTTACATGAGACTAATAATTCCGGTTGCACAGGGCTTCCCTCCCCTCTCCAGGCCCCGCTTCACATCAATCTCTTGCCCCAAAAGATAACAGTTCCATACCTCAGATCGAGACACAAAGCCTCACAGCTCAGCTCCGCTGTGACCAGCAGGCTAACAACAAAATGTACACTGGACTTCGGTTATCTTCCAAACCTTCTAATTTGAAAGCGATAAGGATTAAAACGTGGAAAATAAAGTCTGGAAGCTCAGAAGAACACTTCCATGCAAAGAAAAACCTTCCTTGTGGACTACTAAGCTCTATTTCCCTCAAAGCAGTAAAAATTGAAAACTGCATATGAACACCTTTAAGAACATGAATAGAAAAATAACAAGCAGTTAAGTCACACTCCACCTAAACAACACTACCATTATTGCAGCATCTGACTGTCAGAGGACAATTCAATCCTGGAAACGTATTGTAATTGCTTTTTCCACTATGGGCCTCAGCTTTACAATTGTATCCTTCTCGGGAGGTCAGAACAAGGCAGGCTGCAACTCTGAAAAGCAATTCTGTTAGCAGCACTACCTTATTCATTCTTTTAATCTTACACCTACATATTCATTATTAACTCCATGAAATACCAGTGCCAAAACCACCATCAAAAGCTGCTGCAATCTCTCTACTGCTTAGAGAACGCCTTGACCCCTCTGCTTCCCTAATGAAGATGTCAGGTAAGCGCAAATCACACCAGCTGCTGGCTCCAGCGCTGGGGACCGAGACTGAGAGCCAGTCGAGTCACCGAACCCCCACATGCAGCAGTTGCTGTCAACAAGTAAAAAGAAATCACCATGATGAACCTGGCTTATTTTGAGCAAGCCACCTGAAACAGTTCAGCAAGAAAATCCCTATGCTACCCACGGTGGCGTGAGCACTGCCGTGCTGCAGCCATTCCCTCTCTTTTCTCCACCTGTTTCGATGGGGCCTCTGCTGTTACCACTGTGAAAAGTTGGCGGAGGGGAAACCAAAACTACACCACACATAAAAACAAGTCCATTTTAGAGAACCGAGGGCAGCAATGCTTGTAGCAATTCCTGCATTTCACAATAAAGGAGCCATCTACCGAGATGGAGAAATCCGAGTCTTTCATAACACTTCCTGCAGCAGAACAGGCCCTCTGCTCCATCCACACAACGTACTACAGCATTGTTGATCCTCCAGCTGCACCAACACAACTACTCTTGGGTCAGCAGATCATGCCACAAGCAATCCACAGAAACCTCTAAATATTTAGATTTTATTTGAATGCAGACTATCTTGGTGATAGGGTTAACTGAGCACCATCACTGACAGTGGTACTGGCAGATGGGATGGGAACAAGTGACCTCCAGGTACCAAAGCGCCCTGCCTCAAGCTTCAAACCAAAGGGAACAGCACAGTGGACGCCCTCCAAGTCCCCCTTCAGCACCCAGGCTTTATTTCCATTAGCCAGGATATGAAATGTGAAACAACATCACGAGAACAGAGCCAATGCAGCAGGACCTCACTACAAATGCAAGCCTGGTCCTGAAGATGAGGCTCGTCTGCCTCTTTCCATGGAAAATCGAGGCAGCATCCTTTACAGCAAGCTACACGCTGGTATGCACAGGCTGCTTGAGCAGGGAAAACACGTGAAACAGCCAGTTTTGTGCCCCACTGGATTTTCAGTCACAGGTTTACAGCAAGGGCAACCTCATTCTCACAGTCACAAAGGGACAAGTGACAAAAGCTGAGCATTTTCACAGTACAACTTCCCTTCAGACAAGGCAGAAGGCAGTGCACCATCACTCTGTCGTTTGGCACACAAGGACCACAGCGCTCCGGGTTTTACCCACACACAGCATGAGGACACAACAAAAATGACCAGGACCTGCTTTTAGAACAACTGCCTTTTGGGATGAGAGGCTTTCAGCCAAGCTTGGGCCAGACATCAATTCTGTTCAATCCTTGGACTAGTCAGAGGACTGCACATTAGCACAGTGGTCGATAGCTACGTGATGAACCACAGGGACCATGTTTGTGTAGCCCCCCACCAGCACTCAGCCTCTGAATTCCCCTCTGCAGAGTTTCAGAACGTGCCAGACTTGGGTAACTTGTTTCAGCCAGCCCCGGAGGATTCTGATCTCTCCTTGTTCCAACATCTCTGTACTGCAGTGACCGCTCAATACGCATTGTAAGCAATGCAATAGTCTGCCTTTGCAGAGCAGTGGATAAAAACTTGTTTTACTGGAAAAGGTCACTTCACTATTGTCTCCCAGGGCTCACAAAACCCACAAAGCAAAATCACCCATCTTTTTTTTTTTTTGTTTCACAAGCCAGAGAAACATCTGCCTTCATAGTAATTATTTCTTTCTACTCAGTGTGAATGTTTTGTCACATCATACATCCTCAGCCTTCATCTTGTCCAGTTTTTCCATCCACGGTTTCAACTAGACTCATCATCAATAGAGCACAGCTTTACATAAACCAAGTACAAAACATCCCAAGAGAAAAGGGCTAAAGATGGAGAAGAGCACAAGTGGTAAACTTTTCTAAAGGGCAGCTTTAGCCATGTAGTGTATAATTTAAGCTCTCGGCAATAATGCTAACAGATATTAGTAGCCAAAAGGCAGGGGATGTAGCCCAAAGGCCCTGGAGAGATGCAGCCTGCCATAATGCTCTGGAGTCCATCAGGAACCAAGTCCTTCTGCCCAGTGGGAAGTATACTGCAAATATTTTGAAATGTTTAGCAAGTGTTCATTTAAGTGACAGGCACTGCAATCAATACAACCCTGCTTTTAAAAGTACAGTCTGCATTCAAAAATGCAAGGCACCATTCACTTCCAAACTAAAAATGAAAAATCTTTGTACTGAACTATGACACACAATGGGGAGTAAACAGCCTGGTTTATCTTTGATGTCAGGATCCAGCTCAGTTTTTCAGAGAACTGCAGAGCACCCATTAAGGAAAGAGTTACTGCACACCACTGCAAAAGGTCTCACACCTGATACACTTTAATTACTTTGCTGCAGCAGGGGAGAGTTACATGCCTAGCTTGTTTTGTTTCACTGAAATGTTTCTACTGCTATTAATGTTCACCAAGGGAAACTGAAATAACCCCTCATCTCTCTCTGAATACCTTAGAACTGCTACGGACAAACTGAAGTTCAGGGGGGTTCCTCTCAAAACCCAGGATGAAAGAAACCCACCAGCTTGCAAAGCCACTGAGAGATCAAATCTGTACTTCTACAGAGAGTAAGGCCCCTCCAACCATGGCCTTTATCATAGAATCACAGAATCACCAGGTTGGAAAAGACCCATTGGATCGAGTCTAACCATTCCTACCAACCACTAAACCATGCTCCTCAGCACCTCATCTACTTCAACACAAACCACCCCACTGCAGCACAAACCAAGAAGTCAGCCAAGATCCCACAGGTCCACGAAGGAAGCAATAACACTGCAGGTTCTCCACAGAGCCTTCTCCATGGCATTTCTGGGCTTGCTGCAGATGACCGTGAACATAGCACCACAGAGCTTCCCCTCCCTAATGCTGCTGTGACACACACTGCAAAGCAGAGCTCCCAAGAGCACAAACAGCAGCTTTTATTCAGGCCACAACACACTAAACTGCCAGTACCGCAGGAAAAACAGCAAGAACAAACTCCTTTCAACCAGCCACATCTGTATCACTTCACTTTCCAGAGGACAGCACTGACCTCTCCCATCTTCTCTCAAAACATCAAGGCAAAAATCTCTTTTTCACCCTAAATTCCACTCTAAAACAGCCTGTTATTTCTACGTCTGCTAACACTACCAAAAAGTTGAAGCCTAACACTGAATCAAACTGTTGTCTCGGCATATTGGGAGGTTTCCCTGCCCAAAATCAAACATAGGTGCCATCTGTTTCAATTAAACTAATCACAAGGAGACATAACACTGTCAAACTGGTACTTCTTAATAGATTTGGGTTTTTAAGACAGTTTGAAAGTGAAGAGAAAGAAAGAGGCCCATGATACACCAGAGGCAGGAGGCTATTTAGTACTCCCTAGTCAACAGCACTGACAAGTTGGGCAGGCCACTGGACAAACCAGTGCTGGAACCACCCCCACAGGAAAAGTAACTTTTGCTTTCACTGAAGTCAGGGAAAAACCTTGCTACATTAAACATGATACTAAAGTGAAAAGAGCACCTTTTGACTAAAGGCATTTCCTAAAGTTACTAATCAAGAATATCTTACTTCATGTAAATTTCCAATTTTTACTTTCTAATTTCAGAAAATAAAGAAAAACATTCTTAAAAGCACCCCACAAACAGAAGCAATGACATGGACATACACACTTGTCAGGTAATAAAAGAGAAGATTTGGACAGAAGGAAGGTAAATATTTACCGATTCCATAGTTGAAAGCTGTCTTTAGCAGGACATGTACTAAAATCCAACAGAAACGTGTCCCAAAAAGGCTGTGAAATCTGAAAAACACAGAAATTGGTTATTTAAAAAATGAAAGTATATGATTTAATTTTATTCATAAGCATGCTATATGCAGTATGTGGAGGTTAGTAAATACAAATTCTTGCCTAACCCAGAAATAAACTTTCTGATAAGGAGTCTGCACAAACAGAACTAAAACAGAAACTGTGGAGGACTTAGTGGAGCATCAGCCGAGCTCCATAGCTTCCTGATATGAGATTATTAGAAAGTGTACTTATCTCAAGGTTTCCACATGGAGTTATAGTAATTTTATTTATGAAAAAAAGTATGTCACCTCTCAAACACGATCAACCTATGCACTGACAGGTCGGGCAAAGAGGAGTGAGCCTGCCACAGCTGCACTGTACCGGGATTTCACTTTTATTGAATAACTTGTATTGAATTACCTGTGACACAAGCACTTTCTTTTCAAGCACATCTTAGATTCAGCTGCTGTTCTGAACAAAGGTCTATCACAAATGTCCAATTTAAACAGCTCTTGTTGCACCTCTCAGGGATATTTTTCCAGCTACAAATTCCCAAAGCAAAATTTCCTACACTGGGCAGGAACCAGCAGGAACTCTCAGCTTCCAAAGCAAAGGGGAATTACATTCATTAACTGGGCGACTCAAATGAAAAGGTTGGCAGGCAATTCCAAGTTTAAAACCGAGCACCTGAACTCTCCCCCACTTCTCACGCCAGAGGAGCGCTCAGCCGGACGCTGCCGAGCGGGCTCGGGTGACAGTCACGTCAGCGCAGGCAGCACAGGCTGTCTGACAAGCGCCAGGGCTGCAGTGAAACGCAGCCCATGAGTCACCGCTGCCCGCGCACCCGACAGGCACCTTCGCTCCCAAATAAACTTCTCCCCCAGCCAGAGCAAACTGGTCTGCTCCAGCTGAGATCCCAACAGAAGCCATGGTGGTTATTTTGGTGATGCCTCTGGCTCTCCAGCTGCAGAGGAGATGAGTCCCGAACAGCACAGCTCAGTAGGAGCCCCAACAAGTCACAGGAGCAGAGGCTGGGCAAAGCCACATGTAAAACACTGTCTTACCCCAGATTTACATCCATGAGGAACGAACCACCCTCCAGATACCTGCTCAGTATTAGCTAGTTCTTACTTCCTCTGATAAGGGACGTGTAAATATGGGACCTACCTGTGCTCTCATTAAAAGCAGAATTTCTTCAAAACACGCACTAGCTCTGAACTTCTGTCACACTTACACAGAGAAGGAATTTAGTGAAAAGAAAGAAGCCAATGCCACACTTCAGACTACAACCACTGAAGCTCAGCTGTGCCGGGCAGCAGGACTTCCCCAGCCCAACCAGGGTCTGCATAAACAGGTTACAGAGTTAATGGCCAACTCCAGTATTGCTCGCTGCCAAATTCCCTACTTAAAATCTCATGTCCCATCTGATCTCCAGACTCTGAAACCATGCCAAGAGACACAACGACCAACCCCCATTCCAGCTGACAATGGAAAATTTGGATTTCTTCCAAATTACTTTTTCTTCTAAAAGGAGACGATCTAAAAAACCAATTTTATACTCAAAAACTCACATATATAAAGTTACAAATGGGGAAATGCAAAGTACAAAATGTGTTCTTTTCAGCAAAGCCAACCACTGCTTTTATTTGCTTTCTCCATTTACAGCTGCCCCTTGTGAAGAGCTAAAGGCTGCCCAACTCGCACAGAATATCACAACTCCTAGGATCATCACATACTGGCCCTCATCATCCTTCCCACTACACTCTGCTTCTTACGCTTCTCTAAACCCTCTCACATGGTTGCCTTAACCATGGAGCACCTTTCGGTCACCCAACTACTGCTTTTTAAGCCTTGTTTTAGTCTATTATCCTACCAAATTCTGCCACCGCTACTTCAAGGTCCAGCTCCCTGAGACTGTGCTCCAGAGTTCGACATTTCTTGTACAGCAACAGACTTAGCTTCATATTATTTTCTCACAACTTAGCAGCCAATAGGACTGATCCATGTGGAGCATGGGACACAGATCAATTTGACACAGTACTGCTGCCTTTCACCTTATAAAAGACTTCCCTGATGTAGCTGGATATGGACACTGTCTTCCAATGAGTCTTTACAGAATCATCGAATCATTAAGACAGAGAAACCCTCTAAAATCACCAAGTCCAACCATCAGCCCAACACAACCATGCCTACTAAACCATGTCCTGAAGTGTCAAATCTAAATGTTTTTTGAACACCTCTAGTGATGGTGACTCCACCACTTACAGGAGAGAGCCTAAGGATGTCTGGGACAGATGAATGGTGGAGGACAACCTGGGAGAGCCTCATTTGCTTTGAGAAATTTTTGTTCCCTAATGTGACTCCCTTCACTCCCTGAAGATGTCCTCATGAGCAACACAGCCACATCCAGGGCAGAGCTGCTACCAAATAAGCTAAAGGAAGCCTAAGGAACCACAGCAAGAAGGAGCAGGCCAAAATACAACCAAAAAAAAGCAAAGGAATACATAAGGGCACATAGTCCTCATGCAAAGAAAGGAAATCCTGCAGCAAGGAAGCTTTTCATAGAATCATAGAATCACCAGGTTGGAAAAGACTCACTGGATTATCAAGTCCAAACATTCCCACCAATCTCTAAACCATGTCCCTCAGTACCTCATCCATCCATCCCTTAAACATCTCCAGGGAAGGTGACTCAACCACCTCCCTGGGCAGCTGTTCCAGTGCCCAATGACCCTTTCTGAGAAAAATTTTTTCCTAATGTTCAGCCTAAACCTCCCCTGGTGGAGCTTGAGGCCATTCCCTCTCATCCTGTCCCCTGTCACTTGGGAGAAGAGCCCAGCTCCCTCCTCTCCACAACCTCCTTTCAGGTAGTTGGAGAGAGCAATGAGGTCTCCCCTCAGCCTCCTCTTCTCCAGGCTAAACACCCCCAGCTCTCTCAGTCGCTCCTCATCAGGCCTGTTCTCCAGCCCCTTCACCAGCTTCGTTGCTCTTCTCTGGACTCGCTCCAGAGCCTCAACATCCTTCTTGTGGTGAGGGGCCCAGAACTGAACACAGGATTCAAGGTGCGGCCTCACCAGCGCCAAGTACAGAGGGAGAATAATCTCCCTGCTGGTCACACCGTTTCTGATATAAGTCAAGATGCCATTGGCCTTCTTGGCCACCTGGGCCACTGCTGGCTCATGTTCAGTCGCTCTCAACCAACACCCCTAGGTCCTTCTCCTCCTGGCAGCTTTCCAGCCAGGCTTCTCCTAGTCTGTAGCTGCTCAGGGTTGTTGTGCCCCGAGTGCAGGACCCGGTATTTGGCCTTGTTAAACCTCATGCCGTTGGTCTCTGCCCAGCGGTCCAGCCTGTTCAGATCCCTTTGGAGCCTCCCAACCCTCCAGCAGATCCACACTTCCACCCAGCTTAGTGTCGTCTGCAAAGTCGCTAAGGGTGCACTCAATGCCTTCATCCAGGTCATTGATAAAGATACTGAACAGGGCTGGACCCAGCACTGAGCCCTGGGGACACCACTTGTAACTGGCCTCCAGCTGGATTTAACTCCATTTCCCACCACTCTCTGGGCCCGGTCATTCAACCAGTTTTCCACCCAGGAGAGTGTGTGCTTGTCCAGGCCAGAGGCTGACAGTTTCCGAAGCAGAAACTGTATGAGAAACTGTATCAAAGGCTTTACTGAAGTCCAAGAAGATCACATCCACAGTCTTTTCCTCATCCAAGAGTCTAGTCACTTGGTCACAGAAGGAGATCAGGTTAGTTTGGCAGCACCTGCCTTTCATGAACCCATGTTGACTAGGCCTGATCACCCGGCTCTCTTGCATGTTCTTCATGATAGCACCATGACTTTCCCTGGTACCAAGGTCAGATTGACAGGCCTGTAGCTCCCCAGATCCTCCCTGTGCCCCTTCTTATAGATGGGCACGACATCAGCCAGCCTCCAGTCCAGTGGTACCTCCCCGGTCATCCAGGACTGTTGGAAGATGATGGAAATGGATTTGGCAAGCACATCTGTCAGTTCCCTCAAAACTCTTGGGTGGACTCCATCCGGCCCCATAGACTTGTGGGCGCCTAGCCGGGCAAGCAAGTCTCTAACCACCTCCTCTTGGACCGTGGGAACCTCATTCTGCTCCTCCAACCCCAGGGGTTGTGCACAGAGGGAACGACTTTCCTTACTATTAAAGACTGAAGCAAAGTAGGCACTGAGTACTTCAGCCTTGTCTTCAGCCCCTGTTACTGTTGTTCCCTCTGCATCTAGTATGGACTGGAGATTCTCCCTAGTCCTCCTTTTACTGTTGATATATTTGTAGAAAGATTTTTTTATTGTCTTTCACAGACTTGGCCAATCTGATTTCTAGTTGGGCCTTAGCCCTCTTGAATTTTTCCCTGCACGTTCTCGCTTTCTCCCTGTAGTCCACCCAGGATGCCTGCCCCTTCCTCCAAAGCTCATAGACCTTCCTCTTCTTATTGATGTCTCTCAGGACCTCCCTACTCAACCACGCTGGTTTCTTACCCTGCTGGCTACTTTCCCAGAACACGGGGACGGCTTTCTCCTGAGCTGCTAGGAGTTCCTTCTTGAAGAGCGTCCAGCCCTCATGGACTCCCTTGCCCTTAAGAAGCGCCTCGCATGGGACTTTTCCGACCAGCCTTCTGAACAGCCCAAAGTCTGCTCTCTGAAAATTGAGTGCAACTGTTCTGCTAACCTCCTTTTTCATCTCACTCAGCACTGAGAACGCTACCATCCCATGATTGCTTTGCCCCAGGCATCCTCCAACCCTCACATCCCCCACAAGGCCTTCCCTGTTCACAAACAGCAGGTCCAGGAGGGCGCCGTCCCTTGTCGGTTCGCTCACCAGCTGTGTGAGGAAGTTGTCTTCCAGACACTCCAGGAACCTCCGGGACTGCTTCCTTTCTGCTGTATTATACTCCCAGCAGATATCCGGGAAACTGAAGTCTCCCACGAGGACTAGAGGTAGCGATCTTGAGACTACACTCGGTTGTTTGTAGAAGAGCTCATCAGCTGCTTCTTCTTGGCTGGGTGGTCTACAGCAGACTCCCATCACTATATCTGCCTTTACCCACAGGCACTCAGTCCCATCCTGACCGTAGTCCAGTTCGAGGGTATCAATGCCCTCTCTAAGATAGAGGGCTGTCCCGCCTCCTCTTCTGCCCTTCCTGAGGAGTTTATACCCCACCATGGGTACGCTCCAGTTATACAAGTCATTCCACCACATCTCCGCAATAGCAACAACATCATGGTCTCCCTGCCCTACCACAGCTTTCAGTTCCTCCTTCTTATTTCCCATGCTGCGTGCATTGGTGTAATTGCACTTCAGCTGGGCTGGCGAACCTACAGGCCTCGTAATAGGGTTTCTTCCCAATTGAGTGGTCCTTGGGTTAACTAAGGCCACAGTGCCAGTTTCCTGCTTCCCATCCCCAGGTGCACTCGCCCCCTCATGCTTAGTGGTGATATACTGGTGGTCCTCACCAGCACACCACCCCTTTGACACTGAAGTCCCACCTCCAGGCTCTATCTGGCCTGGTCTCCATCCCCTCTCTCTTCACATCTAGTTCAAAGCTCAGTTTATGAGCTTAACTAGATTTTTAGAGAAGGCTTCAGTCCCCCTAGAAGACAGGTGTGTCTCATCCCTAGTAAGAAAGCCTGGAAGTGCATGGGCCTCCCCATGATCAAAGAACCCGAAGCCCCTCTTTTCACACCAGTCCCTGAGCCAGTCATTAATCAACTTCTTCTTCCTCATTTCTTGCTTCTCATTCCTTAGTATTGGAATGGAGCTAAATACTACCTGTGCCCCAGAGCCCTCGATCATTCTCCTTAGAGCCCCGAAGTCCCCAGACAAGCAAAACGGAAACAAATTAGTTTTCTGACATTTTTCTTTCAAAGGAGCGAATGAGGTAAAGACAGACAGCTATCTCATGTTTTTTCCAAGGCAAGAGAGCCCTGGGGCCTTGATAGATCCCCTGATGGGGAACTGCAGTCCTACAGAGCATGATGACAATGCTCACACAGCATCTTTCCAGCATGATTCCCTTACCCCTTTTATACTCTTCTCCTCCACAATAAAAGTCACAACTCTAATTAGAGTGATCCACTTAAACAGAGATAAAAGATAAACTGGAGGAAAAGAAGCCCAACTTCCAACTAATTATCTGGAAAAAATCAGTTGCTGCCTGCCAACAGCGGTGACTAAAATCAATTGTGAAGAAAGTTATCATAACAGTCTACAGAAATCCTGTCCCACCACACTGGGGATGTGGTGCTTAGGGACACCGTTTACTGGTGGGCTTGGCAGTCTCAGGTTTGCAGTCGGACTCAATGATCTTAAAGGTCTTTTCTAACCTAAGGAATTCTGTGACTGTGTGACAAACGGATTCACAATTTATGTCTGTTTCCTGGCCTACACACAGCAATTTTATTCATTACTTAGCTCACATGTAAAATATACCTCAGGTATTGAAACACTGACTACATAAGAGCCAGGTACCTTTCACAATGAACATTGTACCACTTCATAATGAAATAGTTATCAAATTTCTTAAAAAGTACAGCAAATACTTTGGCAGAAAATGCCCAACACACAGATCACAGGCAAAACCTGACTGGTAATATGTATTTGGGTCACTCACGGAATGTTCCCAATGTTTCTATTCATAACTGACTTGACTTCCAAAAGCCTAAACTGTAATTAATAATGTTAGACACCTTTATCCATCCAATTCTCTTAGCTTTAGCCTGATGAAAATGTATCGCTCCACAAAGAGCGTTACTGCTGCGGTTTCTCCTTCTGTGCACTGACAACACTGATGGCTGGACGACATTGACACATGCCAAGCTAACAGCAGCTCATGGAACCCATTCTGCAAAGCGAAATGGCAGGCCCTCAGCCTTCCTTTGGGTTGAAACACTGATATAAACACCAAAAAAAAATATTCAAGGTGGACAGATTCTAGTTTGAAATAGGCTCAGTTATTCAAGACTGTTCCAGAGTAACACGAAGTAATTTGGAAACTCTGGGTAAGCAGACAGTTCCATTAAAAAAATTAAATCCTCCCATTAACTTCTGCTCCTTCACACGTGAACTCATCAGTGGGGAATACAAAGGATATTGATTCCTCTTGCTGCACTCTCAGACCAGAAGATTTAGGGCACATAGTGCAACTTTTCCTAGCACTCACTGAAAAAATTGGGAGCCAAGTCATTTTGAATTATCTTCTTTACAAAAAAAAGGTATCTCATAACTTGACAAAAATCAGTATTTGAAGACTGAAGTTGCTTTACAATCACAAGACGACCTGAAAAAAAACCATGTACCTGCATTCAGGTTAATTATGGACTGTTTACACCAAAGCAGTGGGGCAAGCACCTGAGATCTGGAAGGAACAGTAGTTGGTCCCAGCTTCATGGACTGACGTCAGCCGCAGAGGAACAAGACTAGATTGGTTCTGTGCACATATCATGTGTCTTGGAAGGGTCTCTATTAAAAATGCGCTCAAGATTCAGCAATTTTATACATCCTAAATGTCATCAACTGAATGTTAATCTCCATTTTACAGGGAGCAAGAAAGCCACTGCCTGCAGAAGTCTCATTTCAAACAATCAAGAGGCCAACCTCCACAGAAGCGAGCATATTTTTTCTTATTAGTGCTTCTTGGAAGCAAAAATTAAAACATGTACTTTGATTTAAAGACAAACTTGCATCCATTTAGCTTTCATGCTGATCCAGAACTGAGATGTGTAACAGGATACCACCAGGAGATGCAGATTCTGGTTTAGACCAAATTCTGAATGGAAAAAAAAAACCCAACCACCCTCTCTCTAGGGATCAGGAGAGCCTTTTTCCATAGCTCTCATCTGCTTCCCTAGAAATAATTTCAGGAAGACACAGAATTTCAATGAGGCATCTTTCCAAGGGCTCCAGTAAAAACACACACTGGGGAACACACAAGGCACTTTGAGATAAACTCTGCTACCTCAGATGTAGAACTCAAAGAGGTACAACTACAACAAATTTGGATGAAGGGGAAATCCAGGAGTGTTTTCCAATGCATTCCATAGGCACACAAAGAACAACCCAATGAGACTGCCGGCACGGCTTTATGTGGCAGCCTGTGCGCAAACACTCAACTTTCACCCTGCTGAAACGATGGAGAAGACCTATTCTCAGAAACTGTAAAACCACATTGCAATTTAACAATCTGAGAAAATCGAGGGAGGGAGGGAGGGAGGGAGGGAGAATCTATAAGCAAACAGCACTACAAAACCCACGCGCTAATCAGCTGCACGTCTTCCAGGAGTATTTGTAGGTACCTTCTGCAACAACATGGATTATCTTCCTGCCTGTTTACAGCACCCAAGTCTGTTAACAATCAAGTGTGGGAGCATGGGGAAGAAATCAGAGTGCCACATACATAGGAACTATAGCCTTCACTCCTTCCTACAGTGTTCATTCGTGTCCCTTGAGTCAAGAGCAGTCCTGCCCACTGCAGCATGGAAAGCTTCCCTCTGGCCCCTTGAGGGGACAAACAGCTAATAAAGATTATCAGACTTGGAACAATTTCACCCAAGAGCCTGGAAAGCACACCCAGAGACCGCTCTGCACCACTTGGGTCTATTTAGAAAGAGAAAGAAAAAGGAGAAGTGTTGCACTAGAGATCTGACGGGAGGGAGAAAGTTGTTTCTAAGAAATATGCAGAAATTAGAGATAAATAACATGCCTTTAACTGAAATCCCCTGCACCCTATCAGCGGCTTCCAGACCAACCATCTCCAAACACACACATTGAGCAAACTGTTATAGTCAGTGGGACCAGAGTCACTGTTGTTCACACATCATCTTTAAGAAGAAATTTCCAGCAGTGGTGCGAGCTGCAGAAGGTGCCTTTCACTGGAATCTACAAAGCAGAAAATATTTCTGCAGCAATCACAGTAGCCAACTATACTCATGCAGTACCAGTTACTGATATGAAAAAACAAAGTGCAGAGAGAATTCCACCAGTGCTTAAAAAAAAGGAAAAAAACACCCTTTAAGAATGTTTGATTGTGACAAAATCGTAGCATCAAGTAAAATTTCACTTGATAGCTTTCAGAAACTAAGTAGGTAATTTATTCTTCGTCTCACAGTTCCTTTATTTTGCCCTGCAGACAACATGCATGCTGAGATCCACATTTTTAAAGCTCCTGTCATCTTTGCCACTTGATAAAAATAAGGAATAACCTGATACTGTCCTCAAAAACACAGATCAAGATACTTATGTGTTGGCTGAAGAGACTGTGGCTCAATTTATCCCACCAAAAGAAGCATGAAGGAAGGGAAAGACATGGTTCCTGTAGAACTAAATTGCCCTTTAAGTGTTTTAATTGAAAGCCTGATGTAAGCAACAACCCACTAGAAACTGGGGCCTGACAATACTCTAAATTCAGAAACAGACAAGCTGCTTAGAGACTTCCCATGAATGAAAAGGATCCAGGATCTGTTACGTCAAATTACTGGTTTCCATGTGTTTCAGGTACTCATCAGGATATGCGCTTTTTTTCAACTAATTAACAACACTCGTTAACGGCATTTACACCCTGATATAACAATTGGACTCAGCTTCATCACCACTACTCTTGGCTGACCCCAAGAAATTGCTGCACACCACTGCTGTCTACTTTATAAATCCTCCAAACATCATGCTTGCAAAGAGACCTGGAAGCGATGCTTGCGCCCAGTATGTTCATGTCTCCTTTTATAGCAATCACACTTAAGAAGTTCAAATCAAAACTCTGTAGCTCATTCCAGTAGATCAAAAGGTAGCACAGACATGCATAACTGCCTTTATATTTGTATTGCATTAAAGTAAAAAAATAATTATCAACAGATGGCTCGTGTTTCACTGAGCTTAACCCTCACAAGAACACACAACAGAGTTCAGCAATGAACCCTAAAGTTACTGTATGTTCCAACTTTATAACTCGTTATCTGTTCACATCTGACTTTTGAAGTTCCCTGTCACTCAAAAATGTCTCAAAATGTTTAACTCCCAAAATCACCAATCATTTTTCCTGGGAAGATCCACAAAAGCAGCCTGAAAGGTATTTAGCAGGGTAAAAAAACTGGGTCTGCAGAAGAATCCCAGCCCCCACAACAACCTGAAAGCTTAAATCACTGAAGGAACTCATTCTTTCTTGGCATGATGTGGCAGAAGAGCGAAGCAAGCCTGAACAGTTTCCACTGAACCAGATTTTTCAATTGCATGCACACAATTAAGAGCTCTGGAAACACACAAGCATGTTCCCTCATCTCTCCTCCCTCACCCTTACCACCCTTCTGTGGCTTCTCTGATGAGTGGAAAGTATTAAGTCAAAACAGTTCCTGCAATTTCCTTAACCAACCCTGGCCTGAAGTTCAAGGCTACAGCCTGCCCTTCTGTACCAGCAAGCAGAGACAAGACCCAGTCTGCCGGTCTGGAGGACACGCTGTTTTCCATGCTATGATTTAGTCTGCAAGTTTAAAAATTAAAAAAACCCCTCCCCTAGCTTTAAAAAACAATTAATATCTTGAAGATTATGTGCCTTTATCAGAAAATGGATAAACAAGTCTCAACTACACTACCAACACTTGCCTTTTAACAGCATTAACTTACACCGAGAGACCTTCTCTGTCACAGATGGAAACAAAAAAAAATACTTAGGCATCCAAAACCAGTTATCCACTGTCACTTGAGCAGTCTGGGACGCTACAGGCACCCTTATTCATCAGCCCCTACACTTCCAAACAATTCCCCAGACCTCTTCAATTTTTCTTTTTTAGAGCTCCGATATGACATGTAATTACTTAAGACTGCTGGGTCTTTCCAGCCAGATTGAATGTCTTCCAAGAAGATGCATAATCAGGCTCATTTCTTTATTAAATGAGGTGCACGTGCAAAGCAAAGACCCACTGCTTTGCTTTGGAAGAAAACGTCATTATTACTGGTACACGATCATACATGTTAAGCATGTGAGAACGTGTTTCCGAGAAAACCATCAGCACAGAACAGCAACATCAGATCTGCTTTCAAACAACCTGAACTGGTTAGTTACCCAGACAGAAAATTCTACATCAAGATGTACAGAACCCTGAAGCTATTTATTTTAGTGCATAGTAAGCTGTTAATCCCTAAGTCATTTGGAAGAGACACAGGATGCACAATAGTGTGGATTTTCAAAGCAGAACTGTAGCACTATTATTTTTAGTTCACACAAAAATGAGAAGAAATTGTAACCTCCTTATCCTCAACATTTGCTAAACCTCATCTGAAAAGTAATAAATTTCCAATACAATTACTCTGTAGTCAGATAATACAACAACAGTAGAGATGGGACTATTTTTAAAGCTGAAGTACAACAGCATGCATGTAAACATATAAAATGAAGGGCAAGACATAGATGAAAATTAAACATGTTACAAAGCACTATCCAGGAAAACACTTTGTGGTCATCACAGAAACCAAAACATGAGAAGTTCAAGTAAAAGGTAGGGGGCAAAGACAACAAATGGAAGAAAACTTGCACTACTGGAGCTGACAGCATCAACAGTAATATTCCCAGATGTTGAGTATAAGGTTGGTGGGAAAAGTAAAAGAAATGAATTAAGTATTAGAAAACTCTGTGCATATTAAAAAGGTACAGAATTTAAGTTTAATAAAAAACAGCCAGAAGGTCACTCAATTCATAGAATCCTAGAATCACCAGGTTGGAAAAGACCCACTGGATCATTGAGTCCAACCATTCCCATCAAACACTAAACCATGTCCCTCAGCGCCTTGTCCACCCATCCCTCAAACACCTCCAGGGAAGGTGACTCAACCACCTCCCTGGGCAGCCTCTGCCAGTGACCAGTGACCCTTTCTGTGAAAAATTTGTTCCTAATGTTCAGCCTAAATCTCCCTTGGCAGAGCTTGAGGCCCTTTCCTCTCATCCTGTCCCCTGTCACTTGGAAGAAGAGCCCAGCTCCCTCCTCTCCACAACCTCTTTCAGGTAGTTATAGAGAGCAATGAGGTCTCCCCTCAGCCTCCTCTTCTCCAGGCTAAACACCCCCAGCTCTCAGCCATTCCTCATAAGGCCTGTTCTCCAGCCCCTTCACCAGCTGTCCACAGGCACCTATAAAAGAATCACAATAGATTTATCCCACAAGCAAATCGAGCAGCAAGTTTCTCTAGCTCACATTTGTCACAGCCACCCTACAAATCTACTACCACCTGCACTTAAAAACAAAAAATAACCCCAGTCACCTCAGGGAATTTCTACCATTTGAGATCCAAAAGATGCATGATAAAGAACATGCTGATGCACCATCAAAAGGAACACTCAAAGGTAAATTTCAAGATAAAAGCATGGCCCATCTTTGAGAGCTCAAAACCTCCACTATGCTGAACAGAAGGAAGTCAGGCTAAAAAATCCTGAAGCTTCAGCTTGTCCTACTTAAGCTCAAAGATGCTGGCCCTCAACACCCCAATGAAGACAAGCAGAACGTCCTCTGGCATTGAACTAGTAATTTAAGGTTAGATCACAGCTGCTGTCATATTTCAACTTCCTCCTCAAAACAAGTCTGAAGTGGGACAAAGACAGATGTCCATCATTAGAGTGAATACCTTCCCAGTAACTTGAGTGAGAGCCCTTTACTCATCTGCTCCACTCAAATTCCCTTTGTATGTTCTTCTAAGGGAAGGAAGGAGGGTTAACGATGCTACCCGGCTAGGAAGAGAATGACTTCATTTAAAAATACGAGTCTGCAATTTCTTACTCTGTGCTCAATTTTAACACATTGAGAAAATTCAGACCATTCTCTGGGAGAAAAAGAGTGACAGACATTTGTCACCTTTACCAGCTCAAATACTTGCAACTGTGCAATTCAGTAGCAAATTGGATACAGGTTACTATTAATAACTGATCTATTCCTTTCCTCTCTGAAAGCTGATTTGTGAAAAGGATGCATGCATCCCATTTTAAAACACACTAATTAGCCAAGGAGGAATCAAGGAAGTCACTGCTCAGCCTTCAAGAACAGACACGGTGTCTCTCAAAGAGAGGAAAAAAAACAGAGCAAACTTATCCCAGGAGCACATATTGCTCGCTCCACAGAGCAGTTTACAACCTCCTCAGCCAAGAAAGCAGCCACAAACAGCGCAGCCTGAGACTTCCACAACTCAGATAAGGGTCACTGTTCTTAAGCACACACGGGTCTCACCAGAAGGCTCGTGACCAGACACCTGCAGCCATGACAAGCACCTGGCGACACCGTTCCCTGCCACAGCAGCAGACCTGGCTCGATAACTCAGGAGGTCCTCAGAAAGCAACATGAAAAATGCAACTGTTAAAATGTACACAAGACTTCCATTTCCAGAGTTATGACAAGTGCCTTACAATCACCTCAAATTACATAGCAAGGAGCCAGCATAACGGGAGCGCCTCCCTGACTTACACCCAGCACCTCCCCACTATCGCCCGAGATCTGGCAAGTTAAGGTCAAAATAAAAAGAATCTTCAAAAACACCACATAAATTGAAAGCACCTACAGCTTCCACTGATTATTATTTTCCTCTTCTATTATAAGTCCTGAACACATTTAAGTTGCAGTTGCCATCATTAAAGAAGTTGTTTCCTTCCCATTTTCTGTTCTCCTGGAAAACGAACACCTTGGCAGCAGCAGGTAACAGCAACCAAGCGGCAAGCTGGCTGCGGCAGCCTCCTCCGCTACAGAAACGGGTCCAGAAAACAGCAAGAAGAGGGCACAGGCCACCTTGGCCACAAAGACTCACTGGCAAGCATGACTACATAATACAATGAAAAAGTCAAATGTCTGTCTGTATATGTATAACCCAGAACCTCCAGAGTGGCTTGAATTTACTGGCTGCAGTTCAGTAAAGCTGAGCAGGGAGATCTCTGGATCCCCTGCTTCTCCCTCGGGCACGGCTGGAGCTTGTCTGTAAATCAGCTTAACCTGCCAGTCCAGCAGAAAACCTACTCATCTTTCTCTGCCTACCGCTCTCCTATCTCAGAAGGGGCAGAGCTGGCTCATGCGTCCCAGGAAGCGGCTGGGAGGCTGAGGGACTCCCCCCTCCACAGCAGCGCTGAACTGGCTCCGGCCGTGCCATGGAACCGCGCCTCGAGAAAATCCACAAACACAGAGCAAAAGGGCATATCCTTTCCTTCAAACACATCACCGTCCAAATAAACAGCACAGAGGGTGGCAAGGAAAGCGCTCGGAGGACAAAAGGACAGAGTTAGGATTAAACCCAGTCCCTTGATCCCCAGCCAAATGGCCTACCCATAAGCCCACGCAACTTCCAGAGCCAATTTAAAATCCTGAGTGTGCTATACTTTAGGTTATAAAATCATATTTAGACACACAGCTGAAGTGTTCTTTGCTCTGTTGGTGGCTAAAAACAATCCCTTTGTCATCAAATCTTGCTTCAGCAAGCTGACATGACATTTTTAACTCAGGAAATAGGATAATTATGGTTCAAGGTAAACAACTACAACTGTGCATCACAAACAGTTTCTAATTTTAAGCCTGAGTCCCTCTAATGCCATCCATATTTTAAAGAAAGTTTCCTTATATATGGTTTAGGTTGAGTAGTTCGTGCTTGAGCCCTATCGTGAATCAGCATCAACAGCAATTCTCAGGAAAACAGGGGCAGGCGTAGCAGATAAAAGTCTGGCAGATGCGGCAGGTGAGCTCCTGTGTCAAAATCCGTCAGGGTAAGCCAAACATGAAAGGAGAGAAAATACACTCTGAATCTTAAATAGCTCGAGAGGTGAAAACTGCATCTCATCGCTCTTAGGAAGACACAGAAAACAGTAAGCACAGAGACCAAAGCTACACATACTTATAAAATGACTTGTAGCAAATATTGCATATCACAGACCTCAAACACCCCACTGCAGTTTCCCCATGGCACAAACAGCCAGGATTCAAGTTATAACTCGCTGCAAAAATATCAGCTATCGAGATGTTCAACACAAGCCAGTAAACTCACCTCCAGCCATCCACGCTGTGTCTAAACTAGCCCTTACCCTGCTGCTACCACAAAACACTCTCCTGAGTTACCTAGAAACAGAGCCCTACAATCAACAGAAGCATCGCCGCTGAGACTTCGTGAGCCAGTAATGCTGAAGCACAACATCTGAACTTGTCTGGAGCTACAATGAGGTATTGAGGGCAGCAAGCTGTCTGCCTCCAAGATGAATCATACACACAGAGGTAGCAATAACTCCAAGCGCTGCTCATAGGTGTTAGCCTGGTAGGCTTTCATTCCTCCTCATCTGAAGAAAACAAAGGCTAAATTACAACCAAATCAACACAGCTGAAAGAGAATGTAGTAGAACAAGCGAGACCTGATAGAGACGAAGCCTTCTTCAACAGTTGTGCTCAGAACCATTCCAACAGCATGCTGTGAGAACGCTGTTGTTTCTGCAGAAAACTGAAGAGTGAAGAGGAACCGTGCAGTGAAGCCTGTATAGCCTGGGAGAGCCTGCTCCTCCAAAACTTCTTGTTATTAAACACTTTGAAACAACCCCACCCCATCTCTGCTATTGTTGTCAGAAAGGGAATTTCAACCAGAACAACTATTTCCTCCACATTTTTCTGTTGGAAGAAGAAAAGTGGCAATACTGCAAAGCAGAAATACAATTTATGCAGTTCATCCAGTAACACAAGCCTCCTTCCTAAAGAAAAAAGGATTAACATGCCTTGAGCCCGTTGTGCAGCAGCACGAAGGTATTTTTAGCTACAAACATTTGAAGGCAGCAGTATGGTAGAAGTCTCCCAGGTTGAAGCCAGCCGTGGGAGGTTAATCTCTCTGCACCCTGGAGAGGGCAGTTCATTAAAGACGCTGTTCAGAGCAGAAGGAAACAATTCACACACTCCCTGAAGAAATCCCTCTTCCCACGACTTGCACACAAGGCAGCTCCTCTGAACTCTTCACCACCACCACCACTTTCTTGGGAACAGCACCAAATCCAAGCTGTATTAGGGAAGAATGCTCCCGTTCCAGCTACCTATCGCAATTAGTGGACCTAATTCAATGCTGACTTCAAGGCACAACACAGGATGAAAAACAGCTCAAAGTCAAGGAAGGAGCAGGACAACAGCCTAGCTTCGTAATGTTTTAGCTGCAATGAACACTTTTTCATGACTTCTGATAAGATATCAGCCATCAGACCAAACCCAAGTGCAAATAAGTCAACCTCAAAATATACTCAAAGTGAAGCTTCAGAATCAAATGCTCCCTCTGCCACCAAAGCTGTTCTGCCCTTCTGGAGCTAACAAACTACTGTTCAATGCAGAACCCGGGTGAAGGAGCCCATTCAGTGATTTCACAAAGGTAACTTAGTCACCACGTGTATTAGTTGATAGCTACAGCTGCGTTCACATCACAATTCATCAACAACCCTTCAGGACCACACCTTTGGAAAAACACACCTCAAAGTCTTGCAGAGATAGCTGCCTGGGACCTGGGGAGAAGTCAGAAAACATCTCCTGCCTCCAAGTCAGCCATCATACACACCCGTTTCTATACAAAATACAGAGTCATGTGGGGGGTTTGTTTGTTTTAAACAAGTTAAGCAAAGAGGCCAACTATGCTCTGTCAATACAACATCCCCTTGATGTGAACCATCATACACCCTTACTTCATTCCTAAACAAGCCTGTTCCTATCATATTGGAAATACCTATTCAACATTACCCCAAAAAGCTGCTTCCTAATATTTTCTTATGCTATTACTTAAATTAATACTTAACTCTCAAATAAATTACCTCCCAGTTATAAAGTATTTGGTACAGAACACTTGATTTTCAGGTAGCTGTAGTTATGCAAAAATGGAATATAATTCAAATAAACCTACAAAATTACAGAGAGTTGGTGTTCACCTTTTCCTGGAGATGTTCAAGGCCAGGTTGCATGGGGCCCCGGGCAACCAGATCCAATGGGAGGTGTCCCTGCCCGTGGCATGGAGGCTGGAACTGGATGGGCTTTAAGGTCCCTTCCAACCCAAACCATTCCATGATTCTGGTAAGTCTGGCTGTGCTATCTGATAGCCAACATTGTCAGAATGTACACTATATGCAGACTTTAAAAAAAAAAAAAAAAGAAAGAAGTCTACGTGAGCCCCAAAAGTCCTCACTGCAGCCATGCCATTTTTCAGCCTTTTATTGAAATTAGATTGGCCTTTGAGTATGAATCACATCTGCCTCTTGTAAACAGCAAAAGAGCACCAACATCATACAGTGCGAGACGCAGAAATACACAAGGGAAAAGGGAGGTGAGTAACATCTATTAACAAGGTTACTCCACACGCACAGCGCACTGGGCTTGTCCACCTCAAAAACTAGTTCATTTCTAATAGCTCACAGCTTTCATGGAAGGCAAGCAAAATTGTACTAAAATATGGTGTGTAGGAATAAAAAAAACATCCAGCCCTGCTTCCCCTCCTCAGCCCTGCCTCCTCCAAATGCTTAAAATAGGATGTTATCACTACTTGTTTATATGCCACTGCAGGAAAAAACGCTCGATTTCTTAATACTGCATTACAGAACAAAATGTTACTCAATTCCTTGTGTAAAGCACCAAGAAATAACTGTGAGACTATCAGCATCTGAAAGTATCTATGTGTTGGAGTAATCTGGCCTTACGTAACCGACAATCGGTGTCCAACTGCGAAGGGCAGGCCAGAACAGGCCAGCACACATTGTCTTTTAAGACCAAGCACCAAATTCAAAATGCATTTTGAGGAGGCCAATTCAGGAGGCAAGTGGAAGTCCTGTCTCTATGTTATCATTTCAGGTTTCTGCTATTAAAGTATCCAGACGGAAGAGAATCCCGTGAGGCTGATTTTCTCTCCTCTGGCTCATCCTGTCAAAGCGAAAACAAAACTTTTGCTAACTGTCAAGTTCAGTTTGAACCAATGCCACCATAGCTCTTCCCCCAGCAGCAGGAAGGCAAGCCCTTCCATGGTTTCCACATGCCACAGTCACAGTACCCAGTGTGCACTGTAACACAGGGGCCGAATCTAAAGCCCTAAATCTCTTCTCCCTCAGCACGTTCCACTACCTGCAGCTGTAAAATCAGCTCCTCGCCACCAGCTGCGGTGGGCGTAACGCTCACATCTTCACATGTTCTGAGTCTCAGCGCTTGTGAGTGACAGTGAATCAAAGGGAAATGTGGGCACAAGTCTTCCGACAAGAACAGCAGCAGGCATGGACAAGGCAGCCAAATCTGAGGGCTGTAAAAGAGACCCCAAAACCCAGACAGGCAACAAACATGACTAAAATCCATCCTCACCTACTTGTATCTGCTCTTAGCCAAAAGGAAATGTATTTTTCCTTAAACCCATAATGAACTGCCGGGGTATCGCTCCGTTAGACAAATCTTGCTGTTCCTAGGCACAAGGCTTGGGGTGAGAAGAAGTGGTTTGCCCAGCTACAGTCATGGCCATAAAGACACAAACACTTTCTTATGAAAAGCAAGTCAACTTTTTATGCACAGATAAAGAAAACAAATGTTTCATTGCTGTGTTCCAAATGTTTGAGAGCTTAAACCAAACCACAGGAAAGAGCGTTACTAGTTAGGCTATTACAGCAAATGAAATGAAAATGGAAAATGAAATCTAACTGACATTAAATTTCACTAAATATGTATCAATTCCACAATCACCATAATACACAGACAATTCTTATGACAAAACTTGTGCAGAACAGAAAAGCACCCTTGGTAACTCTGAATATTAAGCTGAGGTACCACAGGCATCTTACAGTTTATATAAATGAAGAGCCTCCCACAAATAATCATGGCTCCTTGGGTGCAGACTGCAGTGTGATTAACAGAGGTCCATTATAAAGGCAATGCATAACCCAGCTCCTGCGAGTAGTCACTGCCACATCGGACTGCGTTTCTATGGCAACCAGGGAGGAAAATATAAAGCAAATTACAGTTAAATGAAAATTATTCTCCATGACAATATATGTTAATGCAGGAGCATTTGCAGGGCCATTCTGGATAAAATGTTTACATTCACACATGTGTTTACAAAAATAAATAAAAGGCAGGCTCTACCAGTTAATGGATCATCCAAAGATAGCGATCACAGTCATTTTTTTTCCAAGTTTTAAGATATTCAGAATAAAATTCTTTAAGCTAATAGAATGGAAAACAAATCCCCTTAACAAAAGTGTTTGCATACTCGCAGCACACATTCTTTAAGAAACAGTGTTTCAGGAGATCTATCATGTAGGTTTTTTTAATGTTGTGATCCTTTAATTTTCCCAGCTGCAAACAAAGAGCACATTTATACCTCCTCATCCCAGGAAAACATGTTCTAAATGAGAGCCTAAGTCACTCGGAATATTTATAGGGATCTGACTGAAACAGGAATAGTGACTTATTTTAATCAGCTATAACTTACTTATTGAAAACTGAAAAGTGTTTTATACCTTAGAGTTTGTGGCAGTGACTCTCCACCTTGGAGAATCCTAGACCTCACCACAGTGCAAAAGCAGCCCAAGTCAATGAGAACCCCTTGTCAGATGTTTTTACAAAAGCCTGCAATTACGCCTTTAAAAGGTTATGCTGCCCTCCCACCATGACCACTTAGCCAAAACAGTCCTTTTTTCAGGGAATATCTCTCAGGTTTTAAATATTCTGAACCATGAGAGAAATTAATTGGAATGAGGCTTCTGCAAGAGGCAGCCACTTATTTATTTTTTTCAACTCCCTTGGCTTGCACCCCAAAGAAGGAAAGTAGGTTATAAACTGACTTACAGTCTCTTCGCCACTCCGAAGCGTCACGTTTTAAGAACAGTTTAAAATACTGCATTGGAAACCAGCCCCCCTCTCAGCCGTGTTTCATGGTTCCCCCTGCCAAGTTCCTTTCCCATGGAAATGGTCTGCCTGTTCTGCGAGTCACACAGGTGCAGGTTTCTTAGGAAGACCCAGAAAGAGCACAAGGCACTTTTTGAACCCGTTTCAGCAAGCTGGGAAACACAGAAGACTCCATTCAGTCTGCTGGCACATCTGAACTCACTCCGTACACGCTCCCACTGACCTCTGCATCTGTCTCTTGCCTCCACCTACAGAACAATACTTGAATCATGAGGATCATAACTTTTTATGACAGTGGGTAAACTGCAATATTCTCCACAAGTTCACTCCACCCCACACATAAAACTGCACATAGGTTCAACCATAAAGCAAGCTACGGTCTTTGAAGTTCGACTTGAAGCCCTGCACACATTATAAAGCTGATGTGAAGAAATGCAGCATATTAACACTTTACGTAACCGCACTCATGGAAAGCATCATTCATTAAGCATTTGGCGTGACTGTTGACAAAAGCAAGTTAGGTGAGAAATTATCTGGGTAACAAAACCCTTGGCTGGTGAGCTCAGGTTACCCACAAACACCAAATTCATACACCACCACACATATTCCAGTCATGCTCCACTTTCCCTGAGGATCGCTTGCTGCAGAGCCCACAGTAGCATTACCATTATCATTTCAGCTGATTTAGTCATCGAGCTCAGCACAACCACCACTCCCTCCACAGCAATACGCAGGCCATCTCCATACAATGCAATCAAAACAGCTACCCATCTTAAAGCAAAAAATCTGCAAAACACACTACAGCAGCAGTTGCTGGGTTCCTTTTAAAGCCTCCACTAATCGCCACGACAGAGCTTCTACTGAAGTTCCTGCTGCAGCTATGGAGGAGGTGAATGTTGTTTTCACAAAAGAACTTCTAAATGCCGAGTCCGAGTGTCAGCAACAGCCAGTATTTGTATTCTGCACATGAATCAGGGGGTGTGTGTATGTATGTGAACACATCACCCCCAGCAGTCTTCAAGCAGATGAATCCCATCAGGACAAGCCACCTTTCCCAATGCCAGAGCTACCAGGTCGCGTACCCCTCTTTCTGCTAATGTGCACCGCATCCTTTTGTGGAGAAGCAGCAAAAGGCATCACAGTTAGAAAAGCCATTTTTCTCTGTAAATATGAGCAAACACATGCTAAAGCAAAGTAAAATTGTAGAGAAAACAATGTAGCTTGCAGCATTCATGCCCTAGCACACAGCAGGAGGTGCAGGGGAAAGCCAGGCTGCGAGGTAATACTGAGCCTGCAACACTGCCAGCAGACCTCCCATGCACCCTTCTCTATTGCAAGTTCCATCAAGTGAATCAGCACCAGATGGAGAAGATAGCAGCTCTGAAGAGACTATCAGAAGGGTTCTTGCAGATCTGAATTACCTGCACTGCTCCCTTAGAGTGAATTCTGCCTACAACCTTACCACTGGTAAGGTCATGGAAAAGAACTCATCGTTCACACAGAGGCCCAATCCATAAAACAGGAGATTCAAAAAGCTGATCTGACCAGAGACAGTAAGTGCTGAGGGTGATGCAGAGGAGGTAATGAGGCATTAGTGATAAGCAGAGGCACACAACTGCAGACCCAACACTGCCCGCACCCCAAACCCTTATCCCCAGCAGAAGTCTCCATGCCCTTAGATCCTTCACCTCTCTATTTTCAAGTGCTTTCCTGCCACCATTGAAAAACAAGGCCCAGCTCTCAAGAGGGAGATGAAGACGCAGGATGATCTCACAGAAAAGCAGGAACAGACGGGAGGGAAGATCAAAAGGCAGACAGACTAAAATTACAGAGAAGAATCCTAGATGAGGAGGACCAAGGCAAGTGCAGAGAGCCGAGCAGAACCTCTGTCAGATGAGGCTCTGGGAAGGGGAGAGACAGAGGCAAGGGAGAAGAAATATTATAGTGGGTGAAGTAGGGGAAGCCAGCAGACAGAGCAGACCACAGAAGTAAATTCAGCATTCTACGACAACAACCTGTAGCCTTCTAACTAAGGAGCACTACTCAGTACACCAGGAAAAAGCCACGAAGTTGACTTCCCACCTGATGTCATGTCCCCTGGACAAGGACTAGCTCGGGCAATTCGGCTCTCGCCACAGAACAAGTTTAACAGCCCAGCACCAGTGCTGATCACAGGGGAAGGCCATTTAATTCTCCACCACAGCCCACAACAGAGCAGCTCTGAGCAACGTAGGGCACCCCAGACGCTGGTGAGAAAGCCAGAAGGCTTCTGGGCTGCTTGCAAAATGAAGCACAGAAAACAGATCAGAGACCATGACAACCATGGCACAGAACCCCGACGTGCAGCGAGAGACAGAGTACAGCAGGGAAATAAATGAGAGACGGTACAGCAGTTATCAGCTACCTTAATTCTCAAAAGCAACATATTCTCACATCTCCTTTCTGAGCTGGTAGGACAAGAAATGGTGGAGTAAAATGGTCAAGGTTCAAGAAAACGTTTTCATATTCAAACCTGGCTAGCTAGCACAGTCAGCTCTGGAGACTGCTCAGAAAGGTAAAGTTTAACACACAAAACCACTCGGGCTCACTCATAACAGACCCATGATCTCGTTCGGATAAAGCTATCTGCCTGTGCCTGGCTGCAAGATGAAACCGAGAAGACAGCTAGCTACGAGAGGCAGCTAAACACTGTAACCAGAGCACCAGCTCGCCCACTGCTATTTAAACAACCGTAGCACTGCCACAAGCAGGATGTTTGCTCTCCACCCCCCGCCTTTCCCCTGAACCTACCTCTATCTTTTCCCAGCATCGGCATGGCTAATCTCATCCAGCTATCTAAAGATATAACTATAGCAGTTCTTTATAAATAGGCTTACATCTTCAGTCTGTCCAAGACCTGACGCAACGGCAGAACGACAGGCAGTGCAACAAGCGGTGTGTGTTGTTACGACAACACTGACATTTCACAATCTGCAACAGCCACCATCCTGCACAACGTGGAAAACACCGAACCAAAAGTGTAAAGTCTACCCAAAAGGTTACTCCTTTTCATAGGATACAGTCACTGCCGCAGTCCGAGGGGTATCGGATCTGTTGCCTCCTCCCTGTAGGAGGAAGCTACCAAGAAGCCCTTCCAAACAGAGAACTTCTTTGGAACTTTATCTTGGCTCCTCCCAGACCTAACCAGCCTGCAGAAAACCCAGCTACTTACTAGTAATTTGGAGCTCCTGGTACAACTTGTTTACACAGAGCAGGTCATAGGATAGGCTGGAAGGTGTAAGCAGGATATAGTTTTTATGGCTCTGAACTCCTGCCCAGATAAGCTGATAAGGCTCTGTGCGCAGGGGGAGGAGAGCACTTCCATGTGAGCTGTATTTAAAACAAAGGTGCACCATGAACTGCAGTTGAGCGTTTTATATACTCGACAACAAAGCTTCCATTCGCCTTATTTTCTTTTAAAGCTATTTAACGTATTTTTAAGGTGTTCCTAATTACAGATACTCTCATTTCATATGGAGATATTCAGAGCAACTCAGTACTTCCCAAATCCGGCTCTGCAGCCTCTTGCTGCACAGGCTGTCAAGCCTTCGGGTAGAGGCTGCCTCTGGATCATGGTGAACTTTTCAGAGGGTAACATCTCCCTTCTTGGCCATGCTGTGACAATTTTAGCAGCTTTATGCTGCTCTGAAGGTAAATTTTAGACTTGTATATTGCAAAGCTGCCAGTCTCTAAAAAAGGTACAGCTAGCTTCCCTTGGCATTTGCTTCCCCTCCCTCTCCAATCACCCACAGCCATCTGACCACCTTGCCGTGACAAGCTGCCGATGCTGCTGTCCTCGCCTGAGAACTTGAAGCCCTCCAAGGGCCACCTTAACCTTCTCCAAGCAAACCCAGCACAAGGCAAGAGGAAAGGAGATGCTTTCTCACTGTTCAAATGCAAAAACAACCTCCATTCCCTCAGTCCATAGCAGAGGCAAAGCTTCTTTTACACATACTAAAAAGTTTCCTACCTTTCCCATTTTCAAGGACTGTAAATTGTTGGTAAAGAAAAAGCAGGTTTGCCCTTTAGTCACATATGGACCCAGCATCTGCATGAACCCTCTCACACCAAAGATGAGAATTAATATTTCAGTGTTTCCACAAAATGTTGCAACCTTTGGTTTACTACCACAAACGCAATATACAATCAATAGTTCGCTCCTGCCACTGCACCTATTTACAGTGGAAGATCTATTTTAAAAACACTGATCGAGTAAGTTTGGTTTTCTTAGAGACTGAGGAAGAAAGGCTGCCTACAGATTTTGAGAGGATAAATAATTCAACGCATGAATGCCAAGGGCAGTGCTGCACGCATCCATATGGCAGGGACAATGCAGACGGTAATATATGCTTCACATCACCACCCTGACAGTGCCTTCAACCCTGACCTAGAAAAAAACATCACTTTCTTCTGGCTACAGCAGCAAATTCACTCGCATTCATTGCTACCCCACAACACTAAGGACTACTGCACCCTTGGTCTTTACTTTGGGGTGGTCTCTCCTAAACCATCAGCCTTCACAGACTGAGTTAAACAACTTAACCACACCACGCATTTAACAAAACAAAAACTGCCTAAGCGAGACAGGTTTCATAAGTCCTCTTCAGGAACTCATGCCTTCTGACTACCAACAAAACTGGAAGGGGTAGGAAAACCCAGGAAGGTTCCTCATATGTGAGATCTGGCAAAAAGCTGGTGGCAGAACCACAAAGAGAGCAAGAGCCGAGGGAGAGAGGACAACCAGCACCCATCAAGGGCGCTGCAGAGCTCCCGCACCACACTCAACTAACACCAGACCACATAGAACACTATGACAATGCTAGGGAAGCCTCCCTTGTTTTCACACTCCCCAAACCAACTGTACAGATACCGCCCTGCCCCACTGCCCTATTTTGGTGGTGATCTGATTATTTCTCTACATCCTACAGTCTGGGGAAAACATTAAAGAACCAAGAGGAAGAATTCTGGAGCCCAAAACACTCGATATAATTAACTGCACCTTCTAACAGGATTATTTCCTTTCCTGACCCCAATTACTCCTTCAGTTTATTAAAGAGAACTCATATACACAGAAATGTTAACACCCTAAAGAGTCACATAAACAGAAAAAAGTCTGAGGGCACCATTATAAACAGAGTTAATGGAACTCAGTGATTGGAAATGGATCTTGAAAGCTGTCAGATCAAAGCAAGATCTTTTTCGTGTAAGGACTGCATTACCCTCAGAGCCACAGAGCTAATACCATCTATAAAAATATTTTGCTCAAGTAAGTTAAGAACAGCAGCGTTTCATCTGTCAAAAGGTGCTAGGCTTTTATGGGATTAGCCATTCCACATCCAGCATAAAAATTAGAACAGATTTTTAAAAGCCCTCAGCTCAGCTGATGGAGAATACGCAGACCAACGTGTGTGCTTGCCTTCTTCACACACACTACACGCTGAACAGATTTTTCACTGCTATTAGCATTTAAGCTTCTTTCTTTTTTTTTTTTTTTTATACACTTGTAAAGGATTACAAATTGGCATCACCTCCAACCAGCTACACACCAAGCTGCTACCACCACCCAGACGCAGGCAAATTAAGGTTTTTAACTACCCAACAGCTGCAGGAGAAAAATACACCAGAAAACACCAGTTCTCACATGGGAAAGCCTGAAAATTCCAGGTACAGTCAAATACACTTAAAAAAAACCCCAAAACAGCTCCAGACCACAGGCGCCAGCAGCTTCTTGCCCCCCTCCCCCCCCAGCAGGACACCACAGACAGCATTTTGCCCACATACACTTGATTAAGGCTCTGGCTGCACAAAACCATCCTGTTTCAGATGCCTGTGATTTCAAATAATTGACTACACAAGCTTCCCTCTAACATTTATGTGAGTATTTTTTATGCCCGTGCATCAGCAGCATACAAATTACACAACACTTGGCTGAGAATCCCAGCGCTCTGCACCCTCGGAAAAAGCAGCTCCGTGCTGCTCATCTCTCTCACAGGGAAAAGAAAATATTTAAAGGCTGCATACAAATCATTCCTGTAAAGTGTCGTGCGGACTGGTTTAAATTAGATAGGGTAAAAATATATGCGAGTTTATCATGAAACACTAAAATCTTTGCTATGGAGACACCAATTTCTTTCCACAGCCTTTTACAACTGAAATACATTCAATTCTCACTGGCAATGGAGGCAGCAGACAAGGCACCTTTACTAGAGCCTCCTCAAGGAAATAGGATTAGAATAAGAACCACCAGGTAAATATTTCCTTTGCTGTGCTGAAAAGCAGTAATACCTGTCACTACTTGCTATGTATCTACCACCATTAAATCTTAATGCCGAGGAAGAGAGGAAGAATTTCAATCCGTAAAGCAGACTGTCGAGCCTGAAATTCAGGTATTCAGCACGGCAGGAGGAAGAGGGGCTCCAGCCTCCTAAGCAAGCTGGCACTCGGTAATTTTACCAAATGTAATTACCCAGCTCCGGTCCTGGGCATTTCCTTCCCTCCAAGTAGGATTTCTTCACCACGTAATTAGTGTCCCAGTTAAGACTCAAGTCACCACAGAACATATTTTCCCCAAAACAAAGCCACATGCACGCTTACAGGAGATTCAAGCATTGTTTCAAAGAAATGCTGCTGTTTCCTCATGGTAACTTAAAGGTCTTCCTAGTGTTTGCCGTAGTCGCTGCATGGATCTAAAACAAACTGAAATCAACCCACCACCGTGGGAGCCCCCAGCATCCCGGTTTTATTCCCCTACTTGAGCCACTTGACTGTTACAAAGTGCTGCCTTCTTCTAAGGTATAAGAAAAGCAGGAGGTAATAAGAAAAACCTTAGTACTTCAAACACATGTCCAAAAGCCACAACATAAAGACAGAGAGTACAGATTAAATGCTGTAAAGATACACTTGTCAGGAGCCTGGCTTTGAAGTATCTGCAGGAAACACTGTCATCACGCAGCCATGTTGCAATTACACAGTTAAAATAATCACCACCAGTTGTAAGCAGTCCATCTGGTTTACTGAAAAGGGAACACTGCTGGTACAGTATTGATTAACATGACTAGTCTTCGCTGACCCCAGAGAAATACATTGTCTGCTCTATTGAGCAGTGGCAGAAAGCACCACGACGCTGCAATATGCTTCGTTTTGTTTAGAAGCGTTTTAGGGGACTTAGTTAAAACATAAGTAGGAAATAGAATAACCTTAACAGGTTACCCACCACACACGAAGGAAGAAAATGAAGGCCAGCGCTTTGCTGAAGGGTTTTGGGGGTTTGGTTTTTGAGTTTTCTTCCCCATCCAAAAGCAACATTCATCTTGGATGACCTGTATGTTTAATTCTCAGAAAATGCTATTAAATCATCACAAAAAAAAAAAAACCAGCAAGTAAAATGAAAAAAAAAAAAAACCAATTCACCCTGAGCCATGTTTTTATGAAATAGAGACACAGGCAAGAGTTCATTTTGAAAAGGAGAAGCAGAACTGAAGAGTAAAACCAGTTGTGAAACACTAAACCTTCCATCTCCAGTTTCCAGGCTGTCACAGCCACTAACGCTTGCATGACCAGGGCTTTTACAATGGCTATTTACAACAGAAATATGCAATAAAAAAGCTGGGAACTGATCAAGTTGAAGGACAGAAACGAAGGCTCGTACACACTCTAAACTCCAGTGTGTTGATCACTGCACAGGCAACTCAGCCTGCTGCAAATTTCAGAGCAAACCCTTTGCACTTACTCAGACAAGTCTGGAGGTGATGCAAGTCCCAGCTAGCCTAATAACACAGGTTCACAGCAAACTCCACCGGAGCCCAAACCACCCTCTTCCTAGGAGGACACAGAGAGGATGTGCCCTGGCCTGTTTTACACCTTCCTGCGCTACCTTCTTTAGGACTGACAAGTTCCTCTAGAACCAGAGACCCAAAGCACCTCTGCATGACAAAGGCTGAGCCCCACAAACCCCAGATGCAGCTAAGCCAGAGCAGACACCAGACGGACACAGTAGCGCGAAGGTTCTGCTGACACGGGAAGGCTCTGAGGGTAACTGTGCTTTGGGAGGAGCTCAACCAGAGCCCCAAGCATGTGCCCACAACCCCACTGAGTGCGAGATTCCACCAATGGAAATTCGTGGAATTCCCATGGAAAGAAAACAGGTCACGCGGCTTCAGCAGCCACATCTCACAGGCAGAATGAAACAAGGTGCCCAAGAGTTTCCCTACCGAGACAGAGAAGCCACTGTAGGGCTCGCTCCACGGAGCATTTTAAACCCTTACACCGCATGCCACCACAATCATTTAAAAACGCTCCAATATGCACCTTTAATCTGCCAGTAAATCCATTTTGTAACTACGCCAACTCTTTCTTTTTCAGTTAATCAAGTCAAATATTTAGTTCCTGGTAGAGCACACACAAAAGAATGCATCGATGCCATTTGAAAACATGAGAGAATTAATCTCCTTTTCCCTCTTCATGATTCCATGGAGAGTTTTTTCACCCCAGAAAACGGAAATTATTGGAGTGATGACAAAAAAATTACATTTCACTCTGAGTTCCTTACATTCATACAGACTGCAGCACTTCTAGAAAGAACACAGCCACTACAAAGCCTTAGATCCATGAAATGTTTTCAACTAACTATCTTTGCCTACACAGGAAAAAAAATAAACCAAAACGGTTTATACCCAATTTCAGAAGCAATCTCAGGAGGGAATTTTGCTTCAAGAGCTGCCTGGAATTTGTTCTCTGCCTATAGGGCCATGTCCCCAGTGGTAAGAGAGTACTTTGTGTACAAAACCAGGAGGGGGGAGGAACTCTTTCCTGCAACTGGATATCAAAACAGACCTCCAAGCTTAGAGTAGAAGCCAATCCATAAACACATCGACTCTTGTGCCTCAATGAAGAGGCCGATTTTCATTCCACACGCACAGCCCCTCGCAGGACAGCTGCTCTCTCTGGGAAAGGGCAGAGGGCATCAAGGGCTAGGCTCATCCTGGCTCCTTCCGAGGAGAGGGGAGGGGAGAGCAGCCTTTCTAAACACGCAATCAATCTACCGGACTGGGGGAGGTTAATTCTGGACTGCAGAAGTGCAGCTGTTTTGGGTTGGGATTCTTCTTTTTTTTTTCCGCGGCCCCCCCCACCCGCCCTTTGCTAAGGGGCAAAGGTGTCGAGCAGCTCCTCCCCAGCACACAAAGGCTCCTCCAAGGAGAAAAATACCAAGCAATTTAAAGATTAAACTAGAAAATAAATAAATAAGCAGAATCGGCTAGGCTGGCTGGCAGCTCAGTTCAGCTCCATCCTCTGCGCACACACTCGCAGGGCTAACGCCTACCCAGGGATGATGAAATGGGAAACGGAAATTACCATTTCAGACAACTTTTGGTATTGTTCCTCTCAGCTCAGCACACACCCCAAAATGCAGGCTGCCCACCCTCGTGGTCCCCAAAAATTCAGGGCGGATGGGAAGGGGGACGCACACACTGCGGCCTCAACCACAGACTCCCTGTTTCTCTCACCCCATAACGCGCCCCACAAAATCCACCGGCCCTGGGCAGTCTCTGGGGCTTCTCCCGGACTCCCCCAAACCCTCCTCGGCCCGACCATCTCCCCCCAACCGGCCTCACTCCATCTCCCCCAAACCCTCCTCACCCGACCATCCCTCCCTAGCCCTCCTCACCTTGGTCAGCCCTCCCCAAGCCCTCTAGCCAGCCCCCCCAAACCCTCCACACCCCAACAGTCTCTCCCTCAACCTCTCCTCTTCTCCCTTAGCCCCCCAACAGACTCTTCTCGCTCCCAACACCCCATCGATTCCCCCTCTCCCTTCAAAACCCCCACACCCTCCTCTCACCCCCTGCACGGCGCTTCCTTCTCCCGCATCCCTCCCCATTCCCGGTGCCCCCTGCTCTCCTCACATCACACTCCCGGTGTCCCCCCTGCTCCCTCCTCTCCCACACCCCCCTACCGTTCCCAGTACCCTCTCCTCCTCCCCACCCCCTCATTCCAGCTGCTCCCTCTGCCCTCTCTCTCCTTCATTCCTGGTGCCCCCTCGGTCTCCTCCACCGCTCCCGGTGCCCATCACCCCGCTTCCCGTTCCCCCTCTGCTCTTCCCCCCGGTTCCCTGCCCTCTCTCCCCGCCGATCTACCCTCCCTCTCCCGGTTTCTCCCTCTCCCCATTCCCGGTGACCTCCCTACTCTCCCTTCCCCCCCACCTCTATTTCCCCCCCCTCCTTTTTCCCTGTGCCTAGCTCCCGGTATTCCTCCTCTTACCGTCGCCGTGGGCTCAGCGGGCCGAGGCAGCTCCGCCGGCCTCGCTCGCACAGACCTAAGGGGAGGGCGCTAGCGAAGGGCCGGCGGGCAGTGGCGGCGGCGCCTCCCGGCCGCGCGCTCCATGGCCCCGCGCTCGGGCCCGGCTCGGCTCAGAGAGCTGCCGCCCGCACGGGCGCGGATGAGACGCCGCCGTTGATTGGCCGGGCGCGTCGCGTCGCGCCATTGGCCCCTGCGGGCCAATGGCGCGACGCGACGCGCCCGGCCAATCAGCGACGGCGTCTCATCCTCGCAGGGGAGGAGGAGGCAAACTTGACCAATCAGCGACGGCGTCTCAACCGCGCAGGGAGGAGGCGCGCGGGGCATGATGGGAGCAACCGCCATTGGCTCACGTGTGCGGCTGCTCTTCCGGGGTGGGAGGTTATTCTCCATCTGTGCTCGGCGTTGGGGAGGCCGCGCTTCGAATCCTGGGCCTACAGGAAGGCTGTTGAGGCTCTGGAACGAGTCCAGAGAAGAGCGATGAAGCTGGAGAACAAGTCTTATGAGGAACGGCTGAGGGAGTTGGGTTCTCTTGAGAAAAGGAGGCTGAGGGGAGACCTCATTGCTCTCTACAACTACCCGAAAGAAGATTATAGAGAGGAGGGAGCTGGGCCCATCTCCCAAGTGACAGGGGACAGGCCTCAGGCTCCGTCAGGGGAAGTTCAGACTGAATATCATTAAAAAATATTTCACAGAAAGGGTCATTGGAACAGGTTTCCCAGGGAGGTGGTTGAATCACTTTTCTTGGAGGTGTTTAAGGGACAGGTGGATGAGGTGCTGAGGGGCACGGTTTAGTGATTGATAGGAATGGTTGGACTCGATCCCATGGGTCTTTTTCAACCTGGTGATTCTATGATTCTATGAATGGCCTCAAGCTGCACCAGGGGAGGTTCAGAGTGGACATCATGAAAAAAAAATTCACAGAAAGGGTTATTGGGCACTGGAACAGCTGCCCAGGGAGGGGGTGGAGTCCCCATCCCTGGAGGTGTTTAAAAGACGAGTGGATGAGGTTCTCAGGGGACACAGTTTAGTGGCTGATGGGAACAGTTGGGCTCAATGATGCAAGAGCACTTTTCTAGCCTGGTGATTCTATGATTCTATACCTAGCCCTGTGTCCCAGCCCCGGTGGTGCCTGAACCTGGTGCCACCTAGCCCCATGTCCTCTCTGACCCCAGCCCTGTGCACCCAGGGTGCTTTCTGTCCCCACGGGGCAGCGGCTGCTATGGTCCAGATGCTGCTCGTCCCTTGTGGGGGACCCCATTGTGGCCAAGGGCGTTAGCACACCAACTTGGAGGCCAGTGGCAGGGTAACGGGCTAGCTTGGGGTATGGCAGCGCTTGGGGCACATCTGCTCCCACTCCCAGGATACCCGTTAGCTTGAGTTACCTGTTACCCCACCAACTGTTGTGTCTGTCACAGGGTCACAGCACTCAGGCACCACACTACAAATCATGCTCTGGGGCTGAATTCCCTCATGGCCTCACTTGAAGTTCTCGGCTAGATAATGCAAGTGCATCCAGAGAGGCTGTGCTCCTTCCCAGACCCGGGATGGGCCTCTTGCTCCTGACCAGGCTATGTTGGTTGTTCCTTCTGATCCTTTTCTCTCAAGTGCTGACTGTGTAATACCAAGAGGCATTTGTGCTGGTTTTATCTACATAGTCTCTTCTAAATAACCAAACCTGTGGCTCTTCCAGCAAGATTGTTCATGCTTGCTGGAGAAGCCTCCTGCCTTTGTCCGCCTGGGCTTGTGGAAGCAGAAGTTCGGATGCGTTTGACTGTGCTGCAGAGATAAGCAGCCACATGACAACCCAGTTCCTGTGCTCGAGGCAGTGCTTCTGCCTGTCCTCCCTCCTGCCTGGCTGCAGTGGTGCCTCGAGCCTCAGCGAGGCTGTCCCATCTCCTGACAGTCACTGCATTCCCACCTGTTACATTTGTGCTCTCTGGTGTTAAGGTAACTCCAAAAGTACTGGTAGATCAGGCACAGCTGCTCATGCCTGAGCTCAGCAGGATCCGTCTTCAGGATGGTAACACTCGGTGTGTATCTATTTTGTACCACATATCAAGCGCCAGAACCCCTTTATGCCATCAAGGTAAGCCAAAGGCTGCAGTGTCCCCCAGGGAAGAATCCTGTTTATGGAGCAGATCCTCATAGCACGTACAGAACTGGGAAGTGTGTGCAGCTCCCTGCTCGGCCCAGGTGGACAGGGTGCCCTGATGTGGGTGGCAGCCACCTGCTCAGCAGTGTCACTGCATTTTGTTTTGGTTGCTGAGGACAGGGAACCCTTGAGGCAGCCGAGCTCAAACAGTTTCTGCTGGTGATCTCATCAGTAATTGCTCTGTTTTCTTAACCCCCCTTTTCCAGGAGCATGGCCCATAACTGTGACTGCTTTTTTGGCATTAGCAATTCCACTTTGAGTTGTGCATTTGGCAGCCTTAAGGACTCTTCTCATGTGCTGAGGATGCCATTAGTCCCCCAGGAAGAAAAATCTCTCTGCTGGGCTCAGCAGTGATGAAGGAGTGGCTCTGGACCACGTGTCTGGCTTCACTGTTAAATAACAGCATGAGGGAGATTTATTCTGAGCCTGTTAAGCTGGTCCTGTGTTCTGCTTAGGCTTAGACTTTTTATCTCTGTCCATCTTCCTCCTCCATAATACCTACTAAACCAGGCAAAAGAAAGGTAGTTGAGGCTTTTTGTCCATTAAGCTTCTTGCTGTACTTCACTGGAAACACTGCAAACAAGTATTTGCATCTCCGGTGCCTCTGAGGGAGCAGATGGAAGGGGAAACAAGTTTCTTCATTTCCTAAATATAGTTGGTTGTAACTGCTTCCTTGAATGTCATCCAGGTCAAAGATCCAGTGCTGGGGAGGAAGTTAAATCCTTTCTGTGCCATCCTGACCTTTTTCTACAGCATGGACTATCACCCTGTTTCAGGGAGGGAGATTAAAAGTACTTTGTGAATGAAAGTGACCATTGGGAGTAGGGGGGGTAGATTATTTTGGCTGGGGCTGTTCCGCTGTTTTTCTAAGTGAGACTTCTGTGATGAGGATGTTTCACCAGCCTGGTTTTGTTACCCTGGGATGGCTTCTGCTTCTTGCAACTTAATTGCAGTACTTTTGAAGAAGGAAAAGAAAACTCTATGGTTAATTTTTGAGCACCTTTATCCTTCACTAAAGGCTGTGAGCTCTCAAATCCTAAAATAAAACAAACACACTGGTGCTGAGGAGGAAAGAAAATGTTGTGTGAGGGCAGGGAAAATTAGGCCACTTGAGGAAAGTGCCTTCAGGCCTATTGCCGTCTGTCACGGCAAAACAAAAGTACACTGACTTTGGAGGAAAAGCTCTGTGACCCTTTGGTCCTTGCCCTGTGACTCTCCCTTTGTCCAGCTCTGGAGATGGCATCAGCTGCTCACCTGGCTATGCAAAGGGTGGGTGGCAGTGTTCATCTCACTCCTTCAGCTGAACTCCCCTGACGCTCCGTAGCTACTCTCTGGTGATGGAAGGAACCATTAGAAGGGTAAAAGCAGCCAGTCTGTGTTAATGCGGGTGCAATTCTCTGCTGATTCAGCTGCTATCAGGACATAAAGATGGGAATCTATTTTTAATAGATGAGGCAATGTGTGATTGATGACTACTATGGTCACACAGCAGGGTAAATCCTGTGTGACCAGTCAAGTGCCAGCATCAGAGACACCAAGAAAATAAGAACTTTGATTAGAGGAATCTTTAAGTTTGGCTCATGTTTTAATTAATGTCATCTATTAACATTTTGAAGAGAGATAGTTTTGGCCAACAAAGCAGCCATTTAGAAAGGCAGCCTTTGGAGAGCCAGCAAGGAGCACAGCTGATGCTCTTGATTCTGCAGCAGAAAGCTCCCTAGCTCTGTACACAGTCTGTTTTTCGGGGTTTTGTTGTTTTTTTTTTAAATAAAACTACTTTTGAGTCACTCTTGTCTGTTTGTTTGTTTGTTTGTTTTGTCAAAGGACAACTCCAACTTAAAACAAGCCCTTCTGCCCGTGATGCCGTTCAGAAATAGAAGACTAAGCTTTCACCCACGGGGGTCACTTGTAGCTCTATGGCATGCAATGAAATAATAAGGCTAAACTAACACAGCGGCTCACTCATACCAAATCCAGCGTTCTTCTGAAGGTTTAACTCTGCGATGCAGCCCTCTGTGTTGCTGCTGAGTTACAGCATCAGCCCAGCAAAGCAACTGCACTACACACTGAGGTCAGGACAGGCAGAGCCAGCGAACCAGAAGCTGATTTAGCTCCTGGGTGATACCACGCCCTTGGCCTGGACAGGCAGCAGTGGTTTTGGACCGCTGAAAGCCCTGAGCTGCTCTTGTGGATGCTAAATCTGTTTATAGGGTTCCCTGCAGGACCTTATGTCTATGTGGAGAGTCAGTCCGTGGAGCTTTAGGCTTCCTCCATCCATAAAGGAGGAGGCTTTCCAAGGGCAGTGGTCCCCTGCTGCTGGGTAAATGCCTCTTATTGATGTTTTAGGCGTGAACTCGTGACAGTCCTGCTCTAATTACTGTTTTTACGATTCCTAATGACAGGCTTTAGGTTTCTAGCCAGCTTATGGATTTCAGGGTGTGGAGTGACAGTTGCTCACGGAGCTTACTGACCTCCTCCAGTCTGTGGGGTTGGGAGATGACTTCAACCACCTCCTGCACACAGATGGATTCCTGGGTTTCTCCTGAGCTCTGCACGCTTCAGCAGCTCTCCAGGGAATGCACTCCCATGGAGCAAGCTGCTAATTCATGGCCTTTGCATTTCCTTCCTTCTGCTTTACGCCCGCAAGCTAAGCTGTGAGGAACCCATGTCATGCTGTCAAAGCGTTGCTCCTTCTTGCCTGCGTTTACTTTGCTTTTCTAGCAATCCATAAGCCGTGCCTGGCAGACGGTTCAGGCGCTGCTACTGTACGGCTGATTCCCTGTGATCCCCTGCCTATAGCCATCTGTCACCTACCTGTCTTAAAGTTAAACTCCCTGGTCTTCAGAGGTGACGCACAGATAAATGTTCATACCCCAGCACTGCATCCCAGGTAGCCTTAGCCTGTCAGCTGCCTCGTGGGGCTGGATTGCCCTCCTTGTCCCCAGGGAGGAGCAGTTAAGTGCCATGCTGTCCTCCCTGTCTGAGAGAAGTGGTCTGGCAACGGCAGCTGGAACTTGCAGTGATCCCAAGCTGTTCCTGGAGCAGCAGCGCTGATGGTTTTGGACTTGCGCATATGAAAAGGCTACCTGCTGGACAGATCTGCCCACGGAGGAGTTCCACTGTGCCCGAGGGACAAACGTTTTGTCTTTTAAGCATGTCCTTTGTTCCTGAGCCTAGGGGTCTCTGGGATATTTGGCCTTGCTAAACTGAAGGGGAGCACTTTTTCCTTTACCTCGACTTGTCATCTGCAAAGAGGTCCTCTAAAACACTCCATTTGGTACATGGCAGAGCTGCCGAAGTGTGCTGGAACACTCTGGAACACTCTGTGGCACCCAGCTAGCACGGAGCTGTGTGCTTGTGTCCTGCCACGGGGGAGCCCTGGCTCACAGTGCCAGGTGGGTAACAGCAATTTTTTCATCTTTTAAAAAGTCTGAATTTACCTTCCAGATGCTTCAACTCTACATTTAATCCTTTGATTCATTATTGGTGTGACGTCTGTGCATGGCACGATGGCCGCCTGATTCCAGGTATCTGTTCACTTGGTTTGCAAACTGCCGTGTTGCAATGAGTTGGAGCTAAGCTGAGGGGGCTGAAGGCATCCTGCAAAGAGGTTCCTGAGACTTGGAGAGGGAAGAGCAAGAGTGGCAAGGCTGTCTTAGAGAAGCCTGAAAACAGGAGATGTGACTTCTCAGACGCAGCAGAGCTGAGAGCAGTGTAGGCCGTGGAAACTCATTTCTCTTGGCCTGAAAAATACAATATGGGGCTGCTAATGCTGCTTTCTGCTCCTAAACTGCTCAGAAGATAAAGCAGGGATTTCAGACTCCAATCCAGCACCTTTCCCCAGTAGTAAATACACGTGGCATTACAGAGTGATGTCATGGCTGGAGCACATCCCAGCGAGGCCAAGCCTGGATCAGGTTATATCTGTCTTCTGAGAACATTGGCTTACTCCCAGAGGAGCATATTGCCGGTCCAAGGGCAGTGACTGGAGCCACCTTTCCCAAGGTCACCTCTTGCACACAAAGAGAGGACAGTGCTCTCTTCTACCTACACAGCACAGCCTGAGCTGCCCACACAAACACTGCAGTGCAGCCACGGTGGTTGCTTGCTGCGCACAGGGCAAAACCCCCTGGCTCCCCTTTCTAGCATCACTTTGTTGGCATCAGTGAGGACCCCAGCCCACTTTCCTGGGGCTTCATCATCCAGTTGCCTTTAAGGCACAGTGTGAAAGGAGAAATAGGAATTGTGTTAACTCCAGCTACATGGTGCCTCTGTAAATAACCAGTCCTCATAGTTCAGTACGGTTCTGTCACATGGAGACTTGCATTTTCTGGCTGGGAGCATCACAGTGAGCGCCCAGGTGCCCTATACACCTGACACACTGCCTGTTGCTGTCAGTGAGCCCATGCAGACCCAGCTGGATTTGCTAAAGGCTGGTTCAATCCAGCCTTCATTGCCCTCCATTGTTAAATGGCTGCGAATTTGTCTTCACTGTGGTTGGAACAAAGCTGTAAGGCAGGCATAACAAAACCCATTTGGCTCTCTCTCAGGTCAGCCTGGCAGGAGTCAATAAAGTCCTGTCTAAGCAAACTGCGTTGCTTCGCTTCTGATCAGGCTGTAATTCTATTTCAATGATGCAACTCTCTAAAAATAGATCACGCCTAATTAGCAACGGGTCTAATCACAAATTCAGTGGAAGCGAGGTGTGATGTGCCTTGAGCGATGAGAGGGTAGGGATGTGCCTGGTACCCTGCAGTGGTTGGGGGCACTAGGGGACCCCACAGCCCCATGGTTGTTGTATCCCATGGTTCCCTGCTGGAAATCCCACACTTCTCCTCTGTGCCTGTGCTGGAGGGCGCCTACTGCATCAGCCAGCATTTCCAAAGGAGCAGAAACCTCCAAACACAGCCAGAGCATCAATAACCTCCTGCCATGGATCCCTCTGCAGGGTGGGGAAGACGTGACAACCACATCTGTGACAGCCACCCAGCCAAGCAGGGTGTCCTGCGTGGGCTGGAGCAGAACAGAGGGCTTGTGATCTGCCTGTGTCTGAGCTAAGCTGGAGCTTTCCTGCTGTCCTTCCCCAGCCCAGTGCCTTTGGGTCACTACAGCTCAGCAGTATCTCTGGCTTTGTGTGCATCCGTGTCAGACCTGAGCTCCTGGCAGCCTCCAAGGGGTCGGTGTTGGGTGTCGCAGGCTCTGGTCCCAGCCAGGACAAGGCACAGGGATTCCTCCCCAGCAGAGCAGATGCATGAGACCCGTTCTTCACAGCTAGCGAACGTGCCAGGAGAAGAGCCCACTTAGCTAGCATAGAGCGGAGGCAAATAGCAACGTGGTCTATGTGGCACCTCCCCGGGCAGCTCAGCCTCTCTAGCCACACCGGGTGGGATCTGTGGGGTGGAGGAGCTGCTAGTGCCTCCACACGTGGCTGTGGCTGTGACATCCCTGCTGCGATACTATGACCAGCCAATATGGATTAATCGCAACCGGTTTAATTTTGTGTCTGTAAGTTAAGCTGTTTGACGATTAAGCCAGTGATAGAAAGACTTCCAGGAGTGAAGAGGACATTTACATGCTAATAGACCTCGATGGTGGAAGGTTTACTTAGACACATCCCAGGGGGCAATGACAATTAACATCCTAGGAGACTCTTCTAGAAAGAGGATGCTAATTCAGGCCTGCTGGGAAGGGAGATAATTATTTATTATGATTTTATATAGCCCGCAACTTCCCAGTCAAGAATGTGAGACACCTCAGGACAGGTAAGTCAAGGCAACTAAACAACAGTGATGATACCCAGAAGTTGTCCTCAGGTCACCTAAGGGGAGAAACATGGACAGATGGGAGGGAGAAAAAGCTACAGAAACCATCCTGGTCAGCAGGACAGGAGAGGAGAAAGAAATGTGACTTCTTGAACTCACATCAAAGGAAGTGGGCAGGAGAGATCAGCCCTGTAGGCCTGGCAAACAGAACATTCGCTTCAATAGAACAGGAAGGGTGTAACTGTGGCAGGAGGGAGGTGATATTTGCTCTGAAATGCCTTCCTGCCCCAAAGACAGACTCAGAAGAGGACGTTGAGCTCAACCACTCAGCTGTGCACAACTAGTGAGAAATAGGAAGACATTACACACAGTGACCTTCGTGAGATCTGCACACGGGGAACTTAACACTGCGCATAACCTTGACGCGCTCTGGTGCTTGAGGAGGGGTTCCACAACTGTTAGAAATGTGCACATACACCAACAGAGCAATTTTGAGTGCAGACATCAGTTGGTTATCAAACACATCATGATGGCTTTTCCACAGGAGGCAGGGGATCACAGGAGCCAGCTAACCCACCTGCTGAAGAGCTAACATATAAGTATATATATATATTTGTTCACTCACTTTGCTTCTGAGTGCACTTCTTAATCTACCATGCTCAGCTGCAGCCACTAAATTCTGTTTTCTATCAGAGCTGATTCATACCTTAATCTATGAAAAGGGGATTTCTCCTTAGCAACAGCTCCAAAGGGAGGGAGCTGGTCTCGCCTCTCTGTTCAATCTGAGGTTGCAGAGGTTGTTTCTTTCGTCTTTCCCCAGCCATTACAATTACGTGGGACACGATATGAAGAGGAATAAAGTGAGTCTATTTGTGTACTCACACCACCAGGCTCCACGCTGCCTGCTTTCCCAGTGCCAGCTCTCCCTGCCTGCCATACCACCAGTGATGTTGGGTGGCCACAGCCTCTCCTGTGCCTGCAGGAACCAACTTGATCCTCCTGGGTGTTTGCGCTCCTCCTGCCTAGATGTCTGCGAGCCTGGCTTTGGCTGGGCTGGAGACCTACCAGGGCAAGGCTGGATTATGGGAGCTCCAAGGGACTCAGGCCAAGCAGATCTTGGCCTGGGGGATGTCTGCACAAAGCAGCCTGCCCTGCAGTGGGCCAGGCTGAGTGGTGGGGGGCCTGGGCAGGCCGGGATGCAGGATCCTGGCCAAGCTGGGATGTGAGGCTCAGGGACTGTGGGGATCTGGGGGAACTGAGGGGCTGCAGGATCTGAGGCTGTGGGCTTGTGGGCTGCAGGGCTCAGGGGCTGCGGGGAACCTGGGGGTCTGGGGCTGTGGGGATCAGGGACTGTGGAGATCAGGGACTGCAGGAATCCTGGGGATCTGGGGCTGCGGGGATCCTGAGGATCTGGGGCTAGGGGACTGCAGGCTGTGGGGATCAGGGACTGCAGGGATCCTGGGGATCTGGGGCTGCGGGGATCCTGAGGATCTGGGGCTAGGGGATTGCAGGCTGTGGGGATCAGGGACTACAGGGATCCTGGGCATCTGGGGCTGTGGGGATTGGGGGCTGTGGGGATCAGGGTCTGCAGGGATCCTGGGGATCTGGGGCTGTGGGGATCTGGGCCTATGGGGATCTGGGACTGTGAGGATCAGGGGCTGCGGGGAGCAGGGGCTGTGGGGATCAGGAGCTGCGGGGATCCTGGGGATCAGGGGCTGTGGGGATCACAGTTGCAGGGATCTGATGCTGCAGCATCCCGAGCTGTGAAGTTGGGGCACTGGAAGGACCGGGGCCTTCAGAGAACTCAGAACGCGGCCTCACCGCCCCCCCGTCACGCCCAGTGCGGCCCCCGGTCCCGCCCCGGCGCCATCTTGAGCCATGGCAGCGGCGCTGTCTGCCCCTCCCCAAGATGGCCGCCCGCGCCTCAGTGGGCACTTCCGGCGCGGCCTGGCGCTGCCGCGGCGCCTCCCGGGCGCGCGCCATGGCGCTGCTGCTGCTGCTGCGCGGTTGCCGCCGGCACCGGCCGGCCTGGGCGCACACCCGGCCCCACACGGGCACCGGGGCCCTTGCCGTGGGACGCAGCCCGCAGGTAACAGCGGCCTCACGGGGAGCGGCTCCCAGCGCGGGAAGGGGCTCTGGGGAGGCTTGGGGGGGCTGGTGGTGGTGGAGCGGTTTGGAGCTGGAAGAGGGGAGGTCGAGGTGGAATCTCGGGAAGAAACGTTCTCCTGTGAGGGTGGGTCGCTCGGAGAAGCCTTGGGTGCCCTGTCCCTGGAGGTCATGGAATCATAGGATAGTTTGGGTTGGAAGGGGCCTCAAAGATCATTTAGTTCCAGCCCCCCTGCGGACATGTGGCAATGTGGGAGACCTTCTCTTTCTGGGTGATCACCATAGAATCGTAGAATAGTTTGGATGGAAAAGACCTTTGAGATCAAGGCCTTATGAGGAATGGCTGAGAGAGCTGGAGTTGCTTAGCCTGGAGAAGAGGAGGCTGAGGGGAGACCTCATTGCTCTCTCCAACTACCTGAAAGGAGGTTGTGGAGAGGAGGGAGCTGGGCTCTTCTCCCAAGTGACAGGGGACAGGACGAGAGGGAATGGCCTCAAGCTCTGCCAGGGGAGGTTTACGCTGAGCATTAGGAGAAAAATTTTCACAGAAAGGGCCATTGAGCACTGGCAGAGGCTGCCCAGGGAGGTGGTTGAGTCACCTTCCATGGAGGTGTTTAAGGGACGGGTGGATGAGGTGCTGAGGGACATGGTTTAGTGTTTGATAGGGATGGTTGGACTTGATGATCTGGTGGGTCTTTTCCAACCTGATGATTCTATTATTCTCTTCTATGATTCTACATCCACCCATACCTGTCCACTGTCAAACCAGATCCCTGGGCACCTCATCTGCCCCTCTTCTAAATCCCTCCAGGGATGGGGACTCCACCACTTCCTTGGGCAACCTCTTCCAGGCACCAAACACCTGCTGCTCAAGGATTGGTTCCAGGTGCCTTTTTCTCCATCCAACAGCCTCAGGGACTATGTCCTGCTTGCTTCTGGCTAGCAGCATGCTCCAGTATCTCCTTGCTACCAGCTCCATCTTGCTATCTGAGAGTTATGCCCCCACTGTGCAGAATATTTCAAAGTAGAATATTTTTATTTAAGCTAAAGTATAGTTTTGTCTAAGCAGAAATTTATGCCTGTGCAGTGGAGAAGTGGTGAGACAGGAAATTGCATTGGAGAAGAGGCAAGGATTGTGCTCAGTGAGAGTATTGGTAGATGTTAGTTTAGATGTTGTGAAGTTGCCTTCAGATGTGAACATTGGCTGCAGGATTGGTGCTGCTCTCGCACTGGGAGGTGGCCGTGCTGTCCTTGCTGCTGTGCTGCTGGGTTGCAAAGTCCTTAAGACTTGCTGTTGTGGGAGGATATCAGTACATTTACAGAACTGACTTCCCATGTACATTCAGCATGAAAACCAGATATACATGGAGGAAAAAGATAAAATTTTCAAGTGTTTTGAAGGTATGTCCCTATTTATACATGTGCTTTCTTTAAACTGGATTATACACAACATTTTCAAGGTCACTTAAGAAGTCTACAGCGCAACCAGGAATAATATTCAGGTCTCTCAGCTGCTTGTCCAGCAGCTTTCCCAGAATGTTTTTATGCTTAAACATCTTAGTCTCATGGAATGCTGAAAGTGTAAGTGGTCGCAGTACTTTTCCAATAGTTGCCTTTATTTTTTTTTTTTTATCTTCCGCCTCAGACCCTTCTGTCACAAACACTTTCCACCCCACGTCAAGGTCTCAGTGGAGTCCTGGTGAAACAACATGTAATTCGAGATCCAGTCAGGCTTTGGAATCTCCTAGGTGAGTCCCAAAGAGCAACTGTACGGGTGGCGGAGGAGAAAAGATCTTGCTTAGAGCGTTGTTTTTTCCTTACCTTCACTGCCTGCATTCGTGAAACTGAAGTAAAGCAGCTCTGCCCTTGGCTTTGGGAGTTGTCTGCCATTTGCAGGGGTTCTAATTCTTTATCTGGTGACAGGGATGGACAATGGCACCTTCCTCAAGGAGTTCGGCATGATTAAGTAAGCACTTGAGTCATTAGACCTAAAAGCCAATTTAAAAGCTGCAGATTTTAAAGTAGGGAATCTTTCTGGGCCTCATTAGCAAAGTCTAAGATGAAAATGTCCTTCACCTTTCTCAGAAACAGCATTATATGACCTTGCTGGGAACCTTGCATTGTTTAAAATGCGTGTTGGAAAAGGTTACCTGAATTCTTAGAGCAAAAAACTCAGAAATAAAGAACAAAGGCAGTTATTCTTCTCGCTACCCTTCTCAAATTGGGGAAGTGAGTTTGCAGATTCCTTTGAGATTTGTATCCTGGCCAGCGTGGGCATGGTGAACTTGGGCTGCTTTAGCTTTGAGAGGTTTTTATAGAAGTTAAACTATCGATAATCTTTTAATTGGCAGTGAATCCTCTAGTAGAACTAGCAGGGAACAAGCAGTCTGATTTCTGGGCTTACTCCTCATGGCAGCTGCTGCCCTTGTCAGTTGTCTTCTGAGCTTTTTGCATTTTCCCGGTGAACAATCCTTTGCTTATCATTTTGTACCAGCAACTGCGAGTCTTACTGTTTGTAGATATACTTCCTTGGCTTTGATCAGTGTATTCTAACAACATTTACTGGGAAGCGTGCATTTCACTCCAGCATGGGCACTTCCTTTCTTAAGCACTTGCAGATCCTTCTGGGAGGCTGTTCTTTGCTAACCGTACCAGTGTTAACTGTGTGGTTGTGCCCTGGGAAGTGTGTACGTGTTTCAGCACTGAAGAAACTTCCCCTAATTATTTTCTTTGCCACATTAAAATGATCTCTGAGCAAAACCATGTTTTGATTGGATTGTCAAAACGTATTTATTACATAAGGAATCTGAAGGAGTTTGTGCCTCCTGTTGCTCCCTTTGGTAAGGCTGTCCCATTCCCTTGGCACACGAACGCAGCTGTGTGCTTGAGTGGATGTGGAGCTGCATTTGGACCTCACATGTACTTCTGCCATCCTTGTTCTCCTCTCCCACTGTCCCCTGAGCCCTTCTTGTAGTAACTGCTTACCTCTGCTTGCCTGCAGGTAGCACTCACTATTTTACGACTTCGAGCTCTCAGGGGAGTAACCAGAAGAATGGAGGATCCAAAAAGAAATCTCCACAGGAAGAGGATGGTACGTACATACCAAAATGATATTTAATGAAGCAAACTCTGTGTGTGTGAAGGGTGGGTGTAGGCAGTGTGGAAGATCCACCTGAATTCTTCTGTCTCTGGATACTGTAAACCCATACCTGTAACTTAACCACCTCTGCCAGCTTGTGGCTGAGGACAGGCTCGAAGGGATGTAGGTGGTGGAATACAAAGGCTTAAGAGAGATCGTGAAGCTTACTCTTTCTGTGCCATTCTGTATCCTAGGCACAACTTCATGGGTGTTTGCCTTAGTTTTGTCTCTTTGCAAAGGGGAGCAGTGGTATTTACTGAGTTTTGGGTTGGAGTTTATGTTGTAGAATGCTTTGATTTAATAAACTATTATTATGATGTATTAACTAAATCCAGTTCTTGAAGCTGGATTCTGGTTTTTCTTATATTTCATTTACCTTCCCTGTGGATGTGTCTCTACTTCTAGTGATTTACAGAGCTCCTGGTTAAAAATAGATTCCTTAAGGAGTTCTCAACTGTGTTAGGAATGCCAATGCTCAGAGTTTTTTCTCCTGAAATCAGTCTCTCCCAGTGCTGTTTTCTGCACGTCTTACCTTCCTCCGGTAATTTTCAAGGCATCCTGCTTGAAAATTAGTTTTATCTCACTAACTGTGTACTGGAAGCTATGGATCTATGTGGCATGCCAGGTTACGTTGTGCAGTTGAGGAATGCTTTCCCTGTACCTAAAGCTTAAGGGCGTGAGAAATTTAGAGATACAACTGGGATGGGGGGGGTTGGGGAATAACTTTTGTGTACTGGGCAAAAGCTTCTGGCAGGCGGTGTTCTGATCCTCGCAGGAGGTGCTGGTGGCTGCTGCCAGTAGGCTTTCACCAAGGATTTTTCAAACAGGGTTGTGGGTGACCCTTCAAGTCTTGGTGGTGTTGTCAGTGTTCTGCTATTTGTAGATCAGCAACAGCTGCATTCCATTTAAAAAGTGTAATTTGACTCTTTCTGTGAAGAAAATTGTGCTCCTTTGTGAGTACGTGCTCTTTCCCTCCAGCCTCCCAGGAACTGAAGTGCATGCAGAGATGTTTCAGGCTCTGGATGAGGCGAGTTTTCAGACCCTGGTGTAGATGTTTAGCTGTTAAGTCCTGGGGCCAATGGCGTGTCCTGCATCTGCTGGTCTGATGGGGCAGTTTGAGAAGGAGGTCAGAAATGGCACAGGCGTTATTCCTCTGTCTTGTCAGTAATGCCTGCAGAAGCATAGAGAAACCAGAATGTTTTTTTCAGTTTATGGTGTTAGTTGATGCTTCCAGATGCTGGTGATGTCTGAGAGTTCATGTGGATTCTGCTGTGCTGCTGGTTCCATGGGCCTTATGCTAAGAGTTGGAAGGCATTTAGCATCATGTTTAAGTGATGCAGGTTGTAATATAATTGTGTAAATTGTGTGATAAACTTTTATGTAGGTACCACCAGGTAGTGCGGCATCCTGACTTTTCCTCTGTTGTGGTTAAATAATAGGAGAACACTCTTGGACTAACCAACTTCTGCAGTCAGAGCAGTCAGATACTGATGACTTTGAGCCTGACTTTAATCATAGAGTCACCAGGTTGGAAAAGACCCATTGAATCATCGAGTCCAACCAGCCTTTAAGTCAGGAGCAGTGGCTTTGCCCATTTTATCCACTTACCAGGGCTGAAGTCCCATGGGAAGTGAGTACAGGTACCCCAGGGTCCTTGTTAAGAAAGTCAAAGCCGAGAGGTTGGGGCCCTTTGTGTTTGCAAGACCACACAGGGTGACTGTGACCACAGCGCCTTGAGGTATTGTAGCTGTTAAAATTAGTAAACAGTAACATGCCGTGTTTGGTGGCCTTTCCTCGTGTGATTAATGGACAGCCTGACTTTGGGAGGTGGAATGCTACCCTGCGTCTCCAGGGGAATACTTGTCTCTGTGGTAATTATTAAAAAGAACTCTTCAAACTGTCACTGCCGCCCTTGCAAGATTTTAATCGAGAGTTCACATTTGGGGTTAATGGCAAATCATTGCTTCACAGAGGCTTTTTGAGACTAAAAAGCTGGAAGTATTCCCACAGCTGTTGCTGGCAAGTGTCACATCCAGTTACTGGTTCTCATTTACTGAGTATTGTGGGTTCGCTTATGGTGCAATGTGAATGTTCTACTGTAAAGAGATTCAGAGTTCACAGCAGCTTAGAAATAGATTGATTTTTGTCCTTAATTAAATGCAGAGTAGAGGAAAGCTTTGTGTTCTAGCTTTCTAGAAATGGTTGTTGTTCCTGAAGTTATTCAGCTGTGAGTTGAAGGTCCTAGAGTAGTGCAACTTCTAGAATCTGGAGAAGTTGTTTGTGACAATATCTAGTGGCCAGCTTTTACCCTGTGGTAATCTTTTTGTGACAGATTTCTCAGTTACGTGTGCCCTTGAACTTTTTATGTGCCTCCTCACTTTGAAATTTCATAAAAGAAATGTGCTTTAGCAATAGTCAACTCTTGACATCTCCAAGGAGCTTGCATAGCAATAGATGGACCTTCTTTCTGTGTGCACACTTTCCTGGAGTAGTTTCTTTTTTGTGCAGACTTTTTTTTTCATTCAGGACTTACTCAGCTTTTCAGGACCTCACTCGGAGCAAGGCCTCTATCGTACTATATTTTAATTTTCTTTAATAAGACTGTAGTGGGTGTCAATCTGCAGCTCTGTGATGAATTGCTTTGTTCCAATAAAGCTGTATCTGGCAGATAGCACAGAAGTGAGGGATTGGCATTGAAGAACAAAGTGGATGGGCTGGACGCAGTGTCTGAGCTTGTCACTGTCTTTTGAAATTATGACCTTATCTGAAAAGCTGCATTGTTTCTATTTAGGAGCAAGCCTTTCCTGTTAAATATGAAGCAGGGCTAGGAAACAAGTGAAAAATGATGCTGCCTATCTGAAGGACGGAGTACTTTTTTTAGCATCTGACTGGGTCATATGTTTGTCCCTTGGTTTTGTTGCAGAGTGCAGAGGGTCTAATTGGTGGCAAGTGATAAATGCTGGTGTCAGGGCATTTGTTAGGAATTTGCAAATAAATCTGATCCGGGCTGCATCGGGCAGAGGTGTTGCCAGTCCAGTGGTGCAGAGTTAATTTATTTCTGGGTCTAGGATAGTATTTATGTATGGCACGTTGTGTTGATGTTAAACTGTATATCAAGAACAAGTGCTAAATTATATATTGAGAACATCCATGTACAACTGGGAAGAGGAGGAGATTTTGTTGCCACGTTAACAGCTCAAACACCATCAGCAGCTGACACTGAACTGTGCTGTCGCAGTGCTTTGCGGACCACAGGATTTCAGATTTGCCAGCGCAGTGTGAAAACTGTTGGGAGTTTGTAAAAAAGGCTTGGTGGCAAATACTCGGAGTAAACCATGCCTTTTTCTCATGTCATCGCTTCCATGTATCACTGTTACTGTAAAGGTGGGGAAAGCACGCCTAGCATGGGAATCCCTCTTCAACCCAGATCTTTAGTCTGGACAAGTATTCAGATGGTTTTAAATGTGAGGTTAGTTGTACAGCATGGGAGAACGTCTGTGCAATTCTAAGAGTGAGACAGATATGCCTTATATTTCTGTGCACAGTTAAACTGCATATCCTGTCTCTGCGCTGTCAGATCTACTGCAAATGCAGATGTCTTCTTAGGTAGCAGAAAAATTGTTGGTCTCGTGGTACCCACAGATTGGGAGCTACTCAGGAAGCAATTGTCTCTTACAGTACTGTGCTACGTCATTCACCAGTGACACTGACTCCTAATATTTTCTGTTGGATATGTTAGCAACATCCTGAAGACCGGGCAGTGTAAAAGCGTGTCAGGTAGAAAGGGGCTTTACTCACACTGAGTGTGATTTTTAGGAGCAAGGGTCTGATGGCTTTGTTTGGCCCATACCTATGTTAGGCCAGGGAAGTGAGAGCAGAATGACATTTAGTGGGATTGTAATGAGTCTGGTGGGCTATGACAATCTGAAGTCTCCTGGACCAGGATTAGCTGCCTTAAACCAGGAAACGCTGATCAGCGCTCTGCAAAATGTGTCCGAGATTGCTGTCTGTCTCTGTACATAATTGATAACTTCTGGAAATGAGAGGCTTTCTTGGGTTCACTGATGCTTCAATTCCTCCTCTTACTGAAGCAACAACTAAAGTGAAAGAGGTGATCTTCCCTCTTCTGTGTTCTGTGTGCACAGTGCCTCACTGCTTAGCTTTTGGGGCGTTGGGGAACAGCTGAATGTAACCACAACAATGTGATGCAAGCAGATTTTTTTGCTGGCTAGTGGGATGCAAGCTTTGCCTCCTTCTAGGCAGCTGTTAAGTTTACATCTAGGTGCTTGTGCTTTCATAACCAGGCGTTTGACCTGATGTTGTTCCACGTGTACAGCTGAGGCCCTGTGGTCTGACAGTCCAGAAGCTAGAAAGGTCTGCAAATACTATGCAGTCCAAAAAAACTGAGTCACTTGCGTGACCTTGTGCAAGTCACACAGCCTCCTTTGTGAGCCAAGGCAGAAAATTGCCTGTGCAGTGCCAGTTAGGTGCTGCTTCTAAGCTCAGTCTTTCAAGGGAAACCAAACATGCAACAAAACCCCCGCAAAAGGGTGTTTATCTTTGTCATTTAATTGTCCTTTTGTTGGGTCAGAAAGCTCTGCATTTACGTGCTGATCTTTTTTTCTCTCCGATAAAATTTTCCTAAAGAGGAGGAGAAGCGCAGGAAAAAGGAAAATCAGATGCACCTCGAACGCTTAAGGGCACTGCTCATCATCACTTTCATAGTGTTGATGTTCCGATTCACGGTCAGCGAGAACAGAGAAGGCACCAACATCTCCTGGAACTACTTTGTGAATGAGATGCTAGCAAAGGGGGAGGTCCAGAGGATAGAGGTGGTGCCAGAGAGTGACATTGTGGAAATCTACCTGCACCCAGGAGGAACTCCGCATGGACAAGTTGTGAGTGGCTTTCTGCAGTTGGAATGAATAATCTTAGATTATGCTGTTGAAAAGAATTGAACTGATGAATGTATGTTCAGTAGGACTTTAGCTGGTAAATTTGGTCTTTGTTAATTTTTCTTTCTTGTATTCGAAGTTCAGGGGGCTTCTGTTACTCATCTCAGCCTGGACATGAAGTCTTTTGCTTTAAATAGTAGAAGTAATTCATAGTGGCCTGGAAGAAAATCTTATGTGTGCCTAAAAAGCTGGAACCATTCCATAGTTTCTTCTTATCAGCTTGGTCTGATATGTGAGAAGGTGTCTACGGCATTGTAAACTCTTGCTACTAGATCTTGTTTCCAAATTTATCTTCTATTTGGATTTTAGTTTCAGGTGTTCTGTCAAACTCCATCAGACTTCCTTCCCAAAATCTTCCAAAATGGAAACGAAGCTAAGTTGGATCATATGCTTATTTCCATGTGTTGTCATTATTGATGGCTGCAAACTGATTTGAAAGACTAAAATACTATTCTTGGACACATCCCATTTTGTTCAGTGACTTATGATCCATTTGCAAACTGCTGGATGAAATTCATTTCTGACAAAGATACAGAAACAAGATCGGTGAAGTCTGTGTGGAGCATGACACCTCCTTCCCACTGATGCAGTTTTCCATATGTAGTACAAGAATTTGCCTGAGCCCGAGGCATAGTTATAACCGTGTTTGTAACACTAACTCATTCCTCCAGCTTGCATGCAAAATTGTTGCATCTCCTTGTTTCTAGAGAGCTGAGGCTTAGCCCTTGACTTTTATGCTCAGTGAGGTGTTCAAAGTTTATTTGGAGCCCTAGTGTGAATTACCTGCTCGTTGAGTCCATTGATGCAGTGTCAAAGAATTAAATATAAGGCTTTTATCTGACTTGTCCGTGTTGTGCACTTCTGCTTGTTGATGTATCCTTATTTTACATTACTTAAACACTGCTTTTTGATTGTCTCCCTAGAATGTTACCCTGTTGTTCACCATGCGGGTGGCAAACATTGACAAGTTTGAAGAGAAGCTGAGAGCTGTGGAGGACGAGCTGAATATTGATGAGAAAGACAGAATCCCCATTTCCTACAAACATCCTGGCTTTTATGGAAAGTATGATATAAATTTGTGCTTACTGTTGATCTTATATTGGTGGCAACATCTTTCACTTGGAAAGTCCCTTTCAATTGAATGTTGTTATAAATATAGAACAAAAAAATGGTCCCAGTTTTGGAGCACTTACCCCATCTTTCAGGAACAGCTGTGCTCTAGATGTACCTTCACATTTCAGATGTGAGAGTTGCAGCGGGGTGTGTAGAGCTGTTTTGGGTCAGTGTCAGCAAGTCTGAGGAAAGTCTGTGTTGGTTGCAGTGCGTTCTTGCACAGCTGAGCACATTCTGACCTTATAATCAATTATTCAAGTGCAGAGTGTGATAGAAATCCTGACTCAACAAGCGATGTTATGCCCTGGTCTGCGAAGAGTGCTGGTGGTGCAGCAAGCGTCCACCCCATTAAAACACTTCGAGGAAGGCCTGGAATGGTGGTTCAGTCTGTAAAAATAAACACCTAGCTTTGGCCCATTTCTCCAGCATCTGTAGATCAGAGGGCAGCCTGCTCTGGTGATCGCTCTAGCTGTGAGCCACATACCAAGCAGGGCAGCTTTGATTCTAGGGTACAAAATCACAGTGAGAGAAGCACTTCTATTAATCTTACAGCCCTTTTCTGTTACTTGAAACCAGGATGCTTTGCTTAAAATATGCTCAAGGCTTTTAATTCTGAAATAAGCTATAACGAGCAAAAAAGAGGGAAGAGGTGTCAGAAGACTAGAGCACAGATTATTCTTCGGTCTGTGCGTTCATATGATATGCTGCTGAGTTGTGGTCATTTGCTGCTCATGTGGTTTATTTGCCCTTCTGTTAAGACTGGCAGCTTGTTGTTGCGAAGCAGTTTTATGGGGTCTGGAGTACAGAACAGACCTGTGAAGCAAGTCCTCCTCCATCACAGAGGGCTGTTACACAGGTGGAGGAAGAAGATGTGTTCTGTAAGTGTGGGAAGAGGCGGCATTTTGGGGGGCTCTTAACTAATTACTTAATCCACAGTACTGACGGAGAGACGTGGTGCAGAAATCCTGATTCCTGACAACTGATCATGTCGTGCCACTGCAGTTGTTTACCGCGATGACCTGGTCACCTGCTTCTGTGCCATGCAGAGCATGACATCTACTTGTAATTGCTCACAAGGTTTGGAGCACAGTGGTTTTTCCACCAAAAGTGGGGATAGTCAGTGAGTGTAATTGCTCACAGACACCTTAACAAAATGTGAAACAAGTGGTGTCTTCCTATAGGAGTGGGTACCTGGGCTGGATTTTGTCTGGTTGTCCTCTGTACAGCCTTTGCATAGTTTTAACAGAAGATTTATATGAATATCAACTTGATTAATTGATCAAGTAATGTGAGACCTTTAGTCGAAGTTCAAAACTTGCCAGCCTTTTCAGACTTGTGTATAACAGGGCGCGTAAGCTCAGCAGTGAGTCAGCCACCAACATGAACTGCTTCTCTGCCCTTGGAAAGACATTTCTTTTTTTTTAAGAGGTATTATAGGGTCAGAAGTCCCTCAGGAGACTTGGTGAATATTTGGAGAATTCAGAGTCTCAGTGTGGAGCTCAAACCTGTGAGGTGCAGCTTGGATTCAGTTTACTCTGAGATGTGGGCTCTTGACGTGTTTCAGAATTAATCCTGTTTGCACAGTTAACAAATGGAAGGTGCCTTTCAGTTTTCAATGTTGCCTAGTATCTCCAACTGAGAAGAAACAAATGCAGCTGGGTGTGGAACACATGCTGGCCCCCCTGCTTCAGTAAATCATCCCTCTGAGAAATGGAACACACATTCCCAGTTTAAAGATAAGACACACAAGTGTGGCAAGACCAGATGATTTCACAGGCATGTACAGAGGCAGAACAGGGTCCCACAAATCCCACCCTGTCATCTGACATGTAGTTCTGAAAAGCATCCATTTTTAGAGCTCACAGGATATTTGTTCTCAGTATGTTTGTTGTGTAACTGCGTTAGAACTGCGGTGTCATCTCTGCTCCTCATCTCCCTCCTAATGCGGTTGGTATTGTAAAGGATCCAGAAAATGGGTGATGGTGCTTGCTGTAGGACTTCCTTCGGACATAAAGGACTTGAGCAGGCAGGGCCAACCAGGCAGGGCAGAGCAGCCTCTTAGTGGGAGACCCACGCTGGGATTTCTGCCAGGATGAGGGGAGTTGAAATCTCCCAAGTATTGCTGGACGCAAGTCTTCTGCAATGAGCTCCCTTTGGATGGGCTGCCAGCCCCACTGGTGTAACTTGACTGCCTGAAGGTTGTACATGTTTTATAAGTAGTCATGCCTCTGAAGGGGATGGTGAGGTCAGCTTTATTCCACAGCTGTAAGCAGTATTTGCGAGTGTCCTCTGTTTAACTTTTTAGGTTATGCAATTGTTGGGTTTTTTTGGTTTATATACGTATATATAAAAAACTGTAAAAGTTCCATTTTCTTACTCATGTCTCCTCATTGCTGCAGTTGTGGCCTAAATGTCAGGACCTTTAAAATACTCAAAATACTTGAATAATATTTACCAAGTTGTGGCCAAACACCTCAGTTTGTACCTGTCTTGCTTCTGTCCTTTTAGTGATATCATCTCCCTGATTGTGACACTTGTGGCTGTGTCCATGTTATGGAGCATCTTCCGCCTTATTAGGGTCGCAAGCCGGGTAGGAGGATTCAATGCCTTGGTAAGTATCCTGGGTCTTGATGTTGTTTTGCAGCCTTTGGGCAGTCTTGTGTTCTGCTGGCCTAATCCCCTCGCCTTTCCTCAAAAAAGTCAGTGTGGAGTGAGAATTAAGTGGTGCCAAGGACTCTCCAGCCTTGACACATCCCGCATCCTTTCCTGTCCGGGTCATCTGTGACCAGATTGTACAGTAACTGGCCTGAGCTGAGGCCCGTTCTTTCCCCAGTGGCAGGAAGGGCTGAGCTCAGTGAATTTGCAGTCCAGTTTGCTCTGCTATTTTCAAAGCTTGTTAATGAGTTGCAGCTGCAGATGGTGTTTTTCACTGGGCCCTGCCAATATGCCTCCCATACAGCCAAAAGCAGGAATTGCTGCTTTTTGCAAAATGAGTTCTCAATTTACAAAATATGTTCAGATTCTGGATTTCATTACGTCTTGGCCGTTCCGTTTATCCCACATGCCTCACTTGCAACATCAGTCAAATCTCCTTCTCCTGTCTTCCACCATTGCGTGGATCAGCTGATGAAACTCTGCAGAAATCAGCCCAGGATGTGCTGCTGGGATTTGAGAATGAAAATACGGTGAATGCAGTCCCCATCTGTGCAGCTCTGTTCTAGATGTGGGATTCTCTTTATACAAAGGGATGCAGCTGCTCAGAAGAGAAGAGAACACCTCTTAAAGAGGTGTTGAGTAATGAGGGCCTTGAGGACTAGATTCTGTCCCCACATAAGCGGGGATAGCTAGGCCCTGCGTGCTTAGCTCTGTTTGGATAAACTGATGTTTCTGAGGCCTGTGAAGCTATAAACTTTCTTCTCTAGGAAAAAAAAAAAATCTGAAGTAGCTGTTTTCAGTAGAACATAATGAACTGTTACAAGTAGGGCATTTAGCTCAATTCTTGTTGTGACTGTCCCTGTGGCTTAACACACACCAGGAGATTGAGCTGTGGTGTCTGTTAAATTTGAGAACCTATAGTTCTGTCCTGGTAGAAACCTATGGCAGCATTGGACAATGGTGCAGTATCTGTTTATATGTGTTTACGACATGGCATTGGTAATTATTCATCGCTGACAATTATTTATCATCAATACCTACTCCTCAAAACTATGTCACTCATGTACGTTAAGGGTCAGAACATTTAGAAATTGAGGAGAAGATCCCAAATAAGGCTTTGGGCATTCTGCACATTTTTAATAAGAATCCCTGCCTGGTCTACTTGAAGTTTGAGCTGGATTATGTTGGGACGATTGCTGCAGGTTTATTCTGTCTCTCCCCAACAACATGTGGATAAAGGAAGCTTTCATCAACAATCATGCTGTGAAGAGTTTCCAAAGCAAAAGTCAGGAAAACATCAATGAGTCAGTGGGCATTTTAGTGGTGTTTGTTAGGGGCAGCTCATACCTGTGCTGTGCTGGCTCTCAAAGTGTAGCAAACAGCCTTTCCAGACTCTTGAGAGTCTGAGCATGTCTTCAGTACTTGTGTTGTCTTCCACAGAATCAGCTGAAAATGGCTCGTTTCACCATTGTGGATGGAAAATCTGGAAAAGGGATTGGCTTCAAGGATGTAGCAGGAATGCATGAGGCGAAAATGGAAGTCAAAGAATTCGTGGACTATTTAAAGGTACATAAAGTAGAACAAAATGGGTACTTGTTGACCCGTCTGCTGGCAGAGATGGTTGACCTGGGGAGGAGGGTATATCCTTCTCTTCATCCTTCATGATACTGATCAACTGCTGTTTAAATAAGCTGACAGCTTTTTGTGCTGTAGTCAGTGTGACTCAATCTCTGTATTTCCAGTTCCACAAGAGAAACTGGAAATGGAGGTGCTCCCATTAGCAGCTCAGAGTTGCTCAGGCTGAAAACAGTATTGGGAAGCTCTGGGAGGCCATATCCTTGTTCAGGTGCTTCGTGTGAGCTGTGGATCTGACAGAACTGTGTTGTTCTTGCAGAGTCCTGATCGCTACCTTCAGCTCGGGGCTAAAGTGCCCAAGGGTGCCTTGTTACTGGGGCCGCCAGGCTGTGGGAAGACGCTACTGGCAAAGGCTGTGGCTACAGAAGCACAAGTGCCGTTTTTGGCCATGGCAGGCTCTGAGTTTGTGGAGGTGATAGGAGGTGAGCTGCTGGGGAGGAGGGGTGTGGGGGGTGGATTTACTTGGTCTTTTACAGAGTTGGAGGTTGGTGGCCAGACCTCTTGTAAAGGATGAAGTTTTACCCCGTGTTTCAGTGGGGAAGATGAGTTGGATATTCATTTCTACTAAAAAAATAAAAGGTGTAGAGTATTTAATTATCTGGTGCGTAAAATTCCCTCTGAATTGCTAGCTGTTTCTTTTTGATACTGTCAGCCATGGTTCTTCACCTGAAAACATTATCTCTGACTTCCCTGTGCCTATTATTAAAGCCACTGACTGAGGTTTCCTTCCTCATATGAGAACACTGATAGATTTTCTGTAGCGCTCTGCCGATGGGGAAAGTATGGCCTCTTTGTGCCTTGGGATTTCTATTTTCCTCCTTTTCTTCCTTCCTCCTAGACCTGTTGAGACGCAATGAGGGTCAGTTAGCAGGAACATGCTGAATATTTTGGCTTCTGATTTGTGGAAGGAACAGGAGTTCATGTTAGGAGCTGGGACCAGAGCCCATGTTACAGCAGCTGTAGGAGTCCCTGTGATTCTGGGAGTTCAGTTAAGAGCTCGCATGCTCGAAGAGGAGCAGCGCCAAAGGACTAAACATATGAGTTCTGTAGCTGTTTCTATGTACTGGGAATGCTGAGAGAGGGACTGTCTTGTAGAGGGTTTGTCTGGTGTTAGGAGTCACTGGGGCCTCTCAAGTATTGATGCTCTCCAGCTCTGCTGGCAATTTTAGCTACAACGCTTATTGCTTCTTCCCTTCCACTCTAGGTCTTGGAGCAGCCAGAGTTCGGAGCCTCTTCAGAGAAGCCCAGGCTCGTGCACCCTGCATCGTGTACATTGATGAAATTGATGCTGTGGGCAAGAAGCGCTCAACCAATATATCTGGTTTTGCTAATGCTGAGGAGGAGCAGACCTTAAACCAGCTGCTGGTGGAAATGGACGGTCAGTATTTCTCTCTGCCTCTCAGCAGCTGGGCCCTTATCACCTCAGATATCCAAGCTGCTTGCCTGTTTATCTCTTTCCTGCTTGAACTTGCTGTGCCTCTTCAACATTCTCTTCTTGATGAAGTAATTATAATTGCATTGAAACAAATTTCCCTCTCCTCTTCCCTTGGACAAGTCTAGCTTGCACTTTGCAGCCTGTTCAGGACTAATCCCGGGACTACAGCTTGGTTGTGTCCTTGCTAAAAGGCTGTGTGACGAGTGATGACTGTGGCTTAGTGAAGGGTCTGTGGCCTTGAAAGTCAGGATGTTTTTTTCCTGTGTGGACACCAGTGCGGCCTTGGCTGGCCTTGCTTTGGCTTCAGAGATTGCTCTATTACTCACTCGAGATGGGTCCTTTCGCTGTTCTTCCTCCCCTTCACCAGCTGCTGCACTGAGCACCGAGGAAAAGCAGCAGCAGCTGCTGTTCTGCACAGGCATTGTGGGAGCTGTTGCCCAGTTCTTGGCACACAGTCAGCTTCACGCTGACCCAGGCTTTCCTGGAGAACCCTTGGGAATCTCCTCAGTCTGAACTCATGTAACCCGTCAATAGTCTCTGCTTCTGAAGGCCCTGTAGAACATCTCTTGTCTGTCCCTTAGTTAGGCAGGAGTGCTCCAGAGCTGATGGTGCTTAAGGAAGTAATTGGGCTTGGGACAGATCTGAGTGCTGGGACTAAGTAGTGGAGATAACCCTCTCAAAACTTAGCCATTTATATGGGTTTTAAGGGTCTGAGGCTAATTAGTAAATTTTAAAACCCTGGAGCCGGCTTTTTTTGTGACTCTACTGAAGACCCTGAGTCAGAAGGGTGTATAATGTGGCATCCAGAGTGAATTTGCACCAGCAGCCACGTGAGCATTCACCTGCTAATACAATAACAGAAAATGTGCATTAGAGATGATGGCTGGCAGAGGGCAGCAAGCCCAAAGATTGTTACTGTAGGAAATGGCCTCAGTTTGGGAGTGTGTTTTCCCACTGGCGATTGGAGAAAAATTATTTACAGTACTGGGGAGCCAAAGGAAAATGAATTGGCAGCAGGGGCACTCCTGTCTGTAGAGGGTAACACTTAGGTCCAGCTGGCCATTAAATATCGTTGGATGCTTGCTATATTCCATCTAAGACAAGTAGTGGTTTAGAACCTGTTAAGGTTTAAAGTTTAGTTGTCCCAGAGGGACATGAGTGATGTAATAAATCAATTCTCCTGTCCTTAGGCTTATTCTCACATTGTCTGCCTGACTACAGGATCCCTATCTAAACAGAGAGATAAGCTTTGCAAACAAGTCCTGGTTTGATGCCACACTGCTGGGTGGTTTCTGGCTGTGCTGCATCAGGAATCAGCCCTTTTCTCTGACACTTTCACACTAGTGCCAAAAAGAATGATCCTTTGGCTATTCTTTGTCATAACTCTGTCAGGGCCTGCGGCACTGACCCAACTTTCAGTGTTTCTGTTGCTAAACTTTATTCTTGCAGAGCAAGGGTAAGGAATCACTGCCTGCCTGTCGAGGAGTGTTTGTATCGGTCTGCTGTCTTGTGGGACAGAGCTGCCCTTTCCCTTGACTGGAATTGTGGTGCTTGTTGTCTCATCACACTCTTCATAGGACAAATTAGTAGTGCTCCTGCACTGGGAAGCATCCCCCTTTCTCCAGGCCTTGTTAAAGGGGTTAAAACTGCTTGCTTTTTTACTGGATGTTTGCAGTGAAACAGGGATGCAGCCCTGCCAAAGCAGGGCACGTCCTGCAGTTCAGCAGCAAGGCTGCCTTCTGGAGGTGGCTCTGGAGTCAGCCATCTAATCTCAAGGACAGAAGCTGGAACTTATAGGAGTTTTTTCAGCAAAGGGTAGGTGTTTCTGCATGCGATTTCATCTGTGATTCTGGATCTTTGCCTTTGCAGAAGGTGGAGAAACTGCAGGCAGGAGCACAGTGTGCTACAGACAGGGTAGAGTGGTCCTGCTGTACAGAGATCCTCCAGATCTCTCTGCGTCAGCATAGGGGCTGTGAAGTTTTTGAAGGAGAGGAATGAGCTTTAAGTAGGTCCTAAACAACCAGTCAGAGATCTGGTTATCAGAGGAACATGCTTGAAACACACAATGCTCTGTGAATACCTGAAATTACCTTAAATATTATACATGTATGCACCTCCCTGGGACTTAGCACGCATACTAGCTGAGGCAACTTGGCCAAGCACATAAGGAGTGAACACAGCTGTTCACAGTACAACTGTATTGTAGGTGGTCTTGACAGAAAAGGCCAGTAGTAACACACAGAACTGCAATCCTGGCTTGGTTGGGGTTGTTTTCTCCTGACAATTTTAGGGTGAACTGGCAACAGGTTAACGCTAAGTTAAATGGAGGCCCATCTGTCTTCTCAGGAATGCGGTCAGTGTGATCCACATCTCTACCAAACATGAACTTGTCCAATTTCCTCCAGTCTGTAGAAATTACGCATGGTTTCTAGAGTGCTTTCTTGGCGAGTCTCAATTCAGAAACTAGGGTACAACTTTATTGGAAAGTGAATTCTGAAGGCAAATACTATCCTCAATATGTATGTTAATAGTCCCTTGTTTGCTGTGTGCTGCTTAGTTTATTTTTTCAATTTACATTGTCTCATTTCTGTTTCTCATATAGGTTGTGTACCAAGTCCCTCCTTTTGCTAAGCACTTTTTCAAATGCATACTAGAAAAACAGCCCAAGGAGTTTACAATGTCAAATGGGAGACAGCTGGCAAGCACTGTCAGGAGAGTACAAGGAACACGGACTTACTGTTGGCTTATACTCATCAGCAGTGATCTTGGCTCATGTTTCGGAAATGTTCTCTAACTGAGCACGTTACCTAAATGAATGTTGAAGTGCTGTGTGCATCATGGCAGAATAGCTTTCAGATTGATAGTGAATAAGGTTTTGTAGGAGGTTAAGAGTTCTACCCAAGCACAAGCGGAGGAGTTGTGTGTTTGTAATGAGGAAGCCTTGAAATGGAAGGTTGAGAGCTCTGTTTTAGCTGTCTTCAGCTTAAATTGATGGTTGAAGTTCTGCAAGGCAACACCATAGAACTGAGTTAGCTGTTAATATGGAAACAAATCGTGCATAAAAGTAGATCTGTGAGTCATCAGCAGTGATTGCTGAATTTGTGTGTTCGAATGGGATTACTCAGAGGTGAGGTAGAGGAAGAAAAGGAGGGTCAGAGCTGTAAGGAACCTGCTCTGCAGATGAGAGGAAGGATGAGGACACCAAGAAAACAGCCATTATGCCAAGCTGTATGGGATGAATGTGCATTTGATACTCAGTAGTTCTGGTACGCAAATTTTAAAGTAATTGTAGCGCTCTTCCTATAAGCAACCCTGGTTTCCTACACTGTGACAGCTTTCTTCATGTTCTGGAAGCACCAGGAGTCTGGTGGGAGAAGGGGAGGGACTGGAGGGAGCCTGCGTGTACAAAAGCTGTTTTTAAACCAGAGAGACACATGTACTCCAGTCTTTGTCAAAACAGGTGCTTGGTTTGAATAGTGAATATTCCCTCACAGACAGTAAACGAGCGGAAGAGAAATGTGACCCAAATCTCTCCTCTGTTCTGAATGCATTTCAGAGGAGTTTGGCAGTCCTGCACAGATCCGCATGTTGTGAATGAAAGTGCAGGATGTATTTGGGCAGCAGGTCTTCACCTGAATTCCTCAGACAAGGTCTCTTCCCCGATCTGTGCTGTGCACAGATCTCTGACCCTGAGACTCCCATCTCAAAGGTGGCCCCGTTTCAGTGATATCGTTCACAGATGACATCCAAAAGGCTTTTGAACAAGTGGCTGGAGAATTACAGTGCTGTATTGTGGAGGAGATGCCCATCAAAGTAAGGTGCTGTGTCAGTGGGGAGCAGAATGCTTGCCAGTTTGAGTGGATCCTTTTTTCCCTTTGCTTTTTGAAGTGGCTTCATTTGTAAACATTGTAGGTATGAAGGCTCCCTTTAGGCTAAAGGTGACTGAGGTGATGTTTTTATGGATTTATTTCTTTGGCTGATCTTTGCCTGTGGAAGCTAAGGCCTGTGACGTGCCAGGTGACGTTGCATTGGGAGCAGCAATAGGAATCAGAGGAGTAGGAACAGATTTCTTGGAACGGTGCTTTGTGCTGCCGGGATACAGGCTTGAGAGCAAGTGGGGCAGAAGCTGATGTGAGGAGGATGCTCTCAGTGGTTCTGGCTTTTTATATTTGTTCTAATAGCCAGAACTATTTTAAGAGAGTCTCCCTAGCTGCAAGGCAGATAACGTACTGTACCATCTAATCCTGCCCTGTGAATGAAGCTCGCTATCCCCCAAGTGCGTGCCAGTCTCTCTGTTTAGTTATCACACTCTAAAGTGCAGTGTAATACACGCCTGAAGAACAGCCAGCTTCATCCTCTCCAGAAGCTTATTTAGACAGCATCCTGCAGGGGAGGAAGAACTGAGGTTTGCTATAGCACAAGCTGACAGAGCCAGTCCTCTGACTTACCTGTAACCTTAATCTCTGTGCTGAGCTCTTGTACACTGACACATTTGGCAGCTCTTCTGATGGAGCCAGAGAGAGCTGAAACTCACCCAGCTTACGTGCACAAAGCTGCCTCTCTGCAGCATGTGACTTGGCAGCGAAGGCGGCACATGGGACTCGTGCGTCCCTTCCCTGGGAAGGCTATTGTGTGCCAGGGCTGTTGAATCTGCTGTAAGCAGGTGACTAAGACCCAGGGGCCTGTGGGCACCTGGTGGAATGTCATAAATAAGTGCTGTGGTTCAGTGATTCAACATGACCCCTGGCTCCCCACCCAGGCAGCACAAACACCTGCCCCTTTCTGCCCTCTTCCAGCTGTGAGTGCTCTGGCTTCCCCAGGAAGCCCTGGCTGCCTTTGATGTCTCTGTACTGCAGGCTGCTATCACAAAGCCTGTAAATCCTGATGCTCCCTTCATCTCTAGGACTTGGAGACCTTCTCTGACTGAGGCTTGAGCTAGTGTGTGCTCGTCATCACTGCAAAGCTGTTTGGCTGTGTTCTGTGTCGGCCTACGTGTCTTTGGTGTAAGTTCTGCAGGGTTGGCCTTTGCACTGGTCTGCAGTATGGCTGGGTGCTTTCCAAGTCATAAAAGATGAGTGAGAAGACAAAGGTCAAATCATGCTGTAATGTGCCCCTTGCTGCGTAGCAAGGCTCTCTCCTCTCTTTCTGCATTGACCTGAGCTGGTCAGAAGAAAGCCTGTCCCTTGCCTGGTGATCTTGGTGGTCTACCTGTGACTGAAGGCTGAAAGAGCTTTCCTCAGAAGTACTTGGGAGGGGAAGGCTGTTTCAGGTAGCAAACATTGTACAACTTAGAGCTAAAGGAAGAGGAATTGACTTAAGCCTGTGGGCGAAAAGGTATTTCCTAACTCATCAGAATAGAGAGATTCTGATCTGATTTCTAGGTGGAGCCATTTCCAAATGTGACAAAAGGAAGGAGGGGGAAAAATATGTTTTAAGCCAAGGCTTATTAAGTTAGTGAAAAGGGAATTTCAGAGTATCCGTCAGCCTGAGCTGGTTGTCTGGGGAGGTTCCTTCCTGTCTTGTGCTCCTAGCTGAAGAGGATGCTTTCTCAGCTCTGGCTGCCCCAAAAAATACTGTAAACACCCTCTGGCTTTATGATAAAGCTGCTTAAGACATTCTCTGCATCCTGCCTGGTCCTTTGTATGCTTGAGTGTGGCACCTGTGATGGTGAAAACCTACCCCTTTGTCTTTGCTTGGTTTTCTACAGGAATGGGTACCACCGATCATGTCATAGTGCTGGCTTCCACCAACCGTGCTGATGTCTTGGATAATGCCTTGATGAGACCTGGGAGGCTTGACAGGCACATCTTTATTGATCTTCCAACACTCCAGGTATGTTTCACCTACCGTAGCACTAAGGACTAAGGTCTCCCAATCCTTGATGGTGATTCACTGGCCTGGCAAAGGCTGAGGTCGGACAAGATTGAGATAGTAGGGTTCTGTTTGCCTTTGTGTGAGCTAAATTGAGGATTTATCGTGCTAAAACAGTTGCTTGTTTCTCTGAAATGACGACTCACCGATTTTAAGTGTCTCTGCTCTAGTATGAGCTTTGGCAGCAAATTCTTCCGTGAGGTTCTCTTTGCCACGCAGATGCAGAGCTATGTGTCTTCTCTCAAGGAAATTGGGAACCACCTAATTGGCAAGTTGGCTTGTGCGAGAGCTTGAGTTGTCATATGCCTTGAGCACCATTTGTTCTTTACGTTTATTGTCCTTACTACCCTTTTAAGGCCCCTCATTTTCCTTTAGGCAGCCTATTAAGTGACTTTCTCCTGAATGCTTTTTAAGTACATTTACTACGTGTCTTCCATGTCTGCTCTGTTGACATTTGTAGCAAAGTTTTGGGAATAGGCTCAGCTGCAGTACAGATCTGTCTGCTCTGCCAGCGCAGGCTCTTCTTCTGCCATCTGTGCTTTACTGTCCTCCTCAGAGTTTTCAGTTAAAATACCTTAAATGCCTGATACAGTCTGGCACAGGAAGCACGAACCTTGCAGCTGCCTTAAAGGAGGAAGGGGAAAAACCTCTGCGATTGAGCCCATTGTGTTAATCAGGATCTCCTGGACCAGCTGAATGAGTCACTCCTTGGCTACTGGCCAGCCATCCTCTCACCCCCACCTTCGTCTGGGAAATGGTCGCAGGCAAAGCTGCTTGTAGATGGGATTTTCGTTGGCAGTGCTTGAGGGAGCAGGTAGAAGCAGTCGGAGTTCCTTCCTGTGAGTGCTTTTGTGGTGAGAGAAAAGTTAAGACGGATCAGAGTGAAAGTTAGGAGGGGCGAGTGCCCCTGAGAGAAAGCACTGACTCACGGTTAGCCTCCCTGCATCTGTTCTGAATTTGAGAGCTTGGTGTTTATCAGGGCTCCTGTGTCACTAAAGTGCTCTAAGGACAGCCCTGCCCTCTGGTGGCAGTGCCACTGTCCCTGCTGCCAGAGGTCTGCTCCTCCCCTGCTCCCAACCACCAGCGTTGAAGCTGAAGGCTTGCTGGGCTGAGATGTTCTGTGTTCTTTACAGGAGAGAAGAGAGATCTTTGAGCAGCACCTTAAGGGTCTCAAACTGATCCAAGATGCCAGTTTCTACTCACAGCACCTTGCTGAACTGACTCCAGGCTTCAGTGGTATGACATTCTGTGTCCTTGCGGGGCTGATCTGCTTGCTTCTACGCTAGTTCTGCAGCTCAGCCTGGAGCTGCTTGGTTGCCTAGTCTTGACAGGGTATTTTGGTCTAAAGGGCTTTTTTCTTCAAGCCTTCTCCATCTCTGTGGAAATAGTGGGAGCCTAACCAGCTCCCTGGTGAATGGAGCTGTGGTGAGCAATTGTTCATGGCTGTGTTCAATATTCTGAAACTTCTGGGACTAGCAGTGAAGGAAAGTAGGTAAAAAACACTTTTATAGTTGCCAGGTTCCTAATTCCTAAGGAATAGAAACCACTACTCATGCCCCTCTCCAAGCTGTTATTGAGGGTGAGATGTTGCCCTTCAGGGGAAAAGACTCTTAAGTTGATATATGTTACCAGAAAAGCAATAGCAGGAGTGAATAGCAATTATTTTGTTGGTCAGAGTGAAAATTGGACAACTCTGCCTGGCTCCTGCATTGAGTCTGTTTCCAGGGTAGGTCCTTGGGAGTTTGAAACAGTGCTGAGCAAGGGGCTCCAGAGTTCCTGTTTATGTGGAGTTCCTGGAATATCCTTTCTGGGTTTCCCCTCAAACAGGCCTCCGCGCACTGCCTCTTCGTGACTTCTTTCAGCAGCCCCCTGCCATCATCTCCCACCCACACAAACTCAGAACAGATGTTCTTTCTCTTGCACACAGAGGTTGTGCGGTCGCTGTACGAACAGTGCAGCAGCCCAGACTGCCCAGGCCACTCCCCTGATGCTGAGCGCCAGCCTTGGCTCTAGCCTGTTAATTCATTGCTGAACTCTGTCCTCTGTGTGGCAACACAGCATTCATTGCCAAGGCAGTTGTATTGTTCAAATCCAACACTTTCATTCACAACACCATGGACTAGGCTTGCTCTCTGTTCCCAAGGAACACAAAAGTACAAGCTGTTTGACCTTCTTAAGGCGTTTTCCAGATTTGTTCTTTCCTCTCTATCCTCTGAAGTCTCTGTCACATCACAAATCCAATGCAAATCTTGTAAACTCTTGTCTACAGGAGCTGACATAGCGAATATATGCAATGAAGCTGCTCTTCATGCTGCTAGAGAAGGTCACAAATCCATCGATACTTTCAACTTTGAGTATGCTGTGGAAAGAGTCCTTGCAGGTCAGTGCCCCTGCCACTGCTGCCATTATTGTACTGTTTCACACTTCTTGAGAGAAAGATTAAGGGAGTGGGTTACATTAGAGGAAGACAGTTGTGTCCTGCCTGTGCTCTGGCCCGCACAGCAGTCCTAAAGAGCTTCGATGCCGTAGTCACAGAACGTTCTCTGAATGAGACCTCAAATGAATCTGTCTTCCTGAATCTGCAGGCAGCCTGAAGCAGTAGTTTGGGGAAGATGGCCAGTAGCAAAACAGTAAAGAGAGGGGTTTGAATCTACATGGCTTTTGTAGTTTTAAAAAATAAAAAAGAAGACTGGAAGTGTCCTTGTTTTTTTCCTGCTGTTCTGGACACCTGCTGCATAAACATGAGTAGCAAAGAGGCTACACATCCTCCACAGCAAGAAATTAGAGATTTTTCTTTCTGACCTCAAAGCCCAGGCTGTGATGAATTGGCAGAATGAACTGCAGGACAGTAGAGCTCTGTTCTGCCTCTGAGAACATCCTGTCAGCCTTTCCCTCTTGCTTGTGCAATTGCCAGCAGAGGAACCTCTGGAGATTCCCCTGTAGCAATATATTATAGGGAGGGGTGAAAAAAGAGTTCCCAGAAGACTTGACTTCACCTGAGGGATTTGAATCTGGTAGCTTTCGGTCTGAACTGCCCTGTAGCTAATCCTTGAGTTTCATAATCAGACACAACTGCTTCCAGGCTGCAGCATCATTACGGTGGGGTGAGCCTGGGCAAACAGGCTGGCATTCTCTGCTAGAGCATGTGGAACAGAATGTTTGTGCTGGGTCAGTTGTTTCCTGATTATGGAATTTAATCTTGATTGTTTGCTTTATCAGAAAATGCCTAAGCAATTCCTCATTTAGGAGGAGATTTTGAGGAAGTTCCGGTTTCACCTGCCCCTTTAAAACAAAAACCCGCAAGTGCTTTGGGTAGCAGCGGCCACACCTGCACAAAGCCCAGACTATACCCAGCAGCTCCCAGGAGTAGAGCGCAAGACCCTCTAACACAGACGACAGAGCAAAGATGTGCTTTACCTTCCCATCTGCAGGAGAGAAAGCGCCATCCTTATAGGGATTCATTCTGAATTCCTCCCTTGCCTTAGCTCCACAGCCTTGGAGGATAAGGCAGAAAGCAAGTAAGGCCACAGGGGATGTGTAGCAGAAGAGATATCTGGGATTAATGTGGTGGGGCATTGCAGGGCATGGGCTTCAGCAGCTTCACTGCTGACAAGCTGGCTGCTTCACTAAGGCTCTGTGGCATGTGGGTGGCTATAAAGTCTTTTTGTTGCTTAATTGGATTCTTTCTTATTGGCAGGACCTGGCTAGTTTTTGTAGACTCCATCTAAAAGGCCCCATGCAACCCTCCAGGCCCATGTATTAAATGTTCCCTCGCTGTGTAATAGAAACGCTTCTGGGTTTCACAATCCAGAGGGCATTTCAGTTGCTATAAAAGCTTTTCTTGAAAGAAAGAAGATATTACTGAGCTTTCCATTATGAGCTTCTGGTTTTAATAAGAGTGGTGTGGAATCAAAAGAGAACTTTGCAAGTCCAGAGGCCCTGTCAGCCTTCAAGCTTTATGTTGCTGTGAGGGAGGAGTAAGAACTTGACTCTGTGGTCGTTGCCATTGTGTTTTTAGTTTGGGAACAGAAAGCAGTCAGTAAGTCAGGGCTCATGGGAGTGAGGAAGGAAACCTGCTGAGCGCATAGAGGCTTTTGGGGGTTGTCTTTAGAAGATGTAGCAGAGCCTGTTTTCCTGACGAGGTTTGTGTACGCTGTGTAAGGCCAGCAAAGATGCACCAGAGTTGTCTCCTGGGTTGTTTATCTCATAAATGTGAAAAGTACAAGCCTTCAGAGAACTTGCCTGCCTGGAGATTACTTTATTTAGGAAAAGAAATAATCATTGTAGGCACACTGTGTGCTGTTGTGAAGAGTACAGTCCCTCCATCCTTAGTGGGCTGACAGAGGAATGCTTCCAGGATTTAAATGTGTGTGTGTTGAATGCAGCATAAGGCACTGCCTGATGAAAATCAAGGCTGTTGCATTTAATCTGCTCTTCCATCACCATCATGCCTTGCGGGGCACAGTGGTTTCCAGGGTCCCTGAGCTGTAATTTTGCAAGATCTGCCACACTAATTTTGCTGTTTCCTTGTTTAATAAAGCTCTTGACTTTGTTTAAAAATTAATGTTAATAGAACATTGTTTTCCAAGACATCAAGCAGGCTTAGTGTAATGCTGCTCTTGACTGCCTGCCCCCCGCTGCTTCTGGTGCTGTGCGGAGACATTGGCTTTAAAGAACTGGTACCTTTTGTGTTTAACATGCAGAGTGCTTGATAATGCGAGGTGTTCTGTAGTTAACATGTTTTCTGCATGCTATAAGTTTTCCTTCCATTCAGCTTTTTTTTCCCCCTAAATCCTAATTTGACTTACTCTGTGGTATGGGCTACTGGGTTGGAAAATAAACACTTCCAAAAATCACCTTTTTGGAGGAAGTACTAAGTGTGAGTTATGGTTTAATTTGCTAGTTCTCAGGAGCATTGGAATAGGTCAAATGGAGCATCCTAAATGTAATCAGAGCCATTTCCAGCATCTGGAGGAAGACTTTAGTGTATGCTCTTGGTCTTTGTTGATTCGACCACTCCTAATGCATAAGAATCTCAGCCAGGACCCCTCTCATCTATAATGCAACATCTTACTTCTCTCATCTTCTGCCTAGGGGACTGAAAGACAGTACAGTAAACCCTATGTGATACCCTTGCTAGTCTCTGGTTTGGGCTTTATTGCTTTGTTTTTTTTTTTTTTACAAATGGGAGCCTGACTGGTTGCAGACCCGTCTCTGGGCAGAGATGTAGTGTAACAAGGCTTTGGCAGAGCTGGGAACAGAACAGGGCTCTGCGTTCTAGGGCTGTGATCTAATAAAATGTTAAATTTTTGTCTAATGATTAAGTCCGTTGTAAGGAAGAGAAGGGAAAAAGTTTCTGCCAGTGTTTCCAAGCAATCCAAGCATGGGCATGGATTGCTTTCTGCAGCACCTCTTCCACAGCATTAATTGAAGGTCTTTTTACTGCCTCTCCCTAGATGAGGTGCAATGTGAAGCTCGGTGGATGTTCAACCACAGGCTGTTCTAGCTTGTCCACATAGCTGCACAAGGTTATGCGTCCCTGCTTACACCTATCGCCAGCTGTCTTATCAAATCCTTGCCTGTGTTCATGTAGGCACTGCCAAAAGAAGTCAGATCTTGTCACCAGAAGAAAGGAAGGTTGTGGCGTTTCATGAATCAGGTCACGCGCTGGTTGGCTGGCTGCTGGAGCACACCGAGGCGGTGATGAAGGTAACTCCACTACTGACTGTTGCATAATGAAGCCTGTCACTTGGTGGGAAGAGGGGCTTTTGGGGTTCTCCTGTCTAAGACACATTGATTGTGCACAGTCAGCACTGGCAAGGCTGCATCTCAAATCCTGCATTCAGTTTTGGGCCCCTGCTACAAGGAGGACATTGAGGGGCTGGAGCACGTCTGAGGAAGGAGGTGGACACAGGGGTTCTGAGAGCAGCTGAAGGAATTGAGGCTGTTTAGTCTAGAGAAGAAGAGGCTGAGGGGAGACCTCATTGCTCTCTGCAACTCCCTGAAAGGAGGTTTTAGCAAGGTGGGCATTGGTCTCTTCTACCAAGTGGCAAACAATAGGACAAGAGAAAATGGCCTCAGGTTGCACCAGGGGAGGCTTTGACTGGATATTAGGAAAAATTTCTTTACTGAAAGAGTGGTGAAGCATTAGCGCAGGCTGCCCAGGGCACTGGTGGAGTCTCCACCCCTGGAGATGTTCAAAAAACATGCAGACATGGCATCTGTCTCATGCACTTCTCCAAAAGCCTTGACACAGTGGGGAGGTGGGCAGTGGAAATGCCAAGGGCCACAGCTCCTTGGCTTGCCAGCAACAGCAAATTCACTCTGAATGATCTATTGTAGGAATTGAACTGTTGTTAATTACTGTAATGTGTGGAAGAAATGGCTCTTATTTTTCTGAAGATATCCTGTCTTTCTCAAGGTAGTGTCAGTGATTCTGGAGCACAGTAAAGTCAACTCTGGTTTATACCCTCCAAAGCAGCTCCTAAGTGTCAGGATCTCACTGCTCTTAAGGATGACGTCCTTTTCACTTCTTAAGCAGAAAGCATATGTCTGCAGCTGTGAAGGCAGAGCCTTAAGGACAGGACTGCTGGCACACTGCTGTTCTTGGCCGTGTCTTTGTAGGTCAGCCTGCCCCATTCAACAAACGTCACTGGGAATGCAGACCACCTCCTGTTCTCTCCGTACTGCTCTAGATGGGAGCTCTTTTGTTCCCTCAACTGAGGGAGCTGCTCTGTGTTGCAGGTTTCCATAGCCCCTCGAACAAATGCAGCTCTCGGCTTCGCTCAGATCCTTCCAAGAGAGCAGTACCTCTTCACCAAGGAGCAGCTGCTGGAGAGGATGTGTATGGCGCTGGGGGGCAGAGTGTCTGAGGCCATCACCTTCAACAGAGTCACTACAGGTGAGGAGCCAGCCCCTGGCACAGGCAGGGTGAGTTTGTGCCTGGTGAGCCTGAACTTCTGCACTTGCTCTGTCCAAGGGTGATCTGAGCAACAGAGGTTTCTCGTGCTGGGAAGAAAAAATGTCAAATCACATGTTTTGATCTTGGGTTTACATTAAAGAGCGTGGAGGTCTTTCATTGTTGGTTCTTGCCATGTCGTCTCAAACTTGTTGCAAAGCCTAAGGCCACAGAGGCGGTTACCGAGTGAGAGTCTGCTCATGAGAGGGCTTGGAGCTTTAACGTGCCATGTTGCCAACTCGTTATATCCAAATGGCATAAGAACAGCAGATAAGCCCTCCGTGTGAGCTAGATGCCAGCAGATGTACTTGTTGTGCATGGGTCCTGCACCACGTGTAGAAGGGTCCATCAGCCAGTGGAGTGTTCACCTTCTGTGGGGGCGGCTGATCTCTCAACTGCTGGAGTGCATGTTGATGCAGGATGTGCTGTTCTTCTCGTGCTCCTCCAGCTGAGAGCTCGTTAAGCATTGCGTCTCTCTCATGCCCAGGAGCACAGGATGACCTGAAGAAGGTGACAAAGATAGCCTACTCCATGGTGAAGCAGTATGGGATGGTACCCAGCATTGGCCAGCTCTCCTTCCCGGACCTGGACAGTGCAGCTGGAATTGGTCGGCGCCCTTTCAGCCAGGGACTTCAGCAGATGATGGACCATGTAAGGCCACCCTGAGTTACACGTTCCCATTTGTTCTTTACCTTCTGCATTTTAGGAAAAAAATGCAAGTAAGTTGACCCAAAGATTTGCATTTTTCTATTAGCCCTTAAGTAGGAAATTTAAACAACTCAGCACTTACGCTACAACAGAACAGGCATTGGAACTCAACAGTGAGGCACTGAGAACAGGCAAAACCACATATAGCTGCAAGTTCAGCTTGGTAGCACTGCACTGCAAAAAGCTGCAGCGAGTGGCTGTGAAATATGCTGCAGTGCATAAAAATGTGAAAGCTGTAGTCCTCATTCCAACATAGACATGACTCTGGTGAGCTTCTAGGAAACAGGAGTGCAATTGTGATATTTGGAAAGGAGAAATACTTCAGGGGAAAGAAGGAATCATCTGGGGAGACTGGGGTGCTGTGGAACTGTACAAACACCTGGCAAGGGAAAGATTCTGTTGCCTGAGGTCTCCCCAGGCTTTCGGGTGTCCCATGTATATCAAAGAATAGCTATACGTGCTTAGATTACAAGGAACGTGTGTCTTACAATCTCAGTTGCACAACTGAAATGTCTCCACTTCCTAGATCAGAGAGGCTACCCTAACTGAAATGATTGTTCAGACTGACTGCAGCCTAGTCTGACAGGAAACTGGGCTTCATTGCTGCAAAAAACATTCCCTGAGCTGAAAAGTCAAATAGCTGGCAATGAAAAAACTGGTTCAGAAGCACTGTGGTTGTGCTTCCCTGGGGTTTGTGCTGAGCTGCATCTTTTGCTACCGGACAGCCTCCTTAATTAGACTGTGTTTCCCATCAGCTGGGGCTCGACTGAAGAGTTGGGCTTGTGCAGGCGTTTGCTGTTCTTTATCATGAGCGCTCCTTTGGCTTGTTTCCAAACCATTTATCTTATTTTCTGTTGATGGGAACCACTTTCTGCCTGGCTCAGTTTGCAGATTCCATCCCTCAGTGCTCTCCTTGTTTATCCACATGTTGTGTTCGTTGCCACCTGCCCTCCAAATCTTTCTTCTTGTTACTATCTTCTAGGAAGCAAAAGTCCTGGTGGCTCAGGCTTACAGGCGCACAGAAAAACTCTTATTGGAGAACCGGGACAAGCTGCAAACAGTAAGTTGGAGATGTGTGGGGTTTGGGTTTTCATTTAAACTGGTGTGTTTTGCCTTGCTGCCTCCTGTGCTCTGTAGCTTGGCTGTTGCAGTGTCTCTGTGGTCCTAGAAAGTCTTGTAGTGGGCATGTTGGGGCTCACATTGTGAATAAGTGGCTGTTCATTGCTTATCCCTCAGATAAGCGGGCACAGGGAGGAATGATGCATGCCTCTTGCAGCAGTGAGTCGTCTGCCTCCTGGCACTCACTGGCATTTGCAGGGTAGAGGAGGAGTTCTCTGTGGAAGCAATTAAAGCCACAATCTGTGTCCCTCACCTGCACTCCTCTGCTCACAACTTGGCAGTGTAACTTCCTGGAGAGCAGACAGTGACTGGTATTGTGAAGCCTGTAAAAGCAGGAACACCTCATCCTTCCGGGTCCTGGAGGTGTACGGAGCAGGTTCTGGCTGCTTTGGGGGAATATGGGACGTGTTAACCTGGGTGACTTGTGCTGGTTAGTGCTTTCTTGTGACTCCAAACGGTTTTTACCTGCCAGCTCCTTGAGACATGATGTACAAGGGAGTCCCTTTTGCAAGGTAGAGCTTTGCTTCCTCCTCTTTGTGTCCTGACAGTCCCCTAGTCACCTTGGTGCGTTCCCTCCTCTGCCAAGAGCTCTGTGTCCATTCTCCACAGTGAGCCATGCTTGTCTCGGAGCACCTCCTCGATACTTCCTTCAGAAATCCAGTCCATAACATCCAAAATGACCAAGATTCAGTTTAGTTGTTGCATGTTTTGCAAATAAAGCAATCCTTTTCCTTAAATCTTTGTTTTAAACAAACAACAACAGGAAAAAAACCTTCAGCCATGCAACTGCAGGCCTCCTGTGCATAGTAAGGTGGCTGGAGCTCACTTGTTCGGACATGCTGCTGTTGGCCATATCGCAGCCCTGTCCCTGTCCTGGAGCACTCTGAAGGCAAATGTTGTTTGGGGTCTCCTCTTTGCAGGACCTCCTGTTCTGACGCTTGCATTTAACAGCAGTCAGATGTTTATTAGAGGCTTATTGCAGAAAGACTTTTACGTTAAGCCAAAGTACCTACAGAGTGTGTGTTTAGGTTGCCGGGCCAGGGTGTCACATCTTGTCAGCAGTTCGAGCTCGGCAGCCTTCTGCTGCTCAAGTGCTGCCAGCAGAAGGGCCAGAGGATGCAGCTTTCCTGCAGAGGAACCCCTGATGACCTGTGCTGGCAGGAACGTGCAGATCTTTATTGCTGTGTATGCAGGGGGAGACCAGAACAGCTCTGGCTGGGGTCTCATTCGCTGCTACTTCAGCATCTTAGACAGGCAGCAGGGCCACAGGTGCAGTGAGAGTGGCAGGAAAGGCACTTCTCTAATTGTTCCTGGATTTCTGACTTGCCAAATCATTCCCTAGAGCATGCTTTATTGCCTCCAGTGCATTCCTGGCCAAAAACACTCCTGTGAAAGGTGCCGAGAGCCTGTGGAACTTTGTATCGGCTCCAGCCGGCTTTGGAGTTGCCCCCATTCCAGGGTGCTCTGCTCCTTGTGGGCTGCGTCCAGACGTGGAGATCAGAGTTGAGCTGGCGGTGAGAGTTCAGATCAGTTCAGAGAGGCTGTTTGTAAACGCCTGCGCCTCATTATGCCTTATTTACTCTTTCTAGCTGTCTAACGCCCTCCTGGAGAAAGAAGTGATAAATTATGATGACATTGAAGCTTTGATTGGGCCTCCACCCTATGGGCCAAAGAAAATGATAGCTCCTCAGAGCTGGCTTCAAGCAGAGAGAGACAGGCAAGACACAAGAGATGAAGAAATGCCTCAGCAGCCACCAAACCATGAGGAGGAGGAGGAACCACGCCTGAGACCAGTATGAAGTCCACTCCTGATGTGGAACGGGAGGACTTTAGAGGCTTCTTTTGGGCAGAATCAAAGATAACTGAGCAGGGAATCTCTGTGCTGCTCTTCCCAAAAATTAAGGGATGGCTATGTTGGCTCTTTTAACGAGCTTTTCCCTGCAGGAAAGAGAACTCCTTACGATTTTGAAATTGGTTCTCAGCAGGGAGGTAGTGATGAGGAGTTGGGTAAATCTAATCCACTGGAAAGCTTTCTCATGCACGGGAGCGGTGTACATGTTCTTAGGGGTGAAAGATCCTGTAGACTCCTTGTAAGCCACCTTTCGCTGTGCTGTGTGACATGGCAGGAATGTGGGATGGTTCCCTTCAGTGCGGGAACGGTCAGTGGAGTGAAACCCCTGCAAGACTCCAGGCTGGCTTAGCTGCTGTAGATCTTGTGCAACTCTGCTGTAAATTTTGATTGCCTCTGCTACTGAACATTAAATAGAAAAACAGGCGTCACTAGAATAAACTGTCCATAACGTGCTGCTGTGTTTGTAGAATATGTCAGCATGTCCATTTGTGTGTTGGCACACGGGAAGCTTGTTACAGCTGTGGAGTTTTACAGGGCAGGGCTTTCCTCTCCCTGGCCAATAACTTATATTCAGTTTTCATTGCGAGTGTCTTGCAAGCAGAGATTGCAGAAAACCTGTGTGTGGAACTCAGTGTAACCCCACAGCGTGGCATTAAAACCAGAGTGGTTCTGAGTTACACAGCGGGGCACTGCTGGATTGGTGCTGTCAGGAGCCCGAGGTGTTTTCACTGGGAAGCATCCATAAAAAGCCAGCAGTTCTCCAGCTCTGTCCTCGTGGCTCTTATAGAACAGGCCGTGATGACACGGTTGGCTGTCATTCATCAGGGAGAGCGTTAAAACCATGACTGGTGCCTGGTGTGCTCTGGCTGGGTTAATACTTTAGGGAAGATTATTGTTCTGAGTTATTCCATGAGGATTGTTTGTGACCTGAAAGACCCCAGCCCGAGCCCAGTTTCTGACAGTTTCAACTCCCAGCCCTCAGGCTGCAATCACAGTCCCCAGGCTCCTGCTGAGCAGAGCCTCTCCTTTTCCCTTTCCCTGGGGAGGAGGGTGTCCTGCAAGGTGTGACCTCTGCCCTGTCCTGGCACAGAGCCACCTGTGCACATGGAGCCTCAGCTTTCCCTGCTGTGTCTCCGTGTTGTTGTAATCCCTGTAGTGGGGGGCGATTTCTCATGCCTCCAGGGTCAGAAGTGATTTTCTGTGTTGGGATGCTACTGCCTGTATTTTTTTTTCTTCCAGATACGTTTTCTTCACAAGTTTGTTCTTTGACTTCACTTTTCCAGCAGAAAATAAGGTTTTAAGCATTCTTTGGTCTCATTTTTTAAGTCATAGCTGTAAGGAGCTACCTGAACAAACCCTTTCCCAGGATGATTCAGTTCTGTGACAGCTGTGGACGCTGGCAGGACACTGTGAGCTCCTCCATGGGTTCCAGGGTGCAGCAGGCATGGCTGTGCCATCGCCTCCTGCTGCATCCGGGCTCAGCCAAGGTGCGTGGCGTCCCCTGATCCATGTCCTGCTGTGCTGCAGCCGTTGGTGCTCACCCCAACCTGGGGCCGGCAGCAGAGCCCTGTGCTGGAGTGCAGAGGGGAGCAGGGAGCCCTCGGGGATGGTGGAAACCCCACCCCTGGGCATCTGTCTGGGCCTGGATGGAGGCACTGGGGTGCAGGAGAGGCAGGGGAAGGGGGCAACTGGGGCTTGGGAGAGGAGAGGGGAAAGGGCAGCTGGGATGCTGGAGAGGAGAGGGAATGTGGCAGCTGGGGTGCGGGAGAGGAGGGGAAAGGGCGCAACTGGGGCAGGCGCAGGAGAGTAGAGGGAAGGGGGCAACTGAGGTGCGGGTTTCCCGGAAGCGCGCGGCCCGTTTAAGGCGCCGCCATCTTTGTTGCGGGCGCGGTGAAGCCGCATCAGGCGCTTCCGGTCTTCTTGCCCTCACTGGGCGGTTCCCGCCGCGCTGCCTCACTTCCGGCGCTCGCCTCACCCCCCGCTTCCTTTTCCGGTCGGCCATTTTCGGTGGCGGGAGGTGAGTGCTGCGCTGCCGGGGCCGTGGGGTGTCATCCGCCGCCATCCGCCCACCGGGGACCGCGACCGGGGCCGGGATGCGTCGCCCAGAGCCCCTCAGGGCCCCTTCGGACCCGGGGGACGCCGAGGGGGCGCTGGGGTGGGCCTGAACCGGGGCCGCGGCCCCGGTTCGGTCCTATCCCAGGCCTCCCTCGGCGTCCCCCGGGTCCGAAGGGGCCTTGAGGGGCGCGGGGCTGGCATGGGGTGTGGAGGAGACCGTGCCGGTGTCCCGTTGTGCTTGTCTTTACCCCTATCCCCGTCCTTAGGCCGCAGCAGCCATGGCGCCCAGCCGCAATGGGATGATCTTGAAGCCCCACTTCCACAAGGACTGGCAGCGGCGAGTGGCAACGTGGTTCAACCAACCCGCCCGCAAGATCCGCAGGTGAGCGCCCGCCGGCCCGATTTTGCTTTGCTGGGGCTGCTGAATCGCAGCGCTGTTTCAGCTGTTTGATGTGTGAGGTGAATGGGGTGTCTCTGCTCAGGGTGAGGCCCTTCCAGTTGCAGTCAAGTGATGAGAAATCTCCGGAATCGCTGTACCGCCTTGATGATTCCCTTGAACCCTGTATCTCTGATGACTGCGGCTGTTCTGGGGAAGGAGGTATTGCTTGTCTGAGCTGCTAGGCCAGGACTGGGGTTTGTTATGGAGAGATTTCTACGCAGCAGATGCCTCCTAGCAAAGAAAGTTAAAAAACATAAAACTGTTTGGGCTGGAAGAGACCTTAGAAGCCCGTCCAGTTCTGAACCTTTGCCTTGGGCAGGAACGCCTGTCACTGGATCAAGTTGCTTAAAGCCCCATCTGACTTGACGTTGAACGTTTCTAGGGACTGGGCATTCACAACTTCTCTGGGCAACCTGTACCAGTGCCTCACTGCCCTCCCAGGAAAATGTTTCTTCTGAGTATTTAATATAAACCTCCCCTCTTTCAGTTCCAAACCGTGCCCGTTGTCCTATCCCTGTTCAAGAGTCCCTCCTTAGCTTTCCTGTACCCCTTTCAGTACTGGAAGCTGCTATAAAGTCTCCCTGGAGCTTTCTCTTCAGGTCACCTGGCAGCAGCATAGGAGTGGCACATCTGGTAGCAGTTCCACGTTTCTGATTACTCTCCCTTTTGGTGTTCCAGGAGGAAGGCCCGCCAGGCAAAGGCTCGCCGCATTGCTCCCCGGCCAGTGGCTGGGCCCATCCGGCCGATAGTGAGGTGCCCTACAATCAGATACCACAAAAAAGTTCGCGCTGGCAGAGGCTTCAGCCTAGAAGAGCTTAAAGTAAGTAGAGAGAGCTGATCCTAACCAAATCAAATGAACTCGGGATCTGAGCTTTGTTGTCTTGTCATGTTAGTCTGTGTATGGACAGCATGCAGGTGACATGGCATTAATGTCTGCTGCCCCTGGTTTAGCCAGGGGAGCCGTTTGGTGTTGCTGGCTCTGTAGGAACGCAGAAAATACTGGTCTTCCTTTTCCTCTGTGAGGTAGAAGGTGACTGTGTCAGAGCAAAAGGTGGCTCTGAAAAATAAATGTCTGGCTAGGTTGTCATTCAGAATTCCATTAGATTTGGATTCTTCTAGAGCCCTTATTGCATCTCCCAAACTTACTGGGGAGGGAGGGAGGCTGACGACTTCATCTTAATTCTTTTGTTTCTTTGTGAAACATCTTTGTTGCCCAGAGAAGTGGTGGCTGCCCCATCCCTGGAGGTGTTCAAGGCCAGGTTGGATGGGGCTTTGAGCAGCCTCATCGAGTGGGAGGTGTCCCTGCCACCTGGCAGGTGGGTTTGAAATGGATGGGTTTTGGGAATCCCTTCCAACTCGAACCATTCTATGATTCTTCTGCTAATCCTGAAAATTCTAGCTGGCGTGAATCTGTTCATGTTCTGGATCAAGTGAAACACGAACAGCTTCTTCCTGAGAGAACTAAGGGGTCTTGTGCCAGGAAAGGGAACTGTTTAGCATGGCCTTGCAGAGTAGCTGTGGGTGTTTCTTATTCCATAGCTATGAGTTGGTTTAGGAACACTTTAAGTCTGTGGGAAGCCTCAGGTTCCCTCTATTGCTTCAGGAAACTGTTCTGTGACCTCCCCAGGTGTGTGGAGCCGATGGGCTGGTAAGGCTTGGCCGTGTTGGGCAGCAGAAACCCCTGCCTGTGCATTTCCATGCAGTGGGCAGGAACAATCATAAGTGCTTGCTGGCAGCTGGCATCCATAGTCGCCTCTTGTGCGTTGTTTACTGTGTAATTAAAACATTTATAACAGTGAAATTAGTGCATTGAAGCAGTAAAGTTGTTCTTTTGGATGCCAAATGCTTCATTACCTTACTTTTCATTAATTTTTGGATAATGGTGGAATACAAAATGTTACCCAGATGTTTGTCTCTAAACAGAAAATTAGGTAATTTCGTATTTAAGATGGTTGCAAAAAACTACTCTTTAATGGAGCTTCCAATATTCGATGAACCGTGTGTTGGCTTCATAAATTTATGTGTCATGAGAGTTTGAATGTTCCCTCACAATCACTCAAGGGGTGCACTTTGCTCTCCTGAGGAAATCAGCCTGCAAAAATTATGCCCTGTAAAGTCTCTGTAACATTTTAGGCATTAAAATGCAGGCACTGAGATGCCTTTTGCATGTGGTGTAGTCGATCCACTGTGCCAGACTGTCGTGGTGCCACCAGGCCATTTGATTGGATGCTGAGCCTTCTTCCAGACCCTGCAGCCTGTGATGGCTGTGCTCAAACCCTTGTCTGGCTGATGACCGAGCGGCTCTTCGCATTCGTGTGGTCGCGCTGGGAGTTGTCAAATGCTGACACCACGCGCTCTCTCTTCAGCTTGCTGGCATTAACAAAAAGTTTGCCCGGACTATTGGAATCTCGGTGGATCCCCGGCGACGTAACAAGTCTACCGAGTCCCTACAAGCCAACGTGCAGAGGCTGAAGGAGTATCGCTCCAAGCTCATCCTCTTCCCAAGGAAGCCAGCTATGCCCAAGAAGGGAGACAGCTCTGTAAGTACTTGGCTGCTAGAAACGTTTCACAGGGGCTGCGTCTGGTAACATTTCCAGATGTTTGGTTGTCAATCCATCCGAACGTAACCCCTGGGGGGAGCAACCCTTCTCTTGGTGTGGTTCCAATGCTTTTGTGCAGGGAATGAGAGAACCTGACACAAGGCCAGGCCTGGTGGAGTCCTCTCTGCAGGGATCTCTAGGGTTACGGTCACACTTAGCAGACCTCTGCCCTGGGAACCGCTGTGCTGCGGGAGGTGGCAGCTCAGCTGTGGGGCTGGGAGGTCTCTTTGCTGCAGCTTTTGTCGTTGTCCAAACATTTGAGTTTTAGTTTATGAAGCCAGATTGTCAGAATGGCTGAAAAGTTCATTTGGAGTTCTCTTCTGCTGTGGTCACAGCTACGTGAAAAGGGTAAGGAAGGTGAGGACTGACTATTCAGTAGTAGGTCAGTGAAAGCCATGTGTAAGGTAGTCGCAAGAAGGTTGTTGTTATTGGCATAGAAAAGTGCTTTTCATTAAATGTCACCGAGACCCAGAGTGTGGTTGGCTTTCCTTGCCCTGGTAACTGCACGCTTCCTGTGGGATGTTCAAGCTGTCCTCGGTGTCCTAGAGAGCATTGGTTCTGAGCCACTTAACCATGGCACATCCTGCAGAGCCCACTGAGCCCAGACTGCTTTTCAGAGCAGGGAGCCAGGGTCTAGAGCTTCCGTACCAGTCGGCACAGATACAAGTATCTGGAATACAGCTTCAAATTCCTTTACTTGAAATTTAATATCTAAAATAACACTTCCATTAACTTGGTGCAATGCACGACTCGTACAAGAGGCTGGAATTGGCCTTAGAAGGAATTGCTGAGGAATATGCTGGGTATCGAACTAAATATGGCACAGGAGATGTTAATTTTTTCCAGCTGGCGGAACTGCAGAGCCACTGCTCCTGTGGCCGGATCTGGGCAGATCGATAGCCAGGCAAAAGACAGGTTGTTGATGCAGCACCTCTGTGCCAAACACTCCTGCTGTTGCTTGTTACTGGTTGGTGTTATATCTCCAGGATCGTTAACAGTGTGTAGAAGCTGCGTCCCTGCACATTAAGCACGTTTTTAACCTGGTTGCGGCTCAGGAAATTCTAAATGCTGTTTTGTCCTCTCCTGCAGGCTGAGGAGCTCAAGATGGCGACTCAGCTGACCGGGCCAGTTATGCCAATCAAGAATGTAAGTGTAACGAATTAGTCTGTGACAGAATGGATCCTGAAGCTTTGTGGGGAGGGTTTTTTGCTGACTGTCCTACTGTAAGGGTTGCTGTCTCCAGGCATTTCCCATCCTGATCAAAGAAAACCAGGAACAGGCTGAGCTCATCCTCTTTAGGCAAAAATCACTTGGTTTGTTCTGTTCCCTGGTGTTGCAGAGCACACTGCAGGGAGCTCCTTAGGTATACCTGAGTTCCACTAAATTTCTGATCAGCGAAGGGAGACCTTGTATTCTGAGCTCTGGTTTTGAGCCAGAGATGCTCTCAAGTACCAGTGTCAGGGGTTTAGGTCAGGATGGGTTGGCTGGGAAAAATCCTGTTTGTATTCCCCTTCCCCCTTCAGTGGCACATGGCGAAGCAGAGCTGTGCTCGCTTTCCAGAGAAGGAACTTGTGCAGTGTCCCCCAGATTGCACGGTTCCTCTGAGGGCTCAGGCTAAAGCGCACATGAAATGTCTCCGGTTTGTGCTCAGTGGAGTGAGCTCTGGGCAGGCTCCAGGGTCATTTATCCACTTGCTCCCTTAAGGGACCTCATACTCCTATGAAACTGGGGGCGCTTTTGGATTGGAGAGGGTGCTGGCAGCACATGTTCTGTAGTCACCACTTGACTTGAAAGCCTCGCTGTTTCCGAAAGTTGCTGTTGACAGTGCGCCACAAACCTGAGTCAGATTCCACGATGCGCTTGTTTTTCCCTGGTACGTTCTGGTCTGGCGCTGACGTGTGCCCGCAAACTGGAAGCCAGTTGAGATGAGGTGCCTGGTGGAGCGATGATAAGGGCACGGCCTGTAGATGGCATAAACGCTCTGTGCTTAATGGCATCCTGGAGCTGCTGGCAAAAATGTAACAGGACTAATTGCCTTAAGCCTTAAAACGTGGTCTCCTGTGGGAGCCTCTCATGTGCAGCCTGACTGTCTGCTGCTCTCTCCCACTAGGTTTTCAAACGGGAGAAGGCCCGTGTTATCTCAGAAGATGAGAAGAACTTCAAGGCCTTTGTCAGCCTGCGCATGGCGCGGGCCAACGCCCGGCTCTTTGGGATTCGTGCAAAACGCGCCAAAGAAGCGGCAGAGCAGGATGTGGAGAAGAAGAAATGAACTGTTCTTTCTAGAACTGTCAATAAAAAAATGTAGAAACACGGGTGTGCTGTCTTTGTAGAGCACATGTGCAGGACTGGGCGGCCGTGGGCCTGTGCTGCTGCCACGTGGGTGCAGTGCGTGCAGTGTGGGTGCTGGACGTGGTCTGGGGGAGTTGCTGTTCAGATGTGGGAAGCGTCGTTTGCTGGAATTGGAGACTGCAAACTTCTCTGAAAGCAAGTGAAACAAATACCTTGCACAGCTCCCTGCGAGGAGGTCTCTCGGCTGCGTGATGGCAGCTTTACTGGACCTTGACCCAGCCTGGCAGCCTCTGGGCTGCAGAGGCTGCTGGTTGCGGTTTTGTGGGTACCTGCTCCTTGGCAAGCTGCTTCCCATTTGTGTCACCTATGCCAACATTTCACATGTAATGGGTTAAATCTCGTGAGGCCCTGGCCCAGGTTGCTCAGGGAAGTTGTGGCTGCCCCGTCCCTGGAGGGGTTCAGGGCCAGGTTGGGTGGGGATTGGAGCTCCTGATTCAGCGGGAGGTGTCCCCGCCCGTGGCAGGGGTGGAACTGGATGGGATTTGAGGTCCCTTCCAACCCAACCCATTCTGTGGTTCCACGAGTTCCTGTGGTCTCTGAGCTCTCTTTACAGAAATACCTTGATGGCACCAACGAGGGACCTGGGGGCTCTAGGACAGGAGGGTGTCAGGGCTGGTGCCATGGGTGATGGGCACTGCTAGGCTCTGTCCCGCTCCGGGGAGTGCTTGACTGCACCCCTGTGCTGGCTCAGGAGTTCTGGGGCCACTGTGCAGCCTGGCTGCGCTGTGGATCGCCTGTGCTGGGATAATTGAATCGTTTGTATTCATTAGCAGCTGGGTGACAGAACCTGGAGCTCTGATGCAATGAAGTGCTCCTGCGCAGGGGTGGCCGGAGCCCGGGCACAGCTGGATGAACCCAGGTTTGTTCAAACAGAGGCAAAGAGCAGTTTCCATGCTCCTGCCCAAGGCGTTGGTTGAATCCTGCATCTCCCCCTGGCTCTGCTGCGGGAGGAGCGGGGAAGGAGGGTGGCCTATTTCTGCCACGCAGGCTGGCGATTAGCTCCCAAAGCCCAGGGCCCTGCGGTGCCCTCCCGCTCATTAGCCCTATCTGCATTTTAATCCCTCCAAACATGGGCTAATTATATCATCTTTCATAAAGCTGAGCTGACAGCGCTGCAGAGCCGGGGTGCAGGGAGAGCCCCCAGCCGAGAAGGTGTGGGGCATCGGGGCTCTGCAGGTGTGGGGTGCAGCTCTGGGCGCTCCGGTGCGTGGGGAGGGCACCCAGCAGCTTTGGGGAGCCCCATCTCTGTGCTGGCAGAGAGCATGGGGGCCAGGATGGACCTGGGGTCTCCCATGGGGAGCGGCTGAGGAGTTTGAGGGGTCCGGGGATGCTCAGAGCGAGGGCTGTGCCACAGGGGCGCTCGCCTGGCATGGGAGCGGCTGCCCTGGCACAGCCGGCGGTGCCGGGGACCCCAGGCAGCCCACTCAGCCCTGGTGCCCGCGGGTGGGCTCTGCTGCGGTGCTGGCAGCGAGGCAGTTAACAGAGCTTGTCGTCTCCCTCTTAGGGCTCCGCTCCCGAACTGCAGCTTGAGTCAGTTGTGTGGAGGTGGCAGCGGCGGCAGCTCGGGCTGGCACACCGGCTGGCACACCGATCCCGGAGCCGGCCCAGCCGCGTGCGCAGCCCAGACCATCGGCACCCAGGTGAGAGGGGCGGCCGGGCAGGGGGGGTCCCAGTGCCTTCTCCACCAGGGGCTGCCAAGGGATGATTCCAGGGAGGGAGAAGATGCCACCAGAGCCAGGGCACCAGAGCCACGTGCCGGAATGAGCCTAGGACCTGCATGACTTCTTTGGGAAACTTTGACTGTGCAGCAGTGGCAGCTCCAGGATGGGCTGGGGACACTGGGACACGGGCAGGAGGCTGGTCGGGCACCTCCAGGGGCTGCGGCTGAGGGCACCTCCTCAGCATCACAGCACACTGTTGAGGGCCATCAGCATCCAGATGGAGGGTGGCCCCTATCCCTGGCACGGGACGAATTTCCCCTGTTGCTCTGGGATGCCACCAGCACTGCCCGGGGCAGCTGGATGAGGCTGGCACTGCCAGCATCCCACGGCAGCATGGATGAGGACCCAGCGAGCCCTGCCTGGGCGTGGAGGCGCTGCCTGTGGGGAGTTTGTGCTCCTCAGCACCAAGAGGGCACCCTGGGGAGGGGACCAGGCTCCCCGCACCCGCCTCGCTCCTGTGCAGCCTCCCAGTGCCCCTTCCCTGCGGGACGCATCCTGCTCCTGGGGCGAGGCTGGGGCAGGGCTGGTGCAGCCCCTTGGGACCCTGCTCAGTCGAGGGGCTGGCAGGAGGATGGGGGGCAGCAGTGGGGGGAGGGTGGCACCTGGGGACGAGCAGGCAGTGTTGCAAGGGGTGACCCAGCTCACCCCACCTTGCTTTGATGCCTTGCAGGGTCCCTGGAGCTGCTGGGATCGGAACCAGCTCCCCCATCTCAGAGCAGGTCCCCAGGGTCTCCTGCACCCCCTGGAGCATCCCACCACCTCCTGCTCTTCTCTGACGCTGCACTCCGGGGCTCTGTCCTCGTGCCTGGCACCGCAGGGCGAGGTGCCCCGGGCATGACGGGCACCTGCCCGGCTCCCTGACGGCCACGAAGGCAGCAGCCACCCGTGTCACCCGGCTCCTTCCCACATGCCCTTCGCCCACGGGGCCGCCTGCCCCCCATCGCGTCCAGGCTCCCAGCGCCCCATGAGCACCATGGGTGAGGCGCCCGAGCCGGCCAGCCAGGCCCCGCTGGCCGCTGTCTCCAAGGTGGAGCTGCGGGTGAGCTGCAAGCACCTCCTGGACCGCGACACGCTCAACAAGTCGGACCCCTGCGTCCTGCTGCTCACGCAGGCCCAGGGCCAGTGGATGGAGGTAGGATGGGGGGCACCACTGGCACCCGCCGCAGAGAGATGGGGCTGACGCAGGGTGCTGGGATTTTTGGGGTTTGGGTCTCTGAGATGGGGACAGAAGCAGGGATGCGATGCCCACGGGGCTGGCGACGGGGCAGAAGCCACTGCGCAGGTTGCAGGGTGGGGAGCAGGGTGCAGGAGATCTGGGGTTCGGGGGTCAGAGCAGGGTGCAATGTGCATGAGGCAGAGAGCAGGGTGCAGAGCAGAGTGTGAGGTGCAGGAGAAAGTAGAAAGAGGGGTTCAGGGTGCAGCGTGCTAGGCAGGTGGTGGAGCGGAATGCAAGAGATGGTGGAGAGCAGGGCTGAGAGCACAGAGCAGAGGGCAGCGAGCAGAACAGAGTGCAAGGTGCAGGTGAAAGTGGTGAGCAGGGTGCAAGGTACAGGTGGAATTGGTGAGTGGGATGCAGAGCAGGGTGCAGGAGATGGTGAAGACCAAGGTACAGGGCAGGAGGTACAAGAGGTGGTGGAGACCAAGGAACAGAGCAGGAGGTACAAGAGGTGGTGGAGACCAAGGAACAGAGCAGGAGGTACAAGAAGTGGTGGAGACCAAGGAACAGAGTAGGAGGTACAAGAGGTGGTGGAGACCAAGGAACAGAGCAGGAGGTACAAGAGGTGGTGGAGACCAAGGAACAGAGCAGGAGGTACAAGAGGTGGTGGAGACCAAGGAACAGAGTAGGAGGTACAAGAGGTGGTGGAGACCAAGGAACAGAGCAGGAGGTACAAGAGGTGGTGAACACCAAGGTACAGAGCAGGAGGTACAAGAGGTGGTGAACACCAAGGTACAGAGCAGAATGTGCAAGAGATGGTGCAGAGCAGGGTGTGAGGTGCACCCCTAGGGTGCCGGGCATCAGATGTGGAGATCATAGCGCAGGGGACAGAACGCGAGCAGGGGCTGGTGCAGAGCAGGGTGCAGGCTGCACGCAGAGGGTGCTGGACGCAAGGTGCAGAAGTTGCAGTGCAGGGAGCACGCTGGGTTCGAGGCGCAGTGCAGGGTGCAAGGTGTGGGGCAAAGAGCACTGGGCAGGCGCTGGGGGATACTCGGCAATGTGTGAGCACAGTGTAGATGCCGCTATGGGAGCACATGCTCCTGGGCTCCATGGTCTGGCAGGGCTAGGGAAAGGGGAGCTCACCGTGCACGGCTCTAGCGCAGCTCTGCTGCCCCACTGCCCAGGGTCCTGGTGCCTACACGTGCAGGGGCTGGTGATGAGGGTTGGCGCAGGGATGGCTCCTTCCCATCGCTTCCTCATGGCTTAGCTCTGGGCTGGCGCCGGTAGCTCCACGCTCGCTAATCACCACTGCTCAGCCGGCAGATTTAACGCTAAATCCCTCTGCGTGTAATTGACTCTGTGCACCGGAGCCAGAGCCGGAGCCACGGCAGGAGGAGAAGGGCCCTGTGCCAGCTGTGGGTGCGCTGAGCCACCCTGGACTGTGCTGTGCACCATCCTGGGCTGTGCTGTGCTGTGCCCTCCTGGGCTGTGCTGTGCACCATCCTGGGCTGTGCTGTGCCATCCTGGGCTGTGCTGTGCCCTCCTGGGCTGTGCTGTGCACCATCCTGGGCTGTGGCTGTGCTGTGCCCTCCTGGGCTGTGCTGTGCCCTCCTGGGCTGTGCTGTGCCATCCTGGGTTGTGCTGTGCCCTCCTGGGTTGTGCTGTGCTATCCTGGGCTGTGCTGTGCACCATCCTGGGTTGTGCTGTGCCCTCCTGGGCTGTGCTGTGCACCATCCTGGGCTGTGCTGTGCACCATCCTGGGCTGTGCTATGCCATCCTGGGCTGTGCTGTGCCCTCCTGGGCTGTGCTGTGCCATCCTGGGCTGTGCTGTGCCCTCCTGGGTTGTGCTGTGCACCATCCTGGGCTGTGCTGTGCACCATCCTGGGCTGTGCTATGCACCATCCTGGGCTGTGCTGTGCCCTCCTGGGTTGTGCTGTGCACCATCCTGGGCTGTGCTGTGCCATCCTGTGCTGTGCTGTGCACTCTCCTGGGCTGTGTTGCACCGTGCCATGCAAGGACTAGTTCCAAGAGGCAAGAATGTCCTTCCTGGGCCACCTTCTAGGGACTCTCTGAGCTCTCCCCTCCCTGTCCTTGCAGCTTGTGCCCCTCAGCTCAGCTAGGATGGTGGCTGGACCCCTGCCCAGTGGGTCTGAGAGCCAAAACAGCCCTGGACAAACTGGTGAGGTGGCAACTGGAGGGATCAAGGTGACTGGGACCCAGCCCTGGACACACTGGTGGGGCAGCAGCTGGAGGGATCAAGGTGGCTGGTACTTGGAGCCCCGTGGAGTGGCTGTGGGAGCAGTAGTGCCCGTGCAGGAGGCACAGACCTGCACGAGGTGGCCCTGGCAGCACCGCAGCAGGGTGGGCTTGGCAGATGCTGCTGGACCAGGCAGAAGGCTGGCAGGCTGCCCTGGCCAGGATGCATCTCGAGTCACCACCGGCAGGGACGAGGTGCGGGGGAGGCTCCTGGAAGCTGCTCGGTGCCCACTGCCAGCACAGCCGGGAGAGGCTGAGCACCCACCTGCCTGCCAGGGCCACGCTGACTGGGGGGTCAGTGGCCTCTGCCCTGCTCCAACCCAAGGTGGGAGCACAGGGGCTTGTCCTGGGCACCAGCTTGTTGCTCCTGCTTGTGTGAAACTGTGGCAAACTGTCGTCCAGAGCAAGAGAGCCCCTCAAACTGATTGGAATTTGCTCCAAGCTTTGGAGGGAGCAGTGGGGCTGGCAGGACTAGAGCCCTCCAGACACACCTCCCTGCCTGAGCCAGTGACGGGGCTGCCTCCAAATACCATTTGCTTGGGAATAGGCACAGGCAGGTAAATCATAGAATCACCAGGTTGGAAAAGACCCACCAGATCATCGAGTCCAACCATTCCTATCAAATACTAAACCCTGCCCCTCAGCACCTCATCCACCTGTCCCTTAAACCCCTCCAGGGAAGGTGAATCAACCACCTCCCTGGGCAGCTGTTCCAGTGCCCAATGACCCTTTCCATGAAAAATTTTTTTCCTAATGTTCAGCCTGAACCTCCCCTGGCAGAGCTTGAGGCCATTCCCTCTTGTCCTGTCCCCTGTCCCTTGGGAGAAGAGCCCAACTCCCTCCTCTCCACAACCTCCTTTCAGGTAGTTGTAGAGAGCAATGAGGTCTCCCCTCAGCCTCCTCTTCTCCAGGCTAAACACCCCCAGCTCTCTCAACCGCTCCTCGTAAGGCCCTCCAGCCCCTTCACCAGCTTCGTTGCTCGTCTGTGGATTTCTCTGGATCCTGTTTGTGCAGGGCTCCTCCTTCCCCGCAGCTGCCCCTCATATCCCCGTGCCCCTGGGTCTCCATCCCTGGCTCTGGGTGAGCTCTGGCACCCCAGGGTCCTGAGGATTTCCGCTGGCTCCAGCCCCAAGCTGGGCTCTGGCTCTGCTGTCCCCCCCAAGCCGAGCTCCTGCCGTGCAGGTTGACCGCAGCGAGGTCATCAAGAGCAACCTCAACCCCGTCTTCGCCAAGATCTTCACCGTAGACTACTACTTCGAGGAGGTGCAGAAGCTGCGATTCGAGGTGTATGACAGCCACGGGCACGCCGGTGTGGGCACGCACGATGATGACTTCTTAGGGGGCATGGAGTGCACCGTGGGGCAGGTGAGCCCCTGTCCCCCACCCTGAGGACATCAGCCAGCGGCGTCCCTCTCCCTGACCTCTTGGATTTTGCAGATTGTGGCACAAAAGCGGGTGACGAAGCCACTGTTCCTCAAGTATGGGAAGTTCGCGGGCAAGTCCACCATCACGGTGAGTAGCCAAGCCCGTGCCAGCAGTGGCACCGAGCTGGGATGCGCGGGTGGCACTGAGCCAGGACCCAGGTGTGACACCCAGCCGAGGTGGTGCAGTGGCACTGAGTGGGGGGTGAGGGTGGCCTGGGGTGCTGGGATGGCATTGAACTGGGACATGCTGGTGGCACTGAGCTGGGGGGGGCACACTGAGGGTCCCCAATGACCCTCATCTTGTCTCAGCAGCACCCAGCCCTGCAGCTCCACAGGCTCTTGAGGGTAGGGAGGGCTCATAGTCTCCTTGATGTCTTCTGGCCACCTTGGAGGGTCCCCACTGTGCCGGGGTGGCCACACGGCACCCTGTCCCCTCTCAGGCACGGAGGGCAGGGGGGCAAATCCATGCTGGGCATAGAACACCCTGCGTCCACCTCTCCTCGCAGGTCATCTCGGAGGAGATCTCTGGGAACAACGGCTACGTGGAGCTCGCCTTCCGGGCCAAGAAGCTGGATGACAAGGTGAGGCAGGTTCCATGGGCAGCAGAGGGAGGGTGGGCAGGGTGGACGGGGCAGACGGTGCCGTGCCCCTTTTTCCCCTCCTCCAGGACCTCTTCAGCAAGTCAGACCCCTTCCTGGAGATCTACCGCATTGATGATGACCGCAGCGAGCAGCTGGTGTACCGCACCGAGGTGAGGCCCCCGGCAGGATCCATCCCTCGGCCGGCCCGTGGCTGCCACCGCGGCTGCCCAGCCCCACCAAGCCTTCGCTCCACAGGTGGTGAAGAACAACCTGAGCCCCATCTGGGAGCCCTTCAAGGTCTCCCTCAACTCCCTTTGCAGCTGCGAGGACAAGAGGAAGCTAAGGGTGAGGAAGGGTAATGGGGAACCCCCATCCCTGCCCTGGGGACACACGGACCACAGGGGTGCTGGGAACTCCGAGGCACCAGGGACGGTGCCGGGGCTGGTGGGGACCTGGGGGTGCAGACTTGCTGAGCCGTTTCCCACCACAGTGCGTGGTGTGGGACTACGACTCGCGGGGCAAACACGACTTCATCGGGGAGTTCTACACCACCTTCGAGGAGATGCAGAAGGCAATGGGGGAGAACAAGGTGGGCATGGGGGCGTGGGGATGCGGGGACAATCTCTCCACACTGCCAGGAGATCTCATTCCAGGAGGCACCTCCCAGCTCCTCCTTTGGTTGTGGGGCTGTTCTCTCCTCCGTGCCTCCTTTTTTGGGGAAGAGATGATGGGTGTGGGCTCCTCTTGGGGGAAATCAGCTCTTGCTGGCATGGATGGAGCCCACAGGCTGGCTGGGAGTGGGAAAAGGCGGCTGCACCCAGGGTCTGCGGGGTTATGGGCCTGTGGGGCTGCTGGACTCTGGGGATAAAGGGTTATGTGGCTGCAGGACAGGGTTGTGGGGCTGTGGGGCTATGGAATCTTGGGGCAGTGGGGTCATAGGTTTTGGGGGCTGTGAGGTTATGGCTCTGTGGGGTTACGAGGAGATGGTTGAATGGTTGGACTCAGTGATCCTGGAGGTATTTTCCCACCTAGAGATTCTGTGATGGGTTTGTGGGGTCCCAGAGCTGCAGACCCATGGGTCTGGGGTGCTGTGGGGTTTGGGGGGGATGCTGGGGGCTGCAGGCAGCGTGGATGCTGCGTGGCACAGGTGCAGTGGGACTGCATGAACCCCAAGTACAAAATCAAGAAGCGCAACTACAAGAACTCGGGGGTCGTGGTGCTGCTGGACCTGAAGGTGAGTATCTGCGAGCGGTGCCGTGCGTGGGTGCCGTGGTGCAGCATGGGGACAGGACCAGCTGAATTGGGTCCCTTGGGAAGATCCACAGGGTTTACTCCTTCCTGGATTACATCATGGGTGGCTGCCAGATCCACTTCACGGTGAGCAGCGTCCCCCAACCCTGAAGCACCAGGGGCTCTGGCGCTGGGATGTGAACCCACTCCCAGTGCCGCAGGAGCATCCCAGCTCCACCAAGCTGAGGCTGTGCCGCAGTGCCCCCTGACCCCAGCAGGGAGGTGCCAGTGGCTCCTCTCGCCCAGGGGGACCCTCACCACTGTCCCTCCTCGCCAGGTGGCCATTGACTTCACGGCCTCCAACGGGGATCCGCGAAACAGCTGCTCCCTGCACTACATCAACCCCTATCAGCCCAATGAGTACCTCAAGGCGCTGGTCGCGGTGGGCGAGATCTGCCAGGACTACGACAGGTCAGTTGCTCTGATGGGTGTTGTGGTGCCAGGACATCCTGGTGATGGTCACGCCGGGGTCAGAGCCGCGGTGGTGTCACCCCAGGGCTGGCACTGCCGGGGCTCCTCACGGCTCTTCCCTTGCAGTGATAAGAAATTCTCTGCTCTGGGCTTTGGTGCAAGAATCCCCCCCAAGTACGAGGTAAGGGGGTGGTTGGGGTGCCAGGGTCCCGTGGGACCCCAAGGATGCTCCCCTCCCCCCAGGCACCCTCGGCCCTGACAGGGGGTTGATGATTGGGCAGTGGCTACGCCCTCCCCTTTCATAGAATCATAGAATCACCAGGTTGGAAAAGACTCATCGGATCATCGAGTCCAACCATTCCTATCAATCATGCCCCTCAGCACGCCATCCACCCATCCCTTAAACCCCTCCAGGGAAGGTGACTCAACCCCCTCCCTGGGCAGCCTGTTCCAGTGCCCGATGACCCTTTCCATGAAAACTTTTTCCTAATGTTCAGCCTTTCTCCTCTTCAGGTCTCCCATGATTTCGCCATCAACTTCAACCCTGATAACGATGAGTGTGAGGGTGAGTCTGGCTCCGGTGGGACTGGGGATCCCATTCTCATGGTCTACCCTGTGCCAGACACTGGTGCTGGTCCCTTCACCCCTTGCATCCCCTCTCAGGCATCCAGGGCGTCGTGGAGTCCTACCAGAACTGTCTGCCCAAAATCCAGCTTTACGGTCCTACCAACGTGGCCCCCATCATCTCCAAGGTGGCTCGCGTGGCAGCCGACGAGGAGCGGACAAAGGAGGCTTCGGTACGTACCTGCTGCCCCGACCAGTTGGCTCTGGGCTGGATGGAGACCCGGCACACTCACATCACTTGTGGTTGCTCCCATGTCAGAGCTGAGCCTTTGTTCGGCTCCTCTGGCACAGGGCTGCCGACAGAACCAGGCAGAACCCCCAGAGCATCCCTCTCCCCTCCAGCAATACTTCATCTTGCTGATCCTGACCGATGGGGTGGTGACGGACATGGCAGACACGCGGGAGGCCATCGTCCGTGCCTCCTACCTGCCCATGTCCATCATCATTGTGGGAGTTGGCAACGCTGACTTCACCGACATGCAGATCCTGGATGGGGATGACGGCGTCCTGCGCTCCCCCAAGGGCGAGCCTGTCCTCCGTGACATTGTCCAGTTCGTGCCCTTCCGGGAATTCAAGAATGTGAGTGGGGCATCCATGGTCCTCCTGTCCCCTCCTGTCCTCTCCTGTCCCCAGGGCAGGACTCAACATAGAATCACCAGGTTGGAAAAGACCCACTGGATCTTTGAGTCCAACTATTCCTATCAAACACTAAACCATGTCCCTCAGCGCCTTGTCCACCCGTCCCTTAAACACCTCCAGGTAAGGTGACTCAACCACCTCCCTGGGCAGCCTCTGCCAGTGCCCAATGACCCTTTCTGTGAAAAATTTTTTCCTGATGTCAAACCTGAACTTCCCTTGGAGGAGCTTGAGGCCATTCCCTCTCGTCCTGTCCCCTGTCACTTGGGAGAAGAGCCCAGCTCCCTCCTCTCCACAACCTCCTTTCAGGTAGCTGGAGAGAGCAATGAGGTCTCCTCTCAGCCTCCTCTTCTCCAGGCTAAACACCCCCAGCTCTCTCAGCTGCTCCTCATCAGGCCTGTTCTCCAGCCCCTTCACCAGCCTCGTTGCTCTTCTCTGGACTCGCTCCAGAGCTTCAGCATCAAGCCCGCACCCCGTGGGTGCTGCCCCACACAGCAGGGTGGGCAGGTGCCACTATGCCCCGACTCACTCCTCCTCCCTGGTGTCCTCAATCCCGCAGGCATCCCCGACGGCCCTGGCGAAGTGCGTGCTGGCAGAGGTGCCCAAGCAGGTGGTGGAATACTACAGCTACAAAGCCTTCCCGCCCCGCTGCCCCCAGTCCGAGACCCCTGACTCCAACCTCAGCTCACCCCAGTGAGGACCCCCGTGAGGATGAGTGGGGGTTCCTGGTGGGTCCCAGCCCTGTCACCGACCCCTCCTCACCAGGCAGGGGGTCACAGGGAGCCAGTCCCACGCCCCTGCTAGCACCTGGATGGGGACGCAGGGATGTTCCCCATGCCCCGATACCCTGTGCTGCTCGGGGGGCTGGGGGTCCCTCGCAGGCATTGTCCAGCCCTGGTCTGTGCCCCACTGCTGCTCCGTCCCCACTGTCCCTGTGCTCCCCGCTTGCCCATCACTGTGAGGCTGCATGACTGCCCCCCCGCTCTGTGGGACCCCAGAATAAAGTAACCAGCCCTGTGCCCTTGCCGCGTGCTCTCTGGGCGCTGACATCAAACCTCCCTTCCAGGTGCTCAGCAGGCTGTGGGGAGAGGGGGACCCAGCTCTTGGGGTGCTGCCTGTGCTCCCCATGTGCCCCTCACCTTGTCACCGCACTGCTCAGTGAGCGAGAGCCGAACGCAGCCCCAGTTGCCCACATGGGCACAGCCGTTGCCGCTGGCCGCTCTGGCCAGTCTTATATTTAAGGGGATTTGTGACTGGCAGCACACAGGGGAGCGCTGGCGCTAGGGATCTGAGGTGCTTTTGAGCAGCCACCGCTGCTGCTGGCTGCTGCGGCCCCGAAATCCAGGCCATGGGAGCAGGAGTGGAGGCAACGCCAATGCCCTCCGCCCACTGCTGCCCAGTGCATTTTGTGCTGTGTGCCCCGTGCCACGTGCTGCGCCGTGCACTGGATGTTGCATGCCATGCACTGCACCATGTGCTGTGCTCCGTGTACCACGTGCCATGCACAGTGGAGCGTGTGCTGCTTGTTTCATGATCTGTGTTCCATGTTGTGCCATGTACCGTGTGCCCCGTGCCACGTTCCATGTGCATGGCCACGTGCCACGCTGTGCCGTGTGCCGTACACCACGCACGGGCACTGTGCCGCGCTGCTGCCACGTGTGGCACACCGAGTGCCGGGTGCCGTTTGCTGTGCCGAGAGCCGGCTGCGTTCGGCGTGCCAGTCGCCTCCTGCCATGTGCTGCGACACTGCGCCGCGTGTCATCCACCCCGTCCCGTGGGCTGCGCGCCCAGTGTCCTTCACCCTGTGCCGTGTGCTGGTGGGGTCTGAGCCGCGGCCATCACGAGGACTCAAACGGGGGCCCGGGGCAGCTGTCACAGGGCAGGGGCCACCCCTGTGGGTGCCACCGAGGGGATGCGGTGGCCACAGGGGTGCAGGCAGCCAGGGGTGGCCACGCTCAGCAGCCGTGCCGGGGTGGCACTGCCCGCTGCCAGCAGTCTCGCACAGGCAGAGCACACTGCCCGCACCACTCCCATCAGTCCACATATTTATAGCTCCTGATTCATCTCCTGTAAAACAGGATAATAGACGTTGCCATAGAAACCCAGCGCCTGACGAGCCTGCGGCTGCAGCCGGCTCTGGACACGGGCAGGGGGCTGCAGTGGCACCCGATCCGTGGGGCCAGCCGGGTGTCCACTGGTGGGTACAGGGGGATCCCCGCAGGCTGGGGTGCCCGGTGCCACCCGGCTGGGCTGGCAGGGCTCCTGGGTGCCGATGCCACCGGGCTGCAGCGGCGGTGGCCCCGCGGAGGATCTGTCTGTCTGTCCCTGCTCAGCTGAGCGCTGCGGAGGGTCTCACTCATGCCATGGCTGAGATGTCACCCCCCCCCGCCCAGGCACTGTGCCATGCTGACCCAGCAAGTGCTGGTTAATTAAGCTAGGAGTTAATTATTGATGGTGCCCGTGCTTCTTCAATTCCTTGGAGAGAGCAGGAGAGGGATGGGCTCGGGGTGCAGGGAGCACCCAGAGAAGCAGGGAGGGAGGCAGAGGCCTTCGGAGGGGGTGACAGGGGATGCGCTGGGGCTGCGCAGGGAGACCCCAAGATCGAGAGGGTACCTGAGAGGATGCGCGAGGATTGACAGCTCTGGGTGCTGCTGAAGGAGCCAGCGCTGCACCACGGGCTCTGCCAGTGAACATCAGCTGTGCCGTGACACCAGCGCGCTGCCCACCCGGTCATTGACCCCCACGGCTGATAAGGTCCCAGGGGATGAGTTTCCACCCTGATGTGTTCCCGATAACACTAGGTGCTTCCCTCGCTGCCAGCACCCCGCTTCCTGCCCCGTGCCCACAGGAACACGCTGCCTGGAAACAGCAATAAATATTTATTTCCCTGGGGCAGCCAGGGGGGTTCATGGCCACACAGCCCACCCCAGGGGAAGGAAGGCCATGCGCACGGCTGCAGTGTGAGACCAAAAAAGTCCCCCATCCCTGGATCAAGGGGTGATGCAGCCACCCCCCCACTGCAGCCCCAGGACAATGTGTGGGGCATAAAACATTTGGGGGGTGCAGGGGATTCCCCCTCCCCAGGGATTGGCTAGGGAGGGATGCTGGTTGTGTTGTGCCACAGCAGGGACACCGCTGGCCCCTCAGGCCATGGGCCAACACACGGGCAGCTCCAAGTCCCCCATTTTCTCCTGGTAGAGGCGGTTGAAGAGGGCATTTTGCTGAGGGGTGAAGTGGTCGCGCCAGTCGCCCACCACACCTACGGATGGAGGGGACGGAGCGGCAAGGCAGCTGCAGCTGGGGCCAGCAGCCCCGTGTCCTCCTCATGTTCCCCCACCTTGTCCCCTCCTCACCTTTCCTCATGAAGCGTCCCTGGCTGTGGTCCATGATCTCGGAGGGGATGAGGGAGTAGTTGACCATGGCGTTGTCCCGCATGGCGGCGAAGCTGCAGTGCTGCTCCAGGGCTTCCAGTGTCTCCGGTCCGAGCGGGCAGCCCAGGAAGATGCTGAGGCGCTGTGCTGCGTCCCGCAGGTCCTGAGGTGGGATGGGACGGTCAGCCCTGGGCAACCAGCCGGGACAGGGATGGAAGACACCCCAAGGCTCACCTGGTGCAGTTCCTCGTAGGTAATATAGAAGATGTCCAGGAGCTGCCGCTGGCCCAGCCAGCCCTTGACGTGGTCGAACCAGGAGCCGTAATGCACTATTGGGAGGTAGCGGGTGACAGGAGGCCCCATGGCTGAGCCTCTGCACCCCAAGGACCTCCAGCCCTCACCTGTGCCCTCCAGGAACTGTGTGAGGAAGGTGTCGAAGGAGCCAGGGTCGGGCAGGAACTTGGCTAGGTGGTGGAAGTGGTAGAAGGAGACAGCGACGTCCTTGGGGTTCCTGGCCACGTAGATTACCTGAGGGGGGGAATAGTGTCAGCCCCATGGAAACAGGGATTCTACTCCATCCTGCTCAGAAAGCCCCCGGCAATCACCCTGGCTGCACGCAGGAAGCCCCATGGGCATGGGAAGCCCCCGAGGGCACCCTACCTGCCGTCAGGACCCCTCACCTTGGCCTTGCTGTGCTGCAGGGCGGGGGCCAAGACGCGGGCAGGCAGGTGGGTGGTGATGAGCCGGTGGGCGACCGTGTCCTGCAGCGCTTCCCTGAAGTAGATCTGCTCCAGCCAGGGCGCTCGCTCCCAGTTGGGGATGGTCTTGGCCGGCAGGACATCCCCGCGGCTGAACAGCAGCGTCAGGATCTCCTGCATCCAGGTGGTGCCTGGGGAGGTGGCTGTCAGGGCAGCACCGGCCCAGCGTAGGGCACCACACCGTGTGGCGTGGCACAGAATGGCACAGCACGGCTTGGCGTAGCTCAGCACCGTATGGCACGGCTCAGCACAGAGTGGCATAGCAGAGTAGAGCATGGCTTGACATGGCACAGCACAGCACCGTATGGCACAGCACCCTGTAGCATGCTGTGGCTTGGCACAGCATGGCACGGCATGCGGTTGTATGGCACAGCGTGGCATGCAACAGATCGGCTCATCACGGCTTGGGCTGAACTGGCACAATGCAGCACACGTTAGCTGCTGGGCTGGCAGAGCCCCTAGGTATCCCCCCCACCAGTGACACCAGAATCATAGAATCACCAGGTTGGAAAAGACCCACCAGATCATCGAGTCCAACCATTCCTATCAATCACTAAACCCTGTCCCTCAGCACCTCATCTACCTGTCTTTTAAACACCTCCAGGGAAGGTAACTCAACCCCCTCCCTGCGCAGCTGTTTCAGTGGCCAACGATCCTTTCCATGAAATATTTTTTCCTGATGGAGCAGGGGAGATAGTGGGCGCAGCTGCTCCCCGCCCTCAGGGCAGGGGAATTGGGTGGTGAGGAGTCCCCCGTGCTCTTCCCAGAGTGGGTGCTGGGGGTTCTCAGCCTGGGAACAGGCTGGACCCAAGCCCGGCCACCTCCCAGCCACGCAGGCAGCTCCAACTCACACCAGCAAGCTGCACATGGAACCTGCCCGTGTCCCCTTCTCCAGCCTGGGGGTCTCCAATCCTGCCCACTGACACCCCCAAACTGGGTCCCCTCCCTGTCCCCCCGTCCCGCCGGCGCTCACCCGATTTGGGGTAGGTGGCGATGACCACGTCGGTGGGGCGGAAGGGGAAGGTGGTGGCGAAGGCGAGGGAGTCCTGGGTGTGGAGGTGGCCGGGAAGGGAGATGCCGGCAAAGGTCTCGGTCACATCCATGCGATCCATGGCTCAGCCAGTGTGGAGGGTGTGCTCGGCTGCTGACCTTAAATAGTTGCAAAAGAGGAAGCCGTCCCGGTGGGCGGAAGGCCAGGCTGGCCCGATAAATTCCTGCTGGGGAACCAGGGATCCGGCCACGCTGGGGCCGTCACCAGGAGAGCGCTGCCTGTGGGACTGCCGGACGGGCCCTGGGATGGGGCACCCTGGGATGGAGTGGGGGTCCTGCACCGCCAGACCCACCACCGCAGCCGGGAGAGCCGCGTGTCCCACTCGCTTGGCAGTGGGAAGGGTGCCAGGGAGCCTGCAGTGACCCCGGGAGTGCCAGCCCCACACTGTGCCCCATGGCTGTGCTCCCCAGGGCACAGCCCCGGAGGAAAGGCTTCCCATCCTGGCACAGCCTGGGAAGAGGGATGGGGCCATCCCCACGTGGCTCCGTGCCATTCCCAGACACCCCATGGTGCCTCTTGCTGCGCACAACACCACAGTCACTGCCGGCCCCATGGCCACCGCAATCCCCTGGGCAGCAGCCACCCAGGGTGCCACTCAGGATCGACGTGTGCCTCAGTTTCCCTCTGCTCGGTGGGACCGTGGGACGGGGGAGTCCGGCACACACGGAGCAGCCCCACACAACGTTGTCCCAGCTGCTGCCTCTCCATGGTGGGATGGCCTCACCACAGAGCCGCGGGGCGCGCTGGCACTCGGCCACTCCCCAGTACCAGATGCCACATCAGGGGGTGGCTCTGGGGTGGCCAGAGCCAGTCCCAGCCCCACGGTTGGAACGCAAGCCGGGAAACAATTTTCCAGAGCCGCTGCAGACAGCATCTGTCCGAGTGTGCAGGGCCAGGGTGAGCGAGGGACTGGGGTACCAACCGCTTGGCCGGGGCTGCTGGTGGGTTCTGGCTCGTGGGAAGCTGAGACAGGGATGGGACGGGCGCTTTCCCAGCAAAACAATCTGGGCTGCATTAGAGGGGCTGGGAGCGTTGCCACCGCTCCGCGTCGAGGCCGCCACATGGCCCTGCTGCCCCGGGCTGGGCTGGGGGAGGCTGCGCCCCGCTGCCCACGGTGCCCGCGCTGCCAGGGCCGGGGAGCAGGGTGTGCAGGGTGGGGTTACGGCTGTGGCTCCTGGTTATTTATTTACGGCAGGAGGAGACGGACGGTGAGCAGGGGCAGCCATCGCGGTGCGTGCGCTCGGCACAGTGGCTGGTCTCCCCGGCTCATCCACCGGCAGCATCGATCGGGTGAAGATGCCAGGTAGGAACGTGCTGGCGCTGGTGCTGGCGCTGCGCCTGCTCCTGCCGTGTGCCGGACAGCATCACCGGGAGATGGCCGAGCGCATCATGACAGAAACGCCGGTCATCGATGGGTGAGCAAAGGTTGCCCAGCTCCATGTTGTGCTCGGCTGCCTCAACGGGGCTGCAGCTCTCGGTGCCCTGAGAAAAACCCTGGCCAGAAAACCCCATGGGGAATGTCCCTGCCGGGGGATCCCCATGCTGGGGACATGGAGACACAGCTTTCCCGGGAGATCCCCGTGCCGAGCACCCAGGACCAAGTAGCCGAGGGGATCCCCAGGTGGTGCAGCCCAGCTGGAAGCAGGGAGGGTGCTGGGAAGCTGCCCCGGGGGAGTCCCCAACTGGGACAAATGGGTTGTCTGGGGTGGTGTCCTAAGGGAATTCCCTGGTCTCATAATGGGAGCCCCAGGAACTCCAGTGGAGTCTGCAGGCTCTCCAGGGCCCTGCGCCTCGCAGCCTGGTGCGGTGCAGCCGCTGGAAGGGGCAGAGGGACACGGAGGATGTGAGGAATGTGACAGAGCAAGGGAGAAGTGGGAATTGGCTCCTTGCACTTCCCCAGCGATACTGCTGGTGTGGGACGCTTTCATGGTGGTGACATCCCCACAGCGATGACAGTGACATCGCCACAGGAGAGATGCAGGACAGGCTCCCTAGAGTGTGAAAGCCGAGAGGAGATGGAGAGGTGCAACGGAGAGGATCCCAGCTCCTCCAGCCCCCAGGGTGGCCAGCAAAGGGGGACCTGTGTGGGACTGTCCCCTGGGAGTGACCTGTCCCTTGTTCCCAGACAGAGCTGCCTGAGTGGCTTTTGGCAGCGGGCACAGATGGTGGGCAAGTGGATCTGGGGATGGATGATGGATGGAAAGACAAACAGATAGGTGGAGATAGGTGGGCAAACGGATCAGTGGATGGATCGATGATGGGTGGATGGACATATAGTGGGGCACAGACAGACAGGCAGATGGGCAGACGGACAGGCAGACTCTCATTCCCACTCTCTTCCCCTGCCCAGGCACAACGACCTGCCCTGGCAGCTCCTCAAGAGGTTCAACAACCAGCTAGGGCTGCCGGAGGCCAACCTCACACTGCTGGAGGGCACCCACACCAACATCCCCAAGCTGCGCAGCGGGCACGTGGGCGGGCAGGTGGGACGGGAGGCGGATGGAGCACCCGGGGGGGCACCTGGGAGGGCACCGGGGAGGGCAAAGGCACCAGGGTGGGTGGCAGTGGGCATGGGGACAGGCTTCCAGTGCTCACCAAGTAGTGTCACGGGCAGTTCTGGTCGGCATACGTGCCCTGCGAGACGCAGAACAAGGACGCGGTGAAGCGCACGCTGGAGCAGATCGACGTGGTGCACCGCATGTGCGAGCTCTATCCCGAGACTTTCGCCTGCATCGTCGATAGCGACGGTAAATGGGAGCGAGACCGGGACGCAGGTGCCCCGGGGGACACGGGCGCCCCAGCGCCTGCCCTGACTGATGTCCTCACTCCCCTGCAGGCATCCAGAATGCTTTTGCGAGTGGGAAGGTGGCCAGCCTCATCGGGGTGGAAGGCGGTCACTCCATTGACAGCAGCCTGGGTGTCCTGCGCACCTTCTACCGCCTGGGGGTCCGCTACATGACCCTCACCCACAGCTGCAACACTCCCTGGTAGCAGGGAGGGGGACAGGGATGGGGGACAGGGCCAGCATGGGGGTGACACGAGGCTGATCCCCGATGCTCTCCCGGCTCCGCAGGGCTGACAACTGGCTGGTGGACACTGAGGAGGAGCAGCCCGTGCACCACGGCCTCTCGTCCTTCGGGGAGGTGAGTGAGGACAGGATCCACGTCAGCACTAGCCAGGGCTGGGGGGACACGGTACCAGCACCCACAGGCCTCGGGACGAGTTGTTAAGCTTAGCAGTGGCGCATGGTGAGGGGCTGGAGAACAGCCCTTATGAGGAACAGCTGAGAGAGCTGGGGGTGTTTAGCCTGGAGAAGAGGAGGCTGAGGGGAGACCTCATTGCTCTCTACAACTACCTGAAAGGAGGTTGTGGAGAGGAGGGAGCTGGGCTCTTCTCCCAAGTGACAGGGGACAGGACGAGAGGGAATGGCCTCAAGCTCCACCAGGGGAGGTTCAGGCTGGACATCACGGAAAATTATTTCACGGAAAGGGCCATTGGGCACTGGAACAGCTGCCGAGGGAGGAGGTTGAGTCACCTTCCCTGGAGGTGTTTAAAAGATAGGTGGACGAGGTGCTCAGGGAGACAGTTTAGTGATTGATGGGACTGTTTGGACCCGATGATCCAGTGGGTCCTTTCCATCCTACTGATTCTATGATGTTCCCCCATGCGGGACTGCAATGACCCCTTGCACACCCCTCATTCACCCTGTGCCCATCCCTGCAGACGGTGCTGGAGGAGATGAACCGCCTGGGCATGATCGTGGATTTGGCTCACGTCTCAGAGGAGACCATGAAGGTCGTGCTGAGGCTCTCTAAAGCCCCTGTCATCTTCAGCCACTCGTCTGCCTTCCAGCTCTGCCCGCACCGCCGCAACGTGCCCGATGACGTGCTGAGGCTGGTGGTGAGCGCCCTGGCACAGCCGTGGGCAGGGGGGGCACCGGCGGAGGGGCCACGGGGCTCAGAGCTGCCTCCCCCCAGGCCTCCACAGGCAGCCTGGTGATGGTTAACTTCTACAACGCCTACGTGACGTGCAGCGCGACGGCCACGCTGGCTGATGTCGCAGGTGAGGCAGGTTCCCAGGTGGGCAAGGGGAGCGCCGGTGCCCCCCGCCCTGCTTACCCCTCCGCACTCACAGACCACATGGACCATGTGAAGAAGGTGGCCGGCTACGAGTCTGTCGGCTTCGGCGGGGACTACGATGGCGTCACAGGGTAAAGTAGTCGGTGGGGGTGGGATGGGCTGCGTGTCCCAGCGGTGGGGACTTGCCATGGAGGGGGTGCAGGAGGTGGGAGCCTGTCCCCGGCGTGGCTGCAAGCTGCAGGCTGGTGCAGGCTCCCTACTGGCCTGGAGGACGTCTCCACGTACCCCGCGCTGGTGGCCGAGCTGCTGGCGAGGAACTGGACAGAGGTAGAAGTGAAGGCAGCCCTGGCTGGAAACCTGCTCCGCGTCTTCAGGAAGGTGGAGGAGGTGAGGAGGGCAGTGGGAGCACTTAGCATAGGGAGGTACAGGGACACAGGGGACAGCAGAGACCAGTGGGACACCGGGATGCACAAGGACATAGGGCAGTGGGATGAATTGGGGCAGGGACACACACAGGGCTTGGGATGGCATGGGGCAGCACAGGGACACGCAAGGTTCCAGGGGGCTGTGTGGTGCACAGGGACTGCCCTTGGCTGCAGCAACACACCCTGTCCACAGGTGAAGATGTCCCTGCGAGGCATGGCTCCCCGCGAGACACCCATTGCCTTCGAGGAGCTGGAGGGGACGTGCAGGACGAGCTATGGCTACACCAACAGCGCCAACACAGCCTGGCTCCCACGGGCTGGCCTGGTGCTGGCCCCGGCGCTGCTCTGCTCCCTGCTCTCCTAGTGCCCAGCACGGCTCGATGCCGGCAGCTGGCCCTGTGGCTGCGGGGCTGAGCCCAACCCCGCTGTCCCTTCTCACCTGCATGCCGGCTCCAGCAGCAAAATAAAACCGCACTTCAAGGACCACTGGCAGCGTTTATCCTTGCTGGGACCCCGTGGGGACTGCCAGCCCCAGCGAGGCCGAGGCGTGGGTGCCTGGGCACTGGGAAGCTGTCACCGCACCGGGAGTGACACATTGCTGCAACACACGGCCAGGGTGGCTGGCTGTAGGGCTGCCTCCGCAGGATGCTCTCATTAATCATTAGCTAATTAATCAGCTACTCAATTATCTTCTTAGCAATTTCCTCTCACATTTGAGAACAGCCTGTCTTCAAAGCGGAGGCGGCTTTGGGCACCAGGAAAACAGGCAGGAGAAGGAGAGCCATCTTCCTGTGGCATTAGCAAATTGGCTGAGGGACAGAGCCCCCTCTGCCAGCCCGCACAGGGAAGGGACACGCACAGGAAAGGGATGAGCCTGGTCCCTGCTGGGACAGCGATGGCAGTGCTGGCAGAACTGCTGCTGGTGGGTGCCAGAGGCCTCCCTTGGGGCACAAGCCAGGGATCTCCTCCTTGGAAAGCTCAGCCTTCTCTCCCCAAGAGCTAGGGAACGGTGACAAGAAGAGCTCAGGAAGATGGGCAGCCCAAAAAGTACACTGGGAAAGGAGCTTGACTTGATCCGGCTGCCTCAGCCTCCCCAAACCAGTATCGGCTGCACTAGGGCTGCCCCAGCTCCTACTCACCCAGCTGCCCCCTGCTTGGCTGCATGAAAGAACCGGTTCCTGCAGGAGATGAGCAGGGGACTCATCGGAGCCCCTTCCTCTCCGACATCCCTGGAGGCAGCAACTGCAGGATGGGGAGCTCCAGCCCTGCAGACGACTGCTTCCCTTCCCTGGAGTGAGGGGAGGCAGGGAGGCTGCCCCTCAGCACTGACTTCTCTGTCCCAGGGAGGGAATGGACGTGGCCACAGGCAGAGAGGACAACCGACCCCCTCTTTGCATCTGATCCTCCAGCCACAGCTTGATGGACGTTCAGGGAACCATTTATTTAAAATAGCAGAAGGCAATCAACACGGGTTTGGAGAAGAAGAAAAAGGCAAATGAGACAAGCTTTAAAAAAACACAGAGAAATATTGCAATGAGAAGGAGCATTCCCAGGGACAGAGGCGCCCCCAGCCCCATGGTTGGCATCCATGCAGGGCCAGGCTGCCGCCCCATGAGGAGCAGGATCCAGCCATCCCACTCTGTAGTGCAGGCACAAGTCTCCAGTGGGGCTCCTGCTTTCTGCCTGGTCCATCAGGAGGTGGCACAAAATCCAACGCTCCACCACGCACTAGGGACTTTGTAACCCAAGGCCACCTCCTCCTCAGCTACCACCCCGCGCCCCCAGCATGGCACACGGGGGAAGGCAGCTCCGTCGGGCACTAGATACATACTGCCAAGGCCACTGAATTCAAAAGAAATAAGAAAAACAGTGAAAAGTGTTTGTGCTGCGAGTGCTGGGGAGATGGGCCCTGGCCCACAGCGAGTCCTACGCAGGCAGCCCGGGAGGTCAGCCAGCACTGGAAGGGAACTGCTTCTCCCTCTTCCCTATGCTTCCCCTCCCTCCTCTCAGCATAGCCCGAAGCAGCAGCTGTGCATGCCTTAAAATTCCCTTTAAAAGCAAAGAATCAGAGCTGCCCCGCTGCAGCCGGTCCAGCTGCCACCCTTGGCTGCACACAGCACAGCTCAGCAAAGCCAGACCCGGCAGCTGCCTGGAACACATCTACAGCCTGCGGCATGAAGGTTAAAGTTCCTTCTCGTGAGAGCCAAAGGAAACTACATTTCCTTCCTGAGGAGCTTTCCATCAATCCAGCAGCTCAGTGGTGCCTGAGAGTCGCAGAGAAGAATGGGCACAGAAAACTCCAGCCCCAGGTGAAGGCTCCAAAGGGCAAGCAGCCCCATTTCCTCATGAGCAGCGACAAGAGAGGGGACAGGGGAAGCAGCACCCACTCATCCAGCCAGGTTCCAGCAGCACGGAGCAGATGCAGCAGGGTGGGGAGAGCAGAGAGGAAACGGCAGCAGATACCCAGGGGATGAGCCACTGCCAGCGCAGGCAGATGCGCTCTCAGGATGGTTTAGCATTTACTGTCCCACTCATCCATCTGGGGGACCGTCTGGGGACAAGGCTGTGGCCACCACTACTGTGAACCCAGGGGTGGATGCTGCTGCAATCCATTCCCAGCTGCTGGACATCAGGCAGGGACCAGCTCCACATGGGAGGTGAGGGCCTGGATAACCACTTCCAGACTGCAGCAGCTGGAAATGGGGAACATATGGATTTACACGCACGCACACAGGGGCTGGCGCAGGGCAGGACAAGCTTTTCAAAGGCCACTTTGTGGTACAGAGCTCCAGGGAGGTTTGGCTTGGCAGGACAAGGAGCGAGGAAGCAGCAAGGTGAAGTCTGCAAATGGAGCAACCACCCACGGCTACGAGCTGGGCAGCCGGGGCTTGGGAAGGGAAAAGATGCCATGGAATAACCTCCGCTTCCTGCAAGGTGCTAACCTTCCCAGAAACACCACAGCCAGGAAAACAGCCCTTCCCAAACTACTGTGACAGGAAGGCAGCTGCATAAGGATCTCGCTGCTCCTTGTAAACAGCTCCTTGCTGTGGGCCCCAAAGAAAACTCAGCCCGCGGCTCAGAGACCCGGTGGTCTAAAACAGATAACAGAAGCGTGCTACACACGGAGTCAGGGGAGCAGCGCCCCAGAAGACACTGCAACCCGCCCCCAGAATCATCTGTTTAGTGTTAAATCAGGACATTGTGTCATGGGACGCTGCCAGGAACCAGCAGCAACCCTCAAATGAAAAACACCCTGAAATCAGAACCAGCAAAGTGTTCCTCCAGCCCAGAGAGAGACACTCTCTGCTCAGAAACCCCCTGCCAGGATCACTGCCTGCTCTGGGAGAAAGTCATCACCATCACAACCTAAAAGAAGAGTCTGAATACAGGCAGGCAGGGCTGGGGATGTGTTGCCGGAGGAAGGGACAGCAGACTCCGCCTGGCCAGCAGGTCACAGCAAGGATGCAGCAGAGGTGGGGAAGGAGTCCCAGGCCCCTCCACCCCACACACCATACGACCAATGCGGGGCAGCAGTCTGCAGGGGCAACAGGAGATCTTAATTCCGCAGGGCGGCCAACCTGGAAAAGGAACAGATACGAGAGATGCAGGGAAGGGCTGCGACTCAGAAGGACCCTTCACCAGCTCTGTTGCTCTCTCTGGACTCACTCCAGAGAAGCTGGAGAACAGGCCTTATGAGGAACGGCTGAGAAACCTGGGGTTGTTTAGCCTGGAGAAGAGAAGGCTGAGGGGAGACCTCATTGCTCTCTAAAACTACCTGAAAGAACATTGTGGAGAGGAGGCAGCTGGGTTCTTCTCCCAAGTGACAGGGGACAGGACAAAAGGGAATGGCCTCAAGCTCTGTCAGGGGAGGTTCAGGCTGGACATTAGGAAAAATTTTTCATGGAAAGGGTCACTGGGCACTGGAACAGGCTGCCCAGGGAGAGGGTTGAGTCACCTTCCCTGGAGGGGTTTGAGGGACGGGTGGATGAGGTGCTGAGGGGCACGGTTTAGTATTTGATAGGAATGGTTGGACTCAATGATCCGATGGGTCTTTTCCAATCTGCTGATTCTATAATCCTATGAAATCCTACCCTCAAGCATGCAGCCAGAGCTGCCTGGCGGTAGTGTGGAGCATCTGTCACCAACAGAGGTGAAGCACTGTGGAGAGGGGTCCCTGGCTTCTCCTTGGGGTGCCTGGCCACCTCAGCCCACCTCCCAGGGCTGTCCCCAGCTCCCAGGGGAGCACACCACCACCTCAGGGCTGTCCCCACATGGACATGCGTGGGGAGCATCAGAAAAGGAAGCTCATCAGCTTCTTCTGTGGCAGTTCCAGGGAGACAGCCTGTTCCCAGAGCTGTTTGAAGGTCAGAGCCAAGTGTTCCCATAGCGGTACCAGCTGCATGAGGGCAAGCACAGAGCAGAGGGAGACCGTTCTGCACCTTGTAGACAAGAGCGCTCTCGCTGCAGAGTGCCAGAAGCCACCCCCACTCCTGGCACAGAGTGGTCCTACAGGGTACCAGAGGTCTGCCAGGCTCTGGCATGCCTGAGCAGGAGAGAGGGGACTCAGCAATAATTCAATTCCCTTCATAGTGGTGTGAGATCCCTAGAAAGGATTTGAACCGCCTCAACAGAAGACCAAGGACTTGAGAAAGAACAAACCTCCGTGACAGCTGATCTTCCTGAGAGCGGACTGAGCTCTCTCCTACTGCTGAAGCCCCCTCGGGGAGCTGGTTGAGCTGGTCCATGATCTCTAGGCCATTCTCCTCAGCGATTTGGACGATGAGGCTGTCCACCTGCTCCTGGGGCGTGGTCAGCGTGGTAGCGGAGCTCATGGAGTCCTCCATGACCTGTGACAGAGACAGCCCATCACCCTGCCCTGCAGGCCAAGCCACTTAGCCCAATCCACCTTCTTTCCAAAAAGAACCAGCTGCAGATCCCACATTGCCACTGGCCCTCTCAGCCAGAACAGCCTCAATCCTAACAGCAGTGCTGCAGCAAAGGTGCTCAAGGTTTCACCGAAAGGGTCATTGGGCACTGGAACAGCTGCCCAGGGAGGTGGTTGAGTCACCTTCCCTGGAGGTGTTTAAGGAACGGGTGGATGAGGTGCTGAGGGGTATGGTTTAGTGATTCATAGGAATTGTTGGACTCAATGATCCAGTGGGTCTTTTCCAACCTAGTGATTCTATGATTCTAAGGCCTGGTTCTGCCAAAGATCGCCTCTGAGTAACAGCTACCGACAACCCAGGGACAGCCACCTCTCCCTCTTTGCCCAGCAAGCTCCTTCCCTGTTCTCCAGCAGAGATACGTCTTCCCCAGTGTCTCTCATGTGCCTCATATGCAGAGAACAAAACTGTGTGAGCAGCTTGGTGGTTTCCCACATCAGAGTCTGGAGTCCCCAAGGGGAACAGCATGTCGCTGCAGAAACCCAGGTTACAGCTGGGACACGGCTCTCTTCAGGGAGGCAGCACATTACTGTTCACAAACCCCATGTGAGACAAGCCCACCCTCCTGAACCCAGCAGCTCCTAAACCCCTCAGGGACCACCGGCACTTACTGATGTATGAACATCCAAATTCTGAACCTGCTGCTCAAATTTATCCATCACCGCAGACACCTTCTGCAAGTCCATGGAGCTCAGAGCCTTGTCCAAGGCCTTGGTCACCTGTGCCATATTCTTCGTCACCTGCAAGAGGAGATCATTTCACAGGTGCTTCCCAAAGACAAGGTATCTGGCTGCTGATTGTGAAACCCAGGTCAGCGAGAGAGAGGCCAGCATTTCTAATGCTCAAAGCATCGTTAGGAGGCAGGATGGGCTCTGCTCACTCTCCAGATGCTGCTGTCAGCTCTCTCCAAGCTCTGCTGCAGGTTTCTCCAGCCGCATGCGGTCAGTGCAGACCCAGGACAGCGCTCCTGGCAGGACGGCTCCCATCCTACCCCCTTACCTATGCCACCAGACAAGAGGCTCCAGTCACGAGCCTCTCCCACCTCTGCAGCCAAGGGTTAAGGATTTAACTCCAGCCCGTAATGAAGCAGCTCCTCTGCAAGGAACAGGCTGCACCAGAGGGAAATAGTTGGAGCCAGCTACTAGGCTTGGCAGGATCCTTTCCTGGGACAGGGAAGTCCAAGGTGGTTTGAGGTAGCACAAGAGGAAGAGCCAATGTTTGCTCTCCACAGAGAGCACAAACCGGTCTTAAAACCCCACACCCACGTTAGAGGCTCTTACCCCTTTCATCGTCACAGCTGTCTGGACCTTGGAGGCCACTGCATCCACCCGGGAAGACATGCGAAGCCAGTTAAGTCCCTCGTTTTTCTTGCGGATGGCATTCTCTGCGTAGACACGAGCACACTCCACATTCTTCTGCTGAAGGGCCTAGAAGGGCAAAGGGCAACTGCTTGCACTGAGAACCCAACACAGGTTTATAAACAAGCACACTCTGTTCCTGCCTGACAAGTTTCCAGCAGGAAACAGCTGTCCCGTAACCCTCAAAATGTGCCCTTGAAGAGGAATCGGTGTCATCTCCTAGTGTCCCTGTGACCTCTGGGTGTCACAGGGATGGACCACATCCGCCTGGCAGAGTCAAGAGCTGAAGGTGGGATTCAAAACACTTGGAGGCCAAGCTAGTACATATAGAAGAGCCTGGGAGAGGAAGAACCTGCCTCCTTCCCCTAGTTCCTTTACAGAACACAGCAGGATGTGCAGCTGCCTGGCACAGTGCCAAGTGCTGGCAGTACCGGCCCAGGGCGAGCTCCCACTCACCTTTTTGACTTTGGCTTGCTCAGCCTTAGAGTCTTTCTCAGCTTTTTTGGCGAGCTTCTCCAGCTGCTTCGCTGTGAACTGCAGAGCAAGCAACAGGTTAGTGCCAGGATACAGCAGAGCAGAACTGGGGATGCAGGGTAGCAGAGCCCCAGCTGTCTCCCCCACCCAGCAACCGGGTCAAGGTTGCCCCAGTTCTCTCCACGGGTGGTAGCCAGGAAGACGGATCCCACCGAGAAGTGGAATCTCCCAGGTCACACGGCAAACCGGGAAGTCCCTTTTCCCTGCTTCCGAGAAGGAAAAAGCCGGGAACAGCCCGAGAACGGCGGCCCCAGAGAACAAACCCGGCTAAAGGGCTCCCTCTTCCCGCAGCCACCGGCATCGGCGGGGCTCCATCGGCACCCGCGGCGCCCCGCGGCTCTCTGTCGGCCAGGGCCTCCTTCTACAGCGAGGCGTCAGCCGGAGAAGCCGTGAGTCACCGGGCGGGACGGTCCCGGGGCGCCTCCCGGAGAGGCAGACACCGTCGCCGGCCCCATGGCACTGGAGATACGAGACAGAGAGGAGCCGGAGGGCCCGCCACTGCCCTCACCTTCAGCTGGAAGAGCGTGTCTAGAAAAGAAGGAAAGCATAGACTCAGGAACGGCGAAATGGGAGCCGGCAGCGGGAACCGGGACCGGGGACCGATCCTGGCCCCCAACACCCACCCCCAACGCGCTCCCAGCCCAGCCCAGCCCCGCCTCCACCGCGCAGGACAAGCTCCATCCTTTCCCAACCCCAGCCCGGAGCAGCGGAGCCCCCGTTTCCCCGGCTCGTTCTTACCGTCCATCCTGCCCCACCGCCGCTTCCGGGTTCTGCCGCTTCCGGGTTCCGCCGCAGCCACTTCCGGGGTGAGCGCTATTAGTCTCGCGAGAGTGGCTCTGGGCGGGGATCACGTGGGTGGAGTCGCTCTCACGGCTGGGGGCGCGGCCAAACGGGGGCGCGGCCACACGGTAGCATAATAGCGCTAGCGGACGTGGTCACCGCGTATATGAAGTGATTATACATAAGGGGCGTGGTCATGACCCAGGGGCGGAGCCAACAGGGACGGGGCGTGGCCAGACAGAAAGGAGGCGTGGTCATCCCGCGAGCCCTCGGTGCGCATGCGCGGTGGGCGGGGCCGTCCGCGCGCTCGGGGCCGTTATGGCGGAGGGCGGCTCGGCTGAGGGGGAGCTGGGGCCGCTGCGGATGCGGCGCCTGCGGGGGGACGGGTTTTTCGAGGTGCCGGCAGCCGACAGGGTGAGAGACTGCATGGAGAGAGGTGGGAGGGGGCCCTGGGTTTGTGGAGGTGGCGAGGAAGGGAGAGAGAGGCCTCAGAGGCCTCTGGATCTGCGGGTCCTGAGGGCTGCTTGGAGGGTGGAGATGCTTAGGGGGTGACCCTGGGCCCGCTGGGGCTGTCCCTCGTTCCGCTAGCGGCTTGGGGGTGACCCTGGCCCTGCTGGGGGTTGGACCTGTTATGGGGAGGCTCTGGGCTGAAGGTCACACAGGTTCAGCCCTTGTCAGAGCTGGCTGGGAGCAGGAATGGAGCCAGACAGCGTGCAGTGCCTGCAGACCCGGCCCTGCCAGCTAGGCACAGGAAGGCTCCTCAGTGGTGGTGGTGACAGGGCTGGAGAGCGAGCACAGAGCTGGGGTCAGAAAGGCCAGAGGAGCCATCTCTGTGCCAGCCACCAGCTGAGCTCATGTGCCTGCAGCATTTCCAAACCTCTGGTTTGCTGTGTAAGCACCAGAGCAGCACCGCAGCCTGCCCGGTGAGAGGGAGGGGTGTAGCTTTAGGCTGCCATCAAGGGGCTGTGTCCCTGCAAAGGTTGGTGAGAAACCTCTCGGGGCTGCACTCACATATGATGTCGCTCTTTGGTTCCAGCTGGGAAGATGCCGGAGCGTGAAGGAGTTTGAGAAGCTGAATCGGATTGGCGAGGGCACCTATGGCATAGTGTGTGAGTGTGACACTAGCTACGCTGTCCAGGCCTGGGGCACAGCCAGTTCCTTGGCAGAAGGAGGGGCTGCAGCCCATCTTCCCCGCTCCTGGCAGCAGAGGCAGCTTGGGCTGGGGGTGCCATGAGGAACACTGAGGCCGAGAGGAAGCTCATCAGCCCTGGGGTTCTGCTGGCTCACAACAAACCCAGTGTTTGCATTCTGGTGCTGAGTGTGTGGTCTGTGCTGCTCTTCCAGACCGGGCCCGGGATACCGTGACAGATGAGACTGTGGCGTTGAAGAAGGTGCGGATGGACAATGAGAAGGATGGTAATGGAGGAGCAAGGGAGCTGTGGTGGCAGCAGGGTGGCTCTAATGGTGACAAGGAGCAGCAGTCGTGCAGCGTGGCTTTTGCTCCCTGCAGGAATGCCCATCAGCAGCCTGCGGGAGATCACCCTGCTCCTTCAGCTTCGGCACCCCAACATTGTGGAGCTGAAGGAGGTGGTTGTAGGGAACCATCTGGAGAGGTGAGAATCCCCAGCTTTGTCTTCTCTGCCTTGCAGACCCTTCTCAGTCCCGTAGGCTGCGCCTCACAGCACAGACCTGTGCCATGAGTGCTGGGACACCAGAGAGGTGTCCTGGGAGCTCCCGACTCTCTTGTCTGTGACAGCATTTTCCTGGTGATGGGCTACTGTGAGCAGGACCTGGCCAGCCTTCTCGAGAACATGCAGACACCTTTTTCAGAGGCTCAGGTAAACATTTGGCCAGGTTTTAGGTACATCACCCCTGTGGAGTTGCCGCCACTCCAACTAGAACCTGCTGGCCACCAGTGTGGACTCCCCAAACCTTGCGATCCCTGGACCTTCAGCAGGGCTGGGGAATGCCAGAGGAGCTGGGATTCCCGAGCCATGTGGGGAGCCTGGGCTTAGCTGGTTTTCGCAGAATGCTCCAGGGACTTTCCAGGCTGGGTTTTGGGTTGGAGCAAACTATTAGGGAAACAGAACTGGAAGAAAATGTCCCAAGCAGCTTCTGAGTTATTCTAGGAGGACACGGGAACTGATGCGCTGCAGAGCAGTGACAGACAGGGCAGACTGCACAGCACCTGAGTGGGTTTGACCTCTGGGACTTTGCCTGGTTGGTGCTGCTCTCACAGGTGGTGGTCTTCCTGTCCTCTGTCTCCAGGTGAAGTGCATCATTCTGCAAGTCCTCAAGGGCCTGCAATACCTTCATGAGAACTACATCATCCACAGGTGGGAGCAGCAGGACAGATGGTGGGAAAGGGGATGTGGGAAAAGGAGATGCGGGGATGGAGGCTGATGGGAGGAAGCCTGCTGAGCTCTCAACTGTGGTGTCATTCTTCGCCACCCATGTCCTGCAAGCAAGGAGCATGGCATGGAGTAGCTGTTGGCAAACTGGCTGCTCCATGTGGAGCAGGGAGGCTGCTGAATGATGAGATTTGCTTCTCCCAGTGAAGACTCAGCTCTGGGCCTGCCTGCAAGCAGGGAAACACAGGTATGGGAGGAGCTGTGGCTGAAGGACAGTGCTGACTAGCTGCTCTCTTTTCCCTGCCAGGGATCTGAAGGTGTCCAACCTGCTCATGACTGACAAAGGCTGCGTGAAGATAGGTAAGCCTGGCAGCTGCCTGTTGCCCTCCTGTTGAGGATGTGGTTGCAGCTCTACCTCCGCTCCCTGACACTGTCAGAATGAGGAGCTTGCCCATCTTCTCATCTTGAGTCTCCCCTGTTGCAGCTGATTTTGGACTGGCACGCACCTATGGGATGCCACCAAAGCCCATGACCCCCAAAGTTGTCACGCTGTGGTGAGCAGTTGGTGTGAGGGGCTGCGCTGGCTCAGGGTGACACGGGCAAGCCCTCGCGAGGGCTTCCTTTCCTCCAGCTCTACCACGGTCCCCTGGAGACGGTGCTGTCCCCTGTCCAGGTACCGAGCACCTGAGTTGCTGCTGGGGATGACGACCCAGACCACCGCCATTGACATGTGGTAAGGGGTGGGCAGGAGGGGCCTGAGGAGGCTGCAGAACTGCAGTTGGCGGTCAACAGAGGTGCTTCTCCAGCCCCAACTAACTCTTGCACATCATCTTCTCTGCAGGGCTTTGGGCTGCATCCTTGCTGAGCTGCTGGCACACAAGCCGCTGCTGCCAGGCACCTCTGAGATCCACCAGATCGACCTCATCGTGCAGCTCCTAGGGACGCCCAACGAAAACATCTGGCCGGTGAGCACAGCCCCTGCTTGTGCGTGCTCTCCCTGCTGTCCCCGTGTCCTCACGCTCCCATCCCCCACAGGGTTTCTCCAAGCTGCCCCTGGTGAGTCAATACACCCTGCGGAAGCAGCCCTACAACAACCTCAAGCACAAGTTCCCCTGGCTGTCAGAGGCCGGGCTGCGGCTGCTCAACTTCCTCTTCATGTATGATCCCAAAAAGCGGTAAGCGCCATCCGCAGCTCAGCGTGGGCAGGGGAGGAGGAGACCTGCCCCCAGCTGGCACTGCCTGTGTCACGCAGCCCCTCCTTGGGCTGCCCAGAATCTCGGGGGCGCCTGCCACGTCCCTCATCCCCGCAGGGCAACAGCAAAAGACTGCCTGGAGAGCTCCTACTTCAAGGAGAAGCCCCTGCGTAAGTTAAATTCCCCTCGGGGCAGGGCTGGGGTGCTCTGGGCCCCACTGAGCCCTGGCTCTGCCCCACAGCCTGTGAGCCGGAGCTTATGCCCACCTTCCCCCACCACCGCAACAAGCGTGCAGCCACCACCAGTGCGGGGACAGAGAGCCAGGCCAAGCGCAGCAAGCCCTGAGCTGCAGCCTCGGGGAGGAGGCACAGCGTACACCAAAAGGGATGGCTTTCCTCAGCAGAACAGCATTGGCACCACAACCTCCATCCCTTTTAGGGATGGCTCCCAACTGGAATTCCCCTCCCTGCATCGGCATGGGGATGGCCCAGCTGCATTGGCAGAGCGCTGCAACCCTCACCTTGTACACGTTCTGCCCTGGGGCTGGGCGAGGGCAGCCCCGAGAGCTGCAGACACATTCCAGCCCTGTGCCTGCCTCTTCCCTGGGCTGGGAGAGAGGAAAGATGGGGCCCAGGTCCCCCTGGGCCTCAGGAGGGAGAGGCTGTGGTGCTGGCAGGGCCAGCCCTGTCCCATGGGGCCCTCAGATGGTGCTGACTGCGTGGGTTACCCTGACTTTGCTGTCAATAAAATTAGCTGCCAGCAGCAGCAGTGGCGAGCGAATCGCCTCATCCTTTGGCTCCAGCTGGGCTGGGAGAAGCTGTGGCCCAGTTCTACTGGCACTGTGCTACAGGTCCTGCCCCTGCCCTTAACTGGGAGCTGTTCCTGCAAAGGCAGCTTAGCGTCGGATGGTACTGCAGGCCCTGTCCCTTCCCCAGGAGCAGGTGCCTTTCCCCAGCAGGGCAGGAGACAACACGCTGCAAGGCAGCCGCGCTTTACTGAGACACACCAAGCTGTTTACAGCAGGAATCCTCCCGGAGCACAGCAGGCTCCTGCTGCGCCGGGGCAGGGGAGCAACTGGAGAAGAGCGCAGGCTTCACAACTTCCCAGCAGGATGAGTTCGGTATCCCTCGGGCTGAGCAGTAGCTGTGTCCCTATTCCCTTCTGGCTGCAGGGAGACAGGGACAGCCAGTGGCGGCACCCCAGGAGTGTCAAGATGAGGAGTTGTCAGCTAGTAGCATGTCCACCTCTGTCCGCTGCAGCCAGAGCCGCTGCTGCCTCTCACTGCGCAGCTCCTGGCCATGGTGCCGGCTGCGGCAGTCGTGCCCGGCCGTGCAGGTGCTGGTGTGGAGCTGCTGGCAGGTGGTGCAGCAGTAGGAGGGCAGCACGCCCTGGCGCAAGCAGGAGTGTAGCTGGTAGCAGGGCAGCTCGGGGGCTTCCTGCGGGACGGTGGGGGGCAAAGCCAGGGGTTCTCCTAGCACCTCTGGGCTTCTCCCCATGGCTAGGGTGGAGAGCGGGCTGCCGGCCCGGCCAAGCTTCTGCTCCAGGAAGAGGTGAGAGGAGGAAGAGGTGTCCAGGTTGGGGTTGCCTGTGGAGGGCACTGGCTCCTGCCCAAGGCTGCCATCTCTGCAGCAGTCCCAGCCCCTCCTGGGCCTGTCCTGAGCATCCCATGGGCTGACAGGGTCCCTCCACAGTGCCGGGGGCTCTGTGTCCTCTTCCCCGGGGTCCTTGGGGCTGGCCAGCATCTCCTGGTAGAGATCTAGGCTGTCATCGCAGTTGTCAGCCGCCTCGTGCTGCAGCCCCGGCTGCTGCAGCATCTTCACACAGTTGTCCACATCCTTGGCCGGCCGGCGAGCTTCTAGCAGCTCCTCGACAGGCAGCCAGCGAGGCTGGAGCCGCAGCACCATCTCTGCCCGGATTTCACACTCCAGCCAGCAGGCGAAGAACCCGCAGGCAGTGGCAGCCAGCTCGGGCCCAGGGGGCGGCCGGGAGAGGACCAGGCTGTGCGGGTCCTGCCGTTCATAGCCCAGACAGCTGAAAATCCGCACCAGGTCGGCTTCGGGGAGCACCGGGCGCAGGAGGTGGACGTAGGCGCCGGAGAAGGTCTGCAAGGAGAACAGGGGTCACGGCTGAGGGTCCCCCGTGCCCCCCTCCCCCCCGGGGCCGCGGTCCCCACCTGGACGGTGCCGAACTCCCTGCGCCAGGGGCAGAGGTAGAGATTGGCGGCCGCGCTCTCCAGCAGGCGGAAGGCGTCGGCCAAGCCCCGCAGCGCCGAGACCGGGTCCGGGCGGCCCCGCAGCCCGCGGGCCAGCAGCGCGGGGCCGTCGTCCTGCAGGGCGGCCAGCAGCGCCGGCTCCGCGCAAAGGCGGCCCCGCAGCCGCTCCGTGAGGGCGGGGTCGGCGCAGGCGTCGGCGCGGCCGCGGCGGAAGGCGCGCTCGAGGCAGCGCCGGTACTCGTGCCGGTACTCGTCCCGCTCCTGCCGCCGCGCCGAGCCCGCGCACATCCTGCCGCGGGAGCCGCGTCAGCCACGGCGAGGGCCCCGCCGCCCCCTCGGGAACCGGGGCGAACGGCACTTCCGGCCCCGCGCGGCCACCGCTTCCGCCTCCCGCGTGATGACGCCAAGACGGGCGGGGCCCACAGAGACCACGCCCCCGCCCACGGTCTTGTTGGTTGTAATACGGGGCGTGGCTATATAGGACCACGCCCCCACGTCGACGAGCGATCACATGACTGATGTTATTGCGTCGCCACGACCACAGAAGGGCGGGCTCCATGACCGAAAGCTCCGCCCATCCCCTCACCGCCCCACGGCGCCCCCTGGCGAGCGGGAGGAGCGCTGCGGGCATCGTCCCCCCCGAGCCTCCCCCAGCACGGACCCCGCGCGGCTCCCGGTGTAACCCCCGCCCCCGCCTGCCTCCAGGGCCACACAGGGCACCCCCCGCCACCCACCCCACCCCTCCCCGGGGACGTCCACGCCAGGGCAGTCCCAGCCGGTCCAGCCACCCCTGCCCCGGGTCCCGGGAGCAGCAGCACCTGCTGGTGGGCGCAGGCTGGGGTCCCCCGGTGCCACCTCGTCACTGCAGGGACTCCACGTAGGACAGGGCGCTCTGCAGGGACGTCAGGCAGTACCCCTCCTCCCCGATCAGGTACCTGCACAGCGCGGCACAGCGTCAGTACCGGGCAACGGCATCAACACTGACACCGACACTGACACCAAAACAGACACCAGCACCACCACTAACCACCACAGGCCCCGACACGGACACTGACACCAGCATTAACGCTCACACGGGCACCGACACTGCCAGACACCCACACCACTGCAGGCACAGGCACCGATACCAATGATGCCACCATGGCCAAGACATCAGCATCAGCACAGCTATGGAAACCACCACAACCACCACCCAGCTGGGACAGGGACAGTGTCTGGACTGGGACACGGCTGGGACATTGCCATGGACACTGCATGGCAGGGACAGCATCAGCACAAGGACGTGACACCAAAAAGCTAGGATAGCATCAGGGCAGGGACACCACTACAGACACCTCCACAGCCAGGACAGCATCAGCACCAGGACGCTGCCACAACTGGAATGGTGTCAGTGCTGGGACACCGCCACAGCCAGGGCATCGTCACAGCCAGGTTACTGCCACAGCCAGTTCACCACTTTGGCCAGGGCACCACCAGGTCACTGTCACAGTCCAGACACTGCCATGGCTGGGACACAGAATCACAGAATCACCAGGTTGGAAAAGACCCACCGGATCATTGAGTCCAACCATTCCTATCAAATACTAAACCATGTCCCTCAGCACCTCATCTACCCGTCCCTTAAGTACCTCCAGGAAAGGTGACAACCACCTCCCTGGGCAGCCTCTGCCAGTGCCCAATGACCCTTCCTGTGAAAATTATTTTCCTAATGTTCAGCCTAAACCTCCCCTGGCAGAGCCTGAGGCCATTCCCTCTCATCCTGTTCTCTTGGGAGAAGAGCCCAGCTCCCTCCTCTCCACAACTTCCTTTTAGGTAGTTAGCAATGAGGTCTCCCCTCAGCCTCTTCTTCTCCAGGACAAAGAACCTCAGCTCTCTCAGCTGCTCCTCTTGTTCTCCAGCCCCTTCACCAGCTTCGTTGCTCTTCTCTGGACTCGCTCCAGAGCCTCAACATCCTTCTTGTGGTGAGGGGCCAGAACTGAACACAGGATTCGAGAAGCGGTTTCACTAGCGCTGAGTACAGAGGGAGAAGAACCTCCCTGGACCTGCTGGTCACCATGGCTGGAGCACCATCATGGTAAAGATACTTATCATGGCTGGGACACCAGCACAGCCAGGACACCATCACAACCAGGCCACCGGAGCCCTGCACAGCTCCCTCCCCGCACCTGCGCCCCAGCAGCCCGTTTGGCCCTAGACCTCCCCGGGCACCTACCCCTCGTGGATGAACTCCTCCATGGCGGCGCACTCAGAGAGCAGCTGGGGCAGCCCCGTCTGCAGCACCACGTAGGACAGGATGGGCAGCAGGTCGTCTGCTCCGCTGCCGCCAACAGGAATTGTTAGCCATGCCGGGAATGACAACGGCCAGCCCCGACGCACCCCTGACAGCAGGAACCCACACCAGTCTCGATTCTGCTGCCCGCCATGACCCCGTACTCACATGGCAGCCGAGGTGGGGGCCCGGCCGTCCCGGGAGCCGCAGTATTCCTCAGCACACTCGCAGATGCCGCGCAGGGCTCGCACTACGGCACAGAGTGAGTGCTGAGGGCCATCCTGGCACCACCCCCCCTGCCGGGCCCCATCACTACCGCAGCCCCCTCCGGCCACGCACCGATGCACTCCAGCTTCCTGCGGGGACAGGTTTCCAGTGGGATGAGGCGTAGATCCTCGATGGCGGAGCCATACGCGGGGCAGCCGGGGGCCGGGGGGAAGAGCCGCGAGGACAGCCCCATGTCGGCGGGGCTGGCGTGCCGGTGCCGCTCCATGCTGCGAGCCAGGGCTGCCTCACGGGGCCGATGCACGCTCCTGGGGGCAGAGGTCAGGAGGTGCTGGGAAGGGTTCTGGGGGCCCGTGCAAGTCCAGCTTGGTCATACCTGTAGAGGGCCAGCAGCGGTGCCCAGAGCTGGGGAAAGAAAGCCTCCTCCAGGCAGGCCAGGCACTGGTCCTTGCCGGCAGCGGTGTTCAGCCCCTCGAAGGCCAGGAGTGTCAGGGACAGCAGCCTGTCTGGGAAGGGATGAGTTACACAGCACACTTGGTGGGCGTTGGCGAGACCCTCACCCTCCCCACGCTGCACCCTGAGTTCACTCGGGATAAAACAAAGGGGTGCAGGGTGGCTTGTCTGCTCCCAGAGAGTCCACAGCTGAGGAGAGCCCTGCCCAACCCTGGCAGCCACCCCTCACCAATGGCGTTGTGGATGTCCCGCACGATGCCCTTCAGCTGCTCCAGCAGCGCCATCTCCTTCCCGGGGCCGGCGGGGGGGTCCCCAGGAGCCCAGACCTCAGGTGATGCCAGGAACCTCTCCAGGTCCTCGAAGGAGCTTTCTCGGGGGGTCTGGGGAGCTGCCACTGGCCCCGGCCAGCTGCCCTCTGCTCTTGGCGTACCAGGGCTGCCATCGGCAAGGGGTGTGCTGGACAGGCTGTGCCGCAGCCCTGCTGTGCCGTGCTCGGGCACAGAGAACATGCAATGGAGGCTGCGGGACGCTCGGAGCCTGCGCCCCCCCGGTTCGGCAGGCAGCGAGCCCCCCATGTCCAGCGAGAGGAAGGAGAGGCCAGTGGGGGAGGCAGGGGTGGCGTCGGCCTGGCTGACGGCTGGGTAGAGGCGGGCATACACCGCACACTGCAGCTGCCGCAGGAGCTGGGCGATGGGGTGGTCAGGGAAGCTGGAAGCAGAGGGAAGGGGTGGGCAGGGGACCCTGGCAAGAGGGCACAGTCCCCTCACTCCGAGCAGGGCCCTTCCCCACACCAGTGCTACCTGAGGAGGCAGGAGAAGAGCCCCGATACCAGGGAGAGGTCTGCTGGGCTCCGCTTCAGCCGGGCCTTCCACTGCCTAGGCCAGTCCTGGGGAGCATCCACGGCTTGTCAGTAACGATGGCAGGACACTGGGCCCCACGGCCTGACAATCTGCCCTATGGCATGATGTCCTGCCCCACAGCACAACGCCCTGCCCCATGGGTGCACTTGAGGCACAACTACGAGAAGTCTGGCTGGAAAGTGCCTGGAGGAGAGGGACCTGGAGGTGTTGGTTGACAGCGACTGAACATGAGCCAGCAGGGACCCAGGTGGCCAAGAAGGCCAGTGGCATCTTGGCTTGGACCAGAAACGGCGTGGCCAGCAGGTCCAGGGAGGTTATTCTCCCTCTGTACTCAGCACTGGTGAGACCGCTCCTCGAATCCTGTGTTCAGTTCTGGGCCCCTCACCACAAGAAGGATGTTGAGGCTCTGGGGCGAGTCCAGAGAGACTGGAGAGCAACAAAGCGGGTGAGGGGGCTGGAGAACAGGCCTTATGAGGAGCGGCTGAGAGAGCTGGGAGTGTTTAGCCTGGAAAAGAAGAGGCTGAGGGGAGACCTCATTGCTCTCTCCAACTACCTGAAAGGAGGTTGTGGAGAGGAGGGAGCTGGGCTCTTCTCCCAAGTGACAGGGGACAGGATGAGAGGGAATGGCCTCAAACTCCGCCAGGGGAGGTTCAGGCTGAAAAATTTTTTCACAGAAAGGGTCATTGGGCACTGGAACAGGCTGCCCAGGGAGGTGATTGAATCACCTTCCCTGGAGGTGTTTAAGGGACGGGTAGATGAGGTGCTGAGGCACACGGTTTAGTATTTGATAGGAATGATTGGACTCGATGATCTGGTGGGTCTTTTCCAACCTGGTGATTCTACAATTCTATGGCACAGCGTCCTGCCCCCACAGGGCCTGGGGACAGCACAGCATCCCACCCTAGCAGCACTCGGGGGCGTCAAGCCTCCCGCCTCCCAGCACCCATGGACACTGCGCATCCGGCACCCACCGCAGCCACAGCAGCAGCCTCCGGCGTGTACTCACATGATCCTGCTCATACTCCAGGATGGCAGCATAAAGGGCCCTCTGCTCCTGCTCCTCGGGGGTGAGGGCCACACTGCTGGAGAACCTCCTGGGGATGCAACAGTCCAGGGTGAGGGCACTGCCGGGGTGGCCCCTGCACCCGTGAGGTCCCTGCTGTGACACCGACGCTCACCTGTTGGCAGCCTCCTGCAACCGCAGCCGCCGCTCCTCCATTTTCCGCTGCAGCTGAGCCACGGCAGAGTTAAGGCTCCATAGTTCCCACATCACACAGCCGGCACCGCTCACCCACTGCCTCAGCACAGCCCCACCAGCCCGGGGGTTCCTCCACCTCCAACCCCACCATCAGCCAGTTGCAGGACACGACTGGGACCCCAAAAGCCTGTGTGGGGTGAGTGCAGCCCACGGACAGGGCATAGGTGCCTGGGCAGCGCGTGGGGCTCTGCTGGAGCCCGGTAAAGCCATAGGGCCAGCATTCAGAGCTCTTCCCTTTGGGAAGGATACAGTCTCCTCCCGGGCCTTGGCGATCACCAGGTTCTCCATCATCTGGCGCTGCAGGGACAGCGTCTGCGAGACAGTTGATGTGTTGGGGATGCCTGCCCAAGGCCTGTGGCCAGCCGTGTGGCAGGCATGGAGCAGGAGGTCCCTGGGGCACCACAGGTACCCTCTCTGCTCCCAGCCCCAGCCTCCCACCCAGCAGAACTCCCCACTTGCCAGGGAGGTCTTCTGCACGGCCTGACTGGGGTTCAGCCGTGCCACTCGTGCCTCGTATGCTGCCTTCAGCTTCTGGTTCTGCAGAGATGCCTCCTCCAGTGGCGTCAGTTCCCTGCTGGAACCAGCCCTCAGCACCCACCACAGGTGACACAATCCAGGGTCCCTTCCTGCCAAGCCCCCTGCCTGGGATCCCGGCAGAGCAGAGCACACGCCACACCACATACTTCCGTGCACTCTGCGCCTCAGCAATCTGCAGCTTCTGGAAGATCTCTGGTGGCAGGAAGGGAGAGAGCTTGCCCCCCTCGTCCGAGAAGACCCGTCGGTGCCTGGGTAGGGGAGCAGGGCCACGGCTCTGTTCCTGCACAGCCGGTTTTGCCTGGGCTTTCCCTAAGGAGGGAAGGGAAGGTCAGCTGCCCCCCTGCCACCAGCCTGGCCCAGACGTGGGGACCCAGCTCCCCGAAGTGGGGTGCCCTCACTCACCCAGCGCCGCTGCGATAGACTTGACTCTCTCCAGGCACTGCTCCGCCAGCTTCAGCATCTTTGGAGTGTCGGGGGTGAGATCACCCGCAAGGGATCCATCTGGAGGACACAGAGAAGAGGGGACACGGCCGAGGGAGGCCGAGTGCAACATCACTATTGGCTCTTGCTCCCATCTGTGGGGAGGAACAGGGCATCAGGGTCTCCCACGGGCCCTGCCCTCTCTGCAGCCCTGGGGAGAGCGTTGGGGGCGCCACAAGGGCCGGGGTCCCTACCTGTCCCTGCTGCCTCGTCCTGCAGCGCCTGGGTGATGAGGGTGATGCTCTTCAGGTACTCCACGTAGGCCTCCTGCCAGAGACAGAGGCTCAGCCGCGGGACCCCTGCGGGCAGGGGGATTCGGCCGGGGGGCAGGATCGGGCCCTTCCCGGGGGTGTCGGGGCAGCAGGGACCCCCAGATCCCCAACCTCGGAGAGACTCTTCGCTCCCGCTGACCCCCTCGGTGGGAGACGCTAGGGGAGCCCTGGAGGTCCGGATCGGGCCCTCCTGGGGGTGTCGGGGCTGCGGGGACCCCCAGTCCCCCAACCTGGCCCCCCTCCAATCCCTGAGGGTCCCCAGCTCCCCGGTGTCCGGGCCCAGGACCCCCGGGAACGCCGCCCCGGTGCCGCCTCCCCGCGCTCACCCGCGCCCGCCCGGCGCTGTCCATCTCCAAGGCCCCGCTGGCCGCCCTCATGGCGCTCTGCAGCGCTCGGCCCGCCCCGCCTGGGCCCCCCCCCGGGCCCCCCCCCGGGCCCCCCCCCCGAGCCCCCGGGGCCGCCGCCCGCCGCCGCCGCCATGACGGAACCGAACCGCGCGACCGGGCGGCGGCGGCGGCGGCAGCAGCGGGTCCGCCGAGAGCTAGGGGGCGCTGCGCCCTCTGGGTCCAAGGGACTCAAAGAATCCATAGAATCTAAAGGTTGGAAAAGACCCAGCGAATCATCGAGTCCAACCACTCCCATCAGTTACTTAACCACGTCCCTCAGCACCTCATCCACCCGTCCCTTAAACACCTCCAGGGAAGGTGACTCAACCCCCTGCCTGGGCAGCTGTTCCAGTGCCCAATGGCCCCTTCTGTGAGAAATTTCTTCCTGATGTCCAGCTTGAATCTCCCCTGGTGGAGCCTGAGGCCATTCCCTCTCATCCTGTCCCCTGTCACTGGGGAGAAGAGCCCAGCTCCCTCCTCCCCACAACCTCCTCTCAGGTAGTTGTAGAGAGCAATGAGGTCTCCCCTCAGCCTCCTCTTCTCCAGGACAAACACCCCCAGCTCTCTCAGCCGCTCCTCTTGTTCTCCAGCCCCTTCACCAGCTTTGTTGCTCTTCTCTGGACTCGCTCCAGAGCCTCAACATCCTTCTTGTGGTGAGGGGCCCAGAACTGAACACAGGATTCAAGGAGCGGCCTCACCAGTGCCGAGTACAGAGGGAGAAGAACCTCCCTGGACCTGCTGGCCACGCCATTTCTGATCCAAGCCAAGATGTCATTGGCCTTCTTGGCCACCTGGGCCACTGCTGGCTCATGTTCAGTCGCTGTCAACCAACACCCCCAGGTTCTCCTCCAGGCAGCTTTCCAGCCAGGCTTCTCCTAGTCTGTAGCTGCACAGGGTTGTTGTGCCCCGAGTGCAGGACCCGACATTTGGCTGTGTTAAACCTCCTGCCATTGGTCTCAGTCTATCAGTCCAGCCTGTTCAGATCCCTTTGGAGCCTCCCAACCCTCCAGCAGATCCACACTTCTTCCCAGTTTAGTGTCATCTGTGAACCTGCGAAGGGTGCACTCAATGCCTTCATCCAGGTCATTGAACTCTTAGTAGGTTCACTGGTGACACTTGGCTGGGAGAGTGTGGATCTGCTGGAGGGCAGGGAGGCTCCGCAGAGGGGTCTGGCCAGGCTGGATCCATGGGCTGGGACCAACGGGATGAGGTTCAACAAGGGGAAGTGCAGAGTCTTGCACCTGGGACACAACAACCTTGCCAAGCTCCAGGCTTGGGGAAGAGCAGCTGGGAAGCTGGTAGAAAAGGACTTGGGGGTGTTGGTTGACAGCAGCTGAACATGAGCCTAGGTGGCCAAGAAGGTCAGTGGCATCTTGGCTTGTGGCTGCCTTGGCCACAGAAACAGCCTGGCCAGCAGAAATGATGGTGCCCCTGTACTCAGCACCGGTGAGGCTGCGCCTTGAATCCTGGGTTCAGTTTCAAGCCCCTCACTCCAAAAAGAAAATTGAGGGGCTGGAATGTGTCCGGAGAAGAGAAGGGAGCTGGGAAAGGGACTGGAGCGTGTTTGGAGGAGAGGAGGGAGCTGGGGAAGGGACTGGAGCGTGTCTGGAGGAGAGAAGGGAGCTGGGGAAGGGACTGGAGCGTGTTTGGAGGAGAGGAGGGAGCTGGGGAAGGGACTGGAGCATGTCTGGAGGAGAGAAGGGAGCTGGGGAAGGGACTGGAGCGTGTTTGGAGGAGAGAAGGGAGCTGGGGAAGGGACTGGAGCGTGTTTGGAGAAGAGAAAGGAGGTGGGGAAGGGGCTGGAGCGTGTCTGGAGAAGAGAAGGGAGCTGGGGAAGGGGCTGGAGCGTGTCTGGAGAAGAGAAGGGAGCTGGGGAAGGGGCTGGAGCGTGTCTGGAGCAGAGAAGGGAGCTGGGGAAGGGGCTGGAGCGTGTCTGGAGCAGAGAAGGGAGCTGGGGAAGGGGCTGGAGCGTGTCTGGAGCAGAGAAGGGAGCTGGGGAAGGGGCTGGAGCGTGTCTGGAGCAGAGAAGGGAGCTGGGGAAGGGGCTGGAGCGTGTCTGGAGCAGAGAAGGGAGCTGGGGAAGGGGCTGGAGCGTGTCTGGAGCAGAGAAGGGAGCCGGGGAAGGGTCTGTAGAAGCTGAGGAGCGGCTGAGGGTCCCGGCTGGTTCCCCGCGGGTCTCCGGGCCGGTGCGGGTCCTCCGGCCGGCGGGGGGCGCCGTGCGGGGCGGGGCGGGGCCGGGCCCGGGGCGGCGGCGCTGGGGATGAAGCGCGATCGTCGCGGGCGGTTCCTGGCGGGCGCCGAGCCCCGGCGGCGCCCCGGGGCGGCGGAGGAGCGGCCGGCGGGCCCCGAGGAGCCCCCCGCGGGGTGGGCACCGGCGGGTGAGCACCGGCACCGGCGGGGGCTCTCCCGGGGCTCCCCGCCTCCGTCCCCCTTGCCTGGGCTCTCCCTGTTCCCGGGGCTTCCCCGGGTCTCCACCTCCATTCCCGGTGCCTCCCACCGCCACTTCTTGGGGCTCTCCCTGTTCCCGGGGCGCCCCGCTATCCCTTCACCCCTCCCAGGGTTCCTCGCCTCCATTCTCACTGTCTCCCCCCACTCCTTGTCTGGGCTCTCCCTGTTTCCCAGGCTTCCCTGGTTCCACCTCCATTCCCGGTGCCCCCTCCTGCCCCTTCTTGGGGGCCCGCACCGTCCCTTCCCAGGGCTCTCCCTTTTCCCAGGACTCCCCACCGCCCTTCACCCTTCCCAGGGGTCCCATCTCCATTCTCAGTGCCTCCCACTGCCCCTTCTTGGGACTCTCCCTGTTTCCAAGGCTCCCTTTCCTGGGGGTCCCCAACTCCATTCCCAGTGCTTCCTGCTGCCCCAGCCACAACCTCCATTTCCTCTGCCCCTTCCTTGGTGCCCCCCACCACTCCTTCTCAGGGCTTTACCTGTTCCCAGGGCTCCCCTTCTCCCTTCCCGGGGGTCCCCATCTCCATTCCGGGCCTCCCTGCTACCCCTTTCTCAGTGGCTTAGTGCCTCCCACCATACCTTCTTAAGGCTCTCCTTGTTCCCAGCGCTCCCCTTCTCCCTTCCAGGGTTCCTCACCTCCTTTCCCCAGTGCCTCCCACTGCCTCTTCTTGGGGCTCTCCCTGTTACCAAGGCATCTCTTCCTGAGGTTCCCCAACTCCATTACCACTGCTCACTGCTGTCACAACCTCCATTCCCTCTGCCCCTTCCTTGGTGCCCCCACCACTCCTTCTCAGGGCTTTACCTGTTCCCAGGGCTCCCCTTCTCCCTTCCAGGGGTTCCTCACCTCCATTCCCAGTGCTTCCTGCTGCCCCTTCCCAAGTGCCTCCCACTGCCCCTCGTCTGGGCTCTCCTTGTTCCCAGGGCTCCCCACTGCCCTTCCCTGCACTCTGTGCCTCTGGCAGCCCATCAGGCACTGGATTTGCCCCGTGCCAGTGCTCGGTTTTCCCTTTGCGTGGAAGGGCTTTGTTGTGGCTCTTCCGCTTCTGCAATTAGAGGCTCCCAGTGCTGGGAAATAGCAAAGTAAGGAAGGGTTTCTGTAGCACAGCGAGGTACAGTGAATAGTTGCTGGTGCTCCCCTCTGTGCTCCAGCCCTGGTGTGCAGGCAGCTGATATCCCAACGCTCTGCTGCCAGTGTGGCTGCGGGCACGAGATAAGTTTGATCATCAAGCAGCTTAAAGTTGGGTGTCAAAAATGAACGGCTGGTGGCGGAGAGGGGCAGCAACCAGGCTGGACACGCGCCATCCTTCCTGCCCTGCGCTGAGGTGGCTTTCAGCCCTCTGAAATGCTCACCATACATGCTCCCTTCCCTGCTTCTGTCCCCTCCCTGGGGGCTCTGCAGGCTGTCCCCCCCAGCACCACCAGGACCCCAAGTTGCTTCGTGGCTGTTTATGTGGTCTCACCGATGGCTGAGAACCTTGCTGGGTGCTGCCAGGAGGCCCCTGCTCCCTCCCTATCCCCACGTGGGCGGACTGGAGGGTTTGGAGCACAGCTGTGTTGCATCAGGGCCGGGAAGAGGCTGCATCTGGGAGTTTTCCCTGTGCTGGCAGGCGGTCAGGGCGCAGTGGTGGGACAGAGCTGTGCTCCGCAGAGCAAGGATGCTGCAGGCAGGAGAGCTGTGTGGTCAGTGAAGCGGGAGGAGGAGAGATGCTTCAAATCCTTCCCCGCCGCTCCAGGTTGGCTTCACTCCCTGCTCAGGAGTTCTGCGTCCTCAGCTCCCTGTCCCACTCCAGGCTGCAGGGCATCATAAAGGTGGCTGAGAAACTAAAGCCTCAGAAGAGGCTGCAAGGGCTGAGGCAGCTCATGCTTACAGTGACTGAGAAATGTGAATTCCAGCTATAAATACTTTGGAGATAAATGCTGGTGAGGAATAAGAACTATTTAAGACAAGGGACAGTGTTGGCAAAAGCACAAACCCCTGCGAGCAAGCCCCAAGAAAGCTGAGCCTAGAGGAGGTTCCTTCAGTGGGGCAGTTGGACCAGAAAGGCTGATTTTAGGGTCATCTGGATGTGGTGTGGTGCCCCAATCTGCAGCAGGGTTCATGGGGAAGGTCTTTCTCTTCCTGCCTGGCTTTTCTGTGTTTATGCTGACGCTAGGGCTTTACAGGCAGCCTAGACAGGGAAGGGGAACATCTTCCAGCACACCGGTGCCTTCAGGCTGTAGCCAGCTGCTGTAGTCTTGCAGCAGGCACCCTGTGGCTGTATTTAATCCTTCTCTGGCAGGAATCAGCAGAACCCTGAGCACTGGGTATTGTCGCCTCTGCCACGGCAAGTTCTCGTCCAGGAGCCTGCGCAATGCTTTTGGGAAGGTGCCTGTGATGGGGGAGAACTCGGAGAAGCAACGCCGCGTGGATCAGGTCTTCTTCACCGACTTCCAGCGGCTGGTCGGCGTGGCAGTGCGGCAGGACCCTGCCCTCCCCCAGTTTGTCTGCAAGAAATGCCATGCCCAGTTCTACAAATGCCGCAGCGTCCTCAGGACATTTATCCAGAGGGTGAACGTGTCTCCCACAGGCCTTGTGAAGTCAAAAGGAAAGTACGTTGCATTTCTTTCTTCCTGGGAGCAGTAAATTGCTGCGTGTTGACCTCTGGTCCCTCCGTAACCCCTGAGACCCCACTGTGTTATTCCGCTTTTTGCAGGAGCGGTACAGCCCAGGCCCAGCCGGGCGCGGAAGGAGGTGCCTCCTGTCTGGGTGAGTGCCTGCTCTTGGAGCTGCTTTCATTTTCTTTCTGTGTTACCATCAACAAAGGGCTGGGCTTTATGGGTGTTGAGGAATGACCACTCAGCAAGCATCCCTTGTCACAGCCATGTCTCAGTCTGGCTGGTTATCGTTCCCTCTCCTTCCTCTGCCCTGAGCTCTCCCCTCTAGCTTCCCAGGAGGATCCTCACTGGCACCGGCCTCCCTGAGCTGAGCTGACCAGGCTCATGCTGGGGCTGTCAAGTGCAGGCAGAGCGGATCGGTGTAGCAGTGCCAGGCCTGTCCCAGACACTCAGGACAATCAGAAATACACTTTTATCTGTAAAGTTAATGATATCGGCAGTCGATGGGACTGCCGCCCCCCTATTCCATATTGCTGCAAGTGCTTTTAGGGTGACTCCCACCCGTGTTCTGAGGCAGAAGTCCAGCACGGCCCTGTCCCTCCCTGCAGCTGTGAACTGACCGTGTGTGTGCTGCCTCTCCTCTCCGACAGTCGACCTGATCACCTCCAGCCCGCAGTGCCTGCGCAGCCTGGTGACGTGGACGCACACGCATGCCGGGAGCTGCCCGTCGGTGCCCAGCCTGCAGAGCGTGCTCTCCTCTGAGTACTGCGGGATCATCCGTGCCGTCTGGGGCTGTGGGGACGGGCACGACTACGTCATGGATACGGATTCGGACTGTAGCACGGTGCTCGTCGACAACGCCTTGTCTGTCAAACGGGAGTGGAACAAGAGCACAGCGCAGCGCTTGACTGACAACGGGGCAGGGGCAGACAATGCCGAGCCAGTTTCCGCTCCCAAACCCCAGCATTCTCCAGTAAGGACAACTCCTTGCCAGCAGCCCACAAACAAAGGGACCACATCTGTGCCACTGGACACGGAGAATGAACCGCTGCAGAACAGGGATTCGTCTTGCTCACAACTGGACAGCGTGGTTTCCTCGCAGGATAAAGCCCTGACACAGCCCGTGTCACCACTGAGTGGTGCCACAGGTAAGGGATTTGCCTTCCAATCTCCCTCCAGGACTCTCAGGGAGTGCGAGGAGATGGAGAGGTGGCTCAGGGAGTGATGAGTGGGTTGGTCCTCCTCCTCAGAGGCTGCAGAGCCCAGCTGGGGAGCGCAGGTTGCCCAGTAAATCGCCTCTGATCAGGGACACTGAGCTTTGCAGAAGGAAAAGGGGAACATGGGTTCAGCCGACTACCTCACACACAAAGAGCTGGTCTCTTCACACTGTGCACTGTTTCCTCTCTGATGGAGGTGTGAGACCTGGCTGTGCGTGGCTCATGAGACCCCATTGGGTGTCGCAGAACAGTCACTGGTTCTCCAGCACAACCTTTCCCAGGTGTGTGTTTCTGCTCAATCCAAACCCTGTTCATACACTGGCAAGGAAGGCCTTCACTTTCCTCCTGCAGGTGATGCTGAACAGCAAGAGCTCCTTCATCTGCAAAGGAAAGTTGCTGGGTGGACTTGCTCGTGGGCTGAGTTAATGTGGGTTTAGTGCTGAACTTGCCTCTCTTCTGGAAGTGGCGTGTGGGGATTAACAGTGATTTTGAGTTACAGAAGTCAAGGTGTGTTTGGCTCTGACATCTGTGGGTGCTGGGAAGAGAAACAGCAACTGGGAGTCACTTGGGGATGAATCTTTCAGTTACACAGTGAGCGTTAAGGGGGAACCCAAAAGACGCTTGTGGGAACTCCAGTGAAAAGGCTGTTTCTGGGGTGCAGGGAGAGTGGTCGCCGCCGTGAGATGCAGAGTTTGGTTTACATAATCATTAACTTGGGATGGAGCACATGTTTTCACACAGTACGAGCCATGATGAGTGAACCTGGAGTTGTTGGTTCCTTCTCAGCATCTTTCCGCTGGCTTGTTTTTGTTGCTTTTCTTTGTAATGCACCATGTTCTCCTTCATTCCCTAGGACAGTTGAGTGAGAAGCAGGTTCTGTCTGCAACGTCGGATGAGCGGGTAAAAGACGAGTTCAGTGACCTTTCTGAGGGGTGAGAGAAGAGTGGGTTTAAAATAGCCTAAATGTCTTCTTTGCGAGTATGAAATGACCTGCCTCAGAGGGCTCTTTCTCTACGAGTGACCTGGTCCTCAAGGCCACTTGGAACCCGCATCCAAGGCACAGAGCGAGGGCTCTGCAGTGGCTGGGATGAAGCTGGGGGGCTTTACCCAGCGGAATGTGGCATGGGAGTGTGTTTGCATGCGCGTGTGCTCTTTGTGTTTGTTGCCTGCTTCCAGCAAACCTGCTCATGTTTCATTCCCTGTTCTCTGGGGAAGGAACCAGGCAGGGGCTGCCAGGGAATTGCTTGGTTCTGGGCGCTGCGTCTCCAGCCCTTCCACCTCGGAGCAATTCCCCTTGGTGGCTGCTCTGGGCTGGGGCTCCAGAAGAGCGGTTGGTGTGGGAACACAGACAAAGGGTGGCAGTTGGAGAAATCGCCCCGTTCGCTCATGGGGAAAGGGATTAAATGGGAAGCAGCACTGGGAGGGACACTGGCATCTTAGCAGCCTTTACGAGCAAAGGTTTGGTGGAATCGTTCAAATGCAGGTATTTAAAGTGACCCTTGTAAATAACTGATAATGGAGTCTGGTCGTTCTGAGTCTAAAGTACCAAGTGCAGACCTTTTTCAGCGTCAGCTAAACCTGTCAGCTGCCACATTGAAAGTACCACAATTTATTGCCTGTTTTCTGGCTTCAGGTTTAATTGCTTCTTGTACAGCTTTGAACTTGAAATGGAAAAATATCCCAAAATCTATGTGGCTGCTATGTGATATGGTTGGACTCTATGATCCGGTGGGTCTTTTCCAACCTGGGGATTCTATGATCTGCAGCTTAATTAACCTGCACAAGACACTTGCCTTACGTTCTTGCTCTACGAAATTACTTTTGCCTGGGTAGAAAGCAGTGGAAACATCCAGCAATAAATAGGGCTTTTCAGTAACAGCTGGTTTTTGTTCTCCTTCAAGTGGCTCAGTTATTCTTAGAGATACGGTCCTAAAAGGACCTGATGTTGCTACTTGTTGCATTCACTAATGCTGTATTTGTTGCTTGGGGAGATGATAGGGTAGAACACGTGGAGCCTCGGTTGCTGTGCTGTGGGGGTGATGGATGCACCAGGACCAAATAACACATATTGCTGCTACTGAAGTTCCAGCCCAGTTCTCTGTCGTTAAGGGCATCTTCTGTCTCTCTCAGGGACTTCTTGAGTGACGATGAAAATGAGAAGAGAAATGTGCAATCTTCAGATGACTCCTTTGAGCCTTACCCTGAAAAAAAGTAAGGGGCTTGCTGCGTGGTTAGCAGACGTCTCTGTGGATGAGCGGGGGGGCCGGGAACCACCTCTGCTGTGCCTGTGCTGGGCGGGATTCAGCTGGGCCAGCACGGATCTCATTCCTTTGCGGCCTCCATCCTCCCTGGCCCTGGCTGGAGGCCATGACTCCGCAGAACTGGTGTTCCTTAAGCTCACCATTGGGCTGAAACTGGGCCACGTCCTTCATTCTCGGGCCTGGTGCTAATTCCTGCAGCACAGCTCACGTGTACCTGATGGCGCGTGTGCTCCTGCTTTGCCTGGCCAAGCTAAGCCAGCAAACCAGGTGTAACACCTGGCGACAATTAATTACGTGGGAGTACTAAAACCAGAAAGTATTAAAACACTGTCCTTCTTCCTTCTTGGAGGGTTTCTGGCAAGAAAAGTGATGGTAAAGAAGCAAAGAAGGCAGAAGAGCCCAAAATAAGGAAGAAGCCGGGGCCTAAGCCAGGCTGGAAAAAAAAAATCAAATGTGAAAGGTAATAAGGAGGCACTGGCAGTGGCCGGGCAGCACCGCGCTCGGCACGCTGGCTGATGGCAGCCTCTGCTTTGCAGGGAGGAGCTGCCCACCATTTACAAGTGTCCTTACCAGGGATGCACGGCTGTGTACAGAGGGGCGGATGGCATGAAGGTAAGTTCAAGGTTTGCTCCTGTCCTGAACCTGCAGCTGTGTTATAGAGTAGCTTCTGTATGAGGAGAGGATCCCTGACAGACTGAATTCACTGCCTCATGCTGCGGGAGGCAATGAGCTGCTAAACAAAGCAGACTGCTGAAAGTCTGAGGCCTTTTTTTGTGCTCCCAAACATAACAGGAGCTGCTCTCGCTCTGCATGCTCCTCCTGTTCTGGAGGTCTGCCAGTGGCTTGGCAGCAGCCCTTGGAACAAGCTCTGCTGTGTCCTGTTAAAGCCCCTGCTGCCAGGGATAGATTTGGATGGAAGCCTCTGGCTTTTCACAGCAAAGCAGCACTGATGCACGAGCCTGCCAAGATGGGGGTCTCGTTTACTGGGGGATTCAAATTTTTCAGTAGGGAAAATGCAAGCCTAGGAGTTAGAAGCCCTGTCCTTTCATTACAGAAACACATCAAAGAGCATCATGAAGAGGTTCGGGAGAGGCCCTGTCCTCATCCTGGCTGCAACAAGGTGTTCATGATTGACCGGTACCTACAGCGTCATGTGAAGCTCATTCATACAGGTGTGTCCCAGCAGGCTCTGCTCACTCCAGATGTCATCAACACCCATGGATTCATTGTGCAAGGCTTGTAGGTGCTGTGGCAAGAATCTGTGTGGGGTATAGAACAGCCTGCCTTGCATGTAAAGCTGCAACAAGCCATCACGTGGGGGCTGTGAGGCAGGGGGAAGGAATTCAGACTCCATCAATAAACGTGGGTGGCTGCGTGCGTGCGTGCGTCTCGTGTACTAAGAAATCAGCAGCACTGACGCCACTCTCTTTTTCCATTTCAGAGGTACGTAATTATATCTGCGATGAATGTGGGCAGACCTTCAAGCAACGCAAACACCTGTCGGTCCATCAGATGCGGCACTCGGGAGCTAAGCCCCTCCAGTAAGTGTACGCCAGCCACATCTCTGCTCTTCCAGTAAAGACACATTTCCTAGTATCCAGCGTAAACGTCCCCTGGCTCCTTGGCATAGAGTAGTTGTGCGAGACAAACCCCAGCTGTAGCTGACAGTGACGTGGCAGCGTCCTAGCTGCGTGATTTTAAACATCTATCCACAACGTGCTGCTGGTGAATGCTCAGCTACCAGTGAGGAGCTGCAGGCTTGAGGAGGTGAATTGGGTTACTTGACTGGGGCAGGTGTAGGAGATGTTGTGAGCAAGCAGCTCTGAGGCTGTGGCCATCTTCTTATGGGTTTATTTAGCGTGACAGAGTGTGAACACTACGGCTGCTGCTTCAGGCTCACTGCTAAGCCCCTGCTTTGCCTTGCAGGTGTGAAATCTGTGGCTTCCAGTGCAGACAACGGGCCTCGCTCAAGTACCACATGACCAAACACAAAGCTGAGACGGAGCTGGAATTTGCCTGTGACCAGTGTGGGAAACGCTTCGAGAAGGCCCATAACCTTAATGTCCACATGTCCATGGTGCACCCTCTGACCCAGACTCAGGACAAAGCCAAGGCACTGGAGCCAGAGCCCATTCTCCTCCTAAATACTTCAGGAACTTCAGAAAGCCAGGCAGTAAAGCCAGAAGTGACTGCACAGCAGGAGCCCACCTGAGGGGGACAGGGACGCTTTCCCAGTCCAGCCCTGTAGAAACCATATGGCAGAGTGGAGATTCTTAATCTACATTTTAGTCTCCCAAAGAACTCTGTGGAATTAGCTTCAGCTTGCTCAGAAAAAGCTTGTTACCATGCTGTGATTCTCCATGCTCACGTCTGATTCAGCAGTGTTGTACTAAGAGTCTTTCTAATCTAAGGGGAATGGATGTTTGGCAGCCCCATTTGTGGTTCCCCTTTCTCCCCACGCACAGTTGTAGAAACAAAGTTGTCCACAACTGGTCCCTGCCTGCAGAAGCTGCTGCCTGTACAGAAGTGCCCTTGGAGGAGGGTGAGGGCGCATAGGACAGCGGAGCAACCTTAAGCAGGGGTTTTTGTTTTGAAAGAAAAAAAATAATTACGGTTCCCAAAGCAAGTCTAAACTGAAATTTGTAACCTACTTTTTATTGTAACAAGAGCTTCATGGTTATGCTTGTAATAAATTATTTACAAAGTAATTTGAAAAAAAAGAGAAAGGAGCACCTTGTCTGTCTCAGGTGTTTGGCACTCAGAAGAGGACCAGCTCTTCTTCCAGCTCCATGCCTGCAGCTGGCCTCGAGAAGTGCAGGAGGGTGGCTCCAAGCTCTGCGTCAAGTTCTTCACACCTGGCCAGTAGCTAGGGAGAGGGCAAGCAAGCACAATTAGACTTGCGTATGCTTTCTCAAAGCGAGTTACAGCAACAGCAGGTTGTTCTGTTGCCTCTCAGCAAAGTGCAGGTAGAGGAAAGGGAAGCTACTGCTGACTCATACAGAAATAAGAGCCTCCTGGCTGACAACACAGTGCTTGTGGGAAACTTCAACACCTGCCAGTTGGCTGTGCTTGATGTTTCCCCCTAAAACAAGCACTAAGCAAGCAGCAGGAGCAAGATGGTGTGAGGGCAGCGTTTAGTGTTGCCGAGAAAGCTGGAGCCTGCAGCCCAGGAGAGGGAGGATGCGGCTGTAGCACTCACTGAGCAGCAGATGTCCCCTACTGTTTCCCAATGTGTTACAGAAATGCAGTGTGTCAGGGGTTAAACAGGCAGCACCAGTATGGGATCAGTGCCCAAGCGTGCCTACAGAGGTAGAAGCAGTGTTCCCAGCTCTCAGGCATTGAGAGAAGAGGAAAAATCTCAACGCACCCGCCGTATGTTTCCAAAGCTTTGGGCAGGGCATCGTGGGATGGCAGCAAGCAGGAACTGTCGGGCTGTAGAGATCACCTCCAAGGGATCTTCCTGGAGAACAGATAGACAGGGCTGAGGAAGGCTAAGCACAACATCAGTTTTAGCTCTCAGTCCCTGCCTCCAAAAATGAAGCAGGAGCCACTGCACCACACCTAGGGGTTATTCACAGGTTACGCAGGTCACTTGAGCAGTGACTGTTCAACCCGAGGTCAAGAACAAGTTAAGACAGGAGTGAAGCAGCTTACGTTTCAGGCAGGAGCAAGCACTGACAGCTTCTTCTCAGCCCCAAGGTGTGAGCAAGCTGGCTTCCTTTGCTTTGCATAGGAAGGTGGGAAGAAGAGGGATGCCACCAGCAGCAGGGGAAGGGATAAAGAATAGGATTTCACAGTTACAAGAAGCAGGGGGAAAAAGAGAGACTGAACTTGACTCACATGCTCCATGAGGTCTGAGCTGTGCCCCGCTTGATCTGACTGGGGCAGGTCTTTCCCTTCCACAAATAGCTGGAGCAGCTGGATGTACAAATCGAGCGCCACGTAGAGGAAGGTCTGCTCTCGTGTGAGCAGCTCACGGTGAAAGCAAGGGGTGAGGCTAGAGGAGGTCACACACTGTCTGGTTAGCACCAGTTTCATGGAAGACCCAAACACAGAGGCACACAGCACCGCCTGGTACTATTGCCACTGTCTGTTTTACAAGCCCCGTTGTGTGCAGGAGCAGGGACACAGCCAGGCACGCTCCTGTTTGGAGCATAAAGCTGAAGGGGAACTTCTAGCAAAAGATATGGGGCTCCTTCAGTACCAACCCTGCCATGATCAAGTGTTCTCCTGCTCAGCTAAGGCAGGGGCTCAGCTCCCCTACCGGCCGTGCCAGCTGCTGTATGTGCAAACCAACAGCTACATCCTCACCAACACCTCCTTCCTGAGCCCAGCAGGACGTTTACCTGTAGAAGGCAACAGGCAAGAGCCGGATGTGACGGTCTGAGGTTGCGCTGCGCAGGACATGGTATTTTGTATCATCTGCAATAGCCAGAGAGAAGCACTAAGTGTCTTTAGTGGTCCTCACACCACTTTGCATGCTTCTAGAGCAGCACAGGGGCTCCACATTTTCATTCCAGCCCACAATAGGCAGCGCTTAGGCATGGGTACCCCTGAGAGAAGAACTCTGTCCCCTCTAAGACTTTTTCTACCAGAGGGAACAACACTGATCATGAGCTGGATCATAGAATGGTTTGAATTGGAGGGGACCTTAAATATCACCCCGTTCCAAACCCCCTGCATGGGCAGGGACACCTCCCACTAGATCAGACTGTTCGAAGCCCCTCCCAGCCTGGCCCTGAACACCTCCAGGGATGGGGCAGCCACTACTTCCCTGGGAAACCCGTGCCAGTGCCTCACCGCCCTCATTGTGAAGAATTTCATCCTTATGTCTAATCTAAATCTCCCCCTCTCCAATTTAAAGACACTGAAGCCTTTTTAAACATTCCCTCCCCAGCTTTCTTGAAGCCCCCTTTAGATACTTGAAGGTCGCTCTAAAGTCTTCTTGGAGTCTTCTCTTCTCCAGGCTGAACAACCCCAACTCTCTCACCCTGTAATCACCATACTGCAGGGTAGAAGCAGGGCATTCTTAGCTTTTACTCAAGCAAGTATTTTTCGTGCTGCTTTAAAAGGCCCACTGGTTGTTTCTTACAGATACACTCACACTGAACCTTCCCTTCCCACCCCTTGGCAGGACTCGCTCACCTTCCTCTGCTGAATGGAAGAGAAGTGGCCAGGACATGTCCCTCTCTTCCAGGCACTGCAAGATCTCCAGGGACCATTCCAGAGATGTCTGAAAATCCAGTCCTTCCTGGGTGTCAGAAAGAACAGGTCTTGTTTGTCTTAGGCTTTAGTTGCATCAAAGCAGAAAGGAACCCCTGTAGAAGAGACTGTGTACACGATGTGCTCTATGAAAGGCCCTTTATGAATTTAGCCCAAGTCTTTCCCCTTGCCTGGCAGCCTAGATTCCCCTCAGGCCACCAAGCACTGGAGAAATGAAATCTCTGCCTATGGCAGGAGAGTTGGTCCCTTTAAGGTCTCCTCCAACCTTATTCTATGAAATGTGGCCTTGACCACCAAACCAGGCATTGACAGGACTTAGCTGAGAATGCTTTGTGATACTGATGAGCATCCATCTCATCACCCACACGCTTCCCAGCAGAACTCAGCATGGAGCCACGGCATGTCCTGCTCTGACCCCACCCTGCTCTACAGAGCAGGCTTTTTTCCCCCCCTCCAACCCATTCAGTGAGAGCATCTTGGGATTTTTTTGGGGCATTACTCATTTTACTTGGAATAACCTCTCAGATCTGTGTGCTCAAGATGTTTCCTCAATGACTCTTCCTCCAGACTCTCCCAAAGACTATGAGACTAAACGATTATTTTTAACTTCTAAGCAGGAAGATGTTTAGGGCATGCAACTGCTGGAAGAAGCTTGTCATCTTTGCTTCTTCATTTTATAGCATGAAATCGTGTAGAAATCAAGTGCTCCTCCTTGCTGGGAACTCTTTCACCTGTGAAATACCATGTGTGTTTCCAGCCTGAGGAAAAACATCATCTAACTGCTTTTGTGTAGCATTTCGCAGTAAAGAGATGCGAGGTTCTTGTATTGCCTGGGAGGTGTAAAGTCTGAACAGGGAATTGAAAATAGTATCATTCAGGAAGCGAAAGAAAAGCTACTGTAGTGAAAGAGGAGATAACGTCAGAGGAAAATACAGGTTTAATCTGATCGGAACAGAAGGGCTTCCAGCAGGCTCTGTCTGGGATGCTGCTGACCCCTTTCTTCTGGCAGAACAAGCTACTAGCCTTCACAGTACCCGTACAAGACATTTTTGGGCATCAAACCAAGTGGATCAGACACACTCCATGTCATGAGGATTCCCTCAGGACTGAATTTACCTTTGGTGCTATTTTTGCTGAGATGAGATCCATGAGTGAGAAGAACAGCAGAGAAACAAGAAGCTGTAAGGAAAGAGACTGTCTGTTAGTTATATCTGTGGTGGTGACTCAGAACTTGCGCTTTCCAATCAGGAAATAACATTTCACAAAGTAAATCCCAGCATGAACCTGGACCAGCACTGCTTTTCCTTCCAGGTGAAGGCAGCATGTTTGAAGATGACATATTGCAGCTTAACAGTATTTATTGCTTCTAAGGGTGAATTCCACACTCAATTCACTATTCTCTAAGTTTGCTGCAGTCAACAAGTCAGACAATAGATGACAACTCCTCCCAAATACAGGAAAAACAGAGTGAGCTGCCACAGATGTAATCCTGGGGGAGAGCTAGCGTTGGTCCACAGCCAGCGTTCCACCAGCAGATGCTGTGCATCCTCTCATCTCAGCAAGTGCATCATAATCCTGTCCTGACAGATGCTAATTATTGCTTTTCTGGATCCTTACCACACAAATCAAAAGATGCTCTGGCTTTACAATCCTGGGAAGTTAAAGTAACTTATTTATTTCTGCTGCTAACCCAGTTGTAAAGCAAACCCTCCTTTCTTTTCCTGTCAGAGAAAGGAGAAGGCTGAGCCAGATGGCACATTCTTGCACAGAGCAGATCTGTTTGCGCATGCACTGCGGTCAGGCCAGGGCAGGGAACACAGTAGTGGGAGACCTTTCACTTCAACTGAGAAATTTCCAGAGGCACAGACTGCTGCATGTGGATAAATTACACAAAAAGCAGTGGCACGTGTGGAACAACTGGGTTCCTTGGATTTAACTACAGTGTCTCATCCCCAAAGGTACCTGTCCCACAACATTCTCCCCTTTGACAGGGAGATTTGCCCTTTAGTACTGTCTGTCACCTGAAGGGATTCAGCACCTGACCGCACTCCAGTCCTGCCTCTGGGACCAAGGATCTGTACAATCCCACCAGCACTGGAGCAGCAGCTGGGGGTCTGAGCTGAGGCCTGGATACCCGAGAGCTGCTGGGCCCCAGTTACACTCAGCCCTCTCACTGCTCAAGCTCCACCAGGGGAGATTCAGGCTTGAGATTAGGAAAAAGTTCTTCAAGGAGAGGGTGGTTAGGCATTGGAATGGTCTGCCAAGGGAGGTGGTTGAGTCACCGTCCCTGGAGGTATTTAAGGTTAGGGTAGATGAGGTGCTTAGGAGCATGATTTAGGGATTGGTGGGAATGGTTGGACTCGACGATCCAGTGGGTCTCTTCCAACCTGGTTATTCTGTGATTCTATGATTCTGTGTTCTCAGCCCTCCAGGCACCCTCCCTCCTATCTCAAGACGGATTTTTTGAGGTGAAAGCTGCTGTAATTTCACATGTACTAAATGCTCATATAGCTTACATAGAGTTAGTGACATCAGTTTCTGACTAGAGCTTTTGGCTCTAGACCAGTGTAAACAGAGGAGTTGTCGATCCCCTAGCAAGAAGAGCTGCCACCATAACTGTTCCCGGGAGCAGTAAAACTTAAGAGTAAATAGTAAGGCAGAGGTTCTGCTTCAACATTATTTACCCATGAACATTAGGACAAGGACACTCCCCATACTGAGCTCTGGTCCTGGTTGCCCTCTGGAAGACCAGACAGAACTGTGGGGCAGCAGCCCCGCTTCCTCCTCAGCAGAGGACTTTGGAGAATTCCTGTGCATGGAGGATATGGAGCATGGCAAAATGAAGAAGTATTTCCTGGAACAGACCTGGGAAAAAGCCTAGATTTTTTCCTGAGATTCCCAGTGTGTCTTCCCAGAGCCCTTAAAAATGCCCACACTGCTGTCTCACAAACGTTCTGCGTTTTCTTAAACTTCCAGCCAAGTTGCCTGAGCTGAAACCAACAAGGATGGCTCCTTTGCCACGGGGAGAGGTGATCCTGCCACACTAAGGAATGAACTCTCAATCTCTGCAGCGCTCTCCCCAGCTTCAGTTTTTAAAGCAGCTGGTTAACAGTCCTCCCCGACTTCATCGAGAAGCCAGTATTTGAGTTAAAAGTTTAAGTTTAGAACAACTTTGCCTCTAGGACAAGTATTTAGCAACCAGTAATTTACAGCCACGTTTTATCAAGTAGCCACCAGCAAGATTTCACAACAGGGTTTACCAGGGATACAGCAGAATCTCAGGACAACCATTTCTCACTTAAAGCTTCTCGTTCTCAAGCGTAGGGAACAGCAGAACATTTAAAACGTGGCCAATCTTGCCTGCTCTGCATCAGTCCCCAGTCTCTTCAGTGCATTTCTCTCTCGTCTGTGTGGCGACTGCTGTTGAACGGTACAATGGAGGAAGGCAGCAGGAATCCAAGGAGGGTCAGAGAGAGGGAAAACAGTTCCTGAAGAAAGGAAGCTAGGAAACAAAAGAAGCATGTCATGGGTTTGTAGGGGGGGGGAAATTAAGGAAAAAAAAAATCACAGCTGTGAATAAGGAAGAAATCAGGAGCTTAGGTAAAAGGTGTGGTTTTGTGACTGGGACAAACAAAATCATAGAATCACAGAATGCTTTGGGTTGGAAGAGAACTTTACAGGTCATCTAGTCCAGCCCCTTGCAGGAGCAGGAACGTGGTTAATTGGATCAGGTTGCTCAGAGCCCCATCCAAACTGGCCTTCAATATTTCCAGGGATGGGGCCTCCACCACCTCCCTGGGCCACCCATGCCAGTGTTTCACCGCCCTCGTTATAATAATATTCTTCCTTACATCCAGTCTAAATCTCCTCTCCCTTAGTTTGAAACCATTCCCCTTCATCCCATCCCTGCACTCCCTGAAAAAGAGCCCCTCCCCAGCTTTCCTGGAGACCTTTTCAGTACTGGAAGCTGCACTAAGGTCTCCCTGGAGCCTTCTCTGCTCTAGGCTGCACAACCCCAATGCTCTCAGCCTGTCCTCGTAAGAGAGGTGTCTTTATCACAAGTTGTACAGGTAGTTAACCCTGCATTCTACTACACAAGCATGTGATCATTACTTGCAACAACCTGCAAGAAGATTCTTATGCTAAATTCCCAGTGTTTGGAGAAAAGTTGGAGGATGCTGAATAGACAGTGTAACACCAAGCAAAGAAGGAAACATGCAGCAGAGAAGCAGACAGTAGCTTCAGGAGAGCAGAGATTCACCAAATCCAGGGAGCAAAGCATGCAGCAGATTGAGCAAATGACTCGACACTGTGCTAAAGGCTATTTCCACTGTCTGTCTAACAAGGACTCTGCCTTCTAGTCTCATCTAAAAAGATTTTCTTTTCCTTATGGTGAAACACTCTGACCTATATTACACAGAAGGACAGACTAAATAATTATAATGACCCATTTTAAGCTGAAACTGTACAAAGGAATCTCTGTATAGCTGTTCTACAAGCCTCAGTCCATATTAGCATTTCGTACAGCCTGCTGAAACCCAGCCTGCCTCAGAGAGCAGGCCTCCTAGGTGCTGATCCCTCAGAGAGCAGGTTCTCCTCCCCACAGATCTATGCTCAGCTCCTCATATGCACCTCGCAGCTGAGGACTGCCATTCCCTCAGTCTTTCCAGTTCTTCTGGAAGTGGAGCCCCAAAGAGTCTTTTCCACTGAGAACAAAGTACTGGCTCCAGCCTCGGCCACCAGACCTAGAAAGAAAGATGGAAATAGCATTAGTGGTGGTGTACTTAGTGTTAGAGTTGTCTGCAATCAGTTATGCACGCTATCTCAGCCAGGTACAATCAAATATTCATGTTGTTTCAGCCAGGCACTCAGAGAAAGAGTTTCTCCCCCCATCCCTTAAAGAAAAAGTCCAAACAGTACATACACACATGATAAGCATGAAAAGTTTCACACCCTGGAAACGTAAAGAGGGTCTTTTGTGACCATGTTTATACCACAGCACCCTGAAATTCCACTAACAGGGCCATTCATAATAAAGGAACTCAAAACACCACTGTTTACCTCACCTTTGCACACATTTATTGCAGGCAAAGCCATGCATCCCCATGTAAAAGAGTGCATGAAGAGTTACAGAAAAATCAGTGCTTTATAGGCTTTTTGGTTGCTTGACGCACGACAACCAGTGTCCCGTATAGCACATCCAAAACCAAGACAAGTCTCCCTTAAACAGCCTCTGTTCCACGTCCATAGGGCTTCATGGCTAGAGCTGGGATCGGCAGTATCAAAGGTACTAAAACACTCAGCAATTTTCCAAAGGCGTGAAGAATTACTACCCCTACACTTCACAGTTTACATGAAGTGAAGTTTAAAACAAATGCTCTGAACCGATACTAAAATTTTCATCTAGCACTTTTACGACAAAATACAAATGCTTACCGCTGCGGAGAAAAGCACAATGGGACATTTGGTTTGACAGGCTGTTAGAACATCATTGACCCTTTCTGCTGATTCCTCACAGTCCAAGCTGGCAGTAAGCAGGCCCTGAAAGAGGATAAATTACAAGATGACTATATATACATCTTCGCTGCTTTGCAGTACCTCACCAAGGCGTGTGTAAACTATTCAAAGATAACTGTAGGGGTCAGCACAGCCCAGCAAATGAAACACGCGCATCAAAGCTTCGCCTTCCCCCATCAGCTTTGTGGTATTGTATTAAAAATCACCTCTACCACTACTTCCACCTGCTACTTATCTTCATTTTCCTGGTTTATTGCTCTTATTTTTGGAATTTACACCAACAATTCTTGAAACAAGGGTACAAATAGCAGATCTTGTTGCTAAGAATAGTACGTAGTCAGGCATCCTAGTAGAGAAACAACTGCTCCAGCCAGCAAGGACAATGGAGCAGAATGACAAAAGCAGCAGCAGTTACCCTGAAGAAGTGAGTGGTGATGTCGTAGGAGAGTGCATACCCTCTGGAACAGACGTTCCTCTGTGGGAAGACAAGGAGAGAGGAAAAAAAAATATTAATTCCTTCCCTTTGGAATTATGATTTACTTGGAACATTTTAGGTGTCTGTCTCAACAGGACTTGGCACAAAAATCACCCTGTGAAATGCTGAGCATCAGTTCAGGCTGCAGAAACTCTGTTTCTGTACAAAGCAACATCACTGACTAGGTGGTGCTTTACAGTCCCAGCACCAGAAAGCAAATCAGCCCTGCAGACCACACGTAGTGGGTGGCAGAGGCAGTTGGATTAATAGTCTTTGGATGAATTGAGGTTTCTGGCTGTGCCTAATATGACAGTGCAGAAGGGGTTGAAAAACCCATCAGTCAGGATGAACAGAAATTATATCTATCCTCAGAGCACAACACAGTGCTTGGAGGGACCTGCAAGTCAACTGATCTGCCCCCAGGAAGCTGCAGGGATGTTTCTGAATGTTCGGCTAAGTGCACATAACTCAGGAGGATGAGCAGAATCTCATTCTGTGCATAGAAAATCAGTTTAACGCCCCAGCACAACAGAGAAATTGGAGAAGAGCTCACGCTTAGTCCCTTAGTTCTAGGCCTCCATGGGAACATGGCAGGCTTCTCTTCAACCCACTGTCAACAAAGAGCAGGTGGCACAAAAGGATGACGTATGTATGGAAAGACAACGTATCCACCCAGGACAGAACATCCCCAGGGCTGCTGCATGTGCACCAGAGACATGGTCACGAACAATGCAAGTGGAAAGAACATTCTTACTGCTCCAGAACTGGCTGAGCTACTACCTGGCTGCTCTGTGATCACTCACTGAGGATTTTATCCCTGGATTGTACACACCCACTCCAACCACTGGTATGCTGGCTGGCTCCACCACAGATTTGCCTACACTATTTCCCAAGGATTCTCTCTCAATAGCACAAAATGCCACCACAATTTGAAATGAACGAACCCAAATTCATCGTAGAGCAGACAGTGCTGAGAGGGCCTCTGCAAAGCTAGTGGCTGGAGAGTCTCGCTGGGGAGTCTTGAGCATAACAAGTGAAACCTCCCTACGTTCTGACAGAAGCTAAACTTGTTTCATTTTGGCTGCATTTTAACTCCTGCCCTAAACTCAAATTTAAGTTCTTTTTCTAGAACATTTACCAATAAGAAATTATCGTTTGGCTAACGACACATACCAGTTCTGAGATTACAAAATCAAAAAAGTCTTCACAGTCCAACACGGTTTTCTTTCCTTTTTGACAGGTCCTGAGCAGAGCAGACGCAGGGAGCCCTACCAGAACTCTTAAGCCGGGAAGAATAAAAACAAAATTGAGGTTACTGTCAAGAGGAGAATCAGACTCCACACTCTCAGGGCACATCTTTGATATTCAGGAGAGTTTGAGCATGTGTTGAATGTGAGAGATCTCAAGCACATTGACAGAAAATGTACAAGGAATTTTTCCAGTTGCCCAGAAAAGCACCTGCATTTCAATGAGGTACATGCCACCTTCAGAAATACCATCAGCAGCTCAAAAATAGACAACTAGATTACAACAGCAAACAGAGTAATTTAACTAGAGTTAACACAAGTGGTGGGATTAAGAGTGTTGCTGGCTGTAAGCAGCATCCATGAAGACATGCGGTCTATGAAATCCAGCCTACTGGCAGGGGCAACTGGTAGCCCAAGACAGCACACTGAAACACAGCTAAGTCGCATGGGTACCATGAGAAAAGATTACTTGCACAAATGTTACCGTGACCCATGGTGTCATTTTCACTAGTGCAGAATCAGAGGAGAGGCTACCCAACTATGCGGTACACCCCAGATTGCTTTGAACAGCAATTTTGTTCCCAGCTGTTCAGACCTGCATTTACCTTCTGTGCAGCAGCAGCTCCTGCTGCCTCCACAACTGCTCACTCAAAGCAAAGCCATGTTTTCTGTCTTTCAGTCTTGCCCGAAGAACCTCAAACAGGAAATGTGTCTGCGCATTCAAGCAGCCAGAAAGCAACTTTTGCCTACACCCCAGCTCCAGCACCATCTCCTGAACAGGGAGGTGGGGGAAAAAGAACATTTGTCAGGGCTAGTTTGCTTTCAAACCCTCTTTGTTTCCCTGCAGTAACACAAAGATCAATAAGAAAAATCTCTCCCTCGATATTTCTGTGCCACTGCTCACATCCGAGAGACAAATGTCAGCCTTACATACACCGAGACAGTAGGAAATACTTTGACTGGTCAAACTGAAGGACTGAACACACAGGTACATAAAGTGAAATCACCTGCAGCTTGCAGAGAATACCAGGATTGACTGACATCTTCGACTGGCCACAGCTACCCAGGTCTGACCTGAAATTAAGAGACACAAGAGGTAACTAACCCTGTTAGCCCAGGAGGGTAACACAGTTTAAATAAAGTCAAATGGCTTCAGATGAATGCAAAGCTCTAACTCTAATGTTCTTTAAATAAGTTGTTGGTGAGAGAGCAACTCTCCTCTAACACTCCCTCCTTATTTCCAGCTTCAGCCACTTCCCCAGGGGCACTGACGCTTGTCTGGCCGAAGAAATCTGAATACAAATTCAACTTAAAAAAGACAGACAGGCTAGAGACTATCTGTGGCTTCAACTCCAGACCTCTGTCACCAAAAGCAAGATTGTTATGCAAAGACTGGTGAGTCACGCAGAGCCACCTCCCAGCTTTCACTGCCAGCCAGACCTGTGAGAAGGAAAAAGCTTCCACAGCCCCATGCAAGGCACAAACTCGAAACTCCTAGCTTGCAAGGGCTTTAGCAGAAGTATTACTTCTGCAAAAATGCAAGTAACGATACAGAATACCTTTGTGAGTAATCCAGAATGGTATTGATGACAATGGCACAAGCCTCCTCCAGGTCTCCATCGCAGCCACCAGAAGCAGAAGGCACTGGAAGATACCATTGATAGATGGCCCAATAGTGGAAGTCCTGTCTGAAGTATTGAAAACGAGAAGATAGGAAATCTATCATGGCGTTTTAATGGTGCTCTTCCCTTAATGTAAAAGGAAGTTCATACACCAAATAGAGCGGAATGACAGATAGAAGCACCCACACAAGTGCAGATTTAAGAAGAGCTGTGCACCAGGTACCCCGCGTCCTGATGGCAGCCGTCTCTTGCTTCTGGAAATGGGGAGGGGTTGTGAAAAGCTATTTGGAAGGACTGCACGTGCAGGCCAGGGATTGTCTTGGTGAATGTCCTCAACTTAAAGCACATAACTCATTCTAGCATTGCTTAAACTCTGGTGGCCTGCAGCAGCTTGTTTAAATACTTCTGTTGTTAACTTCCTGATCTTCAATACTTTTTCCTAACTTGAGTGGCAAAGACTCTTGAACTGTTCCCTTTCCCACAGGGCCCCTTTGCACTCGCCTTTCTGAAGCAGAGAGAATATCGTTTTCAGGGTACACTTCCAGCTCCAGCAGCAGCCACTCTCTGAAAGACAACTGGGAAAAGCAACCATTTAGGTAAGAGGGCAGATGGGCAAGGAAAGTAACCTGTGCAGAGCTGCCACCTTCTTGCCAACATAAAACCCTCTTTCACCCACACCCAGACACAATCCCGTGCAGATTAAGAGATGGAACAGCAGACAGAAGTCCCTGTAGCTTCCCTTATAATAAATCTAAACTAAAACCCCAATGGCATTCAAAAATTTACTGAAAGCAAGCCTATATAGCATCTCTTGCACACACCCCCGCACACCCCCACTCCTTTGACATTTCCAAACACGTTCATCTTCTTAAACCAGAATGAATGTATGTTATTAGAAATAAATGCCAAAATGAACAAAGCATCACAGTCAGACAGACTGCAATAAGCATCAAAGAAAGGTTATAATGCAAAGGTATATTAGCCTTGTGCATCAAGCTGGCCAAGCACGAGGAGTAACACAGCAAAATCCTCTGCACAAGGACAAACTGGTTTTATATGAACCTGGTTGAAAGAAGAAATCCTGCCAAATCTGATACATTGCAAGGATGGTATCAAGAGATCCAAGATGTTAGCGTACTTCATAGCGAGGCAGAGCCAAGCTATTTGAGATGCACAGGTGGCTGAGGAGAACGTTGCCATTTAGACAAAGCACCACAAAAAGCAAGCAAGTATTTTCTGTCATTTGACTGTCTTCATAGACAGCACACAGTAGGGAGCTAAGGTTACGGACAGGCTATTTCTCTAAAACTCCTGATGATTTTCTTACTGCAAAGGTGTGCCCTGTCAAGCTTTCTGCTTTTACGATAAGCAGGACAAAAGCTGTACCTCTAGTTTTCTGCTTTATCACCTCCACCAAAATCATATGATCATAGAATCATTAGGTTGGAAAAGACCTTCGAGCTCATCAATTCTAACTGTACCTCTCCACTACTAAATCATACCCCAAAGCATAAATCTACACATTGAGCACATAACCTCTTGCACATGACATCTTCACTGTCGAATCAGCTTCTCAGGCATTAAATTTTTATGAGAAGCGTTTCATCACCAAAAAAGAAACTGTGAAGAGCAGATCTGAGAAACGAGAATTATAGTATGAACGAAGTCATGGAAAAGATTCATACCTGGAATGCTTTTTCCTTCAAGAGTTCTTGAAAGCGTGTTTGCTTCCACAAACAGAGGCTGGCTCTTTTGTAGTTCAGGGAGGGGCATGACAAGGAACTCCAAATCAGCTCTGTTTTAGCCTCCTCACATGGGATTCCCCGAGCTTCCAAGCACAGTCGTGGCATGAGGTACTGCAGCTAGAACAAAGGCATAAACCCCCTCCACATCTCCATCACAAACAAAGGCCTAGTGTCTGGTTGTGTGAAGCTGCCAAACGAGCAAACACACAAGACTAAGATGGGAGCGGTTTTATGTAGTTTTCTTTGCACAAGTTACAGCTGTGCACTTTGCAGTGGGAAAGAGAACTAAGACTTATCTTTTGCAGAAGTAATAGCAAAATGTTTTCCCTTTACCTTTTTAACAAGGCTAGGAGGAATCAAGGCACACAAGTCTTCATGAGAACAGGATGAAAACTTGCACATTAGATAAGATGCTGCTGCAGTGCAAAACCTGATAGAGAAAAAGAATAAACTCTGATGTCTGGTTGGTTCAATCATATCTTTTCCCACTCATGAAAGCCCGAAGTTAAAACAAAGACTGAGGGTTTAAAATGCTTTTAACCAACACAACCCAAACTTATTCGCTTTTGGGACCTCTTTTGTTAATGTGCTCCCAACCCCATGTACATGAATCGCATAAATTTCAGAACCAGGGACTAAACTGAAACCTTTGACAGCCTCCAGTCAGCCCTTTCTCCAGCAGGCAGCGCAATTAGCAGGATGTTATTTCATCATGCAGGACCATCATCAGTCCATTTCTCTGTGCAGCACAAATGCTTAGAGATGCTCTGGAAATCCCTCCACAGGAGCATTCCAGCATCCCTCCTGTGGCAAACCTAAAGCCATCGCCTGGGGAAGCAAGGACCTCACCTCATGCAGAAGGCAAAGGACTCTTCCGTCCTGCACACTAACAAGCAGTTCCAGTACTCAGAAACAGAAAGGGCCTTTTCAGGTACAAGCTGAGAAATCCCAAAATTGGCTTTCACTTCAGGAATTAAAGCTCTAGATTCACTTAAGTGGATCACAAAAGCTGCTAGTCCCAAAATGTGAGCATCATCCAGGGAAGGACCCTACAAATCAAACATAAGTAAAGAACTGAAGAGAGACACATTTCATATGTAACAAAACCACCTTGCTCAGAAAAAAAAAAAACAGAATTAGTCAAGTAGCAGAACATTATATCTGCCCACTGTCTAATAGTGCAGTGATATTAATTTAACAGATGAGACACCAGTGCTGAGCTGTTGTGCACCTAGCTTTGGTCAACCTGCAGCAAAATTTGTTCTATAACACAGTAACTTAAAGCAACCAGCAGTATATTCAGCCCAGCAGAACTTAAAACTTCCAAGGCTTTCTGGCTTTGATCACAGCTAATCTAGGCTGTCAACCTTTTAATTTCACCCGTGCAACACCAGAGTGTAAAGGAAATAAAATTAAGTTATTTTAAAGAAAACCATGCACTGCTGCACCCCAGATTTGGGGGTCTTACTTTTATTTTTAAGCAGTGTACAGCTGAATTATTCAAGGTGGAAGCATGGGGATTAAGCATTCTACTATTTTCCTCTGTCCTTCTTCATGAACTTGCTTATTTTAGCTCCTGTTAAAAAATAATCCCAGAATGTATTAACCTACTGCAGCAGCAGTTCTGCAGGAAAACACCCAGCTCACATTCCTGAGAGCAAGCCGTACTGCTTGTCTGAAATTAGATTCTTTTTCTGGAAGGCTGAGAGCTAGTGAGGTCCCTCCACAGCACAATCCAGACAGGTACATGCCCCACAGCTCAGGAAATGGAGCCAGAATAGCCTTTAGCACACTATAACCATATGATTTGTGGTTGGAAAACTAACCTGATGATAAATAAGCTGGCAGAGCCTTCCCAGAAGGGCAGGTAAGAGATTCCTGTGTCCACAGATCATCTTCACAAACAAGGAGAGGCATGGTCCCTGCCTGCAGAATAAAAATCACATGCTCGTTTTACTGCTTCATTTTATCCCCAGTACAGGAAGAGGTATTTAAAAATGCTTAAACACAGTGAACCTGAGCTATACTTCTCTGTAAATACAGGACAATTATCGTTCCATTTATAGGCTCAAAGGAAGTGTCATTTTTGGAGTATCTGACTCCTACAGAGACATGAAACCCACCAGTGCCCTGCTTCAAGCACTTGATAACATCTAGTCAAAGAGTGTTTTGAGATGACAACAAGGAGAGGAGGGAGCTCACAGTCTTTTTCAGACAGAGAGCACAAGGTAAACAGAGTTAGAGCAATAAAAGAGATCAAAAACCAAAGCAAGAGCAAAAAGGAATTAATGTGCCGTGGTCCTGTTGCAAAAACAGAGGAAGGGAGGAACAGAGGGATTTCCCCACCCAGCTGACAAAAAAAGCCAGCAGCCTCAGAGGAGATCAGATGGGGAGCTGGGTTTAGAAATGATTTCCTGGGATGCTCTTTTTCATCACAGCTACTTTCCAGCACAGGTTTTCACTAGAGATTCATCTGCTCCAGGGCAAAACACACTGGTTGCCAAAGCATGCTGCAATCCAGGAAGGCAAACCTCTAGCTCGGTACCAACAGCAGCTGGGATCACAGGCAACTTGTCAGGACATTGTTTTTTCCCACTGAAATGCTGACAACTCCCTCCTCATAGAGGCCAGAATCAAACTGAGTCAGTTCCAGGAAGGAAAAGGGGATGAGAAGTAGAGAGGTGGTGTATCACGCTGCTCTTCCTGTGCCTGCAGCATTAGCCTTTATGCCTCACTCATTTCGTAGCAGATATTAGATATGGCATTAGGGACGAAGGGTGACCATGCCAAAAGCACTGAATGTGCCCAAAGGACACCCCAAAGACACATCAGTGCTCGCTGTCAAAAGACAAGTGTTATCCTCCCCAGATCTCTAGTGTCAACCAGCAAGTAATTCCTGGATAGAGAGAATTTGCTTCATTCCCCATCCCTCACCAAGACATAAACACCAACCACAGCATGTAGTATGCGTGGAAATATTTTATACCTTGTCACAGAGCACAAAGCAGAGCCAAATGTCACCTTTTTCTGAAAGATCGGTAACAACAGAGAAGAAATGTATTTTATTTACACATGTACATCAAAGTGCATTAGTTCTTAGATTACAGAAACTCAGAATAAAGCAGTCTGGCACAGTGGGCACGAGCAACCAGAAGTCCTTCCTTGCCCCTGGACAAGTGTTGGAATTCTAGTATATAAACCAGTTTTGATTTCCCTACTTTTCTACTTGCATCTTACCTGTCAGGAGGGTGAAAATAGGAAGCAGCTATTAGGTTTTGGCAGAATGATGTCAGCAGAAGATCAACAACCTGGAATAAGAAAGACACTGCTAATTTCTATTTGTCAGCAGGCTGGTTATCTAGATCTAATTTTCTGCTGCATATATATTATGCTTCCCAACATTAAAACATGGAGACAAATTGGTTAATGACATTCACCGCAAGTTAAACAGACCCAACGGCACTAAGAAGAGATAGAAAGTTAAGCCCATAACAGCCCAGGAATGATCCCAGCACACAATACCTAGACAAGCCTGGTGGAGAAAGCCTAGCTCATCACAGGGTTGCTGAATTAGAATCTATCTCCAGATCTCACCCAACAACTTCCAGGAGGTCAGAACACATGAATAATCTGTGCACGAGGTTGACAGAAGTGTATTTCCTGTACTCCACAGACAATGCAACCTTTCACACACACTACCCAGATGCGTTTTTACTGACCCAGCCCTACTCGCTTCTCACCCCAAGCCAGATGGCACTCACACTCTGATGGCAGCGTTCCAGCCTGGGGGCAGAAATGTCAACTTGGATTGGAGAACTGAAAGCAGCAGTTTCACTCTCATCACTGCCGTGACCTAAGACGCTCGTGAGTCTGTCAGAAATCACAGCAATCTGTGCTGGCACCTCTGCAGAAAGGCAACCGGAGAAAAGGAGAATCAAGACGGAAGGAATGAAAGATTTACAACTCCATATAGCAGAAAGAACAAGTGAAATATATACCCTAATTGATCAGAGCCCTAAGTATTCCATGAAAAGCTTTAAAAAGCAAAAAAATGTTTGCTGGAACACAGTGATCATAATTTTCATTTTAGAGGACAGTGTTATTTTTTCCCCAGTACTATTACCAACACACATCAAGAACAGTTTTTCACACCATAAAGGAAACAGTCTTCAGAAAGGGACCCCAAGTCACCAGGGGAAGCCCCAGGGATGGGGATGCCCATCTTGGCAAAGATTGGTGTGGTACCAGGTTTCAAACTCAAGCATGGGAAATGTGTCAGGCATTAAAATTCATATATATTCATAGCCAGAAGGATTATACAGATCTGAAAGATTACTATCTTCATGTACCAGTGGCAAGTAACTACTGTTGTTGCTTTGGCTAGCATTAGCCACATTTTATTAACATAGCTTTTGTAACAGCCAACTATGGGTAGTTATAACTTGCCTTCCTGCATACCTTCGTATTTAGCCTGGTCCACACTCAGCATCCTTAGTTCAGCCAGTTCAGCCTTCAGCTGCTCAACCGGCTGTTTGGAATGGCTGGGCTCTACTTTTGTTTCATCTAGAAAAGTAAGAGAGAAATGCAATGCACCACCCTCACCTTTGTGCATTATATCTATTCATAAAATGCATTCATTGATCTCTGCAGACATTTTCTGTAAAAGCAGTGTTTATTTTTCTATAAGCTATATATTTTACATTAAAAATGTGCTATTTGACTAACAATTTATGAGTTTATGCCTAGCTGCAGAAAGGAATTAGTTTAAAGATGAGGCAAAAGAGCTGACCTTTCAGAGTTTTTTCACAGAAAAATTTGCTGTCCTCAAGACTGGAACCAGTCTCAAAATAGACACAGACATTATAGCATGAATACAAAGTCATCAGCTTCATCTCGTGCCCGGCCCTGCACACTTCCAGATGCTGCCTATTATTCTATTCTGGTTTTCGTTTAAAAGAAAAAATAAAAGGAAATTCCTTTTACCACTAAAAAGAGAATGCCACCAGCAACAAGCTGCCACAGCGCAGCCCCAGAAGCCACCCAGCGTGGTTTGTTAGACAGGAACAGCGTCTCGTTAACAGGCCAGAAATAACTCAACCATGAACAAGAGAAGTAAATAGCAAGGTTAAAATTAACGCTTGTTATGAGCATGTTGTAAAGCAACACAGTGCTAGGAGTCTGCTGAGTCACCTTTATGTGCAAGAGCGAGCACTTAACGAACAGGGCAGGCTTAGAGCCGACAGATCCTCCGTCCTGCCCTAAATCCAGTCTGTGCAAGAACACAGGGACGGATTAGGATGCAGGGGATGGCAGGGGACACGGTTCTGACTGTGCCACTAGAGGTCAGTGGCAATTCAAGGACTCCTGCAGGGCTCTGGCTGCCAGCTGGGATCTTGTGGATCCCAACACAGGGATCCTTCATCCCTGCTGGTTGCCAGGACAACCTCAGCAGCCAGACTGCTGCACATCTGCAGTTCCCCGGGACTGCTTTGTCATGCCTCTCGAGCTACAGCATCTCCAGAAAGCTTCAAAAGCTCAAAGTGCCCTGGGTAGGAGTCAATTACAGACTCGCCTCTGTATATGGAGTATGCTTGTCTCCGCCACACTCTGGGAATGACCTCTGCTCACAAGCCTAACATTTTCATCTCGTATAAACCCATGGTAAGGCTGTTGCCCGTTTTAAGATGCATTGGAAACACCCACTTGCTGAAAGAGATAGGCAAGCTCCTTAAATACCTATTACACCAACTCACACTGTACCAGCAACATGGCTACGGTGACGGGACTTGAAATTAGCAGGGTCCCCCCCACCCAAACGCATACAAACTACGCACTGCAATCCCTGCACTGCAATTCCTGCACCGCTGACTCCATCCCTAGCCCCTCCTGTTCCCCCAGATCTCAGTCACCCGCAGTAATCCCTCCTCAAAGGGGATGATGATGAGTTCAGACTGCAAAAAGGGCTATTTCACAAGGGATTGAACCAGCAGGTTCACACCCCAGGCGAGCTGGAGCTGAGAATTCAAGCTGATTCATGGAGGTGTATTTGAGCTAGATTTAAATCAGCCAGCTCAGGCAGCATTTGCAGCCTCAGCACAGCACAAAGCTCTGCAGGGACTGCAAAAATCCCACCCAAGCAGGACAGGCAGAGAAAGTTATTAAGAGTTACTCTATTTAAGAACTCCACAGGACACAAAGAACACATACATATTTAAATATAGATTAAAGACCAAATTAGCTGTAACTTCTTGAAGATGATCAGTTCAGGAGAACATTAATGGAAAAATTAACTTTTCTTCAAACATCTGTAAGCAAATATTCCGTTTTTTTACCTTGTAACATTTTCTCTTTCATAGAATGACAGGCTTGCATGTATGTGGAGTACAGGTTTGAGGGTATTTTATCAGCTCTAGAATAATAACAATAAAAAAAGCATTTATTATACCACAGAACCACATTCAAACTTCAGCTTTATTAAATACAAACATGAACGGCAGCTATGCTATGAAATGTAATTACAGAGGCTCCAAAAGCATACAGAGCATCTGAAGCATTTTTTAATCATGATGTGACATCAGGACCAGAAATTTATGTCCAAGGCTTTAATAGCAAGTATGATACACGTGTAACACTACACAAAACAATAATATATATATATAATTATCGCACACATTAATACCCAATTCATGTACAGTACATGTCCAAGATCACGTAACAGTGTAAGTTAGGTGATGCAGCATTCACACATCTAAAACACCAGTCTGATGGAGACCAAAGTCTGACCTCCAACACTTGCTGGGCAGGCACTTGATGCCAAAAACATACAAGGCTCCCTAGAACTCATCTGCTTCACTTACACCTTTAATTTTAAAAAATTATCCAGTCTATTTTAGAGTCAGACTGGAATGACAAGGCAAGTCCAAATGGCTCATTTGTAAGCAGTTACAGAGCAACGACTGGATTTAAGACAAAGCTGTTTCTGCAGTGCAGAAGAGCACTTTTAAGCATACGTACAGGACAAGCTTGAGTTCTAAGAGGGGCTGTGTTCTCCTGGGACGTTATCCTGGTGTCCCTTAAGAACAGCTCATAAAGCATTAACCCACATTTAGGTTTCATCTTCCCCTTCTCCTATATCCTCTCCCAAAGAGAGGGGAGCTTTTCACAGGTGGGCTCATCTTCCTTGCATAAAAACACACCCGGCCTGCAGCCAGAGGGCTGCACTGGACAACTTCTAGATCATTTCAGTGGTTTCAATGGTTTTAAGATGGTGAGAGGACTCATTACAGAACTGAAGACCTTCACCTCGACAGATAAGATGCTCCATCATCCACAACCTGCAAGCCACAAGCCTGGCCACAAAGCCAACACTCAGTGGTTTTTAACCAAGGTGTCAAAGCCTCCAATAAAGTGGTGTAAAGTCAAACGTTCTGAAGAGAAAGTCCAGAAGCACAGAAAATAACACTGGAAAGTCTTGATACCTCTTTAGAGAATCTATAAAAGCCATGCGGACGTCTGGGGTTTTGGGGAGCTGCAACAGCAAAACAGGTAGGTTAGGCATAAATTACCTGTGTGCAAACACACATCTAGATGGAAGGATCAAAAAAAAGAACCAAAACCTAATACTAACCATACGTGGCCTGAGCAAAGCAGGAAGAAACCAGGAAGTATAATATGGTCGCCTGAAAATACTGAGAGAGAAAAGAAATACAGCAAAACATTAAAGATGCCAAAGTTGCTAAGTGCCATTTCATTATCTCAAGAATTAATTTGGCTCCTGCAAATAAGAAATATTCATGGAAACCTGAATAGCCACAGACAAACCAAGCTCAGATTAGCCAATAGTTATTCATTTCTTTAATTTTCCTTTTTATTTACTGGAACATCTGTGGATTTCTCTTGCAGGTATGCACATGCCTTTCTTGCTCTCTGCAGAATTAGCTTTTATTTAGATGATTGCTGCGGAACGGGTAGGATCATAGAATGATTAAAGTTGGAAAAAAAATCTATAAGATTGAGTTAAATGGTCAGCCCAACACAACTGTGCCTCGTAAACCATGTCACAAAGTACCATGTCTACACATTTTTCGAACACCTCCAGGGATGGAGACTCCATCACTTCCCTAAACAGCCCGTGCCAAGGTTGCACCACTCTTTCGATAAAGAAATTCGTCCTAATCTCCAATCTAAGCATCCCCTGGCATAACTTGAGGCCACTTCCTCTCATCCTACTGCTAGTTATTTGGGAGAGAGATCAACACCCACCTCATTACAACCTCCTTCCAGGTAGTTGTGGAGAGCGATAAGGTCTCCCCTCAGCCCTCTACGCTCCAGGAAAACACAGGAAGAATTTCCCCAAACCTCCTCTGCTCACATCCTCAGTTTTCCTTGTGTTGTTATTTTGATTTGGATTTGGCTCATATTATTTTTATAGCTAAAACCAAGAGTCGAGAAGCACAAATTACCTGGCTTCTATCACAGATGTTGGGATCTTCCTTGTGTTCTCAAATATCTGAAGGGCCTTTTCAACGTCACGAAGCGCCTGGCCCTGGGGCTGGCCCGCAGGAGGAACAACAAGAGAAAGATGTTGTGAGAAATCAAAGATGACAATAATCTTCCCTGCTTGTTCTTTCAGGGTTACTAACAGCTGTCTGTGCTGTGAAGGGAAGCGACTGAACGACACAATTGAACAACAAGAACTACCTGATATGCAGAGTAAAACTGCAGGATGGAGAAATAGGGCTTGAACCATCAGCCTGCCCCGATAAGGCTGTTATCTAGAACAGCTATTTTGTGTCAGCCCAAAGGTCCATGTACTTCTGTACATACCTCCTACAGCAACTGTGGCAGAGACTCCTCCTTAACATCACACTGTTTATGCAGTTATCCCCCATGAGGACAATATTGTTTGTTCTGAATTTGTTTTATTGTTGTTCTATTTTGGCTTGTACTCTTGGAGTCAAGACCCATAATCTTTGCTTTCAGCCCATGCTTCTGCACCTCAGGCACAGCGACTGCCACCTCAGGTTTCTCTGGTTTGAGCCATAAGACGTATCTAAGACTGCAATAACCTTTCTGACTTGGAAGAAATTAAATGAAATCTGCACTTATGACTTTCTGTTCATCACAGGGTGAGATTTCGTTGCAGCACATCCACCTACCTTGTATCACCAGTGTGTATTTAAGCTGCCTGCCTGTATAAACGAGGCCCCCTCGTCTGCCATAATTGAGATAAAAATAAAGGAAGGAACAATAAAGCCAAAAATGTTGCCTTATCACTTATTGTCGTTACCCAAAATCTATCACGAGCCACAGTGTGAAACTGCAGGCTGTAAATTCCCTCCCTAAATCACCATTAGAAAACAGACTCTTTCATTTATTTGCTATGCCCCACAATAGAAGATGGGCAAGAGGCAGCCAGCGCTTTCCCAGCCTCAAAGAGCAGGTGCCAACACGCTAACATAGGTGCTGTTTGACTGGCTAATTGCCGAGTTCCTCTCCTACTTGGCTCTGGGAACACACATCACGGTCTGTTTGCCCTCTACACAGCTCTAGTTTTCATGATATCCGGGGAAAGTTTCCATACTTATCACCACTGCATCTTAAAGTTGGAGAATATTTGGCAGTGTGCTCAGTCTTGGTAGGAATGGCAGACAGGCGGATAATCCGAGCTGTTTTCCAAAGGAAAAGGGACATGGCTGATGAGAAAATGGCAAAATACAGACCAACAGTACCTGCACAGATTCATCTGCGGAAGATAAGTCTTCGTAGAGCCCCATATCTTCTATAGCAACCTGTGTGCGGTTACAGAGAGTTGCACGTGGTCACAACACAGCTGGTATTGCAACAGAGCCAGAAAGAACTCTCTCCAAAGAGACAAGTTTGACTGACCTTGAGGTCGGCCAGTCTGGTTTTAGCCAGAGTGATGTACTCTAAGAGCAGAGACCGATGTTTTGTTGGCACAAAAGGCGGGTACATTATATGGACCTGAAATGTGGAATTCAAAACAAGATTTGCCGTTTTTCCAGGGTATCAGTGAATGTGGGAATATAACAGAAGATTGGCAAGGAGGAACTGTAAAACACGCTCAAGAGACCTTGCAGCTGGGATGCAGAAAAACACACAAACCATCCTAATCATGGCTTGATCTTGTGTGCTCGACAAGTAGAAACTTTGTGTTTAGGTAACATAGGCCTGTGATAAACTCAGGGTCATCTCAGAAAACACACTCAAGGTTCCTGCCCTGCTGAGAACAAAGCACAGTAGAAAACTACTATGCTTTTCCCCTAACAAATTCAGGCTAAGCAGTACATTTGGCACACATGCTTTCTAGCAAGGGCCGAGCTCAGCAGTGCCTGCATTCCTGCTTGTTTCCTCTGCCTAGGTGCTGGTTGAGAGTGCCCTCAGTTCATGAGGTAACAGAAATTTACTCTTTGTACTTCATCTGCAGCTTTGTGGTTGCTCCTGCATTCTGCCTGTGTTTGGCTCACACAGTGTAAAATTCTGGTTAATGTTTACAGTAATTTACCTGAATTATTTCTCAAAGAATATATTAATGCTTGTTTTTAGAAAAGCCATTCTTACAGCAGCTGACAATTTTTCCCCAACAGCAACAAACAAGCAAAAAAAAAAAAAAATCACTTTAGTGCTTACACCTAACTCCATGAAAGGAATTCTTCTATTTACAAGAGAGAGAATCTCATACTTCCTTATTCCAGTGAGAAAAGGTTTCGAATGATGTATCAGAAGTAACGCAGTTACTATAACAACATTAATAACATGATGAATCTAGTCCAAAGCACAAGTACGTTCACTTTGGAGCACCTCTGTACCAGTATTTGCAAAACTGCCTCTGTTAGCATCTTCTCACCTTCAAGTATGGCGCTGTTTCAAAGGGCACTAGCTCGGATAAGAACTCAAAGAGGAAGACCAGAGCTTTCTTACTGCTCCCATGGTGACCACCAGCGTTCCCAAAAGAAGCCTGAAACAGTGGAAGATGACAACGCAGCCTTTCAGTGTGGAGAAAATCCCCATGCCAGCCATGCTGTAACTCAGTGCACAAGTCCCAGACATCCATTACAGATATCTGCTTGCTTTCAAGAGAATCCTTTTGCAGAAGAGTATCCAGAGACAGTTTATAGAGGTCTCTGGGGAAGTTCTCTTAGAGTTTCTATGTCTGGCTTCCAGAAAGCCTGTCATGCCACATTGACAAGTTCATTCTGATGTGCTATCATGAGAACACCTAGAAGGGTTAAACTTTGCACCAAAGGAGTTGGCAAAAAGCAAAGGATTGTGTTCATCAAGGAACCACCAACCTGGCAGCTTCTGCACGACTTTACCTGGGCATTACAAGGGAAATAAGCCAGTCTGAGGGCTATACAGAACATCACTAGTTCACCTTCATCCTGAACACTATCAGCAAAGGCTGAGCTGAGATTTGCAAGCTCATACAAAGGAATTTAGAGGTTTAAATTACATTGATATTTGCATACCTAAAATACCTACATGTTTACCATTAAAAGCTAACAGCCAATTATCTATAAGGTCAAACACAGCAATTACAGTTGCATGCAAACATCCAGGAAAGAGGACTGCTTCATCTGCAATAACCCACAACTTATGCAATAACAACAGTGTTGGTTATCAAGATACTGAGATACATCCAGGATTATGATTATAACAGGAATTACATGTCTGCATTCCTGACAAATAACTAGAGAAGGCAAGATGGACTTAAAAGATGAAAGAAGCAAAGAACAGAGAAAGTCAAATAAATACATTCTTTGCAGACACAAAGGCAGTAATAAATATTAAATCATTCCTAATACCAACATGATCACTTGTTACTCTTTCTTTCCCTCTCGCCAATTCCTGTCTATCTTGTCTGAAACCAGGATTTTGTGGTGTAGCAGAACATTCCTTGTGCACAGGTTTCTCACATACTTGAAACAAAGATTACCAGTCAGGCCTCATGTAATCGTACCTTAAACCATTCAGAGTAAGGCATGAACACGGCAGGTCCCTCTAGAGCAGCCTGACGAGCTATCAGGAACACAGTGATCATGTTTTCCATATCATAATTCTTGAAGGCCTTTATCAGGAGATGGCTCAGTAGGTCTAGAAACGTAAAAGAATAACTTCAAACTTTGCTCTTGACAACTTGTTCCATAATTTTCTACAGTAAAGGACAAAAAATATCTGTGATAAAACATCTGCCACATAAAGAAGGAAGTATATTGCATGAGGAACCTTTGGAACTTGACTATATTTCTTCCGGACACTTTCAATGGTCAAATACTCTAGGATTTCGACCTGCAAAAATTGCAGAGTGTCCAGCAATGAAATAATCAGTAAAACTCCAACAAACAAGGTCTGCTAGCAAAGATGAGTTAGAAGGACTAAGCTTCAGGAATTGCTCCAATTAATAATGAAGGTAATTATTAAATAACCACTCTTAGCTCTACACTAAGTTTGAGGGGCAACAGGCACAAGGCCTGGCATTCACGTTGTCACTGATGTGCAATGACTGAATGGAAAAGCAGATTTTCTGTTCTTCTTTTCCATGCAGGAATCTCAGACCAGAAACTATGAACGACTCTGCTGCTTCACCAGTCGGCACGGCTTCCCTCCAGCAGTACCAGAGAAGCAACAAGCACACATTAGCCTGCAGGCTTGCCAGGACCTACTTACCCTTGAAGAGCTGCTCAGCCTCAGCCTGACAGACTGCCAGCGTGGAAACACAGGACAGGACATGCTGCCAGTTCACTTCGTGGGTCTCTAGGACCTGCTGCAGCTGGGAGATCAACTCCTTTGCACTGAACGCCACAAACAGCTGGAAGAGTGAGAGCAATTCATTTAGCCATGACATATAGCCACCCATAAGAGTGAAATGCACTGTCAAGCTTAACGTGCAGATGTCTTTTGCATAACTACTGAAACAACTACCCTGCGTGCATCTTTTGCATCAGCATCCCAGGGCCAGATAGCACTCTGGCTTGGAACCATCATTGCTAAAATAAACAGTAATATTCTGATTCTTTCAGAAGCCCCGTCATATTTGGTAACAGTATAAACCTCATATCTTCCATAAGTATCTTTGTTCTTACGAGCTTTGCACAAAAGTCACTGTAGTAGTTTTACTTCATGCTTCACCCTGCCTACAGTTCCTGGCAGCTGGCTCAGACTCTGCAACTGGAACGCATTAGTTTTATATAATCTCAGTTCATATATTTCAGTGAATGTAAACCCAACATAATAAAGTTCTTTTTGCAAAACCAAGAAGACATACTTTGCGATACAAGGTAGTGAGCAGTGAACAAGTTCTTGCAAAGCTCCACTCTTTCTGCATATGGATGGCATCAGACACTGTACCCAGAAAAAGAAAAGAGTTTATTCTTCAGCAATAGATCTTAAAATACACCCAAAAAGCATAACTTAACGACACAAATTTTCCCTTTGGCTTTGACGGACAAATATATTAAAAACTGCCCACTGAAATCCTCTCTCCCTTTCATCTTTGGAACACAGAGGGTAGCAACAAGGGCTGTGCTATTTCAGTCATCTCAAAGCTATTCCTGACATCACACATTCACAGTCCAACATAATGCATGTGTAGAGAACCAGCAAGGAATCCCCTTTTTCCTCAATAACGTTTTAGTTGGAAGCCAGCAGTGATACAGCTCTCCCACACAACAGGTAAGCAGCTCTAGGTCGTAGCCCAGAGAGATTTTTACCAGAGATTTTGTAGCCCAAACATATTCCTTCCTAAAAACAACAAGTTTCACAATTAACAATCAGGGATTAGAAGCTTCTCTGTCTACCTCTAATCCACCAAAGGAAACAGTCAGCAGAGAAAGTCTGCCTTCTGCTTAAACCCAGACACACAAGGGCCAGAGGCCAGACTGTTTTAGCCTTGAGCACTTTCTGCAGCACTACCCTTCCCCCTGCTCTTCCCTTTGGCCAGGACTGCTCTCAGTGGTCAGAGCTCTCCCATGTCTGCTCTGTAAAGGCTGCTATTAGACACTACTCCAAATCTCTGTTCAGAAGCCACTGGCTGAAGCTCTGTTTGAAGGCACTGATTTACCACCTGAAGTTTTCTCCTGAACGACAGCCCCCTAAAGCCCTGCGCCTAGGTGATATATATTTTTTTGCCTATACTGGCATCCTGCTTATGCAGCCACAGAGAAAGTGCTGGGTGTGAGGCAGCTTCTCTGGCCCCTCCAAGCTGGACTCCATTCAGCCTGGGTGGAATGGAGCTCCAGACACACAATAACACACCCTGGAGACACCCGCTTCTCCCCGCCTATTCCTACCTTTTAACAACGGGTTGTAGGTAAGAACTTCGGTCAGGGTGTGTCTAAAAAACTGCTGCAAGGAATCCGGACGAACCGCACTTTCATAAACTGACACATTGAACACGTTCAGCCTACAAAGGATAAGGAAACACTCAAACAACGCACAGGAAGTATAATCACCCAGGTACTGATTAGGGTGAATGACTCATTTTTCTTCTACAGCTACTATAGCATCAGGGAATGGTTGACCCTGGAAGGGACCTTAAAGCCCATCCAGTTCCAGCCCTTTGCCATGGACAGGGGCACCTTCCACTGTAACAGGCTGCTCAAAGCCCCATCCAACCTGGCCTTGGACACCTCCAGGGATGGGGCTCCTATCCCGTGACAGTACCTCACCACCCTCACAGTAAAACATTTTATCCTAATATCAAAAAATCAAAATAAACCTTATCAATTTACCAGGCACGCATATTTTTTTTTGTATGTGTTTTAAAAAAAACCCGATTGGTTACTCAACATGACATTGCTATCAGACTTACAAACTTGAGTCAAATGTCTACACCTGGATAGGACAGGACAGGCTTGATGGGTTCAAAGTTGTTAGACAAAATGGGTTTGGAAGCAGGAATTAGAGGAGGAAACGACAGCACCTTCCAGGTGTTTGTACTCAGAAGCAGAATGAGAAAACCTGACAGGGAAAACTTGCTACATGTCAAGAGTGCTCCAAGACTGCTTCCAACACTGCCAGAACACCCTTTCCCATTTGACATTTATCTTTTTACCTTCATTCTTACTTGCGTGTATTTTATTAGAGAGAATTTTAAACATAAGTAGCACAGGATGTGGAACATTCCCTCTACTTCAGTAACTGTGAAAGTGGATAAAATCATCCTTCTGACATTATTCAGGGGAACAGTGTTTCTTACCAGAACCTCATGGCTTGCAATGGGGGAACATCTTCCTGCTTCTCTTTACCAACAGCATCAAGCACCCCTGCACCCCAAAGCAGAGACACAAAAACACAATGAGAGAAATGGAAGGAACTGTGGCACTAAACAGCATGGGAACTAACCAGAAAAAGAAATTTGTGCACCTTTTGGAAGGTGACCCTGTTAGGGAAATGTGCAGAAGCCATTCAGCAGCATTAAATTCTTACGAAATATTTTCCAAAGTGACACAGAGACTCAAAAACCATTAATACCGACCTTGAACCAATTTAAAAGCAATCCCAAGAATGGGCTAATAATTAAGCCATCTAAAAATGCACATACATTAGTATGTAATTTCCAACCCCAATCCTAATTGTGCAGTGCCTCTATGAGTGCGAGTGCGGCAAAGCTGCATGAAAGAAAAGTCTGTCTGGAGGCAGGGATTTTACACGAGTAAGTTCTGAATTAACAGCCTCTGGAATCGATGGTCTCAGCTGCCCTCACCAAACAAAGAGCACGCTGCTGTGAGCACCACATATTTCTAACAGCAGTGGGACTTCATGTCACATTCGCTTAGCAGAAATTCCTTCAAAAGCTAGATCTACCCCAGAATGACTGGCAGAGGTCAAACAGGTTGGCAGCCTGTGCACCACGTTGCCTTGACCATCAGCTTACGCCACTCAAAGCCCACATAGCAAGAGATCCTTTGCTTTGCAGCCTGCCGCAGCAGCAGCTTTTCTGCTTCTTGTTCCATCCTACCTTTAAAACCTTTCCCTTTTAGCACTTAAAAAGAGTTTGATTTGTCCGTTAGTTCAGTGAAGCACCCAGAAAAGGAAATTTACTGAGCTGGGGCAGCAAAACAGGCATCCGTCACATGCCTTTGCTAAAGCAGTCCACCGGCGTTTATATGTAATATTCTCCTCCCCTGCCGAGGAATACTTTAAGGTTAAGTAGGGGAGAACAGAGAAAAGGAGATAAACTCTACTTATCCTCAGGCACAGGAGTTCAATATAGCAAGATCATTACTAAGCAGCACAGTGCTCCCATGCTACTCTCAGCCTGTCCTTCTCCTGGGAAGGTCTTCATTAATTGTAGATTATTTTACCTCAATCCTAATGTTCTTCAAGCAGATGATTAGTTAAGTGAAATGCCTCAAAGAGGACTCAAAAGTGTACACTAACAAAAATATCTTATATAAAACTCATTTTATACATTTTCAGGCACATACACTGCAAGCCAGTCAGTGGCAGGGTAAGCAGCACAAACGTGAAGGTCAAATGAAAAGCAGTTTAGCACAGACTCCTGCCTGACCATCAGAAACGCAGTCTCTTCCTCCAAAATCCCCCTAGTCCTGTGTATATAAGGGATTATTTTTCAAGTACCAGCTCTATTAAAGGGCCACCTGAGATAAGACTCATAATAAAGCACTTCTCTCACAGCTTTCCCTTTTTAGAAGCACTCCACTAGGTCTGTGAGGCATCTTTGTCTATAGAAAGCGCTCCCCGTGAGACATGGGGCAAGGTACCAGGCTGGCAGTGCCCACAGGGAGAGGGCCAAAGGGGAGGGAGCAGTCCTGGTGCTGTGTCCTGGTTTTCAGCCCTCTTAGAGCAGAGCAGAAGCACCAACCTCTGCAGCAGCCCTGAGAACATTGCTGGAACACGTCATCGAGGGAAGCGGGAAAGCGCTGTCGCTAAGGAGACAGGAAAGTTAAGAGCAGGCTCGCAGTCAGATTATGCTAATACGCTGGTGTAGGGCACGTGAGGGGGTGTAAGTGAACGTGAGGAGGTGTAAGTGAACGCTTCCCCTGCTCTACAGCAGATACAGCAACTTACCGTGAAGATCATCTGTGACATGAGACAAAAATAACCCTCACGAATGTTTAGTCTTTCTGCGTCAGGGTTTGCAATGCAAATCAGGCGCTACTACACTTGAGCTCTCAGCAGCAGCAGGACTGCCAGGCCGAGATAGGCACGTTGTCCTGGGATAGTTCTTTAAGACCTGCTGTTTAAAGACTACACATTCACATTAGATGTCTTCACTCAGCATTAAAAAAATAGGTTTCACAAATATTAGCCTGCAAATCCAAACTGTTCACCAGCAAAATAGCTTGTTTGCACATAGTGTTGTAAATTCAACGTTTAATTTACCAAGAACTAAAAATTCTCCTAACTTAACCTCTATGCTACAACAGATTGGACTGCTTCCAATCCAACTTGTTAAAAATCGGCTCAGATATCAACCTGTGGTGGCAGCTTGGAGCATCAGAATGAACCAGCATAGAAGGCAAGAAATTATCTGCAGTGTTAGGAGACGCTCACTTTACAAGAACAAAAGAGGAAGCAGAGGCACATAAAATCAGTGAAATAAGAATTATGTACAACCGAAGAGAAGCATCACAGGCAAAGGATTTCTACTTAGAGATTTAGCAATGAACAAAGAAAGCAAGTCGAGCAAAAAGCAGTGACTGCACAAAGCTACAAATATCAAAAAAAACTTACATGTCAACATTCTTCGTAAGACTGCATGACAGATCTGTTCAAAATCGACATATTAAGAACATTTAGTGTTTAAAAGAGCTGCAGTTCTATGCAGAAAAAAATAAACCGACTTAAAAGAGTTTTGTCCTTCTAAATTTAAAGCTCAGCTTTAACCTCAGGCTTTAACATAGATGTAATAGGCAGACAGACAAGCATTTCCCATGCTTACCAGTATCGCATGCCTCACATTCAGATGGCAAAAAAGAACAACCGAGGTGAAACTAAGGAAGCTTACAAAGCCTTTGACACTTCACCTTGGAGAAATTCTCCATTTAAAAATCCCTGTTACAGTTTCACCATTTCCTCCTCACTGCCTCCACTGCCCTTTCTTTGTTGCTTTAAGCTCACATCAATTTAGACTCAGCAAGGTGTGTGTGATGGAGCTACTTTTTTTAAACAACCATTTGTAAACAGGTTCTTTTTGTTCTTACATGGGGCACTTTTTTGAATTCCAGCTTCCTTCCCGGCTCTGAAGTTTGCTGAAAACCATTTTGAAGAAACACGGTCAAAAAGTCTGCAAATCAAGAAGGAATTAGGGTTTCAGCATCCCCTTTCAATAAAGATCACTTGCTCGGTTACCTCCCCACAGGACAAGTGTCTGAAAAGCTTCTTTTGCTGCAAAGCAGTCAGTGGGAATCATTTATTCTCTTGGAGTAAAATTAGTCCCAGACAAAAGCCCAAGAACAATGGATGACAAAGAGCACAGAACCTTAAAGGATTATAAAGAGCAAGGAATTTACAGGTCTTCCACTGTATTACCACTGCAGAACTGCAGGTTGTACCAGACCAACTGCACTGATCCAAAGCTCTGACCACAGCTCTTCAATCAAACTGTGTAGTGATTTTGTTCCTAAACAAAACCACAAAATAAATAATATAAAATGGAACAGGTGCAAAATATCTCAGCCACTTTGCAAGAGTGCCACAATCTATCATCCCTTGGCCCTGTACACCTTGCAATTATACTTTCTTGTGATATTGTAACTCAAAGGGATACAGAAATTCAAACCAATGATCTTCTAAGGGAAAAAAATAGCTAAATTCACCAAATATAAAAATATATTCCCCTTACTGAAACCATAGAATGGTTTGGGTCAGAATGGACCTTAAAGCCTATGCAATTCCAGCCCCCCACCTCCGCCATGGGCAGGGACACCTCCCACTGGATCAGGCTGCTCAAAGCCCCATCCAACCTGGCCTTGAACACCTCCAGGGATGGGGCAGCCTCCCCACCTCACAGGAAAACATTTCTTCCTAACATCTCATCTCACTCTCCCCTCTTTCAGCTTAAAGCCGTTCCCTCTCATCCTATTGCGGCACTCCCTGACCAAGAGCCCCTCCCCAGCTTTCCTCTAGGCCCCCTTTAAGTGCTGGAAGCTGCTCTAAGGTCTCCCCAGAGCCTTCTCAAATGACAATGACCTAAGTAAAGGCAAAGCGAAGCCTCTGTTCTTACACCTCCAAGCTCTGACTGCACAGCTCCTGCTGCAGAGCGTGCAGACCAGCCCCGCTCTGCCAGTGTCCCATTGAACGCTTTACCTGAGAGGATGTGCCCAGAGAGCTCCACATCCCCGGAGGAATCCTCTGCCCGCTCGCAGAGGCCACGAAGGCTGCTGCACAGCCACTCCACCACTGCAGGGGTGGACGGGTTGCTGAAAACAAACAAAACCGCATTCAATCACACCCTGGAGGTGTTTAAGGTGAGGGTGGATGAGGTACTTAGGGGCATGATTTAGGGATTGGTGGGAATGGTTGGACTCGACGATCCAGTGGGTCTCTTCCAACCTGGTTATTCTGTGATTCTGTGACATTTTGTCATGCTTGGGTTTTTACTCCAACACCCTCTTGGACTCAGGAAAGAGCCATCTGTATGGGACTCTGCCCTATGCGTTGTGTTTCATTTCCTTAATTTGGACCAGCATGAGCTTTTTTTGGCTTAATAAAACCATTTCACAACACGTCCAAAGGAAAAAAATACACAAGAAAGTTTGCGTTCAACTATTTTCTGACATTAAAATAGTTCCATTTAGAAAGTTATTGGAGAAGAAAGGCTCCAGCGCTTATTTCTAAGTTACTTGGATATAAATGCTTTAAAAAACCCAATCAAGCTCTTAATCTCTCCCTTTGATTTCCCTAAATTTGAAGTACAGTGGGCACTGGAGGCTTTTTTCCCATCCCATTAACAGAGAAGTAAACCAATATCAAAAGCCTTAGAGATCACTGTGACGTTCCTCTAACACCATAAGAAAACAACCCAAACTTCATGAAGGAAGACTGGGTTCAGTTGTTAGCTCTAGACTGAGAAAAGAAATACATCAACTCTTAGAATAACCATTCTCCGGAGATTAACTCTGCCAAGCCTTGCTGAAAAGTAAAGTTTCTGTGAAGCTAGAAGCACAAAGCTTCTGCAAAGGAAGCCTACTCATCGAGACCAGCACTTGATTTTTATGGGCTAAATGAGTTTCCAAAGCAGACTTGGAGGCACAGCCAGAAGAATGGAAGGAGCTGGGTTACAGAGCCCTCTCCCACCCAGCATGGTCACCACCACACGCAGCAGTCTGCGCCCGTAAAACAAGGCACTGGGTAAAGCACTGCCTAGAAGGGCTGCAGTCATTTTTCTCACCAAACAATTTCTCTCCACATTGCAACCAATTCGGCAGCCACCAACCAGCCACCACCACTCAAACTGTGCTAATTAACCCAGAGTAACCTCTCAAACCCAAGGTAACTTCTTAAACCCTTCTAATCTGATCACTTGCCAGCATCTGACTATATTCTTAGACCAGAATACTCAAGACTAATCCCTGATTACATTTGATAGGCTTTAAGAGATTAAATACATCTGCAAACCTATAAACCTCTGCTCACCTCTCCAGCAGCTCTCCTAGTCCAACGATGTCGCTTCTATGCAGGTGCCACACAGCTTCCAGCACTGGAGGGTCCTAACGAGGTATCACAATTAGGTCAGAGCCTGCATTTTGCAGTTAACATTAACATTTGGCTAACAAACTACATATAAATAATTAAAACTCAATTCTGTTTATTCAGACTATGCAGAACCTATTCAAATTTTAAAATGACAACATAGGAAATGCCAGATGAGGGAAGGTTATATTTAATTTTTCCTTCCTACACATTTGAATTGTAGGTACATCATTGTTTTAAATTTTCAAGGCTAAGTACTAAGCAGGTCCATCTTCATCCCCCTGACATAATGCTGACCCTGCTTATTCAAAGGAGCAGTGGATATCCCAGGAAACAGGTAACACCACCAAGTTTCAAGTCTTGTTAATTCAGATCCAAAGATAGATTAGAGAAATATCACTTAGCCTATGAGCTATTTATTGGACTCAGTCGAGCAAGTTTGCTGCTCTCAAATCCATTTCTCAACAGGAGACTATAGAAAGAGACACTGCAACTGCACGTGTGGAGAGGCAGAAGGACACAGGATAAACAAACACCACATGGGTTGTCCTGCTCCTAAACACCAGGTGTGCTCAGCAAAATTGGCATAAGGTATCACTTCCAGATGAAGCTGTCGACCTTCATGCCTCTCTGCAACATCCCTTGCAGCTCCTGTCCAGAGCTCGTGTCCTAGAGAGCATCCTGTGCCAGCAAAAACGGATTCCAAGGGGCAGCTGGCAGGGAAAAAGGTGCAGCAGCAACTTCTGCTTCATTCCAGCCTCCCTACAGAAAAGCTCCAAGCCAGAAAAAGTCTTCACATCTTGTGAAGGAAGAGATGCTTGGGAGCCTTAAGCACCCAAGCCATATGGGAGAAAAACCTCATGGGCTTTCGTTAGCAACCAGCAGCTGCCTTTTAGTGTGACCCTAGACTCGCCCAGATCCTCTGCCTTTGACAAGCCAATTCTTTGCTCTAACAATCTCAATTACACAGTAGCACTTGATCTCCGTGTCTACCTGAGAACAAAGAGATTTTAATCAGCCTACAAAACACACAGGATTCTTTTTTCAGCCCAGGGTCAGATATTTGATACTAGAACATGTCCCTCCATCCTGGCTAATCAGCCATATCCCTCTTTCCCACCAAAGCCATAAGCGACTGCTTTGCTCACAAAAAGACCATAACTCTTCTTAGAGCACCACTTATCTTAACAAGCCACCCAAATGAAATCAAGACAACACATTTGAGAAGCAATGAAACCCATTATCTGCCATCGTATTTCTGAAGCCATTTTCTGTGTGAACTCACTGAGGCTTCTCACAATTGCCAGATAAATAGAGCGGAGAACTAGAATGACAAAGACATTGAACACTGGTGGCAAAGCACATAAAGGATGTCTGGGATTGTGCCATCCCACAGCCACCTGGGAGCTTCCACACTGCCTGGTGAATCCATCTGGATTGCTTAGCCCAGACAGGAAAGAAAACAACACCCCCAAAGCTATATTAGCTGTAGTATCACCTCAGGTGAGTCTAATCTCATTGCCTGTGCTGTAACTGCAGACACTGCACTGCCATGCACTTCCTGGCTGGTTCCTAGAACCAGCAGTGCTGAGTACAAATGGAAAGAGCTGTATGTTTCCTTTGGAGAGGGAAGAGCACTGCTTGCCTCACCTCCTCCAAACAAACACTTGATCATCAAGCTGCTGTCCACTCCTTTGTGGCAGCTTCTCAGAAGCAGCCCCGCAATTTTAATCCATCACTCAAACCTCTGCTAAATCCTCTTTGAAACAGCAAATCCTGCTACAGAGGCAAGGAAGCTCCCACTGAACTTGCTTTAAAATTAACAAGAAACCCCACAACCCTGCCACTGCTCATAATTCAGTTTATGCTTTTGAAACGTCAGAAAGTCCATGGTCATTCTCAGGAGGATCCGTGACTGCAGTCAACCAGATCAGGGACGAGCAGTGGTGAAACTGCTCTAGGTCACAAAAAACACTGAGGGAAACTGAATGGAAATCACACCATGTCACTGGTCCTTTTTACAGTTATCCCTGGCCTTTGCTGGAGAGGAGGGTGGAAAGCCAGATCCCTGCCAGTTCCCACAGGTGAGGCCTAAATGGTCTGCAACATGGGTTTCTCCACGAATTCTTACCTTCATTTTCCACATTTCTTGGCAGAAGAGGGAGCGACAGAACACATTGTTCGCCAGCAAATCCTTGATCATTTGAAGCAAGCGAGACAGCCTCTTCTGGAATCACCCCAAAAACAAAGGAGAAATAATTTCCTTTGTAAATAATACAAAAATAATGTGCTGGTTTTCCTTGTTTACTGCTGTTTAAAGACTTGAATGATGGGAAAGGTCCAAACCTTTCATCTTAAGGCTGAACTAAAGGCAGCCGGACCCAATAGCTCCTCAGAGGCGACCTGAGACAGAGCCACTGCACGGGTTTCGTACAGATCACCTTTCCCACACCTAACCACACTGCAAACCAAGACAATCGATAGAGATGGAACTGCCAATAAGAGACCAAACCACATCAAGGAAGGCTGAGGGACACAAAAGGTGAAAATGCACTATCTTAGCGAGACTCATGTAACACTGCACTTCAGCAACAGACAAAAAACTTCCTTTCCAAACTGTCAAAAATTTATACTTTCCTGTACAGAAGAACTAGAAGGACATCATACTTCTGTCTGCATGATGGACACATAAATTAACAATCAGGTGCTCAGGTTCTATGTGTTTGGGTGACTTTATCAGATCAGATAAACTGGATTTAGAGTCAAACTTAACATTACTGCTTTCTTGATAAAATAAACGTAAATCATCTTCCTTACTCTCTGGTCCAAGCTGAGCAGAGGCACTTGAGAGGAGCTTGTAGAAGCCTGGCAGATCTGCTCAATGTTGGTAACAGCATTTTTGGCTGCCAAGATTGCTGCAGGTACACCCAGTCTTGCGGCCTGTTCCTGCAGAACAGAGGCTAAAAAAAAAAAAAGCCACAAACAAAGCAGAAAGCTGAGAGCATGGGATTAAAAAAAGGTTTGAAAACGTGACTACAAAGACTGAAGTCCCAAGTCTTAAACCCATTCCAACACAGACTTGTTGCACTTGGCAAATAATATTTGTTTCCATGTATTGTTTCTTTACTGTACATAAAACCGGGGAAAAGCAACCACAGAGATGGAATATCCTTGCTAAGATGTTTGCAGTTTAGTTTTGTGGGGTTTATAATAGCAAATCACCAAAATATTTAACAATCAGGCCTTGCCAGCAGTGACTTCACTGGCCAAGTAAGAAACAAGCAGCTAAATGGAAGACTGGAACAGTGAAAAGAAAGTAAAACTGGGATTTCATGTAACAGTTGAAATAAAAACTTAAAGAAAAGCTCTTTCCCACATCTGTCTCCATTAGATACTCTTTCACTCACCTATAAATGATTCCGAGGATACTTCCTGGTGCCCTGTGCCACCCTGTCCAGATGGCTTGACTGAGTCTTCCACCTTGAAGCAAAAAAAAAAAAAAAAAACCACAAACCACAAACCATTAAGTCTTACATGTCTATTACACACATTTACAAATATATCCCCTTTAAAGCATCCAGAGCAGTCCTGGCATTCAGGGCACTGGAGCAACTGAAGAGAAATTAACTCCAAGCTCCCACATGGTCCTGGTAAACTAGATTTCAGGGCCCCTTACAAGAGCTGTATGTATAGTTATCATCATTTTATGCAGAGAAAAGGAGACACAGGTCAAAGTTGCTTGTCCAGAGTCACCCAACGGATTAGCAGCAGCACCAGGAATAGAATTTCTAGCTTTCAAGGCCCCTCTGTGATGCCTTGCTGCCATAAATATGACAACACATGTCAAATTATTGGATCCTTTTCTAGTTCAATCCCCTTTTTCTCTTTATAAAAAGAAATACTCCATAGAGAAAGAAACATTCCTGTTGCTGAACTGTGGGAATTATTTGAATTGTCTGTTGCTGTTATCAAGGTCAAAAGCTCTTTCCAATGTGTGCAGAGAAGGTAGAACGTGGCCACGTAAAATGTTGTCTCAAATGTCAATGTATTACAAAAGTTGTCATTAAGAGAGTCACGAGTCAGAAATGGTTGGTAATTCATATAAAACCAAATAATCTTTCCTGATTTTTTTCCTGTACTCACAAGAAGCCAGTTCTGACCCCAAGAAAAAGGTGCTGGATTTCCCTTTGTCCCAAATGCAAACCAAGCTTAACCATTTTAGTCCGTAACAATAAATGTAGATTAAAAAAAAATAAAATCTAACTCCAGCAAGACAGATCTCTAAGCTTCTGCTTACTTCCACAGTGCTGTTTCTTCTTTGCCATGGAAATTGTGTTCTAAGGACATTTATTTTACAGTTGCACTAGGAAGGAATCCTGTAGAACCCACCTCCAGCTGGGATTCCCCTCAGTCCCTAGCCTGACCATTACACCCCAAACCATGCCACTCCTACCTCCAGGAGGAGGTCATTCAGGTTCTGATGGTGATCCAGAAGGTGCAGAGCTGCTTCCTGGAGTTCTGCTCCGCTCCTGAAGGCACTTTTTCTTTTCCTGGCTCTCCCTGCTGAGAAGTTTGGATTTCTTTTATAATTGGAGCTTGCTCCAACAGCCTCCTTAAAAAAAACTTCCCTCTCTCTGCTGCTACAGCACTGACAGAGCAGAGGCGACCCTGGTCAGACCATTGCAAGCCATCAGCATAGCAGGAGCAGTGCAGGATGCTGCTACCCCTTGTTCCAAGCAGCTCTGCAGAAAAAGCCCCATGGCCTTCAGCATGAGCAGCCCAGCACAGCCAAAGCCCCTTCAGGTGCTGCCAGCCATGGGCCTCCAAAGCTCCTGGTCCCAAAGCAACCAACGTGCTCCCCTCACACCCTCATCCCAGGGCAGGAGCCACGGTGGGACCACAGGAAAGCCTTGGGACTTTTGAACAGGGCACCTGGGAGAAGCAGGGGCAAGAGGAACTGAGGCAATGGGCTGCCAGGAGCCCAAAGCGCCACAGGGGCTGGGGGAAAAGGAGGAGGGGGGCAGAGAGGGGCATTAATCTCTCCATTCATTCACCTCTCCTTTCAACCCCTTCATGCATTCACCCCTCCTTTGGCTCATTCATTCATTTTACCCGCTTTTCACTTATTCTCCCCTCCTTTCATTCACAGAATCACAAGGTTGGAAAAGACTCATTGGATCATTGAGTCCAACCATTCCTATCAACCACTAAACCATGTCCCTCAGCACCTCATCCACCCGTCCTTAAACACCTCCAGGGAAGGTAAATCAATCACCTCCCTGGGCAGCCTGTTCCAGTGCCCAATGACCCTTTCTGTGATTTTTTTTTCCTATTGTCCAGTCTGAACCTCCCCTGGTGGAGCTTGAGGCCATTCCCTCTCGTCCTGTCCCCTGTCACTTGGGAGAAGAACCCAGCTCCCTCCTCTCCACAACCTCCTTTCAGGTAGTTGTAGAGAGCAATAAGGTTTCCCCTCAGCCTCCTCTTCTCCAGGCTAAAATAAAAACAGATCCCTCAGCTGCTCCTCTTGTTCTCCAGCCCCTTCACCAGCTTCGTTGCTCTTCTCTGGACTCGCCCCAGAGCCTCAACATCCTTCTTGTGGTGAGGGGCCCACAACTCAACACAGGATTCGAGGTGCGGTCTCGCCAGTGCCGAGTACAGAGGGAGAAGAACCTCCCTAGACCTGCTGGCCACGCCATTTCTGATCCAAGCCAAGATGCCATTGGCCTTCTTGGCCACCTGGGCCACTGCTGACAACCAACATCCCCAGTTCTTTCTCCTCCAGGCAGCTTTCCAGCCAGGCTTCTCCTAGTCTGTAGCTGCACAGGGTTGTTGTGCCCCAAGTGCAGGACCCGGCATTTGGCCTTTTAAAACCTCATCCCATTGGTCTCAGCCCAGCGGCCCAGCCTGTTCAGATCCCCTTACAGGGCCTCTCGACTCTCCAGCAGATCCACATTTCCACCCAGAGCAGGAATCGAGCCCGAACCACGGCGGTGAGAAGGCCGAATCCTACACACTAGCCTCCCCCCCTCATTCATTCATTCATTCATTCATTCCCCGCCTTTTCAATTATTCCCCCTCCATTCCCTCCACTGTTCCTGCAGGCAGCGCCAGGCCAAGAGCTCCCTCGGCGCAGCCCCAGCCCGGACCTACCCAGCAGGTCCCTCCAGCTCCTCGCTGCCGCCATCGCAGCGGCCCCGACCGCTTCCCGCCAAATCAATCCGCGCGCCCCGCGCCGCCATTGGCCGCCCGCGGGGGATGGGAGGGGGCGCCGCCTCTGCCCATTGGCTGGAGGCGCAGAGCCCCGCCCCTCTGCCATCTTGGTTGTGGCGAAGGCGAGGCGGCCATGTTGGGGAGGGCGGGAGCTGTTGGTGGCGTGAGGAGGGGGGCGGAGAGGAGGGAGGTCAACAGGCGTGGCGGGGCGTGGCCTTGTGAGAATAAAGTATGTAAAATATTGCAATGGACAAAGTCTTCGAAGAAAAGATAATACTATTTTTATTTTACAATTCAGCGCTGAATTGGATGCCCTTCTAAAAAAAGGCATGGCTTCTTACAAAAGCAGTGGGTATATATGCTAGTTTTACACAAAGAACCATATAAATCTCTCCAAGATTATGTTTTTGGAGTATTCAACCGTGTCTGGAGACTCCCTTCAGGTTATCATTTGACCTAAGACACCTACATCTTGCTAGGCAACTAAGCATCGTGTCTGGAGATTGTCTGCATATTATCTCTCGATACAAGACAGATTTATATGACAAGATAATTAAACATACAAACCAGCTGCAGCAAAACTCATCAATTAATTTTCATGGCATGGTATGGCATAGCATGGGGCATGGCATGGCATAGCATGGGACACGGCATCATGGAGAGTGTCCAGAGAAGGGCAACAGAGCTGGTGAAGGGGCTGAAGAAGAACCCGTATGAGAGGAAGCTGAGGGACCTGGGGTTGTTTAGGCTGGAGAAAAGGAGGCTGAGGAGAAACCTCACCCCTGTCCTCAGCTCCTTGAAATGAAGTTGTAGAGAGGTGGGTACCGGTCTCTTCTTCCAAGTAACAAGTGATAGGACGAGAGGAATTGGCCTCAAGTTGCACCAGAAGAGATTTAGATTGGAGATAGGAAAAAATTCTTCAACAAAAGGGTTCTCAGGCACTGGGAGAAGCTTCACAAGATGGTGGTGGAGTCCCCATCCCTGGAGGTGTTTAAAAGATGAGTAGATGACGTGCTAAGGGATATGATTTAGTAGTGGACTGGTATGGTTGGCATTGATCTCAAAGGTCTTTTCCAACCTAGTGATTCTGTGATTCTATGACAAGGCACAGAAAGAAGGGAATGCAGTCTACAAAGGCAGTGGTGGGGGACAGGAGTGGGGGCCCCAGCCCACAGCTCCACCACTGTCATCAGGAGAAGGGCATCCCCCTGATGGGTTCTGAGGGGACCTGACCTGCCTGTGGCCCAGCTGGAACTCCCAGGAGGAGAAACAATCCAGAGGAGGGTCATCAAGATCATCTGTAGGCTGGAGCACCTCTCCTACAAGGAAGGGCTGAAATAGTTGGGGTGATTCATCCTGGAGAAGAAAAGGCTCTGAGGAGACCTCAGAGCAGCTTCCAGCACTGAACGGGGCTCCAGGGAAGCTGAGGAAGGGGCTCTTGGTCAAGGATTGCAAGGACAAGATGAGGGGGAATGGTTTTAAGCTGGAAGAGGAGAGATTTAGATCAGATATTGGCACAAAATTTTTATAGTGGGATGGTGAGGAATTTTTTATAGTGGCCTAGGTTGCCTAGGGAGATTGTGGCTGCCCCATCCCTGAAGGTGTTCAAGGCCAGGTTGGATGGGGCTTTGAGCAACCTGGCCCAGTAGGAGGTGTCCCTGCCCATGGCAGGTGGTTGGAACTGGATGAGCTTTGAGGTCCCTTGTGACCCAAACCATTCTACGATTCTATGAAATCACCAGCTGGACATTGCTGGGGGCTATAAAGGTTTCAGAGGCAACCGTGTGGAACTCCCACAGGGATTTTCCCCGGTTGTCTCTCACCTGATCCTTCCTGGTGATAAACCGGTGCTGGGGAGCTGCCGCTAGCGTGCCCTGTGAAGGGTTCAGAGCAGGAGGTGGTAACTGATTACAGGGAGGATGGCAGCGTGCAGGCAGGTGAACAACCCCAGGGGATTCACCATTGAGGCTGGCTTCTGTTTGCAGACGTTGGAAACACTGCACTGGAATTGGTTGTGGGATGTTTTTTATTGCAGTGCCAGCCCCATGAGTGGGTGAGTCAGAAAGACAAAGAAAACCCTCCCCGGCAGCGCTGGCAGGAGGCGAGGCTCTGGGTCTGGCTGCCACCATGCCAGGGAGGCTGCAGAAAGTCACCACAGCACCAAATCTTGGCTTGGAGACGGCGAGTCAAACCTTTTCCTGAATCACCTTTCTGAATTTCTTTACACCACTGTCAAGTTTGTGGCAGCCCTAGGTTTTGGAGAGGCTGGAGCAAATCAAAACCATTCCTACAGCAACCTTGCTGGGGGATATTTGCAGGGAGCTCCTTTGGCAGATGGCAAGGATGGAATGGAAGACATGGAGACAGTTGGGGAGTGGGGATGTGGGTGGGAAGAGGGCTGTGGGACGTGGCATCTCCATGCTGTCCTTGGGAAGGCACAAGCTCCGAGGGGAGAGGGGAGTGGGAGTACTGAGTCAAATTGAGGTTCAGTATGGAGGAGTTGAGGGGAGCCAGACTGAAGTTTGAGTCAGCAATTAATGTGATTCGGAGGCCAGAAAGATTCATCTACAATGGAATGAAATATTTGCATAGGGAAGGCAAGGGAAGAGAAGGAGAGGGGAGGGCCAGCCTCCAAACACCTCAAAGATAAGCAGAGAAGAAGAAAAGAAATTATTCAGCAAGGCAGAAAGAGAAAAAGAGGAGAGTGTGGGATGGGGCAGGGAGGTGAGGAGGAGCTGCCTGTCTCTGAGATCAGCACTGCACAGCCCCAGCGGGGGCTGAACTCCAGTGCCTGGGACATGTCCCAGGAACATGGAGGCTCAGGGCCACCATCCCTGGCTCTCTGTAGAGAAGCCAGTACCCGTGTCCCATGTGTTGTGGAGCCTCATGTCCATGCAGTCCCACATGTGGGCTGGGGAGCCATCACCCATCAGTGGAAACAGAACAGTAAATGCCTCTGTTATCAACACAGCCAGCAGGTCTCTGCAGCCTCACCAGCTTATGAGGAGCCACGCTTGCTATATTTAATTCTTCTATGAATTATCTGTGAGGTATACTGAGTTAATACAGTCTCCTCAAATAATTGGTTTTAATTAAAATATTAATAAAGAAGAAGAGTAGAAAGGAAATGGAGCTTTAACAGACTCTCTGTGATTCAATCTCTCTCCTTCTCCAGCCCAGGAACCTTTACTGTCCTCTTGTAACAGGGCAGAGCCCAATGGTGCTGGGCAGCAGGACTGAAAGCAGGATGAAAGCGCTGAAAGCAGGATCTGGTCCAGAGGCAGGATCAGGCTTTTCTGTGTCCTCCTCTGATGCAGTCGAGGACAGGGCTGGCCACCATGCTCACAACCCCCCTGCTTTCATCAGGAGTGCAGATTAGGGTGCCCGTGCTCCTGCAAAGGGATCACCTGGCACAGCTGGCCTTGGCAGGGTGCCCCAACCCAGAGCTCAGTTTTCTGGGGTGCCCCAAAGTTTATTTGCGTGGAGAGGAGAGTGGGGAGCTCTTACAGCATCTGCACCCCAGGAGCCTGGTGTCTCCATTCCATGAGAGAGTGATGCTGCAGACCAGCTTCTGGCCCAGCCCAGGGTGTAGGGCAGCAGTGGCAAATGCAGCAGGACGGGGCTCAGTGTCCCTCTTGGGGAGACCAAAATGCAGCCTTGTGGTGGGAGGGCTCGATTGACTCAGGGCTGGCAGAGGGAACCAGAAAGTCTGGAAGCAGCAAGTGCTCCATTAGACCAGGTACAGTCAGGGACTCATCCCTGGTTTGACCAAAGAAGAAAAACCAGGGGGAAACCATCACTGTGATGGCCAAACCGATGAGAAACCCTCCAAGGGGGCACAGGGAAGTGCAGCTGAGAGCTCAGCATTGCTGCCTGGAGCTGCTGTCGCACTCCAAGCAGCGACACCAGGAAGCTCCTCTGGCCACATCTGAGGCCAGCACACAGCATGCAGCATGCATCAAGAGCTACCTCATAAAATGCTCTCTTTTTGTGGGCCTGAGTTTCTTACAGCATTTAAGGGAAGTGCGGTAGGTGCATCCAACCCCATAGGTGCTCTGTGCGCTCACCTCAGGTTTCTGTGGCTAATTAAGGAAACTTTGTGCATCTGACAGATTAAATCCATGTGAATATCTTACCCACAAACACAACACACAGCACGGAGCCTACTGCATGTGGCTGGGGAAGGGCTCCATCCTGGCTGTCTCACTGGGCACAATCCTGCTTTGGTGCCAAGGGTAGCAGGGAGCTGGGAAATCTAACCCTCCCGTAGTGCTCTGCAACCCTTTCCCAACCTGTTCATTTTTTCCCCCCCATATTTCTTTCATTTTTAATTCTATTTCCCCTATGCACATACACACTTGGCTTTTGTTTGATTTTTTTCCAAGACGGTAGCTTTTAATTACATCTTGATTTCATATTAATTACAGTTTTACCCAAAGCAAAGGGCTTTGTGCTTTATAATTCAAATGCATTCCCATTATTCCTGCAGGTTGAGTTATTGCTGCCTTCAAACGCCGCGCGCCCTCCCTGCTCCTGTCCCCGACGGTGCCGCCCTGGCTGTGTCCGGAGGCGCTGGCAGGTGTGTGCGGCGCAGGAAACCCAGCAGCGGGCTCAGCCCAGCACAAACCCTCTGCGGCAGGCAGCACACGCAGCTTTCCTGCCTCTAAAGTCGCTTCCCAAGCAGGCTCCAAAGCCAACTGATTACAAGGTAAAAGTCGCATTCAAATCTTACTTGTTGGTGCGGAAACCCAGACCCAGACATCAGCGTTGCAGCCAAGAGCTGCACTGGTGGAGCATCCATGTACCAGCTCTGTCCCTCTCCCAGGGCTCCAGGATTGGTCCCTGGTTATGCTCATGGGTTAATGGAGCTGAAACAAGGGTTTGTGCTCCTTCCATCATGGAAATGGGAAGCTCATCATGACAACAGCTTTAATTTGCTCTAGCTGACCTTTCACAGCAGGCTAGCTGTCCTTTGTGCTCTGCCAGGGCTGTTTCCAGAGTTACCATCCTCCTTACCCCACAGCTCCAGAGGGACCTGCTGGTGCCTGGGCATGAGCCCCATATTGGCCCCGTGCCACGCCAGCCTTTCCTGGGAGCTGCGGGGTGTTGTTCCTCCACACCATGTTCCTAGAGACTCCGGCTGCTCATCCCGGCATCTTCAACTGGCTTCTGCTGCTCCTGGTCATGTCCAAACCATGCAGCAGCATCCAGAGCCCTTCTCTTTCTTAGCCTTTCCTCTCAGGGAGCATTATTGTCCCAGCCTGGCCCCTTCCCTCCACCAGCTCCCCATACCAGCCAAGATGAGCTCCCCAGGTCTCCCTGCAGTCTCTCCAGCCACCCTGGACCTCTCCAGGTGGCAGAAGCTGTGACCATGTCACTTGTGGAAGGGTGTCCCACAGCAGCGCCCTGCCCCCAGCCCCCACCACTCATCCTGGGTGCTGCACCCCATGTCCTGGGGGCACCCTGCAGTAACTCGTGTCTTGCACCCCATGACCTGCACCCAGCTGTGTGCCAGCACCCTGCACCCCGCACCCTGTGACCTGCACCTGGTTACATGCCAGCACCCTGCGCCACGCACCCTGCACCCCACACCCTGCTGCGTGCCTGGAACCTGTGCCCCGCACACCACGTTCTGCAGCCTGTTGTGTGTCTGGAACCCGCGCCCTGCACCCCGCACCCTGTTGTGGGCTCGGAACACCCTGCACCCTGATGTACTCCTGGAACCCACACCCTGCACTCTGCACCCCACACTCCATACTTCACACCCCGCACCCTGCTGTGCACTTGAAACCTACACCCCACACCCTGCACCCCACATCCTTTTGTGCACTTGGAACCCATATCCTGCACCCCACATCCCACATCCTGCACCCCACATCCCATACCTCACCCCCCACGTCCTGCACCCCACATCCTGCACCACACACCCCGCATCCCACACCATACCCTGCATCCCGTGTCCCAGCCCCCATATCCCGCATCTCACGTCCCACACCCCACAGCCCACACTCTGCACCCCACATCCCGCACCCCACATCCCACACCCCGTACCCCAAATCCCGCACCACCACATCCCATGCCACCCCACATATCCCGCACCCCGCATCCCATATCCCACACCCCGCCTCCTGCTGTGCTGCCTTCCCCCCCTCTCTCCTCCGCGCCCCGCTCCCCTCCCGTTACGCCCCCACCCCCGCGTCCCGCTCCCGCGCCCCTCCAGCCCCGCCGTACGTCCCCTCCCCGCCTCCCGGTGGCGGCGGCGGGCGGGGCGGACCCGGGGGGCGGGGCGGACCCAGGGGGCGGGGCGCTCCTCCTCCTCCCGCCGCTCCCCCCGCCCCTCCCGGGGCCCCGCCCGGCCGTGCGGCGGCGGCGGCGGCGGCGCGCGGGGATGGGGCGATGGCGCGCGCGGGCGGCGGCGCCCCGCGGGAGCTGTCCCTGGAGGAGGTGCTGAAGTGCTACGAGCAGCCGCTCAACGAGGAGCAGGCGTGGGCGCTCTGCTTCCAGACCTGCCGCGCCGCCGCCGCCGCCGCCGCCGCCGCCCCGCTCCGCACCGCCGACATCCGCCTCCGCGGCGACGGCAGCGTCGTCCTGCCCGCCCCGCCGCCCGGTGAGACGCGGCCGCGACCACGGTGGGAGGCGGGGCGGGGCGGGGCGGCGCCCGCGCGGGGACGGGGCACCGGCACCGGGACGCACCGGCACCGGCACTTACCGGCACCGGGACTTGCTTACCGGCGCCGGCAGGGGGTGCTGCGCCGCGCCGCCCTCTAGGGGAAGGAGCACCGGGGCCTACCGGCACCGGGACTTACTTACCGACACGGGCACTTACCGGCACCGGGACTTACTTACCGACACCGGGAATTGCTTACTGGCACTTATTTACTGGCACTGGCACGTATTTACCGGTGCCGGCAGGGGGTGCTGCGCCACGCCGCCCGCCCCGGGGGTGGGAATCGCCGCCGGCAACTCACCGGCACCGGGACTTACCGGCACCGGGGCTTAGCAGCACCAGGATTTACTTACCTGCACCGGGACTTGCTTATTGACACCAGGAGTCACTTGCTGTCACCGGGACTTACCGGCACTGGCAGCAGGGGACTGCAGTGGCACCGGGGGCACCGGCTGCGGCAGTGGGGAGGCACCGACACTGGGGGGGAGGCGGCACTGGCACCGGCACCGGCAGGGATGGGGGTGAACCCCAGACTCCAGCCTTGGCAAGGGGGCACTGGCACCGGGGCTGGCACAACCGGGACCATCGCTGGCACCAGCACAGTGATGGCCTGGTGACTTGGGGGTGCAGGGCTGGTGTGGCACCAACACCGGCACTGGTGCTGGCACCAGTAGGGTCTGGCCTGGCCGAGTGAGCCGGTGAGGCTGGACCCGAGCTGTGGGGGAACATGGGGTGACCATGAGTGCCAGGCTCACCAGACCAGGTCCCGCCATGGGGCTGCAGGACCCCGAGCCCGTTGGGGCAGGCGGGACGCGTGGCAGGGACAGACAGACAGACATGGGGACACGTCTGCACACGCAGAGCACATAGACGAGCACACCCGCTGCACCTGTCTGCATGCTCGAACCCTGCAGGAGACCCAGCGTGTCACTGTGGGTCCCCAGCATGGTCCTTGTCCTCACCCAGCCCCCCGGGAGCGATGTTCTGGGGCAGTGCCGTTGCTGACCTTCGGACTCCCGGCCATGCCCTCTCTATGGGCGGTTGGTGCTGCTGGGCAGGGCCCTGGTGGTTACGGGCTGTAATTCAGCTCGGCCAGCTGCCAGCAGCGATGCTGGGTGGCTTGGCATGACGAGGAGCACCCCTGCGCCTAATGACAGAGCATGGCAAATGGCTTCACCCACCTCGCCCCGTGGGGAGGCCAGCGCGCCCAGGGATGGCACCCAATACTCAGCACCATCGGGGACCACAGGGCCTTGTGAGGGCTCATGGCCAGGCAGAGATGGGCAGGGATGCTGCGGTGCTGCTGCCCATCCTCGTCCGTGGCCGGGCAGGGATGCTGCAGCGTCCCTGTGTGTCCTTTAACAGCTGCCCAGGGAGGGGGTTGAGTCAACCTTCTCTGGAGGTGTTTAAGGAGCGGGTGGACGAGGTGCTGAGGGACATGGTTTAGTGATTGATGGGAATGGTTGGACTCGATGATCCAGGGGGTCTCTTCCAACCTGGTGATTCTATGATTCTATGATTCTATGATTCTTGCTGCCAGTGGCCAGGCTGGCTGGGGACATCGCTGTGCCCGGGACAGGGTCACCAACGAGCACGGCACATGCCTGTGGCAGCCAGGCATGGCATGGTCACACCTGCTCTGCTGGTTGCACACGGGAAGTGGCCCCACACCCTTCCCTGAGCCACCACGCTGCCTCCTGCTCCCAAGTCCCTTCCGTGCCAGCCTGAGCCATCTCCCCAGGGAAGAATCAGGGTCCTTCTCTGCAGAGATGGAAGAGCTGGCTGTGGGTGCCTCCCAGCATTGCTGGCCAGGGGAGGTTTAGGCTGAACATTAGGAAGAAAATTTTTCACAGAAAGGGTCATTGGGCACTGGAAGAGCTGCCCAGGGAGGTGGTTGAGTCACCTTCCCTGGAGGTGTTTAAGGGACGGGTGGACAAGGCGCTGAGGGACATGGTTTAGTGATTGATAGGAATGGTTGGACTCAATGATCCAGTGGGTCTTTTCCAACCTGGTGATTCTATGGGTTTTATGGATTTTTGGGTGGCGGCAACGTCCTGGCATGTGGCCAGATCTGGGCTGGGTGAGCCAGCAGCACCCACCCAAGCAGCTGCAATTCCCCATTCTGTGGGAGCAGCTGGGCCATCAGCGCTGCTCAGGCACTGCCAAAGCTGCCCAGTGGCTGTTCCAGTAGCAGGCGGTGCTGGGACCAGCCAGGCTCAGCCTTTCAGACTGGCTCTCACGTTGTTTTCTGAACAGCGGTCAGTGGCGATCCAGGGGATGTGCTCCTGCATCCTCTCCCAGCGAGGGCAGAGCACCGTGGGGCTGACACTGCAGCAGGAGCTGGGCACAGCGTGGGGCTGTGGGAGTGATGTCAGGCTCATGCATGGCACCACAGTAGGGCTGGACCTTCCATCTCTCCTGCTTGCACTGCCCTTCCTGTGCAGCTCCGGGCCTGGCTGGCACATGGCCGGCACATCCCAGCCGCTGGCTGCTGCATTGATCCGCTAAATGGAGAGCTAATGCCTGGCTGGCTCCCATGGGCCCGGGAAGCGGCTCTGCGGATGCTATGGGAAAGAGGAGCCAGGCACCTCAGAGCACTGCCCTTGGTAACGCTGCAAAAGCCACTCCTGCTCCTCAGCCCATGGCTGTCCAGCTCCTGGGAAGCTCTGAGCTGCCCACAAGTGTGTCCTGGTCTTGTGTGTGGGCATGGCACTGTGCATGTGCAATGCTCCAGGTATGCTGGCTCTGCAGTTTAAAGCAGCATCATTTGCTGGGCACAACCCGTCTCCGCAGCCCACACCAGGCACACGGGCTGCATCCCGTGGGTGACCCACTCGTCCTCGCTGCACCCCACACTGCCGATGCCTGCACTGCCCGTGCTGTGAGTGCCCACAGCCCAGAGGGTGCAGAGGGCATTTTCCTGTGGGTGCAGAGCTCTCAGCTCCCTCTAACCCCAGGGGTGAGGGGTAAAGGAGTGACCCTGCCACCCGCAATATGCCCTCTGGGTCCTGCGGACAGCTCAGAATGGGGTCAGCTCAGGGTGGGACCAGCTGGGGATGGGGTCCTGGCTCAAGGTAGGACATGCTGAGATGCCCCGCAGCTGGGGCTGGGTAGGTGCAGCATCCTCAGGGTGTGGAACAGGAGGTGATGCCGAGGGGGGTGGCTAGTGTGGTGACTCTGCTCTCCTCCCTCCAGAGCTGCCCCTGCTGCTGACACCCTCTGCTGAAGCCCAGGTATGTCAGCGTCAGACACCCCCCAGCCCCGCTGCGGCTTGCTGGTGACATGGCCTTTCTGCCATTGCTCCCCAGCACAGGGGTCCCTGGGTGGGCATGGCCACCCGGCCACCTTGTCCTGTGGTGATGGGATCCTAGTCCTGGGGTGCAGTGGGGGGAGGAGACTCAGCACTGAGGGCTGGGGGGTGCAGGGGGGCAGCTGGTGCCACTGGTGCCAGGGTCCAGACAGGCCCCAGTGCCATCTCCTTGCAGATGGTGCAGTCGTTGGGCTTCGCCATATACCGGGCGCTGGACTGGGGGCTGGATGAGAATGAGGAGCGGGAGCTGAGCCCGCGGCTGGAGCAGCTCATCGACCTGATGACCAACAGCGACTCGGAGGACAGTGGCTGCGGCACAGCCGATGAAGGCTATGGGGGGCAGGAGGAGGAGGAGGAGGGGGCCGAGGGGCCGCCACGTGCCGTGCGCACCTTCGGGCAGGCCATGCGGTGCTGCGCTGCCCGCCTGGCTGACCCCAACGAGGCTCAGGCACACTACCAGGCTGTCTGCCGGGCGCTCTTCGCTGAGACTGTGGAGCTGAAAGCCTTTCTCGCCAAGATCCGTGATGCCAAAGAGGTAAGTGCAGGTACTCGCCGGCATGGCGAGCACCACTGCCTGTCTGGGGAAACCGTGTGTGAGCCCAAAACACTGCGGTGAGTGTAGTGCTCCCCTCTACCTGCCCTGACCAGGGCTGACAGCATCAGCGTTTGGCCATACACCCTCTCCCGGTGCTGTGGCACCGCCGGTTACACCGAGCGGGTGCTGGCGGGTTGGCTTGTGGCGGGGATGGGGGTGTTTCGGGGGTGCGTGTCAGTGCTGTGGCCTTGTGGCAAAGTCCCAGTGGGACCCTCGGTGCCAGCATCTTGTGCCATGGCAGATGCTGCAGAAGCTGAAGGAGGATGAGGAAGCAGAAGAGCGGCCAGCGGCGGAGCTGGGCAGCCTGCGCAACACAGACTGGGTATGGTGGCATGGCCGGGCAGGGGGGCTGTGCTGGGGCCATGAGGTAGGCTGACATTGCATTCATCCTGCCCTAGGCCCGGCTGTGGGTGCAGCTGATGCGGGAGCTGCGGCATGGTGTGAAGCTTAAAAAGGTGCAGGAGAAGCAGTTCAACCCCCTGCCCACCGAGTACCAGCTCACGCCCTTTGAGATGCTCATGCAGGACATCCGTGCCCGCAACTACAAACTCCGCAAGGTCATGGTGAGCGCGGCTGGGCTGTCCCCATGCCAGCCCCTCACCCTGCTGCTGTGCTGCCCACTGACCCTCACATTGTCAACACTCACTGCCCCTCTGCCCTCTCTCAGGTGGATGGAGACATCCCACCACGGGTGAAGAAGGATGCTCATGAGCTCATCCTTGATTTCATCCGCTCCCGGCCCCCACTGAAGCAGGTGAGTGTCAGCACCAGGACACCTTTATGGCAGGGCAGTTCCAGACAGGGCTTAGCATGTCCCACGGGTGCTGTACCCACCTGGACAGGCATATCGAGGGTGGTCGACCCCAAGCTGTGGTCACTGCTTGAGGTGCTGACCGTGCATCCCACAGGTGTCAGAGCGGCGGCTGCGGCCCCTGCCCCAGAAACAGAGGACTCTCCATGAGAAGATCCTAGAAGAGATCAGGCAGGAGAGGAAGCTTCGGCCTGTGGAGATGCCGTACCGTGGCCAGAAAGGTACTAGTATCCCCTCCCTGCCATGCCAGCCTATTGGCGATGTGCCTGGAAGGTCCCCAGCTCATTGGTACTGAGACCAATGGCAGGAGGTTTAACAAGGCCAAGTGCCGGGTCCTGCACTTGGGGCACAACAACCCTGTGCAGCTACAGACTAGGAGAAGCCTGGCTGGAAAGCTGCCTGGAGGAGAAGGACCTGGGGGTGTTGGTTGACAGTGACTGAACATGAGCCAGCAGTGGCCCAGGTGGCCAAGAAGGCCAATGGCATCTTGGCTTGGATCAGAAACAGCGTGGCCAGCAGGTCCAGGCAGGTTCTTCTCCCTCTGTACTCGGCACTGGTGAGACCAAACCTTGAATCCTGCGTTCAGTTCTGGCCCCTCACCACAAGAAGGATGTTGAGGCTCTGGAGCGAGTCCAGAGAAGAGCAACGAAGCTGGTGAAGGGGCTGGAGAACAAGAGGAGCAGCTGAGAGAGCTGGGGATGTTTAGCCTTGAGAAGAGGAGGCTGAGGGGAGACCTCATTGCTCTCTCCAACTACCTGAAAGGAGGTTGTGGAGAGGAGGGTGCTGGGCTCTTTTCCCAAGTGACAGGGGACAGGACGAGAGGGAATGGCCTCAAACTCTGCCAGGGGAGGTTTAGGCTGAACATTAGGAAAAAATTTTTCACAGAAGGGGTCATTGGGCACTGGAACAGCTGCCTAGGGAGGTGGTTGATTCACCTCCCTTGGAGGTGTTTAAGGGACAGGTGGATGAGGCTCTGAGGGACATGGTTTAGTGATTGATAAGAATGGTTGGCCTCAATGATCCGGTGGGTCTTTTCCAACCTGGTGATTCTATGATTCTGTGTCCTTGTGTACAGCCTACAGCTCCCTGCCCTGCATCCCCCATGCCTGCTTGGGCCACTTGACCTCCAGCTCCTGCCTTGAGCTCTCCCGGTCCCCAGTGAGCACTGTGGTGACGCACCCGCGGCCCCGCGTCCTGCTCAAGGCACCCACCCTGGCTGAGATGGAGGAGATGAATATCTCTGAGGTGAGAGAGGGGACCTCCACCAGCGGGGTGGGAGAGTGAAGGTTAGGGGGCCTCGGGAGGTCCCTGGGGGACGAGGGCATCCCTGGCGTGACACAGTCCCATGGCCTTGCAGGAGGAGGACTCTCCCAGCACGGAGGCGCCGCTGAAGCGGGACCGCTCCTTCTCTGAGCACGACTTGGCGCAGCTGCAGAGCCAGATGGCGGGTGGCCAGGCTGCACCCCAGGAGCCGGAGTCGCTGCAGCCTGAGCCCCGGCGCCGCTCAGGTACCTGCCAGAGGTCCCCAGCCCCATGCCACCTCCATCCCCAGGGTGGCTGTGCCGTGCTCTGCTGCAGGGTTGGCACCAGGCAGTGTGGCCTTGCCACGGCCTCCCCATCCTTCCCCACAGGCTCTGTTCCTGCCAGCTGCCACCGGCGGCCAGAAAGCTCAGCACCGCCCCGGGCCACCCTTGGTGCCGTGGAGGAGAGGCCAGAGGACGGATCCGGCACTGCACCCAGCAGCAGCAATAAGCACCTCTGGCTGGTAAGTGCCAGTAGCAGAGCCAGGCTGGAGACATCAGGGCTGGGGGCACCATGTGAGTGTGACCATGGGTCCACAGCAGCAGCCCAAAATGAGGGCACAAGGAGGCCGAGGCGTTCATGTGGGCTCCCTGCTCCCTCTATGTGGAATGTGGGACTTGAGGCATGCTCTGTGGTCATGCCAGGAGGCTCTGCCCTTGCTGGAGATGCTCTACCTGTGTCAGGGATGTTATGCCCATGCTGGGAGGCTTGACCTCTGTCAGAAAACACTGCCCATGCTGGGGAGCTTTGCCTGTGCTGGGAAGTTTTTTCCATGCCAGGATGCTCTGCCCATGGCACAGGGATGCTCCAGGCTATGCCCTGTGCTGCAGCCCTGCGACAGACTGGGCTGACATCCCACCTCACCCACAGGAGTTCAGCCACCCCGTGGAGAGCCTGGCCCTCACGGTGGAGGAGATGATCAACGTGCGTAAGGTGTTGGTCAAGGCTGAGATGGAGAAGTTTCTGCAGAGCAAGGAGCTGTACAGCAGCCTCCGGAAGGGGAAGGTGAGTGCTGGGGCTGGAGCAGCTGAGTGCCTCCCAGTCAGCCCCTGGATCTCACCCCGCTCTGCCCACAGGTCTGCTGCTGCTGCAGGGCCAAATTCCCCCTCTTCTCCTGGCCCGCGGCGTGCCTCTTCTGCAAGCGGTGAGCACCACACCGTGCCATGCCACGGGGTTGTGAGGGTGACAGGAGGGTGCCCACAACAGCCCTGCTCATCAGCCTCTCTCTGTGTCCCCAGGTCTGTATGCAGCTCCTGCAGCCTGAAGGTAAAGGACTGGCTCTGGCCAGTGCCCCTGTATCCCTTCCCTCTACCTACCCCAACTCTGTCCCTGCCTCATCCCTATCTTGTTGACCTGACACCTGCACACACGGCAGATGAAGATGCCTTCCAAGAAGCTGGCTCACATCCCTGTCTACGCACTGGGCTTCGAGAGCCTCCCGGGCTCGCTGCTGGCCAAAGCTCTGCCACTACGGAAGAGAGAAACCTTCCAGTGAGTCCCCTGGCCCTGAGCCTTCCCATCCCTCCATCCTCCTCCTCCTCCTCCTGGGGCTGGGGTTGACGAGGTGCCCTGTCCTGCAGCTCGCTCTCGGGCACGTGCTGGCGCCGGGTGGAAGAGGAGTTCCCCCACATCTACGCCCAGGGCTCCGTCCTGCGTGATGTCTGCAGCGACTGCGCCGGCTTTGTCACAGACGTCATCTGCTCCAGCCGCCGCAGCGTGGCCGTCCTCAACGCCGCACCACGCCGCGCTGCCAAGACCCGCTCCCTCTACGGCGACTCCTGGCACAAGTGAGGGACCTGGCGCAGGGGTGCCGGCCACCTCGGCGCAGACTTCGCTAGCGGCCCCCCGATGTACATATATACATAGGATGTGTACATACAGCCTCTATATTTATATACCTTACGGACCATGGGGAGAAAAGGACTGGCAGCACAGCAGAGCACCCGCTGTCCCCTCCTGCCTCAGTGGGATGCTAGTACGGCCCCTCTGGGGACAGATCCTGCCACGGGGCACCTGCAGCTACCAGCCTTCGCACCCACTGCCCCAAACCCCGCTTCTGTGCCAAGGCCTGGCTGTGCCGGGGTGTTGCAGGCTGGCACGGCCGCTCTGTACGAAATCCCCCCGGCTAATAAACCCACTGGGCTGCCCCTGCGGCCGTGTGGGTGCTTCTGCGAGGGAAGGGGGGCAGACAGGGTGCAGGGGGACATAAGCAGGCCCAGTAACACCCTTTACCCCACTGAAGCCTCCTGGATGAGGTGAAGTCCAGGACTGAACTTGAGCCAGCAGCAGCCCAGGTAGCCAAGCAGGCCAATGGCATCTTGGCTTGGATCAGAAACAGCGTGGCTAGCAGGTCCAGGCAGGTTCTTCTCCCTCTGTACTCGGCACTGGTGAGACCGCTCCTCGAATCCTGCGTTCAGTTCTGGGCCCCTCACCACAAGAAGGATGTTGAGGCTCTGGAGCGAGTCCAGAGAAGAGCAATGAATTTGTGAAGGGGCTGGAGAACAAGAGGAGCAGCTGAGAGAGCTGGGGGTGTTTAACCTGGAGAAGAGGAGGCTGAGGGGAGACCTCATTGCTCTCTATAACTACCTGAAAGGAGGTTGTGGAGAGGAGGGAGCTGGGCTCTTTTCCCAAGTGACAGGGGACAGGACGAGAAGGAATGGCCTCAAACTCCGCCAGGGGAGATTCAAGCTGGACATCAGGAAAAGATTTTTCACAGAAGGGGTCACTGGGCACTGGAACAGCTGCCCAGGGAGGGTGCTGAGTCACCTTCCCTGGAGGGGTTTAAGGGATGGTTGGACGAGGCGCTGAGGGGCATGATTTACTGTTTGATAGGAATGGTTGGACTCTAGAGGGTCTCTTTCAACCCGGTGATTCCATGATTCTATGAAGCACGGACACCCCCCGCCCATTCCCCACCGTGACCCCGCGCACGGGCCGTGGGAAAATCCCGCGCCCTGTTCCCACGCCCCCCCCCAACCCGAAGCAACTGCCACCCGTTCCCCTCCCCGGGCTCTCTCTCTGGACTGTCCCCAGCGTCACACCCGCCTCCCGGGGCTGAGCCCCGCCGTGACCCCTCATAGGGGCGGAGAGAAACCGTGCAGCTCCCCCGCACGCTGAACACACAGCGGGTGCGGAGGGGCGCTGCGAAGCGGGACCCGGCGCAGTGCGCATGCGCGCCCGCCCCTCCGAGCGTGGGCGGTGCCGGAGGGGCGGGGCGGAAGGGAAAGACGAACGGGGAGGAGTGCGCATGTGCAATAGAGCGGAAGTTGTGTAATGCGCATGCGCAATAGGACAGCGCCGGAGCGGAAGGGACTGAACGGGCAGGAGTACGCATGCGCGATAGGGCTGGAGGAGTGTGGTGCACATGCGCAGTAGGACAGAGCACGTGCGCAGTCCCGGAAGGGGCGGGCCCGGACCGGAAGATCCGGGGCGGAAGCGGGGCGGAAGGGGCGCGCAGGCGCGGCGCTGGGCTCAATGTCGCGGCGGGCCCTGCGGCGCCTGCGGGGCGAGCAACGGGGACAGGAGGAGCCGGGCCTGGGCGAACTGGGTCTGGATCCCGGCCCCCAGCGCTGCCGGGAAGGGGCGCCGTGCCGCAGCGGCGTCAGCAACCGCTTCGAGCTGGTGAGGGGGCTGCGGGGGTGAGGGGTTGACAGCGGATGCGGGAGGGGTCGGTTGGGGTGACAGGGGTGTGAGAGGGTGTGGGAGGAATCAGTTGGGGTGACAGGGGTAGGAAGGTGGCAGTGGGTGTGGGAGGGGATAGTGGGTGTGGTGGGTTGGCTGGGGTGACAGGGATAGCAACAAGGGTGGGAAGGGGTGAGGGAGTGACAAGGGTGGCAGTGGGTGTGGGAGGAGATATTTGGGGTGACAGGGGTGAGAGGGGGTGGCTGCAGTGTCGGGTGGTAGCGGATGTGGGTAGCATCTGTTGGGGTGACAGGGATGGGAAGATGGCAGTGGGTGTGGGAGGGGAAAATTGATTTGATGGGGGTGGGAGGGGGTGGCTGGGGTGACGAGGGCGGCAGTTGGTTTGGAGTGGGGTGGCTGGGGTGGCAGTGGCTGAGAGTGTAGGAGACTGAAGAGTGACAGTGATGGGGTGATTCTGGAAGCAGTGACTGAGGAGGTGTTGGGATTGGCTGGAGGGAGTGAGGAGCCTTAGTGGCAGTGACTGAGAAGAGTGACAGTCTCTCGGGGAGCAGTGGTTGGGTGGGGGTGACTGAGGTGATGGTTTCTGGGAAATGGTGGCTCAGGGACAGTGCCTGGGGTGTGACTGAGGAGGTCAGGTTGGTAGGTGATGGGGGTGATTCAACTGGGGGGGGAAGGGAGGGAGCTGGAGCAGGATTGGGGCAGCAACTGGGACTACACTGTGAGGGAATAGGAAGGAGGCCAGGAGGCACTGGGTTGTCTGGGTTGGGATGCTGTTGGAGCTAGGCCTGAGTATTGGGATGGCAAAACCAAGTGTGAAAAGATTTTTAGGAATACTCCTGATATCTTCCAAGCCCCATAAGGTCCAGGTGCTGGGGGTTGGAGTCAAGTAGGCCCTGGTTGCGCAGGTATGTCCTTAGGGTGATGGAATGTGGTCCTTCCTCTCTGGGCACCTTGGCCAACCCTAGTGGTGTCCTCTCCTTCCTGAGGCTTGGCTGTGCGAGTGTACCCAAGGTTGGTTTCACAGCCTCTTCCAAATGAACAGCAGAGTCCAGATAGGACTGTGCTTTTTTCTCCTGGTTGTGCCGTGCAGTGGGCTTGTCATTGTGATCCTGTGCAAGTTGTTGGGCACAGGGCTCTTCCAGGTGCCTGCTGGACAGCACACTTGAAATGAGAAGTTGTCCCCGTGCATCTGCAGGAGAAGCCATTCAACCACTGTGCGCTGCTTCTGTGATGTTTTCCTCTTCCATTTGCAGTGGAAGAGATCAAATCCCCAAGGAATTCTGTCCCGCAGGCACAAGAGAGAGCAGAGCTCAGCCTCAGCTCTCTGTCTGTGTGTTTGTGCAGATCCCTGCCGAGGAGTCAGAGGATGACCTGCCTTCCACAGAGGAGCGAGTGGATGCCCGGCTCAGCGAGCGGGATGCAGCAGAAGGGAACCATGGAGGGGCTGTAACTGAAGAGACTGAAGGCAATCGGCAGAGGGATGGAGAGGAGGCAGAACAGCCAGACCAAACGGTAACTGAACCACAGGTGTCTGGTGGCGATGGCAGTTGCCCTGCAAGGTGGAGAGAGAGGTTTCTTATCTCCCTGTCTGTGTGCACTGAGCAGCTTTTTGGTGACAAGCATGTTCTGTTTCTCTTGCACCTGGCTTTTGTTAGAGGCTGAGGATGTGAGCTGCAGGGGAGGAACGTGCGCAGGGAGCTTCAACCCAGGTGCTCAGGGCTTCAGATCTGGAGGAGACTGAGCGATTTGATGCTGAGGGTTGCATTTGTGCCTGGGAGACTTTACAGCTGTAGAGAGGAGGTTCCTAAGAAGACCTTGTGCTATGTCCTCACGAGCATTGAGGTTAAGCAAAGTGTGTGGGAAGGAAAGTACCTTGGGAGTCTGAAATGCAGATTGCTTCTCTGGTCTCTTCACTCTACAATTAATTGAGCTCTGGAGCATATGTGGGGTTGGGCTGGTGGGCAAATGCTCAGAGAAGTGTTTGTTCTGGAGTAGATGATGCGAAGACTCCAAGCAACGTAAACTAAATGTTGATTTGCTCTTCAGGAGCATTTTGTTATTATTTTGTGTTGTTTCCCTCCTGTGCTCTGTATCTGCTGTGCTGGTTTTGACTAGGGTAGGGTGAATTTTCTTCACAGCAGCTGGTACGGTGCTGCGTTTTGGATTTGTGCTGGAAACAGTGTTGACAATACAGGGATGTTTTTGGTGCTGCTGAGCAATGTCTATGCAGAGCAAAGGCATTTTCTTCCTCTCACTCCAGCCTAGCAGGGAGTGGGTTCCCAAAGGAAAGTTTGGAGGGGGCACAGCTAGGACTGCCAACCCCAACTGACTAAAAGGTTATTCCACACCATATGACACAGTGCGGGCTCTGCTTAGTCGGTTCTTACATGAGCAGTGGCTCCAGCGGACCCTGACCCAGTGAATTTGATGCGTGAGCACTGCTGGGTGGACCTACTGCTTCTCTTAGAGCTTCCTGGGTAGAAACCTGGGAGCCCTTGGCAGTCATTTCCCCACTACTTGATAGAGCCAAATTGGGGCTGTGTGTTCCCCTAGTTCTGAAATCAGCTCAGGAGCTGTAGGTTGTTCTGGTAACGCTCTTTATTACCTGTCTAGGTGCTGGAAATGTGCTTTTTAGCTCTGTATGCCCTGGGGGAGAGCCAGCGTGCACAGCAGTGTGCCTGTCGTGTTAGGGAGTTCCACACAGCATTGTGAGCTGAAGTAGCTCTGTCTTCAGCAAGAGGAGCCTGTACAGTGTGGTGCTTTTGGTGTTGGTTTCTGTGGGAGTCAGAGTGACTGATGAAACTGCTGTGCTCACTAGAAAGACAGGAAGAAAGTTTATTCTAGGCAGCAAAGCAGCACCAAAACGTTTCTTCCACAGTGGGCATGTCTAAACTGCTTCTTGTCTGATTTTGTACCTTGGATGTTGATATGAAATTCAGCTGAGGCTTAACCCTTGTGTTTGTAAATCTTTGGTGCTTTCTTTCCACTTGAAAGATGAATATTGGTTTCATTTAAGTGTCCTCTTGGCATGCTGATGCCTGTGGAGCTCCCATGCTCCTCTCCTGCGTGGAGCTCCCTGTGGTCTGTGGGCGTGGTCTGACAGTAGCTTTGTTTATCATTGCAGCCTACATTGAGTAACAAGTCACGAAAGAAAAAAAAGAAAAGGAAAACCAAGAAACCTTCAGCAGGGGAGATTTTGGTATGTCTGCATTTGCTCTGAGGGTTAGTGACTGTGTCAATTTCTGCATTGGGGCTGACAAAGTGGATATTTCGAGGTGGCTGCAGAAAAGATTTTGAGGGCAAAGTGCTCCTTTTTTGCACTGACTCATTTAAGATTATGAAATGGGAACAGCAGCTTTTGACTGTGGTCCTCCACACAGCCAGGACTCACATGGCTCTGCTGGAGATGTTTAGAGTTGAAATCCTCCCAGTGGCATCTTTAATCTTTCATCATGCTTAGAGGCTTCGCACAGGAGGGGTTACTGTGCGAGGGATTTTGCGTTTTCATTATCTTTTCCTTGCCCTACTTAGGTAGCTTTCCTGGCTCTGCAGAACTGCGCAGTGCTCTCGCTGCCATCCTTCATCATGCTCCCTTCTCTGTGCACAACCGAGCACCTTCTCTGTTGTTTGATACCTGATAGCAGAATGCTGGCAGGAGCATCTGCCAGTGCGTTATCAGCATGTGCACTGCCAGGTGCTCTTCCTGTGGGACCTGGTGAGGGGAGCAAGGGCATGGTGATTCTCTCTAAGCTGTCCACCCCTATGGAAGTGTGCTTGGAAATGAGAAATCATAGAATCACCAGGTTGGAAGAGACCCACCGGATCATCGAGTCCAACCGTTCCTATCAAACACTAAACCATGTCCCTCAGCGCCTCGTCCACCCATCCCTTAAACACCTCCACGGAAGGTGACTCAACCCCCTCCCTGGGCAGCCCGTATCCAGTGTCTGTGTTTGTGGATAAAGCTATAGGAAACAAATGTGTGTGCTTGAATATATTTAATCTACTTGAGCTAGGCTGGAAGTCTAAATGGATTACAGCCATGGGTCTTTTAAATTGAATAGAAATAAAATTCAAATGCGAGCTGGTTTTCTGCTAGGGTTTAAGAGTCTTAACTGTTAGCTTGAGGAGATCCCTGGCTAAACATCCTTAGCCACAGGATGCTTAAGTATAAACAGGTGAGCCATGACTTGTGTGGGTGCCCACCTGGCCACCTCATCTGTGGGAGTTCAGCTGGGTGAGCTCAGGAGTGAGTTGCTAAGGTAGAGAACCTGGTCAAAGAGCCTGTCTTGTCTCAAGCAGTAGGGTCACATCTGCCATCTGTAGCCTCTAGGGAGTCTTCATACCCAGAACCAGGCAGTTTGATTTGCTAGCTGTAGATAATACCACCTTGTTCATGCGCTTAAGTGCAAGGCACTTTATGAATGTTTTGTGTATTCTCTCCATGCAGTGTGGCTATATTTAGTTGGAAAAGGCAAGCTTGGGTGTCATGAATGGAATTCCATGTTCCACCCACATACATCATAAGGATGTGAAAGGGCCGCATGAGAAATGCATCACTTGCTATTTGTGGGGAGATATAGAGGAAAATCAGGATAAATGTTACACAACTGTTGCATGTGCACTGCTGGATATATTCTTTGAGTTGTTAGAAGATGGGGAAAGTGAGAGCAGGGTACATTAGAGCTAGGTTAAACTCACGCAAGTGTTTGGTATCTTATTACAGAAGTCACAGCCGTAGCTTAGTGTTCCCATAAAGAGTAGATGGTCAAAGCTGATTATTTAAAGATTTGTGATTAAAATCAGCACCCCAACATTTCATAATATTATAGGGATTGTAGTATCAGTAAACCAAACAAAGCCCAGCGAAGGCTGAGTAGGAAGAGGAGTGGTGACTCATTCTGTAATAACCACCTTGTATTTGCGTGTGCCTATGTTAAGGAAGATAACGACCTGGAAAACATTGATAACCTGCTGGAGAAGATTGAGGATACCAATGGGCTGTCACAGGAGACCCAGAGCGGAATAATTGCTGACAGCAGGCCTCTGCTCTACGTAGAGCACAGGTAGTGCTTGCTTGCTTCCTTCCAGATATTGGCCTTGGGTGTGAAAAGGATATCTGGTCCCTCAGGGAAGGGAATTGGGAGCCTTCCAATGTGATCTGGCCATGAATTCAGGACCTTGCTTGAAAGGAGTTCTGGTAGTGGTTGTGCACATCTCAGTTCTTAACCGCAGCTTGTAGAGCAGTGTTTGCTTTTGAGTGGTGACTGGTATTCTCTGCTGTCAGTCCTAGTTTGAGTGGGCGAATGGACCAGATTAGCTTCCAGGGATGCCTTCCAGCCTAAAATACTCTGCGACGCTGTAGGAGGATCTCTGCAGAGCTGCTGAGAGCCCTGATGCATGAAGCTTTGACATCAAAGTCACCTGGCCAGGTGGCTGGCTGCATTCGAACTGTGAACAGCAGGGCCTAGCACAGCATGTGCTGTGCTCTGAGGAGATCTGAGCACTGCCAGGATGTAATGCCACCTGGAAAGCTGGTTTGACTTGTCTAACCTTTCCCAGATATCACCATCAACAAAGTGGACTAAGTGCCAAGTGTCCAAGAGCTGAAAAATGGGTTGGCTTCAGACTCGAGGCATGTAACACCTGAGCCTGTTGGGAATGGGCTACTTGATGGGTCCAGCATGTTTCAGAGTCCTGGGCTGGTTTAGACACTGGCAGCTCTTTTTGTTTCTGGAACATGCATTTAAACTTGTGGCTGGGACAACTTAACCAGTCCAGGTTTGGAAACATCAAAACTGAGTCAAGGCTGGTGAGTGCTCGGTACTAGTGCAGCTCGTTCAGGGACATGTTGGTAAAGACAGGAATATCTGTTTATCTTGAGGTGGTTTTAAGCCTCAGTGATATCTCTGGTCAAGTAAACATTGTTCAGAAACCTCTGAGAGCTGCGTAATCTCTGAGTGAGTGAGGGTTGGCAGTGCTGGATCTCAGCCTTCCCACTCCCTCTTCAAGCCCTGCTCGCTGGATGGCAGAAAGAACCCCCTCTCACCTACACCTCCTTTCTCTGGGCCAAATGGTAGATCAAGAAAACTGTAGGTGTTGTCATGCTTTGATGCAAGATCTTTGTATTTTAAAGATGTGTTTTAATCCTTGCCAGCCTCTGTGCAGTGATTACGGTGCTTGCCCTAAATTGCAGGCTGCCACTGGTAGGCTCTGCAGGAGATACTTTATATTTTCCAGGTGCATACCTCAGGTGTATGATCCTGACTGGCAGCTTTCCTGGGAGTGTCCCAGACTGAGGCCCCGGCTGCCCTGGAGAGGGCAGCAGAGGTATTCCCCAGCTCAGCGTTGTTCAGTAACAGTGCAGGAGGGAAGTGTGCATGGGATTTCAGTCATTTTTAGTCTCCTTTCTGTATAGTGACAGTTCAGGGGCTTGGCCAGAGCAGTTCATGATACAGAGCACTTGGCATTGGTGGAAAGGTCTTGCCTGTGAGACTTTTGGCTATGTTTAACTGACAGTAGCTTTTCTTTCTTGTTTAATCCTTCCCAGAAACTTGAATCCAGAGAATGAGTTGAAGAGATACTTTGGGGCTCGCGCTGTTCTTGGTGATCAGAGGTTAGTCCAGAATTTAATATTAAACCCTTCCAAAGTCTGAGTTGGTATTTCTGTCTTCCCTTTGGTACGGCTTGTTGAGCTCCAAGTGCCTCACCTGGGCAAGGTGCAGGATGTACTACTCATTTAGCAGTCACTTTTTGGGACAGGAGAGTTTTTGGGGTTTTTCTGATATATGGGAGGAGAGGAGTAAGACCTCTTACGGCTTTTGCGAACACTTGCTTTTTCTTCTGTTGGTTTCCCCTCTAATTTACTGTCAAACACTCTTCTAAAGTCCTTTCACTTGAATTCAGTGTATAGGCTCTTAGGGGTTTTTTTTTTGCCTTCTAGCATTTGTCACTTGCTGCTATTCCAAAGTTTCTGATGTCCTACAGAGTGGACTTTAAATACTTTCCAGAGGGTCTCATGCACTTGCTTTCAGGGCCCCAGGAACCTACTGCTTCTTGAGTGTGAGGTCTCTATCTGATTACCCGTTGCACTGTGGTCAGCTTTATCCAGAAATCCCTGCTTTCATGAGCTGCTTGAAAAATGGGCACATAAGCTCAAAGCTGTGATAATGGAAGCAGAAGCCTTCTTTGAGAAAGTCTATGAAGACTATTTAGTGCTTGAAGGAAATGAAGAAACTGTCCATTACTGAGGAGACATGACTCTCTTAGACTGGCCTTGATTTCTGAATTCCTCCCATCCTGAACAAATAAATTGGTTGCATTTGTGAGTACAGCTTAAACTAAATCAGTCGACTTGTGAAAGCGCTGCTGGGGTGAGAGATGAGTCAGAGGGACGTGGGGCGCTCTTAATTGGACCTGGGATGCTGTTTGAAGCAAAGAGGCATCTGTGAATTTGGCAGGAATAAAAGCAGGGGAGAGGAGCTATTGAAGTACAAGTGCTGGAGGCACTGGCTGGCCCAAAGAGGAATGGTTGAAGTAAGGCAGAGCCTTGTGTCTTGAAGGCAACCGTGTTAAAGCTCTGGGTAAAAGCTCCATGTGACAGTGCTGCAGCTGTTAAATAGGTTGTCTCTCTTTGTTTTTTTTTCTTGTATCATCCCTTTTCTGGCTGGTTTCAGCCCTCCTCATTCTGTTAGCATAGAGAAACTGTGACCTCTCCTGTTTATTTCTTCAGGCCAAGGCAAAGGCAGCGCCAGAATGTCCGTGGCACATGGCTGACTGCTCCCGACAACTCCTGGCCACGCTACACCAGCACAGGTGAGGCTTTCAGTGCCACCTCCCAAAACACTACACTGCTGCTAGCTGCTGGGGCATGCCAGTCCTGGGCACGTGTTGGCACAGGCAGCTGTTCCTGCCAGCCTGTCTTTCCTAGAGCCTCCATGCATGGGAAGCAGAGCTGATTTCATCAGCTGCCGGGCCCAGGCTTTGTGCTGGCTGATGCAGAAAGGGAACTACTCATCAGCTGATGGAAATACCTCCTTTCTCAACAGGGAGAACTCTGTTGTATTGTATCTCAGCATCTGAGCACTTTTTCTCCCTTATTGTTGGTAGCAGATGATAAGCACTTCTTCCCATGCTGCAATCTTGCTGGATAATGGGAAGTATCCATTGGAGAGCGAGCTGTCTGGTCTTCTTGGATGGGTTTCAGACTTGGGGAGGAGGGAAAGGAGTGAAATTCTTTGTGAGATTCTGAAAACACATCTGGCGTTGTACTCAATAGTGTGAATGAGCTTTTTGTGTGATAAGAAAGCAGAAGAGCTTCTCTTGCTGCTCGTGCTTGCGGGCTGGTGGCAGGGGTACCCATGTCTCCCGTGCCCCCTCTAGGTATCACCATGCAGCTGCTGGAGACCAGGAGGGGAGTGCAGTACTTCACGTTTGAGCACCATCGCAAGTACCAGCAAGTGCAGCTCCTCTTCCTGAAAAACATAGAGTCCATGGACCCCAACAGTGTTGTGGTATGTTGTGAAATTGCGTTGCCCATACTGTTATTTCCTGCACCCCCTTTTTTTAACAGGGGAAGTGGGCTGAAGCATCCTGGTGCTTATTTTTGGCCAGTCTCCTTTCAAGCAGTAGAGCCCTGTGCCCAAGGCCGCATTGCTTGCTGAGCTCTGCTTTCACCATATTCATAGGATAAGCAACCATCTTGGTGCATATGAGATCCAGAGGCTGGTGGCCGAGCCTCGGTGGCTCTGCCCCAGTGCGTGCCAGGTAGTCATCTGAGAGAGGAGCTGTAGGAACCAATCAGTTGGCTGAAAGGGTAAGAATAAAGCTTCTTTGTCTCAGCTCTTCAGCTGGGAAAGGAATAATATTGTGTAAATCAATCTTTAAATGGGAATCTAAACTAACAGCTGTTCTATTTATACACTCTTGCATGGATCAAAAATGTCTTTTCTTGGTATTTCAGCAGAACAGTCTTTGTGTTGAAAGTTCTTCATGCATGTCCGAGCTCATTAAGCTGTGTGGTAACATTTATAGTTTGTAGCTATAAGCAACAGCAAAATTGCTCTGTGCCATACTGAACCATAATTGAGGTATTTTTGCTCTGAAAACCCTGGCCACATGAGCTTGGATATATGCCCTGGAGAAGTTTCTTGAAGAGGCCATTGTCTGCTAAATAAAGTTTACTTCCTTTTGCTTTCCCACCCTCTGCTCGTGGCCACCGTTCTCTCCAGCTCATCAATTCTGCCCGCTGAGTGGGCTGAGGGATTCACATTAAATGATGGAAAGTAATTCCTGTGCAGCAGTGATGCATCTGAGATCCAGTGTCCTAAGGACAGCTCAGATGGTCTCACACAGCTCTGCAGAGCAGGACAGGTTTTCTGTGGTACGTTTTGGCTCTGTCCCTGTTAAGTGGGTCTGGCTACGTTTGAAGATATTCCTACAGCTTCGATTTTCTAATTTTGTATTATGGGTAAAATCTAATAGGCAGGGGTTTGCCGATGCCAGAAGTACTTAGAACCCACAATGAGTTTCTGTGACAGCCACAGTTATACATAGCTGGAGCCTGGATATGCCTTGCTGCTATGGTTCTAGCATGCAAAACATCATCTGGGGGGAGAGTCCTGCTCAGTGAGTGTTTTTCTGCTCTTGCCAGTGGGTTGAAAGAGTTTTGTTTGTGAAGTTGTGTAAGTGCATGGAGAGCGCTTTTACCCATCACGGTGACCCTAGGTGCTCCATTTCTTCCAAGAGGAAGGACTGGAAAGGAACTTAATAGCAGGCAAGGAAGGGGTAACATGTCAGGCAAGTGGCACTGAGGCAAAGGTGCTGGACTGGGACAGCCTAGAGCATAAAGGTTTTGTTCTGTAGGTGGGCGTGCTGGTTGGTGTACCATACCCTCCTGATGTACCTTCTGGAGATTTTGAAGTCATATTTTTTTTCAGCCTGTGGGGGGAAAGAAGTCCCAAAATTAAACTTTGAGGAGATTTGAATAAGCTTCAGTTACTGCAACTGAATTTTAGGTACTTGGGCAAAGTAGCCCATTTATAATATAACTAGTGAATGCAGAGGTTTTTGAGGTGTACCTAAACTTATATTCTGAAGCCTGAAAAAAGTATTTTTGATCCATTACCAGTCACGATCTGGATCCTAGAATTGTAATACATGTGTCAAAATGTCCTCTCAGGACCCAGAGGAAGCAAAAGCCTGATCAAATGCTCAGAAGTGTTAAGGGATAGAGAATAAAACAACAAATGTAATTATGCCTGCTGCCTGCATCTTGTATATCGTGTGCAGTTCTGAGCCATCACCTTCTAAAGGAGGTGGGGAGAGATACAGAGGAAGACAGCAAAGATGATCAAAGGGCTGGCACGATCTCTGCACTGGAAAAGTTGGGTTGGCTGGGAGAGAGGTGCCTGAGGGAAGCTGTGATTGAGGGCTCAGATCCTGCATGGGGTGGGGAGAGATCGTGCTGTCCTTCCAACACGAGGATGAAGCTGGCAGGTTGGGGTAAAGAAAGTTTTTCTGCATTGTATGCTTAAGTGATAGTTTTCCATATTGCAGTTTGTGGGTCAGTTAGTGAATAAATTCCCAGGAGGAGGCCCTGTTAATATTGGTGGCATCTCTGACAGTGGAGGGTCCCTGAACCCTTAAAGGTTGGTAGCTGGGAGTCATCACATGTGCCCAGCTTCGTTCCCTCTTTCTCAGGCATCCACTTTTGGAGATGTGGCAACACAGACCTCTACTCTGACCCAGTGTGAGTTTTTAGGTTCTTTTAAATCCATAGTTTTAGTCTTCTCTGTGAGGTGCATCTTCAGCCTTGCCCTACAGTCTATGTGTTGTCTCTCTGATGGTACAGAACAGGATTTCTTCACCTGAGCGGCAAGAACAGCCCCTCTCTCTTACAGAGTCAGGGTATTGCTTTGTAGGCAGAGTGCATGAGAAAGCTGTGATCTGTGCCATTGTGTAATCGAGCTCATGCTTTTCTGTAGCCTCTGCTTCAGGCGCTGGAACCGTACCATGTGGACTCCCTTCTGCTGCTCAGCGATGCGTACCGGATGCAGGAGGATCAGGAGATGGCCCGCGAGCTTGTAGGTAAGAGCAGAAGTGAGACGCTATGTCCTGGCATGAATTAGGATCTTTTGGTTTAGTTTTGGGTTTGTTTCAACAGAGAAGCAGCAAACTAGAGGAGTTGGTTTGTCTCCATGTCTGTGACTCTGGGCTGTGGGCACTTGGCCTTATGTCATCCTCCAGACCAGCAGCTTTTGCTGGAGGCTTTTAAATAGAGCAACTGTGCTTATCTGGGGCAAAGCATATCAGCATTCACCTTCAAAATGAATGGAAGGATTGTCTGAACATGGGGGAAATTTCATCTGTAGAACATCCCTTGCAGGCAGAGGGTTTGCTTTAGTGTCTACTGGGTCCTACAATGTGAGGGGTTTCTCCAGGAAGCCTGTGCCCTAGGCAGGGAGCCTGCCCAACCCTGCAGGACAGCCCGCCTTGCTCTCCTCTGACCAGCACATTGCAGGTCGGCACATCAGGCTTTGCTCCTTGGGGCATCACAGGCTGTGTGAGGGCAGGATACGTCCTGGAGGATGGCTGCCCCTTGGACTGCTGGGCTGCGTTCTTGGGTGTCTGAGTTATCCTGCTTGGTAACCAGGGCACGTGCCATCCAGCATGATAGGAGGGGCCAGAGGTGAAGTGAGAACAGGATCTTTGTCTTTCCCATGTGAAGGCAGTTATGGCAGAAGCAGCTGTACCAACCTCAATCCCAGACCTCCAGCCTCAATCCCAGACCTAAAGAATTACTTTACACCAGCAGAGCATGATCTAATGCCTGCAGGAAGGAATAAGGCTTCCTTTCTTGGTTATCTGCTGGGACCATGTACTCTGATGTAGCTTTGTACCTTGCTAGGCTGAGAAGAAGCTTATTTTACGGTCTTTGAGCACTAGACCTCTCAATTATCGGTGTCTTCTGGGCTAAGTCAGCTGCTCTTTTGTGAGCAGTGTGCTGGGGTGGTGGTGTGCCCTGACGCTGTCCTTGCTGTCTACAGAGCAGGCGCTGTACAGCCTGGAGTGCTCCTTCCACCCCCTCTTCAGTCTCACCAGCGGGACCTGCAGGCTGGACTACCGGCGGCCAGAGAACAGGTAGGCAGCACGCCTGCCTGCCCCACATCTACCAGAGAGCTGTCGCGGCGTGCCTTGGCCTATTTTGAATACGGAGACCCAAATTCACAGCATCTGCTGCGTCATTTGTGCTGGCGAGCAGTGGCAGGGGGACCTTTAATGTTCCTTTCTGTCAGAACAAGCTCTGCTACTCAACAGTCGGTTGCAGTGCCCCTCAGCAAGGCAACAGCGGGACTCCTGAGGTGCACGCTTGAGTACAGGCAGTTCAGGCGCTGAGGTTTTATTGCAAAGCATCCTCTTTCCCGAGGGGCTTTTTAATGGAGCGTTAACTGTTCCTCCCCATCACATCCATCTCCTGCGATTAGTACCCCTTAGACTAGAATGGCGCGTATTTTGGTCACAAAAATACTCTATGGCTGTGCTTGGTCACTTGTGTGCTGCCTGCCCAGCCTTCATCCCCAGCATTCATGCTGCTCCTGGCCCACCTCTTTATGTAATGACAGCTCTGCAGCTGCGGGGAAAGGTGACTTTATTCTAGGAATTTTCCAGTCAGCTGACCCAAGTCATACCTCCCAAAGTGCTGTACCTGGAGGTAGCTCAGATTTCCAGTAGCTGCTTGCTGATGGGCTTTGTGCCGTCTGGGACTTGAGTGCTGCTATCTGCATCTTGCCCAATTTGAGTGTTAGTCCTCCCTATGCGCATTTTCTGCACGCTGTGTCACCATTCACACGTGGCTGAGACAAGGAAGGATGCAGACCCTGTGGATTTACTTGTTTCTCTTGTCTTGAGTTGTTGGGAGGTCAAGAATACAAGGCTGTGGGGCCTGGGGGAGCAAGGATGGAGCAGGACGTGGCTTAGTTATCCCTATAGTTGCAAAAAGAGACTAAAAAAAAAATAAAAATGGGAATATGGGTCGTCTGTGACATCCTGTACTGCACCAGGCTGGGTTCCATGGACACCCCTAGCTGCACACCAGTGCTGATGCTTGGGAAAGAGGAGGTGGGGCTGACCGTGAGTCTCTGTTCTTGAGTGGCACAAAAAATTTGCCTTGTAAAGTCTGTTTGTGTTCCCCATGTAGGTCTTTCTTCCTGGCTCTCTTCAAGCACATGATGCTTCTGGAGAAGAGAGGCTGTCCCCGGACAGCCCTGGAGTTCTGCAAGCTGATCCTGAGGTAGGTGCTCCTGCAGAGGGCTGCACCCCATTCCATTGGGAGGGGGTAGAGTGCCTCAGCCTTGGGGGAGCATGCTTCAAACAACGTGCCAACCCTAACCCAAGCATGATAAAAATGCCAAGGGTGTCCTACTGCTGCCAGGTGCGGTGAGATCTCTTTTCCACTCCTTACAGATGCAGTGTCACAGGGTAGTTTTGAGCATATACTCTTTTCTGTGGTGCTGCTTTGTAGAGAGGTGATTGTTGAGAAGGAGGCTTAAGCTCATGGCCTTTGCTCTTGACTGCTGAGCTGTGGGCTTGGCTGGTCCATAGGGCCTGGAGTCTCTGCAGAGCAGATGTACAGCGGTGGCTTCAGCTGGCTTGGTTTGTGACCATTGATCCTCTTCATGGCTGCTGACAGCAGGACTGTTTTCCCCATGCAGGGACACAGACCAGGCAGGATGTTGGACCGTCATCCTGGTCATGCAGGAACGATTTTGTTTCCATATCTCCGCTTGCTGAATCATGGAAGCTTTCTGGATGCTAGTGGGAAAGTCTTGTTTGACTTAGAAATGAGAACAACTACTTAAGCTTTTGTGATGATGATTTTTTTTTTTCCTCCCCTTGTGCTCACCTCCCTCTGAAGCCTTGATCCAGAGAACGATCCATTGTGTGTGCTGCTGATGATTGATTTTCTGGCTCTTCGAGCTAGAGAATACACTTTCCTCACCCGCATGTTCCAGGAGTGGGAGGTGAGTTTGCAACAGAGAGGGGAGAGCTGGTTCCTGGAGCTCCCAGCCTTGGCTAGAGGGGTCAGTTGGGCCACAGAGCAAGAGGTTTTCCTGACCACCTTAGCCCTTTGAGGACTGTCCCACGGCCAGGCTGGCATCCTAGAATCATTGGAATGACCCCCAAAGTCTGTGGTGTTTGTTCTTGTAATCATGGTACCCTGCAAACAATTGAACTCAGAATTGCTTACTCAGTTGTGGGGGCACCAAGCCAGAGGCTGGAAAGTAACTTAATCCAGCAATCAAGAAACCCCACCCTGTGTGCGGCCCAGCCACATCGAGATGGTTCTGCATAGCATCATTTCTCGGTAAATCTGTCTCTTTGATCCTGCAGAGTCACCGGAATTTATCTCAGCTGCCCAATTTTGCCTTCTCTGTGCCGCTGGCCTATTTCTTCCTGAGCCAGCAGGAGGAGCGCTCGGAGCTGGAGCTAAGCCAAGCCCGGGAAAAAGCTGCCCAGCTCATCCAGCTGGCATTGATCATGTTCCCAAGCGGTAAGTCTGTCCCCACCGGTAAGTCCGATCCTGCAGGCTTTGTTGCTGTCTTCAGCTGTGAGAGCGAAGGCTGGATTCCAGGCAGTCAAATGCCGAGGCAGCAGTTTGCCTGGGGGTTGCAAATGGCATTTGCCTCCGTCTGTGGGAGATGGGAGTCCTGACTCCGAGGGTGACAAAGTGGCAGGTGCTGCTGTACCTACCTGAGGTGTGCTGGTGGGATTCAGCCTTCCTGCACCGTGGCAGAGCTGGTGACAACAGTGGAACTGGGTAGTACCCCTGCGGCTGTGAGCCCTTCATGTGACTTCTCCTTGCTGTGACCCTCCTCAGAGCAGCTGATGTCCCTTTATTAACAACGGTCACGGACGCGCAAGCTGGGGGAGGATGAGAACCAGAGTCTTGGAGCAGGAAAACGTTTCACCCCAGGGCTGCCCAGACCAGAGACAGCGAGTCTCTCTTGGTTTTTCCTCCGAGGCACAGCTCTGCTTTAGATGTGCTTTCTGTAGGTGTCTATCACTCTTGCTTTCATCCAGTTGGTGCTGCTGTCCATGAAAGGAGATATACAGGCCCTTTGGGCCTGGGGGAGGGTGTGCCTTTATAGGCAGGAATAACCAGCTCGCAAACATAGGTTTAGTTTGTGTTGGCTGAAACCATTTTCTTTTTGCTGCTTGTCATGGTGACTGAAATAAAACCCTTGTTTGAGTTCAAGGGCCAGCAATGTTATGTGCAGAAAATCACACCTTATTTCACTGAGGAGAGAAAAAAGTTTGTCACTCTCTTTTGTTTACTCTGGATCTATTTCTGTCGTTGGCACAGAGATCGAAACACAGCATAATCCCCAGCAGCAGCCTCGCACCCTTCTTGCAGAGGTCCTCGTTTGGTGCCCTGGTGGGGTGCTGGCCCCACAGGATGGGTCTGTCTCTCTGCGACCCTGGCAGTGGTGAATAGCTGCTCCATGGTGCTCCTTGCTGGGCTGTTGAAAGTGAGCTGTGTGTCTTTCTCCCGCAGTTCTTATGCTGTTGTTGGATCACTGCAGTGTGCAGCCCGATGCCAGGGTCACCTCCCATTCCTTTTTTGGGCTGAATGCTCAGATAAGGTAAGCACTGGACATATTCTTAGTAAAAAGGAGGAATCGATTTTGTTGGTAGTGGGATTTTTGCTTGCTCAGGCAGCTAATGGAGTTACAAAGCTGCAAAGGAGGATATTTGGTATTTGGTTTTCCTGAGTAGGCTGTTAGATGCTTTGATAATGGATTCCCATAATGGCCACCGATAATGCTAATAGAGCTGCCTCGCCTTAATGTGGATGGGTCAGAAGTTCATACTGAAGCTTGTCAGTACATATAGTAAGAGAGAACATTTGAGCGCTCTCGGGGCAGGCCGTCTCCTACCAGTCTGGATTTCCCTGACACGTGGTCCTCCTAAACATGCAAATGGTCTCCCCCTCGGGTCAAGGCAGCGTTCACTTTCATCTCATGGTTATGCTCATTCCAAAAATGGACAGAGGCAGAAGAACTGGTGAAGGTAGATGGAAATAGCAAAACAAGGAGCCTGCAATTCCTCTCTGTGTATTCTCATGCTGAAGTGCGGTGCAGAAACGAGCCCTTGCCAGCCAGCACAGGGCTGTGAAGGCAGGAAGGAGGAGGGTGCCCTGAATAACAACTGTCTCCCATAGCCAGCCTCCTGCCTTGAACCAGCTGACGTCCCTCTACGTGGTAAGGACTCACTCGCTGTGGAAGGACCCAGCCGTCATGGCATGGCTGGAGACCAACGTCAGTGAGGTGCTGCACATGGTGGATGCCCAGGACCCTCTGGTGGAGGACGCTGAGCACAAGTGAGTGCAGCAGGTGGAGGTGAGCGGCTCTCATACCAGGCTTGGGTGCTGAAAGATGGCGACAGAGTGGATGAGGGGGGCTCTGCAGACAAGAGAGGAGCCCTGTCCTGGGCAGGGCTTGCTTAAAGCCCTGCAACTGCCAATCTGATAGCAGCTGCTGATGCTAAGGGTTACACTGTAGGGCCAGGAAGGCAGAGGCTCTTCTTCCCTACTTTGCATAAATGTGAATTAAGAGCTGCACCTCTCTTTTACTGGGGAGCGTGTGCTGTACTGGATTCCTCCAGCCTCAGCTGTATGCCCTGGAAGTTGCCTGGGAGGGTAGAGGAGTTGCTGCTGCCTGGGAGGGGTGGGGATGTCTGCACAGCTCATGGGCATTTATTGCACAGGGCAGGTGAGCGCTTAGAAACACCTTACAGCTCTGAGAACCAGGAGAGAGAGGCATCAGTTCTTGTCAAAAACTGAAATTGGTTGCTCTGCTGACCTGCAGAGGAACAGGGCTGGTGAAAGTCATCCATGCAGCGTCTGTGAGCTGTTCCACTTTTTGTCTGAGGTTAGCAGCTATCAAGTGGCTTTGGTTTTGCTGTAAGCCATCTCTGTTCGATACAGCCTATGCTCCCAGAGCCAGTGATGAGGATGACAATGCACCTAGAGAAGCAGAAGCGCAAAGCTTGCTGTGCTGAGGCATACTTGGTTCAATTCGCTGTCCTCCCTGCTTTAGGAGGAAGATACGGTACCAGAGTGCGCCCAGGAATATCTACAGGCACATCATCCTCTCTGAGATCAAGGAGGCCATGGCAGCTCTGCCTCCGGTGAGGGGCCCTGGTGGGACACAGGCGGTGGCACTGTGTGGCGTGATGACACTCACGTCCCTACTGCACATGTGGATGCTGGGCATGTCTTAAACCCCAGCCACCATCAAGAAACATTGCCCTGTATGCACGGCTCCCAGGGCTGGCACACGGTGGGCATGTGTGGGCCAGCTGGGTTGCAGCTGGTGCCTGGCTGTTGTATTCCCCAATATTAAGGGCTGTCCAGCTGGTCCAACCATCTCTGTGCCTCAGTGTTTGCTGCTGCTGGCAATGCAGCCCTCACTCAGTCTTTCTTCTCCCCTGCCCCCCGCAGGAGGTGACCTCGCAGCCTGTGATGGGGTTTGACCCTTTGCCTCCTTTGGACTCCATCATTTCCTACACTAGACCAGAAAGGTACCTTTTCCACCCCTTGTTTCTGTGCTGGCACAGCCGGCGTGTTCCCAGCGCGCCCTCCGCCTCGGGCCTGGGTGCCTGTGGGTGCTCGGAGCTGGCGTCCTCCTCCACCTCAGAGGAAGAGCAGCTTGACTTGTAGTGCTCGCCAGCGGGCAGAGCATGCAGGCAGGACTGGTCCTGCTGCTTTTCCTTGGTGGTCACTGTCAGAAGCAGCAGCTGCTCACAGGTATTAAGGCAAAGGCCACTGAAAAATTCTGGCTGTTTCTTAACTGAGGTGGTTTGGGGTAAATACATTTCTAAGCACAGCCAGCTGTGGTGCACACAGACCATGGGGGTGAGGTGAAGCCGGTATGTCATGTGCACTGTCTGAGCTCACAGCCAGCCTGCAGTACTTTTAGTAACTGGCCAGCTGCTGGCTTCCTGGCATCAGAAATCCCCCGATACCCTGTTTTGGGGCTGTCTCTGGTCGCTGTGGGCAGCATGGTTCTCTCCAGCACCTCTGTGCTGTCTCAGCCCCAGCAAGAGGTCTAATACCAAGCTGCCTCTCTAACCGTGGTCTGACTTTTGTCTTTCAGTACGAATCATCCATCCAACGAAAGCACTTTATCTCTCTTCTTCCGCTCCCTGTTGCCAAATTTTAACTTGCAGGTATGTGCAATCAGCTGCTGCGGGCAGATCAGAGCACACTTTTACTGTTGGCACACAAGTTTTCCACTGCACAGTGTTTCTGCAAAGGGAGTGGCTCTTGGCATATGCAGTGTGTAAACGTCAGGTTGCAGAGCAGCCTGATCTTTTTGGCAAGCGGCATTGTCTCCTCTCTCCCTGCCTGCTGCAGACGGGCTGGCAGCTCCCTGCCTCTGTGCTCCAGCTCTTTTCTTTTGCAGGGGGACACGAGGCACGATGGGGATGAAGAGGCTGGACCAGGGCAAGACCTTAACCAAGGGGTGAACAGGCTCATGGCAGCCATGCGGGACATGCTGGCAAACATCCAGTTTCAGGAACCCCCCCGAGATGACAATCCTGAAGGCGACGGAGAATGGGATTGAGCCAAGAGCGTGCATTTTCCCCCACCCCTCTGTAATCACCCCTACGGCTTGTGTCCAATAAAGTCTCATAGTCCCCAGGCACCTGCTCTTGCTTGTGGGGTGGGCTCTGTTTGGGGGGGCTGTCACCCCAGGCACATTTCTTATCTCTCAGTGGGGGGTGAGGGCTGGTGGAAGATGACAGAGCTAATCTACAGCAGCTGTCCCTCGACCCCAAGTCAGCTTAGTCCCCTTCTGGCCTCCTCCAAGCACATTTGCTGTCCTGTTCCCCTCCCTGCTCTTCTGGTCTTGTGTTTAGTGGCTGGATGCTTTTGTTGTCTCTGGCTCCTGAGACGTTCTGCCCTTTGTGCTTTCCCCAGCCTGGACCTTCCTTCCCTCTATGAAATGCTCCAGGCCCTGACAGCACTGGACCTTCTACCTTGCTGATAAAGGGCTTGTGGTCTTCACCTTATCACTTGGGGTGCCGAGGAACAAGCCAGGTGCTTCCTGCGAGCTGCACCTCTCACTGCGCTTCCTGAAGTCTGCAGGGAGTGGCTCTTTCCTGTGCTGTAGCTGCTTGATCATGCTGGGAGCAGAAAGGATTCCCCCTCTTTGTCTCCTTCCCCTACCCTTTCTTTCTCCACTTTCACCTTGTAGAGCCGGGAATGAGGTCAGCTGCACTCAAACCCTTAACTCATCTTTGCTGCCCGGAAAGCATTTTCCCATTTCTGCTGTGTAACGGTGTGTGTGCGGCTCTAACGCTGAGCTGGGCTGTGCTGCCCGGAATCGATCCTCCCGGCTTTTGCAGTGGTTGCTGCATCTCCTCCCTGGGGAGCAGCGGGGCTGGGGCCAGGGCAGGCTGGGCCGAGCGCTGCGGCGCAGACCGCAGGGGTCAGCCTAACGTGGCCTCTCCCTGCTGGCACATCTGAATCCCGCAGCTTGAAATCCCTGTCTGCTCCCCTGTGCCCTGGGTTTACAGGGCTTGGAGTTGCAGACTCGGCATTTTCTAGCCTTGCTCTCAAAGCCTCTGTTGATAATTCATGGCACGTACCAGCACGCTCTTTAGCTGAGCAGCAGCCAGGAACGGGGAAGCTGGTGGCTATTGGCCCCAGATTCCTCCTGCTTGCAGTTCCCTGGGGTTGTGTGGGGTGTTTGGGGTGTTTTGCCTCTCCTTGCCGGCTGCTGGAGCTTCGGCTCAGCATGTGGCACGCATTGGTGAGCGAGGCAGCCTGGGAACACATTCCAAGTGTATCCAGCTGAGCTGGAGCCCATGGAGGCAAGGGCTCACACCGAGGAGCGGAAGCGGCTGGCTGGAACTGCTGCAGGATCAGCCTTTTCATGGAGCCATGAATGACTGTTTGGCTGCTGAATGGCTCCAGGCATCAACACCAGCCAAAGGCACATGATGGTCAGATGGGTCCTGTGTCCCTGAGCCTGCCTGGGCTCCCTCTGGCACTGGGCTTTGCTGGGGTGCAGGCACAGCATTCCATTTATTGTGCTTTTGACCATCACTATTGCACCCATCACCCACCTTGTGGAAAAACACCTTCCTTGGACTGGCTCAGGCAAGGCCAGTGGTTCCAGTGCAGGGTGTGGAGCTCCCAGCCTCATGTGCAGAGGCTGGGAGGGGCTGCTTGGCTCCTGCATTGGTGAGGGGGTCACTGGGGTCCCCAGGGACCCTCTCAGCACACACAGCCCTGCAGGATACATGGGATCCCCAGGACACACTGTCCCCCAGCGTGTAGGGATTCCCCCACAGGGCACACAGCATTCCATTTAGGGGGGACCCCAAGGTACCTGGACCACCAGGGCACAGAGGATCCCTATGGCCCACGGCGCCCCGAGGTGCATGGACCCTCCCGCAGGGCACGCGGGACCCCCGGGCACACGGTGACCATGAGCACATGGGCTGCCCAGGCCTGTGCGTGGGATCTGGCAGCCCCAGCCTCTTCAGCGGCTCCCCTCACAGCAGGGGTGCCACGGTCATGTGGGTGCCCACCCTCCTCCGGAGGAGGAGCTGCCGGCGCTGGCTTTAAAGTGGGGGAGAGAAAGGACCCTTTCTTTCCTATCACCCTGGGCTGTTGGGCGTGCGGCTGCAGAGACACCAGGCAGAGCTGTCAAGCAGGGCATCCGCGACACCAAGGGGCCTGGCACAGCGATCCCAGCGAGACTCCAAGCAGCGGGACCCCCTGTTCCCAAGAGCTCTGTGTCCCCTCAGCCTTCGCCGCTGGGCACTGCGGGAGCACTGGCAGGGCAGACCAGGGACTTGGGGGGTGCTGCAGGGGGCCCGGGGGCTCAGCCCCCAGCCGGGAAGACCCTGGGGCTGAGGTGGGGACCATGTCAGCGCTAGCACCCCTGCGTCTGCTGCGCGAGCCCTGGAACGCCAGTGACGGCAATGAGAGCAACGTCACGGCCGGGACCAGCAGCGCATGGTGCCAGGGGCTCCATGTCCCCAATGAACTCTTCCTCACGCTGGGCCTGGTAAGCCTGGTGGAGAACCTGCTGGTGGTGGCCGCCATCCTGAAGAACAGGAACCTGCACTCGCCCATGTACTATTTCATCTGCTGCCTGGCCATCTCTGACATGCTGGTGAGCGTCAGCAACCTGGTGGAGACGCTGTTCATGCTGCTGATGGAGCACGGCATGCTGGTGATCCACGCCAGCATCGTCCGCCACATGGACAATGTCATCGACATGCTCATCTGCAGCTCTGTCGTCTCGTCCCTCTCCTTCCTGGGGGTCATCGCCGTGGATCGCTACATCACCATCTTCTATGCCCTGCGCTACCACAGCATCATGACGCTACAACGGGCTGTGGTGACCATGGCCAGCATCTGGCTGGCCAGCACCGTCTCCAGCACCATCTTCATCACCTACTACCGCAACAACGCCATCCTCCTCTGCCTCATTGGCTTCTTCCTCTTCATGCTGGTCCTCATGCTGGTGCTCTACATCCACATGTTCACCCTGGCCTGCCAGCACCTCCGCAGCATCTCCAGCCAGCAGAAGCAGCCCACCGTCTACCGCAGCAGCAGCCTGAAGGGCGCTGTCACGCTCACCATCCTCCTGGGCGTCTTCTTCATCTGCTGGGGGCCCTTCTTCTTCCACCTCGTCCTTATCGTCACCTGCCCCACCAATCCCTTCTGCAACTGCTTCTTCAGCCACTTTAACCTCTTCCTCATCCTCATTATCTGCAATTCAGTGGTCGATCCCCTCATCTACGCCTTCCGGAGCCAGGAGCTCCGGCGGACGCTGCGGGAGCTGGTGCTGTGCTCCTGGTAGGGAGCGGGACTCGGGCCTCAGGACGGACGGACAAATGGACAGAGGGACAGACGGATAGAGGGACGGATGGACAGATGGACAGGAGGGGATGTGGGGCGTCCCGCTCCGCGTGGTACCCAATAAAGGCTCTTTGTAGAGATGCTGTGGCAGCCCCCGGGCTCCTCAGCCCTCGCCGCCCCGCACCGTTTATTCCCAAGCTCAGTTGTTCCCGGTTCCCGGCCCCGGGAGGGACCGATGGGGCGTTGGAGCATCCCCGGTGCCCCGGACAAAGCCCCCTCGCCGCCTCCTTTGTTCTCGACCGCGCCCCCCCGGCCCCGCTGGGGCTCCTGGCGCCGGGACCCCAGTCCCCGCCCCGAGCCCGGGCTGGGCTGCCCTCCCCACCCCCGGGACCCCTCCCCACCCGCCACGGGGGCCCCTCCCGTTTCCCCGTTGCCGGGGTCCGTGTCCCGCGGGTCCCGGGGATCCCCGGGGCGGGTCCCTCCCGTCCCCCCGCTGCCGGGGGGTCCCCGTGCTGGGCCGGGGCGGGTCCCGCCCGTCTCCCCGGTGTCGGGTCCCTGTCCCCGCGGTGCCCGGGGTCCCGGTGGGGTCGGTCGGCGGTGCCGGTGCCGCAGGGGCTGTGGCATCGCTGCGGCGGGGGCTGATTGGCTGCGGGGCGGCGCTGACGTCAGGGCCCGGCCCGGTGCGGCGCCGGGCGCCTATAAAGGAGGCGGCGGTGCCGGTGCCGCCTCCCGCGCTCCCCGGTGCCGGCTCCGCTCCGCTCCTCTTCTTCCCGATCCCGGATTCTATTTTTTTTTTTTTTTTTTAATAAAATCCCGGCCCGGCGGCACCATGAGAGAGATCGTCCACATCCAGGCGGGGCAATGCGGCAACCAGATCGGCGCCAAGGTAACGGCGGAGCCGCTTCGAGCGGCGGACAAAGACCCCCCCGCCCCCCTTCTCATCCTCATCTTCCTCCTCCTCCTCCTCATCCCCCCCCGCCCCGCTCCCGCCGCCCCGGGCGGACAAAGGGCCCCGCCCCGCGTCTTTGTTCAGCACCGCGGACAGCGCCCGCCCCGCCCCGCCGCCAGGGGGCGCCGCCCGCCCCAACCGGGGCGCGGTCCCCTAGCCCCAGCACCCCTAAATCAACACCCCCCCTCCAACCTTGTGCCCCCCAGTTCTGGGAGGTGATCAGCGACGAACACGGCATCGACCCCAGCGGAAACTACGTGGGGGACTCCGACCTGCAGCTGGAGCGCATCAGCGTCTACTACAATGAGGCCTCCTGTAAGCGACCCCCAGCTCGGGCGGTGGCGGGGACGGGGGGAGCCCCTCTGCCTCTCCTCCTGGTGCGGGCAGGTCTGGGGGCTGCTCCCACCCCTCTTGGGGAGCTGCAGGTGTCCCCACCCAGTGGGGACCTTGGTGCACATGTCTGCTCCTCACCCCACCCAGGGGAACCCTGTGGTTTGAGGGGAGCACACATGTGCACCCGCCCCCACGGGGACCCTGGGCTTTTCGGGGGGACATAACACGTGCACCCAGCCCCATGGGCACCCTGGGCTTTTGGAGGGGACTCTGGGCTTCTGGGGGGGACATAACATATGCACCCACCCCCATAGGGACCCTGGGCTTTTGAGGGGGAGATAACATGTGCACCCAGCCCCATGGGCACCCTGGGCTTTTTGGGGGGATATAACACATGCACCCACCCCTATAGGGACCCTGGGCTTTTGGGAGGGACATAACACGTGCACCCAGCTTCATGGGGACCCTGGGCTTTTGGGGGGGACATAACATGTGCATCCAGCCCCAAAGGGACTCTGGGCTTTTGGAGGGGACTCCGGGCTTTTGGGGGGGGACATAAAACATGCACCCACCCCTATAGGGACCCTGAGCTTTTAGGGGGGACATAACACATGCACCTAGATCCATAGGGACCCTGGGCTTTTGGGGGGACATGAAACATGCACCCAGCTCTGGGACACTGTCATTTACACCCAGCCCTGTGGGACCATGTTGGGAGAGAAGTGTGCATCCAGCTCTCAGGGTCCCCGTGCTTCGGGACACACACACACACGTGAATCCAGTCCCATGAGACACTGCAGTGTAGAGGGGACACAGATGCACTCAGCCCCATGGGTGCACTGGGGGGGGCATGACATGGGCACCCACCTCCATGGGACCCTGCAGGAGGTTGGGGGGTAACACATGCACCCAGCCCCACGGGGCCCCTGTGTTTGGGGGGGTGGACACCCTCACCCCAGTCTGGTGGGAGCCTGTGGGGCGGGGGCTATGGGGAGTGGCAGGTCCTCTCCTGGCACAGGGTCTCTTGCAGCTCACAAGTACGTGCCTCGTGCCATCCTGGTGGACCTGGAGCCGGGGACAATGGACAGTGTGCGCTCGGGTGCCTTTGGCCACCTCTTCCGCCCCGACAACTTCATCTTTGGTAGGTCCACGGGGAGGGGGACTCTGTCGCCTGGGACCTCTCCCAAAACATCGCTATCCCCGAAGGGCTCGGCGGGTGCATCCCCACCCGTGCCGCAGGGTTTGGCACATCCAGCATGCTGCCAAACACTTGTGGTTTCCACTTCCCACCCCACCCTGGCTTTAGATCTCACCGCAGCAGCCGCTGGCGGCGCCCATCCCCATCCCGGTGTGGGCGTGGGGTGCCGGCGGCCATCGGGTGCCTCTTTTCCCCCCTGACAGGGCAGAGTGGGGCTGGGAACAACTGGGCCAAGGGCCACTACACAGAAGGGGCTGAGCTGGTAGACTCGGTGCTGGACGTGGTACGGAAGGAATGCGAGAACTGCGACTGCCTGCAGGGCTTCCAGCTGACCCACTCGCTGGGTGGTGGCACCGGCTCCGGCATGGGCACTCTCCTCATCAGCAAGGTGCGGGAGGAGTATCCTGACCGCATCATGAACACTTTCAGCGTGGTGCCGTCTCCCAAGGTTTCAGACACAGTGGTGGAGCCCTACAATGCCACGCTCTCCATCCACCAACTGGTGGAGAACACAGATGAGACCTACTGCATTGATAATGAAGCTCTCTACGACATCTGCTTCCGCACCCTCAAGCTGGCCACCCCCACCTATGGCGACCTCAATCACCTTGTCTCGGCCACCATGAGCGGTGTCACCACCTCTCTCCGTTTCCCCGGCCAACTCAATGCTGACCTCCGCAAGTTGGCAGTCAACATGGTGCCCTTCCCACGTCTCCACTTCTTCATGCCAGGCTTCGCCCCACTGACGGCTCGTGGCAGCCAGCAGTACCGTGCCCTCACCGTCCCTGAGCTCACCCAGCAGATGTTTGATGCCAAGAACATGATGGCTGCCTGTGACCCTCGCCACGGCCGCTACCTCACCGTGGCCACCGTCTTCCGGGGCCGCATGTCCATGAAGGAGGTGGACGAGCAGATGTTGGCCATCCAGAGCAAGAACAGCTCCTACTTTGTGGAGTGGATCCCCAACAATGTCAAGGTAGCTGTCTGTGACATCCCTCCCCGGGGGCTGAAGATGTCCTCCACCTTCATTGGCAACAGCACAGCCATCCAGGAGCTCTTCAAACGCATCTCAGAGCAGTTCACGGCCATGTTCCGCCGCAAAGCCTTCCTCCACTGGTACACGGGTGAGGGGATGGACGAGATGGAGTTCACTGAAGCCGAGAGCAACATGAATGACCTGGTGTCCGAGTACCAGCAGTACCAGGATGCCACGGCTGAGGAGGAGGGTGAAATGTATGAGGACGACGAGGAGGAGTCGGAGGCGCAGGGCGCCAAGTGATGCCCCAGTGCCGCCCTGCTGCCCGCAGCCACCCTGGCTTCGCGCTGCTGCCCCTCGGCTGGGCCCTCCCTGCGTGTCCCTTCAGTGTCTCCTGACCATGTCCCCCCTTGAGCCAGCTCGGCTCCCTCTCCTGCCCTCCTGCCTACCCCTTTTTCGTTTTTTTACTGGTTTGTGTCTATTATTTTTTTTGAATACTTAATAAATTTATTGCTGTCCAGGTACCACCCGTCTGCGGCTCCAGGGGAGGGGGGGACGCACACTCTCTGGTAGGGGCAGCTCAAGGGCTCAGCCCCCTCGCAGCCATTCCCACCGAAGGGGATGATCAGGGATCCTGTCCCCGACATCAGCCCCTGAGCACCCCCAGGCTGTCCCACAGCCTCCCGCCCCACACGGCCAGGCCCCCTTGCCCAGGAGGGGGGCTGTGACTTTGTCCCCACTGTCACCCTTCTCCGTGCTTAGCTGGGGGGAGGTGGCCGCCCCCTCTCTGAGCCAGGAGGGTGTCGGTCCTTTGTCCCCACAACCCAAGGGGCTCCCTCAGCCCTGAAAGTGGGGCAAATGCTGGGGGATCCAGGTCACCCCCGGCCCAAATAGCCCTGAGCCCCCCGACTCCAGCCTGGGGGCTGGGCTGACCTGCGGCTGCCTTGCCATGGGGCCAAAGTCCCCCCAATCCCAGGGCTGCTGCGCCCTCCTGGGGGTCCCTGTGCCCCCATGGGGGTGGAGGGGCTGAGCTGTGGGGGCAGAACGGGCTGGGGGCTCCAGGAGTGAGGAGCTCCTGGAGGGGACCAGGGGTGTTGGGACTGTAGGAACAAGGGACAAAGCAGGTGGAGGCTCTGAGTGCAAGGAGCCATGGGGCTGGAGGGTATGGGGACCAGGGGCTGTAGAGATGGGGGCTACGGGAACAAAAACCTATGGGGCTGGTGGCTCCAGGAACAAAGACCTGTGGGGCCGGGGGCTCCAGGGAGAAGGAGTTATGGGGCTCTGGGAACAAGAAGCTATGGGGCTGGTGGCTCTGGGAACAAGAGTTATGGGGCTGGGGCCTCTGGGAACAAGAAGCTATGGGGCTGGTGGCTCCAGGAGGAAGGAGTTATGGGGCTAGGGGCTCTGGGAACAAGAAACTATGGGGCTGGGGGCTCTGGGAACTAAGACCTGTGGGGCTGGTGGCTCCGGGAACAAAGATCTATGGGGCTGGGGGCTCTGGGAACAAAGACCTGTGGGGCTGGTGGCTCCGGGAACAAAGATCTATGGGGCTGGGGGCTGTAGGAACAAAGACCTGTGGGGCTGGTGGCTCCGGGAACAAAGATCTATGAGGCTGGGGGCTGTAGGAACAAAGACCTGTGGGGCTGGAGGCTCTGGGAAGAAGGAGTTACGGAGCTGGGGGCGCTGGAACAAGAAGCTATGGGGCTGGGGGCTCCGGAACAACGACCCGTGCGGTTCGGGCGGTGGGTGCCGCACCCTGGGCCCCGCACGGCCCCGCCCCGCGCTGCGGTCCGCCCGCCGGCAGGGGGCGGCATCGCGGGGCGGGGATGGGGGCGGTGTCGGTGCGGTGCGGTCCGCCAGGCGGTAGGGGGCGTCATGACAAGGCGGGGCGGGGCGCGGCTCGGGTGGTGGAGCTGCCGGGGGCGGCGCGCGGCGCTGCGGTGAGCGGGGAGGGGGCGCTGCCCCCTGGCGGGCGGGGGGGGTGCGCGGTGGGGGTGGAGGGGGGAGAGCTGAGCAATTAGGGGGTGCAGGGAGAGGCTCTGCGATGGAGGGGCTGAGCAGTGCGGGGCTGTGCAGTGGGAGAGCCGTGCAGTTAGGGGGTGCAGGGAGCGGCTGTGCAACGAGGGAGAGGGGCTGTGCAATCGGGGCGTGCAGGGGGGCGGCTGGGCAGGGAGGGAGTGGGGGGGGCCTGAGCAATGGGGGGGCTGAGCAATGGGGGGGCTGAGCAATGGGGGAGCTGTGCAATGAGGGGGTGCAGGGAGATGAGGGGATTAAAGGCACGGACTTCAATCTGATGTGCAATGATGGGGCTGAGCAATTAGGGGGTGCAGGACGAGGCTGTGCAACAAGGGAGGGGGGCTGGGCAGTGAGGGAATAGGGGGGCTGTGAAATGAGGGGGAGGTTGTGCAATAAGGGGGTGCAGGGAGAGGCTGAGCAACAGGGGGCTGAGCAATTATGGGGTGCAGAGAGAGGCTCTGCGATGGGGGAGCTGTGCAGTTGGGGGCTGAACAATGGGGGAGCTGTGCAATGGGGAGCTGAGCAATTAGGGGGTGCAGGGAGAGGCTGCAGTGAGGGAGGGGGGCTGTGTAATAAGGGCATGCAGGGGGGAGGCTGGGTAGTGAGGGAATGTGGGGGGCTGTGCAGTGGGGGGGTGGCTGTACAATAAGGGGGTGCAGGGAGAGGCTGTGCAGTGGGGGGAGCTGAACAATGGTGGGGGCTGTGCAATGGGAGGGGTGTGGGACAGTAAGGGGGTGTTGAAAGGGGCTGTGCAATATGGGGGGGCTGTGCAATGAGGGGGCGATGGGCTGAGCAATAAGGGGGTCCGGAGGGGGCTGTGCAGTGAGAGAGGGGGGCTGTGCAATGGGAGGCTGGTGCAGTAAGGGGGTGCAGGGGGGGTTGTGCAATGGAGGGGTGCAGGAAGGGGCTGGTAGGGGGGCTATGCAGTGAGGGAGGGGGCTGTACAATGGGGGCTGGTGCAGTAAGGGGGTGCGGGAAGGGGCTGTGCAATGAGGGAAGGGGGGGGCTGTGCAATAAGGGGGTGCAGTGCAGTAAGGGGGTGTGGGAAGAAGCTGTGCAATGTGGGGGGCGGCCTGTGCAGTATAGGGAGCATGGGAAGGGTGCTGCCATCCGGAGGGGGCTGCAAGGACCCCACGATGGGGAGCAACGTGCACCAGGGCAGGGACAGGGAGGGTGTCAGGATGGGGCGAGCTGGGCGGTGGCAGGACAAGGGCCACGGACGTGGGAGGCAGAGGGACAGGTTTGTCCAGGGAGGAGGGTGACAGTGCCGGAGGTGCCGGAGCTGGTGGTGAGGTCTCGGTGACAGTGCCGGTGATGGAGTGCTGGTGCCAGTGATCAGGTATCAGTGCTTGTGATGGGGCTGTGGAGCTGGTGATGAGGGCTTGGTGACAGTGACTGTGCTGGTGATGGGGTGTTGGAGCTGGCGGTGAAGGTTTGGTGGCTGTGCCGGGGTACTGGTGCCGGTGACCTGGGACTGAGATTGCAGCTGGCGTCCCGCAGGGTGGGTGGTGATGGCGTACGACGAGCGGCTGGCCCGCTTCCGCCAGGCCCACCTCAACCCCTTCGACAAGGCCCCCGAGCAACAGGAGCAGCCCGACGGGGGGACCCCTGCCCCAGGTGAGTGCTGCCCCCCACTGTCCCCGCCCCATGGCGAGGGGCAGCATGTGGTCCCAGCCCCACCATTGGCACTCACCCCTTTGCAGCCCAGCAGCCGGATCCGTCCCCAGGGGATGCCGAGGGCACCATGGATCTGGGACTGGCTGAGGATCACTTCTCCCGCCCTGAGGTGAGTGGGAAAGGGGGAGCGTGGGGCTGGGAGGGGGCGCTTTGGGATGGGGGGCCTGCTGGCCCACTCTTCTCTGGGCTGAGACCGATGGCAGGAGGTTTAACAAGGCCAAATGCCGGGTCCTGCACTTGGGGCACAACAACCGTGAGCAGCTACAGACTAGGAGAAGCCTGACTGGAAAGCTGCCTGGAGGAGAAGGACCTGAGGGTATTGGTTGACAGCGACTGAACATGAGCCAGCAGTGGCCCAGGTGGCCAAGAAGGCCAGTGGCATCTTGGCTTGGATCAGAAACGGCGTGGCCAGCAGGTCCAGGGAGGTTCTTCTCCCTCTGTACTCGGCACTGGTGAGGCCGCTCCTTGAATCCTGTGTTCAGTTCTGGGCCCCTCACCACAAGAAGGATGTTGAGGCTCTGGAGCGAGTCCAGAGAAGAGCAACGAAGCTGGTGAAGGGACCGAAGAACAGGCCTGATGAGGAACGGCTGAGAGAGCTGGGGATGTTTAGCCTGGAGAAGAGGAGGCTGAGGGGAGACCTCATTGCTCTCTGCAACTACCTGAAAGGAGGTTGTGGAGAGGAGGGATCTGGGCTCTTCTCCCAAGTGACAGGGGACAGGATAAGAGGGAATGGCCTCAAGCTCCACCAGGGGAGGTTTAGGCTGAATATTAGGAAAAAATTTTTCACAGCAAGGGTCATTGGGCACTGGCAGAGGCTGCCCAGGGAGGTGGTTGATTCGCCTTCCCTGGAGGGGTTTAAGGGATGGGTGGATGAGGTGCTGAGGGACGTGGTTTAGTGATTGATCAGAATGGTTGGACTTGATGATTCGGTGGGTCTCTTCCAACCTGGTTATTCTATGATTCTCATTCTCCTCCTCCTCCTTCTCCCTGCAGGGCCTGATCCTGGCCTCGGACGTGCAGCAGCTGCGTCAGGCCATCGAGGAGTGCAAGCGGGTGATCCTGGCACTGCCGGAGCACTCAGAGCGGCAGAAGGATGCGGTGGTGCGGCTCATCCACCTCCGCCTCAAGCTGCAGGAGCTGAAGGTGGGGTGAGACCGGGGCCAAGAGGGTCTCCGTGGCTGGAGGAGCCACTCTGGCACCACCCCACCCCAAAAAACCTCTGCAGGACCCCGGTGAGGATGAGCCCAACATCCGGGTGATCCTGGAGCATCGCTTTTACAAGGAGAAGAGCAAAAGCGTCAAGCAGATGTGTGACAAGTGTAGCACCATCATCTGGGGCCTCATCCAGACCTGGTACACCTGCACAGGTGGGGCTGGAACCCCCTTCCAACCCGCCCTCTGTCCCCATCCCCACTGTCCTTGTGCTGATGTCTGCCTGTTCCCCTCCCAGGCTGCTACTACCGGTGCCACAGCAAGTGCCTGCCCCTGGTGAGCAAGCCCTGCGTGCGGGCCAAGGTCAGTCACCAGGCTGAGTACCAGCTCAGCATCTGTCCCGAGAGCGGGCTGGACAGCCAGGACTACCGCTGCGCCGAGTGCCGCACCCCTGTCTCCCTCCGTGAGGCTGTGCCTGCTGCAGCGTGGGGCTGGGAGAGTGTGGGGCTGAGGGGAACGGGTTGGGGGTGTATGGGGCCGGGCTCCTTTGGGGGTGGGAGGGAGCTGGAGACTGGAGCTCTAGGGGCATCTGAGAGCCATGAGGAGCTGGGGGTCAGGGCTGTGTGGGGCTGGGGGAAGTTGGGGGTCAGGGCTGTGTGGGGCTGGGGGAAGTTGGGGGTCAGGGCTGTGTGGGGCTGGGGGAGGTTGGCATCAAGGTTGTTTGGAGCTTAGGGAGTTGGGGGTCAGGGCTGTGTGGGGCTGGGGGGGAAGCTGGGGGTCAGGGCTGTGTGGGGCTGGGGGAGGTTGGCATCAAGGTTGTTTGGAGCTTAGGGAGTTGGGGGTCAGGGCTGTGTGGGGCTGGGGGGGAAGCTGGGGGTCAGGGCTGGGGGGAATCTGGGGGCCAAGGCTGTGTGGGGCTGGGGGAAGTCGGCATCAAGGCTGTTTGGAGCTTGGGGAGCTGGTAGTCGAGGCTGTTTGGAGCTTGGGGAGCTGGGGGTGAGGGCTCTGTGGGGCTGGGGAAGCTGGGGATCAGGGCTGTTTGGGAGTGGGTGAGCTGGAGTTCAGGGCTGTGTGGGGCCGGGGGGAAACTGGGGGTCAGGGCTGTATGGGGCTGGGGGAAGTTGGGGGTCAGCTATGTGGGACTGGGGGAAAGCCAGGGGTCAGGGTTGTGTGGGCCTGTGGGAGGTTGAGGGTCAGGGCTGTGCGGAGCTGGGGATCAGGGCTGCGTGGGTCTGAGAGAAGGTGGTGCTGGGGGCCCTGCTGTGCAGGGCGAGCAGGTCGTGGTGCAGAGTCGGTGCCGGTACCTGTGCCAACGCGTGTGCCACCACAGGGGGGGTGCCCAGCGAGGCCCGGCAGTGTGACTACACTGGCCTCTACTACTGCAGTAGCTGCCACTGGAACGACCTGGCGGTTGTGCCCGCCCGTGCCATCCACAACTGGGACTTTGAGCCCCGCAAGGTGCCCCTGGTGCAGGGTGGGGGTTTGGGGGTGCCCAAGGTCTGGGAGGGATGTTATGGGGGGGCTGTGTCCCTGGGGGTGCCTGGTTAGAGGTCACGTAGGGGGCTGAGTCCCCAGGGCTGTGTCTCTGGCGATGGGGTTCCCAGGGTGGTGGCAGTGGGGACAGCCCAGTGCCCATGGGCTGACAGTGACACTGGCTGTGGGTGGGCAGGTGTCACGCTGCAGCATGCGGTACCTGGCGCTGATGGTATCGCGACCCGTGCTGAAGCTGCGGGAGATCAACCCGCTGCTCTTCAACTACGTGGAGGAGCTGGTGGAGATCCGGGTGAGTGCAGGGGGGCACAGGAGGAACACCCACCCTCCAGGGCAGAAGCTTGGGACACTGTGGGGTGAGCGGGAAGGGAGATTGAGGCCCTGGCAGCACCCGCTGGGTCCTATGAAAGGGGAGCAGGGCAGGACCTGGGACAGGGGGTGCCGAGACTGCTACAGGGCTGAATTTGAGCCAGCCTAACCTTTTCCCCATAACATCCCTGTCTCTATCCTGTCCCCAGCCCGACCGCATCCTATCCCTGTTCCAATCCTCACCCCATCCTATTCCCCTCCCTGTCCCTTTCCCCATCCTGGCCCTGCCTCCACCCTTTTCCCTATCTTGATTTGCTTTCCCATCCCTGTCCCCATCCTGCCCTTGCCAATGCCCTTAACTCTGTCTCGGTCCCATTCCCGTCCCTGTCCTCATTCCCATTGCTGTCCTCATCCTCCCCCATCCCTTTCCCCATCCTGCTCCTGCCACCACCCTTTTACCTATCTTGGTTTTCTTTCCCATCCCTGTCCCCATCCTCATCCTACCCCATCTTTGGCCCCATCCTGCCCCTGCCAATGCCCTTAACTCTGTCTCGGTCCCATTCCCATCCTTGTCCCCATTCCCATTCCCATCCTTGTCCCCATTCCCATTGCTGTCCTTATCTTACCCTATCCCTGGCCCCATCCTCATCCTACCCCATCCCTGGCCCCATCCTGCCTCTGCCAGTGCCGTTAACTCTGTCTCAGTCCCATTCCCATCCTGTCCCCCCCTGCAGAAGCTGCGTCAGGACATCCTGCTCATGAAGCCGTACTTCATCACCTGCAAGGAGGCGATGGAGGCACGGCTGCTGCTGCAGGTCAGGCCCCGCGTGGGTGGCTGAGCCAGGGGGGACCCAGAACCGTGAGGTGGTGGCGTGGGGCGCAGCAGTGACAGGCCCAGCGGTGACAGGCTGTCCACCCACAGCTGCAGGACCGGCAGCACTTTGTGGAGAACGATGAGATGTACTCGCTGCAGGACCTGATCGACATTGAGGCCGGGCGCCTGAGCTGCTCGCTGACGGAGATCCACACCCTCTTCGCCAAGCACATCAAGCTGGATTGTGAGGTGAGCTGGCAGCGTGGGGCAGGCTTGGCCGCGACTTGTGCCGCGGTGCCAGCACTAGGCAGGGGGGCTGGTGGGGACGCCGATGGGCATCGTTGGGACCCTCTGCCCGCTCCCCACGCAGCGCTGCCAGGCGAAAGGCTTTGTCTGCGAGCTCTGCAAAGAGGGCGACGTGCTCTTCCCCTTCGACAGCCACACCTCTGTCTGCACTGACTGCTCCGCCGTCTTCCACAGGTACGGCGCGTGCTGGGGACAGCGGGGAGGGACACGCGTGGCACTGAGGCCAGTGCCACAGGGGGGTCAGCACTGTCCCCTCCCCACAGGGACTGCTACTACGACAACTCCACCACCTGCCCCAAGTGCGCCCGGCTGAGCCTGCGCAAGCAATCCCTCTTCCAGGACTCCGGCACCGAGGCAGAGCCCTAAGGGGGGCGTCCCAGCCCCGTGGCTGCCCCCCACCCCTGCCACAGGGTCCTGGGATGGACACAGGCAGCCCCATGGCTGTTTGGGGACTGCGGGGCAGCCGGGACCCTCTGCTTGCAGGGATGATAGCGCTGCAGCAGCTTGGGGGGCCGCTGCGCCTAGTCCCCAGCCTCTCCCCACGGGCAGGGTGGTGCTGCTGGAGGTGCCAGGATCCAGCAGCAATCGCCGTCCCTGTTGTGATCCTGCTTGTGGCAGCCACGCCTGGAAGTCGGGGTGCAGGTGGGGATGTGGTGAAGGCAGGGCTCCGGTGCATGCAGGCCAAGCCAGAGCAAAGAGCGATGCCAGGGAGGGTGAGGGCACTGCGATTCGACCAGAGAGCCAACCTGACGGGTCCTGGGACCGCCGAAGACCTGAGCTGGGTGTCAGAGGGGCGGGAGGCAGGAGCCAAGGGGCCCCTCACACCTCTACACACACTACTGGGATAACGCTGCTGAGTCTGGGGGCGCCCCTGTCCTGCCCCGTGGGCACGGCAGCTCCTGGGGGGGCTGTGGCAGCTGGGCAGGTGCCATGTGGGGCCGCTGCTCCCCCCTCGCCCCATTCTGTAGCATTAATGAGGCGTCTTTGCGCAACCCAGCACTCGTGTCCCTGCTTTGGCTCGGTGGGGTGGGGGGCACTGGTAGAGTGAGAACTGGGGCTGCGCATCCTCTCGGGGCTCCCGGTGCTGGTGCTGCACGTTGGCACCGTAGGGGAGGGGATGTGGCGACCACCCCCGCTTTCCCAACCACCAGGAGGGGTTGTGGCCAGTGCTGCCTGGTACCAGGCAGGCTCCCTCTGGACCCCTTTCTGGGGCTCCATGCAGCCATCCTGGTGTCACCCATCCTGCAGTGCCCCCCCACCTCCCCATCCCCTCCTCTGGTGGCGACACAGATGGGCAGAGCCGCGGTGGGTCGGTGGGCTTTACCGGAACACAGCGCTGCTACATGAGGACCGGGCACCGGCCCCGCTCCACTGGGCTGGGGATGCTCGTCCTGCTCCCAGGAGCCACGTCTGTGCCACCCCGGGCTGCGGCCGGCCCTGTGCCTCCCTCCGCAGGGCCGAGATCTGCCTCGTCCCAGGCTGCTTCTCGCAACCCCAGGGGCTGCTCCGTGGTGCCTCTGGGTGAGCTGCACCCCCGCAGCACCAGTCCTGCACCCCAGTCACCCCAGGCTGGGCAGCGGGAACGGGCTCCAATGGTGCTGGGGATGAAGGGAAGCATTCGGCACCAGTGTGTCCCTATGTCTGTCCCCTGGCATATCCCCGTGTCCGTTCCCCGGGGCCAGGGCAGCCCCTAGGGCTCCCGTGGCCGCTCAACGGGCAGGAAGGCGTCCGGTGGTCCCGGTGGCAGCTCCGGGTCACTGAGGTGCTTCTTGTCCCGGCCCTGCTCCCGAGCTCGGGTCCAGGAGGGCGAGCGCAGGTACCCGGCCCTCGGCATCACCTGCGGCTGCAGCCCTGCAGGGACAGATGGTTCAGGGCCTACGGACGGACAGACGGACAGGCCGAGGATGATGGCTGCATTGGCTCACCGCCGTGGGACTCTCCGGCCGCGTTCTCCTCGTCGGAGTCGGCGAAGACCTCAGCCAGCTCCTGGTCCGACATGTCGGTCAGCTCGGTCAGGTCCAGCAGGTCAAAGTGCACCTCCAGCGAGGAGACGCTGCTCAGGGGCTCTGCGGGCAGCCGGCCGCGCTTGGGGACCCGACGGGAGGCCCCGGGGATGGGCTGCGGGCAGCGGTGGGGGTGGCGTTTGGGGAGCCATGGGGGGAGGACGAGGGGCTCGGCAGCGGCAATGACTGGCTAGGGGCAGGCAGGGACCCCAGGGACAAGCAGGGGGTGCTAAGGACAGGCAGGGACCTCAAGTGTAGGCAGGAGATGCTATGGCCAGGCAGGGGGACCCTAGGCGATGGCAGGGATCTTGGAAGCTGGCAAGGACCCCAGGGACAGGCAGGGGACCCCGGGGACAAGCAGGGACCCAAGGGACAGGCAGGTAGGACACCCCGGGGACAGGTAGGAGACCCCAGGGACAGGCAGGGATCTCAGAGGCTGGCAGGGGCCCCAGGGACAGACAGGGGACGTCAGAGACGGGCAGGGGACCCCAGGGACAGGCAGGTAGGAGGCGTTGGGGACAGGCAGGGCTGCCTGTGCAGGGTCGCACTCACGTCTCCGCTCGGTGACCTGCAGCAGGCCGGCACTGGGGATGGGGATGCCCCCCTGCTCCTCCGCGGGGGCTTCAGGGGGCTCCTGGGCAGCCCCATGGACAGGGGTGCCCACCAGGTGCTCCGGGGCCAGCGGCTCCTTGCTGAGCTCTGCGATAGCAGCACCTGCCGCGTTGGTGATGGCAGCTGCATCCCAGGACCCCACAGGGGCAGCGGGAGCTCCAGGAGGGGACAGGGGGGGACAGGCAGAGCTGCCCATAGTGCAGCAGCCTCGGTGCTGGCAGCCGGCAGCCCCGCACCCCCTACCCTGTGCAGCCCCTTTGTGTCGGTGAGACAAAAGCGCAGCCTGTGCCGGAGCCCAGACAAGGGGCGGTTTGTCTCCCTGCAAGAGCCAGCGGGGCCCAGGCTCATGGTTGTGACACCCGTGCGGGGCTGAGCTGGCAACAAGGGTGGGCAGGGGACCCTCTGTGCCCACGGTGGCCTCGGGCACCGTCATGCCCGACACCCCAGCGCATCAGGGCTGGTGCTGGCGCAGGACAAAGCCAGCGGCATCCCAGCACCGTGTGCCACTGGGTCCTGCCATCAGTGGGCTATGGGGCGAGGTGACACAAGAATGGGGTCACCACGGCCTGGGCATCTCCTCCTTCCCCCCAGGATGGTGATAACAGGGCAGGAGACAGAAAGAAAGCCCATGCAGAGGAGCAGGGACAAGGAAAAGGACATTATAGGGGTGTTCGGTTCCTGTTCTCGATACACGGAGCTGCAGGACCCCACACCCCTGCCCCAATGCCAGCTCCACTGCATCCTGACCCTGCAAGGTGAGATCAGGCACCCTGTGCTGCTAGCACCTTCCCTCCGGCTGGAAAACAGGTTCCCCACCCCACTCCGATGCTGGGAAGAGCTCCCTGGTGGGGACACAGAATCTCCCTGCCTCTGCCCACTTCCACTGTCCCACTCCACTTGCCACCACTGGTGCCCAGCCCTGGTAGGTGACACGGTGGTGTCACCATATGGAGCACCGGCAGCCCCCCAGCCCCGCGTCTTCCCCCTGAGCCCCCACCCACCGGGGTGCTGGTCCCTGCTGCAGAAATCGCCTCTGGCCTCCGCTTGCATGGTTGCGCCGTGCTGTGCCACCGGGCACGCCGCCCCGCTCCGGCTCGGGCTCACCGGCTGCCTGGTGGGGAGCGAGGCCAGCATCAGGGTGCTCTCTGCTGACTCACGTCAAACTGCAGAGCCAGGCAGCAGCCGGCTCCGGCCACCCCACGGGCATCACCCCCATGCCCGGCCAGTGCCTGGCCTGGTGGCACTGTCCCCTTGCATGGCTCCAAAGGGCCCAGAGCCACGGGAGGGCACGTCTGGGGCTGCCATGGTGACAGTGGCCACAGCACCGCCACGCACAGGGCATGTATGGGAGGGATGGGCGTGCACAGGAGCGCTGGCACCACCCGTGTCACCATGCAGCCCCCCAAAATTCCAGGCTTCTCCTGGCTCCACCAGCTGGTCCCCAAGCACCCCAGCCCTCTGCGCATCTCCCCCAACACTGGGGGTGCCTTCTCCCTGCACCCCACATCCTCACCTGGCTTTTTCCCCCCCTACAACCCATACTCTGCCCTGGCACCCCATTGCACCCCCACGTTCACTGGACATCCCACCGCACTCTTGGGCACCCTGCTGCACCCCCATGTCCACTAGGCACCCTACTGTGGGCACCCCACAACCTCCTGGGCAACCCTTGGGCACCCCTTCTATGTCCACTGTGCCCCCATATCCTCAGGACCCCTGCGTCCCCCCCGGCCCCATCCCAGACTCCTGCACAGGCACGCCTGCTCGGACACCCCCATGCCCCCTCCCCAGCCCCTCTGCCCCCCCTGCCAGCACGGTCCCTCTCTGCCCCTGTCCCCTCTCCATGTGGCTGGGCACCCCCAGCACGGCTCCGCACACGCTGCCTTGTGCACATCGGCACCCCGCCTTGCACAGACACCCCCTGCACCCTCCCTTGTGCCCCCCTCCATCCCTCCGCACCCCTTTTGCACCCTCCGCACCCCTCCTTGCACACACAGCCCCACACCCTCCCTTGTACAACCCCTTGCATGCTTGCATGCACCCTTTGCATTCCTCCTTGCACAGACACCTCTTCCTTGCATAACCCCTTACACCCCCCTTGCACCCCTCCCTGCACAGACACTCCCTCTGTACCCCTCTACACCCCATTTTTGCACACCCACCCCAATTCCGTACAACCCCCTGCATCCCCTTTGTACCCTCCATCCCCATGCACCCCACCTGCACCCCTCCCTTGCACATACCCCCCTCATCCCCACACACCCACCCTGCACCCTTCCTTGCACACGCCTCCCTACCCTGCACCCCCCTTTGCACACCCCCCTGCAACTTCCTTGCTCACATAGCCCTGCACCCTCCCTTGTGCAACCCCCAAACCCCCGTACACACCCCCCTGCACCCCCTTTTTCACAAACACCCCCCCGCGCCCCTCTCTTGCACAACCCCCCATCCCCATACACCCCCTGCATCTCCCTTGCATAGACACTCTCTCTCTACCCCTCTAGCACCCCTCTTTTGCACACCCCCCCATCTCTGTACAACCCCCTGCATCCTCTTTGTACCCTCCATCCCCCTGCACCCTCCTGCACCCCGCTTTGCACAGACCCCCCATCTCCATACACCCCCCCCGCACCCCACTTTGCACAGACACCCCCTCTGCACCCCTCCTTTGTACACCGCCCCCCCCCCCCCCTTTGCACCACCTCCCCAGCACCCGAGGCCGCGGTGATGGGCGCCGGAGTCGGTTCCCCCGCCCCTCACCTGCAGTGCCGGCCTCTCCCGGAGCCTCCATGGGCCGGCCCGGTGCCGGTGCCGGTGCCGGTGCCGGTGTGGGGCGGGGCGGGCCCGCTGCCAGCCCGCAGCCCGCACGGTCCTACCCGCCGCGGCGGGGGCGGGGCTGGGGCGGGCGGGGCGCGGCGGGGACCGGGACACGGGAGGGAGGGATACGGGGGACACCCGGTGGCGGCAGGGGACCGGGAGGGACCGGGAGGGACTGGGGAGGGGGATGCGGATCCGGGATGCGGAGGGGACCTGGGGCGGGGGGGGGGCGCGTAACGGGAACCGGGGGTGCGGAGGGGATGCAGTGGGACCGGGAGGGCACACGGGGACCGGGGGTGCAGCGGGGACCCCGGGTCGCGGCGGGGACCGGGCGGGACGGTCGGGGAGATGCAGGTGCGGGATGCGGGGGGAGCCCCGGGATGCGGGGGCTAACAGGAACTGGGGATGCGGTGGGACCGGAGGGGATCGGAGCGAGGGCACGGATCTGGGGTGCAGAGGAGACCTGGGACGGGGGGCGGGATGCCGAGGGGAACCGAGTCGCGGGGACCGGGAGGGACCGGGGCTGGCTGGGGGTGGGTGGGGCTGTCAGATCTGGGATGCGGAGGGGATCCAGGAAAAGGGGGGTGCGGCCGGGAGAGGGGACGAGGGGCGGGGTTCGATGTGTGTGTGCAGATCGGGGTGCGGCGGGGACCCGGGTCACGGCGGGGACCGAGAGGGACCGGCTGGGGGTCAGACCCGGGATGCGGGGTGGGGCACGCGGGAACCAGGGGTGCGGCGAGAAGCCGAGAGGGCGGAGGGGACGCTGATCTGGGGTGCAGGGGCGGATCTGGAACCGAGGATGTAGCGGGGACCGGGAGGGACCGGCGGGGGCTCAGACCCGGGAGGCACACGGTGAGAGGGACCCCGGACTGCGCTCCCCTCCCTCCCCGCCAGGGGGCGCGCGGGCGCCGCGCGCGACTCTCGCGAGAGTCCACGTGGCTCTCGCGAGAGTCGCGCGTTGCCTGGAGAGCAGGACGCCATCGGCCGCCGCCATGGTGAGAGCGGAGCCGCGGGGCCGAGCCGGGGCTGGAGGCGGGGAGCGGGCCCGAGAGGGCCCCGGGCGGCCGAGGGGCTCCAGGCCGGCTGCGGAAGGGTTCCCGGAGCCGCGGTGCTGCGGGCCCGCTCGGGTGGCACCGCCCGGGAGGCTCGGCCGGGCCCGGGGCCCGGGGCCGAGGGGTCAGGGTGAGGCCAAGCGCAAAGCCAGGCTGGGCGGGGAATGGATGGAGAGCAGCCCTGAGGAGCACCTGGGGTGCTGGCGGATGAGAAGCTCAACTTGAGCTGGCAACGTGAGCTCGCAGCCCAGAAAGCCAAGCGCATCCCTGGCTGCATTAAAAGCAGTGGGGCCAGCACGACGAAGGAGGGGATTCTGCCCCTCTGCTCCCCTCTTCTGAGACACCACTTGGAGCCCTGCGTCCAGTTCTGGAGTCCTCAGCACAGGAAAGGACGTGGATGTGTTGAAACGAGTCCAGAGGAGGCCATGAAGATGATCCAAGGGCTGGAGTACCTACCGTATGAGGACAGGCTGAGAGAACTGGGGTTGTTCAGCCTGGAGAGGGCTCCAGGGAGACCTTAGAGCAGCTTCCAGTGCTGAAAAGGCTCCAGGAAAGCTGGGGAGGGGCTCTTGATCAGAGAGTGCAGCGATAGGACAAAGTGGAATGAATATAAGTTGAAAGAGAGGAGATTTAAATTAGATATTGGGATGATTTTTTTTCCTGTGAGGGTGGTGAGGTAGTGGCCAAAGATGCCCCATCCTTGGAGGTGTTCAAGATCAGGTTGGGTGAGGCTTAGAGAACCCTGATCCGTGGACTTTGTCTCTGCCCTTGGCAGGGGGTTGGAACTGAATGGGCTTTAAGGTCCTTTCTGACCCAAACCATTTCATGGGTCTCTTCCAACCTGGTTATTCTATGATTCTATGGTTCTCTGATTGTCTGTCTGGGGGCTTCAGTGCGGAGATGAGCTGGCAGCAGCTGAGTATGAGCTGTGGGTGTCCTTGAAGGTCTTGCAGGCTTTCAGGCTCCTTCTGAGGATACTGGCTTCATGAGCCCGTGCTCCCTGTCACCCTTCTCATTCTGTCCCCGCTATGAGAGCAGGTACGCTTCATAGCCTGGGTCAGTACAGCACAGCTTCCTCCCAGCACCCGAGCCACGCCTCATGGATTTTGTTTTCTTTCTTTAGGCACCTAAAAAGAAAGTTGGAAAAAAAGCAAAAGAGAGCAATGCTCCAAAAGTGGTGGATGCCTTGTCCCTAAAGGAGATGAGCAGGGAGCAGGTGAGAGATCCCATCCTCCCAGCCTTGGAACAGTACTTGGAACCCCTGCGTGGCGTCTGGCTCCAGGAATGACAGCTGGCAGAGGGTGACAGAGAAGCAGCTGGGATTCATTCACTGTGTGACACCTGTCTGAGCTGTGTGTGGGGTTCTCCTTGTTCCTGGAAGGAGCAGCCCCTTCATCCCACCCTCCCTTCTCCTGCTCCGTGGCACTCTGTTCTCTGGCCCTGTGCCCTTGCTGTCTTCTCCCTGACTGTGCAACCCTGGCACCCTGCTCAGCTGGGTGATGGCTCTGCCAGGAGCGATGTGATTTGCAGCCTGCTGTGTTCTCAGTTGTGTTGCTGCTGGGGCAGGGGGCTTCTGAAGCCATGCAGAAGGCAGGCAGAGGTGGAAGGTGCAGCCACTGCCCCTTGGTTGCTCCAGGTCCCACTCATCTTTTCCTACAAACAGAGGGGAAGATGTCCCTGGCCTGGCAACCTTGCTTCTGGGATAAGGTCTTGCACAAGTCAGGGAAAGCCGTGTGCCCAGGTGGCCAACAGCATCCTGGCTTGTATCAGCCATGGTGTGGCCAGGAGGGCCAGGGAAGGGATCATTCCACTGTACTTGGTGCTGGTGAGGCTGCATCCCGAATCCCGTGTTCAGTTTTTAGCCCCTCAGTACAAGAAAGACATTGAGGGGCTGGAGCTTGTCCAGAGAAGGGAATGGAGGTGGGAAAGGGTCTGGAGAACAAGGGTTCTGGGAGTGGCTGAGGGACCTGGGGCTGTTTACTCTGGAGAAAAAGAGGCTGAGAGGAGACCTCATCACTCACTACAGCTCCCTGAAAGGAGGCTGTAGTGAGGTGGGTGCTGGGCTCTTCTTCCAAGTAACAAGTGTAGGACAAGAGGAGATGGCCTCAAGTTGTGCCAGGGGAGGTTTAGATTGGATAACAGGAAAAATTTCTTCACCAAAAGAGTTGTCAAGCCTGGAACAGGCTTCCCAGGGAAGTGATGGGGTCACCATCCTTGGAGGTGTTTAAAAGACACCTAGGCACGCTTAGGGACATGGTTTATTGATGGACTTGGCGATCATGGGTTAATGGTTAGACTTGAAGGTCTTAAAGGTCTTTTCCAACCTAAATGATTCTAAGATTCAGCAATATTTAGGTACCTGACAATGATGTTACTGGACTCTGTGAGATAGAATATCTGAGCCCAGGCTGCCAAGAGTGTCTTGCAGAGGCATCTGTCCGAGGCCATCTCTTCCCCCTATCTGGTTCTTCCTCTTGGCTTTGCAGCTGGAGAAGCACGTTGAGCATCTCCGGCAGGAGCTGGACCGTGAACGGGAAGAGCGCAACTCTTTCCAGGTGAAGCATGACAAGATTCATGCCATCTGGGAGATCGTCTGCCAGCAGCTGGAGGAGAAGAAAGCAGAGCTGCGGAACAAGAAACGGGAGATGGAGGAGGCGGAGGAGAGGCATCAAGTGGAAATCAAGGTGCGAGGGGAGGATGCTGGGAGGTATTGGGAGTTCTGAGGAGGTGAGAGAAGGGGATAGAGGAGGAGAGGCTGGCCAGGAGCATCTCAGCAAAATCCCAGCTCCAAGTATCTTTCTGCTGAAGCTGCTTACCTGGTCTGTGGCTTGTCTTTAGGTTTACAAGCAGAAGACAAAGCACTTATTGTCTGAACACCAAGCAAACCTTGCTGAGCTGAAAGCAGAGGTCACACTGTCCAAGAAGCAGACCCAGGAGGATCACTGGGTCCAGGAGATGAAGCTGCAGAAAGACATGCATTCCTTGCAAATGAAACTGAAGGAGCAGGAGCAGGCGCATGAGACACTGGTGAAAAACATGCTCCTGGTACGTCCCAGGCCAGGCTGGAGCTGCATGTGAGGTGCATTTGCTGCAGGGGGAAGTGGTGGGGTTGCAGGCTGAGCCCTCCCAGCTGTGCCATGTGAACAGGAGCCTGCCTCCCCAGCTCTCTCCATGGGGTGAGATGGGGTTTCCCACAGGCACTGGTAGCAGATGGACTCAGGATACTAGAAAATCAGCACAGGAACAGGGAGAAGAAATTCCTGAGGCACCTGCTGTGAACCCTGCCTCCCACAGCAGGGAACTGTGAGAGCAGCTGGAGAAACTATGAGGCACTGTTTGCATGGATAACATGGGATTGGTGCCATGGTGGGAGACTTTCCCAGGGAGCAGGAGGGAGTCCCTCAGGATGTGTCTGACTGAGGATTTGGTTTTCTGCCTCTAACATGTAGCTTCTCCCTAACAGAAACAAGAGAAGGAGATTACCAGGCTGCGCAGGGACTTTGAGAGACAAGTGAGAGGTCAGGACCTGTGCATGGCTCCTGCATGAGCTCCATTTGTCGTTGCCCTTGAGCTCTCCTGCACTGCCAGGCTCCCTGACAGAGCCTCAGGCAGAAAGGGGGCTGGTTTTCCCCTGGTTCTGGCTGGTCTTCCCCCACTTCTTGCACCCTGTGCTCTGGGGCTTCCAGATCCCCAGCATTGCATGAGCGGAACAAGTCTGGGTGCCTGTAGTGTGGGTGAAGGGTGCAGGTGGGGCACCTGTCGCTGCTCCAGGCGGTACCGCTGAGCGCAAGTGCCGGGCTGTGCTTTTCCAGGCTGCAGGGTGGGCTGGCTGGAGGAGCCCTTGCAGAGTCCTTGCTCCAGTCTCCTCTTCAGGGGACGTTTCAGGTTCTCATGGGCTGACTTGGAGCATTTCCATGCCCTCTTTCCAAGGATGCTATTTCTGGGCTCTGCTCTCTGTGGTCCCAGCGTAACTGCTCCACACACTGGTGGCAGCTGCAGTGATGCTGCTAATGGGTGTCTTGTCCTCGAGCAATGCCAAGGTGGCATGTGCTGGGCCAGTGCTGGCTGGCAAAGCTGGGGTGCGTTATACAGGGTCTCCAGAAGGTCCTCACTCAGCTGCCTCTGTGCTCCCCTAGATATCGAGGCCAAGTATACTGTAAAGGTGCAAGTCCTGCAGGATGAGCTTGACTTGCGGAGGAAGCTGGAGATCTCTGAGGTGGAGGAGAGAAAGAACAGCCATATCAATGAGATGCTGAGGAACCATGAGAAGGCTTTCAATGACATTAAGAACTACTATGATGACGTCACACACCAAAACCTGGAGCACATCAGCTTGCTGAAGGTACTGCCTGCCCCAGCTGCCACAGCCTGCCTGGCCTGCAGTGTCACCCTTCCCCTAAGGGGCAGGTCCTGTGAGGATTTCACCTGGATCTGGCAAGATTCCAGGTGGCAGTGTAGCTACTGCTGGTCTCCTTTGAGCTGTACAGCATTACATGAGCAAAGCTTTTATGCACAGGGAGTTATGTCTTGGCCAGCAGCGGGAGGGTGTCTGGATGGTGTGGGAAGCTCTGAGGAGTTGGGCAGCCCCCAGGAGTTGGCACTTGTGTTCCCAAGAACAGGATCAGGTGGAGGAGATGAAGAAGAGAGAGAATCACTTGAGAAGGGAGAGGGCAGAGTTGCTGCTCCAGAACAAGCAGCTGAAGAAGATGTTGGAGCAGGCCCAGGAGCAGGTGTCTGAACTGCAGAAGAAGTTGCCTCGCTGTGAGGAGAACAAGGAGGCCCTGAAGGTGAGTGACCAGTCCTGGCCTTTCCCAAGTCACCCTGTTTCCTGGAGGGAGTCACTCAGCAGTGACCTCTGCCTCTCCACTTGGCCAGATCACCAAGCAAAGTTCTTTCAGTAATTTTCGGTTTAGCTGGGTGTTCATAAGATCTCAGATGGGACTCCCAGGGCTCTGGCAGCGAGAAGCAAGAGCAGCACCTGCTGCAGAGGGACAAGTGGGTTGGTGTGGGTGCTGTTTTTATTTGCCCATATCTCTTTGGTGGTCGCTCTACTCCCTTGCCAGAACATACCCCCCACACCTCCCAGAAAAACCCGTGTTCTTTAAGCGCCCCTCCCTGTTTGCAGAACACTAAAGCCTGTCTGAAAGTCACCCAGAAGGAACTGAAGGATCTTCAGTGGGAACATGAAGTGCTGGTGCAGAGGTTCAGCAAGGTGAGAGTTGTGGGTGGGTCTGGGCATCCCATTTCCCTCTCCAATCCCTGTCCCCTCTGCAGAGGGCTGGGCACAGGGGGTTAGCAGAGAGTTTGTGCTTAGCTGAGGGCTTTTTGAAATTCTAATCCAGAGCTGTGTGATAACTGCTGCTTCCAACAAAGCTTCTCACAGCTTTGGCATCTCCCACGGCCAGCAGACAAGCCTGGCCTTGTGTTTTGCTAAGCAATCATGCACGCTTTGGTGATCTCCTCGTGGCCTGCAAGGGGCTGGCTGTGCAGCAGTTTGGGGGCAGAACTGTGGGGAGAGATTGTCATGGGCCACCGCCCGCAGCCACAGCTTGTCCCCTCCTTCTGCCAGTGTCGGGGGTCCCTCCACTTGCCACATTGGAGCAGCTCAGGATGAGTACTGTTGACTGAATTCTTCCAGTCTCGGCCTCTTCCTCCACCAGTGAGCTCAGATAAATCATCTGAGGCAGGGGACGGCTCATTTGCAATTTGTAGAAATCCCCAGGAATATGAACATTGATCTGAGGCCTTGTTAACAATCCATCATTAAGGCAGCAACGTATTCAGTGAATTCAGAAGTAGGCTATGGAGGAGAGATTGTGTCCTAATTAGGACACTTCTTAACTAGCTGTGAGCCAGGGCCTCGTGCCAGCCGCAAGGAGGAGAGGAGAGACCCCTCTTTGGTGTGGGGCCCTCTCTGAGGTCTAAACCAGTGCCGCAGTCAGCCCGTTCTGCTGCTGGAGTGTCCTGTGCCCCCAGGGGAGGAGGAGGCAGGAGCGCAGGTGCTGAGGAGGTGCCAGCTGTGGAGTGAGGGAAGCTGTGCTCCAGCACCTGCGTTCCCCACGGGCTGCAGATGCCGTGGGGGATGGCTGGGCTCTCTCTAGAGCTGGCAGAGCCAAATGGCCAGTCTTGTTTGCTGCTTGCCCTGGATGGCCGCCAGCCCAGGGCTTGCTGAATGCGGTGTGAAGGCCTTGCTCTCTTTGGGAGCAGGTGCAGGCAGAGCGGGATGAGCTCTATAAGAAGTTCACCAAAGCCATTAACGAGGTGCAGCAGAAGACGGGCTTCAAGAACCTGCTCCTGGAGCGCAAGCTTAAAGGACTCCACAGCATCCTGGAGAGAAAGGAAGTGGAGCTCAGCGAAGTCTTGGCAGCCTCCAACCTTGACCCAGGCGCCCTCTCATTAGTCTCGCGGAAGCTGGAGGTACCATGTGCTGCCATGGGGCCCTATGGAGGCTGCCCTTGGTGGGGAGAGGCTGCTCTGGGGTGAATGCAGACCTTGGAGTGTCTGAGTCCCCATAGCTATAACTGCCATGTCACTCATTTCCAACACTCCCAGGGTCATATGTGATGCTGTAGGGCACTCCAGCTCTCCCTCAGGGATGGAGCATATGTGTGTCAGAGTTTGGCACTGATCTCTTCCTCAGGCGGCGCCTGTTTTGAGGAGCATGGCCTGAGGCTGAGCTGCTGCGTGAACTGTGCTCACCAGCTCTGTGCTGCCAAATGATCAGCTGTGTGTAGGACCCTTCAGCCAGCTGGGTGCTCTGTGCACGAAGAGTGACAGCCAGTGAACCTCACCCAGCCTCTTTGGCTGCAGAGAGAGCGTAGACAAGTTCCAAGGGGCTCTACAATGTCTGCCATGCTAAAAATACATGTGCAGAAAGCCTCAGCACAGAGGCTCGGAGACCCACATTCCTGAAGCCTGCTGCAGTCATAACTGGAGAAGCATCACTTGCTTTAGATTGGGTTGAGACACAGGGAACGTGGGTTTCACGCTCAGCTCAGCCACTGCGCCGGTGCCCTCCCACTCATCCCGTGCCAGCGCAACCTCTTCCAGGTCCCCTGTGTGGTGGGTGGTAGTGAAGTGCATGGACATCCTCTTGCCAGGGTGCCCTGAGGGTGTGCACAGCAGCAGCCAAGGCTCTGGAGCCATAGGATATGGCAGAAGACGTGTCACCTAGGAGCAGGTGCCACAGCAGCAGGAAGGAAAACACATTCCTAGGAAGGTGTCACGGCGTCAAGCTCTCTGGCAGCTGCTAGGGTCCTGGAATTCCTTTGCTCAGCTGCCTCCAGCATCTTCCAGGGAGCCTCTCTCCCTGTAATTCCCCTGGTGCCGGCAGGGCGGTGCTGCCAGAGCAGGTGCTGCCACCACCCTGCCTTGCAGTGAGGCTAATGATAATGGCAGGTGGCAGGGCTGTGGTGGCTTTTGTGTTGTTGGTCCAGGAAGTCCCTTCCCCTCGTCTCTGCTTGAGGCTGGCTGTCCCTGGCAGTGCTGGATTGAAGGGGGCAGGGTGGTGGCCCCCTTCCAGGCCGTGCTGCGAGCTGCTCCACTTGATCCAGGCTCCAGAGCTACCTCTTCCACTGTGCAGCAGCTCCTCTGTGCACTCTGCTGTCCTTCTGCCACCTGCAGCGTGGCCACCATGCCCCTGGGGCTTGGCAGCCACTGCCTGACACGCTGTTTCCCTTTGCAGGATGAGCTCGGTTCCAAGGATGACACCATCAAAGACCTGCAGCTCCAGCTGGCCCGAGCCTGCAAGGTGAGGGAAGGGGCTGGGACCACCAGCTCCCCAGGTTGGGGCTGGGGGCTGTTGGGTGGCGGCTGCAGCTTGGGTGGCTTGGAAGGGGGACCTTCTGCTCAAGGCTGTGCATGGAGCACTGGGAAGGGAACTCGCAGCAGGCCGGCTGAGCTGCTTCGTGCCCTGTGCCAGGTAAGACCCAGCCCCGGCTGCAGTTTCCCCTTGTCTGCCCTGTGAAGGAAGGTGGGTTGGGATGCACCGTTGCTGTTCAGGGAGCTGGTGCCTGGGCGTGGAGGGGCTGGGCTGGAGCTGGACTTCAAGCTGACCATGGATTGCTTCTCTTGTAGGCACACAATGACATGCTGCAGGCATTCAAGGGAAAGCTGACAGCCTTTGGCATCCCCCTGGACAACCTGGGCTTCCAGCCCCTGGAGACCTCTGTGCTGGGACAGGAGATAGGACAGGGCCCTGCAGGACTTGTTGCTGTCCCCAGCTGATGCTGGCCAGCACTGAGGGATCTGCTGTGCTAGGCATGGAGCCAGGCTGTGCTTTGTCCCATTAAACAGGTCCTAGCGAGCCATTTACTGGACCTGGGGACCTTCCCACTCCTGCCTTGGGGGACACCAGCCACAGGCAGCAGCCAGCTGGCTCGGCTCTGACTGAGTGGTGCCAGTGCAGCCCAGGACCATGGCTCATCCCAGAGGGCTCCTAGCATCCCATCCCCTGCCTCCCACCCTGCCCGCAGGAAGGTGATTTTTCGAGACAAAGATGTTGTTTGAAGCTTTAACAGTGTTGGTGGCATAGTTTCCTCCATTGACTTCCATCCCAGGGAGAGGACATGCATTTCCCCTAACTGCCACGGTACGTTGTGTAGGAGTAGGGGCTGATCAGCAGTGGTAGGTGCAGCTTCTGGGCCGGGTCGGTGATGGTGAAGACGACCTGGGGGAGAGTGAGGAGGCAGCGGCTGGGATCCCCCTCTGGTGGGGCTCATCTAGCCAGAACCAGGCCCTGAGGGATCCTTGGAGCAGAGCCGGCAGGGCTGCAGGAGAGAAGCTGGGGCATGCAGTTCACATAGGACACACAGACCCTGGCTCTGGTCCCCCCGTGGTTTCAGCTGGATCCTGTGGCCCCCATCCCCTGCTCCCCACGTTCTGTACCTCCACGAAGGGGTAGAAGCTGACGTGCCCCAGTCCCTGCCAGTACGCCGCTGTCTCAAAGTGCAGCTTGTAGGTGCTGGCCTTGGCCTGCCCCAGAGCCAGGAGCAGCTGGCAGCGCCCATCCTTGTCCGTCCACCTGAAACCAGAAGGAGCAAGCGAGCTGTGTCATGGTGGCTTTCCCTGGCTCTGCTGCCAACAGCTTCCAGGGCAAAGGCTGGGCAGCCTCTCCTGGGAGCTGGCTGGTTCCGGGGAGTCGAGGGGCAGCATCCTCTGCCTGTTTTGCTGCTGCTGGCTCTCCTACCTCTGCTCCAGCTCCATCCACTGCAGCCCTGGTTCCAGCAGCTGGGCCAGGCGGATGGCAACGCCGGCTGCTGGCAGCCCTGTGGCCGTGTTCAGCACGTGGGTGGTCAGGGAGCCGTTCACCATCTCAGTCATGCCTTCAGCCTGGGGCAGAGGAGTGAGCGGGGCTGGAATGTGTCCAGCAGCACTGTCCCTCTCTCTTATCTGTCGTGCTACAGCCAGCAGTGCCACAGCCAAGACCACCCAGCCACCCCCAGGCCCTCTCCGGAGGGGCCCTTGCCCAGCTTGCCTGTGTGCCCTGTCCCTGCAGCACCAGGCTGCATATGTGGAGTGAGACCAGCCCTTGCTGCCATCCCAGCAATGGGCCTCGATGCTGGCGAGGCACACCAGTGAGTGAGGCTGCCTTGTCTGCTTACCTGGCTCTCCTCCATCCTCCTCACAGTGAGTGAGGCTGCCTTGTCTGCTTACCTGGCTCTCCTCCGTCCTCCTCACAGTGAGTGAGGCTGCCTTGTCTGCTTACCTGGCTCTCCTCCGTCCTCCTCAACTCGGGGCCTGTGGCTGGTGACGCTGTGCTAAATGCCATCCCCTGCCCAAGCCGCCTTGCCTGCTGCCTCTTCCCACGGTGCTGGTGAGGCTGGACGCTGCTATCCCAGCGCAGAGCTGTACCAAGACTGGGCGCTCCTCCCTGGCTGGGCTGAGCCAGCACAGGTGGCTTCACCCTGGGAGGCGCATCCAGGAACCCTGACTGCACCCTTGCTCCACCAGCACCATGGCCCTGGGGCTGGTGGAACAGAGCCCAGTGGGATGTTGGGGCACCAAACCAGGAGGAGCTGTGGCAGAGCTGCCATTCCAGCCTCGCCTCTTTCCCTGGAAAGCACCTGGAGTTTGTTGATGCTGTGGTGGCCGGGTATGTGGGAACTGCCAGGAACAGGCAATGGATGTGGCCTTGGCCGCATTCTGCTGGGAAAAGCTGAAAGCCAGCCCATGATGCACAGGTAGATGCCCAGGTGCCACTGCCAGCCTGGAAGGGAGGGACCCACACAGGGTCCTAGCACACAGCTACTGCTCCCACCATCCCGGCTTATGCTGGAAAGGTCTCTGCGGCATCCTGAAGAGAAAGGAGCTCGGCGAGGTTTTGGCAGTCTCCAACCTTGACCTAGCCACCCTCTCCTTGGTCTCGTGGAAGCTGGAGGCACTGTGCACTGTTGGGGGCCCTGTGGAGGCTGCCCTTGGTGGGCAAAGGCTGCTTTGGGGTGAGTGCAGACCCTGGAGCGGCTGAGTCCCTGTCCTACATGGCTATAGCTGCCACATCACTCGTTCCCAACACTCCCAGCGTCACGTGTTGCTGCAGGGCACTCTGGCTTTCCCTCAGGAATGGAGTGTGCAGGTGTTGGAGTTTGGAATTAGGTTAAAAGGAAGTAGTGTATTATACTGATAATCTTAAATATAGTAGGTTAGGGTATTTTATTTTTCTATAAATGTCAATAGCATTTTACTGCTTGACATTCTACATCAGGTTCTTACTTCCCTGGATAGTATTTTTGAATTACTCATATTTTACATGGTAGAATTCCCTTAAAAAAAAGAGCTCCCAATTAGTAAATTGTTATATATGTACGTATAGAATAGGATGGTTTGGGTTGAAAAACTTCTACATGCAACAGAATGCCAGCCTGTTCTGCAGCATCCAACTACTTAACTTCTAATCTTACCCCTTCCAGGCAGAGCAGGAGATGCCACTACTGCTCTTGAGAACCCCTTCCTTTAAAAGATTTGCTCTGTAAGGAAAAAGCAGATGTGTCTTTTCCTCTGAGAGTGGTGAGGCACTGGCCCCCGCTGGCCAGAGAAGAAGTGGCTGCCCCATCTCCAGAGGTGTCCAAGGCCACGTTGGATGGAGCTTGGAGTGACCTGATCCACTGGGAGGTGTCCCTGCCTGTGACAGGGGGATTAGAATCTTTAAGATCCATTCCTACTTTCCAGCGGGGTCCTTTTTTAAAGACAAGGTATTTCCTGGTCTAGAAGACATTAAGTCTGTGCTTTGGGGTTACTTTTTTCCTATGTGCATTCTCATTATTTGCAGAACAAGGGAGAGATGTGTTTGCAGTGCTTTGCCACTCCTGTGTTGGCTCTTAGAAATACAGCATCACACTCTTCTTATGTGTGTTTAAATCATCTCTAGTAAAATACTGTTAAAATTGGAAATACACTGATTTTCCCTGGCAACTCTTAGACACTTGCCAATCCATGAACCAGACCAGCTTTCAAAGAGGTAAGTTTTCATGTTTTTGCACTGTTCACATGGTAAAACTAGGTTCTATCCCAAATATTTAATTTTAAACATGCTAAGTAAGTGTTTGTTAGGGTGGGGGCTTGATGAAGGGTCACATAGACTCTGCTCTAGGTTTTCTTATCAGTAGGAGTGCTGCAATGCTGTTGCCGAGGAAAACGAACTCTGTTGAGAAAGCAGATGAAAAGACAGCAGTCCTGTCTGCTGGAAGGGTGGAGGAAGAGTTTCAGGAGTCAGGGAGAAGAAAGCAGCAGTGATGTTCAAAAATGAGCCAATTCTGTGAAGCGAGGTCCTCACCCCCTTTTTGGTAAAACACCAAAATCAGGGAAGCTTGCATTGTGGGTTTTTTTTTTTTTGTAGGAAAACAAACCTGTTTGTGAGGCTGACACATGCAGTAGAACTTCATATTCCCAGTAGTATGATTTTTTTTCAGAAACAATCTCCACAGCAGTCCTACAAAATGCTGTCAAAAGCCAGGGATGGGAACTGAAACTCTTCTTTCTCCTTGACACACAGACTAAAGTTAGATGCTGGTTCTATAGCACATTGTCATTGTCCCATCTTGAGATAGCTTGTGCTCCATGGGCAAGCAATTAACCACCAACTTCTGTCCCATAAAAGCTACACCCCTGCCTCCTGCTGTCTTTTCTCTAAGACTCTCCAATTTTGGCAACAAAATTAAAATCTCGGGGTTTTTCTCAACTTGTATTAACTTTGGAAGTTGCTTTCTCTATTTCACAAGTAAGGAAAGGCTTCTGCACCCAAAATTTTGTCTTTGTTTTCAGTATTCTATGTTAATTCCCATTTCAAAATTAGCTTTTATAAGCATTACTTATGAACTTTGTGAAAAACAGCTGAGGGGTAAGATGAAAGGTGGGCAATGGCAAACCTGTTGTGAGTGTAGCAGAGGGAAGAGATAGGAAGGGTTGTCTTGGCTAAAGGTCTGAATACAATTTTAAAGGAGCAGTGTACAGGATTGTCTGGAAAATAGCCTAACTAGCTCTTAGATGAGAAGCCTAATTATGCCCAATTACCTCTTTTGGGGCGAGACAGCTCAATCTTGCTTTTATTGCAGCTTTAGCTCCATTTGATAAATAAGCAAACCGTAGCAACCAATGCTCATGTTACTATTTTCTGGTCATGAATTCGTAAAAATTCATAAAAATACAGCTTCACATTCTGTTCTTTATGCCTTTGCAAATAATTGTAAAAGATATAAATTTATGTTGTGTTGTGTCATATACCATGCAGTTTTATGCTCATACTGCCCAAACAGGCAACTTGGTTTATTATTTCTGAAAAGAGAACAAGGATTTTCCAGGAAAGTTGGAACACCTTCTGTCTGCGCCATTAACTATTCAGAAAACATTACTCATATTTCTTAATTTTATATGATAGTATTTATAATGTGGACAGTGTATTCTAGGAGTCGGTGACCCTGATGTGGGTAACCACGAGATGGCAGCATGGATTAAACCTAGATGGACTCAAAAGTGACCTGCCGGCTTTTGCTCACTGTGATTAGCCTCTCCACCAGCTTTGGCTATGGTAGAAAGCACTAGAAAGATAATATTGATCCTACTGTCACCCTGGGTGTGAACAGCATAGTTGTATTTAAACATCATAGTCAAACGTAGGTCAAACACACATATATTGTCCAGCCCTGTTCAATGTCTTTATCAACAACCTGGATGAAGAAGGCATCGAGTGCTCCCTTAGCAAGTTTGTGGATGACACTAAGCTGGGTGGAAGTGTGGATCTGCTGGAGGGTCGGGAGGCTCCAAAGGGATCTGAACAGGCTGGACTGCTGGGCTGAGACCAACGGCATGAGGTTTAACAAGGCCAAATGCCGGGTCCTGCACTTGGGGCACAACAACCCTGAGCAGCTACAGACTAGGAGAAGCCTGGCTGGAAAGCTGCCCGGAGGAGAGGGACCTGGGGGTGTTGGTTGACAGCGACTGAACAGGAGCCAGCAGGGGCCCAGGTGGCCAAGAAGGCCAATGGCATCTTGGCTTGGATCAGAAACGGCGTGGCCAGCAGCTCCAGGGAGGTTCTTCTCCCTCTGTACTCGGCACTGGTGAGACCGCACCTCGAATCCTGTGTTCAGTTCTGGGCCCCTCACCACAAGAAGGATGTTGAGGCTCTGGAGCGAGTCCAGAGAAGAGCAACGAAGCTGGTGAAGGGGCTGGAGAACAGGCCTTATGAGGAGCGGCTGAGAGAGCTGGGGGTGTTTGTCCTGGAGAAGAGGGTGCTGAGGGGAGACCTCGTTGCTCTCTCCAGCTACCTGAAAGGAGGTTGTGGAGAGGAGGGAGCTGGGCTCTTCTCCCAAGTGACAGGGGACAGGACGAGAGGGAATGGCCTCAAGCTCCACCAGGGGAGGCTCAGGCTGGAGATTAGGAAAAAAATTTCACAGAAAGGGTCATTGGGCACTGGCAGAGGCTGCCCAGGGAGGGGGTTGATTCGCTTTCCCTGGAGATGTTTAAGGGACGGGTGGACGAGGTGCTGAGGGACATGGTTTAGTGTTTGATAGGAATGGTTGGACTCGATGATCCGATGGGTCTTTTTCAACCTAGTGATTCTATGATTCTAATGGTAGACAGTTTGGTCTCAGGTACTTCTGTGGCATTAGTGCAAAATTCACACCACTTTCTTTTCTCTACAGACGCTTTTGTGTCTGAAGCAAAGACCTAAAATTAAGCAGCCCTTCAGTTCCTGGTAAACACCAAAGTAGGAGCGATGAGCGCTTTGGGGAAAGAAGTTTTGGTCATTTTTAATCAGTACACTGCAAATCGCAGTTACAAGATTCAGCTCCCTCCTGAACTGTGAGGGGCACAACTGTTCTTGGTTTTGAAAGCTAGAAGACAGAATTATTTTAGCTGAAAAATAAATAGATTCATATTATCCCAGAAATGGATCACCATATGCAAACCCAGGAATTTTTATTTCCAAGTATAGTGGGATTATTCAGTTGTCTCATTATACAGTAACTGAACACAAAGATTTCCCCAATGTTGCCACCAAGGCTGGATGTCCAGGCACAGGAATGGAGCAAAAGAAAAATGGGGCTTGAAAACTCAGCCATTACATAAAAAAAAAAAAAAAAAAGATTTTTCCAGAAACAATTGTCTAGTCATCCTTGTGTCTCTTCAGGCATTACATGTCCTTCATGCAGCATGACAAATAATGCTCTTTTTATTCAGCTTCCATTTATATCTCCTTTTCCATTGCAGAGCAATTGCTCTCTGTGGTTTCAGTAATGTTCAGCTGTGGTCTGTGAGGGGTTTGAGCTCTGCTGTCTGGTCTCAGTCCTTTGGCATTCTGTTTGCTTCAACCTACACATGCCTCCTCTTTCACATAAACCATGGAATTCATTTGAAAAGCAGACTTGTATTCTTTCAGCCTGCCTTGTGGTTGAATCTCCAGGGCCCTTGGAGAGTGACGCTGTGCTGCTGAGAAAGCTCTCGTGAGCGCAGTCGGGGTTCCCGTGTTACTTGTCCTTGCGTAGCACATCCATGCATGCACACTTACACACATATGCAAGCACCTCTGTCCTGTTTTGCTCTGGTAAACAGTTTTCCATGCTGCAGCCTGCAGAGAGTAGGTGCAGAAAGCAGCTTTTCTGCCTTTAGAATTTGTTACTCAGAGGATTTCTGCGCAAACAAAAGATCCAGTGACATATCTTTCTGCTGTTCTTCAGAGTGAACGAGCTGGTAGCCCAGCTGGTCCATAGCATCCTTGCACACATTTTGCACTTTCTGTATTTTTTCAAAGGGAAGGGCATCCCTCCAGGCCTGGGATACTCTCAACGCATCTCTGGACTCAATATTAAAAGCCTGTGCGCCTTGCCCCTTCCCGTGAGTGATGTTGTGCACCCACTTCTGAAGTTCTGGTGTGAAATGGAGTTCTGCAAACTTGTACATCTGAGCAGCCTTTGCCAGTGGGTCTCTGACGATGTCTTCATAGCGAACCAGCAAGTAGCGGTCTCTCATGGAGCTAGGATTGAGCTGAGTGCCTGCCTTGTAAATGTCGACATGGCTTTTGCAGATCACTTGCATTGCATTGTAGGGCTCCATTTCTTTTGTTGTCGTCTGGGACCGCACAACAATGTTGCTATCACGTTTCAGCTCAAACTCTGACTTCTCTCGGGACCTGAACACAGCCCGAGGATCACGTACCAAGTGAATGATTTTAAGGTTCAGGGACGGATCAGTGAGAAGCGGGTAGAGAACTTTCAGGTCAAAGAACCGAACCTCTTTGATGACGATATGGCTGTAGGTTTTACAAGCTTCCTCCACCTTGCTGAATGGGTATTTGCTACACATCGTTTTGCAGTTGTGTGCACTGATAATGTCATTGCGACTGAATGTGTCGCAGGCAGGGGGGGAGCACAAGGCTCGGCTTGTCTCCCACTGAAATAAATCAGACTTTTGCTTCTGGCTAGACATGTAAATATCAAACACAGACATGTCACACAGAAAGGCCGACCTGACTAGGTCCCGCACTGCCAGTTGTAAGACTTCAGCACTGTTCTGGTGCATCCTAACCCACACATGCCATGCAGGCTCCATCAGGTAGAAGACACTCGGGTGCTGGCTGAAGATTTGTCCAGTGAAGGAAGATCCTGACCGCCAGGAGGAGAGAATGAGGATGTGGACCAGAGAAGATTTGTCTACTGTGAGGGCATTGTTGCTGCAAGGTTGGAATTGGAAGCGGATCAAAAGGAAGGACAGAAATGCCAGCACCAGGAGCACTGGCACCCTTCTAGGCTTCATCACGTTTGCAAGGGACCTGCAGAGATAGGGAAAGTTCACAAGATCGTGAATAAGGTGGGATGAGGCGCATCAGTCTCCTGCCAGTCCCTCTGCAGGCTCAGGGTTTTGGAAAGCTGCCACATTACCTGTGATACTGTGACAACTACAGCACAAGGTGTCTGTGGGGAGGACATAAATCCTGCAGGGAGAAATGTTTTCTGCAACAAGAACACTCTCTGTCAGTAAGACATTCTAATGCAGTCTTAGAAATTCACTGAAAAACTTGTCTGCACTTCTATTGAAGTTCAGGAGTTAGTTCAGTGTATCAAAATGTGTCAGCAAGCACAATTGTGTACACAGTGTACACAATCCCTGCAGACATGATCCTGGCAATTTTTATGGAGGGATTAAGAGTTTTTATGGGGAATTCAAGAGTTTCACATTGTTACTTTTAAACTCCTGCTCTGACCATTGTTTACAGTTATTTTTATGCCAGAATGCTGTAAAAATACAATGTAGGCCTCCATTTCTTTTGCTTATATTCTTTTTGGAATTGCAGGAAACGTTTATTGTCATCACAGGCAAAAACTCACATACCAAAGGAAGTAATTTGGCACTATAATAAATCCAAGCTCAACAGTATCTCCTCCACAATCAGAGCATCATAGGCAATTTCACTAGAAAGGAAAGGCCCACAAGGGTTCTTCTCATCCACCTCGGTGCTCCCCTCCAGCCAAGCCTGATTGTGCCTTGAATCCAGGTGGTTGCCTGCAGCACTGGCCACCCCAGAGCCTTACAGCTTTGAATCATAGAATCACCAGGTTGGAAGAGACCCACCGAATCATCAAGTCCAACCATTCCTATCAATCACTAAACCATGTCCCTCAGCACCTCATCCACCCATCCCTTAAACACCTCCAGGGAAGGCGAATCAACCACCTCCCTGGGCAGCCTCTGCCAGTGCCCAATGACCCTTTCTGAGAAAAATTTTTTCCTAATGTTCAGCCTAAACCTCCCCTGGTGGAGCTTGAGGCCATTCCCTCTTGTCCTGTCCCCTGTCACTTGGGAGAAGAGCCCAGCTCCCTCCTCTCCACAACCTCCTTTCAGGTAGTTGGAGAGAGCAACGAGGTCTCCCCTCAGCCTCCTCTTCTCCAGGCTAAACACCCCCAGCTCTCTCAGCCGTTCCTCATCAGGCCTGTTCTCCAGCCCCTTCACCAGCTTCGTTGCTCTTCTCTGGACTCGCTCCAGAGCCTCAACATCCTTCTTGTGGTGAGGGGCCCAGAACTGAACACAGGATTCGAGGTGCGGTCTCACCAGTGCTGAGTACAGAGGGAGAAGAACCTCCCTGGACCTGCTGGTCACACCGTTTCTGATCCAAGCCAAGATGCCATTGGCCTTCTTGGCCACCTGGGCCCCTGCTGGCTCATGTTCAGTCGCTGTCAACCAACACCCCAGGTCCTTCTCCTCCGGGCAGCTCTCCAGCCAGACTTCTCCTAGTCTGTAGCACTGCATAGGGTTTGCTCACTGTTTTTGTGCTTTTGCTCCGAATTCAGGTTGCTCTGCCCATGCAGAGCAAGTGCTTCCCTGCTAAAGTCACCGCGGTGTGAAGTATGGCCCAGCCGGCCACAATGAGGACACCACTTCTCTCTGTGTGCTCACTGTGTTATCTTCTGGATCCATGGTAATGCAGGAATGTTCCCAGTCAAAATTTCCCTGACCTTCTCCTTACGCCTCAATTTCCTTCTTCAGCAAAGCTTTCAAACTAATTTGCATGGAGGTGCCTCCTCTCACGATTTCAGTTCCTGGAGCAATGATGTTTAGATTTCCAGGTAACCCATTAGATAATCAGCTGCTGCTAACTAACTAGGAGCAGAACCCCTCTGTCCCTGTATGTGCATCAAATGGCTTGTTTTTCTAATTTAACTGCTGTATATTAATTTTGAGCTTAGGATTTATAAGGCAGCAATTATATTTTCTCAAAGCCAGGACAATCCTCAGCGTGATTGTTGCAGTAGATGCTACCACGTTATGAATTTTATTTTAGTAACGTCTTGCAAGGATGGGGCTCTGCATTCAGTGAGGCACCACGTGCTTCTTGTCTCCTGGAAAGAAACTCACTGATTTTTTTTTTTTTTTTGGTTATAGAAATGGGCAAGAAGCTGATTCAGGTCAACGTTTGGACCAAGCCTTAGAAGACCTGCAAACAAAGACTGTTGTAAAAACAAGTTATATATCAGCTTCTTCCTTGTTTCCTTGCCAATGAATTCAGCAGTGTTTACCAAAAGTCCGGGCTTCCGAATGAACTTTGATGATATCACCTCCATCTGGCACCATTAATATCATTATTCTAACTCCTGGCAGAATTCCTGGACAGTAGCCAGAAGCTCTTAATTGAAAAAAACCTCTGTTGAGTAGACTTGAAAGCTAACATTAAGATATCCAAGCAGGTTTAAAACCACGTAAATCATTATTTCTCTGGAAACTTGTGTATGAATAGTCTGAGTCAGAGAGAATGGATCCAGGGTTTTTAGGAAGCAAACGTGCACTTTTATCTCAAATCAAACCAGGGTGGGACAGCAAGGTATGCTGGACATGCCATAAAATAAGCAGACCATCCCTGTGACTTGGTGTTTTCCTGAAAAATGGCCTTGTGAGGCCACAGCTTCAACAGCTTCTTCCCTTATACAAGAAGTAATGAGGGTTGTTGGCCTGACCAGTCTGTTCCACAGGGAGGGAGAAGGACTGAAGTGAGTTGTTTGTGCCTGGTCAGGTGGAGCAGAGGAGCAGCAAAGAGCTGTAAAGGTTCTGTGAGACATTGCCTAATATGGAAGAAATACTAACTACCCAACCATATTTTTCACCACTGTATTTTTTGATCATGGCAGATGGTCTTAAGCTTTTAACCATATTTTCTCTACATCAAACATCAAGAGTCGTAAGTGATTCAGTTAATTTCAGGTTGTAAAAGTGAAACATCAAGCGAGCAGCGTAAAGATCAGCCCAGAATGACTGAGACAACCTTGGCTGCAGAAAAAAAAAAGAAAGGCACCCTGTTACTGTCTGCTGGCAGAGAGATGAGCCAGGATTTGGCTGAGAGCAGAAAGAATCTCAAGGCACGAAGGATAAAAACCAGAAACTACTGAAAAATATGCTTATCCAGTGCCACCACGTTGAAGTCTCCCCCAGCACATGTATGAGAATGCAAAGAACTGGGATCTACCTGCCGAGCAGCTGGAGTCTTAAAAAAAATTGAGAGTTTTAAGCTTCTCAGAAACACAGAAGCCTTGGAAAAGCTTGACCCTGGCAAAGAAAAAGCAGTATAGAAAGCAGCAAGCAGCCCAAAGGAAACACCCACCAAACACACTCTAAGCGTGGGCAGCACGTCCCCAGGGTACAGAGTTGCTGAACCCACGCGTATCTGAGAGGGTGCAGCCCAAAAATCCTGTGACCGAGTGCTTTACACGCCTGTCTCCCTTCCAGACCTATACAGACCCCTCACTGCTGTAGTGGCAGTCAAGTAGCAAAGAGAATCTGGGGCCGGGGAAGCCCCAGACACTGATGTTTCATCACACTGATGGTTGCTTATAGTTTTATCAAATCCTTCTCCAATTTGGCCTGATAATTAGAAGTAGCACCTGCCTGTTCAAAGGAGAACAGACAACATGACTGCCACTAGCAGAAAATGCTGAGAAGGGACACCAAGAACACAGTCTGGAGAAGCAGGAACTACCCTTTTAGGCCAGACCAGCACCTTCTTTCTGCAGGAGGAATCATATAGCTATTTCACAGAATCACCAGGTTGGAAAAGACCCACTGGATCATTGAGTCCAACCATTCCTATCAAATTTATCCTATCAATTTACTGGCATCCATATGTTTACAGTGTTTTACAAAAATTATCTCCCAGTTCAGGCTGCTGGACATGAGCAATGAATACAGTTCTGGGCACCAGCGCATCCGCAGCAAATACCAAGAAATGGTTGAAAATCTCACCTTAACAAATCCTCTGGGAGCACCACCAGATCTGGTTCAAGCAAAGCTGCCCTCGCACCCATATGCTGCCCTGGTACACGCTCCTCCAGGCAGCCACGTGAGCTGCTGTGTTTTCATGTGCTGGCACGCCACCTTCATGCCAGGCTCTTATATATATACACCTGTCCTCCGCTCTCACCTATAGCTGTGCCTGCTCCCTCCTGTCCCTTTCATTTGTGTAAGTCTCAGCTCCAAGACTGGCTACCATACAGTGCCCGCCTACTTTCACAAGCCTTAAAATAGAGATCTCCACCCTGCTCCAAGCAGCCATGCATGGGAATGGAAGTTTCTTGCAGGGGCACAGGTGACCAAACGCTCCTAGGAAAGCAGAAGGGCCAGAAAATTCATGGAGATGATCAAGAGGTGTTTTTACATTGAGTCCTGTTGCGAGCCCCAGAAGAGACTGCTCTCTGTAAGAGGAGGAACAGGGATGTCTGTGGTGTCAGGGCAAAGGACACACAGGGACCTTTGCTGCAGGGAGGACCAGCTCGCCACCAGGACTGCAGAGATGGGGCAGAGCTGCCCGCCTTGCTCTGGCTGCTTGTGGTGTTATCAGGAGATGCCGAGCCACTTGAAATCTTTTTAACTCTTTTTGGTCGGTGCTTTGCCTGAGTTAAAGGTTTAGGGGCTGGTAAAGAACATTGTGTGAAAGGAGAAACTGTGAAAGGAGCAGCTGGACTTGGGTTGTTAATGATTCACGAGGGTGCTGGAGCTGCAGCGGGGTAAAGTAGTGAAGCAGGGCAGTGCTGGGTGCAAGAGAAACGCATGGTGTCCTGCAACCATGCAGAAATAATCGCTTTGGATCACTCCTATCCCACGTCACATCATTTCTGTCACACTGTCTGCAGAGGCGTAGATGTTCTTTTGATGCTGTCCCCTGTCCCCAAGGGTCTCTCTGAGCTTCTTGGAGGGCAAGTGGAGTATAGGAGACAGCAGAAGTGAAAAGTCTGGGTGAGGCTGGTCCTTCCAGCAGGAGAGAGAATCTCAGTGGGGCAGGTCATGTTCCTTTTTACTTGTTGCGTTGCAAACACAAATGATCAAGCTCTGGTAACCCTGGGCTGGGAAAAAAGGTGAGAAGCTGGCAGTGGCCCACGTAGGGCCCTGCAGCATGCAATGTTCTGCAACGTTCTGGATTCAGCTATGTGTTCCTGTGCCCTGCACCAACACCATTTGTAGGAAGAGTTTAAGTTTTGCAAAGCCTATTTACGACGGTCACAGCACTTGAGTGGCTCTTCCCAAAACCTTATTCCTGCCTGACCAATGGCTCTATGAACAGAGATGTATCAAAAATCCTGTTCCAGCTGTATGTAGTTTGCCCAATGGTCCTTTGGCACTGATACACAGGCTTGTGACAGCATGAACACTGCTGGACTGTCCTCTAGTCCCAGGGCTGAGCAGATTTTTGCAGCTGCAAGTTCTAACTACTTGGCTGAACTACCCAGAAGGCAACCTCTTTGGCATAAGCAGTTGCACAGAGGAGGAGAATGTACTTTTCTTTAGACCGAGGCTTGGGAGGGCACGTTGTTCTGGCACACTGCATTTCCTGAAACCTGCACATTGTGGAAAGTGAAAGGAATGCTCTGGCTCCTGGATGATGAATCTTTCTCTCTGCGTGCCTGACTCATAAGCTTTATGGGATAAAGCGGAAGCATGTGGCAATCAGCCATTGCTTAACAGCAGGCAGGTCCTTGTGCACCTTGCTTCCACCTCACACAATGGCCGATGACATTTCTACTTTCTATCCTCCTTCCATGGTAACGGTGTTTTCTAGGGACTTTTTTTCTGGGGAAAAGTGAGCCCTGTGAACTGCCTATGCAGCCAGAGTTGCCATTTCTTCTGTTCTGAGGAAGCAAGCAACAGGTACAGAGAACACATCTGACCCAGTGCAGCAGCAATGGAAGTAGGCTAAGGAGTCACATCAGACGTATGGACGAGAGGAAACTTCTCAGTGCTGACACTGGAGAAGACTCCCTCCCAGGGTGTGTCTTAGACAGTCTAACAGGAGGAACAGTCATACCTAGAGCAGTGGAAACAGCTCAGCTGAAAAGTTTGAGCAACCCCTTGTCCTGTCTTCTAACATCACCATAAGTGGGTGCCAAGGAAGAGAAGCAGCACATTTCCTTCCTAGGTGCTCTCCTGGCCTGCTGCAGACTCTGGACTACATGATTCACCTCTCTGGATGTAGGTGTCTAAGATAAGCTAGTGAGTGATTCCCTAGAAGCTCTTGTTCCTTTCTGTTGGCTGTGATTAAGAGTAGGGGTGATGTTTGCGGGTAGACATGTGCATGGAAGCTGTCTAAAGTCAGTTGACATCAAGCTAGTCTTTGCATTTCACTGCACCTAGATTTTTTTTCTATTCACTTGCCCAATCGTGTTTTGAACTCACAGCTACTTTTGGCATCAACAGTGTTCCCTGGCCATTAGAATATGTTCACCTGCATGTTGTGAGAACTATTTCCCTCTGTTTTGAACCTGACATATAAAAACTGTTTGTAATACCGTCATTTTTTATCAAGAGAGACAATAATTCCTCCCTATTCACAGTCTTTAACCCACACAGGATTTTAGCATCTGCTTTTACATGCCCTGTAGAACCCAACTCATCTTATACAAGGCTGATAGCTAAAGCAGCTCAGGGGAATCATGCTGGAGAAGTCTTGGTCTCTTTCCACTGATTGCATACGGTAAGTCAGAGGAGGAATAGTAGGAATAGTAACCCTGGAGCCATCTGTCATATGCAAGGTAGATCACAACCCTGTGCAACGTCCCAGGGGACTCAGATTGATGAAAGGCTTTCACACGTTCTGCATCCTTCTCCCTTTTCCTTCAGTAGCTCAACTCATTTGCCTCAAGAGCCCTGCCCTTGGGAGCACCGTCCTTGGAGATTGTAATGTTTATTCACTGACACGATTCCAGGCGGAGATGAAAGGGACATTCTCTTCTAAAATTTGAAGGGAAGTTTGCTGTCTTGCAACATCCTTTCTGGCACAGTTCACAACTTTGACCTTAGGAAAACGTTTAGATGCTCAAACACAAGGACTGATATGCTGCCACTTTTTCTTGCCTTCCTGGCAGGAAGGCAGATTTAGAAGACTGCAGGCTTCTTTTATCTGTTTGTTAATATTTATTTAGAGAGATCAATTATTTCCTAGTGTGACAGTACACCTGAAAGAGGTGTGTTATGGGATGGCTCCCATTTCCTGCATCTCAAGGGTGCAGCATCGGGGAGCTGCCCTGAGGGTCAATGCCGTGACGGTGCACTGGTGAATCCTTGCTGCAGAAAGAAATCTCCTTTGCAAAGCAGAGGGAGATTTGGTGGTTTCTAGCTGTACTGGAAAGATGGAAGTTTATGGCTCTGCAAGGCTGAGTGTGACAGAAAGCTACAACACGGCTACTCATACAAGGGTTATGCATGATCTACTGTAAGGATCACTGGATTTTGAGTACAGCTGCACTTTTATGTTTTGAAATGCACAGGGAAAACCCTGCTTCTTGCAGAAAAGAAACTTGACAGTAACCTTCTGAAGAAAAGATGTCTGTATGTCAATTGCTCATCACTTTCAAAGGGATGAAGGCAACAGAGCAGCAATCTGGCATTCAGAAAGAGCATTTTTTTTTGCAGGGATGCTGTATGCAGGTACTCTGGTTGCTTTAGAAATCAATATTTAAGAGAACAGAAAGGAAATGCAGCCAGCAGGCAAGGACCAGAATACATAGGAGCAGAGGTGCCGTGTCTGTGGTAAATGACAGTCAGAGCAAGTTCCTACTGAACCGGAGCAGAACATGTGGCTTCTGGAACAAGGGAAGATGAGACAAATGACTGGTGTAATGCCCTATATGAGACAACTGTCCAGGAACAGGCTGGTGTGCTTCTGCACTGATAGTGCTCTGGCCTTTTGCCTTACATTTGAGATGAGTTATATTTTGATTTAGAAGCAGTTTGAGATAAACAGACTTGTCTGGATTGGCAGAAGGGGACCCAAAGTTGCAGTAGGCAAGAGGAAGGATAGTGTCTTACTCCTCTGCTTGCAGTTATGCTATATCTGTAAATACTTCTTTTGCAAAAGAGCTGAATTACCCTTACAAGCAAGGAACGTTTCTACTGTCATTCAGCAAATGCTCTGTGAAACAGACTGGAGCAGAAAGACTGGTAAGAAACAGCAGTGACAAGAGGGTGATTAACACATCAAACCAATAGCTAGAAACTATAAATTTGCAAAACACATTATCGATAAACTGTGTAACTGAATTTCCATGTGAAATCATTTACATGTATGGAAAAACTGAGGTTAAGTGTAGCAATAGGTTAAAAATATTCTTCAGATGACGAAACTATTTTTTTACAATTTCACTGTGGCAAAGGAGGGGGAAGAAAAAAAAAAGAGTGGAGCCTAGAATATCAAAGCAAAAGAAAATGTTTGTTTCTTGAACACAGTCTGGGAAAAAGAGGTTGTCTGCCAACTCTCACGTACAAAGAAGCTTTGCACAGGTACCTTCCCCTGGGATCCTCCTCCCCATCCCACTCCCAGGCGATACTTGAGCCTCACCTGAGCTCCATGGTAGTTGAGACCCTGGTTCACCAGGGGCTCCGCGATCATCCCTAGGCTGCCTCCCTCAGCTCAGCGCAGACCACACCACAGGTGCACAGGACGGCTACATGGTGGTAGAGAGCAGGCTGGCTCAGACAGGCTCTGGTGGCCAAGGGCCATGGTCCCTTGGAAGGAGGACACCTGGGGACTGTTGCAGGCAGCAGCCCCATTGGGAGCAGTCAGGGCTGCTGGAAAAGAGCTTGAGCGATGCCAGGGGCTGGGCTGCACCCGGGTTCCTGAGGCACCTGGGGTAAGCTGATGGCCTCGCTACAGGCAGGTGTGCTCTGGCCCCAACCCTGCAAGGTGAGCTGTGGGTGGGTTGGGCCCTGCTGCCGGCCCCTTTGGAACCTGAGGACTTCTCCTTTTCACCTTAATACGCCCACGAGCTTAGCACAAAGCACCTCCAAACAGAGCTTCAGGTAGTCTGTAAGGCTGGCAGGGCGCTCTAGTCTACACCCACACCGTGACGCAAAGCGTATAATGCGTGAAAAATTATACTCGTACATTTGTGGTCTAATGCTAGTTTGCTGTTGCAGCAGAGAAAACCTAGGTGTGGTCAAAAGGCAGCGCTATGTTTGTAAAAGATGGCAATAGAGGATGTGGTCTTGAGAAATCTAAATAGCCAAAGATTTATGAGCTATATGCACCTGTGTCTGGCTCTTTCGGCATCCCTAGCCAAATGCTGCTGGGCTAACAAGAAACAGAACAGTGTTAATCATTGCAGAAAATTTGCATGTTAACAGACAGGCCTCTCTGAAAGGAAAGGGGTCCATGAAGGGAGAGCAACCTGAAAGGAGCAGCTTCCTCGAAAACCGGGAACTGGTCTTTAGTAATGGGAATTGAAGCCACAGAGTCCAATATATGGACAAGAGTTCAAGGAGACAGACAAAACCTGACAGTCATAGGAGATGCGAGACAGCATAACAGTGCAGCAACATCATAGAATCATAGAATCACCAGGTTGGAAAAGACCCACCAGATCATCGAGTCCAACCATTCCTATCAAATACTAAACCATGTCCCTCAGTGCCTTGTCCACCCGTCCCTTAAACACCTTCAGGGAAGGTGACTCAACCACCTCCCTGGGCAGCTGTTCCAGTGCCCAATGACCCCTTCCGTGAAAAATTTTTTTCCTAATGTTCAGCCTAAACCACCCCTGGTGGAGCTTGAGGCCATTCCCTCTTGTCCTGTCACTTGGGAGAAAAGCCCAGCTCTCTCCTCTCTACAACTTCCTTCTAGGCAAAAGGCCTCCTGGCCCCAAAAGTACCCTAACACACCACCCTACTTATTATTTATCAATGTTTTGTCTTATGCATCTGTAGGAATTAGTTGATAAGTTTTGCTGCAGCTGGTGTGCATGTTTAATTATCCTGCCATATAAATCTGTCATGTATCGAGAAACAATATGTAGACGATATCCAGACATGATGCTTAGCTGTCTAACAAGATACAGTTGGTAACAATAACTTGAAGGGAGTCTCCGGACGTGGTTGAATATGCCAAAAAAATATAATGAGCAACCTTGAAGAGATTTATGTTCTTTGTTTAAAACTAGTATATATACTCGCTGTGTTTTGTAGGATCTTATGCCTTTTATAGAAGGGCATCCAATTCAACTCTGAATTGTAAAATAAAAATATTATTATCTTTGCTTTGAAGACTTTGTCCTTTTTAATATTTTACCAGTGAATGGGTGTTTCTCACACAGCTCAGGTTATTTGGATCTGTTTGGAAGTCTAGCACCATGAAATCCCTGAAGCCACCTGCCAGTCACACAGCGCCCCGGCTTGTCTCACCTTCTTTTTTTTTCTGGGATTGCTTTCTTTGAAAGGAAAGGGTGTAGCAGGGACGCTCGGCTCATGTGTCAATGAACTTTTCATCTGCTGCTCTCCTCCTCATCTAGATACCTCCTCTCTAGTGGAGTACTGGTACTCTGACTTCTTTGTGGACAGAGGAAAGGGAGGCAAAGAGATGCCTACAGAACCTGGATTGAGGTCTGGTGGTCTGTAATCTAGAGCTAGCTCTCTTTTCCCATCAAGGCGTAGGCAGAATTGACCTCTGGATCCCAAATCTGTGGGAGGACAGGTGAACAGAGCTGTAGATGATGATTCAAGGCACTCCCCGAGTAACCCTTCTGTCACTTCTAGAAACAGCTCCCCAGGCAACTCACCCAAAGTGATGGTCTGCTGGACGTTGTGTCTTCTGGATGTCACAGTCACTCCTCCTGTTTTTGTGTGATGAACAGACACCGGATCACCAGTTCCTGATTGTTTTATGGAACTATCATTCAGCAGTCAGTAACCGTGGCCCTGCTGGTGCCTCACCAACACCCTGTACAGTATGAGCGTTATCTCCTCTGGACTGCACGGGCACTCCTCCTGCTTCTGTGGAATTAACAGACACCAGGCCACCAGATCTTTATTACTTTATGGAGCTGACGTATTCAGCAATCAGTAACTTTGCCACTGCTGGCGTGTCCCACATGGCCTGTACAGTATGAGTATTTTATGGGGTACCACTTCCTTCTGCGCTGGAGGAAGAAATGTCCCAGGCACCAGCATCTGGCATGGCTTGCTCCAATCCACGGGGCAGGATCTCTCTGCAGCAGTGAGCACCAGCACCCACCGCTCTGTCACGGGCTACAGGGAAGGGGCTGTGAGGACCAAGGGGCAGGTCCAGGTGGAGCCGTTCTGCAGGAGATGTAAGGCTGCCACAGCAAACGTCCAGCAGCAGTGCAGCAGGGGTGACTGTGGGCTGTGCTGGGCTTGCATGCCCCGTCCTGCCCTCGGGGTCTGCCCGGTATGTCTGTGGGGCTGAGGAGCTCTGGCCCTGGACAGCTTGGCTGCAAGAAAGGGCTGGCTGGGGCACTGCAGCCCCAGGGGCTGAGCGAGGGTGACCCGCACGCGGACCGTGTCAGACCCAGTGCAACAGCAGCAGAGCGCGGAGACTGATGTGTCAGCTTGTTTATTAATAAAAAAGTCACAATAACTTACTCCCTTTGTCATGCAAAGGGCTCGATATAAAGAGCTCTGGCCTCCTAAGGTAACACAGGTAAGTGAGAGATGGGTACTTTTCTCTTGTCCTCTGGGACTGTGGCCTTCTCCCGTCCCCAAGGGGAGCTGCAGCCAGCGCAGGAGCCACTGGCCACATGGGGTTCTGGGCACGCAGCTATGTGTCCCTGCCTCCGGCTGGTTTGTAGGCAGCACAGACCAACACAGGGTGCAAAGGCAGAGCATATGGAGACCACTGGATGCCAGAAGGTGTGCAAGCTGCAATGGAGGAGGAGAGAGAGGTGGCTGCTTCTTCCCATAGTGCTGGGGGGTCTGTGGAGCATAAAAAGTGAAGCAGCAGGACAGCAGCTGCTTGCAGGCAGGGGGATGTGGGGCTGGCTGGAAGCAGCCCTGCCTGGCTGCTGCTTTACACAAGGTGGAGCCTGGGAGAGGCAGGAGACCCACTGCGGCTACTTGTCACACTCCATATCTGGGACCCCCTCAGCACCCTGATAGTGCATCTCGCAGAACTCCTGAATGCGACTGCAGGCCTCTATGATCATCTCTGCAGGCACGGTGATCACCACGCGGAAGAAGTTTGGGTACTCAAAGCACTGAAATGAGAAAGGATGAAGCTTGCAGGTTATCTGGGATAGAGTTGTAGGTTCAGAGCCCTGCCTTGCGCCACGTGCTGTGCCAGCAAGTGAAATGGCCAGTGTAGGATAGACTAGATGACAGGAGGGCTGGGCTTTTGCTCCTGTAGACTATTTTTAGTGTTCCAAGCAAGTCTTTTGTCTCCAACTGTGTGGACACGATGCTGTGAGGGGGACCGGCCAAAGGACGCTGTATGGACCATGCAGCACCCAGGGAACGGGCTGGAAAGAGCTAGGGAATGAGAGGGCCCCGTCTGTATTCTGGAGGGAGGTGGGCACAGGGCACAGATATTCTCAGCCTGTAGTCTGACTCTGTGCCTACAGGAATGGGGACTGGAATCAGGACAAAGAAAGGAACATAGGAAGTAGCAATCCCAGACCCGTGAGGGAACAGCTTCAGGAGGAGGTGTGGGGGTACACAGGATTCAGGGACACAGCTCTGCCAGCTTGAGAAACAGAGAGCAAGGCTGGAGCTGTGAAGACCCTGGCGGCCTGTCTGAGGGCTGTTAGAAAGCCAGAGATTGCCAGTCCTCAAACATGCACACGGCACTTGGAGCTCACAGAGAGCACATACACAGCATCGCAGACCACAGACGCTGCACACACAACTCCTGCACCATTCCCAGAGCTGCAAACCCCTGTTTGCTCCTCTCTCCATGCTTTGGACCCAGTCGTCCCCAGGGCTCTAGGCTTTAGGCTCACCGTGGCTGGCAGGCAGAACACGGACTGCTCCGAGATGAGTCGCTCAGTGAACTCCACATCATTTTCAAACTCGGGGAAATGCTCCATCTCAATCTCAACCTGCAGCAGAGGGATGCAACATGGCAATCAAGGGCATCAAAGCTATCTGCTGTATCCCTGCTCACCCGCATGCCCCAACAACTTTCCAGTCAAATGCAGCTGTCCCTGCCCTCAATTTTTGCTCATAATTTCAGCTGATTGGAATCTAAGACACACACACACAAACATATAAAATAAAACTGAAGAAGTATTCACTGACTACCTAAAGCTGGAGCTTCAATTAAAGAAAACTTTAGTGATAAAAATGATGGCAAAGTTACCGTCAACAATTAGAAGTGAAAATTAATAAATAAGGTATTGAAAAAGAGGTTGGGAGAGAACTCCTGTCAATATCCATTAATAATTCTGTCATGCAAAAAATCCATATGGTAAGGAAAAGACAAACTAATGTTTTGGTTTAGAAAGAAAACAAAGATAACAAGGTCTAGAATATCACAAATAAAATAAATCCTTGTAGGACTGGTAAAATGACACAGAAATGCTGAAATGTTCAATAAATATTTCTGTTCTGTATTAGGAAAGAAGGCAGCTGTCCCTTTATCGCATAAGGATGGTGATATCCTGGCCATTTTTTGTGGCCAAAGATTACTTTAAACATCTCATGAGAATATTCTTAAACAAACCAGGTAAGTGATAATTTAAAAGCCAGTGGAAGAAAAAAATTAGCAGATGATTTGATTTGAAATGAATGTTCAGATACTGCAGAAATACAATAGGTGTGAAAGAACCTTAGAACTGTGCCTCTACAGAAAGGGCATAAGCAGAATGACTTGTGTAGCTCTGGTACCAACTGACAAAGACTCATCTGTAGAACACGAGTGAGACTGGTATTGCATCGTTCTCCAGCTCTGGGTCTGCATTTTTAAAATCTAATGAAAAACTGGAGACACAAATGGAGGTGTGACAACCTGACTGGTGCTGTAGGGGCTTCCCATTGCCAGGATTCAAACTGAGGTCCAACAACATCGTCTTGCTAAGTAGAAGCTATTGAGTTTGCGAAGGAACAAGTGGGTGTTGTGTAACCGCCTGGGCTATGTGAGAAGCACACATCACGTTCCGGCCTTCTAAAGTGATCAAGGGACACACCTGGTGCACAGGGACATTTGAAAATGTGTGGTAACAAAGCTGTGGGGGGCAATAAGACCTAGTGTGAGTGTCTGTCTGGAAAGGGCACGTCACTCCCCTCACCTACCATGAGGTACATGGCTCCGGCAGGACGGACAGGCTTGAGGCCAGGGATAGATGATAAGGCCGCATAACAAAGGTCAGCATTGGACTGAAAAGAAGAAAGGGGAAATTTCAAAACAGGAGAAATTCCAGGTAGCAGGTCAGCGAATGGGAGCCAAGATCTGGACCAGGACTATAAACAGGTTTGCCCACTGCAAATAAAAGGACAGCGAATGCAAACATAATGGATGATCATGGCCTTGAGTTCAGCAGCTGTGACTGAGCTGAGCTCAGCAAATCAGTGCCAAACATCCCATCCCCTGGGTCATCACCTCCAGCTCAGGGCTTGGCTGCCTGAAACTTAGCACAGCCAATACTTCTAATCCAGTTACCACGTCTCCTGCTGGAATTGGATTTGTTGGGCTCTCCTAGTCGCAGACAGAACTGCAACTTGAAGAGAGGGAGGGAGGGCTAATGAGCTAGAGAGGTGTGACTCCCTCCAAACAATCCAGCGACAAACTGTGCTGACCTTTTACAGCCTGTTTACCTTGAGGATGCTGAGGGTGTTGTGGTAGAACTCAGGGGGCGTTCGGTGCAAGATACGTTCCAGTGCTCCTTGGACAATTGTACAAGGTCCTAGGATCCTTTGACTCAGTCTTACAAGGCCATCCCTGATCTGAAAGAACATGGTGATATTTGCAGCTCAGATGGTGTTTCCCTGAAGGAAAGGGTCGGCTCCGAGATCTACTTTCACTATTTCCACAGCTGCACACACCCCTCTCTTCAGTGAGCATACAAAGTACTAAAGGATATTTGTTTGACTATTTGCCAGGTACTTGCAGACTATTTACAGTGTCATTTTCAGTTACAGATTGTAATGCCAACAGAGACAACCTTTGGAGCTTCCCTATCTGACTTGAACCAGGGTGGAATACAGCCAATACAAATAAACCCAGAGTTGTTCAAAATACCACTTTGCTTTTCCCTTAGATTTGAACCCACAATCCACACTTTGAAAGCCAGGTAGAGACAACCAAAATCAGCTCTTCTGCTCACTCAATTGGTCCTCTCTTCTCCCTCTTCCTCTGCAGAAAGTCTTCTACGTGGAAAAGTCAGTGCAGTAAAAGCTGAAAATATAGCCAGATAAAGCACTGCGAGGTGCTTTGTACTTACTTTTAAAAGAAACCATATAAAAGCACACAGAGTCCACACGTGGACTCCATGTGCTGGATAAGCCATGCCAAACCTTCAGTGCACACTGCAGCTATTTGGGAAGAGAAGGAATTAGAAGCACACAAAAAGGACAAGGACTATATGAAGGACCAGCGGAGATAAGGAGTGTGATACAGTGCAGATGTGGGTAAAGGCCACGTATGGGAGCAGATGGAGTAAGGAAGGGGCAGGAAAAGCCTAGAGGTGCAGGAAGCACATAAGAAATTGGGTGACACCCATTTGAGACCAGAAGTGCAGTACGTGCTTGAATTAGTTAAAGCCCTGGTGATCCACACACTGAACGCACCGTGCCGTGGGTCTGTTGCTGTGACAGCAACACTCAACAGTTCTCACCTCATTACCGAAGATGTCTCTCCTGTCATGAATTAGGATCCAGCCCATCCGCCAGCCAGGAACTAGCCACCGCTTTGCCAAGCCACCGCAGGACAAGATTGGCACGTTGGTGCTGAGTGATGCGATGGGCTCGTATTTGCAGTCAGCAAACACCTGTGAGGGGAGGCTGTGTTAGGGCTGTCCTTGCCTCTTATCGTGAGAGCTGTGAGGGGTGTGCATGAGGCCCAAGAAGTGAGGCAGGGATGCGATGGGAAAATGATGGTGAAAGCTCCCAGCTTCGAGGTATGAACATCGCAAGTGCACTCACATGAGAGTGAGCCATTCGGGAAGAGGAAAGGAGCTGGACATGAGAGGAACACCCAGGACTGCACACCATAGGACTGGGAGGTCCAGGCATTGACCCAGGCGTAGTATAGGGGAACAGAGCTGTTGCTCAGCTCTGGAGACCTGGCTGCCATGGCCAAAGGGCAAGCGCATCAGAAAGGACAGGCAGGATGAAAAGGACTGCAACTCACCATGTCTCCATAGATCTCATCAGCAAGGATGGGCACACACTGTCTTGATGCCACTGTGGGAGAGAGGACATTCAGCTTGGCCACTCTGCATCATCTGTGGGAGGAGACTTGCCCTTTGCAAGTCTCTGAGGGAAGCTGTGTCCCAGGGCAGAGGGTTCCTGTCTTCCTCCTACAGACTTTTTTCTTCAGGAAGTCCAAGCACTGGAGATCCCTGCCCTGGCTGAGGAGACCTGGTTCTGCTCTCCCTGGCAGGGATGGGCAGCACAGTCCTCCCATCAACAGGCAAGAGCTCAGGAAGCACAGGGCTCCCTGTGAACACTCTTGGGTGAGGGAACAAACAGTCCAAGCCTCATAAAGAGCTTCATCAAGAGCAAGACATGCAGTCTGCATGTTCTTGCCCAGATGAGGCAACACTTTCCCCAAGCCCTGCTTCCTGAGCTGGAGTCAGCCACGAGGAGAGAAAAGCCCTGGGCCGTGGCATTGGAGTGGTTGTGATGTGGACAGACACTAGACTGCAACCATGCCCCAGATACACGCAGGCAGACTCACCTGCCAGGATCTTCTGGAGGTGGCTTTTGCTGAACACAGAGCCACAGGGGTTCGATGGGTTGTTCACAATGAGGCAAGCTGTCTTCTCATCCACCAGAGACTCCAAGTGTTTCAGATCAATTTCCCAAGCTTTCTCTGGCTGGTAAAGTGAAGAGAAATAAAAGTAAGAGCTGAGGAACTGGACTTGCCACACAGGATGAGGTGTGACAGGGTGCTAAAGGTTGCTCAGGTCATTTTCACCCGCTTCCCAGACAGGGACAGAGTGTTTGAATCATAGAATCATAGAATCACCAGGTTGGAAAAGACCCACCAGATCATCGAGTCCAATCATTCCCATCAGTCACTAAACCATACCCCTCAGCGCCTCGTCCACCCATCCCTCAAACACCTCCAGGGAAGGTGCCTCAACCACCTCCACGAGGAGCCTATTTCAGGGCCCAAAGACCCCTTCTGTGAAAAATTATTTCCTGATGTCCAACCTAAACCTCCCCTGGCAGAGCTTGAGGCCATTCCCTCTCGTCCTGTCCCCTGTCACTTGGGAGAAGAGCCCAGCTCCCTCCTCTCCACAACCTCCTTTCAGGTAGTTGGAGAGAGCAATGAGGTCTCCCCTCAGCCTCCTCTTCTCCAGGCTAAACCCCCCCAGCTCTCTCAGCCGCTCCTCGTAAGGCCTGTTCTCCAGAGGCAGAAACGTCAGGGCTGCTCTTGCCAGGCCTTCCACTACTTACCAGGAGGTTGTAGAGTTTGACCTCAATTCCCATAGATAATGCCAGAGTCTTGTAGAGGGAGAAGCCGGGCCGCGGCACTAGGATGTTCTGGCCTGGGTTGGCCAGCACGGCCAAAGCCAGCTCGATGGCCTGGCTGCAGCCACTCGTTAAGATGACGTCCTGCAAAAAGCACATGGGAGTCAGTGGAAAGCACGACCGCTCTCGAGCGTCCCAGGCTCTGTCACATGAGAGCTCCTCAGCCAAAATGACAAGTCCAGAGCCTGACTGAAAGCAGGGAACCTCCAACAGCTGGAGATCTCAGCCTCCTCCGGAGTAGGGGAGAGCAGAAGGGCTCAGGGCAGGGGATGAGCAGCAGGAGGCTGCTGTCCTGAGGCCATGGGCAAGCCTTCAGCCCCACAGCTGGGCAGGGGAGGGAGAAAGCTGAGGCAGGGCCCCCATCCCGTGTGCTCTGCACTCTGCCTGCTGCAGAGGGTGCCTCACCTGGGCCTTCAGCGGCGCCTCTGGGCAGTTGTAGTACGCGGCCACTGCTTCCCGACAGGACTGGTAACCTGGGAAAAAAAGAAGCCAGACATGGAAAGGAGGTTTTTACGGAGTGTTTCTTTTTTCTTGCCAGTACAAGGCTCACAGCATCTGCAGAAGGCTCTGGGTCTTGGGTAGATAATGGAGGGAAGGGGACTCGGGTGCCTCTAAGGGCGTGCTTGTGACTATTGCCAAGGCCAGATGCAGGGTGCTACTGGGAATACATCCGTGGGCTCCACGCACCTACGGTGGTGCAGCAGCTGGCACACGCCTTCATCCTGCTCTCGCAGGAAGAGCTTTGTCAGCTTACCAACAGATGGAGCATAGCCGTCGTAACGTCCCGAGTCCAAAGCCTCCTTCATAGCCCGCGTGACCTCATCATTTGTGGGAAGGTTTCCGAAGACCGTTGGGTCTCCTTTTGGAAGATTGGAAAAATAGTAAGGTTCTCTGTGACAGGCACAGTGCTGTGTGGTTGTCTGGCCTGTCCCCAGGTGTTCTCACAAGGTTTGTCCATCAGGGCCCTGCAATCTGCCAGCCACACAATTGCCCCCACTGCCTTGCGCTTCAGCCACAGCATTATGCTTACCTAAGGACAAGGAGATCATGGCTTTCTTTGGGTTGGGCTCCACCTTCATGCTGTCTACGATGGCTCGGACAGGATTGAAAGTGTTCTTTGACATTTCAGAAGCCCTTACAGCCCATCTTGGCTTCCGACCCTTCGCCTTTCCCAGCGACACGCCGTTCCCATTGGTCTTGAGGTGAACATCCAGCACTGGGGCATGATCTCCACAGCCATTCACTTGGATCAGGTACGAGTCCATCCTGAGAGCTGTCAGTATGAAGTGGATTTCCTCATCTTAGTTAACACATGCCAAACGACGGATCTGCCCATCTGGGGCTACAGCCCATGACTCTCCAAAAGAGAAACTTTGGAAAGCTACCCTACCTACTGCCTCTGGACAACACAGTGAGCAGCAGCAGGTAGGTGCTGTATTTGGGGCCAGGATGGAATGAAACACCAAATAAATGAGAGCACAGTGCAGTGGGAAGAATAAGAGCACCTCTTTGTCTTAGCATGGGCTTGCTGTGCTGAGGACAAACAGCCCCCGCTAAAGCCTGTCGCCATGGGTCAACAGCGTGTAGTCACTGCTCGACTCTAGATTCAATGTTCCACTGACAGAAGGGCCAGGTCAGCCCTCTTCTCTCCCCCAGCTATCAACTCGCACGCCTCCAGCTACAGCTCCACGGATCATCCCCCCCGTGTGTGTTGACATTCAGAACATCCCTCCGGTCTGCAGGCAGACGCATGACACTGTTCAAATCAAACCTCAGATGCCAAAAAGGCAGTTCTGGTCCAATGTTATCAGGGCACACTGGGCAGTGGCAGCGTAGAGGTTATAGACACTTGCTCTGTCAGCAGAGCAACAGGGAGCAACAGCCCAGCCCAGAGACCCCGGATCAAAAGGCAACACTTAGAAAATGGTACAAGACTGGTACGGCCAAGAGGGAAACCAGGGAGGTGGAACTGCACCAGGGCTGGGTAACAAGCAAGGCACAACTGAGGAACAGCTGCCTTCTCGTTCCCAAAACACACACAAGTGCGACTTACACCCCAGTGTGTACACTCAGAGCACAAGCCAGACCCAGGCAGCAAAAGCCTTACCTAGGAACTGCTGCTGGCTCAGGGCTTTCCACCTGCAGAAAGTTAGGGACATGACACAGAGCAGGCAGAGATCTCTTGAGCCACCAAGGCCACTGTTGCTGATGGTGACACACCAACATGTAATCCTGCCATAAACTCCTTATGCTCTCTTTATTGCCCTATTTCTCTGCTCCACTGAAAGGCAATTCAGTGGACATGGGCCCTTTCCTGATGGTAGTCACTTAGCCCCATGCTCGCAGATATTTGCAACACAGCTTCACTTTCCTTGCTCCAGAGACTGACCTGGAAGGGGTGTAGAATTGCCCACTTTGGATAGGATTTGTCGTCTGAGCAAACTTCTCACTGCGTCGGTGGAGTTTGCACCTAGCTATGCCCCATGCTGCTGCAGCTACTCTGCCGGCAGTGCCTTGGAGCCTGTTTATAACAATGAGGGCTGATCTACCAGGGTCACAAACCAAGACTTCAGCTCCTTTGCTGCTGATACCTTCTGGGTCTCCTTTCTACCAAAAGAAAGGCAGATGAAGAAACACACAGCAGGGCTGCATAAAAACTGAGAGGAAAAACGAGCCACATAGTTCAACAGCAGGGATGAGTCCCAAATGCATAGTGCAGCGCCTATCCCAGTAGAACCTTCACACCACCCTGCAACTTGGTTTTCATGCAAAGAGGAGCTGCGGACGTGGGCACAATAGATGCTGTCGACGTAGGCACCCGCAGAAGATCGCCCCACTTCTCCTGAAAGAAGCAAGGTATCAGAGCGTAGTACTTTACCTTCTACAGCACAGTGAGGGAAACTCCAACAAGCCTGGGGGTCCTGTCTCTACTTTTCATCCAGGACAAATCCTCTTGAGAGGAAATTCCTGCAAATTCTTGCCCATGAAATAAGTCCCAAAACTGGGCGTTGGGACTGACTCGTTTAGCCATTGGCTCACAGAGAGGGCTGCTCTCCCCACCCAAAAACGCCCTCGCCTCCTCATTGCATCTGTGCTCACATCAAACACCTGGAACATGCCTGCACATTAACTCTTTTGGGGGCAGCCTACAAAGGGACACAGCCTGGCTCCTTGGAGGCTCTGGGCTGCTACCCTTTTGCACCATTTCTCTCAGCCTTCAAAACTGCAGAGACAAACCTGCACAGAGGGCAGGTATTTCAGCCATAGCACCTTGTCGTGCACCAAGAGTGGATTGATGGACTCCAAAGCCTACAGAAAGCCTCAGTCTGTCTCGACTTCTCAGACTTAGGGCTCCAAATGCACCAACTGAGAAGGAAGACTTTGTGGCATCGTAACAATCAGGATGCATCTTCCTCCCTAGGCTGAAGAGAGGCAGGCATTTCCCTAGCTGACGCCTTGGAGGTTCCAGAACCTAAAGGGTTAAAGGACGCTCAAATTGCCATGAGTTTGGGGTTGGGTTTTTTGGGTTTTTTTGTGTTTTTTTTTTTTTTTTGGTTGCTGCAAGGCTCAAACTCTTGATTTTGGCAGGTAATAGAAGTGATGCAATTCTTCCCTCTCTGATGGTGCTGCAAAGCAGAGATGACGCCATTCCCAGAAGGCACGGTTTTGCTAAGTGATGCGAAATCTGTGCCTTCCCTGCAGGGCTGGGATAAATAAGAGAGGCATTTGCACCCTCCCTGTCTTTGGGGTCTTCCCCTACTGCCTTGACAGCAAATGGCCAGGGATAGAAGAGTTGCTCAGGAACAAGAGGGATCCTGCTAATCTTTTTTTGGCAAACAGATTGCTGCCTCCTTCGTTGTGAGGCCAGCAGCGACCATGAGTTTTGCCTGTATACACCCAGTTCTGTGCTAGAGGAGCAAGGACCACTTGTCCTCAACCCACACTCAGTGCATCCCCAGCGATAAGGCTGCACCTCCCCAGGTGAAAGTAGCAGCCCGTCCCCTCAGCCCTGGTGCCGCCGCTGGTAGTCGTCACCTGCTGTTGGCCACAGTGCTGCCATGGGCACTGCTGAGGCCCGGAGGGGGCCAGGGACTCAGGGACGGAGGCAACTTGAGGTGGATAAGGAGCAGCACCTTTCAGAAATGCTTCACAGAGAAACATCTTGTATAGAAGCTCCTTGGACTCCTTCCTGCTGAGCTCTGCATGCTTCCAGACTATTTTATCTCTTCTTTTTACTGTAGCCTGATGTGAGCAACCTTCGGAAGTCCATGCAGGCTTCTGCAAGCATCTGTGGGTTATTTTCTTGCTTCCCACAGATGGCCCCATCTCTTGCCACACTGCAGCCCCGCCAGGGTTAAATGTGGCATTGGGAGGCCTCAAGGACGATGCTGCAGGTTCTGCCTAGCAACATCCCTGGAGCTGACGCAACCAAGGCTCTACCTGTAATACTGCACACAGCAGTGGGGTTCAGGGGAGGGCATGGTGGAATCCTGCTGCCAAGAGGGGAAAAATACGTGGCTCTGGAGACAGAGACAGACCCAGTTACATAAGGCTAAGAACCTGGCCAGAAACTGGGGGAGAAGAGTGCTATACAACAGCATCAGTGGGGTTTTCCTGGTATTACAATGCCTTTCTCCTCTCTCCGCGTGACTCCAGTCCTTCTGTGGATGTTCTAACACGGGGTCTGCAACCCCCCATCACCTTGTGGTGCACAGAGCTTCCCAGAGCTGAAGCAAGAGCACACAGCTCAGCACTTCATGTTCTACAAACATGGCCAAGACATCTCCTGTATGGTGCAAAGAAAGAGGCGGCTGTGCTCGCAGGATGCATTTCTGCCAGCGAGGCAGCTGGCTGTCTTGCCTGCCAGGACTTCTGTACCCCACTAGCCCTGACCAGCCTCCTCCTGCAGTTTGCTCCTCTCTCTCAGCAGCTCTCACCACCATAGAATCATAGAATCACTAGGTTGGGAAGGACCCACTGGATCATCAATTCCAACCCTTCCCATCAATGACTAAACCATGCCCCTCATGCATATCTCTTCATCTCCTTCTTTCTCCTGTAGCTTGAACACCTGATCTTTGTCTATTCCCAGTGGAAGGAGAAACTGCTGGTGAATTCAGCGTTCTTTTTGGTACTGCCTTGCTCTGGTTCCAGGGCTGCCCAGAGCCCCGTTTCTGTGAACAGAAGCCAGGCCAGCAAGAGCAAGCAATTCCCTCTTCCAGGACAAGGCACAGTCACAAAGCAGGACAGAAAAACAGCTGCTTGAGCGGAGCACAGGCTCAAGCACCACTGCACTGACAGACCTGCATCTCTGCTGGGCTGCGAGCAGGACAGGCTCCAGCTGAGCTTTGCCTCTGTGCCCTGCAGCCCCACTCAGGGTGCACTGCTCCAGGGACCAACACCCGGCTGGAACTCTGCACACAAGTCCACCGGGGTCAATGACAAATCACTTTCTGAGTTACCTCCTCACATTTTGCTTTTATTTTCAGCAATTGTGTCTCCTCCGTTCTGACCCCAGCAAGTTTAGGGCTAGTATCCACAAATATGCCTATAGCCTAACCTGTTTGATCTCTGCATTTCCAGTGTAATCAGCTGTTAATCACCAAATATGGGGGAGAGGTTTCTTTTTTAAAAATGAATTTATTGTTAATCTCTCATTTAGAACAGCAAACAGCCACAAAGCTTCTTTGTCTCTCACAAATTTTGTGACCGTTTATCAATTCCCATGGCACATTTATCTCTATAACACTGCAAATTGTTCTCTATAACGCTGCATTTTCTGAAATGCAAGGGACAAAGCTTTTCTGTTACAGGTCAAGTAACCTGGGCCCTCTGAAAATGCGGAGATTCAGAGTTACGTGTTCCTTGCTATGTGGACAGGGCTGCTGTGCCAAACCCACACGAGCCGCCAATCAAACCATGATGCTGGTTGTGCCTCCAGGAATATTAAGTGCTCAGCGTTCACCTGAAATGAAGCATAGCACCTGTTATCTTTTTGTATATCAGACTGCAAATTCAGCTCAAAAAACCCCCAGCTATGTTCTACAAAGCTGTGCAAACATTGCGTTTAAGAGCTAGAAACATGACACAATCCGCACAGAGTGACTCAAAGCCAGTAACAGAGCAACTCAAAAACATGCAGTAGCTACTTTCTCCATCTGCCTGCACTTGGGATCAATTGTGATTTGATCCCAGAAACAAAAATCTGAGAGGCTAATTGCAGAGTCCGGGTGGAGACACCTCATTCTGGGAAAGGAGCCTGTGTACAACTAGTGGTTTGCAGGACACTTTTGCCACCTGGGCTTGGGGAAGGGGAGCACTGGCACCTGGGGCCCATCAAAGCTCTGCTTTTCTTTTGAGAGCGGAGCAAGGTGGCTCACAGCGGGGACAGCGAAGCTCAGCCCAGGCTCCTGGTAGAGCTCTCTTCCGCTACAGCACTAACACACCTGCCTTAACAACCGCTATCTCCTACAACTGCAGTTTCCCTCTGCCAAGAAAACTAGGCAAGGTAAAAAATAAACACTTTCATGACCACGGCACCTTGTGGGCCTCCCAGAATAGCACTGTCTGCACATGCAGTGCTGCATCCCAATACCAGCCGTGCTGGGTGACTCAGCCTGCTCTGGCCAGCCACAGACCATGGCAGCTCCGCAGAGGTGAAGGAGCCTTTCAGTGTGCACTCAGCCTGGCCACTAAGTCCCTTGCAAGAATGCTGAGAGACACAGAGTGCACTCCATGCTTGTGGAGAGCTGGAAACACTAGTGAGATACACAATGAAAGGCTTGCAAGCCCTCTTACAGATGCTAAAGGAAACACTCCACGAAGCTTGACCTTTAGTGGCTCCCAGGTGCAGGGACAGCCAAGAGAAACACCTTGTCCAGCCTCGGATTTTGCTCACATCCAGGTAAACATTAGGTAAGTGCACATCTTGTGTTTGAGTTATGACTTCAGAGACTCGAGCTGTTGCATGCGTTGTCGCTGCAACTCCTCCTTGATGGCCTTGAAGCCACAGGACAGTGACTAGCCGAGGGCGATGGGTTAGAAAGGGGCATAGTGGCTCTGTGGGGCGAGGCGACACCGCGAGATTGCAATGTGTGGGGTGGGCAGCAGCAGGCACCTTTTTCTCTGGGACCACAGACAGGCTCATGACTGAATTTGAGCTCTAATCAGTTTGTGTCCCTACAAAGTGGAGGAATTGGGGGAGTGTGGGAATATTGCCTTTTTGGGGTGGTGTGTGTTATGTAAATCACACCCTTTTTGCTTCAGGCTAAGCTCATGGCTTCCTGACCACGCTAACAGCAAACAGGGAGAACAAAATGCTCCCTTCCTCTTGACAGCAGCTTTCTACAAGTCTGCAAGTTGTTAAGACACCTTCTTATTGACAGGCTTACATGTTGTTAACAGAAGATCTGATCTGCCAAATGAGAGGCCTGGGATCAATCTTCTTCCTAGAGGCTGTATTTCTAGAGCCTTCTTTTGCTTTCCTCTGGATCCCCTCCAGCTGATCCACTCACCTCTGGAAACACAGTGTGCAAGACTGGAGGCCTAAGCAGCATGGAAGGGGGAGCCAGAAAAATTTCATCATGTCCTACATGTGACATTCCTGTTTATACACCCTAGCAATGTTAGTTTTTTTCGCAACAGGATGACATTGTGGACTGGAGTTCAGTTTGCCATGCACAGTAACCTCCAGTTCTTTTCTGCAGCACTGCTGCATCATCGTCGTGCTGTGCTCATTGTTCCTGTGATTATTTATTGATGTGGGACAGTCAATAAATCTGGCTGAGGTGTTCAGCAGCGATTGTGCTGTGGCTCCCAGCTGCCTCACACTGGAGGTAAATGAGGCTGTTCATGACTTGCTCCTTCCACTTCACTCCCCACATTCCCAGGGAGGGCAGTGAACCAGGTCAGAGCTCTTGGCCCATGGCAGGCAAGGCCAGGCCCTTCCCTCCCCTCAGTGCAGCAACAGAGAAGCCAGAAATACCCCAAATTAAAAAAAAATAAAATAAAAAGAGGAGACAAAGCAGAGGTGAAGATTAATAATAGTGTCCTCAGCTTCCCTTTGCTTCCTTCTGCTGATGGAGGCAAAGAGAATGGGAACTCAGAAGATGATGCTGACCAAGCTCAGCTGGGTTACCTTGAGCAGCACTGAAGTGGCACAAGGCATTTTTTTAACAATCTTGATACAGGAACAGAAGTGGAATAAGATTGACTCAGTTCCACAATACCTAGAAGCTTGTACCTCGCTTGTTAGCAGCAAACACTCTAGTAAAACACTGAGTGCAGCAGCAATAGAACAGAGCGGTGCTTCTACCAGTTAATAACATGGGGTCGAGGGTATGCTCGTGTTTCCACAGGTCAAGGACCCAAGTGGATGCCAGCATGGCGTGTCCATCCATATCTAAGCAGAGATAGCAATTATGACAAAGGTGATGATACTAATACAGAGAGTAATAATGCTGGGGCTATATCAGCACTCATGGACGGGGCAAAGAAGTTTGAAGATCAATGATGATTGAAAGAAAAAAACCCAAACTTGTTATAAAGGACTCTTGAGTCAGAAAGCTAGCTAAGGGCCTTAATCAAAATTGCTTTTATAAACAAAAGAAGGGGGAAATGTGGGCATAAACATCAATCTGATGGATCCATGACACTTTATTGAGTAACTGTTTCTTTATATATCCTTTTTGGTTACATAACTGGGTGCCCAGACTTAACTTTGTTTTCTCTTCAATAACTTGATTCTCTAAAAAGGTTATCAACTTACTACTAGGATGATGTGTCTTTAGTTGTCCTGTATAATTTTCCAATGCCACTCGCAAACCTAAATTGTTTTGCAAACACCACTGTAAATATTCTTCTTTCATGGCAGTTATAATGCTATCTGGCTCATACCCTCTCTCCAAATCTCTTTCTCTACCTCTAATCATTAGCATGGCAAAAGCTTCAGATCTGGTTACTATTGTTTTGTTCATCTGATGTTTAAGAAACAACCATTCTATAATTCCCAATTTATCACTTTCTGCTCTATCTTCCAGGCATTGCGTTATAATTCCTAATAGGCTGAAACATTGTTAATTAACAGTAAATGCATAGGCTGTTCAAACACCACTTGATATGCTTGCAGCTGCTCAATGGCCTTCTTAATTTGCTCTAATGCCCACTCTGCCTCTTCTGTCAGTTTTCGTGGGGCATTCAAATCTGTATCACCCTTCAAAAATTAAATAGAGGTTTTAACATCTGGTTGTCTATTCCCAGGAATGATCGTACCCAACTGATATTTCCCAACATCTTCTGCACATCATTTAGTGTTTTGATGTCAACCCGTACTATCAGTTTTTGTGGTACAACAGTTCGGTCGAGTATCTTCCAACCCAAATCCTTCCATGGTGGTTGGTTCTGTACCTTCTCTGGGGCTATGGATAACCCTAATTGTTGTAAGTCATTTACAGGCTCTGTTTGACATTGTTCAAGCTAATCTTCTCCTGCTATCAAAATGTCATCCATATAATGAAGGACTATCAAATGCGGATGCTGTTGTTGAAAAGGTTCCAGTGACTTGGCCACATATTGTTGACAAATTGTTGGCGAGTTCTTCATGCTTTGTAGCAATACCACTCATTGATATCTTTTCATAGGCACTTGCTTATTTATTTCTGGCATTGACAAGGCAAACTCGTTAATGTCCTTTGGGCAAATAGGTGTGGTAAAAAAACAATCTTTGAGATCTACGATCAAAATATTCCAATGTCTCAGTATCATCATCGGTGGTGGTTGTCCTGGCTGTAATGCTCCTGTAACTTCCATTACCTCATTGATCTTTCGCAAGTCATGTAATAGTCTCCACTTGCCTGATTTCTTCGGGATCACAAACACTGGTGTGTTCCACAGATTCCTTAATATGTCCAGGTTCCAACTGCTCTAAAATTAACTGTTGTAAGATTGCGACCTTTTCTTTTGATAGTGGCCACTGATTTACCCAAATTGGTTTATCTGTTTTCCACTTTAGCTTGAGAGTTTGTTGCTGACCCGTGGCCATTATTGAAAAGGGGCCTTTAACTGGCATACTGATGACACATTTCAATTGTGACAACAAATCCCTCCCTGTGAGGTTCATGGGGATTGCCATCACATAAGGTCTGGTGGAACAGTGTCCGCCATCAGGCAATACAAAAGCCACAATCTTTTGTCTCATCCTTGTTTCACCAGCAAAGATTTCGACTCCTGTCAACGTTCCATCTGATGCTGACAGTGGCCAAAAAGAAGGCCAGTCTGATTTTGCTATCACCGTGACATCAGCTCTGGTGTCAACCAACATCTCTATTTCTTTTCCATCTCCTTTTTCAGTCATGGTTATCAGATCTCACAAGACCATTTGTACTGAAATTTTTGGTTTCTGATTTTAATTCTCATTGCCCATAATAGCTGTTTTTCCTGACCCATTGATCTGAATCCTCCTTTTCCCCTTTCTGTTTCTAAAGCATGAGGGACCTGAGTGACAAATGGTATTAATTGTGCAAAGCGAGTACCCTTTTGTATGGAGACAGGAGGAGATGGAGTCCATACCATTGCCTGAATTGGTCCACAATAGTCAGCATCAATTACACCTGGTAAAACAAATAAGCCTTCCAAGGTAATGCTTGATCATCCTAGTAAGAATGCACTAAGTCCAAAACCATACGCAGTGGTTAAAATCCTTACTACCTTAGAATCAACAAGTGTTTTATCTTCGGCTGCTTTGACATCCACTCCAGCACTTCCATGAGTCTTTGCTGTGAGCTGCTCCAAACATCCTGGTTGTTGTCCCTTGAGGGGGGGCTGGAATTCACATTCAGGCATGTTTGCATCATCGCATGGCCCTGTGTCGTGCTCTCTCTGCTGTTTCCTTGCATGCTTAGTGGGTGACATTCTTTGTCAAATAGTGATCTGCACTGATTTGCAAAGTGGTGTCCTTTGTGACATCGGGGACAAATACCTGGTTGCTCTGATTTAGTACTATGATTACACTGGTAGCTTTTATGTCCAGGTTGCCCGCAATTATAACATTTTCGATTACGACCCACTGTAGTTGAAAAGGCCATTGCCACCATGGCTTAACTTCTTATCATGCTCACTCTATCCGCCGTCTCTACCATCTCTATTAAAGCTGAGGCTCACGGCAGTGCCATTAACACCTTTTTACAATCTGGATTAGCATTCTCCACTGCTAGTTTTAGAAATAAGGATTCCCTGGCCTCAGGATGTTCTATTCGATTTTCAATGGCATCTCTCAGTCTGTCAATAAAAGTTACGTACGGCTCCGATGCCCCCTGCTGGATTGCTGTGAATGAATCCTAGAATCACCAAGTTGGAAGAGACCAACCATTCCTGTCAAACACTAAATCGTGTCCCTCAGCACCTCGTCCACCCGTCCCTTAAACCCCTCCAGGGAAGGCGAATCAACCACCTCCCTGGGCAGCCTGTTCCAGTGCCCAATGACCCTTTCAGTGAAAATTTTTTTCCTAATGTCCAGCCTAAACATCTCCTGGCAGAGATTGAGGCCATTCCCTCTCATCCTGTCCCCTGTCACTTGGGAGAAGAGCCCAGCTCCCTCCTCTCCACAACCTCCTTTCAGGTAGTTGGAGAGAGCAATGAGGTCTCCCCTCAGCCTCCTCTTCTCCAGGACAAACACCCCCAGCTCTCTCAGCCGCTCCTCATCAGGCCTGTTCTCCAGCCCCTTCACCAGCTTTGTTGCTCTTCTCTGGACTCGCTCCAGAGCCTCAACATCCTTCTTGTGGTGAGGGGCCCAGAACTGAACACAGGATTCGAGGAGCGGCCTCACCAGTGCCGAGTACAGAGGGAGAAGAACCTCCCTGGCCCTGCTGGTCACGCCGTTTCTGATCCAAGCCAAGATGCCATTGGCCTTCTTGGCCACCTGGGCCACTGCTGGCTCATGTTCAGTTGCTGTCAACCAACACCCCCAGGTCCTTCTCCTCCAGGCAGCTCTCCAGCCAGACTTCTCCTAGTGAAATTATTGGCTTTCCTATTTTGGCGATTGTCACAAGCACCTGCAATGCCATTGCCACTGTTTCTCGTAAGACTTCTGGTAGGAGTCGCAGTTGAACCTGAGGATCCCCAAGCTGCCCCTCACCCAAATAGTGATCAGTTCCATTCCCAAAGTGAGGATCTTTCCAGGTTTTCTATCGCTTTGTTTTCCACTTATCAACACCATCTATCTAGCCACAATACCTTCTCTCTTTTTGTTAGAATCAGGGTGACTACTTGTTTAATATCACACGGAACCACAGCCATTCCCATGAAAACATTCTCCAGCAATGATTGTGTATATGGGGCAGTCAAGCCATTCTCTGTTACTATTTTTCTTAACTCCTTCACCACCTGCCAGTCAAATGGATGATATTGTGGTGGTTGATTCGGCTGGTAATTAACAGGTAAAAGTACGCCAAGATTTTCTCCATCCTTTAAACTGTCGGTCTGTTCCTTCTTCCAGTGCTCACAGGGATCACATCCTGGTCCTGCTACAAGACTATTGGTTCAGTCTCCTGCTCCTCATAGCTACTGTTGATATAGTCTCTTTTAGGTTCTCGCCAAGCACTCTTGTTAACTTTTTTTCATAATCTTTCTTTATTTTGCTGCTGACATTAGAGATCGATGTCCCTGTCTCCAAAGAGGATTGTTCACTATGAGTGGTCTGTACAGCCACTGACTGATAAGGCTGCTCCCCTTCAGAATCTCCTCCAGCACATCTCAATCGGGGCCGCCATATGAGGGGATTAATGCACGGACTTCAATCTGATGGATCGAAGACACTTTATTGAGTTAGCTGTTTCTTTATATACCCTCTTTGGTTACATAACTGGGTGCCCATGAGGGTATCTACAGTGTATTATTGGCTAAAGCTATTACTAACATATTATTAGCCAAACTACTGTGCATGCTAAAAAACCAAGTTACATTAAAATTAACTATGTTGATATTTCTCTTCCTTTGTTTTTCTTCCAGTTGGTACTTGTTCCCACTGAACTAGCTCTTATTTTCCTTTCAGCTGGCTTTTGTACATCAGAAGGCCATCTCTTCTTCCCACTGAACTGGCTTTTGTTTTTCTTTCAGCTCTCTGTTTCAAGGCCTTGTCAGAGTTGCTTGGTATCAACAAAGCCCATAGCATCAAGTCCTTCTTCTCTGTAAAATGTCTCCACAGCAGCGTTCTCAATTAAGAAGAGTAACTAGTCCATAGGTGCATATCAGACACTCCTTTTCTTATAAACAAGGTCGGCACAACCCCTAAAGTGCTTTGGTCTTGCTTCATCAGAAGTAGCTTGTGGTTGTTCTTGGAAACTGTGTTTCTGTCACACACTGGAATTTTATGGTCAGTAGGCTGATGCCAGTCGGTTACTACTCATTTATTTTTATAATTAGGATGTGCGTGCACCTCACTGCCCTGTAATTCCAATCATTATCCCTTCCTCCTCCCTGTTCTCCGTTCCCTGACCTGTACATGCTGTTGAAAATTAAATTCATCCAATATCCCTTCAGGGACCTCTAGAAACATGCAATACCATAGCATGTTGAGCCTTGCTGATCAGAGTTTGTAGACATCGTTGTAGCAGAAGTAATGAATGACTTTAGAATTAAGCTCTACTTCTATAAAAAAAATCTGTAAAAAACAGAGCTTGTTTCTCAGTATAACTGTCTCTAAAGTGCCTCTTGGCTAGTCAGGGTTTCTAGGAATGGAGATGTGTTTAGGGATCAGCTGATCTCAGGCATGCTCTGATTCATCCCGGTGCCACCGCTGCAGGTCTGTGTTGCCCACCTGCGTGGGCAGTAGGACAAATGGGTCACACGTACCTTTCTGTAGTATCCTGGCTGGTCAGCACCTTCACTGAGATGCGAGTGCTCCACGAATATGAAAGGCTTTGAGTGCAAAGCCTGAGCCTATCCTAGTCAGGGTAAAGTTATCCAAATCTTCCTGGGCTACTGCAGGTAATGACTGGGCCATTTCTTGACGGCTGGCTTGGAAGAAAAAATGACACAAAAGAAGCAAGTTTTAAGGTCTACTTTTGTGACTACTACCAAAGCTGAGTGAAGTTGCATTCCCTTTCCAAATAATTATTACTCAAACCCAAGAGCCTTCCTTTTAGAATTCTGTGTCAGACATTCCTTATAAAGGCAGAAAACCCACACTAATTGCAAAGGCATGTCTGGACCATAACTCACCATCTGAGGCTGCAAGGTGCTGATTAATTGCTGATTATTATTTCCACCTGATGACCTTGAAATGCTGAGCCACTATTTATAAAGTAAAATGAGCTTTTAAAGCGATGCTGAATTATGTAGACAACAAACTTGTCTCTCACAGTTAGATGCTAGACAAATATAGTTTTCCTGGTTCTCACAAAGAAGGTAATTATTCAGTAACCCATGTCAGTGTGTTCCTCATCACTCCTGCCTATCTTCTTTAATGCAATGTCACACGTCTATGCAAAAGCAAGGTAAAAAGCAAATTTCCTGCTGCAGAACTCCTCTAAATGGAGTTGTGTCTTTATAGCAGCCACTAATTTGGCCAATACTCTCATTGCACAGTACCTCTCTAGGGCCATCTGAATGTCTCAGATGCACTACATGGCAAGGCATGTAGATTAGAGATAACCTCTGCAAAACATCACTATGTTACTACATGAGTAACATTTTTAATTACATCTTTGAAGCTACATTAGACGAGAGGTAACCAAAAGTCAGTGGTGAAAGAGGAAAACAAACAAGCCAAGAAAAGAGGTGGGATAAAACCATTGGTAAGGATTACTGCAAGGTCAGTGGTCAGCAAGTCAGAAGAATTCAAATGGGAATATTCCCTTCAAGGACCAGTAGACCAGGGCTAGGAAAGGAAACATGAGGGAACTGAAGTAACAGGGCCAAAAACCTGGAGTAACCAGTAAGGACTGTTAAGGGTAAGTTGTTTCTTTCTAGAAGATGGGCCCTACAAAAAAAACCCTCCTGTGATGCAGAAGCCCCAGAAGTCTTCTAGCTTTGAGCAGATTGCTCGTTCCCCACATCTAAAATTTAAATAAAGTCCTGAAGACAAACTAGCCTATGCTCATGACTGAACTGCTTTTAGTTCACGATCAGTTTATTTCTGGTTAATCTCAGAATCTCAGCTGTGCTATGCAGGCACATTCACAATCACAGAGGGGTCCTAAGCTATACCACGATAATAATAATAGACATGGCCAAAATAATTTACTCAACTCTGAACACAGTGAAAGGAAGATCAAGCAACGAGTGTAGGATCTAAACCATTTCTGAAAGTATTTATTTCTATTTAAATTAGAATCAAGTAAAGCTTTAACAGTTTTTTAAACTCTTGCCAGCTGTTTACTTGGATAAAAATAAAAGCTAGCTCCTCTTTGGATTTGCAAAACATAATTGTATTTAGAGATTTTCTTATATCGAAACAAAAAACACTTCAAGCTTTCTTTGTTACAAAGCACAACATGTCAAGGACCATTGTCCCTTAGGCTGATTTACTGATACTTTTTTTTTTAACTCTAAAATGAGATTTTAACCCTAATGTAAGGGATCTTTTGTTTATCCATATTCCCAAAACAGTTGGAGTGACCAATCATGGAATATTGAACTATCATGAAAATACAGATAAGAAAGTCTCTCCCTACCCTCTCAGATTGCAAATTTGGTACCAAAACCATTTTGTCTGTAGCACTGCTCTTCTGAATGCTTTTTCTCATAGACCCTTTGAAAAGCTCACTATCAAACTACAAACCCAGTGTTTCTTAGGTGAGCTTTGCAGTGAAGGGTTTTGTTTTATTTTTCAGTAAGACACCAATAGTCCCAGGCAACTTTGTCATCATTCCCTAGCTGGGCAGTCTGGAACAGGAGAGAAACTGCTATAAAACCCTTTGTTTCAAGTTCCTAATATTTTTTAGGTGTTAAAAGTACTTCTAAAGTTTGCTAAAAGTAATTAATAGCAAAGGCATTTTCCTTAGTATGAGAGAAACCCTACATTGTATTAATATCCAGATGACTTGGTAAAAGAAACTGGAAACAAAAATCAACTTACCTCTGGAAGTATGGGCATAAAAACTACAGGACAATGGAATGAAACTGCTGTAGATACCAACTGCAAGTTGGCTTTGAGCCACATTCAAACACAGCTCAAGCCTTCCTGCCTCTGAGTCAGCTGTGTTGTTGATCTTTCCTTTTATTGGCTGCCTGCAAACATCTATAATTTCCCAGTCAGATATACAAACTGTAACTCTTTAGTGACTGCAGAAGTGTTTTCACAGGCTTATTTGCTAACTGCCTGTAATTAATGAGAGCAATTACAGAAAAAGAGGTTGAATAGCTGCTTTTCCCGTAATAAGGAATGGCAAGAGGGAAAGCAATCTAACAGTGAAACCCCCTATATTGGGTACAGCCCAGATGAAGAAGCTGTAGAACTGCATGCAAATTGTGCGGCTGATGCTTGTCTCTGCTGTAGATCAAGCCAACAGCACAAGTACAAAATTTCCTTACTCTTTTTGAGTCAAGTGGAGTTTAAAACAGGGTGTAAATTGCTGGTTTTGCCGTAGGTAAGCATAGAGGTAATATTAGGTTGCAAAGAAGAAGTAATTGGCTGTCAAGTAGCCCTACTGAAAAGGATGTGGGGGTTATAGTGGAAGCAAAGTTGATCATGAAACAACAGCGTGTTCTCACCACAAGTCGGGAAAATTGTGTACGGTGCTACGTTAGAAATGCAGTCAGTAAAATGAAAGAACTCGCTATGCCTCAGCACTCAGAAATGGTGAGGCTGCATCTGAAAAAGTCGACTTCAGGGCCCTCAGTTCAATGAAAATGCTGAGAAACTAGAGGGGATGCAGTAGGAAGCTACTGAGATAGGGCCCTGGAATACCTTACAGGGAGAGGTTGAGGGAGTCAGTCTTGATTAGTTCAGGGAAGTACGCTAAGGGGGTCTACTAGAAGCCTGCATCTACGTGAAGGTCAGTTATGAAAACAGAGCCAAATTCTCCTCCACAGCAGCATATGTTAACCATAGGCAGATGTCTCTACTTCAGATGTTCAAGCCAGATGTTAGGAAAACATTTTTACCAGATGGGTAATGCAGTACTGGAATGGGTAACTCGGGTTGCATAGTCTCCATCCTTTAAGGTTTTCTAGACTCAGCTAAGAAAAACCATTACTGACCTGCTCCAGCACTGCTGATAGTCCTGCTTTGAGCAGGAAGCTGAGCTAGAAAATGCCAGAAGTCCAGAATATCTTTAATTTTTTTATAACTATGAGGGTGGTGAGACACTGGAATAGGTTGCCCAGGGAAGTTGTGGATGCCTCACCCCTAGAGGTGTTCAAGGCCAGGTTGGATCTAGTGGGACGTGTCCCTGCCCGTGGGACACGTAATATATTAGTTTTAGCAGACAAAATATATTAATTATATTAATATTTATTAGTTAACATAATAATTTTAGCAGATCTTGCAGTAATCAAGGGGCAAAACATAAGTTTCAGCTTTCTTTTGGAGGCTGCCAACTCCAAACTCTCTGGAGCTTTATTCATTACAGACCTAAGAGTTTGGAAGACCATTAAAAAGAACACAATACATTGTCTTTCTGTTTTATGAATGGAGGGTTTGAGTGCAAGTTTGCTGCTTGCTCCTGCCTCGTTTCACCACACAGTGGCAGCGTGGGATCATCATACAGCTTTGCTCCATGCCAGCTTTAAATTTTTTGGACCAGGCAATGTGCAGTAATGAGCCAGACTCAAAAATTACTCATGTAAGCAACATAATGACAGGTCCTGGCCCCTTGGATGCCTCTGCCATTGAATTTTGGATGTGACTGTGGCCAAGTCACCCAGTGGCTTGTGCTTTGGTTTCCTTCCCAGTAAAATTAACAGGAATATTTTTAAGAGGGTAGTTCAGAGTTCATTTGGTGTTGATACTGGTTTTGATAGCCAATGAAAGCATTAAAACGTAGTTGTGGTATGTTCATGCCAGTAACTCGAAAAATTATCCTCTGCAGCTTGAAGCTCTCCTATCAGCATAAAGAGGAATGCTGTTACCTTGAGGCAAGAATAATTCCTTCTGAAAAAAAACATTGGTTTAACTTATCTGAGAGTTATTAACATCAGGTTTAATCTAGCAAAACAAGTATGAAATAGCATCAGCATAGGTCACTGCTGCATAGTTTGGATAAATGGTCTGGGTGGCCTATATGCGTGATGAAGGGGATTTCTAATTCACAATAAATATTAGGGTTTTGATGAAATAAACATTTCCCTGAAATTTTTCTTTCATAGAAATGGAGAAAAAACATCAGATGAGCTGTATAAACAGAACTCGTACTCCTGGGATTATGCAGCTAATTTTAAAACTTGGTTTTAACAGTTTCACAGGCTGATAGGAAACCTTCACAGGCAGATATAACACAAGCAGCTATTTTTGCATCGTGTCTTTCACTCTTAACACCCACAAAATTCACAAGAATCAGTTCTACAGAGCAGTCAGGCCAGGTTTGTGTGTCATTGGAAGTGGGGCACCCGAAAGGCTCAGGCTCCCAGTTCCACAGGGAGGGATCCTAAAGCATGTGCCCTGTGGGGCCAGTGGTGCGTTCGCAGCTGCTCTGCCCGGGGCAGCAACCTGGGGCTGCTTGGCCTGTGAAGGAACCAGAGGAGTCATGAACATGCCTGGTGCCTGATTCTGAAGCTATTAAGGTCACAATGTTGGGGTGAGTCTGCTCAGCAGGTCTGGTTTGGAGACATGAACAGTTCAGAGGTGAAAGGATGGGAAAGAGAAACAATCCTGGGGTGGAACAGGACTGTAGGCAGGAATTCAGGCAGATCTCTCTTGGATTTGATGGAAATTCATCGAACCTCAGAGATCTGAATCATTTTCGTAGAATCACCAGGTTGGAAAAGACCCATCGGATTATTGAGTCCAACCATTCCTATCAATCACTAAACCGTGTCCCTCAGCGCCTCGTCCACCCGTCCCTTAAACCCCTCCAGGGAAGGTGACTCAACCCCCTCCCTGGGCAGCCTGTTCCAGTGCCCAAAGACCCTTTCTGTGAAAAATTTTTTCCTGACGTCCAGCCTGAACCTCCCCTGGTGGAGCTTGAGGCCATTCCCTCTCGTCCTGCCCTGTCACTTGGGAGAAGAGCCCAGCTCCCTCATCTCCACAACCTCCTTTCAAATTACTTATTATAGTGCAAAAATACTTCTTTCCCAATGTACACATTAAGTGTCAAATGATTTGTTAATAAAGAACAAGTGTGTAATAAACTTGCAATTTGGTTACCTCCTGATGGATTACGGCTTAATAATTCTTACTGATTTAAGAATACTTACCCATTTCACAGCACTGATCGCCTTAGGGATCCCTGCAACATTTCAGCACCGTTCTGAGGTGAGGTGGGGTACAAGATTCTAAGATGTGGTATCAGATCTGATGATGTTGACTCAATAGCACCAGGCATCTAAAAGTTTTTCAGAATGCTTGTGAAGATGAGAAGTAATTCTACCCAATATTTTATCCAGTGCAGACTACTGAACCTGGAAGAAGGGTCAAGGAATGAGGTATTTTGCCAGGAATTTTGTTTTTCCTCATTTAAGTAGAAAGATTCATTAGTAACTTTAAATCTAAATCTGTAAATCAGCGTTTTTGCGCAATTTTAAAACATGTGAGCCTGTGGTGCTTCAGTAATTATTGGAGTGTTCTCAGGGGTTATTTATCATTTAATCATGGTTTTAGAAAGTGTTTGGAAATGTAGTGACCTTGCTCAATAGAAATGAACGGCCTTTGTCCATTAAAAGGAATCATAATTAAGCAGAGCACCAGACCTCTGTGTTCCCAGACATAATCCTGTAAGAACAGTGATCAAGGGATAAGCAAAGAAAAAGAATAAGGACTCGATGATTATGATTTTCAAAATGTTAAAGACTTCACTGAGGTCAGTCAGATGCACAAAACAAGGGGAAACAGAGGAAAGGGCAGTGCAAGATGCTCACTGTTCTGAAAAAAAACCTGCCAAAACCATAGCATGGGCACAAGGAAGAAGAGTTTTGTTATGCTCCTTTGTTCCCAGAGAACAAAAGGTGTTAAAACCAGAGTTTAGGTTATGGTAAGTGGCAAATCCTCACAGAAATGAAAGAAAAAAAGAATAGAAAAAAGAGGATTGCCTCTGCCAAGGACCTAGCAGGGTCCATTTCTGAACATTATTTACACAAAGATTATTTCCAGTCACAACTGAGCCAGGTTAGCATTACAGTAAATTTCTGGGTTTGATTGCACAGTGCTGTGCAGTCTGGCTCCGCGCTAGCGGGTCATTTAAGTGCGTCCTTGATCTGCCTAAGGGAGGCTGTAGGATTCAGGAGGAGCATTGGGAGATCAAGATCTCAGCTCCTGAGACACAGCAATACCACAACTACTCTGGCCCTTTCTGCACACCATGCTCAGTCCACCAAGCAAGACACTCTTCATGTGACTAATTACCCTCTTCTTCATGTCATTAGGCAGCATTTTTCAATGGGAACTTCTGGATTATTGGATTCTTAGCTCGTCTTTTCCAGAGATGTCACAAGCTCTCCTCCTTATAGCTAACAGTTTGTAGCTGTTTGGTCTTGTGAGGCCTCAGGTTCTCTAAAACCCAGTCCGAGCAATTTATCAAACCGAATTACTGGCACAAACAGAGAAAAGTATAAACATAAACCACTAACAAACACGTGGACCTGCCTGTACCAGCTGCAGTTCTGCAACGAATATAGAGGGTAAACCTTCAGTAATTGTGGATCCTGCTGAATTCAGTGCTAGCTGAACATTTTTGAAGAAGGACTGGGTATTTATGTCATCACTTTATGTGTGGAGCTTGTATAACTCTTCCCTGGAATTTTACTGGATTTTGAGATAGCAGATTCTTACATATTAAGGTCACACATCAGTGTTGGCATGAGGAAAAGATTCCTACAGTTAATAAACCCAAACTCTCCTGGGAAATCTTACTGTGAACATTCTGGAGTGATTTTGGCACTTGTCCCTGGCATCAAAAGTCCCTTATTTTGTTCCATTATAGTCTGTTCTGTTCATAATTATTTAAGAAATGAAGAACCTTGGATAAATTCCTACCTGGTACTAGCAGGCAGCAACTGCTGTGGAGCCTCTGTAGAACTGTCCTTGGGCTTTGAAAGGTAGCAAACCATTAGCAGCCCAGGCTGGAGAGCAGCAGTAACAGAATAAGATTTAGTCAGGAATGGGAATAAGTGCAAAAAAAAGTGTTTTCAAGCAAGTTGCACCAGCAATGTGCTGCAATCATGGTTTCTTTTAGCTGGGAATGTCTGGACCAGAATAAGAGCTCAGCTGTCTGCAGTACTGACAGTGCAAAGCAGTGGAGATGAGCTTTCTTGGAAGCATCCAAGGGACTTATACGTTTCAGAAACTTCACCCAGAAACTTTTGTGTGTAGAAATAACTTGAGCTGTGAAGGATGATTAGTGGTTTTTTTTAATAAACAACAAAGCATTGCTTTAGTATTTTAGTTAGCGCTTAAGTAGAGCAAAAAATGTGAGCTATTTCCTGAGTCTATAGTTGTTCTTGCCAATGAACACTCAGTCAGGAGTGGTACTTCATCCTCATGACCCCTGACCATGCTGAAACACAGTTTTAAAACATCCTGCTCCCTCAGCTCCAATGATTTCCTGGTTATCCACTCCTTTGATGTATCTTTGGAAGTTTTTCCAAATCCTTTATCCAGTTTTCTGGATGCAGGAGGCTCAAGTGCCTCTTTTCTGTCACATTTTTTGCTATAATTCTTATACAAAAGAAAATCTACCTTTATTTCTGTCTTCTATCCGGAAGAGATTCTTGGCTAAAATTTGATGTGGTGTTATATTCAGTGTGGCTGAACAGAATAGTTGAAGTTAAAAGGGACCTCTGGAGACCATCTAGTTCACCCACTCTGCTTAAAGTAGGGTGAGCAGGTTGCCCAGGGACACATCCAGATAGTATTTAAATATATCCAAGAACGGAGTCTCGGAACTGGAAATTCCACGGCCCTGGGATACCAGCTTTGTTGAATTTACCAGTTCTTATTTACTCTGGTTGCAGGGCCTCAGAAAGATGCCTTTTGGAGCCAGTATCTCCCATTCTGAGATTTGTGGTCACTTCTTTCTTCAGCAGCCTTTCCTTTGGGAGAGTTTAACTGTTTTTCAGCTTGATCCCTTTACAACAACGCACTTTTCACATGCATGACTCACAAAATGTGGTCTCAGGGACAAACTAGAAAGGGATGCTCTGCAAGGGGAGGTGGGCAGGCAGGGGCAGTGTCCTTCCCAGCAAAGGCTACTGGTCTCCAGCACCTCAACAAGAGATCAGAGCAGTCCTGAGGGTCATTGCAGGAGTCCTGGGCAGTAAGAGAGAGAGGAGCAGTAGGCAACTAGGCTGTGTGCAGCTCAGACAAGGGCTGAGAGCCAGGCCTGGAGCTTAAATGCAGTTCCTGGGCCAGCTGGATGACAGTTGATGAGGGCAATTAGGACCTGATGGTGCTCTTGGGGCCCTAATACATCCCAGCAGGTAGAAAAAACTTGTGCAAATAAGGTTTTCTTTTTGTAAATGGAAGTCGTATGTTTAGCAATGTAAGGGGCTAAAAGAATGTGAGCACAGCATTAGCTGAGAGCAGATCTGGACCAGGGTGCCAGAAAAACTTTGTACCAGGGGGATTTGTTATTCAGACTGTTCCAAGGACGCAAGGTTTCAGGATGCCTTGGAACAAGAAAACCAAGTTATTTTTCTGGGTAGTGTTTTTTTTTCCCCTTGCCTCCAGTTATCTAACACTGTCTTGGGTAGGTGGACTTAAGTTACCTTCTTGACTATCTAAGTTACTGCAGGAAATTTTCTCCTCTGTCTGCTTCTTCCATATAACTATGTTCTTACAAGCATGTCCTCAACTTAACTCTGCAGTTTTCTTATTTGGACACTGGTCTTTGAAAGCAATGAGGACATTGACCATTATTTACAACACTAATCTCAGTGTATTTTTGCTCTCGGTACAGTAAATATTTAATGGACAGTAAATAAAATTCCTAAATAATGAGGCCTTGCAAGGAGGAGGAGGATGGAGAAGGACAGAGGATACAATTTGTGTTGACACAAGAATGTCAGTTATTTAAATGTTTGCATGTTATGGGAGAACAGTTCCTTCACCTAATGAATTTTATTTCTCAAAATATCATTACGTTTTCCTATCTTATTTAGAATTAATATAAAATTATTCTATTAAAAAAAATTCATGATTTCACCACTTACTAGAAGGTACAAATATGTCTCTGTCTGGTATTGTTCTCAAGTTCGTAGAATAGAAGTTAAAGAAGCTGGCTACTGATTTTCCTAAAGCAAAAGACAGAGAACATTTTAAAACTACTCCATGAAGAGAAGTCACTTAAACTTATTTGAACCCAGAACAGACTCAGCCCTTTCAGCCTGCAACACTAGCACTGGGATATAAATGACAGAGTGAAACTTATATTTCTCTCTAATGAGATAAAGCAAATGTATAAACTTGACTAACAAACCTCTCTATCTACTAATAAGGTCTTTGGATTCTCTAGGATTATGGATGTTCTTATTGTCTCCACTTCCTTTTTGGAGGCAGGCAGAGATCTTGGCTCTCTGAGGATGTTCTGGGGAACCTGAAGGAATATTCTCCATATGGGGACACTTCGCAGTTGAAAGCAGAGAATTATGAACCTGTATTACACTGTGCGTCTTCACAAATAGTCAAAGTTTTCATTCTGACAGACACAGGATATAAACACATTAATGAAGTAGAAGCTAGGTGAGGTTGGGTAAAGTTGACGCATGTTGAAAGATCTTTTAGTCAGGAAGGTTTTCTTTATTTTTTCAAGTTAATTAAATTAAATTGCATATACCTTGCCATTAGGTACTTAAGTGGATGATGAGGTTGGAAGGATACACCTTCACACCAAATTGAAGTAGGAAACTTTTCTTGACAACGGATTTATAACCTATTTAAGGCTTCAGAAGAGCAAAAGATATTTTAAATGGGCAGAAAATTCCCGGAAGGAGCAGCATTTCATCTGGGGCATTTTGAAAAATTTGGATTTGAGGGTCAGTGCCTGTGAGACTTGCCTAGGACTCCACAGTGTAAGTGGCTGTCCACTGTTTGCTTCCTATAGCACCCAGGCAGTATCCACCACTGCTGCTACCCCTAATTTTTGCATCCTGAGTATTGCAGCTGGGAGAATACAGATTATCAGAGGTGCCAATAGGATGAAGGAGCCTTAAGGAATTCATGGTGCAGAAGAGGTATAAGGGGTCAGACAAGGTGATAGCACATCCTCAGATGAAGCTGGAAGCATTTTCTCTTTCTTGAGAATTGAGATCATCTTGGTTTTTGGTAGCTTTTTCATGTGCTCTCTGCAACTGCTTTGCCTAGAGGAGAAACTCGTGGGAATTTAATTTTGTGTGTTTTATTATGGGAAGCTACACAGCTAAATTCAGTCTCCTCTTGCTCAGTGAATGACAAAATGTTTCTCTGTGCCAAACAAGCGAGTTTACTGCTTTCTTTTGTAACCGGATTTAAAATCTCCTCAGTGTTTTTTTAGTTGCTAATGTTACTCAGTAGCTTAAACTGTCCTTCCACAAGATGGCATTTCAGTTATCCTGATGGAATCTGTTCAGACACAGGAAAGCATATTGCATGCTATATCTCGATTTGTAATGTGATGCCCTTGATTTTTCAGCATCTTAAGTCTGGAATCAGAATGGATACCTATATCCTCAGGTACAGACCCTCCGAATGCAGTCGCATTATGTAATCTCAGACTATTCTGCTCCACTTCTGTGTTTGTTAAGCTGTTTTCCTTGGAAATCTCTATCTACAAATAGCTTGATCAGTCTTGTTATGAAGCTGTATGAGGTGAAAGCTTTAGGAGGTATGGCTGCACGCCACTGAATGCAGATGTTTGTCCAGAAGTCTTCTGAGCGTCAGCTGGAGGTCACAAGGACCGTTTAGAGACGAGGGTTTAGAAACATGACAATGAAATACCACATGAAGAGGGGCAGCTTTTTTATGGAAAGTAATAGATCTCATTTGATTCAATATAACTCTAAAAGCCCTCAATAAGCCATGAAAATGTAGTGCTGGAAAATGTTCAGTTTCTGTTGTCGTGTTGATATATCAAGTGCTGGGATTTTCAGATTACTCATGCAGAGGCATGAACAACATACTTATGTATTTAGAAAAGGCCTGTAATTATGTGGTAAAAAAGTCAGATGTTCATCATTATAAGTCTGTAGAATGATTTCTTTAAACTGTTTGTATTAGCTTTTGAAGCTGTAAAAGGGATTGCAATCTAATTTTTTCTCAATGCTGTCCAAACATCCTTTGAAAAATATTCCCTGCCCGTACAATGTAACTCGCTGCCCCTTCCAGTCAGAGGATAGGAAGTTCTGAGAGCTCAAGTGACTTATGAAATGCCACTCGAGTCTGGAGACAACCTTAATATCTATGTTATTTTTATCTATTACTCTTTGTTTTACATATATGTCTTCTGTTATTCCTCTTTCACACTTGCCTTAGAAAGAAATCCAGAAATAATTTTTTATATTAAGTGATTGCATTGACACAGGACTTTTAAATCTTTCTACCTATTGTTTTTAAAAAATATATTCTGAGTTTAAATTAACACTTTTAATATCTAGGCATAGCTGAAAAGTGCTGTAAGGTACAGGACAGAGAAGTAAAGCTCCTTCTGCTACTCTAAGGTGACAGTGGTACTGTCACAGCTTCCAACAATTTGAGTGTTGGACAGTGACTACAGAACATCCAGGGAGCTATAACAAGCTGTGTAACTGAGTTAATCCTTGACAAGGATAAGAACCTTTTTATCCCTCATTGGACTCAATTCTTAATGTTGATCTACCTCGGGATTCACAGAGACACCACTCCCTGGGCAGGCCAGGTGCCAATCCTTTCTGCTCTAATATAATCGACTAACTTAGGAAGCTGTATGCATTTGGGAAGTAACAGGCTTCTGGTTTCTCTGGGAGACAAGCCTTTATCTTTTATAGCATCTCAGACTTGTTTGGATTGGATACTTGCAGTTCAGCAAAACACCTGAACCCTCCTCATTTTTTAATTCCCAGATCTGGGACTTTTATTCTTTGATTACATGGTAAAACTGAACTTGGAAGTGAAGGGAATGTGATTGCAAAATTGTGTATTGTTGTCTTGATTGAGTTCAGTATTACTTGGAGCTGAACTTCATAGCTGAATTGTCTTCAGCAAGTTTTTTGTACCAGCTGAATTTTATGAAATAGCTGGTTGTTAATCACTGGTGCTCAGGAGACTTCTATTTGCCCGTTCCTTGTTTGATCTCTGTGTGTATAAGATGCAGGTGAAATCCTGCTTATAATATAAACAGGCCCTTTCAGACACAACTTGATCTTTTCTTTTTTTTTGAGATCTAATAAAAATGGAGCAGTTGGAATAAGAGTAAAGGTAAAGTGAACTTGCTGGCAGACGCTTAATAAGGTGAGTCAGGTAGGAGGAATCTAGGAGATAAGCGATCAGTATGGTGTCATTGGTGTGGGTAAGGGCAGCATCCCACCTTTGTCAGCATGACTAAAATTGTGGAGTAGAAAGGTTAAAAATGTACTCGTCGGTCTCAAACTGGCACTTCAGGGGTTGCCTGCCTAGCTTTTCTAAGGAGCTAAAAATGTGCAGATGTTGGTTTGAAGAAACTAGAGCCCATCTGCGGTGCTCTCAGCAGCAGTTAGGGAATTGAAAGAGCAGCTGAAGATGTTTTGAAAGCAAGAATGGGATCTCTGAACTCCTGTTTTCACATAAATGGAAGCAGCATGTGGTGAACTGCAACAGATTGTGTTCAGATCAACTCTGAATTATTTGCACAGGCTGCTGCTGTGAGCCAGGGAAAGAACAGAATTAAAAAAGCTTCTACCATAAATACAACTGCAAACAGGTCAAGGTTTCTGTCATCTGTTTGTTTTTATTTATTATCTCTGTTTTGTACAAACATATACTCTTGCATCATGTAGAGCTGGGTCTTTACTGTGTGTCTTGCACCTTCTTTCAGTTCTCTTGTCTTCTGAATAAATGTCTTTGGTGAAGATTGCTCCAGAGACAGGTTAGGAACGCATCCTCAAGAAACAGAGAGGATCTGGCATCCCACAGAGCCATAGGCTAAACGTTAGCTCGTTAGTGTTTTACGTATGTGCATGAACTGGCAAACGTGTTTCTGGGCTTTCTTTTGCTAGATGTAGGACAGAGGGAGACTGGTCCAGCTTAAAGCTCTAGAAAATACTTACTCTCACTTCTAATATTGCCTTTTTCCATGCTTAGAAATGCAAGTGTGTTTTCTAGGAAAACACAAAGCCCTGCTAAAAAAGGAGGAGTCTGATCCTAGACTGATTATTCTTATCTTTGCGAGGTTTCTTCCTAAGATGTTAAGATCACTACCTAGGAGTATGGAAAAAAATTGTATATTTTCCTATATTACAAAAACATCCTAACAGATCAATTATATAGTAAGGCTGTTCCAAATGCTCTTGAAAGTAACTAAAATGCTTAAATTTGCTACAACAGAGCTTCCTATTTAATGTGGTGTGATTTGGCTCAAACCCCTCTTAGAAACAAAACACACAAGATGTTCCAAAAGTAAGTTTTCAGGAATGTTGACAGGCACCTTCCCCCCAGCAACAGCCTCATTCCTGTTAGTGTTTCAGATGAGCAGATTGGAGTGGGTAATTAACATGTATGAGCTATATTTACAAGGTGAAAAAAATGCTTATTGTTTTATCCCTTAAAGGCTGATTGCCTTGCTCAACACTAACCTCAGTAAAACTAGGATGAAAATGATCCTAGCTTTTATGAAAGTAAGCAACTTCTGAAAGTCAGAAACTGGCTGAGGTTGTATGCACTTCTGGCAGCTATTTTGTGGTATCTCAGCTAACAAATTCCCTTTCATCCATCGCTAATACTCAGCCAGAAAGAACTCCTTCATGATACCTGATACTAGACTGTTATAATGAAACTCTGTGAACTTGAAATTCGGGCTTGTTTTAGTGTGTTGCTCAGAGACTTTTTGTATGTCTTGGATTCCTTTCAAAGCAGCTTTGTGTTTAGGAGTTTAAATAAACAAACCAGCAAGGTTTTTGTTTGTGTTAGATACAGGGTTCCTGCTGGCCTCCCAGTAGGTGGTTTTCTCTGGAAGCGTGGGCCAGTGTCATTCCAATACACTGTGATTGATATTTCCTAGTTTTTAGAGTGATGCTGTAGTGAGCAGCAACCTGTGGAATAGGATGTACCGTGTGATACCTCTCTCCACTGGTGGAAGCCGGTTGCTGCTGAAACTAGCAAGTTTCCTCCAAGGAGTTGTTGCACCTTATCAGCACGAGATGGGTTTATTTCCCTTAAGGCTCTTTTTCTCCCTTGGCCAGCTGTAACTAGTGAACCTGCCTTCCTCTGCTAGGCACATTCTTTTGATGCATGGAACGCTCTCAGCAAGCTGCTGAAATATCTGCTGCGGCGAATACGCCAGCATTATTCCCAAAGTGGTGTTGGGCAATTGATTTCCAAAGACTTTGGCAGAATGTTTAAAGGACTGGGTTTGATTCCAGCAGAAGAGCTTTGGCGAGGGGTTCTGCCCGACTCGATTGTTTCATTTCCCAACAGAGTCCCAAACGCAAGCTCTCTGCTTTGCGGCATGTTGCTTTTGACGAGCTTATACCTGTTCCAGGGCATGAAGCCATCTTTTGCAAGTTTTAGAAAAGTATGTTGCTTCTTGGCTGAAGAAATAAGGAACAGAAAAAAAATCATTTGGTAAGTTTCAGTAAGGATTTTTTGTACGGAAAAACCCTTGGAGGGAGCATATTTGCCGTATATGAGTCATCTGGAATACATAACATGAACTGGGTAGTAAAGTCATCATCTCCTTCTCAGAAAATTAAGTTAATTATTATTTCTAGAACATTAGGAAGAGTAGGGGAGAGTGGATAGATGTTTAACAAGTTGACCTTCCAAAGTTCATGGAAGTAATTTCTCAGTACAGGCTAAAGATAAGATCAGAACCTGTAAGACAAACATGCCTCCAGAATAAATGCAGCTTACAAAGAGTTTTAATGCATTGCTGTTACAGACTGCTTGTTTTAGTTATTCACATGTATCCATATTAGGAAATAAATGCTTGCATATTGGAAAATTTCTGTAGAAAGTGCAAATCTGTAGATAATTGCAACATCTTGGAGGGATTTGAAACCAAAAGACAATGTAGCTACAAAGATGCGGGAATATCGAAGTTGTGGACTGTTCCTATAGTGGGATTTTTGGGGGCTTTCAGCAAGAATGACATATAAAATGTAAATTATATAAAATGCTGATGCTGAAGGGTTTGGCAGCTGTAAAAGAGATGCCTATTTACAGCAGAATATGCCTGAACAGTTGTTGTGTATGTTAAAGGATGCTGCATGGCTGAGGAGACTGCAGGGGCATCTCAGGTCGAAGAAACCCACTCACAACATGCAAATGTGAATTCATTCCTGGGGGACTACATTCTATAGTCAAAAATGACTTGATATTGTAAATAACTATTACAGATCACTTAGTCTATTCTATTAGAAAGTTGTAGCACTTTTTAATGAGATACTCAGTGTTTGTGATCAGGCACAGAAAGGTGTGTGACAGGTTGTCCTCTTGTGGAACAGCAGGAGATGAGGGTAACTTTCGTGCTAGAGTAGCCCTGCAGCTGAAGCACAGGCCAGGAGACCTGGGTTTGCTCCTTGGCTCTGTTATCGTAATTACTAAGCAGACATTTAATCTCAGAGAACTGTTTCTGCGGCCTTAAATGATTGAAAGTGTCTAGTTGACACCCAGTCATACCTATGTGATACTCGTGTGACAGACCGGCACTCTAAGATTAGAGATTTTCCTTATATTATGAAATTCTCTTATTTTGTAAGAGGATTTCTGCTATTAAATGTTTATTTGTGCCACTTATTTGATTGGATTTTTTTCTTTTCTCAGGCCAAAGCTTAGTAATGACACTGACTTTAATGATGTTCCAAGACTAACAGCAGAACTGTGAGAGCAGGACCAGTTTGCTTACACTTTCCCAAATGACAGAACACGGAGAAACCCATCAAGACTTCATGCTGAACGCCCTTCGTTTTCACGGGGTGAAGGTATGATGGTTCTCCAGATCCTACTGCAATATTTTGTGGGGAACTAAAAACCCCTCGTTTTCTAAAATTATGTTCCATTGTTACAGTTTGTATTAACACAGGTGAAAAAAAAATAATAAAAATCAGAGGGTTACATGGCAAGCTTGTATATTTCTGTAGATGTAACTCAAATTATTTTGCTAAAGCTACGTTTATCCCTTTCTGTCTTAAGATCACTGACTGCTGTAATATTTGACTTGAAGTATAAAGCTTTATTCAGTAAGGAACTTGAGGCTAAAATTGAGCATTGTAATGAATCCTTCCCTCAGCAAAAGAACTTGATCACATGAAATCACGAGTGCAGCTGCTCTTTTGTAATCACATTCATGCTTAAATTCAAATTAAAATCCATGAAGCAGAAAGGGAAAGTAATTCAAGTTAATTGTTTGACAGTGATAGTTTTTGTTACCTTGCAGAGCTTGTATGAAGTGCAATTTATCTCCAATGTAGATGTGCTCGAGGTTGATATTTTTATTCCCAGGCTGAACTGAAGATTTGAATAGAGTGCCAGGTGCTTGCATGTGTACTGAAGGGAGTGCTTTTGGTAAGTAATGCAGGGAAATGAAAATTCATGTGAATGAAATGTTACTTTATGAAAGGATACTTGCTTTCATGAAATAAAGCATGCTACTTGACTGGTTTTTTTTAATCTTAAATTTAAATTGTTAGAATTAAAAAAACCACATAACAGAATGTGCTTTCTTAGAGTTAAAATGTCATAATACTTAGATGCAACTGAAATTATTACATGTTTTCCACTGAATATATATTCTCTCCACAGTACTTTGAACAGAAAACATTTGTTGAACACTCAGTCCTCAATTCTGAAGCCTTGATCTTTTTTCCACTACAAATAAGAAGTCTCTGAAGTTTTAAGTCTCAGCAGGTGTTTAGAGTTGGATTTTGCATGGTGGTCAGTGTTCTGGAGCAATTCTGTGCCAGGAATTGAATTCCTGTGGGCCACAGAACGTGCTGATGGCATAATGTGCAACTTGATTTTTTTCAGGGGCAATGGCTTTGCAATGCACTGAATGCTGAGTGCCAAAAATCTAGGAATTATGATTTCTGTTACGGTTTCCCATATCAGGGACATCAAACACAAGCAAGATGACAACAGGCACATGGCTTATTGCTGCTGCTGAGACATGAATGTCTGGCTGGCTTTTTTCATGGTCACTGACAGTAAAGTTTTTAACACAACCCAGTGGGTTCTATAGGGGTGGAAAAGGGTGGGGAAAGACTGCAGGGAGAAGAATGAAGATATCAAGTAGGGTATGGTGGAAGATAGGGGGTTAGAGATAAGATGGAGTTTAATGTAGTACAACAGTGACTTAGCTGTGTGCTGGCATCATTGACCTGAAGTGGAGAAGCAAAATTTATGGGAAGGTCACTAGAATGGGTTTTATAGCAAGCTTGCATGCAAAAGCAGGAATAGCATGTACACACAGAGAAGATTTGGCTCTCATAGGCTCAACAGCCTTGCCTGGGTTTCCTCTTCACAGTAAGGGTATGGAGTACTTCAGAAGTCCTGCTCATTACCCTGGTGCTGATTAATAGCCATTGTGTCTCTTCCAGATTAGCAAAGGCTTCAGTAAAATACATTTGCTGGCTGTTCACGTACTTTGTCTCTTTCAAATATGCACGAACCACAGCCACTCCTGAGGCAAACCTTGGAATGACTTTGCGTATTATGACTTGCATGAAGATGTATGCTTTTTTTCCTGGTGAGAGAATAAAAGCAGATCAAGATCAGGCCAGGGGATGGAGTGCAATTTGAGCTCTTCGTGCTTGCCAACTGTGTTTACCTAAGGCCACCTCCCTCCTGAGGTACAAGGTGAGAACATGCTTCTTCCCACACAATTACCCTTCAGTTGTTTTGTGGAGGTTTCTTCATGAACAAGAAGCATCCAGAAAGTCTCCAAGGCTTTCCACTTTGGTTTTTATCAAGCATGTGTGTGACTGCACTGGTTTGAAGGACAAGCTGTGCAGTGCTTCTGTACTGTCATAATACTTCACACTTGTGCATAATTCCTATGTGTTATCTCACACTCTGGCACAGGTCAAGGCAAGGAAGCTCCGAGTAGGGACTAATCTGAACTTGAATCTAAAGTTGTGTCAAGTAGTTCTGAGGAACTGCCAGCTTGCTGCTTACTAATACTGAACAAAATCAAGTGCTAGGAAAGGATGGAGCCCAAGTTACTGCATAAACATACGGTTTATCTGTGCTAAGATTACTGGATGATGTGCTGTTTTCCTCATCTCAGCATAAGAGAGATCTGGAGAAGATCTAGAGGAGGAAAAACGGCTATGGAACAGTTTCTACATTGGGAACAAGTCAAAAGACTGAGAGCAATATACTAGAAATATACAGAGCTGCGTGGTGTGGAAAGGGGTCAGTTGAGCAATCTCCTTTCAACACATGTGTAAGAGGCCACATGTGAAATCACTAGGAACCAGTTAAAAATAAGTGGAAGGTGCTAGCAAGTGAACAAACTTCATGAGATTTCAACCAGTTCCCTCAGCTGCAAGTAACTGGAAGTAGAGGAAGACACAGACAGGCATGTGAAGATCTTGTCTCTGGGTGTCTGCTAATGTCTACTGAGGGCAAGACACCAGATCAGATGGACCCTTTGAGTCAGTCTGGCCTCTCTTGTGCTTGTGCCCCTACATGCAGTGAAAGCACAGTGAGCTCTAGTTACCTAGTGTGACAGCTTGGGTGTGTGTGCAGGCACGGGGAGCTGCAACAGCAGAAATGGGACGTGAACTCCCCATGACATGGCAGAATGGATCTGCAGATACTGCCGATAGCTTTGGATGTTAACCTTCAGGGTGTCAGGAGTGCAAAAGAAGGCTTTAGATAACACCCTGGTCCGAGCTCCCAGGGAACTGATATCGAAGTTAGGCTGCACCTCTGGTTACCTTGGTACCACACCATCTTTTCCTGCTGAGCACGTATCAGCCTGGACTGATAAACGGAGTCAGTCAGGTACTTTGTTGTTGCAGCTCTTTGTTGTTGCATGGCTTCAGCTTCGAGGGAAAGGATCGCTTGATTTTGCAGTCCTCTGGCTCTTTGGTAGAGGTTTCACTTGATGATTCAAACTTAGCATTTTCACAATCAAGAGAAATACTAACCAAGGAAAGAGAAACACCACCTCCTTTTCGTCCCTGCTTAGGACAATTTCTCTGAGGAAAAATGGAAAAACTGGGGCATGCTGCAGCTGATCTGACAGCTCCCAAAGAATGTGAGTGGATTATGAATAAACTATTTCTCTCTGTAGAATAACTATCGGCAAGGGCAATTCTATCATCTCTAGTCTAGAAATAGCTGCTTGATAGACAAAAAATAAAGCACAGTAAAAAAGCCCTAAACCAAAACCCAAAAATACACCTGAAACAGAATAGTGAGATTTTGGTGAAATAGCTGGGAGGGAAGCAAGGAAGATGCTTTTAATGAAATCTCTCCCCAAAACCCAACTTGAACAAGATCATAGAATCATAGAATAACCAGGTTGGAAGAGATCCACAGGGTTATCGAGTCCAACCATTCCTATCAAACACTAAACCATGTCCCTTAGCACCTCAGGGCGTTTTGGGTTTTCATCTGTTAGATGCTGAGTCTGTATGATGAAAGATAATTCTTGCTACAGCAGCATTGCACACTTGTTTCGTTGACCTCTGCTCAGCTTTAAGCTTCGACGTGCAAAAATGGATGACTGTCAGCTAAATGTGGAATTACACAAATCATGAAGTATTTCTAAAACAAATGCATTGGGGAATTAGTTACTGAATGGCTTTATACTTGTGCAGAAATCTTGCCTCGTTCTTTCCTGTAAATACGCTGTGGCAAATCTTCTGAGTTCATAGTGAATACTTTTTATGTTCTTAAACCACAGAAATGACCCCAGAATGTATGCATGAATTTCTAAATAACATATTTTATTTTACAGCAAGTAGCAACTCCTTTCATGTTCCAGCCTCCTTAAACTAGTCTAGAAACAGAGCCATCGATTACAGGTGAGAAACCTTGACCTATGAAATAATTTTGTTACACTTTAATGCATTGCTGTTATACTGTGACTAAGTGATAAGATTGTCTTTGAAAAAAAAATCTGGTTTATCCAGTTTTACGCCAAACGGTTCCAAGGGATTTTAAATTTCACTGACAGCAGTCAGTGTTGCAGCACATGATGCTACTGGGAAGGGCTGGAGCACCTCCCGTACGAACACAGGCTGAGAGAGTTGGGGTTGTTCAGCCTGGAGAAGAGAAGGGTCTGAGGAGAACTTAGAGCAACTACCAGGACTCAAAGGGGCTCCAGGAAATCTGGGGAGGGACTGTTCACAAGGGCTTGGAGTGACAGGATGAGGGGCAATGGGTATAAATTGGAGAGGGACAGATTTAGGCTAGACATAGGGAGGAATTTCTTTACTATGAGAGTGGGGAGGCCCTGGCACAGGTTGCCCAGGGAATTTGTGGCTGCCCCATCCCTGAAGGTGTTCAAGGTCAGGTTGGATGGGGCTTGGAGCAACCTGATCTATAAAACTGAGGTCTAAGAAAACCTTACATTTGAATCTATTACTTAAGCTGATCCCTCAGTGTGCACGAAAGTTCTTTTAAAGGAAGGGACTTAAATGCTAAAATCAAAATGCATTGGAATGCTTCCAAGTTGCTCAGTGTGACACATCATATAGCATGATACAGCAGTTTATTAAATCAAGCTATCAGTTGTTAAATGCCCGTATGTAGATTAAGAGAACATAACTGAACACTGAGTGTATAAGACTGCAGAGGCTGGAGGCTGTGTCTTCAAATGATCCTGCTATCCTGAACTCATGTAAATATTTATGAATATATTGACATTAAGATAAGAAGAGGAAAATTCCCTACCAGCTTCGTGTGCAGTTTAATCTTTGACTAGGTCATAGCTGTTGTCTGTTTGAAATGAAAGTGCATGTGTTTACCTTTTCCCCCAAATCACATCAATGTTGAGATCATGGTGGAGGTCTGAGCGCAGTGCATGTGAGCTGAGCTTTCCTCTGTGCGTTGCACTGGGGAACATCTGCAAAGGCCCAGCCCTTCTGGAAAAAGAATATGGATGTAGTACCTACTCCTACTAGTATACAAAAGGAAACATATGTGCTAGGAAGTAGGAAGCGCTGTAGATTTGGTTGTCATCCCCATACACTGTCTTCCGAGGAGACAGCAGCCCTGGTCCATTTTCTAAAGGGGACCAGGGGAAATGCATTCACAGCCACTTAGCACTCTGCACCACTTCTCGGCATGAACACTTGACATGAGAACTCAGTGTGACTGAGTTTTTCCAAGATACCCACAGGTATCTCACAGTATAGTAAGCCACTTTGTATTTGGTAGGAGCATCTTTTTCAGGGTGTGGCTCTGTGGACTACCTCGATTTCTGGTAATACTCTCTGTTATTATTCTTTTAGCCTAGGTGGAGATGTATGAGATCTCCCAATAAGGTGTTCTTAGTAAGCGCTTGAGTATCCCTGCAAGTTTGTGCTGCAGAGTAGCCAAAGATACAACTGCATGAATGCAGAGAGTACAGCTTCATTGCACTCCTGGGTAGTATGATTGATTCTCACCTCCCCAGGTTTATTTCTTAACAGATGTTTTCAAGACGCTGTGGTGGAAGTTTCTGGTACCTCTGGGCAATGAAGAGTAGTGAAAATCTCTAATTTGGTCTCTCTGATTTAGGAAGACAATCCTCAAAGAACAGACAGAAAATGTTTTCAAGGTAATGAGTTGAGAGCAGGGAAAAGCAAAGTTCACTATTTTAGAATAGTCCAAGCAAAGTGTAAGATATTGCTTTTTACTTTCTTCAAACAATTTTCAGGTTACTAGGACCACCATTTCAGTGATTTATCTTACTGGGAGGTCAATGTTCCTTTGAAAAACAAATGGGTGCGGTGAACCTTTACTTCTCTCCCCTTGAACCCAGCTGCCTAAACACTGCAAAAAAGTGTGAACGTGGGACAGATATAGCCTTGGCAGGGGCACGGGAATCTAGGACACGTGCTCTGGGCCAAATTTTTCTTTAGAGGAAGCCATGTGAAAGTGCAAACACATGTAGGAACTCACAAGTATAACTGGGAGCAGAACCGGGTCTCATATTCGCAAAGTTGCCCAAGATCCTTTTTCTGTCCAGCTAGCAATGATCTGGGTTTCCCCATGGCATTTTTACTAATGTTATTTAGCAGAGCAAGTAATGTACTTCAGAGATCAGCTGCTGTTGGAGGTGGCATGGTTACAGCTTGCATCTTCTGATTTGGAGGATGCCAGGACATCTACAGGGAGCGTCTCACTGATGCAGGTCCAGGTTATGGTGTTGGTGATAAATCTGGGTTTTTTTTCAGTTGAAGCAAAACCAAACCAGGTAAAATGCTTCAGAGTTGATGTCAAATCTTTTATTATCGTTAAACATGTGGGTTCTAGTTTTGGCAGATAAGCCAACATATGGTTCTGTAGGTGGAAATTTTCCTGTGTGAAAAAGGTGGAAATGTTTTTGGCAGTAGCAGAGTGATGCTGGAATTCAGATACCACATGGAGATTCATATAGAGCCAAAATACTTGGTTGGGTCTTCTAATGCTTGAATTTGAGATTCTGACTTGGATTAAATGATTGCACTGGAGACATGGGTGAAGCTCTTAATATATGCCCTTGGGCAGAAAACATGACAAATTTTATATTTGTGTTTTATCATCACTGAAAGAAACACGAAAGCATCAAAACGCTGCTGTGGCCCAGGGAGGATCACACTGGGAGTGTTCTTCTAATTATGAAAAATCAGCAGAACGTGAAGTTCTAATGTCTGAAACAATGTAGTATGCCATGCTAATCTGGCACAGAGTGATGGTAGCCTTAAGTCTGGCTTTAGGGGAGGGTGGATGCTTGAGAGGTACTGTAAGAAGTGTTCGGTCATGAGTTGTCAGCAGAAGCAGTAGAAGCAATGAATTCTGACACCAGAGGGATGTTACTCCTTCAGCTCCTCCGAATTAGGAGACAGCAGAATCAGGGCTATCTGACAGGTTGTGCGAGTAGGACGTGGATGGGATGAACTTAATGACCTGAGGTGAAAAGTCAGTAACTTGAAAATTTCTATAATAGAAATATTATAGAATATATAAGCGTGAAGTATTCCTTTAGAACAGCTTTGTCCATGCTTCCTGGCACATTCTTCAAATTTTGCCTTGGTAAAACATAGCATCAACTTGTTGGAGTTCTCAGAACTATATCATGGTTGACCTAAAGGGAAACGGTCTGACCTTGGCATGGAGTGCACCCGTGATCACTGACACTGTGAACTGCAGGGTATCACTTGAAGGTGGAGTGAATGATTGCCAGTGAAGTCCACCCTTCTTTTCTGCAGGCCAGAACTTTCTCAGGTGGGAACTGATGAGTGGTGCAGTGTTTACAATTTCTCCTCACATGCTGCCGGGGGATGATTTGCCTAATTATCATCGTATTATTATGGACTCATAGAATGGTTTGGGTTGGAAGGGACCTTAAAGATGACCTAGTTCCAACTTCCCTGCCATGGGCAGGGACACCTCCCACTGGATCAAGTTGTGCATTTTTATAAATGCAAATCTAGTTCTTTACTTTGTGCACTGTGGTTTTCACAAGTACAAAGACAGGATTGATCCTTTTCCATTATCTGCAGGGAGCCCTTGGTGTCATGAAAAAAGAAAGACCCCCCCCCCCCAAAAAAAAACAACAAAAAACCCCCAAAAGCCCCAAACCACCAAACTTTTTTAAAGAAAGAAGCTTTTCACAAGCTGCTGCATAAGTATCATTTTGTTTTTGCTAGATCATTTGGTGTTGTCTTACTAATCTAGGTTAGTATCTTTTTTTCTGGATAATGTTCATTACGAGCTAAACTTTATTATTCTATTTTTAAAAATAAAAAACTTTAAAGAGCAGAGGAGAAACCCTTGCAAATAATTCATTTTATTGACGGTTTCCACTTATACCTGATAAATCTATTTGCACCCTGTGTGATAGGGGTATGGGTTCCTCAGATCTCGGCTGGAGCATACTGTGATAAAGCTCCATGAATAAGCATAGAGAGAAAGGGTTTTGAAGAGGTTTTTTTCTGTAAAAACCTGAAACCCTCTAGAGACGGTTAAATCTGTGTACCAACAAAGTGTTTTAGTTGATTCATGCAAAGAAAGAAGTAAGTATTGTTAGTCAGCTCCATGCTCTGACACCTATGAATAGTGCAGAGTCATGCTGCAAATCTCCAAATGAGCTTTTTATTTGGGCACTTAACTAATCTGAATGATACTGCTCACAATAAATCAGGAAGAAAACACAAGTGAATTGCATAAATTTGTGGGTCAAAGGCTGGCTGCCAGGCCAAGTGCAGATTGCACAACTGCTTCCTCTTCTGGAAAGTTTTGCAGACATAGTGTTGGACTCAATTATTTGTTTCCAGATAAGATAGACAAGGAGAAACAGTAACATTGATATTTATTCCATGTGATGTGTTTGTTGGGATATCTAGAACAAAGGAGGCCTAAACAGCTTTTTGGAACTCTCTTACTGTCCTAGCAAGTAAAAGACAGTGGGTCATTGTTGTACATGAACATTTACCTCTAAAGAATTGTACTGTGAGTAAAAAATATGATAGAGCTTGTGGTTTTGGGAAGGCATCCTGGCTTTATTTGCAGAGGTAATAGAGATTCTAGTTTTCCAAATTTTAGTTGGGAATGGAGAAGATCTCCTCCTTGTACTTAGAGGGCAACTTTATTTCCGCAGGTTTGCTTGCATAGGAGATATTCCTGATTTTACTGGCTATAAAGCCTGCCAAGCCTGGGTTTCCTCTTGTATCTATGCTATAAGCAAGTATGGACTTGGACATCTTTGTTCTAGAACGTTTGACGTGCAACACCTCAATAGACTGAAGATAGTTTTGAAAAAGCTAATAATGGGACAGTCTTAATTCACCTAACCAAACAAATGCCATCGTTTCTCTGGAAACTTAATTTTTCCTTCACTGATATGGATGCATTTATTATCTACCAATAAATACTTGGATAATGCATATAAAAGACTTCGCTTTTATTAAAAAAGGAATCAGAATGAGTTTTTTAAGAGCGCTGTGCAAATGCTGACTTGGATAAAGGCCCAGACAACTTGAAAGAGATCTTAAAAAACTTACCCCTTAGTCTGACAAGTATTCACTGAGTCAGATTTTCTAGAGAGATCACTTTGAGTTAAATTTTACTTTAGACAACAGCTTCACATTTATTAAACCAACTTATTCTGGTAGAATTAAAATATATTGCGAAGTATGTTACTTTGATGTGGGTCTTGACAGAACAGAATTCCTTCTCATGAAGTGTTTTTATCTTTTATATCACATGGTTGAAAGTACGCATCTTAACTGGGGATCAGCAGTCCTCCTGGCTCCCTGGAAACTGGAGTTTTAGAGCAGATGGCCTCGGAGATAAAAATGTACAGCGCTTACTCCTAAAACTGAACACTGGCACAAATTTATTTCGTTTATTAAGGGTGCTTTAAATTTAGCAAGCTTGATCGATTAGTCCATTGAATTGAGTAAGACACTTTGGATGAAAATCCTGGTGTGTTGTTTTACAGGAAGCAGGCTGACTCATTTTACTGCTACTGTGCTGAGGGTTTAAAAGATTTTATCTCACTGGAGAGAAAAAATATGAACGTACATAGTATGTATCTATGATACAGAATCATAGAATAGTTTGGGTTGGAAGAGACCTTAAAGATCATCTGGTTCCAACCTCCCTGCAATATGATAGCGAGGTGAACCTAAGACCTCAAGCTGTCTGAAGTAGGAAGAAAGCCATCACAATTTCTTTTCCCTTCATGGCCAAAAAGATCACTGGTTTTAAATAAGCATACAGTGTTATCCTGTTGCTTTTATTCCCAACTATAATTGCAACTAGCAGTTTTCCTTTTAAATGCAGAAGAAAACCCCAGTTTTTCCAGAGGAAGCTTTGCATTTTATGAGGTCTCTGATTTTAATTTCCCCTGAAGGTTAAAAATGAAGGTCTTTGTTCAAGGCAGGACTTCTGCCACCCATGGCTCCCACCAGGCTGCTTTTGCTGTAGTCGTGCAGTCAGCTGAACATTACCAAGGAGGATCACTACATCATTCATTCACAAGCCGGGAAGGGAAATTTTCCTGCTGACTCATGCTTATAAGTATTTTCCTTGCTCCACCTCTATTCATTTCAGCTCCTCCCCTCCTCTGAGCGCTGGTAGCCTACTATATTTAAACGGCTGAGTTACAGCAGAGGCAGGATTCAAGGCTTGTAGTTTGGCTGGTTTTCCTGACTGTGCCGGCATTTTCATTAAGATCTCACTTCTCATCGAACCTGCTGCTAAAGGTAAGGAGTCTATAAGTAAATGTAGAGAACTCTCTCTGGCATACAGTAAAGTTAATTTCTGAATACCACAGAGGGGTTTTAGAAAGGTATTATTTGTTTGTAACTGTAAAAGTGAATTTTTTCCACATACTTTAATCATGTTTGTGGGCAACTGGCCTGGCATGAAAAAGTGACAGTCCAAGTGAAGGGGGAAAAACTTGTGGACAAGTAAGGAATGTAAAAGCTATTGAGATTTCTCAATAGTTTAAAAAACTGTTAGACTTAGTTTAAAAAAACACTAAGAAACTGTTAAAAACTATAGGTTTTTAAAGTATGATTGAATTAAAATCTTAAAACTGATGATGAAATGAATGGGTTGATGAAGAAAAGAAGCTGAAGAAAACTCTTGCATATATGTTAGCGTTGCCCTTGATAAACCGGAATGTCACTGTAGATTTTTCAGTCTCTTCTATTATTAATTTATATATACTGACTGCACTTGAACCCTCCCTGTGTGCTTTACAGGACACGCGTGGTGGCCCTTCCTTGAGCAGAAGTCTCATTATAGGGAGAGCTCCTTGTATATGGATGATGTCATTGGCTTTTACTTTCTGCTAAAGGTTATCTAGTGTCATTACCTTACTAAATATATCTTCGTTTTTTTCTTTTACTTACTGAAAACCTGTTTCAGTTGTGCAGCCTGGAACAACTAGGGGCCACACTGACCGACTTTATGTGAGTTATAGTCCCTCTAGTCTTAAGGTCGTGTCAGGAAGATCTGCAGAGTTGGCCCAGAATGAGGAATGAGCTGGATGGTTTTCCAAGCTAGAACAATTATGTAACATCACATAGAGACTGAAATACTTTGGAAGCAGTGAGGAGAGAAATTCTGGAGCTTGCAGCATGCTCCCAAATGAAGAGGAGGAGAGAGACATCCATTTAAAGTAGGAAGCCTGAAGCAGGAGCCAAACCAGGGATCAGTGTTACGAAGTTAAATGTGAATGCCCAGCAGCCTATCCTACATAAAACGAGGGAGGGAAGAGCAGTATTGGGTTTCTTGCTAGCTCAGGCTTTCTCTTACTGCTAACTAGTTCTGTGTGGATTTGAAATGAACTTAAATGTCCTGTGTGCTTTCCAATAGCCTCTGTGAGAAAAGGCTTTCATCTGCTACCCTGTATTAGATGTACAAGTTATTGAGGTATATGTGGTCCCTTGATTCTAAGAGTGCAAAACACCCCAAAACATTAAAATAATCCAGCTTTTCTTCTAATGACAAGAAAAGTGAACATTTGGCCTGAAACTGAAATGGCTGAGATAGCCTGAGCTCAGTTTTACCCCCATTTAGCCAACAGGATGGGGATAGCTATAAACAGATTGAGCATCTGGTTTACTTTCTCCTTAAAAGAGGAAGCATTAACTATGAATTACAGAGATGGCAGCTATTGGATGTGGAAGAGACTTCTTACAATTCTAGAGACATGCTAGGATAAACAGAAGAATTTCTGATGCTCAATCTTGTGTTGATAGTATTGTCTAGTGTCAAAACTTCAATAAACAAAGTACATAGTACTTAAATAGCCATTATGGGGTTTTGCAAACCCAGATCCGTAATAAAACTGTGGCTAAAAGTGGTCACGTATGTATATCTAGTAATTTCATCAGAATTAGAGTTTAGTTTAATTCCAGTAAATGCTCCTTTTTCACGTGTCAGAAGGTACAGAATGGAGGAGGGTGAAATGAGGAGTGTTGTTTCTGAGCCAGTGGCTCCTGGCTTTGCTCTTTATCAAGGTGGGGTAGGGTGGCACAGTGCAATGGCAGGGGTCCAAGTTTAACCTTTCTCTAAAGCAAACAAGACTGCCAGGCTGACTTCTACTGCCTTGTGCTTTTTATTTATTTATTTTCTTGTTTTATTTTTTTTCTTTTGGCCCCTTCAGGCTCCCCCAGAAAAATACTGGCGCATGAGGGCATGTCTTTGCACTTAAGTCTTACAAACGATCTTGCAGGCTCGTTATTCATATGCTGGTACTGCTGCTTTCCTAGAGCTCTTGCCACATGCTCCACTGAGTTGGTTCAGCAGTCCTTGCTTCCAGTGAAAATCACATGGATGTTACTGGGTTACTGCTGTCTACACTGCGCACGGACTTTGCCTGCTGCTGCAGACTGCTAGGGAGCAAAAACCTGAAAGATTGCTTCCAGAGGTCTTACTTTCCCTCTTCCAGACTCTCAGTAGTTTCATAAGAAGTAAGATGTGAATGTTAGGAAAAATGAATAAGAACTTGTCTTCTTGCATAGTGCAGCCACGGAGAGGGATTTGTTTGTTACCGTGGAGAAGAGACCTCTGCAAACCTTCAGCTGGGTGCTGTGGTTTAGCTGGTTTGTGGGGAATACCTTACTGGTCACAGCAGGGTCCTGTTCCTTTGGTGTCTCTGACCATCCCAGGTGCTAGTGTTAAATTCTACCAATTGCAACTACGGAGCTTTGTGGGAGGGGAATTATTTGGGGGTAAATTTATTGCAACAATCCACTGAAGGTGGTTCAGGTTTTGGTTCATGTAGTAGAATCTACCCAAAAGGCTCAAAAAATATGTGAGCGATTAGGCTGTGCTCCTGCAGCTACCAGAGCTGGTTTAAATACACCTTAAGGGGTTGATGTTCTCAGTGTGGACACAACACACAAAGTGTTTGTCTTCTGTAGCGTATGTGTCTAACTTTGAGTCTCAGTTCAACTGGGAACCTAAGTTTTCTTGAAATCTGTCTCTTCTCAAAGCTAGGTGCTTGAAATGACTTAAATTAGAAAGCACAACTATTGTCTTTTAAGTGGTTCTTGCCCTGTCAAGGGAAATTCATGAGAGTCAGACTAGTACTTATTTAAGTGGTAATAGGCAACCAGTACGTGTTACTAAACCGTGATCCAAAACTTTGAATTCAGCTTGTAAACCTCATTATGTGCCTCTTTACTCGGATGAACCCAGTCTTCTTGGAATAGTTCTGTCTAGCCCAGCGATGGATGTATATAGGTGTGTATGGGAATTGTCATGGTCTTGCAGGCAAATCCACTTAAAATACTCTGCCTGAAGCCTGGAATTCTGCAAATCCTACACTCAGCTGTGGTTTTCTGGCTGCTCATTGAATCACCAGAGTCTTACTTTGTTACTGTAGTTACTGGTGATGTAAATGTCAGGCTTAAAGTCGGAGCGTTAGTTACACTTACAGGGTGACATTGGCTGCAATAGCTTGTCAAAGGCAGTGATGTGCCAGACCTTGTGGAAGTGTGCAGTGTGCGTACCCAAGATCTTTCTAGGCTTGAAAAAGGTGTGAAGAGCATGCCCTACTGAACAAAGCCATGCCATTCAGTGGATTTTTACTTAACTTTCCAAAATGAGAATAATCTTTTTATAGAAGACTCTATTCTCTGTAGAATAACTTAAAAGCTTAAGCTGAGTTTAATAGATATTCATGTTTATTGTGGTAAAAATAAATTTAAACTTCTTCAGATTAGTGACCGTATAGTTGGATTTCCTGGAAAACAGAAAAAAGTAATTATTTGACATGGTAGAATTCCTGCAGGGGTGGCAAAAAGCTTTGATTCAGTGTTCATTGAACATCTGCATAGTGATTAGATCAGTTTTGTAGATTCCACTTTAATGACACCTTAGTCTCCAAAATAATTGTGATGTATATTTTGTTTAAGACTTATTGTTATTTATTTTTTTTAGACCAGAACTCTCTGTTTTCTTGGAAATTAAGAAAGACTGTTCAGGAGCTAAACTGGTGCTTTTCAAAAACCCTGTAGTGATGGAATGGCACACGTTTGAAAATGCAGCCAGGAGATTTCCAGCCTCTGGGCAGAAGTCAGGAGTGAGGTTTGCTCTATTTATCAGTAAATGCACAAGCTGCTTTAGAAAGTACAAAGTGCTGATGATAATTACAACAATTTTCTGCACAGCATGGGCAGAAGTGAAGCTTTCATTAACAAGCTGCAGCACTTTGGTTACTGTAGCCAGGGGTTACCTAAGTTGTCAGCTGCTCTAAGGGGACTGGAATTCATGTGTGGAAGGGAGAGATAAAGATTTTTCTCCCGCCTTTTGTGCTGTATAATCAGGGAATCATCCTTTGGTTTTGGAGGCTGGAGGAGAAAAAGATAAGTAGGCTTGTCCTGAGTGTAACGTGATGGTCTGCAATGCAAAGATAATGCTTTAGATCAGCCTGGGTTTGTGGGATGTAGAAAGTCATGGTGTTTTGTTGTTGTTCGTTTTTTTTTTTTTTTTTTTTAATCAAAAAAAGGCAAATAATTAAAAATTTTCTTGTTTTTACAGGTACACTCCAGGACCTAAATGCTTCCGGACGGGAAGATGTATGCGTTATTGACCAGACCCCAGAATAAGAGTGGGGTCAAGCCGCTGCCCGTGGTGATCATAGGTAAGCTTTCTCCTGCCAGCATTACTTCATTCACTCATGCTGTTGTTGCTTTGGACTTGCTGTCTTCAGCCTTTGTTCCATGTGTTCTTCCTCAAACTGACCAGTGTTTCTGCATCCTTTTTCTGAGAGCTGAACTTTCTCTTGTACTGAGAGAAAGACCATTAGGAGTTGGGGCAAGCAGGGAACCCCACATCTGACAAACAAAACCACACATCTCTTTTAATAGTAAAATTGGTAACCTTTGGGCATCAGTTCAGCTAGGCCTGTTTTTTCTCTCTTGGATATTTAGAAGGGTTTGAAATCTTTTCACTACCGATAGCTCATCAATTTGCTGTGAAGCAATTATCTGTAGTGAATGAATTGGTGATGGGTTTGTGTTATCTTCCCCATTGTGTGTTTAGAAAATGCTCTGAGCGCTGTTAAGTTTCTTGACATTTTTCCTCAGATTTCTTTTAAAATGCAAGTCAGTTATGCTGATTTTGTACAGATTTAATAAAATGGTAAAAAGCTCTGCATTTTCTACCAGTTTAGAAAATGGGTTATGTAGTAACTGTCTTTTCACCCTTTTGAGAGGGGAGCTCTGTAGTGTGAGGTGATTCTTGGAGCAAAGCGAATGTAGTGATGTCAGTGCCTTCCTTCTGTGATGGATCGTGAGCTGTGCTCGAGCGCAGGTGTTGGACCCTGTTCATCTGAGCACATGTTTAAATGCCTTGTAGAGCTGAATTCTTTCCTTATCTGTCATCTAATTTATAGCACTCAAGAGAGCTAGTCCAAAGTTAGTGCACCACATAAATCACACTTAATCCTCGCTAACAGAAGGTTTGAAAAGGTCACTACTTTCTAGTCCTAGAATGACTTTGTTCTGCTCAGTTGTACAAGTCTTTAGGTGAGAGGAAGTATATAGGTGCTTAATGCACCTATACAGGGATCACTAAAGTCTCAGAAACACCAGTGTACAGATGTGCTCTCGGAGGAGGCTGTTGGACTGAAGCAGCTCAGCTGGTTCCCTGCAGCTGGACATTGCACGCAGGTTCCAGCCACTTCCCAAGGCTCTGATCCAGGAAGGCTGTGGGCTCCACTATGCTGGCAGTCTCATGAAAGCAGTTGCTTTCTATATTAGTTGGAGCCCTAGAGGCATCTGTACTGTGACCATCCATGCCAAACTTGTATGTGGTTCAGAGTAAATCCTCTGTGTGTGTTGCTGAGCATTGTGCACTCAGGTGATTAAGTTTGGCTTAGGTACCTTCTTACACTTCCTAAAGCAAAGCAGTAACATGAGAGGTGTCATATTTTACTATAGCTGCAGTTTAGTTTGCTCTTAATTTCTGTTCCTGTCAGTTTTGGATAACTTCCCTGCAAGTGGAATATTCCAGACGCTGACCTATAGCTGCTGGTCCTTGCTTAGCAGAGCAGACTTTGGCCTCAGCTGCAGCACGTAGCGCCCTTCTCATGGCTCAGCTCCCTGGCAGCTTTACAGCCTGAAGCTCCCTCTCTCTCAGATCCCCAAGAAGCAGCCTTTGCTCCAGTCGCTCACACGCGCAGCACGGGCACAGTGACAACACCGGCTGCTGTGTCACTCCAGCTCTCCTCCCCTGCATCGTCACTGCATTAGGTAATGGTGATTAGTCATATACTAGTGTGCCACAAAGCCCGCGGAGCCAGGGAGGCTGACACTTAGTTATGCAGACACTGTAAAATATTTAACGTGCTGGAGAACAGCCATGTGAAAACTTTCCACACGCTGCTCTCACTGGGTTTTGGAGTCATATATATATCTAATTTTTCCTGCTGGCTGTTGGGTGGTCAGCAGTAGGAATTCAGTTATTCAGCAATCTTATCAAAGTGCTGTATTCTTTGTGTGGCAGATTAACTTTTTTTTCTTTAACACGCTGCTTGCAGTACCATAGTAGTGCTGGTTCCCATTTGAAAGTGTCCTCAATACCCCTCCATCAAAACTGCTATTACATTGGAATTTCTTACTAAGCAGAGTTATTTTCCCTTCAACTTCAATAGTTGTTCTCTTTTCTGGACTTACTCTGTATCCTGTGGACAACGAACTACTCTGCACTGATGTGAGAGGTGCATCCCAGAGAACCGAGGGCCCCAGTCAGTGTGTGACATGCTTCTAAACCTTTAAAGATGTTAATAAGCAGTAACTCAATTCATCCACATGCTAGAGACTTCAGGCTTCTCAGTGTCGTTTCAGCAAGTTCTGTAGACCTTGCAATGTAAATAGATACAACTGAGAATGAGAAAGGGACATATGAGGGTAAATTCCCCATTTCAGAGTCACAGAATGGTAAGGGTTAGGAGGGACCCCTGGAGATCATCCAGTCCAATCCCTCTGCTAAAGAAGGTTCACCTATAGCAGGTTACACAGGAACGTGTCCAAGTGGATTTTGAATATATCCAGAGGAGACTCCACAGCCTCTCTGGGCTGCCAACACCCTCCAATGAGTCACTGGTCAAACTGAAATAGGAAGTCCCCTTTATCCACAGCAGTATCGTATCCTTTGGATTGGTCTGGATATTAGAAACACCCATCAAGTTGCTGCTCTGTCTGCAGGGGTATAAATGGTTCTCCATTGTGTCTTTTTAGGGAATGGACCTTCAGGAATCTGTCTGTCATATTTGCTGTCAGGCTACATTCCTTACTTCAAAAGAGGCTCGCTTCATCCTCATCCCATTCTTCAGAGGAAACTGGAAGAGGCGCCACACATCTCCATTTTGGACCAGGTTTGTGTAAAGAAGAACACTATAAGATCCTAATAAAGCATCCTAGGAGGATATTGTAAGGGATAACCTCATTTGAATTTTCAAAGCACTCAGACTGATCCTTAAGCAGTACTTTTGATTGTCCAGATCTCTTCGCTGCTAAAAAAAAACTTGAGGTAGTCCTCAGGCAACAACAGGGTCTGTGTGCCAATAAATGAGCTTCACAGAACACCAAAATCACTGATTTGAAGCACTGGAGTAGCAAGCAGTCTGCTCCATGGCAGAATGTGTATTTTGAGCTGAGTATCTGATTTGCCTCTCTTTAGGACCTGGAGTATCTGTCTGAAGGTTTGGAGGGACGATCCCACAGCCCTGTGGCTCTTCTTTTTGATACTCTTCAGCGCCCAGACACAGACTTTGGTGGAACAGCAGAATCTGTCCTCACCTGGTGGCACGAGACAGACAGAGCCATCCCCCACCTGGTCCTTGGCAGAAATGCTCCTGGAGGTGCCTGGCATGTATGTGAATTGAAGCCTAGATGCTTAGGTCTGCATGCTCTAAGTTAGTAAAATGTGTTGACTGAAGGGGCAAAAGTTCCTCCAATATGCATGTCAGCCACATTTGATTTTATGTATATGGAAAACCAAAAGTTTAAAAGGAAAAAAGCATGAGAGACTTCTATTTCCAGTCTATTGTTCCTTCTGTAGGACATGGATGGATTCCTCCATGACAGCAAATCAGAGGAAATCACTGATTTAATGATCTGTGCCATACTGAAATATGATAAAATGGCATTTCACTTCTTACATTAAATAACTGAAAGTTTATTTTACTCTGTGTCTTGTTCCAGTCTATCGAGGGCTCTATGGTTACCCTGAGTAGAGGAGAATGGATGGGGCTTCCCGATCTCCCGTTCAAAGACTGGTTGAAGCAAAAGAGAAGGTGAGATATCAGTAGTGTGATTATTTGCAAACATCTGGAGGTTATTTGTACAGCTGAACTGGAGTGACCTTCTTGGGTGCAGCTACCCATCTGTTATGGATTATAGCGACCTCCTGGTACCTGAAAGGAGTCTACATGAAAGCTGGAGAGGGACTGTTCATAAAGGTTTGTGGTGATAGGACAAGGGAGAATGGATATAAAAGGGAGAAGGGCAGTTTTAGACTAGTCATTAGGAAGAATTTCTTCACCATTAGTGTAGTGAGACACTGGAACAGGTTGCCAAGGGAAGTTGTGGCTGCCCCATCCCTGGAGGTGTTCAAGGCCAGGCTGGATGGGCCTTGGGTAACCTGATCTAGTGGGACATCCCTGCCCACAGCAGGGGGGTTGGAACTGGATAATCTTTAAGGTCTTCCAACCATAAATATTCTGTGATTCTAGTGAGAGAAAGGATATCCTCCCACCCCCAGTAAAAGTCCATTCTGCAGTGATTCAGATAAGCTGCAGTGTTGCTTGGAATGTGTACTTCTCAGCACTGGGGAAGTGGATCAGTCACCATGATATCTGAATAAAGCTTGCAAAAGGCATGGTCATCTGACTTCTGTGTCTGCTGCTAGCGTCCCTAATGACAAGTGTAATCAGCTCAGCTACATGCAGGCTCTAAGGTGCTTCTGCTCTTGAGATGTGTAACAATCTTAAAAAGTCCAGAGGTTAATAATTGAATGGAAGCAAAATGTGAGAGGAAGGCATAAATGAACAACCATGTTCTTAGGGATGAGATTCATGCTAGAGAAAGCTGCCTCTGTCCAACAGCTTGTGGACCTGAGTGTTAGCTCTATACGAGGAATAGCAGAATCACAGAATCACAGAATAACCAGGTTGGAAGAGACCCACTGGATCATCGAGTCCAACCATTCCCACCAATCCCTAAATCATGCTCCTAAGCACCTCATCTACCCTAACCTTAAACACCTCCAGGGACGGTGACTCAACCACCTCCCTTGGCAGACCGTTCCAATGCCTAACCACCCTCTCCGTGAAGAACTTTTTCCTAATCTCAAGCCTAAGCCTAAGCCTTCAAGCTTTGCTGAAGTCAAGGAAACTAGATAAATCTTCTCTGGTAATGCCAGGATGGATGGTTCTAGAATACATTCAGTGCAAGAGGGCAGAAATTCCAGTCTTACTTAACTACTGCCTGACCTTTGTTTGCACTATATCACAGGGGCCTCAGAAACAATAGAGCCACAGCAGAAGACATTGCACAATATTATCAATACTATGTGATGAAGAAAGGCCTGCAGAAGAATTTCAGATGTGGTACTGTTGTGACCTCTGTGAGGAAAGTGAGCACAGACAGCATCTCCAACCATGCACAGAAACATCTGCAGGAGAAAAGCAACTCCCTCTGCAACTTCAATGAGAACAGTACGGAAGTCTTTCAGGTGGATGGATTTTTCAAAACTATGAAAGGTGATAAAGAACCCTTCTCTATCTATGCAGAGAATGTGGTCTTAGCTACAGGTACATATGACAGTCCTACTTGGCTTGGGGTCAAGGGGGAGAACCTTTCCTATGTCCATCACAAGCTGTCTGCCCTAGAGGAGGCAGTGAAGAACGGCAGCATTGGTATCATGTCAGATCCAGTCTTGATTGTAGGTGCTGGTCTGACAGCTGCTGATGCGATTCTCTTTGCTCACCACTGCAATATTCCAGTAATCCATGTTTTTCGGAGACATGTCAGTGATCTGGGTCTTATTTTTAATCAGCTCCCCAAAATGATGTACCCTGAATACCACAGAGTCCATCAGATGATGAAAGAACATTCAGCTGCTTGTGCTGGGCCCTATGAGTCTTACATTAGTCTTCCTGAACATCATGTGTTGTCTTTTGGCAAGGACAAGAAATGTATCCTTCAAGACAAGAATGGCTATCAGAAAATTTATAAAATTTCCATGGTTCTTGTTCTAACTGGTTCAAACCCCAACCTTTCTTTTCTGCCAAATAATGGACTTGACTTGGCAATGGACAGTGATCAACCAGTCAATCCAAAGAGGAATCCCATAGATGTTGACCCATTCACCTATGAATGCACTTTGGAGAAAGGTCTTTATGCTCTAGGACCTCTAGCAGGAGATAACTTTGTACGTTTTGTACAGGGAGGAGCCCTGGCTGTTGCCAGCTCTCTGTTAAAGAAAGCAAACAAAAATCCCCCCTAACAAAAACACTTGCTGCGCTGACTGTGTCTGAATGGGTTACTGCTGTTTTCTTAGAGAAACAAAGTCATCTGATTGGTACATCCTCAAAGGTGAAGCCCACTCCTGGTATTCTCCAAGGTTATACAGAGTTCCTAAGTTCTTGCCGAGTTATTTGGGAAGATTAAGTCACCAAATAGTGGGTTTCACACATGCCAGTACCTTCAGTCCTTAGGGACTCAACTCCTCTCCTGCACAGCTGTGCGTGAAGGCTGCAAGGGCTTCGAATCTTGTGCCTGGAAAAGCAGAAAACAAGATAGAGATTGCTCTTCCATGCAACACCTTCCAGGCTGCTGAAAACTGAATTAGGGAACAATTATTTCCAGACAGCAGGCTGACAACCCTGTGTCTTACCGTGTTTTTACATGAAACAAAGTAAGCTGACATAGTTTTATTTGGTCCCGTGGCTGAACTATGTGTTCTTATTAGACTAGAAATCACTGAAAGATGCTGCAGGTACCTCTCTGGCACATGAAGTGATACTCTGCAAACAAAAACTAACATAGAAACAGTCAAAACTTTTTATTGACTCACTGACACCAGCAACAAGTAATATTTGATATTTTTTTTAAAGAAAGAGACTGCTGTAATTTTTTTTTTCTCCTTCTTAAGAAGAAATGGCACTGATTTACAAACACTTGGTTTGGCATCTTGCAGCTTTCTGCTTTCTAAATCCTGAAACTGCAATAGCCAAATTCTTGGCAGTTGCTGTAGAGAGATCAGAACTAAACGGGAGCTACCAGTCTGTCCTGTAACTGCCCAGGTACTGTATGGAGCTGCTGCTGCACAGGGTATTTCAGAAAAACACACAATTTTATATATTTTGTGAATTTCTAAAGTAATGTGATTATTTTCTTGAATACTGTTTGCATAAAGAGGAAATTGCCACAGTCACTTTTTAATACCTTTTTTTGATATATATATAGCACATTTTTAAATACTAGTTTTCTAAAAGATTTTTATTGGCAAAATATTCTGTTACAGATTTTCAGTCAGTGTTTGGAATGAGCTGGGGTGGGTGGGAATGATGCCTTATGTTGCATTCTCAATAGACCCACAGAGCCTTTCATACCTCTCACAGGAAAAATCAGAGTCATAGCTGATTTTATTTGATGTAAAGACAGACTCTGCTCCCTATGCTGCACTGAAACTTACTGACATGTCTCCGGAAAGCTGAGTATGTGGAGACAGTGGCTGTTGGTAAATGAATTGGTCTCAAGCCAAGATATGTAAGGAGCTTGTCTGTGGTGTTGCTGTATTGCACTTGAATATTTTTGCCATTGACAATTCTTGTATGAAATTTTTCAATAAAGTGATTTTGGACTTGATCTCTGTTTGTTTTTTACCTCTGAATTCGCATCTCTGACCCAGAGAACATCTAATGAATTGTTCTTCATCAGCTTCTTGGCAAGCACCAGAGCATGGTTCGTGCCTGTTAAGTCCCATATCAATCTCCTCCCTAGGAGCACAACCCTATGGATTTGCTTTCTGTGTATTTTCCTCTCTAGGGTGGGATGGAGAACCTCTGCAGGCTGCTTTGGCAGTGTCTCTTGTGGAGATAAAGCAGTACCACACTAAGCTATGTGCCAAATATATTCTTGCCTAGGACATCTTAGATCTCTTTGCTGTTACCTGGTGTCTTCTCCTGTCTGAAAGAATCCCAAATCAGAGCCTAGTCCGGTAAATCAATAAGACAGTTTAGACCAGAAAGGAAAGCTGAAGGTCTCTGGTCCAACGCCACTAAAACAGGCCAAGTTTTGAAGTCAGATCTAGTTGCTCAGTGCTTTGTTGGGAAAAACTTTCAGTATCGCCCAGGATGGAGATTGCCTATCGGCACCTGATTGCCTTATTCACCATTTGACCACCTTTGCTGTTGAGAACTGAGGGGTGTCTTCTTAACTAGTCGATGTGCCCCCCTATCATCTGCTGCCTCTTGGTTTGTTGGTTTTTTTTCCACTGCACAGCTCTGAGTCTGACTCAGTGTGTTATCCTGGCAATATGGGGATTCATGAGTACGGATAATGTGGTCCTGTGTAATTTCACATGATTTTGGTCCTCCCCAGGAGAAATGAGATGAGCTGGTACAGCTTTTGCCCCACTCCAGATGAGGTCCCAGGCAGTGCAGGATTGTGCTGTTCCTCCCCACAGCTGACCTCTGCTAGAAAAAAAAAAATCAGTGATCAATGTTCACCGTTCTAAAAATAAATTACGGGCTAGGTCTCAAACTCCTGCATCAAAAGCAAATGAAACATAGGAAAAAAGCCAAAGGGCATCTTAAAGAACAAGAGCCATCAGAGCATGCTAGGGATAGGGGTGTAGGATTTGTGTCAAGTGAACTGCTGCTCTTCTCATCACTGAGGTCTAATTCCAGCATTTCTATATCTCATATTGCGTTACTGTGGCCGAATTTACCCTGCACCAAAGAGATCCTGTCTGGGTCAGCAGCCAGTGCCTGCAGCGGGGAGTTTGAGTGACTGTGTTTTAAATAGCCGTCTCTTTTTGCCCAAGAGGGAGGAGCTGATTGCCTGCCTTTTGTAGGACTGGAAAGAGGAGTGGTTTTTTCACCATTGATGTTTAGAGAATATCCTACATTCTTTCCCAGAGGGATGTCAAAGCAGAGGTCCTCAGTAGCAGAGGTGGAGTTTACTCATCAACAAGAAATCCTTAGGGCGAGGCTTCGTGGTGCTAATCCAAGTTGTTATTCAGTTCTCTGTATCCAGGGAGGCAAATATAAATTGTTGTTCCAAAACAATCGGTCATGAGAGTCAACATATACCAGCTTTATTATGTGTGGAATTCACCTGTGCATTATAACCTTGACCTACAACACAGGTGACAGGACCGGGAAAAATACTAGTCTCCTCCTGGGCTTTCTGCACATCGTGCATCACTGGTGGGAGTGACGCAGCTTCATCTGGTGAGATGCAAATCTCTTCCATCACCAAAACCAGCTGCACGTGAGACCCAGCTTGTTGAGTTAGCTGGCTGTTTAAAATCAGAGATCACTCTGCTTCATTTCTCTGTCCCCTGCAAGTCTTCTGGTGTCCTTTCCATGGTGCCCAGTGGGAACCTCCTGCAGTCCAGGGCAGGTCAGTCTGGGAAGCCTCAAGCCGCTCCCTTCTTTGCTCAATTCAGAGAGAGCAGTTTTGTTCTTCAGACCTCTGTCTGCCGCTAAGATGTGACGTTTGCTACTGCCCAATAAAGGCCTCATGTCAGTCACCTGTTTTTTTGTCCTTCAGGTCTCCTCATCCTCCTTTGGTTTCCCCATTAACTGCTCTGTCCCCAGTCTGTGTCTTGCAGAACAAGTTGCTGAGAGCCACTGGCACTTGCCAGAAACAGTGGAAAATGATGCACACAGAACTGAAACAAGGATGTGAGGTTCACCAACAAGACAAAGAAAGAGAATTGTGGGGTTTTCATTTTATTGTGCTAGTGAGACCTTGTAGTCAAGGCTGCTGCAATTTAAATAACACACTTGTGGGTGTGGCAGAACCAACTGTACAAGTCTGAACTCAGATACTTTTTGTTATGCAATTAATGTACAAACCTACTGCTTCTACTTTTTGCTTTGGTGAAGGACTTGGGAGAGGACTTGTTTGTTGTGAGCTTTTGCTCCTTAAATGAAGGGAAGGGTACTCTCTTTTTAAAAAGAGCCATCTTTTAAATATTATCTGGATTGAAATTATTTGGGAACCCTTTGGTTGTTCACTTTGTCCACACTTCTGTCCTTGAGCATATGACTAAATCCAGCCACATCTCGGTCAGACCACTCTATTTAAAAGATCTTTTGAGCTTTATGATATATCTCCAGTCCCATGATTGACCAAGTCCCATGATTGACCAAGTCTTAGCTTCATAAGGACCCTTAGGGAGCAGTCAGACTCTTGCATGCTGTAGGGACTTAAATTAACCTGCTTAATTTGTGAAATACAGATATTTGTGGGCAGGCCACAGCCAGCACATCATTGCTAACCAATAGCTCCTGAGGTTGTGCTAAGCTGCTTGTAATCTGGAGGATGGATGGGGGTGGGATATCTTCTAGCAGGAGGTTTTCAAGCTAGAACCAAGCCTGGGGAATCCACTGAAAAACACCTGACTTCCAGGGCTCTGAAGCTGGCTGTGCCTGGCTAGAGAGTGGCTAGGTGGGAAGTAAGGAAAGGGAGAGCAAATTTTGTTGTTATTGTTGGCTGGGTCCTGCCTTCTGCCAGAGCCTGGAAAACTACACAGACCCACTGCCCAGAAATGTTTCCTTTGCCATCCTTGGATCCAAGGATCAGGACAAACCTTGATCTTCTGATGTGCAGCTTGGAGACAGAGATTCTGGTCCTGTGTGAGAAGGAAAACACCTCATGGCATTTTGGTCTTTGGCTGCAAGAATGTGCCCTTCTGCCCCATACAGGCATCCACATTACAAAGCTGGCTCAGACAAGTGAGACCTACTGATAGATCGATTTACAGGAGCCTGTGTGAGGAGGGACAGAGCAAGAAGCTCCTCTGAGCTTTCTGTGAAGAAAGCAGAATGGATTTTTTTTCCAGTCCAATTTTTGCTGATTGCATTCATTTCTTGGAAGCACCATTGACAGTTCTGCTTGATTTTACAGCTGTGCTGCAGCAAGCTGGAAATAAAAGAAAGGAAAGGAGGGAATCCAGAGCCAGGCAGCACATATACGCGGGCAGTGTGGCCCTGCTCCATAACTGGCATCATCACCAGCTGGGAAACCTGCTTTGGAAGGAGAAAGAACTATTTATTTAAGATATTTACCCTGCAGGTGAATTTCCACATCTTGGTCTCACTGGAAGTGAAGGAGCTGGTGAAATAACTGCAGGAACCACCTTTATGAACCAGGTCGTGGCTGCAAAGTGCTGAGGTCCCCACAGTGTCCAGCTGAGCCAGGGTGTTTGATTACAGCCCTGCTATCTCTGGGGGTAAACAGAGCTGGTTTGGCTGCAGTGTTAGATCAGGGCCAGGTCAGACAAGGACTGCACAGTGAAATAGTGGCTAACTGCAAGCCGGGAATGAAGAGGCGGTTCAAGAGGGGTTGTGAGAGTGTAAAGTTACTGCTGATGACGAAGTGTGGATTTGGGATACTGCATTGGGTAAGCCTCCAAATTCCAGTTGCATTTTTATAGCCCAATGAACCTTTTGCCAGTGAGGCAAATGTTAACCAGGGACGAGGAACGGGCAGGATGAAATAATTCCTTTAACAGCAACAAAAGAGAAAACCAGGAGAGCTGTGGTTTTTTTATGAGGCCACAGGCACAGTTTCAGGCCTAAAACATTCATTCCTTTTGCAAGCCAGCCCAGCAGAGCAAACCTCATTTGCAATTCGGCATTAATATCCAAGTCATCCAGTATTACCGTAACTCCAAGTCAACAGAGGTCTCAGAAGCACACATAGTTTTCAAAGCTAATAAACCATCCGATAGTTTTTTCAGCTGAAAAAACCCAGGGAATTTTATGTCAGAAAAAAAACCCCTTTAATGATTTTCTGGGGTCATAAATGGATTTTCAGTTTAAACATTAAGGTCTAGTAAAAACAAGCTAATGACAAAGTTGCTGAATGTGGATGTCCCAGTAGCTGCAGTGCCAGGAGCACCATCGGCAGCACCGGATTCAGCCCATCCCTTGCAAAGCATCCAGCTTGGGCCCTAAAGTTAACACAGAGTCTGTACGTCCCCATCCAGCTGGGAGTAAAGGGGTGCGTGTGATGGGCATTGTGACAAGGAGAGCGGACAGAGGTTTATCTTCCTAAGCTGCAACCATTTGCTGCCCTTGGGCAGCTGGAAAAAAGGATGAATGATGAGTCAATCTGCACAAAGTTAACTTATCAGTGTCATTTCTAAGCAAATTTGAACTGGTGCAAAGTTTATGTCATGTGAATCCCTTGTGCTGTGCAGCTGAGTTTTCTTTTCCTTCTCTTTAATTTTTATCTGATTGCTGGATTGCTGGTGCTGGATTCAGTGTTTTATCAAACCACAGGCTGGGAAAAGAAGCAGAGGCAGCAGATGCTGACATGTTGTGGCTCTGGGCTGAAGAGATTTCACAGTCAATGCTTCTGAACAGCTTTGCAGGTGGAACATGCTGTGGGCTTGCTCCCGAGAGGATGGTGGGTGGCAGCTCTTCATGGAGCTATCAGCCCTCCCCAGGGCACGTGTGGGCATCTCTGTGGGTCTGGGACCATGTGAGTAGGAGAAGTTCAGGAGAATCTGACCTTGCATGGAGAATCATAGAATCACCAGGCTGGAAAAGACCCACCGGATCATAGAGCCCAACCATTCCTATCAATCACTAAACCATAGCCCTCAGCACCTCATCCACCCATCCCTTAAACCCCTCCAGGGAAGGTGACTCAACCCCTCCTTGGGCAGCTGTTCCAGTGCCCAATGACTCTTTCCATGAAAAATTTTTTCCTAATGTCCAGCCTAAACCTCCCCTGGTGGAGCTTGAGGCCATTCCCTCTCGTCCTGTCCCTTGTCACTTGGGAGAAGAGCCCAGCTCCCTCCTCTCCACAACCTCCTTTCAGGTAGTTGGAGAGAGCAATGAGATCTGCCCTCATGCTGGGAAAGGGAAATTGGAGATACAGGGTACTTGCTCCCCAGCTGCTTTCTTGCAGCTGGCTGGGAAGGGACAGCACGGGACCGGCCAGAAAGGCAAGAGCCTGCCCTGAGCACTGTGACGGGAGCACTAATTTCAAACTCAGATGTGACCATCAAAGCTTGGCCTGAGCCCTTTCCAGCACCTGTTTGCGTAAAATCCTTTCGCAGGGGTTGCTGAAGCAGCTTTCCAGTAAATGCTGGATTTGTCACCGCGTCTCTGGCAGCTGCCCAGGAAATTAGGGCAATTAATGAGCAATAAGACACGTGAACCGTGAGAGGGAAGGGTAGCATTTTGTATGAATGAATTACTCGCGATTCACACTGCCTGAAATAACCTGTTTGCAAAAATATACTGTGTCCCCCCTTCAGTGCATTCACAAAGTTTAAGCAAAGGAGATTTTTCATTTGAGCAAACCCAACTGGGTTTGAATACTGCAGCACACAGCCTCTGCAATATATTAAGCTGATCAAATGTAATAGTAAGAAGGTTTTCTCCCTTGAAAATCATGGAATCATAGGATAGTTTGGGTTGCAGGGGACCTTAAAGCCCATCCAGTTCCACCCCTTGCCATGGGCAGGGAAACCTCCCACTGGATCCGGGGCTCCAAGCCCCATCCGACCTGGCCTTGAACCCCTCCAGGGATGGAGCAGCCACCCCTGCTCTGGGCAACCTGGGCCAGGGTCTCCCCACCCTCACAGGAAAACATTTCTCCCTGAGATCTCATCTCCTCTCTTTCAGCTTAAAACCCTCCCTCCTTGTCTTATCCCTGCACTCCCTGACCCAGAGCCCCTCCCCAGCTTTCCTCGAGCCCCTTTCAGTGCTGGAAGCTGCTCTGAGGTCTCCTCAGAGCCTTCTCTTCTCCTGGCTGAACAACCCCAACTCTCTTCAGCCTGTCAAAATGAAAGCTTTGAAAATCTCCCTCTGTTTTACCCAGAGGTGGAAATTTTTCATTAGATACAGGGACAGAAACCAGTGTTTGATCGGGGATTTATGGCAGAGCCACAGATGTAGCACTCTGACATTGAGATGAATGCTGTAACCTCTGAAAATTTAGGGGATTTCTGCTTCCCTTTTTGGCTAGTGCTTCCGTTTCAAGGCTGAGACATTTCCAAATTGTCCTTCACCAGAACGGGTTTCTTCCCCTGCATAATTCTGTTTTTGGAGAACCCGTGTTTGTAAGAAGAAGTTCCCAGGCAATGCTGTGGAGGTTGGCGCTGTTCTCTTGTGCCATTTTATAATGAATGTGACTGTCATCCTGAGGTTGATATAAACAAGTTCATGCTCCTGAAAACATAAATATTTACATAAATATTTTTTCAGGAAGGCAAGTGTCTGAGAAACAGATAAAGTTACATAAGCAAATGTTATCTGTCTGATGTAACACACCAAATACCTCATCCACTGAGTAATCTGGATGTGACATAATGGGGGAGTTGGATGAGTGAAATGTTCTCACCCCGAAACAAAGGAAAGCAGATTAAAGGGAGGTGGAATTGCTTGTTCCCAGGCTGCCTGTCCCCCGTGACCTTCCTCGTGCTCTGTTACATCCATTTCCAACAAAAGGTGCTTTTTTCCCCCCCTTCCTTTAAACAATGTAGTGGATATCCCTCTGTCCCTGTGCTGGGAAAAGCAGAGGAAGTGATGCAGCTCTGCTCTCCCTGTTTGCCAGCGAGTCATGTGCAGCTTTCCCAGAGTTGGGTGAGGAAAACTGCCAGGCTTTGGAAGCAATCCTGCAGCTGAAACAATAAAGTCTTGCTCTGGTCAAATATCATCACAGACGAACCATCTTTCCTCCTTTGCTTATGTGAGCAAACCCAACTGGGTTTGAATACTGCACTGAGAAGGGAAGCAGAAATGTGCAGGGTAAAAGTGCTTGTTCTTTCAAGACCTGAAAGACTGAGCACCATATCCTTACTCTTTCCAAGACTAGAATGTCCCAACAGTCCCTGCCTGGTGAAAGAACCAATTCTAAGCATTTTCTGTATGGAAGTATAATTTCCGTATTCCTCTGATTCCCCAGTACTCAAAATTGCCAGGGTGATTGTTCATTAATTACTTACTGTTTTGAAGTTTATACAACATGGAAAAAGCTCAGCAAGAAGGATGGTGACTAATGATGCATATTTAAGTAAACATGGGGAAGAGGTGAATGGGAATATTGTTGTTCAGATGGGATTTTTGTTTTGCTGCTGTTGATAGGGGATATATTTCTCCCTTTGTTTTTTACCCAGTAACGTGTTACCTGTTGCTCTCATGATCCTTGTGCTTTCCCTAACCCACTGCAGCTTTCAAAGACAGGACCACAGCAGAAGTCTTGGTCCCTGTAGACCAAGACTGGTCCGAGATAACAGATAATGGGATCGATGCTGTGCGCCTTGTAATGCAGCTCTTCTGTTCCTTGATGTAGCACCAGGCTCTTTGCTGATGGAAATCCAACATAGTTCAGGTTTGAGTTTGGAGCATAGCTGTTTATGTGCGGAGACATGGTTTGCTCAATACAGTTACCTCATGCTGACAGCTTTAATTTAATAAATGCAGAGCAGGATGCCTAAATGGATAATGAGGACCCGAGAGCCTCACTTACTCCATGCAATTTCTCATCTCGCATCCTCTGGTTTCCCCCTAGCTCCCACAAGGAATTCGAATTCCTGTCCTCAGTTGTGGTTTATGACAGTTTTGAGCCCATATCGAGTAATTCCTGTCTCCATCCCCCCAGATATCTCCGTTCTCCTGAGGCATTTGTTCACGCCTTGAAACCACTGCCTGAATGTGTTATTTTATTTCTTTTCTGACAGCTCTAGCAGTAACAAATGGGAATTACATTCTTAATAAACAGTCCACTCCCAGGAGATCTGACTACTGGCCAAGTTTGGCTTCCAAATCCTTACAGGGGCTGTAGGTAGGCAGCCAGCCTGGCTTTGAGAAGGATTTGATGTGTCCTAGTGATGGACAGTGCCTGCTTCAGAAAACAGGGCTGCCTAGAACAAGGAACCAAAGGAAAGCCTTTAATAGGACAGCAAAGGTGTAAAAGGCCCATGGCAAATGAACAGTCTGAGGAAACTTCCTTGGATTTGGTCTGGAGGATCTGAAAGTGGTGATTGTGGTGGCATGGTAGGGTGCTTGTGTGCCTGGTCCTGCAGGTGCTGATGGTTCTTTGGAGGCTGCTTCCACGTTCAACTCTGCTGCTGTCGAGGCAGAAACCAGCTGGGCATGGGCTGTGTAGTGCTGTAGCTTTTGTCTGGAAAGGGTGGATGATTTGCTGTTCTCAACTGTCATGTAAAGGTGATATGTTCAAAGTGGCCTCCATAGGAGCCATAGGCACACCTGATGCCTTTTGCTTTCCAGTTTTCCTTTCCATTTTCTGCTATCATGAATTCCTTCAGCACAGGGCACAAGTAAGCCTGCTCGTGCTAATTTACGAAGTACAGTATTGTATTTACTGCAGGCTGCTTCCCGGGGGTGGGACTGCTGAGCCTCAGTCCCTGCCAGCTTGCCTCCTAGCATGACTGCAAATATAAGAACTTCCCAGTGTGAGCTGGTGCTTGTATTTCAGTAAATATTAAAAAGAATCACTGTTTGTTTGTTGAAGTAATGGCCTCTGATACAGCCTCCTGGCAGTTTCTAATCTGGCTGTCGGAGCTGGAGGGCACTGCCCATACTTTGAGGTGTTTTTGTTGGTGGTGTTGGGCCAGGCTGTTACCCAAGCGTATTGTATCCTGAGCTTTGTTTATGATGTTGGCATATAAACCGTCATGAGAGACTGAGCACGGGCAGCAAGTCATTAAGGAGGTGAATGAATACACCATAATGTTATGTTGTTATTACTTCATCGCTAAAAGTCATCAAGAAAGCCTCTTGGCAGGTGGAATCATAGAATCATAGAATCACCAGGTTGGAAGAGACCCTCCGGATCATCGAGTCCAACCATTCCCACCAATCTCTAAACCATGCCCCTCAGTACCTCGTCCACCCGGTCCTTAAACACCTCCAGGGAAGGCGAATCAACCACCTCCCTGGGAAGACTGTTCCACTGCCTAATGACCCTTTCAGTGAAGAATTTTTTCCTTATGTTGAGCCTGAACCTCCCCTGGCAGAACTTGAGGCCATTCCCTCTCGTCCTGTTCCCTGTCACCTGGGAGAAGAGCCCAGCTCCCTCCTCTCCACAACCTCCCCTCAGGTAGTTGGAGAGAGCAATGAGGTCTCCCCTCAGCCTTCTCTTCTCCAGGCTGAACACCCCCAGCTCTCTCAGCCGCTCCTCTTGTTCTCCAGCCCCTTCACCAGCTTCGTTGCTCTTCTCTGGACTCGCTCCAGAGCCTCAACATCCTTCTTGTGGTGAGGGGCCCAGAACTGAACACAGGATTTGAGGAGCGGCCTCACCGGTGCCGAGGACAGAGGTAGAAGAACCTCCCTGGTACTGCTGGTCATGCCATTTCTGATCCAAGCCAGGATGCCGTTGACCTTCTTGGCCACCTGGGCCCCTGCTGGCTCCTGTTCAGTCACTGTCAACCAACACCCCCAGGTCCTTCTCCTCCAGGCAGCTTTCCAGCCAGGCTTCTCCTAGTCTGTAGCTGCTTAGGGTTGTTGTGCTCCAAGTGCAGGACCCGGCATTTGGCCTTGTTAAACCTCATGCCATTGGACTCTGCCCAGCAGTCCAGCCTGTTCAGATCCCTTTGGAGCCTCCCAACCCTCCAGCAGATCCACACTTCCACTCAGCTTAGTGTCATCTGCAAACTTGCTAAGGGAGCACTCGATGCCTTCATCCAGGTCATTGATAAAGACATTGAACAGGGCTGGACCCGGCACTGAGCCCTGAGGAGCCTCACTTGTCATTGGCCTCCAGCTGGATTTAACTCCATTTCCCACCACTCTCTGGGCTCCCATCCAACCAGTTTTCCACCCAGGAGAGTGTGCGCCTGTCCAGGCCAGAGGCCGACAGTTTCCAAAGCAGAATGCTGTGAGAAACTGTATCAAAGGCTTTACTAAAATCCAAGAAGACTACATTCACAGCCTTTCCCTCATCCAAGAGTTGAAACCATACAGGACTATTCTGTTATCTGGAGCTTTTGTATTTTATCAAAAAAGGAGCATCCAGTGTTTTTTTTCTGTAGCCTGCCAGGGTGAGTGAGTGTTTGTGGCTGTGGGGAGAGGTGTAGGAGGCAGCATTCCTCTTGGGGATGTTGGATTGCCAGCATGGAGCTTGTCAGCAATAAAAAAGAATACGAGTAAGAGCTATAAGCTAGGACTGGAAAAGAGGTGGGTTAGGAAGCTGGCATCACTCATATGGCCATTTTCCAAAATCCCAAAGGGCTGCCTGGAGGGAATTCTTCCCGAGCCAGTTCAGGACTGTGATGCACGACAAATGTAATTCCAACCAAATGCCTCCAGCACCTCTTGATAATTTATCTCCCTGATTCCTGAGTTTCCTAGCAACGAGATTAGTCCCAGCAACACATGGTCGGTGCAGCCAGGACACATGGGCTGGCACTGCCTGGCGGCCCTGCAGGTGCCCAAGTGCTTCTCACCCAGTTTTGTGCCCTCTTCCCACCTCTCCCTAGGCTGCTATCCCCGTGTCCTCCACCCAGCTGGCTGTTTGGGACCGGGCCATGCCTGTCCTCTCAGGAGCAGCTGTTTGAGGTTCACATACTCCTGCTGCAGTTAAAGCTTTTGTGTAATTTCAGTTTGCAATGGGATGTTAAGGTATGCTCTGTAATGCTATAAAATAAACAACCCCAGATTATTTTTTTTAAATGAGTATAAGGCTAATAGCTAGAAATCCTTCATAGCCATAAAGAATATATAGTGGGACAGGAGCATTGCACTAGGAATCTGTCTGCTGGAGGTTGAATTATTTTCAAGTTTTAATGGGCTTCTGGAGTCACTTGCCATAATCCTGGAAGCAAAGGTGAAGCAGTAAATCTACTGTGACTCAGAGTCTGTACCTGGGTGAGAAACCCTCAAAAACGTTACTGCCAGGCACCAGTTTTATTTTGGAGGCAGCAAGTGAGGTGCGTTGAGGGAAGCACTGAGGGACATGGTTTAGTGATTGATAGGAATGGTTGGACTCGATGATCCGATGGGTCTTTTCCAACCTGGTGATTCTATGATTCTATAAGCCCTCTATAAATCACCCAGAAAAGAAGGAGACCCAAATGAGAATTCCAAACAACACATGGATGCAATCCATAAAAGTTTTTCTCTCCCAGGAAGAAAATAAGAGATTCGGGTACTTTATCAAATTGCAATTAAGATTTCTGTATTTCTGTAGCCACAGGCACAAGCTTTATTTTGCCATTATATTTAATATAGTTACTCCTCAGAAATCTGAAGTGACATCTGAAATAAACAGTGGGTAGATCTATCAGCCTGGAGCCTTATGTCCTAGTGCCTGACCTCCTGTGTGATGCTTGCTCTTCCTGGGTGCCCATCATGAGAACTAGGCTTCTACCACACGAGAGTCCATGCTAAGGAACTCAAGAAAGAAACCTCTCCTTTTGAGACAGATCTTCCTGCAATGAACTCAGACAATCTGGGCGGTCTAGGAGTCCTTTGCAGTTGTAAGCATAGCATGGTTTCCTTTAATAGATTTACTTCTGCCATCTTAACAGGGAAAGTTGTGGTGAAAGAAACTTCATAGTTCTGCCAATGTGCCTCATGCTGCATTCATAGAATCACAGAATCGTAGAATGGTTTGGGTTGTAGGGGACCTTAAAGCCCATCCAGTTCCACCTCTTGCCATGGGCAGGGACACGTTCCACTGGATCAGGGGCTCCAAGCCCCATCCGACCTGGCCTTGAACACCTCCAGGAATGGGGCAGCCACAACTTCCCACAACTTCCCTGGGCAACCTGGGCTTGGGCCTCACTACCTGTCTCCTACTGAAATGTATGGACTACCAGGTACACCTAGAAATGAATGCATCATTGGAAAGGCATTATAATAGGTCATTTACCACTTAAATTTGTTATTTGCTTTCGATCTTTTTTCTATCACCTCCAGAAGTTACGAAGCTTAATTGCCACCCTGCGTCTTGCTATCTGAAGTCACTAAGTAGCAGACAGAGGAAGGGCAAACCACTCAAGATATCTATTGCTCCTGCAGGAAGAAGGGTTTCTCTAGAAATCCCCCCTGGGACTAGGAGCCCTCAAAAGGTGCTGTTGACTGCTGAGCTGAGGGCTCCAAATGTTGACCTGGCAGCAGGATCAGAGAGCTCAGACCTTGCCAATGATGCTCAGGGTGTTTGCACAGAAAGCACATGGAGATCTTCTCCATCGCGATGTTTTGGACATCTTATTATGTAATTATCTGGGTATGGACTGTACAGGCACGTCTTTGAGGAGACGATTAGCTGTTTTGCTGATCCTGAAGCACCAATCTGGACTTGCATGGGTCGGTAAAGCTGTTGAGACAGGTTTAGCCAGGAAACAGTTTCAGGCTTCTAAAGGTGTGATTCAAACCCCAATTAAGAGGATAAAACCTGTATGTGTGTGACTCAGGATGCAGTTAGTGATGGGAAAGACAACTTTACAAAAGCTGCTGAATTTAATTAAATCTGTATTAAATCAATATTTTATTTAGGAAACACAAGCGTTATATGCTTCAGGTCTTGTGGAAATAAAGCTTTCAGCCCTCCCTGAGGTGTCCCTGTGTCCATCCTGCAGCAGCACAGCTCCCTCTCCTGACTGCAGAGCTCAGCCGCGCTGAGATAAATGTGTTATTAAGCTCACTATGGTACAGGTTCATTTTTGCAGCATAGAAATCCAGCCTAAACCTCCCCGGTGGAGCTTGAGGCCATTCCCTCTTGTCCTTTCCCCTGTCACTTGGGAGAAGAGCCCAGCTCCCTCCTCTCCACAACCTCCTTTCAGGTAGTTGGAGAGAGCAATGAGGTCTCCCCTCAGCCTCCTCTTCTCCAGCCTAAACACCCCCAGCTCTCTCAGCTGCTCCTCTTGTTCTCCAGCCCCTTCACCAGCTTTGTTGCTCTTCTCTGCACTCACTCCAGAGCCTCAACATCCTTCTTGTGGTGAGGGGCCCAGAACTGAACACAGGATTCGAGAAGTGGTCTCACCAGGGCTGAGGACAGAGGGAGAAGAGCCTCCCTGGACCTGCTGGTCACGCTGTTTCTCATCCAAGCCAAGATGCCATTGGCCTTCTTGGCCACCTGGGCCACTGCTGGCTCATGTTCAGTTGGCTGTCGACCAACACCCCCAGGTCCTTCTCCTCCAGGCAGCTTTCCAGCCAGACTTCTCCTAGTCTGTAGCTGCTCAGGGTTGTTGTGCCCCAAGTGCAGGACCCGGCATTTGGCCTTAGTTACTGTGCGAACGTGCTTTTTGCTTAAAGCATGGATACACCTGTTTGTCAGTCTGTGATGCTCTGATTCTTTCACCCTGTGAAAAGATTTTGAACTCTTGATTGTCCACCTTCCTCAGGGGCAGATAGCTTAGATTACCCTTAGACATACTCTATTTCTGCTTGTACAAGGGCTTGATAGACCCTGCTTTTGTGGCTCAAGTGCCTTAATGCACCATCTTGGCTGGAGATAGCTTGGACAACAGTTGTCTCCTGAAAACAAGGCCAGTTTCTTACACTAAGGACCATGCAGTCAGCTGTATCCCCAACAACAGCTTTCAGAGAGGATGCTGTATCTGTTTTGGACTTCAAGAAGCCCACAGAACAGATATAGGGATAGAAAGGTGAGCACTGTGAGTAGTTGAAGACACAAATCTCACATTCTCTTCTCCCCAGTGACAGGGGACAGGATGAGAGGGAATGGCCTCACACTCCTCCAGGGGAGGTTTAGGCTGAACATTAGGAAAAAAATTTTCACAGAAAGGGTCATTGGGCACTGGAACAGCTGCTCAGGGAGGGGGTTGAGTCACCTTCCCTGGTGGGGTTTAAAGGATGGGTGGATGAGGTGATGAGGGACATGGTTTAGTGTTCGATAGGAATGATTGGACTTGATGATCCAGTGGGTCTTTTCCAACCTGGTGATTCTATGATTCTCATCAGCCGTGCCACTCTACCTGCATTACCCCATGAGGCCCAGCTGCAGAAATGGCCCAAACCCACCCAAACTGGACTTCTGAGAGGAGCTGCGTTTCAGGCAAGGGGATCACAGGCTGTTGGGGAGCTCCATCTGGTGAGACAAAGCCTCAAACATCTTGGAGAGCTGAAATGTGTGTCAGAGCCTGGCAGCGACCCTCCAGATCACCACTGATGCTGGGTTCACAGGGACTTCTTATGGTTGCAGGGGAATAAGCCAGAATAACACAGTTTATTGTAAGCCAGTGCCTCCTCGCAGCCTCAGCACCAGGCACTAGATGTCCTTGCATGCCGTGCTGTGGGCAGGCAGCCTCCCTGCACTCTACAGGCTGCAGGGGGGACATTTCAATGAGCCTAACAACCACAGGACAAAAGCGACCCTTTTCCAGCTCTGGCCTTGAGGGACAGAGGTGACATTGTGGGGAAAAGGCACTTGCTGCTCCTCTTCTCTTCACCTTCCCCTGGGATCTCCCAGATTAGAAGTTGCTTCACTCTGGGGGTCATTTTCCATGAGATACGGGCAAGCTCTTGTTGTCCATGCACCTCCTGGCACCTGCAGCTTGAAGTTACTTAATGGCGATCCCATTAAATTATTTCAAGAGCAGCACTTTGTTGTGGGAAATCAATAGCTGCCTTGTAGGCCTGTTGATGTCTTGGTGAAACCCATTAAATTACATGAGTTTGATCCCAAAGTGGCAAATGCAGCAGCAGTTTAAAATAGCTTCACAGCCAGCAAGCCCAATATGTGCTTATAAAGTGAATCTTTTTCTGTCCAGCGACGAGCAGGACTGGCAAAACGGAAGATGTTCCTCACCCAAACTCTTAGTGAATAATTACTGGAGTAGTGTAAGATATAAATAATTTCCCCACTTCTGTCACTTCGAGGACAGCAAATAAGGACAAATAAAATACTGTAGGAAAAATGAGCGTGCCGGGTGCTTGAACAATAAGGAGTAGCCTTGAGTATGCTACTAAACTGATGGTCTGTAAGTGAAAACCACGTTCACTCCTGGGAGCCGCAGTAAGCATCTCACTGGGAGCCTTGACAGACCTCCCTTCCTCACAAAACCGCACTCCCCAGAGTGGCTGAGAGAAAACTCCCAGCAGCTTCTCAAGTCCCCGGGTATTAGCACAGTGTGTCCAATTCCTCATGCATTTCCATGTCCAACTCTTCTTGATTCCCACAGAGCAGGTCGGGGGTGCTCACACCCCCAGGCTCCAGCCTGGTGCCAGGATTGTGTGGAGCAAGCCTTGCTTGTAGGTTTAGCCTCTTTCGACAGAGATTTTGTGCCAAAATCACTCCTGTTCTGCACTTTCAGTAGAGCTTTGAGAACAGAGAGCAATGCCGCAGGCAAAAGGATAACTCAGGAAAATTTGATGCCATTCTGAATAAGCTCCGTGCATTCACAGCTTTAGCCACAGGCTAAATATGTTAAGAATATTAAAGTTTTCTATTTTATTTCTTTAAACCAAGCATCCCCTGGGGCATCTCTTGGCTGGCATCCTGCCTGTACCCTGCACCCTGACCTCTCCAGGAGGGGCTTTGCTACTATGCTTATATTTGCCACTATGCTTATATACCCCAGAGGGAGTCCCTTTTACATTGAAAGTTGTCAGATTTTACCCTCTGAGCAGTAATGAACAGTATTTATTGCCAGTAATAAACTGCGGAAATCTTTCTTCCCACAAATGTGGCCAGAGGTGATATCTGCTGGGCAAAGGAGGAAATTGCTTCGGAATGTAATTATGAAGGGCATGAGCAATGGGAAAATTGCCAGTTCCTCCTCCCCACTTTTTCTATGAAGAAGCTTGATAGCTCTAATTTAAATACATTTACAGTCATATTTTATCCATTAAACTCTCATAAATTAACAGTTTTATGTGGCAATTGAGGAGAACGCGAAGTCAATTTTAAAGAGGCGGTAATTTATTTAGGTGCAATAGTACAATTGTTTTTTTAATTGGCAGCCATGCCCCCACACAGGCTTATACATTTGAAGTCTACAATTCCCCATTTCTGTGCTTTTTATGCTGTTACATACAATCCAGTATCAGGTGTACCAGGCACGAGAAAGAAAGGGCAATTTTGAAAGGTCATCAGAAATGGATTAGCTTACTCCAAGGCTTAGTAGTTCTGACCTAAATTGCATGTTGGAGTGGAAAATATTATGGTCTGCTTTATATGAAGCCTATTACAGGTAAAAAAACATGCAATAAAAATGTTACAGTACCCCTTCCCCACTACAGCACAATCACAAGCCCTATCGAGTCAACGGTGGGTAGGTTTTGGTATTAAATGCTCATTTTCTTAATTGCTAAAACAATGGAATTGGGTAATGCTCCCTTGATACCCAAACAAGCAGGCTACAAAGGCCAGTACAAAACCAACCACTACCCTCTGAAATTATGTAGCAGCCAACAGCAGAAGGGTTTTACCTGCTGTTTGCCTGCATCCCTGCACCTCAGAATAACAAAAAACCCCACAATTCTTTGGTTTTTAAGGCTTCTTCTAAAGGGTGGCACCTTCCTTGGGGAGAAAAGGAAATACTTGCAGCTGGCTTGGTGCCCCCAGCCAAGGTGTCTGCATTTTCACAGGATGCCCAGACCATCCTGGGCACCCCCAGCTAGGAGTCGTGCTGCTACCGAGGACTTGGGAGAAGCTCTACAGCTCCCTGGTGAGCCTGTGGATGCAATGGGAAGGTGAGTCTCTGGTGATTTGAAGCTTTGGTGGCATTAATTAATTAGTTAATTAATTTATTAACTAATTTATTTATTTACTCATTCATTTATTTATTTATACTTATGATAGCAATTCCTCACACTGCTCTGGAGAACCATCTCAGAGCTCTGGGGAAGTCTGGGTATCTGAGGACTATAATGTCCTATTCCTGCCAGAGTTTTATTTGGCAGGGAGATTAGTTCAGGTAATTCCCCTCCTCTATGATGTTTCCCAGATATCTGTGGGCTGTTTCTAGGATTAGGACCAGAAATAACCTGAACTCTTACGCTGCCCTGATTCCCATTTGCAATAACCAGGTGCATTGGTGGGCCAGGTAATTCCTAAAATATTTCCTGAGGAGAAGATGGTTGGGAGGAAGCAGGAGTCCTTTAAAAGAGCAGGTTTTTTGCTTATTAGTGTACCTGCTGTTGGAAGAAGCTCTGGAGGTATTTAAAATTAAAGTCTATGCTTTGTCTTAATGCAAGGACCAGTGTAGTACTCCAAGATCAATGTGGCATGAAATGGTTGTGCTCGAAGCTTCTTATTTATTCCGTGGTGTGTCCCCCAAGCTCTTTACCCCCCAACCTGCAGAGGAAAGAGGGCTTTGTTGTGTTTTTAGGGGTGCACATAGCTCAGGCTTGTAATAGCCTCCCTGGGTCTTCTCCTTCAGTTCTGTCTGGTGCATTTTGTTATCGAATCACCTAGTTATTGCATGTTGCATTGAAATAAATATAAATTAATGCAGGACTAAATCAGGGTTTCGGTCTCTGGGCTGGGTAGACAAGATTGTGCTGCCTAATTCCCATCTCTATAATGGGGTCACCGTTTTCTCTTCCTGCCATCGAACCATTGGATTAACCTCAGCCCCAAGTCGTTAGTAAATATTAGTAAGTCATACGTGACATTTTGCACGAAGCAAGGCTGCTGGTCCTGCCGGCTGGAAGTTTTTAATTAAATAAAGTTTCCTGCTGTGGGCAGAGGGGCAGGGGGGAGAAGGCAGGATTCAAAGGGCAGATGAAAGCTGCTGCCTCTGCCAGCTGCACTAGGGTGCAAGCAGGACTTCTGGTCTGTCTTGGACCTTTCTTTGAGAGGAGCCCTTGGGTTCTTCAGGTGGCCTCTCATCTGAAATTATAGCACAGGGCTTGAGCTCCTTCTCCAGCAGCCTTTCCAGAAGCTGCTGAAAAATGGGTGTAGCATAGGAACAAGCCTCATATGCAAGCTTGTAGAGCAAACATCACCAGTAGCAGGGGGAAAACAATGTTCTCTGGAGCACCATGGGCACGGAGAGGAAAAACTGGGCCAATATCAGCCCTGAAACTGCAGTGTCAATAGGCTCTTCTTGATATCTCTGAGCTTCTGAACTTGGAGCTAAGGGTGTGGGAGAATAGGTCTGATCTCTCCCAGTGTTCAACTACCTTTCTGTCCTTGCTTTAGCCTACGTTTGTAACGCTATAGTGGTCTGGGACCATGCGTGTGCCTGGCTCGCACTGCAGTGGGGAAGCTCAGTGTTACGTGTCAAAGATGACATGTAGAAGGAGGAGCTGCAGCTGCTACCTTTCCCTCTGAAGCTCACCCTTACTGCTCTTGGGCAGGGTTTGAGCTCTCTGCCTGCAAAACAGTACAGAAAACAAAATACCACTGGGTGAGCAGTGGAGACAGCGGGCTGTGCTGCGTTCTGGGCTCTGCCGCCGTTGGGCACTGCATTGTCTGCCCACTCCAGGTCTATCAAGATCTGTAATTAATGCTTGCTGCTTTCTTTGGGATGTACTTTGCCTGCATTTAACTGTGCTTTTTGTTGTCTCCTTTTTGTTCTCTTCTATTTATTCCTATGCCACTCAATATCTGCATTATGCATAAAGCTTTCAAGGCAGCCAAGTGCCTGCTGGTGGTCCCATGCTCTCCACCTTTAATGAAAGAGCAAAAAGTGTGCTGGGTGCTAGGCAGCAGCAGCAGCTAAAGAGATGCTCAACTATCTGGCTAAAAAAGCAATCGGATGTCAAAACTGTATTGCCTTCATCTGTCCATCATTTCTTAGTTTATTCTTCTGGCCTTGGTTGATGACTACTTGCTTAGGACCTGGACAGCCCTGTGACCAGTAGCACGGGGTGGCAGGAGAGGTTGGCAAAGCCCTGATGCCTTGGCTACGGTTGTGTTTATTTGCAGAGGACAGACGGTGTCCTGTTGCCCTTGGCAAGAATCCGCAGATGAGTTTTGGCACAGGGAAACCGACCTGAGGTCTCTGCTTCTACCCTCCCCCTTGGCTGTGGTGCGACAAGTGTGTTGGGACCAGCCTGATCAAATGCTTTGGGCTTCCTGGACTTTCTCATCTGCCCTAGCAAGCACAAAATTGTCTTTGCCATTTGTCCTTCAAAGGGAGACTTAAAAGCTCATAGAAACTTGAGGGAAAAACAAGCCCCTAGCAGCAGAGCCAGTTAAATTTCCAGTGTAAATGACTGGCTTCTTCCTAATGACTAAGTGGCTGAAACTTTTTCTGTCTGTATCCATTTAGGAGGTAAAAAGAGCATTTAATTGTGGTAGAGATGGTTTTGATATTAACCAGAACTGATTTTGACAAAAGCACAGAAACAGCACCAAACTTCCAAACCCAGTCTTCAATCTTCATAACACAAAGAAAGGAAAATTCAAAGAACCTCATTTGTAAACTTGGTCAGTAAATACTTTTAAATAATGAACGTAGTAATTCTAAACCGAGTGTGATTTATACAGTGTGAACCAGCCATTTAGCCCTGTCTAAAGAAGAAAGAATGAATAATCTGAGGACTGTAAAAGTACAGGAGAGCACGAAAACCCCGGTCATGAGGGGTATGGGCTGGTTGGCACCATTACATAGGGATCCAGCCCTCCTAAGCCCGTGGCACAGATGAGAAGATGTGTTTTGCCTTAGATTCTCTGCTGTAAGATGTTAGTGGGGAGTAAACGACGGCCAGGTTGCACACCAGCCTGCTCTGAGCGTGCCTGTAAATGAACACAGAGCCATTAAAATGCTCCATACAGCTCCTATGAGCCAATATAAAGCCCATGAAGGTCTTCTGTTTTCCCTCATTATTTTTTTTATTGCTGGAGAAGAAGGAAACCCTGAAAGGCGAGAGCTCAGTTAAAGAGGGGCTCAGCCTATGGGCATCCTGGCTTACTACCACGCTCCTCTCTGCCCCATCTATCCAAGAGCCTTTCAAAAGCCTCCAGCCATTATCCCCCTGCCCCAGCAGAGAGATACAGGCTCCCACTCGCTTTCCTTTGAGCAGCAGCTGAAAGGAAATTAAGCATTCCCCATCTTCCACCTCAAATACAGGAATTTTGCCCTAATTAACCTGAACAAAGAAGGGTGGTTAGAAGAAGAGAGTAAATATTACCTCCAGATAGGCTTTGCTGAGGGATCTGAGCTTTGGTGTGCTGCAGCTTATAAGCTCTGTTTGAAGAAATCATTTGTTGCTGGTTATTTTTCTTTTAAAGCAGTTGCTGGTCGGGAATTTTTGAGCAATCACGCTGTTCTCATTTGGAGATCAGGTGTAAGGCTCAGGGTAGGAAGGATGTAATGCTTGCATGAGAGTGCTGGGTTTGCTAACTCCTGCAATCAGAGATGTTCAGATTTGGGAACACGGCTCCTGTGGGGCATAAAGTTTCCTAGAGCTGCCGTGAGAGCAGGTCTGGCTGCTGTGAGTGAGCAGGGGGGAAAGGCCATTCGGAGCCTGAGGCCAATCCAGTGCTCTGGGGAACTCTCGGAGAGGGTCTGCCTGGCAGCTCTCTGGCTTTGGTGCCTTTCTGGGTCTGATTTCAAACTGGGAGCATCTCCTCAAGTCTGGAGAGGGGGCTGAAATTATTATCATTTTGGCTAGAAGACTTATTGCCCCTACTGCAGGTGCTTATCTTGACCTGTGCAGGTGAGCACAGGTGCCTCACAAAAGAATATCCTCATAATACAGAATTACAGGACTAGACATACACGTCCAGCTGAGTGCTGCGATTAGCTCTGTAGCCATGAACGCTGCCATACCCCCTCTGGAGTTGCTGGCCTTTACCATATAGGGGCTTTTTTGGAGTAGAAGTAGGGGATGAGGGGCAAGTTTTATTTCCTAGTGAGAAATTTGTTCTCTGCTGTCCTTACAAAGAGCTGCTAAAATCCGTTGTGAGGATAGGGGGGCTGCAGAGGGAAGAGGGCATGCCATAGGGATGCTCTTAGAAACGGTGTGACCAGCAGGTCCAGGGAGGTTCTTCTCCCTCTGTACTCAGCACTGGTGAGACTGCACCTCAAATCCTGGGTTCAGTTCTGGGCCCCTCACCACAAGAAGGATGTTGAGGCTCTGGAGCGAGTCCAGAGAAGAGCAACGAAGCTGGTGAAGGGGCTGGAGAACAAGAGGAGCAGCTGAGAGAGCTGGGGGTGTTTAGCCTGGAGAAGAGGAGGCTGAGGGGAGACCTCATTGCTCTCTCCAACTACCTGAAAGGAGGTTGTGGAGAGGAGGGAGCTGGGCTCTTCTCCCAAGTGACAGGGGACAGGACGAGAGGGAATGGCCTCAAACTGCACCAGGGGAGGTTCAGGCTGAACATTAGGAAAGAATTTTTCACGGAAAGGGTCATTGGGCACTGGCAGAGGCTGCCCAGGGAGGGGGTTGAGTCACCTTCCCTGGAGGTGTTTAAGGGACGGGTGGATGAGGTGCTAAGGGACATGGTTTAGTGTTTGATGGGAATGGTTGGACTTGATGATCCGGTGGGTCTCTTCCAACCTGGTGATTCCATGATTCTATGAAAAAGGATTCTTTGTGCTGGAGCGAGGAGGCAGTGCCCCCCCAAATCCACCCTGTCCCCCCTTTTGTTCTTGGGGCAGGAGCCCCTCCAGCCGGGCGGGAGGAGGTGGAAGAAGAGGTGGAGGAGGTGGTGGAGGAGGAGGAGGAGGAGGAGGAGGCGGAGGAGGAGGGAGTCCCCGGCTCCGGCATGAGGCCGGGCTGAGCGATGTGCGAGCAGGCGACGCGCTACTGCCGGGCCGGCGTGCAGAGGCTGCTGCGCAAGCCGCCGCCGGCGCTGCGCGGGGTGGACGGGCTGCTCCGCTGGTTGGTGGCCAGGATGGGCGACAAGGGCGTCCCCGAGCGGGAGCTGCTCACCCCGGGGGCCGCCGCGCAGAGGAAAGGCACCTCCGTCATCCTCGATGTGAGTGGTACCCGCCGCGGGGGGAACGATGCTCCTCGCCGGCTCCTGCCTCCCTCTCTCCCCGCCCGCATCCCGCACCGGCTACGGGTTATTTCTCGGGTTCTGCACCCGCTGAACTGCTCGGGGTCGGGTTGGAAGCCGGGTGCTGCGATTCCCGACTGGGTGGGCACGGGGGTGTAGCTCGGAGCGCGGAACCCCTTGCTGGGAGGGTGCGAGAGTGATGCCCAGGTCCTACAGCCCCTCTCTGCCCGGCTCCCACTCGGCCACTTCGGAATCGCCGCTGCTTCCCGGGTTCGGCATCCGCGGGGCTGCATCCCGGTCCAGCATCTCCTGGACAGCTGGGCAAGGGGCTGCATCCCAGTCCAGCATCTCCTGGACAGCTGGGCAAGGGGCTGCATCCCAGTCCAGCATCTCCTGGACAGCTGGGCAAGAGGCTGCATCCCAGTCCAGCATCTCCTGGACAGCTGGGCAAGAGGCTGCATCCCAGTCCAGCATCTCCTGGACAGCTGGGCAAGGGGCTGCATCCCAGTCCAGCATCTCCTGGACAGCCGGGCAAGGGGCTGCATCCCGGTCCAGCATCTCCTGGACAGCTGATCAAGGGGCTGCATCCCGGTCCAGCATCTCCTGGACAGCCGGGCAAAGGGCTGCATCCCAGTCCAGCACCTCCCGGCAGCCGGGCAAGGGGCTGCACTCCGGCTCCTGCAACCACGGTTCTCACAGGCGAGCACCGCGGTTCCTAAACCCTCTTTGCCGGATAGTGCAGCCACTGGCCGGCTTGGCATCAGAGTTATTCCTCGTGTCCTCCAGCCCCGGCTGTTCGAGGATGGGGTGCTGCCGACATCCTGCATCTCCTGGAGTGGCTGGGCATGGGGTTGCAGCCCGGGTTCTGCACCCACTTGTCCTGACCCTGCACCTCCTAGACTGGCTGGACACTAGGAATGCAGTCTGGGTCCTGCAACCCTTTGCCCTGCACACTCTGGGACAGTTGCTAATGAGATGAGCCCTGGTCCTGCGTCTCCTGAGCATGGAGGTGCAGTCTCGATTCTATATCTCCCCCCTTTTCTGAGTCCTGCATCCCCAAAGTGGTGGAGTTCTACTTTTCTTTTTTTTTTTTTTTTTACTGGGTAGGCACGGGGATGCAGCCTCTATCTTTCATCTCCTTGCACTTCTGGACTGGCTGGGCATGGGCATACACTCCAAGTAATTCAGTCCCTTTCCCAGGTCCTGCAGCCCCTGGACCAACAGGGATAGGGATGCATCCTGGGTCCTTAATGCTGATATTAGCTTGACTGGACAGAGATGTAGGACTCCAGGTCCTGCAACCTTCCAGTCTTGCAATGTGGGTTGCCTCAGGTTAGCTGGGCACAGGGGCGCACCCCAGGTCCTGGATCACCCCAAGTCCTGGACCCCAGTCCGTGAAGGGCTGTAGCTGCGAGGGTCCTGGATGCCTGCGAGAGCTTGGGACCTGGGGGTCCTTTACCCAAGCTGGAGGGGACAGGGGATGAGCTTAGTGCCTCGGCTGCAGTATTTATAGATTTCCTGATTAGGAAACTAACGAGGCTATTTGCACTTAAATGAATAGGGAGAATGGAGTGGAATCAACCAGAGTGCAAATGGTGTAATTACAGTATTTCTGCAGCATCTAGTAATTAAACACCAAGATCCTCAGCTCTGCTGTTTCCTAGCTTTAAAAAAGTAGTGAATGCAAAAATAAGCTATTGAGGCATTTGCTGTGGTGGCTGGTAACTCACGCTCTCCTCTAGCCTCAGAGTTAGGCAGTAGTATCTCTTCCAAGCGAGCCCTTGTGTTTTCCATAGGATTGTTGAATCTTTTACCACATCCCTGGTGGGTATTGGCATGGGCTGGTGAGTCCAAACCTCACAACATCTCTGAGTACCTTGGGCTGATTGGCATTTTGTTTCCCTCAATAAACCAATGCGACTGTGTCTATTGTGCTGCCCAAATCGGCTCCGAGAGCAGAGCTTGATGCGTAGCAGTGCCCGGTGAAATGGGCTGGCAAGCAGGCAGCTGCAGGCTGTAGGAAATGCTGCTTTAGCAAGAAATTGAAAGGACAAGTGCAACTAATACCCTTATGTCTTTTAAATTAACTTGTTTGGGTTTTTTTGGTTTTGTTTTTTTTTTTTTTCTTACCTGCCCTGAAATTACCTGAATTTTACAACAATATGGAATTTGGGCTTCAAAGCATAAATGCAATTGGAAAGAAATGTTAAGTTTTTACAAGATATTCCTGAGTTAGGACTTTTTTTTTTTCACCAAAATGGTATCTTCTCTGTTCAACGTTACTATCTTTAAATGGATTATTTTTTTTCCACATTGAAGTTTGAGCTGAGAAAATGAGCCATGAACTTTCAGAATGGCTTAACAGGTGGGCAATACAATAGAGCTGAGTGTGCAGCTCCTGATCCTTTATTCATTTTACAATGTGTCTGGGAGCCCTTTCTCACCTGCTGAAACTGCAAATGGATGCTGGAAATATAAAGTTTGAGGGTTTGGGGTTTTCCTCCCTTTCTTCCCTTAGAACTTGTTTCTCTCCTTTTTCTCCAGTTGCAACAGAAATGACAACTGAAGCTGTGGCTTCACTGTACCAGGCTCTTCAATTCACCGTGAAACCCTCTCTCTCTCTTTCACACCAAGAGTTTAAACATGGGGATGTGTGTTTAGGTTAATTTTCACAGGATAGTAACAAGGATCACACTGAATCCTCAGGGACAACAACATCTTTTCCAATTAACTCATTCATGTACTTGCATTACGGGGATGTGCTGGGGAAGCAGTGAGTCCCAGCCACGCAGCAGTGCAGCTCCTTGGTGGGTGGGGATGAAATAGAAGACCTGTAAGATTTCACATTTAAGTAACATGTTTGTGTGAGCTGACACACTATGTAGGCAGCTCATCAGGGGCTGGGAAGGAGGGTTAAGCTTAGTTTTGGCTACGAAGTAGATAAGATGACTCTGATGTTACTGGTACCTTAGTCACCTGTTCCTCCTCTTCTGTTCTGGCTTTATTTTGCCTCAAGCCATCGCCACCGTGCCTTTTCTGACTCTTCTTGAGTGTGAGGGTGGCCGGTGGGTCAGTACAAAGTTCCTTACACTCTTTCCACTAAAGAACGAAAACTGTGGTGTTTTGGGGCAAAACCCTGAGGTCTGAGGAGGAACAAAATACAATAAGAGGGTTAGATATCTTCTGCTATCACTTTGACTACTGTCACTTAGGAGATAAATTTTAATTTTGGGCCGGTTTTAGTATTTTTCTTTTATTTTGCTTGTGTCCTTTTAGGTAGAGGATTAAGAAGGGTTGAATAATATTTACTAGTTTAGCTCAAAATCGTAGTTTTCAAAGTGTAAAAAATAGCTAAAATTTCATATTAAGTAAACTCTGGAAACAGACTAATGAAGAAAACCTTTAAGCCTTAAGTGTTGCCTAAAATAGGCAGCAAGTAAAACTAGGCAATGACAGATGCTCTTCAGTAGTGGCAGCAGATCAAGTGGCTGTGATGTGTCGGTCCAGGAACCTAGAAAACATCCCTTTGCGTTTAATGATCAGCTCTTACAGCATCAGTCAAATAAATACAGTGGGGTTGGGGTTGAGCCAAGGGTCTGTACCTGTCTCGCGCTTGCCCTCAGGTGTTTGCTTCTGTGTGTTTGCTCCCTGTGTCTGGATTGCATGCAACTGCTCAGTCTTTTCATTAGGAAAAAATCTTCATGGAAAGAGTCATTGGGCACTAGAACAGGCTGCCCAGGGAGGGGGTTGAGTCACCTTCCCTGGAGGTGTTTGAGGGATGGGTGGACGAGGTGCTGAGGGACATGGTTTAGTGATTGATGGGAATGGTTGGACTCGATGATCCGATGGGTCTTTTCCAACCTGGTGATTCTATGATTTTGTGAGAGCCAAAGCTCAGGGCTGGCAGCATGTGTACTCTGATGTAGGTAACTAGTGTCGATCCATGGCTTATGATGCAAAATTGTGGTAATGCTACATTCTCTATCTGCCTTCTAGGCTACTTGAAGGTGCCTTGAGCTTTTCTCTGCACCCACAAGGACAAAACCCCTGTACTAAAAGGAAGCTGAAACTGTCACTGTGATGCTCAAATCCTTGTGTAATCATGGTGGCATTTTCAGTCTAGAACAAGTCCTCAAATGCCACAAGACTTCTGAAAAGGAGAATATAGTGTGTAGGGGGCGTGAGCCTATATCATGTCATACTTGCTGAGTGCAAATGAGTCCACGTGTGGTATAGAGATGAGGTGGATGTCTCCCGTGGCACAGCAAATGTCTAGGCAGGTGCTGCTCTGTCTGGGAGTATTTCAGCACTGACTTACCAAGTGCCCTTACTCATCTCCTCCTGCCTTCATATTACTGTCAAAAACCCGTGTTGACAGCAGGAGTGTGAACTCCAGTGAGTGCAAGACCTGGTCAAGTCACAGCAGCTGCAGGCAGAGATGCCCCATCTGGTTCACTCTAGGGAGAGCCCATTGGAAGAGCTCATCTCCTACTTGGCACCTAAAAGGTCAGCCTTCAGGGTGGATGAGCATCCCTGTGGCAGGACTGTGCTCTCCCAGGGGTGGTGATATCTCTGCTGTCTTTCTGACTCTGCCAGCAGTGAGTAAATTAATTGGGTTTTGGCTTCATTTTAAATCTACCTGGAGAAACCAGTGCCATGCATTTTGGGTCAGATGAAGATTTTTGTTTGATCTGCTCTGTCTTATGCTGAAAACTGATTTAGACTCTTATCTGCCTCTTTCTTCTTTGGTAGGCTTAGAGAGCGAATTCCAAATCCAGCTCTCCTGCTTATAGCTCTTCTTGCACCCTCTCTTACTTGGCCAAATCTGATTGGCACTTCTTTAGCCCTGTGGGGGTTGAATGAGGTGCTTGGACAGAAGATAAAGAGGTTTTCATGTGTGCCAAGGGTGTGTTTCTAAATGTGGATCCAAGAACTGTCACAGTTTTCCAGCTGCTTTGGGGATGTCTAATGATGTAGTCCAAAGCGATGAAGATTTGGGTCCTTATTTCCTCACATTAGTACTGGAAAGAGCAGTGTAGAGAGGCTGTAGGAGGGGAAATTCCTACCAGTACCTTGGCTTAGAGAGCTAAATGTCATACCTGATACAGACCCTTGTCTTAGCTCCAAATGAAGTGCCAAGGCTTGTAGGGAGAGGAGAATAAAGGAAGAACAGGAATATAGGAACACAATGAATAATAAATTGATTGACTTTTTTAGATATATCTGGGCATCTGGATGCTATATCTTCCATAGGGTTTCCTCATCCAGGAGTCTTAGGGTTTTTTTTTTATTCTCAATTCTGCACCAATATTATGATGGTAAACAAAATACTAGCTCAGTTGCCATCTAGTTTAAATCAACATCATATTAACCTGCTGAAGGGATAATAAACTCTCCAAACTCTGTAATCATTCTTACTCTTGTTAGGGGAGTGCTTGTGTGAATTTAATAAAATTGCTAACAAAACCTCCACCAAGTGGCCTCCAGTCACACATTCTCATCCAGGAGCTTTGAGAAGACAGAACTGAATGTTTTTAAATTGGAAACCAGCTATTTTTTTCAAGTTTATTATTGCCACTAGTGTTTTGAATTGCTTACTTCTGCCAGTCTAATATCCGTAGTAGCCATTTGAGAGTACAGAACAAATGTACATTTTTTAAAAAGCTATTGGAAATCTTGAAAGTGGCTCCTTGCTCTAAACAAAATAGATTTTATATTCATCTAAACACCTGGTAAATGGAACAAGTATGCTGCAGAGGGCAAACTGCATGCTTTGCCAGTATAAATCCTACAAAATTGGTTAATCTGGCCCATACTGTGGGTATCCTGTGGGCTCGCAATGCCATTACTTCATGCTTCAGAAGACTCCCTTAATAAGTTTAAAGCATAGCCGATGGGCAAGATGGTTGCTGTAATACTTTTGTGGACTGGAGAATTTCTTGTTTACCCTGTGAAAGCAGCACGTTGCCCTGATGGTTGGAGAACTAGGTGTGATGGAGTGGAAAGAGCATCCCTGGTCAGGCTTTGTGGTGCTACTGGCTCCTGTTTCGTGAAGCTCTCAGCTGCTGGGGACAGTCCTCGGCTGGGGTGGGGGCAAGGGAAGTTAGTCTCTGCTAGGGGCCGGGTGGGAAGGATGTTTCTCCAACAATACTTCACCACCTCCACTCTTGCTGACCTCTGAGGCTGCTGCTTTGACTAAGCCTAAATGACTATGCTGCTGAGTGAGAATAGAAGTGATGGAGTTACTGCAAATCTGCAGGGAATGACTGCAAGGTGGACTGGCTTTACAGCCTCTGTGTTGGAGATGATGCAGCATCCTTGCTTATATTCCCTGCTCCCTGGAGCTGGTGAGAGCTCTCCTTTCTCTGTGCTCCCTGGGAGCCCAGCACAGAGCTGTCTTTGGGGGTTTGCCTGGCTGGTCCATAGGGGAAGAGTGAATGGTGGCTGTTTCTCTCCCATCACCAGATCTTGCAGAATCATAGAATCACCAGGTTGGAAAAGACCCATCAGATCATCAAGTCCAACCATTCCTATCAATCACTAAACCATGTTCCTTAGCACCTCGTCCAACCGTCCCTTAAACCCCTCCAGGGAAGGTGACTCAACCCCCTCCCTGGGCAGCCTCTGCCAGTGCCCAATGACCCTTTCTGTGAAAAATTTCTTCCTAATGTTCAACCTGAATCTCCCCTGGCGGGGCTTGAGGCCATTCCCTCTCGTCCTGTCCCCTGTCACTTGGGAGAAAAGCCCAGCTCCCTCCTCTCCACAACCTCCTTTCAGGTAGCTGGAGAGAGCAATGAGGTCTCCCCTCAGCCTCCTCTTCTCCAGGCTAAACACCCCCAGCTCTCTCAGCTGCTCCTCATAAGGCCTGTTCTCCAGCCCCTTCACCAGCTTTGTTGCTCTTCTCTGGACTCGCTCCAGAGCCTCAACATCCTTCTTGTGGTGAGGGGCCCAGAACTGAACACAGGATTCGAGGTGCGGTCTCACCAGTGCCGAGTACAGAGGGAGAAGAGCCTCCCTGGACCTGCTGGTCACGCTGTTTCTCATCTAAGCCAAGATGCCATTGGCCCTTACTGTAAGCCCATCACATCCCTCCCACAGTAAAACAACTAATTTAAGACATGATAGAGGGCATCTTCAACTTGTGTGTGGGAAGACACTCTTGTTTGCTGAGCTACACCGTAAATCCTGGGTCTTCACAGAAGTGGTGCTTTTGGCAGAGTTACCAAGCTGTTGTGGAGTATATTATGTCTTTATCAGCCTCCTGATGCTCATTCCAGTGCATGTACCTTGATATACTGCCTGCCTGTGCTGGCAGATGATTTTTATCTTAAATTGCTTTCCCTCCAGGTGTCCTGGAGGGAACTTGCTTGTAATGTCTTTCTGTAGGTGAAAATTTTAGGTGGTGCAATCGAGTAGGAAGGATAAATCTTTCTCATTAGCAATGAAAACTAAACAACTCGGCCACGTAGAACAAACCTTGGAAGGTAACATTGCCAATGTGATCTTCCATCAACATGTTAGTTTAAATAGTCATAACTGTGGGAGTTAAAGCCCTAAAAAGTTAACTTATTGAAACTGGACATAAATACTTCCATTTCTTAATTTTTTTAGTTTTTTCCTCTTGCTCTGAGGGCTCATTGCAGGGTTGATGGCTCCATAGAACAGAGCACTGCAGGTTGAGCCTTTCTCCTAGTTTGAGCTGCATTTTACTCATTGTTTTTTTCCTTTCCTGTCCTCCCTCTGTCAGTTGTCAGTTGTGCTTAGCGGGGTGGCGACCTCTCACAGAACCTTAAAATAGACATGGATGCTTCTGTGTTAGACTTGATATAATTGTTTTAAAGCAGTGGGAGTAGTAATAAAGGATGTGGTGATGGAAAAAAAATCAGAAATAATCAAGGTCTGGAAGGAAAAGTGCCTTGTGTAGAGGTGCTCATGGGTACTGAGGAGGTGGTGTGTCCAAGGCAGGAGAAGAGGACTGTTCTACTCTGGGCAGGGCATACTGTGTACAACAGGGTGATGTGTGCAAAAGCCACAGGGCTGGCTGGGGTCCTACTTGCCCTACCTGTCTGTATTCTTTCTTCCCACAGACAAACATGATTGGCCAGCCTTTCAAAACCCATATTTAACCTCAATTAAGTCCATAAGTATGGAGACAAGTAGGGTTTTCTCCCAGAGCTCCTAATTACTCTTGAAAGGAAGGTCAACCCAAGAAGTAAGCAGTTTTGGAGTGGTCATGAGCCGTAATCCTTGTAGGGTTTTTATGCACCTCTCTTAAATGTGGGACTCGGTGTCTCCCACTGTTTAGCTTTGGCTTAAGCACAGGCTGTTTGGTCCTTCTAAGGTACACCAGAAAGTCCAGCTTTGACTTTGTCCTATGAAGCCCAGGAAGAGCTCTGGGTAAAATAATGATTGATGTTCCTTAATTAAGCCATATGCACTTAAATAGCACATTCTGCAGTTCAATTTGTCTCTTGGGTTTCTTGTTTTGTGCAGCAATTTCTCTCCTGATATATTTTTTAAAATGATTTTATGACCCAGAAAATAAGAGATTCCATTTTACAGCTGACTCTGATCTGTCTTGCTGATGCTTTTATTCCCTCTGCAGGGAAATGTCTTTGTACAGCCAAAATCTCTACTCTTGCTTAAATTAATAGGGTCAGGTCTGAAGAGACGATGTGAATGTTTCTCTTTTTCTGCCCAGTTTAGGAGCATGTTAATTTTTCAGTAATTTATGGCCAAACTTGTGCTAGCAGCTGGTTTTGGCAGCAGCCTATAAGATTTCAACTCTCACGCAAGCCTTTTGCTATTAATTGTATCATGTCAGGGGACTATTCCTGAGATAAGAGTAATTAGAAAAAAAAGCAGTTGTTCCTGCTGTCTTTTTCCCCTGGAAAATTCTACTGTACTACACAATATTGCAATTTTTTCTTCTGAAAGGGCTATCTGATTCTTCTCTGTGGCCTGTTCCTCCACACTGTAGTTTTAAGTCTAAATATAATCTCCTTCCCACACAGGAAACATGATTTTTAGAAAAATATTGTAAATATTTTGTTTTAGAAGTGCAGAACTGTGGAACTTGGTTTAAGAGATATTATCGAGGCTAGAGAAATTGTCTGGTCTGACTGTGTGACTGTTATAATTTTTTTTAATAGGTATTTTTCTTGTGTTGGATTCACGTTTTCAGCTTTTTCCTGCAAGGGAGATGTTGGAACTGCTAGAAGCATTTTGTGTTATCTTTATTTAGCTTGCTAGCTCCTTTTCAACTAGTTATTCCAAAGACAACCATGTTGATACTCCACCCTAGCAGCAGTTGCCCTTATTGTGGGTCTGGAGGTGGTGAGCTGAGTCTTGGGAATCATAGAATGGTTTGGGTTGGAAGGGACCATAAAGATAATCCAGTTCCAGCCCCCTGCCATGGGCAGGGACACCTCCCACTGGATCAGGGGCTCAAAGCCCCATCCAGCCTGGCCTTGAACACCTCCAGGGATGGGGCACCCACCACTTCTCTGAGCAACCTGTGCCAGAGCTCAGAACAGCACCTGAATTGGCTCTTGGGGAGGATGGAGCATGTGTCCCTGCCCCGTCCATGGGGTTGAACCTGCTCCTGGAGCTAAGGGCTTCACACTTTCAAGTCGAGCAACATAGTAAAACCCTTCTCTCTCTCTCTCTCTCTCTCAATTCTAGATTTTCAGAAGAGCTGACAAAAATGGTAAGTCTTTAAATTTATACTTCACATTTCTAGACTGAACTTCTGTCAGTATTGCTGTTTTTCCTGATAGAAATATCTAAATGTTTAAATGTCCTTCAGTTTTCCGGGTCTTATGCTGATACAGCCTAAGCATCAGAAAAGGTTTTGTTGTTTCTTTAGTCAAGATATTCTTTGAGCAGACGTGATAGTAGTGTGCAAGTTGGCATGGCAAGTTCCACCTTTCACAAAAAAGAACGTAAAATAAATCACAGCCAAGTGAGGATCCACCTCTCTGTAATGTTGAGATCGCTTTACAAAACAGACCTTAGCTGTGAATATTGGTACTTCAGCTCCTGAAGGACTGGACACACATATCAAGGAGCAACAAGTATTGATGTGTTTTCAGTCTGTGCCTGCAGAAAGCTGAGCAACTTCAGTGAGCGTTGTCTTATTCTTTGATGGGGAATAACATGGAGGTGTCTTAGTTAAATGATTTCAGATCCTGAAAGAAGAGAGCAGCTCTGTTGTGAGATAATGTAGGTATGGGAAAAAGAGGCAATGGGTCCCATCCAAGATCTTTCTCCATGCTGAGAAGTAATTTAATTTTAGTTCCTAGCTTAAAATCCCAAGAGCTAGTCTCTATTCTTTCCCTAGTGTACAAGAAGAAAATTAAATATGCTCCAAAACTGTGTGTGTTTGTAGAGGGACAAGTGGGAGGGTTGTCCAGAGGAGCACAGGGGAGTCTGAGGGTTTTCCCTATCAGATTTAAAAGGGACATACCCAATTTCTGCAAAAGCTTGTAGATAATGTATGATTGCTGCTTCTAGGTAAGGCAGTGGAGGATGCTTCAAGCTGGCTGCCATAAAAGCAGTAGATGACCTGATAACATGGACATTCAGTTATAACAACCGACACAGTAATAAGACATTGAAATTTATTGCTTGGATAAGCTGAGCAGTTGTGTGATGGAAGAGGAGTGCTGGGAGGTCTGGTGTTGCCTGCGGGGGTGAGGGCATCTCAAATGCTCTTGACACCCAGACTGTCACACTTCACAGACTCCCGAGCACTTAATTACTGCATAATTGGAGACCTGGAGTTTTTGTCTGATGAAATATTAGATGCTGCCTTTGAGAGATGCTGCCAGCTTTCTACTGGCTGGTGTTCCTGCCTCCATGGATTGGAATGCCAGGGTTGTCAACTTGTAATGAAGTCTTACCTGCCACTTGCTCTCCACCAGGAGAAGTCTGGTGAGGTTTTTGGATCACAACTGTCAATGTCTTTGTTGCATTCACGTACCGAGCTAAAATCTCAGCTTAGTTATTCCCATCTCGGTTTGAAGTTGAAAATGCCACTCCAGGCTTCAACCTGTGAAACCATTCCTTGATAAGGCTGTGTTTAGCTTCCCTCTTGCTGGAGTCTCCTTCCAGTTTCCAGGACAGCTTCTGTGTAGGGCAGTCGAAATCAAAAGCAGTGATTTTTCTCTTCAATAATGAATGTTACTTGGCTAATGAGGCTTGAAAGGATGCCCTTTAATGGACTGGTCTTGATGTAGTTATTTCCAGTGACTGCTTTTTGAGCTCTGCCAAGTGATGCTGTGCTTTTGTTTTAGTCTCAATTAAATTTATAACAGCTGTGATGGGCCTGAAGAATCAGAAATCAGAGTACAAAATCTTGTCTTGGCTGTTGTGCCAATATTAAGGCTTTACTAGGATGGGTGTGTGGAGCAGCTTATAAGTTGCTCCTGAAGCTTTGGTATTCCCTGCTCGCTGCAGCACAATGAAAGTCTTTTCAACCCAGCCAAGAGGGCAAAACTGTCATTTTGGTGGTTTTGCTGCATGACAAGGTCATAGGGATTAACTTTTAGTGCAACCCTCACCACAGTGACAGCCCTCCTGGTGTCTTTGGTAGGTGCCAGTGGCATCCATGAATCCGTGTTTTATGGCATGGGTGATAATTTGGGGAAATGATGAGTCTTTGGACCCACTCAGTCTGCTGTGGTGATGGGTCTCTGAAAAGAAAGTTGGTGACTTCTGCTGACCAATTTCTTGCTGCTGTTGAAACTCATCCAAAGCTCCTGTTTTTCAACCTTCTGTTCTGTTACTAATGATGGGCAAACACTCCCTCAGTGGTTTTGCATGAATAGCAGGTAAGGGCCAAATGAAGTTCTTCCATCAGAAAGAGCAAACATGTTAGTTTTGCCTTTGCCCTCCCCCTGGGAACAATCTGCCCAGTTCCTCCTCTGTGGTCATTGTCCTGGATGTTCTATACTTTATAAGACTCAAACCAGAGTTCCATGCAGATAACAGGCAGGATCGCTACAGTGCATGCAGACAGGAAAACTGTGAGCAGCTCAGGTGCAGTGTGACACTTGAAAGCATTTTCTTGTCCTGTTCATCCCACCAGAGGGAGTTTGGATTTGAGCAAAGAAACAGAGATTACTCCAGAGCTGACACAGAGGTGTCCATCAGTCATTCTAGGCACCCAAACGCTTCTTCAAGGAGCTGCTGTCCTGCCCAGCAGACGTACCCTCTTGGAGGGCAGGTACTCTATAACATGATAGATGGGGGAGCCTTGCTCATAGGTAAGTGGTCTCTTCAGCTGGCCGTGCTGTGCAGACACGAAAAGGTGTTCACCCTTTTGCAGGTATTCTCCTGGATGCTGTTTGGACATCTTTATTCCAGGTTAGCCAGTGATATCCCAATGAAAACTCAAATAAGGATTGGCTGGTGTGATTAGGCACCAGCAGGACAAGTCCTACAACAGTATCTGATGATTAAATTGGTGGTTTGTTGTCAAAGATGGTGCTGGGGAGGGATTTGAACTGCTGAAGGTGAGAGCTGTCACTGTGAGGTTACACCAGGTCTGAGCTCTGGGCTTGCAGAGAGGCATGGTGACACCAATGCCCTCGAGCAGAGGCACAAAAGGTGTCCCACAGCTCCTGCTGAGACTGCAATTGGTCTTCTGAAATGTCTCCTTCCTCTTCCTAACCCTGGATTGTGACTGCAGGGAGGGATAGGTGGCTCTTCATGCCAGCCAAGTGTTCTATGAAGAAAGAGTTATCTCCATCTCTGCTTCCACTCTCATTAGGCAGGTGACCTACAGTGTAATTGTTGTTTGGACAACAAAATGCGGTGCTCTCCATGGGACTAATGCTGCCAAGGCAACAAGAGACACAGCCTTTTCCTTTCTATGACCTAGACGACAGGCTGTCACAAAGCAGTCTGGATTTAAGTGGCATCTTTGTCCACGTGTTGGTTCGTGCAAGGCAAGGTGCCCGAGTGTGTGTCAGACTCAGCGTGGCTGCTTTCCAGTCCCACCAAGGATGACTGTGTCTGTGATCTTGGAGCTGCCATTTGAAGGATTGTATGTTGTGCAATGGTTTTACCTACGTTTTTCAAGATGCTGCTTTTTTCCTGAGACAGCATCTGCTGTTGTGGTGGCCAGCTTCACCACCCACTTGTATTTGCTTAACTCTTGATAACAGAGTTTGCAGCTCATTGTAATTAGTTCGGTATGTTTCTCCACAACCTTTGGGCTCAGGACCTCCCACAGCTGCTTCTACAGCTCACAGCAGCTGCTGCAGGAGATGTGCAGGAATATTTTCCTCAGTACAGCCTCCCTGCAAACTGTGCTCAGAGGTTTCCAGAGCCAAAGGTGATATCTTTGTATTTAATATCCCTAGGAATCTCTTTTTTATGATTTTCTATTCAGCATCCTCGCCTTTAATTTTTTGATTTGTTGAAATTCAGTCTCTTCTGGGCTTTTTCTGGTACAGCTCCGAGGAACAGCACCAGCCTGCTGCTTCACGTCTCGCTGCAGGTGGCCTGTGTGCCATACACAGCCCTCCTCTGAAAAACGAAGATCTTACACTTTCCAGTTTTTGTCAGAATCCCAGGAAGGGGCTTTGAGCCCTGGACAGGCTGCTGAAAACACAGGCTCACAGATTCCCAAAATATTTCAGCCTGTTAAGACACTTCTGCTGTCTCCACACCTGCAGAGGTTCCTGTCTGGCAGGGACTTTGCTCTTTTTAACTAACCAGCTGAGACGAATCATCATCCAGCGCTATGTGATGCTCCCATACTGGGGAGAGAGCTCCCTGGGCAGGGAGCACTGGCAGCTTTACCCAGAACCAGCTACTCTTACTTTCCCTGGTTGTGCTAAAGCCACTCTTATAGACCCGTGTAGGAGCTCCACAGAAAAACACGAGGGACAATCCGAGGAGAACTTAATCTCTTGCTGTCTGGTTCGACTAGAACATCTCACTTAACTTTTGCTGTGCAGAGATCAGATGATTAAAGGGTCACCTAAAAGACAAAGGGAGATTGTAAGCTTAAGGAACTGCCTCATTTAATGTGCAACTTCTGAGAGTCAAGAGGTCATAAGTTTGGAAATCTTTTCAGCACCTTGATTTTTCCCCTTTCCCATGGCACGTACAGAGTTAAAGCCATGTGGCTGGTTCACGGTAACTATGGAGCCTGATCTGGAGCCTGATTATGTGAATTCAAGAGCTTGTCCCTCCTCCACTTCTTTCCACAGCTTCTCTGCATAAATTGTTAATTCATGTAAAACTGGATGTTCTTGGTGCAAGATGCTAAAACGCATTATTGTCCCTGCCATGCTCAGTACTTGTATTAAGCTGATTTGATTCAGTGCCTACATGTACTAAGAGACTGCTAATGAAGCAGCTCTTGCTCATTAAAAGGTGTCTTAGTCCCAGAGAACTGAGGTTCTGCCTCTAATGTGAGTTAAGTCTCCAAAATTTTCCCTATCAATATTATCAAGCTGCTGTATTTACAATTATCTCTGTGATAAACTCAGCAAATGGTCAGGATAGCACGCCTTGAAATGATGAGAACACTGTCGATGCCTGGACAAACTGACAAATGGTCTGAAAAAAGAGAGAAGGGCTGGGCTGTAACCTTCTGACAGTGAATAATTCCCTAACCCTAGTCATGCTTTGCAGGGGCATGGCTGTTAGCAATTCAAAATAATCTTTCTCTTCTGTGTAGGAGTGTTTTTCCTTTCTCTGCTAATAAATCCACCTACTATCTTGTAATGCTCCCAGTCCCAGTAAACAATACTTAATCTTTTAATTGGCATGTGGTAGGAAAACGGAGGCATCTTGTTTTCGGCTGGTGAGGCAGAGCTGTCAATCATTTGAGTTATCTACTGTCTGCTTTAATCCTCTCGTTAGAAAGCTGTTAATCAATTATAGGTTAAATAGCCTAGGATTCTCTTTGAAAGATTAAGACAGTTTTATTTTGACAGCACAGCCTAATTGCTAACAAGTCATTATAGAAATGTTGCTTCTCAAAAACTGGAGTTTTATTATCTGTAATCTCCGGTGACTGCAACTACCCAGCTCCCATTTCCTGAGAATAACTAAAGGTGAAATGCCTCCAGTTTTAATACTGTGGTTTAGTTTATTGGGGGTTGCCATAATTATTAATCTTATTTATGGGAATGGCCACAGGGCTGGCTTGCATTCACTGGGAATGAAGTGATTCCTCTGGATCTCTGCTATGGAAAGGGAGAGATGCAAAAGAAAACGGGCCAAAAATTCTGTATATGGTTATAAAGCACCTACAGAAAACAGCAGGAGTAGCTGCCGCTGGTGCAGTATTTCACTTGACAGTGACCAGGGATGAATGATATTGTGATTAAGTTAACCTAGCGCCTTCTTGTTGCTGCCCTCCTTGTGACTTCTGCACCAAGATCTAGACCAAGAGGTTGCTCTTCTCTCTTGGATTTATCAGATGTAGGGAAAGTATGGGTGAGAATGAAGCCATACAATGCATGTTGTCTTGGATAGCTTCTACTGTTACCAGAAATGAAATACAATAAAAATGGATTAAACCAATTTAATTTACAAATTCAACACAGAGATCTGGAGTACAAATGCTGAGAGAGGTCTTAAGTTTTCAGTTGATCTGGATAATCAGCTGAAAGCCTGTAGAGGATGTAACAGAGCTAATAAAGGAAAAAAAAAAAAAAGCAGCATGAATGCAGCTGGAATAGGAGGTTGGAAAGGTCTTCTTGGTTACAAGCCATCAAGGGCAATGGAATTATGCCCATTACTAACTCAGTAGGGCTTGTCCTTTAAATAGCTACACACAGATACCTCTTAGTTACTGAGGAGCCCATTTATGCTGTTCTTCTTTGTAAGTAAAGGACTGCATATCCCAGTGTTGCAAGCCTCATAATTATGCTACAGATGATGGGGACACATATAGAGCCACTGACAAGCAAGGAACGTAACAAGTACACAAATGAAGAGCCTGAGACTTATTCTTCAATGGATTAGGTTTCTTGATTAGGTGGTGGGACAGCAAGGAAAGCCTTGAGTCTTCAGCAGAGGGAGGGGGCTGAAGGAGTCCTGATGTGGTGAAGGCATCATTGCTTTGGGTGATTGTTAGATCTTACAAACATGCCAGGCTAGGGTGTGATACCTCTATGATATAAATCAGAATTAAAACACCCCAAACACCTAGCAAGCCTCCTATTGCACACAGAACCCTTCCACAGCCACAACTGTGCATCTATTTTGAAATTATGCTTTTACTGTGAGCTCCTAGGAGCTTCATAGTCCCTGCTCTAAAGGGCTACCACTCCTCAAAAACCATTTATCTTCCAGACCTGGGTGATTACCTTCTGCTACTCAAACACAGGGAAAACCTTGAGCTATTCATATCTTGCTGGTGCATCCAAATTAAAACATTACTTCTAAGTGAGAATATTTATAATTCTTGCATAATAAAACAGTATTAGCAGCCACCCACATATAAGTGGAAAAATGCAGTGGTGAATCAGGTTTTCTGATTATGGATAAATCTGGTAGGTTCTTGCATGACCAGGTGTCCAGTTTAAATGTATTGATTGTATTTAAAAAATAAACAGAGATTTATATTTAGATTGGCATGTGAAATCTGGACTATCAAAAAGCACCTTGAAAAACCCTGCAATGACCTTTATTTGCAAGGAAAAAGTTTGAATCTGTTTTCCGTTATTTGAACTCCTTTTATCGTGTCCTAGCTTGCTCTGTTGTATATTCAGCTATTCTTCCAAGTCCTTGCAAAGTTCATAGCACTTGGTTTTGAAGAGATGACATCTGTTTAAATCGAGACATCCTGTTCCCAAAATAATAATCAACCAGATGATGAAATTTGAGATAATGTAGAAATTGTGAAAGGTGGTTGCTGGCCATGCTCTACAAGCTGTCACTAGGTGTATCCAGTACTTCTGCCCACTCTTTAATCCTATGACCTCAGCATTTGATTTTCATCATTGTCTGGCTTGAAAATGCACTTCTCAGCTGCTTGTGCCCTTTCAGAACTGCTTTTTTCTTTCAACGAAGATATGAAATCATCTAGTGCATGCTGCATGCAGCTGAAGTGAATAACCAAGACTTGTTTTTCTTCTCATGTTACCTCTCATTAACAAACATATTTTAGAATCAAGGGATGTTTTCTCACAGAATCGTTGATTCACAGAATCATTAAGATTGGAAAAATGTCCAAGATCATCCAGTCCAACCATCAGCCCAACCCCAGCATGCCTAATGAATCGTGTCCTCAAGTGCCACGTCTACATGTTTTTTGAACACATCCAGGGAAGGAGACTCCACCGCTCCCGTGGGCAGCCTGTCCCAATGCTTCACTAGTCTTTTGGTAAAGAAATATTTTCTAATTTTTAATTCTTACACCTCTCTTTTGGCTGGACCACCTTCATTCTGCAAAAGCAGAACCTTGAATTGAGTGCCTAGGTCAGGACTTCATTAACAGCTGCATCCTCATGTGCTGCAGCCTGACAGTTATGCAGCAATTCAGCTTTAATCTGGACCCATAGGTTTGCATACTGCAAGGCTTAAGCCAGAGAAGTTTTGAGCAGGGCAAGGCTTGGATCCAGCGCAAAAACTCCCTGAGGAACTCAAGCCAACAGTGTAACCAGCACATGAGCTTTTATTTCCACAGCAGAAATGTCCATGCCCACCTATATCTACACAGCATCAATTTATAGCTATCTCTAAAATTATTATTCCTGTCCTGTTCCTAAAGCTTTTCCCTGCTGAGAGACCAGGCTACCAAATGGAAGGTACCATGAAATCCTTCACGGGTGGCAGACAAGAGAGGCACCATTGGCTTGAGCGTGACCCGCAGTGGTTTGCAGGAAATGGGATTGGGGTTATCGTCAGCTGGGAAAGATGCTCTATTTAAACAGGGTGCTTGGCCTCCCACACAACTGGCTTACTGAGACTTCAGTTGAAATCTGATAGTTCAGGTACCTGACTGGTGTTGTGCAGAATGCCCTCTCCTCACTGTTCAAGGCACAAATCGTTGCAGTGTTGGTGTTCATCACCTCTGTCCTCACCCTTTTGCTGTTTGAACCTGCAGCTAGAATATCAAGCCAGACTTAAGGAACAAATTAAAAAAAACAACATCACCTGATATTTGGTCCTCTTCAGGCTCACTTACCAGCCTGCAGGACTTGCTGCCTTGTGACTGTAAAGCATATTTGCATGTTAGTTCACCCTAGGGCTGCTTTGGCAGCTACTCACTGCTTTCTCTGCCCGGCACCTGCCTTTCTTGCAACTGTAGAGCCTTTCTCTCCACCCTCTCTCAAAAATTCAGCCGGTGTTTAAAATCCACAGTTAGAGTCAATAACTGCTGTAACCTTCAAAGCTTCCTGACATTCCTGCATTGATGATGAATGGATTTGAATCTGAAAGACAGTTAGATACTTAAACACACAGCCTTTCACACCTTCACACTTTCTTATTAGGCTTTATCTCAGTCTGTCAAAAACTCAGACGGTGATGCTGACTGAAGTTCTCTCCTCCTATGAGCACTGCCCTAATAAGTATCAGTCCTTGGGCTGTTGCTGATCTCTGCTCTATTCCAGACCTCACTTGGAGGGGTCAGATGTGGAGGAGTAGGCTGGATCAAAGCTTTTGCACTGGGAAACCCTCTACCAGTCTGCCCCATGCCTGGATTTCCAGCCTAACCCATCAATCAAGCCTTCTTGCTGCCTGTGTCTATCATTGTTAGAGGTTCAGGGTGGTCTGAGGTCTGCCTGCCCACAACCATCCTCCTGCGGTTCATCAAACCACTTACCCTAAAGGAACATTGATCCCTGTGCTCAGCAAATGCTGATGTCCACTTTTGGGCTTTGACTAATTAATGCAATCATGTTGCATTTGGAATCGGGGCAGCATAGCTGCATTCAGTCTTTACAGTGGGTTTTTGTGTGTGATGGAGCCTGAGTGCTTCTATAGGCAACGTTCTCTTTCTGCTGTCTCTGTTCTCTTGTTTGGCACCTCCTTTCAATTCCTTTAATATAGAGAACTGGAGACAAACAGCCACACTTGGGTGTCCCTGAGAGACGCAGGGAGGGAAAATGGAACAGGGGTTACTGCTTTAGCCTGACAATTTGAGACTGAACATTTGATCTGGAGGGTAGCATTTCCAAATACTCCGGCTTTGCTTTGAAATGCACCAATTAAGCCTTCACATACAATGTAACCTGAAGAAGATGGAGTTTATTTTCTTCTCTCTGTGGGCTGCGAGATGTGGGTTTTCTTCTGCAACCCTCATTAGAGACTTCAGGCTGGACAGGAGCAAATGGGATGTATTATGGTGACACATTTAATGGCTGTGTCACAAGTTATTGAGGGTGGGGATAAGAGATCATGGTTTCCCAAGTAGACGTTGAAAAGCTGCCCAATTAGCCAAGAGGATTTTCAAAGACACTTCTTCCCAGAGCCAAAGTTGAGAGATTTAATTGGGGACTACGTAGCAAATGTGCCTACATGGCACGATGGCAGCCAGCGAAGGGCACTATGAAACATTTACAAATCTAGCATGTTTTTGAATTCCCTAGTCACAGACTGTGAGCCTTACTGGTAGTGGTGGTTCTTGCACTGGCTTTTCTGGAGCATGGAAATTGCTGGATGCTGCCAGCTGGCCCGAAGAACTGTGGCTGTAGCCATCCTGAAGGCCAATTTATATTATTGTATTTTTCTTGCTGATGGGTCAGTCTTTGTGCAAAACCATCTTGATGTCTCTCCTTGATGAACTCATGATACGAGCCCCAAACTGACTGCAGGCACCTCATCCAGGTTGGCTGCTGAGAATGTCCCTGTGGTCTGGCTCACCCACAACACTTGCATTAGTGGGTAGCGGCTATTAAAGTCCAGAGAAAACCAAAACAGCAGGGCATCCTCAGGAGGTGGTAGCCATGAGAACTGCGTGGTTCTGCTGAGATTTGGCTGCACCAGACACCCCAGACACCTGCAGACAGGGACACAAAGAGCTGGGGTTTGGTGGGGGCGAGCCCTGCTGCAGCAAAGCCATAAGCTTATGGAGATGTTGCTGTGGTCAGCTTCCCAGCCTTACTGTAATGTTATGCTCCACTTTCAGGAGACGAGTGTATCTACATGAAGATCTTTTCTGTATGGAAATGGCAACGTGAGGCAAGGGGAAGGTTCTGGCAAGCCAGGGAACTGATGGATGTTGGGGACTTAGCACCTAGGGTGCCTTTCGATCGTTCTCATTGATATCTCATGTTGCTGTATCCAAGAAGCTTTTCAAAGTAGATCCAGCAAATCAATATTCCTCCTGCTAAATTCGTCATGTTGTGTTTTCTTGGCAGAGATGAAATTTTAAAGGGCTTGGAAAGGAGTTGTGCAACTCGACAGTCTGTAATAGTCTGGCAGGTTAAATGGGGCAGCTGGCTGCAGGCTTTGAGAACTTGGCTGATGTGTAGCAGGGACTGTGGGGGATGGCGTGGGTGCAGGGGAAAGCTCCTAGGGTGAACATTGCATTTTGAGTGTTGGGAGTTGAACTCTACAAAGCACAGGACTCTGACTGTCCAGGGAGGTGGTTGAGTCACCTTCCCTGGAGGTGTTTAAGGGAGGGGTGGACGAGGTGCTGAGGGACATGGTTTAGTGATTGATGGGAATGGTTGGACTCCATGATCCGGTGGGTCTTTTCCAACCTGGTGATTCTATGATTCTATGATTCTCCTCCGGCAGGCAACACTCTCATCCCTCATGCAGGGCAGCAAAAGAGCTTGCTGCTTTCTTGTGCATCAAAGCTAGGTGTAGCTCTGTCTTGAGGGTCTTAAATCCTTACAATGTCTATGTTCACTTCTAGGTAACAGTCTTTAGGGTCTTAACTGCTCCTCCCTGCTCTGTGTCACCATCCCATCTGCCTGTGCCTATCCTTAACACGGGGATGCAGGCAGCAGGGGCCTCAGCAGGCACTGGATCTGTCAGTGTGTTCTGCATCTTGTCCTTGCAAGGTCTGAGTGCCTTTGCCATAACTGAGATTAAAAATTACTTGGTTTTGTCTTATTCCCTTGATGGGAAGGTGTCACCACCACGAATATTTCTCAAACTGCGTTCAGATTAAGAGAGTGGCTGTGAGATGACTTTATGCATAGTTATAGCTTCTTGTTAGTGTTCAGTGAATTTCCTTTGGAAGCATTTATGCATGATGTTGCCTTTGATGGAAAGATGTTCCAACCCAGAAGTTTTACCTTATATTAAACTTGATCAGTGATGTTGTTTGTGTATTACAAATGGGTGAGAAGATGCAGTGTGGCAATGGCAATTCACACCCAGAGGGAGGTGACCAGCACATAAGAACTCCTTAAAATGTATTTGCCACTGCTGCAGGCAGCTCGCATGAATCCCAGCTTGTGTTATTTCTCTTGCCACCCCTCCTAAATCTCATTTAAGGCTTCCATTGTTGCTTCTCTCTCTTGGTAGCAGGGCTTTCTTATGTTTGCCAGGGAAGCACAGTCCCTCAGGGGCAGCTGAGCAGATCCTGCATGGAGGAGGATGACGGCTTTTGCCTCATGCTTCCCACTCTGGTACCTACATCCCATCCTTTCAACAACCCTATGCAGTGCTACAGACTAGGAGAAATCTGTCTGGAAAGCTGCCTGGAGGAGAGGGACCTGGGGGTGTTGGTCAACAGTCGACTGAACATGAGCCAGCAGTGGCCCAGGTGGCCAAGAAGGCCAATGGCATCTTGGCTTGGATCAGGAACAGCATGACCAGCAGGTCCAGGGAGGTTCTTCTCCCTCTGTACTCAGCCCTGGTGAGGCCGCTCCTCGAATCCTGTGTTCAGTTCTGGGCCCCTCACCACAAGAAGGATGTCGAGGCTCTGGAGCGAGTCCAGAGAAGAGCAACCAAGCTGGTGAGGGGGCTGAGAACAAGAGGAGCGGCTGAGAGAGCTGGGGGTGTTTAGCCTGGAGAAGAGGAGGCTGAGGGGAGACCTCATTGCTCTCTATAACTACCTGAAAGGAGATTGTGGAGAGGAGGGAGCTGGGCTCTTCTCCCAAGTGACACGGGATAGGACGAGAGGGAATGGCCTCAAGCTCCACCAGGGGAGGTTCAGGCTGGACATTAAGAAGAAATTTTTCACGGAAAGAGTCACTGGGCACTGGGAGATGCTGCCCAGGGAGGGGGTTGAGTCACCTTCCCTGGAGGTGTTTAAGGGCCAGGTGAATGAGGTGCTGAGGGACGTGGTTTAGTGATTGATAGGAATGGTTGGACTCGATGATTTGGTGGGTCTCTTCCAACCTGGTGATTCTACAATTATATGAACAGTGTAGGAGCAAGGGGCAACACCCAGATCTGGCACCACCTTTAATTAGGTATCTTCTGCAGATCATCTGTATCTATTGCCATGGTTTATTATAGCTGTTAGAATTAAATAAGGCAAAAATTGAATCCAGAACAAATAACTGCTGCAAGTAATCTTTCTAATTTGCTAGCAATTTTTGCCAGACAATTGTGAGGAAATATGTTCTGGCAGCCTGCGTTCAGGCAATTGCCCAGGAACAGCTATAAATCATGTGTATCTGTTTCTTCCTATTATCTTTCTCCCTCTCTTAAAATGCATGGGTTACCAGATAACATACATTGGAGATATGGGAATAATTATCTTACTCACTTGCAGCAGGGAAAGAAATGTCTGAAGCTAAACCAAAGATACATTCAGATCTGTAAGTTGTAGCAAGGACATCTGGGGGACAGGAATAGCTGTTTTTATTGGTTTATTTTCCTGGGAAAACATGTTAGTAAAGAGCAAAAAGAGATGTTCTTGGGTATGAGGTACGGGATTCCGAGTGTCATTGGATTTTTTCTTGGTTGTCTGCACTGTGGGGAGGTATCGTGTTACTCTAGAAAGAGCCAGCAGTGCTTTCAGAAAGTTTTACGGGTGGAAATCATTGGAAATTTTATTTTGGAGTAGAAATTCCTCTTCTGTGACCCTGCCACAGCCTCAGTGCAGAGCGGGAAACCTGTGTGTTTATGGGCCAGGTCCCTGTCAGAGCTCAGCTGGGAGGGAAGGTGCTCTGGCCGCACTCCTGCTGCTGCTCGGCACTACATTAAAGGGCTGCTACATGCTGGGTCAGGTTCAAGAAACGACTCAGCCCAGGCTTTGGATCTGAGATAAGGTCCTACTGCCAAGTTTCTGTCTTAATTAGATACCAGTATGGAGGCAGTGAGCCTGGCACTGCGAGTGGCTTTCGCCCCTTTGTTACCCATCGCCTCCTAACCTCAGTCTGTAAAAGGGACCAGATTTTGGGATGCTGCTATCGGTAATGATCAGAGCAGGCAGCTTGCTAGTGCTTCTGCTGCTGGGCATGTAAAAATGGGATTTCTTTTCCTTACACCAGAATAATTGACTCTAAGAGCCTGAGGAACCTGTGTGTCCTTCAGGAACATTATGGCTTTGTTATGTATCGCTCTGCTGTACTGGCACCAAAACACAAGTTGCACCTGGTTTGCTAATAAAAATAAGGTGCTGAGACTTATTTTCCTTACCAAAGGATTTATGGTTGGACTCGATGATCCAGTGGGTCTTTTCTAACCTGGTGATTCTATGATTCTGTTTGTTGTGGAGATGTTACTTTTCTAGCTGGCTGGTTTGTTGGCTTCCAGATATGCTCCACTGTTAGGCAAGGCTGCTTCTCCTTCCTGCCCTTTGTGGTACCATCAGTTGCTTTCTTTGCTTCCTTTTGCTTTCTTTCCCAGTTTCTAAAAAAGATTGAATTAACATTGGCAAATAGTCCAAGATTAACTGAAATCAGTGTATTTACATTAATAAGCTCCTCACAGCATAATATGCTCTTTGCTTTCTTAATCTGTAATAGACACACCAATTAGGAATTAATATCCGATGTCACTAAATGGTTTATTATTCCTAATGGAGGAATGACAAACAGAGGGATTATTTCTGGCTCTGCAGGAGATAAATGGGCAGGAGCAGGCAACATGCTGCTGGCTTTCTTGGTACTTCTGCACCCATGGGGCGCGGTAAGAGAAGGATGGAGGGGCAGGAAGGAACCAAGCACGAATTTTAAGTGCTTCTGCCTAGGAAAAACTGAGCCATGGGAAGGACCAGCCTGGCTGGGTTTCAAACTCGAGACCAGGAGTCAAGGATGGGGGATGCACTTCTGCCTCAAGACTCAAAATGGTCTTGTTATACTTTTGTAGCTGGAGTGATAGTGGTATTAATACACTTGCTATGAGTTAAACAGTAGGGGAATGAGTGTGTACTATAATTGGAAGTGTTTGCTTGCACAACACTGTAAAGACAAGATGAAATATTTATATTTTTTCAAAGAAAGGAACCAGAATTTTTTCCTCTCCCCTGCATCCTATCATCTACTTGTTGGAAAACAGCAGAGTTTAGATCTTGCAAAAGGAATTTTCAAGTGGGAAACCAGAGGGAAAAATGGTTTTGTAGCATTTAATTGGAAGAACAGTTAACTGAAAAGAAACTAGAAAAGTAAGACAGTACAGAGTAAGGAATATAAAAACCATGTATAACAAGAACACTGTGAGCAGACAAGATGATAAATGCTGAGGTCCTGGGGAGACAAGGGGGAAAGGGAAACTGAGCAGTAGGGGATGTTCTTGCAAAGCATCATCTGCAGAGATGGCTGCAGCAGGTTTAAAACTTTTCAAAACCGATTGTTGCTTTCTAAATGAGGAGTCTGACATTTTAAAGGTCAGCAGCCAGGAAGATTTTGAGTCTAGTTAAGCAAATACAATCAGAGACTGTGCTTACAGGCCTGGCGTGTCCTTCACCTCAGGGTGTGGTGTTGCCTAATTGTCTGGGAAGGCAATTTCTGTAGATGTGTTTCCTAAAAAGACAGATTTGCAGTACCCAAATGACTGAAGAGACCTGATATTTTCCTCCTTTCTGCTCCCTCTAGGAGAGCTAATAAGAGGGAAGTGGCCTAAGAAAGACCTCATGGGAGTTTGAGGGTGGTTTTGGGTAGGAGAAATGGAAGCAGGAGGTATCTGTTGGCAGGGGGGATCTCTCTGCAGACCAAGGGAGCAGTTAATAGCAGAGATACAGTGGGGTCGGAGCTGAGGAGAGCAAAAGCACTAGCTGTGCACGTGCCCTCGCCTCGCTAACTGCTGGGAGCAGCAGGGCAGTGATTCCTGTGGTGGCATCTCAGCATGTCCCTGCCTAATCCAGGTAGGGCAAAGCCCTTTCCAGCTGCAGCCTCTCACGGCTGAAGGTTTGTGCTCCTCACTGTAACACCCAGCTGGGGGGCAGTTACATCAGGGGAAAGATTAGTTGGGTGAAGAGATCTGCTTTTTTTGTTTTTTTAAATAGCAAGAACCTCAAACTGTGGGTCACTGGAGCGACTTGCTTCCTTCCCCTGTGCTTTCTCTGAAAGCCCCATGCTGAACTGAGCAAATGTATTCATACAGTGAGAGACTGAATAACCAAGCCAACATAAAATAAAACAGTTTTCTTATATTCATAAAACACTACAGAATAGGACTGGGCTATTGTGGTCGGTTGCAGTGCAGCACAAGTAGGTTTTTTTTTCCTTTTGCCTCCTATTTTTGATACTCAGATTTTAAGCCTGCAGTATGTATTTCTTTGCTGATACTGGGATGTTGGGACTGCTATAACCTTTGAATTATCAACACACTAAGCACTTTGATCCTTTTATAAAACAAGAATGAGGATCAAATATTTCTCACAGCATTGCTATTGCAGTACTTGGCGCAGATTCATAGAGGCTGATCTTGCAGTAAAAGCCAAGTTATTCAGTAGCATAAACATCCTGTGAAACTTTGTCCGGCACCCTGGTCTTCCTCGGTTGTAGCTTGCTCTTCACTAGGAGGTTTTCTAAGGTTTTACTGAAGGGAATGTGCATCACAGATGGGATCAGTGGGGTTTGCTGCAATACAGCAGGCAGTGCAGCACCTATGTGCTGCTTGGCCCACACTACCACCTTCTGCTTGAGGCTTTGCAGTAGGTTTGACCAGCATCACGACCCTGACCAACACTACTTTTTATAAAGACTGTTTTGTTTCTGCATCCTAGATTATTCTTATGTTCTTTCTTTTTGTATGTAAATAAGACACAAACACTTCATACTCATGTGTGTACAATGAGGCAAATAAGTCCCTAATGACAGGGGGTGGCTCAGAAATCCTCTAAACTTCACCCATAGCTTTGTGCATTGAACCAGTCTAGAAATCCAGCTTGTTCTAATAGTTTGAAAATGCAAGTAGATTTAGTGGGTTTCCTGCAAGCAAGTGACAGGGGACAGGATGAGAGGGAATGGCCTCAAGCTCCAACAGGGGAGGTTCATGCTGGACATTAGGAAAAAATTTTCATGGAGAGTCACTGGGCACTGGCAGAGGCTGCCCAGGGAGAGGGTTGAGTCATCTTCCCTGGAGGTGTTTAAGGGATGGGTGGACGAGGTGCTGAGGGACATGGTTTAGTGTTTGATAGGAATGGTTGGACTCGATGATCTGGTGGGTCTTTTCCAACCTGGTTATTCCACTATTCTATGAAAGAAGAGCCTGGAGGGGGAAGCTGCGCTCCTCAGAGGCCGCAATAACACTTATCTACTTTCTCATGACAGGTGTATCATGACATGCAAGCTGTTAGCGCTAGGAGACAGAAAATACATCTGTAAACTGCTCCTTCGATGAAACTTTTAGATGAACCTTCTCCTGTATCAGGATGCTTATTGCTTCAAGTGGGTCCAATCTCTGATAATAAATCACCTCCTCCATGCAGGGAGGGTTTGATCAAACATCACAGAAATATCGTCCAGGGGTAAACCTAACACTTTGTAGTCCATTAGCTAAAGCTTGTAATGTTGAGTATTTCAAGGAACTACTCAACTACTGTTCCCTTAAGCGTTTCTATTGCCTGGAATTTTCTTTCCTGGTTACTTGGTTATCTTTATTCCTTCTAAGCGACTTGAGCAGAACAGAGCAGGGCTCTGCTCCCTGTCTCAGGCTTCCCCAGCTTTAGGAAAAAAATCTCATCAAACTGGCTTTCCTATGAACAGCCTGGATAAGTTTTCCTGGAGTGGCAGTTTAGAAGTCTAGATGCTGTTGGTTTGTGGAGATATTTTTGGTTTTGTTTTGTTTTTAAACTACAAAAGGATTCCAGTGATTTTGTTATTTGAGCTTAGGGGAGAAGAAAGCTTGAATTAAGGTGATTCATCTTATAGATTCTTGAGCATCACTGTAAGTGCTGCTACACTTCTGTGTTAATTCAGTTCTGCCCAGAGAAGGTGGTTCACACCTCATCCTTATGTCAAGCAAGTCCATTTATTGAATCCCGTGGCCCACGCTCCCCTTTCTCTTCTCATTCATAGAATCATAGAATCATAGAATAACCAGGTTGGAAAAGACCCACTGGATCATCGAGTCCAACCATTCCTATCAAACACTAAACCCTGTCCCTTAGTACTTCGTCCACTTGTCCCTTAAACCCCTCCAGGGAAGGTGACTCAACCCCCTCCCTGGGCAGCTGTTCCAGTGCCCAATGACCCTTTCTGTGAAATTTTTTTTCCTGATGTCCAGCGTGAACCTCCCCTGGTGGAGCTTGAGGCCATTCCCTCTCGTCCTGTCCCCTGTCACTTGGGAGAAGAGTCCAGCTCCCTCCTCTCCACAACCTCCTTTCAGGTAGTTGGAGAGAGCAATGAGGTCTCCCCTGAGTCTCCTCTTCTCCAGGCATTCAGCACAATGCATTGGTTTCCTATCTGGTGGCTCATGCCAGTCTCCATCACTTCCCTCTCTGCTCTCCAGCCGTCACATTCACACTGTGTAAGACCTGAAAAGAAGGTAAAAGAGCGGTGGTTCCCTGTGCAGAGGCCGCAAACAGTGCTGCACTGGTAGTTCTGGACATACCAATATGAACAGCGCTGCTGTGTGTTCCTGTGGGTGTTACACCTGAATCCAGGTTAAACCTGGGTTGTGGCTTAGCAAGTTTTGCATCAGAGAGGTCTGTGGTAGGGTGAGGCAGCATCTCCCTGCACTGGCTGCATCCCAGCCCCTTGGGATCCGGCTGCTCCTGGCTTCTCAGAGATGCTGGGAAAGGCTCCATGCTGCTGCTGCTGCAGGTTCCACAGCTGCAGTGGATGGTGCTGAGATGGGGGGGGGGGGAGGAAATGTGGATTCAGCAAAAGCTAAGTAGAACACGGCATTAAAAATTCACAAAGGCTTCTCTGACACTTGGTCTCCCGGAGAAACATTTTAATGAGCTGCAGCAGGGCTGGGTGAGAGAGCAGGGGACCCTTCCCCAGCGGTGTGTTAGGAACACCCCCTGTGCACAGGGCCACCCTCGTTGGTTCCCAATTATCAGTGAAAAGCTATACTAGGGGGTATTTTCTTTTCTTTTCATTATACACTGTTTTAAGAACTCGGTGGAAACTTATTCAGCTTTGCTCTGGTAAAGTAGAAGAACAATTGAGAGGCTGTTGCCGATGTTCAGGGTAAAATGCTAGGATTAAACTTTGTGATTTTCAGTTGTTCCTTTCAAAGCTTTCTCTAAGAAGAGAAGCCAGGTGACCCAATTTTCCCCTGGGGAAAAAAAAAAACCAAACCAACCACCACACTTGCAGGCTTTTTTCCACTGGCTTTGTCCTTCAAATCCTTTTTTCCCCCTCATTTTAGTTTAGCCAAATTAGAGTAGGCCAGGTGGAACTGCAGAGCCCCAGAGTCACTGGCCGGGAAGCTGAGGATGAGGGCTGGGAGATGCTGAGATGGGGGTGACAGGGGTGCTTTGAAACAAGAGCCTTGGATTGGTACACAACCTCGCCTTAGCCTTTCGTGCTGATATTAATGGGCTATGGCTACTTTTGCAATTAAATCTTGCGCGGAGCACGTTTAACGGGCACTTCAGGGATGCTCTGCCCCAGCCTTCTGCAGTGTCGCTCCGTGACCTACTTGTTAAAGCAGTGCCTGCTTGGCATGGATTGGGGGGTATGTTTGTGTTGTGCTGCTCGATGCTGCAGTGGCTCTTGTGCTTTGGTGTGGCTGGTTATCATTTGTTTTAATTTACCCTTTATTTGTACTTTATTCCCTACAACAGTGACATTGTGGAAAACACAGAAAAATATCTTTCCCTTCCCCTACAATAAAAAACAAAAATCCCAATGAGTCTCTTTTTTAACCTATTTTTGAAACAAACAACTACAAAAAAAAAAAAAAAAAGCAAACAAAAAAGCTATTGATGCTGCAGCTTTGTTAAAAGCTAGTTGTAGAAGTATGTGATTAAAGATGTGCTCGTTTAATTCACTGGAGCAGAAAAACGCATTTAGGGGTTTTTTTTCCTTTGCAATCTTTCCAGAGCAGATGCGCCTTCCCTGCAGGACTGCTCTACTTCTGTGCTGCTCAGATGGTTTGCAGAAGCAAACAGATGAAAGAATGTGGAAAAGATCTGCATTGTTTGCCTTAAAGATGTTAAATTTCTCTGACAGGGCTGAGGCACCCGTCCTGCCCTGGAGAAGTAGTTGAAGATACAGAGCATAGGGCTTTTATTTTTCTTCTGGGAAAATAAATGAGAGATGCAGAAGCTTATTAAGAGGGAGCATAAAATTAAGAGCAACAGTGCTGGGTTCAGCAATGCTTCACTTGGCTGCTCTTCCCATTCAACCTGCAGGGAGCTGGGATGGCTGGCACTGGAGACCCATGGGAGCATCCTAAGCTGGAACAGTCCCTCCCCACTTCTTTGTGCCAAGTCCCTAAGCAAAGATTACCCCAAAAAAGAAGTTTGTGGAAGAGATTTGGCTGTTGGCAAGGGATTTTCTCAGAGATGGACTGTTGAGCAAGAGCAGTAGTTTGGTTTACAGCCTGAAACTGCTTCGGTGGGAATTTTGACACACTTGAGTTTAAAGAAATGAATCACAGAATCATAGAATCACCAGGTTGGAAGAGACCCACCGGATCATGGAGTCCAACCATTCCCATCAATCACTAAACCATGCCCCTTAGCACCTCATCCACCCGTCCCTTAAACACCTCCAGGGAAGGTGACTCAACCCCCTCCCTGGGCAGCTGTTCCAGTGCCCAGTGATCCTTTCTGTGAAAAATGGAGATGTTAATGTTGCAAAAGGTCGGCATTGTAGGCTTACAACTGGACTCGACAGTCTAGGGGTTACAGCAAGGAAGCAGGTTATCAATTATGCAGGTTCTGATTTCCCATTTAAGTAACTTCCTCTCAGTCCTGGCACAGGGACCTGAATGTCCCATATGCTGGAAATTGTAATGCAGTAGGGTAACTTTTTCTGCCTTCTGAGAATGCAAATGAAGTATCTGCTTTTTGAGTTAGTTTAATTTGCTGTATCCATCTATGCGCAGCTTGTTAGCTGAATAGAAAACTGTTGATGCTGCCAGTGCAATCTGGATATTGTTTCATGGGGATGCGGAAGGCGATGAGTTTGTAGCTCTCTAATCTGCGATAATTTGCTGCTAATTTGTCAACAGCCAACAACTCCGGTGGCTACTGCACCAAAACAGCCACAGTGCTGCTGCCTTCCATTAATCAATGGTAGTAAAAGGTCATCTAAGACAGTGTTTTTCAACTGCAGCGAGTGTTCTACTAAGCACAGAATAATGCTTATTTTATGAGGGGCAAACAAAGTCATGGTGTAACTGCTGCCAATGCCTGGCCTCTGCTTCACGTGGATTGAAACTTCCTTGTGTATCATCCTAGGTTCACTTTTTTTGGTGTTTCTGCTGAAGTTTAATGATCAAGTTTGAAAACTGTGTGCTGGGTGTCTGCCTGGAGCTGATAGTTCCCGAATATTTCAGCTAACGGGTTCCGAAGCTGGGGCAGGGCGCAAAATTGTCTACATTGCCTTTCTTAATCTGTTTTCTGAGTTGTTCCTGCTCAGATGCAGGGACATTAATATGGCAGAGGAGATCAGTGTGATGCCAAAAAATTCCCTTCTTGCTCTTCCAGTGAAATAACACTCACATTTGGATTGTAATCATAGAGAAATAGCTATGTAGACACTTGCTGGGCAAGCTTGCTGCAGATCTGCAGCCCCATAGCAGGGAGCTGTAACTCCAGGTTCTGCATCTCAGCAACACGATGCTTTTGGCTGCCCTCCTGGAGGGGGAAATGAAGTCACCTTCTGAAGAGCTTCAGGAGTGATGTTTTAACTTGTTCTTACAGAAGAACCCAGCTTTCCCTCTTTGCTGCTGGACATAGCAGAAGGGTAGGCACTGGCGCGTGTGTGTGATCCTGTTCTCAGCCACCCTGCAGAGGAGAGACTACATTGTGTTACCCATGGTAGCTTCTTAGAGGCTTTTTGTTCACATAAGGTGAAGGCAACCTGGAGTTCAGGAAAGCACAAGCTCCCTTAGGCTCCATATTCAGCCAGGAGCATTGTGCTAGGCGGAGAGAAGGTGGGAATATTGCTTCTGACCACTAGAAGTTAACTACCCTAGGTCACAGCTGAACCCACAGTGGCTCAGAGGAGGGAGACAATGGGTTAAACATGGATTTGTGTGCTCTCAGTCAGCAAGAAGGTTCACAACCTCCACTAGTTTAGATTGTGCATCTCCCCTAAAGATAGGTACCTACTAATAGTCAATCATTTTTTAAAATTTAACTTAATTCTTCCATTCAACATCTATAATGCAGCCTTTCTCACGCACCGCTTGCATGCAAGGCAGCGGTTCAGTTCTGGGAGAGATAGTTAGCCTGGAAAGCTTACTTTTATGATTGTATATGGGGGACAAAGGTTGGAATAAGTCCCTACAGGCATTTCTTTATGTTCTGGTTTGGAGCATTTGCTTGGCATGGGTTAAGGTAATTTGGAAGGATGTACACAAGAACTTTGTTTAGAGGCAAACCTAAGCTGTAGGAGATGTGAAGGAGAGCATGCTGAGTGCATTTTTTTGTCTCTGCCCATCACCCTGAGCTTTCTGCCTCTCAGCATATCCAGTGTGATGTGTCTGGAGGAGAACCATGGCATGGCAGGGGGTAAGAGCCTTGCAACAGCCTCAAACCATGCATAGCTTTTGATGTGCATAGGGAGAATTACAGAAAAATCTCAGAAGCAAACTCACTGCTCTGCTTTGATGATGGCAGAGCTCAGTAGCTGCTCTCTGTGATTCCCAAGCCACCTCTATTGTGCCTACAAAGAAATGCTTAACCTTGTAGGGAATTACATACAACACTGTGGTTTGCTGAAGCATAGAAATTAACTATTTGTTGTATAGGAAAATAACAGCTATACCATTTAATATTTTAATATGCATATCAAAATATCAGTTTTTCTCCTGCTGTTTATTTTAGTGTATTTTTCCTGGTTTGTAGTGTTTCCCATGCAGAATAGTTAGTTTTAGGGCACTGCAAGAGGCAGGTTCTGTTCTTTTCTAGCAAAATCTCCTTGGGAGAATTTTGTCTTAAATGGAAAGAAGAAGTTTTGAAGTCAGGATTCACAGCTTTGAGATCGCTGGAGGACAGAGTGGTCTCACATTAATGACAAGCTGTACTGTCTTTGTGTTTTATTTCCCCGCTAGACCAAATGTTTAGAGAGGCTCTCAGTAGCTCGTGGGCTTTGACCAAGGGTTTGGTAGTGGAGAGTGCGCTGGTGTTTTTGAAATGCAGCCTTTCGGGAGGGTGACCAAAGAAGGGGTCTGCAGCAAGGCTGCCTGGCCAATAATCAGCAATGTTGGGGATCAACAGTAAGGATCAAAGGCTGATGATGTTTCAGCCACTCCTGTCCATACTGTCTTCTCTCAAACAGAAATCCTAGTTCTGTACTACTGCATTGACAACTCAAGTTCCTAAAGGAAAAGAAGGGGGGAAGTGTGTTTGGAGGAAAGATGCTGAAGGCACATTAATGGAGAAGGAAGGCAGCGTTTAGGATGACAGAAAGAGGTGAGACAGAGTTATGCTAGGTCGAGCAAGGCAGATGTTTGAATACATGGACAATCAAAGCATTTGGGAGAGAGAATTGGGCTCTTTGGGTCAGGAGGCCACAGGATCTGTACAGGAATCTGCTGCTTTGCCATGGTGGCTGTGTAATTCACAGACGAATCAGTTTGAATGGGCAAATAAATCAAAGGTGTTAAAAAGCTCCAGTTGTTTAAAGTCAGCCAACCGTTTAATAGCATCCAATATAAAGGAGACAGGTTAAGACCAAATAAGATGAAAAATAACCAAGAGGCAGTGGCAGCTGTATGTCTGGAGCTAAGCTGTGTCTGCTGATGGCTGCAACAACTTGGAAACAGAGATCTCTGTGAGTGATGGGGAGAGTGATAAAAGGGGGAGAAGGTGTAGAATCATGGAATAGTTTGAGTTGGAAGGGACTTTAACAGGTCACCTAGTCCATCCTGGTAAAAAATTTCTTCCTAATATCTAGTCTAAATTTACATTCCCTTAGTTTAGAGATTTCAGCAAACTCTTTATATTTACTATATATAACATCTTTATGGTGTTTAGCCCAGAGGAGCCCTGAGGTCTCCTGAGTGCTACTGCACTGACCAGTAAATGCCCTTGGTGTGCATCCATTTCTGCTGCCTCCCCTCCAGCCCTTCTTGGGTGCCCAGGCAGAAGCCCAGCACAAGCATCGAGAGTTTAGGTATTTCCTCTTAACACATATTTACCGGAAGGTTGCTTGCCGCAAGCTATGGTTTCTTTTCCCGAACGTTTTCCCATTAGTTTGCCTTGAGCTAGACCAACAAGTTCATGTACAAAATGTCCCAGGGCATGATCACCTGTGGTTTTCATCAATTATTACAGAGCAGCAGCACACGGAGGGGCTGACTCAGTATTTTCTTGTGCCACTGCAGTTCTGAAGCAAATGCGTTGAAATCAGCAGCTGACATTGATTTTCCTTTTTGATTGTAAGAAAAGAAATCTAATTAGCAAGAGGAAGACTAAAACAGGTTCTCTCCTGTTTTCCATAGGCAAATGGTGGATTAAGAAAACTTTGTGGACTGTTGGCATCTCTATCTGATTCCTTTTGTGAATGTGTGGGTAGGGTTTGTTCGAACGTCTGTTAAGAGTCTAATACCATGATGAGAGTGGTGAGGCACTGGAACAGGTTGCCCAGGGAAGCTGTGGCTGCCCCATGCCTGGAGACAATCAAAGCCAGTTTGGATGGGGCTTTGAGCAGCCTAATCTAGTGGGAGGTGTCCCTGCCCATGGCAGGGGGGTTGGAACTGGATGGGCATTCGTTCGTGTTGGAAGGAACCTTATTCTATGATTCTATGAATTGTCTTGAACCTGGCCAAGCTATTTGCACCCTTGGGAAGTCTGCTCCCAGCATTTGATTTGTGAAGAGTAGGGAATTTCTTTGGAAGAGGTTCCTAAATAGCTGTGATAAAACATCCAAAGTCAACGTGTTAGGTGAGTGCAGAAAAAAAAAGAAATGAAGTCACACCATTACAGTGAGGCTTATCTGAGAAACTGGAAAAAAAGTAGAATCTTCACAAAAGACAGAGGGAGAAAATGTGCTCTGTCACTCCTGCACATCTCCCTCCTGCCGGCCTACATTTGCTATCTATCTATAGCTGCTATTAAAAATAATTTCAAAATTACTTTTAATTCTAGGGTGACAAAAGACTTGTTTTGATGATAAAAGCTGAGCAGCTTAGGGAAAATTCTGGTATGTGAATGGACTTTTCTGGTGAAAAATGAGGTGCAGTTTTCTGCCTATGATGGAAATCCCTACCTTTTCCTTGACATCATATACTGATAGCTGTGGACATTTTGAAATGAAAGTAACTTTCATATTAACCCAGAGAAGTGGTGGCTGCCCTGTCCCTGGAGGTGTTCAGGGTTGGATGGAGCTTTGATCAACTGCATCCTGTGGGAGGTGTCCCTGCCCATGGCAAAGGGGTTGGAATTGGGTGGGCTTTAAGGTCCCTTCCAACAGAAATCACTCTATGATTCTAACCCTGGCACAAAAAGGAGCCTCAGTCCTGCTATATCAGTGCCTGTGAAAGATTTTGAATATGCTCCGGTTCTAGTCATACCACAAAACTGCATCATCTACTGCAAAGAAGAAAAGAAAGGATCCAAATTGAGTAAACACTTTGTTTGATGAGCTCCATGCTTTGATACAGAGAGATATTACCGAAGAAGAGCTGAGCTGTGTGACCAGAGGGAGGGATTGGCTGAATTCTTAGGGGTGTTCTTTATCTGCTATGTGCAACTTATGTTTCTCTAAAACCTCACCTGAGCATAGGAAGGAAAGAAGTCCCAGGAAGATAAAAATCCCAAAGGTTTGTATTAACATGTGGCAAAAGGAAAACAATGATGCTGAAAGCAGAGCTGCATGTGGCATTTGCCACTGGGCTCTGGAGTGCGTGCACAGCCTGTCCCAGAGCAAAGAACACAGTGGATTATGCTTGTGGGAGCTGTGGTGAGGTCTGTGGCAGAAGATAGGAGACGGTAGCTTGAAACTGTGTCAGTGGTAAGAAGAAATGCATTTATTGAGTGTTTTCCAATGAGTCAATCATAGAATCATAGAATCACCATGTTGGAAAAGACCTAGCGGATCATCAAGTCCAACCATTCCCATCAGTCACTAAACCATGTCCCTCAGCACCTCATCCACCCGTCCCTTAAACACCTCCAGGGAAGGTGACTCAACCCCCTCCCTGGGCAGCCTCTGCCAGTGCCCAATGACCCTTTCTGTGAAAATTTTTTTCCTAATGTCCAGCCTGAACCTCCCCTGTTGGAGCTTGAGGCCATTCCCTCTTGTCCTGTCACCTGGGAGAAGAGCCCAGCTCCCTCCTCTCCACAACCTCCTTTCAGGGAGTTGTAGAGAGCAATGAGGACTCAGCTCAGCCTCCTCTTCTCCAGGCTAAGCAAACCTCCAGCTCCTGAAGTTCAACTCAAGCTTAAAAATGCTGCTAAAAGGGATATTTTGAGGTCTCACATTTAGCGTCCAATCTGCATCTTTCAGATCCATCACAAATCAGGTCTGTGGATCTGGAGGTAGTTCTTCCTGACAGCCCAAGACTGAAACCTTAAGTCTATCTCCAGATTAACTTAAAGGAGCAAAGCTGTTTCTATGGAATTCCAAGGGGACTGGATAAAGGGCTCAGGGTAGAGACCAGTCTATGTTCTTGCTGGCTCATGTATCTGCACATGCACTCCTCAGAAGGAAGAAAAAATACAGCCATCATTTTATTCACAGGCCACAAAAAAATCCAGTTTTCTTACCCGTAGCTTTGCTGGCACTTGCACAGTAACCAGGGCTTAAAGCATTTTAGAACACTGAGAATAATAAAAATAAGTAATGAAATATATTCATAATATGGCTAGAAAATATATGAGCAGTCTCAACCTGATGTAATTGAAAATGGCTTTAGCAAACTCAGGCTCAGAACAGCGATCTTATTTTGTAGATGCTTTAAGTCATTTGTATCCCTGAGTGAATTTCCAAAAACTCAGCTATCAGATTTCCTATATTTTGGATGATTTATGATCTTAGTTTGATTCCCCCCCACTGCCTTAATGGGTGAGAACAGCCTGATTGTGTGAGTTAGAAGGCACAAAAGCCTCCTCTAGACTCTTCAGATTTTCACAATGGCAAATGGAGCAATAATAAAGTCCAAGTGAAAGCTATCTGGTGTTCTCTGTTATATCCTTCTCTCTTTGGTTAGTTTTAACTTAACTCTGTTTGGTCAGTAATTTACTTTGGTCTTTGCCTGTGATTGAATCATTGTGAAGGGCCAGAGTAAAATGAAGATTGCTCTCTCAGGAAGAAACGAAGACAGAATAGCTGTGTCCTGATTATCTCTTTTCTCAGATGATCAGCACTGATATAAGAGATTTCTAGTTGGTGACATTTGTCCTCCTTTCCAGCTTAGGTGTTGACTTTCAGTTACAGTTTTTAGGGGGAGGGAGATGAGTAGGTGAAAGTAGATTGCCTGCCCTTAATGTGGTTGTCCATATGAAAAATGCACAAAGATTTCTCTAGATCTTAAAAGTGATGGAGACTTTATTTTGTTTAGTGAGATTTGGTGTGGAATCTCAATTTGCCTTTTATCCTTCCTATCAAAAGTAGCTACCTAGGACTGAAGTGTCCCCAGATGGGCTCCTATAGGGCAGGGCACGGATGAGGTGGAACCATACGATTGATGCTGCCACTCTGGTATGACACCTGACAGTTCATTTGGAGAACTTGTATCTCTCTCACTCAGGAGCTTTCAGGTAAAAGCATGTTTCTGGAAGTCTTATCAGTTCTGTGGTAAGTGCATCCACTTCTGCTTTCAGAAAAAACTTGCTTTCTGTGACTTTCCTGATAAGGCTGCTCTTGGAGCACAGCGTCTCCATCAGGTCTTATCACAGCACTTACTGGCAGGTAGACGTGGTATCAATAGTGTTGTTGTCAATCCTCCCTGCTCAGACTTTTCTACCTGTTTATTTTTAACTGTCAAATCCCATCCCAATCTGCTTCCTCTTATCTCCCAAGTTCCCCAGGGTCTTCCTTGCCTGCTGGGCTCCAGCAGCCCGTGGCTTTCAGGCTGTTTCACAATTATAGATACTCACCTCAAGGATTAACTTGTTACTCTGGAAGGCTTTTCTTTGTATGTTTACAGACAAGTATTCCACCTTGTATTAAATAGTGACCAGCTTTAAGCTGTCTGATACTTTGTGGTGTTATTTGTTGGGGGACAAAAATCTGGAGTGCTATTTACAGGTAAAATTTGTACTTTTATTCAAATTCCTGGACTAAACGGTTCTATGGGGTCTTCAAACAACAAAAAATGAAGTAAAATTCACAATCCTCTTCTCCTTCTTCTAGATCTTTTGCCCATCCTGTATTGCTTTGTGCTGTTAAATGCTAATAAAAATGTTAATCATGTTGGTACTTGTGTCCCTGTTCTCACCTGCAGCTCCAGAGGCTGTGAGACAGGAGTCAGAGCAGGGTTCTGGCACAGATTTTAAATGCTGCCATTTCAGATTCTGCTGCAAAAATGCAATCTGGCACACGTTACTGGGAAAAAAAAATAATGTAAGAGTGAAATGAAAGAGGCAAGTTATAAGATATAAACTAGGTAAAGGATAAAGATGTTTCCTTAAGCTTTCCTTTAAGCTTTTTAAAACTTCTTTGTGTCTTTTGGAGGTGAATGAAGAGGAAATTTGGATTAAAGTACTTTGCTGAAAAAACAATAACTTGATTTTACAGTTTCTCTTTCCCAGGAAGCTGATTAATGTGACTTCCCTGGGATTTAAATTCTGCCTGCTCTCTGCATGGAAGGACAATTTTGAGGCGAACAAGCACTGATGTAATATTTGCAGGGATTGTTCCCTACTATAAAGAACTGCTTAGCCCTTATGGGATAGAAATGCTGTTATCCTTTCGATCTTAATGCTTGAAGGCATGTATTCATTGCCAGTCATTATCCGAAGAAATCAAACCTTGACCTTGGCTAGGATATTGCATAAATAGGAGCACTGTGGGCGAAGCTTCTCATCCAGTTGTGCAATGTGCAGAAGTGGAGATGGGTGGTTGGCTGGGGTGCACAGCCTTCTCATCTCCTTCAGCAAAAGAGTGGGTTAACCTCCAAGTGACACTGATGGGTTGCTTCAAGCCATAGGTACTCACTGAAGTTCAGATGCTTTAGTTTTCTGTGATCGGGAAGAGGCAGCAAATCTGGGACTCATCCTCTGAGCTGGGCACTGGTATTCTGCACCCTGCCTGCTGCAAAGAGGTCATCTTTGGGGGGAGGAACGCAGAAAACAATACAGGCAGCTGGGCACTCTCTATAGCCATCGCGGTGCGCTGAAATGATACACAGTGGTGCTGTAGATTTTGTTCCCCTGCTGTGTTCCTTTCATAATGGCCAATTAAATAAGCATCTTGGGCTCAGTATATGACTGGTCTAAATTCGTCTGTGTCAGGCAATGGGAACTGGGTTAGCATTTGGCAGTGCAGGTATGTTTTAGGAGCAGAGGACTTATTTAGTTTAGGGAAGAAATATTGATGTGTATATGGTAAGTTGGCTAATTTTGTCCTCTAGCACAATTTCCTGAAAGAGAAGCAACAGGGTTTATAATTGGTTTGATTAAATAATAAATGATAGATTCTCCTACAGCAACGTAGGCAGCGTTTCCACTCTATGAATCTTCTGTGGATATGAATGGCGAGACTAAATTGTACATGACTGGGGTAGTTATTCCCCCTTAGGCACTGCTGCACACAGGAGTAAATGAAAGTTTCGTTAAAGTTCCTTTTGTCTCTCTTCCATTGCTTTAATGTTGAATTTCTTCACTGGAACTTTCTCTAGACTTTCTCACTTCCAGCTGTGGCTTTAAAGATGCACTGTACCTGTCCAGAGAACACAGAGAAAGGCTCCAGATTTAATATTTAGGCACTAGTTGCAAAAAGTCCTTCTTATATCTCCTTGCAGGTGGCTTGATACTTTTTTTTTCTTTCTTGGTCATTTCAGTAGGCTGTAGTAAGTCTAGTGCTAAATTAATGCTGGGGCCAACGTAAAAATATATGCAATGTACAGCCAGATTTTCAAGTCTGGACGTTGTTTTTCAATCTCTGAGTTGAGATCAGAGACTCTTTCCCCCAAGCACCGACTATCTGAGGTCTTTGTGCAGCTGGAGGTGAAGTTGTTGAAGTGCCTGTGCTGATATCAAAATAAATGTCCAAGAATGAGCTTTGACCTTACTGGTGAAATTTCAACAAGTCCTTCTCTAGGTCGTGGAACCATAGAGCATCCTGAGTTGGGAGGGACTCGCAAGGATCATCAAGTGTCCTGGAGAACATTATTAAACTTCTGTCTTGTGACTCCTTCACATGCTGATAGCTTTGACAAAAGACACCCGGCAAGCTGTAGCCCGTATGGCTGGACAGATGGATTCCGTGCGTCATCAAGTCCCTTTAGAAGTAAAAGCACAACATTAAGGTGACACAGTCCTTGTGTGTTTAAACAGTTGACAGCTGAAGCAAGATGTCTCGTTATGCTTGGCAGCTGCAATTTTGAGTTTCTGTCTGGAACTAGGAGGTGCACTGTATTGGACAAATGCAGCTGGATGGAGATGGCAAAGGATACTGGTTGGTCTGATATTAATTCCATCCCTGGGATTTTGCCTATCTGTTACGTGTTCCTTAATGAACATCCTGCATCACTTGGACATATGGTAGACAAAACGCTCCATAGTTTCTTAAATGTAATTCTGTTTTAGGATGAAGCTTGCAGGCTTTGGGTTAATAGTGTAATTAGTTGCTAATGACCAGTGCATGCAAACTCAGAAGCAATGAAGATTCATCTGGCTCTGGTGTTGCCACAGCTTCCAGGTTCCTTTCTGTGGCCTGTGAACCCTGCATTGGTTGTGGAGCCAGTTATGGAGATAATTTTTGATCTGAATCTTTAAATGCTTGATTTTCGGGCGTCATGCCCCTCATATGGTTTGGTCCCTAATGGTGGCTGTGTTGTCATTTGCAGATGATGGGAAGCTGTCCCTGGAGGAGTTCCAGGCCTTTTTTTCTGATGGGACACTCAATGAAGAAGAACTCGAGAAGCTCTTTCATACCATTGACTCAGACAACACCAAGTAAGTTCCCTGTGCTACACAGAGCCTTTGGGTTGTGGTGTTGGTGTGCAGGGGCATTGCTACTCTAGAGAGCTAAGCACCACAGAGGCTGCAAGGGTGCAACTTGCATTGCAAAAATCTGTAAAATCTCCATTTCTGCTTGATTTGCCTCATTGTGATGGCTACTATGACTTCTCTTGTCTTGGTGTTTTATTCAGCTAATTTTCTTTAGTACAACCTGATCTTTACAACAACTGAAATAATGCTTAGGTTTACTCATGAGAGCTTTTAAATGGCTCTTCAGCTTTCCCACTTTATCTAAAAGCTTTGCTGTGCTATAAAAGGTAACAATGTGCATCTCTGTAAGCATTGTCGTATCCAGCTGTTTTACATGCAGCAAACTGGAATGATTTGTGGTCTTTTCTCTTAGTGATGTTTCTGCATCCTCTGCACTCGGACCATGTGTGCTTTGCATCCTGTCCAAAATATCCCCTGGTGCAGTGATCACTCTAACATTAATAGAAACAAGCCCTGTTCTCTTTAAGATGGGTTTGTGTTGCCTGGGAGGCCAGTCTAAGCCCTGCAGCTGCTGTTGCAGACGCTTTGCCTCTGCTCTGATCCAAGTAGCCTGATGTAGCCGTGTTTCTGTCCATGCAAGGCAGCAAAGGCAAGTGGACAGATCCACGAGCAGTGCTGCACTCTGTGCATCACTGCAGCAAGGAAAATTGATGGCAGAGGAGAGCTCTACATGTGCTTTAGAATCATAGAATCATAGAATCACAAGGTCGGAAAAGACCCACTGGATCATCGAGTCCAACCATTCCCATCAATCACTAAACCATGCCTCTCAGCACCTCATCCATCCATCCCTTAAACCCCTCCAGGAAAGGTGACTCAACCCCCTCCCTGGGCAGCTGTTCCAGTGCCCAATGACCCTTTCTGTGAAAAATTTTTTCCTGATGTCCAGCCTGAACCTCCCCTGGTGGAGCTTGAGGCCATTCCCTCTCGTCCTGTCCCCTGTCACTTGGGAGAAGAGCCCAGCTCCCTCCTCTCCACAACCTCCTTTCAGGTAGTTGGAGAGAGCAATGAGGTCTCCCCTCAGCCTCCTCTTCTCCAGACTAAACAACCCCAGCTCTCTCAGCCATAGTTTTATCTTGCATCAAACGTTGACACTAAATACGGCACCTGAATGCTCTCACTGAGAATCAAGCTTTTACAGGCTGTGCCAACCTATCAAATCAAGGTGACAAACTCATTAGCAGCCCTTCTGCCCGTCTGCCATCTCTCCCTCAGTGCCCTTTTGGTGCCTTTGTCTTTGGTGGAATCTGAATTATGTGTGAGGCCCTTGAAGAGTGTCTGGCACCAGTGGTGGGTAGGATCAGCAGAAAGACACATTCTGTGGGGCACTAGTGGAAGCCAGCTAGCGATGGCACTGGGCACCAGCACAAAGGACACAGCCCTCTGGTGGGTTTTCTCTTTCCAAGCGAAACCCATCTTGAAAAGCTTGAATAGTTTAGGCTGTTTGGAAATACAAACGAAAGCCATCTTTGAGTCATATTCCAGCGTGACTCTTATTCCTCTGGAGAGAAAAAAATCTGTTCAAAAGCAGATGAAAAGAGAATCCTGTTTCAAATGAGAAGTCTTGCAGTAAGTGCTTAAAAAAATAATAGTCTGGTTAATTATAAAGACTTCTGGCAGCAGGTAGATGGAGGCTTGCCTGTGTGATTGGTGCATGCTTTGCCACCTATCCAAAATATCCCCTTGAAAGCAGTGATTGCTTTTGAGTGGGCTGGCACCAAAGCAACAGATGTACAAGTCATCAACCTGGTACAGGCGCTGCTGCTGAAGATGTTTCTGAAAATAAAGTATATGTCAGGTTTCTCAAAAATCCTGTCTTTCCAATACATGTACTTCCCAAAGTTTATTCCCAGATCTAAAAAGCCAAAGACCAGCTTGGTATGTGCTATTCACCAAATAATTAATGAAAGGAATTTAAATCATCTTGTTGCTAAAATTAGCTGAGAATGATCCATCCCCCCAAATGATTCCTCTTCAACAGACACAAGGTGGGGCCTAATGCTTTGTGGGTCTATTTATTTAGCTCCAGGTAATGATTCCTGATGGGCTCTATATAGACTCTGCAACCTGGGTGCTCACCTGCCTCTCTGCTGAAAAAAATTATAGCATGGCCCGAGCTTTTCAAATTTCCTTTTGCCTTTGAAAGCGTGCAGGCAACTGATGCATAAATGGGGGTGTGTGGGGTTAGTGTGTGGATGCTTCTTCTGGCTATCTTGAAATGGGAAATTGGATTGCAATCCATTTTTGTTTGTGGATTGTTGAGAATCTGCAGCTTGCTCTGAGCCTTAGAAAGAGACGTCTTCTAAACTGGACAGAGAAAATGTGCCATTTCTAAATGTACATGGTACAGTGGCAGGTGGGGTCTTACTGAGCAGCTCCTGAGTGTGGCAAAAGTTACCACAATTCAGTAGTAGTTTCCTTTTGCCAAGCTGGCTTGATATAATCATTAATACCCATTAGGGGCTGATACTCACACAGAGCAGTGTGGCATCTGCTGGTCTTGGCTGAAAGAAAAAGCAATGAGTTGGTCACCCTTCCAAGTTAAATCCTTCCATGAATTTGGCACTTTCTTACTGATTTGAAAAGCATAGACACCTACAGCAAATTTATCAAATTGGAGGAAGAAAATATTCCTCATTTTTCTGTCTGCAAGAGCACTCTCAGTTTCAGAAAACCTATTTCTGAGCTTTCTTGTGCAAAAGTGCTGTTCATGTGAAACAAGTGGCTTGCTTGACTGCAGTCTTGCATCTAGTGCAGTCCTTGGAGTTGTGTGTGGGCTCCTCACCTCACCCCGTCTTTTATTCTCTATACAGTAAATCAACGGGTCTCAGGAGGAAGGATGCTGCCTCCAGCCTCCTGATTGCCCAAGCACTAGGGATGCAATTTGGAGTGCTGCTGCCACTGAGCCAGAGGACTGGAAAGGAGCTTTCATTTTTCCATTTTACAGGGGAACATAGGAACATTGTTAATTTGTCTTTCCAAAAGTCTGTTTGAATGACAATTTTTTGCTATTTGATAGAAGCTTATTTATTTTTAAAGCTGTTCTTTTATATTCCATTTTATCTTTCTATTTTTCTCATATCACCCATCGTGTTTGTTTAGCGTGCAAAACAAAGTTTGCTATTGAAATTACATTACAGCTAGAGTAGAAAATGAAGAAAATCATGTTCCTGCTGATTATTAGTAATTGCTGCTACCAGCCAAATTAGAAAATATCGATTCAATTTCCTGAAGTATTTTTAGGAGCAGGGAACTGCCTTACCGGTTTCTTCATTGGCTTTAGGGGGGAGGATGGTGGAAAGGAGAAAGGTCGAGCAGGTAAGATTGGTTATGGATGCAGGAATAGCTGTTCTGCTGTGGGGAGTCAGTCTTGATGTGCTGCAGTTGGGACAGGTTCATACCTCTGTCTTGGACTCTCAATCCCCCAGTAAAACACCTTGTTGCCTACAAGATGCTGTTAGGAGAATATTGCACTGAAACAAGATAACACATAATAGCCCAGAGGCATTAATGAGCCTCTTTCTTTCTTCCTGACTGCCTGGGATGTGGCTTTAGGAGGTTAGTGCTGTCTCGTGGTGGGCATGGTCTCCAGGCACCTGAATCTGGGCTTTGTTACCAGGTGTCTCCGTAGGAGAACCTGCCATCCATGGTGCAAGGATGGTGCTGTAAGTCCCATCAATGTATGTTATTTCATCTGGCAGCAGGAAAGTGCAAAACATGTCACGTATCTCAATCTTTTCTTGGCAAAATTATATTTATAAACCTGCTGTTGCTTAGGCATGATGATCAAGTGGCATTTTTCTCTTTGTTGCTCACACTGGCTGCCTTCCTTTCCTCCTCCCAGCTGGAGCAGGAGGTAAAACTAAGACTTTTCTAGGAGGTTTTTCATTACTGGCTTTAGCTGCTATTTCAGGAGGTTTCAGTGGTACTTATGGGGGGTTGCCTGAAGATTAACAAGGAGGTAATGGTATATTGCTATTACTATTAATGCTACTAGAATTGCACATATTATGTGTATAATATATACACACATATTTAAATACATGTATTTGGTTTAGTGGCAGATCAGGGCTTTATAAAATACTAGATTAGTGTTCACCTGGGAAATCTTGTATTTGCAGATTTATCTACACATTTTCTTATGTTTTCTTACAATGTGTATCACGTTTAAGATGAAATAGTCATTGAAAATGGAAAGTCAAATAGTCTTAAGGTCACAAAAGACCACATCGAACCTTGCTTCTAGACAAAACTTGCTTTGTCTGACCCATAGTCCCCACCTTTTTCCAGCTGCCTGGGCCAGTGCTTACACCCTCTCAGCCTCCCCTCGGAAGGAAGGAACATCTTGTGAAAGCAGAGGCAGGTCAGACATGGCTGTTGACCAAACTAATTTAGTCCTGGCAGAGGATTTTAAAAATTCTTTTTCTATCTTGTACTTTTTTCATACTGACAGAGGACAATTCTTTGGGGACTGATCTGCTCGCTGGAGCAGACTTCTCCAGTGAGCTGTACAGGTCCATTCACGAGGAGCCAAGAACATGACATTAGCATTCTGCTGCTCTGTCGTTTATTATCTCTTGCTTGGCTTATAGCTTTTCTTTTAATTGCTTTATTTTTTCCCCTTGCCTCTCCAAATGAGCTCTTTTCTCCAGTGGCAAACACTAGAAAATGTTGGAGCATGCATGCAGGATAATTAACAGAAGTGGTATCTCTTCTCAGAAGCCCTTCATAGCTTCCCCAAACTGTCACTATTACTTGAGGATTGTGTCAAAAGCAGGACTGAAGACAGTTGGATTTTCCAGCCTGTACCACAGCCAGCAGAGTGCCGCCTCCTGCCCTTCACTGTGGTTACGTGGGGCTGTACTCCAGAGGGGCAATGGATGGGAGACTGTGAACCTTTGGATACTGAACATCATCCTTCTTAGAAACACGGATCCACCTTCCTCCTGTGACCTCAGCTGCTCATACCATAGGGAGCTGTATGATCAATCAGATTAATTTGGGGTTGCTTTAGGATGCAGGGATCATAGAATCACCAGGTTGGAAAAGACCTACCAGATCATCGAGTCCAACCATTCCCATCAAATACTAAACCCAGTCCCTCAGCACCTCATCCACCAGTCCCTTAAACCCCTCCAGGGAAGGTGACTCAACCCCCTCCCTGGGCAGCTGTTCCAGTGCCCAATGACCCTTTCTGTGAAAATTTTTTTCCTAATGTTCAGCCTGAACCTCCCCTTTCGGAGCTTGTAGCGGGGTACAGTTAGGGCAGCTACCAACTTGAGTGCTGTGTTTCGCCCCAGAGTTAACGGGGGTACGGCTGTGCAGAGCTGCTTTGGAAGCAAGTAATGATGCTGATGAACTTCTCTGCCTGCACTAATTTAGTCCTGCTGCAAAGTGGGCTGTGTCGGCCCAGAGATCACTGTGCCGGCACAGCCATGCTGCTTCCAGTGGTGGATTCAGCTCAAGCATTTTGAAAGACCTGCAATGCCAGCGCAGATGGGGTGGGAGCCTTTGCAGGGAGATGGGGAGGACCTGGCCCTGCATGGGTGTTTAAATGGCTGTGATCCCAAGTGGAGCTGTTGGTGGGGGCAACCCGCTGCCTGGCAAAGCGAAGCTGGCTGAGATGGGCTCAGCCCTGGGCTGGGACAGTGGGACAGCTGCTCCTCAAGGCCAGGCTGCAAGCATCACTTGCTTAATGCTGGTGGAAGCAGAGCAAACGAGGAGGGACAGGTCTGTATTTCACTGGCTGTTAATTGTGCAGGAGAAGCTGTTAGGACTGTGTTAGAAATAAGGAGAGATACGAGCAGGAGCGAGCTGTCTCCTGTGTTTATGACTTGCCAGCTGCAGTGTGTTTCAGGCAGAGCATCAGTGTGAGGCCTCTAAGGAGAAGGAGGGAGCTTGGCAGCATATGCTGCTTCTGCCCTCCTCATTATTCCTCTAACCCAGCTGGGAAGTATTCCTCTTGTCTGATTTCTGCCCTCAGCAAACACGGGCATTTGTGGGGTCAGAAGCTCTCAACATTGGGCTGATAGCTTGCACAGATGAATTTTGCCTCTCTGTTTCTTTCCTTGCATAGATACCCAGCGAATAATATTGATTTATATCAGACGCTGTGGAAACACTAAATGCCTGTGACTACAGAGATTAATGCAGCATCCAAAGAGTAGGAGGAGGTGCTGGCAAAGTGCTGCTGGTGTAGTTGGGGCCCCGGACTGATGCTTCTCCCCACAACAGGAGCCAAAGGAAGATGTATCAGTAGCTGCCATGCAGAGCTCCGGCTCAGTGGAAATCTGAGCTCTGAAAACAAGTTTGGTGTTGTCTAAGAGCAATGCAGGATTCTGATGAGGTCAGAGACCAAGGCAAAGATGCTTAAAACCTGTGCCCAAGCAAACAGTTAGAAGTCAACACCTTGAAAGGAAGGTTGATGTATGCAAGCTAAAGCTACACCTTGTGCTGTAGCTGATAATCTGGGCAGAAATTGAGCTTCACAGCACCACAAGTGGTCATAAGGTTCTCAATATCTTCCTTCCTGCACACAGCCTTTTTCCAGGTCTGGACAAGTTCAGTACCTTTGCTTATGCAGCAGCCTGCTGTCCTTCTGCTCCAGTAATTATTTTCCAAGACGTGTTGTTACCACTGTCTTTGGATACCGCAGTTGCCTGTCCTCTGAGATGCTTTGCCTTCCCACAACCTCCTTCAGGTCTGGTGTCCTTTGGTGTGGGAAACCTCCATTTGGTAGAGTCCATTCTGGGTTTTAGCTCCTGCTGTCCAAGTTTTTTTCCAGGCTTCTGCTGTCCAGTCCTCTCAAACTTGAACAGAAAGTACTTCCACATCTTAGGCAAGGAACAATGATGATTATGATGGAGTAATTTTCTCCCCTTCCTTAATCTTGGCTATTTGCTTTGCAAACCTGATTCAGTGGGGTGCTGGATACGTCTGGAAACCGAAGCCCACACTATGGAGATGGATGTGCCCATTGAAACGAACTTAATTTTTGGATACTGAATGTTCTCCATTAGTTCTCTGGGAAACAAACTGCGGATGGTATCATCAGCTGAGATTTTGATTAACTGATTCAAGAGACAGTTCTTGTCTCATCTGAAAAGGACAAAATGATTGCACAAAATTTGTATGTCTGGCTATAATTTCTGGCTCTTGAGAGCAGCGTGGGCATTTGGTGGATTTTGTTCTTTCTGTTTATGAGGGAGATGTTTTCTAAGTCTTAGCTTATTTTTCTCTGTGCCGACATGTCACTTTAACTATACTGTGCTCTACTTTTAAGTGAAGAAATATTTAATGCCAAAGCCAGTGCTCAGCAGCTGCACACTGAGAGCGCTGCAAAACATCTCAGGCTCACCAAAGAAAAGGGGCTTTTAAACCAAATCACTTGCTGGGAAGGTCACTGGGAGAAACATGAAGCTGGAAATACTGCCCAGAAACTTGTTTGAGCAAACATTTGAGAACATTTTTCTATTTCTAATCATATTTCCCAGGTGTTTTTCTAGGCAGCCTCCCTGCAGGGTCCCTGGAGGGAGCCTGTTTGATCTGTCAGCAAGGCACATTGGAGCTAGGAGTAGCAGGCTGGTGTTTACTGCGGAGGATGAGGATTGGGGAGGGTTTATCTGTGCAAACAGTGTGAAGGAGTATCACAATGCAGAGTTTTCTAGCTGGGCCTGGGGCTTGGTGGTTTGTTTTTTGGATTATGCCGGACTGCTCTGCATCACAGTTTTTCTTTTCTAGGGAAGATACCAAGATCCTGCATGAAAATCCTGAAAGTCACTAAGATGCTTAATTCTAATCTCCCGCTTGTGTTTGAGTCGTGTAGGCACTTAAAGAGGTTATAGGTTTTTGTTTAAGGTCCAGTCTTACAAAATTATCTGTGTATCTTTTTCACATAGGGCATCACTATCAAGCAGCGGACGTGTGCAGCTGCTGCTTGGCAGGCAGAGCAAACTTGGGACTGAATTTTGGGAAAGGTTTTCTAGATCATTTCTCAGTGGCAGGACGAGAGAATATATGAGGAACAACGATACTGGGAAAATACTGGCAACAAAGTACAGGAGTTTCTTGCTTTACTTTGTCCCCTGCCAGTTGTGTATCACATATCCAAACCTGCATGTTTGTTGCTCTGATTTCTTCCTCTCTCCTTCATGCAGCTTTGGTGATAGATGAGATACCTACAAGATCTAAAAGGAAGAGGAAGCTGATTTAATTTTAACTCGTGTTCTCAATGTCTTACCATTTGCTTTTGGCAATTAGCAAATCATTCAGCTGAGCTCTGAACAATTATTTTTTCCCTGTTTCTTTTGCAGCTCAGTATTACAGAGATGACAAATGGAAATCGGATCAGTCCAGGCTTCCATATCAAGTAGAAATAGGCAAAATGTATATGTTCATTTATCAAAAAAGCCTTTTCTGCCTGATTCATACTGTTAGACGTTTGTGCAAAAATACTGAGAGATCTCCCCCCAAAAAGGAAGAAGTATTTATTTGCTTTAGTAGCTTGCTTTGCAAATTGAGCTAGAAGAAACAACAAGAGGTTAAAATATGCACAAATTGCTTCCTTCGATGGAAATTAGAGACCTTAGTAGTGGAGGGAAATTTGTCTCTGTGAAAAGTAGCTGAAGTATAGCTTTGCTGCAAGCCATGGGAAGTTGTTGCTGTCATTAACATGTTCCTGTGAAGGGGAAAAATTGCAGCATCCTTTGACTTTCTTGCCCAGGGAGGACCAGGACATCATGGCCCTGATGTGGTGGGGGAAGAGTGTTCAGTCAAAGAGATAGAAATAGCTCTTCTGTGGATAATAACGTGGCCTTGGGTTCAGCACAGGGGTGCTCCAAAACCCAGGCAGTGATTTCCCACCCCTGTTTTGAACTCACAAAACCTTTTCCACCTTTCCTGCTTTTTTATCACCCGTTGTGTTCTTGTCCCTGTCATGCTGGGTGTGAAGAGCCGTGTTGGCTTTGCAAGGGCTCTTGAGTTCCCTGCAGTGCTGTTTGAGCCCCTCCACTCACTGCTTCACATCACGACTCACAGAAGAAGAAATGCTGCGTGGATGTGAGTGAGCGGTACCTGGTAGCTGCTCAGAATGCCACCACTCATGTTTTTGGCACGTGGCACCATAGGATTGCTCCTTGTGTGCAGGGCATGCATGAAGCAGTCCTAGTGGAATGCTGGTTAGGCTGTAACATGCTTGTGGATGATGTTGACTTCTAAGAAAGCAGCTGGGAAAAGAACATTGAACTGCTCAGGCTAGAAAAAACACTTGTGGGTTCAAAGACACAGTAGTGAAAGGAGGTTGTAGAGGGGTGGGTGCTGGTCTCTTCTCCCAAGTGACAGGTGATAAGATAAGGTGGATGGCCTTGAGCTGCTCCAGGAGAGGTTCAGATTGGACATTAGCAGAAAATTTTCAGCACAATTGTCATCAGGCACTGGAATAGCTGCCCAGGGAGGTAGTGGAGTCCCCATCCCCAGAGGTATTTAAAAGACAGGTAGATGAGTTACTTAAGGATATGGTTTAGTGGTAGATAGGTATGGTTGGACTCAATGATCTTGGAGGTGATTCTATGAATGGAGCCCATCTGGACAACTTTCTGTTCCTTTAGTTTTTAAAGCACGGTACCGAGCACTCCACAACAAGAGGGCTATGCCATGACTTTGTAAATGAGCATCATACGTCGAAACAATTTTTTTCCTTCCTGGTGTTTTGGGCTTTTTTAAAATATATATTGTCTGCAAATAGGGGATCCCTATTAAGCAAAACCAAAATAGTTTCAGTAACTATCCCAATAATAGAGATGACATTACAAAGCAGTCCAACTGCATCACAAACAGCTGGTATTTAAAAGCCTGTCTTGAGGCTGATAAATTGGAACAAGGCTGACAGCAAAATTGTTGTGGTGTTAACTCAATTGCTGTACTTACTGTTCATGAAATACATACCCAAGTTGAAGAGCTTGGTTTAAAGTGGGCCCTGATGCAGGCTGAAGATATTGGCTCTGCATGGGACCAGGGTGCCAAAATTAAAGAATGTGAGCTGGTGAAAATACCCTGAGAGCAAACACATCACCTGTGCCGTCTCGGTGCTGGCTCTGGCATGCACAGCCCATCCTTCCATGAACTACAGTCCCAGTTTTGCCTGGCACTGCTTAGGGATAAATTAGATGAGAGCTGATACAACACGGTGCGTGTACTCACTGGACCCAAGCGAGTACATAATAATCAGCAACTTCATAAATTTGGAAGTGCCGTTTCTCCAAGCAGCTAAGTTACTTGCAGGTTGTAATTAAACCTGCCTCTCTTCTCTTCAATGCAATTGTGGGCAGAGTTATCATTTAAAAATCAAGTCATCCATCAATTAAAAAAAGAGAAAAGCTGAGGGTTTAGATGCAATTTATTAGGGATTTGGCACACGCAGAGACTTGAAAATATTTAGTACTGCACTAAATGTCTGTTTTATTTAAGGTGGTGACTGTGCCTAGAAACCAACCGATGGATTAAACTTTGCAAATCAGTGTGCTGCTTTGATATATTTTTCAGGGTATCAATTGCACTGTAAACAGGCATTTTAGTGTGTTTTTGTCTTGTTCAGAGTTTGGTTTTGGTTTTTTTTGGTGAGTGTTGAGAAGTTCTGGCCACCTCTGATAAAGCAGAGAGAGATGATTATTTTTCATAGGCTGTGAAATGGTTTTACAAGGTACAAAGAGAGACACAGGAGGAGCACGCCTTAATCACTCAAAATTTTCAGCCAAGGGGATAAAAAAAGGCCCTTGCCCACAAGTGAGTTGCAGAAGACTATGGTGCCCCTGACCCTGCAATACCGCAGCACTTGGTGAAAAAAAAAGTACCTTACTGCTGTTTTTTTGATGTCGATTTATAGAAGTGGTGGGGTAGGAAGGGCAGCGCTGAGCTGGGCTCCTTGGCAGTACCCAGACCCCAGCTCCAGAGCTGTGTGACAAAGCAAGGCAGCCTGGCACCAGCTGACAGACTGAAATGCCACATTGCAGTTGCTGATGAATGAACAAACAAATGTCTGGTACTCCGCAGGTGCCACTTTATTGCCCCTGCCTTTTTAAAGTGACATTTATTTCTCTTTTAACTAGCAAGAGGTTAGAGCATGTTTTCCAACAGCATCCAGAACATGTTTCTTTTTTATCCATATTCAATTTCATCTCTTGGTGCCCTTAATGATTAAAGACGAGCATTTTGTTCTGTCAAGTATTTCACCGCCTAGAAAATGGTATTTTGGCTGTCTTGAAACTACTGATGAAATAAAGCATCTGCTCTGCATCAGGGATGGTTTGCAGCCTGTGACTTTTGAGGATGTGGGGGAGGTAGCTGGGGTCTTCATCGTGCTGTTTCTGACTTGCACCCGCAGCTATAGGTAGGAAATCAGGTTGTACAGAGGCTTGCACGGGGCAGGCTGGTGTTAGGTGGGACCCAGGGCTTCATAAATGTCAGTGACTGCAGAATCACTCAGTATGCCAAGGGACTGAGATGCTGAACTGGCCTAATAATGTGTTATGTTGTATTGGTCTCTGTCTATGTGGTAGATATTGATTCCCTGAAAAGAAAAGAACTCTGAGAATTGTGCTGCAGAAAGAGCATATTACAGTTGAGGGGTGTTTAATCCTCCCCACCCTGACAAAGTGCCCACGTTGGGTTTATCAGCTGTGTGAGCAAGAGAGGGAATATTGCTGCAGGCAGGCGTTATCATTAAATCAAGCCTCAATGTGCACATATGAGCCTTTTGCTCATCATATTTTGCTCGTGCACAGCCCACAGTGTGGGGAGGGGAACAGGGCACAGGATCCATGGGGGGCAGCAGCGTCACTCGCAGGAGCCTCTGAAACTCGTGAATCATCATCACAGAAGATTTTCTTCCTTTCTAAACCCAGGAAAATCCATGCCAAAAGCCTTTCCTCAAGGCTGGTGGAGTGTGAAACTGTGGCCAGGGTGAGAAGCATTGCGGGAAGGAGAGAGGATGAATCCTGTAGGAGAAGATCAGCATCTGAGATGGGGTCATGGGGGGCAGAGATCCTGTTGGCTGCTGTGTCCATACCTCAAGCACTGCCGGGTTTGGACTTCAGAGATTCTCCTTAGCAAGTCTACTAGCCTCTTCGCGTTGTTTTTATAAGGTTTATTACTTCTACAAGGAAAATGGATTTGCATTGTGGATCATTGACTAGAGAGCAGACATCTTCCCGTCATCCCTAATTACTGCTCACAGTCAGTGCTATGGCAACCGCCTCTCTGCAACATGCTGCCAGGCAGGACATCTGCACTTGGATGTCACAGGCTTTTTTGGAGCAGTTTCAGGCTTTTTTGTTTGGACTTGTTGCTTCCTAAGCGTGCTGCCCACCTGTTTGATTCAGAGTCATGAAGAATCAATTAGGAGTTATTATTCACTGCTAACTATCCGTTTTTATATTTTCTTTTTCCTTTGCAATGAGAGCTGGAATAGCCTACGTGAGGTACAGAACTTACTGCTGAGGCATGAAAGATGCTCCAAGCTGAACTTGCATCTTCTGGCTTGGTGGGAAGGATGCTGGTGAGCAGGGCTGCTTGTAAGTCCTACACCCTGAGCTGTGCGGTGGCTGTAAGATGATGTGGTGCTTTGCTGAGGGTGTGACTGTCCCCAGGGGAACCACAAGCCCAGGGGCTTCCACGTCAAGGAGGAGAAGGAGGAGGGGGTGAAGGTCTTTTGCTAATCTTCCCCGAGATGCTAGAAGGTCACCTAATCTTTGGTGATGCTGAAACCACAGAAGGTCTTTTTCCAACCAAAATGATTCTGTGATTCTATGTGAATATCTGAGATACTTTTTTGGGTAATGAGAGACCTATTGCTGATGCTCAGCATGAAAACAGGGCCTCTTTGTGTTTCTGAAGGCAGAACGGGTCCATCCTGGCCTCGCTGTGTGCCCCTGCAGCAACTTCACAGGGATTTGTGTAGGGAGGAAACAGCATTGGAACAGGATGAGTAAAGGAGCATATTTTGTCGCGATCCTTGTCACAGATTTGCTGTGTTTTTTTGTATTGAAGGTCAGTTCAGTTTACCTTGAAAAATCAGTGTTTTCCAGATCGCTGGATTTTAACAAGGACTCTACTGCTTTAGTCCAAACCTTTGTGCTGTGGTTTGAAAACTGGATCTGGGCAGTGTCTGTATTAATGAAAACGCAGATGGGTGATGAAGGCAAAGACCCACAGAGAAAGACATATGAAGATATTAATATTCAATAGATCTGAATACAGGTTTGCTGTGCAGCCCTGCTGCTGCTCACCTTCTATCTTGCAGAGTGTCATTAACAGCTGTGGCCACGTGTTGTAGTAAAGAAACAAAACTGCCTCTATCTTAGTCCTCATCTGCCTAAATACTGAGGAAAACTTCCAGCAAGGAGTTGGAAGGAGCCACACCCTGGGTTTAGGTGTCAAGCATTCTCAGGGACACTTGCTTTCATCCATCAAACCAGCAGCTGAATGAAAATCCTACTGATAATAAGGGCAAGTGGGAGGAAAGAGGTTGTCTCCCAGAGTACCTCTAACCTGATATAATCCCAAATCACGCACCATGGGTGGTGGGGCTCATTGTAATGTAAAAACTGTATGTGGGAACGTCAAACAAAATCCTCCTTTTGCTTCTCTCTGTTTCTGGGCAATTCTTTGTCTATTTTTCCTTCTCCCTAGGACCAGCACTTTGGAGAAAAACATGGTTCACTGCTGGGCTTTCAGACCCCCTTCCTGTGTTCCCCAAGTGCTTGATGATGGAGTACGTGCCAAGGGAAGAATAAAGTTATTAGTTTTGCTTTAGAGAAGGCAGCATTTCTCTCCCTTTCAGCAGCCCCCATGGGAGCTGTTCCCTGTAGGTGTTTTAACGTAAATCATTGTGTGCCAGTGCTGGAAACATCCCAGTTATGTGGTTATCCATATGGACACTGCAAACATGCACCTGTTTCATATAACTTGGATTTGGGGAGGGAGGGAACTTCTGTCTGGATGGAACGCTGAACCCTGTATTGGCTCATGCAAATGGGTTCTCCTCCATCCACTCCAATAATTTAAATAGGCACTTTCTGCCCTGCTGGAAAAAGCAGAGCTAAATGAAAAATACCTGCTGGGTTATTTAAGACTTGCTGCTCACTCTATGTGTTGTTTTTATTGAATCACGCGCAGGGGAAGTACGACTGTGCCAGTACGTGCAGCTTTGAATTATTCCTGTGAAGAGCATCACAAATATGTTTTCAATTTATTTCATGCAGGAAGCAAGGACATTTGGCAGGAGATAAACATCATTCGCTAAAGTAAGAGCCAGGTGTCCACCAAAGCCCTGACTGCAAGCTTGCCATGGCTAAAGAAATTAAAGCCAATACTGGCATATGTTACTTGTTTGCTGATGTCATTCAAAGCTGCAGCTGGCTGGGTGAACTTCTGGTTGTCGACAGCCTTGACATATGGTTTATGCTGTTTCTTTGCATGCGGCAAAGATTTTGGAAGTTCTTTTTTTTAACTTCATACATAAGAGCAGGACTTTCTAAAGCAAGTGGGCAGGTGAAGGAGGGACTCGGGTAGGTCTGAGGAAGGATTTAGCAGGGTTCTCCAGAGAGAACGATGATGGGCTTGGGAAGTTGCTTAGTTCTTTAGAATTTAGAAGTTACTCACCTCCTGGCATCCAGTATTTGGTACTTCTCTTGCTCTGCCTGCAAGAATTTCTCTCACTCTGTGGTTTGTGTAGAAATGTTTCTTTCAGTTCAGAAACCAATGATCTAGAGTGACCATCTGTGACCCCTTGGTAGGCATCTGGATGTACATTTTCCACTTCTGAGCGGCTGAGATAACATAGCGCTGATGCTGCTGGGACTAGAAGGCATATCATCAGATACAATAATACTTCCCAGCTGCACATGTTGTTTTTTAGTCTTTCCTAAATGAAAATTAGTTTTGCAGGTGGCTAACGCTAGAGGATAATTTGCTTCTATGCTTGTTTGAAGCCTTGTAGCAAACCCAAAGCTGTGAATTGAAGAAGGAAATAAAAGTAGAACTTGATTTTAGAAAAACTTCCTTTTTCTGTGCTGGTAAAGCAACTGAGCTGTGTGGCTGCTGATGTAAACCTTTCATCTGCCCAAGTAAAAGAGTTATTATCTTCAGCTGAAGCTGATCAAGTGTTGAGTGGCATTCGAGCAGCACATACAGGCAGCTATTTGCATGAGAAATACACTGTGAAGATGTGAGACTGATATATTTGTAACTTCTGAATTCCCATTACGTTTTTTGATTGTGCTGCCAGTTGGGAAAGCCTGAGACATCTTCCCTTGGCTGGGCTGGAACTGGAGAAGGGAATCTCACCTCTGCTTCTCCACTTTATCTTTCTGTTCTAGTCTCATAACTTTCCTGCTCCTCTCTATAACTGAAGAGAAGCCTGGAGAAAAGCATTAAAGACAGCAAGCCAGGGGATCTCAGCCATGCTGATGCTGAGAAAAGAGAGGGGTAGATGCCAGATGGGAAACTGATGGTTGTTCTGGCTGGAAGAGACATCTACAGGGCTTCAGTCCCTAGCAGAGGGACTGTCATCAGCACAGGACCAGAGCAGCTCTGGCTTTGCCATGCTGAGTCCTGAAGATGTCCTTGGGTGCCTTCTGGCTGAGCTTCACTGGGCTTGTTTCTTAAGAACTAAAGCAAATAATCATGGAAAATTTCCAGAAATACCTTTCCCCGCTGCAAAATGCTGATTCACTCAAAGCGTTGAGCTGATCTGTATCAATGCAGCTGGAGCTTCTGACTTGAGACCTGAAGGTTACATGGGGGACCAGCATCTGCCTGGAGATCTATCTGCTGGGTTATTCAAATTGAGCTTGTAAACTCTCAGCTGTTGGACATCTTTCTGCAGTCTCTGCCCTCTCTGGTGTTGACACCCCAATTTTCCCTGAGAGAAAGTCTCAAAAAAGGCAGCATTCTTCAAGAAAGGCCAGTAGAGAAGTAGAAAATTCTTAGAAGTGCTTTGAACTGTTGCAAAAGCAGCAGAAAATTAGTACAGTACAACTCTGATAAAAGCCAATCCACTGGATAATCTGCAATCAAGAATGTGGGAGGGCAAAGAAGCAACTTCCCAGGATTTCTCGTTAGCTCAGGTGCTCATCAAGCTGCTTGCTCTCATTTTAAGGTTGGGGGGGGAGAAATGTATTTCTTGCTGGAATATGCAGGAGGCACAGCGATTACCCTGGGCAGCCTCCTCCACTTCCTGCCTGTGCAGCAGTAATTACTTTCTGGGTAAATTTACTTGATTAAGCCCACTGAGGAGATGCTCTCACAGCATGGTTTTTGCTCTTTTAAACCCACATATGAGGTGGGAGTATCATGCTTTGAGGACTTTTCTCTTTCTTTGTAATAGGTGGATGTGAACTAGCAGGGAAAACTATTTCCAATCTGTTTATCTGGTTAAATTATCCCAGTAGTGGTGGGTGGTGAGCAATAAAAAGTACTTTTTGTGGCTAAATTAGTTTATAGCTTGTACTCTGATTTTTCAGAAGATGCTCTAGTTTAAAAGCTGAACGCTCATGTTTGACTCATGTTTCTGTCAGAGAAATTAGGTTCCAAGTGGCAAACGGAGGATCTTTGTCTTGGAAAGTGATCTCAAAGGGTGACATGCCCAGAAATGTTGTGGATGCAAGGTTGTGCTGCTCTACATTAAAACTTCACTGATTGGGAAACAGAGAAGAATGCCTAAAACCAAAAAGTTTTGGATTTTCATTATTTTTCTACTTTGATGAAAGACACACTCTTGTTTTGGAGAGGAATCGGATGAACCAGCAGGTCAGGGAAGGTGATTGTGCCCCTTTACCCTTCTCATGAGACCTCGCCTGGAATACTGATGTTCAAGAAGGACATGGATCTGTTAGAGAAAGTCCAGAGGAAGCCATGAAGATGATCCAAGGGCTGGAGCACCTCCCATACAAGGACAGGCTGAGGGAGTTTGTGTTGTTCAGCCTGGAGAAGAGAAGGTTATGGGGAGACCTTAGAGTGAGCAGCCTTCCAGTGTACCTAAAGGGGCTACAGGAAAGCTGGGGAGGGGCTATTGATTGGAATAGGATGGGGGGAAACAGTTTTAAGCAAAAAGGGGTGATTTAGATGAGATATTAGGAAGACTTTTTTTTTTTTCCTGTGAACTGTGAGGCAGTGACACATGTTGCCGGGAGAAGTGGTGGCTGCCCCATCCCTGGAGGTGTTCAAGGCCAGGTTGGATGGGGCTTTGAGCTCCTGATCCAGTGGGAGGTGTCTCTGCCCATGGCAGGGGGTGGAACTGGATCATCTTTGATGTCCCTTACAACTGAACTCATTCTATGATACTATATGGCCTTTGGTATGTAGAGAAAACTGTGTAACACAGAAGGGTTTCATGATTTCTCCATTTAAAGTTTCACTTGGGCATTATAATATTCTGCTTAGTTAGTTGGGTTATGGCTTCAATAAGTTGTTTGATTAATCACAATGTTAAAGAAAGAATGCTTAAAATGAAAAGCTAATTCACAGCCAAATGTTCTGGCAGCTGAAAAAAAAATCCGGAAGAAATGAGAACAACTTGTTGCAATTTTTCTTTTTAGTTTATTGTGGCTTATGGGAAGCTTGAACATTTGGCAGCTGAAAAAAAAATTGGTAACTGGTGCTCGTCTAAATGTTTTCATTTCAAAGTGCTTGGTGATATGTGATAGCTCCAAAAATCTCTGCTGAAGGACTGTGTTGGGATGAAGGGTTAGAGATGGTAAGGGTATTTGTGGGAAGCTGAGGCTTGCAACCCAGTTCCTGAATACGTGCGTCATAAAAAATCCTACTGATATTATCCATGCTGCTGCAGCCAAGTAGTGTGCTTCCCTTGCATTGCGTATTCAGCTGTGCAGCATCCATGCTGGGAAATAACCCCCCTGTAACACTGATGGGAATGTGTCTGTGTGTCAGCAGTGTTCACAACAGGCAGACTCCTGCAGGATGGAAAAATCCCAGGAAATGCCATGGGTCATGCTGAAGTACCCATTGATTTCTCCTTACCAGTTTCCATCTGAACATTACTATATTTTTGTATTAAGCCAGCTTATGACTTACGTAATTTCTTTAATTAGGCTTATTCTTAATGCAAGATGGCTTAAAATTAAAAGCAGCTTCTTAACCAAGTTAAGCTTCAAGTACAGTTGAGTTAAACAGTATGATGGCAGGATGTAAGGAAATAAAAACAATTTTTTGCAGCTACAGATCAATTATTACAGTGCTAAACTACGTCAAACACAGTAGCAGATTTTTTCTCAGTAATATGCTCTAGCTGCAAACGCGTAACCACGTTGGTAGGTGTATATGAACACTAATTGGCTTCTGAAAAATACTATTAAGCACTCTGTGGTTGATGCTGACAAGGAACTTGTGCACGTGCCTGAGACTATTGGTTCACTTCTAGGGCTCTGTGCTGGCAAGAGCATTGGTGAAGGATCAGTTGGGGTCCTAGAGCAGGTGTGAGGCTGTGCCGGTGATGGAAATGCATCTTATGAGTTTCCTCTTGTACCTGTGTTTTCTCTGCCTGTGAATTACTGAGGCTCTATGTTAGCAATCACATGTTTCCAAAGTGCCATGGGCTATTTTGTCAGAGTTGGTTCTTCTAGGTAGAGTTTTGGACCTTCATGTTCAGTGGATTTGGGCATGAGAATGGGAAGTCAGGGAAATCTAGGTCATGGCATCTCTGGGAGTTTTGTATTATTCGGAGAAATAATTACAGAGTTTGAGAAAGATGATAAATCTCCAAGGGAATTAATATTAAGTAGTGTGAAAGCCGATGCTGCAGATGCAGCTGCTACCTGCACCTCCAGCTGAAGGTTGTGGCAGTGTGTTTGCTGCCAGCAGCTTGCACGCCGTGTGTCCTGTGCCACGAAGGTGTTGGAGCCAAGAAAGGACTACTTAATACTGTGACAGACATCAGCTAAGTAAAAGGATGTGTGATTCCCTAACACAGTTTTACAGAATTAAGCAGGTCAGGTAGCATCTTTCTCCAGCCAGCAGCTCCCGGGATTGAGATATTTGAGTTTGCCTCCAGCACCAAGCAGGTCCCACAGCTCAGGAGAGGTAGTGGAGGGTCCGCAGTACCTGAGGCTCTGCTTTTGGGGAGAACCTGGGTGTGGATGGCCCCGTGAATTTGGGAGATTTCCTCCAGATGTCACTGGCATGTGCGTGCATTTCTGGTTACTCATCGTGCACCAGGCTGGCACTCTTCAGGGATGAAATGCATCTGATGAAAGGCCAGCAAAGTCTTCAGAGTTTCATCTTCACAGACAGAGCCAAAAGAGAAAGAAAAATCTCCTAAATAAGTCTGTCTGCTAAAGCAGAAAATGCTTTACAATGCTATTTGGGTGGGAAATGCAGCCTGTGCTGCACGTTGCCCAGCGAGGCTGTTCAGCTCGTACAAGGTCTGAGCCTGCTGCAGAAGATTACAAAAGATTTCAGCAGAGATGAGGTTTTCCTGGGTACTTCCTCTTGCTGCAAAGAAGGCACAGTCGTTTGTGTCGTGAATCCTTAATTATGAGCCCCAGCGTGGCCTTGGTAGTGAAGAGCACTGTCAAATTAATGCTTTCCCACTGCGCAGCATCCCTTCAGAATGGTATCTCATCCCAGGAGAAGGCCAGCAGCAAGTAAAAGCTTCAGGTCACAGAGGGAGGGAAGAGCCTGGGTCCTGCAGGCTGGGAGCAGAGCTGCTGTCAGGAGGATTTTGGGGTTCAGGGCAGCAGGGCTGTGGGAGGATGAAAGCAATATTGAAAGCATCTCTTTCCCTAATCCACTTATGCTGACAGTTTAGACAGAACAGGAGTGTGTTTAGTTAAAGAAATAGCTTTCCAGGATGTAAATGGATTGATAAAATATAATTCTATTAAGAGATCATTCCAGTGCTTGAATGGCACTAATAATCATGTGGGAATCTGAAGCACAAAGTGATTAGGAGCAATCTTTATTTCCTAATCAGGTTGTATGTTGGGATATCGTTACTAAATGTTCGTGTATTAAGAAGTAATTGTGCAATTTTGCCCGGAGGGAGCCCCAAGAGGGAACTGTGCATGGCCCTGTGGTTGCTTCTTGTGGGCAGAGTTGGGAGAACTGATCCATCTAGGAAAGTAAACGTTACACATTTTTATCCCAAGCAAATGGGAGCAAACAGATTCCATGTGCCACACCAGGTGCCTCAGATATATGGGAGGAAGACAGAGGAGTTGATGTGCTGTGTGGATACAGAGTCCCCTGTAAGCACAAGTCCACTCTTGGGGGATGCACGGGTGCCCATTTCCCCCTCAGCAAATACCTAGAATAATGTGCAAACAGGTCCTGGCTGTGTGGATGCTGAAGACGCAGAGATGTGTGGATGCTCTGAGTGGCACCAGCTGTTGCCTCCTCCCTAAGCTGTCCCCACTGGGGGCTGGGAGATGCTGAAGGAGAGGGTGCTGTAGCAGGTAAATATCTGGGCTTAAGCCCTAAGAAATCCTAACTGTACCTTTCATTTGTCCTTTACATTAAAATCTTCTTTTTTTCTGTCTTTTTTCCTGCTTCCTCCCCTGCTTCGTCCTTCCCCTCTTCCAGCAATGTGGACACCAAGGAGCTGTGTGGTGAGTGCTGTCCCTCTCTTATGGCAAAAGCTATGGGCACACATGTGCTTGAAAGATGTATGAAAGCTGCTACAAGGCTGTTGGGGCCACGGCTGCTGCGGAGCTGGGGGGTCTCAGCACTTCTGCTCTTTCACTCCTCATTTCACAGGAAAATTGCCAAAAAATTTTCTTCATTTTCTTGCCACACAAATGGGGTCAGAGCTGAGCAGAGCACCTGGCTCCTATTCAATAGTAAGCTGGAGTTTAATTTCTGACAATGTCATGGCTACAAGTTCTGCTCGGAAGTTTAATAAACCAGTATTGCTCTGCAGTACCCGTAACATGTTTCTCCTTGGGCAAACTTTTGTGTCTCCTAGAAGGCTGCCTAAAGATACACCCTCTCTGCTGCACCTCCCATGACTCACAGAAATTAAAGACTGAAAAGAAAATCTCTGTTAATGTTTTGTCCCATGCTTTGACCAGAAAGGGAGTATTTCCTGCTGGGATTTCTCCAGGGCTTTGCTTTGATGTGAGGTTACTTGTGCAAGGGGTTCCTGCTGCTCATTTGGTGTTTTTTTCCATGGACACTTGGTATTGAGAAATATTTCCTATGCCCCAGCTTTTTGGGAGGAGATGGGGGTCACTAAAGCGTGTGGCCTTGCAGAGGGCTTATCCATCTCTTCTCCTCTCCTCCTGTGCCAGGCAGCAGGTCCTCACCATTTACCTTCATCACTTTGCCACTAATTACAACCTTCAGAGGTCTTGACGAGAGTGGGTTACAGCCAGAAAGGCGCTTACTGGGGTGTCTGTGCCAGCACCAGGTGGTTATTCATTATTCCCAATACTTTTAAGATCAGGTATGCCTGCACCAGGACATTACCTGGTGTTTCTCTCCTCCTGATGTACCTAACCCTTGCTCACACCTTCCCTTTCTCACTACAGCGCCACGCAGGACTTTGAGCATTCAAGCCAGCAGCAAAGGCAGCTGCTTTTCAGCTTTTATCTCCACCTGTTGTCCTTCCAGTACACAAGAAACAAAAACATCCACAAAACCCTTTTGGTTTGCTCATGGTATGATGGGCTTGTTCCCATCGCTCCTTGCATTCGGTCTCCTTGCCACTTGATCCGAGAAACAGAAACCTTAACGGCTCCTACCATCAGCTTTGCCAGGAAATACAGGGGTAGTAATGTCATGGCTTGACCCCATCTTTGAGTCTGATAAAATCAGAAAATCACGGGGCTGTCAGCCAGAGTGGTCCCACCTCACTGCCTCTCCAGGGGTAAAGCTGCCAGGAGAGGTGGGAGATAAACCCATCAGGTCCCACAGGAAACCTGGGGAAGGACTGAAGAACACGCGTCCTGCCTAGATCCTTTAGCTGCTGAATACCTGCCTTTGACTGCAATTCCTTATTTGCTTGCTACTTACCTAAGCATTATTTTAAATATAAAAATTAATTTTAGTAAAATGGAGTTTGTGACCTGTCTTGAAATGGGTTGCATGTTGTAGGATGTTGAGAGCATCTTAAATGGGATTTCTTGATCCTGGCACCTTATATGAGAAATTTTATATGGCTTAATCAGTATCACGTAGCATCATCTAAAGCTCTGGGTTTTTTTTCCTGCCAATGAATGTGACAATTACCGGCACTTAGATTGACTTACACACAATTGTGGGACTCTTTACTCCCAGAGGTGCTCCAAGTCATAGCTGGAAGCACTTAATATACCCAGAAAATGCACATACAACCACCAAATTCCATTCACCCCGTTCCAGTAAATGGGACATTGCATGCAATGGTACAAGCTGTCCAGCAAACTGAGATGTACAATCAGGAGATGCACAAAGACCTGTTGCAAATTTCTGGGGTGGTGGATGACAGTTTTTCTGGGGAGAGATGTGGGGGGGACACCCAGCTCCTCCTGCACCGGCGTGGGTTGCAGTGGTGCCATCTCCTGAGCATTGGTCCCATTGCTGCCTGTAGGATGTGTAGGAGCCATGAGCAGGAATAATGTAAGACAGGAACATCTGATCTCAGCTGTTCCTGTGAATAAATAAGGCTAAAAGAGTAGAACTGAATACTTGGGTTGCAGAAGTCAATCCCATTCTTCTCCCAGGTGCTACTTGGTTGGTCGCAAGGGCTGTCCTCTGCCCACAGCAGCACATTTGTCTTGAAATGTGTTAGTCTAGTATTTTCCAAAAATGGCTCTTCTTTGCCTTTAATATCTGCTCAGTTTTCCTTTCTCAAGTAAATTATAATAAAAAAAATAACACAAATAAACATACTATAATGAGAATAAGCTGTTTGGTTTATCATGGAATAGCTGCTGCCAATCACTTTGTGACATTCCAGCTTCTGCCAAGATCTCCTTCCCCTTGGATATGTTCTTGGGCTGCAAACAGTTATAGGCACTTCTAATTAAGCCAAGAGAACCTAATTAGTGAGATTGTTTCCTGGAGTTCGTGTCTTGTTGCATTCCAGAGAGATGTCACCTCTGTGTGAAGCTTTGTGTCCTCAGCACTGGTAGCATTTGAGTAACAGCTTTTAGCTGCAGTCAGTGTCAGTCTCCCAGTCACTGGGGGTAACTTCGTGTCTACACTTCAAACTCGGTGCTGTACTTCATGTTTCAGTGTTTCCATTGCAAATGGTGAATTTCAGGACTCTATAGCTCATGCATGAAACTGTTCCAGGGCTCAGTTATGTCACGGAGCCATCAGTCGCATGGGGACACGCTGATTTTGGCCGCATTTTGCATCAATGAACAGTGGGTGGGATTGTGTCGGCCTGTTGCTAGAGCTGCAGAGCAACCCGGCACCGATCATCCCTCCTGCAACAGAGATGAGAAGGGCACGGAGAAAGTCTTGTCCATCTCTGCAGGACAAGTTGTGACTTTGGCTCAGGATATAAATATACCTGAAACCACCCTTTGTGTTTTTTCTTTCCACCAATAAACAGACCTTGAGGTATCATGTAGCCCTGAAGTTACATCAGCTGTTGCCATCATGTCCCTTTTGGTTTTCCCAGACTATTTTGCTGACCACATGGGAGACTATGAAGATGTCTTGGCCTCACTGGAGACACTGAACCTCTCCATCCTGAAGGCAATGGACTACACTAAACGGGTGAGTCCTCCTCGCTGCGTCCTGTGCTCCCTGGGCTTGGAGCAAAATGGTACAAATGTTAAGTTAACAAAGCATCTAAATCCCGAGATCTTTGTCCTGCTCAACAGTCTTGCCTCCTCGTGCCATTGCATTTATGCAGTAAGTGGGTCGTGGCAGCAACAGGACAACAGTGGATTTTTTTTTTTTGTCATAACAGCAAAATGAATATTGAAAGAATTAGAGGGACTGGCCTTAAGCTCTGCCAGGGGAGGTTCAGGCTCGACATCAGGAAAAAAATTTTCATGGAAAGGATCATTGGGCACTGGAACAGCTGCCCAAGGAGGGGGTTGAGTCACCTTCCCTGGAGGTGTTTAAGGGACGGCTGGATGAGGTGCTGAGGGACATGGTTTAGTGTTTGATAGGAATGGTTGGACTCGATGATCCAGTGGGTCTTTTCCAACCTGGTGATTCTATGATTCTGTGAAGGTCTTGGCCAGATTGTGAACCGATGTGTCAATGTCATGTGCAGTAGATGGTGGCATAGAGACTTTGTGGTAGAGAACGGTACCTTCCCAGAACCCTTCCCAAGTCTGACAGACAGTTTTGGCTGTGCAGTGGCTTAAGTTCTGAGTCATCTGAAGCTCAAAGTGCTCCAGTTGTCTTCAGACAACATGGCCTGTGAGTCTCTTCTGTGGGATTTTGAGTATGTGAGTTCTTGTTACCATCAGTACCAGTACTTTTGGAAACGTTACATTATAAAACTGCTGTTAAATACAGCTTGCACGTTGGAAGGCATGACTTCCAGAAGTCCGGTCAGTCACGTGCACAGCTGCTGTGTTAGAAACTAGAGGGCTGTGTTTGAAGAACTACAAGGAAAACGTGCTCTACTGGGCTATATCAGTGGTATTTATTAGCTCAGGATAGTCAATGCTCCTACTTCTACTTTCAGTCATATTTCCATCATTCTTTTGCAGCATGACAAGATAAAGGCAACTTCCTCTTCACTGGCAAGCACTGAGGAGTGAAGCACGGACGGAGGTTTTGCTTTTCCCAAGCACCTCTAAGGGTTTCCCAATTCAACTCCAGTCCTCCTCTGAGTAATCCAAATCAAAATCTCCCTTCCATATTTCTTTAAATCTAAAGGAGAAACTCAGACTGCTCCACATTCAAGTTTTGGTAATGATAAGACTTTTTAGGAGTTAGAATGTGAATCAGCAAATTTATTTCCCTTCTAGTTCCTGAATAAAGATCCTGGTTTCCTTGCTTTATCCAAATTCATCCTTTTTAATGTCTGTGAGGAGGGCAGCATGGTAAGTGAAGCCACATATGGATGAGATGCTTAGGGACATGGTTTAGTATTTGATAGGAATGGTTGGACTCAATGATCCGAGGGGTCTTTTCCAACCTAGTGATTCTATGATTCTGTGATTCTATGTTGATGTCTTGCTAGAATAATCTGAAGGGAAAAGTTTCTGGCCAAGCACTGACCTGTATGGAGCGTTTGTGAATTTTTATCAACACATTATGAGGGGGTTAAAAAGAAATCAGGAGAACAGTAATATTTCATTTTTTCTAATTAAGTTGTTAAGTCTGCTTATGCCTCATTTTTAGTCATTATTAGCAAAATTTTCCGGCAGCCAGATTTGCCAACTATGTATTTTAAATACATGTTAATATGCTAATAAGAATCTCAGTAATTCAGTTGAACTTGCTATTCTTGATGCCTTCCACCATTGCTTTTTGAATGCAAGGTTAATATATATTACTAATTCCTCACAGTATTTTGCATGAGGAGGGTGCCTTAGTTCCTGATTATAAATTAGTCATCTGAGTGTGTGGGTATTACCTTGCATAAGAAATCTGCAGGAGAAGCAGGATGGTCATTCATAATCCCGATCCACTGCCTTTATAAGAAGAGCATCTTTCTCCCTTGATTTAGTGGCTTGTGGCAGGATTTGCCTACCTTAATTGCAGTGGATAAAGGTTATTTACTTGAATCTGAGGTAGTCACCCTTGTCAGGACCATGTGGTTGGAATGGGGGAGATACAGACCACTGGAGGCATCTTCATCTGAAATGCAGACATCTTCTTTCTAGATGGCTAAAGTCAAGAGAGGGGAGAGCTACCCCAGCATCCCTCATCACCCCCATTTTATCAGCCCGTGGGGTGTGTTTCTCTTCACTGTCTAGCAAACGTTTGGCAAATGAGCAGACAAAGCAAGGCTCCTTCACAGAGAGGAGCTGGCAGAGAAGAATTTCATGAAAGACTTCAGCTCCCTGCTGTGATTTTCTGTACAAAACGGTACAAACCTCATCAATGAATTATTCAAACACAGGCACTTTGTTCAGGTAAAGAACCGAAAGGGGAAGAAAGAAAAATAAGACAGATAATAAGCTGTTGTAAGTAGTAGAGAAACTCATCTTCAGTTTTCAGATAAGACAGACTTCCAGGCAGCATCAGAAGATTTTTTTTTTTTTGAGATCTGAGATTCTTTCACTATATGTTTTTCCTGGAAAAAAGAAAATAAAAAATAGTTATTTACTAGGCTTTCTAGATTGCCAAAACAGAGTGTCAGAAGAAACCTTCTTAGGCTCCATATCAATAAAATAGTCTAGCTGAGGTCTTCCCGCTGTGTTCCAGCTCATGTATGTTCCACACCTCAGCCTGGGTGATGTCAAAGGGTTTTTTTACTTCTTCCAGGGCTGGGCTTACATTTACAGGGTAAAGCTTCAGTCCCAGGGAGAAGATTCTCTGTCCCAGGACTGCAAGAGTCAGTGTGAGCTCCCATCTCTCCTAAAGGTCCATTCACACAGGTCTCCTTCTGCTCCGTCTCCTCCACACGTGATGCTGTAACAAAGGGCCTTGTGCTGATTTCAGGATATAGAGGAGATACATACATGCAAATATATTTTTAGAAACGCTGGTTCAGGGAAAAGACTGCCAAGGCAGCAGGCTTTGGTAGGACCTGAGAGAGGTTTTGTGCCCTTTGTTGCTCAATCCTGTTGCTGTCTCTGCAGCTTTTCCCCACAGTCAGGTTCTGCAAAGGACTCGGTCCTGATGCTGAGCCCCTGACTCATGAGCAAACCGCTTCGTTTGTGAGATACGCCTGCTTGTCTTTATTAAAATAAGTATTTCAATGCTATTGATCACTTGGTAGTGTTCCTTGTTCCCTCGCTCTCTCTCCCATTTAAAAAAAAAGCATTTGGTGCAACTGATAAATGAAGCCTAACCTTCTCCTGTCTTGGCTCTCTGACAAGGTGGCTGCTGACAAGAGGGGCTGGGTAACTGTGGTATTTAATTGCTGTTTTTATTTCTCACCTTAAAAGACAACTGATTATTTCTTGCTCATAAAAAGAGAAAGCAGCAATTATCTCATGCTGGAGGAGCTCATAAAGTATCAGGAGTAATTAGATTCAATAGTGGAAGGTCTCATGCTGCAAAACAAAATCTGTCATTGTAATTATTCTGCAATACAGTGATGTCCGTGCCACGTTGAAATGACTGCCAGTGACGCTGGGAAATGCAAAGTTAAATTGGAGAGAGAGGAAATGAACTTCCAGCATCTATAAAAAGGCTGCCGGTGGGAGATGTTCCTACATAATTCTTATTTATTGTTTTATAATGCAGTTGACAAATACCAAAAGCAGCGTGACTGGCCAGGACACAGTTTGTGTGTCTGGTATTGGTGGGAGCTGGGGGACTGGAGCAAGGCTGAGCTGTCCCTAAGTTTTGGTTACTGTGGGAGGCCAAGCACCCTGTTTAAATAGAGCATCTTTCTCAGCTGGGGATAACCCCCAATCCCATTTCCTGCAAACCACTGCAGGTCACACTCAGGCCAAAGCTGCCTCTATTTTCTGGCACCCAAGGAGGCTTTCACAGTGCCTTCCATTTGGTAGCCTGCTCTCTCAGCAGGGAAAAGCTTTAGGAACAGGACAGGGATAATTTTAGAGATAGCCATAAATTCATGCTGTGGAAATATAGGTGGGCATGGACATTTCTGCTGTGGAAATTAAAGCTTGTGTGTGCTGGTCTCATTGTTGGCTTCACTTCATGGGCTGTGGAATGGTGCCCAGCTGATGCCTTCACCATCCCTGCTGGCCTTGAGAGGTGCCAGGGACAGGGGCGTGGGGCAAGAGTGTCTGGACAGCTGGAGAGATGGTGTTGGGGTTGTGGTTAGAACAACCAGACGCACTGGGAAATGTGCTTTAGCCTGGAAAATGTGCATTTTGTGGTTTTTTTGAACCTGAGAGGCTCAATTAGCTCTGTTCCTGCCAGGTACAGCTTTCACCACTTTCCACACTGGGGTTGTTCCTGATCCTTGATTTCACCAAACAAGCATTTTGCAGCATCGAGTGTAGAAACATAAGCACAGCTGACCTTCAGCAGGGAGGCAAACTTTAAGAGCAAGCGGCAAATAAGTCCCAAAAAAGCTGATTGAGGAATGCCCTCAAGGATGAAGCAACTCAGATTTAAGATCAGATTGCTGCTTTCTGGAGAAGCTGCTGTTGGGCACCAAACAGGTCCAAGAAGCCCCAGTTAATGGTCCTCGGTGCCAGCCCTGTCCCAGCTGGAGTGGGAAAGCAAAATTGCCCCAAATCAGAGCTGAAATTGCAACAATCCCCCCCTGCACATACCAAAATGAAATATAACTAATCTCCCTGGTGCCCTTTGACGTGGCTTCTCTGCTTCAGGAAGGGCCAGGACGGGGCAAACAGGGACGATGAGGGCATCCTCTCAGGTTAGCAGGGGATTTGGACACTGACTTCAGGGAGGAGTGGAGGGCAGCAGGAGGGATTTGTGGAGGAGGTCTGAAGACCTGTGGGTGGCCCTGGACTGCCTTCTGCTTGAAGCTAAACATTGCTTGAGGAGCAAAAAGGAGATGTGACAGATGATGTTTTACTCCTTGCTTTCTTGCTCCACTGCCAGTCTCTCACTTGCCAAGATCTCTTTTACATCCTTTAATGGACCAGGAGAGGAAATATAACCAAATGGTGTCACATCACGCACCCTCGGAGAGCTTTCTCTGTCAGGGTGCCAAATACCACACGTGTGTCTTATGGACGGGCACTGTACCCAAACCAGCTGCAGGCACGATTTCCCCTGAGCATCATTATTTAGATGAGAGAATATGTAAATCATAAAGGGAAAACTGAGTGTACTGACCTTCAATACCAGCTGCTGATGCTCCAGCATCACTAGGGAGCTCAGAGGTACATTCATATGGCTGAATAGGTTTACATATGTCATTTGTGAGTTAAATTGCTCCTGTTGCAATTCTCCCTTCTTGTCTCTGCCTTATGACATGTTGCCACAGTCAACAGGAGGTGCTGGGCTCCCGGGCCTTAGTGGGAGCTGCTGCAGTGGATAACTGAGAGGAGACCTCATTGCTCGCTCTCCAACTACCTGGAAGGAGGTTGTGGAGAGGAGGGAGCTGGGCTCTTCTCCCAAGTGACAGGGGAAAGGACAAGAGGGAATGGCCTCAAGCTCCGCCAGGGGAGGTTCAGGCTGGATATCAGGAAAAAATTTTTCACGGAAAGAGTCAGTGGGAACTGGAACAGGCTGCCCAGGGTGGTGGTTGAGTCACCTTCCCTGGAGGTGTTTAAGGGTTGGGTGGACGAGGCACTGAGGGACATGGTTTATTGATTGATGGGAATAGTTGGACTCGATGATCCGGTGGGTCTTTTCCAACCTGGTGATTCTATGATTCCTCTCCCTGCTGCTGGTGCTGGCTTGGCTGTGGGTCTCCCCCAGCTTTCAGCCACCAGCAGCGCGCTGCGAAGGAGAACTTGTTTGAGCAGCTCAGTTACAGCCCCAGAGTGAACACCATCTGGTCTCAGTCTTGGAAGCTAAAAATGATGGATGAGGGTTTTTTGCTTTATAGCACAGTCCAGAACAGTGAGATAGAGTGCTCTCATTTGCATTCTTACCTGCCAAAATTAAGCTTGCCAAACATGATATTGCTCTTTTTTGAATGATGACACCTCGAGATAAAATAGTCAGTAGAAATAATCCTTAAAAATAATCTTTTCCTCCCACCCTCCAGCTAATCCTTTATCTTATTCTTTCATTTCTCTTGAGCAGGTTTTTTTCCTTCTCTGCTGAACAGATTTGGTGTTCATACCAAGGTCATCTGAGGCTCCTGGAGCAGCACTTTGCTGCAGCAAGACGCTGGCCACGGCAGGATTTAACCGCAGCGTGGTGGCAGCAGCTCTGGGTACCTCAGGGCTTCCCATAGACTTCATGTTCTGAGCCCAATTTGTCCCACACCAAACCGTGATGGTAACAGGAACACCAGCTGAGGTCTCGTGCTCTGGGCTTGAAGCCCCTGGGGTACCACTGCAGCACATCTGTTGCTTTATCTTTCCTCCTGGGTGAGTTCATACCCTACTACACATCAGACTTTCCTTCAGAGAAGTGCTTCTCCAGCTTCCTACTGCCGAATATATCTCCTGGTACTTTGTACCTGGCTGGAATCCTGTGCACCTTGTCATCTTCTTCTCCCTTGAAAGCATTTGGCTTTTCTTCAGGGGTCAGGGTGTTCACTCAGATGACCAGTTTGCCTTTTCTGGAGGGCTCAGAGCATTGTCTGCCCTCATATTTACACCTTTTAGGGGTTATTAGCTGCTTTTTTGCTCCTTTCTTGTATGGGTGATTTTATGAGGAAGCACCAGTTCTGAAACACTCCTATAATGCAGTTAAAGGTATATTCATGGTGAATGGTTTGGGATGAAAAAAGAAAGTAGTGACAATGGGGTGATGAATTGGTGATGGCTGAGTCATCTTTCCATATATTTTGAATGACACTTTTCTGAATGTGTATCCATTTCAGTATCCATTTCTATAGCAAAGGAAATGATGTGGATTTCTGAAAAAAGTTATAGAACTGTAAAGTTCAAGAATGATCTAAAGCACATATTTGATTAGCTTGTCAAAAGGCATTTCTGTAGCTCTTTCCTGAAATTAATTTAAGAAAATATTGCACCATAAATTAAAGTGAAAAACGCTACTCCACTTCTGCAAGAACCAAATTTTGCCCAACATTTCTGTTCAGACTACAGACCAGAAAGTTGATTCTCCATGTAACACCATCCAGAGCAATTTCCTTGCCAGCCCCACAGGGCTGTGCATGAGATCCAGCCAAGCTGCCAGACTGCCAGGGAGCACAGCAGGGCTGAGAGGGAGATGAATCTTAAGAAGGTCTCTCTTGGAGCTTATTTTTAGATGAAGATGTTTATTCACTGTTCTTCTGCTCATTGCAAAATTCATGTCCCTTCTCTCGCTCTGAGAAGGAAAAGCATCTTCTCCAAATATCGTGCTCGTGCTGCCCTGGTTCCAGCCCTCTTGGACCTCCTGTAGGACATGGGTTTCTTCCATCTCCCTCCCACTTCAAGATTGTTGCTCCTGGGTTTAGATAAATTGTATGATAAAGGGAATATATCTGCAAGACATCAAAGCTGTGGTCTTCCCAAATAGCCTGAGACCAGCTTTGAAGGAGCCACTGAAAGGGAAGGTAGGAACCAAGTCAATGCATAACCAGCTGGCACAGCCAGGCTGAGCTTTCAGCAGCTTGACCATCCCACGTCGTTGCATCTGCGGGGTCTTTTGAGTAGGTCCTGTTTGGAAAACAAAATCTGTACTTTCCTCAGAAAATTGAAATAAAATATGTATTAATTTACAGCGTTGCAGATAATAAATACAACTAATTAGAGACTTGTGTGAAGGGAAAAGCTTATTATAGCCAGGGTGTTCAGGAGTAGGAGGCCATGCTTCATTTCCAAATCTGTTCTTCACCTGCTAAGGAAATGGACAGGGTGTAAAAAGTGCCGTGTGCCTCTTGATCCATAGGTGACCTCAGGGGATGAGCTGTATAGCACACGTGTGAGCCAGTAGCTACTTGCCCTTCATACCCATGTGGCTGCAATGATGGGGTTATATTACAACAAGGAGATTTGCTAACAATGAGAAGAGGAGAGTATTGTGATAAATTTATTGGGAAGAGTCCATGGCAGGAGACCTTCAGGACCAGATAAGGCAAACATGAGCTGAGAAGGGTCCAACTCCAACATTTATAAGTGATGGATTCCATAGCAAGAGGCTTTTGAAACCTATGTGATGCTGTTGTCATTTTTCTTATCTGAACAGGTGTCTCATTTGGTTTTTCTAGCGCTGTTTCAGGAAGGTTGAGGGCCTTTCATATGGTAATGTTTTCAGTTATCAACTATTTAAGTGTCTGTTCTCTTCAGGTTTCTGCTACTGATTATGTGCCAGGCAATCAGGTTTGACTCTCGGCTTCTGAAGGGATTTAAGAGTCGGGCGGGAGGGAAAGGAGCGAGAGGCAGGACTGAGTGTTATTCTAATTATAAGAAAATATCTCTTGGAAGAAAACAGGCAATTATGAGCAACGAATTTAAATCAGCCACTCAGATGTTACAGCACAACACATGCTTGTTTTTTTAAAGGGGTGAGTGGGTAGAAGATAACCTCTCTGTCATCCTGGGATGAGGTTTCATGGCATGGCAATGGGTTTGTTGTTGAGATTTTTTAACTGGGGGAAAAGTGTGGGTGAAACAGAATTGGCTCTGGTTTCCATTTGAAAAGCCTTCTTGGTTCAGTGCGGTTACACCACAGGCATGCTTCTGCCGTGGCTGGTGTTAATAAAAATTGGAGAAGCCATCAATGTTCCTAAGCTTGGTAAATGTCAACCGGTTTGGTGGATTTTGCTGAAAACCAGTGCTGGAGAGCCTTGTTGGTCAGGCTGTAAAGCTGCAAGGCAAAGGGAAGGTGTGTGGTCATTGGGGAGGGAGTGGATCTGTGAGTCCTTCTGTGGGTGGCACAGAATCATTTATATTTTACATTCTCTAGTCTAAGCGAGCTAAATGGTTACCTTTAAAAATGCCAGCAAAGAAGCTCTGAGATGCTCAACAACATTGAAAAGCTCTTTCAGGCATTTGATACCCACAGTACCATAATCATGAGAAGCCAGTCTGAGGAATCAGTTTGCAATGCCTGATGAGGGATGCTCAGCGCTGGTGTTGGTGAGTCCAAATGCTCAACAGCTCCAAAATCCCAGCTGTATTTTGCACAGGTAACACATCCCAAGGGTTTTTCCATTAATCCATACTAGAATTTAGGCAGATTTGGGACAGATACATATGGAAAGCTGAGAGCTGTGGCAGAGCTTTGAGCAGCCTGTACCTCAATGTGTGCTCCTGCTGTGCATGGGGAGGTGTATTACAGGTATATAAAAAGCCTGTGATATGAAGAGAAGGGTGGGATTTGGGGTTTGGACCCGCGTCAGCAGACCAGAGGACCCAGCACTGGGCAATATTTCCCTAATTATCTGTGCTAAAGCAAGTTGTCTTTTTCCCACTCGTTCCTCCTCTCATTGTTCAAGGTCTCTGGCTCATGCCGTATTTTGTCAAAGAGCAGTGCTTTCTGAGGCTCTCTTGAGAGCTGTGCCCTGCAGAAAACTCGAGGCCACCCTTTTAGTGAGCCTTTTAACATTTGGTTCTCTCTCTAGATGCATGCAGCCACCTGTTTGCAGCAGCAAACATCAAGGCCAGGTAGCTGGGGATGTAGCAAAGGGGTAGGGATGCCTTTTTTTTCAATCTCCTCTTCCTCTTTAGCAGCTGCCATGCTCCTTCCAACCAAGGCTTGCCAGCAAAACACTCTGCAGCAGGGTGGTATTTGTGATATCAAAGTCTTTCTAGCCTTGAACTAATGGACTGGCTCGATGGAAATCGGCAGGCTTGGAGATATATCCCTCCAAGAGCTTTGGGCACAAAGTGGCTGCATTGAGCAGCAATTATTATATTATCTCCATAAATATTTTAACTTCTCAAGTGAAGCAAGGAGGAAATAACTCTTCGTGGTGGAATTAATAAGAACAAACCTCATTAAATCTCCCTAGGACAAACTGACAAATGTTTTAATAAGAAAATGGGAAAGATTCCTTTGGAGTTGGTCTTAATGCTTTGGTTTTGCAATGCCAAACAAGACATTTGCGAGAGGAGAGCCTGAGGGATTGCTGAAAAGCCTCTGAGCACATGTGTTTCAGACCCAGCATCTGAGAGTAAATGTCACAGCTGGGTTGGCAACTGGCCATGATTAGTTAAGTGAGGGGAAAAAAACCACCGTTGTTTTAATTTCAGAACTATTGGACTTACTTGTCTGCCAAAAAAGCATCAGATCTTCATGGGCACCCTAATATTCATCTGCACTCTCTGGTGATGCTTTGTACCTAACATCCATCCATCCATCCATCCATCCATCCATCCATCCATCCATCCATCCATCCATCCATCCATCCAATGAATCTCGATTGCAGGGAGCAAAGCCAATTTAAATGAGTGAGGGAATCACATGTATGATTTTTTCCTAAAAATGAGCAACGATTATCCTTTAGTCAGGTAATAAAATTCCAACATTTAACTACGCATATTCTCGCAGCCCTATATTCTAGCACCTGAAGCCAGTGTGCACTATCAGACTCGGCATAGCGTGTGCCTTCAAAAATGCAGTTTTCCAAAAGGTAGAAAAGAGAGTAATCTACTCAAATGAGGTGTGAGAAAGGTTGATCAGGAAATTGTTTGGTGGCATTTGCAGGACTCTTGAAGAAGAGCAGAAAAGTGGAGATAAATAACAGTATGTTATCCTGTCCATTTGATGTATGTATTGAAATGGAAAAGCAATGGTGCATTCTTCACACCTCTGTAAGGGAAACTGAGCGTGGGGTAAAGTGTAAAACCAGTTGTTGAGGTTAGAGCATCAGTACAGGGTGTGGTATGTGGTTTGGACAACTATCAGAGGAGAAGAGGACAAGGCAGTAGTTTTGCAGATGTCTCTGGAAATGGACATTAATGTGGAATTACTGTGTCTTTGCTGAGAGTAGCAGTGGGAATCTCAGGGCACAGGGATCTGGGTGCAGCCCCCACTCTGGCCAGCCCCACTCTTGCATCCAGCCCCACTTTTGGCATGGGAAAGCACATCCCAGAAAATCTACACTCTTAATTAAAAGAATTATCCAACCAGCCACTCGAAGGAGTACACACAGCTCCATGTGTGGCAGTGGCAGCTCCCAGAAGCGTGTGGATCTATATTAAATAGATAAATCTGTTCAATAGATAAATCTATATTGGACAGGACAAGAGGGAATGGCCTCAAGCTCTGCCAGGGGAGGTTTAGGCTGGACATCAGGAAAAAATATTTCAAGGAAAGGATCATTGGGCACAGGAACAGGCTGCCCAGGGAGGGGGTCGAGTCAGTTTCCTTGGAGGTGTTTAAGGGATGGGTGAACGAGACACTGAGGGACATGGTTTAGTGATTGATGGGAATGGTGGGACTCAATGATCCGATGGATCTTTTCCAACCTGGTGAATCTATGATTCTATGAAATGCAGGAGGGACGCAGCCCCCAGCCCAGGGGAACAGCCACCCTCTGCTGAGGCAACAGTCAGATCCCCAGCATCAGCAATCAGAGCAGAGTTGGGTGCGAGAGTTAATCAAAACCTATCTGTAATTATAGCAGAGCCTGTTTGAGAGCCTGATTAATACATTTACGCCCTCATTATGGCAGGCTGCTGGTTGCAGGCAGGGGTGAGCACAGAGCGAGCAGCCACAGAGGGAGGGAACCGCAAAACAAATTATTTCAGATCCCAAATGCAATGATATGTCTTTGCCAAGGAGATTTATCGATTTAATACACCCTCCTTAGCCACCTTGGTGGAAGATGTATTAAATGATAAAATAATTGCCTGGGTGAAGGGGTGGATTTGGCTCGGTGTGGGGCTCTTTCCAAAGCGTGTGAGCAGCGATGATGAAGGGGAAGGTACCTTGACAGAGTTTAATACACTGTCTTGTTCAGATGTGCCACGAATGTCTGCGTGTATATGTATAATACAGTGTTTGGAAAGAATACATAAATATAGAAAGCGTATAATGCACATTCTGAGCAAGACATGAGTGTTTTTCTAGGGAGAACAGAGATCATAGAATCATAGAATCACCAGGTTGGAAAAGACCCATAGAATCATCAAGTGCAACCATAATCATGATAATCATTGCCTAGTCTTATTTCGTCCAGCTATCCAGGAATATTTGCGTTCATGTTTTGTTTTTTTCCCCCACTCCAAATGTTCAGCAAATGTTTTCACATCCCTCCCTTGTCTCTATTGCTGTTTATTTGTCTTGTGATGGTGCCTGTGCCTCCCCCAGAGGGTGCCCAGTGCGGTGCTCCACCAGCTGCCGCATCCGTGGTCCCAGGCTGCCTGTTTGTCACCCTCTGTGCTTGCACAGGGCGAGGGAAAACTGGACAGGACCTGTCAGCAGATGTCTGAGCTTGTCACAAGGGCACTAGCATCCCAGCCCATAAAGCCCAGCAGCAACCGTCTCCACAGCAGCCAGCCCTGGGAGGTTGCGTGGTCTCCTGGCATTGCATGAGCTGCTCAGCTTCCTGGGGAAACAAGGCAAAATCCCGAAGGGGAGAGGGAGGAGGGACATGGATGTTTGACTCCCCCAAGCCCCTCAGAGGTGTGCAGCACGGATGGGGACACAGCTTCCCAGGAGTATCATGGGGGCAAACAGAGCTGCACCAGCTGTGCTTGGTTTCAGGGCATTATGAATCTCACTGTTAACCAGCAGGTGAGTGGTTTTTTTCCACCCCTCTCCTGCCTAGTCTTCTGCTACATCCCCTCATTATCCTCCTTCTGCATAATTAGACAATGGTGATGTTGGTGTAGTGCGATTGGCTGTGCTGGGAAACACGGGGGCTGTGTAGGGGAACATGGTCCTGCTCAAGTTGAGGCTCAAGTTTTTGGGTGACACTAAGCTGGGTGGAAGTGTGGATCTGCTGGAGGGCAGGGAGGCTCCAAAGGGATCTGAACAGGCTGGACTGCTGGGCTGAGACCAATGGCAGGAGGTTTAATAAGGCCAAAAGCCGGGTCCTGAACTTGGGGCACAACAACCCTGAGCTGCTACAGACTAGGAGAAGCCTGGCTGGAAAGCTGCCAGGAGGAGAGGGACCTGGGGGTGTTGGTTGACAGCGACTGAACATGAGCCAGCAGTGGCCCAGGTGGCCAAGAAGGCCAATGGCATCTTGGCCTGTATCAGAAACGGCGTGACCAGCAGGTCCAGGGAGGTTATTCTCCCCCTGTACTCAGCACTGGTGAGGCCGCTCCTCGAATCCTGTGTTCAGTTCTGGGCCCCTCACCACAAGAAGGATGTTGAGGCTCTGGAGCGAGTCCAGAGAAGAGCAACAAAGCTGGTGAAGGGGCTGGAGAACAAGAGGAGCAGCTGAGAGAGCTGGGGGTGTTTAGCCTGGAGAAGAGGAGGCTGAGGGGAGACCTCATTGCTCTCTACAACTACCTGAGAGGAGGTTGTGGAGAGGAGGGAGCTGGGCTCTTCTCCCAAGTGACAGGGAACAGGACGAGAGGGAATGGCCTCAAGCTCCAACAGGGGAGGTTCAGGCTCAACATTAGGAAAAAATATTTTGCTGAAATTGGGCACTGGGAGATGCTGCCCAGGGAGGGGGTTGAGTCACCTTCCCTGGAGGTGTTTAAGGGACGGGTGGATGATTTGCTGAGGGACATGGTTTAGTGTTTGATAGGAATGGTTGGACTCATTGATCCAGTGGATCTTTTCCAACCTGGTGATTCTACAATTCTATCATTCAAAAGGTGGCAAGGTCCTGAGTGCATTGCCCAGCAAGCCTGAAGAACATCCCAGTGCTTGGTCCTCATGCAGATCTGCTGTAGCCCATGGAATTCCTTGAACCAGTCCCACCTCCGTTTGACCGGTGTCCTGGAATGGGCTGTGCTGGTGAAAAAGCAATGCAGCACATCGATCCCTGCCCTCCTTACATCTCCTTCCCTGCTGCTCAACAGTGCTACAGTTCGTGGCCATTTGCTTCAGCATTGCCATCCAGAGACGAGCACCATCTCATGCACATCCCTCAGAAACATTGTGGTTGTGGCAAGGAAGGGAGCAAGTTTTTTGTATTAGGGAGAAGAAAGTAACTATTCTTCTAGTTGGATGCTCAAGAAGCCATCCAGAAACTCATGCTCTCCTGCCAAATCAGGGGTGAGAAATCAGCTCTGCAAACAGTTTTCCCAGAAGTATTTTTCTTCAGCTCACTCTTCTTTTATGATTTAAAATAGGAGATAAAGGCCCACTGGGTTCTTGCGGAGCCACTCTGGTTGCCATGGAAATAACCCTTGTTAACCGCTTCATCATAAAACAAGAATAATTTGCTTTGGAAAGCTTAAGGTACTCATGTTGTGTTTTTGTGTGCTCAGATAACTGGTGATGCTGGGACCACTCTGGTCTCACCTTTGAATGTGGCTTTGCCTGTGGCTTACAAGGAGCCAGGAGCATCTGTCCCCATCTCATGGCATTCAAAAGCCATGAGTCCAGGAGGAGCTGTGCCAGGAGGTGCCGGCATGCAGGGATGGGCTGCCCTGCAGGGATCTGCCTGGGCCACGTGCTGTCGCAGGAGGCACTGATGGATTGGATGCAATCGAGTTTGGGTTTAGGGGAGCTTTTTTAGCTCTGATGTTGAGTGTTTAAGCTTCAGCTGGACCTGATGTGGCTAGTGGCCTGGCTGGGCTGGTCTTGGGCTGGTTGGGCTGGAGTCAAACCAGTTGGAGTGGTGGGAATGGTATTGGGCCAATGCTGGACTGGTTTGGCCAGTGTTGGTCCAGTTGTGCTGGTGTCAGACTGGTTGTGTCAGTGTCCTCCCTCTGTCAGTGTCTGACAGGAGGTGGAGGAGCAGTTCCGTGCCTCGGGCAGGGCACAGCAAGGCAGCACTGGGTGCTTTAAGCACATCAGTTGTGCTATTAAAACATTTTATTAAATATTTAGGCTGGATATTAGGAAAAAATTTATTACGGAAAGGGTCATTGGGCACTGGAACAGCTGCCCAGGGAGGGGGTTGAGTCACCTTCCCTGGAGGGGTTTAAGGGATGGGTGGACAAGGTGCTGAGGGACGTGGTTTGGTGATTGATAGGAATGGTTGGACTTGATGTTCCTGTGGGTCTTTTCCAGCCTGGTGATTCTATCATTCTATGATTCTATGATTTTCTGTCTTGGGAGGGTTTGGATAACCCCTGGAGCTTCTGTTGCTCAAACAGCTCATCCTCCTCCACCAAAGCTCCCTGGGAGCAGCCTCTCTCCTGCTGAAGGCATTCTTGCTCCAATCTCCATCCTGCCTCCAAACCAAAAGGGCCAGAGCTTCCTTTTCTCCCTCTTCAGAAATAAACACCTAACACCAAAATAGGTTGAGGCTCTTGTCTTGTAGCGTGGGATGGGAAGGAGTCTAGATGGGGACCACCAGAGCTTTCTTCCTCTGGCTTGAAGGAATCTTCACCTAGAGGCTCCCTAGTGAGAGCATGTTAATTGTCCCAAACCTCCTCTACTTTAGCATTGGGTTGATCATACTGTTGTGGACTAAGGCACTAAATAACAAGCTGAAGCTCGCTGAATAAGATCTCTAAAGCACAGGAGAGGCCACTTTTCATACCTGCACACACTGGCTCTCACTCTGCAAGGCAATAGCAAAGAAATCAAATAGTGTAGAGAAGAGAACAACTGTGGGCTTTGGGTAATTGCCTCTTTACATTATTTGTATATAAATAAAGCAATGCTGATGTGCCTCACTGCCCACGCTCCCTCCCTCCCTCACTAAGCCTGTCCCAGGGGTGGTGGATGTTGGAGGAGCTATGTGCTGGGTGACCCATGGATGCCAGAGGGCTAGATACTTCCCTTGATGTGGGACGTATGCTTATTCCTCCTGTGGCCTTTACAGGGGCATGGAGGGGACCAGCTTGTGTGTGAGATGTTGGGCAAGTGCTGCACCAGCCAGGGTGCGCAGAGGGTGGGTTGTTGGTGCTGAACTTCACTGTGCTCTCTGTCTGCCTTGGCAGGTCTACGAGAGCGGCAGCAACGTGGACCAGTTCGTGACCCGTTTCCTGCTGAAGGAGACAGCGAACCAGACCCAGTCACTGCTGAGCTCCGTGGAGAGCGCTGTGGATGCCATCGATGAACAAACCAACCCTGCCAGGTCTGCAGCCCCTCCTGCTCTCCTCTCTGCTTCTTGGTTGATTTTGGTGCTGGGGCGTGGAGGGAGAGGAGGAGGATGCTTTTGTGGAGCAAGGGAAAATGGTGTGTGGGAGCAAAAGGGGAAATCTGGTGTGCGGGAGCAAAAGGGAGCTGGACAAGTAGCTGCCTTTCTCTTTGCCTCCTTTCCCAGCTTCCTGAGAACTCCTGGGTCTTTCCTCTGCTGCTCTCCCTCTCCCTTGCTCTCCCACAGTTCTAAGAGTCCCTCTTCACCCACAAGCAGAGCAAGGTGGGGGATGCGAGCAAGGGGACAGCACTGCTTGCACGAGGCTGCTTCTCTGAGCAAAGCCACCTGTCCCTTCCAGGGCAAAACACAGGCACCAGCAGCAGGGTGGCTGTGTCTGGGGTGTGCTGGGGACAGCCGGCAGCAGGCAGGTTCCCGTGCTGGGGATGTTGTCCCTCCTGCCAGGGCATGCAGCAGGTGAGATCACTAACAAACGCATCTCCTCTGCCTCAAGATCCGCCAGGGGAGGTTCAGGCTGGACATTAGGAAAAAAATTTTCACAGAAAGGGTCATAGGGCACAGGAACAGGCTGCTCAGGGAGGGGGTTGAGTCACCTTCCCTGGAGGGGTTTAAGGGACGAGTGGACAAGGTGCTGAGGGACAAGGTTTAGTGATTGATGGGAATGGTTGGACTTGATGATCCGGTGGGTCTTTTCCAACCTGGTGATTCTGATTCTGTGAAAAGGTGCTTGTGGACCTGGGACTCAGGCTGATGTGCTAGGGTCCCATGCGAGGGGACTGTCCCATCCCAGCAGCCTGGCACATGCTACCAAACTTGGAGAAGACAGAGGAGACAATTTCAAGGTTTCTCAAGTGCTGCCTGGGCTAAAATATAAATGGTACCTGGCAGCATAGCCCAAACTTCAGCCACAGCCCCCCTTGGTGTCACAGTGTCACTCACCTGCCCAAAGTACCACCGTCACTGGCTCTAACCATAACAGGTTACCATGGAAACCATTGATCAGATGCTCATGAAGTGAATCCCTCTCCTATCATACCTGCAAACCAGGAGACCGTGGGATGTTTATGGGGATACCTTGGTTTCCCCAAGACATGGGCAGGCACGTGGACCACAGACAATGAAAATCCCTTCTGGCTGAGACACTGCAGGGGCTGACATGCCCAAATACTTCACTGCAGCCAAGTCCTGGTGTTCTGCGTTTTAACATCAGCGGCAGTTGCCTCCCAGGCAGCTGAGAGTGGGTGGGTGTCACAGGAGCTGTTGCTGCGAGGTATATAGTAAGACCCTAGGCAGCTCTGGTGACATCTCACCAGCTTTCCTAGGGGAAATGCTCTGGGTTTTGTTGCCCCCACATTGCTTTCTTCTCTTCATTTTGGAAGGAAAGCAATGGCCTGTGGCAAATCTTGTACAAAACGTGGAAAAAATAAGAGCTTCTGGGAAACAATGAAGAGGAAACAAGCCCAACATCAGATGGAGCAATTAGAGCCCATGAAAGACTTTGCTGGCTTTTATTTGCTGATGTGTGGGCCCAGTTCATAATGAAGAGCATTGTAGTTGTTTTCTCATGGTGATAATAGCCAAAAAAGAAAAAATCCAACACATAAAAAATGATCTCATGCATCTGCATAAAGACAAAGAGGGGGCCTGAAAAGCACAAGAAAAAAAGGGCTGTAAAACGAAGTGCAAGAGCAGAGCGTCCAAGCCTGAGACACCTCATTAAATTGTGATTAAAAAGAAATCTCTGATCTTGTCTAATTTCCTGCCTATTGATGAGGGATTATTCAACACCAGCAGTGGGATTATTACACAGCCTGTAGTGACGAGGTTGTTCCTTCCACCTTTATCACTGTTTTTGCTCCTTTATCTTGGGGATGTTCTCTGGGACGAGTTCTGCTTGTCACATTCCTGCGTGTGTGGTCAAGTCCACACTGACTGATTCTGGGGACAACAGCAGCCTGGACATTGCTCCCTTGGCACCAGAGGAGCCAGGCAAAGGTAGCTGGGCAGGGTAGAGAAGGCACCTGACCGCTTCACTTTGGAGGGATCCAGGTGCCTGGAGAAGGACAGGACGGCAGGAAGGACGTTGGCTGATGTTGTGCCTGTTGCCTCCCTGGTGCTCAGCGCACTGTATCTAACCAGAAGATGCGTGGCTGGCAAGAGATGCCAAGAGAAGCTGGGTCTCTCAGGCACTCCATCAGCAGGCGGCTGGCAGGGAGCAGCTCTTGCTGGAAGGAAACACTGGAAACCCTTTGAGCAGCTCAGCCTCTCCCTCTGTGGCTTAGGCTTCCCATCGGAGGAGGAGGAAGGAGAGGGTTCATCCTTCCCGAAACCCATTCCCATCTCGCTGCCTATGGATGGCAGCTGCAAACCCTTGTGAGGATGCGAGGTCCTAGCATCCTCTCTAGCTTGGAAATGAACAAGGGCTGGGAGGAACCACCGAGGAGCTGGGCTGGGTGGTTGCTGATACCTCAGGGTACGCACACACACACATGCTCCTTTTCTCCAAGAGGTGTTGCAGGATGAGCCAGGCCAAATAGGTTTTGTAGCCTCAGAGGAGGAAGCAAGGTAGAGGAGATGCTACAGTGGATGTGTCTCCATTCTGCAGATGAACTGTGGCTGCAGCCTGTTGGTGGGATGCATGGCTAGGCTGCCAGGCAGCAGGCTTTCCCTGCTTGTGGGGAGCAGTTTGGGCACGACCAGCCTGTGTGCTGACAATTTCTCCCCTGTGGCACTTTTCAAAGCCATCCAGCTGCAAAACCAGCCCTGCTAAGGTGCAACCAGCCAGCTGGGCACAGCTACTGGTTCCCTCAAGAGGGGTCTGGTGCTGGCAGCAGTGTTGTTAAAAAGGATGCTCCGAGGGACAAGCTCGCACCATGCTGTATGTGCCCGGTTGGCTTCTATGCTCACTGGTTTCAGGCACTACCCCAGCAAAGCTGCTCACGGTCTGATGGACACCTGGTATGACAGCCCTGTGCCCAGCTACTCTCCCACCAGCCGAATGGTCCCCAGGGAGCATGGGAAGAGTTTCCAGACTGGTAAGTGGTGGCTGCCTCTTGGCTGCACTGGCAGCCTGGGGTGACTTAGGGCACCTGGGGAAGGGAACTGTGGTCCTGGTGGCAGCATGGAGGTGATGCTTGGCTTCTTCGAAGGGCAGCAGGTCTCTCAGGGGGTGCCGGTGGACACCTCTTGTTCCATCATTGCCTCTTGCTCTGCACAGGTTCCCCTGACACCAAGGCGGAGGGGCTGGAGGGGCAGATCAACAGGCTGGCCGAGCTGATCGGCAGGCTGGAGGACAAGGTAAGGGCCAGCATTTCCACTCGTGGGAGGGTCCTTTGGGTGTCCCCACAGCCCCACCACCTCCCTGCCCTGGCTGGGACAGAGGTGACCAAGAGCTGGCTGTGCCCATGCCTGTGCTGTGGTGTGCACAGACCATGAGTGGGAGCTGGTGGAAGATAGTCCATCTGATGAGCTGATGGCAGCTATTGAATGTGGAACTATTGACTGTGAGTTTGTTTAAACAAGAAAAAAAAAGTATGAAAGAAGGCAACATCTCTTGCAGAGGCAATCTTAGTCCATCTAGGGACTGAAGGAGAAAATGATGCAGTGCAGGAGATGTTTCTGTAATCCTGAAATTGCACTTTTGGGGCAGAAGGGGACGGGGGAAGGTGGTGCTGTATGTGGGGGCAGAGGGGTGTCGTGAAGGCTGAGATGTCAATCACGGTTGTCAGAGGAAATAAGAGTGTGCTTGGGGCTGGAAAGGCACGACTGGGCACTGAATAGGGATGAGTACCCCTGTTCCTCCTTCCCAAGGACAATTTAGGGACTGTGAAAAGGTGATAGGGGTTTTGGGGCTGATGCGAGGACACTGTGTTGGGGATGTTGGCTGTGCTGGGAGCACAGGGAGGGTCCTCATAGGAAGGCACGAAGACGCAAGTGGCTCTTGCAGCCATCCTCTGCAAAAGAACTGTGCATGGCCTTCTGTGCCAAGCGCTGGGGACAGAAAGTGGCTGACCTGGGAGGGCTAAGCAGCCTCGGCCCACCCCCTGCTGCTTTCCCCCTTATCCCAGACTCTGTGGTTTGACCTGCACCAGCGGCTGTCGGACAGCGAGAGCACGGCTTGCACGGTGAGAGTGCCCAGGCACCACTCACAGGGTGCTGGGGTGTCCCTGCAGAGGGGGCATTGACCTTGGGGGAGGGGGGGGGCATTGTGGTTTTTGGGTCTCACGTGCCACTCACTGTGTTTCAGTATCTCCTTCTGGTGCGGGATGAGATGACGGTGTCACACAAGCACCTGGGCGAGTTTTGCAGCTCCCTGAAGCAGTACCTGAAGAGCGTGGCTGGCGAGCGGGACTGTTTCCAGTGAGCACCAGGGTTGGGGGGCTCGGGGAGCAGAGGGTGTCCAGCTACCCTCGCAGCAAGGGGCACCCCACCAAGTGAAGGCAAAACAACTGGCGTTTGGGGAATGTAGTGATGCTCAGCCACCAAAACACTTCTGCATGGGCTGGGAAGTGCTGGGAGGAGGCTGCGGGGACTGGGGTCACCCCTGGGTGGCCCACCCTACCCTGTGCTTGCGGCTGCAGAGACAAGGAGGGAGTAGTGCCCCATGGCTCGGGGCTCAACCCTCTCATCATTCCTGCTAGTGTTACTGCGGTGAAGCTGCCTGACGGAGTCACCTTTATCATCTACGAGTTCTGGGAAACTGAGGAGGATTGGAAGAGGTAAGGGAAAGAGGTGCAATAAGCTCATTCTTGGGTTGTTGGTGCTGCCAAGCCCCCAAGCTCTGTCCCCTGTGTCATGGCACGGGTAAGGTTCTGTCTGTCTGTCCTGGGACTGCCACTGTAAAGGTGACCACTTGTGAGGTCTCTGTGCATCTTAGAATCATAGAATCACCAGGTTGGAAAAGACTCACCAGATCATCGCGTCCAACCATTCCTATCAATCACTAAACCATGTCCCTCAGCACCTCATCCACCCGTCCCTTAAACCTCTCCAGGGAAGGTGACTCAACCCCCTCCCTGGGCAGCCTCTGCCAGTGCCCAATGACCCTTTCCATGAAATATTTTTTCCTAATGTTCAGCCTGAACCTCTCCTGGCAGAGCTTGAGGCTATTCCCTCTTGTCCTGTCCCCTGTCACTTGGGAGAAGAGCCCAGCTCCCTCCTCTCCACAACCTCCTTTCAGGTAGTTGGAGAGAGCAATGAGGTCTCCCCTCAGCCTCCTCTTCTCCAGGCTAAACACCCCCAGCTCTCTCAGCTGCTCCTCTTGTTCTCCAGCCCCTTCACCAGCTTTGTTGCTCTTCTCTGGACTCGCTCCAGAGCCTCAACATCCTTCTTGTGGTGAGGGGCCCAGAACTGAACACAGGATTTGAGGAGCGGCCTCACCAGTGCCGAGTACAGAGGGAGAAGAACCTCCCTGGACCTGCTGGTCACGCTGTTTCTGATCCAAGCCAAGACGCCACTGGCATTCTTGGCCACCTGGGCCACTGCTGGCTCATCATCTACCTGGGGATGCCTTTGGACACGGTGTATCTGAAGGGTGGCACGGTGCTTTGACCAAGAATTGCTGACAGCCAGCCCCTGCCAGAGCTGATGGGGTCGGGTCAGTGGTTTAGGAGGAGGCTCTCACCCACTCTCTCCCCACAGGCATCTGCAGAGCGCCACCTGCAAGGGCTTCCAGCATGTCAAAGTGGACACGCTGAGCCAGCCCGAGGCCGTCTCCAGTGTGGCTGTGCCAGGTAGGAGGGAGGCTGCTCCATGGGGTGGAGGACGGGGACCCCCAGGGTAGCACAGAGCTGGGGGGCAGCATGGACAGGGGGCACCTAAGGGAGGGAAGGGTCAGGGCAATGGGGGCCAGGCAGGGGTGACCCTCTGGTGCCGTTCCCCTACAGCTGCTTGGTGCACCCTGAGCCGAGAGTGACTGCCAGTGTCGGGGCCCTCCAGCACCTGCGGCCGTGACCTCCTGCGTGGCGGGGGGTTTCAGTGTGACCTCTCTGCAGTGAAGGAAACCCCCGTGTGTGTCCCCAGCACCGCATAGGGTGCCCCTCCCCAATGTACCCCATCACCTGGGTCACCTCTCCCTGGAGTGGGGTGGTCTCCTGTGGGGGGGTGACTCTCTGGGGCCTGCCAGGGGTTTCGGGGGGGACACCTCTAGGCATGGGCAGGCAGGGAGTGGGGGAGGCTGGGTGCGGGCAGCCAGGCGATGGGTAGGAGCAGGAATGGGATTGGGAGGCTGGAGCACCCTCGGGGGATAAGTTGGGGGCCCCTGCTAGTCCCCAGGGCCACCCAGGGAAGGGGCAAAGGGTGTGTGTGTGTCACAGGGACAGGGCGGTGGCGATGGGGGCTGTCCCTGTCCCCAGGGTGCCCCTCACTCCTGTGTGGTGTTTCTTTTCCTGAGGGGTTTCTTTTGCGTGTGCGCAGTGTGTGCCTTGCAGGTACGGGGATGGCTGCTCCCCCCTTCCCGGCGTCTGTACATCTGTCCGCCTGTCTGTCTGTCCGTGTGTGTGCAGTGCTCGCTGCCCATCCTGCCCCCATCCCGTCGTGCCCAGGGGTCCCTCAGGCTGCATGGCACGGGGCCCTTGCCGATACCCTGTCCTGTCTTTATTAGCTGCTGTACAACAGGGACGGTGATGCCAAATAAAACGATCCAGCGGTGTAGCTGTGTCTGGGCTGGCGTCTGGGATGATGAGTCCCAGGGGGTTGTGATGGGGGCATGATGAGGGGTTCTGCAGTTCCTCAACGCAGGAGCCCCAGCACGGCCAGGGCAGCGCTCTGCCCGCAGACGAAGGTGCCACTGAGCACAGAAAGGACACCCCAGGCGATGAGAGCAGCCCTGTGGGGACACGAGCAGAGGGCTGGTGGGGACAGAGCTGGTTTGTAACACGCCAGCCCTGGGTCACCGACCCCCTCTGGTCTGGAGCCCTCTGTGTGGTCTCAGGCTCCTCTACATCGCTGCTGGCAGGTGGACGAAGACCCTGTCAGCCCCTCCGGCTCATCCCCTGTGCCCACTGCAACGACACAAAACCTGGTCAAAAGCCTGGCAGCTGCCACCATGATTCCATCCCCAGTCCTGCCTGCAGCTGGTGGCTCTCCTGGTGAGGCACAGACCCACACCAGCCTCATGCTTGGGTACAGCTTCTCCCACACACCCCAGCCTCAAGCCCTGCCCCCTGTCCAGCACCATCCTCAGCCCTGCAACCTGTGGGTCTGCACCTCCCTGGCCCCCAACCTGAGCTGGACACCAAGCCCTGGGAACACAGCACTCACCTCCAAAGCCAGCTGCTGCTCCATCGGGGTCGCTGGATCTGTGCCCCTTCCCAAACCGCACCAGGCAGGCTGGGACTGTGCCCTCGCTGTCCCCATCGCCATGGCTCGTGTAGTCCCCTCTCTTCATGGTGGCATTCGTGGGCTCATGCCCATGGTGGGTCTCCTTGAGGACCTCTCCAAGTCCTTGCTGCCCACCTTGGTGCCCCTGCTCACCTCCTGCCTTGGTGCCCCAGCACTTCAGCACCCCCAGGGGCACCCTCGCCCCTGCCCAGACAGCCATGAACATCTCTTCTCTGAGACCACAAGGTCCTGGGGTGCTTCCTCCAGCTGCCATGGGGGTGGGACCACCCCCAGTGTCACCTCATCCTCACTAAGACTCTACTGCTCCCTCATGGGCACTTGCAGACACACTTTGGTACTGCTTACCCCAAAATTCGCCAGCTCCCCTCTGCGCCCCAGCTTCTCCAGTCAGGAGCTGTAATGGGGATGCACTGTGCTGGCACAACGGACACTGAACACCTGATTCCTGGCGGCTTTGGGGTACCAAACCACTCTGCCTCCCACCCTGATACCCAGCTCATTCCCCACTGGGTGCCCCAATGCCTCCGATGGCTGTGTTGCCTTGCAAGGGGTCTGGTACCTTGGCACCTCGATGCCTGAGTGCATCTCTGGTACCCAGGCACACTCCTGGTACCCAGCCATGTCCTGGCACTAGGGCGTATCCCCAGTATCTGGGCTCATCCTTGATACCCAGGCACATCCCTAACACTGAGGCACAGCCCCAGTACCCCAGCAGATCCCCAGTGCTGGAGTATATCCCTCCACAGCCACCCTTCTGCCCCACTGCAGACCACCACGTCCCACAGCGCGTGCTGCTGCTTTCAGTGCCTGCAGGATCCCCAAATACCCCTCCTCATGAACCTCCCACTGTGACCAGGGTGATCCCCAGGGATGCTGCCTGGGTCATGGGGTGCTGCACCTTCTCCCTGCCCTCGCCCGCCACCACCGAGCCCGCAGACTCACTTTTTGCGTGGTCCGATGGCACGAGTCCCGGTCATGCACACCAGGCACAACCCTGCTGCCAACACAGAGGCTCAGCCCTGTTGCCACCCCTCACCCAGGGGCCACCACGGTGTCCCCCAAGGAGCATGTCCCTGCATCTCCAAAATGGGTTCAGAATCATAGAGTGATAGAATCACCAGGTTGGAAAAGACCCATCAGGTCATAGAGTCCAAACATTCCCATCAATCACTAAACTCTCAGCACCTCGTCCACCTGTCCCTTAAATCCCTCCTAGGAAGGTGACTCAATCCCCTCCCTGGGCAGCCTCTCCCAGTGCCCAATGATTCCTAATGTTCAGCCTGAACCTCCCCTGGTGGAGCTTGAGGCCATTCCCTCTCATCCTGTCCCCTGTCACTTGGGAGAAGAGCCCAGCTCCCTCCTCTCCACAATCTCCTTTCAGGTAGTTGGAGAGAGCAATGAGGTCTCCCCTCAGCCTCCTCTTCTCCAGGCTAAACACCCCCAGCTCTCTCAGCCGCTCCTCATAAGGCCTGTTCTCCAGCCCCTTCCCCAGCTTCGTTGCTCTTCTCTGGACTCGCTCCAGAGCCTCAACATCCTTCTTGTGGTGAGGGGCCCAGAACTGAACACAGGATTCAAGGAGCGGTCTCACCAGTGCCGAGTACAAAGGGAGAAGAATCTCCCTGGACCTGCTGGTCACGCCGTTTCTGATCCAAGCCATGGGCCACCCACCAGCACATCCACCCCCAGCGATGCTCTTGGCACCAGGGATCCCTCTCCTCTCTCCCACTGCTCATTCTTGCCTGGGAAGATGAAGATGAAGAAGGCGCTGATGCCTCCGATGAGCTCGATGACCTTGCCGATGTCTGGGACAAACAGGGCGATGGCGAGCGTGGTGGCCATCCAGGTGACCGTCAGTGCCACCCGGCTCCGCTGCTCGTGTCCCTCAGGCACCAACGTGGCCCCACGCTTGGGAGTCACCCACATGTCCCGCACCACTGACCTGAGGCGGGGCAGGGGGTCTGATGGCATCTGGTGGAGCCACAGTGGTGGGGATGGGACCCCCAGCTCGCCACTGCTCCCTCACCTGCCCAGCAGCACCACTATAGGGTAGATGGTGATGATGGAGACGCCAAAGAGGACGCGGGCAACAATGACAAGCGGGTCATTCCCTGGGTAGGACATCAGGACATCGGACGCCACGGCCTCCCCGAAGGTCAGGTATCCATAGACCCCTGCCAGTGGGGAGGTGGGGGTGGGCAGCCACACCAGTGAGAAGGATGGAAAAGCTCCAGTGAGGATGGAGGAGCTCCAACGAGATGGATAAACCCTGGGGATGGGGGAGATCCCAAAGGCCAGGAGGGGGTGAAGGGGTCCAGTGCTGGGGTTACCAGTGAGGGAGTAGATGAGCAGGCAGATGAGCATGGAGAGCAGAGAGACGGTGACCCAGTGGGAGAAGCTCTGGTTGCGCATGCTGCTATAGATGGCCACGCAGGCCTCGTGGCACTGCAAGGCATGGGGAGGATGGCGCTGGGGCTCCATGCAGGGGAAAAAAACCACACCCAGCAGCTTCTCTCCCACCCATAGGTGCCCTGCACCACTCAGACCCATCCCAAGGGGCTTGTGTCCTGCCTTGCAGCTGCCTCTGGTGGCAGACACCTTCCCTGCAAGGGCTGATGTCCCCATGGTCTGGGATGCTGCAGGGGGCTGCCAGCACTGCTCTGGAACCCTGGGACAGTGGGTCCAGGGTGACCTACCTGGAAGCCGAAGCAGATGGTGGGGATGACGCTGAAGACAGAGGCCCAGGAGGAGGCCCTGTGGCATGGGGGGTGGGGGAGGAAGGGCAGAGCAAAAGGCATGAGGTCCCCAGAGGCAGGGTGGACCTTGGTAGCATCAACTGTGAAGCCTAGATGTCACCACGGGAATCTTGTCTGGTGATTTTTGGGATGCTGGGGTGAAAACTGGGGCTGGGGGCTGCCACCCACTTATCATCCTGCCAGTGCTGTCCCAGCTCCCCCACCCACCACCCAGGGTCACTGCTGATGCCACAGAGGGAGGGAGGGAGGGAGGGATGTGAGGCTGATCCCTGTACCTGGAGGGCTGGGGGGGCTTGGACAAGCTCAGGCTCTCTGCTTGCAGGTAATATTTCAGGACGACAACCATGGTGAGGTAGCAAGCAGCCAGTGTGCCCAGGATGCTGCAGGGCATGGAAGAGCATCAGCACACAGGGTTCGGAGAGCTGGGAGGGGTGAGGGGTCTCTGCAGGGACCTGGGAGGAGGTGCTCGGCGTCGGCCACCATCGAGTGTAGCCCAGCTGGTACCTGGAATATTTCTGGAAGCCAATCTCCCTGGGGACGGAGAGTGGGAAGATGACGAGGACGCAGAGTGCTGAGAGGGTGAAGCGCTGGTCCGCATACCAGGGTGGTGACAGGAGGCTCCCGCTCAGTGTCCCATTGGAGTACAGGGAGTCGCACACTGGGGGCGGGCAGCAGAGGGTCAGCAGCACCCCAAAAGGTGGGTCAAGAAGCATCACACTATGGCAGGGCCAGGAAGCCCCAAGTCCTCAGGGTCCCAAGAATGCCTCAGGGCTGTTCCCCCAGCCCACATGGAACCACCTTCCCCCCACTCCTGGGAGCTGTCAGGACCATGCAAGCCCTGAATGTGGTGCAGGGGAACAACTCACGTTTCTCCAGCTGGTCGCCCACCACCCTGAGGAGGGCCACGGAGATCATGAAAAGGTTGAGAAGGAAGCAGACCTCGCAGAGCTTCCCCGCCGCCACCCCGCACACCGCCCGGATGACTCCCTGGTAGGTGGGCTGGGCGCTGAGGGCAGCCGCGTAGCCCAGCACCGCCAGCCCGCTCACCAGGAAGACCAGCGAGCCCTGCAGGGACAGGATCCAGCAAGAATCATAGAATCACCAGGTTGGAAAGGATCTACTGGATCATTGAGTCCAACCATTCCTATCAATCACTAAACCATGTCCCTCAGCGCCTCGTCCACTAGTCCCTTAAACACCTCCAGGGAAGGTGACTCAACCCCCTCCCTGGGCAGCCTGTTCCAGTGACCAATAACCCTTTCCATGAAATATTTTTTCCTAATGTCTAGTCTAAACCTCCCCTGGTGCAGCTTGAGGCCATTCCCTCTCATCCTGTCCCCTGTCACTTGGGAGAAGAGCCCAGCTCCCTCCTCTCCACAACCTCCTTTCAGGTAGTTGGAGAGAGCAATGAGGTCTCCCCTCAGCCTCCTCTTCTCCAGGCGAAACACCCCCAGCTCTCTCAGCTGCTCCTCGTAAGACTTGTTCTCCAGCCCCTTCACCAACCTATCCGACCCCTGCTCCATCACCCCCTGGACTCAGGAGGACCCAGCAGGGCCACGTCACCCCTGGAGGGGTTCAAGGCCAGGCTGGATGGGCCTTGGGCAGCCTGATCCAGTGGGAGGTGTCCCTGCCCACTGCAGGGGCTGGAACTGCATGATCTTTAAGGTCACTTCCAACCCAAACTATTTAGTGGTTCTGTGTCCAGTGACCAGGTCATCAGCCAGGTCACCTTTGGGTAACACGGCCCATCAAAAGCACAGAAATACAGCATCATGTGATATTTTGGCTTTACATTTGGGGCACATAAGGGACCAGCCACCAATTTTATTTGGGGCTGAGCTTTTTATAGAATCATAGAATCACCAGGTTGGGAAAGACCCATCAGATCATCGAGTCCAACCATTCCTATCGATCACTAAACCACGTCCCTCAGCACCTCGCCCACCCGTCCCTTAAACCTCTCCAGGGAAGGTGACTCAACCCCCTCCCTGGGCAGCCTGTTATTTTAGCGCAGCTTCAAGTGCCAGGAGCATCTCGAAGGTGCCAGCGGCTTTTGCACCCCTGGGTCGGGACGCGGTGGCCGCACACTGTGTGAAGGGGAGGGTCCCTTCCATCCCCCCCCCCCCCCCCCCCCCCCAACACCTGGGCAGGTGCCCCCCACCCTCCCTGCGGGGATGCGCCTCCAGCAGCCCCATCGCTCGGGATCCCCCCATTCCTTACCAGCTCCACCAGGAGGGCAGGGACGGCGCCGCCCGCCCTGCTGAAGGCCCAGGGGAAGCTGAGCAGCCCCGCACCCAGCGCCGATTTCAGGAGGATGAAGACGGCGCCGGCGGAGGAGAGCCCGGGGCTGCCCGCTGCCCGCACCAGCGGCCGCCGCTCGCCCGCAGGCTCCATCCCGCTCTGCCCCCGCGCCCCCCTCCGCGGGGAGGGGACGGACCGTGGGGAGGGGGCGGTGGCCGGGCTGCCCACCCCCCCGCACCGACACCCCGCGAGGAAAAACCCGTCCTGATCCCACCCCAGCGCGGGGGCAGGGGAGCGGGCAGCGCCCCGAGCCCCTCGGAGGAGGGCGGTCCACGGTTCGCGTGCCCCTGCTTCGGTCCCCATCCCATCATCTGTGTGCATCCCCTGCTCCACTCCCCATCCATTGTCCTGCATCTCTGCCTCGGAGCAGTGGTCCCCATCCCATCATCTGTGTGCATCCCCTGCTCCACTCCCCATCCATTGTCCTGCATCTCTGCCTCGGAGCAGTGGTCCCCATCCCATCATCTGTGTGCATCCCCTGCTCCATTCCCCATCCATTGTCCTGCATCTCTGCCTCAGAGCAGTGGTCCCCATCCCATCATCTGTGTGCATCCCCTGCTCCACTCCCCATCCACTGTCCTGCATCTCTGCCTTGGAGCAGTGGTCCCCATCCCATCTTCCGTGTGCATCCCCTGCTCTACTCCCCATCCACTGTCCTGCATCTCCACCTCGGAGCAGCAGTCCCCATCCCATCTTCCGTGTGCATCCCCTGCTCCACTCCCCATCCCCTGTCCCCCACCCCTGCCTCAGAGCAGCGGTCCCCATCCCTTATCCCACATCTCTGCCTCGGAGCAGCGGTCCCCATCCCATCATCTGTGTGCATCCCCCACCCCACTCCCCATTCCTTGTCCTGCACCCCTGCCTTGGAGTAGTGGTCCACATCATCCACTCCTGCATCTCTACCTCGGAGCAGTGGTCCCCATCCCACCATCTGTTGCATCCCCTGCCCCGCTCTCCATCCCATGTCCCCCACCTCTGCCTGGAGCAGCGGTCCCCATCCTCCAGTCCTGCACCCCTGCCTCGGAGCAGCAGTCCCATCCCACTGCCTGCACATCCCCCAGTCCCGAAGAGCTAACACAGACCATAGAAAAACCAGCAGGTCTCAACTTGAGGCTCAGGCTGGGTAAGCAAGGGCAAGGGGTGCTCCCTGTTCTGGCTGCATCCACCTCATCCATGAAATTGCCACTCTGGGGCATGCTGGACCACCTCAGGGCTGGGGGGACCACAGAGAGTGGCTGCATCACCTGCCCTTCAGCCCAGCTGAGCTTCACCTTCACCACTTGGGTGCAGGATGAGGCCAGCACCCCTTAGCGTCTCTGCAGAGGCAGCGGGGCGCTCCTGCACTTGGGGCACCTTAGCAAGGAGCCACTCTGTCCCCTGCTCCACACAAGGAAAGTGGGTGCTGGGATAACAGGATGGGGTGACAGATGCTGCAACCTGCACAGAACAGGCTGCATCCCACAGTGGGGACAGGCGGTGGGGACAGGCGGTGGGGACAGGCGCAGCTCTGTGCCACCCCTCGCAATGCCCTAGGGCTCAGCCCACAGGCCCCTGATGCTGGCTGACAGCCCCTAATGCATTTTTGATTTCCCAAATATGTGCCCTTCTGATCTTGGTAAGACGGATAAAGAGACTTTAATCAGCTGCTAGGAGGAATTATGGATGGCTAATTGTGCCTGTCACCTCCATTACATCTCTGCCACCTGTGGGGCTTATAACCATTCAGTAGGGCCCTCCCAGGCCTTCATTAGCCGCACACCAAAGGCTTCAGAAATAATCGGCCTCTATGATTTAGAAATTGGCCACTGGGCTGTAAAATACCATTCACTGGGAAAGGCTCTTATTTTGGACTGGCGCTTTGATACAGCTTGACTCTGGTTTCGAGGCTGTGGCGGAGCTATAATCTCTCATTACCGCTGCGATGAGAGGAGTGAGCCCCCTCATTAGCACCAAAGCTTTCCAGGCTCCCTCTGTCAGCAGCGCCCCAAATCCAAGAGACACAGCCCACCTCCCATGCCAGCACAGCAGCCCCAGGTGGTTTCTCTGCGAGGGCTTTGGGCTCCCTCACTCATATTTTTGCTCCTTTTCTCCCATTTTTCTGGGTGCTCCAGACACAATCCAAGGGTCCCCAGGGAAGGCTGCTTCACTGGCCCCTGTGCCACCTCAGCAAGTGCCTTCCAGCCCTCTTTTTGATGGAGAGCGGGCTGCTGGCATATTTTCCACACTGCTCCTTCCATCTGAAGGCAGACAAAGGCACAAAGGTGCAAACAGACAGTCCTTCCTTCAAACAAACAAGAACACCAGCAATGATGATACTTTGCCTCCTACAATCTCTTCTTGAGATTTTTGGCCTTTGAGGTTCTGCACCCCTACTAACAGCTTTTTTGCAACCAGTATGACTTGCAAAGCTGTTGCTGGTTGGTCCCGTGAGAGACCCTGATGCCACTATCCTGTTCCTGTTGGCATATCGGCTGGTAGAGGGAGGACCACGAGGATGGCACAAGCAGCCCAGCCTTGGGACCATCTCCTCAGCTCCCACATGCTTCCACTAACAGTTTCCAAAGTGAAAACACAATGCCTTCTCTGGTACGGCAACGGGATGTCACCTCTTCCCATGCATCCTCATCTTCAGAAGGGAAGGAAGGTGCAGGCTGGGGAAAGCAAACTGCTCCCCATATTAGGGAAAATAGATTTTCTTCATCCTTCGTGTGGGACACTGCATTGTGAAATTCGATACACAGCCACCTCCTGGAAGGTTTGCCCCAGGGTACATGGAGAAACAATCTCTCCTACAGTACCCTTCCCAACACCCCCCACCCCTGTCCATGACCACAAGTCCCAAAAAGGGTGGGTGCAGTCAGATGGTACCCCTATTTGGAGCAGTGATAAAAAGAGCTTCACTACAAGAAAAGCAACATTAACAGACGTGGCATGGCCAGGAGCAACTTGTGCCTGTTTCCTTCTCTAACCCAATAATAAGCTGTAGAAACAGAGTCATTAAGGTTGGAAAAAAACCCCTCTAAGATCAAGTCCAAGCGTCAGCCCAACACCATTGTGCCTACTGAACCATGTCCCAAAGTGCCACATCTATATGGCTTTTTGAACAACTCCAGAGATGGCCTTGAGGCCATTTTCTCGTCTTATCACTTGTTACTTGGGAGAAGAGACCAACCATCCGTCTCCCTACAATCTCCTTTCAGGGAGCTGCAGAGAGCAATGAGGTCTCCCCTCAGTTTCCTCTTCTCCAGGTTAAACATCCCCAGGTCCCTCAGCTGCTCCCCATAGCCCCTGTGCTCCAGACCCTTCACCAGCTCCTCTACCCTCTGGACACACTCCAACAACTCAGTGTCTTCCTGGAACTGAGGGGCCCAAAACTGAACAGAGCAGCACAAACCAAAGCAGAAAGGGGTTTTGGATTTGTGATGCTGTTAGGTGTCATCCAAGGACAGGTTTTTTTTTTTTTTATACAGCTCATTGCTGAGCTCTTTTTGGGAGCTCTCTCCTTGTTAGCTGCCTCTGCAGTTCTGAAGGTTTTCAAAACTCTGCACTCACTCAGGGGCAAGATCCATTTGCATGACTGCCTGGTAAATGCTCCAAAGGAAAGGCTGCAGCGTGGGACACTGCTGTTAGGGATAAAGTTATAGGGGGAAGAAGGGAAACAGGAAAGTTTTTTCTACTCAAAAACTTGCTCTCTCTGACTGGCAGTAGAAAGAGTCCCTCAGCACAGTGTCTGAGCTTCATATAGATAACATATTTATTGAAAACTGTTTCACCAACAATGGTGAAATCATGACCAAAAATTACAAAACATCATAGTAGTTGGCTTTATAAAAATAAACTGCAGGAGTATGCCTCACCGGTTTGTACTGGTGTCTCTCGCCCCTCCCTCCTCTAATGGTGCACGTTATACTCTTCCATGTAAAATCGTTCTAGAAAATTGCATTCCACCCAAAAAATGCACTTGTTTTTCCTTCACAGAGGTCCTTAAAGTGACTTGTCCTCCCACCCTCCCCAACAATAAATATAGAAAATAGCCTCTAACAAATAAATTTTAGTTTGGTCAGCTTTAAAAAAAGGTCCATTTTCCCCCTCCTGGGATATGTAGTGACTAAGCAGCCTTTTCTACAGTATTCAAGTCTTTGGTGGCTTCGGCTGCTTAAAGCTGCAGTTTTACGTACAGACGATCAACTGAGGTCCTTTTTTTTTTTTTCCTCTCCCTCCAGGAACCAAAGACTATGAGATGATGTCAGGTGCGAATCACCGGTACGACTAGTGCCGCGTTTGCTGCACCTTTACTGGGAACAACTGATTACCCAGAAAAGCGAGGTCATCTTTGGCAAGTGAGAGCTTTCAAACAGAAGGCGTCTTTGGTGGATGAACCTGTTGCATAAGCTGTGGTCTTTTCACTCGTGGTTTCCGTCTCTTTGGCCTGCTCTTTGCTTTGTTGATCTGCACCACAAAGAACGCCAGAACCACCATGGCACCAAGAAAAGCAAAGACTGGAATAGTCTGTCCTACGTCCTGGTTGTATCGGCCAGGCATTATACCTGGAAAGACAGAGAGGTTTGGAGCAACCACGAGCGACAATCTCTTTGCTGTGTTAACGTTACCCACCAAAATGATGCAATGGTAACTCTCGTTCAAGGATAAAACAGCTATTAATCCGATTACATTTCACACAGGAAGATCAACAACTGCAGACTGATGAGCAAAAATAAGACAGGATGCTAACATGACAGAAAAGCACCTGCAGATCCACCTTGACCGATCTGCGCACATGAAAGTATCACAGAATCACCAGGTTGGAAGAGACCCACCAGATCATCGAGTCCAACCATATGACCCATATACACCCTGCAATAACAATCTTCTGTCCTGAATTAGAAAAGAGATGCAAATGTTTCACTGTAATTTTACCACCGAGTAATTTCTACATATCCTGATGCACCGAGGAACGTGGGTTTGCGTTTGCTCCAGAGACCACACAAGCTGAGCCGCTGAGCCAAACCCTTCCTTTCAACAGGCATCTTTTGGTATAGCAGCTCAGACTGGGAAAAGAGCATGTATGAGGCCTTCAAACTACTTCCAGCTGGACCTGCAGTGCCAAGCTGGTACAGGAAATCAGCCTGCCATGACACCAAAAGCTGCTTCAAGTGCTCTATGTAATTTGTTAGCAAACCCTTGCCCAAAGCACCATTCACACAAATTCTTCTGGACTCTTGGTTTTGTGCACTCACACAAGGTATTTTAATTAGCAGGAGGTATCTAGCCACAGCTCTCAAGGACAGAGACTACTGATGATATCCTTTGGTCTGAACAGGACCAAAAGAAATTTCAGCTACTCAAAAAGCACCTGCCAAAACCTTCCTCCCAGTATGCCACACAAGCTTTCTTCTGAATAAACTATTTATATGCAAAACTATTTCTCTCAGGCTCCATCACTCAGTCTTTTACAAAATAACCATACTATTACTTGCATGTTTTTCACACGTGAAAATAAACACATGGCCACTCTTATGGCTGTGCCACGTTTGGCTTTTTTCAACGCTTACACAGAAAGCAAAGCAAACCAGCAACTTTCAAACTTTTAATATTTACCTCCAGGAATGTCCCACGCTCCACTTTCTCCAGGGGACAATGGTCTCACTTGGGGTCGGTTCTGTCGAAAACTGGGCAGAGCCACTTTATCGAGGTCAATTGAAAGTAGCTTTTGATGTTTCCAAAGGTTGCTGGAAGAAATTTAAAGACAGAAGTGTCTGCCCAATTACTTCAGTAATGCAAGGAATTTGTAGAAGCACACAGAGAAAATGACAGTTGGAACCAACACATAACTCACTAGTTTGGACTCAAATGACAAACCAACCCATTCTTTAGGTTCTGCAGTTTGCAGGCCTCCAAAGTTAAATTCAGACACCACAGGGACACACTTAGATTGGCAACTATTTACTAACAACACACTCTTGCACACAGACTACCAAAAATGACCATTAGCAGCTCAGCAGACAAATGTGCGCTTGCTCTGGTTTTAGCTAAAGCAGAATTGATTTTCGGGCTTTTCAGCTGAGCCTCATCTAAGTAACCTCATTTTCTGAATGTTAACTGAGTTTTTTTGGACTGTGTCTGTCTCTAGAAGTGATAACACTTAAAATTTATGATTATCACCAAAATAATATGGTGCTGCTAAGCAGAAAGGCCATTCCTTACGTCTATCCCTATGGAGACGAAGGCCATCCTCAAGCTGGTGGAGTGTTGTAAGTGGAAGGGGAGAAAAGAAAAGAAGGGTGGCACCTGCAAGGAGGGGAGCATAGGACAGGTGACAGCAAACTGGCCAACAGAGTATTCCATCCCAGATACATCATACTCGGTATAAAACCGAGGGATCATGAAGATCAAGCTCTCTTCGTTGATGTTTGATGCCTACTACAGAACTTGTCTGTCTTTTTGCCCCTGATCCCAGATCCACGTATTCTGAATCCAGTGCCCAAGTCCAGCTCTCTCCTGTCACCGAGTCCATCCCGGACATTTTCCCTGTACCTGCACTGCAGCATCTGTGGCGACGTAATCATCAAAGAGGGTTTGATTTCATATACTTGCATGCATTTTATTATTTTCTTATTAATAACATTTTCCCTATTATTGTTTCATTAAAGCCATTTTAGCTTCCAATCCACAAGTCTCTTTCTCTCATTTCCCCTACCCCTGGTGGTGGTAGGGGGAGGGATAGGGACCACAACCACTCACATTTAACTGCCCGTCAAGCTGGGGATGGGGCTAAACCGTGACAACGCTGACGCATTTTCGTTCAAGTGACTGACAAAAGCTACAGCAGAAAGCATAGTTTGGCAAGCTGTCCAAGAAGCTGCTTCAGAGAACTATTTCAAAGCCATGCAGTGACGCTGGACTTCAGCAAGACCATTCACTCTGAGCTGGGATCACTAAATCACAACAATGAACTGACTTGTGAAGCTATTTTTAAAATCCCCCAGTTTCATAGTGTAGCTGTAAGGTGAATCACAACTATTCACTGAGGAGGCAATAATCATTATTTCCCCTTTGCAATCTGTCATTTCTTTAGGAATGGCATTCCAGTAGTTCCTTTCAAAAGCAGATAGAACAAATAATTTTTCAGCTGAACTCAAAAGTGAGACTTCTTTTATAAAAAAAAAGGTATCTACTAACCTGGGGGCAGTTTCATTCACAGGCTGTGGTTTGGCCCAGGACAGGTGAGGACAAGCAGGAAGGGAGCGGGGTTTAGGGTCTCCCAAGTGAGCCTCAAGCACCTTTGAGTATCGATGCAAATGGTTACCTGTAACTCACAGCAGAGAGAGACTGGGTTACTGAAAGGTTGGGAGGATGAGAGTTACTGGCATTTGCCACCAGCTAAATGAAGTTGCTGTAAAACCAGGAGCTCTTTATACTCATGACTACTCACAGCTGCATTTCAGTTGAATTAACCAACAGGTACACCTTACAAAACAGGAACACTGTGCACCTACAATGGTGGTAATCCAAGTTTTGCTGGCATCACGTGAGACAAGACTTTATACACTCTCTGTTGCCAGTAACTAGAATGCTCCCTAGGAGAAGGAGGCATCTGAAAATTTCTACTCTCTAAACAGAGTATTTTCTTTGGTCAAATCACAACTATATCACAATAAATCCCTACTGTTAAGTGCTCTCTTCTACTAAGAGAGCAGAACACTGAAAAACTCACACTAACTTAACCTTACAGGTGTATAACTCAAAGAGTCTGCCTGAGTCTTCCTGAATTTCATCCTGACTCCCTCAACTGTGGGCTCCGCTTGGTATGTAAGGCTCTCACCTTCCATCCGCTCGGGGAGAGAGTAGCCTGCTCCTGATGGTGGTCGCTGTCTGTTTTCAGAATGGCTGAGACTTGGTGGCGTCACCCCGTAAGAAGTGTACTGCAGGAGGGAATCCAGGAGCCAAAAGCAATCTGTGGATTTCATAGCCCCAAGCCCCAAAACAAGACATGCATTATGCCACATTTAAAATGGCTTATCTTCCAGTTAAGAAAGCTGTAACAACATTTAGAAGTATCAATGGTTGTTCTGGCTCTATGTTTTCCTCATTCTGAAGTTCTAGGTCCAGTTTCAGAAAGATGCAACTTTCAACACATACCTCCCACCTCCAATACAAAAATAATCTGTTCAGTCTTAAAATATCTTGTGTACCAAATCAGGCTGTTTTGGGGAGCAGGACATGAAACAACAGGTCTCAAACACTGGGATTCCAGGTTGTGCAAAGCCATCCAAATGCCTGCAAAAATTATGAGTTTTTTTGGTGTAGAAGCCCCGGAAGCTCAGGGCTTCTGATATCATCTTTGAGCGGGAAACAGAGAACCAACTGTTTTTTTGAAAGGACAAAATAAATACCTTGCAAAGAGAAGTACGCAGAAACCAGCGTTTTCAGTGGAGATTTATGACTCATTTGCTTTTCCAAGCTTATAAACAAACAAGAAAAGGAGAAAGGTTCTGGCTAGATCCCAGCTAAAGCAAGAGCAGTACCTATAGCAGCTGTGGTACACATGTGGTTGGCAACCAATGACACAATACACATGACTGTGGTTTTCCTTTGTACTTCAACAGCATATGAACTCTTCTTTTATTCTCTCCTGGATTACTGCTACCTTAATCCAGAGCTACCCCTATCGACCAAGCAATCCAGCTAGTTAACATCACAATTCTCTAAAACTGCTATTTGCAAGAGTGGGACAATGTTTTATCAGCTATTTCCACCACACAGAAACTATTTTTCTCAGAACTTATCCCCCCAGGAACTGCTGGCTGGGAATGGAAATTAATCTTCATAATCCTGGTGTCCCTTAAACCCTCACCTTTGATTTTTAAAGAGGTCAATCAGATTTTAAGGATTTATATTCACAAATGTTAGGAATTTACCTCAGCTAAAACCACCAATGTCTCTGCAGGAGACATAAGTCCTAGTTCACAACTTAAAAGCTAATTTTAAAGGATTTCTTTACAGCCTTTTAGAGCACTTTTTCCTGCTTCACAGGCCACACTGAATTTAACAGCATTAGGGGGTCACAAAGCATTGTTTTCTATTACTTAATTTAAATCTATAGATCTTCTCTTATGCTTCACTAACCGACAGCAAGCACATAAGGCACCAAGATGTTGGTGTTACAGTAACTCACTGGAAGCCACCCAGCGACAGGTAAGTAAAAACCAAGAAATTTCAAAGAATAAGAAAACAGGAGAAAAAGAAACGAGCTACAGATGGAGAGCTCCCTTAGGCAGTAAGGTCCTTTAAATTTAAATAAAATCAGCAAGGGATGGATTACATAACCCAATATTTTAAAAGGTTGGTGAAAAGAGCTTAAAAATTAACTGTACTTTTCACCACAGAAGAAAAATTTAGGTTGAACATCACATTCAGTGGAAATGCAGAAGAACTGACATACTGGATTACCTTCGGCCTCTCGAACTACAGATCTACCAGCTTGTGCTTTACGTTCCATGAGAAACTCAGTCTCTTAAAAATTTTACAAGCCAGATCAGACTACATGCTAGAAAAAGGTTTTATATGGACCAATCACACAGAGAGAACGGCTTCTTGGGGAGTCACAGAAACAGCGCGCACACACACAGCTCATACATTTGCTACCTAGAGCTGCCAACAAATGATCTGAAAAAACAAACAGAAATTCCTACTTTCAGACATAATTACACCAGCTGGTTTGCGTCAAAGTAGAATAACCTGAAAACAGTAATGCACAACTGAGTGTTGACAATTACCATCTATCCTTGCAGGAAACATTGCAAAGGGAATGAGGCAAGCTGATGAGCAAATTCGAAAGATTAAATCCATTATACTACATAAACGTTCTGAAAACGCAACCAGGGAAAAAATGAAGGGATCCTCTAATGACCCCTTCACAATTTCACATCAAGCTCGTAACTGTTAATGCTTTCAGGAAACAAAAACACCTCAAAGGAGCAACCCCTCCCAACGCCACCACACCCACCTTACAGCGTTTTCAGTCAAACTCTGCAGAACTGAAATTAATCTCCACTTAGGAATATTTAAGAGGTTGCCTGGAAAACAGCTCCAGCTGCTGGGAGCTGTAAAACTGGCACTGCACAGTTGTCAGCTTAAGACAGTAACTCTTCCTGCACGTCAAAGCTTACACACCTTTCTGTCGATGGCTGTCATCCAAGCAATTAGAGTCACCATACAAAACAATTCTGCCACCGCCTTCGGAAGGAACCTGGTAAAGTCCCAAAATAGGGACGTTTTCAATTACAGCAGTCTCCTGTTTTAAAACTTCAAGACCTAAGGCAAAGCACAAATACATTTCACAGCCTGTAAAGCATCAATTTACCTATAAGTCAACACAGCCTACATTGTGCACATACAATCATACAGATGAGCACCTTACTGTTTTATAAAATTTCTCCACTAGGTAATCACGTCTAGTGCACATTGTAAGTCAAAAAGGCAATGGTTTTGTTGATCTTCTCTGGCAGTTGCTGAGTTACATCAGAAGCCATCAATGTGCTTCTGCTCACACACTCAAACCCACTACTGCCATATATGCAAATTGACCTGCAACATCCTGCTAACAGTTCTGGTCATTCAGTCTTGCACAACACTTCCTAAAGGTTCATAAAAAAATAAGAATTATTTTTTTAAATGGCCTGCTACCATTAAAGTTCTAAATTACCAACCACCTCACAACTGAAAAGATATTATGATAAAGAGAATGGATACGTACAGAGAATAGATCACTCAAGTCCCAGGCTTCCTGTGAGCCTGAAGTTCTCCCTCACAGGAGTGTAGCTGGTGACATTTTGTCTACTAAAATTTTCCACACCTATATCCTTAGACCACTACAGCTATCAAAACAGTCACACCAAGTTTAGCAATGGTCCGGGGATATATTTCAGTAGCACTTGCCATTTATAAGAATCATAGAACAGTTTGGGTTGGAAGGGACCTTAAAGATCATCTAGTTCCAATGCCCCTGCCACCGGCAGGGACATGTTCCACTAGATCAGGATGTCCAAGGCCACATCCAACCTAGCCTTGAGACACAAGGACAAATAATACAATTACAATGCAATATCCTCCCCTCCAAAGCTGCAGGACACATACCTATACAGATGTGCTTACATACAGTAAGAGACTTCGTATATGCACTTGGATATTGCTGTACCATACAAACATTATAAACAGAGTCATAGTGCAGAGCTGCCTGTAGATATCACACTATTCCCCGCACTAAAAACAAACCTACCACCCTGTCGATATGTTTTTAAAATAACTGGCACAGTGACTCCAGAATTTCACTTAAAACACAAAAAAAAGGACAAGGAAACACATACCTTGATCCTTAAAAGTCTGTGCAATTACAATGCCATCTTCTGGAAATTTGGCAATACTGCATCCCGATGCATAATTCACTGAAAGACATCACAAAATTACAGTTTAGACTAAAGATGACACTCCACCCCTTCCCACCACATTTCAGTGAAGTATTAACATAAGCACAGAAGAAAACATTCCCAGGAACACTGCTCTGAATTTGCATATTTTGGCCAATATGTGTATTCACAGAGAAGGCATTTCAAAGTGCAGCTTTCACAGATTAACCTTTACATACCACTTTATCCATTTAAGAGACTGACATTACCTTTTTTAAACTGAAAATCTTAGCCAAATGCTATGAGAAATGTACTTCACGCTAACATTCTAGGCTAGACCTAGAAAGTCTTAAGCAGTAAGTCACAGACCTGTGGCCTAACCACAAAGTTTGAACTTGAACCCAATTATATGCATTTTAGAGGGAACAATTCAAAAGATAACAAGAACTGGAATTTACAAAACATCTCAGGATGTTGAGATGCATGTCTAATTTGGTGTATTCCAGGGAAAAAGCCCTGAGTGATTTTCTTCCTCCAAAATGTCAAAGTTCCAACTAATTGCAAAATTAAAACCAATGGCTTCATCTTAGCAGCTAATATTTATAGCCCAGAGAAATACGGACACCCCACAACAATACTCTTCAAAGCACTGCATCTGGAATGCAAGCCTAAACTGAGGGCATTCATTATCTCAGCTCAAAAATTTTCAGGTACAGATTACAAAGGAAGCAGTCATTTAAGCATGCTTGAGACTCATGTCACTGAATCCAAGAGGTTTCCTTGGCTCTCACTCAATCTTACTCCTAAAGAAGACTCTTTTCCAAATAAGACACCATAGCCTGCACAGACAATGGACTCCAGTACTCACTTTCATGACTTGCCATGGTAAAATCCCCTTCATAGAGCCCATCGCTAAAGGCCATATTCCAGACAGAAAGCAGATCGTTGAGAGCTGGTATATTAGCACCTCCAGTATCAGGCATCCACCACTGTCTATAAAAATTACAGTGTAACACAGTTTATTAGTATACCGAATACACTCCTGGAGGTTGCAGAAAAAAAGTTACTGTCTTCCCCCAGGTAGGCTTTTTCCAAAGTCACTTACGTAGTGAACTACATCTCAAAGCCTTTTTTAACACCAGGGGCACAGGTGAGCCACCTTCCCTGACATCAGTGATTTTGAGCAAAAGTTAAGTGATGCTAACATAAAGTTCTCACTGCATTCCAGCTCCACAGAAAACTTCAGTTTGCTAGAAAGGAATTCAGACTTCCACTCTTTGTTTTGCTAAGATGAGGTAAAAATGACGGTCATGTCATTTACTTCTCCTTTTTCTAATGATGCAAATTGTTACTTGTTCACAAACTTCAGGACAGACCTTTCTAGCTCAAAAGTAACGCAAAGAGTCTGACAACTGCAGTAATTATGAGGGCGTTTGTCACCAGTGGTGACATCAACGTATTTTCCCTTTATATGATACATTGGACCAATTTCAATAATGGCTACATGATGTTTGCAACTCATTTTCTTTCTATTCTGCTCCCCAAAAGTGAAAATATATCCATTTTTCCTTGTTTGTCAGTCTCCCATTTCTTACTCCCTTTCATTGTAGATGTTTTTCTGGGCTTTAAAAGATTACATCGCCAAGAGGGGCTTAGCAATCACAGTAAATAGGCAGCTATCCTCCTTAAGCTGCAGCTTAATGTCAATTTTGCTCTTCATATAGTCTCTTCTTACAGAGAGCACACAAGTGCTGAAGTACAGCCCATCACATTTGGGATTTTTAGGGTAGGAAGTGCATAAAACGTCAATTCTACGGCATTTTACTCCCCAAAGAACTGACATAAATCAGTACCTTGTGTTTTCATCATAAAACTTGACTTTCCTCATCACAGATGTGTTGTACCAGTCACTAAACACTATAAGTGAAAGTCCATTATCAACATCCCTCCTCAGCTTGGTGATCTCTTCAGGAAAATACTCTTCCTCACTGTCCACCATCAGCAAAGTCCCTGCATGTAAATGCAAAGACATGAGTTCACCCTGGAGCAGAAAAGAGCCTGGACAGCTTGCTTTGCCCTTTGTCTGGCAAATCTATCAAATCCCCTGATGAACACAGAAGAAACAAGCCACGCACTGCTTTGCAATTACATATAGCCGGATGGAATACTTTCCCCCACTTTTATCTATCTACAAAGATCAGTGTTTTCAAATGCCACTGCTAAGGAAAAAGAAAAGCAAACTAGAATGTACAGTTTTATTTTATTCACGTCATGCTTCATTTTGACTGTGCCAAAATCTTTTGGCAAATACAGTTCTGCCTTTGTGGGACAGACTATAGAGCAGCTTTTAAGCCACTCAGAGGTAGGCTTTATCTCTCTTTTTTTTTCAAGACAATGATAGAAAACTGCACTAATTCTGCTAAACTCCCAAGCAAGCTTCTGCACTGACACTTTACACAAACTAAGTATCAGCACATAAATACACCCACTGTTACAATATTTTCCTGCTATCATGAGAATTTTTCTTCACACTCCCACATCTTTGGTCTTCCAAAACCAGGCCGTTTTAGGAAGTAATTAACAGTATGGAGAACAAGCCAATTCACTCACGCTTACCATACTGACTTGCATCAAAACATGTAAACGGGGAACCAAGAACCTCAACAAAGTATCCCATGCTCCTTAGGTGCTGGTACATGTCCCTGAAGTTTGTGTGGATATGATCACCATTCCTTAGGAAAAGAGAAAAGCATTGAAGACATTTAAATCTGTCATGCAAAAATTGGAATGAAATCCTCTAAGTCTAGACTACTTCCTAGTTTCCTTTCTAAAAGGAAACTTTTTCAAATGTTAACTTCTAGTTTTCCAAGCACCACCTCCTCTTTGAAAAATTCTTCACAAATGACACTAGTTGAAAGCACTACAGAGAACAGTTATATAGTCAAAACCAGAGACTGTGCATGTCCCTAACAAAGCACAATTCTACGTGTTTGCATCCCACGACAGGAAACGCTGCTGCATCAAAACCAGACGCTCTTCATGGGACTTCCTCCTCACAAAAGAACCAGTAACAGCAGTTCTAACAACTAGGTGGAACTCCTGTAAATAACTGCTGACACTCATCAGCGAGGTCTGTCCATCTGCCATAACTACATGCTCAAAGTAGCTTTCCAAAAACCTATGTCTGGCTCACTGATCCAAATAATCCTCACTTATATATTGTTGCACAATTCTTCCTATGGATCCTTTCCCTCTCCAACTATGAAAGACAATAGGACAGCTGAGCCTTGCCCTGCTTTGAACAGGCTCCTTCAAGAGATAAGGGGTTTCTTCCTTAGGAGTCATTCTTTAAAATTTTTTGTCTTTTTTTCTGATCAGCAAATGCTGAAGCAGCTAATAAAGTGCCTCCCTTAACTTCCTGGGAGAAGCAAGGGCAGAAAACAAAAACATCACACTCTGAAAGCCTGACAAAAATCTCAGCGACTTAAACATGTGTTTTAAAAGCTTTTCATTTCACAAGAATAAAAATATAGAGCACAAAAAAATCCTGCACCAAAAGCATACAGAGTCCAAGTGCTTTTCATGGATTTCTTAGAAATCGTACCACACTGAAAAAGACCAGAGCACCCCAGCATTCAGTAAAGTTATCCCATATCATTAATACACATTCAAGAAATACTGATTTAATAGAACCTGAAATAAATACCAATCCAACGGGTCATTCTTCATTCTCAAATTATCCCTGGGGAAGTATCCTGGTGGATAACGGAGATTATGATATTGATCCCAAAGGACTCGCTTACTGCGAGGTGGAGTAGGAATAACCTTCACTTTTATTGGAAGCTTCACTGTTGAAGTCTGCTCTGCACCATTCTTAGACTGAAGGACAAAATAAACTCCAGTGAAATCCTTTTTCCCCACAAAAACATTCGCCAGTTTCTGTAGAGTGTACCAGATCAAAAAAATAGAGGTATCAAATCTACTTTTAGCCACCAGTATCAGCTCTGGATTTATGCCTTAAATCACCATTGTATTTTTCCTGCATTCAGCAGTTCAATTTTATGCTCAGAATATAAAATACTTAAAATATGTTACAGCTGTGATTTGATTCAATTGTTCAAAATCTCAGAAACTTCTCAGGAGCAATTAAGCATGGTTCTAGAAGAAATATATTTAAGCAATCTCTTTTAAAACACGGTATTTAGAATTCACAATAAAAAAATTGTGAAGTCAGCCTCAAAGAGAGGTTTTCTGACTTTAAAGTGTATCTAATTCACAGGTTCACCCCGCTCTCAACTATAAAGACCACTATTTGTACTCTTCAATTTCCTGACCCCAATCTTAACTTATGCTTCAAATGACAGGACCAGAGCAATCCCTCAAAAAGAAGGTATTTGTCTATTAGGAAGCAGTTTTAATAATTAACAACACAGAAAATACAAAATGCACAGAACTTACTTCATTTTCTGCAGGGGATGACACTGTGATCATAACATGACCTTGAGCAATGCCTTCCCAAGATGCTGCTTTCTTAGCTACAGAGATGGAAATTGCTAAGTATCCAGACCAAGGCCATAGTACAGGGGAATAGGAGAAAGCCACTTCGATATTATCTCCATTTTGAGGGAGATACGGTTGCCAGTCTGGCTGTGAAATGAAGAATACAGAGCAATCACAAAACAGTTCTTGCAGTCACAGCCCTCTTCCTCTGAATACAAAAATAACAACTCTAAGCTTTTCTGAATACTATGTCAAATGTAGAGAGGCTTACAAGGACCAAAAGGTTGGTGGTGAATCAAACTAATCATGAAAACCTTAATGATCCAGGCTTTTCAGACATAGAACTCTCCAAGAAGCTATCTGCTTGTTGCCTAAGTGCACCTGTTTTAAAGTTTTGGAGTCCTGTGCAAAAATTTATTGGGAAGAACATAAGACTTCCTTTTGGTAACAGAGAGAGCTACCACCACAACAGATACAGGCAAATTATATCAGCTGTATTATCATAAGCTAACAATGTTGGATAAGAGCTTCAGTGGACTTTGATGTAAGCTTAAATCTGAAACAGACCTCAGGATTCATACCAAAATGCTGAAATTAAGCTCATTTGCATTGGCTAGAGTTTGGGATAAGTAACTTATTTACCTTGTATCAATTCAAAAATCTGTTCTGCCTTTAAACTTACTTAAAGCTTAACAAAAAAATTGAAAAACCTCCCTAGTCAACCAACATGCTCAACATCACTGGCATAAAAGAATGAGTTTTGCAGTAGACGCTGGTAAGTCAATACATTCATGTCATTTTGACCCACAGAAGGAGCATGATTTACAGCGTCAGGGCTCTTTACTAAGACTGTTCATGCACCAAACAAAGAAAATAACAAGATGAGGGAAGTCTACCCAGAAGATTTTAAATGCTATCAGAGAACACACAGAAATTTCTATGCACCTGTCAATCCAAACTGGTTTTACAAAGACAAAATGCTACACACCCCTGAAACAAATGCATTGCTTGAAAACTTGTACGCAGCTCTTGTTGACATATTTCACTAATCTGCACGTGTCCTTTAAAATCAAACATTTTTCACCACTTGCTCTCAGCAGTAAGAAATCTGATTTGTTCCATGAAACTCATAGCTAAAATAGTCTTTTCTGGAAAGCTTTTAGAAGACTAATAGTCAGGATGTGGAATGGTGTGAAGTCTTACCTTGTCTACAATTCTCCCAGTGACTCCCATACCATTAAGGATAGTAACGTTAACAATGGTTGGCATCCCTCCATAGTATATGGGCTGAGAACAATAGGGCCACATGTAGGGACATTCCGTCAAGTCAATATAGCTTGGACTCAAACTAAAACCGGATGGAGGATGTAACATTAAACATCGGTAAACAGAGGAAGAACATGCCACTATACATAACTATGAAAAAATTACAGACAAAGCATGGCGGTTATCGTTACTCTACCAAGCTCTCATCTCGCTTCCCAGACCTGCACCCAAATCTTCTCATCTTTCTTTTTTTAAGTTTTGAGAAAAGGTTTACAAACACAAAAGAAGAAACTTCTCAGCACAGTGAGAATGTTCTTATTCTCAAAAGTTAAATTTTAAGTACTTCTCCACTGTGTTCTAGGTTAAATTATTCATAATTCTAAGAGAAGTAAATTTAGCTCTTTTAGACACTTCTTCCCCTACACCCATATGGTTTTGGTAGAAAAGACTTTGACTTTTGATCCATTCTCTTGTCAGAATTCATGCTTCAGGATTACACAAGATCTGTGTAAGTTCTCTTTGTTGCATAAGCACAGATTGCTCAACTGACCTACATGTGTATCACTTGCTCTCTTAAAAGAAATACAGCAGATTATAGTGTCGTGTTGATTAATTAAGGATTAAAATTGACCTAACCTGGCCTGTGGTTTATAGCTGTTGAGGATCTGATAAGCTCTCAGAAGATCCAACTTGCCATGACCTTGTTCAAACATATTGACTCCAGGAAGCCTACGTGCTGACGCAATAAGTGCCTGCTTCATACTCGCTGGATTCACCATTTCACGCTTCTGAACTGTGCTGAAAAAGGAAACAATAGATCTCAACAGGAGGCCTTTATTCAGGTTCTAGTTAGTCTTGTTTACCGTTCTGTCTCAACAGTCATTAGATTTAAAGAAAATGCAACCAGAAATCAGTTTGCTGTGAGTAACATCTTCTATTCATATTTGCCTATTATTATTTGATTTCTCACTGGAACAAAAGAGTGACAAGTTTCTGACACATTTCTCCTAAAAACTAGTGTGACACGATTCTTTCTCCTCACAATGTGCTTCATAACAGGATTCATTACAATCAGGGCAGTATCATTATCTGCTAAATGAAATAGTCTGAAAATCAAAGTCTCTGTAACTGGAAACTTGGTGGTGTCTTTCGCAACACGACTCTCACGGAGGGAAAGAATAGCTTTGTTGTTCAAAGAAAAACACCTCATTTTATTGAGGAAATATGATGATGACTTAGAATTTTTGGCACGTTTCTCAAATAAAGGTTTGTCTCATCCTTACATAGTGCCAATGATAAACACAAAGTACAGACTTGAAATTTCAACTTCCCTTTCAAGTTCTTCCTTGCGCAACAGATGACTTATGCAATCGGATAACAGCCATAAAACCCTAAATCCTACAAAATTTGCAAGTAATTAGATAATTACTTGCTACAGGTGCCTACATAGAGCAGCTGCTTTTCTATAACAGAACTGACAGGAGCTCAGCAATTCAAAATGATTTAAAAATGTGACAAAACTACTTCACAGTACTGTTCTCCCTAGCTATATTTCAGAAACACATAACTATTACTCAAGACAGTTCTCAAGTTTTTCCCAGGAAGCTTAGAGTTGGTTAGACACAGTAATGTCTCAGGCAAAAGGACCATAATTTTATCTTCCCAGTTTGTTTTCCTACATCTAAACACAACATAGTTTTATTTAGTGGGTTCCTTTATCGGGTCTTTTATGACCCTTGTGCATCAATATCTTTTTAGAGATTCTTATTTAAGACTTACCTCACTAACAAAGTAACAGCACCTGCCACCACAGGAGATGCTACACTTGTCCCGGAGAGAGAGCGGCATCCACCCTTCATACCGGAACCTCTCACTCCAGAGCCGTAAGTAACAATATCAGGCTTCACTCTGCCATAACCTCCAGGCAGCTCCTGTGAAAGAAACAGATGGATTATTGCCCTACTACATAATCAACAATGGTTGCTTCATTTGTGCGTTTAAACTAACTGCAGGTCATTCAGAAGTAAAAATTACCAACTAAATGAGCCAAGGTTCAGCATCACAGAATACAAAGTAACACTTAAAGAAGTTCTCAATGCTTCAACGTTAGCGTAACAGTTGACTGCTCTAGTATCTATGCTAAATATAGAAATGATAACCACACTGCTGCCTAGTTAAGGAATGAGATGCAGCACAAAGAGAAACATGTAACAGCCTCCTTCACCAAGACCGCAGAGCAATCGCATCTGAAATCATGCCGGCAATACCCACTACTTCAGTTCAACAGACAAAGAAGTGCGATGTTACACACAGCACCTGGAAATCATAGGACTTTTAAACCAAAGGAAGGACAAGAACAGGCGTTTATTTTCACAGATGTAACGACAGAGGTAAGTCCTCACCGTAAATCAAAAAGTACTGGAAGTTTTAAAACTACATCCAGGATGTTAATAGTGGTCAAGATTAATGACGATATACCCTGCAAAGAACATCAAACTTATTGCTTAAAGGCTCATAATCTCTAACTATTCTGATCTTGGATGGAATCTTTTTATCACTGCTTCCTCCAGCACATACCATCTGCACGGGATTACCCCTTCAAAAAAAGCTCCCTTTCCAAGGCCCTTATTTTTAGCTGCAGATCTGGCTGGCCACAGTCAAAGAATCTTACCCAAGTGGTCATTCCCCTAGATGAAAAGCGAGCTATATTATCTTCAAAGTCAATGCCACCTACTCCGATTACATCCATCTGGTCAGCAGGGTTATTCAGAGTCCTAGAACAAGTAAGGAGATAGGAAGATGAGAAAAAAGACACACTCATAAGTTTATCTTGGTAATGGACATGCTCGCATGAGATTTTTGTCAGAGACACTTTTTAACTTCCACAGAAAATAAATTTTGGTCCTAACCAGTACAGCTATATTTACCAGTGAGAGCAACTTTTCAGTAACTCAGTAACTACCAAACCACATAAACAAAACAACATCTATTTTTAAACATTTATTTTAGGAATATATTGTAAATCATTCTGGCTTGATCCCTTCTATATTGCTTAAGCCGAAAGTATCCAAAGATGTCTGCTAATGTTAAAAAAGAAACGTCAGCTCGAAGTACTGCTATTCTTCTTTTACTGACTTACCACTGTTTCAATGAAAAATATTTAGTTAAGTGCTTCTCAAATTGCTGTACTACCACAGCAAACGATAAAGACAGTGGAAACAGGGAATTTAACCAAGCCACTTTCTATAAAGAGGCTACAGCAAAAAGCAGGAGGGAAAACTTCCTGACCCAGCATAACTACTTCCAAGAACATATAATAACAACATATTTACTTTTCTTTGAAGTGGTCATTGAAGCTTACCCATACAAAGGGCCGTCATTGCCAATAGCAGAGACCATGATGACGTTGTTAGCCGTCAGCTCCCATACCTACAAAAAATAATGGTTACAATAAGGCTCTGCCACAAAAAAAAATAGACTTTTCTAGCAAATGTACACTCCATGGGGCCTGACATAAGCTAATGATTAGTCCAACCCTTTTTCTTACTGAGACTTACAATAACCAATAACCCAGCCTCAACAGCAACGCTACTGAGGATACATATTAAGGTCACATCAAAGGAAAAAATGCCCACAACAAAGCACTCAGATGCCAAAGTTACTCTGAATACCCTCTGGTAAGACTCTGGGAAGAGTAGTGAAGTCACTGTCAAACTAAATTTCAGTGCAGGTTATCGTAAGAAGAGGACTTTCTATGCCACAAACGCCTTAACTACCCTTTACAAAGAAAGATTTTTGCTTTTTTTTAAAACCTAAATTAATTCACTTAGCACTTCTGAAGGACGGATCAACAAGCCAGGGGAACCATGACATCTACAAAACCAAAAATCTAATTCTGTCTTTTCCTGAAACAAATCTCTTATCACATAACTGAATCAACTACCTGTACTTATTGCCTATTTGTTCTTAAACAATTTGCTGCTAAATTCACACTATACTTATTTCACTATGGAATAAATTAACTGCCCAGAGATTAAAAAAAAGAAAAAGGAGTGGGTTTTAGCTAAGCTTTTTCTGTGAATACAGCATTTTGTAAAGTGGCACGCTTCCACAGTTCTGTGAATATTTGGTTGCGTTTAGGTTTTTTAAATCCATTCCTTACGTACATTCCTAGGAGCCTGCACACTGTATAAAATTTCTCCCATGCAAACAAAACTCCACAGAAACTGTCAGCAGCTGTGGAAAAGCAGTAGCTTGGCAGGTCTAGCATTCCTGTGGGATATAAACACCATGACCACTTTATTTCCTCGTACTGACCTTGTCAACAAATGGATGATCCATGAAGTCTGGCCCACCGATACTTAGATTCAATACATCTATCTTCTTTAAAATCGCATAATTAAAGGCATCCAGAAACCAAGATGTATATGAGACCTATATAAGAAAGAGAGGCAAAAAAAAAAAGCTATCACTGGATTTTCCAGTGATTCCATGACGATACAGACTTCAGACAGAGAGGAGAAACAACACCAAAAGAAAGCACAAAAGTGACAATAACCTCCTAGTATTTCTAGTACTCAATACATTTGACTGACTGCTCCAACACTACACAGATCAGACTTCCACACATTATTTCTGAAGAATATACCAGACCTGGACACTGTAAGACATCTTGTAGTAGTTGCTTAGAAAGATGCTTCTTTCTCACTTATCAAAGAAAATATGCCAACCTTTACAAGTACTTGCAGTATTCCTAAAGGAAAGGATTAATAGAGCAGTAATCTGGAAAGGCAGAAATTGAAACACACGTAAAACAGCTACCTGGTTATTGGTGAACACTCTAAAAATGTGCAGTTCTGCATTTGGAGCAAAACCCTGGCATTCTCTCATGCTTGCTATCACACCCGCTACAAATGTCCCATGGCCTAAACCTATCACAGAGAGAAGGAAACAAAATGAGATATTAGAAAATGAACCATTTCACTGTCAAGGATTTGTTCTGTTAAGCACTGCCTATACCAAAAATCACAACATCTAACAGACTTTACAACAAACTGCGAACACTAGGCTCAGTCCTTGTCTTCTTGAATCATGTTTTGCTAGTGGGTTCAGTGGGGGCAGAATTTTCAGCAGTCTCGCCAGCCAGCGAAACTCTGAGTGACGCACTCTCCAGTCTATCCACACTTTACTGCTACCAACGAAATCAAGAGCCACACAAAGCAATCATGAAAGAAAAAGGCTGTTCTGGAAAACACGAGTCACAAAGCTGATGTATTTTTTACATAAGTTTCTTAATTTTTATCCTGTTTCTGTATTTTGTTAAGGATGAAAAATGAGGCAAGAAAACACTTTTTTTTCCTTTCCTCAAGAAATAATTTAGCTGTTGTTTTATAAGACTTCCTGCGTTATACTGCTGTACTCCAAATCTGCCTGTCCAGCAATCGGCACAGAACTAACAGCAAAAACTAAAAAAAGCAGGTGCTCCAATACAAAGAAATATACACAAGACTGATCAAGGTATGACTACACCTTGAACTTTAAAGGGATTAAATTACTAACGACTCACTGACCCAGACTGATGACATTAATAGTCTCTGAAAGTATACAATCAGGACAAGTTAGGGTTGACATATGAAAAAGGACCACAAACATAATGCAGAAAATAAAATATTTGGAATGTTGATGGGCATGAGCCAGCACAGCGTTCGTTGGTGAAAACTATACAAATTAGAGAAAGCTCATACGAAGCTGCCAATATTAGTTTAGGACTGCACAGTAAAGAAGGAAAATGCCCTCTCATAAGTGTAGAAATACATATGCACTGTGAAACAGCAGAATACATAAAAAGGAATAGGGAAGAAACATTTGAGGGGTTTGCTCTCACCTCCACCTACTTTGTACCTAAGTCTGCATAATGCCTTCTTGCCCTGACATTTTCCAAAAACTACGATGAAGCACCATGTGTGATTCGAAGGAGACTTACACAACGCCCCCCTGGAACCTTCATACTCTTTGTACAATTTGGTATGAACACAAAGTGCCTGGGACCCTGCCAAATCAAGCTTAAAATCGCAAGATATACAGTTTCAACCGTAGATCATTCAGATGCTAGTGCCACCGCAGCAACAGTTTTACAATGGAAAAAAAGAACACACCTGTGTCAGGAAAAATTGGACAACTGTGCACTCACCGTCATCCAAGGTTCTTTCGTTAGTCCAGTTTGTTCTCTCCTTTACATTTTTGAAATGTGGATGTTTCTCACTCAGACCAGTGTCAAATACTGCTACTCTTACACCAGCACCTGTAATAGAAAAGCATTGCTTTTTCAGGTTCAGCCTCAAAGCACATCTATTCTATCAAGTCTAAGACAACTTCTATGCCTAACATAGCACACAATTTACAAGCTCAGGAAGTTATAGATTTTAGAGAAAAGTCCTATTCCAATTCAGAAATTGAACCACGTATCATAAATATGACCAATTTCTTTTAAGTACAGTAAACAGACTTGGAAGAGCACTCTGTAAGTATACAATGCAACTCAAAAGTATTTCTCAGTCTTTCCAGACCTGGCACCCAATGAGAGATTAACACATAGGAGCCAATTAGCTTTTCCTTCCACTTTTCACTTGTTCTTTTCAAAGACAGTAATTGTTGTAAACCAATGGGCAAAAGCATACCTGTGTAACCCATCTGCCAGAGGACATCTGCTTGCAAGGTCTGAGCAACCTGGCGTGGGATAGCTCTCAGCAAACGCCTGCTGGAGTGTCGACCTGTTGCATGCCAGAAGCCAGAACCTAGGGAAAGGCTTGCTCTTCTCAAGGGACGAGATGACTGCCATTTTTGAGTCCACCTGGTTTCATTGCAGTGCAACATTGGATCGGCTACATAGAATTAGGATGAGGAAAAGAAAAAACAGTACCAGGACACCCACAGATTAGATTTTTAATCAAACAGACAAAAGCACTTGTTAAGATTTTAGGCAGAAGAATAGATTTCTGTAAATTAAAGAAAAACTGTAGGGCACTTCACATCTGAGCAATAAGTGGATGGTTTGAAATAAGGCTAAGACCTTCCCATACGCCACCACGAAAAAAATTACTTACACTCCGAATACTTAAGCGATCGGAAGACCTTCCGCTGAGGTGTTACGCGTTTGATGTTTGGATGATCTTCTAGCGTCAGTACTCCATCTTTCTGTTTCTCATTGATCTGAATAACTTCAAAATCACTAGGATAGTCGCTGGCCGGGTTGTTGCGAGGTACAATCCTCCAGTTCTCAATATCACTACTTTTTAGTGCACTTGAAATAAATTTACTTCTAGCTTTAGCTGTGAAGTATCCATTAAAAGCCACAATGTACTCTGGAACAAGAGCACAACTTATCAGAACTGATGTTTAGGCAGCTCACTCATGCATTCACATCGCAAAGGTATAAATACTTCTTTTTGTCTTTATCTAGAATGAATAATCACAATTTGAGGCATTTTTTTGGCTTTTAGAAATCTACAGTTTATTTCTGAACTACATAATGTTGCGGGGGGGTTGCATCATTTACTTGCAAAATCTGGTAAAAACCTTTGTAAAAAAGGTAGTACTGTAAAAATAACGGGAAGGTGAAACAATAAGGAGTGGGAGCAAGGGAGAGAGAACAGACTTTGTTATGCTCAGCAGCACAAACAACTGCGTGATGGGCCAGTTCAGTATGTTTCCTAACACGTACACTTCACAGACATCTAACCTCTATATGGTATTGCATTTTAGTGCAAATCACTGACACCAGCTATGACACACACAGAGAAGGAAGCAGGACCAAACAGTGCAGGCCCTGATCTGCAACAGTGATTTGTGAGCAGATCTCAGCCCCAGCGCACACCCCACATTCACCCCAGTCAGTCTGTTGCTCACTACACACAGAAATGTCTTTACTCACATGCTGCCTGCAAGCAAGACACACACAGAGCATTACTGGGGGAATATTATGGGTACTTGAGACAACAAGTGGACGTAGGGCCAAGGCATCCTACTGCTATCCTTTGCCATCCCTGCAGTGATATCTGCCTCACTTTTGTCTTTCATCTACTCCCTTCACAATTACCTTTGCATTGTACACATGTATTATCGCTTCCAAACTTTTTCTTGAGCCAACTCAGAGTTCTCTTGCCCTTTTCACTCCTTGTGTTTATGCTTCATAAAAGAGCCTCAACCACACCATCAGTCAGGTCGAAGTAAACACCTACTAAACACACCGAAATGACGAAATTTCCCCACCTCCATTTTCACTTTTAACACGTTCTTTATATACCCCTCTCTTCCTTCTCTTGTTCTGTGAATCTTGCCTCCGATTAAACCAAGAACCTTTGAAAAAATCTGTTTCTCTTTCTGCATATAGAGGATTTAGCAGCCAATATGCTTCTATGGAAACTCTCTGAACATTACAATTGCACAAACCACAAATCACTAACATACACTTGAACTTCAGAGGGATATTTTTTTTTACTGCTTAACTCTTTTATTACCATGCTCCACGACTGTTGAAGTGAATTCCACTTTCAAAATAAGATGAGAACATCCAGGACATACGTGAGCCTCATGAGAGGAATTCCCTAGTCTGGTACTGAAGTGTTTTTTGCCACAGAGTAAAATAACAACCAGAACAAACCAGACGTTTGCAAACTTCATGGTCATAGAAGAAAATGGTTTCATTCCAAAAATTCCATATATTCAAATCACGATTTTCTCCTTTATAAACTAGTTCATTTTTGTTTCAGTAAACGTTGCTTCCACTGTGCTGATCAACTGGGTATTCTTAAAGCCATGTCCAAAATATGTAGAGATTTCATGATCTTTTGAGGTAAAGCCTAATAAACAGGCTCATTTCTTTCTACGCTTCTTCTCCATTTTGTATTAAAGGATTCAGTCACTCAGGATGTGGTAGCTCAGTCCTGTACTCCATTTCTGATGTCGCAGTTAAGTCCCTAAAATTACCAAAGCTGACTGCAAGCCAACCTGTAAGGCAGGGCAATATAGAAAATAATTAGGTTCATGTTTGTGCAATCATATAGCCTGAAAATCACAAAAGATAGATACCTCTAGTAGTTAGTATTAGAATAATAAAGAAAAAGCTGTTCATGTCTCATTTAGGATTTTTTCCTAAGCACTCCTCACATCAGAGCACATGTGGAACAGATATTACCCCGATGATGAGAATCAAACTCTACCACCCTTTGTGCAAGGGGAGCAAAGAGAACAAAATGATACATCGGGGCTATTGCAAGGGAAAAGTAACAAAATACTAAGGACAAAAAGTGTCCGTGGACACTTAAAAAAGTATGGTGGTTGTTTCTTTTTTTTTTTTTAATCAACAGTGTGGCAAATGCAAATTCCTCTATAGCACATTATGTTACCCGAAGATAATCAGATCCAAAGTCTATGCCAAGGTCTGGTAAAGACAAAGGATACTACAGAAAACAAACTTTTCAGTCCCTGTGCTTGAAAGAGAAAATCAGCATGAAAAAAAGGTCTTTCATATGTTCTTGATGTGGAACGCATGTTACTGCAATACGTGTATCTGAAAATATAACAGCTAGGATTACAGATCTAAAAACGTGAAGTGAAAGGAAATTTGTTTTTTTTTACTGCCAGGAGAACCTTACCCGCTTTATGGTGCGGGATGTGTCGGAGAAAAACTGCCACAATAATATTTTTTTAAATTCCAAACATTTAACCAGCAACTGATAGGTAAACGGTCATTAAGAGATAAGTGGGGAGAAACATTTTTGTCCCGTCTGTCACGTTATAGAATCATAGAATAGTTGGGGTTGGAAGGGACCTTAAAGAATTCTAATTCCAACCCCCTGCGATGGGCAGGGGCACGTCCCACTATATCACGCTGCCCAAGGAGAAGCATATATAGAGAAGCAGAACAGAATTACACACTGCTGCAGTGACCAGGACTGAGAAGCGAGAGCTTTATTAAAGGTACACACATCGTTTAGAAAAACGATGGCCTGACCTCACAGTGCAACACTGGAATGAATCGATTCCGTGACAGCTGTTACTTCAGTTTTATTCAACTTTACTTAGCGTTCTCAAGTACCTCTTCTAACAGGGACAGAAGTCCCTTTTGACTGACAACACCGTGACCGGCTGCAAAAGGGCTGCAGCCACAGAGCTGCTTCTCCATCCCTGAAGGAGACGGAGCTGCAGCGAACGAGCTGGTGCCGCTGGCTGAGCTCCGGTTCCCTCATCGCCTGCAGCCTCTTAATCCCTGCAGCAATAAAACCAATCAGCCGCACACAAACGCGCAAAACAAACCTCCTTGCGGCAGGAAAGCACCCGTGTGCAAGCACAGCGCCGAAACGCCATGGAAGCGAAGGAACTCCACAGCTTCACCCTGTTTAACCCGCACCCCGCGTTCGTGCTGCGCGGGCCCAGCCTGGGGCACCGGCAAGCCGGCCGCCTCTGCCCGGCACCGGCCCGCGGCCGCCCCTGCACAGCCTGACAGAGCAGAGCAGAGCAGAATAGGACAGCGCAGAACTGAACAGCACATCGCAGCGCCACGGCCGCCTTCCCCCCCGCTCACCCCTCAGCCTCCACCACCGCCGCCGCCTGGGCCGCCGCCATCTTGGGCGCTGTTTACCGCCGCGCTCTCGCGAGAGCCCAGCGCCTGCGCACGGCCCGGGTAGGGGGCAGAAGGGGGAGCCGTGCGTGCGTGCGTGCGTGCGTGCGTACGTACGTACGTACGTGAGTACGCACGCGCGCGGGCCTGTGGGTGAGTGTGAGAGTCTCTGTGACACTGGGTGAGTGTGACTGAGTGTGTGAGTGACACTGTATGTCACCATGTGTGATTCTGTGTGACACATACTGTGAGTGAGTTTCTGTGTGTGTGATATTGTGTGTGTGTGTGTCTGTGTGTGACGCTGTATGTGAGTATCTGTGTGTGTGTCTATGTGAGTGCATGGCTGTGCCTGTGTGACACTGTGTAGATGTGTGTCTGTGAGTGTCTCGGAGCGTGTGATGGTGTGTGATGCTGTGTACGCGTCTCTGACTGTGGGAGACAATATGTGTGAGTGTGTATCTCCCTGTGTGCTTGTGAGACACTGTGTGTGTGTCTGTGACCCAGAGTCTCTGTGTGATATTGTGTCTGTCAGTGCCTGTGTGACACTGTGTGTGCCTTTTTCTGAGTGTGTTAGAGTGTGTGTGACACTTATGTGTGGCTGGGTGAGCGTGTTACAGCGTGTGTGACACTATGTATGGCCGTGAGCATATGACACTATGTATCTGTGACTGTGACACTGTATGTGTGTCTGTGAGCGTGTGGCAGTGTGCGCAACACTCTTGTGTCTGTCAGTGCCTGTGTGTGTGACACTGTCTCTGAGTGTCTGAGACTGTGTGTGAGTGTCTGCGTTTGTGATTCAGCGTGTCTGTGACTGTGTGAGTGTGCAGTGTGTGTGCACTAGGGAGGCCAATGCAAGTAGTTCCTATTACAAAAAGTGGACTTTCTTTGATTTAAGCTAAAGCTTCATCTAAGTAATGGTATTTTATTGAAAGCTAGACAGAATGTCCCTCTGATCGCATGTTTTCTTCCAAGCAGTGTTTCTCCAGACAGTGTTCATTCTTTGGAGGGCGTAACGCCGTGTGTTCAGTAGGGTCTGGGCTGAGCAGAGGTGTCTCCTCTAACCACCTTTGTTTGCAGCCTTTCCCCATTTCAAATTCAAGGTCAGGCAGAGCCAGAGCCAGCTCCGAATTAGCAAAGATTTGACTGTTGTGAAGTTCATAATAACATTAAAATTAGGCCTTGGAAAGTAACAGAATATGACTGATACCAAAAATGCTGGCAAATAAAACTCTTAAGACTCGTTTTGGAGTTTCAGAAAGCAAGCATCCTTTATCAGGCCTGGGCAACATGAGGGGGTGATTTCCATCAGTCGTGTGCAGCGAGGCAAGAGCTGGGGACAGAATAGATTTCCCACTTACAGGCAATAGGGATAAATTTTCCCAGAAATCTAGGCATATTCTATAACTGTTTGTATACTGCTTTTTGTAATAGTAACTACTTGTATGGGGGGAGAGGCTTCCCTGCTGGAGGCCAAACCCCCTCAAGGGTGTTGGTGACTGGTCATTCCCATGAGGCAAGAGGTGCATTTGACCAACAGGGAGGAGCAGGCAGCACATGACCGACATGAGGAAGAGAACAGAAATATAATCACAGAATCAGTAAGGTTGGAACAAACCTCTAAGCTCATCCAGTCCAGCCATCAGCTCAACATCACCATGCCTACCGAACCATGCCTCAAAGTGCCACATCTACACCTTTATGGGATGGAGACTTCCCTGGGCAACTGGTTCCAATGCATCACCACTCTTTATAAAGACATTTTTCCTACTATCCATTCTAAACCTCCCCTGGTGCAACTTAAATTACGCTCTACAAATTCTACTCATAAAGACATCGCTACTTGAACTGCAGGTTCTAACCACACCAGTCCAGAGATCCTACGGAAAAGCAAGACAATCACTTCATAACCAGAACTGCCGTATTCAGCAACACAATGCAACTGCTGCACATCCTCCAGTGGGATTTCCAGGAGCCAGTTAGTGTGGGATACTGACCTCCCATTGCTACCATCAGGAAACAAAAGGACCATCACATTCATGCAACAAACACTTGCAGAAATGAGGGGACGATGCTCCTTAGTCATGTTGCTGTGTGTATGATACCACACAGGCAGTTCATGGGTTTGGTATCTCAATATAACATCACAGAAACACTACTACTAAGCCCATGAGAACATAAAATACAAAAGGATTGAGAACATTAAGCCATGAACTTCTTTCAAGGTAGCAATTATGCATACACAGAATAAACAGCTTTCCTGACTCCAATATGTAAAGCCTGCAACACATATGAGCACTGTATGATAACCAGATTACTTAAGTACATATTTATTTATATAAAACACAAGCATCAAAATAACACAACATATTAAAGTTTTTTTTAAATTATCTTAGGAAAACAATTAGTATTTTCAAATTAAAACATTATTTCTTCAGTATTTTTCATTAACTAGTGTGGTTTTACATTTGTTATTCAATTACCCAGTCATATTTCAGATGGCTGAAGCAATATATAGCAGTCGTTACACAGGACATCTGGATATTCCTATTTTGCTTTGCATGTCAAAGCTTCCTTGCGCACACTTCTGTAAAAATACATTGCAAACCATGCCCAGATCCATTCAGGTAAGCGCTCACCCAACGTGAACTGTGGAGAGGCACAGGGATACAAGAGAAAAGAAAAAGAAGAAAGGAAGGGACAGATTAAGACATATTCAATTAAACAGTTTCTCTAATGACTACTAAAGGAAGGCAAAACCTGTTCAAACATCATTAAATTCAACCCCCTAAAAGTAAATATATTTAGACGTTTTAGAAGTATTGCACACAACTGAAAAGTTAGGTTCTGCAAATAAATCCTGAAGTGGTTTGTTCAAGTTTGCAACAGCAATACTGTCCACTTCCAAATCTTGCCAGAATACTCATCTTTTATTCCTTTTGGACTAAACCTCATTTCTTAAATTCCTTCTACTCATCCTAACGCTACAGAAAGCCACAAAGTAGGACATGAAATGGGACCAGTGTTCATAAAAATGAAAACCTAACGTATAGAGGATCTACTTCCAAGTAGCTCTGCTCTTATTCCATTCTCCCTACTCACTTTTCCCCAAACTAGGAATAAACTCTATAAATTAAGTTTGAAAAAAGCTGCTTCAGTTTATAGAAGGCAGTGAAATGCTTGCCCAGTCAGAAACACACTAAGTAAAATGAGATGCTCTGTGCCTTTCAATAAAAACTTGTCTCTTCCCACTTCTGCTGTGCATTTCAAGTGGGCATTGGATTCACTCTCATTCTAAAAATAAGCATGCCCAAGCACAATCTTCTAAAGCAGAATTAGTGAGAAAACACAGCATAATGCCTTTTAAGTCCTACAATATATACAACACTTTTTCAGAATACAAGCAGTTTTTGTTCAGACTCCTAAGAAAGTAAATGGCTTATTTACTTCTATTGACAAACATGAAATAGTTCAGTGAATTCTATTACCATTATTGCATGCCTCCAGTAACCAGTGGTCCTTGTGGATAACCCAAGAGTAGAAACAGCATGACTTGCATATTCTTCAGCAGAAGGAATAAAGAAAGATCTCTTTGATGTGATGCTGCTAAAGGATGACATTTTAGTAGCAATTACGAATGGGGTTAAACTCTGAACAACAATTCCTTTTGAGGCATACTCATACTGTAGTGCTCTACTGAAATAGTCCAAGTAGATCTAGAAAGATAAAAGCAGAGGGATATCTTTTTTCTTTCTTTCGTTTTAAAAAATCAATCAAATTAAAGTTAATCAATCAATTAAAATAATCAACTAAAATTACAGGAAAGTTGTAGCATATTTTATACATGAGATAAAAAAAACCCACTCAAGCTGGAATAAATACTATAAAAATACACATTTCTATAGCATTATCAATATTAAGATTTGTTATTTGTTTGCTAAAAATTTCTAACAGTGCAGCAACTTGCAGGGCAAAGTGACTGCTTAACTCTCTGATGTGTATTTAACAAACACTCCAACAATTTCTGCTTAAAACTAATACAGAAACAGTTAATCTAAAACCTATGCCTTGTTTAGTTTGGGGGCTTGCAGGGGACACTCCAAAGCTACCTATACATACTGCTGTCTAAAGGACAAAATAAAGTCCCATGGTTTAATAAATTTACAGATGAACTTCATATTCAACTGATCTTCTCTGGAAACTGGGTTAATTACTTCCTGCAGCTCCCTTGTGCAAAATTAAGCAGCACACATCTGCCTTTTAATTGTTTTGGTTCAGAGTGCAGTTCTACATACACTTGGCATAACCTGCAACAGGACCAGAAATGTTAAGCCAGTTCCCATGCCAAAGAAAACTTCCAAGGAGTTTTATACATCAAGGTAATACGATCTGCTTTTGCAAAAGGAAAAGCCATCCCAGGAGCGAGGCTGCGCTGGCTGCACTAACCACGAGCACTTAGGTACCAGATGGAGATAAGATCCTCTTACAACCTCAGTTGTTTTTGTGCATTCAGCAGCGTCATCCAGCTTAAATCAGCATCTTCATGTGCATTCGTACTTCCAGCATCACCTAGCTGCCCCATCCTATTCATTATTGACTGGATCTCCTCAGGAAAAATAATTACAAAGGAAGTTCTTTTCTGACCAAATATGGTACAGACGATGGTGCAAGAAGCCTTCTGCCCCTCGGTGTTAGGTGAAGCAGTGGCCTGATTTGCCACAGTGGTGGCCTGAGCACAAGTATAGCATGTAAATAGTTTGAGCTGTCTGCACAGTCCAGCGAAGAAAAAAGATTCTTGACCTTCCAAAGGAGTCAAAACTTGTATTTTGCTTTGCACATCATTCCTCCAAGAAAGAGAGCATTTCCCCTAGAACTACTCTTACCCTACTGTTCACTTACAATCCAAACAGCACTGGCTTTAGTTCAAAGCCCAGTACTAGTTGGGATAGATTGTTTACTACATATGACACGTGACATTCACCTCCAATATTTGAACAAATCTCTAGAAAACTTTCAAGTATATTTTGACACCTTTGCTGAATGCCTTTACAACCAACCAACCAACCTGTAATGCACCTACTTTTCAGTGCATACCATTAAACAGTACACCCCAACTTACTTTAGAGGCTCCATAGGCTGTTAACATTGGTGTCGGCTGACAACAGGATGCAGAAGAAACATTCACAATCGCCCCTTTCTTCTTCTCTACCATGCCTGGCAACACAATATGGGTCATCATGTTAGCAGAAGCAATATTTACGTTGATCATGTCCCACAGGATATCCTCAGACAGGCTGGTAAAATAGTCTGGGTAGGGGTAAAATATTCCTACATTATTCACCAAAATCCCAATTTCTCTGTCTTTCAGCGCCTCCTTAATGGCTGGGTAAGGCTCACGTCCCTTGCTGAAATCAGCTACTATGAAAAGCGTTTCAACTTTATAGGTTTCAGATATGCTCTTGGATAGAGCCTCCAGCTTCTCTTTGTTTCGGCTGATTAAGATGATGTTGACACCCCGCTTTGCCAGTTCTTCAGCATATGCCTTCCCAATACCATCTGTGCTACCTGAAATCGAAAAAAACAAAACAAAACAAAACACCAAGATGAAATTCAGAGCAGATCCACCTTTCTATTGACAGTTCTTTCAACTATAGCTTTATTCCCTTCTCTGAGGGTCACGTGGCACTGAATATTCTGATCTCAAAACCAAAATAATAAAGCCAATGTTGTCAGTAACAACCTGCTGCAGTCCCCCCCACATACAAACTTTATATTTTAATATGGTAACAACAGAGCTTTGAGTAGAACCTTAACGAAAGGCAGTGATGTAAAAGGCACCTCACTTAAAATCTGCTGAAAAACTTGAGCACATGTGAAAAGCTTATAATAAAAAACCAGTCTTGTCTGCATCTCTGTCTATGCTTGTATGCATTTGGGGTATACCTTGCAATTTTTAGGAAAAGCTGCTCTGTGATTCTTTCCCAGCAGTCAGTCAACACACCGAGCTTGCCCATCTCCTAAGGAACTGAAGTCAGTAAGACACTGCACAGCAATCACTGCTCAAGCAGAATAACTTGCCATCTGAGATAATAAAGGCCCCAGCTTGTGACCAAAGTTCACCCAGCAGTGTAACCAAGCAAGTTTTACAGAACTGGCACAGTACATTCTATAAACTTAAGCAAATACACTGCTTCATTCTCTTACCAGTGATCACGGCCCATTTTCCATACTGCTTGACAAGATCAATCCTGCTGCCCAGCTTTGGAATAAAATGCAACCTAAGCATGCTGTAAGTGTCAACTGCAAGAGACGCACACTTTCTGACCGCGTACCAAGCTCCAACTAAAGCCAGAGCCTCCAAATAAACGCTGCAGGAACGACTGATCTCTCTGTACAGGAGGTGGAAACTATCCACTGCAGCCATGGTGATCATGAACCTGGAAGAGAATTAAGAGACAGGGGAAACTACAGTCACCTTCTGGGCCAGGTAAACCTTTCAGACTGAATGAATAACCTTTGAGACGCCACGTTACAGCCTGAGTGCCATTTTGATGGAGAAAAGCCTACTAAAACCAGGGTAACCTATGGTCACCCTCAGGGGTTTAGCTCCCGTTCAAGGGTGTAGCTGTTAACCCGTCATCCTGCACTGACACTTATCGATGATGCCACGAGTAAAATAATTCGAGTCCTGGGAGATTAGGGAAGCCCATCGGGTAAAATAGTTCTTGGAAGATTAAAATCCGCCTAGAAGGACAAACAACAGAGCTTACGACCAAGAAACAACAGGCACAGAAGCTGCAACGAGGGACAAAGCAACCTCCAAGGAGCCGCAAAGCAGAGCCCAAAGAAACCCCGAGCTCTCACGAAGCGCCAGCCCTTTCCCAAGGGCATCCACCGCCTCCTGAGGGTTTGGAAACCCTTGGACGGCGGGGCTGGGCACTAAGGTCACCCTGAGAGCGAACAGTTTTGTCCCAGCACCGCCCAGCGGCTGCAGCCGAAGCCCCGTTCTGCCTCACACAGCGTCGCGAGGGAGCGGCCTTAACGCAAGCGCAACCCCCACCTTCCCCCGCGCTCCCGGTAGCGCCCGATCCGCACCCGGCGCCCTCTGCGCTCCGCGTTCCGAGCTCCAAGCTCCGCGCTCCGCACCAGCCAGGCCCGCAGCTGAGGGGGCCCAGCGCCCCCTCTCCCGAGGCGCGGGCGGGGCCGTCGCCGCGGGGGCTTGTGGGCCGGCTCGCGGCGTTGCCATGGCGACGGCGGCGGCGTCCGCGGCGGGCCGGGCCCTGGTGAGGAGAAGGCGAGCGGGCCCCGCGGGGCCGGGAGCGGCAGGGAGGGGGTAGCCCGTTCGGAGGTGGCCGAACGCGATCCAGCAGCGTCCTGGCTTGTGGGAGCCGTGAGGCGGCCAGCGGGAGCGGGGACGGGATCCCCACCCTGCGCGCCTCCAATTCTGGGCTCAGTGCTGGGCCCCTCGGTGCAAGAAAGTCATTGAGGGGCCTCTGGAAGTGTCTGAGGGACCTCGGGCTGTTCAGCCCTGAGAAGAGGCTCACCGCTCCCTGAAAGCAGCTTGCAGGGAAGCTGGTGCTGGGCTCTGCTCCCGGGTGATGGGATGAGAGGGAATGGCCTCAAGTTGCTCCAGGGGACGTTTAGACTGGATATCAGGAAAAATTTCTTCACTGACAGAGTGGTGAAGCACTGACTGAGGCTGCCCAGGGCAGAGATGGAGGGGTTAAAAAATCTTGTAGATATGACACTTTGGGATGTAGAATCATAGAATCACCAGGTTGGAAAATACCCACCGGATCACTGAGTCCAACCATTCCTTATCAATCACTAAATCTTGTCCCTCAGCACCTCATCCACCTGTCCCTTAAACCCCTCCAGGGAAGGTGACTCAACCCCCTCCCTGGGCAGCTGTTCCAGTGCCCAATGACCCTTTCTGTGAAAGCTTGAGGCCATTCCCTCTTGTTCTGTCACTTGGGAGAAAAGCCCAGCTCCCTCCTCTCCACAACCTCCTTTCAGGTAGTTGTAGAGAGCAATGAGGTCTCCCCTAGCCTCATCTTGTCCAGGCTAAACAACCTCAGCTCTCTCAGGTGCCCCTCATAAGGCCCGTTCTCCAGCCCCCTCACATGGTTCAGCAGGCATGGTGGTGTTGGGCTGATGGTTGGAATTGATGATCTTAGAGATCTTTTCCAACCTTACTGATCCTGTGATCCTGTGTAGCAGTGCATTGCAGGACACCCGGCTTGTCTTGGGAGCTGCTGGGCTATAATGGTGGGAAGTGCAGGGTGGAATGTACCAGCATCCATGGTGAGGAGACTAGGCTGCATCCAGGAGTGTCCTGGGCTTGCAGTGGAGTGGGAAGCAGGTGCTACGCAGGACAGGGAACCTCTCAAAGGGTGCTCCATCACCGCATCCTCGAAAGGGCAGGCAGCCCCTTGAACGGGCTCCATCACCACATCCTCAGGAGAGCAGGCAGCCCTTTGATGGAGCTCCATCACTGCATCCTCAGCACGCTGCCTCAAGGGGAAAAACACAGCTGGCTCAGGTTTTGGGAGGCTTCTCGGTAGACCTGCTCTTCTCTGAGCAAGATCTGTTTGTGGGCAGGATTTAAGATAAACTCTGCGTTTTGGGATTTCCACGGCAAATAGCCCTAAGTTGCTAGCTCCATGCAGCTTCATCATTTAATCTTTTCACCTGTAACAGGTTCTCCTACTAAAGCCTTCGCATATTTTGTCTGGAAGTTGGATCATAACCCAAATGCCAACTTGGCTATGTTTATCTGAATCACGTATCTTAAAATGCAGTCTCAAAATGGAGACTCAGACAGAGACCTCAAAGAGGATGTTTGCACGCAGGACTTGTCAGCAGAGTCTGCGAACAACACCAGAAATGAAGCCACTGACATAGAAAGTGAAGGCAATTTTGCCAACACAGGTGAGCCCTTCCAGCTGGCTTGCTGGGACGAATTTACGGAATTTTAGTGAACATAAAGCCTATAAATAAATTCTATCATTACTTATCTGGATGCAGTATGAGTTTATTCCTTCTCCTGCTGAAGTTACTGAAAATATTCCATAACTGAGGCTTTACTCTGTTGCTATCTTACATGGTTTTTCTTTTTGTTCCTCCTGTTTCTATCATCTTCTACCTGAAGAGATACCTTTTCCTGTGTTGCAAACATACAGTTAGCCTGACCTGTAAATGTTTTAATTACACCCATAATAAGCTGATACAACCATCTTCTTTGCCCTGTCTCTTTTTATGTGTACGGACTACAAATGCAACCAGAATGTGCAGAGCAAGAATCTGAAGAGAAGGGTATTGAAAATGCAACTAATCAAAGGCAGCCTAACGACAGTTTGAATGAGTATAGCACTGGAGACACCTTCCGAAGGGGGCAAAAGGGTAAACTTGTAGAAGAGTTAGACTAACAAACAGTATTCGTGCTTGCGATGGCTCAGACACCCCATTATTGTAGTCTCTTTACATGCAGTCTTGTTAAACTCAGATTATTATTAATTAAATGTAATATACAGTACCTGTCTAGAACTGTAAGAACATTGGTGCCAGTACTTTATTGTCACTGTACAATCTTAAGACTAATGGGTACTCCCTGACTTCCAGATCTAAAAAACCAATGTGAATTTCAACAATTTGTTTTGCTACAAGTTATTCTACTACGTTGCCTTCTAAAAATAGTTAAATTTCCTTTCATTAAAAATACCAGCAAAAATCTTGTTTAGACTACTTCTTTTCTTGAAATACATATTCAAGTGCTCCTCGATACTTATTTAAAGTAATTGGCAGCATGACACTTTTTCCCTACCCTTGCCATTAAACTGCAACTTGTTTTCTTACTTACAAACATGTTAAAACTGAAGAGAAAACCATCATCCGTGTGTCCAGAACAGATCAGCAGAATGAACAAAAATCAGATCGTGATCACGAATCTGTAAGCAGCTCATTAAATCAAAGGGCAGAAGAAAGGAGGGGCTCTGTAAGGTAATAGAGTGTGGGTGGGTGTTTTTGTTTAAATCTTGGCATTGTTGAAATCAGTGGGAGTCTTGATATTCTGTGTTAATCTTAATTCAGGAGAACAATTTTGAAGATGGAGTTGAGAATGATCAATATAAATCAGGAATTGGTGATATTTGCAGCATCTTTACTGCTGGTTTTTTTTAAGGCCACAGTAGCAAACTACTTTCTAAGCATAAGATGTAGCCTGTTTAATGGATCTGGAGAGAATTGTGCAAACTCTTTTGGGAGTCATTTATCAGTAGATTTCACTATTTTTAAGCACCAATTCAGACAATGCATTGTATTAATTCATCACAATGTAAATATTGCAGTTGTCAAGGTAATTTTTAGCAGAGAAAGTCCAGAGGTACCTCAGGTGGTTAACAGTAGGGATATAACTTTCTTGTAAGCTCGGGCTTTAATTTTGGTCCAGTCTAAACCAGCATACACTGTGATGACTGTTCGTTAGTAGCTGTCAAATGGAGTTATTCTCATGTTATCTCTGATTAAGTACATTGCAAGCAAATAATAAAATGCAAAACCACATTTGGTACTATTTAATAACATTCCTAGCTGGTCACAGTTGTATAGCAAAACTGTCTAGAGTGCCATTTCCAAGTCAGTATTTCATTAAAATGTTAGGTTGATTCCCTGCCTACTTTCCTACTTTGTGTTCCTTTGCAGAAGTAGGAAGAGCCTGGTAACACACTCCAAACAGACAGACATGGAAAGCCACTCCAAAAGAACCTACTGCTTTTTAATTTTGAGCATAATCCTGAAGGATGAAGCCATTTCTCTTGCATAAAAGAAATATTAATTGTGTTATTTAAAAAAAAAATCTGTTAAAACCCCAGAGATTTCATAATCTCCACTGAAATGCATTCTTTTTGTTTTGCCTTTGCTTTCTATTGTTATTTTAGAATGACAAAAAAGATTCTGCAAGACATCTGCAAGCAGCACAAATTATATGTGACTCCATACTTAAATGATACACTTTACTTGCATTATAAAGGTAAGACATGGACATGCCTATTTAGATTTATTATTCTGAATAACATTTTAGCAGACAATCTATTTTATATCTCACTGAAGTAAGGTATCTAATAATTCTTTTAAATTAGAAACATAATTTAATTTTATATAATAGTGAAATTGTGGAATAAATTGCGTCAATGTGAAAGTAGAGAAGTGATTTGATTATAGACCTAATTCACTTTATGGAGTTGGATGGGGCCTTGGGCAGCCTGGTCTAGTGGGATGTGTCCCTGCCCATTGCAGGGGGGTTGGAACTAGATGGTCTTTAAGGTTCCTTGCAGCTCAAACTATTCTATAATTCTATGATTCTAAGGACCAATAGGAATTAAGAGACATTTGTTTGTTTAGATTTTTTTTTTCCAAAAGCAGTAGCCTCTGAGAAATGTCTCAAACTGCATATTTGTGTTGCATTCAGAGGAAAATATATGTATTTCTACTTAAATATGCTTGTATAAAGAAGCTGGTTTCCAGCTTTGAGGACTTTTTTACTGCCAAATAAACATGGTCAGAAAGAATATGAGTAGGAAACATTTGCTGCGTGTTCTTAAATAGTACTTAAAGAAAAAGAAGTTGCTAGAATGAACATTGATCATCCTCTTGTGATCTCTGAGCAGTTTTTTTCATGATATGGTTAGCTAGTTCAGGTTAGCACAAGAATTGTTTTAAATAAATAGGACATGTTAAACCTACCTTCTACATTTGGCTTTGGTTTTGCTGTTTTCTCAATACTTAGTGTTTGAGAACCTAAGGGGCTGCATGAGATATAGACTGTAATAGTTACCTATATTTTTTTGCCCTTTATGGCCTAAGTGCTGTACCACCAAGTCAGTGGAAATACTGCCATCAGTTTGAGTACAAGTGTTCTCACAGACTGTTTCAGCTGTGCTGGTTTAGTGACTTTTACTCTTCCAAAGACTTGTTTTCAGCCCATGCAATTTCATTTTAAAACATCTGTTTCTGCAGGATTTGACCGCCTGGAGAACCTTGAGGAATATACTGGATTGAAGTGCTTATGGCTGGAATGCAACGCCTTAACAAAAATTGAGAATTTGGAGGCTCTGACAGAATTGCGTTGCCTCTACTTGCAAGTCAATTTAATTAACAAAATTGAAAACCTTGAACCCTTACAAAAGCTGGTTTCCCTCAATATCAGTAACAACTGCATTAAGACCATTGAGAATCTCTGTAAGAACTGTTGGTGCAACGTATTTTAACTTAGAATGATCCCATATTTCTATGTTTTGACTAAGCTATTATTAGTGGCACTAGTTTCAAGTGAGTTTTTATTTATGTTGAAATTTTGCACAAAACCCCATGCCAAAGGCCACTACGTTTCTATTGAAGAGTGAAACCTGTATATTTCGCAACTTAAATAGATGAGAAAACAGCAAATACACAGTAACTACTTTCACATGGGTACCTAGAACAATTAAGTAGTTTTTCCCTCGCTTAATTCCGTCTCCGTACTTACGTGTTGCAGACACACTGGCAATCCAGGTTTCACCATTTACTTTGCAGTTATGATGTGGTTTGGCAGCTGCAGACATGATTATCAAATCTTTTTGTGTCTATTAAGGGATTTATTCTGTCTTCAGCAGAAAATAAAACCAAATTCCTTTACCAATCATTTGCATGCATTGGGAGTAATTTAAAAAATAAGCTCTTGCTTTTGTGTAACTGACTAGTTTGAAACCTGAATTAAAAACAACCACCATCCTAAAACCAAACTATTTCTCCTAAGGTGTAGAAAGATGTGCTTTGGAGGCATAGCCAAAAAGTGCACGTAGTGGAATAACAATTTTTGGAAAAAAGCTCTCTACAATTCAATATAAATGATTATTTTGATAATGCAGTTTTCTACTTGCTCCAGAAACCTCTCTATGAAGCAATGACCCTTTCCTTTCCTTTTTCTGTTCTTGTCTGACAGCTTGTCTGACAGGCCTGCAGACTCTGCAGGTTGCTCACAACAAGTTACAAACAGTGGAAGATGTTCAGCACTTGCAAGAGTGCCCAAGTATTTCTGTCCTCGATCTTTCCTACAACAATCTAAGTGATCCAAATATTATAACTATTCTGCAGACCATGCCTAATTTGGTAAGCTGAATATAGCTGAGAGTCTCTATCATGTATATGGGTGAATCCCACTAAATGGCTTAGTGGTATTCCAGTATACAAAGGGTCTTAGTCCAAAAGAAATATGATTAAACATTGTTTGGGGTTGTTTTTTGTAGATTACCTGTAACACCCAGGGTGTTTTAGTCCTTTCTTGGTTTTCAAATGATAGGGAAAGTACATATCCAGACTGGGTGTTTTGGCTACTCAACCTTAAAAATTGTTTTGCTTGTTTCTGTAGCGTGTGCTGTATTTGATGGGAAACCAAGTGATAAGGAAAATTGCTAATTACAGAAAAACACTTATTGTTCAACTAAAAGAGCTAACATTTCTGGATGACAGACCAATTTTCCCAAAGGATAGGTAAGAAACAGGCCACCTTCTTTACACAGCAAGAAAGCTCAAATGTTAGTGAGCACTCATCCACGTTTTGTCAGTATTGTCATGGAAGGAAAGGAAGACTGTCTGCTTTAATATATTGAGTGAGTGACTGAGTACAGGAGCATTAGACTACAGAATTCCACATCTAGCATACCTAGAGAAAAAAAACATGCATTTTTTTCACAGGAGAATTAATTTTTGAACAGAATTTTTTTTTTCAAAGCCTGTAGGCCAGAGGCAAATCCTGATTTCAACAGATACTGAACAGGTGTCTGGAAAAGCAGACCCAAGATCAGCACTCTCAGCAGGTCTGTGGTGGTGTGATCACCAGCATTTGGATCTCTGTTTCTTTTGTTGCGGCTCTACATACAAGATACGATATACATGCATCCCTGTTGCGTAAGGGATTGTAATTGCTGTATGCTTATTTTGTCCCCTGTTGCAGCTATTTTATGATGTTGCAAGCCATTTGAAAATTTCTTTTTCATTATAAAGATGGGGTTTTACAGTTATATTACAGTGAGCTTTTGTGTTTTCATTAGAGCTTGTGCAGAAGCCTGGGCTGTTGGAGGGCTAGAAGCTGAGAAAGCAGAAAGGGAAAAATGGGAAACCAGAGAGAGAAAAAAAATCCAGGGTAGCATTGATGCTTTAGCAGCCATCAGGCAAAAAGCAGAGGAAGAGAAAAGACAAAAATGTATGGAAGAAAGAGATACAAGCGCAAAATGTGGAAATGGAGATGCGACAGACATCCTAGAAGGTTTGTGGCTTATACTTTGGAAGACATGTGTGTCTGCTTCAATTTAGATGTCTAAAACAAATTAATAGCTCCCAAATGTTCTGAAGCAGGCTGATGCAATTTTTGGGATATGTTTATGAATCTTCTTTTCCCATACTAAATACCTTGTTAATCTCTCTGCAATTTAGATTAACCACAATGATTTTAAGCAAACATCACCTTTCTTACTGCTGATGAAAAAACACCAACGAACCACTTTCTGTCACAGCATTTCAAGCTGTTGTGCTCTTCACTGGAGCAACCAGTAAGGGCAATAATGGTTCCAGCAGAATTGGCTGAAGCCAAAGAAGAAGGCAATACCACAGTGCAGAGGAGTGTTTATCTGATACATTTTGGGTGTTTCACAGGCTCTGAAATCAAACACAGCTGACTAACAAAGCTTTTTTTGTAAGTAGGTAGATCATATAGAGGACAATAACTTCAGCATTTGTCACTGATCTATCAAAATGCTCAAGCGTACGTTCAAATATGTAGTCACTTGTGAGTCTTTTCAAAGTTAACTATAGATATGAGACAATTATTTACTGCAGTTTTCACTAGATGAGTTTTTTTACTGGGCAGCTCTATTTGCTAGAGAGTTGAGATGGGAAACCCCACAACATTGCTGCAGCATTGTGAGGACTACTGATCCACAAGTAGCTGCTCAAAGTAGGAGCTTTTGATGCATATTTTAGGCCAAACTATTAAGATCATGTAGTAAAGTTTGGAAATTTAGAATGAGTGATGATAGGTAAACTCAGCAGTTTTAATTGACTTGTTTCTTCTGTAGGAGCACCTTCAAATTCAGGTGTCAAGGATGGAAATTCTAATATATCAGAAACTTTGAATATATCAGAAGAGGAAGAAACTCAAGATAAGACTCAGAAATTTAGAAATGAAATCTTTTGTGCTCGTGATGGAGTGATAACACTAATACCAAATAGAGGAGGCAACACAGATTTCACATCTGGAAATATACCTACTAGAATTGAAGAGGATGCACAAGAATCAGGCTCAGACTTCAGCATGAATGGTAACGTACACAGTGAAGAGTCAAAGCAAATTGAAGATGCAGAGACAATGACTCAAACTCTGTCTAAATGTAGCATCACCTCTGCCACGATTAAAACCAACTGATTCATAGATAAGAACATCCCATTAGATTTCCACAGCAGCTAGTTGGAAATCAAATGATACTGGATAAAATATTGTTTAAACACAACAAACAAAAAAATTCTGAGTGCTCTGCCTGCAACTTCTACTACATAAAGGTCTCATTCCACTTCCCGCGTGTGCCAGGTTTAGAAACAGGACAGGAGAGCTTACAGGTTTCCCTTGCTCTCACGTAAACTTTGCAGTCTGACTGCCTGCAGAAGCTGGACTTCACTATAAAGGTGATTTTGTGCCTTCACACATAGAGTGCTTTTGTAGATTTGTGGAATACATTATTGCAAAATGCAAATACTAATTTATACAGTATAAGGGAGACCAAGAAAATGATGGAAGGACAAAGAGCTGGGTTCAGCTGTGAATTCTGCAAAGGTAGTTAGGTTCCCAGCAGTTTGGTTTTGCAGTGCTCGCTGTTGGAACATAGAAAGTCTTTCATTCAGTTAGTTCTCTGCAACTGACTGTTGTTTATTCTTTAGATCTACCAAGAGAGGAGGCAGCTACTGAAAAGGCCATGCTTCCTGAACTGGATGAATATGCTAAAATGGAACAGATCAAATTCAAGACACCAGAAAAGCTTTATCTTGATGTATGTATTGGATTCAGATTTGAGGAAGTTCAGATATGGGTATTGTCTGCTACCAAATTAATTCTTGTAACATTCTGGCTAATAAGATTATGGAGTCAGGTCTCTAAAAAAGTCTACTATTCAGAAAAGTAAAAAGGAACGAAAGAAAAAACCCTCACAAGGAAAGTTTTAGTGGTATTCATTCTCTCCAGTATAGCATCTGTAAAGAATTTACCACTGCTTCTGAAGTATATTTTGTCCTTTGGCCATAAATTACTTGAAGTTGACCTTCTACCTCTATTATTTATCTGGAGTAGTTAATGAGGGCTGTCATTTGTAGAACAAATACCACAACACAAGGAAACCAGTGGATACGTGCATCTTCTAGGCAAAACTCAAATTAAATATGCAGTTGAAAATATGACCTATTGCAAAAAAAAGCATAAGGAAGAAACAGCCACCTGTGCATTGTAGATGTTAACTAGCAGTATTAGATATTATAAATTAAATCTCAAAATATAACTTTTAGGTGTATTTCCGAGAAAAGCCTAATGTACATTATTCAGGTATCTAATAAGTAACTGACATTTGTAATATGGCCTTCTATTATGTAAGATTTCTCTTTGATGATGCAAACATTTAAACACGTTTAACCACATTTAACCATGAAGCAGATATGAATACCCCTGGAAAATACAATCTCACTTCAAAGGAGAACTGTTCATTGTATTCTAATTATGACACTACTGCTAAATTGACAGTGTCAGATTATGACATAGCTTGCAGCAACAAACTCCTGAGCTTATGAATTCCCAAAGCACTTAAAGTGCTTTTTTGATCCCTTATACTGCCACCGTTGACTAAATTCTTACTGGGAAGTTTTAGAAAAGTTTCTTGTATCTTTTCTATGCCCTTGATTTCCCAGGAAAAAATTCCATCCTGTTAATGAAGGGCTCAACTGATTGCTCCGGTAAAGAACATACTGCTGCATCTTCCAAAGGGCTGGTTTTACTAATAGGTTTAATGAGGATAGTGGAGAGAACTGGCAGCAATTCCTAGTATATACAATACTTTTTTATAAACAGATGTTGCAGGGTCTGAATAAAAAGCTATAAATAAACAGCGATACCATGTGAACTCATCTTGGAGAGGGTGACAGTGCAATGTTCCTGGCTGGGGCCCCTCACCCTGAAAAGCATTGCTTTGAAGAAGATTCCCAATGAGACAGTGATGTTGTATTTGATTAGTTAGAACAGCTTTCCTATTGATTAATGAACTTGTGATTGTCCTTAGGAACTGCCTGATTTAGAAGATATAGATGTAAATGAATCTCCTCTAGAGGAAAGCTTTGTTCAAAAGGTAACTTTCTTATTACTTCCAGCAATGAATCTTCCCTAACTGCATTTACAAATGCTTTACAAAATGAAGATAATCTAAGGTGTGAAATGCTGTTTTGGGAGGTGCAATCAGCTATGCATTATAAACTAAAATGGGTGTTTCACAGGCTCCAGAGGATGTTCAGTCCTTAGCTGAAGTCAGATGAAGATGTTAGTTAGGTCCCTCTATTTGGAGGTAAGGCAATAGAATTGAGCCCACATGTTGCTGAAATAGGTCTCGGTTTTATGAACTGTTAATAGTTTATCATTCATTGCTAATGCCTGAGAAGTAGTTAACCCAAGATTAATCCACAAAGAAGCAGAGCTATGGATATGAAGCACATTCCATACGTTTTGTGAGAACAGCACATCACAGCTGACAGCTGCTATGTGAATTGAAGAAATATTTACCAATCTTTTAGCTTTTACATGTAGAGTATTTACAATTACATTTTCTACCTTTACAGCAGGAGTATCACCCAAAGATTGAAATAATTTCTGAAATAACAAATGACAGCGATTCTGCATTAGAGGAAAGCAATAAAAGCACATTTGAGAATTCAGTTGGAGAAGTTCCAACAGCAATTTTTTCAAATGCATGCAAGATACATAAAGAGCATGAAAAGGAGCACTTAAGACCCCTTGTTGCAAGCCTCTTTACAGAGCCTGCTAATCCAGAAAGTTACCTGGAGAACAAAGATAAAGAAGCAGCCCCCTCAAAACCCTTGATACAAGAGGTTATCACTGAGCTCAAGAATAATCTGCTATTGTCACCAGTCTGCAATCGACCAGATGACCCAAGCTCATGGGAAGAGGACGGTAAGATTCAGTGACATAATTAATCACAGAGAAAAATGAGGGTAGCACATGCACTCTAAAAGTAAGAAGCAGTTCAGCTCTTGTTGAAAAAAAAATTCAATCCATTGTTAGTTAAGTCAACTCCTCGTTTTATTTATGTGGGAATCCTAATAAATCAGGAATAAAAATGTTATTTTCTCTTTTTCCACATGGAAGTTCTTGCTGAGTTTTATTTAAATGGTTTTTAAAAATTGGGCTCTACATTTCTTTTTCCATCGTTAAATACCACCAATGAGTTTCATTTGCCTTTTGCCTTCATGCTTTTAACAGGGAATAGCAGTGATGGGGAAGTACAGTGCCTGGCTGAGAGTGAAGGATGTCCTCACAAAGCACCAGGTGACAAGGACAGTGAGAGTGGATTAGATTAATCACGTTGAAGAAAACCAGACCAAACCTGGCGCACAGTAGCTGCCTGTCTGCATGCAGTTATTCTCAAAACAGAGAGACTGGCAAGGGAACATTTGGTTAAAACTGTCATAACTGGTACTGTGATAGAAAAAACCTCACCTTCAACAGGACTTAGTCTTCCAGTCAGTCAGAGGCTGCTGTGGTCTCCAGTGTCTGACCTTCAGGGCACAAATATTAGTTGTATCAGCGTGATAAAAGCCCATAATCCACAATCCTGTGCTCCCACAGCCAAAGCTGCTGGAGATCCCTCGGCTCCGAGCTCTTTAGAGCAGCTGGCGATGTTCAGTATTTTCAAAGTGTGGACTCTGCTGTTTTAAGGTTGAATTCCATTTGTGTCCTTTTTTCCCTTACATCTTTCTAGAAATTACTTAGTTAAATGTTTCTATCTTAGGGTTTCATATATGTAGTTCCAACTTGCATCAATGCAGTTTTCTGTCATTAGAACTAAATAAATATTCTACCTGTAACCTCACACATTTTATTATCTCCTTATCAGCATATGTCATACCAGATGGACTTTAAGGACATGTGGAGATTGCTTCTTGGTGTGATATTTTACAGATCTAATATTCACAGCCGTTGTGATTGTTTATGCAAAAACAGATGCAGGAATAGTGTCCATGTGTGGAAAGTCTGTTTTTACATCTTAGGGCAACTTGTGATGAAGCGTGTGCCTACATCTGCCAGTTTCATCAGTTTTCATTGTGAGTTGTGTCTCAGGATCTGGACTTTTAATATAACAGAAAAATAACCAGCCAGTCAGCTGTGGCAGAAAGACAGCTTTGGTGTGAGAAGTCAACCAAAGGACAACTTCTTTCATTAGCTTCTCTCCTACACCACAGCAGTAGTCTTGTGCTAAAGTGAAATGGAAGGTGACAGCAGTGATATCTCAGCCAGGCTCCCCTATTCCCTTTTTTTTTTATCCCTCTCCCCATTCTGAGCTAGAGAATAAAATACAAGGAAGTGGAGACTGCTGGAGAGCAGGGCTTCCTCTCTAACACCACAAAAAACCCCACAAAAACCAAAAAACCCACCAACCCAAATAGCTGGAGGAAATGGAGAAGACACAGAAGCAGCTGTACTAGTCAGTTAAAAAAAAAAATTGTACATAAAAAAGTGGCCTGATCTTCAAGGGCTTGTGAAAAAGATGGGGCTTAGGTGCCATCTGGTGGTAAGAGAACTGATCCTAACCCTAATGCAAAATCATGGTAAAACCCCTTAGGGAAGTTAACACTATTGCTTTAGACTTGAGCAGTTTTTCACCTTCCACCAGTAAAAACATGTTGGTAGAATCCTTGGCCTCCAGGACAGGGCAGGAGGGTGAGCAACGGCCTGTAGAAAACAGGCTTGTCTGGAAGCATCTGCACAGAAATCTTCTCCTTAGAAAGCTGTGAATAATGCTTGTCAGCTCAGTTGTAAAAATTATCTGCTTTCCTTTCCTGGGAGAAGGCTGGATAAGGATGACTTTGTGGGCTTTGGGTTGTACATTTTTGGTGCTGTCTTTTTGTACATGTCCTGGTACCCTCTTATTACACTGAGCAGGAGGGACTGTGTTATGACATCATGCTTCAAAAAGAAAAAAGTGTTTATAAACAAAGGATTTTTAAAAGTCATTCCAAGAGTGAGTCTTGAGCTCTCTTATCACTGAAAGCAAGAAAAAAGAGTTAACAGCATAAAAAATGCAAGTTAATTTCAAGAACTATTGATTCTTTTGTCCTGATCCTGAGTTTACCTGATAAACCCATACTGAATGACATTTTACTTTGAAGACTTCTGCTGCTTTCTAACCTGTGTTTCCTTTGCCACATTTTACTTGTGAGGTCTCTCCAGCTCCTGTTCTTTTCACACAGCCAGCCACAACCTGTCAGAGCCCTACATTCCCTCCCAGGTGAAACTCCTGAACTCCTGGAAGCAGTTTTCCTTCATTGGTGAGGACTAGGAGAGGAGGAAAGGAACAAGGAGTAGGCAAAAGGAGTGAGAGAAATGCGAGAGGAAGACTAAATGAGAAAAAAAAATTAATGTTTAATTAGTGTTCTCTGTAAAACTTTACAAATGTACAGCATAGTGCAAAAACGCAGTCTCAGCACATCGCCTTCAAGTAAAATTAACAAGGTAAAAGGCCAAGGAACACAATCTCGCTTCTTCACAGGAGTGGCTCTCCAATACTGTTGCTGCAGGTTCCTCTCACCATCAAGCTCCAATCTCATGTTTCTAGTAGAGCAAGAAGCCTAAAGAAAACCCCAAGAACCACCTGAGGTGCTGCTCACAGCGAGTGCCGCTTTGCTCTATCAACCACAGCGGCCTGAGACAGTGTGAGGTGCTCCTGCTGGCTGAGCTCCACCTCTGCCTGCCTGCAAGCAGCAATCCCAAGATGGTTCATTCTTCAACCCCAATCAGACGATTCGATAAGACACTGAAGTGTATAACCAACCTCAGGTATGTGACAGGCTTCATAAAAATAGGGGAAAACTACTCAGGAGCTTGAAGCATGTGCTTTAATACCTTACTAGATCTATAGATTCAGTGTTAACGTTAAGGCAACCTAGTGTGAAGGAATCAGAAAAGGATGTAAATCTTGAACGGGGATAACGTGCTCTGTTGGGTGATCTGAGACACAAAACAGTTTTTAATTACCTATAAGAAAAGAAGTAAACAGAGCACAGCTCAGCAACTTTCCATCACTGGAAATGACAAAATACAGTGGCAAATGGGCTGGTCTAGGTGAACTTTCTAAGCACAAACCTGTCAAAAAAGAAAACCTTATCCATGACCCACTCAAACACATCATCTAAATACCAGGCCAATGGGGACTGCCAGAATTTTCCCTTAGTCCTGAACATGAAAACAGTGGCTGGAATTGACTGAGAAGCTCTCACAACCTCACTTCTGCAAAGACTCTTATTACCAAGGTGGTGACAGAGCTCCCAGCACACAGTAATTAGCTGGGGAAAATTGTGTTCAGAAGTGAATGTTTTTGAACTTATAAACCTGCTCATGAACTGAGAAATGGATGGAGGAAAAGGCTGTAACAGGAAGGCCCATTTAAAACATGCTTAGCTTATTAAAGAGAATTTGAGCCTGCATTCGTCTGATTGATGGATGACATTTTGGGGTGGACACTGCTTGACCATTCAAGATGCTCAGAAATATGGTTTAGAACCAAAAATCATCATGGCAATGAAAGTGGGTGGAACATTTCTTCAAATGATAATGGCATGGTTTATATCTCCCTGTCAAAGCCCTTAGGAGGCCTGAGTTAGTGGGATTCCCTGGATCTGCCTCACTGCGTTTGGGCAGCTCTCCTAAGGAAAAGCAACTCAATTAGAGGATACTGAGATAAAACGTTCTCACTAGAACTACAGCATAAAAAACAAAGCTCTGCTTTGTTGAGAAACTCAGTTGTCATAAACCACATGGAAGAGAAAGATTAATTCAACCTTTGGAGGCTGGTCTCAGATGCACAAAGGACAGAAGAAAAGTTAGTGGGACGTGGTGGGCTAATCCTTCTGCCTCTCTCCTACACAGAGCAGCTGAGAGTCCTTCTAAAAAGGGGATCCAATCAATTAAACTGTCTCATCAGATTGTATACATCAATAAACTAACAGGCACATCTTCAGAGAAAATAGAAAAGGTCAAGGCCAAGGAAAAAATCATCCGACTGGACAAGGAATACCTAGCCAGCACCAAAACCTGGAGTGCACTCCCTCAGTCATCCTTGCACATAGAAAACTGTGTGTGCAGAAGAGTCTATCCCTTTTCCCCACGCCCCGAGTATGGGGTGCCCTGCCTTTCTGTTAGAGAAAACACATTTTGGGGGAAAAAAACCAGACAATAAACCCTCTCAACTCAACAAGAGATGTTTTGTGGTCTGTGATGTCTGTAGCTCCTCTGGGAGCCAGACACACATAGAGTCATCACTCAGAAAACGATCTTCTGCACACCCTGAGAGATCTTCATGTTCCTATTTGCCCTAAAAGGATAAGGGAGAGGCAGAAGTACAAGTCATCAAAACCAGAAAAAGGATTAAAGAATATTTTTAGAGCATTGGACTGGCATATAAAACTATTTTTCTATTTAAAAAAAACCGTATCAAGAAGTATCATGCACCTTAGCTAACCTGTGCTGCCCCAATAAAATCCAAAAGTTTCCTTTGCAGACACTAGTCACGATCACTTTATTTTATCAAGTCCATGATGTACTTTCAAGCTACTCTTCACTTAAGTTTTATTAGGAGATCTGAAATATCTAAAACCATTTTCAAGAGCGAAAAGTCCTGTCGAGTTCTCATTCCCATAGCAGCAACCACCAGAAGCAGCGTTCTGTCTTAAAACTGTTATCTTGGGCAAACACTGAAATCCAGGGTCAGGGAGGGTAATGGAACAGCTACTGACCATTTCCATCTACTCAAAAAGAGAGGGCCCAAAAAGAAACTCGCTTGTGGATTCCTGAGTCACTTTTGTTTCATTACATTCAAACCTGTGGATGCTTGGATGGGTGGGAGTGAGATGATGGTTTTTGGAAGCTGAATCACTGGTTGTTGTCAGTTGAAGAGCTCAGGTTTAATGGGATATCCCCTTGGACACCCACAGAGGACAGGTAGGGAGCCATATTTTCAGGTGGAACATAGAGCGATGAACTTTCAGGCAAACTGATGAGGTCATTTCCAAAGACTGACTGACGATCAATTAGGATCTGCTGGGTGTTTTCGAGAATGACATCTTTCCCTATGGAAAGGAATGCAAGCAGACAACAGAAAATTCAGTTTCACAGAAAAATAGAACGTTTTGGGTTGGAAGGGACCTTAAAGCCCATCCGGTTCCATCCCCCCTGCCATGGGCAGGGACACCTCCCACTGGATCAGGTTGCTCAAAACCCCATCCAGCCTGGCCTTGAACACCTCCAGGGAGAGGACATCCACAGCTCCGGGCAACCTGGGCCAGGGCCTCCCCATCCTCACAGGAAAACATTTCTTCCTAAGATCTCATCTCAATTTCCCCTTTTTCAGTTTAAAATCATTCTCCCTCATCCTATCCCTGCACTCCCTGATCAAGAGCCCCTCCTCAGCTTTCTATAAGGTCTCCCCTGAGATTCTGGAGGGCAATTAGCAGATTTTATATACATAGAACTGAAAAGTGGCAAATCCTCACTGCAACAGGAGATGAGGAGCCTCACTCCAGGCCCAAAATGGTTAGAAACACTTGAGCCAAACTTGGACTCTCTCAAAAGCTGATTAAAATCAATGGGAATCTCTGCAAGTTGACAAGCTGGGTTCTGCCAGCAGTGAAAGGGGAATGATCAAATGGTTGGAGATGCTGAGAAGTGCATCAGAGCAGTTTCTCTTCTCCTTCACTCAAGAACTCTCTGTTTTGCCTCATCTTTGCAGAAGGAGAAGATCAGCTGGACAGCTGCCTTGACGTCTGCTGAAAGGCCCGGAGAAACCAAGACATAACCTCTGCCTCTTGCTGCTAGCATCTACGTGGTCACCTCCTCTGCAGCAGGAGCCAGAGGAAACACAGGGCCCATACAGCTCTTACCAGCCCTGCTTCACTTACATGAGCACCTTGCTCTTAGATGGTGATGAACAGGCAGAGAAAACAGTGGAGACACTGACAGATATGATGTGGGTCCAAGAAAGAACAGAGGCAGTTCAGTTACATTTAAACCTCAGTTTAACCCCTTCCACTTTCTCCGCTGCTCAGTAACCAGCTCAGCAGTTGTTGTGGAACCACTGCTGACTGATAATCTTGAAAGTAAAATAACAGGCCTTATGAGGAGCAGCTGAGTGAGCTGGGGTCGTTTAGCCTGGAGAAGAGGAGGCTGAGGAGAGACTTCATTGCTCTCTACAACTACCTGAAAGGAGGTTGTGGAGAGGAGGGAGCTGGGCTCTTCTCCCAAGTGACAGGGGAAAGGATGAGAGGGAATGGCCTCAAGCTCCACCAGGAAAAAAAAATTCACAGAAAGGGTCATTGGGCACTGGCAGAGGCTGCCCAGGGAGGTGGTTGAGTCACCTTCCCTGGAGGTGTATAAGGGACAGGTGGACGAGGTACTGAGGGACATGGTTTAGTGTTTGATAGGAATGGTTGGACTCGATGATCTGGTGGGTCTCTTCCAACCTGGTGATTCTATGATTACAGAGGTGTTTAACACCTTGATTACATCCCCATTGCCCAGACTGCAGGAGCTGCCACTGCTCCTACCTGGGCAGGTGTTGTTGAACAGTGGGTTGAACGCTTTTGAGGGCAGCTCAGTTGCATTCTTCTCCAGATCCACTGTGAGTCGCTGCATCTTGATGCAAAAATATAAACTACAATGTACAATTATACAAAGACAGGGGAGCTTGTTAGAGCTAGGTCGATTCTGAACATCCATACTTCATCAATGCTGCACAACATCCACCAGTACTGCAAGCTCCTCTTGTTTCCAAGCCTTGCTAATATTATCTATATTATCTATCTCTTCAGAGACTCTCCTTCCTAGCACTCAGGAAGTAGAATTACCTATTAAATCTGAATTTATTAATTCAAAACGTACAAAGGATAGCTATTTCATGATGAAGGCTTAGACACCTCCCGTACTTCATTAGAACAGATGATGCTTTGCACGTTTGTAGAGATGGCAGAACCATCCATGTCTTTATTCTACCTGGCTGACAATGAGAGCTTGGAAAATTCAGCCTCCATCAAGCAGGAAAAAGCTCCAGCCATGAAATGCATATTTCCTTCACTGCTGATTAAACCACCATATGCACTTCAGAAATGTCTGTATCAATGTCAGTTCCAAACAAATACTGCCAAACAATATTTCCTTGTCTTTTCTGCATGGCTACACACAAACGTCTGTTCTAATTGTGTGTGGTTTTACTGCTCTTGAAATGCACGGGGATGGCTGCACTTTATAAAGGCATATTTTGTAAAGAGCTTTGGCACAGAGACACTTTGTGGATCTACGGCTTTAGTAGGAAGTGACATTCATGCTAAGAGAAAGTTTGGAGCAGTCAGGTTTGATCAGACTCCAGGACATCAATACATGTCTAAACCAGCTCTGGCTGAGTGGGAGAGAGAGGTCAGAAGTGTAAGGTAGCGCTCTCAGCCTCCCCCCAGGAGTTGTGTACTTGCTGTGCTTTCCCATGCTCTCGCCTCTGGCTGTGAAATAACTAAGCATTCTTCAGTTATGCACAAGCTCTGCTTCGTAATTACATTATTGTTAACATCATCCTCTCTCAGAAATACATGTCTCTTACCGGGGACAGACTGGCTTCCATTTCAGTCAAATTCCACTCGCTCAAAGGTAAATTGGGATTAAAAACCTGTTGGGAGAAAAATATAATCAGGGCTCTGAAAGGTGTAATGGTTCGAGGTGCTCGTATCCTCCGCTGGCTGCCTGGGCTGCCTCCTGCAGGCTCTTGCTCTGCTGGCAGAGATGCCGAAAAGCAATGGGACTTGGCTGCTCTGATGTAAGAACCAAAGCTCCAGGATCCTGAGAGAAGTCACGGATGCCCCATCCCTGGAGGTGTTCAAGGCCAGGCTGGACGAGGCTTTAAACAATCTGATCCAGTGGGAGCTATCCCTGACCATGACAGGAGGCTGAGATTGGATGATTGTTAAGCCCCCTTACGACCCAAAGCTTTCTATAGCTCTATGATTTGTGGCAGAGCCAGAACAGCAACAGCTGAGTGGTGGGCACTTGTACTGCTCCGCAAGCCTTGCTGCCTGACACTGGAGGGGCAGCGCAGACTCCCTGCATCAGGGGAGCTCTGTGTGCTACTGCACATGCAAGTCAAAGCCATTTTTTGCTGTGCTTGGGTCCTAGGAGACTTCCAGCTTCATATGGTTTCTAAAAACATTCCAAACCACAGTAGCAGAGGGTAGATTACTCCTGCATCAATGCTTCAATGCCAATTTCTTGAGAAGTCTGAGCAATCTGGGAAGGGATCTGTTGATCTGGGGTACAGGTTTATGATTCATTCTCACTCTTGTGACAGTTGCACAGAGAGAGAAAAGTGTGTCAGTAACAGGAAAACACCTCCCAACAAGAAATAAAAACCAGAAACCAGAGCCAGTGATGGACCAGGCCAGTAGAAAAGCTTTCTATAAAGTCAAAATCAATCCTAGACATTTGGGAACTTGTTTCAGGAGAATAAGATTGATTTTTGTTTAATGATATCCCATTCTGTTTTATCCATGCAAGTGTACCATGTGCCTGCATCTGAAGCACCTCCTTGAGGGAGCACACCTTTGACAAATAGATACTTCCATTGTGTTCAAAGTTATTTGATTATTGGCAAAAACCTTCCACATACTAACTATATGCACAAGGAGAGAGCAATGAAAGACATAAATAAACAAACTTTCATATTTCTTCATGTAAACTTAAGAAAAAATCACCATCCATTTCTGTGTGACCCAAAAACTGTAGACAGATAAATATCTCAGCAGAGAGAGAGAACTTGGCATAACCTACACTTCCCAGAACTTAAGGAAAAGGGTAAAGTAGTAGAACTAAACACAATCTGTAAGTACCTAAGATACAAAATATGCAAAAAAAAAATCTAACCCAACCAAAGCAATTACCAAAGCGGCCAGAGTCGTATTAAACCTGTTTTATCTAAGTGTGTTGGGTCATTAATAAATGCACCATGTTTTCTGATCCTACAAGCTCAAATATGTATATTTTCAGAAGAAATATAGAAAAAAGCATAATTTAAAATCTGAAATTCTGCTGGTTCCTATGAGCAGGTCAAAACAGAGCTGTGACTCCATTGGCAGCCTGTGGCAGATAAAGCATCACGCAAGAGCAAGCAGCGTGGTCTATCTGATTTACAACACTCACATCCAAGAGGCTGGCAGGCTCTAAGCCGTATTGCTGGCTCCTCAGCAGCAGCTGCAGCCCTTCCAAGCTCCAGTCAGTGCCTTCCAGTGCATCTGAAATATCTGTTCTGAGAAAAGACAAGGGAAAACATTGCCACAAATGAGACTCGCATAGATAGGTATAGAAAGCAGGGCTGAGCAGTCATCCAACATAAGGTTTATGTTTAAATCTCACTTAGAAAACCAAGATGCCACTGTCAGCTCAGGTTAATGCCGTCTCACTCTGTTTAATCCCAGAAATACAACCCAGCAGAGCACAGAGGGAACTGGGCTGATGGTAGAACAGTGAGACTGCTCCTCTCTGGGTGACACGTGTGGTTTAGGGATTGACATTCTGTGCACATGTCTTAAAGACTGGGAAAATTAAAGCTTTTCCTCCATGGGGTCCTTCAAGTAAGTTTTCCACAGGCCCCCTATCCCTGTGAACTGCCTCTGGGCTTCAAGGGTCCTAGAAGCAGGTACCACAGGTACAGGGTGAAGCTCACCAGGCTGCATTAGGTCACTTAAAATCAGCCTCCAGTTATTGGGAAGAGAGGGCCATGAAATGTTCTGGAGAAGAGGAGGCAGAGGGGAGACCTCATTGCTCTCTTCAACTACCTGAAGGGAGGTTGTGGAGAGGAGGGAGCTGGGCTCTTCTCCCAAGTGACAGGGGACAGGATGAGAGGGAATGGCCTCAAGCTCTGCCAGGGGAGGTTCAGGCTGGACATTAGGAAAAAAAAATTCACAGAAAGGGTCATTGGGCACTGGCAGAGGCTGCCCAGGGAGGGGATTGAGTCACCTTCCCTGGAGGTGTTTAAGGGACGGGTGGACGAGGTACTGAGGGACATGGGTTAGTGATTGATAGGAATGGTTGGACTCAATGATCCAGTGGATCTTTTCCAACCTAGTCATTCTATGATTCTATGAAATACCCAGGGCTACAGCCCTTCCTCACTCCCCTCACCTGTCCATTAGTGCCCTTCTGCCTCGTCTCTCCGATGGTTGTGAGGTTCCCGGTGGGGCTGCGCCACAGCTCCCTTTCCCTTCCAAAACAGACTGGACCATGGCAACTGGCAGCACAGGCGGCTCAGAGCAAGCCCGGCAGCCTGGCAGGGGGACATCAGGCTCAGTGGTGGCTTTCACTCCAGGGCTGACAGGCTCTTCCTTGATCAGCATGAGGCACTTCTCTCTGTACCAAAGACAAGAGTCAACACCACTCACACATCTGCTCCGCAAAGGCCTGGTGCTAGTAGAAGGGCAATAGCACAAAAGCTCATTTCCACTTCCTAGCAAACTGCCTCACAGAGTTTTCAATTCCTCTAGCTGGGCAAGAAAACCCTCAGCAACCTTGTTTTCTATCCAGAAAGCTCGAGAAGCACACTGAGCTGGAATATCTTCAGTCAATTCATCAGTTATAAATATAATGGATTTTCCCCATTGAATTGTTTTGCAAATATGGGAAATACACTTTCATGTGTTCATCCTTCCTCAGATGAGTGCTGGCCTTGGGAGAGGTTAAGGGTTGGTAGGCTAGGGAGGTTCCTCTGAAAAAGAAAAGCCTGCACCCTAGAGACAGAAATAGAATCAGTGAGACTTTCCCATGCTGGAGTTACGATTGGACCAGCAGGCGCTCGAGTGATCCCAGTGATGCAGGTCAGGATAATAGAATCATCATAGAATCATAGAATAATTTGGGTCAGAAGGGACCTCGAAGCCCATCCAGTCTCGCCCTCCTGCCATGGGCAGGGACACCTCCCACTGGGTCAGGTTGCTCCAAGCCCCATCCAACCTGGCCTTGAACACCTCCAGGGATGGGGCAGACTCCACTTCCCTGGGCAACCTGGGTCAGGGCCTCCCCACCCTCACAGGGAAACATTTCCTCCCAGTATCTAATCTAAATCTCCCCTCTTTCAGCTTAAACCCATTTCCCCTCATCCTGTCTCTGCACTCCCTGATAAAAAGCTCCTCGCCAGCTTTCCTGTAGGCCCCCACAGAATTTGGAACAGAAGCTATCAAGATCTGACAGACTTAGATAGGTATTTTACTTACTCGGAAGCAAAGGTTTACCTTTTTCCAGTGGGAGAGGCAGTCTGCTTTGTTTCTAGATGGACATGTGACTGAAGTTTTGAACGGTAGCATTTTATATGTACAAATCTACTCTGTACTACTTACAGGAGACTTCATGGCTCTCTGAAAATGCACAACTGGAGCCAAAGTGACGAAGGCACATAGATCATCTGGCACAAGGCATGGAAAGCCGTGCAAAAACTGACTGACTAACTTTGCTGCAAGATGACACATGAGAGTGTCACACATGGGATGGTAGGTGACACTACAAAATCTTCCTCTTATTCTCCTTTCAGATCACCTTCTGATCTCGTGAATGCCAAACTCCTCCCAGAAGCTCATGTTGATTTAGGAAGCACCATGTTCCTGAACTCATTAGAGCCGTGGCTGGCTCAGATTCTCAAGTCATGCAGACACAGCATATAGATCAGAGGCCACCAGATGGCACTCAGTAATTAGTAGCAATAACCAACTTAAACTGAGATTATGTTAATTTTTTTCTTTTTTAGAAATGTCTTCCAGATTGATTGATTTGGGTGTGTTTTGTTGTTGTTGTTGTTTTTTGGTTTTGATCTGGAGCTCTTTACCTTCTAGCTAATTTTGCAGCTATGGTTTCAATTATTAGGCAGATACACAGGCAATTTCTAGACTATAACTGCCTTACCTCTATGCCTGAGAAACTGTTTCCATGATTCATCTGTCTACTTACTTTCCACTGACATATTTGTCTCTGTTCTGCTACCAGCCCTAAATACTCTGCACGTCTGTGGCAGGAAGAGATAAGCATTAAAATACCTCTGCCTTCAGTTCTTAACTTACGGGATCCTTTTCACAGAAAAGCTGTCAAACATCGGAAGCTGTTGTGATGCAACCTTTCTGTTCTCATTAGCAGAAAGATATACAGTTTGATTCTGTTTTTGATTTATCAAAGCCAAAAGGAAACTTGCTTTCTCTCTCTCACTCGAGAAACCCCAAAAGTGTTAGCATCGCATTATTTGATAGAGTCTGAGACAACCCATGTCTTGAGAACAGAATATAATGGAACATGGAATATTTCTTGAAGAGAGGGGTGGAAGTTCTTAGCATGAAACTCAGAATTTTGTTGTGAGAGTTAGGCTGTTGTTATCCCTCCCCAGTTCTGAAGACCCAACCCCAATTCTGAAAATCCAACCCACATTCCAAACTGGAAAAAAGATATTCCAGCCCACTGTTTCTATAGAGAATTGAGAATCAGACAGAAACTTGAGAATCGGACAGAAACTTTGGTAGAATTACAGCCAAATCTTTTGAAGTTATGCACGTCCATACCCAGCTCTCCTTGCTTTTGATCACAAACATGTTTACCTGTCGTTTTCAGGAGAGGATTGAATATTTATTATGTTGGGTGGTGATGCTTCAGTAACATCAGATATGATGGGTCCTCCGGCAATTGCAGGACTGTTTAAACAAGAGGCAGGTTCTGTTGATGGCTGAAAGGAAAGCAAAAATCATGTATATTTATCCTTCTGAGGACCAGAACAAGTCCAAAGTCCTATCTGAGACAGTTGGGGTCTACTCACTCTGCCCTTGAGCCCTCCCTGTGTGGAAACCAAGAAAGCTTTTACCTTCTATGCAACCTTATGATTTCCTCTGGGCTTTCTTCCAACCGCATGGAGCCACAGATGTACAACAAGCACTGTGACTGAGTTGTCAGCTACTGAGAGGTTTTACCATGTCTGATATTTTGCCTAGGCTACTTAACTTTCTCTGGAGGGAAAGATCCAACCCAGCCCAAGAGGGGAGTATGGGTCTCTCATGCCAGCTCAGGTAGTTGAACTCACAAGTGTCACGTGTCTGCTTTGGTGGGTTAGGGTGGTAGAGAACTTTCAGCAACTGCAAAAATCTGGCTGCGGTAAGAAAGATCATAGTACCCACTTCTAGAACACACTTCTTCCTCTCTGCCCTTGGGTTGAGCCAGGTTGAGGTAACACCACAGAGGATTTGGTGTGCAGGGTCTGCCTCTCCCTCCCATCACCTCCCACAGTTAACACAGCAGCACAAGCGTATGAAAGCACACGCTCCTCCCTAGAATAGGGGAGCTGAAGAAATAATAAATGTTGCTCAGCTTTGCAAAACTCCTCTTCACTGCCAAATGGCTTTCTCTATTATTGCTTCCAACAGTTTTCCAACCTGGTCAAAAAAAGCCCACAAAGCTCACAGGCTGGCGTAAACCTACCGACTGTATGAAATAGGGGTCATGGAGAGGGTCCGTAGACAAATTCCGGCTGAACTTGGACACCTGTGGAGCTGAGATCCCATTGTCAAGCATCAGAGGTCTGTGAAGAGAAACAGGTTTGTTTTCCCTGAACATACTGGCTGGTTCCTGGTTGCTCATACAAGCAATGTCTCTCAGCCAAGGGCTGGTTTCCTCTAGGTAATCAGTTTTTCCTCAGATGCAAGGTAATTTCTTGTCTGGTGTTATGGACAACGAAAGGAAACAACAGCTTTTGAGAAGGTCACCATTAAAAAAGGACAATGGCCATACAAGGAAAGGAATACCCGTGTTTTCTAGATCTTACTTGAAAGACGCAAGTAAAATAACGAATTCAATTCATATTTTGAATTCAACAAATTAAATCTGTATTTTCTTATAACTGCTAGTGGTTTCAAGCTCTGGGCTAGATCCTCAGTTGTTTAACTGGAGGGAGCTATGCTGAAATTATTAGTGCAATATTGGGAATCTTGCCTTGTTATCAGCTCCCTTGCACCCAGGATCACGTTGACAAAACTACATCTACGTATACAGCACTGCATCAAAGGAATCCATGCCACCCACCCACTAAGTAATAAAATGGGGAGGCACAAAGCAAAGCAGAGCCTAAACTCATTGCATACAGGCTTTTAAAAAATGACTGACAGGTTTTACAGGTGGCCACTGACATCAAGAAGTGAGTCTTCATGCTGGGTCCTGCAGCAGGAGTGCTTTGTGTTTCGTAAATGACCAAATCCAAGAGAAAATTAGAAGCCGCCTCAAAAAGGCTCTGCCTTTCCATCATAAACTTCCTGGGTGGCAGTCCTCAGTTTTGTGATACAGTTCCAGAGAAGCTGGGAACTGGTTTATTTTGCTACACACCCATTATTGTTAATGCTGTGATGATCCTATAAAACTGCCTAGCAAATCCCTCTTCTCCTCCCACTGCCTCACAGCCAGGAAAGGCATCAGCAGTGTTGCCTTAGCAGACAGTGATTTGGCTGAGGTCACCAGGGAAAGCCAATAGTTCTCTCCACACTAGTATCTAACTGGCTTGACAGAAGATAATTCCTAGCTCCCTTCATCCTACAGACACTGGAGCTAGATATATTGGGAGAAATTATGGATTTGCTCAGACTCCAGTTAGACCCCACAGTGAGAGGTGTTATACAACAGGATGCGGTGACCAGAGTTCTTGAGGTCTCAGTGTTGTCTAAGAGCTTGCTTAACAGCTTTTTTTCTATTCTCTAACATTAACTAAAGACACAGAATAATAAAGAACATTTTAATGACCCTGACATGGACCTTGTTAAGGCATAAGCAACCCTTCAGTACACAGCAAGACATCATGGCCAGCCCTGGAAACAATTATGAATTTGTAAGTGTCCAGCTCTCTGCTCTAGGACCGACAAATAAACCTCCCATGCAACATTTCTTATCAAACTTTGATGTCTAACCCACCTAACAGCCACTCAAGTCAGATGTGTGCATCCTGAGCCCATTTCAGAGCCCTGAGACAGCACGTGGATCTGCACCAAGAGTTACTCCAGGCTGTACCCTGTACTCCCTGCAGTCACTTAAGGGAGGTGGGAGAACAAAACTGTGAAAGGCAGAAGGGCATATACAGATAAGAGAGCTGAGGTTTCTTCAAAACAGACTTCATGTTTCCAAGGAGGCAGAAACACAAATGAAAATGCACAATACTGCGCAGGCTGCAGCTGTGCAGTGTGATCCTTCTTCATAAGGAGGCTAATGTAGTCACCATGCAGACGGTTCTGTGCTCTTCTCCTTTCAGCACAGTTTCTCACTATTTTTTTCTCACTTGCTTTTTTTTCAAAAAGCAGTAACCTGAGACAATATTTATTAGGCTGCAAAGCTTTTACATGGAAGGCACAGCCCTGGAAATCAGAGATCAGATCTGGCATCTCATTTCTTGGCTTCCCCACTCTGGAGGAGGAGAATTCCCCCACTCATGAACCCCAGTGACTCAGAGCAGCTGATGGTCTCCCCTTGAGCCAGAGGAAAGAGTCCCCAGCTTGCTTGTACAGGTTACAAGCTCCTTCACTCAGTCCTGTGCTTCCTTTGCAGTTCTTACAGGAAGAGTCATTCAAGATCAAGGGCATAAGTTCAAAGAAAATCAACCCCCTTGAGCAGCCATTCTTGGAAAATCCAACTCCTTTCTCCAAGGCAAGGAGAAGATTCTGAGTTGCCAAAGGCCACAAGGCAATAAAAATGTAAACTGAAGGCAGGTCCCTGCCCTCAGCCTGAGCCACAAAGCAAATTCTTCTTAGTAGCACCTCTTTAGATCACAAGGATCATGGAGTGAGAAATGCACGGTTACTCTCCTGGAAAGGCACTAAGCTTTCTCATTCAAGTTCCTCTATTCACTTGCTTTGAAGGGCTTAATTATGACTAAAAATACCCCTTAGCTAAAATCTTTCTTTACCTTCCCCTCTGTAAGGCCTGCAGGTTACATGCTACCAAACCTGTGTTGGATACACATTCAGCGCGTGTGGGTCACACTAAAAGTGTCTGTGGTCTGGCTGGTCTCAGCCCTGCTCCCACTGATGACAAGCGGCAGAACTGGGACCTGTAGGACTAGCAGTGGGGTCCTGCCCTTTGCCCTCCCAGTAATAGCGTTCCCATCTCCCACCTCGCTCTGTATTCCCCAAATAAAGGTCATGAGCTGACACGGAGCTTCTCTAAAGACCACTGAATGGGGCATGTCAGCAGGTCTGACTCGGCAGTTCAGCCCATTCATTTCCCATCACCATGGTGCCCTGGTCCGGTGACCGCCTGCCTGGGGGAGCTGAGCTTGTGCTTTTAGTGAGGGGGCAGCATTATGCACCCGTGAGCGTGTGTGCACCACACAAGGGTACTTACAGCTTCCTCTTTATCCCAGTGCTGCTAGGGCTTGATTGGAGCTGGCCAAACAGAAACTGAATCAGCTGTCAGGAGAGATCAAAATCCACTGTTAATCAGCAGAGTGATTCAGCACTCCCTGCTCTCACAACCGTTCTTATCTCATACATTCCTCCCTCCCAACAGCACCCCAAAGCTGGGAGCAGCCATGAAATATGGGAGCCAAACTGCATGAGATATAGAATCATAGAATCATAGAATCATTTGGGTTGGAAGGGACATTAAAGATCATCTAGTTCCCACCCCCCTGCCATGGGCAGGAACATATTCCCACTAGATCAGGCTGCCTAACCAACCTGGACACTGGAGCCCAAAACTGAACTAAGCTTTCCAAGAACTCAGATGAGCTGCTTAGCTTTCAAGAAATACAGCCAGGTGCCTGCTTTGTGCAAAGGCTGCAAGATGCACATCCTCAGTGTTTTCTTTCTCCACTTCTGTGCATGAAGAATTCCAGGCAGCCCGATTAGACTTGGGAATCTGTCTGTGAAGTACACCTGCAAACGTTCCTAGGCCTGGAGTTAGACTTGACCTCCATAAAAGGCTTTAAAAACCTTTATAGGAGGCTCTATAAAGTCCGACAAAAGACTCTGCAAGTGAAAGAGGCAACCTCTTATGGGAGACTCCGGGTAGAGGTCTTATACCTTCTGGCTGAGCTTTTCAGCTCCATGAAATTCAGCGTTGATACAAGAGGACAGTAAAAAGGATGCAGAATGGCTTTGGAGAGGAATCACTTAGCAACATATTCCCAGGTCAGCTTGAGCCTAATGCTCTGCTTTGACCTCCAAACAAAGAGAGCATTATTATTATATATCACAGCTGCCTCTTGCTCATTGCTCAATATAACAAAATAGAGTTGCGTAAATGCCTCTACAATGAGTGGTGTGGCTGGTCCGGCCTCAGAGCTGGAGGAAGGTTTGATAGCCTCATGCATTTCTATCCAGTCCTATGACCCTGCGGCGCCACGTGAGGGTCAGAACGTGTCTCTCGGAGGGATTGGGAAATGTGACAGGCTCAGTCATGTCAGCACCATCCGGGAATCACTGGGAAGGCCTTTTCTAGTGTGGGTCATGCTAGATTTTCAAGTAGATGGCTCAGCAGTGCTCCTTCAGTCTGAAGGGTTACACAGTAATTCTACAGCTATACCAGTAACACCAGAAAATGTAACGGTCACCGGTGGTTCTAGCTGAGGGAACGGCTGGCAAAGTCTGCTATCTGCTCCAGTGCTGGCGGGAGCCCAGACCTGCTCTCTTGTATGAAGGAAAGATCTGGGAAGCCAAGATGGGGCAATTAGTGAGAGGTGGTCAGGGATTCGACAGTGGTATCTAACATCACAGCAAGGACTGACAAGGAAATTAAAAGCTGGGTTTTTTCAGCCTGGAGAAGAGGAGGCTGAGAGGAGACCTCATTGCTCTCTCCAACTACCTGAAAGGAGGTTGTGGAGAGGAGGGAGCTGGGCTCTTCTCCCAAGTGACAGGGGACAGAACAAGAGGGAATGGCCTCAAGCTCTGCCAGGGGAGGTTCAGGCTGGACATTAGGAAAAGTTTTTTCACAGAAAGGGTCACTGGGCACTGGAACAGCTGCCCAGGGAGGGAGTTGAGTCACCTTCCCTGGAGGGGTTTAAGGGACAGATGGATGAAGTGCTTGCTGAGGGACGTGGTTTAGTGATTGATGGGAATGGTTGGACTCGATGACCCGTTGGGTCTTTTCCAACCTGGTGATTCTATGATTCTATACTGCAATATGAGAGGATGAAGAAGGTAATCCACCATACATCATGCAGTACAAGAGAGTTTAGAGTTTATATGACTACTACCTTGTTGATCACTTTCTGTTGCTGTGAGTGGTTCTGCCGGAGAGAAACAACCTCCCGCCAAAGAACTTCATTTTGCCTGAAAGTGAAACAGAAACTTTCTGTGAGCACAGAAACATCTCAGCCATCCACGATGCTGCCATGAGGCACAGCAGACTAAATTCTGCAAAATCTGTCTCACTCTGGGACTTTTGCAGCGCTTGGTGCTTTTCAGATGTCTCAACCAAGGTCATACAATTACTTTCCTTGTTTTTCCTCAACCTCAAAAGAACTACACACCAAAGCATGAGGAAAACAACAAATAAAGAGATGCTAGCGTTTACAGGGGAGGGTTACAAGAGGACATGTGTGTTTAGTTTTTGTGGAAAATTTGAGCCAAACTCTGAATTTCAGCAAAGCCTGATTTGTGACTTTGAATGACCTCCACCAGGACCAGTTTGGACTGGATAGCAGAAAAAAATTCTTTATCAAAAGAGTGATGAAGAACTGGAACTGGTTGCCCAGGAAGTGGAGGAGTCTCCATCCCTGGAGGTGTTCAAGAAGTTTGCAGATGTGGTACATCAGGACATGGCTTAGCAGGCACAGTGGTGTCAGGCTGGTGATTGTATTGGATGGTCTTAGAGATCTTTTCTGACCTTAATGATTCTATGATTCTATGGAGAAAACCCAGCATCTCCACAACTGCCCTCAGCATCCCCGAAGACCAGAGGTTCAGTGTATTCTGCCTGCTGAAACCTCTTACACATGGTGGTGCAAAGGCATGTTTGGGAGTGACTACAGTAGATGAAGAGATCCTTCTGCATCTGAAAACCTTGAACTAGGAGGACTCGAATGATTTCATAGTGGGAGTCACTGATTTCATCCAGCACAGACCTGCGTCCAGCTGGTAATTACACAGAGTGTATTTGTTTTCTGTCTGCAAACACAGCACACAGGGGAGTTACAGGCTTCCTTGAACAGTCAGACCCAGAAAGTGGGATGGGGAGGCAGAGGGTTTATTTACTGTTCTGCCTCCAAACCTGTATTCTTGCCAAGTCTATGCAGCAAAAGCGTTTGTCGGTCAATTTATCTCAAGAGCATATGGATATAACAAAACCAACAGGTCAGCAAAACCCATAACACAGGTGACATTTATAAATCGTTTTGCTACATGTTCCTTAGGTGGCTTAGTCTTTCTAGTGTGGATTGATGCTAGAAGTGGAAAGGTAAGCTCCAAAGCCTGAAGCGCAGAGCAGCTGCCCTAGTGCAGCAGCTTGTACAGCAAGAACCTCAGCAGCAAACCTTCTGTACTGGTATCGACAGGGTTTTCAGCAAAGCAGCTTTCCTCACTCTGATAGCTTGTTCTAGAGTTGTGTCCTAACAGTTCTTCACCTGTGTAAATTCCTTAACATGGTTTCAGCCAGGGACTTCTGGTCTGACTTAGTTCATTATAACAGTATGAAATCTAACGTGGTCTTGCCTTTTCCAGAGGGAGGAAGGGAGTAAGCAAATCAAAAGGGAGAATAAACTAGAAGCAAAGCCAATCGTAAGCAGAGGAATTCCTTAAAAACTGAACAAGATACAAGCCTAGAAAGTCTTCCATTTCCACTGTGCCTGGATTTCATGCTGTGATTCAATGCATTTGCTAAGAAGTGTGGGAGTCATTGAAAACTGAGGTAGGATACAAATATTTATCCATTGCACTTAAGGGGCTGGGCTCAAAAACCATGTAGATATGGCAATTCTCAAGCTGGCTTAGCCAGCACAGTGGTGTTGGGCTGACAGTTGGACTGAATGATATTAGAGGTCTTTCCCAACCTTAATGATTCAATGATTCTATGAAGTTTCAGAATATCTGCTGTTCTCTCAAGGCTCAGAAAGTCAATGTCCTCTGGCAATGTCAGCTTACATTATAAAAGAAGGGTTTGCAGTCTTTTTGGTTATTCAACTGCTTTTTAAACAAAGTTCTTTGTAAGAATTAAAATTCTGGAGGCAAATAATATATAATAATATATAAGTATATAATTTATAAAGCCATATCTGTTTACTAAATTCCTAGTGGCCATCTCTGACTCTGAAAATCCCTGTGTCTCAGGCAACTGGAGTTCAGGTGGCCACATGTAAACATCACTGTGTTTGCTCTTATCCAACAATTTTGGCCACCTCAGAAGTCACAATCTTCAGACAGATGTGTCCGTGGAGTAAATAGTACAGCAGCAGTTCTTGCATTCTTATATATTTTAGGCCAGTCATCCCTTTTGGAGGTGGAGGATGACAGAGAGATATATTTTGGGGTTTTTTAGTAGCTGGAGTGGACCTACATTTCTGCAAAGGACTCTTCTATGTCTGAGAAAGAGTTACAACTTTATTGTCATTGCCATCTGGAAGGAATACAGTTAACTTGCTCTAGGTCCCCAGGTTACACACATACTTTCTGCACGGCTCCCTCTGTGCTTTCCTCATCTGTAAAGGGAAAATATAGATGAAAAGAATACATCCACCCTCCACAGAAGACATTGAGCCTGAGCATTAATTCATGTTGTAGACCATCGGATCTGCATAGAAATCCTGCGCACTGTTTTCTCAACAGGTATAGTCCCTACGATGAGATCCTGGCTCTGCACGTGCTCCCGAGGAGGGAGGTGTGTAAGGCTCCTCCTTTCAAACATTCCCCAAGAACATCACTCTCAAGAAGCAAATGCCGGTAAGAAGCAGCCTGAGTAGGATTCAACTCACTGCTTCATGTCCTGCACTTGACACTCCATGTTCTCCTGCTGACTTCTCAGTATCTGTACCTCGTATAGCAACCTGCTGAGGTCCTCCTGGCGCATCTTGGTCTCTTCACTTTTCACTACTGACACCTGAGGAGGAAAAATCAAAGATGTATTTTACTGAGGCAAGAAGGGCCATGGAGAGACAGAGAGATTGCTGTGGCTCGGGTGCAGGACTTCCACCAGCCTGGCTCTCATGTGCTGACGTACTAGGACAGGTGATGTGCACAAGAATCTGAGCTATCCTTAGGGAATTACTGAAAGGGCCAAAGGGATAAAACAGAGAAAAAGAGCAGGACAAATCCTTTGTATAAGAGCCTGGTGGCAGCAGAACATTCTCCGATAGAGTGGGGACTTACTTCAAATCAGCTTGGGAGGAAAAAATAAAGGTATTTGAGGACCAAGGAGGAATTGAACTAGGCTGTTTGATTAAATTTTTCTACTTTAACTACAGAGAGATCCAATCCAGCCTCACGTTACATTGGTGAGCCTGAGATAATCCTTTAAATTTACTTATTTCACTTGGATTTCCAGAGGGCTTTTACACAAGTCCATTTTCTGAAGTTGCTACATTAATTCAGTAAGAGCATCAGTAACAGGTTGAAAGACAGCAAACAGACAGCATGAGTAGGCTATCACTTCTATAATAACAAAAAATGATTGTTGGGAGACCCTGCACAAGTTCTGTCATACTGATCTATAAAAGCAGGTAATGATTCAAAAGCAGAGTAGTGCAAAGCAAGCCTGGCCACACAGCACTGCCCAAAGGTCTTGTGATACTGAGCAACAGATCAAAACCACAAAGACAAAATTCTGATAAAAGCCAAGCCCTGCACACCAAGGATCTCCATCCCAACCATACATGGATATGGAGAGGACAGAAACCAGATCATAGGGTGATCTTGGAATTATGCTGACCAGTCTGTAGCACAGGGGCCCATGGTTTGAAAGCAAACAAGTATTTTGGGACTTAACAAGAGAGGGATGCAACTGTGGTAGAAACCCTCACAATGACCATGGAGTGCTGTTCTGGTCAATTTACCCCCAAAAAAGGCACATGAGAGGTTAGAAAGGCCATGGGCAGAGAGCCATGGCACCAGGTACAGAAAGGTCCCTGCTCCAGAAAAACAAGGTGTTCCCCACTTGAGATGCCCAGGAGATGGGAACCAAGTATTCACTACTTCTCTACTAGCAGAAGGGAAACAGAGACAACAAACTCAAAGCAAACCAAAGGAGTTACATCTCTGCACAGCCCTTTAGTTAAGTTGTTGAGGGATGTTTTGAAAAAGCACCACACATCCTCTCCACATTAGTGGTGTGGAACCTTCTGGGAGACTGATCTGCTGCACCCCAGCCTCAGGAGCTCAGGAGCTGACAGGGGTCCTGCCGAGGTTGGGCTGGTGTGTGTCCCCCGCCCAGCACCCCCTCACCTTCCTCTTGATGTGCTCCAGGAGGTGCTCATGGCCCTGCAGGAAGCAGAGGTGCTGGAACTCGGTGTCATCCCGCTCAGGCTTGACAAGACCCCCCTGCTCGATGTTCACCACCTTCCTGAAGCCATCTGCATGGAGAGAGCAGGGGTAAAGGGCCGACAAACCCAGAACAATCTCCTTACCTCCCAACCCACCCCTTTTGAGGACATTTCTGTTCACTCCTCCACTTATGGAGCTGCTCCACTTCCCCACGGCTGGGCACACTTTTGGGCTGTATCTACAAGAAATCCAGCACAAGGGAGAGCCCTGTGCATGCCAATCGGGCCACCCCTGCTGCTGGCCCATAAAGCCTCACCAGCAATTTTTCATGGAAAGGGTCATTGGGCACTGGCACAGGCTGCCCAGGGAGGAGGTTGAGTCACCTTCCCTGGAGGTGTTTAAGGGATGGGTGGATGAGGTGCTGAGGGACATGGTTTAGTGATTGATGGGAATGGTTGGACTCGATGACCTGTTGGGTCTTTTCCAACCTGGTGATTCTATTATTCTATGATTCAATCCCTTTGACATGTTGGTCTGCTTGCTGTTATGAAATCTCTGGTTTGATTCGTAAGCCGAAAGGATACAGGGGAAGTGTTTTCAAAGACACAGACCATCATCAGTTGCTATTTTTTTAAAAAAAGGGTCACATGCAGATTTCAAAATTGAGTTTGAGTACTTCTCTGAAGCCCTAGAAAGGTTTCTAAACCATATCTAAAGACTGGCCACAAACTGACAACAGTGCTACTGTACAGTTAAATAGCAAAGTTAAAACTTCACTGAGGAACTTTGTGAATTAGATATTGCAAAACTTCCAAAAACTATCAGAAAAGAACCATATTAAATATAGTCATGGCCTGAAAACTACAACTGAACCTCCTTTAAGGGATGAAAACTTCCAATCAGCAAGGCAGGGGTTGCAGGGAGAAGTACTGTCTGTTATTAGTTCTGCGTTAGGGCTGGTGAAATGGATAAGCTCTGGGCTTGCTGCCCTCAGAAGCAGCAGTTTCTAATGGAGGGGTCACAGCATCAGGCTGCTGGGAACAGCCCCACATAGAATAAAATTGAGAAGAAATAATAACGTATTATCAAAATGATTGAAGAAAAGCAGAAGGTGGGATTTCTTGGCTCATATGTTACAGTGGACTCTAACAGAAATCTCATGCTGGAATGTAAGGTCAATACAAGGAAATCTCTCCCCTGGGACCTGAGAGAAAGGTTCTCTTAGGCAAAATCCATAATGCCACATTAATGCATCTATGTGAGAGCTCAGCTTTTCTATCTGCACTTCTCTTCCATGCCTCCTGTCCCACCCCTGCTTCCCATCACTGCCCCAGGTCTGTAGGGCCCCCAGGGTTTACAGTCTAGAGTTTGAACTTACACATGTTGAGCTGCCGGACGAAACTGGCCATATTGTTGTGTTTGAAATACTTGGGCAGCACCTCTTTGGCAAAGCGTCCTTGGTCGAACACATGGAAGCTGGTGCCATTCTGCAAAGGAGACAAGGACAAGGGTGAAGTCAGAGGAGCACCCTCGACCATCAAAAGGGTCCAGGAGGAGGCGATTCCCTTGAGTCCTACAACAGGGGAAGTTCTGCTTTCTGAATTGTCATCTGCAAGCTCAGAAAAGTGACAACAGCCTTCAATGACAGATCCTTTCAGTTCTGGTGGTCGGTCCTCTGTGACTGCAGTTTTGATCTTTTTCTACTAAGCTTTGCCACTGCTTACCTGAGAGCCTTGCATGTGAGAAACAGACTTTTGCATCCAAATAGCTGGCAGCTTGTGATCATTCCCCCCCTTATGTGGACCTTGCAGAGAAACTCTGGTGTCTGAAGAAGGTCCTGGAAGCTGCGTGTTGCCATTATAACCCCTCAATCTGCTTGTGACCTATCTGCTCCAGAGCACTGCAGTGCCGGAGGGAGGTTGCTTGGAGTCGTGGCACAGGAAACACAGCAAGGTAAGCAAATCTCATCGCTGAAGACAAGACAAGAAAGCAAATCACCCCTGGTGACACCACACTGATCAAGAAGCTCTACACATCTTCTCTTGGTTTTTGTTTTTGTTTTTGTTTTTTGAAAGTACACAGGCAATGCAAAAAGTTAACAGTCCAGTTTTACAGTCCAAGCTAGCAGCGTGCATGTTAACCAGATAAAATACCCATTTCTGAGGTTGCATTGTCATGATTCCTGGCTGTAAAACAATGCAAACTGCCTGGAATTCCTGGAAGAGACAGACACTGAAGGCCATGTGCTTTCCCTGCCTGGCTTTCTACCTACTGATAGTTAAGCTGGTGCAGAGAGCACCTGTGAGACACAAGGCACTGAAGCTGCCTTGAAATGTTTTGCAAACAGCAATTCAGGTGAGCTTCTTAAGGAACAGAAGAACTGGCAATTAATCTTCTTCTGTAACACTTAGAAAAAGTATTTTCTAAGCCCTCAGCCTCAACAGATCAGTGTCCCCAGGATATGATAGCAGGGGGACCACCCTAAATCCTATCTCTGCTCTGGATTTGGGGGGCAGCACCAGGAATTTGGAGAAATGAGCAATCATAATCTCAGATATGGAGTTTGGGGCACATGTGTCATTTTGGTAAACTTGCTGAGAATCCTTTCTTCTAGGGGTTCGCAGTGGCTTTCCTTGTGGAGAGAGAAAGAGCTGCAAAGAGCTACCTGGGGAATCTGTACAGCCTAAGCTCATCACATCTTTATAGAGGGACAGGCAAGATGCAGAGACAAAGGCATCAGCAGATATTTGGGACTTGGAAACTTAGCTGCAGCTTAGTTTCAAGGGGCAGCTGCCTAAAGACACCAGGGTCTGCGTGGTGTTGGCAGGGTAGGGTCCAGCAGAGCCATAGTCAGCCTCCTGCTGTGTTTGGTGTTATGGCCATCGGTCCAGTGGTGTGTCAGCTTGGGGGGTTATTTCACAGCGGACTGGTTTTTGACAGAGGAGGATGGTGTTTGATAAGAGCGAGCACTCTAGCTCTACGTGCAGTAAAACATATCAGCCACGTGTGGGTCACATCACGCACCCATCACAGGGTCTATCGCTGCACGGGTGCACTCGGCGCTGCACAGAGGTTTCTAAAATGGGGAGTCTAATCAGGACCGTGAGAAAGTTCACCAGCTAAAGAGGGGAAGTGCTCGCCTCTAGCTTGCCTAAAGCCACCAGAAACTAGCCGGCTGTCACACCCTGCTCATTGCCACCACATTCCCATTGCTAAATAGTGCAAATTCCCTTCGTGCTCTGTCTCATTTGTCAAATCCAACAGTTAAACCTGCATACCCACAACCATATGACTCTGGGGCAGCTGTACTTCTTGCTCCTTGTTCACTGCTGCAAACACTGACTGTGGCTGCTTGACTCGACAGCGCCCTTTGACCATCACCAGGGGCTTTCATATGATTCTTAACACCATGCAGCAGAAGTAAAGGCTGGTCAAGTGCTTAAGAGATTCGTTAATAACCTCTATCCTGGAATTATCCTCACAGACTGAGCTTGAGGACATGACAGCAGGGAACAGGGCTTCCCACCACTGCAAAGGCAGTTCTAGGAACAGAGCTGGTTTATTCTGCTTCGCTCATGCTTTTGCCCACTCACCCTCTCTGGGATACAGCCGTGTGTCCCAGGCTGGGCAGGCTGATGTGAAATAAGAACATTCACAGCAGGGTTTCGTGTAGCTGAACATCTCCTTATGACCTCTCTTGAGAGGCCATTCCTTCAAATTCAGGGCTGCAATGTTCTCAGAAGCTGGTGAACCCAAAAAGGTTCCTACAGACACAAGAGACTTCAGAGTTACTGTGTGTTCACCAATGAATCATGTATGTGCCAGCTTGTTCCCACAGAGCAATAGTGCCTTGCGTGTCTTATATCATGGGAGCACAAGCTGGGAGAAACTTTCAGAGTCTTCTCTGCCCAAAGCAAAATTCACCCTGCAGCATGTTAGTCTTGGCAGATGCTTATCTTAACTGGTTTTGACAGACTCATGATGACAGACACCCTGTGCCCTGCCCAGGCAAGCTATTCCAGGGATCTGCTAGAAGTTCTTCCTAACTGCATCTTACATTCCAAAAATTCAATTAATTACTTCTTGTCCAATCTACCATGGGAACAACAGACTTTTCCTTTCCACCTTACAACAGCCTTTAGTGTATATTTATAAACTATTACCACATTTCCTCTCCATCTCTTCTCCTTCATACTAAGAAAACGCTCCTAGGTCCTTAGAGGTCCTATTTTCTAAGAGTTCTGATTACACCCAGGAATCTTAGGCATACATGCAATTTCTCAGCTCAACAACACTGATGAACACAAGAGGAGGATGCAACATGGAAAACTTGAGCATCTAAAAGCATTACCATAATGACCCAAGATTGTAGTATAAGTCAGGTCACAGGAAAGCAGCGCATGCTGGGGTCAGTCAAAACAAAGAGTGTCTCAAGTGTAACAGAGGAGGACTATTTCTGCATGTTAGAAAATCCTTCTTTGTTTGAAAGTCCTTATTTCAAAAACAGGATACTAAAATTCAGTGGTCGGGCAAGGCATGGCTATGTAACACCAACATCAGAATGCAACTGCTGCCTTGGATAACAATGCAGCCCAAACTCTATCTTGAGTTTTGAATGAAAACTCTGCTGCACACAAACAGATGACAGAGAGACTCCTTTAGACTATTTTCCCCTTAGAATCTGCTTTTGTTGCAAATTCTTGATTTCAGAGAACGAGATCATGCACACAACTTATTTGATAACTCCCTGCTGAAGACAAGTAACAACATTATTTGCGGCAAGTCCTAATCAGGTCAGAACCAGAGCGTGGTATATTGTACTAGGGAGACAAATAAATCACTTTAATTCTCTGATTGCACTTAATATATTAAAACCTCAGTAACAAATAAGAAGCCAAAGCAAAGCAATATGTCCCTACCAAGATGTACAGATAATCCATACACACATCACACCATGATCACCACACAGACTAGTTGCAAAATCAAGTAAAGCTCTTCCAAAATGTGAGTGATTTAGGGTGCCAGCCTGAGATCTGTTTAAAATATAGGTTTCAGGTCTGAATGCTGCCTTCTCCCAAGGCATTTGTGAAAGGCTAATAAGAAACACGTGAAGTAACACAAACAGCAGTGGAATAATTTAAGGGCTTTGCACATTTTCTACAAAAATTTTGGGAACTGCAAACTGAAGCAAGGTGAAAAAAATCGCTTTCTTAGAGTCTGGATTTTTAGAAGATTCAATATTAGACGATTTCAGATGCTTTAGTCGAAATGTGTAAATATTAATAAAACACTCTCAAACCAGTTGTCCCTTTGAAGCTGAAAAGCCCCTCTTGCAAATAAATGATATCAAACATATGCAAAGGTTCCCTAATGAACTGCCGGTCCTTTCACTCTCCTGCCCAGCACTTGTAAAGCAAAGGGAAGTTGCTGTGATACCTTCTGGGCCTCACCCTCAGTTTCCCCTGGTGTTGCAGGCACCCTCTGACACTCAATCCCTGCAGTACTTACACTACTCCAGCAGATGAGATGGTTCGTTTCAGGATCTTCCACCAGTGTCCAGAGTTTGGTAAGGAAGGCTGGCACATTGCTGGAGTATCCATCCATCACCAGAGAGCTGGGTGAATCCTGCATAGTTTTTCAGTGCCCCAGCTACACTAACCCCATGGCTGCTGGCGTGCCTGCCTCCCCTCATGCGCGTGCGTCTGACAGAGAATGAACCACTGAATTTTATCCCAGGCCAGTGGAAAGTAGGCTCCCAGGGAGTCACATCAGCAGTGCTGCTTGCGTTCCTAAAAACTCAGCACAATGCCATGGCATCACCAGCCCCGGAGAACAATAGACAGAATGAAAATGCACTGCAGCCGATCTCGCAGAGCTGTGAATAAATACGCAGCGTCATGCAAAGGGAACACGTGCTGTGCAACTTATGCTGGGAGGTTAGCAAGTCACCGGAGTGAACCTACCTGCCGAGAGCCTGTGGGATACCCAGGCACAGCAATCACAGGTTTGTGAAAGTACTTCAGTTGTGATTTTTGGAATTTTCTTGTCCTAAATGTTGCCTGGCCAGATGTGAGGGCTGCACAACTTTGGCAGGGTTTTAAAAAGTCAAGATTGTAAGCCAGTTTGGCAACAGAGCCTATCTTATTGGTCAAGAGAAATGATTTGGCTCTTGGGTGAGAAGAGGGGGTGATAAAAAAGAGCTACATGTAGAGTCTAGACGACAATATGCTTCTTAAAAGGGGTAATGGTCTTGATCTGAAAGAGGGGAGATTTAGATTAGACATTAGGAAGAATTTATTTCCTGTAAGGGTGGGGAGGCCCTGGACCAGGTTGCCCAGAGCAGTGGTGGCTGCTCCATCCTTGGAGGTGTTCAAGGCAAGGCTGGATGGAGCTTGAAGCCCCTGATCCAGTGGGAGGTGTCCCTGCCCATGGCAGGTGATTGGAACTGAATGATCTTTAAGGTCCCTTCCAACCCAAACCATTCTATGATTATTACGACAAATGCTTTAGTTAGCTCTAAATATGTGTTCACAGTGTAGATTTATGCCAGAATCATTTCTACTCAGAAACTACTCTTCAAATAACATCCATCAAAATCTTTGGTACAACAGACCAACACACACATATCTCCTAATCCAGACGCAAGACAACTTGCATCTGAATGGAGATATGAGGTGGAAAATCCATCAACAGTCTCGATTCCCCTCAGAAACACTAATAATGTCATAAAAGAAAAAGTGTGAAAAAGCATTTAAATTTTCACGTGAAAATCAGCATTCCTGAGCAAAAGAAAGACAAGATGGACAAGAGAACTTGCAGGGCACGTGCCTTTTCTTACTACCTTGTGAGTGTTTTTCCTTAAGTGCTTTTTCTTCTGATTGTATTCTCTAACATGTTTCAGCTCCTGCTTTATTCCTCCGAGCTGGAAGCTACCTGACCATTGCACAACGGATGAGCTCAGCGTCACTGAAATGCCAGAAGAGGAATTATCAGGGTTAGAGTGGATTTCCCATCAGAAGACCGCAGTTTGTTGCTGTAACTCACAGAACCTGCATGGCTATGTATCCCCTAGGCAGAAAAAAGGCTGCATTGAAGCTGCCACTTCCTTAACTCCGTTTAAGTAGTTGCTGGGCACCTGACACAGTGTGCTTGACTTTTAGATTCTTTTAACATGTAAAATCAAAATATAAAAAAAACCCCCAACTTTGCTGAATTCCTCAGTTAAAACTCACAAAGGGTAAACTCGGATTCCCGCTAAATAAAGAAGCAGAGAAGGAAAAAAAGACCTGCCCCACATGCTCCCATAAAGAACAAAACAGGGGGAGGGGGAAATTCTAGTTCTCTGTAAAGCTCTCTGTCACATTTGAGTGTAAACGCTTGGTCTGCAGAAGAGGTGTGGATCATACCTAATAGCCAGTGCTGGTAAAACAGCACGTTCGCAGTGCAAAGGGCATTCTGCAGCATTTTCCTTATAGCCCTAAATCTTCTATCCCTATCCTCAAGCAGATCTCCATCATTTCCCCAAGAAATAAGTAGGAGCTGGTCTCCGAACTGACACTGGTTTTCAGGGGTTCCATTCCTTGGTGACCTTCAGAGTGCACTGTTTGAGACTTGAGCAGTGCCCGAGGAACACTTCTACCAGCTCCTGTGCCTCATATATCTATTTTGCACCAACAGTGAAACAGAAGGCCTACTGCAGAAACTGGTAGCTTAATTGCAGTGGTCCTTGCTTGTAATGAGTTGTGACAGCTTGAAAAAAAAAAGTTTTATTACTGTGACTCCAGTTGTCAGAAATGGCATTTATACCTGTCTGACTTAGGAACAGAAAAGTATATTTTGATTAAACTTCCACGTGAACTACAATGCAAAAGAATATGTGCCTGGGAAGAAAGCTGAGGTTCATAGCATCAGGCCATTACCCTTTTCATTCATCATCTTCCAAAATGTGTTTTAACCATCTTCTAGATTTCTGCAAAAATACAACTACCAACCTGACGTATTTTTTTCAACCCTCTCATAAACAAGTGAGGGATTTTTACATGCAAACATTCTCCCTCCCAGGATAGCACTGGAGCATGGACCGAGCCTCACAACCTCCCTCCGAATTTCACAGCAGGCCTCTTGCTTTTGAAACCCCAAGTCCTGGGGTCACAGAATTATCTCAGCATCACAGATTTCATTTAAATGAAACCCTGTGCTTCTAGATATCCTCAAAGTAGGGAAAGAGTTGAAAAACATGAAGCAAGTTCAGACCAGTGATGAAAAAGCATAACTCGGAGAGGAACACAACTGGATATTTTTCTAGAATATACTGCTTTGAAGCGTGGCTCAGTATTTTGAGTGTAACATCGCAGTAGCATAGCAGCTCTACTATCTTATCTAGCATCTTATCAGTGACAACCCCCCCTTTCCACCTACCACTGAGCTAGGATGGCTAAGTGGTACAGTCCTTCTTCCTTCCCGGGAACTCACTATCTGCTGTCATTTTCTCTGACAATCACCTTGACCGCTTGGAAAAGCTTCAAAATATGGCCTGGGAGCAGGAAGACAGGCAGAAAGGCAGAATTATTAGTGTTGCTTTAAGTAACGTAATGGCTTTGAGTCAGTGAGAAGCGTGGTTCCTGGCCCGTGAGTGCTGCGGGTTGGCTTGGTTCCCCTTGGGCGCCTGCCCCGGTGAGGACCGCGGGTTTGGACTGGCTCTCGTGAGCCGTCGAGGATCTCCACTTTATTAACCACATGACGGAGGAGCATTGCTGGTTGCTGCCCCGAGCTCTCAGCCCAGCGGGGAAACCAGGCAGATGCAGGCTGGGAGCGAGCGTTTGGCAGCGCAAACAGGAACAGGCAGCGCTGCACTCAGGCGAGACACCCAATACACCCACCACGCTATCACCTCCGGACCTTGCAAGCCGTCCAGGCAGAGATACACCATAAATCTTGAGCAAAGCGTGTCTTTTTCTGTGCTCCCCATACCGTCTGCACCCCAGAGGGAGGAGCAGAGGTGAGGATGCCAAGAATAACCACAGAGAGAGGCGCCTTCCCAGCACGCAGGCTGGGAGCCAGGATGCTGTGCCACCCTTTATGGGAATGCTCAGATTTATAGCCCTGTCTTCTTCCTTCTTCAGCACCCATTCCCCTCCCATCACTCTTGAGTTATCTAACACCCTGCTTCCTCCCAATACAAGCGGTAGGAGCTGCCAGACTTACAGGGAGCCCCTGGAAAGCAGGGGGGCTCAGGGTGCCAGCATCCATCCTCCCCCAGCCACAGGACACCCAAATCTCACACTGGCTGAGCCCCACTGAGCCACAGCCTCTCACCTCACTGGCATGTTTATTTCCCGAGTGAGAAACAACAGGCTGAAACTCAAAGTATTTACTAAGCACTTTGATCCTGTCACAGGGGATGCTCCCTGAAAGCACCCACTCAGCAAGGGTCAGCAGAAGAGAAACTCTGCTTCCAGCTACCCTTTCCTTTTTTTAATCTCTTCAGTATACAGCGAACAGATTGGCTTCAAAGAAAAAATGTTTGAGACGTGGGTTGTTGATGGTTCCCAGAGTAACTCACCCCGTGGTTCCCACCTGGCTCTGGGAGCTGGCACTGCTTCACACTTGTTTTTTGTAAGGGAAGGTTGGGATGTCTGAGCTCATTTAACCCCATTAAACCGTAAAGGCATGAACTCATGAGTTCCTTCTTAAACCATCAGCAAGTAAAAGCCTGGTTTCTGGAAGGACTGGCACCACCAGGCAACCGACCCTGAAGGTCTCCTGGATGCTGCCTGCAAACCAGGGCACTGAGAGCCAGGCTGGATTAACCCCTGCAGGGATTTATTTCAGTTATGTTTTCCCTTTGCAAACAAATCTACTTATACTGTTAAAATACTACAGTTGTAAGGTAGCACTAAATAGGTATGAATAATATGTTCAATAATGCTTTCTACTTTTGTTTGAAATTCAGTTCCCCAGAGGGTTTGCACAAACTGACTGCCAAGCCAGAAAAACTGACCCAAGGACCATGGCGCCTTCTTGCTAGCTGGGGACAAACCAGGGAGCTGCTGTTACCCCTCTGCTTGCAAGAGGACATCTACGCAAGACAAACACAGCTGGGGAACCTGAGGTTGAGTGCTGGAGACCTAAATCCAGCTCCTTGCTTTGCTTGCCACAGAACCTCTCATGGACTTGGGAAAAGCTGCTTTACTCTACCTGTCCATTCAGTTCATCAGAGAAGCACAGTGGAATTAAAAGCCTGACCTGGCTCAGAAAGAGGTGGAAGACCATTCAGGTATCACCGCAGGAAGGGCTAAACCAGAGTGGCCAGCAGAATTCGATGGCTATATTGACACCATCCTCTTTGCCCTCCTGCAGGCCATGCGAGGACCAGCCCAGATGTCCCTATCTGCTCACTGTGCTTAGTACAACACTGCTCTCATTTTGCTAAGCAGAGTCCCAGAGGTCTTCTCTATCAGAGCTGTTCTCACAGGGTCTAACTTCTTGTCCATCTCTTTTTGGAGCTTTCCTCCTTCCCCCACTGCACTCTTGGACAGCGGTGTCCTATTGAGCCTGCTGGATTTGCTTGAAAAAGGAAATTCCACATGATTAATCCCTCTCCCCTCTTGAGTAAAGGGAAACTTCTAGATGCTGCTACAGATGCTGCAGAGTTACTGTGTTGCTCAAATTGTTCCGGGATGCCTTTTCAAGATGAGCTCCAGGGAAGGGAGGGTGTAAGAGCTGATCTTCCTCTGCTGCTCGGTAGTAACCAACTCAAACAATCTCTGTTTCCACCTCTCGCTATCAGCATCAGAGGGGAAAGCTGACAAGTGCAGGCCAGGACCCACCAGTGCTACCAGCCATGAGCTAGGCAAGGGGTTCAAGCAATCCCACTCTCCTCCATCCCTAACAGATCAGGGACATGCACCCAGTCACCGCCGGTGAGCAGCTCTCAAGCTACCTGAACATATCAATTTGTGACTGTCTCATACATCCCCACCTACATGAATGACCAAAGCTGGGTGGGCATTCAGCTGCCACCAGAGCCACAAGCTGTGCATAGAGACCTGGAGGCATCACGCCACAGCAGAAACCCTTCAGCCCTCCTCAGCCTCCTTTCTCTAGGCTAAAACATCCCAGTTAGCCACTCCCATGACCTCCGTGCTCCAGCCCCTTCCCCAGCTTCGTTGCCCTTCTCTGATTATGCTCCAGACCCTCAATGTCCTTCTTGCAGTGAGAGGCCCAAAACTGAACACAGGATTTGAGGTGCAGCCTCAGCAGCACCAAGTACATGGGGATGATCCCTTCCCTACTCTTGCTGGCCACACTATTTCTGATACAAGCCAGGATGCTGCTGGTCTTCTTGGCCACCTGGGCACACTGCTGGCTCATGTTCAGCCAACTGTGAACCAACACTCACAGGTCCTTTTCTGCCAGGCAGAGCTCCAGCCACTCTTCCCCAAGCCTGGTATGTTGCCTGGGTTTGTATGGCCCAAACACGGGGCCTGGCACTTGGCCTTGCTGAGCCCCGTCCCGTTGGTTGCAGCCCGTGGATCCAGCCTGTCCAGGTCCCTCTGCAGACCCTCCCTGCCCTCAAGCAGATCGACTCTCCTGCTCAGCTTAGTGTCATCTGCAAACTGACTGAGAGTACACTCAACGCATTTGTGCAGATCATTGAAAATGACATTAAACAGAACTGGACCCAACACTGAGCCCTGGGGACACGGCTTGTGACCAGCAAGAAATGGAACACGTTCAGGGAAAGTGGAATAACCCTTCCACTTCAATGCCATGTTTGCTGTTGATCTGTTACCCCGCTTGGCCCATGCCCAGGTGCCTCCCGAGTGGAGCTCAACCAGTGGAGCAGCAGACAGTGCCACCGCCCGTTCCTGCTGTCGGTGGAGCAGGGAATGTTGCCACTGCCCATTCCTTGTGCCAGTGGAGGAGCAGACGATGCCACTGCCCATTCCTGGTGCCAGTGGAGGAGTAGACGGTCCCACTGCCCATTCCTGGTGCCAGTGGAGCAGGGAATGTTGCCACTGCCCATTCCTGGTGTCAGTGGAGGAGCAGATGGTGCCACTGCCCATTCCTTGTGCCAATGGAGGAGCAGACGATGCCACTGCCCATTCCTGGTGCCAGTGGAGGAGTAGACGGTCCCACTGCCCATTCCTGGTGCCAGTGGAGCAGGGAATGTTGCCACTGCCCATTCCTGGTGCCAGTGGAGGAGCAGATGGTGCCACTGCCCATTCCCGGTGCCAGTGGAGGAGCAGATGGTGCCACTGCCCATTCCTGGTGCCAGTGGAGGAGCAGACGGTGCCACTGCCCATTCCTGGTGCCAGTGGAGGAGCAGATGGTGCCACTGCCCATTCCTGGTGCCAGTGGAGGAGCAGACGGTGCCACTGCCCATTCCTGGTGCCAGTGGAGGAGCAGACGGTGCCACTGCCCATTCCTGGTGCCCGTGGAGGAGTAGACGGTCCCACTGCCCATTCCTGGTGCCAGTGGAGCAGGGAATGTTGCCACTGCCCATTCCTGGTGCCAGTGGAGGAGCAGATGGTGCCACTGCCCATTCCTGGTGCCAGTGGAGGAGCAGACGGTGCCACTGCCCATTCCTGGTGCCAGTGCAGGAGCAGACGGTGCCACTGCCCATTCCTGGTGCCAGTGGAGGAGCGGATGATGCCGCTGCCCATTCCCGGTGCCAGTGGAGGAGTAGACGGTCCCACTGCCCATTCCTGGTGCCAGTGGAGCAGGGAATGTTGCCACTGCCCATTCCTGGTGCCAGTGGAGGAGCGGATGGTGCCACTGCCCATTCCTGGTGCCAGTGGAGGAGCAGACGGTGCCACTGCCCATTCCTGGTGTCAGTGAATCACAGAATCGCTTGGCTGGAGAAGCCCTTTGAGATCACGAATCCCAACCCCACCTCTCCACTACTAAACCATACCCCTGAGCACTTCATCTCCATGTCTTTTAAACACTTCCAGGGACGGTGACTTGACCAGCTCTCCAGGCAGCTCTTCCAATGCCCAATAACCCTTTCGGTGAAGAATTTTTTCCTAATACTCAATCTAAACGTCTCCGGGTGCAACTTGAGGCCATCTCCTCTCATCCTACCCCTCATCACTCGGGAGAAGGGACCAGCACCCGTCTCCCTACAGCCTCCTCTGAGGGAGCTGCAGACAGCGATGAGGTCTCCTCTCAGCTCCTCTTCTCCAGGCTGACCAGACCCAGGTCCCAGAACTCCTGAGCTCCAGCCACCCCCCCACCCCAACCTCGGGGCCCTCGAGAGGCCGCGGGCGGTGCCGGCGCCGCTGCGCAGGGACGGAAGAGGCAGCGGGAGGAGGACGAGGAGGAGGAAAGAAGAGGAGGAGGAGGAAGAAGAGGAGGAGGAGGAAGAAGAGGGGGAGGAGGAAAGAAGAGGAGGTGGAGGAAGAAGAGGAGGAGGAAGAAAAGAAGGAGGAGGAAGAGAAGGAGGAGGAAAAAGAGGAGGAGGAAAACGAGGAGGAGGAGGTAAAGGCCCCCGGGGTCTCGGGGTCGTGGGGCGGGGCGGGGCCTCCCTGCGGCGGGGACCAGCCGGGCCCTACCCGCGGCTGGGGCTGCCCTGGCCCCGCTGCCTTCGCTTTTCTGCCTTAAACAAGCACCCAGGCCTCTCCCCGTGACGGGAACCCGGCAGCTGCAGCTGCTCGGTGTGTGCTGGAGGGATGGGAGAACTACAATCCCATCGCTCCCGCCCGAGGGAGTCGGGGACTGATGCAGAAAGTGGTCAGTGAAACGGGAGGTGTCTGTGCTGAGCAGAGGTGTTTGCTCTAAGCACCTCTCTCTGCAGCCTTTCCCCGTCTCAAACGCAAGGTCAGGCAGAGCCGGAGCCAGCTGCAAAGTAGCAGAGACTTGACTGGTGTGAAGTTCATAATAACATTAGAATTTGCCCTTGGAAAGTAACAGAATGTGTCTACATTTCTGGGAAAATTTATCCCTGTTGCCTGTAAGTGGGAAATCTATTCTGTCCCCAGCTCTTGCCTCGCTGCACACGGCTGATGGAGATCACCCCCTCGTGTTGCCCGGGCCTGATAAAGGATACTTGCTTTCTGAAACTCCAAAACGAGTCTTAAAGAGTTTTATTTGCTAGAATTTTCGGTATCAAGACTGACTGCCAAGGGAGCACTGGGATCAGGCAGCACTCATCATCCTGGAAATCTCGCTCACTTGGGATAACGTGTAAAGGCACAACAGCAAAGGGCTCCTTACCTGGGTTTGTGCAAGCTGGTGTGATTTCCAGGCTCCTCGACACTGTTGAGTTGTTGGGTCAGGCAGCTGCGGTGAAGCAAGAACCTGGTCTGTGTTGGGAAGGGGTGCAGAGGCAGCAGGGACCACGCTGTGATGAGGGGAGCAGAATGAAGCAGGGTCGTGTGCAGTTCTTGTGCCTCTGGGAGCTCTCAGGTATGTGCACTGGAACAGGCTGCCCGGGGGGGTGGTTGAGTCACCTTCCCTGGAGGTGCTTAAAAGATGGGTGGATGAGGTGCTGAGGAGCATGATTTAGTGATTGATAGGAGTGGCTGGATTCAATGATCCTGTGGGTCTTTTCCAACCTAGTGATTCTGTGAAATATTGCACACCCGTAGCTTTCTAAGATGTGACTCATTTCTGTACCTTCCTTCTGTGAGATGCTAGGAGATGGGCGCCTTGATTCTAAACTTCCTGGTGTTTCAGGCTCAGAGCAGACCTGGACTGCAGTAGCAGTGCATACTCCTCTTTCTTCTTTATGAGATGCTTTTCTAAAAGGGCCCATGGCCTGGAAAACCACTCACCCATGTCCCACAGGCACTCCTTGAACTTGGAGTTCAGTGGGAATTTTGTGATTTGCTGGTTATTTCCTGTGTTTTCTGAACAAGGAAAAGGCTCCTGTGCTGGGCACAGTTCGAGGTTATAGTAAGGAGACCAGGTGGGCCGTATGTTCTAGTGCCCTGCTGGACATGCTGCAAGGGATGGAGATAGTTCCCAGCCCCAGCTACTGCCTGGAGGAGGACAGCCTGTCCATGGGAGCTCATCCTTCTTGGCCTGGGACAACAAAAGACTTGCACACCCACCCACATTTGAAGAGAGGGATGCCGTGATGGGCAGCAGTTGTGTTGTCAGACTGGTGCTTTGCAGCTGAGGGAAGGCTGTTGAGTTGAGCAAGAGAGCAGAAAGCAGGAAAGAAGGGGTGCCTGTGGGAAGCAGCTGATCATAGAATCATAGAATCACCAGGTTGGAAAAGACCCACCGGATCGTCGAGTCTAACCATTCCTATCAATCACTAAACCATGTACCTCAGCACCTTGTCCACCCGTCCCTTAAACCCCTCCAGGGAAAGTGACTCAACCCCCTCCTTGGGCAGCCTGTTCTAGTGCCCAGTGACCCTTTCTGTGAAATATCTTTTCTTGATGTTCAGCCTGAACCTCCCCTGGTGGAGCTTGAGGCCATTCCCTCTCGTCCTGTCCCCTGTTACTTGGGAAAAGAGCCCAGCACCCTCCTCTCCACAACCTCCTTTCAGGGAGTTGGAGAGAGCAATGAGGTCTCCCCTCAGCCTCCTCTTCTCCAGGCTAAACTCCTGATGGTGTGACGGGAGTACAAACAAGGAGTGAGAGAGGAGGGCTAGGATGCAGGACTCAGGGTGAAGCAAAAGTCCTAAATTACTTATTGCTGTGGTGTGATGGAAGGTCTGGCTCCGAGCACTGCTGTCTGTGGGAGCAGTTTTGGGGTTTCTGTTCTGAATATCCATCGCCTGGGAGGTGTTTTGCTGTCAGGGCAGGGTTGGGTTGCAGATGTAAGCACTGTGTTAGACACCCAGCGAGGAGCAGGCCTTCTGATGAGAACAGAGATGTAGATGTGCTGTCTTTCACATACACTGCTGCAAGAGGCAGATGGAAAAGAAGTGATAAATGAGTTGGGACATAAAGCAGAGCATCCTGCTGAGTGAGCCCTGAGCTCTGTAACACATTCTTTAGTGAGGACAACCAGGGGACCAGGACCTTGGGCAAAACGTCTCTGCCTGAAATAGGGCTTCAGTCCACATGAATGTGCCAGAACCGCGACTCCCTGGAGTATGCCAACTGTGCATCTTTAGACTTTGCCAGGTTGGCTGGGCAGTCAGAGGCACAAGGACTGAAACTCTTTAATCTGAAGTCTCTTTGGATTATAAAATGAATGGATTCCAGCAGAAAATGAAAGCAGAGCTTTATGAGCTGCTGAGTTGTTAGGACACCTCCTCCCACTGTGCTTTGCTTTGCAGAATAATAGTAAACTATTCAAAGGTTACACTTGCTTTAACAACATCACCCTCTCCTCTAGGAAATAAGGGTAAATCCCCATAATACTGTCATGTTTGTGCTTAGGGTTTGCTGTAAGCATTCACCTGGCATCCGGCTGTTTTCCCTATGGTCTCTCAGCCCACCTGTGTGATTTTGTAGGGTGTTGAAGATGGCAAGCAGCTCTGCTCCTTGGATTGGCAGCGCTTACCTCTTCCTCCAGTCAACATGCAAGACCATCGTTCTGCCATCTCTCTACGAAAGCTCCCAGAAGAAACCTTGCGTGTTCAAGGCACTGAAGCTGGCATTAGCAGGTACCCATCCTCACTGATACCTTGGCACATTGTCTCATAACTCTTCATGCAACACTGTGCCTTTCTTTAATCTCACATGCATGGGTAAGGAAAGCTGGTGACTACTGAATTTAGGAAGGACGGTAAGGTGGAGCAACTTCAGAGGTCCACTGAGATGGTTGAGGGCTTGAGCACTTGTTCTGTGAGGAGAAACTGAGGGAGTTGGACTTGTTCAGCTTGGAGAAGGCTTTGGGGCACCTACCAGCTGCCTGCCACTACCTATGAGGAGGGAGAGATGGAGCCACACTCTTCACACTGGTGCATTGAGAATAAGAGACAACAGGCATGAATTGAAACAACATATAGATACCAAACGTAAGGACAAATATTTCTCCCATAAAGACAATCAATCAGTTGCTCCTTCCTTGGGAGCTTTCAAAATAGGACTGGACAAAGCCCTGAGCAACTTGACCTCCGAGCTTACCCTGCTTTCCTTGGGAGGCTGGGCTTGAGACTTCCTGGGCTTCCTTCCAACTTGAACTATCCTATGAATTTATCCTACTTTATGAATGTTTGTTTAAGCCCATTTGTGTAAGAGGCAAAAAGATTGCAGTTGCCACAAAAGAAGATTTAATTTCTTCTTTGAGAAGCTGATTTTTAAAATTGGTGGTAGCCAGTATATATTCTTTTCTGATATGAACAGGCACAATTACATTGGCTTCAGTCGTATGTGATTTTATTTACACCAGAAAAGGACTTGAGATTCAAGTGGCCATAAAACTATGTTTTTTTAATTCATCCGGGCACCAAGGTGACTGCAGAATAACAGTAATTTGAAGAGTTTATCATATTTACCTCAAATGACTCTCATGATGTTCTTTGCCTGTCATACAGCTGTACCTATATTGTTTAACTGGGCTTGAGGGATTATACTGCAACTTCTTCTGGCAGTCGTCAGTCCAGCAAAGCAGCTAGTTTATCCCATATCATCTTGCAGCTCAATCTGAAGATGTGAAGCCTGACAGAGTTGCCCAGTTAGGCTTGATTTATGGCTGCTTTGTTTCACTGGAATGTGAATCTACCCAGACGTTTAAAGGAAAGCCCACAAAACTTCTAAATCTTACCATGCTTATTCAGACCTAAAAAGGACATGAAATTTGAAGCTGTCTGAAGTCTTGTGAAGAAATGCGTGCAAAGTCCTCTCTTTTGAGGTATCTTTATGGCTGTTTTGTACACCATTAATAACGGTTTCCATATCTGTACAGCTTTTCCCTCTCCATCCCTCTTACCCTGTTATGGAAGCTTTTGTTTAACCAGCACTCATGAGGAGAAAAAAAAAAAAGCAATAAAAAGACATTTCTCATCAGCAACAGTGAATGAAAATGCTGTTCCTAGGTGCCTAGCCCCATGTCCCAGTTACACATCTGATCCAAACTAGACTTTCTGATGCAACCAGGACTCTGTAAACCCTCTAAAGCTGTTGTTAGATCCCATACTTTTAAATGCCAAGTCACTTCTCCCAGTTCTTTGCCTTGAGATTCTTCTCCAAGCGTGTCTGAATAATACTGTGATGCATAGTGTAGAAATATCCAATGTATTGCCAGTGTGAGCTGGTGCCCCCGTGCAGCTCTACGCAACCACAGGCCAAGGGGTGAATTTGTGTCTGGAAGCAGTGCAGCCAACCCCTCACAGGCCTCTGCTGCAAAAGAGGAAAACACATACTTCAAACTGCCATCATCAGCTTATAAAATCCCCAAGGAGGCAAGGTCAATGTGTACAGCTAATCAAAACTAAATTTTGCTGGATGAAGGAAGACAGAAGGTCTGGCCAATTCCTGGTATTCCTCTTGCTTGTGCTCCCCCTGTGCCAGTGTTAGAGGGTATGTCTGTGGCTTCTCCTTGCTTAGGATTCACTGTGAATTAATTCTCTGTGCAACAGAGCTTAGCAGATCAAGGCCGAATCTCAAGCAACCAAAATTCCTGTGGCTGGATCTATTGTTTGCCATTAATGTGTTGAAGGCTCAGAACCAGACAAAGTTACCTCTAAGTAAGAGGTGGAAAGGAAACTCTAGGTCTTTTTCCAGGACATCATTACTCCATATAACTCCAGGTGCAAAGGTGGCAGTCTGACAGCACTGAGCTGAACTATGCACTTTTGTCTATAAAACTTTCTGTGCTACTGGTTTAGCACAACCATTTATCCCTTGGAAGGGGAACCTCAGGCTTAAAACCTCCCCTAATAAACAGTACTGAGATAATTGCCTGGACTGCCATACCATGTGGCTTCAGCTGGACACCGTACTTCATGGTGATTAATGGTGCAGAGCAGCAAAATATTAATCCTTTCCTCTTGGTTTTACACAGAGGTTTTTCATCCCAGAGAACTTTATCACACAAGAGAATCCAAAAGCTACTCCATTGCAGGCTTGGTGGTGGATGGGAGTGGGTCTGGGTTGTCTGTCTTATGCCTGGATAGTGACTTTGCTCACTTCTCCTTGCCAGACTCCACTGGCAGCCTGAATGGTGTGGACATGCTCAAAGTGCACTGCAGCCACCCACACCTGATAGTCCAGCTCAAGTTCTGCAAGCAGGAGAACTGCCGTCGGTTCCTGCAGAGTTACCGGGAGGGAGCACTCCAGCAGTCCCTCCAGAATCATCTCCAGCTGTCCTTGGCCATGACCACAGTGCCTCTTGAAATGGAGCTGAAGGCTGGCAACGAGCACCTCGACAACATGCTAAAGGATGAGGATCGCTGCCTAGAGTGCATCTACAAGGAAAAGGTGAGTGGGAGAGGAAGGGAGGCCAGGCAGCGATGAGAAGCGGTAGCACAGGACTCGGGAAGGTGTGTACAAAGCTTGCTCTGCTGTAGCGTGCTGGGTTGTTGGGTTCTCTGTCCTTCAGTTCTCAACTGTAATATGGAGAAACAGCTCTGCCTTTCTCCAGAAAAGAGCTGTGCACTTTTCTGGAAGGGGAATAGAGTTACCTAAAACAGCCTACAGAGATTCTGCCACATCACTGTGCTTTCTGTGTATAACAGTTAGTATGGCTGTCATCACTAAGATAAGGAATTGTAGAAGATACTGTTGAAAGCACAAGCAAGTGTGCCTTGATAGACCTGTGAGGCAGCCAGAGAGGACAGCAGTCCTATGTGGTACCATCACCTCTAAGCACCTTCCTCCCCCATCTCACACACCACCTCCTCAGGGAGTAGCAATGGGAACTACACCTAGAAACAAATGTGAGTGCAAACACTCTGCACATTATACCAACAGCTTGTGACAGAGTGGTGACACACAGCATCTGCTGGCAGCAGGACTGGGCTGCCCTTCTGAAGGCAAAGTCTCTTTCTCAGGGGTGATAGCTAATGTTTAACTCACCTGGAACTAGCAATACCTTATAGCTCTGGCTCCCTCAAGATGGTCCAGAGAAACAGGTAGTCACCACCTACTGGGAAGATAAGGTACAAGAGCATTTTTTCCTAGGCTTCTTTTCTGCAAAAACAGAGAACGACATATAAACTTTTCAGTCCTGGACCAAACAATATCTCATACCTTGTCAACTTCTGCTTGCTACTCCCTCCCTCTGCTGAACTAGCTGAGCAGACAAAAGAGATGGACTTATTCTCAGTTCCCCAAAACCGACTCTGTCTGACCTCTGCCTAACAGTGCAAGAGGCAGGAAGATGACACCAGGGCACAGCTGTCCCTGTCTGAGGGCAGTGCTGGGTACCAGCCTGTGATACATGAGGTAAACACCAGGCTGCTTTGGCTCTTCCCCATGTGCTTTGCCTTCTTTCCTCCTTTTCTTGTTACCTGTTTTTTTGGAGGTCAAACTAGTTTTCTCATGGCTTGTGAGAAAAACTGGCTTGAAAAGGATCCAGGAACAACAAAACTTATGTAATGGAGGGGCAAAGAGAGAGAGAAGGTGGGTACAGGAACTGCCTGCTTTGGTGGTCTTGAGATCTTGGATCAGATCACCATATTCTGTGGGTCTGGCCCTCATGTGGAGCACATCAGAGATGTCGTGCTGCCTGTGGTGCTGACAGTAAATGTGGACTAGTAGCAGTTCTGTGCAACCTGTAAGCATTCACTGCTCCATGTGACAAACCCAGGAAAGGGAGATTGCCTGTTTCATATCACATCACAGATTTGAAGTCACAGATCTACAGCCAGAACTTCATTAGACTCTCTCATTTGATGAGTTTACATCTCAGGCTATAGCTATCTCCTTGCTCTCTTGACACCATCAGCTTAAGCTGCATCTCCCAGGTAAGCACCTACAGCTCTGCGAGGTGGTAAACCTGGCACAAAGCACTGATGCTGTTCTCATTGCAGCCTGACCGCCTGCGGGATGAGGAGATCACAGAGCTGGAGGAATGCCTCAAGAGCTTGATTGTTCACCAGAGCATCAACAACAACATAGCTGTAAAAGACTGCACGTCTCCGAACTCCCCATCTCTACCTTATCCTTCTCAAGGCAGCTCCCTTTCCTCACAAGTCACCTTCATCTTTCAGGGACAAGAGTTTGGTGAGTAGAATTGATTAAAAAAGCCCCTGGTATTCCTTGCCTCAAAGCCGAAAAGAAAGGATTAATGTAACTACATATTGGGATCTAACTCAGATAAACCAAGAATTTCTCAGCATCCCATCAGGAAGGAATTACAATGGTCCTAAGATATTGCCCCAGTGCTTCAGATCAAGCCTCAACCTGTTTTCTTTCTGGGGTGGCACAGAACCAAGTGCTTCAGAGTCAGTGTCCCTTCCAGGTTCCTCACGTTTTAGAACTTCATTCTGAAAGGAAGAATACAGAGTAGTTGTCTTCTTCCACATCGTTTGGTTGAGGTGAGTTAACAGCATAGGTTGGATCAGATTGGGAAGGTAATACAGACATCACTAGCCTTGCTTTCAGCAGGGACTAATTTGCCCAGGCTCCCTGCAGTACAACGGCTTTCTCTGGGATCTGACCCTACAGAGAGCTATGAGATAGTCTGGCATGGCAATATTAGCTTGAGATCAGCTAGATCGGCTTTTGCGGGGCTGAAACAAATAAAGAGGATGTCCATCACATGAAAAAAAAAAAGGCAAAACAGAGGACAGTCCCATCCTGAGGGAGAAAAAACCATGAAAATAGAAAATAGATATTGCCAAACTTGCAGGGTCTGACCAAGCCTATATATTATGAGATTATGGGAGGATTTAGAGGGGAGATTGAGATGAGATCTGAGGGACAAATGTTTTCCTGTTAGGGTGGGGAGGCCCTGGCCCAGGTTGCCCAGAGAAGTGGTGGCTGCCCCATCCCTGGAGGGGTTCGAGGCCAGGTTGGATGGGGCTTGGAGCAACCTGGTCCAGTGGGAGGTGTCCCTGCCTATTTCAGGGAGTTGGAACTGGGTGATCTTTAAGGTCCTTTCCAACTCAAACCATTCTCTGTTTCTGTGATCTCCCCCAAAACCTCTTTACAATGCAATACAAAGCAACCCTTCTATGATTCTATGATATTTGGTAAAGGAATAGTCTGAGCAAGGCAGGGAGCTCAAGTGTGTGAGGGCAGATGGCTGTGAGCAGGTAAATGTGCCATCACATGCCAGTTTGCCACTCGAGGCACCAGCAATGCCCCGCTGGATGGCAGTGGAAAGCAGACACCTCTGGCTCATACACAAAGAGTAGGGAGACCCTAAATGAGGCTTACTCCAGCTGATTTTCCCTTCTCAGTGGTGGAGGAATGCCATCAGAGTGCACAGACCCATGTGCATGACCCCCTGCCCATGGTGGGACAGTCCCTTTAGCTTCACTGCTTTTGTGCTTTGACTCCAAACTCACAGCTGCCCTGGTGTTAGAACACCAGAGGACAAGCAGAGCAACTCCATACCGGTTTAACAGTGCACTGGGGGTGCTGAACAGACTCCTTACTCCACAGAATATTGAGCAAACCTTGGACTGACACAATCAGCCGTGAAACCCCTGTGTTTGACCTGGCCTCTGTCCCTTTCAGCCAACAGAGTGCTCACACCAGACGACCACCAGAAATTTGCCAAGCTCGTCTCCAAGAAATGGAAGCAAGTGGGGCGCTCTTTGCAGAAGTACTGCCGAGGCCTGCGTGATCCTGTCATTGATAACCTGGCCCTCGAATATGACCGAGAGGGACTGTATGAACAAGCCTATCAGCTTCTTCTCAGGTTTATCCAGTCAGAGGGGAAGAAGGCCACAATTGCACTGCTGATTGCAGCTCTGGAAGAAAATGGTCTCATCAGCTTGGCTGAGGAGCTCTTGGGCCTCCATTCCAACGAGGACTGCTCCTAGAGCCCCAAGGGTGGTGGCATTGCTAAGGGCTTTCTTGCTTTAGCTAGTGTATGAAACTGCTGCCAGGGTCTGGGAATGTAAAATCCTGAAAATCATCACATGTGGGAATGCCTGGGAGAGAGGTTCTGTGCTCACAGAAGCCAGCACAGAGCTCTGATGTTCCTGATTTCATTCCATTTCCAGAAGTCAACGCTACCTTCCTGTGAACTGGTGAGAGAGGCTTCCAGGCTGCCTTTCTTCAAGACTGAAATGTCACAAGGAAGCAGCCAGACACTTAGAGAACCCTGGGGAAGGGCGGGGAAGAGGAGGAATGCAAAGAATAAAAGCATCTTGGAGCTTTTCTCAGGAGCCAACAATGCCACTCAGGCTGTAGCCCACAGCCATCACTGGAGAGATGCAGTATATTTTTTTTTATTGAAGACATGTATGCCTTCAGGCATGACATCAAGCAAAGACGGAGGGGAAAATTTATATTATTTTCTTTCCTTGTTCTTCAAATGGGGAACATCCATGGCAGATGCATCTGCCCTGCCCTACCCTAGAATAGCTCCTTCTCACCTCTCACTACCTGAAGGTTTTCCTTCTACCTGGGACAGTCACAGTTTTCCACAGCACAAGATTGCTGCTGTAGAACAAATTTCAGGCACTGAACAAGTGATATGGACAAACACAAATTCAGAGAATGATTCCCAACTGTTTCTGGACCGTGGTGGACGATAATATATTGACAACATTGTGCTTAACTGTCTTCCACCAACTTGAGGGAGGCTACATCTGTGAAAATCAAAACACAGCGCTGAAAGGAAAACAGTCTCCTAGCTCGCAAGTTACTTGTGGAGCACAATTGGAACCGCAGCTTTAAGGTTTGTCACAGCACCAGTGCCATCCTGACCCACAGAGCTGAGCCATCGCCTCTGACCAGCTGACTGCAAGTGCCTTCGATGTCCTCTGAATCCTCTGCCTGCTGAGTTCACCAGGGAGGACAGCTGACACCTCTGCATCTCACAAGTGTTGGGACCTGCACAGAGCCTTTCCCTGGTGGCGTGGCCACTGTGTGATAGCTGGGCATCCGCTGCTGTGCCTGGATTTACCTACCCTGATTTTGAGGGTATAAATGGCTGAAAAGACAAAGCACCCAAAGCCCACGGCTGACTGGTGTTTTTAGTTCTGGTGGGAGAAGCCAACTGTCCTGGTTTGGTTGATGCAAATTGTAGCAGAGCAGAGTTTACACCTCTGCCCACGACAAAGCACAAAGCAACAAGTGTCTACCCTGGCGTGGATCCTGTGAAGCGCAGCAGCAGCTTGATTACCTTTGACATATTCTCAATGCTTTCCTGATACTTCTTGACTTATCCTTTTCCATTAATTCTATCCCTGCTTGCCCTTCCCATCTGTGGGAATAGCTAGTGTGCCTTGCAAATATTTCAGATGCAGAGGGTGGCTCTGCCAGTACACATAAAACCTGTGCGTGCACCCAAATATTGGGCCACTAGCAGGCATGGTAGGTCTAGATTTCAGGGAAGCCCTGATGGCCTTTGAAACCACAACTCAAATCTTAATCCTTCACTATAGTCAAAGCTCTAATTTGAGAAGGAGGAACACAACCTTGAATTCAGGTGTGGGCTCAGATCTGACCTCCTGGTGCTGGTGTCACTCCCGTAGCTTCTGCCAAAATGCATGTTGTGAGGATCAGCTAACTGAGACCTGCACAAACGGGGTTTAGATGGCCAGGGTCCACCTACCTCGGATGAGCTGAGCATCCCATTCCTTAGTGTGAGCCTGAGGAACCTAGCATTTTTTCCTGAAGTCTGAATCCCAAAGATTATATACACAGTATGGAAAGGAAACAGGGAGACAAAGACGGGGAGATGTTTTTGGGATGTAAATCTGTTTCTGCCTTGCTCTTACCTTCAAAGGAAGCAGGACTCCATGCAAGCACCTGCTCTAGAAAGAGCGTGGTCCAGTAGCATTTTACGAAGCCATTCTACATCGGTGCTGTTGCGCTCTCATCCATCCCAGTCTTGCCTTGTGTCCTACCCTCTTCCTTGCTATCTCAAATTTGTGTGCAATTACCTTTATCATTTTATTGCCGTGCCAGAAAATAATCAGAACAATTATTTGAAAAAGGAGGTGTATAAATTCTAAATCACACTTGCTGGCATTTTTGATAAAATAGCAGCTTTATCTCAGAAAGTGGCAGGGACATCGGATAAATCATGCATCAGTCAAGTGTAGCTGACCCCCAAGTGCATTGCACAATATCAGGAGTGCTTCAAAAGAAACTTTCCTATACAATCCATCATTCTTTATAATACCAAAATAGCTATACCTGAAGAGTTGGAGCTAGAGAATAATAACAAAATAAATCTAAGCAATATGAACAAAACCATTAATAGTACCAGCACTCTTCCCAAAAGGAAGCACTTTTCTCTGACAGTTTTGCTTTTGGGAGTAGCACAGCGATGTTGATGTTAGTTAGTTTAGGCTGCTGTGGAACCATACCTCAAAGTATTTAGCTTTCTTGCCAGATCCCAGCTGGGAAACTCTGTTTGGCAGCAACCCACCTGGCAAATGGTGGTTTTTTTTCTAAAACAAACCATCGAAACATTGAAAATGACTTTAACAGCAAGAGGGTTTACTCTTGATTTTGCAAAAATGATTTTTTAGAGGACAAGGTCATACGCATGGCCTGCTGGCTCATTTGTAATGAATATTTCTAAGCTCTCAGACTAGCTATTCATGTGCAAAACTTTCATATACACTTAAAAGGCAGTCACTGACTAGTGAGAACTGCTAGCTTCTATAGCATCTGTTCATGCTCGGAACGAGAAAGACTTATTATTCAACATCTACTTCAAATCCAAAAAGCTTCTTTGCTGCTATTAAAGAGGACTAAGCGTGAATGGTTTTTTCCTTAATGCAAATCTTGTGCATTTTATTCCTCTGCCAGCAACTGGCATAGGTGTTTCCTCTTACTCACAGATTCCTTCTCAAAAGTGCCATTAAGTGTTGGAGCTCCTGGCAACCTTTCTGGAATATAACAGTATTCACAAGTGCCTTCATTGCAGAGATTCAGAAGAGAAGAGTTTTCCAGTGATACTCCACGGTGGAATTGACTTGAACATGTAGTATGGTTTAGGACTATAGCAGTGGCTGCTTCATACCTCCTTCTCTGTGGTCTGTCTGAAGTGGCAGCTGTATACTCAGTGAAAACTTGATTTTGGTCTCAAGCAGACTCAGACCTGCTCCAGGAGTAGGGATTTTAGTATTGTCTGGCACAAGCTTAGATAGAAACAATTTTCACAGAAGCCTTAGAATAAAACAGATTAATTGGATTGTGAGTACATGGTGTCATTTGCATTGATTTGGCATTTTGGCTGGGAATTGACTGAATTTAATTCTTTTTTATCCGCAAGATTTTACAGCAGTTTTACGCCAGTGTGCAAAGAAAAGGGATGTCATATCACACCAGACAGAAGCACTCACAAAGGTAAAAATGTTAGCAGAGATTTGGAACTGGATGATCTTTAAGGTCCATTCCAACCCAAACCATTCTGTGATTTGTTGAAGAAATTAGAGGCATCTTTACCTTGGATAGGAATCACAGAATCACAGAATAACCAGGTTGGAAGAGACCCACTGGATCATTGAGTCCAACCAATCCTATCAAACACTAAACCATGTCCCTCAGCACCTCATCCACCCGTCCCTTAAACCCCTCCAGGGAAGGTGAATCAACCCCCTCCCTGGGCAGCCTCTGCCAGTGCCCAATGACACTTTCTGTGAAAAATTTTTTCCTAATGTTCAGCCTGAATCTCCCCTGGCGGAGCTTGAGGCCATTCCCTCTCGTCCCGTCCCCTGTCACTTGGGAGAAGAGGCCAGCACCCTCCTCTCCACAACCTCCCTTCAGGTAGTTGGAGAGAGCAATGAGGTCTCTCCTCAGCCTCCTCTTCTCCAGGCTAAACACCCCCAGCTCTCTCAGCTGCTCCTCATAAGGCCTGTTCTCCAGCCCCCTCACCAGCTTCACCAGAATGTAACATGTAGAACTGAAGGAAGAGTTAGGGGCTGGGCATGCTTGCTGGTACATCAGAAGCCAGATGACTGCCTGGCTGTCATGCTGTTTGAAGAAGTTGCGTTCCTCATCGTGCTTTCTCTCTTGCCTCTGCAACATGAGGCGCACACATACTGCACCTAGTTGGATGCCAGACTCACAAGTAACACTCCTTTACTATTTACTGTGATTAGGTTATGCCTAGAGATAAGCCATAGGCACTGCAGCTGCTGGTGAATTTAGCCTTGTCCTGTAACAGCGCTTCTCTACATCTGAGAAATAAACAAATATTTTTGGGGTGGGGGTGCTGTTTCAGAATCAAACATGCAGCAAACCAGCAGATGATATTAAAAGGAAATAAAGATGCTAATCAGTTGCACATAAAAAAATGAAATAGCTAAAGTATAAACCAAGCAGCAGAAACCAGGCCAAAATGCATTCATAGGAAAGGATCCAAGAGGGCTTTTTTGTGGTACAGATTGTTTTTGTAGTCTTAGCAATGTTTCAGATTTGAAGGAGGCTCCTTTCAGTCTGCCAGAAGAAATAAAAGATCCATCCAAAGGAGAATTTGAATGATTTGTTTTGGCATCGCTGAGCTACAGTGTTCAAAGGGGTAATAACAAAGAGGAGAGTCAAAGTTAAAATGCTCACTGGATACACTTTGACATGTGGCATCTGAAAGAAGTAAACCAGAGAGTATAACATGATATAAAATTGTCACAAAGGAAAATATTGAACTGTCCTGGAGGGCAGAGTCAGTGAAGAGATGACAAGAACCCTCTTAGGTGCTTGTTAAAAATACAGCATAGATTGATTTATCTGCTGAAGATGGTGATGCGCTGTCACGGCAGACAGAGAAGGTGCTTCTTTCCAGCTCTCACATGCCACAACTGCTTTTAGAGGGAACCAGTTTCTCAGGTGAAAACTGCACTTGACTCAAAAATAAGGAAAGAGGTCAGCATTAATGACTGGAAGGCCTTAAAAATTGTGAGCCAGACCTTCAAGAAATCATAAAATTTCCTTCCAGACTTTCATAGCAAGTCAAATAAAAAAATGCATGTCAAGTAACAGCTTGCAGCAACGTGTTCCAGCTTTCCATTTTCAGCTTCAGCCCCACTATTGAAGACACAGATACCCGGATTATTTTTAATGCAAAATGGGGTCCTAATGTCATAGCACACAGGTTACAGAGCTTAATGAAAAAATGAGAGAGCCTTCGAGTGAAACAGGTTGCTGGAGTTTCACAGCTGGGAAGTCTCAGAAGTTTCAAAATTTGGGCAGAAAACATAGAATATCTTGCACCACTGTCAAAATATGGAAAACATAAGGCCAAAAACCCACGTAGGCTTAGAGCTAAGGGAAACTACTTGTTCAGAGATGCCATAGGTGCTTGATGCAGACACTGCTTCAGACAAATTTCTTCTCCCAATGTGAGGAAATCCTAGGGTTTTCCCTTACGTGTTAATTTTTGCCATTCATCTGCTTCAGCACTGAGACTTGGCCCTGCTGCCTGGGTCACCGTGTTGCCTCCCCTCTACGGTTTGGAAAGATTCCTTAGAGCCACTTCCAAGTCACATCCCAGCAGCTGCCCACCAACTCTGAAACCAGAAGCAAGCACACACAGCAATGAAGAGCCTTGGATTCACTTAAACTGCAGCTTCAGTTTAACAGAAAATTCTGGTATCACCATAAACTTGTGGTATCGTACACCTCTAACCGAGGAGATACTAGAATGGGAGTCAAGAGGGTTTCTTCAGTCTAATCCACATCTTGGAGGATGTATATTAAATTGGTGAAATATGCTGCTTTACACTGGACAAGGCTCTGGCCATTTGTCTTTTGTACCAAGCTGGGCTCAAAAAGGTGAGGCAATTAAAGCTCTAGAGTCAAAATTTTCATTTTTTTTTCTTCTCTGTGTTATCTGTTTCTCAGTATAAAGCCACTCAAAGAATTTGGCAAAAAAAAAAAAAAAGCTCTAACTGAAATCTGTAGGAAATAGATGGTCAAGTCCCTTAGTCATCAGCAGAAAAATCCTTTGCAGACCTTGTAATTCCACATTTCCATGATACTCAGCATCAGATGCGGATCAGCCATCGACAACTCTGGACCACAATGCCATGTATGCTCAGGTCTAGGACATTCAGCCTTCAGGGGACTGTCTTTTATAGGGAAAAAAGCACTTTGGTCTATTTTTTCTCCATTCTTTTTTTTTTTTTTAAATAAATAAATATCTATTTTTGACAAAAAGTGCCTCCATGACTTTTATTAAACACTTAATGCAGCAGTAAGAAAGGGGTTCATAGAAGCTCTGACTGTGTTCAGTCTCTGGATGCCCAACAAGGTCCTACCCAAAGTCACACACCAGAGTGCTGCCCCACCTGCAAGTTAACGGCTCTGATTTCAAGTCCAAACCCAGCTAAACCAACGTGTTTGTTCAGTCTCCAGTTACTGCCTTGAAGAGCCTTTTTTTAGCAAACATGGCCAGAAGAGAAGGTTTGTCCCAAACCTGGCTCCCAGTGAAGCTCCATGGGTTTCTTTCAGTGCCATTATATATCACAGAGTCACAGAATCACTAGGTTGGAAAAGACCCACCAGATCATCGAGTCCAACCATTCCCATCAATCACTAAACCATGTCCCTCAGCACCTTGTCCACCCGTCCCTTAAACCCCTCCAGGGAAGGTGACTCAACCCCCTCCCTGGGCAGCTGTTCCAGTGCCCAATGACCCTTTCCATGAAAATTTTTTCCTGAGGTCTAGCCTGAACCTCCCCTGGCGGAGCTTGAGGCCATTCCCTCTCGTCCTGCCCCTGTCACTTGGGAGAAGAGCCCAGCTCCCTCCTCTCCACAATCTCCTTTCAGGTAGTTGTAGAGAGCAATGAAGTCTCCTCTCAGCCTCCTCTTCTCCAGGCTGAACACCCCCAGCTCTCTCAGCCGCTCCTCGTAAGACTTGTTCTCCAGCCCCTTCCCCAGCTTCATCACTCTTCTCTGGACACTTATCCCTCAAAAGTCACAGCTTCTGTGTTAATTGTTGGACCTGATGACCCAGTGGGTCCTTTCCAGCCTAGTGATTCTGTGATTCTATGATTCTGTGCCGAGTGCCTCACTATTACTGAGCTTTCTCACCAGGTTGCCTGCCCTAAGTGGGGAGCCAAGGAGAAGGCGTTAATCCTTCTCCAGCAGCTTTGCACAGGAAGCTGCTGGCTGACCTGACAGCTGATCCCAGGGACATTCCTTTTGCCATAAACTCGAGCAGAGCAGTATTTCACCCTGAATCGCTTAAATCTCAGACGGTGCTTTCAAATCACAAGATCAACCCTTCTTTATTTACCACAAAGCTGTCTTCCCAACCGCATGGCTTGATGCCTGTAGGAATACAGTGCCAGGGAGCTCCTCCCACAACGGGTGGACGGGTGTTTGGTCCACAGTGCACTTAAAGCCACCAAGCTGGTGGGGCTGACCCATATATCAGGGCCAAGGAGCTCATTGATCCAGTCCTGTAAGTCCTGTAAGCCCCTCTGAACAAAGATCAACACTTGTCTGCTCTTTGCCTCCACCACCATCATCAGTGTTTGATAGGAATGGTTGGATTCGATGATCCAGTGGGTTTTTTTCCAACCTAATGATTCTATGATTCTACGATTCCATGATTCTATGATCTGTCTCCTTGCAGAGGAGGGATGAAAAACGGCCTGAGACTGTTGCGGCAGCGAAGAAGGATGAAAGGTACCTTGGGCTGGCACGGGGGAAGCATGAAGCTGAGTAACGTTTACAGCCAAGGGTTCAGTTTAGCTGCACTTTCAGCAAGGAACTGCTGTGTTTCAAAGAGCTGCAGATGACAAGGAAAGGGCTTTCTCAGCCTGGAGCACCTGAATGCAGGGCCTGAGGGCTGCTCAGCAGGAACCCATCCACATGGCAGCTTTTCACAGTGACGTTACCTTCAATAAAGCAAAACATGCGAGCTGGAATTAAAAATACATCGAAATAGCGCAGATGTTTATAAAAAAGCATTTTTACATTATGTTTAAAAAATAGTTGGGTGATTGTGAAAACCACAGAGTAGATCAAAACCTGATTTTATGGCAAGTTCACTGTAAATAAAAACTTTGCATACTAAAGGGGACGTGGTCTGGGCACTCTCCGGATCCTCGGCCTCTCTTGGAGGAATAAGGGTCCTTGTTTCCATTGCAATGGAGCCACAGAGATAGGAAATGCTACGGCTGCAGCCATCTGACAGCTCAGTAACAGTGGCAAGTTAGATCTGGCTTCAAACAAAAATGTTTTGGTTTAAAGTAGTTCAAATTAAAGAAAAGAAAAAGGGTGGCTTTTTTTTTGTTCAGTGTTTGGGGAGGGACCCCTCACATCTGTCTTCAGCCTCCGCACAGCTCACCTCCTGCCTTCTCCCATCATTTCCCTACTAGAAAAAAAGAAAACAACCCCCAAGTGGATTTTCCTTCCGAGCTGAACCCAACCTAAATTCCTAATTCTGAGCTGTTGCAGAGGTAAAATAAATAATCACAACAGGATGGAAATAAAAGACAAATTGTGGAAGAAAAAAAAGGACAGAAAATTTCGTACATTTCCTGTTCAAAAAAGCGAAAAAAAACCCACCCAGCCCTTTGTGTGGCTGGTATTTTCAACTGGTAAAATGCAGAACTGATGAAGTTCTCAACTTAGCTCTGTGTTCAGTCCCTCGACACCTCCACCCCAGCGCAGACGGGAGCGCTGGGGCGCTGGAGCCATCTGCGCTCCCCAGCCGGCCCATCACGTGTCAGGCTCTTGGAAGCAGCCCCAGGTCCTTCCCCCAGTGCCTTTCCTCCTTCCAGCACGCTCCAGCGAGCAAGTGTGGTGAGGAGGGATCCCAGCGCCTCGTCGCAGCCCCCGTTGGCCATCACGCGCCCCTACCCGTAGGGACACGAGCACGGGGAGACTTTGCTGGCTCTCGTCATGTAAATGGCCCAGAGCAGAGGGGAAGGAGCGCGGCTTCGCTCGGCGAGGATTTCCTCGGTTTTGCCGAAAGGCTGAGGAATGTCTAACGCTAACTACATCCAGATGTGCCGACTTGGCAGCCCGAGCCGAGACATTACCGAGGGGACTCGGGATCGGCGCTATCAAATGGGATGTAAGTATCTATTATGTATGTTTGATCAGGGTGGAGTGGGGAGACTTCTGCAGCGAGCAGAGGGAACTGGAGACTGGCCTTACCGCTCTCTTCTCCCCCAGCCTGTGGCTTCTCTTGTGGCTCTTGTGTTGTTACATGCAGCAGCCCCAACAGGGCTTGTTAACACGCAGCAGGGCTGGCTGCAGGCTCCGAACGTGCAGCCTTCAGCCCTGTTATATCTGCTTTACTTTCCGAGGAACTTTCTTTGAATGTTTAAGTTGTTGCCACAGAAGAAAGTTCAGGGCTTCTTTAGAGAATGGCTCCAGTGCTGCAAGATGGGGTTTCTTCCCAACCACAAACATGTTTCAGTGGTGGCACGTTACGTTTACAGCTGCTCCTCAGAAAAAAAAAGAATGTGAATCTTTCTCCTGTGTTACGCTGTTGAATGCTCGCTGCAAAACATGGGAATTTTCAGGCTTTTTAATGTTGCATAGAGAGAAGGAAAAAAAATACAGTTCCAGTGAAAAGGGCAGTTACTGATCACATATTTTAACAGCTTTTAAATGGATTCTGATAAATTTATGCCTTAAGTATCATCTTGATGTTAGTGGGGGAAGTCAGCACGTACTCCCTTTGCCGTTCACCTCTGGGTGTAACAATGTCCATGCTGATGTGCTGAAATTGCTGGAGTTTGGGGCACATCAGGTAAATTATTTATCAGATTAGCAGAGGGTCTGAGAGATGAGCAGGCACTGTAGCCTGCAGAAAGGAGGGCGGTTGTTTCCGTGGGGCTGTTTCTTGTCCCTTTGTGAGTCTGCAAGGTTTTATTCTCCACTTGGGGCCGGGGGGGAATGAGTGTGTGCAAGAAAGAGGCAGGCTCCTTGCCTTTGGCTTCTCCAGGAGGGGCCTGTCACCTCAATGCACTTGGGTTGCCAGCTGAGCTGCTGAGCTCTCTGTAAATCTGAAAATCAGACCACCTACATGCAAATCCACATCTGGATTTACGAGAGCACCTCTGAGGGCTGCTAAGCTCATGAAAGAGAATTGTGCTTTACCTTCTCCTGTTTCAAAGGCAGCCAAATGTTCTCATGGTGCTGTGAGTGGGAGCTGGAGCTTTGGCTGTTTGCTGGGACGTGCCTGGCAGCAGCGTCATCCTGCATGGACATTGTCTCACCAGTGTGTCCAGCCCCGCAAGGGCCAGGGAAACATCCCGCACTGCTTAAATGCAGCAGAGCTGCAGTCTCCAAACTGCGCCACGTGTACATGACTTATCAGCAGGCAGCCTGGTTTGTCAGAGGTCGTGGGAACAGTTGTGCAGGCAGCCCAGGGCCATTGGGAGCCCCATGTGCTACTCTGATGTCTTCTGCCACGGTGCCACACAATTCTCTGCCAGCACGGTGCCTTCTGCCACGGTGCAGGGAGGCTCCAAAGGGATCTGAACGGGCTGGACTGCTGGGCTGAGACCAAGGGCAGGAGGTTTAACACGGCCAAATGCCGGGTCCTGCACTCGGGGCACAACAACCCTGAGCAGCTACAGACTAGGAGAAGCCTGGCTGGAAAGCTGCCAGGAGAAGGACCTGGGGGTGTTGGCTGACAGCGACTGAACATGAGCCAGCAGTGGCCCAGGTGGCCAAGAAGGCCAATGGCATCTTGGCTTGGATCAGAAATGGCGTGACCAGCAGGTCCAGGGAGGTTATTCTCCCTCTGTACTCGGCACTGGTGAGACCGCTCCTCGAATCCTGTGTTCAGTTCTGGGCCCCTCACCACAAGAAGGATGTTGAGGCTCTGGAGCGAGTCCAGAGAAGAGCAACAAAGCTGGTGAAGGGGCTGGAGAACAGGCCTGATGAGGAGCGACTGAGAGAGCTGGGGGTGTTTGTCCTGGAGAAGAGGAGGCTGAGGGGAGACCTCATTGCTCTCTCCAACTACCTGAAAGGAGGTTGTGGAGAGGAGGGAGCTGGGCTCTTCTCCCAAGTGACAGGGGACAGGACGAGAGGGAATGGCCTCAAGCTCCACCAGGGGAGGTTCAGGTTGGACATTAGGGAAAAATATTTCAAGAAAAGGGTCATTGGGCACTGGCAGAGGCTGCCCAGGGAGGGGGTTGAATCACCATCCCTGGAGGTGTTTAAAAGACAGGATGATGATTTGCTGAGGGACATGGTTTAGTGTTTGATAGGAATGGTTGGAGTCAATGATCCAGTGGGTCCTTTCCAACCTAGTGGTTCTGTGATTCTGTGGTGCCACACAATTCCCTGCCAGGATGGTACCACACAAGTCCCTACTGGCGATGGTGCAAGGTGCTTTCTGGGACCCCTGTAAGCGAGAGCAGACTAGCATCCATCACCATCCCCTGCACAGCAGCTCTGCAGCTTCTCTCTGTTTCACTTTGTATAATTCATAAAAGTTCACAGGCTGGGGTGAAAGCTGAATGGAGGCAACCACAGGAGCCATTCTCAAGCAGTTGTCTAGTGTGTGACTGGCTTGCAAAGGCAAGGCTGGCAGCACCAACAGGAGAGGCTGCAATTAAATGGGACCAACCAGCTAGAAAGCTGAGGAAACTGCATATTGACGGATCTGGGCAAGCTGAGCAATAAATTAGGCACCCTGTCCTCTGACAGCTTGGGTCTCATCCGTTCGTTTACACTGGCCTGAAAAGTAGCTCTGACAGGAATGTTGGAAACGGTATTTGGAGTAGGGTGTGCATTTTTATTACCTGCTTGTGCAGTTTTTCAATGAACAGAGCTGTTGCTTCCAGGTGCTGCAATACAAATAGCAGCAGCAGTGACACTGCCAGTGAGAGGCATGTGGGTCTGGCCAGCAACATCTGAGCAGTGGGGTGTGGATGAGCACCACGAGCCTCTGCCCTCTGCACTGCAGTCGCTTGGCTCTGGCTCACAGTCACAATTCCTGGGAAAGCTCTCCTCAGACACCGAGCTAATTAAACCCTACACCTCTTCTCAGTTTGTTTATAGGCTTCAAAACTTCTAAGCAGCTGAACAAGATGGGCTTTCTTATTTTTTCTGGCAAGGCAGCTTAGTGACTGCTTTGGTTAATTCAGTTTTCTGGGGCTTCGTGGAATCTAACATGCCAAAGGGCATCTCTTGGATTTCAGCTTTCCCAGTCTACTAGTCGAGAAGATCAAATTGTTCAGCATGGCTTTGTGATCCTATAGTTACAAGTGAGACCTCTTCACAAACAACCTGTACTGCAGAAGGGGGAATTTTCTGACACCAAAGCTATTTGAAGCACCAACTTTGATAAGGTTGACTTTACCTGGGGGAAAACAGAACAAAACCCCAAATAAATCTAAAAGAGAAACCCTGCAGGAATAAAGAACTTCTAGCATGACACACATGGTTTAGTATTTGATAGGAATGGTTGGACTCAATGATCCAGTGGGTCTTTTCCAACCTGGTGATTCTATGATTCAAACACAGAAATGAAAAAGGGCTTCTTCCCCTCATCAAACATGCAGAGCTGTTTTCCCCCTTCAAACACTCCAGCTCAAACGGTAAAACCCGAGCTGTTTTATGCACGTTTTTGTATGTGGGACAGAACTTACCCAGCACTGGAAGGTGACACATTTCCCTGTGGGTATCTCCATCAGCCCAGACACTCATGCGATGCGAAAGGTGATGAACTTTTGCCTGCACAAGATCCATATTGAGCTAACTGAGCTGTGTTTGAAACTTTTGCCTCGGCACTCAGGGAAGGAGAAGGATGGCCAGCCCAGTGTGGCTTGAGAGTTTAAAACAAGTGATCCTCACGCAAAATAAAGCACTACTTGTGTCTGCGTGTTCAGCAATGCATGTGAACTGAAGTCGCACGGACACTGAAAACAAACAAGCTCAGGGGGCTCAGAGGATGGGACCAAACAAGAGTTGGTAGGAAGATGTGGTAGCAGAAATTCAGGAGGTGCAAACTACTTGGTGTCAGCATCCTGGTGTGGTGGGATGAGGCTGATCTGCTCATGTCTGTTTTGGAGAGTCCCAGCTGCAGGATGGGCACAGAGTATGTTGGCAGGGTTGCTGGTGGGTTCTTGAACTGTGCCAGGAGGAGGTGGTGGAGGAACAGCAGCACAAGCCGAGGAGAAACATCAGCGCTTGGTTTGCTTGTTGAGTGAATCAGGGCAGAAAACCTGCTGGAAATGGGGTGGGAAAGGGGTCTGTGCACAGACCTCTCCGCTGCAGGCCAGAGCCTGGGTCTCAGCTTCCAGTATGGGGTATTCCAGATCGACTTTCACAGAATCAGAATCACAGAATAACCAGGTTGGAAGAGACCCACTGGATCGTCGAGTCCAACCATTCCCACCAATCCCTAAATCATGTCCCTAAGTACCTCATCCACCCTCACCTTAAACCCCTCCAGGGACAGTGACTCAACCACCTCCCTGGGCAGACTGTTCCAATGCCTAACCACCCTCGCCGTGAAGAATTTTTTCCTAATCTCAAGCCTAAATCTCCCCTGGCGGCGCTTGAGGCCATTCCCTCTCGTCCTGTCCCCTGTCACTTGGGAGAAGAGCCCAGCTCCCTCCTCTCCACAACCTCCTTTCAGGTAGTTGGAGAGAGCAATGAGGTCTCCCCTCAGCCTCCTCTTCTCCAGGCTAAACACCCCCAGCTCTCCCAGTCGCTCCTCATCAGGCCTGTTCTCCAGCCCCTTCACCAGCTTCATTGCTCTTCTCTGGACTCGCTCCAGAGCCTCAACATCCTTCTTGTGGTGAGGGGCCCAGAACTGAACACAGGATTTGAGGTGCGGTCTCACCAGTGCCGAGTGCAGAGGGAGAAGAACCTCCCTGGACCTGCTGGTCACACCGTTTCTGATCCAAGCCAAGATGCCATTGGCCTGACTTTGTTCCTGTGAAATGTGTTCAACCAACATAAAATGCAAACAAGTATCTAAAACCTCAAGAAATCTGACCCCTCCAAATTTTCCAAGTTCCCCTGAAGACTGCAAAGAACTCATTGAACCCACCACTGCTGGATCTCCAACACTTTCATCAGTTAATTTTACAGAGAAACAGATAAGACATCTCCATCAGCAGCTACAGCTCCACATATGCTGTGGCCCAGACAACGTATGCAGCCCATTCCATTGCCCAGTCCAAACCTACCAGTGGCAGCTCCAGCTTCAGGAGCAAAGAGGGGAGCCAGGAGGGAGCTGGAAACACCTTGCATGCAGTGGTGCAGCAAGCTGATCCAGGGACAATCCATGCCCATGCTTGCTGGGGACAGATGCTCCTGTGAGCCGGGCTGGGATGAGTGTCCAGCAGAGCTGGCTGCTGTGTTTCAGACACTCTTGCTCAGCATACCAATTTCCAGCTTGCCTCACTATCACAGCTGCTTTTCCTGAGGCTGGGCGGGTTGAATAACCACTCACCAAGGCACAAAGCAATGTGCCAGAGTCACCGAGTCCTGAATTCAGGGACAGGATCCAGAGACTTTTCCCTGCTTGGGCCCATGTGAGCAGATGTGCCAAGTGATGGAGATGTGACAGCTGCTGCAGAAGAAGGAAGCTTCCAGGATGAGGTCAAAGGCTTCACGTTATTCAACTAGGAATGAAGGATTAGCGTCTCAGAAGAAAAAAAATATCATCATTTAACCGCTCTTATTGCAGCACTCCTTGGCTGTATTTCAGAATCCTCCTCTCAAATAAATGAAAACCAGGCAAAGGACTGGGCCCTCTGCCCGAGTGTGCATCAGCGCAGGTCAGATTCACTGCCTGGATCCTCACCAGGGTCTGACCTCTTCCAGCTTTCCAGCATTTTATTGCCTCTTGGGCCATGCAGGCTGTGGACCCCTTGGTCCTTCCAGCACATTCCCTAGGCATGGGCTCCCCAGGTTGCTTCCTCATGGCTACGAGACCTCTCAGCCTCTTCCTACAGCCCAGCTCAGCCCTCTAGCATTGCTGGTGCTTGCAGCCCAGCCAACAGAATCACAGAAACGCTCCTTGTCCTCCTCAGGACGCCCCCGCCTAGTCCCATCACTGGAGCAAACTGCAATATCCTGTTCAGTTCCCACCCCTGGGGGTATTTAAAAGATGGGTAGATGAAGTGCTTAGGATATGATTTAGTAGTGGACAGGTACGTTTGGAATTGATGATCTCAAAGGTCTTTTCCAACCTAATGAGTCTATGACATCCTTGAGCTGGACTCAAAATCCCTACTGTAGCCACCTCTGGGTAGCCAACACAGAGATGGACAGTTGCCTGTTTTTCCAAGTGTGGAGGGCATTGGAGGCAGCCCTGGTAGGTAAACCTGCATTCCCCGAGGCATGGAGCCAGGCAGCCGTTTTATAACCCCGTCTCCGTTTCACCCGTCCCCAGGTGGCAGAGGAAGCAGAGGCCTTGGATGCAGACGCACAGCGAGACGCTGTGCTGAGAAACCCTCTGCTGTGCTCACATCTCTCTTGTTCGGCATCGTTCTGCTGGCTTTGATAGCCCTGCAATTCCACGCCTCCCTCCTCCTGACGTTGAGGCGGGTGAATAATCTTTTTGGCTGTAGGACATAGTGGAGTGTCTGCCAGAACCATCCATCCCTCTGAATCCAAGAACAGGACAGCTTTTCCCACACTGACTTCCATGGGCAGAGCTCATATCTGTGTAATAAATTGAGGACATTTCCTTCAAAAGAAAGAAATACCTAACAAAGACTGGAAAAGCCATATAATTCAGTCAAGGAATCACTTCAAGGGCTGGAAACTTGTTTTGAATGAGATGTTTATATACAGAAACAAACTCTTACTTCAGCATGGAAGTTGCTATTTCAGATTCTTTTCTTTCAATAAATGAAAACACAGAAGAAAGTCTAGGCTATCAGCCCAGGTTTGTAACAATTCGAGGTTTTTCTTGGCTTTTCCGGGGGTACTTACTGCCAGATTCTGAGGTGCTGGCAGAATCAATCTGTAAACCATGGAAATGATGAGCTTCACGTCACATACATTTTATTCCAAACCCTTGCCTATAAAATTAAACACAGGAAAGAGCCAGGACTTTCATCCAGCTCCTTAATTACCATCTGGAGCTTGGCAGCTGCCATAAGATCAAACTTTTGCATAGCAGAGGAACAAAAAAAAAAGGGAAAGAGAAGAGCCTTTACAAAGAGCTTGAATGGAGGTGCACAAACATCCCAACGCTATCAGGATCCATCCCACCAAGGGCTGAACATCTCCCACTCGCTTCAGAGACCACACAGAGCTGCACAGCACGTCAATAAAGCTCAAACCATCACAACAGAAAGAGTAAAATGTCCCAATTTTAGTTCTTATGAGCTCTTTTGAGACAGGGTCCCTATTTTTGGTATCTCAATAGCACCCAGCAAAAATTCTTGCTGGTGATGGGCAGGAGATGTCCAGTGGCATGTTCTGTGTGAATGGGACGAGCGTTTCATACCAGCAGAGCTTCTGGAAAAGTATTGAAGACAACATGAGAGAAAGCCTTCTGGGAACCACATCTTGAGAGATAAAGGATGATTTAACACCAAACTGAAACATAGCAGGTTGTTGCAAAGCACCGTAATCAGGACTTGCCAAGGGTAATTTGCTACGACAGATCTAAAATGCAAACTAACATTGTATATGTCTTAGAAGAAACTATTTTCAGCCTGGTGAAAGAGTCATGAGCCAAGTCGTGCAGCAGAAAAAGTAGAAACAGAAAACAGCTTCTAATTAGAATAAGCACTTTGACAGCAATTTGTGAGAGATCAGAGAAAAATCTGCAATCCTGCTATCAATATCAAAGTTATGCTGGTTAAAAGCTCTGCCTAGCCTAGGAGAGAAGTTAAAGGTACAGTAAAAAAAAGCAAAAAAGAAACAGAGAAAACCCCAGTGATCTCTAAAAGAGACCAGGAAATGGTGAGAAAGGCAGCCTGAAGACAAAATCATGGTCATCAGGACAAGGAGGAAGTGATTTTGAATCCACTGGGAATGCAGAAAGCTTTAGCAAGGCATAGATAAGCCATCTGCTAAAATAAAGTTTTCAGTAATACTGGAGACAAAACAGACAAGTTCAGCAAATGTTTTGGAGCTGCACTTGGGAAAAAGATTGCTGACACCGCACGATGACGAAAAACTCTCAATTTCAACAGTAACTTGGAGATGCGCTTAACCAGTAATGAAAATGCAAAATATTTTAAAACATGGTCCAAGTGAAGAGTGATGTGTGATCTTAGGAAGAAATGTTTCCCTGTGAGGGTGAGGAGGCCCTGGCCCAGGTTGCCCAGAGCAGGGGTGGCTGCTCCATCCCTGGAGGTGTTCAAGGGCAGGTTGGATGGGGCTTGGAGCCCCTGATGCAGTGGGAGGTGTCCCTGCCCATGGCAGGGGGTGGGACTGGATGGGCTTTAAGGTCCCTTCCAACCCAAACCCCTCTCTGAGTCTGTGATTCTGAGAACTACAGACTCGATCTAATTTTGAGCTTTGAAAATATAATTTTATAGCTGACAGAAAATTGATGGTTGGTGATACAACCCATGACAGTGAAAAAAGATTTGCCGAAAACTGATATCACTGAACTAAAGATAGTCCAGTTTTAAGTCATAATCACATTGAATAACAACATTCTTACCAAGCCCGTAGGTGCCCATTAGATGCTTGAGCCAGTAATGCGGCTACGTGGCTCGACTGGAGGCTGAGCATCTGTGTGCTCATAGGCTGACAATGCTGAAAATTGCAAACTGAAGGAATAAATTGTGTAAGAAGTCGCAAGCCCTGGCTCCTCCACCCTTTTCAGTCCCTCAGCAGGGAGTGTTACTTAAGTGAAGACAGACTGACCTTCCACCTGGCAGCTTGTGATCAAGATGTTTTTGGGTAAGATGATCCCAGTTAATTCACGACATACAGCTATAATACCTTCAAAGGCAGCTTCTACTAATACAGCACAGGCAAGAGAGAGCTGTAAATCGCATATGAATGCAAAACATTATCAGTGGGTTATGTAAGAACAGTTGTGCGTACTTGTGGGAGAATTTTGGGGTATAAACTTTTAGGAATGTGCTCCCTGCTAACAACTGCAGGGATTACCATTGTCACCTGCTTTCTCCAGGAGCCACCATCATAGGATCATAGAATCACCAGGTTGGAAGAGACCCACCAGATCAGAGTCCAACCATTCCTATCAAACACTAAACCACATCCCTCAGCAAATCATCATCCTATCTTTTAAACACCTCCAGGGAAGGTGACTCAACCACCTCCCTGGGCAGCCTCTGCCAGTGCCCAATGACCCTTTCCGTGAAATACCTTTTCCTAATGTCTAGCCTAAACATCTCCTGGTGCAGCTTGGTGCCATTCCCTCTCGTCCTGTCCCCTGTCACTTGGGAGAAGAGCCCAGCTCTCTCCTCTCCACAACCTCCTTTCAGGTAGTTGGAGAGAGCAATGAGGTCTCCCCTCAGCCTCCTCTTCTCCAGGCTAAACACTCCCAGCTCTCTCAGCTGCTCCTCTTGTTCTCCAGCCCCTTCACCAGCTTCGTTGCTCTTCTCTGGACTCGCTCCAGAGCCTCAACATCCTTCTTGTGGTGAGGGGCCCAGAACTGAACACAGGATTCGAGGTGCGGTCTCACCAGTGCCGAGTACAGAGGGAGAAGAACCTCCCTGGACCTGCTGGTCACGCCGTTTCTGATCCAAGCCGAGATGCCATTGGCCTTCTTGGCCACCTGGGCCACTGCTGGCTCATGTTCAGTCGCTGTCGACCAACACCCCCAGGTCCTTCTCCTCCAGGCAGGTTTCCAGCCAGACTTCTCCTAGTCTGTAGCTGCTCAGGGTTGTTGTGCCCCAAGTGCAGGACCCGGCATTTGGCCTTGTTAAACCTCCTGCCATTAAGGTCTCCTCAGTTCAAATGTGCTGTCAGCCACTGTGGGGAACAGCATGGCTGCACCTACAATGCTGGTGGCGAGAGGACTTGCCTTTGCTGCAGCTCCAAACACTCGACCACCCCTTCCCCTGAACTATGGTTACACGCTGCTTTCTGTCTTCTCACTACTCTGTCATTATTATCTTTTTTTTTTTTTTTTTAATTGTTGACAGGTGAAGAACTGGTCAAATGAGACAGAAGATCTCAGGGCAAAGCGTAAGTGAGGAATCAAATCTTGTATTTCAAAAGGCAGCTTCATCTCTCACACGTGAATAAAACATTCCTAACACCAGGCTGTGCCTTCCTTCTGTGTATTGGGATTTCTTTGCTCACCTCTTTGGGTGATATACCAGAGGCAAAACACCTGTGCATCTTCTAACCTTATTAATGGGAGTTATTTGCAATGGTTTAATATTTAATGAACATTGCTGGCAGCAAAAAGGCCCTAGATGCACTCAAGAGTGTGCCTAACGCATTCCTTTTGAAGGCACAAATCATAGCGGGTTTATGAGCTCTGGCTCTGTGGGCAGGAACCGCCCGTGATGTGCTGTCGCTGAGGAGCCTGCCCTTCAACAGCCACGTCCATCCCTTCCAATTCCAACTCAAAGAGGGAAAAGCAGCAAGAAACAGTTACCAATTCTGAGGGGAAGAGGGGCAGGAAGGAAATCTTATTATTTGTGGAAGAACAGCATTGTTTATGATTTTCCACCAGTTTTTCCCAAGGCAGTGAGATCTCGGAAACAGCCAAACGTGTTCAGCAGAGGGGGCTGTGGGAGAAAGGGTTGATCCCACATTGTGCTTCGGGAATGGTTTTCAGGATGATGGGGGATGGCCTGGTGGCTAAACTAACCAAATCACAGAGCCAGAGCACCAGGATCACTGTTAACGTTTGCAACCCGTGTGCTTTTTGGCAAGTTCCTTCACATGTCTCCATGTTTGTATGAGCAACATGCACTATTACTATTATTTTTTAAATGCTGTTTCAGTTCTTCTTGCCTCAATGCTTCAAAGGTGCCGAATGCTCACTGCTGACACACTGTGTGTTTCTTTACAGATGGACATTAGTGCTAAGCAGCTCAAACTCAGCTTTTAACAGTCCCAGAAACACTGCGGAGACAATGAGAGTTCGTCTCAAAGGAGATGCGATCTGTACCCTTGTCCTGCTGGTAGCACTTTGCTCTTTACTCTACTCCCAACTGGAACATTTAGTCCCACTTGGAAGCAAGGAACCAACACAGACGAAGCCTTCAGTGACATTTAAAAAATCCCCTGATCACACAGCAGCTTGGAGACAGATGCCAGCAGAGGCAACGTTAGCCAGACCCCAAGTAACTCCTATCATTAAAAGAACAGAAGTGGCTAACAACAGGGTCCAAACTACAACCCCATCCCCGCTGACTGATTCTGCCTTTAACTTCAAGCGCTATCTCCTAAACAAGGATAACAGGAACTTCAAACTCCTTGTTAACCAGCCCAAGAAATGCAGGAAAACACCTGGAGGTCCTTTTCTGCTCATCGCTATCAAATCGGTAGTTGAAGACTTCGACAGACGTGAGATTGTCCGGAAAACTTGGGGCAGGGAGGGTTTGGTGAATGGGGAGCAGATCCAGCGAGTGTTCCTCCTAGGAACACCGAAGAATAGGACAGTGCTGGCAACATGGGAGACCCTGATCCATCAGGAGAGTCAGACATACCGGGACATTTTACTCTGGGACTTCATGGACACTTTCTTCAATCTGACCCTGAAGGAGATCCACTTCCTGAATTGGGCTGCTGAATTCTGCCACAATGTGAAATTTATTTTTAAAGGTGATGCTGATGTTTTTGTCAATGTTGAGAATATTGTTGACTTCCTTGAGAGACATGACCCCTCTGAGGACCTCTTTGTTGGGGACATCATCTACAATGCCCGCCCGATCCGTCTTCGAAAAAGCAAATACTATATCCCAGAGACCATGTACGGGCTGAGCATCTATCCAGCCTATGCAGGAGGAGGAGGGTTTTTGCTGTCCAGCCGCACCATGAGGAAGCTCTCCAGGGCTTGCAGAGAGGTGGAACTCTTCCCCATCGATGATGTCTTTTTGGGCATGTGCTTACAGAGAATCAACCTCAAACCCGTTTTGCATGAAGGATTCAAGACCTTTGGCATTGTCAAGCCTTCTGCTGCCCCACACCTACAGACGTTCGACCCCTGTTTTTACAAAGATCTCATGGTGGTTCACAGTCTGAAAGTTGCTGAGATCTGGCTAATGTGGAACCTGCTCCACAGCCCACGTCTTTCCTGTACTCAGAAAAAGCAAGTGAAGAAACCTTTCCAGTGGAAAAAGAAAGTTCAAACAACACAGGCAACACCCCTCAGATAATGCAGGCAGATCAAAGCAGAAACACGTAGAAAACCAGACGAGAAAGGGAACCTAGAACTGTTTGCAACCAAGTGAACAGACTTTAAAAGTCCACTATTTCAGTACATTGTTAAGAGAAGACGACAAACTATTGTGGGAATTTGCCAAAATTTTACATTTGCACACATATACCATGTAGGTCCTTCTCCATTAATGAGTCCACATAAATATAACAATACCTTTAATTTATTATTATTTATTAGAATTATAGTAGTGCTTAGTGGGCTGATGTATAAAAACACAGTGCAAAAATGCAGTCCTGGGAAATCTTTCAGCATTGCCAGAAATGTGAGAAATGAAATAAGATAGAGGGTAAGAGATGATGCCAAGAAACACAGGGATCTGTGACTTGGACTCATTGAGAAATGACTCAACTACACCGTAACTAAAGGCAATCAAGACACATTAGTGTGCACTCAAATCAAATCTACACTTTCTGGTTGGCTTTATGTAGGCCTCATAAGAAAAGAAAAAAAGAGCAACAGCTATTGAAACATGGTCCTATTCATTGCAGACAGGATGAACTACAAGAAAACAAACTGGAGGTTGAAGCTGGTTGAGCAAAAGGCAGGTAAGTAGATAACTGGGAACAGACAAACTTCCAAAGCGCCTTTAGAGAAAGAACAGAAAGTGTGAGTTGATCCCTCCAAGTCTTGATTTTTCTTTATTCATAGCAACTCCTCAGTTCAAACATCTGCTCCATTGATGCACTCAAGAGTCAGGGGACCAGTTTTGGTATTTCCATATGCTCAGGCTTTCTACACTATGCAGGCAGGTACTCAGTGAAAACTGAAAGACATCCAATTGTATCTGGTCTCTCTCACCCTCTAATCCAGATTTTCAGAAGCTTTGCATCTGGAGAGATCCTCTGGCCTTCGCTCATGAGGGTAAAACCACAGAGGGATGCTCCTTGCGTCACAATTGGGAGATTCATCAAATCAAAGGACAACTTGTCAATGGAATGGGCTGGTTTCTATAGATCTTGCTGCTCTTGCCTGGCACACAGTCAAAGAGCAAAGAGCAGCCAAAACTTTTCATATTGCTGCAGGTGCCATGGGACAGGAGAAAGTCTGCAGACAAAAGGGCTTCTGATCAAAAGCCTTTCTAAGTTTACTGCAAGAAACCAAAAACCACACTGATCTTTCTGTTGAGTTTTGCAAGATCCAGTCAGTCTTTAAGTTCATAAGTATTTGAAGCATCAGACAAGAGCACTGGATTGCTTAGTTTTTCAAAGAATTGTCAATATTTTGAAGCATTTTGTTTTTCCCAGCAGCAGATAACCTTAAAAGAACATGTTTTTCTTGGACAATAAAGAGGATTTAAATTCCTCTAAGTTGGGTTTAAAAGCTATGAAATTCATGAGGAAAACAGCCTGATTTCACCTCTGATACAGTGTTAATTCTTTTGCAACTTTCCTTCTCCACAATAAGACTCCTATTCACCAGGAACATCTGGTGCCATCCCTCTTCGGGAGGGCACATACACACAAAGGAAACTAAAATCAGTCATAAATGTCCAGAAATTTACTTTCCCTTGAATGGAACCTGAAGTGCAGCTGCATTTCATAGCTGGTTATAACCTTCCTCCCACCTAGCAAGTACTCCCAGTTCAATATTTGTATTAACTATGCACAACATGGAGAAAACCAAGCTGCTAATACCTATTGGTAGCCTATAAATAGTCTTGTGTCTTACCTTCATCATAAGTGTTTAAGCCTTACAACAACATATTTCCTTGGAAACATGGAAATAACAAGATCATATATTGATTTGGGATATTTTCAGGATGTAACCCTGAAAGAGAAAATGCATATATAAGCTTTAAAAGGAGCTCTGCAGGGTGTGGAAATAAGCCAGAGCCTTGTTGGTGGGAGAAAGCTGGTCACACATGAGCTTGTACAGAAATGTATTACCTGTGATTACTTACAGCTTGGGAAATGATTTATACCATAATTAAAAGAGAGCATGCAGACGTGCCTTTGGTTGTCAGAGTGAGTCTGTCGAGTACATCTGCACACACATTGTAAGTCTAACACCATAGGTATTGTTCATGGAGTCAGCAGCACGAAAATATATTGTTCATTATTTTGGATAACTTGGTAAATCTTTCATTATGCTGGATTTAAAGTTAACGACAGAAAAATAAGCACGACCTACCTTATGATTTCCTGCGATGCAGCTGGTCGGGCTCAGCAGTCCTTGTTAAGATCTTCCTTTTAAGCTTGGGGACACAGAGATTGTCTCCTCTCTCTAGAATGGCTTCAGATCTGAAATCTACCCACAATACAGCATTAATAAGGGAATTTTTTCCCAGATCAAATTTGTTGAAGTTCATCATCCACCTTTGCCAGTACATACCCTGTTATCTGGCAGAAACAGAACTAGACTAAAACTGTTCACTCTGTTGTCTTAGCCTATGGAATAAGTCATTCCTTTTAACCCAAGGATACAAAATCTAGTATCTATTAATGAATGATACATTGGCTTTTCTTCATCCTCTGCTGCATAGCCTAGATGACCTGGTTTTAAAAGTTTCCACTTGCTTTCGGAGTTGAGCTGGAAGCTCGCAGACCCTGTATGTGAACACTGGGGAAATGCCAGAGGGCAACGCTGCATCCTTTGCGGCTTCTTAAACTCATCTTACTGCTACAGCAGGCAAAAAGCCTTTGACTTCACCCAAGCTGGAGACTGTTTCCTAGAAGACAAGGGTCTTAAAAGTCTTAAAACCCTCGGTGAGTATGAGAACTGTCAGGAAGGACCTTCTACCACCCTTTCTGATGCACCTCAGAAACATAAACCCATCCATTTCAGAATTCATTTCCAAGCAGCTTTTATTAATTCAATGCATCATTCAGGGTTTTGCTACAAAGCCCTGCTTGGCATTTTTTTTCATTACTAACTCATGATGAGAAAATAAAACAGAAAAACATTCAAAGTTGGTTCCACCAGTAGCAAGGAAAGCAAGCAGACTTCCTTGAGACAGACATAAACATCTGAAGTTAATGCAGTACAGTAGGTTTTATTGAGAACTAGGGATCCACACACAATCAAAACTTGTTCTTACTGTACTTAAGTAGCCAGATTTGTAACTATAACAAGCAGAGCTGGCTTGAACCTCGCATTCAGCACCTCTGAATGTGTCTCTAAACACATAAACTGGTAGCAAATGCCAAGATCCAGCAGACAGGCCACTGCTGACTTAGACATCATAAAAAAGAAAGCCAAAGGTGGCTCTGAAGCAATGAGTGTTAAACATCGCGCCTCCTGTCTGCAGTTTAAGTATCATCTTTCTACAGCAGGTTCTTGGAAGCAAACCCCAACTGCAAAATCAAACAGGACAAAAATAATCAAAGAGCTCAGAGGATCCCCACTGAGAACATTCCTCGGAGAGCGCTGAAAGAGCATCAGATCAGGTGGAAAAGACTCCACCCCAAAGCCCAGACTGAAGAACTGCTGAGCCCCGAGTTGTACCTCACAGCTAGAGTTGCAGGTCTTTAAGCCCTGAAAGTAACCCTACTACATTCCTCTAATGATGCTCCTAACTCTACTGGCGTTTGTCAAAACCAGCAAAACTTCTAAACCCAACTTGTAAATTTTTAGACTCACGGGCAGTAAGAAAACCGCACTGAGAAATGAGAGAGGAAATTAAAACTCCAAAGGATGAGTGCATCCGAGGCCCTCCAAGAGCAGCAAACAGCTCCCCCACCAGTCCTGACCAGCCCAACACTCTCCTCTATTCATCCAAACCCAGCTCATGGATCTTTTCTTTCTCCCCTACTTTTCCCAGCCTGTCCGCTGACAAGCCCAGTGCAAAGACCAGGGAAAAAACCCCAATAAAATAATGCAGGACTGCCTTTCCCCCAGAGGCTGACAGAGCCAGGCTGGGAAAAGCGAGACAAACACAGCAGCTAAAAAGAAAAGGGTGAGTCAGTCTTCGTAGTCTCCAAATTTGTAGATGCAAAAGAGCTACAAAGCAAGGAACAGGGCAAACTCAGGATTTCAGGGCTTTAGTTTTTCTAAGAGAGACCAGCAGAAGTGAAAAGGGAACACAGTGATTCAGGCTGTTTTGATTACACAGTTGATTACGCTGCACGCTGCATAATCATACAAGGCTTTTTTTGGCATTGGTATTTAAAATAAATGTCTCTCTGAAAGATATTAACACTGGAACGAAACCATCCACTAAGTGGAATACATAGCATAGGCGCGAAACATTAAGGCACTAAAAACAGCTTCCAAAACTATAATATGTGATACTTTAAAATGACCAAGCTAGTAATATCTTAAGGGGAATTAATTAGGGTACGAAAAGGCCATGTGAAAGCATTACAGCCTAGTCCAGAACCGTTAGAACAGTTACTGTTAGAACAGTATCTTACACCACAGCAAATCAGCTGCTCTGCAGACTCCAGGTTACCTTTCCTGCTGTTTCAAGCAGTCTTCCTAGATAGTGGAAAGGAATGATTTTGCCAGCTGGAAAAACACACATCCCCACAAACAAAACAAAAAGACTTGGCAGATAAAACATTTAAACCGTGACTTTCTCAATTACAACCAAAATTCACAAAAGTAGAGAGCATGATATTTAAGTTCAGCCTGGATCCTCCAAGTAACGCATATACCTCCCCTGAAAAATCAAATGCCTTCATAGGTGCAGTTTTCACTCAGTGACCTAGTTATACCCTGGCCTTGAACAAAGCCTGCAACTTAATTAACTCCTGATTCTAGTTTAATTCTCAAGAGTTACACCTTCGGTACTCTCTATTTTAAATTTCACTTTATTTTGCTTCAACCTTACCTTATCTCTGAAACATCCTGGGCGACATCTGACACGATCTGAAGCAACTAAAACCAATTTGTATTTTAACTGCCCTCCAGACAGAGTGGTGTATATATTTGGCTACATACACTGCATCAGTTTGTGTCTAGCAGTCAGTCATAGAGGAGAGTGCCTTTTTGTTAGTGAAATCAAGACAAAAGGAAGCAAAATAACAGAAAAAAACCCCATATTTATGTATGTGCAGAGCTAGCACAGAATAATATTATTTGCATCATGACACGAGAAGTGTAAAACATAACCAGCCCAGGAGAAATTCTGCCATATCAGACAGAGTGGTCCTCGTCCAAATTTGCTTGAAGCAAGCAACTAGCTACAGTCTGGACATTGCATTTCTTTCAAAGTAACAGCCACACAGCTTTACACACACACATACACACTCATATTTACACTTGGAACCACCAAACACAAAACCTAAGCGAAGTTCAGCTTAGCAGGGTTGCTAAGTGACTAACAAGCACCAACAACACGTAGGGAGTCGGTGTGAAGTGGGCATCAACACCCTCTTTTTCCCCTTTGGAAAACACCAGCTGGTGCCTAACCTCCAGCCAGCCCCGATAACGTGAATCACGATCTTGCTGTAATGCCTGAGCCACGGGGAAGATTTTGTTTCAAGCAGGTTTGATGGGAGTTCTGGAATATGAATGATCATGAGTGCATGAATCAGTTCTCGCACACCGCCCCATTACTGTTTCAGCAAAAAGATCTGTTTAGAATTAGAAGCGTGGTGGTTCCTGGCAACAGAGAGCTGGGTTTTCTTGATAGGAACTGCATTTTTGGGAACAGAGGGTTCTCATGTTACACAGCAGCACAGATGCATATAGTACTGCCTGGAATACTGAGAGGAGCCCAGGGAATGCTTGCAGGCCTAAGGAATACGGGAAGAAACGTCAGCTCCACCTCTAAAAGGGCACAACAATCGGGTTTATTAAGCATAAATAAATGAAGTACTGTGGAAAATACCACACAGACAACTCTTGTATTAAAGAAAAAGCCACACTTGAAATTGGTATTGTATTCACCATGTGTTTTATTAAAGATAAAACTGATACAACGCTAAGTATAATTGTATCAATGAAACTAAAATAATGGACGAATGCCCACATTGCCAACACGCAGGATCTGCATGAAACCATACCTAATTCTAACAAGGGCACCTGCTTAGTGGTATCTAACATCCCAAATATCAATGTTCCTTTGGGAAGGGAAGGGGATGCACCCTGACCAGCTGGCCCAGCAGAGTACGAGCTGGGTCAAGTAGACAGCCTCTTGTCACCTCTCCTTCCCATCACATTGCCATCCTCACCTTCTCCCTCCAAGCTCCTCTGTTCCCTATTCCTTCCTCTCTTGGTTCTGGCGATTCAAAACCTCCATCAGTCCCCGCACCCAGTTCCAGCCTTTCCATGCCAGTAAGTCCTTAAAGCTCCGCTCCAGCTCCCCTCACGCATCAGTACAGGAACAGCTTGGCTTGGCTTAGGCCAACCAGCAGCAATCCAACACAAACATCTCGAGGAGGCAAGCTACAGACAGATGCAACCCTAAAGGGAGGGGGAGGAAACACAAAGGAGCTGCTCCACATGATCTCCTCCTGCCCTTCTTCAGCTCTTCCTCCCCTAAAAGCCAAACGATTTGTGCTCAGCCCATCAGCAGACACCAAGATGCAAAGCAGCCTTTAATTTTTGTCTGCTACAGAAGAACTTCTGAAGATGGAAAGGAATGACCGAGAGGGTATCGGGGCTGTTGAGAGCACATCCTTATCTACGTTGTTTTTCTCACTTTGACTTACCAGAGTAAAACAAGAGAAGGTGGGAGTCATTGGAGGTGTTAAAAGCCTCTGGTTAGCTGCTGACATCCTGCCCCAAGCCCCAAAGTGCATTAGCAGCAGCCCTGACCTCACATTTCTGAGGAAATTCAACTGAATATGTTTGAGGGCAGGATAGTGGTAGCATCTGCACAGCCATTACTCTAATTGTCCCATCAAGTATTTACCTCCTCTTACAGCTAATCTAGAACCTTTAGTAGAAAAGGATTAATTAGTAGCACAAAAGGCTGCCCAGGGAGGTGGAGTCACCTTCCCTGGAGGGGTTTGAGAGACAGGTGGATGAGGTTCTGAGGGACATGGTTTAGTGACTGATGGGAATGGTTGGACTCGATGATCGGGTGGGTCTCTTCCAACCTGATGATTCTATGATTTTAGTAACAAGCATAACCATGCACACCACCTTGATTCAGAGGTCAAAAAATTCTCCAAGAGCACACTGAGCCAAGCACTATGCGGGGTCATTTCACATTCCAAAACTGAAGGATGCTAGAGGAGGAAGAAAACTAAGTGCTCTATTCTACATTATGCAGATGATGCAGAAGAAATGCAAATGGAAACAGGAATCCCATTTCTTATGCCCTGCGTTAACCTCTAAGCAACTTCAGGATAAGCGTACTTGCAATGCTTTTCTGGTGAAGTACCTTAGGGCACAAGAAAACAGCACGAGAATTCACATATGCTCCCTTTACTGTAGGTATTTCTTCCAATCTGTTGTGTGACATTCAACCTCTTTGAAGCTTGATCAATTTTAATGACACTCAAGGATTGATACGAGTGTAACAACTGCAGTTCTAAACACAATATAGCAGCCATGGGGTTATTTACCACACTCTAAAGGCCTTTCTTCTCCACTTCAGGACAAAAACTAAAAAAATGCTTTCATACCTACTGGGTAACAGACTGCAAGTTATGCTAGTTTTCATACTGCTTCTTCAGAAAACAAACTACATCATCTGTAAAGGAGGAACACTAGTCAGCGACATCAAATATAACATCTGAAAGACAGTAAAACAAAAGGACTAATTCATAAGAAAAAGAAAGTAAACGCATCCATGATTTTATTACAAAAACACCCAGCAACTGTATTTAACACAAACAGTAACTGAGAGTCTCATTTTATTTTTCTTTCAGTGTACATGCTCATTATTGTTCCATTTAATTTACAGAAGGGCTAAGTAAAATGAAATTAAAATTAGAGAGGAAACAAAAGGAAGGTTGAGGCATAGAATTTTCTTAGCAAGCAATGATCACAGGAGACAGCACAGATTGAACAGGGATTCAACAGGAGTGACACCTAGGGATAAAGGTAAACAGTAACTTTTTCCTTATCCATTAGATTCTCCATAGGGATTTTGTTTGCTTTAGCAGAACAGTTTAGAGTATCACAGTATACAGGAAGACTAAATGGCAAAGAACGTCTCACACACACACCACATTTATCCCTGCTACTGGTCCAGGATCCAAAACTGCAGTTAACATTCGATTTCCTATCTCTCATTCATTGATAAACTATACAGGATTACACTGTACATGGAGTTAAAATTACAAAAATGTCATATTTACAAAATCTGTACACACATAGTAAAACTCACAAAATTGTCATCTATGTATCACAAGTTGCTACACCAAAATATTAAAAATGGGATAAAATTATACATTTCTCTTGTCCGTTTTTAAAAAGGGTTCAATATTTCAAAGACAGACCACCTATTTCCCCCAAATAAGACTGGTAAGAGAACTAGAAACCTAAAGTATCCTCCTGGGATAAAATGTCACGAGCAGCATCTCCCAACTATAAAAGAAGCCTATATTCTGTCTGCAGGGGTGGGGTGTGCAGGTAGCATGTATGTACAGAAATGGTGAAACTACAAGAAGGATGTCTTTGGCTAAACCTTTGGCATAAATTAAAATCATACATCAAAAGTTACAGAAAAGTTTTTCTTGGTGATGGCAGAGCTCGGGAGTTTCTGTCTGAGATACCATTATATACAGCTTTTCTTCCTCTAAGGACACAGAGTAGGTATAAAGGAATTCGGAACAGAGGCAAATGAGGCAACACTGTTTCTCCTTACATTTTTCTGTAGTATGAAAAATTGTATCAAACCTTTTCACTAAAACATAATTCAATCCTAGAAACATCTTCCAAATTTTTTTTTTTTGAAACTGTGTATGTAAAAAAAAAAAAAATCGGTAAACCAGCCACGGCAGAAAAAAATTGTTTAGGCATATCAAGTACATATTAGTGCAGGAAGGTGGATGAATTTGATCCACTGTATAAATAAGCTTTATGCGCAGCGTACATTAAATAACCACCACACCCCACTCACACCCAGTACACAGATGCTCCTCAGTGAAGATAAACGTTTATCAAGTAATTAAAGTGTATGTAGTGCAAATGTTACAACCAAGTATTATGCACATGCTACTTGCTTGGTTTAAAGTTACACAAAGATGTGGTGCTTGAAATCATGGACATATATACATCCTTGTCACACTTGGTACAATGTCCTAAGCCACAGAAATACCGATGTGTTTATATCTATATATATACACACACGTTTTCTTAAAATGTGACCACCACATCAATACAGTAACACAAACAGACTAAAATCAATACCTGCTTCCAGATGCTCCAAGGCTCAGAAAGTTTGTGCTTCTAACTCTTGCAGTCATTACGTGCCCCTCTTCCATTTCCCCCTTCTGCCAGTCGAGAAGGGGGGACAGTCTCTTCAGGTCTGTGCTGCATAGGATGAGGGCGACGGAGAGGAATAAACGACGGCACAGGCACCTAAGCTGCTTTCCTCCATCAACAGTTCCATGCCCCATGATGAAGGGTTGAGAGAATTGCCCCTCCACACCGCTCCTGGGTGGAAAGGCTTATTGAAAAAAAAAAAAAAAATCATAACGTGCTTTCCATATTATAAGTGGCAGCAAATCAAGGCACGCTGTACTAATTTTGTAGCATTGAGATTAGCCGACTTTGCAGGGGATGCTCACTGGGGAAGGTCTGACGTTCTCAACTGGCTGCTGGGCCGCGTTGGGCCGTACAGAGTAACGGAAGCTATGTGATTATTCTGCATCACCTGCAAAAGGACAGCAGGGAAAAAGGGAAATTAAAAGAACTGCATAGCAAACAGGAACTCGGAAGAGCGAAAGTGGCAAACACAGAACTGATCTGCCTGAAAAAAGAAATCCCAACAATAAAACAAAGCACCAAGCTCTTGGCTCATTCCTAAATGCAGTCTCTAGATTTCCACGACACATTTAAACACCACCATGCTTCCCTGCTACTCTAGCAGAGTGCATGTGTCTCCTCCTAGTAAGACTGCTAGATGACAAATTTGAAGAGCCAGCTTTAACATGCAAATGTACAAGCTCAGAGAAGAGTCTGGCAAGCTGCCTGTGTCTGCCGATAATCTCTAAAAATACAGCCACTCCCAAGCACTGGCTTTTCTGGAAACGGGAAACAAGCCAGTCATAATAATAGCAAACACCTCATCTTCTTTTGCTCAAATAAATAGCAAAGTTTGTCTTCTCACCTCAAAGATCATTCGTTGCAGTCCAAAGCAAAAGGTTGACCCAAATGGGTTAGTGTTGTTTGGAGATGATGACCTGAAAAATGAAGAGGTGGGGGGAGGGAAGGATGTGTGAGGATTTGGAACTTCTTATGTAAAAACAACCACTCAGTAATATAAGGTAAACTATCTTTATTATGACTTTCAGCAAAAGAAAGTAAACCAAAGTTATGCACCACCACTGCTAGATTCCATGTGAGCCAGAGGGTACCTCCGCTTAACGTCACAGAGCCATTATTAATACTCAGGGAGAAAGGAATCAAAAAGTTACTAATGACCTCTACAGGAAAACTCTTTCACTGAACTTGAACAGAAAGAACCCTGAAAATAAGCAGATACATAGGAAGAGAGAAACACCATGTAATTTGTCACAAATTTTTTTTGTGCAATGTCCTTTCCTACTCTTCAATCTACTTTATTTCTCAGCCTTGACCAAATGTGTTTACATGTTAATTCATTGATATTATGATGTTAAAAAATTACCCTGTAAGATGTTGAAATAGAATAATCCAGATTTTGTGGAACACTATTTCACCCCCGCTTTACATTAAATGGCTTCTGCTCTGAAGATCTCATTGGAATAAAACAAGAGTAAAGGGGAGCAAAGGGACAATGATAAGGGGGAAATCAAACTCAAAATCATCTAACAACCTGATGAAAAACTCTTGCCAGGTATATCTGAAACAGCTGCAGTATTTTTGCAGTACCCCTGACTTACAATTGTCATAGTTAATAATAATAAATCATAGTTACATATCATAGAACGATGAACTGCAAACTACGTGACCCAATGCCCAGCTGAGTCCCTCTCAGCACTGTTTTACCTTCAGTCAGCCTAAAAGTACTAGAACAACCGTGTCCATAAAAACAAGGCTTCTTGACAAGACAAGACAGATCCATATACACTACACTGTGCCATATGATGTCACATTGTTGAAATGCATGCGACTAGTATATAAAAGACCATATCTACACTATTTATTACATTGAGATACTTCTTTATATGCTGCTTTGCTCTTCTGTGGATTTTACAGTTCAAGGAATTTTGGATATTTAATTCCTAAGTTTTTCAGGCTTTCATTCTGCCTGTCCGTTTCCTTTATCTAAGCACAGCTATCTTGTCTTGTTAGTAGTCTGAAACCGTATCAGCAAAGCAGTCTAAAAGTAACTACTGCAATGAGCACCTTTCCTCAGCTTAAACTCCTCTGTTATCAGCTTAATCCCTGCAAGGAAAACAGAGAGATCTTTACCTGTGAAGTACCACTGGCTTTTCTACAGGGTGCCCCAGAAGATCCTGGATGCTGTCCCACTGTAAATATATCAAAACACTTTGCATTAAAATGAAGCAAAGGAAAAATCTTCTTTATCTAAGAAGTCATGTATATTTGTTAGTCACATGCTCACCTATCAAATAACAGAGGTCATATTTACAGAAGTATTCTGTGACTGAAGCCATACCCAGTAAAGGAAACTATCCATTAGCAGGACTCAGAAATCTTCTGAGGGTTTATTTTCATTTGTGTCTCAAAATAGCTTTGAATTAGAGTTATTAATATAAAACCATTCTACGAGCCTTAGGGGTAAAACATAGCCAGAAATCCTGCAGCATCTCAGGGACATCTCGGAGAACAAAGCAGCTGTGGGAAACCTCAGCAAAATTCTCTCTTACATGAGTTTGCAGAGGGAAAGACAGGATCGTTGCTACCTTCCCAGAAGACCTTCCTTGATTTAAGCAACAAATTTGGAAAAGGAGACCTGCACTATTTAATAATTAAGAATGTCCAGCAGTTTTCAGAGTCTAAGCACACTTAATATGAAGCTACAGTTTCATGTACAGTCCGAAATAAGTCAAAGCAATGAAGGATGTTAAGTCATTCAAAGAAAAAGGCAAAGAACGGCAGCTTCCAGGTTGCTAACTTCAATTTTTTCCTCCCAGTATGAGAGCCAAAATTCACCAAGGGAAGTCTTCATTTGGCACCCAGGAGCCAAGAGAGCAGGACCGCTGCTGGCTGAATGTTAGACACTTCTAAACACACAACTTGAGAAGTTTTTCATGCAGCAGCAACTGCCCAGTTGGGAATTTCATTTACGTAGTAAACATAAACAGTATTCAAAGCCTGCTGTCAATTTGGAGGTGTCATGCTGGCGCTTGCTGCTGCCTGAGGAACATCTGATTATTGGCATCCTTCAGAAGGAACAGGAAGGGCACTGAACCCCTTGCTTATGTAGTAAATGTCTTCAAGAGCTACAATAAGTAGAAAAGCTCTGAAAATTTTGTTTAGATATCCAGCTAACATTCAGCCACCATTGCTATCACTTTTCCATAGCACTTATTTCACTGTTTTGTTTCCACCTGCAGCTATCTTATGCAAAGCATGCAATAACACAGTAATTTAATAGAAGCGTGCTATCACAAATGCCTTCAATCCATAACATAAAGTGGTTTTTAAACCACAAAATGCACATTAACTTTTGGCCTTCAACGTTTCTATTTTAAAACAACATGCTTCAAAGCCTACTGCAAATTCCACACAGATTGTTTAGAAAAGAAAAGAAGGAAAACATTCAGTTAGGCACAGACTTACCTTGCTGTACGTTGTACATGTTTCAGTTTGTGAATCAGCACTATCTATTAAAAGAAAAACAAAAAAGCCTTTATAGTTCACACTTGAACAGTTTCCAATACAATCCTTTATTTTGGGAGGTTAGTTCAGATAGCAAGAGGCAGACAAGCATTACAGCAGTTCATATACAAATCTAACTGCATTTAGTAGCAATCAGAATTGTCAAAAACATGGATTAAAATACCAGTTATGGTGACTAAACAAATCTGCCTATTTATAGCAAGTTTCAAGTTCTAACACTATGTATGTTTAAGCTGTAGTCTTACATAGAGGAATGTAACTGCAAAAAAAACCACATCTCTCTGCACAAAGTTAACATGCTTCGCGCAGGCACTCATTGAGATAACATGACGTACCACTCATCATGTCTAGACACTCCTGGAAAGGAAACTAGCTAAAAACAACAGCTTGAGACTAAGGAGTTGGCAGGCCTGAAATCAGCTAAAATGCCAATCTCTCAAAAACAGAGATAGCAGAGGGCCTGGGAACTGCAGTCTATTTATTGAAAAATAAAAAATCACTGCAGGTGAGGACAGCATTGCATTTGTGCTTACAAGCTTAAAAATAAATTCTTTGCTGGTAGTAGACCTATGCACGCCACAAGTCCAGCATAGCAAATGGTCTTTAATTTGACTGAAAGCTCCTCTGTTTCCACCCTCTAAACAAACATTTGCTCTCTATGCTGAAAGAGTTCATTTGAACTCTGGCTGTTAATTCGGTGTCTGAAGTTGTACTGCAGAAGGGAGTTAATAAAGCTGCACCAGGCAGCAGATGGAAGAAGATGGAGATTCTTGATAATTTTCTTTTAACATCTGATTTCAATTTGGTACATCTTAAACATAAAGCCAGAGATCAGAAAGGTAAATTCATAACCACAAAATCCCAAATGTATTCAGAAGAGATTCATGGTACTACTTGAGGAGAAAAAAAAAATCAGAAATGTATGCCTTTGAAGTGTTGCATAATAATCTAAGGGAAGATAATTTAAAAAGTAAGAACTCTCATGCTTATTCCCCTGGCTGAAATCAAACTAATACTGCCTTATAGATTTTGAGCCTCCAGGTTCAAGGTAATTGATTTTAGCGGAGTGGTAGCACTTCAGAAAATCAGAGATATTGCAGCTAAATATCTGTATGATCCAAGTAAGCAAGCAAGGTCGTATAAGTAAAATCAGAATTGCTAATTTATCCTGATGTATTTTTTTTAACTTAACAGATTTGGTTGGACTTGATGATCCGGTGGGTCTCTTCCGGCCTCATTATTCTATGATTCTATGAAATAGAAACCTAATCCCAAAATTCCTCCCCTGTCTCAATGACTTTCACTGTTATCATCCTCTGATAACGAAGGATGCATTAGAAATGAAATCTGGTCATACATCCCTTTTGAGCACTTTGTGGTACACCCTCCCTGAAGCGAAAAAAGAGATGAACTACTCACCTCGCTTAATGACTAGCGGAATCTTGAATTCACAGCGATGGTAACTAGAAAGTGGAAATCACAAAGCTATTAGAAAACAGAAGAATCAAAATAAACTGCATAGCATGACCTTCAGACTCTTATTAACCAGTTTAATGAAAAGTCACATGAATAATAAAATTACAGTGTCAATGCTAACAGATTAAGAAGAAAAGTTCCCATTTCTACTCTCAACATCAAAAAAGGCAGCAGCCCAGCAACGTCCTAACAGTTTTCTAAAGGACACAAACGGTCCTTCAGCTCAAATTACTCTGCTGTTACAGAGTGGATAGAGAAATAATCGGCTCAGAAACAACACTATAGATTCTCTGTCACTAATACCAATTGTCTGAAAGCACGTTCGCTTTAATCAAACATCCAATCACCTATTCCTTAACTCGTATTACTCCTCTAAAGAGTGTACATTTGAAAAGTACTAAAAATATGTTCAAAACATGAGAGAATTTTTAATCACTAACAGAAACAGCAAAAAACCATAACTACAAAATACCCAGCAGCCTGCCTACCAGTAAATAGGCACTCTCTTGTTGACACAAAGTCTGCCTCTAGCAAGTGAGTTTGCACATTATAGCTGGACCAAGAACTACTTTACCTCATTTACTACTACTTGATTTACTTTTCACTTTTAAGTGTCTGAATATAGTAATTAAAAAAGCTTTGCTAATAACGACGGCTAAAATCTCCACAGGTTACCACACATAATGAAAAAAATGAGAAAAAGATACTACAATTCTGTAAAGGAAACATAATATTTCCTTTTCAGGTGTTTTATGATACTTTTTAATAGATCAGTTCTTTACACTCACATGTTAAAGTTGTAATGACCAGGATAATTTGTATGCAGGACAAATTTTTTCACCTTGTGAGTGTTTGCATCAAAGAGAATATCCTGTTGAAGAGAAAACAGACATGAAGAGACTTGGCTACAGGAAGGTAAATTTCTCCAAACTAACCTGTGATTAGTTACTATAGTATCTGTACATAGTGATATGCATCTATGTCATTGGAACCAAACGGAACAACGAAAAGTAGGGCTTGAAAATAAGACTATTTGTAAATTCAAATAAATGCACAGTTCCTCCAGCACTCAATCACATCTGCAGTTTCATTTGCTAATGTTGCCAAGTTTTCTAAGGAGGTCTTCGTTTTCTGCATATTATTTACAGTAATGCAAACTGAAGCAAAACAGCTGTAAGGAGGGATGTGAAGATTGAACTACATCCCACAGCTTTCACAACTGATACATTTATCTCAGTTCCGTGTAACAGGAGCATGGATTTCAGAAACAAGAACCAGTAGATCTATGCATCAGGCATGGCAGAAGGAGAAAACCTAAGAGAAATCGAAAGCCAAACAGAGCCCTTCATCGACCTGTGGAGATAAAACTTTCCTGACTGAATCTGCAAGTGCTAGAGAAAAGTCAGTGTGGTTCTTCGCATCCAGAGATCCCTAAGGCAGCGATCAAGAGTCATGCAGTATCATATTTCCCACAGCCTTTGGTCATCTGATAGGATTGCTGTTTACCTAAATCAAAACTTTACAAGAATTTGTTTATGGAAGCTTCCCACTCACCACTCCAAGCGTGAAATAGTTGAAGAAGTAGTCATTGCACTTCGATGGGACCTGCTTGTGGGGTGATGGTGAATGGATTTTCATCTGCAAGAAACACATTTTTCAGATGTATTTAATAATGCTCACAAAGATGAATGCCATTAACAACAACGCTACACTCAAATTGTGATAATCTTATGTCAAGCCCTTGTTCAAATACGCAAGATAATGTGCTTCATGACAGGACCATCAGCTGCTTGCAGTGGCACATTGACACAGCAGCATTTTGCTTGTTTAGTTATCTGAAGTAAAAGGTTTACTCACATGCTGCTATGTAAAAACATTAGGAATGGACCAAAATATAGGCTAAAGTTATTTCACATAATATACAATTAAAATAGGTAGGACATATCACTAATGCTCATTTGGATTCAGGAGTGCTCTCATTTTTATCTATTACTGAACTAGTTTAAAAGATGCAATTTTATTTTTAAAATTTAAACAGATTTGCACTGATAAATAAAACTTCCAAAAATAAAATTATATAGCAGTTCATCCTGATCCGTTATATGTCAAATGAAGCACTTGTCATCTGTGTTACATGGAAGTTTAACTTCACTTCTCCTTGCAAAACACAGGCCCTGTGGTGAAACTGAGACAGCATTGAACCAAGACAAAGTCCTGCACCTAAATCAATTCCCTCACCTTATCTTCAGACTTGTAGAAGACTTTGTGCGGAGACCCCAGGGTGCTCAACACATCCTGGCACGAATCACCAAAGTACACGCAACGCTCAAATACCCGCATCTTGGCATCAGCTAAAACACCAGGGCCACAACCTGAGGAATGGAAAACAATTCAAAAGTCACTCTTCCTGATCAGAGAATACAGAAGCAAATTAACACCAAAAGCTTAGCGTTTCCTCTATTTATTACAAACCAGCTGCATTCTTTAAGCAACAGTACCAAACTAAATTTAACGCTTTAAACATTTCTTAATGAAAGCGATGCATGTGCTGACTGTTGCACAGCTTCCCAATTTGGAACTTCAGCAATGCTGTTCTTCACTTCTTTATCGTTCACATTAATGTGACTTGTTTTCCTAGTCAGTCTTAATTTACTTAGCTGGTTATTAGCAATAAGTACCTGGAATTAATTCTACTTCAGTAACGTATATCTCCAGCTAAAAACAAAAAGCCCATAAAGTGAAATTCCACATCCATATGAGCTGTATCAGAAAACACATGCTCTTTACTGAACATTCCCATAGCGTATTAAATCAACAGCAAGTACGTTCCTATGCAATCTATGGATGCTACTGAATAGCTGTTAAATAGATGAATGGCTGATATACATTACAAGATGTTAAGAAATGGAAAGGTCATACAGTTCGTGACCCCGTCTGCTCTCAGGAATATTGATTTTTACATTTACAAGAACATATGGAAACATTTGAAGCAGCTACTGCAAAATACAGGATATGCTCTAAACACACAACTTTTCTTACTATACATTACTTATGTAGCAAATTACCCAATAAAATAAAAAAATCCAATTTCTTAAGCAAGAGTAATTTCAAATTAATACACTTGCAAAGAAACTTGTGGCAGGAGAGGTATGCAATACATTCTACAAAGGAGTTTTTGCAAACTCCAGCAAGACAAGAAGAACACATGTCCAGATTGCATCTCTGCAAGTTTTAACCTGATCATTAGCAATATATTTTAATAATAATTTTATTCATTGACATTATTTCCTTTAAGCTGCATGTATACTTCTTTTACCTGAACTTTAAACTCTACCTTAGAAGTGTCCAATTCCTCAAAATCATTTATATTATTTTTCTGATGATATAGCTAACTCCTTCCCTAGTACATAAGGATATACGTTTCCTGTTCTAGGCAGTTCTCCATTATCCTCTTCTGTAGAGAGAGAAGCAAAATAACTTGAAAACATTTGCTCCATTTTTATTGATAAATTTTTATCCTTCATCTTAAATTTTCTCCTTTTTAACTTTTGCATATTGGGAATGTATTCCAAGTGTTTCTGCAATGTACACACAGCTACTAATCAGAAGAGGTCAAAAGCTGAGCCTGGTAATGAAAATGGTTTAAAACATCTCAGTATTTTGCTTAAAAATTTTCAAGTCTCAAGTTATGAAGAATGGACAAGGCTCCTTTGCAATCAGCACATCTTTCCCTAATTTCTAAGCCCCCCTGTGGCACTGAAAGCACACCCAAGACAAGGTATTCATTAGGCTCCATCACTTTCATGGTTGTCTCCTACAGCAAATGAAAATGGAATTGAATTTCAAGTACAGTCTAAGACTGCAGCACCAATGTAGTCTCTTGCTGGCATTTTTAAAAGCCTTCTCAAATTGAACACAAAAATATCAACATCACACAGCTCACCGGAATCTCAAAAAGAGCAAATGAACGTAAGGTTTCTTGATTTCTCAGGGTTTTTTTTTAGTTATGTACCTGCATCTTTTTTATTCCACACAAACACTTGGAGACAAATTCCATCTCTGCAAACAGATTCTAAGGACTTGGAGCTACAGGGCATCACTTCCCTAGGGCCAGGGAAATGCAACAGCAGACAGACTCACCTTCACAAGGTTTTTATTGTTTTGTTTCAATGGTTCAAAACAAGGTATATAGAACACTTTCAAATCACCTGTAAAGTCATCACACATAGCCTATGTTTAATTTATAGAGGTTTGCCCCTCTCTTCCTTAAGAGAACAAGCAGTTCAATGTTTAGAGTGTCACTAGTACCTGCAGTGAGGAGGCGAAGCCGTAAACCTGAGGGTCCAGTTCCATCTCTCAGAACATCAACGTTCTCAGCATACACATTACCAAGGAAACAGCTGAGGGGCATCAAGGGAGCCCTGAAACAAATCATATCTTGATTTTGTCCATGAACAAGCTGGTACCAGTTCACTGGAACAGAGCACGTTAATTCTGACAAAGCTGTATTTAACTCAGACTGAAGATTAAAAGTTATATTAAACACAGGGATTGACAACTGGGGAAAAAGAAAGAGGGACAAGGCAGCACTCAGATGTAGGACCTTGACAACGAAACAGCAAGTTTCAGGAATTACAGAAACTGTGTCTAGCCTTTAGATTGCTCCCATGAGGATGTATCATTTCAGACACGTCCCAGTGAAAATGCAAGTTGCGTATTTTCTGACTATACCTATCCCTGAACTAGGTGTATCGCCCAAATGCAGCAGAAGGGCCTTCTCAGTGATGCTCTCACTGCTCTTGGGAAGCTATTCCATGGCCCAGAACATGAATTCAGCTTGTGCAGGTGCACCACAAACAACTGCTCTGCTTGACTGGACAGTTCTCATTTAATTCAACTACAATAACGTTGGAGAAAATTGTAACAGCCTCGAGAAAGATATTTTCAATGGAGGTGTTGCTTTTCTGTGCGCTGGTTTGCATGTGCTCTGTAAAATTCACTTTTCTTAAGTGAATTTCTCCTCTGCATGAATGACATGAGCTGGAAGTCAGGCTTTGAGCTTTCTCTCTCACACACACAAAACAGACCCCATGCGACAATTGGTGCTTTCACTAAAGCTAACCACATCACAAGTGGGCAGACAACAATATTTTTCTGAAGTGCACTTATTTCTAATTAGGAGACAATTTCTGCATAAACAAGGTTCCCTCCCTTCTGAGCAATAATCCACAGGTGTGTTAATCTTTTCCTAGCACTAAAATACAACTGTCTCTGCAAAAACTACCATGTTATCAGTACGGGCATTTATAAGCTGATAGGAAAAATTTACAGAAGTCTTTTCAATTTTTCCTTGAGCAAGGAACCCCAGAAGCAATGTTTTTAGAAAGAGCAAAACATCAGATGTTGTAGCGCTGCTAAAGAGGAGACAGAATACAATACCGAAGGAAACATTAACCATGTTAAAATACAACTGTTCCTTTAATATTAATGCATGAAGATTAGTTTCCTCAGAATGAAAAGTTCAGTCAGGTAACTATATATAGTAAATTTACGGTAGTTTATGCATATGACTTAAGCCTGAAAATACATATTTTATTATTTTTGCACTCCAAGAGTTTAAAATGACATGCACAACGAAATGACTGACTGCCTACACCAAGTTTGATTTGCCTACGGATAGGTCATCAGCAGGTGAAAAAAAAAAACCAGTGTAACAATATCCTGACTGCATCTCTTCCTAGATTATCTACATTTCCTCCTTTACATTTTCAGGTCAACTGTATTAGCCTACTAGAGCTGAGCCAAGCTAATTTTATAGCAACATAAATCAACATTAGATTATGAGGTCTGAGGGCAACTCCTATGGAAATCCAAAAGAGGCTAGTATCTAAAGGCATTCTGCACACTACCAAATCCATAAAAGACCCAAACTGAACTAAAAAAAGTATGTGATCATATTTAACATTTAAAAAACCCTAAACAGATGAGGAAGAAAAATTATATTCTAAACGATCGAAGCAGCACCACCAGCCGCACGTACTTGGTATCCTGCAGACTGTTTCCATTGTAGATGTACATACGTTTCACAGTCGCACCATGTGGAATTTGCAGAGACGCTAGACCATGGGCAAAGTTAGGCTGTGGATAAACAAAATCATTCTTGTTACATGACACACTGGGCACTTCAGGTCAAAGTTACAAATTCCTTGAGAAATACAGCCTATGTTTACAAATTCAGATAAGTTTCTAAACAAAGATAAGTCCAGGAAACTACAACAAATAGCCTTTCTAGATGGTTTTTCTTTACATTACGCTCCTCCTGGTTTCCTAGACTGGGGTGAAATGCTCACTATGTTTATCCACCAAAAGATGGCACTAGTCTGACAATTAGCCATGGCATGTACTGAAAGTTGGAATTTTTCTTGATTTGATCACTGGCAACCAGCAATATAGACATATTTGTACTGAGGTGCTGTATTTAAGTTCTAAGAAATCTGCTATCTTAAAAGGCAGAACTTATTTTCTCTCTCCTACTGCATTGGTTTCCTCCTTTCAACATTTTCACTGGTTTATAAAATGTTGGTAGATGTTTTCTGCTGTTCAGACAGCTATGAAGAACGGTATCGTCCCCAAGAACCACACTATGTCCCTCTCAAAACATATTCACACCGAGCATTCGGTAACTATCTCAAATTATTTTCTTAGTTAATTGAACCATGCACCAAAACAAGACACACAATGGCCAAAATTGACTCTAGCCATTTTATTTTATGGTCTTTAAGTTTTAGGTATTCCTGCAAGGTGCAGGGAGTAAGACTCAATGACCACTATAGGTCCCTTCCAACTTGAGATATTCTGTGATCATTTCAAATCTTTGGTAAAAAAAAATGACTCTCTTAGTAGCTCAGACATTTCATTCATAAATCTCTTGGGAACTCTTGCATGAAAAGCAACTACTCTACGTTGGTACATTCCTTCTGTTTGGCTTATTAGGTTTCTATTTACCTTTCAATATTTCTGAAACCCCACTGACCTTCACTACTCATAAACGGTAACTTTCCTGATTGCCTCATGCTCTTACAATTACTAAAGAATTAGGCTGTTACATAAAAACATGTATCATCAAGTTGGTTGATTTCTCCCATTTTGTTTTGGCTCTTTACATGCTCCTTTTTATTTTAATATTATACAGCACAGATTCTTTTTAACTGATAGGCCTAGATAATACAACTGAGAGCATTGTCATTCTCACACAAACAAGATATACATATTTGTTGGTATAGACGGAATTCACAGAAGATCTTGTTTCCACTATATGCAGAGATTTCAAAAAATTCCAGAGAATGCAGTAATACATTCAATTATTCAGAAACTCATCCAAATATCGGGTGAACATGCAGGCAGGCATTACAAGTAAAGCTCATTCATGTGGCTTTCTAAAAGCACTCATACTGAAGGACACTTAAGATTAAAATGTATTTTATGAACTCTCCCCTAGTTCAGTTGCGTAATTGCTTTGATGGGATTCAAAAATATCTGATCGCTCGTATTTTTAGAAAACTCCTTTCAACAACAGAATTGCTAGTCTCAGTTCATGATACAAGCAAAACCTCTAAGCATATGCCTCCTGCTAAAAGGAAGAAAAATTTTAACTCTGAAATGATGACACAGTATGAATAAAAGTACAGCTGAGGAGTTTAGTTTCTTCCAAATTACTGGTTTCTTCTGCTTGCAGCAAGATATGCTGTAGGTGATATTTTGCAAGTACCAGTGAGATAAAAAGACAATCCATTAACTAAGAATGATTGCTGACCTCATACTTTGGAGTTTCAGTCCAGGAGTCTAACTGAAAAGAAAACGAGAGTCCTCTGAAATTGAGGTGAAAGAGTTGTTCAGCTGAATTATACACTAAAACAGAAAAGATAAAAAGATTAGTAAAATAAACTAGGAATTAGCCAGTTCAGATCTAACTGTACTTTCATCACCTCAATGACTTTACTACATCTCAAGATGTGGGAGGAACACAATTACACAGGACAGCAATAGTTTTCCCTTTAATTTGTTGCAGTAGAAACACAGCAATAAAAGAAATCTTTAAAGAGCTGCCTATGCAAGCCTGTAGGCACTAACCTGTCCCTAATGATGCTATTATACAATGTGACAAACAATTCATAAAACTGAAGTAGTTTAAACTGCTGCTATAAACACAAAACAGTCCTGTTCATTGTCATGTGAAACATTTGTACAACGTTAACCAGAAAGTATATTAGACCGATGTACCCAGAACGCTGATAAATTCTGTCTTTCACACCACCGGGAAGCACATTCCCAAGTAGGAGCTCGCAGGTACCTCCCCACCACTTCTACCTCCCCTCCCGAAGAGGGGCTCCCTCTTGCCTGCCCCAGTTCAGCTACCCGTGTTCCCAAGTGATAAGGCACCAGACACACGTGTCCTGGGCTGTTTACAATGATAGTTAAATACAGGATCACCAGAAACACCAGAGAATCGGTCAGCTTTTATAAAGAGCAATAATAAATTAGAACATGCAGATGCTTCCGGCTGTCATCGCATCACAAGATGTCCTGATTTAGTGCAATAAACTGCACATCAACTATAAACAGCAATAAAAGTCATTCCATTACTTACTCTAACAAGATATGCTGGTTTGAGAGTTTGTGGAAGACTTAAAAATAATCCCAGAAGACTGGAAGCTTGGGAACAGTTTTGCATTGATGGTACCAAAATTCAACCTGTGCCTGGCAGCTGCTAAAGGGAACATAGTGTTCTTCTAACACACAAGCTGGTTTACTTTCAAAACAGCTTGAAAACAGTACAGGTAAAAACCCATAAAGAGACACTCCAACAAGGGAAGATGCTTTCTTCCACTTTACCAGAGGAAATTGGTTCAATATTTCTTTTCCTTACAATTTTATATTTATACTTATGTTGACATTGCACAAAGAGAAAATGTATATTTTTTCCCCCCTCATAAATTGCCTTTCAAATGTTCAACTTGAGAGACGTCACAAGATATCTGGACCATGCCAGACCACCCAGGGTAAAAAAATAATAGTTGAGCAATAAGCATTAAGCTTTCAAAAGTCATCATTTGCTTTTTCCGCAGAATGTGCTGGTTAGAGCGTTTCCCCTGCTTGTCACTCAAAGGAAAAAGTGTGGGGAGAGGGAAATGTTTTGATCTGCAAGAAAATTACACAAATCTCTCTCATGTGACAAATCATGATGCATCTTTTCCAAAGCCTACAGCCAGCTGGAGAAGTGTTTTTCCCCTAGTCATGCCAAGTGTGATATCTGATTATACAAATCACATCAGTTCCCATCTCTACAGTGTCTGTTGGTGCTTAGGCTTAAAGGGCAAGGAATGTTTTTATCCTGAAGTTCTCTGTCTCCCTCAAAACCATATATCACAACCACGTGGCTGAACAAGGCAAGTCTTTTTATTATTATTTTTAATATATTCACTACAGAATAATTCTGCAGAATAATTCAGTTCAAAATTGCTGGTGGAAGCAAAAAGACAGCTCCTTTGCCGCTGCACTCTGGCTGAAAGAAGCGGAGAGGGTCTGCCTTCCAGGAAAGCAGAGTGCGACCTGCTGCAAAATGTTTTTGTAGAGCAGGATGGGAGAAAGCCACCAGCAAGCCTGCACAACAGACACAGTGTTGATATAAGCAGAGGCAGATCTAAAAGTCAAGTCTTCCTGGTAGCAAGCGCAGGACTTTTCCAGCACCCAGGGGAGCTTGGACAAATTCTGAAGTCTGAGAGTTACAGGCAGGATCTCTCCCCACCCTTGCAAAGCCACTGTGGAAGGCAGAAAGGATGGATTTTTTTTTTTTTTCCTTTTACCTTACAAACTCAGTTCAATCCCACAGCCTTTCTCCATGCTGAACGGCACTTCGGCAAACAGCCACATCCATGAGGACTCAGAACAGGATGTGATTTCAACAGAACCACTGGCAAGAGTAAGTGCTTCCCAGCAGGAGGTCAGGTCAGAGTACCATGGAAATGTGGAATAAAATGTTGGCTTTGAGGAAGCTATTGACCTCCAAAGTAGTCATATTTCCATGAGCCCCATAACAAAGACACTACAATATCTGAAACTAACATCAGGCAAGAAGTAATGAAGGTGGTTGCGATCTTCCCGATGACACTTCTTTTTTAAAAGCCACTGGTTTGGCAAAACCAAAACTGCTCACTGAAGGTCAGTTTCAACACAAAAACTGTTGCTAACCTTTTGAAATATGTTTTGAAAGTATCACTGTCTCCTGTTGCAGGAAAGCTCTGCTGCAACCACCTTGGTTTAAAGTGAAAGACAACGTTCTGTTTGAAATTCTAGTAGAAGTAACCTACCGAGATAAAGGACAAAATACTTTATTTAAAGGGTGTGCACTGGGGGTTTGGAGGAGCGCTGGTACAAAGAACAAAAAGTATGGTTATGTCACACTTCCATTCATGAAAACGGACATTTAGTACTTTTGTCACATTAAGAGGAAGCTCTTGCTCCCCACCACACTCTTCCCCCACCTTAGCTCAAATTTTTGTGGAACCATGAAAACACTGTCATCAACTCTTCCACACTCTGAAAACTATTCTGTTTCCTTTTTGCCTTTTCTGTCTCAGAAAATACTAAAAAAAAAAAAAAAGTTATTAAAAACTTGCACTGCACGATACAGTTCAAACTGTTTACAACAAGAAGCTTAATATAGAGCATCTACTCCTGCTAAGCAGGCTGTTAATGGAAGACACTGAATTTCCAGTGAGGAAATTGAATAAGCAAATGCACCAGTGAAGTTGTAATAGAGGCCAACACTTTAATAAATACATCTTCCCATCTACAAGTCACTGGATGAAAAGATGTTATGAAAAGCTATGATCAGATGAAGCAAGCATGCAAGTTTTCTTAATTGAATGCAATTCAGCACAAGGACATGTGGTGCCAAGCTATGCTATATAGCGCTCACATACAGTTTTATGCAGTAATAAAACATACTATTGATATCATGAGCAATGCTTGCAGCAGGACATTTCTCCTTATGGTTCATAATATCACATTTTTGCAAGCACTTGTCTAAATATATGCGCATAAGCCATTGTCACAGAACAAGCTAAAATTATAAACACTCTTCTACATATTATTTCGATAATAGCTAACTATAGTTCTCAGAGTTTCTGCCCAAAAGGAAATGTTAAACTCATGACCAAAGTGAGATTTAAAAAGGCTTATTCTGATGCTGGTCCTTGGAGTATTACAGCTAGAAACCCTTTAAGCTTCATTTATCTCAATCTGATATTCATCTACCACAGCAGGCTTTTATGCAATGATATTACTTTAGCCATATGACCCTCCACAGTTAATAAATCCTGTTCTGTAATGTGGAAGAGACTGTCTGCAGAGAACAGGGACAAAGACTGGATATGCAATTGCCATCAATCACAAAGAACGCTGGCCAATTTGGGATCAGCCTGACTCCTGCAAATGGACTGGGTTAAGCTAAAAATAGAAAATGATGCTCTAATAAGGGTATCTTGCCCATATGGAGTTAATCTTCTTTCTTGTTCCACCAGTTTGTGGCTCCATTTCTTGAAGGTTTCTGAGCAGTTTAATTATAAATATCCTCTCTGAAGTTCCGCGGCTGGCTTATTTTCATCACCTAAAAAACCTCTGAAATACACTCTCCATTTCATATGTAAACAAGGAGCTTAAAGATAGTCATTTTACTGCTACAGAGGCAGTAAACTGCCAAGCAGCCGTGTGGGAGTCAGAGTGGGTTCAACCAGGTTAATTAAACTTGTCCTGCTTCTGGTCAGGCTGCACGTAGGCTGGCTTCACACTTCCCCAGTCCTCCCAGTAACAGGAAGGTGGTGCAGGGAGATGCGAGCCAGTTACATACAGGCTCAAACTTGATCCTGCCCTAGCACGGGCGTAACCACATTCACAGAGCACAGAGTCTGAGGAAATAGTCCTGGCTGGGTCTGCAGAGAGATCAACTCAAACGTCTACATTCATGGTATATTTAACTCCCAAGGACACTTGAGAGCTGATCATGCATAAGAATGTGTAAAAAGAGCAGCATCAACAAAGCAGCTCACAATTTTCTGGTTGTGGCAGCTCAAAACAGATCATTAATGATACCTGAACACATTATTCCACAAAGATGACACTCTGCCTCACTACTTCACTTAAAGTCACAATTGAGCTAAGTACATTTTATGTGATGTCCCAGCTATAAGAATACAACCATTATGGAACACAACTTAGATCATTTGGCAACACAAGTGCCTACACATTCCTCTAGGCAAACAAACAGAAAAGACTTCCTCAAAAGAAGTCTTCTATTCCAGGTGTGCTTCTGACTCCCAGAAATCCTTCAGCTTACCTCCTGGATGTGTTGCTCCAAATGACTGATCAATTTGTTCGATAGTTGGAGCAATTGCCTGAGAGTTAAAATGGACACCACTGAAAAAGAAAATAAAATTAATCTGCCTTAACAATATTGAAAGGATGCTACAAACATTTACTAGTAGCAAAACCATATTTAAATTGGAAGATGTCTCTGAGGCTGAAGGAAAGTGTAAACTGGTAGTTCAACCAAGTGCTACACACCAGAAAGAATCATCATCTACATCCTTTTTTGACAGTTACATTGCTTTTCTTAAACAAGAACGATTGAAACAGATGAATTCAGGATTTTTTTTAAAAATAAAAAAAAGAGAAACCAGTCACTTATCAAGAAGAGATCATGGGAGGTCTTAAATCACTTACCAATATTTTAACTTCACCTTAGTCAAGTCATAAACTTCAATCACCTGAAACACAGGAAACAGAAACATTATCATGCTTCACACATTTGCAAATCATTAGAGGCATTCTGGTCAAAAGGCAAGACTAGCAAGTGCTGCTCGCTCCTGTCCTTAACAGAGCTCTGCTAGGATAAATCACACCAACAAACTCTGAAAACTGACACAGCAACCGTGCACTTGAAACAAGTACTGAAGAACAACTATGGGTTCCATACAGTACCTCCAGATCCCGTCTAAAGCAGCTCTGGCCTGCAGAAAGTAGTCTTTTCACCAATATATCAGCACCTTGATTTCCGTAAAGCTTACTCTTAAGCAAGTTCAAAGAAAAGCAATAGCAAAGGCAAGTTAATTAGGGATCCTCTAGTGAATGTCAAACAGTAAGGCCATTCCTTTGGTTCCTCTTTCTGCCCTGAAGAATGTCTGTGCAGGGCCTAAGTCCTAGCACTGACTGCACTCTTTCAGTTTTCCAACTCTTTTTCTAAAGGAAAAGATGAACACAGCAAAACTAAGTGGTAGTATTCCTTTTCAATACTACGTAAAAAGACATCCAGCAACCTCTGCTAGCAGTATAGAAGATAATCAGAAGAGCAGTCCACAAAGAATCACAGCAAGTGTAACACCTAGTTCTGATACTTATTAAATGTTTTAGATCTTAATCATAGAATCATAGAATCACAGAATCACCATGTTGGAAGAGACCCACCGGATCATCAAGTCCAACCATTCCTATCAAAGTATGAGTATTCCAAGGAGCTCCTCTCTCTGCAGATAACATCAGGTATGTTCTGAACACATTACTGCACAGATGCATCTGAGATTGATTTCATATTATTTTTATGTGAGTGTTACTGGATCCTAAGGTGAGTTCTGGCTTAAGCAGATAATTTTTGGCAAGTAACTGTGGTCAAACATAGGCTTCTTCCACCCTATGTATGTGTTTCCATGTCAGCAGAAAAAGGAAAATAGAGAGCACAAAAAGGTAAAGCCCTTTTTGTTGCTTTGTACAGTCTCTGAACACATCACTGGCAGATTTAGAAAGGACTCTCTCTTCAGCTAAAGAAAAAAAGCAAAATTCCCCAGGGAGCCTGCTACCAAAAGTGGCTTTAAAGCCTAAAAATATTACTAGCTAAGAAGGAAGTCCTGGTTTTGGGAGATGCCTAGCAAATAAGCCTAAATAAAACTTACAGTGCAGAAACCATTATATATAGATATTTATATCCATAAAAAATGTTTAACTGTATGCTGTTGACTCATAAAAAGTTGGAAGAGTTCTCTGAAGCACTTTGTTTGCTTAGAAAGCTTACACACTTCAGGATAAAAAGAACAAGCACAGGACAAAGCAAGTAACAAGTGAATATTCTAGCAGAACCAATGTAAGAGGAGCAAACAAATTTTTCTCCTTAATAAATAAACTGTGAATTACACTTCTTGGAAAAATCTGGTTATCCAGAATTTTCATTCAAATCCAGTTTGACACATCCAGGTTTCCTTACAACACAGCCTGATAAAAACAAAGGCTGCTTTTATGAAAAGCTACAGATGATTTTACATTTTTTTTAGTGGTTCTGCTCATCCTCTCCCACCTGCCCTGCCAAAAAATGTTTCTGGAAATAGAGAAAACCACCTCCCCTCCAACATCTCATTTTGCAGCAACTACTAGAGCACCAGGCATTCTGCTGAAGTTCTGGTGAAACACACTGCGGTGGTAGAAGACAAAAACGTGAGTCTAACAACAAGAAGGAGCAGTGCACGGAGAGGAGGATGTTGCGCAAATGAGGCGCCCTGTGAGAGAAACACCCTGACAGCAGCCAACAGGCACTGATCTGCAATCAGCCTTCCTCCCAAGATTCAGACAGATCTATTGATACCAACACTCCTTTTTACTCACAGCAGAGGAAGAAACAAACACAGCTTGGCAAAATTTAAAGGTAGTCAAAATGTCTCCTAGAAGACACATATGCGGAAGAAACAATGCTACAGGCCATAGTAATAGAAAAGGATTTTTAAACTACAGAAGCTACCACGACAAAAGGATTAATGCGATTCTTTCCATGTGCAGATGAACAAACAACTGAAGACCAAGGACCCTTCAGTGATGAATTTACTGCACAGCTAGAAGGCAGCTGGTTTAAATGATTAAAACCTGATGTTCTGTCACACTCCCTGTTTTCATAATTACTACTGACTAAGACTCAAACACACTCAAGTATCTACTAACCAGCAATAACAGACCAAGCCTGTGAAAACTAACTCTCTCGCCACCTCCAAGGGAGTGTGTACGAGAGACCTCGTTGCTAAAAGTCCCTGCAGTGTTTTCATAACCTGGACCCAGATCTACTCTCACGTTAGCTTAAAACTAATGTACCAACATCTCCTGCAGGGCTTTGGCTACTGCACAAGCCTCCTTCCTCACCCTGAAAACTCAGAGGAAATTTTTAAGGAATATTTCTATGGCTTGCTTCCTGCACCAGCCTCTCTGGATCTGTGGAGACTTTCTATTTTAGCAGCCCATATTTCAGACTATTTTTCAAAACCAAATATAATAGCAAGCACTTATGAAAAAAATAACACAAAACAAAGGAAAAAAAAAAATCCTGATTTTTCCAGTGCTGCTGCTGAGCAACACTGACAACAATCATACCATCTTGAAAACAGGCAGTATTTATTCTACACCTACACTATTCTTTAACAAGCCTAGTTGCTCACTTCTGAACCCATCCCATAGAATTTCTGCCATAAAGCTTTCTCAACACTTCTACATATGTAAGTTTTCATAGCATTTATGCATTTACACAGCTTTATTATTCAGAGTTAAGGCATACAAAAGGTATCAGTAGACCACTGAATCATGACATAGTTAAAAGACTGTTTTCTCTATTTATTTTTTTAAACAAGAAATATACAAGTGAGTTTGATTTTTCTGTGTCTTTAAAAAAACCAAATTTTAAAACACACTGTAGAGAAAGGAGAGAAGAAAAGCTCTTGCACAGTTCTCAGAACACTGGGTGTCGAAATGATAAAGCCAGACCCTCAAAAATTGTTTGGAGATGAAGAGACACAGCATACATCTACATACCTCTACAGCCCCACAGTTGTCCATTTTGTACAGATGAAACTACCTTCATAACAGATTTTTTTGCAAACATAAGTGCCACAGGAGGTTAGTGACCAGCCCGCCTTTTATTTTGCATCTTAACTACACAAAGCATCTTAGAGAGAGGCAGATCAATACCTAGTCACATAAAAGCACTGCAGCAGAATTGCTGGGCCGAGGACTTTGATCACAGGAAAAAAACCTCATCCAGAACAAACTGAAGTCAGTGCAGGGGGCAGTTGGCCATAACCAGCTGGGATGTGGCACTCTGGGAGACAGCACGCACTCACAGGCAGTACTCTGTGAACTTAACTTAAAACTAAGAATAGGGAGAAGTAAATTTACTTTCAAAAATAAAATGGCAGCATAGATAAAGTAATAACCTGGGCAAAACCCAACAGTGTACAAGTTGCATTAACCGATGATCTGATTTTCACATCCTAAGCTGAGCTTTAGTAATGGCATTTTGCAGCTTCTGTTGCAACTTGAGATGAGATTGTCAAGTGAGACCAACTGGACCATCACCATCCCACAACACCTTTACAGGCCCCAGTCCAATGTTAAAGTGCCTTAATCTGATAAAGATTTAACCCCCACATTAAAGAAATGCAGCTCACTCTCACAAGAGAGCACTATATACAGCAAATGAAATGTATTAAGAACCACACACTTAATTATGCTCTGCTAAGTGTCATTATAACCTAGGGTTTTGGTTTGTATTGTTGTTTGCAGGAAGGGTGTTTAATTACCTTAAGTCTCTGATTGAAAGCATCGAACAGCAGTTTGATTCCATCCTGAGTCAGGTTAAGGATGAGGTCATGGCTAAGAGGCGACTGTAGAACAACAAAAATGGTTAGACTTTTAATTTCAAAGTTTCCTTGTTAAGATCTATAAGTACAAACTGGTTACTCCAGAAAAAAAAGACTGTCTCAGAAAACCACTTGTAAAACAAAAAAGCATAACTAAAATACGTTTGGCCAGATCTCTCAACCCCTTCAGATTCCCTATGAAAAGAAAGCAGAGTGCCTGTGTAAGAACTCCCAAAAGGGTAGCTGTCCATTACTTTAATTGAGGGGAATAAAACTCCAAATACCTTGAAAATTAAAATTCCAAGTTTAGCATCAGAGACATCATGCAGGGACAATCTGCTGCACTCTTGGCAAGCAAAAATATAATAATAGGCCATCTCACCAAGTCTCACATCAGAACCAAGCATACACTTGACAAAAAGATGATGAGATGGCTTTCCGCTTCAAAAATCAAAGGGTGTCACAGTCTTTTTCAGGCCTCAAAAGGAAGGCTTCAGACTCTTGTGTTGTGAATTTAGGTTTCCTTAGTTACTGTGAATCATAACAACTAAAGGCTTAATTTGCAGTCTGCTGGAGTCAATAGGAGACATTTGCCTGGCTTCACTGGTGTCTGTACTGGCTCTGCACCGGCTCTGTCTGCTGCAGAACTCTGGAAGCTGCTCACTCCTGTACTGGTACAAACCACACATACGCAGTCAGTTGGCCCCAATTCAGCTATTTGATCATATACCATCTAAAGCACATTCAAAAAGCTCTACCCTCCACCACTGCCTCCTCAGAGGAGAAAAAGGCTGAAGGACAGGCAGGCAGCAACACTGATGCCCTAGAATTGCACTGAGCAGTTATCTAATAAAAGACAGAATGGGGATGGGACATCCGGGGCACATACAGGCTTCTAATGCAGGCAGCCACACCACACAGCCCTTTTTAAGAATTAAGCATAAGCTCTTAAGAAGCGTTACTTTCCTCTTTGCTCTCCTGGGAGAAGGTGTATGTCTTGCCAGCCAGAAGTCTAATTTTCCTCCTAAATTTTCTTACCTCTTTATTTTCATGCCAGCACTGCCTTCTAGCCTTTATGTCCACGCTCACGTACACCTTCCACCCCTTCCCAAGCCCATATACGTAAATAAGTAACTAGATCCTAGACTTCACATTGTTAGGTCAAAACAAGCCATAAGGCTTTCAATCCCCTAAGATGCAGATTTCCCATTCCCCTTGATCCCTCCAGTAGCTTTTCCTGAAGCAGGTTCAGTTTGAGCTCATCTTTTGGAAACACCAGTGATCTGATGTGTAAGCTGTCTCCTAAACGAAATCTTCACAGTGACTATCACAACGGCATCGATGCTTCCCTATAGGCAGCAAACGCTTATGATACTGGGTAGAACTGAAGCAGCACTGCGATACAGCCATGAGCCTGAGATAAAAAAAGTCTGATGCTGATCCCGACAGCCTTTTTGAAAAATCCCTCATAAATCTAATTTAGAAAGGCTACAGAGAGAGTGAAAAAACATGTGTCATGTTGCTTTTAAATATACCAGAGTTGTTCTGATATGATATATGCTCTGCATTTCACTGGTTCCTAAGCAGCATTTTTATAAGGTTATTCAAAAATTAATGAGCGTATTACAAGTATGTTTGAGTGGGTGAAAAAAACCCACCCCACACGTCTGAGGAAAAGCTTGATAATTAGTACAGCAAACAGCTTCTGTTCTATGCTGGCATATTTTCTTATAGAAGAAAAGTTTCAAAGACACAAATATAGTTCGTGTGACTTCTAATACACAAAATAGAACCTTAAGAATGAAAGATGATGCCAGGAAGCAACAGGAGAGTTTTTCCTGAAGGAAGCAACTCAGATGTGCAGCAACAGTACTAGTCTACATGAAGCTGCAGGGAAAACTTATCACTGAACAACTCCACCAACACAAATCCAGAAGCTTAGGAAAACCTACAAAGGCAATTAAGTACCTCCCTTAAGCTGGCCAAAAAGGAGCTAAAATTCTTTAGTCCCCAGAAAAGGGTTCATCAAGCTTTTCTGGCACAGTTTGAATATCCCATTTACATCAAATTAAAGAGAGACGCGGGCAGATCTAATTGCATTTAATTGTCATATAAATTTTTGAAAGGAAATACTCACTGCTGGGGTTCCAGGATCAGAAATTCAGTGCTTCAAATTAAAAAACTTTAAATAACATTTGAATCTTACACTCAAAAGCATTTTTTTTTGAAAACAAAGACAAGACATGAAGGCTGTCTAGGCATAGTTTAGCTATAGAAATTTTGTGCATGACAGTTTATGTAAAGCTTTGACTCTCCTAAGAGCTGCAGCACCAGCTCTTTGTGCTGAGCTGCTAATGAAGTGCATGATGCTCTGTGCAAGGGTGAGGGTAGAGCCAGACACCAACTGCAGGCCCCAAGTGTTACAAGACAAAAAAATGCACTAGTATCAGGCACTGAATTAGAATAATATACAGAAAAAACATCAGCACAATTGTTTCATGAAGTTAAGAAATACTAATTTTTTTAGACTATACAGACATTAAAAATATCTTTATATTTATTACAGTTTGGGGAGAACAAAACGTAGCCGTCCCCTCCAGAAAAAGAATGAAAATTGAGTGTACATGGTCAAACATAATGTAGTTTTCCAACGGGCGTATAAACCCAAGCAGTGGTACAACTCGCTTTCTAGTACTAGCCCACCAATCCTGTGATTCTACAAAGACAGGAGCAGGAATATCCTCATTTATCTAAACAAACAAGATAATCCTGGAATGTACTGTGATAAGAAAAACTGAAAAACCTCCAAAGCACACACAAAAAAAAAAAAAAAAAAAAAAAAATCAAAGAATGCATTCACTGCCAGACAGATGCTCCCATGCGTTAAGTCCAAGGAGCTAGATTTTCAATCTGCAATTCAGTCAGCATAAACCCCATAAATCTACATAATGTGCAACAAAAAAGGATAATTCAATTGATTACATGAAATATGCATCCAGAAGTAAACGCTGGAGTTGAGTTTGTTCCTTAGCCATTCAGCATTCACTGCAAATACATGAGGCCTCACTCGCTATTCTGATACAACACTGACATTCTAGCAGACTTCGCCTTTTCCCCTCATGCAAAGATCTATAAACTGCAACATACAGTGTCATCTTCTGATTAACCTGCATTTCACATAATATGCACTCAGTCTCACAATCCTCCTTTGCTTCACCTTCTCTTCCCTTCTACCACCTTCAAAGTAAAGGTGGGTATATAACACATTATATTCGATCTAGCAGAAAGGTGTCACTTCTAGTCCCTTAGTTACGAAGAATGATGAAAACATCTATAGCTGGTTTAAATTACTGCACCCGCTTTCTGCAGACCAAATTGCAGATGCAGAGAGAAAGCGTGGAAGCCTTTTCAGGGGTTCATCACCACTGAGCTGAACATGAAAGCGGAAAGCAATGAGTGATTCAGTACTTCAAAAATATTCACATTATCATGGTCGAGCATTGCAGAAGACTAGAATTTAATTATCCAGCTAATTACAGAACATTTCCCTCTTGGAAGGAAGAGCACTCCCCACCAGCGCATATACAAAACCGATACCTGTTAGATCACTGCACTTTGCTAAGGCTTTTTACATCTGACATAAAACTGTTACAAAAGCCCCACCTCTGATGTGGTGGCAACAATTTGGTGTAATTCCATTTCAAGCGATTTCACAAAACATACAACGTGTATGTTTTCCTGACACAGTGTCAGCACACCCCCAGTGCCTTAATTCCGGGACACGAGGCAAACGACACAGCCAGACCACACACCACTCACCTGCTCACTGTAGAGAACCTGGACGTTTTTGATAATGCGACAGTGCTTCTGAAGAATTGCGACAGCCTGAGCCAATGGCATTCCTGCAAATGAAAACAGTCGGATTCATCAGTTCGATTCATCAGTTCAGAGACCAGCTAATAGTTTTTTTAACAGAAAGGTTAGAGACTAGGCAACAGCTGCCCTCAGCAAACAGTATGTTACAACAGAAAGGTATGCAATCACTAAATAAGCCTCCTAGACTCATGGCAGCAGCACCAACCTGTTTTCTGAAATAGAAAAGTCGTTGTTTGTCTACCCATTTGTTAGGCATATATGAAAGAAAACTCTCCACAAAGTTAAACAGCAAAGTTAGGGTAGAAAAAACAGAAGTCTTTCTACAGTCCATATGCAAAATTTTCTGCTTTTGGGGGTCAGCAATCTGATAACCAATAGCCTAAAATCCACTAGGGCTGGCTAGAACGCTCCTGTACATATCCAGTAGGCTCTGGGATCGCATTTTATGGCACACCCCTTTATCAAGCCTGATAAACTACTGAGTAGTGCTAGAAGATAGACACTAATATCAAACTTCATCCTCCTCAGACTTAACAGGCCACTTCAGCTGCTGGTACAGCTACATCTGTGTCAAAGAAGGAACTTCACCTGCTCAGTTTATAGACAAGATAAACAGGCTAAACAATGTGTTTCAACTGAAGTAACACGCTTTACGGCCATTCATCATCTAGCACAACTGTAAGGGCTTTTTTGTCGTTGTTATTTTTTTTCTACAATGTGTATCTTATCTTTATAGCTATCAATTTTTGAAAAAGAAAAAGAAACAGTTGATTCTGCAGAAAGAATAGCACCATGCCATCTCATCCTTTATCACACTTAAAGCCTTTGTTGTCTTTCCAAAAGAAATGTGATCACGCTCCTAGACTCAAAGCAGACATATATAAAGAGATGTTATAAGCTCATAATTGTGAGGTTTTATTTCCCTACTAATTGCTGCAAGCCAATTTAGATTAGTTACATGACATTTTATTTACACTCCTTCTCCTGTTCTTCTCTATTTCTAGTTTTTAAACATTAACAAAGTTGCCTTGATTAGGGAAAATTTACCATGGGATCTATGTTTTCATTTAGTTAACAGTTCATGCATTTCAATTTTTAGTTACTAGCTACACCTCTCAAATTCTGCACATTTCAGTGTTCAAAAACACCGTTTAGACATTATCTACAGTACCAAAGTCAGAACACGCTCTGTCTCTTTCCATACAGATATAAAATATATAATCACACACACATTCAGATCACCATGTCCTTATTTTCACTGTTGCACTAAACTACATGCCTGTTTCACCCATACACTGCAGTTCTTCTGCAATTGCGAAATAAAGTTTTGGTAAAAGTCTTATAGATTAGAACTACAGTCATTCAATTTGTAAATGCAATATACAAATGTTTGTGAAATTTGCTTTTCAAATTAGCTCATAACCCTGGAAACAATTTTTTTTAGCTAGAAAATATACACCAAAAGGTAATATTAAAAAAAAAATTATTTTTTTAACTAATAAAATTAAACTGCTCCACACCACACAAGAAAGCAGCGCTGTTTGCTATTATCTAGGAAATAGCAGTTTCCCTGTATTTTAAGCAGCAGTTTTAAACGCAATTATTACATATTAGATAATATTTTCAAAATGGAACATAAATAACAGCAAGAGTTAAGATCAAAGATGTTGCTATGAGAGTTTCATATCTCGTAGCCTAGTAGACGCTACGATTCCACAAAAGACGATTTAAAAGCATAAATCTCATTTTCAAAGGCAGTATTTCCATGAGACTTGCAAAGGTAAGCCCATAAGCTCTCTTTTTTTTTAAAATAGGGGTGGTGAAGGCTCAAGCAAAGCCAGTGACCAGGCTGACAGAATCTATACACCACTGGCAAGTGTCAGAAGTAGCTAAAGTTTCAGTAAAACAGCATGTGGTTAGAAAAAGTGCACACAAACATGAAGTTCAGTTTGTAGTCCAGTGTAAACTGATGCAATCTTGGGTTGGTAAGTGTGCAAACAGATGGCTCATGTGACTCTCTTACTCAGAGCTTTCTCAGGCTGCAAGCAAATAGACATGGACTGATTTTGTTCAGTTTTCAGCAACTGAGAATCAAGCAGATCTTGCTACGTGGCTGCTTAGCAAAGCTACGATGAGCAACTGAAGATCTCCAGGAACAGTTCGCAGAACATAAAACATGCATGGAGGAGCCAGTATCCTCCCTTTGCCTCCATGAGCAAAGAGTCGAAGGAGAAGTGAAGAAACTGGGTTATTTTTCTCCATCCTCACACAAAACACCCCATTTTCTTCAACATTCATCAGTCTTTGCAGTCAAAGAGAAAAACAAAGAATTCTTTTTTCCCCTGCTCACCAGCCGGGGGGAACAGGGAAACAGACAGTTTCCAGCACATCAGTCACCCAAACCAAGCCACAGCAAACAATGCCCACAAGGATCAGTGCTAGGACTCTCCTATCACAAACTTTCCCCCTTTCTAAATATGCTGGAGTCATACGACACAAGACACGCCTCTCACATACGCTGGTCATGAACAACATGGCCTAAAGCCTATGCTATGATCATGTGTCTGGATTGGGAGTTGGCTGAAGGAGCAAAAAAAATATCAAAAGAGAAGAATACAAGAAAATCCAAAAGAAGATGAATCACAACACATTAAGAAAAGTGAAACTTACTAGGCAAGAAAGTATAAAAAGCAAGAGAAACTCTAATATGCCTTAGAAATTATACATCTCAAACACTAATAATACAGACATAAGCACTACAGAACAAGTATTTAATTGTTCTCCTTTAAAACAGCAGGAATGCAGCCCAAGAGGTGCAGTGACATAGGTATCTTGTTGAACACAAAATTCAGCCTTGGTTAAATGTTTTACGCTCTGGTCACACAGTGAGTCAACGCTGGAGCCAGAAACAGAATCCAGAAACTCATGTTAAAAATTTTCCTGGCATTTCCCCTCAGTCACCTCCTTTGTGGGCACAATACTGGAAGTCAGTAGCAGTTCAGGAATACTGCCATTAGTTCTGCTAAGAGCAGAGCTAAACAAACGATGAGTAGAACACTGCTGGCAGTGAGAATCCCATTTACTCCAGCACTTCCAATCTCCCCACCGCTAACACAGCCAAACCAGCTTTATCAGCAGGGACAGTTTTCATACAAAGTTGCTAGCACAGGACAAAGTTAACTATCTTAGTACCTACTCAGCCTCCTGCTCTACACCAGCAGGTCATGCTAATTATATATTGGACACATCACGTGGTGACTATGTTTACTTCGAGAATTACAGCTGAGTTTCCTCCCTCTCACATCTATGTGTGTGTGCGTGTGCACACAGACAAAGACACAGTATGTAATTTTAACCATGAGACTGTGTTAACGGGCTTCTTTTGGGGCTCTTGGGAAAATGAAAATAATTTTGTCTCTTCTCTTTTTTTTTTTTGTTTGTTTTTATAAGGAGAATGGGAGGGGAAGCCCCTACTATGTATTTATGAAGATTATCAGGGTACATAATTTGAGATTGCATTTCTTTTCAGGTAAAACAGGCGCTAAAGGATCACAGGAGGTCACATAGAGCTGAGAGAGCACAGTACCATGTCAGCAGCACAAGGAGATCGCAGATATTTCAAAGGGTAGGACCTGAGGTACTATAATTAGCCCCCAAAACCATTCTAATGCTCCCTGCAACCGTTGAGCTGTGCTTGAGTCTGAATTCACAGCAGCATGAACAGCCCTTTGTGTTTGGGTTTCACACAAACAGCTCCACACCACAGCACCACTCCTATGGTGTGATCCAAGTTCACAGCAGCTGCTTAACAGTGTCTTTAAGGAACAGTCTGTCCTGCTGCTGTCACAGGTGACAACATCAGCAGTGGAAGTGTAACTCAAGTTCTGGCAGACACAGACGGCTGCTGCTACACAGATCCTCATTTACATATGCCAATCTACTACCACCATTAATTGTGCTTCAGACAAAGCAACAGCAAAGACAGAAAACTGAGAGAAATGCTGATACCTCAATGATTTGGAACACATGAGAACCACAGTATTTTCTGAGTGTTTTAAGGACTATCAACATCTGCTTGAAAACAGAGGTCACCTGAAGAATCCCTGCCATCTGAGTTTCAACTGTGCACTTAAGTGCCCTAGGCTGAGCACCAGCCAAATTTCCATCAGCTGGGGGAAAGTTCATTCTCACTGCAGTAAATAGAGCAATTGCTGGTAAGGATAGAACTCAGACAGAGGTAAAACAAGAGTCATCGAGCGAAGAAACACTTGCTATGTGACCCTGAGAAAATCCCTCAGTTTTTTCTCTACTATAATGTTGCAACCCAGCAACTACACAAATAAATTGTGAAACTTGACTTGTATTTATGGCGAGTCAGTAGAGAAACGTACAGTATTTACACTAAGTATTAGGACACAGTCGAAGATACTGATATCACCTGACATATTTAGGTGACAATCAGCACACCGATTTACAAGGTATTTGAAAGAATTACCAGGCTAAAACGGCAAGGCAAGACAAAACATGGTAAATAGGTAGAACAAAGTTTACAAACTGATAAATAAAGCACAACTCAGCACACAAAAGCTAAAGATGAGACTACAGGTTACAAGGGAATCCTTACTGCTTGTACATAAGTAATTTTAGCAACACAGAGAGGTGAGCTTCAACTCTCTCTCTTTCACGCCTGCAAGTGCTGGGAGAAGCCTTGAGCAGAGCCAAACTCCCAGCTCACACGCAGGAGCCCCAGGGCAGCCAGGGGAGCTCGGGGTGCGAGAGGGACATGCACAGACACTTACCCAAGGTGAACTCCCATTGCTCGTTCCCCAGAGACCGCTCAGGCACCACCTCCAGATCTAGCATTGGCTCAGGTAGCACGGGGGCCACGGGCTGGCACGGGTCACCTGGTCAGTCGCTGCGCCAGACCTCGGGGCGGGGTGGGAAGCAGGAGGGAAGTAGGAAGCCGGTCCCGGAGAGGAACCACTGCCCCCTCATCTCCCCATAAGAGGACCCACTGTCCCTCTTTGAGGAGGCCTGCTAGCCCTTGAAGGGACTCTCCTGCTCCTGCTTGTCCCCTCAAGAGACCCACCACACCCTCTGCCAGCACCTGAGGGGACCCGTTGCCCTCAAACGCCCACCCTCTTGCCCCTGAGGACACCCGTTACCACCCCCAGACGCCCAGGGGTGCCCACTGCCCCCGGAGGGGACCTGTCAGCCCCTGGGAGAACCTACCGTCCCCAACTAGTCCCTGACGGGGCCTGCTGTCCACCGAGAGGGGCCACTTAGCCCCTCGCCTGCCCCTAAGATTGCCCACTGTCCCCCCTAAGGGGACCTGCCAGCATTTTGGGGGACCCACCACCCTCCTACCTGTCCCTTGACGGGACCGAGCTGGCCCCTTCCTCCTCCTAAAGGTACCCACTGCCCCCCCACCTCCTCCTAGGGGTACTCACTGCCTCCTCACCTACCCCTGAGGGGACCCACTGTCCCCTCATCTGCCCCGTGAGGGGACCCGCCCCACCCCAAGCGTACCCACTGCCCCCTAAGGGAACCTGCCAGCCCCTCGGGAGACCCGCCGCCCCTCCACTTGCCGCCTGACGGGACCCAGCTGCCCCCCTATCCGCCCCTAAGAATACCTACTGCCACCTCGAGGGGACCCTCCTGCCCCTAAGGGTCCCCACTCCCCCCTGAAGGAACCTGCCAGCCCCTGAGGGGACCCTCCGTCCCAGGCCCCGCCGCCACAGCGACCCCTCCCTCGCCCGGGCCGCCCCCCAGCCCCGGGGGAGGGGGATCCCGGCCGCACCGAGAGCGGCCCCGGCCCGCGGGGAGCGGAGCGGGGGGTCCCGGCCCCCCTCCCCCCGCGCCGCGGGGCCGCCGCTCACCTCACTTGCGGCTGCTGAAAAACTGCTTTGCAGCTGCCGTCAGGCGAGCCCGCGCGCGGGGCGGTGCCGGAGGGGGCGGTGCCGGAGGGGGCGGGCCCAAAGTGGGCGCGCCCCGCCCCGGGGCCGTGGCGCCATGGGGAAGGCGCACGCCTGGCGCGTGGGATATAGTGGTTCGAGTCCCGCCCCGGGAGCCTTGGGGCTGTCCTAGGGATGATGGTGTAGTCCCCATGACACCAGCTGTCCTTGTCCCCAGAGAGAGACGCAGCTACAGCACCTCCACTAGTGACACCGTGTCACAGCCACCCATAAGAAGAACAACCCCAAAGCAAGCCAGTTGCATCCAGTTTTTCTGGATGAAAAGGGGGACAAAGGTGTGGGGGAAGGATTTAAGGAGAAATTAGTCAGTGGCACGAGCAAAGTTACTGGAACAAGCTCAGGGATGAGTCAATAAGGAAGAAAGTCATAATGAGGTCATTGGCTTTGCAATGTTATTTGAGAAATCAGGGTGGCCACCCAAGGGGTTGAGGTTGCCAAATCCTGAGCTTTTCTCCCTAAGGGGATCCAACCTTATCCCTGGGGTGCTGGTCATCAAACATGAACCTGTGATTCTCAGGCCCAGCAGACCCCAGGTGCAAACAGTTGGCATTCACACAATGAATGACGATCATGGAGCTCTCCTAAGACGCTGTCCAGACATGGACAGTGGGATTGAGGGCACCCTCAGCAAGTCTGCCAACAACACCAAGCTGTGCGGCACACTCAGCACTCTGTAGGGCAGGGATCCCATCCAGAGGGATCTGGACAGGCTGGACAGGCTGGCCTGTGCCAACCTCATGAAGTCCAACAGGGCCAAGTGTAAGATCCTGCACCTGGGTCAAGAAGATACACAAATACAGGCTGGGCAAAGAATGGATTGAGAGCAACCATGAGGAGGAGGACCTGGGGGTGCTGGTGGATGAGAAGCTCAACATGAGCCAGCTATGTGTGCCCACAGTCCTGAAAACCAACTGTATCATGGGTTGCAACCAAAGAAGTGGGACCAGCAGTGCAAGGAAGTGGATTCTGCTCTTCTACTCTGCTCTCACGAGAGCTCACCTGGAGCCCTGTGCTCAGCTCTGGAGTCCTCAGCACAGGAGGGACATGGAGCTGCTGGAGCAAGTCCAGAGGAGGCCACAAAGATGATCTGAGGGCTGGAGCACCACCTGTACGAGGACAGGCTGAGAGAGGTGGGGTTGCTCAGCCTGGAGAAGAGAAAGCTGTGAGGAGATCTTAGAGCAGCTTCCAGGACTGAAAGGGGCTCCAGGGAAGCTGGAGAGGGGCTTTTGATCAGGGAGTGCGGGGACAGGATGAGGGGGAATGATTTTAAGCTGCAAGAGGGGAGACTGAGATGAGGTGTTAGGAAGAAATGTTTTCCTGTGAGGGTGGGGAGGCCCTGGCCCAGGTTGCCCAGAGCAGGGGAGGCTGCCCCATCCCTGGAGGGGTTCAAGGCCAGGTTGGATGGGGCTTGGAGCCCCTGATCCAGCAGGAGGTGTCCCTGCCCATAGCAGGGGTGGAACTGGATGGGCTTTGAGCTCCCTTCCAGCTTAAACCATCTTATGAGTCTATGATTCAGCTAACCACATAAGTTTGGGGCTCTTATATTAAAAGAGTTGAAGGCCCTGGCTTTCAGGTAGAAAAGGGATATTTTATTTTTCCCTCCTGCCTGAGCTGCTGCTTGCTGGTGGGCTCTGCAGAGACACGGCCTTCGCATGGCTCTCCAAAATGCAGCACACACAGGTTGTGCACACACCGCTTCCAAGCCAAGAAAACTCGCCCATTACAGTTTCAAACAACTCTTTTAATAACCTGTATATATAAATACCAACAGGCATAGTCACGCCTCTTTTCCCATGGACAGGCCAAGCCGTCACTGGTAGGGGGAATGAAAGAATTGAAAAAGAAATCCCAGTTACATTTGGGAGCAGGACCTTGGCCAGGCTCTGCTCTAAACACCACGTTTCTCAGCATCTGCCTTCAGGTCAGAGAGCTGTGAAATGAGGCCAGATTTTTAATGTATATGGTGTGGAGCGAGCCCTGGGGAAATTACTTTCCCTTGAAATCAGCTGCACGTTCCTCTATTTATTATTCATGCCTTGCTTGTCTTTTTTTTTTTTTTAAATCTAAGTACAGTGACATCTTAATATGCTGAAAAGCACAGAGGTGCTGCCAATTTTTCCCCTTCCTTCCAGCCCTCTGACATGTCTTTATTGACTCAAAAAGAGAAATTAGCCTTTCCTCTCCCAGGAGCATGGACTGATCTTTCATCATGAACCACTCACTGCACTTCAGCTCACCACATATATCGTAGAATCATAGAATAGTTTGGAGCAGAAAGCTAAAAAAAAAAGCCCTTCCAGTTCCAGTATCCCTGACATGGACATGTGTATGGTGACGTCCATAAAGAGCGTACTTGAGAGAAGAAATACCTAGCTAGAAATCTTGCACACTGCATTAATTTAACGGGGCATGAAGGAAACCCCGGCACCTGTGTTTAACTGGCCTAGGACACACGCAGCCCTCAAGGAGGGATGCTGGATGGAAAGCAGGGTGATACAGATCAGCTGAGCTCTGCAGAATCTCTTCTCCAACTCACTCCTGCACTGGGCGATGCCCAGTGATGCAAACTGGGGAACACAACAGACAGAGCTTTTTTTTTAAAAAAAATCAACTTCCTTAAGAATATTGTAAGAGTTGTTCACTTTCGGGCCCCTCAGTACAAGAAGGACATTGAGGCACTGGAGCGTGTCCAGAGGACAACGGATCTGGGGAAGGGGCTGGAGCCCAGGGGTTCTGGGGAGCGGCTGAGGGACCTGGGGCTGTTTAGTCTGGAGAAGAGGAGTCAAGAGGAGACCTCGTTGCTCTCTGCAGGTCTCTGAGAGGAGGTGGCTACTGGTCTCTACTCCCAAGTAACAAGGGATGGGACGAGAGGAAACTGTCTCAAGTTGTGCCAGGGGAGGTTTAGACTGGGTATTGGGAAAGATTTCTTTACTGAAAGGGTTCTCAGGCATTGGAACTGCTGCCCAGGGCAGTGGTGGAGTCACCATCCCTGGAGGTGTTTACAGGATGGATACACAAGGGGCTCAGGGATGTAGTTTAGTAGTGGACAGGTGTGGTTGGACTCAATGATATCAAAGGTCTTTTCCAACCAAACAATTCTATGATTCTATCAATTTCCCATGTAGGTTCAGAGATTAGAAAGCAAGAAGAATGAATGCCAAATACAACTGGGGAAAAAAATACAGCCGGAGCTAATTGATTTCTGGATGCATCTTTACCCTGACAGCCGTTTCCACACATCACCCCAAACCCCAGCACAAGGTGGAGGAGGGCTTGGTGCTGCCTGAGGCTTTGCTCTTTAAAATAATAACCAGTGTATTGACAGGGGACTCTCATCCAGGGAATGTGCCAGCCCCTTCTATGCCTCCGAGCTTAAAATACATCCCTTAAATAGCTGGGAGGGCAGAGCAAGCTGCCAGGGGAGCAGGCGAGGGCAGCAACACCGTAAAGCAGCCGCACTGGGTGTTTTCTGGCCAGCTGCAGTGAATCCTGCAGGGTGAGGAGGGAGGTCCTGGGGTGTGGGCATGGAGTGGCAGTAAATCTCACCTGGTTGAAAATCCCAGTATCCTTCAGGAGAGCTGCTGGAAACAAGGTCACCTCCTCGTGTCCATGCCCACCACTGAGCCCCAGCCCCCTGCTTCCCCAGGCATGGAAAAGTACCCACCATGCAGCTTGGGCATCCTCCCCAAGCTCCCGGAAGAGGTCATAGAATCATAGAGTCACCAGTCTTCCAACCTGGTTATTCTATGGTCAGGTTGGAAAAGACCCATCAGATCATTGAGTCCAACCATTCCTATCAATCACTAAACCATGTCCCTCAGCACCTCATCCACTCGTCCCTTAAACACCTCCAGGGAAGGTGACTCAACCCCCTCCCTGAGCAGCCTGTTCCAATGCCCAATGACCCTTCCCATGAAATATATTTTCCTAATATTCAGCTGGAACCTCCCCTGGTGGAGCTTGAGGCCATTCCCTCTCATCCTGTCCCCTGTCACTTGGGAGAAGAGCCCAGCTCCCTCCTCTCCACAACCTCCTTTCAGGTAGTTGGAGAGAGCAATAAGGTGTCCTCTCAGCCTCCTCTTCTCCAGGCTAAACACCCCCAGCTCTCTCAGCCGCTCCTCATAAGGCCTGTTCTCCAGCCCCTTCACCAGCTTCGTTGCTCTTCTCTGGACTCGCTCCAGAGCCTCAACATCCTTCATTCCACCAGCCAAGATGAGTAAAGAAAAAAGCTCCCAAGTCACTAGAAGGTAGAAAACCCACCCATTGGTGCTCTGTTTGCATCAATGGTGGTTGCACTACTGACAACAAGCAGCCTGGAGGTTGCCATGGAGCCAGTTGCTCTGGGGGCATCAGGAGGGGAGGCTGCAGAGAGGCTGGAGACAGGCTGTTTCCCTTCCATCACGTCTGGGCATCCCTCCCTGGCTTTCTCCTCCCCTGGAGAGGCCATCTCGGATGGATATCCATCTGCAGGGTGGGTTATTTTATTCTTTTGCACAGCTGAGACAGGAGATATGAAAACTTCCTGGCTCCTCCCAGCACCAATTCTGCTCATAATGTGACTGACACCAGTGAGCTACACAAGAGGACACAGGGATGCTTTTCTTGTGGATGTCTCTGTGCCGTGGGTTGTGTTCAGGAGCTGGGAGCAGCCAGTATCTCCGGGGGGTGGCAGGGACAGAGCTGCCCCGTGTGTCCCCAATGTGGCTGGAGCTTGTGAGGGTCAAAAGTGAAGACCGGTTGGAGCAACTGAGACCAAGTACCCCAAGAGTGACCCATCCTGTGCTCCCCCATGACACCAGATGCGATAGTGTTTTCAAGGCAGGTTGGACAAAGCACCAGCATTTTAAGAGCCTCCAGCTCCAAGAACCAGGGAGAAACAGGTAAAAACTGATTTTTTTTTAAGAAGAAATGTGTGCTCTGACTCTGCAGATTATGGAAAAATTCTTGGAAAACACCTGAGTCCAATCGCAAGGCTCAGAAAGCAATGAACAGTTTTCTAAAAACTATAAACTATTTTTTTAAAGGTGAGGTCAATTGTTAACATTTCAGACCAAGTGAGCCACAGCAAGAGCTGATCTGGGTTTCCTGCTACCAAAGGCTTGTGATTCCATCACATTTTGGGGTGGGATCTGCATGTGTAGGGAAATACTGGGTTTTTACTTGATTTATCTAAATCCCACACATCTACAGGGATATGTTAGTGGAGAAGAGCGGGGCTTTGCAATCTAGCTGGTCAAAAGAGAGGGGAAAAAATGCAAAAGCTACCAAAAGGGACAAAAAATGCACCAGGGCTGCAGCCTGGCATGGGGAAAAACGCCTGCAGCTGATGGTAAAGGCGAGCCACCCTCTCCCGATGAGATTTAACAGCGACACAAATCACATCTGTAAGGAAATCTGCCCTGCGGCTGCCTAGAAAAATGTACTGGAAACAAGCCCAAAACTTGGCAGTGCTGCTTCTGTGGGGGGAAGGACATTTACTGTAAAGCTCTGAAGTGGCTCTTATTTTTTTTTTTTTTTGGAGGTGCATTTCCTGCTGAAAAGCTTTGGGTGTGCAGTTAGAAATGTTTCTAAATAGCATTTGCATCTTCTGTGGCTTCAGAGCAAGGGGGTGCTTTGATTGTGCTCCACGGGAAAGGGCTGGGACTCTCCAGGGGTGGTTTATTCCAGGGAGTTAGCTGTGGGGGGAGATATATTCCACAACCAAAAGCTTTGATGCCCTGGGTCCCAGCGGGATGGGCAGCACCCAGGACCCATCTCAGGGAAGGTGATGCTGAACCCCACACCCCGCCAGTGCCAGAGTGATGGTCCTGTTGGTCAGGGGCTGGCAGATCTCAGCCTGACCCTTCCCAGGGGAGACTCCTGGCTCTGTTTTTCCCTTGCCCAGCAGTTTTTCCCCTCCTTGCTTGCACTAAGCACGCCCTGTTGGGATGCTTTCAATCACCCAGAAACCCACTGGAGCAGCAGCCAAGGTTAACATGGGCAGAATGTGCAGCATCAGCACCCAGCGGGGGGGTGAGGAGCTGCCCTGCTGCTCTGCCTGCAGATGTTGCAGCTGAGGTTTGGTGGGGCAGAAAGTGCCTTTTTGTTCCAACAGACCGATTACCTGCACGTGCAAAGTTTCCAGCGTTTCACGACCCTCATCCAGAAAGCCTTTGGGGTGTGCACACAGCAGGAGATCATTCTCCTCCTCACCAGCCCCAGGATGCAGTGGGCTCATGGCGATGCAGCCCACCAAGAATAAAGATTTGCAAGGTGATTCTGTGCTTGGCCAGGGATTGGAAGGTGATGAAGGCTACAACCCAGTTTTGGGCACCTGGTAGGTACAAGACCTTCCCTGCACTTTTGCACCATGCTTTGTGTCTAGTGATGGGCAGAAATAGGAGGCTCCTAGTGTTCACCCAAGGATGCTGAGATGTTGTGTTAAACACCAACCAAGAAGAAGAGAAGCCTGCATAGCCCCTGTGCCTTGCAAGGCATTTCTTGGGGTGCCCACCACCCCCAAGGGCTAGGGTGAGGGCAGGGATTAGAGAGGAGAATTGGATGGCCAGAGGAGGTTTATGCTGAACATTAGGAAAAAAATTTTCACAGAAATGGTCATTGGGCACTGGAACAGCTGCCCAGGGAGGGGGTTGAGTCACCTTCCCTGGAGGTGTTTAAGGGACGAGTGGACAAGGTGCTGAGGGACATGGTTTTGTGATTGATGGGAATGGTTGGACTCAATGATCCGCTGGGTCTCTTCCAACCTGGTGATTCGATGATTCTATGAAGTGTTTCCAAGAAGGAGCAGCAGTCAAAGCTGGCAGCAGGACGGACCCGAGCATGGTGGCAGTGTTTCCCACTCAATGGCCAGCATGATTACGTGCGTTTCACAGAACTCGTCCTTTCCAGATACATTTAAAAATCTCTGATTCATGCAGAGCTAGATCAAAATTGGCTTTGGCTTCATTAGAAACAGATGCACCGGTTTCCCTTTCCTTCTCAGGGTGGTTTAGCTTGGGAGATGATGCCAGATGTGGGCAGAGTGTGAAGTTCAGCTCCATGTGGTGCTGGGCAGGGAGCTGGAGGTGCGGCAGGGTGGGAGGCAGCTGGCAGAGGTGGTGATTGTTCAGCCCTTCCCAGATCAGGCAGCACAGAGCTGCTGGACTTGGCAGCTGGTGCAAAGGGACTGTCCTTCCAGTGAATGGGTGGCCACTGTGTCCCTCCTTTGGCTGTTGCCTAGTCAGGCCCTTGGGGCTGTTAAATGCACATCAAGAACTCATAGGAAAATGCACCCTGGAGCAGAGCACTGGGTTCCTGTGAAAAAAAAAAAATAAAGCACAGGTTTTATTAAAAAAAGCAAAGGATGGATTTCTCCAGAATCCCCAAAAACCCTTATCCCAAGGGCTTATGGAGCCAGGATTGTGGTGTGAGTGGGAGGGTTCTCACCAGGGCTGAGTTTTGTCACCAAAGACATTTCCAGAAGGGATGTTTGAGCTTCAGAGCAGACAACAAGGCCCATAGGGCAAAATTGTGAGGCAAAGCAGGTAAGGAGTGGGGCAGAGGGGGCAGTTCCTGCACCAGCCTGCTCCAGTCTTGGTACTTGGGGTTCCATCATTTACTGGGAAATGAGTTAGGGCAGCAGGTTTGGGTGGCAAAGCCCTCTCAGAGTCCCTGAAGAAGTCTTGGTGCCCAGTTTGTTGCTGACTTCTGGCAAATGAGCAGCACAGAGGTGACTTGAATCTTACTCACAGGCTGTGACAGAGAAAACAAACAAAACAGAGGCTCATTAAGCTTCGCTCCCAGCCCAATTTGCAGCCTGTTCATTTCACAGTGGGAAATTATTTGGTCCAATACACACATCACTGGAAATTCCTCTCTGTGGCCAAGCTTTATTAAATGATGCTTGGGAACGACCTCAGTCCCCGCAGCATTGGCTTTCAGGGAGCAGCACATGGGTATAAACTGGAGGGGGCAGATTTAAACTAGACATTAGGAAGAATTTCTTCACTATGAGAGTGGTGGTGAGACACTGGCCCAGGTTGACCGGGAAAGTTGTGGCTGCCCCATCCCTGGAGGTGTTCAGGGCCAGGTTGGATGGGGCTTGGAGCCCCTGATCCTGTGGGAGGTGTCCCTGCCCATGGCAGGGGGTTGGAACTAGATGGTCTTTAAGGTCCCTTCCAACCCAAACTATTCTCCAATCCTATGAAACTGCCCTTTCCCACAGCCACAGCTACATTTCTACCCCATTTTCAGTTTTTCATGGTTGAGAGACACCAGCTAACTGCCCTGCAGCCCTTTGGAGATCCGGGATGAGAATGTGCATCCACCCTACGCTGCCGCTGGTGCTGCTGGCCAGGACTTCACTGTAAGGGATCACCTACCATCAGCCCAGCCCTATAAAAGAAGTGTCTTGAATTCAAAGTGTTTGGTTTGCACCCAAGCCAAAATCCATGTTTGCTGCTGCTGTCTCGTGGCATCTATGAGATCAGATACAAAAAAGAGGAGCTCAGGAATCAAAAGTGGGAGGGGAGAGACAGAGATACGGCTGTAGAATGTGTTCTGATCTGTCACAGTGAGATAAGGCTCAGCTCATTCGCTTCGTTCAGTGTGAGTGGGTGCGTTTTCAAATAGAGACATTTTCTTACCTCTGGTTGTAAAACATCAGTGTGCAAGAGTGAAGAGCGAGTTAACATCAAGATAACATGCCAGCCCACAAAGCTATGTCTGTGAAGCAGTTTTTGCCTAATAACTACCTCTTCCCAAAGACCAAGTTGGTGTTCAAAGGATCCCACTTTTTGTTGGTACAAGATGTGAAAGCAAAACCCATGGTGATCCTCATGAGCTTTTCAAAAAATTCTCTGTGGAATTGCTTTGCACATTGGCATCATCCTATGCAGCTGTGTTTCAACTCAGAAGCGAGCTATTTTGAAAGGGATCGTAGTTGATTTTCTTAATTTGCTAAATAAAAAAAGAGATACAGGCACAGTCTTGGGCTTGGGGTTTTTTGTGTTAGACCTCATAGCTGACATGCAGAAGCTGTAAAACACAAAAAATCCACTTTGCAGGGAGCTGAGCACCTCTCTATGTGTATCAGTCACAGAGCCATGCTGTCAGTCTCCCATACAACCCCTCCACCTCTGCTGACCAGTGTGTTGCCTTCGCTAGCATTTTCTTTGGAACAAGAAACTGTTTTGGAGAGGTGGGGTGGGTGACAGATCCCGCACCATGTGCTCGGGGACAGTCATAGCACACACGGAGCAGGAACACATCCACTGACTGCTGCTGTGTTAAAGCCACCAGCCTGAGCAATGGGCAAGGAGTGGCAGTTAGTCAATACAGTAACGAGGACAGCATTTCTATCTGCCATGATTAAAAGTCTCTTAGAAACGCATCATAGCAGACCATGAGCCAAGTTTGCTGGCAAGAGAAGAGGTCATAGAATCATAGAATAGTTAGGGTTGGAAGGGACCTTAAAGATCATCTAGTTCCAACACCCCTGCCATGGGCAGGGACACCTCACAGAATCACAGAATCACAGAATAACCAGGTTGGAAGAGACCCACAGGATCATCGAGTCCAACCATTCCCACCAATCCCTAAATCATGCTCCTAAGTACCTCATCCACCCTCACCTTAAACACCTCCAGGGACGGTGACTCAACCACCTCCCTTGGCAGACCGTTCCAATGCCTAACCACCCTCTCCGTGAAGAACTTTTTCCTAATCTCAAGCCTAAATCTCCCCTGGCGGAGCTTGAGGCCATTCCCTCTCGTCCTGTCCCCTGTCACTTGGGAGAAGAGCCCAGCTCCCTCCCCTCCACAACCTCCCTTCAGGTAGTTCTAGAGAGCAATGAGGTCTCCCCTCAGCCTCTTCTTCTCCAGGCTAAACACTCCCAGCTCTCTCAGCTGCTCCTCTTGTTCTCCAGCCCCTTCACCAGCTTTGTTGCTCTTCTCTGGACTCGCTCCAGAGCCACAACATCCTTCTTGTGGTGAGGGGCCCAGAACTGAACACAGGATTTGAGGTGCGGTCTCACTAGTGCCGAGTGCAGAGGGAGAATAACCTCCCTGGACCTGCTGGTTATGCTGTTTCTGATACAAGCCAAGATGCCATTGGCCTTTTTGGCCACCTGGGCCACTGCTGGCTCATGTTCACCTCCCACTAGATCAGGCCATCCAAGGCCACATCCAACCTGGCCTTGAACACCTCCAGGAATGGAGCAGCCACAGCTTCCCTTGGCAACCTGTTCCAGTGTCTCACCACTCTCATGGAGAAGAAATTCTTCCTAATGTCTAGTCTAAATCTGCCCTTCTCCTGCTTATATCCATTCTCCCTTGTCCTATCACCACAAGCTTTTATGAACAGTCCCTCTCCAGCTTTCTTGTAGGCTCCTTTCAGGTACTGGAAGGTAGCTCTGGAAGGTCCCGCTACAGCCCATGGCTCCTTGTTTCTCTGTGCTGTGCTGGAGAGCCCCTAGGGATCGTTGGCATCCCTCCCTGGCCAGAGGCAACCAGCTGAAGCAGGGTCCTTCCTGCAGACCCTGGATGACAGAGTCTCACTTCTCAACTTTTTCCCTCTTTCCACCTGCTCCTGCTTTGTTTCACGGAAAAAAATGTTCACAAAAAGGGTCGTTGGACATTGGCAGAGGCTGCCCAGGGAGGTGGTTGAGTCACCTCCCCTGGAGGTGTTTAAGGCACGGGAGGATGAGGTGCTGAGGGACACGGTTTAGTGATTGATGGGAATGGTTGGACTCAATGATCCGGTGGGTCTCTTCCAACCTGGTGATTCTATGATTCTGTGATTTGTAGTGCAGTGCCCATGGCCCTGCCAGCACGTCCTGCCTTGGATGTAGAAGCAGAGGGAGAGATGTTGAGAGGGTTTGAAGGAGCCAGTGACTCACACACCTGTATGTGGTTTTGGAGAGTCATGCGCCCCGTGGTCCCACTGCCACCAGGTCCCGGTGCTCGCACCCCAGACACGCTCTGAAGAGCAGAACTGAAAGCAGAACCAAAAAGAGGATCTGTCTTCTCCTCTCTGTGGGAGCATCCGCCAAAGCAGCTCTAGGTCAAGGTCAGCACTGCCAGGAAAGGGCTCGGGGGCTTCTCAGTGGCAGGAGCAACTCCGGCCCACTCAGAAGACAATGCTTGGCAGCTCAGGAGTGGTCTGTGCATACAACACTCACTATCCCTCCCTTCCTTCCTCTCCCTAGCCCCCAGTCCCTAAATGCAGCAGAGCAAATGACCTGGGGCTGGACAACTGCTGCCCCACACGCAGGGCTGAGCATCCCTGGCACAGGCTCCTGGCTCCAGCAGCCGAGTACCCAGGTGGCTGCAGGGTGGCTGCTGGAGGCCCTGGGGCACCATGAAGGCCACTGAGGAGCAGGGCGTTGCTTAGAAGAGGACTGCAGCCTCACAGTTGTGGGTGTCCCTCTGCAACACTGCCCTGTACCAAGGGCTGCTGGGCAGAAGGGTCTGGGTGCAGCAAAGCACCTCTCGATGGAGCAGGAGCAGGCCTGGCGCTCATTCTGGGCAGGTGAGATATCAGTCTGATGCTCGACAGCTTTACTGGCTCACAGGTGATGGTTACTCTGATGTTTCTGGATGGTGCTGCCTGTTTCTTAAGATTTTTCTTCTGATTAAGAGCTGTTCCCTCCCCCTCTCCCTGCCCCAGCTTTGCTTGCGGACTAGCAGCAAATCTGTGCTCCCCTCAACAACCCCTCTTCTCTTCTCCAAGCATGGAGCTCCCAGGGTTCCATCAGCAGGTCACTCTCCCCTGTATGCTTGGAACCAGAGGTTGCAGAGAAATAGCTTGCCAGAGGAGAGGTCTGCTGGTGCGGCTGTGGAGATACCTTCCAAAGCCCTTGTCCAGAGGCAGTTTCAACATCAAGTGAGGCAGGATTTTAGAAGAGGCATCAGCATGTACTGCAGAAGAAAGCACAATGCGCAGAAGAGAAACCCACAGTCACCAAGCTGAGCCAGACCTCTCCTGCCCTGCTGCCTTCAGGGGCCGCGAACAGCAGCCTCCGGTGCCACAACTGTACAAAATACGGGCTGCACCGTTGAGTTAAAAAGGTCAAGTCAACTGAAGAAGCCAGGAATGAGCCTTGGCAAGTAATTAATTTCTTGTGGTCATTGAACACTACTGAATGCTCAGCCACTCCAGAGGTACCTGTGCAGCAAGGTGCCTTCAAGGAGGGATGCTGTCCCCATCCAGCAGCATTCACCAAGCGGCAGCTCAGCCGCCTGGTGGAAGCAGCTCCTGGGATGAGCACCACTTACCTCTCAGACCCACCTCCTATCAAGTTTATAATACGATATATGATTACAAACAAGACCTAAATTTAGTTCTGCAAAGGGCTCAGCTCCACCACAGCAGGAAGAAGGGGACAGAGGAGACGAGCAGTTCAGAAACTGGGCTTACACAAGGTGTAGGGGGTTCAGATGTTGACATCCTTGTTTATGCAGACGGTTACTTTGCCTACAGAAAAGCTGGGGAGGGGGGCTCTATCAGGGAGTGCAGGGATAGGGGAATGATTTTAAGCTGAAGGAGGGGAGGTTTAGATTAGACATTAGGAAGGAACGTTTCCCTGTGAGGGAAGTGAGGCCCTGGCCCAGGTTGCCCAGAGCAGTGGTGGCTGCCCCATCCCTGGAGGTGTTCAAGGCCAGGTTGGATGGGGCTTGGAGCAACCGGATCCAGTGGGAGGTGTCCCTGCCCCTCTAAAGACCTCGGACTTTCATGCCCAAGGTCTTCCCAAAGGAGCATGGCCTGAGGAGCCATGATCTGTGCTGCTGCTGTGAAACACCCAAGCCCTGCTGTGCTCCTGAACCATCCCAGGAGCAGCACTCTCGCTCCAGCCATTTACTTCAGTAAGAACAGATGCACTTAAGAACCTATCAGAGCCAAGTGCATCCAGCAGCCAAAAAGTTTTACTTCTCTTACACTGCTCATTTTCCTGAGCCTGTACTTGGCTGGATTTTCACATGATATGAATAGAAAAAGCTGAAAGGTTGGGGGTGCAAGCAATCATGCTCATAGGAACAACCTCTCTACACAAACCAGTACTTAACCTCTAGAAAGGTCAGGAGCCTTCAGATGCCAACTTGTCTCCAGTTCTAGGTTTGTTTTCTTCACCTGCTAAGGGGAATGGAAAAGTGTGCAAGTGGTGAAAGGCGATAAAGACATCAGTTTTCATGAAAAGCAGAATTAAATCTTGTGAAAAAAGGGAAAGCGGAGCACTGGTAAAACCCACATCCCCTAAAACACCATTGTCAAGTCTAACAGGTTGGAAAACATCCAGTTACTCATCCAGCTCTGTGGGGAGCAACAAAGACTTAGGAAAAGTCTCACCAGCTGTGATAAACTGTAGCCCAGACCAAATAAGAGGCATACAGCTGAGCAAGAAATATTTATTATTCCCACCTTTTCCCCTCCTACAGATACCCGGTTTTCCCAGGTGCACTCGGCAGGATGAGAGCAGCGGCCGAGGCAGCACAGGGCTCTCCTGCCTTATTTTCCCCTTTTTCGCTCCCAAGCTTTAAGACCTGAGCCTAAGGCCATTCTGGAAATTCACTTATCTCAACCTGTAATTGAGAAAGCGATTTCATAAAGTTGCTTAAACCCCGAGCAGCTCCGAGCTGTGCAGCAGCTGATGAATATTCATGCGCTGGGATTTACATTTCGTGGCAGCGTGAAGACAGGATGTCAGGCAAATGAGTTATGAGAAACGTTGCCTATGCAAATGCACGCCCCGCTCTAACTTCTCACTGTAATCCTCAACATCGAAGCCATTTTTGTCATTCTCTTATTTGCATTGGAAATGTAGTAACAAAATAAGGTGACTTTACAGAAATCGGTCCTGTTTCTGCACAGAGAGGGTGGATTCCTAAATACATCTGTAACAGAGCAGAGTCCTGAGCTCATGGCAGACAAATGAAATACAGAAGTCCTGCCAAGATCGTCTCCGGCCGCACAGTCCTCCAAACCCATGTCTCCTTCATTTAACTTCCCAGCCCTTACCTGAACAAGGCTTGTTATTAGACAAAACACCACAGATCTCCAGGAACAGAAAAGCTGCTAGTTTCACCTAGAGTTTCATTTCCAGAGTCTCCTGCTTTCAGAAGAGGGGCCACGAGCCCCGATCAGGAAAGCTGAGAGCTGCCGGCTCCTTCAACAGAGACTGGGAAGCCTTTACCGTCAGGTTGTGAAAACTTCAGTAAAATGAACTAAGCAGCTGATACTCTGGATTCTCTCACCTCATAACAAGAGCTAGAAGTTAAAAACAAAGTCAGAAGTGATTGTATCTCACCTGCTCTTGTGGGGCACAGACCACCAACATCCTTCTCCATTCCAGTAAGCTCCAGTGGTCCTTCACTCCACTTGAACACAGCCATCCCTCCACAAGTCATACTAATTGAGGAAAATGTAATTTTTTAAAAATTCTCTTCTGCAGGAAAGTTTTCAGAATCTCTCTGCTATTCATGCCCCCAAGAGGCAGACTCAATAAGAGGAATAAGGGGACAAAGTGCCTCCATCCTTCAGATTCCTCCAGTCCAGGGTAGGCTTTGTAGACAAGGTTCTCCACTTGTGATGCACTTTGGGCACGAAAGTGAACCATTCCACAACCTTGTCGACAAACTGATGAGACACCAGGTAGCTTTACTCGCTGCTCTTTAAAGGCGCCTTTTGAAATGAACTGCTTTGATGGCAGAGCCTACAGCAGCTCACAAAGATCCCCTCTGCCGTCAGGACCACAGCAGAATAACACAGTTTGCCATTCATGTCTATTCTAAAAGCAACCGCCCTTCCAAACTAGAGTGTCTGCAGAAGCAGCCCAGGTCCCAGGCGATGCCACTTTTATCAGGCACTCTCTGATCCACTCACAGCCAGATTTTAAAAGCGTGAAACAGGGTCATACTTTGTCCTTTGGCATGTAAGCTCTTCCAAAGACTGTAGCTCACAAGTTATAAAGGCAGCAATTTTCTACGTGATTTTTGACCACTGCCATTCAATACAAGATGCTTGGTTATACCATCTAGAATTCCAGCAGTGGTTTTCAGGAGCAGGATGTAACATTCCTATTTTCCCCACGGTACTTTACCACATTTCCTCCATCTCGATGTGCAAACTACCTCATTTGCCTCCTCGTCCAAAGCAGCAAAATTAGCAAGGTTTAATGGCTGCTATAAAAACATGCCCATAAACAATGTTTTCCTGTAAGTGTACACAACTGCTACAACCCAAGGAGATAAAACTTCTTATGGCTATTTAAGCAGATCTAGGCTTTCAGACCAAGCAGGGCATGTGAGTTAGAAAAAGCATTTACCCGAATGCATGACCTTGGATAGAGGGCATGGATCTGTTAGAATGACTCCAGAAGAGGGCACGAAGGTGATCCGAGGGCTGGAGCACCTCCCGTACGACGACAGGCTGAGAGAAGAGAAAGCTCTGGAGAGACCTTAGAGCAGCCCCTTCCACTACTGAAAGGGGCTCCAGGGAAGGGCTCTCCATCAGGGAGTGCCGGGACAGAATGAGGGGGAAAGGTTTTAAGTTGAAGGAGGGGAAATTTAGATTAGACATTAGGAAGAAATGTTTCCCTGTGAGGGTGGGGAGGCCCTGGCCCAGGTTGCCCAGAGGAGCCGTGGCTGCCCCATCCCTGGAGGGGTTCAAGGCCAGGTTGGATGGGGTTTGGAGCCCCTGATCCAGTGGGAGGTGTCCCTGCCCACTGGGTTGGAACTGGATGGGCTTTGAGGTTCCTTCCAACCCAAACCATTCTATGATATGAAAGGTTTTGAAAGAACCATGAACACCCCTCCAGAGCCCTTACAGAGAGGGTGCTCACTCCAAGTGACCACTGGATGTCAGCAGAGTTTTAGTCATGGACACACCAGGCACCCTTGCACTGGCAGGAGTTTGGAAAGTGACACCAGAAGCACCGAATGCCCAGGGTCTGTGCTACCAGGATGTCAGAAATAAATTTGCAGCACCTCGTTTTCACTACACAGAAGTTTATTATGAAAGTTAAACATACAACACAAAAAGTAGCAAAAGCAATCCTGTAGCTTAAGGCAACTCTTACAGGAGATGAATTCAAGAAAGATGATGCAACTTCAGTTTAAATAGAAATTATGAAAAATATCAAATTGCATCAATAACTTAAAATGCACTTTAAAAAGTCTGCGCTAACCAGCAGAGGGGAAGGGCTTGTGATCTTAATGCCAGCATTAAGATATCCAAAGCAGCAGAATGCTAAATGATGATAGGGAAAGTTCAGTATTTACACAAAGATAGCATTGTTAATATCTGATAGCATAATTTCCTGTGTACTTATGGTTTAAAACCACTGTCTGAAACATTAGGAAAACCTTTTAAAATAAATCTTCAGACTATTCCATCAAAAATACACAGACGGCAGAGAAGATCCGAGGCAAGAGCTGCGTGCGGATGCATGCGTGTGTCCCTTAAATAACACATTGCAGAAACACTTTAGGAAAATCACTTCTTTGGGGGAAGAAGAGCAAGAAGAATACGTGGCCACAAAGTGAAAAAGGTTATCTTTCAGGTGAATCACATTTAAATGGAAGTATCAAAATATTTCTATTTGATGACATTCTCACAGTTTACAGTTACTGACATTTTTAAGTGACTGTTAAATATTCATATTATTCACAAAGATTCTCCTTCACATTGACATTTGTTTACATTTTTGCAAGACCTCTTTTGCATCAATTGTTTTGCCATTAATGAGGAATGTAAATGGGAAAATTAGAATCAGCAACAGCTTTCAGTCCCATCTTAATCATAGAATTTAATAAAGATTTAACTGTTCTAACCGTACAGAGTTTTTACCACCAAAATAATTCTTAAAATACTGAAATTAGATCACTTATTTTAAAAAAGATATTTAAGTGACATATTAATTAATCAGGCTGTACAGGAGCAGCACATTTTAAAAAAGCCAAATGACATCACATTTCCCATCAATTTTCTTCTAATATTGGATACAACTAAAAATTTGGAACGAGTCCATTCACCACCAACCAAAATAAAATGAGATAATTCACACAAACTGATTCAGCCCAAACCTTACCCTGTTAGAAAATGCAATATATACTGCAATGTAGTCTTAATATGCATAAATTTTATAGAAGGGTGCTATGCACAGTATGAAATTCTCTGCACACAACCTCATCTCAACTTGTCACCATTCAGCACAATCTTACAAAAAGCCTAAGATATAAAATATACTTAAAGCAGCTATCTTAAATATGATTTAATGCGTATCACCTTGGCAGCTGATCGCTTCTGATCCCAGTTTAACATGCTGTTGAATCTGATTGTAGAGTTGCAGTACCCCTTTTAAGAACTATTAAAAAAATCCCTGAATAAAACAGAAGCCAGCCTGCGACTTCCCATGAGTTTCAGTAAAGTACTATATACAGGGGTATAATAACCACCCAAACTCACTTGATACAGAATAAAATGGGGCACGATGCATTCAAGCATGAAAATACACATTTTAAGGTTTTGCCATTTAAAAAGTAGAACCGATGAATTGTTAGCAGTTCAAAGAATACTGCAACTGTAACGCTTACAAACCCACAAAGTTTGAAAACTGATTCCAACAGCTCTAATTCACTGGGTTCAGCTTGGAAATAATGCAAAATAACGTCAGCAGTTTTAAGAAGGTCTTGCAAATTTAGAAAAAGAAAACTGAAAGAAAGGTAAGAACGCGTATCTAAAATAAAGCAGGAGCACAATAAGGACAATCAAAATTCCAAAAGCCCATATTAAAAAAATTAAGCTTGGAATGCATTGGCTTCCAGCGGTTTACAAAAAAAAAATAAAACCAAAAAGAGACATTTTAAATCTGTAATATCTTGACCTATTTTTAAGTGACAATTTTTATTACAGTTGAGAAAAATGGTTTTATAGCTGCGTAAGTTTCCATTTCACTAAAATAGTGCCAACAAAAATAAGTTTGCATAGAAAAACAAAATTTCAAATTGCCACTGGCTACATGCGTAAAATGGGAAATGCAGGTATTGTAACATAAACATAGTGCAAACCATGGCAGTTCACGGTGATTCTGACTGCCGCAGGTCAGGAAACAGACCATAGTATACCCAGTTATCACAGTTTCTGGTCTTTTATTAAATCCTTTGCCAAGTAGAAGCAATGCATGTGTGCAGACCCGTGGTATGCCTGCTGCTGTTGATTAACGTAGCTTGAGATCATCACCACTTCCTAGGTTAGATCCAGGACTAGGGTCTTGCTGTCTTCTTGCCTGCAATAATAAACACATAGTTAGGACCAAAAAAGTGATTTGGAAATTATCAGTTTAGTTATTTTCTTGAATGCATTAACACGACTAAGATTGTAACCAATCCAAAGGCAGAAACTTTACATTTCAAGTAGTAAAAATACCACAAAATCATAAAATAGTTTGAATTGGAAGGGACCTTAAAGGCCATCCAGTTCCATCCCCTGCCGCGAGCAGGGACACCTCGCACTGGACCAGGCTGCTCCAAGCCCCATCCAACCTGGCCTCAAACACCTCCAGGGATGGGGCAGTCACGGCTTCTCTGAGCAACCTGGACCAGGGCCTTCATTGTGAAGAAATGCATTCGTTTTTAACATCAAATTGATTCTTTTTCCCTCTCGGACATTGCCTTGGAGGATCTCCTGCAGCCAAGTTCAAAAGCTTCTCAGCATCACTTGAACAAACAGCAAGAGACTTCCACAACAGTTAGGCAACAGTTTTGTGCGCCTCCTTCCAAAACACGTTCTTCCCTGTGAAGCTCCCTTCTGTTAACCTTAGCTGTGAAAGTGCTCAGAATCAAGATTTGGGGAGAAAGGCTACAATGCAAGAATGCAGAGTACATAACACCATTTCCAAATTAATCTCCCCTTATTATTTTAACGTTTACTTTAGCTCTTTCTGGAATAAAGAGATTTATAACACAGTAACACACTTCACAGTTTATTCGATAGATTGTCACACATTTTAACTGTAATAGTTCTCAAAAATTAAGTTGGGGGTTTACTGCAGTATATACTTTTTCCTTCAGTGCACCTGCAAAGTTATCAACAATAGAAAACAGAACTCTAGTACTTAGGACTGTGCCCCGTATTAAAAATAAATGTAACATCTGTTTTTCCTTTAAATGTACACTTCTGTTAAACAGTTAGAGTTGATGGCAATGAAGGAGGGTCAGTCATGGAGTTTCGTTATCAACTAGAACTTCAGCTGAAGAACAAGCTTAACAAGTTGCTCTCTCCAACTACCTGAAAGGAGGTTGTGGAGAGGAGGGAGCTGGGCTCTTCTCCCATGTGACAGGACAAAAGGGGACGGCCTCAAGCTCCACCAGGGGAGGTTTAGGCTGAACATTAGGAAAAACTTTTTCACGGAAAGGGTCATTGGGCACTGGAACAGGCTGCCTAGCGGGGGGGTTGATTCACCTTCCCTGGAGGTGTTTAAGGGACCAGTGGATGAGACAGTGAGGGACATGGTTTAGTGATTGATGGGAATGGTTGGACTCGATGATCCGGTGGGTCTTTTCCAACCTAGTGATTCTATGATTCTATAGTGAGAGACACTGCTGTCAATGTTCTTGACCTTGTACACATGCAGGCTGCTTTCCAGTAGCGCGCACAAATGCCGCAGGGTAAATGGTTGAACACATTTATGCACCAATTTCAAAGCAATACTTTGATTCAGGGGACATCTAACACATGCTGCTGTTTCAAGACATTTATTTATCATTCAGCACCTAATATTGGTAGTGTGGATAGCTGGCACCTTGGGCAACTATCGTGTGACCCAACCAGTATCAGGGCCACATGCTCGGACGGTGGAAAGCATCACTACACAAGCACTGTGGCACTCTTAGTTTCACCAGCTGCAATAACCTGCTATGCTCGGTGCTTCAAAAAAAAAAGTGCAAAAAATGCAAAACAAGTAGCTGCTTCCCTCCTTTGAAAAGCTTTTCATTTGGTTGCAAGAGGTGGAACAGACCTAATGCAGGCAGTTGTATCGCTGAAATGTGCAGTTAAGGCAATTATCGTGTTTACAAGATAACAGTGAACAGTATGAGTGCTGAACTGTGAGACGAGTGCTGCTCTGTGGTGCTCCACGAGCGCTGCTCTGTGGTGTTCCCTGCGCTCTGAGTCACAGTTACTGACACAGAGGAAGCCTTCCCGTCAGCGCGACAGTCACCCCGGCTCGCAGCCTCCTGCTCCTTCGCTCCCACACCCAACAGCGAGCAAGCAGCCTGCCAGCTCCCAAACCCTCTGGCACACGCTGCCAACACCGATTTAGACTTTTCTCTGCCTCTTTACTTCTTCCTCCCTTGTCTGATATTATTCTCATCTGCCTAATTTTACGCTCCCAGTGCAACTGGTTAGCTTCATCCGCAGAGAAGTGCTGCTTCCTTCTCCTATTTAAATATGGATTTAAAGTTATGGTTTCCCTCACATGCAATGATCCCATTATGATGCACAAGTTCATTCTGTAAAACTCTCTTGTAACCAAGATGTTTCCAGAGAAGACAATTCCGACCTGCATCTTCTCAAGTGGCTGAATCACCATTACTGTTTTGGAAACACCCTCTATTTTAAATATTTAAATATTTTAAATATCCCAGTTGCTACCTACTACACTTGTCTATCCAGGACTGTTGGGGGCTGCATTTTAGATATTTAGGGGCCAGATATTGGTCTTGCTCTGTTCTATCTGCACTGGTCATACTCTGACTGCAGGAAACAATCTGCTTTTCCTACATGCAAGAGAACTCTGAGCATGACAACAGTGTCACTGTTGGTGCAGAAATCCACAGATTTCTCAGTAATCTTTCTGAGAAATTACATTAAAACAGCTGCAATCACATACAGTACTGAAGATTTCAGTGGTAAATGGTGTACGCTTTTCAGCCCCTGAAGCAGCTTTTGCAAAATGCCCTCTCCATCGAGACACAGAATATTGGGAGGTGGTTTTTAATTGAGATTTTTACATCATTTCCAAAAGCCAGATCATTTGGCTTTGACAGTCAAGATCATTCTGGAAGAGTCAATGAGGGAAAACCTACACTTTTTGGTTTTTTCTTTTTTTTTTTCTTCTTTCATCAACAGAAAAGTAAACTCTGCTGTAAATATTTTTCTTAATACAAAACATTGTTCAACGAGTCTAAACAGATACTTTCACATTAATTTAAGAGCTGTACCAAGACTAACAAAAGGGTAACAGTTCCACTTCGTCTACTCTTCTCCTATTGAACAGACTGTCAAGGGATTTCTTCTGGTTTTTACTGCTGCCTCTTTTACCTCAAAGGAGACAAAGGCATGTGATGTTGTTAAGAATTACCAGAATCTTACTTGTACCTATCTAGCCACCAATTTTTTATTTGATATAGATTTTTACACTTACCTAGAAAAAAAACCCAGGAGTTAATTGCTCTAAAAGCAGAGTTTCTTCGTCAGAAAACAAATGACATGCATAGCAATTTTATTGTCAAATTTCAGTGAAGACTCCAAGGTACGAGCATATGGTTGCATTTATACTTTGCCTAAAGTGGCCTTTTCTTTCAATTCATATGGAAGAACTCATGATTCGTGGCCTCATTGCTACTTGTAGAGTTTGCAGAAGCCACTACTGAACAACTACCAGATTTGCCCTTTCAAATGATGTGCAAAAGGCATGACAAATTACCCTGAAACGTACCAAAAGTAGTCATTACAATAAATTACACTAGTGGATGAAGGTGTAATCTTGCATTTCAATATGTGGGGATTTACACAAGCAACGGGAGCATACTGGAATGACAGATCTGTCTTGAGCTATACTGCTATGCAAGGATACGTACACGTGAAACACTTATTCTACCAGTCACCACCCTGCCTTGGTGCACGTGCATGGTATGTAGCAACTACAGTTGTGCTGCTCGTGCTAAAATACGTGCGAAAGCTCCACACACGTATATATCTAAAAGACAGGAGAAATCCCCTTGTACACAGACAGCAAGAACACTGTAGAGCATCGGGTACTGGGTGATATTTTCGGCCGCTGACAACGGGCTTTCACAAGAAATGCCACAAGATCCTTAACACTGACTCTCAGGAGGAGCGTGACAACCAGCACAGCAGTATCTGCTAGTTCTCCCCAGCCTGTTACAGGAAGCTAAAAGTCCCTTTCATAGATGTAAAATGACAGTTTCCAGAATTCTCTCAATTTGAGGTCTCATACCCTCCACACAGCTAATCAATCCTCTAAATTGCAGTATTTGCAGTAATTTGTGAAATGCATACCTTACAATGCCATGCAGAAGCATGAGAATTACTTTCAGTGAATAATGACCTCAGCTTCTTAAAGATTAAGGAGACCTGCTTCAATTAAGAAAGATGTATCCATCTTTGCCATTGGGAAATGGAATACTCCACCGTGAGTCATGAAACGAGTCATGAAAAAGCTGTAGTTATTCATCTTATCTCAGGGTATTTCATTTTTTTCAGTCAAATGCCAATTTTAAGTTTGAGGGAGCACTATTTCCAACGTTATTAATCTGCCATTTAGTGAAATGACAACAAATATTTGCTTGCAAGAAATGCTCACAAACAGTACACACCACAGTCGTAATTTTCCTAAAAATGAACTTATTTTAGCCAGCGCTGCTGGTTTTCTTCCAAACATCCTGAAATTGAATAGTTAATGCAATCGACACATAGGGAGTTTCAATACCCAGAAATACTCTGCGCTCAGCTTTCAGCACACGAAGCCATGCAAATCTTCTGCAATACGGAAGGAATTACAACTGGCTACAAGCCACGTAAAACCTCTAACACTGGAGACTGTATGATGACCAACTGGAAGAACTGCAGGAACGTATCTGGCAATAAACATTTCAAAGCCTCCTATAACATCTACACTAGATTCATTCGTGCTGAACTCATAACGCTAATACCATGGGGTAATAACATACTAAAACTAGGGAAAAATTACTAAAAATAATTTTGACTTCAGAGCAAACAAATGCAAAATGTATTCCCTGCAATGCTCTTACACCTTTTTTCTCTTCAACCCTGTAATCTCTGAGCTCTTCCCAAGCTTAAATAGAGGCTAACTGGCATGGGCTGAAAGTCATACCAAGACAATGAGGCAGTCTATCTGTATTATATTCATTTTCTTCTAAATAAATTAAGATAGCTTGAAGTCATCAATTCTTTAATTTAATTGTAACTCTTTTGTACAGGAATCATGTTGGAGCATTTACATCTCTTACTAGGGCACTTAAGTAAAACAGATCTAAGGATAATGGCAATTAAGGAAGGAGGCACACAAATGGTTTCTCCAGAAGCCAAGACTGCCAAACACCATCCTCCTCCTCCAGCCACTCAATCCTGACCCATGCCGCAGCTGGTGACACTTTCAACAGTGCCACTAAAACTCCTTAAGCTGGCTCTGAGAAGGAATCTGTAACTACCCCCTTCCTGTGCATGTTCAGAGGCCTCTGACAGAACCCAAGGAAACCAACGCCTTACACCGCATGAGTTCATCAGGAACAGATAATGTGGTCCCACCGTGTGGTTTACACGACAGCTCTGAGAAAGCAGAACCAGGAGAGCTGGAGAAGACTTAAAAAGGACGGTTGCCATGAAGACGACCCTCCCTTTCAATGAATCACTTTGAAAAGCAGCAGGCAAAGTTAGGACCTCTGAACACCAGGCAGTAAAGTTAAGAACACTGCAATATGTGCTGCATATATAACTTGGGGCATTGGTGAGGAGGAGGGAAGGAAAAGGTAGATAATTTGAAGAAGGGCTGTTACAAAGATTAGTCAAAATGAAGTCTATCCATGGACAATTCCACTGCAATTCTTTAATTGCATTCTGGCAACTCCATTCTCTGCTGAAACAGAGAGAGCAGATGCATAATGTGTCTTGGCATCCTTCACCTATAATTTACTAAATAACTGAAAAATCAGGCTATGTTATGAAAAACTAAACAGTGAACATATTTGGATTCTCTTAGGACGACTCAACTTCCTGAAAAGGATTAAAAAACAAACCTGAGAGCACACTGCAGATACTTTTCTAAAGAAAAGCGTACAACTGCAGGACCAAAAAAAAAAAAAAAAACGCCAAACGGCAAAATCCTGAAACAAAGAGAGCAATCCTCAGCAAAAGGTCCAGTTACAATCAAGCACACCTCCACATCAGTCCTGCTAACTGAGGTAGACCCACATCAAGAACAGCAAACTGAAAGCTCTGCTCCGAGCTGCTGGTTACTAACAAACTCCCCTGCAGAGATCTGAACATGGTTAAAATGCTGGCCATGCCTCCACTTCAATCACCCGTACTCAACAGAAGATCAGGGGCAGGGAAGCTCAGCCTTCTCAGAATTAAAATCAGCAAAACCGGGCCACTACAACATCAGAAGAGTGACAGCTTATATATATAAATAAATGAATAAAACTTCTTTGGTCACAGCTGTAGCCTGATGAAGCACCCTGGGGACTTTCAGGCCACTGGGGCTTTGAAGAGAGACTCCCTCTCAGTCTTCACTTCTCAGCACAGTTTGAGCTACAGCAAAGGGGCCCCATCACCATCACTACCTCCTGCACCTGAACGCTGCTGGCAGGAGGGCAGGGGGTGGGATTTTTAGCTGTACTTGCCAGGAACGTGGTATCAGCATGAGGCTTTCCAGCCCAGGTCCACTCTCTGGAGCTGCTTTGTTTGCTCACTGTTAACATTCATTTTGCAACCACCTTTCCTTTTCCCTTGAACCTAGGAAGTAGGGGCCTTGGTCTTCCTTAATTATGATGTCAAGCACCACTCAAATTATGTGAATAATGGAAAACAGTCTCTCAAATTTGTAAGGGATCTGGATGTTAGACTAGAGTCACTGTGCAATAACTAATGCTATGAACTCTATACCTGATGCTCTTTTTTATTCCTACATCCATTTTCACTGCCTTTTAAGCTCACTGAAAATCAAAAATCAACAATTTTCTTGACAAAGGCCATTGATAAAAATCATTTAACACCTATCTCCATCAAGATTTCATTTCAAGCTTCCTAGAAACAGGGTGCTTCACTAAAAACACAGGTTACGTGCTGAGTCTGCTCTACCCTACTATCTGCTTGAGAGCTACAGAGCACGACCAGGCCAAGCAGCACAATTTGCTTACCAGCACCTCTCGCTCAAAATCATTGCAAGGGCTGCATCTTTGTTCAAAAGCTCCAGATTCTGATACTCTGCACTGGCAACTGGACTAAGATAACAGCAAGCCAAGAAAGGAGGCAGCACAGCAACCGAGTACACTCTTTAGAATATCAAGCACAGACTGAAATTTACTGCTTTAGCAAAACTTCCTATCCAAGGGAAAAAAAGTTTGAAATGCTCCCTTTTAGAAAGTATTGTTTAAAGGCTGGCACAAAGGTTATAAATTTATAATTAATATTGATTGCCTTCAGATAGTATTCCTCCGTTGCTCAGCCCCCTTCTAACCTTCATTGACTGAAAGAAGATGCTTATATTACAGTATTCCCTGATTTGCAAGATTGATTTCCTCTGAACTACATTCAGCATCGATTCTGGACAGCACAAATTGTTTTTTCTGATATATGCATTCCATAGCACTTTTACAGATACCAGCCATTTCAAGTTCTTGTGAAACAACAGTCGGAACACTACTGGCCTATTTGTACTACACTTGCATTGTAAAACCTTTGAAATAATGCGTATTCACACATCTACTGTAAAGCTTTGTTCTAAATTATGTTGTATTCATCCAGAATATAAGCAAATTATATATATATCCATTATATATATGCTCATCTACACACACAAGCATATAGAAAGTCTGGTCTACTCACTGTATATGAAGAATTAACAGTTTTGGTTTCTTTCACATCCAAAAGGCTGTATTAAAAGTTGTACTATTTTTATATCATTATCAGTTTGGAGAGTACACACAATAAACAGTAATTAAATTCAAAGGACTTTATTGGAGTATACTCTATTTTCTTCTGAAGCAACTTAGGCTTGACAAAAATACTTCTAATTAGAGCATTTATTTAAACTAGTAGCTTCAACTAAAGTTCCTTTTTCTTTTTTTAAGAAGAAAGGGAGAACTTCACTGTCTAGAACCTTGGAAGAACAGGAAAGTGAGTCCTACTACTCAATTTTATTTCAATCGTGAACTGTTGACATTTCTGTAGAAAAATCCTGTTCTCTAAGAGTTCACAACTTCAGCACAATTAAATGAAATAAATCTCTCCCATTTTAACTCAATTCCTAACAGTGAAAATGTATAGAAGCATAAGGCAGCACTGAGTATTTGATGCTTCAGTAAATTCTTACTCCAGCAGTTTTTAAGGTGGAGGGGCAGGCTGGTGCTTTGTATCAAGAAAGATTTCTAGTGGAAGAAAGAAAAGTTTCAGAATAGGGTTTTTTCAGCAAATGAAAGTTTTTAAAACAGGAATTTCATGCAGTTTCCTAATATGGCTCTGCCTAGCCATTAATGTAATTTATATTTAGCACAAGACCACAAACAGACAGATTGCTAGACTAGACTGTTTCAGGGAAGAGCAAACCACTCCATTTCTTTACTCACGGTGTTGCTAAAATAAAGAGCATGACAGTAACATGGGAAATGAACACAAAATGGAAGAATAAGACATTTCAGAAATGCTGGCTGAACAAACTGCATTGGAAAACTGAGAAAAGATCCAACTCACCCCTATGTAAAGTGATCAGTAGAACATCTTTAGCTAAGCTCCAGCCTAACAATACACACACACAAATGGATCACTTCAGTTTTTAAGTTATAGTTTGCCTATGCAAAACAAAAACCCTGTAGGCACACAACACACAATACAGCCTCTTCTTTTTACCCATTTCCTTGCTAGAAATCCACTGTTTTGTACCTTCTCCTCCAGCAAACTGCTGTTAGGAGGCACTTGTTCCTTGCTTTTCTGGGCTGGACACAGGCTAGTGCTTTTGGATACATTCTAATTTCATCAAGTAAGGGCTGTTCAAATCTCCCAAAGTCATCCTGGACTATGTAATGCACTTTGCACCATGCTACTGTGGCTAGAACACTGAACAAAAAGCAAAAGCTTTTACTAGAAGATTCAAGCACATCCAAAGAGCAACCTCACAGTAATTTCTGCAGAACACATTCGGACAGTGAACTCTGGCGATTCACACCAAACCTATGTTAACTAGGAGAAAACAAAGCACCTGATTTCAATCTCCTCACTCTCTTTTTTTTCCACTTGGCAAAGAGAAACCTACAAATTCTTCAAGTTCTCATACCTGCTCCACAGCACCAGTTCCAGAATAACAAGTAACAGCCTCGGACCAAGTTCCTTGTGGTGTGGTACTTGCTCATGGAAAGAGAACTTTGTCTTTGACTGGTATTAAACCACTAAAAAGTGCTAGTTAGCCAAGTACCTCAGTGCTCCTAAAGTTATGAGGTTTGATGCAATCCTTTATTTTTACAGTGGTCTTTAACTGGAGATAAGGTCCTCCTTCATGCGTATCATCAAACATTTAGTGTCTCAGCATTCCAATGTTTTTGTTAAAATGGAAGTCATTGAAATATATAATTAAATCTGAAGGCATTAATTAAAAACACATACTAGATTCAAAAGCATCTTTGAAACAAAAGAATCCTGAACAGCGAGGCAGGGTGTGCACTATCCGATGTGACCAAGCTACGTAAATTAACAGGAAAACCCAAAAGCTTCTGAAAGTGTGTTACAAATAACAGAATTATGTTCAACTCAGAGACACTTAAAAGCTTCAGTGAAAATTCCTAAACCCGCTCACACCCTATTTACATTAGAGGAAAGCCATAATTGCACAGAAGTGTGATCACTTCTGGAAATTCCAGCACAACCTACTAACCACTACTGATTTTGCTCTCAGCTGCAAAGACGATGTTCACTGAAATAAGGATGGGTTGTGCTAATGAAGTCATCAGTGGAAGGGGTAGAGTATGATGAAAGGAAGGCAAACAAACCTGACAGCCATCTGAGGGGCTTTTTTTATTGGCTGGTTGTTTTTTTTACAAAAGAAAATTAGTAGAGGGATAATTCCTAAGCTGTTACTGCACTTGCTACTCCCCCCTCCCTTCAAAGTATCTCACCTCTAACATCCAACTGCCATATGCAAACAATTTTAACTGTTTTCAACAGCCTTCGCTGATCACTCCTAGGCAAGGATATACCACTTTGTTTTTACAGTCTACAGGGAGACTTAAAACAGGGAATCTCTTCTATACAGAAAGCTGTATAAATAAAGAACTGGATCTGATCATTTTCATATGCTGCCAGGCTTTAGATGGATAAGTGTTTCCAAAGAACTGGCGCCCCTGTTTTGAATAGGAGTGGGTGGAATATTGAAGGATTCCCCTTCCCTCCCTCAGCTGAAGCAGAATCTGGTCTCTATTAAAGGCATTTCAACTGTAATTCTACTGTCTGAAAATATCCTGACTTTATAGTGTTGCAATTCCTAAAACAATCATTAACACTGAGGAGATCCTCTTCCAGGTCTGGTAATTCAGAGTTTTACTGTCCATGCCAGGCTTAGCAGGAACAAAGAATATTCATTAGCAATGATAAAAGGTATAGACATTCTATTAAAAAACTGTACTGAAGAGATCTCTATGTGCATGCAATATACTTACAGAAAAACTCACATACCATGCTTAGAATGCACCTTTTCTAGCTGCCCTATAAAAAACTCCAAGTACCATCTCTATAGCGCGATCAAAGATACTATTTGACCTACTGAAATTACACAGACAGTATGCAACACCATTTGGACTAACACTTTTATAGCTGTCAGCCACGCAATCCTCAGAAGGGTACAACTGCCAAACAGTTTCCAAACTGACTGAGCATATGAGCAATGGAAAACCCAACACAGACCATAAACACAACAAACATGGGAATGCACATTTCTGCATGGCTTTCTGTTGACAATTCTACATGATGCTCATAAGCACCTGGATAAGTGCTTACTGATTAACCTTCACTTGATTCTGCACAAACACTGCATTAGAATGTAGCTGAAGTGAAAGTCAGGAAAGAACGAATGGTGTGGAAATCCAACTACTTAGCAATGCATTAAGTCAATCTCTACTCTCTCCCCTGCCTTTACCCTATAGATCCTGGGTTTATGCAGTGCTAAGCTCCAGAGTGCCAAAGCTCATCTGTAAACACGCCAGATGTGGCCAGCACATCTTCCCCAAAATACACAAATGAAGACTGAAATATAAAAACCAGTTTTAGAACTACACGTAATTAAGGCAAGGATATCTTGGTTAAACATATTAAACATGTACGGTAACAAAGAAGCATGCATAACAATATATTGCCATTATTAAAAACCTGTATTTGATATCACAAATTTGAAGTATCTTTCACAATGCTTTTCATTCTACTTAAACATAGTTCAAGTCAGTAATTTTTCCATTTCTTCCTTTCTGCAGGTGAGCTATGTCAGTGGTTTAGAGTTGGGACAATGACTATTGTTGTTTTAAGAGAAAATAGGTACTGGCAACTAATAAGGACATAGTTTACTAACAATCGCCTGCTGTCTTATTAAAAGCAAGAGCCTTTTCAGAAGTTATTAAATCCAGCTCCTGCAGCTGGCCAGGGATGTTGTTCTTTGTGTTTCAGTGTCACAAGTTTTGATGCCTGTTATGAAGCCCCAGATGATCGATATTACCTCAATCTCGCTGTTAATTGAAAGACTTTTTGCACATACTAGCTGCAAGTAAGTGTTTTCTACACTTGGAAAAAAGAGTAAGCCTCACATAACTCCAACAGTTCTTTCAGGAAGTCTCATGTTTTTAACCCTCGGCATTCAATAAGCACACGGATTCTTCTCCGTAGTAACAGGAGAGGCAAAGGAAAGCACAGTAAAGTAAACCAGGAAAAGCTTGAAGTAAGTTGAGGCTAAGGACTAAAGGCTGGGCTTCAAGTTCCTACCGTGTTGTTAAAATTAAGGCAAGCTGCCACAGAACTTTGTGAATAGTTTTAAGTTAATTCTACCTTCCTCTCGAACTGAACTTACAAGCAGGTTCTAGCTGCGCTGTGACTGCACCAGAACAATTCAGGTGACCCAGCAGTAGTGAGGACTCCAAGAAAAGGATTTTGCCTTTGCTACAGCTGTCATTGTACATCAGAGTTGCACACCAGTCATCTCTTCAAAGTGAGAGACACTGTTCTCTGCATCTGCCTTTTCTCTCTCATTCTCATGCTCTGTCTTCCAATTGTACTCGGAAGGGAAAGAAGTTTGTCTAATCATCTCAATTATCACTAAGGTTGCCAGAAGAAACACAAGTTAGCAAGAACAACTAAATCTGCCAAAAACCTGAGAAGCAGCAGATAGATCGCTGTTATTAGTAAAGTCAGGCCATGCTGATGAAGTGGGAAATATGAAACAGAGTTAGTAAGTGACAGAAATTCAAAGTGTCTCTGTTTTCTCTGCCTGACCTACAGCCTGTCTTAACTTGCCATCTCTCCTTATGCATTACTTGTCCTCTTACAGCTCTTGCCTTTCTGACATCTCGGAGCAGCTGGTTTCCATTCCCTTTCCTGGCTCCTCTTTTCTTGATCCCGCTAATTTCTGTTCTCATCAAGGAGGAGAAAGATTCAAGACTGTGGGGCCCTAAAGAAGCAAAGAACTAGATAGGGGAACCGCACCACTCAATTAGAGGAGTAAGACTCCTTGCCAGTAAGAAAAGAGTGAGAGGAAAATAAAACTAGCCTGTGCAAGAATGCAGACTGTGGGATCTCATTAAATTCACTGGTAATGCTTCCCACAACATGGGACAGTGAGCTACAAAATTACGTGCCCACAGCCTCCAAAGCCTTTCCTGCATTCATGAGAAAAGCATGGGACACAAGATCCCTCTCTCTGCTGTTCAAGTATCCTTTGAGAGAGAGATGGCAGCTCCGTGAAGAAATGTACCCTTACAGCTTAAGTAACCACAGAAAAAGACCATCTACAGAAAGGAAAAAAGGCTAAAATCAGAGAATTCTGATCAACAGTTCAAAACCTTGAAATTCATTTTACAAGAGTTAGAAACAATGCATTTTGCAATTTTTATGACAACATCAAACAGCAAACAAAATACACAACATTGCACAAACAGACAAACAAATGGAAACAATCTAAAGTTTTGGGAAAGTACTAACCAGTTACTGACAGCAGCTGTGAAACCCTCACCTCCATTTCCTCCCGATGAGACCTGTCTCTATCCTCAAACTCACGAGTTCTTCGTCGAGCTTCTTCAAAAGCTTGTTGTGCCAATGCATCCTCCTGCTATCAAACCAGATGAGAGAGTGACAAAACAGGCTCCCCTCCCACCCCTTTCTAGCAGATAACATTTCTTTAAATATTAGAGATCACCTGGCAGCATGTCCTACAGGCTCTGCTAGAACACAGAGGAGCTCCAGCAAATGCCAATACAGGTTAATGAAATAATACTCACCTTCTTCACTGCAGTAGAGAGAACCAAAGCTGCAGAGGTACTACTACAATACGCTTCCAAAGCCGAACTGCTTTTCTAAAGTAGTTTAAAATGCTGCTGTTTTTCCTGTAACAGCTAGGAATTCTCTAAACTTACATGAGAGAGGCAATACGTTTTATTCTCCTTATAAAAGCTAATTTTGAACACAATATTCACAAGTATATCTAGACAGAGTTGATTAGCATCATTACATACATAATGGTAATTTAATTCTCTTTTGTTTTAAAGAATTATTATCTAAATGACAAACCAAATAAATCTTCCATTTTATCAAAAGCTGATGAAGATGCATCTGTACAAACACTCATAACCATTATTCGTTATTTAAATTACTCACATTTAGATGCACAAGGAAGTGCAAAGCAGTTCATTTGAAGCACACTAATTTGAACACATTCCCACAAAATGCAGGAGAAACCTGTGGGTTTTCAACAGCCCCATTGTTTGTTTTCAACAATGGCTTATGCATAGGAATAGATGTAATATATTAATGCTCAAAAAGAGATATAGCCTCCAAATCATATTTTCTATTACAAAAAACTTTAAATAAAGTGTTATTAAAATGTAAGCCATAGTTAATTGGATTATAAATTATTATTCTTAAAGAGACCTTCTGGTATGCATGAAAATAGATGGCTGTTCCCCAGTCTCAGTGTTCAGAAAGGAGTCAAGTCTAAAGAGGTTACACAAAATAGTAAGGAATTAACTGTGTTGCTTCTCCTTCCTCGCAATTCCTCAGCTATAACTACAACTAACTCTGCTTATGATTTACACACACACACAAATGCTATTTTCAAGTTGATAGATTTAAAAGAAGAAAATCGTAACCTTAACTGTAGAGGACAAAAACACACCAAGAACCAAACTCAATCTTAACATACCAAGGGACTAAGTCCATAAATTTTTTAATTTAAGATAAAGCATCTCTAGTCTGAGAGAACGTTAAATTGCCTTTTTTGCCATCGGCAGAATCGTGGACCCTGGGGCTGCTTTGTGAAGTGATGTGAGTGGGTGCCCCTTGTGGCTTAACACAGTTAAATACAAACATCTGTCAGTCAGCAGCTCCCGCAGCCAGCTCCCCAGAAACCTATCTCAAAAGGCAATGTTTAAACCTGCCAGTAAGATAACATTTTAACACTACTTACTATTTTTAAGCGTAGAATTTGGCCCCTTGTAGCTATCTTAATGCTTGTGCAATGCATGGAACCAAGGCCAGACAGTGGAAACTAAGTTTGTTCTTAATAATGCAAAAGGATAGAGATAAAATAAACGAGCTTGCCTCCCAGATGACTACAGAAAAGCCGTCTTATTTCCAGTTTACAAAAGGTATGTATGTCTTTATTAACTCTTTAACAGACTTGAAAGTGTCTCTGAGATACAAAAGCAGGACTTTTTTAATAAAAGGTTTTTGCATTTTATCATCATTTAAAGCGGTCATGAAATAAGAGGGTAACATACAGCCTCAGTCAGAATATTTTAAAGAAATGATCATTACCTAAAGAAACTAAGGCAGAAATTCATAGGAAAAGAATCAGTATGTTGACATCCAGAATGAACACATGTTGACAGCTGAAACACTGATTAATGTAGGACTGAGAAGGGGGGGAGGAAAAGCACAAGAACTTAAGTAAAAAACCTAAAGTTTGCTCTACTGCTTACTTATTATAACAGAAATGAAAAAATGTCTCAGGATCTTGTACAATAGGAATTTAACAAATGTTTTTCCAAATGCCACTCAAATCTAGTAACTATAAACCTGGGGAATTCAACTGTATGAGACCAAATCATTTATCCATCTTAGTTTTAATCAATAAAAATGCTCCTGTATGAATCTATTATGAAAGGAGAAGAATAAACAAAACATGAGGCATATCAACACGAGAACAGAACAAAAATGCCTCAACCTAGAAAGAAAAAAGCAAAGAGAGAAGCTGACACAGCTCCATTCACAGATACATTCTTCTCAGCAGTCTGAGATCTTGTGAGAACAATCATTCCTACCTACGGAGTGTACAGAGCAAGAATGCTCCATCACAGAGGATATACAGAAGTACTGAAGACAGAAACAGCCTTTTAGTGACACTCAAGATAAATATCAAAACCAGTGACAGTTCAGCCCCACACAGGGAAGATATTTAAGCCCGTATGTAGAGTTTTATGTGTGTCAGTCCACAGAAGACTGAAGCAGCAGCTGAATCAGGATCTCCAGTAATGAAAAGTGAGACTGTTTAGTAGCAGGACACAAGCAAGGCTGTGAATTAAATAGAAACAACACTGGTTTAAAAGTTACAGTTGAAGTACTTCATTGTTATGCACGTGGTTTTACTTTCTACAGTATGTTTTGAGCTGGTAAAGGATAGAAAAATATCCAAAGCATGGCAAAAAAAAAAAATTATCTGATCCCAGTGTTAGTCAGAAGTAAGTGGCAAGAGACAGGAAAACGCAAGAGCATTCCGTATATGTAAGGCAAGCGCTCCAGCAAGCAGGAGCGAGGGGTGCCTATGGGGGGGTGAATGCCAACAGGGCCTCTTATTACAAAAGAGAGCAGGTAAAACATAGGCGATGTGCTGCCTAGTATGAGGCACTTAAATCCACTCTGACATCAGTGTTATTCTGGGATCAAAGTCAGCAGTTCGGTCAACTGCCACTAGCAATATTAAAACAGCATTAAAAAAGGAAGCAAAGTGACAGATACAGGAAAAAGGAAACTGAAGAATGTAAAAGATTGCCCAAATATTTACAATACTAATCATATTAGGGTGCAGCTACTTCTCTGTGACTGTATAGCACCCAGGAACTCTTAGGCACTACTACTGTGGCAAATAAGATGACCAAAGACCTCCTTGTAATCACCGAGAAGCACAAACCAAAACCAAATTGCGCACCCTTAACTGAGTACAAACCTATCTCTGTACATCCACACTGTGAATGCCTCTGGCTCAGCACTCTGTCCTCAAACTCAAGAAAGCATTCACACCTGAGAGCATGCATACATCCCCTCAAAAAAACCCCAAACCTGAATAAACCATGTGCTCAGGGCACACTTTTTGAAGACAGCAAAAAGGAATTCTTTAGGAGTAGCTAAAACAGCATATACCCATCAAGAAACTAAAACAGAGTCAGAATTGTCTAGATTGGAAAAGACTTTATCCAAGAGCATGCAAAAACATTTATTGGGAAATTAAAAAGAAAAATTGAACCCACTGCTCACCTGACCACCTTTTTTTTTTTCAGAAGGGCATCCATTTTTTTCCAAGAACTATGCAATTTTGGAAGAGAGTGACACTATCACCTTCTGAGCAAACATTCAAATTGGACGCCTCAGTTCAGAAGCTATTCATAACTTAGCACTATGACTCAAACTAAACAGAGATCCAGAACTTTGCGATTTACCTTGCACAGACCTCAAAGGTCTACATCTGCCCTTTCCCTGTAAGCCAGTATAGCCTAAAGGCTTTCTAACCAATGGAGGCTACAACAGTGACTCTCTTCCCAAAGAAACACTGCTGCTATGCTGCAACAGGAGCTTAGCTAGCTCAGAACCTCAACATTCAGCTTTGGAAGAAGTGAATGCCACAGCAAAGCACAGCATGCAAGTAAAAGCTTGGTTCTGTGGCTTTTCCCATGGATTAAACAAAAGGTAGCAGGACTATTGTCCTCATAATCCCTCTTTCCAAGCATCCAGAAGAAGGCAGGGCTGTGGGTATCTTAAAGACGCTGCTTTGAACAAAGCGTTTCTATTTAACACAGAACTTAGTCACAGTAACATGATGTCAGTAGTGTGCAAACCATTTTCTTAAGTTAGAGAAAGGCAAGGTACCAAAAAGCTTGCCATGTCTCCATATAAAAAGTGACTTGGATACTTCCAGCTCTTGACAAGAAATGAATGAATCAATGTACCCTCCAGTTCTGCACGCCTGGAACAGAGGAGTGCTCTTGGCATTCAGATGGAATCAAAGTGTTCCTACTTGTTGTGCAGTGACCAACTGTGGCTGCAGAGTGCCTAGAAGGGAAACCCCGAGGAAGCGAGGCCCAAGAATGACAAGCACATAGGGGAAACAGAAAACGCATCCTTATATAAATTGGTTCCAGTGCAAACTGGCAGAAGCAAACCCCAAAGGGCACAAAGGGAAAGTAAAGGTTATTTGGAAAAACAGCTGGTTTGAATTTTAAGTTTTTGCAAAAATCACTCATACGCATGACAGACATGAGATGTAACAAGCAAGACAAAGGGAATCACCAGTGTTACACAAACTAGTTCAGTTATTCAAGAGTGGGTTGCTTGGGGCCCCCGAGTTTAATGGAACAAAAGGAAAGAGATAAAGAAATCTTCAATTTCATTATGCTATCAAGATTAAAAAGACAGAGCTACCATTTAGGAGACACTGAGCAGTGGTTCAGAGTGAATTACTCAGTCTTCCAGAAAAGTTAGGGGGAAGTCACAATGGTCTTGGGTGTAAGAAGAGGTTTTCAGAGAGAAGTTAGGAGAAAATGGCTGTAACAGAATAATTTGCTGGAGTACCAATCGAGAATTTGGTGAGGGGGGAAAAAAGGCTGCAGGAAATTGCTCACCCTTCTCTTCTCTACATGCTTAACAAACCCTTGCATTCAGAAGCGCTCTGGACCACGCCTCCACATCCTTCTAACATTTTGTAATTATCAAATTACAGAAATGAACTGCTGAGTTCATCACAAGATACAGACTTTAAGTCACAACTCCAGTTATTGATGTCACTACATCCAATTCACTATCCACTGCAGAGACTGGTGATCCATTTGACAGCCCACACAAACAGAGTGCAGCAGCTTTTCATACCAGTTGAGCAGCTTTGTTACCAACCTACATCTCAAAATCAAAGATCAGTCTCAAGTCTGACTAAATTAACGAACCCTACAGCTGTGTAAGTGAACCTTACGTCCACGATACACACTTAAAAAGTCATTTCCTCCGTGTTTACTTCGTTCTTGTGTGTCCGAAGACTCATCTGTTAGACAGTCTCTTTGGTCGTAGGAAGTAGGTAGGTAGGAAATTAAGTTCTCAAAAGCTGCCATGCCTTAACAGAACAGTCTACTGCTGTTAGAGGTCAAATGAAAAAAACTCATTCACCTTCTCCCCCCTACAGAATAAAATAAAAATCTACTTTAAAAAACCCCACCCATAACAGGTAGAATAACTTGATAGTTAAATGGTTAAGTTAGACATAGATTTTCAAATTCTGTAAGATTTACTACTCTGTAGCATAGTAACATTGCTAAATCCCTCACCAAGTTGTAAACTACAGATGATTCCTGCCTTTAATATTTTGATCTGATTAAAATACCAGTTTAGCTACAACCACTACCTTGAACTTGTATACTGTAAGTTTTCCTTGGAATCTGTACTCAAAGTGAAGGCAGAAAGCAAAGAAATTAGAATGTGTGATCACTCCCTGACTGTGTGTTCCCTTTCAGAAGAACAAATGTCTTGGGCACAGTAGCTATGGGCGGAACGTCTTACCTGTGCTCGCTCTTCATCGAATTCCAGGCAGCCCATACCATCCAGTCTCTGTAGATCTATCCAGCCTTTCCAGATTACGCAGACACCATTGAGAATCATAGGTGCCTTCAAGTACACCTGAAATAAAAGCAGTACACGTGCTATTAGTTTGAAAGCATTTACCCACATGCCCGCGTAATGAAAATACTGATGCAGGAAGCTTCTGTGTATATTCTTAGAAGAACATTCAAACCGGCTGGTAACACGAAACTCTAGTTAACAGTTTCTCCTGCCTCCTTTCCAAGAACTCATTTTAATCAAGCCAGTGTGGTAACTTTTGTCTACTGTACTGGATGGAATAAATTTAAGCTGTGTTCTCATTTTATTAACTGGCATGTACCAGTATTTGGTTAGAATTCTGTTACTGCTTTCAGTTAAAGTAACTTTTTCTTGTCAGCTTACCTTCGTGTCACAAAAAAACCAAACAAAACCGGCATCCTGCCAGACAGGGAGGATCCTTTACAGCACATTTAAATAGTTAAATGAACACAGGCTTTCCTGCTCCCAAGAAGCACCATTTTTTACCCCAGTAGATGAGCTCTTTCGTAGAACAAGCACCAGTTTCAGTCCTCCTCAGATTCACAAGCTACTCAAAGTTCAGTAAAATGCACTGTATATACACACCATGCTGAAAAGAAGAACGTCTTCCTGTGTCTATTCTAGCACTTGTGAAAGGCTTTTCAAAAGAAGCACCATCAGATGATCAAACCCCACCTATTGCATCAACACATAGTGCCCTGAGCTGCAGCAAGGAACACTGCATGAGCTCAGGGCCCTACATCCAGATCACGGCACACGGTGATTTGAAGCCTAAGTATTTCCCCTTCTAAAGGCCAGAGATTAGTCTCCACACAGGAAATTTAAAAAGAAGCAAATACGACACTATATGAGTGTGATGCTTTAATGACATCAGCCTTAAAAATATCCAAACAGCAGTAAATACGACCTAAATTGTAAAGGGGAACCCCCTCCCCCAAAAAAAAAAAACCAGAAATCAACTTTCAGTAGTTATTTCAAGTCAAAAGCCCTCGTGGAACAGAATCTCCAGAGAGGCAAAGCATGCACACAGGCCAACACTCGCTTCAGACTTAAAGACTGCCTAGACATTCAAACTCCTGTGAGTTTTTGCAGCCTTCAGGAGTGGCACAGCGAGGTAGGGGAATTTTAACACAGCACCTCCTCTAATAGTTCTAAATCCACCCTCTGACAAATCCTCAAAGCATAACCGATGTTTAGCGCTGCAGTGCATTGCAAAGAGCCCAGACTGTGCCTGCTTGCTCAGTTCCACACTTCTCAGCTAAGGTCACTCGAGCAGAAAAAGAAAATGCATAGTGCTACAGGATGTGCAGAAGGAACAGCTTCTTTACACAAAGGCTGTCCTGCTAAAATGAAGCACTGAGCAACATGAAACGCAATCCACGAGCTGAAGAAAGGGAAGAAATAACATGAAATCAATTGACAAACAAGTAATATTCATTTGCCAAAGAAAATACGTATTTGATCCAAGCTCGATTTTTGCAACTTATCACACTTCAGTGTAAGGATCAGGCTGGACACTAGGAAAAAATTTTTCACGGAAAGGGTCATTGTGCACTGGAGCAGCTGCCCAGGAAGGGGGTTGAGTCACCTTCCCTGGAGGTATTTAAGGGATGGGTGGACGAGGCACTGAGGGACATGGTTTAGTGATTGATAGGAATGGTTGGCCTTGATGATCCGATGGGTCTTTTCCAACATGGTGATTCTATGTTCCAGAAGTTTTAATTAGTACAATATAACATAGGCCAATAATTAAAAAATAAAGGTTAGGTGAAGCGTATCTTCTCTTGAATCAGCTTTCCTACCGCAGGGTCTCAGCTGAGAAGAGGACAGACTGGTTTTCTGCCTTTGCATTCACAGAACTAGCTATGCAAGTCATCACACCTATGTCTTCTGCGATGACAGCACATCATGCAGGGTGCAGACATACCAGCCAACAGCCCTGGCGCGCAGAGGTGTCAGAACTAGCATGAGTAAGACATGGACTATCAGGAAACCACCTCCCACAGCTCTCATTTCAAGATTAATCATTTCAAAATACAAAATACAACACTACTGCCTTTCAGCACAGTCTTCACTCCTTCATCACACAAGAAAACAAAATATTCACTATCAAGCTAACAGATGCATTTAAGTAGTTTAGAACCAGAAGTCATTCTTCTAAAAAGAATGCAGAAGAAAAAAAAAAGCAAGCAGCATAATTTAACTATGGGTCTGTGAAGACAAAACAGTGTGTAGTCTAATGCTAATCACTTTTCGCAGAAGAAAATGAGTGTTTTGTTGGTCTTCCTTTAGGGTTTACCTTTCACCTAGCCTCCCCTATCCTCCTGACCCACAACAAAAGCCTGGAACATCTAAAGCTACACAGAACTCTCCACAGCTGACAAAATCCAGCTTTTCAAGTTTCCCAGAATGACAGCATTTTTTATTTGTTTTCTTGACAAGGAATATTAAACTGCCACTGCCTTGCTTCAGCCCTGTTCAATAGCCTTGGTCACAGCAGCGACTGCTGCACCACACGCAAACTTCAGAGCTCAGCGCAAGCAGCAGACAGCTCCGATGCTGAGCCGACGGCTCAGTACTTCAAATGGAACACCTCACACAGCACCTGGAAGCCCGAGCAGTGCCGGAGATTCCGTGGAAGTCTTCGGAAGTCAAAGGGGAAAAGGGAAACAAGTTGAGAGCACCAGTGTGATTACCGATGCCCACTATCTGCCCTAAGCACGGTGACCAACAGCTGAGCAGCTGACAAGGCAGCCTGGAAACCACCAGCACACAGCCTGACCTTTTGAGATAAAGCATTCTGCTCCTGAATCAGAGCCCTCAAAGCCTTACAACACTGGATTTGCATGTCTTGAAAGCTCAGATAATAAACATTTTTTAGCTCTGAAAGGATTCATTCCTTTGCAAGATATTCGAGTTCTGAAATTCCTATACAATCGTGCAAATTTAGTGTAATTCATATTGAAGCCACACGTGTGATTGCAGGAACTTTTCTCTAATTAAAACACACAGTAAAGAACACTGGTGCTTCTTCCTTTATTTTAGAGAAAGTAGTTTAGACTCCTTTTCCCCCTCTCCTCTTTCTGGAGAATGGAAACCAACTAAGGCTGTAGCCAAAACCGTTTAACCACATATTTCCTTCTTTTCAGATAAAGCCATGCTGGTTCCTTTTCAATTTCTGAACTTAACAGACTTATTAATAAATTATCGCTCCTGTCTATAGGCACATGATCTGTTGCGGCAGCTCAAAATTGACTTCCAGAAGTCTCCATCCTTAAAGCTGCCTTAAGACAGTCACAGTAAGACAGCAAAGGCAAAAGCCACACTATTCCTATAAAGATCCAAACTTCCCCCCATTATTACTGAGCTATACAATTTGATTAAATGTAGATAGAAGGATGTTTTTGTTAGAATAACTTTTTAGGTTTTGTTGCAGATTAACTGTGTTTACAGAACCCATAATGTTGGGTGCTTTTTATCATAGCTGGAAATCAGTCTTGTGAAACTCAGACACTGAGGTGAAAAGTGCTAGAGAGCAGTAGGAAGACAGAGAGGTTGGAAGTCAGGCAATTCCCAATTCCATATTCAGTGGGGGAATTTAGAAATTTAGAAGAAACACCATTATAGGGACACACAAGAGGAAAAGAGGTATTATACAGCCACCTCCTTTCAGAGTACAGCCCATCCTGTGTAACAACTACGTAGGGCTTTTCTGCCAGTGACAGCAGACAGTTGTGTACCTGACTTCAGCATTATTGAACATATGTTGAAGGAGGAAAATTAAGATGTCTCTCATTTTCCAGCTTCATTTTCCACAATGCCACAGCCAAATCTGATTAGTTTGTTAGATTCTGAGACCTAGGTAAATGGTCACATACTGACATCTGCGACTTTTACAAGCTTAGGCCAGCAGAATTTTTGTTCAGGTGGCTGTCATGCAAAAGTTTAATTTCACATCAAACTACATCTGCTGTTTCCAACTCCTACCAAAAATCAAAGCAGCATTAGAATTTTTTGAATGGGAGAAGTAAACACATTACTTTAGCATTGGAAACAGGCTTTTCGTGTTAGAACAAGTATTCTGTTTGCTGACACAAGAGTAAACACCCTTATCTGCTGGCAGATGATCTGGATGAAGGATGAACAGCACCATAAACTGGAGAAGGGGCTGCACAAGTATATCGGGCTCTATGTCACCGAGTTGTGTTTGTGTTTTCTTGGCTTACAAGCCAGCTTGATCTCAAAGACCTCCGTACCACACCTTCAATATACAGTGAATCTCATCTTCTTTTTTTATACTCTTCCAACTCATCTGTTACTTCTTTTCATCTGCATTTAAATGAGCAACCCTCTCCTCCAATTCCAGCTAACTGGGAGTTAGCTTTGTTGTTGAAAGTAGGCAGGGACTTGGCTCCTGTAACACCGTTCGTTCATGTTTTAAAAACCAAACTTAATTTGAATATAGTGAAGCCGACAGAGGACAATTCTCAATGACTTTAAAAAGCTGCTTTACTTGAGCACAAGATGCCAAACCTCAGTTTCAGATCCTATTTTAGTCCTCTAGTAAATCCTTATCTCGCAGCACGAGGGTATTTAACCGATGTGCTACAGATACGCTATCTGTACGCTCCATCCACACATCCTGCAGTTAGAGAAAATGCTCCTTCTCCCTACAGCAACCAAGCCATTTCCTCCCCCAGAGCCTGCAGACGGTTCTCACCGCCCACTGCCTAATGAATCAGCACGCTCACAGCAGCCGCTGTCACACAGGACCAATGTCATCCCCCCAGGAAACACCAGTCCCCAGTGAAGTGGTGCGGTCCCTTCCCTTCTGTTTTCATTTTCCCAGCACAGTGGAGCAAAACACGTTCTTTCACAGAGCCTCAGTTCTGACTCACCATCTGCCTCATCACACACACACGTCCTGCCATTCATAACCGCTCACACAAGCTGCCTCTCTCTCTCTCGGCTGAGCTCAGTACCTACATCCCAGTTTTGATCCCACCCTCCCCTGAATCATACCCCACTTTTAAATATTTAAACAGCAGTGGTGACTTCATATATGAAACGCTGGCCACTAAGAAAGAAAACGCTGTAAACATTTACTGCGACTAAAAAAGATGTTAAATGAGTTAGGGCTAGCCTCATCGGTTCAGCTTCCAGTAACACAGTCTGCATACACCTCCGAGTCAATGGAGATCACCTATTCAAAATGCTCAAGTAGCAAATCATCTATTCATCTGTTTCCTTTAACAGAAACCTTAAAGGAGCAAAACTACACGCCCCAACCCTGGAGGTGTTCAAGGCCAGGCTGGGGCTGTGAGCAGCCTGATCCAGGGGGAGGTGTCCCTGCCCAAGGCAGGAGGGTGGAACTGGATGATCTTTAAGGTCTCTCCCAGCCCAAACCATTCTATGATTGTATCATACAATTCCACAAATAACACGTGATGGTCTCACTACACAGATTTGGCAGGACTGTTTTGAAGGGTAAAATTGAGTGAGTCCTCCCTCCCCATATCCCAGGACTCTCCCTTGCATATCGCAATCAGAGACAGGTTGCTAGCCTGGGTTTCAAAGAGGGGGTAAAGCACGACAGATGATGCAACCTATGAAAGGTAAAAAAAAGGAAAAGGCTTTTATAGAACTTTGCAACAGGACTCATACACCAAAATCCTCAATTATTTGGTTAGCAAAACAGCATCTTCATTAGTATCACAACACTTAAGTGACAGCAAAAGCTGATGAGACTTCAGACTAAGTTTTAGATAATGATCACTCACATTTTAGAAGAAACATGAAAAATAACTAAGTCATGAAGAGTTTACAGTACTTTGACTCTGTCAGTTCAATTGCGAAAGAAAACCTTTTCAACAGTTTTCACTGGGAATGAAACAGAAAACAGGAACAGATGAAAAGAATCCCATTTAAAAAAATCACTAAGAGTGAAGTGGACTTTTTAGCATTTTAAATCTTAGAACAAGACATTACAAAGTGTAACAGCTCAAAACTCCAACAAATTTAGATCAATCCTTCTGTGTCTCATGCCTCAAAGCATTATTCTTCCTTTAAACACAGAAATAAAGTTATTTTCTGAGTTATTTTGAAATCTACATCTCGAAACAGCTTCCACACATGAAAATGAGGTTCTGTTAAAATTTGAACTGTACACTACTTAGCAAAAACGCAAAGAAGTGCCACTCCCTGACAAAACACAAGTTTTTCCTAAACAGTTGTACAGGGATTAGCCACCTGTGCCTTTCAAGTTGAAGACAGCTCTCTCTTCCTCCAGGGTGGCACCCAAGTCATCCCCAAGGGTGACTGTGATGGCTCAGCAGCGACTGCTGGCCTGGGACTTCCAGGCTCTGCCCATGACCTACAGCTCTCTGACCACACAAAGACATTTCACTAGCCACTTCAGACTAAGCAGACAACTTGGTAAGAGGCTGGTAAGATTGGGAAAATTGGAGAAGACGCTGTAGCAAGGTGGGTGCTGGTTTCTTCTCCCAAGTTAACAAGTGATAGGCCATGATCTCAGGATGTGCTAGGGGAGGTTTAGAGTTGATATTATGAAAAATTTCTTTACTCAAAGAATGGTGAAGCACTGGAAGGGGCTGCGCAGGGCAGTGGTGGAGTCTCCATCCCTGGAGGTGTTCAAAAACCGTGCAGATGTGGCACTTCAGGACATGTTGTAGTAGGCACGGTGGTGTCAGGCTGATGGTCGGACTTGATGACCTTACAGGTCTTTTCCAACCTTTATGATTCTGGGAATGATCAGGTCTGTTGCAGTGCATGAGAAAGCCCATTTTCATCTGCCTGTTCTCCTTCTTCCTCTCTTACCTGTACATGCGGTAACACCCACCCAAAGAAACAAGCACCAACCAAAAAACAACAACCCAGGCATCAGTTTTTACTAACCACAAGAAGAATTTCTGGAAAGAAAGTTTAACATTCAAAATGAAACAGCGTTACTCTATTTCATCAGCTATGACAAAGGTCAATTCCTCAAACAAAACCAGAAATATTAAGAAGAGATTATGCTCGCCAAGAGCCTCAATCTAGACTGTTATGCTTAAAAAAAAAAAAAGGAAGAGAAATAAAACTTGTAAATGCATTCTTTCATATGATAATGTTTTAAGATCACAATAAGCAAAGGAGAAAAACTCACTGACCATGAGGAACAAAATGTCTTGATGAAAAGAATTTGCTGAAACACAAAATTTCCCATGATTTGCTAACAGCCTGTACTATAATTTTAATAGCAACAAGTTAAAATTGCTGAGTAGAGGGCTAAATAATTTAACTATTATTTGTAGGCAGGTTTTGAATATAAGCAGTTAAAATTGCTATTGAATGTTTTAAACCCCAGTATTCTCCCCCTTTTAGAGCAATATACGCCTTGCTCATTCTACTTCTGCATACTGGAGCTTACTAAGATAAATTCAGAGCTTTAAACTATGACTTAATTTCTCAGTGAAATTTTTTAATTTAATCTAACCGTTATGAAAATACTGTACCTGCCAGATTTGGGAGTCAGAGGAATACAGGGGTTTTTTTAATAACCATTTTAGACTCTTAAATGCACTCCCTCTCCCCCCCCAAAGAAATATATGAATTTTATACATGTCTATGTATACATGTATATGTCAAAGGTGATTCAAGATACAGCTTGAAATATTAGCTTAGGGCATTTCACAGCCACAGGGAGAAAAAAAATACCTAAAAAAACTTATGCCATAAGTTTCATTCAAGAACACCAACAACACAAAAACCTATTTTAGCTCTCTTTTTATAGCAGAAGGTGTTTGGATAATAAGCAATAGCATTCCCTTAGCGTATTCCCTCAAGAAAGAATGCACTATGATTCACAACTGGAAAACTGTCTCAGGAAATACTCACTACAATTTTCAGCTCCATAGCAAAACCTGATGTTCTGGTATTATGCATTACAGCCAATGTTTAAGCTTGCTGCAGAAATCACCTGGTTTTACTACAAATAAAACTAAGGTTTCAGACCTCCCCCCACCTAAATAAAATTCAGATGCAGCACAATCCACTCTTACAACTTCATGTAGAAAATAGATCCACGTATGGACTCACATTAAAAATATCTTTGCAAGCAGTATTGGAGCTGCAACAAACCCTTTATCCACACGCTTTCTGCATTATTGTATTACTTCAGTGATACTTTTTGGTTTGGTTTCAAAATTCAAGCAAAAGAACAGCAGAAAAAAAAAAAAAGTCCTCCTCACTTTATGGGAGAGACAGAATTTACAAGTCACTTCTAGAAAACCTGCTATTTTAATTGGGTTTTGGTTGTTGTTAGTTGATTTTTTTCCGCACAGTTAGCTCAGCTATGTAATCAAGGCTCCTTTTCCAAAGCAGATCAATGTTTCATTATATTATGCAGGTTACTGTTTCAATTACTGAAAAACAAGTCTGTAACTAAGACCAGATATGAAGCATTAAGGATGTCAGAACAAATGTGAATAAAATCTGAGGGGATTACAGCATTTTATTCCTCACCAAGATCACTGGTCAGTAACTAGCGCTTAGAAGTTAACAGAATAAAAATGCTACAGGGTACTGCACAGAAATTATTCTCATCGTCGAATAACAAATAAGTCTCCAGACACAGTTCCAAAATTTTGCAACTGCTGGAAACACTCAACCAAAACCACCAAAAAATGCCTCATACAAAGCAAAGAGTAGGTGGATTCTTGGTTTTGCAGTGTCACTACAAAGAGGTCTAACGCCTCTCGACATGAAACGCATCTCATGCTCAGACTCACTCCATTTGCCTTCAAAAAGGCAAAACCTAACCCGTAGCTGGAACTGAGAATCCACAAAAATGCGGTGACGATAATACAAGGATAATCTGAAAGGCAAATATATGCTGGGGTTTTCCCCTGTAGAACTTTACAGGGTCTTTTATCAGCACATCTTTACCACTAGATTCTACACAAGAAAGATGGCTGGATTTTAAATTCACGGCATGCATTAAAAGAGATCCAATTTTTCTTGTAACATTTGAAAAGAACAATGTTTTGGCAGCAAAATATTGCTAGGAAACTACTGCTGTTCTGCTGCTGCAAGCATGCATGCATCTCACTGACAAATGCTTCTGCTCACAAACCCAGTTAACTAACAGGGACACATAACGCTGTTCTCTGCCACGTTGACAGAATAGATTTTCCAGACGGAAATTTCAAAATTGCTTGGGAAATCAGTTCTTTTCAAGCCTTCCCAAAATACCAATAGCAAAAAGCAGTTCTAACTACAAGCTGCAACAGGGAGTCAGCAAGAGGAGTTTCTCGACATTAGATCATTTACACACCCTGCTACCTGTGTGTAAATAAATATTCTTAAAACTGTATTTTTTAACTGCAAATTTGAAACATTTAATGTAAACAAACCTGATTTTGACAACATGGGCAAGAAACTAATAAAAAACATCCAGGAGCTAACTTGAGCAAAAGAGGGGCACGTAAAGTTGCCTCTTCTCCCCTTCAGTTTTCATTACATCCTTTTCCCCTTAAGCAGGATTAAAGCCTGTAAAGACTGGATGAACATTTATTCAGCAAGAAGTACCAAGCCTTAAAATAATGCAAGTTAGGAATTTTGTCTTTTACACAACATAACAACCACTTAGCTTTCATCACCCAATAAAATTTCACAGTGTCATAATTGTTCTGTAGAAAACTATCGATGTCTGCAGAGAAACCTCATTAGCAACGGCTGTGAACTTTCTTTAACAGAGTAATTAGCACTTGCAGATATGTTTAATTGCAAGTTCTTCAAATAACAAAATCCTAAAAAAAAAAAAAATCTATGTAATTATAAAGACAGTGAAAAATATAAATACATCCTTATTTGTCCAAGATGCAACAAGAATTCTCCTTGCATAAGACCAGTAAAGGAGAGAACCAACACTACGATCTGCAAGAGAGGAACAGATTTAAATTCTTACACGCTATTTATTTTTATTCCCCATAAAACACCTACTAATTCATTTTCTTGAAGTACAAAAAACACATAGCTGACAAGAACTGGACTTCTTCTCAAGTCTGATTCTCAAGTTTCAGGTATGATAACAGGGTTGAAAAAAATTTCATCCTGCTTTTCCAAACACCATCCTGTATGTTTCATGAACACCCTGTTTTAAGACCTTTTGAAGTCATCAGAAACAACAGCTTTCTTGGTTTGCTGTAACTAAATTCCTGACAGCTTTCTGCTATAAAAACCCACCCGGCTGCCAGGTTGCGTAATCACATTGCAGGGTACGTTCGATTCCCCTAGCTGGAGGCATTTGGACACCGGATGATTGATTGCCCACACTGCCTCCCCCAAGTGAAAAGGCTCCCTGTGAATACACTAAAAAATAAATAAACAAAGCAGAGATACATGCAGTCTTTATAATGAAATCCCAAAAAATCTCTTAACTAGCATGGCAAAAATACACTACTACAGTTGTTTTACTTCTCGTCTTAGTTATTTTTTAGCACTCTTTAGGCTTGTATTAGTTTTCCAAAAGAAGCCAAAACCAACTTCTTGTCACCTCAGATCTGTTTTGTAAAACAATGCTGGCTACTCCTCAACTGCCACCAAAAGATATTTCATCGGGACATAAAAGCCTCTGTCAAGCTGCTTTCTTCCCTAGATTCCAGTGTTTGAAGTATCTGACAGACAAAACTCTGTCCTCGATCACCGTATTTCGATGTAAAACTAAAGTTTAATGACCATTACAGTAACAATTACGCCAGGTATAAGAGCTCTCTGTCACCTTCCATAGCTGTTGTCTTGTATATTTATACCAAAATGAACAGATAAAACAAGTTGCATACCCAGAAGTCCCACAACATAAAGCTGCTGCCTGCAACTGTTGAAGCGAAGTACCTTAAAGAGCAAAAGAAGGCAGAAATTCTGCACAAAATCCTCAGGTAGCTATCATTTGGATCTCATATGCAAGTCTAGATAATCCCGTTACAGAAAATACAAAGACTTTCTGCTTAAACAAAACATCTGCAGTATCAACTATCCCCCCCAGAAATGATCCTTTCATTAGCACTCATGTTCTTGGAACAGCAGTCTTGTGCAAGAGCCCTCATTTTTCCCATGTTATTGTCACAGTACATATTTCACCAAGCCAACTTGTCAAGTATCAAATATGCAATTATGCAAGCTAATTAGCTTATTTCGTTACTTGTGCTTTGGACAATAAAGCTTGAAGAAACATTACAGTAACTCCCAGAAAAATTACGGTTCCTTGTAGCAAATGTTTCATCATCTTATTGATTTCTTCTTTTTTAAGTATGAAGCATTAAGTGATTTTTCACAAAGAAACAGACCTCCTCCAACGGCAATGTTCTTACTTTCCTCATTCATAAGAGAAGAGAAGCATAATGTTAACAATTTTGCTTAAGAAGTGGAGACTGATACGCAAACAAGAGGATTCAACAATCCAAGTGTCTGGATTTCTTCCAGATTCTCTGCTGCAGAGATCTCAAGTACTGCTTTCATCCACATAGCACTCGTCTGTCCTCATAGATAGCTGGTTCCCAAATGTAAAATTTAGCTTACTAATGCTGGTTTTGTTCCTCTTCTGGGAAACTTTAGGATGATGGTATGAGTAAATTTTTTAAAGTCTTGTCTATACAAATCTAATGGGTGTATTTAGACCACTGGAAAAAGTTCAAGGTATGAATAAAGCTCAAGACTGAATAACTGCTGCTGCAACATGTAATAAAAGCTAATCAAAAGCAGGTTTACTGACAGAAGACTTGAAGTAATTGGGACCTACAGAAAGGGTTGACAGGTAGGCATCACAGACAGCAGAACTGTGCCGGCAGTACTGCTTGTAAGCACTGTTTCAAAACAGCATCATCACTGCAGGGACTGTAATGCACCAACAAGGCTGCACATAGAAACAGAAGTATCTGGAGGATAAGGGGAGTGAAAGGATCCCTGGGAAAAGGCTGTGGATACTCGTCACATGAGAGATGCCTGGTGTGACTCATGCTCGAGTGGCAGAGGGCACCCCATGATAAATCACTCCTCAGGAACAACTGTCCAACTCTCAGCCAGCGGCTGCTTGCCAGCACAGGACAACATGTACCTAACAAGCTGTGAGCTCGCCCTTCCCAAACCCCAAGTTCCTCATCGTTAACAGTGCATAAACTGGACACAGATAGATGTACTTCTTAAATCTGAGGAAAAGTGAATAAGCAAAGATATACCATGACTACCTGTCTTCAAATGGAGTTTCAATTAAATAGCAATAACAGGTCATAATGAATAACACCCCAAAGTATCCAGGCAAAACAAGGAAAAGTTGTACTCTTCTCCAAAGCAAAACTGCTATAGGACCATAAACAAAGAAATTATGTATTTGGGAAAAAACCTGAGAAGTCTCTGCTAGATGAAAGACTCTTAAGGACAAACACAATAACAAAACCTATAATCACAAGCACCTATAGAAAACTAGTATTTTACACAAGCCACATAGATGATCCTGGATGAAAACTGATCAAGCGACCATCCAAGAAAGTGGATTCTCCTCATGCACCGAGTCTTTGCAGGATCATGCAAACCCAAGAAAAAAAATCAAGCTGTTTAGCCAGGCCGGGTACAAACTACATACGCCATCAAACACATTTATCTGCAGTCAGAATAACTACACAATGAATTTCTTGTTTAAAGCTTACAGGAAAAGCCCGAAAAAGGTAAAAAAGGGATGTCGGCAATGTGGGCTTCATCACAGCAACATCACCTCCCTTGGCTGAAGCAAGCAAAAGCATGACAGGGGATAGAATAAGAGGAAATGGCCTCAAGCTGCACCAGGGGAGGTTTAGGCTGGACATTAGGGTCGCTGGGCACTAGAACAGCTGCCCAGGGAGGGGTTGAGTCACCTTCCCTGGAGAGGTTTAAGGGACGGGTGGACGAGGTGCTGAGGGACGTGGTTTAGTGTTTGATAGGAATCATTGGAGTCGATGATCCGGTGTGTCTCTTCTAACCTGGTGATTCTATGATCTCAAAGGGCCAGAGCATATAGTTCAGCAGCTGATGCCCAGAGGAACCGTGGCTGCCCTACCCCTGGAGGTGTTCAAGGCCAGGGAGGATGAAGCTTTCAGCAACCTAACCTGGTGGGAGGTGTCCCTGCTCACGGCAGGGCAGCTGGAACGGGATCATCTTTAAGGTCCATTCCAACACAAACCATTCTATGATTCTATACGCCTTCTTGCACATCAGCTGCTCTTCCCAGAAGGTTCTCTCCCAGTTACCACAATGTTTTGGGGTGGTGAAGCCATCAGATAGACTCCAGTAGGAAGATGACCAGCTGAAGGGTGCTCAGGGAAAGCATTGGCTTGGAGGTCAAGCACCAGTCAAGTATTCCTGGCTCCACATTCCAGTAGTAAGTCAAAACTAAGCTGGAAGAAGAATTCCGTATCATTCTTCTAGCACATAGCAGGAGAACAGGAGATGAACTCAGCAAGAATCTGACTTCAAAATATCACTATCCTAACCCACCAGCGCACTAAAGGACTAGGCTAAGAATCAGAAAAGGACTGTGCAGAGCTACACAACCAACCTCAGCTCAAGTTCAGATCTGGAAGCAGCACGACTGCTCTGCAAGAGAAAGTGTTTGAGCAGGACGGCTCCTGGGAAACCAAATGCCCTCAAATACTAAGAGCTAGTCCACAAAGAATGCACCTGGTACCACTTAAAGGTTCACATTTGCTAGTTTATTAACCAAGTTAACATCCTACAAGCCCATACACGTCCACCACGTACAAAGAGCTCTGGGAACCTTTGTCAAGCGGCTCCCAACTCTCTGGGAAGCATTCTCTCCTGAGTGCTTTAAGCAGAGACCTTCACAATGATTTGAAGGAGCATTGAATTACTGCAGACAAATGAAAGAATTAAGTCTTGATAACTGTTAAGACCACATACAACTTATGGCTGAGATGGTTTGCCTTATGTGGCAGCACATCACAGTATGATCTTCCATTACTATTATGGCTCTAGCATACCTTTTTTTTTTTTTTTTTTTCTTTCTAGAACCCTAGTATCGGACATCCTTTCCCACTGGCCTGGAAAAAAAATTAAACTCTAATTGCTTTTGTGCAGACACTCAGTGGCTTGCAGAGAACATATACAAGCAATTGCTGACTGTGAGAACAATGTAGATGGTGACAATGCAAAAAACGTCCCAGATACTGCTGGACTGAAAATATAAGAACTGAAGGAATATGGCTCTTTAGCACTACAGTGGGGGTAAAATGAAAGCTGAAACTGTAAATGACTTTCCCAGACACCCTTCCCGACTCCGTAAAAGTAAGCACACCTAGAGAAAGAAAAAAGAAAGTTGCTACTCCGTTTGAATGATTTAATGTTTCATGAATTCTGAAGAAAGTGGAGGAGACAAAAGAAAAAAAGAAAGTAAAACATTCAGTTCAATACAGGTTAGCACTGATCCTCAGATACATTTCTCATGAATTATGCCTTCACTTCTTCACTTTCCAAGGAAATTCCTCTGGGTACTCTATGTTTGACAGGAAACTGCATTTGCTCAGAAAACTAAGCACTCCACACCATCCCAATCATCCATGAAATTTTATTGCTAAAGTCAGAAAACAAAAAGTTGATTGGGGGACAAGTCCCACCTATCAAACTTGCAGTGAGAAAAGAGGACACAAGTGGAAAACTGGTGCTGTTGGCTGCAATTCAGATATATTTTTCTTATTTAAATACAGCACCTTTCTGTCTCATTACATTTCTGTAGCTGCTGTAATGTCTACAGCACAACACAGACTTCTAGGTTTTCACATTCATCCAAGCACTTAAAATCAGCATACAGCCAAATAAACGACAGAAAAAAAAAAAATCTGCATGAGTAGAAACTCAGCATCTTCAGGAAGAAAACTGAAGTCTGGTAATCTTTATTTATGGCTAGAACAAAGTAAACACTCTAACGTTAAAGTAGCAACCCCAGCTACATCACACATGCGGCACAGCAAGCACTCTGAATCCATTTAATCACATCTGAGGTGCTTTCCTCCAGAGCTGCAGAGTTCACAGCGTATTACCCTGAAATGAGCCTGTGCTCAAGACTCCGGTTTGTGAGCAGCTGCCGAAAAACACCAGACAGGAAGTTAAAGCCGCGTTAGAAATGAGATGGAGAACAGAATTATAAAGGGGTGGGGAAGTAAAAGAACTTCACACACTTCATCGGGGTAGTAACTGGTATCTAGACAATAAAAAAAAAGAGTGCCCAAGAGCTATTGTTCTTGAAGGTAAAGAGAGACCAGAGCTATAGAAACATCTCAAATAAATGAAAACTGGGGACATTTCATCTTACTGTAAAAGTGTACAAAACGAATCATGAAAAGAAAGTTGATCACGCAGTTCTTAACAAAACAAGGGGACTTTCAATAAATTTAGATTCTAAGAAGCCTAAAGTCCACACACACACACGTACACACATTCCAGTGGTGGTTCAGATGGTATCGCTATAAAACTGAAGTAAAAAAATAAAAACTTCATTAGGCGCAAGAAAGCTAATTTAAGTAATTAATGGTATCAGTGAACAAAGGTAAAAACAGAGCTCTTCATTTCATTCCAGAGTTCAACTATACAAGATTTAAGGCAATACGTTATACTACTACACTGTCTGGTTCTGAATTTCTTAACTAGGTCTATTAATTTATTCTTTTAAAAAACCAAACTGGGCATTATCTGACAACACAAAGGATCAGGGAGCCTCGGTATGGTTTGGGTAGCCAGAAATGGGACATATGCTTAATTTGACACACTCCACACACTCCCACAATCGAAATGAAATACAATGTGCTATGATTTCTGCAATCTAGGGACCTATTTTTAGTGCTACTTTTTCTTTTGCTATGACAAATTTGAAAAATTGCTCAAATACACAATTAAATTTGCTAAGCGGTAAAGACAGAATGTTAAAACCATCTCCAGAAAAATGTTACGCTTGAGTTTAACATGAGTAGAAACATTAAGTGAACACCCAGCTATTCAATTCTTGAATTAAAGAAGACAGGGTATCCACTAGAGACCCACCCACCCATCGTGAACATCAGTTTCATCAAATTAAAAGACACGTTAAGCATGGGAAATCCCCTTCAGCTGAGAAATACCAGCACGAAAAACCTCCAGCCTATGAGGCAGATATTCACATAATTCCAACTGTCACACAGATACACAAGGATGCTGCTCTTTCTAAAATGAAATCATTTAAGAAGCAATTCTATCAGACACTGCATTGGCAGCTTTTCCAGTCTGTGTACAACACTTCAAGGCACCACAGTGACATATTTTAACTGGATAAACTATTTTGGGCCATCACACGCTTAGCCAAACAGTGAAGCAGAATTCCAGAGTAAAAATATTCTCGCATTGGTACGTTTATCTACATTCTTAATCTCAAACTAATGCCTAAAATAACAATTAACTGACAGCTCCCCTCATAGCCTTTTTTTATTCATATAATTAAAAACATGCCTTGCTGGCTTAAGCCCAGTGATGAACAAACAGGCATTATGCGTCGCCTCAAGAATCAAAGCTCATCAAACAATGTGGCACAGAGCGACAAAATCACATGGCGTTAAGAGACTGTTGAAGCCTATGAAAGAAATTCTTGATAAGACCAAAGGGCAGAAACCTACAGAGGACAAAATCTCAGACAATTCGCATGAAACATTTAACTGTTTCTGTTGATAACGCAAGAAACACTCCCATTCTGCCTGCTCCTCTTCTGAAGTTCTGGGAGTGGCTTACATTCAGACAAGTTGAATTCTGTGCAGAGCAAGCCTGCATTTGCATTGATTTACACTGGTAAAGTTTGATTATAACAGTGAATTTGTGATTTGTTCGACCTACAGCACAGCATTACTCTCATTTATTAGTTTGTCCACCTCTAGCCTCATTCCGATTAATTCTTCTTAGCGAAGCACTCTAGAATTTACTGTAAACACACATAAAACAGGGAGTGGCATTCATTATTGAGGCTCATGCTCTACTTTAGCACACAGAATATCTACTACACTCTTACATGATTAAGGCAACACAAGAAAATGGATGTAGTTGTTCAGTACTTCAAGAACTCGTTCAGAGGAAACAAAGTTAAAAAAATCATAAGACTAAATAAAATTAGTTTTGAACTGGCAAGAAGAGAGACTTCAGTAGCCTTACACATTACAAGAAAAATTCCTCATTCAATTGTGAGCCAGAATCAATATTTTTCAGCCAGATTCAATTCAGTTTCCTCAGCAAAGCAGCCAGTACCCAGCACAGCCAACTTCACTCCTTCTCCCCCAGTTTGTCAAACATTCGCAAGCTTCACAGGACAAAATGGAAAACTTTTTTGTCAAAAACAAAAAAATCATTAATTTTAATTCCAAATACTGTATCTGCCCTTAGGACTTTTTTTCCTTCCAATCAAGTTTTCCCACTACAGGAAAATTTATCTTCCACCTACCAGCATTATAAAGACCTAATATTTCATTAAACCTGAATATGCTTCAGGTATTTCCTCCACTCTGCTCAGTTTGGTAACATCAGCTGTAACAACCTACAACAGCAGGTAAAAGATTTTAGGCAAAAGCAAGAATTTCATAGTCTATTAAGAGTCTCTAAAGTAAAAAAAAGGATATAGAAATTAGCCTGAAACAGAAAGGCTATAGGGACTTAAGCACTGGTGCAAACCTACTGAGCTTTGCAGAAAGTCCCCCATTGAATCATCTGATCTTTGAATCAGTCCCAAAGCATCTACAGTAGCACAGATAACAGACAGTATCTACACTGTTAAAGGAATGTTTTTTTCCTGTAAAACAAAACCAGCTGTAAGTGATTTCAGTAACTTTATTTTGATGAGACTAAGCAACATTTCTGACTTTAAACCTAATACAGCTTCACAGCAAGCATCACTGTCATTAGGGAATTCTGGCTTTTAATAATCAGTCTATGGGACAATCAGCTCAGAAGAAAAAAAAAAAACAACTCAGAAATCAATTCTGAAAGTGACGCTTCTTCTGTATTACAGCTCATAGTAAAACAGAGGGGAAAAAAAGCTTCATTCCACTAAGCAGCACACTGAATACACGCTGTATCAACTTGCAACCTGAGACCAAAGGAAGCAACCTGTTCGGAGTGTGAATTTTCATTAGTCTACCACAATTCATTGGCCAAAGTCCAGTTTCTGAACCACTTTAGAAGCACCTACTCAACACCAAGTTTAAAATTGTTCCTCCAAAATTTTATCGCAGCATGACAGAAGTAAAAGTTCTGTTCCTCAAAATAACAAAGCCACCAGTACTGCCCACGTGTTTCCCTCCAGAAATATTAACATGCTTTAAAACAAAGTGATACCAGATTTTATTGTACCAGTTTTCAGTTGTACTTGTGTGGCCACCTACATGCACCAAGATGTGAAATATTAGTAATTCCACATCATACATGTGGTCCATACTAATAAGATCATAAGCACAACAGAAGAATTTCTTTCAGTTGCAACAATTTCCTTCTTACCTTGCCTCCTTCTCTTTCAAAGTCAACATATTCCCGGGTCGGTGTCTGTCGCTGCTCCCCCTGCCAGCTGGCCGGAAAAAACTGGAGAGACAGATTGGTTCCTGTGGCCACAAAAGCCTTTTAGAAAAATCAATACAAACAGGATCAGGGAGCAAGACATTACATAAATTATGCAGGCAGTCATTTATTTTTACATCAGTTTATGTCTTAAGCCAGGCAGCATGGAGAATACTTAGAGTCAAAAACATGCACTCATCATTTTTCTTAAGTATTAAGTTACAAACATCTGATTCCATTTTGACAACATTTGCCATTGGCTGCTTTGGATATAAAATACAACATGGAATCAATACTTCTTTCAAATCAGTTTTGCTGACATTAGAATCTGTCCTTTCAGCTCTGTCTGCAGACCCTGCACCAACCTAGTACCTGCAACATTAAAAATTGCCCATGCTTTTGAAAATGCTTACATATCTCCAAAAAAACTACTGCTGAAAGAAGCTTAACTCCCAAGATAACTTTTTTTGAAAGAAAAGGACTCTTCTCCATTCACAATCTAGTTCTAGCTAGATAAACACTTATCTAAACCGAACTGTAGATATTCTTATTTTATTGTCTACAGGCAAGCAGCATCACTATACAGTTCAATTAAACCTCACAAGACAAAATCCTCTTGCCAAATTAAGACACCGGTGAAACCCGAATCAGCAGATGCTGTGTCAGTGAGAACAGGAATTCTCGGGTGCAGCACTTTGTAAAACCGTTAAAGAGACTGACTTAACCATGCTAGAAAAAGCATATGCTCATTTCCACTAAATAATTTTCTATGGTTTCAAATGAAAATCATAATCAGTTCTCTTTATAAACTCTCTGTATTGACTTGTATACCTCATCAACTCCAAGCCATGAAGAGTATAGCAATTTCTAGACACAAAACAAAATTATTTTTGCAAGTAGAAGTTGAATTCACTGTATTTACACCCTTTCCTGGTACACGAGATTACATCCTGTAAGCAAGCAAATGCTCAAAAACGCTCCCAGTATATAACTCCACTCCAATTCCCAGGATTAAACATAATTTGTTGCAATCAAATAAGTGTATTGATTACCATGATCACTTAGATTTAAATGGTCATTAATCCGGAATACAGTTTTTCTTAAAAGCTATACAAGAACTACTCTAACAGTCGGAATTTTCTGACAGGCTTGATTCCTTTTAAGCAATGCAGAATTCAGCAAGTTTATGGTATAACTGTGCTGCCGCCTCTGACACGATAGCCCTACATGTTATTTAAGATAGTTCCGGTCATGCACTGCAACGCTGTCTGTCACAGGATTAATACCTCCCATTTGCAAAGTAGAAGTACTTTGTCTTGACTTTTTCCTCTCCACCAAGGGAGGCTGATATTCTGCAAGCAGGTTCCGTTCCAGGGTGTCCTTAAAAGCAGACATCCAGTGTTTGTTTTTCCTTTTTAAACCTCCCGTTAAGCACATTCTCAATGCCATTAAAACTGACCAACTAAAATTGTCCTACTAATCCTGGGAGGGGGTACATTATGTACTGGTACATTAATATTTGCCCTGCAATCCGCAAAGACAAACATTTCAATCCATGTAATAGAAACTTCTTTGAAGATACACTTGCACAAATAGGAAGCATCGAAACTGCGAGGGCTGCAGACCAACTAGTGTGTATTATCCCTTTGTTTTTCTAAGTGATTTCATTTACGTATCAACAAAAAAAATGACACCTATCTCCAAATATTTTTGACTCTGAAGTCATCACCACTTAGTCTGCTCAAGAACTGCCCTCCCACCGGAGCATCTTTAGCAAATACATGTTTTATAGCCCTTAGTTGATACACTTAAACAAAATGCCAGTGAGCAAGACCTCCCAGCACCAAGCAGCCGACCACTGCAGCCCTCAGGACCACTCTGGTTTTTGCAGTCCCCAGGGATACTGGGACTGAAGCACCATACCTGCCTTCTGAAATAGAGTGAGACACCAAAGTGCTCTTGCCTCCCTGCTTCCACCCCACAACTTGTGCTAGAGGGCACGAAAACCATGGGAAAAATATCAAAGAAATGAAAGCACACGAATTCCGACACCCTTGTGGAGTCATGTAGGCACCATTTAAACCATAGGCTATTTAAAAAGCTAGGCAGATATTTATTCTCTGGATGTTTGAAGCTGGTTCCCTCCCTTCAAACAGATAAACTCATCCAATTAAAATACACGCATGTGTCCCAAATCAAAATCATCGGTCAATACCAAAAAACTCGAGAACAGCCTCACTATTAACAACACAGGACAATGTGAAATCCAACAGCTTTCTTCTAGCAACAAGCAAACCTGAAAGTATTAGATTGTATAATTTATAATTTTCTATACAGAGTCTTTTAAAGTTCAGTCTGAAATGCTACCATAGACATATGCTCGAATTTTGCAAAGAGCCTACGAGGCTGCGGAAGGGTGATCCAAGCCACGAGTGGACAACTAAGCACAACTACCTTCCAAACAAACAGGTAGCTCGGAAGCCTCCCAAACCAAACGGAGCACCTAGAGTCATTTTCAAGTTATCAAAGCAAGATCAGTAAACCTAAAATCTTGTTTAGTATTACATAGTTACTTTCTCAGTAATACTGGTAATGATTTTCTTTATTCAATCAAGAGTTAGTTGAAAGAGTAACCAACAACCTATTGTCACTTCTACATTAAATCTCCAGCTGTTTTCCAAAGTTTTTTTTTTTGCCTGCTTAAAAATATGTAAGGTCATTTGCAAAGGCTCCCATTGGAGATAAAGGAATAAATCCTTGATGTCTGTAAAAATATTCAAGGCAAAAAAAAAGAAAAAAAAAAAGAGTAAAATTGTTAGCTCTTTTTAACATCAGTCTTTACACCCACTACACTTCTAAATAAACCTGACTACTTGTTCCCTGTTCACAAAACAAAACCAGATGTTTCAGACCAAGGAATTTAGAGGCTGTTTTATAATTAAGTAGAAGTAACAATACGTAGAAGGGGCAACACTGCCTGCTTCCAAGGGATGAAGTTCTGGCAGAGAAAGACATCAGCAGGCTTACAAGTACAAAGGGGAAACTAAAGCAATTTCCTATTTATATAAATAACAGCATAGGCTGCATTAGAAAGCTAGCTTATAAGCTGTGTCTTTTCCCTTTTTTTTTAAGGTAAGGACTCGGCTATACTATGTACTTTGACCTGTTCAGGAACTTCAAATGCTAGCAAACTATGTTTTCCTTACCTACCTATTGTTTCCCTGGTGACTTTTTAAAGGAAACAAACATGCACAATGAAAAATGAATGTAAAAAAGAAAGTACAATTCAGAGCCCGACTACAGGGGAGCTCTCACGAAATAATACTACAGGTTCTACCACCTCTGATTACAAACAGGAATAAGATTCAGCTAAAATAAAGTTACTCAGTAAAGCATTGCCAGGTACTTGCGCATATAGCCTTTTACCTACAAATAAACAAGCAAGAGGTGCTGAGGGACGTGGTTTAGTGTTTGATAGGAAGGGTTGGACTCGATGATCCAGTGGGTCCCTTCCACCCTGGTGATTCTATGATTCTAAGATCAGTGGCAGTAACTGGCACGCAATTATATTCAGATGTGCAGAATGAGAATTTCATTGTGCAGAAGGCGAATTTCATCGTGAACTGATTAGCGGGATCTATACCACGTGAAATTAAAGAATCATCATAAACCCAGCAGGGGCTATTTCCTATGGGAAGGGAATTTTCACCTCGTCTCTTGTTACATCCTATAAATGAAAGAGCAGTTACTTCTGCATTTGAAGAACAACAAAGAGTTAAGAAGTTAACACTAGGAGCTGCTGATCCCATAAAAGGGTCACAGCACGAGTCAAACCAGGGAATAACTCGGCTACTTCACAGCAGAAGCGAGGAGTAAGTAACCTCCAATGAGAAAATGATGAATGAGGGAAGCAGGGACGAATCTGCAAGTTTCAAAGCCTAATCGTAAAAGCCTTCAATTTCGTTTACAAACACGTCAAACAGCTCCTCCGAGCCAGTCTCTTCTGAAGGGTTTTGCTCATTTCTGAAAAACTACTGTTTCCGGGACAAAAAAAAAAAAAAAAAGGTAAAATTAAAGCGGTGAGGAGGGAGCAGGAGGGGGACCCGGCGAGCAGAAGGCACCTCGCTCCCTCAAGACAACCTTTTCCCCCCCTCGCAGCAAACTTTCCGCCACGGAGCCCGTTCGGGGAGGGCCCCCGTCCTCCTCCGAGGCTCCCCGGGAGTTTTTCGTGACCATAAGGCTGGGGAGAGGGTGACACCCCCGCCCCGGGTCCCCGGCGCCACTTACGATCTCGGAGCGGCCGTCGCGACAGGCGTTCTGGAAGCGGGCCTGCCTCTCCTCGTGCGGCCGGTCCCTGAAGCCCGTGTACTTGATCTGAGGGGACACGGCAGCGGCGTCACCCGCGGGGGAGAGAGGGGAGAGCGGGGAGAGCGGGGAGAGAGGGGAGAGAGGGGAGAGAGGGGAGAGAGGGGGACCCGGGGGGGGAGAGGGGGGAGAGAAAAGGGAGAGTGATGAGAGGGATGGGGAGGGAAGGAGAGGGATGGGGAGGGAAGGAGAGGGATGGGGAGGGAAGGAGAGGGATGGGGAGGGAAGGAGAGGGATGGGGAGGGAAGGAGAGGGATGGGGAGGGAAGGAGAGGGAGGGATGGGGAGGGAAGGAGAGGGAGGGATGGGGAGGGAAGGAGAGGGAGGGATGGGGAGGGAAGGAGAGGGAGGGATGGGGAGGGAAGGAGAGGGAGGGATGGGGAGGGAAGGAGAGGGAGGGATGGGGAGGGAAGGAGAGGGAGGGATGGGGAGGGAAGGAGAGGGAGGGATGGGGAGGGAAGGAGAGGGAGGGATGGGGAGGGAAGGAGAGGGAGGGATGGGGAGGGAAGGAGAGGGAGGGATGGGGAGGGAAGGAGAGGGAGGGATGGGGAGGGAAGGAGAGGGAGGGATGGGGAGGGAAGGAGAGGGAGGGATGGGGAGGGAAGGAGAGGGAGGGATGGGGAGGGAAGGAGAGGGAGGGATGGGGAGGGAAGGAGAGGGAGGGATGGGGAGGGAAGGAGAGGGAGGGATGGGGAGGGAAGGAGAGGGAGGGATGGGGAGGGAAGGAGAGGGAGGGATGGGGAGGGAAGGAGAGGGAGGGATGGGGAGGGAAGGAGAGGGAGGGATGGGGAGGGAAGGAGAGGGAGGGATGGGGAGAGAGGAGTGAGGGACGGGGAGAGGGATAGGGAGAGAGGAGTGAGGGACAGAGCGAGGGAGGGAGAGGGGTGAGAAGGGATGGGACAGGAGGGGAGGAGAAGGGACAGAGGGTAGGAAGGGAGAGGGTGGCAAGAAGAGGCAGGGAGGCAGGAAAGGAGAGGGGGGAAGGGATACGGGAGGAAAGAGGGGAGAGGGCAGGAGAGAGGGAGGAAGGGGGAGGGAGGGAGGTGAGGGGAGCCGCGCAGGTCCCCGGGACGGTCGGCGCGGAGGCAGGAGGGAGGGCAGGAGCAGGAGCCCCGGCGCTGCCTCACCTCGCACTCGCGGCTGAGCTTCCTGAAGAACTCCTCGTTCTCGAACTTGCTGCGCTGGTCGGGGACAACCCGCGGCATGGTGGTGGGGCCGCCGGCTGCCCGCCCCGCGCTGTCCCGGCCCCAGCGCTCAGCCTCGCCCTTTGTTAGCCCCCGCCGGCGCCCTCCTCCCCTCGCCGCCCTCCTCCTCTTCTCCTCCTCCTCCTCCTCCTCCTCCTCCTCCCGCTTCCCCCCTCCCCTCCGACTTCCTCCCCGCTCGTAAACTCGGCCGAACAGCCGCACCATTCACAACTCCGCCGCGCATGCGCCGCCCGCGCCGCGCCCCCCCCCGGCCGCAGCGGGATGGGGGACCCGGGGAACCCCGGCACCCCCCGGCTCCGGGCCAGAGCCCCACCTCGGAGCCCTAAGTCAGCCCCGAGCCCCCCGTGCTGAGTCACCCCGAGCCCCATCCCGACCAGGAGAGTATCAGCTCCTTTCCCTGGATCCCCCACCCCAAGCCAGACCAGGGGAATATCAACCCCTTTCCCTGGATCCCCCCACCCCAGCCAGACCAGGGGAGCATCAACTCCTTTCCCTGGATCCCACACCCCAAGCCAGACCAGGGGAGCATCAACTCCTTTCCATGGATCCCACACCCCATCCAGACCAGGGGAACATCAACTCCTTTCCCTGGATCCCCCACCCCATATACCAGGGGAACATCAACTCCTTTGCCTGGATCCCACACCCCAAGCCAGACCAGGGGAGCATCAACTCCTTTGCCTGGATCCCACACCCCAAGCCAGACCAGGGGAGCATCAACTACTTTCCCTGGATCCCCCACCCCATATACCAGGGGAACATCAACTCCTTTGCCTGGATCCCCTCACCCCATCCAGACCAGGGGGGCATCGCTGTCTTTGCCTCTTCAGTCTGGGAGCAACAGGAGCCAGCACAGACCACAGCATCCTCCCCCGGCTTTCCAAACTAAGAGTGCGTCAGTCCCTATGCCTGTTCCAGTGCAAGAGCAGAAGATGTCACATACCACAGGACCTCTCACTCCATTCAAGCCAGGGAAGCATCAGCCCCTTTGCCTGGACCCCCCACCCCATCCAGACCAGGGAGGCACCAACACCTTTCCCTGCATCCCCCACCCCATCCAGACCAGGCAAGCATCTGCCCCTTTGCCTGGATCCCCTCACCCCATCCAGACCAGGGGAACATCAACACCTTTGCCTGGATCCCCCACCCCATCCAGACCAGGGGAACATCAACACCTTTCCATGGATCCCCCACCCCATCCAGACCAGGGGAGCATCAACACCTTTGCCTGGATCCCCTCACGCCATCCAGACCAGGGGAACATCAACCCCTTTTCCTGGATCCCCCACCCCATCCAGACCAGGGGAACATCAACAACTTTCCCTGGATCCCCCACCCCATCCAGACCAGGGGAGCATCAACACCTTTGCCTGGATCCCCTCACCCCATCCAGACCAGGGGGGCATCGCTGTCTTTGCCTCTTCAGTCTGGGTGCAACAGGAGCCAGCACAGCCCACAGCATCCCCCCCCTGCCTTCCAAACCAAGGGTGCGTTAGTCCCTATGCCTGTTCCAGTGCAAGAGCAGAAGATGTCACATACCACAGGACCTCTCACTCCATTCAAGCCAGGGGAGCATCAACCCCTTTTCCTGGATCCCCCACCCCATCCAGACCAGGGGAGCATCAACACCTTTGCCTGGACCCCCCACCCGATGCAGACCAGGGGTGCACCAACTCCTTTCCCTGGATCCCCTCACCCCATCCAGACCAGGGGGGCACCAACTCCTTTCCCTGGATCCCCCACCCCATCCAGACCAGGGGAGCATCAACACCTTTCCCTGGATCCCCCACCCCATCCAGACCAGGCAAGCATCTGCCCCTTTGCCTGGATCCCCTCACCCCATCCAGACCAGGGGAGCATCAACACCTTTGCCTGGATCCCCTCACCCCATCCAGACCAGGGGGGCATCGCTGTCTTTGCCTCTTCAGTCTGGGAGCAACAGGAGCCAGCACAGACCACAGCATCCCCCCCCCCTGCTTTCCAAACTGAGAGTGCGTTAGTCCCTATGCCTGTTCCAGTGCAAGAGCAGAAGATGTCACAGACCACAGGACCTCTCACTCCATTCAAGCCAGGGGAGCATCAACCCCCTTGCCTGGATCCCCCACCCCATCCAGACCAGGGGAACATCAACCCCTTTCCCTGCTCAGTGCAAGAGCATTTGACACTGGCACAGACTGTGGGTAAGGGGTCTGTTTCTGGGGGGAGCAGGAGCACCCACCACTCCAAAACCCGTAGCAGGGTTGCTCACTGTGATGGTGTCAGTCTAGAGTAAAAAGCCAGGGCTCAGGTTCTCCAGCACTTATAATGTTCATGTACTCACATGCTAAATACAGCTCGAGCTCTATTTTTCATCTTCGCAAACAGGCATTTTACAGGAGCCAATTCAATCAAGGAGCATGGCAGGACATAGAATCAGAATCATTTGGGTTGGAAGAGACCATATAGTCCATCCACTCCAACCCCCTTGCTACGTGCAGGGACACCTTCCACTTGGTTGGTTGCTCAAAGCCTTGTCCAGCCTGGTTTTGGATATCATCAGTCCCTAAATCCATATTTTCTTACATAACTAGATTATTATTTCCCTACAGCCCCTCCTCCAGCTTTTTAGCAGCTCTGGAGCATTGTAAGGATAGCTGCACATGCCAAAAAACCAGTTGGATATTATGATACTTACTGCCAAAGTAAAAATATTAGAGTGTATTAGATCTTTTGATAAAGAAGTGAGGTTTTCTAATCTCTCAGTATTACTATCTTAACTTTACACATAGTGATGCAAATTGGAAGATGGCAATGCTAAGGTTAGCCAGAAGGCATGATCTGAATCAAGTACGAGCAAATTAATAAAAAATGGAGTAAGTGTCTGTACCCCTTAAGAAATTGTATATAGACTTCGTAAAAAAAAAACAAAAAAAAAACCCCAAACCAAACTGTAGAAGTTTTTTTCTAAATGCAGAAAATATTGTAAGATAAGTTTAATACATTGGTGAATTGCAGATTTAGGCAGTAACTCCATATGTGTTTCTGCTGTATCTTCCTAGTTCTGGTATGTTGCTGTAATGCAGATAAGTGTGTAAATTTAGAGTTTAAGAGCACTAAAAGAACTGTTTTAAAAGCTTTCTTCAATAATAACCAAATCTGAAAACAAAATACACTGAGATTGAAAACTTAACCATGTTATATGCTTTCTTGATTCATTTAGATTAATACCAACCCTTAAGCGAAATCCTTGTGAATGTCAGGCACATTTAAAGGTCCCCAAATAAGACTTTTTTTAAAAAAAAAAATCCATATCACTATTCATCTTACAGCAAGATCAATACCAAGAGCATAGACCTTCAGGAGAACTGCCAAGTTCATAAGGTAGAAATCCGCTCTCTTAACCTCCAATAATCCTTCACCACTCGCCAGCCTATTACCCAGTTCCCACCTCCTCACTCCCCCAAATTGTCTGTGCCTTCTTCCAAATAACAACTTGAAAAAAAAAAAAAAGTAGTACTACCAAGGTCAAAAGCAAGATGAGTGGTTGTAAAGCCCTAAAATAAAAAAACAGGAGACATAATCACCTCCCAAGTTTGGGGGGTTGACCTTGGCATATATTTTTCAAGACTGGAAACGACATCAAATGTGACTGCTCTTCGTTTAATGTTTGTCATTGTGGAGTTTTCATCTTTCCACTGCGAAGTTTTTGTTTTAAATGGAGTGAGTCAATATTATCGGAAAGTCTGTAAGAGATCAGACACCGCCTCTGTTTGTTGCTGTGGCTGGTCCGATGCGGAAGAGGTGGGATGGAAAACAGTGGCACAGTATCATATTATTCTTCTGAATTTATCCAGTTTCTCTACATCAAGCTCACACAACAAAACTCCTTCTGCACTGAAGAATACCTCCTTAGTGAAGAGAACTGATTCCTTTATATCATAACAGATATAACTGGTAGGAAACAGTTATTTTAGGCCTGTTTTTTCATCAAGGGAGGCTTATAATATCATACCAACTCTTCCCTTCTCTACCCTATACAGCTTAACAAGGCAATTCAGGTCTTAAAGGCAGAGAAATTCTTTTTTTTTTTGTTCCTAACTAGGCAGGGGAGCAGCACACAAATGAACGTCTTTGCTGCAAGAAAGGCTACAGCATAATTTCCACAGTTATTTACCCTGTTTGGCAAGAATCGCTGGCCGCTGGCCACCAGCCGAAGAGTCAACATAGATCAGAAGCAGCTTCGCAGGTGGTAGCTGAGGGACATGAGAGGGAAAGCTGAGGTTATGGTGTTGGAGATGGGATACAAACTCACAGGAATTCTGCAGCTCACCAAACATTTTTTTGTGTGCGCTTTTAGTTGTTAGCAGTGTATCATCAACGCACCACAACGAGCCAGAACCTTTTTCCTTGCGCATAATCAAACACGACAGCTTCCTGAAGGTATCTCAGTGATGACTCCGCAAACCTTTTCAGAGTGGTTCAGGCTGCTTGAAAGTTAGCACGCTTGGCTTAATCTGCAAACCGCTGGTCAGTTGATTCAAAAGATAAGAAGTTAGGCTGCTCCTCAGGCCCCTGGGAGTCACCTTCAGAAAAAAGAAAGCGTGCTGCTTTCAGAGTGATTTCTCAGAAGAGACCCCTTTACAAAATAAGATCTAAGGTGTTTACAGTGCATGGCTAATTGAGAGAGAATACCACTTAAAGACTTTCAGATGGGATGTTTTTGAGAAAGGGAGCTTTCTTCATGTGCCAAGTCCTGTATATACTCTTCTTTCTATAACCCTTCTCTGCCATGTCCTTAAAACCTCTGGGTTCCCTGAGGTAGCAGTCTCTGATGAACTGCGTGGCACCAATGTTAATTATCCTCTAGACTTCACACGTGTGAGACACTAATAAGCAAGACTCCTGGGTATCCATTGATCTATAGCAGCTGCAGTGTAATCAAACACCACTGTTATGTACATACAAGCTACTCTATGATTATAGATCCATTAATAAACTATTTGCAAGATATAATTATGCACATTAGGTGTGAAATACAATCCCCTTGCGCAATGACTGTGCTTATGGGTTCTACAAAATCCAGGGAGAAGGGAGACGCTGAACAGAAGAGTCAACTTCTTTCCCCCAGACTGAATTTTATTTCCCTGCTGCTCCACTGATGCTCCCAACTGGAATACCCTCACTGAAGTCACTCCAGCAGTGGTGTGGGCTATTGTAAACTGATTCATGGACCCACAATCTCATGCAGAAACCATCCTCTAATGCTCTAATTCACCTCCAGAGCAGCCATTCGTGCCTAGCCTGCATACATCAGCATAAAGGTCTATCTATCTTATCTCAGGACACCCAAAACAACACTAATGAGGGATATGGACCATGCAAAGGGCCATGAGGTATCGGAGTCTGCTCACATCTGTGGAAGCACTCCATGCAGACATGGATGTAAGTACTCTAAATGCGACAACACACAGCGTTCAGGACTTGGCCAAGTCCAAACTTGATAATTAAACTTCTTAGATAGCACACAAAGAGAGATAAGAGCCATACCACAACAGTTAAATAAAATGATCTGATTTTGCATTCTGAGTGGGAAGCTGCCTAGCAGTTAAAAAATGAAAAGCACGGCAGGTATGAAGGAGGAAGCAGCATCTGATGTCTCTTTTCTCTAAGTGAGGCTACAAGACAGGCGCTTCTGTTGACTCCAGATACCGAAGCTGAAGCCTTTTTCCTAAAAGATGCAGGTGCTACTTGAAATAACTGAATGGGACTCTCCTCTGTCAGAACATGACTGCAGCCTGCCTTTCTTTTTCCCAGGAGTCTGGAGTAGTCAGTCAGGGCATAGGAGACCTTTCCCACACCTGAGATGTTAAAGCCAAATTTCCCAGCCCCCGCAAGCATTCTAGTCCCAATGACTCTTGCGCTGGAGTAGCTGCGTTCACACTGCTGCTTCAACGTGGGTTACTGCTGCCACAGTGCAACAGAAGACCTAAGACTTCATGGCCAAGCATAGATGAAAAGCCAGTAAAAACAACCATCCTTTCCCAGCCAGGTGATTTGCACACCCTAGACTGTATCTGGCAATTTAACACGACACTTCACAAAGAAATAGCCTTGGTTTCAGTAACATACACATGCAGCATCTCCCATGAAGCATGGGCTGTACAGCCCGTGACAGCCACTAAATAGGCTTTGCTGATACTTGTATGCCAGCAACTAACCATAACAAGATCAGGGATACGCAGCTATGGAAGTACAGCGTGATGCCAGGTACATGAGCAGTGCAGGCAGTCTCTGATTATTGAGCTTGGCACCGTCTTTGGAAAACACAGCATTATAATAAATTGAAAATTCAGTTAACCAGGGGAATACAGATGTTTTTTGAGAAACCAACATTAAATGAAATTTGAGAACATCAGAACCAATTATTGCTCCGATTATGCAACAGAGGCTGAACTACACAACTAGAGAACTAAACTAGATTATCCCAGAAGGCTACTTGACTTTCATACTGGTTATTTGGAACAGCGATGATGAGTGAAGTATAAATTTCTACAATTCTGTGCTGCCTACACATGTTTTGGTAATGGAACCATGTGGCTCTATCCCTCTTTTTTTTTTAATTTTACCAGTTGTAGCACAAACTGTGAAAAGAAATAGTATCTGAGCTTGGAGTCTCCATTGTCTGCCAAGCAGAAGGCAGGACTGGGTGATACTGGTGTGGCCTGCTAAGTGACTTTGGCATATCACTTCACCTCTCATGCCTCAATTCCACCACCTACCAAATGACTGGAGATGTCCAGATGAAAATCTTGAGGTCTCTGTGTAACGAGCTTGGCACTGACATTGTCCTTGATGTTGAGCAATGAGGAGAAAGTTTAACTGAGCACAAGACGTGACTCACCCAAGGCTACATGCATAAAAGGAAGTGTTTAAAAACTGCATTTGTGAAATTAGTTCTGAAGATGCTGTTATTGGCACACGGACATACTAATCACATGCAAGTATATGTTGTTCAGGCACAGCTTTTCCTTTGTATTACCTACTGCGCTGTTATCCGCCATGCTGTCTGATTACATTGCATTTCTTAATTAACTAAAAACTCCTTAAAAATATATGAATAGTTTTAGGGGGTGGCATGCTATGGTAGAGAGACTTCTACACATTTTTAAAAACATTGAGCACAACAAGATGTAAAATGGCCAGACAAGATTTGTAATCTTGTAGCTGTTCTGGAAGTCCCTACAGAATTTCACATCTCAAGGGCTTCCAGAAAGCAACACACCTATGGACGATGCAGACAGTTTCAGTTCCTCAGGCCCAGCACAAGCCAGCTGTAGCATTCTAGCAGACTGGAGTGCACATGAAGTTGCCCACCCAGGATAGCTGAGGTTTTCTCCCACCTGAAGGAATCAGGATGACACTAAGTGCGCCGAAGAGACAGTCAAAATATGCTCTGGTGGCCCCGGTCAGCCAAATCTCTACCTGATAAGCTAAGTGCAACATCCTCTCTCTGGATTAAATGTGTTTGCTCCTCTTCTGTTTCCAGTCGTCAGGGTTTTATTGGTTGTTCCCCCCCTTTCCTGTTAGCATACACAGTGCTGTTTGACACAAACTAAGTTGGTGGTTGATGTGAGAGAGGAGCTTGTGTGCAAGACAGCACAAATATCTAGTCCTGCAGCCTTGTACTTGTTCCTGTGCGAGCAGCACAGTCTGTGTTAGGATTCAAAGCATGGAAACCAGACACTTGTAGGGATGGCTGAATTTGAGATGATGAGGAAAAGGCTAAACAGAGGGTGACTCAGAGCACTGTTCTTGTTTCACATGTGAATGTTTATCACTGAGCAAGCTGTGTTATAATCTGCTATACTTTTGATTATACTCGGGAAAACTTTTAGAGGTGATTCAGTCTTGGTACAGATAATGTCCAGCTTACTCTCCAGATTCAGAAGATATTTTTTGAGTAAGCTTTGAGCTGTAATTCTTCCCTCTCATAGATCAGTGTTGGAAAGCAGTGACATTTATGAAGATTTTTTACCTCCTCTATTGTCAAAGCAGAAATGAACTCCCAGCTCCAATCAAGGATTTTAAGAGTTTGCTCAACTGTAATAAAAATATCAATAAACTTCACTGGAGAGGAGGTTTGCCACAGGCATTTCTTAGCTGAAAGCGTTTTGCTGGTGAGGAACAAAGAAGTTTGCACACAAAAAGACCTCTCCTTCCAAAACTCTGAGTTTTTTTAGAAGAGTCAGACAACTTTAGTGAATTTATCAGGACAGCTAGTGTTAAGTCTTCATGAGAATTTTGTTAAAATCCCTGGTTCTGTTTCTAGGAAGTTTTCCTCAAGATGCTATAAGTTGAAGTTTTTCAACTGTCACTCAGTCCTCTTGGTTTCTCGCATTTTATCCACGTTTACATGCCCAACATTAAATTTGTCTTGTAAAAGGCAGCAAAATATTAACCTTTAAAACATCAGATTATTCTAAAAGTCTTGTCCTTACTTAAAAAAGTAATTTCAATTTCAAAGTTAAAGTTGCATTTCAGAGCTGAGCAGAGTTCTGCTGTCTTGTTAGACACTAACCACATCAAAAACTTACATTTCCATACATCTAAGACACCAGGGAGCCACGTCGTATCATAAGAAATGGGTTGTTGGCTGTTTTATTGTGCTTGCAGAGAAATCAGTGCTCCACTTGGGTGAACACAGAGACTGAGAGACAAAGTCATGAAGAGTGTTGTCTGATGACATGTTCAAGGCTAGGAAGAAATGCCACCAGTTACAAGTGGATCACCAAGAGGTCTAGTCTCTTGCTGAAGCTGATACTGGAAATTAGCTATATTTAAATTTGTATCTCAAACCAAGTCCGCAAGGAAATACTCCTCTTTATCAGCACATTCCATCGCGGGCAGGTTTGGAGTGCTCTTGCACAGGGGGTGCCAACCACTGCTTTCATTACAGAGCTCACAAAGCTAAAATAAAAAATACCTGGCTGTTGCTTTGGGGCTCTACCAAACTCTGCCTGCCTCACATCAGCTCCAAGAAAGCATCGAAAAGCCCATTTCTTGGGTGTGTACTGCCTTTTCCCCTTCTTTTAACACAGTGCTGTTATTGGTTTTGTTCGCATTGATCTTATCCCTTGAGTATTTGGAAGGGATTTCAAAGAGGCAGGGTGTTGATAGTAACTTTGGGTTTGTGCCTCTCCTCTGTTGCTAGAGCTATTTGTTTTTACTGACTAGGAATTAGGATGGTCTCAGTCCTCCACCTTGATCCAAATGGGCACACCCTGGGTCAAAATGAAGTCTTGTAGACTTTCCCTTGACTTTGTAAGAGAACAAGAACATCCCCATGCAGATTTGATTGCTCATTCCAGGTGGAAGGGCATATTCACAGCTGCGTTTTTGCATTCTTTATGTCCCAAGACAGATTTCTCAGCACACTCTACCATAGGATTCTCCTATGAGATATGGATTTCCCCCCCTCAAGTCTTTGGCGTTGTAATTTGCTGCAATTTTGTGCTTTGGTCTCTCTGCCCAGGCCTGTGCTTACCATCAGGAAGGAGTCCAGCAAGATATCAATGAGCCAATGCTATAGCAGCAGTAAAAGAAGCAACGCACAAGAGCAGCTGAGGTGGCTTTTCACCTCTTGGTCACCTTTGTGGTCTCTGTTAGCAGCTGCAGTGTTTGTAGATGTCCAGTTAAGCTCAAGACTGATCCACAGAACAAGGAGAAACAAAGGTCACTTCCAGTTTCACCAGAAAGAAATTCCAGTGGCTACTCCAACCCCATAATCCAGCCATGATTAATGTGTTTCGAAGGCAGATCTGGTTTCATCAGAGAGCTTAGACTTTGAACAGTCTTAACTGTTTGGAGGAAAAACCCTTGAAAGCTGAAGGAGAAAAAATATGACTCAAATACAAAGTTGGATTCTGTTACAGGGGAGTTAACAAATAAATGACTGTCTTCTACACAAACACAGGCTGCACTGGGGAGCATTAAAACAAAGGTAGGCTGATTTCCTTAGGATTTGCACCTCCATTCTCCTCTTCCACCCATACCACATAATTTAAAGGCTTTTGAGGGAACTTCTGGAACCTACTTTGCCTCTCGTTCTCAAATTTGCTTGAATTCGAGCTGAAGACTCAAAAATTTGTGGTGTAGGAGAACAGAAATAGGAAAAAAGGCTCACAGGTGTAGTCACCTCCTACATCTTGCTTTACTGTGAGTCCAGTGTCAAACTGAGTTTGTGTAGGGTGAGAATTTTTGGGGCAGAAAATCCTTTCAGGACAAGAAGAGTGACTCCTGAACCTCTCACAAGAAACATCTCGGTATTAATTGAGGTTCTCGGGCTGGAGCCAACCCATGTCCACCATGGAGAGTTGTCATTTTGAGGGGGTTGGCACCTGGCTGGCTGATCTTCAAGTCACAGCCCTGCTCCCGGGTTTCAGATCAGAGCACTCAAGGTTTCCAAAAATAGTCCCATTGCTAGAGTTCTCCCATTCAGCCATAATGCAGCAGTATCATTCCCTAACCTTGTTCTCAGAAACAGCTGAGGTTTTTGGCTGCATTTTAAAACAAAAAGGCAAAGAGGAGGAAAAAAAAACATGAGGTGGAAGAGAGCTTGAGGGAAATGCCTGGCATGGAAAAGCTTTAGCCCAAATAGCTGAGCTTTGGCAAAGCTGTAAGCAGTCAGACTGCTTCTTCCAATAAAAACCACCCGACACTCTTGGTGGGTGTATTCCCACTCATGAAAACGCAGACACCTCCTGTATCTACCAAAACCTGCACTCCCCAGCAGGTAAGGTGAGCAGTAATGAATGGGTTCAAATCACAGCAGCAAGATCAAGATCAGGTAACAGGGGAACATTTAACTCTAAACATAATTTGAATCCTGGGATAGATTTCCCAGGAGAAATCAGTTTCCATTGTGGGAGGTTGTGGGAAGAGGATGGAGTGCAACCATCACTGCTGCAGCAAAGCGCAGCTAATAAGTGAACCAGGTTACACACTGAGACTCCTCAATATTTACTCTATACAAAGTCATTTACACATGCTAACAATGAGCAGTAATGCTTTTGCCTTAGTAGAAGGACTTTATAACTATTGAAGTGATCCATCATTTGCATCCATGTTTTAACAGAGACAATATCTCTACTCTCATCTGGCAGAAGCGATGAAGCAGGAGCACATGGAGGTTTTATGACTTGATGATGCTCATAGAAAACTAGTTCAGCTGGGGCCAATGACACCACTATTTAGAGTTCTGCATTCATCACTTCTCAACCCAAATCATTCTCCCTGGGGATTTCAGAAAAGCTCACACACACATTTTCATGGCCACTGATTGATTGAGTTCATTTTTTTGTCTGCTTCTTCTTCTGCTCTAGGGTTTATCTGAGCCCAGTACCCTAGGATCTCCTTACAGCTACTTCATCCTCTCTTTCTTCTTTTCTTCAGCCAGGGGATTTCCAGTCTGTTGTCAGATCCAGGGTTGCATCTGTCCCTTTTCTCCAGCAGTCTGCTGTGCTTCCTCTTTCTGAGAGAAGAACCTGGATGGGAGCTTTTCCTCCTTTTCTTTTTTTCATCTACTTTTCAACTCTTCCCTTTCACTTCCAGCCTGGTAGGCCTTCAATATATTTCTAGCTACTTCATAAACAGGGGATTCCTGATTATTTGCTGTTTCTTTTCCTTGTCTTTTTGCAATTAAAATGAAGCCTTGAAAGTCAAAGATGAATCCTTTAGGAATGCAAGGAAGCCATCTGGGTGTATCAGAAGATTCAACAGAGAACATCCTACTGCTGCCCAGCCAAAGATGTCTGGTGGGCATCTCATGACCCTGGGAACAGCTTGTTTCCTTATCACTTCTCTTTTGCTCTTAACAGCAGCTTCCTTGATGTTATCGTGTACCAACAAATATATGAGTATCAGTTTTGAGCTTACTGGATCATTTGAGTTTTTGATTTATTCCACCCCACTATCTTTTATATGTGATTTTCACGTCCTTCATATTTATGGTCATTTTCTCAGTAGCATCAAATTGTTCACCTGTTTTTCTTTGGTTTGCCTCTAGATGGGAAACAGCTACAATTAATTCAGGATCTGTTCCCATTTTGCACTCTGCAGACTGGTTTCCCACAGCATTGGATCCAGGCCTGTATCACATCTGTTCTCACTCAGTTTGGCAACGTACTCATTTTCCACTGTGGTATCTTAATGGCTCTTTTCTGCTCTCGTAAGGAGTTGACTGCCATTTCAGAGTTTTGCCCTTTAATACATCTTTATCTGGCAGGAACCTGAAGCAACGTTCATTTCCAAAGATGAAAGCCAGGTGCTCTCTTAACGCTTCTGGTTCAGGGAATGTTTGGCCACCCAGTTTAGGCTTCTGTCTGCAGTAAAATCCAAGTACAGTTCAGGGGATTCACACTTTCAGCTTTGCTAGTAACCAGTCTGGATGAGCGTGTGCTTAAAACAACCTTCATTGGCACTCAAGGATTACCCTCCTGACAGATCTGCCTGCAGGCAGCATAGTCCTTCATCACCTCCAAGGTAGAACTTGCAGATTGCTCTGAAGGAGAAAAGAAGCTTAACTAACTGTTATTTTGCAGCTCCTTCCCAGTTAGTAAGTTGTCAAGGCAGACCTGTCAAAGGAGAGCCATAGCCTGGGCAATGCTCAGCTAAGAGGGTAGACAAGCAGGGAAATTGTTCTTAGCAGAAAAGATTAATTCAAGCACTTTAACTGTCATGTAAGATCTGCCGATAAAGCATTTCAGAGCAGAGTGTTAAGGACCAGCTCTCCCTGTTTCAAGCTGTGTCACCCACTGCATTGTACGTCTTTGTTGTGAAAGGCTGAATTTCAGTGGGTTTTCTCCCCAAAGCCATATGTACATGGCTTGAGTTTTATCTCCTGTAGAAGACACCAGTAGATACCTGAAAAGGTCTCCAGGAAGCAAATTCCCCTTAACAACCACAGAGCTGGGAAAAGCCTTGACTTTCTGCATGCTGAAAAAATATCCTTCTTTGTTTTAAACTCAGTTAGTTACAGTTCCTGAATTACCTTTTGCATGATGAAATTAAAGCTGGTTGAGTCAGGCTGGTTTTTAGGTAACCAAAGCTCAATGTCAAAGCCACTCACCACCCAGCACAGAAGTACAGAAAATCCTAGCAACACTCTCCTGTGGGTCCATTTCCCGACTTTTATCACTAACTGCACACAGAAAGAGTATGATTGTCAGCAAACATCTAACAAAAGCCCAGGAGCACCATGTAGCGATTGAACTTGCTGCCTGGGAGCTCCTGTGGCCGCTGCCTGCACTCCAGCTTTCACACCACTTCATGAGAAGAGTGTGCAAAGCGCTGTGAAAGTCATATCTGCATATTCTCTGAAGCTGTGTGTAATCCACCTTTTTTTTTTTTATGCTTATGTGGGCAAATCTGAGTACCTGGAGTGAGTAGCTGCAGTCCCAAGCATGGAGGCAGGATGCTAAACACACTGCTGCCCTTGGTTTGAAAGCACCATCCTCCTCCGCTTTGTTTCTCAAACACCGGTATTTAATGACAAACAAGAGCTTGTCTCCAAGGAAAAATGACATTGCCACAGAAGTGAGAAAACAGGATCATGAGTTATTAAGTGCAAGAAGCTACATTTGAAATACAGACAAAGCAGAGGTGTGCATGAATATGGACATAAAGATGGGTCTCTCCATCTCGATTGCTCCACGCCGCCTTTGAACTGAAGAGGAAGTGCTCGTGGCAATGCAGGATGCAAAGCTGATTATGCTTTGCTCTGGAAGAAAACATATGTAGCCAGGGAACACATGACTGCTGAAAGATTAAAAGAAGACTAAAATTCAGCACTTTGGCTTCATTAGAAGTTCCACAAAGTACTCATCTTTTTTTTTTTTTTTTTTTAATGTCCCACTTTCTCTTCAAAGACTTAAGAAAACATGTTAGAGAAAGTGAAAAAGGTACCCTAGATCTTGAGTGTAGAGGTGGGGAAGCCAAAGCGCAGTTTATGTTCCTGCTCAGCTGCCTAAAATGGGTGAAGGATCAGCTGCAACTCCAACACCTCTGTCTCCTGTAGTAGTGAGTTATATTCCCACCAACTATTAGCTTGTAGGTTTGTGAAAGCTGCCCAGCACGGAATTTTTCTAATGCATCCTTGCCCTCTCCTCACCTGTTTCATAGAGTGTTTCAGAAACTCTTGGACCCTCACAGAGACCATGCTCCCTTCTTTACTTGCCTTCATTTTCCATTAATCTACTCAGAAACTATTTAAATACTTTTGTTGTCTTTTTTATATCATAATTTTAATTTTAAGCACGTGAAGCCTTTGCTAGGACAAGCATTCCCCAGTACGCCTGTCTCTCTGCCAATGAACCTCTAACTTAAATATAGTGCCGAGCACCTGTGAGCAGATGCACGTTCAAAAAGACAATCACAGTTTCTTGGGGTAGTGAGCCAGCAGCAGCTATTAAAAGAGCATCTGGAGCAGGAGGTGCTCCAGCTGCTGATGGTTTGGAGCTGAAGAAAGGACCACATTTCCATTTCTCGCACTCCCAGAGCAAGTAAGACACACACACCTAGCACGTAGCTTAGAGGTAGCTTAAGAGTAGTAAAACATAAGCTTCAGCCTCATTTTTCTTCCACAGTGTCACTACTCTTGTGGGGTTTTCTTGCAAGATGTACTGTCCTAGCCCCAGAGGGCTGGCTTGTCAAGCACAGCTTTATCCCCACTTGTAAAGGCAGAAATACTAGATGAAGAGCAGCTGCTTTCCTTACCTTGCCGCTCTGTTTCCAACGGCCGGTGCTTGCGCTGTGCTCAGGAGCACAGGAAAACATTCATTCAGCACATGCCTAAAAGCCATTGACCCGAATGAGACTCCAGCTTGTGCTTTAGATTAGTTCTGAATCAAGGCCCGAAAGGCAGGATATTTTTTTTCTGCTCATTTAAAGACTGAAACCCAAGACTGTAACACAGTATATTGAAATGTCCCTCTACTACTTTCCATCAGCTCATGAATCTTGCGGAAAGCCATCAGTTACAGGTTGCTGCAACTGTGGCAAAAACGGAACCTTACGTTTATGTTTCCACAGCATACATTAATGACTAAGATGTATGATGTTTTCTTGCTATTGGATACAGAAAGTTTTGGAAGCTCGTGGCATATGACGGACTCCTTGAAATGTTTTTCTTGGATTGAATATCAGGTTGCATTTTGATTAAGAGAAATATGTACTGGGGGAAGGCGGGCAGTGATGAATTAACAATTTCCTATCGCTTTCTCAGACTTACTATTCATTTTAGGTGGAACAAATTTGTGTCAATTGAATAATTCCATAGAGGCACTGATTTATTTAGAATCTAATGGTGTAGTAAAGAAAACATGCAGAGTCTTAATCATAAGAAGCACAGTTTTGATTAACTCTAGGATTCTAAGAAAAGGGCCGATTGTTTTCCTAGCTGTGACAATTTCCAAAACGCTCTCTCTTTTTATCAACACTTTAGTTTGAGGCATGTTGTTTCTAAAAAAACAGAACAACACTTTTTGGGATTTTACCATGCAGCACTAACAACAAACTAGCCTCGTTTGCCATGTTCTGCCTTTTGCCTTTGGGCATGTCTAATTAAAATAGTCATAAAGGAGCCAACATTGGACCCCACCCACTCTGAAGTGGAGAAGCTTAAGGCAAACACAAAGTTACCCACAAGAACCAGCACTTGCTTCCCTGGTAGCTGTTACCCTCTCAAGAAGGTTTTGGAAAATGCGGCTTACAATAAAATCCTCCATCACTCTAAAGGGAAACAATTGAGCTATATTTAGGTCAAAAAAAATTAAACAGTAGTAAACCCAGTGAATTACAAGCAAGCCTGACAGTTGTGCTCAGAGGAACATAAACCGCAGAGGAAGGGTCATGTCAGTGGTCTGCCTGTGCTGGCCTCTATCGTGGAGTTGTCCCTGAGCAGGCAGGTACCCACACCCACATTTCCTACACCAGAAAAGCAGGAGGAAAAGCCCCAGTGATGCTGACGGTGTCTTGCTCTTCAGAGGTACTGACCCAGCTGAAACCATGCGTTCACCCACAGAGGCTGTTTTACAGCCTGAGCTGTTTTAGGGGCTGGCTGCTGGAGACCAGCTCCTGAAGAGCCAGGGGCTGAGAGAAGGGAGCTGCACCAGCACAGAATGACTGCCTCTGACAGTCCTTCACCCTTTTCCCAAGCCTGTACAATGGGATAGAATCATAGAATCATAGGATCACCAGGCTGGAAGAAGCCCACCGGATCATCAAGCCCAACCTTTCCCATCAAACACTAAATCATGTCCCTCAGCAACTCCTCCACCCATCTCGTAAATCCCTCCAGGGAAGGTGACTCAACCACCTCCCTGAGCAGCTGTTCCAGTGCCCAATGACTCTTTCCATGAAAATTTTTTTCCTAATATTCAGCCGGAACCTCCCCTGGTGGAGCTTGAGGCCATTCCCTCTTGTCCTGTCCCCTGGCACTTGGGAGAAGAGCCCAGCTCCCTCCTCTCTACAACCTCCTTTCAGGTAGTTGGAGAGAGCAATGAGGTCTCCCCTCAGCCTCCTCTTCTCCAGGCGAAACAATGCCCAACCACCACCCAGTGCACCTGCACCGTGGCATCTGCACACACCAAATCTCTGGAAGCTTGGAGCGACTCTCTCAAATGGTGTAAAACCTACTGGTGCCTCCTAGCCATCCTGAAGTAATTCAAATTTTGGACTAATGCTGTTTCCGAGGGCTCTGCATACACTGCCAGAAAGCAAATGTGCAAGAACACGTATTTAAACAAAAGTCTCTGTGGATATTTTAGATTTAAATAAAGAATTGGATCATGTGCGATAATTACAGCCTTTGCAGGCAGCAAGTTCTTCAGTCAAGTTCATGCTCCTTTAATTAAAAGGGCTATATCTCCTCCTGTGTTAGATGTCCACATCGAAATAATGAACTTTCAATAGACACGGCCCAATAAATGCTGCCTCCAGATTGCGTGTTCAGTGTTGTCAATAAATAAGGCTATAATTTCAACTACTAACGAGTTATGAATAGCAGTTTAAAATAACAAAGCAACCATTGAAACCCAAAGTTAAAATGGCATTTCAAGTTCTAATATTGTTTGAAATTGTCACTAACAGGAGCCATTCTGCTCCAGTCAGCAGCCTCTTGTCACAGACCTAGATGCCCCAGAGACTCCTGCCTCTTTGTCAAGCTCAGCTCAGCTTGGCCCTTGGGCTCAAGCTAATCGGAGCAGGCAGTGGACAGCCAGAGCACGACCTCCTCGGCTTTGTTTACAGAGGAAGCTTTTCTCATTAGATAGCTGGATGGAGCTGCACATTGCTGGGAGACAAATATATGGACTTGCACTTGTAGGTCAGCAGTTCAGATCTGATGGGGATCAGTAATGACAAGCTAATTGATCTCAGATGGCCGTTTGGTGGGATCTGCAAAATGAATTTGTTGGTCTGGGGTCACATCTCGGGGGGAAAAGTGTCCATGTCATAGAAAAAAGCAGTACTGTGCAGCTCCTCGGGTAGGGAAGCTCTGTCTGGAAGGAGATGTGAAAAAAAAACCCATCTTTCCTTATTCTTAGAGGGGATCCCCTTGCAGCGGGGCTGGAGCACACTGACAGCTGGACTTGAAAAGTTGGCTCTGGCTGAGAAACTTCACAGCGGCTCTGAAGAGATGGGCTGCATTTTCTCAGCCTGCTCCTCTGCTCCTGGCAGAGGAGATGAAGGTTTATTAACAGCCCCTTTGCATGACGGGGAACTTGATGCCCAAGCCTAATTGGGGAAATGCTGCTGATGTTCTCTTCTAATCAGAAACTACTGTTCACATTATGACTCTCTAATAATATATCCTCTGTCCTTCTAGCATACGGGGGAAAACTTGACCCTTTGCAACTCATCTACTGGCTAAAATTGCTGATTTTTAGTGGTAATACCGTTCTTAAATTATGTCCAGTGGGGCAGAAAAAGCCTCCAAAACTCCTTCTCTCAGGAGGGTCATTTATTCTGACAGAAATGCTAAAGCATATATCTTCCTGTCACAGCTCTAAACCTCAGAAGAATTTCTAGATACAGTATTGCTTTTTTTATTTCTTTCATTTAAACGTTATTAATTGTCTCCCCAACCCTCTTTGCTGAAAACAATTGTCTGGGGTCAGACTTGAGGGCTGTTGTTTCCATTCCTGCTATGCACAAAGGAGCTCTTCATCACGGAGCTTTTCTGGAGGAGCTGCAGACGGACTGATCCTGCTCTCCCACTGCCTAATCCTGGCCTAGCTGTTCTAATACCAAAGTTGCTCAGCAGGTTTGCTCCTGATTTGCAGGGACAGGCAAACCTCAGCCTCTCCAAAAGGATTGACCTAAAGCCAGAGGTACCAGGGCTGAGGTGTGTCTCCCAGAAGGGCTCCGGAGCAAGGAGGGGTAGGTGCATCCCCTGTTTCCCGGCTGGGCTACCAGAGGCAGCAGTTCCACCAGGTAAATGAGGAGGGGACCTCCTCCCCAGCACCCTCAGCCAGCCCCACGGGTGATTCTACTTAGCGTGTCCCCATGGGAAGCAACCTTGGAAAAATAGTAAATACTCCAAGAAGAAAGTCTGCTTGGGTAGGTGAGGAGATGAAGTGCTGGCTTTGTTCTCCATCCCAGATGCCGAGAGTGGCCTCAGGCAAGACCAGGAGCCCCAGGGTTCCCAGGCAGCCGCGCAGGCAGGTGTTGGCATCGACTCTGCCCTTCACACAGCCCCGGGTGCACGGGCACGTCTGGCCAGGTAGGCACTAGGATGGAGACACCCAGCACTTCTGGGGTGGCACGAGACGCCCTTCTCCCCGCCAAGCCCTTTTTACACCATGAAATGTGTAGAATAACGACCAGTGGGAAAATACACGGGGGTGCTCGGAAGGAAAGCACTGGAGAACCAGAAAGTACTTTATTTGCATGTATAATGGCCATGTTTTCTGCTCCCTCCCCTACTCCCTCTCACCTTCCTCTCCCTTCTTCTGCTGCCATAAATTAGGGAACAGGCAGGAGGTGCACCTATGCTCATCTGCTGGTAATTTGGTTGAGGCAGGGTGTAGGCGCAGCATGTAAATACTCTCCTGCTTCCTCTTCTGCCTCGAACAAGGCTCCTTCCCATCCAGCTCCATCAGCGAGGAGGTACATGCCCAGTGCCTGGCCACCCGAGTCCTCGTGGCTGATCCCAGCTGGGACACAGCCGGCTGAGTAGAATCCTCTTGTGGCTTTGGGTGCATGTTACACGTCCTGCATTGCTTCCCTCCCTGAAGCAAGTGCTCAGGGGCTTCCCAACAGCTCCTGCCCCTCTGGGAGGGCACTGGCAGGATTTCACTGCTCCCAGAATTTTGGCCTGCTTTAAATTAGGAGGGTCTTGGGGGGCACAGTGTGGGAGTGCTGAGGCCTTCCCAAGCCTCCCCACCTGCTTTCATAGAATCATAGAATCATCAGATTGGAAAAGACCCACAGGATCATTGAGTCCAACCATTCCTATCAATCACTAAACCCAGTCCCTCAGCACCTCCTCCACCCGCCCCATAAACCCCTCCAGGGAAGGTGAATCAACCCCCTCCCTGGGCAGCTGTTCCAGTGCCCAATGACTCTTTCTGTGAAAAATTTTTTCCTAATATTCAGCCTGAACCTCCCCTGGTGGAGCTTGAGGCCATTCCCTCTCATCCTGTCCCCTGGCACTTGGGAGAAGAGCCCAGCTCCCTCCTCTCCACAACCTCCTTTCAGGTAGTTGGAGAGAGCAATGAGGTCTCCCCTCAGCCTCCTCTTCTCCAGGCTAAACACCCCCAGCTCTCTCAGCTGCTCCTCTTGTTCTCCAGCCCCTTCACCAGCTTCGTTGCTCTTCTCTGGACTCGCTCCAGAGCCTCAACATCCTTCTTGTGGTGAGGGGCCAGAACTGAACACAGGATTCGAGGTGCGGTCTCACCAGTGCCGAGTACAGAGGGAGAAGAGCCTCCCTGGACCTGCTGGTCACACCGTTTCTGATCCAAGCCAAGATGCCACTGGCCTTCTTGGCCACCTGGGCCACTGCTGGCTCCTGTTCAGTCACTGTCAACCAACACCCCCAGGTCCTTCTCCTCCAGGCACTTTCCAGCCAGGCTTCTCCTAGTCTGTAGCTGCTCAGGGTTGTTGTGCCCCAAGTGCAGGACCCGGCATTTGGCCGTGTTAAACCTCCTGCCATTGGTTTCAATCCAGCGGTCCAGCCTGTTCAGATCCCTTTGGAGCCTCCCTACAAGGATGAAAGGCAGAACTGCCCCATACTCAAGTCACAAGCTGCTCAGCTTGCAGCCTGGCCAGAGTCACGGCGCTACCTCTGTGCGTGCTTGGTTCTGGTGTCAGATCTGCACAGGGTTTATGTTGCAAACAGCTTATTCTGAGTTAGAAAGCCTCATGCTTTCTAGAAGGTTACCACCAAGGCTCTTGGTGCAGGGAGGACTGAGCACCAATGCAGAGCCCTGTAGATCTCATTGCAGTGGCTGCATCTGGACAGGCTTCAGACTTTTTGGGGGGTGCAGTGGGTTGCAAGGACCAAGCAGAAAAGACCTGAGTTCCCAGCTGGCAGCAGACACCAGAAACAATGCGGGGAGCAGTAATCACTCTGTAGATCTACTACCACAGCTCCTCTCCTTCCTGCTGCTGTGGTTGTTGTTGTATTCAAATCAGGGCCTGACATCAAAAATAACCACAGCTAATGCCTCTTGATCCTCCTCAGCCCTTTTGGCAGGTTTGTTTCAGCAGTAACCGTGTCCCTCCTGGGAGCCCTTGGGCTGGAGTCTAAGAGAGGACCCTCTGTCAAGCTGCTGCACTCTCCTCCTGGGTCACACCACCCACGTGCCTCCAGTGTTGGGGTCAAGCAGAACCTCAGCCTTTTCCCTTCCCTTTCCAGCCCGCAAGGGGCGAGTTGGACTGACTCCCAAGCAGCCGGGCAAGGAAACGTTCAATTTGTGTGCCCTGAGCCACCCCAAACAAGCCCTTCTGTAGCAGTGACTCCTCAATACCCGCATCCCAAAGAACCCAGCTGTATATGAGCATCAGCACATGTGGGATAGGTCATCTGCAGTGTCTAGGATGTTTAATAGGAGAAAGCATACAGGTATATATGCTCTGCACTCTCCTACCTCACCGTAAAACACGCAGCCTTCCTGTAGAACCGTGTTCACTCATCTCAGCATCGCTGGTGAGCTTGTGGTGCAGCAGCACACGTGGCTTGGCCACATGAAGAGGAAGTTGCATGCCTGGTCCTCCTCCACGGCAGGAGCGGAGTTTGAAGAGGTGTTTGATAACCCACAGGGCTTTGTGACTCTCCAGATCCCCACAACTCTCAGCTGAGAGTCTGTCAGTGAATGTGCTCCATTGCTGGGTTCGGAACTGAAATCTGTTTCATGCAGCATCTTGTAATCTTTCCACCACAGCTTCTCTCTCGCAGCTCGTGGTTCAGCACCAGGCGACAGCAGCCGAGGAAGATCTGCCCTCTGGTTTCAAGACATTTCTATACACACACACGAACACACAATCTTGCATTTGTGCTTCCAGGCCCTGCTCACCCCTGCAATCAAACAGCGCATTTCTAAAATAGCACAGGGTAAAGGTACATTTAATTCCTAGCAAAGACCACAGAAGCTCCTTGGACAGTTCTGTCTCTACCTCCAGGCTTCTGAATTGGAAAGAAAATCACCTCTCTGAGATCCATAAATGACTCCTGAGGTTGCTGAGACCACAGATTTCTTTTTTTCCAGGAGCCACTTCTGTTTTAACATCTCCCTGCTCCTTTCTTCAATAACTAGACCCACAGCATAGCCCCCCAAAGCAGGACACCCCACAAGAAGTAGCAACACCCCATTGCTTTGTATTTACCTATTTTGCAGCGCTTCATCCCTTTCTGCAGAGAACAGGAGCTCAAGCAGCATCTCAGCCTGAAATCAAGTGCACAAACCTTTCCTCTTTGCATGGACATTGGAAACACCCCCAGAGACACATACCCAGCTTGCCCCTGCCCTGCATCTCCCTACCTCCCTCTTCCCAAAGAGATACTGCGCCCGAGCCCACCGCCTGGATGGTTGGGAGGGCAGGACCTGCAAGGGGATGCCCTGGGAGCTGGGTGTCCCCCAGTAGGATTTAAGGTTTAGTTTGAGTAAGGGAAGCTCTGGGTTCAGCACAAGGGAAGCAGGTGCCACATGAAGGAAAACAGTTGTCTGGAAAATGCACATAATAAAATAAGTAGGTTTAATATTTTTCATACTGTACATTGTTCATAGAAAGTCCAAGGGTACATTTTCTGTGCATTGTAGAGAGGCAGATTTTGAAAGCTGGTGTTTGGAGACATTGAAAACTGAACATTTCTCAAGAGAAGGTGGGAATTTCTGTGGCATAAGAGCTTGAGCTCAAGGCAGGGCAAGGGAGGGGGCTAGCAAGGATGTCCCCATGCTTTCCAGCAGGTTCAGAACTGGTGCCTGCTGTAGCTAACTGGGTAGCTCATGCTGCTTTTAGATAATCAACGTCAGCTTTCTGAAGGCTTGTGGGTCAGATCTGTCTAATGTTATGGAGGAGCCAATGTTAGCTGAGCACCCAGTTTTCCCCAGAAGGCACGGTGTGCACGGGATGAGGAAAAAAGCTCCATGGGTCACTCTTGCCTGCGATGTTTTCCAACAGCTTTTCCTGCCTGGCCAAATGAAAAGAGTTCGTTTCTAAATGATAACATGTGGCAAATTATTCTGACAACAGATAGGAAGAGCCCAGCATGATATTCCGCGGGATGTAAGCCTTCTCTGGGTGTTTCCCAGTGATGGAAATATCACCTTCAGATCAAAAAACCAACCTCACAGCAGAATGCAACCCAACGACTGATTTATATTGTGGAAAAAACAGAGGTGCACATCAAAAAACAAACTTATAAATAACATTGCGGTCCGTGATCTCTCAGTTCATAAATACACCCACTCACTCCACATTTTGGGGAGAGAGTCTTTTTTTGGAGGAGGGGGGGCGGAATGCAGCAAACGGGGATTTTGAGCTCTTTTAGTGCTGAATGTGAGGGGATTGGGGAAATGAAACAGCAACTCTGCACATGGGCTCAGCTGTTGCAGGAGAAAGCAGCTCTGCCCTTTGCTCCAGTGTCCTCATGCCAGGCTCCTCGCGGCTGCTGCCTTTGCAGGCTCAGCAGCAAGCCTGGAGCCCATCGCTGCTGTATTTTTCACCAGAGTATTCCCAGAGCAGGTAAACTGTGCTGGATTTGCCTGAACTCCATGTTGTGCACTGGTTTCTGGCTGTGATTTAGCTCTGGCTAAAGATCAGCTGTAATTTCCTATCAGAAATTCTGACGGCTGCAGCTTGCCACCTTCCCATGGGCGAAACAAGTCACACCTTAACCTTCCTCACACAGGCACAGATGCGTTTACACAGTGGAGACTAAGCCAGAGGAGAAGGATTGGTGCGTTTGGCTACCAGCACGCGCAGCTGTGATGCTCTGACTCCTAAACCACTTGGCGCTTTGGCCTCGGATGCACAGCAAAACCATCACCTTGTCAGGCAGCTGCTGGCAATGACTGCTTATTTCAATAAGAACAGCAGCTACCTTGTTCCATGCACAGAGGATCAAAGTAAGGCAAGAAGCCCTGCTTATCATCTTGTGGTGTTACATGCTCCCAGACGTAGGGGATGGGAAGTCACGGCGGGGGGCTAGGGGCACACATGGGGCAGCTTTGCCAGCCTGGTAGACGACCTCAGAAGAAACATAAAAATCCACGTGTGTGACTTGGAAGAAGAGACCCGGTTGCATCACAGCCCAGACCAGCTATGTCTTGTGAAACTGAGCCATGATTAAAACAACAGACATGTTTTGGTTTGTCTTTCTTCTTTTTTTTTTTTAAAGTGCTTTAGATCTCTCATTGAGGAAAGCTGGGAGATGACTCATCCTTGGCTTGCAGACCCAGGGGAAAAAGAGAAAGAAAAAAGAAAAAAAGAAAAAAAAAAATCCAAACCATTTTCTAAGCAAATGCTTCAATGCATTGGGTTTTGATGTGCCCGTGGGCAGGCTGTGAGACCAGCTCTGTGAAGCCTCCCTGCCCGCCACTGCATGCAGCTTGACTTGAGTTTTGAGTAATCCACATGGGCTGTTTGATGTGGTTGAGCCTGGCAGGAAACAGGGTCGATACAGGTGAATGGCTGCACTCTCCCTTTCTTCTCCATCTACATCAACAAGCCACCATCTGATGGACGAGACCGGGGCATCCCACTGCCATGGGCCGGGGTAACATGACCATCCCCGCCACGAGCCCCAAGGAGATCATGACCTGCCCTGGGAACTCTCTGGAGAAGAGAGGCAGATCTTGGTGTTTTTTACTGGGGGCGTGGAGAGGCACCTTCGGTGAATTCATGAGTTACTGTGTGTAGTCATTGATTGCAGAGTCCCCCAACATTGTTTACATTTAGACAGCACAGACCCCCAGCTCCACCTCTGCATGGGAATGTTGAGCACATCCTCGCCTGTCCCCATGCACAGGGATGACACAGGGTACCCTCTGACAAGAGCATCACGGATGAGCTGCACAGGACTTAAATGCCAAAAGGGAGAGCAGAAAAAAACCTCAGGTACTTCAAAAGCCTCTGGAAGGCTTCTGAACATCTCATACCAGTAATCTAATAGAAAATTGTAAGAATTACCTCCAGTAATGGGTTGGCCTTGGCTTTGACATTGCTTTTAGCCCCTGTCTCCATATTAAGTAGGCCAAAGCCCACAGACATGCTCCTAACAGCTTATTGCTTAATAAAGCAACCCCATATATCTCCCCTATAGATTTGGGCATCCTCAGCTCCAGCTGATGCCCCTGGAGAGAGCTGGGGTGTGTGTGGGGCTGTGAGCCCTTTTGTGGGTGGTCAAGGAGGCCCATTACTGTGCTCAAACTCCACCTTCCTGGGCTGTAAGTTGGGGTGGTTTGGGGTGCATAGGTGGGTTGTACAAGGTGGAGGAAAAGGAGGATTTTCCTGGCTTTTGTCAGAAACAGTGAGGCCAGCAGGAATAGGACAGTGATTGTGCCCCTTTATTCAGCACTGGTGAGGCTGCACCTTGAATCCTGTGTTCAAATCTGGGTCCCTCAGTACGAGAAAGAGTGTGGAGTGTTTCCAGAGGAGAGCAACGAGGATGGTGAAGAGTCTGGAGAACAAACCTTATGAGCAGCAGCTGAGAGAACTGGGATGATTTAGCCTGGAGAAGAGGAGGCTGAAGGGCCGCCTTATCACTCTCTAGAACTACCTGAAAGGAGGTTGTACCAAGGTGGGTGCTGGTCTCTTCTTCCAAGGAACAAGTGATGGGGCAGGAGGAAATGGCCTCAAGTTGCAGCAGGGTTAGTTTAGGTTGGTCAGAAAAAATGTCTTTACTGAAAGAGTGGTGAAGCATTGGAAGAGGCTGCCCAGAGAAGTGGTGGAGTCTCCATCTTAGAGGGGTTAAAAAAATCATGTAGATGACATGGTTTCAGACATGGGTCAGTAAGCATGGTGGTGGTGGGCTAAGACTTGGCCTGGGTGCTCTCAGAGGTCTTTTCCAATCTTAATTCTATGATAGGGCTGAAAGGAAATCAAAGCTCTTTGAGGGATAGAAGCAAACTCTGCATCTTGCACCAGGCACGGTGTTTGACTCATCACTCTTCATTAGAAAGGAATTTTGGAGGAGAAAGGTGAGGGTGATGCTCAAGGGTTGCTGAGAACTGAAGTGAAATATCATCCTACTGCCCTCCAAATCCCACAAGGGGTTTTGTGGAGGGAGGAGTTGCCATGCAGAAACCTCATGCGCAGAAACCCCAGCGAGCCAGCGCACCAGGGGAACTACCAGCAAGCAAGTGGGATGCTTCATGAGCCGAAATCACCTTTCTTTTCCAGCCAAAAAAAACCCCAGCACCTCAGAAGCTCCATCCCGCTTCTAAGATGGGTGCCTTTGCATGCTGGATCTGTATCAGAAAAATATAGCATTCAGCCAGGGGTTTTTATTTAGCGTCCCTGCCTGTGTGCCAGCAGACCTTGCATGGCAGGTTCAGTGACTTTCCATGGGGCCTTAAGAATTCAATTGTGCTTTTAAATTTGCTGCCTCTAGGCAAGATGTAGCAAGTTTTTATGCGCATGGTGCCTCTTTGTCTGTGTAGTGGTCTCATGCATAACGAGGAGAAGAAAAACAAAAAATCTATCTATATAAAGGATGCTATTGTGTGAAATTATTAAGTAAACAGGGGTGCTGGAGCTTGATTTGCCCACACCCACGCTCTGTAAGGGACTGGGATGGCTGGAGCAGAGCTGGGGTGGGCTGCCCCATTCTTTAGTCCCCCTTTTCCAGCAACATCCCTTGCCAGGGCTGGGTTTCACAAGAGTTTATTTTTGGAGCTGCTCCCTCTGAGCAGAGAGGAGTGTGAATGCTCTGGCCCTGCATCCCACTCCCGGCACTATCCACCTTCCCTGCAGGGAGGTTTTGGCAGGAGCTACCCGACTTGTTTCTCTCTTTACTGCTGCCAGAGACTCAGCCAGAGATAAACAGCAGCGGGTGCCTTTTAATTAACATCCTCATTCAAGGCAACATATTATTTTCATTAGAATCAATAAATGGTTTCTGCTTGGACTTTTTCGTATGCCTTACGTTTAAAGCAAACCAAGCCCTACTCCTGACATCTGGATCCCATACTTCCTCCACGGGATACTCCCAACAGTGAGGCTGCACCTGAGTGGGCTCTGCTTGCAGATTTTCCAGTAGGAAAGGCAGTGGCTGATCAGATGCTCTGGGGCTGCTTGTTCTGGGTGAGGAAGTTAGTTATCATTTCAGATAACAACAGAGGGCAGAGCCAGTGACGGAGGGAGTGCAGCATCCCCAGCAGCATCCTGCTCCAGAGTGCATCCCATCCCGCTCTGCATGGAACGTCCTGCAAGGGGCTGACGGACCAGGGCAGCTCCAGGCTTATATGGAAGTGACTCTTTCCTTCTAAAACGGGTGCTGTTAAATTAGGCTGGCTGCGTCGGGTTAGCAGAACAAGGTCTGGATCTGCAGTAGTTTGGGATCTGGGCTGAATAAGTGGTTTAAGTGGAAAATAAGCAAGTCAAGGGAGGGGATTCAGCCCCCCTGCTCTGCTCTTGTGAGACCACACCTGGAGTCCTGTGTCCAGTTCTGGAGTCCTCAGCACTGGAAGGACATTTTTCACAGAAAGGGTCATTGGGCACTGGAACAGGCTGCCCAGAGAGGTGGTTGAGTCACTTTCCCTGGAGGTGTTTAAGGAACGGGTGGACGAGGTGCTGAGGGACATGGTTTAGTGATTGATAGGAATGGTTGGACTCGATGATCCAGTGGGTCATTTGCAACCTGATGATTCTATGATTCTATGATCCTATGACATGGAGCTGTCGGAGTGAGTCCAGAGGAGGCCACAAGCATCCAAGGGCTGAAGCACCTCATGCACGAGGACAGGCTGAGAGTTGTGTTTCTTCAGCCTGGAGAGACCCTATAGCAGCCTCCCAGTATTGAAAGGCACTACGCGAAAGCTGGGGAGGGCTCTTTATAAGGGATTGCAGGGATAGGATGAAGGGGGACAGTTTTCAGCTGAAAGAGGTGAGATTGTAATGAGATCTTAGGAAGAAATTGTTTCTTGTGAGAGTGGTGAGGCCCTGGTACAGGTTGCCCAGAGACTTTGTGGCTGCCCCAGGGATGTGCACTGACACAAGGCACGGGGGTGCCCGTAGGAGCGGGGATACGGATGGGTGCAGGGGCACATCACTGGATGGAAGCTCTCCTTTGCAAAGCTGATAAAAGGGCTGAGAAGGGCTTTGTCCTACCATGAACCAGCCAGAACGACTCATGTCTCTCCAACACAGTCACCACGTTCCCAACATTATGTCCCCAGTGTGATCCGGGCAGGCCTGCCTGGGCACAAAGCGGCCTCAGTTCCCCCTGTATTTCTCATCAGCAATTCTTTATTCCCTTTTCTCCCCATCCTGGAGTCAGCTTTTACACACAAAGCCCTAGTTTGTCCTCTCAACCCCCTGGTGCAGAAGCACCGCTGTCCTTTCCTACAAGCAAGGGGCCAAAGCCCCACACTGGGATATTCCCCCCATTGAGAGCTGCACCATTCCCATTTCCTCGCAGGCTCAGCCCTCACCCCCTGGCTCATCCATGCCCAGTCCAGTGTGCTGGAGAGAGATGCCTTTGTTGCTGTACCTTTGGCAACAGCTTTTATCCCGACTGCTTTTCCAGAAGATCTGGTGAATGGGATGTTTGTCTCTGGTTCTTCACAGTTTATCCAGCCAGGTTTATTCTCAGGGAGTGGCCACGGTTTGTGCTGCCCCAGCCCAGGAGGCAGCTTGAAGGGATCCAGTTCCCGGGGACAAAGTAAATCCATTAGTTGAACACGATCCGTGTGCAGCGCGACACTGTTGGACTCCACCCAACACAGAATTTTCCTCTGGTTTGGGGCTTTATTGCAAATCTGTAACAAAGCCTGGATTTGTCAGACGATTAATTTTGACTCCAGTATCAAAAAACACCCAAACACAGAACTCATCCCTGAGCTGATTTACTGGGCTGTCTCAAAGCCTTGCCACGCCGGGGCAGATGTTGATTTAATGAGGGGGCCACAGTGGTTTGGCATGAGTTTCTTGGGCATTTTGTGGAGGGGGATAAGTAAATGCAGGGCACCCGCCGGCTGTCCCCAGGTGACCGCTGCAGGACCTCCCGGTGAAGGCATCCTTCCAGACCTCCTGAAAGGCCTGTGGAGCTGCTCTGTTTAATGCCTGGTAAATGGGAAAAGCCCTTGTACCTCATTCCTTGCTGCCCAGGGAGGGGCTTGAGTCACCTTCCCTGGGGGTGTTTAAGGGACGGGTGGATGAGGTGCTGAGGGATATAGTTTAGTGATTGATGGGAATAGTTGGACTTGATGACCCAATGGGTCTTTTCCAACCTGGTGATCCTGTGATTCTATGATTCTATGACACGTCCTGCCACTTCTTTTGGCAGGCACATTCTCAGGAGTGCTGATGGACTCAGTTTGTCCTCAAGGGGTCTGATGTCTTTGAAACAGGTCTCCTAGAGCCTGCCTTGGTTTACAGCCTAAACTCAAGCACGTAGGAGAGTATTCTGCCTTTGGTTTCATATTTTGACCAAATCAAAGCTTCAGGCACCTCCTGACCCTGGCAGCTGGAGATGGAAGATCACCACAATGCTCCAAAACCCAAGTGGCCACCAAGCCCTTGGAACACCTGAAGAGCCGTGTTCTCACCCTGGGCTGCTGTCGATCACAGGGAGGAGGAAAATCCAGTTGTTTGTCAATGAGAAGCTCAAAATAATAGATTTTTATGAAGTGCGTCCACTTCATTTGCACCCTCAATCAGCAGCCAGCTGCACACCTGGGAGACAATGTGCTGTAACAACCGTGTTTCCTAGCTTGGAATCACCACCTGCATGTGAGAACAATAATCCGAGGACAATTTGGTGCCTCTTAACACCTCCCAGCTAAAGTCAAACCCTGCAGCTGTAAAACATGCCTCGCTGTGGGTTTCTTGGCTGGACTTCTCTTAAGCAAGGAGTGTCTGAAGTGGGATTTCTCGCTGTGCTATTGTCCCTTGAAAGCTGCCATCCAGCCTTAGTCTGGGGCCGCTGGCTGGTCGGGGCAGGCAGCGCTCGACCCCAGCGGGCAGGGATCTCCCAGCTCTGCCAGACAAGCCCTGCCTGCTCACATGCTCCCGGCTTCCTCGAACGTGGGGAGAGGGACGACTTCTGGAGCAGCGAGCTGAAATGTATCTGATGTTCAAAACAAAGTCTGGAGTTCATTAGAGCAGCAATCCACAGATTGGGAATCGGGCACTTCTAAGGGATCACACAAAGGGGCTTCACGGGGGTGTGAGCTCACGTCGGCGCGTTTTCTTCACAGCCCAAATTATTAGAGGATCCAGATGTGCTCAAAGGCGCATCCGCAGTGCGCGTAAGCCTGAAGGCAGGCTGGGCACCCACAGAGACTCCCGCTCCCTTTTATAACCCCACTGCTGCAATTCACGCGTGCCGTGAGGCCCCGAGCCTTCCTCCAGCCTGAGCCCTGGGGAACAGCAACAGAACCTGAGGACACATCATCTCAGAAGGAAATGCTTCTTTGAATGAAGACTGTCTTCAATCCAGGCTGAAGGTTAAGTCCATGCTTGAACGTCTTTTGGCCAGGTACCAGCCCTTGGCTCGTGGTGGAGGGTCTGATTCATTGCCCGGCTGCACCCTGCCACAGGGCTTAATTCAATTACAGCAATTAAAAGACAGTAGTGTTGCAGCTCCCAATAGTCCCAAGCTCAGTCCATCAGCTGTGGGTGATGGGAATGCTGGTTTCTCCCCAGCAAAAATCCATTTTAGAGGCAAGAGGGTCTGTTTTACAGAAGCACAGGTCTATGCAAAATCACTACTAGCTTCTAAGCAACCCTGAAATCCCCTCCAAAAGAGAGGGGGGACCACTTTGCCCTCAAAGCAGGGCTCCACCTCTCCTCCCATCCTTGGCAAAAAATCCTGACTAGCACATCTGCTCACTGGGCTGTGGGGTCCTTGTGCACCTAATGATGCTTGTATAACGAGGGGCGAACATATCCCGTCCTTGTCAACAGGTTAAGTCAGGAGAAATTTAGTGATGCTGGAAAAGAGCTGCTTGTGAGCGGAGCCCCATCGGATTAGTCCAAACAAAACACATGTGATGGATTAAAAATAAAAATGCTATTAAATTCTTTCAGGATGTGAAATTTAACAAAAGGCCTCTTGTGCGCGGAAGGGAGGGAAATGCCGGAGTCGGGACCGGGAACTCACTTAGCAAGGCAGTTTCAGAAGGACCACCTCAGGTTTATTTTATCCCACTATTTTTGGCCTTTGCATGCAGATTTTGTTCATGGGGTGATCTATTAATGCCTCCATTTCGTCTTGATGATTCCCTCTGCCCCACACCTCCCCAGCAGGCTGCTAGCTCCCAAATGACAGGGCAGGCAGGGACCAAAGGGCTGTGTCGGAAAGTAGAGCTCTCTCTCCTTGCCCGGGAAACTGTGACCTTTCCCAGCAAGCAGAAACAAAACCCGACAAATTCCAGAAAGTTTCAAAATCACGACGGCAAAACCCCAGAGCATCGCCTTAGAGCAGAAAAGCCCTTTTCAGATTGATGCTGGAAGCTTTTCGGCTTAGATTCCCAAATGCTTTGGTCTCAAAATTCACTGTATTTTTCCTTCCCCCCACCCAGCAAAAGGGAAATTTTAACTCTGCTGCAGCTGTGTGTTGCACAAGGATTTTGTCAACTGTCATGGCTTAGAAAGTAGGATGGAGATAAGCCACCAGCAACCTGGCAATTGCTACCCACCCGTGTATCTCTCTCCTCCTGAGGCTGCTTTCTGCCCTTTGCTGCTCTGCACCCAGCTTGCAAAATCTGTGTTGCTTCTACTGGGCAGACGAGAGAAGCCTGCCAAGCTGGAGGAGGGCCCGGAGCCCTGTCCCACCACAGCTAATGCAATATTTGCTGCTGCAGAGCAGTGCTGGAAGCTGCTGAGAATGAGCTGCTTTGTGTAGGGTGGCTGCAGAAGGTTAAAGGTGCCCATGGGTGGATGCTGGGCTCCCACCACCCCCTAGCCTGCTCCTGGCATCTGGAGTGAAACCAAAGTTTTGTGGGGCACGGTGACCTCAGACAGGAGCTGGGTACGGTCTGTATGTCGGGCAGGGTGAGTGTGCACATGAGAGCATCAGCGTGTCCAAAAGGAACCCCTGTGGTGCTCCAGGGCCTTTTGGGGACACAGGGACAGTCCTCATGGCCGTGGGGCTGCCAGGTTACCGCTTCTGCCAGGGCAGCTGCCAAACAATTTATTTTAGGAAAGATGGTAATAAAAAGTGGAAAAGTGGCCTAAGGATCTAGGTTTGCAGGAAAAAGCAACAGCAGAGTGTGTCCAGCTGCAGGTTGGGCAGGTGGGCAGATGCTCCTGCCACTTGCCAAGAGCCCCACGTGTGGGCTCTTTTAGTTAACACAGTGCAGGTTTTATGCAACCTCCCACTTTTTCATCAACAGGATGAAAAGCACCATCCAACGGCAGTGGTCAGAGCTCCTCAGCCCCTAGATTTTCTGAGTAGATTTATTTTATTGAACCATTTTACTGAAAGTTTACCCACAAGACTGAAAGTGGAGCAACTCCAGTGACCTCCACGGAAGCACACCAAAAACGCCTTTTGCTCCAAGAGAAAAAGCATTACATTTTGATTGAGGACTCATCTGTCAATGAGTCTTTGAACCAGGGAAGGGGCTGAACTAAGACCCCAGGAAAATCCAGGCTGATGGAGCTGAGATGCCTTGGGAAAACCTGGCTGGGACACATGCTGCTCCTTGCAGACTTGGCATGGTGCTTCTACAGAAATCCTGCTCCAAGATGTATCCAAGATCAGCCAGGGAAACAACTATGGAATAGGAAAGGACATCCCCCCACAACATTCCTGGAGCAGGAGGTATGTGGGGTGTGAGAGGCCAGACTCCCATGGTGAGAGATGCGCACGCAAAAGATTCAGAGGCAACGGGACCATCTGCATCCTTGCTGTGGGCAGCCTGCACTGTGCAGGCTTCTCATACCCACTGCTTAACCAGCTGGTTAGTGCCAAGCAGTTAAACCTAGGTGAGAAATAAAGGTGGATGGCACGGACAGCTAAGATATATTCTTCTGTGGTCAATGGCTATTATTCCTCCTACAATAGCTGCTCTGCTCCACCCAGAGTGAGGGCAGTTAAGTATAGGCAGGGTATTCATTTGCAAAATGATTAATAGCGCTTTAATAATTTGATTCTGCCTCTGAGTCCCCGATCCACAGCCGTGATCGCCTGCAAGGCAGGCTGGTTGCTTTAGCCTTTCTTGTTACTTCTACCACAGGCAGAAGGGAATGACTTCTCCAGTGTGAGTCCATTTGGTGTTAAAAACGGGAAATCAGTTTTCTATCGATTGGCGTTTCTCTTAAAGTATTCTCGCAAGTACTCATTAAATTTTCATTCAATTATCCCAGGCCACGTTGTATTCTTTTCCCCCCTCATCCTTTTCAGAGGGAATAGGCAGTAATGGACGCAGCCACGGAAGCAAGCCGTTCAACGCGTGGCTAATTTAATTGAGGAGAGGCAAATCGTAATAAAGGAGGATGGAAGAGAAGTACTCGTACCAGGATGGTATAATGACCCATCTTCAGAAGGAGCAGAGCAGCCGAAGCTCTCCCGGTGCCATTAACGTTCAATATGTCAGAGCTGAAGGTACCAGCAAGAGGAAAACAACATCGTTAAGCAGGACACTCTCACACTAGAAGGGGAGGCACATTTATATTCTGACAGGGGATTATCTAGGCAGCAAGAATAATAGCAAGAGTAATAATAATAATAATAATAATAATAAATCATTATCACTGACTGTAGTGGGACCCAAGGGTGTGAAATTGTTCTGATAGAGTTAAAAGGGTGAATGGCAGAAACGAGCATCAGCGGGAGAAGATAGGTCTGCGTGGTGAACTGGGACGAGTCCCTGCATGCTTCTGCCTTGGTTTCCCCAGCTGCTCAGCTGAGCATCACTCTTTAGCATTTCCATTTGTTCTTTTCTACAAAGACTAAAATAGTACATTGTCCATCCAACATCATCATATTTTTGGGGTGGAGAGATGCAGCCTGAGTTCAGCTCTTGCTGTCATGGCCATCCCAAAGTCCCTCAACTCTCCCAATCTCCAAACAAGAGTTATTAAGTCTGGATTTGCCTCTGCTCTACTTGGAGAAGTTTTTCCACATAGGAGAATCCCACTCAGTGCAGAGATCCTGAGGATACATCAGCCCTTGCTCAGCCTTTTACACAGGAACAGGAGGGATAATGCCAAATCCAGACTCCATCTGAGCTTGAAGGTGGGCTTACTCTTGGATCTTTTTCAGATTTTCACATTCACACTCACGAATTTGTTTTAAGGCTTGTGACAACAGCTCATCCATCTACAACACTGACAAGCCCAGGCAGTAGTCAGAATCTATTCCAGATTCAGCTCCGAATACCGCCTGCTTGACCTGTCTCTGATTACAATTCACCTTCGATAGACGTTTTGTTCCTGTATGCAGCACATTGCCAGGGGTACTATCTGTGTGCCACTGTTGTGTGTGTCATTCACTAATGTGTGAACAAGTGTTCAGTCTCAGGGAGACACACCTGCTGTTATCACTACCTTAGGCAGGTAGGGCTCCTGAGAGAGTTGTGCAAGCAGAGGAGAGCTGGGCTCCGGCTAATCTCTGCAGTGTGTCTGAGTGGTTACGTGCAAGGTTGGGAGCCTCACTGCGTACGCTGTTTATCTGGGTTTCAAGGCAGCCTTTGATAAAGAACCACAAGGCAGACAGCGGCAGCGGCTGAAAGGCACTGGGGATCAAGGTAGCGAAGAAAGACCTGGCTCCGAATCAAAAAGATCTCAGCAGCTGGCTCCCACTCAGGGTGGGATGGGGCTGCTCCCTCTTCTTCAGAGGAGGGAAATGGAAAGGGAGAAGGAGAGCAAGGGCCTGTGATTTAAACCCAACTGGGGCACAGAGAATGGAGTGCATGCCTACCACAGGTGTAAGGTGCTGCCCCATTGCCTGTCTGACACCTGTACAGCTCAGCCTCCCCTGCGCCGTCTTCGCTGTACTCTTGATAAACATGTGGCTTTGAAAAGAGGGAAGAGATTCAGAAAGTCAGGACGTGCTCAAAGCAAATAAGTGTATCAGCTGTAGCGATGCGAGCTCTTTTCTTGAGTGCTTGCGGTAAGCTCCATTATCACTGCTGCGCCATGTGCTGGGGCTCGGAACCTTTGGTGCTGTGCAGTTGGTGAGAAGCACTCCTGAATGCCAGATTGGAGCTGTCTTTTGTAATGCAATTATTCTGCAATAATCTTGAAATGGAATGTAATTAGGGAAGGAATGGGGGAGAGCGTGCAATCATAGCCAGAAGATGTAATGCATGGGTTGTGCCGGCACTGCGGGGAAGCTGAATGCGGTCCCTGGCCAGGGCACTTGGTTGTGGAGCATCCTCTCCCCACAAAGTCAGCTGAAGCCTTCACCTTAAAAATGAGGAGTAAAGACGAGGGTTTGGGCTTTTCTTCCTTTTATCTTGAAAAATAATTAGACTGAAAAATGTTTCAGAAGAGGCTTGCAAGCTTTAAATCAAGCTTCTGAAGAGACTAATCAAAGCAGCAGCATCTCCATCTGCAGACACCCCCCTGGGTTATGGAGCTGTGCTGTCACCCCCAGATAACCACTCCCAGCCAGAGGGATCCGAGTCCAGGACGCAGGGGTGGAAAGGGATGCTCATATTATGGTGGAAGTACCTTAATACCCAATGGAGAATTTGTTTCCTAGCACTGACTCCTGATGGTTCGTGTGGTCCTTCTACTCATACCTCTGCAGGCAAAAGGCTTATTTAAACTGATCATTAAATGCAGCCACTGCTTGGGGGCTGAAGGATGAAGGGATGTCTGCAGTGCTCGAGATCCCTGGGGATGGGTGCAGAGAACACCCCCAGGCTGCTCTCGTGCCTTTATAACTTTAGGGCTTTTGCTGGCCGGGAGGACCCACAGAGCCCTTGGGCCACAGCTGGCTTTGCTTGACCCATCCACGGACAGACACCCCCTGGACGGACAGCTCACCCATTTCTGGGAACTCTTAGCCATGGGAAAAAAAAAATCCCAGCCCTCCAAGTGACTCACAGGGGAGGTAATTGGCTACACCACTTATTTTTCTTCCTCCTTCTGTCTAAAGAAACCATCATCTCCAGCGTCTGGCAGTGGGACACCACAACTTTCACCATTTCCCTTTGTTTTGTCTGACTTATTCACTCCTGGGGCGTTCTCCCACTACCAGCCCTGGCAGTGGAGTAGGGCTGGGGACATGCCTGGGCCCTGGAGGAGCCACTCTGCTGTGGGATTCTCTGGTGGCTAGAAAGGGTTGTGCTCATGGTGCTCATGATTCCAAGAAACCAGCAGGAGAAGCATCATCCCTGGGGCCTGATTCTGTACCCCATGGAGCTGACACCTTGTGCAGAGGTTAGGGCACAACCTACAAACACTGCGCACATCCGTCTGCATGAAGTCACTGCCCCAAATTCCTGCAGGATTAAGACTGAAGAAAAAAAAAATAAAATAAAGGTTTTACAGGCAGCCCCAAGCACACATGACAATCTGTCTTACCTAGAGGCTTCCTATGGAGAGCCTGGCTCTAGTAGGACCAGGGTCTGTCACACCGCAGCAGCTCCCACAGCCCCAGCCCCACTACACACCCTGCGACATTATAAAAGCTTTGCTGAATCAGATTTAAACCAGGCCTGGAAATTCCTTTGGCATGAGCTGAGCCGGAGATTTCAAACCACATACAGCATTTTCATTACAACACCAGTGATTTTTTTTTTTTCATATATATATATATATTTTGATTTTTGGACAGCAGGGAGTTTGCTGCTTTCCCTGCCTGTGGGTTTGGTCGGATCCCTCTCCTGATGCTGCCTGGCATTCTGGGGCTGCTCCCATGCTAAAAGCTTTTGCCTTCCGGCTGCCGGCTCATTAATACAGCTCAATTAATGCTTACTCCTCTGTTGTCCAAAAGTATTGGATTTCCAGTCCCTTCTCGCCAGGGCAGGCTGAGCCACCAGATCAACGCTCCACTGCCTGCACAGTTCTACTGAGAGCCAGGACCATCACCCCACCTTGAGGTTAAAATTGTTTTTATGGAGATTTTTCCCTTTCTGCCCTGACAAGGGAGGATTTATAGTGGGTCACTGGAGCAACATCACTGCAGAAGGATAGGATGGGGAAACAGACACATAACCATCATCTTGACTTTATCTCGTGACCTATAAGCACATTTAAATGTATATCCTGGTTAAGAGAAGAACTTGAGGTCAGTCACCCCATAAACACCCTACTTTGCAGGGTGAGATCCTTCCTGGACTGCCGCTAGGGCATGACCCAACTCTGAAACCATCTGAGATGGAAACTGAGCAGGCAAGAGAGAATTTCCAGGGTGGGATTAAGATAAAACAATCTCCACTTGAGCCCCTGCCTACTGTGGCTGGGCAGGACTCCTGCCCTACACCCCTCCACCCTTCTTCCCCTTCCCACTTCTACAGAAAACACCTTCACAGGGGAACGCTGGGAGCGTTTAATAGAAAATCAGGAGTTTAAATTGACACAGCAGAGGTGCTTGGGGCTACGCTGTGCTCACAGTTATTTAACCACAAAATCAAAGAATACGACTATTATATATGCAAAATGGAGCAAGGGAGAAAGGGACTCTTCTAAAGATACTTCCCATCTGCTTGGAGAGACTAAGGGACCATTGCTAAATGAACCTCCCAAGAAACAAGCAATAGGACAAGAGGAAATGCCCTCAAGTTGTGCCACGGGAGGTTTAGATTGAATATTAGCAAAAATTTCCTTACTGACAGAGTGGTGAAGCACTGATAGAGGCTGCCCAGAGGAGTGGTGGAGTCTCCATCCCTGGAGGGGTTCAAAAACTGTGTAGACGTGGCACTTTGGGACATGGTTCAGTAGGCACGGTGACATTGGGCTTACAGGTGGACTGAATGAGCTTAGAGGTGTTTTCCAGTCTTAATGATTCTATGGTTCTATGCTCACAGGCTCAGAGTAAGCAGCACATTAAATGAATGAATTGCATTTCTTTGCTGTTTTGGCTAGCAGAGGGGATCTGGTTTTGGTGACTGGGCAAGGCTTTAGAGGTGGTATTGCTCCCTGAGCCAGTGACCCTGAGAAATCTCAGTGAGAGACCCCAAAGCCAGGGGCTTCTCCTGGGATGATCTACCCCCACTTCCCGGGAAAATAACTTGAAATATTTCTCTTCATCCATGGGGGAAGGCGGCAGGGAGACTCTAGCAGCCTCGCATGGGCAGGATTTATCCTCTTCCCTCATTTCATAGACTACCCTGGCAGAGTTCTGGCAGCAAAGGGTTTCTTTCGAACAATTTCTCATTGCAACAACCACAAAAAAAGAAGTGAGGAGGAGAGAAGGGGATGATGTACTTCATTTACTTCACCAGAATAAGGGTTTCCTGGTCAGGGCAGGTTGGTGACTGGAGAGGTGGCAGGGAAGGGTGGGGGCTGGGTCATGGGCAGAGCAGTGAGCAGCTGTACTCTCTGTGGAGGGCAGAGATCCTTCAAAAGGATTTCTTTCAGAAAGGGGGCTATAATTACCTGTTTATGGTTATAATTATTTCCTACCATGCCCTGCAGCCCTGCCCCAGCTCCATGCTAAAGAAAGCAATCCCCCTTCCTCCCCAGGCATGGGCTAGAAAGTGCCTGGAGGTCTTCATCCCAAATATTTAACATCCAGCTTGCGACGGCTTTTCTGGTAGCAAATTCCTTTCCAAATCTCCCCTGCAATTTGCGGTGGGCAAACCTTGTTTGAGTTTGAGGATTTAGCACATTTTTGCCACACCATTTTTCGCAGGGAGGGCTCAGGGGTGTCCGGGCTGCATTTTGTGTGGTCTGGCCACCCCAGAGCACAGCATCGTGCACCCCACCTCGCTGGAGGCACCATGGCACCCATCCCACCCAGCAGCGGGAGGGCACTGGACGCTCCTACACCCTGTCCCCTCCGCCCTGTGCCCCTGCACATCTGGGGCTGCCGCCGAGCCTCAAGGTCATCTGGCTTTTTTGTACGTTCTTTTTCCATCTTATGTGGTTTGTGGGCACATAATGGAAGCTGGATTCTGGAGGGGTTTGTTCTCTTGCCAGACTGAATTATTAATCCAGCCGGACTTCTTTCTTGGACGTTTTTCTTTTTTTTTTTTTTTTGTTTTTCTCCTGGATTTTATTTTAACCAACGGCAAAGTCACAGGCTGGTAATGCCAACCCTTGCACCAGCCCTTGATAGCATCTCTCACCAAAGAGCAGCCACGCTCTGGCCCATGGCACCAAGGTGTTTCAAACCCGGCAAAGCATCCAGAGTCAGCGTGGCCTGTGGGAAAGACCCACGGATGTCCACCTATTGGTGTGCAGCAGCCTTGCGCCTCTGCCCCCACGTAATCCATAGGGTTTTGCTGCAAGAGGGGATTTCAGGACAGTGCCAGCTGTCTTCTCTCACCCTCAACATCTGCACTGCGGGGGCTGTGGGTGAGCTGAAGCCTTTTCCTGTGAGGGGAGATGCTGCTCAGGAAGGGACAGCTATTCGTGGCAAGCTCTCCATGGGACAGCTCTCCACGGGACAACTCTCCACAAGGACACCTCTCCACAGGGACAACTCTCTGCAGGGAGCCATTAGAGTTAGGGTTAGGGTTGAGCTTAGGGTTAGAGTACTGCCTGTGTAGGGTTGTCCCCAAGTAGAGTTATCCCTGCAGAGAGTTGTCCCCAAGTAGAGTTATCCCTGCAGAGAGTTGTCCCCAAGTAGAGTTATCCCTGCAGAGAGTTGTCCCTGTGAAAATTTGTCCCTATGGAGAGTTGTCTTGCAGAGAGTTGGCCACAGAGAGCGGCCGTGGAGAGTTGTCCTAGACATGACACTGCCCATGCCGGAGGGGATAGGAATGCAGGATTGGGTTACCAACCCTTGACCAAGCCGGTGCAGAACCAGAGCTGGTCCAGTGCCCTGAATCCTCCATCAGCATCCTTAGGCATCTCCAGCTTCCCCAGCCAGGTCCCAAAGGGGCTGCAGACCCACAGATAGTCATCACCCCACAGAGCAGGAGCACGCTTGCTCCTCATCCACCCTAGGGCAGAGCCACACCTCACTGGGACTGCTGGGGCACAGACATCCCACCTGCATGTCCCAAGTCAGAAGGGCCATGCCTTTCCACGCCAAGGGCAGCATTCAGCCCCCTGCAAAACAGCAGCCTTCATGGCAGGGTGGTTGCTGGCAGGAGGCAGGTAAGGAAGCCTCATCGCTGCTCTGTTGCTTGGGGTGCTGGTGGCCTTGGCACCTGCTGCAGCTTTGGGTGGCCCCAGCCCACCCAGCCACACCCAGGGCTGCTACCCACCCACCAGACACTGTGCTCTGCTTTAATTAGCTGGGTGGTTTAATGAACAGCAGGTCAGCTGTGACCGCAGAGTCTTCCTGGCTGAGCAGCCGCGGTTTGTTATGGCTGTGTCTGCTTGTCCCCCTTTGCATGCCATATGCCTCCTCCTCTGCCTCACGGGGAGCAGGGCACTGGGGAGGGGGCAGCAGCAGGCGTCCAACCCTTATTACACACCAGACAACCCATCTCAGAGGGAACAGGTGGGAATGTCCTGGCACACAGGAGCAATGCAAGGGCAATAAGGATGCCCGGCACTGCCAGCTCTCTGGAGGAGGCTGCTTGGGTTGCAGCTCTGCTTGAAAGATGCTGCCATTGACACTAGCCAAGGGGTGATGGATTCCTCTGGGTTTGCTGCTTTACCCTCCTGCTACCCCATCCATGGGCAGGCATCAAGCTGGCTTGGGGCTGGAAGCATTTATTTATGCTGGGAGAGCATCACCAAACGGCTGCTGCAGTGGGGAAGATGCTCCCTGACATTGCTGGAACTGATCATAGAATCACAGAATCATAGAATGGTTTGGGGTGGAAGGGACCTCAAAGCCCATCCAGTTCTAAACCCTTGCCATGGACTAGGACACCTCCCAGTGGATCAGGGGGCTCAGAGCCTCATCCAACCTGGCCTGAAACATCTCCAGGGATGGGGCATCTGTGACTTTTCTGGACAACCTGGGCCAGGGCCTCCCCACCCTCACAGGAAAACATTTCTTCCTAAGATCTCATCTCAATTTCCCCTCTTTCAGCCTAAAAATTTCTCACCACTTCCTACCCCTGCAATCCCTGAGAAAGAGACCCCTTCAGCTTTCATGTAGCCCTTTTTAGCACTGGAAATCTTCTCTAAGGTCTCCCTGGAGCCTTCTTTTCTCCAGGCTGAACAACCCCAACTCTCTCAGCCTGTCCTCACACGGGAGGTGCTCCAGCTCTTGGATTATCAATTGATATTGCTATTCCCATCACTCAGCGCTGGGTGAGCAGCTTCAGCCTTTGGAGGGAGTATGTGCCTTCCCACGCTCACAGCGCTAATGAAGCCCCTGGGAGCTGGGCCAGCGTGTGTGCAAGCGTGCAATCTGTGGCAAAGAGACAAAAGCACTTGTTGAAAGAGGTGGGGGCAGCACCAGGTACCTTGCTGTCTCATCACGGCGCTGTGGCAGGGTGCTCGGCACCAGCACCTCGCCACCTAATTGGTGACCCCCCAGCTGACGGCATCAATTAGAGCCCCAGCTCTTCCCTCCGCTGGGGATCCTCATTAACTACCACCAGCTTTACCCTGCGAGGAGTCAGAGTGCGGGAGGTTGAGGGTGCGGTGAGCACACTGCACGCTGTGTGTGTGCTGCCCACCCTCGCTGGAGGAGGAATGGGATGACAATTTATAGGCGTGCTAATTGGCCTTGCTGCTTCATAGCTGTGCTGAGCAGGGAGCAGAGAGGTCAGTACATACGGGATCCTCCTCTTCCTTCTCCCCAGAGTGGACTGCCTGCTTGGAGCGGAGCGTACCTGCCTCCAGGGTCTTCTCCCTTGCTTGTATTCCTTTCCCCAAAGCAGATTTTGAGGCCAGGTACTTACATTTTTGTTTACACTGAAGCCTGGTTTACCCTCATCTGGCTTAAGGTTATTTTCCATGCCTTTATGGCTAAACAGGATGGAAATCATTAAAATCACCTTCTGAACCTGTCATTTCACGAGACTTGAAAAAGGGGAAAATCAGTAAAAACCACAGTCTCAGTGCATCAGGTTGGGCAGCTGGATACAGCTTCAGCCACTGCTGGTGAGTCTTTGCTGAAAAATAGGGACGTTAATGTAGAAACTCAGGTCTGTGGGTGACGAGCAAGGGCCCAGCCCCAAAATTATGGTGCTGATGCAGTGGGCTTGAAAAGCATAGTGAAACACAGTGTCCATCTGTCCCTGCCATCAGGACATCGAATGGCTCCTCTCACCGAGGTGGAATACCCAGCTCTCCATGGGAAGCCAGTGGCTGTCGAGGATTGATCCTGGCAGCAAACACAGAATCTTTGATCTTGCCGTGGCCAGAACTAGTGAGGCTGCCTTGTGGGGTCAGCTGCGAACACAGCACAGCAGGCTCCCTGCTCCCAGCCTCAAATATCTGTCTGCTCCGCTCTGGCCACAAATCCTCCCCCGGACGAGAAACAGGGGAAATTACATGCTCCGATTTGCAGATTTGGCAGAGATAGTTCTCCCCTGGAAGGCGTGGCTGGAGGTGCTGGGGCTGATAGCTCCAGCCTGTGTGTGCCCTGGGAGCGCCTTGTCTCCTGCTGTGCCAGCACTGGGGCTGCCCTGCTCCCAGGGAGAAGCTGGGAAGCTCCCTCCTGCCCTGCTTGGGGTGGCAGAGGGCCAGGCTGATCCCGTAAAACCCTGAGGGTGGATCACTCCATGGGCAACGTCATCTCAGGTTTGGCGCGGGAGGAAAAGTGGAGCGGTGGTGCATGTGGGGTGGTCACTCATGCAGTAAGAGGGTTTGGCCTCAGCTGCAGGGCAGCCAGGCTCAGCAGCACCCCATCTTTCTGGAAGGGGCAGAGAGGATGTTGGGGCTAGCCAGCTCCCAGCAGACTATCAGCAGGGAGTCATGCGCTGCATGCCAGCCCCTCTGGGATGGTGCTGCGAGGGATGCTGGGCGGAAGGGCCACTGGTTCTTGCAGGCAGCAAAATGAAAGCTGAGAGGAGCCCAGGAAGCAGATGGGGGGAAAAAAATCCCCTGATGTGTGCCATATTTCATAACAAGAGATGTGAGACTTTAATGGGCTCTGAGATATCAAAGAGGACAGGAAGCCTAAACCTGTACGCAGCACATAAAACGCAACAGCAACACGTGATACAATCACCAGCTCCTTCACCCGTGGCCCCCAAGGACAGGCCTCGCTCACCTGTGGGGTATCAGTTTTCTTCTTTATCGCATATTAGTGCAAGAGATCTTGGACTGAAGAGCCATGCCAAAGCAGTAAAAAAGGTTTTAAGTAAAAAAAAGACCATGCTTCCCAAGGCCAGGCTGCAGAGGGGGGGCTAGCTGGGAAAGCATCCCAGTGGCACAGGTCTGGCAGGTACGGCACTGTGAGTTGTAGCCAGTGCTCTATTTCTCCATTGCAAAGTTGAGCCATAAATCCTGACCAGAGGATCTCTCAGAGGCACTGAGGGACCAGAATTTATGGCTCAGAGGCAGCTAAGCCATGCCATAAATATGAGAGGTGCACAGGAGAGCTGGCCCCTGCACTTACCTAAGAGGCAGCTCATCCACTTGCCCACCCTCGCCTCTAGCCTTATTTTCTCTCATTTTGCTTTCACAGCTTTAATAGCATCATTGCTACTGAAACATCCCTGTCTCTGGAAAGAGTTGCTACCTGTCCCCAGCAGCATCAGAGGTGGCCACAATGGATAACAACTACCATGACTCACATCAGGAATATCAGGAATAAGAGGGAACCAAGATTTGAGGCAGTCATGTCTGCAAACCTCTGCTCCTGCAGCACGAACCTCTCCCCGTCCCCAGTCCCCACCAGCCTGGGCTTTGCCACCGTAGCTCAGCATCCCCCAGGTTTAACCCTTTTGGCTGCACCTCACGGACTCACTCCCCATCACCCTCCACCAGGACGGAACCCTGCAGCTCTTCCCACCTCCTGTTTAAGGCCAAAAAAGATTATTTCAGCTGTACAAGCACTTCTTCTGGCTAACAAATCTGTGCAAGTCACGACTTCTCTGCCAAGTGATGCTGACGGTGGCCATCTGGGCTGTGCTGGAGGTTAACATGGGTCTCAGCTGAATGTGCCAGCCTGTGATGGGTGATGCTGGGATGTAGGCTGGTGGGCTGCGAGGACGCTGATGTTTCATTGCAGGTAGGAGAAATTAGCATCAGTACTTCTGAGCAGTGGCCAGGGAATCAGAGAACATTGTCAATGGGCTGGAGAAGAAAAGGGAAAGGTCTTCTGGAAGAATTAACCTGGCATGTGATTATACCCCAGGCGTGCCAAGTCCACCTGCATAGGAAGAGAACCCCAAAACAGGTCCAAAGGGACAAATGTGGAAAATTCTGCCAGAAATGTGAAAGAATAAAAGCTAATATATTCAGGAATTAAAAATAGCAACAATGACCTCACTTTGGGATTCCACTCTGAGGTGGGGGGATTTATAAGCTGCTTATCCTTCTCATTTGGGGAAGGATTCATGAACCTGTGCCCTTATCCACCACATAAAGCAGCCATGGATACCATGCACTTGGCTTTCTTGGGGACGGCTGATGTGGAAACTGTATAAGGAGCAAAATCTGTTCCCAGGATGAGAGGCGCTCCTGTCCTTCGGGGACAGCCCCCGCAATATGATGGGGCAGCTCCAGCAATGTCCTTGAGCTGACAACAAATTAATGGGGAGAGCATTACAGGTAGGAAAGTGTTTCTCCAGCCTGGCCTAGTTCCCAAGGACGACACGCAGCCGAGCTCCATTAGGCTCATCACAGCAAAGCCATTTCTGTCCAAAGGCGGAGGTGAGTTTTAATGGTTTGCACATTAAGAAGTCCCAGAGAGGAAGTCAATAAAGATATGGAAGAGTTTCAGAGTCTGGAGGCAGGGCTGCCTGCTTTTACTGCAGGAACCTGTAGAAACACTCTTTGGGCATTTGCAGGCAGTTGTTTACCTCCAGCGCTAAGCTCTGAGGTAGAAAAGCAGCAGATAAGGTGGTTAAAGAATTGGCTGGATGCTCACACTTAAAGATTTGCCGTCAACAGCTCAATGTCCAGTTAGAGACTGGTAACAGGTGGCATTACAGGCCTTATGAGGAACAGCTGAGAGAGCTGGAGGTGTTTAGCCTGGAGAAGAGGAGGCTGAGGGGAGACCTCATTGCTCTCTACAACTACCTGAGAGGAGGTTGTGGAGAGGAGGGAGCTGGGCTCTTCTCCCAAGTGACAGGGGACAGGATGAGAGGGAATGGCCTCAAGCTCCACCAGGGGAGGTTCAGGCTGGATATTAGGAAAAAAATTTTTCAAAGAAAGGGTCATTGGGCATTGGCAGAGGCTGCCTAGGGAGGTGGTTGAGTCACCTTCCCTGGAGGGGTTTAAGGGACAGGTGGAGGAGGCGCTGAGGGACATGGTTTAGTGATTGATGGGAATGGTTGGACTCGATGATCCAGTGGGACTTTTCCAGCCTGGTGATTCTATGGTTTTATGATTCATCAGGGATTGGTATCAGGACCAGCAATTAACGTCTTTGTCAGAGACAATGACAGTGGCACTCAGGGCACCCTCAATAAGTTGTCCAATGACACCAAGCTGTGTAGTGTAGTTGACACGCTGGAGGGCAGGGATCCTGGTCCAGAGGTACCTGGACAGGCTGGCCTGTGCCAACCTCATGAAGTTCAACAGGGTCAAGTGCAAGGTCCTGCACCTGGGTCAAGGTGATCCCAAGCACAAATACAGGCTGGGCAGAGAATGGATTGAGAGCAGCCCTGAAGAGAAAAACTTGGAGGTGCTGGTGAATGAGAAGCTCAACGTGAGCTGGCAGCCCAGAAACTCAATTGTATCCTGGGTTGCACCCAAAGAAGTGCAATGAGCATGGTGAAGGAGGTGATTCTGCTCTTGTGACATCTCACCTGGAGCCCAGTGCTCAGTTCTGGAGTCCTCAGCACAGGAAGGACATGGAAGTGTTGGAGCGAGTCCAGAGGAGGCTACGAAGATGATCCAAGGGCTGGAGCACCTTCTATATGAGGTCAGGCTGAGAGAGTTGAGGTTGTTCAGCCTGGAGAAGAGAAGGTTTTGGGAGACCTTAGAGCAGCTTCCAGCGCTGAAAGGGTCTGCAGGAAAGCTGAGGGGGGGCTCTTGATCAGGGGGTGCAGGGACAGGATGAGGGGGAGCGGTTTTCAGCTGAAAGAGGGGAGATTAAGGTGAGTTCTTAAGAAGAAATGTTTTCCTGTGAGGGTGGGGAGGCCCTGGCCCAGGTTGCCCAGAGCAGGGGTGGCTGCTCCATCCCTGGAGGGGTTCAAGGCCAGGTTGGATGGGGCTTGGAGCCCCTGATGCAGCGGGAGGTGTCCCTGCCCGTGGCAGGGGGGCAGAATTGGATGGACTTCAGGGTGCCGTCCAACCCGAACCACTCCATGATTCTAGGGGCTCCGCTTGCAGAAATCCCAGGTGCCGCCCCGGGCCGAGATGGGGACAGACCCACCCCGGGCCCCTTTCCCGCCCCCCAACATCGCGGCGTGTCCGGCTCCTCGGCGCCCCCTGGCGGCCACGCGGGGAAGGTCCGGGCGGGGGGGCCGCGCAGGCGGGTCCGGGGGGCGGCGCCGGGAGCAGCGGGATCGTGGCGTGGCTTGGGTTGGGAGGGACCTCAAAGCCCATTCACCACGGACAGGGACACCTCCCACGGGATCAGGGGCTCCCAGCCCCATCCAACCTGGCCTGGAACCCCTCCAGGGATGGGGCAGCCCCCACTGCTCTGGGCAGCCTGGCCCAGGGCCTCCCTGAAGTCACAGTAACAAATTTCTTTCTAAGATCTAACATAAATCTGCCCTCTTTCAGCTGAAAACCGTTCCTCCTTGTCCTGTCCCTGCACTCCCTGACCCAGATCCCCTCCCCAGCTTTCCTGGAGCCCTTTTCAGTCCTGGAAGCTGCTCTAAGGTCTCCCTGGAGCCTTCTGTCCTCCAGGCTGAGCAACCCCACCTCTCTCAGGCTGGCCTCATGCGGAAGGTGCTCCAGCCCTTGGATCATCCTCTTGGCCTTCTCTGGACCCGTTCCAACAGCTCCATGTCCTTCCTGTGCTGAGGAATCCAGAACTGAGCACAGGGCTCCAGGTGAGATGTCACAAGAGCGGAGCGGGGGGGCAGAATCCCCTCCCTCCCTGCTGGTCCCTCTGCTCTGGACGCAGCCCAGGACACCGTTGGCTTTCTGGGCTGCAAGCACCCGTTGCCATCTCACGTTGAGCTTCTCATCCACCAGCACCAAGAAGGTTATTTGGACAGGAGAAAGCCCTGCAAAAGTTGCTGGGCTCTCTCAGCCAAGCTCATTCTGCAGGAGGTGGTGGCCTGCGTCCCGGACCAAGATGCCTTCTCCAAAATGCTGTCAGCAACAGCTTTGCTCCCTGCAGTCTGGAGCATTCAATCCAGTAGTTTCCAATCCTACTGGGCTTTTACAAAAGGTGCCGTTTGCTGTTAAATTGCACAGCATTTAAAAGCTATTTAGTGTCTGGGCTACTCCCCACTGAGTTCTAAATAATTTTTTCCAGCACTGAAAATTGTTTACTAACACTTTATTGAGGCCTTATTTTCCAAGGAGGGGATGTGGCTTGGAAACAAACAGCAAATAACTCGGTGGGGACTCAGTGTCGCAGGGAATGGGCTGATCAAAACACTCTTGCAAACTTATTTGCAAAATTCAGAGTAAAACTTTGCACAGTTTGGAAACCAAACATTGTCTCTCATCTGCCTCAATGTTTTATTTGCTGTTTTCCTATGCTCTATCCCAATTCCATGTACCAATCCCCAATCTATCCAACTGACCAGGGGTTTGAATCTGGATTTAATGCACACACTGCAATATTTACAGTATTACACATCAGCGCGTCTGCTGGGATGTCTCCAGCCACCTCATGAGAGCAATAACAGCACAAGACTTGGCCCACTGATTCCATCTGGAAACCCATGACGTGTGAGCCTCCCTGGCCAGGCCCCTTCAGAGAAAAACACTGTAGGACCCGACGCCAAGCTCTCAGACTCCAGCCCAAACCTCTTCTTCCCTCCAGAGTTTTCTGCATGGGGCCTTGGCTTTGCTGTTGAAAACATCCTGCTAGTGCCAGCCCTGGAGTCAGGAATAGAAATAGAACACCTCCCTGGGGGGAGCATCCCATACAGGGAGCTTTTCTCTGACTACTTAGAGTTAGGAAATGGCTGGGTACAGCAGCATGGGATGCTGCAGCCCATCATGCTCACAGTGCTGCTGGCTTTTTGGGTGCTCAACCTATAGCTGTTGTTGGAGCTGGGAGAAGTGCTGCACCATACACCCGAGGTGTCATCACCCACATTCCTGGGCTAAAACCTCACCTGTGACTGCCCAGGTACCACATCTTCACACCTCAATTCAGCCATTTGACACCTCAGCCTAGGGACCCACATCACCACCCGCCCACACACCAACGTGACTAAGTCCGTTAGCAGCAGCAACGTGAATTTCTCTCTCTGTTCCCTATTTTGGCTCCACTCTGCACCTTTTCTGTTCGACTGTAAGTGGGGTTGGAGTATTGGACACCTTTGTGGCACCAAGCAGCTCCTTTATGTAGAAAGCAATTGCAGACAGGACAGGTGCTGGTGTGGGGTGATGCTACAGCAGCTAGAGGGAGGCATCGCCCTAGGGCAGGGGCTAGACCCTGGTACACCACTCCTAAATCTCTGCACTCCTCACCCTTGCCCTTACTCCTTGAAAGGATCGCTGGGGCACACTACACGATGCAGGGAAGCAGCTGGATAACAGAGCAACCAGAGGGTTAAATGGTGTTTGTGATCCACCACAGGACCTGTGAGAGCCTATACTGGACACCTGTGATACTGCAAGGAGGAGGATGAGAAGATATTGAGATCCTGCTTTCCAGATGACCTGAACATGCATCAGTAAGCGGGCTGAGTGCATTGCACAACGTGTATGTAAAATCAGCTACCAAAGCCCATGCTAGAGACAGAGGAGAAGCTGGTGGACATGGTTGCGCACATTGTACACGCACAGCACAGTGGAGGACAGAGAGCCAGGGCTTGGGGCTCAGGGCTGGACCCTGCTGGGTGGCTGCTGATGCCACAACGTGCTCTTGTGTCCCATCTAGCGGTGACACACAAGGGATGAGCAGAGCCCAGACACAAGCCAGGCTCAGGGGAACACTGGGTGCACCGCAGTCCTCAAAGCAGATCCTTCAACAAGCAAGCCCTAGCGACTGGAGCAGCCGCATCAAGCTGGGGGCTTGGAGATGCTGGAGCAGGAGGGTTTTGGGGAAGGACATGCTCCCCATGCCTCCTGAGATCCAGAGTAACCCCCAAGAGGCAAACTGGGTTTTTTCCCTGTGCAAAGCCGAGCCCTGCTGCTCAGACTCACAAAGCCTGGCTGCCAGGGCAGTGTTGGAGAAGTAGCAGGGCTGCAACGTGATGCTGGGAAATTATATGGTTAATGGAGCTGCTTTAATGAGAAAATGAACCAGCCATCATACGGTGTTGATTTCATGCTCGAGTATGAAGGATAAGGGAGAGGGAGGAAAATAGTGCCAAACAAGCTTCAACCCCCTATGAATTTATAAAGGCACTTTGTGCAAACACGCAGCTTTTACCCCAAGAAGCAAGCAGTGCTTCTTGTGGAGTCTTAAATGTTTGAGCTGCCTTGTAAAATGCTGGTGAATATGATGAAAAGTAAAACGTCATTCAGGGTGACACCATTCAACTTTACCCCACTGCAGTCTAAATGATGGGTTTTGTCATCTGAGGCACCCAATCAACATCAAGAAGTGTGGGCTGGCATCACCCTTGGAAACTTTTGAAGCCTCCCCACTGTTTTCTAAAAATTGGGTGTTGGGCATGCTGTGGGAGGTGCTTTTGCTGACAGGATGCTACAGGCTGCGACTGCCTTTCATGTCCTATGGCTACACAAAGCGAACACCCCTTGTCAGAAGTGCCAGGGCTGGTGTTGATACCAAAAATATAGCGTGTAAAGGAAAAATGAAGTCTGTTTGGCTTTCTTTTACAAATCTGAATGCCAGCTGCTAGCAAAGCAAGCATGCCACACAGCCAAGATCCAGACTATCAAACCAAAGTAGGTTTCCTGAGCGATGCGGCCCCAAATCTTCCTTGTATCTGGGTGGCTTTGTTCTCCCCAGGGCCACAGCTGCACAGAGTTGCAGAGGTCTCATAGAATCATAGAGCGTCCTGAGTTGGAAGAGACCCACAAGGATCATCGAGTCTAACCCCTGTCCCTGCACAGTACAACCCCAAAACTCACACCATATGTCTGCAGATGTTGTTGAAATGCTTCTTGAATATTGTCCGGCTTGGCACCATGACTACATCCCTGGGAGCTGTTCCAGTGCTCCAACACTCTCTGAGTGAAGAACCTTTTCCTAACATCCGACCTAATCCTCCCCTGGCACATCTTCCTGCCATTCCCGTGAGTCCTATTATTGGTCACCAGAAAGAAGAGATCAGTGTCTGCTCCTCCTTCCCTTGCGAGGAAGCTGCAGACCACAATGAGGTCCTCCCTTCAGTCTCCTCTTCTTCAGGCTGAACAGACCAAGTGACTTTAGACGCTCCTTATACGGCTTCCACTCTAAACCCCTCACCAACTTTGTGGCTCTCCTCAATCAGATACTCTCCTCAATCTGGACTGGCTTTTTTGTTTGCTTGGTTTAGTTTGGTTTGGGTTTTTTTTTTTTGCAAAACATTCTAGTAAAAAAATTGACCCAAATACAAGTCTCCCTTGAAACATTCTGTGACTAAGGATGTCCTGCTGCCTGGTCAACCTCCTTGGGGAAAACCTAGAACTTGAGGGAAGACTGTTCTGTAAATTGAAGCTAATTTAGAAATCTGAGCTGTCAGTAGCATGTGGAGTTTGAATCACCCACACCGAGTCCCCTTGGCAAAGGCAGAGGCAGACCTGTGTTTGGGGAAACATAATTAGAAGAGATCCCAGACCATTAATTTCATTACTGTAGTCGTGATTAATAGCAGCAGTGGCAGCAGCATGAAGCATCACTAGTGAGGATGGATGCAGGATCCCAGCCCATCGGCGATTTTCCCATTCCAGGAGCTGCTCTCAGTGGCTGAAAAAGGAATTAAAATTAATTTCCAGCTGCTAACTGCTCCACAAAGCAGTTACTTACAAAAATCAGGTAAGATCCAAAAAGCAAGTAGTTCAAATCTGCATTAGGAAGAGGAGTTGCAGAGCCTCACAGCTTGGTCCCAAGGTTGTAAAGTTGACGGAGCAGTGCCAGGGATACGATGCCTTGGGTCTGGGCTGTTGGGTTTATGGGCACTGTGTCTGTGTACCACGCCATCTCACCTGTGCTCTCTTACCAAAAATGTCACTAATTTACTCCATACATAGACATTGAGATGCTTGGTTACTGTATGAGATTAATGTACAATACTCCAGTAACATCAAAGTAATCTGCTTAGCGTCTTTTTGATTCATTGTGCATCTGTGCTCTGTGTCACCTCACTGATGCCAGTGAGTGGCAGCTGTCACAAAGTTCCTGCTCCCCCTCTGTAGCCTGCATGTGGCTGAGGATCCATCCTGAGATGATTTCTTCTTTAGTAACTAAATTACATGTGAGCAGCAAATGCAACTGAGTAATAGAATCATAGAATCACGGAATCACGGAATTGTAGAAAGGTTTGGGTCGGAAGGGACATTAAAGCCCATCCAGTTCCAAAAGCCTCATCCAACCTGGCCTTGAACACCTCCAGGGATGGGGCATCTATGACTTCTCTGGACAACCTGGACCAGGGCCTCTCTGCCCTCACAGGAAAGCATTTCTTCCTAAGATCTCATCTCAGTCTTCACTCTTTCAGCTTAAAACTGTTCTGCCTCATCCTGTCCCTGCACTCCCTGATCAAGAGCCCTTCCCCAGCTTTCCTGGAGACCCTTTCAGTGCTGGAAGCTGCTCTAAGGTCTCCCAGGAACCTTCTGTTCTCCAGGCTGAACAATCCCAACTCTCTCAACCTATCCTCACATTGGAAACGTGGGAGAGCCTGTTCTTAGAACTGGAGGAGCGAAGTGCTGGGGCCGGCTGGGTTGCAGGCAGAGCTGGCTCCTCCCGTGAGATGCTGAAGATGGCAGCATGTACCGGCAAAAGCCAGCCAGCCAGCAGCAAACCTCTCAGCAAAAGTTTATAGTTTTTTCTTGCTAGAGGCCAGGAGCAAAAGGAAACAATCCCAAAAGCTCACGAACGACGGTTGTCTAAACCCTGAGAACAGGCATGCATGTGCATGTAAATACGCTCATGGGGAAGAGCAGGGTTTGATGCTATTCACGCACATGAAAACCACGTGCGGAGCTTGTGTCCATGTTCACCTTCCTGCTCTGAAGAGGATATATTTTGGTGACACTTTTTTCTCAGAGTATTTCATTCACCCAACCTTCAGCAGCTTTGCTCTTGACCACCCAGTGGTGGCTCCTGGTTAACCCAAGAGCTCCTTCCCTTGCCCAAGGCTCATGGGCAGAGATTTGGGGTGATGACAATCTCCCCGAAAAGGACGTCCAGGGAAAGCACCCCATCTCCTAGCTGGCAGCCAGTCACTCACAGAACCAATGCCACTGGGGAGCTGCTGCTTGTGCTGTGGCTCGAGGGGCGAAGGGACAGTCGAGGGCAACAAGAAGAGATGCTTCTGGCCCATAAGGCAATCAAGGAGGCAATTAGGCACATAATTAGAGACATTTGTGATGCACCTGCAGAAAATGGCCATGCTGCAACTGATGGAGAATGTAGTTTAGGCTTGGAATTGGTCTTTTTTTTTTTTTTATTATTTTTCATGACATTAAGTTCAAATCTGGGTGATTTGCTTTGTGAGATGGGAAGCGCTTCATTTCAGAAATAATTGGTTTTAGTTCTGAGCAATTTAAAGACATGTTTGGAGTTTTGAAAAGGGAAAAAATAGAAAGAAAGGCATCTTGGAGAGACAAAACTAGGAAAACAAAAAGTAGTCACTTCAGAAGCTTATTTCAAAATGAATAATGCACCAGAGCAAACATATTAATTTTTCCTTCTGTTGTGAGCAGGCAAAGATGCTTTCTGAGGCCTGAAGAGGCAAAACCATGACAGACCATGAGGATGCAAAATCTGGATTCTGTAAACCCAGGGCTCTGCGATAAGGACAGCCATTGCCTAATTACAGCTGATGCACACAGTGGGTTTTAATTACCAAAAGATCCATTAGAGCTGACTACCATCTTCACCTCCTCCTGGGGTCAGCGTGACCCCGGCAGCAGCAATGCCTTGGGGAGGTGGCTATGGCCAAGGTGGTCCCACCTGCACCTCTCTATTCACTTTCCTTAGCAAAAATAAAGACGGTTTTAATATTTTTTTGTTTATCCACCTGCTTTCAGTTGTGCAGGAGTTTTGCCTGGGAAGACACTGCTGTTCTGTCGACCAAAAGCAGGTCTAAGGGCATGTCCACACTCACCCCTAAATTATCTGGTTCACCTAGAAAATGCATCGAAGCTGCCACTTTCCAGCCTGGCCCTTTATCAAGAAATGCTCTTACTCCTCCTCCCAGGCAGATGTTGGACCTTTATTTGGTGCTATAACCGCCCTCAGTGATTTTGCAGCACAAAGTGATGGAGAAAGGGAGAAGCTCCACTAAAGAAACTGGAAGCTAACCAGTGGTTTCCTGCAAAGGGTTGGGGCTGCAGCTGGAAGGAGAAGCACAGCCCAAGGGCACGACAAAAACAGCCTGAGGTGCCCTGAGGAGACTCAGGCATCCAGAATGGCCCTGAGCAGCTCAGCACCCAGGGGCTCATGATAAACAGGGAAAATGGAAAGAAATGCAAGGCAGCTACCAATTGCCCTGACATGGACTGGCTGGTGGAGGATGAAGCCATCCTCCTAACTAATTGCAGTTGATCTTGGACAAAGCAGGAGCGAGGGAGAGCAACATCAGCCCATTGAAGTGGGAAGCAAGAGCCTCTGGATAGAAACTTGGGTGCTGAAGGAGCTGCGGCTCAGGCTCAGGTGCTGCCAGACCCTGGGGAAGGGGCTGGAGCGGGAGACGAGGAGCGAGAGACGGGAAGGAACAAGGCAGCACCTCTCACCCCAGACGGATGTGGGTGGCTGAGGGATGCCCGTGCATTGTTCCTGGATCCGGACGGGGCTGCAGGATATCCTGGAGTAGCTGCCAGACCCCGTGGCTGTGAGGATGAGGGAGCAGCTGGATTTGGCCCTCCATCAGGTCACTTGGTTTTATTTCATCTTGTCCCTGAGAATAGTCGCTCAAAAGTGATACTGAGGTTGCAAGGACATCATAGCAATTTGGAGTAAAGCAGGAGAAAAGGCTCAATTTGCTCTCACCTGTTAAAAAGTGAAACCCAAGGGGTTATAGTGACCTATAATGGTATGTGCGTGTTGGGTGAGGGGGTTGGATTGAAAAATCACAGCCAGCAAACGGCTGGCTGGAAGGAGGGGAAGTTTCCCAAGGTCTGATAAGCCCTGGGGACATGTTGGTCCGGTTCTATCTGCCCAGCTGATAAACTGGGGCTGGCTGGCGCCTCGTGCACCACCTCAAGGCCAGCTGCCACCACCAGCAGTGGTGGCCCCCACATCCCTGGAAGGTCTTCTGCAGCACCCATGGGCGCCCAGGAGCGCCAGCAGCCCCCAGGCCGGAGACGGACCTGGTCTCGCCACACGTTGCCTTGGCTTCTTGCCATTCTCCCAGTATCAGCCTGCTAAAAATAATCTGGAGGCAGCAAGGAGAAGGCGATGAGTACTCAAGCTTTCACGACTTTGCTTCATATCACTTTTTCATTTTGGCATATGGGGCTGGATGGGCTGACGTGGCTACGCTTTCATCCCAAGGGGCCCTGGGAGCTGGGGAGGGGACCCGCCTTTCCCCATCCACCCCCAAATCAGGGCCAGAAAAGCTCCACTGTGGTGCCAGACCCAGTCTGGTTTCCTCCCATCTGCCTTCCTGGCAACGGGAGGCTGCCCACAGCGTTGGCACTGATCCTGCCACTGACTTCCCTGGTGACCTTGGTCACATCTTTGCACCCTGGTGAGCTCGGGAGCCCTCAATGCACACCAGCAGACAGGGAGACCTGCCTTTGCCACTTGCATAATTTGCTTTGGGGGTCATTCTGTGGGTTCTGGCTTTTTCTCAGGACTTGGGTGACAGGCTGAAGAGGGAGGACAGCAGTCCCATGCTCGTGCCTTTGAATACCTGCAATCTAGGTGCACAGCTCCCCCCTGCCCACGCACTGGGGAGCTCAGCACTGGCTCCTGCTCCATGGGGGGCCACAGCTCCAGTGAAACTCTGGGACAATATCCCCCTGCTCTTCCTCTTTCTCCAAAAGTTGCTGATTGAAACTGCTGAGAGGTCTCAAATATTCAAAAAGACCCAGCGAGCACCCAAAGTATGTATTTTCACCCTGTCTAGGTGATTACTTAGCTGCCCGCCTATTATATTTGCATCTCAATTAAATGCACCAGGAAGCTCATAGGGGAGCACAACCAGAACAGGGTATTTTAGGCCACAGGCCAAGAAAAAACATCAGGAAAAGAGTTTCTTGGGGGGAAAATGAAGGTAGAAAAAGTTTGGTTGGTCTTGGTACAAGAAAAGAGCAATTGAATCAGGTGAAATAGTCCATTTTGGAGCCTAAATTACTTCTTTAAATTGTGCTGGAGGACATATGGTAAGGAAATGTCAGCACAGAGGTAGTGTAAAACCCTTTGGGGACAACTGGTGTGAAAGATTCTGACTTGGGTAAAAAAAAAAAGATCCTTTTTTTTTTCTCCTTCCTAAAAAATGTGATGAATAAAATAAGAATCCATGAAACGTTCAGCTTGACGTGACTCTGCCTATTTCTGTGCGAGGAAAAAAAAAAAGAAAACCCACGACGCTGTGACTCAAAAATGCTGCCTGGTGCCGGCAGCAGCTCCTGTGCCACTCGCTCCCAGCGCACCCCAGTTCCATGCCACCCCGAGCATCACCAGTGTCTGTCAGTCAGGCCAGCATCTCCCGTGTAGGATGTCTGTCCTGCCTCTTGCCTGGCTCAATATCACCTGGCGATGTGGAATCAGGCATCAGCTCCTGCCGGAGGTAGTGGGGATAATACCCAGCTTTTAAAGGATGAAGTGTGTTGGGCAGAGGAGCCAGTCCCGGCTGCTGGAGCGATTCCTCGTCAGCATCTGTCAGGGGAGATTAATGCCTAAGTAGGTTGTGGGCTGGTTGCCAGCAGCGTTTTTAATAATCAGATGCCGTGTGCTGTTTAGGCAACCCGCAGAAATGAAGTTGCCTTGTTACAAAAGTAAATTAATTTGTTGACATGAAGTAGCTCATTTGCTGGGGATGGTAAATATGGTGACAACCCTAACCCATGCTCGAGGGTCTGGCATCCCCTAAATTCTCTCCAAGACTGCAGCATCGCCCATACTGGCCTTGGATATCAGGGCTAGACCAGCCAGATGAGGAGGGCTCTGCAACCAGCACAGCTCCTGCAAAAAACATAAATAAGGCCCTGAGCTGGTGCATACAAGGTCTTGCAGAAAAAAAAAGGGCAAATTCCTGCCTTCCCAGAAAATGGGCTAAGCTGGGTTTGGGTTTTGGGGTTAGGAGCCCACATTCTAGGATCCACACCTCATGGCATGGCCATGGCTGCAGTGGCACCACCAGGGCAAGTGTCACCCTGAGCCCCATTGTCTGTGTCACCAGTCCCCTGGCATTTGGGATATGGTGTAAAACGGTCCTTTTCCATCTGCCAGCGACCAGCACGGAACTGTTGCCTGATGCTGCGATAAGATCACAGCCCAGAAGGCCAACAGTATCCTGGGCTGCATCAAAATAAGTGTGGACAGCAGGATGAGGGAGGTGATTCTGCCCCTCTACTCTGCTCTTGTGAGACCCCACCTGGAGTATCGTGTCCAGTTCTGGAATCCTCAACATAAGAAGGCTATGGGGCTGTTGGAAGGGGTCCACAGGAGGGATATGAAGATGATTTGAGGGCTGGAGCACCTCCCCTCTGAGGAGAGGCTGAGAGAGTTGAGGCTGTTCAGCCTAGAGAAGAAAAGGGTCTGGGGTGACCTTAGAGCAGCCTTGCAGTACCTAAAGGTGGCTACAAGAAAGCTGGGGAGGGACGTTTTGTGAGAGCATGTAGAGATAGGATGAGGGGGAATGGCTTTAAATTGGAAGGGGAAAGATTTAGACTAGACGTTGGGAAGAAATTCTTCATGATGAAGGTGCTGATGCCCTGGTCCAGGTTGCCCAGAGAAGTAGCTGCCCCATCCCTGGAGGTGTTCAAGGCCAGGTTTGATGGGGCTCTGAGCAACCTGATCCAGTGGAAGGTGTCCCTGTCCATTGCAGGGGGATTGGAACTGGCTGATTTTTGAAGTCACTTGCAACCCAAACTGTTTCTATGATTCTATGATCTAGGTTGTTTTGGAGTTTGCACTTGATTTGCTTCTACATGCAGAGAAAAACAGCAGGTTCAGGAAGGAATCACAGATATATAAATGGATAGTCCTCTTGTACCAGCTCATCAATCCTAATCCCTTGGGATGCTGTACTGCTGGTGGTGAGAGGTGGGGAGCAGAGGGGAGGACGTTCTCCACCTTGCCAGACCCTCCTGGTCAGCAGAGGCCAAAGGGGTTCTGGCATGTGCTGAGGCTTCATCAGGGCTGATGACTCTGACTGGTCACCAAACCATCCTCATCCTCCCCGAGGCTTGCTTGGCACCAGCCCAGCATTAAACGGGAGCTTAACTGCCCAGAGAGGCTGTGTTATTAATAGAGCCGCGGTGGAGCACGCTGCTTACCGGTCCCAGAATAGGCTGCCGAGGCAAGGGGATGCCTGAATGGGGTTGTCTTTGCAAGGGAGCTCCCCAAAAGGGCAGTGAGGGCAGGAGCTGGCACAGCTGGAGCCGTGCTGGGCCTCGTCCTGTCCCCATCCCAGGGCAGCCGCAGCCAGCAAGTGCTGGCATTTCACAGCCGCAGTGAAAACACTCCTAGAGGCAACCCAGGCTGACCCCTATAAGAGGATTACCAGGCTATTAGTCGATTGGGGCTGTGGGGAGGATGTTTGGAGAAATTTGCTCTCCCACCCCTCAGGAAGGGATGTTTGCGGTCCCCAGTGGGTGCCCTCCCACACGCAGAGACACTGGTGATTCCAGGGCTGCGCCCCCCATCCGTGTCCCCATCCCTCTCAGCCAAAGGCCACCAGCAGAGGTGAGGACAACCATGGGGAGAAGACACCCAGTCAGGCTGCATCCGGCACCTGGAGCCCTGGATGGGCTCACAGGCAGGATTTTCCAGGGTTGGGATTCGCACTCGGCAAGCCCGAGCCCCGACATGCCTGCATCTCATCCAGCACTGGTCACCGTTTGTGGGACACGGATAGGAAAGCTCTTCCCCCAGAGCTGGAGGGATCCCAAAGACTTACATTTATTTAACCTGAAAACGTAGCAGGGTGGAAAGAAATCTGGGAGCAGTATCGACAGCAAAATCCCATTATTTGCCATGAAATATGCATGTGCTGTAACTGTGTGGGAAGAGCATGGGCTGCATCCCCAGCAGCCTCTTCCTCCGATCCCGGCCAAGCGTCCTCACTCCTGTTGAGGGCAGGGAGACAGGCAGCTCAGCAGATCCCAAATTTACGTGCCAGGACAGAGAACGAATCCCTCCTCGTGCTCTCGGGGAGCAGTCCCAAAACAAAACACTGTGCTGCAGTGCTTATCAGGCTGGCAGAAGCAGCCTGTGCCTAAATATACTCTGTATTATTTATAATTCAAGGAACAAGTCAAAGCCGTGCTGCCTCTGCACTGGCCAAAGGGCAGTGCCCATTGCATTTTTTTCTCTTGTGCTGCTCCCATCCAGTCCTTTAATCCCTATGTTGACTTGATATTTGGGTCATTTGGGGATATTTTCCCACCAGCTCCAGGGGAGAAATTCCAGGTTAATTCATTTTCATTCAATGCTGCTTCTACCATTTGTTCCCATCACTTTCTGCCACTCTTGCAAGGGCAAAAACTGGAGCCACAAAGGTGAAAAACCTAGTGAAAATTCCTCGCTGGTGGAAAGACCTCAGGAAGCACAGGGATGCCCCAGAGCAGGGTTTAATCATGGCTAAATAATTTTTAGTTGTTGTTGAAGCTGGAGTGGGCTCCGTCGGAGTGAGACCTTGGCTGTGAGACCACAGAAAATAGTACCCTCTTGTCCAGCCAGTTCCTGCCTCAAACCCAGGATGCTGTAGGGTTTTTGAGGTGCTGCCTGGTTGTGCTTCTTGCCAGGAGAAGGTTCAGTGCCGAGCTGCCTGCAAGGGAATGCTGGGGCCAGAGAAGCAGAGGTACAGACTAGGAGAAATCTGTCTGGAAAGCTTCCAGGAGGAGAAGGACCTGGGGGTGTTGGTTGACAGCGACGGAACATGAGCCAGCAGTGGCCCAGGTGGCCAAGAAGGCCAATGGCATCTTGGCTTGGATCAGAAACGGCGTGGCCAGCAGGTCCAGGGAGGTTCTTCTCCCTCTGTACTCGGCACTGGTGAGACCGCACCTCGAATCCTGTGTTCAGTTCTGGGCCCCTCACCACAAGAAGGATGTTGAGGCTCTGGAGCGAGTCCAGAGAAGAGCAACAAAGCTGGTGAGGGGGCTGAGAACAAGAGGAGCAGCTGAGAGAGCTGGGGGTGTTTAGCCTGGAGAAGAGGAGGCTGAGGGGAGACCTCATTGCTCTCTACAACTACCTGAAAGGAGGTTGTGGAGAGGAGGGAGCTGGGCTCTTCTCCCAAGTGACAGGGGACAGGACGAGAGGGAATGGCCTCAAGCTCTGCCAGAGGAGATTCAGGGTGGACATTAGGAAAAAAATTTTCATGGAAAGGGTCATTGGGCACTGGCAGAGGCTGCCCAGGGAGGGGGTTGATTCACCTTCCCTGGAGGGGTTTAAGGGACGGGTGGATGAGGCGCTGAGGGACATGGTTTAGTGTTTGATAGGAATGGTTGGACTCGATGATCCGATGCGTCTTTTCCAACCTGGTGATTCTATGATCTTGCACACTGCTGCTCTGAACCAGCTCCAGAGCATCCCACCTGCTGGTGTAAAGCCAGGCCCCAGGCTCCAGTATGCCAGGGAATTCTCAGTTGGATTCAGCCTCCCACACCTCTGCCAAAACACACCTCATGGGATGTTTTGCTGGGATATTGTGGAAATGGTTGGGTTTTGCAAAGTGGGGTCAGGAGGCCCCACGGGGTGCACCAGGCTGCGTTACACACATACTTTGCCTACATTATTTATCACCCTTTTTTTTCACCAAGCTATGCTCCAGCACCAGGAGTATTTCCATCCTTCTTCCCAGTCACTCTGGTGAGACTCCACGCTGCCAGAACACTCTTCGAGCCCTAAGCCCAAAGAAGGGAGGTTTCACCCCAAAAGCAGCTCACTCAGCTCAGTGCAACCCAGTAGCTGTTCCATGCTAATGGTTGCATATGAAGTCAGCACGCAGCTAATTACCTCCAGCAATAAAGAAACCCGGTGTTTGTAGTGAGTATCTGCTTTAAAATGATGTTTTACACAACATAAAAGGATTATTTTATAATTAGCAGTCATCTAAACCCTGGTCTATTGAAATTATGATATTAAACAGTACACAGTTCTCTGCTTTTTAAATATCATCTGGAAGTTGATTAGTTTTGCATTACTAAAGAGCAACCCATTGAAATATTTAATCTTCATGAGACCTTTTTCAGATAAATGTTAAGATTTCTCTCTTCTTTAATTATTTTTTTCCGCCGGTAATTACTCTAACTTTGCTTACACACACACAAAAAAAAAAAAAAATTCATCAAAGCAATCTTCCTGCAATGAAGGGATCAAAATAGTACTGTGATTAACACCTGGAGCATCTTTCGGTGTTCGCTGCCTGGCACAGCTCCAGGCAGGAGTTAGTACTGCTGCTGCAAGCCCATCTACCACCCTGAAGACCAGCATAACCCAGCATGTGATGCCCCAGGGGAGATTTTCTTTTCCCAGGGGGTTGATGCTGGCTCCAGGAGGAGTAGGTGGGAAGAGGGTAGGTGAGATGAGGCCATCTTCCCTAGGGGATGTATGGATTTATACAGGATGATGAGAGATTTCAGACAGGGATGAACTGCAAACCGTGACACCAAGATGCTCAGCAGCCCACGAGCTGGAGCATCAGCTGTGGGCACCTGAAACGGCGTGGGGCTGGGCACATAGGCAGGGATGATGGGAACTTCTGTTATGCTAAACCCAGAAGCTTCACGGAGAAGCTTTGAGGGGCTTGTTTCCTTTAATACCACACAGAAATGCTCATGGGCATCGACGGTGGAACCATCATCACATGTTCTCAGGGACAGGCAGGTGCCAAACTCTACAACTCAGCGTGGGAATGTGTATGGGGGATGGAGGAACAGATACCCTCATCCCTTCTGATCATAAATGCAAAGAAAAGGAAAAAATCCTAGACAGGAAGGCCAGGAATCACTGGGAGGAGCAGAATCCATCCCACAGCTGGGCTCTGCCCCGAGCACGAGGAGCAGCCAGCTCTGCTCGGCTTTCCCGGCCATGTCTGCATCCGTACAGGGAATAAACCATCTGGATTTAGACACACTTGAAATTCAGCTCCTGCTCCATGCCAGTCATCGGAAATGATGCACTTGTGAAATGAAGCCAGGAGAGTAGTATAGAGAGCTATTTTTCAAATGCCTTAAATAGCCTGAACGTTTATTGTATAGGCAATGAAAATCTTACACGTTTTGGTCAAATAATGAGGATAACGTTTCTAGCTTAAGGAAAACACTCCTAACATCAGCAAAGGGGAAATGTACATTTAAATTTATAATTTTAAGCAACAAATTTGCATACAAATATATACTTAGAAATTTGAAAGAGCTAAATCATACATTTTTGGCAGGCTTGTACTTGCAAAAGAATTTTCCAGCATGGATATGGCATTGTATTAAAATCCATTAAGTTGCTTGGAAAAAGAAAAAGAAAAGCTATAGAAAAGTGAAGAAGCTCTGTGAAATGCAGCTGGGTTTTTCCCTCAGGCACTTCCTATCATGCAGCTGTGCTGGTGAGACCTGGGAGCATTCGATCCCTGCCCGGTAAATGCTCTAAAAGTCACCTTTGTGCCCTGGCTTTTGCAGCCTGGGCATGTCGCATTTGCCCCTAGATTTTGGGTTTATTTGGGGCTGGGGACCTCCGAACTCTCTTTGTATCACAGAATCACAGAATCACAGAATAACCAGGTTGGAAGAGACCCACTGGATCGTCGAGTCCAACCATTCCCACCAATCCCTAAATCATGCTCCTAAGTACCTCATCCACTCTCACCTTAAACATCTCCAGGGACCGTGACTCAACCACCTCCCTGGGCAGACTGTTCCAATGCCTAACCACCCTCTCCGTGAAGAATTTTTTCCTAATCTCAAGCCTAAATCTCCCCTGGCAGAGCTTGAGGCCATTCCCTCTCGTCCTGTCCCCTGTCACTTGGGAGAAGAGGCCAGCTCCCTCCTCTCCACAATCTCCTTTCAGGTAGTTGGAGAGAGTAATAAGGTCTCCCCTCAGCCTCCTCTTCTCCAGGCTAAACACCCCCAGCTCTCTCAGCCGCTCCTCATAAGATTTGTTCTCCAGCCCCTTCACCAGCTTTGTTGCTCTTCTCTGGACTTGCTCCAGAGCCACAACATCCTTCTTGTGGTGAGGGGCCAGAACTGAACACAGTGCTGGAGGAGCGGTCTCACCAGTGCTGAGTACAGAGGGAGAATAACCTCCCTGGACCTGCTGGTCATGCCATTTCTGATCCAAGCCAAGATGCCATTGGCCTTCGTGGCCACCTGGGCCACTGCTGGCTCATGTTCAGTCGGTTGTCAACCAGCACCCCCAGGTCCTTCTCCTCCTGGCAGCTTTCCAGCCAGGTTTCTCCTAGTTTGTACCTCTGCTTAGGGTTGTTGTGCCCCAAGTGCAGGACCCGGCATTTGGCCTTGTTAAACCTCATGCCCAGCGGTCCAGCCTGTTCAGATCCCTTTGCAGCCTCCCTACCCTCTAGCAGATCGACACTTCCACCCAGCTTGGTGTCATCTGCAAACTTGCTAAGGGAGCACTCGATGCCTTCATCCAGGTTGTTGATAAAGACATTAAACAGGACTGGACCCAGCACTGAGCCCTGGGGAGATACTGGCCAGAGTTGAGTCCATCTTCCCTGCCCAGGGAGTGGGGTGCATCCGTGGATACCACACTGAAAAGCCTCAAAAGATTTGTTTTCATTCAGCTTTCTTTTCTAAACAACATTGGGAGAGCTTTCTTCATGTTTGACCTAAAGGACCCCAAACCCCTTTGTCCTCATGAGAGCTCCATTTCATTTCCCCATGGAAAGGATTCACCCCGCATGACCCAAACCCGCAGAGCCCAAAACCATAATTTCCAGCAAAGAGCTGCCCTGACCACTAACCACACATGGTTTTGTCCCATTGCTGCAAGGAAATCTCTCCTCCAAGTGGTGACATGCTTTTAAATAACCTTAAATATGCCTTTAAAATTCTTCTCCTCCTTGTTTAAGTATATGATTGTTTTCACTTGCAGGAACCTTCTCAGAGATATTCATGGCTGATGTATTGCATAACTCCTCCTTTGCACATGGAGAATCACTTGTTCATCACGGAGAGCCCAGTGCTCCATTAACCATCCTCATTTTGCCTGCATTTGACTCTACATCATCCCCCAGCACCTGCACGGCTGGGAGGAGGACTGTCATCTGTTTCCCCATGGTTACACACTCCTGGCCATGGATGTGAGGTCACCGGCTGCTGCCTGTGTTCTCCCTCACTCCACGGTGCGTTTCTGTGGCTCAGAGCACAACACGTGAAGGATCCCCTCTAAAGGAAAAAAAAAACCAAACCAACCAGGAATTAGAAACAGCAATGTTGCTAGGGAACCGGCTGTGAGTACTCAGTTCCTTTCTCCCCTAAAGGAATTCAAGAGAAATCCCTGAATTTCAAGTCATGTGCAAAGAGACTCTTGGCTGGCGGTTCCTGAGCCTCCAAGCTGGTTCCTCCAGGTCGTCAGTATTTGGCAAAGCCAAGAGCTGCTCCTGTACCCAGGGTGCAATGATGTTTCCATTCCCTACAGCTGCGTCACACATGGAGAAGGCAGTGATGGAGAGTGGAGAGAGCAGGGATGGACAATAGGAAAGAGAACAATGAAGGATGGTGAAGGAGGTGATGGAGGATGGGAGAGACAATGATGAAGGATGGAAAGGGTGGTGGTGGAGGATGGAGAGGGCAGCAGCAATGGAGGGTGGGAAGGGCAGCAATGGAGAATGGACAAGGAGACGATGGAGAATAAGAAGGACAATGATGAAGGATGGGGAGCACCTAATTGGTGGGAGCAGAATTGAGTTGGGTATGACTGAGGGCTGTGGTTGTGGCCACTTGCTTGACCCAGAAGAAAGTTCATTACCTTTAGGACAATCTTGAACCAGTGGATGTTATTTATGAGCCCCCAGCATTCCTGTATCTTTAGGCTTGAAAAAGGCATAGAATCTTAATTATGTTAATGAGCAACACAGGGCTGAGAGCCCTCTAGGATGCCAGGAGGGGTGCGTTGCCATTGCCTGGCCGATGACTGCAAGCATTTTGCTTGTGTAAGCCAGGAGCACTGTGTGTCCCCACCGTGTCCACCCTGGCCCCAAACTCAGTCAGTCTGCAAAGCACAGATCCCTCCTCATCTTCAGGGTGTTCCTCCTCATGTCATTCCTTGGGAAGCTGAAACCTGAAACTCAGTGCGTAGCCACGTATGATTTCAGAGTGCTGAACTGACTCTTACCCACATTGTCTTCCAGCTTGGGAGCCGACTGGCTTCTGCTACTAAAGATAACTCTGACTTTTTCTACTTTTTCCTGAAAATATTCAAAATATTTTCCAAAGCAAAGCCCCGGAGGATGCTATTTTCATCTCCCCATCAGGCTGAGAAGCTACTCATTTTCCACCCACCAAAATAGCCATAATTTTACATGGATTCATCATTTCTTTTCAGATTGCATCCCATGGGATCCCTAAGCAGCCAGGGAAAGGAGATTCCCCCAGTGCTGCCCTCTGCCTTGGTGAACACATGTCAGACCTTACAGAATTGCTGCTGCACTGCTTTTTTTCCCCTCTCTCCTGCAAAGAGTTTGGTTTTCTACAACTTCCTATTTCTTAATCACTGACTGTTGCAGAATTGACAGTCTCGTCTTTTCAGGGGATGTTGAACTGAAGGGTGTTTGAAAGATGCAGCCAGGATAACAGGATTGTTGCTGGCATTGCAAAATGCCACCTGGATGTAAAGTCAGCCAACGGATTGCAGTATTTCCCAGATTAAGCCATTTTAAAGAATCTGACAGCGTGGGAGATTCTGGCAACAGGCAGTGCTGAGATTCAGCTCCCCATCACCCGGGGTTGATTTCAGGTGCTCTGGTTTAATTCAGAGAAAAGACATTTATTCCAATCCCCGTGGGGTTATTGGCTCCGGAGAAGGCATGGGAGGCTCCAGCTTCAGGAGGTAGGTGATGGACAGAGAAAGAGGGTGGATGTGCAAGCTGGGGGCTGAGCAGGTTGATTTTGGAAGAAGAGCCCTGCTAAAGCAGAGCAGACCTTGTCTTGCACCATCAGGGGTGTGAAGGATGTTCTTTGCTATGAAACCAGAGTGACAGCGCAGTGACCCTGGCTCCCAGGCTCCTGGCTGCTGCATTAAACATGAGTGAAGAAATCACCACGAGCAGCCTACCAGCTGCTGCTCATCCTTCAGCAGCTCTTAACAATCTAAGAGCCAAATTCAAACCCTTCAGACTGGGGGGCTTGAATGGGTGGACTGGATTAGGCTGCAGCTAATTGGGAGCCGAATCCTCCACCCTAAGAGCTCTCAAGCAGAGTCACAGGCTACACTAAGCCACTGTCTTTTCTATTTCTATGGCAGCCAGGGCTTGAATTACTTGTCCATGGTAAAAGCCATTTTCTTTGAGAGGTGCCTTGTTGCAGCTGAGCCCCACCGGGTGGATGCGCGGAGGGGAATCTGACATCTGGCTAAGACCCAAGGACTTTAAAGAAGATTTTCGTCTAAAACTCTACATAATCCTATGATAACATAACCTGAACTTGTTCTCTGAGTCACCCTTTTGCCACCAAACTGACCCAAACTTCAGTAATGACTTGTAAGCCCCCTAGACCAGCTCGGTGCTGGGAAAACAAGGGCATGTTTGTACATATCCAGAGCAGCAATTTAATCCTGCCTGCTTGGGGGAAGAAAGCAAGGGACAGGCTTTTCTCAGGAAAATATAAAGCAGCTCCCTCTTTTCTAAATTATAGTGGAGGTGGGATAAGTTCAGCCCTTGAGGAGGAGGATGATGGGGAGGATCTTGTGTCCAGGTCCCAGATGGAGACTTGATACACTGGCATCCTCCAGTCCTTTCCACCTACCTCCAGCCCACCATGATCTTCCTCTGAACAGGGCTTGAGCTTTCCCACATCACAGACACTGCCCCCAAATTCGTGGTCCGTGGGTAGCCTTTGGCATCAGCAGGTTGAGGGACCCAGCTGCCCCTTAGCTACGCTAACTCCTTCTCTCCTTCTCCTGCCACAGTCACCTTGTTTAATGTCTCCATAGAATCATAGAATCACCAGGTTGGAAAAGACCCACCGGATCATCGAGTCCAACCATTCCTATCAATCACATCATCCCGATGCCCCATCAGACGCAGCCTCCCTCCCCGTGCAAGGCACCTGCCTACTCAGGCGCTGGTTTAACCCTGCCGAGGGATTAGGATTACACACACCGTCAGGCAAAAACATGCTCGGGGAAGAAAAGCACTTAGTGGTGTATTATTTTTTTCCTAAGTAGGTAAATATCTCTGTTGAGTGAAATATATTAATATCCATCTTCAGGGTCAGAATGGGATTTGATGCTGTAAATCTCTCTCTGGGCCAGCTCGCTCCATGAGGTTTAGCCTGGGGTGACCCAGGCTGGAGCGTAAGACCCATGTCTCAAGTGTGGACGAAGCCATCCCTTCTACCCCGTCTATCCCAAAAAAGCAATGGGACTGAAGGGAAGGGGAAGACCTGATGTGAAATCCAGCTGCTGAATATCAAGAAAAGGCAGGTAGATGAGGTGCTTGGGGACATGATTTAGTAGTAGACAGGTACGGTTGGAGTTGATGATCTCTAGGGTCTTTTCCAACCTAATGATTCTATGATTCTAAGAAGGTACTGGGTCAACAGCCAACCTGGGAGCCATCTAGGCTATTTCTAAGGGTGATTCATGGAAATATTTCCTATCAGGTCAGTAGGAAGGTCAGTAGCCACTTCAAGTGTCATTTTATTCACAGAGTATTTAAATGTGCTGGGGTTTTAGCATCCCAAAGGGAAAAACCAACAAAGCAGTAATGTAGAATAAATAATACAACTAAACAATAAATGCACTGATGTAGCAAAGACCAGGGAGCAGCAAGGATTTGGCTCTGGACCTTGAAATGGCTACAGAATCAGCTCATATGCTACAGCCACTATCCATCCCAGGTTTACCAGGGACAAAAAGCAAGTAAGCATACAAATGATGACCATGCAAAACTCTGGGTCAGTTAAACTTTGCACTAACATTTTCCCAAGTAGAAATACTTATGGTGCATCCCTGGAAGTGTTCAAGGCCAGGTTGGATGGGGCTTTGAGCAGTCTGATCCAGTGGGAGGTGTCCCTGCCCATGGCAGGAGAGTTAGATTTACACCATCTTTAAGGTTCCTTCCAACTCAAACCATTCTATGGTTCTATGAGTCTATGTCTAGGGCAGGGGAAGCTGTGAAAGGGCATCTCAGCTTTAAGAGTAGTTCATTTTTCTATTTGCTGCTTATCTTATGATATTTCTTCTTTGAGTTTGCTTTTTTTTCTGTCCTTCTAAGCTTGACTGCGAAAATCACAAAAACTAAAAACATTAAGAAAGAAAGAGCAATAAGATTAGGTCATTTTACAAATTACTGGTCTCTAGGAGCAAAGGCATAAGGGAGTAAAATCTAACCCAAATCTCAGGAGGATCACAATTCCCACCACCAAGAGACCCACACCCATGGGGACTCTGCCACGGGCTCTCTGCAGGCTGGGAGAGAGGGGAGCAGCCCCTCCAGTTTTATGTGTCCAACATAATGCCCTGGTCTTCCTTAGTCCCAGCAAAAAGAAATAATCCTCTAAATCCCAGCAGAGGTGGTGATGGGGAGATGCATTTTCATGTCATAAAAGCGCTCTTCAAATAATTGCTTTTCTTCATTTGCTGACATTTAATGATGGGAAGCCATAATAAAAATTCCTTTCAGGGTGAGGCAATGTGACACTGGGGTTTTAGTTTTTCCACTGAAGTTAGAAAAATTCCCTGTAGATGGAGCGAAACAATTCATTCCACACTCAGGACTTTTTGTTTGGTTTTAATATTTAATTGAGGGGAGGTAATTTCATGATCAAAGGTCAGTTCAAGGCCAATGTTTGCAGGATTTTGCTTAGAAAATGGTGAAACCAAAGGCTTTGACATTTTGGGAAGGCACGTTGCTGGTTTTCCTATCACTCTGTGCTAAAGGATTAGTGGGAGAGCCCCACTGTGCCTCCTCCTGCTCTTCCTAACAGGAGGGGCAGCTGAGGCAGCTCCTGGCAGAGATACCAGCCTTCCTTGGAACTGGCCAGCACGTTAACCCTCGTGCAGAAGTGATTTTATGCCATATTAAGCATTCCCCCCAAAAGCAAAGCTCAGCCGAGGTTTTCTGAGCCTTGCAGCCTTACAGAGACTTTACTCCAAAGAACAGGAGTATAAAATCTTAACCGTTACTTTCAGTGTAGTCCCCAAAATATTTTCCTCAGTGACTCCTGTATTGATGTTTCACAGGCTGATGATGTGGCAAACATCTCCACATACTCTGTTGTGGCTATTCCCAGCACAATCCTGCTGTTCAGCTGCTGCCCCTTGCTCCCAAGTGCTGGGATGGATGGTGCCCCCTCCCCAGTTCAGAACAGACCACCATGATACAGGGCACTTTTTTTTTTTTTTCTCTTTTGGACCTATTCTCATTTAAACCCAAGGGTTTCCAAGCTTGGCAGGATTTTCCTTCTGAACTAAGGTCTCAAATTGAGTGTGAGCTGTGAACTCCCAAGCCAGACCGGTCTTCACAATCCTAGCAGAGGGCAGCATCCCTGTGCAGGAAGGGGTCGGTGACAGGCACATCTAAGGGCTGTTGGGATGCTCTGGCAACAGGTTGGCCACCAGCTACAGGCAGCACCCAGCCCTTCATAGAATCATAGAATCACCAGGTTGGAAAAAAAACACCCAATCATCAAGTCCAACCAACCCCATCAATCACTAAACCATGTCCCTCAGCACATCACCCACCCGTCCCTTAAACCCCTCCAGGGAAGGTGACTCAAGCACCTCCCTGGGCAGCCTCTGCTAGTGCTCAATGACCTTTTCCATGAAGAATTTTTTCCTAATGTCCAGCCTGAACCTCCCCCGGCAGAGCTTGAGGCCATTCCCTCTCATCAGTGGTGTCCAGCTGCCTCTTGCTGTATTGGTCCTCCTACTGCGTGACAGAGTCTCCTTTCTATCATATATCCAGTTCCCTAAAGTACCCACTCACCGGAAAAAAAAGATGTTTTAGAGGCAATTAATATCCAGGCAATATATATCGTTGCTTCCTATGCTCGTACATTTGTAATCTGAGTCCCTTGATCACTTCTTTCCCTCCTCTGCAATGCCCTCTGGGGACAGTCAAGGCTGAGGGTGCCCCAGCCCAGCACCGTGACTCAGACCCACAGGCCCCCCTGATCCATCCTTGCTAGGGAAGGGCTGACCATAAAATATACCAAAGGCTTGGGCAGCGTTCCATTCTCCTCCTCATGGCTTGGTTTGCTTTGGGGAGCTGTGCCCTTGCCTTAAATCTGAAAAGCATCACAACTGAGAAACCCAAAAAAGGTCAGGAGATTATGTTCCCATTTAATTAGCCACATGGCTCTGCTTTACCACCAAAGACAAAACAATCTGACTACGCCAAGGATACGCCTGGACACTACGTGTTACTCACACTCATTTATTTGAACCAAGTGCATCGTCCACAGCCCATTTCATTACTCCTTGTCTGCTCTGAGCAGGCTGATTAATTTGAGTAGAGGGCTCGTCTAAGGTCACTAGTGCCAGAGGCTGTACGTGGCCTCGAGTGATTTTTCATCCTGAACTCAACAGGAGCTAGGACAGGCTGACCAAACCGTCACCCGCATTCACCTACATTAATGTTATTTCCCTCCAAATCCTTTCCTATCCAGCTGGCAGGCACCTAAGGCCATGGTCACAGCTCATGCAAACCTGGACACTAATGCCCACAAGCAGCAGCGTGCTGGGAGTTAGGTCAGCAAAGGCTGAGAGATGGTCAAAACCTCATAGCATCCTCAGGCGGAGAGCAGGAGGAATGAAGGCGTTCTGCTGGAGCTAGGGAACATGCAGAATATACTTGGAAAAACATTTCCATTGACTATGACAAGTACATTGTGGTCATCTTTCACAGAACAAGCAAAGCCCCTGCCAGCCTAGCTAACAGCCCTGCAATGAGAGCACTAAGTGGTGAAGTATTTAAAAGACATGTAGATGTGGTGTTTACGGACAGGGTTCAGTGGTGAACTTGGCAATTATAGGTTTACCCTTGGACTTGTGGATCCTAAATGTCTTTTCCAACCTAAATGATTCTTTGATTTTATGATGGGGGAATATGTTGAGGACCTTCTTCTGTTCAGAGAGCAGAGGGTGAAGACAAGCCTCAATCCACAGATGAGGCTCTTGGTGGATGAACCAGAACTGAGCTGGTATGGTTTCTGGTCCTAGCAGAGGACTAGAAGAGGCCTCGGGAAAGGCAGCACTGTTGAGCCAAGAGCACAGGCACAGCTATAGCTTCTCCATCCCCACACACCCCAGCTGGCCCAGTGCTGTGTGATGTGAACACTTGCAGCCCTCCCCTGCTGGAAGTGCTGCCTCTGCACTGACATGCAATTTAACACTAGCACAGTGCATCTACTCTGTGTTATGACCTTGAAGAGCATCCTCCTGATGTACTTTCCTTCCTTGTAGAAGTTGGTGGGTGTCAGAGTGGGTACGACTCCCTGTAGGCAAGTTTTCCACTGGAAACCAGCAATCCTGGGCAATGGGAGGATTAAGCCCCAGAAAACAGAGAGAGGGGGTTACAGCATGGGAAGGCAGGAGCCCAGGCTTGTAAGGACAGTTGGAGAAGCAGCAGAGTCCTTAGGCTGTGCACCTCAATGCCCAGGTCCTTCTTCTGGTAGTTCACTTTCTGGTTTTAGGACATGACGCACCCATTTTTAGTGTGACTGTGTGCTGTGTTTTGGCCATGCAGGATGGTCATAGGCTCAGCTCATCTAGCTCTCAGTGCCTAAAAGCTGGATTTCTACCCCAAGTGCCATGGTCCCTTGTAAAGCCCATCGCCAGAAGAGACCTCCCAGGCAGCATAAGGTACAGCAGGTACCCCAGCACACCTCTCCATTCAGATGCAGTGATTCACACTGCTTTCCTCCTGGAATGATAAAATGAGCCTGGAGTGACTGATCCCAGCTGTGGCTGTTGGCTCCCAGTTGCCTGCACGCAGGGACATGGCCCCAGATCCTGTCTCTCTCTGTTCTCCACCAACCTGAGCTGCCTCCTACGAGAGCAATTCAGCTGCAATGCTTTGCAGCAGAAATGACACAGGAGAAACCCTCTCTGCCCTGCTCAAGGTGGGGTGCTGTGTCACTTGCTACATCTCCTGGACCGTGTTGTCACAGGCAGCTCAAAGCCATCGGGGTTAGCACGTTGCATCTCCACAAGGTGGACGCCTCACCTGCACCAGGCTGGATGGAGACATCTGGGAGGTGGGATGGGATTAATTGCTCCTTGGAAGTGCCATGCTCTCTCCATTGGCCACGGAGAAAAAATTGCAAAGCAATTTAATGACATATTAAAATATGAGCAGCCCTTAGAGGAATTAAAAACAGACACACCTTAAAAACCCCAAGGAGCAGCCTGGCTTCTCCTCCTTGATCATGTGGTGAGCGTGCCTCAGCCCTACTCCAATCTCAGCAAGAGCCTGAGCATCCTAGGGATGTAGCGGAGTCCCTGCCACCCCTTTGAAACCTCATGGGACTCCTGGCAAGCCCCATGGGGAATAAATCACAGCAACACCCTCTCCCTCTAGGAAGCATCTGAAAAGCCAGCATGGTGCACGTGCTCTGAGGCGGCTCATCCGCACGTAGGTACCTATGTCCCTTCTGCCCTACAGTTGCCCCCATGCCACAAAAGGGGGGACTAGAGGACACCCTGCCTCCCTGGCAGCTCCTCTGTGGAAGCACATCTTTTGTTGGGTTTCCATGGAAACCAGCACTGCACACGTGCCAGCCAGGCTGGGAGGCTCCCACCCCCAGAGATGCTCCATGTCAGACCCGCATCTCCACGGGCATCTCTCCCTTAGCATCGCCCCACACCCATCGCTCCTCGGGATATTTTCTGGCTGGTGGCAGCAGTGAAGAGCAGTAGGGCAGGGAGCAAACCCATCTGCTCGGTAATTCAGAGGATCCTGCAGGCACACAGCATGTGGCCATTGGCCTGCTTTACTCTCTGCAAGATGTGCTTGCAGGTGGCATCTGGAAATACCCAGTTCCTGGCCTGGGGTGATGTGGAGTAATGCAAGAGATGCATTCCTAACAGAGGTATAAAGTTTAGGTGAGGAAAGATCCACTTACAAGGATTTTTCTTATTGTAACTTGTTGCCTCTGGGTCTCAAACAGATTTCTCGCAAATAATCGCAGCCCTGCTACCCTCACCCCAGCCCTTCTCTCTCCTACGTACGTTTGTTTGCAGCTCAGCTCCCTGCTGCTTCTCCCAGGCTGTTATTTAACAGCGTCATGCCAGTGTCTCAGCTGCGTAAGGAGGGACGCACACTCCGAGCAGCTCAAGGGAGGTGCTGCACTGGCTCTCCTCCATCTGGCACTGCAGAAGGGATTGAACTGCTCCGTGGAGGCAGGCTGGTGAAGGAGCAAGAGCTCTTTCCCACTGCATCGGGGTGGAAGGCAGCGTGCAGAGCTCTTCCTACCATCTTCCACTTTTTCTCTAGTCGCTCTGTGCTATTAAAACCTTTATGAAATCCTGACAATTCCGCTGCTTGTCAAACTAAACACTCTCCCCCAGCGTTTCCAGACGCAACGCCCTGGTTACTGTCCTTCACACATTCCTCACTATTAAATCACAAACACTTCTGCAAACCCATACGAAGCATCTACCACCTTCCCTGAGATTTGACACCTGCCAGACAGAAAATACCATGGAAAAGTTAATTCGTGCTCTTGCCCCCAATGAGAGCAATGCAAACCCTGCTTGCAGCTAGCAGAAAATGCTTATCCATTTCTCACCACAGGAGAGAGAAGGCAAGTGGGAAATACAGCCCCAGGAAAAGAAGGAAAGTGAACTGCTGCCCATAGCCCATGGTCAGGTGGAGACAGAGCGATCCCCAGATGGTGGGGATCACAGGTAGTGTTAGCAGCCCTATCCATGCTGATAAGGATCTTTAAACCCTCTTACAAATCCTGTGGGTGTCCCCTGGGTACTTGTTATCTCTAAGGAAAACATCCGAATTCAAGAAAGGGTGTGAAAAGGGGACCATAAAACTTTCAAAAAGGAGATACTGCTTCCAGTTGCATCCAGCTGTGGGGCTGGCTTCTTCTTGAATTGAAATCGTGAGGTTATGGTGGGGGATGCAGGATGCAGGAAAGTGATGGTCTTTACTGTAGCACTAACATATTTACACGTCGTAAAAGGTAGCTTGTTTCTCTGTGGTTTGCCAGGGTTAGTTCCATAGAATCATAGAATCATAGAATCACCAGGTTGGAAAAAATTACCAGATCATCGAGTCCAACCATTCCTATCAAACACTAAACCATGTCCCTCAGCACCTCGTCCACTTAAAACCCTCCAGGGAAGGTGACTCAACCATCTGCCTGGGCAGCCTGTTTCTTGACTAGTGAATGAATTTGAAGACAATTTCTACTCCCAACTCATGGCATTTTGCAGCCCTGTGCATTCCTACATCACGTACTGACTGATGACTAGCATCCACCTGAAACTCTCTGGGGTCAGTGAGACTCACCCTGTTTGGGTACAGCTGCTCTATAAATCCCCAGCACCCCAGCATTTAAGCAGGAACTTATCCCTAGATATGCAGCTAATACTATTGAGTGAAGCAAAACTTGGGCAAGTTTCCTTATTAAGCACAAAGGCAAGTGTTTACCTTCTCCAATAGGATCTGGAAAATACTTTGTTTACTAAGGCAAAAGTAGATTTTAATTTTTTTAATGCAGCCTTGAACTTACAAGCTCCTGAAATCCAGATTTTTCATGTTGCTTCACTGCTGCCTTTGCTTTCTGGTTGCATACAACGCAGTAAGGGTGCCACGTCCTTGTCCCCACAAGCACTGAACCCTGTATTTATCACCCAAAAATTGCTATGCAATGCAAATTGCTCCGTTTCCAAGAGCGCCGGACGGACAGAGCACATTTTCAATGCACAGGGCAGAGGATTAGGAACAGCCTCCATCATTTGCAACTGCTCTGCGCCAAGTGGGAATAAAAGTTTCCAACTGAATTAGAAACACAGCTCTGTGTGCAGATTTGTGTTCTGCGAACATAGCTATAAAGAATAAAAAAAAAAAAAAAGCAAAAAAAACTTGGCACGCACTCATTCACTTTGAATCAATTTGCTTTGACCAACCACACGAGGTTTCCGCAGTTGCAGCCTTGCCAAAAAAAATGCTGCTCATTTAGGAAAGCAAATTCCTGAGGGACAGCGGGGAACCTCCAGCACCACAGGGAAGATGCAGCCCCCAGAGAAAGCAATACGGGCAGTAGGTCAAGGGATGTGATCTGCCCCCCCAATCTCCTGAGACTTCGCCTGGAGCTCTGTGCCAAGCTCTGGAGTCCTCAGCACAGGAAGGACATGGAGCTGTTGGAGTGAGTTCAGAGGAGCCTATGGAGATGATCCGAGGGCTGGAGAACCTCCCATGCAAGGCCAGGCTGAGAGAGTTGGGGTTGTTCAGCCTGGAGAAGAGAAGGCTCCTGGGAGACCTTAGAGCAGCTTCCAGGACTGAAAGGGGCTCCAGGAATGCTGAGGAGGGCTCAGGGAGTGCAGGGACAGGACAAGGGGGAATGGTTTTCAGCTGAAAGAGGGCAGATTTACGTTAGATCTTAGAAAGAAATTTGTTACTGTGACTTCAGGGAGGCCCTGGGACAGGTTGATCAGAGAAGTGGACTCTGCCCCATCCCTGGAGGTGTTCCAGGCCAGGTTGGATGGGGCTTGGAGCCCCTGATCCAGTGGGAGGTGTCCCTGCCCATGGCAGGGGGTTGGATCTGGATGGACTTTAGTGTCCCTTCCAACCCAAACCATTCTATGATTCTATAATATTCTGGAGCATACAGAGTGTGTGGCCATGTTCTCCTGGCTGTGGCACTAGGGATTGTGCTGCACACTGGTATTTGCTGGTGTTCGTCACTTCTTCATCATGAGTCTGTCTGTACCCCTCAGCTCTCCTGGTTTATATAAGGACTGCAGACTCCTTTTCTGAAGCAAAGTGATGCTAATCTATAATCAATGCTTCAGAAACCCAACACTCAAGGATCTTATCTTAATGCACTGATTGCAATATACTCCTGAGTGATTCTTCTGTTTGAACAGTGCTAGTCAAAACACTTCACGTCTTGAATTTCATCTGGTGGATATCGCTAATGAACTTACTTCTGCATTTTCCGTAGTTCAAAAATTGCCTGCCGGAGGATGAAGGGAATCATAACATCTTCCCTGCGACCTGCAGAAAGAGAAAAAGGAAGAGCTCTGACAAATAAATGATTCATTACCTCGCCTTCTCCCAGGCTAGGTGCTCATGCTAGCATCTTAAGAAGCCGTCTCCGCACGTGGCTTCTCTAATTGCACAGAAAAGAGCAGTCAGTGATGCTTTGCCATGGTGAGCAACGCCTTGGGGCTGGCACTGCCCAGGCAAGGTGACCCTTCTGCTGGGGACACCCTCAGTGCCATCATCTCTGAGAGGAGCAGCATCTCTCCTTAATCTTAAATAAAAAGTCCTGCTTCCACAAGAAATACCAAAAGCCAGAAACCCCAATCTCATGCCAAGTCAAAGGGACAGGAAAGAGAAACAAATCAAATATCCATTCTATATCTCCACAGGACAAATACATACATTATTGACACCAGCAAGATGCCAAAGGTCACTGATGGGTTGCTGTACGCATGTTCGTGAAAGAGTAATTATCCCATTGAGTTTCCAGTGTTTGATGACGCAGAGGATAAACAGAAGTTTCCTGTTTGGAGCCTCATAAACACCCTGAGCAGATAAACACTCATAAGCAAGGGGCTTGGGATGGGGAGGCACCAGGCAGCAATCCTCTTTTATGAGAAATGAGATTGGAAAAATGGTAATCTCCTAAATGGGCATGGCTTGTGGGCTGATAAACAGAGCTCCTGGTTATTACGGTGATGAGCTCAATAGAAAAAGTGTAATCCCAGCCCAACTGTTCAGGGGATCGCTGCCCGGCCTCTTCCCCCTTCTCCCAAATCATCACATTAGGCTGATAGGAGAAAATAAATGAGATCTCTTTGCGCCAGGTTGTATAACATCTTTGAACAGAAGCATCGAGCTTTGCGCTTTTATCTGGGGACATTGGTGACTTCCTACCCTGGATCAGGGGAAAAGAGCTTCAATCTCCTTGCGTGCAACTTGTGTTCTCTGGTTCCCTCCTTTCACTGAGCGTCTCTGGTGGATCTGGATCCCTCGGTAGGACCAGAGAGGAAGACTTTGCATGACGGTGCATAGGGAAATCCTTTCGCAACTGCCGAAACCGCACGCTGGGAGCGAATTAAAGACAAAGGACAAAATGCTATTTGATGTATTTTTGTTTAGTCTTAAACTAAAAAGGCCACGTAGAAGCTGCAGGCAGCATAACAATTAGTGACGGGATAATGACTACCCAGCAGCACCGAAAAGCTGTATGAACATCACAGACCCACAGCACCAGCCACATCAAAGAAATACAAACAGTACCAAATTAAATCAGCCACCCAGGAAATCAAAGCAAAGGGACAAGGTCCTTGTTTCTGGGAACACACCCACAGTCCTTTCCTCCAACCTTTTCAAACAAATAGCTTTCCACAGTTTGCCTAGAAGGTCATAAGGTTTGTGCTAATGCAAGTGGAATCAGAGGGGTGGCAAGCGGAGGGCAAATGCAGGCAGTTTGGGGAAGTCGGTTTTTAAGAAATAGTTTTGAACACAGAGAATAACAAACAGACCTCAAGCATGCGTGGCATTTTTTTTTTCCTTGATGTATTTTGCATGAAATGGAAAACTAAACCAACGAGCGGTATATACAGTAAGAATAAACAGTGCAAAAATACAACAAAAGGAAGATTATAATTTCAAATTGGCGTGCCCTGCATATGCAGCATTTCAAGTGCTAGGGAGTAGATCCGCCTTTATTTCTGCTGTCTGCAGGGCTGGGTATAAAAGATGTCAAACTGCAGATAAAACTAAGTGTGCTGGGATGACAATAAGGTAAAAAGATGAAAAGGATGTTTCATACAGCTAAACCCATGATTCACATTCAAACATTAGGCTCTAAAAATAATCCCAAAAATCGTGTTTGAAAAAAAATTGCTTTTTTTCCCACCTGAACAGCTCTTGTCTCTGGAGTTAAATGTGGGATGGATATAGGTGTTTAGGTTCACAATTTACTGCCAAGCAGCAGGAAGACAGGATGGTTTTGAGGTTCCCTGTGGTAGGATGGGGTCTGGCTGGGCTCAGGCTACCAGCTGGGAGAGACTGCACTGTGCAGGGCCATTCGCTGCTCGGGACGTAATCAAGACACGGGAAGGTGGAAGGAGTGATTCACTCTGGACTTCAGAAGAGCTTTTGATGCCTCAGCACATGAAAGCTTTGCTAGAGGGATAGTAAAATGTGATTGGGAAAAAGTGATTTTTTGGAAAGATAAAAAGGTGAGAACAGGAGTAAGGGCATCAAAGACTGTGGGGACCGCACATGCTCCTGTGTGCCGGCAAAGCATCACTGTCACGAGTCCTGAGGGCTACGGGGCTGTGCCGTCTCCTTCGGAAATCTGCAGGCGCAGTGGCAATGAAGTGGCAGCATGGATTTATAACTACAGGAAAACCTCAACAGGGCTCTGAGTCCTGGAACACCACAGCTTTAAGGACTTTGTGCATCATGCGAGAAGCCTTAGCATCCATTTTTCTCTCTAGCGTATTCTCACCTCTCCTTCTTTCCATTGGGCACTGGAATAGCTACCCAGGGAGGGGGTTGAGTCACCTTCCCTGGAGGGGTTTAAGGGACGGGTGGATGAGGTGCTGAGGGACATGGTTTAGTGATTGATGGGAATGGTTGGACTCGATGATCCGGTGGGTCTCTTCCAACCTGGTGATTCTATGATTCTATATCTCTCCTCCTTTAGGTAGAGCATCCCGAGTGTGAGTGGGAGATACCCTTTGCTGGGAGTCAGGGACAGGGAGTGATCCCCACCAAGCCTCATTTCCCAAGCTGTCCTATAGAGGAAGGTCAAGAAGTTTCAACCCACCAGGAAAAGCTGCTTCCCTCCCAAACCAGCGAGGCCATGCTAACTGGGTGAGGGATTTGCTTTTCACGACACCAGCCTGATGCAACACCCAACACCAGAGGCTGTTCAAGCAGCTGTCTGACGGCCTCTGCCAGAGCTGCAAAGAGCAGCCACAGCTCTTAAAATAGACTTTCTCCATCCCGCCCCACACCGAGGCTTGGAAGAGGTGCCAAGGGCTCTGGTTTGCTCTCTCCCACCCCTGCTCTTCCTCGCTTTGGGTCTGTCAGAGGACACAGGGAGGTGACGCTCCAGGCTGCTCCAAGAACCCACCAAGAAATGACGTGACCATCAGGTCCAGAGAGGTTCTTCTCCCTCTGCACTCGGCACTGGTGAGACCGCACCTCGAATCCTGTGTTCAGTTCTGGGCCCCTCACCACAAGAAGGATGTTGAGGCTCTGGAGCGAGTCCAGAGAAGAGCAACGAAGCTGGGGAAGGGGCTGGAGAACAAGAGGAGCAGCTGAGAGAGCTGGAAGTGTTCAGCCTGGAGAAGAGGAGGCTGAGGGGAGACCTCATTGCTCTCTCCAACTACCTGAAAGGAGGTTGTGGAGAGGAGGGTGCTGGGCTCTTCTCCCAAGTGACAGGGGACAGGACGAGAGGGAATGGCCTCAAGCTCCACCAGGGGAGGTTCAGGCTGGACATTAGGAAAAAAATTTTTCAAAGAAAGGGTCATTGGTCATTGGGTGGTTGAGTCACCTTCCCTGGAGGGATTTAAGGGATGGATGGATGATGTGCTGAGGAACATGGTTTAGTGATTGATGGGAATAGTTGGACTCCATGATCTGATGGGTCCTTTCCAACCTAGTGATTCTATGATTCTGTGATTCTGTGAAGGACTCTCTCCCAGGGCAGGGGCTTAGGGAGCTTCACAGCACCATGGGGCGAGCAGCTGGGATGTTCTGCCACTCTGCACTGCTCCCCCACTCCTTCAGAGCTTTTAAAAAGCATCTAGTATGAGAAGCAGCATATTTCAAGGACACTTCATACAAGAAGAACTAGCCCTTGAAAGCCTGCTCAGTACATGAGGTTGTGTCGGAAGCTTTTTACACAGATGCTGAAACCTTTTCTCCTGTTTCTGCAGAGATGAAATGCTGCACAGACAGCTGGGGAGGCTAAGATGGGTTTTTATGTCTGCACCTAGCCTGCAAATGGGACTGTTGTATCACTCTTCTGCCAGGTCCGACATAGGAGTCATCCCTTCTTCCACTGAAATGCAAACAAAAGAAAAAAATCTTAATTTTGACATATTCTACATATTGTGATTTTTGTGGGATTCTGGATTAAGTCTTGGCTGTGCCCAGTAATGCACAAAAATTAAAATAAGAAGGTGAGCTTGCCTCCTGTTGAAACACAAGACAGGAGCCAGGGGGAGGTCACAGACAGAGGTGGCACAAGATCAAACCTCATAAATTCAGACAAGAAATAGAGTTTTTGCTCCAGCTGTGATCTGGCAGATGGTAAATCTCCTCACATTCCCCCTTGTCATGCAGGACCTTGTGCCAAGGGCTGTACAAGCAACAGACCTTCCTCCACAGGGTGTTTCAAAAATGATACTCAGTGCTTCCTTCATGAGGGAGCAGGGAAGCTTCGATAACAGAGAATTTCAAGGATCTTTGAAATCAGCAGATGAAAGATGCTCCAGAAATACAGAGCAGTGTTATTTTTAGAATGGATGTACCTTAAAACCTCTCCCCTTGTTTTCTGACAAGGGCTTTCTCCCAGTCTAGAAAGGCCAGCAGAGCAATGTGAGCAAAACTGCAGTGCAGAGCAATAAGATAGAAGGGAAGAAGAAAAATCACAGAAAAAAACAAACCCAAGGTGAGACGGGCAAAGGTTTTCTTTCTTTTTATTAAGGAGGGTAATTTTAAAATTATGAAGAACACTATCAGGCTACCATAAATGAGAAGACCATGATAAAACCTGGATTACTGGAGAATTTTCTGCCAGATGAGCAAAAACATCAAGAGGAGCCAAACATCCCCGAGCATCCCTGCACCATGCACTGCATGTACCGGCATCACTGTGGCAGGTACAGCAGTGGTGACTGCCAAGCAATTTGCCAGCCCTGCAGGAAACTTGGGCACTTGCTGGAGGAGATGAGTTAGAAGGGCTTTGCTGAAGACAATTCTTGAAATGAGGAGGGTAATCCAGTCAGACCAGGTATCTTTTGGGGATAGTACTGGCCTCCAGACACAGTTGGAGAAGGAGAGATGCAGCTCTGCCCTGGATGGAGGGTTTATCCCAAACCTTGTTCTGCTCCAGCCATCATCCTTTCCAACACAAGGCCATGTGTTTCCTTGGAGAGCTCTACTATCTCCAAAAGCCTCTGGAAATGAATATTTATCTTAATAATCCACTTCCATTCATCATTTCTATTGACCCAATGCATTCTCTTTCAGTGTATAATGTAGCTCTGGTTTATTCAAAAAGGGGCTGAAAGGAAGCAATACAAAGAAGAAAGATGAAATTGGCTGAACAGAGCACAGATGAGATCTTCTGGGTCTTGAGGAAGGTACAATTCCTGTTACATATGGGACTGAATGACTGAACACGTTCAACAGGGACTAAAACTATTTGCTGTAAACTTGAGGTTAAGCAAAGCTTAGGTGCCAAATGATGAGCCAAACTGAGTTCTGCATAAAAGCTCCACCAGTTGGACACAGCTGGGCTTCGTCCATCATTTGCTCAGCACTTTTCTTCATTTGTGTTTATCTCTCCTTTTCCATAAGACACAAAGATCTTTGAAGAACACCTTTTGCAAAACACCCACTTCTACAAAATTAAAGCCTAAAAATAGGGAGCTATCGAAGTGAGACATTTTGGTGGGGGCATCCAAGCATGCTTTCCCCAGAAGATGTTGCCACAACTTAGCTTGTCCCCGAGGCAATAGTTTCAGAAGGTAGAGGGGTTTGAGTGTCCAATGGATCTAAGGACAGCGTAGAGTACAAAGCAGGGTGGGAGCATCACTCCCCACCTTTGCAGTTTGCTGGCAGGAAGGTACATCCCTTGTAAAGAGCATCCACGGCAAGATGCAGTAAAGGTGCGCTGGAAAGGGGGTGGCACGACACCTGGGAGCTGAGCCCTCCATCCTGCAGCTGGTGGATCCCGCTCCCCTGGCAGTGTGGGACCAGGGAGGAAGGAACTGCATCCAAACAATGAGCTGCAGGAAGCAGCCGCCCCTGCCCAAAAGAGAGGGCCTGACTCAGCCAGCACTGACTCAGACAAAGCTTCCACCAGTCAAGGCAGTGGCCACAGGCATCCACAGTCCCTGTTTTCCCTCATAGAATCACCAGGTTGGAAAAGACCCATCAGATCACCGAGTCCAACCATTCCTATCAATCACTAAACCATGCACCTCAGCACCTCGTCCACCCATGCCTTAAACATCTCCAGGGAAGGTGACTCAACCACCTACCCGGGCAGCCTCTGCCAGTGCCCAATGACCCCTTCCATGAAAATTTTTTTCCTAATGTCCAGCCTGAACCTCCCCTGGTGCAGCTTGAGGCCATTCCCTCTCATCTTGTTCCCTGTCACTTGGGAGAAGAGCCCAGCTCCCTCCTCTCCACAACCTCCTTTCAGGTAGTTGTAGAGAGCAATGAGGTCTCCCCTCAGCCTCCTCTTCTCCAGGCTAAACACCTCCAGCTCTCTCAGCTGCTCCTCTTGTTCTCCAGCCCCTTCATCAGCTTCTTTGCTCTTCTCTGGACTCGCTCCAGAGCCTCAACATCCTTCTTGTGGTGAGGGGCCCAGAACTGAACACAGGATTCGAGGAGCAGTCTCACCAGTGCCGAGTACAGAGGGAGAAGAACCTCCCTAGACGGGCTCGTCATGCGGTATCTGATCCAAGCCAAGATGCCATTGGCCTTCTTGGCCACCTGGGCCACTGCTGGCTCATGTTCAGTCGCTGTCAACAAACACCCCCAGGTCCTTCTCCTCCAGGCAGCTTTCCAGCCAGGTTTCTCCCAGTCTGCAGCTGCACGGGGTTGTTGTGCCCCAAGTGCAGGACCCGGCACTTGGCCGTGTTGATGCCCAGGGCTGAGCTGGGGGCGCTTGGACACCATGCGACTGGTCCATCTTTCTGGAGGGAGATATGCCCTCCGCATCCAGCACATGAGGAAAAAGGTCCTGCAACAGCACCCTGAGGTGCAAATGCACACCATGCCCTAGAGACTGGGGTTTTAGCTCAGAGACAGATGGGAAGAAAACAGCTTTTAAAATCACCCAAAACTGAGGAAGGTGGCACAGAAACAGGTGTCTTCTCATCTCCCATCTGGGGTGTGTTTTCCTCCCATCCTGTTTTTTCCAGTTTTCCCTGGCTCACTGAGCTGCACAAATGCCATCTCCCCTCCAGGACTTTGAGAAAGCTCCCTTTTTTTTCACTTGCCTTTAAAATTTGGCTTTTATCTCCCAAAGTATGCAGGAGAACCCTTTGCTGGAGCACGCAGCTGGAACCCCTCAGTGGAACCCAGTGCAGGCAGTCCCCACACAGACCTAAGCACTGATGTGGGAACCAACCAGATACTCCAATGAGAAATAAATTGTCACTAAATTATTTCTAAATAAAGCATTTTTGTTCTCTTCTTGTGCTTGCTCCATGCTCAATTGCCAAGCGATCTGGAGGCCCTTGGATCATAGACGGCCTCACGTAGCAAATAGATAATCATTCTGATTTTTATTAACTGCCTGAAACGTTATCCCATGGCAATGTATCGCCCTGCGTGCCTGTCCCCATCAGTGTCTCTGGGGTGCTGGGTGACAACATCTCCTCCTCGAGGGCTGCAGGGTGGCTGGAGCACCCCTGGCTGCTGCTGGAGTTCTGGGGGTGGCAGGGGAGGTTGGAGTGTGAGAGGAGGAGAGGAGACGGAGGGAGAGCCACCTCCTGCCTCCCATCTGCTGCCATTGATGCCCGGCTGCTGCAGTGCACAAGTACACACCCTCTGACAGCTTGACTGGCAGGGAAAAAAGCCAAGCTCGCATGCTGCCAGCCAACGCTCTCTCTCTGCTCTAAGGCAGCTTACGAAAGCCATTTGCTATATTAATGCCGACAGCCTAGTCCACACACACACCCCAGCCATGCACCTTTTTCCATGTTCGTGCCTCAAAAGGCAGAGGTTGGTTCTAGGAAATTAACACTCTCTTTGGGGAGCTTCATATCCCAGGCTGGACGTGGCCTCGGCGCTCTGCAGCGTCTCTCACCCAGGGTTGCAACCTACAGGGCAGAGCCCATCCTGCCAAGCCTCTTCAGATGCTCAACCACCGGGCCCCTGAATTGTGTAGCTCCAAAAGGCACAAAAAGCATTTTTCTAAGCTGTGAATTTTCCCAGTGGATTCATCTAACTGACCCCTCTGTTTTCGCAGCCCAATAGCAGGATTTCCAGGAGGAAGGAAGTCTCATTCCCAGTGAGAGTAATCAAGCATCTCACTGGCAAGGCATGAAGTGGCCATTCACACACCCAGAGCATCGTGCTTGCTCCACGTAAGCAGAGGTGCCTCCTCCGCTCCTATCACCCATCCCCAGGGGAGGACATTAGGAAAAAATTTTTCACAGAAAGGGTCATTGGGCACTGGCAGAGGCTGCCCAGGGAGGGGGTTGAGTCACCTTCCCAGGGACGGGTGGACGAGGTGCTGAGGGACATGGTTTAGTGATTGATGGGAATGGTTGGACTTGATGATCCAATGGGTCTTTTCCAACATGGTGATTCTATGATTCTGTGATCTTATAGGCTTCAGCACAACACCTCAGCCCCCAACGTAGACAGGACAGCCTTGATTTTGCAGGGCACTGCTGCAAATCCAGCAATGACCATGTCTGTTCCCATGCCACAAAGGAAAGCTGCAGGACAGCCCAGATCTCTGTTATTCATCCCGATTTTACAGAGAAACACAAGAGGCAAGGCAGCCTGTGAGAAGCAGCTGCTCCACGCAACCGGATTCACCCACGTACACGTAGAGAAGCTGTCACTCTCCAAGCACAGCACAGCTCAAGGGGCCAAGTTCACCTCTTCATACTCAGCGCTACAGGGCCAGGAAAGGCAGGAATTTGCACTTCAATCGCTAATGCCACAATCATCGCGTGCCCAATGCTCTGTTTCTGTTTGGGGCAGGACAGCGTTGGCGCCGATGCCTTCACCATGGAGAACTTCTCCTCCACTTTCCAATGTGAAATCTGTCTCCAGCCAGCCCCGAGTACTGACAGGTATGTGGCTCAAGCACAGTAGCAATTAAAGTGGTGGGTGACAGGGTCCTAAGCAGCTGCTTCTTTACAGTGGATCTAAAAGATTTAGAGGCAGAAGAGGCTGGGAGAAGACAGCCCTAAGGACATGTGGATTCAGGAGACGTGCAAGCAAAACACAGCTGCAGCTTAGAGCCTGCAAGAGCAAATGTAGGGCAATAAATCAAGAGAGTGAAAGCGACTTGAACATCGATCAAAAGTACAGAGAAAGCATCAGGGAGACGGGGAAATAACAGAAACTTTAATTCAGGATCCTACCTGCCAGTGCGATAAATATTAATGGAATAAGTCGGAGAAAGGGGAGGCTTCATTGGGAAAGCAATAGCAAAAGCACTGTGATTGATTTCCCATCAAGCAATATTTGACAAAGTAAAGCAATTAAAGGCTGAGAAACAAGATATAATTTTAGGGGAGTGATAAGCAGGGTAAATGGGTTTCCAAAGAACCGATAATCAAAGCTTTGGAGTTCACTTCAGGCCCACTGACACTGGCTCGAATTAAAGTGCCCAGCACTTCACCATGCTGTGCCCTTTGAGCGTCCTCTCTCCAGAGGGTCTCTCCTGCTGTTCAGGAACCAACAAAACATGTTTTAACCTCAGGGCTCTATAGGCCTATAAAACTCAGAGCCGTCCACAGAACAGATGTGCTGTCTGTACAATGAGCCACAATCACACATTGAATGCCACCATCAATCTCCTGTCCCACAGCCACCAGCTCCAGAGCAAAAAGCAGCAAGGAAACATAAATGTCCTCTTCTTCTGGACCTCATGGGCCACTGGAAACTATTTGCATTCCCCAGCTGTCAGAAGGGAATAGTTTCCAGCCTGAGGACTGCCATTTTTCCAGTTACTTTGTCCAGTTTTTGTCCCCTTTAGACTAGCAGCTATGCACAATTCAGTCTGAAGGCATCATGGAAAATGGCCTGGATATTTCTCTTCCAGAGAAGCTTATTGCTGCCCATGAAAAATACCCTCCTGTTTATTTCCAGCGAGCTCATCCGAGTAAGCAGACATGGAGGTTTCTGTCTAGTTTGACGGTCAGTGCTGTATCCTGGGAGGGACTCCCTGGGACTCTCACTGGCATCAATAATGTTGCAAGAACTGAGTTCATTTAACTTTTTACTCCAACAGAAACTAGCTATTGTCTGTTAACTAGAGCTTCTCAGTGCTGGTAAATCACCAGTGTACAAATTTATGCAGGGTCTTCCACTGCTGGGATGAGATCCCTCCTCTCCACACCCTCAATGCTCCCTCACTGAGCCATAAAGTGAAGCTCCTTTACCAATTCACCACCCACCCCATCCAAACCTCACCAAGTAGGCTCCACTGTGCCACACACCACAAGAGGAGCTCATCAAAGCAGCTTTTAATTGCCAGAGTAACGACTTAGATGTACAAAAATTCCAGCAAAATTTGCATGACTAATTAAATAATTAAACACAGCCTGAAAACTGAGAAACATAATCATGCATCCAAAAATCAAAAATGCCTCCCAAGCACTGGCAGCAAGAAATAGGAAGGGATTCACCTCTCTGCATGCCCCATCAGTGAGACTTGTAGATGGGTTGTGTTGTTTTGATTAGAGACCAAGCCTAAGTAACGGCACCACTGGTTCTCTGGTGAAGCCTTTGATCTCTGCCCAGAGCTGCTGAATCCTGAGCTCAAGCTAGCAGCCACATCGATAAAGCAGGGCTAAATCTGGTGATGTCAGTGGAGTGAGGACTGGGTGCTGCATGCAGCCCCATGAAGACCTCTGTATAGGGTCTGCTAGCCCCACTTTCAATAAAAATGTTCAAAGCTGCAAGCCACAATGCCTTGGTGTGCTCACAATAGGCCTTGGTGTGAGCCCAGGACCCCACTGGGAACCTGGTATGGCAAAGGTCAGACTTGTGTCTCACCTCCCACATGCCTCTCAAACTTAACTTCAGCAAAAAGCAAATCCCCCTCTGTCCAGCCACGTGTACTGGATCCAAAGGGTTAAGCAGTGTCATCTTCCACCAAGGAGAAGATGATCTATACCACCTCCTTCAGCCTTGCTTTTTCAAGCCAGCTTATAAAACCCACTTAAAATATTAATATGGAGATGGACAGAACTACAGGGGCTAAAGGGGAATTTGAAAAGATTAATTCTCTATTGCAGCCCGAGTCTTGATTTCATAAGCTTAAAAAGCAGATTCCCTGAGACTCTCCTGGGCTGCAGCATCTCGACAGGACATCAGGTCTGACAACACCGAGACATGACAGAAGCCAGAACCTGACACACTTTTAATTCTTAAAAAAAGAGCAGCAGCAACACAGGGTAGAAGAAGGAGGGAGAGGAGATGGGAAATTCAGCCCTAACGGAAACGTCTGGGACGCTGCCAATATTTTACATTCTTTGTGACAGAGTTTGCCGCTGGCTCCACTGCCTGATGTGATTAGTCCAAGAAAAAATTGGCCAGTGCCTTCCTAGACCACTGCTGTCAAGGTGGCTCTTGCCCACAGTCAATGTCCTTGCAGTCACCAGGAGCCCTGCAAGCCCCTGAGTACCCATGTGGGAAGTTCATTATTTCTTTCCTCTGTGATTGGTGACGTTATCTGGAAGAGCACGGACACACTTTCAATCCAACTCTTATCAACACCCAGATGCAGAGGGGGAAAAAAACCTTCCTAGAGGTGTAAAGGTCTAACGTGCATTTCAGTTCCAGAATTACTCTGCTAAATGATTGCACCTCGCAGCGCTGGTCACTAAAAGGGTATAGTACACCTTCCCCATCCCTAGCTCCTCATAAACACTGCACCGGGTTGAAACTTTTTTCTAAGTCAATGTGGTTAAACAAGTGCAAAACCTCTACATGCCCAACCTTGCATATGTTTCCACCATGCTTATGTAAAGTGATTAGTGATAAACGGATAAAAATCCAGTGTGTGGATGAAGTGAAATAGCTGGATGAGCCCATCACAGGGCTCTGCTTGGAGCAGCTGTACTGCGCACACCAAATGGAGAGCAGCTCCTTACTACTGAAAGCTGAGAATCAAACCAGAGCATCGCACTGATTTCTCCCTGCCCCAGCATTCAAAACCAAACACTCTCTCCTGGGCTTGCTGCTAAATGCTGGCTCCTAGTGCTGAGAGTGGCTGAACTTGCTGGGTTGCTCTGGTGGGTGAAGATTCCACAGCCTGGGCTATCCACCGCAAGAACAGACCACCCCATCCTATGCAGGGAAGGAAGCTGGACTCAGTGATCTTTGTGGATCACTTCCAACTCAGAACATTCTATGATTCACCCCAACAACAGCTACAAACAGTGCTGGTTCCATTAGCAGACCTTGGCTTGCCTCTTTGCTAACTGTGCAAACAATTCCTGTGCGGTGCAAGTGTAAGTAAAGAGATGAGGAGCACATAAGAGTGTATTTCTCTTATTTACTGAAGTTGCTGAGAAGCATTAGGGCAATTCTTAAAAACTGCTCATGCAATCAGGAGCTTAAGCTCTCATCAGTCTCTAAAAAGTTTGTTATTCCTGGCTGTATTCACAGATCCAGATAAGAGACTCTGTAGAAAAGCAGATCCATTAGACCCTGTATTGTGGAGTCAGAGTACATAGTGGGGACTCAGAGCAACCACATTACTGCATTTGCCATTTTTCAGAGCACCCGCAGGTGTCCAAGCCCACATGTGCAAGAATGTGGAAAAAGCATCTAAAATCAGGCCCACAGAAACAGGTTTCCTACATCTAAGCTGCACTGGCATAACTGGAGCTCTCGTTCACTAGTTACTTCTTAAAAACACTGCTCATTTTTGATGTCTCTGAGCAATTTCATCAATTTGGCCCTAGAAGATCATGTCGCAAAAATCAGGATCCTTTGAACCAAGTAGAAACATGTGCTCAGGTTCCTTGACACACGCTGAAGCAATGTCCTGCTGCCAGAGCTGCTGGCAGGCCTGGCTCCAACTTCTATTTTCTCAGCATCTCAGTTTGTTGATTTGTAAAGCTGGTAAATAAAGACCCACCCTGAGGCTTGCAGAGCTCCTGCTTGGCTTAACCATTTGTCAGATCAGCGATGTTGGAGCTGGGATGGACTAAGAGTACAAAAGAGACTGGTAAAGGAGAGCTACAGCCACAAAGGCGAGGATTGCCATGTTAATAATTAGCATCTCTTGCCAACGGAGCCTGTAAGGCAGACACAAGCAGGGATGAAATTGCTGTGTGCTGAGCCAGCCTCTCCACTGGGTTTGTGGCCAGTCACTGAGACTCTCCAGCTTCCCAGCATCCATAGGGATGCTGCAGTCCTTCGGAGACAGTGAAAATTATGTGTTTAGAGCAGGATCTGCATGCCTGGCAACAGGAGCTGATCCTCTTTCTTACCAAAGCACAAAGATAAACACAGCCTGCACCATCTCCTGAAGACCTCACTCATTCAATTCACTGACTGATGTACGCACTCGCTGCCTGAGGGATTTCCAGCCCTGGAGCCTGAGCAATGGGCTCCAGGATGCAGTTAGGATCTTGCTGCTTCAGGGGCTGGTGTTTTCCACTTGCGCCTTGAAAAGCTCTGCCTTGCCATCACTTGTTGCAGCTCAGGAGCAGAGCTCGGCAGAGGCTTTCATCTGGACCCCAGCACACACCTGCCAAACCATCCTAACATCTGCCTGCATAGAGGAGATGAAGTGCAACGCTCCCATCCTGGTCCTCTCATATTTTAACAAGCACGTCGCATCTCAGCGAACCTTAACACTAACATGCTCTGGAGTCACCTTTGCTACCAGGAGTCTTTTTCCGTCTCAGTGGCTCTGTGACAACCCAGCCAGGATTGTAGATGCATCCGTAAAGGTGCCTTCCTCCCACAGCCTCTTCCCCACCACCTCTTCCCTCAGCAGCACTGGGCAGGAGGTTTGCAGAGCAACCAGGAGTTACGAAGCGTAATCCCGAACAGATGGCAGCTCTAGCCATGCAGCCTCAGAAGGGCACTTTTAAAAGTAAATAGCAACAAATGTTTTGGTGTGTAATGCGTTGAAATCTTGATCTCACACAGAGCTTATTTGCTTTTTTAGTTTTTCCTCTCCCAGCCATTGCAAATAGCTGAGGACAAAAGCCGCTGAAAAGAAAGAAAAAGGAAAAAAACCTTAATCAATTGAATGTTTTAGGAACAATTGTGTTTCAAAATCAACAAGGAGAATTCATGAAAATCAATCCTAATTCAAGAGTGCTGTACTGATTTGTTCATCTTTCCCTGCCCAAGCAACCAAAGCAATAAAAATGAGAACTCCATCTCAGGCAAGGAAGCAATTGAAACTTCAAAAACATTCAACATCGGCTGATGAAGCTTGATGCAATCCCCATGGCCTGAAAGCTAAATATTCTGCAAGAGAAGCAATGTACCAGCCAGATGAGTGGGAGTTTCAGATAACTCCTATACCTTTGGCTTCCTTCTCTCAACAAAGCCAAGGTAAGATTGTCCTGCCACAGGGGAAAAGCAAAATCGTTTGCGTCAGCAGAGGGACTGCACAGATGGGAGCTGCCTCGGTTGCTCTTTGCCAGCAGGAAGCAGCCGTTCTGCTCCTACACGGTGCCCACCCAGGGCCACCACCACAGGGACACCAACAGGGCCAATGTCCTGGCAAGGAAACGTAGGGCTTGCAATGCAGATCCTGCTACACTTTCCTGAAATGCCACAGGAACACAGTCAGTGTGCCCAAAACCTGCAGTCTTTCACCTCTTTGCACAGAGATGATCCAGAAGAGAGGTTTCTCAGGAAACCAAATATCTGGGGTTTGGGCACCTGATGTTCCCTAGAACTGGTCCCTTCTCAGTGTCACACAAGGAGAGGCACTTCTCAGAATCATAGAATCATAGAATCATAGAATCACCAGGTTGGAAAAGACCCACTGGATCACTGAGTCCAACCATTCCTATCAATCACTAAACCATGTCCCTCAGCGCCGCGTCCACCCGTCCCTTAAACACCTCCAGGGAAGGTGACTCAACCCCCTCTCTGCGCGTCTGTTCCAGTGCCTAATGACACTTTCCATGAAAAACGTATTCCTAATGTCCAGCCTGAACCTCTCCTGGCAGAGCTTGAGGCCATTCCCTCTCATCCTGTCCTGTCCAGGCTGTGACTCTGGGGAGGGAGGGTCCGTGAGGAGTCCATGTGTGACAATATTGCCCTGAATAAATGACATTTCCACTTCCATTTCCCACACAAATATGGAGGGGGGGGGACACATCCCTCTGCCAGGGTTTGCCCTGCTCTAAGCTGACCTGAAGTCACGTGAATGTGATTCCCGCAGCACCCAGCCTTGTGCAAATAAACTGTGTCTCACCACCTTCAGATGGCTTCCTGGCAGCACAGAAGGCAAGCAGAACGAGAGCAAAGCGAGAGCACCCGCAGACTCACGTCATCTCGCCTTGGCACTGCTGACAACAGCTACTGAGTTTTGTCTTCAGGCAAGCAAACTCAGACTCAAGTGCTGGTTCAAAGGCATTTGGAAGATAAAAGCTTCCTAGATAGCAAGGACACACTTCCAAAGGAGGGTTTTTGTTTTACAGGCAGCGACAGCACCCTGCATCACTACGTAGCAAAAGCTGAAATAGTTACTTGCAGTGGAGATTGTTTATCTGTGCAGACGTCTTCCCAGCTATCCCCTGTGGATAAAAAGGGAGCCGGAATTTGAGCCAGAAAATGAACTTGGGAATAAGTGTGGAGTGAAATGAGGAAAGGCAGTTAAGAGAAAAGGAGAAATAAAACTAGAGTCAAAACAAAGCAGGAAGAAAAGAAGGAATGTAAACCACAGTCTGCAGAAGGATGTCAGACATCAGAGTTGCACAGTTTAAGATTTTCTTCAGAAAAGGCTTTTCCAGTTCTCTCTATAAAGTAATGAATTTTGTTCAACTTCCATCCGCCCAGTACAATCACAAAAGATAACTTATTCATAGACACTCCATCCTTCTTCCTATGTGTCCAGTGTAAGCAGCTCAAGGGAACGAGTAGGGATCTACATGTTCTGCTATGGTTGTAACCCAAGGGATTTAGAGACCACTTGATAACTCTGTGTATATTTAAGCATTCAGCGTCCTGTTCTGCTGCTTCCTGCAAAGTATTCTTATTACTGCATTGAGCAAATGTTTGAGGACTTGGCATTTAATTCTCTGTAGCACTGCAAAATATTTAGGGAACTGAGCAAGAGAGCACCTGGGATTTGGAGTTCTCTTTGTCACTCTCCTGGCAGTAATCATAGAATCATAGAATCACCAGGTTGGAAGAGACCCACCGGATCATCAAGTCCAACCATTCCTATCAAACTCTAAATGTACAGCTTGGTTTCCTTCTTGTCTTGTATTTCATAGGGAAACACACTATAGTTTCACTGTGGCTCAGCAGAGACCACAAGCTAAGAATAAGAATGTGAGGATGAAGTTCTTGCAAGGAAAGAGAAAAAAAGGCAGAGATTCATGCTCTGCTGGCCCCTGCCTGGACCAGCCCAGCGACAGAAGTGTGTGTTTGTACTACCAGTCCAAGCTGGCATCACCCAGCAACCAACAATGCTGCTCGCTCAATGCTATTAGCTTCCCGGAGAAGGTGCAAGAAGGTGACCAAGCGCCCCAGGGTAGGATGGCTTCCCTGTGCAAGCAAGGGGTGTGTTGTTGGCACAGCCTAGGTATGATTGACTGAAGAATCATTCCCATCTGAGCAGAGGGAAATGGCCATGCCCACTGAACCAAGCCTTGTCCTGAGCCAGAGGGTGAGCAGAGCAACCCATTTACCCAGCAGCACAGACACATTTGCAAGCAGATCTTTCTTTCCTGAAATACATCCATTATATTTGTTAATTTATCTGGCATTCTCTCGGAATGATTTGTTGTAAGCTTCAGTAAGAGATTAAAACTGCATTTATTCCTGAGCCAGTCATATGATCCGTTCGCTACAATGGAGAGAGGAATTACATGACCTCGCTATGTTTTTATGTCAAAACTGCCCAGGATACATCCTCAGTTGCTTGTTGGGCTTTGGTTTGATTACTCAGTAATCACATGCTAAGGTTCACATGGCTGATGTGAGGGCAAGGCACGTTTTATTTGCCTGACAACGCTTCTGGAGCTGAGCAGCCAGAGATCCCTCCTGAACCATCTTCCTCCTGCTAGAAGTACAGGTGCAGTTGCCATCTGGCTTCTGAGATATACATGCCTCTGGTGTGTTACGTTCTTGAAGGTTGGGGCTGCCCGGGGACGGAAGATTGTTGTCACATTAATTTCCAAACCCTCCACAACCTCTGATTATTATCAAGAAGAATAAACGGCTGCCAAGAGCCTTAGTGTCTGCCTTAGAGAAAACACGTTTTAATTCTACCTTGGCAATCTGTCTGTTGAAAGCAGCAGAGTTACATCCATTCAAACAGCTTCCAGCTTTTCACACAGAAGTTAAATCCACGTTTATCTTCAGTACTTTAAAAAAACCTCCCTTTGACCTACGTTGTTCTTCATGTAGAAGCATAGAATCATAGAATCACTAGGTTGGAAAGGATCCACTGGATCATGGAGTCCAACCATTCCCATCAATCACTAAATCATGCCCCTCAGCACCTCAAGTAAAGCAAAAGAGAGAGGGTAGGACGAAACATCATTCTGGCATATCTGCTAAGGGGTCACTTAGCTTTTTCTGAACGTTGTCTACTCAAAAATCAAGAACCTATTAATATCTTACATTTACACATTGCTGTTCATCCCAAATATGAACATAAAACTGCAGGACCATCTATGTCTCGTGTCACCTACTGCTGAAAGGTGGAGTAGGGCAGGTGTTTAATAATTCAGTGTAATTGTCCCCAACAGTGTAGGAGGTGAAGAAAAGAGCGTAACATTCCATGAAGAATTCAAGGAAACAGAAAGCAAGGGCAGTCAACTTAATATTCATGTGAATTATCAACGCAGGCTGCTAGAGATCCCACCACAGCATCCAAAGCTCCTAGAAATAATTCTCTTGGGAGATCAGGGAATTCATGCAGTATATCTGAAAAACATTTCTTCAGCCATAAAATTAAGCATTTCCAGCCAAACCTGGGACCTTCTGGTCCAAGCAGCAGTGGAATATATCTCACATAAACTGGACTACTACTGAAGTCTGGATTCCTTATGACATGACGATGCATCTTTCAACATCTGAATCATTAATGCAGAACTCTCTTGAGCTGGCCAGATGGTAAGTTTCTGGTACTACTGAAATCAAAGGGAGCTTCACTGCTGCCTGGTGAAGCCAAGACAGACTGCCAACAGCAGCCCTCTTGGGAAATGCACTTCTCTTGCTAAGTTTCACACTGTTTCCTGGCTGTGGTCAAACTGGGTAGGTAAGGATGGCTACACCAGGCTGGACCGATGGGTTGCCCAGCCCAGTCTCCTCAATTCCCACCAAAGCCAACAGAGGCTGCAGCAGGAGGGTATAAGAGCAAGGCACACAGACAGCAGCCCTCTCCTCTAGCACTCACAACCCCTGACAGCCTGTCACCTGGGGACATCTTTAGCCAGAGGCAGTAATTTTCTGTATTTAATAACGTTTGCTGGATGTTTTCTTCATGACCTCTTTCTTCTTGCTGGATGCTAAACCTGGATCAGGTTTAGCATCCGGCCAATATTTTGATATTAACTGAGTACACCGATACTCCAAATACTGAGTTTGCTTCAGGTACTGTTTCATCCTTGATTGAGATGTCGTTTCCCCCAGTATGACCTTCCCAAAATAACACTGTCTGTTCCACATATGCAGAATTTATTCCCCCTCCATTCCTTCCCAGTGAAAGCCTGTCCTTAGCTAAGAGCATTGTGAGGGATGCTCACGAAGGTTAACTTCAGCCAAGGACATCCTGTCTGTATAGGATCTCTTCAAAATCGAAGGTGAGAGATGATTCCCATTATGCATTCTCCGCTGGAGGAGTGTCTCTTTCCTACACTGATTATAGCCCCTGTTAGCTAAAACTAGCCTTCGTGAATCACATCAGTACTTACAATCAGGAAGCACTGCATGACACTGAAACAACACTTGGTAAAGGCGATGCTTATTTTAAATATTTTAACATGTATTTCTAATGGATGAACAACGTGACCAAAAAAAAAAACCAAACCAAAAAAACCCCATCAAAACGTTCTTGCAAAGAAAAAGAGCAGGAGTTTTATGTAAATAATGGTATACTTGTACTTGGAGGCACCTCCTCAGAGCCAAAAATTAACTATACACTCATATTTTCAGGGAGTGAATTATCATTCCTCAATGAGATCACTCATCTGGATTACTTGTGTGAATGAGAGCTGCAAGGTTTCTGGATAGCATTGATATAAAAACAGGAATGTCCCTGAAGTGCTGTAAATAGAGCTGCTTGAATTGTCTGTCTAAACCTTGCGTCTGATGACAGTAGCTGAATCAAACGACACTAGTACACAATCAGTTGCGAGTTTGAGCTTGAATGCTTTATGCAGAAGGTTAAGCTGGTTTCACCAAGACCAAGCAATGTTTGATTTTCCTACACAGAGAAATCAAGCCCACGCCTCTATCCAGCATTCCCGGATCATGGCAGGAATTGCTTCATTCCTACTAAACCATCATCCTTGATATTGTAGGCATAGTAACACTAAAGGTCTGATAGGGTCCTTTGCCCTCCTTAAGCCCCGAGCCATGTTCAGCTACCCTGTCTCATATTTGGCACTATCTCAGCCATTCCTGAAGGACAACATTGTATAGTTTCAGTTCTGTGGTTTCCCAAGGTTACTGGTACAACCACTGAATCATTCATGCAATTAGACATCTCCGTCTGCAGAGAGTGGAGAGAAGTAAGCTTCTTCCCCACTTCTGGTTCTCTCATCACCACCACTATCACACAAGCAGAAATTGAATCAGATGAAGGGATGGAAAATAGTGCACCTTTATTTAAATCCATCTCCATCAATGAACCCCTCCACCCACAGGAATCTATACTGATTTCTTCTCAATGAAAAGCAGCGAAATAGTGAATCATAGAATCACCAGGTTGGAAAAGACCCATTGGATCATCGAGTCCAACCATAATCATTTAGTTTCTTGGAGGGGGAAAGGGGGGTCAGGCATAGCAGCCTTTCTCTTTATCTGCAATGTGTCCCTGAACCACTACAAAACGGAAAACATTGACACTGAAAATTCTCCTTAGAGCCCTGAGATGAAAGTTACTGCAGAAAAGGCAGAGGAGTTCACACCTCATTAAGGGTTATTGACAAGTTCTTTCTCACTCTGAGAAACCATAACTTGGGGCTCTCTGCAGACTTAGGTAACGTCCTATTCCAGGCAATACAATATTTTTTTTTTTCAGAATAAGTAGTAGAAACCATTAATTTTATCTCAAAAAAAACCCTTTATTGTGCAGTAAGCGATGTGGATTGTTGGAAAATCATTGGTGTGAGCCACAGTATTGAGAAACGCTTTCATTCAGCTAGTGTCTCCTGGGACTAGTAGACAGATCAGGGCCAAGAGCTCTGCCAGCCTTGGTGCATGCAGTTCTCCTTGGCTTCCCCTGCAGATCTTCTATCCAGCATTTGTTACTTTGCCTTGAATACAACCCAGTTGCTCTCTGTTCTTCTCCTCTCTCACTCACAGACTTGAACTCAAAACTTTCCAGGGTTAGTTCTAAGTGCTTTGAAGACAAGCTGGTTTAGCTCTCTGGCAAGCGAAGGTGTTAAATGCTGTCACTCCAGAGGGAAACATTTCTAGTCCCATAAGTCCCAGCCCAAAAACTTCACCCAATTCCAAGACAGGAGCTGTCAGTGACTCCCAGGTCCTGCAGTTATCATCAACCTGAGCAGGCACGAAAAAAATAGAACAAAAGCACGATTTGCACTATTTCTCTGAACTCAGAATGGTTTGGGTTGGAAGGGACCTTAAAGCTCACCAAGTTCCAAGCTCCATGGGCAGGAACATCTCCCACTAGACCAGGCTGCTCAACACCTCATCCAACCTGGCCTTGAACATTTCCAGGGATGGGGTAGCCACAATGTCCACCAGCAACCTGTTCCAGTGATGCCAGGTACACTGCAGGTCATATTCTCATACTTGGGTTATTTTTTTGTTTGCTTGGTTGTGTTGGTTTTTTTTTAATATCTCATTCTTGGTTTGATGCCAATTTTCCATACAAAAAACACACACACACCCCTTCTCTTCTTAATACCAGTCTCTACTCCTCCAAGTCTCTAAGGTACTTCGTCATTTGATTTGTGGAAGTAGAACATATTTGTGGGGTATGGACTGAGTAAGAGTGAAGTAAGGATATTTGCAATTTGACCTAGTATCTATGCATTTCATTAACTCCTCCTCCATCAACCACTTAACCTTTATGGGTGTTCTTATTGCTTCTCATTGTATTGATTTCTGTCCATTTCTCCAATTTAGTGAGATCATTCAGTATTTTAAACCTGCCTTCCACTGCATAACTAGGTTTAGTTGGGGGGTAATTGACATCATATTAAAGAATGAAAAATTAGACTGAATATCCAGGGAAAACTTCCTAATGGTGAGATCTGCTAGAATGCATCACTGTCTCTCTATGGGATTGGTGGCCATTCCATTAGCATGTGCATTAAAACCATACTGAAGGAATATAAGATTATAGACTGGACGGAACTAGCCTGAAGTAGGAGGGGAAAGACAAGCTGCAAAGCATTGCAACTTGGATCCAGTCCTGGATTTGCCCCAGACCCTCTTTGTACCTGCCACCAGCACACTGAGGATATTCTGAACCAGCAATGTCACTGATTATGGGGACAAGATCCAATGTGCCAACCCCTCCAATTATTATTTCAGTTTCAGTTGTTGTGGTGGGAGTGTTGTGGTGGGAATGTTGTAGTAACTATGGGTCTTTAAGTCACAGATTCATCTTTCCTGAGCCCTCCCTGGATAGTTTTTCCAACTCCTGGCAAGCCGTGAGGCATACACTGGTGGCATCCAAGAACATGTGTCAGCATCGTTGGCCAGGGGTTTACAACTGCTTCCTGAGGCTCCGTTTGGACTGAGTTTGGACAGATGGGCTTCCTAAGTCCTGGGTCTAGATGTGCTCCCTGGTTCCCACCTCATCCCACCACCCCTTAAGTTTCTATGTGAAAGAAAACAACCCACCTGGGCTGGAAGAAAGCCAGAGCACGCTACAACCCCCTGTCATGGGCAGTCCAAGTCTGGGGCAGTAGAACATGCTGGACGGCACACATCTCCCCAGGCTGGATATAGCCAGGAAAATCATTGGAGAGTCCCAATATCTGCAGGGAGACAAAACACTGGAGATGATAAAGCCATCATCTATCCCACAACATCACGTTGTGCAGGGTGTTTAGAGCTCATTCATCGGTTCTGTTACCATCCTTCAGTTCTCAATAAATGACCATCCAATTTTTCTATAAGAATGGTCAAAAGATGATGGCAGCAAGAAGCCACTTTGTGGCAAGTCACGGATCAGACAGAGAGGAGAATAAGGACTTTGATTTAAAATACACTGCTGACTCTTAAGTTTGTAAAGATAATAATCCCATCAGAAGCATATTCTTTATGCATTTCAATTGAAGCAGTTTAACTGCAGGAATGTCCAGACAAAAAGGTTCTCCTACCCACCCTTTATGGAGAGGTTCTGTCATATTCAAGAAACAAAAAGCCTATTTTTATCTGAAGTTGTTACTAACAGCAACCACTTTTTATTAAGAGGACTTCTGTCAGCTCCTGAAAAATGGAAACATCATTTTCAGCAACAAAACCCAACATATTTATCTCAAAAGCCAGGTAGGCTGGTACATATTTTGATTGTTAGGTGGCAGAGGCAGGCTTTTTTCTTTTCAGGTTCTGGAAATTTGTCTACCATGAATAAGCAGATTTTTAAAAAAAACAAGATTTCCCTCTAAGAAAATATCAAAGGAAACATTTCCACTCAATTCGCATCAGCTTAAAAATGGCTCCAAAATGGCTTAATTTCACAGCTGCACCCCTGAATTTTTCTGAGAGTTGAGAGACCAAGAAGAAGACCTGTCCATTTCTGATTTTCCCGTAAGAAATTAGCAGATATTTGTGTAGTGACAGGGATGTACATGAGACGAAGGGCTGAGCACAGCCTCTGCACTGGCCAAGCAAAGGAGCAATCATTTTCTCCATGGCAGAAGGTGAAGACTACAAATCTGTCAGATAATGAGTAGCCGGAGGCTAATACAAAAGACTAATTCTCTTAGTAAAACCATTGGAGAGTATCCCAATGTGATTCCGCTGGAAAGCTGGTGGAGAAGATGGGAAGTAAATGCAGCCATTTCATAAGGACACCACCTCTGGATTTCTTGACTGCGCTTTTCCTATACAACGCTTTCCATAATGCCCTCAGGCTAGAACCATTGAAATGAAACTTATTGATTGAAATTCTGATCCTATTGATTTTACGCAAGAGACCTGGGCAAATATGAAAGAGCCGGAACTGCTCTGTAACCATTCCCATCTCCATTTATTCCCTGCTGAACGCATGTGGTAGGCTTGCTTGCCCATCTCAGTCCCCTGAGCTTCCAGAAATAAATTACCCCAAATCCAAACATACAGTGCCCATTAGCTCACAATATTACTGTATTACTGTAAATATTACTGTTCCCCAAACACTGATGTCACTTATGAGTTCTCTTTTGATTTCTTTTGTCTGCTTCTGCCTCACCTCTCCTCGTTAACCACACACTACGTTTCCCCCCTTCACTACAGAGGTGTGGAGGGAAAATGGGAAAGGTGGGATGGGAAACAGTAGATGGGGTTTGCTTGGAAGGAAAGTGCCAGGGAAATCATACTTGAAATACCGCCACTGCTATTAGAAATTGTATTTCTGTCCCTAAACGAAGGATCCTGGATATGGGAACTTCAGAACTCAAGACAGCATGTTAGAAGAGGAGGTAGTAAACAGAGTTTCCAAGTGGAAAACCAACACAGTGTGAGCACGTGGTCACTCACATCCAACACCACAAATGGCACTCCAGTGCCTTCCCAAGCCCCTGGCACAGCCCAGGCCTGGCATTTCCCTCCCACAACACACGGATGTTCTCATTAAGCCTCCTGTACCCATTTTATTTTTGTCAGGAGGGTAGAATGGGTTTTAGAGACAAAAATAAGCCACCTGGCCGTTCACATCTGCTTCCTAATGTCCAAACCTCTTGCTTACTGAAGTGGTGGGTGTCCTTTCTATATATCAGGCAGCAGTCCTCGATTTTGCTCATTTTGGTTTGATGCATTTTCACTTGCTGTGCTCAACACTTCACTCTTCCCTCTAGATCTTTTTATAGTCAGACTGTCACATATCAATCAATGTTATGGATTAAAGTTGACTATATCGTGACTTGTCAGGGCCAGCAGGAAAGCTTTTTTAAAAAAAAGTCCTATTTATTTTATTTTCCCCGTTGATATTAATTTTCCTCTCTATTTCCAACCTTGCGAAATGGCAAATCCTGCCAGGAAAACGGAGGGATTTTAACTTGCTAGAATTCCTGAATAACTACTAGATGTTGTAGAATGGTTATGACAAGAAGGCAGGTCATCCGGTGAGAGCTGTGAGCACTGCATCACACGGAGAAAAAAAAAGCCTGTTAATTACACTGCTGGAAAACATAATCCAAAATAGTGGTGAAACCTGATGCCTTACATTAAGCAAGTAAACGATTCACATCATGAGTGCTGATCAAACCGATTTCACCGCGAGGAGCTCGGGAAGGGCTCCTCGCAGGTTACACTGCGGCACAGGGCGGTAGCAAGCGCGGTGCGGGAGCAGGGGAGTCGAGAAGGATCCTCGCAGCCCTCAGGGAGCGAGGCCTCCACACGGCATGGGGTGGGCTAGGGCGGCCCTGGGCCTTTGGGGAGCCCAACATCCACGTAAGTGAGAGAATCGTAGAATGGTTTGAGTTGGAAGGGACTTAAAGCCCATCCAGTTCCACTCCCTGCCATGGGCAGGGACACCTCCCACTGGACCAGGGGCTCCAAGCCCCATCCAACCTGGCCTGGAACCCCTCCAGACATGGGGCAGCCACCCCTGCTCTGGGCAGCCTGGGCCAGGGCCTCCCCCACCCTCACAGGAAAACATTTCTTCCTAACACCTCATCTCAATCTCCTCTCTTTCAGATTAAAAACGACCCCCTTCATCCTGTCCCCACAAGGCCCTGATCCAGAGCCCCCCTCCTCCTCAGCTTTCCCGGAGCCCCTTTCAGTGCTGGAAGCTGCCCTGAGGTCTCCTCACACCCTTCTCTTCTCCAGGTTGAACAAGCCCAGCTCTCTCAGCCTGGCCTCGCACGGGAGGTGCTGCAGCCCCCGGATTCATCTCCGCGGTCTCGTCTGGGCTCGCTCTCACACCTCCCCGTCCCTCCTTCCAGCGCTGGGGCCTCCAGGGCCGGACAAGGGGCAGAGAGAGCGGAGGGGCCGAGCGGAGGGACAGAGCGGAGGGACAGACCCTCCCCTCCCTCACCCCGCTTCTTTTCCACTCCAACCCGCCTGCAGCTCCTCGCTCCGCCGACCTCATGGAACAGCACCCTCTTTAAAAACCAGGAGCTCCGCAGCTCGCCCAGGACCCCTCTCCTCAAGCCCCACGCCCGCCCCAGCCCCGCCCGGCCGCCCCGCATGCGCCCTCCATCCTTCCCTCCCTTCTCTCCCTCCTTTTCGCTCTCGCTGCCGCCGGGAGCGCGGCAGAGGGACGGGCCCTCCCTTCCTCCTCCTCCTCCTCCTCCTCCTCCTCCTTCTCCTCCTCCTCCTCCCCCGCCTCCGCCTCCCGGCCGGGAATTGCTCACCGTGCCCGCCGCAGCCCCGCTGGATGCGCTGAGGGAAAGGGGCGAGGAGGGAGCCGGCAGCCCCGCCGCCGAGGCGCTGCGCTGCCCGGAGGCTTCGCCGCCAGCCGCCCTTCCATCCTGCCCTTTCCAGTCACTCCTGGCTCAGCTCTTGCTTCCCTCCTCCTCCTCCTCTCCGACCCCGCGGGGAGACGACCCAGGCGGCGGCGGCGGCGGGGGCTGCATTCCCCCCTCCCCCCCTCCCCCCCCCGCTTTTTTTTTTTTTTTTAAATTTTCTTTTTTTTTTTTTTTTTTTAACATTTTCATCGCCGCCATGGGATGTACCCTGAGCGCCGAGGAAAGAGCCGCCCTGGAGCGCAGCAAGGCCATCGAGAAGAACCTGAAGGAGGATGGCATCAGCGCTGCCAAAGACGTCAAACTACTCCTGCTCGGTGAGGAAAAAAAAAAAAAAAAAACAAAAACAAAAACCCTCCTCTCTTTGCCTCCCGACCCTCTTACCCCCCAACCCCATCCCGCATTCCCCTCTCCTGCCCCGCTCTTATCCCCCCTCCTCTCTCTTCCCGCAGGGGCCGGCGAGTCCGGGAAAAGCACCATCGTGAAGCAAATGAAGTAAGTCCCGCGGATGGGGGGTGATGGAGGAGAGGGGAAGGAGGGAGGGTGGGCGATAAAAAAAAAAAAGGCGTTAATGGGAGGGGGCTGGCGGCCGCCATGTTTACCTATAGGGACCGGGCGGGAGCTGTCCGGGGCGCCGTGGTGCTGAAGTGGCTCCCAGCGGCCTCGCCCCGAGGCCGGGGAAGGAGGGAAGGGGGGCTGCGAGCGGTTGCCGCTCGCAGCCCCCCTTCCCTCCTTCCCCGGCCTCGGGGCGAGGCCGCAGCGCTGTCCCAGCTAAGGCACCCGCTTTCCTTGTGTTTAATTCGATGGATAAAAAAAAAAAAAAAAACAAAAAAACACGGAAAACAAAAAAAAAAACCCACCGCGGGTGAAAACACCCCACGGAAACCGACATGACGGGGTGGTTCGAGGCGGGCGCCATCACGCGGGGCCGCGTTTCACTTCGGGGCGAGAGGGTTCTTTGCTTTTCCCCGCCGGTGGTTACCGAGCGAGCCCCCGTCGAGGGCTGGGGTTGCTTAGAGAGGGGCGGGGAGGGGCGAGGCGGCCGGGCTGGGTGTGGGTGAGGTGCGGGAGCGGGGACAGAGGCCGAGCCGGGCCGGCGGGGCAGATGGGGCCGCGCGGGGCTGCGGCGTTTCAGGCGGTTCGCGTGGTGGACAGCGCCCAGCGGGGACTCGAACCCGGGGCGGCGGGGACGCTTCGGGAGCGCTCGGCTGCTTTCGGAGAGCGCTCGGCTGCCTTCGTTTCTGCTCGGCTATCTCCGGAGAGCGCTCGGCTGCCTTCGGGGAGCAGCCGAAGGGGCTAGTGGCCGCCGGCAATCTGTTGCCCGTGGGAGTGTGTGCGAGCGGGGGCAGATCCGGGCCTCCAGCCCAGCTCCTCGCCAGCCGAGGTGGCTTAGCTGGTGACCCGGATATCTCCGTATCCGCTCTGTGTCCAGCCCTCGGGCGTTCGCATGGGACCGGAGCATCATCCCCGCCCCAGGCGATGCTTTTCCCCAGGCGCTGCGGTGCTGGGTGGTCCCCAAAGCTTTTCCTACCCTGCTTCTGGAAGAGCTTCCCCCTTTCTTCCAGCCGTGCTTTTCCATCCCGGCTGGGGCGGGTTTGCTTGGCACTTATTTGCGTGCAGAAGGTGAATCGGGGGAGACGTTACTGCAGATGAGCAGCGATAAATTATTTAATCGCGAGGAAATTGCTTCTGCGGAAGGATGCTGGAATGGAAGGATGCTGGAATGGAAGGATGGAAGGATGCTGGAATGGCGGGCGAGGGGTTTCGATTGAAGGAAGAGGCTATAGGTATCACAGAGGCACTCACACTGAGCCTACCGGCGGGAGGGCAGGCGCTGGCTCACACAATTAGTGTGCCATGGCAATTAGTGTGCCATGGCAATTAGTGTGCCATGACAATTAGTGTGCGGTGACTCTTGTTTTCCGGAGAGCAGAGCTCTTGGTGTTTCGGTTTTTTTCGAAGCAAATCGCATCAAGTTAATAACCTGTTTGCTGAACTGAATCGGTATGTTGAGGACTGAAATAGACCCTGTTGTATACATATATTTTATTTAAATATAGGTATATACACACACGCGTATGTGTTTTTCATGAAACCATCCTAATGCAATGGATGCTAGGCTTGATGCTTTGTACCTGACTTGAAAACGCCGAGGAAGCTGCTATGGTGAAAGGGCTCGTGGTGTCGGAAACTGGGAGGCGTCTGTCAATGTGGAAACTCCAGTGAACTGTGCAGAGGCTGGGGTGGGGACAGTGGTGTTGCTAGGAGCACAGCAGCAGGCATCTGGAAAGAGCCGCGCAGCCGCAGGGAGAGGGATGTGCCGGGAACAACTCGGGGAAATTAACATTTCTGGAAATTAATTTAAATATAATGTAGACATTAGCATTTCACCTGGTCAAGCTCCATTAGACAGGCTTGCTGAGAGCCTAATGAATTCTTAATAAAGATTAAATCGCATGTTCATTAGATTTTGATGAAAGAGACTGCTATTTTATTTTTTTTGTGCTGTGTTATTGGTGTGCTTCTAGATAATAAATCTCGTCCTCATGAATGGCTAAAGCAGCTTCACACTTGGAAATTGCCTTGAAAAGAAGCACAGGAATTTGTAGACAGGTTAGAAAAGACTAAGACAAAGGAATGGAGAACAGACATTGTTACAGAAGACTAAGAAGAGGTTACGTGCTGTCCAGTTAATCCTTGAAATATTAGGTAGAAGTGACAAGAAGAAATTACAATAAATTGAGAGTGTAGCCAGGATGGGGATTAGGGTTTGTAAAATTAATTAAAGCTGTTTTAGTGAAATATTTGGAAATACCTTCCAGCTGCTGAATGGGGAGCTACCCAGCAAAGAAGGAGGTACTGGTGAATAGCACAGGTGGAATGGGAGGCTAGTGTGTGCATCTCAGATAGTGACGGCACAGACGAGGAATGGCTCTTTTCACACTTGTGCTTTGACTACACCCATTGTGGCTGATTAGGGTTGCTCGTTATCTTTTAACAACCAGTCCTACAGTCCAGATACTTTCACCCATGCCTCAAAATGCAAGGTTAGGGTCAAGATTGTCGAGGGAAGGTTGTGCCATGCAGGCCAAAGTGTGCCACGGTGTTCAGGATCAGACTGTGACCATCTTCTCTTTTGACCATCTTCTCTCTTGGAATGGTTGGGTTTGATGATCCGCTGGGTCTTTTCCAACCTGGTGATTCTATGATTCTATGACTTAGATTAAAATAAAAACCAGCTTTAATCAAACAAATCTAGGGCCTCCTTTGAAGACCTAAGCCAGAGGTTGAGAGTTACCGAACAGGAGAAATTCATCTTCCATCTCAGTAAATGCACTTTAATGTAGGACTGCAATGGATGTCAACATTTTTTAGATCTTTTATGTGGAACTAAATGACCACATGCAGAATTTGGAATGTATGATCTTTTCTGGAATACCTGGTTTGTAGCATGGAATCGAGGCTGCTGTTATTCTAGGATATTTCTATGGGGACTTATAGCTCTGGTGAATGTGTTTGTTCATCAAAAGCTCCAGCCTAGAAAGACACCAAGCATATCTCCATCTGTTACTGCTCAGCAGAATACTGAAATGTATGCAACGGTCCAGTGGTGAGCAGGGATGGACTGCTCAGGTGGGGACACCATCCGCTGCCATCAACATGAAGCTTCTAGGGAGTTCAGTGTTTAATCGCTAATGCAGAGAGGCTGAGTTAGCTGGCTTGTCTTCAAAAACACAGTCCTGCCACCTACTCAGCAGCAGCCGTTCTGGAGGGTGAGCCAGGGCAATGCTTCACCTTCCCAAACGAGGGGTTAGTGATGCATCCAGGAGGACGCATGCCTACACTTGCCCACAGGAAGAATCTTGGGTTTAGGGGTTTGGGGTTTGCCTCTGCAGAAGCAGCAGCTTCTGTGGTCTCCTGGGATGGGTCTGGCTCCCTCTCACAAGAGGCCAGAGCTTCCAGCCCTGCATGTCCTCCAAACCAGCCGTGTCTCACTTCACCGTGAGTGCTGGTTGTACCTCGCTTGATGGGCATCTTTGCTGTGCTAGTGTTTGCAAAATGTTTTTATGCTGTGTATGACAAAGATGGGAATACACAATCAGGAGGAAAAATACACCAGTGTACGACACTTATCTTTAAATATCTACTATCTTCTCCCCAATATATCAGCCAAGAGCTGTCTGATATATTGTTTTGACCTTTTTCAAAAAGCCCCTCAAAACAGCCCCAGGCTCTACTTGCTCTCTGGGTAAGTGAATTACTTATAATCTAATGAACTTCTTTGGAGTGAAAAGCAGTCCCCGCCCACTGGTTTTACAGCCCATCTCAGCAATTTGATGGTAAATGCCATTGAAACGAAATGATATGCTGTGAACACCCACTTGAGTGCTCTCTGCTGCGTGTCTGCATCTCAAAGCTGTAGTGATTTCACACTTGCAGCCCCTTCCCCCAGGAATACCTCACCCCAAGCTTATAGCGTGGGGCTGCTTCGCCTCTGCGTATGTTCTTGGGGAGAGGACTGCAAACCGCATCTTCGCGGTCTGTCTGACTCCTCAGTGCAGCTTTTCTGCCCTCTGGCTTGGGGTGCAGACCCCAGCTCAGCCCCACTGCCTTGCTCCCATCTAGCAACTGTTTGATCCCAGTGTGAGCCGGCAGCCCAGAGGAATGAACCCTTCTAGAGCATCAGATCAGGCCGAGCCATTCTCGTCCTTACTTCTCTCCTGCTCTGTTTTCCAGGATTTCTGTGACTTCAAGCCCAAAGTAGGGCAGCGACAGGCTGCACCTGGGTTTCAGTAAGCAGGGGAAAGAGCTGCAGCCTTTCCAATGAAGTTGTGTCATTCTCCCTAGCTTGCTCTGCCCTAGGTGTGGGTTTGGCACAGTACATGTGGTGTCCTGTTGCTCTTCAGACCCCAGCAGAGAAGCAGCTGGTGGGGCTGGTTTGGCAGTGGAAGCTGCATCTGGCAGCAAACCGCTTGCTGTGACATCTCTGGGCATAGGGGTGGTGGCGAATCAGCGTGTTGCCTGTCTCGAGGGAGGCAAGAGTCTCCTGCCAGGCCATGAGACATCAGCCTGGTGGAGGCTGTTGCAGAGGGAGTTTTCCACTCACTGCAGCTTTTCTTCTCACCTCCTTCCCCAGATGATTTCTTGCATCCCTGGATGTTGTGGGTGCCGTGTACCACACCTGCAATGGCACAGCGCAGGGACTCTGCCCCTCAATCACGCACCAGTAAGACTGAGGAACAGAGGAAAGGATTGGGGATCACAACTGGATGATCTTTGAGGTCCCTTCCAACCCAAATCATACTATGATTCTATCATTTTGGCTGGCAGTTGCAAAGGGCAATCATGTTTTCAGCACTTTTCCCCTTCCTTTTGGGTTATTTGAGGTGGTTGAGGTGTTTAAAGGACGGGTGGACAAGGTGCTGAGGGACATGGTTTAGTGATTGATAGGAATGGTTGGACTCAGTGATCTAGTGGGTCTTTTCCAACCTGGTGATTCTATGATTCTATAATTCTATGATTAATTGTGCTTATAAGCCAAAACATTAACAACTATAGTTCATTCTTTTATATGAAAGGTTCTTGTTATTAGACTGAGAGAGATTTCAGAGAAGAGCAGTAGCAATATTAGCAGGCAAGGCGGAATTCATTTTGGGTTTGGGTTTTTTCTTTTTCTTTGACAGTTCTTAATTTGTTTCTTGTTTTAGAGACTCATAGAAGTAAAAATATCTTTCAGTGACAACAGCGAACTGCATAGCTTCTCCTTTCTCAACCTAGTTTTAAAACCTTAAAAGAAATTTGCCTGTCACATTCTGACATGACACATCTAGTCCTGCTAGAAATGTTTGAGCAATCTAATGAGATGAAAGCAGTTCTTTTAATGAGCTCTGAAGAGACAAATCTGCTCCACAAATGTAACCAGGGATCGGTTTTGTTTTATGTTTGGCTTGGCTAACCCAGAAATTCTAAGAGATGCTGGATTGAGTCATGACAAATGAGAAAAGGTTGTAGTTTTCCTCTTCGATCTGTCTTTTTCCATCTGTCTTGGGATACAACTCCGTATCTGATGCGAGTTCTCCACTATGCTTACCTGGAAGATAAGAAAGCATCTTACCTGCTTACAGGGAAGATAATAAAAACAGGAGAGAAGTGAGAAAGAGACCAACAATGGAGTTAAAGGCATTTTGTTGGTTCTTCTGCTTGATCTGATCAACAGAAAGAGTGAAATGAAGAAACATCACTGCTGGCCAAGGCAGGAACAGGTTGCTGGTCACCTGGAGAAAAGAGCCAGGCAGGCAGTAGTGTCTTGCAGGCTCACAATTAGCTAACTGCAGTAGAGCCAGTTCCTTCAGCTGCTTTGCCTGCCCTGATCAGCATCCAGCTTCCCTGGTTTCTCCTGGATTTGCAGGATACAAAATTATGAAAGAGCAAGGAATTTGCAGCTCCTGATGCACGTGCAGGGTCCAAGAGCTCAATTCTGCAAACTTCTGAATTCATTCACCTCCTGCTCAAGCTGTGAGGAGGGTAAGAGGTTTTCTTACAAGCAGCAGCAGTTCATGGTGCACAGAAGGACTTGTCCTCTGTATTTGGAAGTCCATGGTTAAATGCTGAGTGCAGAAGACAGGATTTGGTCTGTTATCCCTTCCGACAGTGTGGAGAGGAGCTCTGGTAGAAGACCATTAGAAAAACCTTCTCACATTCAGGTAGCCAGGGTATTAACACTCTGGCCACTCTTCCTGGTGCGACTGCAAGTCTCCTGAGATTTGTGGGTTTCTGTAGAGCCTAAAATTGCTTCTGTGTAGCCTGGACTCACGTGGTAATTGGGTGAGCTCTCTTTTCAAGGGTTCTTCACTTAGTTTTCTGATTTGATTTTGAAAGAAAACTTCCTGCTCTCCTCACTTTAGAGAAAAGGAAAAAAAGTGAATGTCCTTATTTTAGCCTAAGAATTGGAAGCAAAATTTAAAAACAACCCAAATGAAGACCTGGAACCCAAATACATCTCAATTGCTTGGTTATATTTGAAGCCTGGTTCCTCTTTTTTTCTGTCTTCTTGCATTAGCAAGACTGAAAACAGCAACCTCACTTATTCCAAATCAATTTCGATGCTATTAACCCCAAATCCTCTCTTTGACCTCACCAGACTTTGTGCCAAATTATTCCCACACTGAAGATGATGACTGTTCACGGTACAGTTTTTATAAGATCTGATGAATTTCAAATGTGTGCATGGCACTTGGTGGGATCCTGAAAATGGCTGCGTTTCATTCACAAAATCAAAAACCAGGAAACCAAAAGCTCCGGAAACCCCATTTTAAAAAGCATTGTCACGTTAAACTTAGAGCCATTTTTCTTGCCTCAAAAATTCTTCTGTTACATTCTTAGAGGGAAAATGTTTGCCGTGGTTTTCCTAATGCTGAACAAATGTGCTGCGTAATCTAAAAATCTCCCTAAACTGTTAATTGAATCATTCTTTTCATTTTTAAGACCATTCTTGCGGCAGCAGATGTGGAGAGGTTAGAGGATTACAGTCCTGATTGTAAGATGCTGTTAGGATTCTGCCTAAAATCAGAAAATGCAGAAGCCTGGAAAATGCTTCTGGATAACAAAAAGCAAAGGAACTGATGGCTTTCTAGTGCTGAGCAAAAGGGAGGAAAAAAAGCCCTTTAATCCAAAGCTCAATTATTGTGTGCTTATTGCCATAACAGAATAAAACTCTTAATGGAGGCATTTCTTAGCTTACCAATAAGAATGCTTTCCCTCCCCAGCTTTCAAGTTAATTGAGAAAGACGTGACGAGCGCTCTCTCAGAAGGGAGCCCAGAGAAATGGATAGTACGCCGACATTGCGCCTATTTTCACATTGCTAATCAATAATGTCTTTGACATTGAAAGGGAAGGATCAGCAAAACTGAAATGGCTTTGGTTTTCTGTATTCTTGGGCACGTCCTGCTCTGCTTGGTCACCAAAAATTCCGTTGGTTCATCAACAGACCTTTCAGCTGAGTATAAAACTTGTAAGCTTGAAAGAAAGGAGCTGATGTACTCCAGCTTGAGAGATACACAAGAGGTGTGGTTGACACAGGGTCCTCCCATGCTTGAGCGAGTTTGGACCATAGCTATTAGTAAGCCCCCTCTTCCACATCAAGCCATCCTGTGGGATTTTGTGTCCTCGGGAGCTGGAGTTGATTTATCCTGTATTCTCTTTGATAAAGGATAGCTTGTGCAATCTTCCAGCAGAAATTCTGCATGGCTAACATAATAGGAGTTGCGGTGCTAGTGGCCGTTCTCTGAGAAAGCCTGATGTGGAGCGTGTTTAGGATTACGGTGTTCAGGGAAAAGTATGAGCAGGTCTCAGCAGAAGCAGGGTCCAATGCTGGTAGGAAATACAGAGTTTAATAACAAGGAGAGGGATTTTCATCTCTTTGGCATAGAATTATGCAGTCATGGAATGATTTGGGTCAGGAGGGATCTTAAAGCCTTTCCAGTTCCAACACCTCTGCCATGGGCAGCGACACCTCCCACTGGATCTGGTTGCACAAAGCCCCATCCAACCTGATCTTGAACACCTCCAGGGATGGGACAGTCATGACTTCTCTGGGCAACCTGGGCCAGGGCCCCTCCACCCTCACTGGAAAACATTTCTTCCTTATAGCACATCTCAATCTCCCCTCTTTCAGCTTAAAACCGTTCCCCCTTGTCCTATCCCTGCACTCCCTGATAATGAGCCCCTCCCCAGCTTTCCTGGAGCCCCTTTCAGTCCTGGAAGCTGCTTTGAGGTCTCCCTGGAGCCTTCTTTTCCCCAGGCTGAACAATCCCAACTCTCTTAGCCTGTCAGACATAAGGCAAGCTACTTGGGCAGAAATACAGGGCTAGTTGTTTTGTATCGAGAAACCATGAGGGGTGTCTCTAGGAGCTTCTTTAGTGAGCAGAAAGGGCTCAGCAGCTCTCACTGGTCTGGAAGAGCAATCTACTCCAGAAATACCTTCTTCAGAGAAGTCACCACCCCAGCATTGGCACCTTGGCAGGGAGGCTGGGAACAGACATTTCACCTCAGTGCATGTCCCTCCTCTAAAACATCACTGCCCAGTGCTTAAAGCAGTCTGAAAGGCAGGACGGTGACTCAACATGCTTTGAGGCTCTCCAGCAACTTCAGGCTGGTATTAAATGCTCTTGTCTACAAGAGCATCATCATCAGCAACTTGTACACACCATAACAGACTGGTACAAGGCTCGGAGCATTCTGCACCAGCTGGAAATAGTTACACAAGGGGATGAGCTAAGAATGGCCCTATACTGAGGAAAGTAACACCTAAATGATAAAGATGTATGCTACCTCCTGGCAGAATTTGGCCATTTATCCTCTCCCTGTTAGAGCTAGTTGGAGTTAGTATCTCCAATTTTGATGCATTATGCCTAGGAGAGGCTGACAGCACAAAATGGATGATAATCTGGATAACAAATGAGAGGTTTTATTGCTGGATTTCTGGAGCTGTGGAATGTGGTAGCTCACATTGATAGAATGGTGTTTCCTTACTGCCAGTACGGTGCTCCTCATTCATTACAGCCCTCTTCACCACCTTGGTAGCGTGGGCCTTGCTGTCATCTGGCTCATGTCTTTACAGCAGAGGTGATGGAGTTGTCTCCTTTTGATGAAGATGAAATACATCCATGTCTGTATTTCAGCTCTGGGTCTCCCCAAAGTTCATGGTGAGATTTTCAAATCACACCCCCCGCCCAACAACGTGGATCTACGTGTCCTAATTCAGGATCGTGATAGCTAAGCCTGTGTGAATTCATCATCATCTCTTGCGCTCCTCTGTGGCTGGTATGATGTGGAGGTTTCTGCTTAGCTCTGTCCGCAGAAGGGACTTACCACCCTCAGAATAAGTTTTGAATGTCATAGAATCAGGTTGGAAACTTAAGTGGTGCAGAACTGAGGTTCTGATTCAGTATCTTTGGGGAATCTCAGTCTCTTTACATCTTATAGCATTGCGAAAGGCTATTACAGGAGGGGCAGTTATACCTTGCGGCAGCTAAACCAGCTCTTTCCTTGGCCTAATAGAGCTCTTTCCACACAGCTCTTATGAGAATTAAACATCAGTCATTTCTTGCTAGCAGTTTGGTCAGGTGCGCTGATGCCCACGGGGTAGAGGCTCCTTTCCAAGGTTGGGGCCCCATCTCATTGCCTGCAAATTCTAAAATGGGCAGATATTTATCACCATAACACACCCTCGCTACAGACACTGCTGAGCCTTTATCATCACACTTCATCAGTAACACTAGCACAAATCACTGGAATGAAAGAAAATCGCTGCGATGAACATACACCTCAGAACATCATCAGACTGTGCATTAATCACTCTTCGGTGATTAATTGTTTAGCCAAATTGGACAAATTTTTCCACGTGAATGAGAAGATGTTTACTTAATAAAGCAGAAAGATCCTAGTAGCACGCCCTTGTTTTCCTCAATTTAGCTGTACAATAAATTAATATTTGCCTGATTTACAGCTCAGCAAAAAACCCAAAGCGCTGTATCAACTCGTTAATGTCAAGTTCGTTGCTGCCTGGCCAGTTCTCCAGCAGGAAACGTGATGCTCTCGGCACGTAGAATCATAGAATGATTTGAGTTGGAAGACTGTCCAGTTCCAACACCGCTGCCGTGGACAGGGACACCATCCAGTGGACCAGGTTGTTTGAAGCCCCATCCAACCTGGCCTTGAATTCTTCCAGGGACAGGGCAACCACAACTTCTCTGGGCAACCTGGGCCAGGGCCTCCCCACCCTCACATGAAAACATTTCTTTCTAAGATCTCATCTAAATCTTCCCTCTTTCAGCTTAAAACCATTTCCCCTTGTCGTGTCACTCCACTGTCAGGTTTCAGAAGCACTGAGCCCCACAGCTGCTGATTTCAGGACAGTAACAACTGGTTGGTACTGCTGACAGTGAGGCCACAGGACTTGCGGTGCTGCCAAAGTAGAGATGCTACTAATCTGTATGTAGTTAAGTCCTAGCATTTAAGCTCATGTTTCATTCACGCTCAGATCCCAAACCCCAGAACAATTTGCATTTTCTAATAGTGTGCACATCAACATCGATGGACTTGAACAGAACAGGTTTGTGTGCACCTCAGCTTTGTTGAAGATCACATCATCTCTGCATGTGCTGCTTGCCACCTTGTTTTAGTTTCACTTTGTGTATCCAGCCTCTGTCCAAATGTTTGTTCTGTTCTTACACCTCTCAGGTACCAGCTTATTTCAGCTACATTTGTATATGTACTTAATAACTTCAAGAAATGATGTTGTGTGAAATCACTGGGGACTAAATATTGCCTATCCCCCTCTACTTGATACTCACAAAGCTGTGCCTGAAGCACAGTGTTCAGTTTTGGGTTTCCTAAACCAGTAGTAAACTGAGGCCAACAAGGTGTTTGGGGCTGGTGGGCAGGTTGAGTGAAGAGTGGCTGAGGGAGGTGGAGAAGAAAGAGTGCAGGATGATCTCGCTGCTCTTTTCCACTGCCAAAAGAGGGCTAAGATGAAGCCAGGCTCTCCTTAGAGATACGTGTTGAAACGAGGACAGACAGCAGACACATGTCTCATGGAAATCAAGACAGAACATAAGGAAGAAAATGCTTCACAGAGAGGTTGATGCAAAAGTGGAACTGTTCCCTGGGAAGGGGAGAATCATCATCCCTAGTGATTTTCAAAACTCAACAGGACAAGGACCTGCACAACCTTACCTACCTGAGACGGTAGCTCTGCGCTGGACAGGGACCTCTAGGCCAATTTATTCAATGTTTTTAGGACAAGAAAATCCAAATTAGTCCCCTTATTCAATGTTTCTAACTCCCATTTTAACTGAAGAGCTACTTCTCTATTCAGAAACCAGCTGAGGGACAGTGATGCACTGTGTTACCAAAGTTTACGCTTAGAATGCATAGAAAAGAAGATGTAGCTGGGAATATTTGGTTACTGGTTTTAGTTCCCCTTTACACCATTCTGGTTTGTGTCTTTGCTTCGAGGTGTTGTTTCCTTGGATTTATTCCACACGGCATCTCACAGGCAGCCTCCTGAAATCCTAAGCTGAGGTTTGGTTAACATCTATGATCTGTGCTTGTTGGGGGTGTAGGTTTAGGTCACCTCTGCCTGTCCCTTGCTCAGCCGTGGTGATGTATGGCACTGCAGTCACCCACACTCTGGCACTGATCTGGATTAACAGAACTCAAAAAAAAAAAACCCTAAACCCAGAAAAAAAAACCATCAAATTCTCCCATAAGGCAGCAGTGCACTGAAGGTTGAAATGTGAGATTGTACTGAAAGGTTCAGTCACTCCTGGCTAGTTCTGTGTGTTAGGGCTTAATTTTTGAGGGTAAATCGGTCATACAGAAGGACTTTGAAAAGTAGTTTTCAAAAGTCTTACTGTACCTTTACGCATTTAAATGACGGGTGTTCTTTTTTTCCAGACTGGCCTTATTTTCTCCTATTTGTTCCTGTAAAAGAAATGCAAACCTTGCACTGGCTTGAAATTTCTGCTTTGTTTTAGATGAAATTCCTGTGATCCACAATGCAGTGAAAAGGAAAGTGCAGCCGTTTGTTGCTGTTTCAGTGTATTTAGACTATCTTTTATGCTCCTGGAGGTCAAATCCATTTAATCTGTTTATGCTGTTTCAATCACATTTACATTTTTAATGTAAAGCTCAGGTTTGCTTCACACTAGAACGATCTTTCTGGTTTTGTAACAAGCTTTAGTTGTCCTGTGCTTTGGAGACTTCTCTCTTTTATTTCCCCTCGGCCTTAGACACCAGCTTTGTAATTTATAAAGTAACTTTCCTCCACTGGGTTGCCAGAACGCTGCAGAATACTGGTTACACAAGTGGTGAACAACATTTTCAAATTCCATTTTACTAGGAGCAAATTCCGGAGCCTGCTTTAAAAGCCTGGTAGAGCTGTGATTAATCTAACAGTGGCACCCAGGGTGGTTTGCTTAAGTCTCTGCTGCCCTTCAAAGGGAAGAACACTGTGTCCAGAATCCCCATCTTCACCCAGTATCCCATCCAGACAGTGAGCTATCCCCATGCTCCCCTTGCTTCACAAGGGCTCACCTTTTCACAGCTTCACAAGACATACTTTCTGCTCTTGCTGTAGGCAAACCAGGCTATAGAGTCCTTCTTCTGAAAGGTATTTGTCACATTTGTAGCCTCACAAAAGCTGCAGAGGGAGCCTGCCCCATCTCCCTTTCCTCCACATGTCTTGTGTTTCCTCTTTTCCTTAAAAGAAGCTTTCATACAGTAAGCCTTTTTCCCCAAGAAGATGATAGTATTACGTATTTCAGCTTAGGAAATCACAAGAAAACACAACAGTTTAGTGTTTTCTGAAGCCCCACTTCTTTCTGAATTTGAATAAACCACCTCTCCCATTGCCTTTTGCACCAGTGGACTTAAGGCTTCAACTAAGTTTTACCCTGAGAGAAAAGAAATGAAGCACCCAAGTACTTATTTTGTCGACTCATAACATCACGTATAGACAAGCAGGAGAGAAATGGCTGGCCTGGCAAAGGTTTGGCACCACCAGCCAAGACAAGAGCATGGGGCAGGCAGTGAACCTCAGATGAGGCAGAAAGAGATTTTTTAAAAGATCATAGAATAGTTTGGCTTGGAAGGGACCTTAAAGATCATCCAGTTCCAACATGCATGCCATGGGCAGGGACACCTCCCCATTGGATCAGGCTGCTCCAAGTCCCATCCAACCTGACCTTGAACACCTCCAGGGATGGGGCAGCCACCACTCCTCTGAGCAACCTGGGACAGTCCCTCACTACCCTCCCAGGGAAACGTCTCTTCCTAAGATCTCATCTCAATCTCCCCTCTTTCAGCTTAAAATCATTACCCCTTGTAAGATCATGATCTTTAAAAGCAGGAATCAATTGAAGAATCATGCTCAAGTTCAGACACAGGATAACGAAATGAGGTTGTTTCCTACGCAGTCATCCCAAAGACTGACAGCAGCTTTGTACAGTGCTGCACAGACTGGACACTGAAACCTTTATGTGAACCTTGCTCAAAGCAAGTGTCAAGAATAAGTGGATCAGAGCTGTCAGAGCTGTTAAGAAGGGCAAAGGCTGGCAGGAGAAAATGGCAACCCCCCATTTTCAGTGTTAGCTATGTGGTGGGATGTGGCAATAAGAGAATGCCAACACCAGAATTGATATTAGTAAACCCCCTTTGGATGGTTAGTCTTGAAGACTAATTTCCTAAATGAAGCTGCAGAAGCAGGACTCAAAACTCTGCAAGCTAAAAGGCAAAATAATGCCATGTCCTTTCCTTTCTTAAAACATATTCTTCCATAACCAACACTGAAGCAGAGAGGAAAGAGAAAGAAACTGTTCCAATTCATCTTCAGTTACAAGCAAGGCTTCTTTAATCTTCCAATACTGAAAGGGGCTCCAAGAAATCTAGAGAGGGGCTCTTTATCAGGGAGTGCAGGGATAGGACAAGGGGGAACGGTTTTAAGCTGAAAGAGGTGAGATTGAGATTAGATATCAGGAAGAAATGTTTTCCTGTGAGAGTGGTGAGGTGCTGGCACAGGTATTGCTCAGATTAAGTTAAGGATGCTCCATCCCTGGAGATGTTCAAGGCCAGGCTGGATGGGGCTTTGTGCAACCTGATCCAGTGGGAGGTGTCGCTGCCCTTGGCAGGGGGGTTGGAACAGGATGATCTTTAAGGTCCCTTCCAACCCAAACTATTCTGTGATTCTATGAATCTATGAAACTTTATTCTAGAAGACCCTCAATTTAAGTTATCATGAATAGTGGTCCTGACTAAGTGGAGAGCCCCTGGAGCATTTGCCAAGGGTTCATGCGGTAATGTACCCAACAGCAGTGTGATGAGCGAAACCATAAATGCAGATGCACATAGGAGCAGAAGCAGGTCTTAGATCCAATAGCAAAGCTTTAATTATTAAGTGAAGTGCTGTAGTCTTTCACTTAGTAGCAAAACAGACCCTGAATGTCTCTCAGGTTATGTCAGATTGACGGAGCATCACTGTCAAAAGCAATGTCAGCTTTTCAGTGATGGATCAAGTGCTGTGTTTAAGAGCAAGAAAGGTGAATATTCAAATGAGAATCTCCATTTCCTCTGATAAAGAGCCAGGAATTCCAGGTTCAAGAACTGATTGATGGAAGTTGCCCTTGTCATGGACAAAATGGTAAACAGCTTCGGAATAATGAATTACAAGCAGAAATTGTACTAGGCAGTGATAACGTAGGTCATGGAATGGTCATTTTGTCCAGCTCTGTTCCAATTCAGAACATTTCTTCTTGATCACATATTCCCCAGCGTTCTGTATGATTTACTTGTAAATGGCCTGGAGACACCAAGATTTTCACAACTGTACATCAATCCTAACTGTGAATAGATTTCACATTAAAGCACTTTATCCAATAGCCTGAAATTTTCATCTGAAATTTCCTCTCGCTTCTCCTAATCACTTCTCAGCACAGAAGAGCTCTTAACGATATCAGCTCTTGGAGTAGGAATATGAACTGTGAAAAAAAGAAATCCGACCATATCCTAGGCTGCACCCAAAGACGTGTGACCAGCAAGGTGAAGGAGGGGATTCTGCCCCTCTACTCCACAATGGTGAGACCTCACCAGGAGCCTTGCGTTCAGCTCCAGAGTCCTCAGCACAGGAAGGATATGGATCTGTCAGAGCAAGTCCAGAGGAGGCCACAAAGATGATCCGAGAGCTGGAGCACCTCCCATATAAGGACAGGCTGAGAGAGTTGGGGTTGTTCAGCCTGGAGAAGGAGGAGACCTTAGAGCAGATTCCAGACTGAAAGGGGCTCTAGAAAAGCCGGGGAGGGGCTCTTGATCAGCGAGTGCAAGGATAGGACGAGAGGGAATGGTTTTAAGCTGAAAGAGGGGAAATTGAGGTGAGATCTCAGGAAGAAATGTTTTCCTGTGAGGGTGGGGAGGCCCTGGCCCAGGTTCCCCAGAGCAGCGGTGGCTGCCCCATCCCTGGAGGGGTTCAAGGCCAGGTTGGATGGGGCTTGGAGCCCCTGATCCAGTGGGAGGTGTCCCTGCCCATGGCAGGGGGTTAGAACTGGATGGACTTTATGATCCCTTCCAACCAAAACCATTTCATGATTCTATAAAACTATCTTTCCTAGCCTTTTTAACAATGTTTGGATGGAGAAGTAGGTGGAGCTTTCCTTCATCCATACTGAAGACTTCTAGTGCAGAAGAGACTGTCCTCAGCCACAGACAGGAATCGCTCAGTGCAAAGAAGTGGTTGGAGGAAGCAATACCAGTTCAGGGTAGAAGGTTTCAGCAGGTGAATCTCACATCCCTTTTAGTGAGTTTGTAATAGGCTGCGTCAAAGAAAGCCAACTCCACGCTGAACAAAAGATTATGTTGATGGCAAATGAATCTTAAGTAGCGAGGTCGTGACTTGACTGCTGGCCTGCCAGGAGCTGGAGACAGCTTTCGGGGAATGTGGAGAAGAAATCTAGAAGTGATTATTTTTAATGCTATTTCAAAGTCCTGGCATGTTAGGCTGACCCAGCAAAACAAGACTGTAAACCCACACATGGCTTTTTGTCCTCTGCATTGACAAATGTGTAGCCTTGCAGTCGTTCATGTCTTACACAGGTTTCAGAGAGAGCAGCAGAGTTAATGAAGTCTGGTCTTTCGGAAAAGCAGGCTTCAAGCTTCACAGAACAAGCCTCTTGGTGGTTTTCTAAAAGTAGAAGATGCCCAAGAACTCACTGTATCTGCAGCTGGTGCTTGCCAGAAACGCTTGTATGATCTGTATGGATGAGTGGAGAAAAGGGGGACAGGAGCGGGAAAGGCCTCGGAGGAGAAGCAGCTGAGGAGATACAAATGAAAATTCAATTAAACAGAAGACAAGGGAAATTCAAACCAGCATTGACACCCTGCTCAAGGCTGCCGACGAGTCTTGGCTTCATCTCTAAACCCAGCAAATGAAGAAGGCAAGAAAATGAATGACCAACCTGAAAGGAGCTAAATTAGATGACCAGGAATATAAAAACATTCAGATAGGATTTCTTTTATGACATGCCTAGGGCTTCTAAGAAATTTAACCAGGCAGTGGATCTTGGTCTTGTAGCTACAAGCTGTTCCAGAGCTTGTCCAGTGTATGAGATTTTTTTTTTTTTCCTAAAGGACTGAGTTTCTTTGCCATCTGGAAGACTTGAAATGGACAATGAACATAATGCCCTGTTGCTTTCCACCCTATGTAGCTATCGGAGTGATACTAATTGGATATGTTAAAATCAGAACGGTGGCGTTCTGAACTCATTTTACCTTCTGCCCTCAGTTACTCTGGTACAGAATGCAGAAAGTGATCTGTTACGGTGGTTCAGGCTGCTACTGGTTTCCTGTGTTGTGGGAAAGGTGTGCAAGTGCTTGGTGTCATAAGCTGTTGTAGCAGAGAAGCTGAATGAATGGTCTTTTCTTTCTTAAGATAAGATGTCATTCCTCCAGAAAGTGGTTGTCATCGATTTATTTCAGCTTTGTTTTGCTCTTTGCCAGCATTGCGAGGAGCATGTTCAATATAACCAGTCATTCCAATAGCTTAATTTCTCCCATAAGTATTTTCCCCTTTTGGGATGTCACCACAATCCCATTTAAAAGCCCGCTAATAGTAATTGAAAGCCATTTTAAGCTTGCATGTAGTATCAGGGTTTGAGATGTGTTTTATTTCTGTAAAACAGAAATAATAGTTAGCTATGACAGATACTGGGATGCTAAACAACAGCCAGGGCTACCACACTTTTAGAAAGTTATGCTGCTAGAAGAAACTTGCAGTATCTAGGCTCAATCCAGAACCCAGTGAAGTTAATGTGCATCTTCCCAAGAACTTCAGGGGGCTTTCGATCAGGTTCTGAGTGTCAAACGTGGTCAGCAGTGGCCAGAAAGAGGTGAGGGGCAAAATAATCAGAGACTTTGCCTTTGCGAAGAGAGTGCCTGGGTCTCCTGGCTGTGTTTCAGGGGATATTGTTGATCCTTCTACAGAAAGCAAAGGGGAACAGAAGTGAAAGGGTGCTGGCTGGGTTGGACTAACCCATGCAGACCAAGAGGTCTTGTAGACCACTTGCAAGAGGAGACTAGCTTTGCTGGGAGGGAGAAGTTGGCTGATACTATCTGTTCAGTTCCTCTTTCTTAATTATTTTAGCTGATACCATCTATGTGCTAAGTCAATCCCAATGAATGGCATTTGAAACCTCCCGAACGAAGTCATTACATTATCACAGTCAGGCTGGGCTTTACGTAAAAGAGATTTGGCTTGGCCTCTGTCCTGAACATACTGCCATTATAACAGAAGATTATCTGCACTGGAGGTTTTCTTCATTTCCATTAGGAGAAGAAATTTCATTCAGCGTGGCAAGGACAGCCTGCGATGGCAGGGGAGATTGGCTGCATGCTGACGCCTTTGTTATCTGCCGAGCCGAGCCTGACATCCCCTGACACTGCTGGGGGCTTGGCGAGGGGCTGTTATTTATTTCAGTGTGTGGAACGCATTGTTTTCAGAAAGGGAAGAGAATCAGCCCTTTATTGAACAGAAGTCACTGGGCAGCATAGTCACTGAGCTGCAGTAGCTGGGGTTTGTTGATATAGTTGGCTTTTCAGCAAGGCCTTTGTTGGGCTTATCTTTTCTTTTAATTTGCATCTCTCTGGTGGTGTTTAAGGTGGATCAAGGCTCTCCCTGTCTTACCCAACCCCTCTGCCTTTTCTGACACAGAAGGACAGGGATAGAAGTAGAGGGACTCATATTTTTCGAGCTTAGGGATCTCCGTAAGGCCCCTTTCCTGAGATACATAACAAACTTCTCCTGTAGAGATTCCATCTGTTCTGCCTTTGCCTTAGTTCAGTGGGTTTCTCCAGTCGATTTGCAGACCGCAAATGGCCTATACTGCTCTGTAGGCAGCATAAGCTGGTTCCAAGATTGTACTACGCCCACGCAAAAAAAAAAAAGACTGCTGCTTGCTGGTTTACACCAAAGCTGCAGCAAAGCACTTTGGCCTCTTCATTGTACAAGCCCTGTGACACATTTCTTCGCAGTAGAAGCCAGCCGGTGTAGTAGCCTCACGGCTCCCTAGAGCCCAGACACTACACACATGGTCCCTCTGGCCCGAGAGACCCCGTGTGAATGTAGGACTACAGGAACACATTGGAGCAGAGACCATTTTGCCCTGAATTCATTTAAAAGCTGAGAAAAATCAGGCTCTCGATTTTGGCTTTAAGCACTGAACCTACAACAGTGCAGGTGTGGAAACCAGGTGGATTTTTTCCCTCTGGTGTCAGGGGAGCATTAACCTAGCCTTGTGTGACAGAGTCATCAGACAGTCATCCCAACTTGGCCCAAGGGAGCATTTTTCAGGATATTAATCATCCCAGAAAAGTCTTCACTTTGGAAATATAAACCCCAAAGTGAATCAAGCGACGCTCAACTCTGCTCTGGACCAGGGGCTTACGGGGCAGCTCCTCCAAGACACAGACCCAAGACGGACTGGCTACAAGAGCCAGAGCCATCCAATAACACCTCACACACGCAGCCACCTGCCCTTCCCCATGCTTGTGCCTCTCATTGCTGCAAGGCTCTGGGTGCAGCCAGTCTCTAGATCAGCCCTCAGGACCGAATGTGCTCCACAAGCCTGCACCACACTTCAGAGTAGGGTTTGGTATGTGCGTTTTTCATGCTCAAGACTAAATTCAGGTCCCTGTCTTGTGAGAGTGGCTGCTAAGGTAAAGATGCAGAGGGCCAGGTGACTCACCAGCCAGTTCACAAAGTGCTTTGAGTTCTTCAGCTAAGAAGTTTTGCTATAAACATTTTTTTTTTTTTTTTGCATGGAGGGGAGAATAGATAAGCATGCAAATTGCTTTACTTACCTTTTTTTATCCTATAAACATGTCAACAGTAAAGCAGAAGGGGCAGAGTATCTTGTCATGTGGCCATAAGGAATAGCAGTGAGATGCTGTTTGCTGACCGGGATGGAAGTGTAAATTCAAAACCAAAATGAGAGAACTTAGGATCTGTAGATTTGTGTTAAGATAACTGATTCAGTGCTTGATGTCTCTGGGAACCTAGTAGATAAATGTGCTGTCTCACAGATACTCAAACCAATTTCATCTGATATTGAACTTTCCATTTCCAGGGGATTTCTTGCATTATGAATCTTTTAAGTAAATATATCAGAGGGTGCTGCAAAACATGGGAAAACAGAACTCTTATCACAGCTAGGGGAGGCGAATAACCCGGCTTATTTTAATGCCAGCACAGAACAAACTGAAAGTATCCTAGACCTGTCCAGCCCAGCCAAGGTGTGGAGGGCTCCTTCAGTCAGTCTAGGAATAGGAAGGGGAGCCTGTCCCAGAGGGTGGAGACATGCTGGTGTGCTGCAGGTTGGAGATGTGGTCAGGCTCTGCCAGATAGTCAGGTTGGGGTCCAGCAGTTCATCAAATTCATGAAGTATCAAGAAAGATTTTATCCAAAGATGCTGTTGGATTACTTGCTGGCGTCGTTCTGATCCAACTTGCTTTGTTGCTGTAATAGTAAACATGGTCCATGTAGAACTCAGGGCCATGAGCCAGTAGAAAGGGATAAGATAATGGATGCTGCTTGAGCCTTTTACTGTCTTTGTAGTTATTGGAAGGCACTAATCCCTCTCTGCTGATTATCGACTTCTGAATGAGTCCTTGTACACTCTCCGGCAGCAAAATTTGGGGGTTTTCAGGCTCAGTAAAGCTCAATAGAACTAAGACCTTGTCATTTATTTTGACTGTTACTATTATGTTTCTATTTCAAAGCAGAATTTTCTGCTGCGAATTCCCCACTGTTTGATCACAAAAGCAAGCAAGGGAAATTGTTATTTTTCATCCTGAACCTTTTGTCCTTTTTATTTTTATGATCCACGTGAGGTGACTTTGCTGGTCATTAGCTGAGTTAGTAAAGCAAGCTTTCTTTGTTGGGCGATAGCGGGGAAACATCAAATGTCTGGTTCCGTGGTAGCAATTTGGTCTTGAAATAAAGCAAGCGTTGATAAGTTGCTACCCTCAGCTATATTTGTCCTAGTAAATAAACATCATCAGGATTTGAGCACAAATACACGTTGTTTTGCCTGTTTAGCTATTCTGAGATTGTGTCAGGCTAACAAAATTTCCTCTGCATCAGATAGGCATTTCATTGCACTCTGGTGTTGCTGAGGGGAGACCTCATTGCTTTCTGCAGCTCCCTGAAAGGAGATTGTAGTGAGGTGGGTGCTGGTCTTTTCTCCCAAGTAACAAGAGGAAGGATGAGAGGAAATGGCCACAAGTAGAGCCAGGGGAGGTTTAGATTGGATGTTAGGAAAGACTTCTTTACTGAAAGAGTGATGAAGCGCTGGAACAGGCTGCCCAGGGAAGTGATGGAGTCCTCGAGCCTGAAGGTGTTTAGAAACCATGTAGATGTAGCACTTGGGGACATGGTTCAGTGGTCATGGTGGTGTTGAACTGATGGCTGAGCTTGATGATCTTTTCCAACCTTAGTTATTCTATGATTCTATGATGTGTGTTTCTGCACATCTAGCCAAGGGAGTATTTTATTGTTTGAAGATGAGCACAACAAATACCCCTGGAAATGCATCCCATTACAACAAAGTGGTGCTCTTGTGAGGTCTCACAAGAGCAGAGTAGAGGAGAATCTCCTCCCTCATCATGCTGCTCACACTTCTTTGGATGCAGTCCAGGATACAGTTGGCTTTCTGGGCTGCGAGCACACACTGCCAGCTCATATTGCTTATCCACCAGCACCCCCAAGTCCTTCCCTTCAGGGCCGCTCTCAATCCATTCTCTGCCCTAGCCTGTATTTGTGCTTGCGATTACCCCAACACAGGTGCAGGACCCTTCAGCTGCCCTTGTTGATCCTCATGAGGTTCACACAGACGCACCTCTCAAGCCCATCAAGGTCTCTCTGGATGGCATCCCTTCCCTCCAGGAGTGAGCAGTGGTCTGATTTCTCGGGGTATGTTCCTATCCTTGAGTCAGGGAACAGGGAGGGTTTCTCTCCTCCACCCTGCCTTGTATTTTCACAAGACTTGCTGGAGTCGGTGCCTCTGCAAGAGGGGCAGGAGGATCCCTCAGGAACACACAGGTGGGCATGCAGGAGGTGATACACTAACCTGAGTTCCTTGAAGAGCAAGCTGAGAAACGCATCATGTGAACGTGTCACCTGGGTTTCCAAAACCACTGGACAAATATTAAAACTAATTACTTGTAGGCGAGGAGACACAGTAAAGCCACAGAGAAAATACTGTCCTCCGAAACATCTTTTTGACAAGGTAAACTAAGTCTTGGCTTATTGACCAGTTTCAATAAATAGAATCACAGTATTGAACATACACGACTTAACTGCCTTCTATAGCATAGCTGGGGAACTAGAAAACAGAAGCTGAAACTCCTGGCTCACAGCCCCCTTACTAACGCCTCCCCCTCCGTTTTCCCTGAAAAACAACAAAAAAAATCAGATCCACTTTCTGGAGAGATCAATTCCATACTGCTTTGTAGCAGAGTTTAAGTATTGTATTCTCCAATTCCAGCCAAATACAGAAGCGAATCCGAAGACGGTTAAGATTCGTGTCAGGAGGAAATTGGTCAGAAAATGGATGTCAGGTGGGCGTGAGCAGCAGGCGCAGTGTAACTCACAGCCCTTCGGCACTCAGTGGGAGAGTGAAATTAGCTTAAGTGAGAAAAACTTACAGGGATTTGGGGAGGGGGCGGATGTAGAAGTACAAACTCTGAAAATGTCCGTTTTTCTTTGAGGAGAAGAAAAGGAGAGGCCGGGAAGGGATCTGTTTGTGGTGAGCAGCGGAGTACCAGCTCCCAGGAACAAAGGACCCTGTTTGCGGGATGTGCCCTGAGGAAAATGCAGAGCTGTTCCAATCTCCCAGCGCTCCCTCTTTCTACTCCTGTCCCGTGAGCTGCCCTCCCTGCCAGCCCCATGAGTGCAGAAGGATTCATTTAGGGGTTAGAGATTACACCAAACACATGGAAGAGCAACTGCCAAAGCTAGAGGTGACTGACAGCCCCCAGCCCATGCAGCTTCATTCTGTGGTTTCCTAAGAGAGGGAATAATGTTCAGTGTTGATCGCCTTGGAGTGAAAAAAAACAAAACCCAAACAATTGGAGTGGCAGAAAAAAAAGCAGAGCTTAGATTTTGCGTAGACGGCTTCTTAGGTCAGAGCTGGAACACGCTTGGATTTGTATTCCTGATGATTGTGCATGGGCACTAATTGGCCAAAGAAGCAAGGCATCTTTGTTGCTTTTGGAGTTTAATGAGGAAAATACTGTGCAATGTGATGATTATTTTCTAATCAAAAAGCAGGGGAACAGAATGGGAAGGAAAACCTGTGAGTGCATAAAGGCTATAATTTCAATTAATATCTCCTTGTGCTGGTCGGTTGCTCTGTTCTATAACTGATTGTTAGCTCTAAATAGCCCTCATATTATATAAATATTATATAAATTACTATTGAATATGATATTAAGCTTAATATTATCGAAATATTTCTCATAATATGCTCAGTATTTTGCCCATGCATACTTCTGCACAGATCTGTGGGTCCATTTAGCCCACAGGACTGCTCAGAGACTAAAATGAGGCATTTTTGTTTGCAGGACCAGGACCTTTTGTCCTGTGCTTGAATACCAGCAAATCATTGCTTCTGTTTGCAAAAGCAATATATAGTTTCTCTATGGCTGGAGTCGATGATCCAGTGGGTCTTTTCCAACCTGGTGATTCTGTGATTCTATGGGAGAGCCCTGTGTTCTGGAAAGTGAGGCAGAGATGTTGCTGAGCCAGTTTGGAGCCAGATTCTGTCCTCGCTTACATCCAGCAGTGCAGTTCCCCACAATCCAATGGGATTACCCAAAGGCAGGATATTTTTTTAATAAGTGATTTGCTTTGATGTTGCAAGACTAGATGGAGAGAAGAGAGTAACACTGATCCAGAGCATTTTTATTAATGAATCTCAACGCACTTCACAAGGTGAGACCAACACCATTGCTCCATTTTACAGGTGGGGAAACTGAGGTGGGAAGAGCTTGAGGGACTGTCCTGTGCATCCAGCAGCATGTTGTCTGAGCCAGGGGTCAAACCCAGAGGGGCTCTCATCACCCGCCTCCTCCGCATCCCTCTAGCCCTCACTTTACAAAATGTGTCGCCTTTCAAGGTACATGCTTAGGTCTTAACACTCAGTGTATCTCAGAGAGGGGCTTTGGAGCTCAGCAACCAGCCCTTTTGTCCCACAGAAGACCAGAGCTGTTTGCAAAGCAACCTAAGGAAGAGAGTAGGATGCTCAGTGCGCCACTGTATGTTAAACAAAGAAGCATGAAGAATTAGAAGCAATAAAATGCCAGGGAACCCTGCAGCATTTGGAAGAACAGGTTGGTGCCTCTCTGGGTTGGAAGGACTGTTTGTTGTGACTGGGAAATATTCAGCGTGATTCTTTGCTGCATTTGGGTCTTGGAGGAAATGGGTTTGATTCACTGAGCTTTCATGTTCCATACTACAGAGGAGCTGTGCCTGGCCTGAGAGCCTCTTAGCTGGTTACCTCCTGGGTTTTAAGTAACAAAAACTCCAAACTTTCATTGAAGCATAACCTAAACAAGTATTATTTGAAATGAAGAAGAAGCAGCGGGGTTGGTCATCTTTAAAAGCCATAATGGATTATACATTCCAGTTTGACAGACAGAATTTTGGAGCAATCTGTGAACAGGACCTTCACTGTGGTAAATAGTTGTGTATAATAATCGATTTGAGCTTGGTGATTTATTTCTTTAAAAAAAATAAATCACAATGTTAAGGTTCTGTGGCTCTACTCTCCTAATTTCCATGCTCAGAATCTCTGCAAGGTTCCCACTCCTGCTCTTCTTGTAGGTCCCATGATACCTCCCAGCTTTTGTTAAAAGCCCCTTAAGAGCTGTGAATTTGAGTTCCAGATTTTTTTGGGGGAAAAGAAGTTATCTCCTCCTCTGTAGCAGAATGGAAGTTGAATGTGGACCCATAAACCTTAAAAATCCAAATATAAGTAGAAAGAAGCGTGTATTCATCATACTTTAAGAGATTTGAAAAATGCAGTTCCTATGTGCTTTAAAGCAGCAATTTTGTATCATCTCTTTAAACATCTGAAAATCTGCAAAGCCGAGGGTTTACTGTGAGAGTGGGGAGGCCCTGGCCCAGATTGCCCAGAGGAGCGGTGGCTGCCCCATCCCTGGAGGTGTTCAAGGCCAGGTTAGATGGGACTTTGAGCAACCTGATCCAGTGGGAGGTGTCCTGTTTAATGTCTTTATCAAACGACCTGGATGAAGGCATTGAGTCCTCCCTTAGCAAGTCTGCAGATGACACCAAGCTGGGTGGAAGTGTCGATCTGCTGGAGGGTCGGGAGGCTCTGCAAAGGGACCTGAACAGGCTGGACTGCTGGGCAGAGTCCAACGGCAGGAGGTTTAACAAGGCCAAATGCCGGGTCCTGCACTCGGGGCACAACAACCCTAAGCAGAGGTACAAACTAGGAGAAACCTGGCTGGAAAGCTGCCCGGAGGAGAACCTGGGGGTGTTGGTTGACAGCGACTGAACATGAGCCAGCAGTGGCCCAGGTGGCCACGAAGGCCAATGGCATCTTGGCTTGTATCAGAAACGGCGTGACCAGCAGGTCCAGGGAGGTTCTTCTCCCTCTGTACTCAGCCCTGGTGAGGCCGCACCTTGAATCCTGTGTTCAGTTCTGGGCCCCTCACCACAAGAAGGATGTTGAGGCTCTGGAGCGAGTCCAGAGAAGAGCAACGAAGCTGGTGAAGGGGCTGGAGAACAGGCCTGATGAGGAGCGGCTGAGAGAGCTGGGGGTGTTTAGCCTGGAGAAGAGGAGGCTGAGGGGAGACCTTATTACTCTCTACAACTACCTGAAGGGAGGTTGTGGAGAGGAGGGTGCTGGCCTCTTCTCCCAAGTGACAGGGGACAGGACGAGAGGGAATGGCCTCAAGCTCCACCAGGGGAGATTTAGGCTTGAGATAAGGAAAAAATTCTTCATGGAGAGGGTGGTTAGGCATTGGAACAGTCTGCCCAGGGAGGTGGTTGAGTCACCGTCCCTGGAGGTGTTTAAGGTGAGGGTGGATGAGGTACTTAGGGGCATGATTTAGGGATTGGTGGGAATGGTTGGACTCGACGATCCGGTGGGTCTCTTCCAACCTGGTTATTCTGTGATTCTGTGATTCTGTGTCCCTGCCTATTGCAGGGGGGTGATGGAACTCAGTGGGCTTTAAGGTCCCTTCCAAGCCAAACCATTCCATGATTCTATGTTCTAACAATCAAGATTTTTTGGGTTTTGGCAACCTCTGTCCATACCACTGCCAGTGACCATTGCTGCACGCCCCTGACATGTTTCATCCCTCCCTAAAATTCTTTGGCCTTGAACCAGCTTATGCCATGTTGTAAAGGGCTCAGGTAATCCTACTCAGGACAAGAAATCCCTCTTTCTGGCTCTTTGCTCTCTCATTCTGGAGGTTGCAAAATTTAATTTTTTGGCCTTAAAAACCAGCAGACCAGAGCCTGCACACACACACACACACAGAGACACACACTCTCAGAACTGAGCTGTTGCTTAAACATGCACCATTGGCAGACAGACGCTTTTGGAAATTGCTCTTTCAGAATATGATTACTTCGCTGTAGCCTGTAAATTCCTAAAGTTGGAGTGGTGCCTGCAAAAAAACATCCCCCTCTTTGCTGGTGTTTCATGGAGGACATGCCCTGCGAGTGGCAGAGCCAGAGCCAGGACTGCTTGCACCAACAGAACAGGGTCCACCGCCCACCGTGTTCCTTGCAACAATACAGTATTTTCGTTATAAAATCACAGAAGTGTTAATTATCCAGAGTCAGTAATAGCAGTGGTTATTTATTGAGGCTTGCTGCCTTCCCGCCTGAGCAGGGTCTGGATCCCCAGTGGAACCATTCATCAGCTGGTTTGACAATGACAGTCTGCTGCAAGGCTTTCAGGGCACAACAAAGGTTTCCTTGCAGCTCTGAGTGACCGGAGCTGGCTCCTGCTATGGTACAGAATTGTCAAAGGCAAAAGGAAACAGTCACACACATTTCTGTAGGGTGTTTCTTTCTTTGTACTTCTCATGGCACTTCATATAATACAGAGAAGTGGTGTTGTCTGCGTTTTACAGAGGGGAAACCAAGTCCCAGAAATGGAAAGCGACTCATATAAACTGTCAGAACAAGAAGCGACTCATATAGACTGTCAGAACAAGAAGCAGGAGCGCTGGCCATGTCCTAATTCCCTGGCAGACCTACGCATTCATCCACCTGTAGAGAAAGCCACTCTGTGTGCTTGAACTGTGAGTTATAGGCAGAGGGAGATAAACAGAGGGTAACACAAAATTTGATATCCCTGTTTCAGTATCCACCAAGCCTCTGCTTTCTTTCTCCTTCATGGTATCATTTGGAGGTGTTCAAGACCAGGTCGGATGAGGCTACAAGCAACCTGATCCAGTGGAAGGTGACTGCCCTAGCCAGGGGGTTTGGAACTGGATGATCTCTCAGGTCCTTCCAATCCTCGTTCCTATCCCCACATCATTCCCATCTCCTTAGAGTTTCCATCTCCCCATCATCCCTGTCCTTCCACCCTCCCTGTCCCTCTGTTGTCCTCATAGCCCCGTTGTCCTTATCCCTACATTGTCCCTGTCCCCTCTGATCCTTCATCATAGCATTTGATAGGAATGGTTGGACTCGATGATCCAGTAGGTCTTTTCCAACTTGGTGATTCTAGGATTCTATGAATCAAGACCATATAAGCCAATACAGGACACTTTGGGCACCATGCAGCTTCATACCAACCAGACACCAGTTTCAATTCGCACAGGCTCTTCTCCAAGCAATTTTTGCTGCTGCTGTTGTTGCTGTTGCAAAACATGTTAATTAATCAGGAATTTTAATTAATTGTAACCCTGCTGAAAATGCCAAGAGAAATATAAGGAGGCAGTTGCTCAGATCAGAGCAGTCCATCATCTCCAGTGAGCTGTGCTCAATCTGAAATCGTATAGTGTAATTACAGACACAGGCACAGGGAGAACAGTGAATTCTGAAGGGCATTTTAATGTTGTAGAGGAATATGGGGGTGTTTTAATCAAGTCAGGAATCCTGTTTTGAAGCTCAGATGACCACACTGGGTTGGCATACTGTTAACTCGAAAGCCACATCCCAAAAGGATTACAATGATCATTTTTCTAGTTCTTCAACTGCTGCAAACAATCAGTTTCACCAAAGCACTTAAAATTTGCTTTGTTTTTATGAAGCTGAAAATCAGGTCATTTCTAGATTGATTTCACTTGCAATGAATGAATTAGCATGGCTGCAAATGTCCACCTTTGCCTGAGCCACTTCCCAGGGACACATTCTACACCTTGGGATGGGAATCATTGACAGAGATTTCCTTTTTGCTCAATGCATTGGGAAAAGAAAAACTTGCTTTTCAGCCTTGTTTCTTGTCCAATTGTGGCTTCTTTGGTACTGAAGTACTTGAGGTTCAGCTGTCTGGCAATACACTCAGCACACAAACTGGTTCAGCTTTCTCAGCCCGAAATTAATTTCCTACCTTTTTGAAATGGTTTTCTGCCTTGGTGCGCAGTCTGGACAACCACCAGCTCGCCATGAATAATAGATTCCCCAAACCTGTAAAAGCTTTATTTATTTAAACACCTGAATATTTACAATTTGTTCGTATCATTGGCATGTTTACCCCACTTCCCATGCAGTGAAAAGTCTCAGAAGGGTTTCAATGTGAACTAGTGCAGAGCGTGGAGGTCTGGGTTTGGCTCACACTTTTTCCATGAGTGTTCCGCTGCCTTTTCCCACTCTTTTCTGTTCCGCCATGGCGCAAGCTGTGTCCTGCTGTAGGGCAGAGGGATGGACCTAGATGATCCTCGAGGTTCCCTTCCAACCCCAAACCATTCTATGATTCTGTGAAAGCCTCTCATTGCATGCTTGGGTCTTGCTGTCTTGATCGTGGCTGCCTTTTCCAGAGCCAGCTCAGGCCTAGGGATAAGCAATTTGGAGGCTTAGCAGTAAGCTGGTGTGAGATTCCAGTGACTCCCTAAAGAAAGGAGGAGACAGGTGGGAGAGCTGTGCTCCATCTCAGGGCTTTCTGGATCTATGTTATTGGTTGTTTTCTTCCGAGCTGTGCATTTGGTTGTGGGGTGCAGCAGGCCAGGGCAGCCACATCCCTGGCATCATCTGGGAACCTAACAACATTGACAGGCTGAGGGAGTTGGGTTTGTTCACCCTGGACAAGAGAAGGGTCTGGGGAGAACTTGGAGCAGCTTCCAGTGGTGAAAGAAGCCACAGGAAAGCTGGGGAGGGGCTCTGGATCAGGGAGTGCAGGGATAGGCCGAGGGGGAATGGTTTTAAGCTGAAAGAGGGGAAATCGAGATGAAGGCCAGGTTGGATGGGGCTTGGAGCCCCTGATACAGTGGGAGGTGTCTCTGCCCAGGGCAGAGGATTGGAACTGGATGGGCTTTTGGGTCCCTTCCAACCCAAACCATTCTATTATTCTATGATTTAAGAGCTCTGAGACAAGCTTCAACAGGTGCAAGACCAGAACCATTTCCCTGCACTGAGACTATTTCTTCTCTTGCCATTACTGATGTAAATCCACAGAGCTCCATTGACCTCAGCAGTTTTGGCGGGTGAGACCAAGTATAGCCACGTGCTGTAGCCTGGGGCTGATGGTTTACTCGAATTGATGAGCTCCTTGTGAAGACAGCTCTAAGTGACTCAGCTCTCAATCCATTTAGACCAACTTCATGGACTGAGGTGGAAATGGAGCTTGAGCAAAGTTACTCCTTATCCCCGAGGTTATGCCTGGAAAACACCACTTTGCCTGTGCACATTTCTTTGTCACAAGTGGTACCTTAATGGCAAAACCTCCTTGCTCAAAACCCCTCAGTTAATGATTTCCATCACCTGAAGGCAAGGCTGTGCACTTCAGGGTTTTCCTGTCATTACCAGATTATTCTGCAGTTACTGCGTAGCATCCTCAGCTGAGCTGATTCCTCCCAACACAGCCTGTGTGAGAGGATCCACCCATGGGCTGTCTGTGCCTTCAGATGTGGGAGAGGCAGCTCGTTGGTTTAGCTGTGTGTTACATGGTACAGGCGACAGCTGATGCCCCTCACCACAAGAAGGATGTTGAGGCTCTGGATCGTGTCCAGAGAAGAGCAACGAAGCTGGTGAGGGTGCTGGAGAACAAGAGGAGCAGCTGAGAGAGCTGGGGGTGTTTAGCCTGGAGAAGAGGAGGCGGAGGGGAGACCTCATTGCTCTCTACAACTACCTGAAAGGAGGTTGTGGAGAGGAGTGAGCTGGGTTCTTCTCCCAAGTGACAGGCAACAGGACAAGAGGGAATGGCCTCAAGCTCCACCAGGGGAGGTTCAGGCTGAACATCAGGAAAAAATTTTTCACAGAAAGGGTCATTGGGCACTGGAACAGGTGCCCAGGGAGGTGGTTGAATCACCTTCCCTGGAGGTGTTTAAGGGATGGGTGGATGAGGTGCTGAGGGGCATGGTTTAGTGGTTGATAGGAATGGTTGGACTCGATGATCCAGTGGGTCTTTTCCAGCCTAGTGATTCTATGATTCACGCTGTCTTCTCCTTCAGCATGTGCCACAGACTCGGGCAGAGGGGCAGTCGAGTGTGTGTCAGCAATGGGATCCCTGGGAAAAGGTGTTTAACTGCAGTCACAACAGAAGTTGCTGCGCTAAGCACTGAATATTACTTGGCTTTGCAGATCTTTAAATGGATGGTGGGGATATAGGGGGCTGGAACTGGTATTGTGACCAGAGATCAAGCCATCAAGTGAGTTCCCCTGGACAAGGAGTGCAGGTAGCAGTAGATGCTCTTGTCCCCTTTCCAGGCAGGTTCAACAAAATATAGTCATGTTTAACACGTTGTTAGAGAGCAGAACACATAGAATCATAGAAGCATTAAGGCTGGAAAAGACCTCTAAAATCATCAAGTCCATCTTTTTGTGTATAGAGAGCACCAAGGGGAAATGCAAAGAATGTCTGGAAAAGAAGGCGACACTAAAAGTTCAGTCCTAAAGAGCTGAGGGAGGGGAGACAAAATGCTACAGATCCATTAGGGGTGCAGAGGAGGGACACAAAAGGCTGGTTTAGTTGGTGCAGACTGCAGAGGTTGCTGCACTGTCAGGGGGAGAAAAGGAGAAGCATAAGCAGGAAACTGATTTCCTTGTGACCATCCCTTCTACCTGGCAGAGGAGCAAGCTGGGTTAGAGAGCAGATTGCTGGTGTTCGCAGTCCCCACCCTACCCTGGATTTCTAAGGTGCCTAAGGCACAGAGCTCTTTCTCCTAAAGGAAGCTTTTTACCTGTAGAGACACCCCTAACTTTATGGAGAGTCCCCTATGCAGCACGGCTTCCGCAGCTAAGGGCCTTTGCTTTTTGAGGTGTGACAAATACAAACCAATCCCTGGAAACCCCAGCGACAAAGGTGATTCTAGTTTCTGACTCCTGGACCACCTCATGCCAGGCAGGATTCACTGCTCAGGACCAGCTGATGTCCTGCAAATTCATGCTGCATGGAGACAACTCTTGCTCCACACTGGGAAAGCCGATCGTTGTATTTTTCTGTGGTCACTTCTCCTCTTCCTCTTTCCTTGCGTAGTCTCCACTCATTGTCTCTTCTGATATCACTTTGTCAATCTTCATGTTTTCTGTAAACATTTCCCCCCTATACTTGGCAGTTTTCTTCCTCTACCTCCTATGTTTTGGTTTTCTAGACATTTGGGGAGGTTCTAATAATTTTTCCTCATTAACAGATTTTTTTCCTTCTTTCCTCCATTCCTGTTTTCCTTAGCCACAGGTTCTTCCAGCTCTTACATCTCCATTTTGCTTTCCCAGCCTTCCCAGGAGAGGGCTGGAACATCCATCCCACGTGCCTTCCAAACGTTGCCAAAACAGGAGCATGAGTGACTGACAGACAAATACCAGCCCCAAATACTCTGAATGCTCTTTTACTAATAGCTTTATTCTTGTCAACACAGTACGCAAAATAACACTAGAAGGGAATAGGCCGTATTTTTAGCCAACCTTAAACTCAGCTTCTGAAAAATAGCTTTATGCTCAGCTGTCTTTCTCACTCCCTGGATTCAGGTTGCCCAAACAGATATTTAGAGGACTGCTTTTCATTGTGATCTCATAGGGATGCGTAATTAAGACTCTTGGAATTGACTTTTCTTCAGCTACCTCACAACACTGCATAGGTGGGTCCTGCAGTTGACTCACAGCTTGTGGGTGACTAGGAGGCAGGAGATGCTCATCTGGGATGCTCATCCCATGATTGGGACCTGTATGAAGGAACCAAATGGTGTGAAATCTGAACCCCATAAAAATAATTAATTGATAAGAGAGTGCCAGGATTTCCCCACTAGTCACAGTCACCATCAAATTCAAATCTTCAATACATGTTGAAGGAGTTAAAATTCAGAACAGCTTAGGGAAGATAAGTAAGGCTGTTTCTGTGCTGGCTTTGGATGTTCATGACCTTGCCTTCCTCTCCTGTTGGTCTTAGGACAAGCCAGATTAAGGAGTGATCTCTTCCAAACAGTCTTCAGTTTGTTAAGCTTGTAAACAACAGCAAGGGTGGAAATCACTGCGAGATGGATAAAGCTTAGAAATGCCGACCGGGATTTCTCTGTGACGTGCCTAGAAGTAATGTGTGCTAGTTAACAGGGCTAATTCATTTGCCGTGCCCTGGTTCTCCATGCAGCTCCTCTTCCAGCCCGGTCGCTCAGGTCCCCTGTTGCTCGCCGAGGCCACCACAGCCTTCAAGAAGCAGGTCTTCTGTAGGACATTAGTGGAGACGAGTCAGGGGACCTTTCTGGGGGAGGAGGCACAGGGGTTCAGCCTCTGTAGCTCCAGCCCAGCTGTGAAAGATCAGCAGCAGGGTCCCTTCAGCCAGGCATCCCGTGCTACCTGCCCTTGCGGCCGCCGAGCTTCGAGCAGCACTTTATCACCCAGCCAAAGCGACAGCATTTCAGTTTTGCTGTAGTCTGTCTTCTTACAGCACTTTGCGTCAACACATCCTTTGCTTGAGCGGCGCAGGATTGGAGGCAGCGTGCTCAGCCACTCTTTTAAACTGGCAAGAAGCCAGGGATCATCAGGGATGGGGCACTCGTTAGTTGCTGCTCTGTTTGGGACTTTTCCCTGCCTCCTCAGTTACACAAACTTAGAAGACTTCTGCGGTGGCAGTATTAGAGGCTGTTGCGTTTGAAGTGCTCTCATGCATTTGTAAGGGTTGGCTTGTTTACGGCAAAAAATGCTCTGAAACAATTATTAAGATGCAAATAGAGAGGTATACCTTTTTCTTTTATGGATTACCTCTGAAGCTCAGTACAGGGAAGGAAAAAGCCAGACCACTCACTTAGGAAAACAAAGAGATTACAGAAGTTGCTGTACCTGGGCTTAGCATTGAGGGATGCCATCTAAAATTAACAAGCAGCCTTATAAACAGCACAATGTAAGACGTGGTGTCGAGCACAGAGTGAGTATGCAGTGGGCTGCCAAGTGGTCGCATTTCTTTTATTGGCTTTCAGATTGAGGGGATGTGTCTCCTGACATGATCTTGTCCTGCTCACAGTGCTGCTCAGTGTCCCCATTCATGTTTGGGGTAATAGTATTAGAAAACTGCAAGTCAAGAAAAATACAACTCGAAAAATAGGCGGGAGGAGCTGCAAGGGCTGAGGAAGAGCACATCAGAAACTGTCCTGCTGGAGTGGCCTGGAAAAAACAGTGAGACAAAACTCAATAACAAATACAGAATTGCTGCATTTGAGAGGGAGTAGCTAGATTGTCCCCAGGCTACTGTCCCATACATGCTTCAGCAAAGTGAGGTCTCCTGAGAGTGGAGTAGAGGGGCAGAATCCCCTCCCTCACCCTGCTGGTCACACTTCTTTTGATGTAGCCCAGGATATGATTCACTTGGTGGGCTGTCAGCGCACATTACCAGCTCCTGTTGAGCTTCTCATCCACAAATTAAACCATGTTATTATGTAGGTACGCTTGGTACCAACCAGGTGCCTTGCACACAGGAAACAGACTTGGTGCTTTGGAGGGAAGAGTTCAAATCTAAGTGAATGCAACAAAGAACACCTGCCCGTGCTGGCTATGGGAGCACTCCCTCTGTGAAACACCCTTCACCCACTGCTCTGCACACGCGTGGAGCAGAGCAGGCACCCTTTCTCAGCATAGTCTGCTTTAAGATGCCACAGCTGCACATCCATTCAGGGGGAGGATGGCAAACTGTGTCTGCTGGTAACAGACAGACTGCTGGAAAAGGCTTTTTTTCTCCAAACTAAGAGGCATCTTTTCTGCTAGCGGGGCTTTTTCTGTTCCTTTGGCAGTTCCAGTTAGATATGGAAAATGCAGTCCAGCTGCAGACTTTAAGACATTGTTTTAGGACAAGACCTGTCAGGAAGAATGAGGCATTTTGATGGTGAGTTGCTGATGCTGTGACTGTCACATGTGCACAGGAGAGGCTATGTTTGCCTTTGTGCTGCTGTCCTTACTGTATTGGAAAAAAGCAGGAGCCAGTGCAGTGTTTTCCTTTGGCCATTCAGCACTGAACGTGCCAATAATAGCACAGTCACATAGTCAGAGTTAGGGGAAGGGACTCTTATCTTCTTCACAAGGGACAGGACCCTGGCACTCTGGGGCCAATGCTGCTTACTCACATAATGAACAGTAAGTGACGGTCCTCAGCAAGTTTCTCCAGTTGCCTTTGCTCTTGGCATAAAGCTTTGCTGCCCTTGGTACTTGTGTTATGGGAATGTAAATGTGAAAGACAGGTCAGAATTCGTATGCAAAAGCTTTCTCTAGTATAAGAGGAAAGGTCAGAATAAGTTTCTTCAACCTTTACAAAGAGTACATGAGGGGCAGCCAGCTCTGGCTCATGGTAGGAGGCAAGGGGGTCTAGTTGGAAACCAGCTCTGCAGAATTACGATGCCCTCCCTCCCCTAAACCAAGGAGGGGTTGAAGAAAAGCATTCAGACTTCCCAGGGTGGCTGGGTCGGTTCATGATATTCTGTAATTGATTGCATTGCATTGAGTGCTTTGGGAAGCTCCATCACTCCTGAGTCTTGCAAGGGTTCTGCCCACTCTGTTCTGCTCTCTTGAGACCTCACCTGGAGCCCTGTGTTCAGCTCCGAAGTCCTTAGCGCAGGAAGGGCATGGATCCATCAGAGCGAGTCCAGAGAAGGTCACAAAGATGATCCAAGGGCTGGAGCACCTCCCAGGACAGGTGGAGAGAGTTAGCGTTGTTCAGCCTGGAGAAGAGAAGACTCTGGAGAGACCTTAGAGCAGCTTCTAGTACTGAAAGGGGCTCCAGGAAAGCTGGGGAGGGGCTCTTGATCAAGGAGTGCAGGGATAGGATGAGGGGGAATGGTTTTAAGCTTGAAAGAGTGGAGATTGAGATGAGATCTCAGTGAGAAATGTTTTCCTGTGAGTGTGGGGAGGCTCTGGCCCAGGTTGCCCAGAGCAGTGGGGGCTGCCCCATCCCTGGAGGTGTTCAAGCCCAGGTTGGATGGGGCTTGGAGCCCCTGATCCAGTGGGAGGTGTCCCTGCCCATGGCAGGGAGGTTGGAGCTGGATGATCTTTAAGGTCCCTTCCAACTTAAACCATTCTATGATTCCATGAAAACCTCGAACTCAACAGCTGGCCACAATAATCCACATTTTCCTGGCTGACAAGGTTACCCATCCTGTTTGCAGCGCTTGCATGAGGACAGGACACATTGCACAGTCCGTAAGTAAAAGGAAGTGATATAGGAGCATGGTAGAGCCAAATTCTCAGCTAAAACATAACTGGCATCCATGCTACACACCTACATGAAGGACTGCCAGGTTCAGCAAACACATGGAATCAGATCTGTGTGTGGTTGTGAGTGGGCATGAGTATTCTGAAGCCACATGATCAAAGTTCACACATTTGGAGACTTTTGTCACTATGTTTCAGTGGATTTTTACTCACCACATTTTTTTTTCCATTTCTCTGACCACTCTCTGGGTTTCATCCCCATTTCCTATATATTCCTCACCTGTTCCCTCCCCCTGTTGTTTTCCTGAACACTTTCTAAGCCTGCTGCGAATCCAACACACTCTCAAGTTCTTGTTGAGCTTCTGGTAGCACCTGGTTCAAGTGGGTGCTAAATCAGGCAGGACAAGTCAAGCCAGCTCCAATTCTGATGGCAGCAATTATATTTTGGAAAATAATTGACAAACAAAGCTCGTCTAATGGAGAGAGAATGCTTATATTCTGCGCCTCTGGTCTGCAGAGGGCCAGTGTTCAAGTAGGACATTTTAATAACATCCTTCATCGACAAGTGTTTTGCTTGGAACCCTTTTTTTTTTCTGCCTCCACTCAGACAATTGTCAGCAAAGGGACTTGCAGGGAACAAAATGGAATTAAATCTATTCAGAAAATTAGAACAATCTGCATGTCTTTCTTTCTGTGCTTGATTCATTACTAGCGGGGCTATAATCTGCATTTTTTTTTTCCTGAAGCACACTCCCACACTTACCTCTTCACAGCGATGCTGCTATTCTCACAGATAAACAGGTCCTTTCTGAATGGATTATAGCTCTCAGCCAAAGGCAGGCCAATGGCAAGTGAAAAACAAATAAATGCATTCCTAGGGCTCATCCAGCTCTCTGGGAAGAAAATAGAAAACCTCAGGGATTTCAGTAGAGTTTCTATCCAGCCCTTAACAGTCCCTTTGGTGACAGCTAATTGCATAGGAACAAGGGAATTGCCCCCCTGTTCTTCAGCCCAGAAAGCCAACTGGATTTTGGGCTGCATCAGAAGTGTGACCAGCAGGGTGAGGAAGGGGATTCTGCCCCTCTGCTCTGCTCTCCTGAGACCTCACCTGGGGCCCTGTATTCAGCTCTGGAGTCCTCAGAACTGGAAGGGCATGGAGCTGTCAGGGCAAGTCCAGAGGAGGCCACGGAGATGATCCCGGGGCTGGAGCACCTTCTATACGAGGACAGGCTGAGAGAGTTGGGGTTTTCAGCCTAGAGAAGAGAAGAGACCTTAGAGCAGCTTCCAGGACTGAAAGTAGCTCCAGGAAAGCTGGGGAGAGGCTTTTGGTCAGGGAGTGCAGGGATAGAATGAGGGGAAACAGTTTTAAGCTGAAAGAGTGGAGACTGAGACGAGATCTTAGAAATAAATGCTTTCCTGTGAGGGTGGGGAGGCCCTGGCACAGGTTGTGCAGAGAAGCTGTGGCTGCCCCATCCCTGGAGGGGTTCAAGGCCAGGTTGGATGGGGCTTTGACCAACCAGGTCCAGTGGGAGGTGTCCCTGCCCATGGCAGAGAGATTGAAATTGGATGATCTTTGAGGTCCCTTCCAGCCCAAACCATTCTATGATTCTGTGAAACCCCCCTAACTCCACAGCTGGCCACAAGAATCCACATTTTCTTCTCTCAGAGCACACCCATCTTGCTTCCCATGTGATGCAATTCCTTCTGCTGTCACAGGTTTGCAAGGTTTTATGAAATTAGAAGTCCTTGGTTGGACAAACTGACCAAAGGAAGGACCAATACTACCCAAGGCAGTGGCCAAATGTTGCAGGTTAGTGAGAGGTGATACTGTGCCAAGGCTGACATTAATGTCCACACTCCAAGAAAATGAGAGTGAGTAGAATAATAAAATGAGGGGCAACTGAAAGAAAGATAAGCCAGAAATATGTATGTTGAGATAGAAGGGTAGGAGAGAAGGGAGACCTGAATTGAATAATCAGGGCATTGTGTTGGTTTTGAGGTGGAATGATGTTCTGAGAGGAGGCTGTTCCACTCCCCAGCCCCAGGTGGAAGATCTGCTTTCCTCCTGCCTGTGCACCTGTTCATCTGTGCCACTTCTGCCACTGTTGGTGCATCTTTGCATCTTAGCTACTGAAACAGCTCGTTTCTTCTTATTTTTCCCACTCAGTTCTTGCATGCTCCTACAGCTGGGGGCTATTGCTTTACATTAAGAGGACTTTTATCAGCCCGCTCTTCCTGTAATTTACTGTGGTTTAGAGTGATAATGAGGATTTGGGTATGTAAAGAAACCCGAAAGTACACATGGAAATAACAGAAGGGAGTGCAACTCTGAGCCCTGGGCATTAGTGACTGTGAATGGGTAAGTGAGGGCTTTACACAGGAAACCAAAACAGGGCAGACAAAAGCCAGGCATAATCTTCCTGGGCTGGCAAATACTGTTTATCTTATTTGTTTAAATGACTGGAGAACAGAAAAGCTTTTCTTTCCCTTTGTTGCTCTGTAGCTGTGTTACAGTTTAGCCTTAGCTGTGCACAGTTGTGTGAATGACTCTGGGGAGGAAACCATCCTAGTCTGGCCCAGTGTGGGACTGGGAGATGGTCTGGAGAGTCCAGGAACTGTGGGCATGAGTCCATCACCCCACCACAGAGACCAAAATAATCGAAGAACTCCTTTTGGTCTTATTGTGTCTAAAGAACTGCAAATAAAAAACGAGAGAAGGGGATGTTCTCTAAGATTAATGTTCTTTTTAGGTAAAAAAAATGTTAAATGCTTCCTTGCCAGGGATAGTTTCTACCAACAAACATCAACCGTGGTCACAAATAATCCTGTGAGTGGCTCTGCGCCTGCTCTGAGTGGAGAGCAGCATAACTGCACGTGCAAGTGGGGTGGAAGCGTTTTGGTTTCCTACCAGATTCCATAGCAGTGCAAATTGTCTGTAGTATTCTTGGCACTAAATTAGTGCTCACCTCTGTAATTTCAGAGGCTTCATTCTTAGGGGACGGGAGGCAGAAATACATCAGGCCTGTTATTTCTGCTGGCAACGCTGATACTAAAAATAACAGCATGAATGACATTATGGAAGCCGTATTTGAGTTCGTCAATAAATAAATTTTGACTGGACAGCAGGAAGTATTTCTAATGATGAAATGTGTTATGCTGTGGATTGTTATTCCTGGAGAAGAGGTGAAAGCTTCATTGCCCGAAAGCTTTTAATGGGAGGATTTAAGAATGAAGAGGGTGAACAGTCTTTCATCATGCCCTGATATTCTGAGTGTTTAGGGCTCTCTGAGAGGCATCAGGGAGGAACAACTGTAGAAATGTCACTTTCATCATCCAGATGAAGCAGCCCCGTGGTGGGGTCTGGTTCCCATGGTTGGCAGTGGCAGACTGGGGCTCCAGGGTCCAGGTTCCCCCTGCAGAGAGCCAGATCCCGATCACTCTCAGTTGTGCATGGGCTGCCTGCGGCCACACGTTTCATACCATTGTGGAATCAAAGAATGGTTTGGATTCAAAGGGATCTCAAAGATCATCCAATTCCAACCCACTGCCATGAGCAGGGACATCTCCAACTGGATCAGGGGCTCCAAGCCCCATCCAACCTGGCCTTGAACCCCTCCAGGGATGGGGCAGCCACCCCTGCTCTGGGCAGCCTGGGAACATTTCTGCCTCAGATCTCATCTCAATCTCCCCTCTTTCAGCTTAAAACCATTCTCTGTTGTCCTATCCCCGCACTCCCAGATCCTTCTTCTCTCCAGGCTGAACAACCCCAACTCTCTCAGCCTGTCCTCGTATGGGAGGTGCTCCTAGTTCCCTGGCAGGAGCTGCTGTGGCCACAACACCTCCAGGCCAAGAGCTCGCTTGGGCTGCAGGGACCAACCAGATGACTCGTCCTGCCCCGGAGAGAAGCTACTGGCTGGCTTGAGGGTGTCTAAACAGAGATGCTTGCCATCCGCCTCTTGAGAGGGATGACACCTTCACACTGGGGTACTTTGTCTCAGGCTCCAGGGTGTGAGGTGTCAGATGTGGACCCCTCAGGACATCACAGCCTGCCTTCAAGACTCCCCTCACACTGGTCCCTGCAGGGCACGTTGGAGCAGTTTCAGCATGTGCCACCTTGCAGAAGTCCCCAAGAGGCCAGGACACCAAGGGGAGGGAGCAGCTGTGCCCTAGCCATACCTGGTCCTTGGAGACGCTTGCAGAACATTTTTCCCAGGGGACCCCTGCTCAGTTCATCAGACTCCTTCCCATCTTTCTCCTTTCTCAGACTTACATTTCAGCATTAGTTGGGATAAATGTGAGTTCAGCTCTCTGCTCTGGTTCCCAGGCAGAGGTAGTCCTGCCCAAGTGGGGATGGACCAGCCCTGCCTACCCTGCCAGGGTAGCCGAGCAGCATTTAGCATGAGTTATTCCATTTAACTTTATCAATTGATTGGTTAATGAGCCACTCGTTTGCCTTAGGTTACTTGTCACTATTGCATCTGCTTACAGATTCAGTGCTGCTTTTAATTGCCCATATCCCATAGGTTGTAAATCTATTCTAAAGATACCAGTAAGCTACAATCATCACTGTTCAAAGGGACACTAGTAGTGATACTAAATGCTAGATCAGCACTCCCTTACCTATTTCCCAAGTCCTGATAATCATTGAATTTCTTTTCTTCCCACCAACACCCCACAAAAAGGTGAGGTGCTCCCATCGGCTCCCAAAGAGCCCCCAAAGCTCTTCTTCATGGCACTAGGTTTAGGGAGGGAAGCTGGGAAGGGAAGGAGAGGAAAGGGAAAGGCTGCGCTCTTTGGAAACTCAAAAGCTTTGAGAAACTAATGAAATGGCCAAAATTTCCTAGAGACTTTCTGGAAAATCTGATGCCTACGCTATCAAAACAGCACATCCTCCAAATGCCATCAGCGCACCCACTGCGTGGGTGAGAAGAGAGAATCAAAGTAGTCAACGCTAATTAAACCTCAGCCTCGATGAATCCAATCAAACCTCTCCAGAAGGCAGGACTGTTTTACACCAGGGACAGATAAACAACACTAGAGCTTAAACTCTGCTGATCAGATGTGGAGTAAATTTATTGTAACACAGATTTACCAAATCTTGCTGGATGCTGTGTAATATGGTTCCAACAGTTATTTTGAACTGTGGTGCATCCTCTTCTCAGGTGCTTTTGGGAAAGACTGATAGGCATTTATAAATTAAATCAATTAAGAATTTCTCAATTGAAGATGAAAACATGGGGATGACAAAGACTGATGGAAGTAGTAGGAAAAACATACTCGTTTTCTGAGGTGTTTGTCTCAGCCGTCACTTCCCAGCATAACGGGCAAACACATTTACCCATGCTAAATGCAGTTCTGCTCCCAGTTATTGTGCCTACCTAGAAAGCCAGCGGTGGCTTGCTGAACCAGAACTGGCCTGTACACTGGTGACAGCTGCTTGCACCATGGCACCTGCAGCTTCTGCCAGGACCTGGTGGCCTCCAGGCAGCTCAATAGTAAAGACTGGTGGAAAAGCAGTGCCAGACGTGCTCGCTGATGGCTGTCCCAAGAGACTCGCTTCCCAGCAGTCTCCGCGTTGTTTCTTGGTAGTGCAGCGCTCCTGGGGCTCCCATTAACAGAATATGGGCCTGGAAAGGAGAACTTAAGTGCCAGCCTGGCTCTGAGCCAGGCTTTGAGATGCAAGACAGCGTCTGGCCAGGGTACCCCAGACACTTGATTCTTGATCACTCCCTTCTTTGCTGGCAGGAGCTGCTCTGCCAAAAGCTGATGTGACTCTCTAGGAAAGTGTGAGGACCTGTCCCTCACCCAGCAAGCATGAGTAGTCCTTGGTGTGCTGGGGACACGAGGGCCACCTAAGGATCCTATCAGGCTGGCTGAGGGAGGTAGGGGAGCTCCTCTTTCTGCCAGTGGCCAGTCCTCGGTCCACCAGTTGTGTAGGAATTCTCTCGGTCAGAACCACCTCCTTCTCTCCTGCTGCCACTGAGAGGTCAGGGGATAGTTCCTGGATCTGATTAGAAAGTCCCAGCTCACTCCTGCAGAGCAAGGACATGAAATGATGTGTGTGGTCTTTTGACAGTGCATGCATTCCTTGTGGCATGTTTGTGTTGTCACACTACTCACTAGAGGCATGGGAGGCACAGACCAACTGTCCCACCTCAGAGAAATGGGGCACAGAGAGACCCCAGGGCAGAGCCCTTAGTGTCCTCCGTGCCAGGAAATGCCACAAGACATTGAGGATGCCCAGGATCTTCAAATCCTTTTTCAAATGGTATTGTGCAAAATAGCTTAGCTGAAAAGCTTGGTGAAGCACAGGGCAAGAGTTGTTCCTTCTTCCTTCTCAGGGCAGCAGTAGGTGGGAGATGTGGAGCTGAGGCAGGGCCTCCCCCACTGCCACACGTGAGGAACCTTGCTCTGGATGCACATGCTGAATTGGAGCACTCCATGTCTTGCCCCCCACTGGTATTTTCCAAACATCAACTGCATTTGAGAATCCCAGAAGGGTTAATTTATTTGACTGAATCCTTGTGGCAGGTGGCAGGGAAAATCTGTGCATGTGTCTTCCCTTCAGAGAACCTGTTGTCTTGAGTACAAGTGTAGAAGGTATGATTTAAATATATCCAAATGCATGTAATTAATCACAAGTGCAACATACCTCCTTCCTGCTGCGAAACCTTATTAACAGTGTGGGTGGAATCTTAAAATACCGTATCTGCCACGTTTCAGCTTAATCTCTTCAGCTTGGAAAGTCTCATTGTGCCCTGGACCTGAGCAGCCAGGCTGCAGAGGTTCAGACATCACCTGCAAGGCAATTTGCACCTGCAGCCCAGAAAGCCAACCATGTCCTGGGCTGCATCAGAAGTGTGATCAGCAGGGTGCGGGAGAGGATTCTGCCCCTCTACTCTGCTCTCCTGAGAACTCATCTGGAGCCCTGTGGTCAGTTCTGGAGTCCTCAGCACAGGAAGGACACAGATCTGTTGGAACAAGTCTAGAGGAAGCCACAAAGATGATCCAAGGGCTGGAGCGCCACCAATATGAGGACAGGCTGAGAGAGCTGGGGTTGTTCAGCCTGGAGAAGGCGAGGCTGTGGGGAGATCTTAGAGCAGCTTCCAGTACAGAAAGGAGCTCCAGGAAAGCTGGGGAGGGGCTCTTGATCAAGGAGTGCAGGGACAGGACGAAGGGGAGCAGTTTTAGGCTGAAAGAGGAGATATTGAGATGAGATGTTAGAAAGAAATGTTTTTCCTAGGAGGGTGAGGAGGCCCTGGCACAAGTTGTGCAGAGCAGTGGTAGGTGCCCCATCCCTGAAGGTATTCAAGGCCAGGTTGGATGGGGCTTCAAGTAATCTGATCCAGTGGGAGGTGTCCCTGCCCATGCAGGGGCTTGGAACTGTATGATCTTTAAGGTCTATTCAAACCCAAACCATTTCCTGATTCTGTGATTACAGAGCACAGGGGCTCAAAGCCGTCTTTCACCACCTCTTTGGAGAGGTCTCTGCCTCTGCTCCATTAGAGCTGTGTTTCAGCTCTAGGGAGGGACCTGTATGAGACTTAAGTAAGTGCCAACATCAGACACTCTGCAGACCCACTGCAAGAAATACCACAGTTAGGAAGGCAAGGTCTGTTTTTACACCTCCTGCAGCAGCAGGAGTGACGGGCCAAACCACTGTTCTTCTGCCCAGACTTCTATCAGATCTACACCAGACCTCCCTATTTTGATTGCAAAATTTTCCAGCACTGGAGGATCCATTGCAACCTTGGGGGATTTTTTTTCCCAGCAGCCAGATGCTCCCCCTCAAACTATGATCCGTGGGGTGTGGTGCTTGATTATATCCTCTAACAGAAAGGCAGCACGTTGCAGAACTGGGAACACCATGACTCAAAGATCTCTGAGCTGCGATTAGTGGAGGCTAATGTCAGCCTTGGCAGCACACCCAGGGGCTTGTGGCAATCACACTGTTCAGAGATGGAGCCCCTGAGCTCTAATCATGCCAGAGAAGAAGGACAGGATACAAGGAATGACATAATTGCTCTTTCCAGAATTGATTCCTTCTCAGCTTAACATGTTAAAATATCAAAAGTGCTGAAAAAACCCCCATCTGTTACCAGAGCTAATCAGACACATCAGTTATTGCTTCAGAAAGACAGTTGCTGCTAGATTTGATATCCCAAAAAAAGCAAAGCTGCTTTAAAGCATCTTTTTATTTCGGCTGAGTGTTTTCATGACAGGGCACGATTCCTAATGAGCACTCGTACAGCTAGGACACACAGAAAAACACATCAACTGCGCAGTGATCAGCTTTAGACACAGAGGAAGGAACTTGGAATCCCAATGGATTTCAGAAGATTCAGGGATGTTGGAAGCTGGGTTTGTCACAGGAGGGTTAGGAACCAGGTACATCCTAACAAAGTCTTGCTTGGCTATTCAGAGGATCATAAAGGTTGGAAAAGACCTCTAAGCTCATCCAGTCCAACTGTCAGCCCAACACCATCATGACTGCTGAACCATGTCCCGAAGTGTCATGTCTACACGGTTTCTGAACACCTCCAGGGATGGTGACTCCAGCACTGCCCTGAGCAGCCTCTTCCAGTACTTCACCACTCTTTCATTAAGTAATTTTTCCTAATAACCAATCTGTACCTCCAACTTGAGGCCATTTCCTCTCATCCTACCCCTTGTTAGTCATTTGTGCATTGACCCTTAATATCTGAGTAAAGTACACAAGGTTGCTTTATATTATTTTTTTTGTGGGATTCGGAGGTACTACTTGATTGTGAGGTTGGCATGCATGGGCTGATGAAGTGGCTGGATGCATCCCATATTTCCTCTCTTGTCCACAGAGTATTTGGTTATGAAGAATAAAGTCTGAAAAGGTTTTGAAAGGCAAAGTCACCTTCCAGCTATCAAAACACTTCAGATGAGGCAGATGGGAAACCAAAAATATTCAGGTTTGGGCAGTAAAACTGACATTGAACCCATTTGCCTCATTTTTCAGGCTTTGATGATAGTTAATGACAGCTTACAGAAGTTGTAAGTGATCTAAAAAAGCCATAAAAAGCTGCTTTGTGTCCTTGTTCAGAGGATGAATGCAACAAAACCATTACGGGGCTTTAAAACACTGTTTTGACTTTCTCGAACCAGCTGTGGGATGATCCAGCTGCATTTGGATCCCCCTTGCATCGAAGAGAACATTTAAGAGGATTAATCCCAATAATTTTAATTCAACAAAATGACCTTACGTAACATCATGGAGGAATTAATGAGAATTCTCTCATGTGGGTCATCAGCAGCCCGGTGGATTTTTCATTCCCCGAGGGATCTCATTGGTCTCAGGCAGAGCGCGGACAAACTCAATTGACGATGTAGCACACTGCATGGGATCAGAAGATAAGTCACTTGGAGCAGGAGGAGCCCTTTTTTCTTCACTGAATTATTATTTGGGAACGCACAAAGGAGAACGCAGCTGTCAGCCTCCACTGGTGCTATTTGAAACCCTTGTGGCTCCAAGGCTTTTTCCACAGAAAAATGCAGTCTCATCTAATGCAAATGCTGCTGCTGGAATACTGGGTAGTCCAGCTGTCTTTTCTCTAATAAAAAAAAAACCCAACCCTGATCTAATTGGTTTTGACTGTGTTTCTTTGCTGTTCTTACTGAGCCGAGCAGAATGCATATTAATGCTAATTAGGTGTATGTAGGGTATTCAATATTTGATCTTAATGCTAACGGCCCCAGGAGAGGGCACATTATCAAAATTACAAACTGCAAATTTCAGTCAAACCAAACCATGCCACTGGCATGGTTTGGTTTGACTGAAATTTGCAGTTTGTAATTTTGATAATCAGTGGCCTGACGCTGCATAAACCCCAAATCTGCACCACTCCCTGCTTGGCGCAGGACGAGGCTGCCCAAGGCAGTGGTGGAGTCCCCATGCCTGGAGGGGTTCAGAAGACGTGTAGAGGTGGCACTTTGGGATGTGGTTCATCAGTCACGGTGATGTTGGGCTGACAGTTGGACTGGATGAGCTCAGCGGTCTTTTCTAACCCTTGATCTCTGTACTGTAGGGGAAGGGTCTGAGTTTGGTTTTGGTGCTGGGGGCCAGATCCTCAGCGTACCCCCACCGGCCAGCACGCAGCCTGACCATCACGGGAACCAGCAGCTACCTATACGCTTAGGCTGTCATCAGCGCTTGGGAGCAGGGCAGTGCGTCCGGGTATCAGAATTCCTCTGGGAACCAGCAGCCAGGGGTCTCTGCAGGGAAAAAAAAAATCTAATTTGGGTGATTCAGGTGGGCAAACCCACCACTGTGGTTGACTCAGCACATGTATACTTGATGCGGGTAATACTCATTCTCATGGATAAGCCATGGGATACTTCATTTTCCAAGCTTTGTGTTGTTACATTTCAAAGGGTGACTACATCTCTGCTGAGTTTGTGGGGGTTACCAGCACAGCAGCTGGACTTGTTCTGCCTGCTCAGCCTTGCCTTCTTTTGAAATATCAGAACTGGTGTCTTTCATTTATCAACAGTAATTAATTACTTTTGGGATGCAGTAGACTGTTTATGCTCTTAAACTGGTTTTATACGCACACTTAAAAACAGAGTATTTCACTCCACTGCTTCCTGTTGGAAAATGTAAATACTGGAATAGTCCCCACAGAGCAAAAACGAGGGTCACTGGCACATCCCAAATACAAGGCACAACAACCAACCCAGAGAGACCCTCCAGGTGAAGGACACAGGGCAAGGGACTGAGTGTGAAGTCCAGGGAGGCATCTCTCCTCTCAGCTACAGTGTGCGACCAGAGTGGGAATCAACCCTCAAGACAGCCCAAAGCCAAAATTAAGTATTGCTGTAGAACTCAATTAAAAAATAATAATAATTAACAAAAGACTAAGAGCTGCTTCTAAAAAGCCACAGGACTGCGGGGACCCAGCACCACACTGGGAGTCCTCTGTAGTGTGCTTGTTTCTGGTTGTGGTTTTTATTAAAGTGAGAATGAGGAGTATTCTGCATTTATAAAACTGAAAAAAAAAAAAAGACTTCAAAGGTTTTCAGGGAGATGCAGTATCTGGCTCCTACAAGTCTAGCAGCTCATCTTCGTTAGCTCAATAGCTGCTCATTTACAGGCAGAAATAAGATGGTAGCAACATCCATTCTGAGTGAAGACAAGAGAATTTCTTATAATATCACTTCCCAGTTCTTCAGCCAGGAGTTAGGGTGCAGAAGCCATCCTTGGCTTTAACCTCATGAAGCCCTCAGTGTAACGAACGGGCATTGAAATTAGGCACAACTGGAGCACCTTAGACAAGCAAGAATGCTTCTGTCCCGTGCAGATCCACGAAACTTTCGCGACTGATTTGAACATGCTCGACCATTTCCAGGGCTGTAGATTTTGGCAGCATTTCAGTCGCCTGATGGATTTGCTTATTTCTTAACATGAACCAGCTGGTCAGTTCGAATAACATCTTCGCATGCAAGAAATACTTTGATGGTAAGAATTCAGTTTTGAGTGACCCAACGGAATTTCCTCCAGCAAGAAGATTTCCCCCAGCTGGGAGTCTATCCCAGTGTTCCATTGGTATTTCTTGGACTGGTGTTAAAAAAACAGGTTGAAAAAATTATACTTTTTAAAATAAGCTCTGTTTGCAATTTTTTAGATGACCCTGACTAAGGAAGTGATTTTTCTTTTCAAAGAAGCAGGCATGTAGTCACAGAGTCATCTTAATCTCCATCGCAGAGAATTTCTTGTGGGAATAGGATGTACAAAGTGTCATTCAAGCACAGCCAGAGGGGAGGGAGAAGGAGAGTTTAGAGAGATTTGCACCCTGTCACAGAGGGCTGAACTGTGCCTTTGCAGTCTTTGAAACACAAGGTCATGGGCATCTGTGTTGATTTAGTTTAACATAATCCAGGAGTTTTTAATCGCATTTCAGGCTATTAAATGAGTGAGAAGAGAATCACTGGAATTTAGCTTCATAACTCGCCTGTAAACAAACTTTTTAACCTTATATTAAGATAAAAATAAATTTAAAAGTAGCTGATTACATCTAGCAGAATATTTTCCATCGCAGTATAATCAATCCCTTTCCTACACATTTAAGTCTTTTAATTATTATTTTTCCCATTTGCAAACAAAGCTCACAGAGTTTTTATCAATATTATTTATTTTTCTTTTGAGTCAAGCTCCGCTCAGTCTCCCCATAATAACCTGCTTGATTCTAGTATCATAGAATCATAGAATTATAGAATGGTTTGGGTTGGAAGGGACCTTAAAGCCCATCCAGATCCAACCCCCTGCCACAGGCAGGGACACCTTCCACTGGATCAAGTTGCTCAAAGCCTTTGAGTCCCTTCCAACCCAAACCATCTATGATTCTCCCATGGTCTGAGTAATTGCGAGCAGCAATTTGCACCCTGTAGCATCTCATGTTCTTTACATCAGCTGGGATCTCTTCCCTGCACACTCCCTGTACTCGGCTCTGGTGAGGCCGCTCCTCAAATCCCGTGTTCAGTTCTGGGCCCCTCACCACAAGAAGGATGTTGAGGCTCTGGAGCGAGTCCAGAGAAGAGCAACAAAGCTGGTGAGGGGGCTGGAGAACAAGAGGAGCAGCTGAGAGGGCTGGGGTTGTTTAGCCTGGAGAAGAGGAGGCTGAGGGGAGACCTCATTGCTCTCTACAACTACCTGAAAGGAGGTTGTGGAGAGGAGGGAGCTGGGCTCTTCTGCCAAGTGACAGGGGACAGGACGAGAGGGAATGGCCTCAAGCTCCACCAGGGGAGGTTCAGGCTGAACATTAGGAAAAAATTTTTCACAGAAAGGGTCATTGGGCACTGGCAGAGGCTGCCCAGGGAGGAGGTTGAGTCACCTTCCCTGGAGGTGGTTAAGGGACGGGTAGATGAGGTGCTGAGGGACGTGGTTTAGTGATTGATGGGAATAGTTGGACTCGATGATCCGGTGGGTCTTTTCCAACCTGGTAATTCTGTGATTCCATGATTTGAAGTGTGGGCTTCAGGAGCAACCCGTTCAGAGCCCTTTGGGACCTGAGCTTTCCGGACACAGTGCTGCAGGGGAGCAACACAGCCATCCCAGCTGATGGGATGCTACAAAGAGTGCCACTGCCAGCAAAAACCCAGTCTGCTTCATAGAGCCTCTAGAGGTGAAATGCATCGCTGGGGCACAAGGCGCTGTATGAAAGCTGTGCAGTGACCTTTAGGTATCTTAATTTGTCCAGATGAAGGTGAGGAGCAAGGACTGCTCTTTTAGGAACTGGACCGTTCATTTGCAAGGTATTTGCTTGCGATACACATCAAGTGTAATAATCTCCTGGTGATTTCTTGCCTGGCTTTATTCAAGCAAATCACTGTAATTTTAGGGATGTGCATTGATATGGGAAAACTTCATTCAGCTGGAAACATCTTGCTGATTGAAAGTAAATCACCTTAGGTAAAACAGAAACAGCATGGGATTTATTTTCTCTGGTAGGCAACTGGAAGACTTCACGTATGTTTCTTGCAGTTTGAAGCCACACGAAGTTCCTTGGATTTAGCAGAAAACATTTCAGAGTCATTGAGTCAAGGTTTTAGATTGATGACCAAGGGCAGGAGATGAGGCAGGGTTGTGTTGGTCAGGAAAGGAGAACCTGCATGCAAAGCTGTGAAAGAATGGAGGTCACAGAGTGCTGGAAGGAAGAGGGGTGTGCACAACAGGCTCCACTGCTGAGCGCTGTCATTCCTCTCCCTCTAGCAAAAGAGGGGCATATTTTGTAAGATTAACTGAGGCCTCTTTAAGGAACTTCTTACTTCATACTTGCAGGTTCTGCTGGCATCATCTCAGAAATACAAACAGTTCTCCTTGGGAGCTCTTGGAGGGCAGGTGAGGTACCAGAAGACAAGAAAAAAATGTAAACACAATGTCTATCTCTAAATACAGAGGGAGAAGAAAGGAGTGAGAATTATAGACCAGTCAACTTCAAGAAGCTTTCAGGAGAATTGAACTATCAATCAAACAATATGCAAGAATCTAGGAGATAAAAGGGGAGATGAGTGACATCCAGCATGGATTATACAAAAATGAGGTGTGTTAAACTGATCTCATTTGATTTCTTGCAGTGGTTGGAGAGGAATAGTTGGTGCCATATCTAGATCTTGGGAGAGGTTTGACATAGTCCCACTTGACTTTCATAAAGTGACCTGGAAAAACAATCTAGATAAAACTACTTCAGGTCTTACTCAGAAATGGTTGAGCACAACTCCTTCTCAAAGAACACAGTTACTGGTGGCTCATGGCCAGAGCAGAGGACTCTCTCAACCAGGACTCTGCAAGATCTGACAAGGGTTGATTTTCTTCTGATTTTTCATCAGTGCTGGGGATGAAAATGCATAATTACCTCCGGCAGTGATGTGGAGCTGGGAGAGGTATTTCAGTACATCAGAGGAAAAGCTTTGCAGCTTAAAATGATCTTGGCAAGTTAGAGAGGTGAGGACTAAGTCTGGTCTGGGTCACTGTGCCTCAAGAAGGTGCAGTACCTAGTTGGAGAAGGTGGAGCCATTGCATTTACTAAACCTGACTTAGGTTGGTAGAAAGCACTGGAATAGCTTGTCTGGGGCTGGAGAAGGGAGGAGGGGAAACTGTAGCCTCTGCTCCAGGAAGTTTTCAGGATAGATGGACAAGTATTCCTTCCAGGGAGTGACCTCGGCAAACTGACTCCAATCAGCCGAGGCTGAGATCCCACCCTTCCGTGCTGGAGCTGCCATGTGCTTTGTTGAAAGCTGCTGTTTCACAACTGCTGGGACAGTGCGTGTCAGCAGGGACATACGGCAAAATTATCTTTGGCTTTGCCTCTTTAATACATTTGGTTTGTAGTGAGAGGCTGAAAGCATGTAAGTGCTTTGTTGAATAGAAGCCAAAGTGAGCTGCTAGGCAGAATGCACCCCCTGTTTCCAGGTATTTCCTTTTTTTGTAATTAAGCAATAATCGTTGAGGTCTTGAGCGCTTCTTCAGGATTAATGACTTGCTGGGGGATGACAGAAGATCTGATCTGCAGTGCAGCCATTTTCCCCAGAAAATACCTGTCTGTTAATGCCATTCTCACATGAGGATGACAACATAACACGCGAATATATGGGTTTGCTGTTAGCAGCTGAGGGATGGGGAGCAAGCATTAATAGCTACATTAGACAATCAGGTTGCTTCAGTTGTCTCTCACCATTCCATTCAGAGCACTGTGTTTCATTAGTCACTTGGTGAATGAAATGGCTTTTTAATTGCTCAGAAGCGCTTTTAAAAATTACAGCATTGTCTCCCCCCCTCCACAGCCCCCAGGGATCCTCTTAAATCTGTTTTCCTCCTTTGCCCTGGAGAGAACTGGCTCGTGTGTGGCAAAGAGGAACCTGCCTGCAGTGGTTTCCTTTGTTATTTCAGACATAGAAAAAATACTAGCCATTTAGAAAACAGAAGATTCACATTTTCAGTGTTGAAAACCCTCTGTTCTCATTAATTTATGGGTTGCTTAAGGACTAGCCCACCCTGGCTGAACCTTTAAAGACTTGCCAGTCTTGACACACTGCTTGCTTCTATTAGTTGCTACACGCTGTGCATTTTTAACGGTATCGAAACCCCAATGCCTCTCGTGTCCTGCAGCACACAAGCTGGCCCAGGCCATCCCCCATAACAATGTACCTCCCAAGAGTGTTGTTGGAGCTTGAGATGTCCTCTAGGCATTAAAGCACAATAGCAGAAAGGTGTAGCTGAACATTAGGAAAAAAATTTTCACAGAAAGGGTCATTGGGCACTGGAATAGCTGCCCAGGGAGGGGGTTGAGTCACCTTCCCTGGAGGTGTTTAAGGGATGGGTGGCTGAGGTGCTGAGGTGCATGGTTTAGTGATTGATAGGAATGGTTGGACTCGATGATCTGATAGATCTTTTCCAACCTGGCGATTCTATGATTCTATGAAACGATTCAGCAGCAGTGTGAGCCTTTCCAAAGGGCTATGGAAAAAGCTGCCATGGGAAAAAAGCCATCAGATCGCCAAGGCAAGTGAGAGGAAACACATTTGCTCAATGCATATAGGACAATAAACCAGTTCACAGTGTCCTAGCAGGCTTCGCAACGGCACCAGTCAGTGGGGATTTGCTCGCTCAAATATTAGGTAACGTGCTAACTGGATGATTGATTAATCCGTGGGTACTTCCTACAGCAGAACTCCAGTACTGGCATCCACAGCGCTGCTTTCGGTTCCTGTGGCCGCCTTCCCAGAGAGATTTCACAGAAGAACAATCAGGGTGTTTTTTCCTCCATGCTCTTTCCTGCCCCATTTAAAAGTAACGCTTTTATGTCTGTGCTTTGAACGGTGTCAGCACGTTGCCCAGTCAGCAATATGTTCACTGAGGGATACCAGAGCCGCTCTGCATCACTTAATTCTGCCCCCTCAGTGTAAGGAGCCCTGTGACTTTGAAGGGAGCTTCCTGGCCTGGAGTATTTAGAAACACTGTGTATTTAGAAATGAAAATGACATGGATCTGTTGGAGCGAGTCCAGAGGAGGCCACAAAGATGATCTGAGGGCTGGAGCACCTCCCGAATGAGGACAGGATGACAGAGTTGGGTTGTTCAGCCTGGAGAAGAGAAGGCTCCAAGGAGACCTTAGAGCAGCTTCCAGGACTGAAAGGAATCACAGAATCACAGAATCACAGAATAACCAGGTTGGAAGAGACCCAATGGATCGTCGAATCCAACCATTCCCACCAATCCCTAAATCATGCCACTAAGTACCTCATCCACCCTCACCTTAAACACCTCCAGGGACGATGACTCAACCACCTCCCTGGGCAGACCGTTCCAATGCCTAACCCCCCTCTCCATGAAGAATTTTTTCCTAATCTCAAGCCTAAATCTCCCCTGGCAGAGCTTGAGGCCATTCCCTCTCGTCCTGTCCCCTGTCACTTGGGAGAAGAGGCCAGCTCCCTCCTCTCCACAACCTCCCTTCAGGTAGTTGTAGAGAGTAATAAGGTCTCCCCTCAGCCTCCTCTTCTCCAGGCTAAACACCCCCAGCTCTCTCAGCCGCTCCTCATAAGGCCTGTTCTCCAGCCCCTTCACCAGCTTGGTTGCTCTTCTCTGGACTCGCTCCAGAGCCTCAACATCCTTCTTGTGGTGAGGGGCCCAGAACTGAACACAGGACTCGAGGTGTGGTCTCACCAGTGCAGAGTACAGGGGGAGAATAACCTCCCTGGACCTGCTGGTCACGCCGTTTCTGATACAGGAGCTCCAGGAAAGCTGGGGAGGGGCTGTTGATCAGGGTGTGCAGGGATAGGACCAAGGGGAACAGTTTTAAGCTGAAAGAGGGGAGGTTGAGATGAGATCTTAGGAACAAATGTTTTCCTGTGAGTGTGGGGAGGCCCTGGCCCAGGTTGCCCAGAGCAGTGGTGGCTGCCTTATCCCTCGAGGTGTTCAAGGCCAGGTTGGATGGGGTTTGAAGCCCCTGAGCCAGTGGAAGGCATCCCTGTGGCAGAGTGGTTGGGGTGATCTTTAAGGTTCCTTCCAACCCAAAACGATTCTGTGATTCTAAAATATCAGGCAACAACTTCATAGTGGAAGGCCAGACACTGTTTAAACTCTGAAAAAAACCAAAGCTCACATCTTTCTCCGTATAGCTGCCTGCCCCTTGTTTTGTCATCTTAAGTCCCTAGCTGATGCTTGTCAGCCCCAACTCTCTTAGCCTGTCCTCGAAGGGGAGGTGCTCCAGCCACTGGATCATCTTCATGGCCCTCCTCCTTGGATCAGTGGCTTAAAAATTTCCCAGACACCAATTAATTTGACCTGCTGCCTGTTTTGGGCTGACACTGCTTGTAGTCATGTCTATCCAGAACTGAGGAGCCTCTCCTCCCAAGGAGTTCAGCGTTCAGTGATGAGCAAGCAAAGGTTGTGGTGGGAGGAGCAGAGTTGCTTATTTGTGTTCAAAAACCTTTCCATAAGCTTCACATCGAGGGAAGTAGCTCTGTGTCTTTGTCAGCATGTTTCTATCAGCCTTGTTCTCCATGTAGTCATCTGTTAATAACACGGGGCTGGCATCCAGCCCTGTTCTCCACCACCAGCCTAGCGCTGGATCTATTGCAAGCTCACTATGATCCTCGCTAGTGCTCCCTCTCCCCAGGGGGATGCCAGCACTGGCCAGGACTTTGGTTTGTGTGTATCTGATTTAGAAAATAAAGGAAAAAAAAAATCCTGTTATAACCAGGATGCAGGGTTTTATCAGCGACCAGATCTGTTTCACAAGGACTCTCATGCCCGGCGAGATCTGAGGATGAGCAAGTAAGGACTTCATTTCTGCTAAGCAGATCATCCTCTCTGCCAGTGTTTAGGAGACAGGATCATAACTTATGTCTTCCCTGGGAAGAATTATTGTCAAACACAATTAGCTCTGCACATCGTGGCTGTTTTCTAGACACATCCAGGCTTAGTTCTTGAGTTATGTAGAGATGAAGAAATTATAGGGGTCAGTCTTCTGATCCAAGGAAGGGACTGTAAGAACTCGCTCTGTCAAATAGTTCCTTTAGCAGAGTTGAATAGGAACTAATGCACAGAGCATCCAGTACACAGAGCTGACAGGACTGTGGATTTCATTCGCACATTCCTTTGGGAAGGGGTAACATAACATGCCTTTAAGCAGCAAAACTCCCAGCACTGCTTTTAAAGGAGAGGGAAGGAGGGAGGGGGTATGAAGGGTTGTGAAGTTCTACACAATAAAGTCACTTCCCCTCTCCATGCTTGTCCCCCCAACACATACAGGGGGATTCCTACTCTGGTTCCTTTTGTTAGGCACCCCAGGAATTATTATGGAAAAGACTAGACAAGAACTAGGGTTTTCTATCACTGGTTGCGGTGGTTAAAGTCTGATCTGATGGTCGTTGTAAGCATTGAATATATTTCCATAGACCTTCATGGGAAAGGTAATGTAGGACCTGGAAATCTCCGCTCTGTGACTGGTCAGCATGTGGACATGAGGCTGTCCTGACTCCAGTGTCTGCTGTTCAGCTGGGAGGGAGGCACCGTGTGTGCTGACCCTGCACAAAACCTCCTTGAGAGGAGAGCAAAAGGGATGCTAATCCCAGGCACTGGGCTCAGACACGCTCCTGGTGAACCACCAGAAAGGTTTCCAAAGAAGTGCTGACTAAGTTAAGTGAATCAAGCAGCAGATGTGCTCTTCAAAAGAGCACAGCTCCCTTTTAAACGTCTCCGCCGTTGAAATTACATTCTCAAGAGGGTTTTGTCCTTTGTGTTTCCTTCAGGATCATCCATGAGGATGGCTTCTCTGGAGAAGATGTGAAGCAGTACAAGCCAGTGGTCTACAGCAACACTATACAGTCTCTGGCAGCTATTGTACGCGCCATGGATACCTTGGGCATCGAATACGGCGATAAGGAACGTCGGGTAAGTTGAAGACACCACTGTTTGGGTACAGAGAACTAGCACCTGGAGACTCCCAGAGCACAAACAGGTGGCACTTGCACAATCTGAATACCCTGCAGGGAGAAGGAGGGAGGGGGGAAGGTGTACATCACAGTTGTATGCCTAGTGCACATGCAATTAGTCTAACGAACAGAGACATAGGCTCAGTTATCTATGCACACCTACACCGGGAAGCATAGACCTGGGGACCTCTGTATCACAACAGCCACAATCTCTCATCCCTAGCACTAGCCAGGCCAGTGCAAAAGCAAATCTGTTTTCTAGGGGCAGAGGTTCTGAGAGACATTGGGAAACGGTGAGAACATGTCCTGTCCACTGTGCATGTGCTCAAAACAGGCTAGAAGGAGAACTATCTCAAGGAGAAATCTTGCTGCTGTTCAAAACCCTTCCACCAGCCTGCTAATATAGGAAAGGTTTTAGGATTGACATGACCTTTCCTGGGGCTTGTCTGGCTTTTACTCACACATCCCCATTCAATGTACCCAAACTGCAATTTCACTTGCAAACAGGGAGATCCGTTACTGCAGTGAGGTTTGAATGGACACGGTCTTGGGTGGCAGCGTTAGCATCTGTCTTATCAGAATAACTATGTGGTGCCTGGCAACCTTCTCATGTCCCACACCTAAGCCAGCCTGTCCTTTTACAGTTCCTGCTCTGTAGTTGCTTTAACGGCCTCCCTATTTTTAAACAGTGGCTCTTCTGTGAGGTGCCCCTGCCAGCCTCTGCCTTTCCTTTTTCTGGCTCCGACTAAGCCCACACAGAGAAATGTAGAGTCCTAGGGAAATCAAGACCACCCTTTATGCATGTTCCCATGCTGGAGAAAGCAAAATGACTTGGTTTCGTTGGAAATAAAACAATTTCAGATTAAAGACCTGAGAAAGGCAAAGTCCTGTATGCTACTGAGTTTATCAAGACTATTTTTAGGTAACTATTGAATGGCAGTTGTACAACTTATCCCAAACTCCTTATCTGAGGGTTGATAATAAAAGCATTCACTAGAAAAAATGCCAGTATCCTGCTGTGGTGTTACTCTATGAAGAGATACCTTATTTCTCCCAATTGCAAAGGAGTATTTTGATTTCTTTGCATCTAGGGATTTTTCCCACAGGAATTCTAAATCCTGGAGGCATATACATCCCAAATGTAGAGATGATACCATAATGGAGTTCTTGTGAGCTTGCCGAGAACTAATGCTGATGGCTTTCAAACTGAATACATTAATCTGTTGATTACTCAGTGACTCAGCTCTCAGCAAGGCAACGTATCTTGTCTCAGCTAAAAATGTATGCCGAGGAAAACAGAAACAAATCATTCTCCATGTCTGATAAATAGTCTGTGGCAGACAGATTTAAAATATAAAATTTCCTCTCATTTTTTTTTTTAATGCCTGAAGTCCAAATTCAACAAGGGAAGCTCAGCGCTGCTTTAGTGTCAGGTCTGGCAAAACATGGGGCATGAAGGGGAAGAGCTGTTATCAGGACTGCCAGGAATGAGACATGGAGTACCGGCCTGAAGGAAATTAGAATGGAAAAGATGCCAAATGTTCCTAGGATCACGCAATAACTCAGGCTGGAGAGGAGCTCAGGGGGAGTCTGGCCCAACCTGCTGCGGAGGCACAGTCAGTTCTGAGGTCAAACCAGGTTCCTCAGGGCTTTATCCAGTCAGGGCAGAATTCCTGCTAGGATGGAGACTGCACGGTGTCCTTGGGCAACCTGCCTCACTGCTTTACTGTCCTCATAGAATCATAAAATCATAGAACCACCAGGTTGGAAAAGACCCATGGGATCATCGAGTCCAACCATCCCTATCAATAACTAAACCATGTCCCTCAGTGTCTCGTCCACCCATCCCTTAAACATCTCCAGGGAAAGTGACTCAATCCCCTCCCTGGGCAGCCTGTTCCAGTGCCCAACGACCCTTTCCGTGAAAAATTTTTTCCTAATGTTCAGCCTAAACCTCCCCTGGTGGAGCTTGAAGCCATTCCCTCTCATCCTGTCCCTTGTCACTTGGGAGAAGAGGCCAGCTCCCTCCTCTCCACAATGATGAAAAGGCTTCTCCTTATGCATAGTGCAAACCACTCTTGTTTCAGTTTGTGCTTTGTGGCGCTAGGGATCCTGAGTTATGCCTTGCAAAGTATAAAAAGCAAGTTAGGTTAAGTTCTCTCCAACCTAGTTTCCACCAAGGTATTTAGCCACAGCAGAATTACTCCTGCCATACAACCATGTCATGCTGATTGTGCACAAAGAGACCTGCAGCAAACCACTCTGAACCAAACAACACTCTAGGAGGGCTGATTCAGAGCATTTTATCCCCTCGTAGATGGCAGTAATTTTCCTTCATCCAGCAGTAGATGAAGGAAACCATGTCTGTCAGGTCATTGTCTTCCACTTGCTCCTTTCTCTTACTCAACCTCTATAGAAAGTTTCTGGAATTAGTATGAAATAGTATTTATTTTAATCTTACAAAGAAGCACATGGCTTCTGCTACCCCGCTTCTGTTATTAATGCACAGCTGCTAGAAAGAGAGGCTATTAAACAGGCGATTTGTTGAGTATTATGCTACATGCTTCATCCCTTTTCAGGCAAAGCTTTTCTATTTTAAAAGTCATTCCTCAGCCAAGGGTTTCCAATGCAAATCTTTTAGTGGGGGATTTTCCCCTACTCATCACTTAAGCCCCCAAGAGAAGAGCGCTCGGGAAGGGGAGTGAGAGCTGTGGCTGTTCAAGCCTGATTAGGCACCAGGAGAAGGAGGGCGCGCAGACCCAGGACAGGTTTTCCCCAGGGACTGCTTGGCTCTTAGAGCTTCCCCCATTCTATCTTCATGGGAGATGCATCTGCTCCTATAACTCTTCCAAATGGCACCTTGACAACTTTCGGAGGAAAAAAGAACTCCCCCTCCCCTACTTAATAAATGCAAATGAAATTATTTGTGCTTTTGTTATCTAGGTGAAATAAGCAAATCCACTCCTGCTCTTCTCATTCTTGCCCATAATTATACCTGCAGTATTTAATCTAAGAGAAACAAAAGGATGGCAGAAGAGTCCAGGCTAAACCCCTTAGCTTTTGTCAGTCCAAGTGAGATCAATGTAGGAAATAGGAGCTAAAAAGACAAAATAAATCACAAAAAGCAGACGCTCCAGGTCTTGCTGACCCTCTTTGCTGATAATGACCTCTCCCCAGGTTAAGAACAAAACAGTCTGTATTTCAGATTTCACTGTTAAGCATGTTCCTTGTTCCGGGGACAGAGGTTTTTTGCAGCTGTGCCTGGCTCCTGGAAAGTCTATGGACTGTGGGCAGCACCTAGGTCCTTGTTCCATGTCCACCAGTGCTGGAGGCCACCTGCCAGCTCATGGCACCTTATCACCGTGCACAGCCCAGAAGGTCAGTCTGAAATTCCAGAAAATCTATACTAATGCACAGTCACAAATCTTCGTGTATTGCAAGAGGGCAGAGGAAACAGGAGCGGTCAGTGAGGAGAAAGGAGCCGGCTGTGTAAGGAACAGCATCTGTGGGTGTTCCTCATCTCCAGGACCATCAGTGCACTAGGTCTGGACTAGCAAAGATTACAGGATTGCACTAAGGAAGAAGAGCAAAAGCTTGACCTTGCTGGCTGTTCAAGACACTCCAGTTGGCCTGTAGGGCACTATGCAATCCTTGCCTTTCTAATCAGGTTAACAGGCAGAGAGAAGAGTCAGGTGGTAACATGTAGCCTCTGGATTAAAAGGTTCTCTAAAGTACAGATGTATTAATAAAGCAAGCTCCTCACTGATTCCCTTTCAGTTTACCTAGGCAGAGCAAATGGGAAATGAAGGTTTAAAGCCAGGAATCCCAAAGTCTGCACAAGTGTTTGGGTCTAATCAAGCAGGAAGGGCAGGAAAGTATGGATTTTTAGCTCTCCATTTGAAGAGCCAGTTCTGAAGTCCGGCTTCGGAAATCCCAAACAGAAGCGTAAAGCCTCTTCCTCAGCAGATCAATGCTAACCTCAGAACCTGCTCGGAAAGGCAGCACCTACAATCCCATTCAGGCAAAAAACCACAGCCGCAGCCAGGCTGGTGGGTTCCAAAGCTTGGAGTAGTCCAGGCTGCAATGAGCCTGCCCAGGCAAGCACACCACCCTGTGCAGGCTGGTGTGAAACCAGCTATAAAGCATGTTCATATTATCATAAACTAGAGAGAAACAGGCTGAAATTCTTCTGAAATTACTCAATAGGGAATCCCACTATCAGTTCCATGGTTCTGAGGTGGCAGGGTCACAGATCCAGTGCTCAGAGTCTGGAGCTGGCAAGTGGAGACCTTCAAATTGAATTTTTTTTCCAGTGGGAATCTGGAAATGTCTCTGCTTCAACTGTGAAAGAGAAAACTAAAAAGCTGCTAAAATGTTAAAAAGTATAAATAGGGAAGTTTTCTCTTCCAGGCTTTGTGGTAAAATATGTTTGTGATCACCTTGTGCTTTATACAGTGTATTAACTCCCAAAGCTGGGATATATGAGGAGCAGCTGAGGGAACTGGGACTGTTTATCCTGGGGAAGAGAAACCTGAGGGGAAACCTCATCACTCTCTACAAATGCTTGAAAGGAGGTTGTAGCGAGGTGATTGTTGGTCTCTTCTTCCAAGTAACAAGCAATAGGATGAGAGGAGTTTGTCTCAAGTTGCACGAGGGGAGGTTCAGATTAGATATCTGGGAAAATTTCTTTACTGAAAGAGTGGTGAAGCATAGGAAGCTTCTGCCCAGGGCAGTGGTGGAATCACCATCCCTGGAGGGGTTCAAAAACCATGTAGGCATGGCACTTTGGGAAGTGGTTCAGTAGGCACGGTGGCACTGTGCTGAGAGTAGGAGTGGGTGATCTTGGAGGGTTTTTTCAACCTTAAGTATTGGTTAGTAATACTAAAAAAATCCATTTTGTGTACTTTACCAGCCCACCCAAGATACCTGGCAAAGGGGGACCATGTGCGCTGGAGCTACAACTACTTGCTTCTGAATAGTGGGCTGCATGTGGATACCTGGTGCCTCCAGCATGTCCTCTCTGCGCCTGTCGAAGGCAGTGACAAGGCTGAAGGCAGTGGCAGGAACAGGGACGCAGATGTTGTCACCTGCTGCCTTCCAGTAGCTGGAAAGAAGCAGTGTGGGGGAGGAGCCCTCTTCTGTAAGACCTGTTCCTGTGCAACTGCCTTTTTTCTGCTTGTCAGCTCAAGATATTTGTGGCTTTTACTTCATTTCAGGCAGATGTCTGCTTGGACCAGCTGGCTCCTACTGCATGTCCCTAACCCAGGCTCTCTGAGAAACATAGAAAAGCTGCTGATAACTTTGAGGAAGGCAGGTGAGGTTTATCAGGCACTGTTGTGCTGGTAGAAAGCCTCCCTTTGCTGACTGGTAGCTGAAAGGGGGTAGATTTAGGTTAGGTATTAGGAATAAATGTTTTCCTGTGATGTTGGTGAGTCTCTAGCATATGTTGTCCGGAGAAGTCATGGATGCCCCATCCCCAGAGATCTTCAAGGCCAGGTTGGATGGGGCTCTGAGCGACAGTGGAAGACGTTCCTGCCCACAGCAGAGGGGTTGGAACAGGACGGGCTTTAGGGTTCCTTCCAACCCACATCATTCTGTGGTTTTACGATTTTATGATTTTATGATCTAGGGGATGGACGTAGGATTCCTGGTGGCATGAGGGTACACAGCCAACCCTTGCTGGTCTAATGTTGTAAGCGACGGGAACTTCACCGCGGTGAAGCAGAACTTAGGGCTGCTTTGTAGAGGAGCAGGATGGAGTGGGAGAAAAGGGAAAATGGAAGAAGGGGGGCGTTAGCCACCCCATTTTTTGCCTGGATGTCCAGCTGCAGCTGAAGTCTGCTTGCGTGCTGCATGCGGTAGCCACAGCATGCACATGACCGTTCGTGCTGCACCGGGCTTGCTGGGTTCATCACTATAACAGCACAGTACTAAGATTTCAACCTGCCCTTCACTCAGGTGTAAACATCTGTCACTCTTTTCCGTTAAGACCAGAGCCATCTTTCTCACTCATCTCCCTCTTCATCCCTCCACGAGGTGCATTTCAGTTACCATCATTCACATTTTCGTGCAGCGGAGACAAATAAAAGGCAGGGCATTTCTCGCGAGGTGGGAAACGTAAAACAGAACAGAAAGCACTTGTCATTTTCACAGCCTGCCTTGTTGCCGGGGAGATGGTCGGCTCATTCAAGAAAGGCTCGTTGTTGCTAACTGAGAGGGCCAATGTATTGGGAATCATTGCTGCAAAATGCAGCTGGAAGAGAAAACGGCAGACAGCAAAGAACAAGGGAAATCCCAGAGCAAGCTTTCTCTGCATGGCACATGGTGCGTGACCCACCAGCTTTGTAGTGTCAGTTCTGGAGTCTCTCTAACCAAAAGCTCTCTGTTCCACATGCTACTCATGTATTTTCCTCCTTTGCCACCTTCCAAACCCCTGAAAATACAAAATGTTTCCCTAATAAATAATCACAGTAAAGTAACAGCAGAGCATGAAGGCAGTTTCTGGAAGCCCTTTGTGCCAACTTGAAGCAGTCTTCATCCATGACTTTGCTCTTCCTCTTAGGGAGGGTCGAGCTCAAGGACTTCCCAGTTGGCAGAAACCCCTGGCCAGACCTGGGAGACCCTGGATTGCAGCTGCAGTAACAGCACAGCTTGGCTCTGCACTGCTGCAAACTGAAGTTATGGTCATCAGGTCAATGACATGCAATGATCTTAGAATCATAGAATCATAGAATCACCAGGTTGGAAAAGACCCACCGGATCATCGAGTCTTCACATAGCAAAAAATATCACTCCAGAATCGGTGCTGATTCACTCCGGTCATGCTGCTACTAAAGATGGCATTTAGAAGGGAGAAAAAATAAGCTTGTGTCCTGGCTTTAAACACACCATGGCTTACTCTGGCAGACAGGATTTGGCTTAGAAGAGCCATCTAATGAAATAAGCAGGTTGTAGGGTTGGCATTTACCAGCTCTTCATGTTGTCTTAGGCGAAGTTTTGATGATCTGTCCTTTCCAACCCAGGCAATTACAATAGAAAACTGGCGATTCATTCAGGGCTAAAATGCGATTTTAGCTCTGGTACCGCACGGATTACAGCTGGTAGTGGTGATGAACAGCAGTTAGAATCCCAGTCTTCGTCAAATGTGTAGCAGTGCTTGTGGGCAGGAAGAAATCCTGACTTTGAGAAGGAAGGAGATGATATCGGCTCTGAGGAGAAGGGGTGGGACAGGGACTTAAACAGAAGTAGCGTAGAAAATGTAATAGCAGTGGAAACAGCTGGATGTTCTAGGGAACAGCTGGATGTTCTAGGGAAACAACTGAATTGAAGAGACACTGCTGCACCCAGAGGCAGTATCACCTAACCTTTTTTCCAGCAGAAGACTCTCCATCACTGACAGCTCTGAAACTCAAAACTTCCTCAGGGTGGCCCAATCTACAAGGTTTTAGTTAAAATTCTTACAGAGTGAAAAAAGGCCATATGAAATGGAGCCAAAAGGAGGCAGGGGAAAGTGGGTGGCGGTTGCGTAGCAAGTTGGAAACGCCTGTCGTGGGGAAGGCTGCTCTCTGGAAGGTGCCAACTTAGCAAGCGGTTGATGTGCCAATGTGATGTTTTTCACATTGGTCCTACTTCAGGACGATATCTGTGTTGCTGGGATGACAATGCTTTCATCTTCACTCAACAGACAACACTGGGCTTGCTTTTCAGGTTCTTCCTGACACTGAGGGCAGTGGTGGTGAATGGGCAGCAGTCAGGAGACAGGATGGGATAGAAGTTCACCTGGTCTTCCAGTCCACCTGCACAGTCAGAAACTTGTTCCTAAGAAACACATTTCTAGGGGAAAAAAGAATCTTGACGCACTTCAGCATAATTTCTAAATGTGCCAGATGAGAATAATTGATGCAGTCACACCTCGGATTGCCAATGGGATCTGATTCTTTGATGAGTACTTGGCATCGGCCAGGCACTGTAGATTGGTGACACTTGCTGTCCGTGCTCCCTTCCCAGCTCTGAGATTAGCTTCATAACTGACTGTCCTATAAAACCAATGACCAGAACGGTTGCCATCAATTAAAATTAGCCTCTTAATTTTCTTTTGAGGAAAACAGAGGAGGGAAAGAGATGTCTCAGGGGATCACCGATAAGAGAGACACCACAGTCATCTTGTTCCAGCTCCAGCTTGAATCTAATCACGTCTTTCACCACCTAAAGAGGGCTTTAATGAAGATAGTGCCCAAGTCTCCCTGGAGAGACATAGTGAGAGGACAAGGCAGTGATCACTCATGCTAGGAAAGAGAATTCCGGCCAGACACAGTTTCAGGCTCATAGCACTTTCCCTCTTCTCTCTATGCCATCAGAAGAGATCAGGACAACCCACTCCTGAAGAGCCACGCAAAGGGGCCTTTGGGTGCTGGAAGTGTGGAGGCATAAGAGAGGCCTGAGGATGTTTGAGTGTGGGAGGATCAGTGAATACAGGAAATACCCCAAAGGTGATTTTTCATTTAGGAGTATTGCTTTCCTTTTCAGCTCATCGCCAGGACAAAACATTGTCAGGTGAAGTCTCCTGACATCGTTTGCTTCTCAGCTGGTGGAAAGTATAACCTCTTTAGGTGCAAATCCTTCTGTAGAGCTCCTTTGTTTCCCCAGTGCCTCTGCTTTCATCTGCCGTTTCAGGATTTCTGATTAATGAAGACCACTAATCCTTCAAAGGATCCTTGAAAAGGATCCCTGCTCCTCCCCAAACTGTCCAACATTCCTATTCACCCATGAAGACCTAGACCCTGTGCAGCAGGGAGGTTTGCCTTTGCTTCTTGCTTTCAAGCTCTCTTTTTTTCCACTGAGAGGGGGATACATTTTTCCTTCACAAGCTTTGTGTTTGATACTGGTTTTTTGGATGATGCAGGGAGTATTTTTAGTTTAAAAAGAAGAATTAAAAAAACCCAACGCACTGTTTCCTTGGAAGAAGGGACGCCTTACCCCATGAGATTTGTTATTCAAATGCTGCCGCAGTTAGGGCTGCCAGGGAGGTGGCGTGATAGGGAAGCGCTCAGCACACAGGGGAGAGTGCAGGAGCCACGGGACTGTGACATTAGCAGTGAATTAATGAGAGGTGGGGTGCTGCTTTCCATTCCCACAGGATACCAGGGGAAGGTGACTTCTCTGGAGAGTGCCAGAGCGGGACAACACAGAAGACAAGTAGTTCAAAAATATTTGGCAGAAAAGCACAGCTGAAGCAAAGCCCTGGGAAGGTGAAAAACCTCCTTGCTGCCCACAAACGGCTTCCTGGCAGCTCCTGGATGCAGGGTGGGCTGCAGGTCAGGCAAGGACCAGCTCCACACCACCCTCTGCTCCTTCCCAGAGGATGGCACAGCCTGGTCAAAGCAGATTTCGGCCCATCCGATGAGGCTCAGCACAGCCGCTCCCCGCAGAGCAGAATCAGCGACCTTGCCCTGGGTAGCGTCTGGTGTCAGTGGACACAGTCAGACACTGTTTGTCCTTCTCTAGAGCCTTTCTGTCCGTAAAGGGACTGAAAGACCTATAAGCCAGAACAAAATTTATGTCTATTTATTTGAGGTACCGTGCAACTGAGGCACTAAAGTTAAACACATCACGGCAGAGGCTTTGAAGATGCTTATCCATGTTTCTGACTACGCGGGTAGTTGGGCACTCACTAAAATCCAGCCAGCCAGTCAGCACCATGTTTGAGACTGAAGTCCAGGTTGCATCTCCCTGCAGCCTGATGCAGGCAGGGTGCTGTCTTTAGGTATCATTGCAAGTCAGCTCTCGCAGCAGTAATTGCAGATAACTACAAACTACTCAGCACATTTCAAATACGTGTCAGTTATTAAGTGGATTTATTTCCATCTCTTTTGGGAAGTGTTGGGAAGCGCTGCTGAGTCACGCTGCTTACTCACTGGTTTTAGGAGTGCCATTCAAAATATTTGTTTTCCAAATGCCTTCTATAATGTTCCTGTTATTTGAATGTCTCCAGATAGAAAATGAAAACATTTATTCAGGGCATCTCTGGCCTTAGCTGGATCTCTGGTGTGTAACTCACAAAGAGGCATAAAACAAATGTCTTGGGAAGGGACCTCTCCCTTGGCTCTGCCATTTGATGTTTTGCAGCGATTGCAGGGGAGGATAGTGCAGGCTTTGCTCCAAACCAGCAGAAGTGCAGGCAGGCTGGGCTTGGGATGGTTTGAGAGGGAGGAAGGAAAGCTGGGGCAGCTGCCCTGCCGTTCCCAGGCACGTGGGAGAGGAGAGATGGGAACACGGTCCTTTTTCACACCAGCTGCTAAGGAACTTAGTACCTAATATTCTTCTGCAATGGTCTGTTCTGGCCACAGACGCTAAAGCAGTTCAGCTTCCCTGGAGAAGTGGCACCACGAGCACTTGCAAAAGTACTAGATCCAAGGGCATGGCTGAACCCAGACTCTCAGCCACCTCAGGCTCTGCACGCAGCAGGTTTCCTTGTCGGCTCTGGGGAAAGGCGTGCGGAGGCCTTGCTGACAGCCCGGCCCTTTTGCGTGGACAGGGGAGCAGCGTGGCCTGCAGGAGACATTTCGTAGCCTGTGACTGTGAAGTCCCATTCTTCCCAAAGGGGAATTTTGCTGAGCTGGTGAGGCAAGGAGACAGAGGCTCCCAGCCAATACGCTGCCCTTGCGGAAATCCAAACGCGCCAACACTGCACTTGAGACCCATGCCAGCCTCCCTGCTCCTCCAGCGGGGAATCCTGCCCTTCCGAAGCGAGCGGCTGCTCCTTATAGCCCAGGTAAAGCAGCCGAGGAGGGAGCTCTCGCAAATACCATGGATACAGCCACCTTTTCCTGAGCAGAGCAAGGCAGCAGCACCTCCAACGTGCCCCTTGTACTGCATCAACCATGGGAAAGGCAGAAGATCTGCCACACATGAGGGGTTCATTACCAGAATACAGGTTTTACTGAGGCTATGGATCAGTATAGTGTACATTGGTAATAACTAATTAAAGATACCACATGGGAACTCATGTAGGAGCTATGATGACCACTTTGACAGCAGCCTCACCTGCTGAGTGGGGTGTCAGGATGTCCAGAGGCACACAGGGTCCAGCCTCACGTAGGGCACCTGGATCTCACTGGTGAGACCACTCCTCGAATCCTGTGTTCAGTTCTGGGCCCCTCACCACAAGAAGGATGTTGGGGCTCTGGAGCGAGTCCAGAGAAGAGCAACGAAGCTGGTGAAGGGGCTGGAGAACAGGCCTGATGAGGAGCGGCTGAGAGAGCTGGGGGTGTTTAGCCTGGAGAAGAGGAGGCTGAGGGGAGACCTCATTGCTCTCTCCAACTCCCAGAAAGGAGATTGTAGAGAGGAGGGAGCTGGGCTCTTCTCCCAAGTGACAGGGGACAGGACGAGAGGGAATGGACTCAAGCTCCACCAGGGGAGGTTCAGGCTGAACATTAGGAAAAAAATTTTCACAGAAAGGGTCATTGGGCACTGGAACAGCTGCCCAGGGAGGGGGTTGAGTCACCTTCCCTGGAGGGGTTTAAGGGACGGGTGGATGAGGTGCTGAGGGACATGGTTTAGTGATTGATAGGAATGGTTGGACTTGATGATCCAGTGGGTCTTTTCCAACCTGGTGATTCTGTGATTCTATGATGCCATTTACCTGGGTCAGGACTGCCTGGCTGGCAGCCAGGCAGGAGTTCCCAGAGCTTCATTCAGAGGAATCAAGCTCCAGATGAAGATTAGAAACAATAAAGCCTCAAAGGCTGCTGTAAAACTATATCATTTTGCACAGTGGCAATGTTTAACCTTGTGTTCAAAGACAGAGAGAGAAAATGTGCAGGAAAAAAGTGCAGGAGATGCAAATCAGCCCACGTCTGGGTTAGAATTTGTGATAGATAGTTGCTAGGGAGGCCCCAGGACGAATCATCCTTCCTTCCTCATCAGAGATCTACAGCCACGGCACGTCTCCTAGGATTCGCTCCAAGCAGCGCAGTGCATCCCTCCTGAGTGTCAAAACCCCCTCAGGAGCCAAAGAAAATCTCACCCACGGGCTTTTAACAAATTTCTTCCTTTCTGCTGTGCTCTTCATTTTCCAGGGCTGTAGGAGTTTCTGGGTTGTAGCACATTATATCTGTGTTGATGGCATGGCTGGTGCTAGATACTTTTCCTGTGATAAAAATTAAGTCCCCTAGGTTAGCTATTTATATTTAACTCTTAAAGGAGAATTACTCTTGATTTATGCCGAGAATCAAGTGACACCTAGGAACAGTCCTACAGTAACACACTCTGGTTAGCTATATAGTTGTCATCAGCTTGTGATCTTAACTATCTGCATTTTAGGTAGATGTTTGCTCCTTTATGGGAAGGAGATTTACTAATTTGATCTTACCGGCAGAAGGTGTTCCTGCCTGTGGCAGGGGGGTTGGAACTTGATAGTCTTTAAGGTCCCTTCCAACCCAAACCTTTTTATGATATACATTAAAGATGTTCAGTATTGAGGCTCTTGGATTGTGTGTTGAATACAACCAGTTGCTTTTTAGTTAGAGCAAGGCTGTCCTCCAGATAAACTGCTTCCCATGTGACGAGTTTTCACAAGTAGGGATGGGAGGGGAACGTATCACACAGAGGAAATGAGTAGCCATTAACAAGAGAAGATGCAAACAGACTGACAGCTCCAGAATCACTCTTCACAGGTTTGGGAAGCAAAATGGTCCCATCCTGTTCCTTTCTACGTGCTGGCAGCTGCTGTGCTCCAGAGAAGGAAGCCTCCTTGTCAAACCTTCTTCAAGAAGGGTACAGCAGGACACCACCATGCTCACTGTCCCGGGACTGCAGCTCGATCCAGCTCCCACTGGTGTGTCTGTGATCCGTGCAAAGGGGAGCTACAGGAGGCAGCAGCATAGAAGTGGAGAGCATTTTCTGAAGCCATGAAATTGTTTGGCTTGCCAATTTATTAAGTTTTTATTTTAAATTATGAGGTGTTTTAGTGCTGGTAGATGACATTCTAGGCAAGAAAGGAAATTTTTTTCTGAGAAGAAAGAGATCCCAGCAGTCACCATCCAGTGAGTTTAAGTCAGTTTGGTAAAATTATGATTTAGTTTCTTCCAAGCAAGAGCCAGGTCTCATCTCCATTCCTCCCTTCTACGTGTCATCGCATGTGGGTACTTTTCTTCTATGCAGGGCAGGTTTGGCAACACAGCCTGTCTGGAGGCGCAGCATGACATTTTGTGGATGCCAAAGACAGAGGAATTTTAGGCTAGCTTTTCCCCACCACCTCAACAGCACCTTAGCCAAAGGTCTCACAGTCATTTTTCTCCTGGCTTTTATTCTCCTTAATTACTGTTAACACTATAAGCTTCAGAGAGCTTTTCTCTTGCCAAGTGTCACTGCCGTATTTAGGAGGCATGTGAAGGTTTCTAACCTGTGATATTTGTGCTGTTCTTGTTCAAGTCCCACAGTTTTAAACAGACTTTTCAGAGCTTCCCTCGCTGTGCGCTGCAGACAACCCTTCCCAAGACCAGGAGCTTTTTGCTAGCGAGTTCAAGTTCTGCATCTCTCTTAGCTGCTGTGGTACACAAATGCCTTCCCTTGCTTGCTTCCAGTGGCGAGATCCTTCACCTGGGAAATGGCACAGGGTTAAATCAGCTGCCTGCGGTTGGTGTACACATGCCGCTATTGCAGGCTTCTTGATTTAATTTACTCCAGAGGCAAAAGATGGACTATGGCTGAAAAGCCCATATTCAGCATTACAGTGGATCATAAGCCAAGTTCAGGCTGGGCTTGTGACAAGTGAGTAGGCAAAAATCTTTACTTCCTCAACTTTCTCTCAAAGAAGAGAACCTCAGGGAAGGCTGTAGGACAATTTGTAGCAGCGTGCAAGGCTCTGCAGGGCTGAGCCTTTGGCTTTGCTATTCTTTGTATCATTGCAGACTAAGTCGTAAGCATCTTCTATTTCTTGTTGGTTATCCAAGCAAAAAATTTACATGCACAAAACAATCTCTGGATTGTGTACCAGGAGGAAGAAGTCTACCCCCAGCATGAGGACACTGAGAAATTTCAGCATCAAGGCTCTCAAATTTCAGAAACTAAGACGAGCTGAACCCGAACTGTGCCTCTGCTTATTTCACGGTCATGGGCTGTACACATAGACATTTTACTGTAGTAAATCAGCTTAAAAGCCATGTCTTGGGCCGGCACGCCTTTTCTGGCTCCCCTCTTCCCATTCCTGAAGGAGCTGTAGTGTGCAAAGCCTGGCCCTGCTCAGGCAGCTGCCACACTCAGTGTCCCCCAGCAGCCTGCAGCCACAAGCCAGTCACACCACTGCACACAAATATCTCCAGTGATGCGTCCCTGGGCACTGCTGCACGGTAAGGCCAAGGAGCAAGCCATGTCCAGCATATTTTGAACCAGAAAATGTGACTAGCTGATTTGGAAAAATAAGAAAGATGGTGAGGATAGAGCTGCAAATAGTAATCCATGCAGGCAGCAGCTCTGAGCTGCCTTCCACTACTAATCATCTGTCTCCTAAAATCCTGGGCAGGCAAGACCCCAGTTCTGGGGTCATGCTGCTTGTCAGCATGCGTTTTCAGCTTCTTTTCTCCATCCTGATCCAAGAGCACAAAGGAGGAAAGGAGTGGACAGGCTATTGCACCATGTCCCTTTCTCCTTTGCTGTCAACTTTGCAAAATCAGAGTGGGCAGCAAATAAACAGCAAGGGCTGGTGGGGAGGGGAAGCCTGTCACTCCACGCTGTCATTATCTGACTTCCCTCAAAATCCTCCAAGAGGTCACTAGGAATTAGTTCCAGTGCTTGTGAGTCTTCAGTGACCCTTTAGGAAGGGAACTGAGCTCAGGGGCCGAGTCCACTGCAAAGTACCAGCTTTCTGCGAGTTAAATTTCAGATGTAAACAGATGTTCTCCCCAGCAGCCCTTACAATTCCTATCATATGCATCAGGCAGTGCCAGCACATCCTGTAGTTATAAGCCTTTTTCTGTAAGATGCTGTGGGGTGTCGCCTGGGGTCGGGAAGAATTAGTCCAGCAAGTTCCTCGAGGCAGAAAAAACAGATTGCCCGTCATACTGATTATGCAGTTCCTGGTTCAGACCAGGAGTTTCAGATCAGGTTGCTACACTCAGCACTGCAAAGGAGGTTTACTGGTGCCGGGACAGTTTCCAGTGAACCGTTTGTCCCTATCCCACCGACCAGCACTGAACTGGGTTGTTTTCTTGGCTGTTCTAGCAGAGGGATGATCATCCACAGGCTAAAGAGAGGGATCTTTGCAGGTGGGCAGGGACGATGCTGACTTTGCTCTACTTCTTCCTCACTGAACCAGATCACACCCCTCCTCTGGTGCAGGAGCTGGGGGAAGTGTTGGTGCTTCCTTCCACGGTGAGTGGCAGGATTCGGGTGAGCTTCACTCACGTACCCTCTGCAAACAGCACGCCAAGTCCAGGCACGTCACAGGGAAACACCGACTTAATTTCTTTTTCCTCTCAGTTGCCCTGGAAGGGGAGGCTGCTGATGAAAAGTGCCCTTTAATGCTTGCGGTAAAAGTGTTAGCTCTGAGACATGACATTTTTCCAAAGCCACAGAGACCCAGCCCTTGGCCTCTGTTGTAGCTTACCCTAAGGCAGAGCTGGGTTTGAACCAGACATCAAGATGCTGTGTGAAACAATGAGCTGAACTGCCAGCACCTTGGTGCACATACACAAAATTACAGCTATAAATCCAGAGCATTTGAAGCCTGTCACCTGAATCTGGATGGACATAGGCTAGAAGTGGTCAGAAATAAATCACTTGTTTTACAAAAGGAAAGGAAACCTAATTTCACATGCAGGACCACCAACAAAGCTTCTCAGATGGTTGTTTCCAGCTCTTAGAGGAAAGAAAGGGGCAGTAGGTTCTGGTTGGATAACAAATAGGATACCAAGTGTAGTGTAGTGATAAAAGTAGCATCTCCGTAACTGTAAAAGGTTGTTCTAAAGGTCAGATCTGCATGTACTCTCCTAGCTCTGTGAATAGGTATTCCTTTCATCCACGAGTTGAGCTTTTGACTAGGACAGGCTGAAATAAACAGGGCCAAAGCTGTCCCAACCATTATCACTAGGAATGGCTTCTTTCCACGAGCAGGCTCTGCCTCTGTAGATAGGATGCACAATGTGGCAGAGAGCAGCACGGGAGGGCAGATGGCTCACGTGGACCATCCTCACCACCAAGCTTTCATCCCCAGGCTTCAAAATACTGCAGTGCCCCTGTGCGGAGAGACAGTGATGCCGTCGTGCTCACTGCCAGAACACCTAGAGCACAGACCTCCTGGTCAACACCTCTTTGCAAGCATGAGCAGAAACCAGAAGCTTTTCCTTCTGTATACACTGCCCAAGACTATTTATCTGGAGTTGGGCTTCCTTTTCCACCCACTGAGGTGAGATGTCTGTATATTTTCTCTCATGCCTGTATATTTTCTCTCTCTCATGCCAAGCCAAAACAGAAGGGTCCTGCAGCCCTGGTGGCACAGATGGACAGACTGACAGACGCTCTGCACAGAGAAGGCAGTTCAGGCTCTGAAGGTTTTGCCACCAGAGTTCCTGAGGGTAACACAACTCTGCTTTTCCCATGCTTTTATTGATGTTCTTCTGTTGCTCTGGCAACAAGGAGCTTTAATGGGCAAGTAAGAAACAAAATTAAAGATAAAGCAGTTTATTAAATGTCAAACTAAGTCCATGTGTCTCACAGGAAATCCTCCAGGGCACTGAGATGGGAGCACAGTGGCTCTCAAGGCATTCATTCAGGAGCAGGACTCCTCCAGCAAACAGGCAGCAGTGCCAGAGGGGAACAGTTCCTCTGGATCTCCACATTGGCATCATCTCCGAAGGAGCCATCCCTCCTGCTTCAAACATCAGGCCAGGCCCTGAGGTACTTAGTTCAGCGAAGTCTTTCCTATGTCCACATGTAAGTGAGGGAAGGCAGATCTCTTTGCAGGCCTCTGTAGCCTACACGATAAGGTCCTGCTGTGACCACCACCTCCCTGTGCCTCAGGTGGATCCGTGCCCATTATGAACAGAGCATCTGGTCCAGGAACCTTCTATATCAGCTGCCTTATCTGCTAGGCTGATACAGGTGAATCACAGAATCATAGAATGGTTTGGGTTGGAAGGGAACTTAGAGATTATCCAGTTTCAGCCCCCTGCCCTGGGCAGGGACACCTCCTGCTGGATCAGATTACTCAAAGCCCCATTCTACCTGGCCTTGATCACCTCTGGGGGTGACGCAGCCACCACTTCCTTGGGCAACCTGTGTCAGTTTCTCACCACCCTTGCAAGAAAACATTTCTTCCTAATGTCTAATGTAAGTTTATCCTGAAGTAGAGTTGGAGATGGTCTCTCAGTGAAAGCAGCTCATCTTCAACCAAAAACTTTAAAATGTTGTCAATGACCCCTTATTCCGTGCGCAGAAGAGAACATGAGCTGAAAGACTTAGTTCTTGTTTGTGGAACTAGAGAAGCTAATCTTTGCTGTCCTGGGAAACAGCTATCCAGGGCTTCAGGTAGGAAGACCATAAAGTGCTCTGGTTTCTGTTAAAAGAACTGATCCTGTAGTGCTCTTTTATATCACCAGATTTCAAGAAGCAACTTTTTGTTGGTCTGTCCAGTTGTCCTATTTATAACCAGCTTATATATTATAGAAAGTGCATCATTCACAGTTCTTTCTAATTACGTATTGTAATTACAATCCTATTTCATATCACTCTCATTTGCTCCAGCAGAATATTTTAAAGTTTTGTATTAGCTACATCACTCAGGGCAACCTCTTCAAGGGTTTGTTAGTTTGCAATTATGCACAGCTTCTGATTTGTGCATAAAGCTGATATGTCTTCTCATGGCAACATCCCATCATGATGCCTGAAAACCTAGAATTAAAAGACACTGTGTCCAAAGTCAGGGGTCACTCAGTCTAAACTGTGGCAACTCAGAAGAACCTTGCCAGGCTAGAAAAGATTTTGCAATCCCAGGCACTTCTGACCTTTCTAAAAGAACTGGATTTTCAAGAGTCCATATTTGGTAGATCTCCAGAGCAATCTACATCTAAGTTTGTGGCTGACGTTCAGATCTCTAAAAATGGAAAATGGGCCTTTGTCACTTCAACCTGAAGATTGTTCATTATGGAGGGAAAGATCTCGGGAGTAACTGGGCTAATGGGGTTAAGCAAACATGACTGGATTAGCAAAGGGCAGGATTGGACATCACCCATTAACACATTGGCCTGTGTAATTGCAGAAGGAGTTTGGAGGCTGATTCTATATGTTATTTTAAGTGAGTACTTGCATACAACTGCTCACCTTGTTTGTGCAGATCAGCTATCCACTTTGAGTCATTAGGAGCCTCCTTGGTAGGTCTGAACACCAAAGATTTGCTAAATGCACAGGCAAAATTAGATGCAGAAAGCTTCCTCTGCATGTTTTAACCCTGGACCTCTGGTATGCTCCTTGGAAATGTTTAAAAAAAAAGAACCAAACATATTTCTCTGGTGTTCATAGAGTGAAAAAGCACAATAAGACTGTAGAGTCCTAGTGGTATTTTCAGGGCGCTGTTCTTAGCTATCCGCTTAGCTTAAGAGCTCACATTTGAGGAAAAAACAGTTTCGGAAGGTGCACTGTTTCTGCCTTTGCTTCCACCTCAATGATAAAGACTGAAACCTTTGAAATCCTGCAGATGTTTGTTAACACAGCAGAACTGGGGTGAGGCACCCGCCCAGGTTGCCCAGAGCAGTGGTGGCTGCCCCACCCTTGGGGGGGTTCAAGGCCAGGTTGGATGGGGCTTGGAGCCCCTGATCCAGTGGGAGGTGTCCCTGTCCCTGGCATGGGGGTGGAACTGGGTGGGTTTTTGAGGTGCCTTCCAGCCAGAACCATTCTGTGATTCTGTGAATTAGTCTTGCCAGGCTGCTGCGTTAAAGGGAGAAGCAGCCCTAGGTTAGGGCTGCGCTTAGCCGAGCTGTTGGAAGAGAACAGTGTGGAGCTGCCAGGATATGGTTCCTCCCTGTCCCCCAGCCCTCCCTGCTCCAGCCACAAGCATCCTGGCACAGAGATTGGGTCCACAGCCTGTGCACATCCAGCTCCGTTGAAGGCAATCTGGCCCGAAGGTTTGTTTTGCTATTTTACAACAGAACAAATAGAGCAACATTTCCTAACGTCCTAATGAGGCACATTGAAGAATGCCCAGGAGACAGAGACAATATCAGTGTTCCTTGGCATGGAGAGAAAATCAAAGGCGTTTGTTTGTTATCTGAAATGTCGATCTCTGTTCCTTTCAGTGATGGGCAGACATTTTTATAGTGTAGGTTCCTGGAACTACTCAGATGTCACTGTTAGTGCGTTCCAAGAACACTGTTTATTTTCAGATGTACCTATAAAAACTGAAACTGAAGCAAGGAAATATTCAAAGGCATTATTAAGCTTTAAGTAGCTCTTTGCACTCTGTACAGCCCTGAAAGACCTAATGCTGGTGGACCCATTCTTCTTCCTGTTGAATGGGAATTATATCATCGACTTGAGAAAGCTCTGGTAAGAGAGGAGTCTTTGCCCACTAAATCACCCAGGCTGAAGCTCAGTATCACCCCAGCTGAACTGAAGAGGCACCAGCTGCATCTGGACAGGATGTTAGGAGAATAGTGTCTGTCCTGTAAGAGTGCGTGTTTGAGAGGCACTGGTCCCGGTCTCTGCCTGATACGTCAGAATTAAAACCAGTGCTGTGACGAGACATCATGCCTGATACGTCAGAATTAAAACCAGTGCTGTGACGAGACATCATTACGTGCACATCCCACTGTGTTACAGTCCAACACAGCTCACAAGCATGAGCCGCTTCCCAGCATCAGCCCCTTCCCAGCTGCCAGCAGGGTCCAAGTCCAACAGCAGGGCCAGCTCTCCAAGTGCTGTAATCACCTGCAGAAAAGGCAGCGGTACCTCTGCGTCGTGACAGCTGCTGAAGTCTCACCTACGATCCTGATGGTGCCTTCAGAGAACATACTGTTCGTTCTGTCAAGCTTGCTGCTTTTTTTGGAGTTTCGACGCTTGTAAAACAACTTGCACTTCTCTAGCCTTGGGAAGCAGAAGACGTCGTCCAAAGGCAAAAATACCAGTATGGAAATGCCTTTGGAGACTGGCTCGGGCTTGTGCTGGGGCAGGAACTAGGACTAATGCTGGACACTTTTAGGAGGAGCTGGCACAGATAACCTCAGATGAATCACTGCAGGTTTGGTCTCAGAAGGTTCTTGAGATCTGCCCCTCAAGAGAGCAGCAGAGACAGGCTGGGCTGGATCTCCTGGCCAGCGCTGGCAAAGGGGGATCTGCCAGCTTGATGTAGCTGCAGTTACAGGTGGTACTGGCAGGTTTTCCTGCAGTGAGTCTCAGAGGAGATGAGCTGCAGGATGTGCACATCCAGGTAGGCTGATCCAAGGGAAGAGTCGGAAGCCCAGGGAAGGTGAGCCGAGATGACCTGTTCTTCAGAACAACTGAAAATACTCTCTTTAAGCCCCTAAACAGTCAAAGCTGCTGTATTATTAAGAAGCCAGGCAATTGGAAGGCATTATCCGGAAGGCATTTCCTGCAAAAACTATTTCCAAAGGAAGCAATGCGCTTCTGCAAGTTGACCTTGAGAGAGATTCCTCCATTCTCAGTTGGACCTGGGAAGCAAGTACGTTAATAAACTCGCTGCCAAGCAATTTAATGTTATGTTGTACACTCTACTCACTCTGAAAGCCCAATTAAGCATAAGAGAACAAAGAATTTTTGCTTATTTAGTAATGTTTTTTTCTGAATGCCATTGTTTAAAAAATCCAACACATTAAATATCCCCTCACTCTCCCCCTCCCCACTACCAAAGCCAAAATTATCTCTGCAGGGTCAGATATGTTCATTGTGGTTTCTCCGGTTAAAAAGCTATCATCCATCGGGATTGTAATCATCCATCCATCAGGACTGTATCAGCCATCCAGCTCGTAAAAACGAACACTCTTCTGTTATTTTTGAGGACACACAGGCTGCTCCACAAGATCAGCTTGTGCCCACTGTTCCAGAATGCCTCTGCAAGAGATTGAAAAAAGGAGAGGAGTGGTTAAAAAAAGCAATTCAGACATTAACAATGTCATGGCAACAGCAAATTAGAGCCTCAAAAGCAGAGCTCAGCTCACTAAAGGTTTAGGGAGTCACTGCACTGCAGGACTGAATGAAATATTCAGCACATAAAAGAGGCCCCCACATGTTTTTTGTGTTTGTGATAACGACGCCAAGCCAACTGCTATTTAAGTGTATTTTTGTCTAACTGTGGATTTTTTTGCCCTGCAAAACATTTTTAAATAGTGTATTTGTCAGGTAAACGTGGGTCTGCTTTGATTCTTTGGAACTTTGGCATTTGCAAGCATAGTTATACACATCAGCTGTGGCTCATGCAGAAAGCAACTGTTGGATCAAGAATTGATAGAAGGAGAAGTTGAGCATTTGGGAGAAGTTACCCGATGAGAGGTTTTTGTATGCTGAGTGAGGTGATCTAACAGGAGGTGACAGCCTGACCCGTAACCAACAGTGAGGTACGCAGTCTCAAATTCTGTGTCTTCGCCTAACGCTCCGCATGAGTACCAGCAGACACTAAATCTCCTTTGCTATTTCTTTCTCCTTGCTGCTTCTCTTCTAGATTTCTCAGCTTTTAATTCCCAAGGAGGTCAGTCATGTCAAGTGTCATCTCTCAGTATCCAGCAGCCATTCTCACCTCTCATAAGCTTTGCTTGCCTGATCTTTACTTCAAGCTTCCTTCTAATGCTTAGTCTCTTGATTGTATTAGCTACCCATGGCACCCCGTAAGGGGATGGGATCAGGGAAAAAAACCTGCGTTGCAAAAAATATCCTCTAGTTTTAATTTGGGTTTATGCCAGGCTTGCAGGGAGAGAAAAAAATCCAGCAGAGTATGTTCCTTACACTAAAGAGGACTCGGAAGTGAGACAGTACTCAGCTCAGATTTGTCTTGTGTTTGTATTCTTCTTTCTGCTTTTTATCCTCTGTGGCTTGCAACTTTTACCCTTCTGTTTTTGTCTTCGCTATACTAGCTTGGGAACTTGAAGCAAGGTTTGAAAGACCTTGAGACCTTCTGTCCACAGAAGTGGTCTGTCATGGAGCACTCCGTGCTTGTGGTCTGCAAGGTCACTGCTGATGTTTCCGCACTCCTCTGCATGTGAAAATCTGAGCATCTGAGGCTGTTACAGTGTTTGCACATTCAATTGCAACATCCTGAGATTCTCCTGCCTTTGAAGATGTTGATTGTCTTTTAGCTACATCTCTACTTCCCGTTACTCCTCTAAATTCTTTCAAGTCCTTTCTCACAATGCTGGAATCTTCTGGTTTTGAACTTGACCTTAAAGTGAAATTTTATATACTGCTTACACACACACCCTGAGTCATAGGTCAGCGTGGAGCTGTGAACTTTCCCAGTGTGTTTCACAATAAGTTCTGCCTCCCAGTGACTCAATACTAGCAACTCTTCAAGCCTTGCACCGTTGATTCACAGGCATTAGAAAGAGAGCAGCCTGGCACAATTGAAAAGTTACAAGCTTGAGGCTCGAATCCTGTGTTCAGTTTTGGTCCTCTCACTGCAAGAAAGACATTGAGGGGCTGGAGCGTGTTCAGTGGAGAGCAACTAAGCTGGTGAAGGGGCTGGAGAACAAGTCTTACAAGGAGCAGCTGAGGGAACTGGGATCATTCAGCGTGGAGAAAAGGAGGCTGAGGGGAGACCTTATCGCTCTCCACAGTTCCCTGAAAGCAGGTTGTAGCGAGGTGGGTGCTGGCCTCTTCTCCCAAGTAACAAGTGATAGGACAAGAGGAAATGGCCTCAAGTTGTGCCAGGGGAGGTGTAGAGTGGATATTAGGAAAAAAATCTCTGCTGACAGAGTGGTGAAACACTGGAAGGGGCTCCTTCCCTGGAGGTATTCAAAAATATGTAGATATGGCACTTAAGGACATGGTTTAAATAGGCACGGTGGGGTTGGGCTGACAGTTGGACTGGATGAGCTTAGAGGCCTTTTCCAACCCTAACGATTCTACGATTCTTTTATGATTCTTTTATGGTTTGTCATCTGGGAGCTCCTGATACCTGGATCCAAATCCACTGTCCTCTGTACCAGGAGTCCACTGTACTGGAGGGACTGGGAAGCACTTAGAGTTTGAATCAATCAGTACTGGAGCTGCTCCTGAGTGAGAGTGGAAGCTTTTAGTGGCTTGTGCAATTAAGCTTAAGTGAGATAAAGAGGGATTTCAGCCTCTAGCAATGCCTTAAGTTAGGGTATGGTAGGGTTGGAAGTCTGCTGTCTCTTGCATGCTCCTTTGTAGCCCTTTCCATCGGCTCTCCAGGCAGTGCCATGGGGGTTTGGGCTGGATATGGCCAGTGGGTGGCTGAACAGCCTCAAGGTGGCAAGACAGCTTTGCAGTTCCACAAGGGGAGCAGGGAGACTGCACGTACACAAAGCAAGATCTGAATAGCAAAGATCTAAGAGCAAAAATCGGCTGCAAAGAGAAATAAAAGGTGTGCAGAAATCTAAGTTCAAGGAGTTCGCAAGAGTCCAACCTCCAGGTTACGTACAGCTTGCCATTTTCCTTTTCTTTAAGAACTTCAAGAAAAGCAATACTAGAGCTTAGATTTCATATTTCTTGGATTTATTTCCCCTCCCTGCCTGAGTTCATGACTACTCTCAATTACAAGAACCCTAAAACCAGAAGTAGCTCCTACATTGCTGCAACACCCAAGTGGTTGAGCCAGAGCCTAGGAAAGCCTTTATTGTGAAGGTGATAGAGCTTATTTCTCTCCCAGATAAAAGTGTTTAAGCCTTGTTTTCTTAGTTTCGAAGCCATGAACTGGATCCCACTCTACTGTGGGAGAGGACACAGAGCTGCCTCCGGACAAACCCCTGGCTGGAGAAGAGCAGTCAGGTTGCAGTTAGCATTGACTGGCAGCAGATAGCTTGGGTAACCCTTAGCAAATAGACATGTTTTCCTCTCCAGATTTACAGAGGTGACTGTTTTGGAGGATCTCTTGCATGCAGATAAGAGTCTAAAAGGGTTAGAAGAAAAGGATGGTAGTACAGGGAAAGAGAGAAGATACCAGCTATATTACTCCTACTTTTATCTTTGTTGCCTCTCAACAGCTCCGTCTTAAAGACTCTGCTGCCAGGTGCCTCAGAGCCCCTCTCTACTCTGCTAAGCTCCTGTTACTGCTTGTCAGAAGCCCCTTAAGGCACAGTAGGGATTTTCTAACAAAAGCCCTAATTTTGAACATGACTTATCCTCTGGAGTACATGGAGTCCTTGAGTTGCCTGAGACAGCAAGAGAGAGGTGTTCCCTGCAATCTCCCCTGAGTCTGCTCAGCTCTCCAGCATCCTGCACCCCTAATGCCCCAGAAAAACTTTAGAGCCCTTCTGGTGCACCAGTCTCTCTATTTATGTGGCTTTACTACCCATCCATAGCAGGTGAGTAGTACTGGCTGTTTAATCACCCAGTGAAGAGTTCCCTCATAAGGCTAAGCCTAAAATATTTGGTGGAGCATCTTTAGGCTGAAACTAGCTGTAGCTGTTCTTGCTTGTGAGCACAGGCACTGCTCCCCAGCCCACTGGACTCTGATGTGTGCTCACCCGCAGACGTGATTCCTAAATCTCACACCTCTCTGTCCAGCTTGCTGGTGCTGGGATGGGTAGTATCTCTTGGCTTTGTTAAACCTTATTTGTCAGCCTTACCCATTGCATGGTTTAGTGTTTGATAGGATTGGTTGGACTCGATGATCCAGTGTGTCTCTTCCAACCTGGTGATTCAATGATTCTATGATTCTAAGATTCTATTGCTCCAAATAAACATGCAGGTTGCTGCAAAGTGGGTTTGGTGCTTTGTTTGTATGGGAGGCATGTTTTGCATGAGGGCAGGTAGCCTTTGTTCCCGGGTGCCCGTGCCCCAGGGAGGTGCACCCAGTTGTGCTCCCCTGTGTACATGCTACCCTCTAACTAAAGAGAGTTTCCCTTTATCCTGCTCCTCAGGAATCTATGAGGAATGAATGTGACTTAGGCCATCTCAGCAGTACGTTCCCCTGACATTTTCTTGGAAAAGCATGGTTGCTGTGTGAACCGCATGGGGGAAGAGCTGGCTCTGGGTACAGACACATCCCTGGTGCTGCTCGGGGTGTGATGTCACACATAGCGCTCTGGAAAGTAATGTGCTGTTGGGAGCACCCTCTCCCTCTGCCACTTCTTCATCTTCGCCTCCAAACCACCTACTTCTCCATAGCTTTTGCCTTCCTTTTGGAACTTCCTCTGAGGCTGGAATTTTAGCAAGAAGAAAGGGCTGCCAACCTTGCCATCACCTTACATATGTCACAGATCTACAGAACCACCTCTTTCCTCTCACAGCATCTGGTACCAACAATGGCCAGGGACCTTAATCATAGGCTCATAGGATCGTATGAGCCATGGGCAAGGACAACTCCCACTAGGTCAGGGGCTCCAAGCCCGTCCAACCTGGCCTTGAACCCTTCCAGGGATGGGGCAGCCACCACTGCTCTGGGCAACCTGGGCCAGGGCCTCCTCATCCTCACAGGAGACAATATCTTTCTAGTATCTCATCTCAATCTCCCCTCTTCCAGCTTAAAACTATTCCCCCATCATCCTATCCCTGCACTCCCTGAAAAAGAACCCCTCCCCAGCTTTCCTTCAAGCCCCCTTTAAATACTGGAAGTCTGCTCTAACGTTTCCCTGCAGCCTTTTCTTCTCCAGGCTGAACAACCCCAACTCTCTCAGAATGTCATACAGGAGGTGCTCCAGCCCTCAGATCATGCTTGTAGCCTCCTCTGGGCACACTCTTAACAGATCCATGACTTTCTTGAGTAGCCCAAGAGCTCTCCTGGCCCTACACTCTGCTTTTCCCCCTTTGAGGACTCTGTGGACACTGTAGAGTCTTTTCATTTTGCCCATCCCACACATGAAATACTGTAGATGGAGAAAGTAGGAGGAAAGGGGAGCGTGTTTTCTTTCTGGTGACATGCTAGGTGGCATCACCAATGCCATGCTGAAGTATGAAGCTGGGGATTTCTTCCTGTCCCCAGAGCAACCCCACACAGGTTCTACGTGTGGTTCTTCACTCTTGGGGCAAGAGTAGCTGAGACACTTGATGCTGCTTAGCTGTATGTTATCAGTAGAAGCTGCCTGATGGATCATTTAACACAGAATTTCTGGTCTTAGCAGAAAGAGCTATTAATAAGCAGTTACCTACAAGTTTATGGATCTGCAGGTGAATGTGTTCACAACTCTCTGTAAGCCTTTAACCTTGATGTAGTGATTGTGCATGAGGTGGGAATGATCAAGTCCACCACAGATAAGAAGCACTTGCAGCTGGCTGTAGCTGGTTTCATGGTCTTCTGTCACAGTTCAAGGATAAACTTCCCTTCATCTTGCTGTCTGACATGAACGTGCTCTGAGTGATGGATAGAAAACAATGTTTTTGGAGGTTTTAATCATCAAAACAAATCAGGGCCATTTTTTTTTCCTGCACATCCAAGTGAATTAATTTAAAGACAACTGTCCTTTCCCTAGATGTAAGGAGCTGAGCCAATGCTAGCACACACGCTCTATCCAATTTTATTTATTTCCCTGGAAGTAATTTTCTGTGTAAAGCTGCGGCTTTCTCAAAATCTCACTGTTTTCAGGGAAAGTAGTTCTGCTGGAATTTTTGTCAGTGAAAAGCTGAACAGAACAGTTTGAATATCTTCATTTTTTTCTACATAGCAATAACAACACTTGGCTGATAAGTGGAAGTGAGAAGAAAATCAAAGGAAAAAATTAAAAGAAGCTATTTTGTCATTACTTTGATGTAAACTTTTGATACGGCCTAAGTGAGGGAACTTAATACTATTTGAACACGACATGGAGAGAACCACCTGCCAAAATCTGTTGACACATTTGTTTTGCAAAAACCAGTGTAGCTTCTTGTCGTGGCACAGAGGAGAAACCCCAGCATCCAGCTGGCTCCGATGGACATGGGATTGGCAACGCCAAATACGCATCTAGTGTCAGAAAAGAAAAAAGAAGCCTGGATTAGCATGAACATCATCTCTCCTTCTGCACCTAAATTTGTGAGAGCGATGAGTTGCAAGTGTTGATTACAGTTCCTCAAAGAGGCTGGTGGTACCTTAGCCAGGCACCCATGGTGGGCGGTGCGAAAACAGCCCCTGCTCCCCTTCTCTGCAGGGGAGAGTCCTGGATGCAGTATGTGCTTGGCACATCTTGTTTCTTCCAGGAAAGCAGATCCTTCATCTGGCACCTGAGCCTTGGAGCAGGCTGCAGGCACACTTCCTACCAAGCATCTGTCTCCTAGTCCTGCAGATGGGCACGCTCCAACCTTCATCTCACATGCTGCTGTTGCCTTTGCTTGATGGAAGAAAGGTATCACACAGATACAGGAGGAGCAGAGGAGCAGGCTCATGGTCTCTGATTCTCCTCTCTTGTGTGTTAGCATAAACAGGAGCGGTTTCATCAAAGCCAGTGGAGTGGCATACTGAGAGAGAGGAAACAGGACCCCTCAATCTATGTACTTTTCAGGATAAAAGACGTTCACCTTCAGTTAGTGAGATGGGGAGCAAGAGGGAAAGGTGGAAGATGCCAGTGGAGAAACAAGAAACATACTTGGGAGGAAAGAGAAAAATTAAACAAGGCCTGAAAGCAGTCATTTATTGTACTTCTGGAAACGCTTCTGAGCTTGAAAGCATCTGAAATACAGGAAAAACTGAGTGTTGCTGTCATGGTCCCAAGAGGGAGGGGTACAGTTCTTAAAGTATGTGAACTTCAGAGAAGCAGAGTCATCTGTTATGGCTATGAGGCCTCTATTTTATTTTATTTTTAATTAAAAGGATGTTTTGAATTTTTCCCACTAGCTGTTTCATTCTGTTCTCTGATCTAGTCTGAATGTGGCTTCTGAGAAGGACTGGACCTGGAGAATAGCTCAATGGGAAAACATTAATGAATCTCTAAAGGAAAGCTTTCTCTCAGAGACATGGGACAAATAAAGCACACCGGGACTTTAGAACAGCGGAGACACATCCGCTGGGGCACAGCTCTGTGATGGGCAAGTCACTCCCCACTCTTACTTGGGTACTTGGAAGATATCCTGGGTTTGTCTTGCTGGCGGGAAGATCCTGATATGTCTCTTCTGCATGAAATGCCGTCTGGTCCGTGGGGCCCGCTGGGAGCAGAGTTCCTATGCTTGAGATGTCAGTAGCTTTCCACTTCAGCTCCATGAACACGAGTCCTGTGCATAACTGTCTGAGCATCTTTACTCTCTGAAGATCTCTGTGATTTCAGCCGCTTCCTTTGACGATATAAATAATACGGTCTATTCTTAGCTTGACAGCAGTATACTCAAATCTTTATATAAATTCTACTGAGTTTTCCATTTCAGATGTTTTGGCTTCCAGAGGCAGACTTCTGCTTATCCCATGCATGGCATTATTCCTTTGATACATGATCTGAAAATTCAATTATCAGGCCAATTACTGATTTTTTCTGAAATTTACAAGGAAAACATTAAAGTTTGATTAAGTGAGAAGTCCCACTGGACTGATCAGCAATGAGACCAAAATTAAATTGTATTTTTAAAGGCTTTAATCATACAATCACAGTCATAGAACATTAAGGTTGGAAAAGACCTCTTAAGATCATCAAGCCCAACCACCAACACAACACCTCTGTGTCTCGAAAACCATGACGTAAAGCACCACATCTACATGTTCTTTTAATACCTCCAGAGACGGAGAGTCCACTACTTCCCCAGGCAGCCAGTTCCAGTGCTCCACTACTCTTTCAGTAAAGGAATTTTTCCCGATATCCAATCTAAACCTCTCTGGTGCAACCTGTGGCCATTTCCTCTCATCCTATCCCTTGTTTCTTGAGAAAAGAGACCGACACCCACCTCTCTACAACCTCCTTTCAGGGAGCTGCAGAGAGAAATAAGATCTCCCCTTAGCCTCCTCTTCTCCAGACTAAACAGCCCCAGGTTCCCCAGCCGCTCCTCCTAAGACTTGTCCTCCAGCCCCTTCACCAGCTTGGTTGCCCTCCCCTGGACACATGTGCTCGATATCTTTCTTGTACTTTGACATGTTGCAAGACATGAGAAGTTTCTGAATGTGAAAGCCTATTGCCAAAAATCAAAACTCTGAACACTGAGCAGTGAAAGACGTCTCTCTCTGATTGTAAAAATGAATATGTGCTGCTCCAGGGCCAGAGCCAGCTGGTGTCAAAGGTGCCTTTCCAGTAGCAGCACTGGGAGTGAGCGCTAAACATTAATTTTACATGCACCTGAACTTCAGTGGAAAAAAGATGGGGTGCTAACCCTTCAGCGCTACAAGATGCTAAACAGCAACATGCAAGGAGCAGAGCAACAAGAGAATAACCACTTCTTCTCTGGAGCCTGATGAACAACAAAATGATTTCTCATCCCATGGTAACCAAAGAGACACGGGCTACTCCAAGCATCCATCTTAAACATGCTGTACCAGAACTAGGACAATGATGTCCACTGTGGACATCTCTAAAATGCAAGTGAGGGTTACTGGTTTGGAGGCACAAACACCTAGAAGATGCCTAGAAGATCCCCAAGCTGGGGAGGGGCTCTTGGTCATGGAATGCAGGGATAGGATGAGGGGGGATGGTTTTAAGCTGAAAGAGTGAAGATTGAGATGAGATTTTAGGAAGAAATGTTTTCCTGTGAGGGTGGAGAGGCCCTGGCCCAGGTTGTCCAGAGAAGTCATAGATGCCTCATCCCTGGAGGTGTTCAGGGCCAGGTTGGATGGGGCTTTGAGCAACCTGATCCAGTGGGGGATGTCCCTGCCCATGGCAGGTGATTGGAACTGAATGATATTTAAGGTCCCTTCCAACTCAAACCATTCTATGATTCAGGAACTGTGAAGCTCTTTCCATTTGCGCTGTGGCATTATGTGTCTGGGCACAGGAGCTATCATCCCCCTAATATCCCCTACCCCCAACAACATCGATCCACCTACGCTAAGGAAAAGCACAGAAATGCCTTCTAACCTTCAGCCTCCATCAAATCAGATTTTCCTGATGCAGTGCACTAATGCATAATGCATAAGCACTTAGGGTGCTCCCACCTCTTCCTCACGTAGAGGGGTTAATGACTGAAATGAATTGTGCCATGAGGGGGCCAGATTCCTTTGGAAAGCTCCTCTCCCCTTCCAGAGCCTCTGGATTCATCTTTCTTAAATAAACACACTTCAGAAATCTTTTGGAGTGTAAATAAGTCAGGGCAGCAGCAAGAAAGCAATTGCCAGTGAATAATTTGCAGAGCTGCTTGCAGCTGGCCCATCCTCCTGGGGCCAGACCTGCTGGTTGGCACGGCCTTGTTTATACCTTGTTGATCTCAGCACATAAGCTTCTTCATCTAAAGAGGTTTCCATGATCCCCGCTCATTTTTTCCTCCACTCTTCCTCCCCTTTTTGAGCTATAATAGCCAAGACACTGTTTACTGCATGTACTTCAAACAATAACTGTCTGAGTGATTAAGCGACGTAGTTCCTTCTATAACAGGTTCCTCTTGGATGAAATACATTCTTATTTATATAGGACAGGGGTTTTGGAATGCTATTAAATTTACATGGCGAGCTGGCAGAGCAGCTATCTTCGCCCAATCCAGAGAGAGGGAGGAACAGCCTCCTCACCGCAGCAGGGAAATATTTATGAACACAGAAAAATCATAGAATCATAGAATGCTTTGGGTTGGAAGGCATCTTTACAGGTCATCTAGTTCAAGCCCCCTGCAGAAGCAGAGACATATTGAACTCAATCTGGTTGCTCAGAGCCCCATCTGGCCTGACCTTGAATGTTTCCAGGGATGGGACCTCCACTACCTCCCTGAGCAACCCGTGCCAGAGCCTCATCACCCTCGTGGTAAAGAATTTCTTCCTTATATCCAGTCAAATCTCGCCTCTTTCAGCTTAAAACCATTATTCCTTGTCCTGTCACTACAGTCCCTGAAAAAGACCTCCTCCCCATCTTTCCTACAGGCCCCCTTCAAAAATCCTCCAAGTGTCTTCCAGCTGGGGGATGACAACAACTTCCTTACATGAAAATGAAAAAGGTTATTACCCTACGCATCCATCATGCTGGCTTGGTGGGCTGGGATGGAGAGTTTGGTGATGTAGCTTATGCACAGGTGGTTTTCACATGTTTGACAAGCCCCTGATGTTGGAGGGGGGTTTGTGTGGCTTCTTACAGAGGCAAAGAAGGAAGAAGAGGAAAGAAACTTGCTGAGGAGCAGTGAGGGTGGGTAGAAATGTCACGTCATATGTACCCTGTTTTGGGGGTGGATGGGCAGGGTAGCATGAGAAAGGATGTGGAGAGAGAAATAGGCACTGCAGCAGAGGAAGCCAAGCTCAATCAAGTGCATGGAAGTCAGGCAGAGAAGGGGACCAGCACCTGACACCACAGACCCAGAAGGACACAAGGTGCCTTAGGAGTTTGTTATCCCTAACACAGCAACATGCAAAGCTTACAAATGGGTTTTGAAGGCAAGACTCACCCGATCCATGACAATAAATAGAAATAAGGTTGATACAGCTTTGCCCACTGTAGACCATGACCTCTTTGGCTGAGACTCTAGAGGAAGGAGACTCATCTCTTGTGACTTCAGCAGAGTGTTAGCTACGGATATAGACAGATGACTTCTAGTCCAGCCAGAGAGCAGAAGATCTTTGCATGCAGCTACAGAATGAGCCAAATCACAGGCGGCATGGAGACCTGATGCAGGGTGGGGATGATGGGCTGTGGCAGAGGAGAACATTGGCGCGCAAATGGTATATCCCCACTTTAGCTCCCATATCGAGCCTGGGAGCAGAGCTGCTGGAAAGCTTTTGTGCCCCCTCCATATCACAGCAGGGCATGATCAGCAAAGACACAGCACCTCAGCACTGCAGGTTTGATATTGGGTAAACGTGAGAGTGGGTTCAGCATGAGCAAAAGGTCCAAGAGGGGTGGCTGTCGGACTCCTCTGCAATGTGGCATCAATGCAGTTGCGGACAATGACCAGCCCCGTGTTTGTTTGTTGTGTTTTGAGCTGGTAGAGCACTGTATTGCCCTCCAGCTCGGCTGTGCTCTCCCACTCCATGGCACCATTCTTTGGCTCATGAGTGCTGTCAATCCACTGCATCACCTACACCACCAGCCTGGTGTCATTTGAAGTAGTGGTGCCAAGGGCTGCCCTCTCCTTCAGTGACTCTGACCATTGCATGAAGGACAGGTCACTCAGGCTTTCCAGGGCCACTGAGCACACAGCATCCTTACCGCGGGGCTGGCCTGTTTTTCCCTTCAGTGAGAGGGTCCCAGTGCTGGCAGGGAAGATGCAACCTCAAGCAACTAATGAACCGCAACCACTGAAGGGCGTGAGAGGCATTTACAGCAGCACTGTGGCCGACCTCCAAAGCATGCAAATTACTTTTTGCCTCCTTAAATGTTCTTTATGGTATCTCTGAGCTATAGAAACACCAAAAGCACTAGAGTAGCTCCAGCTGAAACAGATAACTTGGTGTTATTTGTTTGACAAAGCAACCTTTTCACCTCCTACCATCCTAAACTGTTACAGATGCTAACTGGGCTGTTCCATAGCCCCTGCATTTCACCCCAGCAGCAGCAGCCTCCCAGCCATTTACACAGTGGTGGCTCCACTAAATAGTTTGCACAAAGTTGTTTGGGATCCAAAGAGTACAGTCATGTATGATCTCCTTACTAAACTCACTGGGCTGTAGGTGGCAAGTAACTTCAGCAATTCCCAAATGGCCTCAAACCGGAGCGGCTGCAGAGAGGCAAATTAGTCATTTTATGCTCTAAATACTTAATGTCAGTGCTAAAAATGAAGGGATGAAAGAATGTCCTGGAGAAGCGGATCAGGATCGAGCCGAAAAGAAACCTCATCCGCATTCGGTGTTCAATTGGTGTGGAGCAGCAGCAGAGCTAGTGTCGCAATGCCAGTTTACACGTGCTGACCAGCTGGTAGCCGAGCAGCTTTGCAGAGCAACCCATATAACTCTTGGAATATCTATACTGAAACCCACCGGTTTCCTCTCCTTTCTGGCCAAGCGGAGTTTGAAATGCAGGGAAAATAAGATGATTTCAAACGTGCTGCCCGCTGACGGGCCGAGGGACGTGAAAGGCACAGCGTGAGGCTTTTCTCCTTGGTGTGGGAAATGAGGAGGGGAGAGATAGGAAGCTGGCATCGCAGAAAGGAATTTGAAGAAAAATGAAGGACTAACAAGTACAGGCTGTGGCGTGCCTCGAGAGGGATTGGTGCGGCAGCTTTCTGACGCTGGCTAACTGAGGCAGCAGTGATGCGAAATGGGAATGGCGCAGCCCGCAGCTCTCGCCCTGGGCTGGAGCAGAGCAGGAGCTGCCTGGAGCCGACTGGTCCAGCGGCGGGTGTCGTATCCGCGGGCTCTGAGTTGGGAATGGAGCCTGGCACCGGGGCTCTTTTATTCATTTGATTAGCTCCTTTTCCTTTGGCAGCTGAAAGGATGCTTGGCAGCACCAGGGCTTCACATCTTGTTGAGCTGAATAGGAGAGAGCGGGGTTTTGGCAGGGACAAAAGAACATACCACTGCTCCATCAATGGCCTCATTACGGAACGCTGCGGCTCACAAGGAGCGGCAGGGAGTGATGGAGAGCTTTCTTCTGGTAGGCAAACACCGGTTGGAAATGCATTTCCAGCTTGACCTATTGCTCTGAAGATAGCAGCTCAAAGGGACATTGAAAGCTTGACAGTTTTTATCTCCGGAGGCAATGTGAGTGTGTATTGTCTGTCCCTGAGCTGTGGGTCTGGAAACCAGCCTCTATGTGTGAGTGTGGGTTGAGAGCAAACAAGGGAGCTCAGCTATCTGAAGCAGAAGGGTGGCACAGAAAACGAAGGGGCAGGCAGGTTTTCAGGAAGGGGTTGGTGTGCCCTGGACTGCACAGTGGGCACTCAGCACCTCGTCACAATAGGACCAAGGGTAACAGCTGTATTGTTTCCTGTTCATGCCTCTTGAAAAACTAAAAAACCAAGAAATCAGTCAGTATCTCACTCTGAGGAGGTAGCTGGTCGCCCAGCTGGCTGTATTTTAGCTCTAATTTATTCTATAAATTTATTGCAGCACAAATTGATACTATTTATTCATTCAGATATAATGACAAGACAGTCTATGCAGAAGCCATTAACAGCCTGAGCAGATACGTTTTTAAAGACAGCTAGGTGAGAACTTTTAACAAGCCAATAATAATGTACCCTGCAAAGTATTTTTTTTCTATTATGTCCAAGAGATAGAACCATAGAATAACCAGGTTGGAAGAGACCCACCGGATCATCGAGTCCAACCATAATGGGATTTCCAGGAACATTCATTGCTTGCAATCTACAGCTGAGCCCAGTGTGAATCAGATTAGGTCAATACAAAGTGCTTTGCAGGATCCCAACCACTGTATCAGTATTATAAACTATTTTGAGAGACAGTTCTACAGAAGGTGGCACAAACCACATGAAATATCATTAAAAATCATCCAATTCCAACCCGCAGTAAAGCCCATCCAGTTCCACCCCTCTGCTATGGGCAGGGACACCTCCCACTGGATCAGGGGCTCCAAGCCCCATCCAACCTGGCCTTGAACCCCTCCAGGGATGGGGCAGCCACAGCTCCCTGGGCAACCTGGGCCAGGGCCTCCACATCTTCACAGGAAAACATTTCCTCCTGTCATCTAATTTCAATCTCCCCTCTTTCAGCTTAAAACCATTCTCCTTCATCCTGTCCCTGCACTCCCTGATCAAGAGGCCCTCTCCAGCTTTTCTGGATTCCCTTTAAGGACTGGAAGGCTGAGGTACTTGTAAGAAGGAAGAACTGGAGGCCAAGGGGTAAAATGGCTGTATAGGAATTGATTCAAGCATCCAAGTTTTCCTAATTCTTAAATTCACACCTTGTCCCTGCCAATCCACCACCAAGCCCCAGGAGCTCCCAGTGGTCCAGGTTTCCCCCTACCAGGTGCCTCGTGGGAAGAGGGGGAGCAGAGTGACACGTCAGCCTGGTTGCCCCCAGCTTTTCCAACAGACCATACCTCCCTGCCCTGTGCTCGGCAGACGGTGACCGCAGGCAGCATCTTCCCACGCGTCCAGGGAGGGTGACAAACCGGCACCGCCTGTCGCATGCCCAGTGAGGCTGGGGCTCCGGTGGGGAAGATGCGGTGACAGGAGCCGTGTCTGCTGTACGTCCCTGCAAGCAGACTTCATGTGGTTGGAGGCAGAGGCAGCCTCCATCTCAGTGCCCAGGGCAGGGTGATGGAGGCCAAGTTCCAGCTTTGCTCTGCTAGGACAACTTCAGAGGAATTCCCTGGAGTTAAGTTAAATTAAAACCATTTCAAGGAGGGGAGGTGAGAAGCGAACCTCATCGGCTCAAAACCTGCTCAGATGGAGCTCTGCTTGCCATACCAAGATGAATAATAAATAGCAGTTGTCCATCCGTGCGGATGGATTTGCTCTGCCTACAGCAGAGGGTGCAAAAAAAAAAGTGAGAGGAGAGCGTTTCCCAGCAGCTCTCCCTCTGCAAACCTCTTTCTTACGTGATATTGATTGAGAGAAGGTACAAAGGAAAGACATTAGTTAAATAAAATGTTTTAACATCAGGCAGGATATCAATGACCAAGTGGTTCATCATCCCAAACAGCCTCTGAGGAAAAGGAGGGGGAGAATCTCGAGCCTGAAGCTGGCTCCAGCCCAGGGCACAGACCAGCACCTACACACACCAATGCCACTCGTCCCTCCTGGCCGCCCCAGGGAAATTCCCGAGCTCCCTCCTCATCCCCTACTGGTTCAGGAGCCCACTCCTAGAGTGGTGGGGCTTCAGATGTTGGTTGTGCTGCCAAGGAGCTGGGAGGCAGCTCTGGAGGAGCTCCTGACCCAATGCCTGTCACATTCCCAGGGCATCTGTGCCGCCTTCTGGGACAGGGAGAATTTTTGTCAGCTCGCTTGGCATCACAATCCAAGGCTTTTAGGCATTCCCATGAGATGTGAGGGAGAAGAAAAGGAAGAGTGGGGCGTCTGCAGGCCCGAGGGAGCCTCTGCCCTCCCAGTCTGATTTCAATCCCATAAATGATCTCGGGGGCATTTTACTACAGCAGTCACTTATATAAGGGCAATGTGCATGTTCGATAGCACCACGGCAGAGCCACAGACCTTCTCGCCATCTGACAGAGGGCATGAGTGACATCAGTGGGACGAGGAGGGTAGAGGAGTCCTTGTTTTCCCCATGCCTGAAGCCTCATTCCACATTCTGGGCAGCTCGAAAGGCTGGAAGAGGAGAACCATCCTTGCGGCCAAAGTGAAAAACATGATTCTGCAGCTTGGACTGCACAGATATTCATGTACTACCCAGCTCTGAAAACCTTAAAAGATAGGTGAAAACGTGTTTGTTTCTTAGTGGGAAGAGCTGAAGGGATGATCCCGTGCTCTGGCACCTCCTGTCTTGCTGTGCAGCGATGTGGAGGGGAGGAGGCAGCTCCGGCAGTGGGAATGTGGGGTGGTTAAAATCAATAACGTGCTGCAGCCCTGGCTGAAAAGCTCCTGGGACCCAGGAAGGCTCTGCCTTGGACAATGGATTATTTTTAACTAGCTCGGATCTTCAAACATGGTAGCTTAAAAAAGGGGGAGAAGAAAAGAATAGCTGATTTGTGCAAGGTCCCCTGCTCCCATTAAGTCGGTGGAAGTGGTGCTATGCATTTAAATGGGGAAGGACTGGGCTTCTCATGAGATAAATTGCACCCTATCCCTTTGCATGCTCCGTGCAGCTAGTCCTGGCTTGCTCAGCTTCACTCTTTCCTGGCCCCCCAAGAACACTCCTCCCTTCCTGGTACGCTCCCCAGCAGATTTTTTTTGTTGTTGTTGTCATTGAGCTATTCATTTTCCATAGGCTGCCTTCATTCCCGTGGCCTTTTGCAGCTAGGAGACAAGATGTTGCCTTGGAAACAAAGCCCCTTAGATGTTTGGAGTCTCTGGGATTGCTCTGTCTGCTCCTGAGTGCTTTTAGGTTATTTTTATTAGCGACACAAAGATGCAGCAGGCTCATAGCCAAGGCAGAAAGTAGCCCTGGGAGATGGAGGGAAGGCGAGCATCTTACTGGCATCACTTACTCTGCCAAGGATATTTTTTTTTGCAATGCACCACGGGCTGAAAGCCTGCGGGAGAAATGGCATCTCCAGAGAGGGCTACGCATGCAGGGCTGTTCCTGGGGCTGGCTGTGGACAGGCAGGCAGAGCCACAGCAGCACCAGAGAGAGAGAATTGAAAAACAAAAGTAACAGAAGGAAAAGAAAAGAAGGGTTAAGAATTGCAAACATTTGGGTTTGTCAAGGTTTCTCATTTTCTGACCAACCACAGAGGGACAACCTTGCACACCACTGTGGAGATGTACGTGTTGGCTGTAGGGCCAGTCTACTTCTTTAAGAGGAAATCAGATTTCTAAACAACCATGAAAGTCTCTGCTCCAAGGTTTTATTGGCAGCTGTGCTCTGTGCCGCAGGGTGAGTCAGGGGCAGCGTGAACAGACCCCCAAGCTGAGGATCACACCAGGTCCTCCCTCCCCAAATCTGTCTGCACTGGAGATCTGACCCCTTCTGCAAGGGGGCTTTGGAAGGCAGTGAGAGGCGGCATTGTTCCCATTTCCCTTTATCCAGAGGCATCCCTGCATGATGCTGCCAAATCCCGATCCCTCTATGGAGAACATTTTGGAGTAGGCTTTTACTCCGTCTTCTCTAAGGATGTACAAAAAAGAAACAAAACAAAAACTGATTGAAAGAAGCTCCCTAATCCCCCACTGATACTTCAAATATTTCCAAGCCAGCAAAAGCATTCCAGAAAAAAAGTGAATATACATTATTTTCCAAAACATAATCAGCACAAAATTAAGCCTATGCCTTGTTACTCGTGTCAACACAATCCTCTGCTCTGTACCACCCTAAGGGAGGGCTTCCAGCTGCAGGGATTGCATGCCTTGCAGAGCCAAGGAGGCTGGCAGGGAGAGAGGGGGAGCAGCAGAAGGGAAGGAAGGAGAGCACTGAAATAGGGTGGGCTTAGAGACGGCAGCGAGGACTAGCGGCATCACACCTGCGGAGGGATCTCAGCCACGGAGAGGTTCAGCCACGATGCTTGAGACATTGCAGCTATTTCCTTTCCCAGCTACAGGCAGGTACGGGTGCCTTCCCCACCGTTTTGTGGGGCTCAAGGTGCTCTGCAATGGCAGCAAAATGTTTTAGGGGGATCCACCCAGTGTTTCCCATTTGTATCACATGAGATTACACAGAAAAGAGCAATTTTGCTGTTTCATGGCATTTTCAATCATAGCTGAGCCTCACAGATGCCCAGGCTAGCGAGATGCTCACAGATTTTCTTATCCCTTCTGGTGTATCCTCACCGGAGCGAGGAAGTCTGCCTCATCCTCGCAAGTGTCATAAACGCCAGGCACTCTTTTTTCCCATCATTGCTGATTTTCCTTGTCAGTACTAATTGATGCCATGATTACAGAGATCTAGGACTAATCCAGCTAAGGCAGGTTATGGGCTTTTTGGTTTTGACACTCTTTGATGCTATATTTGTGCCAGAAGAATAAATAATAAATACATACAACAGCATCAAAGATTTCTTCTAGGGCCCCAGCCTATTTCTGCCTGTCCTTGTTAAGCTGTTATAAAGATATTTCTCTCCCAGCCTTTTATTTTATGGACTATCCTGTCATCTAATGCTGCACCTGAGATCCCATTTCTCCATTGTCTTCAAAAAGAGCAGTTAATAAACAGAAGTTCTTGTTAGTAGCGCCAAGAACAGCTTCCCCTGGAATGGCAATGCTCACACCCAGCCCACCAGATTCCCTTCCTTCTCCTCTCTCATTTTCCCCTCTTCTCCTTCTTCCTCCCATCCTCACCTCACCAAAGGTTTGGGTAACTTTCTTGATGCTGTTGTAAGGAAAATTATAGGACAATTTTTCTCTGCAACAAGCTGAAATGATATATAAGCCAACCCTTTAGTGTGTGAAGTGCCTCAGCTCCAGTAAGGAGGGACTTGGTGGGGCTTACTCTCTGTAATCCCCACTGATCAAAGGAATAACTCCTCCAAGCCTGTTAAAAGCACTTGAGTGTTGATTTTTGCTCGAGATACGGCAGCACAGGAGAGATTTTAGCAATAAATTTGTCTTTCATCCACTCTGAACTCTGGGGCTCCTAGGCAGCCGCAGACATCTCCAAGAGCCACTTTTCACCCTCAGCCCCATCAAATGCTGCTCCCACTCCCAGCTAGACCTCAGCCAAATGATCCTCCACCCAAAGTCTTAGAAATCCTGGTCCTCATGGCAGAAGATGGTTCACAGGCAGCTGGAAATTCAGAGGGAGGGAAGGCTGTAGCAATGATATTCAAAGGCAAAACTTTGCTAACCAGCCGCTCAATGAATCACATCTCTTTTCAGCCCACCCCCTTCACAGTGTTAATATTACATTTCTTTGGACCACGGAGGCCTCTGGGGTCACCCTGTGGCTCGATCGCTCTTTGAGTGCAGCTGGAGACCAAAAAAGCAAAGAGTTATCAAAGCAGAGCAGTAGCGTTCTTGGGTGTCAGCACTGGGAACTGCTGCCAGTGACAATCCTGAAACAACCACAGGTTCTCATGCTTCTGTTTGCACTCCATCATTTTCTATTTTTGTAGAGGCTATAGAGTCATAGAATCATAGAATGGTTTGGGTTGGAAGGGACCTTAAAGCCCATCCAGTTCCAACCCCTGCCATGGGCAGGGAAACCTCCTGCTGGAAGTCCGATGTAAGCACTGTAAGCAGCCCTCCTGTACGAGGACGGGCTGAGAGAGTTGGGGTTGTTCAGCCTGGAGAAGAGAAGGCTCCCAGGAGACTTTAGAGCAGCTTCCAGTACTGAAAGGGGCTCCAGGAAAGTTGGGAAGGGGCTCTTGATCAGGGAGTGCAGGGACAGGATGAGGTGGAACAGCTTTATGTTAAAAGAGGGGAGATTTTGATGAGATCTTAGGAAGAAATGTTTTCCTGTAAGGGTGGTGAGGCTCTGTGGCCCAGGTTGCCCAGAGCAGCTGTGACGTCCCATCTCTGAAAGGGTTCAAGGCCAGGCTGGATGGGGCTTTGAGCAACCTGATCCAGTGGGAGGTGTCCCTGCCCATAGCAGGGATGGGTTGGATGGGCTTTAAGGTCCCTTCCAACCCAAACCATTCTGTGATTCTGTGATTTAAAGTTCTTGTTGTACTTAACACCAGACCTAGACAGAAAGGCTTGATGCATGGTGAATTTTCTAAAAAACAGTCTAAAAGAAACTAGAAGCTTTTGTAAAATCAAGTCAAAATCTACAGGTACTCATGGCCAGAAGGAAATAGTTTGGAAGTCTGGAGAATTTTTAAGATGAATTTTTCGTTCCTGAATAGCCAAAGTGTTTTGTTATCAATAACTTTACCTAATTTTCATTTGTAAACAAAATTCTTACATGAAAACTGACCTACATTGCAAATAATAATCCTGCACTTAAAAATAACTCCAAAGTAACCAAAATATTTTGGTAGGGCTCAATGAAATTGCTTTGGTTGGCTGTGAAATTGAATTTTTTTGATAATTTTGGGTCCACAGATGAGTGCAGGGGAACATGTTTGATCCAAACTGATTTTTCATACCACCTAATTTTTCAGTTCTCCCACCAAGTGGAAAATCCAATATTACTTGGCTACTGTGATACCTGCTCTCCCACCAGCAATGCAAGGAATAATTTTGAGACACCCTATCAGACCTGGGCTATAAACACCAAACTCACCTAGTGCTATATCTGTTTCGATAGAAAGCAGTAAGAAATCCCTACCCAGATATCCCGGTTAAGTGTTACAGAGAAGAAAAGAAGCAGCAGGGAGATGAAGTTCAGCAAGATTGCGGTGAGATGGAGGGATTTTCCCTCTCCTCCTTGTCTTCTTAGTATGCATCTTCCACACAAATCACCAAGTAAAATAGGACCATAAAATGCAACAAGGTTCTTTCTGTTTGAAACACCAGCGCTTTCTTCAGGGACAGATGCCTGTAGCTCACAGACTTAGTCCTTCATCATACAAGGCACTGATAAATCTGCAAGATTAATTGTAGAGTGGAGATTAGCACCCACTGTTCAGCATCAAGCTCTGAGCATTAAACTAATTACTAGGTTCCAGCACTGCACGGCTTCCCAGCAGGAAGGCGCTGCCCTATAAATCATCATACACAAGTGGCATTTAGCCAGAGATGTTAAAAGAAATCCGCCTTTGTCCTGGGAATACTCCCACTGTAGGGACTTGCTTCCCTTTCTCTTCCAAGGACAAAGCCAGTTCCACCCATTGTGATGGGAAAGCTCGGAATGAAACGCTGCCCCCTCTGCTTTCCCACCCAGATGCACTTGGAGGGAGGGATGTTGGCATGGAAAATCTTAAAGACGTGGAAGATGTGCAGGCTAAAGTCATCAGGAATTCCCAAACCCGGAGTGGGTTCCTGGAGAATTGCCATCACTTTCACTCAGCTTGTCCTCAGCCACCCGCTTTGCGATGAATGTGAAAGAGCTGCTTATTTTACAAATGCCCGGAGTTGATGCAGCTTCCCCACCTGATCTCCCACTGTGGGATACCAGGCTTTCCCCTCCCATTTACTGCAACACGAACACTCTGGTGCCGTTGCAGTTTATGGACTTTTACCCAGCAGAGAAAAGAAAGGCAATGGGCTGTAAGGATTTTGTTCTCTTGTTTTCACGCATTCCCAGCCTCCTCTTCCCTGCGGAGTATGAAGCCATGCAACTGATGTCCCCCATCTGTGACTCTCTCTCTTGTCCCCTCCCTGGTGGGCAGCGCCATTTGTGCCTGCATGGCCTGAAAATTATCAGTGAGAGATGACATTTAGACTTGTAGGTCCCGTACCCAGCCCTTTCGCTGAGTGCTTGTAGGACAGAGGACCCGTTGAAGCATCCTGCTCTTAGAGGGATGCTGGTGGAGTTCACAGTGGCTCTCAGGGTCTCAGGAAAAGAAGTTTATACTCACATAAGAGCTAGCAAACTTGATTTGTTCAGCTGTAGTATCATAAGGAATGGGTAAAAATAAAAGTAGTACCAATCACAGAGCAACTGGCCTACCTTAGAGCCTTAATAATGTATAATATCAATTGTACTCAACTTCTCCTCAAATAAGAAGCAGCAGACAGAAAAAAACAGCAGTAACAAGGTTTCAGGATAGAGATCCTAGACCATACCAGACACACAAAAGTTCTTCAGCCAGCACAGTCAGAGGTGATGGAACCATCTTGGCTCCAACAGGATATGAAAACCAGGGCTTTACTAATTGCTACCCAGACAGCACAATCCTCCAAGATCTGCACGTCACCATGCCTGTCAGGTTATGTTTTCTGTATAAAACAGCTTGTCTGCTTGCAGACAGACAACAGCCCTTTGGCACTGTATCCAAGACAGCCAAACTTTTTGGGAGCTGTTTTACACGGCCAGGGTAGAAGATGGTCTTTTCAAGACTGAGTCCGATTGGGCTTCAAGCAACCTGATCCAGGGGGAGGCGTCCCTGCCCACGGCAGCAGGGTGGAACTGGATGGGCTTTAAGGTCCTTTCCAACCCAAACCATTCTATGATTCTATGGCTACTGTGACACTCTAACTTAATGTTTTAGGTTTAGCTTTCCTGTTTGATGAATGTTGCTTTGCTGTGGAATGCAGATTGCTAGAGCGTGCAGCACTGAGCTTTGCATCAGTGTAAATCCTTCTTTCCCAAACCACTGGGATCTGTATCAGGAGCTTTACAGATCCACCACTAACTAACAAGATTGTAGAGGGGATGCACTTTGGGTGCCAACCTCAAGATATTTCCTAAAGGGCTAGATTTGAATAAGCCACTTGATAGTTTTTTACTAGCTGAGCGCCTTCCAGGGTCTCTCAGCAAGCCAAATGCCACGTAGAGGTGGGAGGTCTCAATTAAATGTTCTGAAGGTAAGTGGAAGAGCGGAGGAGGAAAGGAGAAGATTGTCTCTCCTGCAATGCACAGCAGCTGCTTCATGCCAGGCAGATTTCCACAGATTCAGAGGTCAGCTCTGAAACACAGATGTGTGAGAAGGAGAGTGAGAGTCGTATGTGTAGCTATTTATTCAGCATCTACAAAAACTCCTATGGACCTGGAGCTGGGCCCTGGATGGCTCTGGAAGAGGCATATTCACCAGCCCTGCTTTGTTTCCAGTGTTCATTCAGGCTGCAAAAGCCGTGAAAATAACGGGCTTTTGCTGTGATGCAGCCACGCATCGTCTGGGAAGCAGAGCCCAGATTTCTGAAGTGCTCTGTAAGGAGGAGGTGGGTTTCACTTTATGAGCCATGTTCTGTCCTCAAGTTACAGGACTTTGTTTCTCACTGAAGTAGCAGAGGCACTTGTCACTCTGTCTGAGGGCTGGTCTGGGGCCCCCAAGAAGGTTCCCCTCTGGGGATATCTGCTGTGGATGCCTGATGCTTTCAAGATATCCACCTGATTTTCCCTAGGTTCCTGGCTAGTGATGGCCACTGCTCTTCATGAGGCTGATTTGCTAGTACCATGACTCTGATTTGTCTTTTGTACCAGCAAAAAACAATTCTTACCTTTTCCTTCCAGTGGGTGGATTTTCTGAGACATTCTGAGTTTTGAGTACAACCAGCAACCAGAGGAAATTGCCCTGGTGTTAACCTTTGAGACAGTCTGAGTGATAAATTCTATTAATTTCCAACCTGAATGATTCTATGATTTAGTTCACCAAAAGCAAAGCACGGCACAAGGTGACACCCTGGGTCAGTTCTCCTGTGGGTGTATGTCAGTGCAGCTCTGTAAGGCTTAGTACCACATAGCTTCTCATAAGTCTTTGCCTTTCCCTTAAATTGTCCGCTTCCAGAAAACTACTGCTTTGTGTAATAAGAAAAAATTCCCTTAGTTAATCTCCAGGCAACTTGGAAGGATCAGAGCCAGGATTTACCTGGGGATGGTCAGGGAAATGGGACCCAAGTCCTGCTCCAGTGCAGCTTTATGGCAGGCTGGGCAGGAGCAACTGTGCTGGTGCCTTTGCAGGAACCGATCATGGTTGGTGGTGAGGAACAGATAATTAAAGGTGATTTCTATCAGTGTGATGAAAAATAACTAGTTTGCGGCAACAAACATGACTGCCAGTAATCTCTGACAGCCGTGAAGAGCCCCTCTCCCTTCCAGCAAGGTAACCAATTAGTGGGGCTGTGCGCCTGTTACGAGCAGTCAGAACTTTGCTTGCAAAGCCCAGCCAATGTGTTTGGTGACAGTGACATATGGGAGACAATTAAATAACTGCTGTGATGTCCAGGTTAGTGAGAAAACAGCTGCCTTTATGAACTGGATTTATACCACGTGTCTGGTGCAAAGGTGGACACGCAACCCCAGGTTGGGAAGGAGACACACTGAGCTCCCACTACAATTACAAGCTTTGTGGTCATGGCTGCCTGTGGATTGCAGAAGTGTAAACCCCCACCCTGCCCTGGCCATAGAGCCCTCTTCTTCCCCCAGCTGGTGTGGAGGTTTGCTCTTTAACAAATGGTTAGCGTTATTTGGGATACGGCTTGATGGCTAAAGCCATCCTGGGGTTTCCAAGCTCAGCTCTTTCCCTAAGTCAAGCCCAGCCAGCCAGCTTCAGTTCTCCCACTGCAGGTGAACACATTCGGCATTCAGGAGTGACACAGAGCTGAACAAATCCCACTTTTGGTAACAAATAACCCAAAGGCAATCAGCTTTGACCTGCTATGGATAAAGGAAGCCATTGGGAAGTGGCAGCAGGACATGCGGGAAAGCTGCGGGGATGGGGTGGGATGCTCCTTGCTAGAGGAGACCTCATTGCTCTCTACAACTACCTGAAAGGAGGTTGTGGAGAGGAGGGAGCTGGGCTCTTCTCCCAAGTCACAGGGGAATGGCCTCAAGCTGCACCAGGGGAGGTTTAGCCTGGACATCAGGAAAAAAATTTTCATTGAAAGGGTTATTGGGCACTGGCAGAGGCTGCCCAGGGAGGTGGTTGAGTCACCTTCCCTGGAGGGGTTTAAGGGACAGGTGGATGAGGCGCTGAGGGACGTGGTTTAGTGTTTGATAGGAATGGTTGGACTCGATGATCTGATGGGTCTCTTCCAACCTGGTGATTCTATGATTCTGTGATAAGGACCACTCCGAAGGAGACCAGCACATCCCTTTGCCCTCTTGCAGTGGCGGGAGGGCTTTTGATGATCTTTAACATCCTTTCCAACACAAACCACTCTATAATTCTATGATCCTCCCATCCAGCTTACGCCGAGGGGCTGAGGGGACAGGAGACAGAGCAGCTGGGGTACAGGAGAGGCAGCAGGGGAGGAAGCAGCCCTGCACCATTTTGTGGCTCTTTCCAGCAGTCCCAGAGGCAGAGCGCTGCCTATTTTTAGCTCCCGAGGTAGCTGAAATACCACCGTGATATTCATTAACGAAAACGCCATCGGATGGGAACTGCAAGGCCGGGGGTGGGGGGTAGTAGGGGAGGCTGGTTGGTCTGTTTTGTTTTGCTTTATTTAATTGCTGGCTTCAGTACAGAGGCAGAGCGTGGCAGGAGGCTCAGCTCCTCTCACCTTGGGAAAAGCGGGAGCACCAGACCCGGGGGAGGCGGGAAGGGAAAAGTCAATCAGGCAGTATTTAGAAATCTACCTGCTGGGCCCAGGGGAGGCTGGAGATTTTAATGTCATTCCCAGCTTGAGATGTGGCCTGGAGAGTGAGAAAAGAAAGGGGTATCTTCTCTTCTTGGATCCTTAATTGCTCGTTAACTCATCTAACAAATGCCTGAACTCCTGGATGGCCCCAAGCTCCTTGGCAGAGGGGCTTTGGCCTTGGTAGGGGGGAGGAGTGTTTTTAAAAACTCTTGTTTCATCTGGTCTGTAAAATGGAGAGTTCAGTGGTTCACTGAGCAAAATAAAACCAAGTCTGAACAAAGAGGAACAGCTTTAAGCTGAAAAAGCAGAAACTTAGATTAGATCTGAGGAAGAAAAGCTGTGAGGGTGGGGAGGCACTGACCCCAGGCTGCCCAGAGAAGTGGTGGCTACCCCATCCCTGGAGGGGTTCAGGGCCAGGTTGGATGGGCCTTGAAGCTCCTGGTCCAGTGGGAAGGTGTCCCTACCCAGGGCAGAGGGTGGAACTTGGAGGGCTTTAAGTTCTCTTCCAACCCAAACCGTTCTATGATTCCATGAATTTTATTACCATTCAGCAGGAGCAATAAACTTTCCTATTGCCCTGCTCCAGCCTGGTGACTCTCAGTCTATCCTGCAGGCAACTTCCCACATTGTGGAAGGGCAACCTCTCCCATCCCCAAGTGGGAGGTCGACCGACTACAGAGGAGCAGGTACCAAAATAACCCCCTGCTCCATGAGCTCAGCCCCGCAATGGTCACTTGGGGAAGCCTGGCCCTGGTCACTCCCTTTCTGCCCTGTCATTGCTGTTCTTCTACATCTCCTGCTCAGAATTTCTTGTGTTGGGTCTTAGATCAGGGGATTGCCAGAAGTCACCGTAGTTGAAAAGGTGAGGCAGCTATTTCCCAGCACAGATGATGCGACAGTTGTGATATTCCCTCTGATGCTTTGCAGAAAGCAACTTGCAATTAAATCCACAAAGCACAAAAGAAGCCCAGACCCTGCCCATAGCAGCTGGAGATCTTCAACCATGTTTTGCCATCACAAACAGGTGGACAGATCTGTAACTTGCACCTAAAATCCCTACCTAGTAGTCAAGATAATCATAGAATCATTAAGGTTGGAAAAGAACTGTAAGAGGACCCAGTCCAACTGTCAGTCCAACACCACCATGCCTGCTAAACCGTGTCCTGAAGTGCCACATTTGCAAGGTGTTTGAACCCCTCCAGGGATGGAGACTCCACCACTGCCCTGGGCAGACAGCTCCGGTGCTTCATCACTCTTTCAGTAAAGAAATTTTTCCTAATACCTAGTCTAAACCTCGCCCAGGAAAACTTGAAGCCATTTCCTCTCATCCTTGGTACTTACGAGAAGAGCCCAGCACCCGCCTCACTACAACCTTCTTTCAGGGAGCTGTAGAGAGCAATGAGGTCTCCCCTCAGACTCCTCTTCTCCAGGTCCTTCAGCTGCTCCCCAGAACTCCTGGGATCCAGACCCTTCCCCAGCTCTGTTCCCCTTCTCTGGACACACTCCAGCCCCTCCTTGTCTTTTTCTGTACAGTGAGGCCCAAAACTGAACACAGAATTCGAGTACACAGGGACAATCCCTTCCCTACACCTGCTGGCCACTATCTTTCTGCTACAAAAATTTTTGATAACATATGATAGACCTGTCCCCTACCTGACTGAAAGCATAGATGCTTTTTCTGCACCACACATGCACAAAAAACGGGGCCATGCTAGACCACAGCCAGAGCTAACTGGTCGCTATCAGGTTTTTTGTTATTTAGAGTCCTCAAAAAGAACAGGATTATAGCTCCAACAGGACAAGCATTCCATACTGGTGATTTATGAATATTCACTGAGCTCACAAAGTGCTCTGGGGCAGAAGAAAAGCTTTTGAAATTAACTGAACTCTTCAAGGTTCTTCGTTTGTCTTGGCTTTGAGGTGTGAGTCATCAATACTATTTCTCCAAAACGAGCAGAGTGTGCACAGAGGGCTGGGAAGATTCCTGGGCACTGCAATATAAAGTAAAATATTCTGCAAGAAAGACTTTGCGCTCACATAGCATAGAGGCTCCACCCCGTTAAGATTTATGGGATCATGTCTCCATACAGTACTGAGACTTCCTCAGCCCGTAAAGACTGGATGTTCAGGGAATTTGAGGCTGAACTCTGAAATCTCCAGCAGCCCCAATCTCCAGTGTCAGCCGTTTGGTGCTCTGTGATTTTTCCACCACTTCAGTGTTCAATAAGGAGAGGCTGCAGAGGAGCTCTGATCCTGGCCATGCAGGCCATCTCATACACCTGGTCATTCTCACCCATGCAATTAGGTCACTGTGACGCTCTTGAACATTGGTGCTCCTCCACTTCTAATGGTACCCATGACCTAAGAAATCATGTGCTTGCTTCGCAACAAAACATGTAATGCTTTGTCCCCTGTGCTCAGGCAGTACCCAGGAAGAGCAACCCATTCAGCGCTTGGGGTGTTCCCCATCATAGCTGCTAGATATGAGCATTGGACGGGGACTGAGGAACAGGACAAAGCCTCTGACAGCCGGGAAGTATGTAAGAGCTCAAGGTACAGGCTCCCCAGGAGCTGCACACCCAACTGCAGGTGGCTTTGTGCCCTTGAGATAGGTTGCTGTGATGCACAGGGGTTGTTTGTCCGTGGGACAGTGAGAGCGGAGCATGGGCACTGCCTGCACTGCCCTTTGCCAGGCTTGTGTTTCTAGTCAGCGTTTGCTGATTTAGACCAAACACCCTGGAAGGTGAAGACCTCCACCTGCTTTATCCAAGAATGGGTTTGATCTAGCAGACAACAGAAAAGGTAATCATAGAATCAGAACGGTTTGGATCACAAGGGACCTCAAAGCCCATCCAGTCCCACCCCTGCCATGGGCAGGGACACCTTCCACTAGATCAGAGGCTCCAAGCCCCATCCAACCTGGCCTTGAACCCCTCCAGGGATGGGGCACCTACCACTGCTCTGGGGAACCTGGGCCAGGGCCTCCCCGTCCTCACAGGGAAACATTTCTTCCTGAGATCTCATCTCAATCTTTTTCAGCTTAAAAATGTCCCCCCTTGTCCTGTCCCTGCATTCTGATCAAGAGCCCTTCCCCATCTTTCCTGCAGCCACCTTTCAGTACTGGACGCTGCTTTATCATCTTCTTGGAGCCTTCTTTTCTCCCCAGAGCCTTCTCTTATCTAGGCTGAATAAAATAAAACAAAATTCACTAAGTTGCTGTAAGGACACATAACAAATAAGAGCTCTTCTTTTCCAATTAGTTATGGCAATAATAAATGGATTTGTTTCAGCTGGTAGAAATATGAGACTTCTCCAAACTTTTTGAAACAAAGAAAGAAAATCTGAGGATAATCCAACACCCCTGGGATTTCAGGAGCCTGTGGGGACATCCACTTACTGCAAAGCAAGCAGAGCAGGGTCATGAATTCGAGTGTCCGCCTTCACAAATGAGTGAAACATCAGCCACTGTGGGCGATTGCAGTAGAACTGGGCTCAGCTATTCCAGGCTGTCTAGACATTCCCATCCTAAATTTGAGACATCTTCCAGACCTGAGCTGTGTCAGAACACTATCCTCCAGGAAAAGTCGCTGTTCCAGCAAATCACATTTTTCTCACGAAAACAGATTCCATCGGGAAAGGGCCAGCTGGCCCTGCGCTCGCTGCCATCCTCCCTAACCACGGGAGATTCCTCTCCCTCTGAGTCACAAGGGGCAGCAGCCAAGGTGGTTTGTGTTGTGAATCAGCCCCTGTTGCAGGGGATTATAACAAAGAATGGGAATTCAGGAAAAGCAGAACACCAGCCTCTAGAAAAAATCTGTTTCTGGAGCCTTTCTGCTGCTCTTTCGGATACAAACAGGCCCTACTTCATCAAGGTTACACTCTTGGATGAAACAGGTATCACTGCAGGATATGCATCACTTTGCTGGTGTTTTAAAATATGCTTTTTAAAATAGGAACTCCCTTGTGTTCCCGAGAAGCTCCACATATACACAGCATCAACTGGTTTGTCTGCTGGATGAAAATATTTGTTGACATGAGGCAGATTGCACAAATAACGTCTTTCCTTGTGGCTTCCTTGCTCCATCCTCCTTTTGCCTTTTCTACTGGATCATACAGTGTGGATCCTAAAGCCTTATCTTGAGAAACAGCCTCTTTACACCTAATGGCTTGGTGAACCGTTTCTGAAATCTCTGGCTCCCAATTCTGCGTTAAGGATCTCTGTGATCTCTTGTTTCTTTCCTCTGCAGGCTGATGCCAAGATGGTCTGCGATGTCGTAAGTCGGATGGAGGACACAGAGCCCTTCTCTCCAGAGCTGCTGTCAGCTATGATGAGACTCTGGGCAGACTCTGGCATCCAAGAATGCTTCAACCGGTCCCGGGAATACCAACTTAACGACTCGGCCCAGTAGTGAGTATTCCTGTCCATAATCTCTTGTGTTATGAAGCTGCATCTGGGCTTGTTAAAGTTTTGACTGAAGTCAGTGACCTCATAGCAGTGAGTTGGAACACAGTTCTGCTGGCAGAGCGGAATGCGTGTTGTGTCAGAGGCTGCTGCAAGGTGGAAGGGAGCAGGCAGGACATTTGTGTCTGAGAGAAGGTTTGCGACCCCCAAGGCTAGTTTCCCAAACTGTTCCTGAATGGCTCAAGGTAGGTTTCTACAAGCATGGACCTGGTGAGCGGAGACAGACCAACCCATGGACATAGCTGCTGGCTTCTTTGTTTGTCTCATAGATAACAAAAGGGTGTGACTGCCTGCTTCGTATGGCAGTGCAGCTCTTGGGCTTGCTTTTCTGATAGTCATACACTGTACTGATAGGCAGCTGGATTACAGGCAAGGACAAGGGACATCTTTGCTTTTACAGTGGTGTCACGTTATTTTCATAGTTGGTGTCATCTCTACCATTAGGGAGCATATACAGAGGTTTTTTAATGGTGATTGTCTGAATCCATAACTTTGGCTCATCCCATAAACGGCTGCTCTGATGCTGAAGAAACATTGAGTGCCTCCCAGGTTTCATTTCAGATCCATTCCTAATGATAATTCATCCACCTAAGAAAGGAGGCTAAAGCTTTTCATCCCTTAATTGCTATCACAGCAGCTGCTGCAGTCGGCCAGAATGTCTCCTGGCCCTGTACTGTATCTTGGGCAGGAGTCAGTAAAACATGGTTAAGGAAAAGCATAAGGAACAAGCAAGCATGGAGTGATAATTTCCCCAGTTACACCCTTGGACGTTTCAGTAGTCAAGGAAATAGAGGATTCTTCAAGTGGTGACGAGGCAATGCCACATCCATGTTTTTGGCTTTCACGATATCCTGTGTCAACAAATCCACCAGCTAACTCAAGCACTTCTGGAGTTGTTATGGCATGTGTGGATTGTCTGGCACTGCTGCTTAGGGTTTTCCTGGGTATCAATCAAAACAAGAACCTAGGCACCAGCATGGCTGATGAGTTTATTCTGTGTGGTGGGCCTGATCGTCCTCAGTTTGCACCAGCTGCTCCCATCCAAGCTGGCAAGGCAGTTTGGGAGTACAGGATTATTTCTTCTCCTGTGGTGCTGCAGCAGAAGGCAAATGATGATACATCACTTGGCATTGACCAAAACCCAAATGACAAACCTGCAGATGTGTGGTTGGTGTCACAGCATCCTACCCAGCCATTTCTCACCATGAGCAACTGCATCTCGGGAACGATCCTGACATTATGCTGGTTTTAAATCACTACAGGATGGACACCCATGTTTAAACTATATTTCATTGCCTGTAATAGCAAAGTCAGCCTTCTCTTGCCAGCATTTTTGTTCCCACAAAAGAAGGTTCTGATGGCATAAACATACCTTTAGAGATATAAATTATATAAAATGCCAGTCCTAATTGCATTACAACCTTGTGGAAACTTCTTCAATTGTTTTAGAGCCAATTACCTTGAGGAAAGTATTTTGATTTCCCTTCCATGCAAGATAGCAGTTGAAAATAATAAGCGTAGCCCTCCCAATGTGACCAGCTGCTGGGCAATTCATCAGCAAGACCTCTGAAACCACAAGCAATTTCTAGACATCAGCTGAAGAGGCTCTGTGGTATTCACAGTAATATCAGTGTGCAGTTTCAGCCCAGCAAAATGAATGTTGATGTCGTTAGCAGAAATCTCTTGCATGCAGAGGAAGATGCAAGATCCTCCTTGCCCAGGGGTGGCTGTTCTGCCTCTCTCTGTAGATCGTGCTGTGGCTGGACACTTGGTTTCTCTGGGCTAGGTCAGATGTTGAAGCTGAAAATAACAAAGTCCTTTGCGTTTACAGACCTGCTGCCGTTTAGGAGCCTCTGGTTGTTGCATCACTGGGAGCAGAGATGCACTGTAACGCGTCCCACTGCACCTCTAAGCCCTGGTGCCATCACACCAGATGGTGATGCAAGCGAGAGCTCAGTTGGTGTTTATTCACGCCGAGTGGACTCCCGGTGAAAAGAGGCATATTTTTCATTTAATCCTTCAATGCTTTGGGGTTGTTTTCTTCTGCGTGAGTGGAAGATTTGAGACAGTTTTCTGTTCTCCTCTTCTTCCCAGGAAAGGGCTTATCTTTGTTGACACTGATACTGGATTTGAAACTGTAGCAACTACAAAACGTGTTTTCATTAGGGCTAAGAGAAATAAATTCCAGACAAGGACTGAACCTGAAGTTCCCCAAAGTCTGATAAATAGTGAGGAGCAGTCAGCTGGACTGGTATCACTCTTATTTCAGTTTTCTCTCGGTGTTCAACCATAGGGACTGATGTTTTGCTGGCAAGAGGGATGTTTGCTGCAAGAGTCAGACATCTCAGCACATACTGCAAAGCCCAAAAGCACCCAGCAGCCAGGTCCTGTCATGGCCAGTACAACTGGGACCTTCAGGAGTGATCCAGGTGCTTCTGTTGGCCCAGAAGCCACCCGCTGAATGCCCTGAATGCTTTTCAGAAACCCCTTTCCACTGTCTGCCTATTTCTAAGGAACAACCTATTGGGCTACTCTGCATTAGTGCTGCCGTTGTCCTACATTATTCTTCCAGTGCTTTAGTCTGAGATTGTTCTAAATGGCTCAAACAACAGGCCTTCTATTACAGGCCCTGGGAGATCAAGCCACAGGCTAATCAACAGCCTGCAAGAGCGAGCTGGAATACTCTCTGCCAGCTTCACAGATCACACTTTACAATACATCTTTTCTACAGAACATCAAAAATACACCCAAGTGACTCTATCATTAATTTCAGTGAAAATAGGTTTAATAGTTTGTATGAGCCTAAACGAGAAGTGGGCAATAGCTCTCCTTTCAAAGAAGGGCAGGAGCATTTTGCTTTCTACTCTTCCACACGTGCCTGCCTAACAGTATGGACTTCCCTGCAAAGCTTAGCTTTGCTGCTTCTAGGCTATAAAGTCAGCCTGTCCTTAGCAAATATTTTTAAAGAACAGCGCTTCTGCAAAGAAAAACCAAGACTGAGGAAGAAGAACGGTTCTGTAATGGGCCTGCTGTGTGTTGGACAGCAAAAATGAAAAACATAAGCACAGCAAAAGAAGGAGAGTAAGATGTAACGATTAGTTTCATCTTTTTTTCCTTACTGCATTTTTCCTTAGTTCCCTAAGGCAAATTTACGGGTGGGTTGAGTTCCACATTCCTAATCTCTTGATTATTTTTTATTCCTATTTCGTCTTCTCTTCTTTTCTTGTCTTTATGCCTAGGAGCTAAAACTACCTCTGATCATCAAAGAATCTGGGCACTGCTGATGTCTTTTTCTTCTCTGGCCAGTTTTTGTCTGTGGAAGCACATCTGTGACCCACATTTTGCTTTCAAAATCAGCAAAATAGAGGTTTCCAGCTGGTTTCCTTAATCTCCTACTTTTGTTCAGATTTTAAAATGTCCATTTGTTTCTTAGTCTCTAGTTCCTAACTAGCCTGGTCAGTGGAGTAAAGTGCATAGGGCAAGTTTGATCTTAACCACCCAGGGATGGGGACCTGCTTTGAATGGCCTCCAAACTTCAGGGGGACAATGGAGCAGTTGGGGCATCCACGCGAGCATCTGTTTGCTGTGCATATCCAAACAGGCACAGGCCCTGCAAGATATGCAGGCAGAGACAGTTTGCAAGTACACAGACACAAAAAAAGCCTGAACTCATCTCAAGCTATTCTCCTCCTGCCTCCAAGTACACTGAAAGATTGTTCGATAATGCCAGGGCTGTGAAACTACTGTGAAAATGTAAAATATTTTAGCCCTGCATTAAGCCCATCCATCTTCACACATATCAGAGGTGTCAGGGCTAGGAAGCTTGTTGCTTTTGGCTCTCTCCGTAGGGAGTGAAGGGAGGGAGAGATGCCTCCAGAGAGGGATACAGACCTCACTGCTCAGTGGAAAAAGAGAGAGATGCAATTGTGCCTACTGCTGTACTATCGCTAACTACAGCCCTGATGCCTCAAGTCTTTGCCAAATACCAGGTCCAAACTAGACAACACTTTGGTCACTCTGTCTTCAAGAACTTCTCTGGCAGTGCCTTTTTGAGAAGTGGCACCAAATTCAGTGCCTTCCTTCTCACCCTGTATCATGTAGGACCATTTTTTATCTCTTTTCCTTGCAAAAGAATGGTCTTTGCATGATGATATCACCTTCCCTGCTGATACATATTGCCAAGACACAAATTGCACTGAGAAAACGGCTACGAAAGCAGAGCCAGATGTTGTTGAGATGTGGTGAATGGCTTCCAGACTCAGCCTCCAAAAGGCAGCATTTAACAACCCAGAGAGCTGTAAAATCTTCATCCTTAGAAATACGCAACACTAAGCTACCTGAGCGAACTTTCAAACTCAATTTAACTTTGAAGCTGGCTCTGCTTTGAACAGGGAGATAGTCCAGATGAACTCCAGGGGTCCAATCCAAGCCAGCACTTCTGGTTTTGTCTTTTGGGTTTTTTTCCCCTCTTGCTCTTTCTCTCATGACAGTGGAGAAGGGGGCTTCAGGTTGCTTGCAGTCTCTTTTTTGTAGCCATGCAGAACCACACAGCTCTATGATAATGCCCACAACTTGCAAGGCAAGAATTTAGACCACAGGACTGGTGGGGTGAGGGAATTATGCACGACTGTCAGGACATGGTCTGTTTTAATGAGCTGCAATTGTTGCTGGCTCTCAGCCTGAAGAAAGAAAAATTATAGGTCAAGGTTTTGCATTAATATTCCTATCAGGAGCGTAGATTTCGTTTTTTCATCACAGATTTTGCATTAGAATATGGTTTTCTGCGCGCCAGTCTTACTCGTGCCTGTCACTTGTGCTCCCCTGCATTTAATTGGAGGGAGTAGCAGCATAAACGGAACAATCCAATTAATTGGGATGACTTGCGTTGCGCTGTTTATTGAACAACCCACTTTTGTATCTCAGAGCCCATGCACTGATAAAGCGGAAAGGGAAAATCTATCACAAGCGGGGATGAAGATTCATTCTGAATTTATGGTTTAATTTTCCCCATACATAAATATGTCCACCAGCTTTGAATAATTAAGTTCCCCCTGCAATAAGCAAAACAAAACAGCTCATAGGTTGACTCGAGCCGCCAGTCTTGCTCAGTTCCCACAAATTAAATGCAAATAGATTCCCAGGGAAGAGCAACCTTTGTAATGTCTGTTGGTGCCAGGTCTGGGATTTGGGAGGCAGGGGAGACAGGGGCAGGATGAGCATCACCCTGTTAGGGTCTAGCAGGTCTTGAGCTTGGGAGAGGTCTCAGGCTTCATCGTTATCCTTGTAAATTAAGGAATTGCTCTTGTTTCGTGGCTACGTCTAGGGCTGAGTGTGGGCCAGAGGAAGGGCACAAGAGGAAGAATTTCTTTGAAATCAGATGGATGTTTTACAGTATCTCACCCTCAGTCTTCATCCTCCTGGAGACCAAAGCTCACCAAAAGTAGGTGTGATCTCTCCAGAATGGTTTGGGTTGGAAGGGACCTTAAAGCCCATCCAGTTCCACCCCTCTGCCATAGGCAGGGGCACCTCCTACTGGATCTGGTTCCTCAAAGCCCCATCCAACCTGACCTTGAACACCTCCAGGGACAGGGCAGCCACAACTTTCTGAAGGACTATATGTACTCTCAGTCTGTGCAAAGGTAATCTGAGATGCCATCACCCCCCACAATTTGCTTCTTCCATGAAGAGGAGAAGCTGCAGAGCTGGGCCTTAAAGCAGAGCTTGTGGCAGCACCCAGCACCCTGTGGGAACATCCAGGAAGCCACTCATCAGCTAAACCAGAGCTCTGATGCTTTGCATGTTCCCTTTCCATCTGAAATAGCAAATTCTGCAGCCAGCTCCACTAAAAACTGAGCACCTCTTTAGATATGGATCTTGCAAGCAAAAACTTATGGTATATTACTGTCACTTCCCCCCTCCTAATCCTCCCTTACCCCCCAAAAAATCTCTGTAAGATCCATCTGAAGAGATCCAGGAGATAACACAGACTGTCCTGCAAGGAGGAGCAGAGAAGTTATGTAGGTAGTTCATTCCTTGGGGAGAAAGATGTGGTAGCACCTGCTGCCTCCTTGCCATTTTTCATTGCCATGTCGCATCACAACAGTTATCTTTGGCCTGAAGATTAGTAAAATCTTGACATCTTGACTAAATAAATAGCTGTTTAACAGCCCATAGCGCCAATTAGGGCTATCCTGCTTTTGGCAAAGCTCCCAACCAAAGGGTGGAAGCTGGGCAGCAGTTCACACTGCCGGGAGGAGAGGACACTGCCAGAATTTGGGAACAGCCTCTTCTCTTTCCACGTTTTTGTGTAGAGATGCCAGCACCACTGATCAACAATGCACAGGGCATTTACCTCCAAGAAACCGGTCTTGAACCCTGGATAATCTGTTCTCATTGCAGACTGACAGACCCAACAGGAATTTCTTCCTGCGTGGCGAAGGGCTGTGGGTGACAGATTTGGTGCAGAAAGATTTGACTTTTTTTTTGACTGAGTGTTTGTGTATTTTTAGGCTGAAATGTCCTTACGAAACCAGCTGGAGCTGGCAGGCTGCCACCAAGGGTTGGGGTTGAGGATTTTGTTGTTGTTGTTCTGTTCAGTTTGGTTTTTCTCTGCTATCCGTCCCCGTGGTGCTCACAGCCTCCTTGTCCCACCAGCTCTGCCTTTCACTGCTCACACCCTGCAGCTCGCCCATCACCACAGTCTCCTGCCTTTCACCCCAGCTTCTTTCCTGTGTCCGAGTCAGCAGCTGGGATACAGCTCCACAGCCAGGGAGCCCAAGTTCTCCTGGGAACCTGCAGCCCTTGCTCCTCCTCTCCTGCAGAGTCAAGGAGCCCAACCTACCCTCTCTCTCTCTGCACTTTGCTCCCAGCTCTGCTGCAAAACAAACAGCAAGGTGAGGACACGAGGTGAGGTGTCTCCGACCAGCGAGCATCCCGATTGCTGTTCAAAGCTCCTTAGGGAACTGGATAGCTCCAGCAAGGCAGATGTCCCTCTGCAGAGTGGCTGCAGGCAAAGCTGCTGTGCCACGGCTTTTCTTCGTGTGACCGACATCAGGTCTGGCACCGTCTGCAATGCTGGGAGGTGAACGTGGCAGTGATGCATCTTTTCCCAATGTATTTGCTGACAGTTTCAAATCCTTAAGTGGCAAAGAACGGTAGGAACATGGGAATTTGTGTGTAGCCAGGCTCTGGCATGGAGCAAGCCGTCATGAGTCTGCAGGCATCAGTGGTGACAGTGTGACAGGGAGATGCTGCCCTCCCTCCCCTCCAGGGGTCCTATCCCAGAAATTATCCCAGTTTGGAAGGCAAAGTTGCAAAGGAGTTTTGCTGTGATTCAGGGAGCACGTGGCTGGGCATTGGGAGCTCTTGGGCAGAGCTGCCTGCAACCATCCAGGGACAAACAGCTCTGGAGGAGCCACTCCAGCTCAGGACGAGCACTGCCCGGCAAGGCAAATAAGCTCCATGCCATCAGGATGCAGTTATCTCCCTTTCACAGCCACCAGCCTTTCCCTGCCCCTGGGTTTCTCAGCATGATGCTCCCTGGACCACACGAGGTGCCATTCCAACATCCATCCATCACCGTGTCCCCATCCTGCCCGTGCTCAGGGCACACACTGTCCCGGAACAGTGTGATTCATCGTGTCCCGTGGCACAGGAGAGCCCAAAAAGCATTTGAGTGGCTCCTAGAGGTGTGCAGCCCCTGCCTTCGACCCCTGCCCTCTCCCGGGGTCCAGCCCGTGCACACACACACACACACACACACACACACAGTCCCTGCTGGAAGAGTGCAGCGTCCCCATGCTCAGGTGTTTAAGGCTGGATGTTAAATCCAAAACCAATCATGAGCTTAGCTAAAAAGCCCCCACTTTTCAATATATATTAAGACAAGCATTGGAAAACTGCTTTTATCCGCTGCTTCTCAAGCCCTCTAGCTTATACTTTAAAGCCTTTTGTCTGTGAACAGGAGAGCTGGAAAGTCCTTTTTGATTTCCTTAAGCAAATAGTCCATCTAATATCCAGTCTTGAAGAGCTGAGGCTTTAAGAGGGAACAAAAATGAAGAAAGAAAAAAATAGAAATGCAGCAAATATTGTGCCATTTGCCATAAAATTACAGGACTCGGCAATCGTGGGGAAGAAGCACCTGGAGCTGTGCCCACAAAGGGAAGGTGGTACAGCCCCCAGCAGGAGGGCAGAGCTCTCTGCCCCCGCCAAGAGCCTTAGTGCCCACTAGTCAGTAGGCTGAAGCTCCTTGTCTCAGTTCTCTGAAGGGGACAATAATCACTTTCCTATTTATGAGGCATGGATGTCCACGGTGGCAAGAGCAGCGTAGGCAGCAGCAGGATGAGGCAGGAGCCTGTTGGGCTGGGCAGGAGGGCAAAGCATGGCAGGGGATGTCTGGGTGAGCCCCGTGGGAGCAGAGCATCGGTATTCAGTCAAGACAGTCCTGCCGAAAGCAGGATTCGCCTGATGGAGTCCTGGGCACTGATTGTTTCGCAGACTAATTGATATAATAGCTCTAATTAGCCCTGTGGCAAACACCACTTTGTTTCTTCCTTATCCAGGCCAAGCACTCAGCCAATGTTCAACCCCCAGCCGTTGATTTCCTCCTGCTTTTTAGGTGGGAGAGGGGGAAATAGGAGGTTTCTTTCTCCACGCAGAGGATGTGGCCGAGGCATATCTTTGAGCACAGCTGGTACCATGCACTTGGTGTATTCTTGGGAGTAAACCTGGCACAGGGGAAGTTTGGCTGGACAGTTGGGAAAGGCTGAGCTTTCCCTTGGGGTTTCACCAGCAGCCCTGCAGAGAGCAGCAGGCACTGCACCTCCCCAGCCTGATGCCTCCAGCTCCATAAAGTCGGCAGGTCCTGTGGCCCACTCTAGGGCTGGGTCAGTGCCAGCAGTGGTGTTCCTGCCAAGGGTTTAGTACCTGCTTTTTCCCAACACACACACTGATGAGATGATCATTGATTTGGGCTGGGGAACTGGAAACAGCCTAACGTGATGCTGCTGCATTGCTGCCTCTCCCATTCAAGCCAGGCAGGAGCACCCAGCACAGGGTGCCAGGTACAAGTGAGCCAGGTACACTTTAGGCAGATTTTTGATCTTTTCCTATTATTATTTTCTTTTCTTTTTCTTTCCTCTCCCTGTAACACACCGAGCTAGCGCAAGGTTCGTAACAGTTTGTTCATTCATACCTCTTCCGCTGACTATTTGTTAAAACAACACTGAGACTGTCTATAAAGTCTTATTTCACCTTCTCCAGATCTGTTCCTTGCCTTCAGACCACTGATGTAACACAGATCTCAGCCCACAACTCCTGTTTTGCCAGTGCCCATCAGAAAACCCTTTTATGTCCCACACACCTCTGACCACCCCAGCAGTGTATGCTTGGGCTTTCGGGGTTAATTCTGCATGGGCTGTTGCACCTTGGGCACAGACTCACTCTGCTCTACAGGCACAGGCTCCACACGGGGCTGCTTTGGTCCAGTCGTAGCAGCACAGTTCAGAGCAGAAGGAGGCTGGAGTACTGCAGAGCAACTACCCATCCTCATGCCAAACCCCTCATCCTTATACCTTCCCCATCTCCTATCCATCTAAAGCATTTTGGTGCTTGAGTACCTGGAGAAGGCACATCCTAGAAGGTCCCTGGGGGTCTCTTCTGAATTTATTGAGAAAAAAAGAAGAGAAATGGTACTGAGCCTGAGTTTGAGGCAGCACCTTCTCCGTGCTGCTGGGAGGAGAGGGAAGAGATACAGGGGAGAAAGAAACCAGGCACCAACCGCACCATGGAGCCACGCCAAGGAAGTGTCAGCTCCAGTTTTGGCGGTTTGTCCAAGCCTTACGGGGGATTTATGATGCATTTTGCCTCACTGTAACCCCTTCTCTGCTGGGCTACATCGTCACTCAAGTGCTGAGCAGCGGGCTCGGTGGGAGCACCAGCACTGAAAAGAAATTCAGCGTCCCAAAATTGCAAGCCGTGAAACACCCCATGAGCAGTCTCTAGCTCTGAGGCTCTGACAGCACTTTCGATGGCATAAATCAGCATTTCCCAATCCCTCAGCATTACTTTTGGTGTATAAGGTTTGATGATAACGTGAGAACCATTTCCAAATCCTTGTTCAGGAAAATACCAGCCAGTACATCCTACCAAGCAGCATCAATGTCAGTTTAAACAATTCCAGTTCCATGGCCTTACGATCCCCAACATGAGAAATACTGCACCAGGGAGTGTGCTGAACAGTGTCGCCAAATCTGCAATGGGCAGGAACAGGACAAAGAAAGAGAAAGAGGCAGCTGACACTAGCTAGCAGCTGTTGAGAGCTGGGAATTGGTAATGGAGTCCAGGCAAAAAGCTTTGCTCAAATTAAACTGACATTGGAAGCAGGAACTTTGCATTAAGAAATCCTCAGAGGAGTACCTCATTGAGCAAAAATATATAAACAAAGAGATGGCATGAATGTGGAAGTTGCAAATAAACTCAAGATAAAAGGCTACACATTTCTACCTAGGAGCTCAGCTACCTGTATCCTGCCCAGAGGACCACCTGGATGCAAGAGCCTCTTCCCCACACATGATGAAGAGCTGCATCTCATGATCCAGAGGCTCAACTGGGTCTCACCCTGGGTGTTCCTCTGGGCAACCTCTTCCCACCTCCGGCTGCTCTCTGGGCAGGGTTGAATGGGTTTCCCACTTGCCTGTGCTTCCCAGCATCAGTGGAGCTTCCTTTGAAGCTCAGCCCTGCTGTGTTCATTCAGACATCTGTGATCACGATGGGACACTTAAGGGCATCTGCTGAAAATAGTTGGGAGCAAATAGAAATCCACGAGTTGAATGCACAGAGATCACCCGTCTGACCTGTTTGTGTTACCAAGGGTTTCTCTGACTTCAGTGCAGGCACCCATCTCGGTGTCTGAAAAAGCTGCCCGACCCCCTGGTCTGCCTGATTCAGTCCATTCATTCCACTCTTTATCTTCTCTTGCCCCAGAACAGAAGTACCACAGGAGAGCTGTAGGTTCTGCTTTGACCCTGCTGACTCTGCCTCATGTGTTGCTGCTTTCCACCAGCTTGACGAGAAATCTGGGTGTAGGAGCAGCGTCTGTACCCTGTCTGAAATCCCAGAAAAGAACATTGCAGATGGCAGAGCTGGACTCACCCATCGTGGCAAGTGGGGAGCAAGCACCTTTGCTCCATGGGAAGGCTCCTATATATACATATAGCCCACATTAACAGGGAAATCCTGAATTAAAATTGGACAAAATCCTGTATCTGCCTTTAAACATGCTACCTTGCATCCCCTACCACGTGTTCCCATAACAACAGAGCCACATTATGCACCTCCGTGGTTTCGACTGCAGTGCCCCAGCTGCTCCCTTCATGCCGCAGCGTGGCACGTCACGCTGGCTCCCAGCCCACGTGCGCTGGGCCTGGACACCCTCCGGCACATGGGAGATGATCCTGGGAAACGCTGGCTGCCCACTACCTGGCTCCTTCCTCCACACTGCACATCCTCCTCCTCTAAGTCCTCAGACCTTAAATCTCACCAGTCCAGTCCTCAGCCCTAGGGACATGTGGGTCGTACAGCAAGTGTGTGAAGAAGTTCCAGCATATATGGGTGTGCAAAAGCAAGGCAACAGTGAGCAATGGACCCAGCTTCATCCTGCAGCCTTCCCTGCACGGACAGAAGAGGGCATTCCTGGGATTCAGGGGGTTATTTTTATTTTCACTTTGCAGTGGGAGCCAAAAAGCTCTTTATTTTGAGAAGCTTCAAACGCTGATAGGGTACGGCTGATCCTTCCATCAGTTGGTGCAGTGCCACCAGATGAATAAATCTTGCATGCATCTGTAATTACTGCTTAGCTCGTGTTTAAAGGCAGCACCACTGATCTGCAGAACTCATCAAAATCCATATAGGAGAGCATGAAATTATATTGGGCGGAGCAGAAAAGTACATGACAACATCCATTTTCAGCCTTCTTTGTTCATCAAAAAAAAAAAGAGCATTTATTTATCTCTGTTCAAATTCTTGGGTTAACTCACGATTTAATTATCAATTGTAACACCATTTTATGGGCTGCTCTTGATGTAGGGACTGTGTTTCTTTCTTATAATAGAACAGTAAATTTCTGCCAGCCTTACAGCATCTGCCCCTACATGGGCAAAGTCCCCATTAAAAGCATGGAAGAACAATGCTGAAGGGTTATAAAACTCAGTACAAAAAGGTCTTGTGGTTAAAGCTCCTTTCTGCAATTTAGGAACCCCAAACTGACTTCCAAGCACCACCCTGCGCCTTCCATCATGTCCTCAGGCAAGTCATCTATCCCCTTAATACTTTTATTCCTCCTAAAGCAAATGTGATTAATAACATTTCCCTACTCCGGCAGGAGGTTGGAAGGACACATCAATCATGCTCAGCGTGAGTTGAGGTGCTCCAGCAGCAGAGAGCACAGAAACACAGGCTGGGCAAGGGTGATGCTTGTGCTAACCAGCCATCTGCTCGAGATGCAGCCAGGAGGAAGCTCACCAAAAGCATTTATTGCCAATAAAGTCCATGTTGTCTGGAAGAACTCCTGATGTTTTCCAGACCTAGCGCTGCTCTGGGCCAGCTCCATCTTCCCACTGGGTGTGAAGTGCTCCTGGATTGGTTCAAACTTCACCCACCAAGCAGGCAGGAGGATTCCTGGTCCACTCCCCTGGCTTACTGCAGCACTTGGCCCGTGGCTCACTCGCAAGAGTCATGGTCACTGGCAGGTCCATGGACAGATAGCAGAGGCTGTATTTTTCACTATCAAGCTTGTTTCTGCTACGGACGTGCCCCCAGGGCACAGGGAAAAGTTTCTGCACGGTCTCAAGTGCAGAAACAGTAGCTGTCCCGAACACTTATGGAAGAATATGCCTTGGAGGTGGTGTCCTCAGCTCATCGTCCACACCAGTTCTGCAGTCAGGTTGTCCTGCACTGAGTATCCCAAACTGATTTTATCACACATACTTACTTGATGCACCTTCAGCTGAAGAGAGGGATCAGCCAATCCTGCTGAGACCTGGGGGCAAACCAAACCACTATTAAGTGGGCGGCAGGAGCTTTCCAGGGGTGGTCACCTGAAAACAAGAGGCTATGACTACAGACCTCTCAGAGGTTGCTCGTGCCCATAAAAGAGAGAGAAAGGAAAAGTTGGTGGTCAGCAAGACATCCTATCAGCCCAGCCTAGACCAAGTGACAGCCTTCACTGGTGGAAACTATCAAGCTATTTTGATACAAGGCAAAGAAATCCCCTCCTAACAATGAATCAGCCGATTTTTTTCTAAAGGAATGAGAAGCTCCATGAATTTTCCTTTATGTGTCGTCTTCTGTATCCGTCCTGAAACCAAAATGCTGCAATACCACAAGCAAAGCTGTTCTCAGAGGAGCCTTAGCCTGACAGCTGCAGAGAGGACCAGAAAGTCCATTTGAGTAGCACAGATCTTGCATTCCCAAGAGATCCACCTATGTCTGGGATAACCAAGACATTTTTTGCATGCAGCCAAGGGTAATATTTCTAGCTTTTGCTAACTGTGGGTCATAGCTGCCCATAGCAGAGCAGTGTCAGATTTTGGTACCCCCAGTTTCTAACAGGGATACTTAAACGGGATTTGAAAGCAGAAATCTCTATAGCTTGCTAATAGTTCAGGAAAATGGATAGATGAGTTGGTCCAGAAACATGATTCCCATTCCAACACCAGCAGCCCCACTTCCTCAGCATGTTGAATGTGTAAATGAGACCTTTAATTGAAGTCAGCTCCCAAAAGACCCAGCCCACTAGTCTTAATTGCACTATCATCCAGCTATGGGCTCCCTCTGTCTACTCAGTACAAGAGTGCAGATATCATTAAATAATGCTTTCCTTCATGTCATAGAGTTAATTTTCTTTCTGGTAGCTGGTTTTGGATTTGGAGTGAAAATAATGTTGATAAGACACTGATATTTTTAGTCAGAATCATAGAATCACAGAATGGTTCGGGTTGGAAGGGAACTTAAAGCCCATCTATTTCCACCCCCCTGCCCTGGGCAGGGACACCTCCCACTGGATCAAGTTGCTCAAAGCCCCATGCAACCTGGCCTTGAACACCTCCAGGGATGGGGCAGCCATCTGGGTAGCCTAGGCCAGTGCCTCACTACCCTCACAGTGAACAATTTCTTCCTGATATCTCATCTAAATCTCCCCTCTTTCAGCTACCTTCTTTCAGTTGCTGCTAAGCAGTCAAGAAGTTTTCAGCTTCTCATGCTGGCCTGCCAGCAAGAGGGTGAGGCATGGACATAAAGCTGGGAGGGAACAGAACCAGGACAGCTGACCCAAACTTCCCCAGGGGTTATCCTGTACCACACAACTTCATTCTCAGTGTACAAGCTGGAAAATGGGTCAGGGGCCAGTGATCACTGCTCAAGGACAGGCTGAGCTTGAGCCATTGAGCAGTTGTGTTGTGCACCACTTTTTTTGTATACTCTATTATTGTTACTATCATTATTTCTTACTATTCTAGTTCCCTTTTGCTGTCCTATCAAACTGTCCTTATCTCAACCCACGAGCTCTACTTTTTTTTTCATTCTCCCCCCCCATCCCACTGTGGGGCAGGGGCGAGGCGAACGAGCAGCTACGTAGTGCTGAGTTGTTGAATGGGGTTAAACCACAACAGTACCTGGTGAATCTCCCTGGTCAGTGGCTGATCAAAAGGCTGAAGTCCACAGGACTGGTTACATCTGTGGTCATGGCTGTTTACTTTCCTGGTTCAGAGTAATTCTGAGTAACGAGATCACAAGATTGTCCTGAGGCCAAATCAAATTTGCCGCTTTGTGATGTAAAGAGTGCTGAGGCGAGTGAGCCTTCGTGCCTGTGTGCTCCTTGGGGGGACGTGGCCGTAGTGGGCCAGCGTCGATGTTTCTCCTCTGTTTGGGCTGAGCAGCCGAGTGCCGTGTGACTTAACAAGCCGCCTCATGCGAACATGCCAGGAGCCCCACTACAGTGCAGGGGTTGCATCCTCTGATCAGAGCTCCTTCCTAGAACAAGCCCTTCATTATCCCGAACTCCCTGCAGCTTATTTTTAGCATCTCCTTTTCTTTCCTTTCTTTCTTATTTTTTTTTTTTACAGTATAGCAGTCAGCTCCACTGTCAGCAGGTTGATAACAGCAGTCCTGGAGTGAAAAAAAAAAAAAAAAAAGCATCAAACCCACTTACTCTGTTGCATAAAGGTTTGGGCATAGATCCTGCTTGCTTCCAAGGTGCTGAGGCCCACCGTGCCTCATCTCTTCTCCAGCCCAGCTACTGTCCTTCAGAGCTGGTCATTAAAAGGGAGCAGAGGCTTACGTAAAGCAAGAGCGAGGCTGGAGCTGTTGAGCCTTCCTCTCCTTCAGCTGAATTCCGATGAACGTGTGCATCTGCCCCGGTGTGCGGAGAAAACCTGCATGCAGGGCCACCAGGAGAGAAGCCCTTGCACAGCCTGAGCCGTGCATCACCGCAGTGGGCTTGGGTTTACGGAGCGCTGCTGGAAAGATCCAGCCAGCCCCCATAAAATTCTTTTGCTTATAGAACAAAGGCGTAGGTGCGCTGTGGTCAGCGGCTCTGCGCTAAACAATGATTTAAATCGCAGAGACGTCATATAAACAGCAGCGTTGCCAAGATGAGGACACATCTAAAAGGGGTCCAACCGCCGCTAGCAAACCACGTTCACCAGCTCTGCCCGTGCAGTGGCTCCAGTGGGCTGATGTTAAGCTCCTTGGTTCTCCAGGTAGCATCATATAAAGCAGATAGTTATATAAAGAGCAAGGCAGTTGGGTCTCACTCCTTTCTCTGTCTTGGATAGGATCTGGGAGATCAGGAAACCCCCTTCCTGGTGGGACAAAAGGCTCCCAAGAACTGCCATGCAGGTTGTCTCAGGACTAGCACAGAGATGCTCTACAGCAGGTGTGTGGGGGTCTGTGGAGGTGTCTACAGAGAAACAAGAGGGGAACAGGGAGGAAATAAAGGACAGCTGTTCCCATGCAATAACTAATAACGTTTAACTCTGACACGGCAGTTTAAAAACTGGAAAGAGGCAGTTTTTCACAGGCAGAGTAGCTGAGCTGGGAAATTCCTTGCTGCAGATGTGACTGGTAGAAGTTCCATTGCTTCAAAAAGTGCCTAGACAAATTTCTGGAAGAAAAATCATTGAGGAGTGATAAATATACAGATGTCAGCCTTCTCTTTGAAACTCCATTATCCATATGAAGTACTGGAGGCTGGAAAAAGTGAGTGCTGCATACTCACCCTGGATTCATACTCCTCTCTCAACGTCTGCTCTCAGACACTATTTAAGCCAGGCAGGTCATTGATCTGATCCAGACACATCGGTTTTCTCTTTTGTAAGGGCTCTAATGTGTAAAAAAATCTTTATCATCCCATCTTACATACTGTTCAATTTTCAAATACCATTGCAGAAAGATGAGCCCACATCTGCTTTCCCAGCATGGCTCCAAAGTTGTTTCTGAGTAGATTTTTAGCATCGGCTTTTTGGCTTTTGCCCCAGAGCCCACCTCTCCCCCAGCCAGAGCTCTCTGATCATAAGCTCAAACTGGATCACAGTGTCCTTTTATTCCAGCTCTAACAAGACCGTTATATATTGCTGACCAGACCACCACCAGTGAGCAAAGCGAGCCAGGAGCTTAGTCCTTAGCTCCGGGTCCCTGTCTGTCCTGAAGTACCTTTGTTATGTGGTTGCTATTTAGTGACTCTGCTCATCCACATGCAATGCTAAAAATTATTCTGGATCCAGTCATGCCTTGGAAAACTGCAACTCTAACTAGGACAGCTAAACTCCAACCTGCTTTTGTTCATTCTCCCCGCCTATCATTAGTATGAATATCAGCCTGTCAAGTTGATTTTGATCTGCAAGCCCTGTACAGTGTAGGGTGGAAAAAAAAAAGTGCCTTGCAATGTAGCATCCCTACTGTTAAGATTTGGCACCATTCTTTAATAACAAGGATCATGACAGGCTGAAAGAGTTAGGGTTGTTCAGCCTGGAGAAGAGAAGGCTCTGGGAAGACCTTAGAGAAGCTTCCAGTGCTGAAAAGGGGCTGCAGGAAAGCTGTGGAGGGGCTCTTGTTTGGAAAATGCAGGGATAGGACAAGGGAGAACAGTTTTAAGTTGAAAGAGGAGAGATTTGGCTGAGATATTAGAAAGAAATGTTTCCCGTGAGGGTGGGGAGGATCTGTCCCAGGTTGCCCAGAAAAATAGTGGCTGCCCCATCCTTGAAGTATTCAAGGCCAGGTTGGATGAGGCTTGGAGCAACCTGATCCAGTGGGAGGTGTCTCTGCCTGTGGCAGGTGGCTTGGAAGTGGATGGGCTTTGAGGTCTCTTCCAACCCAAACCATTCTATGATTTCATAATTCTGTGATCGTCCTCATTTCGCATGGGAAAGTAATGAAGATCCAGAGCATCCAGAAGAGTTCATCCAGGAAAATAACCCCAGTAATTTCTGATGTTGGTGACCACCACTCCTGCTGTTAGCAACCTGCAAGAAGCAGGCACTAGAAATGTCTGGTTGCTCATTGTGTTCAGGGCAGGGAAGCTGGGGAGTGTCCATGCCACTATCTCATGTGTTTGGATGTAAGATGATATTTATCATTAGGGGTAGTGGCCGGACAGTAGAGCATGACATAATTCACATGATTCGCATCAAGGCAGGATGACTGAATGGGGCACACAGGCACAGTTGAACACAAAACAGGTTATTATGTGGTTTTAATGCTGATACACGCTGAGTTATGTGTTCATAAGTGAAAGAAAGGAGGTAGCTACAGTACAAGCTAAGCTGAAATGCAGATAACCTTCCAACCATGAGCTAGGTAGGAGTGCTCAGGTAGACCCATCCTCATATAGAGTTAGAAGAGATGGATCCTATGCATGACAACCTTGATTAAAAACTCATCAGTGTTGGAGCTGACCCTTGAGTGTCTCTGTATGTGGAGTAGAAAATAACCCAGCAATGACTCAGCTATGTCTGTTGATAAACGAGGATCTGTTTTTTCAATCAAATATGACGCAAGCCAACAAAACGAGGCTGAGGTATCCCACGCATGGCCTTTCCTTCACAGAGGAGACATGGACAAAGGCCAGGACCAGCAGGACAGAGGAACAGTTGGGAAGATGTCACTGTATCCAGACTTACTTCATCAGAGTTCCTGCTCCTCTGTCTGCAAATCCACCCCAAACCAAGACCCAGGCTGTGGCTGCTGCTGCCCTTCTGCATGTTGAGCTCTGAGGACATGAGCTCTGCCTCTGTGTGGTGCCAGCACCTCGGATGTGAGCTGAATGCTGCTTGCAGAAAGACTGCCAAGATGTCACCTTTAAGTCAAGAAAATCTTAAACAGACGTTTAACCATGTTATTGCCATTAACCTCGACAGGCATGAATGTATGTCTGTGTGAGCCTTGCCACAGGTATCCAGCTCTGACCATGGCCAGGGGCCTCAGCTACGCTTGTTCATACAGAAGTCCAGCCAGCAGAGCCTTTGGCACAGGCAGAACAACGCTGGCTGAAGGTTCTCATGGTGGCAGAGTGCCCGGGGAGGGGTCCCCGTACACACATTGCACGTAGGCTGCTGCTGCTGGTCCGTTACCATGGGACAACTTGGACAACAGCCCTTTCTGCGTGCAGCGTCCCTGGCGTCAACGGTGCTACTGCCACATGCTGTTGGAAACAGCAAAGGAAGGCACAAGGAACTATATTTACTCCCTATTTTCAATATAACGGTGTGGAGATATTTAATATCTGCCAGTCCTTATAGAGTGTCTGCCTTTCGTAGCCTCAGTTCGATGAGGTCTTCTCCGTGTACTTAGGAAATGCCATTTCTCGTGCATTTTGCTTTTAGAAGTGTAATATGGTCGGGCTTCACCTCCCTGAGCCTGATAAACTGGCTGACTCAGAAATTTGCAATCTGCTTCAAAACAAAGCAGTTAAGATAAAAGATATAGACAGTCATAGAGCTGCTCAGCTCAGGAGTATAAATGCTAGAGGGTTACTCATGTACTCAAAAACCTTCTAACCTTTCTTCAGCTTTTTTTAACCCCTGCAAGCCCTGGGCAAGGCAGGCTGCAAATAAGAGCTGATGTGTCATTTCAGATGCGTTTCCCACTCCAGCGCGCAAACCCCAGGGCTGGGAAGTGAAAGGAGCTCTGATGCCAGCACTGTGCAACAAAGATGTCATGGAAGGGGGAGAGCTGAGCACTCGCTCCGTGGCCTCCAAAGTGCTCTTATTTCTGCTGGTTAAACAGATGCCAGCTTCTGAGGGGATTATGTGTCATCGAGCCTGTTGGCTGCAGCAACTAATTATCTGCAGCAACAGTTTGGCCTTGAGATTTGCGGTTCAGAGGGCAAACCAGGAGTGCTGCCACCCAGCACCATGTGTAGCAATTTGTCCCCAGTTGGGTTTCCCTGTTCCCAAGGAGGTGACACCCCCATGACATCCCACCCTCTGCCAACTCGGGCTCGCACCCAATGGAGCAGCAAGTCCTTCCAAGTAGGGAGCACCAGCGCTCCGATGAAACCTCAGAGGTAACTTCAGCAGGAACCAAGGGGAACAAGCAGCAACTTAAACCAGCTTATCATCCAAAGAGCAGCCTGTCTGAGCTTCCCATTCCCGCAGTTGGATATCAGCACTGTAGTCGTGCCACAGCACGCTCCTGAGCTTCATGGGGCACACATGCCGACAGGGTCTAACTCAGCTCTCACCAGGTCCAGGAGAAAAAAAAAAATCTGCTGCAGCCTGGGATGGGAGAAATTCCAGAGGAGTAAACAGTTCTGGAATGCAACCTCAAAACCAGCACTGAATGTTGTATACCTTCATTTAAATTGGTGGTTGACCCTCATCAGGACTATTGGGAGCAGATGCAAAATGGAGCCAGGCAACTGAAATAACGTAAGGCACTGAGAATGATGGAAAAGACTAGAAATGAGGAAAGAGATGAAAAGGGGAGTTAACGTAAGAAACAAAGGGTGTATTGGCAAGCAGCCGGGCTGGATGCATTAGCGTGGGATATCCTGAAGCATCAGACTCGCAGAGCTCAGTTCCTCTGAAGCCAAGAAAGGCTGAGTATGAGGGATATTGAGTATTTCTCCATCGCAGCACCAGTTAAGCTCTGGGAAGCAGTGCCCTCACCCGGACAGATGCTAGAGACCCTCCCAGCCAAGGTTCCTATACAGTTATCCCAGCTAGGATTGGAAGCTGAGTGCTGTCAGGGAGGAGAGGGTGGATGGATGGATCCTGCTTGGCTCTCCTCCCTCTGTCACCATCATCCTGCTCCCCTGAGAGGCTGGCAGGCTACGCCAGCTCCCCCAAACCTCTGATCCCCAAGAGTAACTCGAGCGGAACCGGGCACAATAGGCCTCATCCCCTCCGTGCACAAGGATGCAGAGGAAGGCAGAGCTTTCCAAGCCTCAGAGAAGCCACATTGTATGCAGGATGAAATCGAATCTGGAGCTAATTCACTGTCAGGCAGCCAAGGGGAACACCGCATGGAAGAGCTGTAGGCTGTGCACACTGGTAACAAGAGTAAGAACCCCCTGAAGACCCAGCACGCAGCCTGGGGTTTAAAGAAAGCTCCTGTTCACAAGCAAATCATCACACACTGAAGGCATTAATTACAGTACCAAACTCCTGTCTGTGAGCTGCTGTGATGCTGAGTCCTTTGGCCAGTTTGCAGTAGAGTTCTTCGTTTGCTGTACTCCTAGCATCAGAGGAGGGCTGGAGCACCTCCCATACGAGGACAAGTGGAGAGAGGTGGGGTTGTTCAGCCTGAAGAAGAAAAGGCTCCTGGGAGACCTTAGAGCAGCTACCAGCACTGAAAGGGGCTCCGGGCAGGCTGGGGAGGAGCTCTTGATCAGGGAATGCGGGGATAGGATGAGGAGGAATGGTTTTAAGCTGAAGGAGGGGAGATTGAGATGAGATTTTAGAAAGAAATGTTTCCCCGTGAGGGTGAGGAGGCCCTGGCCCAGGCTGCCCAGAGCAGTGGTGGCTGCTCCAATCCTGGAAGGGTTCAAGGCCAGGTTGGATGGGGCTTGGAGCCCCTGATCTAGTGGGAGTTGTCCTTGCCCATGGCTCATACGATCCTATGAGCCTATGATTAAGGTTCCTGGCCATTGTTGGTACCAGATGCTGTGGGAGGAAAGAGGTGGTTCTGTAGATCTGTGACATATGTAAGGTGATGGCAAGGTTGGCAGCCCTTTCTTCTTGCTAAAATTCCAGCCTAAGAAGAAGTTCCAAAAGGAAGGCGGGGTTAGAACTGGATGAGCTTTAATGTCCCCTCAGACCCAAACCATTCTATGATTCTATAGGAAAATACAGATAATTAAGATGGTGGAAATGATGAAGATCTTCAGGGTACTGCCAGGAGCTGCAAGAGGGGAAGAAAATCCTTCCCTCTCTTATACCTCCACTTTTTACCATCATCTTGAAATATTTTGTTCCTGAGGACAGAGAAGTGTCTGGGTCTCTGACTAACAGCACTGCAGAGCCACCTCTCTCTGTGGGCACGTGTGAAGAGATGTGTCTTAAATAACAGGAGCTGACAGCAATTGTGAATAGATCGTAGCTTCAGCTGCCACAGCAGAGGATCTGATTTCAAATGAAGCCCCATTCATCCACCCAGGGCCCATCATAAGGCTATTAATGGAGCATCTGTCACAAAACCTCAGCGCCTTTAAATGCTTGACAAACAGTGCAATATAAACAAGCCTGCTTAGGTTATATACTTCTCTCTGGGTGATGCGATTCTTGCAATTCTTCAGCAAAAATGAATGATAAAAATGATGGGTAGCCAAAATACGTGGTTAAAGTGGGGTGAGGTTTGTTTTTCACCTTAGCCTAGAGTTTGGTTGCCTGTTTGTTTTTCCAGACTAGTGGCGTAGGCATGAAAGCCGGTGGCAGTGAGTTTTCTCAGGTAGCCGAGTGCACAGCCCTAGCGTACAAGGCGTCCTGCTTTGGAGCCCAGGCTCAGAGCACTCCCTCCAGGACACAAATTGAAAGCCTTTTCCTGCTTTCTGGTGCAACAGGGAAAGCATCTACAGCAGCAGCACAGGGTCTAGTGGGATGTGCTTTGGCAAGGCACAGGGGGAAGTAGACTCACTACTGAGTTGGTGTCATCGGGTCACGCATAAGGACAAAACCCAGGCTGTATGATAAAAAAAAAAAAAACTCATTTAGCGAAACGGAAAGAAAAAGTCAGACTTGGACATCATGGCTGTCTTATGTGAATGGTTCCAGCTCACACCTTGCACTCACCAGTGAGCCCATACTCCCCAAAGACAGCAGTGGCTTCTCCTTCTCTGTAACTGTACATCTCCTACAACTCTTTATCCTCTGCGAAGCTGCATTGGACAAAGCTGCCATCCTCTGGCTAACACCTGAACAGATCCTCTCCTATCCTGCCCCAATGTGCCACCCCTACCCTGCTGCCTCTTTGGGTGACGTCAGGGCTGCCAGGAGCACAGAGATCAAGAGGCAAGACCACTGCACATGCACAGATCTGCTTTATTATAGTCACAGTATACTGAAAGCATCTCATGCATTCAGTTGATGCTCTTAGGGCTAGAGGTAGGCATTTACGCCCTGTAATGCACATCAATCCCCTTTTAAGAGGAACTGAAGCATCTAGGTGCAGCTCAATGGCAATGAGAAAGACACTATCGTGTAATGCAGCTCTGTGTCCAAATTCCTCTTTTATTATAAATTAGTTGCAATCGGTCCAAGTTGTTTAGAAAAATTGTCTTGATTCTGGTCATATGTGTGCAGCTGTTGGGTTCTCTGCATTTTATGACAAAAGTTTCAGTCTGTGGAGGCATAGATTTTCATAGATTCATAGATTCATTTGTGTTCATAGATTTTAAGCCTAGAGTAGAATAATGGAAAATGTTTTTAAACTATCGAAGTGTTTTAGAAACCTCAATCTCCCCTCTATCAGCCCTTCTTGCTCCACAAAAAAGAACCCAGTTTGTACTCGCACCTTAAAACCGTCAAACTGGGCCCCCAGATTTTGTCCAAGTGCTGCATCTCCCGCAGCCCCAGCCCTGTGCTGGATTTTAATCTGAAGCAGGGATTCACTTGGTCAGATTCACCTCCCTTCATTCGAGCTGACTGAAAACAAGGCATCTCATCAGAGCAAGCTGCCCCGTCTGTCTCCTTTCCCAGCAGAGACAGAGGCATGTCCCAAAGGTGACTCAACCTGTCTGTTCTGGGAATGAGACTTATATGTTCCAATCTCTTATCTGCATAAACCCTTAGAGAAAAGCATATGTGTGTACAGCATCCAGCACAATGGACCAAGTGGGACCTTCATCCCTCAGAGAATAAAAATAGCAAGTAATATTAAAACTGTGTGTGTTCACAGATTGTAGTCAGGGCTCACAACACACACACGCTTAATTTCCTGCTTTCAGTTCACTGTCAGATTTTGTGCTTAGGTTAGTGGGGTTTGTTAGCATTTCTTTTTCAACAGAATAGGATTTTTTTTTCTGTTTAACTACAATACATGCAGCTGTGAAAAATGAGATTGAAAAAGATTAATAGGAAGCTGGAGGCTTCATCTGAGATTGACAAAGATTAATGTGTGTCTCATTCTTATCTGTTTTCTTTCTCTTTTCCTTTCTTCTCTTAGCTACCTAGACAGCTTAGATCGAATTGGAGCTGCAGACTACCAGCCCACGGAGCAGGATATACTCCGAACCAGGGTCAAAACAACTGGCATCGTAGAAACTCACTTCACATTCAAAAACCTCCACTTCAGGTTAGTCTAAAATTGCATATACAGGTAAATTTTCAGGGCATCTACTTGTCACAGGATTTCCCCATAGTTCCCAAAGAAGAAATTGTTAAAGTGTTAAAGTCAAGGATGACTCTCACTGCAGAGGACACAGCATTTCTGGGAATCAACAATATCCAATGTGTGGCAATCTTGTCTTGAAAATCACTGCCTTTAAAATAGGAGCTCCTGGTACCTTTTTCTAATCCAAATGACATCTCTTTATTGGGAGTTGTAACACGAGATTGGCCATAAGCCTGATAAAAATATTCAGCCAAGTCTTTTCTCTAAAATGGGTCTATCACCTGTGTTTAACAGCACATATATATATATATCATGATACCAGCCAGCAGAGAAGAGGGCATGAAGGCAGAAAGCCACACACACTGTATTTAGAGCATATAAGACAAAAGCATGCGGTGTTCAACCTCCACAGAGCCTTTGGGACCCAGAACACTCCTACAAATCCCCACACCCCCAGCTGTAACTGCTCCTCCTGGTCTTCCTCAGCTCCAGGCTCCGGAGAAGACTCAACTAGTGATTAAAGATCTCTTGGTTTTTATTTGGAGCCTTCCAGGGACCATGTGGTCTGAACGTGCCCAGACTGCTGAAGTTTCCTCCAAACCAAGAAAAAGCAAGTACTGATGGTCTTCTCCTGTTCCATAGGCTCTTTGATGTCGGGGGCCAGCGGTCAGAACGCAAGAAGTGGATTCACTGCTTTGAGGATGTCACAGCGATCATTTTCTGCGTCGCACTGAGTGGCTATGACCAGGTGCTCCATGAAGATGAAACCACGGTGAGTCTAACTGGGTCTTGGAGACCCCAACATTTCTTTACAGAATACTGCATAGCCAGCAACTGCTCAGAGATCACCGAATGCTCACTGGGGTGCTACAGTGATGTGTTTTAGTCAGTCACTCCCCCTTGAGTCTGAAATCCTGGGGAAATTTGTCCTCCTCCACACTCTTCAAAATCAAGTCCTGCATGCCCAGGTACCACTTGCTTGTACTGGTAAAGTTATAGGGTTTTTAAATTTCTCTTTTCTAGCCGACCTGTGGGTTTTCAAAAGATGTTAACGGAACCTCATATCCAGAAAGAGAGGAGATCCAGTTAGTTGGGCTTTTAAAATGGGAGCGGTCATGCCATAATGCAGAGGTGCAGGACAGTTATGCACACCTGAAACAGGCTTGGGCTTGGTGTGTAATCTATTTCTTCAGGCTACAGAAATTCATTTTCCTGAGTGAGACTGGAACTGTTTGATTCCTCAGGTAATTTGCTCTAGGAGAGCTTTTATGACTTCCCACTGTGACATTAGTCTCAAAATGCCATCTGGAAATAAAGCTAGTAAGGAGCTGTGTGCAATTAATACAAGTGAATTAAATACACAGAAAGGAGGCAAGAAGACTCATTACTGTATTTTGCCATTCATTCCGTGTGATGGGGGTGCACGCTTTTGGGACAAATGACAACTGCGGCAGGCACCCACTTGCATTTGTCTAATGAAAAGGAATCAGAGGTCATACTCAAATGTTGGTAACGATTTCATTTGTGCCTGATCTGCGGCATCGTGGAGGGCTCACTTCTGTCAGCTCAGTCTCTCTGAGGTTCTTTATTCTCCTGCAGGTAAAGATGTCAAGCTTGCAGAAAGCTGTTGATGAGAACTGAATTGAGGGAATGATTGCTATTAGTTGTCAGTTGTCTCTTCCTGAAAAAGCTGGAGGGAGCTGTGGTTTCTAGCCTCTTTGAGCCAGGTTTGTGAGACCTGGTAAACTCTGACTAAGTCACCTGGTTGTTTCGGTTATATTGATGTCAGAATTCAGGGTGATATTAATGTCACGACTATGTCCCTCCAGACTGACTGAGACACCCTACACCCTCTCATGTCTGCTTATTTGTCATCCTCAGTTGTCATCTCCCTCTAACCCTAGCCCTGATATGCTCAAGGATGCTCAGTCCTGTGGGATTTACTAGGAAGGAACCAAGATCCCCTGATGTGATTTGAAAAACTCAGCCGTTAACTCAATACCATGGAGCTCTAGAGCAGAGTAGGGGAAACACGCCCAGGAGATAAAGACCAATACGGGGGAGAGAGCAGACCCAGGGGCAGGGAGCAAAGCTGTCATCTGAGCAGAGAGCAAGGTGCTCTGTAGGTATAACTTGGGCTGTGACACCCAGACTGTGAAATCTTTAATACAGGTCACCTTTGGCCGGTCTACACAAGCCAGAGCCTTGTGATTCAAAGCCATGGAGCATAAAGTGGAAGGGCCTGAATGCCAATGCTATTTTTTAAAGGTCAGCCTTAACTTAGCTCCTCCAAGATGGAAGTTACAGCATCTCTCCTGAGGTTACTGAGCTCTGCCGGTGACTATCCATCTGTCACCCAGTACCACCCCGGTGATGAGCATGGTCCCAGTTCAGCCTCCCCTCTGAAAGTTGTGGAGAGGAGGGTGCTGGCCTCTTCTCCCAAGTGACAGGGGACAGGATGAGAGAGAACGGCCTCAGGCTCTGCCAGGGGAGGTTCAGGCTGAACATTAGGAAAGAATTTTTCATGGAAAGGGTCATTGGGCACTGGCAGAGGCTGCCCAGGGAGGGGGTTGATTTACCTTCCCTGGAGGTGTTTAAGGGACGGGTGGACAAGGTGCTGAGGGACGTGGTTTAGTGATTGATGGGAATGGCTGGACTCAATGATCCGGTGGGTCTTTTCCAACCTGATGATTCTATGATTTTATGATTCTATGAAATGCCCCTCCTGCAGAAACTGGGATTTGTGCAGCTCCCACTTTGCTCTTGCGTTTGGAAAGCTTTCCGGCTGAAAGACCTAAGTTGGAGCTGCAGTGCTGACATTTGCTTGCTATTTCAATCCCTTTTCACAAAGTGTTTCTGGGGATGCTGAGCAACAGGAGGGCAGAGGCAGCTGCTGTTCATTTACACATTCGGCGTAAACGGGGAAAGGATTCGGCACCACCGCCGCCGTGCCTGCAGGACGCCCCCGCCTAACCCAAATAAACAAGCCTGAGCGAGGCCAATGCAAATAGGAAAAAATGACTGTGTCAGATCTTGTCTGCCCTATTACACCCCCAGCACAAATGGCAGGTGGAAAATGCAGCACCCACAGACTCTGGCCCTCTCCCAGCTGAATCCCCAAGCATTTGATCTCCTCCCTGCTAGCATGGTTCCTCCAAAAACCCAGCATTAAAAGCAGCATCTCTTCAGTCAGCTGATTTGCTGTCTGCCTGCATCTGTCATATCTGCTGGCTTTAATGACGTAAATCAGCTTTTACTGCTTCTCACTTAGAAAATACAAAGAGGAGGCAGCTGAAAGAGTGAGCTGGGCGCTGTTCTTCCATCTTCATTTTCTATAGAGAAGCTTTCTACGATCCAGGCATTTCCAGCTGTATTAAGCCACTGAAGGTTTGGGGGCTGTACAGATGTCTCTGTTGGTACGAAAAGACTTGTAAAGCTTTCATTGCTGGCTTGGAGCCATGAGAGGGAAAAAGCCCTACTGCAGCTCAGGGGCCCAAAGATATTCTTGCAAAGCCAGTGTGTAAAAAGAACAGCTTTTCCTTGTGCTCTCAGTGCCCTGTGGACAACAATCACAGGATTTCGCAGGGTTTTTTTGCTCTTCTCTAAGTCAAACCTCACTCCAGGTGGATGAAACTGCAATTCAAATAAATTCAGCCTAAAACGGAGAAGTAGTTTGCCTTGTTAAGTTTGTTTACCGTGAGGACATGGGGACCAGCTGAGCTGTAGGGTCAGCTTGTACCAGGAACAACAGGTTAGTGGGAATCCTTTCAACTGAAACTGAGCAAAGAGCTGGTTAAACAAGTCTGAGTGAAATTCCCCCTGACCTGTCCCTGTCCTTAAAATTAAATCACAGCTCTACACTTGGAAAGATTTTTGGCACTTATTGCGCTCTTTTCTTTAAAAGATTGAGTGCCCATGCTCCTGCAGCAGGTAAAAAAGGGCTATTGCGTGCCGAGCTGTTACTCCTTAAGACTAGACTCCTCTCTCATTCCATGCCACAAAGAGCAACACAGTGGGATTCAAGGAAAGCAAGTACTTCTCTATGTCTGGATCAGAAAGACATAAATAAAATAAAACTTTCTGCATCTGTGATTTCTAGGCCCATACACCCATAAAGACCATGCTTTGCTTAGAAGCCCCCCCATGCTGTTGAATTCAGCCTCTCCCATTGGCCCAAACACTTGCTTACGCTGCTGTTGGCGGATCTAAACTGCTTCCTTGTGCGCCCGGCTCCCAAAGGAGAGGAGCAAACCTACAGGAAAATTCAGGCAGTCCCATTACTGCCAGCCACAGCCCACAGCTAGAGCTCATGAGGCAAAATTACCCCCTTTGCCCAGCCCATCCAACGCACGAGACGCTGACTTCAAGGTATCACACCTGCTTCTGCATCTGCCTTTACCGAATCAGTCACAAGGAGCTGCAGGGCCCTCTGCTGTATTTGCACACAGTGGGAATGTCCTGATTTAACCCACTGAGCAACTCCATGGATTATTTTTTTCCATAACAAGGCTGTTTTGGCTCATTCGTTACTTATCTTTATGTTTTGTAAGCTGAGGTTACAGGAGGAGAAAGCCTCAGATCTGTAACGTGGGGGGAGAGAGGGACAGCAGTTACATTGATCGCTAAAACTGAAGAAGATGTTAGATTTGTGTTTTTCATTCTAAGTGGAATTTCTAATGGGATTTAAAAGAAGACAGCAATGGCATGGGCCCTATCATGGAAATCATGTCCTCTTTGGTCTTTTCCTCACAAATTCAAAGGAGTAATGGCAAGTGAATCATAGAATCATGGAATGGTTTTGGTTGTAAGGGACCTTAAAGGTCACCCAGTTCCAAGCCCCTGCCATGGGCAGGGACACCTCCCACTGGATCGGGTTGCTCAAAGCCCCATCCAACCTGACCTTGAACACCTCCAGATAGGAGGCATCCATGACTTCTCTGGGCAGCCTGTTCCAATGTTCATGCTGCACATTTCTGCCTCTGCAACTAGGATATTTTGGTCGTCCATTTCTAGCCAAGAGACACAAGTATTGTTCCTGTTCCTATTGCTGAGCATGGGATGGGTTGAAGGCTCTGTGCTGGTGACCCTTGGTGCACATTAGTGTCAGCCTGTTCATTCGTATTTCATTGCATGACCTGGTTAGCGTGCTCTCTCTGCTGTCACTGAGCAAGGAAAATTGAATTGCAGCACTCAGAAATTGCCTTAGGAGTGACAAAGCAAGTGGAATTGGCTTTGGCATCTTAGGATATATAAGCTGGAGGGGGAAATATGGAGTTTCTGTGCTTAAGATAACCATCAGTGTCCTTAGACTTCTGACAGCACTTAATCAAGGAAAACAAAAAATTGAATGAACTGTGTGATGCACGAATAACCAGGTCTCCTCCCATACTCTGGTGAAAACAAGATGAGGTTTGTGGATGTGTTTCTGCCTGGGCATGGTCTTTCCTTTCTCCATCACACTCAATAGAAAGCTGCTTGCACTTCACATCAGTGATGGGGACATGGTTGTGCAATGACATCTGAAGTCTGCTATAAGCAATTCTGTCTCTTGTCCTGTGCAGGAACAGTTAACTGGACTTTTTATTTGTATGGCTGAGTAGTTATTCCTCTGTAACAGGGCTGGTGCTGCTGCTTTCCTTGTTGGGCTGTGAAGTGTTTGTAGGTGTAAGAATTGAAAGTACTTATTTTGAAATAAGAGGTGATATTAAGAAGCCAGCATTTCAAGGTACCTTCCCTTAATGACAGACCCAACATGAAGTAGGGAAAAGCATCACAATGAGTCCAAAAGCAGGTGAAGTAGTTTGCATCACTTCACATAAAAGTATGAGAAGTATAATCCTTAATGTCTCCTACCAGAGCGGGCTGCCCCATCACAGCAGCACGGCTGCTCCTGAGAGGGACCCTGGGGAAGCTTTAAGGGTCTAAAAGAGTCTTTTCACTGCGGTTTGGCTGGTAGGAGAGGGATTATTTGGGGAGTTTAACTTCTCGCTCCTCCTTTAGCAGCAGCCTGTCCTTTTACGTGTGGTACCCAGAGACTGACTCCCCATCCTCACATCCCAGCCAAGGCCTGCCTGAGCTGTTAGAGGTCTCCTACAAACATCTGTTAAATTAATAACAGCTGGAAAGGAAGGCAGCGAGGCATTCCTGATGTTAGTCAGCACTGGGACAGCTTATATCCATGCGTGGGCTCCCAGAAGCTCTCCTGGAATGAGACAGTGCGGTATCGTAACAGCCACATCCATGCCTGCTCACCAGGATATTGCTGTGCACGTTGGCCATGCACAGAAAGCAGTTCCTTCCTTTAGAATAATTCCTTCTTCTCTTTAGGCATGGGGGAGGAAAAGGTGGATTTTAAGACCAGACGCTTTCCCAGGTAAATAAGGAGGAGTGAGCAGAGTGGCAACTGTATTTACTCAGCTAACCAGCTGAGCTGGGGGAAGAAGCAACAGGTAGGGACCAGAAAGCCAGGTCAGGCAGCCTTAGGAAGCTTCAAGAATTTTTTCTGGAATTTGAAAGGAATAGAGGACATTTATTGTAACTGTTATTTTCTGCAGGAAAGTATTGGTTTGTTCTGGTTACAACTGGATGCTAGGAGTCACTGTTTCTTAGGAAAACACTCTCATTTCCTAACAGGTATTAACAAAAATTAATCAAACTGTGAAAGTGGAGCAGGATTTCTGTAGGATCCTTATGTAGTCTTGCTGCTGTAGGAAAGCCAGCTTCCCCTAACCACAAAGCCTAGCTCAGGAGAAGTCCTTGGTTTCTTTTTCTTGAGCAAAACTGATGTCATCCATCCCATTTCCCGTGTCACGAGGTGCAGCTGCACACCCACTGGGGCTGCACACCATGGTAAGTACCATGACTTCCAGGCTGGTGGCTGCTGCAGGTGAGGGATCAGTCTAACCCGTGGGCAGTGTTCATGTGTTTCTCCATGCTTTTATTTTAAATAAACAGGAGTGATATAAATGTCATTTAAAATTGTTCTGTGAGGGGATCCTACTTGGGAAACAGTTAACTGTATTTTCTTTCTGTTCCCCTGACCAACCTCCACTTTCTTCTCTCCTCCCAAAGGCTTTGGGTAGCCCAGGAGCTCCTGTACAAAACCTTTGCAGGTTTATGCATGGTTACAAGGTTGACACCACTAGTAGCAGAGGAGCTTTGCTCTGGGGCTCCCCCACCAGCCAGTACAAACTGGGTTAGCAAAAAATAGCAACAAGACATGGGATGATCCAGATGAGCAAATATCTTGCAACTGAAACCCAATAAGTAAATGTGTTTTGACGTTTGCACATGATCACGTCTTCCCCATGTGTTGGTACAATGCACGAGGAGGAAATGCTCGGTCGTTTGAAATCTGGTACCAAAACGTGTGGTGTACGGTACAGCAAATCACACTTGTCCTGTTTCCCTCTGGGTTGGATCAGATGTTTCTTTCATCCACAGAGCCACTTTTACCCAAATAAAACTTGCAGCAGCAGCTGAAGTGTATCAATGAGAAGGAAAGCGGTAACCAATAAAGTGCTGGGCTCGCTTATGCTGCCAGCGCAGGCGTGAGACAGAGCAGGAGAGGGGTGGAAGCCCACGCTGCCTCCTACACCACTCTGAATTTCCAAATATGGGACGGGGACATGCTGCACCCACCCAAATAAACCTCTGGCAAGGAGGCGGTGCAGCCCTTTTCTCTCTAGCATGTCTCCTGCGGTCGCTGTAACCAGTCTCGTGTGTGCACTAGTGGGTTTGGGGAGTGCTGTCCCAAGGAAATGCTGCTGGGAAAAGCCGAGGAGCCGGTCTGGTCTGTACCATGCGTTGCCTTTGATAACCCCCTGACTCTTGGGTGTGCTTCGTCCTCACCGTGCCTGCTCTCTCCGCTACCCGGCTCCTGGCTGAGAGATGGCCACGCGACCGGCGTGCGCACTCCGGCGTCGGCCTCGCGTGCCAAACGTCACCAGCCTCGGCACCTTCACAGCTTTATCCTCGGCCGTCTGACCTTATCTAGACAAACAAAGGCCAAAAAATGAGCATTTGAGAGACCAACCAAATTTGGCAGGTATGAAGCTTCTCTTGAACTGAGAAAAAAAAAAAGAAAACCCAGTTGAGAGTTGAAAGCAGCAGGGAACATGACACTTGGTTGACTTTGCCGTGAGCTCTTTCCACCACCATAAAACCATGTGGCGGACTTTGCAACTCTCTAAGTGGTCTGTTTTTTTCATTCCTCGTATCTCTCTCCTTTCTTGTGTCTTTTGCATGACCTGTAACTAAAAATCTGACTTCTTGTTCTGCGTGCATTGGAACGTCTGGCTCTTCTGCTGGCGAGTAGCTAATGTTCTTCTAGAGGCATGAGCTAACATCCATGGTAGCTGCCTGACTTCTAGTCTGGTTATTCTTAGATGCCCTTGTTTCCTTTTTTTCCTTTTTCTATTATTTCCTCTTCCTTTTTCACTTTTGTCCTCTCTGCCAGGCATTTTCTGTTGAGCCATCTTTCAAGAATACTAAAAAAATTTAAACAATTGAAAGCCCACCAACACTAAACAAAATAACAAACCCGGGCAAAGCTCACGGCAAGGTCATTTCCAAAATTATGTTGCCTTGGTGTCTGCTTCCAACTCTAGATTAATTCAAGGATCCACCAGTCCTTGGTTAATGTATCCAACCAGTTGTGTGCCACGCACACTGGAGAGCATAAAAACGTAAATATTAAAAAAAAAAAAAATGAAAACGTTTTAGAAAATCTGCATGAGCTACACCGACACATCAATCTGATTGAAGGGCAAAAGTAACTTCCCATCCATGCATGGTGCATGATGATTTCTATGAGCTGGGATCCTATAAATTACATACTATGTGAAATCAAAACAGCTCTGTAATGTCAAGTGCCCTTGAATTACTAACTGTATGTCAAATGTTATAGGGACTGCATCTGTGTATGTATACGTTCAGCTGTATGTATGCGTAAATTTATCATGTGTATTGTATCTTTTCTTTATTTGTTTTCCTCCTTAATTTAGTTGTTTTAGATTTCCCTACATGTTGAACATTCCCTGAGTCGCTGTCTTTGGCCTGATGGGATCTCTCCTTTCTGTTGCAGAACCGCATGCACGAATCACTGAAGCTTTTTGACAGCATCTGCAACAACAAATGGTTCACAGATACGTCTATCATCCTCTTTCTAAACAAGAAGGACATATTTGAGGAGAAAATTAAGAAATCTCCACTGACTATCTGCTTTCCTGAGTACACAGGTAATGAGAAAACTGACTGTGCAGGAACACGTGGCAAAGGGATCACAGGGCACTTCTCATCCAGCCTGATGCTCTCATGTATCACAGGCAATGAGGCTGAAGATCCATAACTAGGGGTCTCATTCACTCCCTGCAAATTTTATTTCAATATATGCCATGGGATCCCCCCAGCCATGCTTAGTGGTCCACTTAAAGCCTGAGGATGGCTTAAACACCAGTTCTCTGCCAGCAAAGGGCCTTCAACACTAATCAGGGCTTTCAATCTCTGCCTCACAGGTGGTTTGACACCGAGCCAACACCTGCAAGTGTGAGGCTGGCAGCAATCTCCCTAAACCCATGCCCTGGTTTTCCAGCATCCTTAGGAACATGGACCTTCTTGCAGATCTCTCAGAGAGACTTGGTGAACTGAACCAACCCAAGTGGATAATGGGTCTCTGGGAGACCAAGGGGTTCATAGAATCATAGACTGTCCTGAGTAGGAAGGGACCCCCAAGGATCATCGAGTCCAACTCCTGTCCCTGCACAGGACAACCCCAGCATTCACACCAGGTGTCTGAGGGCATTGTCGAAATGCTTCTGGAATGTTGTCAGGCATGGTGCCATAACTGCTTCCCTGGGAGCTGTTCCAGTGCTCCACCACCCTCTGGGGGAAGAAGCTTTTCCTGACGCCCAAGCTCACCCTCCCCTGGCACATCCTCCTGCCATTCCCTTGGGTCCTGTCATTGGTCACCAGAGAGATGAGATGTGGTCAGTGCTTTCTCCTTCTCCTCCCTTTGTGAGGAAGCTGTAGACCGTGGTGAGGTCTCCCCTCAGTCTCCTGCAGGCTGAACAGTCCAAGTGTCTTTAGCCACTCTTCATACAGCTTCCCCTCTAAACCCTTCACAAACATCGCGGCCCTTGGTTGTTAGCCTGTCTTCAGGTGGAGTCCAGCTTTGCTCTTTCATAACCTGTCACGTTCCCCTGTTCTCCTTGCTGACCACAATGATCCCTCTGCAGTTCCTGACCACTGTCCCACTGCCAGGCACCAAGGGGCTGCAGGATCAGCCCTCCAGCACCCCTTCTGCTGGCTGCCTGGCATCTGACCTGGTAATGATGAGAATATATCACCCGTGCAAAGGCTGCAGCTGCACCCTGCCACTTCTCGCTGCATCTCACCAGCTTCCACAAACCCTCGTTGCCATTCCAAGACAGCATAAAAATAAACTTTTATCATCATGAATTATTTAAGCTCACCAGAGACATCCAGATGAATCAAGCCGACAGACAGAGAAGCAGATCTCTTTGTCAGAAAACATAGTTGTGAACCGCTGGCACCAAGAGTGTCACATTTCTGGGCAGGCCAACAAATTATTAACCAGGGCTTCCTATCTCTGGGCACTTGATTTTTCACTGTGAATAGGCAAAAGCGATCCATCATTGCTGCTTTGGGCTGAATGGTCTATGACCATGGAGCTGAAAGACTCCATCTGAATTCAGAACATCATCTGCAGTCGCCCTGTCCACAGAAGGTTTGGATGTTTGTCACACCAACACATCTTAGTCTTCTCTTTGTCCACTTAGCCCAGAGAGAATCAACACATGCCTAACATGTTTGTCTAAAAAGATCTACCAGTGGAACTTTCACAGTCTTTACAGTTGAAAGCTCACAATAATGCCAATCCCCAATTTTTCCGTTTGCACATTAGATTGCCACTTGCCGTCTTTCAGATGGCTTGCAAAGCAGCTCATCACCATCCCTTCTATAGCAGGGATTCTATGTACTGGAAGCATTTTATTATGCCCTTTTCCTTTTTTCTCCGTGAAGCAAACGTGCACCTTTTACTCCTTCCTGAGCACATTTTGTGGACGTGGTCATCTCACCATGCAGAGGAAAACAAATCTAGCTTGTTTCTTGAGCACGTAAGCCCCAAGTTGGAGCAAACCAGTCCTCCCTAAACCTCAGAGGACACCAAAGATGCTCTAAATCCCTTTGAGGTGCTCTATTGGAAGGTGGGAGTTGCCACGAAGCCTGTGATCCTCCACAGGCCTCTTTTCCCTCTCGTGCTGTCAGAGTGGGCTGGAGGTCTGAAGGCTGAAGGTACTTCCACTGATCCAACAGGGATCTGAGCCAGAAGCAAAGAATGTCTCACCCCAGAACGTTCAGCAATGTGGTTAAAAGCTGAAAGTTAGCTCGTGCTAACGATAAACCAGACTTTAGACCCAAGCTTGCTCACACCTGCTTCACTGACTGCAGCTCAGAGGATGAAGCTCTCATGGCCTTGTGAAAAGCAACATTTTTCAAAGTTGCTCTGCAGTTAAAAGTAACTTTTTGATGAAAGCCTGTAAATCAGACAAGTGGACTTTGAGCATCGCAAGTCAGTTCCACAAAACACTTTAAATAAAATTGAGGGTTTGATGTCCGTTAGTTCTGCTAGCAGAGAATTATTAGAGGATTGCATCCACAAATTTGCTTGCTGTCTGCTGGAGCACTGACTGTTTCCATCCCCTTAATTCACTCATGCTTTTAACTAATCCACAATACTTAGTGAAGCAGCAGCGGAATCCAGGACATGTTTAAACCAAGCTGGCATTAGTGAGTCCCTGCTCTTTCAGAAAGAATCCAGCATCTAAATTCTCATACCTTTGAATAACCAACTTCCCTTTGATAAAATGCCCTTCTGGTGGGGCACAGCATGTGGATCACTCCCCAAACTTTCTACACGGCTCTTCATGCAAGAACCTGCTCCCAGCAAAGACTTTTCTTCTCTTCCTTCAAGCATATTCTAAAGTCTCGTGGTCTTCATGAGCTTGTGTCTTCAATTAGTGATGCCTGTACATGTGTGTGGAGGTGGTTTCCCAGCTCAGCTCCTTTCAACCATAGCAAACTCAAGCCCAAGTAAGCTTCTCTCTAGCAGATAACATTTCCCATCAGTAAAGTGTCATGGAAGGAGAGGATCCAAAGGCATTAGCAGTCTTACCAGTGTAGAACCCACTAGGGTGCAGGGTCACAGGCACTTGGCCGTTCCCAGCACTGCCGGAGGGCTGTGCTCCAGCCCAGCCAGAGAAACTGAATTTATTAGACCTAAGCAGGTGCCAAAATGGAGCTCTGCACGTGAGCAGTGTCAGGGCTGGCCAGATGAGAAAGGATCTGCTCTTTTGCGTGACTGCCCTTAAGCTTTTTTTACCACAAAACCCTACGGTTAGTAAGGTTTGGCAGAGACATCTCTGTATATCAAAACAAGAAACTCCTCGTGGTGCAATTTTAGCCACAGCTCTAGCAGAGGGGGCTGCGATCCCACTATCTCAAAAAGGGAGAGATTTTGTATTAGCTTTGTCATGTTTTGTTTGAGGAAACCCCACTTTGCTCTGTAACAGGCTGGATCTTTTCATTGCCTTTTTTCTTAGTTATTCAGGGAAAGGAGGGCACAGTTACCAACACTGCCCTCAATTCATGGACATTTTAGCTCCTCTTTCCCATCAAAAGCTGAAACTTTAATAACAAAATCTAAAAAGGGGGGGAAAGGCTAAGCCTTTGCACCAGGTCAAGCACTTGCCACATTCCTGGCAGGTCTTTTCTCATTTTTGTCAGCATTATGTGGAATTTCTTCTACTTTTCCTATCATAGCCTGTTTGACTCTCAGTTCCCTCATTCATTTCATCTCTATAGACTATGAACAGCAACTCAAAATAAAAATACAGCTGACCTGACAGTCAGAGAGCATCTCACAGAATCACAGAATCACAGAATCACAGAATAACCAGGTTGGAAGAGACCCACTGGATCATCAAGTCCAACCTCTTCCTTGTGGCCTCCTTCCTTGCGGCAATCCTGGCTGCTAATCCTGCCCATCCCTGAGATGGAGCTGGGGCGGCTGGGTTCCAGCAGCCCTGTACGAGCTCCCCACATCCCTGCAACATCCCTGCAACACTATGGATTTAGTGTTACAGTATGTCTTTAACCCACTTTTTCCTTTCATCTCGGCTCTCTTATAGGCCCCAGCTCTTTCACGGAGGCAGTGGCTTACATCCAGTCTCAGTATGAGAGCAAGAACAAGTCCCCCAACAAGGAGATTTACACACACATCACCTGTGCCACCGACACCAACAACATCCAGTTTGTTTTTGACGCTGTCACAGATGTCATCATCGCCAACAACCTGCGGGGATGCGGACTCTACTAAAGCCTCCTCCTCCCCGTCTCTCCTGCGCCCACTGGGAGCATCGTCTGGTCCTGCAGACAGGTCCTCTCTCTCTTTTTTCTTCCTCAGAAGATGATGAGGAAGAAATACATAAATCCCTTCTCCCATCCCAGAAAACTTTGCAGCGAGTTCTGCAAGTTCCCCAGCACCATTTTATTTTGTTTTGGTTTATTTTTAGTTCATTCCCTTGCTGCCTCATCCTATCCCTCTGTTCCAATTCACAGCACTGTAGAGGGAGCTAACGTGTTTCCCACTAAGTGCATTTCAACTGCCAAGAGACAAAAATAATCCAGTTTTTTAAAAAGTAAAAAAATCAAAGCCTTAAAATACTGGTCAGCAACACTGTAGTTTAGAAGCAAAACCTTTTATTTTTTTCTTTGAAATTAAGGGATATTTTTAATTCTCCTGGTTATTTATCTTTTTTTAAAACACTATTCCTTTGGAAAGTGCTAGATAACTTTGAGGGTACCTTGCAACTCCAGTTCCTACCCCAAAATCGGAGAGGTCAGTGTTGAACACAGCCATCACAGCTTGGATTTGTATATTCTACCTTTTCCCAGACAGCTATTTGAACAAGTAAAACAGCCGTGTCAAGTTCTGCTGGTGTCTAAGATGGACACAGTAACATAACATACTAAGCCTTGTCTAAAAGCATCCGTTACCAGTAACAGTTTTACCTCAAAATTAATGTTAAAACGTGCCTAGAGGTTTCAGTAACCCAATTCTTAGGCGCTTCACTGGATGCCACCGGGCTGCTGGGCTGAGCAGGGTGGGGGCAGCTGGTCTTGGACCCCTGGAGCACAGGCAGCAAGGATGCCCCGGGCGTAGCGTGCAGATGGGGACCCTGCACGGGGGGGCATCCTGACAAGGATGGGTACCCAGCAACCTTTCCCAAAGCACCTCCCAGCCTTGTGATTTCAGCACAACTGATGCTGCTGCACATGCACAGCGTCTCTTTGAAAACTGCAGCCCTGAAACGCTGGGGTGCACCAAAAATGTTTATTCCTGACTTCTTGTAGGCAGAGTTTGACCTTCAAGTACCTGAAGTGCAGAGAGGTGCTTTGGGAAGGCTCACCACTATAGCACAATGCACAGGAGCCTCATAGCTCTTTCTCACACTTCGGGCATCTAAATGAGAAGCCTGACCTTGCACGCTGAGCCTCCTCAGCAGAGCAGAAGCAGGTAGCTTACCTGTGCCATCTCCTACCTGGGCATCCAGGAGAGACAGCTCCAGGTTTGGTGTCTCCAGTCAAAGCATCTCTTTATCAGTATCTAAAGCAAGAGGGGTGGTTTATACTGGCCACATAGTGGCTAGAGGAGACTCAGGGAGCTGATTTGAACCAAGTGATGGATTAGGAAGGAAAAGTGCAAGGAAGAGAGGAAGGGAGTAAGGAAGGGCAGGGGCAGAGGTGTGGAAAAGGCAAGGGTAGCACCCAGCACAGCAAAACATGGGAACACAGAGAGGCTGACAAATGCAGTTGGGCTGGATTACTTGTGGCCGCCCGTCCGCTGTCACCAAGAGCTCTGGGTGCTGTTGGGGTGAAGGTAGAGGAGAGTGTGACAGATGGGCTGTCACCTCCAGGAGTGTGGAGGGACCCTTAGAAATCCACCCTGAAAGCTTGTTTGGTGTCTGAGTGAGAAGGCTACCACTGAGGTCCCACTTAACGTGGCACCTGGGGGCAGGTAGGCAATGCTGATTCCTGGCTCTTCTCTGCCTTTCTGAAAAGTCCATGATCCTGGAAAATGTAAGGCTTTCTGGGCCAACCACAAGTTGAGCTGGTCCAAGTTTTCCCTGGTGCTGTGCCCGAGAGGGACATTGTCTCTTTTCTCATGGTGCCTATCTTGGGGGAATAGCATGAGAGCAGCCCAAAGCAGTGCAGCCCAAAGGTGCGGGGAGGCAGGGAAAGGAGCAGGCATGGTGACATGGGACAAAAAGGACCAGTGGGGGAGGTTTGGGGAGAGGCAATTTGGGACAGAAGTTGCAGAAGGGAGATAAGGCAGGCTGAGGCAGCAGGGAGAATGGGAAGAAGTCACCTTGGAGGTGAACAAGAGTCCCCATCAGAGGTTGTGCCCTGCTGGGACAGTGCTCATGGGACGTCCATGACAAAACCCCAGCCAGAGATACAAGCAGGAGCACCACAGAGCAAACAGGGGAGTCCTTCAGAGGAGAACAAGAGGGCTCTCACCCATCTAACCAGCTCACGGCTGTGTCAGTAACCCCATGAGTACCATTAAACAATAAAAATTTATTTATTCTTGTACCCTGAGGACCCACTGCTGCTCTGCCAGGCACTAACAGTAATAACGCTGTGTCTGTGCCTCGTGCTGCTCTGAACCAGTGGAGGACCCACATTTCTTCTCACTGTCTTAGCCTTAAAATACCTCCAGTGGCATCAGCTCCCACAGAGAGCTGTCTGGCCAGCACAGCCAAGAGCCCCTCTCTTCTCTTCATATCACAGGTTGCTACATCCCACCTGCGTGTCCTGTTTTCCTGGGTCCCAGCCTCTCTCCCAGCTCCATTTAATGCCAGTTCACTCTGCCATACAACCATAAACCAAAGGAACATTGACCACAAGACACGTGCATTTAATTGTGTTTGGTTTAGCGTAGGATTTTCAGAGTCAGTGGGACTTTCTCAAAGAAAGGATTTTCAGTTGGAAGCACCTGCCCAGTTCTGTGGTTCCTTGGAAGGGACCGGCCACGTGCCCTGACCCTGAGAAGATTTATGTGCCTGCGGAGCATTAGTCCCTGAAGACTAAAGCTGAGGGAATGACAGCAAAATGCAACCAACCTGTTTGGTTTTGCCGGAAGAGGAGTTCAGTGCATAAATAGATGATGCGGAAAAAAGAGATACTCAGCAGTCAGGTCCACTTCTGCCAACTTTCCCCTTGACCCCAGGCCAGTCTTCCTGCTTACGTACCCTCTGTTGATCTCAGAGATCATTTTACTCCAAGTGAAAACTGGGCTGCTGCCTGACGTCATTGAATTAGTCCAGTCCCTCGCTTTGCTTTTCAAGCCAGTGGATAATGGCAATGGGGCAGGCAGTGTTTTTGCCACAGAGGGGTCAGGGAACTGGCTGGTGGCATGCAGAGGGACAGAAGGGCTCCAGGAGCTTGTCCCATGCAGATGGCCAAGTCCCAGCAGTAATACCTAGTGTTCAAATGTGCGCTGATTCAAATTAAGGGCTGAGAAACTCAACATTCATTGCACTTGGTACGTAACATGCATGTAACAGCAGCAAAGGACCAGAGGTGTGTGCGGTGTTGCACTCATGACTTGCACTGGCAGTGAGGCAGGTGTTTATTAAGCTCTTTCAGAAGGGGCTGATCAGCAGCACTAGGAGTTTGGAGGTTTTCTGTTCTCACCCATTGCTGTGCGCGACGTTAGAGCAAATATGTAGCAGAAGCAGTTCCCAGTGAAGGTAACACCAAGCCAAGGCTTCAGGATTTCTCAGCATATAGCGCACAAGAGCATTTTGGTAAAGACAATTTGAATTACCTCAGCTCCAAACCCTGTGAAATGCAGCCAGGTCACCATTTCTGGCTGGGAGCATTTGTGCTGTGCTCTGGGCTGTATTCAGGGAACCTCTGCCTGGCTGTGCCAGCTGGGATGTCCCGACACCCTCCCACCCCAGCCCCTCCAGCTAGTTCCCCAGCACACTGGTGATAACCCACGGCTGGTGCTCCATCGGGAGGAAAGGGAGAAAAGAGAAGGAGATGTTGACAGATCAATCCTTTTCTTTCATTTTCTTTGGCATATTGTGTGTTCAAAGCTTGATTTCAGCTGCTGCCACTGACACTCCCTCCCTCACACGAGCGTCGTGAGGATTCACTGACAAAAGCTGGAAACAGCATTTGGAAGATGAAATGCCTCCAGTGTTAAACACTACTATTACTCCCCCTTGATGGCCACGTATAGATTTTTGTTTCCATTCTGCTTGCCAAAGGATTACTCACCGTTGGCTTTCTGCATCCTCCCAGGCCTTTTCTTACAGATGTGCCTTCTGCAGGCAATTTTTGCCCTGTGCTTTTTCTAAACACCAGCAATCCTTGCAGCAATTACCTAGAAAGAAGACCTTGAAATGCATCACCTGCTTTCAAAAGCCTTCTTCTTAACAGCCCCTTGTGCTCTGACGATTGCCGTGCTCTGAACTGAGACCCTCTGAGGCCCTGAGCTGGTTTAGTTCACAGTGTCCACGTAGAAGGGATGTTGCAACTGGTACAGCTGCATCAGAAATCATACCAGGGCACGGGAGACACATTCGAAAAGCACAGAATTGAAATGTATGCACCCTGCTGCCCTTCAAAGCCAAGGAGGGAGTGTGCAAAATCTTCCCTGGTTGCTTGAGGGATGCAGAGAGGTTTTTACTGACTCAGGTCACGCATCCAGCAGCAGCATCTAAGGGGCGTTCGAGCTCCAGACAGCGGCCAAAAGAAAGAAGGAAGCCCCTCACTTGCTCCATCAGCAATGAGAGGGTTGGGCACATAGAGCCGTGAGGCAAAAAAAATGCAATTAGGTCCTTTATTTAAAAAACAATTTTGATGAAATGTGGAAACCAGTAGATGAGGCTGCAGGGCCAAGATGCAGAGCACTGTGCTCCTTGGGATGATGTGGTTCCTGGGCTCATTAGGAGAACCAGCAATAAATATGCACTGGGAAAGCACACATTAAAGTACAGCCACTTCAAAGGCAAATTTTTTCTTTAGAGGATGAGAGTTCATGCTTGCACTTAAACATACCACCAGCGGAGCCCAGCCAAGCAGCAGGACCACTTGGTGAGGCCATCTGGCCCCTCCGCCTGCTAGCACAGGTCTGTCCCTGCTCCCCTGCCCTCCCACGGGGTCCAGCGAGGGGTCAGTCGGCTTCCCACCATCGCCCTCCCAGAAATTCTTCCAATTAAATCTCTCTCAGGAGCTTTGTATGAGAATTAACTTCTTGCCTTCAGCCAAGCTTTCCTGGATGGCCAGCCAGCCTGTCCTTCCACGGAGGGGAGAGCCTCCTCAGTAGATGGGACTTTCTCTTATGGGACACTGAAAGTATTAATGGGAGCAATCTATGGTGTTATGTGCATTGAAATGTATCTGGGGGTTTTAATTTATTGTGGCATGAGCCCAGCGCTTGCCTGGAAGGGAACAGACTTTGTTCTCAGGGCAGGAATGCAACCTCCAAGAGGTCAGGATGGGACATAGATGATGCTGTTCTGCCAAAACAACCCCATATGCCCAGTCACTGCTGCGTAAAAGCATCGGGCAGCCCAGCCAGGCACAGGATTCAGCTGGAGGTGGCAGATGTCCCCTGTGGGGTTTGTGCAGCTGATGCTGTACGAGGGACCAGCCCTGTGCCATCGCACTCTGAGTATTTTGCAGCCAAAAAATTCTCCTGCTGGAGCCAGGGAGGCATTTGTTGTTGAGTTCCTGGGAGTAAGGCTGACCATTTGTCAATTAGAGAAGCTTAGCACTAGTGTGTTTGTGTCTTTGTCACGGGCCAGGTTTGCCTTCAGGCTTACAACCAAAAACTCCATAACCATTTCCAAGCAGACCAAAACACTCATTAGTGATCTGATGCTGGAAGCATCCAAGTCAGTGGATTTGGTGCTACTGAGCATCATCCAAAAATGCCCAAGCCTGTCACACACTCGCAACCCCAGTGCTCACACAATAAATCAGGGACACACGCCAAGTGGCATGAAAGAGCAGAGCGTGGTCTTGCTGCTACCTCCCCAGAGGAAAGAGAGACAGAAATGCTTTCCCAAAGCGCCCTGAGACTTGAATGTGTATTATCATTTCTCTGCTCCTGCAACAACACCAGATAATTGATGCTGACAGATATAGGTAGGTGACTTATATAAGACATTATGCTGAGAGCGTAGCACTGGCTAGGAGCTTCCAACAGGATCGTTCATGTCCAAACCAGCACCCTGGGAGCTCCGTGTTCATGCTGCGAGGGCTAACTAGCAAACACAAGCAAGTACCACCCTGAAATGCTGATGTGTTATTAAGAGCAGGAGTACCAAAGCCTCTGGCTGACACTGTGCAGGGGAAGGAGAGGGGTGGGAGCCTTACTAGGGAAAGGGTAAATCCATCTCCATCTCCCAAAGAGGGCAGCTCCTTTCTCCGCAGTCACAGGGTGGAGGCAGAGGGCTGGGAGCCAGCCCAGTGCTCACTGCCTCGGCTCTTTTCCCACTTAGTGCCTTGGAAATTAATGTTGAGACCAAATACTAACAGAACGAGCAGCTCTGGGTCTAAACCCCCACTTCAGGTAGAGAGAGGAGATCATAGCGTGTAACAACACGGTTTCCAGCATTGCCCAAGTCTCACCAGCTTTTCCAGTGCTGGAGCAACCTGGCAGCACCAGGCAAGCAAAGAGGTTGTCTGAAGACTGGCTGTTGCCCCATTAAATAGCCCAGATCCTAATTTAACCTCCTCAGCCCTGTTCCTCCCAGCTCCCTTTTCCCCCTTCAGCTCAACAAGGGAACAGTGACCATCACCCTGCCTCTGGGCTCCCCGCTCCCCACCACACGTCCTCCTGAAGGATCGCTGGAGGCCGCCACCATTTTCCTTTTGCTGGTTTCCCACTGAATCATTTCTCTTGCATGTTTGATGGCCCAAACTGTATTAACTGTAATTTTGTATGAAGAGTGACTGTCCATTGGTTTAATAGAGCATTAGATATTGTAATAATTTATTGGCTGTCAGTAATGTATTTATTAGTTACAGAATGTTAATAAAGTGCCAGCTCTTTTCTAGTGTGAGAGGGTTTTTATTGTGTCTCCCTTGAGTGCATCCACCTTCTCAAGCCTGTTATTTGCCCTACATCTGCTTGTGCACATGGGCATACGACACACCCATGGCATCAGTCATCTGCCACAGCCTCATTTACCTGGAAATAAGGAATTTGAAGCAGATATAATCAAAGGATCTTTCATTCTATGTAAGTATACAATTGCAATTTTCCCTTTTCTCCCCCGTGCCCCAATTAGAACAACTTTACCATAGCTTCTGTTTGTTCCTCGGCTTCTTGAAATTAGACTTTTCCCCTTCTGAAGTCCTTGTCTCCATATTTCTATGTCAGACCATCCATGCTTTTTCCCTGGAATCTGTCTGTCCATATCCAGCTGCTGTTTCAGCGCCAGGCATCGGCGGGGCAGAGCATCCTTGCTGCCCTATTGCTTCCTCCCATACTTTGGTTGCAAATCTATTACAAGTAGCAAGCTTTGCGTTTCTTTTCCAGCACCTCTTCACACAAGCCATGCATGCGCAGAGACAAAATATGGGGTTCTGGTTCAACTCAATAAATAGTACTTTTTCCCCTCCTCTCAGAAACACAGTACTTGGAACACCTCCTCTTCCCTTTAAAATAAAAGGAAGCTCTGGCCCAAGAGTTACATTCTAACCAAAGATCTTCTGTTATTTGGGGCATGAAATAGAAGCAAAGAACTTGAAGAAACCAAGAGAAAGTTTTCCATAAATCTCAGCAAAGAAAACATTAGCTATTAGTCCTATGGATCTCACCAGTTTCAGTGATGGAACTTATCACTGGACGCATCCTTGGACACATATCCCCCTATGTCCCACCCTACAGATCAGACAATTATGTGCCAGCTCTGACAAAAACTGATGGCTCTAAAGGAAAGAATTTTTCCTTGTATATTTGTGTTGGGGTTTTTTTCAACATCCTCTGGGATATCTGCATTGGTGCCCAGGGCTCAAATGTCACCAGGGCTGTTCTCAATGCACCAGAGATTTTCGTTCTCCTGTGAGCATGCTTTATTTCAGCTGTTCCTCCTCCACCACCTCATTCCTTTCTTTAAATATAACCCACTCATGGGACAACGCAGGGAAAGAAAAAGGAAAAAACACAACCAGATACTGTCCATGAAAACCTCAAGACTTGTCATCTTTGCAACAGCCACAAGTCAAGAGGAAACACATCCTTTTGTGGAAGTTTCTGCTTTCCCCATGAAAAAGGATTCTTTTTTTGTAATAAGACTCAAATGAGTTCCCAAAGCTTTGGAAAGCAACTGCTTGGCATCCCTAGCTCCTCTTTGTCAAGGAACTGATGGTGTAATTTCAAAGCCTTTCAAGATGTAATCAGACATCTGCTAAATTTTGCATGCAAAGCTGCAGTTGAAGTGTAGCTAATAAAGTAACTCACTAATAAAACATTCATGGAAAACTCCAAAAATGTGTAATTGGGTCATCATTTCATTAGGAGACACTTGTGTTCTCACAAATCTTCGGCAAGTTCAAAGCCCCACCTTGCTGCACCTCCAAAAAAAGAAAAAGCAAGGTGCTCTGGGAGGAGGGTGTTTAATGCAGGATGGTTTCCCACTGGCTGCTGGGCACCCTTGCTGTCTCGATGCACATCTCCGCTGCTCTTGGCATTACACAAGGTTTTTGCAAATAGCTGGATGTTCTTGTGCAAGCAGCAGGTGGCCAAGCTAGAACTAGGGGGGCTTAATCCCAGGATGGGGCTTGGCAGCTTTGGACTTCCCCAAATCCTGGTTTTGAACCCAAAGTCTTGCACGTCTGAGTAGACAGGTCCCTGCAGTGGAAAAGGTGCATGGACTGCCTAGTCAGTAAAGCAGGAGGGAGCAGCTTTCTGTTCATTTTAAGAGCAAGTTGATGATGGAGAAAGCTTTGAGAGCTCCTAGAGAGCCACACTTGTCCTGTCTAGCAGCACCTTCATGCTAATGGAAAAGGCACCCGCCTGCCTGCACAGACACCCCACAGCCGCTCGAGCAAAGCGTTACAATACTCTGTTTGATGGTGACCTCCAACAGCTGATCTGGCACAGGACAACCTCAGCTCCTCCTCCTTCTCCTGTCCTTCTGTCTGCTCTCCGCTCCTTTCCGATAACTTCTATAGCACGGGGAAAATAGCTCTATGTGGCTTTTGTCCATATGTGAAAGGACAAATAACTTGAAAAGATCACAGCTTTTAGAGATTTGCTACTATTTATGCTCCTACTAAAATTTTTCTGTGCTTAAAGTCTCCCTGGAGCAGCCCACAAGCCCAGCACACTCTGGAGAGCTGCAAGGTGGGCTGGCACCTGCATTGCTTTCCCACACACAGCACTGCTCACGTTTCTCAGTGAAAACCATCCTTTTGGTGTTTTCACAGATAGGATGATATTTTTTCCAGGGGCAGGAGGGTCCAGCTGGGACAGGAGCTAGTTAAGCAAGTGAGGAGCAAATGATTTTCTGCTTTTCCTTGAAGCTTCAGTTGTCAGCCCTACAGGGACACAGTGGAGGATCAGCCGCAACCTCCATACTTGCCTTGTCCTGCAGCCCAAGCATAAAGCAGAACTGTTTCCTCCACTTTCGTAACCATCTCATGTTTACCACTGTCTTATTTTAGAGATTTTTTGCTTTCTAACCGTTTCTGTTCTGAAAAATGTTCTCCTCTTCTCTAATTCTCTTTTCTCTTTGCCTTTCTCTCTCCTCCCTCCATGCTCTCTATTGCAGAACCGCATGCACGAGTCTCTCATGCTCTTCGATTCCATCTGTAACAACAAATTCTTCATTGATACCTCCATCATTCTCTTCCTCAACAAGAAAGACCTATTTGCCGAGAAGATCAAGAAATCACCTCTGACCATCTGCTTCCCTGAATACACAGGTATGTGCTGGGGCTGACACAGCACAGTCCGCGACACCCACTACGGCATCGCTGGGGTCTGTATCTCACTCAGAGCTGGGCAGGGGACATGGGAACAGGACACCTTTACGAGGGGACAAAAGCACTTCCCATCTTTGAGAGCCACAGTGCAGCTCCATCATGCAGCTCATGGGATAGGGTCGTGTCCCATTCACGGTCAGTTCTTGCAGTAAAGGTGCATCTGACTATCTGTCTAGGGAGGGAGACGTTCAAGATAAACTGAGATGAGCTTTAATGAGTCTGGCTGTAGGAGAAGCCTTGGTGAGAGCCAGTTGACCACCACTTGAGCCACCTTGTTTGTTGATGAAACCAAGAAGCATCTGCTAGAGAGACCAAGACGTGGATCCTCCAAGCTACATCTCCCTTTCGCATCTTCCCAGAAGTGCCTTTGTGCAGGGTACAGCTGGAGGAGAGAGCTCTTTTAGAGCAGAAATCAGTGAAACAAGAACATGACACATTTTTAAGTGAAACCAACATCATTTGGGGATAAGAACAAAAATCAGGAAAGCTTGATAAGAATAGATCCCCATTCTGAAATTTCTAATGGAAAGAAAAAAAAAATCAGCTCAGATGCAGAGGCTCCAGCATCTCCTGCAATTACTTTGATATCTCTAAACTATTTCACCCAGAGGACACCCACCCTGGACACTAGATCCCGGGGATCTCTCAACAAGACAGCATCCATTCGCTTATGGCGTGGACACACCAGCGTTTCCAGAGGAGGATTTTAGGCTTAATTTTAGGATAAAGGCAGCAGTGTTGGTTTTTTTTCCTCTTAGCCACCTGGTGAGACATTCCAAACTATCCCACATGGAGCTGCACAGCACAACCTGGCTACCCTGGGAAGGGGGATGCTCCCCTCTCCTTCAGCCACCTGCCACATCGAGGAGTAAACTGGCGAGCTGGAAAAGGAAAATAAATCTCCAGATAACAGCAGCTCTTCCAAAGGCGATTTCAGGGGCATCATTCAGGCTCCGTGGCTTCCTGCGAGGAGCCAGGCACAGCCACTCACTGCTGTAAGCAGCTTAATGCAATAATGCACATTTTTCAGCTCAAACATCTGGCCTCTCTCCAGCTCGCTTAACAAAAGCAAACCTCCCCTGGTCCAGCAAGCAAAGGGACAACAGGGGCCCCGCTGGTCCACAAAGCAAGGGGGCAACAAAAACACTCCTGGTCCACCAAGCAAGCAGCCCCAATCCAAAGGGCTTCTGTCCCACCACTGACCGTCACCCACCCCAAGGGCATACAGAGGGGCTCAGCCCTGCTGAGAGATGATGTTGGAGCAGCCACCAGTCCTCCCAATCATACCTACCTACCTTTCTCCCCCCCACCATGCTCCCGTGGGATACAGGGTGTGCCATGGGGACTCACCAGTGACACCAGGGCAGCAGCAAAGCCAGGAGGTGCACCCCTCGGCCACAGCCCAGCTGGACACAGCTAGAGGCTGGTGGTCTTTGCCGGGAAGAAGAAGGGATCCCTGGGAGAGGGCAAAGCAGCAACACTTGGGGAGGGAGGAGTCTCCAACAGAGCCCAAGTGCTCTGCAGTTTAGAATCATAGAATCACCAGGTTGGAAAAGACCCACCGGATCATCGAGTCCAACCATTCCTATCAATCACTAAACCATGTCCCTCAGCACCTTGTCCACCCGTCCCTTAAACCCCTCCAGGGAAGGTGACTCAACCCCCTCCCTGGGCAGCTGTTCCAGTGCCCAATGACCCTCTCCATCAAATATTTTTTCCTAATGTTCAGCCTGAACCTCCCCTGGTGGAGCTTGAGGCCATTCCCTCTCGTCCTGTCTCCTGTCACTTGGGAGAAGAGCCCAGCTCCCTCCTCCCCACAACCTCCTCTCAGGTAGTTGGAGAGAGCAATGAGGTCTCCCCTCAGCCTCCTCTTCTCCAGGCTAAACACCCCCAGCTCTCTCAGCTGCTCCTCTTGTTCTCCAGCCCCTTCACCAGCTTCGTTGCTCTTCTCTGCACTCGCTCCAGAGCCTCAACATCCTTCTTGTGGTGAGGGGCCCAGAACTGAACACGGGATTCAAATGGGGCGACAAGGGGAGGTGGGGGTTTTAAGAGGGAATAATGGAAGATAAAGAGAGTTTGCCTCTTTTTACTTAGTGGGCCTCTATTTTATTGGGTGTGGGGCAGGAGGGTGGTGACTCGCAGCCCTGACGCCCCCCGCTCTGTCCCCTCACAGGTCCCAACACCTACGAGGACGCGGCTGCCTACATCCAAGCACAATTCGAAAGCAAAAACCGCTCCCCCAACAAGGAGATTTACTGCCACATGACGTGCGCCACAGACACGAACAACATCCAGGTGGTATTTGACGCCGTCACCGACATCATCATTGCCAACAACCTGCGGGGCTGTGGCTTGTACTGATCCCCCCCCCCCAACCCCGGCGCAAAACGACTTCTTTGGGGGCGATTCCAGCACCGGGAGAGAATCAACAAAAAAATTAAAACAAAGAAACCCCAAGGCAACCACACACAGACACACACACACGGCACACGCGCGCGCGGGGAAAAAGAGGAAAAAAAAAAGCAACAAAAAAAAAAAAAACAAAACAAGAAAAAACAAAACAAAAAGTGAAACAAAATGGAAAAAAAAAGGATTGAATGAGAGAAAAAAAATGGTAATCATAATCAACTTGGTAAATAAAAAGGCATAAGGAAAAGTTATATATACATATATATATATATAAAAAAACGAATCCACCCCCCAACCCATTTAGTTTGTGGGAAGGAGCCGTGGGCAGCCCCGACCCCTCACACGCAGCCGGGGGAGCCCTGGGGTTCGGACCCCAAGCCCGACACCCCCAGGACCCAGCGGGACGAGAGGGGCAAGGGGGCAGCCCTCGGGGTCCCCCCAGAGAAAGGGAGGCCGGATCCTGCCCCCGGCGCTCTGGGGCGAGGGGGGGGTTCTCCTCCCATCCGTTGTTTGACCGTGGGGGTTTATTTTTTAAGTACTAATATTATTATTAATAATTATCGTGGGTTGTTTCTTTTGTTTTTTTAATTATTACGATAATGATGATTCTTTATTTCCATTTCCAGCACAAAGCTGGCCCTGCCCAGCCGTGGCCCCTGCCCAGGCGAGCCGCTGCCTCCACAAACGGAAAGATTTATGTGTTTTTTTAAAAAAAAATGAGGGCAAAAAATGGAAAACTACCCCCCTCTGGCCAGAAATCAGAGGTAAAAAGGGAAACAACAGCAGCAACAACAAAATCTTTTCCCATTTCCCATCCCCAGCACGGTGGCTGCAGTGGGAGCATCTCCTACCGCTCCCTCTCCGGGGTCTTTTGGGTTCAATTTTCTGGAATTCCCACCCCATTTGAGGCCAAAGCCCTCCCTGCTCAGCAGGTTTTTCCCTTCATTTTCCTGGTTTAATCACTCCCTGTTCCAACTGGCTCTCCGGGTTCTCATCCGAAAGCACAGCTCAGCCAGGCTGCCTCCCTCCTGCGGGGCCCATGGGGAGGGTCACACATATATAGATATATATTCTATTTTATCTTATCTTTATTTTATTTTTTTGTTTAGGGTATTTTTTTGCTTTCGTTTGGTTTTTATTCATTTTTAACTCTTCCCAGTGAACGCTTTTTTGTGCTGCTTTTCCCTCCTCCCTCTCCTCCCCGGCCCTCTCTCCCGATAGTGAATGGTGTTTTTTCTCTCTCATGTTGGGATGTTTGTGCTGAATAAATAAAAAAAAAAAAAGGGGGAAAAAAAAGGAAAAAAAAAACTTAAAAAGCAAACTGTAAAAAAAAAAAAAGCAAGGATGAAGTTAGAAATTTTAAAAAACACACACAAAATCACAAAAAATAATTTAAAAAGTAAAAAAAACAGAAATCGAATGTAGTGTTTACATCGAAGCCACCGTTTTCATGACCGATCCTTCATCATTTCTACTTTGATTCATAACCAGACGTCTTCACGGTTTCACTTTTACGAGTTACCTTTGCTGAAGCAGAGCAGTCACTCCTGTTTAAAAGAAAACGAATAAATAAAGAGGAAACTAAAATAAAAATATTATATATATATATATAAAGCGCCAGGTCTTTCTAAGCCTTTCTATTACCAATCAGTGAGGTTTCTGTGATATATTACACACTGCCAATCTCTTTCTCTGACTAATGGAAAAATTCATGTGTAGCTCAATAAAGAGAATGTTTGTCTGTACCCTGGGCTTGCCCCTCCCACGCCTCTGCCTGCTTCTTTCCCCCGCGCCTGCCTAATTCCTTGCTAAGGGAGGAAGGAAAAATACTAAAAAAATCACATTTTTAGGGGGGTTATTGGGTTCAGGAGGGACTGAGCTAAGAACTGGGTGCAAATCTTGGGCAAATCAGTGTGTGGAAACCTTTCAGGATGGCTCAGGTTGCTCCAGAGCATCACCAGGAGTAAAAATTATCCCTCCCACAAGCAAGAAAATATTGTTATTTCTTTGGGGAATGCAACGAGAGTCACCAGGGTGAAGCCTTCAACTTGTAGCAACATCAAAAACCCCACAGCGCATGAGTTTTTTCTCTGAGATATAGGAGTAGGTTCTAAGAAAGCTGATTTTTTTCCTTCCTGCTGTAGGAGCGATTATGAGGTTTGGGTTTTCTTCCCACCATTTGGGTTTTTCTCACAGTTTGGGCTTGTTTCTCTGCAGTTTGGGGTTTTTTTCCCCACAATTTGGCATGGGGTTTTTTTTGCAGTTTGGTGGGGCTATTTTCACATTCTCAGCTATCCCAGGTCCCCTGGCTCCACACGTGCCGGCATCAGGCACCGTGTTGGCAGGTGGGACACTCGGGAGCTGGTTGCCCCTCGGTGCAGCTCTGGTATCACTTGCGACCAGGCTGGTTTCTCAGTCTTGATGGGCTGAGGACAGGCTGGTACCGTGGCCACCTTCCCAAGCCACAGGAATGCTGCACACCCGGTGAAGGAGACCCAGGGAAGGTTTTCTGAACAGCCAGGAGCCCCCAGCAAAGCTTTCTGGTGGGCGTCACACCAGAAGGGAAGGCTGGTTAGAAAGGATGCTCCATCAGGCAGCAGCATCTCCTGACCAACACGGTGTCTCCAAGGCTCCTGCTGCCTGCAGCAATCCAGAAGCGGCTCGTAGTGACGCTGGGGAAGTCATTTGGGCTTCTCCACAATAACCTGCTTTTCCAAGGGTTCAGAGCCAGCCAAGGGGCCACGGCTGGTCCATGTGCTCCTCTGCTCAAGCCAGCCTTTCATCACTCAAGTGGGATGTGTTGAAGGCAAGACGCAGCCAGCAGCTGGCCAGGAACCGCTGCCAAGGGAGCAAAGGGAAGAGGTCCCAGGAAAAGGTCAGGAATGCAGCAAGAGAAGTCCAGAAGGAATAGCCCAAGAGCCCCTGAAACATCCCCACTGCTCCCTGGTCGAGTCCCCGGAGACATCCTCCACCCACAGAAGCCCCTTCACTCCTCTCTGTTGCAGCCTGGGCCATTGCAGGACCTCAGGCAAGAGGGTTTTATCCAGCCTCGCAGCACCTTCTCCTTCCCAATGATTGCTGCTGGGTGAAGGACTGGACTCTACAGCACACAGAGAAGGCTGGTGGCCAAGAAGGGCTGCTTTACTGGTACCTTTCCAGGCATGCACAAATATTAAGGGACTGATTTGAATTATTTGGGGGTTTTAGTGGTGAAATTTGGGGTGGCTGAGGCACTGCACAGCTCAGAGAGTGAAAGTGGCTTGTGCAGTGCTGCTGCCCAACTAATTCCTGGGGAAGCAAGGGCTCTTCACCATCTGTATCTGAGAAGGGGTACAGAACCCTCCCTGGTGTGGGCAGGCTGGGAGGAGACCTGCCAAGGTGGTGATCTTGCAAGCCCAAACCTGGATCAAAACGTGCTCTGGCTGCAGGCAACCCTCTCACAAGATCAACCTAAGGACCTTCTGCATCATTATGTACAAAATCTCCCAGAAATGCAGGGAGAAGTCAGGAAAGCCAGATCCCGGAGAAGGATTTCTGAGCTGTTTTCTCCTCTCCCATCTGTGTTCCCAGAGGTACAGTGATTCTGCTGCTTGAATAAAGACCCAGACTCTGTACTGCACACACGTACAACAGCTCTTGTCCCTCCCATGTGCTGCCAGACAGTTCAAAACCTCATTTTATTTTTATAGCCCCTCAAGACACAGTCTCTCTTGCATTTCCACGTTCACAGCACAACTGAATTCCAGCAGCAACTACTGCTCTGCAGCCTGGGACAATCTTCCTAAATGTGGTGTTAAGCGGCTGTGCTCCCTCTCATCGTGGCAGAAAGGGGCAACCAAAGGGACCTAAAGCGCAGGTGCTACATTTACAAACCAAACGCAAGCCAGGAACATGAAAAGTCACACTACAGACATTTGCAAACCACTTCCAACACTGATCAAGATTTTATTTTTGGTTGGTTTTGGTTTTTTTTAACAATAAAACCCAAACAACTGTGCTCTGAGCAAAACCAAAGACCTCAAGAAGAATCCATTGAGGTTTACTAATAGCATTGCAAGTAAGGCTTCCCGAAGAGTTTTATTGAAATAAATTATTGTCACCTAAACATCAATGTGACTCTTCTCATTAAATTCACCTTCAAACCTCCTAAAAACCAACAGTAAAAAAAGTTAACTAGCAATTCTAGGTAATACTGAGCTCCTTCTAAAGAGCAGTGACACTAGAACTCACTTCTCAGTTTAAAAATTAAGTCAAACTCATCTACCCAAGCTGGCATCGGCAGCTCCGAGCGCATGTTGTGTCAAAAGTTCATTAGAAAAGTTCCCGGTGAGCAGGTTGGGCTGCAGCCGGTCTGAGCTCCAGCTGCCCCAGTTCCTCCAGTCTGCCCAAACAAACTCACAGGGAAGTTGTAGGGTAAAAAAAAATGAAATAAAAAAGGGAGATATTGGAGCTATCTCCATGAAATCCCATCTGTGTTGCTCTGGAGGCCAGAACGGGCAGGTTTTTCTATCCTAGTCCCTTGGCTCATGGTTAACACTGAATCGCTGGGGCTGCAACCTCACCACACGCCCCTGGTTTTCACTCAGTTCTGTCCCTTGTTTCTGGCCACAGGAGGCAAAGGAAAACAGTGCAGCCCTGGGGAGTGAACAGAGAGCCCAGCAACAACAAACAATTTTACACAGAAATCAAAGTCAATCAGCACTTCACTGCACAATTCATGAATTTGCTTTTCTGCATTAAGTACCTAGACAACATCCAGCCTAGGATCTGACTTTCCATCAATGCTACCCAGGCCCTTCAAGCTGGCCTACATTGCACCCTTCGCTGTTGACACAAACAGGGACTGAAGCGTGGGCGCCTGCTCATCTAACGTGGGGTTTGCTGCAAATTTCCAAGCTTTCTTCCTTCTTGTAGTAACTCTCCCTGATCTCGAGCTGAATGTGGCAGTGCCCTTCACAACCTGCACCCACAGCTGCTGGTTGGGAACACACTTTTCCCCAGCCTCTGCTGTGCGGTCAGCTTAATGCCTCATGCATAGCTGCGGAAAACATGCCCGTGGTTTAAAAATCGCCTTTCGTTTGTGGAGGGGACCAATGTCACATAGAAAACGTTACAAAAAAAAAGAAGTTAATCTGTCAGCTGTCCAAACATGACCATACCACATGCTTTATACAGCAGAGAGGCAGCCAGCTCGCTCGGCAGCACAGCCAGCTGAACTCTGAAGAGATACTTCCCTGCTGGTAGAGAAAGCGCAGGGCAGGGTTGGGGGGCAGGGTGTATTAAATTTATTTATTTGACATTGCTCACGAGGAGAAGGAAGGAGGGGCAACAAGCGCTAAGAGTTTTGTTGCATCTGAAGTCTCCGTTCAGCAGCAGCTGCAAGCGTCCTGCGACGCAGGGTGACGGGATCGGCAGATGCTCCCTCAGGCGGAGGAGAGGGCTTTTCTGTGGTCAATTCCTCATCAGAGGTTTTGTTTAAATAACGCCTGCAAGAGGAAAAAGGAAAAGATGGGTGAGCAGAGCCCACATCATTTTGGCTCTGGAAAATACTTCACTGGTACATCCACAATGTAACGAAGGGAGGGTGCAAAGCCCACTGAAAGCAGGAAAACACCTTGATAAAAGTGCACACAGACTACATACTCAAGATCTAAATAGCCTGTATAATCAAGGATAAGACTCTGCAGAGCTGGCAGAAGCTCTTAGTGCTTGTGCAAGATCCTTGTGCCTGTGGGAGGGAACCAGCGCTAAAGCTGGGAGCTCTACTTGGAGCAATTCACTCCAGGTGAGTCACCGCATCTCTCCACTCCTGTTATCCCACCACCTGTGAGCATGGCAGTGTCCACCACAAGAAGTCACTTCATGACGACGAATAAGCCTTCGACAGGAAGGGCACTAGGGCTGCCAAGATAAGGCAAAATTACAAAGAAGCAGCTGCTAGACTTAACATCCCAATGAATTTTTACACTTGGCAACAAAACATGGTAGTTTGCAATTGCGCAGCTCTTCAGGGCAGGAAGAGAATCAGAATACCAGAAAGTCAGAAATACTTTGTCTCCATAAATGAAATTTTTCACACATGAAGGAAAAATCATTCAATGAGCAAGTCTATATATAGACAAACTTGCAAAAGGTGTCATACCCCCAGTTATATGAAAGCGTTTCACTGGGGGGGGTTTGAAAAAAAGAGCGTAGGTAGTATGATAACGCCACAGGACTCAACATAGTTTCGGGAGGTCCTTTCAGCAGTCTCGCTGTGATACAACGGAAGAGACAACATTTGTTACAAATGCTAAAACCACTGAAGCACCCTCTCTTCTCCATTTAATCAGCCATTGGTTGCTAGTAGGCTCACCAACATGACTGGAATACGTGAAAAGAAGCTAAACTCTGCCTATGACACCTATTACTAATTAGGCTCAAAGAAACAAAGTTTGTCGTTCTCTCTTCAGTGGTGTTGACCTGCTGGTCATGAGCTCTCCTGGCGTGCTTTAGTCATTTGCTGACTCTGTGTTGGTTAGTGCTTAAACACTCACTCTGTGTTTGGAAAGAGTAGTGCCTGACAGTAATTTCAGGTGTAACAGCACCCACAGTATGGGCTGACACCTATGCCAGGAGACAAGCCACAGGGGACTAGAGGACTCAGCACATGTAACACGTTCTCACTTATTACAGGCTCAAATTAAAGTCCACTGATGCAAGAGAAATCATCCTCTGCTTTCAAAGAGCTCTGGAACAATAACTTAGGAAGCTGTGTATATTTTGGGACACGTGATGCTATTTTAGAATTGGGTTTATCAGCAATGGTTGCCTTAAAAGCGCACCCTGAGCTTGCTGTGGTATATATTCATTCCTCTTACTACTTTTTGCATCAACCCAAGCTCTCAGTGGTCATAATCCATTTGAAACCCATTCTAGGGAACTACAAATGAGTGGCCAGGCTGGAGTTTTAGGAAGGAACATACTTTCGAGCTTGCTGCAACAAGTCCTCCTTCCGCTGAACCAACATACGCTGTCTTTCATCAGCTGACTTTGAAAAGCGACTTCCCCTGGCCTCGAAATCTTCTGCTTCACTAGGCTCTGCTTCCGTTTCGTTGAATTCCACCATTTCTTCCAGTCTTGAGTTCAGTTCAAGTGGCACTCTCTCAGTCTAAGAGAAAAGGAAAAGAGTCATAAAGCTTTGCAAAATTTGCTAAGAGCGCTTCTTTGCATCAAATCCACAAGCTACAAAGAACTGCCATTATCTGAGGCACTGGAAGAAACAAGATTCTCACCTGCTGTACCAAACTCCCTTGTGCTTCACTGAAAACCCCAGCCAAAATATAGAACAAAGCTATTTCAAAACATGTTCAAACAGCCTGTGTTCTATAATGCTGTATTTTTTATGCTATGCCTGAAAGTAATCTCAAACATTAATTACTCATAATTAATGCTCTACAAAAATGGGGCATTTGAAATAGCCAGATTTTGCAGCTGACTTGACAAGCAACACAACAGGAAAGAGCTGAAAAAGCAGAAATCCATATAGTAAGGAAAGAATGGCAAACGGATCTGTAAAGAGGATGAGTGCTTGAGAAGGGAATTTATGAGGCTTCGGTTCGCTGAAATTATCATCTATCTGGGCTGCAGGACTGAGGCTGGCAACTGTCCCAAGCACGGCGTGTCAATAAGAGAAGCTGGCAGCCCTGCACACACCACTCTCCGCACCCCTGACAGCTGGTCGACAACGCTAACGTGAAATTTGAGCTGATGAATGATGACGCTGGCAAACTAGCATAGGTGAAACAGCATTTTCTGATCACATCCTGTCATATACAATCAGATCAGCTCTGAGATGGAAAAGCAAAATGTTTCTGAGCGTGGTAGCGTCAAGAAACAAATCACCTCAATGAAGGGCTTAAGGGTTTAGCCCATCTGGTATCCCAGAGGTGTACTCAAGCAAGTAGGATGCGTTGGAGAGGTATTAGCCAAGTCAGCTCCTACAGCCCCATTTCAGACCTTTGCATAACCACTGCAGGAGCCTCAGCAGCTGCTTACGTGGGCTCCACAGCAGGACCGCTGCTCAAGTCCCAGCAGCATCACAGCTTGCAACACACAGGCCTCAGCAACTGACGTGAAAAAACAAGTTGAGTCATTCCAAAGCCCTAGAGATGTACCAGTAATACCATCTCCCCAAGGCAACGCCTTCAGAGAGCAGAAATCAAGACAAGCGTCACTTCCCACCAACCAGGTGAATGAAGCAGGAATGCCAAGGGCCAAGTGAGAGCAGCAGGAACACTGCAGCCTCAAACACAAGTACATGTGTTCAGCCTATCTCAGCAAAACCCCCAGTGTGCTAGAATTTACGGAAGGGCTCCCCATACCACACACACTGGTGTGTTGGGATAACATGATGGGGGACTGTTGGAGTGCTTCAAAGTAACACCACAGGCCAGAGAAGGAAGTGAGAGCTCCATAGAAGGATCCCATGGATTGGACTCAGGGCCAAGATTACCCTGCACAGCTTTGCTTCTCCATGTCAACCTGTGTAGTAATCGGAAGCACCAGTCGGGTTGCTCCATACTGTTTCCTCTGGGTCTGCTGAGGTTAAGCAGTGAAGAAATTCTTTATTGTGAGGGTGGTGAGGCACTAGTCCCAGGTTGCCCAGAGACGAGGTGGCTGCCCTATCCCTGGAGGTGCTCAAGGCCAGGTTGGATGGAGCTTGGAGCAACCTGACCCAGTGGGAGGGGTCCCTGCCCATGGCAGGGGGGTTGGAACTGGATGGGCTTTGAGGTCCCTTCCAACCCAAACCATTCCATGATTGTGGGTGATGTTCAGCCAAGATCACTTTGTTTATTTCCCTGGGCCATTTGTAGCAGAAGATGCAAACTATCTTAAACTTTTTTTTCTGCAGTGTTACAAAGACACAAAAAATCAATAGCCAGAGCCCATTCCTCCATCTGAGCACAAGAGTAGCAACCAAGGAGGTTTTAGAGACAGAAATATCAAAACTAATTGAAGTAAAGGTTGTGACACACCTCAGTATGACAGCAGATCTCAGATGCAGAAACCTGGACACTAAAGAAACTACTCCTCCTTCAGACTCCAAACGATAGAGAGCTAGTTTTGTGAAAGCCAAGGGATGTCTCAGGATTGTCTCTACGAAGAGTCACCAAGTATTTAAGCAATGACAATAACGCAGATTCCCAAGGCAACACAGCAAAAGCTGCATCAAGCAAGCTCCAGCTTTATAACAACAGCTTACATTTAGGTCTGAAGAGTCCTACCCGGTCTCCACCCAGGATTACAGAAACACATAAACAACACACAAAACATTTTAAAGGATAATCTTTAAATACGTTTTAGCACATGAAAATACAAGCTTGCAGAAAGCAGCTACAGCTGCTCAGGGATCTGTTCTTATAGAGAGTAACAGCACAGTCAGAATAGGGGGGAGGGAGGGAAGATATGATAGGGATAAAGAGCGAGCGCGTCGAGCATTATGCACACTGCTGGAAGTGTCAGCATTTCAATGCACAACTGGAGAAAAGGATGTGCACAGCATCTATCAAGAGTACAGCCCAGGACTGTTAGAAACTGACAACAATCAGAGCATGGGCAGGGACACCTCCCACTGGATCAGGGGCTCCAGGCCGCATCCAATCTGGCCTTGAACACCTCTGGGGATGGGGCAGCCACCACTTCTCCACGCAACCTGGGCCAGGGCCTCCCTACCCTCACAGGAAAACATGTTTTCCTAAGATCTCATCTCAACCTCCCCTCTTTCAGCTTAAAACCATTCCCCCTCGTCCTGCACTCCCTGATCAAGAGGCCCTTCCCTGCTTTTCTGGAGCCCCTTTCAGTTGTGGAAGCTACTCTAAGGTCTCCCTGAAGCCTTCATTTCTCCAGGCTGAATAACCTCAACTCCCTCAGCCTGTCTTCGCACAGGAGGTGCTCCAGCCTTCAGATCACCTTTGTGGCCTCCTCTGGACTGGCTCTGACAGCTCCATGTCTCTCCTTTGCTGTGAGGTCTCACGAGAGCCGAACAGAGGAGCAGAATTGCCTCCCTCACCCTGCTGGTCACATTTCTTTTGATGCAGGCCAGGATACTGCTGGTTTTCTGGGCTGCAAGTGCACATTCCTGGCTCATTGCCTACCCCAGGCTCTTATCTTATATACCCATCTCCATCACCTCTTCTTCAGCCTCAATTGCAGTACCAAACTAAATGAAATGCTTTTCTGCCTTGCAACCCAGTAATGAGGGAGCTGCCACAGTTCACGTTTAGGAGTAACAGGTTTCCTACTTAGGTTTCTAGAGACTGCAGAGGCAGAAAGTCATACACCTCATAAATTCATTCTCTCTCTAGGCTGGCAGAAAGGGAAGTTTATAAAACAGAAGCCCTCATGATTTTGCTGTTACGGTCAGGGAAAATAAAAGCGGGATGAGACCTTAATCTACTGACAGGCTAGTTTTTTTAATTCCTGTCACAGTTTAGCTGGAACACATTGTTTAAAAAAGCTGTTAGCGAAGCACAGCAATACCCATTACTGTGCTTTGTAAGTCAAATGATTGCGGTCTCTTGGTGCTGTTTGTATCCCACTCCATTCACACCAAAGCTTCCCACTGTCTCCCAGTGCTTCCTCCAGGACACAAAAGACTTCTTATACCCAGAAGAGAAGTACTACTCATTTTAAGGGAAGTGTTTGGGGATGTACAGAATGGGAAGAGGAAGAACAAAGCATCCTGCTCTTTACATTCCACAGACGGGCATTCAGCCTAACCAGATATGAACAGACATCATCTTTTTCTGTTCTTCGTGTCACTTGAGAGCACTTGCCTTCAAGGAGGAAAAAGAAAAGCACACAGATCAGTCCTTGCAGAAGCGCTATGCTGAACTCTTACTGCAGCTGTATGACAGTATGAGTTCTGGTGTGAAACGCAAGGAAGGGCTCCAGTAGTCTGACGTGGAACTGAACAAAATGCACTTATCGGTCCATGAAGCTTCTAATTGTGCTTTTCACCCATTTTTATGCCACTTTACCTGGGTGACAGTTTCAGTATCCTCCTGATCAGTACTGTGCCGCTCCACAGAGCTGTTTAATGCGGGTCTAATGCTATCCACACGCTGAAATGCAAACATCATGGGTTTAATAACAGTGTGTGAAACAGCAAAACAAAAACAAGTGCTTTGAACACATTCCAACTCTGTTCTCTGCAACGTCATGTGTTATGTTCAATTTAGAAACAGATAAGCTAGCAATAAACAGAATGCACTGTGTGAAAGAGAATTCTCTGTGCTTCCCCACGTGCAGACTCCAGATAACAGTCCTATCTGATGTGCACAGAACCAGAATTTAATATTCTTATTAACAGAAACATTGTCCCCAGACTGCTTTACTGAAATTTGCGATCACTAATTAAGAATAAGGCATCATTTTGCCGACTACTTTCTTTGCAGAAAAGCTTCCTAAGTGGTACAATTCAATTATCTGTCAGCAGAAAAATCAACTGGAAATGTTCTAAAGGCTCTGAACAAGAGTGACCCAGAAGAGCTGCTTTAGCTGAGAAAATATTTGTCTCTAATCTGCTCAGGATATTTTTAATATATTTCTGGTACGTGACTGAATTTATTGCATTTACAGCAACAAACAAAAACCAAATCTCGAGGTTCTTTTCTAGAATTTGGCACTAAATAACATGTTTGAGACTGTACGGGCAAGCACTCCACACATCCTGCAGTCCAATCACATCAAGAAGGGGCAAGCTACAGGGCATGGGTGATAGACCCTAACTTTCCTTCATAAAGAAAATACCCTGTATTACAAATGGATAACGCTAAAGCACACCTGAGATCCACCTGAATACACTAAAAGGCTTTCTAAGAGCCACAGCAAGGAACACGTAAGTATACCTCAATCATACACCACTGCATAGAATCATAGAATAACCAGGTTGGAAGAGACCCACCTGATCATCGAGTCCAACATTTCAATTAAGTGAGATGCAAGACATTTCAGTTAAGTCAGATGGAGATTTAACACACACTTGGACTGCCAAAACAGGTCTGGCACTTCTGACTGCAACATCTTTAAACAGGTAACATCTGAGGAATAATACTGCATTAAACTAATCTGGATTCACCAGTGCTTCAACATTCCCCTCATTCAATATTAACAGGCTCGGTTCTACGGCATGTAAGAAAATCAGTCATTTTAGGTGCATGATCTTGCAACTTACCTGTGTAGGGAAAGGCACCTGGATGCGCCCTTCTAAGATGTTGTCAGTGGTGATCTCTGCGGAACGGGTTAGCTGTAGATCTTGTAGAACTAAATGGTAAGGAACCTGAGGGAACATCTCCTGAATCTGATGGGCCTGGAGAAAACAAGGTTTATATAGTAAACATCACCAGTGAAAAAAAGTTAGCTGGTAAACCTCCCAGTAGCAAGAGACAAATACCAAACAGTTCAAAGATGCTATTTATGATGTGATAACCCAGGCACAGGAAGAAAAACAGAAAGAAAACCCATGCTGGCACAGACTTACAGGGCAATATTTTGATTCCATTGAAGCCAATAGCAAACTGCAACTCCTACGGAGACACTACACACTCCCAGAAATTTAGATTCCTGAACAGTGCTTTTAGATGCAAAAAGGCTTCAAGAGCCTCCCAACCCTCTCTTTGTGACAGCCTTTTTAACAAATATCTACACAAAATTCACAAGTAACTGGACGTTAGATCAACACTGAAAAAATAAAATATTGTTTTTCTTTATCCCAGATGGGTCCCAGTAAGGACAAGTGGAATAATTTTTAATAACGTACTCTTTGCAGCCATGCTGACTACAAACCAGTTTAATAGGACTGGAAAGCTCAAGTAAACTGAACTGAGCCTCAAGGGAACTGTTATTACTGAATTACTTAAATAATAACCAAATTAAATAGATAAAAGTAGGAGGAAAAAATGCTTTGTAATCAATTAGGTAGACCTCATTAAATATTAAAATCCATATTTTAACTAATGGTGAAAGTTACGGGGATGGGGTTGAATGAGAACAACAACAGCAAAAGAAGGCTGGAAGGAGTTTGGAGAGTAAGTAAAAACTATGTACCAGCTGACAGTGAATTCAAACGTAAGCAAACCTAACTCTCCATTGTACTAACCCGGGACTAAAACAACTGATCTAGTATTTCAGGCTCTAGCCTTACCCTCGAAAATCTTCCTTAGGTTTTCATTCAGTAACACAAAGGAGAATTTCACTTATTTTCTACTAAAAATGTGCCATCCATAATAGTTCACTAACCTGAGCTCTTCCATTGTAGTAGGCATTTTAATATAAGTTGCTATTGTGCTTTTAATAACACACGATGGTAAGAAATTAGAACCGATCTTCAATAAAAGCCAAATTATGTCACTGTGTTCAGTAAAAGAATAACTAAACTGACCTTAGATGGAGAGTTCCTGCATATTTCAGTAGCAAATCACCCACCTCAGATCCCCTAAAACTGGGACTTATCCTGTTGAGGCTTAGACAGCAGTGAAGGCTATGGGAGAGACCTCACATTCAGCAAATTCCATTACTTTTATGGGATACCTCACTGAATACTTACTAACATGCCACAGGGCATTTTAGGAACTCAAAGGAAACAGCACTTCTCAAACTAAACGAGTTGTGTGCTTCATGAGGCTATCTTCTTCTCTTTCTGCATTACATTAGTATTTATGTATTAAGTCCTCAAACCTGGGATTCCATCCTCAACACGACTATCATCGCCATCAATCAGCAAGAGTTGGCTGTGCTACAGAGCACCCCATCTCAGACTGACAAGACACTCAAGCAGCAAAGGCTGTCTTGGAGTTTTGTGTTACTAAAAATAAATACTAAAACAATCAAAAGCTACAGAACGGGTGTGATCGTATACCACTTAAGCAACAGCCAAATTCTCCAGTTACAGACTCACACCCTTTGCCACTGCAAGTTGTGAGCAAAGATAAGTAGTGAAAAAAGCTGAACTCGTTGCACTAAGCGAGCTGAGGAAAAAGACTGCTCATCTACACAGAAAGCACACAATTTTTCTCCCTCATTTACCTACCTCCAGGCCTGTACTGTTATGTTTGCACTTTTGAACCAACACATAGCCCTAACTTCACTCAAATAAAGCTTCTCTTCCTCAAAAGAGCAGCTGTCATGTAGCACCTAAACACTGTTTTGACTTCCTTCCCTCTGATGTTCTCCATCTACAAGTACCTCTTTCCCTGCCACAACCCAAACAGGAAGGCTGAGGTGCAAGCTATTAAAGCAGACTTACCATAGCATTAAGCTGGGAGTTGCTGGCTTGTGTGATACCGAGGATGTTTGTAGTGTGCATCACTTCTACCGAAAAACTGGGTAGCCAGCTGGCAATTCGAGAGCCTGAGAATAAGAAATGACCAAAGTCAAGCAAGAATACAAACCTCAAAGCAGGCAAAATACTTTTACATGTATGTAACGTAAATCTTCGTATTTCCAAAGGTACATATGGGGTTCTGCTCTGCAATCCATCCCTGAGGTCTCCAAAAACACACATGGCTGGAAAAAGTCAGCAGCTGCCTGCTCTCTTGAAACACAAATAACATAGTGGCTTAACACTCTTGAGGGCCACATGAGGATCAAGGAAACAACACATTCTTGTTTTCTTGTTTTACTATTCCTATTAAAGGGAAAATTAAAATAACCTAGAGCCAAATTCAGTTCTGTGATACGTCAGTAACTCCAGCAATTTTACTAAAAGCAGGTCAGCCTCTAAATAGTCTGAGCCTGGTCCCAAAATGTGTCAACTATACCTGCCTGGCAGCACTGAGAAACGGTACTACAAAGGCACGCAGAGTAACCAAACAAAGTGACTGCTGCCATTGCGTGCTTGGGATCAAAAGAGTAGGGCTGGCTCCTTCCTCCTTCATTTCCATTTCAATAAACCCAGGATTTGCTCTGTGTTTTTTCTCCTCTATGTTCATACTAATTTCGCGGGTCTCCAAGCCACAGAAGAGCACTGTGGGGGACAGCTATCAAAACCCACAGTGGCGTTCTGAATATTAATGCCCTTTGGAGACCTAAAGCACCCCAAAAGTGTGAGCCATGCAAGAAGGTATCAGCCAGTCACAGTGTACCTAGAAATGTCTAACCCTTCTCTGCTCCTTATTCTCCTCCCACAATCTCCAAAGACTGCAAAACCAGCGCAGACACCGAATGGGTCCCTATGTAAGTTTAAAGTACCTCAGCTACATGATGGGAGCGCCACAAGGACAGAGGCCCAAGCTGAGTATTTGCACTAATGAAACCTACTGAGAAGGAACAAGACTGCCATCAAAAACCTGGGAAACTGTGGAAAACAAGCACATGCCGATAACAGCGCTATAAATAAAGATCTGGAAGATAAGCAACAGAAATTGCCTCTTTCAGAACAAGTTTGTCTGCACACAGAGAACTCATCACTGTCTGAAATCACATCTGCTTTGTGAGTGCTTAAGACAACACTGAAAAAAAACATGTAGAACTGCTCCAGTTACATGATCCCTTCTAACAGCAAGGTTCTACAGACTTCCTCACCTAATCAAGCACCACACATTTCTTGCAAATTGAGTGGCAAACGGATTATTAACAACATCACATTAGCTAGGGATAGGGGAAAGATGAACTTTTAGACTGCACCACATAGGGTTTCTTCCTCCTTGACTGTCACTGATTAACCAGCCACCTGGTAACAGAATAAGACACATGAATTTCCCACTCTGCTGGTCAACATCGCACACAATGAATAAATGCCAGCAGTGAAATTGTTAACCACAACAAATCAAGTCAAAGGGAGATTTTGTACAAAATCTTTCAGGACAGCTCTGGACAACCTCAGATACGCTTCTCTGAGCTCTTCCAAAAGTACTATAAGAAACATAAGTAGACACACAGTTTAAAGTTCAATTGAAGCATGGACAGAATTCCCTTTTACAGAAGGCTGTTCCCTTCGTTTATCTAAGCAACAGCACCCAATTTACTTAGCTCACCGTCAAAGTGGAAGAAGTGATTGTGCTGGTTCAAGCGTGGTCTGCCTTCCGCCACTGCCACGGGGACGAGGTTCTCATCCAGATTTTCCCTTTGGTGATCCTCCCTCACATGATTGCTGTCACTGATATTAAGTGACATTCTGCAGGTGGGACAAGATGTATCTTGTTCCAGCCAGGAGCGCAGACATGAGCTGACAGGAAAAGAGTAATATTGTGGTGAGCTTGCAGCATTTTTCCAAGACATCAGAATCGCAAGTACATCAAGCAGCTGTACCATACCCTGTACAGAACAGCAACAAATGCACATGGACTGCTCAGAGATAATTTGTCGTCTATGCTTGACGAGATCCTGATGACTCTGACATAGAGTTCTTATTTCTTTCAGCTGAAAACACTCAAGTGTTCATTTTTTATAAGCAAGCATGCAGATTTATCACAAACTGAGCACAGAATCATAGAACAGCTTGGCTTGGAAGGGACCTCAAAGCCCATCCACTTCCAAGTCCCCAGCCACGGGCAGGGACACCTCCCACAGGATCAGGGGCTCCAAGCCCCATCCAACCTGGCCTAGAACACTTCCAGGGATGGGGCAGCCACCACTCCTCTAAGCAACCTGGGCCAGGGCCTCCACACCCTCACAGGAAACTTTTCTTCCTAAGATCTCATCTCAATCTCCCCTCTTTCAGCTTAAAATTGTTCCTCCTCATCCTAACCTGCACTCCCTGATGAAGAGTCCCTCCCCAGCTTTCCTGGAGCCTCTTTCAGTCCTGGAAGCTGCTCTAAGGTCTCCCAGGAGCCTTCTCTTCTACAGGCTGAAGAACCCCAACTCTCTCAGACTGCCCTCACAGGTGAGGTGCTCCAGCCCTCAGATCATCTTTGTGGCCTCCTCTGGACTCACTCTAACAGATCCATCAAAACACTCTCCAAGTTTGTTGTCCCTCTAGCTCAGAACAAGCAAGTTTTGCCTGGAAGGGGAAAACAAAGCACTTCTCTGTCCACCCCTAACTGAAAAAGAACAAAAGAAAATGTACAAGCATTTAAGATACAATGACACATCTTCCCAATTCTGCCAGTGTGATGTGACAATGGCACCTCCAAAGCTTTTCAAATATCTTTTCAAAATTATCAGTACCCAAATCACCACCAAAGTGAGCACCACTCTGGGAAGTCCAGGTTGGATGAGGCTTTGAGCAACCTGATCCAGTGGAACGTTTGACTGCCAATTGTAGTGGGTTGTAACTAGAGGGACCTAAAGGGCCCTTCCAAACCAAACCATTCTATAATTTTATGATTTATTAATACTAAGCAGCACTGTGCATTACAATGTTTACTTAATTCTGATTATTTTCTGCCTTACAGAATGCGAGAAGTGTTTGAAATGCAGGTTTAAACACTCATAGCTGTGCCGACTTTTTGATTCAGACTGATATGACCCAGCCACAGTATTTGTTAGCACATTAAATCTAATTTTCAGTGTGGAAGAACTGAATTTCACAGAACTGAACACACTGCAGTGTTACACACTTGCACAATGGGGGCATTTTTCCAGCAGAAGCTCTCAAAACACTTTAGAAAGGCAGAGGTATATAAAAGATCAAATCAATTCGTTTCCCAGATTGCATATCAGCAAATGGAGTAAAGGAAGAGATCACAGGTTTAGGCTGACAGAGGAAGAAAATAGCCCTCATCGCAGGATTATGCAAAGTCAATGATACCAGCACTCTGCACAATTCCCAAAGCTGCATCATGCAGACTTATTACCAAAGTGTTTTTCATCACATTTAAACGGACGGATACGCAGTGTTCAAAAATTAGTGATGGGATCCCCAGAAACCACCTAAGCACTACAATAAAAATCTACCATCTTCCACCACCTCGGTCATCAGCACAGCCAGCACGCTGGCATCACCAGTGCTGTCCAACTTCATCTCCATTGTCACAGGAAAACTACCCTGCACACAGCCAGCTCAAACCTCTGCTACAGCTGTACTCAAACGGACACCTGTGAAGCACCAAGAGGGACACAAGCTACCACCACACTGCTGCTCCTCAAAGGCTCAGCCACCGAGATGCTGGAATGGACCCAAACCCCTCTCTGGCACCAGCACCAGCCCCTAAAGGCCTGCAGCAAGCTGGCCGTGGTTATACCCATTCGGTACTGCACAGGGAGAAGGACCTAGTCTCCTGCAGCACCTCAGCAGAAGGAGGACTGACAACAGAGACCTGGTCTCTGAGCAACAACTCTTGAAAGTGACTGCTTCCTAAAAGACAGAGTTTCAACAGAGACTAAAAATTCAGACTCCCACTCTCATTAAATTTCCTTAACATTTAGGCAAAGTGTTGACCTCAGCAGTGTGATTCTCCCCTGACATCTCTCTAATTCAAATAAATGGCTATGAAAAAAATCCCACGTAACTGAGAACGGACACGATGTTTAGCCTGCTGGCAAAATCATCAGGCTTTTCTGAAGAGAGAAACTCTATAAATAGAGTTATTAATTACAACTGGATTTCTATACAAATTTAAGTCATCCACTGCAACATGTTCCCTCCCTAAATGCACCAAGTGTAACTTAGCTTCAGAAAAAATATAAAAGGACTCTTTTAAAAACAGAGAAAACAGCTTCCTGAAGAGAAGACCCTGGGCTTCTCAAGTGCTCAGTAGGTGATTAAATATTCATATGATTCGGTAGCACTGGAAGAGGAGTTTCTGCTACAGAGGCACATTATCTCATTAGAGACTTCTTGGAACACAGATAAATATTTATGGCAAGGTTTGTCATAAATGACAACAAATTAGCACACGGATTATAACCTCTGGTTTGACAGTTCCCAGAATAGTAAAAAGCTGTTTACAGAAAGTAACTTGCTTATATGACACCGCAGGGATGACTGAACAGACTGTGCATGGTAATCACGTGGCATTTCAGAAACTTCTGGTTTCTCCTGTATCTCCTGTTATTTTTAAGCACATGCCTGAAAATGTAAGCACTGCTATCAAAGATCTAAGACAAGGCACATCTACCTCTGCTCACTGTCTCCATGAGCTACTGTTCACTACCATTTAAGTGTAAGAAACGCCACACAGGGAGATCCTTTCCCCAAGAGTCTCCCAGTTCCAGCTACCATCTGCTTAGGGACCTCTTTGGCTAATTTAGTTAATCTCTTGCACAGCCCCGATGGACTCATCCTCCCCATGAAATCATATAGTCGGGCCTGGCCTCCACAACTGCTCTGGAGGATACATCACCACACCAGGGTGCACCATATAAAAATATTCCCTGTTTTCTCTTTAAATATCTGAAGCCTACTTAAGGATCTAACTCCAATTTTAATTCCACACCTGAAAATCAACATACCCTCATGGTAGAGGTGATGCATAGGATAAAGTAAAGGGGGAAAAGAGTGTGTCCTACCAAGCAGCTATGCAGCAAGGCAGAGCACAGACTTGCAATTGAGATATCATAACTCAACACTATCTACCCATTAGCTGATCAGATTCACATCTTAGTTTGGGGGAAGAAGAATGCACCAGGTGAAACAATTCAAACTCCCAAATGACTGAAGTGAACATGACTTGTACTTTGCTATTAGAAGCAGACCACGATGGCCCAGGCAGGAAGCATTCACACTGACAGTTTGTTATTTGTCACCCTGCTGTAACTTTCAGACATGCCCATATATCCCTTCCACCCCCTCCAGTGACAGGAACGTACTTGTGGAAGAGGTGGCCGCAAGGGAGTTTACGTGCGGATTGCATGGAGTCCCAGCAAATGGCACAATCATCGTTATTGACTGCTAGCTCCTCGGGTGTCGCAACTGCAAACCTACAAAGAAGAAAATGGGAGAGACAGAAGTCATGACTACACCAGCCCAAGACGGTCTCCTGTCCGGAGAATCCTGCACTGACAAAACCTGATCCTCCACATTAACTTTTCCACACGAGAGGGGTGCCAGCAGAATTGCTGTTTTTTTCCCCAGAACAAAAATTCATACTGCAAAGGAGGACAGACACACAGAGCTCTCCCATGCCTTCTTACAGGCACATTTTTTGCACTTAATTACAAACATCCTAAGTGCAGAAAGCTTTGACTTAGTGTCTTCCAAGAAGCATGATCATTAAGTTGAGGACCTCAAGTTAGAACCTGTATATATTCAGTTTATGTCATTTTTCTAAATCTGTTTTAATAGCTGTACGTATTAAGACGTCTTCTTGAGATCATAAGCATTTAAGGTCTGACTAACTTTGGCCAGCCCCCTTCAATATCTTTTTCTTTTTGAACTACAGCATCATGTTACTGGCCAGGGCCGGACAATATAGAGATGAGTGGTATAACAACATTTCACAGCACTGCTCGTGTGGAATATACCTGAAAAACAACTACACAAAGGCAAGGAGCTTGCTGCCACTGGCAGCTTAAAGAGGAAGCCAGAACATGGTTCTTCCAGAACAATCAGAACGACAAAAACACACAAAGTTGCTCAGACACTTGCAACTCAAACAGCTTTGTGAGCAGCTTCAAAGGGTTTAGCAGCTGCGTCTTACTGAAAAAAATTATGCATTGTGAATGAACTTTGATATGTAGTTCTTAATCTGATTTTACAGCCATTAAATGACTTTTCACAAAGTAAACCTTGGGAATTTCTAAAGAAACCAGTCTTCTCACTCTGGACTACAGCAGCAGGCACAAGAGACAGCCAAACCTACAGAAGCTCAACAATGAAAATGGTACAGCAATGTAGAGAAAGAGTAAAACTTCCTGTTGCCCTTAAAATAACTAAGGACATAGCTGAGTGATGAAACTCAGATGCCATAGTACCTGGTACAATACTAGGTCTCAGCGGGCCTCTCGATTTCTCTATATTGCCTCAGTACAGGGGGATGGACTAACACAGTCGAGCTGAGAGCACCTTGGGATTTCACATACAGGCTTCAGGTTTAATAAATACATCCTTAAAGTTGGGCAGATTTTAATTTATATTTTTTCTTTTATTTCAGGCAGTAACTGAATAGTACAGCCTAATAAAATTAAAAGCGTTTATTTCTATCACAGCCAAACCTAGTGTTTAAAAACTGAATCAGGCAGAGCTCTGCAGAGAGCACGTCACTCCAACAGGGTGTACACAGGAGAAGAAATACCGGACAGGGGAGTTTCCTTGTTGCCAATAATACATTACCAGTAATACTACTATTAGAAAGTCAATCCTGCATTTCTGTTTAAACCAGAAAAGGTGCCTCCACTAACAAAAAAAAAAATGCAAAAAGAACACTCTACAAGTGTAAAAACTTAAGACTTGGATATGCAAGATGCCATCTCCCCAGCTTACACCGTGCTGTTGTGTATCAAAGGAACATAAAAGAACCCCAATTTCTCCATCAGGATCCTCACCCCAAGGTCCACATCAAAATCTAGGAGCAAATAAGAGACTCACCTGGCTTCCATGTTTCCAACCACACGCAGATAGTTCTTGTGCCGACGAATTCTTCGTTGAACCTCGTGAAATAGGTAGCGCAGCTGCATAAAAATCACCAGGCTCGCCATTGACAACCAGATATTGCCAAACAGCTTTGGAAAAAAGAAAGTATGCTGATTAGAAACAAACACCACGGGAACCAAAAGGCAGCCACAAGATACTGCATCGGGTCTTAAGAGAAAGAGAAATCAAGAAAAGAACAGTGAAGAATTTTTCTTGTTTTAAGACCATTCAGAATAATGACAAATGTTCAGAGGTATTGCTACTCATTACATCCTCAGATGAAACTTAAGCAGCACGGCATGGATAATAAGGAGATAAACTGTATTCAGGCTTAATGTCCCCTGCTGCCACCAAAAACAATTCAATCTAATATTACTCAATGATAAAGCTAATTAAAGACCTAATAAATAGATAATTACACAGTAGTTAAATCTCCATAACAAAGTTATTTGTGAGGACTCCAATTACACAGGAGGAAAGAAGGCTAAAACCCCCACACTACATTCCCCTCTCTAAATGAAGCGCCTCTCTGTAATATATGGTTCATAAAACAAGCAAAAAAATGTACAAAATACATATACCCAGAAGCCCCTATTTTAAGGCCAGTCTGTTGGCTCAGCAGTAAGTCCAGTATTTCATACCAGCATGTGAATATGATGCATCAAGTCCAGTGAAAGCAACGTTAGCTCCATGACAAAATCTGTGTAGTAGACGTAAGTGCCTTTGCCCTCCCACGTTCCTTCATGGTTGAGATCCCAGAGATGAATTATATATCTGCAAGAGCAAGGAAATCAACATTATTCTGTCTTTTTGGTTGAACGGTATCTCTAGTATTCCAACTATTTTATCCATTTTTCAAACAACTGGATATGAATTCTCTGCCTTCCTGAGCCCACGCTCTGTGCCTTCCTAGCAAACTTTTTATTTTAATGCTACTGGTTTCAAACAGCAACGTTTTAAAAAGGCAAAAAGCAATCAATGCGTAGCCCACGGTGCCATTACAGACACCATCAGCTGACACCGAAGAACTAGCATTTGCATAAAACTCCCAACACATGGACCAAAAGTGAGTGTTTGGACAGTAACCACAGACCCACATTTTTTCAGCACGTGAGGGTTTTCGCAGCTGAGGCATTACAGCTTGGTGACAGACCTGCAATGCCAGTCGTGACCTGGGCAAAGTTTCTGTGCTACACGTCCTGTCCTACATACGCAAATACACATGCATTACGGATATGCAATGTTACTTTTTCAAAGTTCTAGAAACCAAGATCTTAAAAGAAACCCAGTAGGATGGCATTAAGTATCATTTATCAACCATCACAGAGCACACCAATCCACCTTAATTCACGCCTCAAACTATCAGCACCCACTATGCGTGCACTGCAGAACTCATGCTTAAAAATCGTACAGGCTAAAGTTAACCATCTCCAAACGTGTATTTGCAATTCAACAAGGTAACTACATACAGCTCTTAAATCAACGCACTATATGCACTACCTTCTTCAATAACCATCCCGCCAAATATAAGCTACTCACCGTAAAATCACATGAGCAGTTCTGACAGTCACCAGCAGAGACTGTGAAAAAAGTGGAAAAAAAACAGAAAAGATGTGTTAACAACATTCTGGCAGGGACAGTGGTCCAGAGGCAAGAGCTAAAGGGCTAAAACACAATATGCTTTTATTGCAGCTTAACAAGTTCCTGTGAACCAGCAGTCACTATAGATGACTGTGTGCACAACACACCTGTGACAAACACGAAGCTTATCAATAGATAAGGAAGACATTGTTCTCAAGCACACGATGTTTGCGGAACACCAGCATTGCTGCTGTTAAGTCTCACTTCTTCCCCTCACTGTACAGGGCATCCTATCTTTTTCAATTCTTATCACTGATCAGTGACCGTTGAGATCACAATCCCACCACCTACCTTCAATTGCTCAAGAAAAACCTGAAGAACCAAACAGCGGCAGGAACCTGAAGAAGAACCACTGAAGTGCTTTCAGATATTTTTTCCCCTTTGCTGAGACGTCAATGCTGCAAAAGTAACTTCCCCTCCTTAATCACGCTTACCTCTCCAGGCTAAGTTCAGAGGAAAACCGAGTTTATCGGAAAGCATGAGCAGATCAGGAGTGCAAAGACACCCACCAGCAAGGCCTGTTACCAGAATAATTAACCACATTTCCATGGGCTCTTGTTCATCTAAGAAATGTGGTTTCATCACCTCTCTCTAACCTGTCAGGCCCACAGTGTTGTCTCCTTCCAGGGAAAGAAAATAGGACAGGACAAACTCCCTTTGGAGACTGCCCACACTGCACTGCCTTCAGCAAGGGTCATCAAAATGCAGGGGATTTGTAACAAGCAACTGAAACCATTTCTGTAGGACTGGTCTGGTGGCGTGTCCTCAGCGTAAGTATTAAAAACAGTACAGAATGACTATCAAAACCATCAACTTCCCAGTAAAGCAATGAAATACTTGGTTTCAATATTTTTCCCATCTGCAAAAAGCATTCTTAAAATGCTTCCACGCATATTTAATCCTTCACAGTGTCCAAGATATCTGCCAACTATTTACTAGTTGGCTTTAAAATAAGTGTTCGTGTGACTATTTAAACCTCAGTGCAACCTTTTATCCAAATAAAGGCAGAGGGTAAGACAAACACATCATTCAAACAGCATAAGAAAAACTCAAGAAGGTAACAGCAAGTCACCTAGCACAGCATGCTGCTCTCATCACAACCACACTTGTTAGCAAAGTTATGTTAGCACAGTAGCTGCTCCTACGAGACCCTCTCCTGTGACCCTGCACGTGGGTACCAGAAAGAGACTGGACCTTGTTCACACATGGGGTTTTTTTGGCTAGGGAGAAACTTTGCACACACCACAGAGAAAAATCAGGTCTGTCCAAATTCACATGCACAAATGGTGAAGCAGAAGGATTATCCAAGCTGCTGGATGGATGCACCACAGAGCAAATTTGTGTCAAACTAGTACATATGGCATAGAGTCTCTGATGAGGGAGACATATGTCAGGCAGAGGTCTGAAGAGCCCAGTCTTTACAACTTACAAGAAGTAAAAATATGCCAGCACTCGGAATCTGTGGCATTTCAATGCTTCCTTTTCATTCACTATTGCATTGTCAAGATGTTATTCATACTGGTTAGTGCTGAGGCAGCAAGAGCATCAAAATTAAAAGGACAAGCAATGGCAGATTGAGTCAAGATTAGACATCAGGAAAAACTTCTTCACTGAAAGGGTTCTCGAGCACTGGCAGAGGCTGCCCAGGGCGGTGACTGAGTCCCCACCCCTGGAGGTGTTTAAAAGATGGGTAGATGAAGTGCTTAGGGATATGATTTAGCAGTAGACAGGTACGATTGGACTTGATCTCAAAGGTCTTTTCCAACCTATGATTCTACAAAGGTGCTGGTCTCTAGTTCCTCCTCTGCTTCCAGAAACGTATTTCAGCATTCTGCTGTGAGAAGTACTTCACAGAAAATACAGAATTGCATCACAAGTTACACAACTCTGATCTAAGGTTCTAAACGTACAGCAGGACATTTTAAGTCCTGACACCTCAAAAGCTCTTGCTCTGCTCCACTACACGCACAATTATACCCCAGGGACTCTGTGACGTGGCAGACACAAGTCACGTAGGTTAGCACACAACCGGAACACACAGAAGCCCTAGGATAAAAAGGATGCAACATCAGAACCTACAGAGGAAAATACACTGTTATCTGTAAGGTACAACTCTAAGATTTGAGTATCGCTATCATTATGCACCTTAACTGAGCTGCATGGAACAAGGATCAGAGCACAGCTGCTGCAGGAATGGAGTAATTCCTTCTTACAACAAAAAAGGTGCAAACTGGACATCACTTGTTAAAATATAAGACCGGAATACCTTACATTAAGGCAAAAAACCTTAATGTTTACTCAAAAATGCAGACTGTCCTTATTCAATCCAACCTTCTCTCGGCATCTGCACATTTCACATCCACCCTTTGCAGGAAAGAAAACCACAGGATGATGGAATGGTTTGCATTGGAAGGGACCTTAAAGCCCATCCGGTTCCAACTCCCCTGCCATGGGCAGGGACACCCCTCACTGGATCAGGGGCTCAAAGCCCCATCCAACCTGGCCTAGAACACTTCGAGCAGCCACGACTTCTCTGGGTAACCTGGGTCAGTGCCTCACCACCCTGGAAATGGTGCATATAACTGGATCCAGACGTACTAGACTTCCTAGTAAAGGAGATGATGTTCCCCATATGCTGACAAACTACAGAGAACAAGGGGAAGCCTAACTAAAACATCCATATTGCTTCACTGAACACCCCGAGGCATCAAGCTAAATCAATGTTTGCATAATCAGGAGAGAGATGAATAGCTTAATGTAACTTAATGTAATGAAATACACGCTAATGGAATACACTTGGCAGAGTCCCTCTCAAACAGCATCACACAAGCCACCACCAGGAAAACATTTCAGGCTGCAAGACTTTATGCTTTTTGCCAAGAGCTTGAGTACTGCCACGAGGTGTCACTGCTCATGCCTGCACGGGAAGAAACCTAAATGCTTTATTCCACTTACAAGTGCTGGGTATTCAAATCAAGGAAACTACTTGTGGTCACCCAACCCATAAAGGGCCTGTTTAAAAGGTTCAGGAAAGGGCAAGATACTTGACATTCTCACGCGAGGAAAGATTAAACAAACTAGTACTCTTTGGCTTGGAAGGAAACTCAGAAAGGGAACCAGAGAACGACGTGTAAACATCACAAATTGTTCAAAGAAGAGTAAAGAGGGAATGATTCTTTGTGGCTTTTCACCGTATTAGGTGATAGTCAGGGATATTATCAGATAGAAGATTCCAAACAACTGAAAGAGCTCTTTTGCACACACAAAGCTGAAATAAGATGTGGAATTTGTTGCCTTTGAATATTTGGAGGCCAAAGCATAAACGAGTTCAATAAACCATCAGAAAACTTTCCAGAGTCCATCTCAGGCTATCAAACCCCACAGGCCTTTGCAAATCTCGGCACAGGAATGTCCTCAAATGCCAGCTGCTGCAAGCGAGGGTAGGAGACCCCTTCCTATACAGGAGACCTTTTCCTATTCCCTACAAACCAGTGGTGCAGCAGGCTGCATGGATCCATGGCTTGGTGGAGGATCATACGCTTACGCTGGCTGAGCCACTCCTCTGTTTGTAAGCAGACTCAGCTCCCATGGTAATAAACAGCTGGCTCCAACCCTGCAACCTGAAACAGGTACAGAGCCACAGGGCACAGCACTAGTGAGGCAAAGACACTGCAGAGCTCCCTGATAGACCTACACCACGCTGGTACAAGGCCAACACATCCTTCTGCCAAGCCAAGATAAGAGTCACGCCACCACCAAGACCCCACCTACTAGAGACACTGTCAAATCTTCAATACACTTCCACCACATAATTACAAATCTGACCTGGCATATTCTCACATTTTGGAAAAGTAAGCTGACATATTAAATAATCAAACTGTGGTGTGACCAGCATCATATTCTCCTACTGTCAGCTGACTGTTCTCTTTCCTCCTCACTAACTCCAAGTCTGAATTCTAGACAGGAGAATTAAAAAAAACATGCATGCTACTTGATACCCAAGCTAGGGATCTGTTAACACAACCTGCAGTTATACTGGTTACCTCCTCTTTGTTTAAGATCATTGCTTTGTCAGGTAGCGCACAACCCACCACATCATCAAAACCATATGATGTTTACTCCACACTGCCAAGGGTTCAGGAGCGCAAAAACATGAGTCGCTCATCTTAGTCAAGATGCAGCTCTTTGCACAAATATAAGGAAATCCCACAAGCATGCCTTAAGGAAAGGATGTTAGTCTCATTCCTTTTCGGGAGGAATTAAATAGAAAATACAACCCCAAAGGAACAGGCTGAGGTGTGCATTACACTTTCATACACTCTCTCCAGCAGTCTAACCTCCAGTGCTCATGAAGCACAACCATTATTCTTTCATAGGCTGCCTTGTGATTTCAGCATCACCTTACGGATTTATCCACTCATTCTCTTCTTCAGACAACGATTGTTTTGCAGGCTTAAGCTCTAAATAGAGAAAGCATGCAGATCTGGGAACTACTCTAAAACAGGGGAGAGCTTGTTTGCATCTTCAGAGTCTTTTCATTGTGGGAAACTAAAAGAAAACCCACCTGCAGGCCAAGATACCCCAAAGTGAGGGGTGAAAAGCAAAGCACAAACTACGATATGTACGAAGGAAGTCTCACCTCTGCTGCCATGAAAGCCAAGGTGTGCATGCCATGAGTGTATCCAATAACACCGCAGACAACAGCTAATCCGCAGCAGGAGAGGAGCATGGCGATGAGCAGGGTCAGGACTCTGATGTGGCTGCTCATGGGCGTGGTAGGAGAAAAGGAAAGCTGCAACACAGATGCATAAACACACAGCAAATTTAAAGGAGTCCTTCAGCCTTCCTGCCTTCCAAAGTTACCAAACAAGCTCTCATTCAGGAAAACATCTTGCTTTCTAGAATAAAACCCATTTTACAATCTCAATCATGCGATGCAGTAATGAGTGACACAGAATAAAACTAAAACAATGCACCAGCCCAAAGTCTTGTGCATGTATTTCAGTACTGGAGTTGGCAGCATGAGATTTGTACCTGGGCTTGATGATCTTTAAGGTCTTTTGCAACCTAAACAATTCTATAAAACTGGGATACAGTTTATGCAAAAAGTTGAACTGCGCATTGTAAAGACTCTGGCAGTTGACATTTGGTGGATTTAAACAAGCTTGAAGCCTGAGCAGAGAACCCAGAGAAATAGGCCTTATGAACCAATGCCAAAGGGCATCAATCTAAGGGATGTTCTGCTGTCAAGAGTTCTGCACTAAGGATAGCTACAAAGACATCTCATGGAGTTATGTAATAATAACTGCAGGGCACATACAAGGAGAATTTATCAAAGAAATAAGTATCTTCAGCTCCATTTGTCTGATGGGAAAACTGAGGGAGCAAGATTGACACTTTAAAGCAAGTATTCAAACCTGCTGGGAGGTGCACGTGCTCAGCACCGCTGGGTGGGGGAAAGGTCTAAATGACTTGTTTGTAACCCATCATGAGCCAGTGCCTGAACCAGAAAAAGAATCTGCATGTCCCTTATCAAAACTTACATATTCAAAGCGATCCTTGCAGAGCTGAACCATAAGATGAAGAAACACGAGTCCAGAGAACCAGAGACACCACATCACCACTTCTTCCACTGTCTGAACATTCAGCACACCAAAAATGAAGATGAACTTGTAGAAAATGAAATTCCAGAACTTATCCTTGAGGTGCTGTAAAGGAAGACATTTTGTTACTGTAGTGACAATCCACATGCAAGGGAGAGAAGAAGGGGAAAAAGAGAAAGAGAAAAACAAAGATGGAATTAGAAATGCGACAACACGTTAACAAAAACCTGCTGCATATACATCTTGAGTAGTATTTGTTACCCCGCACTTAAAAAGCACAATGACTTAGAGTGAAGAACAGGACGGAGGAGCAAGTATTCACACACACACACAAGCAGTACAGAGAGCAAGCCAGCTTGTTGGGGATAAAATAATTCATGAAATAAAATGTTTTGTTAAAGAACAGAATGAAATCACCAGATGTTTCGTTAAGACAGGCCCAGAATCCCTTCATGATGCTGCCATTTCTGGCTCACCAACACTAATAATCAGCTTTCCTTTACATGAGAACTGAAGCACACTCCCACTGTCCAAATGCAAATGAAGCCACGCTGGCTGCTTTTTGGTTCAGTTTTTAAGAGGGCAGAGAACATCCTGGAAACTATCACTGGTTAAAATTCCACATCCTTATAGTCAACATGAACTGGAAAGAAGATCTGGCCCAATGCAGTACGAGAGTACCTTGTTTTTAATAAATAAACCTCTCTTGGAGGCACTACGGGTGTGAATCTTTAATACAAAAGCCTCTGAGAGATCCATGGCTATTTATGAAGTTCTACGTGCCTTGTTTCTGTGCGTCACGAAGCCTTATTTTTGCTAAGAACTACACTTACAGACTTTTCTAAAAAACATATGAACACACTTCAAATCACTGCCACCGCATTTACCAAAGTAACTTATGCATTTGTCTTTCTTTAAATATATATATATATATATATATATATGCAGGTATTATTTAAACCAACGTGGCTGCTTTTATCTTCCGCAGGATCCTGGTTTTAAAAAATCTGGACTTTAGTAGTCCTCTTGCTAAACTTTTACAAACTTCCTCACCCAGACCAAGAGCAGAACTAAACAGCTTGACTTTTCAGCCCTGCACTTCTTCCTTTCTCTGGGCACTTGCCTGCCTGCTCCCTCTTAAACCCGAGGGCAGATAAACCATCCACTCAGCATCTGAGGATGGGAAGCGCTTCTCCAGCAATCACAGCACAAAATAAGGTACAAGAGGGAACTCAGTCTGCTGGTGCTGAAAACTAACTACAAAACACAATGGAGAAACGCTGCCAAACGCAAACAGGATAAAAAAGAACATGCAAATATTCCGAAATGAGAGGGCTCTTGAAAGATTTCTGACAAAGTTTATGAAGAAAGCAGGATTTTCAAGCTGATGACTTAAAACACACAGTAGCAAGAAAAAGGAAAAGTTCCCTTCAGAAATAAACTGGAAGCTGGTGGCTGCAGATGTCCTAGCAAATTGTAAAGGGTTTCTCTGGCAGATTGTTCTCTGTATGGTTTTATTGGACAACACTTTCAAAAGCAGTACATGCACAGAATCAGAGAATAGTTTGGGTTGAAAGAGACCTTAAAGCCCATCCAGTTCCAACCCCCTGCCATGGGCAGGGACACCTCCCACTAGATCAAGCTGCCCAAGGGCCCATCCAACCTGGCTTTGAACATCTCCAGCGGCGGGGCAGCCACCACTGCTCTGGACAACCTGTGCAGGGCCTCACCACTCTCATAGCGAAGAAATTCTTCCTTACATCTAGCCTAAATCTGCCCCTCTCCAATTTATACTCACTGCCCTGAGTCCTATCACTACAAGCCTTTGTAAACAGTCCTTCCCCAGCTTTCTTGTAGCCCCTTTCAGGAACTGGAAGATCACTATAAGGTCTCCTCAGAGCCTTTTCTTCTCCAGGCTGAACAACCCCAACTCTCACAGCCTGTCCTTGTATGGGAGGTGCTCCAGCCCAGTGCAAGTGGTAAGATTTAAATTGTTCTAAAATTCACTTGTCTTGTGTACTTTCACGCAATTCCATACAGAAAACCGCACCAGTTGTACACCAAGAAATTGTCATGCCACAGATATCCAAAGGAACAAACAGCTGTCCTACCTGCCTCTCGCTGACACGAAGAGGACCGAACACCATATACTGGATCAGCTTAGCAACCAACATCAGAAAACAGCAGGCGGTGTTCACCAACACCTGTAAAGAAACGTAAGAGTCAGGGACAAATACTTTTGCCCTATTTAAAACGTAAAAGGGAGCGAAAGGGAAAGAATGAGTTTAACAAAACCAACCATTGTTCACAGAAGAGTTTTAGTTGCCTTTTTTTTTTTTTTTTTTTTGGAGAAATTTAAGCCTGGCCTCTTCCAAGAGATGCACAGTAGCTGATAAGTCACTTAACTTTTTGCTAGAAACACTAACAGGGTCACTTTTCTGCACCAGCGTGTCCAATAAACAAACCTGCCTCTTCACAATAGATTTTTCTTTTATACGTAGATTAGGAAATCTCATCATCAAGAGAGGAAGCATCAGCACAAGGACACGGATCTGAGAGAAGGAAATCCAGAAGGGGCCACAGAGATGATGTCGGGGCTGGAGCACCTCCTGTACGAGGACAGGTGGGAGAGGTGGGGTTGTTTAGGCTGGAGAAGAGAAGCCTCTGGAGAGAACTTTGAGCAGCTTCCAGGACTGACAGGACCACGGCATCGGTGATGCCACCTAGAAAGAAAACACGCTCCCCTTTCCTCCTGCCTTCTCTATCTACAGCGTTTCACGTGCGGGATGGGCAAAAAGAAAAGCCTCTGCAGCCGTTTAACAGTCCTCAAAGCGGGGAAAGAAGGGTGTAGGGCCAGGAGGGCTGCTCAGGAAGGACACGGAGATGATCCCAGGGCTGGAAAACCTCCCAGAACAGGCTGAGAGAGCAGGGGTTGAGAAGGCAGCGGGGAGCCCTCCAAAGGGCCTCCAGCGGCCGAAGGGAAAGGCGGGGAGGGATTTTTTGAGCGGGGAGCGGCAGGGACGGGGCGAGGGGAAAGGGGTTTGAGGCGAAAGAGCCGGAGGTGAGGTCAGAAGGAGGAACGCCGGGCTGCGCGGGCGGGGAGGCCCGGGCAGGCCGGGCTGCGCCCCCGCCGCGCTCACCCAGACGCAGAGGCTGTCGGCGAGCAGGAAGGCGGCCACGTCCCGGGCGGCGGGGCTGGGGCCGAGCTCGCGGCGGGCGCCCAGCGCGGCCCCCAGCAGGGCCAGCCCGCTCAGCGCCGCGTAGGTGCGCAGGCTGGGCCAGGGCAGGCGCTCCAGGAACAGCAGCGGCATGGCGGACAGGGCAGCGCCCGCCCCGCGCCCAGCACCGGGCAGCCCGCCCCGGCACCGCCCCCGGACCGCCCCGACACCGCCCCCGGACCGCCCCGACACCGCCCCCGGACCGCCCCGACACCGCCCCCAGCGCCCCGAGACCGCCCCGAGACCGCCCCCAGCGCCCCGACACCGCCCCGACACCGCCCCCGGACCGCCCCCAGCGCCCCGACACCGCCCCGAGACCGCCCCCAGCGCCCCGACACCGCCCCCAGCGCCCCGACACCGCCCCCAGCGCCCCGACACCGCCCCGGCACCGCCCTCACAGCCCCACTTGGAATCACCAGGCTGGAAAAGATGCACCGGATCATCGAGTCCAACCATTCCCATCAAACACTAAACCATGTCCCTCACCGCCTCGTCCACCCGTCCCTTAAACCCCTCCAGGGAAGGTGAATCAACCACCTCCCTGGGCAGCCTCTGCCAGTGCCCAATGACCCTTTCCCTGAAATATTTTTTCCTAACGTTCAGCCTAAACATCCCCTGGTGCAGCTTGAGGCCATTCCCTCTCGTCCTGTCTCCTGGCACTTGGGAGAAGAGCCCAGCTCCCTCCTCTCCACAGCCTCCCCTCAGGTAGTTGGAGAGAGCAATGAGGTCTCCCCTCAGCCTCCTCTTCTCCAGGCTAAACACCCCCAGCTCTCTCAGCTGCTCCTCTTGTTCTCAGCCCCCTCACCAGCTTTGTTGCTCTTCTCTGGATTCGCTCCAGAGCCTCAACATCCTTCTCGTGGTGAGGGGCCCAGAACCGAACACAAGATTCAAGGTGCGGTCTCACCAGTGCTGAGTACAGGGGGAGAAGAACCTCCCTGGACCTGCTGGTCACAGTGTCAGCTCCTCAAGGTGCTGTCGCCATTTAGCCTTGAGAAGAGGCAGCTGAGGGGAGATCTCATTGCTCTCTACAGCTACCTGAAAGGAGGTTCATAGAATAGTTTGGGTTGGAAGGAAGCCTGAAGATCATCTAGTTCCAGCCCCCCTGCCACGGGCAGGGACACCACACACTAGATCATAGAATCACCAGGTTGGAAAAGACCCACCAGATCATCAAGTCCAACCCTTCCCATCAGTCACTAAACCATGCCCCTCAGCACCTCGCCCACCCGTCCTTTAAACACCTCCAGGGAAGGTGACACAACTACCTCCCTGGGGAGACTGTTCCAGTGCCCAATGACCCTTTTCCATGAAATATTTTTTCCTAATGTCAAACCTGAACCTCCCCTGGAAGCTGCTCTAAGGTCTCCTCAGAGCCTTCTCATCTCCAGGCTGAAGAACCCCAACTTTCTCAGCCTGTCCTCATACGGGAGGTGCTCCAGCCCTCAGATTGTCTTTGTAGCCTCCTCTGGACCCTTTCCAACAGCTCCATATCCTTCTCGTGTTGAGGATTCCAGAACTGAACACAGTACTCCAGAGGAGGTCTCAAGAGAAGAGGGGCAAACTCACCTCCCTGGACCTGCTGGCCATGCTTCTTTTGTTGTAGTCCGAGTTGTACAGAGGAAGGTGCTGGCCTCTTCTCCCAAGTGACAGGACAAGGGGCAATGGCCTCAAGCTGCGGGAGGTTCAGACTGGACATCAGAAAGAAATTTTTCACAGAAAGGGGCATCGGGCCCTTACAGAGGCTGCCTAGGGAGACAGTTGAGTCCCCATACCCATGTGTTTAAAAGACGGGTGGATGAGGGGCTCAGGAACATGGTTTAGTGGCAGATAGGAAAGGTTGGACTAATGATCCAAGAGGTCTTTTCCACAACATGGTGATTCTATGACACAGCCCCACAGGACCCAGTGTTCCCACCCGTGTCTGAACAGTTTAGGTCCTCTTCTTGTTCCCAAAATCTTCTGTATTCCTTAAGGAAAGTAATAAAGTTTAAAATACATACCTAAAAGTAGGAGGCAATTAAAGCAAGAAAAACCCACAAGCCCAAGACAAACAGAATCTTAAACATTTTGTTTAATGTTGTACAAAAAAAAAAATCTGGTGAGTATCACAAGTAAGGGATTAACACACTGATATCACACTGCATCCTATACCTAAACAGCTGCGATTCAATTCTCTATCATACAACAAAAAGTTGAGTGGCCTTCAGGAAAAGAATGACATTAAAAAAATCCTTGCATCACACCTATTTTTCTCCACTTCTTAAAGCTGTGCTCACAGAGACGGCTTCTTATGTCAGACTCTTCAGGTATGCAGGAATTCAGTTGTAAATAAAGTTGAACCTAAAATTACAAGGATTACAGCAAGTGACATTTTTAAATGAATAAGTGAGTATTTTGTTTCTGCTCTTGATAAGCCTCCATCCCACAGAACAAAAGTGTATTTTTTAAATAACACTTTCATAGTACAGCAGGAAGCACCATTTTTAATAGCCAATGAGATACTTGCACTGCACATCAAGTTGTAGAAGAATTATTAATATTTCTTTCTTATGAGAGCTTCATAGATACGAAAATGCCAGTGAGAGCTACATTCACCCATCAGCAACTCTTCCAGAGCATTTCTGCTGTCAGGGACAATCTCACAGACTCCAGGGCTGACATATAGACACACTCAACAGAAGATCTAACTCGTATCAACACAGTTTCAAAACAAACAGCATTCACACAGCAAGCATCCGTCTCAGCTTCCAGATGCCTCTCCTGCGGATGCATCTGTTGCACTGGTATGAAAACTGGCACTTGGCTGCATAATAGCCAGCAGTTTTGTTGGTACTTGGGAGAAATTATCCACTGTCCTTAGAGCAAGGGGAGGAGGAAGCCCCCACAACTACAACTGCCAACACTGGACTGGATAGAGGAAAAAATGGAGCTGGATACCAGCTTGCTATGGGCAATACCAGTGCTGGCACTCTGCTAACAGGCTCCCTTCATCCAAGTAGATGGATGACAGAACCACTGCCCCAAGAAACAGCTGACTGGCTGTGGGGTGCCCAGCATTCCTGAACACTTGCTGAAACAGAAACCAGTGAGACCAGTGAGCTCAGCCCAAGGTACAGGCTATTTTCAGTTAAGAAAGCCAAAGAGTGTGTACATTGGGAAAAAGAAGTACTAATACAGCTGTCCCTGCAGATACTTATGTTATCAACAAGTTACACATTATAAACTCTGCTACACAGAGTCAAAAAAACCCACCAGGTTTAATCGGCACAAAGCTTTGTTAACAAGTACACCTAACTCAGTGCTGCAAACACACAGCTTGGCTTTTACTCTCACATCATCCCTAATATTTACAATAAGCTGTTCCTTAGCTTCACCCACAGTATCATCTTCCACATTTTCCTTTGGTACAACTGTGAGATAGGACTTCGGCGCTATCAAGTTGTGATCAGTGCCTCTAAACTGTCCATCAAATCTTGCCTGAGGCAGGTTCCAAGCCCTTTGGGACAGCTACAATCTCTTCACAGCTGGTTTCTGTAGTGCCTAACCTTGCTCTAGTGTCCCACAGCAAATGTGGTCCCGAGAACTATAATACAAATACACCACAATATACCTGCTCAAAAGTTGAGGAAGGCTGGAAATAATGGGTCCGTATCCTGGTGCATTGTCATAGAGCTCAAACAACGGGGCAGCCACCAGCTTGTAATTTTTTGGGACTGCAAACAAAGCTAAAAACAAATACAAGTTGATTAATAAGAAAAACAACCATACATTCAGCCATGGCATCACCTCCTTCCACATCCCAAAACAAGATAGCACTACAGTATAAGAGTAGGTTTCTTCCTTTACTTATTTAATATGGGGTTCATATGCTGTACATATGCTGATGCAGGAGCAGAAACGAGCACTTACTAGGAACTACCATTCAAAGGATCACCTACCTTCAAATCCGATACTAGTATTTAACTCTCTTGGTGATCAATTATAAACAACCGCAAGCATATGAACAGTAAGTTGCTACCACGTTTACTCACATGAAACACAAGCATTTAAACATTGTTATAAATCCAACCTTTTGTTGCAAACAAACACTCACCCTTTTCTTGAAGCTGGACCAAGAAAAGCTTTTTGTGCTCTTTTGGTTTTGTAATATGAGCTGGGATATAGGGATACTGGAAGGAAAACAATAAACATCAGTTGTACAGATCTCAAAATACTGTGCAGTCTTAAGTGCTACTTCACAAATTATCAAGCACTGTGCAGGCTTTCAATGTGTCATGTTTTTACTTCCACAGCATCAAATAATGAAAACCACTCTTATAAGTACTCAGAAAGGAACGCTGTTGCTGGCCCAGCTATTGACAGGATCTGCAGAGGCACCGGGACTCATGCAGTTAAAACGAGACAGAATCACATAACAGCAAACCGTGTACATATTCTCAGTGTTAAAGTATTTAGAAATACAGTAAACTAATTTTATTCACAGGGTGTCTGTCCCATATGCAGCAGCACAAGAGTTCCATTGTGGCTAAATCAGGAATTTAAATGGTATGTCTGACTCAGCACCAGACTGGGAGCTATCACAGCTAGCGGCTTCTCATCCAACAGCATGCACACGGAGAGAGAGGGGGGAGTTTCCAGAAAACAATCTGTAGTCTCAGCCACAGAAAGGACATGAAATAAGATAAAAAACAGAAAAAAAAAATAATTGCTCATGCAGCAGGTAAAAGCCCTACAGGTAGGTTTAAGGCTTTTGGAAGAACAATCAATACTTTACTGAAAAAGATGAAAGTCAACATGAGTAATCACCTGTGGTGGTTCAAAGTTGGGTCTCCACCAGTTACCGATGCAGTCATCAATCACCCAGTCTTGCTGAACACCGTCCTGACGGCCCAGTATCTAGCGAAGATCCAGTTACAGTCAGAACTCCGACTAGCCCATGTCAATTGTTTTAGAAATGAAGAGACTTGCTATAAGAAGGGTCTGATGTAGTTCAGAGCTGCTCTGGAACAGCTTTTAATTTAGAGTATATTGTATCAAGTGACATTTTTTAGCAAAAGCCTCACGTGGCAGGGCCAGAGCACTTTAGAAACCACTTCAAATTCCATGCTGTACTCAGCTGAACTGAGTCCCGACAAGCCAATGAGAAGAACGAAACGCAGCATTACGCTCCCCAGCTGAATTAATTCAGGTTATGAAGAGAGCATGGCAGGTTAATTGGTGCATCAGGAAGACCATCCCAAAGGCAAGTATTCATCAGGTGATAAAATAAAAACGTTCTGCTTTATTTGTTAACTACCTGAGGACATCACAATAGTAATAGGGAGACTACACTAACACTTTGGCTTCTTCTATTAATTCTAAAAGAATCCAACATTCCAGTACAGCAAAGTAGTGGAAGAAAACAGACCTCCGTCATTAAGCGTTTGAGCCCTTCTACCTCATCTTCTCCTGGATTGAGTTCACCACCGGGTCTGTTAAAATAATGAATAATTAACAACAAGTTACCTTTTATTGCATTTCAGACTTTCACAGGCAAGTTTGGACATACTTCCAGGCAGGGAGTTACAAATTCACTCAAGGCTCTTCAGTCAGAAGTTCCAAGTTTGAAGGCAGTAGGATAGTCATCACCAAAACTATAACTAAAATGCCTATTACACATCCCTTAAAAAACACCACTGCATAAAATACTTTAACTCCAGCAGGACAAAGTATGACAATATCCCAGAATCACAGAACGGTTTGGGTTGGAAGAGACCTTAAAGCCCACCCAGTTCCACCTCCTGCCATGGGCAGGGACACCTCCTGCTGGATCATGCTGCTCAAGGCCCCATCCAACCTGATCCTGAACACCTCCAGGGATGGGACAGCCACAACTTCCTCACATGATAATAACTGGGACACTTAAAAGATAAAGTTTTAACAATAACAAAAGCATCAGAAGTCGAGGAAACACTTGTAAACATCAACCATATTTGTTCTTATCCCTATAGCACCACTCACTGCAGGACACAGGAAGGAGAAAATAAACCTGGTGTAGGGAACCATCCTGCATTTGATGCGAGGTTAATGAAAACGTCTAAAAGCACACTGTCGTCATTACAGTGTTTCACAAAACTTTTAGTGTTGAGCCTAATAATTTGTCCACAAAAATCTCCCGAATCACAAAGTCAAAAAAGAATCAGGATGTAAAATTACATTTCACACACACACACTTGAGAACAATGTAGGTGTTAAAAACGTAAGAAAAAACACAAACAGGATAAGTAATAGCCCACCCAGTTTAAAAAAAGAAAACAAGCATTGCCACCAGCACCACAACCATATGACCCAAACACCAAAACTTTACTCTGGCAGCAGCAACCACAATATGATCTGCAGGAATTACCTCAAATTCTACCTTTCCCCCTGTCCCCAGGTCAACCAGTAGTTTGTAAACAGATATTCTCTATTTACTGGTGCTTATGCATTAAGCTTCACTTTCTCATTTTTGTGGCCATAGCGTAAACACAGAGCTACTGGAGAGCGTCCAAAGGCCACAAAGCTGGTGAAGCATTTAGAGGAGAAGCTGTGCGAGTGGCTAAAGTCACTTGGTCTGTTCAGCCTGGAGGACACCAATGCAACACATCATCACAGCTCCCCCACAAGGGAAGGTGGAGCAGCAGGCGCTGAGCTCCTCTGTGGACCCGAGGGGATGGCAGGAAGATGTGCCAAGGGAGGCTTAGGATGGATATGAGGGACAGGTCCTTCACATGGATGGGGTGGAGCCCTGGAACAGCTCCCCAGGGAAGCTGTCACGGCATCAAGCCTGACAATGTTCCAGAATCATTTGGACAATGTCCTCAGACACATGGTGTTAATGTTGGGGTTGCCCTGTGCAGGGACAGAATTTGGATACTTACAGCTTGAAAAACGTTGTGCCCAGCTGCAGCAGCAGCACGTGGGGCAGTCTGTGCTCGTGGACAATCAGAACACCTTCCACTGTCCGCCTCATGCCAATCTTGTCAAACTCTTCCCTCATCCGCTGAAATCGAGCTGCCACGGAACTGTCCTTCTCATACAGGGGCTCCTTTGTCCCAAATGTGTAATTTGTCAGGGGATACCTACAAGGGGAAAATAATGTTACTGCATAACAAGAATTCTAAATTTAAATCACTGTGACACAGCGTCTACCCTACTCTGAGGCAGAACCTTCTGCACTTGAAGAATGGGAACTCCTTCATAGTGCTGGGCTAGAAGTTTTTGTCTGTCACCTACAGGGCCCCTGCCACACAAAGATCCACACCGCGATACAGACAAGCGTGGAAAGATATCAACACACTACAGTAGTGCTGATTCAAAAGGGAAGAAGTCTAGAAGAACCAGCAGCGACTGTTAGTCAGCAGCCACCCTCTCTTCAATCCTCACGCCTCAGAGAAAAGGCAGCTGAGGCTCTGCAAGGAACTGAGAAAGGGACAGAGGAGAAAAGCTCAGCTGAGAAGAAAGGAAGCTGCACAAGATGGGTTCTGCAGAAGTAATAAAGTGCCTGAAAACTCTGCTGTTGGAAATGGTCTTGCTTTCAAATTGGAAATCAGACATCTGGACCACAGCAGAGGAGAATGCTGAGCACCTAAAAACAAGCTGGGAGCCTGGGGTGAGAGCCAGAGTCTGAGCAGATCATTCTGCTGGACCAGTTGCTGGAGCTCTGCATGCTCTGGCAACAATATAGTGGAAGCGTGAGAGATTTCGCCAGGCAGAAAGGAACGAAAAGAGTCAGAAAAGAAAGGAATGCTTAGGCATCAGATTGGTCAGTCCTAGAGAGCATGAAGCGCAACAGGAAAATGCTATGATACAACCAAACTCAAGTAATCTGGAGATCTGCTGGCACAAGGCCTAGAGGGAAGGCAGGATCAGCAGGTTAAGTCAAAGAGGGAGAGGAAAGGGGGTTCTGGGCAGAACAATAAGGAACGATCACCAGAGCTTCACTGACTTGTGGCAGACAGCAACTGAATTAGCAGAATAAATGACTGATTTAGATTATCTATTAGGAAGACATGTTTCCCTGTGAGGGAAGGGAGACCCTGACCCAGGCTCCCCAGAGCAGTGGTGGCTGCCCCATCCCTGGAGGTGTTCAAGGCCAGATCAGATGGATCTTGGAGCAACAAGATCCAGTGGGAGGTTTCCTTGCCTATAGCAGGGAGTGGAACTGGCTGGGGGGCTGGGGTTTAAGGTCACTTCCAAGCTAAACCATTCCACAAATGTATGATTTCACGGTGAATGATTTGCTTGAGATGCATCTCATCTTGCATCCCTTACCCAGAACTTAATTACGTCAAACTTCAGTAGCACACACTCTTCTCATCCTCAAATTTTTCATCCCCTCCAAATTTTTCTCATGTTTTACAGTAGCAAAATCACAAGCCAGCTGCAGTTGTTGGAGCCCTTTTTGACATACTCAAGTGAGCTGAAATAACCACTTTCCTAACCTCAGAATAATTTATTACCAAATTCTCCACCTTCAGTTATAGCTTAGAAAATCAAAATATAATTTGCCATTCATTCCCACTTTTAGATACATAAATGGCTGTATTAATGAACTACTATGTTACTCAATTGCATAACAAGATGGGTACATTAGTCTATGCATAGAATCATAGAATGGTTTGAGTTGAAAGAGACTAAGCTCAAAACCCATGCAATTCCAATCCCACTGGATCAGGGGCTCCAAGCCCCATCCAGCCTGGCCTTGAACCCCTCCAGGGATGGGGCAGCCACCACTGTTCTGGGCAACCTGGGCCAGGGATTCACCACCCTCACAACAAAAGATTTCTTCCTAAGATCTCGTCTCAATCTCCCCTCATTCAGCTTAAAATCGTTCCCCCTCTAGTCCTGTCCCTACACTCCCTGATCAAGAAACCCTCCTCAGTTTTCCTAGAGCCCCTTTCAGGCCTGGAAGACACTCTAACGGTTGCTCGGAGCCTTCTCTCCCCAGGATGAACAACCCCAACTCTCTCAGCCTGGCCTTGCACGAGAGCTGTTCCAGCCCTCGGATCACCCTCCCTGGATCTATACTTTTAAAAACCCGCGCCGATAACCGCGTTTCCTCTTGATTCTTTTCTCCGGAACCACTACAAACAGCCTCCCACCCCTGGAGCTCCCGCAGGGCTCCGACTGTGCCGCCCCAGAGCCGCGGAGCCCCGGCTGCCCCCGCCTCAAGCCGGCGCTCACAGGTTGATGGTCCTCTCCAGCGTGAGCGGCTTGGTCTGCTGGATGTACTTGTTCCCGAACTGGTTCACCCCGCGGGGCCAGCCGGTCTGCGAGCGGTTGGGCGGCACCACGGACATGGCGGGAGGCGGCGAGGGCGCGCTCAGAGCTCAACGGCGGGAACGGCCTCCGCCATTAAGGGCCCCGCCAGACCGGACCCCTCCGCCCCGCCGGAAACGGTGACGCACTTCCGGAGCGCGGTCCTTCCTTATTCGCCAGCAGGACGCGGCTCCGCCCCTCGCGCGATGCGATTTGTTCACTGCGCGGCGCGGGGGCTGCCGGGAGTTGTAGTGCCACGGTGCTGCTTATCGAGGGCCGCTCCGCTCTTATTGGCCCGCGGCGCGATGAGACAGGCCTCTGGGGCGGCGCGGAGGCTTCTGGGAATTGTAGTCCCACAGAGCTATCTGCCATTGAGGCTGCTGGGAGCTGTAGTCTCATGGGGTGGGGGTACGTCACCAGGCGCTCCGTTCCTATTGGTCCTTCGCCCCGGCCACGTGACCGGCGCGAGGGCCGCTGGGAGCTGTGGTCCCACGTGGGGAGGATGTACGTAACTAGATGCTCCATTCCTATTGGCTCTTCGCCCGGGGCCACGTGACCGGCGCGGGGGCCGCTGGGAGCTGTAGTCCGGCAGCTCCGTGACGGGGACCGGCTATGGGCGCCAAGCGGCGCGGGGCCGCGGCGGCGGCGGCGGGGCCGAAGCGGGGAAAGCGGGAGGCTCGGGCCGAGCTCAGCGCCGCCCTCAGGGACGCGGCGCTGCGGGAGCGGGCGGCGGCGGCGTGGGGCGGCGGGGAGCCGCTCCGGCACGGTAGGGCCGCGTTTGCGCCCCCGGGGTAGCGCCCCCCCCCCCCCCGCTTTCCCCTCACCGGTGGCGCTTCCCTTGCAGAGGCGGCGGCGGTGGAGCCGGGCCCGTTCCCGCACGGCCTCATCCCCGGCTTCCTGGCGGCGCCGGGCTTCGCGGAGGAGCTGCGGGACGAGCTGTTGGGTCTCGGCTTCGTCGGGCGGCGGAACGACCTCCTCTCGCTGCGGCAGGTGGGGCCCGCGCCGCCCCCGCCGCCCTCACCCACCCCCCCGCCGCCCTCACTGACACCCCCTCTTCTCTCCCGCCGCAGTCCCGGGAGCTGGCGGCGAGCCCCGAGCCCCATCTCGCCGCCCTCAGGTAAAGCGCCGCCGGGCGAGCGGGGAGGGCAAGGGGCTGGGGGGGAAGCGGTCCCCGAAGGATGAAGCCCCGTTACCGGGGGCTGGCGGTGGTTTTCCTCCGAGCAGTGCGAAAGGAGCCAGTCACGGGGCTCCTTGGGCACGAGGAGTAGCTCTAGTACAGAAAAAAATCTTTGATTTCATCTAAAGTTTCATCTAATTAGTTGTACTTTTTTGGAAGCTAGACAGAATGTCCTTCTGATCGCATGTTTTCTTCCAAGCAGCGTTTCTCCAGACAGTGTTCATTCTTTGGAGGGCATAACGCCGTGTGTTCGGTAGGGTCTGTGCTGAGCAGAGGTGTCTGCTCTAACCACCTCTGTTTGCAGCCTTTCCCCATCTCAAACACAAGATCAGGCAGAGCCGGAGCCAGCTCCAAGTCAGCAGGGATTTGATTGTTGTGAAGTTCATAATAACATTAGAATTGGACCATGGAAAGTAATAGAATATGCATAGGATTTCTAGGAGGATTTATCCATACACCTGTCAGTGGGAAATCTATTCTGTCCCCAGCTCTTGCCTCCCTACCTGCACACGACCAATGGAGATCACTTCCTCACATTGCCCAGGACCGATAAAGGGTGCTTGTTTTCTAAAACTCCAAAAAGAGCCTTAGAGTTTTATTTGCTGACATTTTTGGTATCGCTATCACTGCTGAAATGCTCATCTATTCCCCATGCAACAGCTTTCACAGTCACTGCTACTCCTTGTCAGCCAGGCTGTGAATGCTGAGCTGGTTTCCTGGCCAGTTGCTGTCTGGTCCTACAGGAATACAGTGTCTGTGGCAGGAACAGCACATCTAACTGTTGAAATAGCTGGGAGGGAGATAACAAACTATAGTAATAAGTTTTACAACACAGGAAGACACTTACCTTGTGCTTGTCTTTTCAGGCATGCTCTGTGTGAAGAATTCCGAGTGTGGCTTTCTGCTGTGACCCAGATTGAGCTGAACCAAACTATTGACATCTCCTGCGCTAAATATGAATATACCGGTCAGTCCATAAGTGATCCTTTCCCTAAAGCTTCTGTGAGCACGCAGGAAACAAATTGAGTACAGAATACCTAACTGCATAACCCATCCCAACCCCTTTCTAGTTCCAGAGGGTCCTAGGAGCTGTCAGCAGTAAATCAAAATCCCAGAAAATGAAGTGCTAATTGTGGAAGGACTGTTGCTGTAGTTACCATGCTGATGGCTTTAACTGAGCCCAATGTTCAGCCCATGTTTGCATGCTTGCTTCCATGCGGCAGGGCAACTTGTTCAGCTTCCAAATGTTGAGGATGTGAAGTTCAACTAAAACAACACCTCGGTGAGACCAGGTCACAGCTGCCTCTGCCCTTTTAGTCGTGACAAACCACTGTAGGAAGGGGAAAATTTTTACTGCTGTCAATTCTACTTTTTAAAAATCTTTTCATAGAACTATAGAATAGTTTAGGTTGAAAAAGACCCCTAAACATCTAGTCCAACTGCCAGCCCAACACCACCATGCCTACTGAACCATGTCCCAAAGTTCCATACCTGCATGCTTTCTGAAGCCTTCCAGAAATGGTGACTCCACCACTGCCCTGGGCAGCCTCTTCCAGTGCTTCACCACTCTCTCAGTAAAGAAATTTTTCGTAGTATCCTAGTAGTCTGAACCTTCCCCTGGCACAGCTTGAGGCCATTTCCTCTTGTCCTATTGCTTGTTAGTTTTTGAAGAGACCAGGGCCCACCTCACTACAGCCTCCTTTCCGTGAGCTGCAGAGAGCGATGAGGTCTCCCCTCAGCCTCCTCTTCTCCAGACTAAACAGCCCCAGGTCCCTCAGCTGCTCCCCAGAACCCCTGGGCTCCAGCCCCTTCCCCAGCTCCGTTCCCTTTCTCTGGACACGCTCCAGCCCCTCAATGCCCTTGTTACAGTGAGGGTCACAAAGCTGAACATGAGTTTCGAGGTGTGGCCAGCAACAAACCTATTCAAAGGGCAGTTCTGTATTTAGGAGTCAGATTTTGAATCGTTATTTCAGTCAGGAAACCTGTCCATTCTGCCCAGCGACATCTACAGAGGGGAGGATGATGAGTTATAACTGTACCTTGAGAGTGGGCTGAGCCACCAATTGCCATGTGATCCCACAGAAGTTAATCTTGCAAATCTTGGGCTTGTGATGCTGACGAGTGAAAATACAGTTCCTGGAAAGGACGTGTTTTTTCTTGTTGTATCCTACGGGGACAAAGCTGGGAAGCAGCCATTGGAATGAATCATGGGTTTACTGGGAAGGTGCTACTGCAGCAAAACGTGTGTAATTGCAGATGTCTTGCTGTGTCACGACGATGAGCTGGAAGGTCGGAGAATCGCTTTCATCCTGTACCTCGTGCCACCCTGGGAGAAAAGCGATGGGGGAACACTGGATCTTTATAGCACGGATGGTAAGTGCTTGGGAGCTCAGCCTCCGGGGGCTGAAAAAGATGGAGTTTCTGCATCCCTTGCGGCACCTCTCTCCTCAAACAGTACCAGGGAGATAAAAGATTCCTCTCTTTGTCCAGGGAAGCTGATGTGTAGGTAAAGTTTGCACCTTAGAGATGGGTGGTAGTGGGCTTTGCAGACAATGGGTGACAGCAGTGAAACATGAGAAAGTAGTGAAGAGGGGAATCCTTTTCTTCCATATTTTTTTCAATAGTGAAGAGTGGAGGGAGGGTAGAAGCGATGCCAGTAACTGTGCCTGGAACTCTAAAGTGATGGAAACAACTCCCCTTTCCAGCAGCAGAAGCCCACTGATTCCTCTCTGAGCTCCATCCCTTATACCTAGGTGTCTCGCTAGTTGCAACATCATGAAGTCAGAGAGAAATAGCAGTTTCTAGAGAGTTGCAGTTCAAGCCTTAACCAGAGTGTGTTTTCTTCCTCCTCAGAACACTTTCAGCCACAGCAAATTGTCAAGTCATTAGTGCCTTCGTGGAACACGCTGGTTTTCTTTGAAGTGTCTCCAGTCTCTTTCCACCAGGCAAGGAGCTGTCTCTTGTTCGTTGTTTGATTCTCATTGTTGTGGTTATTCTTTCTCTGTGTTATTTCAGTCCTGAGGAGGAGGGAGGGGTGCTTGTGGTACGTGCTGTGTGTTAAAGGCAGGGACAAGAACTGACAGAGCCCACTGTAAACTGTCAGTCTAGCTTCATCATCCTGGGAGAAGAAAAAACTTCGATTTCTACTTTGTTTCGCTGTCCTGGTGAGCCACTGCGGCGCTCTTGGCTGTGGTGATGAGGGAGATTTTTGTTTATTTTAAACTAGCTCACATTTTTCACACAGATGCCATGGCTTTGCTCCCAAAGAGCTTCCCAACATGTAGGGCTCTACACAGATGTGGCTTTGCCCCTCAGTAACACAGACGTGGGGCGGTGCCCTATGGCAGAAACGCTGACATGGTTAAGTGGCACTTCGTGGCACCTGTCAGGAAGATACCTGGGAACAGGGTGTAGAATCAGTGGAACTGCATGATCCCAACCCTTGTCTGGCATCTGGAACTCCTGTGTACTTGAGAACAGCACAGATGTAACAAAGAGGGCCAAAGAGCAGAAGGGTGGAGAGGAAGATCAGTGATGGAGGTTGGGCATGTCCTCACCTAGACTGCTTAGGCTTTCATTTTTGTGTCATTTATGTCTTACAATTAATTAACAGAAGTATCTACTTGGTCACTGCCCTAATTATTTTCAGGTAGTGATTAAATCTTGTCGTAAAAATCCATGTTCCACTTCACCTTGTGACTGCCTCCCACTGACTTAAACTTAATCCCACACATCAGCACTATTCAGAGTCCTGTGTGGTGCCTCTGATACTATTAACACAGGCAAGAAACACAGCTTGAGTAATAAACGTCTTTCTAAAATAAGCATTGAGCTTACCTGGGAGCGCTGTCAATCAGAGCTTCTCAGACCTGGACTTCACTGGCTGTGCCTGGAGTGTCTGCTGAACCACTGAAACGTGTCTTTGACCCTTTCATCCATAGAGCATAAAGCCTACAAATCGCCGTTACAGACGATACAAGGATCAAACTGATGCAAAGCCTTCACAGTGCACGTCAGCCTTAAATCCCTCTCAGTCATTGGGCAGAGAGTCAGTACTTCCCAAGAGATCTCCACGTTTTGGCCTTCATGGTGTATGTTTCTTCAGGAGACAGAAAATAAAGCTGTGGATGTTTGCTGGGTGGAGTGGGTCCATTAGCTTCTAATACCAGGCATTCTTCTGATTTCCATATCCCAAGTGATACAGGGTTCAGTTTCATTCCGAATAACCTAGAATACCTCTAAGTTATGCAAGGAAAGGGCCACTACAGCTCTGTGCCGAACAGTAAGAGGCAGAACCTTTGTAGAATGGACTGTGTTTCTTCCGCCTGTTCCATCAGACTGTCCTAAAAAAATACCATAACAAAACCAGTGTAGTCTTTATGTGCTATTCAAAAATCTGCAACAGTTTGTGGCTTGCAAGCAGTCATAAGGGCCTGGCTCCCTCTTCGTGCTGCTGTTACAGTGCAGCACCCTAGAATGTGAAATTAGTCATTTTAGCCCAATTCACCTCTGCAAGATTTGATGAAGTCAGGATTTAACAGCGACCATCGCTGTGCAAAAACAAGGGTTTCCACAGACCAGGTTAATGCCAGGATAGAGAGGCTGCTCTTAGTCTGACAGATAGACAGAGAGCTGAAGGTAGTGAGCAAATGCCCCTCATGATGGCTAGTATTTCAGCACTTTTTAAAAGGTAAAAGACAAAAAAGTAGACACATACAGTCTGCTGCGGCCCACAGGTGCTCAGTGTTTTCTGAGTTTCCTGGTTAAGCTGTGACAGCCAATTTCTGCAGCCTAGGGTAGGTGGTTCTTCAACAGCATAAATGGTAGAAAAATAAAACACTATTACTTTTAATAACAGGATGACTCAAAGCTCTCAGAGAGAGGTAGTAGATTCTGTTGGGAGCTTGGAGTAAAAGCTTGGATTGGGATTCTGGAAACGAACAGTTGACTTGCGCATCAAAGTTTGCTTTAGCCTTCTCTCTGTAAGCCAAGAATAATCCAGCCTGGTCTAGCCCTTATCAGACTTCTCTGTGTGTGCAGCAGGCTCTCTGGAGCCAAGTCCATCCCCTGTGATGCACCTTCACCTGGTCCTTAAACATATTGTATTCTGAACAGTAACGTGCTGCTCAATGCTGTTCCAGGTGTCAGAAGTTCTGTCGAAGGAGAAGTGCCGCTTGTCTGTGAGTGGCTGGTTTCACGGCCCATCAAAAGTCAGACCCGCACGCCACATCGAAGCTCCCTTGCCCAGGAGCCCGCACATCCCCTATGATGTGAGTAACGAGCCTAGATATGCTTATGTGCATTTCTGTATCCTTTATACCTGTTATGGGATGCACTGATGCTTGGGGATGCTTTAATCTTTAACTCGGCCCATCCTCTTTTTTTGTTTCCTGTCTGTGAATTTGCTGCTGGTTTCTTTCTTGTGTGTCTTCTTTACCTGTACGTTTTGCATATCTAAGACAGTGTAGAGGATGCAGCAAATACCTGTGGTGCATTTTAAAAAAAGGAAAGGAATGAAATGAGCATGTGGAGGAACCGAGCCCTGTGGCCAGCTGGGGGAGGGGGAATTGAGGAATCCTTTTTACTTTTGTAAATTCAGCATTCAAATCCATTTTCTTTCCAGCATGAAATTCTCTATGAGTGGATCAATCTCATTTATTTGGACATGGACTCCCAAGCTCAAATCCAGGAGGAATTTGAAGAGCGATCAGAAATTCTCCTGAAGGATTTTCTTAAGGTGAGCCCAGTGGTTCAATCTGATGCGGTCTGCCAGGACAAGTCACAGGGCTGGCAGGTAGCACATGTCCTGCAGGCTGGGAAGGGGCTTGCTGGTATGACTGTCACCTAAAGCATCTTCTAGCTTTGCTCCCTAAAGAGGAATGAACCGGATGACCTCTAGAGCTCCCTTCCAACCTCAGCTGTTCTGTGATGCTGTGGATGGATCCCCTCTGCCTGCCTGTACGCCACTGCTGAGGGACTCATCAAACATCAAACACTTTGCTTCAACATTCTTGTTTCCAGCAATAAGCAAAGCAGAAGGATGGAAACATATTGCATCCTTCTTGCATACTTGCCTTGTGGTGACCACAGTGTCCTTCCTTGTCCCTCAGCTCTCACAGTTTAGCATTTGGAGGACTCGAGCTGAGTGTGAAACAAGTGACTCGTAACGATATTATGTCTCAGGGCTGATTTACCTCTGGTTTACTAGGTGTCCATGTCTCAGTGAAACTGCGTTGTCACCCAGCAAACAATCAAGTAGCATTTGATACCTGTTGGTCACTGACATTGAAAAGACACCATGCCCACCCAGGCTGTGCCCCTCGGTTCAGCAGTCCTTAGGCACCTCAAAAAAGTTAGAGTACCTTACCTGAGAGCAGAGGATGGCTGCTTCTCACACACCAAGGGAGACCTGGGAGCTAAATATTAAACCTTCTACGCTATCTCTCTCTCTCTCCTAGAAAGAGAAATACCAGCTACTGTGTGAAGCTTTGGAGAACAAAGACGTCCAGTGGAGTAGCCGGGGGCCTGCCAATAAAAGGTAGAGAATAACAACGACTTGCTCCTAGTGATCAGGCCAAGCAGGACCTGCTGTGAGGCTGCCCCAGTTGATGCTGAGCCCATGGACATGGTCTTTGTTGGTTCTCCAGTGCTGATTCTCCACTGAAAGGTTCTCCACTCTTTCAGGCTCTATGAGACAGCAGAGGAAGACAGCCTCCCTGACGTCCTGAAGGAATTCCTGCAGTTCTTGCGCTCTGAGGCTTTGTTTTTACTGCTTTCCAACTTCACTGGCCTAAAGCTGCACTTTCTGGCTCCCTCTGATGAGGACGAAGATGCTGGGGAAGGAAGGGCAGCAGACACTGCTGGGCACAGCAGTCCCAAACCTGAGCAGGAAGAGGCTGAACAACAGGCTGACAGCGATCCCTGTGAGCCAGACAAACCTGATGACATCCCCGAAGCACGAGACGGCGAGACGCAGAATGGTAAGTTCAGCAGCTGCAGCGCAAAGAGACTTAAACAAAATCTTGACATTAAGGATGTCAGCAGCAGAATTCCCAATAATTTTCATGGAACTAGCATTTCACCTTGTGCTGCAGCCAGCACGAGGCACCAGCACAAACATGGGACTTGAAGATGTCAGACCAAGTATCCAAAATAAGCGACCATTGCAAAAGAATTTAGAATAAAGTAATGACTGACTTGAAGAAGCCTTTTGGAACAAACTTAAGCCTTTGTGGAACTTCCGTAGTAGTTAGGAGGTGGGTGAGGAGGTGTTAAATAATAGCCCAGTAATCTTCTGCCACTAGTTAAGACTCCTGCTTCGAATCAAGTAGATTCTTGTATGAGGCCAAATCAAAAGAAAGAGAATGAACAGATCAGAAGTAAAGACAATGAGAATAAGAAAACCAATACCCAAAATTACAGTTTAACCTCTCAGAAAATGCTGCCAGCCTAAACAACCACTGTGTTGTCAGCAGTGAGGAATCATTGCTATAAAAAAATAAGATTAATTTTGGATTCATGGATTAGTGCTGTATATTTAAAATACTGGCTTGGAAATTTAAAGGTAGAATTTTTGAAAATGCTTGTTTTGCACTGAGTCAGGTGAGTTCCTGGACAATGGAATAAAAGGTAATAAAAAGAACAAGTCCTACCGCAAGTCCTGCCAGCACAACAGAGTTACCTGGTACAAATGCTTTGTTTTCCTGATTTCCACAGCAGATATTTTCCCTCTTCTATCTGCCATGTTCCCACCACGTGATTTCAAACTCAGACCTGAGGAGGGCATAGTTTGGGGCTGCATGGATTGAAAACTGAGCTAGAGCAGTGAGGAAATAAAAGGCTTCCCAAATTCTGACATACCTCCTGGGATGGCACATGAAGAAGGGAGTTCTGAGCAGTGTCCTTCTTCACTGAAGCATCTAGCGGTCTCAGTGCTTCAGGAGCACTTAACCAGGAGATGGGTTGCTGGCTCTTGAAGTCTGGAGCACTACTGCAAATCTGGGAGGCAAAAAGAAACACAAAACAAAATGAGAGGAGGAACTGGTAATCCAAAGCACATCACAACTTGGCCCCTTTCAAAGAGTAAACCTGGGCCTTCCCACAACACTAGTTAAAGGACTTAAGAGCCCCCTCTAGAAAAGCAGTTAACGTAAGGTCTGTGTTTTTACTTTTCCTTCCCTTTCTCCTTTGCTGGGGCTGACAAAAGCAGCTCTGTGGTAGTGCAGGAGCTTGCTCTCTCCATGCCTTGACCTCAGCAGGCGGCAGCGACTGTAGAACTTCATTGTCTTCCCTGGTTTGTTCCCTCTCTTAGGCTCAGGGACCCCGATGTGTGCCGGGGAGCTGAGGCGCTGGGCCCACAGGCACTACACTCTCGTCCATGACTCCCAAGCAACAGAATTTGCTCTCGACCTGCTCTTCTTCTGTGGCTGTGAGGGTAGGTGGGTGAAACGGAGACGTCAGGCTTGCCTTACGAGGTCTGCCTAAGGGAAGCTCTTCTGGATTCTCAGCAGTGCTACAACAGCTGCAATTGCCTTGCTTTTTCCTACACAGAAGGGCTCTCTAGGCATTATCTTAGTCCTTGCTTCTGCATAAGCTCTCGTTTCAGTAGTTCTTAGAAAGTGTGGGACTGTGGCCTTGGGATCAGCTTTGACCTTCCCGGCTGGAGCCAGGGGGTGGCGCTTGGGCGGAGGGAAAGGCTGCATCTCCCAGGCCTCTCCCCTCCCTGGGCAGCGGCTCTGGGCACGGTGGAGAGTGGCTGCAAGTGTTCCATTTCACCCCTTTTCTCATCAGAATTATCACCGCCTCCAACTCACAAAGCCCAGGGTTTCCACGTGTTAACTTAGGCATGTCTGGACATTCTAGGTTGATTGCTGGTTAGACAGCGGTGAAAATAAAAATCTAAATGTAAGCACTTTGGGTGAGCTGAAACCACCTGGCACATGGCAGTGATTACACTGAAATCCTTTTGCATATCTGCTGAGGCCAAACTGCTCCACATGTGAGGAGAAGCAGGCAACTAGAAACGTCCCCGCAGTGGTAAAAGGCAATCCCAGTACTTCTGCTTCAAGTTGGTTTTGATTTGAGAAAATAGACTGGCAGGCGGTGAGCTGGGGACCATCCTGTACCCAGTAACTGTGGGGAGTGGGGTGGAAAAACTGCATCACCAGGAAGGCTGCGTGGAGCCCGGACCATGCTGAACTTCCTAAGAATCTTTCTTTTCTGTTTTAAGACTGGGATCCAGAATATGGTGGCTTTACTTCCTACATCGCTAAAGGTGAAGATGAAGAGGTAAGGACCTCAGTTGGTAGCTGCAAATTAGGTAAAATTATTGAGGGTGGGGAGGTATAATTACCTTGTTGTAATGCTAACATAATCCTGCGGGTGCTGGGTTTCACACTGGAGCCTGAATTACAGCTCATGGGCGTAGCTCTGGCTCCAGCTTCAAGAGGCGAGTGTTCATCATAAAGCTTTGACTCCGGCACTGACAGAGCCTGATACCCCTGCACCTGGATGAGGCTTTTCCAGGGCAGCGGTGTTCAGTAATGTCACCTTCCCAACAGGACTGGTGAGAGCACTGAGCAGTCAGGCTGATAAGACAACCAGAATCCCTTCAAATGAACCTTGCTGCCTTGTAGATGCTTTAGGTTAAGGGGTGTTGAAAGAAAAATAGTGACCTTATTCATTTTCTAACACCAGACCTCAGTTCTGGCTTTTGAAACAATTTTGTTTCATCTTGGGAATGATATCAAAGCCATTTTTATGAACATAATTTCCTCCCTGTTTTCCTTTCTTCTAGTTGTTGACAGTGAATCCAGAAGAAAACTGCTTGGCCTTAGTTTATAGAGACAGGGAAACTATGAAGTTTGTGAAATACATCAATCATCGCAGCTTGGCACGCCTGAAAAAGCATCCAAACAGAGTAGGATTTTGGGATTTTTCCTTTGTCTATTATGAGTGACGGTGCTGAGCGTGGCCAGGACCGTGCAGAAAGCAGCGGGGTGGGGGCAGGTTTCCATCCAGACGCTCTGCTGGGGTCTGAGCCAGGACAAACTTTGCTGCTGCTGTGTTCATCACACTGTGTGCGAGCAGTGCCCCATCCTGGGGGGCTTTTTTATCTGTACAAACCCCCCAGTCTCCTGAGTCCACTTGCAACATGTGCTCTCAGCTGCTCTTCATGTCACGTGGAGAGGTTGTTGTCACACAACTGTCAGCTTTCCAGCTTCTTCTCTCAGATACAGGGTGGGATGCAGCTCTCATTTGTCCAGGTGAAAATTATAACTGTGTGTTGCCCCAGGCTGATGACTGGTTTTTATTAAAAAAAAAAAAAAAAGAAATGGGTCAGTTAAATACTTCTGGTTGGACGAGTTTTGTTACAAAATACCCAAGACATTTTCTGGGCTTAATTGTGTTCACTGTTTGTAGAAATAAAGGAACCGCCATGGGAAATAGGAGGTTTTTCCAGCTGTACAACTCGGAGGATTGGGAAGGAAGACAGTGAGGCTATAAAGCTGCTGGCATCGAAGAGGACTTGGCGCTGTAACAAGGAGTAGGATTCCATTATGCTAAATGCTGCTCAGACAGACCCAGATGCAGCCCTTGTCCAAAGGATTTACCAGCTAAACAGCTGCTGAAAGAAGTGACCTGCTCCTGCACCCTTCGCTCTGTGTGTGGGGACGTGGAGGGCTCTGTCCTTTGCTGTGTCAGGGCCACGGCTCCAGCTGCAGAGCAGGAGAGGTGCTCGCTCCCCTCTCCCTGGCTCATCATGCACAGGGTCACCAACAGCGTAGCCTCGCGTCCTCTCAGTTCTGGTCTGGGGCTGCTGTGCTCCAGCACGGCATCTGGCACTGGAGACAGAGCACTAACTTCTTTCCAGGTCACAGATACCCAGCTCCTGTGGCAAACAGTGCAGGGAAGGCGCGCTGGAGGCTCAGCCCTGGCTTGCATATGCTTGCCCGAAACTCCTTTTTTTGGCAAGGAGGAGACACAGGTGTAGTTTCAGCTCATCCAAGTGAGACAGGGCAGGCCACGGGCTTGCAGCAAGCTGGGGAGAGCGTGCACTCATTCATTGCTCTTGCCTTGCTTGGATCTGAAGAGGGCAGCTCTGGATTTAGCAGTCAACAGCTTGATGTCCACATAGAGACCAGTGACAAGCGGTGTCTCTCAAGGGTCTGTACTAGGACCGATGCTGTTTAATATCTTCCATCAATGACATAGACAGCGAGATCGAGGGCACCCTCAGCAGGTTTGCAGATGACACCGAGCTGAGTGGGGCAGTTGACAAGCCAGAAGGTCAGGGTGTCATCCAGAGGGACCTGAACAAGCTAGAGAAGTGGGGCTGTGTGAACCTCCTGAGGTTCAACAAGGCCAAGGTCCTGCACCTCAGCTATTTACAACACAGCCAGCTAAACAAAGCTGGGAGTCAATTAATTAACAAAACACAGCTACTGTATTGCATTGGCAGCCTAAGAGTGTGTTTGATAGATCTTGGAGCAGTCTCCCAGAAGGCTGGGGAGAAGCTGGGCTCTCCAAAGCTTGCTGCTCTTTACTAATAAATAATACACTAGAGGGCACACCAGCCTCTGCTTGAGGAAGCCCATACCCACCTGATCCCACACAGAACCACCCTTCTGCCTATGGGGACCGAGATGAAGTTGTTTAAGGAGCCAAATTTGCAGTTGGCATTCAAAGATTTAAAAATAAACACATATCTGCTCTCCTACCCCTCCTGTTCCACCCCAAAAGCCGAAGGCAGCCCAACACACAGCTGGCACCACAGGTACAGGGGAAGCCTCCACTCAACACAATTTCAAATGCCATAAGCCACGAGGAGGAGTGGGGTCTTCAACTGGCCTGTGCTGAACACTGAGCCCTCTCTAGAGATACTCTTGCTGGATCCGAGTCTGTATTTACAATTAGGTGTAGCTGCTTGCAAAGTACTCTGATCATTATGGAAAGGAATATGAATATGAAATACATACCCACAAGATGAGTAAGCAGGACAATATAGAAAAAGACGATCAACAACAGAGTAAACAGAGTTACAGACCGAACAGCAGAGAACAGGAACTTCATACCTGCATAGGCCTTGTGTCCTGTAGAAGGACAGACATCTCCCACCGCAGCCTGCCCCTCCGAAGCCTGGCATTTGATGCAGGGTAGCAGCAGCTTTTGGTTACTGAAGCACTGAGTTAGTCAAACACTTCAAAACAAAATTTTGGGGATTTGGTGCCGCTGATTACAGTTTGCCAAGTAGCTGGGAACATGGACAATTTAATATGGAGCAGGATAAAAGAGTTTAACTGCAGCCCAGACTGAAAGAATGGCATCCACAAACATGCAGCAAAGACATTGGATATTCCGTGCATTAGTATGGATGAAGATGAGCAGCAGTTGCAGGACTTGGAGAAAGAGGGGCTCAAATCAGGTAACTTGTTGTCAAGCATCAGTTCCAATTGTTTTGTTGTTTTAAACTAAACTGGAATTGGGACATTGGATACCACTGTTACACGCATTCCTCTTCAGCAGGTGCTGATCCAGCCCAGTGTTCCTGCACTATTTCCCAGGCATCGAAGGGGACGTATGAGGAAGGCTCCAGCTCAGACTGCAGCTCTGGGCAGGCACCGAGGCGCCCCAGTGAGGCAGGACAGTATTCCAGACAGGATCCCCAGTGCACGTACCAAGGTGTGGTGCCATCTAAGCGGCCTTGCCCATGAAATTTTAGCCACACACAGCTCTGCTAGCATGGTTATTCTGTACTTGACCCGTGGGCTTAACCTGCTATGACCAGTTCCCCTCCCACACCTGAGAACGGGATCTCCTGGCCTGAATCACCCCAGGGGGGACTGTTTGCCACTGATCTCCTGGCGTGGGTTTGGGTTACGTCAGCTGGCTGCTGCACACCAGCCAAGGGTTGCTCGATTTCAACAAGCAACTGCAAACCTGGTATTGGTTCAGCTTACGGGATGCGGATTTTACACTTGGCAAAGACAAATCTTGCTTTTACAGGAAAAAAATCGACAAATTTGTTGTCAGAAATGTAGCTGGAGGAAATCAACCTTATCAGAGGTCTGGACTGTGACAGAAGGAAGGGCTGACCTCACTGCCGAGAATAAAACAGAGCTGGGACTGGATGCGTAGAACCCTGAAAACCAGGCTGCTGGGAAAGCTGCTTGCTGATCAGAGCCACTCTCTTATTCCTGAATAGACAACGCAGATGTAAGCAAGTATGAGGATTTTGAGTGTAAAGAACAAAAGGAGAGGTTCAAACAGTGGGAACAGGAACAGCAGGTGGCAGAGAGCCCAGTGCTTATGCCAGGAGACTATTCCATAATCAAGTCTTAAAGCGCAGTTGCTTAGAACAGCATGGGTGGCTCACCACCCTTTTTACCAAGGAGCTGGATTTGACTAACAACCAGGTTCTTAAAAGGATTCAAATGAGCTCCTGCTGCAGATTGGATGTGACAGAGATCTGTGCTTTCAGCAGTGCAGTTCCCTCCTGAGGGGGGCTGAAGCAGCACCAAGGGACTGCTTGGAGGATAAAAAAAACACTCCAAGAACTCCACTCCCCGTGCATCTGGCTGCAGGCTCGCCGGTTGTTCTGTAATGAATGGTGGGCTGCCTTTAAGTAAGAGACAAACCAGTTATGGGACACAAATACAGCTTCAAGAAGGCACCAAAGAAATTTGCTTCCCAGCAAAGACTGCCTCCTCCCTGCCCATGCTGGGAACACCGATCCGTGCAGAGGCAGAAGCTATGAACGGCGTGGGAGGTAGGAGCACTGGGGCACAACCTCAGTCCCGTGCAGGATATTTTTAGCTTCTAGAAGAAACTTGCTTTGGCAAAGGTTCTAGAATATCTTTAGATCTAAGACAGAGCCTTACTGTAATATTTTAATCCAATTCTGAGAGATCCCACAATTAATAAACAGGTTTCAGCCAGAAGCCAAGAGATTTTTTCAATACCTTCTTCTTTTGATCGCATTAAGAACTGCCAGCTCTTCATCTGTATGCACCAGCCTGGCTGTGTGGTTAGTTTCCACTGTTCCCAAAACGTGCCCTTGCCCACCTCAGCATCTGCAGGTTTTTTCCAGCAGCAGCACAGAACCGGTAGCTGGAAGCAAAACTTCCTGCAATGCAGGTGTGGGGAGAGTGTCAGGTATAAAACAGACGGCTTCCGACCTGTGCGGATCAGGGAACTGTGCGGCTTTCAAAGATCTGCTGGCTTAAAAGCCAGTTAGGAGATGTTTCCCCTTTGGTGTTCCTGGTGTACTGAACTGCAGTTTACCTAGAAAGCACACCCCTGTGATGAAACCTGGGATTCTAAGTGTTTAGTGTGCCCAGAGACTACGCAGCAAAACCAGAAAAGTGCTTTGGGTTTGTTTTTTTAACAAATAAACTTCACCGTACGCATTTCCCCAACTAAATCGGACCAAAAGCAGTCAAACCGGTCTATGTTTTAATGGAAAAGGCCAATGCCTTAACTACAAAATATATCAAAATACATAAATAAGTTACTGTAAGAAAAATAACTGTTCCAAAGTTATACCTCTGCCTCACATAAATATCACATCTGCACTTAAACTCTGATGCTTTCTTCACGACGCTCGGTGTCCTTTGGCCTGTGTAGCAACATTCACTGACTGATGGCTTAACTAAGATGCTACCCTAGCAATTACTTCCCCCTGCGGTGCGGCAGGGGATCAAACTAACCGCTTGTCACGTCTGCTCCTGGCTGCGTGAATCCCTGCCTCTGTGCTCCTGCTCCTCCAGCAATTTTAAGAAGAGGCTGTTCCCACACGCATTATCCTGAACAGCGTGTTAAAGTTGTTGCTCCTTATTGCATCCCGACAGGCACTGATCACTTGTGTTTTCGGTTTGCCAACTGTACAGAGAAAAAGAGGAAAGGGAAATAAAAACACTTCAGTTACTAGGAAACTGGTGAAAATACTCACTAGGTCTAGTCTCACTTTAGGGTCCTTTCAAATACCTTTAAACACACAGTGAAGTGTCATCTGTTTTCTAACACATAAATAAAAGCCTCTCTTTAAAGAAGTATATTCTGTAGCACTATTACAGTTGAACTCAAAGGGCTTGTTGAAAGGGGAATCTATAAACACAAAACCCCCTCCTTCCTCAGAGATGTACAGAACTAATAATATATACAGTCTTGCTTGAGCTTATAGCTGTTTTTTAAAGCAGAATTATAAATGAAAAACTTAAATACTGCTTTAAAAATGTATTTTAAATTGTGTTCAACAAAACTGGTGATTTCTGTACCACTACTTTGGGCTGCTGTTTCTAAAACCATGATCCCAAATGATACTGGATGCTCAGAGTTCCCTCTCACAGGCAACTGGCTGTGACTGAAAACCGAAAGATTATTTCTACTAATTTAGCTTTTTGGCCCAAAATCCTGAAGTCATCCAACCCAGGCAGCCTCTGCAACACATCTCATCTGCCTCAGTGGGGTCCAAGAATCCCTGCTCCCTCCAAACACACGTACTTACCACGTAACCGCCCAGCCCTCTGGATTGCCTGATTTACAGCTTTCAGATTATTCAGCAGCTCTGTGTGGTTGTTGCAACGGATTTTGTATTGATTTATTAAATCTCTGTTAAGATCATACAGCGCGATGTATCGTGTCTTCATGTTTTTCCTGGGGGAACAATGAGCCCAGTTATTTGCATCTCTGGGGACAAGCAAGTCATTCCTGGTTAGTCAGCGTAAAGGCGCAGCGATAACACGGCTGTGACGCTACCACAGTCACCCGCATGTCTACCAGCTACGGCACAACAGGCTTGTCTAGACATGGTGGTTACACTCGTTATTTTTCTGAAAAAAAAAGATCTATTTTTGCAGTTACTTTATCCAGCAGCCCAGAGAGGAGATTCTATTTTCCACAGTGAAAGTAACATTACTCTGCGGTAGCTCTGACCTCTTATACTCCTGCCCTTGACAGTAATGACAGGACATTAGCAGAATAACAGCAGATCAGAGTGAAAGGACTGACGGCTAAAATGTCTTTCTTGGTGTTCTCAAAAGTTCACACCCCACAGAGCTTTTACTGTCTTCTTCCCTTCATGTATCTTTTCTAAGGCATCTCACCATCTCAAGGCTGATTCGCCCCATGCTAAGTCCCTATCTCTGCCCTTCTGCCCTCCCCAGACTGGTTTTCCACCTAAAGAATAAGACAAGGCTCAGGAATAGCTCATGGTTGGACCAGCAAAGGTAACAATTCTATATTGAGAGTTTTAACTAAGCAATCCCTATATTACACATCGGAGGTTTTGTGCTCTTCTCTGCCTGAAAAGCAAAGCCTGGCCATTCCACACGCAAAACACACAAGCTAAGCAGCAATAGCTCACATGTCTCCCAGGAGTCGTGCATCTTCTGCCTGAACCAACATGCTGCGGATGAGGTTGGAGTGTTCAGCCATGTCGGCAGTGAGCCTCTGGTTCACCACGTGGTGTTCATCCACCTGATCGAGGCAAACCAGCATAAGAAAGGACCCTGGCACTATGGAAATTCAGGCGACAATGATTCAAGCTAAACCTTGTTCCAGTTCGATAGGAAATAACACCCTGACTCAACCCACCAGCATCCCTCGAACCATCCTTCTTCCCTTCACCCTTTGTCTCCCAAAAGGAGGGGGGAAACAGGCTGAGACATAGACCTTATACGTTGGAACAGCTCAGTCTTTCAGACAACATTTAGGATTCAAAATCTTTGTCCTGCTGGAACTGATGGTACAGCTTGTTTCTTATGGTCATTAATTTAACATCATTCATATTCACCTTTACTGTGACTGTGGGGAGGCCCTGGCCCAGGTTGCCCAGAGCAGTGGGGGCTGCCCCATCCCTGGAGGGGTTCCAGGCCAGGTTGGATGGGGCTTGGAGCCTTTGATCCAGTGGGAGGTGTCCCTGCCCATGGCAGGGGGGGTTGGAACTGCACAGGCTTTAAGGTCCCTTCCAACCCAAACCATTCCATGATTCTACAAATAAAGCACCAGGGAACAAGGGCCTGTTCTACAAACAAAGAACAAACAGAAAACTGAGGGTGTCCCATTGTCCTTTGTAGAGAATACACAGCAAGCACCACTGGCTAATTTCCAAATAGATAAAGCAGTTTAGAGATCCTGCCCCCAGCAACTGCTTAGCTGCCAACTTAAAAATGCCCGATGCCTCCTCACCTTGACCAACACCTTCCGCAGCTCCTCAAAGTACGCAGGAAAATCTGCTTCCACCTGCAAATCTTCGATGGCCAGAAAGGAGGCCATTGACTGGATAATGTCCCCAGCTAAATCAATATTATCCGTGTTGATAGAAATCTGTCAGAAAGGACAGGGAAGAAAGCACTTCAGCACTCTTCCAAGGCAAAACATCCAGAATTACTCAGCAGGTCTGCCTCTCAAATAGTTACCCAGGCACAAAGCAGTTCAATCAAGAGGCAAAATCATTGTGTGAGCAAGCTCTAGGGTTTTCTGTAGGTAAGAAGACACTGATTTCAAAAGGGCTTTTATTCAAGCCTGACGTAAAGCAGCATATGTGCATACAGGACCGGCGCGAAAGTTGCAGGCATCCTTTGTGCCTCAAATTATGGCTCCCTGAAACCACTCTGTGTGGGAACAAATACCTTCCTACAGATCTGTAGGCTAAGCAGCTTTCTTCATTAACTGGCCCTGGAATTTTACCCACCAACAGTAACACAGATGCAAAAAAGTTTCCAAAGACATCCCTAAAACATGAGTACTTTCTCTGCCTGTTCAGTCCTCCCTCATTTTTACTGCCTCATGTTGGCACCACCCTGAAGTTTCACCAGAGTATAATTAAACGAGTGTTTCTCTTGTCCACAAAGATACTTGCCTCTCCGCCGGGCTTGATTTTAATGAAGAGCTGACCCGCATTACGAAGGGAAGTGAAGCAAACCTGAAAGGGAGCACTCTGGAACTCTGCATCCTCTGGCAGCAGGAAGCTCTGATTCAGCCACATAACAATCTTGGAAAAATAAAATGAAGAGCATCAGCCATCAGCTTTGTGGAACGTGTAGAGAACCATACAGGTCTCCTGTATTTGATGTGCTTACAGTGTGCTCTGTCCAGGATACCATGGAAATATTATTTACTAACATTTATCCCCTAAATCCATGTCATGAACTTCTTAGAATGGGGACAATTGACTCCAAAGTTGAATAGTCATAGAATCATGGAGTGGTTTGGGTTGGAAGGGACCTTAAAGCCTGCACAGTTCCAACCCCCCTGCCATAGACAGGGACACCTCCCACTGGATCAGGGGCTCCAAGCCCCATCCAACCTGGCCTGGAACACCTCCAGGGATGGGGCAGCCACCACTGCTCTGGGCAACCTGGGACAGGGCCTCCCCACTCTCACAGGAAAACACTTAAGATCTCATCTCAATCTCCTCTCTTTCAGCTTAAAACTGCTCCCCCTTGTCCTGTCCCTGCACTCCCTGATCAAGAGCCCCTCCCTAGCTTTCCTGGAGCGCCTTTCAGTCCTGGAAGTTGCTCTAAGACCTCCCTGAAGCCTTCTCTTCTCCAGACTGAACAGCCCCAACTCTCTCAGCCTGTCCTCTTATAGAAGGTGCTCCAGCCCTCAGATCATCTTCACAGCCTCCTTTGGACTCTGGAGAAAATCAAATCCAACCACTGGAGACCACAGCCCAAGGTCAAAACATAAGCCCAGGCCCAGAGGCCAGAAAAAGCTGAGAAGAAAGACTTGGTTCTACTGCAAGAATTTAAAAAGGAGAGTTTAATTTAATCTTGTGGTTATTTTCTTGGCCATTTAACATAGCAAAGCCCTACAGTTATGAGGGGGGTAGTCAGCCCTAATCACTGTAATCCACTGTTCAGGTCTTTTAGAAGCAGAACAATAGCATCGCTGCTCATCTGTTATGAATCTGAGCCATTTTCTGGGCACTGTATTGCCTTTTTTTCCACCTGCTGCTCATTTACACAATTCATCTCTCCCTACAGGGCTCCAGCCACTGGCATTCCATCAGTCCCTACACAGCAAAGAATAAACTTATCTGCAACTCCTCACCATCACAGGCCATTAGTTAATGCAGCTGTGGGGACTCCAAGCTGTAACACACGGGCTCCAAAAGCCAGCAGTACCATTCACTGCATCATTTTCCTTTGCTCTCAGATATCCGAAACAAACTGCAAACCCCTCACCTGCAGTATCTGTAGGATATAGAACCGAGAAATGGGAAGCAGAGCAGAAACTCACCCTTTGTGGCCTCTCGTTCACTGTACAGTTAACAAAGCTCAGTGGCTCCACGGCCGAGTCCGGGCTGCTCAGGGCATACATTGAAAAGCGAGGAAGCTGTCTTGTCAACTCAAATACATGGAACTGTGTGCTGGAAGTAATCCAAAGGAAAAATAGAGACAGTTACTAAGATATCAGGGATTCACCTATTCCAATGGTTACTGGTTCTTTTTTAGCTGGCTACTGACATCAGCAGCACCCAGCTACATTATCAGCTGCTTACCATCTCCCACAAAAAATACTGGAACTTGGAATCCCTCCCCATTGCTGACATTTTCCATAATCCATCCAATGAAATACATTCTCTAGACTAATACATTTATGATTTTACTATGTGATTGAATATTTTCTTTACAGGTTCTGTGAGGTCTTATTAAAAGCAATAATAAAGACAAAGAGAGAAAACAAAAAGGGAATTGAGTCCCACGCATTCTTTCTGGAGTGGCTGGCTGGCTCTCAAAATCCGTGTCCCTGTTCAGGGAAAGGATGCAGCTTCCTGCGGCAGCACTAGTTCTGGCAGATGTGAGCAGAGAGAAAGCTGGTGTCAAGTGTATACGAACAGATGCTATTTGTGTGGGAAACTGGAAAGTGTTGTTTTGAAATCAGGCATATGCTGCTTTCTGCTGGTCTTTAAGATAAATGGGTCTGTAGTTTGAAAGACACCACTGTGCCTCCAGGCCTGCCCAAGTACTTTGACCAGAGCAGCCACCATTCCAGGCCTTGGAGAAGCAGCCACTTAAGAGAAGGCAGCCTGGATGAAGCCTCTACCTCTCTAAGCTTCCTCCAGAGACACCAAAGTTCTTCTCCGGAGAAGAAACGCTCACTGTTTCCCTGAAGGCAGAACCAGAGCACAGCAGGTCCCAGTGACTCCAGAGCAATTAGACTTTCTCTGGAGCAGAGCTCAGCATCACGAGTGTTTTTATGAAAGCATTCCCGCTCCCCTCCCAATAACACAGAGAAGTGGGACACCAGGGAATTAACAGTGCACTTCTCATGGGACAAGCATGAAGCCACACTGTTGCCGTTTCCTGGTCACACAGTTAGCTCTGGAGACCAGGAGAGATCACAAGACAAAACTCACCTGTTCCTGTAGCCCACAAAGGCTTTGATGTGCAAATCCACAGGGACATCTTTGGGTGGAGTGAGGGGAACACGAACACAGCCCGAGAGGTTCTGGAGACTGGGGTGTACCACATGGCTCTCTCCTTCAAAAATGCCTTCAGCAAAGATCAGCACAGCACGGATGATTGTGTCTTAGCAACGGGAAGAAAAAGCCGTCCGTAAATTCACAGCTTTCCTCTAGCAACAAGCCATCATTTTCAGAATTAAGCACAGTCAACTATTCACACCCCTCCTCTGCACTGCTGAAATACCCTAACTGACCAGCATTATCACATCTGGACCCAACTGCATCCCCAGAACATCTGGCGCTGGGTGAATTCACCCTGTGTTGCATAAAGCCAGCTGAGGTCCAGTCACATCCATGAAACAACTTCACTAACACAGCTGTAGATGTTGAAAGTCAACACAAATGAGTGTTGCAGGTACCATCAAGACTCATTTCATCCAAGTTAAATGTTAAATTGCCTTGGAAAATGACACATAACGAGAAACAAATTCCATCAAACGCCTTTCCCCTGAGACCCATCAAAAGAACACAGCTTGACTCAAAACTCTGTGAAAGGAAAGCAACCGCAAATGGGAAATTACAGACAATAAAGGGGAGACAGGCAAATCAGCAGCTAAATATAACTATATGTTTGCATGAATTTACATTAAGTGAATGTCAATGGTTGCAGGTTACCACTCACCATTTGTGGTGGAAATGCACAGCTCCACGTGGGCAGACTGGCTGTCGGAGCCCAGATTAACCGAGAGGGCTGTCTGGAGCTGGGTGTTTGCTGGAATCACACCTCTCTGCCCATCTCCTTCCTTCAGCTGAGTGTTCAGGTCCACCTATTGCAAAACACATACCCTCCAGTATCAGGATTTCGAGATATTCATTCAAGCAACCTAGAAACACACACGAGTCAGTTCTCTTTTCCTGCAGGAGAAGGTCTGGGAAGCAGTTCCCAGACATTTCACATTGCTCTGAACAGCGGCTGGATTAGGGATGCAGCTGTGGATACCTGGGCTAGAGTTTGTTCAAGCACTTCATTATCAATGGACCTGAGCTCTGCACCCAAACCTTTATTCAGAAAAAGTACATAACACACATTGAATTCTAAGCATGAGCTTGTATGATTCCATGCTTTTGCTCTGGTGCTGATTTACTGTTCAAATACAAGTCTGTTCTTTCCTCAGACTATTTTTGATGCTCTTCATTTCTGCAGCTTCCCGATCAAGTCAAAAGTGCGCTTCCTACACCCTGGCAGTGCTCCCATCCACCTGATCCTCTCAAACAATCCCCTCTGACCCCCGAGGTGGTTCATGCATGGAAAATTACAATTTGCAGTCATAAGCACAGGGCTGAAATGAATCCGGTTCCAAACACAACTGCTCTGGCAAGATGAAGGAGCATGGAAAATCTTACGTATTAAAATACAAAAAGCAGCTTCTGAACTTGCACAAGGAGCAAGACATATGCAGAAGCAGGAATCCCCAGTAGACAATCTCACTGCATCATTACAGGTTACAGCTTTGACTTGTCTGGACTGCCCACAACCAGCTTCCCAGTTTATTCCAGATTTAGAGCAAGAGGGAGATATGTTTTGGCCCTACATGTTATTTAAGGAGTACCTTTGCGTTTTCCTCGTAATTTCTCAATTCCAGCAGCAGATTCTGTTTCTTTTGACTAAGTTCTCGGATCAGATCCTGCTCAGCACTCGTATCCATTAGGTTTCCTTTCATCTCCTCACCTCCTGGCAGATAGCCTCGGACTGTACAGAAATGAAACAGCCAATTCCATCAAAGCCTTTCCCCAAAACTTTAGTTTCTGTGACAAGACTCCCTTGTAGCACCTCAGCGGCCGACACTGATTCTGATCTTCAGCTGGTATCATTCAGCTGAAAACCTGAGCATTGATTTACATTTGAGAGGCTTCGACTTTCCTGGTGATAAGAGACCCGCACAACTAAATACAGAAAAAAAGTTGAATTTACAACCCGTCTTTAAACTGTCTTCACCTGACCAGACAAGTGCAACGCCTGGTCCTTTTAACAGAGGATTCCCACTGCAATCATTCTTTTAGGTGCTTAGGCAAGTCTGCAATTACACAAAATTAATAGACCGTGTACCTGGATTTCTAGAGCTGGTCAGAGGAGTTGTTACTGTCTGGAAGTGACTGTAAGTCACTGTCAATCAGCCAGTAAACAAGATTTATGCACATCAGTGCTCCAAATTAAGGGATATTTCACTCCAAGGGGTAACACCAGTTTCCAGTGGAGCAGAGAGTTATGGAAATATATTCAACTGCCTGTGGAGACAGAAGAGCTGAGCGGATGATGAGACAAAGATGCTTGCTATAAACTTCCATTCTGCTCTACATCTGTGTGCTTTGATTGCAGCTGACAATGAGAGCCAGGGACAAAAATCCTATACCTGCAAAAACCAAGCTGCCTGACTGTGGAATCCCCATAAAACATTGCAGAGAACTTGAAAAACATTCAGCACGCACACTCTCCTCCAATGAAAGGATACACTGTGTTACTTCTCAGTGAACTATTTGTGTAAAATGAGAGCAGGACAGAAAAACACACTGAAACACAGAAACCCACCCACTGTGCTGGCCCCAAACAGAGTTCCAATGACAAGGACTGTGAAAAACCATCGTTCCTACAACACCAATAACAGGGATATTGCTATTTAGTAATGCCTAAAGGGATCCCCATTGTGCCATGGTTTGTTTAGGATGGACCCATTGAAAAAAGATGATCACGTGCAGTGATATTTTCAGAACTGTGTATGATGTTCCCCTCTGTAAGCTTGGGAAAAAGGTTTTCATGCTCAAGTCGAAGTGCAGCACATCCCCACAGTCTGTGATTAAGACAGACAGTGAAACACTGGGCTATTTAACAAGGACAGGCTTTTGTTCCAAATGGGTTATGCCAGACCTGCTTGCCCCAAGCCACTGACGCCAAGCTGCCAGATAATCACACCAGTGTCTTGTCTAAAGCCATCCCTGTAAATTCATGCTGACCTTACCTAAATCATCTGTGATCATATTAGCTTCCACTCACAGTACTCAGGTCTGACTTCTTAAAATGCATGGTGGGACAAATCCACCAGTTCCAGCCTCAGATTAGCATTTTCTAGGAAATAAAGTGCTGTTAACATCTAAAAGTTCTAAACCAAAACACACAGACCTTTACTTCTCTGAACACCTTTACCCACTGTAAAACGACCAAAGAATTATCACATGCAGGAAAAAAAAAAACCTTCCTATACGTTCATATATAATAACGTTGCCTGAAGAACCACAGTCTGTTATCAAGAGAGTTATCTTTGCAGACAGGAGAAGAGAAGGCTCTTAGCAGACCTTATAGCGGCCTTCAAGTACTGAAAGCGGCTCTAGGAAAGCTGGGGAGGGACTTGTTATAAGGGCATGGACTGACAGGACGAGGGGGAATGGCTTTAATTGGAAGAGGGAAGATTTAAATCAGACATTAGGAAGAAATTCTTCACGATGAGGGTGATGAGACACTGGCCCAGGTAGCCCAGAGAAGTCATGGCTGCCCCATCCCTAGAGGTGTTCCAGGCCAGGCTGGATGGGGAGTTGAGCAACCTGATCCAGCAAGAGGTGTCCTGCCCATGGAAAGGGAGTTGGAACTGGATCAGCTTTAAGGTTCCTTCCAACCCAAACCATTCTATGAATATTATGCTGGCACTTCTGTTAAGCAAGTGAATTTTGATGGTTTTTTGAATCACAATGAAACTCATGCTGATTATCTCAAAGAGGGCAATATTCAACATCATGTTTGCAGGTAGCACAACTCAAAATTCCCTTCACTTTGCATGAAGTGAATTTGGCACGCAAAAATGCCTACGGAAAAAAACAGTGTTTAGCTAATGGGAGATGATGTGATGTGCCTGATATTACTGTATATTGAATTAATATCCTGAACAATGCCCCTACCTTCACCATCAACCGAACAGCAGATTAACTGGGTGCTCCCATCCATTCTGTAATCCCCCTCCACCACTCCTGCGATTGAGGAAGCAAAGTTGTCCTTGAAGATGACCTCCCCAGTGCGGTCACTGCGTGCATCAACCTGGAACCATGAAGAGTTCAAAGGCACAGTGTGGACAGAAAAGCAAACTCTAAAACCACAGATCGTGCCATATTCCAGGCTGCTCTGCTCGGAGAACTGCAGGTGAACTCACAGCTCTGCTGATCGGAACACACGTGAAAAAATACCACCAACAAATGAGCTCTAAACAGACTCTGCTAGAAGGAACTGCTCTTCAGAGATGGTTCCCTAAGTCAGAAACAAGAGGAAGGAAAGAAGGGGACTGCAGGTCTGCACTGGGCAGGTTATACACACATGAAAGCAGCAGTGATGGCACTAAACCAGAAATAAATTTAACGCAATATTTACAATCTCCCCTCTCAGCTGCAGTCTGTGTCTGAAGAATTATTTTTGTACGCAAATACGACAACTCTGAATTATCTTTCATTGCAGAAGAACAGAGAGAGGGGCTCAGTTCTGTACAGTGTGTCTTTTCCAAAGCACAGGACTCAGCATTACTTTTTCACAGAATCACCAGGTTGGAAGAGACCTACTGGATCATCATTCCTATCAAACACTAAACCATGTCCCTCAGTACCTTGTCCACCCGTCCCTTAAACACCTCCAGGGAAGGTGACAAGAGAGCTAGGGACTGTTTCAGACCAACAAGCCAGATAGAGACTGTCAGTGGAAAGGAACAGAAAAAAAGAGCAAAGCAAGGAGAGGCTCTCTCTTTAACAATGTTATACACCCAATCCAACATCAGTTACAACATATCAGGGCTCTAGACTGCCAGGCTGATATGAAGTTAATTAAATTCCCCAAGGCTAATGAGAGTAATGAGAGGTGTGAAGAAAGCAGCATAGGTTTACAAAAGAAACCTGGCAAGCTGCATCCAGGAGAGATTTGGAACCTAGAACAACCATTGCTGGCAAAGGGGAATACCAAGCAACAGGCTTAAGAGAGCAGGACTGCGCTGTACAGAGTGCCTTTACATAAAACTGAATAACGCTTCATTAATCCCACTGTACTCCAGACTGACGCTGCTCTCCTGTTACACAACCACTTTGTCTTCCCTGCAGTCTGAGAACATTCAGAAAACATTGCAGAGGATTATTATCATGTGCTCAAGTTGCAGAGACACCCAAGCTCCGGGATGCAGCATACAACCCCTTCCACCACAGAAACAACTCACCACACCTTCACAATTGACTCTGAGCTAAGCAGAGGAAGCCAAAATAGGTTTACTGCAATCATTCTTCAGCACTCTGTTTGCAACAGTCTGTTTAATTTCTTGGCTGTTGTCCCTTAGATAATTTAGCAGCCTTGTTCAAATGCAGCTTCCAGATTTTTCTTGTTTCCTTCCCCTGTACAGACTCACCTTCCCATTGGACCAGCCAGTGATCAACTCGCACACACCATCGGAGTTCAGATCGAACGCGTGTATGCTCATTGCGTGGTTCTTAGACTGAGGATAGGAAAAAACCAAAAGAAATTAAGCTTGGGTATGCCTTCTACATTGCACATGCTTGACACATGCAAGACACTGGAGTATGAGGCCAGAGAGTTTATAGAAAGGAATGATAAAACGTCTCTTCACAGGAAATTTGAGCATCACTATCTCTAAGGTCACACACACATCTGAAGTCTTTGCTCATGCATTACAAACATACTCTGTTGCTCTCAGAGGACCTGGTCTTTCTTTTAAATATATTCTCATCCAAGCAGATTATGAGAACTCACAAAAAAACAGGTATAAAAAGGAAATTCTCTACAAGAAAAATCACAGCTTCAACACTCAAAATGAGGCCACTGAGGAGAGTCACTGGCGTCTTCCTGCCGCTTCCCAAGGAATCCTTTGACTTCTTACTATTACATAAGCCGTTCTAATCTGTGTTACACTAAGAATATTAAAATGAGCATCAGAAAAGGATCTTGCCAATATGACTTGTTGCAGCAAATTGCTCTTGATATGAAAAGTTAGTTTCCAATATAGACAATACAAGATTAATTCCATCTCTGAAAAACAAGTTATTGATTCAACAATACAGCCAGAACCATTTTCTAACAGAGAACTCAAATTTCTCTGTTGGTTGAGCGATGCTGTGAAGCTGAAGCATCCCTAGCTGTACAGCAGTATCAGTGCTGGTTAAGTCATCACAACAGTTCCAGAAGCACTGAAGGAACTGGCATGGTATTAATTTTGCATGCATCTACAAAAATAGGTAGATATCCCAAGATAAAAAAATCATATTAAGTGCCATGCTCAGCAGAAAACTCCAAATTGATCTAAGGAGTCTGGATAACATCAGAACAATCTGAAATTAGGTACCAAATCCCCTAGCAGACTTCAAACTTTCAGGGATAATATTCTGATGTCAGACTAACCTTAATCCTCCAGTAGCGGGCTGTCTTATCATAAACTCCGACTGTTCCATTAGAAAGAGCGTAGCCAAACCGACTGCCGTACATGGGGCTAAGGGCAGTAATCGTCTTGTAGGAGGAGAGAGAGAGGATACAGGAGTGAAAACGGCCACATCTCCAAGTAACAGACAACAGACTACACCATCTCTCTAGCAAATGAACCTTTTCACTACCTGGATGCTAAATAAGTCCGTTAAATACTACAGCAACTATTTTTAAAATCAGCCTGGAACCACCCAAGGTCTCATAGGATTTCCTCGCACCAACTGCATTGCCAGTGTTGAACTACACTTCAAAGACTGCAGATTTGCCCTCAAACTTCAACCAAATATTTCCTACCATGAGCAGCAGTACAACTGCTCACAGGATTCCTGTGGTGATCAGTGCTAACATATCACTGAAAACCTACTCCAAACACTCCTTCAAGCTTCAAGACTTGATGATGCCAAGGAGTTCAGCATTGCATGGATCCAGAAAGCTCTACAGCTATTTTTGGTAAAAAGTCTTCGGCCAAGATTAATGAGATAAAACTCCACAGCTCCCACAGTTGGACTCTTTCTGGAACACAATTAGGACACGGGGTAGATGTTACCTGCATAAGTACCAGCTACAGGGATAGACCCTAGAGCCATAACTCAGCCCATTCCTCACTCCTAAGACACGCTACCTTACAATTATTCTTAGAGGCAAGGCTCTCAGCGCTTGGAAATGCAGGTTTTTCCACTCACTAAGATTAGAGATTTTCATCTCAGGAGGAAAAACTGCAATTGTCTGTCTGGTGTTCTATACAAGGTAGGACAGGAGACTTCCTTAAATTAAATGCTTCACAAACTCCTTAACTAAACTCAGCTGACTACTCCTTGATTTTTTTTACCATAAAATATGATTTCTATAATCTTTACCCTTCCATCTGACAGATCATCTTCAAAGCCTTTCCCAGGTATCAAAACCCAAGCACAAGATCTCAGCAACAGTCAGGAACTCACAGAGACAGTAATACTCCCTTTAAAACCCAATGGGCCATTTATAAATTCAAGAACCACAATAGTCTATGGTTTCAGCTTTGCCAGATTAAGTGATTAAACACAGAAAACACAAACTACTCATGTCTTTCAAAACAAGGTGTATAAGGCCATAGTTCCCTCAATTTACCTACTTAAAGGGAAGGCTTAGATGCCGCTGTGCCCTTTTCAGAACAGCAGGGTTGTAACAGGCTCTGCAGGTATGAATTTATAACAATTCTACTGTGTATATGGAAATAAACCATACCAGAAAGTAATGGAACTTCAGCTCCCCTTTAACTAGAAATCACAACTCAACTCTAAACTGGCTCCTTTACCAACTGCAGAACCTATCACAGGCCCAGTTCTAATTCTGGCTACAGCAACAGCCTCCTTCCCCTAGAATGCTGCACGGATATGCCCTTTATAGCTCTTCCTAAGTGGTTTAATAACCAACTAAGCCTTTTAGTATCAACTGTGGCAGGAGGGAGACCTCAGATCTGCAAGGACAAAGGTCTGTAGTGTCCTTCCTCTACCCTGGGGCCAGCAGGGCCATGAGAAGGCTAAGAAAACTCCTAAATGCCATGACAACAGATTTTTTTCTCCCATTCAAAGCAACCAGAATTTAACAGTGGGGTGCCTCAGTTCTAAAAGGCGATTCCCACACCTTTTGGCTGTCCCTCTAAAAGCCCAGCTGCCCCGTATTTTCCTTTTGGCACTGCAAAGGTGCAGCTTTGTTTATACAGCCAGTGTGTAACTCCAACCGCAACATAAACCTCCTGCTTTGCCCGGGCAACCCCTTTCTGCTCCACCATGCACTGTCTGGATACACAGAGGTGAGTTATTCATCAGGATCACACCAATGCATCTGAGGAAATCACAATCCAGTACCCTCTGTCACCTTTGGGTAGGGCCCTGATTTTCAGTCAAGCAGCAGTTAACTTTCTCAACCTGGTGAAAGATTTGTAAACAAACAAAGCAAAAAAAAAAAAAAACCTCAGACTTAACAGAAGTCATTATTTAACTCTAACTTTTGCAGTCCTAGCACAACAGATTCTGTGCCAAACAGTTAAGTAACTATTTAACTACACAATAAATGCGAACCAGAGTAACGAGAGAAGCTTTACAGTACACAATACTTTCAGCTCCATCAGCAATTATAATAAACATTAGCTAGGAGTAATTTACCTCTGTCTCTGACATTTCTGCCACGATCTCATCTTCTTTAAACACTCGGATGTCAAAATCTTCAGAGCCAACAAGAAGCTAGAAAAAAAACAAAAAATAGCGTACCTCCAAAACAGTCGTTCAAGCTAAGGAAGTGAAAAGGATATACTCGAGGACCCAGAGGGCAAATAAATATTCCAAGTGCAGCAACAAAGAGCTTCTAACAGCTTTATGAGAAGTTGCCAGTGGAACAAAAGATACCTTCTGTCAAGAGAAGGCTTCGGGAGTCTCCCATCGAACAAGTATTAGTTTTACCTTTTTTGGTGGAGCTAGACTCTACAAAAGCATAGTGAAATCCCTGAGATGGGAATGAGAAAAGACACTTCAGAGCATCACAGCTGTGATTGTTTTTTACCATAAAAGAGTCAGTGTTATAATTCCTCACCACAATTCTACACGTCAAAACCAGTACAATGCCTGCGCTGGAGCAGGAGACCAGTGGCTCCGTTCTGACTAGCACTATCTGGGTTCCAAGAAACACCAGCTCCAGGTTATCAGCCTGTGAGCAAGCAGCTGGAAAAAAACACTTGCTGCTGAGTACTGAGCACCCCTCATTTAAAAAATCTAAGAGCAAATGAATTAAAGTATCAAACCATCGCTGCTCATCCAGCCTAAGTGATGGCTGCCACCAATGTGAATCATGGCTAAAATGGGCTTTAACTTGATGTAAACGACCACACAAATAGGACATCACCACTGAATCTGGTCTTCTGCATTCTCATTCCTAATCATTCCTTACATCTCAGTTCTTGTTTCCTAGTTGAGCAGGTAGAAGGTAATAACTGAAAAGGAGGCCCTGTGGAAAAGCATTTTCTAAAGACAGTGACAAGTCACAGCTGCTGTTTTGCAAACCAAGAAACCAAGGAACAGATCTGTTCAGTGCCTTGCCCACAAAGTCATCCATCAAATCAACGACAAGCAGAATTAGAGATGAAAGTTTAAAACCTGGTAGTGCCTTTTCCCACTGGAACTGGTAAGTTTTCCATCTTTACTTGGCAGAACAGGCACATTTCCATATCAAAGTTGGATTTTTTAAAAAAGATTAAAGGCTTTTTTTCTTCCAAAGTGGAGATGCTTCACATTATGATAAACTTAATCACACCAACCTAAGCTTACTTTAGCTATTGAAATGACTTACAACAAGTAACACCAGATTTATTGACAACTTGTAACTACCAACAAAAATCAACCAGCTAAAAGCACAGGTTCCTGAAACAATTACTGGTGATACTGCATTTCATAAGGGTGCCTGGAAGATAGGTTCTGTTCATTAAAATTGATTCAACTTGTCCACCACAATGACTTTCATCCCACTGGACTGGAATTTCAAAAGCAAGGAAAAAGGCTTCCCACCTCCCTCACCAAGTCTTTCGCTAGATGGGAGAAAGTAACCTGTACCAATCTAAAATCCTGAGGAAGACAGTGATTACAACTAATTAGTTTTGTTAGCTACTAAATGACAGAAGTATACTCGTGCAGTTTTAAAGCCAATTTTAAATGCAGATGTGGTTTTACTGGGGGAGGGAAGAACGGAAATGAAGCCCACACACCCATTTATCAGATAAGACACAAAGTGATAAACAACAATTTAAAAAGATGTTTGTTTGCATTTTTTCAGAACTTCAATTTTAAACCAGAGGCAGCCTTGCAAAAGCCACAAGTTTAAAAAAAAATAAAGAAAAAATGCATCGCCTAGATAATTAAGATTTAAAAGAACCCTAAAAAAATCTCAGCAAATGGATGCTGGGCTAACTGGCAGGGTGAGTTTGCTGGATAATGCATCCAACTCTGCTTGGCTCCAAGTAGCATCGGACTACACCAACTGCTCAAAATGAATCTTTCTGGAGCAGAAAAGAACAAAAAACCAAAAAAAACCCCGTAGAAGCGCGAGTGCAAAACATGTCTAATTAGCACCATAGATCCGTTTCCTGGTTTCTGACCCTCCATACCCTGTCTCCACTTTCTACAACCACCTCTCAGCACATTAAAAAACTACACCCTAAGAGAAGCTGCACAGAAATGGATTGGAAAACCTGAGATTTCTTTCACTTCCTGAGGATCTCCATCAAGCAAAGGGTCTGAACCAGTTTAGTGTTTACCAAAAACACATAAAAGGCATAGAGGCACTTCACATATCACTATAGATATTACTCAATCCAAGTAAACATCCAAATGAGGATTTGGGGGGAACTAACCAGAAAACCTTACATAATTATGATTAAAACTGAAAGACAGGTGATAGAAGTATTCTCAGCACAGTGATTTAACACTGTATTTACTTGCATCTGATGTATACTAGATAGCCACTACTTTTCTTAAAGACTCATATTTATAAGCACGATCCTTCAATTCATTCAGGAGGGAAGAACTGTTGTAAGAGAATGCCATACAAATTTATGACTCTGCCCATCCCTCACAGCCTGCATGGTCAGAATGGTAGCTGTGTCCTAATGTTTGCCTCAACTCTCAAGAAGCATCTTGCTGCTAAAATATATCTTCGTTTTAAATCAGAAACGCTGAGAATATTTCAAAGCATCGCAGAATGCACTTCCCCATGTGACTACGGAGAAACAGGAGGGCTGGATGTGAAGAAAGATTTCATGGTTTTGCCAATCCTAAATAAATATCATCACAGCAAAGCTTTTTAAGAGCTCCCTTTTACATGTAAGGTGCTTGCAAGTTGTTCCCCTGAAATTCAAAAAAGTATTTATAACCGTATTCAAGAAATACCACTAAAATATACGCCTTGCAACTGATGGTCACGGGTATTTCATTGTATCTCTCCTGGTGTAGTTAAAAAATGAGAGTAGTTTTCCATGACAGCTGGCAATCAATTCATCAAAACAAGGTAGTAACACTGAAAAGACCCCAAGTAAGCTCAGTTTTACATGCTCCAAGTAGTCCCAGAGACTCATGCTGCTCCCTGGACACAGACTGAGTGGTTGTGCATGTTTTTGCCATACAGGAGCCCAAAAAGGCACAACTTTCACACAGGGATCACTGTAGGTGGTAATATAAATCAATCACATATGATAACCCACAGGTTTTTATTATAATTTCACTCCAAGACCATGAAAGCTGTAGAATTCACATGGAAATGGTACAAACCTCATTTTTGCCATCACCATCAAAATCGCACAGTGCTAATGAACGAACATTGTCTCCAGTAACCTAAAAGAAAGACAGAGCTCAGTACTGATGCTGGCTGTCAGAAGAGAAACTATTTTATGATCTCAGTGCTACAGAACAATTAGCACAGTCAACATTCATACAACATCTGAGTGCAGTGGCTACACAACCACAATACAGCTTAAGGTCTGAGATAAGTTAGGAAAGATCAATATCAAATTAATATTTATCATAAAAAACACCCAAAAGGAATTAGTACCATTGAAAGAAACTTGTAGTACATCAAAAGCATTGTGCACAGCCTTACCGTCCAGAAACGGTCATTTCCCTCATAATCAAAGCCCTGCAGGGCACAGTTTCCACCAATAATGGCAAGTGGAGATGAAATATCTCCCAGCTTTCCAAGAACTATCGCGTTGGCTCCATCTGAAACCTACAGAGAAACACGAAAGGAGAAAGAAACATAGCAGACAATGAGACATCAGGGCACGAATCAAAAATGAGTTTCCAGCCTTATCGCTATCAGTTTAGCTAAGATCTGAATGCCTATTAAGTCTTTGAACTTCTATCTTGTTAGGTGATGTGTGGCGTATTCTGAAAATTTACTTTCGTATATGCATCACATTCATATTTTTTCTATTAAAATACTCCAGATATTCTAAAGGCAAAATGTTCTGAATACAGTAAAACAACTAATGCAAAGATGAGAAGCAAAGTCAGGCAAAACCAGTGATCTTTAGAATGGAAAGGAAAAGAAAACAAAGAAGATATAAAAAAAAAAGCTGTTAAATTAACTTGCCTCTCTGTAGAACAAATCTGAGTTGTTAAATACATCGTAAGCCAATAAATTAGTCTGTGTTCCAACCAGAAGACAATCATAACCAAGCTGAGAGTTTAGCACTCCCGAAGCCAGACAAGTGATCCCTTGGTTGATGTTGAGAAGAGAAATGTCAGCATCTTGGTTGCTTTGCATCATTCGGTTGGTGCTTGTTCTCTGCCCTCGGGCATGAGGATTATGAATAAAAACCTGTAGAAACAAAGATATAAATATTATCACAATGCATGTACGTGTTTGGATACAAACATTAAAGACTTTTTTATTTGGATAATAACTGTGATGGGGAAGAAGGGCATCCACTCAACTAAAGGCAGGACAAAAGAGCATGGGCTTGGCTGACAATACTATTTCTGACACTTATTCCTTAAACTATACCTAAAGAAGGGAAATACAAATAATAAAAGGGAAAAATCCTGCTCTGGCCAGCGGAGTTATGCCACCGTTGTTTTGTTTGTTTCTGAAAACGGTGAATAACAAGTCTTCAGAAGCTGAAAAAGCAAACCAAGGGAGCAACAAGCTAAAATTACACCCAGCTGGTAAACATTTAGGACAATTTACCACATACCTATTTGTAATCTCCACCTGTCGGTGAACCCTGTTAATTTAAAAGGTGGCCTGTGATAAGTAAGTTTGCCACTGACCACCATTCAGTCACTGTAATTGTTTCAGGCAGAATCAGGGATCCCAGAATGTTATGCTTAATAGCCTTTGCTTTACAGTCTGTCTCTCGAACAAGCCCTCGCTTTATGCTGTTCCTAAAGGCTCTGAAATAAAGTTAATAACAATGCTGGGAAACATCACAGACGAACCATGTTTGTATTTCCAGCCACCTAAATGCCTCTGCGGGTTTATGCTTCACCTTCTGTTATGTTTATTAGTATAGTTGTACTTAACCCTCTTTTGTTGTATTCCAAGCTCCAAGGGAGCACACACCACACGAGTTTTCTGCTCCCACAGGCAGTCTTCCCACCATTTACTGACACCTCAGCACTGCTGCGCTCCTCGACACCAGGCTCAGCACTAAGGCTCGCTGCTGTCATAGAATCATGGAACGAATTGGGTTGGAAGAGACCTTAAAGATCATAGAATCATTAAGGTTGGAAAAGACCTCCAAGATTATCCAGTCCAACACCACCGTGCCTACTGAACCATGTCCCAAAGTGTTCTGTCTACATGTTTTCTGAACCCTTCCAGGGATGGAGACTCCACCACCGCCCTGGGCAGCCTCTGCCAGTGCTTCACCACTCTGTCAGTAAAGAAATCTTTCCTAATATCCAATCTAAACCTCCCCTAGCAAAACCTGAAGCCGCTTCCTCTCATCCTACCCCTTGTTACTTGGGGGAAGAGACCAGCACCCACCTCGCTACAACCTCCTTTCAGGAAGCTGCAGAGAGTGATGAGGTCTCCCCTCAGCCTCCTTTTCTCCACACTAAACAGGCCCCAGTTCCTCAGCCGCCCCTCATAACCCCTCTGCTCCAAACCCTTCCCTAGCTCCTTTGCCCTTTTATGCACTCCAGCCCCTGAACGTCCTTCTTGTAGTGAAGGGCCCAAAACTGAACCAAGAATTTGAGGTGCAGCCTCACCAGCTCCAAGTACGTGGGAACAATCCCTTCCAATCCCCTGCCATGGGCAGGGACAGGATCAGGGTTCTCGAAGCCCCATGCCATTTGGCCTTGAACACCTCCAGGCACAGGCAGCCATCACTTCTCTGGACAACCTGGGCCAGGGCCTCACCACCCTCACAGGAAAACATTTCTTCCTACACTCTCATCTTAATCTTCCCTCTTTCAGCTTAAAACCGCACCTATCGCCATCCTATCTCTGCACAGTATGGTAAAACCATTGCTTGAAAATTCCCATTATCCACTTGTAAGGGACTGATTCTTTTTGGCTGCCTAAAATCCACTTGTTTTGTTGCTTTAAATCACAGTCAAGACTGTGGCAGAGGCAGCGTCCTTCAACACCTTATCTCAGTCTCGCAAGCCAGCCAGTTGTGCCTCCTGCTCAAGAGCCCCCTTGGAAGCATTCTGGAAGAGGGGCTGTTTGCACACCTACTATCCTGGAAGGATTCTCTCCATGCTGGAGCCTTTGGGGCGGGGGATCTTTGCTGTTTTTCTTTTATTTCCTCTTTATTTCATTCCTTTCCTTGTTTTTTCTTTTTTCCTCCTCCTCCCTGTTCCTACCGACAGTTTGATAAGCTGACACTTTTCCCTATTGCCTGTGAGAATAAATATTTTTTATCATTATATGGCTTGGGTCAGAAGGGACTTTAAAGATCATTTTATTCTAATCCTCTGCTGTGGGCAGGGACACCTTCCACTGGATCAGGTAGCTCCAAGCCCCATCCAACCAGGCCTCACCCCTCCAGGGATGGGGCAGCCACCACTGCTCTGGGCAACCTGGGCCAGGGCCTCATCACCCTCACAGCAAAACCTTTTTACTAGGTTCTCAATCTCCACTATTTCAGCTTAAACCCACCCCCCCTGCCCTATCCCTGCACTCCCTGATCAAGAGCCCCCCCTCCCCAGCTTTCCTGGAGCCCCTTTTCAGTCTTGAAAGCTGCTCTAAGAATACTGCAGAGTCACAGAATGGTTTGGGCTGGAAGGGCCCTGAAAGCCCCCCCAGTCCCACCGCTGCCCTGGGCAGGGGCACCTCCCTGTGCCTCAGGGGCTCCAGCCCCACTCAGCCGGGCCTCGAACCCCTCCAGGGATGGGGCAGCACCGCTTCTCCGCCTGTATTTGCCTTTGGGATCGCGCTGCGGGGCCTCGTCGAGCTTCCCAGCCCTGCAGCCGCCTCTATTTCAAGCCCCGTGACGGAGCCCCCGCCCCGTTACCTTCCCCGCCTGCGTGGCGGCCGCCAGGCACGGGTGCGTCCCGTCGAACCGGCCCAGCGCCACCATACGGGGCACGATCTTGTGGTTCAGCTTCAGCGTGAACACCGGCACCAGCATGGCGGTGGCGGGGGGGTACGGGGATGGAGGGGCAGGAGAACGGGAGGAGCGGGGGACGCCGGGCCGCGCGGCCCCGACACCGGAGCGCGGGCGGCGCCGGGACCGGGAGGGGGCGGGGCCACGGCAATGGGGGCGGGGCAATAACTAGGGGTAGAGCGAATGGGCGGGGGATCGACAAGAGGGCGTGGTCAATGCGATGGGGCGGGGCTACCACTAAGGGGCGTGGTCACGGCACGGGGACGGCGAGCTGCAAGGGGGCGTGGCCACCGCGGCGGCTACAGAGAGGGGCGGGGGCACGATGGGGGCGTGGCCGTGGCAAAAGGGGCGTGGCGACTGGTCTAGGGATGGGGCCAACGCGAGGGTCGGGAGTGAAGAGGGGTCGGGTGGGGGCTTGAGGGTGGTCAGGGGGGGGGGGGGGGGAACATGGTGTGTGGGCGTGGTCAGGGCGAGGGAGGGCGTGGCCAACGGGGGCGTGGTCTGAATGGGACAGAGGCGGGGCTAAGACGGGTCCCAGTAGGGGCGAGGCCACCGCGCGAGGGTCGGGGTCGGTGTCGGCTGGGAAGGGGCGTGGCTAATGTGAAGCGAGTTGGGCGTGGCCAACATGAGTGGGCGGGGTCACGGCTGAAAGGGGCGTGGCTAATGCGGGCACGGGGTCGGGGGGCTGTTGGGGTTGGAACCTGGGGAGGTTGGGGTGTGTGGCTGAGGCAGATGGGGTGTGGGGCTGGGGGCGTGGAAGGAGTTGGGATATGGGGCTGGGGGAGCTGAGAAGGATGGAGTGTGGGGCTGAGGGGTGTGGGAGGACCTGGGGTGTGGGTCTGGGGGTGTGGGAGGAGCTGGGCTAGGAGAGTGAGGGGTCTGGGGTGTGGAACTGGGTGTCTGGAGTAGCTGGGGCATGGGACGTGTGGAATTGGGGGATCTGGGAGCAACCAGCAGAGCTGGGAGGCAGTGGGAGTATAGGACTGGGGGGGCATTTGCATTTGCAGGTGTCAGAGGAGCAACTTGTGTTACTGAGGGGCAGCTGGGAGAATTGGGGTGCAGTGCAGGGTGCAGGGGGGCAGTGAGGGGAGCTGGGGGCAGGAAGGCAGAGGCTTTTGCGCCCTGGGCAGCAGCAGCAGCTCCTGACACCCACACCACCATTCCGATCCTGGCCCCTTGCGGGGTCAGCACCCAGCTGGGGCCAAGGGGTGTCCCCACTCCATCCCCAGCCCCCATGCCTCACCTCATGCCATCACACACACCTCCAGCAGCCCCTTGCTCAGTTTCAAACCAAGGAAACCTGGAACCAAGAAACAAGAAATGAGCAAAAGCCAAACCTGGTGTTAAAAGGCTCGGTGCCACCCAGGAAAAAGCAAACTCAAAGTGTCGCTGCTGCTGTTTGATGGGCTTATGGACCAGTTAGTACAGAACCCAGCCATGGGGCCACTGAGAGGGAGTTGGACAGTTAAGGGATGGAGGGCAAACCCCTCCCGAGCTGCAGTGTATGTGCTGATGCTGGTCCCCATCCTGGCATGGATTTTGGTACCTGACTCCTCATGAGTTTCCAGGGTCTCTTCCCCTTGCTTCCTACCTGGCTGGATGGGGGAACCCTGGCTCATGGTCATGACTCTCAAGATACTTATTTTGAGTTTAAGAAATAATTTCAACACAACAACTTTCACAGGGGCATTAAATACCACACGCTCTCCATCCTGTGCCCCGATCCGGCACTGCCAGCACCTTATCCCAACCAGAGGCAGGGCTGGGAAAGAATGTGTGAGCCGGGACAACAGCCCTTCCCTGCAGAGGCCACCGGATTGAGCAAAGTTTCCTTTATTTCTAGGAAAGCTGGCAGGCGCTTCCCAGCGCGTGTTTACTTGTGTTTCAGCCAAGCCCTGGCCGGCAGCGGTGTCTGTGCCCTGCATGCCAACAAGGGCTCTCAAAAGCAGGGCTCGAGCGGAGATCATGCGACTCTGAATGCGACAACCGTCTTTTTCTCTTTCTTTTAATTGTTTACACCAAGTTATTCCTGGCAGCTCTCTCAATGAGCCGTTATACTTGCGGATAACGTGGCGGCAGTTGCACGGGGTGTATTAGATAGAGATGAGGTGACCCTTTCTGGGAGCAAACGTGGGTCTCGGTGCTGGCTTTGCAAGTGGGTCTCCCCTCCTCGGGAACTGGAGCACAAACACCAGGGTGAACTCAGACAGGCAATGAGGTTGCTGCTGAGCCCAGCAAACAGAATCTTCCCTCTCCAGGAAGATCTCCAGCTCCTCTCTCAGCCAGCACCAAACGTCACACTGCCAGACTCTGCAAACCAAGCAGAATTTGGTTTGGAGGGGAAACTGCACTCAGAGCCTTTATAGGCTGGTGAAATTTTAAACAGATGAAAATTCCGACTTCTCGCTGAATATGCATGGTTTGGGCTGTAAATATTATTTTCCATCTCTAATTAGGGTAATGGGTTTGGTGTGTCTGCAGTGGGTAAATTGCACTGCCTGGCAGAGCTGCCACTTTGAATTTGCTGGCTCTGAAACTCTTGAAAATGAAATAATGACTTTAATGTGCCTTTTTAGCACTTGTTTCCCTTCGTTTGAAAGGCCTGTCATCTATATAGGGAGCGTAGTGACAGGATGAGGGGTAATGGTTTTAAACTAAGAGAAGGGACATTTAGGCTGGGTATAAGGAAATAAATCTTTACCATGAAGGTGATGAGGCCCTGGCACAGGATGCCTCGGGAGGTGGTGGAGGCCCCATCGCTGGAAACACTCACAGCCAGGTTGGATGGGGCTCTGAGCAAGTGATCAAGCCAAAGATGTCCTCGCTTCTGCAGGGCAGTTGGACTGGATGACCTGTAAAGGTCCCTTCCAACCCAGAGACTGGCTGGAGAGCTACATGGAGGGGAAGGACCTGGGGGTGTTGGTTGACAGCCGACTGAATATGAGCCAGCAGTGGCCCAGGTGGCCAAGAAAGCCAATGGCATCTTGGCTTGGATCAGAAACAGCATGACCAGCAGGTCCAGGGAGGTTCTTCTCCCTCTGTACTCGGCTCTGGTGAGACCGCTCCTCGAATCCTGTGTTCAGTTCTGGGCCCCTCACCACAAGAAGGATGTTGAGGCTCTGGAGCGAGTCCAGAGAAGAGCAACGAAGCTGGTGAAGGGGCTGGAGAACAAGAGGAGCAGCTGAGAGAGCTGGGGGTGTTTAGCCTGGAGAAGAGGAGGCTGAGGGGAGACCTCATTGCTCTCTCCAACTCCCTGAAAGGAGATTGTGGAGAGGAGGGAGCTGGGCTCTTCTCCCAAGTGACAGGGGACAGGACGAGAGGGGATGGCCTCAAGCTCTGCCAGGGGAGGTTTAGAATGAACATTAGGAAAAAATATTTCACAGAAAGGGTCATTGGGCACTGGAACAGCTGCCCAGGGAGGGGGTTGATTCACCTTCCTTGGAGGCGTTTAAGGGACGGGTGGATGAGGTGCTGAGGGACATGGTTTAGTGTTTGATGGGAATGGTTGGACTCGATGATCCGGTGGGCTTCTTCCAACCCAGTGACTCCATGATTCTAACATAACATAACATAACATAACATAACATAACATAACATAACATAACATAACATAACATAACATAACATAACATAACATAACATAACATCACATCACATCACATCACATCACATCACATCACATCACCATAACCATAACCATAACCATAACCATAACCATAACCATAAACATAACATAAACATAACATAAACATAACACAACACAACTTAACATTATTGGACTCAGACAGGTCCCTTCCAACTTGAGATATTCTATGAATATAATTTAATATAATACAAGGATCATCACCCACCCAGGAGCTGTTTCTTGGAGCAGCCTTGGAATCTCACTGAAAATTCATGAGCCCTTTATCTGCCTGGCAGGGGATCCTCCTGCTTGGTTCCCCCAGTGAGATGCTAAACCTGAGAAGCACCTACTGAGCTTAGGAAAACATTGGCAAAGATAACCACCCCCAGCCCTCAAGGAGGGGATAATATGGCTGGAGGGCGTAGGGAGGGATGAACAATAACATCAGCACACCTAAATACTGCTTGAAATGAAGATGGAGCCAGTCTGAACAGCAGCACACCAGCTTTGCTGTCTGCAGGGGCTTTTCTCTTTCCCTGTCCCAGCCAGAGCAGCATCTCTCCCCCCCATCCCATGCACATCCCTGGGATGAGATGGGAGATGCCTTTGGATGGGGTTGGGAAGAGCCACTGTGCTGGATCTCAGCTTTTAGGGGAGGCAGGACCCAGCACAGTGGCTGCGTGAGTCATTCCCGGGAGAGACAACCATGATCTCTGGATCTCAGGAGCAGGGCTATGAAAACATCAATGAAAACATCACATCCTTTTATTTCACACCTTTATATGGAGAGAGGTGGTGTTTTCTTTGCAAGCTCAGGCAAGTGTCTACTCGACGTCCCAGGGGATTACTCATCCCCTCTACTCTTGGCTTCTAATTAGCAACTGAAGGGGAAAAAAATAATTAAATATGCCCAAGGTAACGATACTTGGAAACTTCCAACTCACGTTTCAGCCAAGGGAGGCGGCAAGTAGTTGGAGCAGGTGAGTTTGAAGTCTGTGGGAACCTGAAAGACACAAAAGGGAAGGGAAAATTTAGGGGAGGGAAAAAAACCTCAAGGAAAAGAAGGAAAAGGAAGAAAGTCTAACTTGTACACTGGGTAAGCATTAGATTTGTGAGTTTAAATGATGCCTAGAGTTAAGGTGATGCTTAAAGTTCATCATTCATCTGTGCAGGTGCCAGCAGTGCTGGGGGGGACATGTGGGGACCCCCTTTTCGAGGAGGGTCTGCAGGGATGCAGGGCAGCCCCTAACATATCAGTACTCTGCTCTTGCAGGTGAGGGACAAAGCAAATTCGAGCCCTTTTATTTCCCAGCCAAAGCTGGGTTGGTCCTCACCCCTTAATTCCCTTGGGGGCTGCAATTCTGCCCTCATTAGACCTCGAAGTAATTCCCATTAACATTTATGAGAACTTCATGATCAAAAGAGTAATCAACCCTTTCATCTTTTAGACATGCCCAAACACACATTGCTGGGACCCAAACCCCCACACTGCCAGGCGGGGGCTTGTTCTGGGGTCCCCCCCCCCCGGGATGCACACCCCAAAACCAGCACAGAGATTGCAGGGTTAGGCTCATCCTCCTGGACCCAACTGAATAGGTTCAGCATTTCTTCCTTGCCCTTCCTGCTAAGAATAAATAATCAGCAATTCACCACCATTTCCGCTCTGGTTTTCAAGGGGAAGGTGATATTGATAGCTCATTTCCAGATAAGAAATACAGAATAAATGTCAAGCCCTTGCTGGGAGCTATAGGATGAGCCTGCAGCTGAGCCCGGCTCAGAAACCTGGATTTGGGAGTCCCATCCCCAGCGCAGCCGGCTGGGTTGCAAGGCGGCTCCCCAAAAGCCCACATCAAAGCCTGCTGCCGGGTTGTGAAAGCGTCGCAGTATTGCACGTGGTGCAATCCCTGCTTAATGAAAATCTGCTCACCCCACAGAATCACCAGATTGGAAAAGACCCACCAGATCACCGAGTCCAACCATTCCCATCAATCACTAACCCATGTTCCTCAGCACCTCATCCACCCGTCCCTTAAACCCCTCCAGGGAAGGTGAATCAACTCCCTCCCTGGGCAGCCTCTGCCAGTGCCCAATGACCCTTTCTGTGAAGTATTTTTTCCTGATGTTCAGCCTAAATCTCCCCTGGTGCAGTTTGAGGCCATTCCCTCTCATCCTGTCCCCTGTCACTTGGGAGAAGAGCCCAGCTCCCTCCTCTCCACAACCTCCCTTCAGGTAGCTGGAGAGAGCAATGAGGTCTCCCCTCAGCCTCCTCTTCTCCAGGCTAAACGACCCCAGCTCTCTCAGCTGCTCCTCTTGTTCTCCAGCCCCCTCACCAGCTTTGTTGCTCTTCTCTGGACTCGCTCCAGAGCCTCAGCATCCTTCTTGTGGTGAGGGGCCCAGAACTGAACACAAGATTTGAGGAGCGGGCTGTGTTTCTATTGCTCCAGATGCAACCGTGGGCCAGCGCAGCCCACCAAGGAGGGGAATTTCCCTGGGTAAATGGAGACACACTGTGTCTTTGCTTATAGCTGAGCATCCAGAGAAGCACCAGCTGGGGTCTGTTTTCCCAAAGCTGGAATCAAGGTGCAAAGAGAGGTTTGGCAAGAAAGTAAGACATTTCCTGGGGAAAGAGTGAGGAGGGAAAGCAGATAAAGGGCTTAGCTCATCTCAGCCACTGAGTTCTAAACACGTCTTTGCTCACCTTTTTGGGGGGAAAAGAAAGAAGCCTTCAGTGTGAGGTCACCCCACCAATCCGGTTTCCCTCCCAAATATTTTCCAAGGCTTTGCGGATGCGTGTGGGGAGAGGTTGGGAATGGCTTCCCCGGGGCAGGCTGGGGGTGATTCACCCTCTTCCTCCTCTACCTGGCAAAACAAAACAATGTCAGCACCTATTTCTCCAGTTTTAAACATTTATTTATCATCAGCAAATAATAACCTGAGATAGCCATCAAATGAAAGTGAGCCTGCTTTCTAAGCAGCGATCCCTCCCATGGCTTCCTACCGGGTTTTGGCATTTTGAGCTCAGTGTGTGGTTGCCAGATGCTAGGGGAAACGCACAAGCCCCCTGATTTTCTCTATTATGGTTTGAAAGGTTGGTTCCAGGTGGGTTATGGCTCTTCCTCCAGGGTCCAGGGCAAACAGGTGGCTGGAGCAGGCAGAGCTGAGCTGCCCTGCCGCCCCTGGCACCTTCCCATGGCTTTTGGCATCAGGCTCCCACCACTCTGGGTGTTGCAGGCACCTGCCGTGGGACCAGGTGCCTCCACCACATCTTCCTGAAGGCTGTCAGCCTCTTCCCCTCTTTTCAAGGGAGCCCTGTCCCTGCCATGCCCTGCAGAGCCATTTCCCCAGCTCAGCCGTCACCACCGGGGGAGCGTCATCTCCGGCTCTGCCTGGAGCGTTGGAGCATCCCGCTGACTCACTCGTACTAATTGGCCCAGTAGTGTCGGGGTGATTGCCATGGATATGCCTGGGGAAAGAGCCACATATCCCACACAGGTGACAGGGCTTCCAAGGGATATGGCTCTGAGATAGCAAGGGCTGGAAAATAATTGCTGTGAAGGGATTTCTGGAGAGCAGCACCAGGCTTATTTATAGAATCATAGAATCATCACGTTGGAAGAGACCCACCAGATCATGGAGTCCAACCATTCCTATCAGTCACTAAACCATGTCCCTCAGCGCTCCGTCCACCCATCCCTTAAACCCCTCCAGGGAAGGTGACTCAACTCCCTCCCTGGGCAGCCTCTGCCAGTGCCCAATGACCCTTTCCGTGAAATATTTTTTCCTAATGTTCAGCCTGAACCTCCCCTGGCAGAGCTTGAGGCCATTCCCTCTTGTCGTCTCCCCTATCACCTGGGAGAAGAGCCCAGCTCCCTCCTCTCCACAACCTCCTTTCAGGTAGTTGGAGAGAGAAATGAGGCCTTCCCTCAGCCTCCTCTTCTCCAGGCTGAACACTCCCAACTCTCTCAGCTGCTCCTCTTGTTCTCCAGCCCCCTCACCAGCTTCGTTGCTCTTCTCTGGACTCGCTCCAGAGCCTCAACATCCTTCTTGTGGTGAGGGGCAATGTTTAAATGTTATGGAAGATCCAGGCTTTACCAGCAACTGGAGGGCAGGGGCCAGAAGGCAAATTGAGGCTCACAGAGTCATAGAATTATAGAATCACCAGGTTGGAAGAGACCCATTGGATCATCGAGTCCAACCATTCCTATCAAACCATGCACCTCAGCACCTTGTCCACCCATCTCTTAAACACCTCCAGGGAAGGTGAATCAACTCCCTCCCTGGGCAGCCTCTGCCAGTGCCCAATGACCCTTTCCGTGAAACATTTTTTCCTTATGTTCAGCCTGAACCTCCCCTGGTGCAGCTTGAGGCCATTCCCTCTCGTCCTGTCCCCTGTCACTTGGGAGGAGAGGCCAGCTCCCTCCTCTCCACAACCTCCTTTCAGGTAGTTGGAGAGAGCAATGAGGTCTCCCCTCAGCCTCCTCTTCTCCAGGCTAAACACCCCCAGCTCTCTCAGCTGCTCCTCATAAGGCCTGTTCTCCAGCCCCTTCACCAGCTTTGTTGCTCTTCTCTGGACTCGCTCCAGAGCCTCAACATCCTTCTTGTGGTGAGGTAAACCCCTTCTTGTAATTGAAGGGATTTAAGCAGCAGGAAGGTCTTGCTGGGGTCCTGTCTATTCAGCTCATCACCCCAGCCAGGGGCTGCTGGAGTTGTCCTGGCTGATGTGCGTCTGGCTGACAACCCGCTGCTCCAGCCCCATCCCAAACTAATTACAGAACAGACCAGGAGCAACGCAAGACCTCCCAAAGCCGTGATGCCCCATCCTGCATCACACAGAAGATGCTTTTCTTCTTTCATCCAGAGAAAAGAAGGAAAGGAGAGAAAAAGAGCTGGGGCCTGAGCTGAGAATAGGGGCTGGAGAGCTTTTCCTCTGCCCTGTCTTTTTGTGTGGCAGGGATTGCACAGCACAGCCAACATTATTTGGCTCCCCTGGAATGGACTTTGCCTTCCTCCCTGCAGGCATAAAGAGAAGGTACTCCCATCCCTGGGCCACCACCATCCAGGGACAGAGACAACCTGCTTTGCCTGGGTGGCCAGCAGTTGTCAGGCAGTGCAGGAGGACACGGTGGGTGCCATGGTGGCATTGCTGTTCCCCATCCATCCATCAGGACATAGCTGGAAGCATTTCCCTGGGCATATTCCTGCACTGTTGGAGTGTTTGGCTGGGTATTTCAGGAGCAGAGCAGTGCAGGACCCTGAGGAGATGATCCCTCCCTCTGCTGTGACACCCTCAGCACAGGAGCCGTAGCTGGCAGGTGGCTGCTTGCACGTGCGTTCCCCGGCACGTTTGTGTTTCCCTGCTCCCTCGGGAGCGACTGACACCCTTGGCACACGCCTGGGCGCTGGCATCGTCCGCTGCCATCACGCCGCGGTGCATCAGCAGCAGTGTGACTCTCACAGGACCACAGGGCTGGCACGCAGAGACACCAAGGAGCCACTGCAGGGGTGAAGAAGAGGCCCCAAGGGCTCTGCCTTCCTCAGGTTTTTATGAACCAGTTTCCCACCCTGGCCTGGCTAGGCTGGAGGAGACACCGAGTTGGGGGGCTGGAGGAGACACCGAGTTGGGGCACAGGCACTACTCCCAATCAGGTCACCCAGCAAGCTCCGAACATGCCCAGGCATGGGTGGCAAAAATCCTCCCTGTCCTGCCGTTTCGGCTGGATTAGCATCACCTCCGAGAAACTGGTATAAAACCCCATAGTAAAGGAGTTTGAGAGCATGAGGCACGGGTACCAGCGACACAGGGGAGCATGCGAAAACCCCAGGGGTGAGGAGGAGGGATGTTCCGTGGCTGGCAGTGCCTCAGAGCAGTCCCTCCCCACACCCCAAATCTCAGAACGCAACATTTTCTTCCTGCCTTCCACCCCAAACCCTCCCTGCTCTTTGGTGGGGGTGGGTAAAACCCGCCGGAGGAGTTGACCAGGGTGATGGCAGCTCGCCCGCCACCTCTCCTGGCCTGCACAGCCAGCTAATGGCTTATGGAAATTAATTCAGACTAGTGGGATGCAGCACCTAGCCAGGAAGGAGACAGGGGCCCTGGGGAGCCGAGTGCGGCGCCAAGGGGACCCGGGGTGCTGGGAGGGCACAGCGAGCTGTGGCTGGGCCAGTCTGGCTTGTTGCTGCTCCCGCTCGCGGGGAGGGTGTCAGCGTGATGGGACAGGGTCTCGAAGTTTGGGGCAGTGACCACATCCCTGTCGCCCCACGGTGCCCGCTCCCCATCACCCCACGGTGCCAGCGCGGGGAGGAGGGGGCTGAGACCTCCCCATAGCGGGGGCAGCCGTGGGGTCAACACCACCCTGTGAGACACCTGGAGGCTTGGCAGATGGATTTTGCCGAAGGGCAAGGGTTGGTGGGGGCTCCCTGAACACACACACACCCAATAAACCCAGCAAAGCAGCACCCCAGAGGCAGGTGCCATCAGTGCGATGAGAGCTGACTGTTCTCTGCACGTAGCCAACAGCTCAGCGGGGAGCGGGGGGCACCCAGACAGCCCCCCCGCTGCCCCCCCCCGCACCCCGGGCAGGTGGCTGCCCGGGCAGTGAATCAGCAGCGCCCGGGGCAGCAGCCGCCGAGCCGTGCGCAGGCTGCGAGGGGCGGAGGTTTTGCACTCGCTCTCGTCCGGCCAAGGATAAATAGGAGGAGGCTGCGAGCCCTGCCAAAGCCGCTCTTCCCATCGCCTTAGCCCTCTCGCAGCCGGTACCCAGGCAGACATGGACTCCCAGGACTGTCCCTGCGCCGCGGGTAAGCGTCCCGGCGGGGCCACAGGCGCCAGCCTCCTCCGCCACCCTCCCTGCTCTCTCATCCTTGCTGAAATTCTCTCTCGGTGTCCTGGAGAATCCCGAGAATCCCGCCGGGAACGCCGTGACCTCCCAGCCGGTGCTGCTGCGGAGGGATGCTCGGAGGGGCGGTGATGCTCTCCCTGCATCCCTCACCCTGGAGCATCCCTGCTGGTCCCGGGGATGTTGGGGTCCCCTCCCACCATCTCCACTCAACTCCTTTTTTCTCCTTTTCTCCGTGCGTTAGGCGGCACCTGCACCTGCGGTGACAACTGCAAATGCAAAAACTGTAAATGCACATCGTGCAAAAAAGGTAAGGGGGGGTCCCTAAGCCTCATGGGGGACCAGACACTTTCAAGGGGTTTCAGTACACCTCCCTGGGCACACTGAATCAAATCAGGCTCAGCGTTACTGGAGCTGAGTTTGTTCCTCCAGTAATTTTAGCCCCCAGAGGAGCAGAGGGTGAATTTTCCACCCCTGACAGGTAACACGAGCCACCTGGCATAACCCAAAGCTCCGCGTAGCCCTCGCTGGTGCCCCAGGCTCAGCACAAGAGGTTGCGCAGGGAGGAAACCAACACTGGGATTTCTTCCGGCTGCTCCCGATGCCATCATCTCGGGGCAGAGCTGTGTGCGGGAGGGCTGGGATCCCACACCCTCCTGCCAGCCCTGGATGCAAAACCACCCTGGGAGATGCTGCCAGGGATGGGGATGCTGCTCAAAGGAGAGGACACTGAGGTTGGTGGGAGGGCTTCAAACCAGCCTCATGGGACCCATCTTAAACTCCACCCTGAGACCCCTCGGGAACATCCCTGACTTATTTTTCCTTCCCCTCACAGGCTGCTGCTCCTGCTGCCCGGCGGGATGTGCCAAGTGTGCGCAGGGCTGCGTCTGCAAGGGTCCCCCCTCCGCCAAATGCAGCTGCTGCAAATAGGGACCCCTGCCTGCACATCTGGGGGTGCTGCATATCTGAGGGGCCAAAGAAAAATAACTTTATTGTCTATGTTGGGTTTTTTATATGTATATGTGTTCAGATATCTTTAGTTTGTCACATGCAGTGTGTAATAAGCTACTAAATAAAGTGTGTATATAAAGGTCTATGAAGAACCTGAGAGTTTGGTTGGATGGGGCGGTTTCCCTGGTGAGCGGGAGGGCAGCGCATTTCAGGGGGGTCATGGCAAAGAGCCTGTGTCTTATTTTTGCTCCTTTCTTGTGATCTTGGCTCTGCCCTCCACACCAGCAGCTCTGATTCTTGTTTTAACGCTTTCCTTGCACAACAAGGTAATCTACAGAGGGTTTTTTTTCCCCAGCCCTGTTGATACCCAAGGGCAAATCCCATGCTCTCACCACCCCTAGAAATCCTCGGGGCTAATAAGCAGCTCATTATTACAAACCTTCACTGGCAGCACAATCACCACTGCAGCCCTGCCCGTTTCCAGGGGTAATGTTTCCGCTGCAGGTGGAACAGCAGGAAAACAGGTTTAGTTTTCCTTCTGGCAGTTTAATTGAACTGGTGGGAAGAACCACGCTGCTTATCCCTTTGCCGGCCCATTAAGTTGCTTCTGCGGGCAGCTCGAGGTGACCTGGATGCCTGTGATGGACATTGGAATAGGCAACCCGCTGCCTTCGATGTGGTGCGATGCCTGCAACGGGAGGCAGTGCCTGTGATGGGTTGCAATGCCCCTGCCAGGGTGCAGTGACCACAAGGGGAGGGGAGATTGTGATGGGATGTGATGCCCATCCCTGGGATGGGTTGACCGTGGCAGGATGCAATGTCCACAATGGGACGTGATGCTCATGACAGGGTGCAATACCTGGGATGGGTTGCCCGTGACAGGCTGTGATGCCTACGATGGGACCTGACACCCATGCCAGGGTGTGATGCTCACTCTGCTCTGGCACAACCAGATTGCTGCCAGGTTGCTGCACCACAGGTGCCACATGGCGCCGTGCTGCTTCCCAGGACACACAAGCGGTCCCTGCATCTCCCAGATAGAGCCCTTTGTGGCCTCTTTTCACCTGCAAAACCTTTCCTGACCCATCCAGCCGCCGCTGCCAGGACTCAGCCAGCATTTTGGCACGGCCAAGGCCACCCCTGCCCACCCACTGCTGGCAGTGCCAGTGTCTAAGGGATGTTTTCACTCCAGGAGGGCTCTTACCCCATGGTGTCCCCTGAGATGTCACCATCACCCCATTGCTTCCGATGGGCACGAAGCACATCCCCACGGCAGCTGAATGTAGGGCAGGGCAGGCTTGCCGCAGGCAGGGTGCAGCCTCAGCTCTACAGTGTCAAACTAAACCCAGCCAATAGCAGGGTTATCTTTATTGCTTCCTATCTGGAGAGACGTAAGTGCCAACCATGCAAAAACATTGTTGATGAGCCCACAACAAGAGTGAAAGAGAGGTTGCTAATGTGTTTATCCCCAAACATGTGGTTTAACCAGCGGGTTTGAGAGCATCCTTGCAGCGTCGCTATCTCTGGCAGGTTTCATAGAATCATAGACTGTTTGGGTTGGAAAGGACATTGACAGGTCATCCAGTCCAACTCTTCTGCAGTGAGCAGGGACATCTTCAACTCGATCAGGTTGCTCAGTGTCTTACCTGACCATCAATGTTTCCAGGGATGGGACTTGTGCCACCTCTCTGTGCAACCTGTGCCAGTGCCTCACCACCCTCACTGAAAAAAATATCTTCTGTATATCTACTCTAAATCTTCCCTCTTTAGATTAAAACCATTACCCCTTGTGCTACCAGCCCTAATAAAAGTCTATCCCCATCTTTCTTATGGGCCCCCTTTAAGTACAAGAAGGCTGCTATAAACTCTCCCCAAAGACTTCTCTTCTCCAGGCTGAGCAACCCCAATTCGTCCTTTCCTCAAAGCAGAGGTATTTTCAGCCTTCTGATGATTTTTGTCGCCCTCCTCTGGACCTGCTCCTTCAGGTCCATAACTTTCCTATGCTGAGGGCCCCAGAATCGAACACAGAGCTCCACGTGAGGTCTCATGAGAGCAGAGTAGAGGAGGAGAATCCCCTCCCTCACCCTGCTGGCCACCTTTGTGGTGATGTAGCCCAGGATATGATCAGCTTTCTGGGCTGTGAGCACACACTGCCAGCTCATGTCCAGCTTTTTGTCTGCTGAGTCCTCCTCCACTCTCAATTCCTTCATTCCCCAATCTGCACTGCTACTGAGGGTTGCTCTGACCCTGGTGTAGGACCTTGCACTTGGCCTTGTTAAACCTCATTAGGTTCACATGGCTCCACTTCTCCAGCTTATCCAAGTCCCTCTGGGTGGCATCCCACTCAGCTTGGTGTCATCTGGACACTTGCTGAGGCTACCCTCAATCCCAGTGCCTATGTGGCTGGCGCAGGTATGGAACAGCACTGGTCCCAGTAGGGACCCCTGAGGGACATCACTCATCACTGGTTTGCATCCAGCCACTGAGCTGTTGAGCACTCGTCTCTGCATCGATCAGGATTAGCCAATCCCTCATCCAACAAATGGTCTACCCTTCAAACCCATCCCTCTCCAACGTAGATGGGATGTCTGGGGGGATCTCACTGGATCCCCTGCACACACTGACAGGGGGTTTGCATCGGTCTTGCCCCATGGCTGTTGCCCCTTGCCTGTCCCCATGCCCCATGGCAGCGTGATGGAGAGCAGCTATCAGACGCCTCTGTGGGAAGTGGGGTGCAGGTGGGGGTCCTGGCAGCTCAGCCCTGAGCCCCGAGCCCTGTGCTGGGCAGCTGTGGTTCCTCCACTCGCTCTATAGCTGCTACAAAATCAGAGTCGGACCTGGTACTCCACTAACATGGGCACAGCCAAGGGACTAACCACTCCGTGCCAGCCCCGGGAAATCAGAGAACTGACACTGGAAACACGCCGAGGTCCCTTCTCCCCGTTAGCATCCGGCACGTGCCCTCCACCCCAGCATTTTAAGAAGCCTGCAGCTCAAGGGAGATACAGCTCATCCCTCGCTGTCTCACTGCCCGATGACTTCATCACCCGATGGAAATGCCTCGATTGGGAAACAGGGCATTTTCCATGCTCTTTTTCCCGTCTCAGCTCCACGCAGGTTCCTGTGGGGATGCTGTGCTGCCCCTCCCCACTTGTGGTGATGGGTTCATAGCCTCAGGGTTTGGGACAGACCCTCCACGTGTGACATGCAGGATTCCCAGAAATCCATGAATTTTCCTGCATGCTCAGCCCCCGCTGCCAGGCACACCCCCATTTAGGTGGTCGGGGGGTTCTCCTTCTTCAAACAAGGGTGCAGCAGAGCCCATTCCTGACTGGTGGTGGAGGATGTGGGGACAGCACCGGCTGGCAGTGGCTGCGCTGGGGCAGGGGGGGGTGGCCGGGAAGCGATTTCACAATCCATATTTACGTGCTATAAGAGGACACGTGCACCATGATTTCACCTTTCCTCCTTTCCCGCTCAGCCAGTGGCGAGTGCAACGCCTGCTGGCTTAGCCTCGTGTTTACCCTCTCTTGCTGCTGCGTGCAAAACACTGCCAGGGGAAAGGAATAATAAAAAAATAAAAGCAGTGTTTTTCCAAACAAGCATGAGCCGTTCCCTGGCACTACGTCCCAGGAATACCAACCTGCTCCTTGTCCCAGGGCTCGCTGGCCTGGGCACCACAGGGACCAACCCCATCCGCAGTGCCAGCTCCCAGCCCAGACTTGTCCCACTGGCAATAAAGACACCTCCACCACCCAAGGACTGGGGGCAGGCACGGGGACAGCGTGTCCCTGGCACAGCCAAAGGTTTCTGTGCCGTGTGCGGCATGAGAAGGGTGGTGGAAGTCAGTCAGCAAGTAAACACTGTGATAAGGGGTAAAACCCACGGGCACCAGCAGCTCCATGAAGCCGTGATTCCCAGCAACCTCTGGCGATGCTCCCGCATCGCGTCCTGGTGCTGCACCCTCCTGCTCAGCACTGAGTGTCCCATCCCTGGGGACAGCCACAGGCGTCCCACGGCTCCCCAAGGGTGGGGGGCACGGCTGCACCCCAGCGCTCAGCACACAGGGCATGGGGGGCAGGAAGCATGGCAGGGCTGTCCCCAAGGCGCAGGAATTGGTGGCAGGGCCATGCTAGCGCTGTCACACACACAGAGCCACCCCTCGGCATCCTCCAGCATCTCTGACCCCTAGGATGCAGCATGCTGGGGGGGAGGGAGGTGTCAGAAAAGGGGATCCCAGGGGTGGCAGAAAAGGGGGTGCAGGTAGGATCCCAGTAGTGACAGAAAAGGGGATGTGAGTGGGATTTCATAGCTGGGACATAGGGAGTGGGGAGTGGTAGAAAAGGGGGTGCAGATGGGGTCTCATGGCTAGGAGCTAGGGAGTGGGGAATGGAAGAAAAGAGGGTACAAGTGGGATCCCAGGGGTGGGAGGAAGGGAAGGGAGTGGCAAAAGGGGGTGCAGGTGGGATCCCAGTAGTGACAAAAAAGGGGGTGTGAGTGGGCTCTCATGGCTGGGACATAGGGATCAAGGGTGGCAGAAAAAGTGGTGCAGCTTGGGTACCATGGCTGGGGGCGTGGGCAGATGGGGTGTCAGAAAAGAGGGTGCAGCTGGGACCCCAGTAGCAACAGAAAAGAGGTTGTGAGTGGGATCTCATGGCTGGGAGCTAAGGAATAGGATGTGTCAGAAAAGGGGGGTGCAGGTGAGATTCCAGAGCTGGGAGGAGAGGGGGGAGTGGCAGAAAAGGGGGTGCAGGTGGGATCCCAGAAGTGACAAAAAAGGGGGCGTGAGTGGGCTCTCATGGCTGGGACATAAGGAATGGGGAGTGGTAGAAAACGGGGTGCAGCTGGGGTCCCATGGCTGGGAGCTAGGGAGTGGGGAATGGCAGAAAAGGGGGTACAAGTGGGATCTCATGGCTGGGACACAGGGAATAGGGGTGGCAGAAAAAGTGGTGCAGCTGGGGTATCACGGCGGGGAGCAGGGGAGGTGGGGTGGCAGAAAAGGGGGTGCAGGTGGGATCCTAGTATTGACAGAAAAGGGGGTGTGAGTGGGATCTCATGTCCGGGAGATGAGTGGGGGGTGTCAGAAAAGGGGGTGCAGCTGGGATCCCGTGGCTGGGAGCAGGAGCGTCAGAAAAGGAGGGTGCAGGTGGGACCCCAGGGTTGGCAAAAAAGGGAGCGTGACTGGGATCTCGTGGCTGGCACACAGGGAGTGGCAGAGAAGGGGGTTGCGGGTGCGATCCCGTGGCTAGGAGCCAGGGTGGGGGTGAGCAGGACTATGACCCAGGGTAAGCACGGCACAGGGGGGTGTGAGCACGGCACAACACGGATGAGCACGGCACAAGCGGCGATGAGCACGGCACAAGCGGCGATGAGCACGGCACAAGCGGCGATGAGCACGGCACAAGCGGCGATGAGCACGGCCCCGGGGTCCCGCCCCGCCGTGCGCAGCGCCCGGCACCGCCCGCTCCTCCGGCCCATAAATAGCGGGCGGGCAGCAGCCCCGGCACCGCTGCGACCCCGCCGAGCCCAGCCGAGCTGAACTGAACTGATCGGAGCTAATCAACCGAGCAACCCGAGCCATGGACCCTCAGGACTGCACGTGTGCCGCCGGTGAGTGCCCCGCTGTACCCCCCACCCCCCGGCTCCCGCTGTTTCCCACCCCCACCCCCCCCGGCTCCCGCTGTCCCCCCCTCCCTGACCGCGCTCTCCCCTCAGGTGGCTCCTGCTCCTGCGCCGGGTCCTGCAAGTGCAAGAACTGCCGCTGCCAGGGCTGCCGCAAGAGTGAGTGGGGGCTCTGCGTGGGGGGGAGACACTTCTTGCCCTGTTGGACCCCCCCTCCCTGCCCCATAGAGGAACCTCTCCTTTCCCTGTTGGATTTTCCTATCCTTGCCCCATCGAGGAGCCCCTCCTTGCCCCTTGGAAACCAGCCTTTACCTTGTTGGACCCACATGGGGACCTCCTTAACCCATTAGACCCCCCTCCCTGCCCCATAGAGGAGCCTCTCCTTTCCCCATTGGATTCCCCATCCCTGTCCCATAGAGGAACCTCTCCTTGCCCTGTTGGATTTCCCCATCCATGCCCCATGGAGGAACCCCTCCTTGCCCCGTTGGACCCCAACCTGCCAACCTTTGCCTTGTTGGACCCGCATGGGGACCTCCCTGCCCCATAGAGGAGACCCTCCTTGCCCCATTAGACCCCTGTCCCTGCCCCATAGAGGAAACCCCTCCTTTCCCCATCAGATTCCCTGTCCCAGACCCCCTCATTGCCCTGTTGGAGCCTTGTCCCTGCCCCATAAAGGAACCTGTCCTTGCCCCATCAGACCCTAATGGAATGATCTCCCAACCCTTGCCACACAGACCTCCCTCCACCTTAGAAACCCTTGCGCCGCAGAACCTGCTGTGGAGACCCCACCGCTCCCCAGTGGGGGTGCTCTTGCCCTGCCAAACCCCCAGGGGCACCTCCAACCACTGCCCTGCTGGGATCCCAGCCCTGCCTGTGGTGGGGTGGGTTGATTTCCCTGCCCCATGGAATCCCTGTTCCCTTTTAACTCTTGTGTCCCCCTCCCCAGGCTGCTGCTCCTGCTGCCCGGCGAGCTGCAGCAACTGTGCCAAGGGCTGCGTGTGCAAGGAGCCAGCAAGCAGCAAGTGCACCTGCTGCCACTGAGCTGCTCGCCTCTGCCTGTAAATAGCCGGCATGCTTGGGGGGGGGGGGGGGGGGGGGGGCACAGAAAAGACTATTTTTCTTTTTTTCATGTTTTGTATTTTCTGCACCAGTGGTGAAACTGGATGAAAATAAAAGACTTTGACTGGAGGTATGGGTGATGCTATTGGGCTGGGCTGGAGGCTGAGCCCTGTCACTGCCCGCAGTGGTGGGCTACTTGCAAACCCCCCCAAGATGATCTTCAAGTGTGCTCTGCACCTTCCTCGTGGGGGAAAAGCAGGTTCCCAGGGTGGGGGACAAATCCCATCCTGCATGGGAGTGGGTATTGGCATCTCTAAGGTGCTGATCCCTTGGTGAGGACAAGGGGTGGTGTGCTCTGGGGTGTGGGGAAGGTGGTGATGCTGTGGCTCCAGCCCCTTTCTGCCTTTCTCTGGCTCTGTGGAGATGTTCCGGCATCACCTCCAGGGCTTTCTCTGGGTGAAAGAACTTGTGGGAACAAGTGTGATGAGCAGGAGGATGGCATGGGCTGGCAGTTTGCTGGCCCTGAGTTAATGCTGAAGAGCACGTGGCTGAGTTCCAGTGAGGATGTGGTTGGGCCAGGGGCTGGAACAAACCCTCCATGAGAGCTCATGTTTTGCAGAGCTGATCTGTCCCCACAGGGACACTTTCTCTGCAGCATCCCCACGTCAGATGCTTCCAGCTTCCATGCTTGGCCCCTTCTGCCCTGGGCATGACCTCCAAGCACTTTTTCCCACCCCATTTTTGGGAAGAACCTTGCTTGGAGCTGTGCTGACCCCAAGTGCAGGAGGTCAGGCAACAGTAGTAGTGAATAAGCCCTGCATAGGATAAACACAGAGCTCAGTTGCCCGGGTCGGTGGGTGGGCACTGGGTGTGCAGGGGCAGCAGGTGATGGGAAGGTGTGTGGGCCATGCTTTGCTTCTGAAAGTCTCTGCCAAGTGGAAGAGGGTTTTTGTTATGCACAAGAGCTCCTGCTGCTGCCTGGGTGGCTGCCCCTGCCTGCCTATACATGTCCCCTGTGTCAGCTGCAGAGGCAGGTTCCCAGCCCTACTGCCAGGGCTGGCACTCCCTGCACTCACCCACTCCCTGCCTCTCCGGGTAGGGGGGACAGCTCAGCCTGGCAGGGATGTCCCATCTAGCCCTTGGTGGCCAGACACCAGTGGCAAAATGAAGTTAAAAAGCAACATACTGGGACAACCCCAAAACAGGGACCCTTGCATACCTGCATGTCCCCTTCTGCAGGGCTGGGTGGCACAAGGTGGAGTGGCTGCAAGGGGAGAACATGGTGCTATGTCCCCAGCACCCAGGGGGGCTGCGTGCCCGTTTGCCTGGCTTCAGCCTGTGTCTCTGCAGTCGGTGCCAGCCTGTTCGGCGCCCAGCCTCGCTGGTGAGAAAAGCTCCAGGCTCAGCACCCATTTGCCTTTTAAATGAGTTGTCTTATTGCATTAGTGGATCTTTCGCCTAAGCAGCCTCCCAGCGTTGCCTGTTGGAACAGAGGCTGAGCGCTAGAGATGAGGCAGAAGTGCCTGCCTTGCCCTAAATCCATTTAATAAAACAACAAATACCATGGGAAGGCTCCTTGCTGGAAAATAAGCCTGCCAGGAGCTGATATGGCCCTAGTGTTGGAGCCCAGTGCAGCAGGGCTGAATTTCCAGCCCACAGAGCTGAGGGTCTGTGTGCTGAGCCCCCCTGGGGCTGGGTGCTTGCATCCTGCACCCAAAACAAAGCCAAAGCTGGGGTGCAGGTGGGGCTTTCCCCTCTCAGGAAGTGCCCTGGGCATCAACTGCTCCCTGTTCCCAGTGCTATGCCAGGGTGGTATGTGGGCATGCAGCTCCACACCCTGCCACTGCCAGCCTGCTCTGCCTCAATGCCCTTTCCAGCCTCCCCAGGTGGGATTTGGGGTGGGGAAAGCCACGAGAGCAGTGGGATGAGTGCAGGCACCCATGGGAGGTGCTGGGCTGGGCTATGCCCAGTGTCTGGGCTCTGCCCATCTCTGCTTTCAGTGAGGTGGCCAGGAGCTTTCTGGTCCCTGTGGGAGTGTTTTCTATAGAAAACATTTCCTTTTCAGTGAAGCAGGAGCTGCTCTCAGCCTGCACACAGCTGTGTAGAATCACAGAATCACCAGATTGGAAAAGACCCATTGGATCATCGAGTACAACCATTCCCATCAAACACTAAACCATGTCCCTCAGCGCCTCATCCACCCGTCCCTTAAACACCTCCAGGGAAAGTGACTCAACCCCCTCCCTGGGCGGCCTGTTCCAGTGCCCAATGATCCTTTCCGTGAAACACTTTTTTCCTAATGTCCAGCCTGAACCTCCCCTGGTGCAGCTTGAGGCCATTCCATCTCATCCTGTCTCCTGTCACTTGGGAGAAGAGCCCAGCTCCCTCCTCTCCACAACCTCCTTTCAGGTAGTTGGAGAGAGCAATGAGGTCTCCACTCAGCCTCCTCTTCTCCAGGCTAAACACCCCCAGCTCTCTCAGCTGCTCCTCTTGTTCTCCAGCCCCTTCACCAGCTTCGTTGCTCTTCTCTGGACTCGCTCCAGAGCCTCAACATCCTTCTTCTGGTGAGGGGCCCAGAACTGAACACAGGATTCGAGGAGCGGTCTCACCAGTGCCGAGTACAGAGGGAGAAGAACCTCCTTGGACCTGCTGGTCACGCTGTTTCTGATCCAAGCCAAGATGCCATTGGCCTTCTTGGCCACCTGGGCCACTGCTGGCTCATGTTCAGTCACTGTCAACCAACACCCCCAGGTTCTCCTCCTCCAGGCAGATTTCCAGCCAGACTTCTCCTAGTCTGTAGCACTGCAGGGGGGCGATGGGAATAAGGGCTCAGTGCAAGAAGAGGCCAGCAGCTTTATCCAGCCCCTTGAAGAAAAGCACAGCTCAGCCCACAGAGGTGGTTTGAGGTGGCCAGGGGGAGCTGGGACAGAGGTGTTCTGGATGCAGCACCCTGAGGGGCTGTGCTCAGCACCACGAGCCCCATAAGACTGATTTATCTCTAACATGTGGGGTGAGCCGGCTGCAGCCCTGGGAGATACACTCCTTTGTCCTGTGCAGGTGGGATGGGCACCCTGTGCACCAGAGCAGAGAGGACATGTGCCGTGCGCAGAGGGGAAATGTGCCCTGGGGCAGACAGTAAATACACCCTGTGCAGAGGGGAAATGTGCCCTGCGCACAGACAAGCAGCGGGTGCAGAGGGGATGCGTGCCTGGTGCACACATGGCACACACCCAGTGCAGAGGGGACAAGCACCGTGTGCAGAGAGGACATGCACCCTGTGCAGGTGAGACAAGCAGCCTTTGAACCCTGTGCAGAAGGGAAAATATACCCTGTCCTCAGCCTCCAGGGACAGACACCCTGTGCAGGGCAGGTGCATGTTTGTTTTTTTTTAAGGAAAGCACACTGACAGTTAGAAGATATTAGCTGGGCATTGAAATAAGCTGTCTCCTAAAGATGCAGATTCTCTGCCACTGGAGCTTTTTAAGTGTAGGAGAGGCAGGAAGCAGAAATGGTGGACACCTACCAGCTCCTTGCCAGGAGCACAGACATCACTGCTATCAACTCTTGAGGTCTCTCCCAGCCTTATTTTCCAAGTTCTGTAAGTGGAAGTGACCAAGCACAACCCAAGCTGCACATTTTTCAACAGATCACCCTCTAGTGTGTAAGGCACAATATTAAATATTTAATCAAACCCAGTAAAGGGAAAACTTTCATACCCTAGCTACACTGAAAGCATACAGGCAGAGGGGATGGGCACCTGAGGCACTGAGTGCAGAGAAGTTGGCACCCAGTGCAGAGGGGAGGGCACCCACTGCACCCAGTGCAGTGAAAGGGGTACCCAGTGCAGAGAAGGGGGCACCTAGTGCAGAGGGGCAGCATTCAGTGCGGAGAAGGGGACACCCAGTGCAGAGAGGCAGCAGCCAGTGCAGAGAAAAGGGCACCCAGTGCGGAGAAGGGGGCACCTAGTGCAGAGAGGTAGCATCCAGTGCGGAGAAGGGGGCACCCAGTGCAGAGAGGCAGCAGCCAGTGCAGAGGAAAGGGCACCCAGTGCGGAGAAGGGGGCACCTAGTGCAGAGGGGCAGCATCCAGTGCGGAGAGGCAGCAGCCAGTGCAGAGAAAAGAGCAGCCAGTGCAGAGGAAAGGGCACCCAGTGCAGAGAAGGGGGCACCTAGTGCAGAGGGGCAGCATTCAGTGCGGAGAACGGGACACCCAGTGCAGAGAGGCAGCAGCCAGTGCCGAGAAAAGGGCACCCAGTGCAGAGAAGGGAGCACCCAATGTATCCTGTGCAGAGAAGGGGGCACCCAGTGCAAAAAAGGGGCACCTATTGCAGATAAAGGGGCACCCAGTGCAAAAAAGGGGCACCTATTGCAGAGAAGGGGGCACCCAGCGCAGAGGGGACAAGGCACCCCGTGCAATCAGAGCAGAGGGGGGGCACCCAGCGCGCAGAGGCGACAGGCACCCCGTGCACCCAGTTCCCATGGCCGGGGTCCCCCCCGCCCGCAGCAGCGCCCCAGGCTGGCAGCCGCCGGCTCGGTGCAGCCGAGCGCTTCCATGAGGATTTGCTGCCCCCTGCCTGCTCCGGCGCCGTCCCGAGCCCCTCCTGCCCCGCCGTCCCCGCCTCCCCCCGTGCCACCGGCCCCGCCGGGCACCAGCGCTTGTCCCAGAGCAGCTCAGCCTCCTGCTCCCGCTGGAAAGCTGCTCCGGGAGCATGGACAGGCGCAGGGAGGGCTGGGGTGGTATGGCCATCCTGCCAGGGCATCCATCCCACTGATACCATCCAGGCACCCAATCCACCAGAATGCTCATCCCACCAGCACCCTCATCCCACCAGGACATCCATCCCACCAGGACATCCATCCCACCAGGACATCCATCCCACCAAGGCATCTATCCCACCAGGACACCGATTGCCCCAGCTTATCCATCCCACCAGGACCTCCTGGCGGGGACCAGCGCACCCCTCGAAGTGGCTGCCACAAACACCTCAGTGGCACGAGCACTTCCCCCTCGATAATTTATAGGGTGAAGCTCCATGAAGGGTGTAATTGGGCACCGTGGGGCTAAGGCCCCGGGACACAGTCAGTGTTTGCCAGAGAGGAAACATGCTTTGCAAGGAGCAGGTCCCAGCATACGGCGCTAAATAAATAAATCAGGGAGGTTCAGGCTGAACATTAGGAAAAAAAATTTCACAGAAAGGGTCATTGGACATTGGAATGAAGCTGGTGAAGGGGCTGAGAACAAGAGGAGCAGCTGAGAGAACTGGGGGGGTTTAGCCTGGAGAAGAGGAGGCTGAGGAGAGACCTCATTGCTCTCTCCAGCTACCTGAAAGGAGGTTGTGGAGAGGAGGGAGCTGGGCTCTTCTCCCAAGTGACAGGGGACAGGACGAGAGGGAATGGCCTCAAGCTGCACCAGGGGAGGTTCAGGCTGGACATTAGGAAAAAAAGTGTTTCACGGAAAGGGTCATTGGGCACTGGAACAGCTGCCCAGGGAGGTGGTTGAGTCACCTTCCCTGGAGGTGTTTAAGGGACGGGTGGACAAGGTGCTGAGGGACATGGTTTAGTGATTGATAGGAATGGTTGGACTTGATGATCCTGTGGTCTCTTCCAATCTAGTGATTCTAGGATTCTATGAACTCTGAAAGAGTTAAAACTCCAGATGTACAAAGAACACAGGCTCCCGGGAGCCAGGCAGGCACCCAGCATTGGAAACCATTGATTTTTGGGGTTGCTAGCCAGCCACTGAACAACCGGTGAGCGTCACAGCATGGAGAGAGCAACCTAACCACCCTGGAGGGGGTAAAAAAACAGGTTTTGCATTTTTGTTATTACTAATTCTGGGAAAGGTATTTGAGTGGGAATGGCCGTGAGCCCCCTTTGCCTCCTCAGACACCTGAAGCAGGGTTGGTGGAATTGGGGCAGCCTCCCCAGGGCTGTAATTTATAGCAGAAGAGCTTATGGGGTGTCTCTCGCTCTGACAGGGTCTGAGATCTGTGCCGCGTGTCCAAGATGCTCCCGATCTGAGCAGCTGGGGCACAGGCAGCTCCCTGGGTAGCTATCTTTCAGTGACAGCAGGTGCTTAATGACAGCTTGAAAAGACATGTATTTGATGAGGCAAAGCATCATAGAATCATGGAATGGTTTGGGTTGGAAGGGACCCCAAACCCCATCCAGTCTCACTCCTGCCATGGGCAGGGACACCTCCCACTGGATCGGGGGCACCAAGCCCCATCCAACCTGGCCTGGAACCCCTCCAGGGATGGAGCAGCCATCGCTGCCAGGAGACTTCAAGGAAAGCCTTGTTTCGATGCTTGTCATCCTGCATCCCTGGGGAAAAACTGGATTTTGGTGTTGGGACAGGCTGGGATGTAATTTGCCCATGAGTCAGTGGTGACTGAAGGGAGTGGGAGGGAAGAGAGCAACATCCTCATACCTGCTTCTTTCTTTCTTTCCAACTTTCTTTGTTTTCCTTCCTTCCTTCCTTCCTTCCTTCCTTCCTTCCTTCCTTCCTTCCTTCCTTCCTTCCTTCCTTCCTTCCTTCCTTCCTTCCTTCCTTCCTTCCTTCCTTCTTTCTCGCTTTCCACCTTTTCTTTCCATCTTTCTTTCTTTCCTTTTCCTCTTTCCTTCCCTCAGCCTTTCTCTCCTTCTTTCTCTCCACCTTCCTTCTTCCTTCCTTCCTTCCACCTTTAGTTCTTTCTTTCCTTTTCCATCCTTCTCTCTTTCCACCTTTTCTTTTCCTTCCTTCCTTCCTTCCTTCCTTCCTTCCTTCCTTCCTTCCTTCCTTCCTTCCTTCCTTCCTTCCTTCCTTCCTTCCTTCCTTCCTTCCTTCCTTCCTTCCTTCCTTCCTTCCTTCCTTCCTTCCTTCCTTCCTTCCTTCCTTCCTTCCTTCCTTCCTTCCTTCCTTCCTTCCTTCCTTCCTTCCTTCCCTCCCTTTCTTTTCATTCTCTCCACCTTTCTCTAGTTGCCTGTTTTGGCTCCTGTCGCCGCGGTTCGGCTCCGCGGAGCGGCGCGGGGCAGCCTCGAACCCGCGGTCTAGGCCGGCAGCCGCCACGCCCAACACCCCCCCGTCCCCACCCTCCATGAACCTGTTGTCGCGAGATGGCGGGAGCCTGCGGGCTGGGACGGGGGGCAGCTGGGCCAATGGGAGCGCGAGGCCAGCCAATAGAGGCGCGGGGGCGGGAACGAAGCCGGCCAATGGGGAGGAGCGGCGGGAGGAAGCGCGGCGGATGCACCAATGGGAGCTTGGGGCGGGGCGCGCGGGCGGCCAATGGGAAGGCGCGAAGGGAGGAAACGCTGTAGTTGGACCAATGGGAGCGCGGGGCGGAGCGCGTGGGCGGCCAATGGGGCTCGAGGCGCGGGGCCGGCGCGGCGGGCAGGTGAGGGTGCGGCGAGATCCTTTTCTCTCTTTCCGTCCTTCCCTCCCGGCTTCTCTCTTTTCCTTTCTCCGCCCCGCGGCTGCTCAGCCCCGTTCCGCCCGGGGCGCCCTCTCCTCAGCGGGGCCTGAGCGCCGGGGCCGCCCCGAGGAGCGTCCTCCTCCTCAGCCGAGGCGATGGAGGGCGAGCTCGGCCCGTGCCGGGGCCGCTTCAGGAGCGGGGGAGGGGTGGAAAGGATCTTAAAGATCATCTGGTCTTAAAGATCACCTGGCTCTTCGCCATGCTGGTCCCTCTGGCCGGGCCCCTCCTTTGGCCGGTCCCCAAGTGAATTTCCTGAGTGGGGAAACGAGACTGGCCGCTGGGTACAATCATAGAATAGTTTGGGTAGAAAGGGAACCTTAAAGCCCATCCAGTTCCACCCTTTCCTCGGGCAGGGACACATCCCACCGGACCAGGCTGCCTAAGGCCCATCCAGCCTGGCCTCGAACATCTCCAGGGATGGGGCAGCCACAGCTTCCCTGGGCAACCTATCCCAGTGCCTCACCACTCTCATAGTGAAATGCTTTCTTATAAAAAGCAGAGTGTACTCTAAGGTGTCCCTGGCTCAACTTCTGTTTCACAGCAGGTTTTGGTAAGCTTGCAGCACCTCATAGTTGACAAGCGTCCCTGTCATATGTGCCTGGCAGGACATAGGAGGCTTTTGAATAGTAAACTATGTGTAATACTGATGATTCTTGTGTCTTTCAGGTCAGTACGTTTGATGCAGGGTGGGATAGCTATCTTTAAACACAACGTAGACCCTTCAGACTGTCCTTGAATGAGAATGGTGACTAGCCCTTTTTTATCCACCCCAGCTGTCAGGTCCTCTCTGCCAACAGCAGTGCTGACTTCATGTGCAAAACAGGTGAAAATATCAAGGATTTCTTATGGAACAACCTGGAGGCATAACTCTGCTTCTGAACTAAAATAATGCTATTTGTTAGTCCTTCCTAGTCAGGATTCACTCTGTGTTACAGGTTTGATTTTCCCAGAGTCATTATAAAGCATACAGAGTGACTTGCTCTCACTGTCTGGTCCCAGCCTCAGGCAACAGCCAAACCTTTGTTGCGTGGTGTTGAAACGCTGTTATGTCAATACTTTGCTGTGGATGTGCTGGGTACTGGTACCTAATAAGGAGCTTTTGTGGAGTGCTGTGATCCATCTGTGTCCTAACATTATTCTAAACCAGAGTAACAGTGAGTGGAGTGGGTTGAGTCTAAGTGCAAACAAGGCTGCTTTCATCTTCCTTTAGTTTGTCCATGTTTTATGGGATAGGAGTTAGGTCCTGGAGAACAAAAAGCCAGTTTCTATGCGCTTTACTGCTGTTCACTGGTGTCCCTAAAAGGGTTTCCTATTTTTTGGGAAAACTAGGAGGAGATAGGAAAAGTTTAAAAATTGCTTGGGGAAGCTATGCGATTGTTATATAACTTCATGTTCCTGTGGTGATAATATCACAGCAAGTTCAGTGAGAGGGAGGATCTGAGTTCTTGTGTAAGGAATTTCAGATACCAAACCAGTGCTCTACATAACGAGCATCAGTTTGCCACACTGTGGAGGTCAGTGCCCAGCTGAGTTGGGTGAGAGTCAGGTGCTTAAAATAAGTACTAAGTGTTAGGAGAAGAGGGAGAGTGATGGGATGGCAGAACTGCCATCTGAATCAGCTGTTCGGGGTAATGGGGACTTGAGAGCTCTGTGGGGAGCTTCAGAGTTGTGTGGCAGACAAAAGGCACTGCTGGCAAAGACATGATAGTGTATATTAGAGGAGATCATTTAAAATGCCTACCGTTCACTTCCACATTAAATAATGAAGAGGGAAGAGGAGTCTTGTGCCCTTGCTTGTTGTTTCACGGAGTGTGAGAGCAAATAAGAACAAAACTGTAAATGTGATTGGTTTTTCCAAGTTTTAAAGGCATGTTTGTTCAACTTGTGTACTGTGAGAGCTCTTTGAGACCCAGTGCTTTGTACCAGTCATAAAAAGATTGGACATTTGCATGTTGACCTACGGGACTTCTAAGACAAAGTCCCTTTTTGGGAGGCAGGGGAAGACTAATTGGTGGGTACTAGAAGAAATAATAACTTGAAGATTGTGATGTGGTCTATTCAGAATTGTCTTGCATCAGCCTTTTGTTGCTGGGAGAAACAGGCTGCGGTACCAGATAGAGTACCAGGGATAGTGTTTCCGTATTTCTTTTTAAGCTGGCCTCTCCTGATTTCCTGTGTTTTTAGTGTAGCTAGGTTATGGAAGCTTTCCCTCTGCTAGGTTTCATTAAACATTTAGTGCTGTGAGAATGCGCAGCAGGTATTTGGGTTATGTCTGGTCATTTCCAGTTGTAGAACTTGGAAAATTGGGCAGGGAGAGACCTCAAGAGCTGACCCCAACAATGTATCTGCTCCTGGCATGGAGTCAATAGATCTCCACCATTTCTGCTTCCTGCCTGTCCTGCTCTTAAAAAGCTCCAGTGGCAGAGAATCTGTATTGTAAAAGCAGCTTATTTCAGTGTCTGACATCCTATAAATGTCATTGTCCTTTCTCTTGAAAACAAAAAAAACTTGGCCACTTGCTCCTTGATGTCCATCCCAGCATTTCTCAGTCAGTTCCCTGCTCTGTAACATGGGGATCACGTTTCTGACTTCCTTTCTGAAATGTCTGGATGTCTGCTTATGCAAAGTGCTGTGTGAAATCTTGGTATCATTACTGCTGTTCATACAGAATTCCTCAGGCCTGCAGAACAGGCCTTTTACTTATTCATGTTTAGCTTTGTAGACAGAAGCTGCTGCACTCTGTGTGGCAGCATAGACTTGAGCCTGACCAAGAAAGTGCTTTTGCCTCAGACATTGGCTGCCGCAAAAAAGAATTGCCTGCTCTCTTACTAGTGTGCTCTTGTGTCTTTCTTCCAAAAGAAACTGATCCCAGCTCATCAGATTGGGTCTCCTGAGTACTCTGAGCCAGTAGCCTCTGTCAGACAGCAATGCTGGATGATTTCTTCTTCTTTTTCCATTTTCAAGAACCTCATTGCAACTTGTGGAGCTGGATTAGTCTATCAGCTGTTCTGAGTGCAGTGGGTGAAGCTTCTCCCCTGGGAAGTCTTCCTCCTTTTTTTTTTTTTTTCAAAGCACTAGAAAAATCTAATTTTTTGGTCTGTTTCTCAAAGTTAATCAGTTAAGTGACACAGCCTGTCAGTATGTGATGTTGGGGTAGTTCAGCTTTTGTCCTTCTGAAGCTAGTACAGTAAAAAGTTCATTGTGGCCGTATTTGAAGTATAATAGCTACAGCATTCTCAGGTAGCATTGTAGTGCTCTTGAGGAGTTCTTAAGGCTTCTTCAGGGAATAAATCATTGTTTACAATCCCTCTGGATAGACTGAAGAAACCTGTCATCATCTTTTCTGGTTTTATTTTGGCTTAAATCCATTCAACTTATACAATATATAGCATATATGTTTTATATATATATATATATATATAATATTTATTTGTAGTTTTAAATGTTGGGGAAACAAGGGTTTAATGCAATAGTAGGCTAATGCAGCAGCTTCTATTGATAAGTCATCAAAGTTGTTTTATGGAAGAGCTGTTTCAGCCTGGCTTTTAGCCCAAAGTTGATCTGGTTTCGCAGAAGTTAGTTTAATTTCTGCTGTATTCCTTTTCCCTTAGGTGTCAATTGTTGCTCCTTCCCCCAGCCAGACATGAAAATCTGACACTGCTCTGCTCGTTACTGTGGCAGCAGTTTCCATCTTGCACAGCAGCATTAAGAGTCAGACTGCAGTCTCTTGAATGCAGTAAATTCTGTCAGGGTGGAGACAGGGTTGTTTGTGTTGTTACTCAGTCTAAATATTTTAATTCTGTCGCTCAGAAAAAAGGCTTTTTAGTTTTGGCTTTTGAGCTGTCATTTCCAGTGCTTGGTTATAATTGCATGTAGTTTAATTTCCTCCAAAATAACTAGCTTATTCTATATTTGATGAACTCTGTTTCATCTCACAGAGTTGTTGCAGTTGTCCTACATGGATAAATTTATGAGACGAACCTTATTTGGCATTGATATGGAGTCCGCAGCCAAAAAGTGCAGGTTTGGGAGCAGTTTTATGGTGCACTGATTCTCCATGCTTTTGGTTTCAGTGCTCTGAGAAATTAGTGCCTTCTTACACTTCTGCCTTTTTATCTTGTTGGTAATGAAAGGGGGAAGTGGACCAGATCGGATCAAATCAAGCTGAAGTCAGTGCTATTCTTGCAGTCACTGCTCCCGAAGGATCCGATTGCTGTCATCCTAATGACAAGAGTGTGGCTGTTCTGGTCAGTGTCTGCCAACGGGGGCTCCTCTGGCAGGGGTGCACCTGAGTTATCGCAAGTAAACACCGGAAAGATGTTCTGTACTGCATTGCAGGGCATGAAACTGCTTATTTCCACCACCTTCCCTCCCTGTTCCCGTCTGTCTTGGTGACATGCTAATCTGTTCAAATAAATCCAGTCTCTGCTATCTCACCTGATTAACAAGTTAGTGTAAATACTATCACTGCCTCCCCCAGTTGCTTCCAGCTTCCCAGAAGTGGGTGGAGAGTGCTTGTGAAATTCTCCATTCCTGGATGCTGGCTGTTAGGGTTTGTCCTGGTACCCAGGCAGTAGGGATCAGTTTCTCTTTTTTTATTGCATATGCCTGAATGAATCAGCATGCAATACTTTTAAATGCTTGTCCAGACAGAGGAAAACAGAGCTGTTGCCACTGGGAGTTGTACTTGGAAATGGTGATGAGACTGAGCGTGAGGAATATTAAAATTGCACTAATGAATTGCTTTGGTGTGGTTGAGGGGTACCAAGCGGTACTTGGTTCGCAGGCTATTTTTGGTTTGTAAAAATGCCTTTTCCTTCTCAGTAGTCCCCCTTGAACCAGTTTCCACCGATTTTACTTTTGGGTCAATTATAAAGAGCTGATGTTAATGCTTGGATGTACTTTGTCTTATTTGACCTAGGCACTTTGGGTTGGGGTGCAAATGCTGTGAGAGAGGTTGTTTAGGAGAATCACAGAATGGTTGGGCTGGAAGAGCCTCTGGAGCTCATCTAGTCCAACCCCCTGCTGAAGTAGGGTCACCTGCAGCACAGGAATGCAGGTTGCATAGGAATGCGTCCCGGCAGGTTTGAGTATCTCCAGAGGAGACTCCGCAGCCTCCCTGGGCAGCTGGTTCCAGTGCTCGGTCACCCTCACAGTGAAGAAATTTTTCCTCATGTTCAGGTGGAACTTCTGTGCTCTGGTTTGTGCCCATTGCCCCTTATTCTGTTGCTGAGCACCACTGAAATGTGTCTGGCCACATCCTCCTGATCCCCAATATTGATATAGGTTTTGAAAAGCATTGATAAGGTCCTCTCTCGATCTTCTGTTCTCCAGCCTAAACAGACCCAGGCCTCTCAGCCTCCTCATAAGAGAGATGTTCCAGTCCCCTCATCATCTCCGTGGCCTCTGCTGGACTATCTCCAGTCATTCCTTGTCTTTTGTGAGATGAGGAGCCCAGAACTAGACATGGGACTCCAGATGGGGCCTAGGGCAGAGCAGAGGGAGAGGAGAACCTCTCTCGACCTGCTGGCCACACTCTTCCCAATACATGCATATCTGTGCATGCATATGTATGTGTCTTCATTTATAATAGATATAAAAATATATATATGTATAAGTAGTTTATACCTAAATTAACGCCCAGTTCTTCACTAGGACTTCTCTGCTTTCACTGTCCTTTGTATCAAGGCAGTATATGAACTGTAATGTGGCGTCTGCATCCCACTTCTGACAGGTCCATAGATCTCCCTTAGGAACGCTGTCCTGCAAGGCAGAGCTCTCCAAGACCACTTGAATGTATTTTGTAGCGATTAAGGCACGGACCTTGTCGATGGGGGCAGCAATAGGGATCAACTTTATTTAGAGAATGCAAGACTTATACAGTGCCTCTGTATTCAGTAACAGCTGAATTTCCACCCGTGAGAATCCCACAGTACAGCAATAGAGTGCAACCCCCCTGTTTCCCGCAGATGTGCCCCTTATCTTCATGTTTTCCACCTAGTGCGTTCCTTTCCTGTTAATCCATGGGTCTTAATAAAGATTCCAAGGTTGCAACAAGCTAGCAAGGATGAGAACAGTGGTTATTTGCTTCCTGCTTGCTGCTAATATCGCAGGTAAACCAAGGCATCGGCCGCTTGCCCCAGCACACACGCAATACTGGAATCTTTATGCCCACAGTATTTGCTTGATGTTTGGTGCTTGGCGAGGATGGGCAGAAGAGTATCCTGTTCTGGAAGACCCGCACTTGCTGGTCTGTCCATACGCCCATACGTATAGAAAGTGTTTGTAGCTGAGCAAGAATTTTCTCTCTTTCTCTGAAGGTTTTTTTGCATCTTAAGTGAAACCTGCAACAAAGATGGATACTGAAGGCTTTGGAGAGCTCCTCCAGCAGGCAGAACAGCTTGCAGCTGAGACAGAAGGTATCTCTGAGCTCCCTCATGTAGAACGCAACCTGCAGGAGATCCAGCAGGTTGGGGAGCGCCTGCGATCCCGCACTCTGACCCACACTTCCCAGGAGACTGCAGATGTTAAGGCGTAAGTACAGAGCACTGGCACTGGAAACGCTACGCAGGAGGTAGAAGCTGTTTATGGGTTTAGTTTCTATGTGGGTAGTCTTGCCAGGAGCATGTGCTCAAGAGAAACAGAATGACTGCAAAGCTGGGATTTTTTCCTTCCCATTTTTCTCCTACTTACAAAAAAATATATAGTAAGGGAAGGATTTATCAGAGGAGCCACTATTCCTGATTCAGGGCACTAAAGCCAAACAATGCAGTACCTTGTTCTGGCCGCTGCTGAAGACATTTACCAACATGCTATAGGATTTTTCTGTCTGGAAGGATTTGGCAGCTGTGCAGTACTGCAGTGGAACAGCAGAAAGAGTTCAGCAGGGCCGAGGTGGTTGGATGCACACGGTGGTTTCTGTGCAGTTTTCATAGCGCAGTGGGGAGCACTGTCTGTGCATGGCTAGCTGCTGACCTAAGTACTGGCAATGAATTGGAGTTTGGAGTTCTGTCTGTTCAATACCCATTACACACCGGTACAATTTCTTCCTTATAGGTCTGTTCTTCTCGGGTCTAGAGGGCTTGATATATCTCACATCTCTCAGCGACTCGAGAGTCTGAGTGCAGCCACTACCTTTGAGCCTCTTGAACCTGTGAAGGACACTGACATCCAGGTAGGGGATTCCTGACGTGAATTATGTTGCCCTTCTAACTGCTTTTTCTGTCTAGTGGCTCAAAGCTCTTCTAAGGCCATTGCATAAATAGTCTTGCTCTTTGTTTAATTTGCTGGTTAGAGGAAGTACAGAGGAGAGATGCTGCTTTCAACGATTAAAGATGTTTGAGGTATCCATCAGAAGCAGCACTAAGTACGAGATCAGCAGAAGTACCTTAAGTTCCAAACTCATGCTGAAGTCAAGAGGAACTGAGTATGTACTTACTGCTTTTGTGAACCTATCTTTGTTGGCTTTCTAAGCCTAAATTGCACAGGAACACCTCTCCCCTGTAGTTTTGAGACTTCTTTTTGTCTAACTGGAAGAACACACGTAGAACCACTTGTGCTTTTGAGGTTGGAATAAGGGGCATTTAAGTCCATGTGCTAAAGAGGTGAGTATAACTTCTTTCACCAAATCTCAGATGTCATAACCTTCTCTTGGTAGTAGGCTGACTTTGCCACATTTCATGTGCTTTACCAGTGTGATTTCATATGGTAAATTCTCCTGTGCATCATCTCCCATGGTGTCTTAGAAATTAATGTGGCCCATCTATTTTTGCTCTGATAGCTGCCTGTCTGTAGAATATCTTCATGATGAAGAAATCCATGCTATTGCTTACTTGGTGAAGAGCTGGTTGTTGAATTGATGTAGGTTGCTTTGAAGATAACAGACTGAATTACTGGTTAATCATTTTGCAGCTTATGTTCTCTCCCCTTACTGGCAAATGGCTAAATTAGGAGGGTCAAAAGAGTTGTAAGCTCTTCTTTCTTGCAGAAGTAGTGTGCCCTGAGCTAGTTGACTTCAAAAGGGAAAAGGAGAGAAGGGGAGGTGTGTGAAGTTACCGTCTTTTTTCTAATGATACCTTTTATTTAGGTATTTGGTGCTATTTATTTTGAGTGGATGCACCCCTAGCCTAGCCTCATCTTAGTGTTAGGAGCCCTGTGGTCTTCTGTCTTTAGGCAGATTTACTTAATTCCCTGTTCTCTGAGGCCCACAGGCTTTGTGGTAGGCGGTGTGTGCAGCCTGGGGCCTGTGGCAAGCAGCACTCCTCTGTGTTGGCGCTGCCTCAGTCCTTGTGGGCTGAAAATGCAGGGAGGTGACTGTCTATGTGAGAATGGACTGCTTGGAGCATCGGGCGTGTTTCTCTAAGGTGGCATTTCTGTTGTAATTTTGCCCCTCTTCACTTGCTGGCAGTTGCTTGTATATATGACTATCTTCTCTTACCCTCCCCAGGTTGTTTTCCCCACTTTTTCACTAAAAATCATTGCACTGTGGAGACTTTATTGCATGATCACAGAGTAAGAGTTCTAGACCACTGGCACTGTTCACTTCCTATCCTTTTTTCATTTTATTCCTTTGTTCCAATTTCTGTTGTTGTTGTATTTCTGATTGGTGATATTAAACTTGGTACGTGTCTTCCTTGACCCCATTCTGTCTAGAATTTTTTCAAGAATGCTTCCTTTCTTTTTTTTTTTTTTCTTGCTGTTAATTCTTTGATTTCTGATGTTTTTTCCTTTCTGCTTTAAGAGAAATTTTATTGTAGATTCTCAAGCCTGGAAGCAGTGGATGCCTGGACTCTTTGGATCCAAGTTTGTGGCGTAGGGGAAAACAGATAGGAGTGTATTAATGCATTTTACTTTTATTTTACTGGTTACCTAATCAAAACACGGCAGCTTTCTTCTTCCTTAACTTTACCAGATCTCAAGGCCTTATGATTTGATATAGTGATTGTGGTATATTCTGGTGATCTTCTCAGTATACTTTCTCATCTCCAGTGTATTTTTTCTTATGACCCATGTCAGTATTTGAAAATTTTTCACTAGAATGCATTTGTTTCTTTAAAAAAGGAAGTGTTTAAGTTTGAATTCTTGTGTAGGCATTCTTGAAGGTTTCTTAAGTATTTATCTGTGTGTTTAGATGCTGAAATGCCTCTGTCCAGCTATCACTTTCAGTTTATTCTTTTTGCTAATAAAAGTAATGATTTCTTTGGTCTCATAGAGACAATTTGAAATGCGAACATTTTGAAATACAAGCTGGATGCTTTTTTCTTTTTGTAAGGCATTTTAACTGACTGAGTGTTTTTATATAGTTTGTTACTCCATAGGATTCTAGTGGAGCTTGACATGAAGCACGTGTGTAAGTGTCATCTAGTAAATATGAAATTTCTCATTCATTGTTTTCAAGCTTAATAGAAACATTTAAGATTCTGAATAAATATTGTGCTTTTGACATAAATTTATATTGTGAATATAGACACAATTGTATCCTCCTGTTTAGGAAAAGCTTAAAATTTAGCATAATACCAGTGGTTAATTGCAGATCAATGCATTTAAATGGCCTAATCAGCCAATGAGATTCAGCCTTTCCTTTAGGAAAACAGCTAAAAAGTACAAATGAAAAACAAGATTAAAATCAATAATTTAAATTAAAGTTCCCTGCTTGCTGTTTTGAATCATAATTAACACTGGTGATTTAATCAGTGATCACGTTAATATAAATCTAACTACTCGTGTCTGAGGCCTAGTACACGTGTGCTTTGAATCTTTAATTTTTGTGCAGGCCTTGTGCAGAACACATGCATAATAAATAAGGTAAAACTGATTTGTGGTGGGAAGCACAGCGAGGTGCTCAGTGGTAGATCATCTGGCAGGCACATGAGTAAGGTGTCAGTTTTAAGTGTGTTGCCCCTCTTTGTTTTGCAGTTAACAGGTGAAAGGGTTTTCATGTTGTTGTGCAGAACCTCATCCTCTGCTCCGTCTGAGGATACCTGCAGTCAAACCTCAAGTTGGATGATGCTAACAGTGCTCTGTTACCTGAGAGTGGCTCGCTTGGAATATGGACAAGTCTGGACTCATCTGCAGGTTCTGGCACGTGGCCATCATCAACAGGATCTTGTTCTTTCAGAGTAGTTTTTATTAAGTTGTTATTAGTTACGTGAGATGACCTTAGTGGTACATGCTGCTGCTTGGCTGCCGATTAGCTCTGTTAACCAAGGAGGTTGTAATTATTTGATGCTTTAGATACAGGTGTGCTACAAAAGCTGCTACCTATGGTTCTTTCTTCAATGATGATTGTTGGGATTTGTTTTCACAGAATCACAGAATAAGCAGGTTGGAAGAGACCCACCGGATCATCGAGTCCAACCATTCCCACCAGTCCCTAAACCATGCCCCTAAGTACCTCATCCACCCTCACCTTAAACACCTCCAGGGAAGGCGAGTCAACCACCTCCCTGGGCAAACTATTCCTACCAGCTAATTAGTGTCATGAGGCTTCAAGCTTGTGTTTATTTTGGGCCAGATGTAGCTATCCCTTTCCAGTTTATAGAGCTCTACCTCTGTAAGTTGCTTCTCTAAATCTGCATGATTTAGAGCATGATTTAGGGATTGGTGGGAATGGTTGGACTCGACGATCCAGTTGGTCTCTTCCAACCTGGTCATTCTGTGATTCTGTGATTCTGTATCGGATCCTCAAAGGCAGTGTACAGGGTGATATAAAGAAGGGATCTGGTTCATTGTTGTGCAGGGCTTTACAATTCCTTTATACGGGACTTTACTGAGTAACAGCAGAGGAAAAGTGTTTACACAAACATGCCGGCAGGCTTTAATCCTGTGGGTAGGGAAGAGCTGTACTGTATCGCACCTGCAGTCCGCACTTTCTAGCATTACTATTACTCTGTTTTTAACCAACACAAACTTCTTCCTGAATGCTTAATGTACTTGGTTCGTTGTTTGTCGGTATTGTAAGCTGAACTGTCCTTTTTCAGTCCCATTTTGTCATGATGCTCAGCACACCTACTCACAAGCCTGTATAGTTTGCAGCAGATTTATTCAACCTTAAATCCTCTCTGAAGCTTATTTGTCATTTGTAGATTCTTTAGCACTCTAATCTCGCTTGTGGTGTCCCTGAAGTTCAGTTTGAGCAGGTAGTGTTATCAGTTTGTAAATACTTCACAGCATCGTTTGACGAAAAGGCTGACAGATTTTTTTCAGGGAAGCACCTGGATCTGTGAGTCTGTGCACCCTTCCTGCCTGTAGAGCCAGGGTGGGGCTGCATCGGTACAGCCCACGTACAGCACAGCACAGGAGAAGCTGCCTCTGGAGGGGGATTTGGGCATTTATGCCAGAGGCACAGACATAATGCTTAACTGCAACAGTCAGCAAAGGATATGCGAAGATTACAAATATGATTGAATCTTTATTGTACGAATGTTAGGTTTCTCATGACTTTTAAATTCTAGCAAAGCTCTTACTGCATGAAAATGCTCCTTGGACTTCCTGCCATGTGCTGCCAATATCTTCCTTTGCATCCAGTCGTTTCTCTTGAGCTTCTCCAGCTTTCTTACTCAAACTATTTACTTATTGTTTCTGTTCGTTCTTATGTTGTGGTCTGTTTTAGCAGCCTGTGTGTGGGCAGCACAGGGAGATATGGTAGAGTCTCATCTCTGTCAGCACTGCAGAAGAATTATTCCAGGAAATATCCTATTTCTTTTATAGAGGGTAAAACATAGCAGGAAAAATGAGAGGGGGACATCCTAGGGCATGAAGTGCCGGGATGCTGATGTGAGATGTTCAGAAAGTGTTAAGAGAATCTAGGAATTCACCTTAAGAGAAGCCTCAGCTTGGGTTAACAAGGTAGAAGGACTTTCTTTACAGAACTCCTTTTAAATGGTACTCCATAGTGCTGACAAAAACGAAGTGCACCAAATTGCAGATCAGTTAATTATCTGAATTATTTATCAGTTGTAAAATGTAGATTGCTTGCACATAAAAGGATTGCGAGTCCAGGAAATGTCTCCCACTAGAGCAGAAGGACGGGAAGATCATGAAAAAGATTTTAGGCTTGCTGTTAATGATGAGATTTTTTGTTTTTCCTTTCTTATTTCAAAGTCTGTGTTCTTAAACTGTGCGCAACACCACAAACACTTCTCACAGCAAATGCAGTTCTTAACAATTCCTATGTTAAGAGTTTATAAAGATCAAGATTTTCTAAATTGTCAAAAAGCCTTATTTTGGCAGAATCTTTTCTAAGCTGAATATGATAGTCAAGTGTGTGAGTCCTGATGCTCTGTTTAGCACATAAATGCATGTTGGTTTTTTTGTTTATTTCGTGGCTTTTAAAATCCCAGGTAAGGGTTGGTCACTCAAAGTGATCTCTCACAGATGGAGTATGGGTCTATAAATGAAATGCTGATATGCTGTTCAGAAAAGGTATTTCTTCACTCTTCTACAGCATAGAAATGTAGAATTGTTTGGTTGGAAAAGACCTTTGAGATCATAGAGTCCAACCGTACCTGTCCATTACTAAACCACATCCCGAAGCACCTCATCTACAGTGTTTTAAATGCCTCCAGGGATGGGAACTCAACCACCTCCCTGGGTAGCCTCTTCCAGTGCCTGATAGTCCTTTCAATGAAGAAATGTTTCCTGTTATCAAATCTGAACCTCCACTGGCACAAATTGAGACTATTTCCTCTCATCCTATCACTTGTTACTTGGGAGAAGATGCAAACTGTGATATTGTCTCCTAGTGAGCCCTGTTGCAGAGACCTCTCTTGGGTCTTGGTAATGGCAGCAAGAGGAGGAATTATTACAAGCGTGTGATAAGGCTGTGCTGTTGTAACATGTAAACTGGGACCTGGTTCTTGCACATATGCCATTTGATTTGTGTGTGAATCTTAGAGGGGTTCACTGCTGCCCTACCAAAGGTGCCCAGCACAGGGTTAGTTGCAGGATCCAAGGCTTGATTTATACCAACTGAGGCAGTGCGATTACAGTGTATGTTACGCTTTATTGTGTGCTTTGTTTTCAACATGTCATGATGGCTTGATACTACTTTTAGCCCACCCATATGCTTGTTTTGAAATGCCTAAGCCCAAAGTTGTGGTGTTAACTTTAAGAAGTGGTGTTGCTCTCACTTTTTTAAGCCTTAGTCCAGATCTTTGAAATGAATACTAGGAATGGACACAAGCTTCCCTTGCATATGTTGTTTCTGTGCTCAGAAAGCTTGAAGTGAAGCCCTGTTTCCGTTACTCTGAAGGATAATTTTGTTGAATTTGCTTGTTTGTAGAGCAGTTTCACCTTGGCCTTCTGATTTCAGCAGAACTGGAATTAAAGATTGCATACCAGGGTTTGGTTTTGATTTCTGGTGTGGATTTTCAGAATATTGACTGAGTCTCTGGAGATCCGGATACAGAAGTAAGAGCTTTTATCTAAATGAGGGCAAAAGGTTAGACTGAAAGCTGTCCAAGTGGCAACTGAAGCAGGCTGAAATTAAGCATACAGGGTATTTTCAAGTTTGAATTTCAGAGTGCTGTAACAGGCAGCCTTGACTCCTGTTGTAGTCTTGGTAGAATCTGGGTCCCAGGATGCTCGCCCCAGCACTTCTTTTCTGGTTTTGTGTATATATGTGTGTGACTCATAGTTTAAAAATGGTTACTCTGAAATCAGGTACCAAAAGGGTGCATTATTCAACCAGTGAGCTCTTACCACTATTTTATATTGCCATTTGACATGTACTTTGTGGCATCTGCCAGAAGAATACCGAAGCCTGTGGTAATCTACTAGAGTGTAACTAAAATCAGAGTTTATAAATGGAAATGCTGACACAATCTTAAAGGGGCAACCTCAAGTGCTGTTCACCATCCATTGTTTGCATTAGCTTAGCCTGAAAATGCATTTTTTCCTTTTGCAGATTTTGTCCTTTCCCATTTGCCAAACATTGATTTCTCCCCCCTCAAGTCCTTCAGTTCTAATGGAGCTTGAAATTAAGGTGGCTTTATTTTTCTGTCGCTTCCTAGTTCACCCTAATCGATGATGATGCCAGCACAGCTGTGGGGACCTTTTAACCATTGCAGAGCCAGGACAGTGAACATAAGAGGACAATGTTCTGCCTTGTACTTTTAGGGCTGGTCATTAGCAGTTGCTTTCTTGCAGTCCAAATGAAAAGTATTATTTGTGGTTGTAGTTGGGGATTCTTTAAAAGTTGTGGAAACCTCATGCTCCAAACATACCTCTCTACAAAGACTCTCAGAAGTCATTTTTCTCCTCCCAGTACCAGTGCAGTATTAAACCCTGCTGTCTTCTTTGCCTGGATTGTCTCATTGATTTCATTCAGGATTTGACCCTTAATGTATACATTTAGGCATCTAAATTAAGAACATAAATATCCTGTTAATTAAATGTGCCTAGAGGCAGATCTAACACAATTGAAGAAAGCGGTGATGTGGAATGAATGAGTATTTTGACAGGCAGCAAATGGAGTTAAGGGACAGGGATCTTAGAAATATAAATGACAAACTTCTCCATCTCATCTCTGATGTGTTTGCGTTTCCCTGTTCTTTTAGGTAACGTGTACTGCTTTTACATAAATCTCTAAGGGAAAACTGCAGCCTGCCTGTGGCTTTCTGCCATGTGAGGAGATTCACAAGGGCTTCTGCAGCAGGCAGCCGGGGGCTCGGTGGCCCTGTCTGCCACCTCCCTGACGCAGAGTCTCCCAGGGTCCGACCGAATGAACAGGCTCCCCTGAGCCCCCCAAGGCCCGTGCTGATTAAAGAATGCCCCAGGCAATGCCGAGGTGCGTAGGCTAGGGTGGGACTGGGCTTTACGAGTGCAGGCTTCTCTGTTTCATTGCCAGTGTGGATTGGTTTTCCCTTAAAGCTCATTTTAGCATTGGTAGGTGTGGGAATACCACCGTGTAAAGAAAGTGGTGGGGGGAAAGAAGCCTGAAACACTGGGAATCTATTTGGGGGGTTTGAGCATTAGTTTTTTTCCTTATCACTTTTTTACTTCACATGCTTAGTTTACATCTTAACAGCAGTTTTCGCTAGTTTTTGTTTCTTGTCTAATAGCATGACTTAGTAGTGCAGTTTCAAATTATCCTGGCTGGAGCATCTCTGCTATGAGGACAGGCTGAGAGAGTTGGGATTGTTTAACCTGGAGAAGAGAAGGCTCCGGGGAGACATTAGAGCAGCTTCCAGTACTGAAAGGGGCTCCAGGAAAGCTGAGGAGGGACTTTTTACAAGGGCATGGACTGATAGGATGAGGGAGGTTGGTTTTAAATTGGAAGGGGGAAGACTTAGATGAGACATTAGGAAGGAATTCTTTGTAGTGGGGGTGTTGAGGCCCTGGCCCAGGTTGCCCAGGGAGCTGTGGCTGCCCCATCCCTGCAGATTTTCAAGGCCAGGTTGGACAGGGCTTGGAGCCCCTGATCCAGTGGGAGGTGTCCCTGCACAGGGCAGGGGTGGAACTAGGTGGGCTTTGAGGTCCCTTCTAACCTAAACTGTTCTGTGATTCCATTAACCTTGTAAACACACACCCTACCACACAAGCCGAAACCATGGCACGTTTAATGTAGAATACTCTATGGCATTTTGTTAGTTGTCCAGATTACGGCCACTCGTTAAATGCCGTGATACTGGATTATTTCACGTTTCTTTTGTTTGCTTGGTTGCATGCTAACAGGAGTAATTATATGGTGATCTTCCAGTTCATCATGGTTCTGATCACGGAGAGAGAAGAGACATGGTCTGCCTTTCTCTTTCATCATAGATAAATGAGACAGTAGGAAAAGGGACATTTCAAAACTTTTATGCTAATGCAAGGTCACGAGATAGAAAAATTGAGGACTCTTGTTCTAGTAGCTGTGTTTATTGATCTATTTAAATTCTGCTATGTCCTGGCACATTTTATATTTCCTGTCTGCTTAATCCAGATATGTTCTTTGCATCTCAAATAGGTATGACTGTAGACTTTTAATAAACATCTTTGAAGTATCTGTCATAAACATCTTAAAACAGAGACCAGATTTAGAGTCGTAACACTTGACTTCATTCCCTTCCCCGCCCTTTTTTCCTCTTTCTGCTGCATAGCTCTGCCCTTTGATGAAAATTGTTCCAATTCCTAACTGAATGTTAACTCGTATCCCTGTGAAGGGGCAAATGTGGTATAAAAGACAATTTGGAGATGACAGATCCTATGCTGTGCTATAGACATCTCTGCTTCTCTAAATAGCATTTACATGTGGTAAAACACCACATGTAGCTGAAACTAAATTGAACCTCGACTGGCGATTACCTGAGGCCAAATTTCACTGAGACCCTGCTTGGAGCCATGTTACTGTTGCAAGAAGTACTGTGAGATCATTAATGACTTTCAGGATCCACGTTGCATCTTACCAGGAGGACGGCACTTCTGGCAACGTGGTACCTCTTAATGTCACACTGTCCCATTAATTTAGTGCTGGCTGAGGTCTTGTATTGACTGCTGACCTAGACAGTGTGTGCCCAGCATGTGCAAATGAACTATTGGAATTAGTGTTTGCATGCTGCTGGAAAAAATTTAGTGGAATGGTTTCATCTCTGCGGTTGTACAAATTGGTGAGAAGAAATGATGCTGAGATGCAAATTCTTGCAGCCTGGCAATTTGCCACCTCCACATATCACGTGATAGAGCAATGGCTTGGGCTAAAGAGGTTGTTCTATTTATTTATCTGAGGCTCAAATGTAGCTTTTGCAAAGCACCACTCCCTATTGTTTTGTGAAATATTGATATTTGGGTTTGAAACCATTACAAAGAAAGCATAGACTTTAAGAGGGGGAGGATCTGGAGATTTTCAGTATCTTGACCATAGCTCTGAAGTAAAAGATCTGTGTGGTGGTGCTGGAATTTTAGCAGTGGAACTGGTTATACGCTGAGGTGGACCCAATTTATCTTTGTTGCATTTAATGGGGTGTAGGGAAGAAAGTGAAAAATTAACAAGAATGTAAATTGGGCTTCTAAAATTTTAACATCGTTTTGGGTAGTAACAGCATAAGGCCATGGTTCGGAGTGATGGTTTCTTTTTTCCTTTTTAATGTATTTGTTTTTGAAGTAAACCAGTTCTTGCCTGAGTTGACTGTGGTTCTTCTAGTGTCTGTGGGGAAAAGGGAAATGCAGACCCTGGGCTTTGGGCAGCCCTGCTCGTAGCCATGCAGAGGTCTGGATGTGGGGACTTCTCATGGATGGCTGGAGCCTTCAGTTCCAGTATTGTAGTTGGTTAATGGATTTAAGTTTTGGTTTTGAAAAATGGATGTTTACCTGTTTGTCAGTGTGATTTTCAGTTCTTCGGAAAGGAGGATTAAAGAAAATTTCCCAACTGCAATTGCAAAGAAAGAATTCTGATCCTCAGCAGACTTTCATGAAATGGTACAGAGAGAAGTGTGTTTGTTACCTTTCTCCTGAACTGCTGGTTTGGGGGTTTTTTTTTTGTTACTGTCTTTGTTTCTTGAGCATTGTCTTGAACATCTTAATTAATACTTCATGGTGCCATGAGCTCTACAAAACAAATCACTTTCACAAGGGAAGTTTGTATGCAGGCAGGCCAGGAACTCCTGTGGCCACAAACATCATAAAACCGTGGACACTTCCCTTCCAGCAAGGCTGTTCATCAAATCTATTAGAAAACTCAGCAGCTGCTGCAGCCCCCCTCATTTACTCAGGCCTCTTGAAAGTGTTACTCCACTGATGAATTCCAGTAGGGTTCATTACTAACCCATTTGTGTGATTTAGCAGTCTGGGAAAGGCCACAGGTACATTGTTGTGCAAGCCCTCTTCTCCATTCTAGTAATTAGTCTGACTCCACATCTAAAATCCTTAATCCTGGGCATTATCAGGCTTTGGGTTAGAATAGCCTCTACCTAATAAGTGTGTAAGCTGTTTCCCAGTGTCTGCACATCAAACTGCAGATGTACTTATGCTTCCTGATGCAAAACAGCAGCCTGAAAATCTGGCAGTTTGCAGAAGAAATGTTTGGGTGGTATGTATAGATGCGTGTTAACTTTCCTTTTTGAAGTCAGAATGAATTCTTACTTCTGCCAAGATATGCTCCTGAAAGAAAGTTGCAGCCTTTTGAGGTGGAACTAAGGACACATGCATTTGCCTCACTCATTTAGTTTTTTGGCACAGCGTCTGTTCTCACTGCCTACTTTGTGTTTTCTTCCCATCTTTCTTCCACTCATGTTTCTTTTTTTTTTTCCTTACTCCGGTTGTATTTATATGCTTCGCTTTTCTCCTGTGGATTCATTTATTACCTTCTGCCCATTCTGCTCAGATCCCTGCTTTGACAGTATTTTGGGTGCAAGACAGTCGTGTATTTTGGCCTAAATCATTAAGTTCCTGTTTGAACGAAAAGCAGTTTTTGCAAAAGAACTCATGTTGGTTTTCTGTGCGCATGGAAAGGACTGAAAGAAGCCTAGGGATACGAGTTGGAAATTTCCTATGCCGTTCCACTATTTGTATCTCAGCAAGCATGCGAGATGCATGGTGCTTCCACCAGAAAGGATCCGCTTGTGTAGCGTTTTAAGCCACAGCTAACAGATTATTTTTTAACTTAATTGGAACAGCATGCTTAATTGTTGCTTGGTAAAGAATGGCTTGAGGAGCTTGGAGAGACTTAGTTTTAAAATAACTTTATAGAGAATAGCGTAGCATGTTGCCAGCTTTTGTGATTGCAGTGCAAGTCTCTATGGACTGTCCTAAAGCACCAATTTCTGGATTATGTGATATTTTAATTGTTTATTGCAGGGTGGAGGTAGTGCAGGGGAGAGACATTTTCTAACTGGTGGTGATTTTGAGGGAGCAAAGGGAAGGCCTCCCAGTGTTACGTGAGTGCTGCTCAGAGGCTGGTGAATGAGGAAAGATTGTGGTAAACACATCTGTGTTTAATTTCGGTTTCAGCAGCTTTACTAAACCTGTTTGAATGGTTCAGTTGACTATCCTAGACTTGAATCAGAGACATGGGATTTGCTAAAACTAAATTTGTCTTGGTTGATATGTTAGATGGGATTTGGGACCCATCTATTCAGTTGTCTTTATGTGCTTATGAGCAGCGTGGGATAATTTGGAGGAGAAGCACTGACAAAAGATGTTCATGGGGATACCTGCTTGCTTTATTAGGTTTCACACGGTTTCTCTAGCAGTCAGAGGTGGGTTAAAAGCCTGAGAGCATAAGGGATACTAATTCTTTCCACAATGTTATTGTTAAATGCAGCTCTAGATATTGTCAATATCCATATACAAACTGAGTCAGTTTTTAATCCCATTACGGTTTTGGCCTTGCCATCTTCCTGTGGTAGTAAGCTCCACAATTCAATTAGAGATTGTGTTAAAATTTATTCCCTTTTATTGGTTTTGAGCTTGGCATCATTTAAACAGACATCCTTTCCTTCTTATTCAGACCTGCATGAAGTGGATTTCTGGATCTGCCCTTTCTCGATCGTTTATCTCACAGACTTTTAAAGGATCTGCTCCTATTTTTTTCCTTTTTAATATTATGAATATTGAAAGTGTTCCCATCTTGTGTCATGGGAGGGAGTATATACATCCTTTTGCTAATTCCCCAGACTCTCCTGCAGTTCTTGCGCAGCGTTCTTGATAAAGCCACACCATCTTTTACTTTCTCCGATAATAAAGTTTGCTGTGGCCAAACTGGGTGTGAAAGGCAGAAGGAGCAATCTGTGAAGGAATTGCTTTTAATCTTGGATGTGGGAGTGCACAGGTGGGGACACCATACCGTATCATGACAAATCCTTATCTCTAAATGTTTTTTTAAGCCAGTAGGATTCTTTAGGCCAGATTCTAATGTATGAGAAGACATTTCTGAAGAGAAGTGGAGGAGGAAATAGAGAGGAGAAGGGGGGGAGAACACATTTCAGAGAGATGAGTGGGAACCTGCATGTTATCTCCAGATCCTCTCCGCAGTAATTGATTTTGCCTGCTATGGTTACCATATAGTAAATCTGAAACGTTCATTGTTTCTTTCCTCTCCTGCCCCAAGCCTTCTAACAGAAAATGGAATGTTTAAATCCTTTTACTCTGTCTGTTAAGTAGATACAAAATCTTAAAGGCTTTATTAAATCTAAAATAAGCACCAATACAGTGGTCAAAAGAGCCGCTGTTGTCTTGACTGAAAGGGACTGTGCCCATCCTGAGGTCCTAGTGAAAGCTAAATGGTGGGAGCTGGGTGCAAAGACTCACTTCACTGTGAAATTACACATTTAGACACCGTTGTCTGTTTTTCATAGAGCTAACCCCGCTGTACTTCTCTCCTTAGTCCTGTCTAGCTTGATTTAATTTTTTCAAGGTTAAAGATAGCTTATCCAGAAAATTTGTTGCTCATTTCTAATGGTAAGAAGCTTGATTACTCAACAGATAGAGTGAATCAATATTGCTTCTCTTGTTTTTGTTTTGCTATTTGACTTGATGTTAATGTTTTTGGCTTAATATTTGCTGGTCAGATGAAGTGCATGGTAGTGCTGTATGTAATTAGTTGATGTGCTGTGCTAAATGTTTTGCAGTTTGTGGTTTTGTACCATTAGATGTCTTATTCTCTACCTTTTTTACTGTCCTCTTGATTTTTATGTTTTTTTTCCTTCTTCTGAGGAAAAACTTTGCATCTTCTCAATGGTTTCAGGTTTTAATAAACTTATGATTTAGTGAATTATGGAAATAGGCATTCAACACGGATACCTACTTTGGCTTGTTGCTGGAGCTGAGGGGAACTGAGCTGGGGAGAGGGTTACCATCAACAAATCGTAAAATCTTTAACTAAGAGGAGTAACTTGTCACTCGGTTACAGTCCTGTTAGTCACTATAGCTGAATTGTCATCTGCTTTCCTTTGCTTCTCTGGCTTACTGCATTTTCTTCTTTTTTCCTTGCTCTGAGCCTTTTGCATTATATTTCAGAGGAACCTCTCTGGTATGTAAAATGTTATGCTTGTTATTGAAAAGCTGTCAGAAGGCACCTAGGAGCCTCTAGGCCTTCTCCTGCCTCTTTGCCTACTGCAAGTCCACCGAGTCAGCAGGGCAGTCCTCTGCATGAAAAGAATTCAGGGCTTGATTTGCTGGCTGGATGGTTCTGGCTGTCATTTAGGGGCACTGAGTTTTGGATGGCAGAGAATGTAACTCCTGAGTCCATCCATTCCCAGGAATGGCAGAATGGCACCAGCAGGAAAAAAGAAGCAAGTCTGCCTTTTCAGTCAGAAGCTATGCCTGCAAGAAATACCCAAAGCCAAGCTTTGTGGAGAAGTAATGTCCTGTTACAGCAGAATAGCAGAACAGATCTCTTTCCAGCAGTAAAATGAGCATCAAGGGATTGAATCCATGGTCTATCTTAAAGGGCAGGATTTAGCTGTTTGTCTCAATAGATCTGTCTTCTCTTGGTTATAGGTTTGCTCTGTCTCACAAGATATCTTCCAAACTCTTCTACATTCATTGCCTCTTAAGAAGTGCTTGTAACATTTTCTCTTTCAGAGATGAAATACTAATTTCCAGCCAATATATTATGTATTAGCAATGCATCCTGGCAACAAATGTTGCTTGAAACCGTATATTCTGAAAGGAAGGTGGGAAGCGCAATTGGAAGACTCAAGTCATTGCAGAGACTGCTCAGCAGAACATGTTGCATGTGGGAAGTTCCCTGTGGATCCAGAGGAGGTTCATCTTGCTATCACAGAGGAGCTTCTGAATCCATTGATTTTATGCAGACCTCTGAGGTGGATCCCTTTGCCTTTGGCACACTTGATTGCTGTTGTCCACAGGAAAGAGCACAACTTGGTGCTAGGACATGCAAATCCAGTGTCTGTTTTGTTGCAGGCGTGCTGGATGGCCATGGCCGATCTTGTACCAAGGAAGGTGGCATAAGCTTTTCCCATGTTCCTCTAAAACCTGTATCCTTTAGATTAATGTTTTGTGCAGATGTTCTTTACCTGGTCCATGGCCACGTGTATTTAGAAGCAGGTGTTTAATTATAAGCCACCACTTAAATAGGAAGTGGGTTTTGCTGATGCTATTTTATAGGCTGATTAATTGGCTTTAAGGAAGTTAAACAGGCAAAGGATCGCTTTTGCACTGCATCTGGTGCAAGAGTTACAATCTGGTTGTATGGGCCACTGAAGAGCATAGGCAGCCAGGCAGGCTGTGCTCTTTTGCTGCTGTCAAAGGCAATGGCTTGCTTGATTTCATTCTTTTTCTAACTGGAGTTCCAGAGTGATAAATTGAAAACGATCACGACTGCTATCCTGTACCCATCTGCCTTATGAAAAATGCATGCAGTAGACAGTGAAATTGAATCGCTGTCACGTGTGACTAAAGAAGAGGGCTTTTTGTTTCTTTCACAGTTTATTTTTTAGCAAGTGTTGCAATTTATTTTTGTAAGCTGAATATGTAGTTAATGCACTTCCTTGAGAAGCTGAGGAGTTGGTTAAACATGAGAATTCATGGAGGCTTTTGTTCTTGGGCAGGTTAGGTAGGACCTCAGAGTTTAAACATAACTCCTAAGGTTATTTTAATCCATGGGTTTTTTTCCCATTCTGAAATGACCCTTTGCCACAGTTGTAGCACCAGGTGTTTGTCTTCCTGTGTAGTATTAACTGATCATCTTTAAAAAAAAATAACTTAATTGTATCAGCACCAGGAGTGGAAGCCTTTCCCTCTGATGCAGAGGCCTCTAGGTGGTCACACAGTAATGCTGCTCAGAATAAGGCTGAAGGCACTGAGAAGTGCCAGGTTTGAAAGGCTGAAGTACTGGCCTTTCCAGTAGTCCTTGTGAAAATAGTGCAGTGGATTAATAAATGTAGCTTTCGGTGATGGGGGCAGTTTCACAGGCTAAATCAAGTTTACTTAGACTGACAGGCTCACAGCTGTTTCCATTGGACGACTCTTATTTTCTAGGACCCTCATGAATTTAAACAATTAAAATACAGCGCTGACCTTCAAAGTGTTTGTATGAAAGCAGTGCCTTTTGATACACCATGGTGCACTCTGATACAGCAATCTTACCTATGGAATCATCAGAGCTTCCTCTTGCATTGATGTCAAAGAATTAGTTGCTTATTACTTCTGATAGTCCAGCAAAATGAAAACTGTTAAGGAAGAGCCATCTTTTCTTGGTTTTTTTGGATTTGGTTTGGGGTTTTGTTTGTTTTTACCATTAATCTTGCGTATTAATACTTGTGTATGGTGTTACCAGGAGCATCTGCTGAACAAGCTGTCACTGTCAGTAGGAGAAGCAAAACTCTGCAGATGTCAAATGTCAGGTCAGATTTCTGTGGTCAGTTGTTAGGTGTGATTATTACAGAAGAACTTTGAGATCCTTAGAAGGTAAGTGTTATTGAAATATAATTTAACAGTTTTTAACTTTATTTTCAACTTAAACTCATTCAGTACTGGTGGGCCTAGGATACAGAAGCAGAGGGAAATGAAGGCTGAAATAGGAGCATGTTCTGCTAATCAGTATTGAGCATAACTGTGGAGATCTCAAGGCTGGAATATCCAGCAGAGCTGCAGTTCAAAAGATTGATTGTTCAAGTATGCAGCCAGGTGGGTATTGGCAGTACACATCTGCACAGCTTCTTCCTTCATTTACAGCAACTTTTTCTCTCATTGAATGTTGCACAGTTTAAAAGTAGAGGCTGGGCAGGGCAGCACAGGTAATGACTAATAATAAGGACATATTGCCCTCAAATTTTATAATTAATGACTGATAGTAAGTTGGGTTTTTTTTTTCTTATGTCAGGCTAAAATAATGAAGCGAGTCAACTGCACATGGAATATCAAAATGTATTTGTCACTGTGCTTTGACTTCTTGAGATTCATACTCAGATCTAAGCAAATATTATGTGTTGTAGTTTGTGGAAGTGTCTAATGACAAAATGTGTCTTAGATTATTTGATAGCACACATTGTGAGAAGATCTGAAATGGAGCCCAAGAATTTCCCTTTTGAAGCCAGAATATGAATGATAAAAATGGAGAGTGGTGTTCTGGAGACTTGGGATGTGGGTTGGCTTTCTGTTGGGGAGAATTTAAAATGAGACCTCAAAGAGCCAAGGATATAGGATTTCAGGAGTTTAGATTAATTCATTTGTACTTGCTGACCAAGAGCAGCACGCTCAAACCAGTAAACTGCTGTCAGATGTGCGGTGGATGAGCGGGAAATGGGGCTTTTTCAGAGGTTCCACAGGACAGAAGGAAGAAGGGAATATCTGTTATAAACTTTGAAAGCAAGCGATTGAAATATGTTCCAAGAATATTTTGGAGCAGGAGTGCCAGTTTAAATATTTATGCAGTGTTTTATTGCACTTATTCAAATACTGAATAACGCTTGACCCTTGAATTCCTGGATCCTTGCCTGACTGGCACCCCATGATGGGTATATTTGCTTAGAAAACAGCCTTCTGTGGCAGCTGTTTTTCAGTGCAGGAAATCAGGAAAGCTGGATTTTGATCCAGTTTTTGTCATGGTATTCATGCCTGACTTTGGGCTCAAGAAGTGCCTTCTCATGCATCAATTTCTTCACTTGAGAAATAAAAGTCGCATTTACCATCACCTCTCACAAGACCATGAGAGTCTGTAGTTGAAACTTGTACGGATGTTTTCCTTTTTGCTTTTTCCTCGGATCTCTTTAATGTTCATGGTCCTCATCAGTATTCAACTTGCCTCCACCTTTCCTCTGTCAGATCCCAGATCTTGTGAAATATGTGGTTGTTTCTCGCTGTCAGTAGTTTTCTGGTTCGGCAGTGCTGAGGAGCACAGCCCTTGGCTGCCCCGCAGAACTCTGACTGTCAGCAGAGCTCCTTTCCCCGCCTGAAACAAGAAACTGAAGCTGTGCTGCAAGCACCTGTTTACTGCAGCTCTGCTGAATCATAGATTTATGGAATAGGTTGGGTTGGAAAGGACCTCAAAGCCCATCCAGTTCTAATCTCCTGCCATGAGCAGGGACACCTCCCAATGCTCCAAGCCCCATCCAACCTGGCCTTGAACACCTCCAGGGATGGAGCGTCTGCCACTGCTCTGGGCAACCTGGGCCAGGGCCTCCCTGCCCTCACAGGAAAACATTTCTTCCTAACATCTCATCTCAATCTCTCCTCTTTCAGCTTAAAACCATCCCATCCTTCTCCTGTCTCTGCACTTCCTGAACCAAACCTATTACAATAGAGACACCTGCAGTGGCTATTGGCTATTCTCTGAGCTGAAAGTGTTAATAAAACTGTGGTTGCTGCCCTGAGTTGGAGCTGTGGCTGTGCAAAAACCCTTTAATTAAACTGGTGGCTGATTAGAGTTATAGGCTACAACTTGAGTCAATACAGCGACTGCCTGACACCCAATATAGTCATTTTATGCAGCAGTATTTTGTAGTGTGGTGACTCTTGCTTGAGATGGATTATTTAGGATCTGCCTGACTGTAGAACAAGATGAAGCAGGCAAACGTTAATGATCATAGGTCTGGCCTAGCTTATTGCTGGACGCATCCCCAGTTGCTGAGCTTGGATCGCGCATTCTGTGGTCTGTAAGGGCTTGTGGATTCCTGTTCTGTGGCTGCTGGGCTTGCAGCAGTGGGTCCTTTGGCAAAGCTCAACCCCAAGGTGCCGATGCCCAGACTTCCAAACATCAGCAAAAAGTCTTTCCAAATTCCCAGCCTTGCTGTGTGCTTGTTTATAGCCGAAACTCCAGGGATGCAAGATGCTTTTAGCAAATAAACGTAAGGGACTCGTGGGGGGATTTCTGCAACAATCATTCTCTGTTTCCCTCTGCGTATTTACAGACTTGGGAAGAAAATGGGAAATTCAGTTGGCTTGTTTACCCAAGTGATTATGCTGGTGTAACCGTTCCATGATGAAGTTCCATTACTGAACTGAGCTTGCTAGGCTGTGGAGATAAAAATGATCAATTTGATTGTTTTTGTCCTCCTGTTTTTACATTCAGGTTTCACAGGATTGGATTGATGGCTGCTACCATTTCTTCCTGCAAAACAGGCATACCCTGAACCTTCCTGTAGACACACGGCGCTGCTCCAAGCATCCATAAGCACTGGGTTTTTTTCCGCTGTTCAGAAATAGAGCAGTGGCTCAGCATTATTGCCATGGCTCAGAACGGGAAGCCAGAGTTAAATTTTAAAGCATTTGTTCTGTTGCAGAGCAATACTGCCTGATGCTCACACTTTCTATAGGGTGTCCAAGTCATCTCCTCAGCAAAACTCACCTTTGGCTTCATTTGATCAAACAGATAGACTATGTTGAGAGGACAGGACTGAGGCTGTGCTAGCAATTAAGATCTATGAATTGGATTGAAACCCAAATATTAGTATGCCTTGATGCAATTATTCTTTGTTGTCTTTTGACTGAGGTGCTTTTTGCAGACAAAGTTGGAACCTTCTAATCTGTAGTAGCTTGGGGCTGCGCTGTTTGAGGCTTCGTTATTTCGCTGATCTTGCCTATTAACCTGCTTGATTAATTTTGTGTCTGAACTTCTTTTTATTCTTGCCTCTTCTTCCCTGTCAAGACGCAGTTGGAGAAAAAGCCCACATCTGTACAGTCCAGAGGACCAATTACATCTGGACTTAAAGCAAAATGTTTGGTGCCTTTCCTTTGTTTTGTTTTTTTTGTTTGGTTGTTTGTTTTTTTTTTTTTTTTATTTAGAGCTGAGCGTGACAAAGAAGGATGAGGCCAGAGACAGTTATAAAGGGTGCATTGCATTTTTACTGTAATACTGAAGTATTGATTGTTGACTTTATTGGTAGGCTTAATGCACAACCATTTCCTTACTTAGTGTTTGAATGGCCATTAAAATGTTGGCTTGGTGCCAGAATGCTGAAATCCTGCATTTTATAATACAATTTGGCTCTCCCAAAGTACTAATGTGGTTGGAATTTAAAAAAAAAAAAAAGATAAATAGGCAAGTCTTGAGTTTCCTTGGGTTTTTTTCTGTCTTTGTTAACCTTTATGTACTGCAATGAACCTCTGAAGCAAGAGACACTGAAAAGAGAACAAGGGGAGACAGGCAGGAATCCTGATGTTTTGAGGTTTGTGCCTCTTAAAATTTTCTGCCTTATAGTGTTGAGATGCCCAGTGCTTGCTGGGCTGCTGACAGACATTCAGGGATGCAGAGTGATTACTGACTCTTTGATTTACTAGTTTGAAACCAGGCTTTGTGTTTTCTAGAGGAAAGTTTCATTTGTATTGCTTCACAAGTGTGTCACTGCCCATAAAAACATGCCTATTGTCATCTTGTAACCTTTCTCTGGAGTGAGATGGGCACAGGGATCACAGAATCATGGAATGGTTTGTGTTGGAAGGGAACTTAAAGCCCACCCAGTTCAACCCGCTGCCATGAGCAGGGACACCTCCCACTGGATCAGGCTGATCTGTGTTCTATTCCTGGAGGTGCTTCCCTGTGTTGTTTAATGGTACGTGTTCTATTTGGTCCTCTCTGCTGAGAGAGAGGTGTGAATGGCCAGATGCTCTTGCTCTTGAACAAGAACAATCTTTCTGCCAAGCAGCTGTCCTGATTACGGTGGTGGGTTTTTGGTAAGGTAGATGTAGGTGGAAACTTAAGTTGCTATAAATGATCTGACACTGCAGTCAGCCAGCAGTTACCCCAAGCCCTTTCTTATTGCTCTCTGGCACAGGTACCCAGTGCTCCTTCAGGTACAACTCAAGTTTTCTGTCTGCCATTTCTCTGTTCTCTTCCGTCTCCCTCTTATAGAAACACAAAGCTTCACAAAACGAAAAGGGCTAAGCTTCCTTTGGTTTCATAGAATCACTAAGGTTGGAAATGACCTCTGAGATCATCAAGTCCAACCATCAGCCCAACACCACCGTGCCTAGTGAACCATGTCCTGAAGTGCCACACCTTCATGTTTCTTGAACCCCTCTAGGGATGGTGACTCCACTACTGCCCTGGGCAGCCTCTTCCAGTGCTTCACCACTCTTTCAGCAGAGAAATCTTTCCTAATATCCAATCCAAACCTCTCCTGGTACAATTTGAGGCCATTTCCTCTTGTCCTGTCACTTGTTACCTCTTTTACAGGCTTTGTAGAGATTGATGAGGTCTCCCTTCAGCTTCCTTTTCTCTGGACTAAGCAATCGTAGTTCCTTCAGCTGCTTCTCATAAGCCCTGTGCTCCAGACCCTTCATGAAAACGCTTTTGGTGGAAAATGACATTGTTTCAGCTATCTGGTTCTATGAGGTAGTGTTGCTGATTGTTATGGCCTGTCATAAAGAACAATAATTACACAAAGCCTAAATAACTTCATTAAAGCTAGAAACTATTGGACGTTAAGGGAGGCTGAAACAGCTTCTGCTTTACCTAATGTGATGGAAAACACTTGAGAAAAGGTGAGGAGCCAAGAGTTTGCCCTCTGGCTACTGGCCTGGGTGTTATTTAATTTTTCTCAATCAGATTTGTAGCCAAGACTTGCTGCAGTCCCTTTCCTATCATTTTTGCTTTTCATTAAATAATTTGTGAGGTAGGGTTATTGCCTGTTGGAGTCTACCTTTTTAAAAGAAATTAGTATGGTACTTTTGCCAAAAATGTAGATGGCTTTCTCTCACTGGGGAGCAGTAGCACTAGCACCATCTCTGAAGCAAACACCAGTGTAAGTGGTACAATTGCCCAAATGAAGCTTGTGCTGGTATTTGTGTTAAAATAAGTTATTTTTTTTTCCTGCCAGGGAATATTCTAGGCTTGGTGCTTCTTTCCTCACCCATCTGACCTTCTCCATCCCCCTGTTTCAGTGGTCTGCCAAACCCGATCGCTCTGTGCGAAGGCAGCCGTTGTCCTTGCTCAGCTGTCTTTCCCAAAAGTAAAGGTGTTAGTGAAAAACATTTACCTTGGTTTTCCTATGCAGCTCATTTCCATTCAGTTACTGTGGTTGCTTCTTGGAATTTTTTGGTGACTTTTAAACATTTTGAGTTTAGGTGACCAATTATGAAGCAATTTGCAAGTAAGTGTCTTCTTGTTCTTCCTAAGTGAGAAAGAGAGAAGCTAATAAGCTACTCTGGGTTTTCAGCTTATCCTTGTGTGGAGGTACAATACAATTTTTGAGTGCTTATATTCACATTCCATGGACTCTCGTATGGCATGGTCCCTGCTTATCTGATTTAAAAAGAGTTTAGCATTAAAAGGTAGAAAAGACAGGATGTTACTGTATAGCAATTTAATTTACACTGTGGCAACAACTATTTATAGACTTTAAATAATTGCAATGCCAGTTTAAGTTGCCCTGTACCACTTTTCTAGATACTAGCGATTGCCAGAGATGATAAACTCCCTCTTTACAGGAGGGTGAATTAATAGGTGTCCCAGTAGGCCTTGAAGGGGCAGGATTTGATTGCATTCCTCAAATGCGTCACACCTAAGGCTCTCAAATTAGATAGCAGAGAGAATCTGTTGAATGAACACATGGGCTTGCCAGAAAGCAACCCTGTGCAGTGCTACAGACTAGGAGAAGTCTGTCTAGAAAGCTGCCTGGAGGAGAGGGACCTGGGGGTGTTGATTGACAGCGACTGAACATGAGCCAGCAGTGGCCCAGGTGGCCAAGAAGGCCAATGGCATCTTGGCTTGGATCAGAAACAGCGTGACCAGCAGGTCCAGGGAGGTTATTCTCCCTCTGTACTTGGCACTGGTGAGACCGCACCTCGAATCCTGTGTTCAGTTCTGGGCCCCTCACCACAAGAAGGATGTTGAGGCTCTGGAGCGAGTCCAGAGAAGAGCAACGAAGCTGGTGAAGGGGCTGGAGAACAGGCCTTATGAGGAGCGACTGAGAGAGCTGGGGGTGTTTAGCCTGGAGAAGAGGAGGCTGAGAAGAGACCTCATTGCTCTCTACAACTACCTGAAGGGAGGTTGTTGAGAGGAGAGAGCTGGGCTCTTCTCCCAAGTGACAGGGGACAGGACGAGAGGGAATGGCCTCAAGCTCCGCCAGGAGAGATTTAGGCTGAACATTAGGAAAATATTTTTCACAGAAAGGGTCATTGGGCACTGGAACAGGCTGCCCAGGGAGGTGGTTGATTCACCTTCCCTGGAGATGTTTAAGGGATGGGTGGACGAGGTGCTGAGGGACATGGTTTAGTGTTTGATAGGAATGGTTGGACTCGATGATCCAGTGGGCTTCTTCCAACCTGCTTATTCTATGATTCTATGAGAGGCCCTTGCTGATAATGGAGGACCCTAGGGAAAATGCGTTTTTGAGTGGTATTAAACTGCAGCAGCTGGAAGATCGTTTGGAGCAAATATTAATAAGTTTTCTTTAAAAAGGGAATCAAATGTTCTTTATCTTTTCCTCAACGTGTCCTGACTTCCAGTAAATTTATACAGGAATTAATGTTACTTGCAAGACTCTAGTTGAGTAATAGTACGTGAATAATATTTTACATCATAATTGATTAGCAGTGTATAAAAATATCCATTGATGTGTTTTATGATCAACCCGCTACTGCAGCCGCTCATCCACGAGGAAGTGTTTGCTGAATGAGCAGCATGCAGGTTTGACCCAATCTCCAAGTAAACCCATCTGCAGCCTGTGTTATTCCCCCCAGTAATAGAGCGAAGGAAATGGTTTCACTGGGTGTCTCTGCATTACGCAGGATAGTGCAGTAGTGGAGCTACAAGTCCCTGTGAAGCTAGATGGGAAACACCCAAGATTTGCTCAGTAACCAAAGTCAAAGCAGCTGCATTACTGAATGTACCTTCTGAGTGCTAAACACAGTGTGTCTGCCACTTTTCATTAGTGAAATGTGTGTTTTGGAATCCCGTCTGCCCTCTTTGGGCGTTTTCTGGAAGGACCTTCTGCAGTAAGGCACCTCATAATGTGCCTGTCTGAGTCTGCAGTGCCACGAGATCGCCAGTGGTAATTGGAGCCTCTTCTCATCAGCGTTTAGGGAAAGGAGAAATGATACTCGGTGGGCCTATTTTTCATGAACGTTTAAGTTATAGGACATTAATGAATTAGCAAAGTAATTTAACAGGAAAACTCCCTGAGAAAATAATGTACTCAAAACCTGCAGTGTGTTCTTTCTACTTATTTATAGGTGCTAAGTGGGTATCTTTAAGTGCGGTAGCTGATTACTTGTATCTGGCAGCAGACAGGTGAGCACGCTAAGGTAGAGACACAACTGAAAGAAATGCCTTACCCATTCCAAGCAAAAGGACCAGGGCAGCCTTCACGCTTCTGCAGAGACTGAGGGGACAAGTGCTTGGTCCCTGGGTGCCACTGCAGCCCTGGCTGTTCCTGCAGCACTGGGATGGAAAGTTAGTTCTGCTTTACTTCCCGCCCTGAATTTACAATGTAGGCACTTGTGCAGCAGGAGCTGAAGGAAGATTAATAACATGTTTTTGTTTAAATTGCTAATCAGTCTTTAGATGCTTTAGTCTTGGCCACTACTGATCTAGTACATGTTTTGAACTGGTGACCTCTGTTTGAAAGTCACTTTGTCCTTTTAATCGTTTTTCTGAGTCAGCCTCTGTCTCTTTCTGAGAGTCCCTTCATCCATATGCTTGAAAATGTTGTTCTCTTTTTGTGGAAGACTAATCCCCGTTTTGTATGGCTGTGCACATAGCATTAATGAAAGCTGCGTGCATCCCCCCCCATCTGCCTCAAGCGAGTCCTTGCTTCTCTTCTAATCTGCCGGTTTGTAACTCGGTTGTTAGTGGGTCTCTGTTACCTCCAGTTCTGAAGGGATGGGGTGGATGTGTGCGGAGAGGGTGGTAGTGAGGGTCTCCTCCCCTGCGGCCTCCTGTTTCCAAATCTGTGCCAAGTTTACTTTCCCTAGCTTGACTTTCTCCAGACATTTGCTTCTTCTGGAAGTGTCTGCCTGGGCACAGCTGGCTGACCTTAAGATGTCTAACATTGTCGATCCTTCATTGTCTTGAATGAGTTCTAGGATTTGATCCCTTCTATTTCTTTTCCTTTTAGCTCTTCCTGATCTTAGTAGCCATCTCACTGCTCGCCACTGTCTTTGCAGAGTTACTGGGTAGTAAGTCAGAAATAAGGTAATACTTTTCAGCATAAAAAAGATGGAGATATACAGGTGGAGGATCACTGGGAAGGGGGAAAGGCATGTCAGCACAAAAGGAAAAATCACATGACATCGATCTTGTAGTTTTGATGCTCCAGGTAAAACCTCTGTAGTTTTAAGATGTGTGTTTTGGGAGGGATTGAAGGACAGGACAAGCTGTTCATGCCTTCATCTTCCTTTTCAATCAAACTTGAGAGATGGGCACTGTTTCCTCTGCTGGAAGTTGTATCTTCAGTATCGTCTAATGTAAGATGGCAAGGCAAGAAGAGTCAGGTGGAGAAATGACGTGATAAAGCCCTCCAAATGACTTTATTTGGTCTGCAAAGGACAGAATTTTGTTTGTTTTCCAATTCTGTCAATCCTGCATAGAAGTGTAACAGGAAGGAGACTTGGTGCTAACCTATCTTTTAATATGTGCAGCTGCTTATTCGTTATGGTGAGGGTGATAGTATTAAATCATTAACAAAGCAGGCATGGCCATCATGTGGTCTGTGTAAGGAGGCTGAGCTAGGGCTGGAGGAACCTCCCTTCCCAGTTGTTGGCTGTTCTGTGATCCCCTTGAGCGCTGTTTCCACTCCTCCAGGAAAGGGAGAAGAGAACAAAGTGTGACGGATGTTAGTCATGTCACTTAACACAGGACTGGAAGGCACTTGGATATTAATCTAATGAGCACAGTTACAAAGACCTGCTGGAGTGGGCCTGACTTCTAATTAAGTCTGCCAAGATGCCAATACTGATTTCAGTTGTACGTTCACTATGAAAAATAAAAGGGCGTGTTGACAAAGCAGGCATGCACTCCTGTGGTTGATTTTAACTGTCGTGCTTGTGGGTGTCTTCCAATGCAGGCCAGTAGTTCCAGTGCCACTTTATTCAGAGCTGGCAGCTGTAATTAAAGGAAAAGCACAAATTTAGCTTCTTTGGTAACAAAAACCTTAAAGTGCTGTCTTCACCCTGCCTCTTGACTTTTAATGCCTGCCTGTCACAAGAGGCTGGGGACATGCTTTTAGGCAGCACTCCTCGTAGCAAAAGCTGAACGCATCTGAATTCATCTGTCCATTGCTGGTGAGCAGGCTGGCAGACACAGCTTCTTAGATATATGCACCCATCTGGTCCCTGGTCTGGAAAGAGCTTTTGCTACATGTTTTACCTGGGAAAGGATGGTTCTGAAACTGCTGGCAGGTTTTTGTGGCTGCATAGATTGAAGAACTGTGGGAATTGGGAATACGGGCTTGATTCTGCATATGTTGCTCTTCTTCCAGTGATGAAAGTCCACGTGTAATTGCTGTAGTGCAGGGGGGAGGGCAGCGCTTTCTTTTCTCAGACGGTTCACAATTGATAATATAACCCAACGAAACAGAGGTAAACAGCACAGACTTGTTTCCGCTTTCATATGCGTGAGTGTGCGTGCCTGCGTGGTGCCTTTTGGGCTTTGTGTGATGGAGAATTCGGAGACATTTTGTGAGAAGCAGAAGCACTGATAATTGCATTCTGGTTAATCATCGTAGAAGGATCGTGATTGCTGCTAGCTGGTGCTTTGCGGCTTCCACCCAAGTTAATAATTCATTGCCGGACTATGTCAAAGTGAGCTCTTAAGTCAGGTCCCTCTGTGGATTGCAGGCATCAGTTGGAGTCAGAAGAGATGAAAGATGGGCTTAGTGTTTGACAGTCATTAACTTGGTGTGGGCCTCTAGGCAGCTCTGGGTTAACTTCTTCGTTCTCCACTTCCTTGTGTATGGGAACGTGAAGGATGTGGGAATTCAGCTTCTTGTGGAATTGCATTAAGGAATTCAGTAGGTAGACAGAAGAATACTGAAGCGAAGGTGTGAATATCAGTGACTGTGCAGTTCTCACCTCACAGGCTATGGGGTTGGGAGGATTTTGCTGCCACGATGCTGGGGCGACAGTTTTGTAGAAGAGCTGTTTTACTGCAAAGGTGAGTTTATTGCTTTCCCATGTGCCGTGCCCAGCCTCCCAGGGAGGGCACGTGTATACCACCAAGAGCTGAATTTGGTTGTCAGTGCCTGCGGTCATCTGCAAGAGGGACCAATCTATGGGCTTCCCTATAAAAATGGAGTTAGCGTTCTCAATTAAAAATTAACACATTCTCTGCATAATTACAGACTCACAGCACACACAAGTGCTGTACAAAAGAGGGCTTTCCAGGCAGAGTTTAATGGCCCAAAAGCAGAGCCATCACTTCTCTCCCCCTCTCCTTTTAAATTAACATTGGCATCTTTAAAACACTCCTTAAATTCTGCTGCAAAATTGCTGTTGGGCTTCAAGTTGTGGCTTTTTTGTTGTATTTTGTTTAAAAGGTGCTTATTTCTTGGATGCTAAAGATGGAAAGTGGTTTGCATATTCATGGCACATTATCTTTTTGTAAATAATCTAGTAGATATTTAACAACGGCTTTGGGTAAATGGACACTTGTTGCGCTTTGTTTAAATGATTAAATCTCAATTATCGCTTGATGGTGAGAGCATGGGTAATACCCTCGGTTCTTTGTTAAAAAGGCTCTAATTAAAAACTGGTTCCTGCTCTTGCCTCTTGGATAAATACGGACGTGAGGTAGTTCAATGACACTCAGTCAAATTGCTGAATTGAGTGCAAGTTCTCCATTCATCCCGACAAGTGATACCGCTAATTGGGGTGTGGATGGCAGGAACAGCGCTGCCAGTGTTGGTGCTAATCCCCTCTGCTTGGCTGGGCTTCCCCCCTTGCTTCTCTCCTGCTTGGGACCATCACCCTTCTCATTTTACATTTGTGTTTTTCTCTCCCTCCTCTTTCCCTTACTTGGTCACAAAAAGCACTGGTCCTCAATCAGAGCTGTTTCTCACTTTGTGTTTACATCCTGCCTCTTGTTTGGTGCAAATTTAGCTCTGGAAAGCTGTATTGAAACTCAGGTCTCATTGAGCTCTGTTACAAGCCAGGACTCCCAGTCTGAGTGAGTTGGTGGTCTTTCCCCTGCAAGAGAACATTTTTCTGTGCTGACAGTACCAGGCTCCAGATAACTTGTGTTGTCTTAGTCCATGGAAGTTGGCCTTTTGCCACAAAGCCCAAACCCCCTGCCAGATTGGCCAGTAGCATCATAAAATACTCAGCTCATCTGATTTTTGCTCTGCACTGTTTGCTTGTGACAGCAGCTGCATTGATGTTAGCCTAAATTTTCTTCCTTATCTTCTGCACCCTAACCTGCTTGAATTGGACTCCTGAACCCCTTCCAGCTCTTCTACATTGCTGTGAAGGGAGAGGATGAGTGTGCAGAGCTGGAAGCAGGCAGCGTGCTGGATATAACAACCCTCCTTTTGAGAAGACCTAGCGTGTCATTAATGCTGAATAATCGCCCTGCCAGCCTTGCAGAGAAGAAGGAGCTAATGCTTTGAGGCACTCCCCACACCCAGTATGACAGTGCAGTATTAGCTGCTGCTACAGTGCTGGATTAAGCAGAGAAAAAAGGAGTTTTGGGAAGGAGCTACCTATCACTGTTTTAACTTGCTGCCAGCAATGTCTCTTACTTTTGATGGGTGATGCTTACTGGTGATGGCGGGCAGCGCAGCTGTAGGGCTGCAAAAAGGAGCTGATACGGGAGCAGACCCAGGCATGCATTTCACATTCTTCCCCTTGCCCCTGCCCAGTGCAAGACTAGGAAAGAAGGAGAGGAGAAATTATAGTGATTGTAGGCTGGCATGTTTTTTTAGGTTTTCTTGAATTTAAGGTAGGGATGATAGCATCTTTGATTTTTGTAGCAATGCTGAAGGAATCTCCTTCACTCCAGAGATGCAGCTGTACCCAAGAGGGAAGGAGGTCACTGTGGATACCCTGGGATAAAGGGAGCTGTCCTGTTGCAGAGGAGGTTATTCATATTCTGACACCATCATTTTCTTAGGGTTATGATGCTTTCTACTTAGAAGGAAAACTTTTGCTGTTTTCTTTCACTGTGGCCTGGCAGCCACAAGCAGTAGTTTTCTCCCTTCTCCTCCCACAGTCATATTTGAGTGCAGAAATGATTGATGCGTGAGCTGACTGTACACTCCACTAAACTGATTGCTGGTGAAACATAGTAGTTCCGACATCTTAGCTGGGTTACCACTCAGTGTTATTTACACTAACAGCCATTTGGGATCAGTAGTTTCTGTTCATATCCCTCAAAGCTGTTGCTTTAATCTGTAGGTACGGGGAGACAGTGCTGTGCTGAACCACGCTGGGCAAGTTTTCCCTGCAACATCGTGAGCTGGCAATGCAATATGTAAAACAAAAAGAATTATATATGTATAAACTGTGCTGATCTGTAATGCGTAGTTGGGAGTAGCTTCTGCAGTAACGTTATGTGGCAAAAAATAACAGCGAATGTCTATTGATAAAATCAGCATCTTTAAAGTTGTGGCTAGCAGCTCCGGATAGATCACTGTGCGCCTCAGATCCTTGATGGGGCTACAGTCTGTCCCAAAGTGTCAACTGTCTGTCCAGGTACTTTTACCTGTTTTAAGATCTGGCTAGAAAGTAAAAGCTCTGTGTATCCTCTGTGCTTCTGTCTCTGCACCACTAGTAGGTTACGCAAACCAGAGGCAAGTAGGGGAAGAAGCCATCTGAAACCGGAGCAGCGTGAGGTGAGCGGCAAGTCACTGAGGCAGGGACACTGCCAGGCACGGATGCTCAGAAATGCAGGAGCGGTGCCAGAGTTTAATTATTCCTGCAAATGCATACCCTTCTTCTCCCCAAAGGGGCTTTGCTTGCGCTCCTCGGTGTAGCTGGCTGTGATCAGTGGTTTTCTCTGCAATGCAACTGACTACAGTTTTCCTCTGAGTGTCAGTGGGTTTGGTCCTGTCCTCTCTACTCATGAGACTCCCAGGACAAGGGTTCAGGGATTCATTCAGTACAGTGTCTGTTTGGTCACAAGCAGAGAGGGTTTGCTTCTTGCAGTGTTGGGGTTTTGGGGTTGTTTTTGAGGAAAATTTGCCTTAGGATCAAGTTTGCTACTTTTGAAGCCAAAATACACTGTATTAAGAGACCATTCTGCCATTTGTGAAGCTCTGGATTGTGCAAGTGTCCAATGTGCCTGAGTCACAGAGCATCCTCTACAGACCTAACACCATTAATGGGAATTGCTCCCAAAGCAGGGAGTACCATATTAATTCAGAGACTCAGGGTTTTTTTCTCTCTGTAAAGCATCTTGCACCATTTTTACTGGTATTTGTGTCCAACTGATACCCCTGCAGTGTGGCTTTAATTAAAATAGAAGTGGAAATATTGTATTAGTGGATTGGTGGTGATTCTGCAGATATATCAATGTTAATGCACAGTAAAACGCTCTCCTGATAGCTTTTTGTGCTTCATTAAATTAAATGTTGACATCCCAAGTCTGGATTTTCGTGTGTATGTGTGTTTGTGTAGACAAGGCGTGCATTCGGTGAATTATCAAACTGTGAAATGCAGTACTATTGCAGCAGGGCTGGGATTTAAAAAGAAACTGCTTTGGATTTGGGAGTGTCACCAGCAGTTTGCGGACAGAGAGGACCTGTGCTGGCACCGTGGGTTAAATGTGCACCTGGGACCTGAGGAAGTAACCGCCTGATAGCGTTATGCTCGCATTGTGTGGAACGCTTCTTCATGGCTGTACGCTTTGCGTATTAGCAAACGCATTCTTTATTTCTTTGGTGCTTCTGATTTTTTTTTTTTCAGGATGGGGGTGGTCCGTTTCTCGATTTTTCTGTGGTTTCTGCACTGTAATGATGGCACCATCACCTGACTGCTGGAATACACTGGCCTGACTTTAATCATTGGGTGACTGGCTCTTAGCATGGCTTCATCTCTGCTGTTTTACATCCCCTCTTGTAATTGCACGATTGCTCGCAGCATTGTATTTCTATTGGTGACAACGAAAGGCACACGTTGGGTGTTTTATGTAACCTTATACGTTGCGTTTGATGTTTAAGGTGTTGGTGAATAAGTGGCACTTTGCAAATAAAATACCTTTTATTTGTAAGCAGCAGATTTTTGCTCTTCACAAGCAATCGTTTTGTAAGACGATGTCATATATGACATGTTTGCAAGTATCAAATGGAGGAAGAAGTAGTGAGGCTGTATCAGTAATGGGGCTGACGGCTTGGTTGAGGTATCTGTGCTTACAATTAAATAACTTGTTCAAAGCTACAACAAAGGGCAATGTTTAATGTAAATAGTATGTAAGTCTTTAAACTGCTAAATAACCAAGCCCAGCAAAACAATGGAGAATCAAAGCTTTCCTTGAAAGAACATTGACACCGATTAATATGCAGTAAAATTATCTGCCTGTGCAAGTTGTTTCAGCAGCTCTGCAGGTCTAAAATGGCAGAAGCTTTCTGTTGCTGTATAAAAATCAAAGTACGGTTTATTTCAGCCTCATGGTATGTGCAAATTCATGCAGCGCAGTTAAGGGAATAGCTTCACAACTGGTGTTACAAGCTGTGGCTGGAGTGCTGCATCACAATGCAGCAAATGCATTTTCCACATTAACCAAACATGACAGCTGAAACGATTATTAACCATGCAATATGTCAGAAGTCATCAAAAATTCACATCAGAGTAATTGGAGTGGCTTGGGGGGGAAAAAAAAAAAAAACCAGGAGCATCTCTCTCCTCCTGCCTGGCTGCCGCCTCACCCCCTTCGGATTCTGACATGGTACGGTCCGTTAACAATAAAATATCCTTCTGTAACCTATAAACTGTTACTCCCATCAGTTACTGGGTTCAGACTGATGCTTTCCCTACAATTTGAATAAAGCACCACTGGAAAAAAAAAATATATATATAGCTGCTTTACAGGCAGTGGTGTTCAGGCGTGGAAAGCAGCTGCTTTCTGATTGTCTTGCTGGACTCTTGACTGTCTCAGCCATTTCAGGACTTGCAGGTTTGATTTATATCTTTTTATTTTTTGTTGTTAAAGATGAGAAAACTTGACCATTAATACAGAAAGATACGGCTGTGTAAGCCTAAATACCAGGCACCTGCAGTGTGGTTGTTTAAAGCCGGCATTACCAGGTTTGTAACTCCTCAGTGCTGAGATCTACAGGTAGGAATGTATCTGCTTAGAAATGTATAAATGAAAGTTAAAATCTTGCTTTGATGAGAGAAAGCTTTCCTTCAGGTGCGTCCTACGGCAGTTTTTCTTTGTGCTTTTGCTGCAGGTTGTTTAAATTGATAAGTGAGTAGTGAAGAGGTGGGTAGTTTTGGAGAAAGGGTCCTTTGCGACAGAAGAAACCTGTAGGTCTGTGCCGTTACCTTCGGGTGTTCTTAGCTGGAGCAGCTGCTGGGTGGGGCAGCCTGGGCTCTGCTTTGGGTTTCGGTGGTAAAGACACTCTTGACATGGCTGGCTTGGCTTTTCATTTAAGCAGAAATAGAGCAGCATAACTTTCTGAATGCTTTTATTCCTGTTTTCGCTTCCCTAGGCTGTGGGATACCTACAGAAGTATTTTAAATAAAGATGCTGCTTGCTGGTGTGATTTTTTTTTTTTTCTATTTTCATTGCAGTGCAAAGGTGTTGGTGCCCTCTGCTCTACAGATGGACTTGTGATTTATTTAGAAGACACACTAAACTTTCTTTAATTTTGTTCTGAAGTAAGGATTTCAGTTTTGGGTTGAAAATGAAAATAAGATAGAAAATGTTCCTACTTTCCCAAAGTAAAGAAAGGTACTTGGAGATTTGCTCGTTTTGTTTCTGAAGAGGTGGAGAAGTGTATGTGCTTGGTCAAGTGGAGTTTGCAGCCTAGACCCCACCTCTTTGAAGTGAGCAGGGTATGTTAGGAAAGGGGTTAAGCCAGTAATATCATAGCCAAGGGAAGCAGTCAGGGAATTAACATTTATAGAAATGTGGTGGCTGTGGGTGGCAGCTGGTTTGATGCTCTCGGATCCAGGGACGTGGAGGCTGCCTGCAGGCTGGAAGCTCTGCCTGCCCTTGGTGTGGGGACAGAAGTAGTGTGGGTGGCTTTTTTCTCCTTTCCTTTCCTTTCTGTTTCTCCATATGGAGAAAAGCAGGTTAATGAAACGGGACGGCACCTGGGCTGTTGCACCAGAGAATGGTTTGCCTCCTTCGGGGCTCCCTCCCCAAATATTAAGGTGCCTGTATGCCATCTTCCACGCTCTCCCTGTTGTCACCTGGAAATGTCCGAGTTGCTCAGGAGGGACGGGAACAGAGGCAGAGCACGGCCAAAAAGTTCTCCCTTTTAAAGAAGGCTGCCTGTGCTAAGGGGGGGTCTGGCCACAAAGCTGCTCAGTCGAGTAAGAGACAATGCAATGTGTGGTTTGCATGTGTAAAAAGATGGAGGAAGCCATCTCCACTGACCCCGTAAGGAGACGGCTCCGTTATCCTGCCAGTTGGTACAGTGTGGCAAATAATATTCCTTTGTCTGAAGTGGGTGGGAGACAGAGTTCAACCGAGCTTCGTAAATTAATGTATGGAAAAATGACTGAGCTGCTGTGATTATTAATTAGCTGCAGGTCCCTTACAGCAGGGTTTGCCGTGATATCTGTTGGCAGCATCTGGAGTTGGCGTTTCATTTACGTTAAAGTCCGAAGGCTTGCGTGCCGTGTTAATGCAAGGTGCACATAAAGGCACGCACTGCTGAGAGTTCCTTAGCAAGGGTGGAGTGCAGCCAGAGGAGAAAAATGGAAACCTTTTGTCTCTGGTGTATCCTCAGCACTCTGCTCTCACACTCTGAATCAGGAAAGTTTAAACCTCGGGTTTCTTACACATAGGGAGGACTAAGCTGAGAAAGGATGTTTATTCTATCGTTTGTTGCAGCAGGGAATTTTAATACGTGCTTTTCTCTCCAATCCTTGTAACATCTTTAAAATACAATAATCGTAACAGGCATATTCCAGATTTCTGGGTTTTATTTTAATGATCTGTAATTAATAATTCATAGGTAATTTAAATAATTAACTTCGTGAAATGTATCAGCAATGTAGTAAGGAAACACCATTTCTAAAGACCACAGCATGTTTAAATTGAGGATTTAAAGATACTATGACACATAGGAACTCCTCCAAATTGCTTGCTTTCACTGTCAGTAAAATATTCATATTTCTATTTATTCCAAGGGACTCGCTGCCATGTTGAAAATACCTCTTAGGTGAACAAAGTAGCTATGATTTATTTATAGATACTTAGGAAGAATGAGCTAGCTGATTTGGGATTGTTTTTCTAACCTGGGTGGATGATTTTACCATATCATCTCATGTTTTTTTAAGAGGGTTGAACTTTAAATTTGCTCGTGTTCTTGAAATTCCAGTGTGTATTAAAAAAAAAAGACAAAAATCACTTCTGTTCTTCACACTGAAATGCATATAATTATGGCTTTTAGCAGCGTTAGGCATCCGCTACCAGTGAAATAAAGTAGATTTAACTTCAGAAAGGTTTTCTTTCTCTTTGTGGGTTTTTCTCGGAGACTCCCAGGGTGCAGTAGGAATCTTAGGGGAAACCCCATGGTGGAGGTGCAGGCTGAGGAGAACCACCCGTGCCGTGGCTTAGGATTTGCATCCTGGTTTAACTTGGTTATGGCATGTACAGCGCTGACAGCATTCTGATGTCTCTGAACAAGGCATTGTCCCTTCGAGGCAGCAAGCATTTGCTGCATGCATCACTTTGTGTCTGAAATACTGATCGATGCTTGAAGATTTTTTTTTTTCCCTTGGCTTTTTTTTTTTTTCTTAACCAAAGCAGAAAGATAACTGGTGCTCCCCAGGAGCATTCAGGAAGGCAGCACGTGGGCTTTCTGCTGTGGGATGGGGGCACGGCAGCCGAAATCCTTCAGCTTGAGTCAGCATGAGAACAGGGAGGGTGTCAGGCTCAGCACCCAGAAGAGGTAGAGAACCGTTTTTTCATTAGTATTATTTTTTTTACATAGAGCTGAAGGCATTAGCTCCTTTTATACATCTGAAATTGGGAAGGAAGAGATATGCAAATACCACTAATGTGTCTTCTTTTCAAAGAAGACTGGGAACACCCCTGTTTCTCACCAACAGTGAGATTACTTGCTCCCAACCTGACAGACAGAGGGACAAAGCTCTTAGAGGGTGCGAGGAGGTTGAGGCATTGCACTAACATTTGCAGAAGTGGGTTAGAGGAGACTGGGTGTTGATGACTAGCAGATTTGTTCAATATTCCGTCCCTCTTGCTGGTGTTCCACTAGAAACGTGGTATTTCGGGGTGGGAAATACTCCATCGACTGGTAGGGACAGCAGCTTGGCTTTCAAATGTGATCCTGAGAAATACATTTTCTGCTGCCAGGTTTTGTGGGTTGTTACATCTGTCTGTGCATTGATGTAAATGTACAGTTAGTCCAGACAGACACTGCGAGCTCGTCAGTGTGCCTCCTGTATGCCTCTTCCTTTTCTTTTCAAACTACTCCCTTGTTAGCTAGTGTTTCTGTGGCATGCGGAGAGAAGCCTGTCTCCTCTAACAGGGCTGGACAGTCCTCCTTCCTCAGCTTTATCAATTTTTTGCTGACAGATTTCCAGTGCTTGGTTTCTCAGCTCACACCATCTCGAGAGAGTCCTCGCCAGCTCCCGGTACGGTAAATCGAGGTGTGGTCTGCGATGGCAACTGCCCTCTGGCCCTGCCGGGCAAGGACCTGACACATGCAGAAATTCATTGTACAGGTTTTATTTGTCACTGCATTATCTAAGCATGATTTCTTCATAGAGGGGGGAGAACGCGCAGCTACTTCTCAAGAAAATGCGGAGTAACCAAGAGGCTAAAATGGCAGCGAAAGCAATAAGAAAATGGCGTCATCAGTAAAATTAGTTTCGATGGCTCAGTCTGACGGTGCCTTGCCTGGTGGGGAGGATGTTTGTGGCAAGAAGTATTCTGTTACAGGCTTTGTTAGGACTATACAATGAAGATTTAAAATCATTTATATCTATATTCTCAATATTCCCTTAAAAAGCGTGATACCAATGGGGCGGTTATAATAGCCTATTCTAGGGGATGATCAGAAATTAGCTTTGTTTGCATGCTATCAATATTTTTAATATAGGGTTCCTCTCAAGACCATTGGAATTGCCTCGAATTTCAATTTATTTAAACTAAACTCAAAAAAAGAGGCAAAGCTTTTAGTTTTGCTTCGATTCTGAATCTCTTGATGTGTTTTCAATTTTTCTAGGGTTGTATTTTTTAACTGGGATGCTAATGCAAGGACATTTATAGCAGAAGGGGGAGACTGTAGCTACTCATCATAGTGCCGAGCAAAGCCCCACACAAAGGTCATCCCTCCGCATTTAAAAATCTTGAGAAAAACAGATAGCCTTGTATTTAGAAACTTGCGCAGTGAGCTCAGATTTCAGATTGTGTGGTTCATCTGCTCTGTGCTGCTGCTGATGAAATGCTAGTGCCAAAGGAGATGGGGTTCCTGTGATCCTGCTGGCCTACTCTGTGTGGAGAGCTTCCCTTGCTGGAGAAGCTATATTCCAAATGAAGCGATGTTCCATTTAATTGCCTTTGGACGCCAGTTTCTTTATTAAGATGAACAGAAATGCTGTTGGAAATCCTCTCAGGTGTAGGTGCCAGTGCTAGCCAGCTGAACATGCTTCTTGTGGTGGCTCTTGAGTAACATTACCTACTGCTGTAACTGGCTGGCAAGAGTTTGTCCACCTTCTTCTCTAGTTCAGGTATTTTTTTCCCATTGTTTTCCTTCCTTCTGTTCTTTTTGTGACCTCTAAGCAGGTTAGGGTTATTCCAGACTTTCTGTTCTGTTATCGCGTGGATTTGCTTGGCGCTTTATAGCATGGTAGGACCTGGGATGCTTGTTGACCAGCTCCCAGTTGCATTGCAGGGACTAAAAATGAGTGCCTAGGGAGGGAGAGAGGATCTCTAGAGAAGGTAGCACTGTGGCTTACACTGGTTTTGTGTTACATTAACAATTACTGTCAAAAATGATCTTTGCAGTGGAGGCTGATAATTTTGTGTGGAAGAGAACCTGATTTTGAGCAACTTCACTGTAAAATTTTAAGTGCAGAATGTATTTTCTTAGTTTTATGTCATTAAAGTGTCTGATTTTGTTAAAATCCTACTAAACCCACTTCTTAGAGCGTTCCCATCTGCTGTGCAGCCCAGCATGACATGGCAAAGATTTTTTAGAGCCCGAGAGTGAGACACTACATTGTGTAATGGAAGTTATTTTGTTTTCACTCCGCAGGGGCAATACGCAACAAATAGTATGGGTAATTACTAATATTCCAATGATTAGCTACTCTGTATTAGTAGCATGCAAATTATATATGTTGCAATGCCGATCTATTTTGGTGGGTTTAGAACCAAGTGTCCTACTTTGTGCAATTCAGTCATCGCTCTTGGGTTTGTTAAATCTTGCAAATATCTCCTGAGGTGTTTTGTGAAATCGTAAAGTGTGTGGAACGCTGCATTAAATTTCCATGTTACATTAGGGATTAACCCACCTGCAAGTACAGAAATATTGACAGTCATAGTGCATGAAAGCCTGAACTCGGTGAGCATCCTACTTCAAATTAGAAGAAACTAAAACTGAGCAGAGTCATGTTTCATGCCAGCAGCGATGATATCCGCTTATACACAGAACAAGCAGTGCTGGGTAGCAGAGTTCTCAATTTTGGGGTTGTTGTGGGAGCGCCTGGCATGATATTGCCGCAGGACATTGAGCAGTGTTATTGTTCTAGATGTTTCCAGTGTGATAAAGCTCTGCTCCCTGTGTAGCAAATGTTGCTTTTATCTGCTACAAACACCTTACACCCACCTTGATGGCCGCACTCCACAAATGTGTTTTGGAGGACTGCGGTTGGTTGTGGGACATGATGGTACCTCACAGTGTTAGTTTGATTTTATCTTATAGATTGACATTAATTTTCCTTTCTTAATGGATGATCTACTGGCCGAAGCAGAAGCTACGCGGTATTTGTTTTCCTTCCCTCGAAGCCCACAAGTGTGAGGAGCACATTTCGAATCTTCACTTGCCAGATCCAATGGTCCCAGCAAGAATCAGAGCGCACACACCATCTGCCCCTGCTTCTGGTAGGAGCTGATCTGGGATTTCCTGAGGAGCGCTGCTTTCTGCAGTTTGACTTTTTCCTCTCACAGCTAGAAGGAGTATTAATACTTATCCTGTGCAGCAAAATCCAATGTTCCTGGATACAATCTGAGGATTGTTGTGAAAACTGCCTGAGTTTCACAGGTCAAACAGCCTAAAACAATAAAATATAAAAAAAAAAATTACTGAAGTTTTGAATTGCCAGCATTAACCTGTGACAGAGAGCCCTCTGCAGAGCTTTGCCTAAGGCTCACTCTGCCACATGGGTTAAAAGCTGCGTTTAAAACCGAGTGTTACACCAGTGGCATGACGACGGCGGGGCAGGGAAGCCCTGGTCCTGCCCCAGAACTTGTCTCCAGTTGAAGGTTGCTGCTGTGCATCTTCCACCCTGTATGCAACCTGTTGAGGGCTTGCAGGCAAAGGGCAGCACCCCTTCTTCCCTCTGCAATGCCTGCTGCTGCCCGCTGAGGGTGCGGAAGCGGTTGTGTGCATTGCCAGCACACACGGGCTCTAGCACGGTGTGATTAAATGGTGCTGCCGCCACAGTGGGGTCCATGTTGCTGCTCTTCCATCATGAAAAACAGCAGCATTGCAGCTCTGCAAAATCTCATTTTGCTGAAGCAGAAAGCTGCTTTCACTAAGGGGACAGCCTTTAAAATCATTGCTACTCATGCAGTGCAGCAGGGATTAGGCAGAGATTTGTATATTTTAATGACTTCCATTGAAATACTGCCTGCTTGCACAGTGGGGGAAAGCTTCTACCTTGGCATTCAAATCGACGGAAGGTGAGTACTGGCTACAAGCGTAGAGCACAGTCACAGTGCTTGGGGGACATGGTTTGAGTCCCCTCTGAAGGCAGACAGTGAGGCAGCAAAACTTCCCCAAGCCTGGTGTTTGGCTGTATTGGCACGATTTTCTTATAGCCATTAGTTTGCTTGGTTTTCCATCTTAAGCTTCATTGTGGCTGTTCCTTTGAAACCCTCTGGTACAACAACCTGTTCTTGGATCTTAGCAAACTTTAAACCTTTATGCTTTTTTTCTGCTTTTTCTTCTTTTTAGTCAACAGTGCGTTCATTTTTTAGAAGAATGTTGCATGATTTCCAATTCTAAAAACAACGGCAAAGACTTTGAGAAATGCATATTATAGTTTGACAAGCTAGACTGTCCTAGGCTGGGAGCGTTTTGTACTGCTAAATCCTTGAATGGAACATGGACGAACCTCCTCAGACCTTCTTTTTCAGTGGGCCATTGCGTCCATGTGCAGTGGGCTCGTTCCTTGTCTCGTTCCAGGCAGCTTTGAAGTGATGCTGACTGGTAAGTCACCCTTGGGTCCTCTTCCTCTTTGAGGATCTCTGCACTTGGGCCCTCAGTCTGCTTTGATCCCATACCAGTTTTGCCGCCTGAAGTCCTCTAAGGAGAAAGCCTGGGACCGTGCTCAGATGTGTGCACGTTTCCAGTAGGGTTGTATTTAGCAAATTATTTCTTAAAATTGCTAGTAGAGATAGTGAAATCAGATGCTTAATCTGGAGCTGCTGTTAACAAAATGTTGCCAAATAGCGGTTCTTGTTAACCATATTATTATCATCCCTGCTTGTCCTTCCCAGGGTTCTGTCGATCTCCTGGAAATCGAGCACCTGGAAATATTTTAATCAAAGAGCAATTGACTTGAAATGGCCCCAGACTGTTCATTTGTTTTCTCCCTTCTTCCCCTGCTAGTGAAAAAGTAAGCATTGCTGTCAACATCCAAGGCCTCCCTAAACTCTTTGGCAGCCCTCACCATCTCTTGACAGCTTGAATGCTAAGACCAAGTTTTAAAAGTATGGGCTGGCCGATGGTAGTAATTAAGAGACTTCTATCAGCCAGAAGAGTTTACCAACCTCATTTAATGCGGTGAGTGGGAGAGACTTCCAATCTCCTGTCAAAAAGAGACTATCCATGCATGCAAGCTCTTTCATACTGGTAATGAATTAGTTACTGGGCCACTGTCTTGGTGGAATTCAGGCTGGAGCAAGACAGGTGCCGCTTTCTGTCACATCAGCCCGTGTCAGGCGGTGGTTGCCCAAGATAATAAATGACAATGGAGCAAGGAGTACAGCAAGGACAGGGAAATAGCACAGCGTTGCAAGAGTCCTTTCCTTTTTCTGGCGGGGATGCTCCTATAAACCATCCTCGAGCACTGCAGAGCCGGGCTGGATTTGAGCAGAGGGAAGAGAATGTGGGAAGGTCACACTGGAATCCAAAAGGTATCTCTTTTCCTCTTCCAAAAGGAAACTGGAGTATGCTGGAGAAAGATGCTCAGTGCCACCAAATTTACAAGACTAGGCAAAGCTAACTGGAAAATAAAAACCTGAAGGTGGGAGAGTGGGTGTATTTCTATGTCCGTGCTTGCAAAAACTATCACATCCAATATTGCACAAATTGGGTGTAGGAAACATTCAGCAGCGAGTGTTGCAGAGAACCTGTGATGGAGAGGAGATGTGCTGCTTCCCTCCCAAAACAGACGCAGGAAGATTATATGGGAGTCCCACAGTAACAGAGAGGAAAATTAAATGCCACTCACTACAGCAGGGCAGCATGATGCGACATTAGGGCTCTCTGAGCTCTTTGTGTAAACCTGCCTGAGGGAAATGAGATAAATTGTCATTTTCAAGCAAAATCCAGGCTATGCTGGGATCCCTGCAATGGCAGAGCTCGTGCATGCAGAGCCGCAAGGTGAGGATTTTTATCTCTGAGCGATGCTCGTGTTGGCTACTCCTATCTTTGCCATCTGCTGCTGTGAAATAGCCCTTTGTCTCCTAACAACATCTCTTCTACCCCTGCTCCTCTCTTTGAATGTTGAATATGAAGCAAAGTCTCGTGCAATCGGTATCATCTCCCCTGAGAGGGCAGCTCCTGCGATATGGGTCATGTTCTCCCTCGGTCCCTATGTGTGCCGAACGCCGCACCTCCGTATCCTTGTTACCATCTGCAAGCGTTCATGGCAAAGTCAAACCGTGCCTCTGGGACTGCAGGAGGCTTTTAGGGCAGGTGTGACTCGATGAGCATGGCCCAGGCTCCAGAGATACATGAACTCTTAAAGCTGTCACATGGGCTGGGATTTTTGAGGCCAAAATTCTCTGGCATAAAGCACATCTCTCTGCGTTTCTGCCCACTCTTGTTCCAGGGAGCTCTGCTTTTCCTTACAGCAGATGGACATTTGTGTGCATTTATCTACATGGGTGAAATCGGAATGGCCGGTGACCAAGCGTAACACACCACTAGGTGGCAATGGAATAAACTCAGGGAATAAAGCTTGTTACAGCAGCCACACACTTCTCTTTCCTACTGTTAGGCTTCCAAAGCCTAGTGGCAACTGCAGGAGCCTTTGGCCTAGGAAGCAGTCTCACAAGCATTAGCAGGAGCCCCAGCATCAGCTACTGAAATTCCCTCTTCTGAGGTTTAACAATTAGCCTGTAATTAACTGAAGCCACAATTGTCATGCTACAGTTTAGCACAGGGCATAGGGTAACCTTTTAAATATGTACCTCTCTCCAGATATTATTTGTAATGAGTGAGGATTTTTAATTTGCTAAAGGAGTAGGTTTTGAGATTGAAAAAGACAATTATCATTCCCTAATTGGCATTCAGTGCAATGTAATCCCTTAAACAGGCCCAGAGAACTCTCTGGGAGCTGGGAGGCTTCATTAAGGAAGGCACTCAGCCTGGATTTACTGACTTCAAGGGGAGCTCGCACAATCTTGTGTTACTCTGCTGATTACCTTCCTAGGCAGGTACCTGCTCAGCTCAGGGCAAACACCCCTGGAGATGACCCAGGTAAGACCTGTACCTCTTGGGGCTTTCAGGAGCCCAGTGCTCACAGCACAAGCAGGGACCCAGGGCCTCTGCAAGCTGTGCTGCCTGGCTCAGCGTGCTCAGCACCCAGATAGCTGTAGCTCTGCGTCTTGGAGATGATGGGCTAAAAAACCCTATAAAATTAACAGCGTTATTAGGATATAGTGAATGCAACATCAGATTCTTACCATCAGAAGTATGGCTGCATCTTCTGCTCTTAAATTGCTGTGTGCTGTGAGGCCTTAGAAACGCTTCCTGTTCTAATTCCAGGTAAGTCTTCTCCAATTTAGGTTGGAGGTGGGGAAATGTTAAAACCTCCACACTGGTTGCCCCCCCCCACAAAGTCCTTCCACCCATGCAGACACAGACAAACCTTACAAAGCCATGTCTCCATCCCTCCCCACCTCTGCACGGAGCCAAGATTGGGGCTTAGCCCGCTTAGGTGACTGCAGCAGCGCTTGCCTCGGCGCCAGCTGCTGTAATAATTGGCCCCCAGACGTGTGCAAGGATCTGGATTTAGCTTCCCTTTCTCAGATTGTAACTGCGCCTTCTCTGTGGGCATTGTCTAAAAATAAAACGGGACGTGGCAGGCGATGAAATGAGGAATAGGCTGTGTAGAAGGGGTTGCTCCCTTCCATATGTAATTCAGGGGCTGTTTCTGAGGGAACTGGGCCGTGTGCCTACATGCAGGGGATCACAGGCTGTTGTATACCCTTAAATGCTTGTTTTACATGTGTCAGAAGACACGGGTGCTGTCCCCTATATTTCATGTATTGATGCTGGGTACCAGGAAGGCAGAACCATTTATTTGTGGAAAGATGAGGGGAACAAAGGGCGCAAAAGCTGCCTGATTCCTAACAAGTTTGGTCAGACACCACAGGAATCGTGTATACTCATTGTAAAAGTATAAAGCATGGTATGTTGAATTCTCACTCCCTGGATTTGCTCTTGCGTGTGTACAAGACTCTGAAGATATTAGCGGTTAACGGAGTTGGTAATGCTATAGCTGATGACTTCAGAGGGAGATAAAGGCTTCTCCTTTTTTATGATTTAAATGGTTCAGTTGAAGTCTGTGAGTACAAATCGACTTGGCTTGTTTAGTTGGGGACATACCAGTGTAAATGCAAAATGAAGTTATCCAAGTTAAGGTGCAAGAAGTGTTTCCTGCATGTTGTCTCTGTGTTACTGCTGTTTCCCACATGGCTGTTTGATTAAAATTCCATATATCGTATGTTTCCTAATGTGAGTCACAAACGTAACCTTTGGGTTGAGGAGCTAAGACTTCATCTCAATCTGTTCATGCACACCTGAACTCTTTGAGATTTACTGATGTACTGAAAATTAAAAATACAGTTCTTATGTATTACTTTTTACCTGCTATGCAGGGAGAAGGGCTCTGTGGGATACTTTTCCTGTATGCTTTCTAGTGGTTTATTTATTTCTATCTTTCCCTGACTGTTTTAAGGCTCTTTTTCCCAGTTCATATCAGGCTTCTGACAGCTCCACTCCTGCCTGAAGCTGCCAAGTCAAAAACCCTTTTTATTTTAGTTTTTTCAACATACTCCAGCCCAACAATCTTATCTTGGCTTATCGCTCCTACCAGCTTTCATCCTAGCTTCCTCAGATGAAGAGCAAGAGGAAGCAGTTGCTGGAATGCAGAGATAAAAAAGAATAGAAGCAGGACGCTTTGCTAGCATTTAATGCATATTAAAACAGGGATTAATTCCACATTGCTCAGTGTGGGCATCTTACTGTACCTCTAGTGAAGTAAAGTGACCTTTAAACTTCTCGGGTGTGGACTGAGGAGAGAGTCAGAGCTGAAAGAGCCGAGTGCTGCAGTATCTGTCTGATGTTAGTGCAACGCCATTTCTTGACTCAAGCTCCATTTCTCCTTTTTTTGCAGGGATTCCTGAAGAATGAAAAAGATAATGCATTGCTGTCAGCCATTGAAGAGTCCAGGAAGAGGGTGAGTTGGAAGCAAACAGCATTTTTTTCTTTTTTTAAAAAAAAATGAGAGGGAGTCCTTAAGGAATTAGTAAATCAGATATTTTTTAAACTAGTGGGAATTGATAAGAAGAATGTATTGAGAATATAGGAAAATCAGACATAAGGAAGTAGAATTCCCAGAAAAAATACGTGTCAGTAGTGTTTCAACTGCACTATTTTGCAGACTCAAGAGGCTCACTATGTTAACTCTGTTTGATTAACAGCTTAAGGCACACCACACTCCCTCCAACTCTCTCTGCATGGGTGCTGCCTTTTCTAGAGATGAAAATACCTAGGATATGGGGTTCATTCACTTTTTTCTCTTCTGGGAAATGCCTTGTGCACTGGCTTGCTGTTACAGCAGTGACGCTCGGTGTATTTATTGCAGTTGTTTGTCTAGGTGGCAGGGGTTGTTGAATGGGGCCACATATATACATACATGCAGAAGTCCTGCAGCATTTAATTCTCTAGAAGAGCCAGAACACCATACTGCAACATGTTATCCAACAGAAGTCTTCTATGGGGGGGGAAAAAAAGGCTTTTTGAAGCAATACAAAAGAAAATGCTACGATAAGAAAGTAAGAGTTATCACTTATGCTCAGGGTTTGCGGAGTCCCATTTTCTTCCCTTGAAAGGAGCCAGTACTTAGGCAGTCTGTAAGAAAAAGAGAGTTAGCCTTCCCCCATGCATCTCCTGTCTCTTCACTTCCAAGCAAGGAGTTGTTCTGAAGACTTCTGAGCTGGAAATTGTTTTCTAATGTGGAATTAATCTGATCCTATTTCTGCATCCATTTATTCTCTTGGTACCTGTCGTGTTCTGGGGCGATGATTTCCACAATCGAATTATGCAGTGTGGAAAAACACTTCCTGTTGTTTGTTTGTCTTAAAACCATGGCTTGGAAATGTCATTGCATACTTCCCGGTGCTTAGGCTACGATTGTTTCCCTCCATGTACACTTGGGGCACGAGGTTTAGAACCGAGCCTGTGTTTGATTCAAATGATAAGAAATAGTAGCTAAATATTATTAAATTATTTTAATTCCGTAGAGCTATACTGTCGTTATTGAAGCATATTTAAAATTGAAACAATTATGGTGAAGGTAAGAATAAGACCGATATGCTACCATGACATCTAAAATGATTTTACATCATAAAACAAAGAAACACAAATTTTATGCTCTACTTGCATGCGTGCACCATAATTAAATGTTTGCCAAATGTCACTGCCTCTTATCAATTCATTTATACCAGGGAATGTCTTGCCCCTTAATTGACAATATGCTAACGGTGGGCTGTAATGAGATGAAAAACTTAGTCAGCCAACCAAGACATTTAGTTCCGTACGCAGCAGCACTGAGTGTGTGAAAGAGAAATGGCTGGGAAGGAGAAAAGTGGAAGATCCAGTATAGTTTATTCTGTGTTTGGAATTAGTGGAGGTATCCTTATTTCCTGCCCTGGGATACCCTAGGCTGCTGGTTAGCAGCTGGTTAGCATCACCCCAACAATAACAGGGAAGGTAGTGAAGCATCTTCTCTGTCCTAGTGCTGTTGCCAAAATAAGGATTATTGAGGGAAAAGCTGTTTCCTTCCATGAGACCCTGAATTGGATCTGAAGACCATGTAGCACATCAGCCACTTTAAAAGGATGTTTCTTCTTGGGATATGATTTTCCTACCTGCTTTCCTGAGTGACATACCTGATGAGAGAGACTTCTTGGCTCTGGTTAATTTTCCTTAATATATCTATTTTTATTGTGTCCTATTTCTCTTTTAAATGAGAAATATACGGGCAATGACATGAAAGTGAAATATGGGCCATAAGCACACGTCTCTGTTAAGAATGCAGCAAGTCAAACCTTTGCAGCCTCCACGGAGATGAAAAGCCATTAGGGAAGTTAGTGTGGACAAAAACTGTGGATCAGTGCTGGCCTGGGTAGTGTGTCCATGCTGGTAAATTAGAGAAAGAAACCCATCCATTTCCAGCCTGCTAAATTCTGTGTATATTGCCGTACCGTGAAGACACGTATTCCTCGTTTTACCAGCTGTATATGAGAGCTGTGTGAATTCCACATGTACTGACTTTCTGAATCCCCTCGTACCTAACCAGGAATCCTGTTACAGTGATATGCAGTGCATCCTCAGCTCCTAAGGGCTGACCTGGCTGATCTGATCTAATTGCTGGTTTCTGTTTCATTTTTGAGCTGGTGTGTCAATAGCAGAGCGAGGCTGATTGGTGTTTCTGTATATTCCTTAGCTCTTGTTCTTCTTCACCAACAGACTTTTGCTATGGCTGAGGAGTATCACCGAGAATCAATGCTGGTTGAGTGGGAACAGGCGAAACAACGGATTCTTCATACTCTGCTTGCATCAGGGGAAGATGCACTTGATTTCACCCAGGAAAACGAGGTAATGCTGTCTTTCTAAACACTGTGTGTAGTCACACACGGCATGTGCATAGCTGGCACTCTGGCACTGCCAGAACCACAGCTGGATTCTTCCGTAGCTACAACTGTGTGCAAACCAGAAATAGCAAACCTGTAATTCCAGAGCAACTGTGACTAGCAGAACGCATTGTCTAGCAAAGTATCAAACCTTTTATGGTTGCTTTTATTGGCTGATGAGTACAGGCAGCAGAACTCATACTGCTGAAGCTGTGTTTTAAGCAATGTATGTGCAAGCTGGAAATTGAAGGTTGCACTAATGGTTATTAGATCACTACACCCAAGGGACGGGAAACACATTGGTGGGAGCTTCACCTGCAGGAAACCATTGCAATGCTAGTGAGACCAGGCAGTTTCTCAGGTGTAACAATGCTCATACACAGGTCTTGGTATGTCTCTGTCCCTTATCACTGTATTCGAGCCAGGATTTATGTCTCTTCTTAGGATGACGAAGTCTTTCAGGTTTCTTGGCAAAACCAAACGAATTTCCAACAACAAAAAAAGAGAGAGTATGCTTTCCTTTTTACCTTTCATGGAGTGCAGATTCAAATTTTATGGCTGTAATACCTGTCATGTTAAGCAATTCAAGTGACCAAATCCTTTGGGCAAGACAGACCGCGTGTTTAGCGTGGAAAGGTATTGACTAGCAGCTTAAAGCTTCTTATGTTACAACTTAAAGCTTTAGAATGTGTTCTCTTAAAGAAAATGCTCCAACTATATGAGTAGATGAAAGCACAGTTTTACCTGCAGAGTTGTAGGAACTCCCCACCTCTGAGCCAAAGGCATCAGGCATCAGCTGTGATCCCTGGAGCGCTAAGTTACATTACATCCCCCACACCTTGCTCCATGAAAACAGTGACCTTGAGAGGAGAGGCGATAGGAGTGGGGGAATGCAGCTGCTGTGCTTCCAGGCTGGAAAACAGGCACAGGTTCTTATAGCAGTGTTCCTCTCTCCTTCCTCTCCCCACCCTCTTTAGGTAAATAAATTCTTGTTCATTGAATTGACTTATACAGCTGCAAAGTGCATTAAAGTAAAAAAAAAAAGCGCTTGGTGTTAATGGGTTATGACCTGTATAGGGATTTGGAAATAATTAAAGTTGTTAATGAAATGTCCATTTGTGATTACTGATCTCTTCAATATAGGTTAATCCCAGTTAGTGTGCATCTTTTTATAGAAGCTATCTTCCCCAGAAAGTATTTTACTGGTACTTTACTATGACTTTTCAGAAGGTTGTCCAGCTTTCCAATATTAGAAATGCTAAATAATGCAGGTTGAACTCATTTAAAACTGGGAACAGTTATCCCATTATTTTAGGATATGAGCCTGAAGTCTTGGCAGCTATTCTGGTAGCTTCTAGCATCTTTAATTTGTGAGTTGCTGGTGTGGAGTTGTCCTTTCGAAGTGTGGGTATTGGCTGCTAGGAGAAGGCATTTAATAATCTACTCTGAGAAGGTAAAATCCTTTTTCTGGTGTTTCAGGGTTGAATGGACAATACCCCCTGTCCATGGCACTTGCCATGCGAAGCATCAGACTGGTGGGTGGAAGAGAGGAGGAGGGAGGAAACCCTCTAATGTTTTCCATGAAGGAGTTTAAAGACTCAATATGCACTCTCACTCAGTACTACTTCACTCTCTGTTTCAAAGCACTTGTAGTATCAGTATGTCATTTCAAGAGCATTTAAAATCCTTGATATATTCTAGTCTTAGCCTCAAGAAGTCAAAGGTCTGAGAGGTTTGAAGTGCATCTACTGTGTTAAAAGCCTGTTATCTAACCTCCCCACAGCAGGTTGTTCTTCTAAAGCCTTGTTCCAGTCAAATAAGTTTTTTGTGTGTGTGTGACACAAACAGACAGAGCCTGTAGAATATAGCAGAGGTTTAATTGATATCCTCTGGAGATGGAGAATCAACTGAAAAGGCACAGATCCAAACGCGGCAGGGGGCCGGCCTGCCTGCGAGCCAATTCTCAAGCTTTGGGCAAGCTAATTTGGGCAGAGTGAAATACCAACACATTATTCATGGAAATAAGACCAATTAGCAGGCAAAGCTCATGATTCAAAGAAGCCAACACAGGACTTGCCATTATGGTTTTCTGCTCCCCCTTGTCCTCCAGCCTGGCCTTCTTCCCATGAGGGAAAAACAGAGCTAATGAAAAGATGTTTCTTGAGGGGAAGAGGGTGGAAGACCTGAGTTTAGTTTTCAAGGTACCAGATGTCTTTGCCATCAAGGTGTTTGTTCTGAGTCTTTTTCCACTAGGTGCTGAAGCGTTTCTTTTGTCCTCTTGTTCCAGTTTTCTCTTTCTTTCTTTCTTTCACTCCCGCCCTGAAGCTTTTCCACTCCTGCTGTCAAGCAACCTGCTCCCGCAACATCAGAGAGATGCTGTTGCACTCAGTTTCTGTTCTGCCCCTCTCTGTCATGTCTTCATATCCCGTAAATCCCGAGGACTGTAAGATGCTTTGTGCTCCCACACTGCACCACAGTTGTATTTTGGTGGTGTTTCTCCAGCTCAGTCTCCTGCCTCGTTATTCACTGCATCTACTGGCCAAGCCATTTGGAATGCTGACAAAATGTCTGCCCAGACTTCTGCTGAGGAATGTGCGTATGCAGATGAGGGTGATGAATAATGCATCTTTCAACACGCATGGTTTGGTGTACAAGTGAGGCTGAATGCTCGGTTGAGTACAAAAGAAGGAGGGCTTCAAGTGAAGGAGGGCTCCTTTGGAAAAGCAGCAGCAGCGTTAGGCTCAAGGGCTTAAAAGATAAAAATGTGATGGCAGTGCAGCATAGCTGCATCTTTCACAAATGGATAAAATTCAGAATAATTACAAACGAAGAATGTTTTGGAAAGGCCTAAATTCAGGGCAGGAAGAAGCAAATAAAAATAGCACAAATCATTTAAGCAATAACAGACCAGAGATGCAGAGAGATGTGTGTGTGTACTTCCACTTCTGCAGCCCTTTGTGCATCACCCACTTTTCTAGTTTCTTTTGCTGCTCCACTTAAGTTTAAGAACCTGACCTGAAAGACAATTCTTCTCCCATGCACATAGCTGCTGTTTTTAACACATCTTTCATAATCTTTTCCTTGCTTGAAAACTTGCTTAGTTCTGACTTGTCACTAAAAGATATTCTCCTGCTTCCCCAAATACCCACCTCGGCCTGTAGGGATGACTCTGCAGGCACTGGTTACCAGCTACAGAAGGATTGCTTGTGCAGCTCTCCGTGTCTGCAGTCCAGGGGATGGAGTGGAAGTGGCCTTCTCTGTATGGACCGGCTGCTTTAGTTTTCCTTTTGAAACCTTTTAGTGCAGCCATAAGATAGTTCAGTGAACTAGTGCTTTTGTAAGTTTAATAATTCAAAGATGAAGCCAGAATGCAAGGATGGGATAGAAATAATAGGAAATTGTGGCTGCCTCATCCCTGGAGGTATTCAAAGCCTTGTACTTGGATGGGGCCTGGAGCAGTCTGGTCTAGTGGGAGATGTCCCTGCTCGTGGCAGGAGGTTGGAACTGAATGGACTTTAAGGTCCCTTCCAACCCAACCCATTCTATGAATTAAGCTTGCTGCCATGACTCTTGGCATAGGAAAGAAAAGCATAAGAAAAGGGAGAGTAGTTCTGGAGTTCCTGGATTTTTTCCTGCTGAAGTGCCAAGTTGGTAGTGGGCATTTAAAGAGTTGGATTTCAGTATAGCAGTTCTCATCTGTGGCAGCTTGTTAATAAGTGATCCTTGAGTCATAATGGTTGGGGTGGAATTAAAGTTGGAGAAAGGAAAGAAAACCAGATGCTGGAGCAGTTATTTCTTACTTTCAGGCATGCACTTTTGAATTCAGATCCTTACCTGTGAGTTTAACCCATCGGTCATACACTGCTCTCTGGAGCAGCAGCCACGTGGATGGATGCTCTTTGGTGCTGTAAAGCGGCAGCAGGAGAAAAAGGAACCGGATTCACAAAACAAAGCCCCAGTCCTTATGCTTCTGGTGTTCGGGCACTGGTTGAAAAGTGACACAAAGTCACAATGTACCCTTCTTCACTTGCTTTAGAAGATGAAACCTCATCAGTAATTAATGACAACGTCCATAATTTAGCATTACTTTAAATAACTCTGCAATTTATCTGGCACAGCATAGAGGGAAGGCTGCAAAGCGCTCTTTCTGCTTTCGTGTCTGTTTCCCAGGAAACCTGCTTTAACAGCTTCTTTGTTCTTTAGAACAAAGAATTTGTCGGGTTTTGGGTGCCTTTAAAGGAGTTTGTGTCAGATGATTTGGCACTGAAAGAAAAATGCAAATGCTTCTGAATATCAGTATCCATTAGGAGTGACTGCAAAGAGTATTTTTAGTGTAAGATCAGCTGCAAAAAGAAAAAGTGGGATTTCTTTGGGATTTTTGGTAAGGCATTTTTATACTGCCTGAGGTCTAAATGCACCTGCCTGGTTTTATAATCAGGTTGGACATGATTTAAATTGCACCGTTACTGAGAAATTAAAGCAGTGATAAATGGATTCCAGCATTTTAAATGATTGTCCAGGTTCATCTTTGATACCTTCATTCATTTATATGTGTTGGGGACAAGTGAAACTGTACATTTCTTATTCTCTAATCAACTGTTGTGTGCAGCAGTCATCATAAATATCACAAAGTTCTTACAGTTTCTCCATAGAGGTCAATGTCCTTATCTTCACATATAAATTCCTCGCTACCTCAGAACAGCTTCTTGGCCATTGTAATTGTGTCACTTCACAATTGTACATTTGAAGACCAGTAAAGGCTTTCCTGCTCCCAGCTCCTGGCCAAGGACAGTAGATAGCAGTTGTCTTTGCAAGACGTATGCTATGAGCGTGAGGGAGATCTGTCACCGTAGAAAATAACCTGGGGTTAAACTTACATCAAATGAAAGTGAAAACCCTTTGGGAATGACTGAGACTGATTGGTAACACGACTGGAATTAAAGTTGGAATACAGTTCCCAAAAAAGAGATTCTTTCGAAGACCCTGTCAGCATTTTTTCCTCATTTGAAACAAGGAAATGCATGATGACACCAGCTGAAGAAAAGCTATCCCTTTCTTGCATCTTGTCCTAAAATCCATGCAAGCCAGGTCATGGCAGGAGCATTGGTTGTGTCAAGAGCATCAGTCCTGCCTGCTGTGGCGTGACAGGTGTCAGCAAAGCTGAACTCTGAAGCTGATGAAACCAAAAGTGAATGTTTTTTTCCATTATATTTGCACTTTGTTGTCTGTCTGTACAGGCAGTAGGTTGGTCACATTGAACTGAACTCTTCCAGGAAGACCTGGAACACGTCGAAGGTGATCCTATCTACACAACAAAGTACTGATGTTCTGGGTAACCAATGTGAGAGGCAGCAAAGCTGATTGCTAGTATTGCCAAGGTGCAGTATAACAGCTAACAAGGAGGTGCAGTTAGCCGTAACCAACTTTGACAGTAAAAAGCGTAATTTTAAAGCTCTGCAGGTGTACTTGCTTTCTTGGAAAAAAGTTCCTGATTCCAGTTAATAGGAATATAGGTGGGCTTGAGTTATCTGGGACAAACTAAGGCACGACCAGGCCCCTTCTCAGTGTTTGCTTACAGCCACTTTAAATATCTATCTTAGGTGCTTTGCATCCCCTCTCCTGGTGGAAGCAAACACCCATCTTAGCTCTTTCTAACTACCTAGGCTGGACACCTGGAGAAAGCTGAGCAAGGTGCTTGTGGAGGGGTGACGCCTGTTGCCAGACAGAGCTTTTGGGTTCAAAGTCTGAAATTCAAAGGTTGTTGCTTCAGTTTCAGACCTGAAAAGGTGCTTGCTTTTCTGAAAGCTTGTCTGTTCCTCTTTGCTTGCTCCAACCGTGTCAGTTGGCTTCATGATAAATATTGTGCTTCTATACTGAGCTCGTCTTGCTTTCATCTTCAGACCATTGCGGCTGTAGCACTGCTTATGAAGCTGCTGATATTAAACCACTGTTTGCCTCAAAGGGAACTGTCTTAAAAATGATGGCACTTTATTTTTCGAACCCAATGCTTATGCTGAAATTAAGGAAGCAGGAAACATCAGAGTGTATTAAATGCTTAATTAGGAGTGCTCGTTCCTCAAGAGTGGTGAACATCCGTGTTCAGTAGCAACTATACCTAAGACATAGCTGTGATTTTTAGTGAATGCTTCGAAGGATGGCTTTGTGCAGTACTAGCATATTATGTCAGTAATGTATTTCAAGTTTTAGAAAAAAATCTGCTGTCCCTTTACAATGAAAATATCTGAATCCTTCCATTGTCTCCATGGGCAGGAAGATGGTTTCTTGAGCTCGGTGTATTGCCAACAGCCTCCTTCCTCCTACAGCTGACCAGGAATGGGGCACTTTTTGGCAGATAATTGAATGTCACAGCCACATTTTTTATCTGTGTCATTGCACTAGGACAAAACTGGAGTGTCAGCCTTGCTAGACTGGATCCACTGAACTGGTCCATTGGATTCTGTGTCCTTGCTGTGGTGGAGATTCAGAATAGATGCTTTGCAGTGAGGTACTAACATGACTACAAGCAACCTTCCAAGAAAAAAAATAAGGAAGGAATTAAAATTATAAGATGTTGTTGAAAGACGCTGATGTCCTGTGATTCTAGGTAGCTAAAGGCTGGTTTGTGCACTGAATAGGGAGGATTTCTAGAAAGTTTAAGCTATGGCTTTAGAAAAGTTTAAGCTTTAGAAAGTGTAAGCTATGGCTTGGGAAGATAATAGGGTGTTGCAGTGAGCCTATGCGTTTTACTCTCTGTAGAGTTAAAACTCCTGTTCTTAGTTCTGTCGAGAACACGGTTTTGCTTTTCTTTAGAAGCAGATATTTTGGTAAAATGCATTGAAGTAGCTTCATACTTTACACCTGCTTATGTGCTTCTTCTTAAACAGCCCAGCTACGCTGGCGAGTCAGGCCCTCCAGGTCGCAGCTCTTTGGACAGCATGGAGATGGCATATGCTCGGCAGGTGAGTGGGAGTGAGAAAACGTCGCTAAACATTGTTTTTTACAGAGAGAGAGGGGTGGGGAAGATAAAGTGAGTGTAGCTTGTGCAGGAAGATACGGTAGGTAAAACATGAAAACATCTGCCTAGAGTTAAAATGTAATTAGAAAATACAGATGTCTAGCCTGATGTTTTAGAAGTGTCCTCACCTGTCTGCTATAGGGGTTTTGTTGTCAAAAGATGATCCTGAACACCATATATGACTGTAGAAATCATTTATGCTCATACAGTAAGCTGAAACTCTCTTAACCTTTAAAAAAACCAAGTTCTTTAGAATTCCTGTCAATGCATAATTGTAGGCAAATGAAGACTACGTTCCCTTTATTCTCACATGTGGAAGGTGGCTTTTCTGATGTGTGCGTGCTGGAAAAAAGATGCACCAAAGTCTTAATCTTGATGTTTGTCAAATTATATCCTGTTTTAAAGGCATCACTTATGAGCAGCTTTAGTGCATCAGCTGTAAATTAATGTGTTTGGTGGCATTAGGCTCCCTCTGAAAGCATTCAGGGAAAACGGATAACCCTTTGCATAACCAATTTGTTCCCGTTGTTTGAGATGATCTGTTTAACAGCATCATTGGAAACAAAATGAAAGAGAAGAACTTGGTTTTTCAAATTGGAATATGTGAATTGACATAGACAAAGCATTGCCTAATCTGCGCACAATTACTGTTGTTGCGTGCGTTGGCTCGGTCTGTGCTGAGTCGGGTAGCAGCGCGTACATCTGTGTTTCCGTGTCTGCCTTCAGTTACCGTAATAGTAAAGAAATGAATCACGAAACAAGGTGCACAGCGATGCTGATGAAGTGTACATTTGATTTAGCGGCTGTTAATGTACATTAATTTGTTCCATCTCTACTGTAATATTCCTGTATTAAGAATCTTCCGTGTAGCACAATTATATCCATACTTTGTGGCTGACGGCATTGCTCCCTAATGTTTTGTGGATATGGAAAGCTAAACCCGTCTTGCAATGCTGGAATCGGGAGTAGCAGAAGAGCCACAGTGCTTCCCTGTGAGTGGGCAGGTGGGTTCCCATCAGGCTTACAAGCTGCCTGCAGGCTCTGTGGGATGTGCCATGAAAATGAGGCGTTTGTGGCTGGGCTTCTGCTACCAAAACCCTTGGTGCAGCCACCGTGTCCTCCCAGCGGGCCCTCTGGAGAAGCTGGCCCCTGCTTGAGTGCAAAAATACCCACTGGATGGAGGGCTGCTGTGGATTTCGGTGGGTAGTGAGGAGTCCTGGAGATCACACAGCCCGTGCTGTTTCAGTTTATCAGCCATGAAGTGGGTTTAATTACGCTGAAAAAATTAACTGTCCTTCATGGATAGTTCAGACTGTTTCATAGAAATGCAATGAAGTCCATGTACATGATTATATTGATGCTTGGTGCTGGTTTGTGATCCTGAGCTTAGCATCTTGTTTGCATGCTGGGCATGTTGCAGAAGTAATACATGCAAGAAAAAGGGACTTATGCTACAATGACGCTGCCTTTCTAGCATCAGGAATGATTATTTTCAGAGGGAACTGGAGGGTCTTTAAGCTGAGAATAGAATAAGGAATAGCAGAAGTAAGTAATTGAAGACCAAGTTTGAAATCAAAATGTGTTTGTGCGTGTGTATATGTTTAAGGCCAGGTTTTGAGGGCCAAGTTTCTGTTCTCATTTCCCTGAACACTGCCACAACCCAGCAAAAATCTCTTTCCTTTATGTAGGAAGCTGCCGCGTGGGGAAATATCACAGCCATCCAGTTGTCAGGTCTCCTCTGAATCTTTGTCCTCAACCAATTAGCTGCAATTAGTCTAACAGGGAGTTCAGCAGAGTGCTTTGCCCTGCAGAACCTTGGAACAGCTGGGTTGCTGCCTGCCTTCAGGCTGGCCTGGGGCTTTGGTGTGGTGGAAGCAAAGTGGGTGCTAATGCCTGTTCCTCTCCAGTTGGATTAGAAGCAGGGAGAAGCAGAAAGGAGTTGCTGGAGACATTCTGCATTTGAAACCTCACTCATATTTTGCTGCCGTGGCTGGGGAGGGGGAAGGGGCATAATACATATTGTTAAAGTTGCTTACTTTTTCAATATGTTTCAGATTTATATTTATAATGAGAAGATAGTGAATGGACATCTGCAGCCTAACCTGGTGGACCTTTGCGCTGCCGTTGCAGAACTGGATGATAAGGTACTGCCTGGGAGTTAACATAAGGAAATGTATTTAATCTGTTTTCAGCTGTGATTAACAGCCTGCTGACATTGGTGGAAAAATACTGATATTGCTAGAAAAAAAAATGCCTGGCTCCACAGAAAACACAGAGCCAATACTGTAATCTTCTCTAGTACAGCAGAGCCCACTTGTGATGAACTCAGTCATGGTGCAAATGAGGAAGAAAAGAACCTGGATTCACAGTGGCGTCTCGGCATGAATGTTTTGGAAAAAAAGTGTTTTTCATTTTAAATGGGTTCTGTTGTGTTTGGTTTTCAAAATGTGGTCTCTTAAATATCCTTTCAATATGTTTAGCTGCAGGTAAAGGGTCTTCAGGTAGACCCTACTAGAGCTGAAGCAGGCTCCCATCACAAAGCGTAAAGCCTCTAGAATTGACTTTTAACCAGTGATCTGTCTGCTTTTCTTTTTTTTTCCCCACTCCTTTAATTGTGTCGCTTTGATCCACCCCAAAAAAACCCCAAATCTACAAACCTGGCCCCCTTTGAGGAATGCTTGGAGGAGAACACTGCAGGGGAGTTAAGCCATGAAAAACTTGGCAAATGGGGAGAGCAAAATGCTGTTCAGAAGCCGAGCAGCAGATGCTTCAGTCAGATCTGAATTACAGGTGTACATCTTCGCTTTGAGCAACTCTGTTCATCTTGCTAGGGACAGCATGGTGAGTTTGAATGTTCTTGCTGTGAAGTGCCAAGATCAAGCGCCTGCCTGTGCTGGAGCCAACAGTGCAGCTGCTTCTCCGTATTCTGCTGTTTCAGCGGGGATACTCTAGTCCTGAAGATACTGATACAATCTCGTCCTTATGAATGAACAGGTCTGGATGGTTTTCAGCACTTTTTTCAGACCTGAGTCTTGTCCCAAGTGATCAGTGTCCTTTAGATGTTTCTCATCACAGCCCATTGCACAGATTTCCAACAGCAGCCAGAGCAATTGCTTACGTGCAAAGCTGATGTTTGGTATTTGAGTGAGATGTAAAAGCTGGAATTGGGGAAGGAGTCTGAGCACCAAGTACCCAGCTTAGTTTTGGAAATCATTGCTGGTCCTGGACGACAATTGTAGGTACAATATTTACAGCCATCTTCCCACCCAAGAATTATGCAGAGAAGCTTGGGAAATTTGAATTCTGCAGGACAGAAGTTGCTGACCTTCATGACTGCATCAAATATTTCCATTACAAATCTAAACAGACATTACTCTTGTGGTTTTGTGCTTTTCTTAAGTATCAAAACTGCAGGTAACTCAAAACAGTGTTGCTTGTTCATCTCTGTACTAATCACTGTTGTGTGGAATGGCTTGTTTATAGAACATCTCTGAGATGTGGGCCATGGTGAAACAAATGACCGATGTTACCCTGGTTCCTGCTAGCGATGTCTTGAAAGTGCGAACCAGCATGGAGGTGCGTATGGAGTTCGTGAGGCAGGCTCTGCACTACCTAGAACAAAGGTAAGGTGCTTGCTCTGGGTAGCATGGTTTAAGAGTTCCTTAATAATAAGCCAGAATGACTTTGTGATGCAGAAAAAAGTACTAGCAACCCAAGTACCTCTTGCTGCTCACAGAAGTGTCTGTTGCCTGTCTTTTCTGTTCTGCAGGGCTTAAAGCAGCCGCTTGAGTATAAAACTGTTTTAGTTAAAAAGGCCTTGAATCCATGGGGAGGCTGTTTGGAAGATGCAAAGACCTTTTATTCTTTCTTTTGTGTTGCCTTTAAATATTCTTTATCTGTCATAGTGCTATGTGAAGATTTTTCACTTGTGGAAAGAGATTTATTTCCCTTCTGCCAAAATAAAAATCCCCTTTTCTGTACTCCCTTCCTGAATGCTGGTTGCTGTCAGGAGCAGCGAGCGCTGGGAGAAGCAAGAGCAGCCGTGGGGAGAGATCTGGTGCAGTGAGTCCAGCTCTGATCATGTGCCATTCCTACTCTGAAAGGTTTTCATATAATTTGAAGAGGCTGAAGCTGGAACTTGTAGCGATGATGTATCAGACTGTGGAAAGTAATGTACTGTCTGTATCAGGAAGTATAAAGGGGAGCCTAGGCTCCCTTTCCAGGAAAATGCTTCAGAGAATTGCAGGCTATGAAACAGCCCAAAGCCAAATCCCTGGATGGCCGTATTACCTTCTAACTTCTGATGATCTGAGGGCTGGAGCACCACTGCTATGAGGACAGGCTGGGAGAGTTGGAGTTGTTCAGCCTGGAGAAGAGAAGCTTCTGGGGAGACCTTATAGTGGCCTTCTAGTACCTGGAAGAGCCTACAGGAAAGCTGGAGAGGGACTTTTTACAAGGGCATGTAGAGATAGGATGAGGGGAAATGGCTTTAAATTGGAAGGGGGAAAATTTAGATTAGACATTAGAAAGAAAATCTTCACGATGAGGGTGATGAGGCACTGGTACAGGCTGTATAGAGAAGTTGTGGCTGCCCCATTCTTGGAAGTGTTCAAGGCCTGGTTGTTTGGGGCTTTGAGCAACCTGGTCCAGTGGGATGTGTCCCTGCCCGTGGCAGGAGGGTGGAACTGGGTATATCTTCAAGGTCCCTTCCAACCCGAACCACTCTGATTAACTGCACACGTGGATATTGCAGTGCCTCTTATCTAGCAGCTGCCTGTGTAATGCAGCAGTCGAAAGCCAACGATAGCTGCAGTGTTGTGCAGGGGCATTTGTTAGAGGTGCAGAGCTGCCATCTGAGCACTGAGTGCTGTGCTCCGATACAGCCCACTGGGAAGAGATGCTTTCAGCTCCTGGCACTACATCTTCTTGGCCCCTGACAGCTGCTTGCCACACCTCATCAGCACTTATTGTTACCCGGGAGTGGCGGCAGCAGAATATTTGCCTGTGCACAGATGAACTGACACATCAGAAGTATCGTCTATTTCCAGTTCTTCTGTCTCAGCAGTGTGCAATGAGCCGGTGACTCTCAACCTGGGTGGCCAAATATCTAACTTCCCAAATTTTCACAGTGCCGTTGCCTGGTAACTGAAATTAGGAATTAGCTAAGTATAGTTGCCCCCCAGCCCTCCCAGTTGTAGAAATTGGGCCCTTCAGACTTGGTTTGTTTTTTTTTAAATGAACAAACAAACATACCTGTGCCTGGCTTTGTAGCTTTTCTTTGCTAGCAAGAATTAGAGTCATGGAGTAGTTTGGGTTGGAAAGGACCTTAAAGCCCATCCAATCCCAACTCCCCTGGCATAGGCAGGGACACCTTCCATGGATCAGGTTGCTCAAGTTCCCATCCAGCCTGGCCTTAACTGGCTGATACTGGGGTGGTTCCATGCCTCACCAACCCCTCACATGTACAAGGAGGAGATGTAGTGCTGCTCACAGCTGTTCATGTATCAGTTCCCGTGGAGCAACTGTGATCTTATGCTCTGAGGAGCATGTGCTTAACTCAGCCATAATGTTAGTTCTCAAGCCATGCTGATACTTGCCCGTGTTTAGCAGAGCCTTTCAGTTTTACAGTCTGGTGGTGCCTGAGTCTGTCGTGTACTGCAGAGGGGAAAAAAGAACGTTGTGTAGTTTATTGCTGCTGTTTATGTATGTTTTCCTTCAGTGTACAGACCTTCCAGACTACTGCTTCTAGATGAGAATATTCATTAAATTGGGTTTTTAAATTGACCTGCTTTGAGTAAAGGCTTTGATGGGTTAGTTTAGAAGGTGTTCTCAAAGCTGCCTTTATCAGTTGTTTTTATCTACATTCCTTTTTTCTCTGTAATTTCCTTCTGGTAATTCCATGCCCTAAAGTTTGTATTTGTCCGTAGGGCATGGAGGAGAGACAAACATACCTCTGGTGTTTTAACTGTTCTTTTGTAACTGGATTGAGAGTTAAAGCACTGGGATGGAAAGGCTTTTTGCCAGTTGTGTAATTGAGTTTAGCTTAGAACTAAGAGAAAGTAATGAGGGGAGCCTCATAATAGAGTTGAACCTGGAGCAGTTTGCTACAGACTCGAAGCATGGTTCCTCTTGAGACTGTTGAATACAAGAATCTTCCTAAATCGACAGAAGTTTTTGCCTAATTTTGTTGTAATGACAATGTTTGAACATCAAGGTAATTTGCTTTAAATTGCTAGTTAGGTTGGATCTGAAAGGCAGTGCATGTTTTTGTAGCCAGTATATTTCAGTCTGTTCACTGTTTGTTTTGCTTGTGTTGTTTTTCAGTTACAAAAATTACACCTTTGTGACAGTCTTTGGCAACCTGCACCAGGCTCAGCTTGGGGGGGTCCCAGGGACCTACCAGCTAGTCCACAGCTTCTTGAACATCAAACTCCCTGTGCCAGTCCCTGGTCTCCAGGTATGTGCATCATTTTCACAGACTGAGCTAAAATAATAACACAAATCTGTTTGTTCAACACAGTCAGGCAACTAGTATAGCCTCCAGTGTTTTTTCTATTCCTTAAACTGCTTTTAGGGCAGCGGGCTCTTATTCCTCCTCTAGAATTTTTCATTAGGGAAATGGAAGATAGTAGAGAATCACTTTGAGTTCAGAGCTCATCCCAAAGCATGGTGGCGCTTAGTAGTTTGAGTTCTAAATCTAGAAATTATAGTCTCTCCTGGTGGTCCTTTTAGAGATCAATAAGAAAATATTAAAACAGATTATGATATAATCTCTCTGTTCTTCTTTTTTATTTTTTTTTGCACTTGTAAGATGGTGATGCCAGTTGTGGCCTAAATATGTAATGGGTCAATCCGAATTGTAGCCTGAGCCATTTATTTAGGATTCTGGATAGAATCCTGCTCACCTACACGTAGTAGAAAGTGCATAGCTGTGCACCTACAAAATTACCAGATAAATAGGCAGGCTGGGTTAAAGTTAAAAGTTAAATGAAATAATAGCAAATTCATCATAGAACGGTTTGGGTTGGAAGGGACTTGAAAGCCCACCCAGTTCCAAACCCCTGCCGTGGCAGGGACACCTCCCACTGGATCAGGTTTGTCAAAGCCCCATCCAACCTGGCACTGAGCATCTCCAATTATAACATCTGGGGCCACATAGCTGGAGCTTGCTGTCCTTTTCTTACCTGCTGAGATCCAGGATTAGTTTGATATCTTTCTGTTTCAATCCAAATGCTTTTAATACCTCGGTGGTCCAGATCCACCTCCTGGGTGGGTAGCATATCTGTGTGTGATTTCTGGGATTGTCAGAACCTCTCTCAGAGCCGAAGTCTAGGCAAGCAGAATAGAGTCCCATCCTTTACACCTCGTGGTTTCTGGCTTCTGTAACACAAACAGAGTTGTTTACCCAAATAAGTGTGTGGGTATAAGGGCAGAAATAACAAATGACGCAAATTGCAAAGAAAATTAATTCAAACATGCTGCTTTTTTAAGGAAAAAAATAATTATTTCTTACTTTATTTTCAGGATGGTGAGGTGGAAGGCCATCCTGTCTGGGCGCTGATTTACTACTGCATGCGCTGTGGAGATCTGACTGCAGCCATGCACGTGGTGAAAAGGGCACAGCACCAGCTGGGAGAGTTTAAAACCTGGTTCCAGGAGTACATGCACAGTAAAGATAGAAGGTAACTGGGAGCTAGGAAGGGTGTTTGTGAGGGGCTGGAGTTGCTGTACAGTAGTGAAATAATCAGTGGCTTGGTCAAAATAGAAGCAGCTCGGGTCTCTTCTGGCAGTGGTGACTGCCTCGTGCTTATATTACCTAGCCAAATTACATACAAGAATTTTCCATATTTGAATTTATGGCTTTGAAGTCTAGAAATCTCCGTTGAGAAAGAGTTGTTTGAAAATATACAAAAATTTACATTTCAAAAATAGTACAGTGGTGTAGCTTTGCTTATTTACCATAAGATCTGCCCTGTATAACGGTAGGATGTGTGAGCTCCCTTTTTCTGCTGATCTACCACAATATTGATGCACCCCTAAAGAGAGTGATTTCTTTTTTTGCCTCCCATAATGGGTACTTGAACATGATTCTCTATTAATTATATGTTTGAACACGATTCTCTATTAATTATATGTTTGAATTCATGTATACAACATTTTTACCTACGGATGTAAAGAGAAAGTACAAAAAATACCAACCAGTGCTTACTGTCTTTATGCCTTTGCTGTGAATATGCACCTGTTTATATGAATTCGTATCCAGATAAAGAGGGGCTTCATGTCTTTTCCTTCAATCTTTTTTTCCCTTAGGCTATCTCCTGCCACAGAAAATAAACTGCGTCTTCATTACAGACGAGCTCTGAGAAATAATACTGACCCATACAAGAGGGCTGTTTATTGTATTATTGGCCACTGTGACATCACGGATAACCAGAGCGAAGTTGCTGATAAAACGGAAGATTATCTTTGGCTAAAAGTAAGTGTGGTGTTGGGCTTGTGTTGTTGGTGATTGTTTTTCCTTCTTTTTGAGAACAGGTCTAGGTGGTATTGCATTTTTGCTGTGCTCTTCCCTACTGCTAGGTCTGGTGTTCTGCATCAATATGATGCACGTGACATGACCTTGCAGATAGTGAAGGGCTGGGACCTTAGTCCCAGAGCTGCTCCGTTACCCTTGTGCTATCAGGTGTTAATTTGAGGACACTTGTCTTGGGAAGTGCCGTGCTCTTCATTTGACCCTGATCTTTGTCTGCTGTTTTTAAAAGTAGTATTAGCTTGCTACACTGAGGATCCTTTGAATTTTCCCTTCTGGATGGATTATGGCTGAAATGGTGTCAACTGGCAGAAGACAACGCTGTCAGTGTGTCTATATAGTCCAAGGTCCTTACAGTTCTGGTGAGGCATGATATGTACTTGTCAGTGCCCATTTCTCTCCTTTATCAGAAAGAGGGAGTAGAATAATGTATTTGTTAAGAGTGGGTGGAAAAATACTGCTTATAATTATTGCTTAGTGAGTCCCAGCTTTGGAGCTCGACAGCATGGACAGATACAGAAGGACCCCTGGGTTATATTTGCTGTTGCTACATTAGAGATCTTTGTTTCCCAGCCATGCATGGACCTGATGTTGTGATTAGAAGTAGTTTCTAGTCAGTTAGTCGAATCTCAGGAGAGGCTTCAGATGGAACAGTGTCTTCTGAGCACATCTCTTGTGCAAGGTGAAGCTGAAATATCTCTGCTTCTTTCTGTGTGTATTTTAGCTGAACCAAGTGTGTTTTGATGACAGCGGTGCAAGTTCTCCACAAGACCGTTTAACGTTATCACAATTCCAGAAGCAGCTGCTAGAAGACTATGGTAAGAAACCACCAAGAGATGTGTTAGCTGGGGCTCTGCTTTTTCTGCTCAGGGCACTTTCCAAGTGTTACACAACCCTAGAGTCCCCATAAAACCCTGTAGCTCTCCACTAGTGACCAGCATCTTTAGGATGTGTGTGGTCAGCCTGCTTCCCTAGGGCAATTGCAGACTTCAGTAAGACACAATGAATGAGTCCTGTGCATTCCCAGCAATCCAGGGAGCAAATACTCAGCTGTGAACAACACTGCTGCTGTTTTACTTTATCCATTCTGAATTATGGATTGCTTCCTCTCACCAAAAATACGCTGAGGTCTTTTAGCAGAACTTCCAGCTTTTGGAATACAGAACAGAAAAGCAATCATTATCTACTGTAGGCATGTATTTCCAAGGCTTTTCTCTGTGTCCATCTGTTGTTCATTGTTGTCTTAAATGACTACTTCAGGTCATTTTCTGGGCACCCAAATCACAGTTCATTCTACTTCAGAAAGTTTTAGCAACATCCACAGCCCAAGAGACTATCTTTTCCCATAATTATCTTCCAGTCATTCATAACCAGGTCATTCAATCTATCCACAACATACAGGGTTTGATTCTCCCCAGATTTCTAGTCTCTCACACCCAGGTAAAAATGCGTGGAAAAGAAATACAACACACTACCATTGGTGTCACTGAGCAGGAAAATCCAGGATTTTAAAATTATTGGCATAAGTCTAAAAAAGTTGTGGTCACTGGAGAATCTGTTGCAGTCTATCAGAGCTGATGGTCCATTGTCTGGAAAGAGCGAAGGAACTTTTTTGAGTAACTGTTTATTCGCTTTCACATCTTTATGCTGTGGTCTTTTGTGATATATTTGCAGTGGAACAGTATTTGGTTTTGTCTGGTGTGTTTATTACTGTTGGCACTGAATAAGCAATTGGGATGCACTGTGACAGGAAGCATTCACTGTCAGTGATCTCTGACTGCAAAATCATTTCCACTTACACTCTGTCTGTGTTGTGGGTTTTTTTTTTCAGGTGAATCACATTTTGCAGTGAACCAGCAGCCTTTCCTCTACTTCCAAGTACTGTTCTTGACAGCACAGTTTGAAGCTGCAATTGCTTTTCTCTTCCGGACAGAGCGCTTGCGTTGTCATGCTGTTCATGTTGCATTGGTCCTGTTTGAGTTAAAATTGCTCCTGAAATCTTCTGGCCAGAGTGCACAGCTATGTAAGTCCTGTGCACTTACTTTATTGTAAAGGAAAGCTTTCTCATCCCTTAGTGTGCCCCACAGGCCCTGCAGTTCTATGTAACTGATCAAACAAGCAGCATTTATCACAAGTCTCCTAAAAGTCAATTGTATTAGTTACATTTGAGATGTGATCCAGAGCTCGAATTTGAGGTGAAGATTAGAGCGACATTTCCTGGCATTAAATTCTCTGATAGTGCTGTTTCTGACGTTGCAGTAAGCCATGAAGCTGGTGACCCTCCTGGAATCAGACGCCTAAATTTTGTGCGGCTTTTGATGCTTTACACCCGTAAGTTTGAATCAACGGACCCAAGGGAAGCTCTGCAGTACTTCTACTTTCTCAGGTAGGAGCTAATATATGTCTCTAGGTGTTCTCCTAGTTATTACTGCTTAAAAATTCTTACTTGTGAAGTTCTCAGAAACAGGAATACTTCCCTCCTTCCCTTTCTTTTGTAGGAATGAGAAGGACAGCCAAGGAGAGAATATGTTTTTGCGTTGTGTTAGTGAACTAGTAATTGAAAGCAGAGAGGTATGTTTGGCCATGTTTTGCCTTCCTCACCTAAACTAAAATTGGTTTCTTCACTGAAATCTTTATTAGGCAGGACAGTCTTAAACAGTTGTTTACCCTTTCTGCCTGATGCAGACCTAGGTGACAGGAGCTCTCACAATGACCATATGTTTAAGTTATTTAATCACATCTTTTTGCCTGTTACTCATTTATATACGAATAATTCTAACATCAGTTGCTGATTTTCATTCATCCATGACTACGTCTTTGTACATGATAATTATGTTGTGAGATACGTGCAATTCACCTCTCTGGTTTTGTTTCCTTTTCTCTGACTTTACGTCTTTGTGGATACAGTTTGATATGATTATTGGGAAGCTGGAAAATGATGGCAGTAGGAAGGTGAGTTGACAATTTATATTTTATATAAAAGTACAAGCTGTGTGTGATTTCTGAGGTAGTCGTGAGGCTTTCTTGCTTTTCTTTATTTTCTACAGACAAATGATTGTTGTGTTTGGAGACGTGCAAGTTCTCCAAGTATGAGATCTGTATGAGACAGAGCAGTCTATGATCTGTCCTAGCAGAAGGCAGGTCAGGAGCCGCAGGGCAAACCGTGTCTCTGTATTGGGTAACTTCAGTGAGGTCAGAATTTCACCTTTGAATAGGAAATGGAATCTAGCGCGCGTTAGTAAAAATGACTTGCTTGTAAGTGGCTGTGAGATTCTGTTAGCCAAAGAGTGTGTGAAAACTATCCAAGTGACATTATCCTCTGTCACCTTGGAGAAGAAATGTATTGCAGCCCATTAAAAATCCTTGTAATGAAGGGAGCAAGACCACAGGCATAGCCACAAGTGATCTGTCTTCTCTGTAGAGATGACGTAGGCATTGGATCAAAGATCAGTAGTTGTGATGGATCTTCTGCTGTAAAAGCAATAATCTAAAAGTAAAATGTAAGCTTATGCTGTCAGAAGGTGATGGAAACCTTATGGTTTCGTGTGAAGAGAGGGAGAGTGCATGCAAATGATTAAAATTTCAGATGATCAATGAAGTTTTTCCTGTTTGTGGCAAGTTTGGAAGCTTTTTGTGTGAAGCAGACTTCAGGGCTGTTTAAAACTTAGTTTTAAGATTAGGCCTTGTGCTGCAGTCATTGCTTCTATCAAAAAAAAAAAAACCATTTCTGGCAGGATTCTCTTTTAGATGTTTTTTTCCTCTCAGTTTAAAAGTGAGATTAGACACACAAGAGCAAGGTAACTCAGTGATCTTTACAGATATGTTTAATTTTACAGTTCTTTGTAAGACAGTATTTAGATTCTTTTCTTTGCTCAATTCCTTTTAAATATAACTGTATTCTTGTGTTTCTTTGGCATGAAACCAGCAATCTTACTTTTAAAATGAATTCTTCTAGGTTATATAGTCTTATTTTCCCATCCTCAACTACAGTAAAAGCCTTTCCAGACATCTTTGGCTCTTTCCTCCCTTTTATTCTACTTGTGTTTATAGTTTCTTTAAAAATTCTTGTTGCCCTTTGATTCATCTGTGTAAGATTTCTCTGGCAACCTGTTGTGCCAGGATACACAAACCAGCATCCCTGGAGACTCTGGCACGTTCTATGCTGAAGTCTTTTGTGTTTTCTTCTCCTCTGTAATGTGTCATCAGCAATTAAAATAATTCAGAAATTGACCTGATATCTGGGTCGTTTTGAATGAATTAGAAACCGCAGATGTCTCAGTGCTGACTCCGTTTTGGATAAAGTCTCTCTCACAGGAGCTCTGTCTATTTTTAACGTGCCCCTTTTGCGTGTTCCCATGGAAATGTACGGGCCATTCTAATCATAATCCAACATGTAAATTTTCATTGCCTTGACAGTATATTCCAGAGTTATTAAGCAACCCAATTTCTCTCCTTTCATTTTTGTCTTGCCTCTTTAGCCTGGAGTGATAGACAAGTTCACAAGTGACACAAAACCCATTATTAACAAAGTGGCTTCTGCAGCAGAAAACAAAGGGTTGTTTGAAGAAGCTGCAAAACTCTACGACCTTGCAAAGGTAAATATGTGCTGCCTTAAATGTGTACCTGATTCACTATGCTTTTCAAAGCATTCTCCCTGTGATTAGCCAGTTAAATTTTATCTCGGAGATTGAATTGCCCTTATTCAAGCAGTTTATTTCTGCTACTGTTAAAGCAGAGCCATTGGCTGCATGAAGAAGGGGTTTCAGTGAGCAAACCCAGATGGATTGCGCTCCAACCCATTCCGATTTAAGACATCCTGGTTCTTGATCAGTGTGGTCATTTGAAGAGATTGCTCCCTGCATGATTGTATTCTAGCTAGTGAGGTTATTTACCTGGAGTGTGCTCTTCCAGTTTTGTAGATACTGAATTGAAATCTAAAGTAGTTGGTTTTACAGTAAATACTTTTGTTTCCTTTTGAGATGTTTTAGAAATAAAAGTGGATACACCCATAGCCACTGTTTTAGATAAAAATTAGAGGAAAATAGATTTTCACCTCCCTGGAGGTGTTTAAGGTGAGGGTGGATGAGGTACTTAGGGGCACGATTTAGGCATTGGTGGGAATGGTTGGACTCGATGATCCAGTGGGTCTCTTCCAACCTGGTTATTCTGTGATTCTGTGATTCATGTGAGTCAGCAGCGTTATGTTGCTCATAGCTAATAGGATCTTGACTCGGTGGGAGGGAGGCATCTGAGCTTGCAACAAACACCACTGCATGAGACCTTTCTGCTTTTTCAGTGAGACTGAAACACTACATCCTAACACGCTTCTTTTATTTGTGGGTAACTGTAATGCCAACAGAACCCTGACAAAGTTTTAGAACTGATGAACAAGCTCCTCAGTCCCGTTGTTCCCCAGATGGGCACTCCCCAGTCAAACAAAGAGCGGTTGAAGAACATGGCCCATTCCATTGCCGAGAGGTAAGACAAGGGGGCAGGACTGGGCCATTCACTCAGACCAGTTCAGTGGGTGTTCATTCCTGGCTTTGTTTCTGCTGGTTGAGCTGTGGCACCCACAGCAGAAAAAGACATTTGGTTTGGGAAGGCAGAGGAAAGGTCAGTTTACCCTGTCCTGCTCGTGATGGCTTGCAGCGCTGACACCAGAAATGTGATCTGCAGGGGCAAGAAGTTTTGTCTGTAGGTGAATCAGGAAAAGGGAATTGCAGGATTGCCAGCGGGAGACAAGCCTGTTAAGGAGCAATAAATAGGATTAATTGTGTGATTTCGATTATTTTTAAAGCAAAATATCGTAAGAGTATCATTGCGCACAATTCAGCTGTTTGGAATAGTGTTGAGAGAGATACAAAACCAGCAATTCTGAATTGTAACAGCAGAGTGGCCACATTCAGGAGTTGTCTGAAAACTGTATTTCACTGCTGCTTTAATGAGAGCAGAAGAAGGAACATTTAAGCTGAGGTGCCTATGTGGCTAATACAACCAGTGAGCCTCGCTTCCACAGCCTGTTACTGTAAGGAAGTGCTGCGTTTATAAAAGAGACAAGTGGAAGTGAGGAGTGCGAGCAGACAGCCCTCCAATCCGTCTCCTGGCAAGAGTAGCTAGAGAGAGCACGCAGAAGCATCTAATCCTTTTCTGAAGTCTTAACTTCTTGCCTGAAGCAGGTAGTTGTGCTTGTACAGTGCTTTGCTTGCCTTGCAGTTCTCTGGTTCCTGTCGCTGTTTTCCCCATGAATATGGGAAATGTGAACATTTGAGAGGAAACAAATGCTGAATCTGATGGAAAAGTAGAAGTGAATTAAAAGTATCTTTAAAAAAACATAACCTGTGAAAATTCTGCCTCTTAATAAAAAATGAAAGCTGTCCTTTATTAGACGCCTTCTGCCCTTGTGCTTGATGTCTCTGTTTCCAAGAACTGCAAGAGCACAGTTAGAAATGGTTGCCATTTTGCACAATAACATTGTAAAACAATTTCTTTCAGGTACAAAGCTCAGGGGATAAGTGCAAAGAAATCCATTGACTCCACGTTCTACCTTCTGCTAGACTTAATGACGTTTTTTGATGAATATCACGCTGGTCACATTGACAGGGCCTTTGATGTAAGTTTCAAGAGTTCTGTTTGAAGTGCAGCCTTCCTAATGCCCTTGAAAGCCCAGAATGTCTCAAATAACGTCACTTAAACCAAAAATATTATGTTTCATGAGTGAGAAGGTACTGTAATTCAGTAGGGATTTTAAAATGTGTCTCTGTTGCTTGATGATGGGACAATCTTTCTGGAGCTTTTTTGTGGACATTAAACAAAATATTCCTGCTAGTCAACAAAGTGAGGAGATAAACCAATAAATAATAATGATGTTTTTTGTCTTGAATGAAATCGGTAGCATTTAATTAAAACTTCAAAAATATACTTTAAGTGTATATGGTGCATAGAACATTGATTACCTGCTCTGATTCCTGCTTTTCTTTTTGAAGATTATTGAACGCCTAAAGCTTGTACCTCTTAGCCAAGACTGTATAGAGGAGAGAGTTGCTGCCTTCCGGAATTTCAGCGATGAAGTAAGTAATGTCTCTTGGGTTTAGCTTCTGAAAGCATTTTGCTTTGTTAAAAGGATCTTAAAACCTTGTCATCTCATCATTCTTATTCTTTAATGGGGGAATAGGATGGAATTATTTCATACAAGTAGATTCCTGGCTTGCAACTTTTTCTCCTTAGGGCTGCTCTTCAGAGCACTAGGAATTCCCTACTGAGAAATCATGTCTCCGTTTTGAAGAAGGCACCTGCAGATCTGAATCTCTCTGAACTTACTGAATTTGATTCAAGAATTTGCAGTACTGAAAACTTTCAGCTGTACTGCTGGCTTAGTTCTTCTGTGCTCTTAATGGTCACCGAGCATTTGTAGGGGCTTGTGTTTCCTTTCTTCCAAGCTAGAGGAATTCATGTATTTGAGTGTAAGCAGATGAAGCATAATGGAAAGGTATTATTGCTTTTGAACTGTTTTAACAGGAGGGTGAGACTTCTCTTTTATACAGTATTTGTGCGTACTTGGGTGTGTTTTGTGTTCAGGTGCTTTGGGTTTTATCTGAACTGTACCTTGCAAACATGCAGGTGCAGCCTTTATGCGTAGCTGTCTCAAAACTCTGGGTAAGTTTTTGTGCCAGATGGTGGAATCACAGCAGGAATAACTATTAAATGTGCAACTGTTATACAACTACGTATCAACCATTGTTATTCCTTCTCGGTTTTCTGATGTCATAGCAACAGTAATGATTTTGCCAACCTATTCTTCATTGCAATGTATGTTTCTTCTTCCCCCTTCTTTGTGTAGATCAGGCACAATTTATCTGAGGTCCTGCTCGCAACCATGAATATTTTATTCACCCAATATAAGAGGATGAAAGGCACTAGCCCAGCCACTCCTGCCAGACCCCAGCGGGTAATGGAAGATAGAGATTCGGTAAGATTATCATCCTTGCTGTCTGACAAGTTTTCCTGCTTCCTTTTTCCCCTGACTTCAAGGGAATGGGCTACAAATAACTGTGAATATCTAAGGGTCTTCACTTTTGACTTGCCCAGTTACTTGGAGTCTTGGACTACTCATCTTGCTCAGTTACTTAGAGTGTTGAGACTAGACTCTTGTAACTTCAGCTTTGTTTAAAGAAAGGTTATTGCTCTAAATGGCATGGAGCTAATGTATTATGCTATATATCCACCTCCTAGCAAGAGAAAACAAGCATTCCTTGACTTCTCCCCTTAGCTCGCTTCTCTAGTGATATGGGCTGATATTTCCAAAGTGTCCTTGGGTTGTACTGTGAGATGTTCAAGTACGTTCAGGTGGTGTTTGGCTGCAGCAGTTTGCCAGCGCTGTTCCGTGGCCTCCGCAGCAGAGCAGTGATTGGTCTGGTGACCTGGTTTGAATGGCTGACAGCAGTGGGTTTGACTTCACTGCTGGAGCTGGTGCTGAAGCATTTCCCTGACCAATGACAGGAGCCCACACCTCCAACAGGCCTCAAAATAGATGTCAGTCACAGGGTGCAGCCAGATTTGCAGGTTGTGTTGAGCAGAAGGGCTCTCAGCTTAGCTGTTGTTGGGTTTGGTGTTGTAGCTCTTAATAAGTTAAAGCTGACAGAGGCACTTGAAAGCCAAGGCCAAACCACTCATCCCACCTTGCAGATTAGGAAATAAATATCAGCACCTTTTGAGAAGGGAAACCAGCTTGGGCCACGGCCAGCTTTATTCCAGGCCTCCGTCATCTGCAAAAGTGCCCTTTGTCTGTAAATTGCAATATTGGTAAAAATCCTAGTAGCATTTTTAAATTACATCAGAAGATGAAATGCTCAAGTAGCGATACAGCTTTTGTCTTTGAGGTGCAGCCTGTGTGAGCTACAGGATCCTGCCTCAACGCTGTGCTTGTACTCCAGATCAGCAGCGCTGGAGAGGGATACATACTGCCTGGGCTTCTCCCACCTTAAATTCTGCCTGTGTGAAGAAGCCCCAGGCTAACGTAAATTGTTGCCTGCTCTGAGCGTTCATTGGGTTGGTGCTGAGCGAACAGCCTTAGCTTCTTGCTTTCCAAGTGAGCCATTTATCTTGGGTTTGTGATTTCAGTCCTGTGCCTTATGTAGAAGCATTTACCTTCTCCATAGGGGTGCAATGCTGTCTCATCTTTACATGAATACCATGACCATGGCCTAACAAGGGTTGTTGGGCTGATGGGCAATGGGATCAGCAGCTTTGCAGGCAGGAGTTTGTGTAGAAGGAAGTCACCATGACATCGTGTCACATCATCAGCATGCTCAGCGTGGATGTGCTTCATAAACGCGCTCTGCACTCTCCTGTTCCAGCTGTGGAGATCAGCTGATGATGTACCTTGTTAAAAACACTTGAAAGGTTCCTTTTTTTCAGGCTTAAAGTTTTGTTAATCAAGCGTCTGGCCTTGAGGTGGGATCTCGTGGCAGCAGAGTATCAGCAGTGTTGGAGAGGCAGGGTTTCCAAGTCATGGGCCTCTGGCTGCCGTGTGCAATAAAAGCTGTGCTTAATGGTCAGAAGAGACAAGTGCCTGCTGCCTCTGCAGTCAGGGAGTGATGAGAGAAGAGCTCTTTGACTGTAATGTCAAAAGGGAGCATAAATTTGCCAATATAGGATTAGCTGGAGAGGAAAAACCTACTACCCTGTAGCTCCCAGCTGCCTGAAGTTTTGCATGCATAGAAGAATACCAAGCATGGGCACAAGGAGGGTAGGGTAGGAACAGCTTTAGCCTACGTCCCCCTTTTTTTCTTAGCCTGAAGAATTTCCCCCAGGATTAAGGGAAATCTAGATCACTTCAGTTTCCTTATCTGGGAAGCAACTCAGGGGATTATAGTGGTGAGAAAAACTGAGGGCATTTCAAATGTGACAAGAGAGGTATTTCTGCAGCGAAGCCTCCCCGTTCACCTGAACAGAGAAAGCAGATAGGAGCTTCTGCAGGCGGTGCTTGGCAAGATTTTTTTTATTTGAACTTTCCTGGGAGAAAGGCAGCTTTTCTTTTTTCCACAGGAAAGCAAATTTTAGGGAATATCAGGCTCTTCCCGAAGGTTTAACAGTCGTGGCGCATTGCCCAGTAGAAAGCACAAGCAAGAAAAAAATCACTTTTCCTTGAACAACCTATTGAAACTTGCTGTAGATCCATCAGAGCAGACAGATTCAAATCCCTCTGTATACCAGAAGATTTTGTAAACACGAGATAACAGCTGTTTTTAAGTCTGAGGCTTATTCCACATAGCAGGGAATGGAGTCTCCCAGCATAGGAACACACGGCTCATACATTTGCCCTCTGGTGCCACACACTAGCCTACCGACTGCCCGAGGCAAGTTGCTGCTGTAATGGATGGAGAGTAGAGGGGCTTGGGCAGCAGCTGCGTAAACCCAACAGTGAGGGCAGGATGGAGAGGAACCGCGCCTCTGGAGCCTCCTGAACCCAGTGACGGTCTCTGCTGGAGCAGCTCCTGTGGTGTTGAAGTGAACTTTGTTTAGAAATGTATGGGTTCAGGGTCAGAGCTGGCGTTTCGTTTATTTCTGAATGAAATCACCTATGCTGTGTTTTGAGTCTTTTAATGTATCTACATTAATTAGTTTTGGGAATGAGGGAGCAAAGTCCTGTCCCACTTGCTGATCCGTCTTGTCAGATGTCCGGCAGAGCTTGCAGCGAGCCCAGACGGCAGTGCCAGAACCACGGCTGCGGTGACAGCCCTAACCCGGGTGCCGTGAGTGCATGACAGCAATGGCATATGCTCCCCGCCCTGATCCTGGGCAGCGAACTCTCTGGAGCAGCCCAAGGGCTTTATCTCGGTGGCACAATTGAGTCATGAAACGAATGGAATTCTTTTTTTTTTAATTTGTGGTCTTACTGTAAATCGCCAGCAACTCAAACATTCATTAGGTAATTACAGCCAATAGAACACCTAGACCTCCAGGCCGCTCTTAACCTCTGCAAACTTCCATTCATTCTTCCTGAAGTATTGCAACTTATCCTGTTGTTTTGATTTTTTTTAAAAATAGACCAGCTCCACTATCATTGCCAGTGAAAAGATTAAGGGAGCGGTACCTTGCACTGCTCCTAAGCCTTCCTGAGACACAGTGAGAGTGTCTGCCTCTTGATATTTTAATTCTCAAGAGTCAAACACCTTGTTATGCTTTTTTTTTCATCTCCCACCTGTTTTGACCTCCACAGAAAGGCAGCAGGTCAGATAGAACTTCACAGCCTTGCTGTGTAACAGATTTGGAAGCACTGGAAGAAGAGTTGGCTGTGACTGGAATGGAACAAGTGATTTCCAAACCACCTTGTCAAGTAGCCAATGGATTGGTGTTAACTAGGTGGTAACTTAGGGCTGGGGAAGCTGCCCAGGGAGCTTTGTAGCAACTGGGTCTGTCTCAGTTTTGCTGTGTACCCCAGCAGCCTAAGGAAGGGAGGAGTGCCTCATGCTGCATCGCTGCATGCCGACTGCAGCTCCTGGTGATTATCCACCCTCAGCCAGACAGGAACACAGCGTGGGATGAGAACCGCTCTGTGTTTCAGGTAGGCCACTGGGCTTTGAAGAGAGCGACGAGTCACGGCTTCCCTCCAGACAGGATAACGGAAACAGAAGATTACAGGGCCCTGATCTCAGTGCTAAAAAAAACTTGCCTTCCTGTCCCACGTGTAAAGTTAAAGGTGTTATGTGCAGCTTAAGCAGTAGCTTTTAGACAGAATCTTGAAACAAACAGATGAGCATCCCAGCTTTTCCATTATTGTCTTCCAAAGCTCTGTTGCCGTTGAATAACTGGCTCATTTAACATCACCCTGAAAAAAAGGGATAGAATTGCCCAGAGGGGCATCAGGAATGGTGTTTACAACTGTTCCCGGCTGTGTAATGGGCTTTGGTCACGTCTCCATTTGAAAGTTCCTACCATGCCCACTGCAACCAAAGCTGGTTTGTCTTTCCCCACAGATGGTAGACTAAAGAAAGATTTGAACAGTGGGATCTTCTAGTACAGTAATGTAGAAATGCTTAATATTTAAGAAGAAAGCATTGTGAGCAATCAAAACAATCAGTCTGCATGCTTTTCCATAAAGACTGGGGCTCTCTCTATTCTCCTGTCATCTTCCCTGGAGGTGTTTAAGGGACGGGTGGACGAGGTGCTGAGGGACACGGTTTAGTGATTGATAGGAATGGTTGGACTCGATCCGGTGGGTCTCTTCCAACCTGGTTATTCTATGATTCTATAATATGATTCTGTGAATGATTCTACTTTTAATTTACTAGCGGTTTTAACAAATGAAAGAAGTAACAGCTGAAGGGATACAGGCATAACGTAGGAGGAATTTAGTTACGTTAGACAAAGGTCCCTGAATGCAACACCATCGTGTTGCAGAATGAAGAGCCTTTAAGGATGTAGGTGATGCTGGAGACCCCAGGCCTGTGTGTGGTGCCAACAGTTTGTTTCTAGTGCTGCTGCTTTGTGAGTGTTTGGTGTTGTATTTCAGCAGGGTCAATTTTATATTTTGCAAGGTGGAAAAGAACTCTTTTGCCCTGGAAAGCCCACTTCATGTAGAAATGTCAAGATTGTTCCAGTACATGTTGTTTGCAGTGTTTTTTCTTGGGTAATTTTAAATAAATGGGATTATTAATTTAAGCAAAAGAGAAATTTAAAATGCTTTTAATGGCTGGAAAAGGAAATAATTTTATTTCCTTCCAAGATATATGTTATCAAGAGAGCAGCTCTGAGAATTAAAGATTACATTTGCCTGTTTGGAAAGGCAAGTGTTTAACTCATGTTCAACTCAGCTTTCACTGGGAGTTTTTTGATACTAAAGTAACTGTGCTTTATTTTTCTGGTTTTTTAGCAACTTCGATCTCAAGCTCGTGCACTCATAACTTTTGCTGGGATGATCCCTTACAGAACATCAGGAGACACAAACGCAAGATTGGTGCAAATGGAGGTCCTTATGAATTAGCAGAGAAGCTTTTGCGTAGGGTTGAAGCATCCTGTGCCTGGTTGGACCAGTATCATTTTGTATTGTGTATTTTTGTTGATGGAAATAAATTTCTTTGATTTCTGTTTGTTTTTGACATTTTCATTTTCACTGATTTTTGTGCTTTTATGTTTGTATTCATTTTATTTAATGTGGTTTAAGCTTAGGAAATTAATTAGCTATGCAGAGAAAGAAGCTGTAGATCTGCTGTAGGGTGGTTGAATGAGCAGTTTTATAGCAGGAGAGAAAATGGAGACAAAAAGCTTGATTTAATGCTTGCTGAACATCTAGCTTGGAACTTTTAGGGTTTTTTTTGAATGCATGTTTAAGTGTTGAAAACCTGTTGATGATACACCACCCGTGTGAGACTGCTGTCAGTCCATAACATTGCTTGCATTGTGTTTGTGTTTGAGGTGCAAAAGAGCTCCGTGTATGGCAAAGACTACTTTATGCTTAACAAAGTTTAGAATCTTGGGTCTGTGTCTGGTGTACGGAGCTCTGCAAACCCTATAGCTCCCTAGGCTTTCGCAGGAGCGGCTGAGATTGGAAACTGCTATATTTTGGTAAGAGAAATGTGTGATCAACACGTGGGTTTTTAGGCAGTTGCATTCAAAATGATCCCAAACTGAGTTCATCAGGAGCAGTAATGAAGCTAGCCAGAGAAATCCAAGTGTGGATGCAGTGGGCATGGGCAGGTGCTGCTGCTGGTTTAGTGGAAAATGCGAGTCCCATTAGAGAGGGGGTATTAGCTGTAAATGTTTTGAGCTGCAAGTAAATCATTGTGAAAGCCCAGGGACCGTGCTGGGTCACAAGCTTTTCTCTTTAATACAGCTGCCTGTCTTTGACATGAAATGGAAGGAGTGGTGGTGGTTGCTCTGATTGCTCCCTGCAAACACGTCCTTCTGCACCGCTATGGTCTTGCCCTCATGCCATTTGTGTTATTGGGATATGAGAAAACGTGTGGTTCTGGATATGGAACAGGCAACAAAATGTAAGGCTGAGAGAGGTGGGGTTGTTCAGCTTAGAGCAGCTGCCACAACTGAAAGGGGCTCCAGGAAAGCTGGGGAGAGGCTCTGGATCAGGGAGTGCAGGGACAGGTTGAGGGGGAATAATTTCAAGCTGAAAGAGGGGAGATTGAGATGAGATCTTCGGAGGAAATGTTTCCCTGTGAGACTGGGGAGGCCCTGGCCTATGTTGCCCAGAGCAGTGGTGGCTGCCCCATCCCTGGAAGTGTTCAAGGCCAGGTTGGATGGGGTTTTGAGCAACTGGATCCAGTGGGAGGTGTCCATGCCCATGGCAGGGGGTTGGAACTGTATGGGCTTTGAGGTCCCTTCCAACCCAAACCATTCCATGATACCATGATTTCAACCTTTGCATGTGAATAGACATCATGGGAGAGCATCTCCATTTTGCAATGTCTAAGTTTAACAGCATAGAGGGATATTTGACGTTGTGATTATTACCTACTTACTTTTTCCACCAGAAGTGTTGTAGCATAAATCCTGTCAGCCTTTTGGACGGGAGGCGTGGGGATGGCTTGCCAAGCCACCCAAACCCTCGTTTGTCTTGTGGCGTTAGCAAACAACCGCTGGGGCTCCCAGCAGGTACAGCTAGGGATGGTGTGTGGCACTGAGGGGTCCCAGGGCGTGTGCAGGATTGCTGGGAGAGACCTGGAACCTGGACAACACTCCACAAGTAAAGGGGGAGCTGGTAAGTTACTGAGGAGTTATTGGGGCTAGAGGAGGGGAAGTTGAATGACAAAATGCCAACGGGTGAGCATGGAAAGCTTTGTTGGTTATTAACATTCCTGGCATATTCACATGAGAGTGCTTGCTCTGTCCCAGTTGAAAATTTATCCGATCCCCTAGAGAACATGTTACCAAAAAGCTTGCAGATAGTTCTGGTTGGGCCAGGATTGCTCTATGAACGGTCCTACGGGAGACACCCTGCTCCTGTTTTCTGTGCTGGCACCCGACCCCTGTCCCTCAGTTTCCCCAGCATCAAACCACCTCCTGTACGGAGAGGCTGGCGAGCCTGTACCTGTCCTCGGGCAACCACTGACCCGAGCAAGAGAGGGGCAGCGTCTGCCGAAGCCCATCTGGGGAGGGCGGAGGCCCCTTTCCCTGCTATAATTCCCTCTCCCCACATCCCATGGTGACAGAAGCCTGTTGGGGCTCGGCCTCTACCACTGCCATTTGCAGGACCCTGTTCTGCCTTTTGCCACCCCCCTGCTCCCTGGAGCTGTCGTTTCTGATGTCAAACATTGAACCTAGGGACCTTTTAAAAGCAGCACGTTGCTCTTTTGCTGTCTGCACTTTGAGGGCGGCTGGCACAGATGTTTTCTGGTGCTCCTCAGCCTTCACAGGCATCGGTTAAAGAGAGAATTGCTGGCTGCGTGCAGTTCCCTGCCTTTGTGCTCAGTGATGGTGACTACAGCCTCTAGTCCTTTCTAAGCTAGGCAGAAACTGAATTCTGTCGTGCTTTGAAAAGCCAAGATGGTCATTCTGTGACGGACGGACAGACAGACAGGACATACACCCCAGGGAGGCAACGCTTTGGGACTGCCCCTGGAAAGGTAAAGCCCAGCCCTGTTTCAGATGAGAGAGGTGATGGGTATAACAAAAGGTGCCATGGATAGCTGGAATTATTTCTTGTTGATTGCCCTGTGATTTCTTCTTGCTCCTGTGCAGGTTGTGAACGTTGCAGCCCATCCGTCTTCCTGCGTTTCCCAGAGTGGTGGCTTCCAGCTCCATGACTGGGCCTGGATTTGACAACCCTGGCTCTCCTCTGCGTGCCTTTAAGGACTCTGATGCATTGGGATAGGTTCTGATACATGTTCTGGTGCTTTGATGAACAAGGCACCCCCATGGTTTTCCAGATGTCACTGTTCCTTCTCCACCCGACGTTTACCCTGCTGGAGAGAACAACCTGGTTCTGCCCCCTCAGGTTCCTGACCAACAGACCTGATGCTGCTGGAGTGAAGCTCATAACCCTTTGTACTATCACACTCGGTTTCCTAAATATTCCATCTGCTAGCAGGGCTTGTTGGGATGACCCTAAATCCTTGCGTTGTGTTGGAGTGGCCTGCTCAAAGGTGGTGTCACCAAACGCTCCCTTTACAGCAAGGAGCGACGCTTTTACAGTCTGGTGCTGTCAAGGAGCGTAGCAAGAGCCACCTCTGTTTTCCTCACACACAAAGGGCTCAGACAGCCTTGCATGAAGCCGATTGATAATCTCGGTAGTGTGCAGCAGCTTCTGAATTAGTTTGTAGTTTACCAGGCACAGTTTGCAGCTGAGCTGAATTTTTTCTTGGTGTAAGCTGACAGATCTTCTCTGAGTCAGGGCAGCTCTGCCTCTTTGTGCTTACTTGGGATAATCCCATCTGCTTTTTCCTGCTCCAGGACTAATCCTCAACCATAAAAGTCCTCCAAGTAGATGAGATGCCTCCTAAGGGAGCCTCAGTGAGTCAAATGCTGCTCACACTTGTGATGCTAGAGCAGATTTGAGGAAAGAGTGAAAAAGCGTTTGCCGCAGGAGCGTGTGGCGTTCCGGTACGGTGCGGGACCAACACGACACGTCCTGGTCCGTTTTCCATGGTTTGCCTGGCTTGGTGGTGGTGGTGGTGAAACATCCACGAGTGCCGTGGGATCAGCAGAGCAGTGCTGAATGCTTTATATTCTGCACAAATGAGGGCTGAGTTGATGCATGGGTTTGTGGAAGAGCTGCAGGGCAATTTGAGAATACTTTGTGAACTTGTCCCTCTGTTACCTGTCCAGCAGATGAAAAATCAAGTCAGAGCTCTGCCTGAGGTTACCCGTGGGCTACTGCTAAGGACTAAATGGAGCTACTGGAAGACTACCAGCTCGTGTGAGAGTTCAACCGGTACCAACAAGCAGAAAACCTGCTGAAACGTTCCTGGAGGGACCCTCCTAATCCCTGCTGTGGAGCTGGTGTCGGAGGGCCCTGGCTCCTCAGCTCAATGCCTTTGGTGCTGGTGGGTTTTTAATCCCCCCTCCCCAACAACAACATTAATTCTTCAAGGTATTTTCACAGGGGTGGCTGCATGGTGACCCTGGTCTGTGCTGGGCTCAGCTGGTCGCGGAGCCAGGTCACGGCTTGCAGCCTGCAAGATGCATTCCTACTCCTCTGCCAGTTCTTGGATTTCCCACTGACTGCAGATTCCACGTCTCGATCCTGATTTGTTGTTTTGTCTTCTAGACAAATGCTAAATGAGGTGGCTCTTCAGTTCTCCTACCACTGCTGTGTTTGTCTAAGACAGCACTTGGGTCTTGTTACTTGTGCTTGGACCCGGTTCCTTGCAAGCACTGAAGGAATTATATTCATGAAGAATTAATTTAATGAGTTTTTTGTTATTCTTGTTGCCCTTCCAACTCATGTCTCCCAAAGTTAATAACCCCTCTCAAAGAAGCAAGGTGTTTTCCTTCTAGCCTGGAGGAAAGAAGGGGATATTGCTAACTCCAGCTCTGTGTCGCTGCGATGGGCCAGTGCTCAAACACTGTCCCTGTTCCAGCATTGTCCTGTCTGGGTCTGCAGTTGGAAAGGATGGATACAGTGTCTGGAAGAGGAAGGGAGTCAATCCCGTTAGCCTCGTCAGGTAAGGTTGCCGGCAGTGGCCTGAATAACCATCTGTGTTCTCTTCCCAGGCTGCCTTCCCTGCTGCGTGGAGAAAGTGAGTCCCTGTGGTGTTCAGGTGGCCCTTGTCACCCCAGGGGGTAGGTTCCAATTAAAACTTGATTAAAGTGCGACTGTAGCACTTTGGCGAACAGGTGAAGCATTGCACCGTTCTCTGCCTAACTCGGTTCAGCCCATTCCACACTTTATCAGCCGTCGCGAAGTGGGGGATCGTCTGGGAGCGATGGAAGGTCCTGCAGAAGCGACGTGGCTCCTCTTCGCGGTGTGAGCAGAGGGGCTGGTGAGGTGTCCCCCGGAGCTCTCCTCTCCCAGCGTCTGACGGCCCCGGTATTGTTGCTGCAGCTGGTGTTGTGAATCAGGCCGACGGCAAGCGCATCCTACTATCCGGCTATTTCACTACACCAGGGTTGCATCATACCACTCGCTTCACTCTTCACGCAGCTGCTGGAGTCCTCCTGTCTCTCCCAGAGCATCGCTGACTCCTCTGCGTTTAACTCTCCCGTGATTCCTACTGGTTTGGGGAAAGTGGGGATTTTGCTGAGCTGAGGGTCTACAATAAAGCCGTTTCTACCTGGCACGAGTCCACGGCTGCGTCTGTTGGTTTGGGAGCAGGAGCTGGTGACGGCTTTGCGCGAGGGGCTTGCAGGTGGTGCTTGTGCAGGGCTTATTCCTCATCCCCCTCTTGCCCTTCCCCACCTTCGCAAGGCCGGGTACGGGGAACCCGCTGCATTTTGTGCTGCCCAGGTGTTCCGAGGGCTGCGCCCCGTGGATAGAGGCAAGAAGAGCTGCCCTCGGCTTCCCAGGGAGCGTGCTGGCCCGCGTGGGGCTCCATCTGCTCCCACAAACAGCACCGCGAGGCCTCCACACGCAGGTTAACAGCGGGGCCCGAGTGCAAAAGAGCCGGAGGCGCAGGGCAGGCAGCCCGAATTTTCCATTAACTTGCAAAGCACGGGGGGCTGAAATTCAAATGGGCTCTGGTGCTGCCCTCAGATTTTATTGTCTGCTGTCTTCAGCGATCTTATCTGGAACCGCTCTAAGGGCACCTGGGACACTGGCTGTGGAGGTACCACCGGTGCCCGTTCATCTCCTTGTTTTCACGGGCTGGTGGCCTCAGCTCGTGTTTTGTGTGAGGTGGGGAAGGATTTAAGTGACGAGGATGGGATTGGAGGGGAATCTTGAATCGTGGGAGCTCAGTTATTTCCCCTGGAAACAGCCCTGGGCAATCACAGAGGGGCCGTGGCTGCTACTGCTCCGCGTCCTCTAGCCTCTTCGTTCCTGATCCCAGCCCCTCGGATCCTGAACAGGGATTTCCCTCCAATCCCTCAGTGTCTCACACCCCCTCTCCCCTGGTTTCACAGTGAGATAAAGGGGCTGTTCCCCTCTCTGTCCGGCTCAGCTCTGCAGGCAGCCACTCGGAGACTGGCCAAGATGATTTATGGGATCGGCCAGGTGTGGGGCAGTATCTCAAGGAAGGGTGAGGGTGCGTGGGAGCCTTTCTCCCATTTTCCATAATAAATCCCAGTGGGAACTGAATGTTCCTGAGTCAGGGCCAGAGGCAAACTCAGCGCCGTGTTTCTCTGCCGATGTGTCCTTGGGACTTAATCTCAAACCCGTTATCACCATCCCCATCAAGCGCTGGGAGCCAGCGATACCCATTACAGCGGGTTTGATATCCCTTGGGGCTATTTTTTTCCCTCTGACCAGCTCGGGGTGGTTCGAGCCGATTCCTTTCCCCCGTTGGCGACAGCGGTGGGTGGGTGGGTGGGTGCCAGTCGCCTCGCTCCGGTTTTGCCGGCTATAAAGCCGTCAAATCCCTTCTTCGCCTCATCCCTCGCCCGGCAGGTACGGCCAGCGGGGCCGTGGGGCAGGGGCGATGGCCGAGCTGCCCGTCCCCGAGCTGCCGGCCACCCTGTCCCGCTGCAGCGGCCGCTTCACCATCAGCACCCTCCTGGGCTCCGACGAGGGCAGCCGCGGAGCCTACGTGCCCTCCGAGGGGCCCGGCTGTGACAGCGCCCACCCCACACAGCTCTCCGGCAGCACCCTCTGCACCAGGACCTTCGGCTACAACACAGTGGACGTGGTGCCCGCCTATGAGCACTACGCTGACAGCAAGGACGGGGGGGACGCCGGCAAGGGGAGACCCTCGCTGGCTGACCTGCACTCCATCCTCAAGGTAAGGGGGGCTCGGCATCCCATGGGCACTGACGCACGGAGCGGCACTCGTGCCATGACCATGTCTGAGGGCTCAGTGCTGGGCCCGGCCCGGCTCAATGTCTTTATCAATGATCTGGATGAAGGAATCGAGGGCACCCTTAGCAAGTTTGTGGATGACGCTAAGCTGGGTAGAAGTGTGGATCTGCTGGAGGGTCAGGAGGCTCCAAAGGGATCTGAACAGGCTGGACTGCTGGGCAGAGTCCAGTGGCATGAAGTTTAACATGGCAAAATGCCAGGTCCTGCACTTCACAGAATCACAGAATAAAGAGGTTGGAAGAGACCCACTGGATCGTCGAGTCCAACCATTCCCACCAATACCTAAATCATGCTCCTAAGCACCTCATCCACCCTCACCTTAAACACCTCCAGGGACGGTGACTCAACCACCTCCCTTGGCAGCCTGTTCCAATGCCTAACCACCCTCTCCGTGAAGAACTTTTTCCTAATCTCAAGCCTAAATCTCCCCTGGCGGAGCTTGAGGCCATTCCCTCTCGTCCTGTCCCCTGTCACTTGGGAGAAGAGGCCAGCATCCTCCTCTCCACAACCTCCCTTCAGGTAGTTGTAGAGAGTAATAAGGTCTCCCCTCAGCCTCCTCTTCTCCAGGCTGAACACCCCCAGCTCTCCCAGTTGCTCCTCATAAGATTTATTCTCCAGCCCCTTCACCAGCTTCGTTGCTCTTCTCTGGACTCGCTCCAGAGCCTCAACATCCTTCTTGTGGTGAGGGGCCCAGAACTGAACACAGGATTCGAGGAGCAGTCTCACCAGTGCTGAGTCCAGAGGGAGAAGAACCTCCCTGGACCTGCTGGTCACGCCGTTTCTGATCCAAGCCAAGATGCCATTGGCCTTCTTGGCCACCTGGGCCACTGCTGGCTCATGTTCAGTCACTGTCAACCAACACCCCCAGGTCCTTCTCCTCCTGGCAGCTTTCCAGCCAGATTTCTCCTAGTTTGTACCTCTGCTTAGGGTTGTTGTGCCCCAAGTGCAGGACCCGGCATTTGGCCGTGTTAAACCTCATGCCTTTGGTCTCAGCCCAGCAGTCCAGCCTGTTCAGGTCCCTTTGGAGCCTCCCTGCCCTCCAGCAGATCCACACTTCCATCCAGCTTGGTGTCATCTGCAAACTTGCTAAGGGAGCACTCGATGCCTTCATCCAGGTCGTTGATAAAGACATTAAACAGGACTGGACCCAGCACTGAGCCCTGGGGAACCCCACTTGTCACTGGCCTCCAGCTGGATTTAACTCCGTTTACCACCACCCTCTGGGCCCGGCCAGCCAACCAGTTTTTCACCCAGGAGAGTGTGCACTTGGGGCACAACAACCCTGTGCAGCTACAGACTAGGAGAAACCTGGTTGGAAAGCTGCCAGGAGGAGAAGGACCTGGGGGTGTTGGTTGACAGCGACTGAACATGAGCCAGCAGTGGCCCAGGTGGCCAAGAAGGCCAATGGCATCTTGGCTTGGATCAGAAACGGCGTGGCCAGCAGGTCCAGGGAGGTTCTTCTCCCTCTGTACTCAACACTGGTGAGGCCGCTCCTCGAATCCCTGTGTTCAGTTCTGGGCCCCTCACCACAAGAAGGATGTTGAGGCTCTGGAGCGAGTCCAGAGAAGAGCAACGAAGCTGGTGAAGGGACTGGAGAACAGGCCTTATTAAGACTCGCTGAGAGTGTTCAGCCTGGAGAAGAGGAGGCAGAGGGGAGACCTCATTGCTCTCTACAACTACCTGAGAGGAGGTTGTGGAGAGGAGGGAGCTGGGCTCTTCTCCCAAGTGACAGGGGAAAGGATAAGAGGGAATGGCCTCAAGCTCCACCAGGGGAGGTTCAGGCTGGACATTAGGAAAAAATATTTAATGGAAAGGGTCATTGGGCACTGGCAGAGGCTGCCCAGGGACAGAGTTGATTCACCTTCCCTGGAGGGGTTTAAGGGACAGGTGGATGAGGTGCTGAGGGACATGGTTTAGTGATTGATGGGAATGGTTGGACTTGATGATCCAGTGGGTCTTTTCCAACCTGGTGATTCTATGATGTGCAACCCCAGGAGAAGCCGGAGGGCTAACCCAGCTGTTTCCAACAAGAGCTTTTCCCCTCAGCTGCACCCCCTGGGGCTGCCTTCACCCCCCAGCGTCATTCTCCTTGTCCACACAGCCTGATCCAGGCCATCTCCGTGCCCCCGTGTGTGACTCGCGGAGCAACGGCCTGCCAGATGCCGCGTCCGAAGAGGCGGAGGGGGAGCCGGGCAAAGTCCGTGCTCCAGAGCCCGTCCGCTTCGGATGGGTGAAGGGAGTGATGGTGAGTGTGACCCATCTCATGGGGAGCATCTTCCTGTCCTCCTGCCCCAAAAGCTGGGGAAAGGTGTATTCGCCTCTCATCGTCATGTAGAGGAGGGACCAGGAGGGTGAGGGAGGGGATGCTGCCCCTCTGGTGTCATGGCATCTCACCTGGAGCCCTGCGTTTAGTCCTGCAGTCCTCAGCTCAGGAGGGACATGGAGCTGTTAGAGCGGGTCCAGAGGAGGCCATAAGGATGATCCGAGGGCTGGAGCACCTCCCAGGACAGGCTGAGAGAGGTGGGGTTGTTCAGCCTGGAGAAGAGAAGCTTCCTAGGAGACCTCAGAGCAGCTTCCAGGACTGAAAAGGGCTCCTAGAAAGCTGGAGAGGGGCTCTTGATCAGAGATTGTAGGGGCAGGATGAGGAGGAATGGTTTTCAGCTGAGAGAGGGGAGATTGAGATGAGATCTCGGGAAGAAATGTTTTGCTGTGAGAGTGGAGAGGCCTTGGCCCAGGTTGCCAAGAGCAGTGGTGGCTGCTCCATCCCTGGAGGGGTTCAAGGCCAGGTTGGATGGGGCTGAACCAGTGGGAGGGGTCCCTGCCCAGGGCAGGAGGTTGGAACTGGATGGACTTTGAGGTCCCTTCCAACCCAAACCCTTACATGATTTTATGACTTACATTTTTCCAAGTGCCTGCACCCTGAACCATCTCCCTGCTCTCTGTGGGGTGGATTTAGCTCAGCAGAGGAGGAGAGCCCGCGAGGTGCTAACAGCCTGTCCCCCTTTCTGCCCCCCCCCAGATCCGCTGCATGCTGAACATCTGGGGAGTCATCCTCTACTTGCGCTTGCCCTGGATCACTGCCCAGGCAGGAATCGGTGGGTGCCGCCGCATTTTGTGGGTCAGATGATGGCACCGGGCTTGCTGTGGCCTGAAACATCCAGAGGGAAGAGGGGGGAAAGAAATCCTGGCAGCGTCGAGAGGGGGACAATGCGGGAGAGTGTGTGGGGCCAGGAATTCTCATGGGTGGAAGGAGGATGCAGGAATGAAGCGATGCCCTCTCCCCGCAGCCCTGACGTGGCTCATCATCCTGATGTCAGTGACGGTGACCACCATCACCGGCTTGTCCATCTCTGCCATATCCACCAACGGCAAAGTGAAGTCAGGTAGCACAACCTACATTCCCCCAGTGGGATTTTCTCCACCTGTGAGGAGCAGGTGGTGCCCCCGAAAGCTTGAGGGAGAGGAGAGGGAGGCAGCTGACGCCACGGGGCGCTTCTGCTGCCTCAGGGGGCACCTATTTCCTCATCTCGCGGAGCCTGGGGCCGGAGCTGGGCGGCTCCATCGGGCTGATCTTCGCCTTCGCCAACGCGGTGGCCGTGGCCATGCACACAGTGGGCTTCGCCGAAACCGTACGGGACCTGCTGCAGGTAAGAAAGTGGGGGGATGGGGGTGTCCCCTTCACTTCCTCCATCAACTGTCAGTAATTTTGTTCATCGTTGGACCACCAATAATCAAACACTGGCTACTAAAAGCCATGGAAACCCTGGTGGTTGGGTAAGGGAGAGGGGCACTTCCACATTCTGGATGGTTCCACCTCCCCAGGAGCACAACTCTCTCATTGTGGACCCCACCAATGACATCCGCATCATCGGGGTTGTCACCGTGACAGTGCTGCTGGGCATCTCCCTGGCTGGCATGGAGTGGGAGGCCAAGGTAACCCTCATTTCTTCTGCTCACCTTATTCCCTTGGGCTGATAAGAGCTGTCCCCGCTGCCCACTGGTCATTCAAGGAGTGCAGGATGCCCTTAGGTCTCCTAAAATGGGTGAGGAGTTCTTCGAACTCAATCTTCACCCTGTCAGTGCCCAAACCTGAGCCCCTCAGCTGGCTTTTTCTGGTCTGGCAGGCACAGATACTGTTTTTCCTGGTCATCTTGGTTTCCTTCATCAATTACCTGGTGGGGACGGTGATCCCGGCCACTGTAGAGAAGCAGTCAAAGGGCTTCTTCAGCTACCGAGGTGAGTCCCCCACGGGTTGGGGTTATGGTCAGCTGGAGCCTGGCTCTTTGCTGCTGCTGCTGGGGGAGAGGTTTGCTGTGGGAAGGTGCTCCTCGCTGAAAGTTGTCATTAAAAGCATGGAGTCTTCCTCCTGGGGGACACCTGCCGCCAGTGATGCGTCTCCACCCAGCACAGAGAAACTTCAGCCAGGAGGAGGGTGGTTGGGAAGCACCAAACGCTCTTCCTCTGCTTCCTCCCCAGCCGACATCTTCGCCCAGAACTTCGTGCCCAACTGGCGTGGCCCCGAGGGCTCCTTTTTTGGCTTGTTTTCCATTTTCTTCCCATCAGCAACCGGCATCCTGGCTGGGGCCAACATTTCAGGTGACCTGAAGGTAACTTTTGAGCATTGCTGCCCAGGCTGGCGTTTCTTAGGGTTCAAGCCCCTTGTTTCTCAGGGATGTGGTTTTGATCCAGCTTTTAGACTGTATTTTATTTCTTCTGGAAACTTTGGGGCAGGCTTAGCCGGAAGATGCTCTGCAGCTTTGTGTCGCAATGAATTAGAATCCCCCTTGTGTAGCAGTGACAATGAAAATGCCATTTTAGTGGTGCTGCCAGAAAGCTGCCTTACATCCTTCTGCAACTCCCTTGGACAGGATCCTGCCGTGGCCATCCCCAAGGGCACCTTGATGGCCATCTTCTGGACCACCATGTCTTACTTGGTGCTTTCAGCTACGATTGGTAAGTGTCACGTTCTCGGGTTGAGGAGAACTGGGCATGCTGGGAGGAGTATGCAGGTGGTGGATCTGGGAGCAGCCAGTGCACACCCGCACCAGTCCTCATTCCTGCCCCTGTGGGTGCCAGTGTCCTCTTGGGTGGGCAACAAAGCTCACAGCATCGCTCGGTGCAGCAGCCCCATGGCAGGGACTTGGGGGATGCCGCAGGCAACAGGACGTGGGGCTGGGATGTGTCAAACGTGGGGCTGGAAAACGGCCTGGAGGAGAAGGACCTGGGGGTGTTGGTTGACAGCGACTGAACATGAGCCAGCAGTGGCCCAGGTGGCCAAGAAGGCCAATGGCATCTTGGCTTGGATCAGAAACAGCGTGACCAGCAGGTCCAGGGAGGTTCTTCTCCCTCTGTACTCGGCACTGGTGAGACCGCACCTCGAGTCCTGTGTTCAGTTCTGGGCCCCTCACCACAAGAAGGATGTTGAGGCTCTGGAGCGAGTCCAGAGAAGAGCAACAAAGCTGGTGAAGGGGCTGGAGAACAGGCCTGATGAGGAGCGGCTGAGAGAGCTGGGGGTGTTTAGCCTGGAGAAGAGGAGGCTGAGGGGAGACCTCATTGCTCTCTATAACTACCTGAAGGGAGATTGTGGAGAGGAGGGAGCTGGGCTCTTCTCCCAAGTGACAGGGGACAGGACGAGAGGGAATGGCCTCAAGCTCCGCCAGGGGAGGTTCAGGCTGGACATTAGGAAAAAATATTTCACAGAAAGGGCCACTGGGCACTGGCAGAGGCTGCCCAGGGAGGGGGTTGAGTCACCTTCCTTGGAGATGTTTAAGGGACGGGTGGATGAGGTGCTGAGGGACGTGGTTTAGTGATTGATGGGAATGGTTGAACTCAATGATCGGGTGGGTCCTTTCCAACCTGATGATTCTATGATAAGTTGTGGGGAGATGCCAGCCCAGCTCCAGCCCTGCCAGGACAGCATGAACACAGGAGGTGAGCAGATGCCGTGTTCTCCCCCAGGCTCCTGCGTGGTTCGAGACGCCTCAGGCAGCCTGAACGACACGGTGGACATGGGATTGACGGGCTGCGAGGGACTGGCCTGCAGTTTTGGTTGGAACTTCACCGCCTGCACCCAGCAGCAGAGCTGCCGCTACGGGCTCAGCAACTACTACCAGGTGGTGCTCAGGACCACAGTCCCCACCCAGGTCCCTGCTCCTGGCTGGGTTGGTGCTGCGCAGGATGGGTTTCCTGGGTCCGCCAGCATCCCGGGAGGCACCTGAACCTTTGAAAACCCTTGTTGTGGGGATCCACTGGAGAGCGTATCTTTCCCAGGCTTTCGGACGTGGCTGGACTTCACCACCCAGATAACGTTGCTGGGAAGCAGGGAAGCACTGAGGGCAGCAGGATGGGGATGTGGGGCTGGAAATCCCTTAGGGCCAGGGTGGAGGCGGATGCCCTGGGGGTGCTGGGCCTTCTGACTCTCTGGTTTTGGGGCAGAGCATGAGCATGGTGTCCGGATTCGGCCCCCTCATCACAGCAGGGATCTTTGGCGCTACCCTCTCCTCGGCACTGGCCTGCCTCGTCTCGGCCCCCAAAGTCTTCCAGGTGAGGAGATGGCATGTCCGTGTCCCCCAGCTCCTACCCCTGAGCCCGGCAGCGGGAGTGGGCGACACTCCTGGGTGTGTGCTCAGACCTGCAGGGATTTTTGTTTTTTAGCCTGGAGAAGAGGAGGCTGAGGGGAGACCTCATTGCTCTCTACAACTACCTGAAAGGCTGTTGTGGAGAGGAGGGAGCTGGGCTCTTCTCCCAAGTGACAGGGGGCAGGACGAGAGGGAATGGCCTCAAGCTCCACCAGGGGAGGTTCAGGCTGGACATGAGGAAAAAATATTTAATGGAAAGGGTCATTGGGCACTGGCAGAGGCTGCCCAGGGAGAGGGTTGACTCACCTGCCCTGAAGGTGGATGAGGTGCTGAGGGACATGGTTTAGTGGCTGATAGAAATGGTTGGACTCAATGACACAATGGGTCTTTTCCAACCTGGTGATTATATGATTCTGTGATTTGCAGATGCCAGCAGCCCTGGGGTGAGGAGGTTGCTGCTGTCAGCAAAGGCACAAGGCACTTTTTCTCTTAAGAGTGCAAGAGCCACCACAGCTCTGCCACCTCTTGTCCCTGGCCCTGCTCACTGTCCCTAATGCATCTCTTCCCCACAGTGTCTCTGCAAGGACCAGCTCTACCCTCTGATAGGCTTCTTCGGGAAGGGCTATGGGAGGAACAGCGAGCCCATCCGTGGCTACATGCTCACCTATGTCATTGCTGTTGGCTTCATCCTCATTGGTAGGTGCTTTCTGCCCTGGTGCCCAGCACCAGCGGGGTGGCTCCATCCCCACCACCAGCAGCTCATTCTCCTCTTCCTCCTCTCACCAGCCGAGCTTAATGCCATCGCCCCCATCATCTCCAACTTCTTCCTCTGCTCCTACGCCCTCATCAACTTCAGCTGCTTCCACGCCTCCATCACCAATTCCCCAGGTGGGCTGTTGCTCTCCGGGCTGTGCCACACTGCGGTGGGTCCCCGTCTGGCTCCGGTCCTGGCAGCAGCCGCTCTGTGTGTGTTTGCGTGCAGGCTGGCGACCCTCCTTTCGGTATTACAGCAAGTGGGCTGCGCTCTTCGGGGCTGCCATCTCGGTGGTGATCATGTTCCTGCTGACCTGGTGGGCAGCTCTCATCGCCTTTGGCATCGTCATCTTCCTCCTCGGATACGTCCTCTACAAAAAGCCAGGTGCGTGGTGGTAACCCGGCACTGGCAGTGACCCGGGAGGTGTCTGGCTCCATTGCTAATCCATCTTCCCTATGTAGACGTCAACTGGGGCTCCTCCATGCAAGCCAGCTCGTATAACATGGCCCTCAGCTACTCGGTGGGGCTGAGTGAAGTGGATGAGCACATCAAGAACTACAGGCAAGGACAGCTCGGTGCGGTGCTGGGCATGGAGAGGGCGGGAGACAGACTCAGCCGTTACTCCCAGCAAACCCACGATCGTTTATGCCCATGGCCACCTCCTTGCTGCCATCCTCAGTAACTGGGAGCCTCAGCAAAACATCTCCAAAATCCTCTTTGCCACGTGAGCAGAAGTGGAAAGCAGGGCAAACCTTGCTTTCCCTGTACCAGGCAGACACAGAGGTGTTGGTCTCAGCTGATATGAAATAACCAGAGAGTGAGGTTAGACCTTCAGCCACATGATTTCATAGAATCATGGAATCATAGAATCACCAGGTTGGAAGAGACCCACTGGATCATCAAGTCCAACCATTCCTTTCAAACACTAAACCATGTCCCTCAGCACCTCATCCACCCGTCCCTTAAACACCTCCAGGGAAGGTGAATCAACCCCCACCTTGGGCAGCCTCTGCCAGTGCCCAAGGACCCTTTCTGTGAAAATTTTTTTCCTAATGTTCAGCCTGAACCTCCCCTGGTGGAGCTTGAGGCCATTCCCTCTCGTCCTGTCCCCTGTCACTTGGGAGAAGAACCCAGCTCCCTCCTCTCCACAACCTCCTCTCAGGTAGTTGTAGAGAGCAATGAGGTCTCCCCTCAGCCTCCTCTTCTCCAGGCTAAACAACTCCAGCTCTCTCAGCCACTCCTGGCCAGGCACAGGAGAAGAGACGTGGCTTGCTCTGAGGAGGCTCGGTGCCTCCGTAGTCCCAGCTGTCACCTCCTTCTCTGCTCTCCTGCAGACCTCAGTGCCTGGTGCTCACTGGTCCCCCCAATTTCCGCCCGGCCCTGGTGGACTTCGTGGGCACATTCACCAAGAACCTCAGCTTGATGCTCTGTGGCAACGTGCTGATTGTGAGTCTCCTCCAAAAGCCACTGGGTTCCCTGTTCTGGGGGTTGTGGCCACCTGTGGGCAGTAGCTTAAGAAATCCAGCCGTGTCCTGTTGAGCTCACAGGATGGTAACTGAAATGCATCCATTTATGTGCTGCCAGATGATGAAAGGTTTCATCTGGAAGCCTCTCCAGCTTGTTCAGCAATATCAAGGAAGCACCAGGATACCCCTGTGCGTTAACAGCTTCCCTTTGCTAATTAATTTTCAAAGCGAAGATGCGATAGGATGAGGCAGTTGCTCAGAGGACAGGGTTGTCCTGAACCCTTGAAGCCTCAAAAGCAACTGGAGACACACAGCACAGCAAGCGCCGGCTCATCCACAACCATAGGACTGTTGGCATCGTGTGCTGTCAATTCCCAAAATCTGCTGTTCTTCCTGTGGTCCCAACCTCCCATGTGAGCAGCGGTTACCTCCAGGTCTTGTGAATGATTAGGGAAGAGAGGATTTGGAGACCCTTCATGGCAAGACCACCAGCTGGAAGGGGGCACCTGAGCCCCTGCCCCTGCTCCCCACAGGGACCGCAGAAGCAGAAGGTGCCAGAGTCCCGGCTCACTGCAGACGGTCACACCAAGTGGCTTGTGAAGAGGAAGATCAAGGCTTTCTACACGGATGTGGTGGCTGAGGATCTGAGAAGCGGTGTCCAGATGTTAATCCAGGTAGACCTTGGCCATCAGTCATCATGGCCCCCCCTCTTCCATCAAAGCTCGAGGGGCTCTGACCCCTCTCCCTGATCTCCGGGCACCCTCCCCTTGGCATCGCTCTGCCGTGGAGTCTGTCTGTCCCTGCTGAGGGGTCTCATGGGGACCCCTCTTCGCAGGCTGCTGGCCTTGGGAAGATCAGACCCAACATCCTGGTGCTGGGCTACAAGAGGAACTGGCGGACGGCATCGCCGCAGAGCCTGGAGGACTACGTGGGCATCCTGCAGTACGGCCACGTGGGCTCCTCTGGCATGCGGCAGTGGCCCTGCGGTTGGGTGCGGGGACGCTGCGGCCATCTGCTCAGGGTCTGGCTGGGCTGGCAGTGCCCCCCAACATCAGCCGGTCACTATTAACTGCCTCCTCCTCCTCCTCCCTCCTCCCAGCGACGCTTTCGATTTCAAGTACGGGGTGTGCTTAATGAGAATGAAGGAAGGGCTGAACGTTTCCCGAGTGATGCAGGCTCACGGTAAGCTGTTTGGGGCAAGCAGGGATGCTCGGAGATGCAGGACTTGCCAGGTGGCAGTGTGTCTGCAGGCAAAGGGCATCCGAAAAGGATGAGGACAGCGGAATGCTGCCCATGCTCTTCTCCTCCCTCCCCAGTTAACCCCCTGTTTGAGGCAGCGGAGCTCCCAGAGAACGGCACTGGCAGCAGAGCAGCCCTGGGCACAGGTTGGTCCTGGTTTGGGGCTCCCTGAAGCATTTCTGAGGATTCTTTTCATAGAATCATAGAATCCCTAAGTTGGAAAAGACCTTTGAGATCATCAAGTCCAACCTTACATGTCCACTATTAAATCACATCCCTAAGCATGTCACCTACCCATCTTCCAAACACCTCCAGGGATGGGGACTCAACCACCTCCCTGGGCAGCCTCTGCTAGTGAACCCTTCCCGTAAAGAAGTTTTTCCTAATATCCAGTCTGATCCTGTCTTGGTGCACCTTGAGGCCATTTTAGGGGAGTCAGGTTTGCAGGTAGAGGTGTGAGGATCAGGACCAGGGCCAGGAGGGAGCGGTGCCTTGCCCAAGGTGAGCAGCGCCGCTTCCCAACACCAGAACCCTCCTGCCCTGCCAGCAGACTCTGCCACTTTGAGAAGCGCGCAGCAGGCGAGCACCGTCTTCCAGAGTGAGCAGGGCAAGAAGACCATTGACATTTACTGGCTCTTCGATGATGGAGGTAACATTCATCTTTGGCTGCCGTGGCTCCTTGCTGTCCGTCTGTCCAGCTAAGGTGAACCCAGCACCTCTATCCTGGTGCCCAGCCTTGCCCTGGTGAGCCTGCAGGGTTGCTGCTGCCATGTGTCCCACCGGGTGTTTTGGGGACAGGTCTCACGCTGCTCATCCCTTACCTCCTGGGGCGCAAGAAGCGCTGGGGAAAGTGCAAAATTCGGGTGTTCGTTGGTGGGCAGATCAACAGGATGGACGAGGAGAGGAAGGCGTAAGTCGTGGTGGTTGTGCACACCCCACAGTCATAGAATCACGGAATCATAGAACCATAGAATCATAGAATCACCAGGTTGGAAAAGACCCATCGGATCATTGAGTCCAACCATTCCTATCAATCACTAAACCATGTCCCTCAGCACCTCATCCACCCATCCCTTAAACACTTCTAGGGAAGGTGAATCAACCCCCTCCTTGAGCAGTCTCTGCCAGTGCCCAATGACCCTTTCCGTGAAATATTTTTTCCTAATGTTCAGCCTGAACCTCCCCTGGTGGAGCTTGAGGCCATTCCCTCTCATCCTGTCCCCTGTCACTTGGGAGAAGAGCCCAGCTCCCTCCTCTCCAAAACCTCCTTTCAGGTAGTTGTAGAGAGCAATGAGGTCTCCCCTCAGCCTCCTCTTCTCCAGGCTAAACACCCCCAGCTCTCTCAGCCATTCCTCATAAGCAACTCTTGGCCACATAGTCACCACCATTGTCCCCATAGGTGGCTGGCAGAAGCTGCTTCCAACCCCGACACACCCAGATTTCACTCTAACAGGCTCTGATCTGGCTGCTTTGCCTCCTCTGAAAAGCAATGTGATTGCAGGGTGGGGAAAACCCCAGAGCAAAGTGGGGATGGGAGCAGGTGTTTGCCAGGGCAAGTACTTGCTCAAACCACCGTGCCCTGCTCATTTTTGGAAAATGTGTCCTTTTCCCGCCGGCAGGATCGTCTCTCTGCTGAGCAAGTTCCGCCTCGGCTTCCACGAGGTCCACATCCTCCCAGACATCAACCAGAAACCCCGTCCGGAGCAGTAACCACCCTCCTCTCCTTCTCCCCACCCCAGCACCCCCAAACTAGCCCGGACCCCCTTCTCTGGCACCATCTGCTTGTCTTGCAGCATCAAGAGGTTCAATGACCTGATCGCTCCCTTCAGGCTGAATGACGGCTTCAAGGACGAGGCCGTGGTGCACGAGATGAAGCAGGCCTGTCCCTGGAAGATTTCTGATGAGGAGGTCGATATAAACAGAGCCAAGGTAGCACGGGTGCTCCCACAGGTTCTCCTGCTTTTGAGGTAAAACTCAAGTCCTATTGGAAACAATTACTTTGCGTTTGCCAACTCTCTTTGCTCCACAGTCACTCCGACAAGTGCGGCTGAACGAGATCTTGCTGGATTACTCGCGGGACGCGGCGCTCATAGCCATGTAGGTGCCAGCAATGCCCTCGTGATGGTTTCTTGACCCATAGAAATGGTCCCCCTGGACGTTCCCCCTCCCATGTTCTGCACAGGGACACCCTGGAGAAGACCCCACCACTGCAGGGCAAGCCCTTGGAGGGCACCAAGGGGTCCAGCTTGGGTCCCGTTTTGGGGGGAGGACGTGGTGTTGACCCTTCTAAGGGAAATAACCTGCAAATCAGCACTGGGCTGAGAGAGGGGCTAAGGATTGAGCTCGGCTCAACAGGGTGGCCGGAGGTGGCTGTGGCTCACGTGGCCCCTCGCTGCCGCTGCAGCACGTTGCCCATTGGCAGGAAGGGTCGCTGCCCCAGCTCCCTCTACATGGCCTGGCTCGAGACCCTCTCGCAGGACCTGCGGCCCCCTGTCATCCTCACCCGGGGAAACCAAGAGAACGTGCTGACCTTTTACTGCCAATAAAGCCTCAAGGAACCCTGCCGACTCAGGCTGTGAATTTTTCAGGCCAGTTTTGATCTCAGAGCAGAATTTACTTGCCGCAGGGGGGCTGGAGGATCAGCAAAGATGCCTGGTCACCAGCTCTCAGCTGCCATCCTCTTACCGAGACTTGTTTTGCCATCTTAATCATTGTACATAGATAGAAAAATAACACAGCTCCCACAGTGCAGGCATCACTTCAGCCCGAGCCGCGCAGGCAAGGGGGCCCCACCCTGCGAGCAGCAAGGGCACAGTGGGACCCTCTGCCTGCTCCCCAAGGGGACGGCAGGAGGATGTGCCAGGGGAGGGTTAGGTAGGACATAAGGCAAAGGTTCTTCACCCAGAGCTTGGTGGAGCCCTGGAACAGCCCCCAGGGAGGCAGTCCCAGTGCCAAGCCTGACAATATTCCAGAAGCATTTGGACAACGCCCTCAGACACAGTTGGGGTTTTCCTGTGCATGGACAGGCGTTGGATTCAAGGATCCTGTCGGGTGTCCAAGCCAGGACATTCTCTGTCCACAGCACCGGCAAACACTCTGTCCCAGCGTGGGAACTGCCCCAGGGGGATGGGAGCAGGTCAGCACCGAACCCAGGGGCTGTGGGGACCCTGCACGTCCACCTGGGTAAGGGGACTGCTGGGGACTTGAAACAGGAGTCACCTGCCAAGCAGGAGCGTGGTGCCACCACAAGCACTGACGAATTGCAATTAACCACCACACTTCCTAGCGTAGACTGCCCCCATGCAAGGAAGGAACAAGGCTCATTTCCAAATGAATAACCCAGGCCCTCTTTTCACACCACAAGAAAAACACACAACTTGGTTCACTTTGATCATTACAGAATTTACTGCTAATCACCACCAGGATTAGAAGTGTCAGTAGAAAAATAAAATTTACAGAGTTTTCTATCATACAAAGATTTGTTCATGACAAACGCAGTCGTTAGAGAGCTAGGAACCTGGCCGGTACCTAAACCAGCCCAGCATGGAGGATGTTTGCACACAGAAAGCAGGGCCATGACTCTCAGCTCGAGCTGCGATGTTTATCCAGGGCAGGCAGCTTCTCCAAAAGGTGTTTCCTCAGCTGCCGCTCCTGCCTGGCCCAGCACACCTCAGCACTGATGCTTTTGCAAGCTCTTCGTGGCTTCTGGCAAGTTGGATGGAGCAAAGTCTACTGACACCTGCTGAAAACTTAAGGGATTCCTCTCCTCGCTCAGGATTAGGAGCACAAAGGACAGATAATACCGACACTGTGGGAGGGGAGGAAACCGCTGGCACTGATCAATCTGACCAAGACTGCTCCTCCTTCCCACCTGGATCTCGTTTTACTGGAAACAGAGGCCAGGAAGGCAGCCAGGGGAGTGGAAGATGCTCTGCAAGTACCCAGGTGACACAAAGAACTCGCCCCCAGTGCTAATACCTGTCAAGACAAGTCAGCAGCCGAGCATTCACCTTGCATGCAAACACTCCCTGACAATCCCACAGTGCCTGGGCACAGAGCGGCACCATCGGCTACGACAGCTCAGATTACTATGAGTGGCCAAGCAGCTGACCCTTCAGGTAAAGCAGAACTCTCTCAAAACCGACTTTTGGAGATAAGTGGGTAGAAACCAGGAAGTTTTCAGTTTGCTCGGCACTGAGTGATTCTATAGAGCAATTTTCATTCATTTGTTCTGAGCTCCGAGTAGCCTGGATTTCTCCTGCATGCCACACGGGGAAAGAGGAAAACAGCAGGTGCCTAAGACACTAGTTTCTAGCATCACCTGAAAGGTAAGACCAGACCTGCCCCCCTCTAAGTCCCATGAGGGACTTTTAACCCATCCAGGAACACACAGGATAAGTCACATGATCTAAACCAGGCACCCCGGACACATGCTGTGTATGCAGCTGGTTGAAATAAGAAGCGGGGATGAAGAACAGACCTCTAGAGAGATCATTATTCCTGCTTTTTCACTGGGGGCAGAAGTGTAGAGGGAAGGAGAAGCCTATTGTTCTCCCGGGGGATGCAGTGGTAGGAAGAACGGCTCCCTACAAGCAGCACAGCCTGTAGGGTGCTCTGAAGATCCAGGGTTTAGTTTACATCACACCTCCTGGACCTCACCCACCTAAGGACACATATTATGCATGGCTTTATTCCTTGACCTAAAAAATACCAGCAAATGGGCTAAAATTTAGAGTAATCTCAGTAAGTAGCTCCTGAAAAGCACCTCTTGCCATCAGCTCCACTCAGCAGAACTTAGAGCAGAGAGAGAAATTCTTTTTTGTGCTATGCACAGGGCTCTGTTGGGGTTTGTTTCAGCACAGAGGGCGTGGGGTTTGTGGCAGGTAATTGGCCTAACAAAATGTTGCAGGTACAGAAGGGGAGCTCGTTTGGAAACCAAAGGATTTCAGCAAATCCACAGGCTGGACACAGAGGGTGTCTTGCCTCGACTGCCCTGGCAACTGTCAGCTGGTACCGAACAAGCAAAGCCACGCGGCCACCTGAATCCTGGGGTTCAACCTCTGCTTCCTCAGGGGCCCTAAAAATCAGCTCCTAGCGAGCACCCAGACAGCGACCCAAGAGCTCATGGTGAGAGGGCAGATGGTGGAGTTAGCTAAAAGTCACTTAAAACAAAACAGACTAAAACAATTCATCAGGGGAGCTCATGCTGCCTGCAGGGAAGGGTTGGTCTGCGGCTGCCTTCACATGGCTCATCCCTGACAGACACAGGAATCACCAGGCTCTTCCCAGGACCCTCACAGACGTCCTACCCACCACTGGGGGCTGGATGCCAAAAATGCTGCGTGCTCCCTGCCTCCACACTTGGGAAGCTCCAAATTGCAGCAACCCGGCACAGCCACTGAAGCACCAGCATGCTGAGTTTGAGAAGAGCCGGACAGCGGTGTTTACAGATCAGCAAAGACACCCATTTCCACCTCTCCAGTGTAAACACGTTCAGGAAGCAAAAGGAGAATGGGGAAGGTTAAAAATACACATTTCCTCCAGAGCCTGCGAGCAATAGCGCGCGCACACAGGCGCCCTGGGATTTCTCGCAAGTGTCACCATAATAAAATTCATAAAACCAGAGATCCTTTTCAAGCTGTTGCATTCACCGTCACAGCTCTTGGCCACAAATCTCATCTGCCTAGAAGTTATTTTTAATCTCGCTGCTCCCAAATTAACTACGACCAAGAAAGTTTGGGCCAGGAAGAAAGCAAACTAAGTTCCTCATTTAAAAAATTCACATTAAAAGAGCTTCAGGTTCACTGCGAAGAAAGCAGCAAGAGGTCAAAGCATTAAGTGAGCTCCAAATACACTACGTCATTCTGTAGAAATGTTTCTACCCCAGAACAGCCAGCGTCACATCTCAGTTCCATCCTGCTGCTACAACTCATCACTGGTAAAAGGTACCTCGGCCTCCTCCTCCAGAAGCACTTTCCTTACCCTCCAGAGACATAAAGTTTTGCTTGGCACTTAATGTTACCAAAAAGTAACAAAATTCACAATTTTAAGCTTAGTTTCAAGCCACTCTGGGGGCAGGAGCAGGCCTTCACGTATCCTTTGGCCAGCGGAGAAAGCACACAGCCTCGAGCTGTGCTTCCTTGTGATCTTCTCGAGTCGGCAAAGGCGGCAGATCCTTTGCTTTTCCACTGGTTTGTTCTCTCTAGCGTCTGAAGAAGAGCTAGAGAGTGGCTAAAATACGCAGAAACGAAACCACCACCACGCAGAACGTCTGCCCCACTCCTAAAATGAGGGCTTCAAAGGGAATCATTTTTTTCCCTGCAGCTCTGTAAACTCCAGCAATGGCAGCACCTATAGAGAGGGGGAAAAGCCAAAATGTGAATGTGTGATCAGCCACCGTGAGACAGGCATGGCTGTACCGCCAGGATGAAGAGAGAAGTATCTGAGGATTTGAGGCTGAGGCAGAGGACAGGAGGGCTAGCAGAGCCGGGGCTCTGAAACCCCCTGCACTGGCCTGGGTTTGCCGTGACAGACCTCAGCCAGTAACCAACATGTGCTGGTGGCAGTGGGCAAACTGGTGGGGAAACTCCACTGAGGCCTCCAGATAGTGAGGCGATTGGGCAGTTTTGGACACGATCTCCTCACAAGACACCCAATGCCAGAGCCCACAAGCTACAAATGTTACCCGGGTTGGAACCTGTAGAATCATGGAATGGTTTGAGTTGGAAGGGACCTCAAAGTCCATCCAGTTCCATCCCCTGCCATGGGCAGGGACACCTCCCACTGCATCAGGGGCTCTGAGCCCCATCCAACCTGGCCTTGAACACCTCCAGGGATGGGGCAGCCACCACTGCTCTGGACATGGATCAGGGCCTCCCCACTCTCACAGGAAAACATTTCATCCTCAGATCTCATCTCGATCTCCACTCTTTCAGTTTAAAACCATTCCCCCTTGCCCTATCCCTGCACACCCTATTCAAGAGCCCCTCCCCAGCTTTCCTGAAGACCCTTTCAGTACCGGAAGATGCTCTGAGGTCTCCTCGGAGCCTTCTTTTCTCTATAATCCTAAATCCTTGTAGTCATTACTGGGGTTTATACTGGCTGAGATTACTATTTCATGTGCCACAGCCAAAGCATGGGTGAGAGGGGTACATAACCCAAACACTAATCTCCTCTCTTCCCTAGGGAACACCACAGTTTAGGGCACTCCCAAAGGCCACCCCTGATCCTTGTGGAGCCACCCACCCCCTACTTTCAAGGATCTACCGTACTCGTCAGGATGCCTGCAGTGATGGGTCCCACGATGCCCATCAGCAGGAGGCTCACGGACATGAACCGGCCGTACTTGTGGTGCCTGAGTGTGAAGAGCGCTAGCAGAGCAGCGGGGACATGGAAGGAGAGGGAGGAGACCAGAGCCCATAGGAAGACACCGTACCACATCTCTGTGGAAAGAAGGGTGCGTGGGTGACTTGAGGGGTCAGGACTGCTTGGGGGTAAAAAGGGTGGCTCAGGGGGCCAGGAGAGGGAAGAAGCAGTTTTGGGGGCATGGGGTTGGATCTGAGGGGCAAGAGATTGGCTTGGGGGACCATGGGGACAGCTCAGGGGCAGCAGGGGTGGTTCATGGAGGCCAGAAGGCAGCCTGGGGGACAGTGGGGGTGGCTCATACAGTGTGAGGGCAGCTCAGGGAGGCAGGATGACAGCTCAAGGGTAGCAGAGGTGGTTCATATGGTGTGAGGGTGGCTTAGGGAACCACAGAGGTGGCTCGAAGGGCCGTGAGGGTGGCCCGGGGGGGCAGCGGGGGTGGCTTAGGAGGGCCATGGGGCAGCTGAGGGCCCATGAGGGCAGCTCCGAGAGGCACATGGGCCGTAGGGCGGCTCGGGGGAAAGTGGGGGTAGCTCAGGGCAGCAGGAAGACAGCTCGACGGCTTGTATAGTGTCAGGGCGGTCTAGGAACCACGGGGGGAGCTCGGGGACAACAGAAGTGGCTCGACGGAGGCGGGAGAGCGGCTTAGGGGGGGCCATTGGGCAGCTGAGGGCCCAGGAGGGCAGCTCAGGGGCAGCGGGAGCGGCTCAGAGGGTGGAGGAAGGGGAAAGAGGGGCCTGGGCGCGTCCATGCCCCCGCTCCCGGGTCGGTACCTGGGAAGGTGGCGAGCGGGCTGGAGTAAGTGGTGCCGTTGCCCACGCGGGGCACCAGGCGGAGGCTGAGGATCTGCTGCAGGAGCCCCCCGCCGCCCGGCTCGCCGCCCTCCATCCCCTCGCCGCCGCCATCCGCCGCCCTCCGCCCGCCGGGCCCGGCCAACGGGGCGGCGCCCTCCCCGGCAGCGTCGCCAGCCAATGGCCGCCGGCCGCAAAGCACGCCGGGAGTCGCCGCTTCCGGCCCGGCAACCACCGCTTCCTGCTCGGCAGCCCCTGGTTGGGGGCGCTCTAGCCCGCCGGAGGCTCGCCCGTCACTGGCCGCCGAGGCGCGGGGGGCGCTCTAGCCCGCCGGAGGCTCGCCCGTCGCTGGCCGCCGAGGCGCGGGGGGCGCTCTAGGCCGCTGGAGGCTCGCCTGTCGCTGGTCGCTCAGGCGGCCGGCAGCATGTCGGGCTCCGAGCAGGGCTCCGAGCTGTACTCGTCGGCCGAGGACGAGGACTACGTGCCCTCTGGTGAGCGGCAGGGTCCCGGACGCGGCCCCCGCCTCAGTCCGGCCCCCTTACCGGTACCGGTCTCGGTCCTTGTCCCGGCCTTTCCCCCTGTCCCTTTCTCTGTCCTTTTCCCGGTCCCAGTCTCTTTCCTGGTCCCCTTCCCCGTCCCGTTCCGTTCCCAGTCCTGGTGTCGGTCTTTTTCCCCGTCCCTTTCACAATGCCTTTCCTGGCCTCGCACTCAGTCCTTTTCCCAGCCCCTTTCTCAGTCTTGATCCCTTTTCCCTCTCCCTTTCCCCGTCCCAATCTCTTACCGAGTCCCTTTTCTAGTCTTAGTCCCTTTTCCCTCTCCCTTTCTCTGTCCCAATCTACTACCTGGCCCCTTTCCCAGTCTTGGTCCCTTGCCCTGTCCCAGTCTTTCCCAGCCCCTTTCCTGGTCTTGGTCCCTTTCTTTGTTCCAATCTCTTTCACAGTCTTGGTCCCTTTCACTGTCCCTTTCCCTGTCCCATTTGCTTCCCTGGTACCTTTCCTTGTCTTGGTCCTATTTCCCTGTCCTAATTTCTTTTCCAGCCCCTTTCCCTGCCCCAATCTCTTTCCTGGTCCTGGTTCCTTTCCCTGTCCCAATCTCTTTCCCAGCCCCTTTCCCTGTCCCAATCTCTTTCTCGGCCCCTTTCCCTGTCCCAGTCTCTTTCCCGGTCCCTTTCCCTGTCCCAGTCTTCTAGTCCCTTTCCTGGTCTTGGTCCCTTCCCCTGTCCAATCTCTTTACTGGTCCCTGTCTTGGTCCTGGTCTTGGTCCCAGTGCTGGTGCTGACCGGCTGTGCTTGCAGGTGCGGAGTACAGCGAGGACGACGTGAGCGAGCTGGTGCGGGAAGATGAGGACACGGTGGTGGCCACCAACCCCCTGCCTGCCCGCAGCAGGAGGAGCGCCCGCCGCCCCGCCAGCAGGTACAGCTACCCCAGTTCCACTGGGACACTGATTCCCAGGAGGGAGAACCCACCTCAGTCTGGTTTGGGGACACCAAGGTGCTGAGGAACACAATTCTTCTTTACGGTTTAGCATCAGAGATGGAGATCCTCAGGCTGGGGAGGCTCCGTGCCTAGAAGCCCTCCCAGCAGCTGGTTGTTTCCCTTTTAATGAGACTTTTTACCTGCAAAGCCCTTCTCACTGCTTTTGGGCCCCTCACTCCAAGAACATTGAGGGGCTGGAGCATGTCCAGAGAAGGGAATGGAGCTGGGGAAGGGTCTGGAGTGCAGGGGTTATGAGGAGGGGCTGAGGGAGCTGGGGCTGTTCAGCCTGGAGAGGAGGAGGCTGAGGGGAGACCTCATTGCTCTCTGCAGCTCCCTGAAAGGAGGTGGGTGCTGGTCTCTTCTCCCAAGTAACAAGTGATAGGATGAGAGGAAACGGCCTCAAGTTGTACCAGGGAAGGTTTAGATTGGATATTAGGAAAACTTTCTTCACCAAAGGCTTCTCAGGCACTGGAATAGGCTGCCCAGAGCTGTGATGAGGTCACCATGCCTGGAGATATTTAAAAGGCAGGTAGATGGGGTGCTCAGGGGTATGGTTTAGTCGTAGACAGGTATAGTTGGATGCAATGATCTTAAAGGTCTTTTCCAACCAAATGATTCTATGATTCTTGGTGCTGTGTAGACATTGTTTACATTTGGTTCCCGTCCTGCCCAAGTTCTCCTGTCCTCGTGCTCCCTACAATATCACAGAGTCTATTATATCCTTACCGATCCCTGCACACACATGCTGGGCCACTTTTGGGGTGACCTGCCTCCCTCTTCCTGGATTTTCTGAACAGCATCACCTTTTAATTAAGTAGCTTCACCCCCAAGATTAGGGGAGATCTCCCAGGTGGGATGTCACAGCTAGAATATGAAATACCATGTTGCTTCCCACATACTTATGGATCAGCTCTGCAATAGTGTTGCAGCACCTCAATATATTTTTTTTTTGCATCCATTTCCAGGAAGAAGAAGAAGGGACGTCTCCTGCTAGAGCCTGAGGAGAGAGAGGAAGAAAAGGCTCAGCAGAACGAAGAGCAGGAGGAAGAGGAAGAAGATAGTGCAGAGCAGGTGGAAAGAAACAGAGAAGAAGAAATAAAAAAGAAAGAGGATGCTCTTTGGGCCAGTTTCCTTAGCGACGTGGGACAGAAACCCAAAGTAACGCAAGCTAACAAGGTAACAGAGGCCTGGGCCTTCACCCTGGGAATGTGGGAAGGGCCTGCTGCTTTAGCACTTCTAGATGTCAATCAGAGCTGGGAAGAGGCTGGGTTTACCCTGCCCCTGCTCTCTGGAGCCCCACCCTGGTGCAAACTGTAAGCTGCTGGTTTCCTTCCAGCTTGGGAGGTCTGTGATCTGCTCCTGGAGCTGCTTGTCAGCATCTTGGAGTGTCCCACAGTGCCCTCTTGGCTTCTCTTCCAGTCCTGGATTCCTCTTGTGCCATAGAAGCAGCACAATGAGTTTTGATTGGAGTTGTGCTTGTGGACACAGCTCTCCCCTCAGGTTTGTGCAATTCCTGATGTTCAAAACCAAAGAGAGACTGTTTGTGTGAGTGGGAAGGCAGAAGAGACAGCTGACACCTCTGTGCCTTGACCTTCAGCCACGTGTAGTGAGGGGGTCTGGGAGATACTGTGTGTTGGCATGGACATGTGTAACAGGAGTGAATCCAGCTTCCTCTGGTCACTTTTATAAACTGTTAATATCCTCTCTCTGTCTGCAGAGGTTTTCTGTAGAGAGTTCAGCGTGTAATCAGTTATTGAAAAGGATTTGGTTCTTATCAAATGCATGTATGTGCTTTGCAAAACCTTTCACGCTGAAGGTGACAGAAGGGATGAAGTTACCAAAACTAACCCTCTGCTGTTAGAGTTGTCTTTGTTTTTCCTGAGTGGTCAGCCAAAAAAAAACTTTGCAACAAAGGTCTGGACTCTTGACTTGCTGGTGCCTGACAAGTACTGTTCTTGCTGTGTAAAGCTCCTTTCTACAACTGTTGGGAGGTTGCAGAACAAGTGTGATTGTGTAATCTTTGTGTGCAGCTTTTAGAAGAAGAGTCCTTTTCGTCAGAACCCTTGTGCTTCTCTCCACCTTGATTGTTACTAGCTGAGCAGCTGAGATGGTTACTGATGAAATTGGAGAGGAGGAGAGAGGAAAAGTTCTCTTGAGAGCAATTCTGCTTTCATGGGCAGATCACAGAGATGTGAGTAGTCCTTGAGAGTTCCTCCACAGTTTAGGACAATTTATGGAGAAGTGCAGTTCCTCTGTTCTCGTTGCGAACTTCTTTACCTGCATATGATATGTCTGCTGGAAGATCTCTGCAGTGTGTGGTTGATTTAGAGCAAGAATTTTGGGGTTTGCTTTGACTGTTTATAGAGTCTGAGGGTTTTTTTGTGTAGGCTGTTAAAATCTGTAGCTTTGACTGAGTAAATTAAGAGACATTGTTAACAAATAGCTTAATAAAGATAATTCCCTGTCATATCAAAGAAGTGTTATTGACAAGTAGCTTAATATCTTCAGCGTTCTCTGTGAAGATCAACTTTGCTTTTCCTGCTGTTGGGTTTTGTTGTTCTATGTCCTTGAGTGAAAATAAACCTGTTTCTGTGTAATCTACTCTGGTAGCTTTACTGCCTGGTAGTGCTTAGTTTAAGAGAACTGAGTCTTCAGGCTTTTGCTTGCTTTCTGAATCACAGTGCATATTCTTAACCCTTCCTAAATTTAATTACAATTTCACTTCTCGTTTTGGGTCTATTTTGATCCTGGAGCTCTGCTGACAGCCTGGAGCCAGGGTGGAGAAGTTTCTTCTGGTCACAGAGGCGTTTGTTTCCTTTATCTTGTCTGTGGGGACTTGTTTCGACCAGCCAGCCTAAACCTTAGTGCTGCCTGAGGTCTGCCTTGGGTCCTTGGCCCCTTGAGGTCAAAATTTGGCTTGATCTCTCAAGTGTTTTGCTTTCTCCTTCGTATGTTTTACAGGCTGAAGAAGAGAAAAGTGGGAACAAGGTTCAGGAGAAACCAAAGGAGTCCGAGAAACCAAAAGATTCAGGAAGAGTGACAATCACCAAAGTGTTTGATTTCGCTGGTGAGGAAGTCAGGTAAGCTGGCAGATGTGATGTGTCTGCTGCAGGCTCAGTGCAGACAGGGAAGCACAGTGTGTCCTTTTTTCTTTACACTTTATTTTCATCATGAGCACGTACAGACCTCGAGGAAAATGAGGCCAAGATTTTTCTGCCTCAGGACCGCACAGTGTCCTTATATACAGACCTCAGTCTTCAATCAACTTCAAAACATGCCTGTAAATTCACTTAGGCTTCTCGGTCTGGACAGTGTGTAAAGTAGTTGGCAGAGCCTCCTGGTGGCAAGACAAGGAGAGAACTATGTATGGCCCCGCAGGGATGCAGTCGTGTGTTTTATCCCTTCAGTCTAGACCAGGTGCTGTGCTGGGGGCAGGATGTTTGCCGGCACTTTCCCTGGTGATGCGCACAACTGGTACAAAGATCTGAAGGCAGTAAGAGGCGTTTTTGCCGAATGGACTAATAGCTGAGTGTTTTTACCTCTGAAACAGCGGCAGCAAAGGTGTTGGGGTAGGTAAAGTCATTCTTTAGGCTGTTTGGCTTGCAAGGTGCCTCACTGCGAAAAGGGCAGTAGTTTTATAAACAGATAAGACCAGAACTGAGGGGTCTCAGTAAACCCACGCGAGATCCGAGTGCCCCGTGACCTTGTAGTTATTACCATGGTGAATTGTTTTTTCGGCTGTAGCTGTAAATCTGGTTTTGCCAGAGGAGAATTTTGCCTCTGTGTTGTGTGGCAGCAGAGGGCAGCAACTCCCAGCAATAACACCCAGCGCTGCCTGAATCTGGAGGAGGAAGCAGAGCAGGGGCTTCCGCTGCTCTTGATTTTCATGTCAGTGCTGCTGCCTGAGCTGTTTGAAAAATCTGAGAACCATGAGTCACAGCAGCAACTCTCCTGTTTCGTTGCACAATCCAGGCTGTAGGAATACCCTTCATTCACCAGAGAATTTGCAAAGAACAGTGCCACTGAAGCTTTTCTGAGAGAGAGCATCCATCATCCCCTTTCTGCAAAGGAAAGGGCAAGTCTTTCTCTTAGACAGAGAAAAATCTGTAGCAGAATTACAGACAGAAATCTGTCTTCTGATGTACACTCCCCTTCTCAGCTGCCAGCTTGCTTGTTCCTAATTTTCCTGTTTTTTTTTTTCTGGTTCAAGCACAATGTCTGACCAGATGAGAATGGATGAAGCTGTAGGATAATCAGGGCTGTCATACAAAAGCCTTGTTGGGTTCTGATGTATCACTAGGTGGCACCCAGTAAAGCTGCCTTCCTGGTGATGTGGGGTTGCGTGAAACCAGCAATTTTACTGAGGTCTGGACGTGTCCATCTGTGTGTTGTGAGGGCATGTCATGTCCTAACATGAGCATGGAGATGTATCACGTAAGAGAGGGTTGATTTACAGGGAAACATGCCTTGTAGGCTTGCTTCAGGGCATGAATCCTCCACTTGTGGAAAGGAATTCTGTTTGTGCAATGTTTTGTGAGACAAAGGACCCTTGAAAGTAGGGAGCTAGTAAAAAACATCTGCCTTGAACCTTCTTGTTTACCTGCCTGTATAAAAAGTAGCCTCAGATAATTCTGATTTAAGCGTAGAATTACCCAGGTGCTGGTCCAATCCTAGCATTCCAGATTTTGCATGGTGGTTACAGATTGGCTTTGCCAGTGCTGTTCTTGCTTTTATTGGTAATATTAATTGAAGGGGTGGGGGAAACTTTCTCTGTGCTGCATAAAGGGTCATGATCTGAGGGCTAGAGCACCTTCCGGACAAGGATGGGCTGAGAGAGGTGGGGTTGTTCAGCCTGGAGAAGAGAAGCCCCTGGGGAGACCTTAGAGCAGCTTCCAGTACTGAAAGGGGCTCCAGGAAAGCTGGAGAGGGGCTTTTGATCAGGGATTGCAGGGGCAGGACGAGGAGGAATGGTTTTAAGCTGAAAAGGGGAGATTGAGACGAGATCTTAGGAAGAAGTGTTTTGCTGTGAGGGTGGGGAGGCCCTGATCCATGTCCAGAGCAGTGGTGGCTGCCCCATGTCTGGAGGGGTTCAAGGCAGGTTGGATGGGGCTTGGAGGCCCTGATGCAGTGGGAGGTGTCCCAGCCCATGGCAGGGGGTTAGAACTGGATGGGCTTTAAGGTCCCTTCCAACTCGAACTGTTCTGTGCACAGAACTTGTTCAGGGCTCCCAAGGTGCTGAGTTTGTGCTTTTGACTGCAATATCTTATCTGTAGTTTTTCATAATTATAGTAAGTAAAGTTTCCAAGTCAGATGAAGGCATAGTTTTTTGCACCAGTTGCTTTCCCAGTGTATGTGCTGCTCAGTACTAACTGTTTCCTTGGGGAACTGCAAAGGAATCAATACAAGTTCCTACTTATTTTTCATGGAAGAGGCAGAAGCTGGAGCCTGGGTGACAATGAGATTGCAATCCTGCCAAGCACCAAGGCTAATATATTTTTTGTTTACAGCAGATATTTTCTCAACACTTTACAGCGCCAGCAACAGAAAGTTTGCAGTGAGGTCTGGAGGACTCTGCCAGTTCCAGAGTTACAACATGTTGCATTATTAAGCTCGTTGGTAAAAGAGTGTACCACTGTATTCAATGCATTTGCCCCCTTGAATTTTGTGATAGTCAAAGATGACTCTTTTGTGGCGTTTGCTACATCTCGCATCTCTAAATGTTTTACACTGTTAGCTGTGGTTGGAATATAAGGAGTTATCACTGCTTACAGCTCCTGGCAGTTCCCTGTAGCAGCAGAAGGTGAAGGCCAGCGGGCTGCTATTTATTTAGAAGAGCTGGAGGTTGTCTTTGCGTGACCCTAGTGTCTGCAAATGCTCTGAATACCAAACACTGGCTTCCTTGCCTGGGGAAGCAGCTGGCAAATTGTTAGTTACAAAGGCCGACACACGGTAGTTGTGTGTGTGTGTGCGTTTCTGGATTGAAATAACTGAAATGAGAGAGCCGCCTCCGTTGCTCTCCTTTCTTCGTGGTTTGAGGCTACTTCTGAGTGTTGCTCTTTTGAAAGCTTGAGGAGAATTTAGATCAGTATTTAAGCGCTGATAGATTCAGGGCACAAATTTCAACAGTCTGCTCATTGAAGCTCTTAACAGAAGATCATTTAGTCCTGATCTCATGTTGCACAACAGTTTATTTTCTCCTGTGTGGTATAATCTCTGGCTTGGTTGGGGTAGCAGAAGTCTTCTGAAAGGAATCTCTAGCTACAGGGTTGTACTAGAATAGTGGAAGACTTTCCTCTTTAAGCTGTCAGCTTCCCTATAGGTTATTGTTGCACTTAGTGTCCATTTTGATTAGTCTGTGCTTGTACTGGTTGCTAATGCTAAACATCAAGTTCAGAGTATTCTAAATTACCCCTTACCAAATAAAGAATTAAGTGTAGTGGCTTTACATTTTATAAAATACATTATTTATTATTACCTTGTAAACCAAAAGCTGTTGAATCCCAGAACCTAGAAACAACCTTTAACTGATTTCTGTGTTTTCTAGTTGTGACTTTTCTGTCTGCTTTTCATTCCTCCCTAGTATTAAATAGATGAGGAGCAGCAGGTGGCTGTCACCCGAATGGCTGTAATTGTGGGCTGTGGGAGCAATTTGCAGGGGCAGTTCAGCATCTAAGTGGAAGTTCAAGTCATTTCTCACTGGCAAAGGAAACTGAAGCTCCTTTGAAACCTCTGGTTTATGAACTGGCCTCGTGATGCAGGGAATTGGGTCCCTGTTGCCAGGGTTTATCTGTTGCAAAACGTGATTGGTGTATGCTGAGGTTTGTTTTTTCTTTGGCAATCCAAACTTGTCTGTCTTTAAACCGCTGCTGTGCTCAGTGTATCAAAATGTTTCTTCTGCTCTGCTTCCATGAAAGTCAAGGTTGTGTCTGCCCAGGACTGCAGCAGGACGCAGCGCTCGTACCTGGAGCTATCCCCGTCCTCTGGTGTCAGTCCCAGTCAGCATAACAGCATGTGAGGGGAGAACAAAGATGAGTTATTGAATGCCAGCAGGAGTAGGTTTGAGTTTGAAACATCTTCTGTGTACCCTCACAGGCCTTGTGGGAGGCAAAACAATGCTGAGGAGAGTAATGTGGTCCGGCTTAAGTGCCAGTTCAGTAATGGGAGGCTTGTGTTTGATGCCCTGCTTTATTCCTACATTACAAATTCCAAATAAAGGGCTCAAAACTAGAAGCTTCTCATTTCTGTGCATGAGCTTTGTTCGTGTGGTTTAAACCCAAAGCTTTACATGCTTGTGTTATTCTTCTGGTGGGAATACTGGTATTGCGGAGATGCTGTACAGTACTAATAGTGTTGTGTTGGCAAAACCATGGCTTGTGCTGCTTCAGTGACCCTTGGCCACTTTCTTGCGTGCATGGACCTTGCAGCCAAGCCAAAGTGAGGCCATAGCAGGGCTCCACTTTCCATCTGTCACTGGGAAGAGCCCTGCTCTTTTGCTGGAATCTGGCAAGGCATTCATGTCACAGCTCCCTTTACTTTCCCACAAGGCTATCTTCTCTAGGAGTGCCAGTTTTGGGGATCCAGAGAGACTCCCAGCAGACTAGGTAATGGCCTCAGTCCTCAGCACTGGGGTCTCTTCCTGCCCAATCCTGGTCCATAGCAAATAGCTAACTTCTTGGAAGCAATTGCTTCTGACCCTGGAGGACTTGTGGATTAGATTTTGCATTAAGCTTTTTTCTTGAGCTTGCTCACTCTGAAGCTGTTTCTTTCAGTGCTCTCCTGTGCCTGGCAGGTGCTCCTGTGATGTGAGTAACTCTTGGCTTCTCACCACATCTGGGGCAGGAGCTGAAATGCCAGCTGCACAGCTGTTGGCAGTGTACTGGGCCTGGATCCATGTAGAAATGTTTCACGAACATGTTTCAAGATCTCCTCTTCATGTCTGCAATGCGAGCTCCCTGCTGCTGTCTAGATCCTGGGATAAAGCGAGTGTAAAGATCCAGCCAGCGCTTTCTTGCATGCTGCGTGTCTTCCTCCCTCCCAGCAGCTGATAAGTGCTGAAGGCATCATTCTCACTGATGTCAGAAATTGCCCAACCACAGAGCCCTGAACCCAAAGCATTTACAGCTAGGGAGCTGGGGGTTTGCTGTGGGCCTTGCTAAGAGGTAAATGTTTGCCTAGTGAACTCTTGGGTTACTTTTGTATTTGAAGGCTGAGCAGGTGGGGGAGATTTTGCTGAGCTTGACTGAACCTCATCCTTTCAGCCTGAGCTTGGTAATCTGTCTGCTTCTTAAGTGCCTGTTTCCCGATTAATTCAGGCTGCTTTTGAGATTATTCTTCAGTGTTTGCCTGATGAAAGCTTACTGCTGCTTTGGAACTCGGTGCTGGAATGCCTGTGTTTGGTGGGCCTGCCAGCCCTGCATGGTGCTCCAGCTGGGAGAGCTCTCAACATAAATTCACAGCCTTCACCTGACTTATAGTGGCCTTTTCTCTTGCTCCAAGGGGCAGATGATGACCCAGTTCCACAGATATTGTTTGCTCTTTAGGATTGCTTTTAGGTGGGTTTTCATAAGGCATTTAGTCCAGAGGTGTATACAAAGGAGCAGAAAGCTCTCTGTTGTGTTTGGAGTCCTTGAAGGCTTTACAGATATGAAGAGGGAAAATCCTTAGCTTTCCTACAAATCTTTAAGTCTATGTATCTCTAAGCACTTTTAAAATAAGTGTTGTTATTCCCCATTTGGGAATATGAAAACTGAGGCACACGGGATTTGATGGCATCCACTGATTCATCTGGATCTCATGGCTCTGTACTCGCAGGGATCCAAGCTTCCCTTGTGGATTGCGTGTACTAAATAAAACTAGGAAGGGCCAGATGCCAAACACAGTGGTCGATAAGCAGCATCACACTGAGTACCGGATTTGCTGCCAGATACAATGAGCACACATTGACAATGGGAATTGTGCAGGCAGACCATATCCAAAGGTTCTTTTTTTTTGGTGTCCCATGGGGTCCTCAGGGTCAACATATCCTTTAACTTTGGCCTGGCTGAGAGAGGTGGTGAGGTCTGAGCCCGACCTGTGGCGTTAGCTGGGCTGCTGGACCCTTCTCTCTGAGCTACTCAGGAGAGCTGTGCAGAGCTGGTTGAAGCCCGATTTATTCCCTCGTGGTAAGGAGAAGTGCTGACCTATGCGCAGCACAGCTGAGGTTATAACTCAGTGCTCTGCAGTTATAAAGTGCTGCTTCTTGGGAATTTCTTGATGCTACCTCTCGTGTCTGAAATACTGGTTGTCTTTTTTTTAACCTTGGCTCATCTCTCTGCTTGTTGAGTAGAAAAACACCACCTATATCCTAGACTGCTCACTGGTTTTACCCCAGATCTGCTGTCCTCTGATGTCATGAGACATCACCTGTGTTCGATTCTGGAGTCCTCAGCACAGAAAGGACATGGAGCTGTTGGAGCGAGTCCAGAGGAGGCCACAAAGATTATCTGTGGGCTAGAGCACCTCCCATACAAGGACAGGCTGAGAGAGGTGGAGTTGTTCAGCCTGGAGAAGAGAAGGCTGCAGGGAGATCTTAGACCAGCTTCCAGTACTGAGAGGGGCTCCAGGAAAGTTGGAGAGAGGCTTTTGATCAGGGAGTGCAGGGACAGGTCAAGGGGGAATGCCTTTCTTTCAGCTGAAAGGGGGATATTGAGATGAGATCTGAGGAAGAAATGTTTCCCTGTGAGGGTGGTGAGGCCCTGGTCCAGACTGCCCACAGAAGTTGTGGCTGCCCCATCCCTGGAGGTGTTCAAGGCCAGGTTGGATGGGACTTGTAGCAACCTGATCCAGTGGGAGGTGTCCTTGCCCGTTGTAGGGGTGGGCATTAAGGTTCCTTCCAGCTTAAACCATTCTATGATTCTGTGATTCTATAATTCTTCCTGAACTTCAGCCCCTTGATCCCAACCCTGTTCAGGAGACAACAGGTGACAGTGGCTGCAGAAGCAGATCAGACATCTGAGAACAGCTCAAGCTTTCCAGAGTCCTTGCTCAGCGTCTGGTTCCCTTCTGGGTGGCTGTGATGTCATCTCTGCTCCTCACATGACAACTGAGAGTGACCAAATGTGACAAAGTTGGGAAGCCCCAGAGGGGTGTCAGCCAAGGAGTTTAGGAGAATCCTTCTCACTTTATTGCTTTGCTTTACAGACAAACGGCCACTGCTTCTGCTCCCTCCTGGCAAGCATTGAGCAGGAGTGGGGCGAATGCTGATAATGAATATTAAGGGAAGAGTTAATGTATATTAATTCTTTTAATGTATATTACATATATATAATTAATGTATCTTAAAGGAAGTGGGGGGAAAGGAGCAGGGAATTGTCTCCCACAACTCAGGATTTGGAGCTGTCACAGAGAATGGTTTTAAATGTGTAATTGTCCATCTGCGTTCTTGCTCTGTGGTCCCAGCATGGCTCAATCAGATGTGTTGCGCTAATTAGCACAGAGAGGATGTGTAATACCACTCACTCTCTCCTTAGCTTGTGGTGCTTCTCAGGAAACTCAGCAGATGAATAATAGCAAGGGGTTGGTGGCACACTCGCACTTCTTGCTGGGTGTGAATCTTGGTCATTTGTTTTGTGCTGGTGTGGGGCTTTGTGCAATGCTGAGTGAAGGACAGGAGAAATGAGGAGAAAGATCAGCAGTTTGGATGTACATCTCTGAACGATGCTTTAGGTAGCATGTTGCACGTTGGGCTGATCTGCGTGTGACATGTTCTGTATGTGCTTTTGCTGCAGAAGCTTTTGCTTTATTGCTGTGAGTGAGAAGGCAGGTGAGCATTACCAGAATCTGTTCTGAAGCCCTGTATTTGGAAAGCCCTGCCTCTTTTCCAGGTGGATAGCAAGGGTTGCACAGCTCCACCAGGTGAGGTAGAATATTGTAGTCATATTAAATATGGAAGACTGTGAACTTAACTAATAGAGGCAAGAGGAAGAAACCGCTTGCCTTATTTTGGTGTGCTTTTTTGCAGTGGCTTTAACTATAACACCAAGGAAGTGTTAAGAGGAGTGAGACAAATTTCAGTAGCACCTTGACAAGATGCTCCAAAGCCCAGCCCCTCTGGGGACTTTTGTTTCGTGTTGATGACTGGTAGTGCTGATGTTCACAGGGACTCGTTGCTTTTTTGCAAACAAGCACCAAAATGCTGATCTTGGTGTAATGGAGCGTAGGCAGCAGCTTGTTCTTGTCCATTGTTATTCCTCGAGGTCAGAAGATGCCTCTCTGACCCACAGTTTATATTGGCTTTTTCCAATTTTTAAAACAGCTATTGATTTTATTTTTCTTTTTTTTCTGGAAGGTAGGAGGTGAAAATACGTTTCCTTTCAAAAGATGCCTAAGAATGGATGGCTCTTGGGGGCATATTTTGATAACCTTTCTCCTGCATGCATCCGTTCTCTGACGCTTCAGAATTTCCTTAGGGAATCCTAGTGTGGGATGCCGATGGCATAACGGTGGCCCGGACGTGAGGTCACTAAGCGTGAGGACGAGCTGTGTTGTGTGCTCGTTTGCTCGCTAGGCATTTGCCTTCCTCCAGAATTTTTGTTAGTGGATGTGCAGATGGGGAAACCTTAGATGGGGAAACCAAAGCACAGAGAGGCTGTGACTTGCAAAGTGCCAGCTTTTTCTACTGCGTTATCCAGCACTCGTGGATATGCCGACTCCCGTATTTGTCCTGTACATTACCCTGCATTTGAACAAAGTGGCTGGGCAGATGTCCACCTGAAAGTCATCTTATGCTTCAAATATGCCTTGATGCTTTTAAGGAAATAATTGAGGTGTTTGTGCTGTTTTCATTTGTGCAGTTTACTGGTAATCAGCATGATGAAAAAGAAGGCCCAGCTGGGATCTCCAAAGGTGGGAGGAGGCTCAGAGCATCTCTGAAATGATGGCTTGGTCTCTGGGTTAACTTGGGTGTTTCTAGGGCTTTCAGACCTGTGATATCAGGTTCCCATCAGGTTTGGGAAATGGATGACCAACTGTGTTCACCTGTTTTCAGGTTTTTCCAACTCTTTTTTCTCTGTATTGCATGTAGTTAGTGTGGAAATACTTAAGTAAAAATCCCACCCTTCCCCAGCAGGTAAGGGACGAGATGTTATATCAGTGTCTGGCTCTCAGACAGTGTCCTGACTGTTAAAAATCAGGAATCAGAAGGTGCTTAGTGACCTAGTCAGGTCTCACCAGGGCTCTTGTGGTGTTAGCAAGGGGATCTTTTGTCCTTCTGTCCATGTCTCAATGCCGGAGCCTCAATCCTGTCCCAGTGTTTTGCTGCTTGCCCTGTTTCCTTTGCTTCCAAGCTGCTGCCTCATTCCTGGCAGCTCCAGGCCCAGAAAGGGGCTTTTGATGTCTGTTTTGATGCTGGCAGAGCCTGCTTGGCAGCCCTTGGGCCTGGGGTTTCCCCTGCCGGAAAGCACAGCTTGTGAGATAGAAATCTTTATTTTTCTTTTTGTAGCTAAAAGGTTCTGAAGCTAGAGGGTTTCTGTGTTAGCCTGAAGGGAAGGCAAAGCTGTTCGCTGCCTCACTGTCTGATTAACACATTACAAACCGAGTCAAGCTTAGTCTGGCCTTTTCCCCATGGGGATGCTTCTGCTTTGTAGTGTGTGTTGGCTCCTGCTGTAATCTGTGTAACTTCTGTGCCCAGCTTTCATAGCTGTAAGCGTGTTTTGAAGCCCTGGTTCATGAGACCCACGTTTCTCCTTCCCTCGGCGAGAGAAGAGATCCGCAATGGGAACGCTGCGTGGCTTTGCAAGAGTTGTGGGACTGCAAGGATCTGTCCTGCAAGTCATGGTTAACAGGGGTCTGAGGACTGTCATGCTTACACGAACAGCACTTGGATTGCTCACCATGGAGGTGTGTTCCATAATTTGAAGTGAATCCTTACAGGAAGTACAAATAAAAATGATGGGATGCCTCAAAGACTGAAATGCAAACTTCATGTTGGGATTTTGGGCTGGCCAAGGGAATGTTTATCCAAAGAAGCAAGCAGAGACGTGGTGCTTGGAGATTCTTAGAACTGGGATGGATAAAGCTCCAGTCAACAGTGAGGTGAAGGCTTGTTTGATGCGCTCTACATATTGCAAGCCCCACTGGGAGCTCAGTAATGGGAGTGTCGCTTCCCTTTGGATTTAGAGAGCCTTTTGGTCAACATCTCAGATGGCAGCACCATCCAGATGCTTTCTTTACATCTATCGCGCAGTCTTTGTCACCCAGGAGGTGATGGAAAATGGATTGTTTCCTTCAAGGCTTACAAGGTTAAGACGTTGATGTCAAAAACCACTTTTTATGTCTTACTGATGTTAAAATAGCATTCATTACTGCTTGTTTTCAGATGAATGACAAAGTGACTCAGCTGCTGGATGAGGGAAAGGCTGTGGATGTATCTTCCGGGGCTTCAGTAAAGCCTTTGACACAGTTTCTCACAGCATTCTGCTACAGAAACTGTCGGCCTCTGGCCTGGACAGGCGCACACTCTCCTGGGTGGAAAACTGGTTGGCTGGCCGGGCCCAGAGAGTGGTGGGAAATGGTGTCAAATCCAGCTGGAGGCTAGTTACAAGTGGGGTTCCCCAGGGCTCAGTGCTGGGTCCAGCCCTGTTCAATGTCTTTATCAATGACCTGGATGAAGGCATCGAGTGCTCCCTTAGCAAGTTTGCAGACGACACCAAGCTGGGTGGAAGTGTGGATCCAGCAGTGGAGGGTCGGGAGGCTGCAAAGAGATATGAACAGGCTGGACCACTGGGCAGAGTCCAATGGCATGAGGTTTAACATGGCAAAATGCCAGGTCCTGCATTTGGGGCACAACAACCCTGTGCAGCTACAGACTAGGAGAAGTCTGTCTAGAAAGCTGCCTGGAGGAGAGAGACCTGGGGATGTTGGTTGACAGCGACTGAACATGAGCCAGCAGTGGCCCAGGTGGCCAAGAAGGCCAATGGCATCTTGGCTTGTGTAAGAAACGGTGTGGCCAGCAGGTCCAGGGAGGTTATTCTCCCTCTGGACTCGGCACTAGTGAGACCACTCCTTGAATCCTGTGTTCAGTTCTGGGCCCCTCACCACAAGAAGGATGTTGAGGCTCTGGAGCGAGTCCAGAGAAGAGCAACGAAGCTGGTGAAGGGGCTGGAGAACAGGCCTTATGAGGAGCGACTGAGAGAGCTGGGGGTGTTCAGCCTGGAGAAGAGGAGGCTGAGGGGAGACCTTATTACTCTCTACAACTACCTGAAGGGAGGTTGTGGAGAGGAGGGTAATGCCCTCTTCTCTCAAGTGACAGGGGACAGGACGAGAGGGAATGGCCTCAAGCTCCGCCAGGGGAGATTTAGGCTGGACATCAGGAAAAGGTTTTTCACAGAAAGGGTCATTGGGCACTGGAACAGGCTGCCCAGGGAGGTGGTTGAGTCACCATCCCTGGAGATGTTTAAGGGATGGGTGGACGAAGTGCTGAGGGACGTGGTTTAGTGTTTGATAGGAATGGTTGGACTCCATGATCTGGTGGGTCTTTTCCAACCTAGTTATTCTGCGATTCTGTGAATCGGTTTGAAATGCAGTCTGGGCTGACTGCATGGATAGCTGCACCCACCTGCTGCGCAGAGCAGTGCCAGGCAGGCATCTTGGCCCTTGCCTGAATCCAGGAGGGCTCTGATCAGATTTGTTTCCTTTTAAAAACCAGCTTCTGTGCAGATGGGCAACCACAAGATTGTCAGTTGCTCCAGCCTGATCCTGTTGATGTTGCTTAGGGGAATAGGCTCGGTTTCCCAGGGAACAGCTTTTCCCACCTGGTTTGAAGAGCAAGGTTCAGAGAATGTTGGATTTTTCTTGAAAGGAAAAATCTGATGTTTTACTTTGAAATTAGAAAAGTGATGGGAGCCCATTTAATTTTCTCTTTGCTTTGCACTAGGTAATGCAGCATAAAACAAACGAATACCTGCCATGGGCAGGAACACCTCCTACTGGGTCAGGTTGCTCAAAGCTCCATCCAACCTGGCCTTGAACACCTCCAGACATGGGGCAGGTTTCTCTGGGCAGCCTGGGCCAGGGCCTCGCCACCGTCATAGGGAAACATTTCTTCCTCAGATCTCATCTCAATCTCCCCCTTTCAGCTTAAAACCATTCCCCCTCATCCTATCCCTGCATTCCCTGATCAAGAGCCCCTCACAGCTTTCCTGGAGTCCCTTTCAGTACTGGAGGGCTGCCAGTTATGCGAGGACCTAATTCTCTCCTGGAAGGTTCTGAACACGTGCACTCCTGTAGCTTCAGGATCTTGCCTCTCGTACACTGTATCTGTCTGTGGAAGGCACCAGGACACAGCAGCTCAGGCACAAGAGCCCACCAAAACAGTATTCCAATGAAATATTTCTCTTAGCTTAAAAGGGATTATTTTTTTTACAAACCCCTGTGAGTGAGTATTGCTTGCTCCTTAAATGGTCATTCCAGAAAGCTGGAAGACTACTTAATGAGGCTAGACACAGATGAGGGATATTGAAAAAGGATAATTAGCCTCATTATTCCCCCCGCCTTGGTCTGTGATTCCCCAGAGCTAACACCATTAAGATCATGTGGCAAGTTTTATAATTGTGTCAGGTCTAAACTGGGCCACATTTCCCAAGTGAGGACTGCATCCTCAGTACGAGTGATAAAGAACTGACATTTTCCAGAGTTTCCACTCTTGCTTTCCCTTTCTCAGCATAGAGGTCAGGGGAGGTGGTACCTTTGGGCTGCTGCTATTAAGGGTCTTGACCACCTTCTCAGCTCCAAGTCCCCTTGTGCCCAAGTACCAATGTGTGCGTTCTCAGCCTGATGTGCACCAGGCATCATCAGAATGCAGTTGTGTTGAGCCACCTGGGACAAGTTGGAGGGATTTGGGCTCTTGGGATGGATAAAGTTTCTGTTAGACAGCAGGTTATGGACAGACCCTGCCTCCTTTTCCCCTGCGTGCAAGGATGTGGCTCTGCTGATGTGCTTCTGGAAGGGCTTGCAGGGCACTTTGCTGCACTCTCCTGACACATCACACCCTCAGCATCTCTTGTGCTGGTTCTGTTTCTTGCAAACAGGAGTGGATTCAACTGTGTTAGAGCAGAGGCACCTGACCACTGCACTGGAGTGAATTCGGGGAAGTAGGTGTTGTGCTCTGTGCCATGGTAGCAGGAGTGGGATGATGGGATAGATTGGGACCCTCTTTTTCCCATCTAGTAACTGTACCTGGTGTGAAGACCAGAACACAGGAGGAAAGCTGGTGCATTAGGCTTACTCTACCACTGAAATGAAGCATGAATATTTGGGTTTAAGCAGCTTTTGCAGATTAGCTGGAGCTATGTGAATGTGGTGCTCATTTTAGCCTGTATTCCTGCTTCCTTTTAGCTGCCCATGTGGCCAAGGTGACCGCTGGGAGCAGGTCAGGTGCTTTTTCTTGAGTACAGAATGCTGCAGTTTAAAGTGTGAGTGCTCTGTGGAACAACTTTTGGGACATGCCATGACAGCATGTGGGTTGTCTTCATGTGGTTTGGTGCCCAGCATATGTAACTGGGACCTCAGCACATAGGTTGCTGGTTGTACCAGCATTTCAGTTGGTAAATGTAAATGGAGGGGTGATGAATTATGGAAGCTGGACATAACATACCCACAACTGGGCACCAAAACAGCAGGCTGGGTGGATATGGGTGTTCTTAAATGCTTGGGTACCACTTCAAGCTTGGTACAGAGATAAAGGGACCTAAGGGGACACCTGTAAGTGTTAGAGACACCTAGTGATCTAGTTTCTAGCATGTTTTCCTTTTAATAAATTTGAAGTATGGAAGACCTTTCTGTTTTACAGTGGCACAGCACCTTGTACGGTAGCTTCGCCTGTGCTACCAGGCTCCAGCATGGTCCAAAAAAATTAATAACTATCCTGTGTTTTGGACGTCGGATTATGTAATTTAATTGCATGGCAGCATAATGAAATCTTTACAGGAAGGTGATGAGAGTGAGTGGTTTTGTATGTGAATTACAGGGTCTATGAGTTGGCGAGACACTAGCTACTTGTTTTATTGCTGACAATATCCTTATTTTCATGTTTATTCCTAGATTAAAATGTGTGAATAGCATCTCAGTAAACAGTCAGGCAAATAGTTATTTATCAAGTATTTAAAAGTGAAAGGTCTTGTAATTTTCCTTAGTAATGACTGTGATTTCTTCCAGCTGGATTAGTGGCTTCCATTTCTCCCCATGAAGAACAAGAAATGTTTGGGTTTCTGCATGGGGAGTTATTGTCTTTCATAATAATACAGAGCAGAGGATTATTTTTTCCTTCCTGGCCTGGGATCTGGGAGAGGTTGAAAAGTGTGGAACCTGAATTAATACCTTGTTAAGCCCTTTAATATTCTTTCTTTTGACATTCCTGTTGGAGTGGTGCAGGAGCCACTGCTGGCATCAGCCCAGCCACAGCCTGCCTCAAAACTGCTTTTGTTTCAGTTTATGAGGCAATCAGTGAGTTTTGTGATGAAATCGCCTTGAAAGGGCACTTAAAATTATGTTTCTGACTCATTCCCCTGTCCCTAGCTGGGCAGTCCTGGTGGAACAGGTTGTCAGCAGCTTGTTTTTATTTGTCCTATAGAGAACAACTTAAAAAATGTATGGAGCAGCTGCTGGCAGGCTGAAGGGAGCAAAAAATCTGGACAAAGTGTTCTAATCTGTGCCCAGCTGTTGCTGCTGGTACCCTGAGTTGGTGGAGGACACAAGTATCAAAATATGAATAATCCTTTGGTAGCAACCTGCCTTGTGACCCTGGATAGCAAAGCGATATCTTTGATGCTAAAGTTGTCTACGGTCGAAGGGCTGTGCTAGACCCTCCGTGCACATCACGTTGAGGGTCTGCAGCAGGTAGAGGTTTCTCCTTTCTCACCCTTTCTGGGATTCAGCATATTCCTGGTCCAAGAGCTGTGACTTGTAGTGCCGGTCCAACCGACAGCGCGCTACCTCTATCAGATGGCAGGCTGGCTAGAGCAGTTTTTCTTGTGCATCTTAGCTTTGTGTCTTCCTTTACCTTGGCCGGTAAGGACCAACATAAGTTGGTTTTGGGTCTGGATCATAGAAGTCTGAAGGTACTCATGACGTCAAGACCTTTGGGATGGTAGGTCTGCCACAGGCTTTCAAGGCTTGCTTTTCATCGTGCATATCCAGGTCCTGTAAGCTATTTAATTGCCAGATTCTCTGCTCTGCTCTCGTGAGAGCTCCCCTGGAGCCCTGCATTCAGTTCTGGAGTCCTCAGCACAGGAAGGACATGTGATGGTTGGACTCGATGATCCGGTGGGTCTCTTCCAACCTGGTGATTCTATGATTCTATGGAGCTGTTGGAGCAAGTCCAGAGGAGGACACAAAGATGATCCAAGGGCTGGAGCACCTCCTGTACAAGGACAGGCTGAGAGAGGTGGGGTTGCTCAGCCTGGAGAAGAGAAGCCCCTGGGGAGACTTTAGAGCAGGTTCCAGTACTGAAAGGGGCTCCAGGAACGCTGGAGAGGGGCTCTTGATCAGGGATTGCAGGGGCAGGACGAGGAGGAATGGTTTTAAGCTGAAAAGGGGAGATTGAGATGAGATCTTAGGAAGAAATGTTTTCCTATGACTGTGAGGAGGCCCTGGCCCAGGTTGCCCAGAGCCGTGGTGGCTGCCCCATGTCTGGAGGGGTTCAAGGCCAGGTTGGATGGGGCTTGGAGCCCCTGATCCAGCGGGAGGTGTCCCTGCCTATGGCAGGGGTTAGAGCTGCATAAGCTTTAAGATCCCTTCCAACCCAAACCCTTCTATGATTGCTGTAGGTTTGTGGGAGCTGAGCTGTCAGTGCAGCAGGCTGAGTTAGTGGCATGGCGTGCTTTCTGTGACCTCTGCTTCCTTTCCCAACCCCTATTGGTTCTGTGCTCAAGTCCCAGAAATGTGCAGGGTTTAACAGCTGAGATCTAACCCAGGAGCACCTCCTGTGGCTGTATTGAAGCCATTGTAGTTTGGGGTTTTTTTTTCCAGGGCGTATGGTTACTGCACGCCTCTCAAATTCCTGCATGCTCAGGGTCTGCCTGATGTTTCTCACGGTGGTTTGCATGCTTCCTGCACGTTTGAGGTGAAGCCTAATGACATGAGAGTGCAGGGGGTGACAAGAGGACAGGGACTGTGGCAGGAGCCAGCGCTGCAGAGTGCATGGGAAACGTTGCTGCTCCCTGCAGGGTAGGGGATGGAGCCGGTTCTTTGGATGCTGCATTTGAAAAGAAATAGGCTGTGTGATTGTATTAATCTGAACCCATCATTTGTGGCTCAAGATGGCTCTGTGGGGAGTTCTGGTTTAAGTGCTGCATGAAGGCACAGAGTTTATTCTGTCAAAGGGAGTTCATGGATGTAGAGTAGCCCTTGGCATCCAGCTGCTGCCTGATGCAACTGTCCTTGCGGAGAGCTCTGGCTGGGTGGTGTCTGGGATGCCCTAAATTGTGATGATGCTGTAGCAAAGCTTTTGTTTCTTCGTGAACTGATTTTCCCCTTTTCCCACCCCACCTCTTTCCAATCTGATCAGCGAGCACTTCTAAATATTCATAATGTGGGATTTGTCTCTATCCACATGGTTGATGCCGGTTTAAACCTGTGACAGTGGAACAGGGTTAATCTCCTGCGCTGGCAGAACAAGGCTGGTAGAGCACAAGGATTTATTCTTATTTCTGAACAGTATATCTTTTCCACAGTATTTGCTGTCCACGGAGAGGGAAGAAGGATGGTTTCCCTTCCCTAACTGCTGCTTCAGATGCTGATTCACTGTCAGGTCAGGGCCATGGGTGCACTGGTTTTATGCAAGTGGGATTTCAGGGCATCAGTGCCTCCAGGCATAACAAATAACTCCACAGCGCTTTCCTTGCTGCCAGCGCAGCAGTAACCCAGCTGCGTTTGTGTTTCCTCAGGTTTCTCCCATGTCCATCAGTGTGGAAGTTCTCGGCTCAGGCCGGTGGGTAGGAGGCAAGTAGCAATTAGTCTGACTTGTAACCACATCAGATCCAGATCAGGGGTGAGCCTGCCCACCCTTGCTGGCAGCAGATGCAGCCAGAGGCCCTGGGGTGGGAGAGTGGGATGGAGGATGTGCCTTCTGGGCTGGCTGAGTCCTGGGTCACGCTGCAGGAAGGCGAGATGAGGCACTGTGTGTTCTGGGCTGCCTCTGTGCCCACGGAGCTGCAGGGCACCAGAAAGGCTCGCAGACTTGTGCAGCCGAGGCAGAAAAATTGTTATCTTGGCAAACCGAGGCAACTTCATTAAAAGCTACAGAGAGCATGAAAAGCGTGTTGCTGGAGGCAGGTCATCGTGAATAAGGGGGGCTAAAGTAGCTGGGTTTTTTAAACAAATAATTATTGAGTGGCTTTCTAGACATTCTTTCTCGTGTTTGTAATTCATCTCCTGCTGTAGATGCCATATTGATTTATAATTTTTTGAAGTTCAATATTTTGCGCCCTCAGGGCCTCAAACAAAAATTAACTAGAAAATGAGCACTAATTTCTGTGTTCTGCCTTGTCAGAGCTTTCTCTCCCATTCCCCATCCCTGGAGCCAGTTTCCATGCTATAGTTCGGGTTGTAGATGTTGCCAAGCCTGTGTGCTGTGGGTGGCAGAACAGCTGTGGCAGAAGAGCTGCCTCACTGATCAACTAATGAGGAAATCAAGAGCCCAGTTAAGAGCCTGAAATTGCCCCCAGTGACCTGAGCAGAGCATTCAGGAGCTGCTGTTGAAACAGGCCTGTTTGAATGAATAAGCTTTCCTGTTCATTTGAAGAAGAAATACCCCTCCTCCCCCACCTCTAATTAGCTACTTTTTTCCTTTTTTCTGCCTTGAACATGGAGGGTTTGCCACTGGAAAGAAATCTTAACAATATGCATGTTCTGCAGCTTGCAGCTGAGGGAGGTGATCTCGGCGCAGGGCGTGTGTACCTGTACCTGGTTCTCTTTGTCTCCTCACTGGATCTTTGGTTTTGCTATTTTGAATACGGCTCATCCTTATCTCCGGTTCATCTTTTTTACTCCAACAGAGTGACTAAAGAAGTGGACTCAACCTCAAAAGAAGCTAAATCTTTTCTGAAGCAGCAAGAGAAACGGCAGTCAGCAGCTCTGGCTTCCCTCCCAACAGGGTCTGGGTGAGTATGTGTTTCTCAGCCAAGGTGTGGACCCTTAGCAAGAAAAACAGCGCTCAAGCCTACATAGGCCCTGTGGTTTTAAGCTGATGGATATTTGGTTTTTTGCAGGATTTCAGTGGGCACAAGGCCTGGAGGGCAGGATGATTTGGAGGGGAGGGAAGTGGAGGAAGCAACCTGTGAGTCCCAGTGACTCATGTTGTAGGTTTAGGCTTGAATTTCTCAATCCTTATAAATCATTCATCCTAGTGAGGAAAGTTTGTTCTGAATGCCTTGAGCAGCCTGATGAAACTGCAAGTAGCTGGGGAACATGCCTGGGATTGCCTGCAGTTCCTCTGGAAACTGCTTCTGGGGACTATAAAAAGCCATGACAGGTTGGTCCATGGCTTCTTATAAACTTTGGGGGAGAATTTGAATGAGAAAGACTTTTGCCTTTTTGGTGTTCTCTAATATCATTTCAGTGTGGATTTGTCACTTTCCGTTCAAGTTCTAATACCTAATTCTGAGATTATCATAATGCTTGTCAAAGATAAAAAGAGGTCAGGTCCCTTGTGCATCTGATATGACACTCTGTGTGGTTCTTGATGAGCTTGGGAGATCACCCTCTCCTCAGGAATAGAGGAGATGCTTCTGTGTTCCAACAATGATTTTTATTTAAGTCAGTCATTTGCATTTATATTTGAAAGACATAAGCTGCGTGCAATTTGGTCACATAGAAACAACATCCATCAAATAAATACATTGTCCTTCCCATCTGCTGAAGAGCAATCCTCCAGTGTGAGTTAAGGCTGCCTTTCTCCGAGATAGGCTGTTATTCAGTTGCTGCAGCTGGATTGTCAGTCATTTTTCCAGCTAAGCGTTGCATAGCTTATAGTCACATCAGGGTAGTGAAAGCATAGAGTGCGTGTGTGTGACTCTTGACAGCTGCTGTTACCCGAGATGAATGGATGCATAGATGAGCATAGTCTTGTTGTTGTTCACGCCACACAAGGGTTTGTCCCTGCAGAGCTCATTAATTGTAACCTAAGTGTTGTGTATGGGGTTTTGTGCTGGAAGAACTTGCCTTGAGTTGGACTGGAATTCTTTGTTCAGTCTGGGCGGCCGCAGAAGGGGTTCAGGTGGCAGCTGAAGCCAGTGCAGCTCCTTGCCGTGCACACTGCTGGTGGTCCCATGGCTTCAAACTTGCCTTCCAGTTCCCCTGGCAAATGCCCTGCTGCTCTGAGTGCAGGTGGGTTTGGTAGTCCAGCAGGAAAGCCCCACAGGCCACTCAACTTCTTGTTCTGCTGAGATCTGGGTTTCCTCCAGCCCAGAAGGGGAGTTGGATGGTCAATGGGCCTGCACAGCCTGTTAACAAGTTGCAAAGCTGCTTGTGCTGGAGTTCTGATCGCTTAGGACTAACAGCCAGAGCCCAGTTTGAGTTAACACTGCAGACAGAATCTACATCAAATGTAGAAAAAAGAAATAAAAATCAATAAAAGAAATAACAAGTTCAAGGACTCCTGTAACTTTCTTCCTGTGTGATTATTTTGGAAGCAGCTTAATTAGGTCGCTGTTCAGCTTGCTGGTGTGTGATGTCCTACTGACAGTTGCCTGCCCAGGATGTGAGGTGGCTTTGCTGCAGGGAAGGGAAAAACATCCTTGGCTTCTATGTCTTGCCTTCCTTCAGAGCAGCAAACCTTGGTGCAACACAGCCCCATGTGCCTTCCCTTTCATAACCTGCTGCAGAATATCCTGCTTTTGTGCAGTGATGCTACAGGTGTTGGGCTGACGGTTGGACTGGATGATCTTAGAGGTCTTTTTCAACCATAATGATTCCATGATTCTGTTTGATCAACATATGGAACAGCCCGATGCTCTTGAGGGTTTAACAGGAGACTGTCTGGGACAGCTTGACCAGTGGGTGCCCTCTAGTCTGAGAGTGCTCCAGGGAGCCTTCTGCCTTGGGATGGCGTTCAAGACTAAACCCTGAGACTGCCAGCAAACACACTTGTCTTGTCTTTGGTGCTTCCAGCTGGGAAGTCAGGCAGGGTATTTTCAGGTAAGAAAATTACTAAGGCTTGCAGTGTTCCTTAAAGCCAGGGGTAAGTCCCTTACGTAAGACAATTACAAAGGTCAGGTTTTAGACTTGGAGCCAAGCTATTGTCCAAGCCCTGCTCCAGAGTCACAACCCTTGGTGACATGCCAGAGCAGCTCCTGGGGACCAGCGGAGCCTGATGGCTCATTGCTGGTGCCCTTTGGCTATGTAAATTAGAATTTTTGTGGGACAGGGTGCGTTTCTCCCTTGTGCATTGCGGCAGAGCTGCGGTCTGGGTCAGCATCACTAGAAGGCAGTGAAAAACATGTGATTTGGGATCCTAGAGGTTGTCAGCCCTCAGGAGCTTTGTCAGCTGTTCAAAGAAGAGCCTTGCCCTGTGTGCAGGGGTTTCAAGCAGCTGAGAGTGGCCTCTCCATCTGATTTTTCTTTCTTCACCTTGCAAGACGCTTGTGTTAAAAGCTACTCTGCATTTATTTAATTTCCCTTCTCTAAACAGACAGGAGTAATCCAGGAAAGCAGCGGTCACAAACCCAAACATCCGGTTCCACATCTCCACGTTACAAACCCTTGCAGCCCAACGGGTCTAAGGGAAGGGATGTTTGGGGCTGAAAGTGCATTTCCTGAATGTGTTTAACATCCATACCGGATATGCTATAAAAAGCTGGATTTGTGCTTGTGAGGGACATGGGGGTGGTTGGAGGAGAATAACTTAAACACTTGGCTGTAATTAAAGCCAGGACTACTAAACAACCCACCCAGTTCTCTCAGCAGGCTTTGCTAGAAAGGTCATAAGCGCTTGGTTCCCAGGGATGTCATGGTTTCCCAGCCTTCACATTGTTCCCATCATGCTCCCCCTGTGACACTCAGCCAGGCAGTGGTCTGTCAGCAGCGGTATTGGTTTATTGGAGGGGTTTGGGATTGTGACTCTTTCTTTTTAGTTGTTTTAGGTTCTCATTGAAGCTGTCAGAGGTATCAGATGCAATGAGGGGATCCACTGATCCCTTCTAACTTGCAGTCACAAAAAATGGGTGGAAGGCTCCCAGCATCCAAAACCAGCCCTCCACCCATCCTCCTAAGCCTCCTTGCCTGTCTGTGTGTTCAGGGCTTGTTTCCAATCCTTCCCACCATTCCTAGGCTTTCTGTGCGCAGCAAGAGTGCTCCTGGCTCTAAGTGCTGACCTGATGGAGGGGTCAGTCAGCTCTGGGAATCCCTGGGCCTCAGAGATCTGGGTCCATCATCCTCTGCGCTAGTAATCCTGTTTTGCAACACCACTTCCTATTCAGAGGATGCTAAAGCAAATGAAATCCTCTGCACAGCTTACTGGAGAATGACTGTGTGCATGTACTCGTGCATGAGGGCCATAACACAACGCGGGGATTGAGCTACATGCTGGAAAATAACCTGCACAGACCTGAGCCCTTTGGTGTGAGTGGCTGCAATCTGCATGTCTGTCCTCGCAGCTCATCAAAGCCTGGCAGTGTTGCGTAGGGAACAGAGTGGCAGTCTTGAAAAGGAAAAAAATTGTAGTTGATGGAACTTTTTTGAGATTCTTCTCTAGGCAGTGGTTTCTACACCGCCTGAACAGGAGCCAGGAAGAAAAAGGAAGGTTTCTCACTGGCTTTGTTCTCACCTTTGCCTCTTACCAAAATCATTTGTAATTAAACATCGACTTGCTCACTCACCCCAGCTGTTCCTTTTCTGTTTGATCCTGCCTGAAATTACGGTGGTGGATGCGTGACCTCCCGGGCCTTTTCATGCCTTGTAGGCTGGTATAAACACAGGGTAAAATGTGCCTTTGAAGCAAGCAGGCACCACACCCACGGAGTTCGGGAGGTGCAGTGCTTGCTGACCTCCAGGCTGAGTTTGTTCTGCGAGGGTTTGGACCTCAGTGCAAGACCCAGCAGGAAGAGGCACTGCAGGAAGGCTCTGACCCAGAGATACGTACTTGCCCTGAACGTAGAAAGATAAATTCTGTTTGTTCTAGCCTTTTCTCCCCTAGCCCACAGTTAGAGCAGTTTGTATGAACTGACCATTACATGGCATGAAGAGAGTCATGCCTTTGCTTTTAGAAGACATTTACTCTGCTGCTAGCGAATGTGGGACTCTAGCAGGACGACATCCATCCGTGGCTTCTCTCCCATCTTCAGTGTGCAGTGGAGGAGCGATGCCTTGAGACTGTCTGCAGTATCCTAACCTGTTGCTGTGATTTCTAAGCTAACCTTCCCCTCAAGCCTGGTTACTCCTAGGAGATGCTTTGCATTCAAAGCTTTTTCTTGCCAAAGATGTTGTTTCTGCATGACTTAGCTGGAGCTGATCAGATTCCTTTGCTGTCATAACCCAAACTGGTTACTTGAGATCTTAAGTGGACGCTGGTGAGAGGAACACATGCTCTTGGCTTCTGTAAACCTCAGATGATCTAGAGCAAGTGCTGCTGCACTAACATGCCTCTGGGGAGCAATTTCGTTTCACAGCAATTCCACAGGATTTTTTTTTCTTCAGAAAGCAGGAATTTACAATCCGATTTCAGCTCAGCGACAACCGCAAGTGGTTATTTAGCTAAAACTCTTGCACACTTTGCTTGTATGGGCTGAACAAGGATGCAGGTCAATCAAATAATCTAGACCTCAGAAGGAGCTAGAGGTGGGGTTTTTTTCAGCAGTCATTTAAGCAATTGAGTAGCTCTTTTCTTGCTGGCAATTTCAGGAATTCTCAGCTTTCTCCTGCGCTTCCCTTGCTGTGATCCAGAGGGTGCTGTTCTCCCAGATGGAGACATCCAGCCCCTTGCACTGTAGCCAAGTGTCTGGGTGTGAGTAGTACATGACATATTTTTCTGTGCACAAGAGGAACCAGCCAGGGGCAATATTCGTGTGCCCTAGAGCCAGTTTTACTTATTTCCTGTTCATGCAGTTTGGTTTTGAAAGATTAAAGGTGGTGGTAGCTGTTCCAAGTGAGCAATTTCTCTTCTGGTCTCAGATCCTTTGTTATTTTTATTTCTGTTTTAATTATTCATTGTTGGTGTCTGTCTACTGGCTTATGCGTATCCACTCCTTGAATCAATGTGGTATAAAAGCTGGGTGATTTTTTGGAGCATCTTGATTTTATTTGCTAGGAGGACTAAAAATAATCATAGAATCACCAGATCATCGAATCCAATCATTCCTATCAAACACTAAACCATGTCCCTCAGCGCCTTGTCTACCCGTCCCTTAAACAACTCCAGGGAAGGTGACTCAACCCCCTCCCAGGGCAGCCTCTGCCAGTGCCCAATGACCCTTTCCGTGAAATATTTTTTCCTAAAGTTCAGCCTGAACCTCCCCTGGCGAAGCTTGAGGCCATTCCCTCTCATCCTGTCCCCTGTCACTTGGGAGAAGAGCCCAGCTCCCTCCTCTCCACAACCTCTTTTCAGGTTGTTGTAGAGAGCAATGAGGTCTCACCTCAGCCTCCTCCAGGCTATGGGGATCATTGGGGAAAGGTTTTTGTATGGGGAAGGGGATGCTTGTTGTTAGGAAAAGTGTTAGCTGGTTAGGTCTGGAATAAAAGGGTTTCCATCAGCTGTTGTAAATAAAGATGCTGATTGCAGCATATGTGCCAAACTACCTTGTCATCTGAACATCTACATCCCCTCTCAACATATCAGTGTGGTCTGAGGCTGCTCAAAATGGGACCTCTCGCAGAACCCGCAGTAGTGAGGACACCAGTCTCCAGCTGGCACAGGTTTGGCAGCAGCAAGGACACCGGCTTGGGCTTTGCAGCAAAGTAAGTCAGGCTCTCCAAGCTGTGAGCCATGGCTGCACCACTACAGACCCTGTGCTGGGGACCTGACCACTAGCTGCAGACAGGCGTATCCAGGGCTGCAGAGCCTAAACTGTGGGTGGGAGAGCTCTGCTGGTTTGGGTCTTTGCCCCTTCTCCAAACAGTTCTTGCTCATGAGCTTATGTGAAGAATTTTCTGATAAGGAACAGAGCTCTTAATGTGGGAAGTTTCATTCCCACTCTCCCAGACTCAAAGCAAAACGTGCACTAAACATCCTTCTTTTAAACTGGTCTCTCAGGAGCAATCCTTTCTTGTTCTCAGGCTAAATGAGTCAGTGCCTTCTACCCCAGCCTCTATTTTGCAATAGGAATGAATGAGACTTTTTTAGCTCCATTCCGCATTTCCCTGCGGCCATGCAGGCGAGCGTGTGGGTGCTTTTGCTTGGGGCAGTGGTAAATTGTTGGAAAGAAGTTGAGCAGTGCCTGCATGGCTCTGTGCCTTGCTTCAGTCCTCTGTCTTGATGTGGCTAAGCTGGATCCCTGGGTCAGGCTAACTGGGATCAGCTGTTTCTTTTTCTAGTCTCGTTGGAGGTTCAGCAGAATGGAATTTCAGCTATTTGAAGACTTATACTCGCAAAAGCATCTGTCTTATAAAATACAAACAACCCCCCACCAGTCTGGGGCCTTTGATAATTCCCCAATGAAAGTCGTGGGGCAGTTTTCCCTTAGGGCAGTACAGGTTTTATGAGGCTTATTTTTATTTGCTTTCATCTCTTTAGATCGTGAGCATTTCTCTTTCTCCCTCTGTGAAAGCAATTCAGGAAATTAACTGTTAATGAGGAATGAAGCCAGCTGTATTTTTACACCAGACTCCTTGCAAGACTGTGAAGGGAAAACCCGGCATCTTCCCATGTATAGACTGGATCTGGTTGGAGTGAGAGGTGAGATGGGCAGCCTTGCTTTGCCGTGAAAGCCTGGGACTGGAGGTGGATGCTAAGAGCTCCTGTTCCCAGCTGTGCCGTGGCTTGGGGGTGTGTCTATCAAGATTTGTTTCCACTCCTGCCTTATTTTGCTTTATAGTGCTTCCTTGCATATTAACTGAGCTGCACAATGTCCCTTGAGCATCTCCCCCATGCCAGATGCTTGTGTTACATCCTCTTGCTTTCCCACACTTGTATTCCTCCCTTTTTCTCAAGCCAAGGAACAAGTTCAGCTGAATCATTCTTCATAAAATATAAACCAGCTAAGTCAGGCTAGGGTGGCAGTCAGAGCACAGTGACGTTCTCTGCTCTCGGGCACTCTTGTTGCCCCAGGCTTTTCACATACTAGTGGCTTCATTCATGGAAAAATCACATACTGGTGGACTCATTCATGGAAAAGCAGCACACCAGTATTTTCCAGCATGTTTATTAGCCAAAACTTTGATTTGCACGTGAGGTTGTCAGCCTTGTGCAGGACTAGGCTTAGAAAACAGGCATGCCCAGGCTGGCTGGCTTGATATCAAGATGTGAAGTCGAGCAATTAGGGTTCATTACAGACTAAAACACTGGCTAAAACACTCCATTCCTGCCTTAAAGGAGATGATGGTGTGTGTCAGAGCTTTTGAAGGGCTTGTGGTGTTTCTTCGGAGCGCCAGCCTCTTTGGATGGCAGCAGGCTCTGCAACTGTTGTTGTTTGTTTCCAGAAAAAGCCCAAGAGAGGCTGAGCAAGTGCCTGCCCCAGCCACGGGGATTTCCTCTGCTGCTTTCTGGCCGTGAGGATGGTTACATGGCTGGGGTTCACTTCAGCTAATGCTGTGCTGGTGTGAAGGTGGCAACCCCCCCTTACTTTTTGCACTCCCCTTACTTATTCCTGCCCAAAACCCTGAGCCTTGAGTAAACTGGTGCATGAGCTGAGCTGAAAGGGCACCTTAAACAGTCTCCAAACTGCTTGAATTTCTCTAGGGTGCGCTAATCCGGTCTGCCAAGCCATGGAGTACTTTATTTCCCTACCCAAGGAGTTTCAAAGCCTTCGTGATGTGTTGGGTTCCAGCCGAGTTGTTGGCTTTGCCCCGGAGCCCTTGCCATTGCGCTCTTCAGAGCGAGCACGGTGCTTGGGGCGGTTGCTGTGCCGCGGGACCCTCTGTGGAGGCAGATAACTGGTGTCACATTGGCAGCAGCCGCTCAGAAATCCCTCTGGGTGTGCGAGGACGTGCATGAGATGCTCTTGTATCTGCTAAGGAAGGGAGTGTTTTATTTGAAGTTTCTGTTGGAGATTGCTCTTTTTACTGGGAACCTCAGGGGAAGATGCATTTTGTACCGTCTCTTGTTGTACATCTTCTATCGACTATCAGCAAATAAGTTTGGATGTATGAGTTTGAGCTGACCTTACACGGTAGCTTTTGATACTCTCAAGAACTCCTACTTCAGCGCGGTTGCTGTAAGCCCCCAGGCAGCCAGTGGACAATACAGATGCCTGTTCCTCCCCTGACTGCCTCACTTGAGAACAATGATGGCATTTCGTGAAGTAACAAGTTCTGGGCATGTGCAGGGTTGGATTGTAGCAATATTTTTTTCCTTTCAGTGGCAGACTTGAGAGCAGCAGGCTGGGCTGCAGCACCCATGAGTGCATGCGCAGAGGCAGCTTGCATCTTTTGGAAAACACTCACTGAAAGAAACCAAAGCAGCATGACCAGCAGGTTGAGAGAGGTAATTCTGCCTCTCTGCTCTTTTGAGAGCTCACCTGGAGCCCTGCATTCAGTTCTGGAGTCCTCAGATCAGGAAGGGCATGGAGCTGTTAGAGCGAGTCCAGAGGAGGCCACAACGATGATCTGAGGCCTGGAGCACCTTCCATACTAGGACAGGCTGAGAAAGTTGCGGTTGTTCAGCCTGGAGAAGGAAAGGCTCCTAGGAGACCTTAGGATGTTGTGGCTCTGGAGCAAGTCCAGAGAAGAGCAACAAAGCTGGTGAGGGGGCTGGAGAACAAATCTTATGAGGAGTGACTGAGAGAGCTGGGGGTATTTAGCCTGGAGAAGAGGAGGCTGAGGGGAGACCTTATTACTCTCTACAACTACCTGAAGGGAGGTTGTGGAGAGGAGGGAGCTGGCCTCTTCTCCCAAGTGACAGGGGACAGGACGAGAGGGAATGGCCTCAAGCGCCGCCAGGGGAGATTTAGGCTTGAGAAAAGGAAAAAATTCTTCACGGAAAGGGGGGTTAGGCATTGGAACAGTCTGCCCAGGGAGGTGGTTGAGTCACCGTCCCTGGAGGTGTTTAAGGTGAGGGTGGATGAGGTACTTAGGGGCTTGATTTAGGGATTGGTGGGAATGGTTGGACTCAACAATCTGGTGGGTGTCTTCCAACCTGGTTATTCTGTGATTCTGTGAGACCTTAGAGCAGCTTCCAGGACTGAAAGGAGCTCTAGGAAAGCTGAGGAAGGGCTGTTGATCAGGGAGTGCCGGGATAGGACGAGGGGGAATGGTTTTAAGCTGAAAGAGATTGAGACGAGATCTTAGGAAGAAATGTTTTCCTGTGAAGGTGAGGAAATTCTGGCCCAGGTTGCTCAGAGCAGTAGTGGCTGCCCTATCCCTGGAGGTGTTCAAGGCCAGGTTGGATGGGGCTTGGAGCCCCTGATCTAGTGGAAGGTGTCCCTGCCCATACTGGGGGGTTGGAACTGGATGGTCTTTAAAATCCTTTCCGACCCAAACCCTCCTGTGATTCTGTGAAATGACTTTTCTCTATGTGCTTGACTGTGTTGTGTTATGGCTGAGTGTGCTGTGTGTCACTAGTGTGCGTATGCTGTTAGCAAGATGGTTGAGATGCTTGTTTGGCAGCCAGGAGGGAGTTAAAGTGAACCCGCAAAGGCTGGCTGACTGCAGCTCAAGGCTTTCATAATGCAAAGCCGGTGGGAATTCAGCACTTTGTCTCCCCCTGCCCCCCTTCCCTCTTGCTAGAGGCGGCTAACCTTCTTGACTGGTCTTGAGCTGCATCCCTGCCAGGACGACTCGCACAGGGAAGCTCTGCAAAAAAAACCAGCAGAGGCGTAAGCGTGTGAAAGATGAGATTATTAAACTTTCTTGGGAGAGCACGGAAAGAGTAATTTTCCATCGTAGTTGTGCAGTTCCCTTACACGAAGGCTAGTGTGCAGCGTGCCGGCCTCTTCATCCGTGACCTGCAGATTTCCCTTTGCAGGATGGCTGGGGAAGCAGCTGGTACGTACAATATCTCTTACTCCCCAGAGGCTGGTATGCAGGGACGTCCTTGGCATTGCCGTCAGCTCTGGATGATGCACAGCAAAGTCAGTTAGGCCAGAAAAATGTGAAGGTGGTTCAGCAGTGGTTTGTACACCTGGCACGGTGATCTGCACTGCGGCCAGGAACTGTTCCTGCAGCGTGCACCCTGCTTCCAGGCTCCATGACTCCCTGTGCGTTGCACATTTTGCATTAGGAGGGTGCTAAACACACAATGCCACCCAGGGCCTTTTGTTGTACAGCGTTCACTTTAAGGACAAGCACCATCACAATATTTTTCCTAATGTGTAAAATCCCTTCTCCCTCCCTGCTGTTTGCCGTAACCCTTTGGAAAGCTGGAAGGGCTCTCGTTTCCTTTCCCGCTCACACGCGTGCGCTTGCGAGCCTTGCCAGCACTGTTTGGCTGTTTGTGTTGGAGGGGGGATTTTTTTGTTCTACTTTCCCAAGTCAGAGAAGAGTGTGTAGCATTTGTTTTGGAAACAAAACAACTTCTGGAGAGTTACATGGCCTCTGCGAACAGCTCAGTACAAACCAGGTTATGTGCTTTGGGCTTTGAAGACTGTACAAGATAGCTGGCTCCTTCCTTGCTTTGTTGTTTCATGGCTACTGCATTTAACAAGGATTCTTAAGAAACCTTTGAAGGAGTAGTGTATCATCAGCTTTACTGGTCCTGTGGGGGACAGTCCAGACACTTAGCAGTTTTCTCCTGCTGGTGCTGCAATTGCAGGGCAGATTTTATATCTTTTATGGGGGTAGAATGTCTCAGACCAATGTGGAGGGTTTTCCATACGGACTTCTCTTCAAAGCCTTTGGGAATAAAAGTGTCGGTGAACATTAGTAAGAGGTTGTTGATCATAGCTCTTGAGGGACACTACAGAGCTGACTGTCTTCAACTTCCTTTGCTACCAATAAACGTACCCTGTGGGGAAAAGAATTGCTTTCTGCCTCCTTCCTTTAGCACCAGTGAGTTGGATGAGAAGTAGGGAGTGCTGCTGGTACACAGAGTGTTTTCCTGTCTCTGCGTGGCACGGGCGTCCTTTGGCCAGCTTCGATGCCTCCCTGCTCCACAATCTGCCCTGCTCATGTTTGGTAGATATCCATGCTGCGTTGTGGTTATTTGCTGAAGTCACCTTTAACAAATGTGAGATTCAGTGTCAGGTCTGGGGTAGCCTCTGAACAAATAAAGGAGTGTCATCTTTGGCCATCAATCTTCTGGCCACGCTCTCCTTTTAGGAGGCAATGAGATCATATTGGCAGGACTGAGAATATAAATCCATGCAGGCTCTGCCACAGGTTGTGGAAAACCTTGAGTGTGGTGTCCTGGGGCTTAAAACCTAGGCAGAAATTGGCACGCTCCCTACACGTGCTTGTCTGTGCCAGAGCTTCTGCTTTGCTTGATGTATCACAGGCTGGGAAGGGAAGTGGCTGGACAGTAGCCATCACAGTTATAAAGTCTGCATTTTCTGTATCAGACTTACAAACTAAGGGAGCCTGGGGCAGTCCTGGAAACTCCAAAGTAATGCTTTGTCTAGGATTTACAGAGCAAACCCTGCATTTGTCTCTTCTCTTATTTGCCGTGCTTTTCCTCCCTCTTCCACACCTCCTCTGATGCTCTGTAGCATTGATTGCCAGCTAACGGATCCCTGCTCAGTGCTGGGGGCAACTAGTGCCCTGGCACGGCAAGCTGGATTGGCTTTCCAGCAATCCCAGTCTCAGGGTGACAGGGGAGGCTTGGAGGGTGCCTCTGTGTGTGGTGTTGGTTGATTGATTTCATGGTTTACAGCAAGGTGTAGCGCACAGGAGGAAAACCCTTCACAATACACACATTTATTGTTTCTCCCTGCCCTGGAAGACTTGAGGGCTGATGGGAGAATGTCCCTGCTGGAGGAGTCCTGCAGGAAAGCTGGGGAGGGGCTCTTGATCAGGGAGTGCAGGGACAGGATGAGTGGAAATGGTTTTCAGCTGAAAGAGAGGAGATAGAGATGAGATCTGAGGATGAAATGTTTTCCTGTGAGGGTGTGGAGGCCCTGGCCCAGGCTGCCCAGAGCAGGGGTGGCTGCCCCATCCCTTCAGGTGTTCAAGGCCAGGCTGGATGGGGCTTGGAGCCCCTGATGCAGTGGGAGGTGTCTCTGCCCATGGCAGGCGGTGGAACTGGACGGTCTTTAAGGTCCCTTCCAAGACAAACTCTTCTGTGATCTGAGCCCCTCATGAGCCGCGTTGAAAGCTGGAGATTCGGTGGGCTGAACCCTAAGCCCTGCTTAGGCTGGGAGCCGGACCTCAGTCAACTCCTATACTTTTTAGCCAGTAAAACTGCAAGGTCCCAGATAATTCCAAAAGATTATTTGAAGTCAAGTCTGTGCTTGAAATGAAGGGAGAGCTTTGAGCACAGTCCAATTTTGTCCACTCAGGCAGACTAAACCATTGCAAACTTCTTAGCCTGGAGTGGCTTTGGGCAGTCTGCACGTGGCGCCTTTACAAGCCCATCTTGGCCTCTCACTGCTGCTTTTTTAGTTGCAATGAAAAGCTGCAAACCCTTCTTTGCCACGAGTTGTGCTTTGCAGGAGGGGTTCTAGGCTCTTGCATCATTTTTCTAGGCAATTTGAGTCCAAATGAGTGCTGAAGGTACCAAAACCATTTCTGGAAAGGGTTGCAAATGTTTGGGACAGCTGTCCTGTTTGCCTACAGCCCTGGAGATGCCCTTTGCCTGGTCCTCATCCTTGCAATGTGGTCTCTGCCTTCATCCTGACTGTTAAACAAAGCAGCGAAGGCACCAGGAGGCTGGCTTGCCTGAGGTTACCCGAGAAGTCTGGCAGATGAGGTTTCCCAGACCTGAGGCTGATTCCCAAGCCTTCTGGATTGACTTTCTTGTAGTACTTGCTTTCTGTGTAGCCTTCCTGTCTGCTGCTGCTTTTAAGTGTGAAATCTGGCTGTATGGGCAAAGAGTTTTTTAATAAAACAAAAAATCCCTTTCTGAATTGGCCATGCCCAGTGCAGCAGGCCTGCAAAATAGCTCTTTAGTCAAGCACTTTCAGCTCCAGCCTCTGCCTGCCTGCTGGAGCTGAAGGCCAGAAACGCTCCTGAGTTCATCTGGCCTGAACTCCTGCACAGCCACTCCAGTGCCAAACCAGCGGCCTTTGTTTGGCCTTTCTGGTAATGGATTTTAGCTAATCTTGAGTTGATGACCTCAATAAATGAAGAATCCTCCCCTTTCTTTGGGGTTAATTAACTGTGGCAGCTAATTGTTGAACAAATTGTTTGAAACAGTTACAAACACCAGAACTTCCCAGGGTACAGCAAATTGCTCGAGCTCTGCTCTTGTGAGTTTTATTTAGGTGGCACTAGGATGGTGCTGTGTTTATGCCTGTTTAATTCAGAGGAGTCTGCTGCTGCCCCTCAAGCTCTGCAGCTCTCTCGAGGTGCCTGTCGCTATTTGAGGATGCACAGGGGCTGATTTATGACATTTACCAGCTTCACCAAGGGCACACTCCAGAGCCGTATAGCTGTGAGTGATTCATCTTTCCTCTTCGTACGTGGAGATAAATGTCAGGATGGATGTCAGCTGTCTGGCCAATGCACGAGTGAATCTATTTTCCTGTGTGCACCTTGAGCCCAGAGTACATGTGTGCATATTTTTACTGTTTATGATAAACCTGGAAACGCATATTGTGTTGGAGGAAGAGGGCCTTCTGGCTTTAAATATTGATACTGATATAACAGGGCTGTGGCTGTGACAATCTGGGAGCCCAGAAGCATTAGCTCAGAGATTATGCCGAATGCCATGGGGAATTCAGTGTTGTTCAAAATAAAAGCAGGGGCTTTGCAGAGTGATAACGTGCTTCAGATGCAGGAATAGTGGACAGAGTCCTCTGGGGTCCACAAACTGGGGCTGAAAGTGGGAAAGATTCAGACTGAGGCTTGGGAAGAGGCCCCTGACAGAGTACTTGATTTACTTTGATTTGTGATGTAACTGAAAAGAAAGCAGCTGCCCAGAAACCCAGATGCCTATGGACTGATTGCTGCGGAGGAAGAGGTGAAGACCCTGTTCCTTGGAAACACTCGAGGCACGGTGAATTTGGATGTGGTAGGTCGTCATAATCTCAAGTGCCTCAGTTCAGAGGATATCGAGTAGTTCTGCTTCAACAGCTCATCAAGTTGAACAGTCATCCAGAAGGCACAATAAGGGCTGAGAAACTTTATAAAGTAACTTTTGGTCTTGTTCTCATCTCTGTGATCCTTTCAGGACTTGGAGCCACATGCAGAGTTAGTACACAGTCAGCACGTGCTGGGTTTATTCCACATGTCCCTTCCCCAGCAAGGCACCCATCGTGGGGCTTGTGAATAAACTGGAGCAGGGGCCCATGGACCCCTGCACTGGCTCCACGCAGAGCATACCTACTGGTTCTTGGAGTGCTTGCTAGCAAAGGCATGGCTTTGTGCAGGCTGAGCTGCTTCCAAATCCAAGCTGGCTTTGTGCCTGGCTGCGCCTGGTCTCATAAGCTCTCTCCAAAGGGGATTTGCTGGGCAGTGCCTGCTGAGGCACGCGGGCTGGCTGCGGAGCAGCGAGCAGGGGTCTCACCATTGTCTGGGCACTGCAGCACCCCATCTTGCCTTGCTGCTGTGAAGATGAAGAGCTGACTGTAGGCTTTTTTCTGCACCTTGATGCCAGCTTTTATGTTAACTGCTTCTAGTCTACAACTTCACTTGTAGTTGATGGCTATTCAGTTTTTTGCAAGCTGTTCCAGTGTAGGATATAGCTCTTTAAAATACAGGGACAGTTGTTGGTGAGGGTAGGAGTGAACATCACAGCTCAGACTCATCTGAGCAAGGTGAAGCTGTGCAGGAGAGGACTTGCCTTTTGTCCTGTGCCAGAGGGGTTTCAGCATCTGATGCATCAGGTGCATAGGAGTGCATTGTCATGAGTTAACCTGTGTCCCAGTTGCATGTGTTGCTCTGTAAAGTGTTAAGTTGGTAAAGGAAAAGCAAGCTTATAAAAATTTAGGATACCTTATCTTCATGTAAAGGAGCAAATCACACCAAAGGACTGTAGGGAACGGAGAGGGGGTAGCAACCCAGTCTTTTCATTCAACTGAAGTTTCACCTAAAGTGGAGAGAATAAATGAGAGCAAGCTATTTTTCACTGCCAAGTCCTTTATTTAAGCATAAAAGCTTTTCCTGGCTACTTGCAAAAGACGTCGCTAGCAGAGTGGTCCTGTGCATGATGCTTCTTTCAGGCTGAGTCTCCACTGCAGTGTCAGCCAGAAGATCTGACCCCTCGCTGTTGAGTTCACACTATTCCTCTCACATCCATGCTTGCTGGATCTTTTTGCTGAGCTATTTCAGTGCACATAGCTGAAACTAGCCTGGCTGCCAGCATCACATGCTAAACCAGCTTTGCAACAGCTGAGTGCTGGAGCCAGTGTCAAGAATGAGGTGGATGGAGTTTGATCTTCATCTTTCCCAAATAAGCTTGTTTTGCTGAGGCAGGGAAGGTGCACCGGGAAGGATCGTTTTACACTTCAACATTCATGTTGCCGGTGTGCTCTTGGGCAGTGCTAGAGACAAGGTCCTGCTTTAGGCATGACCTTTGGACGATGGATGACTTCACAGTATCTCCTATACTGGAAGCTGCTCTACGTGCGTGTATATCAAGGTGACTGTTAGGATAACATCATAATTTGTTGCGTAGAGTTGCAAGAAGCTTGAATTTATTGTATTTCTTCCCACATTTCTTCAAAGCTCTTACGTTCACATCCTTCTCCCTACTTCAGCTTTCACTGGTAGATTATAGCCTCCTGGAAAACACAGAGCACATTGTGAAGCCCACAGCAAAAGCTGACTCAGTCATCCTTCCCATTTAAGTTCATGGAACAGGACGTTAGCCTTAAAATACTTCTGCCAAAAAATAGTGCTGCTCTAACAGAACTGGTGCCCATTTTATTAGCTGTTGCTGTGTCCTCTAGCTTAGTTTTTCAAAAAATGTAGCTAGTGGTTCCTTAACGGTCTGGGAAGGAGAGCTTTCATATGCTGAAATAATTTTGATTTTTCTATAAGAAGCATTTGGCATTGAATCTACAGATCTCCGGAGAAAGGCTCTGTCCTAGGCATGGCTCATGTCACTACTAACAGTGGCTCCTGTCCTTAAAGGATTTCAGGTCATGTGTACTGAAGTCCTGGGAGCTGCTGGATGGAAGGGAATGGGCCTTGCTTATGACATGACATATGTCTTTACGGATTCAAGTCCACCTGTGATCCTGTAGATCAATCTTTCTGTCCCCCATGGGACTTCCCAGCTTGCACTGGGATCTACGGCTTTCTGCTGGGGACTGTTTCAGCTTCTGGAAGGAGGATCTGTCTTGGAGCTGCCAGGCTTTGTTCCTACCTGGAGCATCTCCCTATGTCTTCATGCTGTGTGGTGCTGGAGGGACGCATCACTCCTCTTTTGTGCTTCCTCTTTTGAGGACTGAGGGGTAGAAGTGATGCTGAGTGGGTCCCTTCAGAGCAGGCATGGGGCAATATAGAATGAAGAGCCTTCCTTATCAATCCCACCACCTTTAGTACCTGGAACAAGTCCATTCACGATGTTGGAGCAGGTAGGCGTCAAGATGTGATCCGTGTGCATGAGTGTGATGCTGGTAACATGTATGAAACTGGATGCAAACACAGCAGCAACGCAAAACTAATCAACATAATGAGTTGCTGTTATAAAGAGGAAAGTGAATCTCATCAAGTTCCGTTGTTCCCCATAAAGCACTCACTGACAACTTGGGGCAATATTCCAGGGAGAAAAGTAGATTTTGAGAGGGGAGCTGGCCAGAGAGCAGTGCTTCACATGACAATGATGGGAACTACAAGTGTCTGTCATACCCGGAGTAACACTCAAGTGCCCTTTTTCCACCAGGGAATTAAGAAGTTATGCAGACTCGGCCTAGTTTCATTAATGGACTTAAAACAGGTTTTGGCAGAAGGCAGTCAAGCACATCAGGAATGGAACAGAAAATATTCTTCCTGAGTCCGTGAGCCTGGAAACTGCCTCTCACACCATCTAAAGCAAGTGACAAATGCTGTTCTTATTGTAATCTGAAATCTTTCTCTTTTTCTCCCTCCCCCACATCTATCGTGTAGGCTATTAGCAAATTTAAAGCCACAGGCATAAGACTATTATGGAATCACCCTAGGGCTCCTATACAGGAGGAGGCACGTGTTGCATTAAAAGGTACTTACCAAAGCAGCTGAATTCAGTCTCTTGATTGCCTTGGCTACAGCTCCAGGTACTTACTCATATTTCTTTCTCTTAACCCTTATTTCTTCTCCAGTCTGATTTGCGTTTTTGACAGGTGATTATTATCACTGAAAGGGCTGACAGCTCTGGTTTTCTCAAGTGCTGCCGAAGTCCTGATGCTTGTTGTAATGCACACAGGTTGGTTTTGAATATTTTGGAAAGACAGGCTGTAGAAAACGTGCACAGTATGACACTTGTCTGTGCTGGTGCGAACAGGAGTGCTGTGTGCTCCTCTGCTGGAGCAGGACCTACCCTGGTCTCAGAGGACCTCTAAGACCCCAATGGGGAGCCCTTCTAGTTTTGAAACCTGGAGCAAAGAAACACCGATAACAACTAGACAGCTCTTTCTGTAGGTGTTGATAGCATATCCCAGCCTTGTCTTCAGAGCTGTTTTCTAACCCTCCACGCCTGGGGTGATTGTCCCTCTCAGCTTGTCCTTCTCCCAGCTGGGCTTCCCTGGTGCCCGTGCACCTGCACGGAGCTGTACATCAGTGACCCTAGCTTCTGGGTTTGTTTATTACAGCAGGTGCCTCTTACTAAATTCATCTTGTTAGCAGGTAATCTGTGACTTGTTTGAGTCCAAAGGAGAAGCTTGTCAGCCAAACCCAGGTTGTCAATGTGTGAATGCCATCCTCCTCTACTGGAAGCTTGTAGGGACACTTCTACTGTTGCTCAGGATATCTCAGTTAATCCATGTTCAGAGCTGGAGTAACTCTACTGCACAGGTGGCTTCCGTACTTCAAGACCTGTTGATGGGAAGAAGACTATTCCACCGTGAGGGATTATAGGAGTCCTGGTGGAAAGCCTTACCAAGGTTTCGACAACTAGTGAATACTGGGATCGAATGAATTAACCTGAAGGGCCTTATTTTAATGCCTTAATATTTGATAGAGACAAAATTCTTTGTGGTTGTGGCTGCAGTTTGGCAGCTTGCAACAGGAGGTCACTGCTTCCATACAGTGCCAGAGCTGGTTTATCCTATTTTTACGATGAGTTGATGTAAGCTGCGAAAGTTGTTTTTCTAATGTGCTGTGACTCTTGCTTGCTTCCCCGCTTTCAAACTCGCATCTGTACACTTCGGAATAGTAGGAGGAAGAGGGCAGAGAGAGAACAAAGACTTGTAATACAAATGGAAGGAAACTAGGGAAATTCAGGAGGAAGTGGACAGTGAGAAATACAAAAAGATCCAGCTGCACTGAATGCATGGGGCACGAGTGCATAGGGATGCTGTCTGCTTGGTATTCAGAGCTCAAGACCTGCATTGTGGAGCTAAACTTTCCTTTGAGTCAGTGACCTATTCAGACACCTAACAATGTCCATTATGTACAGTCAGCTTGTTTATGCCCAGTGCTGGGGGTTCTTACCTCTTTTCACATACAATAAAACAATATCCTACTCGGCCAGACCGAGCTAGATATTGCTGTGCGAGGGCTTGACCATCAGTTTTCAGCAAGCATCTTGTAACTTAAAGATTTCAGAACACAAACTATGACAATAAGAAGATCAAGGAGAACATCTGGTGATGAAAACGCTGCTCCTGGTTGGCTGATAGCAAATTCTTTGAAGAATGGGGTTGAAAAAAGAGGTGGATCCCTGCCTTTCTGGGCTTGTAGTGATGAAATTGGCAGCCTGAAGTAAAAGTTAAGTCCAGGATAGCATTGAGGCCTGGTGGTAGCATGAGAACAGCTTGCCAGCAATGCTCTTGCATCACTGCAGGGTGAGAGGTGAAGTCCAGGGAGCTGAGGGAGAACATCTCTGCTGTGGAGAGGCAAGCGGTGCTGCTGCAGCTTACGTCCTTGCTGCAGAATAGGTGGGGCTGTTGGCCCACGTGAGGGCTCTGCTTAGATTTGCTCTACAGCTGCAGGGACAGCCTTGGAAACAGCTTCCATCTCCACTACAAAATACTACACAAGTTAGCATTGGATCACATGCTGGCTCTGATTAATGTGAGACCCAAAGTACAAATTTTGGGTTAGAAAGAATCCTGTATGATACGACTTGACCTTAGCCTGTAGTTTTCTGCAGGAGGACGTCACTGCTGAGGGAGACTGAGGGAGGTGCTCTTTAACCCAACCCACTGAGAAGCAACCGTAAGCAGTGAGTGAAAGGCCTGGAGCTAGAAATAAGGTATATGTTTCAGGGTGAGAGTAATTTGGGCATTGGGGCAAGTCTGTGCAGGCAGTGATGCTTTCTCCTCCTTCTATTTAAAGAGAGAAAGCATTTTGGCGGCTTGCACGTTCCATCTTGCACCCTTGTTTAACCACTGCTTATTCAGTTAGAACCACTTAGCAGTTTTTAAGGCGTTTCTTTAGGGAGAAAAAATGAATTCTACACATTCAGGGAAACATCTGTCATCATTCAGAGCAGAAACTGTGGTTAACACAGTCCCTGGAGCATGTGGGTTAGCTCCAGTTCCCTGCTGCCACTGTGCAGGCACTGTCACAAGTAGTGAGGTGGGGGTTTGTCTCTTCTCCCTGGTAACCAGTGATAGGAGAAGGGGAAATGGCCTCAATATGCACCAGGGGAGATTTTGGTTGGATATTAGGAGGAATTTCTTTACGGGAAAGGTTGTCTAGAATTGGAACAAGGTGCCCAGGGATGTGGTTGAGTCAGCATCCCTGGAGGTCTTTAGAAGACGAGTAGATGTCATACTTGGGGACATGGTCTGGTGGCAGAATTAGCAGGGCTGGAGCAATGCTTGGACTCAATGATTTTAAAGGTCTTTTCCAACCGAAACCATTCTATGATTCTGTGATTGGAGAGCAGAGCTGGCTGAAAAAGGTGAAGAAGGTCGTTTAACAACATTGCTCCGCTTGTAGAAAAATCAAGCAGTGCCTCTTTGAAGCCTCGAATGTTTGTGCAGCACATGACATAAGAAGTGGTTTTATTCATGTTTGGTCTCAGGAAATCGTGTTGCTTTGCAAGCTGAGCCTTAAGTGTTTGAAGTTGGGCACCCCAAAAGCTGGACTTCAGCAAGTGTTTCTGGAAGCTGTCAGCCTGAGCTCTATTTTCCTGACTCAAATCCTTGCAGTAAGAACTGGGGAATGGAGCATTTAAATAGAAAAAAATAGAAGCTCCAGCGCCACTAGATAATGTCAATCTTGTCATTGCTTTTAATATTCATTTCCAGGCACAGGGATCAAACTTTGTCAGTTTTAAGTTAAGCAACCCTTAGTCCTAGTCATCTTCTGTCTCTGTACATGAAAGGGATGGCTGAGCTCACAGCTGCTAAAAGCATCTCTCTCTTACTTATATTTCACTAGGTATTTAAAGATTAGGTCAGGGCATAGAGGATGAAAGGGTTTTTTTATCTTTTAATAAGAAACTTGTATTTGCAGATATGAAAAAGAGCATCTAACATGCTTCTCTTTTCCCTGCTGCTTCTTCTGAGTAGAGTGTGGGCAGGGGAATGTGTGGAAATCCTGCAGGGAATAAAACCATGTCCCTCTTGGTCTGCTGCTTACCACAGCCCTGCCCTAGTTCCCAAAATTGATGGGTAAGGATGTGCCGTGCTGGAGTTCTCATGACATAGCCTCGCTTGCAATGCAGGAGACTGAGCAATGTACGTGGGAATTAAATATATGAGGCTTTGTATGCTATAAACGTGAACAACAAAGGGGAGGATGATCTCCTCTCTGCCTGTAATGCAAGAAGCTTTGAAAGATTCCTGTAGTCACTTGTTTTTGGTTGTCTCCACTATCAAACCCTTTTGGAGAAAGGATGTCTTTGTTAGCAGTGCAGCCCTCCAGCCCTTCAATCAAAACATAACCATCCCAGATTTCTCCAGGGAATTATCTAGCAAAACCAGGGAGGACCAGGTTAACATTGTCCTGAGAGTTGATAACTCCGAGTCACCTTTCCTGGTGTAAACCGTCACCTGTAACTGTGGTCCCTCTGTTCCTGGGCTCATGCCTCAGCAGTCCTTTGCTCCTCCTGGTGTTTGGTGTTTCATGCCTTCATCTCAACCAAATTTGCAAGGTCAGGAAGCCAGTAGGGAAATACTGCCTCAAACTTAAAGCAGAGGAACCAAGTAAAATAAACACTCGCTTTCTGAAGTGGTTACTTAAGATTGTACCAACTCAGACTTTCCCATCTGCTCCATTCTCCACTGGGTTGAATGTGGCAGGGTCTGCTCAGGTAAGTATCACCCCACCTGGGAGATGTTCCTGCAGGATTTTGCTATGAGGGAGAAGAAAATTGAAGGGGTATTTTGTTCATAACATAAGAATCCCGCTTCTAAGCTGTGCCTTTAGGCATATATATAAATGGAAAGAGCTGTCAGTATTTCTTCCATCAGAATTTGTTCTTGTTGCAGCATTCAAGCTGAGGATATACTGTGAAAAATGATCATCTCTAGGGGCAGCTTCACTCCACAGCCTTTTGCCATTCAGAATTAGCCTTGTTTAGCTCTGCTGCTGAAAAAGGATGTTCAGGCAGCCTTGCTTTGCTTTTATTACCTCTGTGCAGAGTCAGCGTGGCAACGATAAAGAGTAGAAAGTAAACTTCAGTTTCTCCTTGCACATTGTCACCAGGCTGGCTGTCAGGCATTGGGCATCTTTGTGTTCTCCCTGCTTTTGAAGGCAGGACAGCATTAAATCAGAGTCCCCAGGGTAGGTTTCAGCCTGCAGAGATGTTTGTGGTAACCCACAAGCTAGGAGGAACTCTAATCTGACGTGCAGACACTTTCTTGTTGCCTCTCTGCTGTGTCAATGAGTTGTTTGTGCTGCATCAGTGGAGCTTTTTTCTGAAATCTCTGGGGTTTCTGTTCTGCCAGCGCTGCTGTGCCAGTATCAGCAGTGTTCATTCCCTGCTTTGTATGCTTCTTGGAGGATTGCACTGGTAACTGTTTTTCTGCAGCGTGCCCCATCCCTGGAGGTGTTCAAGGCAGGTTGGATGGAGCTTGGAGCAACCAGATCCAGTGGGAGGTGTCCCCAACCCCCCAGCAGGGGGGTTGAAACTGGATGGGTTCTGAGGTCCCTTCCACAACTCAAACCGTTCCATGATTCTATGATATGACATTGCAGTGCACCTCCTCCAGCACAGAGGATTTTAGAGGGTCATTCATGTGGCACATCGTCACGACATGGTCATTCAGAGTCCATGGACACTTCAAGCCTTCAATCTCCCTACTAAAACTCTTAAACGAGTGAAAAGCACTGATTTGGTGGTATAACCCTTTCCATCAGACTCTCCAGACTGTGGACCACAGCTCTCCTTTACTCTTGACCAGCTAGCACAAGTCTCTTGTTGCAAATCCCGAGTCCCCCAGTGTGACATTTGATGGATTCTGGGAAGAGGTGATGCTAGCTTTGAATGAACCACCAAGTCTTTAAATGCTTGGCATTTTTTTTGTCCTAATGCTCAAGTCCTGGGGGAGAGTGCTCAGGTGAGAACCTCAGCTTTGGAGCAAGGGAAAAGGGGTTTCTGCCTCTGATGGCCAGAAGGAAAGGCCAGCCACTCTGGCTGGCTTCACCTGAGGCGTAGGCACTAGGAGGCAAATTACTACTGTTTCTGATTTTCTTTCTTTTCCACAATGTCTAGCTTTTAATCTAACCTCGACTGGCAGGGGTGTGGAGGCTGACTCATGGCTTTTGAACACCAGCATTGGCAGCTCGAGAGAAGAGCTTCCATGTGCTCTTGGTTACACCGAAGTCTGTGTGCCTATGAAATCTGGGCGTGTGCTCCAGTTCTCAGCGCTGCTTGTTACCACAACGTGATGGATGTAGGTGGCCTGCCCCCGTCTGTAATCTGGCTGGTGCTAAGGCATCAACGCTATGTAAACCTGCCTTGAATTAGCTCTTTCCTTTCCCAGCTGTATGGCAGGGCACGCAGGGTTTAGGTATTCGGATCCGCAAGGGGAGTTGCTGCTCGAGAATTGTAATTCATGCTGGTTTAATTACGTGCTCAGAGATCAGGCTTTGTATTGAAAAAGTTGGGGGTTTCTATTGGCTTCTGAGTCCATCCAGTCCCTCTCCACTATAAAAAAAAATGCTTATTATCAAGAATATTACTGTCCTGGATGGGAAAAAAATTGCTGGTGACAACTAGGTGCATTCCAGTCTTAACGATGGGCTGAAAGAGCAGATCAGCTGGCTTGATTTAATAGCAGAAGCGGAGGAAAGCTGATGTTGGTGCGGGTTTTTCATCTGCAGTGATCTTTAGCTCAGAAGTGCACATCTCTGCTAATTGACTATTAAATGAGATTGCTCGCTGAGGTGCACCGTCTTGCCATTTCAATCCTTTAAGGAATAAGTCTCTGATCAGCTGCACATAGGGCTATTAAATATAATCTGCCTAATGACTGGAGGGCTTTGACCTTCTGCTATTAAGGCGTCAATGTTTTGGGTTACAAACTAAACCTTCGGGGTGGAGGGGCTGAGCAGGGGTGGATTTTTTTCTGAAATGGTAATGTTCCAAACAACAAAGCCTGCTTTTTAATCTCAAAGCGAGACTTGGAAGCAGCACGGAGTCAGCCTAGAGATAAGTCTCTTTTAGCTCAAGATTTCTAGGATTGCACACATGTTACCGCACGCCTGGACCACCGGTTAGACACCTACCTGGCCACAGATCCTTTGTCCCAGTTGCTGTGCATGCAAATAACGTGTGTTTGCGTGTGTTTATCCAGTTTGGAAAAAATCTACGCCCTGAGGATTTGAGATTCCCTTTGTGTTATGAAACAGGCCACGCTGAGAGCCAGCTGAAGCAACGCTTGCTGCCTGCTTTGCAGAGACACTGCAGGCTCTGGGAGGGTTTTGAGGCCGATGCATATGATGTTGGAGGAAGCATGGTTTGTCCTATTGCTTAGCGAGGATTCCCATTGCCATTTGAAAGAGCTCTGCTGACAGACTCCAGGGGGAATCCCAATCCAAGCCTGAAAGACAGTGGCAGCTTGGGGTCAGAGTCAGAAAGGACTGGGTGAAAGGAGGGGCTAGCCACAAACAGAGGCAGGCTCGCTCTTTCTCTCTTCAAATCCTGCTCTGTTTTGTTGGCTAGGCCAGCCCCTGGCACCATCCTCCACAAACAGGGATGCAGAGGAGGAATGCTCCTTGTCTCCGCTCCCAGCTCCGGGCAACCTCCTCAGGGCGTGGGGAAGGCACAGATTATTTGGATGCCTTCAGGTCCTGTTCTTCCCCCACCCCAGCTGGTTGATATACATCATCCTAAAGCCTTAATATCACCTAGCAATTGAGACAGCAAGCTTGAAATGGGAAGGGGAACAAGACTTAGGCTTGCTCTGCTGCTTTAGAGTAAATGTTGCAGGAGCAGTTGGGGTTTCATTGCTGATATTAAACCTGCATGAGAACGGAGAATGTGGTTAATGTGGAACACCTGCCTCTGACAAATGCCCGAGCCACTAGAGACCCCACAGTAATTTTGTAAATCACAAGCAGGTTTTCAGCCTTCCCAGCAACGCACGCTTCTAAACGCGAACCGTCAAATGGACTGAATTACCAATTCAGCAGAATAGAGGTGGGTTGAGACCAGGGTTTAATACACAGTGTGTAGTTCACTGCTCTCCATCTCTTTGTTATTCTGACAAATAACATGGCCCCTTGTTTGTGTTACACTAAAATATATTGTAGGAAGGCTATTTAAACGGGGTCTTTCTCACCTGTCACGCAGCGTGTACATGTGGGAGAGAGGGCTTCTGTGGGCAGCAGCACTGCGAAGTAACTGGGAGTCTGTGAGTGATGACTTGTGCCTAGGGCCTCAATATCCTGCCTGTTTTCCCCACCTATCTCTTTCTCTCTTGCTCCAGACACTTATAATCGGGGAATATCGAAAGTTTGTTGTATTGCTCATCATAAAACCTCAAAGCAAGGCTGAGCCATGGGAACAATGTATTCCTGCTGTAGCCTGAAGTGAAAGTAAAGCTGCTTCTGCTGCTTATCTCACTGAGATGAGTCAAGTTACCTCTTCTTTCTAAGGTGACATTACAGGATGTCTGTCTGCAGGCTTTGGCCTTTTATTTGGGAGGGGAGGGGAGTGGAGGGAGGTGGTTTCCTTTGCAGCAGCAAGTGCAAAATAGGCTTTTAATAAAGCTTAAATTCTGCAGCTGCTGGCTAAGTTAAAAAAAGAAGTGCTGGCATGAGCCTTTTCCAGCTCTCCTATGACCCAGGGATGCGAGCCATCCCTTCTGGTCTTTTTGCCTTTATGCCACTTTCTTGGATGAAAATAATGGGAGAGTTTCTTCCCTTGGCAAGGTTTCGCCCTGATTGGGCTTTTCTGCTCACTGAGGTGGTTTAGGTTGGGAAGGGAAGGAAAAGAGTCCCAGAGGGAGAAGTGCTGTAGCAGAGACATTCTGGAGGGGGCTGTCACTGTTTATTGGCTATAAATCAACTCCTTGGATCTCTACAGACCCTGAAGAAAGCTAGAAATTTAAAATCAAAGAAATAAGAAAAGGAGGAATAACTTTGTATATGATACAATAAACCTTTCCACTGAGGTGCATGAGTGGATCCAGCTGAGCACTGCTAGAGATCGGAGAGCAGGCCCACTGAAACACCAGTTTACAGTCTAGATATGGACAAGAACACTTTAGCCACATATTCCAGTCATTGAGGCAGACGAGGGAATTGTTTTGTTCCTGCAGGAAGTCTCCTGATTCATGCTGATCTCCTGGGATGTTCAGCGTGACCTTGCTGTTAGCAGAGCCTGGTTCTGGCACTGGAGAGCCCTGTGGTGTAGTTTGCAGTCACGGGGGGACACACAGCACCTGGCTGCTCCAGCTTCCCAACAAGCACAGGCTGGCTTAGGTGGACTTCAGTGAAGTGAAGCGTTATCCCTGCTTTTTCCCTGTTATCCCTACCTTTCCTCTCCCTTCAGATGTATTTTTTCCCCCTTTGCTAACAGTAGCCTCTGAAATGGATCAGAATTGTTGCAGGCAGATTCTCCACTGCAAACCTCCAGACGTTTTGGAGCAGCTTGAGGCATCTGGCTGGACAGGAGAAGGCTCTGAACACCCTTGCAACTGGGTGCTGAGCATCATTCAACACACTGAGGTATGTGGGTATCCTGAGGCAGCTCCTGCGTAGACCCTGACAGCCTTGACCCTTGATGCTGTTGTCACAGATCAAGTCAAAGAAGTGGAGGGGTCGTGCTATGGGTGAGACTCAGTCTCATTTCTCTCTTGATGAGGAGTCTTCTCCAGGAGCTGAGAGGAGGCAGGGTGTTGGAGGACCTGTCTCCAGAAGCTGGGTGCCACATGCTGTGAAGGCTCTCACTGATCCTCATCTAGGAGTATCACCAAAAAACTGGTGCCAGGGAGCAGAATATGAAGCAAAGAGACAGAGAAAGTTTCACCAGGGGATCTCATTTGTAATTAATAAACCCAAACCCAACACAACCAGCTGGAATTCGGACAAGGTTTAGAGGGTTGCTCAACAGGTCGGGTCAAAGGGAATTTAGCTGCCCTGGGGCAGGCACAGAGAAAAGGAGCATAGCCAAGTCCTGAATTGCTATGGCAATGAACAAGGGGCAGGGATTTTGTAGGTCTGTAGCTTGTGGTCAGAAGCGGCTGCTCGGGCGCCCAGTGTGAGCTCCTGCTTTCACTGGGGTCGTGGCATTTCCCTGAGAGCTCCCTGCGAGCGCTTGTGGTTGAACTGCAGCCTGCATTTTTGAAAGAGGCATCCACTCGCAATGGAAAGACTTACAATTTGGGATCCACCACATCCTTTGGGAAGCTGTTCCCATGGTTAATGCATTTACCATGTAACCGTTACAGCTCCCTGAAGGAGTTTGAATCCTCAGCTGGCAGCCTGCCTGCCTTGCTCAGCACTGCTGCATAGGGCTCTGACTCCTGAGACAAAGCCTTGCTACAAAGGGACTAAGCGACCTCCCTGGGGTTACGAAGGCTGGGATTGCCATGGACCTGAAGCTGCTTCCTCCAACCAAGAGTACAGGAGTGAGTTTTGTGAAGCATTTGTTCATTCAGCAGCAGCCCACTGATCTTGTCTCCTCTGGATGATGTATGCCTTGCTCGTTTGCCCTCAGCAGCTGGTAGGTCACGCAGGATTTGAGAAACGGCTCTGGCATTGTACCAAGCAGAGGCTGTGGGACTTTCACCAGCGAATTCCAGAAATGTGTCATGAAAACCCTGGCCCTGCCACCCGCCTCTACACGGGGCCAGTGGAGGTAGTGGGAGCCCTGCTGGGTTGCGATCTCCACGTTCAGCGAGAGCTGTGGCTTCCCAGCAGGTTTTGGTAGCTGGATGTTTGCTGCAAAATCTGCTCAGGAGCTTCGTGCTTTGCGTGGGCCGAAGGGAAGCCTTGCTCTTACCCCTCTGCCTGCCTCCAGCTGGAGTGTGACAACTGAGCTTGTGGCAGGGAGGAGTCAGCTCTTTCCATGTTCTTCCTCTGGGGATTCAAAATCTATTTCCAGTGAGGTGGGTCCCTGGGAAGAGGAAGGGCAGCTCTTCTAGGTGCCTGCTGCCAGAGCTGGGAGGCACCCAGAGGTATCTTTGCCAGCCTCAGGCATTCAAAACACTTCGCTCAAGCCCCAGGAAAAAACCCATGGGATCATCTTGGTTTCTTCGCATGCATTCTGGGCTCTCTGCTCTGTTCTCTAGTTTGTTACTGAACTTCTTCTGCAGCCACCAGCCTTAGAAAGTTGTAGCTGAGAAGCAAAGTGTGTCCTTTCATCAGTTACCTTTTTATTGTCTGCTTTCTCGTGGGTTGGACTTCAGGTTTTGTATGACAAACATCTTTAAAGCTTTTAGGGTATTTCCCTCCTTTCCTCACCCCCTAAAATGCCCTCTTTGATCTGGATCATTTGACCAGCTTGTAATCTGCAATGGAACAGTTTCATGGAAGGGAAGGTAATTGTGATGGATACCCTGGTGATGCTGCACTTCCCAAAAGCAATTAAACGTGATCAAACCCTCATTCTTGTTTTATGGCTGCTTGTAGCAGTGCCCACATGTTTATTGTCCCCCATAGTCCCACATGCTGCCAGGCCAGGCTTTCCACTGGAAGGTAATACGTTATATTCATGCTGTTTATTAACTTGCATGACATTAGAGCCCAGTGGCACAGTCGCTTTGCAGTTTGTTGCTCGTTGTAGCAATGCATTTGTGCTAGGGAGCCGGAACGCTCGTTCACCTTGACTTTACTTCCAGAGAATTTCCCCTTGTCCCAGGCTGCTGAGTTTTGCACACATGTGCTAGTGGAAGGCACCGTGCTGCTTTTAATCAGAACTTCTTAAAGCTGTCAGATTAATTGCTGGGGGAGGAGAGGGAGTCCCTCCCTGCTCGGTCCTGGCTTTCTCACCTCATTTTGATCAAAGCCTGGCGCTGATCTAATACAGTGGGAAGCTAATCAGGACTAAACGCTGGGGCTGTCTCCGAATGCCAGAGGCAGAGCCATGGACTCTGCCTTGCTGATGGGGGTCACTGGGGGCTATTTTCTCAAGGCCAGGGTGGCTGTGGTGTGAGATCCTCCTTGCATGGCACCCCATGCTCTAAAGAGCAACCGGGGAGTCACACCAGCTGCTCTGCCATCCGCAGTCATTCACTCTGAAATCCCTTTAGCGCTGGAACAATTCCATTAGCAGCACTTCTTAGGCGTGATTTGGAGTGGTTTCTCTGATGCTTAAAACTGAGTCCGGGCACCAGTCTGGGGGCTTATAATCACCAAGACATTCCCCATGTACCTCAGGGCTGCTCAGGGCTCCTCACAACCAAGATCCTGAACAAAAGATCTGCTGTCAGACAAAAGAGGAAGGAGTGAGCCTTTGAAAAGAGGAAGAATTTCTCCTCTGTTTGCCAGCAAATTTTTTTCTGACTATTCTTTTTTTAAGGATCGGTCACCAATTAATCCACGTCATTTTGCAGACAAAGCTGTCAACGTTTTTAAGGTTGCACGGTGAAATAACTTCAGTGCCATTGGTTCTAGGAGCTCTGAATGTTCTCAAACAAATGCCTTTTAAGATAAAAATGGTCTATGCTTGGTCCCAGCCCAGAGTTCTGGTCGTTATTGTTTTGTTTGAAACATCTCAACTGAACCCAGTGAAGTCAGTGAGAGCTGCAAGTGTTTGAAAGTCAAGTCACAAATATTTCCATGGCTAAATATGGGCGTAACACAGGGTGTTACTCTAAAATGCTCTAGCGTATGACCCAAACTGTAGCCCAGCAAGCGTGCTGTGTGCCACAGCCGCTGACTTGCAGTAGCTTCTGGCAGCTTTTAGGTCATCAACCTGTTGGACATGGGTGCCAAAAGCATGGTGTCTGCTCACCTTTATCTTTGCTTTTGCCTGCATTTGGAGTGTGAGATGCCTCACAGCCACATCGGAGCGTAAGGTCACTGCCAGCCTCTGTGTGTGTGTGTGCGTTTTCTGTGATTTGGATTAGAAATGAGACCAGCAGAAGCACAACACCTTCCCCACCCATCACATGTACACAACGTGGACGGTTGCAGCTTTATAAATGACATTTCTTGCGACTTGTCAGTGGCAGCACTGAGATACCAAAATAAATGTAGCCAACCACCTGGCAGTGGGGTGGGTTTCTGGTTCTGTGCTGAGGGAGCAAAATCCACCTGAAACTCGCACATTTATTATCCCAAAGCACTTAAGAGAACTTAAGAGCAACATAAAATATATGCGAAGAGCACGTATAATGTTTTTCCATAAAGTGAATAAACGCAAGCAGTGCTGTGCAGGTTCAAATTAGTCCACGTGGGAACAGTTTTGAGAGTTCTGGTGCGTGTATGTGGTCCTTCAGTGGTAGGAGCAGGTCTGGTTTGTATCGCGTGGATGCCCAGGGCGGTGCAGAGCTCACATGAAGAGTTTCTGGGAAGGGACAACTCTGTCAGCACTTGGCTGCAGCTTCGGTGCTGTGTTGAGTTAACAGGGGCGTAGCTTTGGCTGCAGACCAAGCCCCGAGTTACAGGTCCTTACCTCTCAGTCCAGCATCAGACAGGGCTGGTTAGCACTGAGTTGGAATCGTTAACGCCTTCATAGTGTCACAAGTCATTTGAATGCTACAGCTCTTTCAATTAAGCTCCTGTGGAGCTCCATACGCAGATATTGTAACGTAATTGGCTGGCCCACTGCAAATGCATTAGGAAAATCTGCTGCTGGAACAGCCTCCGCCTGTGCTTGGGGCTGGAGAGGAGCCAGAGTGAGCCCTGGTCTCCACACAATGTCACACTGATTAGGAGGGTGCGAGGTTTGGGTTTGGCCAGAATAGTCTAGCCAGTACAGCCCGGAGGGCAGCTGCAGTTCTGCTGGTACAGAGGAGCCTTATGCCGCTCTGAATTGTCCTCTGCTCTGGAGGGAGGCGGTGATGCTGCCCGGAGCACCTTTATCCTGCAGTAACAGCCTGTGCGTGGCGTGTGCTACCCAGCTCTACAAGCGCTATGCTATTTGGTTGACAACCACCCCATAGCAACTCTGTCTCAGGGGCCCAAGGAAAATATTTTGCTTCCTCTGGCTGTTAGGAAGCAGGTTCTCCATGGCAGCAGTCCCATCACAAAGGCTTCGGTCCTGCACAGGAAACCCTGGTCCATTCCCTAATGAGCCCTTCCTGCCGATAAGGGGACCTGCAGGCCAGGGGCTCTGCCGGAGCCAGCCAGCTCCTCAAAAACTGATGTGCTTCTTGATGAGCATCTCCTCCAAAGCCTGCACAATGGGACTCCAGCCCGTGCTCCTTGGCCAGGCCCTCTGGAGAGGTGGGTGCAGACCTAGATGCTATGAGGTAGGACCTGCTTGAGGAAAGGCCAGCTCTGGCAGAGCTGTGCACCAGCATTACTGCTGCTACTCTCTCTGCTGTTCCTGAGCCTTCACATGTCTCCCCTGCTCAGCAAATTTGCTTCTTGGTGTACATAAAGACCCGGTTTTATACCTGGAATGAAGGACAGGCTGAGTCAGGGTTGTTCAGCCTGGAGAAGAAAAGGCTCTAGGGAGACCTTAGAGCATCCTTCCAGTAATAAAAGGGGCTTCAGGAAAGCTGAGGAGGAGCTCTTGATCAAGGAGTGCAGGGATAGGATGAGAGGGAATGGTTTTGAGCTGAAACAGGGGAGATTGAGTTGACATTTTAGGAAGAAATGTTTTCCTGTGAGGGTGGGGAGGCCCTGTCCCAGGTCGCCCAGAGCAGTGGTGGCTGCCCCATCCCTGGAGGTGTTTAAGGCCAGGTTGGATGAGACTTTGTGCAGCCTGATGCAGTGGGAGGTGTCCTTGCCCAAGGCAGGGGGTTGGAACTGAATAGGCTTTGAGGTCCCTTCCCACTCAAACTAATCTGAATCTATAACTATATTCCTGTGTATGGTATGACTGTGTTGTTCCCCAGTTTGGAGAACAGGGTGATGTCACATCTGTTCTGTCCTGTTTTGGAGCAAGGCAGCTTTTAGGTCTGGTTTTGCAGCCCTGCACTTTGCAAAGGTCTATCCTCACAATTGGTGACGTGGAGATGAGCATGAAATGGTTGTATATCTTTAAAAGTGGAAGAAAAAAAATGACTGACTGAGATCTCCGCTGTTGCCTGTGGCATGATGCTCAGCAAGCCCCTTCACCACCTGCCACGTTGGTTTTGCTGTTTGTAAGCTGATATCATGACACTTATTTCCATCCTGAAGGTGAGATACATTCTGCCAGTGAAGCACGCTTGTGCAACTTGTAAAATCCCACAGAAACTCACTGTGCTGGATTAATAACAAATCCAGCAATAAAACAGTAGGTGGAATACCAGAGCATTGCCCTTTGCTGGGCTGTTGCTCACAGCTCCTGGGAGGTGGGAATGATGAGATTTTTTCCCCTGTGACAAATCTCTGTTGCCCACTGTATTTAGACCCAAATACATCCAGCATCAGCTGTGCCCGTGGCAGCTCTGCCACTGCCTGCAGCTGTTCCTCACCAGAGCAGCATCACGTGTGTGTTTAGTCTGTCACATCCACCCTTGCCTCTCCACGCTAATGGAAAACACATCATCTCAGCCAGGCTTCGATCGACAGACAGTTGGGCTGGAGTAGTCACCTCTCCTTGCCTGGCAGTGCCTCTTAAACGCTTTTCTGCATAGACCCCAGCTGTGGGAAGGTGAGCTATCGCTCACTGAGGATCACCTCCTCAGCTCGGCAGAGTTGGTGTCAAAGACTCCCTGTGACTGGAGAAAAGCCATGAACGTCAGTGTTCACGTCGAGGTCTTCACCATGAAGCTATCCTGAGGTCCCAAGAGATATGGAGTGACATCAGAATCTAGGCTACCATCAGGTGGCCAAGAAGGCCAATGGCATCTTGGCTGTATCAGAAATGGTGTGGCCAGCAGGTCCAAGGAGGTTCTTCTCCCTCTGTACTTGGCACTGGTGAGAATGAACCTCGAATCCTGTGTTCAGTTCTGGGCCCCTCACCACAAGAAGGATGTTGAGGCTCTGGAGCGAGTCCAGAGAAGAGCAACGAAGCTGGTGAAGGGGCTGGAGAACAAGAGGAGCAGCTGAGAGAGCTGGGGGTGTTTAGCCTGGAGAAGAGGAGGCTGAGGGGAGACCTCATTGCTCTCTCCAACTACTTGAAAGGAGATTGTGGAGAGGAGGGAGCTGGGCTCTTCTCCCAAGTGACAGGAGATAGGACGAGAGGGAATGGCCTCAAGCTCCACCAGGGGTGGGTCAGGCTGGACATCAGGGAACAATTTTCCACAGAAAGGGTCATTGGGCACTGGCAGAGGCTGCCCAGGGGGGTGGTTGAGTCACCTTCCCTCGAGGTGTTTAAAGGATGAGTGGATGAGGTGCTGAGGGGCATGGGTTAGTGATTGATTGGAATAGTTGGACTCAATGATCCCATGGGTCTTAGTGATTCTGTGATTCTGTGATTCTAAAAAGGACCCGAGTCTCGGCTTAGCTCTTCCGATTGTGCAAGCTTGGGTTGCAAAGGCAATGGTGGCAAAGCAACGTGGAGTTAACTTGAGTTGGCAAGCCTGAACAAAAGCCTGATAAGAGTTAACTCATGTTGTTGGCTCAAGTTGAAACCCACATTTCCTTGTTCATTGTAAGCGTTTCGGGCTGGCCCCACTGCACTCAGACCAGCCGCCTTCTGCACAGGGAATTGTGCTTGGAGTATTTTCATCGGAGCTGCCAACCGTTCCTGTCAGTGAAGCCCTCCCTGCAGCACATCTAAGTCTCCCCAGTCTGTCGGCCGCATCACAGACAGGGTAGTTGCATTTTGCCAGTGTGCTTGCACCTCTTGCTGCCTTTGGATGTCGCTGCCTGTACTGCCTGCTCTGTTGTGCCCCGTGGCACAAGTTGTGGCTGGTTTTCCATGGAGGTTTGCTGCAAGAAGCTTTATGATCTTCACTACAAAGATACGGGTTTGTAACCCTGCCTCAAAAAATCACTGCTACTGCTAGAACATTTCAGGCAGGCTCTCTGGCTCAGTTTGTGTGCTTTAGGCTATAAATGCTGCGTGTCTGCTACCAGCTCGGCAAGTGGAGCATATGGACAGGCTCCGCTATCTGAGCTGGCAGCGAGTGGCTCACCCTGCGCTGCCCTGGCGGGGCACTGGGAGTCAGGCAGTCCCCTCCCCACCAACCTGCACTTTTGCTCAGTCTTGGACGCTGCCATCCAAAGAGGAGCAGCACCGCCCTGCCAGCCCTCCAGCAGCCTCCACCCTGCCTTTTATCTATCTTCATTTACTTGCTTGCTTTCTTTTTTTTTCCACCTGGGATTTAAGTGTTTGTTTGTTTGGCATTGAGGAAGCTTACTTCTTTGTTGTTTTTTTTTAAAATACCTGTTGTGACAGGCAGGGCTGCCATGGGGAAGACAAAAACGAGCAATGCAGTTGCGTTTGGCGTGGGAGATTTTTCTGCACTCAGCTGGTTACACTGGGTGAAGGATGGGAATTGCTGGTCAGTTTTAGGCTCTGAAAAGGAAGACTTCTTTTATCGTGCCGGGGAAGGTTCCTGCAAGCTGCTGATATCAGGCACTGTCATTCAGCTCCTACTGGCTCTAGCCAGCCAGCCCACCCTGACTCTGAGTCATAGAATTATAGAATCACCAGGTTGGAAAAGACCCACCAGATCATCGAGTCCAACCATTCCTATCAATCACTAAACCATGCACCTCAGCGCCTCGTCCACCCGTCCCTTAAACACCTCCAGGGAAGGTGACTCAGCCCACTCCCTGGGCAGGGGGGAGCAAATGTCACTGCCCTTCCCTTCCTGCCCTGAACCCATTTTCCTCCCCACCAGCATTTTCGTTCCTCTCTCAAGAAAGACGGTCTGGAGAGGCTGGAAGTGACCAGCAGAGCTGGCACGTGGGCCACTGGCCAGGTCTCTGCATACAACCCCTTCGTGCCATGTCTTGCTCACAGCCTTGCGTGTTGTCGTTTGACGGGAGGGCAGCGGGGCAGGTGATCTATGGTGCGCTGGGGAGGAATCTTCCACTTTATTGAAATGGAAGTATTTACTGGCTGCATCAGTTGCCCAGCTGTGGTTAGTTTGTATGAGAACCATTTCCTGCCGCTAAGGAAACTATTCAACTTGGTGGCAGTTCGTGACAGGAATAAATATTGCTATTTACTAGACCTTGTGCTCATCTCTGTACCGAGTGGCAGAGTTTCTTACTTGCATCTCTGCCAATGGGGTGACAAGAACAGAGCTGCCATCGCTGTGATGCAGGTAAATCATAGAATCATGGAATGGTTTGGATTGGAAGGGACCTTAAAGATGATCCGCTTCCAACCCCTCTGCCATGGGCAGGAACACCTCCCACTGGATCAGGTTACTGATCTCTCGAATTCCAGTGGAGAAGGGAGGTGGGCAGCAGAGGAGCTGCAGAAGAGCCAGGGCTTTGACAGTGGACATGTACTTTCAGGGCTGCGTGGCCGAGATTGCACCTTTCTGCTCTTGGTGATGTTAACTTGCCGGTATCCTACTCTGACAGTGGGCTCTGCGTCACAGGCAGCCGGCAGGGAGGCAGTTGGTGTTATTGCTTATGTTTGAGTTGGGGTCTCCTGCTTGAATATTTCCAAAGCTGCTCAGCTGTGCTGGAAGATCTGTGAGCGGAAGCCTCCTGCTTGTCTGTTTGTGCCGGACAGCATAAGCACCCTTGCCCATTTTGGTGGTCCCTTCATCCAACACACAACAAAAACCATCCGTCCTGCCTCCAAACCTTTCTCGAGAGTGGATTTTTTAGGTTGTTGGTGTAACCTGCTTTATTTAATGTTAAGTGTTAAAGGTGATTTCTTTGATAATCTGTGTATAAAGTCTGGGGCAAGCGATACAGGTTTTATCCTGGCCTTGCGAAATTTCCTTCTGATGGTATTGTGTCATCTCAGTGAGTCTACATATATTTCTTCAAAAGGAAAGGTTGCTCTGCGACTCTCTTCATGGAGAGTCACCAGGTGTTTTGGAGGCATACTGGAAGATTAATAGAGTGCACAGCACCAAATCGTCTCTGCTCTGGGAGGTGCAAAAGCCTCTGATGAGGCCAGAGATGTCATAGAATCATAGAATCACCAGGTTGGAAAAGACCCACCGGATCATAGAGTCCAACCATTCCTATCAAACAGTAAACCATGTCCCTCAGCACCTCATCCACCCATCCCTCAAACACCTCCAGGGAAGGTGAATCAACCCCCTCCCTGGGCAGCCTGTTCCAGTGGCCAATGACCCTTTCCGTGAAACATTGTCCTGCTTTGTTGTCTTGTCTGCTCCACCAGGTAGGTGCAGGGTGTACAGGATGCCTTGGGAGCTGGAATTCATTCAGGGAGGAAAAAGGAAGCGTCTCACTCATCCTCCAGTGTATTTACTCAGACTCTTTCCCCAAAACATGACATGACAAGGAGGGGTCGGGGGAATGTTGAGGAGTTAGCTAAGCATCAGTATTATCCTATTTTGTGTTCAGCATTTGCTTCTTACAAATAGAGCCTTTCTTAAAAGTGTTGGTAGAAGACAGATGTAGATGCTTCCTGCTACAGAAGTTGTTGTCGTCCACGCCAAGAAGGATGATACAAGGTGGATGGGGAAGCAGCATGGGGTTTGTGATCTTCACAGAAACAGAGCAACTGAGAGTATGTGATCCCTAAGGGTGGAGGTCAGGCTGCAGGCTGGAGCCAGAGTTGCTGCTTGCTCCTTGGTAGCCATGTGAGTAGGTGTCCTTCGTTCACTGGAGTCGGAAAACATGAGCTGTCACAGCTCCTCCTGCAGTCTGGCCCTGCCGGTCCCTGCCTACTTCTGGCCATCAGCTTGATCTTGTGTGACCAACTGGTGCTGGTTCAGCTGCTGAGTTGTCTCCGTTGGTATTTCACAAAGGCAGGCGGTACTTTCCCCAAAGTTACTGTTCAACAGCTGCAGCCTGGGTGTTGGGGATAGGAGAAGCTGATCTGTGAAGACATCCAAGATCCACTGTGTCAAGGGAAACATGAGGGCAGATGAGGGGAACAGCACAGAAGGACCCGTGTTCAGGTCTGGCTTTGGGTAGCAGTAATCATCTCCATGGATCGAGGAAGGAAATAAAAGGCTTGGCAGCAGTGGAGCAGACACGAATCTCAGTGAATCACAGGCTCGACATGAGTCAATGCTGTCACACGGTTGTGAAGAAGGCACACGTCACAGGAGGCCATGTAAGGAGTTACGTCCTCTGCAAGGCATCTGAAGTATTCCTTCTGCTCCTGGTGCCGGTAAAACCATGGCTGGAGCCCTTTCTTTCCCATTTTGGATGCTGCATTTTGAGGAAGATGTGGGCCAATAGAAGAGAGCCTGAGGAGAGAAGCGAGAGTGGTCAGAGGGCTGAAAAGCGAGAAGAATGAGAAAAGCTTGAAAGGACCCAGGATTGTTTAGTCTAGGAAAGAGCAGACTGAGCAGAGGGGGGATTGGAAAAGCTTTCAGAGACATAAAAGGCTGCTGTGAGAAGTGAGGGAATGATCTGTTCTTAGTAGCTACTAGGAAGAAGATAACAAGTCATAGTCTGAGCAAGGATATTTAGTCATTGGGGAAAACTTACATAAGTGAAAGGCTGATGAGTACCAAAACCTCCAGTGCATGCAGAGTTGGTGTCAGGAGGCCTTCAGAGCTCCTAGCTCTTGGTGGGTGGGAGAGGAACTCATCTTGCTTTGTCTAGCAGAATGCACTGTGGGACCTTTGTAACCATGTTTTTCTATTGCTCATTTATTTTATTTTATTGCTCATTTATTTTATTTTATTGCTTATATATTTTATTTTAAATTAATTAATTGATTATAAGATTATTTTATACAGCTGTGAGGGAGTCTGCCTTTTTGGAGGCAGGCACATATTTCTCAGCCACTGCCAACCTTTGTGTTACCAGCCAGTCAGGGTTATATGTGACAGTGACACTTTATCATCACTGTAGCAGATCCAAGATCCTGATCGGGCTGCAGGCTCGCACTCAGATGGGAGGAAGCCTTGTTGTTAAGAACAGGAATACAGAGCACCTTGGCCTGCGATGGGACGGCAAGGGATTGAGTTTATCCCTGCATGTGGCAGTGCCAGGTGATGCACAGGCACAGTCCTTGGCCTCAGGACACTAGATGGGTGCCCAGGAATCTCCCTGCCAAGACAGAGCTCACCAGCATGCTTATTTGCTGGTTCAAGGGCTGATTTGGGCTGTGCTTTTTAATTGTGGAAAGTAAGAGCCCGTCTTTGTGTCCTAAATAGGCAATTGTCCTGATTCTCATCCCTGGGATCCATTATGTCTTAGCAAATTACTTTCTCTCTTTTAAATGCCTTAGTGATTAAAGATGCCACAGCAGATAACCTTAATGAGTACAAAAAGGGTAATAATTCCTCTTGCTGGCACTGAATGCAATTAATCAGGCCCCTTTACTTGCTTTTTAAACAGATGAGGCATTTAAGGCCAAGCAAGTTTTTAATTGGACTTTAATGTCTCTCATTTACTTCATTTTGGCACAAACATAGGAATTCCCACCCTCAGGTTTGCTGTTGGATTTATTCAGGGTGATGAAAGGTTCAGCGCGGAGCAAAGACTCAGCAGCAGACTCAAGCGTGCCCTTCAGCCCACGCCTGGCTGCGTCTCATTGCACGGCTCGGGTTTAGTCCTGCTCCAAACACCATGGAATTGTCTGGGGAGGAGCAGAGCCAGGTCATCCAGCCCTGGGAACGCCTTCAGCGTGGGGCTGGCACTGGATTTTAGCAATATCTTTGGAGTGGTCATCAACACGAGGGTGCAGCACTATTTCTTTAGGTTCCCTTGCCTTGGAGGGACCGTTGACTTGGAAAGATTCTTGTGGAAGGCCTTGATGGAGGTCCACATTCATAACCTAGACTCTAGCTTCAAACATGGGGTGAATTGTGTCTCTTAAGGGATATTCCTGAGATCCACGGCCCAGAGGAGATACAGAGGCCTTGAGTACTGTTACAGATGAACGCGTGCATGGGAGGTGTTGTTGCTTTACACCAGGAATTTACCGTGATGAGGGACTCTCATCTGACTCGCAGCCCCTGCTATCTGCTATGAAGCCAGCTCTGCCTCTGCTTCCACTTGTGGCCACAAACCATCCTGCCTTTGGTTCCCTTCCCTTGTGTATCTTCCACTGTGGTTTGGGGATGGCATGTCCCAGGCTGTGCTTCGTGCAGGGACGTGCGGAGACAGACGGGCTCTTACTTTCCACAATTAAAAAGCACAACCCAAACCAGCTCGGCTCTTCTCCACCAGCAGGTGAGAGCCCAAGGTTCAGCCCAAAAGGCATCAGCCTCGGCGTGTGCAAGCATGCTCTGAGCCTGCTCGCCCGTCTGCAAGGCGTTTCTCTGACACCCAGGAGAGATCCTGAAATGGTTTGAAGTGGATTTCCAGGTGTCTTCTGCGGAGTCAGGCCTGTCTGTAGTGCAGCCGTGCAGTGACCGTAGGCTCCCACCCACGGAAGAGCTGGTGGATGCAGGTGAGTTGTGAGTGCTCTTGGACAGCTCTTATGCCATTGGGGTTCTTTGCCCCAAAAAACCATTTAGGAAACACATAGGAACAAGGGACAACACCCTCTGTTTCAGGATCCCTGCTTCTCCCACTTCAAAGGCAAAATTGTAAACACAAGTGAATCCGGAAAGCGTATTCAGAGCAATGTGTTATCGAATACCTTGTGTTAATTTAAACACTTTCTGCCTGCCAGCCCAGAGGGAGAGGAGAGCTGCCAGCTGGGCCAGCCATAGCTCTTCTCTAGATCTGTCTCAGAGCATCTTTAAGTCTTGTGCTAAAACCCCAGGCCTCCCAGTGGGGCATAAACACCTGCCATGCATGAACACTGGGCTCTGCCTTCCAGGCAGCTGCTTGGCAGCGACTGCCAAAGGGGATGCTTGCCCTATATGTTTTTTGGTTTTGCCTCCTTACTTGTATCTCCCCCCCAGTCCCTCACAACTTGAGCATGCGACTGATACTGGGTTGGGTGGTTGTGCAAGGCTCTTGCGTAGTCCCAGACAGCCAGACGCAGGCACCGAATCTCTCCTGTTTTATCCTGTGCTGAGAACATCTTGGCACATTTTGCCTTCTTGCACCACTTTACCTGCAGATGAAAATACTCAGAGCCATCGTGTCTTGCATGAAGTAGAATCGGAGGCTGAGTGAGGATTCAGGTTTCATTGCATCATCATGATGTGAAGGGATGTAGACGTCCTGATGAGAAATTCAGGGATAGGAGTGAAGAAAAGAGCATCCAGCTTGCTCCGTGTCCCTGCAGAGTGAAGTGCTGGCTGTCTGCACGTCTTCCAGTGGTGGACAGGGACTCAAAAGAAATAAGAGGGCCAGGTCCTAGGACATTTCTGCTCCTCTGGCTGGGCCATATGAGGAGGGGAAGGTAGCTTTGTCCAGAGGCTACGGAGCCTGCCAAGATGCCCTTAATGCAGGGATTATAGCCCAAATATATCTGTATCTGAAATCTGCAATCCCAGATGACTATGGCCAGCCATTCTCACATTGAGACTCTTCTGGCTGAGGCTTACAAAGATGTCATTTTCTTTGATTTAATTCCATATAAACTGCAGAATTATTTTCCTTTAGAGGCTTGCAAATTATGGGAGCATAAACCACTCTAATAATCTGATAAGGACATTGTTGGATGCGTTCCCAACAACGGCTGCCCCTGGGCAGGACATGCTTGGAGAGAACTGATGGGGAGCAGTCTGCCATGCTCACCTGGTTGCCTTCCTTGTCCCCCCTGCCCCCCCAAATTCCTCCATCTCTCAGGAACGAGAATCATTTCCTCTCCGGCTTCTTGCAGAGGCAAAGGCCCTGCAGACCTGAAGTTATCTCTGGAATGTGTGTAAACAGGAGTTCAATGGGATGTTGTTTGCCCCCCTCTCCTGGGGGTTGGTTAAGAAGGGTTGATATGAGTTTGTTTTACAGGTTCCTAGCCCTGAGAACTGTCTTCCTTGGAGGGTGACCTGACTGACCCGAGTCCCTGTGTGTGCATTTCCCAGCATAAAGGGGAGATGCGGGGGCCCTGCCGTGCAGCTAGGATTTTGGTCCTTTAAGAACAAGGGGATGAAAGACCAAGATGGTCGTCCTGCTAAGCAGGGACCTGGGAGATGGTGTGGGATCGCAGTGCGCGTGCACTGAGACTTAATGTGATGTATAATTAATGGGATTTAGGCGGTCCTTGGACAGGAACAGATTTGCGATCAGGAGAAGGCTGAGGGTTACATGCGGTTCTGGTGCCCTCATCTTCAAAGAGCATTGAAACATAAGCTGGGGGACAAAACCGTAGAAATTACATATGGGCTGGGATGAAATACATGCCAATAAGAGGCATAAGGAGCTCTATCTGTTTGGCCAAAAGAAATAATTCAGGTGTAAGTTCATTATGGTGTACAAGCCCTTTACTAATGAGATCTGCTTTGGCACTGAAGAACTCTGGGTTTAGAATAAGCAGCAGCAAACAGAATGTAAAGCTAGGTGAAATCAAAACCAGGCACGTTGATACCAACAAAATGGTTAATTCCTAGATGTGTTGTCAGCACTGGTGACGCACTGAGCCTGGATCCCTTCCAGAAAACAACACTTTAAACTGAAGACAAAGAACCGTGCTAAGCACGGAGGTGATCAGTGGAATGGCTTGGCCTGGTATATACAAGAGGTCAAACTAGATGATTTAATGATCTCGTTTGGCCTGAAAGCTTTCTGTTCTCTTAAGAAGATAAATGAAAAAGCCCTTTCACAAAAAGCAAGCACTTGAGATATGTGTGTAATGAGCTCTGCTGCTTCCAGGGGAACGGCAGAGCAGGATCTGCAGGAAGCGTGACCTTGCCGCTTGCAGGCTGCCTGAGGTTGGTGGCCATCTGTTTAGTGGAGCTGGCTCACCACCATCAAGGCCACCACTCTCACGCCTGACGTTTCCTATCTCCATTTTTAATTGCTAACTGACGCAGTCTCCCTGCATTTAAGTAACATTTGCTCCCTTATCTCCACCAGGGTGAAGAGGCCAAGCGGAATGAGCACCCTCCTGGGGAAGATTGGCTCCAAAAAGCAGAAGATGAGCACACTGGAGAAATCCAAACTGGACTGGGAGAACTTCAAGGAGGAAGAAGGGATTGTGGAGGAGCTGGCAATCCATAACCGAGGCAAAGACGGGTAAGAAGGACTTTACCTAGTAGTAGTCCAGCATTTCCTACCACTTTCTGTACATGTAGGTGCCTCATCACTTGTTACAAAGTTCATCAAACCCATGGGATCTACTCTCAGGATACATAAAGCCAGTAGCTGCTCTAGGTATTACAGGGAGACAGGTAAGTCTGCAAGCACCTATCGCTCCCTGCTAACAACACTTTGAGTTTCTCAAGCCCTGCTAAAGCAGACACTGTCTATGCTTTGTCTTCTCCTGATGGCAGAGATGCAGGGTGAATCAGTCTAATGCAGGGCTCCCATGAGGAAACAATTGCCTGTGCCCTGTTTTTCTTTTTCAAAAAAGTCTCAGATTGGGAAGCATGGTTTTTGTTCCATCCTTCAAATTACGTCCTCGAGCTGCATCTGTCCTCCCTGCTCCTGCGTGAAGTTATATGCAAACCCAGAACAGCTGGCAAGGTGCTTTAAAGATTATGGCAGCACTGGGCGTTGATTGTGTGCATCAAGCAATGTTCACTCCAATGAAGTTAATGGAAGTATCATAAAAGTAAATGGCGATGCCGTAAATAAAACAGAAAGTTAATAACATGCACTGCAGGGAAGGATAATAAGATCAGAAGCGGTGTTTCTACTACAAGTGCTTTGCTAAGCTCTGGGAAAAGGTAACCAACTTACTGGACAGCTCATAAAATGTATTTTTATTGTAAGCTGTTCTTCCGGTCTGTGGGAAAAACTCAGAGCTTCTGCATTCCAGCAGACTGGATTTTGTGTTTCCAATAGGTCTTTTATAACTGCTGGGGGTTTCGGTTTGGTCTTGCACCCTTCCACAACAGATCTGCCCTTATCTGTTTCTGGATGTTTAGCCTTGAAAAAGTAGAGCAATTTGGTAGGAGTGCTGCGGGGGGGCAGAAGCTTCCCTCAGATCCCTGAAATCCAAGGAGGTGAGTGATTTAAGTCGTGCACAGGTGTGGCAGAACACGGAGGCACCAAATCATCACCGATGTTCTCTGCAATACAGCAAATGTCACTGTCAGAGCCCTTTATGCGAGGCTTTTCATTGAAGTGACCCATGCTCTGGAGGCAGAGCCAGGCTGTGTACCAGGCTCTGTCTGAGGTGGATGAGGAGGGTGAGCTTCTCCCATGAAACTCCATCAGGACCTGCAGGCTGCTTTGGGAGAGCCCACCTCCAGGGAAGGATCCTGCTTTGATGTCTGGCACCTGGGTGGATTGTCCCAGTGGGATGTGGAGTGAGAATGTGCCCTACGCTGATGTCCTGAGTGGCTGCCAAGTGTGGTACCAGCTTTGGGCTTTCACTGCTCTGAACTGGTTGCTGGGACACAATGCTTCTTTCCACAGTAGTTGGAATTGGCCTAAGCCAGGGTTGCTCAGCTGGACTGTATAAACCCCTGACAGGCTGGGGTGCTCTGCATGAGCATTTTGTGGCATCTCTTGCTTGTTCACACCCAGTGTGTCACCCTTTCTTGGACAGTGCTGTTTCCTTTCCCAACCCATACAAGCAGGCCGGCTTGCTCTTCACGCCAGGCAAACCTTTGTGGAGATGCTAATGTAAGAAGGCTGAAGGAGGGATCAGCACATTGAAAAGATGAACGAAGTAGAGCAGCAGTTTTAAGAGCATCTGTAAGCTTCGGCAGCTTTGGATTTTGTTGCCTATCACATCCTAGGCTAGAAAATCCACTGTGCTATTGGCAAGTGGTTTTTTTTTCATTAAACCAAGTGAGAAATGTGATGCCATGATAATGTCAGTTTCTGCTTACAGGTCTGTTTGTGCTAGTCAGGCAGGTAAGGGGCGGCGATCCGTGCTCACTGTGCATTGCATTCACCTTCCAGGTGAAGGAGGGGAGAAGGGAGGAGCAGCGATGGCTGTGCAGCAGCACGGTGCGTTTCTGCTTCACAGGCCACCTGTCAGTGCCTGCGGGGAGAGGGCTGCACCCCTAGGGAGCAACCAGCCTGCCTGGGGAGCGGATTGTGCCCAGCTGCCACCAGCTTCAGGTCATTTCGCAGGAGCCTTTGTCCCTTCTGTGGCTGCTTCTTTTTTAATAATGCAGGCTCTGCTCGCCCTTCAGTGGGCAATCATTTACACATCTCTATAAAACCATAAGGAGCCGTTATTAACCCTTCAACCCAGGCGAGAGAGCAGGGCGCTGCCTTTATCCCTGCTGCTGACATGCGTTTAAAACCTCTGATCCCTGCGTGTCCTGCTTTGTAGCTTTAAATTTCTGCCCAGTGAGGAAAGCCACAGTTCGCCCCTGGAAGAGTCTGCCCACCACCACACACAGAGATGGTCCCATGTGTCTGGAGGGAGGCAGGAGACGTTCCTCTGTGCTCAGAAGGGAAGGCAGGCTGAATTTCTCTTTTTTTGTGGTGACCTTGCTGAAGTTGTTGTTGGCTCCTTGTGCCCTGGACCTCCCCATCCCTTCCCTGGTAGAGACATGTGCTGGACCAGCACGCTGGTGGCCAGCTCAGTAACGGGGCCACGGTATCTTCCTGCTGATGCCACTTATCAGCCGGCTGCAGCCTGGCCCTGGGATTCCCAAGGCAGAGGGGACGCGTGCTGCCCCGTGGCTGTGTCCACCCTTGCCTCTCATTTTTCACCTTTCGCAACACCAGCCTCAGACCGTGATTTAATAATGGCTCTGGATTGGAGAGAGGAAGATTTAGACTTTAGGAAGAAATTCTTCACGATGAGGGTGGGGAGGCCCTGGCCCAGGTTGCCCAGGGAAGTTGTGGCTGCCCCATCCCTGGAGGTGTTCAAGGCCAGGCTGGATGGGGCTTGGAGCAACTGGATCCAGTGGGAGGCGTCCCTGCCCATGGCAGGGGTGGGACTGGATGGCCTTTGAGGTCCCTTCAACCCAAACCATTCTGTGATTTTATGACTCTATGATTCTCATTTCCCCAGCAGCAAGATGCGGGTTTGCGCAGCCTGGTTGTGTCGGATCCCGAGGGCCTGTCCTGGATTTGACAGGAAGGGCTGAAATAAGGAGCGGAGACAGCTATCCCCTTTGCTGTCGATCTTTCTGGTGTGCTTTATAAATGGAATTGTGGAGTGGCCTCTTAATTGGGCCAGCTTTGTAGGGCAGCCCCAGTGGGGGAGCAGCCCCGCTTGGGGTGCAGGGCCAGACCCATGCACTGGTGACTGATGGGGACTGGCAGGGGACAGGCAGCGGTGATGAGCAGTTTGCAGCTGCCCTCGTTAGCTGCGACAGCCTCTTCTCCCAACACATTTACCATCCTCGGCCGTGGATCACAGCTGCCCTGTTTCAATGCGGGCTGATAATTTACAGGAAGGTATTGATTCAGGTAGCAAAGGTTATTTAGACAGGATGGGTGTTCCTGCCGCGCTCTCGCACTTTGCACTGCTGTTTGGCAGAGCCTTGCTGCTGGCTGGGGACTGGGGACAGCCACGGCTCGGGCGCAGTGGGGCTTGGGGCTTGGGGCAGCCCTGCAGACCTGCTGCTTCCTTGCTTGTGTCCATCAGCACCTCCAGCCTCTGTGTGCATGCAGTACAAGCCGGCCAGGCTCCTTCCCAGGCTGCCTGCCCCGTAAATCCCAGTGGATGCCCAGGTAGTGCCTTGCAGGGTCAGCTCTGACCCCTGTGGTGCTTTTTTGTGGCCACCCAAGGACAACACCACAGGGCAACATCACAGTTCCTCCTCCATGGGGTCTGCTCTGCCCCTTATGGAGCTTTAATGTGGTCGCCCAAGGACAACGCCACAGGGCAGCGTCACAGTTGTTCCTCCTCCTCCATGCAGAGCCGCCGGCTGTAGCAGTGAGACTGCATTCCTGGTTCATGATTCGTATCGATCCCCCAGGAACTAGTTCCTGCCCACTGAAGAGACATGGCAGCCGTGGAGGAGGAGGAGAAGGAGGGGGAAGGCACTGACTCCTTGCTGGGAGAAGGGAGTCACAGAAGGGCTGAAGATTCGGTAGCTTGGGCTGTTGCTGCCCGGGCAGTCGGGGTGTTCCTAGGTGAACAGTGTTAACCCCTGTCCCTCGCCTTGGCTGTGGTTGCGGTTGGCGTTTAGCAGCGGAGAGGGAGGAAAACCACACGCTCAGTGATATGACACAGTGTAATATACAACGTGACCCCCCAACTTCCTTCCCGTGGCCTCTCGGAGCCCGGCCCCAGGGGCAGATCACCTCCCTGCTTGTAGGGATGAAGGGAAGTGACACTCCCCTGCCTGCCTTTCCTGAGCCAGCGTGAGGAGGGGGACTCAGCCCACGGCCCTCCTCTGATGGCAAGGGGCAGGGGGCTAGAAAAATACCTCCTGGCAGCCAGCACATCATCTGTGGTTTGCTGTGCTGCGCCTCTGCCCCTTGCAGCCAGCGGAGATGAGCTGACCCAGTTGTGTCAGGGCGAGACGGGCTCGGGCAGCGATGGGTATGGGGTGGCAGCAGGGCTTTTCATCCACTGGGGGCCAGAACTGGGAGGGCGATCACTCACTGAAATGATTTTGGATTAACTGATTTCCCGTGATGGCTGGGTGGGCAGGAGTTCCAGGGCCATGCCTAGAAGCAAGGGCGAAGGCACTTTGGTCCTGGGAGCACATTCAGCGCCTGTTTGATAGTTGTAGCATAAAGCAGAGACCTTGTTCCCAAAGGCAGCGCAGCCCCTCTCACCCTAGAGGGACCACAGCTGGTGCTGGGATGGGGGGCTTCCACCTAGCTGGGTCTTAGGCACCTTTGTGCACGCTGCCAGCCACCCAGGAGCATGGAAAACCCAAAGAGCCTGTGCTGTTCACCCTCCCTGCAGCCTTCAGTCTTACTTTCAAGCAATGAGCTTCTCTGATTACCAGCAAAGAGAAGCCAAACGCAGTGGCTCGTGCATCTCATGCGGGTGCTGAGTGTAGTGACCTTGTCATGACAGGCAAGTGTTGGCCACCTTGGAACAAATGCAAAACAATTGTGATGATTCAATTACAGCTCCTGTTTTGAATTGCAATTTCACTCCCTCTGTAGGTTAATTAGTAGCACAGCCCCGGGCTATCTGTGGCAAGGGTTTGCAGCAAGGTACATTAAAATTCAGCTGCATGCCATTAATGAGCGGCAAGGTGCTTTTCCAGGCACACGCGTGCTTGCCTTCTCCCTTGCAGCACTCGGGTGCCTTCCTGAGAGGGAGAAGTAAACACTTAGCAGTGGTTAGGAGCTGGTGTGTAGCTGGGAGGCCCCTGGCCTGAATCCCTGAGTTGCCGAATGAAGCTGTTTGCATCCTCACCGTTCCCCTGCACCCCTTACCAGTTTGTATGGTTGGCCATGCTGCTGCGGTTGAGTTTGAGAGATGTTTTGCTGGGGAGGTGTAAGCAGGGTCACCTGGGCAGCCTCAGAGCTGCCTTTCCTGCCGAGGACCTGCCCTGAGCCTGTTCCAGTTGTTTGTGAAGGTCGTCTCTCGGCCGCGAGAGAAGAGCTGGAACCAGAAACAGCCAGCGCGTGGCTCCATCCTGCAGGGACCCATCACCCCAGGGCTCTGCAGGAGCTCCAGCAGACACCCAGCAGGGCGCGGTGTAGTTTTGGTGTCTGTAGGAGATGCTCAGTGTGGTGATCAGCTCATGGAGAGAGAAGGAGAAAGGCAGATGGTGCCTTCCCTCTCTGCTCATCTCTTTGGGTCAGCTTTGACCAGGCTGGGGTCAGCGTTGGCTGCTGTGGGCGTCGCTTACAGCCTCTGCCTCTGTCTCCCTCGCAGGTACATCGAGAGGAAAGCATTCCTGGAGCGCGTGGATCACAGGCAGTTTGAAATCGAACGTGACCTCAGACTGAGCAGGATGAAGCCCTGATGTGCCAGGGGTGGCCGCGGGGGATCCTGCTTCCTTCTGCGCCCGAGGGCTGGCTGGGGGCTGCCAGCCATCGCCGGACTGCCCGGCACGGAAACCATTCTCTACCCAAGACTCATCCTGTATGTCTCAACATACAGGTTTTTCCTTTTACTGTAATAGTTTGGGGAGGGTATTTGTCAGTGGGCAAGGGGCACTTTGAGGGTTAAATGGTCCAGGAAGCGACAGAAGAGACCGGTGTAATTTTTGGCAGGTGACTTTCCAAGGAGAATGGATGGTGGCACTCATCCTTTGCCAACCCCGGGTGTTTCTGGCAGCAGGAGGAAGCCCCGATGCTCAGGGAGCACTGGAGCCTGGGTCACGTCTCAGCTGGGGTATTTGGTTGAGAGAGGAGCTGCAGGAAGGTTTTGCAGCTGCTGTGCATGCGCAGGCTGTGGGATTCAGGGCTGGAGCCCTTCTCCATGCTCTGCCAGCCCTGCAGCATTCCCTGCCCCTCCACGCTGCGCTCCTGCCTGGGCAAAGCCGAACTGTCTGTACTTGTTTGTGGGGTCTGATGATGCCGGGGAGGGGGTTAAGCAAGCCGATGAAGAAATCCTTCCTTGTTCACACTGTCAAAAAGATGAGAGCAGCTGCACTAGGCAGGCCAGGATCCGAGTGTTCATGTGAATAAAGTATTCCATCCTGACACTCTCGCATGCTGGCAGCCTGCTTTGTGTGGAAGAAATAAAGGGTCACGTGCAGTAATGAATATCTGACTGCAATCATAAAAAATCCCTGCTCAGAGGTGCCCGGTATCTGCTTCAAAAGCAGCCTGAGGGTCAGGGCAAGGGCTTGGATCCCTTTCCCTCTGCAGAATGGGGGCTGGTGTTGGGATTAAATCCAGAATTGGCAGGTAAGGGGTTTAGCATCGTCCTCCTGTGACAGTGCTGCAGGAGTAAGGAAACCCACCCAAGCGAGTGAAGCTGCCGGGGAGGACAGTCCGAGGTGCCTGGGTGTGGAGCAAGGGGCCGGAGCTGAAGGACTCATCTTGGCCATCCCTTCTGCTCTGGCTGGCTGAGATCAGCACCTCCTGATGCTTGGCCTGTGCACATCCTCGGAGCAGAGGCGCTCACCAGCCTTTCCCCACGGGATGCTCTGAGCCCACTCAGCACTGTGCTGGGGGGAAAACAGCACAAGCCCCGTCCTTTCGATGCCGCAGCTGCCACTGGCCCCTCGCTGGCAGCTCTGAGCATGGTCTCAGCTTTGGACTCAAGTATCGGCTGCTGAGTCAGCCCTTGCTCTGCAGCCGCGTTGCAGGATAGACAAGAACAAAACACCACGTGCTGGGGGGAGCTGCAGCCTTTGGCGCCCGGTTATGTACAGAATCAGCTGTTACAGACCTGCTTAAACGAGCCTGAAATTGGACAGAAACAAAACACTGAGGGTGATGACACATTTTCATCTCCAAATGCTTCTAAGCCAGTTGCTGCTTTGGTTTTGTTTGTAAAAAAACAACTGGAGTCCCCATCCAGGGCACTGTACGAGGAGGTTTCAGCTTGAGATTCCTGGCTGGCAGCAAGGAGCCTCGGCTGGGGGCTGCCGGTGCCACTGCGGTAGCCGGGCTGCTGGCCTGATTTTGATGGTGTAGGACCTTCCCCGGGCTCCTCTCTCCAACCTGGGCTGGGGAGGCAGCTGGGTCCTGCCCTGCTAGTGGGGTGACTCCCAGCAGGGCCCCCAAGGCAATCTGGGCTTATTTGGTGGTAGATCCTTGCTGACCCCAAGATGCACAGGCAGCAGCTCAGCCAGGGTAGGGGCAGGCAGCAGGGGAAATGGTTTGCCTCTTGTTGTATTTTGCTCTGCTGGGGCTAAGGAGGAGGGGAGGGGATCTTGGGGACCTTCTCTGTGCTGTGCGCCCCCTGTGACTGTGTCCTGGGCAGAATTCCCTGCAGCAAGGAAGGGTCATGTCACCCTCATACCCTTTGTCCTCTGGCTCCCAGGGAGCTGCAAGCCAAAATCCTTGCTGTGGCACAGACATCCCGGTGCTGCTGGGCACTGCTTGCCGTTTGGGGTTGTGTTTTACGGCTCATTATAATCTTGGGGTCCAGAAATAGAAGATAATTCAGTGTGTTGTGTTATAAGCAAGAGCTGAACAGAGATGCAACAGGGAGACCTTTGGAGATCCCAAAGGTCAGAGGTGCCAGTCTGAGCCCTCTTCTTAAAAGTCTTAAAGAGCTCCAGGTGGTGAGGACTCTTCAGGAGCGTCAGCCCCAGCCAGCCTGGGGGATGGCTTGGGCTTTACATGCGTCCCAGCGATGTGTTAGTGGGATCCGACTAGCACAGTCTCCACTGGTGCACGGGTAAATGGGGGAACCCAGCATAAGGGATCCTGCCTGCCAGCCCAGCACTACTCTCCAAAACTGCTCCAGCCTCTCTGGGTTAATTTTTCCTTCCCTTCAGCTGAGCAAACGTGGAAAATGTAAAAATCTTGGAAGCAACCTGAGCTGCTGGAAAAGTGCTGTTTAACAGCAGCGGCTGAGAGCCTGGGCTCTCCTCTCTGCCAGGCTCCCCAGCTCACGGCAGCGTGGCGTGCCCGGCTCGGCTCAGCACGAGGATGCCCGGCTGCGGTGCCAGCGCCTGGCCCGGCAGGCTGGGACAGGCTCAGTGGGACGGCCGGGAGGCTCCAGCTTGGGGCTGATTCCTGGCTTCCTCCACACGCGCTCCCAAGCGTCCTGCGTTTTTGTTTGGTTGGGTCATGTATTCCTCGCCTCTCTTTCCTGAAGATGAGGAGTGATTTACAGGTCTCCGGAAAACAGTTTGGCTGCTTAGGAAGGGAGGAGAAAAAGCTAGAATCCCACTCCACTTGCTATTCCCATTGCCCAGCTGCTTTCCTACAAAGGAGGATGGCTTAAGTACCTGCCAGCCCTCGGCATCCCCACCAGCTCTGAGCTTTCTGGAAAGAGCAAAGCTCCCAGGAGATGTGGGTCCCTCTTCTGAGATGCTCCCACCTTGAGCTGTCTTCTCCAGGAAGCTCACATGTCCTTCATGGGTTGGGACCTAGCCAGGACATTTGCTTGAGATAATTTTGCCGCTCCAAGGAGTCATAGAATCATGAGGTTGGAAAAGATCTTTTGGATCATCAAGTCCAACCATTCCAATCTACCCCTGAACTGTGTCCCTGAGCACCTTGTCTACCCATCTTTTTAACACCTTGAGGGATGGTGGCTCAACCACCTCCCTGGGCAGCCTGTTCCAGTGCCCAATGACCCTTTCTGTGAAAAATTTTCTTTCTGATGTCAAGCCTGAACCTCCCCTGGCAGTTTGGGGCCATTGCCCCTTGTCCTGTCACTTGGGAGAAGAGCCCAGCTCCCTCCTCTCCACAACCTCCTTTTAGGTAGTTGTAGAGAGCAATGAGGTCTCCTCTCAGCCTCCTCCAGGCTAAACAAGCCCAGCTCCCTCAGTGGCTCCTTGTAAGACTTGTTCTCCAGACCCTTCACCAGCTTCGTTGCTCTTCTCTGGACACGTTCAGGAGTCCCTCATGGCCCAAGCGTCACCTCGCCCTGCGGAGCTCCCCCTTCCCTGGCCGCCTGAAGGGGCCTCTTGTGTGACAGGACCCCAAACAAGGCAGCGATTGTGTCTGTGTGCCCAGACGGTCGGGGCTTCTGCCGCAGAGCCGCGTTCTGGAGCCGCAGTAAAACCGGCTGCATCCAACCCACGCCTGCGGGCTCATCTTTATTGAGCTGTTCGGCAGGATTTGGGGAGGCTATTACGAGGCCACAGGAATTGCGGACAGGGAGGTAATGTCCTGCATTTCAAGCTGCTGCAGTGATAAGGATGTAGGAATGAATGTGTGGCGCTCTGCGAGAGAGGAGGTGGAGACCCAGCTGCCCAGAGTGCATCCCGTGGGCCGTACCACGGGCCACGATGGGATTCGGGGCTGGCTGAGCTCCGTGGGGCAGAGCGTGATGGTGTGTGGTGCCATCAGGGCTAGGAAGAGCTGATGCCTGAGAGGTGACGCTGCATCCTCAGCTCCCAGCTGCTGTTTTCAGCCTCTCCCATCTCTTTTCCTAGCAGAATCACACAGAATCACTAGGTTAGAAAAGACCCACTGGATCATCGAGTCCAACCATTCCCATCAGTCACTAAACCATGTCCCTCAGCACCTCGTCCACTCGTCCCTTAAACCCCTCCAGGGAAGGTGACTCAACCACCCCCCAGGCAGCTGTTCCAGTGCCCAATGACCCTCTCCGTGAAATATTTTTTCCTAATGTCCAGCCTGAACCTCCCCTGGTGGAGCTTGAGGCCATTCCCTCTCGTCCTGTCCCCTGTCACTTGGGAGAAGAGCCCAGCACCCTCCTCTCCACAACCTCCCCTCAGGCAGTTACAGAGAGTAATAAGGTCTCCCCTCAGCCTCCTCTTCTCCAGGCTGAACACCCCCAGCTCTCTCAGCCGCTCCTCTTGTTCTCCAGCCCCTTCACCAGCTTCATTGCTCTTCTCTGGACTCGCTCCAGAGCCTCAACATCCTTCTTGTGGTGAGGGGCCCAGAACTGAACACAGGATTCGAGCTGCGGTCTCACCAGTGCCGAGTACAGGGGGAGAAGAACCTCCCTGGACCTGCTGGCCACGCCATTTCTGGTCCAAGCCCAGATGCCATTGGCCTTCTTGGCCACCTGGGCCACTGCTGGCTCATGTTCAGTCGCTGTTAACCAACACCCTCAGGTCCTTCTCCAGGCACTTTCCAGCCAGGTTTCTCCTAGTCTGTAGCTGCTTAGGGTTGTTGTGCCCCAAGTGCAGGACCCGGCATTTGGCCGTGTTAAACCTCCTGCCATTGGACTCTGCCCAGCAGTCCAGCCTGTTCAGATCCCTTTGGAGCCTCCTGACCCTCCAGCAGATCCTGGCGGCACAGAGGGGTTTCTGGCTGTGGGACTAATGGGGTGGCTCACGGATCTCCCACTGCATCCAAGCAAGGGCCCCCACCCCAGGCATCCTCATGCTGGTGGCGGGTGCCGGCGCCCACGTTTGAGGTTCAGTGGTGCAGCCAGCAGTGAATCCCAACTAGGGCAAGGATCAGTGCCAGCCCTCGCTGCAGGATGAATGGGAGATGAACAGAGCCGCTACTGTTGGGGCAGCCCCAGGGCCACGCTCCGCCTCGGCTTTTCTGGAGGCGAAGGGGATGCCCCAGCATCCTGCCCTTCAGAAAAGCGAGAGGCCTCTCCCACCATCTCCTCTCCGCAGCTGAAAACCAGCCCTGCTCCATGGGAAGGTGTGGGATAAATCCTTGTTGTGATCCTGTTGGGTCCCGTGATATTACAAGCCAAGAGAAATGTCCTCATTATTTCCAGAATATTGAAGTCTAATAAATCCCGTCCTGCCTTATAGGATTTATTTCTCCCTTCATTGCTAGGAGACTCAGTCCCGTGTAATCCTATTGCTGCTCTAGGAGGTGGGAGGCAGCTTTCCGAAGCACAGAACCTGCGGGGCCGCAGACAGGAGGATTCATCCTCCACCCTGGGACGGCTCCAGCCCCACACGTGTCCCAGGATGTCCTGGTGAGGATTCACCGAAATCCATCCCATCTGATGGTTGGAGCATGTCTGGGCCAACAGGGCGTTAATCAGCAATTAGCCAATTAACACAACATGGCACAGCCTGCTCCCCTGGCCCCATTTGCTCCTCCAGGACCCCGTTTGGGGGTTTCCAACACCTTCCCATGCTAGGACCCAGTGGGAAGAGCCATGCCCGGCAGGCACATGTGGCTCACCAGCCACTGGGAGACTCTCTTGAAGACAATGAATGGATACAGGAATACGGCAGGGAATTTCACCAACAATGTGTTTTCCATAGTAACCGTTGCTGGGGCAACCTGCATCCCAAGCAGCATCCATCCCAAAACACCCAGCTCCATGTGGAACCAGAGGGACCCAAACAAAACCAGCGGCACTGGGACGCTCCAGCTGCCCTGACCTGGCTCTGAGCAGCCCCAGCACCGCAGGGACCCCGTAACACTCCACTTCTAATATATTTTTTTTATTTCATTTTCTTAGAGGTGGGAGAAGCCCAAGGTAGAGCTGTTGGTGACTGTTGCCCCTTGGGCCATGGAGGCAGGGGGTGCAGGAGCCACTGCCAGCTCTGGGTGCTCAGCAGATGCGAGCAGCGATTTTGGCTCTGACGCATCAAAAATGGTCGGGATGGAGTATGGACAGGAGAGGCTTTGATCTCAGCATCGCCGCGGGGAGGAGGACAAATGAAATCCCTGCTGCTTTTAAGTACGCAAGTGAGGAGCTGGTGGCCTCTTGGTGGCCATGTGATGGCAGGTTCACCCTAGGGACACCCTGGAGATCAAAGGGAGGGACCCTTATTGCCGGCTCAAGGTCTCCCTGTGACCTTGTGGGATTGGCTGCAGAGGTGGGAGAGAGGCTGGGGACACCCGTGGGGCTCGGCCCCGGCGCTGTCACTGCTGTCACTGGCAAAAGGAAACCTCAGTCCTTCGGCTGCGCCTGCGGTTTGCGGGCGCGACCACAGTCCCTGCTGCTGGGAACCTCCTACCCTCAACCGTGCCTCAGTTTCCCCATCCACCAGCAACCCACAGGGAAGCTGCCACCCAGCAGGAGAGGTTGCCAGTGGTGAGGGACAGTAGTGGTGCCTTTTGGGGAGCCAAAGGAGCCTTGCCTTTTGGGCAAGGGCACACGTTGCAGTCTGGCCTTAAGGACAAGAGGAAGCCCCATGGCTCTCGCACTGGCACTTTCGCTGCGCCACTTTTCACACCTGCACCCCCCCCAACCCCACGCATGCTTCACCTGCTCCATGCATGAGCTTCGCACGCTTGCCGGGCATCCCAGTCCCCATCTGCCCTGCCCTGTGCACACGCAGCTCTCACACCCCGACACCGCTGTGCCGGACCACGCTCCCTTGGCGCCGGCCGGCGTGCAGCTCGCACGCATCTGTGACTCTGTGCAGCTGCATGTGCATGTCCCGCAGCTCCCGCACGTCCCTGCAGCTTGTGTGTGTGCTGTGACCCCGTGCAGCTCCGCAGGCGTGTCCCGCAGCTCCCGCACAGCCCTGCAGCTTGTGTGTGTGCTGTGACCCTGTGCAGCTCCGCAGGCGTGTCCCGCAGCTCCCACACAGCCCTGCAGCTTGTGTGTGTGCTGTGACCCCGTGCAGCTCCGCAGGCGTGTCCCGCAGCTCCCGCACAGCCCTGCAGCTTGTGTGTGTGCTGTGACCCCGTGCAGCTCCGCAGGCGTGTCCCGCAGCTCCCGCACAGCCCTGCAGCTTGTGTGTGTGCTGTGACCCTGTGCAGCTCTGCATGCGTGTCCCGCAGCTCCCGCACAGCCCTGCAGCTTGTGTGTGTGCTGTGACCCCGTGCAGCTCCGCAGGCGTGTCCCGCAGCTCCCGCACAGCCCTGCAGCTTGTGTGTGTGCTGTGACCCCGTGCAGCTCCGCAGGCGTGTCCCGCAGCTCCCGCACAGCCCTGCAGCTTGTGTGTGTGCTGTGACCCTGTGCAGCTCTGCATGCGTGTCCCGCAGCTCCCGCACAGCCCTGCAGCTTGTGTGTGTGCTGTGACCCTGTGCAGCTCCGCAGGCGTGTCCCGCAGCTCCCGCACGTCCCTGCAGCTTGTGTGTGTGCTGTGACCCCGTGCAGCTCCGCAGGCGTGTCCCGCAGCTCCCGCACGTCCCTGCAGCTTGTGTGTGTGCTGTGACCCCGTGCAGCTCCGCAGGCGTGTCCCGCAGCTCCCACACAGCCCTGCAGCTTGTGTGTGTGCTGTGACCCTGTGCAGCTCCGCAGGCGTGTCCCGCAGCTCCCGCACGTCCCTGCAGCTTGTGTGTGTGCTGTGACCCTGTGCAGCTCCGCAGGCGTGTCCCGCAGCTCCCACACAGCCCTGCAGCTTGTGTGTGTGCTGTGACCCCGTGCAGCTCCGCAGGCGTGTCCCGCAGCTCCCGCACAGCCCTGCAGCTTGTGTGTGTGCTGTGACCCTGTGCAGCTCCGCAGGCGTGTCCCGCAGCTCCCGCACGTCCCTGCAGCTTGTGTGTGTGCTGTGACCCCGTGCAGCTCCGCAGGCGTGTCCCGCAGCTCCCGCACAGCCCTGCAGCTTCTGTGAGTGTGCTACATGTCTGTGACTGTGCAGCTCTGCGCGCCTGTCCTGCAGCTGCTGCACATCCCTGCAGCTTCTGTGTGCTGCACGTCCTGTGACTCCGTGCAGCTCCCCGTGCACTCCTGCAGCTCCTGCCCGTCCCTGCAGCTTCTGTGTGCTGCACGCCCGTGACGGGCCTGTTGCGCGCCCGTCGCCCACCGGCTGCAGGCCTGGTACCCCTTGCACACCTGGGGTGGGCGGGGCCTATTGACGTTGGCGTGGTGAACGGGGAGAGCGGAGCCAATGGGGTGAGAGCAGCCGCAGAAGTGGGCGGGGCAAACCGGAGTAGGCGTGGCCAATGGGTGAACGCAGCGAGCGGGGTGGGCGTGACCACGCTGGAGTGGGCGGGGACAACGGGGCAGACGCGGTGAACGGGGGCGGGCGAAGCCAATGGGGATGAACGCAGCCGGCGCTGTGGGCGTGTCCAATCGATGCGAGTGCGGTGGGCGTGGCCACCGGACGTGGGCGTGGCCGGCGCGGCCGACCCAGCCAATGGGTGTGTGCGGTCAAGTATTTCGGCGGGGCTGAGGAGGCCAGAGAGAGGGCGTGGTCAAGCCTGTAGGCGGGGCCATCTGGGTGTAGGCGGCCTATGGGTGGGTGGGGCCAGTTGGGCGGTCGGGGGCCTGTGGCTCTGACGCAATCAATGGGTGGGCGGGGCCGGCGGGGCCGACCGAGCCAATGGGTGGGCGTGTCCCGGCGGTGGGCGGGGCCTGCGGGGCAGACGCAGCCAATGGGAGGGCGGGGCCCGCGGTGGGCGGGGCCCGGGGTTCGCGCTGTAATGCTGCTCCCGCCGCCGCCGCCGCCGTCGCGCCGCCCGCCCGCGCCGCCGCCGCCCCCGGCCCGGCCCCGGCCCCCGGCCCCCCGGCGCTAGGGCCGGCGCGCCCCGCGGGAAGATGAACTACCTGGTGAGCGAGGGGAGGGGAGGGGAGGGGACGGGGGGGGTGCTGATGCCGGGGGCGGGCGGGATCCGCCGCCGCCGCCGTGACCTTGTCCGCGCCTCCCGGCGCCGCGGGGACGCCCCGGCGGGGTCCCGGGGAGGGTGGGGAGGGGAGGTCCGGCCGCGGGGCACGGCGGGACGTGGCGGGGAGGCGGCGGGCCGGGGGCGGCCCCGGCTGAGTCACCGCGCTGGCACTTCCTCCGGCGGGGGCGGAGCGGGGACCCCCCGGGCCGGGCGGCGGCACCGCCCCCGGCAGCCACCGGGGCGGACAGCCGGGCAGAGGCACCGCCACCCGCTCCGGGCACCGGCGGGGAACCGGCCCCGGCACCGCTGCGCCGGCCCCGGGCTCAATTCTCCATCCCGGCCCCGGGCGCTGTCGTTGTCCCGGTCCCAGGCGCCATCGGCGGTCCCGGTTCAGGGCACCAGCATCATCCCAGCTCTGAGCACCATCATCTTACCAGCTCTGGTGACCATCATTCCAGTTCTGGGCACCAGCATCATCCCAGCTGCGGTGACCATCGTCCTGGCACTGGTGGCCATTGTCCTGGCTCTGGCCACCAGCATCGTCCAGGCTGTGGTGACCATCGTCCTTGCTCTGGTGACCGTTGTCCCAACCCGGGGCACCATCATTATCCCAGCTCTGGGCACCATCCCGGCTCTGGGCTCCATCTCCATCCCCTCGCCAGGCACCGTCCCGGCTCTGGGCTCCGTCTCCGTTCCCTCGGGCACCGTGCTTGGCTGGGATGCCGGCCCAGCGGCCAGCAGGCCCTGGCTCACCGCGGTGGCGCGGGGCTCTCTTGCAGAACGTGCTGGCCAAGGCGCTGTACGACAACGTGGCCGAGTCTCCGGACGAGCTCTCCTTCCGCAAGGGCGACATCATGACGGTGCTGGAACGCAACACGCAAGGGCTGGATGGCTGGTGGCTCTGCTCGCTCCATGGCCGGCAGGGCATCGTCCCTGGGAACCGCCTCAAGATCCTGGTGGGGATGTACGACAAGAAGCAGCAGCAGCAGCCGGCAGCCGGCGCAGCGCAGGGGCAAACGCAGCTACCCCAGCCGGCTCTGCCTTTCCACCAGCAAGGCGGGTACCCGCCGCTGTCACCCGCCTCGCAGTACACCCCCATGCACTCTGCCTACGCCCCCCAAGGGGACAATGTCTACCTGATGCCGGTCCCCAGCAAGGGACAGCAGGCTCTTTATCCGGGCCCAGCGCCCACCGGACAGTTTCCGCCTGCTCCGGCTAAGCAGCCGCCGGCCTTTCCGAAGCAGACGCCTCCGCACGCCTTCCCTGGCCCCGGCCAGGACATCTACCAGGTGCCCCCATCCTTGGGCCAAGCGGCGGAGGCGTATCCCGGGGGCTCCGCCAGCCCCCCCCAGGACGTCTACCAGGTTCCTCCCTCGGCCGGCCAGGCTCAGGAGATCTACCAGGTGCCCCCGTCACTGGACATGAGGAGCTGGGAAGGGCACAAGCCCCAGGGAAAGGTACGATGGGGGCCCTGGGGGGTGGCAGCGCAATTGCAGGGTGCTCCGTGGTTTGTGGTGGCGAGCGGGTGCCAGAGCTGTGGGGCTCCCGCTGCCGTCTCTTGGAGTGGGAAGTCATTGGGGTCATCCCGAGGGGGTGGGCATCGTCCCCACGCTGCAGGCACACGGGAGGTCCCCACAGTGACTGCGGTGCCTCGGTTGGTGTGGGCTACCCAGCTTGGGGCTGACACAGTGTTTGGTGCTTGGATCCTCTTGGTCTCTTATGTGGGCTCTGATGGTACCACCTGGGGCGGGCACGGGCCGCTGGTAACCCAGGAGCCACTTGGAGATGCCCCTTGTCTGGAGGTAGCTGTGGTACCAGGCGCGGTGCTGAGATGTTTTCTTCCTCCCGGGAGCGCGGGCAGGGCAAGGCAGCCAGCGCCAGCGCCTTCTGGCTGTGTCAGGGAGCCTGCCAGTCCATGCCGGTTGGGTTTGCTGGTGAGCCACCCGCCTGTCCCCAGCGTGGGGACTCTGTCCAGGGCAGCCTAATGGCTACATCCTGCTCCCGACTCTGCCCCTTCCCGGGCACGTCATCCCGGGGAAGAGGAGAGAGGCGCTTTAGGCATCGTGTTTTCCGGGAAGGCTACCCTGACTCACACCCCTGGGAAGCAGCTGGTGCCGGGGAGCCCTGCCAAGTCGTTGCCGGGGCACGGGGAGCATCCTCAAAGGGCAGCTCAGCCCTTCCTGTGCCTGGCATCGGCTGGGCAGGGTGCCCTGCTCCTCTGGTTTGTTTTTTTGTCCCTCTCATGTCCCTACAGCGTGCCATGGTGGGCACCAAGCCGCAGGCAAGTGCCCTGAGGTCAATGGTGGATCCATAGGGGTGTTGGCAGCTTCCTGGGCACGACTTGGTGCCCGAATCGGCCGTTCCCTTCTGCACGCTGCGGCTGTGCCGGCTGGGCTTTGTCTCTTGCCGAGGCTCGCCGCTATAAATAACCGGTGATATCATCCCCCCGTCCCCGGCGTCGCTGGGAGCAGCGTGCACGCCTGGCCGGGGAGCGCCCTCCCGTGGGCACCGCTTTGCCCGGTGCCGGACAGTCTGGTCCGGAATCCAGCACCCATCTTCTCTCCAGCCACATCGCCAGCGTTTTGGGGAGGATGATGTGCCATGGGGGCATCCTGGAGATGCTCAACAGTGCCCACCTCATCCCTTTCCCTCTTCCCAGGTGCTGGTGCCCACTCGTGTGGGGCAGGTGTACGTCTACGACTCCCCCAAGGGTGAGCAGGACGAGTACGATTTCCCTCGCCATCTCCTCTCCACGGGCTCGCAGGAGATCTATGACGTGCCGCCTGTCCGAGGAGGGATCCCGAGCCATTTCAGCCAGGAGGTGAGGCGGGTTGAGGGGTGGGGGTGGTCAGTGGTTCCATCCCTGGGCACAGGAGATGCTTTGGCACAGCCTGGGCTCCAAGCCTGGGCAAATGACACACAGAGGTGGGGATACTGTGGGCCTCAGGGCTGCTTCTGCCGGTCCCTGGGAGGAGATGGGTGCCCTCGCTGACCCTGACACGCTGTCCTGTGTGCCCCGCTCCAGGTCTATGACACCCCCCCCATGGCAGTGAAAGGTCCCAACGGGCAGGACCCGGGGCAGGAGATCTACGATGTGCCCCCCAGCGTGGAGAAGAACCTGCACCAAACTGTAAGCGCTGCTGGGAAGCTCCCAGCTTCTCCATATATAGAATCATAGAATCACTACGTTGGAAAAGACCCACTGGATCATTGAGTCCAACTATTCCCATCAATCAGTAAACCACATCCCTCAGCACCTCGTCCACCCGTCCCTTAAACACCTCCAGGGAAGGTGACTCAACCCCCTCCCTGGGCAGCTGTTCCAGTGCTCAATGACCCTTTCCATGAAATATTTTTTCCTAATGTTCAGCCTGAACCTCCCCTGGTGGAGCTTGAGGCCATTCCCTCTCATCCTGTCCCCTGTCACTTGGGAGAAGAGCCCAGCTCCCTCCTCTCCACAACCTCCTTTCAGGTAGTTGTAGAGAGCAACGAGGTCTCCCCTCAGCCTCTTCTTCTCCAGGCTAAACACCCCCAGCTCTCTCAGTCGCTCCTCATAAGGCCTGTTCTCCAGTCCCATCACCAGCTTCGTGAGACGCATTTTGCAGTGAGAACAATCATTCACCGGAACAAACTCCTGTTAAGCCTCAACCGTGTCCCCCCTGCTTGTGGGGTGGGTGGGGTTCGGATATAACAACTCCCCAAGGGATGCGGTGGCACTGGAGGCTTTCAAGATACAAGGGGATGGGTTGTGAGATAATCTTCTCTAGGGGATGAGGTTGGACCAGATGATCTTTCAAGGTCTCTTCCAACTGGAGCTGCTCTAGGATTTTGTGATTCCCACCCTAAAGGTGTTCAAGGCCAGGTTGGATTGGGCTTGGAGCACCCTGATCCAGCGGGAGGTGTCTCTGCCTATGGCAGGGGGCGTTGGAACAGGATGGGCTTTAAGATCCTTCTGACCCAAACCCCTCCAATGCCATGGGAGGCCAGGGATGCTGCGGCAGGGCTGTGCCAGCGTCCCTGAGGGCAGGGACACGCCTGGGCTGTGTGTCTCCATCCCACTGCACACCCAGCAGTCTCACGTGCCCGGAGCTGGCACTTACGTGCACCGCAGCACGGCCCAGCCCTCCTGCGCGTCCGCACGTGCCCTGGGTTGGCTCTCCCAGTGGCACTGATGGCTCCTGCCGCTGCCCTTGCAGGTGTACAACGTGCCCCCCTCGGTTAGCAAGGATGTGCCAGATGGCCCGGCCCGGGAGGAGACCTACGACGTGCCCCCCGCCTTCGCCAAGCAGAAAACCTTCGACCCCTCCCGCCATCCCCTCATCCTGGCCCAGCAGGAGCCCTACTCGCTGGACGACGTCTACGACGTGCCGCCAGCAGCTGGGAAAGGTGCCTCCGAGCCAACACTCTCCCACGAGATCTACGACGTGCCCCCCAGCCTCAAGAAGCTGGGGGGGTCAGCCTTCCCCTCCCAGGAGGTGTACGACGTGCCCCGGGACCTGCACGCTCTGGGCAAGGGCTCTCTGGACGTGGAGGGCGAGTACATCTATGACGTCCCACCACAAGTGGACCGTGAGCCCAAGGGCGCTGACGTCAAACGCCTCTCGGCCTCCAGCACGGGCAGCACCCGCAGCAACATCTCCACATCCTCGCTGGACGTGGTGCCCGTGAAGGAGCCGGCCAAGGGAGCCGGCAAGGAGTTCTCCCTGGACTTGGATGCCGCCATGGAGACACTGGCCAAGCTCCAGCACAGCGTCGGCGGTGCCGTCTCCTACCTCATGTCCTTCATCGGCGCCAACTGGCGCAGCCCTGAGCACATGGAAGCCAACGCTGCCAGAATCCGTGGGGCAGCTGAGGACGTCCGCACAGCCCTCCGGGACCTGCTGGAGTTTGCCCGGGGGGCGGTGGGCAATGCCGCCCAGGCTTCTGATCGTTCCCTCTATGCCAAGCTCAGCAAGCAGCTGCAGAAGATGGAGGAGGTTTACCAGGCCCTGGCGCGGCACGGCCAAGCGCTGGACGCTTGCCACTGGGCCCCGAGTGCCCTGGCCGGCGGCAAGCCGGGCACGGATGACTTGGAACACTTTGTCATGCACTCGCGTGGCGTCCCCGATGACACCAAGCAGTTGGCCTCCTTCCTGCATGGCAACGCCTCCCTCCTCTTCAAACGGACAAAGCCGGCGGCAGAGAGCGGTGGCCACGGGCCCCCTCACCCCTCTGACAAGGCCAGCAGCATCCAGTCGCGGCCGCTGCCCTCCCCGCCCAAGCTGCTGGCCCAGGAGTCGCCTGATGGGCCCTACGAGAACAGCGAGAGCGGCTGGATGGAGGATTACGACTACGTCCATCTCCAGGTGGGCACGGGCAGGGGTGGGATTTTGGGCATCGGGGCATCGGGCAGCGCGGGCTGCAGCCGGGGCTTCTGCCACCACGTCTTGCTTTTACCTTCCAGCTTGAGGACTGTGGGGACCAGGAGTGTCTCAGGTGCTTACTCCTGGCCAGGCTGGTGTTGATGACCCTCATGTCATGCCCCTTCCTTCCCCGCAGGGCAAGGAGGAGTTTGAGAAGACCCAGAAGGAGCTGCTGGAGAAAGGGAACATCATCCGGCAGAGCAAAGACCAGCTGGAGCACCAGCAGGTGAAGGAGCCGGGGCAGGCAGGCCCTGCTGGGCACAGCTCCTGGGGTGGGAAACGGGGTTTTGGATCCTGTTCCTTTTGCACCCCTGCTGCCAAGCTGGACCACGGGCTTCTGCTTGGCTGTCCCTGTGGTGGGTTCCAGGTCACCTCCCATGCTGGTGCTGTGCCAGTGGAGAGGCGCACCAGCTCCTTGCTCCTGGAGAGGAGCCTGGCATCGCTCTCCTGGGGTTGACGCTGCCCCTTGCTGTTTTTCCTGGGGCACAGACATCACCCGGGGCTGGTGACCCATTCTAGTGGCTCTGGGGAGGGGACTGGGCGCTGGCTCGGTGTCTTTCCTGCCTCACACCTTTCCTTCCCGCAGCTGAAGCAGTTTGAGCGGCTGGAGCAGGAGGTGACGCGCCCCATCGACAACGACCTGTCCAATTGGAGTCCCCCCCAGCACTACGGCCCCGTGCGGAGCGGTGGCTCCTTGTGTCCGGCCGACCGCCAGCTCCTCCTCTTCTACTTGGAGCAGTGTGAGGCAAACCTCACCACCCTCACCAACGCTGTCGACGCCTTCTTCACTGCTGTCAGCACCAACCAGCCCCCGAAGATCTTTGTGGCTCACAGCAAGTTTGTCATCCTCAGCGCCCACAAACTCGTCTTCATCGGGGACACGCTGTCCCGCCAGGCCAAGGCCCAGGATGTCCAGCAGAAGGTGATGCACTACAGCAACCTCCTCTGCGAGATGCTCAAGGACATCGTGGTGACCACCAAGGCAGCTGCCCTCCACTACCCCTCTCCTTCTGCCTCTAAGGACATGGTGGAGCGCGTCAAGGACCTTGCCAACAGCACGCAGCAGTTCAGGATGGTGCTGAGCCAGCTGGCAGCCATGTGATGGCCTTAGGCTGCTGTCCCCTCCCCATGACCCCCACCCTGTCCCCAGACACGCGTCCCCCTCCACAAGAGCCCTTTCTGCCTGGTGTAAGTGGACATGTACATAGAGACTCCCACGTGCACCGGGGGCCTGGGGCTCCCTGGCTAGAGGGGTGAGGGGCTGTGGCCATCATCCTCTTTCCTCTTCATCCTCCCGCTGGCCAGAGGACAGGGTTGGTTTCAGAGCCGTGCCTGTGATGAAGCAAAGCTGGGAGGTGGATTCGTGCGTGCTCCCTCCCCGCTGTCCTCTCCGTACAAAGCCGGGGGAGTTCCTGGCGGGGGAGGCAGTGGGGACCACGTCCCTGTTGAAGCCACAGAGGGATGTGCCTGGCAAGTCGAGCGATGCTGTGGCTATTCCCCTCTTGGAGGAGGCTCCCAGACGGTCTCTGGTGACCCGCAGATTTTAATGGTGTGGGAGCCACCCTGTGCAGTGGGTCAGGGAGGGGCTGTGCTGCCCCCCTGTGCGACAGGGGCTGTGGGTAAGGATTCTCGAGGGGTTAGAGGAGACTGGAGGGGGTGGGAGCAGGAGGAGGCTGATCTGTGCATTCTCATGTCTCTGATGTTGCTGTCGGACCAGCTGTAACTGAAACGCAAACTGAAATTGGTGCCTTTTGAACACAGAGGAAGCTTCCGCTGGTTCCCGGAGCTATGGAGTCGCAGCCCCCCGAAACTCAGCCCCTCGCCCCCCAGCAGCATAAAGATTTGCCTAGAAACACCCTCAGCCCCTGGGTTTCTGTGCATGTGGCGGGGCGTGGGGGGGAGAGGGAACCTTGGGGCAGGGACTGGGGTGTGTTGTCCCCTGAAGACATCTCAGTGTACAGGGGTTTATTGGGGATGGGGGCAGGTCTCCACCTCCCCCATGTCAAGCCAGGAGTCCCACAGCCCCCCCTCCCCCTGGGATGTCCATCCCTGCTTGTTCCCATGCCAGGACCTGTGTTCCCATGTCCAGACAGGAGTCCCACAAATGGCTGGGAGTCCCCATCCCTGCTCCTGTCCCCTGACAAAGACTTTTATGCCCATCCATGAGATCCACAACCAGCCTGGGATCTTCATCTGTGTCTCTCCCACCATCTCCACACCAGGCCGCGTGTCCCTGTGCCCAGCCTCATGTCCCCGCTGCCTGGCCCTGTGTTCCTGCACATGGCCATGGCTCCCTGGCCCCCTGGCCCTACAGGAGGCAACTAGTCCCTCTGCCTCCTGAGCTCCCAGCCTCATGTCCCCATGCCTAACCAGCTCTCCTCACCACTTAGCTGTCCCCACGCCTCCAGCTGTGCCAACCAGGTGTCTCCGTGACCATAGAAGTGTCCCCAAGGGCATCACATGCCCCTGTCCCCCAGCCCTCTGGCTGCCCCACGCCCTCCCTTCCCAGTGCAGAGGCAGGACGCAGAGCGCTGGGTGCCAGTGTTTATTGCCGGCCTCAGTTGGCCATCAGGATGGAGTTGATCCAGTCGTGGAGCGAGGTGACGCGGGTGTAGACAGCGGGCACGTTGGGGTCGCAGTTGCTGCTGCCCCAGGAGACGATGCCCACCAGGGTCCAGACGCCGTCCTTCTGGCACACCAGCGGGCCCCCGGAGTCACCCTGCGGGCAGCGGGCAGGGTGTGAGGACAGGGGCTGCGGGGCGGGGGTTTTGGGGGGCAAGGGAGGCTCCATGGAAACCTACCCTGCAGGAGGAGGCACCGTCAGCGCCGGCACAAATCATCATGTCGCGGATGCGGAACCCCCAGTACTGCTTGCACTGCTCGTTGGTGAGCAGGGGCAGGGCCACCTGCTGCAGCACTGCTGGCGTCTGCGAGGCTGCGGGACAGACGGGTGGCATCAGCGCCAACGCAGCTCCCAGGAGATGGGGACGGGAACAGGGATGGGAATGGGGAACTGTGTTAGGTACCAGGATGGGGTCTGGGGATGGTGGTGGGGATGGAGGCTTGGGATGGGCATTGGCATGGGGACCTGTGTTAGGTACCAGGATGGGGTGTGGCGATGGAGGATTGGGATGGGCATTGGGATGAGGAGGAAAGACATGAGGACAGGAGATGGAGATGAGGACAGGAATTATGAGGAACAGCTGAGAGAGCTGGGGTTGTTTAGCCTGGAGTAGAGTAGATTTAGGCTGAATATTAGGAAAAAAAATTTCACGGAAAGGGTCATTGGAACAGGCTGCCCAGGGAGGGGGTTGAGTCACCTTCCCTGGAGGTGTTTAAGGGATGGGTGGATGAGGCATTGAAGGACATGGTTTAGTGACTGATAGGAACGGTTGGACTCGATGATCCAGTGGGTCTTTTCCAACCTGGTGATTGTATGATTCTAAGAGTTGGGATGAGGAGAGCACAGGGATGGGAGCAGGGATGAAGACAGGGATGCGAGTGGGGATGATAACGGTAGTGGAGATGAGGGTGAGGACAGGGATAGAGATGGGGACAGGGATGGGGACGGGAAGGTGCGGTACCCTTGGGGTCAGTCAGCCCCCAGCCAGTGGTGACACAGGTCATGCCCCCGGGGAAGTCCTCGGTGGCCTGGGGCAGGCAGACAGGGGACACTTGGGCTGACAGATGCGCTGGGGTGGCCAGTTTGATCAGGGCGATGTCGTCACGGATGGTCAGCATGTTGAACTTGGGGTTCTTGAAGACCTGGAGCCAGCAGCACCATTCCCAGTGCCCACACCCACAGCCAGGGGTCCAGGCACTGGGGACCCCACAGGGACCAATGGGAATCCCAAGGGCTCATGGGGACCCTGGGGGCGGACGGGAATGGTGGAGAATGGCCCTGTGGGTCCTGGGCCGATGGGGTCCCTCAGGGCAGATCCCAGCCACGGGGACACAGAGGAGCAGGGACTCATGGGGCCCTGGGAGCAGACCCCTAAGTGACCCAGGGAGACCTACAGGGCTCGACCCCAACCCTGAGGCTGATGGGGAACCAGGGAGCCAACCCCACCCCTGGGGCACTGGGAAATGGGGACGCCCCAAGGATACTGGATGAGGCAAACACCAAATTCCTGTCTGAGATGCACCAGGGAGCAGGTGACAACCCCAGGCCATGATGGGTGCAGGGAGCAGGAGCCAGATCCCAGTCCTCAGGGGGAAAAGGGCCACCAAGGAGCCCATGTCCCACCCGGAGGGCTGCTGGCCTTGGGGCTGCCCCGGGCACCGGGGTGCAGGGATGGCCACAGTCACATCACCCACAGGGACTGCTGGGACCTGGATTCGTGACTCTCATCCCTTGGGGCTCCTGGGGTTAGGCCCCTGATCCGTGGGAAGAGGGACAGCAGAGACACCCAGAGATGCAAATCCAGGGATATGGGGCAGTGTGAGCATCCCAGGGGATGGGGCCCTCGGGATAAGGGGATCAGGGACTCCCTGGGGACACGACTTGTGGGATGAAGGGGCACTTGGAGCCCTGTGCCGGCGGTACCTTTGCGATGGTCAACCTCTGCTCGTCAGGGGAGGGGTCCTCCTGGTCGTACGCGCCCACCACCACGGTGTCAGTGGTCCTGGACACAGGCAGCACCTGAGCATGGGCACAGGGACAGGGGGCCCCAGGGACCCCATGACCGTGCGTGGTGCTGGGCTGTTGGGCGGCAGAGCCGGTGCCTACCTGACGCTGCAGTGGGCAGCGGTGACCACCCAGTCCTCGCTGATGAGCGACCCGCCGCAGTAGTGGCGCCCGTTGCGCTAGGAGGAGAGCTGCCGTCAGCCCCGGCACCAGTGGCACCGCACCCCATCCCCATCCCTGGCCCTGCTGCGGGGGCTCACCTGGAGGGACACCTGCCATGGCCACGACCCCGGCACCGCTGCTTCGCCGTTGACGATGCGGCTGTAGCCGCGGATGACAGGCGTGATAGCGGGCACGCCGCAACCTACAGGGCACAGGCAGGTGGCCGTGGGACGGGGGCTCCCCAGCCCAGGCCCCGCACTCCACAACTGCCCCCAGAGCCCCTCACGCCCCCGACAAAGCCCCATGGCCCCACGCACCTGCCAGGGAGAGGGTGGCACGGGCAGAGCCCGCCAGCGCCAGGCAGCTCAGCAGCCACAGCAGAGCCATCGCCAGTCTGGGGAACAGACCTTGCCCGGGGCTCAGCGCCTTTTATACCCACGGCTGGGCATGGCCTCGCCGCTGGCCTTGCTGCCGTGGCCTCGGCAGATAGTGGGACACCCGGCACAGTGCCAGGACTTGCCACCGTGGCTGCCCTGGCACCATTGTACTTGTCCAACCCCTGGTGCCCTGGCAGCCGGAGTGGAGACCCCTTGCCCCAGGTTGGGTGGCCGATGCCTGGGGGGTGTTGGTTGACAGCGACTGAACAGGAGCCAGCAGTGGCCCAGGTGGCCAAGAAGGCCAATGGCATCTGGGCTTGGATCAGAAACAGTGTGACCAGCAGGTCCAAGGAGGTTCTTCTCCCTCTGTACTCAGCACTGGTGAGACCAAACCTCAAATCCTGTGTTCAGTTCTGGGCCCCTCACCACAAGAAGGATGTTGAGGCTCTGGGGCGAGTCCAGAGAAGAGCAACAAAGCTGGTGAAGGGGCTGGAGAACAAGAGGAGCAGCTGAGAGAGCTGGGGGTGTTTAGCCTGGAGAAGAGGAGGCTGAGGGGAGACCTCATTGCTCTCTCCAACTACCTGAAAGGAGGTTGTGGAGAGGAGGGAGCTGGGCTCTTCTCCCAAGTGACAGGGGACAGGACAAGAGGGAATGGCCTCAAGCTCTGCCAAGGGAGGTTTTGGCTGGACATTAGGAAAACCTTTTTAATGGAAAGGGTCATAGTGAGGCACCCGGCACAGCGCCAGGACAGCATCTGGGAGCACAGCACCTGGAGCCCATGGCCTTGGCCAGGCCGTGGGACCACACTGGTGGGGTCTAAGGGCTGTTTTCAAAGTGATTTTTGGCCAGGTGAGTGATGGGGCTGTCACCAGTCACAGGGTGGTTGAGATTGGAAGGGACCTTGAAGCTCACCTGGTTGATTCACAGCCGGGCTGCCCAGAACAGCTGCCCAGGACCAGAACCCACATTGCTTCTGAGTCTCTCCATGCATGGAGACTCCACAGCCACCGTGGGCAACCCCTGCCAGTGCTCAGTCATCTCACAGTGCAGCTACATCTCCTGATGATCAGAGAGACCCTCCTGAGTATCACTTTGTCTTGCCACCTCTGGTCCTGGCACTGAGCACCTTGGGAACACAGGCTGTTTCTGTCCCCTTTGCCACCTGGAGAAGAGAAGGCTCCAGGGAGACCCCATAGGAGACTCCCAGTACTGAAAAGGGGCCTGTAGAAAAGCTTGGGAGTGGCTCTTGATCAGGTGTGTGCAGGGATAAGACAAGGGGGAATGGGTTTAACCTGCAAGAAGGGAGATTGAGATTAGATATTAGGAAGAAATTCCTCACTGTGAGGGTGGTGAGGCGCTGGCCCAGAGAACTCATGGATGTCCTGTCCCTGGAGGTGTTCAAGGCCAGGTTGGATGGGACCTGGAGCAACATGGGAGGTGTCCCTGCCCATGGCAGGGTAGGTGGAACTGGAGGGTCTTTGAGGGCCTTTCCAGCTCAAAACATTCTGTGATTTTTATTGCTCTAAGCTTTACACCCTCCCTTTATTTCTGTGAGATGCTCCTGTCCCTTCCACATCTCCTTGGCCTTTTGCTGGACTTTCACCACTCTCCTTGTCTTTCTTGTGCTGGGGAGTCCGATTCCAGACCCAGCACTCCAGGGTTGGCCTCCTCCTCAGAGCTGAGCAGGGGCCAGGGTCCTTCCCTTGACCTCCTGGTCACACTTCACCTTCTTGGCCATGGCGCTGTGAGGGGTCGTAGCTAGCACCTGGGCATGGTGGTGCCCAACAACCTGGGGATGGGCAGCAGAGCTCATAAATCATAGAATCATAGAATCACGAGGTTGGAAAGGATCCACCGGATCATTGAGTACAACCATTCCTATCAATCACTAAATCATGTCCCTCAGCACCTCATCCACCCATCCCTTAAACACTTCCAGGGAAGGTGACTCAACCCCCTCCCTGGGCAGCTGTTTCAGTGCCCAATGACCCTTTCCGTGAAATATTTTTTTCCTAATGTCCAGCCTAAACCTCCCCTGGCGGAGCTTGAGGCCATTCCCTCTTGTCCTGTCCCCTGTCACTTGGGAGAAGAGCCCAGCTCCCTCCTCTCCACAACCTCCTTTCAGGTAGTTGGAGAGAGCAATGAGGTCTCCCCTCAGCCTCCTCTTCTCTAGGCTAAACATCCCCAGCTCTCTCAGCTGCTCCTCTTGTTCTCCAGCCCCTTCACCAGCTTTGTTGCTCTTCTCTGGACTCACCCCAGAGCCTCAACATCCTTCTTGTGATGAGGGGCCCAGAACTGAACACAGGATTTGAGGTTTGGTCTCACCAGTGCTGAGTACAGAGGGAGAAGAACCTCCTTGGACCTGCTGGTCACACTGTTTCTGATCCAAGCCCAGATGCCATTGGCCTTCTTGGCCACCTGGGCCACTGCTGGCTCCTGTTCAGTCGCTGTCAACCAACACCCCCCAGGCATCGGCCACCCAACCTGGGGCAAGGGGTCTCCACTCCGGCTGCCGGGGCACCAGGGGTTGGACAAGTGCAATGGTGCCAGGGCAGCCACGGTGGCAAGTCCTGGCACTGTGCTGGGTGTCCCACTATCTGCCGAGGCCACGGCAGCAAGGCCAGCGGCGAGGCCATGCCCAGCCGTGGGTATAAAAGGCGCTGAGCCCTGGCAAGGTCTGTTCCCCAGACTGGCGATGGCTCTACTTTGGCTGCTGAGCTGCCTGGCGCTGGCGGGCTCTGCCCGTGCCACCCTCTCCCTGGCAGGTGCGTGGGGCCATGGGGCTTTGTCAGGGGCGTGAGGGGCTCTGGGGGCAGTTGTGGAGTGCGGGGCCTGGGCTGGGGAGCCCCCGTCCCACGGCCACCTGCCTGTGCCCTGTAGGTTGCGGCGTGCCCGCTATCACGCCTGTCATCCGCGGCTACAGCCGCATCGTCAACGGCGAAGCAGCGGTGCCGGGGTCGTGGCCATGGCAGGTGTCCCTCCAGGTGAGCCCCCGCAGCAGGGCCAGGGATGGGGATGGGGTGCAGTGCCACTGGTGCCGGGGCTGACGGCAGCTCTCCTCCTAGCGCAACGGGCGCCACTACTGCGGCGGGTCGCTCATCAGCGAGGACTGGGTGGTCAGCGCTGCCCACTGCAACATCAGGTAGGCACCGGCTCTGCCGCCCAACAGCCCAGCACCGCGCATGGTCATGGGGTCCCTGGGGCCCCCTGTCCCTGTGCCCATGCTCAGGTGCTGCCTGTGTCCAGGACCACTGACACCGTGGTGGTGGGCGCGTACGACCAGGAGAACCCCTCCCCTGATGAGCAGAGGTTGACCATCGCAAAGGTACCGCCGGCACAGGGCTCCAAGTGCCCTTCGTCCCACAAGTCGTGTCCCCAGGGAGTCCCTGATCCCCTTATCCCGAGGGCCCCATCCCCTGGGGTGCTCACACTGCCCCATATCCCTGGATTTGCATCTCTGGGTGTCTCTGCTGTCCCTCTTCCCAAGGATCAGGGGCCTAACCCCAGGAGCCCCAAGGGATGAGGGTCACGAATCCAGGTCCCAGCAGTCCCTGTGGGTGATGTGACTGTGGCCATCCCTGCACCCCGGTGCCCGGGGCAGCCCCAAGGCCAGCAGCCCTCCGGGTGGGACATGGGCTCCTTGGTGGCCCTTTTCCCCCTGAGGACTGGGATCTGGCTCCTGCTCCCTGCACCCATCATGGCCTGGGGTTGTCACCTGCTCCCTGGTGCATCTCAGACAGGAATTTGGTGTTTGCCTCATCCAGTATCCTTGGGGCGTCCCCATTTCCCAGTGCCCCAGGGGTGGGGTTGGCTCCCTGGTTCCCCATCAGCCTCAGGGTTGGGGTCGAGCCCTGTAGGTCTCCCTGGGTCACTTAGGGGTCTGCTCCCAGGGCCCCATGAGTCCCTGCTCCTCTGTGTCCCCGTGGCTGGGATCTGCCCTGAGGGACCCCATCGGCCCAGGACCCACAGGGCCATTCTCCACCATTCCCGTCCGCCCCCAGGGTCCCCATGAGCCCTTGGGATTCCCATTGGTCCCTGTGGGGTCCCCAGTGCCTGGACCCCTGGCTGTGGGTGTGGGCACTGGGAATGGTGCTGCTGGCTCCAGGTCTTCAACAACCCCAAGTTCAACATGCTGACCATCCGTGACGACATCGCCCTGATCAAACTGGCCACCCCAGCGCATCTGTCAGCCCAAGTGTCCCCTGTCTGCCTGCCCCAGGCCACCGAGGACTTCCCCGGGGGCATGACCTGTGTCACCACCGGCTGGGGGTTGACTGACCCCAAGGGTACCTCACCTTCCCGTCCCCATCCCTGTCCCCATCTCTATCCCTGTCCTCACCCTCATCTCCACTACCGTTATCATCCCCACTCGCATCCCTGTCTTCATCCCTGCCCCCATCCCTGTGCTCTCCTCATCCCAACTCTTAGAATCATACAATCACCAGGTTGGAAAAGACCCACTGGATCATCGAGTCCAACCGTTCCTATCAGTCACTAAACCATGTCCTTCAATGCCTCATCCACCCATCCCTTAAACACCTCCAGGGAAGGTGACTCAACCCCCTCCCTGGGCAGCCTGTTCCAATGACCCTTTCTGTGAAATTTTTTTCCTAATATTCAGCCTAAATCTACTCTACTCCGGGCTAAACAACCCCAGCTCTCTCAGCTGTTCCTCATAATGCCTGTTCCTCTCCACACCCTCATTCCTGTCCTCATCTCCATCTCCTGTCCTCATGTCTTTCCTCCTCATCCCAATGCCCATCCCAATCCTCCATCGCCACACCCCATCCTGGTACCTAACACAGGTCCCCATGCCAATGCCCATCCCAAGCCTCCATCCCCACCACCATCCCCAGACCCCATCCTGGTACCTAACACAGTTCCCCATTCCCATCCCTGTTCCCGTCCCCATCTCCTGGGAGCTGCGTTGGCGCTGATGCCACCCGTCTGTCCCGCAGCCTCGCAGACGCCAGCAGTGCTGCAGCAGGTGGCCCTGCCCCTGCTCACCAACGAGCAGTGCAAGCAGTACTGGGGGTTCCGCATCCGCGACATGATGATTTGTGCCGGCGCTGACGGTGCCTCCTCCTGCAATGTAGGTGTCCACGGAGCCCCCCTTGCCCCCCAAAACCCCCGCCCCGCAGCCCCTGTCCTCACACCCTGCCCGCTGCCCGCAGTGTGACTCCGGGGGCCCGCTGGTGTGCCAGAAGGACGGCGTCTGGACCCTGGTGGGCATCGTCTCCTGGGGCAGCAGCAACTGCGACCCCTACGTGCCCGCTGTCTACACCCGCGTCACCTCGCTCCACAACTGGATCAACTCCATCCTGATGGCCAACTGAGGCCGGCAATAAACACTGGCACCCAGCGCTCTGCGTCCTGCCCCTGCACTGGGAAGGGAGGGCGTGGGGCAGCCAGAGGGCTGGGGGACAGGGGCATGTGATGGGCTTGGGGACACTTCTATGGTCACGGAGACACCTGGTTGGCACAGCTGGAGGCGTGGGGACAGCTAAGTGGTGCAGAGAGCTGTCTGGGCATGGGGACATGAGGCCGGGGGCACAGGGACATCAGTACATGAGGCTGGTAGCATGGAGACATGAGGCTTGGGGCATGAGGACACTGCCCGGTCATGGGGACATGAGGCTGGGGGCACAGGGATATGAGGTTGGGTGCATGGGGACACTGCCTGGGCATGGGGACATGAGACTGGGGGCATGGGGACACTGCCTGTTCATGGGGACATGAGGCTGGGGGCATGGGGACATGAGGCTGGGGGCATGGGGACACTGCCTGGGCATGGGGACATGAGGCTGGGAGCATGGGGACATGAGGCTGGGGGCATGGGGACACTGCCTGGGCATGGGGACATGAGGCTGGGAGCATGGGGACATGAGGCTGGGGGCATGGGGACACTGCCCGGGCAAGGGGACATGAGGCTGGGAGCATGGGGACATGAGGCTGGGGGCATGGGGACACTGCCCGGGCATGGGGACATGAGGCTGGGAGCATGGGGACATGAGGCTGGGGGCATGGGGACACTGCCCGGGCATGGGGACATGAGGCTGGGAGCATGGGGACATGAGGCTGGGGGCATGGGGACACTGCCCGGGCATGGGGACATGAGGCTGGGAGCATGGGGACATGAGGCTGGGAGCATGGGGACATGAGGCTGGGGGCATGGGGGTATGAGGCTGGGGGCATGGGGACATGAGGCTGGGAGCATGGGGACATGAGTCTGGGGGCATGGGGGCACTGCCCGGGCATGGGGACATGAGGCTGGGGGCATGGGGACATGAGGCTGGGGGCATGGGGACAATGCCCGGGCATGGGGACATGAGGCTGGGAGCATGGGGACATGAGGCTGGGAGCATGGGGACATGAGGCTGGGAGCATGGGGACATGAGGCTGGGGGCATGGGGACACTGCCCGGGCAAGGGGACATGAGGCTGGGAGCATGGGGACATGAGGCTGGGGGCATGGGGACACTGCCCGGGCATGGGGACATGAGGCTGGGGGCATGGGGACATGAGGCTGGGGGCATGGGGACAATGCCCGGGCATGGGGACATGAGGCTGAGGGCACGGGGATATGAGGGTTGGGCATGAGGACACCTGCCCAGGTGGACAGGAGGCCTGGTGATGAGTCCCTGCGCCAGAGACCTCTGTCCGGGGACAGGAACACACAGCAGAGGGCAGGGTACCAGAGCAGGCAGGTGGGGACAGAGACACGTGTCCTGGGTGGGGACAGCGGGAGGGACACGAGCAGGGCTGGAGCCCCCGGGTGGCCGCGGGACCCCTGTCCGGGCGCGGGGACGCGTCGCGGTCCCGCCCCGCACGGAGCCACCTTAAGGCCGCGGGGGGCGGGCAGGGGCAGAGTCCGGGCCTGTCCCCTCGGAGCCCGGCATGGCCCTGCGGCGGGGAGCGGCGCTGGGGGCCGCCCTGGGCCGCAGGGGGTGCTGCTCCAAGGTGGGAGGGCGGGGGGGGGACGGGGATCCCGGGGGGAACGGGGCTCTGGGACGGGTGATGATCCCAAGGTTCCTGGAGAGAATGGGTTCCTGGTGTGGGTGGAGATCCCAGAGGGAATGGGACTCTGGCATGGGGCCGTGTCCCAGAAGGAATAGAGTTCCTGGTATAGGTGGGGGTCCCAGAGGGAATGAGGCTCTGGCTTGGGTAGGGGTCCCAGGGGGAATGGGGTTCCTGGTATGTGTGGGGGTCCCAGAGGGAATGGGGCTCTGGTATGGATGATGGTCCCAGGGTTCCTCGAGGGAATGGGGCTCCTGGCATGGGTAGGGGTCCCAGAGGGAATGGGCTCCTGGTATGTGTGGGGGTCCCAGAGGGAATGGGCTCCTGGTATGTGTGGGGGTCCCAGAGGGAATGGGCTCCTGGTATGTGTGGGGGTCCCAGAGGGAATGGGCTCCTGGTATGTGTGGGGGTCCCAGAGGGAATGGGCTCCTGGTATGTGTGGGGGTCCCAGAGGGAATGGGCTCCTGGTATGTGTGGGGGTCCCAGAGGGAATGGGCTCCTGGTATGTGTGGGGGTCCCAGAGGGAATGGGCTCCTGGTATGTGTGGGGATCCCAGAGGGAATGGGCTCCTGGTATGTGTGGGGGTCCCAGAGAGAATAGGCTCCTGGTATGTGTGGGGGTCCCAGAGAGAATAGGCTCCTGGTATGTGTGGGGGTCCCAGAGGGAATGGGGCTCCTGGCATGGGTAGGGGTCCCAGAGGGAATGGGCTCCTGGTATGGATGGGGGTCCCAGAAGGAATGTATTCCTGGTATGAGTAGGGGTCCCAGGGTTCCTCAAGAGAATGAGGCTCTGGGTTGGGTGAGGGTCCACACCCCCTCCCGACCTTCTCCACCCCACATGGTCCCCGACGCTGCTGATCTCCCCCCACAGAGCCCACTGCCCCCCGACTTCGTGGAGGCTCTGAGGGCTGTGGTTGGTGCCCCCAATGTCTCCACAGCCCTGGCAGCACGGGAGCAGCATGGGCACGACGAGTCCATGCACGCGTGGGTGTCTGGGACCTGGGGAAGGGTCTGGGGAGGGCAAGGGAAATGGGAGAGGAAGGGGCATGAGGAAGGGAAGGATGTGGGGAGCAAAAGGGTCTGGATTGGGAAAGGGACATGTGGAGAGGAAGGGTCTGTGGAGGGGAAGGTTCTGGGGAGGAGAATGACCTTGGGATAGAGGCAAGGGCACAAAGGGAAGGGTCTGGGCAGTGGAAGCATGTGGGAAGTGAGAACGTGGCCTGGGAAGGGTCTAGGTAGAGGAGAAGCCATGGGGAGGGGAAGGATCTGGGTTGGGGAAGAGCCATGGGAAGAGTGTGAGCTGGGGAAGGGTCTAGGTAGAGGAGGAGCCATGGGGAGGGGACGGATCTGGGTTGGGGAAGAGCCATGGGAAGAGTGTGAGCTGGGGAAGGGACTAGGTAGAGGAGGAGCCATGGGGAGGGGACAGATCTGGGTTGGGGAAGAGCCATGGGAAGAGTGTGAGCTGGGGAAGGGTCTGGGCAGAGAAGGGCCACGGGAGGGGAGGTGTCTGCGGAGCTCTGGTCGGTGGGCAGCGGTGCCGCCCTGTCCCCAGCTGTGCCCCTCCGGACGCGGTGGTGTGGCCCCAGGCGGTGGGGCAGGTGCAGGAGCTGGCAGCACTCTGCTACCGCAGCCGCGTGCCCATGGTGCCCTTTGGTACTGGCACCGGCCTCGAGGGCGGCGTCAACGCCGTGCAGGTATGGGACCCCAGCACCCCCAGACCCCATCGACCCTGCCCGGCGCCCGCCCTGGGGCTCTCCGTGCCCAGCTGTGCCCAGCCACACCAGTGACCCTACGCCAGGGCGGCGTCTGCTTCGACCTGAGCCGCATGGATGCCATCACGGAGCTGAGCCTTGAGGACTTCTCAGTGGTGGTGGAGCCTGGTGTCACCCGCAAGGCCCTCAACAACTACCTGCGTGACACTGGGCTCTGGTTCCCTGTTGGTACTGTGGGTGCTGGGGCAGCAGGGAGCAGCTGGGGATGGTGGTGCTGGGCTTTGCTGGGGACACCTGTGGAGCCAGGGGTGCTAGGATGACTGGGGGTGCCTGTGAGATTGGCAGTGCTGCGGTCCCAGCTTTCCTGGGGATGTTGATGGGTGTGCTGTGGTCCCAGCGGTGCCAGGGATGTCCAAGGGGATTGGAATGCTGGGTGCCCATAGGTGAGTGGGTGCTGTTCTCCCCAGGCTGCTGGTGTCCCTATGGTCCCGGGGCTTTGGGAGGTGTGGTTGCGGGGCCAGGGTCCCAGGGTGCTACCGTGAGGCCCCATGGGGACATCCCATGGCCCCGTCCCCATTTTCATCCCCACCTGTGGAGCCAGGGGTGCTGGGATGACTGGGGGTGCTGGGAGATTGGCAGTGCTGCAGTCCCAGGTTTGCTGGGGATGTCCATGGGTGTGCTGTGATCCCAGCAGTGCCAGGGATGTCCACGGGGCTGGGAATGCCAACACCCCAAAGGTGCTGGGCTGCGTGGAGTGCTGCGGGTGCACCCTGGGTGCCCATGGGCGAGCAGACGCTGTTGTCCCTGGGCTGCTGGCATCCCTGGGGGTGTGGGAGATGTGTTTACGGGGCCAGGGTCCCAGGGTGCCAGCATGAGGCTCTGTGAGGACATTCCATGGCCCAGTTTCCATCCCCTCCTGCAGACCCCGGGGCAGATGCCTCGCTGTGCGGCATGGCAGCCACAGGTGCCTCGGGCACCAACGCGGTGCGTTACGGCACCATGAGGCCCAACGTGCTGAACTTGCGCGTGGTGCTGCCGGACGGACGCCTGCTCTACACTGCCGGCCCCGGGCGCCAGCCCAGGTGGGAGCTGGGGGCATGGGAAGGGCCGGGCACCATCCGTGCATCTCCCGCTCACCGGCCCCACGCAGGAAGCGGGCGGCTGGCTACGACCTGACCTCGCTCTTCGTGGGCTCCGAGGGCACCCTGGGCTTCCTGACGCAGGCCACATTGCGCCTACACCCGCTGCCTGAGGCCACCGCTGTCACCATCGCCACTTTCCCCAGCGTGCGGGATGCCGTCAGCTGCACCGTGCAGGTGTTGCAGGCGGCCGTGCCCATCGCCCGCATCGGTGAGTGCTGGGGCTGGTGAGAGGGTGGGGAGGTGGAGCCTGTGCAGGGCTCAGCATCGTTCTTCTCCCCACCAGAGTTCCTGGATGAGGTGATGGCGGGCGCCTGCAGCCGCTACAGCGGGATGGAGCTGCCAGCGGCAGCCACGCTGCTCCTGGAGCTCCACGGCTCCCAGCACAGCCTGGTGGAGCAGAAGCAGCAGATGGGTAGGGCTGCACTGGCACAGGGATGGAGCATGGGGTCTGGGACATTGCGGGCATCGGGGTCCCTCCTGGGCTGGGAGGCTGCTAGGAGTCCCCAGGGCCCATGCACAGCAGATGTAGGGGTGCAAGGGGTGTCCTGGTGTGAAGCGGGGTGCTGGGGGCCATGCGACGGCTGCGGGGTGAGGGACAGGGGTCAAGACCTGGGACAGGGGACCATGGTCTGGCTGTGGGATGTCGGATGGGTGCCCAGGACCCGGGATGAGGGGCTAGGAATTTCCTGGGGGAAAGGACAGGGTGGGAGCCAAGGGACAGGGATTTGAGGACCTCGAGGTCAGCGGGGCAAGGGACGGGTGCCCAGAGCTCACAGAGGGCAGGGGAACCAGATGTGGTGGAGCGAGGAACAGGTGCCCAGGACCAGGGACAACAAAGCCAAGGGAGGGTGCCCAGGATGGGGACGGAGGAATGCTGGGGGGGGGGTCTGCTGGGGGCCCAGGGCCAGGGGAACCAGGGGTGTCCCAGGGTGATGGAGAGGGGCCCAGAGACAAGGGCAGAAGGATGTGGCCTCAGGGTGGGGACTGGGGGTCCTGGGGCAAGGGCCGTGTGCCCGGGGCTGCTGCAGGTCCCGTCCCAGCCCCATTGCAGATCTCCTGGTCGCTGGCAGAGGAGATGGTGCAGCTGAATGGCGGCCACGGGCTGGCCTGGGCACAGGAGCCAGAGGAGCGCGGGCGTCTCTGGGCCATGCGGCACAACGCGTGGTACGCGGCCCTGGCATTGCGGCCAGGCTGCCAGGTGAGGGCCGGGCACGGGGACGATGGCTGCAGCGCTCACGCAGCAGCAGCCCCACGCTCTGCCTTCCTGGCCCAGGGCTACTCAACCGACGTCTGCGTGCCCATCTCCCGCCTGCCCGACGTGGTGGTGGAGACGCAGCAGGACCTGCAGGACTGCGGGCTCACTGGTCAGTGCCGGGGGTGCCCGGGGGGCTGCTGTACCCCCGCTGCAGCCCCTGACCCGCAGCCCCGCAGGCCCCATGGTGGGACACGTGGGTGACGGTAACTTCCACTGCATCCTCATCTTCGACGCCCAGGATGAGGCCGAGGCGCAGCGTGTTCACGCCTTCGCCCAGCGCCTAGGCAGGTGAGATCATGGACTTTGGGGTTGGGGATGGATCCCTTGGCACCCCCTGAACCCCGTGTCACCGCAGGCGGGCGCTGGCGGCTGGGGGCACCTGCACCGGGGAGCACGGCGTGGGGCTAGGTAAGCGGGCGCTGCTGCTGGAGGAGCTGGGCCAGGACGGGCTGGACACGCTGCGCCGCATCAAGGCTGCCCTGGACCCCCACAACCTCATGAACCCTGGGAAGGTGATCTGAGCGGCGACAGCACCCAGCCGGCATGGGGGCGGCAGCCCCCGCAGTCACGGCTGAGGTGGCCACACTGCCTCGTCCCTGCAACTAAGGGACCCCCACCCCCCAATAAACCCCTGTGCACCCGCAGCCTCCATGCACCAAGATCTCTTTGGGGGACAATATGCCCGAGCCCCAGGATTCCCTCCCTGCTGCAGGCGCAGAAACCCAGGGGCTGGATGGGTTTCTAGGCAAATCTTTATGCTGCTGGGGGCTGGGGGGGCTGAGTTTTGGGGAGCTGCAACCCTGTAGCTCTGGGAACCAGCACAAGCTTCCCGTGTTCAAAAGTCACCAAATTCAGTTTGCGTTTCAGTTACAGCTGGTCCAATAGCACCTCAAATCCTGTGTTCAGTTCTGGGCCCCTCACCACAAGAAGGATGTTGAGGCTCTGGAGCGAGTCCAGAGAAGAGCAACGAAGCTGGTGAAGGGGCTGGAGAACAAGAGGAGCAGCTGAGAGAGCTGGGGGTGTTTAGCCTGGAGAAGAGGAGGCTGAGGGGAGACCTCATTGCTCTCTACAACTACCTGAAAGGAGGTTGTGGAGAGGAGGGAGCTGGGCTCTTCTCCCAGGTGACAGGGGACAAGACGAGAGGGAATGGCCTCAAGCTCCACCAGGGGAGGTTCAGGCTGCACATCAGGAGAAAATATTTCACAGAAAGGGTCATTGGGCACTGGAACAGGCTGCCCAGGGAGGGGATTGAGTCACCTTCCCAGGAGGTGTTTAAGGGACGGATGGACGAGGTGCTGAGGGACATGGTTTAGTGTTTGAAAGGAATGGTTGGACTCGATGATCCAGTGGGTCCTTTCCAACCTGGTGATTCTATGAGTATCAGAGACGTGAGAATGCACAGATCAGCCGCCTCCTGCTCCCATCACCACTAACCTCTCAAGAATCCTTACCCACAGCCCCTGTTGCACAGGGGGGCAGCACAGTCTGTCCGTGCCACACTGCACAGGGTGGCTTCCACACCATTAAAATCTGCTGGCCACCAGAGTCTCCCCCAAGATGGGAATAGCCACAGCATCACTCCGACTTGCCAGGCACATCCCTCTCATGCTTCAACAGGGACGTGGTCCCCCAGGAACATCCCCCGGCTTTGTAAGGGAGGACAGTGGGGAGGGAGTGTGCATAAATCCACCTCCCAGCTTTGCTTCATCACAGGCACAGCTCCGAAACCAACTCTGTCCTCTGGCCAGCAGGAGGATGAAGAGGAAAGAGGATGATGGCCACAGCCCCTCACCCCTCTACCAAGGGAACGCCTGGCCCTGCCCCTCTCCCTGTTCCCCCATCCCTATGGATTTGCTTCCTTAAGCCCCTAACAAACCCCTCTGCACCCACAGCCTCCATGCGCTGTGACATATTTTTGTGGGGACAACGCACCCCAGCCCCTTCCCTGGGGTTCCCATCAAATCAGACACCTGCAGGGCTGGGAGACCTGGGGGATCCACTTCAGCTGCGTCCCCCAAGCTGCAGTGTCGGAGCTGTAGGGCTGGGAACCCTCCATCCCCATGGCAAGGTGGACACAGGGAAGCACCCTACAGGCATCACCTGTTTCACCAAGAAAGCCAGTGAAATAAAATAACAGTGAATATTTTATTGAACATTGTTTTAATACCATATCAAAACACCTTGACTAATGAAGGAAGCTCCCCCCAAGCTCTGAACTCTTCGGTTTTTTACCCCCATTTTTTTCTTTAATATATAAATACAGAAAGGTTTCCCGCAGGGGCACGGCCACCGGCAGGGGAGGTCTCACCCATGAAAACGCGCCCGCCACACCGGGAAGCAACGGGGACGGGCTGGGGGGGCCACTGCCATGAAACAACTCCAGCTTGGCACCTCTGGCAAAGCCACCCCCATGGCCATCGGGGGCCTCTCCCCGTGCCTTCCTTGAAAGGGTTCGACTCAAAGGTGATGGAAAGAAAGAGAGGGGGTTGGTTTTGGCAAGAGGAGCCCGGGAGGGGCGGCGGGGATGCTGCTCCAGTCTCTGAGTGGTTATAGCTGAGTTAAAGAGTGACCAGTCTGTAAACATCACTGGGGCAGGGAAGCTCAAATCGAAGAACACGCCAGTCAACACGAAGCTTCAGTTGTGATTTGGTTTTTTTGGTTTTGTTTTTTTTTGTCGGTTTTCTCTTTTTTTTTTTTTTCTTTTTTTTTTTCCTCTTTTTTTCTCTCGTTGTAAACACTTGAAAGACGGACCCCTGTGGCTCAGCATGGGGGAGCATGGCCCCGCTCCCGGCATGGGGCAGAGTCCCTGTCTCACGCTGCCGGGGCCGGGGTGGAGATCTCCAAAAGGGAGATGGGAAAGAGGAGAAAATTCCTATTTAGTCAGTGCAAAAAAACCGAGCAGAGCCCCCGGGTGAGTCCGGCTGGGAGGTTGCGGGGGGTTGACGGTGAGAAATGCTGCGTGCTCCGTTTGGCCGGCTGTCCCCCGGCAGCATTCCCCTTCATTTCGGGGAGAAAAGCCAAACATCATGGCAGGGTTTGTTTCGCGGCTGTCCCTGGGGCCTCCCTGGCAGGCAGAGCTCTCCTGGTGACCAGCGGCTGTGGAGGAGAGAGCGCGTCACTCTGCTTTTCTCACACTGTCTTCTCCTGGATGTTTCTTTTCATTTAAAACTTTTAAATTAAAAAACAAACAAACAAACAAAAAAATATTTCCAAAACCAAAACAAATAAAAATAATAAAATGAAATAAAAAAATTCGCCGTTGTCCCAAGTGGATTCAAGTTTCTGGGTTTTATTTTTGTCTTCTCGAGGAATTGAAAGTCAGCCCAAAACTCCATGTGGGGCAGGGGGGACGGGGAGAGGAGGTACAGCAGGTATAGCAAGGTGCCCTGTGAAGGCAGAGAGAGACGATCCCGGATAAGAAGCAGGAGCCACGGCCACCTCATCCCACCCAATCCTCCCCTCCTGGCCCAGGATTCAAACCCAGCATGGGTGAAGGACACGGAACAGCCCGCCACAGGCTCACCTTAGAGAGAAGTCAGCAAGCACGCCCAGTGGGTCAATCGGAAGGATGCTCCGGGCAAGATCTGTTCACTTCAAACCATGATTCTATACAGCTGGAGAGAGGAGAGCACGTCACCACTGCGCCGCTGAGGCTGGGGGTGTCCTAACCTGTTTCCCTGCCACCCGCCTGGCCACGTCCCCTTGCACGCGGAGGTACCTTTTGTGATAAATGCAGAGGCAGGGCAGCCTGGCTATCGTGTCTCCCTGCAGCAGCTCCTCCAGGCAGATCACGCACTCACCGGCGTCCTTGGTCAGCACGTCATCTGGGATGGGAGGAAAGGGCAGCGGTGAGACAGGGTCCACCGGGGTGTCCCCTGTCCCAGAACAGAGGGGAACCCACGGCCACCACTGTGGAGGCAGCTGGGATGGAGCAGCAGCGCTGGCAAGAGACTCTAGTGGAGGCAAAGGGTGGGAAACGGGGCTGGGGTGGCTGCAGCAAACACTCCTACGCTCACCTTCCAAAAAAAAAAGCACTCATGAGGAGGGCAGAGCATCATTCTGCCATGAGTGGTCAGGATGGGAGATCCAGGAGCTTGCAGATCAGAGCTCTCAGCCCAGTAAACCTCATGCCAGCAAGGAGGGGAGGAAGGCAACAACCTTTCAGAGGGGCTGCCCAGGACGGGTCCCTCCTGCACAGAAAGCCGTGGTGAGCACCATGGCGAGGGGACTGTGCTACAAGGGTCCCAAGGCAAAAGCAGCAGGGTTGAGTCGTGCTGGGGGAGCGGAGTGGAGCAGGGACCGTGAGCTGCACCGGTCTGCTGGAGCACAGCCCTCTTGGCAAGCCCAGCCGAGCCACCTGCCTGCGCAGCCTGCAGAAAGTATCTCTCCAGCCTGTCCAGAGCCATCCCAAGCCGGCAGGATGCCGTGTCCCCCACACAGCTTGGCCGCCAGCCCTCTTACCGTTGTAGGAGAGGCGAGGTTTGCTCAGACACATGATAAAGTGCATTTCCATCTCATCAGAAGCCACGGATTTGGAGCAAATGGGGCACTTGAAACCTGGAGGGAGAGCAGAGAGATGAGGTCTTAGCAAGGGGAGGAGGAGAAATTCCATCTCGCATTCCAGGCAGCCCCTTACCTGCCGCCTGCATGGTGGCACACACCCCACGCCGCACTCGCTGGGCATCCTGTGCCAGCCACCAGCAGCGCCAGCGTGGGGACAGCCACCAGGCAGGGGACAGCCGCCTGAGCAGCGCGCCGGTCGTCCCCGCGCCCGCCGCGCAGAGGGCACGGAGCGCAAGCCAAGGCAGCGCACACGTGGCCATCAGCTGGTGCTGGGCCTTAAAGGGCGAGGAGCAGCCCGGGGCAGGCAGCAGCCCACGGCTGGCAAGAGCAGTAGCACGTCCCTGTGCCAGGACAGCACTGCCGGAGCTCAGCCTCACATGGCTAAGCCACAAATGCTGCAATGAAGGAGGTTTTTCTGTAGGGCCACAGCAGAGGATAGCCAAGCTGGATCCACATGCCACAGCTGCTGCTTTCTCCAGCTTTTGGCAGGAGCAAGGTGGGTGCTCACCACCCCAACATCTGCAGATGAGACCGGGTGGAGCCCGCACACTGATGTCCCAGCTCGACCTTGTCCTGCCTGGTGATGTGGACTCTTGGGTGAAGCTGGGGATGATGTTCAGACGTGCTCTGCATCCTTCCTTGGGCATGAGGATGGGGCCCAGCTGGTGCAAGGGTGTCACACCAGTGCCACCGCCTGCTTGATCCACGCACACCCTCACAGCATCATCCCCAGCACCACTGACTAAGGCTGCCCCAATCCCTGGTTTCCAAGACCCAAACTCCCAGGGATCAAACCCCCAACCAGCTCTGCAGGTCACCTGCCAGGGACTCCCTGCCCTCCCACCACAGCCAGTACCGTGGGGCTCAACACGTGCGTGCCACCACTGCCACCAGGGGCTTGCACCAGAATATCTAGCAATTCCCTGCCTGCAGAGAGGGAGAGGGTAATTTAAGGATCTGTCTTCTAAAAGCAGATCAGGTTTGACTGCAGTGCTGCTTAAGAGCTTTCTTCATATATATGCAAAGGCTGCTCAGGAAAGAAGAGAAAAGGAAGGTACACAAATTATCTAAGGATGAATCAGGTTCTTGCTTTCCGCCATGGGGATGTGGTGAGGGCACTTTTTTGCTTCTTGGAAGGGAGAAAGCGCAGGTGGATTTAATGGGAGGCAGCTCAGACCTCTGCTGTGCAAACAGCCAGGATAACTGCTCAACACCCGGGTGCTCTCTCATTAGCAACTGTGATAAGTACAGATTACTTCCCAGTTCTTCAGATGAAAGACTAGGACTGGGATCTCAACTCCTGTCCCTGAGAGGCTGCGTATTTCCCAGGAGGACACAGCAAGGACAAATATAATGGATTGTGGGGTGCGGACGGGACTGGCTCTAAAGGGACCTGCTAAAACAAGGAGCCCTCGAGCCCCAAGTCCCTCCGGCAGCTCCAGCCTGTTTGCACCAAGCCCCAGCCAAAAGGACAGTGCCAGCAGCCGGAGCCTTGCGGGCAGCAGCACCGATCTGCCTCCTCCTCTCCAGCCTAATTTTACTCCTGACCGATTTATACCTTGTGGCAGCAGTGCCCATTAGCTGAAAGAGCTGCTTTTTTTTTTTTTGCTTCCCCCTCCTCCCAAGTGTTTACCAGCCTAGTGTATTTATAGAGTGGGCTCAGATAGCCTCCCAGCCTGCCTGCTGCAAGACCCAACTCGCCTCCCCTTGCGAGACACCTTCCCCGTGCCCTGGCTCCCCTGGCAGCCCGCCTGCCCCTGTCCCCGTCTGCACTGATCCCGCTCCAACGCAGCTGGTGTGCCAGCACGGCGCACGCCGGGTCCTAGCAGGGAAGCTCTGGGGATTGGTTTCCAGCAGCGAGTCCCTGGCATGGGACGGCTGCAAAGAGCTCCCTTTGGAGAAGGTGTTTTGGCTGCGAATTTGGGGGTCAGGGCAAGGGATTTGCTGAGGTACCACTCCCATGCATCCCGGGGAAGACCTCATTTTCTCCAGTCCCCCCCTTTTTCTGTGCCAATGTGTTATTTTAAACAGCTGCCCCAGATCTAGCAGCTCCCAAAGGGATCGTAAAACACATGCAACCAGAGGAAAGGGAGAAAACCCCGGATAAGAGCGCCTGGACACGGCTGCCGGCAAAGCAGCAGGAGCCAGGGAAGAGCAGGGCCCTTTTCAGGCTCTGGTGAGCGGCTGTTGTCGTATCCCTGGGCCTTTTTGCTTTAGCACATTTATAAATAGGCAGCACAAACACCCGTCACGCTCCCGGGCGCTCCCCGGGCAGCTGGCTGGGGGATAGGGACCCCCAGAGCCACCCCGGCAAGGACATCGCGCAGACCCAGCACTCCAGGCACAGACGCTGGCGGCTGCGCGGAGCCAAGCGCAGAAGCGCACACGCTTTCCTGGCTCTGCATTTCACAAGATGGAACGGGGTTGGGGGGTGAACCTAAAATGATGAAAATGCAATTGCATAAATTCCTGAGTCTGAGCAGGAGCGAGGAGCCGGCGTGGAAAGGCCTCTGGGGCTGGGGGGCCACTCGCCACCCCAGCTGTCGGCACAAATAGTTGGCATTGCGAAAGCAACTGCTGGCATCCCCCTCCCCAGGAGCTGCCAGCAGGAATGGGGAGGCGGAGAAGGGGCTCGGGCTCTCTCGCCCCCTTCTCTGAGTGTCCTTCAGGAGAAAGTGGTGGATGGAAAACCAGTGAAGCCAGGTGACAACCTGACAGCAGCAGGTGCCGAGCCCGATGGCTCAGAGCATCCCTCTAGGGGTTGGGATGCTGGGGGTCCCGTGGATGAAAGGGCTGCCCCCACACAGCCAGCCCTCTCCAGGCCATGGGATTTTCTACATTCCCTGAAATCCCCGTTAATTTATCCTGCCTAAGCTGCCAGCCCGAGCGACGCTGGAGATTACATTTTGACAGCTGCTCATGGAAAATTCAGCTCCCTCCCTCCCTCCTCCTCAAGCCCTTTCCGCCCTCCTCCCACATGCCTAAAAAAAAAAAAATAAATAAATGACTGAGAGGAAGGGCCCAGCTATTCCTCCTCGCCTGGGCCTCCCACACCCACAGGGAGGCTTGGGGAACACTCCAGGGAAAGGCCACGGACCCTTCCTCCTTCCCAAGGCACTGAGGGCAGGTTAAATCAAGCAGAGATGTGCAGGCAGGCAACAGCTCTTGCCAGGAGCGAGCGAGGAAGAGGAGGGTGTAGTGGAAGTGAGCTGGCCTGGAAAGGCAGGTTCAGATCCAGACCTGGACTCCTGTATCCTGCAGGAGACCAAGAAAGCCAAGGGCTTTCCAGGGCTGCGAGACGCACGCTGCCGGGTGATTTCATCTCTCCGATGGCTTGGTCTAGAAACCAGGAGCAAGCAGTGCTGGTGCTCTCCGGGGGCGACTGCCCTCTGAGTATTTTTAGGAAGGTTACATGGTTAATTTTAGAAAGCCTGGCAAAGCAGGGCTGGGAACCTCTGAAAATCTCTACCAGGTCCAGTGCAAAGCTGAAAAAGCCCTGTGGTTAACCCTCATGGTGCCAAAAGCACCATCATAGGCGGCTGGGGCTTTGGTGGTGGTGGGAGGGTCAAGACACGTTTCCGAGCCACCAGTAACCACCTTAAACACAGCTGCTTCTGAAGCTGGGATAGCAAATTCCCACCACTTGTGCCTACAAGTGATATCCACCACAACCTGCACGGCTGAGGAAGCTACTGAGCACTACAGCGGGGACAACCACACCATGTCCTGCAAGTGGAAGCGGCTGCTCTCCTCGAGGATGGGCAAGACAGCATCCACAGGAGCTGCAACCCCATCCCTGACGACAGGGAAAGGCTCATGCCAGGTCTGCGTTCACGAGCCAAACCCTCCACTAGCTTGGTGCCACCAGACAGACCACCTGGAGGCTACGGTGCCACCAGCAGACACAGCATCGCTCCAGCAGCAGGAGATACTGGCTCAATCTCTAGCAGACAGCCAGACACACCTCCAGGACAGGAGGAAGATGCTCGTAGGGGATGATGTGCCCTTAAGGCAGAGGGAAGCAGCAGCCTAGGTGCAAGCAAGCAAGTACAAGCCAGCAACCCGCCCCATGGTGATTAATATCCACTGAAGGGACCCCAGGCTGCCCAGGACCCTGCTGCCACAGTGGGAGAAACCAGAAGCCCTGAGTGTGGGAGCAGCCCCGCAAACTCCTCAAAACACAACCACAGCAGGAGGGATCCCCACCAAGCTGCTAAGCCACCCCATGAACCACCCTGAGCATCAGTGAACTCGTGGGTAAGCCCTAGGCTGCTTGATGTCCACAGGAGATCTAGAAATCTCAGGTTCCCCAGGGCTCAGTGCTGGGTCCAGCCCTGTTCAATGTCTTTATCAATGACCTGGATGAAGGCATCGAGTGCTCCCCTAGCAAGTTTGCAGATGACACTATGCTGGGTGGAAGTGTGGATCTGTTGGAGGGTCGGGAGGCTCCAAAGGAATACGAACAGGCTGGACTGCTGGGCTGAGACCAACAGCAGGAGGTTTAACAAGGCCAAATGCCGGGTCCTGCACTTGGGGCACAACAACCCTGTGCAGCTACAGACTAGGAGAAGCCTGGCTGGAAAGCTGCCTGGAGGAGAAGGACCTGGGGGTGTTGGGTGACAGCGACTGAACATGAGCCAGCAGTGGCCCAGGTGGCCAAGAAGGCCAATGGCATCTTGGCTTGGATCAGAAACGGCGTGGCCAGCAGGTCCAGGGAGGTTATTCTCCCTCTGTACTCGGCACTGGTGAGACCGCTCCTCGAATCCTGTGTTCAGTTCTGGGCCCCTCACCACAAGAAGGATGTTGAGGCTCTGGAGCGAGTCCAGAGAAGAGCAACAAAGCTGGTGAAGGGGCTGGAGAACAAGAGGAGCAGCTGAGAGAGCTGGGGGTGTTTAGCCTGGAGAAGAGGAGGCTGAAGGGAGACCTCACTGCTCTCTACAACTACCTGAAAGGAGGTTGTAGAGAGGAGGGAGCTGGGCTCTTCTCCCAAGTGACAGGGGAAAGGACAAGAGGGAATGGCCTCAAGCTCCACCAGGGGAGGTTCAGGCTGGACATCAGGAAAAAAAATTTCATTGAAAGGGTCATTGGGCACTGGAACAGGCTGCCCAGGGAGGTGGTTGAGTCACCTTCCCTGAAAGTGTTTAAGGGACGGGTGGATGAGGTGCTGAGGGACATGGTTTAGTGATTGATGGGAATGGTTGGACTCAATGATCCAGTGGGTCCTTTCCAACCTAGTGATTCTATGATTCTATGCACAGCCCATCTCCGTGTGTCCAGAGAGTGTCCTGGGCCTCTGCCTCACACCAAGCGAGGATGAGGCCAAGTACAAGATAAATACAGGCAATATTTGGCCCAAGCATGCAGCTGAAGCAGAGTCCTGGTGCTTCCCCCTTGCTGAGCAAACTCTGAGACTCCCACCTCCTCCCATGCCTTCCCTGACATCACCAGCTGAACCAGCACCAGGTGGAAGCTGGAAGAGACGGGTCACTGGAGACGGTATATGGGCTGCACAAAGCACATCTCCACCACTTGGCCATCACAGAGACCTGGTAGCCGAAGACCTGCAGGGGTGTCCTCTTCTAGGAGCATCACTCACCACAGAAGTGATGCTTACCAGGCTCTGAGCAATGTAGTTGGTGATGCTACCCCACACCAGGGCCAGGAGGCAGCTTGCAGCTGCACCAAGGACCTGTCCCACCAAGGACCACGTTCCCTCTGCCAGCAAAGCACTTGCACCGAGAGCTTGGAGACCAAGGCACCCAGCAGGATCAGCCCTGCACCCACGCCCTCTTGCAGAAGGAACAGTACCAGCTGCAGAGGCTGATGCAGGAGCCAAAGCCCAACACAACCCTGTCACCTGCTGCCCCGGCAGGACACGAGGCACAACAGGGTTCGGCTGTTGTGCCGCACAAGGGCTGACACGAGCGGAGACACGTAGGCAGGAAGGAGTAAAGCACTTAAGCTGCCTCATTTGCCAGTTCCAAAGAAGGGCGTCCTTCCTCCGGATTCCTGGCTGCAGGGAGGTAGGGACAGCACAAAGGACGGGTCCAGGGTGGAAACTAGGCATCCCACCTTCCTGGAGGCAGAGCTGGGGGACGTCAGCGGGCCAGCCCCCCATATCAGCCAGGCAGCAGCAACGTGGCTAGGATGGGACATCCCTAAATGCTTGGAGAGATACCCAATGGAGCAGGTCAGCAGAGGGATGGTCCTACTCCATCCCCACGCCACCCTACTGTTTCCTTGCTGATGGAGTCAGTTCGGCTGGCTGAGCTGAGAGAAAATAGATGTTTGCAACGTGAAGCAACATCCCAAAAGGGAGCCACTTGTGTGCAAGGCCAGGTTTTACAACATCTAAAAAAAGCTGTCCTTGCTTCACAGTGGCTCCTGGCAAAGTCTCCGTGCTGCAGGTGTTTGGTGTCAGGCTGGCCACGCACCAGCCAAGGGTGGCAGGGACGTGCCATGGGCCACGAAAATGGTCATGGCCAGCATCACCCTCGTGCTCAAGGCTTCGGGTTTTGGAGATGCCTCTGTGTGCTCCTACCCAACTCCAGCCACAAAGAGGTGACTCGGCAGCAAGGAAGAGTGCCTCGAGTTCCAGGTGGGATGCTGGAAGGCTGTTAGGGCCAGAGGGATGCAGGACAGGGAATGGAGGGGCTGTGTGGGACAATGCCGGAGCAGCCCAGGGCTGACTTGCTGCAAGCCAGGAGGCAGAGACATGGTTTTTTTTAGCCAGCTGGTTTCTTATGGGGGCGGTACGGGAGGACGAGAAGAAGGAGAACAGATTTCAATAGCAGGGCTGAGGAGAGCCAGAGAGTTAGGAAGGGGCAGGAGATGTGAGAGAGGGACTCCCACAAGGACATTTGCTCCATAGTGCCCAAAGCCATCAAGACACACCAAAATCCCTACAAGATCCTTCCAGTGCGGGCCACAGACACCAAGAAGTGAAGGCTGAAGAAGCTTTGGCTGTATGGTCACAGGACATCCAGAGCCACTCTCCTTGTACACGCATCTCCAGGGAAGATGTGCAAACGGCCTCTGCAGCCCAAGCAGCCCCCTGCCTGTTGCTGTTTGATTTCTGCCCCTTTCATGGCTGCAATTGCAAATTTGGAACAAAAGTACCTATGCTACAGGTAGAGAGCATTTCCCTCCTACCGGCCCGGCTCTGCTGCAGGATCAGTTCCCCCAGACCTGGCTGAGAAAGGCAACTTCCCGGGGTCACCCTGCCTTCCAGCTAGTCCTAGTTTACTGCAGAAACACTCCCCCAGCTGCTGAGAACAGGCTTCATAAGGAAGAGTGTGTATCCTAAAGCTAATTTTAGTATCCCAGAGAACAGCAAAGTGAAGCGGAGGGGTCCTGGGCGACAGCCCAGCAAAGGCATCAATACCTTAGACTCCTGCCTTTGGCTGCAGGGCTTGAATTTACTGAGTTATGAGCTCATTCAAGGCTCCTACTGCCAGTCTGGGGCCATCTCATTGCAAACGAGAGCTGCCGGGACGCCCCAGAGCTGTCTCCATGCCTCTCAAGGGGTGCTCAGGGTTTCAAATTCACTGACCAGAGAGGAGAGCGATCCTGCAGGCATACCTGGGAGTTTCCAAGGGGTTTGCCTGTGTGCCTGCTTTTTTTTCCCCCTCCCAAATATTTCTGCAAAGGAGGTAGCCCAGCCACAAGCCCTGCTGTGGGCAGCAATCATCCACAAGATGCACGGAGCCAACCAGGCAGCTGGGAGATGCCACGTGCCAAAACAAAGGATCCTCCAGCAGCAAGGTAGGATGCAGCAACTAGGACATCAAAGGTGAAAGGGAGAGTTTTGGATGCTTCCGTTTTTCAGAGGGTGGGAGGGAGCAGTGAGGCAACGTCACGCGGGGACCTGTGAGGTGAGTCACTTGTGACTAACCCATCTGCTGGGGAGGCACCCACGGAGTCTCCACCGCCAGGCCGCTGCCAAGCTGCCAGAGGAACTCCTGCTTTTGGAAAGCCGCCAGGCCGCTGCCAAGCTGCCAGAGGAACTCCTGCTTTTGGAAAGGCTTAAGTGCAAAAGCCTGACCTGAACCACTCCCAAATGCAACCGGCTCCAAGCTGGTGGGATGAAGTGGCAGCTCCCTGGATACCTCCCTCCTAACTGCTGGGTTTTTCTGAAGTAGAAAACTCATGCCTTGATGCTGTTGTGACTCCGTCATGCCTCAGCTGATCTCATTGGGAGGATGAAGGGACACTCCAGAGACACATGACGACACATCTCAGCTTCGTGATGCTGGCAGAGGGAGCAAAGCCCAGCACTGACCTCATCCATGTACCCTCTCCTGCTGGGAAGTGATCTCAGCTGGCTCCTGGGACATTCCTCCCTGGGCATCCCATGGTAGCACTGCAGGAACGGAGCTGTGGGTAATCGTAGAATCACCAGGTTGGAAGAGACCCACCGGATCATCGAGTCCAACCATTCCTTTCAAACACTAAACCATGTCCCTCAGCACCTCATCCACCTGTCCCTTAAACACCTCCAGGGAAGGTGACTCAACCACCTCCCTGGGCAGCCTGTTCCAGTGCCCAATGACCCTTTCTGTGAAACATTTTTTCCTGATGTCCAGCCTGAACCTCCCCTGGTGGAGCTTGAGGCCATTCCCTCTCGTCCTGTCCCCCTGTCACTTGGGAGAAGAGCCCAGCTCCCTCCGCTCCACAACCTCCTTTCAGGTAGTTGTAGAGAGCAATGAGGTCTCCTCTCAGCCTCCTCTTCTTCAGGCTAAACATTCCCAGATCTCTCAGCTGTTCCTCTTGCTCTCCAGCCCCTTCCCCAGCTCCGTTGCTCTTCTCTGGACTCGCTCCAGAGCCTCAATATCCTTCTTGTGGTGTGGGGCCCAGATCATACATGCCATTTGGTGTTTGGGTCACGGGACACTCCAATGTGCAGGCGTTTCTGTGGGTACGAGCACCCCAGGGTGTGTGCGAAGGACAGAGTGCTGCTTTTCAGGATAAAGAAAGGGCAGTTTTTTATGTAGCGCATGGCTGGGAAACACGGCAGGCTAACACTGTTCTTTTCTGCAGGAAGAAAGACACCATCGGATAAAATCCTACGGAGGAGCACACTGCAGAACAAGCCCTAACCTCACCTGTCTCTAGCATGGATGCACAGCAGAGAGCACCTCCTGCTTCCAGCAGGGTCTGCAGGTGCTGAGGGACACTCAGGGAACGCCCCACACTACCAGGACAGCAGGAAGAGGAAAAGTGGGGTTGCAGACCTGCAGGAGGATCACATACCTCTGCTGTGCACAGTGTGGGGAGGGGAGGGACGCTCTACAACATTGGGAAGCAGAGTCCTCCCTGGCCACAGGGCACAATCTGCTTTGTACCTGTCTACAGGGAGCAAAACGAAATCAAAAGGCATCTCCATCCACCCTCGGAAAGGTAAGATTGGAGCAAATAGCAGACTTCAAGGCCTATGAAATCAATGTTGCAATAAATAAGCGGGTCAACAAAAGCAGCAAGATCCAAGTGGCGATAACCCAAAATGCCGAGGTGGCTCAGACAGGGTGCTCAGCCTCATCCCATCCCGCTCAGACCAGCTTAACAGATGGCTGGCCCCAAAACTGACCCCGATCCATATGGACTCGACCTCCTGCAGACAATAATTTAAACCATCTGGCTAGTGGCAAACTCCCCCCTCATTTTCCGTGGCTTGGAGTATGGATTGAAAGGTGGATCTAATTTCCCTGCAGCACTTGTGATGAAACACAGCTCCATCGCCTTGCAGGGAGAGCTCCCAAATGAATTACTGCAATTACCCTGGCAGCAGGAGAAACTGCAGGTTTTCCCTCACTGGCCACAAAGCCTCCTCCTCCAAAAAAAAAAAAAAAAAAAAAACCAATCCCCCAAACGCCCACCAAACCAAGCTGTCTAGGATGTGGAGAGCAGAGCCCCTGCCACCACCCTCGAGCTGCTGAGCTGTGATCGGAGAAACACAACAGCCACGGGGAAAGTTGAGGGGAGAATGAAGCCAGCAGCCTTTCAAGGTGGCAACAGGCAAAGAGGATGTGGAAACTCCTGAAGGTCAGCAGCCCTGTCCTGGGAGGAAATAAAATGCTGGGTAGGGACGCGGGATAGGGAAAGCATCACTCTGTTCTCCTGCCTAACTGCTGCTTTCCTTCTCTTGCGTTGCAGGCAGCTGGCCTCTAAAAATACCCGCTGTTGTCATGCCGTCCTGCCTGCTAGGGCCAGGAAACAGCGCTGAGTGGCTTTCAGTTCACTTCTTCATCTGTGCCCTCGTGTTTCTTGTCCCTGCTCTGCCTGGCTTGGGTGCTGGTGGGAGCAAAATGTTTGAAAAGTAAGTCAGAAACACCACCAGTTAGAGGCTTTTCTGTCCAGTCAGTAAATGCCTATTGAGGCAAAGAAAAAGAGACGTCCCAGGGTTCAATGCAAGGCATCCCAGCCCCATGTGCATGCCTAGTAGGTGAAGGTCTCTCAGGAACCATGGCCATGACCCGACACAGCCTGGACGTGCCAAGGGTGCTCGCTGGGAGCAGACAGCCCTGGAAAACGCCTACTAGTGTTGCTAAAACCAGTAGAAGAGTAAATATTTCCATTGCATCTCTCCGCTCCTTTACAAAGCACCACAAAACTATTGGACAAGGTGCACGGTCTCATTTCCGTGTCGCTGCTGGGAGGCCCACAGCTGCATGAGTGTGCACAAGTGCAGAGAGACAGGAATATCCCAAGCTAATTTGTCCCACATCCTCCGGAGCAGCACGATGCCACAGCTGTCCCAGGGGCTGACCTGCAGCTGACAGCAGCCACCACCGCTCGCTTCTGTGGGGTGAGAAGAGTTGGCTCCACCTCAGATGTGCACTGCAACCTCTCCAACGGCGAGGAACCATCCCTGCCAGCAAACCTTGAACCAAACACCTCCAGCTGCCCAGCCACCCACCGCTGGGGCATGGGGAAGAAGGATGCCAGCACCACCTTGGTTTAGTGTTTGATAGGAATGGTTGGACTCGGTGATCCGGTGGGTCTCTTCCAACCTGGTGATTCTATGATCTGCTCAAGCTCAGCCAGCCACGTGCAACACAAACCTGGTAGCACACAGGCACAGGGATTGCGGCACCGAGCCCCCAGGGACTGAGCCTCATGCCAGCAGCAGCACAGAGGATCTGCCTGCCAGCTCCCCCTCCATACCCTCCTCAAACCCCGAGCTGTGCAGGACCCATAGCAGGCTGCAAAGCCAAACCAAGAGAAAAGCAGCCCCTGTCCCCCAGCACAGGTGCTCCTCTCCTTTGCCCGCAGGCCAGCAAGGCAGGAAACCCGGCAGCAGCCAGGCTCTGCTCACAGAAACGCTGTGCAGTGGCACGAGAAGAGGCCCCAGGCTAGCAGAGCTTCCTGCAGCTGCACCTCCTGACAGCCTCGCACCAGCAAGCGCCGAGCAACAGCAGTCAGTCCCCTGCAAGGGACAGTGGAAGCATCCCTGGAGGGAGACCCAAGCCCGCAACGGGTTCGCCTGCATTTGAAACTGGAGGGTCGGAAGGCTCTGCAAAGGGACCTGAACAGGCTGGACTGCTGGGCTGAGACCAACGGCAGGAGGTTTAACACGGTCAAATGCCGGGTCCTGCACTTGGGGCACAACAACCCTAAGCAGAGGTACAGACTAGGAGAAACCTGGCTGGAAAGCTGCCAGGAGGAGAAGGACCTGGGGGTGCTGGTTGACAACCGACTGAACATGAGCCAGCAGTGGCCCAGGTGGCCAAGAAGGCCAGTGGCATCTTGGCTTGGATCAGGAACGGCGTGACCAGCAGGTCCAGGGAGGTTCTTCTCCCCCTGTACTCGGCACTGGTGAGACCGCTCCTCGAATCCTGTGTTCAGTTCTGGGCCCCTCACCACAAGAAGGATGTTGAGGCTCTGGAGCGAGTCCAGAGAAGAGCAACGAAGCTGGTGAGGGGGCTGGAGAACAGGCCTGATGAGGAGTGACTGAGAGAGCTGGGGGTGTTTAGCCTGGAGAAGAGGAGGCTGAGGGGAGACCTTATTACTCTCTACAACTACCTGAAGGGAGGTTGTGGAGAGGAGGGAGCGGGGCTCTTCTCCCAAGTGACAGGGGACAGGACAAGAGGGAATGGCCTCAAGCTCCGCCAGGGGAGATTTAGGCTTGAGATTAGGAAAAAGTTCTTCACGGAGAGGGTGGTTAGGCATTGGAACAGGCTGCCAAGGGAGGTGGTTGAGTCACCGTCCCTGGAGGTGTTTAAGGTTAGGGTAGATGAGGTGCTTAGGAGCATGATTTAGGGATTGGTGGGAATGGTTGGACTCAACGATCCAGTGGGTCTCTTCCAACCTGGTTATTCTGTGATCCTGTGATTCTGTGAAACCTGCCTAGCCCAGGCGAGATATCCAATACCCAACTTGAACCACTTCTGCTCTGTCTGAAACGAAAAATGAGCCTGCCTCCACAGAAAAAGACTTGTTATACCCGTGCACAGGTGGGTAAACCACTGCATCGGGGCCTGCTGCTTTACAGCATCACTCAGCCACTCGTGCAAATCATTCACAAGCCCTTACAATTTCATTTTTTAAAGGAACCAGGGGAAAGCCAGGTCACATTCGCTCAAACCCAAGTATTCAGCACATCTGGGGTTTCCGTGTAGCGGAGAGGTGGCAAGATGCACCTTGTGCCTGGCCAGGGTGCTACAGGGCCGGTTCCTGCAGAGGAAATTCATTAAAAGAGCTCTTTGCTGCCTGGCTGATTTGTCAGGAGATTGGGAGATTGCATCGGAGGGAAAAAAGCTTGGCTTCCCCACCCCCTCCACCAAAGTGGGTTTTTCCTCCCTCCCTGCGTTTCTCTTGAAATTAATTTTCGGCATTTAGCAGCATTTTCCCATGACGCTGCACGGCTCCCCTGGCCGGGCGCCAGCCCTGGTACTGCTCCTCCACCAAAGAGGTCTGCATCTGATTGATCCTCCGGCCAGCCAACGAGAGAGCGAGCGGGGAGAGGAGCCCTAATAGCACATTAATAAATAAGAGAAGCCTTTACGGTTATTCCAGTCACCAGAACAAACCTCTCAGCAAAACAAACCAGCATGGGATAAACTTACATCACGGGCTGGGAAGAGAATCCCGGCTGGGAAGTGGGTCAGCCCAGGGAGGAGAAGAGCATCATTCTCAGCACCTCTGGAGGTGTGTGGCACCCAGCTCCTCTGCACTGGCTTATGCTCAGGTTTAGAGAGGAGCAAGCCCAGCCACGCCAGTCAGCGCAGACAGCAATTAGTGCCTCACTCCCGGGCAAGGCAGCCAAGAGATTTCGAAGGGCATTGATGTGGCAAGGCAGCGCAGTGACAGCCTGCGCTAGCTCTCGCTGCGGAGACTGAAGAGAACTGCCACCGCTGCTGGCTTCTCACGCACAACACCAACATTGACACACTTTAACTCCATCTCCAGGCTGCAGTCTGAGACGCATTGAAGCTGCCTTCGAGTCTCTCGTGATCGGGAGTGCTCTGTTCTTCCAACGTAGCTGCTGTCTCTTCCCCTGCCCTGGGCATACGCTGTCCTGCAGCCGTCTTGGAGAAGAAAGAAGCGGAAGAGCAACCCCTCCAGACCCAGCGAGTCCTAAAGCTGAATATCACGAGCCTGGGGAATTATTAGGATCATTCCTGTGCGGCTCCCCAAGCGATCCGCAGTGCTGGCAATGCTGCGGGTGCCTGATCCAGCTGCCAGGCGCTCACCAAAACCAAACCCACAAAAAGATGGTTTGAGGACAGTCTCCCATGGAAATGTTGACTGGCAAACCCAGATTGACAGTGGCAAGTTCCTGCAGACCTTGGGGTGCCCTGCCCCTGCGGAGGTGGGAGGGAAGCACAGATGATGTCTGCACGTTGAAAAGTTAGTGGCAGGAAAGTCTGGGCAGAAAGCAGACTCCCTCCAGCAGCCAGTTGGAATTAAGCCTTTTGGTTTTGGTGTAGAGATTGCAATGGCAGCACTAGCTCAGGACCAAGGATCGCCAAGCACCAGTGAGAAAAGGGTCAGGATTTTAAGCTGCTGGAGCACAGTAAGGGAACTCTTGGGAGAGAGAGACAGAGAGCAGGACTGCCCAAACACAGGTGTTCACACACACCTTCAGCTCACTCTCTATCCCAATTTCACATCCCGTACTCCAGAAAAGGATCAAACAGCACTTCCACCTTGTTTCACTCGCTAACTCTGCCTGGAGAAGGACTCAGCCCAGCACCTTGGCTGCTATCTCAGCACTTGACACCCGTCCGTGTCCCCCAAGCTGAGTCCTCCTGCTCTGGGCAAGGCGCTGGTAAGATCGCAGCCGCTCACCTGGCAAAGCAGACTTCCCAATTTTGCTGCTGCCAGCATCCAGCACAAGCAGCTTGTTTTGTCAGTGCCTGTGACTTCCCGATGGCTCCGCACAGAAAGATGAGCTAGGCGTTTCCTTGGGCTAGCCAGCAGACAAGGAGATATGGATTTATTAGAGCTTCAAACACTCAAAGGCTTTGGGTGATGAGGGGGATTTCCAGATAAACTTTAAGCTACTTACAGACTCTGCAAACTCCCCGAGATCCTCTGATGAAGATGAATAACACGAGTGATACTAAGAGAACCACACAAAGCTGGAGATGTGGCGTTAAACCACACGTCTCCTTTTTCTCCCTTCTTCCTCCTAGTCGTGGCTTTCCTGAGAAGTCCTAGTAGTCACAAAGCTACACAGAGTTGAGTGCTACAGGCAAACTCCAGAGTTGCATAAGATGTTTTGTCATTTTCCACCAGCGCAGGCCAGGAAGCAGATCTCAGAAACCCTGGGCAGACGGGGTTTCGAGGGGAGCTGGAGCAGTTATGGTCCCTAGGGCCAGCATATCCTAGAACCATGGAATGGGTTGGGTTGGAAAGGACCTTAAAGATCATCCCGTTCCAACCCCCCTGCCATGGGCAGGGACACCTCCTGCTGGATCAGGCTGCCCAAGGTCCATCCAACCTGACCATGAACACCTCCAGGGATGGGGCAGCCACAGCTTCCCTGGGCAACCTGTTCCAGTGCTTCACTACTCTGATGGTGAAGAAATTCTTCCTTATGAAGAAATTCCTCCTTTGCAACCTCCCTCCACGCAGGCTTCCCAGAGCAGCCCTCCTCTCTCCCTCCTGGGCACACCTGACTCCCCCGTGAGCTTTTGACTGCAGAGAGGGGAAGGAGCTACAGCAAGGAGGGAAGAGAGCTCAGTCCACCCCAGCTTGCTTCTTGGGGTCCTTGCTGACAAGTCAGGTGAGCCACGAAGGAGTCAGAGAGGTGCACAAAATCATCACCACAAAGGCAGCGGTGAGGCGCCAAGCCTATCTGCGCACTCCTGTTATCGCGGATGCTCTGCCATAACAACAGCACCTTATCACCAGCTTTATGCTGGGGCTCCTCATTGTCCCACTGAGGTCCCCACAGAGCCAAGGTTGCACTCAGAGGCTCTCAGCTCTTCCCCCAAACCCAAGTACTCCTGGAAGAGCCAGCCTTCCCTGCTTGCCAAGACCAGCACCACCCAGGTCCCCAGGAGGCAGGCAGGGCAAGGATCCATTCCCCAGACGCATCAACCACAGAGCTTGGGGGTCTCCTCTCCTCGCAGCTGTACAGCACTTCATAGAATCATTAGGTTGGAAAGGACACATTGGATCATCAAGTCCTACCGTTCCTATCAATCACTAAACCACGTCCCTCAGCACCTCATCCACTATGTCCCTTAAACCCCTCCAGGGCAGGTGACTCAACCTCCTCCCTGGGCAGCTGTTCCAGTGCCCAATGACCCTTTCTGTGAAATATTTTTTTCCTGATGTCAAGCCTGAACCTCCCCTGGCAGTGCTTAAGGCCATTCCCTCTCGTTCTGTCCCCTGTCACTTGGGAGATGAGTCCAGCTCCCTCCTCTTCACAACCTCCTTTCAGATCCTCAGGTGGATCCCCAAGACCCCCGGGCACACATTCTCCTGAGTGGGTTTCGGTGTCCTCATCCCCACCCTCAAATCATCCTTCAAAGGGAACAGGGACAGTCACACACGCAGCAATGTCAAAGCTCCTCTCCATTTACCGGAGTGCTGCTGCTTCAGCACTTTCCAGTGGCTAATGGACTGCTTCAGTGCCACAAGAGGAGCGGGTCGATAGCGAGGCAGCGGGGAAGAAGCGGGGGGCTCCTGACCATCCTGCTGCAATGGGAGAGTGGCAGAAATTCCAGCAATCCCACGGTGGTTTACTTCCCCTTCCCCTCACTCTCCAGATCCTCCTACACTAAGAAGAAGAACGCAAAAGTTTAACGAACTCCGACAAGTTTGCAGAATGGCTTTGAAGCATCCTCCACTCCTTTTGCTATTAATTTAATGGTTGGACTCGATGATCCGGTGGGTCTTTTCCAACCTGGTGATTCTATGATTCTAATTAGAACCACCTCTGGGAGAGGCTTCAGCACGGACTGAACGGCTCTCGCTGCTGCCCATGCGTGCTTTGGCACAGCTCAAACGCTCTCAGCGGGCCCCAAAAGAGGCATCAGACAAACCCAGTTCTCACAGCCCTTCCCTGCGCTGCGATCTTCCAAGGGCACCAGCTTTAACTTGGCAGTGTCGCGCTAACTCGGCGAGCGGTCGGAGAAAGCTTACTCCATTTTGCAGGTGGTTTATTTTTATGAGCAGGTTTTTTCTCTCAGCGTTGCAGTTTAAGAACTATCATTTAAGGTAATCGATACTCTCTGACCGACCACCTCGACGCACAGATCAGCTCCTGGCTCCAGCGCAAGCCTCAGCGCAAGGCTCCATGGCACTCAATTCACAAGAGGCTTGTGCGATACCTGCGAGGATGCTGCACCCCAGTTTCTTCCTGTGTTTAAAAAAACAGAAGAGCAGCGGCACAGCCTGCGCAAGGTCACAGAGCAAGAAAAGTTTGCAGAAGTCTCAAACTCTGGCACCACATGCCAGCCAGCCCTCTCCATCCAGGAAGGATTGCGAGCGCCCGGCTTATCCAGATCAATAGCAGCAGGACCCTGAGGGTTCTGTCACCGAGGATGCAATGCAAGACACACAGTTTCAATCAAACCAAGAGGAACAGCCCCCTGGAGACTTGGTAAAGGGGGAAAAAAATCTCAAGATGGTCCCCACAAGCCTTGTTTTACACACTTTGTTCTTGTCCACTGTTTCATTTTCAAGCCTTCCTGAAAATGAGAATTGTCCCAAGGCTTATTACAAAATTCCCAGACCATGTCAGCATTACAGCATTTGCAAAGGGGCCGGGTGGGAGAGAAATCCCAGACTATTCTAGGAAACGCAAGGAGACATCCCTGGAACGACTTCCCCTCCAGCCAGGAGGGGAAGGGAGGACCTCCCACTTTGCTCCCTGTACCCAGCCAAAACTAGGTCAGTGACACAGCCTGCGGCCACAGCTCCTCTCCAGACACCAGGACACACCAAGGGTCCAGCCAGGAGGGTGATAACGGGGGCAAGTCCTTAGCCTGGCACGTTTCCTGCAAGAGAGCTCCATCCCTGTCGAAGAGGCAGGCAGTTCCTCCCCTGCTTCCTCCCCAGCCCTGCAACAGTGCCAGCTGGCTTGAGTGAGAAAACCCACTTTGGCCTCTCCCTGGCCCTTTATCAGACAAAACAATGGGAAAAAAAATCCCCACACCTCACTTTCAAAGGCTTCCTCTGCCCCTTTCCCAGTTTGTGAGGCATGGGAACCACTATATCTGACCAGTGCACCCCAAACACAAGACACGAGGAGCTCAGCCTAGTCTCCAAAACCAAGGGCTGGAGCTACAACACCCTCGTGACCCAAACATCTTCAGACGAGACACAAAAAGTATAGCCTAGCCCTCAAAACAGCTCGAACTACAGCCCCATCAGAATACATTCCCCCAAATATTTGGGAGATGCCACATCCACTGCTTCACATCCCAGCGCCAAAATATCTCCCTTCTAGAAAGCCTCCTCCCTTGACCTTGACACAGACGTTGGCCCCAGTGCTCACCTGGGAGGGGATGGGGGTCCTTCCCTCAGGCTGGGGCTCGACCAGCGAGACAAGGGGGTGCATCCCACCTTCCCAGGAGAACCATGCCCATGGCCAAGTGGGGTGCACTCCCCCCACCTTCCTGGTGGGGACCAAATGGGATGTATCCCCCCTTTCCCAGTGCCAAGTGGGGTGCATGCCCACAGCTGAGTGGGGTCCATCCCCTCCTTGCCAGTGCCCAGGGCCAGGTGGATTGCATGTCCACAGCTGAGTGGGATGCATCCCCCTTTCCCAGTGCCCATGGCTGAGGGGGTTGCATGCCCATGGCCAAGTGGGGTGCATCCCCCCTTCCCAGTGCCCAGGGCCAAGTGGGATGCACGCCCACAGCCGAGTAGGGTGCATTACCCCCTTGCCAGTGCCCATGGCTGAATGGGATGCATCCCCACTTCCTGGTGCTCAGGGCCAAGTGGGATGCATCCCCTCTTCCCAATGCCCATGGCTGAGGGAGCTGCATGCCCATAGTGAATTGGGGTGCATCCCCCCTTCTTGGTGCCCATGGCCAAATGGGATGCATCCCCCATTCCTGATGCCCATGGCCAAATGGGATACATCTTCCCCTTGCCGGTGCCCAGGGCCAAATGGGATGCTCATTCCCTCTTCCCAGTGCCCAAGGCCACATGGGATGCATCCCCCTTTCCCAGTGCCCAGGGCCAAATGGGATGCTCATTCCCTCTTCCCAGTGCCCAAGGCCACATGGGATGCATCCCCCTTTCCCAGTGCCCAGGGTCAAATGGGATGCTCATTCCCTCTTCCCAGTGTCCAGGGCCACATGGGATGCATCCCCCTTTCCCAGTGCCCAGGGCCAAATGGGATGCTCATTCCCTCTTCCCAGTGCCCAAGGCCACATGGGATGCATCCCCCTTTCCCAGTGCCCAGGGCCAAATGGGATGCTCAGTCCCCCTTTCTCAGGTCCAAGTGAGACGCATCCCCCCTTGCCGATGCCCAGGGCCAAGAGGGATGCTCATCCCCCCTTCCCAGCACCCCCGGCCGCCCCGGAACCCGGGAAGGCCCCCCCGGGCGCCTTCACTCACCGCTGTGCGAGCTGAACCAGCGAGGTCCGATGTGGAGGGGCAGCGCGTCGGCCAGCGAGGCCCTGGCGCCCAGGTAGAGCATCCCGTCTCTATGGTGACCGCCTCCCGTCTCCTGGTAACCGTTGCCATGGGCGTACGTGGAGTCGGAGCCCTGGCCGCCGCCGCCGCCGCCTCCTCCCGGGGCCCTGTCGGCCTCCCCCGCCGCCCGGGCCGCGTAGAGCCCGAACGGGGCGGCGCTGGGGTCCATGCCCATGCCGGCCACCGAACTGACCGAGCGGCTGCGCAGCCCCATGGCCCCGCCGCCCGCCCGGTAATGGCCGAAGGGGGGCGGCCCCCCGCCGCCGCCGCCGCCGCCGCCGCCTCCTCCTCCTCCTCCTCCTCCTCCTCCTCCTCCTCCCGGCGGCGGCACGGCGCTGTCATCCGTCGACACCCCCGGGAAGGGGCCCCTCGGGCGGGCCGCCGTGCTCTGCTTGCCCCCCATGCGGGCGCCGCCGGAGGGAGCCGAGGCGCAGCCCCCCCGGCGCCGCGGGGAGCGGGGGAGGCGGCGGAAGGAAGCGGGGGGGCGCGGGGGGGGGGGGGGGGGGCTACGGCAGGGGAGGCATCCCCGCCCCGGGCTGCCACCGGGCACCGGGGGAACGGGGACGCGGGGGGAGTGGAGGGAGGAGAAGGGACTGGGATAGAGAAAGAGGATGGAGAAAGGGGATCGAGGATGGGGAAGGGACTGGGATGGATGGGGGGGGACTGGGATGGAGGAAAGAGATCGAGGAAGGAGAAGGGACTGCGCTGAAGGAAGGAGGAAGGGGATGGAGGAAGGGGGGGACTGGGATGGAGATGGGGGAGAGAGGATGGAGGAGGGGGATAGAGGAAGAAGAGGGAACAGGGATGAAGGAGGGAGGGACTGGGATGGAGACGGGGAAAAAGAGGATGGGGGGGAAAGGATGAAGGAAGGGGATAGAGGAAGGAGAGGGGAGTGGGATGAATGGGGGGGACTGGGATGGAGGAAAGAGATCAAGGAAGGAGAGGGGACTGGGATGAATGGGGAGGGACTGGGATGGAGGGGAGGAGGAGAGAGGATGGAGAGGGAGGAAGAGGATGGAGGAGGGGGATCAAGGAAGGAGAGGGGACTGGGATGAAGGAGGGGGAGAACAGGATGGAGACGGGGGGCAAGGACGGAGGAGGGGGGCCGAGGAAGGAGAGGGAAGGGGAATGGGATGGGGGGGACGGCGGCCTAGGATGAAGGAGGGGAGGGGGAGAAAGGGATGGGGATGGGACGGGATGGAGCGGGGCGGGGGGAGGGGTGCGGGATGGAGGGAAGGGGGGTTCCGGGATGGAAAGGAGGGAGGGGGTGTGCGCCGTCCGGGGGCTCCGCCCGCCTCGCTGGAGCCCGGGACGCGGGCGGCGATCAGCTGCGGCCCATGGGGCGGCGGGGGGCGGCGGGGGCGGCGCGGCCCCGCTCCGCTGCGCTGCTCCGGGCACGGGCTGAGCTGCCGGCCGCCGCGCCGGAGACAATAGAGGCCGGCAGCACGCATGCTCCCGCCCCCGGTTTCCACCCCCCCCCCCCGCTATCCCCGAACCGGCCCGCCGCCCTTAACCCCTGCGCTGCTGCACGCTCCCCGCCGCTGCGGCCCCGGGGCCTGCACCGCTCGGAGGGAGCTCGGCGAGCCCGGTTGGGGCAGCGGGATCTGCGTGTCCCCTCCCCGTTCCCCGCTGCAGCTCCCCGGGGCGCTACACCGGGGAACTGGGGGGGGAACGCGCGGAGATGCGGACTACATCTCCCAGCAGCCCCCGCGGCGGAGCCGCTGCTGGGAGTGGGGCTGCACCGGTGTGGACTACATTTCCCAGAAAGCTCCGCGCGCGCCTGGTCTCACGCTCTGCGCGTGCGCATTTTCCACTGGGACGAGGGGAAGGGAGGATGCGCCAGGTTGACTACATTTTCCAGCAGCTCCTGCGCCGCGCGCAGCCGCTCTGCGGGAGAAGTGGGAAGACGGAGGGGTAGCCCCCTCGGGACTCCCCTTCTCTGTTGGAATGAGCGCATTCGCCGGCCCCTCTAACCCTTGCCTCAGGCTGCTTGGCTCTCAGAGGAAGGAGGGAAGGCTGAGCGGCGGACTACATCTCCCAGAACACCCCGCGCGGCGCTCGCGCGTTGTGCGCATGCGCAGTCCTCCATCCGCCGAAGTGAAGCCTGGGCGGACTACGTTTCCCGTCACCCCCCGCGCCGCGCCGCGCCCGCCCCGCCCCGGCGGCCCAAGATGGCGGCGCGCTGGAGCAGCGAGAATGTGGTGGTGGAGTTCCGCGACGCCCAGGTCGGGGGCTGGTTTGCTTCCTCTCTGCTTCCTCTCTGGCCTGCCTGGCCCTACCCGTGCCAAGCGGCAGCGGCGCCCGGCCCGCTCTCTGAGCCGGGCTTGGGGCGGTTTGCGCGGAGACAGCGCTTTCCTTCACGGGGTGCTGCTTTTCCGGCCTTAATTAGAGCTTGGGTGGTTGTTTCAGCTCTGTGGACGCTCCTGATAAGAGATATCGCTGCTTCCCATGCATCTTGCCTCCTATTTCCTTTGAGAGCAGCGTAGCTGCGGTGTAGATGGTTGAGTATTGCTCGGCTGGCAGGAAGAGCGGGTTAGATTTGTTTATAAATAGTAAAATGGTCAGATTTTGGCGTCGAAGTTGTTGGTCACTCCCCTTGCTTGCGTGCTTTCTTAGCAGCTGTTCTACAAAACATGGTGTTTTAAGACAGCTGAGAGAGCTGGGGGTGTTCAGCCTGGAGAAGAGGAGGCTGAGGGGACACCTCATTGCTCTCTACAGCTCCCTGAAAGGAGGTTGTGGAGAGGAGGGAGCTGGGCTCTTCTCCCAACTGACACGGGGGCAGGATGAGAGGGAATGGCCTCAAGCTCCACCAGGGGAGGTTCAGGCTGGACATTAGGAAAAAATGTTTCACGGAAGGGGTCATTGGGCATTGGAACAGGCTGCCCAGGGAGGTGGTTGAGTCACTTTTCCTGGAGGTGTTTAAGGGACGGATGTATGAGGCGCTGAGGTACATGGTTTAGTGACTGATGGGAATGGTTGGACTCGATGATCCAGTGGGTCTTTTCCAACCTGGTGATTCTGTGATTGGCAGTCAGTAAAGCTGGATGCAGGGGTGATCTGTGAGTTATTTCAGCAGGAAACCCAGAAAGAGTGAAAAAAATAATAGGTCTAGAAAGTCTCATTCCCTAGTTATTGGTGGAGAGGTGTAGGTTCAGCTTTTGCCGCCACAAATAGCAGTATTGAATCCTGTGTGCTGCATCCAGCCTGCCCTCTATAAGCCAGCAAATCTTTTCGCTTTCAACCTTTGTATCGTTTGTATTTTCCTTCTGAAGAGATGTTAAAGCAGCCTGGTCTGCTGTGAAAGATTCGCTCTCAAGAAACCAGTAATAAGATGCAAAGGTATGTCTTCCTAGATCAGCAATTCAGGTTGCATCTGGCTCAGGAGACTTGTGGCATCACAATCCGATTGTTTATTCATAACAACTGGAATGTGGGAGTGGAGAGATGAGAGAGTAGGCGTTTCTGTCCTTTTCAGTAGCTGGTTTTACTCTTGGTCTTTTGCAGGTCTGTACCTTAGTAGAAAGGTTAACTGCTGGTGTTGCCGTTGCTTTGGTTTATTCTGGTGTGATCTCTTTAGAGCCGTTCTCGTCTCCCTCCTCTCTCATGTGAAACTGAAGTGCTTCAATGGTTGGGGATGCTGGATTGCTGCTTCAGCCTAAAGTCATTTATGTATAGTTGTGCTTGAGCGCTTTTTAGGAGCCTGTGCAAACATTTTGTAGGTGAGAAGCCAGAGTGTGAGAGTTTGAAATGCTTTGGCACTAATCATCCTGTATGGGGCTTGAACTCTGCCCGTAAGCCATGGTTTCTTCAAAATCCCTACCCCAACGCCAAGTTAAATAGAAAAAAACAGTCAAAGGAGAGGGCAGGTGTTGCGTTTGTAGCCTCTATGTTTGCAAGCATTGAAGTTGTCTCTGTTCACTGTGCCAGAGTGTGTGATGTGACAACTGCAGCGCCCAACCTGTAACGCTTGGGAAGATATCTGGGTAGTTTGGGGCCATTATTGCCTACAAGCATCACCTTTCTGTACAGACTGATAAAGGTGACAGTCTCTGTAATCTTTTCCTTTAAACGTGACCCATAGAGTTCTTGTAAGGCTCTCAGTGCTATCAAAAGAGGGAGAGTAAAAGCCAGCATGTCCAACAGCGAAACAGTTCCATTTGTAGCTACTCAGTGTGTAGATGGGAAGTTTGCTACGCAGGGAACTGGTCTGCCTTGCTAAGAGCTCTTGAAAACAAATGTAGCCGTGGCAAATCACGTTGATCTGTTGTCTCTTGAGTAGAGAGAATGAAACCAGATTCAAAACTAGTGTAAGTTCAGACATGAAAAAGTGTTTTTTGTGGCTTGGCTAGCAGAAATGAAGTTAAATGCCAAACAAGACCTTTGAAGTCTGAGAAGATGCTGCCTGGGCTGTGAGCTCCGGGCTGGTTTTCAAATGTGTGGTGCTCCTGCTGTGCTTATTCACATGATTGGTACATGATTGTTACTCATAAACAACAGTTCTAGGTATCCTGATTGTGCCTCTTTCAGGTGGGTTTGTTCGGTTTCATCTTCCCCTCTTCTGGAAGGCTGTACATGTTGACACGTCTGTATGCCAAGCACACGAGATAGTAGCTGTTTGGATTTTCCCTGTTGCCTAGATAAGACCCTAGTTTGGCAGGGAACTGTTTACTGCCATAAAATAGCTTCCTTTGTGACCCCCCCCAGTGTAGCAGCCTGACACGTCAGGCTTGTTACTTCATAACTCATTACATCATACGACATTTGGTGCATGGGCAAACGTTTTACCAACGTTCATTACTAAAAGCAATTCATAAGGATTCATGAGATCCTGATGCCATCACCAGAAAAAATAAGCTCGTATCTGAAACTATCAGTCACTTTAAATTGATGGGTGTTTTTCTGTCTCAAGGAAATGTGGCCACAGCTGTATGAAAGGTGTCAGCTGGCCAGATCTTCATTGCATGAGAAGGTTCTTGTTCCAGTAGTTGCTTTAGTAATCCTCATTTTAACTCCTCCCAAGTGAAATGTGTGTCACTTGGGAAGAGTTCCTTCTGCTGCTTACTTTTAGTAACCCACTTTGTTGCTCTGCAAGCTGCTGCAAAACCTAGGAAGCTGAAATTGTCTTTACTGTTTAGAAATTTTTAAAACTGGCTTTTTACTTGCAGCGTTAGTTTCAGGATTAATAAAAGCTTGCCAGAAAACCAGATTTGTGATCTAGGAAAAAGCAATAAAAGTGGGTGGTTTCTGGAGCAGTAAAAACAGTGAAACTTGGCTTGGTTGGGGCATAGATGTAGGTCTGGTGTTTTCTGCGGGCTGCTGCTGAAGCTTTGCAAGTGTTTGTAGCTCTTTCCCTTGTGGACTCTGTTTCTAGTGAAGAATGAACCCGTGGTGCTGGTTTTGCCTTAGGTGGAGCACTTGCAAGCAGAGGATGGGGCTCTGGTTTTAAAAACTAGTTTTCTGTGATGGTTATTCCCTCGTCAAATGGTTATTCCCTCGTCAAATGTGATTGAAACGGAGCAGGATTCCCACATTGCCTGTCTGGTTTTAGTGCAGCTCAGAAGTAGCAGCCGTGGGACGCCCTGAAGTCTTGTTATGTCCTTGCTGAGAGTGCTTAGCAGAATCCTGAACAGCACAGAGACATCCTGAGCCTTCAGAGAAGCGGCTTTGAAGCAGACAGCAGTTAGTTTGAAGAATGTGGGGCACGTTCCGATTTTGTACTTGGAGTGCTAAAAAACTGCGTTGAAGTCGTATCTGTGTTCACGGGGTGAACCATTCAGCTTTCCAAATAAAATTTCCCTTTGTTCTCTTGGCAATTAAATGAGATGATCAGCCAGTTCTATTCTGAGTGAAAGGAGAGGAAGACAATGTTCAAACAGGCTTTTTTTTTTTGTCTTGTGGCATTTAGGTTATCTCTTGGCCTTCTTTACAGTGTAAATTCTGGTGCCCCTTAGCCATCTCTCATTTTTTTGAGCCCAGCCGTGTACAGTCATCTCCCTGTATGTATGTAATTAAATCTGGCCCTGCAGTGGAAGAGAGAGGGAGACTGGGAAAGCTCCTGAGCAGGAGCAGAGGCTGATTAATACAGATTGTTGGAGATTGCTGACCGAAAGGCTGAAGCTGTGATTGCCGTAGCAGGGAGAAGGGAGCAAGGCCTCAGTTCTTGTAGTGCTGTCTGCCAGGTCTTGTCTTCAGGTTACTCTAACAAAGATGTTTTCTGTGTGCTGTCTCGCATCCCAAAACCAACCACCGTGCCCCATTGCCCACCTGTGGCTCTTTAAAGGGATGTTACTTCTGCTGTCCCTGACAGTTACCAGCCTTGACTCTTACTTGTAGCAGTTTAAGCCTTGAAGATGAGCTGGCAGGTTTTCCTGAGCTCCTCCTAGAGCCGCGTGTTTGACTGAGAAGCTGACTTGACAGGGATAATTCAGTTTGTTTTCTGTTTCTCTCTAACAGGCGACTGCGATGTCAGTGGACTGCCTGGGACAGCGCTCTGTGCTCTCGGGGTGAGTGCGATGGTCCTTTCCACAAGGTAGATCAGCCGCCTTCAGGCTGATCTCTGCTGGAGGGCTGCTCTGTTCTTTCAGAAAGGTGCAGCTGAATTCTGTTCCAGGCTTGATGAAAAGGATTCTGGGGTACGTTTCCAATGGGATACAGAGTGGCAAGCCAGCAACAACAGCACAGTAAAATACTGTCCCGATGCACTCTTTCCCAGATCCACTTGTGGAAGGTGGAGCCTAGAATCATAGAACAGAGGCATCATGAAGTACTGTTTGGATTCTGCTTGAAACACAGACTAAATAATTTCCTTAAGACAAAATTTGTCCTAAATACTCCTTGGGCAGAGGACCCAGGGTCTCTGACCCGCTCCTCGACTGGTTCAGTGCAGGATGATACTCAGCTAGAGCAGTAGGTGCCACGGACAAGCTGCCAGAGCTCCCAGAAGAGCTCAGCATTTTGTAGCCACCACCAGGACAAGTCTTCAAAATGGCTCAGCAGTTGCCTGCCCAGCTGCCACCTTTCAGCACTAGCAGCTATTCCTGTCTGTCAGTGACACAATTACCACACCGATTAGGACGTTCACTTCAAATTTGGCATTTGTGTGGGCCCAGCTGACCCTTGGTGAGCCTTAGAGGGAGCAAGTCCTTTAGTACCAACTGGAGGCCTACACACTTCCACGTAAGCTATGACAGCCCTGTGCAGGAATAACCAGCTCTGTAGCTGGTTTGTGTCTAGCTTGGTGTCTCTTCCTCCTTACACCTGCTCAGTTTCACAGCCTGATATTTGGGCCAGCAGTGAGCTGTCTGCAATTCAGCATTGGGTCTGTAGCCCTCAGGTTTTCAGGGTCCTCATGAACACTCAGCCCTTGAGGGTTGGCCTCTTTTCTTTTAAAGCCATGTGAGAGCCTTAGAGAGCTCAACAGCTTTGCTCCTCAGAGTCCTTGAGGACTTTGGTCTAGGAAGGAAGCAAAGATGTTCTCTATGTTGCTTCTCTTGGGAAAACTGACAGTGCTCATAGCAGCTGTGTGCTTGCTGTGCTGCTGACATACGTGATCCTGATGTGGTTAATTATATATGGTTCAATATGTTTCGGTGTTGGTTTTGCATTAGAGTTCAGCTGGCTCACAGTTATTTCTGGGTGCTTTATTTTGCTTATAAAATGAATCATGCTGTGGAAGCAATGATACCTTGCCTGCCTTTGTGGGGAGCTGGCCACATCCAGCAGGACGCACGAGCTCAGGCTTAGCATCATGCAAATATATCTCCACAGCGTATAGAGTTGGCTCAGGTGAGTAATGTAACCAAATCGATGCAGTGCTGTGTTCAGCCACATCGCTTAAGCCACTGCAGCTGAGCAGGTGTACTTGTACTTTCTGCAGCACCGAGCCCTGCATACAGCGTTGTGTGGAAACACGCAGCCACGGCGAATCATCTTGTGTTTGTCAAGGCTCATTAGTTCTTGCTCCAAGTAACCTCTCCAGGCAGTTGCTGCTTCCTGTGAAGCTGTTGCGCTGCACTCCCAGCCCCATGCCACCTCGATTCTGCTGCTGTGTTAGGCCAGCAAAGCTTATTTGCATGTGTTTGCACCATTTCCCGGCTCTTCCTCTTGTATCCAAATCATCTGGGGGTTCTGTCGTCTGAGCTGCCCGTTACATTTGCAGATCTTGTCTACTTTCAGTGTGTGTTCTTTTAAATGTAGCCCTAACTGAAGAATGTGGTCAAACAGGGCGTTCCCAGGAGTAGTGTTTTCATGTGCCTTGTCAAATGCCTCCCCTCTTTGGTCCGCTAGGCACAGGGCTGTGAGCTACATGTGAGCTTGGGGTTTGGAGATCAGTCGTGTGCGATACAGCTTCTTTCTGTGTCTTGCAGCCGCCGTTTCCTCTACATTGTCAACCTGGATGCGCCAAATGAGGGTCATCGAAAGATCTCCCGGCAGAGCAAGTGGGACATTGGGGCTGTGCAGTGGAATCCACACGACAGCTATGCTTACTACTTCGCAGCTTCGGTAAGTTCAGTCGTTCAAAAGCTCATTGCTTCTCCTGTCTTTCATGAGTGGACTTGGAAGACTGTGCAGAGGTGACACAGGCATGTCCTTGCAAGTCACACTGCAAGATCAAAGCCCGACTCTGATTTACTGCCAGAGAGGTATTTGGTTTATGGAATTGTAGAATCATTAAAGTTGGAAAAGACCTCTAAGCTCATCCTGTCCAATCGTCAGCTCAACGCCACCATTTCTACTGAACCATGTCCCAGAGTGCTACCTCTACGTGTTTTCTGACACTCTCCAGGGAAGCTATTGAGCTTGTCATATGTTCAGGTGAACCACGCAAGTGTTGTGGAGAGCTGTGAGGGTCCTATCCCTCTGCATCTCTGTGGATGGAAAGGGAGCGTCAAAGGCTGCCATACTGTTTGCCAAGAGCTTCACCTGGTTTATAGTACCGCTAGCTGGAAGTGGTGCAGTCAGAGAGGAGATCTGTCCTTGTGTTTGGATAAGGGCTTCTTATTTTTTCAGATTCTTTCCAGAAGAGTTGGAACATGTCCTCTTGCTGTGTTTGGCTGTGTCTGCTCTCTGGCTTAAGCACGTTTATGAAGACTCCTAAGCTCTTGATTCGGAAATGCCATTATTTTCTATCCTAGATACTTGTTATTTCTTTTGTGTGGTCGTAAATGCTTGAACGAGAGGGTTGTGAGACTGTTGGAAGTGTATACCAATACTTAGCACAAGAAGCACGTTTCTAGGACGGTGCATGCAGGGAGGAGGTGTCACTCTCCACACCTGGTGCTGCAGGCAATGCATTCTGTGTGAGATGTTTCAATAAGAGTCTGAGAAACTTCTGACGATCCATATCTTGTAACATCAGTTCTGGAGTCCTGGACAAATGCTGTTGGGTAATTTCACTCCGCCTCCTTAAATCCTTCTGTCAATAAGAAAGATGGAAGGAGTTTTCCTTGCCCCGAGCTCTTGCACAGCCCTGCTGTGAGCTGTTAGAAAGATGCCATGTATTACTGCTGAGCTGGGAGGAGACCTTCCATTTCAGGGAAGACTGAAGTGTTTTCCCCATCTGCAAGTTCAAATTTGTATCAAGTAGCTTTGATATAAAAAACCCCAAACACCACCATAGAAACCTGTCACAAAAACCATAAAATAAGTCTTTTCTCTAATATCTTTTACCTCATCTACCTGTAAGTTTGAAAACAAGGGGCTAGTGCAGACCAGATCAGTCATGTTATTTCTGTTTCTACAAAATCAACATGAATTTCCTGTCATGGCACAAACCCCACTGTGCCTGGTGCTACATATGCACCCAAAAAGGCAGTTCCTGCCCCAGAGCTGTTAGAGTTGGCCTGGGCTGAAGTGAACGTTGATTGAGGCAGAGCATGAACTTAAAGCACAATAACTAGTTTCAAATAACTTTGTGTGTGGCTGCATTTGGGGGAAGGCTTGTTCCTGGAATGAGAGAAGAAGCCCGAAATAACATTGTCATTGATTAATCTGTTTTGCCTCTGTGGTTTACATTAGTGATAAGCACTTAAGGATTTTTCTCCTGGGCTTGCAAGGATGGGAGTACCCTTGAGGAGGTGACCTTGAAACCGTGTTCGTGTTTGGCAATGGCCCTGATCATCCCAGGAGAGAATCAAGGGAGACCTGGGGAGGAGCCGTGGTGATCCATCATCCCCCTCACTGAAAACTCCAGTTGTGATTCTGAACAGACTGGCAGAGTATTCCTGCAGAGAATTTGGCTGCCTGTTGCCTGCAGTTACCGTGTGGTGTTAAGAAATAAAAGCTCCAAGAAAAGAATTTAATGGAAACATTTTGCAATGTGATTTTTTTTTCCTTTCTCATTCTCATTTATCTCCATTTCCAAGTGGATGTAATTAAAGTGTGAGCTCTTGAGAGCCCTTGCAGCCTGTAGGTTCGTCTTTGCTTTCCTGCTTTGGGCTAGGACTTTGCTAACCACAGTGTGACTTGTTAACTGAGGTTGTTCAAAGAGAAGGGAACCTGGTCCTGACACATGGATTTCTGTTCTACCTTGCTCACCTGATACCATCTCCTTTCTTCAATCTAATTGCAGAGCAATCAGCGGGTTGACCTGTATAAGTGGAAGGACGGTAATGGTGAAGTTTGTACATCGCTACAAGGACACACGCGTGTGATCAGGTATGGAGCACGTGATGTTGCAGCCTTCTGGGTGGAAAATGATGGTTTGCTTCATGGAAGGTGAATATTTTTGTCCTGACCCTGCTCAGGCTCTGCTCTGAGCCTGTTCTTCCCCATTTTTCTGGACTGTACTGTCTGCCTCTCTGTCCTGGCTTCCCCTTTGGAGCCTACATCAGATGTGAAGCTGCTCACCCTATCGTGGCTCCCCCTAGCATATCAGCTTAGCCTTTGATGGCTCCAGTGTCATTCCCTTAGGCTGTTGTCCTTGTGATTAACAGAAACCATCATCTGGAAAATGGGCAGCAACACATTCTTTACATTGAATCCCAGCCATGTTTCTGTGTGATAGCAACTCAATTGAAGTGGGTAATCCCCAAGATCAAGTTCAGCGTGTTATGGTGCTGCAGAGGAGATCCCTGCCTCTGGTTCTAGGGGTGTATTTTAGTGCTGGGCTGGAAATGCAGGTGAAGGACTGGTTTGTTTTGGTGGTGTTTTTTTTTATTCCTGCTCCTGGCTGTGAAAAGTAGTTGCAGCCCTTGAAATGGCTGAGTGGAGGCTGTTTGTGGCCTGGGTGCACGTGGTGAGCCCAACAGGAAGGCATCCCAGAGTGAGGGATGACACAAGGAGTGTGCAGTACCTGGGACCTCACTGAGACTGTTTCCCTTTTCCTGTGGAGGAAAGAGCGCACACGTGATAGCTGTAAAGCACAGGGCCTGGAGAATGCTTCACTGTAATTTACTTAAAAGCATTTCATTGCTTCTTGGAATTTACTTGGAGAAATTATGAAGATCTTTATTTTTACTTAAAAAGCTTCAGTAGATGAATTCAGGCCATGAATTTGTCAGAGGAAGTTACTAGGAGCTTGCAAAAAGCCGATGTGAACTGTGGGCGCTTTTCTTTCGTGACTTACTGTCTTTTTGCATTTGCAGTGACTTGGACTGGGCAGTGTTTGAGCCAGACCTGCTGGTCACCAGCTCTGTCGACACATACATCTACATCTGGGACATCAAGTAAGAATCAGTGTGTTTCTGCACTGCAGGAAATATCATTGAGCTGCCTTTTTCATCATGAGCTGCTTGCAGGGCAAAGCATGCACTGATCGGCTGTGCTCACGGGGGCTGAATCTGCTACCTGTAATCTCAAAGATGACTTCTGCTCCCCGACTTCCAAGGCAGTTCAGAGTCAATGAGGGGAGGTACGGGGGTATGGTTAAGCTATAGTCATGTTGCTGATCAGAAGAAATACTGACTGGCTTCACTCTACCTAGTTTAGATCTTCCCTCAGGAGGTTTTCCTCAAACCCATCAACCTGTTGGGCTTTTTTTTTTTAGCTGAATGATTGAGCACCATTTCATGATCCTGCAGCTGTTTGCCACTAAATTCAGTGATTCTTGCTGACTGTTTCAGTGGTGGCGAGGCTGGCAGTGGTGTTCAGGAACCTTTTCTTGTTCATGCCTTGCCTTGCTTCCTGGTGCTTTCTATCATGAGTAATTTCAGGGTTACAGACCTTTCCAAACCCACCAATATTAAAACCCTGCATTTTACACCTGAGAAGCTGGGAGCTGGTGCTGAGATTGCTGGGTTCTCTTGCTGGCTGTACAGCAACTTTTATGACCCCCGGCAAGTCACTTTGTTCCTCTCTGCCTCCTTTGCACAGTTAAAATACGAGGATAATTATATAACCCAACTGCACCAGGCTACCCTGAGGCTTGTGTAGCTCCCGTGAAGCACTTGGATCCTTTGTTAAATCGTGCTTGAGAATGGCAGTATAATATTAATGTGTAATTAAAAGACACAGAGATACAATAACTGCTGGTTGTGTTTTCCTGTGATACTATCTTAGTGCCAAGCAAAAAATAGAGGCTGTTATCAGAACCCCTGCTTTAACTCTGTTGTGCCCCTCTATCACTTTGCATCTGTGTGTTTTGCTTGTCCAGAAATGCTGGCTTAGGCAGCCTCTGACAACTCTTACATCCGACTTGTGCCAGAAAGGTCTCTGAGCTCGCTGGGGCCAGGAGGTCCTGGGCTGCTGGCCTCTAGAAGATGAACATCCTGCTGAAGTGCCTGTCTCTGATGACACCCTAGGGAGGCAGCCCTGTGGTGAGGGCAACTGGAAATTCCCTACTTAATTTTTCATACAAATAATATTTTGATTAGGCAGAAATTCTTAGGAGGGTCCATTCCAGAAAATGTTCTGCTTTTCAGCAAATGCAAAAACCTGAAGACAGTATTCCTTGTTTTCACTGGCATTTTTTTTGAAAGGGCAGATGAATTCCTAAGGAGCAAGGTTAAGGAGCAAATTATTGCCTTGATCCATGTCCTGGCTGCTAGGAGTTGTCATGGTGCTGCACTGGCTTTTACCACTGGCCTGTAGAGTCTGCACGCAGCTGGGCTTATTTCCTACTAGTTTTGTTGTTGTATGCTAGACATGAAGCCTTCACTCTGAAGTCACTGCTCTGTCGTGAAGCAGAGTCTGAAGAGGCTTGACAAACATCAGTGACTTTTGTCGAGTTTTCCACAGCTCTGTTTGTTCCTTTTAATCCTCCTGGGAAAAGCTGTTTTGTTTCTTCCTGCAGAACACTTTGTGAGCCCCGTTTTCTTGTCTGCCCAGCTGCAACACGTGTTTCTTCTTCCTCTGACCACCTCCAGCTCCATCTTATGTCTCAAACCTGCTGCTCTGTGTGGTGGCAAGACAGGATGGCTGTTGTCCTCCAGCTGGCCACCTCTTTATTCCATTTAATGTGGTGGGTGTTTTCTAGGGAGACCTTAGAGCAGCTTCCAGTACTGAAAAGGGCTACAGGAAAGTTGAGGAGGGACTCTTGATCAGGGAGTGCAGGAATAGCATGAGGGGGAGTGATTTTAAGCTCAAAGATAAGAAGAGACCTTTTGAGGTAATGTTTCTCTGTGAGGGTGATGAGGCCTTGGCCCAGGTTCCCCAGAATAATTGTGGACACTCAGTCCTTGGAGTAGTTCAAGGCCAGGTTGGATGGGGCTCTGAGCAGCCTGATCCAGTGGGAGGTGTCCCTGCCCATGGCAGGAGAGTTGGAACTGGATGGACTTTAAACTTGAGCCATTCCACAGTTCTATGATTTTGGTAAGCAGAAGGCACATTAGCTCCCAAGAGGCAGCAATAAAATTAATCCTGGAACAGCAAAGACCTCACTGGGGAGGCTGGACTTGCTGGGCTATGCTGTGGGTACTCACATTAACCGTGTTGTGTTTCAGAGACACAAGAAAGCCTACAGTCTCCCTCTCTGCTGTTGGTAAGTATGTTGTGTGTGTGATATAGGCATGTATTGAAGTGTTGTGTGCCCCAGCTGTTATTCCTCCCTCCCTTCAGGCTCCAAGGCTGAACATGGCAGAGTACCACGTGTGATTGTCCCATGTAGGAGCAGCCTGAGAGGCTCCAGTTTACAAATTCTTTTAGAGGAGCAGAATTCAGGAGGGACGTGGAGCCCTTGGAGGTTTCCAAGCGTGAAGAGCAGTGGTGATGCTTGGACTGAAACTGGTGGACAGTCACATGGCATTTATGCCTTTTAAACACAGCTTCTTCCCTGCTTAACCACCTTGCTGCACTGCTTGTCGTGTTGTTACCCATCTGTAATTTCTTCACGTCCTTTTATGTTTTGAATGAATCTGCTGAGAAACTAAATCTCACTCTAGGAAGTGGTGTTGAGTGCTGCCAACTGCCAGGCTGCCCTCTTACGCACGGAGGGGCTGGGTGCATTAACTGGATGTTTCTGCTTCCCTGGGGCACCTTCAGCATGGGGGCAGCTGCGGTGGTGGCACGAAGGTGCTCTTTGTGTTGCAGTTGCTCTGGAAAGGCGCTTGTTATTGCTGTTGGCAGCACGGCTGTCCAGCCACCTGTAATACCACCTGCTGGCAGGTGCTGGGTGTCCTCATTGGTTGGAACTGGGAAGTACTGATGACAAGCAAAACATGCTTTTTTCCAGAGTTGTGTTCCCAGCACTGTAGCAGTCCTTGTAACACGTATCTCTTACGCTCTGCTGCTTAGATCTCCTGAGGCTACACATCTGCAGTGGCTTCCTCTCTATCACAGTGGTGCAAAAACTGAGTCAGGGAGAAGCAGCGCTCGCTTCTGGTGCCTGGTCTGTGGTTTTCTCGGTCAGCTGAGCCAGCCCAGCAGCTGGCTTCCCTGGAAGCTTCCTACACCCCGTGCCTAATTCTCCTTAGTGCTGGTCCACACTTCTGGGCACTCTTCAGCGAGTAGATCAAATCAATCAAGTGACAGCCTATTTGCAGTTCTTTTTCCTCTGGACTAGCTTTTTGCCAGGTTGTCAGGATGAATCTGCTCACCGTGCAGCAGGAGGTGGGGCATAGCAGCAGGCTGAGATCCCTTTAGCTTTCTCATAGTCCTCGCCTTTCTGATGGCTTAAAACGTTTTGAAAATACTGGCAGAATAAGGGTGAGGTAAACATCTATTTCTCTTACAATATCTGAACAACTCACGTCAGCTGAAGCTGTATTTTGCTTCTTATTAGAAATAACCACCTACCTTCTGATTTTAGACCCATGTCTGAGTCTCTGGTGATATCATGTGATCATTTCTGGACTATAATCTGGTTTCTTTACAGTGCCGTTGATATCTGTGACTTCTGTGGTGTATTTTGACAGCTGGGCCTTCTAATCAGCTCAGTGAGCCTACCCCTAGCTGGAGGACACAAACACGAAGCTGAGAAATCATGAGTTAGTGATTTTCATGCCATCCTTCCTGCTGGCTTCCGAGATACCTTTACTCTGAGCTGCCTTTCCTGTGCTAAGAAGAGCAGCTCTGAGCCTGGGTCAAGGGACTGTCTGGGCCATTTACTTTTTAATTGCTTGGTTTGACCTGCTCTGTTTGTGCTGCAGCTGGAGCTTCCCAGGTGAAATGGAACAAGAAAAATGCTAACTGTTTAGCAACAAGCCATGATGGGGATGTCCGCATATGGGACAAAAGGGTAAGCTGAAGGTTTTTTGAGCAGTCTGTGCATATTCCCACCTACCAGATACAGACATCCCTCTGGTCACAGATAAATACTGAGAAAAATATACTCTTCTATGCAAAATCTCTCTTGTGGATTGATTTTAAGTAGAGAGTCTTGGCAGCTACAAGCCTGAAGAGAGCCTTCTTCCCCAGAAATTGTGTTTGTTAACATTTTGCTTGTGGTCTCCTAGTATTTAACTGGTTTACTGTGCAGAAAGTATGGTTCAGGGCTGCACTTGGTGACTGGAATTTGCCACACCTTCACAGGACCTTCTCTTCAACTGCTTTTGCTGAGCTATTTGCCTTTCCCCAGCAGGAGGCTGTTCTACCTCTCCTGCCCTTGTTCAAGTGTCTCTTTATGCCAAAGAACTAGACCAAATTTCAGGAGTCCCGTGCTGAGAAGGGAAATGTCTCTCCTTGCAGAAACCCGGCACTGCAGTGGAGTACTTGGCAGCTCATCTCTCTAAAATCCATGGTCTGGACTGGCATCCTGATAATGAGTACACACTGGCCACTTCCAGCCAGGACAACTCTGTCAGAGTAAGTGTTGCTTCTGGGGCTTCTGTCTGGAAGATGTGAGGATGGTGAAGCAGATTCCCCTTCTACTTCTGCTGAAGCCTTGGGGATTGCTTGCTATGGGCAAGATCTGGTTCCTTATTCTTTGATTTCTGGCAGCCTGTGTGTCTTGAGCCAGGGGTGCATTTGTTGAACAGGTAGAGGAGTCGTTACGGCACGGGTATACGTATGTTTGCTGAAGATCTGTGGTGGTTCGGGCAGTCCTGAAGCTGAAAACAACCGCCTCTGCCTGTTGCTTGCCAGAAGAGCCTTCTCCAAAAAATGCCATGTTGCCAGCCTCAAGCTGATTACAGCAACTTGAGGGGGAGACATACTTCAGCCCCTGGCGTTCCCAAACACATGTCAAATTGGGTTATCGAAAACAGACTGCCTGCAAGCATTGCAGGCGTTTTACTTGCGGGGAAATAGCATGCATTGTATGTCGGCCAAATGGAGTTCATTCACATTTAGCTAAGCTCCAAGGCAAGTGCAATCGATGTGTGTTCTAGCAAAGCAAAAGGTTAGATTCTTCATTACAAAATTAGCAGTAACAGCAGGGTGGGCCTGCCTCCAGGCTAGGCTGGCACATTGGCAGGGAGCCTGCAGGTTACCCTGTAGCTCTGAAAGCCCAAGCAGGCTGCCTGTCTCCCTGTTCTAATTACTCAAGCTATGGTCACTGTGAATATGACTCCAAGTCACTCGTTGTCTAAGGGATGCTGCCAGATGCTGATAGCTTGCTATTTGTCCTTTGGGGCCATCTCTGCTGTTAGCGAATGGGATTACTAATGATGCTGTGGGCACCTTGGCATGATTTTCACTCTGTTTATATCTGCAAGCCACGTGGAATCCTGCAGCCTGACAGCATAGCCAACTGACTCCTGCCTTCACTTGTCTTTCTGGTTTTGTTTTTTTAAGTTCTGGGATTACCGTCAGCCTCGGAAATACCTCAATATCCTTCCCTGCCAGGTTCCTGTCTGGAAGGCAAGATACACAGTAAGTGAAAGAGAAACTCCCACTAGCCCTGCTTGTACTGTGAGAGCAAATTCACAGAGACATTAAGTAAAGAAAAACCGCTAAAGGGCTTCTTGCCAATTCTACTGCTGGACATGATTAAATTGATGTTTAAAATCTGTCTTGGTGCTTTAAAGGCCCAGAAAAGCAATGTCCACAGTGGCAGCACTCAGGAGAAGGAATGACTAGTGCTGTGAGATCCTAGTGTTTGGCATAGTCCTCCCTAGAGGAAAACAAATAGGTGTAGGTGGTTGGCTCTGGGAGCAAGAAGCTCAAAGTGGCTGCTGCTCTCACTCTCATGTTTTTCCACTCGGCTCCAGTATTGGTCCCTGTTGCTCAAAGCAGGTGGTGTTCTGCCCTCTCTGCTCTCAAGGTTTCAGGGTGTGCTGGGCTGGGCTCTTACAGCATATCAAACCCAAGAAGTGTTACCTTTTAGAGTGCAAGCTCCCAGCCACTTGAAGCTAAGGTTCATAAAGTTAGTCATATACATTCTCTTCCCTAGACATGTGAATGTGGCCTGAAGCCAGTGCTGTGCCTTGAGTCCCTGATCCCTATTCCCTGTCCCCATGGTGAGAGATGCAGGACTGGGTTCCAGTGTTCCCCTGAGCAGCTCCTGGGGCTCAGTTCCCCAGGCAGCACTTCTTGCAGCTCCAGGCAAATTGCCATAAGGATCACATGTGACAAGTCAAGGGTGAAATCACACTGTCCTCACAGCTGAAAAGTGAGGAACTGGTAGAAAAAATGATTAATCTGAAGTGACCTGCATTGAATATTTCTGTGTATTACATCTTATCTCTAGTAAGACACTGGTTTTGCACAGCAATTGCCTTGGACCCTTCCAGATTTAGGCCCAGTTCTGTTTTGTGTCGAGTTCCTTTAAAACTCATTTGTTCTTGGTAGGAAAAGGGAAAAAAAATAGAGCATGATAACAGAAGTATAATTCCCCAAGGCTAACTGGATGGGTGTTTCTCTCCCAAGCCTTTCAGCAACGGGCTGGTGACAGTGATGGTCCCCCAGCTCCGTCGGGAAAACAGTCTCCTTCTCTGGAACGTCTTTGACTTGAATACGCCTGTCCACACTTTTGTGGGACATGATGATGTGGTGCTGGAGTTCCAGTGGAGGAAGCAGAAAGAAGGTGAGTTCAGGGCTGGTTGTGCTCTCTCTTCCCTGTGCCATGGCCATCCGCTAAAGGGGATGTGGAGATCTGGCTCCTGGCTGTGATGCTTATGCTGTTGCCCTTTGATTCTTGTCTTGGAATAGCCCCTAACAGCTTCCCTGCCCGCCTCAAGCTACAGCTGTTTTGTACTGGTTTTATGGCTCTGCCCACAGAAGCATTGCCCTGTTGTTTCCATGCTAACGAAGCAAGTCCACTAAATGCTGAGCGGGTCAGCGGTGACTCTTAATTGCTTTCACTCTCCTGTGAGTCTATTTTTAAATTAAATCTTTCAGAATGAATTGTACAAACTATTAGATGAGTGCAGACACCCTCCCCTCCTCAGAGCTGCAGGCTAACCAGTTAACCCCTCACATCACTACCTGGATCAGCAGCCTCCAGCATATCCCAGACCACAAACCCAGCGAACCCACCTTATCTGTGTGCTGGCAGAGGCAGGGGAGGGAGAGTGTGGGAGGAACAGATTCCTGTTAGACTTCAGTCCTGACTAAATTTTCCAGTCTAGGCAGCTAAATATAGGGGATTCTATATTAGAGGTTGGATAACCATTCAGAGCGCAGCTTTGTTTCCAGCACCTCAGCTGCCATCGAGAACGAGCGCATTTGTCTTTGTTGTCACTTGTGGTACTGCTTTGCAATGCCATGAAAAAGTTCTGGTCCAACCCTCTGCCACCAGCTGCTAGGACAATTCAGTTAAGGCACCTTCTTTTCACCTTGATTTTCCTCTTTCAGAAAGAGGAGAGCAATATAGAATTGTGTCAGGAACTGGAGACGCAGTCTAAGGCAGCTAGTGAATGAACGTCCGAGCAGGCTTGAGCCATAGTTGTGTTATCTTAGCTGAGTTAATAGATATCTGAGGCTGAAAGTTGTACTTGTCTCAACGTAAATCAATCATACAAGCATCCCAAATCCACTTCGATGCAAAGACAACCAAGATAACGTGGATCTCCTTCCACGCTCTGGTGTGCTGTATTTAGACAAGCTCTGTGCCTCAGCAGAGGGGTGCAGGAAGCAGCTGTGCAGCAGCAAATTCTTAAATGCAGCAGCTGTTTAGCAGGGGAAACTTAAACTGCATCCCAAGGGCTAAACATGGGCGTAGTTAAGTCCATGTACCTTTATTTGTGGAAAGACAGTGTGTGGCTAGATGTATTTCATTACAGCCTGAACTTGTCCTGACACCATCCAAGTCCCAGCAGGAAAAGGGGACAGTGTAGAGCCAGCTTCTCTCAGCTTAGGAATGTTTGAGAACTTCTGCATCTTCAAATAGATAAGATGAAGTAAAAGATATTTTGGCTTTACAGTTATGGTAAAAATAAATCTGTTTCTCAACTGTATTATTTCTTCTATTTAAATAATTATTGTAGTAGATCTACAGTGTTCATTCCTGGTTGGAAAACTGACATCACATTATACTTACTTTTGTGCTTTTCTCCTGTAAATTATGCCCCATTTAGGGGTGTGGTAGCTGTGGTGCAGGGAGGCTGATGCATGTAGATCAATTCAAAGTAGAAAACAACTCACTCTGCCATTTGGTTTAGTGCTTTATCCATTGCATCTCCTTGCTGGCTTGCTTGAATGTATTTACACTGCAGGCAGGGCTGAGATTCAGTCTGTTTTCAGGCGTGCCTGTAAGTTCTTTCTATCCTTGATAGGTTCTAAGGACTACCAGCTGGTTACGTGGTCCCGCGACCAGACCCTGCGGATGTGGCGGATTGACTCTCAGCTGCAGAGGGTATGTAAACACTTCTACTCTGGAAGTGCGGACAGTTTTCTTACAGGCTGGGTTCACCTCCCTTTCTTTGTACTACCTGTTGCTTAACTGCTTCACTTCTTCAGCTCCAGCCAAGAAAAATCCCTAAGGAGATCTCTGACAAGGCCTTTCTGTGCCCTCAAAAGCTTTTTTGGAAGTGCAAGACCATTTTGTTGTATAACAGTAAGCATAGAAGTCTGGGGAAGGTGAAGATGAGTTACTGCTTGCATTGCCTGTGAAAATGCCACCTCCATGGCTGCAAAACAGCGTGACTCCCTTCTTGGCATGTTAGGCATCAAGTAAATGCAGGGATTGTGCCCTCCTCTTCCTCCCCTTGTTTACCTCTTAGCCTGGGTCTAGGCAGCATGAATCCTGCTATTCTATCTGGCAGCAGTTACAAATTGCTGATGCAATTGCTGCAATAGCAGTGCTACATCAGGCCAGAGGTTCGTACAGCTGCGATGGCCCATATTGGCCTGTTTTATCTTCAGCTGCAAATATCTTGGAAGAGGATAAGAAGGCAGCAAATTTGGAGTGATGTTTCTCTCAAATGCCCTCTCAGCCTCCTGTGGTTTGCAGCTTAGAGGCTCATTGAGTCTAGCATCTTTGATAGAGCTTGATGAGTTTCACTTCCATAGACTTGTCCTGTCTATTCTTGGACCTGTGTAAGTTTTTGTCATCTTAAACATCCTGTGAACAAGGAATCATGGCTTTTCTGCATGTTGTGCAGAAAAACAGCTCCTTTTATTTGCTTATTTTGCTACCTGCGGGTTTCATTGCAGTGACAGTTAAATGAGCAGCCTGTGCTATTCCTGATTCTGCAGACGTCCATCATATCCTCCTCAGCTGCCTCCTCTTTTAAGTCAAAAAATCCTTATTTACTTCATCCATTATGCGAGAACATTGATTGTCCTTTTGCTTTCATGACCCTTTTCCAGTGGTGCTGTAGACTTCTGGGATATGAATGTTGTTTTTTCCAGAGAACTCCTAGTGCTCATTTTGGTTTTTATGCTGTTGGGCATAATTCCATGCAAACAGCCTCTACGTTTTGTTCCTCGGTCAGCTTGAACTTGCTGGTTTTCCCCTGTGCACGTTGCTCTATACTTATCCAAATTGAAGTTCACCTTTCATTTTGTTATAGTTACTCCTGAGAGATCCTTCTGTGATTGTTTGCAGTCAGCCTCTCTTTGTTACTCCCCTGAATGACTTAGTGGCATCAGTAAACCTGGTCGTGTCGCTATTCACCTCCTATTCCAGGTTTTTAATGAATATGTTGAGAAGCGTGTGTTCCCAGCACAGATCCTGCAGGAGTCCTGCAGGTCTGTAACAAACCTTCTCTGTGGAAAACAACCCTTTCCTCCTACCTGATGTCTTTGTGAATATTTTATTTCCTTTCTGTCTTTAAACCAATCGTACATCTGTGTCAGATGCCAGTTTCCACTCTTTTGTCTTTGTTTTCATCTGGATCAAACTACACACATGATGGCACATTGCTGGTGACCAGTGCCATACTTTGCAACCTTGCACCCTTATCCTTTCTGCTCCCTGTGTTTCTTCTCTTAGTCTTTCCTGTTTTCTTGTGCTGAACTTAAAATACAAGTTTCTGTGGTCTCTTTTTCATACAGGACCTGGAACACTAGGGCCTCTAGTATGTACCTACTAGAGTGTAAATACCAAAAGCGGAACGCATGCTACTGTTATAGAAATTGAAACAAGCTTTGACAAATTAATTCAAGGAGTTAAAAGTCATAACAGCTTTAGTTTTGACTGAAGTAAATCTTAGACTAGCCATGCCAATTAAGTGGCTTTATAAGTGAGCAGGAGATCTGGCTGGGCTGACTGAGGTGCTGGAGCCGAGGATGCTGCAAAGCGTGACAGACAGGTGATCTCGCAGAAACAATGCTGGGGTCGTACTCATGACTGCTGTGTGAACAGAGACCTACTTTGCAAATCCAGCTTGCTGGAGAAATATGTTTAGTGGTGGCTGTTTTCACAGCTTGGTTTCTGATGTGCAGCTTGTGGGTATGTTTGTTCTTTTCAGCTGTGTGCTAATGATATCCTGGATGGAGTTGAGGACCTCATTGATGGGATTTCTCATCTGCCGGAGCCAGACAAGACTCTTCACCCCCAGGACTCTGAGCCCCAGCATAATTCTGGGCATGGCGATGAGGAAGGTGAGACAAGCGATGTATCGTGGAACTTCAAACACCAGCTGTCTTTGCATGGGGAAGGTGATGCATCCTGATATAAGAAAACATTGTAGGCAAAGTCCAAACTGGTGCTGTTTCAAAGATTTATGGATTCCACAATGCTAGAGGTTTCTCAGGATGGTCCTACGGAATTTTGTCTCCTCTAACGCAGTAATGTCATTCTAGCCTAAGTGTGTTAATGTTTAAAGAGGTTGCAGCAGCTGAGACCCATGGTGATGATGTGCGTGTGAAAATGCTATCTTAAGAGATTTCTGTGGAGAAGAAATGGGTTCTCCCATGCCTTTAAGTTTAAATTCACACTTCCTTTTTGTATTACAAGGGATCCCCATGCAAGAGGCTTACTAGGAAGCAATTTGATTCTCCCTTTGAGTTGCCAACAAACCAGGGAGATGGGTACAAAGCGGTCTAATATCTGTCCTCTTGATGAAGGAGTCAGCTGAGGTCCCTTAGGGATGGCATCTCTTCCTACCTCTAAGTTTCCTGCCCAGCAAACCCCAGTGAAGTTCTTCTCTGCTGCCTGTCCTGTGTGGCAGCAGAGCAAGTTTCTAAAAATTGTCAACACTTCTGTCTGCACTAGTGTTTTAGAAAGTGATTGAAAAAGCCCCATCTGCCTGCACTCACCATGAGCAGTACTGTGTGGGGAAGCACAGCATCTCTTGCTCCAGCTGAGAGCATTTAAGTGTCCTCATTCTGGCTGCCTGACCTCTCTTTTTCCGTTGAAGAGAGTTAACTTTTTCACTCTCCCTGATGAGATCACGTTCGTAAGTCCTGTATGGTCTCTGTGTGGGTCCTGCTTTGGTTCAGGCTTTTAAGGTTTCTGTTATGGACAAAGGGAATGAAAATGGCTTTTCTGTAGCAGGGTAGATTAGATTTTGCTACAAATATGTGACTGCAGGATCAATGCACAGGCAAGTCCCTAGGTAGGAATTTCAGCTATTTCTAGCCTAAAAGCTGTTGTGAACTGTTGATGTTTCACCCTGGAGGTGGCTGCCTTTCAGCTGCAGACAGAGTTTCCATGTTATATTAGTGCAGCACTTTGGGGGATCTTTGAAGAGATCAGCGCTCTGCAGATAAATCAAAAAGCCCACCAGCAGTGTCTTCAGTGTGCTGTCCTCACTGGCGGCTGCCTGTAAGAGGTCTTTAGGAATCTAAACAAATACATGGGCTTTTAGGAATTAGATACTAATTGGAAGGGAGTGGGAGGAGAAGACAAAGGAAGGGTACTGCTCATATTGGGAACCTCAGCTTGTCAGTAGGCTGTGTTGTGTCTTGACCTAGAAATAATTGTCTTCCCTGAGAGCCACTGATCTTCCTTTTAATCCCATTTTCAGCTCCCTTTTGTGAAGCACTGTGATAAATTGCAAACAGGAATAAGTAGCTGAGCATCCTATCCAAATTCAGCATCCTGCTGGGCAGCAGTAAAACCAGATATATTTGTCCCAGCAGAGAAGTCAGTAACTTTTAGGGAAATGCCTGTGAAAGGACAGCTTTTTTCTTATTTATTTTATTACTAAAGGTAGTCTCTGCAATATGATACTGCAAACTTGAGGGTGGCAGCTGGATAATTGGGACTTGTGTCCTTGGAACCATTGTCAAAAGATATGTTCAGTTTTCCAAGGAAGAGATGCCACAGCGAAACCCCCTTTGGAGGGAGCTGCCCCTGCCTTAATGGGGGTTCATAGCCAGAGTCAAGGCAAGAGCCAGACAGCTGAAGGCAGGGACCAATTCTACTGATACTCAGTCAAGTTTGCTATCTTAACTATAATTCCTTGTATCCTGCAGAGCTTGTCTGGCTGTTTAAATGTATTCTGGCCTTCAGGGGTTATTGTCCTCCTGAAAACTATTGGCAGTGGAACTGGAAAGCTAGGCCCTGCATTTAGATGAGTCTTTAAGAACTGTTAAGGCACTGGAGTGCTTTGCAACACTAAATGCAAACAGCTGCTACAAATGAATTAAGCCTCTACTAGGGCCAGAAATACCCTTTTCTATCTCGCAAGCATTTATTATGCTTTGGAAGTGTTCCCTGTGTAAGCCAAGAGTGGTAGGGAGCAAGTCCCAAAAACCAGAGCTCCTCCTGGAGGCTGCTTTGGCAGCAGTTCTTTCCCACTGAACCAAAAAGCTCCAGTTTACCCATTTGAGACTCTGGCAGTACAACATAAAGAGGAGAAAGGGTCTCCGGTGAGTTGGGACAGACCATTCAGGGCTATACAGAGTACAGGCAGCTTCTGTAACCTTTGTGGGAAACCTATGTGCAAACAAGTTTGGTTTTTTGAAGGGCAAGGCTGAGAAACCTGCCTCTAAATGAGAGCTGAGGCCCTTCAGCCCGCAAGTCTGTGCCAGGTAAAGCTCATTCCTCTGTGTGTCAGAAGAGCAGAGGAAAGCCTGCTGCTTTGTCCGCCCCCTGGTATCATATGCCAAAAGTCTGTCTGTTGCAGCTTTTTTCAACCTGTTCTCCATCTTTTCTGTTAGCCTTAAAAGAAGATTTCCTGAATGACCCCGTGGCGGGAAAGAAAACGGAGCAATTGGGGCTGCCTCAGACACTGCAGCAGGAGTTTTCACTGATCAACGTGCAGATCCGAAATGTCAATGTGGAGGTAAAGAGTTTCCTTTTTCTGGCTTGTTAGGATGGGATGTGCACAGACTGGCTCATTGGATGGAGCTTTTTGAGGGGAACTTTCTTCGCTGCAGTGACTGCTATCTGTAAACAAGGTTTATTTTGAGCTGTAGAAATCTTGGCTGAGTGTAGTAAGAGAGAGGATAATCCCAGACACTGGGAGTGAGGGACGTGTTTCAGCACAGTAAAGTACACTGGCACTGCTCTTGAGAAGGCTGGACAGTGTTTTCCTCTCTGCTTAGACTGCAGAGTGGGAGGTGACTTGTTCCACTACATGCAGATGATCTCATTCCAGCTGTTTCTGAAGCTGATCTGCTGAGCCTTTCCCATCCTGCACTCTCTCCCTCAGTTTTGGCATCTCCTGTGCAGGCCAAACCCTCCTCTGTGCATGGAAGCCGGCTGGAGGCACCGCACTGTGCTGGGTTGGGAGGCTGCTGCCTGTCTCCTTTCCATTGTGCTTTCACAGCTCATAACACGATCACGTTGGAGTTTTCTGAGACAGCACTGTATGCTCTTTCTGTGCTGGGCTTGGAGCTCTCCATATCCAAGTGAAGTGGGCTGGGGTGCAGTGACTGTTGGGAGCAGAGCCTGATGCTTGGCACAGCCAGGAATCCAGGTGCTGGGATATTGGACTGACAGGCTGCTGGTGCGAGCCGAGCCTGTCCCCATCTGCCTGGATGTTTTTGCTGTCACAGTGCTCACCGACCTTGAGAACAGCATGACTTTGTCATATTGATGTGCAAAGGAATCTGCTCCTCAGCATGAATTTAAGGTACTGTAAGTTTCTGAGTCCTTGGACATCTAACTACAGAACAATTGCTTTTCCTCACAGATGGATGCAGTGAGTCGTAGCTGTACAGTGTCAGTGCACTGCGGAAACCACAGAGTCAGGATGCTGGTGATGTTCCCTGTCCAGTATCCCAATAACGCTGCACCGTCCTTCCAGTTCATCAACCCGACCTCAATCACTGCCTCCATGAAGGCAAAGCTGCTGAAGGTGTGTTGGAGATTTAAACTGCCTTTATAAATATAAAACTGGTGGGCACTTGTTGTCTAGATTACTGACACAATAAAGCATCTGACGGTCCTGAAGACTTTCCACTGGTCACTTTAGACTGATACCCAGGGTGAGGTTTTTCTCGTCCTGGCAGCCCAGTATTTGCCTTTCTCCACTGATGTTCTTTAAAAGTGTGTTCTTCATTGCTGCTGTGTTCCAGTGTGGTGCGTATTGCCTCAGAATCCCTAACATACTTCTCCTCGCGCAGTTGTCCCCAACCTCATAATAGACAAAATCACCATCCAGATGCAGAAAGATAATATTTTTGAGCCTGTATGTTGCTTTCTACTCTCCTCCACAAACTGTTTTAAAAATGTGGACGTGTTTTATGCAGACCAGGTGTTTGATCATGTGGTGTCAGAAGTCCTGTTGCTGATGAAATAATCTGATCCAGTTTGCCACACACTGGCATGAAATGTATAGGCTACATCAAATCCTGGCTCAGTGTACTGTGAATCTAGGTGAAACTTCAGTGCTCTGATGAGAGCTCACAGCCATTTGTCAAAACAGAGCACACCAGTGGGTCAGCGCGGCTCCAGTGGATGTTAGGAGATGTCTTGGGATCTCTGGATTCTGACATCTTAGCTGCTCTGCAGACTAAAAAGGATGTGTGGAGTGTGTGGATGTAACCATGATTCCACTGCATCTTGTATATATTCCAGATACTGAAAGACACTTCTCTGCAGAAAGTGAAGCGGAACCAGAGCTGCCTGGAGCCCTGCCTGCGTCAGCTGGTCTCCTGGCTGGAGTCTGTTGTGGTATGGAGAACTGTGTGGGCTTTCTGCCCTAATTTGTTGTCTTCTCCCAAGTTCTGCACTTCTGACTCTGCAAGGAGAATCTGGCCTCACTAGACGTGTAAATAGACCCCTGTGACTGGCCGTTATGTTTATTTAAGCATTTCTGGTTAATGTTGAAGTGGATGATTAGATGCATTTTATTTCTGAAGATCGGGCCCTGAAGGTTTGCTGCTTTGGGGAGCTCTGCCTGCTCACAGATACTGAGATTAGCAGAAAGGAGGGCTGGAGCATCTTAGGTGTGTGATAGCTTCTCAGCTCTCAGTGTATCTCACTGAGTGCCAGGGCATGGTTATCATATGTGAGAGGAGATAAGAGGCCTCAGGGAGCTGATGGATTCATTCTTGTCTGAAAGATAGTGGCAGATGTCTTTTCCCTCCTCAGTTCTAGTCAAGAATCCTGCTAGTCTTATTCTAGGGTCTTTGTTTTCTTCCCTTTAAAAAAAAAAAAGGCTGTGAAAGTATGTTTTATCTGAAACCTTGTGCTGAGGTTTCCTAGGGATGATACTGCAGATAAACCACATTCTGCCCTTAGCTGAGAGATCTGTGATACCTACTCAGCATCCCAGTGTCAGGTATTAGGTCTGTGTGGGAGTGAAGTGTACTGCAATGGGTGTTCTTAGCATTCAGAAAAAGATTGGATGCTCTCCTCAGGCTTCTTTTTTGAGAGACTTTATTTAGTCATCACAAATAAAGACTTCTTTACATGGAAAGGCTCCAATTCTGTTTGGTTTCAGCAGTAATTTTTAAGAGTGGGAACTTTCTCCATTGTGTGGAAATGTGATGACTCGAGCCAGGCACTGACTGCTGCCTTTAAAGATTCCATTAAAGCTAAGCTGTAGTTCTCTTTATCCAAATAAATGCAAAGTTCTTCCAAAACTGCTATGGATAGGCTTGAGGTCCCTCAGTATTCCACACCACCTGCCTTCCTCTCACTTGGACACTCCTGGCTGCATTTGAAACAACACAGCTGTGTGGTCTCCTGTTTAAGGAGACTCTAACCATGTTGTATCATTGAGGCATCGGGTTTAGCTCAGCTCTCTGTGTAGAGAGTCGTAGGCAGAGTCTGAAGGTCAGATTTTCTCTAGAGTTCTCCACTGTTAAGCACTGTATTAAGCTCCCATCACCCCAAGTTAAGCTCTGTATTTCAACATGGCTGTGGTGAGAGATAATGGACAAGCAGCCAGAGAAGCCCTTTCCTTAAAGCTGAATGTGCTTTTGCAGCCAGAGCAGTAACCGTGCCCTGTGACTGATCTGCTTTGGCTCAAAGGACAAGCACCTTCCGCGAAGCTGCTTGGCACTGCGATGTCCAGTGTTCTGGCTGGATTTCCTTCCTGTGCCAGCAGGAGTGTGACCTTGGGTAACTTCTGTTTCAGAACCAAGAGGACAGCACGTCCAGCAATCCCTACGCTTTGTCAAACTCCGTAACGTCCCCCTTACCCACGTTCGCCCGGGTCTCCAATGCCTATGGTTCCTACCAGGACTCTAACATCCCATTTCCACGGACCTCTGGAGCCAGGTTCTGTGGTGCAGGTTAGCCCCATTGCTGATATGTTACAACAGCCACCTGGAAACGGTCCTCTTTGTCTTGGGGAACACTCACAGCTGTGCAAGGAGTAAGAAAGTATTGAAGTCGCGATGTCATGATAAATTTATAGGGAATGAGACTAGTTAGCGGCTCTTTGCAGTTGGTGCTGCATGTGGGATTTTAGAATTTGGAAATCCAGGACTAGCTGAAGAGATGGCCTTTGGCTTATGGAATGCCAGAGGCATTGACAGGCCTTTTACAGAAGACTAGGAATAGCTGTTTTCTTTGCCTAGTTCTCTCCTGCCAGCATCAAACTGGTCCTTGGGCTTTACAAAACTACTGTGATTTAGAGTTTAACTTAGCCCTTGCTGAAGCCATGTTCTTGTTACTAGCTGCTCTTTTCTCATTCTGCATCCTTCCTGTTGTTCAGAATAGCTTTTCCAAGGTCATTGAGCAACTTCTCCTAAATGGGAGAAGAGCTACAATCATGTCCAGGTTTCCAGGAGAGTGTGCAGTGTGAAGATCATGCTTGAATGGGCTAAGGTCCGAGTAAGAGCTGTTCAGTTTCACTGAGCTGTTTCAGATGCAAGCATGCCTCCTCCAGACCTGATCACAGCCCAGTCTGATCATGTTTTGAAAGCTGCTTTTCGTACAGGCCTCGTCGAATTGCCAGTAAAACAGGGTGGTGTTGCATTGAATAGGCTCAGTGAAATCCGCTAAGTCCTGAAACTCTTGCAAGAGTGGGTAACTGAAGACACTTGAAATGCTAACAAATGACACAAGGTTTGTGAGAGAGAACTTTGGAGTTGGCTTCAGATGCCTGGGGTTGTCCCCTTGAGGAGGAGAGTCATTCAAGCTGTGAGGCTTCTCTGCGTAGCTAAACATCGCCTGGTGAAGAGTTCTGGTGAAGAGTTGAAACATGACTGTGTATTTGTTTATTTTCTTTTACTATCTTTTCTCTAACTTCCATAGCTGCTTGAGTTGGTGTTTTTAAGACAGTCACCTGAACCAGTTTGCATGGAGGGAATTTGGGCTGAAAAAATTAGGCTGACTACTTGTAGGTGAGAAGTGCCTAAGGTAGTGGATAGGCACCCAGCCCCTTGACTCCACCTTAAATGACTAAGTTTCCCTGTGTAAACCCCTTCTGGGTAATCCACTCTTCACATGATCTTTATGCCATGTCCTGTCTCTGCAGGGTACCTGGTGTATTTCACAAGACCCATGACCATGCACCGTGCAGTGTCCCCAACGGAGCCCACCCCCAGGTGAGTAACCTGCCTGGCGTTTGAGGAGTTTGAATATCGTGTCCTGCTCTGCAGCTACTGACCCTCAGAGAGCAGTGACCTCTAGTGTTAATTGTGCCCTCAGCAGAGAGGCTGGTCACGCAGAGACTCCTTCCTTCAACACACCTGAAACATTGCTAGCAACTTGGATTTGTGGAGCCTCCAGGGTAGTTTGGTGGGTGAAAGCTCCTGAATTCTCTTGTTTCCAGGTCCCTGTCAGCTTTATCTGCGTACCATAGTGGCCTCATTACTCCAATGAAGATCCGCACGGAGACTCCAGGCAATCTGCGTTTGTACAGTGGGAGTCCTACGCGCAGTGAGAAGGAGCAGGTCTCCATTAGCTCCTTCTACTACAAAGAGAGGGTAAGTACCAGACCAAAAAGCCTTTCCTGGCAGTTCAGCTTTTGTGATCTCTATTCCTTTCATACAGCTGTGAGGATTGCTAGTAGCAGAAACTTCATATTCCTCTCAAGAAGGCATCTTTTTACAAGCAGGTCTATAAAAATGTCACGTGGATTTATCTCCTGTTACTAACTTCTCCGCTGATCCTCTCTAGCATTTGACCTGCTTATTTTGATACCTCTCTACAGTGACCATCACAGCTTCCTTCAGTGCATTAGAGCTGTCTCCCTTTGCATTGCATAGGGTTAAAATCTCACAGTTAAGGAGCTGTAGTCTCCAGATAAGTACACGTAGGCAGTTCTGTTTTTCTGGATGCTCCATGATGTGTAACTGCAAAGGGCTGTGGCTCTCTGCAGCTTCCTGACAGCAGCTCCTCGATTATGGGGTGTATCTGGTCAGATATTATGGGGTATATCTACTCCAGATGTCTCTTTCAGGGATATCTGCCCCTTTGGACCATTTTTAAAACAAAAATCATTCCTACATGACTCTCCAAAGATCTTCCAGCCCACATACTTCTGGTGTTGGTCTTGCTGTCATTGCTGTTTACAAGCAAGACTTTGGGGAAGAGCGGGATTGTTTCCTTGTGGGATACAGTGGGTGAGAAAGACCTGTTGGTTATTGTAGGGTGGCCATAGAGTGCTCATGAAGCAACCAAGGACCCCGTGTGCCCGGAGCAGATGCTGTGGGCAGTGCATCTTCCTCAGAAACAAACTCTCCGTGCTTCAGCAGGGAGTGAAATGGCTTGCAAAAATACAGGAAGCTTCCACCTAGAGCTTTAGAATTCAGGGCATTTGAGTAGTTTGCCCACAGTCTGTGTAGAGGGGCACATCTGCTGCAGCAATGGGAGGATTTCCAGGTACCCCAAGGAAAGCCAAGAGCTGTCTGCGCTCTACTGCATGGGACCTGGACAACTTCTGTTTGAGGAAAGTCAGAATCTTGAGCTGTCATCCTTCCTGGGCACTTAATTTTCCAGTAGTCCTGCACATGACAGCTAACCTCTCTGGGACTGTCTTGCTTGGTTGCTGTGAGTTAGTCATTTCACCTCCCAGCTGTGGGGTGAGCCTCTGTCCCCACTGAAAGCTTTGCCTCCATACAGACCCCAGAAGACTCTTGGAGTCCCCATTCTGTTTTTTTTTTTTCCCAGACAAACTTATTTTTGATGGGAAGAGAGAGAAAGTGGTGCTGCCTGATACAAGAATTACAGCCTGTTCTAGTCTTTGCAGGAGAATTTATTTAAAGAGCTACCTCTGTCCTCTGCAGCACGCTTGTCTCTCACACGCAGCTCTCTAAGATGACAGGCAAGGCTAAAAATAACACGTGGAAGCAGCTCGGTGCAATTTCATGTGACCTGGCTCCCCAGCCCTTGTATTGATGGTGACCAGATTTTTGTCAGGGGGGAAAAAAAGTCAAGAGAACACAGCATGTGTGTAGCCACATCTGCTGAAAGCAAGAGAAAATTCCTGTGCTCCCCTTCCCTGCTGCCAAGCTCTCTCCTTGCATGCTGGGCTGGGAGAAGTGTAAGGGTCCAGGCAGAGAGCTGGCTCAAATGTTCTCGCAGATAAAATAGTTTAAACAAAAAAAACCCCAAAACAATCAAACTATACCTCCCTTTCTGATTCTTCAGGAGCTGATATCACAGCCTCTGTTAGATCAATGCTGTGTATTTTTATGTCATTGTGAGGATTTTAAAAAACCTAGACTCTGAAGCTTGGATTTTTTTATTTGCATCAAATAAAAATAGACATTTTGAGTGTTAAATTCTCATATTGTATAACTTCAGCCCCTAAACTGAGTTTGTCAGCGATAACCAGGTATTTAAATCCCATGGAGCAACAACTGGCATCGCTGACATTAAAAAACAAATGGAATTTGCCCACTACAAACCAGGAAATGTCAGGTTCCCATAAAGCTAAGGGAGCTGCTGAGCCCAAAAGAGATCTCGTTAGTGAACTGTATTGAAACCAAATCTGGCACTGAGCCTTTCTGTCATCCTTTAAGTGTGTATATATACACACGCAGACTGAGACACGCGCATATATATATATATATATCTTTCTCACTTTTTATTCACAGATGCACTCTCCTCCTTTCTTCCTCCCTCTTTTTCACTCCTCAAAAAACAACCTAACCAAAGATTAGCAGTGAGCAGAAAGGAGAAGCTGGATCTGTACTGTGGCAGTGCCATCAGCATTTCAGACCTGGCTTTCTCTTCAGGGAGAGGTGCATGACTGTGGTTTTTCTCCTCCCAGTGGGGACACAGGGGCAGTTCAGCGTTGCCTGAGGGACAGCTGTGTGCAGAGGTGGTGACTGCAGTGTCCTCATGTTTCCCATGGGGGAATTTGGCAGGGCTTTGAAACCGCTGCTTTTCAGGACATCCCTCAGGCTTTCCTTGCTGCCCGCCTGGTTGTGGACCTCTCCAACTGATGGCATGCCGGAACGTAGGTTGGCAGCAGTGGCTGCCTACAGGAGAGTGGGACTTCGTAGGGGAACTGATCTTAGTTTTGTTTTTTCTCCACCGTACCATATTTCCATCTACTAATGCTTTTCACCTTCTCAGTGAGGCCTGATGGAGGAACATGTAGCACAAGGCTAGAGTCTTCTCCTCACTCTTTCTGAGGGGTCCTGAAGCCATCCTTGCCCCTCCACTCCCTGTCTGCTTCTCCCAGCAGTGAAGTACAAGGGAAGGTAGGGGCTGATGGTCCTGGCTGCCTGTTGTCAGCTGAAAAGAAATGTAAAACACGACACAAAGAACCCTGTTCTTCCCCTTTTTATTGTGTTGGCTTGTAGAGAACTATAACAGAAATGTTTTTTTCAAGTGAGTGCACAGTAATGTGCTTGAGAAATTCCATTTATTGTTGCTATAATACCGTATGGAGTACTTAATGAAATGTCTGCAAGTTTGTAATGAAAGCCTACTTTGGAGTTATTCTGCATAGTCAGTCAGTGAATTTGATTGCTTGCTCAACCTGAATGAGTTCTTCAGCCCGTAAAGGCAATTTGCACGTGGCCCTGCCAAGCAGAAGGGTCTCTACATCCCCTCTGATATCCCGACATGTGGCTTTTATTGTTTAAAATGAAAGTGAACAGTTGCAGCAGGTTCCAGTGAGTGAAATCCTGGAGAGCACTGGACGTTAAAGGGATGTCTGAGTAAGCAGGAGTGTTTATTTAGCTTCCTGTGCCAACGTGCTGGACAGCTGTGTTAAAAATGATGCAATTTGCACTTAGCTGCCTTCCTCTTCAGCCAAGAAGAGTAAAATTGGTTAGAGTAGGAGCCTGGCGTGTGGGGCAGCAGGAGGTTGTCCTCTGCTCTGGTGTCAATTTACGCTATAAACAAGGTCACGTCACTGCTGTTCAGAGCTTCTTGCAGTGATAACTCCTCTGTATGGAAGACTTCATTCCGATTTGCGGTTGCTGAAGTTTTCCGCAGAGGCTGGTGTGGGGCACGGGCACAGCAACCCTCGCTTTGCCAAAGCCTTAGGTAATGCTGTACAGCACAATTGTGTGGGAGCAAAAGGGGGGTGACCTTGATTTGCAACTGTTCGTTGTGTAACAGAACTATTGAACGGTATCTTTTACTCTGCTGGTTCAGGGCACTTTTCATTTCAGTTTATTTACCTTTGTCTTTAATTTTCTTGGTGTCTTTCTTCCCTTTTCCTGGGTATAACGTTTTCACATGCAGATGTCTCCTCGCTCTGCCCGGCGACGTTGGTCCATACAAGCAATTAACGACTTCCCGGTACTGTGCGCTGTGCTAATACTGTCCTTGATATAACCCTGTCTTCTGCCCAAGGGCCCAAGAATAAAATGCCACCTGCCTGCTTTTGAGTAACCTGCACAGAGGTGAGGGACTTGCACACAGGGCTTCGGTAAGGCTGAACGCACATGTAAGTGGGCAGGAGCAGACACTGGTTCGCAGGGCATGAATACTGACCTGCAGCAACACCTGTTTTACCTGGCCTAGTGGTCAGGAAAGGATGCCAAGGGGTAATTTGAAGTGTAAGAAAGGTTCAACCTCTGAGAAGCAGAGAGTGCGCTGCAGAGAAGCTGAATTATTATTATGAGTCATCAACCAACTGATGAGACTGACATTAGAGCACCTCATTTCTGAAAAAGATGAAGCTTTGCCAGAGAGGGAGGATCACTTAAGAGTTGTGGAAGAAGCAAACTGGTTGAGTGGCTGACAACGATCTGTCATCCCATTAAAATGAGCTGCCTGTTCTCAGTGCAACACACCGTAAAGTCTTATTTGCTGAAGCAATAAATAGAATTTCTCCTTAATTTGTGATATTCTTCCAGCCCTTGGAATCGCACCACACTGCACTCAGTTCAGTGGTTGCAATTCCAGCCCCCCTGGCAAGTACTCGCTCCTGCTGGCACCTGCCAGTCTTTGACAGTCATTTTCCATTAGTCAGGTCCACATGTCCCCCAAGCTTCATGTGAACGTCTTGGCGATACCAATGTTGCTCAAGCTGTGCTGTAAATTTGGGCAATTACTATCTCACCATTCATCTGCCAGGCACAAGCAAAGCTTAGAAACTCCATTTCAATTTAAAGATGATCTCTCTAGGTCTGTTTTCCTTAACATCTCTGAACTACTGTTTTTTTGCAGCTGCTGTCCCTTATGCTCTCTCTTCATAAGACAGCAGGGAATAAAATTGAATCCTCTAACACCTAATTTAACTTGGTATAATAGGATCAAGCCTTCCTAATTACATCCACTCCAAGACTATACTAGGAAATAACAGGTGAAAGAAACCAGAAGTGATATACTTGACTTCATCAAGGCTTTCTGCAAAGAGCTAATGAAGAAATGTGGGCAATGGAGGCAAGAAATGAAGTTCTGTTTTGTATCAGGAACAGATCTGGAAGAAAGAAAACCATGGAAGTAACTTGCAAGCTTTTGGTGTGGTGAATTGTGGTGCACAAAGGGCCATGGTTTAATTCCTCTACCACTGACTTGGAAGGAAAAACAAGTAATGATGGGATAAAGTTAGATTTCTGTGTAATTTTTCCTTAAACATGATGTGTGCGTTAGTCGAAGCCTGGTTATATTTGTGGATAACCTTTGGAAGAGGCTCTATAAAGTGGGCAGTAGTGCCCAAGGTGAGGACAAAGAAGTGAACAAAGAGTTGTGGATTATTTCTGCGGACCATGTGTCTTCCTTCTAGAAGAAGAGCTCAGCAGGGCTCAAAGTTCTCAGGAAGCCTTAGCAAGTCTAGAAGAAGGAACAATTCCTCCCTGGTTCTAGGTAATGACCAGCCTCTACCTCAGAAATGCCTGTGCTCCAGGCAGGACAAGTGCCAGCTATTACTTGATGGAAACTATAAGGAAATATTACTGCTGTGAGGCACTTGATTCCAAAGTGCCTCAGATATTTTTTTTTCTTTAGCTCCTTTGTGGGAGGTGCTGAAAATAGTAAATGTTGGTTATTTTGACTAGAAAATCCAGGCAGTGCTGCATGCCCTGCATGGGGAAATTAATCTGTAAGCAATTTTTCAGAATAAAGGAGCAAAGCTTTCTGCAGAGGGGCAGCAATTGTTGAATTTTATTTTAAGAAAAACAAGAAAATTAGGAGCAGCTTGAAGTAGGTTTATCTCTTAATTTTGTAAATGCCCTGTTACAGCTTAATCTTCAACATCTGTTCCCTTCTCTACACAACCTTTCCCTTTGCCCTACTAACACCAATGTATACCATGAATCCTGAAATTTTTCTATGCTTGTGCAAAACGGGTGCTTCGTTTTGTGACGCTGCTGACAGTGCTGCCTGCCTCAGCAGGACCCAAAGCTGCACACACCCAACGTTCAGCATCCTTGCCAAGCAGGCATGCAGTGTTTTTTACCTGCTTCTGCTGAGTATGCAGTGATGGTGGTTGCTACGAAGCAGTTGGTGTCTTATTCTTGGGCTATCTGTTTCTACATGTAACCCATTTACTGCCATCGTTATCACCTCAGATTGCAGCAAATTACAACCTTGGGTATGGTAGTGCAGGTGCAGGCTGGCTTTTATAGTCATTAATCAATGCTGTTCCCCGCTGTCGCCTCCAACCTCATGATTGTCATAAACGCTCTAGTTTCCTACCTTCTGGTGCTCTGAGGAACCAATGAGTCTTAATTTTCTATCACTGTAGCTGTTTTCTTTCTTTTCTTCTTTTCCCTAAACCCTCGGGACAGCTGGGTAGATGCAGTTCTCGTTGGCATTGATTCTAGGCTGCAGAAAGAGCTAGAAATATTAGGATAGCACAGAAGACCTGTGTCTTTGCCCTTCAGCTGCCTGTAGTAGCTTGGTGTATGCATGTTGATTTCTGCTTCAGTTCCCAACTTTCTCTTCCCTGCTCTGCTCAGTGATCTGTGCTCCAGCCCCTACAAAAAGACTTATTTTCTTTTCCACCCTCATGCCCGTGACCCTCAGTGGCACCTTTTGATAACACTGTAATGCAAGTTTCTCCTGGGAGAAGAGGTGAAGTAGAAAGGAGAAAGAAACCTCATAGTGGACTTCATCCAGACAGACCTAAGCTAGAGCTCTCCTTGCCTCTGGTAATCCCTGTTCAAAGTGCTTGAATGCTGCCTGGTGGAGAGCTACTCCCTTAATTAATGCCACCAATTATTTGGTTTTAAGTAGATCTTCTGCTGTCAGTGAGGATAAGCTTTGCCTCATCCATGATGGTTCTCATGCTTCTGATCGTAGTTTTTTCTAGTACGTTATTGCTGTAGGTGAGGCAAACGTGAATTGTGAACACCAGACATTTTTTAAAGGTGACTGTACCTGTGGTTTTGTCATTTTCTTGTATCACAGCTTGAGGAGTGGGAAGCAGTGGTCGTGGAGGGTAGTACTGGTAGGGCTTATGGCCATTCACCAACTCTGCTCCTGGAGCTGCACTGGTGAAAAATCAGGGCTTCCCGTTTTGCCAGGAATTAGTTAGTGCTAAGAGGAAGAGAGCAGGAAGATTTCATTGTGAGTCCAAGTTTTCAGGGGGTTCTGCTACATTTAGTGTCTCTAGGTGCCTGGTGATATGCTGACAGCAAGCAGCAGAAACCATTCATAGGATCTCTTTTCCATTCTCATCCTCATTTGTTGTCATTCTCCTCAAAAAAGAGTAACTGAGTTGCCTGTGGAAAGTGATGTGTGTTGTCCATGTCTCTAGTCTTTGAGATGCCTGTCAGGAGGCTTCTTCAGTCTGCTCTTGCAGAGGGCAGGAGCAGGTTGAATCTGTTCCCGATGATGAGGTGGAGAATCTGCCTTGTTCAGAGGGAACTTTCTGTTGACTGGATGGTCAGGAGGTGGCAAGTTGCTCTCCCAATTACCTGCCAGGCTTGGAAGACCTTGGTGATAGACCTGCAGAATGTGCTTCTGTGTCTGCAAGCCTGGGTTCAAATACCTGCTCCGATACAGCGCAAATCACAGCTTTTGCTGCAAGAAGTATGCTTAGCCCTTCCAGGACAGTGCCTGAGCTCTTGCCCTGATGACATGTCGTCGTGCTGGGCCTCCCAAGCCTTGTTCAAGTATTGGTTTTGACGGCAGCACCTAGGAGGCAGCACTTGGTTGCCCTGACAGGGAATGAGATACAGGTGCCACTGTTATTTGGGAACCTTGTTGTAATCCAGCCCACATCCTTCAGCACGTGAAGGGTAGCTATGTTTTTAGGTGTTATCAAAAGAGGTGTTGCCTGCCTGAGGGCAAGAAAGCCAGAGCTGATCCAGACAGTGCCTGAATTAGGAACCTATGGACCAAAGAGAGGTCTCCCACCTGACCACGTTGTAGCCATCTCCCACTGCACTGCACTTCTCAGCTTCGGAGCGATGTGGCAGATAAATACTGCAGGCAAATTCTGCCTGGCTGAATTAGGACTCCAGAGGACATGGCAGCGAACAGAATCATGCCCTAGTCAGCCAGCTTTTCCGTACCACCAAACGCTGACAGCCCCATTTGCACCAGCGTTTGACACCTCAGTACCGGGCAGTGAGTGCACTCTGTGCCTCTTTACTCTGGGCAGCAGTGGAAGATCAGGAGAACCTGTAATGCTCTGTCACGTGGGCATCCCCAGAAAATCCTCATTCATGTGTGAAATGCCTTATTCACTTGCTGTCCAGCCTCTGCTTGAGCCTCTGAGCTGCAGTCACGCAGTGTCCAGCGTGGCTTTGGGAGCACATCCTTTTTGCTTCTTGTGGCATGTGCTAGTGGCCTGCTCAGCATGGCAAGAGCTCCTCGGCACATTGGCCTCAGCTTGGGCTAGGCAGACAGTGAAAGAGGAATTAATTTATTAAAGTTCTTAAGTGTTTGTTTGGGTTTTTTGTAAGAGCATTTTGTGTCTGTGATAAAGCCTGCCCAGGTTCTCACAGGTCTGCGAGATCACTGTCAAAGCCAGTTTGGCATCCAGCCATCCCAGAGCTTGCCTGACATCCGCAGGAGAAGCGATGTTGCTTGCAGGTCCGAGTCCTGCCCTTCCTGTAGCCCAGCCGGCTCTTTAGGAGCACAGATCATAGAGTCACCAGGTTGGTGTGTTGCCTCGTGTGAGCTCTGCCTGCTTTGCTGGCCCCTTTGAAGGAGCTCTTGCGCTTTGGATAGGGGTGTAGGAAGCCTCACGGCAGGTGCCTCAGAAGACCTTCCATAACTCAGCATAGTTGGACTCGATGATCCGATGGGTCTTTTCCAACCTGGTGATTTTATGATTCTGTGACCTGGAGCAGTGGCTCTGTGTGTCGGTGAGGGAACAGCCAGAGGGGGGAGCAGCATTGCAAAGCATCCTTCACTGCGTTTAGGAATCCTGAGTAGCAGCCAGTGCTTCCCTTGGTAGAACTCCACTGCCTTCTGCCTGTCGTGCTGGTGCACATCTTCCTTCCTCCTCCTCCCCCTCCTAGACCGAGGAGATGGAGAGGCCAGGATACCAGCCAAATACTCTGTGGTTTTTCACACAGACAAGGTAGCTTTATACAGCTTGGTGTTAAGATGACCTCTGTGCCTGTTACCAGGAGTATTTGGGAATCTTGGCTTCTTAGTCTTGTTCCCTTGTGTTGATTCCTCTCCTTTCTTCTCCCCACCCCTCCCATTATGTCCTGAGCCAGCTGTAAGTAGCTGTGAGCATGGTAGCTAAGGAACCTTGCTAGGAAAACTTGGGCCCTGCTTTATTGTCTACTAATTGTTTGAAGTTGTTGATAAAGCAGGAGGTGGGAGCCCTGTCCTGGCATTAAACAGGGGTGGGACGTACTCAGACACTGAAAGGAGAAGCCCAAAGAGACGGCCTGGAGCTGTCAGCTTGCCCTGAACCTGAGGGCAAGCAGATGCTGCCTTCCCCGTGTCTCTGCTGATGTTGGCTGAAGGCAGCCGTGTTCTGTGTGCAGAGGGTTCCCAGACCTCTCATCTCAAAGGTAATTGGGTCGTCCTCCTGCCAAACTTGCCCAGGTTTGACTGGCATCCCAATGCCAATTTGTTCTCTTATTGGCTCTCATGGGGGAACTCGCAAAATACTTTTCGAGTGAATTTGACCTCGAGCTCACTGCCTTGACCTGCTTTTCACTTCCTACAGATGGAGATGCTTATTCTCCTGGGCATGTCATGGATGTTTTCCAGGGTAATACAGAGCCTTCTGAAGGGCAGGTTTGGGTGCTGCTTGCGTTGTTCCTCACCCTAGTGCTTTGTTCCCTGGCCCAAGAAGCCTGTTGTCCTCCTCCCCAGTAACGTGTTGCCATTTGTTCTGCAGAAATCAAGGAGGTGGAAAAGCAAACGAGAAGGGACAGATGCCAACAACCGACCCATCAAAGCCGCCGGGAAAGTTATTATCCAAGATATTTCCTGCTTGCTGCCTGTGCACAAGCTGCTGGGAGAGCTCTACATGTGAGTATGTTCAGGCTGGCATCCTTTCCCAAATGAAAGCAGCCGTCTTTGGCTTTGCTCTGCTTTAATCCAGACCTCAGTCAGCGCTGATCTTTCAATGTTTCTCTTTCTTCTTCCTCTCTTCTTCCCTTGCTGCTTTTATATGGTATCCCTCTGCCTGTGAGAGGAGTCTTGTCTCCTGTAGGTCTGAAAAGTGTGATGGAAGGAATTTGTGATAGAGCATTATATACAGAGTTTGAACTGTTGCTTCAGCATCAACACTGTGTATGTTACAGGTTCAGATTTTTGTCAGCTAAAGAGAGAAACTTTCAAAATTTCTTTTCAAATCTCACGTTGAACTCCATGCTTAAAAATCCCAATAAATGCGTATTTCCATACTATAAAACCGTTAATAGCTCATAAGGCTTTTTCGTTTCAGAGGTATTTGGTGTACCTCATCAGTTGTACGTGCCCGTGTCTGTGCAACAGCTTCTTCTGCTTTAATGGAAAGAGTGGAGAAGTTCTATAGTTTGCTTTTATTTTTAAAAGGGGAGGGCCTTCTTTGTCCAAACTTTCTAATTGAGATAGTTACAAAATCTCTGTTCCTGTTTTTGTTCCTTCCTTAGCTTTGGTAACACCATCTGATTTGTCACAGAATTTCCAGTCTAGGGACATTCAGGGAAGAAGAATGCTTTCCTTCTTGGGGGTGGGGAGGGGAAAAACGTCTTCCTTTTCTCTTTTCTGTACTGTTAATAAGAATGTTCTTTTAAAGGAACATTTGGACTTTCTTCTCTGGATATCTCATACGCAAACAGCCTGACCCTTTTCCATTTGCTGTAAGATCTTAAGCAGCAGAAGTGCCAAGTGTCTCAGGAAGGGTTTTGGTGATGAGCAGGGAAGCCCACGTGGATTTCCTCAGCCCATCTTGACAGCCTCTCAGAGGCTTCCCAGTGGATGTGTTGTCCTGCTGGGGAACAGGTTGAAAACCAGCCTGTCACTTGGCAGCTGTCTCCCTCCAGGTCAGTCAGAGCAGACCAGCAGGTTGAAGAGGAACAGGAGCGCGTAACCGGTGGCACCAGCTTCTAGGGACAAGAGTGAATCTTGATTTGGTGATATCCTGGCCCACGTTTAGTCTGATATCTCCTTGGAAATGGTGCTGCTTAGAATCAGTCTTAGCTAATTTGGAGCTGAATTTAATGTGGACTGTGTTAGTGAAGATGAACAGTGGGAGAAGGATGGCAGCGATCCCTGAATAACAGAGAAGGAAGGGATGGGATCCTAGCTGTGCTAGCACAGGATCATACTGATCAGGAAGTTCTAGAGTGCTCACTGCTGCCAGTATCACTTTCCCCCCATCCCTCCCCACCTTTGTAGATAAAGTCCCAGCCAGAGCTGAGCTGTCTCCTTTCTTTTTAGACTGAATGTGAATAACATCCAGGAGACATGCCAGAAGAATGCTGCCTCGGCCTTAGCTGTGGGACGGAGAGACCTCGTACAGGTATGAAATCGAATCGACCCTCAGTTTGCTGTGCTACCCTCAAATGCCTCATTCCGTTGGCTTGATATCCAAACAACCACCAGGGTTCAGGAATTGTTTCAAGGAGTTTCCAGTCAGTGAACTAGGGCCTGTGGAACAGCCTTGGAGTTGGTCTGTATCTCAGTGACTCTTGACAGCGGGAGATTCCTTCCCAGGACTGCTAGCAGATTGGTTAATGCCCTTTGCCAAACTGAGTGAAGCACATTTTTCAGGGAATTCCTGCAGGCAAAGAGAGGAATGCAGCCTAGTTTTGAGTCAGCAAACAGAGTAACTGTGCATGCGCTTGCCGAGCTGCTGTCAGCATCTTGATCGGTGATTTTGTCTTGCTTAAGTTATCATTGCCATTGCTCAGCATTCATCCCTGCTGGCACTGGGTGCTAACTCCTACTAGATTCTCCCCAGGAGAGCCTGAGCCCAGGGACCCAGCCCCAGAACAGGGCTGGCCATGTACATTCAGTTAGGAATAGGAGAAAATGGCTATTGTGGCCCATCCTGATCCGTGTGATTACTCCTTAACAAGCAGACCATTTGATGGGACTCAGGAATAACTTCAGCAAGATTTCTCCAGGATACCTCTGTTTCTTGCTTATTTTTCCCCTGTCCCACATAATTCTAGTCTGTATTGCAGCTTCCCTTGTTCCTAGCATACATGGAGGCTTGAGTTGCTGGTTATGTTCTAAGTGCTTCATTTTAAATGGCATAATAGAAAACACAGTCCTACATCACTGATATACAGACTGGAAAGAATGGAACCTAGACTAGAGGGTAACAAATGAAGGAGAAATTCCATGTGAAATAGTTAAACTATTGGAGTAGAAATAATGAACTACACTCCCATCTGCTCTGGGCTGTGCTAGGAGAACAAAGGTGTTCAGCTAATCAAAACATACTTTGCATGCAAATAATGGTTCACAAGTAAACTTTCTGCTGCCAGACGTCTCCAAATGCAAGAACTGTATCAAAGTTAAACCCTTCTGAGGTTTGTGAGTATGAAATGCACTGATAGATAGGTCTGTTAAACTATAGGCTGTTGTTACTCAAAGTTTAACCCAAACTCAAATCCAGTGGGACAGGGAAAGCTTCTATTTTCTGTTACTCTGTATATTATTTGTGACACAGATGCTGAAGCTGCTCCCTGCTGCCAGAGGAAAAAAAAAAAAAAAAAAGGCAGGCAAGCTTCATTATTACCTGACTGAATTAGTGCACACCTATGCCCTGGGAGTGTGGTTACTTCTAATTGTAGGTTTGATGCTCTTCTTTCCTGTCTGCCAGGTTTGGTCACTGGCCATGGTAGCCACTGATCTCTGTCTTGGACCGAAGTCTGACCCAGATTTGGAGATACCTTGGGCACAACATCCGTTTGGACGTCAATTATTGGAGTCCTTGTAGGTGCCTGAATGCTGGGGAGGGGTTGGGGAATGGTTCCTAAAGCAGAGCCTTCCATAACTATGTACGTTGTGTGGCATTCATTTAATTGGAATAGTGCCACAGCTTGTGATTTTTCCCTCTCTCGAGCCTGAGATGCATGAAGAAGGGAAGCTGCAAGTGTGTTTACGACATACAGGAGGCAGCATCTGTCCTCCCATCAAGCACCCAGGTCTTCCTTGGCTAGCAACAGGCCATTTGGAGCTCTGCTTTCCAGCATGCCTGCAATGCCTGACCTAGAGATTGTGGTTTTCTGCTTCCCACCTCCTAAATGAGTGTTGCTGCAGCTGGTTAGTTCACCTTCACTGTTGCCACATGGCATTCCTGGCATGGGAAATCATTCCAGTAGTCTTAATGACCAGTGTTAGCTGCAGATGTCTTACTGCCAGTGAATCTGTTCAGGAGGGGCTGTAATTGGTAATCAGTATTATCTAAGTACCCTCTTTGGAGGCACAGGATTTGTGTGGTGTACTTTGTGTACTGCTGCTTGACCTAGCTCTTCCCTGCTGTGTGGTAGCAGTGGGAACGGGGCACAGATAGTTCTTCATCACTCTGAGTCTTCAGAGCAATCCAGGAACTTCATAGCCATCTAGAAAACCCCTGGTGGGGTTTTGTCTTGTGATCTAGATGCAGGATGCTTGCGTGTAGAGGGCTTTGTCAAAGGCATGCGGTGGCTGGGGGTGAGTCTGATGGCTCCAGCTTCACGTCCAGCTAAAATTAGTTCTGCTTGTTCCTGAAGCTGCACGAACTTGGGGTAGTCAGATCACAAGTTCTGCTAGATGTCCAGAGCTCCTGTCTTTCCCTTGGCTGTTAGGCCACGAGTATTTTCAGGAGGACTTGGCTTCTCAAAGGCTTCTCGAAGGCATGTCTTGCAGAGCACACTTGCCTCCTGTGGGCGGTAACATGACCCAAACTGATTCCTGCAGTGGGCTCAGAATGGTTTGCCCTGGAGTCTCGCTACTTTTGCCACTGCACTCTGCCAGATCATATTGTGTCTGTCTCTTCCTTTCACAGGCTGGCCCATTACTCACAGCTCCACGATGTGCAGACCCTGGCCATGCTCTGCAGTGTGTTTGAAGCCCAATCCAGGCTACAGGGATGCCCAAACTCCTACGGCCCCTTTCCTCAGCGTGCCTCCAACCTGGCCTCCCACAGCCGATACGTATGACCACCATTTCTTTCCTGTTTGTCTTGGATGCCTTTGAAGATCTCTCAGGTAGATGATGTGATTTCCTCTCCTTTCCTTTTAAACAGCCGAGCTTCACTTCTTCAGGCTCCTGTTCTAGCATGTCAGATCCTGGACTCGGCACCGGCGGCTGGAACATAGGTACCAAAACCTTTATTGTAATTAGAGGAATCTGCCTTCCATCTGGCCTAGGTTTTTAGATGGTTCTTGTGGTGGAGAAAGAAGGGAGTTAGCACTGGCTGTGATTGCAGATGTGCTCTTCCAGAACAGCTTTCTGGGATTTGGCTGGAAGTGAGCAGGGCTTGCAGTAACCGTGTTGATGCTCTGGCACTCCTGCCCCATCTGACTTGTGCAGTGTGCTGTGGGACTGGGCTTTGGAGAAGCTGTTACAAACACCCTAGACATACCCAGCTAGGCACCTGGATTGGAGGTTAACCCAGAACTAAGAGGTCCCACTGCTGCCTTTTCCAGTTGGAGACAAGTGGAGAGAGACCACTTCATACCATTTTGTTTCCAGCCTGGCTATAACAAGCACTCGGTGTCTGCCTCGCTGCTGCCTGTTGCCCTAAGCTTTCCACAGCCCTAGCGCTTTGCACAATTTGAGGCTGTTATCCATGTTGACTACTCCTGATAATTTTCTTGTCCTTAGTATTCCTGGACATGGTTCCCAGGATTAGCTCTCCATCAGCTTCCCAGACATCATAGAATCACCAGGTTGGAAAAGACCCACTGGATCATCGAGTCCAACCATTCCTATCAATCACTAAACCATGTCCCTCAGCGCCTCGTGCACCTGTCCCTTAAACACCTCCAGGGAAGATGACTCAACCCCCTCTCTGGGCAGCTGTTCCAGTGCCCAATGACCCTTTCTGTGAAAATTTTTTTCCTAATGTCCAGCCTGAACCTCACCTGACAGAGCTTGAGGCCATTCCCTCTCATCCTATCTCCTGTCACTTGGGAGAAGAGCCCAGCACCCTCCTCTCCACAACGTCCTTTGAGGTAGTTATAGAGAGCAATGAGGTCTCCCCTCAGCCTCCTCTTCTCCAGGCTAAACACCCCCAGCTCTCTCAGCCACTCCTCTTCTTCTCAGCCCCTTCACCAGCTTCGTTGCTGTTCTCTGGACTCACTCCAGAGCCTCAACATCCTTCTTGTGGTGAGGGGCCCAGAACTGAACACAGGATTTGAGGAGCGGTCTCACCAGTGCCGAGCACAGAGGGAGAATAACCTCCCTGGACGGGCTCGTCATGCTGTTTCTGATCCAAGCCAAGATGCCATTGGCCTTCTCGGCCCCTTGGGCCACTGCTGGCTCATGTTCAGTCGCTGTTAACCAACACCCCCAGGCCCTTCTCCTCCAGGCAGGTTTCCAGCCAGACATCTCCTAGTCTGTAGCTGCACAGGGTTGTTGTGCCCCAAGTGCAGGACCCGGCATTTGGCCGTGTTAAACGTCCTGCCGTTGGTCTCAGCCCAGAGGTCCAGCCTGTTCATATCCCTTTGGAGCCTCCTGACCCTCCAGCAGATCCACGCTTCTACCCAGTTTATTGTCATCTCTAAACTTGCTAAGGGTGCACTTGATGCCTTCATCCAGGTCATTGATAAAGACATTGAACGGGGCTGGACCCAGCACTGAGCCCTGGGGAACCCCACTTGTCACTGGTCTCTAGCTGTTTTTTTCACCATTTCCCACCACTCTCTGGGTGCTCCAGCCAACCAGTTTTCCACCCAGGAGAGTGTGCGCCTGTCCAGGCCAGAGGTGACAGTTTCCATAGCAGAATGCTGTGAGAAACTGTGTCAAAGGCTTTACTGAGGTCCAGGAAGATACATCCACAGGCTTTCTCTCACCCAGTAGTTGAGTCACTTTATCATAGAAGGCGATCAGGTTAGTTTGGCAAGACCTGCCTTTTGTGAACCCGTGTTGACTGGGCCTGATCACCCGGTTCTCTTGCATGGGCTTCATGATAGCACCTGTTCCATGACTTTCCCTGGCACTGAGGTCAGACTGACAGGCCTGTAGATCCCTGGATCCTCCCTGCGACCCTTCCTGTAGATGGGCACAACATCCCCCAGCCTCCAGTCCAGTGGAACTTCCCCAGTCTTCCAGGACTGTTGGAAGGTGACGGAAAGGGGTTTGGCCAGCACATCCGCCAGGTCCTTCAATACCCTCGGGTGAATCCCATCCAGCCCCATAGACTTGTGGGTGTCTAGCCGGGCAAATGAGTTTCTAACCGCCTCCTCTTGGATAATGGGAGCCTCACGTTGCTCCTCTAGCTCCGGGGTTTGTACACAGAGGGAACAACTTTCTTTACAATTAAAGACTGAGGCAAAGAAGGCCTCAGCCTTTTCCTCATCCCCTGTCACTGTTGTTCCTTCTGCATCCAATAGGGACTGTATATATAGTCCTCCTTTTGTTGCTAATATATTTATAGAAAGATTTTTTTATTATCTTTCACAGACTTAGCCAATCTAATTTCTAGTTGGGCCTTAGCCCTCCTGATTTTTTCCCTGCATGATCTCACTTCCCTCCTGTAGTCCACCCAAGACGCCTGTCCCTTCTTCCAAAGCTCATAGACATTTCTCTTCTTTTTGATATCTCTCAGGATCTCCATCAAAGTCAGGCATATGCAGTTCCCTGGGTCCTCCTTGTTGTTTTTGAAGACAGGAGTGACATTTGCTTTCCTCCAGTCTTCAGAGACCAATCCCCATTGCCACGATTGTTGAACAGTTACCAAGAGTGGCCTTGCAGTGTCATCAGCCAACTAATTCCACAGGCTTCAGGGGAAAAAGCAATGCTGTGTGTATTCTTCCATCACTGGAAGAATGGCACCAATTGGGAAGGGTTCTTGGTGATCAACGCCTGCATTCTAAGTTTTTCTGCCTAGCTGTGTCAAAGACAAGTCACTCTTCAGGGCTTCTATCTCAGAGTTGAAGCTGTTGGCTGATTCCCAACAATATGCATGACCTGATACTCCTTACAGCACCAAAGCTGTAACTTTTCAGTGCCGTATCATGGCATCTGTTACACAAGGAAGAGTGGAGAATGGGAGGTGACAGGAGCTGATGTCTTATTGGTTATTGGCAATCTTCTCCCTACCTCCAGGGCAACACCTTCTGTACAGAGGCCCCTTTACGTAACAGCAGCCCTGGTGATGAAAGTCCTCCCTGTCTAGGAAAGAGGAGCCTGGCCTGCCAGGGGTAACGTTCCCAAGCAAACTCCATGTGATCGATTGCATACTTTTTGTCTAAAGTCAAAGGCAAAAGGGATTCTTTCATACTAGATTTCTCTGCGTAATGATCCCTGTTCACTTGCTATCACCAGTGGTGTGGTGGAAGCACTGGCGAGTAGAGGTTGGCACTTAATTTCCTGAGGCAAGGCAGCGTTTGTAGAAATGCAGAAGGTGATGCAGCCGTGTCTTAGAGGAAAAAATGGAGTGTGGTAACGTGTGATCTATGTCTCATTCCCCACCTTGGTTTTGAGAGGATTGTGCTCACGGGTGTTCGGATTTCTGAGATGTGCTCGCAGCCTTTTGATGGATGAGGGGAAACAGTTTTAGGCTGAAAGAGGGGAAATTGAAATGAGATCTTAAGAAGAAATGTTTTCCTGTGAGAGTGATGAGGCCCTGGCCCAGGCTGCCCAGAGCAGTGGTGGCTGCCCCATCTCTGGAGGTGTTCAAAGCCAGGTTGGATGGGACTTGGAGCCCCTGATCCAGTGGGAGGTGTCCCTGCCCATGGCAGAGGTAGAAGTGGATGGGTTTGAGGTCCCTTCCAACCCAAACCATTCTGTGATTCTGTGCTTGCAGCAAACAAAGACATGGAGCAGGCCTCCACTCCCTGGTGCGAGTCTTCTCCGGATGACTTCCGCTACGGAAACCTAATGTATCCCGATCATCGGGAGCGTGAGAAAGACCAGCATGAGAAAAACAAAAGGTAGGTTATCGCATGCCTCAGTGGTATTCAGGGATGTGTGACTGTGTGCCCGAGCCAGCTGAACTCTATAGCCAGGCCTCTGTTCGTGCTATGAAGTAGCATGTCTGCTCCTAGACCCTTCCATTCAGGTGTCATTTGGTGGAGCTTCATAGTGCAAATCAGCTCTGCTGGGGTTTCAGCTGATACATCTGTAGGTGGCTGTGATGGAGCCCCAGGCGTTAAGTCCACCCATTCACCACACCCTCGAGTGTGGAGAACGTGAAGGTCAGATCATTGAGTGTTCATCAATATTTCAGCAGCACATGGGAAGTAATCTGATGCTCTTCTAGCCATGGGAACTGGTTGCGTAGGCATCACTGGAAGAGGATTGCGAATAGACTCTTGGGAAGTCAGTCAGGTGGATAACAAGCCTGTTCATTCCTCTAGGCTGCTGGATCCTGCCAACACTCAGCAGTTTGATGACTTTAAGAAGTGCTATGGAGAAATCCTTTATCGCTGGGGCCTGCGAGAGAAGCGGGCTGAGGTTCTGAAGTTCGTCTCTTGTCCTCCTGATCCCCACAAAGGAATCGGTGAGTGTCATCTCCAGTCTGCTCCGGCTGCCCAGGCAGAGTCACAGCTCTGCCTCGGGGACTTGGGAACATGCGGTGGGCAGGGAGGCATGGGAAGTCTCCATTGGTCTGCCCAGAAGTTAGCTCTACCAGCAGATGGCTTTGCCTTCTTTGCAGCTTTGCATGGATGAGGCTTGCAGATGATAGTTTAAGTGCTTTGTAGACTGTAAGATCTCTCCAGCAAAGCTGGAAGCGCATATACTGCTATGGTAACAATTTTAAGCTATTTATGCTGGTGGCTGTTCTTCATTGCCTCTGAATAAGAGCTCAGGCTTGCACTGTCCCAGTCGCTGATGCTGGCCTGAAGTGTCCTTACAATGCGTGCATAAAATCACCAAAATCTCCAGCTGTGGATGAGTTAGCCAAGAGACAGGCAAACAGAACGTTTCTCCCAGAATACTTTTCAGCAGTGTAGCTGCCCAGAACTGCCACTTAAGGACAGATGCCAAAACATCTTCTTCCTAGGCCTCTGGGAAGAGGGAAGTGGGTAAGAGATGCCAGAGGAGTAGCGGTTGCTTGCTTAGCTCTTGTTACAGTCTCAGCGGGTCACCGGGGACTCCTTCTTGGGAAATTGGTGACTTCAAGCCCTGCCATTGCTCCTTCATGACTAATAGTCCTGACACTGCGTTCATTGAGTGCGCTCTGTGCTCTCTCCGTGATGAGAAATAAAGGCCGTTCTCATTTGCTCTTAGTTACACTGCATAGTGATGTGAGGCAGATGAAACCAGGGGGAAGCCTTCATCTCCACAGTACGTGTCAGCGTGTCTCAAGCTAGAAACCTGACACTTTCCCAGCTGTGCCCTGGCATGCTGCTTGCCTGTGTCTTTGCTCCCACAGGGAGATGAACCCGAGTCCTCTCTAAGATACCGTTCTCCCAGCCTGAAGGAGATTGGAGGCAGATCTCTCAGGCAGTGGACTCGGGGCTGTTCTGCCAAGCAGCAGGCTGTGTGCAGGGCTTCTTTGTCCACAATTCTGCCAGCACTAATTGTCTTGCTCTCTTGTTTCTTTCCTACTGCCAGAATTCGGCGTGTACTGCAGCCACTGCCGCAGCGAGGTGCGCGGCACCCAGTGCGCCATCTGCAAGGGCTTCACCTTCCAGTGTGCTATCTGCCACGTGGCAGTGCGAGGCTCCTCTAATTTCTGCCTGACGTGCGGCCACGGAGGCCACACCAGCCATATGATGGAGTGGTTTCGCACCCAGGAGGTGTGTCCCACCGGCTGTGGATGCCACTGCCTGCTTGAGAGCACGTTCTGAGCCGTGGTGACAGCAGGGCGCCCAGGAACCGCATTTCGTATTTAATTCCCAAGCCATGCCGAATCAGCTCTGCTCCGTGGTGTCTGGAGGAGATGCCACAGGGAGATGAAGTGGAATGTTCTGGCAGTCAGCTGCGGTAACGTTTACAGGTGCTTCCAGTATTACTACGCTTCCCAGGTTGCTTTCAGACTGATTTGACCAAACTCCCTGTGTCCATTGCTGGCGATGGATGCCAGGCCAGAAAAATTGCTGTCTCCTGCAGAAGGGTATGTGAGTATTGGCTGGTCTCCGTTGGGATAAAGAGGTGTAAGAAAGCTCCTTTGGGAAGCACAGGCCTGGCAGAGCCAAAGTCGCAAAAGCTACGAAGTGTCTTTCCAGATGCCTTCTGACAGGGGATCGAAGTGAGCAAAACAGTCAGCTTTGCACAGTTAAAGCAGAAATAATATGCAAGGAACAGTGAGCTCTAAAGGTGAGCTGTGAGCTGCACTCAGAGAAGCAGATAGTCTGCAGGGCTGTGCTCAGAGTTACTCTGAGAAGCAGCAGGGTCCTTGTTTTACATTGTTTAGATTGCCCCAGAAAGCAAAAGAATAAAACTAAACTTTTGAGGATTAGTTCCTAAACAGCTTCCTGCTCACCGGGCAGTGTCTGTGGCTGCTGTGAAGAGCCCAGCCCTGTGCCCAGGGTCGCTAGAACTAGTCGCTTGCTTCCAGCAGTTTTAGTACCATCGCTCCTAAGGTGTTTGCATCTCCTGCTCTGACCGGGTGGTATAATGCACTTTAACTTGCCTGTCCCTGCCTTGTCAGTGACACGTCCTGGTGACTGGGAAAGGCATCTGAGGGTTTTTTGGAAAGCCCTTGTTTCCTTACTGAGGAAACACGACGAGGATGCTTGCTCTGTGCAGCTCCTCTTGGCTGTTTTCTTTGGGCTCTGTGGGGAGGATCAATGAATAATTCAAGATGTGCTGCCTGTATATGTGAGCAGGGAGGCAGCAATTCCTAGGGGGAAATGGGATTTTGGAAGGGTGGTGGGATTCACGGTGGCAAAAGGTTTGTGCCTTTTCTCCCTGTGGAGCTTCAATTGGAGAATGTACTGGATCGAGCCATCTGTTTAGGGCTGTGCCTGCTGGATGCACTCCCTGCGTGTGCAGCCTGTGCTGCTCCTTGGCTTCAGCCTGAGCTTTGGTTTGGGGCAACTGTGTGGTCAGGGTTGAGCCCACTGGAGTTACCCCAGCCCTGATCCCTTCCTCCCGCGCTTGCCTGCTGAGTGGGGCCACGTGTTGTGCCTGCTCCCACCCTCTGTGCTAACTCAGGCTGTGGGATCCTGCTGTGGCATAAACAGATGGCGTATCTTAAACATTAAAACATTAAAATTATTTTTTTAAGTTCTGTTCTGGTAAAATTTGGTGTCGCTATGCTAGGTCTCCCTCTGTGGGGAGCCCCCAGCCACTCTCCCTCCTAGAGTGACAGTCAGTGTTGCACCCCACAGCCCTCTCCCCACACTCCAAAGCGGGAGTCCCGCTCCGGATACCTGTGTCTGGTGACAGCAGAGACCTGCTGCCGGGACCCTCAGCCCCGCGTTGGTGCGGGGTCGGTGTGACGGTGCGTGCCTGGGAACTGCCTGCAGGCCGTGATGCATCTCTTGCGAAAATGCAGCCGGGCGATGTCTGAGCTGCTGGTGAGCCAAACCCCACATCCTGCAGTTTGGGGAGGCCGCGGGCAGCATCTGTGTCCCTAGCAAGCAGGTGCTCTCGGCCCCTGCCAGCGCCGCAGTGGGTGCTCCAGCCCTGGGGCGATGGTGCTCGCTGCCAGCAGCACTGGGGGAGAAGACTCCCGCCCTCCTCCTTCCTACGTGACAGCCATTCAGCTCAGAATTATTTTCATTTCCGTGCTTGAGTGCGCGTGTGGGTTGGAAAGGTGTTATTACAGTTCATTATGGTCTATCTCCATCTGAATTCCTCCAAGGTGGAGGGCAGCCGATGCTTCAGAGGAAGGCAGAAAAGCGCTTACCGTGGTGCTTGTGCAACCCTGCATGGGTAGGTGGAATTTCTTCCCGGATGCTGCAGGCGTTTGTCTCACACCCTGCAGCCTGTGTGATGGTTGCTTTGGGAGCAGTCTCACTCAGTGCAGAATTGGGTACAGCAAGGAAGCAGGAATGGCTTTTTCTCACCTGCCTGGACCCTGGTGAGAAGAGAAATGTGTTGCCATCGTAGAATCACCAGGTTGGAAGAGACCCCCTGGATCATTGAGTCCAACCATTCCTATCAAACACTAAACCATGTCCCTCAGTGGCCCCGATCTGGAACAAGTGATTGGAAACGGGGCGTGCTGTTGCACTGGTGACCCGCACCAGCTCCTGCATCTGCCCCAGCACTGCTTGTCCTCTTTTCCTCCAGTGCTTTGGAATAACTTGAGAAAATGTAAAAAGTTCCCACATCTGGCCAAATCTCTGGATTTCAGGCTTTAGAAAAAGGAGCAGGAGGGAGGAGGAGGCAGGGCCTGCTCAGGAAACAGGTATTGGCAGAGAGCGTGCTAGCGTTCACCAAACCAGGTGAAATCAACTAGAGGACCCAGCTGAAGAACAACACCGTAGAGGGGGTGACCCCTTCGTGATCTCTGCTGGAGCAGGAATTGGGAGACATCAAATTAAACTGGCTGCTCAGCGTGTAGCTGGTCCAAGTGCTTTTCCCACGCCAGGTGAGAAGAGCATGAAACCACTTTCCTCAGGGCATCACCACAGGCTTGCCAGGGCTCCTGGAGCAGCCGGGCATTTCGAGGAAGGGAAGCTCCATCCCATGCTAGCGCTGATGCTGCTGTGGGCTGGAGCACTGTGCCTGCGCTTCCCCAGCTGGCAGTACCCTGCGGGAATGCCACCACAGCTTAAGCCCACTCTGTACCCTTCCCTGCCTGTGGCTGTTGGGGAGGACAACAGGCACAGGGGCCCTTTGTGACAACTCCCAGCAGCTGCTCTGGCAAGACTTGTTCAGGCTGCCTGCAGACTGCGTCCCCAAGGCTGTTACCTTTGCATCCGTGCTGCCTTTCCCAAGGATGACTGGAAGAGAAAGCTCTCATGACAGACCACGTAGTGCCCTCAAGGCCACTATCAGCTCTTGAAACCCTTTTTGCACTCCAGAGAACTAGCAGGAGTATAGAGAGTGTGGGATGCTGTCCCTGTCCCTACTGGAGCTCTCTGTACACAGAGAAGGAAGTTTGATCCCCAATGATTGAAGCTTGGCAGATACACACGGTTACGATGGTATCAAAGAAGGTGCCAAGGAAGGTCCTTCCCTGTGGATGCTGCTCCTGCAGCACCCACCCCACAGCCTCATTGCCTCAGCATCAGCCTGTTCCAGTGCTGCAGGGCTGGATCCTACCCCAAGCCCAGCAGCACATTCCTGCAGTCTCCCTTGTGCCAGGTGCAGTCTGTCCATCTCATGGGTAAACCAGGTCAGGAACCGGTGAGCCGAAACCATTGGGTTGCTCTCGTTTTGGCCAGGTTGATCAGCCAGCTCCGCTCCCTGATGCTGCTCACACTGGGGGCTGTGGTGGGGCCAATCTGGTGCTGTTAGGGGGGTGTCTGCCCTACAGCTCAGCCCCAGCACTATCCCACCCTCAGCACCTCCAGTGCTTGAAGCGTCCCTGCTCCAGGGAGGATGGGGCCCCCTGCTTCTCCATTTTTGCTGCAGAGCTGGGAGTCCCCCCCTGGGAACAGGGGACAGAGCCCCGCAGTTGAGCTGTCAGCACCCCATCACGAGAGCAGACAGGGTGGCAGCTCCAATGGGCTTGCTGATTTAAACATTGGGAAGAAATTCTTCACGATGAAGGTGGGGAAGCCCTGGCCCAGGCTGCCCAGAGCACTGGTGGCTGCCCCATCCCTGGAGGTGTTCGAGGCCAGGTTGGATGGAGCTTAAAGCAGCCTGATCTAGCTGGGGGGTGACCCCGCACATGGCAGGGGGTGGAACTGAGTGGGCTTTGAGGTCCCTTCCAAGCCAAACCCTTTTATGTCCCTGAGCCCTGCTGCAGCAGACCTGGGGACAGCAGCCCTGTGTGCTGGGGAGGGGACGATGAGTGGACACCCTCTGGTGCACCTGGCAGCTTTGCACCCTGTGTTCTGCTGGGAAACCCGGGGTTGGCAAAGACTGGACCCTGCCCTGCCCTGCACTGGGATCACGAGTGAACCCCCAGTGTGGCCCTTGGCAGCACCCAAGGTTACCTGGGGACCCCAAAACCTGGGCGTGCAGTGCACCCCACCCATTCCTGAGCCATCACCTTTGTGCCTGGCCTGCCCTCTGTCCCCTGCCAGCACCTGGGAACCGAAGGAAATGCCTTTCCCCAGTTTCGCTTATCCTTGTGGCTGCAGGGAGAGGCTGCGGCAGACTGGGAAGGGCTGGGGATCGCTGCTGTGGCCATGGGCTGCAAAGGATGTCGCAAACCAATGTTGCTGAGTGGACTGGCCGGTGGGGATGGTGCGATGGGGTCCCAGCTGGGCGTCCCTCTGCCTCCCCCAGCAACTCGCCACGGGGTGGTGACCATCGCTCCAGGTCTGGGGTGCCCACCCTGTTTGGGATGTGGGTGCAGCCGCCTCCGGCTGAGCGTCCCGGCTCAGCCAGATCCACCTCCATCCGCACGCTCACCTAAAACCCCTTAATCCACGCCACGGAGCCGCCCTGCGTGCCGGAGGGCTGCACTGAGGCTGGGCTCACCCCGGGACTGGGGACCCTGAGCAGGCGACGGGTGGGGATGTGGAGGCAACGCCGGCTGGCACAGCAGGTTTGGCATCTATCTTGATTAAAGGCCTGGCTGAACGCCCATCTGGCTCTGCCGCCAGCACCCCAAAGCCTAGGGGGGAGCCCATTCCTGAGCCCTAATCACTGGATGCAGCCCAGTGCAGCCAGCAATGCTGGAATTCGCCAGCACGTGGCCAGCCCTGGTGCCCTAGGGTGTCACCCCAAAGCACACAACCCCCAATCCCCACGGCTCCCCCAAAATGGGGAGAAAACACCTTTCTTGTTGTTCTTTGCAATTTGTTTCTCTGTGATTCTGCTGTGGGGTTGGGGCTGCTCAGCCCATGTCCTCCAAGCTGTGGCGCCACCTGGTTGGGCTAATTGAAGGCAGGAAATTTAATTAATTAATTAGATATCAAAATAAATCTGGAAACAGCCAGGGGGGGACTCAGCGCCTTGTGGTAAGTAACTGCCAGAGTGGGGTGGCCCCAGAGGGACTCTGGCTCTCTGAGAGGGGGCTGAGCAGGAACTGGGGTTCCCTGTGCCTTGGCCACTGTGGAGCTGGGGGGGCAGCAGCACCCTGGGAAGGGTGATACCCCCCCGGGGTGCCCCATACCTCCTTACAGGCATGGGATGCCCCTATCTCTCTCCAGTCTCCCTGCCTCCTAGATGCCCCCACACCCCTTTCTCGTTTGCGGCCCCCCTCTGCAAACCCTCATGCACCCTTTGCCCCATCCCTCCTTTACTCCCTCCTTTCCCCTCTCACCCCTATTTCCCCCTCTTCCTCTCTTTGCCTCCACTCCCCATCCATCCCCTTTTCCCGCTTTCCCCTCCTTTGCGCTCCCTCCCCATCACCCCCTCTATGCCCCTTTTCCCTCCCTTTGCCCCCTCCCCATTCCCCCTTTTCCCCCCTCTGCCCATTCTCCCCTTCCCCATTTTCCTCCCTCTCCCCTCTTTTCCCCCTTCTCCCTTTATCCCCCTCTCCCTGCTCTCCCCCTTTCTCCCCTCTTTTCCCCCCATTCTCCTACTCTCCCCCTTTTTTCCATTCTCCCCCTCCCTTCCCCCTCCCCCATTCTCCCTCTTTTTCCCCCTTTCCCCTCCCTTTTCCCCCTTCCCTGCTTCCCCCTCTCCCCCTATTCTCCTCCTCTCCTCATTCTCCCTCTTTTCCCCATTCTCTCCCCTTCCCCTCTCTCCCCTTCCCCATTTCCCCATCTCCCCACTTTTTCCCCCTTTTCTCCCCCTTTTCCCTCCTTTTTGCCCTCCCCGCTCTTTGTCTTCCCCATCTCCCCTTCTCCCTCCTTTTCCCCCTTTTCCCCTCTCCCCGCTCTTTTCCCCTCTTCTCCCCCTCTCTCCCATTCTCCCCCTCTTCTCCCCTTTCCCCATTTTCCTCCTCTCCTCCCTTTTTCCCCTTCTCCCTCTTTCCCCCTCTCTCCCCTTTCCCCCTCTCTCCCCTTTCCCCCTCCCCCTTTCCCCATTCTCCCCCTCCCTTTCCTCCTTCACCCCTCAGTTTCCCCTCTTTTCCCCCTCTCCCTCCTCCTTTCCCCCCTTCTTCCTTCCCCTCTCTTCCCCCTCTCTTCCCCCTCTCTTCCCCCTCTCTTCCCCCTCTCTTCCCCCTCTCTTCCCCCTCTCTTCCCCCTCTCTTCCCCCTCTCTATCCCCCTCTCTATCCCCCTCTCTATCCCCCTCTCTTCCCCCTCTCTTCCCCCTCTCTTCCCCCTCTCTTCCCCCTCTCTTCCCCCTCTCTTCCCCCTCTCTTCCCCCTCTCTTCCCCCTCTCTTCCCCCTCTCTTCCCCCTCTCTTCCCCCTCTCTTCCCCCTCTCTTCCCCCTCTCTTCCCCCGTCTCTTCCCCTCATCTCCCTCACCCCCCGCCTCCCCGCTCTCCCCGCCCCGTTCCCGCCCTCAGGGCGGTCGTTCCCGCCCCCGGAGCTCGGAGCGCGGTGCCGGGGCGGCAGGTGCCGCAGAGCGGGACCGGCGATGGCTGCGGAGCCGCCGGGACCCGCGATGTCCGCGGATCCCCCGGGCCCCGCCACGTCCTCCGGCCGCCCGCGCCCCTCGGGGCCTCCGCGCCGCCTGGGCCCGGCCGAGGTGCGGGCTCGCCGCGCGCGGGGCGCCTGCCTGGTTCGCTGCCGCCGCCGCCTCTACGACCTGAGCGGCTTCGTGCGGCTGCACCCGGGCGGCGAGCAGCTGCTGCGGCTCCGCGCCGGCACCGACGTCAGCGCCGCGCTCGACGGGCCCCCGCACCGGCACTCCCGCAACGCCCGCCGCTGGCTCGAGCAGTACTACCTGGGCGAGCTGGAGCCCGGCGCGGAGCAGGTACCGACCCCCGGCCGGCGTCCGCTCCCTGGGGCATCCATAGGGGCGCCTGGCGCCGGGACATACGGCATCCATGGCGGGGCCCGGCCCCGGGATGTGCGGCATCCATAGGGGGTCCTGGCTGCGGAATGTCCAGGGTCCCCGGGGTGTCCCGGCTCCGGGGCTGAAGGGGTTTGTAGGACGTCCCGGCTCTGGGACACACAGTATCCATAGGGGGTCCCAGCTCCGGGATGTATGGGGTCCGTAGGGTTCCTGGGCGCAGGACGTACAGCACCCATAGGGGGTCCTGAGAGGGGAAAATACAGCGTCCATAGGGTGTCCTGGCCCCAAGATGTACGGGATCTGTAGAGAGGTCTCAGCTCCAGGTCGTACGGCATCCACAGGGGTCCTGGCTCCAGGTTGTGCAGGGTCCATAGAGGGTCCTGAGTGTGGAAAATACAGCATCCATAGGGGGTTCTGGCCCAGGGATGTGTGGGGTCCATAGGGGTTCCTGAATTTGGAATGTCCAGGATCCATAGAGTGTGTCCCGTCTCTGGGACTTACGGACTTTGCAGGATGTCCCAGCTCCGGGGTGTATGGGGTCTGTAGCGCTCCTGGGTGACAGCATCCATAGCGTGTCCTGGGTACAGGATGCACAGGGTCCATAGGGTGCCCTGGTTCTGGGACTTACAGGGTTTGCAGGGATGTCCCGGCTCTGTGATGTAGAAAGCCCATCGGGTATCCTGGTTCCAGGATGTGCAGGGTTTGCAGGGTGCCCCAGCTCTGGGACATACAGCATCCACAGGGTACCCCAACTCCAGGATGTTCAGGGTCTGTAGGAGGTCCTGGGTGTGGGATATACAGCATCCATCAGGTGTCTCAGCTCCAGGACGTCCAGGGTTTGCAGGATGTCCCAGCTCTGAAATGTCTAGAGTCTGCAGGGTGGCCCTACTGCAAGATGTACAGCATCCATAGGGTGTCCCAGCTTTGGGATGTACGAGGTCAGTAGGATATCCCGGCTCCGGGATGTCCAGAGTCTGTAGGATGGCCTGGGTGCAGGACTTACAGCATCCATGGGGTGTCCTGGCTCTGGGATGTCCAGAGTCCATTGGGTGCCCTGTCTCCAAGACGTGTGGGGTCTGCAGGATGTCCTGGGCCTAGGATGTACAGGGTCCATAGGGTGTTCTGGGTTCAGGACATCCAGGCTTTGTGGGGTGCCCCAGCTCCAGGATGTATGGGGTCCGTAGGGTGTCCTGGCTCTAAGATATACAGAGCCTGCAGGGTGTCCTGAATCTGGGGCACTCAGGCTCTGTAGGATGTCCTGGCTCTGGGATGTACGGGCTCCACAGAGCGCCCCTGGTCCGGGACATCCAAGATCTATAAGGTACCCCAGTTCTGGGCTGTGTAGGATATGAGCAGTGCAGAGTCTATAGGATGCTCCCAAGTCCAGGGTGCCCGGGGTCCAAGTTATACAAAGGTCTATAAGGCACCCCGGGTGTGGGCTGTGCAGGGTCTGAGCCGTACAGGGTCTGTAGGACACCCTGTGTCTGGGCAGCGTGTGGTCTGTAGGGCATCCTGGATCTCAACTAGTCAGAGTCCGAGCTGTACAGGACAGGCAGAGACTGTACAGAGTCTGGGGTGTAGGGGGTACAGAGTCTCCGAGGTGCACATGGTGTCTCGGGCTCCCAGCTCTGCTGCTGGGCTCTGTGGGACGTGGTGTGTTGGGTCTCAGCTGCACAGGACAGGCAGAGACTGTATAGAGTCTGGGGTGTGGTGGGTACAGAGTCTCCGAGGTGGACGTGGTGTCTCGGGTGCCCAGCTCTGCTGCTGGGATCTGTGGGATGTGGTGTGTTGTGTCTCAGCTGCACAGGACACTTGGGGTCCAGGACGTGGAGGGCCTAAGGTGTTTGGGGCAAGAGGAGGGTAGAGGGCAGGGGATGTTGGAGGCTTCCAGGACGCTGCATCGATGGTGCCTGAGGTGTTTGGGGTGCGAAGGTCGCAGGTGTACGGGGCACGGTGGCTCCGGGCGGGTCTGTGGGGGTGGGGCTGCAGGGTGTGAGGTGCCAAGGATGCCGAGATTCACAGTGTCCAGGCTCCTCAGAGCTTGAGGACGGCGTCCCCAGGGGCGCAGGGTGCCATGCTGGAAGGCAGGGCAGGGGGTGACCCCAGTGCCCCAGCACGGTGTGGAGGCGTTGGGGTGTCCAGGGGGGTGTGGGCGATGGGGAGGTGCAGCACCGGGTGGGCTGTGGGGCAGGGCACCCTTCCTGGCACCACCAGCCCTTGGCCAGGGACCGGGGCACTGGGCGCCAGGGCTTGCCGCCGAGGAGCAGCCGCTGCAGGGCTGAGCTCAGCTGCCTCCCCAACTGTCCAGGCACGGGACAAAGTGTCTGTGACTCAGTGCTGTCCCCACCACACCAGCCCGGCGCCCAGCCCAGGCGGAAGGGAAAGCTCCCTGGGAAGGTGCCCCCGTCACCGCCGGCTGAACTTCCAGGAGGCAGCGTGGCACTAGGCGCTGCCGCCTTGATTGCCGGCCCTCCCTGGCACGCCACAGCCAGGATGCCCAAGCAGCCCAGTCCCCTTTGCCAGCCCAGTGGCTGCTTGTCCCCTCCGGACATCTCAGCAAGGTCGGTGACCGATAGGTCCCTCTGAGCTGGTTGTTTGCGCTCACTGGTTCTCCTCCCTGTAGTGCAGCCTTGGCCCTGATCAGCGGCAGCGCCACAGACAGGGCTTTGTTCGCTCTCGGTGCGATGCCTGCTCTTCCCTGAATCCCGGCAATGGGAACTTCTCTGTTGGGACACTCTTTCTGCCGCCTCCTCGCAGGCGTGACGAGCCCAGCGGGTTGGGGCGAAAGAAGGTACTGGACTAACGAGTTCTTGCACTGCAACCCGCGCTGAGGGAAATTGCCACCATCCCAATGCAAATACACGGCGTGATAACGCTGGGGTGCAAGGAGATCAGACACTACCTGGCACTAGATAAACCATCCCTGGCTGTAATGCTGGGGGGAGGGAAAAAAAGGTGCCTGCCACATGGTGAGGCTGGCTGTGCCGCGTCTGGCATGCACCTGATGAGCAAGTTGCTCACTGCTCCCCAGAAATCCCTTTTGGAGAGAGATGGGGGAATCGATGCCTTCGGTGGTGCTTGGGTTGTTGCTTTGGCTGCTAGCAGGCAGGCAAATCCCAAGCGGCTCTTCAAAGGAGATATTGCACGGCCACCAACCCAGCTCTGGGCCCACGTGGCTTTGCTGGTGCCTCTCGGTGCTGTTGGAGGTCCCAGGGTTGCACCTTTCCCATGCTGAGGAACGCGGAAGCCTGTAGTCCCGTAGCCATCCGTGTCCCACCTGCTCATACACGGGGACTTCGTGGGTTTTGGGAAGATGGGAAAAATTGTTAATGTCGAGGAGGGGTGAAGAGGAAGGTGAGAACCAGCCTTCATCCCACTGGCACACCTCTCCACACCCCTTCCTGGAGCTCTCGGGAGCTTGGCTCCATCCTTTGGCTGCAGGTCCCATCACCCAGCCCCATCTGACTAAGGACAAATTAACCCCCAGAATTTTATCTATGCAAACAGAAAATACAGGGGACATCAAAGCAAGAAGCAATACTTATCCAAACTAGACACTGGATTTTAGCAGTCTTGCTAGAGGGAAAATGGATCATCTAATTACCCCTCCAATTTAAACAATGAGAGACTTTCATCACAGCCTTTTTGAGGTGTGTGATGTGGCTGTGAGTCATGGTAAATCCCTTGTCCCTTTCTGGACTGGTGTCCTCCTCTTCCTCTCACCTGGATTGCCACACATCAGGCTTTCCCTGGCTTTCCATCCCAGCCTGAGCTTGTTTGGACGTAGGCACTCGCGTGTTGTAATAAGAAGTGGGATTTTTTTATTATTGTCATTGAGACACGTTACCTTCAACCTCCTTTTAAAAGCCCTGCTGCGCCCAGTATTTAAAGGGGTGAGACGCAGCCTTGCAGGGCTCTGCCAGCCACTGCCTGGGGACCGTGGTGCTGGTGGGATGGTGATGCTGGGCATGTGCCACCACAGGTGATGCCTTGCTTGGGCTCCCTGTACCTCTTGGGGTGCCCTCCTGCTGTGTGCCTGAGCCTGCGCTGCCAGCGCAGCTTGTCCAATGCGGACATCAGCAAATCCAGCTGTGTGGGAAGTCAGGGAATATGCTGGAGGCTCTGGGGCAATGCAGAGGCATGGCAGGGCTTACGCAGGGTTTGACTCACTGGGAAAACAGGCACAGGTGGAAAAACTGGGTCCGGGATCCTGGCAGAGCAGCTGCTTACAGGCAGCGCTGCTGTGCTTGGGCCGGGGGGACGTTCCCAGCATGCTGGACCCCTCGCTGCACCATCCCTGCCTGCATGCGTCACAACTGGGTTTGGGTCTTTTTCTAACCCCCAAGTCCTGATGTGGGGCAGCCCCGGGGTGGCACGGCCACTGCTCTCTGCCCGCGCGGGGCTGGCACTGAGGCCCCCCTGACCCACGCTGCAGCAGGATGCTTGAAGGCGGATGCCGGGTCACTCGGTCACCATGTTGTGCTGTGCCCTGGCTGGCTGGTCCTGCTGCCTCCCGGCAGGACAGCCAACACCTTGCTGGGGCTGCCACTTGCTGGGGCAGCCGCTTGCTGGGGCAGCAGTGCAGGAAGGCAGCTTTGTAGCTGTTAACTTTCCCTTGGTTACGTCAGGCCTCCTGCACACCTTTCCAGGCAGGACCTGTTTTTCTGGGGATGGCTCGAATGCATCAGCATCACCCACGGGCAGCGAGCAGAGCCTGGTGCTCGTGAAGACCCCTTTGGCTCCTCTCAAACCCACCTTTTATTTAGAGGAGGATGGGAAGAAACCCCAGTAGGACAGCCACATGCTCTGCAGGAGTGTGTCGCCGCTCTGGGAGCGAGCCTGGGCACGCAGGCATGGGTTGCACCCCAGTTGCACCACAGCTGACAGTCCTTTTGGCTCCAGCCCTGGGGTGAACAAGGGGAGAGCCCTCCTCCTGCTCCCCAGCTGAGGAAGAGGAGGAGGAGGTGACTCAGGCAAGGCTGGGCAGGAGCTGCTGTGGCGTGCTGGGCGATGGCATCTCACTGGTGGCACCATCCTCTGCCTCAGACCTGGGCGGATGGAGAAGCCTCCAACTGCAGCGTGGGCACAGGAGCTGGAGGCATGTGGACATTTCGGAAAGGGAGGAGAGGTGCTAGGATGTTGCAGCAGCTCAGATTTCTTCAGTAGCCTTCCTGCTGCTGGCCAGGCTGTGGGGACACCTGTGCTGAAAGTGTTAAGGCAGGGAGCACCAGCTTGCTTCATGGAGATGGAGAAATCGTGTCTCCAAAAAAAATAAAAGCCGATTTTTCTTTCAAACCACCCATCGGGTAGAGGTAGAGCTGTAACTTGACCAACCCCAGCTGCATTTCGAGGCATCCCACTTCCCCTGGGGTCTCAGGATGTCTGACTGAAGGATGGAGTGTCCAGAGCTGAACATATTGGTGGAATCCTCGCAGAAGGAGGAGTGGTGCCACACAACATCAGCAGTAAAATTGATACCTGCTCAAGTCCAGCCTGTCTGTTCCCCCAGAGCAAGGGGCTGGTAGCACAGCTCCCAGACCAGTGAAATGAGGCTTGAAATCTGGCTGGCCTGGGAAAGGAGGTGGGAGCCCGGCTGACAAGGAGTTCCCACTGCCGCCAAACAGCGCCCAGGTCCTGCCTTAGTGTTACCAGCGCAGCACAGACTAAAGTCCTGTCTGCCCTGGTGAGGTGACAGTGGTCCTCTGGCATCCCCACTCCTCCTGTGCTTGCCAGTGGGGAGTTATTCCCAAGAGGGATGCAATGCCCTCGCGTTTCTCAAGGGAGTTGCATCACTCTTGGAGAAGTGGGGAGAGCATCCATTGAGGAGTTGCTCTTGAGCCGTGAGTGCCAGGAGAAAACCCTTCCCCGCAGCGAGTGGCACAGCTGGGAAACCTGGCAGGCATGGCTGTGCTGGGGCTGTCGGGCCACGCTGTACCCTGCACCTGGGTTAATGGGTAACTCAAGGTGACAAAAAGGGAGAAAAAGCATGTTTGGCACGTCCTGCCCGGGGAGCCGTTGGGCTGCCAGTGCTGCTGCCGGGGGCACGGCCTGCTCGGGGCTTGCACCGGCACATTGCACCTCCCGGCAGGGCCAGCATCGGGGCTGGCAAGGCCATGGGAAGGAGGCTGGAGCTGGCAGCCAGCAGCGTGTTTGCTTCCAAGCATCGCATGAGGCAGGTTTCTCCGCCAGCCCTGGTGGTGGGACCGCAGCCTGGGCTTCATCCAGCTGCCACCGCGCCAGCAGTGTGCCCTCCCTAGCCAAAACCAGCCCCCCACTCCATCTTGCTTAGCCTGTAGCAAAGGTGCCCAACCTAGCGTGGTCCTTCCTCTCCAGGGCAAGCTCCCTCCTGCTGCATTTTTCCCCCTATGCCCAGAGCCAGGGTGGTGGCACTGGCCATGCCGTGCTCCCCAGCTCTGGCAGCCCAGCTTCTCAGGGTCTGAAATATCCCTTTTGCTGGGGAAGAGGGAGCCCAGCTGCCAGTGTTGGCTACCCCAGCGATGCCCCTCGTTGTGCCAGCAGCAGAGCTGGCTCAGGCTGGCTACTGGCCTGCAGGAAGGTGAGCGGTGCTCCAGCACTGCCTGTTTGCAATGGGAAACGCTGGCCAAGGGCCCTGGAGCCTCCGCTCTGCATCCCCCAGGCACTGGCACCTAGTGCCCTCCTGGCAGTGCGGTGGGGTGGACTGAAAACTGGGCTTGAGGGAGGTTTCCGACAAGACCAGAGCATGCAGTGCTCGGTGTATGGTTCAAAGGGCGACACAGCTCGCCAACAGCTGCATCCCTCGGGAACCTGCTCTGCAGGAACTGACTGACTGAAATTCATCAGATTTTTTCCCTTATTTATTTAGTAGGCAGGCATGTGCTCGCTCTGCCAGTGCCCCTGGGTGGCACGGCCACCGCTGTCCCCAACTGTGTCTGCCACTGGTGTTTCACTCAGGGTTTTCCTTCTCTTTTCAGAGCCTTCTTGAGCCAATGGATGAGAAGGTGGTGGATGGTACAGCCCAGACCCCAACACGGGTGGATCCCCGCTGTAAAACAGTGGATGATGAGAAGGTAAGAGTTGGGGGGGTTGTCCAGCGTGGTGTTTGCTGGAGGGCTCCTGGGGAAGGCCGGGTCTCCTCTTCCCCCTGCAGAAGCAACTGGCTTTCTGTTGACACCTAGGGTGGGAGCGACGCAGGAGGGAAACAATTGTGGCTGCTTCTGCGCGTTCTCCCAGAGCAGATGGCATCACTTGTGCTTTATTGCCCAGGCGTGGCTGTGCCGGGAGGCTCCTGTGGCAGTGGCGTGGGTGGAGATGGCTTTCTCTGACAGCAACTGTGCCCTTTGAGCAGGACGTGCTGCCAAGCCGCACCTTGCTTGCTTGCTTTGTTTTTTTTTTTTCTTGCTTTATTTATTTTTTTTCTGTTTTTCCCCTTGACTGAGCACCCACAATGAGCACAAAGGTATCCCCCAGCCTGGGCAGAGCAGTCCCCGTGCTCACAAGGTGCTCTCTGCTCCTCTCCAAGCGTGCCACAAGAGTAGGGATTCATCCCTAAGGTGCCTTTGGACATCCTGTCATTTGCAGCACCGTCTGCATGGCTCTGGCTCATTGCTGAGCATGCTTTTATCTTGCAAAAAGTTGGGATTTTTGAGCAGGAAATCACCTTTCACCCACCAATCTTGATATTTTGCTGCTCACCGCCTTTAAAAGCAAACCTGCCATCCCAAGGTGACCTTTTTGCTCTAACCCTTCCCCAGCAGAGGGTGTCTCCATCCCCATCACACACACCCACTGTGGACTGGGGTTGTTTCTCCTCCTGGGTGATCACATCCATCCCTATCTGCAGCAGAGCCCCAGAAATTCCCATGGCCACCTCACCTTCTTGCCCTGAAGCACCCAAAACTGAGCCAATCCCTCTGCCACCAGTGCTGAACAGCACTGGGCTGCTGAGCTGGCTCTACACGGTGCCGTGTGGCCAGAGAAGAGCTGCCAGGCCTGAGGCTCAGCTGGGCGGGCGTGGTTTCTGTCCCAGAGCAAGGGTGGGACAGAGAAACCACCTTATCTGGCCAGGTTAGCAAAAGATGCGTCTGGGGATCCTGAGTGGCGGCAGAGGTGGTGCTGCTGGTTGAGTCTCTTATTTTTCATCCTATGCAGACATGTTTGCCTGCACGGGTCCCTTTGTGGTCTTGCAGCCATCTGAATGCAGCCATATTCGTGTTCCCATCCTGTGTCCCAGCTCCCCATCTTTCTGTGCTTCATTCCTTGCTGCCGGAGTGCTCAATAACTGTGTCCTCTCCTCAAGGAGAAAAGCCCTTGGCCAGGGCAGTGCCATGGGGAAAGTCTCCATGTCCTATCAGCAGCTCACTGGCATGGCTAACGAGTGGGAAGTATTGCTGCTTGCTATCTAATCTTAGCTCCTTGAGAAGGGGAAAGGGTCTCTGTTATCAGAACCTGATGCTGAGCCAGGTCTAGGTACAGCCACCTTCACCTTGAACTGCCAGCCAGGTGTACAGCTGCACGGGGACAAGCTCAGCCCAGTGTTGGTGGGTAAATGGGGCTGGTATGTGTCTGGTTTAGTATTTCATAGGAATGGTTGGACCCAAGGATCCGGTGGGTCTTTTCCAACCTGGTGATTCTATGATTCTATGGTTCTGCTCATCTGCTCTGCAGCAGTGCTCATGGGGAACTCAGGGCTGCTCGGAGCGAGAAGCAGCTGCTTGTGGGGTATGGGAAGGCGCTTGCAGCTCAAAATCCCACAGCTGTGGCTCAGCTTTGTGCCTGGTATTGGGGTGATGTGAGGGTACAACCTCTGTCTGTTCCCCAGGACCTGGTGGACTGGCAGAAGCCCTTGCTATGGCAGGTGGGCTACCTCGGCGAGAAGTATGACGAGTGGGTGCACCAGCCCGTGGATCGGCCCATCCGCCTCTTCCACTCAGATATCCTTGAGTCCCTCTCCAAGACGGCATGGTGAGTCCCCAGGGATCTGCACCGTGCCCCAGCTGGTGCCTCCATGGGGAGAGGGGATGGCTCGCTACCCCACGGGACGCTCCCTCTGACGCCTCCTCTGCCCTGCAGGTATGTGGTGTTCATGGTGTGGACTCCCGTGGTGCTCTATCTCAGCTGGGTCAGCTATACCTCCCTCGCCCAGGGCAACACCAGGCTCTTCTCCTCCTTCACCACAGGTACGAGTGGCAGCAAAGCCTCCGGGCCTGGGGGCAGGACAGCTACGGGCAGGGGGGGACGTCTGCATCTTTCCCACATCCCTCCTTCCTCGCATGCTCACAAGTCGCATGTAAGAGCAGCGAGTGAGCTGCTGTCCCTGTGGCCACCAGCATGTCCCTGCACAAAGCCACCTGCACTGCTTTAAAGCCTGAGCTCATGGTCTCCATCCCCTGCTCTCATCCACACACCTTTTGATTGATGGAGGCACAGAGCCACTGGCCCAGGATGCAGCTTGCTCCCTCCACCCCCAAACCCAAGCCCCGTTGGGGCTGTGGTGCCACCTCCCATGACGCCCACCCCTGGCCCCCGCTGGATGCCGGCAGGGCGAGCAAACAAACCCAGCTCTCAGTGCTGCCAGCGCCCGCACAGTGCAGGGCTTGTTTTCCCCAAGCGCCTGCCCTTGAATCTCCCACTGTCTGCTCCCCCGGGAATAACAAGCGTGGCCGGGGCAGGCTGGCTTCTTTGTTGTGCTTTACTTTTGTTTTTTTTCTTTTTTTTGCTGGGTTCCCTATTTTTTTGCAAGATGCCACCCGGTGCCAGCTGTGCCCGGCTGCTGGGGTGGAGCGCCCACTGCACCAGCTCCCCTCCTGCTCCCTGCGGCATTTGGCACCTTGCTCACAAGGGCTTGGGTTGGGTTTTTTCCCCCCAAAATGACCAGGTTTGGGGAACAATCTGGATCCCTGAGGACACAGGGCTGGCAGCTGGCCTGGAAAGGAGGAGGTGGCTAAAAAATGCTCTGTGAGGGAAAGCACCCAACAAACACATTCTTTTTTTCCCAAGAATTAGAAAAAAAATGCCAGTAATGCTGTTTAACTGTTGCAAGTGCTGGCTGAGCAGATAAGGTCCCCCTCACTTTTTTCCGGTGGGCAAAGCAGCTTTGAAGGATGCAGCAGTCCCCAAGGTGCATATCCAAGCCCTGACTGGTATCTGGGAAGCAGGGGACCCCTCTTGCTGGCTACTTATGGCAGCCAGAAGCTGACTGTTTCTGTCGTGAGCATAAATCAATGGGAATGAAATCAAAATGTGATGTGGAGCAGTGTTTGGGAGGTAGCTCCCTGGGGAAGCTCGAGGTAGGAGGAGGATGAGAGGTGAGAGGGAGGGAGAGCAGAGCTTCACCTGGGCAGTGATGGTTAAGAGCACTTGCACGTCACCTGCACTGCTGACCACTGCATGTCTCGTTGTGTAGAGTACTCCATCCCTGTCCACAAATACTACTTCCCCTTCATCTTCCTCCTGGGGATGTTCCTGTGGTCCCTGCTAGAGTACCTCATCCATCGCTTTGTCTTCCACATGAAGCCACCTGCTAGTAACTACTATCTCATCACCCTGCATTTCTTGCTGCATGGGCAGCATCACAAGGTGAGTTGCGGCTGACGCCTCTGCCTGTGGGAACGATGGCCTTTGCTCAGGTGGAGCCTGTTTGTGCGTGTTCGACGTGACTCGTGGCATCGTCACCCCAAGGAGGGCCCTTACCTAACACTGGTGAGGGCTGCAAGACTGGCTTGTGGGAGCTGGAGTTAAACCCACAAGCTCCGGCTGGGCAAGAGGGAAGCCCAAAAAAGCCATGGGCTCCCTCTAGCTTCGCTGTAGGAAATGTCCCCCCAGAGCTCAGGGATCTGGCAGCCAAAGCCACCGCCAGCCCAAGGTGGGCGAGGGGCCGTTCTCTCCACTAGGTACATTTTTTGGGAGGGCTGCTTTGGTGTTGGCTTTTCCCAGATGAGCATCCACTATGCTTGGCAAGGATGCTCTGCAGCACGCGTGGTGAGCTAAGAGATCTCTGTCCCACCATCCTTTTCCCCTTCCAGTCTCCCTTCGACAGCTCCCGCCTGGTCTTCCCTCCCGTGCCAGCCTCGCTGGTGATCGGCTTCTTCTACGGCATCCTGCGGCTCCTGCTGCCTGAGGTGCTGGGGCTCTCAGTGTTTGTCGGGGGGCTCTGCGGCTACGTCATCTATGACATGATGCACTATTACCTCCACTACGGCTCGCCGAAGAAAGGCACCTACCTGTACGGGCTGAAGGCTTACCACGTCAAGCACCACTTTGAACACCAAAAATCAGGTAGCGCTGCCTTTTCTGCGCATGCTGGCAGAGGTGAAGGCTGTCAAAGCCCAGCCTGCCTGCACTCTCGCAGCTGATTCTCTGAAATACTTGGCGTTTGGGATTTGGGATGGGAGAAGAAAGGGCTGCAGTGCTGGGGAAGGAACGGGTGAGGTGCTGCAGCCCCATGCGGTGCATTTCTCATCCCCCAGTTGAGCGCTGGGGAGCCAGAGCAGCACAGGAATGACGGCGGCTGCTGCCAGGACAATGCAGTAAGGCAGAACTAGAGGTGTCAGGGTTGAGGCAGAGCCTCGTGGCACTGGGACGTAGGTGCCTGTCCTCACCCGGGGCAGCATCTTCACCTGATGGGAGGCGCTGGCAGGCACAGGGTGAGGCTCTGGGCTTCCCCAGCCCAGCACTTGCTCAACTTGCCCTTTGCCCAGTTTCCTAGGAGAAAACACCCCATCCAGATAAGCTATCATCTCTGGGCTGGTGACAAAGCCCAGCCAGCTCTTTCTGCTCCCTCTGCTCTTCCTCCTTGCCCTTGTCTTACCTTCATCTCCAAAATACAATCGCTCCTTCCTTGCCAGTCTCTCCAGAGGAGCTGCCTGGCCCCAGCATCACTGTCAGGCATCATCACCTTTGCTTCCAGGCAGGTGACACCCTCATCCACACCACATGCCCTTTGTGCCGACTGCTTCCATCTCTGCCAGTCTCGGCAGCAGTGGCACTGGCTCAGCTGATGTCAGTCGAACTGTGCCTTGTCCCCAGTGGCATCCCAGTGATGGCACCGTGGGCTGAGCGCTCTCCTCCCTGCCCACAGGCTTCGGCATCAGCACCCGCTTCTGGGATCGCCCCTTCAGGACGCTCATCCCGGAGGAGACCTTTGAGAAAGAGGACTGACGGCCCCTGCACGGCACCCAGCTGCCGGCTCCTTCCCGGGCAGGAGCTGGCATCCCTCTCCAGCCCTCTGCGAGGCTGGCTGACCCCCTCCCCAAGCTCTGTACCGCAGCGGTGGTGCCTCACTGGAACATTTCTGTGATGTACTGTGGTCCAGCTGTGGCACTGGCAGGGGGGCAGGGGGATGAGGATGCAGGGAAAGAGGGGAGAAGGAGGTTGCGGGGCTCCCTGGACGACACCTGCCCCTTCTTCACCACCCTCCGGCTCCAGGTCACGGATGCGTGAGCAGATCTGCTGCCCAAGAGATGAAGTGCCTGATGCCGCCCTCCCTCCTTGCCCTGGCACCTCACTGGAGCCTTCCTCGGGTGCCCCCTCCCCAGGGCATCCAACATGCTGCCGTTAACCCCATCACCTAACTCTTGCCGAGGGGCTTACGTATCCTCCATCCTTCTCCCAGCCCGATGCCGGTTTCCTTGGCCTGCGGTCCTTGGGGTCTGGGATTGGCCTTTTTCTAACCGGTGCACCCATGTATCTCTTCCAGATTTATCGACTTCACAGTTTTTTGTAAACATTGGCTACTTGAAACTCAAACTCCAATGAAAAGAATTACTATGAGATGCCTTTTTTTGCTGATCCTGTGATTATTTTTTTTCTAATGTTTACTGCGGATATTTAAAGGTTTGGAATAAAGTTATATGTAAAACTTTAGACACTACAATTGTAAATAAACTGTATATTTTGAAAAATAAAGCCTTTTAAAAAGGTTCTGGCAAACATATCCCTTGGGGCTGCTCCCATGTTCTCCCATCCTCGGTGCATCCCTCCCCAGATGCCAGTCGGTGCCATGGGATCTTGTGGTTGCTTTTCTCTGCTCCAGGGGCTGACGAATGCCATGCTGGTGACCATGGTGGTGAGGAAGATGCTTTTTGTAGGAGGGAACCAGCCAGCGTGGGGTGATGAAAGTAGGTCCTGCTTGACCAACCTGAGCTCCACCCATGACCAAGTGACCCACCTAGTGGACGAGGGAAAGGCTGTGGGTGTTATCTACTTGGACTTCAGGAAAGCCTTTGACACTGTTTCCCACGGGGCTCTCCTGGGGAAACTGGCTGCTCAGGACTTGGATGGGTGTTCTTATTGCTGGGTAAAAGAATGGGTAGCCAGACCCAGGATGTTGTGGCGAACACCCTGAAATCCAGTTGGCAGCTGGTCACAAGTAGTGTTCCCAGGGTTCTGAGATCTGGCCACTTCTGTTCACCATCTTTATCCATGATGTAGACAGAGCGATCACGTTATCTCTCAGTCAGTTTGCAGATGATGCCAAGTTTGGCAGGAGTGTTGATCTGCCTGAGGGCAGGAGGCTCTGCAGAGGGACCTGGACAGGCTGGATCCATGGTTTGAGCCCGTCAGGATGGGGCTCAGCAACACTCAGTGCTGGGTCCTGCACTTGGGTCACAGCAACCCCATGCAGCTCCAGGCTTGGGAAGAGCAGCTGGAAAGCTGCCGGGCAGAAAAGAACCTGGGGGTGCTGGTTGACAGCGGCTGAACGTGAGGCAGATGTTCAGATGGCCAGATGTTCAAGAAGAGCAATAGCATCCTGGCTTGGATCAGCCACGGTGTGTCCAGTAGGAGTAGGGACAGGATCGTCCCCCTGTGCTCGGCACTGGTGAGGCTGCACATCGAATCCCGTGTTCAGTTTTGGGCCTCTCACTCCAAGGACCTTGAGGGGCAGGAGCACATCTAGAGAAGGGAACGGAGCTGGGGAAGGGGCTGGAGCCCAGGGGCTCTGGGGAGCAGCTGAGGGACCTGGGACTGGAGAAGAGGAGGCTGAGAGGAGACCTCCTGGATCTCTGCAGCTCCTGGAAAGGAGGCTGTAGCGAGGCAGGTGCTGGGCTCTTCTCCCAGGTAAGAAGTGATAGGGTGAGAGGAAATGGCTTCAAGTTGCGCCAGGGGAAGTTTGGATTGGATATTAGGAAAAATTTCTTTAGTGAAAGAGTGGTGAAGCACTGGACCTGGCTCCTCGGGGAAGTGGTGGGGTCTCCATCCTTGGTGGCATTCAAAAAACATGCAGATGTGGCATTTCAGGACATTGTTTAGCCAACACGGTGTTGGGCTGATGATGGGACTGGATGATCTTAGAAGTCTTTTCTGAACTGAATGATGCTGTTATTCTATGATTCTAACCACAGCAAACTTGCCTGACCCCAGCTGCTGCTGCTGGCTTCTCCGAAGTTGGGCAATGGCATCACGTGCTGCCCCACAGTTCCCAAAATCAGCCTGGCCTCTGACGAAGCCACTTGCAAAGCTTCCTGCCCTCCTGGCAGAGGTCAAACGGCATTTCCCGCAGAGGGTTGCAGGCATGGGGAGGGGGGAATAAGGCTGCAAGGGCTCAGCGTGCCTCGTGTAGGACTGGGGTGCTCCGGAGGGTCCCTGCGGCTCAGCCCTGAGCTGACACTGAGGTTGGACAGTGCTGGTGGCACAGCAGAAGGGGATGGGATTCTCAAAATACCAGCAGATGTCAGTATGAGGTGACACAGGCCCCGTCCCCGTCTTCCTCGAATCCTGTGTTCAGTTTTGGGCCCCTCACTACAAGAAAGACATTGAGGTCCTGGAGCTTGTCCAGAGAAGGGCAACAAAGCTGGGGAAGGGGCTGGAGAACAGACCTTTTGAGGAGCAGGTGAGGGAACTGGGGTTGTTTAGCCTGGAGAAGAAGAGGCTGAGAGGAGACCTTATCACAGTCTACAGCTCCCTGAAAGGAGGTTGTAGAGAGGTGGGTGTTGGTCTCTTCTCACAGGTGCTGGGATGAGATGGAATGGCCTCAAGCTGCATCAGGGGAGGTTCAGACTGGACATTAGGAAAAAATTCTTCACCGAAAGGGTTCTCAGGCACTGGCAGAGGCTGCCCAGGGAGGTGGTTGAGTCCCTATCCCTGGAGGTGTTTAAAAGACAGGTAGATGAGGTGCTTAGGGATATGATTTAGTGGTGGACAGGTACAGTTGGTCTTGATGATCTCAGAAGTCTTTTCTAACCTAGGGATGCTATGATTCCTACTGTGCTTCTCACAGGAATTTCCTTCTTCCGCCCAGGAAAACCCACAGTGGGGTGCAGCCTGCCTGGCCCCTTTCTCCGCCACCCCAAGCAGCTTTCCGGGAAGGGTGTCTGGGTCAGCGTGGGAAGCCACAGCAGGTTGCACAATGGCCTTTCCGCTGCTTGCATGAGCAGGGCCAGGGAAAGCACCCTATAAATCCACGCTGCCCCTGCCATGCCCCTCCAGTCTGCACAGGCAGCCGAGCGGAGCCGGACAAGGGAAACCAAGCTGCTTTCTCAGCAAACGAGCTTCTTCCCTGGGAGACATGCTGGGGAGAAGCTGAAGAGGAAGGGAGAGTGGCTGCAGCTTGTTTCTGGGTGCGTTTCTGTCTCCTTTCCAGAGCTCAGCATCCCTCTGTCAGTGCTGGCTGCATCAGCAGCACGGGGGGGTGGCTGCTCAATCAGTTTGCTGTCCCTGCTCCCTGGACCCGGGCTGGGGAGCAGGGACCATCCCTACAGGGATGCTGAGCAAGATATTAGGCAGGCAATATAGGGCTACAGGAGAAAATAGAGAAGTTGGGGATGCCAGGGCTGTGAAGGGGTGGAAGTTCCTATTAGATGGGTGATAACAGAGAGAGACATCAGCTAGAAATGAAAATGGACGTTTATAGTCAAAGACGTAGGTTCTGCAGGCAGGACCTCAGGGTCTTGCGGGGGACCAATGTCTGGGGGATGCTCTTTGGACCATTGCTGACCCTGCTCACCTGTGTGTGAGCTGTCTGGACGTGGCTAACTCTAAATCGATTTACATAAATCAAGCCAGAACATCTCTTGCTAATGCGTAGCAAGATGTGCCAACACTGCTGCTCCTGACATCCCTGCCAGTGCCCACTTTGGTCTGTATGAGTGGTTGCAGCGTGGGGAAATCAGAGAGAGCAAAGCAGCTGGAGGAGATAAAAGGGGCTGTAGGGGACCTGGAGGGGCTCGTGCTATGTTAAGGCTGTTCCTTAGGGTGGAAGGCGTGGAACAGAGGCATCTGACTGATCTCCGATTGCAGCTCGAGGCTCACCTCTACCAGACATCGCTAGCCCACGTCCCCAGTGGTCTAACTCTTCACTGCAAGCATGGACATTGTGGAGAGGGTCTTCTCCATGGCCCAGGCCATCTACAGCCAATTTGAGCAGGTGAAGTGCTGTAAACATCAGTGCCAGCGCCTCGTAGAGCGCATACAGATTCTGCTGGAGCCCGTGAGGATTCTCCAGGCTCAGCCATCGAAGCACATCTCCCACCACGAAGAGGAGCTGTTGAAGAAGCTGCTCCAGGCACTTTGGGAAGCCCAGAAACTGGTGACGAAATACAGTCAGACTAGCTGGATCCAGAAGCTCCTGAGAGCCCACAGCACCAGCGAGGAGTTTGTCTGGGTGAACGAGAGCCTGGAGGACATCGCCCAGGGGCTGTCGCTCCTGTTGCAGGCAGAGCAGAAGCAGATTTTCCTTGAGGCTTTCCATGAAAAAACCTGTCGCAGGCAGGATGCTGAGGACTGGAGGGATGACAGGGCTTTCTTGGACCAGGTGATCGCAAGTAAGTGTGCGTTTAGCAAACCCTCTTCCCCGGAAACCAGTGGTTGGCACCTCTCCCTAGCTACTGCCCAGCTTTGCCTTGATGGCCATCGCCAAGGAGAGCCAAAGATACATGTAAACCACAAGAAAAGCTAACCACATCAGCCCCACACATTCATCCAGCGGCCTCACATCTCCACATTTCTCTTTGCAGGTACTGAGGAGCCTGAAGACATGTCTGAGGAGATCTACATCGACAGGCAATGTATGGAGAGCAAGGTAGACTGGATGCAAAGCGAGCTGAACAAAATCGTGCGTGTGATGGACTGTAAGTTAGCGTTACACCCCTAGGCACCCTGTGCACTGTGTCTTTTCCCTACTGGGCCCTGCCTAACTTGTCCCTCGTTCCCTCCTGGCCCTTGGCGGGAGCAGGCTTGAAGAAGGTCAATGTTGGTAAAAGAGAAGACATCACTGAGATTGATCGGGACCAGCTCACCTTCCACAGACACCTGCAGGACACTGAGAGCTACGACCTCTACAAGGGAGAGTACCTCAAGTACCCTGTTGCCATTAAAACCTTCAAGAGGCCGTTGACCACAGACCCAGCGTGAGTTATCCTGGGTGGAAGCGACATGGGGCAGCCAGGAAGGGGGGGTGGCATGGTGCTCTTTGGACCTCACCAGGCTGTACCTCTCTGCAGGAAGGTGAGAGACATCTTTGAGAAAGAGATTCAGACCCTGAAAAAGTTCGAGTCTCCAAATATCCTACGCATGTATGGGATCTGCATTGAGGAGAAAGGTAGGGGGTGTCACATCGTCACCCTTTCCATCCCCTGCCTGCTCCTGGTGCTAGCCGGTGGCAGACAGGTTGTCATGGTCCCCTCCCAAGAGGTGGCATGAGGAGGGACACTCAGGGTTTTGCCTTGTAGATGGGAGCCCCTGCTTCTCCATAGTCATGGAGTACTGCAAGCACGGGACACTGCGGGATGTGCTCACCAAGCAACGGCATCTATCCTGGGACATCCGCATTCGGATGGCCCTGGGAGCTGCCAGGGGCCTTTACAGGTGAGCTCCTGCCTCAATCAGTAAGTCCATCTGACAATCCACAAACCCTGCTCAGCTTCCAAGTATCTTTCGGTAAGCAGTGGTTGGGCACCGTATCCACCCCCTCAGAGAGGCTGGTGAAGAGTTAGGCAATAGATTTAGATCAGTATTGCCCATCTCCCCTGGTCACTGCCCCTACATCTGGCTTCAAGCCTGGAGGGAAGTGACCTCCCCTTCCCCAAGCCCATAGGGCAGCTCCAGGAGCACTATAGAATCATAGAATCACCAGGTTGGAAAAGACCTACTGGATCATGGAGTACAACCATTCCTATCAATCACTAAACCATGTCTCTCAGCAACTCATCCACCCGTGCCTTAAATACCTCCGGGGAAGGTGACTCAACCCCCTCCCTGGGCAGCCTGTTCCAGTGCCCAGTGACCCTTTCTGTGAAATTTTTTTTCCTAATGTCCAGCCTGAACCTCCCCTGGCAGAGCTTGACGCTGTATAGGCTTGAACCTATACAACAAGGCTAGTTGTCCTTATAGATTCTGCTCCTCCATGAGGCTTATTACTTTGCCCACAGTGGCTCTTCCAGCAGCTGCTGGAAAGGTTGGCTTGGTAGGGTTGGTCCATGAAGACAAGTAGAGAGCTGCTGGCTTCTCTAGGTGCTTGTCAGTCCATCCCTTATGCAGCAGGAGGGAGCTCTGAGATGGGGATGGGTCCATCATCAGCTTATGTTGCCGTTCGTTCTGTCTGGCTGCAGGTTGCACCAGACAGGGGAGAAGTCCCGACTCCATGGCTGCATCTGCAGTAGCAAGTTCCTGGTGGCCGGGGATTACTGTGTGAAGGTAAGGACCACGCTCGGAGAAGCTTTGGGGAGTTTTGCACATTTTGGTGGATGTCTTCCCCTCCTAACACCAAAGGGAATGATGATGGTCCAGAATAACACCTCAGGGAGGGTCATGTCCCCTGTCATCTTAGATGCTTAACATCTCAATTCCTCATTATCTCTATCACCTAAGCGAGTATTTCTGAGTCATGCCAACAGGCTTCTGCTGACTGCATTTCTACCACTTCTCCCTCACTCTCTCTCTCTCTCATTCTCTCAATCAGCTGTCGGGATTTGAGCTGTGTGAAACAGAGTCATCCATCAAGAGGAAAGTCAAGAAGAACTGGAAGCAAGTCGCTATGTTGGCTTATGTCGCCCCTGAGAACTTGAAAGACAACAATTACCCCTACAAGAGACCCTGTGAAATATACAGGTGTGTCTGTCCCTCCTGAGGGGAGGCATCCACAGGCGGGCAGATGTCTCACAGAGTGGATGTTGAGCTGTGGGAGAGGGCAGGTTTAATCGGACACATAAGCAACTGTTTGCAGTTGGCACAGCCCAACAGCCCCCTCTTCTAGGAAGGGATAGAAGGGGGTAGAATTGATGCTAAAACTCTTCCTTGTCTCCTTCTAGCTTCGGAATCGTGCTGTGGGAGATTGCGACTTCCAAAATCCCATTTGAAGGTGAGATAGAATTATCACATTCCCCATGTAAAAGCCACACAGCCTGGGGTGGTTGCTGGCTGGTGTTGGATGCTCCCTGCTCCTTCCTTCCCAGAGTGTCCTGCAGCTTGATGGTCCCACTGGCAGTGCCTGGTGCACCTGGCTCTGCACAACAGCCTCACGGCTTCTCCTGGGACAGTAAAGTATTTCAGACACATGCTTAAACCACAAGCATGCTAGTAATTTTTGTCTCTATTTAATGTTCCTGTGTATTGAAGCATAAAATCATCTCCTTGCTCTACTGGAGCCCAACGGAGTCAGGCCAAGCATTGCAGACATGGTCTGGAGACACAGTGGCTTCTCTGCTGGCTTCTCTGTACCACAGGAAGGCTCACGGCACAGCTTCGCACTCTGTTTCCTCCCCAGCACCCTCCTGTGGCAGCAGAGCCCTGTCCTGATGATTCTGCATGGGTGTTTTCTAGGCTGCACGCCCCAGGAGATCACAGAGAAAATCTGCGGCAACCACTACCTGGACCCTGTTGGGGAAGATTGTCCTGCAGATCTGAGGGAGGTCATTGACCAATGCCGAGCCTTTGACCCTTCTCAACGCCCTTCTGCTGAGGGTAAGTGTCCTGCTCCCTGCTCCTCAGGCCACTCGCATCCCTCAGTCGTCTCTTGCAGGGGGCAGTTTGCTCCTTATTTTCCATATGAGTTTGTCTGGCTTTGTGCTTGGGGATCACTCCTGGACCTACATCCTTATGCTAACAAACCCTTTCTCCTAGTTTTGGGGTTTCCTACAGTTAACATTTATCCATGCCTTGACGCTAACCACCCAGCTGTTCATCTGGCATAACATAAGAGTAAGATTTTGCTCTTATCAAGCCCTGAACAGGGAGCAGGGGTGTGTGGATTAATCCCCACTCAGGTCCCACAGATCCTGTAAGCTGGAGGAGCATCGAGGATGCAGTACAGAAACACTTCCTGCCTTGGGCTGTGAGAAATAAATTGAATCTTGAGAATTGCTCCTCAGCAGGGAAGATTTCACCACCTTTAAAGCAGGTCTGGGTCTGGTCAGACAAATGACTGGTCTCCATCAGAAGATTTAACAAAACCAGCAGGAAAAGAGAGGAACATTTCCAGTGAAAGCACAGAGATTCTACCCTTCCCTCAATTCACGTCTTCAAGGGTAGAATCTTCCTTCAAACTCACTTGCCCCATCCTATGGAGGTGGTTTACATACAAGAGACAGGGAGACTGCTTAAGAAACCACCCAGCTCCTGATTTGTACCATAAAAGGAGCCTACAAGAAAGCTGGGGAGGGACTTTTTATAAAAGCATGTAGTGATAGGACTGGGGGCAACGGGTATAAACTGGTTAGGGACAGATTGAGACATTAGGAAGAATTTCTTCACAATGAGAGTGGTGACACCCTGGCCCAGGTTACCCTGGGAAGTTGTGGCTGCCCCATCCTTGGAGATGTTCAAAGGCCAGGTTGGATGAGGCTTTGAGCAACCTGATGCAGTGGGAGGTGTCCCTGCCCATAGCAGGGGGGTTAGAATTAGATGATCCTTAAGTTCCCTTCCAACTCAAACCATTCTATGATCTCTATTCCTCCCTCTCCCCACAGCAGCTCCCCTTGCAGACCCAGCTGCAAGGTATTGCCTCAGCTGAAGTGGGAACAACAAAAAGTCATCAGTGATGTTGGCAGAGCCATGCTGAGGATACAGCTTGCCTTTATTACTATAATCCAAAGCGCAGCCGTGCCTGTGAGGTGCTGGGCTGGAAGGATGTCTTCTCACAACTGTTTCTAGGCATCCCTCCACACAAACGGCTGCTTCTCTTTGGGCTGGGGTCACCTGCTCCAGGCTGTCCCCAACTAACGTCTGGCCAGTCATGCTGACCTGAGGAGAGAGGGACTTCATGTCCCGATTGTTATCAGTGAGGGAAAGCTATCTTCTCATCAGGGGAATGAGAAAGAGCCTGCAACAAATATTCTGTTTTGGTTAATGCCATCCGTATGTTTTGCAGAGATCGTGGACTCACTGGCTGAGCTGGAGAAAAACAGAAACCAGGGAAGTTAACTGCATGAAACTGGTTCAGAGAACAAAAAGCAGCCGGGTGCCTTGGAAAACAAGGGAATGCAGCGGGCCTTTGTCCTACAGGTCACAGCGTGCCACCATCCTGCTTCCTCGCGGCTGCAGAGACTGAGCCTTCAATACATGTTTGTGCACGCAGAGACTGCCGTGTCACCCCTCTGAGGGGCTGTGCCCAGGCTTGGCTCAGGGGGGCTGGAGGGAGAGGCCACCCTGGGGAGAGAGGGCATTCTGCCATAGAATCATAGAATGGACCCACTGGATCATCGAGTCCAACCATCCCCATCAATCACTAAACCATGTCCCTCAGCACCTCGTCCACCCGTCCCTTAAACACCTCCAGGGAAGGTGACTCAACCCCCTCCCTGGGCAGCTGTTCCAGTGCTCAATGACCCTTTCTGTGAAAAATTTTATCCTAATGTTCAGCCTGAACCTCCCCTGGCGGAGCTTGAGGTCATTCCCTCTCGTCCTGTCCCCTGTCACTTGGGAGAAGAGCCCAGCACCCTCCTCCCCACAACCTCCTCTCAGGTAGTTGTAGAGAGCAATGAGGTCTCCCCTCAGCCTCCTCTTCTCCAGGCTAAACAACCCCAGTTCATGGTTTCCTATTGGAGGAGGGAATCCTACTACAGCTCTTCAGGGGAGAGGGCACCCTGTCGTAGCTTCCTACTGGGATAGGGCACACTGCCATGGCTCCTGGGAAAGGGCACCCTGTCTTTTTTTCCTGTTGGGAGAGGACAAGCTACTACAGCTCTTTGTGGGGAGAGGGCACCCTGGCATGGTTTCCTACTGGAAGAGGGCACCCTGACACAGGTGCTGTCAGGAGAGGGCACCCAGCCACACCTCCCTGGTGGGAGAGGGCACCCTATCATGGTTTCCTATTGGAAGAGGACAATCTACTACAGCTTTTTGTGGGGAGAGGGCACCCTGATAAAGCTCTTTAGGAGAGAGGGCACCCTGTCATGGTTTCCTACTGTGAGATGGCACCTCGTCATGGCTTCTTGATGGGAGAGGGCACCCTGCTAAGGCTCCTTGATGGGAGAGAGCACCCAGTCATGGTTTCCTACTGGGAGATGACACCCTGTCATGGCTTCCTACTGGGAGAGGGCACCCTGCCACGGCTCCCTGTGGGGAGGAGGCACACTGCCACGGTTCCATGTTGGAAGAGCGCAGCCTAGCAGGGATACGGACACTCGAGCTGCCAGGCCCCGCTCGGCCATTTTGAACGGACTCGCTCTCCCGCTCCGCCGGGAGCCGCGGCGGCTCCGCCAATGGGCGCGCGCGGCCCGGCGCTCGCCCCGCCCCCTGCGGGTTTGGCCAGTGAGGGCGGGCCACGCCCCTCCCCGGCGCTGACTGACGGGCCCGGTGGCCAATGAACGCGCGGGGCCGCCCCCCCAAGGCCCAATAGAAGCGCTCGAGGGGCGCGCGGCCAACAGGGCGCTCGGGCGGGCGGTGAGCGCGGGGCGGGCGAGGCCCAGGGCCGGGGGGAGGCCTGGGGTGGTGGGGAGCCCGGGGGGGCGCGGGCTGGGGGCCACGGAGCGTGAGGAGGCCGAAGGTGATGGCCCAGGGGTGACACAGAGGCTGAATGTGGCCACCTAGGGCTGGTGGGAGGCCTGAGGGTGGTGCGGAGCGATGAGGACCCCGGGGGTGGTGACCTGGGGACCAGCAGGTGGTAGGGAGGCCCAGGATGGTGGCCCCAGGGGCAGTGAGGAGCCTGGGAGTGGTGACCTAGTGGCCAAGAGGTGGTGGGGATGAAGCGGTGCTAGGAGGCCGAGGAACGATGGTCCAGGGGTGACAGGGAGGCTGAATGTGGCCACCTAGGCTGGTGAGGGGCAATGAGGACCCCGGGTGTGGCGGCCTGGGGACCAGCAGGGGCTGAGGATGGCAGCCTAGGGCTGGTGGGAAGCCTGGGGGTGGCAGCCTAGGGGTGGCGGGGGGCAATGGGGAGCCCAGGAGTGGTGGTCTGAGGGACAAAGGGTGGATGGGGAAGCCGAGGGTGGTGACTTAGGGGTGTCAGGGAGCCTGGGAATGGCAGCCCAGGTGCTGTCTGATGGGACATCTGCCCCTTCCCTCCCCGCTTGTGGGACTGGACCGTCGTTAAAATGAGCAAGCCCTATTAAAAGTCACAAATAAACCCCTGCTTGTTTTTGGGTGGTGGTTGCATGTTTTTGGTTCACTTTTTCTTGCAGCAGGCGTGGTGTAGCAGTACATGGAGATGTAGAGTGAGGCTCAGGTCTGGCAGGGCAGCAGCAAGAGGCTTTCCACCAGAGGAGGCTGGTGCCTCAGCCTTTGGCTCTCTGGTTGGTACTGTAGTGTCAGCCTGCTGCTCCTCAAGCTCCCTCCTGTGCCAGCAATCGTTCTGGGCCCAAGGAACTTGTTGACAGAGACCTTCCACCTGCGGGGTCCACTAGGGCAGGCAGCTGGTCATCACAGGGAGGCTCCCCTTTGTGGGGACCTTTGGGATGCCTCTGGCCGTCAGGGAGAGATGCCTTTGCCTCTTCAAGAAAGACTCCAAGGTTTAATGGTGAAAATGCCAATATTAATAGCTCTCACTTTTTAATTAAGATATCTGTACGTTTAGTTGACTCCCCATGGTGACACTTTTAACTCTGAGTTAATTTATTGGGAAAATAAAGGGTCTGTTATCTTTATAGATGGCAATTTTATTGTGAATGTGAGCTCATCATTAGAGAAGCAGTGCTTGATCACTGAATATTATATTCTGACTGGATGACTGTTCTGGGAGGAGGTGGCACTTAACATCTATTTTTGGGCTAACAGGCTGAATATTGTTAATTACGATAAGATTTATAAATAATCCATAAGTTAAAACAACTTAAAAGTTCTGTAAAAACATACACCCCTCTCTAGTAATTCCTCTACACATTTCCTAGTTATTCTTTGTTCTAAAAGCAGTCTTTGTTCTGTTTGTGCCGCACTGTGCCTAGTAAGTTTTAGTGTGTGCTTTGGGTTCTTAAGTAACACTAAAGGTCTACAATTCCCAAGGCCTTCCAGGTTTAGGATTGCTTGAGAATGTGGATGTTTTTCAGCAGCTTGCAGAATTTATTCCACGCCCCTGTTGTGAAAGAGGGATGATATTTTGGGGCATGCTTATTTATTTAATTAATTAAATAATCTTCAACTTTTTTTGTGGTGTCAGACTGCCTGCGGAACAGGCTGAGTAAAGTGCTCTTATTAGGTGGCTGCCAGCTGAGCAGTGCTTTTCTTCCAAACCTTAGGTAGCACTCCTGTTTAGGAGGTAACCTTAAATAGGTATCCTTAGGATACTAGCAGGGCAGCTATTCTTAAATGATGTATGTGAGGTTTTACTGCAAATTTTCCAAGTCTCTGGTCTCAGCCTGAACTGGTTCTGTAGGCAATGTCTCGGTCATGGATTCTGCTGTAATTCTTTCTCTGCGTTTGTGTGGTGTTGATCAATATAAAGCACCTGGAGGGCCTATTGGGTAACCTGTGGATAAGCGTCATAGTGATCTCTTTTATTTGAAGAAACTTCAATGCTATTCCCTGAGTGCAGTGTGACAGACAAAGGGCTGTGCTGTAGAGCTTGTTTCTGGCTGCATTTGGGGGCGTTTGTACAGTTCTGCTCACCATGAAGAATCGGTTTCCCAACTCTGTTCTCAAAGATCCCCATGAATTTACTAGTAAGTTAATGATTCCAGTAAGAAATCCCTGACTTTCCCTATTTAGCCAAATCAGTTTTGCAATGTACCTTTGGTGTTGTTGAGCCAAAGCCTCTGGGTCAAGGACTCTGGGAAGGTGCTGCCTTCTATACTTGATACTCGCGTGTTTAGCTCAGCAGCAGAAGGACAAATCTTCTATCAAGTCTGAATTCTAAAGGCTTTTGCAGTCACTGATTGCTGCGCCTGATTCTCACCACAGTTGGGCTAGAAATAGGGCACGTACTTGCGATTAAATACTAGTTTTCTTCACCTCTTTGCAGGAATGGCTCAAGAAGAGATGGAAGTTGATCTCCAGCCAGTGCCCGGTTATTCTGCAGAGAGCCTTGGGATGCTTCCCACGGAGCCCTCTGGTCCTGCAGCGCTATCTTCTGGTGCTCCAGCGCTCGGTGAAGGAGGAGGCAGCGTTGCAGTTCTTCCTGCTGATGATGCTGTTGTCCTTCCAAATGCTGGCACAACACGGGAAGCAGCTGCTGGGCCTGACCGGCAGGCAAATCCTACCTCGGCTCTCAGTGAACTGCAAAGGCTACAAGGGGCCTTCGATCCATATCGGCAGTTGCCTTTGTCACAGGTCACACAGCATCCACCACTGAGGAGAGTTCGCAGGCAACAGAGAATTACTCGCTCCCAGAGGACTGTCAGTGCCAGGTAAAACAAACAAAATTGGGTCTGAGCTGCACTCCTACCAAGCCTGGCATCAGTTTAAAACTGCCTTGCTTCCTGGCTTATAGAGCCAAGTTCAGTCCATGTGTGTGGTCGTGGCCAAATCCTGGGCAGCTGACAGAGCTTTCAAGCTCACTAATGGCACCTTGCTCTGGTCTCTTTTAGCAGAATATTTGCTCTTAAGTGAATCCTTCTGTTTCTTATGTTGGCAGTGGTGTTGACTTCTGGGCCCTTCTATGCTCTCCACCTTGCTTGCAGAGCTTCTGCTCGTGCCGTTCCCTCTGCTGTACCAGGTTCCTGTTGGTGCTTCCTGCAGTAGCGCTGAGTCTCAGCAGCTCCAGCCAGCATTTAGCTCAGTGGAGCTTGTGCTCTGTTTTCCATTTCACCTTTAATTTGAGGACTGCCTGATTAAGTTTTTCTGGTGACGATTGCTGCAGAAACTTTCACAACCTTACAAATTAATATTTTTCTTGGGGATGGGGGGCAAAGAAAAAGGTATTCTGTATTTAATACCATTTGTGATGGTAAAGAGTGATGAGCAGGGATGCTCTCCAGCCAGAAAGAAATCCCCCTTTCTGCTTTGTTTGGTTTTGTCTTGTCTTTGTAGCTTTTGTAAATGTCAAGAGTGAAATAATTAACTGGAGCATTGCCTTTAAATTCAGTGAGACAGAACTCTGTTCTTACCAGATAATTAAACATAACTGTACTGTTTGTCCTTGGTTTGCATGGGAAGGTCACTGTAGTTCTTGGGGCTAGAAAGCAACCTGAAAAACTTCCCTTTGGAATCTGAAGGATAATTGAGGTGATAGCTGAACTGATGAGGGGAGGAGGGAGGATTTTCTATCCAGGGATGAAGTTCCAGCCAAAACCAAGAGAGAAAGTAGGAAGACTAAGCAGAAAGTAATCAATGGATAACTGTTATCTTCCTGTTGGAGTCAGAGCCCATGAATTGTACTGCAAACAAGTGTGTACTGCAAACACGCAGAGTCTTTAGCTGAAATAACAGTGCCTTTTATTTCTTAATTTTTTGGACTCAGGGCAGCCTTAGACAGTTACTTTCAACTCAGCAGGACCCAAGAGCCAGCTACAGGACCAGTTCCACATCTGGAGCCCTCACATATTGGGAGGGGCGACCGGGAACGCAGCTCAGATGAAATAATAGAAGTGAGCGACTCTGACAGCAGCACTTCTGAGGAGGAGGAAGCAGTGGAGGCTGCAGCACCGCTGTTACCACCGGCCCAGGAGACACCTGCAGCAGCTGGCTCAGGAGGTTTGTGCTGTGCTTGAGCTGTGTGGAGACTTATTGCAGAAACTCATCTCGCTGTTACAAAACTCAGTGGGGAAAACCCTTTTACACTTCTCAACAGACGGTGTTAAGGGATAATGATGCCTGCAGCTGACAGGAGCAGGTTGCTACCACAAGGCTTTCTGGCAAGCATTTCCTAAGAGCAGAAGCAGCAATAGATGATTGTTACTGTAGTGTTAAGTACCATCTTTTTGTGGTTTGCAGGTTGCTGCTTATAAGTAACCCTGGAAATGTTCAGAATAACTTCAGATTTAGAGACTAGTATCTTGAACACTTCCTGTGATAGATATTGTCAAGGAATGATTGAAGACATCAAGTCACATCTCTGGAGAGCAGCAGTGCTTTTGGTTTTCAGAGGAAGATCTGATTCAGTATTTCTTAATTATTTGGGATTTCAGTCTGCTTCAATTTAGAGCTTTCTTTTTATTCTTGTAACTCCTTGTAATGTTTAGCTGAGGAGGTGAAGATACTTAGGACATCAGGCTTTTTGTTTCCCTTTTTCTTTCATTGACACTTTCTGGCTCATGCTTCTTTACCAAGACTCGCGTTCACAGGCTGATACACACTGCAGTGACATTGCTTGTGATGAACGTGCAGTTTATGTAAGAGTGGGGAGTGGTTAATGTACTAGTCAAGGTTATTGAGGCACAGAGACCTTAAAAACAAGATTACTTTGTTTTACTTCAGTTTCTAAGGAACTCTCTGCAGAGGGACCTGGACAGGCTGGATCCATGGTTTGAGCCCATCGGGATGGGGTTCAGCAAGACTCAGTGCTGGGTCCTGCACTTGGGTCACAACAACCCCATGCAGCTCCAGGCTTGGGAAGAGCGGCTGGAAAGCTGCCGGGCAGAAAAGAACCTGGGGGCACTGATTGACAGCGGCTGAACGTGAGCCAGCAGTGCCCCAGGTGACCAACAGCATCCTGGCTTGGATCAGCCACAGTGTGGCCAGCAGGAATAGGGAGGGGATCGTCCCCTTGTGCTCTGAATTAGTGATGCTGCTCCTCAAATCCTGTGTTCGGTTTGGACCCTTCACTAAAAGAAGGACATTGAGGAGCTGGAGTGCATCCAGAGAAAAGGAACAGAACTGAGGAAGGGGCTGGAGCCCAGGGGTTCTAGGAAGTGACTGAGGGACCTGGGGCTGTTCAGCCTGGAGAAGAGAAGGCCAAAGGGAGACCTCCTGGATCTCTACAACAATCTGAAAGGAGGTTGTAGTGAGATGGGTGTTGGTCTCTTCTCCTTAGTAACAAATGACAGGATGAGAGGAAATGGCCTCAAGTTGTGCTGGGATTGGGTACTAGGAAAAACGTCTTCACTGAAAGGGTTCTCAGGCACTGGTACTGGTGCCCAGGGCTGTGTTGGAGTCACCGTCCCTGGAAGCTTTTAACAGTCATGCGGATGTGGTGCTTTGGAGCATGATTTAGTGGTAGACTTGGCAGTTGTACTCAGTCCTTAAAGTCTTTTCCAGCCTAAATGGTTCTGTGATTCTATGGATATCCTCATGCTTTACTCTCCCCTTAGTTTTGTTTTTGATTGGCCAGCCCGCCTTGACACCTTTTTTTGAGGATAGATCCATGAGGTGTGTTTTGAACAGATTCATTCCGCTTGCTCTGAACCAGTCAGGAGCTCAAGCCCTTAGGTGCTCTGTAATGTTGTGTGAACATACAGTCTGTGTTGGGTTTCCTGGAATTCCTTTGTCTCTTTTGCTTATAAAAGCCACTTGTTCCCATTCAGCCCAGAACCACGGAGATTGGAAACTTTATTACATGAACCAAGATTAGGTGGTACATCTCTTCTGAACTGATGATATCTGCCTCAAGTAGTGAATGTGGCTAAGAACTCATGTTTTGTCAGGAGATAGGTGGGAGACAGTGATTTCTGCTCCTTTTTTCATATGCTGGTAATACAAATGTAATGTTTGTGCCCGTGCTTCAACAGAAGGGCTAACAGAGGCCTACAAAAAAGCGTATCGCCCAGCAGAACTGATATTTCAGATAACCACAGTCTGGAAAACTGCTTAAGTCAGGGTGAATGGGCAGATAGCATACGGTAAATGCTTTTTGGCACATGAAATATGTATGCTTGGGTCCTTTGGCAAAGCAACTTCTTCATACTGGTGTCTGTCTTTCTCTGGGCATAATGATAGAGTTCTGCCCTTCAGTCTGCCTAACTGTAGACCTCGATGCAGAGAGATTTGTTTCCAGCAGGTCAGAAAGCCCTGATAACAATTGCAGGCTTTAAGACCTCTCTTTTTTTTCACTGAATATGCTGAAATTCTGCTTTCTATAAAAGAAAGTGTGAAGTTCTTCTGCACTGCCACTGATGATTAGGACTGACACACAGACTGCTGCAGGACTGATGATTAGGACTGACACCCCTGCTGCATCCAGGGCACTGATCTGAAGCTTTGTGTGTGACCTGTGCCATTGTTGCACTGCTTACCTTATGCCCCGATGCTTTCGGATCAGATCAAGGCACATTCTTTCCCCCCATTTCTTCCTGCTGTTATATATTAGTTAAATTAAGCAATGCTTTCTTTAGTTCCCAGTCAGGTCCAAGTGGAGCCGCCTCAGGCTTTGTCTCAAGGTTCTGCAGAACATGAAAGTCATGAAGGTGAAGAGGCTGAAGTCCAACAGAAGCAGGTAAGATGACCTCAAATGCTGTTGGAGACATTAAATATGGTCAGTGCTGCATTTGTCCAAAAATATTGTCTGGCTTTTTATTTTTAATCCTAGAGAACTCCACTGAAGGAACCAGACCCATCAGTTCCTGTTGTAGCGCAGGATGAGGAGGAAGGGGATATCTGTGCGATCTGCTTTGAGCAGTGGACCAATGCTGGAGACCACCGTCTCTCAGCACTGCGGTGTGGGCACCTCTTTGGTTACACCTGCATCGAAAGGTGGCTCAAGGGACAAGCAGGGAAGTGCCCCCAGGTAAAATGGACATTTATGTGCTCTGGAAAGGATTTGTGTTAATTCTGCTGCAGGCTTGATCACTCTGTTAAACTGCTTGCTTCGTGAAGAATCCACCTTTGTCTGCTGTCAGAAATAACAAAAATCACCATTATTTTGCTGTAATCAGGCCAGGAACAGCTAGCGCAGCTTTAAAGAGCCGATTCTGACTTGGATTTTCCCCTTGAAGTAGATGTTTATGAGTAGCGGACTCGGAAGCTTGAGAGTTCAAGTGCTAAACCTGTAACACTGCACTGTGGTCCTGGTGTGTGGGAATGGCAGATGGATTCCTAGAAGAAATCTGTTTGAGAACTGTTTTCAGTTGGTTAATCTTCTGTTTTGAACCGCATCTGCTTTTATAGCCTCAAAGCAGATTGGGTTGTTTTGGTAGCTTGCAGAGAGCAAACTGAGGAACAAGATGCATCTTGTCCTGTCCATTTGCAAGTGTTAGATCTGCTTCTTAAGGTGATCTTTGGTTTTGTTTCTGTGGGTAATATTGATCTCTTTTGATTAGGTCTGTGCTTCTGTGGCATTCTTCTGTTCCTTATTCCTGTTCTTCAGAAGGGAATGTTGTCAAAAAATAGTTCAATGAGTACCTTGTAAATAGGATTCAGTTCCACCTGTTTCAGTGTCGGTGGCTGGAAGCCCAGGATGCCTTTGGCTTTGTCATTTTGAAAGCTTCCATAGTCTTGCTTGGTTTTGTGCAGATTTCCTTCCTTTCAACCAGAAACTTGCTGTCTATGTGCACTGTGATTAAACTGAAAGAATCACTGTTGCCATGGCAAAGGTCCAAACCTTATTTTTCTTATCCCTGTCAATTCTGTGTAAGCTTTTCTTCACTCGTGCCAGGCCCAGACAAAATTCTTGGAGACCTTCCTGGCATCTTTGCTCTTTGGAGTTTTGTGACTGCTTTCTTCCTGAACCCTAGCAACTCGTGACGGGTGCTTGTTCCCTCTTCTCTTCCAGTGATGTAGCTACAAAAAAATTCCTGGGAGAACTTCTTGGTCTGAAGAGAACCTTGCAGCTATGTCCATCTTCTCTCCATGTTCAGTCCCTGTCCTTTGCAACCAGGCATTCTCTGATTGAATAGCACCAGGTGGCTGTGTGCAGTGCTCTGTATACTAAGTGGCTTGAATGCAAGTTACTGTGAAACTGCAGCGTTCCTGATCCTGCCAGTGACAACTGCTGCCTGCCAGGAAAGCTGTCTTAGCCGCTTATTGCTCTGCAAGGCAGTTCTTTATGAAGAGAGGAGAGTTGTCTGATCTGAAAACATTGCCTGTGATTGCTTCGTGCTGCTAAATAATAGAGAAGCTTGCATGTTAAGCACACATAGTAATTTAATGTTCAGCGGAGGTTACTTGATCTGAGTATTCTCTGCCTCTTTTCTGATCAACAAAGTATATTTACAGATAAGCAGTAAGCTTGCAGATGCTGTAATTTTCTCCCAAGTCGCAACTCGAGGAGGTGTTATATCTGCTTTTTAAGGTGAATCTGAAGTACTAAATGGTCACAGCTGGACGCACAAAACTATTTTCATATCTGGCTCCCTGTGTATCACTGAAATCAATGGGATGTCAGTTTTTTACACAGACATCGGAGTGCTGCTGTGGATTTGAGCCTATAGGATTTGATTAAAGGAGTATAGTACCTATAACAGAGTTGGGAGTCTACTTGGGAGTTCCCAAATCCTTGTCTCTTGGCCGAGCAGCCAGTCCTGACATTTTCAAAACAGAGGTTGCACTTAGATCATTTTCCTCCTTGCTTTGTCTGATTTGTTTGGATTTGGTTTGGTCTTGGTTTGTTTTGTCCCTGGGACTCCCCTGACTGTGCTGCGTCGCTGGTGCTTTAGCAGCACGAATTAATGGTAAGCAAGGAGGAGCGTTATTGAAGATGCAACAGAATCCACGACCTAAACTGTTGTAGCCACAGCTACAGCTCTGGTGTCTGTGTGAGGGAGTGTCTCGCAATCATACTGGATTTGCTTTTGTGGATGTGTTTTCAAGTAGAAACCCCTGCCCTGCAAAGCTGTAAAGATTGTTCAAAATGACGCCTAGCAACTCGTAGGGATGCACAGTTTGGATGGGTAAATTCTTCTAGATGAATTGAACTTGTCTTTTATTTCAGTGCAACAAGAAAGCAAAACGCTCTGACATTGTGGTCCTGTATGCTCGTACTTTGAAAGCGCTGGATACCAGTGAACAGGAGCGCATGAAAAGGTATGGAGTCTCCACGGAAAGATGTGATCTCACTGCTGTGTGCCATTTTCAATGGCTGCAGTCTGGCTTCTACTTCATGCTTTAATTTCCTGCGCCGTCTAAAGCAATTTGTGTGTTCCTTTGTGGGGGTTACCGTGAGTACAGCTGCCTTAAAGGCTGGGTTGCATGTGTCTTACCTGGAAGGGGAGTTTTCTTTTAGAACAGAATCCTTGAGTTTGTGCTTTGCAGCGCTGAAATAACAAAAGCTTTTCAGCTTGTGCTGTGTTCTAAAATGTCATTGCAGGAGAATGTGCAGAGTTGTTGGCAAAAAGCTGCATATTGCTAATTCATCATTAGGTGAGAAAAGTGAGGCATAGTTAGAAATGCAAGGAGGGCGAATAGCTGACCTTTTCTGCCATCTTTCCTGCATGCATTAAACAGTAATCTCTCGTATGAATCACTTTCCATCTTGCTTTGTCAAATTCTTCATGTAGCTTTACTTACAAAAGGTCAGCAAGCATTATTATGACTCTAGTTCCTCCTCTAAATTACATGTAGACTTTTTATTAAAAAAGAAAGCGGGGTATGAAAATGGGGACTAATTTCTTTTCAGCAAGATTTCTGTCACAGGTACTACTCTGAAATTAAAAGGCTGCAGATATCTGAGTTCCCTGTGAATCTTACAGTGAACAGAATTTAATTAGGTTCATCTTCACTTGTCTCTAACTATAATGCACTTCTTTTAATACAGTCTTTCAAAAGAAATCTCACTATCTTGGTAATTATTAATCAGAAATGGTTGAGGAGTAACTGTCATGAAGGGAGAATCTCCCTTCTGTCTGCCTGATGGTGTTTGAACAATACTTTTAGAAGGGTCTCTCTTCTCATACTGGATCGAAGCTGCAAAGCAAATTATAAATAAGACTTGTTTTCAAGAGCACAGAAGGCATTTGGGTGTTTAAATCCTCTCCTATGGTGAGGTAATTGTCTAACTGCTGCTCGTGTCTCAAACTCACTGCGGCCCTTCCCTGCTTGCCCTACGCCTCCTCTGCCTCCTGTTTTTGTCGGGAGGCAGGCAGCCTTTGCTGTCAGTCCAGTGAAGGTACTGGCAGTGGCTGCTCTGTGGCTCGCAGCCACAAGCAGAGGGCAAACACGAACACTGATGCACGCATCGATACCGTTTGCCCATAGCCTTGAATTAGGTATAAGATCATGGGGTTTGTTCTTCACATTTGAAAAAGGCAGCCTTCAGGCTCTGGGTAATTTTTTTAAGGAATGTGTTTGCAATGATTAAATAAGGCATTTCACCTGTTTCTTATGCTGCAATATATTCTGGTGAAGATGCTACAGGGTGGCGTCAGAATTCTGTGCTTTGCAAACATTCAAGGCTAGGCCTTTATATTTCGAAGGTACTTGGGTAAGCTACATCTCCCTGCACATGAACTACTGAAATAACCAGAATATTGCAGCTTGTGAGGTGCAGAAGGCAGTGGTTAACATTATAGACCAAACATATAGGTAATTTTAAAGAATACCAGTGTTCCTTCCTGCTCTTCAACTTTTCCTTCATATACAAAGCATATATGAAAATGGAATTTAAGTATGTTACCCAAGCTGCTGCTGCTAAATTGCATATGCACTTTAGACTCAAGGTAAGGTAGTAAGCAGGGCTTCTGTACGGGCCATACAGAGAATTTACTTTTATCTGCTTCTAATAACAGCTATATTTTCCTGAAATAAAATGTTTGTCACTAGTAGTAGAAACAATCTTGAATATCTTGCAGTGTTATGACTTGCTATATCGCTGACATGGTATATCACATGGATGTTTATGGTATAGAATTTGCTAAACTGTTTTTGTAGGAAAAAAATGATTTCTTTTTCACCGTCCCCTACCAAATTGGCACATTTGGAGAGGGTGAGGAGAAAGGCTGTTGTTTCTAAGGAACAATGCTTAAGTGAGTCATTCGGTACAATTGCATAACTGAGAACATCTCGAGGTGAATGTCCTGGATGAGTGTGGTACAGGATTTTCTGTTACTTTTGAATTTACCTGAATAGGCCTTGTGTTGGGATAGGAGCACACAGTCCAGAGAAGCATTCTGTGTAAGATAAAATCCTGAGGCTTTCTTTTCTCTCATTCCTCCAGCAACTTAGAAAAGGAGCAAATGCTGCGGAGACAGGCAGAGCTGGAATCTGCGCAGAGCCGCCTCCAGTTGCAGGTTTTGACAGATGAATGCAGCAAACTCCGGAAGCAAGTTCAGGTGAGTCTCGCGCAGCTAACGCACAGAGGATTCCCTTTCTCTACAACCCGCCCCTTATGTATCCTCTTAGAGGAGAGAAAATAGGCTTCTGATTTCAATAAGCAGGAAGATGTAATAAACCAAGTTAACTCATCGGGAATATTTTAAACATTGCAGGCCAGTGTATTCGCATACACTACATGTGCTTCTAAGACTTAATTGAAGTTGCAAGTGCTGCTTAGTGGTAGAGTCGGTTTGGCTGCTGATGTTGCAGATTCCTCCTCAGGTTTTGTAGCGTCCTACAAGGCCTGGTAGTGCAGCACCAAACTTATTCCCCTCATCTTTCCCTGAACTGCATCAAAATACCCTTGAAAATCTCTGTAGTAAACTGTAATGGGCCCTATCACTAGTTAGTCGAGAGCCTTCAAGAAGCAGGTACAGCTGTTTGCAAAACCAAAAGAAAACAGAAAGCCCCTAATTTTTGTGAAGGTCAGTCTGTGTTCTGCTTCAGCACCATCTGGTGTAGTGAGACCTGGCTTGTGCCTGGGCTGAACCTTGGTGCCTTTATGATACCAGTTACCAAAAGCCAGTGACTGGTTGCTAAATGACTGCTTCCCTTCTGGCTCATGCAATACTGTGATGTTTTGTAACCCATCACAGTCATGTCTGCAGGATTCCTATAAATTGTGGGGTTTGCTGGTGCTTCCAACTGAATTAACCGGCATGTTCCACTAGTGTTGGGTTTTCCTGTAGCCTGTTTCACTGGTTTTTGTTGTATGAGGTATCTAATGTCTCACTCTCTAGTAACTCACTGAATTTTGTGCTTTTCTCTACTTCTGGATGCTTTTTATAGCCCTGGCTATTCATGTCTGTACGTTAAGAAACATCTGCTTTGCTAAAGTCCTGTGTGATGTAAGATAAGGCTTTATAAATTGCTTGCCTAAATTCCTGCAGGAAGCTGTGTGCTCATCAGTGCTAATAAGAAAATTGGTCCATTTTAAACTTTGGCTTGAGAAAAATGTGAATAAGATAAACCTGCAGGTCTGTAATGTCTTCCTGCAATTCTTTTGGTGTTAAATGATGGAGTATCCAGCCTAACTGAACTGAAGTTTCAGGTTATAAAGATAAAGTACCCTATGTTCTTTAATTTCTGTTTCAGTATGTATACTGCATTCATCATTGTGGTTAATGTGAATGCTGGAAGCAATTTTCAGTTGCTCGTTTAGACTATGAATGAACTCAAAGTAAAACAATTTGCTAGGGAGGAGAAAATCAGCAGGAATTCTGCAATACATCTTTAAGTTGTTTGATTATATTTTGAGTGTGCCTGACAAACTCCTTATCTTCTGTGGAATAGTGTAGTTGCAGAGAATTGATTAGGATGGACGGGCCTCAAGGTGGATAACTTCAGTGTGGGATTTGGTTGCTTGGGTGCTTGTCATGCCAGGTTGTGCGTGTACGCAAGCAGATTGCATGTCCTCCCTGGACATCCTGTTGTTTGATCATCCTCACTGAGATTTCTTTTCCCTGATGTTTAATCTGAATTTGCTTTGTTGCATCTTGAGTTAGTTGCCCTGGTCCTGGCAGCAAGCAATGTTACTGATGGCCCAAGAAAACCTGTTTAATTGGCATACTAAGCTTTAAGTCAATATAAAAACCAAAGTGCTGTGAGACTACAGAAGAAATGTGTGAAATGTACTCAGAGGGATTTTTATATGGCAGAGTTCAGTTGCACAGAGATTTATTGCAATTGTTACGGTGTAGCATACAAACCTTGGTGACTGACATCTTCTGGAAAGCAAATGCCACTGGTTTTCCCCAGAAGTCATTGTGTGAGCCCTTTTTTGTTGCTAATGTGCTTGGGAGCTGTGCCTCATCAGTAGTCACATCACTAGTCCTGACCTTTTTTAGGTTTGCGTGCCTTATTTCCCTGGCTCTTGTCCATTGTACTTTGTTATTGAAGTATTGAAGATGATTAAGGCTAGAAAAGGAATGTTTAAGTCTTCAGCTTAACGTATGAGGAAAGGCAGTTGAGGGGAGAGGGGGCAGGCAGCTAACTAAAGCTCTGGAAGAGAGATCTTAGCAGTGTTGTCTCTGTAAACCTGCAGCGTTCGCTGTGCTGAGTGCTGGCTGCACACTGCCTGGCAGGTTCTGACTTGTGTTTTGGAACCAGTGCTGCTGAAGCCTTACTTCTGCCTAAAGCTTTTTCCTTTGTGAGAAAGAAGAACTTGGAAATCAGATGTGAGCCACGGCAATGCTCTTCCTGAATCTGCCAACAATGTCAGTGCAAGGTAGCTAATGATAAGCAAACCGTCTCTGGCTTCTGGCATTGATACCCCTGGCCAGCTTGGGTAGGAGGTCTGTTTTTGCAAGAAGAAATCTGGCTCTGTTTGCATGTGGAGCAGTAAAGGGACGACAGGCAAGGAAATGACAGGAGATTGCACACTGCTAGTGTAATTGTGAACATTGTGCTAGATTTACTGGGAAAGCTGTTTTAAACAGGATTTTCTGAGCATCCAAAAAGACTTGGGTGGCAAAATACCAATAAAAGTTTGAATCTAACACCTAAAACTTTTCTTAAAGGTTTTATTTATATTTCATAAAAGACTTTCATTTATTTTTGTGATCTTTGTGTTCACCTCTGGTTGGTGTCTGGGGAAGGTCTGTATGGAGTAAGTAAAAACTGGCATTTCATTTGACTGTTATTAATAGCGAAGCCAATTAAAAATACTGTGTCCCTTTGAGTTTGAACCTGAACCAAAGGCAGGTGGAATGCCTGGAGTGCTGAACTGCAGCTTGATGTTGTAGCTTTGTCTGTTTATCTCTATTAAATTTGAGGCTGTGGCTGTGTAGTGCAAGGCAGCAGGCATGACTTTTGTAAGAGGTCTGTGGGAGCAGTGCCAGAGTGACAGCCAGCTGATAACTGCCTTTGTCTGAAAAGCTTCACATTGGCTGTTAAGACTAACCTAATACTCTAAATGGTACTGAATTTCTTATAGCTGGTTGTCTACCTTTCCTATTCATTGTGTTCTTCTCATGCATATTCCTCAGGAAGACTTCTGCTGTATATCTGCTTCATTCCCCAACCTATGACTGTATTTGTTCAAGCTGAAATCTAGGATGTAGTCAGTGTGCACCCTCAAGGCTCTTGGTCAACACCAGGTGCTGGGAAAACACTGCAAAGCATCTTAAAGGAAGACATAGGCTTAGGCTGCCAGAAGAGTTCTTTTGAGCAGGATTGGTGCAATTTGTTCTGTGGTGCGACACTTTTAATCGCTTTGGTAATGGGTCTCCAGTAGGACTTTCTGATTCTGCTGGATTTGTTCACTGTGGTTAAATTTGTAAGCATTGTACTAATAGTCCTTGTGATTTTAATTGCCTGGTTTTCTGTTTTAATAACTTGTGTAGAAGTTGAATGTTGCGTGAGGGTGACAGTGAAAGTTTTTATTAACTCCCCAGAGCAACGAATAATTTTAATCTCTTCTGATCCTCAGCAGTGATGATATCCCCCTGCCTTTCAGAAATGAGTTTATTGAATTTTTGATTAAAATCACTTTCTTCCAAGTTATCACTGACTGCTTACTCTAAGCCCGAAGCATCCTAGCACCCCTCTTCCTGCCCAGCTCGTTTTGTCTTTGTCTGCTCTAACAGGATCATCTTGAGTCTTTGGCTTCAATTTTTATTCCTTTGGGGAATTTGCAGTGTCCTTGATGGAAAACAGATCAGACCTCTGTAAAATATCAGAATTGCTCTCCTCTTGAGCAACTGCCAGAAGTTATAGGTCTTGATGGTAACTATTAATGTAGAGTGTGATCTTTGATCGTGCCTCTTTGAGAACTGCTGCCTTTGCTTAGACCTAAGTTAAGTGGTGAGTGGCTGGTTCAATATTGAAGCTAGCTTGCAGTCTACTAATATATTCATAATATCGCTCCTGTGGCCCTTAACTGTTTAAAACTTACATGAAAATTGAAGCATAATCTATATTATCAGGCAACAGAGAGCAATTGGCAGTTCTCTTAATACATTTGCTCCCTCTAATATCCCTGGTGTTCTGTATGTCTGGTTTTGTCCTTGGATTACAAGTTGATCAAAATGTTTTTCTGGGGGGCATTTTTAGTTGATTCACAATATGCAATACTTGCATGCTTGCCTCAGCCCTGATGATCTATATGGAAAGAGGAATTCGAGGACGAGAATGGAAGGATGGAAGCTGTCCTTAGCCATGTCTTTGAGCATCCTTGAGTGCTCATCAGTTGAGGTTGTGGAAGAGGGAGGAGGAGGTGGTGGTGGAAGAGAGTGCTGCAGCTCTTGAGAGTTGTCATTCCTGGAATCTGATGCCCAGGGTTTACAAGAACAGGGTCATCTTCATTAAATAGACTGACTGGTTTCCTGCAACGCCTTTTATGTTGAAACTTGGGCTTTTATTTTTTTATGGGGTATTCTGGAAAGTGATTCTAATTGACTTTCTCTTGTGGTTTAGCTGCATGTGATACTTGGCAGTTCATTCTCTTCTAAACAGCACTGATCTGGTAATAATTGTTTCTGGCTTTTGTGTTGCCCAAGACCCTCTCATGGGGTCTGATACATACAATAACAGACTGAGTATGTCCTGCCAGACCTTGCCTAGCATTTCAAATGTGTTTATTGCTCATTGTCATAGCCAGTGGACTTGGAGATCCAGCATTGCAGGAATAGCCTGGAAACCAGACCAAATTCTCCCTCATTATCTGAGAACAAGTACAGTTGGAGTAGCTGGAGCAAATAGCACAGCAGGTTACTTCAACAGTGATGCATTTAAGCTCTTTGGGTGTTTCTTTGCAGGAGCTGAAGGCTCTGGTGGCCCAGCACAACGCGAGTGCTTCTCAGCAACCTGGCAGCTCCCGCACCTGCCTCCCAGGCAGCGTCCCCTCCAGCCAAAGCCAGCGCAAGTACCACTTGGAGAAGGTTTTTGTGGTGTCTCAGGCTGGGAACTGCAGAGTCATGGCATACTGTGATATGCTGAGTTGTCTTGTGGTGTCACAGCCTTCTCCACAGTCTACTTTTATTCCTGGTAATTAAGCAAGTCAAGATTTGGGGGTTCATAGGTGAAAGCTAAATGTTTTCTACTTACTCCGTTCTCCTCTCTTCTCTTGCTTGACCTTTGTGTGACTTGTGAACTGGGAGTTCTCCCTGTAGTTCCTCTGCACTGGTAACCTCTGCCTAGCGAGGTTGCTTTTTTCCCCCCATCACTCCCTAAGGCAGAATCTGGCTCCTCTGCCAAAGTGCCACATCCACAGGAAGGTAAAAGATGTCTGGTGCTGTGCTGTGAAGATGACCATTTGCAAAAAGCTGGGTCTTGTGAAAGAATAAGTGGCTAGTGTGCAAATCTTGCAGAGAAGTTTCCAGTGCTTGAGTGAGAAATGCTGCTCCCCACATTGTGGGTGGGTCAATCCATGGGCAGGTAAAGCAAGCTTTAAAAAATAAAAATAAAAACAACAAAAAAACCCCAAAATTAAAAAGAAACTTCTAACTATAAGTGATAGGAGCAGCATTTCCCAGAGAGGAAACAGGAAGCCAAGAAGTCATGGGCAGCTCTGTTTCTGTCTTGCTGTTATGGCCAGGGGTGAGTGACCTGACATCTGATCTGGCACCAACTTGCTTTTACAGTGAAATAGATGTAGCGTTAGGAGTCTGAGAGAGTTTATTTGCTAAGTACTTCAGTGCTTTCTGAATGATGAAACTCAGTTTCTTTGGTTAAGTGTTTGGAGGTTAATATGCCTTATCTAGGCATGACAAAATTGTTTTCTGCATTCAGCTGATGGTATTTTTCTGGCTTTTGGAGCCAGGGAATGAATCTTTGAATGGAGGCTTTGTGGTGGCTCTTGTAGCGCACAGGTTAAGTTCACCTGTAAGCATTCTTTGCAGAGATGTTTGTTCTCTTAAATAGCCATGTAATCCTACTGTGCGTGTTTTTATCTAGGCGAGAATGCTTTTGAAGAAACTGGCTAAAGAGCAGCGGGCTCTTGTAACAAGTTTTGTAACGCTGATACTGCCTTTGCTCTTGCTGGCTGGGATCCCTAAGGATTTAGCCCTGTTGCCATTTGAACTAAAGAACGGTTTGAGGCAGTTGTTACTCAGAACAGCAAATAATTTTTGCATGCTCATCCCATCAGACTTCAGTACAGACAGTGTAGCTCTGGCATAGGATTGCTAGTTCCACATGTATGCCGCTTCGATAACCTGCTTTATCCTTCTGTGACAGGTTGTGGTGTGAAGATGATGAGCGTGGCCAACATGAAGAGCAGTCAGTACATCGCCATCCACAGCAAACAGATCCGGGGACTGGCTTTCGGCAGGCGAGCAGATGGGTTGTTGCTCTCTGCTGCTCTGGACAACACACTCAAACTGACCAGGTGAGCCTTGTGGGGGGGAGCAAGCTGGCCTGAAGGAGTTCTGCTATGTGCAAAGAGCTGGATTGGGTTTTGTTTAGTCTCGCTGTAAGTGTCTTGCAGTACTTGCTATTCTGTTTTTCAAAAGGTGCTGCGAAGACGAAATCAGGGCTGCATATTCTTGCTGCATGTAGGGACTAACAGGGAAAGACTTGTTCATGCTTTCACATCTCTGAGGTGGAGGTGCTATGGAACTACCTGTCTCTGATACTTCTCCTGTGGAGAACTTGGTGGAAGACAAGTAATCTGGCAGGGATTGGTTGAGGGCCAGGTTGTGTTGAGAACACATGTAGCATAATGTAAAGATGTGGAATTTGCTGTCTACTTGGTTTTCTGCTGCTGCACAGAAATGTGAAGCACAGGAACCCGTATGGCATAAAACAGACGCACAGGGTGTTCAGGTTGGGCACTTTTCATCGCTGCACTGATGTTGGCTTCTCTGACTTTAAACTTTTTGCAGAGCATGGAACTCATCTGGCATATGAAATATGTGGACAGTGCTGTTGAGCACGTGTTAGAAAAACATAGGCTCTCTAGAGCTAGCAGAGCCTTAAGGCAGCAGCTTGGAGACTAATTAATTATGCAGAGGCTGAGCAAAAAATGTACAGTCCTGTTACAGAATTTACAGTGTTTTCTTGCTGCTCTTCAATCTTGAGTTTTAACCTCCTTCAGAACTTTGCTGGCAGATGGATTCTTATTGAGTGATATTAACATCCTCATGCACATCAGTGTAGGGTGAGGCAGAGTGTTTCTGTTAGGTGACTGCCTGATCCCAATCATTTCCCAGCAGCGAAGCAATGAAGAGACGCTAATCCTGCAACAAAGATGTAAAGATTGCTTACAAACTTTCCTGTTACTGTGCTCAAGTATTTGCTAGTTAGAATTAAACAAAACTGACTGATGCTAAAGTCAGTGTGTCAGACTTAGAGCCAATGGGGTTGATATTCTTTTCAAGGCTTAATGTGGAAAGGGGTTTCTCATTGCAGTATCTCCTCAGACACTTGACTCCCGTATCTGCCTGGCTGGCTGCATTGGAATTTGCGATCTAGGTCTTGTGCTTGACCTCAGAATGTCTTGGAGTGAAGTGCTGGCTTCAGCAGCATCCTCATACTTTGTCTCCCTCTGAAAGAAAAGGCCCTCTCTGGGCATCTTTCTTCCCTAGTTATTGACTCCATAGTCATCCTGCCAAAAGGAATTATCCAAGATGTCCTTAAGTCTCCTGTTTGGCTTGTAAGTGTTTAAAATAGCAGTGTGACTTTGTTTTTTTTCCTGTTTTAACCAGTCACTGTTCTGATATCAAACTCCATTAGTTTTCCCTAGCAAGGTTTGTTACCCTTTTACATACCTGGGAGCAACCACTTGCTTCTCTGGAGCTCTGAGTGTGATCACCTTTCCCAGGGAGGAACCTGTGTTGTAAAGGATATCCAGAGTTGCTTTAAGTGCTGTTTTCTGTTTCATAGTGTTCTCAGTGTGCCTCTGACAGCGCTGCCTGTTGCAAATACATTCTTCTCTGATGCCAGCTTTGCCTGCTATTCTGGGTTGCACCCCTCTGTGTGTGCCTCCCTTCTTCATTCCACAAATCCTGTTTCTAAAGAAACATCATAAATGTGCTTCTAAGTGTTCTTACCCCACTCATTGTCTCACTCCTGCTTAAACTGGATTCTTTTGACGTATAAGTGCTGTTAGAATCATATACTTGGTTGGAAAAGACCTTTGTAATCATTGAGTCCAATTGTACCTGTCCACTACTAAATTGTGTCCCTGAGCCCCTCATCTTTCAAACGTCTCCAGGTATGGGGACTCCACTGCCCTGGGCAGCCTCTGCCAGTGCCCGAGAACTTTCAGTAAGGAATTTTTCCTAATGTCTGATCTAAACCTCCCCTGGTACAACTTGAGGACATTTTCTCTCGTCCTACCACTTCTTACTTAGGAGAAAAGACCAGCACCTGCCTTGCTACAACTTGTTTCAGGCATTTGTAGATGGTGATAAGGTCTCCTCTCGGCCTCCTTTTCTCCAGGCTAAACAGCCCCAGTTCCCTCAGCCGCCTCTCAGAAGGCTTGTTCTCCAGGTCCTTCGTTGCCCTTCTCTGGATGCACTCCAGCACCTCAGTGTCCTTGTAGCGAGGGGCCCAAAACTGCAGGTTCCTCTCTGGTAAAAAGAGGGAAATAATTAATGAGGAGTATCATTTGAAGAAGTGAACCCTGTCATCTCAGGAATTTGCGGCATTATGGGATTACACCAGAGTCGCTTCTCCTAATTGTTTCCAGAAAAATAACTTAGCTTTCTCTTTCCAGTAAGGCAGCTGAGACCCTGCTCCGAGATTTCCTTTCACAGTCTCCAAAGATCAATTTGGGAAAACAAGCACTGGCCTGGAAGAATTATAAATCACTTGACAATATCCAAGTGATTATTCTGTCTAGATTTTCTAGGTTTATGCCCAGAGGAAAGGAGGAGTTAATTCAGAATTCAGTCTAAAGAGAGATGTTCTGTCTAAAGACTTCAGAAAGCTAGATTTGCTTACCTTAATTATGCTGTTTTCTCATCAGTAGATGCTCGTGCAATGGGCCAACACTTCACTTTTCTTTTGCAGCTTGGCAACAAATACTGTGGTGCAGACGTACAACACTGGTCGTCCTGTCTGGAGCTGCTGCTGGTGCCTTGATGATACAAACTACATCTATGCCGGATTGGTCAATGGCTCCATCATGATCTATGATTTGAGAGACACGAACTCTCATGTCCAAGAACTAGTCCCTCAGAAGTCCAGGTACAGCCTAAGGATTTTCATTCCTCTCAGTCTGACTAATATACACGCTTCCTCCATAAATCACGCAGCAATTGTAACAGCTTAAATTGCTTTATGTGGATCTCTTGTTCAGAAATTCAAATCCAGCACAGATATGAAGTTTGTCACGTTGGTTGCCTGGTATGGGTATAACTTAGTGCTCAGCACCAGCATCTTTTCAAGGTGCGCAGTGGTCAGAAATGGCCTCATCGGTGCAGCCTTAGGAGGAGAACTGGATTTGATTTGGGAAGGGCAAATTGCAAATTACAAGAGGTGTGAGACACTAGTATCTTTGCTACTCAGGGAATGAAATGCTGATTTACATGTATCTGGTAGGTGCTGCCTGATGCCTTTTTAAAATGTAAAGCTTCGTAGTTAAGTTAAATTCCATTTATTCTTGACAAACCCATTGGGATTCCTTGCTTGCAGGACCATGTTGCAGCCTGGTTAGGCTCCTTCTTTGCAGTGTGGTTGGAGAGACTGTAGCTGTGAAGCAGTGTAGCAGAACGCCAGTGTGGCTGCTGCTGGCAGCACTGACTCTTTGCTGGTCACCCTTCCAGGTGCCCCATGGTGTCATTGTCCTACTTGCCCCGGATGGCCTCAGCGTCACTGCCTTATGGTGGAATATTAGCTGGGACCTTGGAAGGAGCTTGCTTTTGGGAACAGAAAGCTGGCAACTCCTACCGGCCTCATCATCTGCCACTGGAACCTGGAGGATGCATTGATATTCAAACAGAGATCAGCACACGGCACTGCCTTGCGACATACAGGCCAAGTACGTAACCATGTGCTCTGCAATGTGCTTTCTGTTCCTTGAGTCCAACAGCAGCGCTGGTTCTCGGGGCATGGCAGATGTGGAGTCGCTGCCCTAGCCAGAGCAATGGGCACATAGATAAGAACTGGCTGAGGGCAAAAGTAGGCAGCTGCAAGGTGGTGTTGTTTGTATTCCTGCAGCTAAAATTGGTTTGCAATTAGATTTTCCAAAGGTTACCATTTTATTTCTGCCATGCAGGTAAAAATAACCCATGCGTGCGTTGTGTGATGATGGAACTGACTTCCAGCCCACTGACAGAGGCTTCTGAAGATGTGGTGTGTTCTTCTAATCCGGTTCAGACGTTCAGTGCTGGGCCCACCTGCAAACTGCTCACCAAGAATGCCATTTTTCAGAGCCCAGAGGAGGACGGTAGCATCTTTGTGTGTGCTGGAGACGAGGCATCTAATTCTGCCCTGGTATCTCTCATTCCTTTTGGTGTTGGGGAGGGTTTTATTGCAGTTCTTGGGAGAGAAGCCTTATCAGTGTCACACTAGGAAAAAAATTTTCACAGAAAGGGTCATTGGGCACTGGAACAGGCTGCCCAGGGAGGTGTTTGATTCACCTTCCCTGGAGGGGTTTAAGGCACGGGTGGACGAGGTGCTGAGGGACATGGTGTTTGATAGGAATGGTTGGACTTGATGATCCGGTGGGTCTCTTCCAACCTGTGATTCTATGAATTGTCTTGTTAGGCATGTTACCCTGCGTAGGTTCATCTGCTGTGCTTGTTGTAGCCGCTTTAACAGTGTGATAGCGTGAGTCACCCAGCGTTAGCCAAGGCCCATGGCCCACATCCAGAGGGGAATGCAGGCAGCACGCCCCTGTTCTCCACCAGAGCAACGCGGCTGGGCACACTGGCACAACTGGGCACTAACTGGTGTAACAGGGACTTCCTGGGATAGCTGATGTGGGCTCTTTAGGAATGACAAGCAAGACAAGGAGGAGGGTCGCCCTTTGTATAGAAAAGCAGCTCTAATGTAGAGGATGAACAATAGGCTGCACAAGAGCTCGTGGTCCAGGGCAGGAGTGAGCAGTCAGGGTGGCATTGTGCAGCGAGTATTGGAGACCCTCCAGGCAAGGTGAGAAAGGGAAAGGGTCCTATAAGTGACTTGAGGACAGCCTTTTCTCTAGAGAAGAAGCTCTGTTTTGGATGAGAGGGGAGAATCCTGCAGTCTTTGACCTTGTCTGTCCCACAGCTCTGGGATGCTGGCAGTGGCTCCTTGCTGCAGAAGCTGCAGGCAGACCTGCCTGTGCTGGATATCTGCCCCCTGGAAGTGAACCAAACCCACCTCCTGGCTACACTGACTGAGAAGACGGTGAAGCTCTACAAGTGGCAGTGAGAGTGGCCCCTGCGCCTTCTTTCCAAATGTGCTGCTGACCAACCCCACACAATCACATGGTCCCTGGCTGCTCTCCTGCACGTGCTGCTTACAGGAGACAGGAACCATTACGGCGCTGCCCTGGCAGTAGATGAGAACTGGATGTACTGGTGCCTGGAGCAATTCCCATCTTTTGTCTTCCATTTTAGGTCTGCTCTTATTTCTTCCGTGCTCAACCTTCTTCAGTCAAACTCTGCAAGGTGCCTCAGCACAGCAATAATTCTTGTGTTGCTGCACTTTCTTCCAGTGTGAATACAGTACAGGGACTTGCAAATATCTTCTACAAATCAGCAAAATAAGAGGAACTTGAAAACCTGAGGCTCCCACTGCACTTTCTCATGGAGTCCTGCTGTGATTACTGGGTGATGAAAAGATGGCAGTATTGGCATCTTGCTGGCAGGGCTGATACTTGGAGTAGAAGCAAGTTCAGTGCTTTAGAGAAGGTACTTTCATGTTCCCTTGAATGTCTAGGGTCAGTTGGCTGTTATTCCCTGGTGAGGACAGACCCTGTTTTGTGTCTATGGAGAGAACAGCCTTGGAAAATCTACAGAGAATCTTTTTGTTCTGCACTGTAATTCCTTAATTCTCTGCCTCTTTTTCCTCCCCCTTCTCTGCTTCACCCACAAGCAAACTTGTGTATTTTGGTTGTGGGAAATGAAACTAGAGAAGTACAGGTAAAGAAGAGGTGCTGCATTCCATGGTGTCCTTCCTCAAAGACAGTCGTGTACGGAAACACTTGGAAAAGAATGCTGCCTGCTTGTTGGGTTTGGGGTTTTTTTTTTTCAGCCTTTTCCCTTTGAGGAACTGGTGGAAACCGAGGGATTTCATCAGCTCACTTTCACTGACCTTTTGCCTTCCTTAAATCATAGCTGCCGGCTCCCGGGCCGCTCACAGAGAGTTTCCAGTTGTCTCTGTGTGCAGCTCTGCTGCAGCTGGCTGGCTTACGTCAGTCTGAGCTCACTGTGTGGGATCGCAGGGCAGGGGATGCGTGTGGCCAGGTACCGTGGACCCTCAGCACTGAGGGGGGTGAGAATGTTTATCTCCAGATCAGATTACGAAACAGGAGCTTTGTTTCATTTTATGTTTAACGAAAGCAGACTTGCAAGGATGATGGAAGCTGTGAGACTAGTTCCCTCCAGCCATGGTAAGCAGCATCCATCCAGTTTGGATCCAGCATGCTCTTAAACTCCCAGAACCATTTTATCTTCTGAAGGCTCAGGCTTGCACAGTATGATCCTGTAGCTTTACCTCTTAAAAATGAGATTGAAATGATCTCTGCTTAACTTTATATATTTCTGTATAGTATTTTGTTCCTATATTTTTATATACTGTAAAAATAAAATGTTTATAGTTCTCAGATATAGCTGGTGCTGCCGTACTTTAAAAGTATGTCTTGGCGATACACACTGTGTATCTTGTGAACGTAAGCAAGCATCCCAGTGTGCAGGTAAATTTTCTACCACTTCATAGCGTTGCTGAGTCGTGCTGGCTTGAGGAGACGTTCAGCGAGTGGAGAGTCCTTGCTGAACCACGCTGCTCGGACCAGGTGAGGGGACGGGGCTGAGCAAAGTTCGTCTGGGACATCCCATTACCTGGAAATAAGCTCATTGAGGTTGAGACTTTTGGGCATTTTAATAATGCTCAGGAATAAAGGGTTTGAAAGAAAATCACTGGGACAAGGTCTCTGGTAATGCCAGCAAACACCAGAAGGAGCAGGCTCCTCCCTGCCAACTTGGTGCAATGAGCTGCCTGTTCTCAGCTGTTCCAAGGCATCCTTTATGCTAGTCAACTCCAACCCCTTACTCTGACAAGAAACTTGGAGAACCTTAAACACATTCAGGAAAAGGAATGGAGGCTTCTCAGATTTGATTGTCTAGGTAGTGCTTGTTTTCTGCATTGTATCTCTTATTCCTGCAGTATGAACTAAAATGCAGTTAATCATAGAGGATGACACTCCCATGACCTTTCAGTTTTCAAATTCAGAGTTAAAAAAAACTTCCAAAGATTTGAAATGCAAAGAACCTTGCAACATTGTCCTAGTGCCAGGTTTGCAGGAGGCTCCAAGAAGGAGCACCTAAATTGCATGCGGAAAGCCATCAGCATCAAGGGCTGATAAAAGGTCAAATGGGTTAATTAAATATTTGCTCATTTCTGTGTGGAGTCAAAGGGGCAGATTCTGGGATGGAAGGAAGGAAGAAGAAAAGGATGCAGGCAGCTGTTGTTAGAGGCTGAGCCGTTTCACGGCTGCGTTAGGCAATGAGCCACTGTGTGTTTCTGTCTCCAGGAAGATTTTGTTATCGTGGAGCAGGGCAGCCCCTTGGCAATTTCTGTAGTGAATCTGATGTGAGGTGGTAGGTAAAGCCAGGCAGCGCCATGGCTCCTGCAGATGGGGCCTCGCTCTCTGCTGTGCACAGTTTGGTATCTTTCTTATCTTGTTCGGTATCTTTTTTCCCAGGCTGTTGTGGGAGAGCAGCTTTCCTCATTTTAATTCTTGTCAATCCAGAGGGATGGCATTGGCTGGAGGTGGCCAATAATTGAAGCCCCGCAGCCCTTGGTGCTCCCTGCAGTGTCGAGGGCAGCAGGCTGGGAGGGAGAAGATGGATTCAGAAGGAGCCAAGCTTTCTGGAGAAACCAGAGTCAGAGGGAGCTGAGCTTTTCAGAGAGGGTCTGTCCTCTTCATGTCCCTCTGCCAGAGCTGATCCAGCCTTAGCTTGTGGAGCAAGCAAAGGCCTGGACAGGAAAGGATGAGGAGGCAGCCAGCTCCCTGCCTGCTCCTGGCTTCCACCCCTTGAGGACTTGGCTACCATAGCAGCCTCCCTTGCATTTTAGCTGTGAAGAAGCAAGCGCAGCTTGGTGTGTGTGCCTGCAAGGCAGGTCCTGCTAGCGGACGGCTTGGCTCTGGCTGTGCCTGCTGCTTCCTAGAGGGTGGAAAAGCAGCTATTTTGTGTGTCCCAAACCAAATTGCACTAAACCAAGGCAATGCAGCAAGTGAAACAAGCCACTTAATCTGAACCTTGTTTCACTGAGGAAGCTGAAGCATCAGGATTTGATTTAGTTTTGCTTTTTGTTTTGTGAAGAGACATGGCAAGATTTGCTGCTTGTGTAGATTAGCAGGTTTTCTACCGAGGCAGTAAATTCCTTAACAGATCTGGGTCTCTGCTGGTTTGTCACGGTGAGAAAACAAGAGGAAAAGGAGTTCGGGGAGGAGGGAAAGGAGAGAGGGGAAACAAGAGAACGAACAAGCAAAGCCTCATCCTGTTGGGCTTGATTTGCATCGAATGCCAGAGGTGGTAGATGTGAAAGAACAGATTTCACTGCCAAGAGAGGCAAAGAGAGGGGCAGGGCCTCCCCTGCTGGGATGGTGGGACTTGTGACTTTCTAGTAGCAAATCTTCAGTATAGGCTTTTCCCTTCTACAATGTGAATTAGCAGAGTGCTCAGGCACTGTGTGAGTCTGGCTGCATCCCTAATCCTTGCAGTGGTGCCTGCAAAATTGAGAAGTGTTTGCAGCGCCTTGGGACTGGGACTGTCCCTCTGCAGAGCTGCTGTCATCCCCTGCGAGCACTCAGCCTACAACATCAAGCATGTTGGTATAAGCAGCCTCCCTGACTTAAGATAATGATATTTATCATTGGTTTTTTGCTTTTAAGGTAAAGATATTTAGAGATAATGCTGGGAAGACAAAAATGCCTTGTGCTTCTCTGTTAAAGAAGATGGGCTGCACTGGGATGAGCTGGGGGTGCCCCAGTATGACAGAGCATGTGGGTGCCTGCAGTAAATAACTGCTCCAGTACAGGGGAGGTCTTGAAGCCGTAAGGGCAAATCTTGGAAACACAAAGGATATGCGAGATGCTAATTTCAGTGATTATCCCACCCAGTGTAGTGTAATATGAGGGTCCGAAGGCTTAGTCTCATATAGGGTCCAGTGTGGTATTTCTGCTAACGGCAGAGGTCGCAGTAGGGTGAGCGAACCCCTGTGCCTCAGGGCGTCAAGCTGGCAGCAGCACTGAGTGCTCAGGAAAGCAAAAGCAGGATTGGGAAAGAACTGTGGCAGGAAAGGCTGGGAAATAGCCCATGTGGTTTTTGTAAAGGCAAGTGCAAACTGCAACACGGAGCGGCATAAATAGCGGAGAGGGGGGCGACAGGCTCTGCAGGAACCGCCTGGGGCTTCTGATGCTTCATGTCTCAACAGCATCACATGTGGGGAAAAAAAACCCTCATGTCAGGCTGGATGAAGAGTTGAGTGGAAGAAGCACGAAGCTCTCCATGCGCTTAATGTGCATGAGGTTGGAGCTGCAATATTGTCTCCTGTGTGTCAACAGCCTCCCCAGAAGCTAAAATCCTCTGGCCCTCTGGTTATTTTTTTTCTTACCATGAATGAGCAGTGGTGCTACAGGAGAAAGGCCAAAACAGAGTAGGCCTGAACTTGTGCCTGCTGTGCAAGTAACACATGAAATAGCAGGCCTATGTTGCTGCTTAGCTGTTGAGGAAAAGCACTGAGCAGTGGCAGTAATGAAGCACATGAAGTTTCTCTGCAATGGCATTTATTGGTGGAGATGATCACCAGTTAGGAAAGGCGGCGCTGAAGTTTTGAGGGAACCTTGGCATTGGAGGGAGCCAGTCTGTATGCAAGGGAGAGGCCTCAGTGTGCTGCCTGGGGACAGAGCTGAGATTCAGCCCGCTGTCTGTATCCAATTAAGAACTGGAGCAGCATCTCTGCGTGGACCAAGGGAGAGCTTTTCTTCTCTGTGAGGTAGCGAGCTGGAGGGTGAGGATGCTGCTGGAAAGGGGCAAGAGGCTCAGCTCGGCTCACCCTTGCCTTGCTCTGCGATGCTGGGGGCTGTATAAATGTATTTTTTTGCCTGAAGTGGCAAGATGCAAGTGTGCTGCCTGCTACAAAAGATGATGACTGCAAGCACTTACTGCAGCACCCACTGTCTGAGAGGGTTGCTGCTAAAACCCTTAAAATGTGGCAGCCTGTACCAAGGGAGAGGGGCTGCTGCTGCAATGAGCTGCTGGGGTTATTGCAGTGGCAGAGATGTTGCTATGTGCACAGAAATATCTCTTCCTTGTTTAACTTGCTGTGTGGATGTGGTGAGCAGAGGGCTTTTTATTAAATGCTTATTTAATGGTGCATTATGCAGGATGTTAAAACTCAAAGTAGGGAGCAAGTTACCTGTAAGCATGGGATGGATGTTCAGCAGAAGGACATGGGTGGCTGCTGCTGCTCCTCATCAAAAACTGAGCCTCTGGAGTGCTTCTGAAGGTGTGGGAAAGAGAGGAGAGTCATAACCCAGTTCTGCTGCTCCCCCCCATCCTTGCCCTGCAACAGAGGAAGGAGCAGAGCCAGCTTTTCAACTGAGCTCACTCTTCAAATAACTCCATCTGAGCCAAATGGGCTGGATTTTGCTGGGTTTCTTTTTAAGAGTTCCCAGCTGTGTGGCCTACAGGTGCCAGCACAAAGCCACTTACCCAAGGGCTGTGTCCCAGCATGACACTTGAATGCAAAAAGTGCGTGGACCTTGCCAGCTGACCCCCCACCCCCCTCTCCTGCCTTTGTCTCCACTGTGATGAGGCAGCTGCAGGTTCATGGCTGAGGTGGGCTCCAGGCTGCTGACAGTGCTCTAGAAGCTCCTGCTCTGGGTAAGATGGCTTGTGCCATTCCTAAAAGAGGGGCTTTCCCTAGGCAGCCTGGGCAAGCTCTGCTTCACCCACTGTCACAACCCCAGGGAGTGGCCTGGCACCTAGGCAAAAATGCTGGGGAAAACTGCTCTTGGAGTCAGCCAGGCTGACTGAGATGCAGCTCTCTCTGTCTGTCCTTTCCATCTGCTATTGGAAGCAAAGCTGGGATTTTTGGGCAAATCTATCCCAGGAGGATGCTGTGAGCTGGCCTGATAAGATTCTGCTGCTAGGAGAAGGAAAGGGCACTCAAAAACCTGTGCTTGCTGTGCTTCCTCTGTCCCACTGCTGCTGGCCTAACACCTGGACAGGTATTTCTGTAGTGTGAAATTGAGAGGTATGACTGCGCAGCACTCCAGCGAGGCTGTGGGGTTGCAGGCACTGATTTTAGGTGATCTATCACCTCAGCACAGGAAGCACATAGAGGTGTCAGAGCAAGTCCAGAGACCATGAAGATGATCTGAGGGCTGGAGCACCTCCTCTACACGGATGGACTGAGAGTTGGGGTTGTTCAGCATGGAGAAGAGAAGGCTCTGGGGAGACCTTAGAGAAGCTTCAACTGCTGAAACGGTCTGCAAGAAAGCTGGGGAGGTGCATTTGAGCAGGGGGTGCAGGGGCAGGACAAAGAAGAATGGGTTTGAGCTGAAAGAGGGGAGATTGAGATGAGAGTTGAAGAAATGTTCTTCTGTGAGAGGGGGGAGGCCCTAGGGAAGCTGTGGCTGCCCCATCCCTGGGAAGGAGCCTCTGATCCAGTGGGAGGTGTCCCTGCCCAAGGCAGGGGCTGGAACTGGATGGGCTTTGAGGCCCCTTCCAACCCAAACCGCTCTGGATTCCATGAAACTCCCCATCCACCTCCCCCTGTTTCTCTGTTGCTCTGCTCCGGGTGGCCCCTGCCCTCCGAGCCACCCCGCGCGGCTGCGAGGAGCCTTGCGGCTGCCGCGGCGCCGCGGGCTGTAATGGCGGCCGCGAGCCAAGATGGCGCCTCGCCCTCCTAGGAGACGGCGGGAGTTGGGGGGGTCGCGGGAACGTGGGCGGGGCCAAGGGGGCGTGAACTGTAAGGGCGGGGCTAAAAGATACCGGGGCGGGGCCAGGTCTACGAGGGGGCGGGGGCACGTAGGCGGGGCCAGGGTTGTGGGCGTGACCAAGACAAGCCTCACCCCGCGTCACGAAGGGGCGCTCCCATCGGGGCGGGGCCACGCTTAGGCCACGCCCCCCTCCTCGGGGCCCAGGGGGCGTGTCCCTCGGCGCGGTGATGTCAGACGCCGCGTCGATTTGCATACGGCGTGCGTGGCGGGCGGCGCGCCGGAGGTGGCGGATCCAAGATGGCGCCGTGCGGACGTGTCCGGGGCCGCTGCCCGCGCCCCGCGCTGCTGCTGCTGCTGGCGCTGGCGGCCCGGCCCGCCGCCCCCGGCCCCGCCAACCCCCCCGGCGCCGCCGCGGGGCCCGCCGCCCCTGCCCTGCCGGGGCAGGCCCCGCGCGGCTCCCGCGGCGTCTCGGGCGGCGGCGGCTGGAAGCTGTCGGAGGAGGCGGTGTGCCGGGAGGACGTGGTGCGGCTCTGCTCCAAGCACAGCTGGGCCAACAACCTGGCCGTGCTCGAGTGCCTGCAGGACGTGCGCGAGGTGAGGGCCGCGACGCCCGCAGGGGGCCGCCTTCCCCCCGCCGCCGCCTCAGCCCGTACAGCGCTGCTGCTCGTCGTCAGCCGCTCCTCTTCGGCCCCGTGCGCTGCTCTCCTGGCCCCTGCGCCGCTGCCCTCTGACATCGCTGCTTTATTTCACGCGCCGCTTCTGCTTGCCTTAACGCGTTGCTGCTTCACGTCGTACGGTGCTTTCTTTTACCCCGCTCTTTGCTTTTTTACCCTGTGTATCGCTGCTTATAACCCCCTCGCATCGCTGCTTCACCCTGTGCACCGCTGCTTCCTTGCTCCACACGTTCCTACTTTATCTCGTGCACCGCTGCTCTTCTATCCTTTGCCCCGTGCCTTGCAGCTTCGCAGCATGCATCGCTGCTCTTTTGCCCGTGCATCGCGGCTTTCTTACCCCTTGCAGCGCTGCTTTACTCCGTGCCTCACCGCTCTCTTGCCCTGCTGCTTTATTTCCTGCACCGCTGCTCTTTTTACCCCCGTGCATTACTGCTTCGCATCATACGCTGCTCCTCTTTTACTCTGTGTAGCTCTTTTGCCCCCTGCATTGCTGCTTTATTTCGTGCACCCTTTCACCCTGTGCCCTGCTGCCGCTTTGCATTACTACTTCGCGTCGTGCACTGTTCCTCTTTTACCCCGCGCCTTGTTCTTTTACCCCGTGTATTGCTGCTCTCTTTCCCCGTGCGCTGCTGCCTTGCCCTGTGCATTAGTGCTTCACGTCATGCACTGCTCCTCTTTTACCCCATACGTTCCACTCCTGCCCCGTGCACCACTGGTCCTCTTTTTACACCATGCGCTGATGCTGCTTTTACCCCATGCACCAATCTTGCCCCTTGCCTTGCTGCTTTATCTCATGCATTGCTCTTTTCCCCACGCGCTGCTGCTCTTTTTAAACCGTGCTTTGCTGCTTCGCCTCGTGCCCTGCTCTTTTAACCCTGTGCATTGCTGATCTTTTATACCACGCCATCCATCTTTTGCCCCGTGCCTTGCTTCTCCTTCATCCCCTGCATTTCTGTTTCACGGAGCAGGGTTTGCCTGTGCTTGCCGCCTCGTGTGAGGGCCAGAGCCAGGAGAGGAGCCTCTCGCCCTGCTGGCCTCCCCCGGGGTGGCTTTGTTTTGGCTTTGTCGCCTCGCAGCGTTTTCTGCTCTCAGAGCTCTGGGAGGGGGCTCTGCCAAGCAGTGCTGAGGCAAGTGCCGGGCTGGTAGAGGCAGCGAGGAGGTGGCTTCTTTCAGGATGAGGTTCCCACAACCTGAAAGCCCAGCTGCAGCGATGGCTGGTGTCCAGTGCCTGATTGCACTCGTATCAAACTAGATAAGCAGTCTAGACCTGGCTTAGTTTACACAGGGAGGTTGGCTGCAGTGATCCATTAGTTCCAGACGTCTGTCCTGAGCCGTTTAAGTCTGGCTCAAGGAAAAACTGAGGTGCCACCTCAGAGCCTTTTCTATCCCTATCTTTTCATTCCCTGTCCTTATGCAGTTTGAAACGGCCTTTGGGGGAAGCGTCTTTGAGCTGTTTTGGTGTTGAGGTCTGTCTGGTTCTTGGTTTCTCTTCTGTGAAGTCCAGGAATGTTAGGCTGGGACGATTTTAATGGTGTTTTACTAAGTGGGAATGCAGTCGGGAAAACCCTGTGCTGGTTTCTCATCCGTATTGCAGAGACAGCAGATGGCAGTGACTTAATGGGTACGCTCATCAAGGGGAGTCTTGGACCAGTAAGTGCCAGTGATTACTTCCTGGCTTAAAATCCAAAAATAATTTAGGTTTTTATCTAATTTTGTGTTCTAATTTTGGGCAGGTAGCTTATAGTAAGCATATTAAAGGAGTCCTGATGCAACATTTCCTAGAGTTATAAAATACTCGGGTATTTGCTTTCTGCGTAACTTGTCCCTTGCTGTTTTCTCCACCTGTCTGGGACCTCTTGGAGCTCCTGTTAGGGAAGCAGTGTCTCTTGGTTGATCTTGGAAGCTGCGCTGGAAGGAGGTGGCTCAGAAGCCTGCCAAAAAGGCAAGATCTTGTCCTTTCTTTCCAGTGGTGCAGCCCCTCCCTTCTCTCCTGTGCTTATTGTTTTTCTGCCATTTTACCTTGTTATCATCTACTTTATCAGCATTCTGCTCGAATAGTTTAGTCATTAAACCCAGAGCAAGGTGGGCGCGGGTCTAGGGCACAGGGCTGTGCAGGGCGAAGCAAAAGCTGAAGGAATGCCTTGCATCACACTTCGTTTTCAGCAAGTACAAGCGCTGACATTGGTTCTGCATGTCTCGTGATAACTCCCCTGTCTTTTAAATATTATGTATTGCTTGTGGTTTTCCTCTTCCCCTCTCAAAGCCAGCCTTGTTGTCAGGAGCTTGCTGGCTGTTGGTCTCGTCTAGCTGTAATGCTGTCTGATATCCAATGCTGAAGGTGAATTTTTTCCTGAGATGACATCCCAGGCATCAATAGGACGTCTCGGGGTTGTTTTGGATTGAGTTTTCTCTCTGAAGGTGCCTGTCTGCAGCCTTGTTCTTATTTGTCTGTCAGCCTGCAAAAAGCAGTGTCAGCTGGTCTTAGGCTCGACAGTTTGCCTGCCTGACCGCAGATGTGTTGGGCTCTGTGTAGAAATACAGAAATGACTTCCTGGAGTGCTGCTCTGAGAAATCCAGTTAGAATAACTGACTTCTACGTATCCCTCCAGTTTAACTCTGGATATTTAGACTCTAGTTAAGAGTTATGGGCTGTAAACGTTGTGTGGCACATTGGGTCATAGGGAATGGGGTCAGATGTTGCCTCAGATGTTTCCTTGGCATTGGAGGTAACGTAGAGGAAATAAGTGCCATGTTACTTGTTACTGGTATAACTTTTTGAGTTTTAACCCTAGTGCATCTGGCAGCTTGTTTGGACAAAAGCAGAAAAGTGACAATTAGTTTTGAAGTGGTCTAAATCACCTAAGCCTGTTTAAAAGAAGTTGGGCTGTAGTAAATGGCAGATTTCGGTGAGTTGGTCTGTGTGTGTAAGTCTGGGTGAGGACACTTTGAATACTGCTTTGCTACAAGTAGATGAGATTTCTATATATGCTTTGGAAGCAACCCTTTTTCTATAGGTGCATTAGATGATCTTACTTTTCTCATAAGAACTATTCCTCTAAAAGTGGAGAAACTTTCAGTTTCAAATTGTGAGTGTGGCTAAATTCTGTTAACGTTATCAGCTGGTTTTTTTGTTTTCTTCTTAGTACAACACAGAAAAGCTAGGACACTTTTAAATTTGGATAACCAAGGGAAACAACTACTCGAAACTTTTCTTTTGAGCCTATAAAGTACAGAGGAGAGAGGATGTGTTTGCTTTGTTAGCCAGTGTGAGTATAATCACATTGTTTCAGTATCTGCTGGTTTGTTATTGTGGATGTTTTTGAAGTTAAGCCCTCCCTTGTCGTTGCTGGGTGGTTCTGTATCTAAAGGATGGGAGTGCTGAGTCTGTGCTTGACTGGTACAGGAGCCTGGCTTGTATGGTGAAAGTTGAGAGAAGCTGTTTAACACATATATTCCAGAAGGAATCATTTGAAACAAAAGAAAAGCTACCTAAACCCCCAAATCCTGAATTTTAAAGTTTTGGCATGTACTTGCAGACCACCAATTTAAAGTGTTATTGATGCAGATATAGAAGTGGTGCACATTTCTTGGGTTCTTTTTTAAAAAGTTGGACCCCTAGCCTGGTTTGTAGTACTTCACTGCTGATTTTCCACCAAGTGAATGAAAAGCTTCATTGACATGGTGCCAAGTCCCCTTCTGCAGGTGCAGAACTCTTCTGTGTTTCAGGTTGTTCAGCTGTTTGAAAGGTAGAAATCAAGGGGTGCTTTACTTTCGCAGGAGAAGAGTGTCAAGGATGCTCCATAGTTAGGGGAAGTAGTGGTCTGAGCCAGTTAGCTTAAATGTCTTTGACTATAACCAGAAAACGAAATCAAAAGCAGAGCTTTTGTGTTTTCCAGATGAATTGATTTCCTTCTAGGTAAAATTATTTGTGCACTGGATAATTACTGTTTTGAGTCACTTAAATTTTGTCATTGTTTTAATTGTTACCTGAATAACTTTATGCCAAGATATGGAAAAATTAGAGCAGGGTGGCATATAGTTCTGGCTTTCAAAGATGTGATTTAAAGTGCTGATTTTCTCAAACTGTTCTGTTTGCTCGCCTGTTTCTAGAGAAACTAAAGAGCTTGCGTTTCACTCAGCATTGACTGTGGCCTCTGAGCACTTTTTATGGGCTGCTTATTAAACTAATTTTTATGGTGGTTATAGTATAAATAAACCCATGAAATATTAATATATTTGCTAGGTAAAAGAATTTGCATGATTAATGACAATTTGCATTTAAAGCACGACTGAGTTGCTGAATTTGAGGTAGGAAACGTCAGCAGGTATGAAAATACCTTAACCAGTGTAGCGCTTTCTTCTGGCTTATTACTGAGCATAATTTTAATGCTAAAACAACTTTAGGTCTGATTAATCAGTGCATTATCTTGATGTCATAATTGTCAAGCTTTACTTGCGTTGTGCTAGTAAAGATTATGCAATATTTAGGGTATATATGTTCCATTGATATAATGCTAATACATTATAGGCTACATGAGTTTTCTAAGATCCAGCAGTTGGGGTCAAGTTGGGCTTAGAGGGTAAAGTTTTGGCCTTTTATTACTTTCTCCATCCTAATGGGTTCCGTTTCTTTGGTAGCTCCTTTATGCGCAGACAGCATAATTGAGCTTGAGTGCTCTGCTCTCTGAGAAAAATAAGGCTTTCTTAACATCGAGGATTGGTTAAGAGCAGAACAAGTCAATCTTTAATAGCTGTATGTTTTATGAATAGGGTTTTTTTCCTGTTGTTTCAGATGCATAATCAGTGTAAAAGGCCAGGAAAATCACTTGGCGTGACTTGCAGACTAGGAAATGGGTTGGCAACTGGCATGTTTCTTGTATATGAGTGTTTTATGCCTCCCTCAATATATACCTGAGCTCTTTAAGGGGTCTGATAAAATGCTGCTGGTGAAATTACTTAAGTGTTAAGATTATAGATGGAAAAGAGAAACCAGGCAATAATGTGTGCTTCGAGTCTTCATCTCGCTTGGTAATACTGTGGTTGTAGGAAAGGTTGTGTGCTCAGTCCCTGTGCTTGTTCTCTGCTTTTCCTACTTTCTTGATAAAGGGACTGGAAATGTGAAGGCCTCCCTGGAGTTTCATAGAATCTTCGAATAACCAGGTTGGAAGAGACCCATCGAATCCAACCATTCCTATCAAACACTAAACCATGTCCCTCAGCACCTCGTCCACCCGTCCCTTAAACCCCTCCAGGGAAGGTGACTCAACCCCCTCCCTGGGCAGCTGGTCCAGTGCCCAATGACCCTTTCTGTGAAAAATTTTTTCCTAATGTTCAGCCTTTCTGGTTGCACTGAGGCAGGTAAGCGCAATCCATCACAATAGCTCAATTTATTTTAGTTTTTCCCCCTCTTATCTCTGTAATTTATTGAGTTTGAAGGGCAAAGGTTTCGTTTTGCCTCAGCGTGTGACATTATCTCATATTTGAGCACACAGTCATGTTTTTTCCGTCTCTTGAAGCTTTCCCACATGCAGGGGGAGGCTGGCATTTCAAGTACCTTTTTGAGAATCTGGGCTGTGGCAGCAAATGGCAGTTTCCCTGTCCGGAGCTGTGAGGAATTGAGGCCGTGGATAAACAGAGCACGAGGATGGGCCTGATTTTAGAAAACGCACATAGTCAAGTCTTACTCTTTGCTGAGTTGGCGATATCCTACGGTGCATATAGTTTATTTTTGTCCTATGAGGCCCCTCAGCATTCTCCCTGGCTTTCAGGTGAGCCCTTTTCAGCAGGAACAGCCTGTTTCTCGGGGTGATAAGTGTGGAGTGGCGGGACAGAGGCTGTTCTGGTTTTCTACTCATTACTATTGCAAAGGAGTAGGCAGTTAGTATTCTGGTGATGTTCTTACAGTGCCTACAGCATTATCATCTAGTTCAGATACTGACACGCAAAGGGTTTTTTTTTTTTAAAGGCAATGATCAGAAACCTGGAAAATGTACCTTAAGCCTTGCCAAGGGCTTTGCTTACACTCTTCCTTTTTTCTAAGGGATATTGACCTGGTGATGATTCAAAGCCACCTACCTGTACAGGGCATGGGAGTTTAGAAACTCTTACATCCTTAAAGGAAAAAATAGAATTCTTACCCATAGTTGAAGTTGAGCTAACTTAAAGTAAAAATGTGTTGCGATGTTAAAAGATTGAGTTAATTATTGGGCTGTAAGTGGATGCTAGACTATACAAGCTGAAGCCCGTGTATCCGTATTGGAAATTTCTAGAGACTGTTCTGTCTCAAACTGAATTTAATGAATTTAGACTGGATGGTGGTAGATGCAAATCATTTGAATGGTCAAGACTTGTCCCTCCTGCTTCTAAAATTCCTAAAATGGAAGATGGCTCAATCAAAATCAGTGGAAGAGAGGAATCGGTCTTAGGAGGAAGGGACTGAGATGATTAAGTTTTGAAAAAACTGTATGAGTGACAAAAGAAAATTATGGAGACAAGGCTGGAACACTCTCTGAAGCTGCTTCTGAGGCTTGGTTTCTTAACTGAGACTAGACACATTTTTGTTCCAAAGTTCTTGTTTTCCCTTGTGTTCAGCGTGAGCACAGTTTCCTCTTGGCTTTTGTAGTTAAATCTCAAAGTAATATTCTAAATACACTTTCAAAGTCTAATTTGTGTTTATGTTTGTTACTTTGGCATCAGCCTTTGGCTTCATATCTGGATGCAGAAGTACATTTTTCATCTTACTGAGGCTGGATGTGAGCTGTGAAGGGTGAGGTGAGCTCTTTCCTGCTAGGTCCTGGACTTACAGTCTTGTGAACAGAGCATTAAGCGCAGGTTCTTCGTTTTCCATATTCCAATCTTAACAGTTGCTGCACTTCTGCAAATCTGAGGGAGATATTTTTGTGGTTTTGGTGATGGGTGGTTTGGGGGGTTTATTAATTTTTTGCATTTCTTGGCGTGCTGATACGTGTGGTGGCTGGTTATATCTGTTTGGCTTAATAAAAGGGATTATCTTCTGCGTCCTCGGATAAGCTGGTGTTCCTGGCCTGCTGCAGCTGAGAGAAGGAATGGCACTACAAGGGGAGAAGTAAAGTTTGATGCAGGCTGCGCTTGGCTCAGGATGAGCTGGGGAGGCCGTGTTATGCAGAGATCCTGTTATTGGGAGGTGATTTTCGGAGCCAGGGAGCCAAATGTTTCAAAAAGCAGAGGCTGGCTTGGTTGAGACAGGAGGCAGGTACGGCTGGGCTGCGTGTTCCCTGCTTGCATCCTTACCTCCCTCATTCTGGAGGGAAGAAATCTTTCCAGCTCTGCCGGGTTGTCGTAGTTGGAACAGGAGAGATTATCCTACGTAAACTATGTGTTGTCTTTATTTTCTAATATAGAGATAATTTCTAGAGGTTCTTTGTAGTGTAGCTTTCATGTGTGTTGGCGCCACTTTTCTTGGTGGGCTTTGCTTATTTTGGTCTTTTGAAAATCGATGCTTACTTTTGAAAAAGCTTCATATATATTCGTTGTAACAGTCAGCCCCAAAGAACTGGATGAATAGAAGGTCTAGGTAATTCCCTTTTTATTTGACGTCTTGCCTCAAAATAGTTTTTTTGATCTTCTGACTAATTTAGTTTTGAGGTATGAAGTTGGTTGCTATGGCATTAAAAAATTTCAGTTCAGTTAGCTGATCATTTGTGACCTCATGGGATGCTTTGGTTTAGAAGGGCAGTGAAGCTGGTGAAGAGGTTGGAGAAGAAGCCTTGTGAGAGGCAGCCGAGAGCCTGAGGCTGTTAGCCTGGGGAAAAGGAGGCTGAGAGGAAACCTTGTCACTCTCTAGAACTGCCCCAGAGGAGGTTGTAGCGAGGGGGTGAGGGGGTGCCGTGAGGGGGTGCCGGTCTCCTCTCCCAAGTGACAGGACAAGACGAAATGGCCTCAGGTTGCGCCAGGGGAGGTTTGCATTGGGTATTAGGAAAAAATTTCTTTGCCAGAAGTGTTATCGGGCACTGACAGAGGCTGCCCAGGGAAGCGATGGAGTCACCATCTCTGGAGGTATTTGAAAGACAGGTAGATGTGGTGCTCAGGAATATAAGTAGTGGACAGTTACAGCTGGGCTTGATGATCTCAAAGGTCTTTTCCAACCAAGTGATTCTGTGGTTTTCTGGATGTTCAGTTTATCGGTGTCTGTAATAGCGTGTTAGGTGACTAGCAGAGATCCTCCCTTCCTCAGGTACCAAACTGTAGCATAACTGCAACCTCTCTTCATCCAGGCACTATATGAAAACCCAGCACTATTCTGCTCTTGAGGTGATGTTGATTAAAATCTGCTTCCTGGCATGCCGGTGTCTGAATGTCCACAGTTCAGCGCTGAGGGGCTTCCTTCAGTAGTTGAAGAGGACTCTGTTTTCTCAGCACTGCCTTTTTGAGGGTGTAGTGCCTGAATTTTATTTTTCCCTTTGGATAGGTGTGTCTTGTAGCTCTCTCAGATTTGCGACCTTAGATTTCGCACATTGCATTAAAATGCATTACTTGGCTTTAATGTTTAAAATTTTTCTGTGACTCAGATGGGACGTTTGATGTCTCTAATATTGTCACTGCTGTGGCTTAAGATGAGTGGTGCACATCCAATGTCCCTTTATCCAGGTGACAACGTAGGCATAAATGAACATTAATCATGCAGGACAGGAAGGTTTATTTGCAACATTTATTATTATTTGCATCTTTGCCTGAAACAACGCATAAGAAGGGATGAGGTGACAAAAAGATAGTATTTAAATGTGGGAAATATTGCTGGTTTTGCTACAGACCTGAAGCATTTATCTTTTGCAGTTAGTGGTAGAACTGTGTGCTCTTCTGTGAAAAACTTACTGTAGTTTCCTTGTTTGATTCTCAGGAGTTCTGAGTGTCTTCTAGAGAACACAGCTTGTTATGATGATATAATTAAGCATTTATATGTAACAGGGTAGGTTAATAACAAATAGCTATTCCAGCCCTGCTATGCAAAATCATTCAGGCAAATGTGCTGGCTTTGGTTTAAAAAATAGTGCCGAGCTTAATCTGGTGGCAAGTTTGCTGTCTGGATCTCTTGAATCTCAACAGGAGGCTCAGCAGCCTTCATCCTGCTCAGTAGTTTGCTAATTGAGACTTTCTTTTCTAGAGTGTCCTGGTAGCCAGGGTAAAATACTTTTCATAATAAGTTTTTGTAGAATTGAGGAAAAAAGGCTGCAAAACTTGCTTGGCTTGTAGACTTTCTGTAACTGTCCATACTTGATTTTGAGCCAAGTCGACTTTTGTTACGCTGTTTTCCGCTGAGTTGAATAAGATCTTGAAGAAGTTTACAGCAAGTTGTTTCATTTTCAAATTAATTTTTTACTTATGTCAACACCTGTGGCCTATCTACGTACATCATAAAATCAGAAAAACTAACCGCCTTCAAGTAAAATCACTGCAGCACCGCAGCTGTCGTAATTTACAGCCTGAATAGTTTGTGAGACTGCAATTCTTGAACCATGTCCAAGGTGATTCAAACACATTTATATTAGCGTGGTCCTCATGTTGATTTAAGACAGGCTGGTCCAGCTCTGTTTTCTGTTGACACAAGGTCCAGAGTAAATGCAGGTGGAGAGAACTGTTCACTGTGAGTTTCATTTGTCAAGCATTCTATTTGGCTCTTTCCGTGTCGCATTGACCCTGCTGCTTTTTTTTCATTGTTGCTTTTGAGCTGATGGTAGGAGTGCTGTACTTTTGGTGTGTTGATATTTGAGATCCGTGAGGGGTGAGATGCTGGATTTTGCTGTAATACAGCTATTCGAATTCATGATGACATGTGTCTTACCCTGCTGAGGTGTGGAGAGTCGACTGCATTATCAAGGAGTGTGTTGATGCAGTCAACCTTCCCACTAGTCTTCAGACCAAAAGTTTGTTCTACTTTTCAGTAACGTGCTTACATTACAGGTGCTGTCATTAGAGAAGCTTGGAAAGGTCTTTGAGCTGTGTGTTATAGTTGGCAACCAGAGCTGTGTTCTTAGTAAGCAGTATAGAACAACATACAAAAAAAACTTTTTAGGCGCTGTGGAGCTGGAGAAACTCAATATGCTGTAAAGTGTGGTTTGAATGGGAGATTTCTTATGGCAACCTTGAGACCTCATCTAGACTATTGTGTCCAATTCTGGAATTCTTAACATAAGAAGGAGATGGAGCTGTTGGAACGGGTCCAGAGGAGGCTACAAAGATGATCCTAGGGCTGGAGCACCTCCCATACGAGGACAGGCTGAGAGAGGTGGGATTGTTCAGCCTGGAGAAGAGACGGCTTCAAGGAGACCTGAAGGGGCTACAAGAAAGCTGGGGAGGGACTGTTTACAAAGGCTTGTGGTGATAGGACTAGGGGGAATGGGTATGAACTGGAAAGGGACAGATATAGACTGGACATAGGGAAGAATTTCTTCACGATGAGAGTGGTGAGACACAGATTGTCCAGGGAGGCTGTGGCTGCCCCATCCCTGGAGGTGTTCAAGGCCAAGTTGGACAGGCCTTGGGCAGCCTGATCCAGTGGGAGGTGTCCCTGCCCATGGCAGGAGGTTGGAACTGGATGGGCTTTAAGGTCCCTTCCAACCCAAACTATTCTATGATTCCATGATCTGTTTTGTCCTGCTTGAAGCAGTGAGGTGAATTTTCTGCAACTGTCTGCTTCTCAGGGAAGGATTCATCAGGATAACAGGTCAGGACTTACTGGAGAGAAGTACAGTTAGGAAATACACAACAGCAATTTCTGCTAGAAAGCAGAGCTATTTGAGTCACTATCTGCAGCGTAAGTCCAATATCTTGTGAATGTGTAACATCACCTTTTTAACAGAAGGCTTTCAGGCAGCCACCAGCAGCTATCTTCATTTATTTTGTTTCTGCTTAGTTGTATGAAGCAACATTGTTTTTTAAAACTGAAAAGGAAAAAGCTGAAGCACTAGTTATGGTGTAAGTCTTCCCTGCAGTTTTATTAGACTGAGTGCTGGAATGGGACTCCCGTGGTGAACACTTGTTCTAGGAATCCCAGCGATAACAGATGACAGCATCATCTGGGAAGGTGTGATACTAAGGAACATGCTTTTCCCTCAACTGACTCACAGCTCTGAAGCTGTGTGCTCATTCTAATGTTATTGTTAATAGTCTTAATTAGAAGTATATGTGCAAAATAGTAGTTGTAGGAGGGATGCGATTCCGTGCTTTCCTCACAGAACACAAACAAAGCCTTGCTATGTTTTGTGGTTTTGCTTCATGACCCTTTTCCTGTGCTTCAGCAGGCGCTGAGCAGATGGTGAACCATCACTGATACTGCCGTCATCTCGGATTGTAGATGGAGCAGCAGCGCATAGGGCACACTTCCCTGGAATAATGCAGAGTTTGTTCTAGCTCAGCTGCTCAGCAGTGTGGCTCCAGCTTGTCCAGATCCAGCCCCTTTCATGTGCTCTGAGGCTATGTTGGCTTCCTTTCTAGGAGCAGCTCACTGGTAAGGCCTTCTCAAGGGAGAGGAGCACACAAAAAGCCACAAACTTCAGGGGGGGTTGTTTCCTTCGCCTCCTCCAGGCATTTGTGAACTCTTCCAGCCTCCTGTTATAAAAAAACTCAACAAACTATAGTCTAAACTTGTTCTGCTAGGGAAAGTGCTGATGGAAGTTAAATTCTTTTCTTTGTCAGCACTCCCCAAAGTCATTTCTCCAAATACTTTCTTGCTTTGAGACATTCCAGTGAAATCCATCGGGACTTTGTGATGCCTTCAAAAATTTATTTAATAAATGTTGTCTTCTAGTGTCTGTTTTACTCTCTAGGGTTCATAGTATCTTAAACTTAGAATACCTGCAAAAGGCCTTTTGGGAAAACATAAGAACACTGACAAGCTCAGGTCGGCTGTGTGGTGTTGGCTCACAGCGGGGAGGAACATTGAACCTGGATTTCTAAAAGAAATGATGAGAAGCTTCAGTCATTGTACCTGCTGGTTGTTGGCCTGCTACGGTTGTGTTATCCAGTGTGTTCTCTGAAATGTCTTAGGACAAATGTAAATAGGCAGAAACCTTCCTATGGCTTAAGAGTTGTGCATTGTGAATAACTTTTAAACAACATGGCATTGTGTTGTTACCATCTTAGTGATCTTTGGTCTGTTGGGAGATGGAACTGTGGCTGTAAGCACTTCTGCATACGTAGTTGGACCAGTAATTTGGAATTGGGATTCTGTTTAGGGGATCAAAGTTTTGGTCTGGAAAAAAAACCCCTCTCTGAGCCTGATATTGAGACATTCAAGCAGAATGGAAAGAAAGGAAGATGTTGAAAGCGAGAGAGCACAGTAGCTTATAACCTGTTAGATATTAAAATATTTGAGAACTGCTGTATATCTTTGAAACTTTGTTTAAAGTTCAATGCAGAGTATTATTTCGTATACCTTGATTGTTTGGGCTGGAAGCATCTTTCCAATCTGAGCTTTTGTTCTCAGAAACCATTTAGATCGAAATTGTAAAGGCTGGCTGATGTTACATTTCACTATCTTGGGAACCGTGTTGCTGAAAATACTTCTGAACAGCCCTTTTGGGGTTTGGCATGATCTGGTTTAAGTCCTTTTTTTTTTTGTATAATGCATGTTTTTTTATAGCATTAAAAGCCATAAAATAAAGTGAATCAAGAGATCATCTTTGAAAGGTGTCTAAAATAATGCCTCAGAGCCATCAAAACGTAGCACCAGAGTAAAACCAAGGTGGTACGAGCACAGTGCTCTTTGCTTCCATGTTTACAGAGCCTGTTGTTTTAGAATCATAGAATTACCAGGTTGCAAATGACCTCTGAGATCATTGAGTCCAACCAATCCCATCTGCCATTAAACCATATCCTTAAGTACCTCATCTACCTGTCTTTTAGATACCTCCAGGGCTGGAGACTCAACCACCTCCCTGAGCAGCCGTTCCAATGCCTCATGACCCTTTCAGTGAAAGATTTTTTCCTAATGTCCAATCTGAACCTCCCCTGGCACAGCTCGAGGCCTTTCCTCGCCTTGTTCTGCCCATATGAAGCTGATCGGTTTGGGTCCCATCTCCTGGTTAGCACAGTTTTGTAGTATGTTTTACTACATAATCAGACAAGAATCCAGGATTTAAGTACTGAGATTCCGTCTGTGTACACTGGGGAATCCAAACCTGTATAGACGAGGTGAGTCACATGAGTTGTCACCATCATTATAGGAAGAGATTGGGGAATAGGGAGAATTCAAGAGCACAGCCACTTTACCAGTCATGAAGCCACCTGGAAATGAAGGATCTCAGGGTTGTTGTCCTCTCTGCTTCTGGAAGCTCGTGCACAGAAGCTGAGATAATCCAGTCTCAGGCAGGCAGTGCTCTTGGCTGCTGTTTCCCTGCTTGGAGGCTCAGCTTCTCATGGGATCCTAGAGCACTAGGCTTGTGTTGAGCCATCCTTAAAAGTCAAGCTGGACACTCTTCTTGGTGTTTGTTCTGAATGGTGATTGTGGTGGCTGTTGGAAGTAGTCTATGCTCTAACTTGGAGAGGCAGTGGCTCTGTCTGTGGAACGGTGCGGAAAGGGCGCGTTGGCCAATCTGACTGAGTAGCAAGGTCTGTGGCAGGTGAGGAACATGTACCAGAGTTGTGTCAACAATTGCACCTAAACTGCTGTCTAAGGATTCCGTGTGTCCCTGTTTTTCCAAAGGGAAACAGCTTTAGCTTAGATTGCTCTATTAACAGTTTGTCTTTCTTTTGTCTATGGAATAAACGGCCTGTCTGGTCACTCATTCAGAACCATTCCAACAGAACAGTTTCTGAACCAGGTGGTCTGTGCTTCTCCTGGGATTGGCTAATCTGGATAAAACAGTGCGTGTTTGGTAGAACTTTGAAGAAGTAGGTGCAACTCTTGCATCCTGAGATCTTACTGCAGTTGATTTGCCTCGTTTGCTTCCAAGCTGTTTGGTTACAAAGCTTTTCTCTGCTTTGGTGTTCTTTTTCAAGAAAGGATTGTCTTGGGAATGGGAAGGTATTTGGTTGGTGTGGGGAGGAGTCGATAATGCATTTCAACTGACAGAAAATGGAATTTGTCCTCTTTAACACTGCACACCATGGCATTCGGTAATGACTAATAGTATGGGCTAATTATATGTACATTTGTGCTTTTCCTCTCTGAAGTGAGCGTTTTGTTTGTGTGTCAGGGGAAGATGATTCAAAGGTTCTAATGAGCCTTTCCTGGAGATTTTTTTGTGCTTTTACAGGTGCCTTGTTCGTAAGGTCAGCGTTCCCTGGAGGCTTGCATGCCTCAGCTAACCTCGGGTATCTAGCTCTTGTCCCACTTTTTATGCTGTCTTTGTGATGCATTAAAACCTCAGCAGAGGACTTCGAGGAGACCGTTCTCTGAAAAGCCCTGCCTCGCTTTATTTTGTCACGCTTTGTGATACTTCTGCAAGTGTTTTTGGGAGAGGCTGAGTTGTGGTGAGGCTGCTTCAGGTGCTTAAGGCAGTGGTTAAGTCTCTCAGGGCTGATGGAGCAGAGAAAGATGCTCTACAGGAGCATGTTAGCATGAGCATCCCTACATAGGGATGTAAAACTTGAGACTTGATCTTATGGTTATGCCCTGAATGTTATTAACATAAATCACTATGATGGGTAGTGGTTGGAGGTCTAGGCTGTTGATGAAGTGAGCACTAATTTGACTCACAGAAGCGAAATACAGTAATTAGCAAAGTACTAAGTTTCTGAGAGTTGTCTGCCGCGCTGATAAGAACAAAAAGCTGCTGCTCCTGCGGGCAGGGTGGCTGAACAAAACACAGAGCAGTTCTGTTTACAGAGAAGACGGCAGCTGGTCTTGGAGTGTTTGGCTGTGAATGATGGTGCCTAGAAATAGCTTTGGGTGGTTCCTGCTCCAGATCATGTTCATCCTTGGAGAAGCTTGGACAGTGTCAGTGCATCCAGGTGAAATCTTGGAAGCTGAAGTTGCCAGTCAAGCCCCTTTGGAGGAACTTGATGCTAGTTGGGAGGAGGAAATCTTTTGGTTCCATCTAGTAGACACAGAGCAAACACTTAGTGAAACCTTGATGGGAAGAGATGTCCATATTATGGGGAATCAGACTTAAGGGGGTTAAAGCTCTGCACCTGTGGCACATAGCTGTGTAAATGAATTCAGATTAGATATCTAGGGAGGCTAATGGGAGGCATATTTAATGAACCCTGGCTAATTACTCTGTCAAAGTTCTTGATCAATGCACAGGAGACCTCAAAATACTTGCAGATTATTTTTTTTAATAAATCTGCTATATATATTTGAAAACTTCTGCATATAATCAAAACAACTGGAGGGGCTTGGTTCAGAGAATTCAGGTTCACTAGGGCTTTTTATATATTTGGAGGCTGTCTGTAAATGAAAGCTGAAGACGTAAGCACTTCCACAAGTATAAATTGTGCATTTTTTATGATAAGCACAGATGAATAGATGAGCTTGAGAGAGCAGATAGTAGGAGAGATCACGAGGCTTCAAAATAACCTTTGCTATAAATGTATTGAAATGTGTGGGACTATTAGCTGTGTTGTTTTAATGTGGTCTGTTTTCTGCTTTGAGGTTGGAACCTGTTTCATGTGCTTGGTGTAAATCATACAAGGCAGGTGTGGTTTTCTGAAAGAGTTCTTGTAAATAACTTGCTGGTCTATGCATGTTCTTAAAGTGACCTGTGTAGGGACCACCGCTTCCATTTTTTCCAGCATATTGTGTATGAATTTCAGTGGGCTCAACACTAATATTAAATAAAAATGTCAGGCAGGCAGCCTTATCCTTAAAGGGTAAAGTCCTGTCTTTAAATTGGTTCATATTAGGGAAGCTGGAATACGTTTATTCTTTTCTTATTGAGCTAATTAGCAAAACTGTATTGCGTGTTCATAGTGAGTACATCAGTGTGTGTGCACATAGATAACGGATGCATCATGAAGACTAAGAAAGGTAACCCTTCAGCAGGCAGCGTGCAGTACCATCTCCTGAAGTTTTGTTTAGTGAATTCTTCACTGTATTCAGGGAGAAATGCCAAGTCTGTCAGGCAGTTGGCTTTTATTTTTGTAGCTATTCAACCCATTGCAGTTTATGGTCTCCGTTGGTAGCAGCAGTGATTGTATCAATGGAAAAGTATCTGTGCAGCCTGCTTTGACTTGCATAGCGAGGGGATGGCTATGCAGGCAAAGGCTTTAGTTAGTGCTGTAGCACTTGAAGGCTTGCCCTCTTTCGATACTTTGATAGCAAAGGGATATAAGCAGCAGCATGTTCCTTGTAAAAAGAAAATTAGGAGCCTTGTGGTCTTGTAAAAGGATTCTTGAGTAGAGCATTCTCTGTATAAATGAACATCAGGTGGTGCTAACTTAAAAACACCCACAAACCCCAGGTTGTAGGTCTTCCTGAAGATTATAAACACTCAATGACTCCTACAAACATGGTTTGGCAGTTACTGGGCCAGCTGAACAGATCCTTTGCCTAGGAGCTTTTCAGGTTTGAAACCAGTAGGCAGCCCGAGGAGCTGGTTCCTGAAGTATGAGCAGTCTGCCTAAAAGCTGCCTTATTAGACCCCAAACTTTTGTTAACTTGATAGAAACCTTGTGAGGGATGCTATGATGTTCAGCCAGGGAAAGCTGAGCCCAACAGGGTCTTAGATTCTTTAAGAGAGAAGTCCCAGGAGCAGGCAGTTAGCAAACAGTTAAAAGCTAACTTGGAAATCATGGGACTTTAAGGCAGAATCCAGCTCTTTCCCCTCTGACAGAAAACACCCTTTTCATAAATTTGGGATCCTGCATGCTGTGCTGTTTGAAAGCAGCACTTGTAGAATGTTCTGTTAGCATACTGTTTCCTTGAAGTTTTCGGAAAGATCACAAGCTTGAAAAATAGCCAGTAAGCTTTATTCTCCACATTCCTTCAGAAATTAATGGAAAATCTGGAATTTTATGCTTTGGTCAAGTTGTAGTGTATGGTTTCGGTGTTCTCTTATCTTCCATTTAATGTTGTTTCTTATGTGCCTAACTCATCTGCTTTGTTCCATTGTTGATACAGCCCTTGTTTAAAAAAGGAAAAAAATCCCTGTTATGTTATCAAGCGGTTGTTCAAGCATGACTAGAGATAAAATTAACTAGCAAGTCAGTACTGTGTGCTCTGAGGAGTGGCTGCAGATGATGTCTCACATTCTCGGACTGAAATGGCCTTAGGCAATGGCATAAAAAGTCAGGGGTAAGCAAGAGATATCAGCTGGAGTGAAACTTTTCATCTAGTGGTGGATATAAAAGGATGAGATCTCACCTTGTCAGCAGGTCAGTGCTTTTTTATTTAATATGCAGAAGTCTAACAAATAATTGTTCAACGTTTGCCACTCTTTGCCGCTTTGTGTGCTCGTACCATGTGTAGCTGATCGGCCCGATGGCTTTTACAGAGCTGTTACTGAGCAGCTTCAGTAAATGATAGTAATCACAATGGTTCTTTCCTGCAATCTTGTAGTTAGTCTCTGGCAAGCTGGGGATCAAATACGGACAGGGTTTCTAACCACTGGGTCTGCTCGTTGTTTCCTTAGTACCCTTTTCACCCAGGTTCTCCTAGCTGTGTTTAAGGAAGGGAATCTGCTGTACAGCTGTGGATGGTATAAAAGACTTCAGATATACTAGCAGATTTGAGGCTAGGCAAGCACATTCTGTAGTCTTGCTGCAGTGAATTTCTAATGCAGATCCCATGTACTGGCTGAAGGATTTTCTCCCTGTGTATTTTGGTATCTGCTTAGATTTCCAGTGGCACAGCTCTGCTTGTGAATAATGATGTGTCTGCTTGATAACATCCTGGGAAACGTAGAGAAAGATATAGCCATTTAGACTTCATAGACGCGTAAGTGGTGAGTTAACACAGTAATAACGCTGGGTTTTCATCCTTTACTGCTTAATTTTGTGTAGTTCCCTGGCTAATAACATAATTGAATTTGAAACGCGGTTTTTTAATGGGTCGGCTACTGGCAATTGTATTCATTGATGTAAGTATTATTAAAGAGGCAACACAGCTGGTGGTCCACAGCCTGGTAGATTGATGGTTGTGTTCAGAAATCTGCATAATTCTGTGTTAAAATCGTATATCTGGATGTGTTGCTGTATGCAAACTCCTTTGTAGGCTAAGTATTTCAAGAGTTGTTGCTTCTTAAAAATCAAAGAGAACCTTGCAGCCAGCTGAGCTGGTATAAAATCCTTTCCTTGATCTCACAGCAGCTTTACCTTCTCCTGCAAGGATATCCTGGACTGCATCTTTGGAGCTTTAGTTCATTTGACTAGAATGTGTTTATATGAAATGCTTTCTTTGCTGTTGCTGGTTTATAAGGAGCTTTCTGTGCCGCACTTGTTGCTGTGTGCTTGTTCATGCCGGTTGAGTTGCTTGCAGAACTGAGCTGTGAACTAAATTACTGCTCGAGCTGGAGGTTTTGGGGTGAACCCAAACCTTTGATCAACCATTAACTTGAACGGTGCGTTTCTTCAAACGGTTGCGTTTGTGGTGGTTTTCAGGGAGCCAGTGTGAGCAAAAAGAGCTGGAGGTTGATAGGGGATGCAGAGCAGTGTGGATCTTAAGCCTGGTTTGAACTGCCACGCGTCAGCGTGTTTGGTTGCCAGAGTGGCCGGCGAGATCTAGCACGTCCCACAGCCAGAACGGTCAAAGAGCCCAGCAAGAATTCTTAAACAAGCCTCTCTCGCTTGAGAGCGCCTGCTATAAGCATGAAAGATGTACATGAAGCTCAGCATCTGGAAGTCTTAAATCAAGTCTATTGGCTATGGCTGTGCAATAACAACTGAAAATTGAAAAGGCAATATAGTGTTAAACTGAGATGCAGCCTTGTATTAGTATTGCTCTATGTTTTGAAACCATGCGCTTATTGTCTGCTAACTTCAAGTGATCAATCTTGGAGGTTCTGAAGAAAATGACATGAATATCTACAGCGGAGGTGCCAGTGAGTCTCCTGTGTGAGAAACCGCAGCCATAATTCAGTTTGATGAGACAGAGACCCCTAAAACTGAGCTGAAGAAGCATTTGATTTAAGCATAATACACTAATACTTACAGATTAAAAGAAAGTTCAAAGGGAAAGGATGCCACAGAGTGTGTTTCTGGCTAGTTTAAAAGTCTGTAACACCTTTTTTCACCACCTCCTTTCTTCTTAATCCTGTCATTGCCGGTGCTGAGTGGAACTGGATGAACGTCCAGACTTGAGAGCTGCACACGTTTAACCAGTTGTTGAAGTTTTCTCTCTGGTACAGCTTATGCTTTTCTTCATACTTTATTCTGTCTAGTTTTGTATTGTGGTAAAAGGAGGCTCTCTGGCTAGGCTAACTCACCATTATTTTCTCCAGCATTGCTCAGACGTGCTGATTTGTTTTGCAAGTCTCAAAAGATGTCTGATAAACTGGTTCTAGTGATATGTGTGTATGGAAATGCCCTCAGACAACAAAAGGAGTGCCATGACTTACAGCGAACTTCTGGGTGGCTCACAGACAGATGGAAATGTGCTTAAAAGCAGTATGGACATTATGGAAATGCTTCCTTGTCCTTTCTAGTCAATTCGGAAAGGTTGTCTGGTGCAATTTTCTGGTGACCTGTTTCTAATTAACATGCAAATGAACTGCTTGGTGCTGGAAATCAGGATTGCAAATATGAAGTGCTAACATGTTTTCGGCTGGGAAATCCCTGGCATCTGTTAAAGCCCCAGCACTGTCTACCTTGCATTTTCTGCTGCCTGTGGGGTGGTTCCCTCTGGAGTGAGAGTTACTGCAGCCTGCGATCAAATGGCTCCTTTGTCTCACTTTAGAGAGAACAGGTTTTAATTTTGTGCTGTTGATGCTTGCTGCCCCTCTTAGGGAGTCATTTAAGCGCATTTGCAGCCCAGCTCACCAAAACTGGCTGTTGTGAAAATGGTCAAGATGAGCCGCTGCAGCTATTTCCCTGGAGGAACTGCAGTGAAGTAACTTATTTCTTCATGCTAGTGTTACAAATGCCAACTAAATGAAGAAATTAGCATATTTATCAGTGCTTGTCATCACTTAAAATTGTAGTTTTTCATTAAATGCTGCTGCGCGAATTATATTTAGAAAGCAGCTTCCATCTAACGGGTAGAGATGATTAATTTACTGAAGGTCTGGTCAGAAAGGGAGGTTGTCTTTGTCCTTGAGGTGCTTGCTTGTTTTGATGTCACAAAATATCTTATCTCTCTTCTTCAGCATTTTTGTGCCAACATTCCCTGTTCCCAAAGATTGTAACAGCTGATTTAGTAACGCGTTTTGGCACAAGCTGTATAAGGTGCCGTAAAACCCCATTTGATTTTCGGATCGCAGCTTATTTTCTAGTGCTGGCAATTAAGAAAAGGATCTTTTGTGCAAACTGAGCAAATTTGAAATGGAAAAAATGAAGCAAATATGTGCTCAAAAGCCCTTTTCTTCTTCAAAACACAACCAAGACTTCAACTTTGTAGAATTATGTCGAAACGTTGAACTGTCAACAGAGTTGGGTCCATTTTAAAGTGGAGGGAAAATGACTTTTAGTTGTGTAAGTTGGTTCGGAGATTTAATAAACAAATGGTTCGGTTGTAGATGGAGTCAGCTGGCTGCTCGCTTGGCTTCCCGAAGCACGTCGTAACCCAGTTCCCTGCGAGCTGCCTCTAGCAAAGACGGTGAGACCGTGCGTGGTCAGCGGCAGCAAGTGCCCCCTCCTCATGGCACTAACCACACCAGTAAAGGGGGTTGGAAGTGAGCCTGCCAGAAATTTTGCACTAGCTGGGTTGGGTCAGTGTAGTAATGAAATTAGTTTTGTAAACAATTATAGCTTAAATTAGCATGGAGGCTGTTAATGAGCCTAATTAAAAGGAAAAAATTCTGAAAAGCCAGCACAAATGACTTTCAGATTCGGGAGTGTTGTTGCATAGGCTGTACTTTGTTTTCAGGAAGAGACTGTAAATCTACCTTACAAGAATTAAAACGCTTTGGCAAAGCACCTCTCGGTGCCTGACATTCGAGTGCTGCTGCTGTGTAAATCCTGAACACTGTGCACCTTTCCTGGCTCTCCTGGCTTTTACGGTGTAGAGCCTTACTCTTCTAATCCTCCTTCCACCGAAAGTTTAAACAGAAGATGGAGGAGAAGGATCAAGCGTTCCGTTCAAATAGTTGGTGGATTAGCTCTGGTTTGCTTATCTTGTAGGGCAGTAAGAACCGGCTTCTAGTGGTGAGCCCCACCTGTGCTGGTGAGATCTCGCTTGTTCTGACAAGGTTTTCCACTGCACAACAGAGTCATTGAAGGAGGCAGCTTTCCAGAAATGTGTGGGAAACTACCGGGGTGTATTTAGAAAGGAGTCTTGTTGCAAAAAGTCACAAATGTAGTGCCAAGTCTCTGCAATTGTCTGGTTTTGAAACAGTACCTAGGGAAATTTGCTCTTGCAGTAGTTCTTCCCGTGCAGTTCTTCCTCCAGTTCTGAAGTCAAATTGAGCACTTGTGATAACTTGCTGAGCTGAAAATAGCAGAGTTAGTGTTTGTCCGTTAGACGGGACAAATCATGTTGCACCCCCCACCCCCTTCCCTAAAAGGAAACCACAATTATACTTGGTTTGCAGAAGCAATTTTCGTTTGTGTAGCCATAGAGCTCTCATCCGCCTTCTGCTGTGGATGTCGCGTTCAGCAAGTTGTCCTTGTTTGGCTCTTCTTTAGGAGTGGGGAGGCTGGAATCAGTCAAGGACAGTTCACTGGGAAGCACAAGAGAAGAATATGTGCTTTAACGATGCATTTTCTTCCCAGTTTTGCAAGAGCAAGTGGAACAACAGTTTTCTGAAGGCTTTTGTCTTCTTGTCCAGTAAGAATTGGTTACTTGAGGACATAGGACCATCATCGCTGAAACGGAGTATCATCACTTGTACTCTGAGAAGCAGAAGCCTTCTATGTCTTAAATTACTTGGAAAAGTGTGAATCTATGGGAAACTGCAGTGCTAGTGCTTGTGGTGACAAGCCTGGGAGCTTAGTCAGAGCAGAACGGTCTGAGTTGAGTTTAGTGTAGGGGCTCCCTTGCTGTTGCTGCGCGTGTCCTAACGACTTGGTGGCTGCCTGCAAAATGCTAGGTTTGCAAGTCTAAGGCTCTCAAACCTAATCACAAGTACAATTATAGCTTTTTTGACTGCTTTTTTTTTTTTTTTTTTTGAGAAACATAGTGCATCTTAGCACAGGGAGGTGTGTGTAGTCTGGTGAAGGCTTCAAAGTAACTCCTGAGATTTCCTAATGCTAATCTATAATTCACTTACATTTCTCTTGCAATTTGCCTGAAGAATTGGCAGCCACTGTGGCACAGTAAGAATGATTTTAAGTATAAAATCTACGCTTTTGTGAGTCAGTGCTGTTCTGTCAGCTTGTGAGTGTAACTCCCTCTCAGGCTTGTGCCCATCTTTGGACTCTTATGGCAAGAGCTGCTCCTAGGATGTTAGCATTTGGATTAATAATCTCACTGGTCCTTTAGAGAATATAGAGACTTTTTGCTAGTTTCCAGCCTGCTCTCGGGTTGAGCTGGGCCTGAGGATGGATTTAGAGGGAGCAGGTCCATGGCAGGCCAGGCTGACTCAACTTAGTCTTAAACTTACCCTGTGTCATCCTCCCTTCCAGCAGCACTGACCCTCAAGGCTGTCTGTGAGTTGCTTCAGCTCAGTAGAAAGCAGGTAACTAACAGAAAGATCCTTACGGAAGTTCTTAAGGAGAAGCAAATAGAGTAGTTTAGGGTTTTTTTGGATTCTCCCTTCCCCTGTGTATGGTACAATTCACCAACTACTCATCTGCTTCCTGAGTTCTGAGAGACTTTGATTAAGTACACCTAAAAAGTACCAGAAAACCTTTGCTTCGTAGATGAAAGTTAAAGTAGTTCCACAGCATCTTCTCTTCTTGACTTCAAGTCTGGTAACTTGCTAGATTATCCATTACAAAAATCTCCATGTTAATCTGGATGCCTCAGCTACTGTGATAGGTGCTGCGTTATAGTTAGAAATGTAATCCTGAATTTACTAAATTCAATTTTACAAGCTTCAGGAAGCCTGAAAAATGTTACTTTTGGAGTGTCTGGCCTGTGATTAAATGCAGGTTGTCCAAATGTGGCAGTTCTCAATTAGCTATAAGTCTTCCCTCTTGTTACTTCCAGTTTTCCAGGGCAGTGTCCTCTGGATTGTCTGGGCAGAGAGAAGTGAATCCCTCGTGTTGGTGCCAAGCTTGGCACTCACCATAAACTACATATTTTCAAGATGCAGCTGTTGATAATGCATACGAAGAGGGGAAACTAATCTTGCTCTCACTATGTAAAGTCTGTGTCTCTTCCTTATTGTGCTGTCCAAATTCAAAGGTAGTTTGTAGGAAACAGTGTACATTAACTTACCATTTACTGGGGGGTTGGAAAACTCCTAGGGGTTACGTCTGAGTGCTGAGTAGTTGATGGAGAAGATTATGCTCTCAAGTTCCCGCTCCATCTGCTCTCGGTTTTTAGATGCCTCCAACTCCTTTGGGCTCTTACTCAGATGGTGTCAGTGAAGCTTTGAATGCTCATTTTCAGCGTGTTTTGCAATTAATTTTCACTTTAAAAAATGGTGCTATGTAGTCTTCCTTCATGCACACCTAGCAGGGATGCTCCTATCTCTGAGCATTACTTGGAGATCTCTAACTTGTTTCTGGAGATCTATTTGATGCTTCTAACACCTCTGGTATTCTGGGGTATATCTTTCATTGTAAATTGTCATGGGACAATAGTATAGAATCATAGAATCACTGGGTTGGAAAGGACCCACTGGATCATTGAGTCCAACTATTCCTATCAATCACTAACCATTCCTATCAATCACTATCTCCAGCCTCTTCTCTACTCTGTATTGCATTGTCATCCTGAAAAGCACAGATAAATTATTTGGTAACCCGCTGGGTAAATGTTTTGTTTCCTTTTTCTTTTGTATGGAGTTTGACAAGTTTTTTCACCTGGCAGACTCAATTCTCCCCCTGAGCAGAATTGTTCAAGGCCAGTCAAAGACATTGTAGGAGACCGAAGGAAGTGGTTTTGGTGGGATGGTGACCTGTGCTTAAAGCATTCAAATCTTGCTTTGCTGTTACAAAAGCTGCACTAACCAAACATTTTTTTTTTCTTATCAGTCAGAGATCTGCTTGCAAGGGGTTTAAGTGCTCGCACTGGGTGGAAACTGCGTACCTGCGGGTACTTGCCTTGTGTTGCCTTACTCTGGATATGCAAACTACAGCGAATTCCCATGTCGCGGGGGTAAGAACAGATCAGGTTCTTGGAATCCTATTTCCAAGTGTTATCTGCTGGGGGAAACATGTCTGTCCTGCTTATTGGTCAGGACAAAATAATCCCCCCATGTTACCAGGTTCTGCAGCGAGGACTGTCTGGAGTTTGCCATCAGCGTATTGGAAATAATAATAATCGTTAGGTAATGTCTGTTGTGTGTCGCCGCGCCTGCAGAGACCAGAGATTTATAATCTAATGTTTATATCTTCAGCCTCAACTGGGCTTCAAATGGTAGGGAAACCTTACTTTAGTGTGTAACTCCAGATAGGTTAATAGTGCATAACTACCTACAGACCAACACCATTGACCGGAGATGAGGATGAGGTATTTTCTGTCCAGTGGCAATTGTTGCCTACTAAATACTGAAACTCTGGAGTTTTCCTTTGGCTATAATGGAAAATCCAGATCACGGTGAGAAGAAGGTATAGTGCTGCCTGTGTACTTGCTGGGCCCTTTCTGGCTGGTGGAGGTGGTTGGCTTTGGTGTCCATATTCTGAGTCTTGTCATCAGTTTTGCTGCTTGTCCAGAACCATCAGGAGGAAAAATAATCAGCTGTTTCTAGAGCAGTTGAATTTTTGATGAAATTCCCATATTTTGGCAGGTGAAAGTTGTTCAGCGGTGATGCCGGTGGCAGTCTGGCATGGTGATGTAGCACAGCAGTGACTGGCTTATTACTCCTCTTCCCTCTCCCTCCATCCCCTGTTTTATTCTCTCTGTCATTATTAGCAGAGAAGCTGTAGGTGTGCACAGTCTAACTGCAGCTTGTATTTATTCATAGCTTTTTAAGTAGGAGTTATGGAAACAGTAATTGGAAGGATTTATGGGCAGGTGTCTGGTTCTCCTGTATATGAGTAAGACATCTTTCTACTAACATTGCTTTCCAGAAAGCTCTTCAAGCTCACTTTTAAAATCCAACATCAAACGTGTCTTTTTTTAAAAGTTGCTCATCTGTGCAAAACTGGTCAGCTATGATTTCTTCATTTGGCTTAAGGGAAACTCACTGATCTGGCTGCTTACCGTGCTATCGTTTTAAATCCTTCAAATAACCATTACAGTCAGAATTTTCAAGCAAAGTGCTCGGCTTAAAGGCTCTATATAGCTATTGAGCTGAGGAGTTCAAGCTGAAAAGCCCTAGTTCTTCTTGGAAAGGTGCTCTTAAAAACACAAAACACATTAAAAGCCAAGTTTCTGTGGCAGAGAAGACCAGTACCTATGGAGAAGGTGCTGCAGCTCAGTGCCCCAGGCTTCTCCTGGGAACATGGGTGACTTAAACTCATATCTAACCTCGCGAGGAAGTGCAGAGCTTTAATAAGATGATGTATGTACAGTTTTCTTTATTTTAATCCTTTAATCAACATGGTGAATAGAAGAAAGATGCTTGGTTTGGTCCTGTCACAGGGGTTTTGTTTGCATGTTCTGCAGGCAAGGAGAATTTTTATTTGGCAGTTTGTTACTAATCCCGTGGAAACCTTGCCTTAGCGGTGACTGTGAAGAATTATTCATGTTGATTTTTCTGCTGAGTGAAATCCAAGCAATTTTATCTGGGGTTAAAATAAACATTTAGGGTTTGCCTTTCTTCCAGTTACATAAAGAAAACATTATGATTCACCCAGGTGAAAAGTTCTGCCCCTGTGTATAATACCACAGCGGTCCTGTGCTTTTGAAGAAATTATGCCTGAGCTAAAGAGGAAAAAAAAAAAAGCTTTTAAATTAGTTTGTGTTTTATATCTAGTCTCTTAAAATTACTTGTGGCTTGCATCTGCCTGTCTCCTATGCTCTGTACCTCGATTCCTGAATAGCCCGAGCACCATGTGCTGTGAATCAGACGTGCCCATGGGTTGGTGACTCATTTCCTTATTGGTGCAGATGTGTATAGTAAATGTTTCTGGATAACTCTTCTCATATGAAATGCAGCTCCCTTGTGAGTAATGAAAAGACAGCAATCACTTTCATTCGGTGGGCACAAATACGTGGGTCTAAAGAGAAGGCCAAATAAATGGCTTTTCTTGCTTTAAACTGCATGGTTAGCTCATATCAGAGGGTTAGTCTTGGAAACTGCCAGATGCTGCTGCTTTTAGGGGATTTTGAGTTGTTTGGGGTTTTTTTTGTTGGTTTTTTTTTTAATGCTGCTTCTCTGTGAAGCTGAAAAACAAGCTGCCATTTATACCAGCACAACTCTTTAGGTAAATACTCTAACTCTTTGTTTAATCAAGTGTATTGTGCTTTTCAGTAAAACTTCTGAATGGCTTGCTCTAACTTTTGACCAAGCAGGAATGGAGGACTGCGATGTTTGTCGCATCAGTAAAGGCATTAACTCTGAAAATCCGTTCCATGCAGATGTAAAATCCAGATGTGCATTGCCAAAGTATAGTAGAGGTGAGGAGGTAAAGTAAAATAAAGTCATTAGCCATGATACATTGAATAAGTCTCTGAGAACTGGCATTTCTGATTCTGCTGCTGACCTGTGTGACTGAGCGCTGCACCTACCGGCTCTGCCGTGAGTCACTGTGCCCGGCTGCCTCTGCTTGCCGAGACGTTTATAACTCAGTTTAATGTTGTGATGTATAATCTGTCTAAATGCAGAATGTCTAATGACGTTGTGAATCAGCTCATTTCATCTTGTCTTTCTCATCTTTTCCTTTTTTCTTGTTGTGGCTCTTACGAAAAGAGACTCAGATACTGGGGAAATCAATTTACCACAACAATTTGTGTGGCTCTTGGGCAGATTGATTTAAATAAGCAAGAAGCTTAGATTTGAATAAACTCAGTCTTGCTTGAACACTCTAGTAATTTTTCTAGAGTTTTCTAGTCTGGTGATGTTATTTTGCAACTGATTTTAGTTTTTATTGCTAAGCTTGGTGTATTTCCTGACTAAATTGATAGGATCTGTAATTATTTAAATGCTTGCATCTTAATGTTTCTGTCTTTTTTAATAACGTTAACAAAATTAAAGACGTTGTCTACTGAATTACTTTTCTGTGCATGAACCTGCTTTTGGGTAGAAATGGAAACTTAATTAAAATACAGAAGATGAGTATTGTTAAAGTAGAGTTTATGTACTCGGCTTAAATAGTGCATCAGAACAATTGTTTTACATGGAAAATGTAACATCAGTTTAGCTTTTTGGGCATTATGACCTTTGAGACTTGATGATGATACGTACTTGGGGTTTTTCCCTTTTAATGATTAGGAAAAAAATGATTCAGTTTTCGGTTTCTATTTGGTGTCTCAGCTTCAAGGTGTTAAAGTGAATGCAGTTGTAATTGAGAACCTATAGTGGCTGAACGTGCAGAAAAGGCTTGTTTGTCAGAAGTTGATGATGAGTTTCCAGAGGAGGAAAGGAAAGGTTTGTTGGGGCAGCATGTTAGCAGGTTCCTGAGCTGCGTAGCGATGGCTTCAAGAGCAGAAGCACCCACCGGGAATCGCCTGTCACTCAGCAGTCCTGGGATGTGGTTTCTCCAGCATCCTTATGAGTTTTGTATTGGGTACTTCTTGTCCAGTCTTGTTGCTTGGTGGTGCCATCAGATGGACTCGGTGGTTTCGGTTCTCCAGTGTGTGAAGAGAGAGCACTCAACTTGTGGCTGCCTGCTCTCTGAAATTCTTTCTGTTTCTTGGTTAGAGAGGCTATTTTGGATGTGCATCTCCTGGGCAGCCCTTCCCACATGCTTGAAATGGAAACAGGGCACTGTGCGGTTTCTAGGACTCCCTAAAAATAACCTGCAGACTTTTCCTGCCGACTTCTACGGGTGAGAATCCAGCAAAACAGATCTCACGGGGGAAACGTGTGCAGGGCAGGAGAAGTGCGTGCTCTGCACTGCCGAGGCAGCATTGTAATTCTGTCAGAGTGCTGCTTGCAAGCTGCTGTCGTGGGCTGTGCTGCAAACCTATTTGCACGTATTCCCACTCTGAACAAAGGCAGTGCTGTTCCTTAAGGGAATTTATAATAGCCTCTCTCTGACTTTTGCCTTTCTAGTGGAACTGGAGGTGCTACTTTGAATAACCAGAAAGCTTTCAACTGAGTAGTTTCTTTGGGAGAACTGGAGAATGAATAACATCGTGGGTCCAACTTTTTTTAAGGCTGATGTCTTAGAGTGCTTTAAAATTCAAGCTTCTGGCCCTTGTAAGTCGTGTCAAGAGCTCGCGTCTCTTCTCCTGTGCTGTGTTTCTTGTAACGAACTTACTTTGGAACCTGTCGTAACAGTGTTTTAATTGCTGTCACCTCAGCATCATGGAGCATTAGGTCACCATCAGTTATTCTCAGCAGCTGTGGTATCTACATCTTCTTCATTGTGGCTCTGGAGCGAGTCCAGAGAAGGGCAACAAAGCTGGTGAAGGGACTGGAGAACAAACCTTATGAGGAGCGGCTGAGAGAGCTGGGGGTGTTCAGCCTGGAGAAGAGGAGGCTGAGGGGAGACCTCATTGCTCTCTACAACTACTTGAAGGGAGGTTGTGGAGAGGAGGGAGCGGGGCTCTTCTCCCAAGTGACAGGGGACAGGACGAAAGGGAATGGCCTCAAGCTCTGCCAGGGGAGATTTAGGCTTGAGATTAGGAAAAAGTTCTTCACGGAGCGGGTGGTTAGGCATTGGAACGGTCTGCCCAGGGAGGTGGTTGAGTCACTGTCCCTGGAGGTGTTTAAGGTGAGGGTAGACGAGGTGCTTAGGAGCATGATTTAGGGATTGGTGGGAATGGTTGGACTCGACGATCCAGTGGGTCTCTTCCAACCTGGTCATTCTGTGATTCTGTGATTCAGTGAGATTGCGTGTTGTGATGAAGAAAGAGGGTGGATGCAGCCCAGGAGAGGGCACGGTTGTTGAGCATTTGTGGTATAGCTTTCTTCGTGTTTTGACAGGTCCTGTGCTAAAATTGATGCATACAAGGATGATGAAGTTGGTGGTTGTGGTTAACGCTGAAGTGTGAGAAGAACGAAGTGGTTTATTTTAGCAGCAGGGAGTTGCCCCGGCTCAGGGCTCTTGTTCTTCATCTTCTTCCTACTGCAGGGAAGAAGCAAGTGATGTATTGGGGACCCACTGATCTTCTGAATAAAATGCCAGTGTTTTATTTCAAATCCAGCTGTTAGAAGTGGCTGAACGCTGCTATGGCTGCTCCTCCTTTTCAGTGAGAATTTTCCATGGCTTTTCATCTCTCGGGAAGGCAGCTGGACTGACAGCCAAGAGCCAGGAGACTTAGTGGTCTCAGGAAACCTTTTGCAGGGTAATAGCACCACAAAGCTGGCATGTGGGGTCTCTTGGTGCATCCTGTGTTGTCCTGTGTGTCATGTCTCATCCATCCACTCGCCCTTTGGCACTGCAGGAAGAGAGTTGCTGAGTACAGCATGGGAATTTGAGAGGGTATGAGTCTTGTGGAAAGCTAAAACACATTTTTTTCTTGTAACAGCAAGGGACTGGGGCTGGGTGTTGTGCAAGAAGTTGCTAGTCTGTTTGCAGTGACCAGCACTCTTCGAGAGCACTGACGTTCTATGTAATAGCACCTCTGTTCTGATCTGCAGTACTGACAGCTGTGCTGGAGGTAACTCAAGGTTTATTTTGTTTCTATCCTTAAAAAATCAGGGCAGGTAGGGGAAAGGAGTAGGGCTCTTGCCACTGTCTGAAAGGAAGGAAGGAAGGCTTCAAAATAAAATTATTATTCTTGTGGTTTGCGGTTAAGGCTGGAGTGACTTCTTTGCGATGTTTGATTTTCATTGCTTCAAAGTAGAATTGCTGGCAGGAGTTAAAAATAGCTGAGTCTGCTTCCCACCTGTTTGGATGCTTGTCTTATTTTGGTTCTGAGATGGAATGTGTGAATGTAAACCACTGGGATTAAAGAAACACAGGCACGAGATGCTTATTGCTCCTTCTTGCTGCTTCATGAGGATCGGTGCCCTGATTGATGTGCCATGTGCTTTGTTGAAAGAGCAGGGGGAAAATGCTCCTTAGGAGGGACTTCTGGGAGCAGTCTATGGCTTTTAGGGTGGAAAATTGGAGTCATAAGCCCACATGCTGAATAACAAAGACAGATATGAATATTGGCTGGTTGAGTGTTTTGAGCATTGTTCTCTGTGCTGAATGAAGCAAAGAGGCCTTGGTAGGGAGCCTGGTAGTGATTAAAGATCCTACCCAGCACGTGAGCCATTGCTGTGTAATGAAGCTGCCTGCAAGTGGGGAATGTCAGAGCTGGCTCGCTTTGCTCTGCAGCGTAACACTTCATTAAGTTGTCAGAGTGGGGAGCTAACTTAGCGGTGTTTGCTCTGAAACCTGTGTTTAGGTGCTGCACTTCCATGCACATCAGGATGCGGCTCTTTTGGTGTGAACTTTTCCCTTGGCTTCTGTACAAAGCTAATTTGGAAAGGATTTCTCCAGTTCCAGGCCACATGCATCCAAAATGTTATTCTCTGAGGCTGTTTAGGACAATGTGCTCATTTGGGAGACAAGAACTTCACCCCACCATGTACAACAACCTGTTATTTTGTGTAAAACTGCATCTTGTTTGTGAACTCTGTGGCTTTTTGGAAGCTTTCTATTAAGAGCACTATAGAGTACTGTACAGTCAAATGATGTGAAGTCCCTGTATTGAGAAGAACTGATTAAATTTGACTTACTAAGAGATTATGAATGCATTTAATAAAATCTTTTTCATTAGGTGTTGCACTGGAAATATTTGTAAGGGCCTCTGTTCCTTTCTTCACTCACTTCTTCTCTCCATTCCCCTGCAGACACTGTGCAGTGCTGCCAAAGCACATGCTGTGGATTTCACCTCTCTACTGGGATACTCTTCAGTTATTCTGGGATGCTTCTGGTTGGGGTTAAGGCAGAGAGGTCCAAGGAGGTATTTGCAGAGGTAGGTTGTCTCAGCGTAGCTTAAATAGACGGATGGAGTGGCTGATGCTGCAGGTGGAGATGCCACTGTGCTTTCCCAGTAATCTCCCTGGTACTGGTGGGCCTCTTTCACAAGCCCATCCGTACTAGCCTGGCAGAAAACTCTAAAAGGCAAACAGCTTTTTTTATTTGAACTCTGCTGTGAGCTGGAGCCAGTGGTGGGGGTGAGGGAGAGAGCAGACTCCCCACCGCCTCAGTCAGCGGGATGGCAGGTCAGCGGAGCAGTCTTCTGTGGCTTCACCCTCCTCTTTCTAACAGCTCTGCTTCTTTCCTCCTCCCTAGCAACGCTGCCCACATCCTTGCATCCCTTTCGGTCTCTTAAGGCTTTTGATAATGTTGTGAGAGCGCATTCCAGGAGTAAATCCTGAAGCCCCCTAGGTGGATCCACAGCATGATATTAGGACTGTGCTTAGTATCGTAGAATCGTAGAATCACCAGGTTGGAAAAGACCCATCGGATCACTGAGTCCAACCATTCCTATCAAACAGTAAACCATACCCCTCAGCACCTTGTGCACCCATCCCTTAAACACCTCCAGGGAAGGTGACTCAAGCCCCTCCCTGGGCAGCCTGTTCCAGTGCCCAATGACCCTTTCTGTGAAAATTTTTTTCCTAACGTCCAGCCTGAACCTCCCCTGGCGGAGCTTGAGGCCATTCCCTCTTTTCCTGTCCCTTGGGAGAAGAGCCCAGCTCCCCTCACTCCACAACCTCCTTGCAGGTAGTTGTAGAGCTCTGCTGTGGAGGAGCATTATGAGAAGCTTTGCCTGCTAGCAGTGCTGCCAGGGTTCTGTGGCAAACAATTTCAGGGTCCGTCCTCCGTCATAATCCATTGGGACCACCTGGAACACCTCCAAGAGGAGGAAGAGAGAGGACTAAGGGAAGAAGAAACAAACATCTGGGATGAGTTTGCTTTGATTCTGCCAAGTGTTAGAATATGCTTTGATGTGTGGATCTCTATGAAATGAGAAAGGTCCCTGCTAAGAGGGCTCAAGGGCTTGAAAGTCCCCACTCCTGCAGGGACAGGAATAGTTTATGTGAGAGGGCTGTTTCGCACACAGCATTTCACTTCCAGCACAGAGCAGCTATGCAGCCCCAAGCCTCCAAGAACCCGCCTTGCAGCTTTGTGCAGAACAGCCAGCTGGGTGACAATGATGGGCTGGAGAGAAATAACCGCTGAAAGTTGTTCGGCTTGTTAGATGGATGGAATCGGTGCATTTCCTTTCATTCTACCATGTTCTGTGGTCGCTTCCGATGCATCAGAATTACAATTTGAGTGTTTTCTGTGCTTCTGCTGCCTGTTTTATTTGCACAGGGAGGGATCTCTGAGGTAAGGAAAGGCACGCAGCCTGCTGAGGACTCTGCTTAGCGTCACGCCAATGTGAAACAATAAAACATGACCAGCACTAAAACTCTGTTGACTTCATATCAGACCTACATAGGAAAGGGTAAGACTTGCTGACCTTCCTTGGTGTTTGAAGCAGATACTGAACGCTCGATCCTCAAATTACGAGTGAACAAGGCCTGCTTCGTCCTTGGCTCCTTTTTCCCTGGCTGCAGGGCCAGAAGGGCACACAGCGCGCTGGAGTTTTTTGATCTTGCTTTTCAGTGTTTTTCTGAACAAGCATACTTGCCTTAATGGTATCATAGCCATGGAGCATGTAAAAAAGCCTATGTGGAACCCTGAATTTGGATTCCCGAATTTTGTTAAAATGGTGAAAAAGAGTTGCAGAATTTCTGGTGTTTTGGCTGATTTGCTACTTGTGCTTTGTTTATGTAGAGTGGCTAAAGAAATTACTGCTGGCCCCAGTGACTTTACTCTCATTCACAAAGTTTTGTGTATGTTTTGGAGGCGGTTGTTAGGTGTTCGCGTATAACATTGTGTTGTTAAGTTTACATAAATGAGTGAGTGCCTAACCAATGTGGAAATAATTATTTGGGCAAAGGATTTGCAGTGTTGCAGACACTGATTCTTGGTTTGTAAGTAGGAAAAATGATTTATAAGCTTAGTGGAAGCAAGGTGCTTGGTAGCTTTCACACGATACATGCACAGTACCGTGCTTCAAACTGACTTTTTCCAAAACATGAATAAGTGTAGAGACTTTTACTAACATGAAAACACTGGTTTGTTTTCAGTACTAACAGTTCACTGGCATTAGAGAATATTTTCAAGCTCAGCCTAACAAGTTTAACTTCCATTGCTCACTAAACGTGTAATTAAATTATGAATTCTCATCGGTTTTGAACTTAAATTATCACTGATTTTAACTTTTTTATCACACATGACTCTTTGCGGATTGCGGGATGTGTGAAAATGGTTTACTGGAGCCATATGCCTATTGGCTCAGAACTCTAGGATGTTTCAGTCGATTTGAAGCATGGGTGGCTGTGTTGATTCTTGCCTAGACTACTGTATCTGCTCTTGTTTGCACAGATTCTTCTGCAGAATCGTTTCTAGTAGTCGCTTCGGGAAGGGATCAGGTTTGCAGAGCTTTCCTTGATCCCTGCCTTGCATCTAGCCCGTGCTGTTTTCTGGTGGTGTAGGTCTAGCTAGCTTGATACCTACAAAATGAATGGCTTTATTGTGAGTCAGTTATCCCAGCTGCGTGCGTTCAGTACAAAGGGATTGCTGTTATCTGTGAGTAGGATACAGCTAAGTAGTCATTTTTCGCTTTATCAGCTTGATAACCTCCTCCTTAGAAGCTCCCGGATCAGCAAGCCTGCTTTACCGTTTCTTTATGGATATTAGTAATGAAAGTGTTAGGTCAGAGGGGAAGACTTCAACTCCGTGGTGGGGATCCACGGGCTGCCTGTTCTGTGTATCTGTGTGCACTGTGCTCTGCAGCGTATGCTGTGTGCGATGGGGATGAAACAGGAACCCCTGCAGTCTGGCTGGACTTCTGCCTACCTTCTCCTCATGCGAAAGAAGCTGCTTTGATTAACGTCCTTTCCGAACTGACTTGTTTGATCTTTTTGCAATCTGTTCATGCATTTAGGGATGGAACATCTATCAGGTTCTTCCCGTCCACAAGCCAATTGCCTTTGTATTTTGCTGGTTTGTTCCATGCTGGTTTTCAGTGTTTTTTTTCTCGAGTGGATCTGAAGTCTGTTGTCTTCAATGCTTGAAGGTTATCCATACTTGAGCGATGACTGGTCCTTACTTTTCAGCAAGTGTGCTGCTGCTCTTGCCTTAAAAGAATAGTGGAAATGTTTGCTGTCATCCTCTGTTCCGCTCTAAGGAGGGATTAAAACCTGAGAATAAAGGCTCTTGCACGGTTGACTTCAGACTCTCCGATTTGCGTGGCATTTGCAAGGGAGCAATGGAAAGGAAGGTCAGGAAGCTGCTAGCACTGAAATAATCCCTGCAGAGTTCTCCAAAGACCAAGAGTTTCATCCACAGTTGTTGATAAGGATTCTTTCCATGCTTTTCAAAATCCAGTAGTGCGAATTATTTTTTTAGAATGTGACAAAATAAGGCCAAATCAAGGCTTGTTTTGTATCCACAGCTAAAAGACGCTCTAACTCAGGCTGTGGGGCTGTCAGTCATTGCACCCCAGTGGCACTGGGTGATGAGTGGGTCACAATATTGCTATGACTAGATGAGTATTGCTGGGAACCAGCATGATGGTGGCCAGTTTCTGATGCTGAACACCAACGCTTTGTGCCTGGGTATTGGCAACGGGTTGCTCGTTTACTTTATAGTTTTGACCTCGTTTTATACTGCTGCTGAAGCAGAGACATGTAGAAAGGAATGGCTATTGTGGCTTGCGTCAGTGAGTTGAGGTCTGATGGATGAGAAAAGGCACTTTTAGACACAGTGACGCTGGTGACCATGTAGTCTGGTGGGGATACGACTTCATACAAACCTTTGAATTCCTCTGTAGAGGTCACAGTGCTAATGCAGTATGGTTTGTGTCTGGTTTATGTGGTAGAGTGGAAAGAAATGCTTTTTCTGTACAGGTTTTCTTGTAGCTAGTACTTGTTCTAAACTCTGCTCTTCCTGGGAGGTAGGAAGCGGTGTTCATATTCTGGACTGTGAGTGTTGGTGCGTGAAGGAGTTTGGAGAGCTTTTTAGAGACATGCAAAGCGAGGCAGTATATTCCCAGCAAAGCTGCTACATGGCAAAAGCTTCTGTGAGCCCAGAGGCATATGTACTTTCTATAAAGTCTGGTTTGAATCCTTCAGTTAGGACATGTAAAAGGAGGCCTTTTCCTTCTCTAATTGGTAGAAAGTCCTTGTTGCTGTCAGCTTCATCTCCTAAAATGCCTTGACTAGAACATGGTGCTGGTCTGGGCTGCTCTTCTCCTTTCCCCTGCCCCAGGGTCTCTGACCATCCCTATTCCTGAAGCTCACCACTTGGGAATGACACATTGCAGCTTTTCTTGCTCCTCAACTTCTCTTAGTGGTCATTTGAACTCTTCCTACATAAGCATATTGTTCTGAAACTGTTCTTGTTTGGAAGGATTTTTGGTTGGGTGTAGTGGACAGAGGGCTGCAGGGTGCCTCCTCACAAAGACAAAACTGATGTGGGTTGCACTGGGGGTATTTTTCCTCCACTTCCTCTGACTCAGCCCTTCAGTTTATCAGACACGTGATTTTCCCTTTTGCATCGCTTAAACTGGGAGAAGCAGGTCAGCATTGCTGCTGAACTCACCTCTCTGACTTGCAGTGGTAGGAGGGAAGGAGGGTCACAGCTGTATGTGCTCATCTTGTTCCACATATAAAGGATTGTTGACTCGACCTTACGTTTTTGCATGGTTAAGTACTGGACTGTGAATGTGTGCAGTAGTAAAGAGTAGTTAAGGTCCCATTTAACTTCCAGTGCTCTTCTCAGAAGAGTAAAGCTTGGTTTCTCAGAGCTGCAGAGCACAGGGAAGGCCAATATTTCAATGTTTTTCATAGTGTGTATTCCAAGAAAAGCTTGTTTAAGCTTCCCAAAGCTAGTGACAATCAGTCTGTTAACATCTTAGCATCTTTCCAGAAAAACTGATCTTTAATCTCTGGTGGATCTGAAGCAAAGGTTACTGGGTTGGAAGATGCAAAAAAAACTGATGTGACCTCCGCCAGGGGAGGTTTAGACTGGACATCTGGAAAAAATTTTTTCATGGAAGGGGTCGTTGGGCATTGGAACAGCTGCCCAGGGAGGTGGTTAATTCACCTTCCCTGGAGGGGTTTAAGGGATGGGTGGAGGAGGTGCTGAGGGACATGGTTTAGTGATTGATGGGAATGGTTGGACTCAATGATCCTGTGGGTCTTTTCCAACCTGGTGATTCTATGATTCTATGACCAAGAAGGATTTTGGGAGAGCACTCTTTGGCCCTTGCAAATTCTTCTGCTTGCCTGTGTGTTGGTAAGCCATGTCCTCCAGGGCAGAATGACAGTGCTAGCCTACATGTTTTTGTAAAAAACTATCCTTGGCAAAAAAAGCTGAGACAGCAATTTCAGTGGAGGGCATTCTGACTTTCTGCTATTTAAATTAGTCTAAAACTTCCATCTGTTTCTGAATGGTTAGGATGGGTGCAGAAAATTAAGGAAAAAACTTCTTGGAAGTGACAATAGCATTGGTTTGGAGAGTGCTTTAAAAAGCTTGGATGTCATCTTTGCTTTCAGCTGTGTGAGTAAGTTCTGCAGTCGACAGTGAGTGTATTTTAAACAAAGCTGGTAGGTTGGATTTCCAGTTTGTGATTACTTTGGAAGATATAGTTTTAGATGGCAGCAGCCTGACCAAACTGCAATCAATTATTGTGATCCTTCAGGCACCGTTTTGGTTTTTATGTTCAAAGCGGAGAAGTAATTTCTGCCACTTCCTGCTATACGAAATGAAAGTGCTTTAGTTAATAATGGCTGTAATTAAGGACTTGGAAACATTTCCTGTGCTGTATTTTTCCCATAAACTTGCCTCCATGCTCTCTGAAGCAGCAGTTGTGCAAGCGTTGGCCAAACACGTTGTGTAGTGGCGAATGCTTGCACTGAAGAACTCTTTGGGATGTGGGCTGCTTGCCTCCAAATCTGATGAAATGCCTGTTCTCTTAGGTCAGATTCTGAGGTCTAACATGTCAATGACGTGTTTGAGCTTTGAGTTTTGTGTGTCCGTGCCTCTTGGAGCACGCCTGGCATCTTAAATATCAGTGGGAGCAGAGACTTCTGTGAAATCAAGGTTGATTTTTCTGTGGGTTTGTTGGGCAGCAGATCTTGTCCTGTGTTTGTGCAGTTTTGCTGTGGAGATGAAATACGGATTTGTATGATTAACTTTTTTTCAAGGACTTCTCCGTTGTGCAACCTACTCAGGCTGGAAGGAGGACAGGATGGTTTGCAGCCAGGGTTCTTTCCAAAGTATCTTCCTGAGAAACGTGGGTGTTTTTCTTGAACACGCTAAGTGGTCTGGTGGAGGCTGTGCATTAGGACTTGTCAGCTGGATCATCACGAGGACACAGCAGTGCCTTCAGTACTGTGAAATAAAGAATATAGCGAATACTTTGAAATTATATAGGACTTCTGGATGTTTCTAGTTCCTCCTGGTTGAAGGTGTAAATCCTAGGCCTGCTTTGAACCAGCTCCTTTACAGCTGAAAGAGAAGATGTTGCTTCTCAAATGAGAAATACGAACACTTCTGTCTGGGCAAGGGAAATGAGTTCTCCTTTTCTCCTTCGGTTGTATGCGTGACACTTACCTGACTTTGAAACTCTAATACCATTCTTTTGTTTTCCCACAGATGCTTTTTGGGCTTCTTGGTTTGGGCAGCTGGGCAAAACACAAGCATAGTCGTGTTTTTGCAGCATCTGCACAAATGCTACTACTCTTGAGCTATTTACGTGCTTTATAGTTAAGAGAGTTTTGTATCTAAAGTACCCGCTATTTCAGTCTTTTTGGTACTCGGACAGCATCGCTCTTTTTATGCAGCTTCTAAAATGTCCTCTTGCTTCAAGTTGTTTCTTACCCTTAAAACAAGTTGACAGTATGTTAGTTTCTGTAAGTTTATACTCTTCTGTATATTAAATGCGTCCCATCAACAGTGAACTGACACTCCTTTTTTTCTCCTTTCAGCCAGATAACGAAATCTCTTCAGACTGCAACCATGTAAGTATTGCTTTGTTTTATTCAGTCTCTTCACTGTGTAATTTGCATGTTATATCCCTTATCAACATCAGGTATTTTACATAGTTTGGTAGTTTGAAAAAGGTATTAATCAGGATGCCTTTGAGTTTCTATACTGGCCTTTGGAGGAAGAACACAAGGTGGCTTCATTAATCTTGTATAGCCACTATGGAGACTTCAAAGTAGAACATATCTTTAGAAACTACTTCTGTATCAGAGGAAGATAGGAAACTTCTTTCCTATTCTGTAGTTGAGAGGTGGTTCCCGTGAGTCACTGGGAGCAACGTGATGTGCTCCTTTTGGGAATGATGTGAACAGTACTGCATTTAAACTCTTAATTTCAGCAGTTGAAGCCTTCTGTATTACTCTCACAGCTGCTAAGTTCTTAGACTCGTTTGGCAAATGCCGTGGGTGTGCGATACAGAGGCAGTTTGAACCACTTTGCTGGTTTTAGAACAGATTTCCTCTCAGTGCTGTGTTTAACCGTGAGCAAACGCTTCAGTTTTCAGACTATCAGGCTGACTCTTCAAATCCCGAGACTCTCAAACTAAAAAAAAATCATCAGAGCTAAGGTTAGGGTTACATTTCCTTTGGATTTTCTTGTCTGCATTCTATTAGAATGCACCATACCAAGATCTTTATTTGTTTGGCTAGCCCTGGACACAGACAAGTGCGAGCCTCAGTGATGGTCTTGGGTTTGGCTGCTTGAGAAGCTGTACCTTGGTTTATTATTGGACGATATCATTCAGAAATTAAACCTGGACATGCTGTAGAACCTGTAATTTCCAACTGTGTTTATAAATTAACCTTTAGCACTGCACTGCCTGACTTCATTGGCACCATAATTCTCTGTGCTGCAGGGTTGGATCAGGTGAAGGGCACGTCGTGTTTCTGTTAAAATCTTTTTTTTTTTAACAAGAGAAATCGTGGGTAATTAGAACGTATCTACTTGACATTTAAATGATCTACCAACAGAAATTACCTGAATGAAGAGGAAATTGAGAATTCTAGAAATAAAAGATGGACTTTGCTCTGCTGGGTTAGATGACAGCCTCTCTGCCCCAAGGCTGCTGTGCATTACAGGAGCTGTTCAGGAGTAGGAAGTGTGGGCAAAGTCTCATTTTTCCAGGCAGAAATTGAAGGGGAATGATCAAAAGCCAAACCACAGAGAGGGATCTCATGTCCAATGTTTTCTTTGCCTCTTGCTGCAGTCTTTGGTAGTACAACTGCTGATCATCTCCTGAAAGCATTACCCAGTGTTAAACCCTGGATTTTTAACCTGGAAGTTTAATTTTCCTTCTGTCTGTGGGAAGGTTCCTTTGAAAACCATCTCATTTCGAGACTCTCCAGAGTTTGAGATTACAGATGGAGAAGTATATTCTTGCAGTGTTGGACCTCATTCGTGTCCTCCCAATCCTGGATGCGAGAGGTCTGCAGCACTCGTTTGCAAGGACAGGTTGCCTCTCTATTCACTTTTATCTGTTAAACCTTATATATTTACAACTTCTAACTCCCTCTGAAATACCCTATGGTCCTGTCATCTCCTTTCTTTAACTTTTCACAACTCCATGATGTGAGATGGGGAAGACAGTGCAGCTGTGCTCACTCTCTTTTTAATTCTCTGTGTGTGCTTCCACCCTCTTGGAGATGATGTAAAACTGCTTTCCTTGTGTACCAGCATGTTTTTATTTTCTTAGTGTTTTGTGCACAGTTGAAACTTCAAAATAAAGTTTGGCCAAACTGCTTATGATATTAATTTGATTTTGTCACAAAGGCAGAGTTATTTGAAATGAAGTTTTAAAATAATCGAATCTCTATGTTAATGAAAAACGGTCAAATGCAACTTCAGTTCCTAGAGAAAAACAGATGAGCTAATAGAGCTTTTCTTGGGCAACATCTCAGCTCTAAATCTGTTGAGGCTTTGCTATCTTACTCTGTATTTTTACTTTATGGTGCCTCAGGAGGACATCTGGGATGTGTTTATGTCTGCAGAGTGTGACTTGCCCAAGACTGATTCTTGCACAGCGCTCCAATGCATCTCAGTTCTGATGTGACCTAATCTCTGACTCCTGGAAGAGCAGTTGTTCTTACTGAGGCATTTTGTGGTCTAACGCCTAATGCATCATTGCACTTAGCAGGAGAGAGAACCTCCTCTAGGTCTGAAATCTATCTAAATTCAGAAAGTTGTCTGTTCACAGCTCCTCACAGAAGGAAGTGAGTCAGGGGCCAGATGCATTGTTTCCTTGCTTTTACTATTTTTTCAGCATGAAATCTGCTCTTATGGAGGACTTAATTTTTGTTAGATCATTTGCACCGGCAGATGAGCCGTGGAGAAAGGTGTGGTTGGCTAAAGACAACGCTAAATATGCAGCAGGTAGCAAGTTACAACTTCCATTGGTTTATCTTTTCAGTTATGGAATTGTCTTTATTAGAATTATTTCTTTCTGATGAGTCAGCTCATGACCTTATGGAGAGATTTCTGAATTTGTTCAGCAGGAGAAAATTGCTGCAGAAATGAGGGGGCAAAGTTGTCGCCAAGGAGACTTCTCACAGATTGTTGCACCATAGGATGACTGTACAGATTGGGAATAAATGGTGTTCATTCTTTTCTGAAGCAAAATATTTGTTATTCTCCATGGGCGGCTCTTAAATCCCCTTTCTACAAATGCTCTCTCCATAGCTCTTGTGGAATTACAAGCTCAACCTGACTACAGATCCGAAGTTTGAATCCGTGGCCAGAGAAGTCTGCAAGTCCACTATTGCAGAGGTGAGCCAGAAGAAAGGCCTGACTGCCACTGTGGCACAAAGGTTTCTTTCCTTTCTTTGTGATAGCAAATTAGTGTGTAAATGTTTTGGATTTGGGGAAGCTCTGGTCTTACATGCCAAGCTACTGGACGTAATTAATTCTGTCTCCTTGTGGAAAAAAGCCAGTTATCTTAGTGGTGCCAGGCAGAGGGATGGGGGAAAGAAATGATTAACTAACGTCTCGTCAGCTCTCATCTGACCTTTTGTCATGTGGATTGCGTTTGTCTCCTCTTTATCAAGTGTTGGACAATTGTAGTGGTTGGTGTGGTGAGGGGTTCACTGATTGGCCTAAGACTGGTTTTGGATTGTGCCTTGCTAGCAGAAAGACATCAAATCACAGAATCAATGTTTTTTTTCTCCCAGGCTCAAAGCTTAATTAGTCCACGATCTCTCTGTTAGGAACTTCCTATTTTTAGATTGCACTAGGAGTTAAGTCTTGTGTATCTCAAGCATCAACACACCTCAGCCCAACTTCAAAGATTACTTGATTAATCATTTATTTCGTTATGCTTGTGCTAGAGCTCTCGAGGCTGTGCACTGACTGAGTTGAGTTTTTTTCTCCTCTGTTTGGTGTAGTTTTCAGCTGGAATTCAGGGGAAGCAGTGGGTCTTCACAGCAGTACAGGCTTGAGCTGGCTTAATTCAGTCATTAAACTGTGAACTGAAAAACGTCATTTTTATATCCATCAGAATAACTTCACCTGCACATAAACTTGGGTTGTTTTTTTTTAAAAAAAAATATTCAGTTTGCTGTAGAGAGTGGCCCTGTTGTGGCTTTGAAAGTAGGTTTTCTTGAAAGGCAGTCAGTTGCAGAGTAGCAGATTGTCTCTCAACCCCAGTTTGCGCTGGCAGTTTGTCTTCCCTAGGCCTAGTTTTGGGAGTCAATAAGCTTTGACTTGCTTATCAGACCAGAGGAATATGTCAGTGTTCAGAGCAAGTGTTAAGATGAGCGATTCCCCAAGTCCTCGTGCTTTGATGGGACCACCTATGTGGTTTCTCCTTCTTTACAGAGTTCTCTTTTGAGAAAAACACATAAAAATCTGAGAAATTGAGGAGGTCAGCGGCAGCCTGGCTGCAAGTGTTTGGGAATCGGTTGTGTTGTTGAGAAATATTCAACTGCCTTTTCTTCATGGCCAGCTAGGGTTCTGCTTCCCATTCTCTGCATCAGCTGAGTTGCATGAATAGCGCTAGTAAGAAACCATTATTTAGTATAAGGAGAGATCAAGCAAACAGTTAGTATAGGAAGGCTAGAATATTGAACAGTGGAAGAAAGACAGCTTGCTTGGAAGGGTTATATTGTGTTTGGAGTTCAGTAACTCCCAAAAGCAAACACTGCGACATCTGACAAATCTTGCTTTTTGCAGTCATAGGGAGCATTATCTTTCCCCATTTTATGTCAGATAGCTGCTGCAGAATTTTTACGACCATGGTGTTCTTGAAAATGCTCTTTTAACAGTCTACTTAATTACCACTTCTGTACAGTGACAGACTGGCACTGCTGTAAACCGTGTCCTCTAAATCTGGGATGCGAGGTCTAAAAGCAGTGGGACGAGCGTAGCCTTTTAGCTGCACATCACCCACCAGTGTTCCTCTTCGAATCGTGGTGATGATGGCATGAACTGCTGGTATTTTGCCATTTGGTGAGTGGGTTTTATTTAAAGAAAATAAGTTGCACAAGTACGAGTGGTTTCATGCATTTGATCCTCTGGTACTTAATACTGAGGCGAGTGCATAAACTATTCTGCTAATTTTTTATAAGTATTTCTAAACCACTCTAATATACGCAGTGGGAATGTGCTACTAATATACAGTGTTAGACTCTTGGTATTTCTCTGTAATTCACACAGACAGGTAGGTGTTTCGTTGCTGGTGACTGAGCTCTGATTTTAAGTGTTGCTTTATGTTAAGAACAAAAAACAACGAGAAGAGTAATTCCTAGTAAAAGTCACTTGTGAATTGTCCCAACTGGTTACTTTCTGAAAAGTCCACATATAACTTTATCAGCTAAATTAGATTTAAATATCAATCTTTTTTCTTTTTTCTCAACTGTAGCAATTTCATAAGTTCTAGCAATAATTTTCATCTAGAAATATAGTTGGCTAGCAGATAACAGCAGTTATTTCAGAAGCGGATGGGCAATAAACGCGATTCCGTGGTCTTTTACGCAGTTTACTGGTTCAGGGCATGGAGCTCTGGGGCTGTTTCCAAAGCCAGACTCTTCCAAAAGCAGCGTGTTGCCGTTGTGCTCTGGTTTGGCTCACGGTACTTGAGCTGAAGTAGTGCCAAACCGAAGATGCAGCTTTCTCAGAGAGCTTGCTCAGCTCTCCCCCTTTCACCCTGCAATGAATGACACGTGTTTTCACCTCGAAATGTGTTTTATGCCTTATCTATAACAATTACATTGACCTTAGTACCTATGTTTTTGTAATAGCTGTATGGATTAACTACGAGATGCTCTACCAGCCTGCATCTACCTTGGAATAACGGTGTTTAAAATGCTGTGTGTTTCATTTGTTTTATAGAAAGTAATGACCTCATAGGCAGAGGCAGAGGTTTATTCATCTACTCTGACCTGTGTGAGCCTGCCACAGGGTGCCCTGGGTTAATTCTCCTTTGGATTAGAATTTGTCTTTGTAGAGATAGCTCTCCATTTTTTAAAATTACCAGCGTAAAGATTCCAGCTTGGTATTTGAGAACGGATAAAATGGTTCCCTGGCTGTTCCCTTAGTGTTGCCCTTGCTTTGTAACCGTACCCGCCTGGATTATTGATTGCCGTGGATCTCGCTTTAGATTGATGAGCCCTTCAGTATTTGTACAAGAACATATCTTTGATGTAATCAAGTCAACCTGTTATCTGTTGCTTGAAAAACTGTCACCGCTGAACTTTAGTGTCTGGCTGTCAGGCGTGTTTCTGCGTCATTGTGGCTGCAGTTCTCAGCCTGCTCCTGAGCAGGGGACACCAGAGCCGGGCAGCTACTTAAACGTGAGCTTCTCCGTGAAATCCTGGTACTCGATGGAGCAAGGCAGTGTATTGCTCCTCTCACAAGATTCCTCGAGGAGCATCCTTAACTAAAAAGGAACAGAATATTCCACTTCCTTTGGAAAAATGCTATCAAAACCTCCTGCATCTTTTGCTTCCAAAGGTGCCGGTTTTGGCTGTGCTGTCAGCTTCCCTGAGCAGTTCAGGCTGTGATTTATACTGGGGACCTGTGTGTGCACGCTGCTTTTCCAGTCCCAGCACAGCTTTCAGCTTTTGTTCGCTGTGATTTTTACTTTTTTTAGACTGCTGAGTAAAATTATTTAGTGCCAACAATCAGTTCCTGTAAGAGCCTGATAAAAATGAATTTGATGAGGATTTTCCTTAATAGTAATTTTCACCTTGCAGCAAGTTACAAACAGGTCAATAACTAGCATTGACTTATGAATCAGTCTCACTTGTAGCCAAAATGCTCTGTTGTACAAGGTCAGGTGGCTAATGGGGGTCCAAGTATGATTTAGCGATGCTGTAATGCGCTCAGCTTTCTAAATAAAGCTTTGTCAAACTAGCATTTTTTTCCTACAAATCCACTTGATTGCAGGAGTTCAGTGTGATTATTATGAAAGGTGATTATTGAGTGAGAGAGGTTCTAATCCTCAAAGTCGCTGCGTTTGCTTTCTTCAGATACCGCCACACAGGAGGTATTTCTCATTTCTGAAATATTTTCGAGTGTTCTGACTTGGTGAAAATCAAACTAAAGCCTGGAGGGTTTCTGTGCCAGAAGATTTTGAAGCTACAGATGCAAGTTCCTCTAAGAATGTTTTTTTTTTTCCTGCAAAAGAAAGGTTAAATTCAGTAACTGCAGACGCTGTATTTTAATTTTTTTTGTTTGTTTGTTTGTTTTCTTATTTTAAACAGATCAAGGAGTGTGCAGATGAACCAGTTGGTAAAGGCTTCTTGGTATCATGTCTGGTGGATCACAGGGGCAACATCACTGAGTACCAGTGCCATCAGTACATCACTAAAATGACAGCCATTATCTTCAGCGATTATCGGTTGATCTGTGGCTTCATGGATGACTGCAAGGCTGACATCAATCTCCTGAAATGTGGCAGCATTCGACCTGGAGAAAAGGTATCTGGAGAACACGCAGATTGTCAATAGGCTTGTAAAAGTCATTTGCTTAAGGAAACTTAGGTGGAGACTCTACAATAGCATTATTGTCTTTAATTGCAACTGAGAAAATACGTGGCACCTCATCTCCCTGCAAAGGGTGATGTCCTGTTTCTGTATAATACCTTTTTAATAAATATGCATTCATTGCTCTGTGAGGGACTGCTATTCAGACACGACTTTCATTTGCCTTTCCTTCCCACACTACAGGTGATCTGGTAGGTAGTTGTCTTTCTGATCATGATCTGTCAGGCTTGGCTCGATACCATGAATCCAAGCAGTGGATGTGAACAGACGTGTTGCTAGGCTCATTTCACAGTCTGCTCGGGTCTGATGCAGGCAGGTTATCGCTGTGATGTGGGGCTGGTGCTGTAGCCCTTTCTGCTTTCTCAGGCTGCAGTTGGAAGATTGGATCAAGAGCTTTTATCTGCTCGCTTCCCCTTTCCCCTGCCCACGTGAGAATGGTTGAAGATGTGAAGGGTAGGCTGAGGCCTATTTGTGGTACTTTTTTAGTTATAGCTCATACGCTTTTAAGAATTAGCTTCTTCGATCAGTGGTTAATGAGGAGGTATGTAACAAAAAATATGTAACAAAAAATACATGCTTTTTTAGTTACAAAAAGTTTTCATTGTTGTTGTCCATAGTGTGTTAAATTGAGGGGCTGGTGTATTTCAGGAGACTTAGCTGAACAATAGAAAGCACAAAAAAAAGGGCTTGCTTTCCAGAACAAAAGCAGCCTTTAAAGTGGGAGGAGCTGGCAGGGGCCCCCCCCCCCCCCCCCAGTGGTAAGAGCTGAGTAAATTGCTTTCTCCCTAAAGTAAAACTCTGGGCTGGAGGCCCCTGTGAAATGAGAAATGGCTTTTATCAGTATGGAACCACGAGCGTAACACACGAGTCCTGTGTGTCAGATCTGCAGATTACTGGTGGCTTGACCACATTAGAATAAATTAAAGTATAATACTTAATAATATCACTGAAGGGTACAGCAGAGAGGACTTCACAAGCATAAACCAGATCTATAACAGAAGCGAAACCGATGCTGGCAGGTTCATGTGTGTGAGTGCACACAACCCACCGTGTTGGGTGAGGGTAGCTGGGGTGGCTAAGGTTACAAGGCGTCTGGGAGGGGGAAGGACACGCAAACTTTGGGTCACCAAGTTCTGTGGGATAGCAAAGTGAGTTGCTAACCAAGCTTTTATGGGTTTTAATGTGATTTATACATATTCCTCGCTTTCTCAGTACCCAACCCAGAATATTTCGCCTGGGTCTGTGAAAGCATCACAGCCTGCCATGTGATATCTTTTGTTATGCTGTCGTCCTTGGCACTTAGAGCAATTGAAGTATTCTATACTGCTATGGAAACAGCTATAAATGGCTATGCAAGCGTTTCTTTTGTTGGTGTTCTGTTCTATCCCTTTTCTGCTTTGCAGAATTCTCATCTAATTTACTCTCATCAGATGTTGGTTCGGGTTTTATTTCCACGCTGTAGCTTCTGCGAGTTGCCTGTAGAGAAACAGTCATTACCCTTTTGTGTGACTGAACGTAACTGTGGGTTTAATAAATAGCACCTGGGCACCTGAAGAGGAAGATTGGGGAAGAGATTCATCTCTCTTTTTAATGAGAGTAAGCACTGCTAACTCCATCTATATCAGGCGGCTCGTGGAGTCTGGTGTGATAGCCTCATCATAGGATCTGGGAAAAAATGGCCTTTTTTGACTGTAAAAGACACTTCAGTAGGTGTTCTGGAGTTATGCTTCTTCTTGAAGCCCCTCTGCTAGTTAACCACTTTCCTTTTTTATGCTTCCTTTTTTTGTTTTAGCTTGCATTCTACTGCCTAATTGAATTCTGCTGGGTTTGTTGCTTCTGATGTGGTATTTTCTGTGCTTTGTTTTCCATGTTTCCCATTGGTTTTCTGCTCTTAAGAGTTGAGCTTGTAAGTCCTGATCTGACCGTAGACTTCACTTTGCTTAAAATGCCTTTAAAAGACATATCTGCAGCCTAATTTTTGAAATGTGCCTGTGTTGTGGGGCTGATTTTTTTTTTTCCTTTCAGTTAATGGAGAAATATTAAATAATAGTTTTGATTGTTTTTCCAAGTAACTGTTGTGCCTCACAGTGAATTTGGTCTCCTGGTATTTAAAGCTTGCTTTGTCTTCATGCAATAGGGAACTAATTTGAAATTGGTAGTTGCAGTGGAGCTTTTCTTCTTGGGCTGCCTGTCAGAATGAGCTGCTTTTCCAATCCCAGTAATATTCAGGATTGTATTAAACTAGTGGGTAGCATGTAGCTGTAGGGCTGGATTTGGCCATTATGTCCAGACTGGAGTAGATTATTTGCCCTAATGAAGGCTAATTAAGTGTTAACTGCACCTCAGCTGTAGTATTTGACTGGGTAATAGTATTTTTCAGGTTCCTAAAAAAAGACACATTAGGAGACTGTTGTTGTCTTGCTGGTTTTCACCCCTGACTGCTTCGAGTGCAGTTACTCTCGCTCTTTTCTGAGTCCCATAGGAGTACTGGACAGAGGGGGAACAAGTCTAAACAGAAAGAGATGATGACATTTGGCTCAGTCTTTGTTTACCTGGTGTAGTATTACAGCAATGTACTATCAGCTGAGGTACCTGGGAGTGATCCCTGTAGCCCTGGTGTCTGTGGTGCCAAGCTGGAACTGGCGATAGATCTGCTGAGTGGTTTTCCATAGCCAGACCACTCTGGCTCCAGCAAGTCAGCACAGCCAGTCACTGCAAGGTGCTGTGCTGATAAGGCAGATGATGTTTTACCCCCCTGACTGCTGTTCCTTTCTCCTCTTGACTCTTTCTGGTCACTTTACGAGCTTTTCTATACAATTCTGCAGCTGGAACAGTCACAGACTTGAGGCCTGTCAGGTTTCAGGCGGAATAAAGGCTTTTCCAGGGGAGCTTCTGAACATGACAAATACTAAACAAGAATTGCATAGCCTGTGATATGGAAGGGGAAGAAATCTGATGGAAAATGAAGAGTAAGAATGAGGTTTTTAAAATTCTGTGTTGACTTAAAGCCATATGCTTGGAGTTTTAATTTTGGTCATAGGAATTAAAGTCTCCCAGAGAGTTGTGCTGTGAAGGGGTTTGCTTGGACATGTTTAAAACTTAGTTCTGTTTTTCTATGGCTCCAAGTGCTGTAGGATGGCGTCATATCTGCTCATAAAACTGCACCAAGTTTCAAGACACTCCAGACTAGGTAATTTTCTAGTATGCTTAACAGATCTTTGCAACTTTCTGTTAACGTTCTCCATTTAGGATTGGTAGTGATGGTGAGGCAACAATTCTGAGAAATGTTGGGTTTGAGGTATAATCTCTTACATTGCAATGTGTCGCAGTGAAGCCTTGACTGTCAGCCCCCCAGTTCTGGGTGAGTCCTGTCTTGTGGAAAGAACTTAAAGGTCTTCAACTGGAAGATGGAGGCTTTCTGAGAAGAATACACTGGTTAGAGGAAAAGCACTAGGATTTGTTCTACGGGAGAGCTGCAGCAAGTGTTTATACCATGTACGCACCAGGCATCTGGTGCTGTAGCAGGACCAGGAGAACTCACACTATGGGATGCTGAGCCTTGGTTTTGGTGCCTTCAAAGCCAAGCTGTCCTGCCATCCTTCTCAGGATGAGCCTGTCAAACATTTGGTGGCCACCTGCTTTAGGAAAAAGCAGTTGAGTGCAGCTGTACGTGTTTGTTTTTCCTCCAGTCTGCAGTAAGAGATTGTATGATCTTTACAATGAGCTGGTGGTCTTTTACCTTTCTGGGAGCTCGTATTCTTTGCTTAGTCATATTTGCTAAGGGTAGTCATTTAAGCATGAAGAGGGAGCATGAGCACCACAGGAAGGCATGTGAATGCTTTGGAAGTAGGAGAGAAGAGCAGGACTGCATCCTTTGGGAGCTGGCTGTGTTGACTTGTGTGCGTTTCTATTCCTGTTAGGCCTTAAAAATGCTCTATTACAGGACAGCAGAGTAGAAAGCATCACAAGAGGATCTACCCAAATGTAAAAATTGTGTTTGTGAAGTAATGCAATAAATTAGTCATTTCACGTTACGTCCCTGCAATCCAACCATAAACATTCGGCACCCAGCGTATGGAAATTTGCTTTCACTAGACTGTTGAAAATGGGTTTACTTTATGACACTCACCAGGAATCTAGACCCATGCCACAAGAAATCAGGGAACTTATGTTTTTTCCTAGCAGGGAAGTGCTCTACTTGCTGGCTTGTAAGGTGAGTGCAAGGAACTGCCGCCTGCCTTGCCTCCCAGCTGCAGCCTCACCTAAGCTGGAGAAAAAAAACTGCCAGAGGGGCTGAAAACAGTTGTTTTCAATCACTTGCCCTTGCTCGCTCCTCAGTTATAATTACTGCCTGTGACTGACCACAAGGATTTGCTGAACAGTGTTTGCGTTTGGCGTGGTTATGGATAAATGACAGTTTTAAGTGATGTGGCAAACACACCGCTCGCTCATGTTCCTCAGATCCCTTTTGGATTCAGTCCTAAAGGGACTGTTGATATATAATTACGTGTCTTCAGAGATGCCAATATCTAGCCAGCATGTGGAGTTGGCCAGTTCCCACTCAAAGAAAAGAGCAAACCAAAATATGGGGTTTTGGCATATGTGGTTTTGGAGAGTTTTGCCGTTTTTTTAAGGGGAAAACTACTTCTAGCACTTTTAAACAGGGTATACTTATGGGTTATGTTCATGAATTTACTTGACCGATTCTACTTGTGTTCCAAGCGTAGCAGAGTTAAAACAGGAATGAAAGGCTGCCTGCCTGAGCAGATGTGTCAGAACAAAAAGATTTGGAAGAGTTGCAGAGTTTGAATTGTCACGGTCATGTTTTATGGAGACTGCTCTCTCAATCATGCTGCTGCAACAGCGATGGATGAATCCGCTTGACAGAACGAGCTCAAAGGATTGCTCCTAAATAGCTGCTGCAGATGTGGGGTTGATTTATGCAAATATTCTTGCCTTGTCATATACCCCAGATAGTCTGATATAAGTGTAGTAACAATACCCTCTCACAGCAGAGCAGCTTCAGTTAAGGTGATCCTCTCAGGAGACACTTGTAGAAGCCTTGAGAGATCTGTTCCAGAAGAGCTCTTGTTTATTAGAGGAATCAGAGGTAGAGAGAGGCTACAGTTCCCTTTCTGAACATGTACAAAGGTTGTAGGAAACTAAATGGAACATTGCCCTGCCTCTTCTGGGCTTTCATACCAAACACAGGCTCTCTACATTTATTGGCAGTTGCTGTTCATAACCCAGCGTTGTCTTCAGGCTTGCAGGATGGTGGACGTGGTGTACAGTATTGGGCCAGAACTGCTTTGTCCAAGACTTTGTTCTTGAATACTTTGCGTTTTTTTTTCAGTCCCTTAATGGAGGAATTAGCATTGAGAAGCCTACATTAGTCAAAGCTCCTTTGTAGCCTTTTTAGCATCACTAATTATCAGCACCCAAAATGAAGGCTTGTCTCAGTGTGGAGGAACTATGATTTTTCTGTCCCCCAAGCATGTTCTTAATGCTTTGTGGTTGCCATGGTGCAAAGAGAGCTATGTCAGATTAGAGATAATTCGGCTGTTTTGGTAAACTGCTCTGAGCAGTGTGACTAAGTAGTGATAATCTCATTAAGTCACATTAAAATAAACCCAGAGCATTGGAAGGGGGGATGTCTCACAGTGGCTATCAGCAGGATGGTGATGTATAAAGTGTGTGGATAGTACAGATAAGTAAACTGTTGTCTCCTCTGCATGTAAATGCAGTTTAGGCGGAACTTTCAGCAGTCTGTATGTAGACAGTTTGTTGCTTAATTTATCCAGAATCACAGATCACTTGATAAAATAAGTGGTTGGTTACAGATGTTGTCTCGCGTTTCTCATGTAGGATGCCCACTCGCAAGGAGAGGTGGTGGCATGCCTGGAAAAAGGCCTGGTAAAAGAGGCGGAGGAGACTGATCCTAGGATTCAGGTTTCTGATCAATGTAAGAAAGCGATTCTTCGTGTAGCTGAACTCTCTTCAGATGACTTCCACTTGGACCGACATCTCTACTTTGCGTGCCGAGATGATAGAGAACGATTTTGTGAAAACGTGAGTAATTTCCTCTTCCCTTTTCTGCTGTAATTTGTTAAAACAAACAAAACCACCTTGGAAGGAGGAAAGGAACAGTAGAGTGGAGCCTGAGCGAAAAGCAAGCATCTTGTAGCTGTCATTTTATAATAAGTCTGGTATTAATTTGACTCACCCAACAAAAAAGCAGCATTTCTAGGGAGTTAATGAACTGAATGGACATAAATGGTTTAATTGGCATTGGGGCTGATGTGACAGGGAGAGGAGTGGCTCGAAGAGGAAGGAAGCAGCAAAGGTAAGTGACCACTCACTTCTGCAGCACTAAGCTGTTGCACGAGTTTAGCTTGGTCTGACTCGACTTGCAGCACTCCTTGTCCCTGGAGCAATCAGCCAGAAAGCAGCGTTGTTTGGTCTGAATTAGCTTGTATCAGCCGAGTGTCTTCTCACTAAAAGGGTGATAAACACAACCAGATTTTTCTTTAATGCAGTAAAACTTACAAGATTTTTGTAGTCTAGAAGCTATCACCGACATTTGAAATATTAACTTTAGTAAATATATATATAGAGAGTTTAAAAATACTAATCTCTCTTGGTGTAGTTTAGCCTGCTCGCTGAGCATTACAAGTCTTATCTTTAATGACAGATGTTATTGTTCTGTTTCACAGACTCAAGCTGGGGAAGGCAGAGTCTACAAGTGCCTCTTTAATCACAAGTTTGAAGAATCAATGAGTGAAAAGGTAGGTATCTTTCTTAGTGAGAGAAATCATTAATGCGGAAATCATCAAATCATTCATCAGTTCAGGATGCATTATTCTATTCCAATGCTGAGGAGAATCCATCGTCTACGTGGTTGGAAAACTGACTGCTTTAACAGATGCTTTTGCTTTGGAATGTTTGTGTTTCTAGCTACATGCTGATGGCGTGAATTAATTGTGCTCAAGTTACGGCCTTGAAAGTTAAAGGTTGAAATTAATCAAAGCTTTTGGGTGGCTGATTTGGGAAGGTAGACATGGAGATCAAGTGGTACCACTGTGATCAAGCGTTTAAAGCAGAACTCGTGCCGTGTGGGGAAAACCTCGTACAGATGCTGGTAAAATATACAGGTTAGAAACGAAATACCCAGGTGCCTGAGTGTGGGAAGCTCTGTGTGCTTTGCTTTTTCCAGGGCTATGAGTGAGCAACAGATTCTGTGGGAAAGTTGTGCAGTTCAGTTGCTGACATTTTCCTTATGTTTTATCTGAAGCTGTGGTTTTCAAGAACAAAAAAGTTGTTCTGGAAAACCGGTCCCAAAAAGACTTGGTATTGGTATCTTGGGGAGGCAACCGTGCTGTCAGTGATTTTAGAAGCAGCATCGTAGTGTTTGGGATTATACAGAATCGTATCACCTGTTTGAACAGATATGAAGATGGATATCTGTAAAGCCCTTCCTGGAGAAGCTTTGCTGCAGGAGCCAAGTTTGGAGGCCTGGAGGGATCAGCCTTATTTCCTTTTCCTTAACTGTGTCAGCTATCTGAAAGCTTAGTTCCAATTAACAAATTCAAAACTGAAAGAGTGATCCCCAAGGGCTTGAACCAAAGCTTCATTTTGTCCAAGCACGCTGCTGAAACGGACTGCTGGTTTTGCTTATGCTGTTTGTCCTTGTGCAGGGGCAGTGGGATTTTTTTGAGGGTCTTTTCTGTGGTCAGCTGTGTGACCAAGGTGATTGTAAGATGCTGAGAGTTTAGACAGAGCTGGAGCAGATGACTTAGTAGGGAGAGAGGGATGGATGCTCTGAGGGCACAGTTTGCAGAGCAGGAGGAACACAAAATCTAGTTCTCGCTTTTGTGGCTGCCAAGATTGGAACATTTGCAAAGTCACCGGTTTTTTTAGAAGCTGTTACCCAGTAAGAAGTCCTGCCTTGCTGATGGCATTGGCTGCTGCATACACATGTAGCCAACAATAGCTGCCTAGTGGGTGGCTTGCTTTGTGTAATCCAAAGCTGCCTGCCAGGCTGGGCTCCCTGGCTGTACTTCGTTCTCCTCTTCTCGTCCTCTCTTGTGAGACCTCGCCTGGTGAACTGTGTGCAGTTCTGGGTTCCCCAGCATAAGAAGGATATGGAACTGTTGGAATGGGTCCAGAGGAGGACTGCAAAGAGGTGGCTGGAGCCACCTCTGCTATGAAGACAGGCTGAGAGAGTAGGGAAGAGAAGGCTCTGGGAAGACCTTATAGCAGCCTGCCAGTACCTGAAGAGGGGCTATCGAGAAGCTGTTTGGGGTGGCTCTTGGTCAGGGGAATGCAAGAATAGGACAAGGGGGAATGGTTTAAAGTTGAAACAGGGGAGATTGAGGTGAGATTTTAAGAAGAAATGTTTTGCTGTGAGGGTGGTGAGGCTCTGGCCCAGGTTGCTCAGAGCAATGGTGGCTGCCCCATCCCTGGAGGTGTTCCAGGCCAGGTGAGATGGGGCTTGGAGCCCCTGATCCAGTGGGAAGTGTCCCTGCCCATGGCAGAGGGTTGGAACTGGATGGACTTTGAGGTCCCTTCCAACCCAACCCATTCTATGATTCCATGATTGTCCAGCTTTGGAGGATGAGGTATCTGAGAGCCTGTGTCTCCCTGTGTCCAGAGCTTTAAGCCTGTCCAGTCCCAAGATCCTGGTCATGGCACAGAGAAGGGAGCATAAAGAGGGGATGGGAATATCTTGGACTAGGGCTTTCTGGGTCCTAGAGAAGATGTGGGAAGGCACAAGCAGGAAAGTCAAACACTGATGTAAGGAAGGAGACAGGACTATAGGACTTCTCTGTTCCTTTTGCCGAGACTGCTCCCTCTTCTCCCAGCGCTGCCCATGCACAGTTTTCCATCCTTTTGAATAGTCCAAGAATGGACAAATTTGCCTGAGCTATTCTGAGTTATCCGCCGCCCTCAGATTTAATTTTCATATAATTTAAACCAAAAGCTATGAAGTGTAGCAGTGTTTTTACAGGCCCTTTTTTGGATGAAATTTAGAGGGTTGTTCTTGCAGCTGCTGAATTCAGGTTTGGCCACAGTACCTCACCAGTTGTGGAGAATGGCTAGAAATTCCCATGGTTAGATTGTTTTATTTCCTGTCAACTGTCTGGCACGTTGCAGAACAAATCCAAAAAACATGCTATTTTGTAAATGTGACTGGGAAAAGTTGTTTCTTGAGGGCATGGGGTGAGCATATACCACAGCTGGGATAAATGTCAGCAACTGATCCTAGTTACCACGAATGAGTCATGCTCTCAGCCATAGCTCTTCACAAAAAGCTGGATGAATGTGCAGTTTTAAGACGTGCTCTGCAGAGAGCTCCTGCCTTTAAAACCCTTGATCTGTTGACCTCGGTGTGCATTGGTAACTGTGTGGTTTCTGGGAGACAAATGAAATTTAACAGCAGTGCAGTTTAAACACGTGAATCTTAAAGCATCAGTCTTTCAAAACACAACTGGAAATCTTAGCAGCAGCAGATCTAGCTCTCTGCCACCAGCGTGTGGAAGCTCAGCTGTCCCAATGTCTCTCCTGCAGTGTCGTGATGCACTGACCACCCGCCAGAAGCTGATCGCCCAAGACTACAAAGTCAGTTACTCCCTGGCAAAGTCCTGTAAGAGTGACCTGAAGAAATACCGCTGTAATGTGGAGAACCTTCCCCGGTCTCGGGAAGCCAGGCTTTCCTATCTATTGATGTGCCTAGAATCTGCTGTGCATAGAGGTAAGTGGAGTTGAATCGAGGTGTGTGACTTGCTGGGACCTTGGTTTTAAGTTTCTCTTGGACCTTTGGGTTCAACGTGTATTTACAGTCCTCTTTGCCAAGTAACCTTTTTCAAACTTGGATTCAAAGACGAGTTTCCTCATCATGATGCTTTGATCACTATTGTTTTGAAGATCAGAATAGCTAAGTAAACATCAGACACTGACTCCTCTTATGTAGGTAAGAAGTTCAAAATGCAAAATAGCAAATCCCTCTTGGACTGATGGTGTGTAATTGCAAATCCTTCTATTCAGTGTGAGTTCAGGCAGCTTTTTTCCTCCTTTATGTAGTAAGCATTAAATATGCTAGTAGGTTAAAAGACAGATTAGAGAACCTGTTCATCACCACTCAGGGAGAGCCAGATACTCAACCCTCTCCTTCTTGTGAGTAATCTTCTTCCCTTGCAGTCCAATAGCTTGGATAAACGACTGAATTTCTCTATTTTCCTATATAGAAAGAAGTATTATTTTTGTTCCTCTAAGTTAGCGTAAGCTGGAGTTGTTCTAACGCCAGAGGCTGTCCCAAAGACCTTGGAAGGCCCTATGCAGCAGGACCATGCTAAAGGTCTCCTGTGAAATTCTTGTAACATGTAAAATGACACGCTGTGTTCTCCAGCTCTGCTCTGGAGAATTGTTTGTTTTCCTTCTTGGCACGCAGCTGCGTGGTTTCTGATTCAGCAGCAGGGCTACCTGCTGCAGTGCCCCTGACAGGGGAGGGAAAGGCTGCCCTTACACCACAAGCAGTCCCTACGTTTGGGAGTTGGAATAACTCATTGTTTTTGATTGATGTGGAAATGATGTGTGCTGCTTGTGGGAAAGTTGTGGGTTTTTTCCCCTTCTCCCTGCAGAAGGGCAGGTGCTTTCCTGAAATACATGCAGAAAACCGCTGTTGAGTTACGAGCGACCACTTTCGTGGTGGAACAGGTTCTGTGGTGCGTGGTCATGCACAAAGCATTGCCCAGGAGGAACACTAATTACTCCACACATGTCTGTGTCTGTTACAATGCCTGGGAGCCCCTGCTGGGGTACGAGGACCACGGCTGCATGGGATGTTGTACACATATTGGTGTGTGGGGATGGGGACATGTTCCTTTTGATTAAAAAACCCAACCAGCTGTCCAGGTGGGGACTGCAGGAAAGCTTATGGCAGATCAAAGCACCAATGAAAGTTAATTTCTGTTCGTTAGTCACTCCCTATGTTACTCTTGGTAACCTGTGTTTTGGCTTCCTGAGCAAGGTTGTGCTATTGCTCTAGAAAAACTTTTCCTCAGCAAACATTTGACCTACTGGCCAGACAAATTATTCCTGCAATTACATATCAAGCTGCTGAGCTATCAGAAGTAACTTCTCATTCTGCAGTGGTAAAACAAGCCTTTGAGCATACGGGGAGGAGCTGACGTGTACCACAGAACTGCAGGTCCACCGAGTGCTTTCAGTAGTTCTTCGAAAGCGCCTCCAGTAACGTGAAATCCAAAACAAGATTATCTTAATCTTTCAGGGATAATTTTGTTCAAATCCATACATTGAATCCATAGACTGGCTGTTTTACAGTTTCTGTTCAATACTGGGAGCTACCGTAACAGCTGATTTAATCGCCCAGCACGCCACTCCAGCACATTTGTTGCAGCCTAGTGTTCTCCAGAGTGTGAACATCGGCCCTGTTCTTCCAGCACAGGTCAAGAAGGGCTCTGTTAAGCATCGACACTAAATCACATTGTCTTTTTTTGACTCAGGTCGACAAGTGAGCAGTGAGTGCCAGGGAGAAATGTTGGATTACCGGCGCATGCTAATGGAAGACTTCTCACTAAGCCCAGAAATCATCCTGAGCTGCCGAGGGGAGATTGAACACCACTGCTCTGGCCTGCATCGGAAAGGCCGCACTCTGCATTGTCTGATGAAAGTAGTACGGGGCGAGAAGGGAAACGTCGGGCCCAATTGTCAGCAGGCCGTAAGATGCTTTTCTATCACTTCACTTCTAGGTTGCTCAGTTGGTAGAACTGATTTATCTGTTAACGTTTTGCCTTGCAGTGGAAGTCTTGCTGAACGCAGGCTGGCTCTGCAGGTGCAAGTGAATGCTGAAGGCAGTTGTGCAGTTGACACAGTATGAAGTGTCACTTGGTATCCAGCAGCACGTTAGTAATGTGGTGGGGTTTTTTTTCCCCTCAAGAAATACGTTTTGGCTTTTTCTGTACTGGATCTCCATCAACTCTCAAGTTATGAAATTCTTTCATGGATGCAAGAGAGAAGGAAACTGGCTTTTGTTATGTTTTAAAACATTCCCTCTCCTTCCTTTTTTTCCCCTTGTGCACTATGTCTTCTCTAAGCACCTTTCCACTAGCTTTTACTTTTTCTGTTTCATTCAGCTTAAACAGGGGAAATGAGAGCTGCAGGGACGGGCAAGTACTATGTCCTTCTGCACGCCCCTGTCATTGCAGCCACTGAAGGAAGTGTCTTTCTCCAAAATACCTTTTTAAAACAGGATAATTCTTTTCCCTTTTTTTAACTCTATTTTGGCCTAAGTGCATCCTGGTAGTCTCTTTAAACTGAAAACGAATCTTTATATTCATCTGAACTCATTAATGCTTTTTAATGTGATGCTACATTTTCATGCATAGTATCTACTTTAAATGGCCTATGAGCCTGGAAAAGAGACACCAATGCCAGAAATGGCTGGGGAGTGTTACTGCTGATGTAAGAATTTCTGGAGATGTATGCTCTTGACCTCCTGCAAGGTACAAAAACACTACAGTCCCTTTTCAGTATAAATGTAGCTTAAAGTCTGAGCCCAAAATGCTGCCAGTTTGCATATGTTATTAAAGATAAAGTAGTATCTGTAATTTTTTGTCAGGCATAGAATGCTTCTGTGATGAAGCTTATTTCTGCATAAACACCAGGTGTGCTGGTGCGGCGGCTGTACAGGTTGAGTCATTTCTGCAGAGAGCTGTAGTGCATGACTTACGCTTTGCAACATGAGTGTGGAAAACCAGCTACTTGTTTCTCTTTAAATATGAAATTGAGCTTGCTGCCTACGAACCTGATTATTCACAAATCGTTGGAAGATTGTTTTGTCTTGGGAATAATAACTTCCAGATCGTGAAGCTCATATTCAGAACAAGTCGTAAGTCAAGGCAGGGGACCCCCCAAAAGTGATGTGAGATGTCAGACTTCTGGAGAAAAAAGAATGCCTGTAGAAATCTACAGGGTTCTTTTTTTTCAGTTCTCACATACTTAAGTTTCTGCTTTCTTTTTGTCCAGTATGCTGATGCAGCCACAGGGCTTGTCCACGACTCCCCTTCTAGTTAAGTGACCTGTGGTCTGACCTCTGTGTAAAAGACAGCAGGAACAAATTAAGTGTTGATTTTATAAAATATGATTAGTTTGTCTGTATTGTGATGGACTAGAGGAAACAGACGGTTGTGAGAATAGGATAGACATTCCAGTGTTCTAGGCTCCTCTGAAGACTGGCATGTTGCTATTATACAGCTGCCTACAGCTTCCGAGTACTGTGTCATTTGTTGTTGGTATTGTTGTAGGTGAGCAGGAGTGATTGTCTCAGCTGTCACTGGTTTTGTTCTGTTTTGATTTATTGTATTAGAATGATCTTGCTTGTACCTTCAACAGTAGGTAAATTATCTTTGCGAGGAAGAGAATGTTGTCTGAAACCCTTCTAGAGACTGTGTGGCTTGTGCAGGAGGTTCAAACTCAGCTGTTGTGTGAGATTGGCTGTATGACAGGCCGTGGAGAAGGCAAGTGAGAGGTCCATCCGTTCATAGTAGTTGGAGCTACCTAATTTCCTTTTGGATACCTTAATAGCACCTTTGACATATGCTTGTACTAAGCCACTGATGCTTTTCTGAGGCTGATTTCTCAGCTACTTCTTTGCCACGTGTCAGTATGGCTTGGTCTTTGAGGCATGTGGATGGTCTCAGAAGTGCTGCTTTTGTAAATTCACTCATGGAGGAAAGACTGACCTGTGTTGGGCTTTCCAAAAACTAGTAAGCAGAGTGAATCAAAGTGTGTGGACTGTTTTGTTCTGGGGCTTTTTCTCTTCAGTGCAATATTGGTGAGAGCTCCTATCAGTTTGTACTTCCAGTGGCTTCTCATCTGCAGATAGGATTGCTAGTTCAGCCGTCTCGTACTTGTTTGCTTCCTAACTACTCCTTGGTCCATGTGGCTTCAGCCCAAGTCCAGCTAAACCTAAGCTGACTGATGTTGGTCCTTACCTGCTGATGTTCTTGGGCAGTTCTTCTTTCAGGAACATGCTGCTGATGCTCTCGAATTGACCTCTGATGGTGGAGCTACTGGTCTGTGGCAACTTTCCACCTGCAGAAACAGAGGAAAACAACATGGTTGCTTTGGGGCTGTCCCAGCCAAGCTGGCTGAAGTGCTTTGTGCCCGTCTCCTTACACTGTCTTCTTGGTGCAGAGTCAAAAACTTGTGTCCTTTACTTTTAATAGCATAATTAGGTAACACTAATACAGCGCTTTGATTTCGTGGCTAGCTCAAAGCAATAGGACTTCTCCTGGAAGTCTTCATTGTAGAAGCTGTAAGACCAGATGTGCTTGCCTGGATGGTTTGCTTGAGGAAATTAGAGCAGGAAACGTCTAATTTGGATCTGGTTTTACTTACTGTCCTGTCTTGTCTTGCTACAATTCTGCTTGCCTTATGACAGGAAGATGTTTGCCCATCTGCCAACAACACCACAGAAATCCCTGAACAACTAGACATAACCAAAGATTCTGCATGATTTTATCTTCCTGAAAGAACATCTGCTTCTACTCTTTTCTGCATGAGGAACTGTCTGTGAAATGCATTCTCAGCTCCCAATTTCTTGACCCTGGGGGGATTCACTTCTTGTGACACCTCAGCCAGGAATGTTCTCACATGTGAATGTCTGCACTCATGATTTACCTTGCTGATGAGCAGGAGACCATCCTAGACCCAAACATCTGAGATCTACGGGGATAGTGTTGTCTTGATTTTGATAAGTGAACTTTCCAAAATGCTCAAGTTCTTTAAATAGGAAAGGAACGATGTCTTTCTCTGTAACAGAAATGGTTCAGACCAAGTTCAGAAACACTCCTGGGTGTTTGCTCAGCCATTATCTTGCCTGACTAGAGGTTTAAGTACCTTGCTTTACCCTAGTGTATCGTAGGTTGGCTCTAATGGTGTGCCTGCCCTCTTAAAGGCTGTGTGCAGTTTGGCTTTGCCATCTCTGGGAGCAGCCTGCCTGTTCTGAAGCAAAGCTCCTGTTATTTATCCTATTGATGTACTTCTACAGGGACATGCATTTTATTAAGAAAAAGATATCATCAGGAGCAGATAGTATTTCTAGAGTATGTCTTCCCACGTAAAACAAGTTCTTCTTTCTTTGCTGAAGTGTATACAGCTTGGGTTTGTTCTAGTCATTAAAAGGTCTTCTACAAATATCACTGTTAGGTTATTTTTCAATGGTGGAGATCCTGCATGTGAGGGAGGGCGAGTCTGCAGTGCTTTAGGTCATCAGGCAGAAGATACATATGCCTCTTAATTGTGAGCATCAGCCCAGGTCTGCAGCTGTACTCGTGGTGTTTGGCGCTGTGGTGTCAGTGAGTGGAAGCAATATTTTATACCAGAGCTGTTGGCTAACTGTTTTTCAAATATGTGGCTTTTATGTTGCTCCGATCTAATCTTTCTTTTTTCTGTTCAATCCCTTGAGCATGTAAAACGATGATCCTTGCTGAAAGGGCAGATATTTCTTCTTCCAACTTCTAAGACAGCTAATAAATTGATAGTTAATTGTTAATCTAGCTCCACATGAGCATAAAAGTTCAGGGGATTATGAAGTTTATCCATCTGCTTTTCAGCTGCAAGAGTTTGTTGTGAGAGGGAGGAAACTCCTATAAATCATTCTCTGTTAGCACTGGTGCCAAACTGCTTACTCGCTCCTGCGGTCTGGGCGGCTGGCTCGCTGCTGCACATCTTGCACATGGTTGGAAACTGGGGATCCTGCAGTTGCACTCAAATCAGAGGAGAGAGCCTGGGAGGTGACCTGATGCTTCCGAACTGTTGCACCCAGCATGCTTTGGCCTCTTCCACCTGACGGCATTAAAAATATCCCTTAAACTGAGACCTGAGGAAAAATCCTGCCTATATAATACTCTGGCCAGTTTGTTTAATCCATGTGTGTAAGAAAGTGTCAGTTTGGGGATTTTATCCACCCCTTTGTCCTTGAGGGAGTGATGCCAGTAGTGGTATTTGAGCCCTTTTTCTATATTACGGAGTTAAATCCAGCTGGAGGCCAGTGACAAGTGGGGTTCCCCAGGGGCTCAGTCCTGGGTCCAGTCCTGTTTAATGTCTTTATCAATGACCTGGATGAAGGCATCGAGTGCTCCCTTAGCAAGTTTGTGGATGACGCCAAGCTGGGTGGAAGTGTGGATCTGCTGGAGGGTCGGGAGGCTGCAAAGGGACCTGAACAGGCTGGACTGCTGGGCTGAGACCAACGGCATGAGGTTTAACAAGGCCAAATGCCGGGTCCTGCACTTGGGGCACAACAACCCTAAGCAGAGGTACAGACTAGGAGAGACCTGGCTGGAAAGCTGCCAGGAGGAGAAGGACCTGGGGGTGTTGGTTGACAGCGACTGAACATGAGCCAGCAGTGGCCCAGGTGGCCAAGAAGGCCAATGGCATCTTGGCTTGTATCAGAAATGGCGTGACCAGCAGGTCCAGGGAGGTTATTTTCCCTCTGTGCTCGGCACTGGTGAGACCGCACCTCGAATCCTGTGTTCAGTTCTGGGCCCCTCACCACAAGAAGGATGTTGAGGCTCTGGAGCGAGTCCAGAGAAGAGCAACAAAGCTGGTGAAGGGGCTGGAGAACAAATCTTACGAGGAGCGGCTGAGAGAGCTGGGGTTGTTCAGCCTGGAGAAGAGGAGACTGAGGGGAGAACTCATTGCTCTCTACAGCTACCTGAAGGGAGCTTGTGGAGAGGAGGGAGCTGGTCTCTTCTCCCAACTGACAGGGGACAGGACGAGAGGGAATGGCCTCAAGCTCCGCCAGGGGAGATTTAGGCTTGAGATTAGGAAAAAGTTCTTCACGGAGAGGGTGGTTAGGCATTGGAATGGTCTGCCCAGGGAGGTGGTTGAGTCGCCGTCCTTGGAGGTGTTTAAGGTGAGGGTGGATGAGGTACTTAGGGGCATGATTTAGGGATTGGTGGGAATGGTTGGACTCGACAATCCAGTGGGTCTCTTCCAACCTGGTTATTCTGTGTGATTCTGTGATGTAAACGTCTGACTTGAAGTGTTCCCAGCACTTCATGTGCCTGTCCCTGCAGGCTCCGCGTGTGTGTGCATGCCAGCAGATCCAGAACCGCTGTATTTGCTGCCTCCTTGCATTGACTCTTGTGGAGTTTGTAAAGGACGTATCGCTTCTCACTTCCCCTGCTGATTAAGGTCCAGTTCCCTGTTACAGCCTATTGGATTGGATTCTGTTTGACCACCATCAGAATTGTATAGAACGTTGTTGTTGGTTGTGGTGGTTGGTGGTGGTTGTTGTTATGATGATGATGATGATGTGAAAATATCCCAGGAATTTTGGAATCAGCAGCTTCTGCCTGCATCCCTTAGAAGCCGAGGCTGGGCACAATTAACTTTGGCCAAGAGCAACTTGCAGGAAATCCTGGGTTCCTCCCAGGCAGTCTGTGGTCTGTCTGCTTGATTACAAGCTTCCTATTGGATAACAAGTGCCAGCTTGTATTTTCTCCAGTTCTCTGATGCTTTCTTCTTTGTGTTTTGTGATGTTGGGGCTTTGCCCCTAAAAGTTTCCTATATAATTTTTCCATGGAGACTTTGAAAGATAGAGGATAATGTTGTAACTGTGCCTATGATTTCATTGGGCTAGGGACCAGGAACAAAACCCATTAAATAAGTGTTGACATATTAACAGTGCAGAGCACTTGATGTCGGTGTGCAGCTGCCTTCTAAGCAAGTTCACTGCCTTTTTTCTTTTTGGCTCCAAATCTGTCAGCTAAAAATATTTGCCTGTCAAGTGCTGATCCCACTCTGCCTGATGTTGGTCTTTGGGGAGTCAGAGCTTGGTGGGAAATTGAGACGTAGGGGTCTTGGGCTGAGTGGTGGCCCAGGAAGCTGCCCCTCTCTCCAGAACTATAAATTAAGATTTCCCCAAACTCCCCAAACTTGTGCAGGCATACCTGATGAAATGGTGTTTCATGGAACATTTCCTGGGCTGCCTCATAAAGATAATTTGGATTCAGCAGCACTGGACTCCCACGTTTGGTAACTGAGTTTGGCAAAACATTTGAAATAAGCATCTGTAGAGCAGAAGTCATACCTGATAGTGTTGTTGGCACGGAATTGTGATGCTGAGAAGATCTAAGTGCTCTTATTTTGGTTATTATAATTTGTTTTCCTATCCACAATTTCTTTCTTCCAGCTTCAAACGCTGATTCAAGAAACTGACCCCGGTGCCGATTACCGCATTGACCGAGCGCTGAACGAGGCCTGTGAGTCGGTGATACAGACGGCCTGCAAGCACATACGCTCCGGAGACCCAATGTAGGTGCCTCGTGGTTACAACTGATCTTTGTTTCTCTTGGACATCCATGGAGGTTGTGTGACTGACCAGTAGAGATTCTAAAACCCAACTAGAAATGACTGACTCCAATCTAGAAATTCATATCGCGCTAGAGGTGTGAGTCGAGCTCTGACTTCATTCTTGCCCTATAAGCAAGCTAGTATTTTTGTAACGGGGATGTTGAAGTGCTGCTGAAGGATGTAGCTGTCGTAGGTGCTTAGATTAAATTTGTATACTTGATGTGCTATTTCTGTTACTATGTAAGTCCGTAGCAATATCACAAAGAAAAATAACAAGCCTTGAATGGCCAGTTCAGCAAACCCGTACCGCAGAGAGAAACATCTCCTTTATCTTCATGCCTGATATAGATGGGTCTCCTTAGCTGGATTTTACATAAAATATTCCTTACGATTTTGTTGCGTATCAGACTTACTGAGATGACTAAACCAATGGAATTTAAGAGGGTACAAATGTGGTACACTGTTGCGATCTTTTATGAAGGAAAGATCTTCACTGTGCTTGAACATCTTATCGATAGTTCATTGGAAAGACTGATTTGGCAACAGCAACAATAGGAAGGAAGCTCATCATGATTATTTGATAAGAATGGTTGGACTCGATGATCCGGTGGATCTTTTCCAACCGGATGATTCTGTGATTCTATAACAGGCTGTTGCCTAAGTTTCTTCCTCTGTTTGTAGGATTCTGTCTTGCCTGATGGAGCACTTGTACACTGAGAAGATGGTAGAGGACTGTGAGCACAGGCTTCTGGAGCTCCAGTATTTTATATCTCGTGACTGGAAGTGAGTACTACAAAACAAGATTTATCCTTGCTTGATGTTTGTAATTAGTCTTTGTATGCATTAGCAGTTCCATGTAAAACTGTGCAGCCTGTGCTTGTTTAAACGAGGACTTTTACGCATGCCAGATCTGTAGGGCCTGAATGCCTGTCTAGGACAGTTAGAAGCACAAGCTGCTTAGAAGAAGTGTGATGCTTAAATCAGGCGCTTCCTTAGAAATGATGCAGCCCTAAAATGTATCTCAAGTTTGAGCTCTGAAATTCAACTATCTTTAATTAAAAGGAGTCTCTCTGGTCATATTGAAGTTGAATGTAGCTTTCTGTGCGGGTGGTAGCCAGTTCTGTCTGCTCTGAGCCCTACAGTAAAGGAGTTAAGAAAACCAAGCTACTAAGTTTAACAAAAAGACAATTTGGAGGCTCCCTGCTTCGTTTCTGTTTTTTTTTAAATTCTTTAAGTGTAGTTACAGCCTGGAGAGCAGATGTAATTCCCTTTGGAGCACTGCTTTTCCAGCATTCTCATCTAGAGATGGCAGCGCTTTGTTTGAAATCTGTATAGGCCTCCCATGTCTGTGTGGGTTAAATGAGGAGAGCATAAATTTGATAAATCTGACCAGTGAGGAAAGAGTAACTATTTGGCTTTTCTTCTGGAGAAGACTGAGAGGTGAGGAAGTAGAGTTCATCAAAAGGGGTTACTGCCAGAAGTGGAATAATTGTTCTCAGTGACCACAGGGAGTGTAAGACAAGAAGTCTTGGACTTTGATTACAGCAAAGGGTATTCAAATCAGACATTAAGAAGATCTGACTCATGGCTGTATCTATGGCAGCATTGCTAGCAGTTAAGAGCTGATGTGCTCTGTGAACCTTCTCCTTTTAAAATACATGGGATTTCCTGGACCAGAGAGTTCAGGGCTTTGTGGGTGTTCATTTAGTCATCTCAATAACTGTTTTCATAGGTAAACAAGAATACTTTAATTGGTTTTTCGTCCTCGTCCCATTTCCCTTTGTTGCTGGTTCTCCTGCCTGTGCCCTGTTTCCCCCCAGTTAATTCATTGCTTGAGCCAAACTTAAGTGATTGAAAGAAGTAAGACTGAGTATTTGCATTTTGCTAGGAGTAAATATAATTTTAATTCATGTCACAGACTGTACAACATGAACTCAGCTTTCTTGTTTGACCACTGTTTCCTAGAACTGGCTATGAAAACTGTTGTATTAACCATGCGCCTAGCACATATGCACGAAGAAGAAATGGTTTTCTACTACTTCATCATTTGTAGAATTGTGTCCACATGTTGCTTGGTGTTTGCCTTCTAAAGTGATGTAGAAATTTGAAGTTTCCATTTTGGAAAATTGGCAATATCTCATTTAGCTTTAATGCAATTAGACATCATTTGAAGAGGTCTGCACTTGCAGTTTTCTTGCATGCAAAAGCAAGGGTTGCTGAGTCTTATTCTAGCTCACATCCAGAGCCAGCAGTAATTAATCTAACTCAGATTTTTATGAAACTGGATCGTTTAGCAGTGCAAAGTACGTGTAAAGCATTATACAAGCAAACCATGGTATGTACCTGCCTTCTGCTGCTCTAGGACAGCAAGGAGATGGTTTTCCAGTGTGTCAGCATTTGGCTGGTGTGCTGCAGAAGAGAACGGGAGGTGCTTCAAGAAGCACTGAAGATGTAATCTGTAATTAAAGATCTCAGTGTATTTTTGCAACGTTAGGGAGTTGGTTCCAAACTGAGTGACAGGTATTTTACTGCCTATTGGCTCAGTTGGTGAAGCGCCGCTGCTAAACAGTGTGATGATCTGTGAAACTCAGAGTAGATTTTTCTGCCTCAAAAGCATTTGAGAATATGAAAAGCATTATAGGTTTGAATGAAGTGGTAATGATAACTTCTCTGTTTGCAGATTGGATACTGTCCTCTACCGCAAGTGTCAGGGAGATGCCTCCCGTCTCTGTCATACCCATGGCTGGAATGAGACCAGTGAGCTGATGCCTCCTGGAGCTGTTTTCTCCTGCTTGTACAGACACGCGTACCGCACAGAGGAGCAAGGCAGGAGGGTGAGTGCTGGAGCGCTAAAACTACAAAGACTCACCAGAGCTATTTAAAAGCATTTCCCATAGGTGGTACCTGCACTGCCTCGGATGCCCGAGTTCTCTTCAGGCGGGCTGTGAAGGTCTGTGTTGTCGTTCTTGTAAGGCAAAACAACCACCGCAAGATGTGACAATTGCCTTCAGGGGGAACTGTGTGCTGACAACAGCTTATGTGTATCTGTATCAACACAGTGTAAGTCATCCTCCTTGTCTTTCCAAGGAAGAAAGTGGTTCCCTGTGGATAGCTAGCATAGCTGCGCAATTGGGTTTATGCAGAAAAGGAGTTTCAAGCCCTGCTTTCCTAGGCTGTTTCTAATTAAGTTGTGATTTAAGTATAACTTCGCATTATACTCCATTAAATTCTTCCTATTGAAAGCATTCTTTCAGTTCTTTGGAGCATGCTGTACTGGTAAATGTGTTTATGCTGCCTTTAAAGAAGACAGGAGGAATCCAGCTTGCTGCCCTGCAGTCTGGAGATCCACCATAATCCCAATTGCTGGGTTCAGAGCTGCTCTTTTCAAGTCTGCCGCCCCCTCGTGCCTTTATCAAGGCACTCCTTGAAAGCAGCTGGGTACTTGATCCTGTTTCTTTTGGCACTGTAGTGTACACAGCCCCTAGGAGTTGGTGGGTTTACACAATGGCTTTCCTTAAAAATTAATTTCTACAGCTTGGTTTAAAAGGTCTTCTGTGGCAAAGGCCAAGTATTGGTTGAAAGCATCTGTCTTTTAGGAATAATTTTTTTTAAATGCAGTTTCTTAGTCTGCTGAGTTGAGACTTTAAAATACCATTTTATATTAGTGCTGACCAAAGAAATCAATAGCCACCCTGTGAATAATGTATCAGAGAGAGAAAAAGCTTTTAAGTGTATATTTTTTTGTGGAAAGGAGGCTAAGGGAGCAAATGTCATTTGGAAATGTAGCAATTGAAAGCATGATCCTCCAAGGTTAGATCTGTTCTGGCTGGGTAACTTCCAGTGTTTTGGGTTTTTAAATGTATGAAATTTTAAGCTCCAACTGGTGCATTCTAGGTCTGACAAGCAGCGTGCCAGTTTCCCTTGATTTTCTGCAATTTGTTTCTTCTTCTTTCTTGGCAAATGCTGGTTGTGACGTGCTGTGGTGGGGATTGCCGAGGAGAAATTACAGCCCTCATTCTGGGCTTTCCTTTTGGTATTGAGGGCAGGAGCTATTTGGACTTTCCTCTCCAGATGCAGTCTGCAACTGCTAATCTAGGAACCTGCTTTGACATCTTGTTTCAAAAGCAAAATTGAAGGCTTAAGAACGTAACATTTATTTTAGTGTAGGGGCCTCAGCAGGCTTGTGCCGAGCAGGATGGAATTAGTGTGCTCTCTGGCACTTGTGTGCTCACTCTCAGTGCCTTACCTGACAGCATCTTGTTTGCATTGTATGGGTTTAGAGATCCCAGACACTATATATTCTTCACCCTCTTGGCAGCTATCACGCGAGTGCAGAGCCGAGGTGCAGAGAATCCTCCATCAACGCGCCATGGACGTGAAGCTGGACCCGGCCCTCCAGGACAAGTGCATGATTGACTTAGGGAAGTGGTGCAGTGAAAAAACGGAGACAGGCCAGGTACTGTACACGCTAACACTGCTAATTCACTTGCAGAACTGGAGGAGTGGGAAAGGGGCATCTTGTTCTTAGCTGTCTCTTTGCAGCTGAGACTGGAGTAAAATGTGTGAGGTTTGAAACATGATCTACACTAGACTGAGAGACGGCTGATGCGAAGTAGCTTTGCACCTACTGCAAGGCTTCAGTAGGTTCAAATGTGCGGTGGAATGAGAAGGAGGAAGGGAATAATTATAAGAAGGACTTTAATGAAGCAACTCCACCTCGCCCTGACTCTTGTCTGTAATATTCTATTACGAGCTTGACATTTCCCACATAAACTTTATCCCGTTTTCGTTTGGCAAATACTGACACACTTCCTGTGTTTATACAGAACTGAACTAACATCTGCTGCCACTTCACAAAGTTTCAACAAATACTTTCATGTTAAATCACTGTGCCCCAGCGTGGCTGTAGGGGAGGAGCCATTCGACAGCAGAAGCAGTAGAGCGTGCACCATTGTCGTTTTGAAGTGTCTGTCATAACTTGTAGTAATTTGGGTAGTAGTTTGGGTAATTAACCTCTCATTAAGGTGATGTGAGGGGCAAATTAAATGTGATGTTTCAGAAGTGAAAGCACATCATGCAGCTTTTGAGAAGAAGCAGTAACATCCCAGACCAGCATTCTCAGTCACTGCTACATATATATGTTCTGGGAGTGCCAGCAGAGGCATGGGGTTAGATGACACTTAGGACTTTACAAGGAGTGCAAATTTTCAAACTGAGGTTTTGGGTTATGCACTAAAATGTCTGGTTTTGTAGGAGCTGGAATGCCTTCAGGACCATCTTGACGACTTGGTGTCTGATTGCAGAGACATAGTTGGAAACCTCACAGAGCTGGAGTCTGAGGTGAGCACCTTTCCAGCCTGGCATAAAGGGATAGTTGAGCATGTGGATAGTTGAGATGCTGTTAGAGTAGCTGCAGAAACACAGCTGTCTGGGATCAAGCAGAGACTGCTCATTCTACCCTATACAATGTAAGTTATCATGGGGGTCTTGAGGAAGAGAAATGAGGAACAATTCAAGATTTTAAACTAGTGATGACCCTTCCCTTGCTTAAAAAAATCAATTAAGGTACTGAAGGTAAAATTTCTTGCACAGGTAACACGGTTACCTTTAGTATAAGTCAGGATATGGCATGGAACTTCATTTTTGTCTGTCTTGCTGGTATTTTTGAGTTGCATATTGCAGCTTCCCTCCCCCATCTCAGAAATTTTGCAATGAATAACCGCCAGGTGCATCATGAGAGGTTTTCAGTGAGGTCAGCAGCTTTACTTATTTTATGAAGCTGCATATTTGACTAGCCTGCCCCAAACTGTTCTCCATATCTATTAAAATTTACATTGTGCCCTAGAGAAAGCTTCATTTCAGTGGTTACAAAATGGTTTCCTCAGAACTGTCATAAATCTTTAGATCCTATCTAGGTGTAAGGTGATACCTAGTGCTGTAGCGTCCAGTTCGAAGGTTGAATTATCCAAGCAGTGAGTTTCTGTGAGACCGGGCTCTTCTGTTAAGCTGGAAGGCTTGTCTTGCATTTACCAGGTTGCTGGCAAGAGTGAGCCCTTGGATTTCTAGAACTGAAGGACAAAACTGTCTGTATTGCATCTTTCTAAACCCTGTAAACTAGGTTGAATTTAACTTGTTATCACAGGTTTTTTTTCTGAGCTTTTTTCCTTGTCCATTCGCTGTGAAAATGAAATATTGCATCTTTTCTGCAGGACATTCAAATTGAAGCCTTGCTGATGAGAGCATGTGAACCCGTTATCCAGACATTCTGTCATGTGAGTTCTCCATAATAGCTCGCATATCTGCTGGGGGGCGGGAAATGCTGTGTGGGAAAGGTTAGAGGTGTTTTATGTTCGTTCTTGATGTTCTTCTGCGCTTCAAAACTAAAATCCGAGGTATGCTGTTACAGAAGTCTTTCATTAAAAAGAACACCCTGAAACAAGAATTCTTTAGTTCCATCAAATGCTTCTGCTGTTGTTGGAGTCCTAGCACAAAGCTAGGGGTTTAAAGATGAAAATTGCCCTGTAATTGGAAAGGTTTCTCTTTACAATCAGTTAAAAACAACTTCTTTCCTTCCCCCTTGCCTGCAGGCACTGTCTCTTGCCATTCCACTGTTCGGTTGCTCAGCATTACTGAAATAACTCCTTACGTTGCTCTAGGAGTGAGTAGTTAAATAACAATGAAGGCACCTAACTGTTATACTTGATGTGAGCACTGAGTCTCTGCAGTATCTTGTTCCGAGTCTAAAGTGTGCACGTATCCAAGGGGATTCTTCTCTGAACTGTATCTGTAAATACTTGCGTGGTACAACTCTCAGGTGGTCACTTAATGGTGAATGTGAGCTCACAGTAGAGAACGGGACTGTACATTCCTTTATTTCCCAATCAAAGTGGACTAAAGGAGCATAAAAATAGTGACTTGTAAGTGTAGTTCATTTTTAAGCCCTTTTTGTGTTTTTCAGGAGGTTGCAGATAACCAGATTGATTCTGGAGATCTGATGGAGTGTCTAATACAGAACAAACACCAGAAGGAAATGAATGAAAAATGTGCAATTGGAGTTACTCATTTCCAGCTGGTAAGCAGCACTTTTCTCTGTTATCAGTGGAAGCCTGTTCTGTTCGTTGAGGGTGTTGACAGGAATTAGCTAATTATGAAACCTCTCCTTCTTGCAGATGGATTTCCCACCATATTAAGTGCTCTTGTGAATTCAAGCAGTTGTATTCGCATGCCTGGTCATAAATGGTCACTTCTGGAGATTATTTCTTTTCAGGCCCCCCTTCTTTCCTGATGAACGGTAGATAAGAGTCCCCACTTTCTCAGCAGTGCAGCGTGCCCCTTTCTCTTTTCATTGTTTTCTTTCAGGTTACTAAGATTGGCTTTTTTCCTCATTTCTCTCTTGCAGGTTCAAATGAAAGATTTTCGGTTCTCCTATAAATTTAAAATGGCTTGCAAGGAGGATGTGCTGAAACTTTGCCCCAACATCAAAAAGAAGTACGTAGCACCAAAGAGCAATCCGATTGTATAAATACATAATGACGTTTCATGATGGGGCAGAAAATGCTGCGCTTCCGTTAAAAGCTGATGAGTTTGTGTGTTTTCCCTTAGTGACTCTATTCTGCAAGTGCACTGCCTGCCTCTTCAAAATTACTTCTTTACTCTTGCATATAAGCCTGTCCTCTTTACTATCTGTGCTCTGGAAATAGCTAGTGATTACGATTAGTGGACTGCGTGTCCCAGGGTGTTTTGTGTCCTTGCTAGATTCATCATCTTCTAAGATGCAGGCCACCGTTGTTCCAGTTGCTGATCTGGGAAGGGAAAATATTCCACTTGGTTTATTCGTTTCGTTTCAATGTAAGGGTTTTTTTTGATCCCCTGCTGTAATGATGTACGGCTAAATTGCACACAAGGTCAAACTAGTTCATGGACGGAAGGACTATTTGCATTTTATGATATAAATGCCCTTCCCGTAGTGCAAAAGGATTGTTTGCAATGCCACATAGGTATTCACCTTCATCTGTTTCTGCGATTAAGTAAAGCTTTTCTAAAGTATGCACATGTTTTAAGAGCAGAGTGTTTGCTGGGCATGGATGTGGTGAGACTTTGGCTACCTTCCTGTCTGTAGATCTAGAGTCCAATCAGATAGCATTAGATTTAGGCTTTATTTGTGATCCAGTTCCTCTGCCTAGGGCAGCACCAAGGCTACAAGTAAGCATAGATGTGCAAGGACTTTATGTTGTCTTTGGATTCCTGGGATCAGTTTCTCTGATGTGGTGATCCAACACCAATCTTGGCTGGTCTCTGAAGGGTATGTGAGTAAAAAGCTGTTTTCTTTTCTGCAGGGTGGATGTAGTAATCTGTCTGAGCACAACTGTGCGCAATGATACTTTGCAGGATGCCAAGGAGCACAGGGTCTCTCTGAAGTGCCGCAAACAGCTGCGTGTTGAGGAGCTAGAGATGGTAAACATGCATGAAACTCTTGATCTACCTGCTTTTCTAGCAAGGTCCTTGAATTAAAGCTTCCTGGTTTGTCCACCCTGGTGAAAATAAAGGAAGCTCATTTGTAAGATGCATTTAATTTATTTTTTCCACTCTTCTTACAACATGAGGCTCAATTGCCCTTCACAGGGAAAGTAATGACTGTCTACCATTATGCCTTAAATATTGTCTCATGAAGGTTAAGGCAAGCTAAGTAATGGTCATTGGAATTTCAGCTCAGAACGATTATGTTTAGTGTTAGATAGCAATGTGCTACACGTGCTGATGCCTTACAGTCCCCTAGGAGAGAATAAAAGCTTCATTTTACAGACTGAGGAAACAAGTACAGATGAAGCAGCTTGACTCCAGCTGCTTTGAGTTGTTCAATGATAAATAAGGGTAGTATTTGTTTGGGTAGGCAAGGCTGCCTCTCAGCTTCCAGCTGCAGTGCTTATAGCAATGAACTCACGAGGTCGTTGTTGAGTATATATTGTTTAAGTGCTAAAGTGTCACCTTAAGCAGGCCCATATCAGAAGATGCAGTACTCTTGGCTTTGTACGGAAGAATTAAACTGTTGGGCAGCACTAGAGGAGGAAATTTCATTCACACCCTGCAAATCCCTCAGTATTTGAGTTGTTTCTAATATGTTCTGTAGCTTTCCTATGAAAATGTTTTGGCAGCCTTGGACCCTTGTGTGTGGAGAAGCAGTGGAAACAACTTGCCAGCTCTAAAATTCAGATTAAACTCCTCCTTCAGTGTGAAAAGCCAACTGATCCACTGCATGGATTTGCAAAGTTGATCTTCCCCCTGACACCACTTCTCATATCCAAGACCCTTAAAATTCAAAGAAACTTACCCTTCTGTCGTGGGAGTTGCTTGCTTTTTGGGAGTAGAGGGCTCTAGAATAGAGTAACGAAGTAAAATAGTCTTTAAAGTCCCACTTAAACGTTCATGTTGTAATTTATCTTGCAGACAGAGGATATCAGGCTTGAACCGGAACTGTATGAGGCTTGTAAAAGTGACATCAAGAATTACTGCCAAAACGTGCCCTATGGCAATGCTCAGGTAATGGATTTTATTAATAATTTACAATTTAATTTGTACTTTTATTTCAGGAAATGTTTAAGGTATACTTTTGCTTCTGTGAGTGCAGTGTTAGGTTTTCATTTTGGTACCACTGAAACCGTTACTATTTTGAATCATAACTTTTTTCCTCTCATTGGTTCACAAGCATTAATACTGGGTGAATGCGATGCTCTGAGCAGTTAATTCCTCAGTTAATGCTAGTTTTAAGCTATTAGCAGGTGGTTGCTGCAAATGTTGTGAAAGATTTCTCAGGCGTAATGTCTGCAAGATGAGGTTTGGGGGTTTGGATTAAGTCCAGGTGGCCTTTTTCATCTCATTACATCTTTGTGAGAAAAGATGAGCTTAAAGCAAGTCCTGGAAGTAAGTGTTGGTAATGATTTCTGATAAAATCTTGGCATTGGGAACCGAGCTGCATAAATCAAGTGAAAACAGCTGTAGGGAACACACAGCTATGTGTTTTGAGCAGCGTATGACAGAATCCTATCAACCAGGTGTCTGTTAAGGTTGTAATGCTGTGTTGTAGATCATTGAATGCCTGAAAGAAATCAAGAAGCAGTTGAGTACCCGGTGCCACCAGAAGGTGTTTAAACTACAGGAGACAGAGATGATGGATCCAGAACTAGACTACACGCTCATGAGAGTCTGCAAGCAGATGATTAAGGTAATGCTCACGTGCTGATTTAAGAGGGTCAGGTTGGCATGTGAGAATTCTGTCAGTTTTGAGCTTCCCATAAAGGCTTTTTACAAGACTGTTTTGTTTTAGAAGTACGATTGCTTTTTTGCACGATAATCATTAACTCTGAATCAGGTTGAGGTTTCTTCAGGGCTCTTCTCTTCAAATTTACTTCTCCAAATATCTGATCAAAGCCTGTGCACTAATCAATTTCTTCCTAACTGCCTGCAGAATTGAGGAGGAAGTCTATGCCGAGATTTCTGATACAGTTTTCACCCACTTGGTTTGGGTTTGGATTGGCTTATAGCAAAGGTGAAGAAGTTATGATTAGAGAGAGGAGTAACATCCTCAGTTCACTACTGTCCTGATGCACAGATACTTTCGTCAGAATGATAAAGCAGGCAGGGTCATACAATCCTGAAAATGAGAAATGCTGGCTTAAAGTGGTACCACATGGCAAGCAGCGATGAATGTTAATACAACACAACAGCCCAAATTGCAAGCCCTGAAACACTAATATGTGTGGTCTGTGTGCAGTACCCTGACTCCATATAGCGCCTAAAGCAGAACATCCTGAGAATTTATTGCTCTCCAGTACAGACTCATGCTTTTAAATAAAAACACTATAATCTCACCAAAATGTGAAGATGCAACAGCCTTATCTTCCACTCACAGAACTGGTTGCTAACAAAAGAAATGATTGTCTTGGTCTGAATTTTGGGTGATCTGGTTCACTTTGATTCGGAGAGGAATGGGCAAATCAATATCACTTCTCTGCTTTCTCCCTCTGTATGGTCTTACTTGGTCCTGGGTGTTACTAATGAAGTCCTTACCTGTTGCTTTGTCCAGCCGGCATTTGTGCACGACAGCGGTATGTGCGTAGACTTGAAAGATTCCCTTTTCAGTTTCTAAAATAAAAGGGAGTGAAAGTAGTTGGGTGTGAGACCTAATTTGATCTGTATTTCTTGGAAGATGTGCTGTAATTCAAGAACAGAAAACGAAGGTAAATTGCTTTTGATTTGCCAACACAAGCTGGTGCCCAGAAGCCAGTCAAAACTATGTGAGTTAAAGTTCACTCCATAAGCAGAGATATTCATGCCAATAGTCAGGTTACAGAGTAGCACCGTTCTTTTTAAGAGGAGGTGGTGGATTTGGTTTTTCAAGTGCTTATTGATGAAATTTGGGGTTTTGGGTTTTTTTTTGTAGCGGTTTTGTCCAGAAGCAGATTCAAAAAATATGTTGCAGTGTTTGAAACAAAACAAGAACAGTGAAGTGATGGATCCTAAGTGCAAGCAAATGATTACCAAGCGCCAGATTACACAGAACACAGGTATCCTTTTCTGAAAGAATTTACCTTGCCTGCCTGAGCTGTTGAGTGGTCTGCAGGGCTGAAAGAGTATTTGCTTTGTTTTATTCTCTTTCATGCTTGTCGGTGCACACAGTGAATTCATTCAGTCAAGTTCTTGAGGATCAACATTATTGTCTGCTTTACTCCTGAAGCTCTTCCCTCAGAAGTTAAAATTCCATTTGAAAAAATACTATTTTCCCCCTAAATTAAATGCATTGCTGCTACAACGTCAGCCAAGAGATTTGTATCAGAGCTCTTTATGAGCGTTATATTCTGTAATCTGAAGAGATGTGTACGCTGCTGAGCTTCTCTCGTCTTTCCTGCTTAGATTACCGCTTAAATCCAGTGCTCAGGAAGGCGTGCAAAGCAGACATCCCAAAGTTCTGCCAGAATATCCTGAATAGGGCCAAGGATGATACAGAGTTGGAAGGACAAGTCATCTCATGCCTGAAGTTGAAATATGCAGACCAGGTGAGCAGAGCTGGTGAATGCAAATGAGAAACTGTGCACGGTTGTGCTTGAGGAGCAGTCATTGAATAACAAATCAAACCTGGGCTTGTGATGCGTTCTGTGTCCGTAACAGGCTGTACAGAAACGAGCTTTTATGCTTCTATACAAGTGTTGCAGAATACATGGGTTAAAATGCAAGGTGTATGAAAATAAAGGTCGTTGAATGGGTTAATGACTTTCTCCGCTTAATAGCGTCTCTCTCCAGACTGTGAGGACCAAATTCGAGTGATAATCCAGGAATCGGCTCTTGATTATCGGCTGGATCCCCAGCTTCAGATGCACTGTTCTGACGAGGTAGGAGAAGTAACTCCGCATCTGCTTTTTCGGGATGAAAACTCCATTCATGAAACATGAACTATCCTGATAATTGAAACAAATAAAAAGCCCCTTTGAACTGCTTCTGGCCAGTCAGGTTCTCTGCTTGTGATTTTGTCTAGTGTGCAAGAGTTGCAGTTTCTTGTGGGTTGCTCATATAAAGTTAGTTTTTTCATCTGAAATCTCATTTGTTCAAGACTTGTGACCATGGAAAAACAGTGCTTTCCTGTTATAACAAATGAGCGCAAGCTCTCTGGTCTTGTCAGCCTTCACTGGAATCCAGTTGGATTTTGAGCTTTCACTTCTGATAAATGAATCAGCCGTGTCTCGAGTATTGCTTATGTCCTATCTTAACATTATTTCTACCCTGTTTTCCTCCCTGCCTCTCTCTTGGTACAGTGCTGTTGACTTCTTGCTGTTGGGATTCAAAGGGATGCAGATTGCATGAGCCAAGCAGCGTTTGGCTCTGAGGATTCTGGAGGAGGAAGTGTCTCATTGTGTGTTCTCTTGCTGCACTCTGCCATGAAATAATGTATTGAGATACAAATGTCCTAAAGGGCAGAAAAATTGATGTGAACTACTTATGTTAAAATACCTTCTCAAAACAGATTTCCAGCTTGTGTGCAGAAGAAGCAGCAGCTCAGGAGCAAACCGGGCAGGTAGAAGAATGCCTGAAAGTGAATCTGCTGAAAATAAAAACAGAAATGTGTAAGAAGGTAAAGGAAATAAATTGAATGCTCTCTGAAAGGCATCCTATCCCTACAGAAGTCTGATTTTTCCAGACCACAGCCCAGGCCCTGTGCTAGCTAGTATGATGCTGGAGCTCTGCAAATTTCCTTACATATTTCAGTTCTGGCCTGCAGCGATTCAATTCAATTTCAATTTGCCAGTGAAAACTCTGCTGACAATGCCCCCTTTGCAGTTCCAGGCTTGGATCCTTTCTTGTTTATGGTTGCCAAAGTTTCTTGCTGCTGTTGTTTTCTGTTGCTGTCTCCATTGCAGGCTTCCTGAGAGCACTGGCTGTGATCAGGGGCTGTAGAAGTTGCCCGTGTGGCTGTGACACCTAATTTCAGTTCTAACTGAAATAACCCTGGCCTATTGACTTCACGTTTTAGATTAATGTGGGTGTTTTAATGACTGTAACTATGGTAACCTGTATAAACCAAGACATTTAATCCAGCGTTAACCAACATTTATAGCCTCATCCAGAGACAGGGGTGGTTTTTGTTATGATGCTGGGGTGCACCTTTCAGAAACTTTAAACAGTATGAGTTTAGTTCTCGCTTCTTTTTTTTGAGATGTGCTTGTGATTTCCCCCTCTCCAGGAAGTGCTCAACATGCTGAAAGAAAGCAAAGCAGATATATTTGTTGACCCAGTGCTCCACACAGCCTGTGCCCTAGACATCAAACACCACTGTGCTGCCATCCCACCAGGGAGAGGACGCCGTAAGTGCTCATACTTTACTCCTGTAACCTCTCAGTCCTGAGGGCCTTAATGCTGGTGAGAGAATGCAGCTTATCTCAAGTACCAGATCTTCCCACAATCCTCTGTGGGTAATTAAGTGGAATGGCTGTGGTGGTGAGTGCCCCAAGATGTTGGCTGTCATGAATTCCTTCCTTGTGACCAAGGTGGGACTAGTTCTTCAATCCTGATGTAACAACCTTGCAGCCTTATCTGCAAATTGAATGAGTATATTTGGTATTCATCTTTTATACGATTACAGACAGTAGTGTGTGATAGCAGATGCATAACTCTTCCGTAAAATTCCCCCTCGGTTAAATCCTGTTGAAAAAGAGCTCTTGATACACAGGGACTGAAGCGCATGGACTCATTTTCAGTGCGGTTTATCTCCCACTCTGTATTGACTTCACTCAGGATTCAGTTCCCAAGCTTACTTAGGATAGTGTTATATCAGACTGCATCAAAAGCTCCCCTGGAACTAAGCTGCATCTCATACAGAAGCAAATCAATTTGGGGTCACAGGATTCATTCCTAGCTAATCCCCTTGGTCATCCTTTCTTTATGTCGGTCTTTGTCCATGGTTGGTTTCTTTGTTTCAGTATTTTTGACAGACAAAATTAAACTGAAATGCTTTGATCCTCATTTTTCTTTCTGCTTAAATATCCCAGTTTATTCTTGTCCATTATTATGGAGAGTAGGTCATCTTTACCACATTTCCTAAATTAACATAGCAGCTAAAGGCTTTCAGACTTCATTAGCTGATCCGAGTCTCCTAAGACTGAGTTCATCAGGTTCAGACCACTTGAAACATGATTTATTTAAGCATTTCCTAACCCATTCTTTTCCTATTTGAGGTCAAGCTCTTGCTTTGTTCCTGCTGTTACGTTAGCTAGCGGAGCAGTGTGTATGGCTGTTTAAGGAAAGCTAGAGGGAAATAAAATTCTTAATTTCCCACCTTTCTGAGTTTATCTGGCATTAAAAACAGCAGCCAGGTGTTTTCCTGATCATTGTCTTTCATGCTGCTTACTCAATGCCTTTCTGAAATTCTGGATATCCTTTGTTTATTCCTATTCCACTGCTCTTTTGATGCGTATTCTGATGTGTTTGCGCTGAAGGCGTGCAGAAGCCTGGAGCGTAGAAAGGGATCTGCCTCTGAGTGTTTGAGCTGGCGATTGTGTTTGAAAAGTCTGGAGTTAGTTTAAAATTTGCAGCCTGTTTGCTATGAACAAAATAACACTTCACTGCAAAGCATAAAGCATCCAATTAGGGATTATTCAAGTAAGGCAGTGTAAGCATAAAATAGATAAGTCCGTGTTTCATAGGAATGCGTAGAAGAGTTTATAAGTTAGCTGAGGCACTCGTAGGCACCCAGAACATTGTGATCCCATTTCCTTTGCACAGTGCTATGCGAAAACTCGGGAAATTAGACCTCTTGAAAACATTTTGTTGATCAAAAGAAAGCCCTAAGAAGTTACACTGTGTTTTTTTCCTGAGCCGAATTTGATTTAGTTCTCTCTGAAGGGTAGTGGTATGGGATTTTGAGAACAGATCATTGAAAGTGCAAATGTAGGACTCGGGGCAATGGGGATAAACTGGAGAGGGGCAGATTTAGACTAGACATGAGGAAGAATTTCTTCACGATGAGAGTGCTGAGGACCTGGCACAGGTTGCCCAGGGAAGCTGTGGCTGCCCCATCCCTGGAGGTGTTCAAGGCCAGGTTGGATGGGCCTTGTGCAGCCTGATCCAGTGGGAGGTGTCCCTGCCCATGGCAGGGGGGTTGGGAACTGGATGGGCTTTAAGGTCCCTTCCATCCCAAACTATTCTGTGATTCTATCATGCTATGAATTGAAGTGTCCCTTTCCAGCAGCCTTCCCACAGCCTGTTGAAGCCACTGTTTCTATTTCACAACACCATCTTCTCCGCCTTACAGAAATGTCGTGCTTAATGGAAGCTCTGGAAGATAAGCGTGTGAGGTTGCAGCCCGAATGCAAGAAGCGCCTTAATGATCGTATTGAAATGTGGAGCTATGCTGCAAAGGTAAATAAGTAAAGGATTTTGGTGAACTACTTTTTTTTTTTTTTGCATTGGATCTTTCTTTTGCAAGCTATTTATGAAAAACTTCTACTGTAATGAAATCCTTGTCTCTGAAGTTTAGTATTTGGTCCAGAAAAATTGAGGTCGAGTCTCCTTTTTTAACTTTTATAGCTTGCTTTCTCCACATCTGAGATGCAGCTCAACAGTGCAGAATTAAACTGTCTTTTGTACACAAAAGGCTTGGTCTCCTACAGAGAAAATCTGGGGCATCTAAAATAGGGTCATGAGAACCCTGATGGGTGTTGCTTTCTTCACCCAAGTGATAAGATGAGAGGAAATGGCCTCAAGTTGCACCAAGGGAAGTTCAGATTAGACACCAGGAAAAATTTCTTCACCGAAAGGGTTCTCAGGCACTAGCAGAGGCTGCCTAGGAAGGTGGTTGAGTCCCCATCCCTGGCGGCGTTTAAAAGACAGGCAGATGAAGTGCTCAGCAATGTGGATTAGTAGTGAACAGGAACAGTTGGACTTGATGATCTGAAAGGCGTTTTCCAGCCTAGGGATTCTGTGGTTCTGTGAACTTCTGTTACAGCCCTATCTCCTGAGCTGTTCTTCCTTCGAGTGAATCGTTGCTGGCCTGCTTGTTTGTGTTTCAGGCCAAGTCTGAGGGAGCAGCAAAGACAAAGCCTGATAAGTGCCAACGCTGAGGGTTAAATGGAACGTACAGCTTGGCTCGGCTCATTTATTTCCCTTCTCTCGCCCAGGTCGCCCCAGCAGAAGGCTTTTCTGATCTTGCCATGCAAGTTATGACCTCTCCGTCCAAGAATTACATACTGTCTGTGATCACGGTTGGCATCTGTGTACTCTTCCTCATCGGCCTGATGTGTGGACGCATCACCAAGCGGGTGACAAGAGAGCTCAAGGACAGGTAGAGCCTGGATTGCCTGCTGAAGAAATGCCTGCCTAGTGCCCGGTTTTGTACAGCCCTCCTCTGTATAGTCTACCCGCCCCCTCTTGTGAGAGGAGAATAAAAAAACAAAATAATTAGAACAGCAGCAGGTGTTGGCTCAGTTTTCCCATCCTGGATCTCATCCACGGCATCTTCATCCTATGAAAATTTGTGTGCAACATTGGCAGCCCAGCCAGCAGCTTTTGTTACCCCTTTGTTAGCAGACTCTCGATTACCTGCCTGTAGACAAGTCTCTGTTGTACTGTTGGAACTGCCTTCACTCTCCGGATCAGACTGAAACGACCTGCAGCTCAAGCAGTTTTTAAGTACATTTTTAAAGACAGACATCCTGACCATACGATTTAGTTATCAGTTCGTATTGAAATCTAGTCATCTTCTGTGGCCGAGTGAAATTAAAGTGGGAAATTAAAGGGTGAATTGCATCTTACACCACAGTTAGCCTTGGTTTGGACATCTTGCTCATCTTATGTAAAGCATCTCCAGATCATAGTCGTGGACACCCTAAGGACACCCGTCGCTGGTGTCTTCTAGTGTGAATATCCTGCTTCTGTTGCTGTGGATTTTTCTGGCTGAAAAGGTACCCTCCCTTCCTTCCTCTGCCACTTGCGAGATAGAATAAAATACCGACCAGGATCAAATACTCATGTGAGCTATACAACTCGTATTTCGGTAGATTAAAGACACAGTGTTGATGTGAGGCGGGTAGAGCTTCTCAGTAATGTCTGGCGCTCTTGTCAGCAGGCATGAAATACCCTGACTGGTTACTCAGTCAACTTCTGTTGGTGATGATGCAGTAAGATTCTAACACTCCTTGTATTTCACCTTGCTGCTGTTAAGCTATTACCCTTCCAAACAGCCTCATCTGCAGCTGGTATTGTCATGCTGGCAGTGTGGTGCTTTGTCAGTGATCCAGAAAGCAGTGAACACTCAGTGTGCTCTGTCTGTAAACCAGATACCTGTGTGCTAGTGCCCTGGTTTGTACCTGGCCTGTCGGGATCCTGGGGGTTTGAGTGGTGGCACTGAAGAGTATTTTTCATGTCCATAACCACAACTGATAAGGGATAGCAACTGGTGTTCTCTAGGTTGTAGGGCACAGGTGCTGGTCCAGAAGGAGGAGTGGATGATAGTGTTGTCTGAAAGGCAGGAACATCTGGATCTTTAAGGGAAATCGCTTTCACATTGTTACCATCAGTGCGTGCGCTTGCGCTGCATATTGTTACACTCCCAGAACATGATACTTGTACCCTAGAACCCAAAGAAGGGGTTTTAGAAAAGCTGCACCAGTAGTTGCAGCCGCCTCTTTGTCACTGTTGTTCCTCAAGTACAAGGAGTTGTGGAGGTCAAAAGCCATGTGCTTTGGCTGAAACGTTGAGCGTGTTCATGAGATCTAGAAGTGGCAGCACCAGAATCCCTGTGTACAATAGGATGTGCTTTATTCGCCTTTTAGATGTGCTCACCTGCTTGTGCTGCAGTAAATTCACGTGCCTGAAACTGTCCAACTTAGGCTGATGCTTGAACCATGACTTTGTTTTCCCCCTTAGTGCACTACTAGGTAAGACCTGCCACTTCCAGTTCTCTGTATTCTTCTTGAGGACAGGGGAAGTGGTTTTGAGACACTTTGGAGCGTGGACCGGCTGATGCTGATGATCCTGCGTGTACAGAATGGCGTACACAAAATACTGTGAGCTTTTGCTGCAACTGAAGCTTTTTGCAAGCGTAATGTCATTCCGCCCTGAGGATGGACAGCAAACTATTAGTGATATCCTCTTAGACTTACTATGCTAGTGAGTTGTTCATAAACTTGTCTGTTATATCAAATATTTACGCACACAAGGCAAGCAGTGGAGAATGTCTGACGGTTCAGTGGCGAATTAGTCCATAGCAAGATTGCAGTTAAGTGGTTAGGTAGAACAGAAATTAAGCCTAAATTCTTTCTCCCACCCCTCTTCCCTGGTGCTAATAGGGCTTAACTGGCCTTCTGTCAGTGTGAAGTGGAGCAGAAGAGGAACAGATGATGGTGTCTCTTGAGGTAGCACAGGTGTATAACACCACGAGTGGTAGTTTGGCAATTATAACTGTTTATTGTTTCACTTGACAGAGCGCTGAAATTACTGCTGTGAGATGGGTGTGTTCACAGAGCTGCCGGCAAGGGAAGTGGGATCTTTGCCTGCTTGGCACGAGTCCTGCTTCTCAAGATGTCTATCGGGCGTATTTAAATTGCTGTCAGAGGGCTTTTTTTAAACTGTTGTGACTTTTTGAAAAGGCATTTTGTAACCTGATTAGCTTGAAAAGCCTAATTAGATGGTTTATTGTCTAGAAATAGCATCTTCCACTAAATTCCAGAAGACATTGCGGTGAAAATTGTAGGTTTGTAGCCATAGTTCTGAATGTAAACTCTGAAGGTGACTTTCTTTACTCTCAGATATAAAGCTTTCTGGGGTTTTTTGCTTTTTAATTTAGAGAAGGTTATGGTAAGGGTGCCTGGAGTGGTGCTTTAGGAGTCTGTGGTGGTGTTAGTCTACAGTCAGTGGTACTCGCCTGGTTTCGGTGTGAGTGCTCTGGGATGGTTACAGGTGTGTGTCTGGGGGTCCTCTGAAGCAAAGATAGGATACCAAATACATTTCTGAATGGTTCCCTTTGATGCACTTTGTCACTCTGAGGCACAGACCCTCCTTTAAAAGGTGTGACACTGGTAAAGGGTCAGGGCCATTTTGTCTCTGAGCATCGTTATCTGTTCACATCTTAAAATGGGGCTCCCTGGCACTGCTAGTGACCAAATTTGCTTTTCTCTGTGACTAGAAGGCTACTAATCCCAGTCTTCAAACATCCTCTTCCTTCTCACGTATATGTAAAATCTAGAGGTCTCATAGGCACAGAAGCCTACGCAAGTTCTCTTCCAAAAATAACCTGCTTGTGCTGTTGCCAACACAACCCCTTGCCTGCAGGTAACCATTTTCCATTGCAGGGAAAGGAAGAAGTGGCTGTAAGAAACACTGCTGTTGCCTTGAACTTGAGGAAGCCTTTATAGCTTCCTCCAGTCTAATGGAAAGTGCTAGAAATAGCTGCCAGTAGCCGAGAGTGTTGCTGTGGGAAAACCAGGGGCACCCCTTTCCCTTTTGCAAGTCTCTCGGTGGAGAAGGCTGCCTGCCACAGAAGGCAGTTCAGGAGGAGGTTGGTTGCTTTTTCTCCTTGCCATCACCAAACCCCTTGGAGAGTTCATTTAGACGTGGCGATGCGGAAGCTCCCGTGGCTGTACAGAAGGGCTAGATGACAGGGGCCTGGCGAGGCATGCAGCTCTGCGTCCCTCCCACTGCTGCAACGGGTGACAAGCTGTGGCTCCTAAACGATGGCTCGTATTTGGATGCCATAGGTAAGGGGGACCGTGCATGATGTGCTTCTTGTTACTTCACTCCTGCTAGCCCGTTAGTGTTCATTCTTGTTGGCCTTCGTAAGCTTATTTATTGTTTGATCACGTCCTTTTGCTGAGTTTCAACTTGGGATTCTCCTGCCTCACTTCTGTCATTCTGGCTGCTGGAGTGACTCGTCTGGGTAGGGACAGAATTCCTGGCACTTCAAGTAGTGTCCAGCGAGCCGAGTACCCGTATGTCTGCATGAGGGCTGGAAAAGCCCGGGTGACGCTCAAATAATTCCATAACAAAGAATTTAACTCTTAAAAATCCATGTGAATAGAGTCAGTCTTACTCTGAAAGAACCCACAGTGACCGCGTTGTGTGAGAAAGAACAGAGAGGAGCAAATATCTCCAAGGGCGGTGCAGAGGGAGGAAACTTGAGGGCCAGAGAGATCACTGGAATCCCATAATATTGTAGAGGAATTGCATTCAGGCTGGATGGCAACTTCTGTTAAAATACAACTTTTATTATTTAGTTGAAAGAAGATTGTAGTAAGTTGGTTGTTTTGTTTTTTACTTTATCAGTTTTGTTTTAAAAAAAAAGATAGATTTGAGGTGTGTGTGAGTGCATTGAGTGCGGAACGAGACTGGGGCTTTTCACCTAGCACTTCTGCCTCTGTTTAAAGAACAGCTCTGTGGCAACAGCATGTTCTTAATCATGGAGTTTCAGAGCTTCAAGGCAGGTCCCAGGTACTGATCTTTGCGCAGTCTCCCTGCTTGGAGGCCAAACCAGGTCATCCTGGTTAGAGGGGACCCACACCAGGATGGATGGAGCCTTGGGCAGCCGGATCCAGCGGGAGATTACCCTGCCTATGGCAGGGGGGTTGAAATCGGATGATATTTAAAGTCCCTTCTGACCCAAAGTATTCTATGATTCAACTTGGAAAATGAAAGAGAGATTCCTACATCGGACCCGCTAGCTGGAGGCCCCGAGCGCTGCCTGCATGGACAGGGAGGAGGAATAACACCTTCCCACTCCCTGGCCAGGCGCAGGGTGCTGCTTTCACCTTCCGCAACACCTGAATTCCATTCCGTAGCTGCCCCAAAGCAAACCCATCCCTTCCTGGGTGGAACTCCCACCTCGGCGTCCCTGGTTTTACCAAGTAGCAGCGCTTGCGGAGCTCTCGTGGTGGGAAAGGCTGAGCTCAGGGTGAGGGATGGGGGGCTGATGTTGGCCTGTAGCCTCTGGTGCTGGTGGGGTGACCAGAGGGACCCTGGGGCCACTGTGGCAAGGGACCCCAAGCCTGCAGGCGCTGTTGGAGCTCGCTCTCTTCATTTTTTATTTCCAAATGTGACATGAACAAGACTTTTGTAAATCGTTTCCCCTCTCTGTGTATAAACCCCGGCCGGCCGGCCCTCGGTTTGGTTTGGTTTTATTTTACACGTTCATGCTGTGTGATTTTGAGATGTTACTGAGATTCTGAACATAACAATGTGCTTTTTTTTTTTTTTTTTTCTCGTGTTTTGTTTTGTTTTGGTTTTTTCCTCTGTACAGATGAAATGGGAGAATTTAATAAAAAGAGTCTGCAGGTTTGTACTGGTGGTGGCTGATTCCTGGGCCTGAGGGCGGGGCGGGGCTGAGCGAGGCCGCGGCCACGATGGGCGGGGCGATGCTGCATGGGTGACCCCGCCCACAGTGGGCGGAGCTTAAGTAACAGTCGTTCATTTGGGTGGGCGTGGTTTGAGGGTGGCCGCGCACACAAGGGGCGGGGTTTAGCCGTTGATTGGCGCATGCGGGCGGGGCTTAGCCCCATTAGTTGCTATGGAGGGGCGGGGGTTTTAGGGTGGCCACGCCCATAGCGGGCGGGGCTAAGACAACTCCCACTGGTTGCTATGGAGGGCGCGGTTAGGCCACGGTCATGACTACGCGTGAGTGTTTGGGGGTATGGTCTACAGGAGCCACGCCCAGCCTTTATGGAGCTGGGCGGGGCATCGCGAGGCCACGCCCCCGCGCTCGACACAGGGTGAGGGGAGGTGGCGCGACTCTGGCCCTACGATAGAGCATGGAGCTCGGCGAGGGGCGGGGCATCGCTAGGCCACGCCCCCACAGTCGGATCTGCTGGTGGGGAAAGTATGTGACCTCGTCTCTCCCCACCCTGGCACTGACCCGGGTGGTGGGCGTGGCCTCGTATGACCACGCCCCCGCCCACGCACATTGTCCTGAATGGGCGTGGTCTTTCGATGCCCCGCCCCCGGTGCCGCAGCGCGGGGCTGTGTCGCGCCGCGGCCGTAAAGCGCGGAAGGTCGCTGAGGCCGCGCTGAGGTGAGCCGCTGTCCCGTCCCGGTGGTCGCTGCTCCCGGTGCTCTGTGGGCGCGGGCGGAGCCGCAGCCAGGGCCGAGCCGGTACGGCGGCCCCGGGCGGCGGAGCTGGTGTTGCCGGAGCTACCGCGGCTCCTCCCGGCTGCTCTCGCTCGGGCTTCGCTCTCTGCCCCGGGGCGAGGCCTGGCGGCGATTTGTGCCCCAGCCCCCGTGAGAGCTCCCACACCTCGCCCCGTGCCTTCCAGCCTCGGCCAGTCTCCCCGTCTCCCTGTTGTCGCCGTTCTTTTCCGTCTTTTCTCCGTTTCTTTGCTCGTTGTTGGGTTACCGCGGCGTCAAAAGAGAAGATTAATTGCCCCGCGCCCCCTCGCTTTGCCCCGGTCACCCTCACCTCGCCCTGTTCCCCTCACCCTCCCACCCGTCCCACACCCCCCGTATGCTCTGCACCCCTTACACGACCTGAGTTTCAATCCCAGCAGCCCAGCGGTTTTTTCAGGCCGGTCCAGCTGCTCTCCTGTTTGTTTATTTCTCAGCTTTCCTGTGACTGCCTGTCCCCGACACGCCATGTGACGTTTGCCGCTGCCAGCCCCGTATATGACAACTGGTAACGCTATTCTTGTCTTTTTCCTTCCTAGAAGGAGCGGTTCTGAGCTCCCAGCTGAACACGTCGAGGTGGTGCTCCCAGAAAACTGACGCAGCTGCCGTTGGGATGTTTCTCCGGTTACTGTCAGATGTCCGGTGGCGGGCGGCTAACCCAAAATGGAGAAAAACGACCTGCTCGCGGCGAAGTACCTCAAGTACGGCAGAACCTCACCCTGTTTCCTTGCCAGCACGGGCACAGGTTGTCATCTGTGGTGGTGGAATCATGGGCACCTCTGTGGCTTATCACCTCTCCAAGATGGGTTGGAAGGATATAGTCTTGCTAGAGCAGGGCAGGTAAGGATTTTTGGGAACAAAACCAAAGAAACAGGACTTCCATGTATAGCAGCAGCATCTGCTGTAGTGTGTTACTTCTTCCTTTTCACCTGAACTTGGACCTGTGGAATATGCTTATACTGAACGTGAATAATGACAGTACATCTTCCCAAATACAGGGTGAAGTGAAGGGCATCCCTTGTGTGATTGTGGTGTGTTAGCCGTGGTTAAGGGGCAAACTCCAACACAGCCACTCACTTTTCTTTCCTTAGTAAGAACAGAAAAAGTAGGTTAAGAAAGCTCATGGAGCAAAATAAAGGAATGGAGACTGCTTACCAGTTAGTGGGGCTTAAAGGGGTCTACAGGAAAGCTGGGGAAAGAGTCTTCAATCAGAGAGTGCAGTGAGAGGGCTAGAGGTAATGGTTTTCAGCTGAAAGAGGGCAGATTGAGATGACATCTTAGGAAGAAATGTTTTCCTGTGAGGGTGAGGAGGCCCTGGCCCAGGCTGCCCAGAGCAGGGGTGGCTGCCCCATGTCTGGAGGGGTTCAAGGCCAGGTTGGATGGGGCTTGGAGCCCCTGATCTAGTGGGAGGTATCCCTGCCTATGGCAGAGGTGGGACTGGATGGGCTTTGAGATCCCTTCCCACCAAACCGTTCTGTGGTTCTGTCATACAGCTGTGGGCAAAACTTCCTTGCCTTAGGGAGGATTGATTTAAAGTAATTAAAGAATTACTTCATTTCATGCAAGTCAAAATAGATTCAGGCACTAAGAGAATAAACTCTAAGCATTAAAATACCACTTATGCTTACCTCTGCTCCGCTTCTCTCCTGCATCCACAGTCTTCCACTCCTCCCTTCTGCCTCAACAAGCACAGGGAGTGAATGGTGGGGGTACAGTCAGTGCTGGGCTGAGTGTGGGCCCTTCATGGGCTGCAGTTTCCGTCAGAAGAGCTCTGCCCTGGCTTGGGTTTTCCACAGACCACAGCTCCTTTGCGAGACACCCATCTGCTTTCGTATAATCGCAGGTAAATACACAGTGCATCTAACAAGCATGGGCCATATTTAGAATGCTCAAAATCCGTATCAATCACCCAGTGCCTGTTACTATCTCTAGAAGGAGGTGGTGATACATGTGTGAAGTATTACAGTGCTTGCAAAGCTCAAAAGAGATTGTGGGCAATGCGGAGGTTATAAGTAGATATTGCTAAAAGATCACCCCGTAAGCTGGTTAAGGGCTTGTATTATCTTGTTTGCCTGTTGCAGGATTTATTTCCTATCTGTAAAGAGGGTAAGGTGGTTGTTGTGTGTTTCAAGAGCTGGATTTGAAGCCTGTGGCAGAGCACGTAGATCCTATTGAGAGCTAACTGTGACTACCTGCTGCTTAGATTTCTGTTTTGGATTCACAGTGTTTTCATTAAGCGATTTGAGGACCTTAGGTGTAAGACAGTGCTAAGTCTTCAGGAGTTTGAAGGGACATTTGTCACAGCAGGGTACTTGCTGAGTTGAGAATGTTTACCATCTAGCTTAGAGCTTCCTACTTGATCACAGAATGAGAGAACCATTAAGGTTGGAAAAGGCTTCTAAGGTCCAGCCGTCAGCCCAGCCCCACCGTGCCTACTGAACCATGTCCTGATGTGCCACGTCTGCAGGCCTTTTGAACCCTTCCAGGGAGGAGACTCCACAGTTTCCTTGGGCAGCCTCTGCCAGTGCTTCACCACTCTTTCAATAAAGAAAATTTTTCTAATGTCCGATCTAAACTTCCCCTGTGCAAGTTGAGACCATTTCCTCTTGTATCCGTTGTCACTCGGAAGAACAGACCAGCACACACCTCGCCACAGCCTCCTTTCAGGGAGCCACAGAGAGCAGTGAGGTCTCAAGTGATGCTACCTTCAACAATGATTAATTGTGACTCCTTGATTTTTGCGTGCCTGGGAAGCTGGTAGTATCACACTCTATAGTTGCAAAGAGAGGAAACTGGGGAGTCTCAGCTGAGACCTGGTGAAAGGTGTCCTTCCAAGTGGAAGGTACTGTACGAGCTCGGTCTGTGTGCGTGCTCAAGGAAGAGCAACAACATTACATTAGCAGAAGCATCTTCTGTGAAGAGCAGCATGTTGAGACTGTGCATCGGCTGTTTCCATTGTCATCGAGCAGGGATGGAGCAACAGTCTTACGCAGCTGAACCTTGCGTAGGATTTCTGTGAGGATATGGGCACGCTAAGCAAAAAACAGCCTTGTCAGAGGCAAGCAGAAGGATCCTGGATTGCTTTAGCAGCAGGAAAGATGACTTACAAGTATCGTGGAAGCAGATCATGAGAGAGATGTTTAAATCTAATTGTCTTGTCTTCACTTGTCTGTGCTGCAGGGAGATTTTAATAGGTTTCTGTTTACAGCAGCCCTTCACCAAATAGCCAAATGGACAGTGGTTTAAGGGTTTAAGGAAAATGAAAGACGTGTACCTGTCTCTGACAGTTGCTGCACAGTAAGAGGGACTTGTTCTTGGTCTAAATTGCAAAAGTGTGATACTCAAATCCAAGTTAATTTTCATTTGAGGGAAATCCTGCTTTGAAGAAAGAAACGGGTAGGCAGGTTGGCTTAAGCAGAGGTTAATTTCTTTGGAAAATTTTGACCTTTAGAACCAGTTAAAGAGAAATGGTTTTGGACTACAATGCGTTTTGAAAAGTGAGGTAAACTAAAAGGATTCTAGAGGTTGCCTTATCCTTGCGGCATCCAGCGTCCAGCTTTTGGTCCGGTGTGTTTGGAGGAGAGGTTGCTGTCTGGTTTGTGCTGTGGGCAGAGCTGCCAGAGCAGCCTGACGGGGCACTGTCCTCTCTCCATGTCAGCTGGAAGAGGCCAACAGCCTTCTTTGCAACTTCTCCTGCAGATTGGCAGCTGGTACCACTCGCTTCTGTGCTGGCATCGTGAGCACAGCCCGGCACGTGTCCATAGAGCTGAAGATGGCAGACTATTCAAACAAGCTCTACCAGCAGCTGGAACAAGAGACGGGAGTGAAAACAGGTACAGAAAGTGCAATCATTGAGTCTTTGGGAAACTGAATCACAGTATTGACACTGGAACATGATTGTAGTTTTAGTGTCGTAAGAGATGGTAGTTCCTGTTCCAAAGTGATTGTTTGGACTGAATCGGATACAGAGGGATGTTGCTAATGTAACCACTAGCGTGGGCAGTAGGGTGTCGGATGCAAATGGAAGGCAGGCTGCCTGCAGACTGTAATCGCTTCTTACATTGTCTTTAACTTGGGTTGATTTCCACAAGGACACTGAAAATTATTTTGCAGTGTATAGAGCAAATGGTTTTCTGCACCGAATTGCTTCTCAGAAAGAGAAAATTAACAGCAGCGCTAAAGCACGGGCAAAGCAAGATACCTTTCTCTGGTCTTACCCTGGAAATAACAAGAAAGCATTGTGTTGAAACTCTCCCTCCAAAATGCTGGAGCGTTTTCTGATATGAAGAATTTTGATCACTGAAAGCTCTGTTAAGAGGGACTTATGATACATGTCAGCCTCAACAGCAGTTAATAACTCTGTTAGTTAATATTAGTATTAATCTATTGCAGGTGGTGGAGTCACAAAACATCTGCTTCTAGTTGTGGTTTTATTCTTCTAACTAGTTATTAGATCACATTTTCCCTCCCCACTTTTTTTTTTGCACCAGTAACCCCCTTCTCTCTTTTATTTATAAACATGAGTAAATGTAGTGGAAAGAGTTATAACACAAGTCAAATTCAGTTCGTTTTGTGAAAAGTTGACCAATGCAGTTTTTATTTACTAGCTGGTAAGTGTTTAAAGTCATTTGGGAGTCTGGGATTTCCAGGCTCGTGAGTAATAGAAGCAACAGTATATTAAAGCAGTGGGTCTGAGATTAAAAGGAACTCAGGCTCCTGTCCAAGTCTGACTTGCCTTTGGTCATTGTCGTAGGGTATGTGAAGACAGGTTCTATTTCACTGGCTCAGACTCAGGATCGACTGATCTCGCTCAAACGCATCGCTTCATCGCTGAAGTACGTATAACCAGGACATATAACTGCTCTGAAGCTTGCACCAGCTCTCCTGTGAGACTGATGATGGCATTTTTCTTGTGTTCTGCGGCAGTGTAATGGGCATCCCATGTGAAATTATCACCCCAAAGCAAGTGGCACAGCTTCACCCACTGATCAACATCCATGACCTTGTGGGGGCCATGTACGTGCCAGAAGATGCACTCGTGTCATCTGCCAGTGTGAGTCTGGCTCTGGCCACTGCTGCCTCACGGAATGGTATGAGTTTTTTTATCTATAGTGCTCTCCTGCATCATATTTATCTTATTTCCATAGGAGAAGATTGTATTCTACATCTTTCCTGTTATTCTAACTGAGCACTAAAGACCAAAGCAAGGTTTAAATGTGTTTAAATCTATTTATCCTCATAAAACAGGCTGATTTTTTTAACATGCTGATTCTTTACAGATCAGCTGTGATAGATGAAGTGCCAGTTTGTTGTCCTTACTGGTTATAAATTTCCCTGAATAAGCACACGCTCTTTTATCTTAAAAACAATCCTTCACAGGACCCGACTCAAAATGACACATGGCAAAAGTTTTAATTCCCTAGAAATGAAAAGGTATGGCTTAATCCATTTTGGAATATTTCATTTGGTTCATATGCTTTGGAAATGGGTTTGGAAGTGTGGTAATAAAGACTTTTTGCCCAGCACTTTGGCAAATTTGCAGTGGTCTAAAAGTGGAATAAAGGTTAGAGATGATACCAGAGATGATGCTCGTTCAGGATGAAACTCCATCAGGCTGGAGGAAGCTACTTAGGAAGATGGCGCTCGGTTTCTTTTTTTGCATACAGTTAACTGTTTGTTTGGTTTTTTTCACAAAATAACTGGTTTCCCGTAAAAGAACTGCTCTTGTCATCTGGAGCTACAGACTTTGTCACTTAAAGGAATTGTGATGCAAAGAAACCCACAGTTGAGCTGCACTTTTCACATTGTTGGTACTAGCATGTATTTATTGCCCAGATTGTCACATGGGAAGAGAGCCCTGCAGCTCCTCACAGCCTGAGCTCAAAACTGATGTACAAATTGTATACTTGCTGCCTTACAAATAACAGGCTTTCACTTGAGAATTACTGGGCCAGAAAGAGAAATGTTGTCTCTAAGACAAAATAAGCATTTAGGTTGAGTTAGTGTAAGTTAATGTTTGCAGCCTGACACGTTAGGAACGAGGCTTGCAGGGTACTGACTTCCATATGTCCTTTCAGGTGTCCAGATTCACGAGCGGACGAGTGTCAGTCACGTCTCGGTCCAGAAGGGCCGTGTGACGGGAGTTGAGACCGACAGAGGACAGATTCAGTGCCAGTACTTTGTCAACTGTGCTGGCCAGGTTCAATTTTCTCTCTTTTTTGACTTTGGTTAAGAACATATACGCTTCCCTTGGGGTTTGTTTTATTCCGTTTTTGGTTATGTTTGGGTTTTTTTTATGGTTTATGCAGCGTCTTGGTTTACAGGAGTAAATCAAGGTCACGTTACTCAGCTTCTTAGAGTAAGCAGAGGTGTGAAGGAGGAAAGCAGTGCTTGCTGCTTGCCTGGCACCAAAGACTGGATGTTAACCTGCCAAGGAGCACCCTGCAGCTTGTTGGTACTGCTCTGCCCATGATCCCTGGGGGGGTGCAGCCTTCTGGCATGAAGAGCTTTGCTTTGGCTCTCAGTGAGATAAGTCAGTCTCTCTCTCACACGCTCCCGAAAGTTCATTTGGGTTTTTTTTTTCCCCCGTTTAGTGTCCTGTTATCTCCACTGTGAAAATACACCTGATGGTTGCTGTTCCTGAGCTTGTTAGTATGGGGTCTTAGCAGTATGGGCACCTAAATCCTGACTATTCTGCTTCTAGGCTAAACTTAGTGCTGTCTTTGTCCAGATCTTGTTTTGCTTTTGTATTGCAAGTTGATACTTACTCTCAACTCAGGGCTCTAGATCTTGTGAGGAAGAGAAAAAGTCTTGATCCTAAACAGTTCAAATTCTAAGAACCAAGTGAAAAAGTTGTGCATATGTTTAAGTTTTAGGGGATTGAAGTAAGTCATACTTTGTCTTTTATGAAAGCAGACCCACAGAGAGGACCTGTGCTTTTTTTCTGCCTTTTTAAATTGCAGTCAATTTTTTTTTTTCACACTCAAACATGCACTTTTTTATTTCAGTGGGCCTATGAGTTAGGCCACTCTGGGGAGGAGCCAGTCAATATCCCTCTCCATGCCTGCGAACACTTCTACCTCCTGACACATCCTTTGAAAGAACCTCTGGCAAGTAACTTACCAAGTAAGGATTCTTCAGCTCTGCTTTGCTTGGTGAATTACATTTGTATTTCCAAGGCAATGCGTAGTTCTTGGGAAAGTTTTTGCTGCAGAAGTTGATTTTCAGGAGATCTTAGCAGGAGAATGACCTCAACTCTAGTAGGTGTGTCTGAAGCCTGGATTTGTATTTGTGGACTGAGGAGGGTGCTAGCCGTGGCACTATGTTTTACGTGCAGGCTGCTGTCCCCAAATGGCCTTTCTGTTCCTTTACTCCAAATGAAGCTAAAGCTTTACGATGGCTTTTACATGTCTGTGAGCTGTAGGGGCAACCACACTCTTGAGGTGTCCTGGCTTTTGGATCTCTTAAAGAAAAGCCCTTATGTTTAAAAACTGTCCTTGGGAAGTAGAAAGCTTTGCTTATTTACTCTCAGTCATTAGCAAGTTTCTACTTCTAGTGGGAAGTGTGTGTGTACTCTCCAGGGAATTCAGCTCTCTTACCGGAGTCCCTGAATGCTTCAATTTTACTTGACTGCATAATTGAAAAAAATATATATACGCATATATATCACAGAGACTTAAATATATTCACAGCTTTTTTGTACATCATAAAAATTGCTATGGAGCATCATAAATGCTTCAAGTTGACCCTTCCACTGGAAGAAGCAATTCAGACCTGACTGCTTGTCCTCTCCCCAGTGCTGGCCACCTTCTTTGTGGTGGTGGCCTGCAGCATACTGGATCAGTGAGTCATCCCCGCTAAAATTAACTGTTCTTAATACAGGAAGAGAAAGAGGGAGAGGGCAGAACATCTCTAGGTGGAAGGTCTGACCTAATGATTACCCACTCCTGGTAACGCTGCTCTGCTGGCTTGGGTGTTCTTCAGATTCAGTTCAATTTACTCTGCTGCCCAAAATTTAACGTACATGGTTGTGGTGGGAGTAAATTCTGGTTTAGTAATCTAAACCAGCTCACCAAGGTACTGTGTGAGAAGCAGAACGGTGCAAAAGTTTGGGGCTGGGGGACTGAACTTGTCCTTTCAGGAATGCTTCTAGCTTGGCCCAGCCTGTCTACCAGACCCCATTGTTGGTGTTAGTGGAACACCAGCCTGAGATAGTCATTCCTTCTCTCAATTCCCTTCCCACCTCTCTGCTTTCCTCTGCAGCTATTGTAGACCCAGATGGCAGGATCTACATACGGAACTGGCAAGGTGGCATCCTCTCGGGAGGCTTTGAGAAAAACCCCAAACCACTCTTCACAGAGGGGCGGAACCAGCTGGAAATTCAGAACCTTCAAGAAGACTGGGATCATTTTGGTATGTTAGGGGGCAAGGGTTCCCACAGCAATGAAACACATAACTTCAGCAAGTGGCAGAATTAGCACCAGTGCCGGCTGTTGGCTAAGTGTGTGTCTGCCTTTACCTGAAAGGTGTGAGGAAGATGAATGTTCTCTCAAATTCATTCATCTCTTCATTTGTCAGGAATTTGTGTAGAGCCTCTTTACCAAGGATGACATCGATGTCTGTGTGGCGTTAAAAAACACATGCTAACCCTCAGCATGTATTCATTTCCTCTTCAGCGAGGTGCTACATACGCTTTCCAATGCTGTGCTTCCATTTAATTTGATTTTTGACTGTCAGTGCCAGATGCTGCTCCTCTGTGATGCTGCGGATCAACACTGTTGACCTGCCATGTAGCCGTGGTATTTTGTTTCTGCAGCTCTCTTCAGCAGCGCCTGCCAAGTGTATTTCCATTGGTGGCAGTTACTTTGTGCACAGAACTTGGTATTGTTGCTTCCCAGACTTCATCCCACCATCGCCCATGGTGGTTTTTTTATATTCCAAACATTCTGTTTTTCTCTTCCTGTTTTATTTGATTCTATTTTTATATTCTGTATGTTCTTCTACGTGGAAGGCTCTTTCTGTAGGAAAGAGCGTGGCATGATCTAGGAGTCCCTTTCTTTTTTTTCCCCTCTCTTATGCCTGGTGAGTTGGTGTGTGGGCTCTCATATTCAGATTTGCCTTTTCTTCAGGGATCCGTTTTTCCCTTGTGGTGGAGCTCTTTGCGTCCCTTGTGAACGCACCTGCCTCTGTATGTGATTCTAGGCATGGATGGGCTTCCACTGGTTCCTTTATGCAGAGGTAGGATGCTCTTCCAGCTACTCCCCACGTTAAATCGATCAATTTTACTTCCATTTCTATGAGATAACAGCATCAATGCTATGAAAGTATCCAAGGGGTAGAGCCAGATGGGACTTAGTTTTGTGATGGTGTATGCTATAGGCTTTTAGATCTATAGACACCTACAGACTTGCTTGAAGATATTACCTACTCTAATGAGTTGCTTGAGCTTTTGGTTTTCTAGGCACTGCTGAAATGAAAAGGCACTTCTTGCTGGCACCCACAAATTGACCAAGTTTTGGAAGCAACTGCATGCGATGTTCCAACATTACCCTCTTTTCAATTCAAATGTACCAAGCAGAGTCAGAGCTTACTCAGCCAATATTTGATCCTTTTCTAGGGCTGCAGTTTCCATGGTTTGAGCTCTTGCATTACTGCTTTGATCTCTTTGGTTGGAATGCCTTTTGATTTTAAAATAGCCTCTACTTTTTCTTAAATGCTGGGCTGGATATGAGAACAAATCTAAAACTGAACCCTCTTTTTATCAGTAAGAAAAACTCCGTAACCACAGGCTCTCACTCCAAAATTCTAATCTCTGAGAGACAAGAGCAGGTCAGAAAGACTGTATCTGTTTGTAACTTCTTAAATAATGTGAAATTTGATTATTTTGCTGCAAGTGAGTAAGGCTGAGGAGTGTTACTAGTGCTGTATCTTGAGGGCTTTTTCCTGGAGTGCTCCGCAGAGGCAACTTTGGACAAGACAAAGTAGGTAGTTTATCCCTTTATTAATGCTCTCAAATGTCAGACTGCGAAAAATTGCCGAAGGACCTTTCCAGCATGACTGGGCAATGAAGTGGCAAGAAAATACAATGAGGATAAACATGAAGTGACACAAGCATGTGGGTGCGTGTGGGGATGATCTTATTTTCACCATAGAAAATTATTGGCTTTGAACTGACCTCAGGGTTGCGTTTGTTCTGTGAAGGCATCAGCTCAGTAGCAAAGTATAAGCCAAGTTAGGAATTACTAGGAAAGGAGCAGGTAACACAAGCATCATGCAGCTAAATCTTTGGTTTAAATACTGGGTGTGTTGTTCAAGGCTCCCTGTCTCCAGGGGTATAGTGTGGCTGGAGAAGGCCTGGTGAAAGAGCAGCAAGAGGCTGATCAAAGCTTAGAACAGTTTCCAAGCAAGGGATGACTGAGTGGGCTGAGAAAGAGATGACTGAAGGGAGATAAACAGAGGTCTATGAAATCTTGAATGAGATGGGCAGGATAGATGGAGATCTGTCCACTGTCTCTTCTGTGGTGTCAACTGAGAGGCATCTGAAAAGGTTAACTCAGTGTGAATTTAGAAACAAAAGGAGGTGGTTCCTGGTACAACAATTACTAAACACGCAGAACTCCTTGTCGGTGTGTGTAGGATGTTTTCATGAGTTTGGGGAAGGCTGGCCAAGTACTTAGAAAAGAAACGCATTTGGGGGTTACCAAGTAGGGAAAACTTGGTAGGTTTTTAGGAAATCCTCTGAGCTGATGATAAATGGAGGCTGGCAGAATGCCTCAGACAAGCATCCTATAGATTTGCCCACTCTAATTCCTCCCTAGGTATCTATTTCAATGTCTGTTCCAGTTGTTTTCCCTAACATAACTGAAAATGCTTTGCAATGTTGAGAACGATAGTGGACTTTTAATTTGGATTGGTACGGCTGCCTTTGGAATGTGCTGTGTGATCCATCTTGAGTAATTTCATTCCCACAGCTAAAGTTTATCCTGTGACTGTGTCAAAAGTCAGAAGCAATTTCCATCTGTTCACATTGCAGTATTCCTCTGTTGTGTTGTCCAGTTTGAAGGTGAAGTAGCTGAAGTGCATTGAGACTGAAAACTGACTTTTTGTCTTTTTTTTTGTATGTTTTGGTCCTAGAGCCGCTTCTGAGTGCCCTTCTGCGCAGGATGCCGGATTTGGAGGCTCTGCAGATCATGCAGTTAGTAAATTGCCCGGAGTCCTTCACGCCAGACATGCGATGCATCATGGGAGAGTCGCCCACCGTGCGGGGCTACTTCGTTCTGGCTGGCATGAACTCAGCTGGTATCTCATATGGTGGGGGAGCAGGCAAGTAAGTGATTTATCGCTATTATGTGCGTAAGTAAGGTTTTAACCTAGAAAAGAGGCTTCTTGGATGATCCCTCTGTAAAGAACGTTCTCAGTATTTGGTACTTTTTCTCTGACAAAGACTCCTCTTTCATTTCCAACTTAAGGGAGGGAGAGGAGGAGTTGCCATGTTCTGATTATGTTCTCCTGTGTGTATTCCAAATGTGTGTTGGACTCTGCTCCTGTCCTGCATGCCTCTCCTCAGGCATCACACTCGGTGATCAGCAACCTGCTGGGGATCAAGTGAGCTGCTTTAGGGCTATCTGGTCTGACTTTTTTATCTGCCTGGAAGAAATAAAAGCTTACCAAAACGTATGTGATCTGACCAAAAAAAACCCCTAAGTCTGTGTCTGTAAATCTTTTTGTTTTAACAAATTAAGAAAATCGGCTATGATCACCTTCACAGCAGCTTCCTTCTGAGCTAAGACTCAGCTGCATATGATGCTGCTGATGTCCAAAGCAATTCTGTGGATCATTCTCCGGAAGGCTGTTGAGTTTCTCCATCAGTTTTGCTTCGACATCTGTGACAAAATAATGGGTTCCTTGAGCACCAACTGGATCCTTGGGATCTCTTCGCCATAAGCCTCAGTCAATAATTGAAAGGTTTCCATTACGAATTTTTTCAGTTTCGCATGAAGTTTGATGTTATTGCACCGTTCCCTCACACACTGACATCTTCGATCCAAGGGTAAGAAAACATCTATATTTGAACATGCACCAAGTGAAGTGATCGAGCTGAGCCTTGTCTCACTGTGACTGGTCAGAGCATGTTCTGTACCCATCTCTCTGTCTCTCCCCTCTGACTCTTGATTCCTGAGCTGTAGGGTCAGTCTTGGGGTTTTTTTTGTCAGACCTTGTGTATTCCCTCATCTTCTGTATTTCATGGTCCTTTTCAGTTTATTATTTGACTGAAGCCCTTAGGTCATTCAGTCTGACACGACAATTAATTTCTCTGTAAGCAAAGGGAATCTGATGCAGATGAAGCGCTGTGTATGTGATGCCAGTGCTGCCGGTATTGTTAAAAACCATCCTCTGCCAGTAAGCTACGGATATAAATCCAGTAAATCCAGTTCTTGTGTTAATGCAAACACTTTGACAGGCACACAAGTGTGATCCCAGCGGCAAGGTTGCTTGCAGAATGATCATCACTCCCTCCAATTGCCATCTGATTTTGGCAGCCCAGCATCCCTTCTGCCATACAGCCTCCTTAAGCTGCTCATTTTCCATGGCAGGTGTGAGTGTCTGCGTTTGTCTCTGCTAGTTTCTGCCCATTGCCCGATAATTGAACTCAGCAGGGAAGCAAATAATGATGTTTTTTTTTTTCTTTGTCGTATAAAATACAGAGAATCTTTGCAGTGAGGTTCTGTAAGAATCAAAATAATTTCTGAAGGTAAAAGCGCTGTTTGTCCATCTGTTGCTACAGCTTCAAGATAAGCAGCTTAGCTTGCAAATGCAACTTTTAATGATCAGTCTCAAACCCCTTTGGTTTTCTGTTTACTGACTGTGAACGGATGTTGTGCTCTACTTTGGTCTGAGCTGCCTTCCTCCTTCACTGCTAGAGGTGTAACTAAACGTAACTTGGCTAGCAGCTCGTGAATGAATTGTCTCCCTGACGGTTGTGGCTGAGCCTAAACCAGGTATTGGAAAATTATAAGGCTGTTAGCTTCCTAACTCCAGCCTAAACGTAGCGGGCACCTCCTTCTGCAACGTTGCCCAAGGACTTGACACAGTGTCAGCCAGGCTACCTGTCCCAAGCTCTGGCTTCATTTATCATGTGTCATTAACTTCTTGCTGCCCTGTATGTTTTGTCCTAACAAGAAGTTAATAATTTGGAAATCTGGATGGGTTTTATAAAGGGAAACCTTCCAGATTCTGCTAGTATTTGGGACACCTTGTTAGCTGTCATCTTTCTCCCTACTGCAAGAGATTCTCATGTTCAAATTGCCTCGCCTCTGTCTTCAAAGCTAGACTCTTCCCTTAAGGCATTGGCTGATATCTCAGTCTTTCTTTACTTCTCCCATCAGGTACCTGGCAGAGTGGATGGTAAATGGGTATCCATCAGAAAACGTCTGGCCTCTGGATTTGAAACGTTTTGGTACCCTTCAGAGCAGTCGCACTTTCCTCCGTCACCGTGTGATGGAAGTAATGCGTAAGTGAGGTCTCTGTGTTCAGTGCTGGCCAGGATGTGTCCGAGATTTTCTTCTTTGCTATTTGCTGCACTCTGTCTACTCTGTCATCACTCTGAGGACCACTTTCCTCCTTCCTGACCTCATTTGTGGCAATACAGCCTCCTCCCAGGAAAAAAAAAAAGGAAAGGAAGGGGGAGTGTGTTAGTGGTGTTTTCACTTTTCTTAACAAAAAAAGGCTGTTGGTACCATGCTCTTCCTTTAATCTGTGCTTTGCCTCTGATATGGGGAAATCCATGCTTACTTCTGTAGGACTCCAGCCAAACAAAACAATACCAAGGTCTTAACTGGGAATATTACGTTGTCTCAAACATGGTTATTCTTTGCACATCATGATAGTGTGGGAATACCGTCACTTCCACCTTATGAATATGTGATCCAGTCATCTCGCATAATTCACAAAGTCTTCATGGTCATACTCTGCTTTCTCCTGTCAAAGTTTGTGATAAATCCCTTGCAGAATAAATTTGAGATGTCCCTATTCCTGTCTAAAGCCATACTTAGTTTCCTCCTATTGTTTGATTTTCTGTCCCGAGATAATGTGGGCAACTTCTTTTCAAGTGTCAAACAGACGTGTGAAATGCTCCATGAGCTGCAAAACTTGAACGCTTATTTAAATACTAAATCTGAACTAAAAACATGTTTGAATGAAAGCAGAGAAGTTGGGTAAGCCTCTTAGCCTTGCTGTATCCAGGAAATAAAACATTATGCTTTGACCCTCCGCCCAGAAAAGTCACTCTATGCTCTTGGCATTATTCTGCAGTTGCTTTCCAATACAAATCTTGATTCTCATAGCTACTGAATCACTCCGGTTTTTACTGTATTCCATTTCTGCAGTGTTATGTTCCTATTCTAATCCCTTCTTCCCTCTACCCACTCTCTCAGCAGTAGCGATACCAGATAATGTCAATAAAATCATTAAATCATTAGCTATGAGGCAAAACCAGTAGAAGGATTCAGTAAGAAATACTCAGCTTATCTTCAATTTTAAGCAGCTTATGACCTACCTAGAAACATAACATTTATAAAGAAGTATTCAGGCATCCTTGTGTTATTACTCCCCGCCAGTAACCAAGGAGGATGCATCGTTTATTAGGGTAACTTCTTTTCTAAATAAGAACATTCTATATTGGCTGAAAAGGTGTAGCACCCATTTGGAAAAGCTTCGATAATTAGAAAAGGCTGAACTGCCAACACTTAAGAAGGTAAATTCAGATGATCCTTCTAGCTCTGTGCTGCCTCCCCAAGCGCTAGCACTGTCAAAATGATAAGGGCTGATATAGTGCGCTGTCAGGGAAGAATCGTGCATAATTAACGCCAGTCAACGTGACTTCATGAAAAATAGAGGTTTTGTTATCTTGACAGTATTGTCAGGAGACCATAAGTATCTATAAATATAAGAGTACTGTGCAAATATTGTTACTCTGATTTTGCATAGCTATAAAAGAATCCAGACAGATCTGTCTGTTTTTGAAATACAGAAAAGGAAAGTTGAACTGTTTTGAGGGAATTTCTTTAACTGCTCAGATGTTAATGAGCGTATTTATTGATAATCTGGAAGAAAGTTTTACCTAAAGATAATCACTTTGCCTAATGACAGATCTTTGTGACCCTTGCAGCCCTCATGTGTGATCTGAAGGTTCCCCGTTGGGACTTCCAGACTGGCAGGCAGCTGCGTACTTCACCGTTGTACGACCGTCTGGATGCGCAGGGAGCTAGGTGGATGGAGAAGCATGGATTTGAGAGAGTCAAGTATTTTGTCCCACCTGGGAAAGGTGAGGTCTTATTAGGTTGGTGCAAAAATAATTCCTGTTTTTAACTGTCAGCTTTAAAGCAGTGTATCTCAGCTTAGAATAAAATTTCTAAATTGAAATAAGAACCACTAAAATCTACACGGTTTTGCCTACAAGAATCAAGTCTGTTTATTCTAGTGGCATAGAATTCTGGAGTCTTGGAACTGATTAATTTTTCAAAGGCATTTTGAGCTGCTGATCGCTTGTGGAAAGCCTTCTCTTACAGCAAGTTGTTGAGATGCTTGAAGCTGGGGTAATCGGTGGGAGCGAGGGTAGGCTGGGTGAGGTACAGTTTTGTAGCCCAGTTCATGCAGCTTCTGCAGAGTCATTTGAGAAACACGTGGTTTTGTGTTGCCATGGAGCAGAATTGGTCCTTTTGGCTTGACCAGTATTGGATGTAAACGTTACAGTTCTTGGTGCATTTTGGCAGTTTCTTCGCAATGCTTCTCTGCTGTGATGGTCTCACCAGGGTTCAAGAAGTTGGGGATGATTGCACTTGCCAACCACCAGTGACCATCACCTTCCTTTGATGGAGCTTTGGTTTGGGGAGGTGTTTTGATGTTTTGCCCCGGTCCAGCCACTGTGCAGAACACTGTCGGTTGTCCTATAGAATGCATTTTTCATGACATGTCACAATGCAGTCAAGGAATGGACTGTTTTGTCGTGCAGAAGAAATACAGAACAGACTTTGTGATGGCAAGTTGGTAAAAATGTCAAACAACTTTTGAGCGGTCGATGTTTAGTTTTTATGCAACCTCTTGAGTTGCTTTGGGTGGGTCTGATTCGAAGACTGGTTGTTGTCTGTCGCAGAAGGGTGTCTGTGTCCCTCCTCATCTTCAAGGCTCTTGTTTCCATTATGAAATTTTTGGAACCTATGCTGAGCTGTATGTTAATTGATTCTCCCCTGGCCACATGCCTGGTTATTACTGCTAGCTGTTTCCATGGCTTTACATCTCCTTTTGAACTCCTACAACAAAATCACTCAAATTCGGGTTTTTTGCATTGTTAATTTGACAGCGTAACATAAAAAACATAAACCATGAAAACAAAACTGTGAGCATGCATAAACAGAGTGAATTTAGCACATTAAAATGTTACACTACGTGAACAAAAATAAAAATTTAATTGAAAATAAGCATCACGGTTTACAATGACAAAAACCAGCAGTTATTTTTGCACCAACATAATATTTTTCTCTATCTACTGCATCCCTTATTGGTCTGTGTAAGATTTTAGTTCGTCCAACTTATGAATTGTCCCTTTGATTCTTCTTTACATTAGATCTGCTGGATCTGGATCAGAGCAAAACGTTTTACAAACCAGACTGGTTTGATATTGTGGGTTCCGAAGTCAAGTGCTGTAAGGAAGCAGTTTGTGTCATTGACATGTCATCTTTTACCAAGTTTGAAATAAGCGTAAGTACCAAAGAAGTGACTAAGCATAACCCTGGTAAAGTTGGCCTTCAGCTTGTTATTCAAAATTTTGTGTGTCCTTTTGAGGGTAGATAGAGGAAATCAAGCTGTTTGACCAAATCTAGGTTGTACCATGATCTTTAGCTTACGTCGCACCACAATCTTTAGCTGAGGTTGCCTTTTGTCTGTTGAGGGCCCAGTTGATAGAAACACCAGCTCTGTCTATAAGTGGAATTTCACCTCCGGCACTGTGTCACCTCTCACGCTTGAGACGTCAGTGTTGCTACCATTACAAATTGAAAGAATTTGGGGCAAGACATTGATGCGATCTTCAACTGCCCCAGTGGATTTGTATTGTTCAGACAGCCTGTCTGACTTTTTCTCCTTTTCAATCCCTGTAGTCCACAGGAGACCAGGCCCTGGAGAGTCTGCAGTATCTCTTCTCTAATGACCTGGATGTGCCAGTTGGGCATGTTGTGCATACCGGCATGCTTAATGAGAAAGGAGGTTATGAGAACGACTGCAGCATAGCACGGCTGAGCAAACGCAGGTGGGTATGCAGACAGCGTCGTCAACTGTCACCCGCTGGGGGTTAGAGCTTTTAAAAACCTCTACATGAAGATCATAAACTTTTTTTCGCCACTCTAAACTGAAAAAAGAAGTCACAATTCTCCGCTTATATTCCTAATTCAGTAACCTAAATGAAAGGGGAATTTATGAATATTGGGGAAAATAATGAACATAGATTTCTACAAAATGTTAGATGTTTAATTTCTCTATTGAAATGCAAATTGTTTTCAGCAGTCATTAGAGTTTATTGATTTAGGTAATCATTTAAAGTGCAAGCCAAAATGTTCCTTATTGGCTCCTGACCAATCTCCTCATTGTAATTGCATGCTGAAAATATCACTATGTGATTATTTCAACATCTCTTGCAGTATGGGTACTCTGCTTCTCAGCTTGGGAGTCTCTCATGATTCTTTTTTGTGCTCTCTGGTGCAAGCTGATGTGGTCACAGGATCTCATCTTAAGACAGAGCAGTTTGGGCTCTCTTTGGCATTTAATGAAAAACATTTCCTAATTTTTAAAAAATTCTCTGTGGACTTGTCCTAGTGTTGGTTTTATTTCTGTGGACTGTTTTCAATGCCCGCTTTCATTGTGTTGGTGTGAAAGAGTTCTTCTTTGCTGCTCTTTTGATTAGAAACAGCTCGTCTTTCTCTTCCTCTTCTGTCTGCATTCATGTATTGTTTAGATGTATTGTCCTTCCCTGTGTGAAGCCAGTAGCTTTCCTTCTTGCCTAGTCCTTTCTGCAGATGTTATCTCTGTCAATAATGGACTTTAACTCACAGTATGTATGAAAGAGGCAGGACAAGTAGCTCGTTTTCACATATCAAGTGGAGTTCTGTTTTCGGACAGTGTTAATAAATAACTACCTTTGTGTTTGAAAAGACTTCTGCTGAAATGAGAAATTGCTGTGTGAACCAAGCACTCTTCTGACTGTCAGAGCAGATGAAATCACTGGTCATGAAGAGCTGCAAAGACCTTCTGCAAAATGATCGTGACTTTTGAGATACCCTGTGAACTTTCTGTGGAACTGCCTGTGTTCCACTTGTGGTCACTTCTTGTTGCCAAACTACTGCTAAAGCTTGAAGGCTGGGGTTTCTTGTCCTGACAGATGGGGTGGCACTGATCCAGAGACTTCAGCTGTGGTTTTCACAAACCAGCTTGTTTTGGTCTCCTGTCAGCTTGGAAGCTGCTGAATGGGTCCAGTAGTGCATGGACAAAGAATGAGCTGAATCATCTCGGGGCTGTCCATTCATTGTTTCTTGGTTTCAATTTGTCTGTTCCAGCTTCTTCATGATTTCTCCTACTGACCAACAAGTCCATTGTTGGGCCTGGCTGAAGAACCGCCTGCCCAATGACAGCAACCTGACCATGGAAGACGTGACCTGGAAGTACACAGGTAAGAAATCGCTGAAAGCAGAGCTCCTTATACAGCCTGAAACTTCAAATGGTGTCGTGTGCTGCCTGACAGTTAATTGTTTAAAGTGTCCAGGGTGGTGACTGAGCGTCCTTTCCAAACAGTTGGATGAAAACAACATTTCAAATACTTCCTTCTGAATGCTGTGAGCTAGGAGACAGTTTTCCTTTCTTGTGGGTTGTCAGGAGAGAGAGTTTAATGTCACTTTCCTCCATTGTTAAATATAAATGTACCTATTAGTTCAATAAGCACTAAGACTTTAGAAACTGGGGCATGCGCGTATGCAAGTTAGACACCGGGCAAGACATCTGCATTCTTATCCCAGTGCTGCTACCTTCCCCTCTTCAGCTCTCAATCTGATCGGCCCCCGTGCTGTGGATGTCTTGTCAGAGTTGTCGTATGCCCCGATGACTCCAGAACACTTTCCATCTCTCTTTTGCAAGGTGAGTCACTGTGCTTCCATCCTTCTTACCTTGCTAGGTTTTTCGAAGCATGTGTGGAGGGGAGGAAATATGTTTTGGGTAGTTAGAGTGGAATTTAGATTTATACATAGGCTTACTGCAGTTACCAAGCCAGACTAGACTCCCTTTAACCACTTCTCTTTGGGTTCTGCTTGCTAAATATGTAGCTGAATATGCATTTGTTTTCAACATTCCAGTCACTGTAGGCTTGGTGCCATTTGATATCTTGGCATATTTCATATAATTGCTTGCAAAGCTGTCAGCCAGAGGGGCAGCTGGGATTGGTGACGCAGGAATCTTTATCTCCTGTCCCATTAAAAGGCTGAGCAGATAGCTGCTATTCAGCTTCTGTCGTGCATCTAGAATGCAAGCCTGTGTCCTGACCTAGTTCCAAGGCTTGTTGCCAGGTGTCGTGAAGTAATTAAGAAGTCTGGAATATGTGACATCACTATGTGAATTTGTAAATTGAAGTTATCTGCAAGTCTATGATGGTGGCAATGTGCGGCGAGGGAGGAGAGAGAGGGCTGTCCAGTGTGGTTTGCGTTACGCATTGTGCTCCTTCTGGGTCTCTGTGCTGTGTTCCAGTTTGGATGATTTCACCCCCTCTGATTCTGCAGGAGATGAGCGTGGGCTATGCTAATGGCATCCGTGTGATGAGCATCACTCACACAGGAGAGCCTGGATTCATGCTTTATATCCCCATAGAGGTAAGAGTACACTGTGGCCTTAGCTAATCGAGAGTTGCTTGCATGCATAATCAGAAACACTTTCCAAGTTGATCAGGGTAATGAAACGTCTGGTCTGTACCATGAGAAGGCTGCGTGCGGGCGCCAGGGGGAGTTTCTCTGCTTTGTACAGCATTCCAGTCGGGCAAACCTCTTGTTTTGTGGGGGCACGGCACAATGACATCCATGGTGGTGTGTCAGATGCCATTGTTCTCTCTCCTGGTGTTTGCCTGCAGCTCTGTGCTTCACTCTTCCTTTGCAGTACGCCCTTCATGTGTACAATGAGGTGATGAACATGGGACAGAAGTACGGGATTCGGAATGCTGGTTATTATGCACTCCGCAGCCTGCGCATCGAGAAGTTCTTTGCTTTCTGGGGCCAGGATCTGGATGCTTTTACCACTCCTATGGAGTGCGGACGCGAGTTCCAGGTCAAGCTGGATAAGGTACACCACCTCCTGCACTGGGGCGAGTGGGAGAGCAGTTCTGAACTGAAAATGCTGCCATCCGGGTGGGTAGATGCATCTTTTTTTGACAGAGCTGGTGCCGTGTTCTTAAAGGACTCTTACCAGACACTGGTAACTCTAGGCTTGCTTTATTAGCAACTCAGAGTTGGGCCATCACTTCAGTGAGTGGCAAAGGTCCACATGAAATCATCAGATATTTGTATATTTCAACATAGCATTATACGATAGCTATTTTCTTTGAAAAATTCTTGGTATTTTTCCATGTGCTCCTAGTTCTTTATTCTCCATTGACTTGAAAGTCCACCTTGATAATTCCTGTCCACTGTCTTTTGTCGGTTCTAGCTGAGAAATGATGCTTTAACAGGTTATGTTCCTTCTGCAGTCATAGAAGTCACTTATCTTCTTTCTTGAGACACATCTGTTCTCCTTTAAGCTTCAAAGAAAAAACCTCAAGCTATTCCGTTAACTCATACCTATAACTAGTTTATGCCTATAGTCAAAAATAGGTTGACCTTTTAATCATCATTTATCTTCAAATCTAATACCTGTGTTCCAAGTCTGACATTCCTTACACAATCTGTTGATTCAGCTGCGATGGGGCTCTACACGGGACGATTAGCAGTGTTCTGGTAGTTGTCATAAAGATTAATTTCACCTGTTCTTATATAATCTTAATACTATACTCTATTTATCGTGATCAACTATCAATAATATCCAAGTCCTGGATATATCATATTTTCTTATTTCTCTGAACATTGTGTAATTATAACTTAGATTCCTGTACTCCACAAAGGTGCTAGAAATATAATACTCTGTCCTCCATCCTGGGCAGTGTTCCAGGGATCCGTGTAGGGTCCTGTGTTGCTCTTGTGTACCATGCCCAGTGTAGCAGAGGGTACTGTGTGCCTCTCAGGTGGGTGTTTGTCCCTGCTTGTTTTCCAGATCTGATGAAGCAAAAGCCAACCTGTGCTCCATGTGGCATTTAATGAAGTTAAATATGAGGCTGGGTGCCAAAATAGGTGTTCTCTGTTTTCACCAAAACAGAGTTATCTGTTTTCACTGAAACATAGAACGACGTAGGGTTGTATCCCATGTGTTGTGGTGGCAGGTCACTTGCTTGTTGTCTTCTTTCTTGCCTCTTTGCACAAGCCAAAACAAATGCTTATATCAGATAATCCAAGAAAGGAATGTAGTGATTAGGGGTACAAATTCCATAAGTTGTTACAATTGTCCACTGGTTTATAAAACACAGTGGGCTTCTAGAACCAGAAATATGGCAAAATCTAGAATGGCAGCATGGTTTTCACTACAGTGAAAAACAGGATGAATTTTCGAAGGCCCACTTTGCAAATATTTGTACATCTTTTCACATCTGTAACAACAAATTTGGCAGGAGAGCTTCTGTCTGAGCTGAGCTTCTTGCATATAGAAGCAGCCTGTCTTGCTTGAGCATGAGTTCCAAGTGCAAGTTCACCTTGTGTCAGTAAGCTTGTATGCCAATACTCAGCAGCTGCTACAGTTCACGCTCCTTCTCATCAGCTGATGCTTCCATTTCTCCCCAGGGAATGGAGTTTGTTGGCCAGGAAGCACTGTTGGAACAGAAGCAGAATGGCGTGTACAAGCGCTTTACCATGTTCATCCTTGAGGACCATGACACAGATATGGATCTCTGGCCCTGGTGGGGAGAGCCCATTTTCCGCAACGGCCGCTACGTGGGCAAGACCACCAGCAGTGCCTACAGCTACACGCTGGAGCGCCACGTCTGCCTCGGCTTCGTGCATCACTACGATGAGAAGACAGGAGAAGAGCTGGTGGTGACAACTGACTTCATCAACCAAGGCGAGTACGAGATCGACATTGCTGGGCAGCGCTTCCAGGCCAAAGCCAAGCTCTACCCCTTCAGCTCCCTTTTCACGCAGCGTCGCCGCAAGGATGAGGTGGAACTGAGTGGCTACCAGAGGGAGTAATGCTGACTAGACGTGACCTGCTCCTTTTCCCCAGCCGGAGTCTTCTGCCACCATCTTCCAGTCCTCTCTCCTCAACCCATGTATTTCTTTCTTTCTCGTCTTGCAACTTTTAAACTTTTTCCAGTGTGTTACATTTTGTATATTTGAAAACTTCAATTTTCAAGCTTGCCCGATCCTGTTTGTCTCCCACCTTCAACCCTTTGCTTGCCAGGCTCCCCCGTGCCCTAGTGGACGAAGCACAGTGCGGAGTGTGCATCCAGAAAACCGTGGGAAGCCTGTGTAGGAGTGAACCTGCCTGAGGTCCCTAGCCTTGTGGTGATGGGAAGAGTTCGGGTGAACTCCTGAGGACTACACGCTTCCTCTCTCCTCTCCAGGCATGGGACAGCAGATATTTTGCTGCCTGTAGTTTGAATGAAAGCTGCAACTTCACCCTGCTCTCTGCATCTCCTGTTGTAGAGGGGTCGCTGCGCCGATGCACACAGCAATAGAACGATCAGCTACCTCACTGGCACGAGACAGCATTGTGTGAGCGGCACCCAGGAGACAGGTTCTGGTATTGCTCAGCCTGTCACTGGCCTGCTTTGTCCACTGTATTTTTTTCCCTAGGTGGGAAACGAGGAGGTTTCATCACCAGGTCGTTGGGATTGCAGTAGCATTGGCAAGTTTGTTGTTCGGACTGTTTTTTTTGCAGGGGGTGGTCACTGAAACCAGATGGTCTTCTGTAAATAGAATTGAAGATCAACATGAGTGTTTTGCATCTCTAAGGGAATGAGATGGGGGGGTTATTAGCAAAAATACTGGTTTCTAACAACAACAGATATTAGTGTTTAATGTTAAGAGCTGTATTGAAATGCTACTTCTATTTCAGCTGCACAGTCTTTTGGGGGATGTTCTTTTACTTTCCTTTGTTTATGTGACCCGATCAAGCAAGGTTCATGCAGTGAACACAAGTTTCATTTAAAATTTGTGTTGATTTGGGGAACCTGAGCAGCAGGGAGGGGACAACATCTTGGGTTTGTAGCTGCCCATGGTTATTTTGAAATCAGAGGAAAAGACCCAGTGTTTGTCTAACCTGTGGTGCTGGCAGCGTTGCAAGAAACTCTGGGCTTTCTTCTGATGGAGAGGAGGCATCTCAGCAGCTCCTGCTTGACTTGAGAAGTTGTCTTCTGGTTTTCTCCTCAAATCTATTGCACTTCTTACTTCTCTGTCCTGGTTATTACCTCTGCTGAAGGGATTGAATAGAGTGTAGGGACTGTGGCAGTGGAATCACAATCTTCTTTCCTTCCGCGAAGGTGTTTACCATCGTGCTCCTCATATAGGTGCTTCAGACAGTACAGCTTGGATTCACCCCTTCTGCAAGTGTCAAAACGTGTTAATTTGAAGACTGATAGCAAATAGTAAAAACGGGAGGGATACTGAACAGTTACATCTTGTTACATCACACAGTTACATCTTTTTTTTCTTCTTCCTATTGTGATCACAGACAAAAACAAAAATTCTCTTTATTTACTTGAAAAACACCTGTTAAACGTTTTCATGCCTCTGCCATTCACATACTCGTCGTTGTCTTGCTGTTTCAACATCTTTCTGTCTGGGGTTCAAGCTCAACCTTGCCCTCATGTCTGCCCTCTGAGCTGTGGTGGATGGTTTCTCCATGGTCTGGAACCTTTTGGGGCACTCTCTTTTCCAGTTAAATGGTGGCATCAGTAGTCAGTAGGAGCTCAAAATCTTCCCTGGTTCTTGTTTTAAGATTCCTGTCTGCTCTTTCAGTTGCTTGAGGCCATGCCTTCAGTCCAGGCTGTGCTCTGGCAGTTCACAGTCCAGATGTTCTCAGCTTGCAAAAGGAGTTGGACGGCCCTAAGGCAGCAAAGATGAAAGTCCAGAGCCTTTACACCATAAAAAAATGTTGTCAGAGGAAACATCCCTATCAAGGGTGATAAAGAAGCTGTGAAACCAAGGAGTGGTGAGGCAGGAAAGGGTGTAAGAGAATTGAAGACTTGAGCAATAGGTGTAGAAGGTTGAACATAGATGTGTCTTCCTCAAGCATGCTCTCCTTTGTGAATGGTGAATTTCCTTTGTAGTGTGTGACCTCTTCCAGGATTTCAAAGTTATAGAGGACCTTGATCATTCCGTTGGTTTTATGGGATGTTGCTGTGCCTTCCTTATGCAGAGAAACAGGTGTTCAACCAAAGAAGGAGTTTTATACATGGTGCTTCGGATGTGTCTTAGAGCTGCGCTTCTGATTAAAGTTTCTTGACTATTCATAATGCAGCTTCTGAAGAGAGATCTTGGCTTGAACCATTCAGTGTGTTCTCTGTGCGGTGAGAACCAGTTAAGACCAAACTGGAAAGTTAGCGGTGTGCTGTCCTCTACCAACCACTCGTTCCTGAAGTATCATTTGAGTTGCAGACAGATTATATTCCTCCTCGTGATTGTTTTTCCTTTTCCCCACTTTATAGGTGCTGTTAGTTCCTCAAACAACTTCTGATATGGATGCGTCTTCCCCAGGAGCTCTGACAATAAAATTGTGGTTTATGAGCTACTTTTGTAATTATGTCTGCTTAGGTTTATTGTATGTCTCAATCTATTGACTTTTCAGTACTAAAAATAGGGAGTGAAAACAGTTTTCCATCATGCTGATAGGTACAGCAACACTTTGTGTAATGCTGTGTTTGCTGTTTGAGACTTAGGTGGTTTGGTAATTGTCAGTCTTGCAGCTCATAAACGCCTACTCTGGCTTTCCGTGCTACGAATTCTGATTCTTGTTTTTTATCAGAACCTGTAGTCTTCGGCTGCTGCTCAAGCTTAGTTTAATTTCTGGGAGCTATTTTTAACCTTATAATGTTTAAGAATCTTTTCCTTCACCAACCTTGAATACCCACTACGAGGACAATTGGATAGTATGTTTTAAAGTACTACTAGATACTAAGACCAAGGAACGTCCTTCTAGCAGAGTGTTTCCTCCCCAAGGTATTAAACGGTGATGTAAGACTCTGATCTCTTTATCCCCTGACTAAATGAAGATGGCCTAAAAAAAGAACCACAAAATCACTTACCACCTTTAGCACAATGTCAAATTAGAAATGGAATCTTGGAAGCTGCTATGACACAGCCTTAGTATCTAAGATGCTAAATAATGCGGACTGTAAAATTATACACCATGATTCTCATCCTTAAACCTGCCTGAAAGTGCTTTCTGCTGAGAAAGGCTGCTTGTTCTCGTTCTGCATGGCAAGACTATGAACCTTGGAGTGGGGAATACTGAAATAGCATCCTCCTCCTCTGCTGTGGAAGGGGTAACAGCCTCATTCTGTGCTGAAGAAGCAGCAGCACGTCTGCCCTGTGCACCTTGTGTGTACCAGTCGCTGGATTGTTACTGGTTGTTGGTGTCTTGCTGCCCAGAACAGGAACAGATTTTTGTTCGTACGGGCATCTTTGCAAGGGAAGCCAAGTGGAGTTGAACATGAGAAAACGTTTTGTCTTTTGAGCTAAAGTATTGTTGGTTGAGCACAAACCAGTTTAGGATAAACAGTGACAAATGGTAAGGGATGTATGACCTGTGGGGAGATAGGGGCACAGTGGGTGGTGTGCACTTGGCACTGTAGACTTGTTTTTAATTACCCAAGAGGTCAACATCTGAGTGGATTTACTGGTATGGTAATGGCAAATCCATCTAAATGTGCAGCATTCCTCTGTGCTGGGGAAGGGCTGGCTTGTAGCGTGGGGACCTTGTGTCAGAGGTGGCACTCACTGAGCAGCCTCTTCCATTAAATGATTTTTGCAGAGCTACCGTGTTATTGCACGCTTGTTGCATCCTTCCCGAAGTTCTCGTGTTTTCTTATTCCTTGAGTGAGCAGTGAAAGACTTGAGTAAAAATAGTATTAGAGAAGCATAGAGTTTATTGCTATATTTAACGATCCAAGGATAAAATTGAAGCAGTCTATTTAGGAATGATGTTTCCTGTTTCAGAAGGGTGTGTTAGAGCGATTTTCACATCTGGTTTTGCCAGACTTAGTTCCTTCTTTTTTTCTCATGTTGACTCCAGTGTCTAGTGCCTTGCTGGACAATTTCTTGTTGCCGTTTTGTGGCATGGAGGGGAGGCTGTGCAGAACTTCCACTGCATCTCCAACTTCTTGGATCCCTCCTTTCTGCCATTGCACTTGAGCTGCTGCTGATCACGGTGCTGTTCCTGCAGCACCTCCAAACTCCCGCCTGTGCTGCTGTAGGACCTCTCATGCACAAAGTTCTTCTCATCATTCTACCTGATGCTTCATTGTCTGAGCCAGGTTGGCTCTAACTGTGTCTCTCTACATTGATTTAAGCTCTTAGACTTTTAGATCGTGCGGATACCAACATCCAAACTCCCAGGCGGGTTTGTGGCCACTGGATATTCCATCATTTAACCCCCTCTCTCCCTTGCCAGGGTTTTCCCACTCTCCTTAACACTTCTCTAATCTCCTTCCTCAGACAGCTGAGCACGAGGTTCCTTTTGCTCATCAGAGCAAGTCATGGCAAAATAAAAACAGGCAACACGATGGCAGAGTGGCTGAGCTCAGGTGGAAGGAGAGGTGTGAGAGCGGTTTGAGCCCTTACCCATTACTCAAGCACTTAAGCTCAGCCTTGGAGAGGTGATCAGCCCTGATTCTCAGCTTGGGGAGCATCTTCCTTCGCAGCCTCAGTGCTGGGCGATAGCAGTGGCTCTGGGCAGGATCAGGATAGCTTATCGAGGAAGCGAGAGCAGTGCTGGCACTTATTTTCCAATGGACGTTTCCCTCTCTTATTTCTCCTTGCGATGAAGGAAGCTGCTGCAGGATGGAGGTGGAGAGTGTGTGAGCTCTGTTGCTTGAAAGTCTTCTCTGGTGCATTCTTGCAAGAGGCATCCTAAAGGTACAGCCCTGGCATTGCTAACCTTGTCCTTGCAGCACACTTTAACCAAAATGATGATATTTTGGCAAGAAAACTATAAAGATAACATTATTTTCCATGTTATGGGGGAGGAAGTTTCTTGCCAGAACAGAAGTCGTTCTCATTTAAATCAGAACACTTGGCTGCTGATAATGTCCAGCAAATCATTCACAACCTTTAGCCTTGTCTTCCCAAATGATTTTGTTGTAACACTTGGTCAGGTTAATTTCTGCTCATTTTGAGATGCTTTTCTGTTTTCAGCTACTTTTTCCTTAACTGATTGGATTTTTATTTAAAAGAAGACCTGACTCGGCCAGGGAATGGGACTTGGGGAAGGAGGGGGTTAATGTAATCCGATGACTTCATGCTGTCTCTAAAAAGCATGTGAAAATTTTCTTTGTACTTTAAACTTACCTTCAGTGTTTATGATTGTAGCTTTATAGCCCTCGGCAAGAGCCACCTTTGCATTTGAGGGAGGAAGAAAACCTTCAAATATTTGTAGATGCCTTAAAGCATTAGGGGAGGTGTTTGGGCACTGATTGTGCCATTTGATTTCCTTTCACGAAAACGATGTGTGGAGTGTACGAAGCAGATATAAACACCAGCAGATATTCCTGAGCAAGGGCTGGGGATGGCAGAAGCTGCTGCTCTGGGGCTGGAATTTGTACGGAACTCAACTGTGTGAGCTGGGAGCTCCTGTGCTTGCACAGCTGTCTGCACTGATGCCTCCCCGAGAAATGGATTTATTCACTCTATCACTCATGCTAGAAAGGGTTTCCTTCTTTCTTTAAAGCAAGAAGCCTGGATTAGTGTAGAATGTTCCAAGTCTCCCACTGCATGAAAGGAAACAAAACTCATTGAGCGCTTCCCTGCTCTACCAGCTGACATCTCCAGGCAGGAGTCAGGGGAAATGGGAGATAGCAGAGGGCATCTTCTGCTGCCTGTAATGTTTGCTCAGGTGGCTCTGACACTTCTCAGCTCCCATTTGTCTCAAAGCTCTGCTGAGTTCCTGATGTCAGGCTGGCTTCTGAGTTACAGTGCAAAACAAAGCACTGCTCTGCAGGTACGACATGCTGCGCCGATTTCCCTTGTTCAGAGATTTTACCTGTTTGAAATAAGGTACCTCTGCAAAGAGGAACGGTCAGTCATAATGAAAGAGGCATCAGCAAAAGGTGTTCATGTCAGTATTTATTGTTCTGTCAGTGTTGGTAACAACTGATCTTCCTGCACGGATGCTCGAGACCCGCTACAAGCAGAGCAGGTACTTAGGAATTGTCAACCATCCCAACTAGTGCGCAGTCCGTGTTGTGTGTACAGAGAAAAGTCCTGCGCTGTCGCCTTTCACTGTGGCACCGCTGAGACTTCTTCCGTACTACAAATCATTTTCCCTGCTTATTCTGTAGTGGAACAGGTTTCACTTATGCCTTTCTTACAGCATAGCTGGAGGCACATGAATATCCCTGAAGATGCTGGTGGGTTCTCCTGCGCCGTGCGGTCAGGCTCGCGCAGGGCACATCCCTGCTCGGTCTGTGTTTCTGCCAGAGAACTAGGGTGCGAGTGCCGTGGTTTCCACACCAGGCAGCTGGGTGGTGGTGAGGTTTGCTGCATCTTTGGGAAGAGCTGGGGGAAAGCCTCTTTAGCCTGGATCAACTCCTTGCTGCTGCCCATGAGACACTGCTTGCTTTGTGTCCCTCTGCGCTCTGTTCCTAGCTGTGTGCCTGTGACAGCTCCCACTGTCGCTGGTTTTACAGGAGACCTGGGCGCTGTGGGAGAAGGGCTCCTTGCTTCCTGGACAGGTTCTGGTGCAGATCTGAGCAGAATCTGCTTTCTTGTGAAGTGCATCCTTTCTCCACCATCGCTTCCGCTTATCAGGTGCACCAGTTCACTTGTCCTGAGACCCTTCATGCTTTTATCAATCTCTCAAGACCAGCTTTTCAAGGGCTGGGAGGATTTCTGAAGTGTGCTACTGTTGAGGTTTTAAGAACAACTCAAGTCTGAACCTGTGAAAACATTTTTCTAGTGCCTTACGCTTGTGAATGTCGTGCGATGGATGTAGCAGAGGTGGGACAGAGGAAGGAGCGGCTTCGGTGGCGAGGATCCCTGCCCCCTGCAGCCGTCTCCCCTCGCAGGGTCATGGCAAGCAGGCACCAACAGATTTGGGATGGGTTTTAATCCCTTTGAGATCTGGGGTTGCAGAAACACTTAAAGTGTAAGACCCTGTGCAGGGTGGTCTGTTTTGAGGAGAGCGGTGGTCTCGCCTCTGCTGGGTTTGGATTCAGAGGGGTTTGGGAGAGGCAAAGCTGCTCCAGGACCCCATGGAGTAGGATGTGGGCAGTTGCTGCCAAGCGCACAAGTTGGGGTCAGTTTGCTGCTCTCCACTGAGGCCGTGGTGTTACGTCAGCTGTATTTATATCGTGCTTTATTTCATTTCAGATTTTGGTTGGCTTAAATGTTGCTAGTTTGTATATTAATAAAGAGGCGTTTTAACTAGACCCGAAGTCAGCGAGTTGTTATGCTAGAGCCTCATGGCTTTTGGGATCCAAACGCTCTGGACAGCTGCATGGATCCTGCAAGGCCCCTGTGTCTGTTGCAGCCTTTGGCGGTGGGAGCAGGAGCAAGCCCTGACCCCAGGGAAAAAGTCACTTCCCTGGCCTGGGCCTGCTTGCAAAATTAGGTCCTCTAAGAGTTTTTCCATGTCCTTCCAGCCAAACGCTGGGTCCTGCACTTGGAGCACAACAACCCTGAGCAGCTACAGACTAGGAGAAGTCTGGCTTGAGAGCTGCCAGGAGGAGAAGGACCTGGGGGTGTTGGTTGACAGCGGCTGAACATGAGCCAGCAGTGGCCCAGGTGGCCAAGAAGGCCAATGGCATCTTGGCTTGGATCAGAAATGGCGTGGCCAGCAGGTCCAGGGAGGTTCTTCTCCCTCTGTACTCAGCACTGGTGAGACCAAACCTCAAATCCTGTGTTCAGTTCTGGGCCCCTCACCACAAGAAGGATGTTGAGGCTCTGGAGCGAGTCCAGAGAAGAGCAACGAAGCTGGTGAAGGGGCTGGAGAACAAGAGGAGCAGCTGAGAGAGCTGGGGGTGTTTAGCCTGGAGAAGAGGAGGCTGAGGGGAGACCTCATTGCTCTCTCCAACTACCTGAAAGGAGGTTGTGGAGAGGAGGGAGCTGGGCTCTTCTCCCAAGTGACAGGGGCAGGACGAGAGGGAATGGCCTCAAGCTCCACCAGGGGAGGTTCAGGCTGAACATCAGGGAAAAATATTTCATGGAAAGGGTCATTGGGCACTGGAACAGCTGCCCAGAGAGGGGGTTGAGTCACCTTCCCTGGAGGGGTTTAAGGGATGGGTGGACGAGATGCTGAGGGACATGGGTTAGTGATTGATGGGAACGATGATCCGGAGGCTCTCTTCCAACCTGGTGATTCTATGATTCCCCGTGTCATGCAGGGGCTCAGGGCTGTGTGTGACCCGGGACCTCTTCAGCCCCCAGGGATGCTCCAGAGGGCTGTATCAGACACAGGCAGGTCTGGGTGGGCAAGTGCCATTGGCTCCCGTGGACAGAGCAAACTTCAGCCTTAAAGGAGACACCAGGAGCGCATCCTCCTGGCCCCACCACTGCTGCCACTCCCTTTTCCTCCTCACCCCACTGACGCTTGGGCTCTGGTTTCAGACAGGACTACTGGAAAGAAACCTCAGAGCGGTTCCGATGCATGATTTTTATTGACTTTTAAAAAAAACCCCAGAATTGTTTTAAGACAGTTGTGTGCAGAAGTACCCACGTACACAGAGGCTATGGGCAGAGCTGCCCGCCCGCTCCCAGCCCCAGGTCGGAGCACTGGTCTCTCCCGGCGGGGCGGGAGGCGATGGGTGCTGGATCAGGCACCGTGTGACGAAGCCGACCTCTGCGAGGAGGGCGAGCCTGGCCCCCTGCGCCCTGCCCGGAGCCCCTGCCTCCCTCTCCTCTCTGTACAGTCCAGTGGTGCTCGCCTCGTCTGTGGGGCCGGCGGCTGCTTTGCCAGACAAACAGAAGTGGTCGTGAGTCCTAGCAGGACAGCTTAAATAAAAAATAATAATAATAATAATAACAATTTTAAGAAAGGAAAAAGGGGCATAGGGGAACAAGCTTAACAAAAAAAGTAGTATCAGGGCAGCCAGGCACCGCAAGCGCACCCTTTGCCGAATGCCGCCACCGTGCTGCCAGGGGCTTTGGTACCCAGATCGGGCACCTGGCATCTCCGCTCGCCTCGTGATTGTCTGGCCTGGGGATAGGAGCTGGTCCAGCCTTGTTACGCTGGATTTAGCCTCCCCAGCCACCCCTGTGGTGGCCTGGCAGCACTTCCCAGCTAAGATCCAGCCTGGTGCAAGGAGGGAAGCGGCTACAACCACCAGGTAGATTGGCCAAGCCCCAACCACACAGCCCAGCAGAGCCGACAGGAGATGGTCAAGGCACTCATTGTTGCTTGTGGTTTTGTGGTTCGTAATTTTAGTTCCCCTAAAATAAACCATCCCAGGAAGGTGGGGACTCGGGCTTGCTGCAACCTGCCTCCGTGTCCTGGGTGTGGAGTGGAGTTTGGCATTGGCCGTGGCGGTTGCGGGTGGGCTGCTCGCACCGAGGCAGCACCGCTTCTACCAAACCCACCATGAAACTCAGGGGTTTAAAGCCCTGCAGACAGAAAAGATGCAGAAAAGATCCCCCAGTGCAGGGGATGCTCAGTGCCTGCTCCAGGTGACCCAAACCCTCACGTTTCACCCTTGTGGAGAGAAACCTCTACAAAAAAGAAAAAAAAAAGAAGAAACCCTGAAAAGCAACCAAACTGAAGCAGAGAAAACAGGTAAGGGGCTGCTAGAAAAAAAAAAAGCCAGATACACAAGGGCAAAAAAAGTAATTCCAAGCCCCAAAATAACCCTGTGGTGATTGTTCCTCAAAGCACTATTGCAACCAAGTGGTTTGGGCAAGGCTGCTGCCAGCCTGGCTCCAGACCCGCAGCCTCTGCCCTGGCACCGCGGGGCTTTGCCATCGTGCCGGGCACCCACCGCTGTCATCTCTCCCATGATTGCCTTTTTCTTGAGCTTTCCAGCATGTCCTAAAGAACACCCCACCCGCCTGATTGACCCAAAGAAAGTGGTTTTAATTACACCTCTGGTGAGGCAGTTTCCTTCTGCATTTCCCATCCCATGCCCCAGGGAAAGCCTGGGAGGGCACAGGCTGGTGTAAACCAAACCCCACCCTTGCTAACGGAGCAAAGACTTTGGGATATCAGCTTCTCACCAGAGCTGTCTACTTATAGCAACACGAAAGCAAAAGCAGGGTTCATTCACCCACTAAAGCTATCTCTAATTTGTTTTTTTTTCCCCAGCCTGAAAGCGAAGGGAAATCTCATCTTCCCTCCTACGAGGCCCAACCTGCTGCTGCATCCTGCATCCCTCGAGCATCCTGCAAGCCCTCACAGAGCCCAGTCAGGGGGACCAGGCTGCCACTCTTACAGGTTTCTTAAGCTGCCTCTTCGCACCTGAAATCCATCCTACTTTTCCTCAGTCATTAGAGGAGCAGGGATGCTCTCCATCCCCCAGCTCGGCTGTGCCAGCAGCCACCAGCCCACAGTCAAGCATCGGTGAGGGCTCTGCTGGCTCCCAGTGATGGATCCACATGCTCACAACCACGTCAGGAAGCTTCCACGGGGAAGGAACGGCAGCGGCTGTGCCAGGTGGGTTTAAAAAAAAAAAACAAACAAAAAACCCAAAATCAAAACAAAGGAAGAAAGCAGCAGCTGGTTCCACGGGTGAGGCTGCTCGGCCACCGTGTCTCCCAGGGCTCGCGTGCTCCCCAAAGTCTTCGGTGGGGCGGGGGGTGTCTTGTTTTAAAAAGAGCAGCATTTGGTTTGACTGTAAAGAGATGCGAGGCAGCCGCTGCCGCCCAGTCAGTCGCTGATTGTGTTTACAAATCCTCGCTGGGTTCCTTATAATAATTATAATAATAATTAAAAAAAAAAAAGCAAAAAGTCTCCTTTAGCTCTGAACCTGATTGGCTGCTGGAGGCACCAAATATGACCGGGGCGGCTCCGCCGGGGGCACGAAGCCACCCTGCCCACGCGGTGCTCATTGCCCGGGGCTGCCAGGGAGACCCTCTGCCCCGTGGGCAGCGGGGATGTGGCCGGAGCAGGGGAGGCGGAGGAGGCGCAGCTCTCAGTTCCCCCGGTAAACCTCGATCTTGCTGGTTTTGGCCAGCATGTCAATGATGTGCGCCTCAAAGTCAGCGTCGTGCACCCCCGTCTTCCTGAACTCGCCGGCGTAGCGGTTGTTCTCCCAGTAGTGGTGCCAGTTCCCGCGGCTGTCGGCGCCGAACCCAAAGACGTTCACCTGCAGTGCCGAGGAGGGGAGGGGGAGTCAGTGGGCTGGAGACCCCTCTCAGCTGAGAACTCACTGTGTTAAAAAACACGCAGCCCTCTTCACAGTCTCCCCACCGCTGGAGGGTGCCCATCACAGTGGTGTTAGGCAACCAGCAAAAACTGCTGCAGTTGGACCCAAAGCAGAAACCTCCTCCCTCCTTAACCCTGCGAGGTCCAGGAATCCCGTATTCAGTTCTGGGCCCCTCACCACAAGAAGGATGTTGAGGCTCTGGAGCGAGTCCAGAGAAGAGCAACGAAGCTGGTGAAGGGGCTGGAGAACAAGAGGAGCAGCTGAGAGAGCTGGGGGTGTTTAGCCTGGAGAAGAGGAGGCTGAGGAGAGACCTCATTGCTCTCTCCAGCTACCTGAAAGGAGGTTATGGAGAGGAGGGAGCTGGCCTCTTCTCCCAAGTGACAGGGGACAGGACGAGAGGGAATGGCCTCAAGCTCCACCAGGGGAGGTTCAGGCTGAACATTAGGAAAAGAATTTTCATGGAAGGGGTCATTGGGCACTGGCAGAGGCTGCCCAGGGAGGGGATTGAGTCACCTTCCCTGGAGGGGTTTAAGGACGGGTGGATGAGGTGCTGAGGGACATGGGTTAGTGATTGATGGTAATGGTTGGACTCGATGATCCAGTGGGTCTTTTCCAACCTGGTGATTCTATGATTCTATGATCCCAGCAAACCCACCTCTGAGCCCAGAGGAAGGACCCTGAGGAGCCACCACTCACCTCGTCGCAGACATGGAGGGCGAAGAAGAGCACCAGCATGCCGGTGGAGGGGTAGCGCCCATGGTGCTCCGTCCAGCGGTCGTGTATGTACTTGAAGAAGGCAGGATTGTAAATCTGCACCTGGGAGGACGGGCTGGGGTTAGCACCAGCATCCCGGCCATGCTTCCTTCAGCATCGGCAACCCAGGAAGGAGCCCCAGGATGTGCACAGAGACCCCAGGGGAAGATGAGGCAACTTTGGCCAATCAGGTTCTTGTTAGGATGAGCCTCCCTTACCTTTTCTTTGTCCACCCGCAGAAAAGGCTTCACAGGTGCGTATGTGCTGGGAAAAAAAGAGGAGAGGCAGGTGAGCTCCTGGTGGTCCCGTGCCCCCCAGCCCAAGCTGCTAGGGGAACCAGTGCTGGGAGATACTCTGGGAGGGAGACACCAATGAATCCCTGGGGATCCCGAGAGATAATCTGGGAGGGAGAATCCGATGATTCCCCATGGCTCCCAAGAGAGCTACCCCCGCAGGCGGCAGGCGAGTGGCCAGCCTGGTGCTGCCAGCGCCTGCTTGGTACTTACAACCTGATCTGGCCAGTAGAGAGAGCGCTGGCGATCCAGAGCAGGTCCAGGGTTTTGAAGGGCACCAGCACGAAGCTGACGTTGGCGGGCAGGTTTTTGGCACTCTCCGGGTACATGAAGTGGTGTGTGGTCCGACCGCCCACATCACCCTCGAAACCCACCGTGGGGGCCTGGTTCATCCTGGGGAGAAAGAGTGGGGAAGGTGGCACCCTGGCAGATGAGACAGTGTCTCCCTCGCTGCTGGAGGCTGCTGAGGAGCCATTTCCCAGGCTGCTGGGATGACCTGAAGGTCCCTCCAAGCCAGCCCAGGGTGGCAGCAGGACAGGACCTGCTCCCAGCACCTAGTGGGACCCACAATGCTCCCTGCCCGAGCAGCTGTGCCGTACAGCACAAGGCCAACCCCTGGCAGCGCTCCCCAGCCCTCACCGCATGATGAAGTCGTGCCCATCAATCTCCGGCCCGTAGCCGGAGCCGCGCAGGTTGCCTGAGTTGCCAACCACGGCACAGCGGCGGCAGCGGTGCGGGTCGCGGGAGCGGTAGGGATCCTCGCCCGGCACGATCTGGAAGAGCTTGCTCAGGACCTCACGGGTGTTGTGGGACTTGAACTGGGGTTGCAGCATCTGCGGGGACGAAAGGAAAGAGTTGGGGGGCATCAGCCAGCGGCCCCCTCCTCGCCTGCGGAGGAGAAACCTGCTCCCATGCCAGAGCTGGCAGCTGGGGGACCCATCCCCTCGCTCACCATCCACCACCGCTGGACATCGGGGGGCAGGTCCATGTTTTCCTTGGTCCACACCGGGGAGACGGCTCCATCGTAGCGCCCGTCAAACCAGTCGGCAGCGCCGGCATCGTCAGCCGGGCAGCGTGGGCAGGCGCAGCCGTGGGGATAGGGCCCTGCCTTGCTGAGCCGCTGAGCACCAGCGTAGCCGGGCACCAGCTTCACCCGGTGGATGCCACCCAGCCCGCCAGGGTCCAGGTAGGCGATGCTGTGGTGGGAGTAGGTGAAGAGGAGGGACATGACGAAGACGAGCAGGAAGGCGGTCGAAAGGAAGCAGAAGCGCAACGAGCACTTCATGGTCGGCGGGCGGCTGAGCCGGGGAGGGCGCCTGCTCCGGCATAGAGCTCGGGCATAGGGCGCGGGATGGCGTCAGCCGGCCAGCAAGGCTCCCTGCGGGACCAAAAGAGCTTTAAATCAGCACCGCTGCGGCACAGGAGATGCAGAGCTTCCCCGTGAGCTGCCACGCTGGCCTCCTACCTGCCAGGCTGCAGCTTTCCATCCGCGTGCTCCGGCTGTGGTGAGGGCCCCCGCTGGCTCCGTGTCCCAGGCAGGGAGCATCTGCCGCCGTGTGCAGCGGCGCGAGGGTCCAGCACAGCTCGGCGCACCAGCCTCAGCCCCGCGCCTCGGCGGCTCCTCCGGGTCCTGGCCCCAGCTGGTTCTTGGCTGCGATGGTCCTCATCGTCCCCGGGCTCTAGCTGATCCGCTGGCTTGCTGCCCTGTGCCTCGGGAACGTGGCCATGGCGATAGCGGCCTGGAGCGGGAAGGAGGAGATGGTGAGTTAAGGGACCACGAGGGAGCTGCACCGAGCAGGAGGAGAGTGCTGAGGGGGCACAGACTTTGTTTATTCCATGTTAAGTCTCACAAAATGCTATCCAGGCCATCCCCAACATAGCACCGCGAGGGATGAGAAGCCCTCGAAGGGCACAAGTAGGCGTGGGATGTGAAGAGAGCCGAGATGCTGGCGTTGCCCGTCCATGCTGGCTTCAATCTGAGGGAGCTCCCAGGCTCTGCCCTCCCTATCTCTGCCAGACAAAGGCTCAGCCACGAACTCGCCTCTGGAGCCGAACAAGCGGCTCCTTTCTGTAGGCTCAATGCTTCTTCTCTATGGAGCCACAAGCAGCCCTTCCACAACCCTCTGCGCCGGGTGCCACTTCCACCAGGGCAGCCGGGAAGCAGCCGTTTCGCAGCCCGACGGGCACCCTGGGCAGCTGTCCCCCCTCCGCGTGGCACCGTCCCTCGGGGAAGGTCACCCGCTTGCTCGTGATCCCAGCGGGTAAAAATAGCCGGGGCAGAGGTGCTGGCGCCTGCGCCCGAGGAGGGTTAGGAGAGGCAGCCAAGCTCCCTGAGCCAGGAAGACAAAGCCAGACCCCCCACCCCCTCCAAAAGGCTGCAAATCCCCTTTTAAATGCCCTTTTAAATCCCCTTTTAACCCAGCTGCTGAGCTGGGGCAGGATCCCTCTGGTGCATTTTTGGAGAAGGGGATGCCAGGGCAGGATCCTCCAAGGGCCAAACCCTGCAGCAGCATCGCCTCCCCAGCTCAGCCCTTGCCCCAATTAGGCCAGCAGCGCTAATTAGGAGCTGGCAGCCACGAGGACGCCTCTTACCCACAAAAACACGACCTCCAGCAGGCACTGGCATCCTTACCGGGAATGGAGATTGCCCAGCTCCCAAAAAAGCTCCTTGCCACGATGGGAGAGACCCCTAAGCTTGGACCTAAAACCCTGCCCAGTCCACCTGGCTCCTGCCCAAACCACTAACCCACTGTCAAATATTTGTCCAAGCTTTAAAGGAAGAGCCAGAAAGCGAGTGCACATCCCAGGAGCAATTGTTCAAGACTTTTTCCCGGCTCAGGGAGGGTTTATTGTGCCTACGCGGCACAAGCGTGGCCAGCGAGTGACTGCTCTGAGTTTCTTGGGTTGCTGCCAGCGGAAAAAGCAGGGGTGGTTGGTAAAGGGAGGGTTTGCATCTCAGGAAATTTGGGATCAAGCCAGTAAAAGGCTATAAACCCCACCCCTCCCGGATGCACAAAGCTGGACGATTTTGGAGGTAAAAGGCAACTCTGGGCTCTTTTAGCTGCGATGTGGTGGGGACACCAACGAGGATGGGTTGATCCCCCTGCCCCTGCTCCTGCCACTCTCTGTCCCGCGGGGCATTTTAAAAGCCAGAGGAAATCAGCTACCACAGGCTCATGGCATTTTTGTCTCTGGTGAAAGGGGGAAAATCCCGTTCCCAGCTCCCCAGCCCAGCCCGGCAGCTGGCGCGTGTTTTATATGCCCCATCCCGAGGTCTCCTAGAGCTGCCCCCACCCACAGGCAAGGGAAAAATATTCTCCAGGCCAGCTCATGTGTGTTAAAGCATCTTTAAAAGTGGCTTATTTGAGTCATCACTTTCCGAGCAGGGGCAGGCAGTTATTTCCATCCACACAGGTCCTTACAGATCCCAGTATCCATAATATCCTAGCATTAACCATCCCTTGCCTGCCAGCTCCCAAAGTCAAACCCAACCTGCCTCCCCCAAATAAAACCACGCTGGCCGGGGGCATTGCGGGGGCTCTTTGCATCAGATTTTGATGTTTTCTTCTTAAAGTCACTGGGGATTTGGGGATTTCTTCTTTAATGAGTGAGCCCAGCAACACAGCGACACCATTAAATACACTCCGGTTCTCAAATTCATCCCCTGATCTCCTTAATCGCCTCCTGCAGACCATGTGCTCACCAAACATGAGTTTCTTTTTGATTGCAAGAGCTAACGTAGCGAGGCTATTAAAAGGTCCCAGCAAATCTCTCCACCGCTTTTACAGCTGAGTGATTTTTCCAATCATATAATCTTTCATTTTGGGATGAACGCGGGAGCGATGCGACCGACAGCCCCAGGGCCTGGAGGATGCCTTCCCCTTCCCCATTGACTGTAACACCACCAAGCACATCTCCGCTTGGCTTTTTTAGGTCTTGTCGGCTTTGTTTGCTCGATTCTAGGCTACCCTGAGATTTCTGGCACTGATTTCCTTGCTGGTAAATGATGAGGTGGGCAAAGGAAGGAGTGTTCACTAGGAGCTAGGATGCTACCCCTGTTGGAACAGGGAGAGAAGGGGAGCAGAGACAGCGCTGCCTGTGCCAGCTGCTGCTCCTCCTGGGAATGCCAAGGGTGAAAATTCCCCCAGTAATGCACCTCTGGGTGTCCAGGTGCCACCTGTCCTCTGGGACATCCCCTCTGCCACCACTAATCCTCTAACCTTTTGTAGATGGAGGAGCAGGAAGCACACAGGGACCCTCCGCATTCTGGATCAGCATCCCTCCTGCTGTCACGGGTGGAAAAAATGAGACTTTTAGGTTTGGTTGGGTTTTTTTTTTTCCAACAGGAAAGGGAGTGGATGCAAGTTGAGTCTTCTCCCACCTCCTTTAGCCACAGGCAAAAAGACACACTGTGCATCCATTCGCTTTCCCCAGTGGTTTCAAGCCCGGCTTTAGCAAGGGGGATTACTACCAAATTTGCCCCCCCAAAATCACTCCAATTTGCTTTTTGCTGTGGCCTGAGTGGCTGCCCGAGGCTGCACTGCTCGAGCCGGAGGAGCTGGCCTGCACCGTGGCCATCAGCTCTCGTTAGCTCCCCGCTAACGGCACGTGGGCATCTCCCGCAGGCACCACAACAAGCAACACCGCTCCCATCCCTCTGCGTTACTTGATTTCCAAAGCCAAACCGAGATCCAGTGAGGAAAGAGTGCTTAATTAAAGAGGTTCTTTCCTGCGCCACTCAGCCAGAGGGATCAGATTTTCCTCTTGATTGTTTTTTTTTCCTTCTGTGGAAGCTGGATGCTCCAAATCCAGTGTTGCTAAAGGATATTTCTCCCTGTCGTTAAGCGATGCTACAAAGGATTGATGGCTGGTGGTAGCCGAGCACCAGGTATTAAGAGGAGAAGGCAATTTCATGGGTTAAGCCACCGCCGCACTCCGGTGACAGCGAGGACCTGGTAACTTATTCTTCATCCTTTTAATTAATCATACTCTTATCAGCCAGCTCAATCAGCTAATGGAGCCAAGTTAATTGGGTTTTCCGTGCTTTAAACCCTCCTCTCACCCAGCAGTTTCAGCGTTTCCTCATGCCTGGCATCTGGAGGAGTTATTTCGGGCTGATCCCTCGGTGCTGGGATGGGGCCAGTAAAAAGCATGGGAGGCGAAATCCCCAGTGTGGCCCTGGGATGGGCTCCAGCCACCACCAAGGCCGTTTCCTTTGGGATTCGGCAGCACAGGGGAGGTCCCAGCAGCAGGGAAAAGCTCAGAAAGGGATGCTCCTACACTTGCCAGCGGATGGGGCTTCCAGGGACCAGTCCAGCAGCATCCCAAGCCTCTCTGCTCGACTGCAGACCCTGGGGGCAACCGCTCCAGCCCATGCTGACGGAGCAATGCTGGCTGGGGGTGCTCTGGCCGTGGAGCCCATCTGGCAGCCCTCCCTTCACTGAAAACACACACTGGCAGAGGCAGCCGGTTGCCCCCGCAGCTCACACGCACGCATGTGCCAGCCCACGCAGCTGATGCCCCCGTCCCCCAGAAGGGACACCCCTCAGCCATCTGCCAGCATCCTCCTCGCCAAGGCAGAGCAGGCGAGGAGGGAAAGGGGACTTGCTGCTCAGCCTGGTTCAGCGGGGACACTCCTGCCCCCACCAGCCCCCAGTGCCCAGAGCCACGGGGCAGACCCAGTCCCACTACCCTGAGCTCCTGGGTGGGCATCCCAGAGCCTCCAGATTCCACCAACTGCCCCAGCGGCTGAGAACCACCGAGCTGGACAGCAGGAACCTACCAGCTTGGGTAGCACCAAGTAATAGAATCATAAAATCACAGAATCACCAGGTTGGAAAAGACCAACTGGATCATAGAGTCCAACCATTCCCATCAATCACTAAACCATGTCCCTCAGCACCTCATCCACCCGTGCCTTAAACCCCTCCAGGGAAGGTGACTCAACCTCCTCCCTGGGCAGCTGTTCCAGTGCCCAATGACCCTTTCCGTGAAATATTTTTTCCTGATGTTCAGCCTAAATCTCCCCTGGTGGAGCTTGAGGCCATTCCCTCTCGTCCTGTCTCCTGTCACTTGGGAGAAGAGCCCAGCTCCCTCCTCTCCACAACCTCCTTTCAGGTAGTTGTAGAGAGCAATGAGGTCTCCCCTCAGCCTCCTCTTCTCCAGGCTGAACACCCCCAGCTCTCTCAGCTGCTCCTCTTGTTCTCAGCCCCCTCACCAGCTTTGTTGCTCTTCTCTGGACTCGCTCCAGAGCCCCAACATCCTTCTTGTGGTGAGGGGCCCAGAACTGAACACAGGATTTGAGGTTTGGTCTCACCAGTGCTGAGTACAGAGGGAGAAGAACCTCCCTGGACCTGCTGGCCACGCCATTTCTGATCCAAGCCAAGATGCCATTGGCCTTCTTGGCCACCTGGGCCACTGCTGGCTCATGTTCAGCCGCTGTCAACCAACACCCCCAGGTCCTTCTCCTCCAGGCAGCTTTCCAGCCAGACTTCTCCTAGTCTGTAGCTGCTCAGGGTTGTTGTGCCCCAAGTGCAGGACCCGGCATTTGGCCGTGTTAAACCTCCTGCCGTTGGTCTCTGCCCATGGATCCAGCCTGTTCAGATCCCTTCGGAGGCCCTCGACCCTCCAGCAGATCCACACTTCCACCCAGCTTAGTATCATCTGCAAACTTGCTAAGGGAGCACTCGATGCCTTCATGCAGGTCGTTGATAAAGACATTGAACAGGGCTGGACCCAGGACTGAGCCCTGGGGTCACCCCTGAATTGACCTCCCCTCATCCTCTGCCACCTCAAGGGTGCAGCCACGGCGGGTGCATGCATGGTCCCTGGCAAGGGCAGGGTCCTTGCTCACTCACCATCACCCAGTGAGCTGCTCCCCTTCCTCCACCACAGCTCGTTTTATGCTCGATGCCTCACTGGGAAAATATGTGCAGGAGTGCCGGATGGGTGGATGCTGTGCCAGGAGGCGCCACTGCCCACGGCCTTTGCCCGGGGAAGGCAAGCAGGACCCCCCTGTACCTCACCGTCCCCCTCTCTGGGGCTCTGCAGCACCAAGGACCAGAGGAAACCCAAAGGCTTTCGAGGTTGATGGCTTCCCTGGGACACAGCCCAGACAAGGAACTGCAAACTCGGTGCACGCTGGGGTTTGTTCTGCTTGTAGGCAGTGCTCAGGCCACCGAGCTCGTCAGGAGGATTGTACCTATGAAATTTGATAGCAGGGATATTATAAAAGGTGTCCCCAGCTGAAGGCTGTCGATCCCAGCACAGCCCGGTGACTGCCGGGGACTCCCATTAAATATAAAATTAGAGCAGCTCCACTGGCAAGGGAACCTGACTTCTCTCCGCTGGCTGATGCTCTGCTCGAACACTCAGGGAGAAGGGGGAGCATTTGCATTTTTCTAATTAGCCCAATTACTGTTGCAGATCAAAAGTCCCTTGCTGGGGACACGATGGCACCCAGACCAAAGCGACTGCAGCTTGCTCTGGTTTCCCAAGAGCGACTGCTGCAGGGGCTAGTTTAGAGCCCCAGCACCAATACATTCATCTAGTAAGAAAATAAAGATCCATATTGCACACGTGCACATATATAAAAATAAATCAGGCTTCACTGGCATAGGCTGCCCAGGGAGGGGGTTGAGTAACCTTCCCTGGAGGGGTTTAAGGGACAGGTGGACAAGGTGCTGAGGGACATGGTTTAGTGTTTGATGGGAATGGTTGGAATCAATAATCCAGTGGGTCTTTTCCAACTTGGTGATTCTATGATTCTATACATTCACCATTCATCCATGGGTAGGTTTGGGGGTATCTCTGGGAACTTTGCCACGGAGCTGGGGCCCAAATCTCTTGCAGTGTCCAAGAAAAAAAGCTTTTGGGAGATGCTGATGGCACAGAGTGCTGCAAAGCCGAGAGAGCCCAATGCAAAGCCTGGCAAGGCAGGGCGAGGAGGTTCCCAGCTTCTCCTGCCACATCATAAACCCTCAGGACTGTTGGGCTCCAATAAATCACAGCTCGATGAGAAGCACCAAAGCCGGCTGAACCACTGAAGAGCAATTAGCAGCTTTTGCTCTCACAAGAATTAAATGCAAGCGGAGGAGAGGAAAGCCATCAAGCTGCCGGCTCCCTGGAACGGGCCAAACCAGGCAGTATCCAGCGGGGAAACCATCGCACCCTCAGTGCCACCGGAGCTTTTTGCCGAACACTGGCAGTTCGGAGCCTGTTTGGGCATGAAAATTCAAGCCCGAGTAGGTTCCCTGGGCGTGTGGCTGCCGGGGCTCTCCCAGCCTGCTCCCGCTGCCAGCCTCCCGCGCTGGCCAAGCGTGGGCGAGCGAGCAGAGCGCGTCTGTGCCGTTCCCGAGAAACCGCCATGAGCTCCTCGGAGGAGAGTGAAACGCTTTGGACAGGCAGCTGCCGCACGCAACCAGCCGCTACGGCTGCCAGATGGGGACAGACAGACAGACAGACGGACGGGCGCGTGCACGCGGCAGGGAGGGGGGCACCGGCAGCACAAGGCAGCCCGAGCTTCGCCGCTGCGGATGCGACATCTGGCTCTGATAAAAAAACAGGGGAAGGAAAAGGAAAACCAAGCCCAAAGCGCTGAGCAACTTCCCGTCCCCGCTCACCGCCCCGGCCGGGGTGCAGAGCTGGGTACAGGGCGGGTAACCGGGGGCAAAATCACCTTCGCCAGCTCCGAGCTCACCTGTTTTCCTGAAGGGAAGTGCAGCAAGTTTTGGGGATTTGGTGTTCTTTGGTCTCACCCAGCCATGTTTTCTGCTCACTTGCAGCAGCAGGGGTTGGGGCCCTTCCTCTGGTTTGAGCTTGTCTGCTGCCAGAGCACCGTCCTCCCCCTGAAAAATCCTCCTGCTGGGATGGAGGGACGATTGGAAGCTCTGCAGTAATCGCTCTGGCCCCGTAGCTGGGGTTCAAACAAATCCTCGCTTTCCTCTTGGCAGCACCCAAGTCCCCAGCGTAGGGACCCTGCACATCGCCAGGCTCTAAAACCTGAGCTCCAGCACCATCCCTGCTCCAGCAGCCCTGTCCAGGGAAAGATGCCGCGATGCCGGAGCAGGCACACACCCCAGCGGGTGAGACACCCACTGTACCCAGCGCCTGGGCTGCCACCCTGCACGCAGACGCCGGCAAGGGACGGTTCTCTGCTTGGTGACATAGTTTCCTACCTTGTCCTCAGGGATGCTCGCGCTGTGCTTGTGAAACCCTGGCTGCCACTGCTGAACCAAGGGGTGCCCCGAGTCACACAGCCCTGTGTCACGTGGCTGATAGCGGTGTCACACGCCTTGGTGCCAGCACCCGGGGCCAGCGCTTCCTCCAGGGACCAGCACACACAGACCGTGGGCAGGATCAGTGCCAGCGTGTCCTCACGGGGCCAGCACCCCGGGACTGAATCCAGCACAGTGAGGCTGCACACGCCTTGGTGCCAGCACCCGTGGCCAGCACATACCCTCCCGGGGCTAGTGCATCCTCACTGGCCAGCACCCAGGGCTAGCGCATTACCGCCCAAGGCCACCACCACATCGTCATGGGGCTAGCATGTCCTCCCAGGACCAGCACCTAGGACCATTGCATATCCCCCTGGGGCCAGCACCCAGCACCAGCACATCCTCCTGGGACCAGCACATCCCCCCAAGACCAGTGCATCCTCCCAGGGCGAGCGCACCCTTCCAGATCCAGCGCATCCCCTCAGCATATCTCCCCCAAGACCAGAGCCCAGAATCAGCACACAGGACCAGCATTCAGGACCAGTACATCCTCCCAGGACCAGCATCCAGGACCAGCACCCAGGACAAGCTCATCCTTCCTGGACCAGTGCATCCTCCCAGAACCAGCACCCAGGACCAGTGCATCCTCCCGGGACCAGCATCAAGGACTAGCACATCATCCCTGGACCAGTGCATCTTCCCAGGACTAGCACCCAGGACCAGTGCACCCTCCCAAGACCAGCACATCCTCCCAGAACCAGAACCCAGGACCAGTGGCTCCTCCTGGCACCAACACCAAGGACCAACACATCCTCCCAGGACCACCGCATTCCCCCCAAGACCAGTGCATCCTCCCGGGACCAGCATCCAGGACCAGCACATCCTCTTTGGACCATCGCATCCCACCAGTACCAGCATCCAGCACCAGCACCCAGGTCCAGCGCATCCCCCCGGGACCAGCACGTCCCCCCAGGTCCAGCACCGCAGGACCGACTGCGCTGCATCCCGGGTGCGTGCTCCCCCGGCCCCGCCATCCAGCCCGCGATCCGCACCCCGCCCGGTACCTGCCTGGCTCCGTCTCGGCGCCGCCGGGCGCTCCCGGGCCCCGCCACCGCCCTCCGGGGGCGGGGCACTGCGCCTTTAAGCGGCGGACTCCCCGCGCGGGGCCTTCTGGGAGTTGTAGTCCGGCACCTCCCCCGCGCCCCGGCAAGCCGGGGCGCGGGGGAGGTGCCGGACTACAACTCCCAGAAGGCCCCGCGCAGCGATGGCGGCGGAGTGGAGCGCTGTGGTGCTGACATGCCGGCGCGGCGGCGGCGAGCGCGCCCTGCAGCGAGGCAAGCGGCGGGTCGGGGGTCGCCCCCGGGGCTCGGGGTCGGCGGTGCCGGTGCTGAGTTTCTCCCTCGGCAGAGCTGGAGTCGCGGCGGGCTCGGGGCGGGCTGGGCCCGCGCCCCCCGGCGCTGCTGGTGGCGGTCGAGGACCCCTGGGCCCGGCTGGGCAGCGGCGGCGCCACCCTCAACGCCCTCCTGGTGGCGGCCGAGCGGATCAGCGCCAGCGGCGGAGGAACGGTCGGAGGGGCGGGGGGAGAGGGGGGCAGACACTAGGAGGACAGGGCAGAGCAGCCTTTGGGGGGCTAGGGAGGACGGGGGGGGAAGAGGGGAGCAGTCGCGAGGGGGGAGCTGGGGGGCAGCCCATGAGAGGATGGGGGGTGATGGGGGGGAAGGGGGGGGCAGCCCTTGGGGATCTGGGGGTGCAGGGTGGAGCAGGGGAGTAGTCCTTGAGGGGCTAGGGTGGGCCGGTAGGAGAGAGGAGGGCAGCCACTGGGGGGCATTCTTTGGGGTCTGGGAGGGAGGGGGGACAGCCACTTGGGGGGAGATAGGGGCCAGGGGGCAGAGAGGGCAAGTGGGAGCCGGAGGCAGCCCTTGAGGGGCTAGGGGAGGCGGGGGTGAGAGGGGGCAGCCACTAGGAGGGATGGGGGGTCATGGGGAGCAGCCCTTGGGGGATAGGGGTCAGGGGGGGAGCAGGTAGTAGGGGGGCAGGGGAGAAGAGAGGAGCAGCCCTGGGGGGGCTGAGGGGAGCAGGGGCAGCTACTGGGGGTGCAGGGGGGAATGGGGGAGCAGCCCTTGAGGGGCTAGGGAGGACGAGGGGGAAAAAGGGGACAGCCCTTTCGGGGGCAGGGGGTAGCAGGGGGCAGCCACTGGGGTGGGGGGGGGGGGGCGGCCCTTGGGGTGGACAGGGGTGCTGGGCGTTGGAGGAGGGGGCAGCTCCTGGTGGGCCGAGTGGGAGCAGGGGGGGCAAGCCTTGGGGGATAACAGGGGGAGGAGTGGGGGGCAGCCCCTGGTGGGGCTTGGGGAGAGTGGGGGGCAGTCCCTGGTGCGGATGGGGGCACACAGCGGGGGAGGCCCTAGGGTGGGAGCCGGGGGGGGGGCAACTCCTGGTGGTCCCGGGGGGTCGGAGGTGAGTGGCAGAGATGAGGGGGGTCCTGGGGAATATTGAGGGGCTGGAGGGAAGCAAGGGGGCAGCCACTGGTGGACCCAGGAAGGGGAGCAGCAGGGCAGCCACTGAAGGGAAGCAAGGAGAACAGCCCCTAGGTGAGACCAGGAGCAGGAGCCAGGTGGGGGCTGTCTTGTCCCTGCTTACTGTCTGTGCCCTGCCCTCCCAGGTGGTGACTGCTGATGTCCTGAGGGATGCCCGCATCCTCATTCTGCACACGGTGAGAGCCGCTCCACAGCCTCTGTCACAGCCTCCTCACACCCTGTCCCTCCCTGTGACACCCCTTCCCTCCCTGCCCCGTGTTCCTTATCCATCCAGGGCCGCGACTTCTCATTTGACGACTGTGGCCGGGCTTTCACCTGCCTGCCGGTGGAGGAGCCTGGTGCCCTGGCCGAAGCTCTGGTCTGCAACCTGGACAGCCTGCTGGAGACCATGACGCACCGGGTCAGTGTGGCCTGCGCGATGGGGCCCTGGGGTGCTCTGCAGCCTGGCATCGGGGTGGCTTCAGCTCCCTGTGAAGTCTTCTGCAGGCCCACAGCAGAGTGAGAAGGGTGCTGGGTGCCCTGTGAGGGCTGAGCCTCTCCCGTGCCATCCCTGGGCTTGTGGCTGTTCTCTCGGCAGCTCTGTGTGGGCTCCCCGCCTGGCGTGTGGGTCTGCAGCACCGATATGCTCCTCACTGTGCCCTCAACACCAGGTGAGTGGGTGCCTTGCCTCCAGCAGCTGCTTTAGCTTGGTCAGAGCTTGCAGTGGCACGGCTGGTTCAGCCCCCAGGAGAGTGTGGATGCTCCAGTGCTGCTGACCATGTGTGGGTGGGAGCATCTGTTGTGGCTAAGCCTGGATGCTTTTGTCTTTGCTGTGGGCCCAGTTTTTGGGTAGTTGTGCCCCGTGTGGGTAGGTTCCCTGCCCCAGCAGGCACTGTCACTCTCCTCAGGGATTGACTGGGACGGCTTCCAGGGTGTCAGAGTGATCGCCGTGCCTGGGAGCCAGGCATATGCCAGGAACCATGGGGTCTACCTCACCGATGATCAGGTCAGGAGCAGCTCCTCCTTCAAGGGACATCCCTTGGAGACGCGGGGGTCCCCACCTCCTCAGTCCCTTGCATGCCAAGGTCCCAGCTCTGCTGCAGCTGCTTGGCTTGTGCTCTGAGGAGCTCACTGGGGTTATCTTGCGCCCAGGGGCTGGTGCGCGACATCATCTACAAAGGCACGGAGGCCCAAATCCAGCAGTGCGCAGGGCCTGACGGCACCGTCCCACTGGTACGGCACAGCTCGGGCATCGGTGGCCTTGCCAGTCCTGTCCCTCCTGTCACCGCGGCCGTCACTTCAGCCCCACTGTGCCCTGGCAGGTCTGCGGGGTGGTTTTCTTCTCCTCAGATGCTGCTGAGCAGCTTCTGGCCACCCACGTCGTCCCTCCTCTGGATGCCTGCACCTACATGGGACTGGACTCGGGGGCACCACCCATCCAGGTGACAGCCCCTCCCTGGGGGACAGGACCCCTCGCCCCACGGGTGCCAGTGCTGGGCATCTCCTAGGGGCCCGATTGCCCCTCTGCTGCCCGATTTGGGCAGGAGAGGAGCACCCAACAGGTTCCCTCTCTCTGCAGCTCTCTCTCTTCTTCGACATTGTGCTGTGCATGGCAGGGGCGATGACGGAGGAAGAGTTCGTGAAGGGTAGTGGTGACGCCAGCGTGAAGAGTGCCCGCTCCGTGCTATGGGCAGCGCTCCGTGCCTTCCCGCTCGGCATGGGTGAGTGGTGCTGTAGCAGGCACTTGCAACACAACCTGAGCTCCCTTCCCCTGCATGGAGTGGTCGGAGTCTGGCCTGGCTGTTTCTCCCTGCTACTGCGTATCCCCAGGTCATCTCTCCTCACCCCGTCCACTGAGGGATACTTTCAGCTCGCATGGTTGTCAGGCACACCGATGTTTGCTGTTTGTGTGCTGACAGCTCTCCTTCCCCCCAGCCTGCATCCCCAGTGCGTCCTACGACTACATGACCACCTCTGCGAGCGACCACATCCGCAGCCTGACGCTCCCGCCTGGCTCTGCCAGCCACCTCCGCTTCTGCAAAACAGCTCATTCCCACGTGGACGTACGTCCTTCCATCCCCAGTCTTGCTCACTCATGTTTTTTGGAGGTTGCTCCAGGCTGTGTGTCTGAAATCTGGTTCCATGAGCCTCTGTACTCTTGGCAGCAACCCTGTCTCCTGGAGGATGGCTCTTCGGTCACTAATTGCCTGCTGGAAGGAGCAGTGCGGCTGGCGGCTGGCAGTGTCATCCAGCACTGTCACCTCCAGGTATGCATCTGGGTTGGTGAACCCAAGTTCTTGGTGCAGGCTGAGGTGGCCCTGGCTGGGCTGGGGAACCCGTGGCTGTGAGATCTGGGGTGCCTTTCTTCTTCAGAGCTGCCTTTCAGCTGAGTCTGGGGACCCTGGTGGCTGTCACCCTCCCCAGGCAAGTGAAAGAGGCTGTCACTGCTGGGCTGTCTCTCCATGGGAACCAGAGCAGACCCTCTCATTTGGGGCTCTGTCCTAGCTGCAAGCCCAGGAGGCTCTTGCCTGGCCTGAGTTTCTGCAGTCTGTGTCCCCACAGCCCTGTGACAAAGCAAAGCGTGTCCCTTTGGCTGCAGTTTGTCTCCTGGGGTAGTGATCCCCTTCCAAAGGTGGTGTCTGTCTCTGGTTTGGGGGCTGCTCTGAGGCCAGTCACGCCACTCAGGGCCCTGCTGCCTCTTCCACAGGGCTCACTGGAGATTGGGTCTGGCTGCCTCCTCTCAGGCCTCACTCCAGACTCCTCGCCAGCCCTGCAGGGCTGTTCCCTGCACGATATTGTCCTGCAGGGCCACCACGTCCGGCTGCACGACCTGTCCTGCCGCGTCTTCACTCTCACCGGCCGCCTCGATGACTGGCAGGTAGGGGGATGGCAAGCTGGGAAGAGGCTTCCTGCGAAGAAGCCGGGGCACAACCGTCCTGTCTGTCCCTCTGCAGAGCCCTGTTGATGAGGCCACCTATCTGAATGTGCCCTGGGCTGAGTTTTTCCTTAAGACAGGTGTACGGTATGTGCCAGGATGGGACAGGAGACCCAGCAGGCTGGGCATGGCTGCAGTGGGAGGTGTCACGGCCACCCAGAGCCGTGCTCCCTGCTGGAAAGGCAGCCTCGAGCCCCAGGGCGGTGCTGACAGGCTCTCCCTCCCTCAGGGAAGGGGACCTTTGGGATGCTGAGCTGCCCCGGAGGAGCCGCTGTCTGCTCAACGCCCGGCTCTTCCCCGTGCTGCACGCCTGCCAGGCGCTGGGGTTGGAGGATGTGCTGTGGCTGCTGGCCCCGGCTGCGGTGGCCGGCGAGCGGCTGGCACGCTGGCGAGCAGCCTGGCGGATGTCGTGGCAGGAGCTGCTGCCCTGCCTGGACAGGGAAGCCGAGCTGGGCGCCCGTCGGAACCTCTTCTTCCTGCAGGCCCAGCGCAAGGTGAGGCGGGTGCTGCTGGGCCGCCAGGACAGCAGCCTCCTGCCGCTCACCCGCAGTGCTGTCCATGAGGGCTACCACGAGGCTGTGCTGGGCACGCTGGATGAGGGTGAGCTGGGCTCACGTGAGCTGTCCCCCATCTCGAGGTGTCAGGGCTGTGGGGTGCTCCCCACGCCCTCCAGTGAGCCCCCTGCCACTGCAAGAACCTGATGGGGTGCACCCTCAGGACATCCGACAAGCCAGGGTGGGCCCAGGCTGTGCAAGTCCCTCTCCCCTGGAGCTGGATTGTGGCAGAAGTGCTCTGCTTTGAGGTGACGTGCAACCTGGCTGTGGCTCTGTAACCTCCTTTTATTTTCTAGTTGCCTCTACAGCTGGCGATGCTGGCATTGCGGCACGGGCACTTGCCTGCATCGCCGAGGTCCTGGGCTGCATGGCACGAGGGGAAGGGGGTTTGCGGAGTGGACCTGCTGCCAACAAGGAGTGGGCCTCGGCTTTTAGGCGCCTGGAGAGTGGAGACATCAGCGGCGGCGTGCGGGAACTGGCAACCGAACGGCAGAAGTGGACAAGCAGGTAAGGCTGGTGAGTGGCAGGTGCCATGGGTAGCCATGGCAGTGGGATCAGCATCCCTCTTTTCTCAGCCCAGCTCTGCTGGTGAGAGCGGCTCGGCACTACGAGGGGGCCGAGCAGATCCTCGTGCGGCAGGCAGTGATGTCCTCGTGCCAGTTTGTCACCGTGGGGCCGGCAGAGCTGCCCCCCTTGGGACACTGGGTGCAGGTCGTGTGTCCGGCTCGCCTGGACCTCTCTGGTGAGCACCCCAAAACGTGATCCATGTCTCTTCCCTGTGCCACGGGGCAATAAGGAGTTGGAGCTGATGCTGAGCCTTGGCAGGGGGCTGGAGCGACACTCCCCCCATCACGTACGAGCACGGAGGGTCCGTGGTGGACGTGGCGGTGCTGGTGGATGGGTGCCGGCCCATCGGTGCCCGGGTGCGGCGCATCGGCGAGCCAGAGCTGCGCCTTGTCAGCCTCGGCGGGACGCCCCGGAGCGAGGCGGTGGCAGAGCTGGTGTGCCGGGAGCTGGAACACTTGCAGGATTACTGCCAGCCGCATGCGCCAGGTGAGGTGTCACCAACCACGCGGCCCAGCTCAGGACCTTTGATGTCCCCTTAGTGTCCTGGCCGCATGGTGCCTTTCTGGAGTCCGATGGGGTGAGGGAAGAGGCAGCGCAGCAGGCGTCAGCTTTGCTTTCTTTTTTCATCTCCAGGAGCCTTGCTCAAAGCTGCCTTCATCTGCACTCAGATTGTGCAGTTCCCCTCACATAAACCCCTGCGAGACCAGCTGATGGAGAGCTTCGGCGGCGGGTTTGAGGTGCACACCTGGTCCAAGCTGCCCCATGGGTCTGGCCTTGGTAAGTCTGTAGGGAAATGGCTGAGGAGTCCCTCACTGGGGCTGGGAAGTCGTTCCTGCTGCGCGCACAGGGATGGAGCATCCTCCTTGCTGCCTGGCTCCCACAGGCATGTGCTCTGCCTCGCTGCTCTTTGCAGGCACCAGCAGCATCCTGGCAGGAGCAGTGATGGCATCGCTGTACCGGGCGGCCGGGAAAGCTGCCAGCACCGAGTCCCTTATCCACGCTGTGCTGCACCTGGAGCAGAGGCTCACGACAGGTAGTAGCCCAGGAGAGCCACTGACCTGCAGGGAGGGGGGCCTGGTGGATGCTGAGGACCCTCTGCTTTGCAGGTGGCGGTTGGCAGGATCAGGTTGGTGGGCTCGTGCCTGGCATCAAAATTGGGAGGTCGAAGGCTCAGCTACCGCTCAGGGTGGAGGTGGAGAAGATCCCAGTGCCCGAGGGTTTTACCCAGACCCTCAACGATCACTTGCTGCTGGTGTACACGGGGAAAACTCGCCTGGCCCGCAACCTGCTCCAGGTACTGCCTGCGCGCTCCCAGCTCTGGCCTCAGCTCCCCATGGTCGTTGGTGCCTGTCCCCTTCATTGGTGCAGGGCTTTGCCGCCCTGATGGGAGCTTCTGAAGGTGCAGCACCACTTCCCCAGGTGCTGTTGGAGCCGGCTGGATGGTGACTGGGGTGTTCTGGCCTCTTGCAGGATGTGGTGAGGAACTGGTACGCTAGGCTGCCCTCCATCGTGCAAAATGCCGACACGCTAGTGAGCAATGCCGAGGAGTGTGCCCAGGCCCTGAGGCAAGGTGTGAGCCCCCTTCCCTGGGCCAGGCGAGCACTCTTAACTGAAGAAATGCAAATATTCTGGGGAAGAGAGTCTGTCAGCCCTCAGAGGGTAAAGACTAGGGGCGTTACAGGCTCTTGTCACTGCTGAAGCCTCAAATCCTCCCCTCGTGCCTGGCACTTCACTGGCAGTGCCCCAATCCAGGCTTGAACAAAAGCTTTGAGGAAGGGGAGCCACACTGAGTCTGGCTGATTTTCTGTGAGCCATCCGTGATGGGCTGCAGGCTCTGCCTACCCTGTGCGGTGGATTCATTTGGCCTTTGGCTGCTGGGATGCTGCGGAGGCGAAGCTGGAGCATTAAAGCAAGCAAATCTTCCCCCTGTGGGGAATTAAAAATAACAGCAATGTGACGGGGCTGGATTTGCTTGCTCTGCAGGCAGAGCTGTGAGGAACCGAGTAGATGAGAAGGCAGAATTTAGCCTGCACTGAGCAGGAGAGGCAGGGATAGGTTTCTGCCCCTTGAGCAAGAAATGGAGGCAAATAATTTTCCATATCCTCTCTCATGCAGGTAACATGCTGCTCATCGGCAAGTGCCTGGACCGCTACTGGCAGCAGAAGAAATGCATGGCCCCTGGGTGCGAGCCACTGGCCGTTGGGCGCATGATGGATGCTCTCCGGCCCTACGTCTACGGGCAGTGCTTGGCTGGGGCTGGCGGAGGCGGCTTTCTTTATGTATTAACCAAAGCTCCTCGGCAGAAAGCAGCTTTGCACCAAATTCTTGCACAAACCGAGGTGAGATGTGAGCTCCCAAGCATTTCTATGTCACAGGCAGCTTGCAGAAGCTTGCTTTGTGTAGCAAGCGCTAGGAGCATCTTGCCCCACGAGGAGTGGGATGAGATTGCTGCTTGTCCCTTTAGCCTTCCCGAGAACCTTGGAGGAGAGAGCAGGTCCCTTCCTGGCTCCTGCCCCAACCCTTAACTCTTTTTTCCAGGGACTGGGCAACTTCAGCATCCACAGCATCGAAGTGGACATGGGTGGTTTCTCTGTGGAAGTCATGGGATGCGATTTGAAGGAGGATGCTTACCCCAGAGAAGATGTGGGTGTGTGAAGGCCTTCAGCTTTCAGTTCCTGGCAGAGAGGCAGGGCAGGCCCAGCCAGCTGCCTTCCAAAGTTGAGACATCCCTGCTGCTTCAGACGCAGCTCCTTCAGCCGCTCCAGCAGGTGCCTTAGGTATTTCCATGGCCATTTTGTGCTGCCGCTTGCCCTAAAAGCCACAGGGGCTGGAGAAGCTGTGACAAGCTGGGCAGGCAAAACCATCCCCAAAGGGTGGCCTGCTGGAAGGACGGTCTGCTGGACCCCAATGCCAATTTTAGGGTTTCACACCCGTTTTCACGGTTCTTCAAAGAGGAAAGAATCACAGCGCTTGTGATGCTGCCTCCAGCAGAAGTCTTCCTGCTCTGCTTGTTTGGCATGCAATGTTCCTACACTAAGACTGCCCCGGACATGGAATCGAGTCCCTGTCCTGTGCTGAGAGATGGTTTCTGCAGTGAGTCAGCAGTCTCTTTGAATAAAAACACGTTATTCCCAGTTGGTGTTTATGCCCCTTTGTCCCTGGCAGGGCAGCGAGGGCCCAGCAATGCAGCAGCAGCGTGCAGGGCCCATGCTGGCCTGGTGCTCGCCCTCAGAGCCCTGGCTGCTGGGGAACAGCAGGGGAATGCGGCGCAGGAGCCAGACAAGTAGCACGTTCCAGTATTGTCTCAGGAGTATCTACTCACACTGTGCCAGTGCTAGGGGGAGGAAGGGCAGTAAGATCTTGATGCTGGGGCAGAGGGTAGAAGAGAAAAGGCAAATAGGTCTCATCCCACATCTCTCCACCATCAGAGTGCTGCTCAGCCAGGCAAGGTTTATTTACATAGTGCAGGGCACAGCCCTGCTTCCCACAGCAGCTTCCTAGGGATTTTCCAAGTACCCTCCCACCTTTTCCCTTCAACAGAACGGTCCCCCTTGGCACCAGGATCACACCGGGGCTCAGGAAGCGTAGATCTGCAGTAATCCTTAACCTGGTAGCACAGGAGGAGCACGGCTGTCGCCAGCAGCCCAGAGAACTCTGCAGAGCTGTGTTTTACTCACAGCCCCAAAGCTTCCCAGCCTTCCTGCAGGGCAGCAGAATGATGGAGTCAGGTGCCAGCACAAGTCTGTCCCTGTACATGTGTGCAGAAGTGTCACGCTGCTCTCAATGTGAGAGATTCCTCTCCTGTCTTATTTCTGCTCCCATAGAAGGATGGCAGCTTTTCTTGCCAGGCTTGGGAAAGCCCTTTCCTCCAAGGAACACGAGCAGAAGGGCAGACATCACCCCATCCCAAGGTTTGTGCCATCCACTGTGCAACAAGGCTGCAGCGTTCCCACCGTTACCTCTGGCACATGCTGACCTGAGCACCGACCCGCTACAGGCGCAGCCGCTTGATATCCTCACTGCGGAAGTCGATTCGGAGAGCCAGCACCTGCCGGACCTCAGCAGGAGTGAGGCGCCAGGTAAGCGGGCCGGAGTTGGGGCCCCAGTAATCCAGGATCTCCGTCACCTGCAGGAAGAGGAGAGCGAGCTGCAGGAGATGGCTCTGCACCAATCACCCTCACAGAGAGTTCAAACTGTGGCTACTGCCACAGTTTTTCCTGCCACTGCCCCCCTGCAAGTAAACACCCTGCCAGCTTCTCCATACCCTACAGCATCTGGATGAGCCCAGTTAAATCCATGTGGAAAGCAGCTCCCACAATCCCCCAGGAGAAGCAGACGGGGTGCAGCTCACCCTTTCCAGGTTGAGGATTGTGGCCATCTGGGAAAGACGGGCAAACTTGTCACGGATAGTCCAGGTGGTGACTGTGGTCAGGTAGGCTATGAGAGACCTCAGCTCCTTGTCGAACTGCAGGCCACCGAGCTGTGGGGACCGAGGAAGCTCCGTTAACTCTCCAAGCAGGCCCAAGGGTTGTGCCAAATACACAATTAACAGAAGTTAGGAGCAGGGCAGGAGGTCTCCAAGCTGGAGAGTGCCAGTTAAACCATGTATTGCAGGTTAAACTGACTTGTGTCCAGACCCGCCTTAAAAGCCAGCCTCGTTATTGACACAAGCTCTTCCCAGCCCCATCACAAAACACGCTTTCTCCCTCTGGGTGCTAATGCAAGGTCTCCCTGAACAGGCCACCAGCACTGGTGGAGCTTCTTTGAGGGCAAAATCCACCTCTGCCTGCCCTATGAGGGCTCAAGGGTTTCCTGGCAGAGGGTTTGCAGTCAAGCCAGACTCAGGGGCAGAGGAAAGTGTTTTGCTTACCCTGCTGAAGGTGGATTTGAGCAACACTTTCTCCAGTTCGATGGCTATGAGACTGGTCATGAGACCAGTGAGGGTATCATAAATCACTGGAGACAGCCCAGCCTGGAAGCAGAAACCTGTGTCATTCTTGTCAGGAACAGCTGAGCGGAGGTCCACAAAACCCAGGCCTATGACGGCTTTCAAAGACCCATCACTAGCATCCTCAGTGAGAGAGAACTGGCAAAAGAGACCTAGGATGTTAGGGCCTGCAAGCAGGCTTTGAAAATTGCTGAAGAAGGAGGTGATTGGTCTCTAAAAGCCCTTAAAGGCACCACAGGACATCTCTGCAGCTTCCTTGAGCAGGAGAAGAGTGGGGAGGTGCTACGTGTAGGTCTGGCAGGCTGCCACATCCCTCTCTCACCTTGAACTCTGTCATCTGCTGTTCCAGATTGATAATGAACTGCTGGACCCAGGGATCGTTAGCTTCGTAGTCGCTGAACTCTTCCTGACATTAAAATACAAAAATGATTGTTTATGTGGCCTGCCCAGAACAGCAGCAAATGGCCTAGAGGATGGGGAGGGAGCACCACTGCCCCCCTTCTGTTTTCAAAAGCTCCCCTCTAGCCAAACACCCCTTTCCAGGCTCAGACGCAGAGCAGGTTCTGGGTGTGTTACTAACGCTCTTTGCTAAGGAAACAGTGGAGAGCTGAGGGGAAGGAGAGCAGCTGCTCTGAATGAGCTGCTGAGCAGAGGATGGAGAGTGGAGAAGTACGGCTAGAAGCAGAGACCACTGAGCCTTACCTCCTCAATATTGTGGGAGACGGAGAGGAACAGGTTGATCCAGGGCTTCACCTGGGGTTTGATGGCTGTGCTGTTCAGCTCGTTGAGGCCTTCCTGAGGGGGGCAGGAAGAGGAGAGGAGAGTGACTGAGCACAGCTAACGTTCACCAGCATGAAATCTTTACAGCCAGGCTGCTGCGATGCTGCCTCACATCCTCACTGCATGCTGGGGAAACCGACCCACAGCCATGCGCAGGGAACCAAACCCTGAAGTCTCAGATCCCACATTCTTCAGGTGTTTGGAGAGCTCCGAGGACACCACAGTGACAAGCAGAGAAAGGACATCGGCCCAGAAGCTGCTGTTGTGCTGACCTGGAGCCTGATCTGAAGGGCTCATGCTTCCCCAGCCCTGCCCCCGCAACTACAGAGGTTTCCTGGCAGGAGAGAGGCAGTCAGTTCACATCTCAGCAGGGCAGGAAAAGCTGCGAACACCAGCCTTTCCACTCCGCACCAGCCAGGAGGACACTGCGATTGGATTCAACTGATGCCTCCCACCTCCAGTGCAGCTTAGCTCAGTAGGAGAAGCCTAAAGGAGGATAAAAGCTGTAAACACAGTCAGTTCCCTGAATTAATCATAACCCCAGCACACGCCATCTCCCCCAAGCAGCAGGCTGTCAGCTAAGTCTGCTCTGTCTGCTTCAATGCTAGGGAGCTACCTGAAAGGCCTCTCCTGCCAACCACTCCCGCCTGGCTCAGCAAGATGTCAAGAAAGCTAACCCAGCACGAAACTTCAGGTAACGATACTGCCTGGCATTTGATTAAAGATTTTACTAAAATTGGCGTTTCTGAGCAGGCCCTGCTGGCAACTGCCCTTTTCCAAGGCAAATTCAGTGTGTGTGACTCAGGCAGTGCAGGAGCTTGCTGCTCAGCCTCTTGATTGCCTTGCAGCCAGTTTAACACTGCAGTAGTGCTAGACTACAGTTTTACTCCTAACAGATGAGCTCTTCGGTTTTGACACTGACCACAAGTCTCAAGGGGGTTCACTGGCAGTACTGCTCCGAAGGCATCTGGCTGCAGCAAACAGCAAAGCCCTCTGGTCCCTCTGTGAAGTGTAAACCCGGTTAAAAATAATCTCTTTAGCATCAGGTCTTCGTCCCTGCCAAAGATCACTGTGAACAGGCCCCAGCAAGCGACACGAGACAGTGGATTTAGCCAGAGTCTTGTGCTGGGCAGTAATACTCCATCCTGAGGAGTATTTCCATTTCCATTCAGGGAAGAAGGCGAAACATGAGGAAGAGCAGCTCTTCTCCACCAATCGCCTGTCTTCAGCATTACCTAGTGAGGCTCTGGACAACTTGAAAACATGCTGTGCCATGAAAAGAATGAAGATGGAAATGCTGTTAATATTTCTTCTCCTGAAAATGCTGAACCAACTATGACTCTGTGCTGAATGAGGACAAAGGAAGCAACATTCCTTCTGGCTCTGCAGCTGCTTCCAGTGCCTTTTATGCAGCTGCAAGCTGCAGACAGGCTGGATCCGTTTCTATGCCTCAAAGCTGACCGATTTGCTCCCTCCCGCACCCCTGCCCAGCACTCTTGGATTCGGATGTGGCCCAGGCTTTGGGCTGAAATGATTCCTCACTGAGCTCTCTCAGAAGACACCAGCCAGCCGGTGTTGGAGGCCAGCAGTAACTCAGCAAGACACTCACCTGCAGCAGGTCCCGAAATTTGTTGGAGACGGCAGCCATATCAGAGAGGCAGCTGTCGATCTTGGCCTGTGCTTGCTCACCCCCAAAGCCTTGGCTGAGCAGTTTGCTGCAGTCGCTCTGCAGGGGAAGAGATCCACGACCAAGTTGCAAATCAATAACCTGGGCGGTTTCTGTCCCTTGGAGTTGCTAAGGCCTGGCTGCCCACAAATGCTCCTAACCCACAGCAGGCCCCAGACTCTTGCTCCTGTGAAGGCAGAGGCTGCTGGCTCCAGCTGGGGAGAGGACAGCCCCTGGCTTCCTTTCTTGCTATCTAGCTTGACACCAGAGAGCCACAGCCTCTCAACGATGCTCCAGCCTGTACCAGGTTAGTCAAACTGGAGGAACTGGTATTTCCAGCTACGTGTACCAGTCAGAAATAGCTCTGCCAGGTCAAAATTGCTTTCTTAAAGCTGGAAGGATGGAATTTCAGCATTGTGGAAGTCCAGATGGTTTGTTTGACCCCTCCCCCCAGGAAGGATATTAGAAATCTGATTACAGAAAAAACAAGAAAGAATCCAGACCGCACCTCCAATGTCTTCTTTAGGGTCATGATGTTTTCACTGCACACTTCCACGTTGTTCAAGGTCACCTGGGGAAAAACAACAAAGCAAACCCAAGCAGAATTAACTGGGTTTCCCCAGCACCTCAGCCTCAAGGCCTTATGTTTTCTCCATGTAGCTCATGCCACAGGCCGAAATGTAGATATTTAAGGGGACAGAGGTGCTAACACACAATTGAAGCACTGCAGATTCACAGACTTGTACGAAGCTGAACCTGCAGCTAGTACTAAGTCTGAGTTAATTTACTGCACTTCTCCTCATCTTTCTGCCCAGCATGTTACAGCAAAGTCCCAGTTGTGGGTGACTGGTGGAAGACAGGATGCACCCCCAGCTTTCTGTGACAGTGTCGTGAAGGGCAACAGCTCAGAAGCGGAGGAATGGCCAGAAGAGATGGTTTATACACTGAGCCCAGAGAAGCAAGGGAGGCATTTGTTATCTTGGCAGGAAGAATGAGCCCCCCTCCTGCCAGATGAGTCTCTGCTCTTCACCGAACAGACTGTTCTCTACCTGCTGAAGCTAAATGAAATCTAATATAAGGCTGTGGTTTGTGCAGACAGGGAAATGAGGCAAGCTGACAGGTGAATAAGGAATTCCAGTGGGAGAACTGACAGTTTAAGCACTTTGCTACAAGAAATGCAGAGACCTGTAACCAAGAGTTTAATGTAATGGAAGAGTTGAGTCCCTCCTGCTCCTTTTGTTGCCTTCTGCCCTTGTACAGCAGAAGTCTCAAGGAGCTTCTTCAGCATTGGGTTTTTACAGCGACTTATAGAGAGGGGGATAAGTCAGGCTGAGCCAGCTCCTCTCCAGTGCTGCTGGGACCTCTGCCCACAGGTCTGTTCAAACAGCAGGGCTGGCTGAAAGGAGAGAGCAGATCTAGAGCTTTTCCACAATATGAGGTTTACACAGCATCCCACCATGGGGAAGGACATGTTATGCAGCAGAAGACAGAAGCGACAGCCTTTCAAATGCCCTCCAAGGGGTCTCTGATGCTCACTGACACATTCTGGCCTGCGCAAGCGAGTGGAAAGTTGCAGCGCTGTGGTTAAGAGAAAGCAACGAGAGGAACTTGCAAGCCAAGCAAAGCAAACAACTGTGCTCTAATGGAAAGTCTCCAATCTGATAAGTGAGAATGAAGATGCCTTGAACTTAGGCCAGGAAACATTTTCATCTAGAGGAAGGTGTGAATGAGACACTCTCCCACCGCCTTTGTTGGAGCCAGCAAAGAACAGGATTGATGAACACCACAAAAGAACACAGATTCTTCCCCAGCATGGAGGGAATCATCACAGCAGCCTAAGAGGCAGTCACAGGATCACACTCAGGCAGAACCAGTGTGGAAGCCCTATAAACATGAGATAAGGCAGAAGCATCTACCAGGCATACAAAGTCAGGCCACCCACCACACCTGAACAGGTTTTCACATTCTCTGAACATGTGATAGTGTTGTTTGAAAAGCTGGATTCGTTACCTGGCATGCAAATAGCTAATGTCACACGCCAAAGTTGTGCAAGTTGGGGTGCTGGGTGCCTTTTCAGAAATGGAGCAAACCTGACAGGAGCCTCTGCGCTTGATTTATTACAGCGTTACAGGGGATTGCATCATCCAAGTTTTCTACCACGCATACCCAGTGAGTAGGGGGTCTGCTTCTGGAGCTGGTTTCTTTGCCAAACTGGCCATCTTGCTGACAAGGCCTGATTTAAAATGTCCTTCTTGGGCAGATTATGAGAAAAGTTCTGCTATTTCATTTAGTATTAACAAACACTAGTCCGTTCTGCTGATTGCTTATCAAGATGTTTAGAACAATACGCTCTCTTTACAACAATAATCCCACCAATCCTGTTCCCAAGAGTTGCCTGTTATCCTTGCCCTCATCCCAACTCACTCTACACCACAACAGCCACCAAACCCACCAGGAAGGATTGCTTGGCCTCGTCGGTGCTTTCGATGCCTTTGGTATCAAACTTGCCCTGCTGCAGGCTGCTGTGCATGATGTTCACGGCACTGGTCACTCCTCTCTGGAAGTCCTGGAAGGTGGTGGCTGGGAAGCCCTGCTTCAGCTTGTTGTACAGAACCTCCCTACGGGGCAAGCAGAACACACCGAGGCTTAGAGCAAATACTACACGCCACAGCAGAGTTGTGCTCTGTGTCTAGGGATGGCACTTGCACTGAGCTGTGGCCTGAACAAGGCAAGTGGAACATCACAGAGAGAAAGAAGGGCTGGCAAATATCTCCTGACAGCCTGTAAAGGACACAAGGCTGAAATAAGAACTCAACCGCAGAGTTTCTGAGCTTTCCCCAAGATCCTACCTGCTGCGTTCAGCCACAGTTCCCCACTCCTGCACTGTGATGAAAAACAGGAGGAGGAGAATTTCTGCAGGCTCACCCCAGCTTCAAGTTATAAAACAATCTCACAGTAACCCAAGGAACAGTGGGGTGACTGTACCATCAAGCAGAGCAACACTCCAACACTATGTGATGACTTGGTCTCAGGGATCTTGGGCCATGAAGTTGCTTTTTCTCTTTTATATCTGTTTGTCCTACAGGTGACCACCACTACTGTGAGAAAAATATGCCCAGCTCCTGCTTCCCACACCCCACCTGATGCTGCTTCCCATGAGCATCTTCCATGGAGATGACAAACCAGAGGTTTCAAGGAATACCATCTGACAGCAAACGCTGTTTGCAGAACATGAGGCAGAGGAAAGTTACAATGAACCTGCTGTATTTTCATTACCTGAAATCAGACTCCAGCTCGGTGGTGGAATGGTTGATCATGGCACAGAGACAGTCGATGCTGGAGCTGGACAGAGCACGCCCAATGCATTTCTTTACTATATAAAACACGTCATCCACCATGCTGGAGGTAAGCTGGCCTTTCTCGTAGCTGTCCATGGCAACAGCCTGCAAAGAAAGCTATCTCAATGCCCTGAGATCAGCGAGTGAAGGTGCCTTCAGATCAGCCCTGAGACCAAAGTGCCAGTCTGCCTGTTTCTCTTGAGCTGAACTGTACTACGCGTGGGCTGGCACCAGTCATCCTAGTGTCCATCAGCCCATAGACCTGGGAGATCTGGTTCTGGAAGATACTCAGAGGTACATTTAGAGTCAAAGTTCAAAAAGAACCACTTGGTTTTGAAGGCCACAGGAAACAAAAGACCTTCCCAATAAGTACGTGACAGGTCTGCAGTTACCTCCCTCCCTAGGCATGTTCAGCAATGGACTGTGGGGCACACACAGAGGTCTCAGCCGGGCAGAGAGAGCAGCCTGGTGCCACCAGCAGTCTGAGCCCCACCTTGTTGACAGTCTCCCTCATGAAATATTCCTCCATGGTGATGTAGTAGCCAATAAGCTCTTGCATGGTGCGGCTCAGCAGACAGTTGTTGAGGAGCTTGTCCAGGTATTTTTGATGCTCTACAAAACACAAGAGAGAACCATCAGCAGGGATCAAGTGCCAGAAAAGCTATTTCTCCTAATCCCCTGCTGCCTGTCCCACGGGCAAACAACAGGCACATACCTGCAAAGCCCAACCTGGAATAAATCAGAGGCCTTAATGGTGCAGCTCAAATTGCTGACCTGACTTTTGCAAGTGACAAAAGTTATTTCCAGAGCTCTGTGGAGCAGAGAACCCTGAGCCTGTTTTCCCTGTGGCCTCTGCCTTTAGGATCTACGTCTGTAGTGACCAAAGGGTCCTCTTTTTCTTTGGTATCTTGTTTATTATACCCTGCAGTCATTCTTCATGTTTGTTTCCCTGTTAGAGGGAACAACCAGTGCTGAAAACAGGTTTGGGGAGGCCAGGCTACACAATCCTCTTCTGCAGACTGCTCCCAAAGTGTCTTTGCATACTCTTTGTCACTCTGCTCTGCCACTAACTCAGATATATCTCTGCTTCTGGCTGCAAGGAGCAGAAAGCCTGCAACTATTAGTATTCAAGGTGTTACCTTGCTTTACCTCCTCTGAGGCCATGGAGTCTCCCACCTCAAAATCAGCAATTATTCGTCTCTTAATGAACCTCAAGTAGAGCTCACTGCGGGCGTTCATCAGAGTGACTTCCGTTAAGATAGGGTCAAGTTCCCTAGAAGGAACATAGCAAGAATCAAGGTAGGAAGACTACAAAAGGAGAGGCACTAATTTAACTCAATTAAGTCCCGTGTTCCCAGTTCTCTTACTATGAGATCAATGCTGCCCCTTTCCATCTCTGCTGTTGAGTGGCAAAGCTCAGCAGAATAACTGGTATGTGCAAAGAGTGCATATGCAATCAAAATGTCCTATAAAAAATCATTATATAGAAGCTTCTTTTTTCCTCATGAATGTGAGAACAACCACATTAAAATCACAGCAATAAGGACAGCAAGACTCTAAGCAACCTGATATAACTCCAAAATTAGCCCTGTTTTGAGTGGGAGGTTGGACTGGAGACCCTTGTCAGTCCTTTCCTGCCTTAGTTTTGCCATCATTCTGTGAGCCCTACGTGGCCAGTGTTTGAAATGCCTAGTCCCTGCCATCTCATATATATGGGCTTTTGTGCACAGATCCCTGTTTCTCTGAAAATGATGAAGAAGAATCTGTTTAAGCTCAACAGCTCAGGAAATGCGAGACTGAAAAAGCATCTGACAATGCAGAACACAATGTTCAGATCAGAGACAACGATGAAAAAACCAGACTGCCTCATCAGCAGCTTCTTCATCAGTGTGCACAAAAGAACTTTGCTAATACTGCTCGGAGCCTCAAAACATGCGAGTGGGACAAGGAACCGTTATCTTTATTTTACAGATGAAAAAAGCAAAAGCTTAGAAAATCGGGGATGCATCCACTCAGAGCAAAGAGTAAGTGGACCTCTGTATAACTGCTGAAATAGTCATGCAGACTCACAGACATATCCTGCTTGAGGAACCTAAGTTTTCTTTCAAGGCATGTTTAGAAGTCATGCAATGCCAGAAGGGCTGGGAGCACTTTTAAATGACCTTGCTTAAGGGCTGTGCAAATACTTAAGATAAGAAGGAGGGAGATTGAAATCACTTTGGTTCACTAGCAAGAAAATGAAGTTAATGGACTTGCTGCCACAGCAGTACAGACTAAATAATGCCAAAGATTTATTCCTGATTCTGTCACAAATTATGTGCCTAGGGAGCTGCTCCATTTTGTGGACTCTGAGGACTGTAGCCTGACCATCAAAAGATAGTGGGCGCAGGCAATTAAAGTCTCAGTCCTTGGTGTGCAGTGATATTGCCATCCCTGAGCAGTATTTAGGGCCAAGGCTTAAAAGCAACGAGTAAGCAAAATAAACCATCATCAAAGAAGCTACCTTTATAAGAGGCAGTGAAGGGTGCCTAACAATTGGATTTTATGCTTTAGTAGCTACAAAGCCTCTGGAAGACCTGGAGAGTTATCTAAATGCTAAGTAGTGCTAGTAACAGCTCAAGAGCGGAAGGTTAGAGAGCAAAAAGAGGTTTTCTTTGTACCTTGGTTCAATCTTCTCTGCAGAAGAACTTCTTATCATGCTACTCTGAACTTGCTGGAACTGCAATTACAAAAAGAAGGAAAAGTCATCAAAGTATTTGCTGATGACTTGGAGTTCTTGTGCCGTAACCTAAGGAGGGGGTGATAGGAATATTTTGCAGGAAGCACTGCCAGAGAATGGAAATTATGCATCAGTTCCCCTCCTCCTCCGAGACAGAGCTCACTCTGCTCAGGAAGGGCAGTAGGATGGGAATACCAACAGAGGCACCAAAGTGTGCAACCACGAGACAGTTACAGCAGCCCTGCACCTAACAGACAGAAGCAGGAACAACAGCCATCAGCACAACTATGGAGTAAAGCAAGGTTTCTTTCAACATGCCAAGTCAAACTTTGCCATCTCCCTGGCACCTGGAGCCCCATGGAGGCAGACAGAGGCTGTGGTTGGCTGCATCAGGCAGCATCACGCTCTTCTCACCTGCCTGTGATAGTCCCTCTCTTTGACAAACTTGTCCACCACTTTCTCCACCTGCCGATCACACTCCACTTGCAGGTGCTTGATGAGGGTGTAGAGCCTCCCTGGCCCATAATAGGTCTCCACAATGGGCTGGTGGGTCTCCACAATACGAGCAATCCCTGCATGGAGAGGGGAAGCACAGGAGAGAGACTCAAACAGGAATTCCCATCCAGTCTGGAACCAGAGCAGAGCTACACAGAACCACGAACAGGACCTAACAAGGGATTATTCACTCCCCAGATAAGCTCAGCCCTCTCTAGTGCCTCACTGAAGACCTGTCATTTTCATCCCTTGTTCCATGGCATCTTGTCTCTGCATATAACACCTCCCATTCTCTCTGCAGTTTATTGCAAGGCTGCAGTGCAAATCTCCGGGAATAGAAGCCATCTCTGTTCCTAATGAGAGCTCCTGCCATGCAATGTATGTCAGCTGCCCTCCTACCCAGCAAGAAATAAGGTTTAAAGGGACAAAGCTTCCACAGGAAAAAGCTGCCTGAGCTAAACCTGGCAGGGGGCACAACTGTCACCCAAACCCAGTCTCAGCTTTCAGCACCTGCCAGGTTAGAGGAAAACAGTGCTAGGAAAATCAGCCTTGGGAAAGCTCTGCTCTTATCTGTCACATGCATGCTCAAGGGAACGAGCATTAGTGAAGGCAATTTCTCCTTGGAGAAAATGCTCATCTCCAAGGAGTTATCTCTACAATATTGCTCTCTTCTCACAAACCTCCAAGCCAAGAGTTAGCAACAGTCCCCCCTCTTTTGATGCTACTGCCAAGAAAGCCTCGGCAGCTCTAAAGGACCTTCAATAGCAGCAAGGCTGCCAGGCTGGGAGAGTGACTTGGCAGTGCTACAGTCTCGAATTATAGCAGACTTCATAGGAAAGATGGTTAATTACCATGGGATCTCAATTACTGTCTTTGGCGACATTCCCACAGAGCAGTCATTCTCCCTTCCCTCTCTGCTTTCAAGCTCCCGTGGTCTTTCCTTGAAAAGCCAGGCCTGGAGGCATCAACAGCTGCTCAGTCCTAAGGAATTTGATTTGTTTGTCTGGAGAGCTGCATGTCTGAAGAAACCTTGAGAGAATACCCATTTATTTTGAGGATGCAGGGAACAGGAAGAGACTGATTCCCAGAGGAAGCCAACAAATCCTTTGCAACTCCACTTTGTGCTTGCACCAGCTGTATGTAGGAAGCTTGCTTATTGTCCTGCCCTCTCCTGGCTGGGAAAAAGTCTATTAGCTGTATCCTTGTCCTCTAGCACAACGCTCCCATAGTTCAAAGCGGAAAGAGGCATTTTGTGATCTCCTGGAGCTAAAACTGAAAGGATTTAAATTGATAGACAATCTCAACACGGACTGTTTTGACTATTTTCAATCCATTGACTATTTCCTACCTTCGAAGAGGAGCGTCAGGGTGTCTGCAAAGATGACAGCAGCTCGACGGTCACTCATGTCTGTCCCCATCACCAGCTGCAGGTTCTCCTCTGCTTTGTTGGCCACCTGCATGAAAACAGGACCAGTCAGCTGGTAACAAAGATATTCTTCAAGCCACAGGGTGGTCCTCCGCCCCCTGCCCTACAGAGCTTTTGTTGGCCTTCCCATTGCAACAGCTTTTGCTGTTGTTCCTCCTTTGAACATGGATCCTCTCCTCTCTTGTGGAAAACTCAAGGATCATAGAATCATAGAATCACCAGGTTGGAAGAGACCCACCGGATCATTGAGTCCAACTACTCCCACCAATCTCTAAATCATGCCCCTCAGTATCTCATCCACCCACACCTTAAACACCTCCAGGGAAGGTGAGAGGCAGAAACTTATTCTTCTCTTTCCAGCTCCATTGTATAAGCTTTAAGCAAGCATAAATAGAAAGTCACAGCAGGAGAACCCAGCCAGCAGGATCTGTATTCAAACACGAGAAAGCTCATCCCAGGATGCAAAATGGGATGAACTAAGGTGAGTGCTAGTTTCTAAGATTAACAAACCAGAGCCAAGATCTCCTTTCACATCTGTTGACAGAGACTAGGTTTTGCTGTCCCCTAGAAGATTAGACAGGCCACGGTGTGTTTCACAGAACCTGTTACCTGCTTGCAGAGGTACTCTGAGAACTTGCTCAGCCCCTCTTCATGTAAGCCTAGCAGAGGAAAGATCTTGAAGAACCGTTCCACTTGAGGCAGGTCTCCCTGCTTCATAGCAGCATCAAATTTCTCTGTGACAATTTTCTTCAGGCGCTGCTCCGCTTCCTGCAGGAGCTTCAGATTGGCATCAATTATGCCCCCTGGACAAAAGGGCAGAAAAAAAAGGGAAAAGTTAGTAGTGCGTCAAGTGCTACTTTTTTTTTCCCAGGAAAGAGACCAACAGTTATAGTCCTGAGGTGAGAAGGCAGAAGACACCCTGGAATTCTCATACAGGCCAAGAAAGATAGATATGTGTATGATGTACACACAGCTAATGTCGTGCTCTTGGAAGGAGGATACAAATATATCAACTAGGACATTTATTTTAGGGATCAGGTGATTTATTCCTTCATTTCCAGTTGCTCTGCTTGGTAGCACACTGTAACACTGCAACAGTTCTCCCTGACAGAGCTGTGTCCCAGGAACTCTCCTTTCAATTAGTAATTCAAAACTATTAACAGTTAAAAACCATTCATCCCTATGTTACCCTATAATGCCCTAAGACTTTGGCTCTTATTAAACCTTCTGCATTTTCTATGGGGCTGAGGCTGTCTGCCATGGGAATTCAGGAAGCCTCTGGTTACCCACTGGAAAGGTGACTTATCAGCTTCTCCTCATGAACATCACTTACCTTCCTTGCCCTGACGACTGAGTTCAATCACAGATTTGTCCAGAGACAGATAGCGATGGATATGGGCTGCTGCTTGTTCATAATCTTCATTTCGCAGGGCTGTTTGAACTCCATCCATGCAGAACTTCAGGTCAAGGATGTCATCAGCTCTTTGAATGGCCTGATAAAGTCGATTCTGCAAGAAAGGTGATCAGTAAGGTTGCTGCTGTGGTCTAGACCAGGGAAGGAGAATTATGAAAAGACAGCATGGGGAGGGAAAGAATAGCATATGCATGGGGTTGTTTAGCCTGGAGAAGAGAAGGCTGAGGGGAGACCTCATTGCTCTGTATAACTACCTGAAAGGAGGCTGTGGAGAGGAGGGTGCTGGTCTCTTCTCCCAAGTGACAGGGGACAGGACGAGAGGGAATGGCCTCAAGCTCCACCAGGGGAGATTTAGGCTGGACATTAGGAAAAAATTTTTCACAGGAAGGGTCATTGGGCACTAGCAGAGGCTGCCCAGGGAGGTGGTTGATTCACCTTCCCTGGAGGTGTTTAAGGCACAGGTGGACAAGGTGCTAAGGGGCGTGGTTTAGTGTTTGATAGGAATGGCTGGACTCGATGAGCCGGTGGGTCTCTTCCAACCTGGTTATTCTATGATTCTATGCTTATTTATTTGTACACCCTGCAATAGGCAGACAGAATATGGAGGTGACAAATCCCCAACAACCCTTTGGTCCAGTTACCTTGGCAAGGTCAAGCTGGCGGACTTTACTGCTGACGTTCTCGGCCAGGTTGCAAGTAAAGGTGATCATCCCCGCCAGCTGCTGGGCATCTCCCTCAATGAGCTGCAAGTTAGGGCTGGAGAAAACAATTGGAACATGAGATGCAGATATTACATAGTCGGATGGTCTGCAATAGCAGGAGGGTCCTTCCTCCAAACCAAACTGCTGCTGTCAGCAACAGTATCTCTCATTTCCTACCCCTCCTAGAGAGGCAAAGCATCAAAACCAAACAGACTGCTTTGGAAAAGGCTGCATACAGACTAAGGACTGTCTCACTACCAGGCAGAGCATGAACAAGCCACTGAAGCTTTATGATACTTTCTGCTTTTGAAGTGGAAGTTTGTGAACTTGTGCTCCAAGTTTCTACTGGGCATGAGACCACTTAGGATGATTTGCCAGAACGCCTGCACAAGCTCACTTTGAAGAGTCACAAATATTTGTCCATATTTGTAAACAGCCTGACACAAGATGTCTGATCCAAACATTGATGTTGAAACCTGACAATATCTGTGGTGAAACCTTCGAAAGAAAGAAAGGGTTGGTCACAGTGAGGGTGCAGCAGTTCCCTCTGTTAGTGTTGGTGGAAAGAAACAGGATGAGGATTCAACTACTGTTCCCTACCAGAAACTGATTAAAGCCTGACATTTTCTGAGTGTGAATGTGCTTCCCTTACAACAACGCAATGAATTCTCATGGCAGGCAGTAAGCAGGGATGTACTGAACAGTGCATAGAAGTGGAAAGAAGGGGAGAGAGTGGGGATCACTAACCCCATGCGATGAAGTGCAACCATCTTGTTCTCAATAGTGCTTTGCTGCTCCAGGAGGGCATCCAGCTCTTCCTGCACGACTTTCTGAAACAAACAAACAAACCAACCAAAAATGGATGAGGGCTTGTGCAACTCCAGCTCTCCTCCAGGCCACCAGCTTATCACAGAACCTACATCCACACCAAGAACATTTAGCCAGCAAGAACTTCCATGACAACTAAGTCATAGAATTCTAGAACATTTTGGTTTGTATGTAACGTCAAAGATCATCCAGTTCCACCCCCTGCCATGGGCAGGGTCACCTCCCACTGGATCAGGGGCTCCAGGCCCCATCCAACCTGGCCTTGAACACCTACAGGGATGGGGCAGCCACAGCCTCCCTGGGCAACCTGGGTCAGGGCCTCCCCACCCTCTCAGGGAAACATTTCTTCCTCAAATCTCATCTCAATCTCCCCGTTTTCAGCTGAAAACCCTTCCACCCCGTCCTATCCCTGCACTCCCTGATGAAAAGCCCCTCCCTGGCTTTCCTGGAGTCCCTTTCAGCACTGGAAGCTGCTCTAAGGTCTCCCCAGAGCCTTCTCTTCTCCAGGCTGAACAACCCCAACTTTCTCAGTGTGTCATTGTATAGGAGATGCTCCTGCCCTCGGATCATCTTTGTGGCCTCCTCTGGACAGCTCCATGTCCTTCCAGTGCTGAGGACTCCAGAACTGACCGCAGTACAACACACAAACCATTCACAAGCTCTCATTTCCATCCTGTAAGTTTACATCGCTGCCATTCCGATGCACGAGCTACACAAACCGCATCGCACGACTTTTAGGGCAGACTTAGACCAGACATAAGGAAGAATTTCTTAACGATGAGGGTGGTGAGGCCCTAAGCCCTGGTTGTCCAGTGAAGCGGTGCCTGCCCCGTCCCTGGAGATATCCAAGGCCAGGCTGGATGTTGCTGGGAGCCCCTGATCCAGCGGGAGGTGTCCCTGCGGGCGATCGAGGGGGCTGGGGCAGGCAGCACCGCCACGTCCCGCCCCACACACACCTCCTCCTCGCACAGCCGGCTGTAGGCGGCCTCCAGCTCCGCCAGGTCGGTGAGGGACTCGATCCGCTCCATGGAGAGGGCGGAAGCGGCCGCACTACCCCCCTCCCCTCCCGGCGCCGCGGCCGCCGCCATCTTGTGGGGCAGGTGACGTGGTGCCTGAGCCGTGAGCCCTTCCGGCTGCCCTTGGCGGTGCCTGACCGCCTTCGGCCCCTCCGCTCCCCCTGCTAGGACTGGACGGCTTACCCTCTCCCCGACTCTCCTCCGTACAAGCCGGTTGTTTTGTTTTCTCTGCGGCTCTGGGCGCGGGGAGCAGCTGCTATGGCGCCGTGTTCATTCCGGCTCCGCGTCGGGCAGCCCCGCTCCCTCGGGCCTAGGAGGCGCCGGGTGGCCACGAAAGCCCCCGCGAGGTGGCGCGAACGCGTCGTGACGCGCCGAAAGCCCCCCCCAAGGAGGCGCGGGAGCGCAGGCGCGGGGGTGATGGCGCTGCGGGCCGGAGCCGCGCCCGCCTAGGCCGGAGAAGCATCCGCCGCCATCCGCCTCCATCCGCGCGGTAAGGGCGGCCCCGCCGCGCCGGGCGCGCTCAGCCGCGGCCCCTCGGGTGGCAGATGCAGTGTGGGGCGCCGCTGCGGAGGGAGGAGTGCCCGCGGGCCTGGCCGTGGGGGGAGGCTTGGCCGAGTCTGCTCGGTGTCCGGTTCCTGGACAGAGAGCCCGCGAGGGGCGGCCCAGGGCCCGTTCCCGTAGTCTGTGGAGCTGGGATCCCCCCAGCCCGGGGGGAGAGGGCTGGCCTGGGGCTCTCGCTGGCTTGGCTCGCGGTAAATGAAAGGGTGAGGTCAGTGTAACGGCGCAGGGAGCTTTTAAGGGGGTTCCCTGACTTGGGTTCTGAACAGCTAAAGCTGGGAGAGAAGGAATTAAGTGTAAGTCCTGATCAGTCATGCAGCGATAAGGAGCTTACCTGCTGCTCACTTATCTTTTCTTCTTAGCATTATGAAGTACAACATATGTATGTAAAGTGATGCGTGCAGGCAAACAAGGGCAGTGGTTCTGTGCTGCCTGGAAGGCTTTGTTTTTAGGGTACATGCTTTTGTTCTACTTGTTGCAGACCCAGTGGAGCTACGATAAGCTGAAGCAAACCCGCTGTCAACATGTTTCTCTACAACCTGACGCTGCAGCGTGCCACTGGCATTAGCTTTGCTATCCATGGCAATTTCTCAGGTAATGTCCGTGCTTTGTGCTTCTTGGCTTCAGCTCTTCCAAGTAATAGAGGAAAAAATAAGTTAGTTTTCTGTCAGCTGCAGCGTAGCACTTTTTTCACTGATATTTTAGTGTTTACTCTTGAGTTTGTTACTTTAGCTGTTGTAACATATGGAAGGATCAAGAAGTTTGGTTTAATTATCTGTGGCTTTAGTTTGGAAAAGTAGAATGCTTTGGGCTGGAAGGGACCTTTACACATCATCCAATCCAACCTCCCTGCTCCTGCAGGGACTTCTGCAACCGGATCAGGTTCTTCAGAGCCCCATCCAGCCTGGCCTTGAGCATCTCCAGGGATGGGACCTCCACTACCTTCCTAGGTGGCTTGGGCCAGTGCCTTATCAACTTCAGTGTGATAAATGCCTTCCTTATATCCAGTCTGAACCAAAGAATCACAGGATAGTTTGGGTTGGAAGGAACCTTAAAGAGCATCCAGTTCCAACCCCACTGCAGTGGGTAGGGACATGTCCCACTAGATCAGGCTGCCCCTCCATTACTTTAAAACCATTATTCCTTGTCCTGTCACAACAGACCTTGCCAAGAAGTCTGACCTCATCTTTCCTGTAGCCCCTTTTGGTGCTGGAGGCTGCTATAAGGTCTTTCTGGGGCCTTCTCCAGGCTCACCTAATGAGATGAAGAAACTGCGTTGAATTCATCCAACAGTAGTCGTAAAACTCTTTGGCGTTTAGTAGTGATGAAGACTTATTTTCCTTCTTAGAGCGCTTCTTGAAACTGTGTGTTCTGCTGTGTTGTTGCTAACTCTTCTTCATGTTTCGGGTTCTTTAGGAACCAAACAACAAGAAATTGTTGTTTCTCGGGGCAAGATCCTGGAGTTGCTGCGCCCTGATCCCAACACAGGGAAGGTTCACACCCTGCTGACTGTGGAAGTCTTCGGAGTCATTCGCTCCCTCATGGCCTTCAGGCTGACAGGTGGGACCAAAGACTATATCGTCGTGGGCAGTGATTCGGGACGCATTGTTATTCTGGAGTACCAGCCCTCAAAGAATGTGTTTGAGAAGATTCATCAGGAAACCTTTGGCAAGAGTGGATGTCGCAGAATTGTTCCAGGCCAGTACTTGGCTGTGGACCCAAAGGGCCGTGCTGTCATGATCAGTAAGTCAGTCTCTTGGTTTGTTTATGTTCTTTATTACTGTGTTGGGGATGTTTCTTCTGAAGTGAGCATCTGGCAGGTATGGTTGGAAGTGTTTCTTCTCAGACAGTTTGTTATGCTTTGAGGCATGTCAGGGAGAGTGCAGGCATTGGGAGTAGTTCCTTGATGCTGATGGAATTGCACAAATTAATTCTAATGCTGTGTCAAAGCAACTTGGAAAGGAGCCAGCTTGCTTAGCAGTGCACAGAAGAACCCTGAAGTATGATGTCTGCGAGAGATGTCGGGATTGCAGGCGGCTGTGCTGCAGCATAGTCAGTCGTCTTCCATGGCCTGAAGTGATGTTATGAATTCATGTCTCTTCACTGAGATGTGTTATGGAGACAACTGGATGCATTTCTGATCAGGCCACTATTTCTTAGTGACTTGGTACATGAACTTTCTCAGTTGGGTGAAGCCAGCTTTGTGGAGTCCTGCTTTTCTGCTTGCTGAGGGTGCGGACTTGTAATGATAGGCAGTTTAACAGGGCCTCTTTGCTTTGCAAATAACGGTAAATAATGTTTCCTTTCTAACAAGTCTTGTTTTCATGTATGAGAAGGTAGCACAGTTGTGCTGTTTGAGTTGATAGTTAAGAATGGCAAGTGTCATGTTGTGGGTGCTGTGTATCAGGCAAGAATACATTTTTTTAGTTACAATATTTCTCAGAAAAGGACTTGCCAAATGTCTTCATATGGTGGAACACCTGGCTGCTACTTTGTGTTTGTTTTTCCTTCTCTGCAGTCTGTGGTTTCTTGTATGGTGAAATGAGTGAGGTCTGCCTTTTCCCTTTGTAGATTGTTGGGCCAGATGAATGTAGCTCAAAGGGTCTGTCTTTGGCCTTAAAGAACTGAAGGTGTCATTTGTGCTTGTGGCCTGAAACATTTGAAATGAATCACCCGAAGTTATTTGGTGGCACGGAGATAAATACCAGTGGTGAACTTGAGCAGAAGCAATGCTGACATTCTCCTGTTAAATTATCGATACTGGGCCGCAGGAGTGATCGGATTTGATCACCAGGAGATGTGCTTCAGGTGCTGTCATCCTTTCCTTGCAGGTGCGATTGAAAAGCAGAAGTTGGTATATATCTTGAACAGAGATGCTGCTGCTCGTCTCACCATTTCCTCCCCGCTGGAGGCCCACAAGGCCAATACCTTGGTTTACCACGTGGTGGGAGTTGATGTGGGATTTGAAAACCCAATGTTTGCTTGTCTGGAAATGGATTATGAGGTGAGAAGAGCTTGATCTCGCTTTGCTGACTTTTAAGCTTTGTCACTCCTCTTCTGTTCTTAATCTGTGGAGGCAGAGAAGTTTGGCCTGTTCTGCTGTCTGAGGCAGTTTTCATTTGTTGCAACCTTACTTGCTATTTGTCTTTCCTTTAGTCACAATAGGAGAATCTTCTGTCTTGGTGATACTTCTTAAATTCTTGCTGTTCAACTGCAAATGTGCCTATTTCCTTGCCCTGAAACTTTTTCGTGCATCTTTCAGCAAGTTTTCTTTTAGGCTTTAGTCTAATGTTCTTCAAAACTATTTCCCTATGCGTCAGCTTTGCTCCTCATTTCATACCTTTCTGGAAAGACACCTTTGTTTTGTGTTTTAGGAAGCAGACAATGATCCCACAGGAGAAGCAGCAGCCAACACACAGCAGACCTTGACATTTTATGAACTGGACTTGGGTTTGAACCACGTTGTTAGGAAATACAGTGAGCCCTTGGAAGAGCATGGCAACTTTCTTATAACAGGTACTGCCCACCAGGCCACTAAGTCACTTGATTCCCATTCCTCAGGGAAACAATAAATACGATTTACATCTTGGGGGTTGTAAACTATTAGTCTGAGCTATTAGTGTAAATTAATTGATTTTGGAGTCTGTGGTAATGCCTAGTGGCTCACACTTGGAAATGCGTAAGAACTCAAAAACAGCCACAGTTTGGAAGTGTTCTACATATCTCTTTTTTGAGATGTATTCTGAATTCTAAAACGAGGAGATATTAAATGAAATTAGCTGGTAGCAGATGCAAAAGCAGGTATTTTTAGTTAATACGTTTATGCTGTTTTACTTGCTTGCATGGGATTCCACCAGCTAATACGCATTCAGAAGGCCAGCAAATGAATCCCTCAGCTAAATGCCGGCTTACAGGGGTTGGATGTGAAGCTCATCTAATGCTGTCAGCTTGGGAACTACCGAACTGCTGCACATTGCTCTCTAAGCCCAGAGGAAGCTGAGCTAGGAGAGCATGCGTGTGTGCTTTCTGTGTCATTGCATCATTTGTAGGCAGCTGGCAGACACAGATGCTGGGCTGGATCTGACTGACTATAGTTTTGATTTTATCTTCTGTTTTGGTGGGATCTCAACTGGAGCGTTTAAAAAAAAAAAAAAGCTCTAAAGATGGAAGATGTGTCAGAAAACCATCTGGGAGATTTTTGGGGGGATTTTTTGAGAGCAGGCAAACATGCTAGTAACACCAGGGTTGTGTTCAGCTGACAAGTTCCTGATGTGATGTTTTGGGTATGTCATGACTTTCTAGATGAGAGATGAAAGATAAACCGAGCAATTTGTTTGAAGCTGCATTTGTCCCTTTTCTCCTCTCTGGCCGCTCAGTTCCATCTGTCCTGTTCTTATGCTGACATAGGAAACTGTGCCTGATGATTTCAGTAAGAATATATGCAGGGTAAAACTGAGCAATGGAAACTGAGCTGCTTTAAATAAAACCAAAATAAACATTGTGTGGGTGGGCGGATCTGTGATAAAGGCTTTTCTCATTATAATGTTTATTTTTTGTATTTCAGTTCCTGGTGGTTCTGATGGACCTAGTGGGGTCCTGATCTGTTCTGAAAACTATATTACTTACAAAAACTTTGGTGACCAGCCTGATATCAGATGCCCAATTCCCAGGAGACGGGTGAGAACTTTGGGATTCCCTACTGTTTTCCCAAGATTATCTTTGTCAGTGCTAAATGTATGCTTAGTATTCACCTTTGGAGACAAAAGGCATCCAGGAGGTTTTAAAGTAAAACTTTATAGTGTGTTGGTCTATTGTGTCCCTTCCTGGCTGCGCGTATTGTCTGTGAAGGGAGACGGGTGTGGGCGTAGCCTGATGTGATGAGCTTGGTTCATGTCTCTTCTCTGAGGCTTATGCTGGAGATACTCAAAGACTCTGATCAGGCACCACGCTGCCAGGTGAGATAAAGATTCCCTGAGGTGGTGAGTCGTGTTTGCCGTCGTGTGCAGGTGAATTCAACAGCTACTCCGCCGCATCTAAGGTGGCATCCTCCTCCTGCTGTAGTGGAAATAGTTGCGTTCTTCGGCAGCACTCTGAACACTGCCAAGGTTCTGGTGCTCAAAACCAGCTCCATGTGGATTGCAGCCTTTTACTCTGTGTTTGGCTTTCTTATAACACAATTGTCTGGGAAGGAAGGCAGAAAAGATAGGAACAATGGGATGTTTGGGCTCAGTGTCTTAGAAATATTTTTCCTTCTGGGGCAAAGGCATACCAAGGGTAGCTATGGGCACAGCGGAGCAGATATGCTGTGTGTTGAAAGCCATCTTACATTCATCATGCGCTTAAAGGCCTGTGAAATGAAAATACTTCAGCCAGTGACATCTCATTGGCACTTGCTGGGTGATTCTTTTTGACTAATGCCCTCTGCTTGCTTTCTTGATAGAATGACTTGGATGACCCAGAGAGAGGTATGATTTTCGTCTGCTCTGCAACACATAAGACCAAGTCCATGTTCTTTTTCCTGGCCCAGACAGAGCAGGGAGACATCTTTAAAATTACTCTGGAGACAGATGAAGACATGGTAAGCATCACATGAAGAACAACAAAAGCATTCATTGGGAAGTATTTAGTTGGTTATTTTGCTCAGTCCTCTAAAGTGACAAATATTTAAAGCTGTGGTTTTAGTTGTGTGTTGGCCCATGTTCTATATGATTTTAGTCACAATCCTAGAGTGGTTTGTGTTGGAAGGGACCTTAAAGCCCGTCCAGTTCCAACCCCCTCCTATGGGTAGAGACACCTCCCACTGGATCAGGTTGTTCTAAGCCCCATCCAACCTGGCCTTGAACACCTCCACGGATGGAGCAGTCACGATTTCCCTGGGCAACCTGGGCCAGAGCCTCACCACCTTATTGAGAATTTCTTCCTAATGTCTAACCTAAATCTTCCCTCTTCCATTTTAAATCCACTTCTTCTCATCCTATCGATCCTTATTCCCTCCACAGTTTTCCTGTAGCCCCTTTAGGTACTAGGAGGCTGCTTTAAGGTCTCCCCAGAGACTATCTTTTCCTGCCTGAACAACACCAACTCTTTCAGCCTGTCCTCACAGCAGAGGTGCTCCAGCCCTCAGATCATCTTCATGGTCTCCTCTGGACCCAGTTTATACCCAGAGCTGTAACTGATGTTTAGTGATATAGCGACACAGCACAATGTTTGCAAAATCCTGAGAAATTCATGCTACAGAGTCACTTGGGCATATTGTAGATACTCTGCAGGCAGTCCGTTCTTCACAGGATGTATGTAAAGTGTGATCCATGACCTGCCAGAGGGTATACTGGAAACTATTTCTGGAGAACTTAATTTCTCCTGGTCACAGTGGGTGCTCTCTGTTTCAACTCTTCATTGAATATTCGCATACTGCAATCAGTCTCTTTGCAAATTGCAGTAGCCAGCTTGGTACACCTGTTCCATCAGCTGTAATAACAGGCTTGAAGTGGCTTGCTGCTGCTTGTCCTAGTGTTTTGCCTTGGAAAAAATCTCTGCTGCAGTGAATCAATTGGGGTTTTTGGAGTAAACATTGATTGTTGGTTCCTTCGTCTAAATGTCACATTTGGTACAAGGGCTGGTTGTGTGGCATCTTTAGGTGGCTTAGGATTTTTCTTGAATATTTCACCAAGAGCGGTTGTGGCCATGTATAATGTGGAAATTCGCTCAGGATGGTTCATTTTTCATGTACTGGGAAATGGCTGGTGTTCGGTGAAGCAAATTTCTTCATTCTTTTAGACTGCTTGCTATTTTTTTTAGCTGTTTCTTCCAAAATTAACTTAGTGTTACCAAAGCCAGAAAGTCTTGAAATAAAACAGGCAGCCTGATGTATGTTCAAAATAGCCTGTGGGAATTTGGGCTTTATAACCTGCTGCCCCAAACTACTGATGTGGTTATGCCTGGCCTGCTCTCTTGACTCCTTTCTCTGGACAGAACAGCTAGGCAGCTGCTGCTTTATCAAATCCCACATGTACTTTGCTAGTAGAGTCATGTCTTCCTCTGCTTTCAGGTAACAGAGATTCGACTGAAGTACTTTGACACTGTTCCTGTTGCTGCTGCCATGTGTGTGCTGAAGACCGGGTTTCTCTTTGTGGCATCTGAATTTGGAAACCAGTGAGTAAATAATTTTACACCCATGTGTTTCCCCTGAAACAGACTTTCTGTTCTGGACTGCAAACTGAGCCTTGGACTTACTGAACATATAGAGACTACACCTTGTTTTAATGAGTAACTGAATGCTTTGCTCACATGGCTTGAGCGGAACAATTGGTTTAGACTATGACCAAATGGGGGGAATTTTCTTGTTGTTTCAACCCATTAGGTATTATAGTGAAGAAAAGAAAAGATTACATGCTGTTGCAGTAGGTTTTGGAAGAACTGAGTAGTTGCAGTTCATATAGTATCTATCATGTCTGCAGATTAATTATCTTTTAATTGCTTTGGTTGGATTTCATTGAACTTGTTTGCTGCGGCCCACTCAGAAGTAGATAGGGTTTGTTATCAAGTAGCTGTGGTCCTTTCTGTCACAGATGTATACTTGATGGTTCTGTCAATTCATGTCTGGGGTTCTAGAATACACTAAAGGCTTCAAGAAGACTTCACACACCCTTGAAGATGCCTTAGTGTGTGAGTAGGGGTTCACAGGGATGGAGGGGAACATGTTTTTCTGACTACATCTGCAGTTAGCCACCTGAGGGAGCTCCAGCCGGATAACCAGAGGGATTCTGGATTCTGTTGTGTACACCAAGCTTTTGAGGAAGCCATAATCATTTGAGGTTTTGTAAAACCAGGAAGTAAATCAGTCTGTCTTTCTGATCTTATCTTTTTTCATCTGAGGTTTCACTTGATTATTGTGATATTTAGACTTCTAAAATGGAGTAGGGAATGTGATTAAAAATAGTGTGGTGAGAGTATTGCAATAAATAACTATGAAGTAGCATTCTTAGCCGTTGCCCTTGCTCTTGGCCTCAGCTGTTAGTTGGCGCTTTGTCTCTAACACAAGAATATCTGAAAGGCTCAAGTGTAAACAGAAAGCACAGAAGCTCTGGGGTACCTTGCCACTGGCAGTTACAGATGTGAGGGTATAGAAGGGTGAGGTTATGGTGTGGTGGGGTTTTTTTGTGGGCCGCTGATTCCCTGTAAACATTTTGTTACCAAGAAGGCAATCTGTAATGCTAAAACTTTAAATCCTTTAAAAGGATTTCTCTCCTCCCTGCTGCCTACTGAATATTTGGCAAAGCCTGTCTTGGAGAAGGCCACATGAACTGTGTACTGAACATGCTGTTGCTCTTGCTTTCTGTCTCAAGTTACCTGTACCAGATAGCTCACCTGGGTGATGACGATGAGGAGCCAGAGTTTTCTTCTGCCATGCCTCTTGAGGAAGGAGATACATTCTTTTTTCAGCCACGACCTCTCAAGAACCTGGTGCTGGTGGATGAGTTGGATAGTTTGTCTCCTATTCTGTGTTGTCAGGTATGTGGCCCTCAGCAAGCTCCCATTCACTACATAAGTCTTTCTCATTTACAGTGGAGCTGATCATAGTTGCATGAGTTTATATCTGGACTCAGTGTGTCATCCAGCGATCAGTCCTGTGCTGCTCCTCTGTTGCCCATCACGCCAATTATTTGCTCTGCAGAGAGCTTGGTTAAAACCTGACATTGTTTCAGGGCAGCAGGGTGTGCACCCTATGGCATCTGTACCGTTTTCAGTATTCGAAAAATACGTTCTTTAAGCAGCAGTATGGTACGTATAACTTAGTATTATGTGTTCCCATGAATATCATTTGACACTGTTTCTTGGTGCAGATAGCGGATTTGGCCAATGAAGACACACCCCAGTTGTATGTGGCTTGTGGTCGGGGGCCCCGGTCGTCTCTGAGGGTTCTAAGACATGGACTTGAGGTAAGATTTCCAGCACTTTTGAAGAACAACTTGAGAGGTGAGGGCAGTGGGAGAATATCTTTGAAGTAAGGATTCTAAAATCAAGAGATTCTCTAGTCTGGAGAGAACAGCTTTCTCTAGGCTTGCCTCTTGGAAGTAGAAGGGTTGTGCTGTTTGTTCTTACACTCTTAAAGGCTTTTTGTTCAGTTGACTCCAACCACCTGCATTTTGTTTCTTGTAATACTTGCGTGTTTTGTGTTGGAACATTCCTGGTGTCTCTGCCAGCTGCTGCTGCTTTTAGTCTCTTTGCTGGGGGTGGGTGACCTGGTTTTAAAGCTGATCATCCAGAGCTCTAATGTTGCCATATCATTGCTGAATGTGTTCTACCCCATAGTGTGTCTGGCATGGGAGAAGAGCATCAGAACAGGCAATTATTAGCATTCCTCCCCAGCTGCAGGAAAGCTCAAAGCTTGGTGGCTTACTCTAATAAGTCTGAGCATCTGTTTGCAAAAGAACCTTGTTTCTGTTTACTCTTAGGTGTCTGAAATGGCTGTCTCGGAGCTGCCCGGTAACCCCAATGCTGTATGGACTGTGAGGAGGCACGTGGAAGGTATGCAGTGTTTTCCTAAAGCACAAAGAATTGATAATGGTTTTCGGTGTATTTATTTTGTTGGGGTTTTTTTTGGTTTTCTGTCCAAGGAGATAGGAAGAGTGCTGCATGATGGTTGTATCCTGTCCCCTGAAATTATGTTTTGAGTCAGCAGCCACCTCTCTGTGCGTAGAAGTTACCCTCTGGTCCTCTGGAGTTGTCATGCTTCTCTCTGACAAAGCAGAACCTGTCTGCAGCTGCATCCATCATCCACAATGCTCCATCAGCTGTTTATTTGCAGCCTGATGCTGCTGAACTTCTCATCCTTTCCCATTTCCCATAAGTTCTTGCTCCAACATCAGCAGGCAATGATTATGCTTCTTGTTGGAGGGTACTTGCTATTTTTTATAAGTGTGTTGACAACTACAGTAATTAACTTCTAGTGAGAGAGTGGGATACAAATTATGGAACAAAGATGATAAATTGGCAACAATGATAGTATTTTATTACTCCCCTCTATGCCTGTCTGCAAAGAAAACAGTCTGTTTGGGCTAGGGGACACTCCCTGTTCAAAAACCCAGCAGCATATAGGATGCTGTCCATTCCAGGAAGGTCAAGATGAGAAATAGGCAGAATGTGCTGGATTGTGGGGTGTTTTTCCAGATCAGAGATAATGGGTTTGCCTTATTGAAGTACAAGAGGAAATGTAATCCCTTGTCCTGCCTTTCTCTTGGGGGTGAGAACAGAGTTCCTCAGAAATACCTAAAATTCCTGAAATTAATCTGTTCGGGATACTGACAAATCTCGTGATTATTTCCGAGGCAGCGCTTTGTATAAACCTCACAAAGGCTTCTGGTAGGTCTGTGCTGTGGTTATAGAAATTCCAGATTCTGGCAGTGGAGACCTTGGCCTGCTGTGGTGATGTGGTGTCTTGTTTTTAAGCAAGCAGCGTAGCGCATCTCCTGGGGAGTCAGTAACCCTGTGGGAATTTCAGACGTTGTGGGATTTGCCGTGCTGTCTGAGACCTGCCATCAATTCCTGTGCTCGTGTGCCGAGACCCAACATTCTGCCTAAGCAGCACAGAGGGAGCTTTGAGCATAAAGTGCCTTCATGTTCCTCAGAAATAAAAGGGTCAGAAAGAAAGTATTTTCACAGTTCGTATAAAAAACATAGGCTTTTCTTAAGAGGCATTCCGACTTGTTAGAGATAAACTTTTGCTCCTGACTTCTTGAAGAGGAATTGGTAACATTTACTCCCTCTGAGAGATGGAGGCTTCTGACATCACCTTGCAACTCTAAAACCTTTACTCTTGGGGCTCTAGGGGGTGACAGCTTTTCAGGAGGTGGAAGACCGTTGCTAACCTACATGATACAGACCAATCTCTCTGCTTTTTGTTTTCCTTCCTTCCAAATTCTCCAGGTTTGAGCATGGAGATCTCTGTGATTTCAGAAACGTTGGAATCTGTAGCTGTTGTGAAACATCCTACTTTTAAAACACGGTTTAAAGCTATGTGAAACTGATCCCCAAATTACAACTCTGAATTCAGAAGTGGTTTTAGTGGGTTTTAATCAGGAAGGCTGCAGAACCTTTTCAAACACGTATCTAATCTTGAAACTGCCCGACTGCTGTGATTTGAGTGTTCAGTTGGCAGTGTCGGGTTGCCTGGCTCTGCCTCAGTGCGCAGCGTGCGCGTGCTGCAAGGCCTCTCTAAGATGCGTGCAGGTCTGCAGCTTTCAGAGCACTTACTAACCTTGGCTGGTACGTGGTGATACACACTACCAATACCAAGCCTTTTTTTTTCTTCCACAGGTGGCTGGTGGAGGTGCGGATCACCACAGGTGTGTACCTACTGCTAGGGGCTACTGCGCTGTCCCACAGGTTAACCAGAGAATCCCAGAGTCGTGGCACTACTTCTGTGCCGAGCTTCTCCAAGCTGTTGTGTAGTTGAGATTGTTGCCTTTGTAGTTCACTAGCTGAGGAATAGAAAGCAACTCCCATTCCATCTTGCAGTATTTGGGGAACAAAATAATTGACCGTGTCTCTGCAGAACGGTCAGTTCTTGCTAAAATCAGAGATGCGCGTTTCAGAGGTGTTTTCAGCTCCCTTCTAGACTGAGGATCGGCTCCCAGCTGCTTTGTAGAGGCCTCCAAGAGAAAATGTCCAAGTGTGCTTGAAGCACCTGTAGGTGTTGCTGGCATGGGATTGCCCTGTGGTTATGGGGTGCATCTGCCCATCAGACATATGTGGATGGGGTTTGGACCAGACCCTCTCACAGTTAAATGTTGAGGTCTGGGGAGCTATGTGGCTGTGTGGTTTGCTGTGGAGAGAAACGTGAGCTGAGATCGAACTCTGTATTCCCTACCTGGCACTCTTGCATGAAAATCGATGTGCTGTGAGTCACAGCTGCAGTGGCTCCATGCATTAGTAAGCAGAAGCCCAGGAAAATGTGCTATCACCCCATTAGCATCGTTTAAGTGAGAATAATCTTGAATTTTGTTACTGCTCCTCTGTTTGTTCAGTGAACTCCTCTGAGCTCATGCCAACTACTGGTGCGAATTCGGATGCTGCAGAGAAAAAGCTGTGTCATATGTGGACTGGCATATAGGAATGGAATTCTTATGGACTAACTCAAACTGAATCCATGACAAATAGCAAAAAGGACAGTAATACAGAGTTCATGGACTGAAATGGGATGTTTTTATAACTGGTTGTGACGCATGCATGAAGCTGCAGAAAACACAGGAGAATGAGTGCAGCTGTGGCTTTTCAGAGCCATTAAAATGTCTCTATTACTTGCTGAAAGGAACTGACTGGAGCTATTAGAACAGTCATAAGCATCTCAGAAGTCTTGTCTGCATACAAAATGTCTATCTGTTGCGAACCCTGGGCAGCCTGATGTTGTGTGGGATTGTGCAGAACTAAGTTGATCTCTTTTCATATTAAAATCTGTAGATCATTTTCTGAGATGCTTCTCAGTGTGCCCTGGGGATTTAGTCCTCTTAATTTCAACTAGGCTGCTATGTTTTCTAAACCAAAATTGTGTTGTTTGAATTTAGATCAATGCATCTTATTCAGACTTCATTCTGGTAAATCAAACCCTTTATTTCAAAAGCTGCAGCAGAGAGGCATTAAGCAACACTGCTGGACTTCAGCAGAAATGTACTTGTCACTATTATTGACACAGACTTAAAGGCACGCTCTAATACAACTGTAAGCCAGTGAAAAGAAAGAGCTAAAAGAGTATTAAGAGGTAGGAATGAGTTTTGAGTAGGACTAAGGGAATCTGTTTTGCTTCCAAATGGGAGTTTTGTCCTGCTCCAAATCACATGGTTAAGCCTCCAGCTGGGACATGGTGGTTTATCATGAGAATGACAGCCCCTAGGGAGGAAGGCAGCAGCTCTCAAGAAGCTTGGAAAGCAACAATGCTCTTTGAAATTGAATTTTTAAAACATCCTGTCTACAGGGTATTTATGAATTAAATGCTTAGCCTGTGAACTGCTAGAATCTCTGTTTAAAGTAGTCGAGGAATTCTTGCAGGCTTATAATTTTGACAAATTCATGCACGTCTGTAGGAGAAGCTGCTCTTTAGTGTAGAAAATAACTGGTGTGTAATGGCGTACGTCATGCCTGAACTTTTAACATATACTGTTAATGCTAGAGAAATGCTCCTGTTTAGCCAAGGGTTTAGGAAGTTAACATTAGAGATTCCTTTCTGTGTGTAGGTTCAGTTCTTGTTTTCTTATTTCCTCAAGCGGACCTGCTCCTGTTTGGGGTTTGGGAGCACATTAGAGGTTATAGGCTGTGACCACTTAATATAGAGTTTATACCACAGACCGCTGTTGGAATTGCTTTAATTACACAAAGCCCTTTAGTTTGATCAGAGCTGTGGTCTGCGTACCAGATGTTGGAGAGAAGACTGGTGTGTTTTTTTACTCGCATATTTTCAGCTGTATGTAAGAACTTTGTTATAAATGTGACACAGCAGGTTTGGCAACACCTCCCTCTAAACAGGGTGGATAAGGATCAGTTCCTGAAGTGTTTGTTTCAGTTAACCCTGTTCAGTTTCTTTAAGCTGCTGCATGGTATTTGATGACATCCTGTACTCACCTCAGTTAGAGTTCTCCATTTTCTTTCTCCAGGTCCCCCACATTTGCAAATTATGGAGAAACTCTGCTAAAGGGCACAAACTGTAACAACTGTCTTACATCCTCACTTCAGCCAACTGTCTTGTGCTGTGGTGCATAAGTCTGAGCTTTGGGTCATGTTGGGTTAAAACAGGAAATCTTTTCTTTTAAGAAATAGCACTTTTGTGACAACACAACCGTAGTAGAAGAGTTTTTCAACTGCAGTAGAAGTAGAGTTTTTTTTCTGAGGCAATCTTGTTTCTCCACCAAGACTCCTGGCTCCATGTCCCAACAGACTTCATTGTTTCTGTTGCTTTTGTTATTCTGCGTTAATGAGATACTGCTCTCCCCCTCTTTAATGCCTATCACTTTCTGCAGAATGAAAATGGACAGCAGTAAAACAGTCCCTTTACCTAGTTCTACTACCCTTGTTTCCCACAAAGTTTCCCAATGTCAAAATGAGCTCTTAAGACTATTTGATTAGCACGGCTTTTCCACATCCAGGCTACTGGACTCTTGCAAGCTGTCCCCTTTGGGAGAAGCCAGTACTGGAGATAATAGTTGCAATACTGTTACTTATTCCAGTAGAAGTAAAGGTCAGTGTCTGCTCTTTTTCTCGTCCCAGGAGACTGTATGGGTGGCTGGATGAATGTAAGCTAGTTGAGCTGCTGAACAAGGCTAGAGCAGGCTAACCCTATGTCAATCCATCCGAATTGGTCTCTGTACCTGTTTTTACATGGTTACGAGATAAAGATGTGATCCTGTAGCCTCCTGTTTGCAATGTCTATGGTCTGGTTTCTGCAAATGGATTCCACGTGTGCAGATTATTGGAAGAGAGCATTTCATTTGACTTTGGGTGTTAAAACTGGATTCATCCCCTCTTGTTGGGGGGTGGCAAGCGTCTTAAAGGGTTTAGACCTTGTGCAGTCTTTGAAAGAAGTAGGCTGGAGTCTTGCATGACCAAATCCAGAGTATCACAAATTCCCTCTGTATCTGGATCATGATTTGATCCCTGGCTCGGTCTTTCACTGTTTGGAGTCCAGCAGTGACTGGCTTTTGGACAGCGTGTCCTAGAACGAACTTGCACAATACTGCCGGCAGATGTAATTATCACAGGAATTCTGCTGAAAAGTGACTGCTAGATATCTGTCAGACTACTAATTCTGTTGGGAAGCTTTGCATTTATTTAATCAGCACCCTTTTTTTTCCCTGTCTCCCTTGACCAGATGAATTTGATGCCTACATCATTGTGTCCTTCGTAAATGCCACTCTCGTGCTGTCTATCGGAGAGACTGTAGAAGAAGTGACTGACTCTGGATTCCTGGGTACTACACCCACCTTGTCCTGCTCTCTCCTTGGTGACGATGCATTGGTGCAGGTAATCTAACACATCTACAACTCTGCTTGCTGCGAGGCTGTGGTTTCTACAGTGGCACAATATATGTCATGTCTAAAGGTGTGGATTGGCAGAGTGACACCAATTCAGCCGTTCCCTTTTCATATCCCGTGAAATGGAGCTGGACCAGCTGAAGATGGTCCTCATCTCCTTCAGTGATTGCTCTGTAGTTCCTTGCTCTAATTCAGAGATGCAGTGCATCCAGCTGGCGAGTGGCTTGTTAGTAGTCTGGCCTGTTGCACAGCTAACAATCATCGCTGCCAGGAGTGGTGCTTGCCTTCAGCTTTTTCGGTGTCAGAATCACCAGTGAAACAGGAGTTGGGAAGGGATGATAAATACAGAATTGATGTGATTTTTTCCTTCAGGTTTATCCAGATGGGATCCGGCATATTCGAGCAGATAAGAGAGTAAATGAATGGAAGACACCAGGGAAGAAAACAATTGTAAAGTGTGCTGTGAACCAGCGACAAGTAGTTATAGCACTGACTGGAGGAGAACTGGTTTACTTTGAGATGGACCCGGTATGTGTGTTGATGTTGTAAATCAGTTTGGAAGAGTGAGGCAGATTATGCGGGATGTCAGAGATTGATCCTTGATCAGACCTGTGGGAAAGGAATCTGTAGTGAAGTGTCCTAGAACAGGTTGATCAAAGCCCTTGCATGTCTAGACTCTGTCTGAGGTGATTTAATGGCTAAGGTCTCTGAAGTTCATAACTATGACTGGAAGTCATGTCTTACTCTATTGCTATTCTGGTTTTTCCAGTTGTAGCTGAAATAAAACTGTAAAGAAATGGTTTGAAAAAATACAAAGAAATCCAAAGCACTATCTTTAAAAGACAAAAAAAAAAAAAACCAAAACAGGTCAAGAGAGAGTATGGAAAGACATTTTGTGACGCTTGTTGCTGCGTTAGCTAATTAACAAGTTTTGTCTTTTTCTGTCTCAGTCAGGACAGCTGAATGAATACACTGAGAGAAAGGAGATGTCAGCCGATGTGGTTTGCATGAGCCTGGCCAATGTTCCCCCTGGGGAGCAGCGCTCCCGGTTCCTTGCTGTAGGGCTGGTGGACAACACTGTCAGAATCATTTCCCTTGACCCTTCAGTGAGTAGCTGTTCTGTTACTGACTCTTCCATTGGCTTGAAATATTCAGAAGGACTACATCCATCCAAGCTGGTTTTCCATATTCAGGTGGATGACCAGGAATGAAGAGCTTTCTCAGCTTTTCTCTGCTGGCTGGGGAGAAAGCGTGGCCTTTGGTCTTAACCTGAAACAGATTGCCTTTTTATATAGTTTTACCCTCCTTCCTGGAAACTGAGCTGATGAGAAAATGAAAGCATTCTCTTTGTTTTATTTTCGGGTTTGATGGCTTTTCCACCCCTCATCTCGCTGTTTATACCTGTAGTAAACGCATTCTGCAAGCAGGTCAGCAGCAAACCAGCATTGTTACTCCTCTGCCTGCAACAGGTGAGTGTTCAGGGAATGACTGAAGTAACACTTTGCTGAGGTTTCTTCCTGCTAAATAGCTGTAAACTGTGCTAGAGTGGTTTGAAAGGATCCAGTTTATCTTCTCCAAACCTCAGAGCCGCAACCACTTCTGCCTGCCAAAATCCACATAGCCAGAGTCTATTGTGACTTTTTTTCTGTGATGAATACTTCTTTATGGAGATGTAAAAGGGCATCCTTAAGCTCTTTAGATGGAGTTTGAATCCCCTCTTGCCATGCCAAGTCTTGCCGACTGACGTGATACCTCTTTCTGGTCTCCCCCAGGATTGCCTGCAGCCGCTGAGCATGCAAGCCCTTCCTGCACAGCCCGAGTCTCTGTGTATCGTGGAGATGGGTGGAACGGAGAAGCAGGATGAGCTAGGGGAGAGGGGCTCCATTGGCTTTCTGTACCTGAACATTGGACTGCAGGTAAGAGGTGCCAGCCTGGCTCTGACAGGTGTTTCTTAATGAGAATTCATTTGAAAGTTGGCTTGCTGTAATAGCCTTGTCATCGAGCACCACAACACAAAGCCTGACTGTTCCCTCTTTGCTACAACATGTTGAACAATGGGGACTGGGGAATTCACTCTGTGACTCAGTAGAGGTGCAAATTTCCCCATACTTTTCTGGATTTGAGATGAGACAAAAGACAGCATATTGTCCCAAACTTAGTGTAGGACAAATTGTGCTCTTTCCCTTCCAGAAAGAGCACATCCTATAACTTTCTGGGTGAAGTGTTGTTGGACAGTTCTTTAAAAACTGCCTGTAGGGCAGAATATCAAAGAAGTCACTGCCCACAGCCGCAGGCTCTAATAACTCTGCTGTTGCACAGCTTTTTGTTGTATCCAGTACTGACTCTGTGATCTTTGACCAAAAAATGTTGGTTTGACAATTCAACATGTGAAAAATAATCAGAACAGACTAGGTTCTTTCATCTGGCTTGAGTTTGAGGTCGGAATGCAAGCTTTTCTTAAGTAGCATAAGTTTTTGGGTAAAGGCTTTGTACGAAGAGTGTTTAGGATCTGGAATCATCCCTCCAGGTTTTCATGGCCTGTGTGATGCACCAAATTTCTCAATCTGTTTATTTTGGCTTTGTTTAAGGGAGGTGGATTGGTTTGGTTGGTTTGCAGTAATTCCTTTCTGCAATGCTTTTTAATATTAAGAGCCAATTTAGATACACTGTGGTTGTAGAAGAGACTGGAAGCTAGGAAAACAAACACCTAAGTCTTCAGAAATTACCTCTCTGCTTTTAATAATGCCTGTAGCTATTTATTTCTTATTTATCGTCTTGACCTAACCTTTTGGTTTGCTCGTATCAAGAATGGTGTACTGCTGCGAACTGTCCTGGATCCTGTTACTGGGGATCTTTCTGATACCAGGACCAGATACCTTGGTTCACGGCCTGTGAAACTCTTCCGAGTCCGGATGCAAGGCCAAGAGGCGGTAAGTGAGGCGAGCTCTCAGAAGGATGCAGATCCAGTCCCCAGACGCAGTATCTTGGTTTTCCTCATTGGCGGACAGGGTGGGGAAATATTGTTGCAGGACAGCAGGACCCTCTGGGTAAGGGTGGGAATCAGAATGACTTAATTATGGAGCTGCCTAGCTCACAGCTTGCTCTTTCACAAACAGCCTTATTCTTGTTGGTGTTCCTCTTAGTTTCTAGGAAGTAATGGGTAGTGCTGCCCTGACTTCTTTGAACTAGGACTCATCTGGCCCATAGGCTGTGTTTACAATGTGTCTGCAAAGCTCCTAGTAGCTTCTTGGGGTTAGTGGCACTGAAAAACCTCATCTTGCCTGCCCTAGTGCACAGGGACAGAAGCAGCCCCACGTGGAATTCTTGCCCTTTGACTGCTTGATGCAGTGGATGTTGTCTCCTGTGTGTGTTGAGAATGGCTCAGCCAGGGGCTGGACAGCTGCTCTGCGTGGTTCAAGGAAAATATTTGCACGATTTGGCATAGAGGGAAGAATCTGTTTCATCGGAAGTGCCATTTCCAGCCCTTCTGATGGGGCACTGGGGAGATCAGCCACCCCCTGCTTGACTCATTTTTGGATGACACCTTCAGAGTTGGGAAATATTGCTGGTCAGCGTAGGGGTCTGGATCTGGGGAGCTGAGCTCTGATTTAGTGTTAGGGTACACTGGGTGAATCTCTTCAGCATGCTCCTGCCAGCTGCAGCTGGGACATGGCTCTAGCAGAGAATGCTTGTGGAACGGCTGAGTGCTTTTCTGCTTTGAAGACAGTCTTCATTGCTTGTCTCAAATATGGGGAGAAAAAACATATTCCTTGCGGCCTATCGGTGATGGTCTTGGAGCAGCCTGCGAGTGTTCCAGTGTGATTCCAGCTTTTGTCGCTTACACAGGAAATTAGGTTGCACTGAAATGGATTTAGCCAAATGTATGAAGCTGAAGAGTTTAGAAGTCTGCTTCCTTTGTTTCCCTGAACTTCATTGAAAATAGGCTACTGGTCATTTTAAGTAAATGTGCAGCATTTGTATTGTAACAAAGCAATATTTATTTTAAAAGACTGTTCCCATTAGAACAGGCTATTGTTTTTTAAAAAGGGGACATATGAGGGCATTTGTTGATCTTGGCTTTTGCAGATAATTTTTATTTGACCTTAGTTTGAGGATTCCTTGTCTTGATAGTGCTTTAAAGTTCCTCTTTGTGCCTTACAGTTTCCAGATAAAACTATCTTGAAAGCAGGTAGTAGCTCTGAAGGTGTGCTCTGGACTGGGTGGAGAATTCTGTTGTTCTGGTCACTAGGAGTCCATCGCTCTGTATCCATTCATGTTGCAAGGAGTGAGTTTACTCCCATCATCTAATAATTTTATTATTTGTCTTTCCCAGGTGCTGGCCATGTCAAGCCGTTCCTGGCTTAGTTATTCCTATCAATCACGCTTCCACCTGACTCCCCTGTCTTATGAGACACTGGAATTTGCGTCTGGTTTTGCTTCTGAGCAGTGCCCAGAGGGCATTGTAGCCATCTCCACAAACACGTTGAGGTAAGAGCTGGTGGGAGAAGGTGAGTACTACTGGGCCAGGATGCTGGGCTGAGGGAGGGGTGGTGAATTTTTACTAGATATTCAAAAAGAAAAGGGTGAAGTGACTTAGCTTAACAATCAAGGGAGGGGAGCGTGCGTTATTTGATCACGGATAATGGATTTTTAGAAACATTTGGATGAATTTCAGAAAACAAATGGAATTTGTTTTCTGATTTAAATAGCAGATGTAATTAAAGCTATTTTTAAATTAATTGAGAGGATGGAAGCTTTTAATAATTCTGAGCCTGTTTTGTATTAGGACCTTGCGGCTTGTGATCAGAATTTGCTACTTTGCAGGAAACAAGTCATGTGATATAAGAAATTGGAGACATGACAGGGGTGTATCTAAACAACACATTATTATTATTTACTAAATAGAGGAACACGAATTCAGGAGCTCTGCTTTATGCACTTGAACAGGCACTTTTTTCATATCTATCCTCATTGAAATATTACAGCATTCACTGCTTTTAAAGGAATCATTCTTTCTGGAGAGACTTGTGGTTTTTAGTCACTAGATGCCAAAAGAACTGGCATTTCAGCTGGCAAGTCACAGGAAGAAAGACTTGGCATTGCATTTTTTGGTACTCTTTTAACTAAAGTGCCTCTGAGGAGCATGTGATTGTGTGTCAATGGCTGTGTCACGTTTAGATTCAGATGATGTGTTCCCCAAATGTGCACTTAGCCTCTTTGTGCACTCTTTATTCCTCTCAGGATATATTTGCTTTGGCATGCCAGCAGCCTGTCCAAAAGGGACAGGTACTCAGAATGCTCCCTGGGATGGTGAGAGCCCTCAGGTCAAGGATCCTGTACTGCAGAGCATGCCTGCTCCACAGTATAAGCTCCTGTTTAGGATGCTGTAGTTTTGCCCTCCTCTCTGGAGCAGTTTTCTAGTTGCCATCTGGCCCAGGAAAGATGCTTCTTGTCTTCAGTGCTCGCCAGTTCCACAATGTAGGGCTCAACTGTAGTTTTGTTCTCTGGGATGGTTTCTTTTGGACCTTTTTGAATGCATGTCACATCTTTGTCCCCCAGGATTTTGGCATTGGAGAAGCTGGGAGCAGTCTTCAACCAGGTTGCCTTCCCGTTGCAGTACACACCCCGAAAATTTGTCATTCACCCAGAGAGCAACAACCTGATCATCATTGAGACGGACCACAATGCTTACACCGAGGCCACCAAGGCACAGCGGAAGCAGCAAATGGCTGAGGTAACTGGGGTGGGGGACAGGTACACGCGTCTGTTCCCAGCAGCTGGAAATCCACCCTGCTCACTAGTTCCCAGCTACAGCTGCCAGCAAATTTGTGTGCCCTTTGTGAATGTGGGGGCTGAAGGGAGTAAAGATCAAAACGCAAATTTCAGCAGAATGTGCTGCTTCCAAATGTGCCTTTCTTTGCTTGTTATCATGGTGGGCTTTAAGAACCACGTATTGGAGGACAATACTGCTTGTGTAACACCACTCTCTGGGTTTTCTGTGACTGCTTGAGGATGCTTGGATTTCACTGGGTTATTTTCTTCTCAATATTGTTTCCGGAGCAGCTGATTTGGAGAGAGAGCTCCCCGGGCAACTGCCCCTTGGACAGGGCTAACACTGCTGCGCTTTGCGCTGCAGAGGCTCCCTTGGGAATAAGCTCAGGGTGGGTGGAAGCTTTGGGATTTGGTGGCGTTTATATCTTCAAAGCAGTGCCTTACCGTGGAATAGCTGGGTTTAGGGGAAACAGGGAGGCTGTATTCTATCTAGAGCATCAACATATCTGGAAAGGAAATCCACCAAGCTGTTCTTTTCTCCTGTCCTTTAAATGTGCCGTAGGAAATGGTGGAGGCTGCAGGTGAAGATGAGAGGGAGTTGGCTGCGGAGATGGCTGCGGCCTTCCTGAATGAGAATCTTCCCGAGTCCATCTTTGGTGCTCCAAAGGCTGGGAATGGACAGTGGGCCTCCGTTATCAGGGTGATGAATCCCATCCAGGGAAATACGTTAGATCTGGTCCAGCTAGAGCAGAATGAAGCTGCCTTCAGGTAAGAAGCGTTTCCAGATGCAGTAAGAATCTAGGTTTCTGATGAGGCTCACTTGGGTTTTTTTCCCTCTCTTGTTTAGCTGCTACTGAGTTGAAATTCAGATGCAGCATGTTATCAGGAGATTGGCTTGATATTCTAGAAGTGATTGCCACGTGCCTAAAGCTTTTGTCTTGCCTTTCCTTCCGTTCCCTTCCCACCCTAATGTGTTTGTGTGACACTAAGAGCTGGTGCTCCAGATGTGTTTGCTGAGGCCCAGTGTGCTTAAAGAACAACACGGGGATGTAAATGACAGATAAGAAAGTTTGGAACAAGAGAATGTACTGCTATCTCTCACTTCCCCTTCTCATCCAGATAAACTGAGTATAGATTAAGCGGAAAGGAAGTGTTAGAGGGACTGTAGGGGAAAACCAGCACGATAACCACAAAGAATAGTGAGTGCCTCAGCAGGTGAAGCGGAGTTAGGTCATGCTAGGCCAAAAGGCTGACTCTGTCCTGTTTTGCCCAGGATTCCTAACCTGACTGAGCTAGACACTGGGCGGGAAATAACATTGGAAGGTGAGGAAAGTTATATGTACATGTCCAGATTGGAACAGCCTTTGAAAAACAGCCTCTAGAGGAGCTTTGAACATTGCTTGGCCGTGTCCAGCCTATGAAAGTACAAAAGTAATGCTTCGGGCACTGTGAAAACATTAAAGTAATGCTTTGGGCAGATGTGACAGCTGGAGAATATCTTTATATGGGGAGTGTGAAAGAATGAAGAAATCTGTGTTAAAACATTTCTGCAGGGAGGAAGAATGACCTCCGTAAATGACATGTCATTGTTGAAAGGTTTGGCTCCTGGATCTCTGCCTGGCTAGGTGCGAGTTGTACTGTCAGGGAGTCCAGTCTATGTGTGCAGCCTTAGTTTGTGTCGTGATCATCTCGCTGATCTCCCGGCCCATCTTGTCATCCCCAGTGTGGCCGTGTGCCGCTTCTCCAATACTGGTGATGAGTGGTATGTGCTGGTGGGAGTCGCCAAGGACCTGATTCTGAACCCACGCTCGGTTGCTGGGGGATTTGTCTACACATACAAGCTGGTGAATAATGGTGAGAAGCTGGAGTTTCTGCACAAGGTGAGAGTGATGACTGGAATAGCTGTTACTTCACCCTGAACGCTATAGTGATGTTGCAGCGTTCAATGAATCCTGGGTGAGATTGTCATGCTGATGTTGCACATTGGAAGCGGCCTTGGAGAAAATAAGCTGCCTCCTCCAGAATCATTTGGGACAGTTTTCAGTTTTTGCAGAGCTGAGAATTGAACACGGATTTTTCCAAGAGTTCTGTCCCAGTCCTTTGCTTTAACTGTAGTCTTATCCATCTCATTGGTAGATAGGAAAGGAGCAGGGGGCTTTATGGTCTCATAAGAGGAGAGAAGAACTGTTCTGTTTTCTTTTGGGAATAGTGAGCACTTGTTTACAAAGTGAACTTGTACTTGGGTCAGTTGAGCTGTGGTGCTGAGGCTCTTGGTCCTCGGCTGGCCACATGGAGCTGATGTGAGCTGTGATCTTTTCTCTGATGCTGTTTTGGTTGTGTGTAGAAATGAGTAATCGCCAAGTGACCATCTTGCTTGGCAGGGCTCTGGGGCTTTAGCTAGGGTTTCAGCAGAACTCTTATTAAAAAAAATAAATCTGTTCTCCTTTCCGTGGGCTGCCGGCATGGCTGAGACTTGACCAGATGAGCACATGGAAAGGAATGTTGCGGCTTATTCACTTCCTACAGTCCCAGTGCAATGAGTGGGTTCTGTCCTGGACCAGGGCCTCTTCTGGTGCCACTGAACGCACACTTGGAAGCTGACAGAGCTGATGATATGAAATAACTTCTTGTAGCCAGTGCAGCCAAGCTAGGACTGCTGTAACTGGAAGCCCTCTAAATGTTCCCTTTTTCTACTGTGGCTGATCCTTCTGGATTGATAAGTGGTGGGAGATATTTCAGCCCTGTCTGAGTTACTGGAATTGTGGGCACAGTGGAATTGTTCATATTTAACACTTTATTCAGCAACAGCTTCAGAGCATCTGTGGCAGATGGCTGAATTAGATTCATGCCTTTGTTTTAAGAACAAACAATCTGGATGGATTGATGCAAAGTCTTTCTGTTGCATATAAATCAAAACTAAGAGCTGAGGCAATAAGATCTGGTCTGCTGCTGCCGTGTGCCCAGTGTGGGGTTCTTAAGGCAGTCCTATGCTCCAGTTAAGGTGTGCTGCCAGCAGTGTGGTGTTTGCATAGCACCCAAAGTTCTGTTAGCCCTGTGAGTGGCAAGTGTTGCTGTGAAAAGGCCTACAGAGGGCTGACCTTTTGCCCCGTCAGTAGAAAAAGATTGTGATTAGCCTTTTATGTTGAAAGCTTTGGCACAGGCCAGTGAGCTTCAGCTGAATGCATTCTGAAGCTTGGTGTGTGTAAGGTTAGCTCTGTTAATGGGGGGCTCACAGTCTTTCTCTTCCCTCTCTAGACCCCAGTGGAGGAGGTTCCTGCAGCCATTGCTCCGTTCCAAGGTAGAGTCTTAATTGGAGTTGGAAAGCTCCTCCGTGTATATGACCTGGGCAAGAAGAAACTGCTTCGGAAGTGTGAGAATAAGGTACTGCCTTTTGTTCGTGACCAGAGCTGTTAATTTATGCCTTGCATTTGCAGCAGGAGTGAAACAAGCTGCTGCTCTTGTCGTTGTGTGTCTGTGCACTGGGACATCAGCGCTGTGTCTGTGCCTTGCTGGTGAGCACTCGGTGCCTGCATGCAGAGCAGAGTTGGCAGCTCTGGCTGGACTGGGCTGTTGTGCTCCACTGCTGCACCATGAGCACACGCTCTGCTTTCCCATTGCCATTTAGAGAGCAGTGTTGTTTTTGTGTGAGTCGGATGCAGGCTGTTAATGGACTCATGCAGGAGTTTCGCAGGCCTATATAGACCATGCCTGTGGCCACCTGCTGCAATTGTGAGAGGTACAAACATAATTGCTGGACTTGTTTTCTTAGTTCAGGTGATCAGCAGGCAGGGGACAGAAGCTGGAGGGTGCATACAAGCACCTCTTCGGATCCCCAAAATCTTAAGGGGATTTTCTCCTTGAGGTAGATGGTCCTTTTTGCTGAACACCTCTGGTATGTTAGGAAAAGAAATAGCGGAATATGGTTTTCTAACTCTTAACTGCTTGGTCCTCCCTCTCTCATGCAAGCTACAGAACCTGTGCCTGTTTCTCATTACTGCACAAAGGAACTCCAGCAAGCTCAAAGGCAGAATAGGAGCTTGTAGGGGAACAGGTTTTTGTGTGTTGGAGGTTTTTTCCTAAAATGTGACTCACGTACAAAAACAAAGCTTTCCTCCTTGAGTCTTTCACAACCACAGTAGTGAGGGGACACTGAAAGAGCGTGTGTGTGCAGGACTGTCACTGGCATCGCGGTACATAGGCTCACCTCAGTGCCTGTTCTCTGGCCGTTACTTGTATTCAGTAGACTGGGAGGATGATAGGTTGCAAGGACCTGTATTGACAGTTTATTTAGATTGGGGCTGTAGCATGTCAGAAATGAGAAGTAGTATTGCAGGCGCTGAGGTGCATGGTTTAATGTTCGATAGGAATGGTTGGACTTGATGATCTGGTGGGTCTCTTCCAACCTGGTGATTGTATGATTCTGTGAATGATGGGGGATGAAAAGGGGGCCATAGTTCACCAGGGGAGTAGGGTATAGAGCCACTAAGGTTCGCTTCCCTGTTTAAAGTACTCAGGCTTTGTTCTTTCTCTCTCTCCAAAGCACATTGCCAACTACATCTGTGGGATCCAAACCATCGGGCACAGAGTGATTGTTTCAGATGTTCAGGAGAGTTTCATCTGGGTGCGCTACAAAAGGAATGAGAACCAGCTCATCATCTTTGCTGATGACACTTATCCCCGGTGGGTCACTACAGCAACTCTCCTGGATTATGACACTGTGGCTGGAGCAGACAAATTTGGCAACATCTGTGTGGTGAGTGCGATTTGGAGCAGTTGGGGCTTTTTGCACATGACATATTTTTCTTTAAAATATTCATGATTTGTCTTAAAAGAATGAGAATCTGTGCTTAGCTGGAGGCAACGCCCTGTACCATTCACTTGTTTTTACTGAGCGACTAGCTTTCATCATAACGGATGGCTGCAGTTTATCAGTTCAATTAAACCAATTAATTTTGAGGCGTCAGCAGGTCAAAAAAACCCCATGTTTCTGTAGCATTCAATAACTTGTGCTGAAATTACCCCAAAACTTGCTGTGATTAAGCCTTAAAATAAAACTTGTGACTGTGAAAGGGCCCTTGAGAGCTTGTGTCAGAGTTTATTGCTATTAATTTCCCTGGCTAAACCTCATTGCTGGCATTTAGCTTTCTCTGTCACTTCCTCTCAAAAGTTGGCTTTGTCAGTGCTGACACTTCCCCACTTGGCCGGGTTTCAGCAGGGGAGGAGGAAAGAATAGATGGTCTTTCTGCCATGGCTTTGATCTCTTCCTGAAGCGTGCTTGGGTGCTTTGGAGTGCAGGGTTCAGCGAGTGTCAGGCGCTGCGCCTGCAGGATTTAGCTGATGTGCACAAATCAGTCCTCTTAGACTTTCCTGCCCCGCGTCCATCAAATTGTTTCCTTAGCAGGATCCACCTTCAAACCATTTTGACCACACCTGCAGGTGCCATTGTCCTTTAATTCTAAAGACCTTTTTGGAGAGACAAATGGATGATTTACTCTGTGTAAAGTGATTCTTGTAGAGTCCACAAAAGCAGCTTTTCAAAGACCACAAGGATTCTCCAGGGATAACCTGCTGCTTCTCTGCAGCTTGTTGACTCTTTCTTCCTCAACACAGGTGAGGCTGCCTCCCAACACCAATGATGAGGTAGATGAAGATCCTACAGGCAACAAAGCTCTCTGGGATAGAGGGCTGCTTAATGGAGCATCACAGAAGGTAATGTGTCATGGGAAGTGCATGGATATTGTGGGGAAAGAGTGCACTGCTTTTCTGTGCAGTCTGCTGCAGTGTTATCCAGGACACGTGTAGGAACAGAACTGCCAATACATCTACCGTGCTGTGGGTGATCATTTTTCACTGTCGTGGGGAGCCAAATTCAGTTTCTGAAATCACATTTGATGCCTATTCAGTGGTGTTTGAAGCAGCATGCTCATTTTATTTTCCTGCTTTCCCTCATTACTTGCATCCATTTGTCCAGCTGAAAAGGGTAATTCATGGGCATGCAGAGCTTTGCCATCTGGTCGCAGGTGGAAGTCACTTCCCCTTTATAAAGGCATTTCAGAACTAGCAGGTGGTCGAATCTGTTCTGCTTTTCTCTCTCAGGCCTTTTGATGCTTTTATGCAGGCTAGAGAAAAAGCAGTCTTCTGTGGTTGACTTTCAGGCTGAAGTGATTATGAATTACCACGTGGGAGAGACAGTGCTTTCCTTACAGAAGACCACGCTGATCCCAGGAGGCTCTGAATCTCTTGTCTATACCACCTTATCGGGAGGGATAGGAATCTTGGTCCCTTTTACTTCCCATGAGGTAAGCAGACCCCATCATTGTGCTGCAGACTTGCTGCTTTGTGTGCTCATCCACAGCCATTTTGTTAAAGTGCTACGCCTCTCGAGGGTAACTCCTGGGCTGCAGGAAAGCCTGTGGCTGTGGGACAGGGTTCAGTGCAAAGGAGAAGGAGCTTGTTAACTCATTCTGCCTTGGTTCTGTGGAGAGTTGAGAGCTTCTCTTGTTGGATTGCTGTTCTGAATCTGTTGGTGCTCCAGGGAAGTAGCTCTTGGGTGACGTGTCTGTGGGGAGGGGGTCTTTGGCAGGACCTGGTAATGGCAGATGGGTGTCCTCTTGACTCAGCAGGGGCAGCGACACATAGCAAACTATTCTCTTACCAAGTCTTCATCTCTCTAGGATCATGACTTCTTCCAGCATGTGGAAATGCACTTAAGGTCTGAGCACCCTCCTCTCTGTGGACGAGACCATCTCAGTTTCCGCTCCTACTACTTCCCGGTAAAGGTAAGTCTGAATATTTTAGGTCAGCTGGTAATGGGGGTGCAGAGACTTGCTCTGGGATATGACTACTTTGAGGTGTAGCAGAAGCAAGTGAAGGTTGCTGTTCGGTGGGGAAGGCTGGGGCAACGTGAATCGTAGCTGCTGTAGTGACTGTGGCAGAACCTGAAGCTGGCTCTTGAATAGTACTCTGTAAGTAGAGCAGTAATTGGTACTTAATACCCTGTCTGCTTCGGTTTCCTAACCCTTGTAATGAGCCTTCTGAGGGTTAGCCTTGAGAACTGAGCCCAGAGGCACTGTTGCTGTGCTTCTCTGCTTGCTACAGCATCTCCTTTTTCCCTCAGGAGAAGCAGCACTGGGTAGCCCTGTGTGGCTGGGGGAAACTAGGTTTTGCTTGGGGAGGATGTATTTTTTCCCACCACCATTGAAAAAGAAAATCTCCTAAGAAACAGCTGTTCTTGCCTATTTCTGCTTTTGAGGAACTTTTTGAAGCTGTCAGCTGCTAAGTACTGTGATGTGAAAGGTCCAGAGTGCTGGACCAGAGCAACTATGTGGTAACTGCTTCCAGAGTGTTGTGTGGTATCAGACAAAACTGTCCCAGCAGCTGAAGTGTCAACAGTGCTGTTCTTGCTCCTGATGAGCTTTGAGCTGATTTGCAGCGTGTACAATCTCAAAGATGTCTCGCATCTGACTGAAGAAGCCTTTCAGTCATCTTTCACAGCCTCCCCCAGCCTTCCCAGCACAGTGCTTGAGCCAGAGTCGGATCCACCTTCCCTTGTGCAATTCTTCAGCTGCACCCAAGCATTTTGGGGTTTCCCCTTCATTAATTGAGCTGGCCAGTAATTAAGTTGATGCTAACTGCTGCTATTCAACAGATGAGGTCACTGAGCATGGTCTTGTTTCCAAGGCGGGATTAAGAAGCTCCTGGGAACAAACTGTTTGTTACCATTTTTCTCTGTTTAAGGCAGGGTTCAGTGCCCCTGTGTTGTGTCAGTTCAGTGCTCTCTTCCTTCCCCCTCCAGAACGTGATCGATGGGGACCTGTGTGAGCAGTTCAATTCCATGGAGCCGAACAAACAGAAGAATGTGGCCGAAGAGCTGGACCGGACCCCACCCGAGGTGTCCAAGAAGCTGGAAGACATCCGCACACGCTATGCTTTCTGAGCAGCAGCTGGCAGGAGCAGAGCTGCTCGCTGGGCTCTTATGGATGCTCTTCCAAACATATTTGGGAGGAGGAATGTGCGTGCTTTCTCCCTTTTTAAATGTTGGTTTGCTCCTCTTGGTTTATGTTTCAAAGTAATGTGATTCCAGTAAATGCAGTATCAGATGTTAGGTCTCCCAGCACATCCCACTGCTTATGTGAAGGCTCCTGATGTTTTGGCTTCCAGCCAGAGATTTCCTCTTGGATAATGCCCAAGGAAGGGCTCACAGTGGCTGTTGGCCCCATGTCCTTGTTCCACCCTTGAGGATGCGGGAGCCCATGGGTGTCTTTGTGCTGACCTAGCAGATCCAACTGAGCCTTTGTGAGATGCAGTGGGTTTTGCAATTTCCCGGTGTTTTGGTAAAGGAAGCAGCTGTGGCTGCCAGGCCAGGCGAGTGGCGAGAAGCTCTGGGCTTTCACTAGCCCTGGGAGCAGCCGGTGGGAAGCTTGGGTGTGTGGAGTGTGTTACTGTCACACTTGTCTTGAATGTTTTCTTCGGAATTGCAAGGGGATTTTGGACTCCCCCTGACTGTTTTCTCTGTAAATAGAGTTTTGTACAATGTTGACTCTCTGGGGGTGGGGAAGAGTGAGGCCTGAGTCTGGGACTTGATTTGTTTCATAATACCGTTGGCAAGAGCAGTGTCTCCAGGCTGTGATTGTGAGCAGCACATGAAGAATAAAAGCCTGTTTTTTCACTAGCCGGGCTCTGGGGCTCCTCTCCTTCACAGCAGCTGTTACTGACCTGGCTGGAGGAATGTGCACACCCTCAGCCCCACACCCTGCCTGGATGCTGGAGCTGGGCCCGAGTGCAGCACTGTGTCCTGCAGCCAGAGCTGCTGCTCTCCAGCGTCACTCTGCCCTGGGACGCATGCAAAGCAGGGTACAGGGAGAAAGGGAGGAAAGGAAGGATCTTTCCCTCGCGGCTACTGTTTCTCCAGCCCTTCCAGGCACAGCTGCTGCTCAGGCCTCTTTACTGCCCTGCAATGCGGCTGCAGCTCTGAGAGGAGCAGCTGGCTCCCGGGGTAGCTGGGGGAGCGTTCCCCCTAGCCGGCTGTGCGGGCTTGCAGCTGGAGTTCGCCCATGCAGCAGGTGTTTCTGTCCCAGCTTTCATCCCTGGCTTGCTCCTGCCAGTGGGTTTGTCTGCGGAGCTGGAGCCTCCCTTGGTGCTTGTCATTCCATGAAGGAGCATGATCTCCTCCCCACCCAGGGCTGAGGAAGGTGGGTGGCCCCCAGCCCAGTGACGCATTCAGATGGACCGGACTGTGAATTCTCCGGCCTGTGTGCTGCATGGGGTGAATCACAAAATCATAGAATCGCTTGGTTGGAAAAGACCTTTGAGATCATTGAGTCAAACCCTACCTGTCCACTACCGAACCAGATCCCTGAGCACCTCATCTCCCATCTTTAATACCCCTAGGAGTGGTGACAAGTCACCTCCCTCTGGCAGCCTCTGCCAGCGCCTGAGAACCCTTTTGGTGAAGTCGTTTTCCCTGATGTCTAATCTCAACCTGCCCTAGTGCAACTTGAAGCTGTTTCCTCTCGTCCTCTTGCACGCAGAGACCAACCCCTACCTCTCTACAACCTCTCTGGGAGCTGTAGATGGTGATAAGATCTCCCCTCAGCCTCCATTTCTTTAGGCTAAACACACCCCTGTCCTTCAGCCACCGTGGGTTGGGGCTCTCCAGCCCCTTCCCTAGCTTCATTCCCCTTCTCTGGACGTGCTCCTCACTGTCTGCCTTGTAGGAAGGGGCCCAAAACTGAGCACAGGATTCAAGACGTGCCCTCCTGCCCCGTCCTTTGCCCCCTTCTCTGCTTTCCTGCTTCCCCTTGTCCCTGCGGGGCCCTGCTGGCAGGGGTTTGCCCACTGCTGCTCCCTTTGGCACCCAGGTCCTCCCCCGCCCCCTCCTCTGCCTGCAGGCGAAGGGCTCCCTGCTCCCTTCCTGGGAATGGCTGTGACAAGACAGTGATAAATAAAAGCTCAGGGCGTCCAGCCTGGGCTTGTCAGGGATGTGGGGCTCCCAGTTTCCCTGCTTCTCCCCTGCAGAGTGATGCCTGCTCCGGGTTTGGGGAGCGCGTCCAGGAAAGCTCCTGCAGAACTTGCTGGTGGGTGTGTCGGTAGCCCTAAGGCTGAGATCACACTTCGGGGAAGCTCAGGCTGTTCCCAAACTGCTTCCAAGGAAAAGGGGTTTCCTTCCTTCGCTGGGACTTCATAAATAACCTGTTTCCAGCACAAGGTAAAGCCTGGGAGCGGGGTGAGCTCCAGCCTGGAGAGGCTGGTGGGATGTTCTGGAAGCAGGGTGAGCCTCAGCCTGGAGAGGCTGGTGGGATGCTCTGGGAGCAGGGTGAGCCCCAGCCTGGAGGAATGGATGGGATGTTCTGGGAGCAGGGTGAGCCCCAGCCTGGAGGAACTGTTGAGCTGCTCCGAGAGGAGCGAAGCCCCAGCTCCCTCCATCTGCCTGGCTCCAAGCGGTGGCCACACCACAGGGGGTTTCTCCCAGTCCTCCTGGTCCAACCACAGCTGCAGGGCTCTGCGATCTTGCTGATGCGCATGGGAGCAAAGCCAAATGCTGGGGCTGTTTGCCTTGGTCTTGCACCAGGGGTGATTTCCAGCCTGGCAAAGCCAAGGAGGACAAACTGCCTCCAGCGCGGTGCCGCGCGGCTCTGTGCTTCCCCTTCTCTTCCTCGCCTCGTCCCGGCTGCCAAGCTGATGGCTACGTGGGCAGGGAATGATATTAAATGGCTTCCTCTATCGCCTGCAGCAGATACGGGCAAAATCCCTGCGGACACGGAGAGAGGAACCGGACCAGCTCCTTCCCCTGCTTGGCATCTTAGCTCCAGGCTGGAGCTGGGAGGGAGGCGAGAGCGGTGCCCGGGATCTGGCCTGGGCCAGGGGAGCTTGGCAGGAGAGCCACCGCGGCCCTGTCTCCGTGCCAGGGGAATCCCAGTGCGCTCTCCTCGCATACAGAAGCGCATTCCTTCCCACGCGTTTCCCTGGGAGCGCTGACCCGCTCTTTGATAGCTGGTTTCTCTCGCCGACCCCTTGGCCGCCCGGCAGCCCCGAGCGCAGGGGTGGCTGGCTCTCCCGAGGGGATTTTTGGAGCAGCAAGGGGGACGGTGTCCCATCCTGCCTGTCCCCACTGCTGGCAGGGATTCAGCCTTGAAGCATCCTGGGAAACCGCTGCAGCCTTGGGCCGGAGGGAGCAGGGAGTCCTGCTGGCCTGGAGACAGTCAGGGATCCCCCAGTCCCTCTGGAATCGGCTGCACAGCCCCCCCTACCCCCAGCTTGGCTCTTGCACCGGCGCTTGCTGGGAGAGGCTGGTCTGACCCCTGCTCTGAGTCCCCCAAAATGCATCCGTGGTTGCCCAGCCCAGTGAGCACCGTGGGGCAGCCGGCCGGGAGATCCCAGACACCCCGGGGGAGCAGAGTGGCCTGAGGACACCGCGGGCACCGGGCTGTGTTGGGGGAGCACCAGGGGACACGCTGCGGCGCCGGCCCAGCACCCCGAGGGGCAGAGGGACAGGGGGCGAGGGGACCCGGGCACCCCACGGGCACCACACCGGGTAGCCAAGCACCGGGGGAGAGCGAGGATGGGGGAGCCAAGCACCCCAGAGAGCAGGGAGGGACCCAGGAGAGCTCTGAGCACCTTGGGGACACCCAGCTGGGCTAGCCAAGCATCCTAAGGACACCCAGCTGGGCTGGACAAGCACCTTGGGGACACCCAGCTGGGCTAGCCAAGCAACCTCGGGACACCCAGCTGGGCTAGCTGAGCACCTTGGGGACACCCAGCTGGATAAGCCAAGCACCTTGGGGACACCCAGCTGGGCTAGCTGAGCACCTTGGGGACACCCAGGTGGATAAGCCAAGCACCTTGGGGACACCCAGCTGGGCTAGCTGAGCACCTTGGGGACACCCAGCTGGGCTAGCCAAGCACCTCGGGGACACCCAGTTGGATAAGCCAAGCACCTTGGGGACACCCAGCTGGGCTAGTCGAGCACCCTGGGGACGCCCAGCTGGGCTAGCCGAGCACCTCGGGGACACCCAGCTGGGCTAGCCGAGCACCTCGGGGACACCCAGCTGGGCTAGCCGAGCACCCTGGGGACACCCAGCTGGGCTAGCCGAGCACCTGGCCAGGGTTACCGATCACCCCGAGGACTCGGGTCAGAGGTTACCCATCACCCCGGGGACAGGTCAGGGGTTCCCAGCCGGGGCCCCCGAGCCCCGGGGCCGGGCGGTCGGTGCGGGGCGGTCTCTCGGTGCCGCTGCCGCCCGGCCCCGCCCGCCGCCCGCACCGCCCCCCGCCCGCCCCGGGACCGCGGCCGCCGCCCCGCCCGGAGCGCGCAGGTGGGGAGGGGGTCGGGGCGGGACGGGGGCGCGGGGCTGGGGGATGCGGGGGCCGGGGCTGGGGGCTCAGGGGGTGAGAGATGCGAGGGTCGGAGTCGCAGGGGCTGCGGGAGCTGCGAGGGTCGGGGATTCAGGCGCTCAAGGGTGCGGGGCTGGGGCGTCAGGGGCTGAGGGACGCGGGGGTCGGAGAGGCAGGAGCTGCAGGGGCTGCGAGGGTTGGGGCTGGGGGCTGCGGGGCTGGGGGCGTGGGGACGTGGAGATCGGAGTTGCAAGGAGCTGCGGGGGCTGCGAGGGTCAGGGATGAGGGGCTTAAGGGGCTGAGGGATGCGGGGGTCGGAGCTGCGGGGCTGGGGTTCAGTGCAGGGGGCTGCAGGAGCTGTGGGATTGGGATGAGGGGGTCGGAGCGCAGGAGCTGCAGAGGCTGCGAGGGTCAGGGATGCGGGGCTGGGGGCTTCAGGGGCTGAGGGATGCAGGGGTCAGGGATGCGGGGCTGGGGGCTTCAGGGGCTGAGGGATGCAGGGATCAGGGATGCGGGGCTGGGGGCTTCAGGGGCTGAGGGATGCGGGGGTCAGAGCTGCAGGAGATTCAAGGGCTGTGAGGATTGGGGCAGGGTGCTGTGAGGCTGGGGGCGTGGGGTTCGGGGCAGGGGGCTGCAGGAGCTGCAGAGGCTGCGAGGGTCAGGGACGCAGGGGTGAGGGATCTGGGGATCGCATCTGCAGGAGATTCAGGGGCTGCGGGAGCTGTGGGATTGGGGGCCTGGGGGTCAGAGTTGCAGGAGCTGCTTGGGCTGCGGAGGTCAGGGATGCAGGGCTGGGGGCTTCAGGCACTCAGGGGTGCGGGGATCAGAGCTGCAGGAGCTTCAGGAGCTGCGAGTGTCGGGGCTGGGGGGGTCACAGCCGCGGGGGTCAGGTCTGCGGGGCTCCCTCCCTGCACGAGGGGACACAGCAGGTGGGTGGCTCCCAGTATGGACGTGGGTGGCCCCTCTATGTGGGGACATGGGATGGAGACATGGCCCAGGACACACTTTGCATGGAGATGCGATGTGGGGACACGGGAGGGACCCCGATTGTACCGGGTGGTGTCATGGCCCCTTTGCTTGGGGATGTGTGATGGGGACATGGTGTGGGGATGTGGTGTGGCCTCTTCTGCGTGTGCCACACTGTGTGAGGACACAGCGATCCCACCGCTGTGGAACGGGGACACGCTGCAGTCCCCTTCCCGTGGGGTGACAGGGTGGGTAGTGGCACGGCCTCCCTGGCTGGGGCACGGTGACACACTGTGCTCCCCTCTGCGTGGGGACCCACTGTGAGGTGGCCTGGCCACTTTGCTCCTTGCCCGAGCTCCCGCTGAGGCCGGACAAACTCATTGCTGGGATAACGGGGCTGGGCTGGGCCTCCCCACCCTGAAAATCCCCCAGGGCGGCGCTGGGGAAACCTGGGTAGCCCTGCCCTGAGCGGGACACAGACACCTGCAGCTCCACGGGCACCCAGAGCCGTCCCCGTCCCGCAGCCCTGGGTGCGGAGCGGGTGCCCTGCGGGGGCTGCAGCCAGGGTCTCTCCCCCCAGATCCCCTCTTGCAGCGCAGGGGGGTCCCGCACCACCAGAACACGTCCTGCCGGCACCCTGTGATGGCCCTGGGACCAGCTGGAGAGGAGAAGCCAGCGGGGACGGAGAGGGACTGATCCCCCATCCATGGCAGGGGGCAGCTGCCTGGGGCTACAGGAGAGTGGCCCAGCGCCCGGGACATGCACCCGTCCCTCGTCCCCTCGACACACGCGTCGCTGCCCAGGAGGCTCCCGCTGAGCCCGGGCCATGTAGGTGCAGCCCAGACTCTGCCGCCGGCCGCCGTCACCATGCAGCAGGGCTACGCCGCCGTCCTCTGTGAGTCCCGCTCGGGGTGATGGGGCAGCCTCAGGGGTCACCGGGCACGGGGGCTGATGCCGCTTGCTGTCGCTTGCCCAGGTGTCCTGGCGGTGCTGGGGCTGGAGGCCGCTGCCCCTGGAGAATGCGAACTGACCCGCCTGCTGCAGGACAAGCTGCAGTACGAGATGCGCCTGCAGTACATGGTAACCCCGGGTTTGAGGGCTGGGGAGGCACGTGGTGTCGCAGAACCCCAGTTAGCTCTGGGGGTGCATGTGGGCAGGGGCTGGGAGATGGGGGGTGATTCATATTTTTTTTTACTGGAGGCAACTGGTGCCAAACGGTGTCCAGAGCCGCTCATGCTGGTTCATCTGGGAGACCTCATTGCTCTCCACAGCCACCTGAAAGGAGGTTGTGGAGAGCAGGGAGCTGGGCTTTTATCCCAAGTGACAGGGGACAGGATGAGAGGGAATGGCGTCAAGCTCCACCAAGGGAGGTTCAGGCTGAACATTAGGAAAATATTTCACACAGAAAGGGTCACTGGACCCTGGAACAGCTGCCCAGGGAGGGGATTGAGTCACCTTCCCTGGAGGTGTTTAAGGGACGGGTGGACGAGGTGCTGAGGGACATGGTTTAGTGATTGATGGGAATGGTTGGACTCGATGATCCTGTGGGTCTTTTCCAACCTAGTGATTCTATGATTCTATGATGAACTGTGGTTGACCACATCAAAGGGCTTTTCCACGGGTTCCCTGGGGTCACACTGTGGGATATTGTCTCACTTTACTCTTCTCCACCTTGCCAGAAACACTACTTCCCTATCGACTACATGGTCCAGGTCCAGTATGAAGAGGTGCTGAGGCCAGCGAATATCACCCGCCTGGTAGGATGGCAGCAGGGGACAGCCCTGGGATGGGGACAGCTCTATGATGGGGGCAGCACTGGGATGGGACAGCACTGGGACCCGCAGGGATGGCGTGAGTCTCACCCAAGGGCACCCTCTTCCCCGCAGCGCAATGGGACGGTGTCGGAGGCAGCGCTTCGGTACCTCTGGTTCCACGTCAGCTCCCAGGCGGTGCTGAGGATCCACGAGGTGCTGCCAGAGAAGCACCCGTCCTGGAAGTACACCCGGGAGCTGTGCCAGCTCTTCGACGCCTTGGGCAAGGAGTACAGCAAGTACCGGCAGGTGAGGAGGAGCAGGGGCTCCCGGACCCCCAGCCTGGCTGCACGCTCACATGCAGCCTGGCACCCCCCTTGCAGGGTGCGTGCACACTCGATGGGTGAATGCACCAGCGTGCAAACACGTGTGGTGTGTGTGCTCACAGGATGGGCGAGCACCCAGTGCCCGTGCATGCAAACACGCGGTACATGCTTCCATGGCGCAGGTGCAGGCGTGGGGGGCACCCCTGGGCAGGGGCACCTGGGGAGAGCCGGGCTTGGGCAGGCACAGGTTGGCACTCGGGATGGGGGGGCAAGGGGTGCCCCACATCTGGCATTGGTGGTTCAGTGGTAGAATTCTCGCCTGCCACACGGGAGGCCCGGGTTCGATTCCCAGCCAATGCAACAGCTGCACTTTTTGCACCCCGGTGACACTTTGGGGAGACCTTTGGGGGCTGCCGGGACCCCTGTGTGGGCGCTCAGCACCCTGGCAACGCATCCTTGGTGGAGCAGAGCCTGTGCCCTCGGGTGCTTGGTGACAGCAAGCGACCCTGGCTGCCCTGGAGGCCACTGGGTTGGTGGCATTGACCATCCCTGGCTCAGTGGCACAGAACGGGCTCTGCTTTTGTGGCAATGCCAGTCCGCGGCTGGGCAACAATGAGTCAGCCGGGCTCAGGAGTGTCTCTCACTTAGTGGCTGTGTGGGTCTCTGGCTCTATGGCAGTGAGCTCAGTGTCAGCTGGTTTTAGGTGCTGGGCAAGGGTGTCTTGTCACTGCTAGGTCATCAGTGCAAAACTGGAATGTGTCAGAGCTGTCCTGTGCCCTGGGGCAGGTGTTGCAGCCCCTGCGAGAGGAGAGGGAGCTTGGCTCATCTGCGTGGTCAGAGTGTTAACTCTGAAGCCTACTGAGAGCAGTGGGTTGTTGGAGGAGCTGTGTGAGGCAGCAGGTGAGGAGGTGGCAGGGCTGGAGGCAGCATGCGAGCTGTGTCGGGGCTGTGTGCGAGGGGGTCCCAGCGGGCAGGATCCGTCCCTGCTGCTCCCCCCAGGGGTTTGGGGCCGTGGGGCAGGGCCGTGGGGTGCCCCACATCTGGCATTGGTGGTTCAGTGGTAGAATTCTCGCCTGCCACGCGGGAGGCCCGGGTTCGATTCCCGGCCAATGCAACAGCTGCAGCTTTTGCGACCTCAGGGGCTGCTCCCTGGGGTGCCACCTTGGCCCCAGCCCTGTCACCCTGTGGGGCTGCCCAGGCTTTGCGGTGGCAGCACCGGCGCTGTAGAGACTGTGCCTGCTGTGGTGGCCTTGGGGACAGGGAGAAGCTCTCTGCCATCCTCGTGGCACCTCGGCAGCCCCAGAGGGGCAAAAGCTGCAGCTGCTGCTTTGGGGGGGGATGGAACCCAGTTGAGATGGTTTGGTGATGGGAAGTGTCTCTGCTGGTGGCAATGGGTTCCTGGCTTGGTGGCACTGGGGGGCCCATCTCTGCTGGTGGCACTGGGGGTCCTGGCTTGGTGTCACGGAGGTCCCATCTCTTCTGGAGGCACTGAAGTCCCATTTCTGCTGGTGGAACTGGGGATCCTGACTTGGTGTCACTGGGGTCCCATGTCTGCTGGTGGCACTGAGGGTCCTGGCTTGGTGGCACCGGGGTCCCATCTCTCCTGGGTGGCACTGGGGGTCCTGGCTCAGTGGCAATGATTCCACGATTCTACGACTTGGGCTGCACGTGTCCCTGCTCTGGTTGGGGCTGGGAGGTGCTGCTGAGCCCGGAGGCAGCTGAGTTTGGGTGCTGGGTGGAGTGACCTGGGCTCTCCAGGTGAACCCAAAGTGTGTCTGGGTCTTCCAGTGCCCTGGGGCAGGTGTTGCAGCTCCTGCGAGGGGAGAGGGAGTTTGGCTCATCTGCGTGGTCAGGGTGTTAACTCTGAAGCCTACTGAGAGCAGTGGGTTGTTGGAGGAGCTGTGTGAGGCCGCAGGCCGAGAAGGTGGCAGAGCTGGAGGCAGCATGCGAGCTGTGTCGGGGCTGTGTGCGAGGGGGTCCCAGCGGGCAGGATCCATCCCTGCTTCTCCCCCCAGGGGTTTGGGGCCGTGGGGCAGGGCCGTGGGGTGCCCCACATCTGGCATTGGTGGTTCAGTGGTAGAATTCTCGCCTGCCACGCGGGAGGCCCGGGTTCGATTCCCGGCCAATGCAACAGCTGCACTTTTTGCACCCTTGGTGACCATTTGGGGGCTGCTCCCTGGGGTGCCACCTTGGCCCCAGCCCTGTCACCCTGCGGGGCTGCCTTGGGGACAGGGAGATGCTCTGTGACCTCCCCATGGGCACCGCCGGAGGGGCAAAAGCTGCAGCTGCTGTGTTGGAGGGGATGGAACCCAGTCGAGATGGTTTGGTGATGGGGAGCATCTCTGCTGGTGGCACTGGGGTTCCTGGATGGAGCCCAAGTCATAGAACCATGGAATGGTGTGGGTCGGAAGAGACCTCAAAGTCCACCCAGTTGCAACCCCTGCCATGGACAGGGACACTTCCCACTGGATCAGGGGCTCCAAGCCCCATCCAACCTGGCCTTGGAAACTCCAGGGATGAGGCAGCCACCACTGCTCTGGGCAACCTGGGCCAGGGTCTCCCCCACCTCATCACGACAAACTTCATCCTAATGTCTAATCTAAACCTTCCCCCCTCAAATTTAAAGCCATTCCCCCTCGTCCTATCACTCCAGGCCATTGTAACAAGTCCCTCTCCGGCTTTCCTGGAGCCCTTTCACTACTGGAAGCTGCTCTAAGGTCTCCCCGGAGCCTTCTCTTCTCCAGGCTCAGAGCCAGGAGGAGGATCTGGGGCTGCTTTGGCTGCTCTGGCCACAACCAGCCCCGGGAGCTTGGGGAGGGGGCGAGGGCCTCTCGCTGAGCCACCCGTGCCAGATGTTGGACTGCACCCCTGACAGCAGCCAGCACTCCAGCTGCTCCTGAACCAGTGTCCCCACTGTCACCAAGCAAGAGACACTCATTGCCACCAAGCCAGGATCCCCAGTGCCACCAGCAGAGATGGGACCTCAGTGCCACCAGTCCAGGAGCTCCAGTGCCACAGCAGAGAAGGGATCCCCAGTGCCAACAGCAAAGATGGGACCTCAGTGCCACCAGTCCAGGAGCTCCAGTGCCACAGCAGAGAAGAGATCCCCAGTGCCACCAGCAAAGATGCTCCCCATCACCAAACCATCTCGACTGTATTCAATTCCCTCCAACGCAGCAGCTGCAGCTTTTGCCCCTCCGGGGGTGTCCTCGGAGAGGGTGGAGAGCATCTCCCTGTCCCTAAAGCAGCTCCTCTCCCTGTCCCCAAGGCCACCACAGCAGGCATGGTCCCTGCAGCGCCGGTGCTGCCACTGCAGAGACTGGGCAGCCCCACAGGGTGACAGGGCTGGGGCTAAGGTGGCACCCCAGGGAGCAGCCTCTGAGGTCCCTGGGGGTGCAAAAAGTTCAGCTGTTGCATTGGCCGGGAATCGAACCCGGGCCTCCCGCGTGGCAGGCGAGAATTCTACCACTGAACCACCAATGCCAGATGTGGGGCACCCCACGGCCCTGCAGCTGCTGTGTTGGAGGGGATCGAACCCAGTAGAGATGGTTTAGTGATGGGGAGCGTCTCTGCTGGTGGCACTGGGGATCCTGGCTTGGTGGCACTGAGGTCCCATCTCTACTGGTGACACTGAGGTCCCAAATCTGCCTGTGGCACTGGGAATCCTGGCTTGGTGGCACCATGCGGGCAGCATTTTGGAGGAGCTGGGGGCTGGCTGAGCCCGGAGGGAGCTGAGTTTGGGTGCTGGGTGGAGTGACCTGTCCCTGGCGGGTCACCTGTCCCAGGTGAACCCAACGTGTGTCTGGGTCTTAAAGTGCCCTGGGGCAGGTGTTGCAGCTCCTGCGAGGGGAGAGGGAGTTTGGCTCATCTGTGTGGTCAGGGTGTTAACTCTGAAGCCTACTGAGAGCAGTGGGTTGTTGGAGGAGCTGTGTGAGGCAGCAGGTGAGAAGGTGGCAGGGCTGGAGGCAGCATGCGAGCTGTGTCGGGGCTGTGTGCGAGGGGGTCCCAGCGGGCAGGATCCATCCCTGCTTCTCCCCCCAGGGGTTTGGGGCCGTGGGGCAGGGCCGTGGGGTGCCCCACATCTGGCATTGGTGGTTCAGTGGTAGAATTCTCGCCTGCCACGCGGGAGGCCCGGGTTCGATTCCCGGCCAATGCAACAGCTGCACTTTTTGCACCCTTGGTGACCATTTGGGGGCTGCCAGAGCCCTTGTTGTTGGCACTGTAGGTCTCTGGCTCTGTGGCACTGAGCCCAGCGGGATCTGTGTGCTGGGCAAGGGGGACCTGTCACTGCTGGGTCACCAGAGTGAACCTGAAGTGTATCCGAGTTGTCCTGTGCCATGAGGCAGGTTCTGCAGCCTCTCCAAGGAGATTGTGCTTTGCTCTGTTGTCTCATCTGTGTTAACTCTGAAGCGTAATGACAACCCTCCCTTGATGGAGGTGAAGTCCGAGCACCAGAAGAAGTGCTCCCATGGCGGAAGCCCAACAATCAGAATGTCCACTGGTGTGTCCCCCTATCTGTGGAGGTTTCAGAGCTGTGGATTTTACATCCCAATGTCCCTGGGAAGAGACTTAGGTGACACTTTACTGACCTGTTCCTGCAGACAGATGTGGAGACAGTGGTGGCTGACCTGGTGAAACTGGTCTACAGCGCGGATGCCAAGAGCCGGAGGAAGGCCGTGCGCCCCAAGGCTCTGCTGGACAACTGCCTCAAGGTCATGCGGATGCTCTACGGGGCGCCCTGTGAGTGGGGACCGGGGTGGGCGTGGGCCTTGGGGAACAGAGGTCCTGTCCCACACGGTGATGCCCGTCCTATCTCCCCAGGTCGGTGGGAGTTCACCTAACGCCGCAGAAGAACCCTTGCTCGATGCCTCCTCCTTGCCCTGGAGCCTGGGACGCTGCCTCTGCTCTGTCCCCGCTCAGCAGAGCCCCTCGGGGGCACCAAGGAAGATGCAAAGCGGGGTTGGGGGTGGGGAAATGCCACCCCATCTGAGACCAAACACCTGCCCTGCTGGGGCTGTAGGACTGCTCTCGACCATGGGTCGGCCAATCTGGAATGCCAGGCACCTTCTGCAGGGGTCTCAGATGCAGCCCCCGCAGGCAGGAGGCTGCAGGGGTACTCACTGCCCTGCCCACAGTGAGGGCATCACGCGGTCCTTCTCATCTGTATTTTCTCCTCAGCTTTCATTAAACACCAGTTAACTCTAGCGTTGCAGCTCAGCTTCCAACCAGGTTCTGGGAGCCTCCAACCTTACCTGAAATAAAGGACCAGCAGAGAGAACCACAGCTGCCTCTGCTGCCTCATTTGGGGTGTCAGTGCCCCCCCGCTTCACAGGGAAGATATTCGCCCCGATATAGGGACCCCCAGAGCCGCCTCTGTCAGCCCTGGCTGCTTCCCCAGAAAGAAAACATCTGGATTTGTTTGTTGTGCTTGGTGGCGCCGTGTGGGCAGCATTTTGGAGGAGCTGGGGGCTGGCTGGCTGCCTCCTTCTTCTCCTCCTTATCCTTCTCCTCCTCCTCCTCCTCCTTCTCCTTTTCCTCCCCCTTCTCCTTTTCCTCCCCCTTCTCCTTTTCCTCCTCCTGCTCCTCTCCTCCTCATCCTTATCCTTATCCTTCTCTTCCTCCTCCTCCTCCTTGTCCTCCCCCTTCTCCTTTTCCTCTCCTCCTCCTTCTCCTCTCCTCCTCCTTCTCCTCCTCCTCCTCCTTCTCTTTTCCTCCTCTTCCTCTTCCTCCTCTTCTTCTTCCTCCTTCTTCTTCCTCCTTCTTCTTCCTTCTCCTCCTTCTTTTTTCCTCCTTTTCCTCCTTTTCCTCCTCTTCCTCTTCTTCCTCCTCCTCCTTCTTTTCCTCCAACCCCCTTCGTGTCTAGTTCACATTTATATAAAGCCTACCCAGAGCTCCTGTAAAGCCTACCAACTGTGATCTGCCAGCTGATCAAGGGCTTTAATTCAAGGAACTCCTCACCCACCCCTGCTGGCTTTAACAAATACCCTACAGGTGGTCCCAGGGCTGAACTCCCACCTCCCGCTCCCTCCTATCAAGCGTGGGAAGGATCCCTTGTGTTCCTCCACCGTGGGAAAACTGAAGCTGCCCCAGTGAAATGACCTCGGCTGGGCTTCCCAGAGCATCCCCGCAGCAAACGATTGGGCTCGAGTCTTGCCAAAGCTCTGCAATTCCACCCCAAGCACCCACTTGAGATGCAACTTCTTTTTTTTTTTTTTTCCAGTTACTTTTTTGAGGGATGGCTTCAAAAAATGTCATCTGGGAGCAGCCATGGAAATGTGCTCATGTGATGGGGAATCAGAGCCTGTTTGGGATATCTTGTGATGTACCAAGAGGTGGGATGGATGCAGGGAGGGTCAGCCCAGGGTGAGGTGCTGAGGTCCCAAAAGACTTCCCTAGGGACAGGCTGGAACTTGGAAGATGCTCCTGCTGTGAAACACCCTGCAGCTGGAAAAGGGAGAACCTTTGCTGGGCTTGAACCAGCAGGAAAATAACCCCGTCAACATCCTTGGGATGGGCATGGAAAGGCCAGCTGCTCCTGGGGTGCTGGGTTTAGCAGGGACAGAGCTGGGAGGAGGTAAGGATGCCCCATGCCTGTGGTTTTGGGGCTGTCCAGGACACACCAGGGCCCTAGAACCCTTCTAGGTCCTAAAGGGATCCAAGGGGATCATGGGGGTTGTAGAGTGGTCCTAGAAGACCCTAAAAGGGTCCCGGGGCTATCTAGAATGGTCCGAGGAGTCGTAGAAAGCCTTAACAGGGTCCTAGGGGGCTCTAGAGGGTTCCCAGGTGAACTAGAGTAGACCTAGAAGACACTAAAGGGGACCAAGGGGGCTCTTGAGGGTTCCTGGGAGTCCTACAGTGGTCCTAGAGGACCCTAAAAGGGTCCCGGGAGTCTCTAGATAGGTCCTCGGGGTCTGAAAAGGGTCATAGAAAGCATTAAGGAGGTCCCAGGTGGGCTCTATAGGGTTCCTGGGCATCCTAGAGTAGTTCCAAAAGGCCCTAGTGCGGTCCCAGCCGTCTCTAGAGGGTTAACGGGTGACCTAGAGTTGTCCTAGAAGGCCCTAAAGGGGTCCCAGGGGGTCCTAGAGGCATCCTAGAGGGTCCTAGAGTTCCTGGGGCTCCTAGAGGGTCCTAGAAGGCCCTAAATGGGTCTCTAGATGGGTCCCGGGCATCCTAGAAGGGTCGCAGAAAGCCTTAAAGGGGTCCAAGGGGGCTCTAGAGCGTTTCTGGTAGTAGTAGAACGGTCCAAAAAGGCCCTAAAGGGGTCCTGGGGGTCCTAGAGGCATCCTGTGGGGCTCTAGAAGGGTCCTGAGGGTCCTAGAGGGGTCCTGTGGCTCTCTAAAAGGATCTTGCAGGTCCAAGAGAGGAACGGGAGGGACTGAGAGCGAGTGGGAGGAACTGGGAGGGGAACTGGGAGGAACTGGGAGGGGAACTGGGAGGGAATGGGAGGGGGAATGGCAGGAGACTGGGAAGCCGACTGGAAGGGGGAATAGAAAGGACTAGGAGTGGGAATGTGAGGGAATGAGAGGGGGAACGGGAGGGAAAGGGAGGGACTGGGTGGGGGAATGGGAGGGACTGGGAGGGGGAATGGAGGGGGCGCCTTAAAGGGGTCCTAGGGGCTCTAGAGGGGTCCTAGAAAGGTCAGAGAAAGCCCTAGTGGGGTCCAAGTGGTCTCTAGAATGGTCCTAGGGGTCCTAGAGAGGTCATAGAAGGACCTGAAAGGGTCCCAGGTGGCTCTAGAGGGGTCCGTGGGGGTCTCTAGGTGGATCCTGATGATCCTAGAATGGTCCTAGACTGTCTTAAATGGGTCCTGGGGGGCTCTAGATAGGTCCTTCAGGTCCTAGAATGGTTCTAGAAGGCCTTAAAGGGGACCCAGGGGCCTCTAGAGGGTTTTAGGGGTCTTAGGTTCTAGAAGGCCCTAACTGGGTCCCAGGGTTCCCTACAGGGGTCCTGGCATTCTCTAGATTGATCCTGGGGGTCCTAGAAGGGTCCTAGAAGGCCCTAAATGGGTCCTGAGGGTCCTAAGGGGCTCCTGTAGGTCTCCAAAGGGTCCTGCATGTCCAAACGGGGTCTTAGAAGGCTCTAAAGGGGTCCCAGGGGATTCTAGAGGGGCTGTGGGGGTCCTAGCATGGTCCTAGAAGGCCCTGAAGTGGTGCTGAGGGTCCTAGAAGAGTCGTAGAAAGCCTTGAAGGGATCCCGGGGGTCTCTAGAGGTTTTGGAAGGATGGAGATTAATTTTACGCTTCCTAACATGAAAGTAACTCAATTGTTCGCTCCTGCTTGAGCAAGAGTGGGGATGCGGTGCCCTCTGCTGCTGTGCTGGGATGGGAAATGGGGATAAATGGGATGGGTTGGAGGAGAGGAGGGAATTGGCCCTTTGCTGCCATGGTGGAGCTGCCTTGGAGTGAGGGACTGCACAGGGGCCTTCAGGGAGAGAGGTGCCGCGGGAAGGGATCATAGAATCACCAGGTTGGAAAAGACCCACCGAATCATCGAGTCCAACCATTCCTACCAATCACTAAACCATGTCCCTCAGCACCTAATCCACCCATCCCTTAAACACCTCCAGGTGTCTCAACCCCCTCCCTGGGCAGCCTGTTCCAGTGCCCAGTGACTCTTTCCGTGAAATATTTTTTCCTAATGTCCATCCTGAACCTCCTCTGGTGGAGCTTGAGTCCATTCCCTCTTGTCCTGTCCCCTGTCACTTGGCAGAAGAGCCCAGCTCCCTCCTCTCCACAACCTCCTTTGAGGTAGTTATAGAGAGCAATGAGGTCTCCCCTCAGCCTCCTCTTCTCCAGGCTAAACACCCCCAGCTCTCTCAGTCGCTCCTCATAAGATTTGTTCTCCAGCCCCTTCACCAGCTTGGTTGCTCTTCTCTGGACTCGCTCCAGAGTCACAACATCCTTCTTGTGGTGAGAGGCCCAGAACTGAACACAGGATTTGAGGTTTGGTCTCACCAGTGCTGAGTACAGAGGGAGAAGAACCTCCCTGGACCTGCTGGCCATGCCGTTTCTGATCCAAGCCAAGATACCATTGGCCTTCTTGGCCACCTGGGGCACTGCTGGCTCCTGTTCAGTCGCTGTCAACCAACACCCCCAGGTCTTTCTCCTCCAGGCAGCTTTCTAGCTTCTATGGGGAAGGGGTGTCCGCAGGGAAGATGTCTCTATGGTGAAAGAATGTCCTGGGAAGGGATGTCCATGGGGAAGGAGTGTCCCTAAGGAAGGGATGTCCATGGGGGGCGCTGCCAGCAAACCTCCAGCACAGCCCTCATTATGCATTTACCTATGCCAAGAGAAAAAACCCCAAACATTAAATATACAAATATATATTTTTTACACTATATGGGACACCAGCACTCAGCCCCCCTCTGCCCCCTTGGCCAGGTTGGGTTGGTGGCACCCCCAGGCGCTGCATTTCCCAGCATGTCCCGGTGCTGACCCCGCTGTGTCCCACACCAGCACCCCCCCTATCTTGCCCTGGGGGTCCAGGCAGGCGGCAAAGAGGTGCTGGGGTGGCCTGGGCTGTTCCAGGCAGACCATCTGCAGCCCCAGCCCTGCATCGCAGCCGATCAGCAGGACACTACCCATGGCGACCCCTTCCATCTCTTCCATCCCCACTGCTTGTCACAGCTGGTTGTGCCACTGGTTTGGCAATCAGCATCGGTAGTTTGGGAGGTGGCAGCACAGGTTCTGTGCCAGGAAGGGTGGAGGTGGTGCGAGGCAACACCTGCACCCCTCTTCCTGGAGGGGCCGGGGCAGAGTGATCAAAGAACCATAAAATCATGGAATGGTTCAAATGGACCTCAAAGCCCATCCTGTTCCACGGGCAGGGACACCTCCCACTGGATCAGGGGCTCCAAGCCCCATCCAACCTGACTTTGAACACCTCCAGGGATGGGGCAGCCATAGCTTCTCTGAGCAACCTGGGCCAGGGCCTCCCCACCCTAATAGTGAAGAAATTCTTCCTAATGTATAATATTAATCTTTCCCTCTCCCATTTAAAGCCATTCCCCTTCACTCCATCACTTCACGCTCTTGTAAAACGTCCCTCCCCATCTTTCCTGCAGCCCTTTTTTACTGGAAGCTGCTCTAAGGTCTCCTCGGAGCCTTCTCTTCTCCAGGCTGAACACCCCAACTCTCTCAGCCTGGCCTCATAGCAGAGGTGTTCCTGCCCTTGAATCATCTTTGTAGCCCTTTGCGATGCTCTCCTGCATCCTGGGGTTCACCCATCACCTTGACCACAGGGATGTCTCACCCCCTCTCCCTGTACCCCACAGCACCCACCCTGCAGCCATGGGCACCCCAAAATAGTGAGAGGACCTTCCACTTGTCCCCCGTTATTGGGGTGACCCCCCCCCAAGCACCAGAACATCCATAGGATTGCAGGCGAGGCTATTAATTACAGTACAACCTTTATTAATACTGGAATCTTCACAGTGCATTCGTTACTTGTAGCAGTGACTATGGAAACTGGGAGGGGGGGGAACAGGTGGAAAAGAGGGGAATTACCACAAAAAAAAAAAAAAAAAGAAAGAAAAGAGGGAATGAAAGAAAAGAGAGAAAAACCTGGTGGAGGGACAGGGAGGGGGAAGCGTCGGCAGAGGCAGGAGCACGAGGGGAAATAAATTAAAAAAAAAAAAGGAAGAAAGGACCAAGTTAACAACAGCACCAGAAAAGTTACTTCAGTTGAAAGACAGGTTGGATTTTTTTTTCTTTTCCAAGGAATTTTTGTTTTCTGTACAAAATAAGAGACCCCCCTCCCTCCCCCAAACCCAAACATTTGTCACTTGGCATCAGCGGTTCTGGGCAGGAGAAGGGGTTGGGGGGGAACTAAATCGTTATTCCTAACGGGGAGGGAATGGGGGACTGCGATGCGACAGACAGCAGGGTGGGGGCTATGTACAGCGGGGGGCGAGGGGGGTTGTGCTTTCCTCCAGCCGCCAGCAGAAGTCAGCTGCTTGGCTTTGGGGGGGTCTGGGTGAACCCATCGTCCCCCAGACACCCCCCCAGTGGGAGCCTGTGCAGGGTCTGAGGGTGCTGAGGGAGAGGGATAGGGGGGATTGGAGCGGCTGGGGTGGTCCCCGGTGTTCCCCATGGCGGGGTGCAAAGCATCCTCAGTCCCCGTGTCCCCAAGATTGGAGGGGGCTGTGCTGTGTCCCCCTCCTCGCTGCTGCTCCTGCCCCATCAAATAGCCCCAACAGGCAGCCAGAGGAAGGGGGCAGAGCCTCCCCAGCTCCTGGTGCTGCCCCAGCCATGGCCCTGCTGGCACCGTCCCCTCTGCTGGGGCTGGGGACACCTGCCTGCACCTGGGGAGGGAGACGAGGAGAGGAACAAGGGAGGAATGAAAACAGACAAGAGGAAAAAACGAAAAAGAGGACAAAAAAGAAAGAGAAAAAAATGAATAAAGGGAGAAAAAAAAAGAAAAAAGAGAGGGCAGAAGAGGAAAGGAAGAAGAAAAGAAGAGAACAAAATGAGAAGAAAAAAGAGAAGTAAAAGAAAAAGAACAGAAAAAGAGGAAAGATGAAAAAGAAAATGAAAGAAAAACTGAATAAAGGAAAGAGAAACAAAAAGAAAGGAGAAAAAAGAAAGAGGAGAAGAGGAGAAACAAGAACAAAAAGAGAAGAAAAAGGAGATGAAAAAAGACAAGAAAAAGAACAGAAAAAGAGGAAAAATGAAAAAGAAAGTGAAAGTAAAAATGAATAAAGGAAAGAGAAACAAAAAAGAAAGGAGAAGAAGGGGAGAAGAAGAGGAAAAACAAGAACAGAAAGAGAAGAAAGAAAAAGAGAAGAAAAAGAAGAACAGAATAAAATAGAAGAAAAGGGGAAAAGAGAAGAAAGAGACTATGAGAAAAAGAAGAGAAAAAGAGTCAAAGGAAGTGAGTGAAAGAAAGAAGAATGAAGGAAAGATGCAATGAAAGGTCAAAGACCAGAAAGGAGAGAGGGGAGCAGAAAGCGGGTGCTGGCAGGTGGGGCTCCCAGGGAGGCGCAACAGGTGCCTCCCAGGATCCATCGGGTGAGCTCGTCCCCGCTGGCTGGGGCTTCATCACAATATCCGCGGGGCCGAGCGGTCGTTGGTGACGGTCCTGCGCAGGCGCACCCCGCGCCGGATGGCCACCAGCATGTCTTCAGCCGGGGGGTCCATGGAGGCTGCCGGGGGGGGTGCGGGGGTCTCCTCGCCGGGGCCGGACCCCACAAGGGCGGTGGGGAATGGAAACTGGCCTTCTCCCAGGGCGTGGGCACCGGCCACTAGCTCCCCGATCTTCTCCACCAAGCTGTGCCGGTTGGCGGCCAACTGTTGGTCCTCCTCTTCCTCGGCGGAGAGGTGCTGGCTGGCCCCGGGGTAGACGGAGATCTCCATGGCGCCACCACCCCAGGCGGTATTGGGAAGGCTCAGCCGCTTGGGAGAAGCTTTGGCAAAATCCAGAGGGTTTGGCGAGGCATCGTCGGTGTAGAAGACGCACTCTTCACTGCCCACCCGCGTGGGGCCAGTGTAGCCAGGGGAGTCGGGCACCGTGGGGGTCTTCACGGGGACGATGGGGGGTCGGATGGGGATGGGGCCGGCGTTGGAGAGGGTACGGCGAACCGAGGGCTTGGTGGAGGGCGTGCGGCGGATGGTGGCCACCCCTGGGGTGGTGCCAGCTGGTAGGTTGGTGCCGGTGGGCAGCCCGGCAGTGGAGGCGGGACGCTTGGTCTGGATCATCCGCCGGTAGTTCTGGGCGATGTTGCTGTTGCGCGGGATGGTGGAGGACTTGTCGAAGTCGCTCTGGGGGTCACACTCAACATCGCCGTTCACTGAGTAGCAGTCGTAGTCAGAACCTGGGGAGCGAGAAGCGGGCGGTGGGCAGCTCAGCTGGCACTGCCGAGCCAAACTGCTACCTCCGCAACGCAATCGCTGCCAGCCCCAACTGCTGCCACCACAAGCTCAACCCCCACCACTGCAGCACAATCCTAAACTGGCCCCAGCCACTGCTGGCATAACGTGCTCACCATCAAACCCAACCATCACCATCAGAAGACGACCACAATCAAGACGAACCATCACCATTGGAAGATACCACAATCAAGCCCAACCATCACCATCAGAAGGCAACTACAACCAAACCCAACTGTCACCACTGCAGTGTGATCACAACCAACCCCTGCATTGCCAATACGATGTGGTTACAGCCAAACTTGAGGCCGTCACAACTTGCCTCAGCCATCACCATCACACGCTCATGGTCAAAGCCAACCATCACTATCACAACCACCAGAATCACTACATGATCACGGCCAAACTCCACCATTGCCATCACACGCTCGCAACCGGCTCAGCCATCAACATGCCAGAACAACACCACTGTCCTTGGGGTAACCTGATGTCCAACCACCCCCTCTGCTGCCTTCACCCATCATCTGCTACCGTCCCTGCCTGCACCCAACCGCTGCTCACAAACACATCACTGTGAGCCATCACTAATCACACCCCGTGTGATGCTACCCGTTATCGTACTGCCTGGCACAACCGTACCGTCCAGACCCAACTGACACCCAAATAACCAGGAAACCTTGTGGTTACCATGTGGTATGATGTTTGTTGCACCCACCAAACGCCCAACATGCATTAAATCTTCACCCCACCAGTCCCTGTGCGAGATGACCACAGGCCAGTGCTATGAGCCTCAGCACATGCAGATGGACCTCAGGACAACCAAAGCTTCTGCCACGCCATTCCCTGTTACAGGTGCCATTTTGCGTGGCCCAGGGAGCCCCTTGCCACCACGAGGTGGGTACCTTGGGAAGGGATGGTGTCCTCGGAGCAGGAGGGGGTGGTGGTCTGTGTGCTGTAGCCGCTGGAGTACTGCAGAGAGTCCCGGCTGCTCTTCTGGTGCTCCAGGCTCAGCCCCCGGGTCAAGACCATGGCCAGGTCACTGGCGGCAGGGGACACCTCCTCCCCGTGCTGCAGGGAGAGAGGACACCATAGAATCACAGAATGGTTTGGGTTGGAAGGGACCTTAAAGATCATCCACTTCCACCTCCTGCCATCGGCAGGGACACCCTCCACTAGACCAGGCTGCCTAAGGGCTCATCCAACCTGGCTTTGAACATCTCCAGGGATGGGGCAGCCACAGCTTCCCTGGGAGACCTGGGCCAGGACCTCCCCACTCTCCTGGTGAAGAAATCCTTCCTTATGTCCAGTCTAAATCTTCCCCTCTCCATTTTATACCCGTTGCCCTGAGTTCTATCACCGCAAACCTTTGTGAACAGTCCCTCTCCAGCTTTCTTGTAGCCCCTTCCAGCACCCTGCTTGCTCTCAGGGGCCCCCCAGAAGCCCACCACCCCTCTGCTCTCCCTGCTGGAGCCGATACCTTGGCAGCAATCGTAGCCGGTGACATCCGGGGCCTGGGAGCATCCTCGCCACCCATGGCTGGGTACCCAGCGGCAGGCGAGCCCATCTCGGCTTCCCGCAGGTGCTCAACGCGGTCCTTGCGCCGCTGCAGGGTGGGGACCACGGGCTGGTCGTAGGGGCTGGCTTTGGACCAGTCCTGCAACAGGCAAGGCACCGGGTGATGCCAGGGACACCGGCCCAGGAGCAGAAAGCAGGGCAGGGGGGGAAATGGGGCAGGCACTGACTGGGGGGGGACCCATGTGTAAAATGCGACCCTGGTGGGACGGGGAACAGCGAGAGGGAGGGGAGGAAGAGGAGGGTGTTGCTGATGAAGGCTTCACCTTTCTGCCACCAGCCTGTGCCCTGGCGGCAGAGGAAGAACTAACCGAGGTCGGGGAGCTGCACTCGCTAACTGACTGGCAGGTTTCGGAGGCCTCTGAGGACGCCGAGCTGGAGGATTTCTGCTGTGCCAGGAGCCAGAGGGGAGAGAAGAGGCAGTTAGTGAGCACAGCCATGACCATGGGGCAGAGCAGCACCCACAGCTTCCCTGGCCCACCCAGCCTGCAGCAGCAGCTGCGGGAAGGTGAGCAGCATCCAAGCTGGCAGCGTGGGCTGCAGAGCCGAGGAGATGCCAGCTGGGTGAAGCCGCGACGCTCAGCCCCAACCCTTCCTCTGCTCCCACTCACCCCTTGGCCCTGTGGAGTCACAGGTGGGGAGCAGGGATGGTCCCCGCAACCACGGCATTGGGATGCCAGGTTAGCATGGGGACACCAACCCAACACTGGCAATGCCAGGCAGCAGAGCCGGCACAAGGGATCGGCACTGCCGGGAGCTGACAGAGGGTCCCAGAGCATCCTTGGCACTGAGGAAGGTACGGGGCAAAGGGGAAACTTTGCTCCATGCCGCCTGCCGAGGGAGTGGTATAAACTGGGTGTAACAGGGCTGGGGCATTTGGGAATCATAGAATCATAGAATCACCAGGTTGGAAAAGACCCACTGGATCATCGAGTCCAACCATTCCCATCCATCACTAAACCATGCCCCTCAGGACCTCATCCATCCATCCCTTAAACACCTCCAGGGAAGGTGACTCAATACCCTCCCGGGGCAGCCTCTGCCAGTGCCCAATGACCCTGTCCGTGAAATATTTTTTTCCTAATGTTCAGCCTGAACCTCCCCTGGTGGAGCTTGAGGCCATTCCCTCTTGTCCTGTCCCCTGTCACTTGGGAGAAGAACCCAGCTCCCTCCTCTTCACAACCTCCTTTCAGGTAGTTGGAGAGAGCAATGAGGTCTCCCCTCAGCCTCCTCTTCTCCAGGCTGAACACTCCCAGCTCTCTCAGCTGCTCCTCTTGTTCTCCAGCTCCTCCACCAGCTTGGTTGCTCTTCTCTGGACTCGCTCCAGAGCCTCAACATCCTTCTTGTGGTGAGGGGCCCAGAACTGAACACAGGATTCGAGGTGTGGTCTCACCAGCGCCGAGTACAGAGGGAGAAGAACCTCCCTGGCCCTGCTGGTCACGCCGTTTCTGATCCAAGCCAAGATGCCATTGGCCTTCTTGGCCACCTGGGCCACTGCTGGCTCGTGTTCAGTCGCTGTTAACCAACACCCCCAGGTTCTCCTCCAGGCACCTTTCCAGCCAGGCTTCTCCTAGTCTGTAGCTGCACAGGGTTGTTGTGCCCCAAGTGCAGGTCCCGGTATTTGGCCTTGTTAAACCTCCTGCCATTGGTCTCAGCCCAGTGATCCAGCCTGTTCATATCCCTTTGGAGCCTCCCGACCCTCGAGCAGATCCACACTTCTACCCAGCTTAGTATCATCTGCAAACTTGCTAAAGGAGCACTCGATGCCTTCATCCGGGTGTACCTGGCTGGTGATGTCCGAGGGCATGGGGGAAGGTGGTTTGGAGTAAGCAGCATCCTGGGAGATGAAGCCGGAGTCGTGTGAGGAGACGCTGGAGAGGCGGGGTGGCGGCGGTGGGGGGCTGCGCCAGGCTGCGGTAGCGATAGGTGGAACTGGGTGAGCAGGTCTGAGCCCCGCCGGGCCACGCCACGCCACCCTTGGCACTGCTAACGCTGCTGGGGGGGCGGCGCAGGGGACAGGGACACGCCGGCGGGGAGGACAGAGGAAGGAAAAGAGAGTTTAAGACGGAGGCTTGGAGGTGTCAGTGTTCCAGGGCAGCAACCCTGGAACTCTGCCCCACACCCCAACCTGGGGAAACTGAGGCACACAGCCCTCCGGGTGTTTTCTCTTTCCACTCTGGAGTCCCCAGTGGGAGGGGACGTGCTGGGGCACAGCAAAGGTGAACACGTTTGCCCCCCGACCCTCCTGCACAGCCTTCACCATTCCCCAAACCCAGAGGACGAGCATCCTGCCCCTTAAGCCTGCCAGACCCAACCCTGCACCCAACCCTGCGTGCCATGACCAGTTCCTCCACATTACTGGGGACCAGCAGGCACGTGGAGGTTGATGTGAACTTTCTGAGCCTCTCCGAGAGCCATGAGCAAGGGGGCTGGACTTGCCGGCAGTGCTAGGTGCCCACCCCAACATACCTGCACATGCTGGACTTGCGGGAGCTGGAGCTGCTGGGAGAGGACGGGGGAGTCTGGTAGGACCAGCTGTAGTCGGAGCCCTTCAGGTCCTTGATCACCTGCAGGAAGGACAGGGTTTAAGCCCCCAAAAGACGCTCTCCCCGTCTCTGGCCACCCTGGTCCCTCACGCTGACCTGCTCGCTGGCGGGGGGCAGCTTGTGGGGCTCAGCCGTGAGCACCACCAGGTCCTCGATGATGCCCTGCAGGTGGGTGATCTCTCCCAGCATGGTGAGCTCCCCGTTCTGCGGCCAAAGAGGAGCATCAGCATCCACTGGGCAGCCCCCTGACACCCCCCGACATCCCCCGGCCCCCGGCGCTCACCACCACGGGCTGCAGGAAAGTGATGAAGGTGCAGAAGCGACCCCGCTCCTCGATGAGGGCTTTGCGCACAGCCTGTTTCTCTGTCTCCTCCAGCAGCAGGTACATGTCGTTGACGTCCTGCAGTGCGTTGTCCAGCTGGGGCTGAAGATCTCCCTTCCCTGTGGGATGGGGCATCGTCAGCTCCAAACTCTCCCTCCTGCGCCCCCCAAGTTCCTGGGGATCCCAACCCCAAGCTCCGGCTGGGATTCCTCACCCCCTTGACCCCATCCAGGTGTCCTCCTGTGGTCACCTCCCAGGAGAGGAGTCCCCTGGCGTTTGGGACCAGGGGACCCGCCTGGGTGCCACCAGGGCAGGGCTGGCATTGCCCTGGGGTGTGCAGGGGCAAGTTAAACTAAGCTAAAAGCAAGGTGAGTGGGGACAGGGAGCGGATGGATGGACAGACAGACGGACGGATGGATGGACGGAGGCAGCCCCAGCCCTGGGGAGACCAGGGGGGAGCAGATGAGGAAGCAGAGAAGGGGCTGGGGATGGAGGAGGGGCAGCCGTTCACTTACCAAGCAGCTCTACAGGAAGGATGTGGAAGGGAGGGAAGAGAGAAGGAGACAGAGAAAACGTGTGAAAAGAGGCCGAGGGCCGGGGCATGTGCCCCTGCCTCCCCGCCACAGCCCCCTCTCTGCAGGGGGGGCAGCGGGAACCCCACGGTGCCCACCATCCCTGTGGCCGCTGCGGAGGGGCTGGCGGGGGGACCCCCACCCTGGAGACCCCCCTTCACCTTTGCGAGCCTTTTTCTGGAGCTTGAGCGTGTCAGAGGATTTTTTCTTGATCTCGTGGCGGGCTCGCTTGTATTCTAGGGGCACAGAAGCACTGTCAGAGGGGACACCCCCACCAACTGGAACTGCCCCCTTGTACTGATCCAGCCCCTCCTGCTTGTACCTTTTGCGTGGTCCTTGTCCAGCTGGTTGGCAGTTTTCTTCCAGTCCTCAATCCTGTCCTGCAAAGGGTTTATCAGGCTCTCCATGAGGGCGCTGGAGCAGGGAGAGAGAGGAGAGAGCATGGGAGAGCGCTGGGGGCAGCTGTGTCCCCAAGCCCAGCATCAGCAGCTCCTTCTTCAGTGAGGGAGAGCTAAGCCTGGACAACTCGTGACACCGATGGCCCGGCCGTGCTTACTTGGTGAACTGCCGGAGCTTGGCCTCGATGCTGCGGTGCCGCATGCACATGCGGGTCAGTGCGGAGCCAATGTCCCTCGTGGCACCTGGGAGGGAACAGAACATCAATGAGGGACAAGGGACACCCCCACACCAGTGTCAGCCCAGTTTGGGATGACCTGTGCGGAGACACTGTGGAGACCCTTTGGGTCAGGGATGTCTCCTTTTCCCCCTGATAAATCCACTAAATAAATAAGCCAACATCCACTAATTCACAAATAAAGCACTAAATATCCTTTCTTGTGGCTTCGAAATTAAAATCTTCTCCCGGTTTTTCCCAGTTTGTCTCCAGTGGGTCTTTTCCAACCTAGTGATTCTATGACTCTGTGATTCTATGAAATGTGGTGCTGGGTGAGCCCAGGGAAAGGAGAAGGCGAGGTACCGTGCAGCTGGCCAGGGACAGACTGGGAAAGGAGACATCCAGGGGCAAAGGGCTCCGTGCCCATCCCCGTGTCAGGCAGCTGGCTGTGCCCCTCACCTCCAGGCACGATCCCAAGCGCACAGAAAGGGAGTCAGAGCTCCCTGGGAAGGATTTTGCCAGCAACTGAAAGCAGGAGCATCCCTCTCTGGTGGAACTGCTGTTCACTCTGAAGCCTAAGGATGGCCACACGATGGCAGTGCTGCTGGCAAATCCCAAGAAAAGCAGCTACTCCAAACCCTGGGGTGCAGGCTAGAGGATGGTTTTAGGAGTGCCTTCCTCTCCCCCCAAAAAAGCCTCCAGGGACACCTCTCATCTATTGGGCACCTCCAGTCCCCCAAGCACTGTGGAAATGGGGGAACCCCCTGGCCAAGAGCCTTCTCCTGCACCAGGGTATTCTCCTAATCCTGCTCCTAATGCTCTTATCCCGGCTCCTGCTGCTCCTAATCCGATTCCCTCGCGCGATCACGCACAGTGCGCGAGGCCGCCAGCCAGCCCCCTGCCTCAGTTTCCCTGCACCACTGCTCTGACTCCCACCCGACCCCAAGAAAACCAAGGATGTCCAAGGCTGTCCCCAGGTTACCACCGCTGCGGGGTGACCCCCGTGACGCTGATCCCACGTCCCCAGCATCCACCGTGTCCGCACTGGCAGGGAGCTGGGGAGCCCTAATCCCCCCGGTGCAGTGGGCCAGTGGGTTTGGAGGCAAAGCTGATCCTGGCTCAAGCTGCCTCCTCCTCCTCCTCCTCCTCACGCAGCTCCAGATGGCCTGGATGCCGCCAGTCTGCAAACCAGCCCGGGACCATCTGCTTGGCAGAAGCCGAGTGGTGGGAAGCAGCTCCTCGCTGCCAGCGGGGCACCCAGAGAGGAGCCGGGGGTCCAGCCCCACTGCCCCGCAGAAGCACGGAGAGGTCCCACCTGCGGTCTTGGCTCTTCATGTTGCCTCCCCAGTAGATCAGGATTCATCCCCCACGCACCTGAGCTCCCGCATCGCCTCCCTCCATCTAATTCCCCATCCCAGGGCGGGCACAGGGGACAAGGGGCACTCGAGGGTGGCTCAGCTCCACCAGGGGAGGTTCAGGCTGAACATTAGGAAAAAAAATTTCATGGAAAGTGTCATTGGGCACTGGAACAGCTGCCCAGGGAGGTGGTTGACTCACCTTCCCAGGAGGTGTTTAAGGGACGGGTGGATGAGGTGCTGAGGGACATGGTTTAGTGGCGGATGGGAATAGTTGGACTCGATGACCCAGTGGATCTTTTCCAAGCTGGTGATTCTATGATTCTATGACACGTCTCCATGGACGGCACAGCTGCCTCAGTGTGGGCCGGGGACACCCCACAGATGCCACCCGCCCCCTGCCCAGGGACACCCACACCTGGGGTAGAGGTGTCCTACCTCGGGTGTTGGTGGCCATATCAGCCACTTTCTGGAAGGCATCCAGGAAGGCGACGGCAGCCAGCACCGTGGTCCTAGGGCGGAGAGAGCGAACAGGGAGCTCAGCGGACACCACACACCCCGGAATGTGCTCCCAGGGGTCCCCGTCCCCTGACCTTTAGCCACTCACCGGAGCTGGGAGTGCAGCTTGGTGGCCTTCGAATTGAAATCCTCCCAGATCGGATAGGAGCTCTGCAAGGACGGAATGGGACAGTGAGAACTGGAGCCCCCTTACCAATCACCCTGCACTCCCATCGCCCCAGGCACAGCAAATCCCCCCTTCGCCGCTTCAGAGAGATGGGGCAGGTGTGCCTAGCTAGGTGTAGCTTCTCTGAGGGCTAATAAAGGCTGAGCACAACCCCTCTCCCTCCTGGGTCCTTTCCAGTTTGGCCACACAACCTCGCAGACCACGGAAACCTCAGGATTTTGGGTGATCTCTTCCTCAAAGGGGTGAAGGCAACTTATGGATTTGCAGATTTGATGGGAGGGAATGAGCTGGTGCACAGGTGAGCTCTGAGATCCTGGCCAGCAGCAGAGCAGAGCCCTTCAGCGCCTGCGGCCTCACCCAAGGCAGCATCACGGAGAGCTCCAGCCTCACAGCAGGTAGCCACAGACCCTGGGGAGGAGCCCTGGGTTCCTCCCAGCCTTGAACAGGCAGTCGTGTGACAAGTCACAGGTTGTGGGGAAGCAACCGCAGCGAGGTCATCTCGGTACCATCCTGGCCAGGCTGTCCTCGTGCCATCCCAGAGAAGCCATTCAAGTAAGACCAGTCCCAGCGTCCTCACGGTGATGCCTTCCCAGGGCTGTCAGGGTGCCAACATCCCGACGAGGCCATCCCAGCGCCATCCCAGTGAGGCCAGTCTCAGCAAGACCCATCCTGGTGCTGTCCCAGCAAGGCCAGTCCTGGTGCCACCATAAGGGAAGGCCATCCCAGTGCCATCACCCCAGTGAGACCAGTCACAGCGCTGTCCTGTCAAGATCAGTCCTGGTGCCATCTCCGCGAAGTCATCCCAGTGCCAGCAAGGCACAACCAGTCCCAGTGTCACCATCCTGGTGAGGCCATCCTGGTGCCATCCTGGTGAGGCTGGTGCTGGTGCCACCATCCCAGCAGAGCCAACCCAGCAAAGCTCATCCTGATGCCACCATCCCATTGGGGTTCCAGTGCCGTTGTTCCCGCGGTGCCAATTCCAGGGCCACCATCCGATGGCAGTGCTGGCAGCAACAGGCACCAGAGCCGGCTTTGAGGACATGAGACACCGGCGAGCCCAGCTTGGTGGCACCTCTGGGGACAGTGTTTGCACCAAGGGGCACGGGATAAGCCCAGGGTTGTATTTTGGGGACAAGGACATGCCAAGGTCACCCAGGGACGCCGAGCATGCTGGAAGAGAGGGAATAGGAACGAAGCCGGCTCGGGGACACCGCTGGCTCCAGGGCTGCCACCAGGCTTCACTGCCCATGACTCACCCAGTGGAGGCCAATGGGTGCCAAAAAGCCACCGGCCACCAAAATAAGGTCCCTCCGTGCCCCCGTCCTGTGCAGGGATCTCGCCCAGGGGACCCTGAGCACGTCGCTGCCGTTGGACGCCGTCAGCTGGATATTTTTCCCCATCCTGCTGTGCCCACGCCAGGACACTCGTGTGGCTGGGAGCTGGGGACAGGGATGCTGGCATCGGGCTGGGCAGGACACGAGCTGAGCCTGCTGGGGATCTTTTCTTCCTTTTTATTGTTGGTTTTTTTTTATTTTTTCTCATCGTTCCCATCTATAAACAGCCCAGCCCAGTCTCCTCAGGCACGCTGGCGCATGACGCTGTGGTGAGGGGCTTCCGATTCAACCTCATCCCAATGGGGAGGTGACAGCTGCAGGCTGGCTCGTCTCCTCCGCTGGGGAAACTGAGGCACGGGCTGCCCCCACCCCAACCTGGGGCTGTAGGGGCTCGGCAGGGCTGCCAGGAGGAGGTGCCTGGGGTGATGGCATTTTTTGGGGGGGCTGATCACCCCAATACCCTCAGCTGGTGCTCGGAGAGAGACGGAATTTTTCTCTGGAGCCGGAGTCCAGCCACTGCCGCCCCTCGAAGGGGTTAATCTCCTTAGCAAGGCTTTTATTTTTTTTTTTTATCCCCCCTCCTTTGCTTTGGCAATGACAGCATTGTCTGGACTGGGCTGCAGGAGAATAGAGGAAGAGGAGGAGGAGAGAGCTTTTGCCTCCCCAAAATAACTGGGGTTGAACCCCGATGACGGAGCTGGAAGCAGGAATTTCACCCTCCCCATCCCAGACATGAAGCAGCCCAGCCGGTCCCCTCCTCCCAGGCAAAAATTCCCCCCCCAGCATATATATATATTATTTTTTTAATGAAAACAACCCCAAAAACCGGCTTTTTTTTTAAACACGGCCCCATCCTGCTCCCAGGAAGGGTGGAGGCGACGTTGGGAAATGGGTTGGGAAATGGGATGGAGGAGCCGAGGGACCTTTTTGTTCCGTCGGTGCCAACCCAAGTGGGTCCAGCAGAAATCCAGGAGGGCAATGCGACGCCCCGAGCCAGTGGTGAAGCCCAATGCGGGGCTGATACGGGACCTTAATGCCCAGCGTGGGGTTGATGTGAGGTCCTGACGGCTGATACGGGGCCCCCAACAGCCACAGTGTGGCTGTTGGGGGCCCCGTATCAGCCGTCAGGACCTCACATCAACCTGACGTGGGGCACGGGTAGCCGATGTGGGGCCACCAACACCCGATACAGGGCTCCCGACAGCTGATGTGGGGATGATGTGGGGCTCTGACACGCCATGTGGGGCTCATACAAGGCTCCTAAACCCGCTGTGGGGCTGATGTGGGGCTCTGACACCCCATGTGGGGCTCCTACAGGGCTCCTAAACCCGCCGTGGGGCTGACGCGGGGCTCTGACAGTTGCCGTGGGGGTGATGTGGGGCTGTGCTACCTGCCGTGGGGCTGATGTGGGGCTCTGACACTCACTGTGGGGCTGATGAAGGGCTCCTGCACCCAGTGTGGGGCTGATACGGGGCTCTGACACGCTATGTGGGGCTGATTCAGGGCTGATGCGGGGCTCCTACAGCCAGCGTGGGGCTGATACGGGGCCGATGTGGGGCTGCGATCCCCATGGTGGGGCTGACGTGGGGCTCTGACACCCAGTGTGGGGCTGATGTGGGGCTGGTGCGGGCCTCCTACAGCTGGTGCGGGGCTGCGATCTGCGCGGTGGGGCTGATGTGGGGCTCCTACACCCCATGTGTGGCCGGTGCGGGGCCCCTATACCTGCTGTGGGGCTTATGCGGGGCTCCTACACCCCATGTGGGGCCGATGCGGGACCCCGATACCTGCTGTGGGGCTTACGCGGGTCTCCTACACCCCATGTGGGGCCAGTGCGGGGCCCCGATACCTGCTGTGGGGCTTACGCGGGGCTCCTACACCCCATGTGGGGCCAGTGCGGGGCCCCGATACCTGCTGTGGGGCTTACGCGGGGCTCCTACACCCCATGTGGGGCCGGTGCGGGGCCCCGATACCTGCTGTGGGGCTTACGCGGGGCTCCTACACCCCATGTGGGGCCGGTGCGGGGCCCCGATACCTGCTGTGGGGCTTACGCGGGGCTCCTACACCCCATGTGGGGCCGATGCGGGGCCCCGATACCTGCTGTGGGGCTTATGCGGGGCTCCTACACCCCATGTGGGGCCGGTGCGGGGCCCCGATACCTGCTGTGGGGCTTACGCGGGGCTCCTACACGCCATGTGGGGCCGGTGCGGGGCTCCTGCACCCAGCGAGGGGCTGACGCGGGGCCGGTGGGGGCTGCGATGGCCGCGGTGGGGCTGCTGTGGGGCTCTGCCACCCCATGCGGGGCCGGTGCGGGGCTTCGACCCCCGCCGCGGGGCTGATTCGGGGCTCTGATCCCCGCGGTGGGGCCGGTGCGGGGCTCCTACAGGCGCTGCGGGGCCGATGCGGGGCGGCGGTTGCCGGGGAGGAGGAGGATGAGGACGGGGCCGTGGCGGGGGGGGGTGTCGGTACCTTCATGTCGTTGATGATGGCCTGGAAGAGCCCGCCGAGCGCCCCGCACTCCTTCTCGGCCGTGTCCATGGCGGAGCGGCCGCCGGGCCCGGGCGGCGGGGCCGGGCGCGCAGCGGGGGGCGGCGGAGCGGAGAAGGGGGGGGGGGGGGGGGACGCGGGAACGGGGGGGGGCGGCGCCCCCTCCCCCGCGGGGACCGGCCGAGACACCGCCCCGAGGAGCCGCCCCCGGCAGCGGGAGGGGCCTGGGCCGCACCGCCCCAGCACGGGGGGGGGGGGGGGGTGGGATGGATGGGGGGAAGGGGGGTACCCGGGATGGGGGTGGGATGGGGGGGGCACCCCGGGGATGCTCGGAGATGGGGGATGATGGGGAGGGGGGGGTACCCCGGGGATAATAGGGGAGGATGGGGGGTTGGGGGATGCTCGGGCCCGGGTGGGGGGCGTCCCGGAATGGGGGAGGGGGGGGGGGGGGCACCCCGGGATGGGAGAGGGAATTGGGGGATGCTCGGGGATGTGAGATGATGGGGGGGTTGGGAGGATGCTGGGATGGGGGGGGAGGGCACCCCGGGGATGATGGGGGGTCGAGGGGGGCATCCCGGGAGGGGGGGAGGATGGGGGGGGTCGGGGATGCTGGGGTCGGGGTGGGAATCCTGAGGATGCGGGAGGATAGGGAGTTGGGGGATGCTGGGGGGGAGGGTACCCCGGGAATGTGCAGGGGTGGGGGAGGATGGGGAATTGGAGGATGCTGGGGGGGAGGGGGCATCCCAGGGATGATGGGGGGTAGGGGGATGGTTGGGGGGGGGGCAACCCAGGGATATGTGGGGGTGGAGGAGGATGGAGAATTGGGAGATGCTCGGGGAGAGGAGGCATCCCGGGATGGGGGAGGGTGGGGGGCAACCCGGGGATGACGGGGGTTCGAGGGAGGCACCCCAGGATGAGGGAAGGATGGGGCACTCTGGGGGTGCTCGGGTTGGGGTGGGGGGGCACCCCGGGGATGATGAGGGGGGTTGAGGACAACCCGGAGATGGGGGAGGTTGGGGAACTGGGGGATGCTCGGGTATGTGGGATGATAGGGGTTGGGAGATGCTCGGGGCGGGGGGGGGGCCTCCCGGGGGTGATGGGGAGTCGAGGGAGCACTCCGGGATGGGAGGGGGATAGGGATACCCCGAGACATGGGGGGAACAGCCCAGGCTGTGCGGAGAAGGGGGGATGTGCGGGATGCTGGGAGGTGGGGGAGGATGGGGGTGTTGGGGGACGCTGGGAGGGAGGGGGCACCCCGGGGATGATGGGGGGTCGGGGATGATGGGGAAGGAGGGGGGACAACCTGGGGATGTGCAGGGATGAGGGAGGATGGGGAATTTGGGGATGATGGGAGGGGGGGCACTCCAGGGATGCACAGGGATGGGGGATGATGAGGAATTGGGGGATGCCAAGGGATGTGGGATGATGGGGTTGGGGGATGCTGGGAGGAGGGGGGGACACCCCAGGGATGATGACTGGGAATCCCGAGAACGTGGGGTGATGTGGGGTGATGTGGGAGCACCCCGGGGCTGCAGGGGAAAGGGGATGCTTGGGGGGGGCACTGCTGGCAGACCCCCAAGGGATGTACGGGATTGGGGGGATGCTCAGAGCGTGGGGGGCACCCGGGGATGCTCAGGGGGTTGAGGGGGAGCAGGGAGCAGCTCGGGGCTGCACAGAGAGACCCCTGAGGGATGCTGGGGGGGATGACCCCAAAGATGTGGAGGGGCTGAGGGGGCACCCTGGGGATATGCAGGGCTGCCAGGGAAGGGGGGGGATGCTGGGGGAGGCTGCTGGGGGGGCAGGGAGCAGCTCGACGCTGTAGGGAGGGACCCCCGAGGGTGCAGGGGGTGCTCAAGGCCGGGGGGGGGGCGCAGGGACCTCCAAGGGATGGCTGGGGATGCTGGGGGACGACGACTGTGGTTTGCTCACAGGGACCCCAAGGGATGCTCTTGGGCCTTGAGTGGGGAGCCCTGATACGTGTTCACGGATGCTCTTGGGGTGCCAGGTGGGAGCCCCACGTTGTGCACTCGGGGCTGCTGGGGCTGAGGTGACAGTGGGACGCAGAGGGGCAGCCGCAGATCCCTGGAGGTGCTGTTCAGCCTCTCTCCCAAGGCTGTTTGACCACCTCTGCCTTCCTCACCTGGGGCAGGCGCGTGCCTAGGTGTGCTGCGGGCAACCATCTTGCTGCAGGTTGAAGTTTAATGCCTTCCAGGGGGGTCACACAGCAGCTCTGAGACATCTCGGGACACTAAATTACCCAAGAGCTGTGGGGAACGTGTGGCCTCCCAGCAGATGAGCCAACCCAAGGCCTGATCCCCAGCCTCCCAGCTCGGGGGACCCGTGCTGAGCCCTGATGCACTCAGTGATGCTCAGGTGGAGTGAGGGGCTCAGCTTGGCCCCCAAATTCTCTCTCCTGCTGGAAAAGCAGCCCCGATGCGGGGTTTGTGCTGCCCCAGCGGCACAGAACTGCTCTGGCCGGCGCTGGGCAAGAGCCGCCCATAAGGAAACGATTACGGCTCGGTGCTCGTGCAGTTGGCTGGAATTTCTCCCCATCAACCTCGTCCCTTGGCATGGCAAGAGGCCGCTTGGCATCCGCGAGCCCGGTGGCAGCGATGGGCAGAGCCACTCTTGCCGGCAACGTCGGCTCGTTGGGGACGAGCGAGAGGGACACCCGGCACCCCAAGTGTCGCTGGGCCGGGGAGGCCGCTGCTCAGCCCATCCTCAAGGGTTAGTTGTTAAATCTAACCTGCCGTGACCGGGTTTGGAAAGCCCTTTCCCGGGAATGACAGGAATGTCTGTATTCAGTGCTGGTGCGGGGCTGCGGGAGAACCCACTGCCAGAGCCCAGCTCGGCTGTAAACAGGCCAGGAGCCATAAAAACTCCAGGAATTCCTTCAACCCCCCTTTCCCCAGGATCAGGTGAGGGCCTGAAACACGCCGGGGATGCAACCGCGACCTCGCAAACCACAGCAGCTCGGGGCGAAGGCAGCGCCAGCAGCCGCCCGGGGCCAGGAAAATGCCTGTCACCAGCTGCGGTATCGTGACCCCGGCCTGCAAGAATTTCAGCAGTGGTTTTAGTTTGTTCCTGCTGGTAAGAGGAGCAGGAGAAGAAACCCTGCTCACTGGTGAGCCAGCGTGGCAGGGCTGGACCAGCCTGGTGCTTGGGGTCAAGCGAGATGCTCCATGTCACCCCTTGCCGGGTTTTGGCTCCGCTTGGGACCAGATCCACAAGGATGCGGAGCCCAGCGGCCGGGAACGGGCTGCTCTGCATTGCTCGTTTATTGTATCATGAGGAGCTTAACGTCGGAACAAAGAACAGACTGCGGGGCTGGGTGCGATGGGGGTGTCCCCTGGCCCCCACGCCCCCGTGCCAGCTGGGGGTTAAGGCAGCACTGCTGTCCGTGCCAAGTCGGGGGCTCGGGGAGGGCGCGGGGATGTGGGGAGGGGGCCAAGTGTGAGTCCCCAGGTGAGATGCCACCGGCAGCCTCTGCTGTGGCCTCTGAGCTGGGGTGGCGAGAGGCGGCCAGCGGCCTCACATGCTTCTTTTCCAGGGCGGGAGGCCAGGGATTGCTCCCGTCTTGCCTTCCCCTCTGGTCTTGCTGGCAGGAGGCTGGATGCTCAGCTGACAGTCACGAGGAAGGCATTAGCAAAGCAGAAGAGTGTTTCCTTGCCCTATTGTGAGAGAAGACGAGGTGCCTTCCCCTGGCCCTCATCTCCTTCAACCCTTCCCCACATCCCTTCGTCACCCAGGGGAGAAGCCAGGCACAGCCTAGGGATCCCGCACCATCCGCACACAGAGCGGGGAGGAAAACCAGCCCCATGCCGAGCGCTTGCCCATCTCCCTCTGCCATGAAACCCACCGCATCCTCTGGCAGCCAGCAACCAGTGTCCCTGCCCCAGCAATTGCAGGGATGCTCAGAGGACCACCCGTCGGTCCAGCTGCTCTGCCCGCCCGGCTCGCTGGTGCCGAGCTTCTAGGTGCTTGTTTTGGACCTTCTCAAAGTGCTGCAGCAGTTCCGTGTAGTCAATGTTGGAGGCCGTCATCCTCTTCAAGCCAGCGCTTGATTTAGCGCTGTCCCTGCGGGGAGGGAGCAGGGTGTGAGGGCAGCAAAGGGCAGGAGACGCCTTTACCCTGGGCACCGAGGGACCGTCCCGAAGAACCTGAGCCCTGAATATCCCAGCGATGCTGGTGCCCCATGAAATAATCCCCAAAGAGCTATTTCCCTCCCTCAAAAGACGGAGCCTAAGAGGTCTTGGGACAGGAGAGGGCTGACATGGGACATCTGAGGGGCATGGTTTATGATTGATGGGAAATGTTGGACTTGATGATCCGGTGATTCTATGATTCTATGATCTGGCTCAGCACTCTGGCCCCACAGAGGGGGGGTCTAACTCGTGCAACACAGATGCCCCCCTCTGTTCCAACCCACCCCGGCCAAAAGCAGCAAAACTGGCTGGAAAGAATGCCAGCACCAGGTGCCTCAGTTTCTCCGCCTTCTTTTATGAGCAAGCAAAAAATGTCCACGTGCTATGTCCGAGAGGAAGGCCGATGGCAGAGGGGACAGCTGCAGGGAACAAGCACCCATAGCTGGAGCCCTGGGGAGCCCACAAATGATACTCAGTCCCCCCAAGAGCCGTCCCCGCACAAGGGAGAGGAGGACCAGCCATGGGGTGGCCCTCAGGGGACACAGGGGAGCCCAGGGGAGGGTGGCAGGCAGCTCTTGAGGTCCCCGTGTCCCCCCAGGGAGGGGGCAGCTGGGGCTGGCCTGTTACGAAAGCCGGCTTCGGTGTTTGAAGGAATGTAGGTCAGAGTTAATCAGATGCTCAGGCCGTCTGACAGCTCTGGTTGCTCGAAAAAAACCCGCTGCCGGGGCCAAGGTGGGGGGAAAAAGGCGAAGGAAGCACATGAAGCCCCCCACCCACCCCCCTTCAGTTAAAATCAGTGCCGGGTTGTGGGTACGAGCTCAGTGCCGGAGGCCACAAGGGATAAAAGCCACCCCAGGAGAGCAGTTAAAAGCCAAGGAGTGGCGGAGGCAGGGGGTTAATTCAGAAACCTGCCCATCTTGGGAGCTCTTTTTGTTCCTGGGGCTTTGCAAAGGCAGAGCCAGCTTTATCATCACCCCCCTGATCATTAGCCGAGAGGCTGGAGAGCAAATCCCGCTGCTGGTGTCCAACCAGCTGGGTGGGGAGCATCCCTGGGCAGGGAGTGTGAGGTTCCCCGCTGCTCCCCAGGGAGATGCCGCCCTTGTACGCAGCTCCACGCGGTTCCTGAAGGCCGCGGGTGGGGATGGAGCCCAGGAGACGGGGTCTCGTTGGGTGCCATGAAGGCTGCAGGGTCGGGGATGCTTTGGGAGCACCCCCCAGCTGCCAGAATCTCTCTCCATAAGTCTCCTTCCCAGCTCTGCTCGTTTCCATAGCGATCCCCCAAGTGAAATTTTCCATCCCGGATGCCAAATGCCTGTGGATGAGGCGCAGCCCTCCCAGGGTTACCAAATATAGACACAACCCTCCCCCGAGCCAGCGCTCCTGGCCACGGGGCAACGAGCAGCCACGGCCACGAAGAGCTGGGGGGCAAAAGCAGAGCTTGGGGCTGAGCCCAGGGTGGCGGGGACGCCCGGCTGGTCCCACCCCGATGCCAAGGCTGGGTTCCATCCCATCCCCACGGCTCTTACGTGGTCTGCATGAGCTCCGGGTTGGGCACGCACTGTAGGCGGTGGGAGAGGAGCTGGAAGGCGCTGCTCTGGGGCAGCAGCATCAACAGCCCATAGAGAGCCTTGATCAGGTACGGATTGTTCTTCACGTCCAGCAGCTGCAGGCGGAGATCTGGAAGAGGAGAGGAAGAGGATGGGGAGGCAGGTAAAACGCATTTTGCCTCCAAGCGCCAACAGCAGGTTCCTCCCAACCCATCTCCTGGTCCTGGGGAGGCTGTAAGGGTCACCCGATTGGCATCATCAGCCTCTCTCCTTCCATGAACTCATCCATCCTTGTGTCCCACACAGGTCAGGAGCCTCTCCTCACCAGAGCCTTCGCCTGTCGGGAGGACAGCAGCTTCTCTCCAGTTTCCCATCCCTGCTGCCGCTCATCCCCGAGCCTGTCCATGCTGTCTGCCTGAGGACACGCGTGCAACACGGGATTGCTCCTCAGCTTCTGCAGAATTAGCAGAAATACTCGCCTGGGGCTGGGTGACAACCTCCCAGGGACTCTCTCAAACTGAAGGCCCTGATGGTTACATATGCTGGGCCTTCATGATGCTCAGCAGAGGGGAAACAACCACCCTGTTCCACTCCTCATGGTGCTCAGGGGTGGAAGGGCCTTCCAGAGCCCTAGAGACAACTGAGGTCCCACTTGGAGCAGCCCATGGCATTCAGATAGGGGTCTCCACCCCAGCATCTCACCTCCTTGTTGTCACTAGCAGCTCTGGCATCTCCCTGTGACCCACATCCAGGGATAATGCTCTATAGAGGACACCTCAAAACTTGGATACGAATGAGGAACCCTCAAAGAATTGTTTGGGGCTGTGGAAAATCACTTTGCATGGTGGGAAAGAAAATCACCCTCAGGATGAAGCACAGGGCACCATGAGAAGATGTGTGACCAGCCCACGTCTCCACTGCCTGGCTGCTCTAACCCTTTTCCCTTCAAATATTCCTCCAAATATTCCCCTAAATAGCCCTGGACGGATACAGTCCCCTCCCAGAGTTGTTTCTGGGACACTTCCCAACACCCTCAATGCCCAGCTCCACCTCCAGGGAGAAGGAGCCCAGGGGCCAAACACCATCATAAGAACCACTCCCCACAGCCATGGGTCACCCCGTTGCACGCCCCCCTCCCCATCCTGACCCCCAACACCACGTCCCTGAGCCCCTAGACAGCACCCTGCCTGTCAGATGTGGGGGTACAGGCCACTGGGGATGGGCTGCAGGGCTGGGGAAAGGAGCAGCTCTGGATTTTAGGGCTTAGTTCTCTCTCTTAGAGTTGTTCAGCCTGGAGAAGAGGAGGCTGAAGGGAGACCTCGTGGCTCCCTGAAAGGAGGTTGTAGAGAGGTGGGTGTTGGTCTCTTTGCTTAAGTGACAGGTGATAGGGACAAGAGGAAATGGCCTCAAGTTGCACCAGGGCAGGTTCCAGGAAAAAATTCTTTACCAAAAGGGTTCTCGAGCACTGGAAGAGGCTGCTCAGGGCAGCGATTGAATCCCCATCCCTGGAGGCGTTTAAAAGGCAGATAGATGAAGTGTTTAGTGAGATGATTTAGTAGTGGACAGGTACAGTTGGACTGATGATCTCAAAGGCGTTTCCCAACCTAGGGATTCTATGATTTCCAGAATAAAATATGCTTTTTTTTTCTTGCTGAGGGACCCAGCAGCACCCATGCTGCCACCCTGTGTCTCTGAGGGTGGCACACGTGGCTCTGCTGATCTGACACCTTCCTCGCGCTCCCCTGAGGATGCTCACAGTGGTCCAGGCTCCTCTCATCCTTCCCCCCATCCCTTTGTTCGGTGCCAGCGCTGCTCGCCCCCTTAACCTATATCTGGGGGGCAAGCGGCTCCCCCCGTGCTGCCAGCGTGCCCATTCCCGGCGCGTTGCTCCGGCACTGGGCAAACCTCCCGGCAAGAAGTCTCATAACTTCTGCTCTATTTATTCGTGCAGCGGCTGCCGCTTGCGATGGAGAAGCAGGGAGGGGGACGCGCCTGGGATGGGGGAGCGCCCCCCCTTCCCCACGTGGGTTTTCCTCCTTACATGTGAATATGGGGCACTCGATGAGCTGCACCAGCTTGTCCACCTCGGTGAGGAAATCCACGGTGACCTCCAGATCCCCGCTGGATGCAGCTGTTAAGGACGTTACCTTGGAAGAGGGTGGCCTGGCAGCGGCAGATGGCTTGCCCGGATGATGCCTGCCACGAACTGTGGCTCTGCCAAACCCTCCCTGCATCCACAGCTCCCGTGGGAAGCCAGCAGGCAGGGAACGGGAAGGGCTGAAAGGCCGGCAGTGGCCAAGGGATGATGGAAGGAAGCAGGAAAAGCAGGCTAGGATGGAGGAAAAGGCAGGCTGCACACAAAGCTGGCAGCTCGCCTGGCCAGAGGACAGGCAGCAAGGTGGTGCAAGAGAGGATGCTTGCTTGTATCAGAAACGGCGTGGCCAGCAGGTCCAGGGAGGTTATTCTCCCTCTCTACTCGGCACTGGTGAGACCGCTCCTCGAATCCTGTGTTCAGTTCTGGCCCCTCACCACAAGAAGGATGTTGAGGCTCTGGAGCGAGTCCAGAGAAGAGCAACGAAGCTGGTGAAGGGGCTGGAGAACAAGAGGAGAGGCTGAGAGAGCTGGGGGTGTTTAGCCTGGAGAAGAGGAGGCTGAGGGGAGACCTCATTGCTCTCTACAATTACCTGAAGGGAGGTTGTGGAGAGGAGGGAGCTGGGCTCTTCTCCCAAGTGACAGGGGACAGGACGAGAGGGAATGGCCTCAAGCTCTGCCAGGGGAGGTTCAAGCTCGACATAAAGAAAAATTTTTTCACAGAAAGGGTCACTGGGCACTGGCAGAGGCTGCCCAGGGAGGGGGTTGAGTCACCTTCCTGCAGGTGTTTAAGGGACGGGTGGATGAGGTGCTGAGGGACGTGGGTTAGTGATTGATGGGAATGGTTGGAACTCAATGATCCGGTGGGTCTTTTCCAACCTGGTGATTCTATGATCCTTTTACCCCTCTGGCCCACGGGGACAGCACGGAGGCAATGCTGAGTGCTCCTGTCCCCCAGGAGAAATGCCAGGGTGCACTGGGAAGGGAATCCAAGTGCATTATTAAGCTTCTTCATATGGAAAGCTACTTGGGAAGGCCTGGCGTTTGCCAGGACATGAAAATAATCCTTCTGCTGTGGGCAGACAGTGAGCTCACCGGGAACAGCACCGTGCTGGGCGCTGCCTGCTCCTCATTGGGCCAGGAGGCCAAAGTCTTCATCTTCCTGGGAGGAAGAGGATGCTGAGGAGCCTCCCCTCCCGGGCAGGGGAAGGTCAGGGCTTGGCCAGTGCATGCTTCTCTCTTTTTACACCACAAAAAATAAGGATGACACAAGGGGAAGGGAGCTGGCACGCACCCAGCACACGCTGCCCTGCCCTCTCATCGCAGGGACACCACCCCGGTAATGACGAGCTGCAGGCAGGAAGCTGGTTGGCCAGCAGGGTGACCTTGGTGGCCACGATGGGGCCAGGGACCAGCCTGCCACCAGCCTTGCAGAAAACCCCCAAAGGATACAATTTCTGGATGAGGTCGTAGGCATGCTTGTAGTTCTGGGTAAGGAAGCAGAGGGAGACAGTTGTCACGGGGTTGTGACACCAGGAGCGGTACAGGCAGCAGAAGAGGTTACGGCTTTCCTGGGGAAAGAGGGAACCATTTGGGTCAGGTTGCCAGTGGGAACAAGGACATGGCACCAAGAGCCCCGTGTCCCCAGCATCAACCCATTGGGTTGGCAAGTGCCACTGAGAAATGAAGGGACGTTTCTGGACCCTCCAATTCCACCTGGGACTGATATGAGCCCACCAGCTTCAAGAGATAGAGAGCAGGTAGGACTTGGGGTGGCAGCATGATGGGGTGGCCCTCAGGGCTGGAGAATGAGGGGCTGGAGTGGCTGGCCCAGAGACACCACTGCATCACTGGCCTTCAGCATGAGGAGGAGGAGAGGTCTTCCTTCCTCTTCCCGCCTTGTTTGGATGTTGCCGGTGGCAGCTGCTCAGCAAACCCTGTGAGGACAGCTGAGGGAGCGTGGAGCTCAGCTCCTGCTGCCACCTGGCCCCTGGCCTGTGTCTGGGCGGAGGGAGGTGGCAGCTGCTTGAAGGCTTGAGGAGCACCTTCCCATCCAGGGTGAGAAAAACAAGAGTTAGGCACGTCCTAGAAGTTCCTCCTCAACTCCTTAAGAGAGAAGGAACACAGGGGCCACCCCAGAATCTCGAGCTTCAGCCCTGGGACCTGCTGGGTTGGGACAGAGAAGCAAGACGTGTCCCCTGGTGGCTCTCAGGTCCCCACCACCCCTGTTGTGAGCCAGCTCCCTCTGCCCTCACCGGGGTCTTCAGGTCCTTCAGCTGGTTCCTCAGCTGGAAGAGCTCAGATGATGTCAGCAGGATGGTGTTGAGGGTGTGGACCATGGTAGAGGCAAACTTGAGGTCCTCTTCCCGAAGTAGTATGTCTGCCATGGAGTGGAAGATGTTTTCCGCGTTCAGAAGTAGACACAGCTGCCTGTGTAACACAGAAGACAGAAATCGAGGCAGAAGGATGGTTAACACGGCAACCAAGATCCTCACCTGAGCCCACACATCACCCTCTTCCTGCAGAAAGGACCAGAGATGAGACATAAGGGCACACCAGAGGCCAGGCGAGCGTGGTGGCACCAGAGCAAGCTGGAGCGGGGTAATCCAGCCTCTGCATTTGCAGCGTGCAGCTATTCACACCGGGGCAAGGCCAAAACAAAGAGCTGGTCTAAGGACACATCCCCGGTCACGCTGCTCTGGGACCTCGCTGGCACTCAACGCTGCAGCTTGCTGCCATCTCAAGCCTCCTGTTGACATCAGCTGAAGTTTCAGCATCGCGTTCCACCCTGACAACTGCAGAGAGCGCACAGCAGCGTGGTTACAGATAGCATGTGATGGCCCAGTCAGACCAGTAACACCCCGACACCTGGGAACTGGCTGGGAGTGTGCGTGCGCACTGGGACAGAGCAATCCTTCCTGTGCTGGGCAAGCCAGGAGCCAGCGGCTGCCTCTCTCTCTCCAACCCCCTCTCCTCCAGTAACCTGCCCCACTGCTCTTTGAACTCCTCCATGCTCCAGCTCCCAGGAAATCCGGTGCTGAGGGGCTCTGGAACTCCAGTCAGGGGAGCTGGAAGACACCCCACGGGCAGTACTCTCCCCAAAACGTGCCAGGGCCAGACAGCAGGTCACAGCAGGAATGTCCTGCTTAACAAACCTTAGGGCGTTCTCAAGGTTTTCTACATTTTAGACCAGAAACCAAAACCCAGATTTTTTTTTCTTTCGCATTTGTTTGGATTTGAGGATTTCCTGTTTTTCTCCCGACTCCTGCTTTCTTGTGTGTTTTTTTCTGAGGACACCTGAAATGCTGCCCAGTGGCAGCTCGGCTCTCCGGTGCCTACATCAGGGAGACCTGGGGGAGCTCCCTGTCCTCCCAAGCTTCCCCAGCTTCTCCTGAAACTGGGATTCTCCTCAGGTTCCCATATCTCTTCCATGGGCTGATGGGGCACCTTGGTACTGAGGGAGATGCTGGCATCTTCCAGAGCATCTCTGCTTTCCTCAACTCCTACTACGCACCATTCCCCACCAGATAATCTCAGCTGGCAATCAACTACCCCTCCGGAGGCATCTCTGGAGGGTTTAGGAGGCAAACCAAGCAGCACACTCAGCACCCGGCTGGGCTGGAGGCACTTGTTAGCTGCTCATCAGGTCTCGGTTTGGCTGGGAGGTGGGAGGCCCACCTGAACCCCCGCCCAGGGTCATGTTTTCCCCTCCTGGGGTGAGGATGAGGAGGGAGGTGAGCTTCCAGCTCCCATCCTTGTGGGGAAGACTGGTGGAAGACTATACAGCTACAGGAAGACACCAAAGACCACACCCTAAAACCCCATGTTTGAGGGATGCAGGAGGTGGATGGAGAAATAAGAAAAGGATTTTCCCTCACAACACAGGGAGGAAGAAATCCCCCATCATCCTCCCAATTCTGCCAAGCAACTCGTCCCCTCCTCACCCAGCCCTGGCTCCTCTCCATCGGCAGCTCCCGCATCCCGCGTGGCTGCCGCTGGACAATGAGATGCTCTGTGCGGGCCTTTACGTAACCCAACTCGGCAATCGCCCTGAACCCCGTTAAAATGGAAAGGGCCATGATAAATAAGCTCATTTATCCCAATTATTCTTACGTAACTGGCTGCATTCATGGGGATGAAAACGCTTCCCTGATTTCTTGCCACTTGGACGCGGGCTAGCTGGAGGAGAGAGAGCGATGGGAAACGAAGCATCGAGGGAGGGAAGGGGAAAGCAGAGGCTTTTAGTCCAGCCTGATGGAGCCAAAAGCAAATGAATAGCTCAGCATTGCAGGCAGGATCCGGTCATCACCAGCTGCATCAAAGCAAGCCCAGCCTGGGCAAGTCCAAGCTCAGCCCAGGAGTGAGCTGTCTCCAGCCTTCTCTTTCCCAGTGAGAGGGGATAACTGGATGTTTTACCTCACCAAGCTTTTTCCAGCAGTCAAGCTGGAGCAGACACCCAGGCTGTGAAGCGGGATGATTCACTGTGCCCAAAGAGGGGACAGGTCCTCTAGGGAGAAACGCTGGGACAAGTTAACCCCCAATTTCAAAGCGCTTCATGTGCTGCTACTGCTGGAGACCAGTTCTTACGGCTGGTTGGGGCTGGAGAGGACCCGGTGTTTTACTCCTTCCAGGCAGAAAGGCTACAGAAAGAGCTCAAACAAGGTCTGCCAAACTAAAAATTGTAACAGCGAGCGGTGAGGGCAATTTAGTGACCTCCGGAGCTGCCCTCACCCTCCCACAGCAAAGATGCTTATTGGATTCCCCCTCTGATGCTCCTTCATGGAAAAGGAGGGCTCTTGCTTTCCATAAATAGGAGCTCTGACACTTGGCTGGCTAACGCTGCGCTCCCAGCGAGGGGGAGGCCGAACGCGGACCGCTTTCTAATGTCAGGCCTGGTTTTGATTAGCAGGGAAGGGTTTGGTTTGTTCCCCTCCTTTCAGTGGCGCTGGGAAACTGGAAACCACAAGGGTGTTAAAGGAGCAGTTGTGCAGAGTCTTTCCCCAGCTCCAAAGTCACGTCACGTCCCGAGGATGCTGTCCTCAGGCTCTCTGGGAACCACCAGCAGGATGAGTTTGCCAGTACTCCACTGCCAGAGACCTCAAACTTCCCCCCCACGAAGCTTCTTGGGGTTTTTGATCCCAAAAGCTGTTCCCAAAGGCCGGGATGACCGGCTGGCCATGCAGCTGCTGGACCCCGTGACAGCAGCCAGCAGCTGAGCCCGACTGCCAGCGCCAGTGGGGTGGGAAGGGTCCCCCGGAGCCCATCCCCGGGGAGGCTTCAATGGCACGAGGGGAACGCGAGGCTGGCTGGGAGGAGGCAGGCAACAGGGCTGTATAGGGGACAGGTGGCTTCAAAGTAAGCAGGCAGCGGCCGAGACGCTGCAGGGGTGGCAGAGGAGACAGCAGGCAGGCGCTGCACCCCAGATATACACATCCCATAGATGTATAAACATACCCACCTACACACAGGGAATCATGGAATCCCTAGGTTGGAAAAGACCTTTGAGACCATCAAGTCCAACCCTACCTGTCCACTACTAAACCATATCCCTAAGCACTTCATCTCCACCATATCACCTAAGCATTTGTGCTCCGTCAGGGAAGGTTCAGGCTTGTCATCAGGAAAAAGAATTCACAGAAAGGGTCACTGGGCACTGGAACAGCTGCCCAGGGAGGTGGTTGAGTCACCTTCCCTGGAGGGGTTTAAAAGACGAGTGGATGAGGTGCTGAGGGACATGGTTTAGTGACTGATGGGAATGGTTGGACTCCATGATCCGGTGAGTCTTTTCCAACCTAGTGATTCTGTGATCTGCCTGTCTTTTAAAAACCTCCAGGGACTGGGACTTCATCACTGCCCTGGCAGCCTCTGCCAGCGCTTGAGAACCCTTCCAGTGAAGAAGTTTCTCCTAATGTCCAATCCGATCCTGCCCTGGTGCATCTTGAGGCCATACGTATACATCAGACACATATACTCCGGATATATACACCCCATAAACACATACATATCCCAGATACGTACACCCCAGATATACACCCCATAGATATAAACACACAGACCAGCTGTAAGAATCAAAGCCCAGTTACTCAGGGGGCTGGTGGCTCACCCATCCATCCACCTGGTTGTGATGATGGAATGAGCCAGCTAATCCCCCTCCAAGCATCATCCCAGCAAGATGATCACTGGAACAGCTGCCCAGGGAGGGGGTTGAGTCATCTTCCCTGGAGGGGTTTAAGGGACTTGTGGACGAGGCGCCGAGGGACATGGTTTATTGTTTGATAGGAATGGTTGGACTTGATCCGGTGGGTCTTTTCCAACCCGGTGATTCTATGATTCTGTGATTCTAAGATGCCCCTCCCCAGAGCTCTCCCTACATCCGCACACGCTTCCCCTTGACCACAAGGACCCCGCGGTCCCTGAGGACCTCCTGGCATGGGAGAGGAGGGGAAGAAGTGTCCCCCGGGAGGCAGCAGCCGCAGAGCATCACCGCACCACATCGCTGAGCTGTTAGGCAGCCGTCGGCGCAGGCACATGGCAGCAATAATGAAATGCGGTATTTAGGCCATTAAAATTTAACTCCTTAAATTAAAAGGGTTATTTGAGCCTTTCCAATGGAGCCAAGGAACGTGGCTGCGGGCAGATGGGAGGCCACGCCTGCCTGCAGCCTGGTGATGGGGATTCGTCCCCCAGCCCAGCGCCTTAGCCAGGGCACTGGGGATCCCGAGGGACCCAGTGGGTCACCTCCAGCCCCTGCCGTGGGGACAGGTCCTTGTTCTTCCCCTTTGTGGAGGGAAGTTTGGGGTCGGCAAGCCTTGGCTAACGCTGGCCAAGGGAAGAGCCAAGGAGGACACCACCAGCTTCGCATCACCACGCCACCCTGGAACCCCTGATGCACTCCTGAGCTGCACCCCAGCTACAACCCAATAAACACCAGAGCCGCCACTGATCTGCTGGTCACCGAGTCGACCACCAGATTCACTGTGCCCAAAGAGGGGACAGGTTTCTCTAGGGAGAAACACCGGGACAGGTTAACCCCCAATTTCAAAGGGCAGTGATATCAGCCACAATGAATTCCCATCACACTAAGGAGCAGTGGGGTAAGATGGGGTGTATGGGGACAAGCTGAAAGCCCTAGAGCTGCTGCAGAGCCGAGTGCTCAAGCCCAGGAGATGTTAAGAGTGATGGGGCGGATTCAGAGCTGTATTTCCAATTAAGGGCAGGCCCCTGCGTCCCTCTTAGCCCTCTTGCTTTGACAGCTCCGTGCTTGGAAACCCTGCTAATCTAAACATCATCACTGCAGAGAGCTCTTGGAGCTCCCATCCTGCCTGCTCACCCCTTTAACTGCTTCAGCCCCAGGCCACTGAGCAGGAACAGGGCGGCAAAGGGTTGGGGTAGCCCAAAGAAAATTTTTTCTCCAAAGAAAATTTTATAATGACACGATGAAATCCAGCCCTGCTGCAGATGGAGACAGCGTCTCCTCTGCTGGGTGCTGCCGGGAGCCCCGAGGGGAGCACCGCTGGCCCGGTCACGCTGAGCACCTTCCTGCTGCGTTCACTTCAGCAGGTGCTTCTTCATCAAGCATCAGTGATTCACTGTGTTAGCTCTGGGCAGGCAGGGGGGCCCAGCTGGGAGAGGATTGTGTCTCTTCCCACTTCCAGCAACTGAGATGGAGCCAGAGCTGGGGGAAGGAGCCCGCCGAGGTTGGGGAGCGATGCTCCAAGAGGCTCTGCCCCTCTTCCTGGACCATTGCCTCTCCTGCAGCTGTGAGGAGGACAGAGCTCCTCCATCCTTCCTCTTCAACCTCCTCTTTGTCTGCTCCCTTCCTCCCCAAGGCTTTCCACCACCTTTCCTCCCTGCTCCAGGCGAGATGCCCCAGCTCAGCCTGTGGGACCTGTAGCCCCTGTGATGCCCATTCCCATCCCCCTGGAATCCTCCTGCCAGGAAAACCAGCATCCCCAGCCCAGGCCAGCAGCTGGGATCCTTTAGGAATTTGCAGAGGAAGCACAGATAAAATTAGGATGAAGGGGAGAGGGAGGAGAGAGCAGGGAATGCAGGAAGATGCTGTTCCTCTGTCCTTCCCCGCTGTGGCAGTGAGGAAAATCCCAATCCTCCATTTTTCCTCCCTTCGTTTGCCGAATCAGGCCTCTGGAGTGTGCTCCTCCGGGCAAGGGAAACCATGGCAACCTTAGCAGCTCCCACTTGCAAAATTCATAGCGTTTAATGTAAAGGATTGCAAAAGGCTTGGGAAGCGTATGAGCAGCAGAGCTCCTTCTGCAGGAGGCAGAGGGAGCCTCTACCCCTCCACCTCCTCTCCCCCAGCCACCCGTTCCCATCTCAAAGCAAGGTTCTGCTGGCTCGTTTCCCTAACGAGCTCAAGTCCTCACCAAGAGACAGAGAGGACCCAGTGGGGTGCATCTCCTAGGGACTGGTTTGAAGGCAGAGAGATGCAGTGAGATACATGGCAAAGCACCAGCATCTGCTGGACATGGGAAGCCATAAAGTACAACCCAGCCAAGAAGAGTCCAGGCCAGCATGGACGAGTCCTTGGGAAGGGCAGCTCTGGAGCCGGGAGCTGCCACAGCTCGCCCCAGGTGAGCAAAGAGCCTGCTCAAGCCAGGAAGACAACGTGAGCAAAAGCAGGACTTACACCTCCTCCACGTGGCTTCTGGACTCTTCTTGACGTCCTAATGTTCAGGTTCTGCTCTTTTAGACACCGGGTTAGGAACAGGAGCATTGGATCAAAGGAAGCTCATCCGCAGGAAGGATGAGAGCATTTGGGGGAGATCTGGTTTAACGTGTAACAAAGCCTGAATTTTCTTTTCAACCTCGCCAGTCCTGGTTCCTTGCGGTGCGTACCAAGTCCTCCCAGGAAATTCAGTGAAAGCTGTGGACCAGAGATGCACAGATCCTGGAAGGAGATGTGTGGATCCTGGGAGGAGAAGTGCAAGACCTCGGGAAGCCAGAGACAAGCCCTGTGATGCCTTCGCTTGAAAAGGGAAAGCTGCAGAGTGTTTCAGTGCAAACAAGAAAACCCTCCCACGGAGCGTCTGTTCAGCAAAAGCCGTCTGCGTGAAAACTGCTGAAGGAGCTGCGGTGCCAGGCTGGCACCACGCCAGGGTTGTCTCCTCTGTAACGTGCTCCCCAGGGACCCTCTGTCACCTCAGAGCAACTGGGGGGGATCCTCAAGAGGAGCACAGTGCTGCTTTAAGGGCTCATCTCTGCTCCCTCTGCAAACCAGAGCCCTTTTCTGTTTTGTCCCAGGTGGGACAAGTAACAGCAAGCCAAGGGAAAGGTAGCAGCGCCCTGGACCTAGAGCCACCAGGCTTCAGGAGACACCATCCAGGGCAAAATGCCAGCTCGGGGACATTGTGGGCCACCTGTGCATAAGGACTTCCCAACAGGTTCTTCCTACTGGATGGAAAAATTAGACCCAACCAGTTGAGACCCAAGGGTCTCTGCAAGTCTGGTTTGCTCCCAGAAACCAAACCTCTTGCCTGCTTACACTTCCCGGTTTGATGGTGACAGCCAAGACGTAGGACAAGGAAAGACGAAGAACCCCAGGATGCAAGCATCTAATCCTGATTTCCCAGGGAAAGCACCCCAAATCTAGCTGTCCTAAACACTGTCTGTATTTGGAATCATTTGCTGCCCCAGGGACGGCTTGTCGATGCCATGCTGGACGTAGACAATGTACTGGTGGTTTGAGAACTTCTATGAACACAGGCAGAGTCGTGCTTAAACCTTCCTCCCTTCAGCCGATGAAACAGTATCTTGACTTCTGCTCCTCGTGATGCTCCCATCAGACACTGGGAGCGCTGGGAGGTCCCTGTCCTGGTGGACACCCATATGACAAAGCTGCGAGTCGCCTCCTGGGCATGTCCAAGATGAACCTGGCCTCGTCACCACCTTGAATAGGTCACCTTCAGTTTATAAAGCAGAAATCCATCACTTCCAGGCACTTCTGTGGTCAGAGAAATACCCAGAGCTCCATGCCAAAGAGGATGGGGGAAACAGGACTGCATCAAGGAGTTTCTTCAGAAGAAGTTTCTCCTGACAACTTCTTCAGTTTCTTCTTCCGATCACCTTCAGCAAAGAAGATGATCAACCACTAATATTCTCTGGGATGGTCCAGAAGCTAAAAGGTAACTACATCTGGAAACCTAATGGTTTACTCAGGCCACAGCGTTGCCCATAACACAAATGGATGTGACATCTCCTCCAAGGGAAGCCCGCATCCAGCACCAGCCTCCAGCTGCCCAAGGCAGCGTGTCCCACAGGTTTCCTTGAGGAAACCTTACGGTGACCCCAGCATAAAGCTATCCGGGGTCTATGACTGCAAGCTATGACTGCAAGCACGCAGTCATTGATGACCTACAAAGCTCACAAGATGCTGTAGGAACATCTCAGCACCTACAGGAGGCTCACCTGGAAAAATGGCAGCTCTCCTCTTCTGAACCCACCAGGAAAGCAGAAAACACCCCCTGAGGCACCCCTTCTCTGACTTTTAAACCTGCTGCTGACTGGATGGCAAACTGGATGGTAAATGCAAGTCTTTCCTTGCTGTCCAAGGCTCATGTGCTTGGCAGGATGGAAACTCTGGCTCCAGCCCACCTCCCCGGCTGAGGGGAACGACTCATGTTCAACAGAGCCCTCCAGAGCCTGAACCAAGACAGAGATTTAGACGGGGCAGTGATGTTTTCAGGCAAGCATCCTCTGTTTCAAAGGGGAGGAAGGGCAGGGGCTGGCTGGGAAGTCAGGGAGATGTGTAAAACAGCAGCAGATCCTTCCTTTGAGACGTACGCTTCCCTTTCAGGCTGACAGCTGTGGCCTAATTTTCAAGAAAATTGACAAGCGCCTTATTTCTCCCCCTATAATTTCTCTTTGCTGCAAATAAAATAGGTTAAAGAAGCGGGTGCAAAGCTGTGACAACAGGAGCTGGGAGAGGCTGATCCAGTTCAGGGCGTGCACAGTTTGCAGAGCGATGGGAGCCACGGTCCCTGCACTCACCCTTCCTCATCCCTCCCCATCGCTTTGCTTTAAGATGAAGAAATAAAAGCGCTTTTGCACCTAAATGCATGGCCAAGGAGCAGGTTATGGTCTCAGAGGTGGATGAGCCTTTGCATGGAAGGCAAGGGGAAGATGGTACTGCTGGGCATCCCTAGATCTCTGCAAGTGGAAGGACCAGATCGGGGATGGAGCATGGAGCGTGGCAGGAACACACTACGTGTTTGAGGGTGAAGCTTTAGAGAAGAAAAGAAAAAGAGACTGGAAGAGGGTAGCAGCACCCCACGGGTGGCAGCAGGCTGGCATTTCTCAGATCAGCTCTGGGACGAGTGCCCCAGGGTGGGAGGTGAAGCTGCCTCGTCTCTTCCGACAACATCTCGACTCTGAGCCACTGCTGACTTTTCTTTCGCTTTGCCTGAGCAAACTGGCTGTGTTTTCCCATCCGGCTCAGATTTGTGTGCAAACACGCTCCACACAGGGCTAATCCTCACGTGACTTTGGGGAGAGGGCACAGCAGGAGGAGTGGGGACACTAGAGCACATCCTAGAGCTCAGGGAAGGAGTGGCCTGTGAGTGCCTTGGCAAGCCTGGCCGCACTCCGGACTCAAGAGCATCAGCTAAAAAATATCCTTATTTATGCTGTGATTTCAATACCTTAGATGTTATTCTGGCTTTACTGCTGAACTCTCCTCAGAGTCTGCTGCCTCTTGCTGCCTTTCAGCATCATGGGGTGGATTCCCGCCCTGTCTTTGGAACAGGGATCCTGGAGGGATCCTGGAGGGATCCCAAGGTGGGGATGCAGGCTGAGTCACCCTGCTTCTCCTCTCCAAGGCCCACGGAGGTGTGAGAGGAGAGTGGCTGAATGCTCCTTGCCGTGCCAGAACCCGAAGAGCAACCAATGCTGAAAAGGGACCTGCTCCAGGCACAGCTGAGCACCAAGAGCACCTCCTGCACCAAACGTAAGGAGCTCCAACCAGGGTGGCTTTTGCACGTTTCCACGCTTAACTGTGAAGAGCTGAAAATGTCCCATCCCGGGGTGTCCCAGAGCGCCTGGCTGGACTGCCAGTGGGAGCTCCAGAGCCTATAGCTGGGGTGAGTGCTTCCCAGGGCAGTATCCAGCCTGGAGCATCTGCCTTTGATGGAAAATCTGTGGCAAAGCACGACGGTGGGAAGTGCTGGAGCATCCTCGTCCGCCTGCCACTTGTGCCTGCAGTCGGTGGGCGGCGCGTGAGAAGGGAGGGCCGTGCGCCCATCGTCGGCAGAGAGTGATGGGCTGCGAGATGCTCAAAAGCAGCCAGGAATGGAAAAAAATCTCTTGATGAGAGCAGCAGGAGGCAAAAGGCCCATCCCCGCCTTGATATTTTTAACCAAGCATGCCCTGTGCTTCGGGGATAATCCCAGGCAAGATCCCCCTGTAAGAGAGATGAGGGGGAAAAAAGCAATTATCCAGCCTCTCCCAGATTCCCTGTCCTAGCTTTTCTCTCCATGGAGATGAATAAACTGAGATGTCACATTTGCAGGGAAGGAGAAGGAAACACCACCAGAACCCCGAGCCCTGACTGATGGGATCAGACGGGTTAATTTAGCAGCTGATGGGCAAAACCACCCCCCTTGCCTGCTGAGATTGTCACCTCCACACAAGGAAGGTTCTCACTCCCCTGGCCAGGCGAGGAGAATTTGGGAACCACCTTGGAAGCTGCTCGTGCTGAAGCCCTGCTCTGGAGAATGCAATGGTTAGCAAGCATGGGAGCTGTGGAATCCTCTCCCGGTTGGTCAGCCCACTGTTTCCCAGCTCCCCGCTTCCCCTGTCTGCTTTTCTGGCCTCGGTGCTGTGCTCCTGCTGGGATCTCAGGGAAAGCACTGGGATGGAGCAAATATCCGTCCCCCGAGACCTGCCCTTTGAAGGAACTTGGCCATTTGGGGAGGGTTTTCCTCCCCTACGCACACTTCCTCTTCCTCCCCTCCACCCTCTTGCTGACCCGAATTAGTCCCAGCACTCTCCAGCACTGCTGCTCACATGTGGTTCCCATTTTTTTACAGGAAAACCCATCAAATCCTTCCAGGCAGCTCTGAGTACGGCTGGTCCCAGCGCAGCTTCGGTGGGCAGGACAGCAAGCTCATTCCCAGAGGCTGGTGCCCCTGCTGCTCCTCTACCTCCCGCAGCTCAGGAGGCATCTCCTGTCCTTCCTTGGAAGGTCCAGCCCCAGGAAAGGGGCTGGCAGGAGCTGACCCAGCTCCTGCTATCCCAGTAGGGATAATCCTTAGGCAGAGCACCAGGCTCCTCCATCACCAAGTTCATGCTGCTGATGGCTCTCAGTGCGTTACAACCCTAGATCCAACCTCTCCCTGGGAAGAGACTGGGTTTTCAGCCTCCAGCTCCTGCTCCGTGGGCTGTGGAGTGTACCGGAGAGCCCAGCACAACGCTCACAGCCTTGGTGACTCAAAACCTCATTAAGCACAGGCTACCTTGCACTTGCAGAGTCGACTGCATGAGGTAAAACAACAATTTGAGAGCTGGGGGTGGGGGTTGGAGATACAGGGGGGTTGCCGGCTCTCATCCCAAATTCATATCAAAGCCTGAGAGGAGCCCACAGGATGTTCTCCATGCGCAGCCGGGACAGTGGGAGATGCGTAAAGGCAGAGCTGGGTTGCCATCATCCCACTAAAGCTCCGGGTCTCCGGCCACAGGGTTTCTCATGGCTGGGTGGAGGCAGAACTGGGGAGAGGAGATTTCGAGAAGTAGGCAGGGCTTAAAGGAAGGCGCAGAAGAACGAGCTGGAGATGAGCAAGCAGAAGCCCGCAGAGCTCGGTGCAGAGGCTTTGATGCTCGCCACCCTGCTCCAGTGCCCCGTGCCCAGAGCGGGGCTCGGACAGGAGGCAGCTCCACCTCCTGCTTTGCAAACAGGCAGGAAAAATAAAAAGAATAAAAAGCTTTCTCCGGTTCCTCCTTTCTGCAAGGCACGAGGGGGGGCATGACGAGCGCACAGTTCATTAAAGCAGAAGGGCAGGCGGCCAGCGAGCACGCTGGCAGGCAGAGCCGTGTATTTTTGCAGGCTCGCTGCCTCCTGACACAGAAGCTTCCCTTGTAGCGCTCACAGCTGTTTGGATTTTACCCGAGTTCATATCACACTTTATCAAAGGGGCTGCATTTTTTTTCTTTCCTTCTTCTTCTTCTTTTTTTTTTTTTTTTTTTGTTTTTGCACTTTGCTGAGTACAAGCTGAACGTTTCCCGCAAAAACAAATGCAGGTTTTGTTCCGCAATGCAGCGGCTGGGAGGGTGGGAGAGAGGAAGAGACACATGGTCCTCCTCCAGCCCCGATTCATTTGCTGGTGGGGCAGAGGGATTTTCGGGGCACAGGTTTGGCAATGGGAGCTGGAAGGGGCACGGTGGCATCAGCAATGGGAGCAGGAAGGGATCCCCCATCCCAGACCTGCGAGCCTCCAGATCCTTGGGAGGTATTGAGATGTTTGGCTAAGCAAACTGTGGGTCCAAGGGAGCTCAAGAGCATCCATGCCTGGAGGAAAGGGAGGATGGTTCACTCCAGCTCCTGATGGCAAGGGGCGGCTGATGGGTTGGGTGGTGGGACAGCAAGGCAGGAGGAAAAGACAAGGTTAAGGATGGCATGAGGGGCCAAGATGGGGCCAGGGGCCAGTGAATGTCTGTAGGATGATGGCATCCTGGGGCTTCAGCATCCCCTCACCACCAAAGCTGACACCAACCAGCTCTGCACAGGATCCCTAGCGTATCCCTCGCTATCCAAGCCTGTGCATAAACCATTCCACTCCCTCCCCGAGGCCCTCCCCACTGGGATACTGGCAGGCAGCCCTTCCCTTCCCACACCCCTAGACGGAGAGCATGGCCCTGGGAATGCTAGACAGGCCAAGCAAAAAGCGATTTAACATGCTCCTCACTGCCTGCCTGCCAAGAGCATCGGATGTCTGCACTCCACAGGATACGCTGGCCCTCCGCTCCCCCTCACTCTCCATCCCAGTTAGCAGGTTTGAACCCACTTTGCTTCTTTTTCCCCACTTTCTGGGTAGAAAGAGGTGTTGCATGGTCAGCCCCAGCCTCTCCTGGAGGTAAGAACATCCCCTCCTGCCCCAAAACACGGGACTGGCCACCCCAACCCCCCATCAAGGGTATCACTGCAAAGCCCTTCATGCATCCAACATGATGTGTTGGTGAGCATCCCCAGCTCTGCCCTCTTTGATATCCAGCTCTCCACTGGCATCATCTCACCAGCACTTTGAGATCTGAAGGAAAAGGCAGAAATTTCCAGCCAGGGGAACGTTTCCCGTCTGCAGGAGCCATAAACCCGTGGCCCCATCACAAGACTCGGGACTTCCCAGCTCCTCAACTAATGCCATATCTTATCTGCTCCAACCTACATCTTAGCAGAGCAGATGGAGAACCAGGTCACCCTCCTGAATGCCCCCCAGGGGGGTTCAAGCACCCCCCCTAAAGCCAAGCCTGGTTGAACAGACCAGGCCTGCCACGTGCATTGCACAGGAGGTGGCTGAAAAGTCAGCCCAGGGCCTCTTCCATGGAGCTTAACCTCAGACAACACCCTGTGAGAAGGTGCTAGGCAGTGGGGAGTTGTGTTTAATGGCTCTGCAGAACAAGCTGAGACAACCCCTGTGTGTGGGCCTCTGCCTGGGGAGCAAAGCGCTGACTCAGGCATCATCCCGTGCCTCAGGGTGCCACTGCTCGGTGAGAAAACAGCCTCTCTGGGCTTGAAAGTTAAGCTTTTCACTTCAAAGCATCCACATACAACAGGTACAGGGATGTCTCCAGCCACTCAAGCGCATCCCGTACCCTGAAGGGTTCCTTTGCCATCCTGGCAAGGTACATCAGCCACCAATGTCTGAGCTGCTCCATCCCAGAAAGAATCACAGAATCATTAAGGTCAGAAAAGACCTCTAAGCTCACCCAGTCCACCCACCAGCCCAACACCACTGTGACTGCTCAACCATGTCCCATTTACAAGTTTTTTGAACCCCTCCAGGGATGGAGACTCCACCACTGCCCTGAGCAGCCAGTTCCAGCGCTTCACCACTCTTGGAGTAAATAAATTTTTTTCTTAGTATCCAATTTAAACTTTCCCTGGCACAACTTGAGGCCATTTCTTCTCATCATACCACTTGTTACTTGGGAGGCCAGCGCTGCTTTGGTTCTAGGCTCAGGTCAGTGGGCTACACCGGCTCTCAGAGCTCAGACAGACCCCAGGGACCATGCAGGGGCTGCAAAACTGGCCCTGGGGAGGGACAAAGATGATGATGATGGCTCCTTCCATGAGCAAGCAGCTAGGGCAGCCAGCCCTGTCCTCAAACTGTGCATTGAGCCGCAACACTGGTGCCTGCGGGATAGGGCTTAGCCACTTGCTGAATCCCTCCATCCTATAGCTCTGCTACCAACGAGCAAGTGTTAAATCCAACCTGTAAATCTTGGTGGGAGCTGAAAAGCTCAGTGCTGCCCTGCTGCCTGCCTCCTGACTGGCCGAGCAGCTTTCTCTCTGCAGGGTTGCTGCCCCGAGGATGGCTGCGCCGCTCCAAGGAGCCATGTGACCCTTTGGAAGCTCCTCTGCATTTTTCTGCTGCTCCAAGCCATCGTCGGGAGGCCAGCAGCTGAATGTGAATATTTGCTTCTTGCTTAAGGGCTCTGTTGAGTCCAGGATGAGCCAGCTAGGGCAGATAGCTCGCAATTAGCAAGAAGGCTGAAAGGTCTCGGGTCCGCTCATCAAGGTGAGAAGTAACACTGAGTGACGGTTGATGCTCCTGCCTCCCACAGCACTTTTGGAGCCACCTTTAAGTACAAAAGTGCCTGGCACAAGAACGCAGCCCTTCGAACTCTGAGTTTGAAGGCAGAATAACTTTACTGGCTTCCCGCCTGAAAACAGTCACAAGTGACAGTGAGAGAGACTGACCCCCAAAGGAACCCCCATCTGCTGCGACGCAGGAAACTCATGTCAAGCCAAAAAAATCCTTGGAAGAGATCATGGGAGCAGGTTTGCCCCCTCTGTGGTTCCTCAAGGAGAGAGGGGTGGAAAGCATGAGGCAGCCTTTCCCCCCAGGAGATGGTGATGGGCAGGCGACAACCCCAGTTTGTTCCAGGGGATTCAGAGTGATTTGTACCCATGGAGAACTCACAGCACATCCCTTCACATATAGGGTCCCTCTCCCAGGTGTTCATGAGGCATCTAAGCAGCTTTGAAGAGCCCTGAAGAGCCCTTTTCTGGTTGCTTTCCTTCCCTTCTCCTGGTGGGGCTAAGCCCAGTGTATGAGCTCTACTGTGGTCACGGGCTCTGCCTCCGTGAGGTCCCCTTGGGTGGTGGCACAGATGAGGCATCGTACCATGGCTGGATTGGATGACGCCAGGCTGGATCCCATTGGGGAAGGTGGCAGAACAAGAAAGGCTCCTCCAAGGGCACCTCTTGGATGCACCGTGTGCTGGTGATGTGTTACCCCCGAGCCCAGCGGATGGGGACAAGCAAGAGGAAATGATCTGTTTTCTTCCTCATTAACAGAATCTTTGGAGCTGTAGGCCTGTTCTTTTAAAGGCAGCTTGTGCTACCATTTAGCTCCATTCTGTCTTCTCTGGCAATCCATCTCGATCAGTCCATACCCAGCTTGGGACCGAGTTTGCTGATGGTGAGACCACCCATCACAGCCCCCATCTCTGCTCCATCCAGGCACGGAGGGTGAGTTCTGCTGGGAGGGCTGTGGCTGCTTCTCCCACCCATCTCCCAGTGTTGGATGGGGAACACGCATCCCTACAGAGCAGAAGGTGGTTCCATGACCACAGGTTCCTGTAGAGATCACCACTCAACCCAAACTCCCATCCTCAAGCACACAACATACCACAATCCCTGCCTCCGGAACTCCGAGGACATATCAGGAGAGAGACTAAAGTCCTTTCAGAGGCAGCAACCAGACACAAAGAAGCTTGAGTTGGATTAGAAATAAACTACCATTAACCGTAGACTCTCCGTCTGACCTCATGGACCTTTGAGCTTGCCCACTGTCAACGTGACAGGGAAAATTGCTGCACTTTGCTTTAATAAAAACCTTGTCCCCTGCTTCCCTTTCCCCTGAGCACTAATCCTTTGGCTGGAAATCATTGCCTATACTTAACAAGTCTGTTTTCCTTCCCTGCTTCACTGTCTGGCAGCAGAAAGGGCAGTGGTGGTCCTGGGGAGGAGAGGAACGTGATTGGTACAAGGGGAGCAAAGGGCTTGTGTCAGCGGCAGGGGACGACTGCGCTTTAACGCACACCGTTCCGGTCTCTCAAGCATCCCCTTTGTGTTCTCCAGCCCAGGATGAAACCTGACCAGCATCTCCCAAGTCAAACATGAGGCTGGCTTCTCCCCCCGCTGTGCAAAACAGCTAAGCTGGCTTGTGGACAGGGGAGGGATGTAATGTGGGAACACACATACGGCTTCAATTTGAAAAGTGGCTAAAAATAGCACCACGCGGCTCCCACGTTCACTGGGTCTCTCCGGCAAGAAATCAATCTTTTCCAGAGAGTCCCGTAAAAGTTTTCTTGCTCTGTTCCCATCTTGTTTTTTTCAGGAGGCAACACAGATGTAGTTAACACCAGCACGTCAACCGCCATCAGTAGGTTTCAGAGTTAACCAGTAGAACCCCAGGGCATGGTTTACCCCTCCCAGAAACACCACTTAGGCTCCGCACCTGCACCACAACATGAATGGATTTTTTGGAGCATGAGTCACCATAAAAAAGCCTCGGCTTGCTGAGCTGTCGCGAGCTGGTCCCACCACACCAGATGTCTGCTGGGAAATTCAAGCCTGCCAAGCCAAGGCTCATCCTGCCCGAGCAGGAGGGAAAAATCTGAGGTGGCCACGATATGGGAGAGCTTTTAAACAGGACCCTGCCTATGACTATTGTTCTACTCGCCCAGCCTCTAACAAGGCACAGGGCTGTGTTCCCCACCAAGGGCTCTTCAAACCATCGAGAAGAGACACTACGAGTAGCATTATTTTCTCTGCCTTAGTCCTAGACCTCCATATGATTAAACTTAACATTTCCAGAATCCTATCAGAAACAAAACCCCAAATTATAGAACGGTTTGGGTCGGAAGGGAGCTCAAAGCCCACCCCTGCCATGGGCAGGGACACCTCCCATTGGATCAGGGGCTCCCAGCCTGGCCTCAAACACCTTCAGGGATGGAGCAGCCACCACTGCTCTGGGCAACCTGGGCCAGGGCCTCAGAACTCTCATTGTGAAGAATTTCTTTTTAATGTCTAATCTAAATCTTTCCTCCTCCAATTTAAGGCCATTAAATCCTCAGCTAGACTTTTTCCTGGGGAAAAATAGCTTTTCAATGGATATTTGTGATATGGCACCATATTTTGACATGGAGACGCCTTTGAAATCCTCGTTCTGCAGTTTAAACAGCTGCTGCAACCCTGCACATGTTTTGTCTCATTCTTGAAGCCCTATTTTATACTGCAATCCCATGATGGGGTGAATCCATGCACTCTTGGATTGTCTGAAGCCTTGGGCACAAACTGCTGCACAAGGAGGTACAACTCAACACTCTGGCGCGGCTTTGCAGATTTTGAGAGCTCTGCACATTTTAATTTCCAATCACAAAAATGTGACCCTCATGCATCCCTCCACTTTGAGAAAATCAGCTCTCTTCTCCCACGGGAGCATGGCTGTTGCTTTCCCCACGTTCATTTTGATGCCACCTCCCCAAAATTAAGGGAGGGAACCCCAGGCTAGTGACTCCTCCTCCCACCAACCTCCTCACTGATTTCTCCACCTTGCCTCAACCGTTACACCCATTATTTCCCAGTGAGCTGAGGAACTGGTGTCCCTTGCCCCAGATTTCATTGCATTAAAGATGATGTCCTCCTGCCAGTTGCCACACGCTTGGCTTTCCAGCTTCCACTGCAGCTCCTCAAAAAGCCAAAGCAAAACCCACTAACGCCAAGCACTGAAACACGCAGCTTTGGGGGACGAAGCTTTTGCTGGGTGAGCATCTTGCAAAGCTGGGTAGAGGGATTCACTCGACTTGGCACCTCGAGCACAAACCTGTCTTCATGCTCTGGCTGGTCTAGTTGTTAACAAAACTGGCTCTGACAACGCTATTTAATAAGGAGCTACTTTGCCTCCGGGGATGGGAACAAGAAATATGGTGCCTCGGCATGTGAAAGGCGAGTCCTGTTTGCTCTTTAACCATCTGCCGGTGAGCGAGGAAGATTTGTAGAAATGGTTTTGGCCCTGAGGGAGCTCGGTGCTCAGGCTGCTCGACCCCGTCATCCCCAGCCCACCCTGCCCAGGGGTGCTCGGGGGCTTCAGCGAGGCAGGTGGGGTGCTCTGACCTGATGATGAAGGCTCCTCTGGTCTCCAGGAGTTTCCGTTCACTGCTGAAGCGCTTGAGCAGGTTGATCATGAACTTGTAGAAGTAGGAGTTCATGGTGGGCGTGGAAGGTGAGCACTCCAAGCCTTTCATACCTGAGGAGGAAGGGGAAGGGGAGAGCAGATTAGAGTAGCCGGGGCCTCCTGCCAAAGCATTCTCAATCAGGGAGCAGACACCCAAATATGGCCAGAGCATTCAGCAGAGGAGGGTTGCAGCATGAAAAGTCTTCCAAGACTCGTGTAATCGCACCTGCTCAGTCTGAGCAGAACCAGCCCTGCTGCAGCTCTCTCCATCCCAGTGGAAAGCATCTTGTGGAGGTCCCAGCCATGCTGGACCAATGCCAAGCAGCATGAGGGGATGAAATGGGCTTTTTGGCAGACAGAATCATAGAATCACCAGGTTGGAAAAGACCCACCGGATCATCGAGTCCAACCATTCCCACCAATCGCTAAACCATGCACCTCAGCGCCTCGCCCAGCTGTCCCTTAAACATCTCCAGGGAAGGTGACTCAACCCCCTCCCTGGGCAGCCTCTGCCAGTGCCCAGTAACCCTTTCTGTGAAATATTTTTTCCTAATGTTCAGCCTGAACCTCCCCTGGTGGAGCTTGAGGCCATTCCCTCTCATCCTGTTCCCTGTCACTTGGGAGGAGAGCCCAGCTCCCTCCTCTCCACAACCTCCTTTCAGGTAGTTGTAGAGAGCAATGAGGTCCCAGAGAGCAATGATCATCCCAGAGCTGCTCAAACTCTAGTAGCTGATAGTAGAAGGGTGCTCGAGGCTCTAGATCAACAGGCAATACCATCTCCTCAGATACGGCATGTACACTCATCCCCCCAACCAGCTTGCTGGTAGGTTGAAGAGCCTTTAATCCAGCCCCACATGCCACAGATGCCCAGAGCCCAGAGCGCGTGTAGCAGCTGACACACATGTCCAGTCTTAGGTCACAGCACGGCCACCGGTTTATGCTTGGTGATGTGATTTCTCCTGAGCAGGAGCCACTTGGTGCAACAGCACCACATACAAGGTGCCCCATGGCTGGCGTGGAGGGGCACAAAGTACTGACCAAGCCACCATAAGAGACTGTGCCAAAAAATGGGGTGGGTTTTTTTTGTTGTTGTTCTCTGTTTGCAAATTATGTTCATAACAAAAGCAGCTGAAGGTTGGGGAAAGTGGACTGGGATGAAGGAGCAGCGGTCCCTCCAGCCTCGAGCACCCCTGCTCCTGGTACAGCTGCTGGGTCAGGTCACAAACCCACTCAGTGCTCCTGCAGCAGGCACGATTTCTGCCCCAAAAGCACACGAGGCTTCTTTTTGAGGCAGCAGATAGCACTGATCACATTTATAAGTCTTAAAGGCAGATATTTATGGCTATGGAGCATGATCCGAGCAAGGAGGGTCTGGGAAGTGCCCTAGCTGGAGGGACAGTGTGAAAGCAGGAGGATGCAGAGAGATGACAAGGAGAGATGGTGTGCTTAGAAGAGTTTAGATTTGCTCCGACACACCCAGACCCAACGCATTTTCAGGCTTGCAAGGCTCTTCTGTGTTTTCTCCTTATGGGTACGGTGAAGGTGCACAGCAGCCAGAGGTGGCAAGCTTTGCTCACAGTCTTTTCCAAGCATCCAGCAGCTCCCTCTGCACCTCTCAGGGCCGTAAATTCACTCCTGCTGGGCTCTCATTTAACAGCCAACGGTGCTCCAGGGTGGAAGGTGCAGGGGCTGCTGCCACATGTGGCGCTTGCTACGATGCCCTAATTCAGTCTGAGACTGTTTGCAGGGTGGGTAGCCAGGGAGGGCTGGCAAAGGGCTACGCAGAGAGCTCAGGGTACACAGAGCATCAAGAGAAAATATCCCTTCAAACCTACAAGTGCAGGGTGCTGGCAGGTAAAGATTGCTTTTCCCACGGCAGAACTACGGGGCAGATGGTTTATTTAGCAGGACAGCGCTCAAAGCAAATGTTTGGAGAGAGGGTTCTAAAGGTGACTTTGCAACAAGGGGAGCTGTCTCCCTCAATTTCTCCCATGGAAAGAGGGGAGCCAGCACACATGGGGTGCCCCAAGGTTATTCCCTCCATCCTGAGAAGAGCCAGTATCTCCATCAGATTGTCGAAGCAAACCTGAAGAGTTTGATTTATGTATGTTGTCTGCTTCTACCGAGACTCAGCAGAGCATGAAGCATCCAATTAAAGATACAACCAAGCTGCCAAAGCTCAGGAAAGCTAATGGAAAAGCCACTGGGCTGTTTCCCACCCTGCCTCTCCTGATGATACACAGAAATGCAGACGTGAACTTAGCCAGGGCAGCTCCCTTAGGCTTGGAAAAAGGAAAACGAAATATGAGGTCATCTGGACCAGAACTTGGCATCTTCTCCCCATCAGAGTCATTTGTTCACCCTGCCTTGGTGTATCTGAAACCCCAAACCAGGCTTTGAAGCAGGCATCTGCCAAAGAACAAGTGTTTGCTGTGGCATCGTGTTTCCCCTCAACGGTGGGGAAGATGATCTGGGCAAAAAAAAAAAAAAAAAAGGATCTAGCTGAGCTGATGAGCTCCAAAACAAAGGTGCGTTTGTTCGAAGGCAGCAAGAACCTAGCATGAAAACACAGCCGTGCCCCACGTGCCATCACTACAGCTTCTCAGCACTGCTCAGAAGTGGGCTGAGACTAAACACGGGCTGCACAAGGCGACATGGGGCAGCTCCGTCTTCCCACCACACCTGCCCATGGCTCAGCCTCACATCTCCCAGCACGTACCACGGGCAGAGCCTGAAAGGCAAACATTGCTTTTTTTCCTGGTGCAGAGGGTGGGGAGGGGAAGAGCAGATGGAAACAGTCTTTCAAAACTGAAAAAGCGGTATTTTTGCCCATTTTGTCAGCAGTGCCAAGATGTCCAAACCAGAGCTGTACTGCAACCCAAGAGCTAGCAGCAAGCAGGGCATCACATCTTCATACCCACCAAGGATACCCCAGCATTGTAGCTCATTCAGAACAAGGTCTGATCTTAGAGTTTCTCCCTTCTCAAGACCACAGAAATTGTCTCTCTGACCTCCACAGCATCAAGGAGGTAACTGCTGGTCTCTCTTGGCAGAAACACAGGCTCTCACCCAGTACCTGAGGCTCTGCTGTTGCTCTCTCCACAAGGCAAAGCCAGCTTCACAGAATCACAGAACAACCAGGCTGGAAGAGATCCACCGGATCATCGAGTCCAACCATTCCTATCAAACACTAACCCATGTCCCTCAGCACCTCATCCACCCGTCCCTTAAACGCCTCCAGGGAAGGTGATTCAACCCCCTCCCTGGGCAGCCTCTGCCAGTGCCCAATGATCCTTTCTGTGAAATATTTTTTCCTAATGTTCAGCCTGAACCTCCCCTGGCAGAGCTTGTGGCCATTCCCTCTCGTCCTGTCCCCTGTCACTTGGGAGAAGAGCCCAGCTCCCTCCTCTCCACAACCTCCCTTCAGGTAGTTGTAGAGAGCAATGAGGTCTCCTCTCAGCCTCCTCTTCTCCAGGCTGAACACCCCCAGCTCTCTCAGCCATTCATCCTGCATCCTGGGATGCTGCGCTTCATACCTTGCCATCTCCTCACATGACATCTCCTTCAGTGACAGCCCAAACCATTACACATCCCAAAACACAACCCAGGAGAAAAACCAGGAGGTAGCAGCAATTTTTCTCCTCCCTGAAAGGTTCAGTGCCCCTGTCACCGGGTTGCCAGCAATGACACACCCAGGATGAAATCCAGGAGCTGTGTGGCTGGGAACGACGGGGCAAGACAGACCACCCAGAAGCATCTCAGATCCACACTCCAGAGGAGGTGTCTATCTCCTGCATCTCAGACTGGAGACTTGGAAGGATCCACTGGGTTAAGCTGTTCAAAAGTCAGAACTCTCTGGAAGATCAGATCCCAGCTGCAATCTGCAGGATTACCAACCTTCAGCCTGTGATCCTGCCATCTTCTTCCTCTGACTTGCTCTGAACAATCAATCCTCCTGCCCAGCCCACAAGAAGCCAGGTGGTGGGTCACAGAACTGGGAGCAAGGAGGGACAGAGATGGTGAAAACAAGTCTTATCCTGCTTTTTAACAACAGGAAAGTGTAAGATTATGGTTTGCATGCTCCAAGGAACTTCATCATCCTTCACCTCTGGGAGCATTCAGGCTGGACTCAGAAAGGATCATTTCTCCATCCCTTGCCCACCTGGCATCCAGCAGCTACTCCTGTGTCCCTATGGAAGGTTTGCAGGCACAGCACGCTGTGCCAGAGTGCTCTCCAGGGGTAACATCACAGGGTGAGAGACCAGCGGGCGTGAGTCTCTCAGGCTGTAAAAGACTCAACCAAAATTTCAGCTGGAGTTTAAAAGGGCTATAGTTCTTCCAAGCAGGGCAAAATACTTCCCTTGCAAAGCCTCTCAGCCCTCCAAACTTTCTGTTTGCTCTGCGATTACAGGATATCTAGGAAGCAGCTGGCACCTTGTTTGCCGTTCTGTGACCCTTCCCAGTGTAGCCTGGAGCTCAGCTCACTGCCCTGTGGGTTACGGCGCAGCACGGCGGCATCCCTGGCTCGACAGAACCACAGGAGCAGCTTGTCAAGTGTTTCTATGAAGCACGAGAGACAAGCAGAGAGAAGTGTTATGGAAACTGTGGCTTAATTAATTGGCGCTTACACCTCTCCCCCTTTCCCTGAAGTGAGACTTTGCAGATCCGTAACCTGCCAGATCGGCTGCTAACACACCCAGAGTGGGGCTAGTGGCACGCCACGGCTCTGCTGCTTATTCTTTATTTCTGGCTTAGAGGAGGGAGCTGGAAGAAGAAAGATCCCTGCTCAGAGGAATGATGAAACTCAGCCCAGATATCAGCTGTAATGGGAACAAGTGGGAATTTCTGGTCCCCAGGAACATCCGAGCAGTAAAGCAAGAGCAGGTAGAAACAGCCCACAAAAGGCACGTGGAAACAGCAGCTCCATGGCCAAAATGAGCTCACAAAGCCCAGCCAGCCTAGACCGTTCTCAATGACTACAGCATCACAGAATCATAGAATCACCAGGTTGGAAGAAACCCACCGGATCATCAAGTCAAATCATTCCCATCAATCACTAACCCATGTCCCTCAGCACCTCATCCACCCGTCCCTTAAACACCTCCAGGGAAGGTGACTCAACCCTCTCCCTGGGCAGCCTCTGCCAGTGCCCAATGACCCTTTCTGTGAAATATTTTTTCCTAATGTCCAGCCTAAACGTCCCCTGGTTGAGCTTGAGGCCATTCCCTCTCATCCTGTCCCCTGTCACTTGGGAGAAGAGCCCAGCTCCCTCCTCTCCACAACCTCCTTTCAGGTAGTTGTAGAGAGCAATGAGGTCTCCTCTCAGCCTCCTCTTCTCCAGGCTAAACACACCCAGCTCTCTCAGCCGTTCATCCTGCATGCTGGGATGCTGGGCTAACAAACCCTTTCCCAACACAAGCGTTCCAGCCTGCGGTAGAGCGAGGGACAGGAGTGGGCTCCTCACACCACCTAAGCCAGCACCAGCAGCCATCCCCACAGCCCATGGGTGTTTCCTCAAGCAGAGCGTGGCGATCGCCTGCTGAAACCCCCATGCAGCCCCCAGCGCTCGCTGACAGTTTGTGCCATTGCCATCGCTCACACAGCCCCGCTATAAATCAACCGTGACAGGCAATTAGGTATCTATATTAAGGCCCTTATAAATATATATTGTATAGCAGCCTGGAACATTCGGATCGTCTGGCTGCTTGGGCTGAGCCATCTCGAGACCCACGGTGGCCAAGGTGTCCCCACATCACTCTGGGGGGGCCTAGCAGACTCCAACATGAACTTGGCTTTCCCTACTTCAGCCACAAAGCGCTGATCTTCACCCTGCCAGAAAACGCAACTTCTACTAATTTACTATAATTGGTTTCAAACTGGTCTTAATTAAAACCGGTGCGGACTTGCTTAACTCCATTTAAACCAAATTTAAATAAGATTGGACCAGAATTGATTCCTTTCCGAAGCAAGCTAAAGCTGGGTAAGCTGGTTAAAGAGTATCCACAAGGGCATTTGCGGCGGTTTAGCTAAAATGATTTACCGCAATCTCTAATTGAAGCAATTTCAGCTCGGATATAGGGAGGGTAAGCTAAGAGCTGGCAGGGCTGAGCATCCTTCCCACCCGAGTGCTGTCCCTGGCGTATCACATTTCCCCGGAGCGGTTGGGATAAAGCTGTTAGCAGGCAGAGCTGGTCCATGAGCCCGTGACCCACGCGGGGCTCGACTCGAGCATCGTCGGCGTGGGACTCGGCACTGCCAGATGGTGCTCGGCAAAACTCCGGGCGGTGACGTGGGAATCCGTGTGGCATCTCCCCCACGCCCAGCAGCCTTCCCCAGGATGTTCTGAATTGCAGCTTTTTGCAAACACAGAGCGGTGAAGCCTCGCAGAATGGGATAAAAATAGAGCCGTAGAAAAGGCAAATCCTTCCCCCAACCCCCCAAAAACCCAGCGCAGGGCGTAGCTGGAAACAGATGCGAACGTGTCAGCAGCTCAGCTGAGCTCTGCAAAACCTCCACTCTCTCCTCTCCAGAGCACAGGATGCTGCTGAGGAAATAAAATCACCGAAATCATGGACCATACGGTCACAGCCTGTGCTCAGCAGGCCAGCCCGGGCACACGGATGCATCTCCCCTTCCTACCTGGCTAGAGAGCCCTGGTTTTGCAGTTCCCAAGACTTCAGCATCTCGCCAGAAAGGGGGTGCCCAGATGGGCTGGGGTATGTATTTTGATGCCAAATGAGGCTTTTGCCGCACCAATCACCCCACTCCCATGCAGCCCCTCGGCTTGCCCCTTCCTAGAAGGAAGCAGCAGGCAAGGACAATGCCGATGGGTTTGCTAAGAAGGCTGGCAGTCCACTACTGGCTCATTTTAGGTTGTTAAGGTAAATGAATAAGCAAAAATGTAGCTGGGGTATAACTGAGACAACGCAGAGAAGATTCAGCAGAGCCACAAGACCAGGAGCGTTTAAGCTTAGTGGCGAGTTTAGAGAAGGCTGAGGGTACTGCATGGAAAGGTGAAGTGTATAGAAGATAACCTGCAAGCAGGGATGAACAGCAATGTGCTTTGCCAGGTGATTTCTGCACCAGTATTCCTTGGGGAAACCCAGGCAGTCCAGCAAAATAACTACACAGGAGGTGATCCTATCTACACCATCAATTTCTCCCGTCAGCCTCTGCAGACCAGTAATTCCGGCTTTTATTTGGGAATTACCCAACCTTTCCAGGCAGCCACGTGCTGTAACTGTTTCAGGAGGAACTGATACCTGAAGGCACGTCAGGTGAGTTACAGCTCCGGTCAGGACGGTCTCTCCTGGTGCTTTCCATGACATCTCAGCGCTGCTGTGGCAGAGGATGCAGGAAATGAAACAAATCACCCTTCTAACTCCTCTCCTCTCCAAGAGGCAGAGTGGTTGAAAGTCAACCCTCTTGCACAGCTCCATGCCAGCACGGAAGATGGCAGAGCCACCAACCACCAGGAAACAGAGCACTGAGCTTGGAGCACTCAGGATCTCTCCTCTGCTGCTTGCTCGTCTCACCTGCTCCCTACTGAGCTTGCGAAAGCTGCTGGAAACTGGCTTCTTCTAGAGCAAGCAGCATATTGTGCAATTCAGCTGCCTTCTTGCCCTCTGAGGAGGGGATGGCCCCAAGTTGTGAGCTTTAGATTTCTTTACCAAAAGAGTGGTGAAGCTCCAGCAGAGGCTGCCCAGGGAAGCGGTGGATTCTCCATCCCTGGAGGGGTTTGAAGATTGTGTAGATGTGGCACTTAAGGACATGCTTCAGCAGTCATGGTGGTGTTGGGCTGACAGCTGGATTGGATGAACTTCAGAGGTCTTTTCCAACCATGATTCTAGGGTGAGTATGGAGGAGTTTCCCATTTTATCCTTCTCAGTTTAGTAAACCTGACCCACCTGACAAGAGGCCAGCTTTTCTTTCCTACCTTTCACAGACCCCCTGCACCTTATAGACTCTTGCCTGGTGTTTTCAGAGGCTGCTTTTATATTTTCCAGACCATGTGGAGGTGGGACCTTGTCCTACACCATGACCCCTGCAGATCTTTGATTACACAAACGAAGCGATAAACAACGTGAAGGGAGTGGTTCAGCTTGCTGTGAACACAATCTCTTAAAAAGATGTTGATAGGAAACCTCCATCACAGGACGTCCCAAGTTCAGGCTCTGGAATGCTGCATGTCCTACAGTGGGACACAGCAAGTCTGAACTCAACATCTGTGTTTCTCAAGGACTTTTACGAGCCTCCTCTGGAGCTATCCAGCGATTTCTGGATTATGGAGAGACTGGTGGAAACCAATGACCTCAGGCATATTAGCGCATCCATGTAAGGAGTCAGCCTTCTAGTAAACATCCCATAATGTGAGGGCACACCACTGTCCTCCCCACCTCTGGCAGGAAGCCAGGCAGCAGAGACCGGACCAAGCCGGAGAGGGAAGCGTCTCCTGTGAAACAAAGGGTCGTAACCGCTTCTCCTTACAAAGCTGTGGAGAAAGGAAGGAAGAGATGTGTGCAAGAGCTACCCTGTACAAGGTAGCAGATGGTATCAGCATTCTTTTGGAGGAGGATTTCTCCTCCCATGCAGAGCTGAACCAGAGACTAGGCTGGAGGGCTTGCACTTACGCTGTTATAGAATCACGGAATGCTTTGCGTTGGAAGGCACCTTTACAGGTCATCCAGTCCAACCTCCCTGCAATGAGCAGGGACATCGTCAACTCCTGTCAGCTTGCTCAGAGCCCCATCCAAGCTGACTGAATGTTTCTAGGGATGGGGCCTCTACCACCTCTCTGGGCAACCTGTGCCAGTGCCTCGCCACTCTCATTGTGGTGAAAATTTTTTCCTTAAAGCCTGAAAAGTCTGAGTCTACCTTCTGAGTTTAAAACCATTACTCCTTGTACTGTCACTGCAGGCTCTACTAAATGTCTGTCTCCATCTTTCTTTAGGCCCCCTTTAAGCAGTAAAAGGCCGTGATGTGGTCTCCCTGGAGCCTTCTCTTCTCCAGGCTGAAGGATCCCAATTCTCTCAGTCTGTCCTCAAAAGGTAGATGCTCCAGCCCTTGGATCACCTTCGTGGCCTCCTCTGGATCTGTTCCAACAGGTCCACATCCTTCCTGTGTTGAGGGCTCCAAGGCTGGACAAAATACTGCAGGGTTATCTTGCCAGAGAGGAGTAGAGCAGCAGAATCCATTCCTTTGACCTGCTGGGCTCAGTGACAACCACTCTTGGGTCACCTGCTACTTGTCCCAACTTCTACATGGTTGGCAAAACACTTCCAAAGCAAAGCAGGCAGCTGGATTCCCATTGCACAAGCCTGACAGGTGCTTGTACCATCACCTCAAGGAGCAGGGAGCTCTTGGGCACAGCCCTGCAGAGCTTGTCCCTGAAAAGTGGGCACAAGATAACCAAGGGCAGATCCATGGAGGTCAGCAGCCAGGCAGCCTCTCCCAGGGCGGCCGGAGCAGGTCGGGAGGAGAGATGCTGGGTCTCCCAGGCGGTGCTGGGCTGGCCCCAGCTCATTGTGTTTGGAGAAGGCGTCGAGGGCAGCTGACCTTACGTAACTGGAGAACAAAGCAGCTAAATAAAAACTGTAGCTGGGAACGGGCTGCGGAAGTGGGACACAGCTTTCCTGACTAATCAACAAGCATCTGAAGGAAACTGAACTCAATGGCAGGGAAACAACTGCATAAACACATCCCAAGGGAAGAAAGGGAGCAAGAGGAAGCTGGGCAAATACCAGGGGGGCACCAGCCCCTTCCGCCTCCATCCTGCCCTTGCCGCTCAGATGGCAAAGCCTGGAGCGTGGGCATGGAGAGCGCAGCACGGAAACCTGCTGCGAGCTCAAGGGTTTCAAGGGTACCTGTGCTCTTCTACCTGCAAAGCCACCAACTGCACACTCTGACGAGCCTAAGGGGTAGGAGAGGAGCAGACCTGAGATGGCTCAGCTGGCAAAGCTCTCCTCTCACTGCCAGCTCTGATAGCATCGTGGTTTAAAGTGTGACAAAGAATAGAGTGATTTAACCCTGGGGAGAAGCACTGGTACCCTGGCTCTTCTCCTCCAATGCTGCAATAACTCCCAGCACTGAGAAAGCGCTGCCCGTGCTGGGGTGTGCTAGTCAGGGGGGTGCGCTTAGGCAATGCTCCCATACGTTCCAGTACAAAACCAGTGACCCCAGAAGGGGTACAGCCTTTCTCCAGTGCCAACAGCTCACGGCTTTGGCCTGGGAAAGGCTGTACTCACAAACACATCAGTCTGCAGGGCAGAGCCAGGTTCACTCACTCCCACCCTACATCAGTCCCAGGGTGACCATAGGGATTCCTACTAGCCATCCTCCCACTCCAAAAATAGACCCCCAAACAGCTCTCTGACAAGGAGAGACTTTTCCAAGAGCCTCCACTCTTTCAGGCATAATCCAGGAGGGTCCTGGCCCAGCTGTGACCCCTCATTTCCCTACAAACCAGAGCTCAGCAGCCGACCCACTCTCAGCCCTGGGTGGTCAGAGCTAGACGGGACTAGGGCCACATCCCTCTATGCAGAACGTCTCAGGCCAATGATCCTTTTCCTCTTCCCCAGAATCATCTGCCTTTGGGTGAAAGCCAACAACCCTGCAAAGCTCAGCCTCAAATAAATCTCCAAAGAAACCATTTTCTAGTGCACTACAAGGAAGAGGAAAGTAGGTAAGGAAGCCAGAGTCCATTAGGACCTGCGTGGGGGCAGGTTACCCCACGCTGGGGGAACGGGAGCTCTGGCTCCAGCAGATCTGCTCAACGTGTGGAGAGCCAGACTCTTTTCAAACGTTAGACTTAAATAAGGGAAGCCAAGTTGCTCTTCCAAATAGCTAACAGGGGCCACGGCAGCTGTTAGGATCAATGCCATCCAGCCTGCTATTTTTAGACAGTCCACAAGGAAGGAAACCTCAGACAACCATCAGCGTGAGCTGAACTGCAGCTCCTCAGCTGCTTGGCCAGCGTTGTAGGAGCTGCTCCACCCAGGCGGCCTCACTTCTGACACTGGGAGGGATGGATGATACTCGCAGAGGGCTTGGGAAGGTTGCCAGCATTGCACCCCTCCATCACAGAGCCTGGCTACAGCTGCCAGACAGGTACATCTGCAAAAAAACCCACCCCAACAACCCAAAACCCGAGCCAGTTGCTGGTGCGGACCTTTCAAAGCCAGGGGAGGGGCAATGTGATCTGAGATCTTCAGAGAAAACAAAGCCCAGGGAGCAAAACAAGAAGCCTCCCTCTCCAGCGGTGATTTTTGCCCTGTGTGGCCACATTCCGTGTGGGGAGAGGCAGCCTTGGCTCCTCTGCACTTGGGCTGCGATCCAAAGCTGCCGTGGAACGTGCTTTTGGCCAGGACGACCTGGCCTGGGGAGTACAACAGGGAGGCCCTTAAATAGCAGCAGCAGAGGCAAAGGGGCAGCCAAGCAACTATAAAGGATGAGCCACAGACAAGGGAAGGTGGAAAAAACTTCCTGATGTGCCAGGATGATTAATGAAAGGCTTTTTTTTTTTTATCCTCGTCTCTCTTTGTCTCTCTTCTGAGCTCCTACCCGACACTGAGAGCACCATAGCGGTTCACAGTCAACCTGGGCACACGCTGAACCCTCTGCAGATCCATGTACGCTCTGGCCACTTGGGCTTGCAGCCAGCATCCCACCCTGAGCTGCTTTTAGAAGCTTTGAAAACTTCTACAAGATAGAAAAGGCTGGTACCCAAAGTCCCATGAAAAATAGAACAGTAATGACCTCCCTCCACAGAAGCTTCTGCAGCATCCTGGTGCTAAACAGAGACCTCAAGCTCCAGAAATGAGCTAAAGGAAAGAGCAATAAGCGTAAAAGCAGTGCCTTGGTCTGTACCACGACACGCTTGATCCTCAAGAGATGCCAGGAGGGGGTGGAGGTGGTTGAGTCCCCTTCCCTGGAGGGGTTTAAGGGACGAGTGGACGAGGTGCTGAGGGACATGGTTTAGTGACTGATGGGAATGGTTGGACTTGATGATCCGATGGGTCTTTTCCAACCTGGTGATTCTATGATTCTATGTACGACTGCGAGAGAGGCTTCTCCTTCTGCCTGAGTAAATGTGACCGGTGCCACGGAGCATTGAGTGATACCGGGCAGTAGGGAGGGACAGAGCTGTGGCCTGGGGGGCACTCACCAGAGGAGCTCAGCTGGCTGGCCCTGCCGGGGACATGAAGCTCCACTGGGCTGGGTCGTGCATCAGATCCGTCGGAAGGACCGTGACCCTCCGTCTGTCCTGCGGGGGAAGAAGCGATCTCAGCCAACACTTCCAGGTCTTTCAAAATAACCTGTGGAGAGAGGGACGGCAAGGTGTGAGCACGCACAGGGGCGGAGGAAGACAGTGGAGTTAGCTTTCCTTTCCAAAACCATGGCTGGAGAGAGCGAGACGGAAAACAAACAGCAAATCCTGGTGCATTAAGAAAGGCATAAGCTACCTATAAAGTTCAAGGTGGAGATGTCAAATGATTGCAGAGGGGATGGGGCAGGAAAGACAAAAGATGAGGAAAAAACCCAGTTCCTGCTCTATGAGTCCCAAGGGAACAGGTGAAATTAAACTGAATTTATGCAGCCTGGAGGAGGGCTTGCTTCTCTACAACTACCTCTAAGGAAGTTGTGGAGAGGAGGGTGCTGGGCTCTTCTCCCAAGTGACAGGGGACAGGACGAGAGGGAATGGCCTCAAGCTCCACCAGGGGAGGTTCAGGCTGAATATTAGGAAAAAAATTTTCACAGAAAGAGTCATTGGGCACTGGAACAGGCTGCCCAGGGAGGAGGTCGAGTCACCTTCCCTGGAGTTGTTTGAGGCACGAGGCACTGAGGGACGTGGTTTAGTGTTTGATAAGAATGATTGGACTCAATGATCTGGTGGGTCTCTTCCAACCTGGTGATTCTATTATTCTCCTTCTTCCCACCTCTGGGAAGTCTAGGTTTTGCTTCCCTACTCCCATTCATGACCACAAGCCTCAGCAAGAGCGCAGGGATGCTCTCAGGGGCAAACCCCAGCCTGCCCTCCCTGCAAGGCAGCATCCAAGAGCAGGCTCGTGTGCCTGTGCTCAGGACGTTGAAGCAGAGCTACCATTCAGACCTCACAGCTCTTTCCTTGCAGAAACTGCCAAATTAGTCTATACATAGCATTTCTGGAGAAGTTATTATAGGGTGGGTATTTTTTTGTCCTCAACCCTTCTCATGTCTCAGGCTATTTTGGGTCCCCCTTCATTCAGATGTCCTTGGGTCTGGACGTTTCATCAGACGTCCCTCATGCTCTGAGTGGAGCAGGGCTGTGTGGAGCAGAAAGGCTGCCAAGAAGGGATGATGGCCACATTGAAGCCATCAGCACCCAGCGCAGCACATTCCCAGCCACCCCTTGCCCACCAGCACAGCATCCCAGGCTTTCCACGTGTTCTCGCAAGGCATTTTCTCCAAGAGCTGCAGTTGTATGGGAGTTTTAGCTTCCGAGCTATGAAAAAAGCCTTACCACTGAAAAAGCCAATTACGTCTTTTTTTGATTGTGTGGAACTAGAAAATACAACCCCCGAAAATTAGAAAGAGGAGCCCTAGTTTTTTCTGCTGCAGATATCTTAAGTTGGGGTGGGTTTTTTCATATTCAGGGCTGATTTTTAAGCCCCAGCAGCCTTTGAGCAGGCAGTGCGGTGTCCAGGCTTCAGTGCAGAGCCAGCTGTAGGGAAGCAGTCTGCTGTGGCACCACGAGGCTCCAGCACACTTGGGAATATCCTGTGCCTATAAACATGATTAAGTCCCAGCCTGTGGCTCCCCTGGGAATGAAAAAACCTAAGACAAAAACAACTTGTGCAATGAGGAGCTATGATGCTGCTGTCCCTGAAGAACACGGCACCTCCGTGATGCTGTCAAGGACGGGACTTCATTGCCATCATGGGACATCACGGCCATCACCAGCCTTCATCTTCGTCCAGGAAGCAAAGCTACAGTCCTTGGCAGAGGAATAACCTTGTTCCTCACTGCCTGCCTGGCTCTGCAGGGCTTTCAAGCATCAGTGGCTCAGCTAAAGCAATGCTGAGGGTGTTTTGTTTCACGCAGACGATGCCCCTGAGCAGAGCAGCAGAGAGCTCATGACACCTGGTCTCCTGAAGCCCTGTGTAGGTTCTCTAGTAGCTGAAAGGAGGTTGTGGAGAGGAGGGAGCTGGGCTCTTCTCCCAAGTGACAGGGGACAGGATGAGGAAGAATGACCTCAGGCTCCAGCAGGGAAGGTCTAGGCAGGACATTAGGAAAAAATTTTTCACAGAAAGGGTCACTGGGCACTGGAACAGCTGCCCAGGGAGGGGGTTGAGTCACCTTCCCTGGAGGGGTTTAAGGGACAGGTGGATGAGGTGCTGGGGGACATGTTTAGTGTTTGATAAGAATGGTTGGACTCGATGATCCAGTGGGTCTTTTCCAACTTGGTGATTCTATGATTCTATAATCATACCGTTCAGTTGAACCTGCAGCCTTCAAGCCGGGGAAGGCACTAATTTGGGTCCCAAGCTCTCACAGCTGGGGAAAGAACATGCATGGAAGGTTTCCAAGTCTCAGTGTCTTTGGCTAAACCTGGTAAAAAGACTCGAGGCTTGGACACCGGGGCTGGCAGGCAGGTGAGAGCTGGGACTGCTGTTCAGGCTACTGATTTTGCTGAATCCAGCACACGTGCCAACACAACCAGGATAATATCACCTAATGTGCCAAGGCCATATCAACACACGGCTGATGTACCACACAAACCAGCTGCCCACAACTGCCACCCTGCTGGATTCGCTGCTGTCACGGCTCCCCCCTAGAGCCCACCCATCCAGGCAACCTCTTGAGCTATCATCCAAGCGTAGACTGCACCAGCAGCTCCCACAGCAACAGGAAACAGGACTAAGATTGTGGGATGGGAAAAAATCACCCCTGCTGCCTCTCAAAGCATTTAGAGTCATGTCTCATCCTGTGAGGTTGGATCCTGAATCCAGCTTTGCAGAGTAGTGGGTCAAGCCCCATCTCTGAGATGTCAAAGGGAATGACTGGACCTCTTGACCTTTGGAAAAGCTGAGAGCTCACCCAAGCCAGCCACACAGGTCCCAGGGAGAAGGTGACAAAAACCAGCACAGACTGGATTTTATAAGTGAAAAATACAGAGGAAATAAGAAACAGGAGCACGAGCACCTGGAGGAAGAGGAGCAGGCAGCCGCATAGACCCAGGGTTTCACAGGCGTGGGAAAGCAGGAGGGAGCTTCAGCTCCTGCTGCTTCTTCTTTGCACGCTCCAGAGCAGGTTCCCACTCGGGGCCAGAGGAGAGCCAGGAGCGCTTGGTATGCGCTGCACATCCCTGCGCTAAGCAAAGCTGGAACCGGTGGCTGGCTTTGTGCGAGCGAGGAGGCTGTAAGAAAGCAATATCCTGCCATTGCCATGGCAACGGGCTGGCTGCACCAGGAGCGAGCTGGTCCCACCCGGCAGGAGCCAAGCGGCCCTCGGACCCAGCAGTGCCAGGAGCACCAGAGCCAGAACCATTCCCTGCTGCTAGGTGAGGGTGCGATCCCCAGGGCCAGCCCAAAGGAAGGGTCACCAAAGATGGTTTCCCAGCCCAGGAGGAATCTCCATGAAGGTTTGAGTGGCAATGAGATGCTGGGAGGTGTCCCTGCTCCGGCCAAGCTGGTTACTGTGAATTGAAAGGAGCGGGGAACGCAGCATCATGATGGATGGAGAGACCTGGCCAGCACCAAGAGCTGTTCCCAGCATGGAGCACAGCGCAGAATAGGGCAAGCTCCTTGCATGGCCTGGGGATGAGGAGAGGGTAATAAGACAGTTAAAAATAAGCCGTTGCAAATAAGCAGCTATTCCTCCTCCCTTGGGAATAGGCAAGATTTCTCCCCATACTGCCTCCAGTGCATGGATTTTGAGGGCACACGGAACTGTCAGTCTCTCTTCCTTCTCCAGATCTAGGTCAGGTTAATTTGCCGCTTGTTCTGGTTGAACGGAGATGAGACCAGCTCTGCCGGCAGCAGTGCAGGGGAAAAGCAGGGGAAAAGCGGCCCCTGAATGGTGCCTGGTGGATGGGATGCACGTCCTGCGTGCGAAGCATCACCTTGATGCTCCTGGAGAAGACTTTGCCTCTGGCTAAAACACTGGCAGGTTGCAGAGGGAGGGAGGTGACCCCAAATCTGCTGCAGAGCCCTGGGGAGGGAGACTGAGCACCCTGCAGCACATGCTGGCTAACAGACACCAGGCAGGCTGCAGCAGCAGCTCCTGGGGTGCACACACAAAGCTAGGCACTGAGCTGACGATGCTGGTCGTGCTAGCATTGATAGAAAAGTTTAAAAGGAAAAAGAAATTAAAAGATTAGAACTCCTGCATGCAGCTGGGAGGTGCTCACGGGCAGCCTTGGGTGTCCCACAGGGTGAGTTTTCCCTGCATAATGAAACGGGGCACACGGCACCAGGGACAGTTATTCTCACCGAGGAGAAGATGGGAATTCAGCTGAAGCAAGATACTACAAGAAGGTTGAGGGCTGCCACGTGCTTCTTCAGTGGGAAGCAAGATCGAGGAGGCTATGGGAAACCCCATGGTATTCCCAGGAGTGGCAAGGTAGGGGGCAGTGAAGGAGCAACCCAGTGGGGATCAGGAGAGCTGAGGATGCTGCTGGGAGGTGTCCAGGCACACACTAACCCCAGAACGCTGCTGGGCACCTCCTCCTGCTCCACCAAGCCAATGCAGCCTCTCACTGCCAAAACCCGCACCAAGGCTTCATTTATTTTGGTTTGGGGTTTGTTTTTTTCCCTCCCTCCAAACCTTTTAACCGTAGCCAGGGGAGGAGAGGTGAGCACGAGCAGGCAGTCCCACAGCTAAGAGCAGCCAGCAGCAAGGCTGGCTGAGCCCCAGGCACACACAGTGTGAAAAGCAAACCTGCATCCCCCCCTGCCTCCATTGGCTTTAAAGACAGAAAAAGAAAAGAGAAAAAACACCATTAATCTTCCCACACCAATTTAACCGGACCTCTTTTCAGGTCCCCAGCACAGCAACTTTTCTCCTCTGATCTTGCCAAGACTTCTTTTTTTCTCCTCTTCCCTTTACAGCCACCAGATTTAAGCCTGGGGCCAGGAGGGGATGGGAAGCAGCGGAAAGAGAGATGGGCTGGGGGCTTCTCCTTCCCAGGACAAATCCTACCGGCTCACAGTAAAACATGCTCGCAGCACCTGCAAACACAGCAGGCACCCAGGACATCACTTGGTAACACAGCCCCAACCACCTGAAACCAAGCTGCAACTTGAAAACTCCCTGTCCTCCCACCTGCTTTTGCAAACCCCCATTTGTCCCAGGCGTGTGAGAGCCAGGTCTGCAGCACCCTGAGCAGCAGGAGCAGGAGCACGAGCACTGTGACAGCTCAGAGAACCTCTGTAAGTGTGTTTAATTAGCGTACAGAGAGCGTAACACACCACATGATGCCAGACGCAGGGTAGGATGCCGAGGAGGTATTTCTTCACACGAGGAGGTATTTCTTCACACGTTACAGGGCAGAGAAGAGGCACAACAGGTCCAGCCAGTGGGATGAGGCCGGAGGAAGCAGAAGCTGTCTCAGGGCATCCCTGCAGGCAGGGGGATGGACACCTGCAACCCCTTCAAATTCAGCACCCACAGTCTCAGCACTTGTGACAGGCAAAAGGTCCTGCTCTTATAATAGAATCATAGAATCACCAGGTTGGAAAAGACCCACCAGATCATCAAGTCCAACCGTTCCTATCAATCACTAAACCACGTCCCTCAGCACCTCGTCCACCCGTCCCTTAAACACCTCCAGGGAAGGTGACTCAACCATTTGCTACCCTATCTCCCATCCTGCCTCCACACACTGGGGAGTCAGGCAGCCAAGGCCAAGCTCACCAAATCCTGCACCCTACACCTTTATCCCACTCTGAACACACTCCAGATTGCCTGTTCTCTCTGTCAGGCACGTGTTCTGTGGTTCAGGCTGCTCTCTGATTTCACCTGGGAACACTTACAAGCACCACCTTGAGTCTAGACAACCAGTTTACCCTTAGTCATCCGGGACAGGTATAAACTGTATGGATACACTAGCCATGCAATTATGGTTTCATAGAAACATGGAATGGTTTCAGTCAGACGGAACCTTAAAGCCCACCCAGTTCCAATCCCCTGCTGTGGGCAGGGACACCTCCCACTGGATTAGGGTGCTCAGAGCCCCAGACAACCTGGCAGCCACACATCCAGGGATGGGCAACCTGTGCCAGTTTGAAACTGGTGCTGAGCCAAGAAACTCCCTGTGGATTGCGCTGCCCCAAAGAAACCTTCTACTCCTGCACGACACAGTGCACAGATTATCTTTCAACCCAGTGCCCTTGCAATGCCCTCAAGTCCTTGCAGAAAGCATCACCCCACCCTGCTTCAAGACTTCTTCTCAGAGGCAGGCTGGGCTGACCACATTCTCCACCATCCAACCGAAACGATAACCTCCCTCTACACCCCATCATTCCAGTTCTAAGCTCACTCTCAGTGTAACCTCCCTCCTGAAAAGGAGCAGCATCCCTGCTTCAGTACCTTTTACCTTCCAGTCTCTCTCCAGAGAAGCCTTACCACCAAAAATATGAAAACAAAATCCAGGCGTATGTACATTATAGTTCTCTTCAGTTTACACCCTCTGCTTTGCATGTGGACACAATACTTCGGACTTGGCAAATCAAAGGCCAGGAGCTGGGGCACAATAGGTCTAAAACCAACAGAGCAAAGCCCCAAACCAAACCACACTAAGGCAGCTCTTCGCTTTTGTTCAGTTTCATTGTACTGGGAATTGAGTGCAATGGGAGAAGTTTGGCAGGAGTCAGAGTGACAGCACAGCTCAGAGAGCAAGGGCAGAGACCTGGACTTTGAAATCCAGAGGTGCTACAGTAGGACATGCAGGAGTTAACAGCAAAGGAGAGAGATTAATACCAGTGTATCACAATACCTGAGGTTCCTCCTCTCCTAGTTTAATGCTGGAAACCCAAGAGGGGAGAAAACCCTGTCAAGCTTGTCGTGAAGTTGGCTTGAAGGTCATGCAGACGTTCAAGTGTATCTTTACCTCCTTGGGCTGTGGTAGCCCTCAGGAAAGCGCACAAACTCTTCTCCAATGCCAGGAGCAGACTTCTGAAGGATGCTCTAGGAGCTACCACTGCAAACAGCAAGCTCAGAAATCATTTGGATCTTCTTGCTGAATTCAAAGCTTTGCTTGGCCACTGAACACAGGTAGATTTTCATGTTAGCAGAATTGAAAGGAAGTTGGATTCTATCCTACTTCACATCAGACACCAGCTACACCTCACACGTCATTCCTGCATGAGTCAGGCAAAAGTCCCAGCACAACTTCCAACCTCCAGCAAGACTGAGAGTAGCAGAGAGGCAAACAGGAACACGCTCAGCTGTAAAGAAACAAGCCCTTTTTGGAGTCAGAGAAAGGTGAACAAAGCAAAGAAAGAAAACCAGCAGAGTTTTCTCAGAGATGCCCTCGCTGCCTGTTGGATACACCTGAACTCAGCACCCGGGTCCAATAAGGAAGGACCCAGGGAACTGAGCAGCTACCTCAGAAGCTGCCTTTGCACCAGGAGCTGGCAGAGAGAGATAACCCGAAGAACAGGTCCTCAGTTCAGCAGTGCCTACCAGCAGTAGTGCTTTTAACCTGTGGGTGGAAAGATCCAACCCACTGATCCCAAAGAGCATTTGGGCTTTGACTTCCACTTTTTCTTCAACCAGGTCTCAGGGTTGCGAGACTCACACTGATGAAAGAAGCAGGGTGTGCAGAAAAACCCACTCCCAGCAGGACCCTGTTAGCCTTGGAGCTGCAAGGAGTTATTTAGTCACACCAAGTTTTAACTAGGGCTTTTAAAGATTGCCTTCAAAACCAGGTCTCAAATGCAGGATGGAGCATCTCCCTGCTGGGGAAGCACAGGAACCGGCATGAGGTGACGCAGTGCAGCAGTACAACATCTGACAGCCAGGAATCCTTGTATCCCGACTTGTCTACATATCAAAGGGAACTGCTTGCTTCAGCTTCGCTCCAACTTCTCTGCGCTGTCTTGTTGCTTTTGAGAATCTTAACTAGGTCTCTTGACCATTTCTTTACTGGCGTAGGAGAACCGGGTAGGAAGGGGAATGGGAGAGAAGGCAGAGATGACTCAGGACACTGCAGACACATCATGAGACACTGGCCCCTGTTCAGTAGAGTGGAGGTGGCGCAACACCTTGTGCTACTTGAACAATAAAAATAAGCGTGACAACTTAAAGGGCACAGATTCGACTCCATCTGATGTTGAGTCTCTCCTTGCTTTGGGCTTGATCATTTATGACAAGTGCACAGAGAGACTTGGAGCAGCTCAGCAAGACCAGATCTTAAAAATACGGTTCCTGAGCACCATCTTTCAGTCTGATGCAAAGCCCTGACTAACACTGCCTGCCCCTCCAAAGCCAGATTCTCCTTTGGTGACGACCTAGCGAGAAACAACTCCAGGACAGTGTCTGGGTACATCGGCAAAGCAACAGCCAAGCCATGCACAGGAGCCAGGGGATCCACAGGCACTGCAAAAGGATGTTCAGTCTTGCTATGAAGGAGGATTGTACCAGTACTGCTGCCCAGCCAGGACCCCTTGTGGAGGGCAGCATTGCAGCATGAGGAAAACCCAATCCTGAATATAGGTGCACACCTTGTGCTAACATACTGCGTGTGGAGCCCTACCTGGAAAGGTGAGGGAGATGCTTCCTCATCAGAGAGCTGACAGGTTAGCTCACATAGGACCCCCCATTACACCAGTGATCACCACACTGGAGCCAAGAGCTTCTGGGGATGCTGATCTGCTCCAGGACAATGCAAATGTGCATACAAATACTGTACTGAGCAGGGAGTAATGGCTCAGAAAGCATCCAGTGCCTCCTTTCCTAACAGGCACTGACGATGCAGGTTAGCCTGTTTGATCAGTCCTCACTGTTCTCAAAAATGCCCAGCTCGAAAACCCCCTACTATTTCGGTCATTTCTATTTCCTCTGCAGAGAGCAGCAAATTTGGTTGGGAGCCAGCTGAGCAGTGGTGTTTAATGGATTGACTTGTCCATGGATTTCCTTAGGAAAAAAAACCCAACCCTCCAAACATTTAAATAAATAGAAGACAGGATTAAATAAATCAGCTTAAAATTACGTTTGAGCCATTCCCGGTTATGTCACATGAAGGAAATGCATCACCAGGGTCCTTTCTTCACTGCTTTTTTCAAATATTAATAAGCAGTGTAATTGCAACATGACTCACTGCGATCTCCTGCCAAGCTGGAGAGACTATCTGCAAGATGCAGGCTTTCTAGAGCGTTGCAAAGGCAGATGCGTGCTTGGGGACTCTTTTGGAAAGGTCTGCATCATAAGCAGCAGGGTATGGAAAATGGCCAGACAGCCGCTTGCCTTTGCAAGCGCAAGTCATTCCCACACTTGCTTTTTCCCTTTCCTCCTCTCATAACAAGCACCTCACACGTGGGAGCTATTGCAGGGTTGGGGTTCCATGCCCTGAGTGTGTAAGGCAAAGCAAATAGGGTGCGATTTTTATTCCACAAGGGAAGTCTGGCCCCACAAAAAATAGCCAGGATCATTCACAGTCCTGGGCAAGAGGCATCTAACTGATGGAAGAAGTGCCAGCAGTGCCTGGGCCAGCAGTGCCCCGAAGCTGCCAGCCTCCCACCCAAGAACTAGGAATGCTGTGGATACAGTGGAGAGGGGGAGAAAAGGACAAAGGTGCCAAAATTGAGATGACTAGAATGAGAGAAGAAGGGTGAGAAAGACAGACAAGGGAACGGGAAAACAGTGCAGTGCCACAGGAAAGCAGCAGCCTGGAAATCACAGAGTCATAGAATGGATTGGGTTGGAAGGGACCTCAAAAAGCCCATCCAGTTACAGCTGGACTTGATCTCAAAGGTCTTTTCCAACCTAGTGATTCTATGATCCTATGATTCAGTTCCAACCCCCTGCCATGGGCAGGGACACCTCCCACTGGATCAGGGGCTCCAAGCCCCATCCAACCTGGCCTTGAACACCTCCAGGGATGGGGCAGCCACCACGGCTCTGGGCATTACTACCCTCACAGGAAAACATTTCTTCCTCAGATCTCATCTCAATCTCCCCTCTTTCAGCATAAAACTGTTCCTCTTTGTCCTATCCCTGCACCCCCTGACCAAGAGACCCTCCCTAGTTCCCCTGTAGCCCCCCATCAGGTACTGGAAGGTCGCTCTAAGGTCTCCCCAGAGCCTTCTCCAGGCTGAACAACCCCAACTCTCTCAGCCTGTTCTCGTACAGAAGGTGCTCCAGCCCTCAGATCATCTTCATTGCCTCCTCTGGATCCGCTCCAACAGCTTCATGGTCCTTCCTGTGCTGAGAACTCCTGAGCTGAACACAGGGCTCCAGGTGGGGTCTCACCAGAGGAGAGCAGAGGGGCAGAATCCCCTCCCTCATCCTGCTGCTCACATTTCTTCCGATACAGACGGAAATGAGGAGCACTGCATCGCAAGGGCAAGGAACATGCAGGAAAGCAAAGGCAGAGCAAAGTGGTTCCTTCATGGCTGCCTGATTTTCTTCATTCACTTCCAAGCTGAACAATTCCCAACCAATCTGATGCCACTGGGTGTCTACTGCAGTCCCACCAGGCAATGCTGACGCTGCCCTGCTAGCAGCGAGCACTGCTTAACCACATCATGACTTGGATTTTGCAGCGCTGCCCGGACATGGTCCCCCTCGCATCCCTACAGAACTGTCACATGGCGCCCAGATTCCCACTCACCTGATCACAACCCAGCCCCACAGGGCAGTCCCCAGCTCCGGGACCTGCAGTTCCAGGTACGTGAAAATGATTTTTAGGAGTAGGCTTTTGCTCTCAGAGATGGACAGCAAGGATTATACAGACAGACAGCGACAAACACATCAGCCTGAGACGGCAGGGCAGCTACCTACAGGCTCTGCTCCAGCTCATCCGACAGAGTTAAACTCCCCAGGCCTCACAAAATCCATCAGTTCAACCCAAAATGTCCAAAGCCTGGCTAGATGTGGAAACAATTACCTTCCAGGAGGACTTCTGCAGCAACTGCAGCACTTACCTCATCTGATTCATCTGAGAGGGTCCGTAGCAAGATGGGGAAGAGACTGTCAGTGTGTCGAAACATCTAGAACCAGAAAGACAGATGGCATCAGTTCTACAGGCCTACTCAGCCTTTGCCATGGGATCCTCCACCCCGAGAGAGGCTGCCAAAAGCTTCACCAGTATTTTCCACCTGAGCTAGAAAGCTCTTATCCTTCAAGCTACTGAGTATGCAGCAGCCAAAGTCTTCTCAGAAAAGGCTGACAGACACTTGGTTGCAACTTTGCCAAGGTAATTATAGCCAACTCAAAGGCAAGGAGTAGGACGGGAGCAGGACAGGAGCACGCAAGCTCAGTTCTGTGGAGGAAGCAGCCAGTCCGCATGCTGAGCCCCTGACCTACCTTACGAGGAGTCTTGATGTACAAGTGGTAGAGCCATTTCAGGACTGCAATTCTGGTCATCATCCCAATGGACGTGTCGTGAAGGTGACAGTCCAGCACTTGAACTATTCCATCCAGGTTCAGGGTCACCAGGATCCTCTCGGAGCTACACGGAAAGGATAAAGGCTGGTTCAGTGCTGTAACGTCCAACTCACTTCTCCCTCAGCGTGAAGGTCTACAGTGCACCAGAAGCTGCATCAAACAGCTCAGCTCAAGGCCTGAGAAACCTCAACTGTCTCCTTGGCCTCTTCCTGCCCCACTCGGCTTGGCCACCCACATTTCTTACTCCAGAACTACTCACAGCAAACATAAGAACTGTGCTCCTGTCTTCAAGAGTTACAACACCAGGAAGCAAGCTCTGGGCTTGCAAGCCTGCAGGCTCATAGCCAGGCTTGCCCATGTGGCATGGATAGCTTCCAAGTGGTGTTACAACATGGGAAAGCAGGATGAGAGACACAGCAGCACAACAAAAACGTGCTCTGGGAACAACAGCAACCTTCTAGGCTTCAAGGTTTACCACGTTCCCAAAGCAGCTGGTACATGAAAAGGCACTGTACTGCACAAACCCAGTATAATGGCTGTGTTGAAGAACTGGTTTGTATTGCAGTCACCGTGTTCAGGATTTGAAGACTAAAGATCCATAAAATGCGCCCTGAATCCAACTCAAGTTCAACCAGCTCAAATGTCTCCAGAGAACATCAACCCACATGTCCTCAGACTCCATTTGTTGGGTCCGCTCAACCAGGCCAGAACATCAAGCCTCCACTAATCCCAGCGGGCTCGTGCTGAGGACTGCAGTGCCCTGGCTGGCACTGGTTTTAGGACACTACAAGGCTGCCCTGAAAACCACAGAAAACCTGTCACAGCAGACCAGGCTAAGTAGAGATGGTTGGATTTGGGGTGGTTGAAGCAGATCTCCTAGAGGTAGCTTCACTGAAAAGCTAAGTCACTCCTGTCCTACCCAAGCTACTGAATTATTCAAAGCTGGACGAGACTCCTGCCCATCTTTCTAGCACGCGGGCACAGCTGCTCTGCATCTCATTTGATAAGAAATCCTCAGGGGCAGATTTCTCATGGTATAATTTGCAAGTAGAGCTGCGACTTAATAGGATTTGGTCTTCCCCAGGCCACGTGCTCTAAGAGTGAAGTGAGGAGGCTGTGGCCCCTCACAGCCCTGCAGATATCTGACTGCTTCATCTGCATCACCTAACACACACTGGGGTCTGCAGATTGCATTCTGAATCAGACTAAGTTTCGCTTTGATGTTGAAAACAACAGCCGAGGGCCAAATGCTCAGATGTGCAGAACTGAGGGGAAGGAGGGACCCAGAGCACAGGGAATTTGGGAGAGATGGCAAAGGGAGCAGCATCCCAGGCCATTCAAGCCAGCCTGAATGAGCCCTGTACTTGGTTTTCTTGAAAAACCAGCTCCTGCTGCAGCAGTGCAACCTGCCACCCACCCAGCACAGGGCTCTCCACAGATGGGGAGCATAAATCCTTGACCTGATTATATTTCCACACAGAAACACGCATCACCTGCACAGGATTGGGATAAAAACCCTCAGGGCAATGTTCAGTTTCAGAAGGAAGCAGCCAAAATGATGGCACAGAAGTTGTGTGTGAAGCTGACCAGTTCGGAGGTGGCCTTGATGCTGTCACACCCATCAGCCCTACGCTGCTGCGAAGCAGGTGGGGAGGACAGAGGGTGGCATGGTTTTCCACAGCCCCATTAGAGGAGGATACTAGACTCCGGCTAGCACAGCAACAAACTATTTCCAGTCCGACTTGTGCCAAAATTGCTTGTGGAAACCCCTTTTGCAGGGATGCAGTACCCAGGCAGCGCTGAGGTAGGTCAAGGCAAAATCCACCTGAGCAGCCCCCAGGAGGTGGCTGGCAGCGCTGGGTTCACCTCGAGTCACCGACCTCAGCTATGCCACGTACCACCGCCCCGCGGCTCCACCAGACTCAGCTCCTGCTAGAAGGGATGGCAGCCGGGCAAAGCTCCTCGCAGCTATCCTCTCCTTGCCTCTGCCGAGACAAACCTTTTAGGGGGGTTGTTGATAAACAAGCAGCTAGTTTACTCAGCATGAAACCAGGCCACCATCCTGAAAGGCAAGAGGTCCCATGAACATGTGAAACTGGGCTAAAAATCCCCCACGGACCATGCTCCTCTGCCTTCAAGATGGAGTGACACCAGATTCCCATGGGCTGCTGCCTTTCCACAGGAGAAGGCAGCAACCAAGCGTGGCGAATCCTGCCACAGCTGCTGCTCCAAAGCAGGCTTGCAGCTCGCTCCAGCTCTCCCTAATCCCCAGGCAGCGTGGGGCGGGAGCAACAGTAATGGCATTGCGTTAATGCGATCCTCTGGGCCTGCCGCGCGGTCTGCCAGTGCCGGCATCTGCGACAGGGCAGATGTCAGATGCAATTGCTTCCATCTAACCCACTACCCCAGATTCTCCTCCAGAGGATGAATGTGGCCCCCATGTCACCTCTGCGGTTCGCCTGTGACGGCGAGAACATGTTTTTAGGGTGAATTAAGCAGTGATAGGGGTTGTACAAGGCACTCACTTCTGGATACTGGTACCCTTTGCTCAAGCTGAGTGGTGGGGCAGGAGATCCATCCCCCAGCATGTCCTCCCATCTCAGAAAGCATCCTCCAGCATGGCAGCAGAGCTCACGTTCCCATTATATTCAACCCACAGCAGTATTTTTCAACCCCTGTCTCTTACCAATTCATTTTCTCGTTTCTCCCCTTTCTTTTAGGGCTACTGCCATCTCTGTCCTCAGCAGTCACCTTTTCTCTGCCAATGCCTGAGCTGTCATCTGCCTCCTGGCCTTCCGCCCAGCCCAGCTGTTTTCCTGACCCCATTTTCAGACAAGGTTAAGGTCTAGGCAAGGCTCTAGCCTTTAGGCAGGCCCAGCAAAGTGGCCTTGCCAAGGGTGGAAATATCCAGGTTCTTTCATTGTGGTCCAAGTCACAAGAGCAGCTCCCATACGGGCTGGCAGCTGTACTGCTCCATGGGCTCAAGCCAGCGGCCAGGAGGTAAATAGCTCCTCTCCGCTACTGGTCCCACAAGCTGTCACTTTCTTGTTCTCCATCACTCTCATTTCAGTGCTTTTGGCTTCCTTCTACCTACTGTGGCTTCCAAGTACTGGAAGTGCCCGCAGCCCCAGTGGAGCTGCTGTCCCAGTGAAGTGATGAGGCCAAGGTCTAGGCAGAGGCACCCACCCCAACAAGGGCTGGTGCAGCACGTCCAAAGCCCCCCTCCAGTCCATCTGTGTGATGGTGCAGTGGGAGCAGGGAAGGGAAGCCGTCTTCTCATTCCAGTTTGGAGAGGAGGGCCAGGAGAAGCCTTCCCAAGAAGACACTTGGGACCCAAAAGCTGCACCAAGGTGGACTACACAATATAAGCTGCTGGGGAACAGGACTCCAAGGCCGGCTCAGTATGCAAGCCCAAAACTAGCCACCATGCTGCATTCAGCCCACATCTCCTGGGTGCTGCCAGGCATCCAGCACCAGCCCTACTCTCCACTCCAGGGTTCAGCATCACGATGAGCTCACCAGCTCGCTGGCTACATCCCCAAGGCATGTCGGGTTCTGGGCATGAGGCTAGAGCGGCTTCCAGCACGAGACAAGCAGCAACAATTATAGCGTTGTCCTAAGCCCTAATTACCACCTTTAAAAGTCTGATTTAAATGCAGCCTTGGGCGGTTTAGCCACGTGGCAGCAAATTGCCCTTTCTCCAGAGCAACAAGCAGCTTTATGCATCCATATACTGCTGAACATCACTCAAAATAAGTAGCCTTCTTCACATCAGGAAGGACTGACCACAAAGGTTTTTCTAGAACCCTCGTGACCCTTACTGAGCATGGTGAGGGACTATGGTCCCATCACCCTTGTCCAGCTGCCATGCATATAACGCAGACAGCCCTGACGACCACTTGCCAGCCGTGCTTGGCCATCCACCCAACAGGAGGGATGGGAAACGGTCTCCAAATGTCCAGGCTCTGCATTGAAACACTGATGCAGTTACAAGAGTCTAAAAGGCATATCCCAGGTGTTTTGCTCCAGTGACACAGGAAGGCGTCTGCATCTTCTCCTGCAGCAGCTCAGACCAATGGAAGGAAGCCCGGGCTCCGTTCCAGCAGCCACACTTCCACCTCCCCTTCCTGATCCGGGCTCACACCAGCGATCACAGCATCGGCAAAGTCACTAGGCCACAGGAAGTCCCCAGTGCCTTTGAAACATGGTTCTGATCCATTTCCAATGATGTTTTTTGCAGGAGCTGGAAGCAGGGACCCCCCCTGCAGGAGGAGCTACAAAGCCCCTCCAGTCCTGTGCAGCCAGGCTCTCCCAGGAGCCAGTTTCCATCCCAGCATAGGCACGGTCCCCATTTCCTAGCAAATGTCACCAGGAAGCTGGCAAATTACCCTGGAAGTATTTTAGACCACCAACAGCACATTTCAGGAGCTGGAGGGCTGCGCCTGTCAGTCTGTGGCTATAGGAACACGCCCAGCATCCGTCTCTCAAGCATTCAGACCTCGCCATCTCTTTGGATGGCATCTTCATGGAAGACACCCCTCTGCTGACACCAGGCCGTGAGCTCCTCCGCTCCTCCTGCCCGAGGTCCTCCTCCTGTCACTGCTGCTGCAGCGCTATCCCTCTGCAGGCGTCTGCACAGTGAGGGCAGGAGAAGGGGGCGTGTGAGCTGGATGCCTGGCACCGGGCCATGCTCCATCACTCGCTTGCCAGGGGAAACTGGGGGAAAGGAGGGGGGGAATGAACAAAAACACAAGCAAAGAGTGACTTCATCTTAAAAGGCAGCTGCAACTTCCTCTGTTCGTAGGCTTCCCAGCTTCTCAAAGCAACACAATGATTTCCTGCGGTCCTGTCTTGACACCCAGTGGGCATTCAGCATGCAGGCAGCTGCCTGCTCCCCGGTGTGAATTACGGCTGCAACTGGCTACGGGGGCCAGCTCTCACCTTCCTCCAGCTCCAGAGCCGAGCCAGACAGCCTGAGCCATAGCTGGAGCTCCAGACAGATGTCCAGGGCTTCTGTTGGCTCCATACAGCAACCCCCAACCCTGTGTCAATCCCCCACAATAGGCACCACGGCAAAAATCTTCCAGGTCCCAACACTGGGCCAGCAGAGAGGTCACATGGGATGGGGAAATGAGCTTCAGGGTAGGTAAACCCCAGGATAAAGCCTGACATCTCCTGTTTAAAAGGGCTTAGGAGGGCTCAGGAACTAGTTCCTCCATAAAACCAGTTCTCATAGAGATGCGAAGGGTCTATCCTGCTGTCCTGGATGGTTTTCCCTGGTGCTTAGGGATCTGGCCCACCGCTTCAGCTATTCTCCAGGCTCTCAGTGACACCGATCAAGTCACTCCAGCTCTCCCTGCTTCTGTCCCTCTTTGGTCTTCAATCCCTCTCCCTCCAGACAGAAACTCTTCTCAGCACAGAGATGCAGTTGTCACTTGTCCTCCTGCACTTAGCACCTCTCCTTCCCCTTCTTCCTTCCCAGTTTCAGCCCTACATACACCCAAGAAACATTAAGGGCTGAGCAGGGCCAGGGCACAGCAATCACAGAAAAGCCAGGGAAAACCATTTAACATTAAACATAAAATGGAATATAGACACAAGTGAAGAGATCTGTGCTTTTGAGACAGGAAAAGATTAAGGCCATCATTAAGACGAAGGAGTAGCTGGACTTTGAATACAAGAAAAAAATGGATGGTACAGCCCATCAATCTGAAAAGCTGGTGCTCCGGGAGTACCGCTCTGGGATGTGTTACAACGGGTATCGCTTGTCAGCCTTGCTGGAAGGATACAGCTGGAGCAACGCATCCTATTTCAGGGATCACAACAATGAATATATGCATCAGCACAATAAAAGCGTTGGAAATCATGATCTCTGAGGAGAGGAACTGCAGGCAGCAGGAGGAAAGGAAAGATGCATTATAAGAGCAGATGATTTGTCCCCAAATTCACTGACAGCTGGATGGGAAGAAAGGTATTTGCAGGAGAGATGATTTAGATGAGACATTGCAAGAGATGGTGTTGGGCACAGAGCTGTTCTCTGTAGGCACAGGGATGAGTGATGCCACGCAGGGCTGGCACGGGGACAGGCTGGCAGCGGGCAATGCTGAGATCCTGGCCTCTCCAGCAGCCGGAGCTGGATGGTGCAGCACCAGGACTGCAGCGTGGAAGGCTGCGGTGCTGAGAGGCAGGGTCAGCGCTCTCCAAGCTCTTCTGCCATCACCCGAAGGTTCCCGTACCACTTTCTCAGGATGTCTCTGTGTCTCTGGCACACCAGAACACCACTGTTACTCTACCATCATTCCTCTGTAAAGGCAAGAGGGAACCAAATGCCTCCTACTTTGGCCAAGCTAGAAGAGCCATAACCAAGTCAACCACCCAGTTTCTCCCCACCTCCACCCTTTTAGCCACAGTGCCCAGCTACAGGGGCTTGGACCCAGGCGAGGCACAGAACTCTGAGTGCACTGATGCTGCTGCTTCACCAGAGCTCTCTGGAGTGGGGGACAACACAACTCAATCTACCATAAAATTAAGATGTTTTGGTGCAAAAGCGTCACAGAGAAGGAGTGAACTCCTAGACTTTCCCTGGTCATCCACCCACTTCGACTCAGGAGACCCCAACTGCTTTCCAGCGTAGCCCATCCTTCCCTGCAGCTTTGTCAGCATCATCTGTACCCTAAGAAGCCTTCCTTTCTTCTCAAGCCCCTCAGAAGCAAACAGATCCTACCTGGTCACTGTGAAGACACTGCTGTTGCTGAAGTTGGAGTCACCAGATGCATCCAGAGAGCCTAGGGGCAGACAAAAAGAAGCCACAGTTAGTGGGATAGCAGAGAAGGCAGGGAGCAGGACTGGAGGAAGGCTGGAGAGCAGCAAAGACATCATCAACCATCGTCTGAGGATCCATGGATCCCAAGGATCCTTTCTGCTAGAAATGAGCTTTTTACATTTCTTGTCAAGCTCTTCTCCACTGCTAAAACTATGAAGCAAAGCTGGTACATGACTGCACTTACCTGGCGAAATGTAGGCTGTGCAACTTCAGACATCTGCCTCAAAGCGAGTCTCCTCTGTACCGAAGGAGCTCAGAACTACAGAGCTGCCTTCCATTGCCCTAATTTCAACACCTAGAGATACCATGCAATCACAGGAAAGGCTAAATCCAACCCAAGATATATTCACCTGGGCAGCTCTCCCACCATATGACTCCAAGTGGAAGCCAAGCAACTCAAACAGCTTTCCAACTCCTGCTCCATGCCAAAACTGGGTCTTACAGTGACAAAGCATGACAGGATGAGCTTGACTCTTCATGCCCCCTTGTGCCAACTGCCTGTACTCACGCACAGAGCAGCGCTGCCACATCAGCACAACCAGGGAGTTTGTGATGCAAAAGCATCACCGGTTTATCTAGTCCTGCTTGCTCTGAGGTGTATTCTGACCCCAAAAGGGTAAAGACTAAAGCATGTAAACTTTCTGTTGATGTTTTAAAGCTTTTCTGCAATACAATTTAATAAAAGGAGGAATTCTCAGAATACATAGGGAAGGAAAAAGAAAACATTTTGCTGTTATGCCACAGCACTACAGCTTTCCCCGCTATTCCTTCTTCCAAAAATGTGCTGCATTGGCCGGGAATCGAACCCGGGCCTCCCGCGTGGCAGGCGAGAATTCTACCACTGAACCACCAATGCTACGCTGGGAGTTCCCTGCGCACCCTGGCCAGCGGCTCCCGCTGACCCCCCCCACAGCCCCTGCCTCCTCGCCCCCTGCCCAGCTGCTGTTGTACAATAAAACCCTTCTCCCTTTTAATTCCCACCTTCTTGCTCCCTCTCACGGCAGGATTTCCAAAAGCCGCTTGCAGACGTGTTAACGTGCGGCCCCAGAAGACTAGAACAGATTAGCCCACATGATCTAAATGTTACACAGACTTCCCACGCCTGGACAACAAAGATGTGCCAGAAGCAGCATCTGGTCACCCCAGAACAAGAGCAAAGGGATGCTGGATGACTAAAGCTGCTGCTGTTTTCAGGCATCAGTGCACCAGGACCTTCTCTATTTGACTTCCTCTCAGCTGAACACTCTTCCAGGCCTCCCATCCCACCCACAACCTTTAGCCTTTTCTGCTCTGAAAATTTTATGACTGGGCTAATACCCACATGACGGTCTGGAGAGCACCAGGAGTTTAGAAAGGACCCAAAGTTCTTCTCCTTTCCATTTTCTACTCTTCCCCCTCCAGGCATATGTTGATGCTCTCCCAAGACTCTCACAGCTCCCTAAGCTCTCCTTTGGGCAATGGCAGCTCCTCCCAAACCACTGCAGGACAGGTGGGATATTCTCCTCCTGTGTTACCCAGCAGATGCTGAATGTTTAACTATAAATGATCTTTTTCAGGTCAACTTAACGACTAAGTTGAAATGAAGCATGGTGAGGGGATGCAGGTGCTCACCAGGGAATGCAGCGCTGCAGCACAGTCTGGATCAGTGACCCTGATAGACAGAGAGCACCAAACGTGTCTGTCTCAGCAAAGGACTGTCTGTGAAATACAATTCCAAGTGCTCCAGGACACCAAAGCAACTCAAGAATGTCTCTTGAAGAGCTTCCTCACATCTCTAATAGCTCAGACCAGCGCAGACTCACCGCTGGATGCTGCCTCTGGCTTGGAGAGGGACTCCTCTGAGGCAGGCTCTGCCAGCAGCGTCATTGACTGCTTGGCCTCATCCATTTCATCATCTTCTGGGATGACCAGCTTCATCAGGCTCTGGTTGCACACATTTGCCACCTCCTTGATGTCTGAGTGGAGGCAATGTAAGGAACATGCAGTCCCACAGACCTCTAGCTGCCACGTCTGGCCAGCCAGAGAGGAGACACTGCAGCCCCACCAGGGCTGCCCCAGCCCAGCCACCACAACCCCCTCACGTCCCAGGGACCTGTGGAGTTTTTAGGACTTGGTGGGAGGACTTCTGGCCCTCTCCAGCCAGGACCTGCGCCCCAGAGGGTTGCTGTAGCAGAAACAGGAGCAGCTCTGAGTTATAAGGATACTCTTCTTGCGATCATCGTAGGAGAGACACGGCAGCACAGCGGTCAGGATCCCTGAGGAGTAAGGTAGCATCACCCGGCCAGCCAGCTGGATGAACTCCCTCATCCAGCACATGGCTGTCAGCTGGATCAGGTCATCTGGAAGACACAGGACAAGCAGCAGTGAGGGAAAGGCCGACAGCGAGAATCACCTGTAAACAGAGAGTCATTTCTGCACCATCCAGAGTTGTCAGTTCAGACAGATCCCGATCTAGGATAGTTTAGCCCCAGAGGAGCAGGGGATCAGCAGTCCAAACGCAGCACAGTCAATGGAGGGAAAGCTGCCTGTGCCCTGATTTCAGTGGGACTTGCACGCATGATGACAAAGAAAGGGCAAGTGGGTGAGGTGATGCACAGCAAACTGGAAAACTCCTGGCCTGAAGCTACAGCTGGCACTGCAGCCCTGGAGATCATCATAGAATCATAGAATAACCAAGTTGGAAGACACTCCCTGGATCATCGAGTCCAACCATTCCTATCAAACACTAAACCATGCCCCTCAGCACCTCATCCACCCGTCCCTTAAACACATCCAGGGAAGGTGACTCAATTCCCTCCCTGGGCAGCCTGTTCCAGTGCCCAATGACTCTTTCTGTGAAACATTTTTTCCTAATGTCCAGCCTGACCCTCCCCTGGTGGAGCTTGAGGCCATTCCCTCTTGTCCTGTCCCCTGTCACTTGGGAGAAGAGGCCAGCTCCCTCCTCTCCACAACCTCCTTTCAGGTAGTTGGAGAGAGCAATGAGGTCTCCCCTCAGCCTCCTCTTCTCCAGGCTAAACACCCCCAGCTCTCTCAGCTGCTCCTCATAAGGCCTGTTCTCCAGCCCCTTCACCAGCTTCGTTGCTCTTCTCTGGACTCGCTCCAGAGCCTCAACATCCTTCTTGTGGTGAGGGGCCCAGAACTGAACACAGGACTCGAGGTGCGGTCTCACCAGTGCCGAGCACAGAGGGAGAATAACCTCCCTGGACCTGCTGGTCACGCCATTTCTGATCCAAGCCAAGATGCCATTGGCCTTCTTGGCCACCTGGGCCACTGCTGGCTCATGTTCAGTCACTGTCAACCAACACCCCCAGGTCCTTCTCCTCCAGGCAGCTTTCTAGCCAGACTTCTCCTAGTCTGTAGCTGCACAGGGTTGTTGTGCCCCAAGTGCAGGACCCGACATTTGGCCGTGTTAAACCTCCTGCCGTTGGTCTCAGCCCAGCAGTCCAGCCTGTTCAGGTCCCTTTGGAGCCTCCCGACCCTCCAGCAGATCCACACTTCCTCCCAGCTTGGCGTCATCTGCAAACTTGCTAAGGGAGCACTCGATGCCTTCATCCAGGTCGTTGATAAAGACATTGAACAGGACTGGGCCCAGGACTGAGCCCTGGGGAACCCCACTTGTCACTGGTCTCTAGCTGGTTTTTTCACCATTTCCCACCACTCTCTGGGTGCTCCAGCCAACCAGTTTTCCACCCAGGAGAGTGTGCGCCTGTCCAGGCCAGAGGTGACAGTTTCCATAGCAGAATGCTGTGAGAAACTGTGTCAAAGGCTTTACTGAGGTCCAGGAAGATACATCCACAGGCTTTCTCTCACCCAGTAGTTGAGTCACTTTATCATAGAAGGTGATCAGGTTAGTTTGGCAAGACCTGCCTTTTGTGAACCCGTGTTGACTGGGCCTGATCACCCGGTTCTCTTGCATGTGCTTCATGATAGCACTCAAGATCACCTGTTCCATGACTTTCCCTGGCACTGAGGTCAGACTGACAGGCCTGTAGATCCCTGGATCCTCCCTGCGACCCTTCTTATAGATGGGCACAACATCAGCCTCCAGTCCAGTGGAACTTCCCCAGTCTTCCAGGACTGTTGGAAGATGATGGAAAGGGGTTTGGCCAGCACATCCGCCAGCTCCTTCAATACCCTTCGGTGAATCCCATCCGGCCCCATAGACTTGTGGGTGTCTAGTCGGGTTAGCAAGGCTCTGACCACCTCCTCTTGGATCACGGGAGCCTCATGTTGCTCCTCTAGCTCTGGGGTTTGTACACAGAGGGAACAACTTTCTTTACAATTAAAGACTGAGGCAAAGAAGGCATTAAGTACCTTAGCCTTTTCCTAATCCCCTGTCACTGTTGTTCCTTCTGCATCCAATAGGGACTGCATGGTTTCCCTAGTCCTCCTTTTATTATTTATAGAAAGATTTTTTGTTATCTTTCACCGACTTTGCCAATTTGATTTCTAGTTGAGCCTTTGCCCTTCTGATTTTTTCTCTACACAATCTCACTTCCCTCCTGTAATCCACCCAAGAGGCCTGTCCCCTCTTCCAGAGCCCATAAAAATTCCTCTTCTTCTTGATATCACTCAAGATCTCACTGTTCAACCAAGCTGACTTTTTCCCCTGCTGGCTTTTTTTCCAGAACATGGGGATGGCTTTCTCCTGAGCTCCTAGGATCTCCTTTTTTGCAGAGCTCCCAGCCCTCATGGGCTCCCTTGCCCTTAAGCACTGTCTCCCATGAGACTTTGCCAACCAGCCTTCTGAAGAGTTCAAAGTCTGCCCTCTGGAAATTTAATGCTACTGTCCTGCTAACCACCCTCTTCACTTCTCCTAGAACAGAAAACCCCATCATCTCATGATCGTTTAGTCCTAGGCGTCCTCCGACTGCCACATCCCCCACAAGGCCTTCTCTGTTCACAAACAGCAGGTCCAGGAGGGCACCTTCCCTTGTCGGTTCATTCACCAGCTGTGCGAGGAAGTTGTCTCCCACACACTCCAGGAACTTCCTAGACTGCTTCCTTTCTGCTCTATTGTACGTCCAGCAGATATCAGGAAGATTGAAGTCTCCCACAAGAACAAGAGGCATTGATCTAGAGATTAACCCCAGCTGTTTATAGAAGAGCTCGTCAGCTGCTTCTCCTTGGCTGGGTGGCAAAGATGGACGCTACAGCTCAGTCCTGCGCGCTCACCTGCTGCCTGGCAGTGGATCACCAGGATATTGGCCATTTCTGCAAACTTGACGCTGGAGGGGTTCTTCTTGATCTCCTTGAGGAACTCCCCGAGAGCCACCTCGCACCTGCAGAGAGGCAGAGCAGCTCAGTCGCCTTGGAAAGGGACATTACAGAGACCAGCTTCCCAAACGCACACCTAGAAAGGAGCACGGGACACGTGCCTCCACTCAGGGGTAGGGCCAGGAAGGACAAGGCTGACAAGCTTGTCCTGCTCCAAGGCAAGAGAATGCACACAGCTGCAAGGATGGAGGCTATGACCGCCCAGGGCCCCACTGCACCTTCCCACCACTCCCCTAGCAGCCACACAGGCTCCGCTCAGATCAACGTGAACCTGGGATGGGAAGCAGGGGTGCAGAACAAGCAACTTTCAGTACTCGTTCCTCTACGTGTGGATACTGGGAAACAAAGAAGCAGGGAGGATCTGGTAGGGTTTGGCAGCAGGCCAGAGCCAAGCCAGTCTCACCACTGCGCTACAAAACAGGTCCAGTTACTTTCTCGTAGCACAAGGAGCCAAGATCCTCTGACCTCCCTGAGAACTCAGTTGCTCCTCTGCTCCAAACTGTTTCTGTCTGGAAACCAGAATGGATCTGAGGAGCAAGCTCACAACTCTCGCTTCTCTTCTCCACCCAAGAGATGCCAGGTCGGTAGTCTACCTTGCCAACAAAGGCTCGCATGCCACAAAGCCTGCTGACAGATCTCACACCCCATCCTAGAAGCACACATGAGACTCTTGTTCTAATATTGGATGCAAGGGCTGGGAAAGCAAACAGCTCTATCAAGTCAAAAGAGTTTGTCCCCCAGCACAGACCACAATAACCTCCAGCCACTCCAGCCACAAGCAGCCAGGGAAGGGAGGCCCTTGCTGAGTACACTGTGATCTGACAGCAAAGCCAACCAGATTGCTACTTCTCCCACCATGGACATGCAGTTTCGCTGCAGATATACAGAAGGGTTGCAAACAAAGGAAGAGGATTACAGCGAGCAAGACACAGCCCTTACTCCTGGCCACCCTCCACACTCACATTTTCCGTATCTCCTTGCTGTTGTCACCCAGGATCTGGAAGAGTCCATCCAGGATTTCTGGCAGGTAATCTAAGAGGTTGATGTCAGGCACAGACTCCAAGACCAGGATCTAGCTCAAAAGAGGAATAAGAAAGAAGAGGTTAGTTTCAGAGAAGCTAACACCACCAGCATAAACCTGGCATGATGGTGAGGAATTCAGAGCTAAGCCGTATGGGATAGTGAAGGAAGAGGACAGCAGGGAGTTGCTGGAAAGAAGCTGGGCTATCACAGGAGGAGCCACTGCCAAGATGCACGTGGGTAGACCTGGGACAGCAAACAACACAGCTGAAAGAGAACAGGGAGACACAACCCTTCTCAGATCCCAGACAGAAACCGAGAGCTGCTGTCTTGCACAGAAAGCAAGCAGCAATAGGAATTTTTGACAGGAATGGTTGAACTCAATGATCCGATGGGTCTTTTCCAACCTGGTGATTCTATGATTAACACCTTGCTGTCTGAAGAGCACCATCCCTCCATCACGGCTGGGTGACAGAAAGTGGTCCGGCACTGTCCCCTGGGGGACTGTAACCTCTAGACCAAGGTGTATGTCTTTATACCAGCAGAGCTTCGACCATAGCCTCTAACTTGGTGCACAACATCCTGAAGCAGGTTGGCAGCACTGCAGGATGATGTCCCTGCAACTGCAACAGCAAGGTGAGAGGGAGCTGGCATTTCGAACAAGCAGGTAAAAAACCTGCCCAGCTAAACTCTGGTGCCTAAGTTGGCACAACACTGTGGACACCTGCTGCATACCCAGACGTGGGACTATGACAGGTCACACTGTTTTGGAGGAGCAGGCACATGTGGGGCCACGCATACCTACCCAGGATATGATGAACTGGCGGGCATACTGGTTGTTGGAGTAAATCCTCTCACGCAGCAGTGGGATGAAGCCTACCAAGTCAAACTGGTTGCTCTCTGTCACGATGTCCTGCAAAGCCCAAGCAAAGTGTGTCAGGAGGGGTGGCCACCACCTCGTGTCCATTAAGGCACATGACAGGAAAAAGATGACAAGCAGTTGATGAATGGGTCTGCGAGTCAGAAGATCTGGGGAGAGGGAATCACGCGGTGTGCTTGGGCAATGAGCCAGTATTCCCCCTCGGGCAGGGACTAATGCTGAGCAAGACCCACAGAGGGAGGCTCCTGCCTGCTCTATGCCACAGGAGGAGGGTGGGAGCTTCACTGCTTCATGCCTCAGTGGTATGTTGCACACATGAGCGAGCACCTTGGATGTAACCCCACATGTCAGGGGTGCCAGAGTCCCCTGCCTTTCTTTCAAGGCTCTTCCTACACGCTTGGTGAATTTTGCTGCACGGCTAAGTCTCCTGCTGCAGCCCAGTGGAGCAGATCTCCCAGCAGGAAGGTTTGCGGCAGGCGATGCAGAGACTGCATTAACCGCTGTGATAACAAGGAGCAAGGCCAGGACCTGCAGGGAGCCACTCACCTGTGAATAGCAGAAAAGGAACTGTGATGTATGTGAGTGTAAAAGCCTGTTGGCAGACAGAACAGGAACTGGAACTGAATGCCCCACCCCAAAGCAGCAGCAGCAAAAGCAGCTTCACTCACACGGCTGCTCACTAAAGCAAGAGAGGAAATGCAGAGGAGCAGCTCTTATGCTGCCTGGGATGAGCTTGCAACCTGCTCAGTCTAAAACGTGCTTCCTCAGACACCTGGCTCCCAAGAGCTGAACACACACATGGCACTGCAATAACCTTCCAGCCCTCAGTCTAAGAAATGCTTTGACAGCAGCCACAGGACTGAGCTGGGACAGCTTTAGCAGATGCAGCCTCAGGAACTGACATGTCCCCAGCCAGGACATGCCCGAACCGAGGATTCTCAGCCACAGGGGGGAAAAAATACCTTGAGAAGTCGATCGAGGAGTTCAGAGCCACTTTTGACATTTGGGTCAGGATCAGCAGCCAGCTGTGAAGAACAGAAATAAGCATGGTCATAGCAGGAGGTCTCAGGTCTGCTCCCTACTCCACAGAAGACCCCCCTCCGCAGGCTCTGTAATGCTCTCCTTTGGCATTGCAGACACAGATACAGAGAAGTCCTTTTATCTCCAACTCCTAAATAGGCTCCAACAAATTCTCCTAAATGAACTCCTAAGGGGGACATGACCTCTTCTAGCTACACAGGTTTTCACGGGCCAGCAGCTATGCTCTCAAATGACAGAGAAACCCAAGTTTCCAGTGATGCATGAGCAGACATGGTTTTGACCCTACAGACCCCACAAAGCCGTAGGACTGCAGGGCTACCTTGCTTGCAGCAATCCTGTCAGTCTCATATCCTAATATTACTCAACAAGGAGCAGGAAAGTACATCCTGGAGGGGAAGACAGAGAACAAGGTACCTTACAGTGAACTCCAGCATCCACAACAGCAGCAGCCACTGTGATGCTGCAGAAATTGCTCATTCAGCCCTTCAGACTCGCCCAGGTCAACACAAACCAGCTGACTTGGAAAGAAGAACTTGAGCAAATTGGTTTATTTGACCCAGAGAAGACAAGGGCAAAGGACTAGTTGTACTCTTCCAGCATGGGAAAGGAAAACATGTGGGCATTGAAAGGAAGCTTCTTACCTTGCTGAGGCCATCGAACAGCACATTGAAGTGTGGAAGGACGGAGCCTCTGGCCACCTTGACAATGTTATAGAGGGCCTCACAGGCGTAGTACCGCAACCGGCTATCGGCATCATTGAAACACGTCAGCACTGGCTCGATCAACTCCTTCAGGTAGAGCCCAGAGTCCTGGTGGACAGGAGGAGACAGGTTAGTTGATGACCATGCCACAAGAAAAAGGAAGATTGCTGTCATGGAGCAGATCGCATGGACATGCTGTAAAAATTCAGGTCCACAAAGGCTTAGTACACCTATATGGGACAGGATTTATTAATGAATTTTAAATTTTATTATTGAAAATACTGAATTTTATCATTCAGGCATGGTGGTAGTCACCTGAGCAAGCTAAGACATCATTTCAAGCGACTCTGTACCAGCAACCAAAGCACTTACTGCAGCTGTACTCGTCTGGTTTTGATTCCTAGAGGCACGCAAGAAGTTTGGACAGTTACTCAAAGGCCCGAGCGACTTTCAAGGCAAGAGAAGGTGCCTTTCTCTGCATGCCATCCATCTCTGCTGGTCAGAGAAGTCCATCCCTGCCTCCCTCTGGCAGGCAGGCGATGAGGCAGACTCCCAGCAAAGCCAGCAGCCACCAGCCCTTGCAGCAGGCAGCTGTTGGCCAGATTCTGTCCCACTCTGCCAGCTGCTTTTGGCATCAACTCACCAAGAGTTCCCGGGACAGGAAGAACATCCCAGACAGTGATAGACCAAGCCCACCTGCATCTTCATTTAAGCAAATGGTCTTGGTCTGTTGGACTATTCTTTGTAATGTCAGGAGTTGGGGGCCACAGAGGACCTGGTGACACAGGCTCCACAAAAAGACAGACAACCAGCAGCCCCCAAAGCATCTTCACAGAATGGTTTGGATTGGAAAGGACCTTAAAGATCATCCAGTTCCAACCCCTGCCACGGGCAGGGACACCTCCCACTTGATATTCCACCCGTCCAACCTGGCCTCGAACACCTCCAGGGGTGGGGCAGCCACCACTGCTCTGGGCAACCAGGGCCAGGGCCTCCCCACCCTCACAGGAAAACATTTCTTTCTCAGATCTCATCTCAATCTACCCTCTTGCAGCTCAAAATCATTCCCCTTTGTCCTATCTTTGATCAAGAGCCCCTCCCCAGCTTTCCTGGAGCCTTTCAGTACTGGAAGCTGCTCTAAGCTCTCCTCAGAGCCTTCTCTTCTCCAGGCTGAACAACTCCAACTTTCTTAGCCTGTCCTCATACAGGAGGTGCTCCAGCCCTCAGATCATCTTCTCCTCTAGACTCGCTCCAACAGATCCAGGTCCTTCCTGAGGACTCCAGGATTGAACACAGGGCTCAAGGTGAGGTCACACAAGCACAGAGCGGTAGAATCCCCTCCCTTGCCCTGCTGGCCCTGCTGCTTTGGATGCAGCTCAGGATACAGTTGGCTTTCAGGGCTGCAAGCGCGCATCTTCCTGCCCTGCTGTCTCCAGAAACGTCAACTCAATCATGGTCCCAGACACCAGAAAAGGAGTAGCTTCTGCCTGTGCAGCTGCTTATGGACAAGGAGCTTCAAGAGTTGGTGGAGTGAAGCTGAACACATCTGTTTGATTAAGTGGTTTGATACCCAGGGAAGACAAAATAAAAGGAACAGTTTGTCTGTGGTTAGAAACACCGTCCTTGACTCATTTTACACACCAAAGTTTGTCCACCTGGACAGTGGAAGAGCCACGCTGCGCTGACCCAGACTCTGCACGCAAGCAAATGTAGCCATTAATGAAGCAGCTCCCCAGCCCAGAAGACTTTTGCTTAAAGATCCACCAGCACAGCAGGAGTTTCAGACAAACCCAGCAGTGGAGGAAGGAGGTTGGCTTGTTTTGAAGTTAAAACCCCCTCTGCTTCGAGGAACCAGGCTGTAATTTCCCGACCATCTAGCAAAGGAGATGATAAGAAAATCAACAACACACAAACCAGTTGATTAAAGAGTTGAACTCTGAAGTTTCACCAGTGCTCCTCAAGGCCACCTAAAGCAACTGCTCCACCCCTCGGAGCCATGGAGAACCTCTCCCTGTGCTTTGCAGGAGAAGGTGGGTTATGAGCCCAGAGCATTGCTCCTCCTGAGGAGGGTGGTTTTGCAAAGATTGCACATTTCAACAAGAGGATGAAGACAGGAGCGCTGCTCAGAAACCCCCTGTCAGCAGCATAAAGGCAGTTAATGTAAAAGTCAACAGGCTTTAAAGCATCACTCAGACTGATAGTGGCTCTTGTTAGAAGAGGAATAAATGAATTAAGTCCATCTGGTAGCTCTTCCAAGAAGCACAGCCTGCTCTTCTCAAGCCCTCTGCTTTCTTTGTTGTACATGTGACTACAGATAAGCACGACTCCTCCCCTTGCAGGCGCTTTCAGACACCAGCTGAGTGGTTTGACTGATGGAGCTGTGAGCCCCGAGTCTGTGCTCCCCTCCCAAGGAACCTGGATGCTCTGGCACAGCCCTGGACACAACTCACTGAGCTTATAGAGTGGGTTAACGAGAGGGAAGTTACAGAGAAAGACCTTAACTGGGACAGAGTATCTCATCATGCTGACCCAGAAGCAGCCCCTGTTGTCCCAATGCAACTTGCACAAGCCAAAAAACATCAATCCCCACCTACCTTGCCCAGGGCGATAGAGCAAGCGGCCAGGCCAATGAGTCCCCCCTTTCGGCTGTGCGGGTGCTGGGAAAGCGCAAACTCCTGCGACAGGATCTGGATCACGTGTTTGATTTGAGATGTGTTGTTCTGAGCCACAAATTCTCGCACCAGTCTAAGGAGAGAAGAGGAAAGCATACGGAGGACTTTATGTTCTGCACGACAGAAACTCTTGGGAGCTTGGCTCCTCATAGCCATCAGAAAGAGGGATTTTGGGCCACAACAAATGCAAGAGAAAGTGGTACCAAGATGGGGAATGCTGAAGGAACCCGCAAGCAAAAACTCGTGGCTCAGTAGGGAGTTGTTGCCCACAAGACCCACACCACAAAGACTTCAGACCTTTCCAGCCACACACACATTGCTCCAACTGATATTCCGTATCTTGTATGTGCTCTTGGACAGCACAAACCTCCACAAAAGGCAGACCAGGTTTCCACACGCAGTAACTGCTCCTCCCCAGGAACTTGCAGCCGCTTACCTAAAGAGGCTGAACACATCAGTCGCACTTAAAAAAATCTGTAACCCCACTCCAGCCCACCAACCGCTTCAAGGTCCTGGGTGACCCAACCAGCCCCTCAGCCCCAGCTCTCCCTGGGGCAGAACCACCAGCCAGGTGGGAAGGGATTGCCAGCTGTGCAGCCAGCTGTGCAGCCAGCAGCAAACAGCTGGAGCATTGGTGGTTCAGTGGTAGAATTCTCGCCTGCCACGCGGGAGGCCCGGGTTCGATTCCCGGCCAATGCAATGCTATTTTTTTTTCTTTGATTTCTACTCATCATGAAGATCCAGGCATCTCAAAATCTCAGCCTAAGTAAGGGTCTTTACCTTAATCTTTAATGAAATTACAAAATCTTCAGCTGCCCGACTCCATATGCAGTTTTTTGGCACTGCTCTCCCTAGCTGGGTGCCAACAAGCCAATTACCCGCTCTATAAGCCAAGAAAGTCGTTACAGAAGACGTTTATGAACTTCTTCATAGAATTAGAATCATTTAGTTGGAAAAGACCTTTGAGATCGAGTCCAATCATACCTGTCCACCACTAAACTATACATCTCAGCACTTTTTCTAACCATCCTTTAAACAACTCCAGAGATGGTGATTCCACCACTGCCCTGGGTAGCCTCTTCCAGTGCCTAATAACACTTTCAGTGAAGAATTTTTTCCTAATACCCAATTTAAACTTCCCCCGGCGCAAACTGAGGCCATTTCCTCTCATGCCATCACCTGTTACCTGGGAGAAGAGTCCAGCACCTGCCTCGCCACAGCCTTCTTTCCAGGAGCTGCAGAGATCCAGGAGGTCTCCCCTCAGCCTCCTCTTCTCCAGGCTGAACAGTCCCAGGTCCCTCAGCTGCTCCCCAGAGCCCCCAGGGCTCCAGCCGCTTCCCCAGCTCCGTTCCCTTCTCTAGATGTGCTCTAGCCCCTCAAGGTCCTTGGAGTGAGAGGCCCAAAACTGAACACGGGATTCGATGTGCAGCCTCACCAGTGCCGAGCACAGGGGGACGATCCTGTCCCTACTCCTACTGGACACGCCGTGGCTGATCCAAGCCAGGATGCTGTTGCTCTTCTTGAACATCTGGCCATCTGAACATCTGCCTCACGTTCAGCCGCTGTCAATCAGTGCCCCCAGGTTCTTTTCTGCCCGGCAGCTTTCCAGCCGCTCTCCCCAAGCCTGGAGCTGCATGGGGTTGCTGTGACCCAAGTGCAGGACCCAGCACTGAGTGTTGCTGAGCCCCATCCTGACGGGCTCAAACCATGGATCCAGCCTGTCCAGGTCCCTCTGCAGAGCCTCCTGCCCAACTTGACATCATCTGCAAGTTGAGTGAGGATACAAATCCCCCAGAGGATTAACACCAGCTTGGTTCTGAGTAAAGCAGCTCCTGCATTTCTCCTTGGAGGCATCACACAGTCCCTCTTACTCTCCCCACTCATCAGATGATCTCTCCAACACCTACGGCCCAGCCCGATCATGCTCACTTCAGGCAAACAGCTCTGATCTCCCATCTGACCCCTCCAGCAGGAGGAACACACGGAGCTCAAGCAGCACGGACCAACAGGGTGACACTTTTTCTGGACAAGGAGGTACTAGAGCTGAGGGGCAGCAAGTTTACCTTCGCTTGAAGCTATAGACACAGGACAAGTGGTGCCATTGCCATTTGGCAACACGTTTCAGCTGATCTAAATCTGTGTCTCTGCAGAAAGAGTTAGCCCTTGCCTTTCTCCTTCTTATACTCTTCCCAAATGGACTCTCCAGCTCGATCGGCTGAACTGGCTGATCCCAAACCACATCTTGTTTGGTATAAACCAAGCATGAAACTGTAATCCTGGGGCAGAATAAGTCAGAGTTGAGCGCGTCTGCCTCAACCTGCCCTTAAGGGACTGTTCCCATGAAGAAGCAAAAATTAAACATGTTGAACAGGAGAAGGGGGTGGATGTGTTGGCTTTGTAGTTGAGCAAACACTCATCCCATCCCAAGAACCGTTTTTCTCTGCTGCCCAGTTACACTCTATGAGGAGGAATGTGGTGTCACGGTCCACTCATAAGCAGACGTGTGATGGTTTGTTTCATTTATGATTTCAAAGTGCCGTTTGCAGATGACTAACTTTCTCAAGTGGATTTGAGTTGGTTTTACTGTTGGGGTAAGGGTCCTGTCATTAATTTTCCTGTCTTTTCCTCCTTGCTTCATGGATCTTTCACAATGGTAGGGAGCAGGGAGGCTTGGAGACAGGTACAAAACATTTTTGAGGTAAGGAGGTAGGTACAGGTAGTTAGGAACAAAGCATTTGTTCCGTACCAGCTTTTTTGGCAATTTTGTAAGGCCTGCATATGTGCTTAGCACCTGATGAGAAAATGTTGAGGAAGAACGTGATCTTTTGACCAACTCTTACACACATTTTCCACCCTGCACTCCTCCTACGTCCCCTGCCAAAGCCCAACTAGAGCACCTCCGTCCCCACATCAGCTCCTGGCTGATCCCCTCACAAGGTCCCCATAGCCGCACCTCCTGCCCAAAACTCACCCTTCAGCTTGGATCATCACTTCCAGCCCCATCCCTGAGGGGATGCTTCAGATCTCCTCCATGAGCTGAGGTCCCAGGCAGTGCCCTGAGAGGATACAGCCCTTCGCAGGCAAAGCCATGGAGCAAAGCAGCACAAAGCACCCAGACCAGGACAGCCAGAGCCAAGAAGCAGCACAGAAAACACACATGGGCAACACTAGAGAGGGCATGGCCATGCCAGTAGACTTTTGCCTGCCACAGAATCATAGAATCACTAGGTTGGAAAAGACCTACTGGATCATTGAGTCCAATCATCCCTATCAATCACTAAACCATGTCCCTCAGCACCTCATCCACCCGTCCCTTAAACACATCCAGGGAAGGTGAATCAACCCCCTCCTTGGGCAGCCTCTGCCAGTGCCCAATGACCCTTTCTGAGAAACATTTTTTCCTGATGTCTAGCCTGAACATCCCCTGGTGGAGCTTGAGGCCATTCCCTCTCATCCTGTCCCCTGTCACCTGGGAGAAGAAGCCAGCTCCCTCCTCTCCACAACCTCCTTTCAGGGAGTTGGAGAGAGCAATGAGGTCTCCTCTCAGCCTCCTCTTCTCCAGGCTAAACACCTCCAGCTCTCTCAGCTGCTCCTCTTGTTCTCCAGCCCCTTCACCAGCTTGGTTGCTCTTCTCTGGACTCGCTCCAGAGCCTCAACATCCTTCTTGTGGTGAGGGGCCCAGAACTGAACACAGGACTCGAGGTTTGGTCTCACCAGTGCCGAGCACAGAGTGAGAAGAACCTCCCTGGACCTGCTGGCCATGCCGTTACTGATACAAGCCAGGATGCCATAGGCCTTCTTGGCCACCTGGGCCACTGCTGGCTCCTGTTCAGTCACTGTCAACCAGCACCCCCAGGTCCTTCTCCTCCTGGCAGCTTTCCAGCCAGGCTTCTCCTAGTCTGTAGCTGCACAGGGTTGTTGTGCCACAAGTGCAGGATCCAGCATTTGGCCTTGTTAAACCTCCTGCCGTTGGTCTCAGCCCAGCGGTCCAGCCTGTTCAGAGCCCTTTGGAGCCTCCTGACCCTCCAGCAGATAGAATCATAGAATCACTAGGTGGAAAGCACCCACTGGATGCTCCAAAAGGGAGACCTGAGGCAACAGCAGCTGCTTCCCACCGCTGCAGCTGGGACTGAGCGCAGGACATGCTTGAGCAATATCTCAGGGGAGAGGCGGGATGGCTTCATGAGATGAGGAACCCAGGCCGATGTGAGACAAACCCTGGGTGTCGGGCACAGCCGCCCCTGCTGCAGCTCCTGCCCACTGCCCAGGAGACCCTTGTGTCCCCCAGCCACGGCCAGAGCTGGGCACAGAGCAAGCCACCTCCATGAGCATCGCAGAACAGTGAGTGTTGCCTTTCTGAGGAGTTTCTCAAGTTGTGCTGCTCGAGGGTTTACTCTGCACGGTGCTGAGCACGGGCGCTGGGGACCTGCCATCCGACCAGGCCTTCTGCGAGGGGCTGGTGAGCACGACGCCTGCTTTGGGACACGGCGCCCTGAACGAGAGGGGCCCGCTGGGCCCAGGAGCTGACAGGCGGGGAGATAAACCGCACCATCTGGTACAGGATGGGACACACCACCCCACTGAAGCCCCCTCCCCAGCCTCCCGGGGCCAGAGGGGGCTACAAGGATGCCTCCCCCTCTCCCGGGACCCCCAGGAGTGACTCCCCTGCGTCTCCACGAAGTGACCTGTTTGCGGGACTTTCTGGGCGCCCCCGGAGGCGCCTTGTCCCACGGACCCTCCGGGTGCCCCCGGCGGTGACCCCCTCTCCTGGGACCCTCGTTGTCCCCGGCGGTGACCCCCTTCCCCGGGTCCCCCCGGGGTTACCTCCCTTCCCGCAGCTCCCACCGGGGAGCCTCTCCGGTCCCCCCGCGGCCAGACTCACGCTCCCCGCAGCAGCCCGTGCCGCTGCCGCCCTCCTGGGGCCGCGATAGCACCCCCAACCTCCTCCGGTCCCGGTGCGCCGGGCAGCTCGGACCGTTCCCGCTCCGTTCCCTTCCCGGTTCCCGTCAGCCCCCGCCTCTCACTTCTCGATCTCGAGGGCGGCCACCTTCCTCTTCTCGTAGAGCTTGTCGGTGAGCGCCCGCACCACGCTGGGCGCCAGCGGCGCCAGGTCCCGCTCCGCGTTCATCGCCCCGCGCCGCCACCGCCGGCGGCCACGTGACCGACCGGCCGCCCCGCTCACGTGACCCGCCCGCCGGCCCACGTGATCCGCCCTGTCTCTCCCGCTCACGTGACTCACAGTGACGTCACGTGACCAACACATCGCCGCCCAGCCTGGCCTCGTTGCTCACGTGACCTTGCCCTCCCACGTGACCCCCGCCGCCACGTGCCCCGCAGCGCCCCCGCGCGTCGCGGCGGCCCCGCTGGGTCTCGCTAATGACCAGCTCCGTTAATTGATGGAGTGATAGACTCGCTTGGTCGGAAAGGGCCTTTGAGATCATCGAGCCCAACCACACCTGTCCACTACTGAACCAGATCCATGAGCGCCTCCTCTGCCCGCCCTTTAAACCCCTCTGGGGATGGCGTGATGTGGTAGATCCACCACCCTCCTCCCTAAAACCTCCTTTCAGGTAGTTAGAATCATAGAATCACCAGGTTGGAAAGGACCCACTGGATCATCGAGTCCAACCATTCCTATCAATCACTAAACCGTGTCCCTCAGCACCTCATCCACTCATCTTTTAAACCCCTCCAGGGAAGCTGACTCAACCCCCTCCCTGGGCAGCCTGTTCCAGTGCCCAATGACCCTTTCCGTGAAATATGTTTTCCTGATATCAAGACATTGATTATTGATTATAGCTGAATTGATCATTCACTCTGTTTTTTCACGGCATCAGAACAAAAGCTACTACTCTACAGCCTCCTTTCAGGAAGCTGGAGAGAGCGATGAAGTCTCCTCAGCCTCCTCGGCTGGACAACCCCAGGTCCCTCAGGCACCCTGGGCTGGGGCTTGTTCTGCAGCCCCTTCCCCAGCTTCGTTGTTCTTCCCCCTGGGCCGCACCAAAAGCAGCGTGGCCAGCGGGGCGAGGGAGGTTCTGCCTCTCTGTTCCTCCCTTGTGAGACCTCATCCGGAGTATTGTGTGCAGTTCTGGAATCCTCAACGTAAGAAGGAGATGGAGCTGTTGGAACGGGTCCAGAGGAGGCTACCAGGATGATCCGAGGGCTGGAGCACCTCTTGTACGAGGCCAGGCTGAGAGCTGGGGTTGTTCAGCCTGGAGAAGAGGAGGCTCTGGGGAGACCTTAGAGCAGCTTCCAGTGATGAAAGGGGCTGCAGGAAAGCTGGGGAGGGACTATTCATAAAGGTTTGTGGTGCTAGAACGAGGGAGAACGGGTATAAACTGGAGAGCGGCAGATTCAGGCTTGACAGGAGGAAGAATTCCTCCCCCGTCAGCGCGGTGAGGCCCCGGCCTCCCCCGCGGCCGCTGAGGGGCCGCCCCGGCCCGCGGCTCCTCCCCGCGCTCCGCCCGCGGCCATGGCGCTCGGCACCGGCAAGGAGCAGCGCTACGACCGGCAGCTCAGGTACCGCCCGGCGGCCCCCAACCGGGACCCCCCGCCGTGTCCCAGCTGGCCCCTACCCGTGTCCGAACCGGGAATCGTGTCCCGACCGGGCCCCCCCACCTCCCCCGTGTCCGAACCGAGATCTCCCCCCTGCTCGAACTGGGATCCCCCCCCCCCCCCCCCCCCCGACCTACGTGTCCGAACCGGGAACCCTCTGTGTGAACCGGGACCCCCCACCCCCGTGTCCGATCCAGTCCCTGCCGAGGGCTGCGTCCTGACTGGTTCCTGCGTCCAAACCGCTGCTCAGCACCCGTGTCCCGACCGGCACCCGAGCCGGTGTCTGGTTCCTGAATCCCGACCAGTCCCGTCCCCAAACCGGTCCCTGCCCAGGGCTGCCTCCCAGCCGGTGCCTGTGTCTGAACCGGTTCTGCCCCATCCTTGCGTCTGAACCGATGCCCAAACCAGTGACCGGTCCCCGTTTCCCACCGGTTCTGCCTGATCCCTGCATCCCAACGGGTCCCTGTGTCCCAGCCAGTTCTGCCTGATCCCTGCATCCCAACGGGTCCCTGTGTCCCAGCCAGTTCTGCCTGATCCCTGCATCCCAACGGGTCCCTGTGTCCCAGCCAGTTCTGCCTTATCCCTGCATCCCAACGGGTCCCTGTGTCCCAGCCAGTTCTGCCTTATCCCTGCATCCCAACGGGTCCCTGTGTCCCAGCCAGTTCTGCCTGATCCCTGCATCCCAACCGGTCCCTGTGTCCCAGCCAGTTCTGCCTGATCCCTGCATCCCAACGGGTCCCTGTGTCCCAGCCAGTTCTGCCTTATCCCTGCATCCCAACGGGTCCCTGTGTCCCAGCCAGTTCTGCCTTATCCCTGCATCCCAACCGGTCCCTGTGTTCCAGCCAGTTCGGCCTTATCCCTGCATCCCAACCGGTCTCCATGTACCAGCCGGTTCCGCCCGATCCCTGCATCCCAGCCAGTCCCTGTGTCCCAGCCTGTTCCACCTAATCCCTGCATCCCAGACGGTCCCTGTGTCCCAGCTGGTTCTGCCCAGTCCCTGCATCCCAACCCAGTCTCCATGTCCCAGCCTGTTTGACCTAATCCCTGCATCCCACCCGGTCGCTGCCCAGAGCTGTGTCCGATCCGGGGCAGTCGGTGCCAGCCCAGGGAAGGGCAGAGCCAGGCAGTAGGGCCAGGAGAGCTTTCCCGTTGTCACCAAAATGGGGAAAAGAAACTTCTTGCCAGCTGGGGTCTTAAGAAGCCGCATTCTTCTAATTCAGTACCGGATAAACAAGAGGATCGATCCTCTTGTGGGATCTACCAGTGACTACAAGGAGCATGTTTTTGATACGCAGAGAAGGACTTGGGGGTGCTGGTAGATGAGAAGCTCAACGTGAACCAGCACTGTGCGCTCGCAGCCCAGAAGGGCCAACGGTGTCCTGGGCTGCATCAAAAGCAGCGTGGCCAGCAGGGCGAGGGAGGGGACTCTGCCCCTCTGTTCCTCCCTTGTGAGACCTCATCCGGAGTATTGTGTGCCGTTCTGGAATCCTCAACATAAGAAGGAGATGGAGCTGTTGGAATGGGTCCAGAGGAGGCTAGAAGGATAATATGAGGGTCGGAGCACCTCCCGTACGAGGACAGGCTGAGAGAGTTGGGGTTGTTCAGCCTGGAGAAGAGAAGGCTCCGGGGAGACCTTAGAGCAGCTTCCAGTGCTGAAAGGGGCTGCTGGAAAGCTGGAGAAGACTATTCATAAAGGATTGTAGTGATAGAACGAGGGGGAACATGTGTAAACTGGAGAGCGGCAGATTTAGGCTCGATATAAGGAAGAATTTCTTCACTATGAGGGTGGGGAGGCCCTAGAACAGGTTGCCCAAAACAGTTGTGGCTGCCCCATCCCTGGAGGGGTTCAAGGCCAGGTTGGATGGGGCTTGAACAAACTGATCTAGTGGGAGGTGTTCCTGCCCATGGCAGGGCGGTTGGAACTGGATGATCTTTAAGGTCCCTTCCAACCCAAACTATTCTGTGATTCTATGATATGTGTTATATTTCTAGTAAAAATCACAATATTGATCACATATACTGATAATAATCGGCGTCCTCCCCCTCACATGTGCTCTCCGATGGCCCTTTATTGAGTCTGGGATCAGCAGAGCAGCCCCTACTCTATTTCGTTGCCACTTGTCCCCTTTGAAGTGCCCATGTCAGTTTCAAAATAAGGGTTATCTTGACCTCCTATCATCTTTTTTGGCTCTTCGAAGTGCTGACCAGATGCAGGTCTTTTGTGGCCCTCACTGTTCTATTCCTTAAATATCACAAAAGGAGAGGACTTTTCATTGCCTCTCATGATTAGATCAGGCATTAGCATAGATGCTGCATTTTAAGTACTATTATACTTAATAATACGTAATAATAAATATTATTTATGATAATACTTACGAAAAAGAGAGCATTCAGCATCAGGACAAACTTGAGTGAGGGGACTTGCGACCCACACTGGTTTTGAACAAGTTAAATATGTTACAGCAGAAAAAAAGTATGTGTTTGTATGGTGCAGAGCAGTGGAGAAACAAAATGTCCGTAAGATTGGGTTGCTCTTTGTTGTAGAGTTGCAGAATTATTTGAGTTGGAAGGGACCTTAAAGCCCATCCAGTTCCACTGGTAGGGACACCTCCCACTGGATCAGGAGCTCCAAGCCCCATCCAACCTGGCCTCGAACCCCTCCAGGGATGGGGCAGCCACCACTGCTCTGGGCAACCTGGGCCAGGGCCTCCCCACCCTCACAGGAAAACTTTTCCTAATATCTCATACAAATCTCCCCTCATTCAGCTTAAAACCATTACCACTTGTTCTGTTGCCGCAGGGCCTGCTGAAATATTTTCTCCCATCTTTCTTACAAGCCCCCTTTAAGTATTGAAAGGTCACAATAAAGTTTCCTCAGGGTCTTCTCCAAGCTGAACAACCTCAATTCCTTCAGCCTCTCTTCAAAGGGGAGGTGTTCCAGGTCTTTGATTGTTTTTTTGTGGCCTCCTCTGGACCTGCTCCAACAGGTCCACATCCCTCCTGTGCTGAGGGCTCCAGATCTGGAGGCCGAGTTCCACGTGAGGTCTCACCAAAGTGGAATAGAGGGGCAGAATCACCTTTAGAGAGCTTCAAATTCGTTGCTGTAAGTTTTCTTAACAAAAGCTTGTTTTGGTTAGTGACAGTGAGTCCACTCATGCTCGCCAGCATGCTCACCTCCGTTGGTGATTGTTTACATCATTTTAATTTCTTTATGTTGCCTCTACAGTCTGAAATGAAATAACTTCAGCATATTCCTGTTTCCATCCCGATACAGACTGTGGGGTGACCATGGACAAGAAGCTTTGGAGTCTGCCCATGTTTGTGTGATAAATGCTACAGCCACAGGAACTGAAATACTCAAAAACTTAGTCCTGCCAGGTAAATAAACCTCTCTCCACCCTATTTTCTTTGTCCTGTATCTGGCAGTTTTACAATGCCTGGTTATTCATGGTAATTTTTTTCTCTCCAAGGTATTGGCTCATTTACAATTGTTGATGGCAATCAGATCTCCGGAGAAGATGTTGGAAATAAGTAGGTTTGTTATTAGTTTCCAATACAAACTGAGAAGTAACAGGATTTCATCCATGTGCTCACTAAGAAATGCTATGAAATCCTTAATAATTTTAACAGCCAAATCTTTTCTTGACTTTTAAAGCTAGTTTTTTCCCCAAGTCTTTTGTGGCTTTGAATGTTTATGACATAGGCAACATGTACAGTCATTTTGATATGAGCTGCTATATTTTAGGTACATTTTTAGATGCTGGTTTTGTGTCTTACTGGTCTATTTGCTTTACACCTCAAGTGTATAAAGACAATGGTCTACTCAATATAAAAATATTTAGAAATATTTTTTGCTGTAATCTTGAGATATGACAATGCAAGATTTGCTTGTGTTTCAGCATGGCAAAATGTGTTTTCTGTAATTTTGGTGATGAAAATAACTTACTTTTCATTAGTTTATCATTGTGGACCTGTGACTGGTAGCCTTTTATTAACTTATATAGCTTTGAAAGTCTGTGTCCTGCAGGGGAAAAGATAAGAAACTCTTTACAAATCTAATGAAGAATAATTTATTAATTCCCCATCACATTCTCTTATAATTCAGCTAAATACCTACAAATATCTGTCCATTTACAGGGGTTACGTGAGGGGGAAGAGTATTCCATTATGGAGAGAAATGAGTACTAATGGGTCTTTAATTTCCCTAGGAAAACAAATCTGCAGTGTCATCCTAGCTTGTAGAGGAGTTTGGCCTGTTTTGTTTTTCGGATACATGATTCAGGGATTGGAAAGTTTCCTTAAGAAACTTCCCTGAAGAAAAGAGAACAGTGGTGGGGAGAAGAAAAGCAGGTTTAAGGAAGAACTTGGTTTGTTGTGTATGAGAGTCAGGAACTTATTCTGCTCTACAAAATAATGCTTTAATGGTTTTTTTCCATCAAAATAAAACTTCACCTGCAACTCTCTTGTTTCCTTTTCAGTTTCTTTCTACAAGAAAACCATATTGGTCAGGTGAGGAGTTAACAAATATCACATTAGGTGTGTTGAAAGCGTGGAAGTATTGAGAAAAGACTCAAATGTTGTGCTACGGATAATGCTAAAAATATGTACATATAGGTTAAAATCTGTTTATTCTTTGAGAAAACTCCCCGTGCTTAATTTTTAGTTGCTCATAAGGGAGAAGATAAGCTCAATTCTGACACGGCTCAATGGAAAAGATGAATGGGATATTGTTAAGAAAGTCTTTGGAAGGATAAGGTGTAAGAGAATGGTGACTGAAGGAGTAAATCTACGAGAGATGACTGGGGGAAGAATAACCACAAACCAGGAGAATACAGAAGGCATAAGTAACTCCTGGAAATTAGTAAATGGCTGTCACACAATTCTTGTCTTAAAAATTACATTACTAAAAATGACCCCAAACAAGTGCCTGTGCGTAAGGGATTTATTTTTAATTCAGATAAGCAAAGCTTGGAGTAAGAAATCCTATTTTTTTTCTCTTTCTCATATTTAAAGCATGCGGCTTATGTAGTTCTGATGTGGTATAGAAATTACATTTCAAATGGTTAAACATTGTTTTGATTGTTCTGAAACAGAATCGTGCGCAGTGTGCCACTGAGCTCTTGCAAGAATTGAATAGTGATGTTTCTGGAAACTTCGTTGAGGAGGTTTGTTTTCCCAAATCAGCTGGACGTTTCTCATTATAGTGTGATCAAAGTAGGAAATAATAGGTCTGTGTTGGCTTTGTGATGTTGCAGTTTGTGACAAAACAACATTTGAGGAAGAAGATCTTCAAGTTACATGCAAAAAGTCAATTTATGTATTTTAAGCATAATTTTATAACTTTTATAGCTTTCACTGAACACTTTGACTGTTGAATAGACTTGCTGGGTACTCGGAAATTTTCAGTGTTTCCTGACTTTTTTTTTTTCCCCCCCCCTACTATTTAGAGTCCAGAAAAACTTCTAGAAAATGATCCTTCCTTTTTCAATCGGTTTAACTTGGTGGTTGCAACACAACTACCAGAAAGGTAAAGAATCATCTGAAGTTGTTTGTTTGTTCTCGTTCAGTTGTGAAAGCAGGTTTCAACTGCAGGCATATTTTTGCAGGAAAATTTAGCGATAAAGAAAAGTTACAGTAAATAACGGAATTTTTCTGTGGAGCTTTTTATACGTGAATGTATAGTTTAAAATCTCTTTTGGATCCTCCTCAGGCTGTCTCCAGGTGTATTTGTCTATGCCAAGTGCTCTTTTGTAGTGAGTTTTCTGGTCCAATATTGATGTCACGAGTATTTTTGTGTAAACCCTAAGAGATAACAGGGTCTGCGATACCTCTAGAGTTTCGCGAATATATTTTATCCTTTGTATAGCTCTTTCCATTTGATCCATCTATGTAGTTACATTGCTCATACGGACTATGTCAAGACCAGAAGCTCCTGAATTTGTTTGTTAATCTCCTCCTGTGCAGATGCTTCTTGCGTGCTGCCTTCCAGAAAACAATAAACAGTACAGCTGACAAGTGAGCACTCTCAGAGTACCGAGAATCTTGGGGGAGAAGAGCACGTTGCTATTTCCTTGCCTCCACAGAGGCAAGAGATTGCTGGATAGTTGGATAGTTAAATCTGGCTTTTGTAAGGAAGAAGCTGTTGTTCGTCGTTTATGTATTTCTCCTTCCCACTACTTACAGAGGAGCTAGAGATACTGTTTCTTACAGAAATAAGAGCCAACTTGCCTCTTTGAAGCAGGTCTAGTGCTCTAGATGGTTCCTGGGGGTCCTAGAGGGGTCCAGAAAGGTCCTAATGGGGTCCCAGGGGGCTCTAGAGGGTTCCTGGAAGCCCAAGAAGGGTCCTAGAAGGCCCTAAATGAGTCCCAGAGGGCTCTCTAGGCTTCCTGGGAGTCTGTGAAGGGTCCTAGAAGGCCCTAATGGGGTCCCAGGGGGACATTCCTTATTCACAAGTGTCTGATTGGGATTGACTCTACTGGAAGTTGTTTGTGCAACACACGGATCCAATACTTCTTTTCTCTCTTTCACGAATCATTGAAGTTTTTTATTTTATTGATATTTGGAGCATTTGAGAGTATGGAGTTAAATATAATTAAACCAATTGTTAAATGTATTTCTGTCCTAGTGTAAATTCACATATAAAATTAATCACTTCATATGTCTTAGAGTCATGATTAATATTAGAGTTCTCTCATAGGAAACTTCTCTTTCATGAGTGTCTTGTGCAAGAGTGAACTGTCATTAAGTGTTGTCATCTTGCGTATCTCAAAAAATTATTTTTCCTTACAGTACATTGCTGCGCTTGGCTGAAGTTCTCTGGAATTCCAATGTTCCTCTGCTCATCTGCAGGACTTATGGACTGGTTGGGTATATGAGAATCATTATCAAAGAACATACAGGTTAGGGGGATTTCTGAGATAAAGGCTTTTCTAAAAGGCTTAAAGCTTCAGCGTGTAGTGTCACTTTGATTTTTTTGTTTCCATCTTTATCTTTAGTGTTTGTTAAGTCTTGTATAGTCTGCAGTTCATCATCAGGAGCATTCTTTGAGGAATGCATAGAAATTATGAACTGCGGCAAATAGTACAGTTGGAGGTTACCCTGACAGGACAGTTGACTTACACAGAGCACTTGCTTTGAGAATTAAGTGTTTAATCAAGCAAGTAATGCACTGCATCTGCTGTTTAGCTCTGTTCTGAAAGCCAGACATGAAACTGTGAAATGCATCATGTAATTTTTTTCCACAGTTGTCGAATCTCATCCTGACAATACGTTAGAAGATCTTAGACTGGACAAACCATTTCCAGAACTGCGGGAACACATTCAGTCTTATGATTTGGATCATATGGACAAAAAGGTTGGTATGTGCTCTAAGACAGATGCAGATGTAGAAGTGGGATTGGGTGAAAATGAGTCTTGACAGTGACTGTTTTTGGTGCCGAGTGTAATCTGAGCAGAGGCACCTGTGGAATCAGTCATGAATTTCATTTTTTCACATGTGTCCTGAATGTTACAGTCTGTATTTAAATCTTAACAAGTTGGGTCTTGGGAAGTAAGGAATGTTCTTGGACAACTTGATCTTCCGTTAGGTTGATTCCCCCTCACACCCTCCATTTTTTATTTTGATTATTACCTCCTGCTGCAGAGCTTTGTGCTGCGGGTATTTGTGCATCATGCAAGTTCCTCTCCAGAAAAATATCAGAGAACTTGGCTCAGAAACCCTTCTTTTAATTAAAGGAATAAGGATTTAATGATTGCTTTATTGTAGTGAGAGAATGTTTTTTTCTAAATTAAAATCTGGAACGCATCCTGTGCTTTTACAGTAGCAGAAGGGATGTTAAGAGTTTAGGTTTAGAATAGGTTTTAGTTTTTTTCTCCTGTTTTTATGTTTTTTCAACTCAACAAAGATTTCTCTGCTGTTCCCTTACAGGACCATAGCCACACTCCGTGGGTTGTGATTGTCGCCAAGTATCTGACCAACTGGTTCAACGAGGTATGGTGCAAAACTTCAAAAGGCATCAGAATCTCTTCTTGCTGTTTTTATTATTAGTTTAGATATGTCTTTTCTAAACTAGATTATTATTTTGGCAATATGTATCAACTAAAGAAAACAAGGTGAAATCATTAAAAAAGTGATTAATTGAAATACAAGTGACTGTATGTGAGCAGTGGCAAACTCCTAGAGATCAGTGGTGTGAACACAATGAGCTTAGCAGTAGATATTTTAAAGACAAAATGTTTTTGTGTTTTTAAATTTAGAAAAGTGATCAATTGCCTAAGAGTTACAAAGAAAAAGAAGCCTTCAGACAGCTGATTCGTCAAGGTAATGTGTGTCCCAGGAGTCACTTACTCATTCTGGCAGAAATATGTAAAGGCAATATCTGCAGAACAGTTGGGAGTTCTCTCTGGGTTAATCTAGGAAAATCTACCTCCATATGCAGTGTGATTCTTGTGCTAATTTTTTTTTTTATGAAGGTGGATCTTAAGATCCCTGATTTGCCTATAAACACGGTTTGGCAATGTTTCTCGCTGTTGCTGTTTAAGATCAAGTGTATGTTAGGTGGGAGGAATGTCCTTAAGAAAAAATCCTGTAGACAATGTTGGTGTTTAACATGGAAATGTGACAAAGAGGAAAGCAAGAGGCTTTGGGCACTGGAATTGTTATTAACTGCAAGTATTTGGTTAGTTGTTGACCCAGCAAATTGTCAATAATCCGTGCAGCTCTAAATAACTGGTTTAGAGAGAGAGAGAGAGAGATGAGGAGTCTGCAGCTGCTCAGTATGCTGTAACCAGTACATGAACAGGCTTCATTTTTGGAGATGTTTCAATCTAGTAACCTTTTGCGGATGCTAAAATTAATGAGACATTTTTAAGATCTAGAAATACATTGTCTTAAATGGTAGTAGAATAAAAACATTAACTGATTTTTTTAGTATTTTCTCATTTAAACCCAGTCTTCATGCAAACTGCCAAGTTGTTCTGTCATCCCCAGACTGGCCTAGAGATCTGATTTGCAGTAATTACCTTTGGTTAAAGGGGTTGTAGTGGAGTCTGTTTCTTGGTCTGGCTTGCTGGGTGGATTCGTGTGGGTTTGCCAAATGTGAGCTAGAATACACAACAAAACTTTGCTGGGATTGGGAAGGAGGCTTGAATTATGAAACTTTTCTTCCTCACACGAATAAACCGGTGGTTTTGTGATCAGTAACTTGTATTTAGTGTCATGGAAAAATTAATCACGTGCAGAATGCATAAGTAGTTAGTTTTATCAGTGCATCTTGCTGGTAATTGACTTGTTGCTGCTCAGTTACTATGCCACAAATTCATGCAGGTGCAGTCTGCTCTCTTAGCTAAGACCTAAATGATGAAGGGGATTGTATTTTTAATTTACTTATTTTTTAATAAGGTATCTTAAAGAATGAAAATGGGACCCCAGAAGATGAGGAAAACTTTGAAGAAGCTATAAAGAATGTGAACACAGCATTAAATACCACAGAGGTAAAATAAACCTTTATATGGCAAAGTGGAAGAAATCTCAACTACGTCATTTTTTCAGAACATACTATACAATTTTAGGGCAGAAATTCCATTTGCAACATTTCCATTTAGGTAAAACAGGAGTAGTACAACTTCTAAAACTAAAATCATGTAGTAAAATAGACCTAGACTAGAGGGCACTGTAATGCATAGAAATACTTTACTTCCCTTGCTCATGCAAGGAAGCTACATTTCCTTCTTGAAGACTTGAGTTCAAGTAGAGAATAAATCAGCAATCAAGAGTTCATTAATAGCATATTCCCATCTCAGACTTCATCAGATTTTCTTTTACAGATTAAACAGTGAAGTGTTTGGTATGATTATAAAGAATTAGCAGTTGCTGCTGAGGATGATGTCCAGTTTATATTGCTTAGAGAGAGACCAAGAAAGCATTTGTTGAAATTGTGCTGTATCAAAGTTGCTTGTTATAGTATTTATTCTGTATAGAAATGAAGTGCTGCAAGGGGCCTTCGACTCAGCACATTCTGTACTTTGCTCTTGAAGAAAGGTTTCATGAAACTCCTTTAATGAACTGTTCAAGCTTAAAAGCATTAAGTTTTCATTGTTTTTAAATAATCCCGAAGTAGTAATTTGTGATTTAGAATTGACCTCTGATTTCTTTAATCTCTCACCCATGGTAAATTGCAAAAGCTATGTGGGTTAAAAGCATATTCTGTGATTCTTCCTAGATTACATTCCATTTTTATTTGAGCTGTGCTCATCCTTGCTTGGGCAGTCACGTTAGGTCTCCCAAGAAAGCAGCAGGTAGAACTTAGTGCTGACCTCAGAGCGACTGCAGGCCGTGTCCCAGGATATTGGTGATTTATTTCAGCTTATGTGCAGGACTGCATTGCAGCAGTTAAGGAGTCAAAACACTCACTTCTACAGGCCCACCTCGCTCCCGGCCCTTTCCTCGCCTCTGCCTGTCACAGGGAGCGTGGGCGGCTGGGACTGGTGATACCCTTTGCCAGTGCTGCTACCAGTTTTTTATATCTCCCATGTAGAAAGTGGAAATAAGGTGAGATTCTGCTTATAACCTTCTCTTGATCAGAAGCAAATGCTTTGTGCTTAGGCAGTGCTGCAAGTGGAGATGGTTCTGAGAAGCACTGTCTGTGTTAAGATTCAGGAGAGATGTTAGGTGTGGAACTCTGAGGTTGCTTAGAGTTGTCTCTCCTGTATAGCGACTCTTGAAATAATTCAGGAAATCAAAAGTGAAGTAAATACAAACCCAATTTATTTATTTTTCATAGATTCCAAGAGGCATTGAAGAGATTTTTAATGATGATTGCTGCATAAATCTGACAGAACAGGTAATTGGTAATTAAGGGTAAGACTTTACTGTAGAAAAGGCATCACAAATAATGTTTGTGTACATGACTGTCTCTTGTGCATGTGTAGTCACCCTCCTTCTGGATTTTGGCTCGAGCTGTGAAGGAATTTGTGGCAAGTGAGGGGCAAGGAAGCTTACCTGTCCGGGGCACTATTCCTGATATGATAGCAGACTCCAATAAATTTATCAAATTGCAAAATGTGTAAGTATACGATTTTTTCTTTAATAGCTACTAATGGTTGTAAACAGCGATGACTTCAGACCTCTCAAAGTGTATGAATTCCTATGTTCTAAGAAGAAAAATTGGTGTGTATTCTGTACCTTAATAGTGTTTACTAATCAAAATGAAATCTCTGATATTTAGAGGCGCATTCCTCAGAACTGTGACAAATAGTGTTAAAAGAATGGATATAAGAATACAAATCTTTTGCAGATTTAAAATAATTGATCACTATTGCTTCACAGAAGTTACTCTGTATAATGACAGTAAAGCCAAAACCTCATATTGTTATTTTGCTAAGTGAAACAACAATTGCTTGACTGTGTACAGATAACTCGAATTCATAAGTATGAATTCAATAAGCGTCAGTCCTGAATTTGCAAATAAATATGCACTTCAGTTCTCAATTGCAATAAGCATTACAGGGTTTTAATTCACAGGTAAAACAATTACAATTCTTTAAAAGGAGCTCTTCAATAGAATTATATTAGATACTCTGTTGTTGAGATGTTTGCGTTGTCCTGGCTCTTAACAGAAGTAATGTGCTAAGGCAACAAATACAAAAATACAGAGATCACTAAAATATTAGAAACCCAATGAAGGACATGCAGCTGCTGTTATGAAACAACTTAATATTCTTCCTCGGACTGTAGTAATAGTCATGTTAATTGATTGGCAGAAAAACTTTATGCCTGTTTTTAAGCCTGTTTAGTGAACAGCTCAGTCATGCCCAAATCATACAGGGAGGTCATACCTGCACCCATGGCCCTGAGGTAGCTCACTGCCATTCGTGTCGCTTGGGGCTGCTCTTTCTAATATAAAACTAAGCAAGATGGTCTTCGCTCTGCAGTTGATGGCTTTATGCTGTAATTAAAAGACTTCTTTATTATTAACAGATACCGTGAAAAGGCAAAGAAGGATATTGCTGCTGTGGGTAACCATGCCGCTAAACTGCTACAGTCCCTAGGCAAGGTAATTACAAACGTACGGCTGTTCTGACAGGACAGAAATATTTTTTCCCTGACATTCTATACAGAAATAAGTCATGGGAGATGGGTACAGAGCAAAGCCTTTATTACCTCATTCCCTTCAAAAGGCTTAAGTAAGTTCTAGTGAAATGTAATAGCTATGGCCTGTTCTATTTATTACCTTTGGTTTGGTCACATAAAAGGCATAGGGGAGTGTATTTACAATTTAAGATACCTTTTCATAATGAGAACAGCTAGCTGTTTTGCAGTGAATATCTCTGAAAACAGAACTTCTGTGGGTACTGGAATGAGCGTATTCTCTCTTTCAGGCTCCAGAATCTATTTCGGAGAGAGAACTAAAACTGTTTTGTGAGTATCCTTGGATTCTGTTCCTGTGATTATGCAAGTGAACAACTTATCTTAAACTTCTGAATGACAATGTAGTTATTAATCAGTAACTCGGTATTGGAATTGTTTCAAATAAGTTCTTAGCACACCTCCAAAGTAAGTCTGCAAAGGTTGACTTTTACAAGATATATATTTTCAGGTCCAAATAGGAGCTAGCAGATGTCCTCTGCTTTCTGTGATTACCTGACACTCTTGCCTATTCTGTGATACTGGCTTAGAGCATGGGCTCTGCAGACCTTTGGTAGTCTGAAGGGGTGACACAGGGATGCAGTGAGTAGTGCTGCTGGTGGCTCTGGACATGTGTACATGGCCACACAGCAGCCTGGCTCAGTCTCCCTACAACTGGAATATGTTCCTCTAAGCACACAGCCCAGAGCACGCTGCTTCTGTGCAGACAGATCATCTGCTGTGGGCTTGAGAACTTCACAGTTCCTCATTTTTTGAGTGCTCGATGCTGCAATTGATGAATTACTGTGAAAGAACCACACGTGTTCTGAGCTGTTTCAATAACATGGAATCATAGAATAGTTTGGGTTGGAAGGGACCTTAAGGATCATCCAGCTCCACCCTCTGCCGTGGGCAGGGACACCTCCCACTCGATCATTTTGCTCAAGCCCCATCCAACCTGGCCTTGAACACTTCCAGGGATGAGGCGGCCACAGCTTCCCTGGACAGCCTGGGCCAGGGCCTCGCTGTCACAGGGAAGAAATTTTTCCTTATGTCTAGTTTAAATCCACCCTTGTCCAGTTTATACCCATTGCCCCCAGTCCTATCCCTACAAGCCTTTGTAAACAGTCCCTCCCCAGCTGTCTTATAGCCTCGTTCAGGTACTGGGAGGTCGCAGATTCAGTTCTAGAAAGAGATAAGCGCCAAGCATTTGACTAAAACACTTGTAATCATAGATGTAAATGTAGTCTAATAGATTTAATTGCTTCAAGCTACCAGGAAGAATAGAAAAGTGTTAAATGAAACTTATGAGTTTTAGTCTTTTGGGTTTAACTCATCAGAGAGAGAGACTTAGACAGATTTAGTAAGTGGTGACGTATTCAAGTAGGTAAAGCTCTCCTTTCTGCACCCTCTGCTTAGGCAACAACTCCGCTTTTCTCCGAGTAGTGCGATGTAGATCTCTGCCTGAAGAATATGGCTTAAACACTTTTAACAAGGATGAAATCAGTAAGTACTCCTTTTTAGCATGTATTTTAATTGCATTTTCTACTTGAAATGGTTTTGTGACCAAAGAGAACTGTAGGTTACACATTTTATTTCATTATGCAGTTTTATAATTTAATGTCAGCTATAGAGGTGTGGGGTTTTTTAAGTCTAGAACATTGAATCTAATTTGATTTTGAAAGTTCAAAAACTAGTTTACAGATCGATGAATGTTTCGAGGTTTTCTTTCTTTCAGATTTTCTTTTTAATAGTACATATATAAAACATTATTTTCTTCAAACTTCTCTTTTCTCTACTTCAGTTATTTCTGACAGAGCTCTCAGCTTAACTTTGCAGTATGTGAACTAGCAAAGTAGTTACTTAATATTGCATTTTATTTTTTGAACCTGCATAAAAATAAAAAAAATAGATGGGAATACTTTTAATCTAAATTGGTTTAAATTATACAAGTCCTCTGTATGTTTTGGTCACAGTGTGTGTACTTATATACATACATATACACATATATTTTGCGATGTTTTTAGTTTAAATGAAACCTCCTTGCATTAGTTGGTAATGTGTGATGTGTTTAATTTAAATGAAAGCTCCTTGCATTAGTTGGTAATGTGCAATGTGATTTTTGATGTTAATATTCAGAAAGGCTACTGAACTGTATGCTAAGGGGCTTAAGACCCACTTTATAATTACGGTCATTACTGTTACATATATGAAGCATGCATCTCAAATCCCAAGATTATCACTAAGGAATATTCCACTTAATGTTACAGCAGCTGTCAGAGCTGAAATGTGAATATTTTCACTGAACAGCTTCTATCAAATACCTAGAGTATCGTGCACCATACACTCGACTCAAATTCGTGTGTCTGACAGTTGATTCATGGAGATTCTCAACTGCAGGTTGTTTTTGTTAAGATTTCTTAGGGCAGATTTTACAGTTTAAGCAAATGGGAAACACTTGATTTCACATAATTAAAAACCTTTCTTTTTCCATTTAATCTGTACCAGCTAACCTGTTCTCTTCCTGTTTCCAGTTTCCCACATGGATAACCCAGACAGTGAAATAGTGCTGTACTTGATGCTGCGGGCTGTTGACAGGTTTTATAAGCAGCATGGTAGATACCCAGGTAGGTTAATAACAATTACTTAACATCGTCAAAAGAAATATAAAGATCCAATAGTTACTGTAATAACTAAAGTATAACATTAGTTGTGGTTTTGTTTTCATATTGATATAAGTTTAATGATATGTAAATGCGAGTATATTTTTTGCCTTTCTGAATTTAAGGAATTTATCTGAGTTGATAGCATTGAGGTGAGTTGCAAGGGCTATGAATCAGTTCACCTATGCAGTGATTTGTTGTTATCGTGAGTAGCCTCAAGAGAATATTTTATTATTATTAATCTACTGTTAGTATTAATTGACTTGGAAACTTTTCTGAAAAATGAAACGCTGCTTTTGAAGTCCATTAACTTTGCCTGTGGTGTCACAGTCCTGCGATGAAACAGTTAACTTGTTTTCCAGGTGTCTACAACTATCAGGTAGAAGATGATATTGGAAAACTAAAATCATCCCTTACTGGTTTCTTACAAGAACACGGTTTGTCTGTAGTGGTGAAAGATGACTATGTTCATGAATTGTAAGTATAATATCTGAAGTGTCCCTTTGTCTGTAAAACTGATCTGGAAGTGCTGACTGTTCTTTTGCTGTCCAGTTGCCGCTACGGAGCTGCTGAGCCACATGCTGTTGCTGCCTTCATGGGAGGTAAGAATGTCACTGTCCATAAAACCAAATCAACCTTTTATAGTTCTTTCTTGGGTCAGAATCTCTACTGTCTTAATTACTCTGTATTGTCAGAGCGAAGACTGTAATGACAGACTGTAGCCACTTCCTTTAAATTAATACAATACACTTAACATCTACTCAATATAAATAGCCTTGATTGCTTACCTTAATTCAACCTGCAGGTATTATCAAAACTACATATGATTTAATGGATGTTCAAAATTGCCACATCAGTTAACGTAATATCTTTATTTGACTTCATGTGGTACTGAAGATAATTAGTGTTAAATACTCTGTGGACGTAGGATTTTTTTTCTGAGTAAGTGTAATGTGGGGAACGTGCAGTATTTTGAAAAATACATAAAGGGGACTTCTGAAGAAATTACAGAACATTTCTTACTAAGGATAACACAGAGGAATCACAGTGAAGTGACCCTGCAGTTTCCTTTGCAGCTTAACTACATATTTTTAAAAATTGAACTTTGCAGTTTCATTTAGAGAGGTCACAGCTTGCACATTTTCACTCTGTGTGTGTATGTGTACATGGAGAGAGAAAGCACCTACAGCAAAGTTTGTAAAGCTAACTTCTGAAGCGACAGCTTTCTGAGCCTCTTTTATACTGGGAAGTTCTGAAAGGTAATTTTTTCCTCCTAGAAGCTCTAACAGGTGCTTCCAAATAATTCCAGTGTAGTGATTTCTAGATAAATAATATCCTTTCACTGTTTTATCAATGCTAAACTACCTTCTCCTTTTGCTGGATTTTTTTTTCCTTTTACAGGAGCTGCTGCACAGGAGGTGATCAAAGTCATCACAGGGCAGTTTGTAATTTTTAATAACACCTATATTTACAGTGCAATGTCACAGACCTCAGCGACTTTCCAGCTGTAGGATAACAAGTACATTTATTGCCATCAGGCACTGCTGCCGCCTTCTGTAAATACCATGGTGTTCTGCAACTGGCAGAACTGTTCTGTATTACCTGCCAATTAAAGTTCCTTTCTTTGTAACCATTTTATCTTATTTTTTTTCCTGACGACAAATAAAATTGTACCCACTAAAGATTTTTTTTGATCTAGAAAGTTGTGCTTCGCCTTGGAAAGGAGAAAGAAGCAGCTGCTCTGTGGTGGGGTGGGCTGTGTTTACCGATGGCTTGCCTGGGCTGCTGCAGAGCTGAACTTACTCATAAAAAGGGATGGATCAGGAGAAATGTGAGCAGCAGGGCGAGGGAGGGGATTCTGCGCCTCTGCTCTGGTGAGACCCCCACCTGGAGCCCTGTCTTCTGCTCTGGAATCCTCAGCTCAGGAAGGACATGGAGCTGTTGAAGTGGGTCCACAGGAGGCCACGGAGATGATCTGAGGGCTGGAGCACCTCCTGTATGAGGGCAGGCTCAGAGAGTTGGGTTTTTTTCAGCCTGGAGAAGAGAAGGCTCTGGGGAGACCTTAGAGCAGCTTCCAGGACTGAAAGGGGCTCCAGGAAAGCTGGGAGGGGCTTTTGGTCAGGGAGGGCAGGGATAGGATGAGGGGGAATGGTTTTGAGCTGAAAGAGGGGAGATTGTGATGACATCTGAGGAATAAATCTTTTCCTGTGGGATGGGGCTTGGAGTCCCCTGATCCAGCAGGAGGTGTCCTTGCCCATGGCAGGGGGTTGGAACTGGATAGGCTTTGAGATCCCTTCTCACACAAACGATGCTATGACACCAACAATCCAGACTTCTACTGAGCACAATTTGACTGCTGGGATTTAAAAGGGCTCCATTGGCACCAGCCTGGCTATTCCCATCCTGGTCTGGCTGCTCAGGGTGAGCCCAGCAGCCCAGTGCTGACTGACCTCCTGCCTCCGAGTGCTTAGCCCCGGGTTCTAGCCCTGCTGAACGAACATGACTGTCTGTGCTTTAGGAGTGGGTTTTTAAGGTTTGAAGGGAAGTCACTGTGTTATTGTCCATGACTGATGGGGAAGAGTTAATCTAATTTCTTTCAAATACATTTGCTAGAAGTCTGTTAGAGTAAATCTTGTTATCTTAGAGGGGGTCCTGCAAGTCCGTAAAGAGTCCTGGGGGTTCATAAAGGGTTCCTGGGAGTCTTTAAATGGGTCCTGGGAGTCCATAAAATGGTTGTGGGGGTTCTAAAAGGGTCTTGGGAGCTCATAAAGGGATTCTGGGGGGCTTTAAAGGAGTCCTGGGGACCCTAAAGGGATCCAAGAAGTCCATAAAATGGTTGTGGGGGATCTAAAAGGGTCTTGGGGGCTCATAAAGGGGTCCAGAGGACCCTAAAGGGATCCTAGGAGTCCATAAAATGGTTGTGGGGGATCTAAAAGGGTCTTGGGGGTTCATAAAGGGGTCCTGGGGGATCTAGAAGGGGTCCTGGGGATCTCTAGGGAGTTCTGCAAGGGGTCCTGTGGTGATCTGGACGACCATAAATGAGTCCTGAGAACCCTAGAGGTGTCCTTGAGGTCCCTAAAGGGTTTTTTGGTGATCTAAAGGGGTCCTGGGGTTCCCTAGTATGAGAAATACTTACTCACTGGTAAAATACTGAAAAGGACAAAGTCTTCAAAGCAAAGATAATAATATTTCTACAATTCAACGCTGAATTGGATGCCCTTCTAAAAAAGGCATGCCATCTTACAAAAGCAGTGGTTATATATACTAGTTTTAGGCAAAGAACCATATACATCTTCAAAGAATACTCATTATTTTTTGGATTATCGAACCATGTCTGGAGACTCCCTTCAGGTTATCTCTTGACCTAAGACAACTACATCTTGCTAGACAACTGAGCATATCAATAAACTCTTGCAACTCTCTTATAAGAGAGTTTTTATTCTTTCAGGTTATTTATCCACGTCTGGAGATTGTATGCATATTATCTCTTGATACAAGGCAGATTCATATGACATGATAATTAAACATACAAACCAGTTGCAGCAAAACTTATCAATTCTCACATTAGGGGTCTCAGGGTACTAGATGTGTCCTGTGTGTCCTGTGCTGACTGAACAGGAGCCAGCAGTGGCCCAGGTGGCCAAGAAGGCCAATGGCATCCTGGCTTGTATCAGAAACGGCGTGACCAGCAGGGCCAGGGAGGTTCTTCTCCCTCTGTACTCGGCACTGGCGAGACCGCTCCTCGAATCCTGTGTTCAGTTCTGGGCCCCTCACCACAAGAAGGATGTTGAGGCTCTGGAGCGAGTCCAGAGAAGAGCAACGAAGCTGGTGAAGGGGCTGGAGAACAAGAGGAGCGGCTGAGAGAGCTGGGGGTGTTTAGCCTGGAGAAGAGGAGGCTGAGGGGAGACCTCATTGCTCTCTATAACTGCCTGAGGGGAGGTTGTGGAGAGGAGGGTGCTGGCCTCTTCTGCCAAGTGACAGGGGGCAGGACGAGAGGGAATGGCCTCAAGCTCCGCCAGGGGAGATTTAGGCTGGACATTAGGAAAAAATGTTTCACAGGAAGGGTCATTGGGCACTGGAACAGCTGCCCAGGGAGGGAGTTGAGTCATCTCCCCTGGAGGGGTTTAAGGGACAGGTGGACGAGGTGCTGAGGGGCATGGCTTAGTGATTGATAGGAATGGTTGGACTCGATGATCTGGTGGGTCCTTTCCAACCTGGTGATTCTGTGATTCTGTAAATAGGTCCTGGGGGTCCCTAAAAAGGTCCGGGGGGGTACTACAGGGATCCTGGAAGGTGCGCGCTCTCTCCCCTCAGGGCGGGGCGGGGCGCCCTTTCTTCTCAGGGCGGGAGGGGAGTGGGGGGGCGCTCGCTCTCTCTCTCTCTCCCCTCAGGGCGCGGCTCCCCTGAGGCCGCGGGTTCGGCGCCGCCGCCCGCCAGGTACCCGCTGCCGGCCCTCCTTGTCCCGCTGTGTCGTGACAGACAGAGGGGTGTCTTTGGGTTATGCCTTGTTTTAAGCGGAATTTAGAATCATAGAATGGTTTGGGTTGGAAAGGACCTGAAAGCCCATCCAGCTCTACCCTCCTGCCATGGATCCTCCCACAGGATCAGGGGCTCCAAGCCCCATTCAAGCTGGCCTTGAACATCTCTAGGGGTGGGGCAGCCACAGCTTCCCTGGGCAACCTGAGCCAGGACCTCACTTCCCTCATGGGAAAATATTTCTTCTGAAGATCTCATCTCAATCTCCCCTCTTTTAGCCTGAAACCATTCCCCCTCATCCTATCCCTGCCCTCCCTGATCGCGAGCCCCGCCCAGCTTTCCTGGAGCCCCTTTTAGTCCTGGAAGCTTCTCTAAGGCCTCACTAGAGCCTTCTCTTCTCCAGGCTGAACAACTCCAACTCTCTGAGCCTGCCCTCGTACAGGAGGTGCTCCAGGCCTCTGATCATCTTTGTGGCCTCCTCTGGACTCGCTCTAACAGCTCCACATCCTTTCTGTCCTTAATGCTCCAGAGCTGAAGACAGGGCTCCAGGTGGGGTCTCACCAGAGCAGAGGCGCAGAATTCCCTCCCTCACCTCGCTGCTCACATTTCTCCTGATCCATCCTTTTTTATGAGTAATTTCAGCTCTGCTGCAACCTAGGCAAGCCATCGGTAAGCACAGCTCAACCTGCCAGAGAGTAGCCACTTCTTTCTTCTTTCCAAGGTGATTAAAAAAAAAAGCCCCATCCAACCTGGCCTTGAACATCTCCAGGGATGGGGCAGCCACAGCTTCTCCAGGCAACCTGGGCCGGGGCCTCACCACTCTCATAGTGAAGTAAATACCTTTCATGCTAAAGCAGAATTCACTTTAATCTAAGTAATTGCTTTCTTTGAGAGCTAGACAAAATGTCCCTCTAATCACGTGTTTTCTTCCAAGCTGTGTTTTTCCAGATATCGTTCATTCTTTGGAGATGATGATGACATGTTCAGTACGGTCTGTGCTGAACAGATGTGTTTCCTTCTGTAACCACCTCGGTTTGCAACCTTTTCCCATCTCAGATGCAAGGTCAGGCAGAGCTGGAGCTGAAGCTCCATATTAGCAGAGATTTGACTGTTGAGAAGTTCATAATAACATTAGAATTAGACCTTGGAAAGTAATAGAATATACATAATACTTCTGGGAAAATTTATACATATGCCTATATACATGTGCCTTTTTACAAAGTCTTATAGTAAGAGGACTTGGGGGGAGTGGCTATAAACTGGAGAGGGGCAGATTTAGATTAGACATAAGGAGGAATTTCTTCACGATGAGGGTGGTGAGGCAAGGGGCCAGGTTGCCCAGGGAAGCTGTGGCTGCCCCATCCCTGGAGGTGTTCCAGGCCTGGATGGATGGGGTTTTGAGCAACCTGATCCAGTGGGAGGGTTGGAACTGGATGGGCTTTAAAGTCCCTTCTCACACAAACCATGCTATGATAGGGCACTAATAATCCGACTTCTTCCACTGTGCAGGATTTGACCACTGGGATTTAAAAGGGCTCCCTTAGCCCCAGCCTGGCTGTTCCCGTCCTGGTGTGGCCGCTCAGGGCGCATCCAATATCCCAGCCCTGACTGACCGGGCAGGTGCTTGTCAGCCTTCCCACGAGCTCTGCTCTCCTCTTGCCTCCAACTGCCCGAGTGCTCAGCCCCGAGTTCTAGCCCTGCTGAACGAACATGACTGTGTCTGTGCTTTAGGAGTGGGTTTTTGAGGTTTGAAGGGAAGTCACTGTGTTATTGTCCATGACTGATGGGGAAGAGCTAATCTAATTTCTTTCAAATACATTTGTTAGTAGTGTGTTAGAGTAAATCTTGTTAGTTATCTTTTCATCTTTGCCCAGCAATGCAATATCAGCTAGCTTATAAGTACTATTTTGTGTACCTTCTGTACGTTGTGAAAGAAAAAGAATGAGTTAACGTCAAGGCAGATCTTTCTAAAGGGTTTAAAAAAAACTTGTGCTTCTTATATTAAAGGCTCTTTAACTGTATCAATGTGTACTTAATTAAACTTCACTGAAATTAAATCAGCTGATTTTTATAGCCTTTCTTTTGTTAAGGAATATGTAAGTACTTTTTGTTTTCCCTTAGGCTAGCTGGGTGGTATCAGTAGGGGCAAAAAAAAAAAAGAGAAAATCTTGCAAGCTTTCCACTGTTGTGGCAGGGCTAGATTTTCAAGGAAAGTAAATGCATATATACCATCACTTCTCCAAGGATAAAGGAGGATGAACCCTTTTTAAGCTTAACCTCTCAAAACACACACTTCACTGATGCTGCTGTCAGGATGCATACGGAGCATTTGAACTAATGGAAACATCAATGGGGGCAGTCAGTAACTCTAAATGGAAAGCAGGGCTGGCTGGCTGCATTAAGATGACACTGACAATTCTTAGAGCCTTTGCTCCACTTTGAGAAGGATAACTAATCCATTATTAAGCTGGATTTATCACTGATTTCAAGTTTCTACCTGGAGCTAAATAATTTTTGAGAGATTGAAATAGGTTACTGTGATGTGTGCATCAACCTTTCTTTCTGTTTGGGACCTGAGGCATGATTAAGGAATCATCTTTCTGCTTCCAAACTGAGTTTCACTCTGTCTGCTGCTCAGCTATCTCTCAGATGCTGACACGTTAATTTTATGTAGAATCAATGCTGTGGGTTTTTTTCTGGTTTATGTTGTTCATGTAATATGATCGATTGTGTGGTGAGCTAAAATAAATTCTTAGTTTAAGAAATAATGTTTCAGTTCATTCTCATTGTCTTTATCCATACTGATGAAAAAACAGTGGGAGGCTGAATGTTTTATAGCGGATATTGGACACAACCTGTTCCTCTACATGATGTTACTTGGTGTTCTTACTGCTAGCTGGTGGCTGATGACAAAGTTGACAACCTGTTGGTTGGAAAAGTGGATCAGATTTACTGTGACAAGTGACAAAGCTAGGTATGTTTTTAATGACATGGACGGGTTTTGTACCCACAATGGTGACATGGAGTCACCTGATTCTGCAAAATGTTAACTTTCAAAACATAACAACACAGTTATCAAATGCAGTGTAGCTATAAAAATACTGCATTTCCAGGTAAAATATTTGCCATGCAAGATAAACGGTGTGTGTCTGATAGAAGTGTAAAACCAGAAACTTGGAAAGAGTGTATTTTAATAGAAATTATTTCATTTATACTGCATGTGATATTATAAATGCTGCTAATCTAAAGGCAAAACACTTTTTCCTTGATATCATAGAACAAGAACAGGAGTACAACCAAAAATGGAAAATCAAATGGTTCAGAAAAAACAGTGTGGTAAGGTACCAACTATAACTTGTCATTTGTTATCTGTATCAACGTCACAAAGTTTTTGTAGGCTGTCATAGTCTGTCATGGGGTGGTGAACTGTTGGGGAAATATTCTTTTTCCTTGATGCCAAATTCTTGAATTCTCTATTGGATAGCAAAAGGGCAAAACTAATGAGAAATTTTCAAATAGTAAACAATACCACAACAAAGTCACCGGTAAATAGTTGCTAATATTTACTGACATTTTTATCGTATTTCAATTTCTTTAAGAAACCTCAAATCTTAAAAGTTTTGAAAATATACAATATCTACTGCTACTGTTGCAAATAATTTCAAAGTAGTTTACCTACCTAGGGCTGTTTGTAGGTGCCCAGAAAATGCTTTGTGTTAATTTACTGACCTAACAATGTGATTCAAGATTCTAGCTGCTGTGATGTAACAGATGAAGTTTTCTGTAACTAAATATCATCTTGGAAGCCTTGCTTGGTTGGATTCTTTCCCTGTTCACTCTAGATTTTCAATTGTATTCTCACTCTAAATAGTTTCATGGTTCTGTATTATTCGCTGCAATACACTTAATGCACCTTGCAGCTGCAAAATTAATATTTACTAATTCAAGTCCCATTTACTAACAGTTCATGCTAATTAAAGGCCAGAAACATTAAAAGGAGGCTGTTTCTTGAGCTAAGGAAATCATGCTCAAATAACAAACTATGCAGAAGTATAATTTTAGATTAAGTGTGTGTTATCTATAGGTGGATAGAAGTGGCATAGCTCCATTATTGCTCACTGGGTTTTTTTTTCCTTTAAAATGCATAGATTAATGTAAAGAAATTATAACAATTTGCATGAAGTTGTTTTGTATTTGTTCTTAGGTACAAAAACAGATCTGCACTTACTGCTGGAATGCCTTAAATATCAGATGGACTGTCCTGTATCTCAGAAAGAGGCTTTGATCACTATTTGTTCAATTTGCCAACAAAACAGTAAGAAGCCCTCTTCTTTAGAAAGAAGACTATCTTGTATTCACAATAGATATTAAGCAGCTGATTGTAACTGTAAAAAAAACCTCTCTAACGAACATAAGGCTTGAGAAGTTAAAATCTTGGAAAGTTTTCACCTTACAGTGAAACAAAAGCAAAAGCTTAATTTTTCTTCTTTTTTTTTCTGTTATAGGTGAAGCATGTGAATATTTTCGAGAAATCGGTGGTTTGATGTTTATAAATGATCTGGCAAAGTCAAGTGTTCATTGCATAGTGAAGGAAGCGGCTCTATTTACATTAGGAATGATAATAGAGAGTAATGGTAATAAGCAATATTATTGATTTTTCTGAGCAAGTTATGATCCCATGTTATTACTTCTGCTTGTGCTTTGTCTCCATTACTTTTATAATCTCAGAAAATCAGATTACAAGATTATCAGCCTAAGTGAGGGGCAGTAAAGGTGCCACTGTTTTATGGTGGATCCCCAAATCTGGAGAAATACCTTGTTGATTTGTGTAGGCAGTGTGTCTTTATGATACCAGACAGCTTGCATTGCTTCCCTTCCTTGGTGCTGAGTGTTAGATGACTTGTAGGTTGTTCTGAAGTTGGCCCAGGTCCTGGCTGGTTTAGAACTGAGTGCAGGGACAAACCCTCCTCAATCACTTCATAGTCCTTCTTTGTCTCCACTCACTATGTGCTGGATGCAGTAGGGACTCCATTTACTGCATTACAAAAGCAATTTGGAATAGTGAACAACTTGCTTTTGGATTTAACCCTCTTTTTATGGTTTCAGTTTACTGTCAACAGACTTTGTGTACTTCTGCACTGTTTGAAGACCTCATTTTATTTTTGACTAATAAGGATTCTGGTGTGAACTTGAAAAGAATGTCTGTTTATGTCATCTTAGTACTGGTTTCAAATAACCGTGAGTTGGATTTTTTTTTTTTTATAACACCAATTTTTACTATATGCCAATCTCCAGCACAGAAATTTGGAACACTCAATAAGTAATGTTTTGGTAAAGTTAATTTATAAAGGTGAATACTGGCATTTAACTGAAGCTGAAGTGTGTAAGTAGATCATAGCGTGCTGGGATTTCCTTATGCAGCAGAAAGTAGTTTAGACCTAAAAATGAAATTATAGTTAAAAAAAAAAAAGCAAACCAGTGTTTTCTGGCAGTGTATAAGAAAAAAAACCCAGACACAGACAGAAATGGAACATTTTTGCCAATGTGTTGGTGTGGGTTTGTGCTTGTTTTTTTTCTGGGGATATGTGATGCTTAGGAAATGGAAACAGAATGTAAATTAAACTTGACATTAAGGTTTTGTCTCAAGTTGCATGTGCCTTCTGAGTCTTGTATTCATTCCTTTTTAGGGAGTGGGCAAACCTATGTCAGAGATACAGGCTGCATTAGTCTTCTGCTGCAGTTATTCAGGTAAACAAACAGTTGCAATTCAAAAATAAAGACGATAGTTGACTTAGGCCTTATGTTTGCTTGACTGTCTGGGACTTGTTTGCATTATTCTTTACAGAACAACGCTTTCCACATCTGAGATGGATCTGTCAGATGAAAACACTAACCAGTGCTACCAGCTGTGGTCCTCAGTCTGCAGCACTCTCTGTGCCTGCGTTAACAACCCTCAGAATGGTGAGCGTGGCTGTTGAAATTGTGAAAAACATTTGAAGTATTTCTCCAAAGTGACAACAGTTTGTTTTCATTGTACCATTCAACTGAAATTTCATATTACACTTTGATTTGGGGTAATTTGTTTTTACTTTTCCAGAAGATAATCAAAACATTTGCTCTTCAGTTTTTCCACATGCCAAAGAGTGGCTTGAGAGCAGCACAGAGCCTGAGATAGTTCGTCCTATTTGCTCATTTGTTGGTCTCACTGTTGCAAATAACTGTAAGTGCAGCTCAAGCTTCAAACAGATTCTCTTTCACAGCAGTAATAGTTAAATTCAATAGTTAAATGTATGATTTCTTTTTATAGTCTCTACTAATTAATTTGTTGTTCCTCTAACTTTTATTCTGAAAGCCGTATTCCAACATCTTTAGCTACAATACCTGCCTTGTGTTTAAGGGCAATAATAGCCACAGACTGGCTATATGAAGCGAGGTCAGTGAAAACTACTTGGAAGCTGTTTTGATTATAAGTATTTTACAAATGTTTGTCATAATTGCATCTCTGAAAACAATGACTTAGGTAGAACTGCAGCATAATCTTTGCTCTTTGTCCGCACGTATTAGACCATGCGTGTCCTGCAACTATTTTATAAGACAATTGCTACATTTCTTGTGGTTAGTATCTATCCAACTTCAGTTCCGTTGTATGGATGGAAATGTAATGATAAACACAAAATTGTGATGAGCCTAACTTCTAAAACGGCAAAACAATTTGCAACTTGTATTATTTCAGACACTTTTTTTTCTTTTTTTCACTAAGCATATGTGCAGAAATATTTTGTTTCTGTTGGAGGCTTGGATACATTGGCTAAAGTTCTCATCAAGCTGATGCCTGATTCCTGTATGAGTCACTCAAGCACAAAACTTGCGGTAGTGGTAACGAAGACACTGGATGCCTGCATTGCCAATGACTGTGAGTGAAAAGACTGGCTACTGTTTTTCATTTGTGGAATTTTAAAATGCAATTTTTAAATTTGGTTTTGGTAGAAAAGTGTTATGAATAGATGCTAAAAGACAATTAAGTTATAGAGAACCCAATTTACATTGCAGATTTTTACAAATTGTAAAGTGTAGTGGGGGAATCATTCAGTTCATCTGAGGTGGGTTGCCTTCCCATTGTTGCTAAAATAAACATAGTGAAATTTAAATTATACTGAAATTAAAAAATAAGATACTGGCACTAGTTTTGTGTAAGCAAAGCTGAGAACTGGGTGAGGCAGACAGCCTGGATCCTGGATTTAATGCCCGTGTTTCTGTAACCGTGTGCCTAAGCTAATAAGCTTTGTAAGCTTTAGGAGGCTTTGTTAACTTGGGTGTGGAGGTGAACAAATGTCTGCATAACGCATCTGTACTCTGATTTACTGCCTGGGTGGTGCTATCCCAGTGAGGTCCTTGTGTATTCCTTCAGAAGGCTTTGAGAAACCTGTGAGCCTGAAAAACCTGTACTGTCACAGAATCACAGAATCATAGAATCGTAGAATAACCAGGTTGGAAAAGACCCACCGGATCATCGAGTCCAACCATTGTATTTGACACTTCTGCCATGAGGGCTCACTAACAGAAGCAGAAAAAAGTTAAAAGCACTTTAGCTGCACGAGTTTTGAGCCTAGTTTCAAAGGAGTTGGTATGTGATGGGATTAGGTTTCAGCATGTATGTACTAGCAGTAGCATTCCCTTTTTCAGGATGAGGTTGCCCTCCGCCACAAACATTCCTGGCTCTCCTTGCAACAGATAGTTTGTGTCAAACCTTATTCTACTCTTTCTTTCTCTGTTGTGGAGGATGTGGACAAACTCAGCAGAGCTCTACAGAATGTGCATGTTGCAAAGCCTTTCTTTGTCAGGTCTTCTGCTGTATCTCTGTGCAGCATGGTCTGGGAAAGAGGGAGGTGGTTGATATATGGGGAGCGGCAGGGGGAGGATCACTGCACCAGGAAGGATACAGTAATTTGAAGTGTTAAAATGAGAGAGAAGGACTGTGCAGGCCCAAGGCTTTTCGAGGTCTATAGAGTTCCCATGAAAAACAGTTTTTTTATGTTTGGATGATGCCTGTATGCTTATTATCTAGTTTATTTTTCTTCAAATTATTTTTAACAATAGCTGCGTTGGGTGTTGTGTTGACAAAATATCACACTGTGTCAGAGCTACTGAAGCTGCTGTCCAATGACACTCTGGATACAGGAGGAAAAATTAGTATTATTCTAACAATTGGACACTGTACTGAAGTTTGTGGTAAGGTGGTTTTTTTCTTTTTTTTCCTGTCAATTCCTACTAAGTTCTTGTACCTTATTTCAACGGATTCATTTCAATAAGACTGGAACAGGAAGGAAAGTTCTATGAAATAATCTAATATTAATATTCAGGAAAAATATGTTTCTATAATGTTCCATCTTTAAATTTTAAAACCTGTTAACACTATCTTTAGGAGCTTATGGCAAGTAGACTATTAGGCAAGAAATCAGAGCAGGGCTTAGGTGTCACAGGGTAAAATTTATCCAGACCTGAAAACAACTGCAATACATACACACAAAGTAAGTCTTTTTGAGCTCATTTTTAGTGGCCCTTGATATATACATCTTCTGTCCACTGTTTGCATAGCTATTAGTTTTTTAAAAAGCTATATAACAGTATTGGTTTTGAAGTATCATAAGCAGTAGATGACCCTGAAATGTTTTTGCCAGGCCTCCTCAGGGCTTTCCCAAGCATATCTGGTGCAAATATAACCATAAAGTTGGTATTTTATGGTAGTACAAGCCAACAGAATGGGAAATTATGAGATACTGATCCTTGTTTATTTACACTGCTGTTTTTTCTCATATATGTTCAGAAACACAAGAAAAAGGGATGACGTTCAAAAATCCTGATTGATTATTATCCTCCTAATGCCAATAACAAGTTCAGTAATTAGCTCAGTAGGTCATAAATCTGATATTTTAAAAGACACGTTTTCATGAAGAATTAATTCAAACAAAGATTAATGGAAAACATCTTTCAAACAGAACTACGGTTAGACCAACAAAACAAAAGTTTCTCTTAAAATGTCAGCACTAATAATACAATCATATTTTATCTTTTCTTGATTCCTTTGTTTTTATCAAGTTTAGACAACAAAGCTATTTTTAAAAACTGTCGGTTTTATGTATATATAATACAAACAACTTCACAATAAAAAATTCAGGTGCTTACATAGTTATCAGGGAGGAACAGATTAGCTAGGCCAAGATTAAACTACCAATTTTATTGCTAATTATAAACTTTAAGCTTTTCATATTTCTGCATCTCATGGTTTACATAAATGTAATGTACCTACTTTAAGAGTATATCCCAGAAGAAAAGAAACAGAAAAGCCATAATTCAAATAGTTTAGTGACAATTAAATGAGTTTGGATCTCAGTCATATAATTTGTCTCAGTCCTTCTTCGGTTTTCTTACAAGAACTTTGATCCGTTGTCAGATTATCCTATGTGATCCGGAACAATCTGCTGCAATCTGGTCAGTAGGTCATTACAGCATTCCTGGATCCATAATGAAAATTTCTGTTTCAGAATTTCCCTGAAAATTACTACTATTGGTTTCTAAAATTATTGTAAGATTGTGTATGATTCTGAAACCAATCTATTTTCCTTTACGATGTCTTATTTCAGAAGAAAACCAGTGTGAACTGCTCCAGAGCAATGGTCTTCCACTTATGATTCAGTTATTAACTGAGTCTCAGGATGAGGAACTAAACAAAGCTGCTACATTTGTGCTGCAAAACTGCAAACAAATGAGTAAGCTCATTGTTATTGCTATAAAAATTACAGAGATGTTTTGCATCTTTAAGTTCTGTTGACTTGCTAATGATTTTAACTGCAGCAGCTTTGCAATTTTCTGTACTCCAAGAGGTGTTTGTTTTCTGCAGAGAAGTTGCATGTTTGACCCCGTGGATTGATTATGGCATTTTGGTGGAAAAAAGGAAAGTCAAAATCCCAGTGATGCTGCAATAATGCATTTGTGAAACCTCTATATGTGGGCCCACCGCTTAAAAGCGGTGCCAGTTATAAATTATGAGCAAAATATTGGCATTGTCCTTTAACACACAATTGGTACTCCATTGTACCCAGAGAATAAACCAGGAGATAATCAAGCCTGAAATCACTGTGACTGCAATTCCTTTGCAATATTAAAAAATCTTCATCTTTATTTTTTAAGCAGGGTGTATTTTGAAGTATCCTATTTAAATTTTTTTTTTTAATTGACTGTACAATGCTACCAATGAAATAGAAAGATACCTCACCCTTCACTTTCTAATGCATGGAAGGTATTATGCAATAGCTAATTACTAAAAAGCATGCATGTACATTTTTGTAACTGAGAGTTTTGATTAAGATTGAGGAAGTGGTGGAGTCGTTTTCTCAAAAAAAAACAGAGATCCATACCGGTTATAGGACCTATAAAGCTAGGAATTAATTCACAATAAAGTAATCTTTTTGAGCATCACATCACTGTGTTAATGGCTTATAGTAACTTTAATTGCAAGCCCACCTCTTGTAACTGCAGTTTATATTTGTAGTGTATTAACATTTATGTGTAAATTTAAGTTATAGTTATAAAATATTATTAAGATGTTATATTTTGCATCAAATTATTGGGGTTATCCTCAGCCTACTAAAATATAATAAATATTTGTTGAGGTGTTTATTGATAACATTTGGAATATTAATATTGTTTTATATTTTATAAAGCTGAAAAATTATCCCTGAAAAAAAATGATAATTTATTAAATGTGAACAATACAGAAGAGTTGGACACACAAGCCAGAAGCAGGAGTCTACGGGACTACTGGGAGAAAGCAGAAGAAATCTTACACAGAATAAACTTGCTTGAAAAAGAACATAATGAGGTTGGCCTATTTACAAAGTACGATAAAATAAGGGAAATTATACAGAGTTTAGAGAGAAATAGAAAGTAAAAATTTTAAGATAATTTCAGGTTGAGCTAGAAAGGAAGGAAAAACATTGGATGTGTGTGAAACTACAATCCAACTTTTACCATTGCTGTACATCATACAAAGTTAGAAGTACGCAGGGCAATCAGAGAATGCAGGCATCTGTAATTTTATGAAGCATTTCAGTTTGTTATAAAAATAATATTTCTACAAAACTGAGATAATTTGAACCTATAATTTTAATATTTGCGTGCATGAAATTCGCATGGCTGTACAACTGTGATGGGAGAGGTGACAATGGCCAAATGTGAACACATACCAAAATAAAATTGTTCCATATTGTCCTGATGCTGTTTAACTACTTGGTGTCTCTGCATGTGGAAAAGCAAGTTTTTTTGAGTTATTTAGCTGGATCTTAATTTAATCAAAACTTTTCATTTCTGGAAGTGCCTTGTAATAGCAGCAAATCCATTGCCTCAGCCTGGAACTATCACTTATTAACTACTCCTTAAACACCTTCAGAGTCTTGCTGGCTCTCAACTCACAGTGTTTTGAAGCTTCTCTGGAATGTGCTTTGCCTTCAGAGTTAGACTGGTCTATCCTAGTTAATTTTGCTACTGGATTTATTTAATATTTTTATAGCACTTATATAGTTGTTAACTAGTATTTTTCAATACAGGAACGAGTGCAAGAAAGAGTACTTATAGACAGAACTTCAGAAGCCAATATTGAAGCAACAAAATACCATGCAGTGAACCTTGCTGATCCAAAACCTTACGTAGAAAGAACACATAAGGAAGTACATTGTCTACAGTTGACCTCTAAGTCAGACGATCAAGTCCTTGCTCCATCTGTAAATTCTTTTCCACACAAAAATGAAATAGCGAACACTATGAATCCCGTAAATGCTTCTGTCAGAGAAAACAAACAGAGTAATATTCTGTGTTCAGTCAATGAACCACATGCAGATCGTGTACTTCAAAGTCACAGTATAAATGATAAAACTGCTTCTGTAAAAAATCCATATGTTCTTCAAGTAAGGTAAGTATTTTACACATAAGCAGAACTCCTAAGTTGCTGTTCTTTAGTGATTTCCAGATTGAATGTCAGCCTTTTAAATTATCTGTTACTAGTGATGCCTTTTCTCCTGCTGAAAAGAATGGGCCTTTTGATAGCTCGCGAGAGAATATTCCGTGGCAGTCTTTGACATAACAGATGCGGATTATAGACATTGCAGTAACAAAAGCTTCTGATCTTTCTCTGTGAATGGTAGGTGGGCTTCTGACAGATTGTGTAGAGCACCTGTTACAGGCCCTCTTCTAACGCCTCAATGCAGCCATGACCTGAACAGCGCTGTGAGGCGTGCTAATCACAGATCTCTAGTAACAGATTTCCAGCACAATGGTTACATGCTGGATGCTACCAGCCAAGTAACTTGGGATAAACGGGATCTGGTTTTTAGTGTTTTATATATTCAGTGTGGTTTTAGTTTTCCCTCTGTAATGTGCGTACTAATTCACAGGTAAATGTATGTTGTGAAGTTCGATTATTTTTATTTTAATTTGTTCACGTTTTCATCTTCCCAGGGAATGCTTATTTGAACAACCAGCAGAGACTGATAAAACCATGAAACAGATAGGCACATCAGGTATATATAGCTAAACATATTATTTTCTTAGATAATTTTGGTCATAAGGAGACCTTAATTACTTTTGTGCACTTTTACCACTATGTCTTTTCAGATTTTATATATCAGTAGAGACAGGGTACATTATGTATAATATTCATTAACTGTGTGCATAGTTTTGGAATTTTTTATGTCATACAGTTTTTCTGGGAGAATATTTATTTTACTTTTCTTCTAATGCATATTTAAGCTTCCTTTTAAAATGTATTTTCACTATTCAAATAAATTTTCACTATTCAATCATGACTGTTTTAAGTTGAATCTGAATGAAATTCCTACTGAACAATGAAAGCCATTAACAGAAAATGTGTAAGGATGCTGGTTTTGCTCTGTATTTTAGATTGGTGATAGAACCTGCCTGTGGGAGCGACTTCTGCCTCAAGCTCTTCCTGCATGTTAAAGATGTGTTTAAGATCATTTGCTTTTTAAATTTGGATTAATCTTCCTAGTCTGAGAGGTTTATTTCAGAATTGGGATCTATTCAGTGAAATATATATTTGTAATTTAGTTTCCTGTTGATTTATGAAATCTCTAATTATTCATTAGATGATTATTTGCCAGCATGGTAGCTTTACAGATAACCAACCTGATCTCCAGTCTACTTAAATGAAGAATAAATATTATTCAAGTACATCACATTTTTCAGTATCTAATTCCAAACAGAAATAAAGTTTATAGTTAGAGTTAAGCAATGTAAGTTTACAGAGCTATTTTGCTGTGTTCGAGTGGAAGTAATATGCTTCGGGAGGGTGATGAGAAAGCACTGAATTAAATGTAAGTATTCTGGATTTACAGAAATGTAAGTACAATCCATTTAACTTCAGGACTTTCATTTAGATTTTCAGCTGTTACTCAAACTTTAATCTACAAATAGGAAATACAATTGAATGTAGGTATGCTGATGCATGATTACCATGTTAAAAAATAAACTGCATATTCTTAGTGGGGTGTTTTCTCTCCTAATTTAGGTCAACATTCATTCTACAAAGAGGCAACCAAGGAAAAAAATAGTATTTCAACTAAATCTGCATCCCATAAAATGGCAGATTTAAGGTGCTTAGGTAAATATCTTTCTTTCCTGATTCCATAACAGAAGCCTTAAATAGTTGGCAATGCAGTGAATGAACTGACATGACAGAAATTTTAACAAATCTATTGGATTACCTATCCTGCAATTTTGAACTGCTTCCTTTCCTTTACTGCCCCTCAAATAAAACATATATATTGAAATAAAGCTTACATATTCCAGTTAGCACTGTTTTATCATGGCTAGAATAGTACAGCCATGTACCAGTGCTGCTCTTAGAATTCCTCACAGTGCAGTTTTCCTTCAGCTCATGTAAGTAACTGTGAGAAATCCAAGAATAACTAAACCATAAATGACCCTAGGTATGTCCTCAAACATTAAAATGAAGGCTTCCTGTGAGGAAATCCATACCCAAGCTAGGTGTTTGTTCAGGTTAATAAAAATAACTGTTACAACAGAGAGAAAGTTTTGAAGTAAAGCAAAGACACCTTTTATAGTTTGGTTCCTGGATACATGTGCAAAGAGAACTGAGGCTGCCTTCTTCCCATCCTACTAATATTTTTACTTCTGTAGAGGATCCCTGTCTCTTTCAGTACTTCTGGAGTTGAAGTGCAGTGTAACTTGGTCTCATAGGTCATGTTGAAAACCTTTTTGGTTTTAGAGAGCAAATACAAAACAAGTAGGTATTTTCAAGAAGATGGGTAAAGCATAACCTCTTTTGAGATACGTATATGGAAAATTGGAGGTCAGGTTCTAGATCATAGTGAGTAAAATAAAATGCCAGACTTTGTGATGGCTGCTATAACCACCGTGCTTGCAATATCCTGTTTCTTTTTTCCAGGTTGTACAGCTGGAGCACTGTGCTTCAACAGTAAAACCTTTACTAAGATGTTGCAAAGTTGTCCATACCAGTGTGACCGTCACAGAGTCATTCTAGAAGCTGAAGAACGATATAGAAACTATCTTCGCAAATTAACTGTTTGTAACGAGAGTAGACGTGCAACTTATGAGAGTAATGATTTTTTGTACTATTTTAGTTACAGCTATTGTTTTAAATCATATACAAAATTTTTTTTCAGTCTGATTTTGATTGTCCTGCTCTTATAAACTCACTCATTTAATCTGATTTACCAGTGATTTGTGCTAAGTGAGTTTTATGGCTCTTAGGTATTTCTTGGCAATAGTGATACCTTCTCATTGCAGGCTTTTAATGAGACTCTGTCCTGTTTGCCAGCTAGTCAAGTACTAATAAGTGGAATTCGTTAAGCTGAAATAAGTGTGAATGGGTGTATGATGTGATAACAAAGTCATTTCAATCTAATATTATATACGTAAGGACGGAAGAGGCTTATAATTCTTAATGAATTAAATAAAAGTGCATCTTATGTTTTTCTGGTTTAAAGGAGACTTTCTGAAAGTTAAGCAGCTATTAGTTACTGGCATTTGTACTGATGTCAGTCTTTTGTTTTCCAGAAATACTGCTGACCCCACTGAAGAAAGACAGACTGCATACAGAAATATCAACTTTTAGGAGCAAAAACGATAGTTTCCAAAGTAAGGGCTTGGTTTGGAAATCAATGAAAAAAGCCTTTACTGTATAAGTAATTCTTTTTCAGGATTTGACTATGACAGGCCATGGATAAGGAATTATGGTTTATGGTTTTATTTCCTAGGGTTTCTGTGAAATATATATATATTAATAGGCCAGAACACACATTTTCTATAATCCTGAAACTGTGCTGTGCATATTAGTTCACAACAAAGTTATGTGGCACTTGCTTTGTAGGTACGGCTTTGAATCCTGTTGGGGTGCCTTCCACGCCATCTGCTATTTTTCAGTTTTATGGCATTAATTTTTAAAATGGAGAGGTATATCCAGGATCAAAACCCATGTTGTGATGCCTGTTCCTGGAGTCTGCATCACTCTGTTATAGCTGTAGTCACATAATCCAGTTATACCTGTTTGTTCTTGGAGCTCTGCCAAGGACTTGTGTCTCTGTGTGCCGAATATCTAAGAGGGTAAACTTAAACATATAGAATGATATTAGAACAAGTAACTAAAAGCAACCTATCTGAAATTTAAGTACATATTAGTTTACCTGTCCTGTGTTATGAGGTGTTGAATAAGATGTAATTAACAAGGTAGAGATGGAAAAGGGAACAGGAATTCTATCAGTTTCTGCAATGCAGTTTAGAAACCTTACGTTTGTGAACCATCAGTTGCCCATTAAACCTTCTAATCTTTACAGTACACAGAAACTACCTATTTTTAAGTAGCAGAGCATGCATCTGTAATATAGAAAAAAATTAACAGTTTTGGTGTTTTCTTTTCTCTGTAAATACATTATTTAATATAGTTTGCAAGGATTTTTCTTCACAATGTGTTGTTTGTGGATACATCCTGCAGAGCTCCAGCTACACTTTTCTGTTACTACATTGACCACGAGCCCATTACGCTAATGTATTACCTTGAGCAAGCAAACATTTTCTGAAGTTAACTGAATTTTCCAGTCTTTCTTCCAAAACTAGATAGCAGAATGGCTGAAAGCATAGTTCTGCCTTAAATTCCTCAAACATTACCTCTGTTTTGTGGTTTGTTTGTTTTTAAGGAAGATGCCTAATGTTTTATTGTTTGGGTTTTTTTTCAGGTATCCTTTTGACTCCAGTTGGAAAAAACAAATTAAATACTTCAAATAGAGAAGAACGTAGTAAAAATACTAGGTTGAATCATGAATATAACTTGATACCTACGTATGAAAAGCGTGAGTATTACTGGAAAATTAATTCTTTAATGAGCATAACTTAATGATCAGGGTTTGCATTTAGGTCAGGGCATGGAGGACAGTACTGGTGCTTCCTGGCTAAAAAGTTAAACAGATATCCAGAGGGACCTGAACAGGCTTGAGAGGGGAGCCTGTGTGAAGCTTATTAAGTTCAACAAGGCAAAGTGCAAGGTCCTGCACCTGGGTCAGGGCAATCCCAAGCACAATTCTAGGCTGAGGTGGAGAAGAGCTTGAGAGTAGCCCTGAGGAGAAGGGCTTGGGACACTGGTGGATGAGAAGCTCAACACGAGCTGGCAATATGCACTCACAGCCCAGAAAGCCAACCACATCCTGAGGTGCATCCAAAGCACTGGGACCTGCAGGACAAAGGAGAGGATTTTACCCCTCTGCTCTGCTTTCATGAGACCACACCTGGAGCCCTGTGTTCAGTTCTGGAGTCCTTAGCACAGGAAGAACATGGAGTTGTTGGAGCAAGTCCACAGGAGGCCACAAAGCACCTCCCATAAGAGGGCAGGACGAGAGTTCAGGTTGTTCAGCGTGGAGAAGAGAAGAGAAGGCTCCGGGGAGACCTTAAAACAGCCTCCCAGTATGGGAAGGGGCTACAGGAAAGCTGGGGTGGGACTCTTGATCAGGGAGTGCAGGGACAGGATGAGGGGGAACAGTTTTCAGTTGAAAGATGGAGATTTGGAATAGATATCGGGAAGAAATGTTTTCCTGTGAGGGCGGGGAGGCCCTGGCACTGGTTGCCCAGAGCAGCGGTGGCTGCCCCATCCCTGGAGGGGTTCAAGGCCAGGTTGGATGGGGCTTGGAGCAATCAGCTCCAGTGGGAGGTGTCCCTGCCCATGGGAGGAGGTGGAACTGGATGGGTTTTAAGGTCCCTTCTAACCCAAACTGTTCCATGATTCTTTGAGATGTTCTTCAGTCATAGCACCATTGATGTTTAAGTTAATTCCTATTATTTGCAAGTTGCTTCCAGTGCATAAATAATTCTTATGTGTTAATGTCAATGGTGAGAAAAAGATCTAATGAAAATGAGATATTAACAGTAAAGCAATATTTATATATTCAAATTTATTAGAAGAAATGTTCCTTTACAGCACTATATTCCATTTTACAGTAGATTGCAGATAGTTTAAAGTACTCAGAGATGGCCTTGTTCTCAAATTTCATAGAAATCCAAGATGCTAACTTGAAGAGACAAAGAGTCAAAGAAGTATGCAACCAGGAATGTCAGCGCTTAAAAGAAAATTGCCTGTCTTCACTTCACAAAGATGAGGTTAGTTACACAAAGCTTACTCAGGCACTCACTATTTATGAATTTCCAAATAAAGTCATGATGAATTGTGAATTATTTCTTTTAAAGTCACCTCTAACAAGACCCAATAGCAAAGTGAACCTTACTGAAAAGATATTCCTCTGTGTTGATTCTACTCCAGTCATACTGATTTATCCCTGAAATGAGTTAAGTGTTTTTTGACAGTCCCTTCTGAATAATGGGCAAGGTATGCTTTTTCCTGCGTTAATGAAAATTTGCATGGTATATAAATAACAGAAGTCTAAAGAAATAAATGTACTAAAGGTATAAACTATGTAGGCAGGACAGAAATGGAGGTGAAAGTCATGGAAAAAAAATAATTCAGTGAGTGTGTGGCAGTGAAGAAATCTTGAAGAGCCATTGTTCTCTTGACAAAGTAATTGTTCCTTCAGAGCAGCTTAGGACTGTATTGTCAGAAATAAAGCATTACTTCCAAGTGTGAAACAGTATGTAGATTTACATGATTCTTAATTACAGCAAAACAAATATTTGCAGAACAATGAAATACGTGCCCTGGACATGAACACAGGAACTACAAACAAGAGGAGAACCCGAAAAGATTTCACGACTGAAGAAATAAACTATCTTTTGAGTGGAGTAAAAGAAATGGGTAATCACTGGAATGCAATTTTGTGGTCTTATCCATTTCAGAAAGGACGGACAAGTGTCGATCTTTCCAAGAAATACTACAGGTTACGGCTGCAAGTAATCATAATTTAATTCTCTGGTAATCATATCTGCTGCCAGCTCAGTTTTCAGCTTCTGACCCTGAACTGACTCACACAAAAGGACAGGCTCTCAGAATTCGCAGCCCATGGGATTGTGCTTCGCACATGAAGCACTCGAATGGTCTCTGGTATAATTCAATCAGGGCTTGGGCCTGGAGAGAGAACAGAACTGGGAAAATGTTAGAGAGCCTTTCAACCTTCCAGTGCCACCTGACAGGATACGAAGAGGATAAGAGTTTCATTTAAGGACTCTAAATTAATAGCTGTGTTTGGTATTTTGGTTTGGAAGTTGGTATTTTCTTTGTTCAGTCCCTTTTCTGATGATGGTTTGTGAAAACCTCCCTGGCTCCTTTACGGAGCTGCCGTCTCTAGACGGAGCAGGCAGCGTTTCTGCTGAGCTTTGGGCCTGCGCGGAAGCATTCACTGGCAAGTGTTCTTCTACTGAAGCATTTTCTAAAATGATGCAGTGTTTTGTGTCAATATTTGTATTGATATTTTCTCTTTTATCTGCACTTTATAGATGGAAGAAAGAAACAAAGTTCATCAATGACATCTTTGAAGAATATTTTGGATTTTGTGCCAAGTGTTGAAGAGCAGCAGCATTGGCAGTGAGGTATTGCCACAGCGATACGAGCCCTTAGAGGTTCCACATTGGCTTGGTCTCGTGTTTACCAGTGATAACATTCACTGACAAGGTTGTTAGGGTTTGTAAATTTAAATTATATGTGATTCAGTAAGGTTTTTTTTTATATTTAAGTAATGCTAACATGGCTAACAATATATCAATGCAATGTATTTTTTTTGTTTTAACTTAATTTAACCTTCCTGACCATTTGATTTATGTAACTTCTGGTCTGGCTTTCTGTTTGAAACTTTTTATAGTTTACTTTATACCATTGGTAAGAAAAGGCTGTATTGCTCAAAAGAATATTTTATGTCAGAAGCTGTTCACTGTTAGTTCTCTCATGTCTGAACTTGTTTCCTCTTAATGAGTGAAATGTTTAAAGCAAGTAAAATATTTTGTTGTGTGTTTTAATGTGCTGTATGTGCAAAAAAATGTATCTGTGACAGAAAACACCAAATGTGTGGTTAAACACGGCTGCAGAGAGCGGGCAAACCTTACCTTTGTATGGTAAGGAAAATGAAGGCTTATAGAAATGTGGGTGGTTTTGGGTAGAAGACTTAACATATGGCTCAGCTGCAATGTTTCTTGACTGGTATTAATGACTGGGATAACATTCCTGGACCTACATAAAACAGAATCACAGAAGGGTTTGGGTTGGAAGGGACCCTAAAGCCCATCCAGTCCCAGGCCGGCAGAATAATGCGCACCTCTCCAATCAGACAGTTGTGCCGGGGTCATGGAATCACAGAATCGCCAGGTTGGAAAAGACCCACTGGATCGTTGAGTCCAACCATTCCCATCAATCACTAACCCATGTCCCTCAGCGCCTCGTCCACCCGTCCCTTAAACCCCTCCAGGGAAGGGGACTCAACCCCTCCCTGGGCAGCCTCTGCCAGTGCCCAATGACCCTTTCCGTGAAATATTTTTTCCTGATGTCCAGCCTAAACCTCCCCTGGCGGAGCTTGTGGCCATTCCCTCTTGTCCTGTCCCCTGTCACTTGGGAGAAGAGCCCAGCTCCCTCCTCTCCACAACCTCCTTTCAGGTAGTTGGAGAGAGCAATGAGGTCTCCCCTCAGCCTCCTCTTCTCCAGGCTAAACACTCCCAGCTCTCTCAGCTGCTCCTCTTGTTCTCCAGCCCCTTCACCAGCTTCGTTGCTCTTCTCTGGACTCGCTCCAGAGCCTCAACATCCTTCTTGTGGTGAGAGGCCCAGAACTGAACGCAGGATTCGAGGTGCGGTCTCACCAGTGCTGAGTACAGAGGGAGAATAACCCCCCTGGACCTGCTGGTCACGCTGTTTCTGATCCAAGCCAAGATGCTATTGGCCTAATATTCTCAATTTCATCTCATTCAGTCCAGCTGCCTAAACTGCCTCGCCGAGCCTCCCACCGCCGGCAGGGGGTGCTGCTTGCGGGGCTGCCCGCGCGGCGCCTGATCGGAACCGTGTTCCGATCAGGCGCCGCGCGGGCAGCCCCGCCCGCAGCTCCCCCTGCAGGCTTGGGGGGGTGGAACTCAGCGCCTGATGCGCGACTGGGCGCGCCCGGGCGGCGCGGGGTCCTTGCGGCGCGGGTGACGTCACTCTTTGTGGTTGCGGCTGCAAGATGGCGCCCGTGCTGGCCGAGAAGAAGCTGCTGGGGCCGGACGGGCCTGGCGCCGCCGAGCTGCCCAGCGAGGAAGAGGAGGGGCAGAACCTCTGGTGAGCGAACCTGCCGTCGCCTCCCGGGCCGGGTCGGCGCGGAGGCTTGCTCTCGGTACCCCTCCCTGCCTGCGCGGCGCGGCTGCGGGCCCCGCGGGGCGGGGTGCGGGGCCGGCCCTGAGGCGCCCCCGCCGCTTGTGGAGCCGTCGAAGGGCGGGAGGCGGTGGAAAAAGCCTGTCAGGCGCGGTCACCGTGCGGGGAGAACTGGTCGGCGCCCGGCAGCGGCGTTTTGCGTCAGTACGAGGCACAAGCGCTTAAAGAAAGGCTGCTGCGCGGGGCTTAGGGATGACAGGAGCTTCTCGCGGGAAGGGGGTGTGCTGCCGGCGCTTTAAAATGACAGCAGTTACCTGCAAACGTGGGTTTAGTTGGGGTTGTTCAGCCGGGAGAAGAGGGGGCTCCGAGGAGACCTTAAAGCAGCTCCTGGTATCTGAAAGGGCTGCAAGAAAGCTGGGGAGGGACTGTTTACAAAGGCTTGTAGCGATAGGACTGGAGGCAATGTGTATGAATTAGAGAGGGGCAGATTTACACCAGATACACGGAGGAATTTCTTCACTGTGAGAGTGGTGAGGCCCTCCTGGCCCAGGTTGCCCAGAGCAGTGGTGGCTGCCGCATCCATGGAGATGTTCAAGGCCAGGTTGGATTGGACTTGGAGCCCCTGATCCAGTGGGAAGTGCCCCTGCCCATTTGCAGGAGGTGGAACTGGATGGGCTTTAAGGTCCCTTCCTACCTAAACTATCCTGTGATGCTGTGATTTACCTGTAGCATGGTACCTGGTTTGTAAATTGAGTAAATCTGTCTGGAGGGGCCTGTATGGCTCTAAAGAGCTCCCGGGTGCTGTCAGACAGGTGGTGCGTGGTCTGTGGTTGTGCAAGTCCGCCTGCATGTGTCTCCAACACCGACGGTGCTGCTTTTCCAGGTCCTCGATACTGAGCGAAGTTTCTACCCGGTCAAGATCAAAATTGCCATCAGGCAAGAATATCCTTGTTTTTGGTAAGTAGCATATGCGAGCAGCTGACTGGCTGGGGTTCCTTTATGGAAACAAAGCGTGCTTATAATGACATGAATGGACTGACGCATCGGTTTGTTAAAATTACATTACATACAGTAATCTGTGGTGTCGTTGTCTTCAGGCTGATAGATCCACTTTCATTTTGATTTGCATTGTTAGACTCATAACATGTATTTAAACAACTGAGTGTAATACAGAATAATTAAATGCTTCACCCTTATTGTTGTGGCATAAGCTGTTTGATCTAACTGGAATACTTGAAAGAAAACAAGGAAGCATGATCCAAAAAGGTACAGGGATACTTCTTGTTACTTAGTTGTGCTTTGAAAAATCTCCTCGACGAAGTTAAAATTAATTCTGAAAGTGTCTTTTTTTTCCTGTAAAAACTTACTGGCAGGTGACGATGGTTCAGGTAAAACCACACTTATGGCTAAAATACAGGGAGCAGAGCATGGCAAGAAAGGAAGAGGACTGGAATACTTGTATCTAAACATTCACGATGAAGACAGAGATGGTAAGTTAATTTTGTATGTAATCTCTTTACTGTAATTAAGTAGGTGGCATGGATTTTTTTAAACTGTGGTTTTGTCAGTGTGTTTCGAGTTACACCCAAGTGGCTGGTTCCAGCATTGCTCTGTATGTTTTAGAAGCTGTATCAGTTTCTTAAAAGTGGGATGCATTTTGCTTTCAGTGTCTATTCTTGCTCTTGTCCTTCTTCCAGTTTGACCTGTGTACGGGGAACAAGTGCACTTGAGCATCTCTCGGGATCCATTTACTTTTGGGGTAGATATATTTGCTGACGTTGGCTTTCCAGCAGATATATTCTCACTTGGTAACTGTAGAAAGAAAGTGATACATCCCTGAGAATTTGATTTCTGGGTGTGGGAATTTGGTGTTCCCTTGTGGGGACTGTGTGTGACAACTGAGCCATTTTGTTAGAGGTGAATGAGTGCAGAACAGAACTTACAATCAGAATTAGTATTGCCTTTTCTTGGATTGGAGCTTGTCTCTTTGCTCCTCATCTTTGTTGCTGTTGATGATCGCCCTTCTCTGGGAGGAGAGTGATGATACCAGACTGTTTCAGAGCAGGTCTAATGGTCAGAATACTCCTATTTTTAGAAAGGTTAGGGACAGGAAGAGACGAGGAGGGAGTTTGTTATCCTTGTTCCTAAATGTGCTTCTGCTTGTCTCATTTTGGGCAAACTGCTCGACCTCTTTGTGTTAGTTTCCCTCTTCAAAAACCGGGAGCGGCAGCCTTCCTGTTCAAGACTTCCTTCTGAGTTTTCAGTTCAGAAGAGGGAAGCAGTGAGTGTGGTTCTTCTATGTTTCTATAAGCAAATTGACTCAGAAAATCCTATAATGATATTTTGGAAATGGAAACGTGCTGAAGGCTTGCACGAGTGACGAAGTACTATATGTGCCTGGTTGTTATGGAGATTGGTTCTGCGCTCACGTGGTGGTAAACGCTGGATACTAAGTTAGGCACAATTAAAGGATGAGTGCGTTGCCTGTGTCTTCAGTGGATGCCTCATCTTGCATTTCCTAAAAATCTTTTGTGCTGGGATGTTAAGTGCTGAGTGCCGCTTGAAGTTCTTGGTCTAAGGGCTTTCTCACTGTGCGCCATCTTCTTCAGTGAGGCATAAATTAAGGGAAAAAAGCCATACAATTCAGAGTGTTAAGACAGCCTGTTAAGACATCAGGCTTCTTGCAGCATCAAAGGAGACGGTATTATAAGCAGAACAATGTTCGGTGTGCTATTTTTGCTGGTGCTGTCTGTCACACCTCAAGTATGTCCCTACTTTGGGAATATTTGGGGGCTATTCCTGAGACTCTGGAAGTGATAGGTACTTGCGGTGATTAGGAGAAGACTGTCATAAAAGATCAGGCGGCACTAGCAGGAAGAGAACAGAGACCTTTTTTGGACACCCGACTCATCTGGAGAATTCAGGTCTTCACGCATCCCTTTAATGGATGTGTTAGGATCTAATAATATGTGCCTCTTTCCTTTCTGTCTCATTAGTGTCATCAGCAAGCAAAATAAATAGCAAAGTGGGTCAGAACCTCCCAGCAGGCAAAGATGATAGCACTCTTCCTTCTCTAGGAGAGGTTTGGGTTTGTCTCTTTAAAAGTCTTTGAGTCTTTAGATGTGTTTGTGCTCAGATAGAGATTTGGGAACAAAGCCTTTATAACTGACCTGCAGTTCTTGGAAGCCATAAGGAAAATAAAGGCAGGCGTTTGGGAGCTTACTGTCACGTAGTCATTTTTGAGAGTATCATCTGTTTTTTATTAAATTGCAACGGATTCAATACCGGCAAACCACAAGAGTTTCCAGAGTATCAAACAGCAGTGACTGAAATGTGACTGTAATGGAGTGAGAAGATCTTTTTGACTTTTTTCCCAGGTGCTGGAAGATTTCTTTGCCTTTTTCTTCTTTATTTCAGAAGCCTTTCTTCTGTCTGGGAGAAGCATTTTGGTCATAGTGCTGAGTCATTATCTACCTCCCGCCTCCCCTTGGAAACATTCTGGAACCATCCCTTTCTTCTGAAGGGGTATTTGGGTTGGGCTCACTTTACATTTGAAGCACACTGCTAGGTGCATCTAAAGTTTACAGTTACTTTTGTCTTTTCCCCTAAAGATTAGATCAGTGATGGAATTGTTTGTGTTTTATAGGGAAGTTAAACAAATGCATAGAAAACACCTCTTTTTTGAGGGACCCCGTTGCCAATACTGATGCCCACTGACCACTGGGTTTCCTCTGCGCTGGTTGTTTCCTCTGCGCTGGTTGTTTCCTCTGCGCTGGTTGTTTCCTCTGCGCTGGTTGTTTCCTCTGCGCTGGTTGTTTCCTCTGCGCTGGTTGTTTCCTCTGCGCTGGTTGTTTCCTCTGCGCTGGTTGTTTCCTCTGCGCTGGTTGTTTCCTCTGCGCTGGTTGTTTCCTCTGCGCTGGTTGTTTCCTCTGCGCTGGTTGTTTCCTCTGCGCTGGTTGTTTCCTCTGCGCTGGTTGTTTCCTCTGCGCTGGTTGTTTCCTCTGCGCTGGTTGTTTCCTCTGCGCTGGTTGATGGCTGGTTCCATTCTCTCAGGCATTAGTCATTCCCTGTAATGTGTGGTGTCCACTCCCTAGATCTCAGGGTCTAAGTCCACTACTGAATCTTTACTGAAAAATCTGAAAAATCTGCTTCCCAGGGTACTATCCCAAATTCTGCCTAGGCTAAGGCATTTGTTCCAGAAGAGGTTCAGGGACACCTGAGAAATAGTTCTGAAAGAGCGGGAGAGAGGGGATCTCCTCGATCATTAAGCCCCAGGTACAATATCCTTGGAGCATGTGGCTGCTTCTGCATACACGACACCATAGCTCATCTAGGGGAAGGCACTTGCGGTGCTAGCTGTAAAGTTAACTCAGAATGTTAAACCAACTTGGAGCTCAGGTCCTAGAGTTCTCTGTTAGTGGAATTCCTTAGAGAGTATAGCCAATTCTAGATGTTTGCTTTTCTTTGTGATGAGCACGTGTTTTGTGTCTGTGCGGGTTGGTCTGCTTTGGAGAGCTGAGAATCTTAATTTGTAGGAGGCAGAAGACAGGCTCTGCATAATTTTATTAAAGGACTTGTATTTCTCAAGTAGCTTTCAGAGTCTCATGCAGCGATGGGGCAGAGTTCAAGTTAGGATGTCCAGCAAAAGAGTGGGACAAGCAACATCGACTAGTTTTGTAGTGGTACCGCATGGGCTAGCTGGCAATCATAAACACCCCAGAGACCTTCCAGCTGAACTGCTTCAGATGACAGATGCAGTGCAGTTGTCCTCACTGTGCCAAATGTGCCAGTGAAGTACAGCCGCTCTGTTGTTGCGGTCTTGCTTGTAAGAAAATCAAGTTGTCTTGGATTTTTGCCTCGGGTTTGGACTGGCCTCAGTCATATCATGTGCATTTTCCAGTTAAACTGGTTGTTCTGGATTGTGCTGCTAGTACACTGGTTTTTAATGGGAAAATTGTTGGGTTTTTTCAACATCTTTGAAGTAGTTCTCTTGAAAATTATTTATCCCCGTTTCGCTTCTCTACACAGCTTGGACAAGGGGTATCTAACTGCCACCAGTACCTGTGATTGCAGGAGATGTAGTTGCAGTTCACAGCATTGCCCATATGCAGTAAAATTCATACAAGCTGGAAAATCTTTTTCATGGCTAAAGGGATAATGGATTGCTGACAGGATTTAGGAATGTAGTTTTAGAAGCTATTGTAACAATCTTTAAGTAGCACTTACTTTTCCAGCATAATTTGGTAATGGTTTGCTCTGTTTTGATGTCTCTTGTGGCTGTGAAAGGCCCAGTTATCTTTCACAACGTGTGACTGATGGGGGGCTTGATGAGGTGCTAACAAAATTGAATTTACCATCAAGTCCTTGCCAAATTGTGAATCCCCACTACTGTGTTTTAGAGTGTGTGTTGTATTTGTAGCAAGTGTCACTTCACAAACCATACCTCTCTGCCGGAAGAAGGGAGGAAAACCTTTCGCTTTCCTACATTACCTTTTTTTAAAAAAAATACATATTAATGTGAGTGCTGGACTTAGTCTTCCTAGCAGATTGATTTCGTTTGAGTGATCGTTCAAACTGCATTCTAGTTCTACCTCTGTTCTAGTTCCAGTTTGTACTATGGATATAAGCAGAAACTAAGTTCTTAAGTACGAGAAGGATGTTTAGCAAATAAAGCCTTCATAATCTTTGGATATTGGCTTTAAAAAGGAGCTTAGAAGCAGTGAATTAGGATGTTTATTAATTTTTATTACTAGCTAAGGTGTGAAATTCTTTCCTGGGATCAAAGTGCTTGCCACAGGAGAGTCTGAAAGTGCTGATGAGAGTTGTAAACTTCTGTGGGCTGCGGGAGAGACTTTGGTTGGGTTTTAAAACATCTGTATTTTCTTCAAGGAGGTGGCAATAGCCATAGGCGATATCTGTTAATAAACTTTCACCAATAGAAAGCTCATAGGGCTTTTATTCACTAGTAGATTTCTGCTTTTGGGAATATACCAAGGGTGCTTCTGGAATGCAGAGGGTAACAGAGCCCTGCAGAGATGTTTCATTTACTGTTGTGTTATAGGAAACACATGAATGTGTTCATGTTACGGAGTAGCTTCCTTCCTGTTTTTCCAAACTCTTACCAGACTTTCCCTCTGTCCTTAGCAGCCTTCGATAGCTTTAGGTTTCTATTTCTAGTGATGCAAGAATGCTGTGTGATATCAGTAAGATGATTTCCTGAAGTGTAGGGTAGAAATGACGTGAAGTGCAAAGGTGCGTTTCTTAGGTAGACAATGATATTCCAAAATGTTCGCTGCAAAGGATAGATCTGAGATGCACACTTGGAAGTAAGAAGATCCTGCAGTTCAAAGCATGACTGTTGGCCTGTTTCTGACATGACTGATGTTTGGATGTCTTATGACAGCCTGTCAGTGCCTAAGTAGGAGCATAACGAATGCTAAATGAAGCCTGCCCACGTATAGCATCTTGATGTAATCTGTCTGCAACTTGACTGCTCAGTAATTTTAACCAAGGCCTGATTAGAAGGGTGATATGTGCATCCCCCCTTCTCTTTTCTCCTTCCAGTTCCCTTAGTCATGGTTATGCCTTTTTTGAGAGCTGGTGTTTTAGATCCGAATGGATTGTTTCTTAGAATAAAGTTATGATAGCCACAGCAACTAGATTTATTTTGTGAAGTTAAAAGATTTGGGAAATAAGGGAGGCAGTGTGATTATGAAGCTCAGTAGCTGTACTGTAAATCTGGGTTTGCTGATCCATGTATTTCAGAATTCAGTAATACATGTAATACCTGTGGAGACCCACTGTTCACTCTGGACAGCTGTAGTAGAACAGGGAATACTTTGGAAGAGGTACTAGGAAGAGTCTGGAAAGTAGGAATGAATGGAGTTGTTCCTTTTTGGGAGAAAGTTCTGAGAATAATTATTTTCTTTCTTAAAGTTTGGACAGAACTCATTGTTCAGAGTACCTGATCCATCCCGGATGATGCTCCATTTTGCGTTTCCTCTATTCTTGCCAATATTCATGTTTGGGGTAAAACTTCTCTTGTCAGCTGTCAGTCCTAGCTGATTCCACCCTCTCCCACCCCACTTTGCATTTCAACAAAACCCACGAAAGCTAAACTTTTTTTCCAGTGCTCATTCCATAACGAGCCAGTGTGAAGTCAGTGTTGGTTCAGGGCAGGCAGAACAGCTGTAAAGTTTGGTAGGTTGTGCATTTATCCTCTGTTTGCTCCTTCTACTCCTGTGCTAGCAACCTAAGCTGCTTATTGATTCTGTCTTGTTTGCAGCTTATGTCTGTTGTGAGATGTCTTTAGTGTGTTAAACCAGCTTATGCGTCTGAGGGACACCTCGGGCTTCCCTGGTGGGCTCAGCTACAACCACCCCTTTTGAACTCAGTGACATGTGTGCCTCGCATACTGTGGTTTTACCTGCCATATACATATTTCACATTCAGGAGTGCTGTGCGGTATCTAGGAACGGTTGTGTTAGCTATCCTTGGTAAAAGCCAAAGGATAGAAAGGATCTTTTTAAATGAAGAGATTCTGAACCAAATAAAAATCCTGTTAAATGAGAACATACTGAGTAATATGAGCACCTACACATATCCCTGTGTTGGAAATAAACAGTTAAGGTGTGCTGGTAGTGAGGCTTTGGTCTTTCGTTTAACCCTAATGTTCTTATCTGTTTACTCTTAGACTAGCAAAGGAAAAACTTGGCGTCTGAGTTACAACTGTACCTTCTCCTTGCAGATCACACTCGCTGTAACGTTTGGATCCTGGATGGAGACTTGTACCATAAAGGGCTGCTCAAGTTTGCGGTTTCTGCCGAGTCCCTGCAGGACACCATTGTAGTCTTTGTTGCAGATATGTCTAGACCGTGGACTGTTATGGAGTCTTTACAGAAATGGGCCAGTGTCTTGCAAGAACACATCGATAAGATGAAAATTCCTCCAGAAGAGATGAGAGACATGGAACAGAAGTGTAAGTGTTTGTGCATCCATTCATTCTTGCGTTTTATTTTTTTTACTAGGTCTTGCAACTTGCTTTTGTAATGATAAATTTCTTCAGATTAGTGTTTTGAGAGAGAGTTGGATAAGAATTGCTTTGAAGTTGTGATTACAATTCTAGTTTAGATACTCTGTTAGGCTTTAAAACAACACTTCCAGTTTTGCTGTGCTGACAAAACATCAGGTGAATTCATGGTCTAAATCCCTTACACTTACGAGATTTTGATAATTTGATTTTTAGCAAGGCCAATTTTTAAAAAACTAACTCCAAACAGAATCACATTTTTTTAAATGGTGACAGAATTTGATAAGGAACAGGCTGCCCAGAGCAGCAGTGGCTGCCCCATCCCTGGAGGTGTTCGAGGCCAGGTTGGATGAGGCTTTGAGCAACCTGTTCCAGTGGGAGGTGTCCCTGCCCATGGCAGAGGTGGAACTGGATGGGCTTTGAGGTCCCTCCCAACCTAACCCATCCTATTCCAGGATCTTGTGAAGGAAATGAGCCATCTGCTTTCCTGTGGTGTCCAAGCCGAGTCCCATTCCCATACTGTCTTCCAGTAGGTCTCTTTGCTTTTGTTTTTCATGAGGCTTCAGCTGTGGTCCTAGTATGTCTAATTGTCTCACTCCAGCCTTTCCTACCTCGTGACTTTAGGAATGTTGTATAAATTAGCGTTCTTCCCTGGCAGATCTGTGGCAGGAAAGAATGTGGCACTGGCAGGCAGTCGTCGCTGCAGTATTATTTCCTGTAGTAGTTTTGAATGGTTCTTTTTTCTGTTTTCACATTGAATTACTTCAAAACAAATTCCTTCAGCGAGGAAGTCCTTGGCAACATGCAGTACAAGCTGCAGTACAGACTCAGACTGATTGTTGCTGGTGGCTGGCGGTACTGGAGTGTTTAAACCTTGCAAATACTGTTTGGTCGCTTCCTTTGGCTCACTTTAGGGAGCAGTGTCATCTGCTTGGCATGTGAGCGTTCAGATGTGTTTGTATAGCTGATCCCATTCCTGATTGTTAAATATCGCTTTCCCAGAAGATTCTTGCCTACTGCGTGCTACCTAGCATTTAAACTTCATGATTAAAACCATGAGTTTGATTACCGAGTTATGTTAAAATAAAAAAACTGTCAGTTTTTCACAGAAAAAGCACTATTTTTCTTTTTTTCTTTTTTTTTTTTTTTTGTGTGTGTGAGATTTTTAAGGGGTGGGAAGGTGGAAAGTCAGTTCTCATCTCAAAATACAGCAGCTAACCCAGTTTGCACTTTCCTGAGACAAACCAGATTTTATGTCAATCCAAATACATGTGGAGTTTGGGCACTTAAAATTTTCCGTTTCAAAAGAGAGGTGTTTTCAGCCTTCAGTGAGAGTGCAGTGTGGGCATGAGCCAGTTACTGTAGCAAAGCATTCACGCTGTCTTTGGGGAACTTAGAAGACATTCCAATAGTATTGTCTTAGGGATTTATACATAAATATATTATGGCACTTCTTAATTTCTCTTGTGCTTTAATAGAGCCGAGGGATAAGGAGAATTTGAGAGCTGCCTCATTTATGTGCGTACAGGGCTCTGCTGCCATCCGATGGCTGTGTGGGGAGCTTTGGGCCTGTGTCAGCATGTGGGTAAAACTGGGGTCTTACTGTCTTCCCCAAACTTCTGTCTCTCTGCTTTTCTCAGTCGCTGTGTAGGACGCCTGTTTCATCTCAGGTGCTTGTCTTCAGAGTTCGTGTAGCCTGTCTGTAAGGTCAGGTTTGCGCTCAAAACTTGTGCCACCGTCGCTCTCTTAACAGCAAATTGTGCTGAAAGAAATCCCTGTTGCAGCTGTGGCTCTGTTGGGGTGACTGCTTGGACAGAGAGCCCACATGTCTGAAGGATGCCGTGTGGCTGCAGTCCCTCAATAAAGCTACACCAGCAAAGTTCTCCTTACTAAAATCCTGCTGCATATGATTCCCGAGATAAGGTGCCACTTAGAAAATGGAGAGTCGCTGTGTTACAATAGCCCAGAGAGGAGAAAAAACAGGATAAGAAAGCGCATCTGCAAAGCAGGCAGTCATAACATAGACATAGAGAGTGCAAAGTGAAGAGATGTGCTAAAGTCATTCTAGTAAAGCCCTGCTGCAGCACAAAGCCACATGGATGTATGTGTTTCTTAATTCAGCTTTTAGAACCACATTCCCTTGTGCTTGCTCTAGCTGTGAACCAGGACGTGCGGCCCAAGCGTAATGTTGGCAGTGCTCTCCCTAGCTATTATGCTCAAAACCAGGAGGTCTTGTTGGCCTTGGGGAAACAATTTCTAGTATTACCCCATTAGTGTGCGTTTAAAGCACAGTGAGGTTGTTCTTTACTGGCATCTTCTTACCAGTTTCCAGAACCCTTTTTGTTAGCTCACTGTTCTCAATGGGATTGACCTTTGGATGCTTGTCATTGTTGTTTGGGTTTTGGTGGCCTTTCTCCACCCAGCCTTTTGTCCTGCGTTGGCCATTTGAGATACTGACTCTTGGCTGTACTGAGGGGATGACGCTAGTACGTGATAAGCTTTCCTTTTGTGTTGAAGAGTTTCCAGAATGGGAGGCAGGATATACACACACAGAAGCAACAGATTGCCTTGAAAGCAATGGAATTTTTCTGAGTAGACCAGAGCATTGTTTGTCTGCACTCGCTGTGATCACTGAGCTGCTCTGGAAATTCCTTGCTAAAACCTTGGCTAGTGTGGACTCAGATAAATGTCAGCTCAAATGTGCTAGTTAGAGATAGGCTTTATTACAATAAATCATTATTTAAATAACATGCATTTGAATAATTATTTCAGGGAAAATCTAAATTTTGCCTCCCTGTTCTTGACAGCAAAGCAGAGGAGACTATCAAGAGATGCAGAATGGAGGTATACTGGTAAAATTGCTGTTATATTAAGGTGAGGCTAAAGGCTTTAAACACAATAATATGCTGCTGAAAATTAAGTAATGTCCCATTTGAGCTGACATAGTGTCAGGTTCTCTTTCTTTTTTTCCCTCCTTTTTGTTTTTTTTTTTTGTCTGGCGTACAGCTGAAAGAATTCTTAAGCTAAAACTGGAAAAAACCTCACTTTGCCCAGACATCTTTTGTCTGGGAGTTCTCTTCAAAAGAGTAAAATCTATCGTCAGTAAAGGCATTGCAGAAAACAGCTAAAAGCTGCATGAACTGATTGTGAAGCTGAGTGCAAATATGGAAGGATTGTCTCACAAAATTCTGTGGTTTTCTTGTTCTGCCATTCGGTGATTTTGTGATTGATCTAGTTAAGTAAGTTAGTTTGTCTGCCATTTGCGTGTTGCAGTTAAACAGTGCTACTAGGCCAAGGGTTTTATTGTTACTAGAACAATAAAGCCTAAGAATAATTAGAATAATGGATGCTTTCTAGGTGGTGCGTGGAGGCTGTTGCTCCTGTGCCAGGAGGGGTAGGTCTGCTCTTGTAGTTGTAGCTTGCGGTAGCTTATGTGAATAAGCAGTGACATGAGGATGGAACAGATAAGTGGAAACTGGCATTCTTCTGCTGTGTTAAATGCAAAAGTCTAAATAAAAGACTTTACCTGGATAAATACGAGTTTGGTAGATAAATTAGAGCACAGTAGCAGGCATGTGATTTTTATGGTATTTTATCACATGGTGGTGATTTCATGCAATTGACCATTCTTGGTACTCGACTGATAGGGAGCAGAAAAAAATTTAAGCCAACGTCTCTTTTCTCCTTAATAAAGAAAAGGGGTGCTTCCCATACTACATAGAATGAATGTGATTCTTAATTATGAATTATGTGGAGGAGAAAATATTCAGAGCTTGCTAGAAAAAAGGAAGAAGAAAAGATTTGTGCAGGCTGTTTGGGTGCATGATGAGCTTCATGTCCACTAAATGTTTGAGAGTGGAGATGGAGTGAAAAATAGATATGGGAGGTAAGGAAAAAGATTGAATTGCTGTGTGACAGAGACACTTGAACTGAAGTGAGCAGCTTTCTCAGCTGCTCAGGATGCAGCTTGTCGGTAAGGCTCTGGCAGGGCTTGTGATACAGGTTTACATTGTATTTAACAAGTCTAAATTTGGAATGGGAATGAGGTTTGAATGAGGGCTTTTTAAGACATGTTGAAGAACCTCCTGCAAATGGGGATTTCAGCCACTTCACTCAAATAAGTGCTTTCAGGGTACAGTAGGTAGGGTTTCTTAGTGAAGCTTTTACCTTCCTTTAGCTCTGGTAGTTACATCTTCGACACACTTCGTTAACTGAAGCTGAGTGTCTTCTGTAGCATTTCTCATTCTCTGGTCAGGTTATTAACAATCCGCAACAACAGCTCTGCTGACAGTGAAACTTTTCACCCTCTATGCGTGGATCAACCTTGCTGATGGGTGGTCTGTGAGGCACGCGGTTTGGTATTTGGTGCTGCTTGTTCCTGGGAAGAGGGAATGGTTGGGAATCTCGGCTCTCTGGGATTATCATCTTCATTCCCATTCAGCAGACATTGATGACAATGTGCATCAGATTGCTGAGGTTTCCATGTTGCATTTGCTATTAATTGTACTAGTAAAATTTGTGGAGTATCTTGTATAATGACTTTTTTACTGTTTTCAGGAGAGGCTCTTGCCCAAATTTGAAAGGGTTTGTACTAATAGATATCTTAGAGAAAAGACTTTTTTGCTCCAATATGATCAAAACCTACAGAACTAATGTTACCTATTCTGCTGTAGTCAGTTGAGAACAGCGTTGTCAAATACTCTTCTACATCTGTTTAAGTCAAAGCAGCTTATTGGAGTGGTTGTAGTGGGTGTAAATGCTATTGTTCTAACTGCTGTGATACACTTGTCTTCAATAGTTTTTTTTTCCTATCCTGAGCTAGGAAGACCGAGTCATGACATAAGTAATTTTATAAACACTTTTCTAGTTAAGTGCTTTGGAATTAGTTTTCTTTCTGTGAGATAGTCTGTAAACATATTTTATTTGTGGAATGTGTAATGGATTTCCAGTTGCTGGATGTGAAACGGTACTAGAGGAAAGCATCTCTGAGAGCACTGTTGTTTTCTCTCCACCAGAAGGCACTGCAGCCCCAAGTTTAAATGCAACGGCATTTGTATTTGTTTTGTTTTAATTCCATGGACCTTAGGAAATGTTGAAAGTCTTATGGTCTATTTATTAAGCTTTCCTTGGCACTAGAACTCTTGCTCTCCACAAGAATTGCATGATTTTATATTTCTAATACAAATTCTAGATTTTACAGCTTTGAACAAGAGTGTTTTTCTGATTTATTCTTCCTTACGTGTGCCCGTTGCGTTGCAGGAATGGTTCCTGTTTTGAAACAGTGAATTACAAACCTGGCAGAGGTTTTACTGCTTCCTAAACTGCAGCGGTATTGCAAGTCAAACAGTACAGTTGCAGCTCCTTCCTTGTCACATGGATGGGTGTGCTGAACAACCCTCTCTTTGTGAAAGTGCTGGAGATGGGGAGCTTGTTCAAACAGTTTTCCTTGCTGTATGGACAGCCAGCCTGCTCCCGCTGTTTCTAAAATCAAGATGCCTTCAAGGGGGCAAATCATAGAGCTGCAGGCTCCTCGTGGCTGGGTGAGGAGGAAGCTCCACATGGGATTGTCACGTGAGGGAGAGCCCTGACGTATCTCGTGGACAGATTTATCTGCATTTCATTGTTTGTCCTGAAAAATGATGTAAAAGCTATAAGTTACCAGTCCAGCTTTGATAAGGTGGGGGAGAGGGTCACAAATGATGCTAGTGCTGTTTCATAGGCACTTTGGTATTTTATTGTATTCAACTTTACTGAAACACTCACCATTGCCATTAAATTAAAAAACTGAAAACACAGAACACATCTAGTCTCCCCTGACCCCACTGTAGTTTTCCAGACTATAACTTCTTCTCCACAGGTAACATTTAGAGTCCTCAAGTCTGTATTTGTGAAGTGTATTGTTTTCATATTTTGAGTGTTGGACTCCTCCAACAGAAATGTACAGTAACAGAAACTTAAGCTGAGTAATGGTTTATAAGAAAGAGTGGCTGTTTCAGCTTGGTGTTTCCTGTGTTTGTGTACACTTTCACCGTGCTTTCTTCCAAAACCAGTTACAAACTGCACTGAGTACAGGCAAAGTTGCTAAACTGTTTGTTTTCTGTTGTCAGCTCCCCTGTAATGAAATGCGTTGGGTTGAAGGATGTGCATTTGCACATGCCAGAACTTTTGCAGCTAGTTCTGATTATTTGTAATAGCCCCAAGTGGCACCTGATCTAATTTAGTGTGAATTTTAGTGGCGAATCACGTTTGAGTGGGCAGTGTTCTTGCGGAGTGCCTCGTTATAAAAGGAAAGAAAAAAGTTGAGATTTCTGGTTAGTCATACATTAATGATGTTTTAAAAGGAAGAAGTAGTTTCTTTGTTGTACATTAAGATGATCTCTCTCTCGATAGTTATAAAGGAGTTTCAAGAGTATGTGGAACCTGAAGAAGGCTACCAAGGATCACCACAGAGAAGAGGCCCTTCCTCTGGCCAGGACGACGAACATGTTTCTTTGCCACTCGGAGAAAACGTGCTGACTCACAACCTCGGAATTCCTGTGCTGGTAGTTTGTACAAAAGTGAGTTTCTAGTTCTATTTGCCACTAGAGAAAACTTGAACTGCTTTTTTTTAATAGAAGGTGTGCTTTACACAGATGTGCAGAATGATTCTGGTTTGACAGTAAATGTATTTAGTACAAAAGTAAGTTTCTGCCATCAGCGTCAATTTTTAGTATTGGTCAAGGGTAATGGCATTATCAGTTATATGTTAAATGCTTTATAGTTTGATTTATTGGTGGCATTTTAAATCCAAAGGCTCGAAGTAAATATGATTTTTGTGTAATATTAAGGAGAATGTATTAGTGATACTTTTTCTGGTTGTGTTTTTCTCCCTTTCTGCCAGTGCGATGCAGTGAGCGTGCTAGAGAAGGAGCACGATTACAGAGAAGAGCACTTTGACTTCATTCAGTCACACATCCGTAGATTCTGCTTACAGTGTATCCTTCCCTGTTTTGAGGAGATGTGCTGTAATCTGGAAACAAGAAATATGTTTTGGCATTGAATTGCAGATAAAGTTATTTGATAAATTGCACTTCAAGATTGCTTGGTATTTAGTTATTTACTTTGTAGTATTTGTTGTTTTGACAGTGTCAAGAGATGCATAAAACTTTGTATAACTCTTAAATTTGTACGGGACTTGAGACTTTGGTTCCTCTACAAAGATTTATCTTGCATTTTGTGAGGTTGTTTTTCTTGGTTTTCCTCTTGGAACTTGCAGTTCCCGAGTACACCTGAGATATCAGGTGTCTGTTAAGTTAAATGCCTGGGAAGGCAGCTGGCTTTTGTGTATGTCAAAGAAAAGTATCATGAGTTTTCACCTGTTATACCTTTTCCTTCTTTTCCCTGAACACTGAATGGCTATGGGTTTTGCCCTGAACTACTTCTCAGAGTTAGGTCTAGTAGATTCATGGCCATTAGCTCCAGTTTTGAAATTCTTAACTGTCATTTAAAACCTGTATCTTACCTGGTTTTCCTTAAACAGATAATCAGATGGGGCTGCCTTGATTTATACATCAGTTAAGGAGGAAAAGAACCTTGATTTGTTGTATAAGTACATTGTACATAAAACATACGGTTTTCAGTTTACCACACCTGCCTTAGTGGTAGAAAAGGATGCAGTTTTTATGTAAGTCACCTGCATAAGCCGCATGGATTTGGATTGTTTTCTGTTAAGCTCTACATTTCATATACTGTTTATGTAAAAATGACTTGAATGGTTTGTGTTGTTCAAAAGCTTAGTATGAAAATATTCTGAAATCCTTAATCAGAGATGCAAATTAGTGCACGTTACTTGGCTTACTTGACTCAAAGTACCTGAGGTTTTTGGTAGCTTTGGAATGTCACTGAGAGTTGGGACTGACCTGTGATAAAACTACCTTATAAATGATCTCTGTGGAAGTGCTTTTTGTGACTGAAAAGTCAAAGCTTTCCTTCTTTTTATAGACCTGCTGGTTGGGACAATGAAAAGAAAATTGCCATTTTACATGAAAACTTCACAACGGTGAAACCAGAAGATGCGTATGAAGACTTCATTGTAAAACCTCCTGTAAGAAAGGTAATAAGGAGTAAATTCTTCCCTGCCTCCCTGAAAAATAAGTCCAGTTTGCTTGGAAGAGTAGTAAGAACTATTAATATAGAAGAACTCCAAATCTAAATGTGATTTTTTTTTTTAAATACACGTATGAAACAAGCTTTCATTTGCCAGTTGTTCAAGATACTGCAAGCAAACAGAGAAATCCATTCTCTGTAGTGAATGAAAAGCAGTTCAAAAATATCCATTTCACATCAACTTTTTTGCTCATTTGGGGCAAAATTGCTTTTTGAAAACTGCAAATGTTGCTGTAGAACATCCGCGGCTTACATGTACGCACACATGGCGTTGAGGTTACTGTGTAAAGGCAAACCTTGTAGAAGAGGAGAGTGTTTCACTGTTGCATTAATATAGTATTGACAGATTTCTTAATGTAAGGCAAGAGCAGTAAATAATCCGTGTAAATTCTGTATATCGCTAATTCTGTGAGTGTATGCACTCTGAAACAGGATATGCGTAAAATGGATAATTATGAGTAAAATTGTATTCTACTCTGTATCAGAAAGCTTCTTTTACAACTGTGTTACATACTTAATGTTTTCTGCTCCGGACTCAGTGTTCAGAAATGGGAAGAGCTGTTTGAAGCTTTCATGGAAGGTAAAGGTTTGATCCTGCTGTTTGTAGCTCGTGGCTCTTGGAGGCAATAGTCGTTGTCTGATAGCAATGTTAGGATCCCTGAGAGCTGATGTAGCAATGTTAGGATTCATGAGAGCTGATGTAATGCCTTTGGCGTCTGAAAGGCTGAGCGCCGTGCCTTGTGGACAAGGTAATCTCAGGTCTTTGAAGAGGTGCTGGCGAGATTGATACCTAAATCAAAAGATTAATGTGGCTGCTTAGCAAGTGCTCATCTTTCTAAGGGGATGCCCAGAGACAGGCATCAGTGCCAGTCTGCTCTACTCGCTTCCAAGGGTTTTGTTCTGTGACAACTTCTCTAACATCACTGCTCTCTTAAATGTGGGATACTTTCTTCACTTTTTTTTTTTTTTAAAAAAAAGAATGGTATTAAAAATTTGCCTCTTTTTCTTCCCTTTTGATAAAAACATAAAAGCAGTAATTTCAGTTTTTACTTCTAATAACAAAATATTTTGTTCAACAGTTAGTCCATGATAAAGAGCTGGCAGCAGAAGATGAGCAAGTATTTCTTATGAAGCAGCAGGTAAGAATGGAAGGAAGAGATAGGTCCTTACTAAGGTCGGTCTCACTTTAAGTTTTCCATTGTTATTGTCCTCAGATTTTTTGTTCCTCACTTAATTCACTAGATAGTCACTTCAGCATTGCAAATTCAGGTGTCATTGTGGAATAAGGCTTTATTTTACTAAATAGGAGTAGAAAATATGGCCACTTATCTTTGAAGTTTGGAAGGAAAATATGCAGGGAACAAAACTTACCTTTCAAGTGAGAAGAGCAAGAAGATAACTTGAAATTTATAATACAGATGTGTTGATCCATAAAATACAAATACTTGTACAACTTCACTTCTTGGCACTGCCGTTTTCTTACAGTCAGAGACGTAAAGTACTTCAAGGTGTCAAATCTGGCTTTGCTATATCTTGTTAATTTTTTTTTTTTACTACTTTGTCATTTTAAAAACCTCATAATGTATAGTTGACTATAAATACAGAGGTTACAGGTTTGGGCATCTATCGTTCTGGCTTATAGTTCTGAAACAGCTGTGTAAGACAAAGGGTTGAAGCTTATTTTACTTGAACTGTCTTCCAGTGGTTAAGTCTAGAAGTATATAAATGTCAAAGAGGAAACATCTTTCCAACATAGATGTTGAAAAAACTATCAAATGAATGAATGTTAGTCAGCTTTGCTGTAGTTTATTCCTTCATATTTTCTGATGTATATTTAATATTCTTAATGTGTTGTTTTTGCAGTCATTCCTTGCCAAACAGCCAGCAACGCCTACAAGAGCATCAGTAAGTAGATCCAAGAGAAGAGTAGGAGGTGTTTTGTTTCCTTCTAGGGAAGAGGGAATGATTCTAAACTGTAGAGGTTTGTTTTGTAAATGTAGAGTACATCATCTTCCCAAATGTCTGAAAGTAAATTTAAAAAGAAGTGACAATGTTTTAAAAGGTTGCTTCCAAATTGATTAATTCTAATTCAAGGTGGATACATAGAGATATCTGATATTTATTGAACTGAAAATTTCCTGCAGTGGTGTGTCCTTTCTTGTAGTAGAGGCACAGGCCCAAAATAAGTGGTGGTGTGTTGTTTGGGTTTTTTTCCCCAGTGTGCATGCATTACAGTACCACGATAGAGGTTTAAAAAGTGGTTTATATGTGATGTAATATTTGCTTTATGTAACTGATTTGTGTGACATGGACTTTCTTTTAAGGAGTCACCTGCAAGAGGCCCCGCAGGATCCCCAAGAACTCAAGGCAGAGCTGGTCCCGCCAACGTACCCAGTGCCTCACCAATAACATCAGTTAAGAAGCCAGATCCAAATATTAAAAGTATGAATAAGCATTTTACTGTTTTTAGCATGTGATATTTTCCTTAAAAAGAAAATCCTCTTTGGTAGGAAGATTTTGGAATTTATGCACTAATAGTGTCGTTAGTTTAGTAACAGGAATGAACTTATGATATGGCTTCAGGTTTGATTTACTTTTTTCTTTTTTTGACTCACCCAACAAAGTTCTATTACTGCCAAGTGACCTGACAGAGTTCCAATACCTTATTTCCTTAAGTTGCTTAAATACTTGTCTTATACAGTGGTTGAATTCTTAGAGTGGGAGCTGCTTTATAACTACATGCCACATTATACTTCATATCCCTTACTCTGGATTCCACAGTGAAACCTGTTCTACTAAACCCTCTCTAGAACGTCGTTGTTATTAGTACATGAAGTAGCTTGGAAATTACACCCTTTCCCTTTTCTCAGCCCTAAGGTGGAGCACCAGGTGATTAAATTCTTTCCTTTTTCTCTGTGCTTTAAGAAAGATGGCGGAGCGAATATTGGTTTTAATGACACACTGCAGTGTGTCACTTAGTAGATAAAATACTCCTGCAGTTGTGGATCGTGTCTCATTGCTGTGTGTCCGAGTTTGGATTTATGAAAAGTAACGTGTGCTGAAATGACTGTGCAGTTTGTTAACGGCCTTATAAATCTTTGAACTGCACATCCATGCTTTGTTTCTTGGCTTCTACAGTTTGAAAAGGCTACAAATATTTAGATTAAATTTTTGTGCCCTTCTTCGTCCCCCATTCCAGAAGAGCAGAAGTATGTTGTCAGTCATCTCTGGCTTTGCCAATGAGTGCAAAGGACTTGTGTCTTTAAATTGAGCAAGGAGAGACTTTCTCATATGTGAGGTTTAGTTCATTCATTGGTAAGAGAGTTATGTATGTATGTATGTAAAAAATAACTTCTGTCATTTACCAGCAATAACTTTTCTGCCATATATCTGTTTTTCTTTTTTTTATGTAGATAACGCTGCAAGTGAAGGTGTCTTGGCTAGTTTCTTTAACAGCCTCTTGAGCAAAAAGACTGGCTCTCCTGGGAGTCCTGGTGGTGGAGGAGTGCAGAGTACAGCCAAGAAATCAGGTACTGACTTGCTATTGCAGGCTGGTTTGTGTGTTTTTGATCTTTTATGTGACTCACAGTGACCCGACTGTGTCTGTGAACAAAGAAGTGACAAGCCTTGACGGGTGGCAGGGCCAAAATGGGCAGTGTTCAAAAAAGAACTGAACTATTGCAATTTCACAACTCCGGGACTTCTCTTAAGCCTGTTATAAGTTGATTCTTCAAGTGAAGTTACACTGCTGGGCTGTAAATAATATTGGAGTCTTGATCGTGTTCAGAAAGTGCTGGGGTTTTTTTTAACTCTAGAATTCCTTCCTTTCTTGACACTTGCGTGTTGCTTGAAGGAAATGCAGTTCATTGGGTTTGCATTGGAGTTTCGAGTCAAACTATTGAAATCTCTCTGATGTTCAAGTTTAAATGAATTGCTTCTTGTACTGGCTTGAAGTTATTCTCTCAATATTTAATATTTTATTGTGATGAATAACTGATAACACTGATCATGTGAATTTGTCCCATGTATGTGCCTGCAGCTGCATCGTGTGAGACATTTGCTGATAGGTTATTGCGCTGGTTTAAGTGGAAATGCAAGAAACCCATCGGAACGCTTTGTGCCAACCCAAAACTCAGTGTTGTGAAATGTGTGGCTGTTCCACCCGCTATTAGAAATCTACTGCTTTGATTATTTAGCTTTTTCTTTTTGATATTGGTGTTCCCGTCAGACTTAAGTGCAGGATCTTACCTTCAGGAATTATTTCACTACTGAATTATCAATAGATATTCTACTTCTGATTTATGAAATGATATAAAATTCAGTGATGATGCCAAACACATGGGTTCTGATGCTTAGAGGCAAGAGTTAAAGGCCCAGGCATTCTGAACTGGGAATGAACGATATTTGATACCAACCAGAGTGATGATATTGCTGGTAAGACAACCAGAGTGATTGTTGGTGTTTGGGTATTTGAACTGAAACTATTCCTGGAGAGTGAAAATAAGGAATTTTTGGGATTGGTTTTGTAGGACGTTCTGTGCTCTGAAAGCTCGGAAATAGCTAGGACTTGACTTAACGGCAAGTCAAGATTTTGTTGGGTTTTTTTTTGCTTTAGCATGATGAATTCTGTAATTTATCTTTATTAAATTTCTTGCAAAGATAACAATAAAATAATTCTTTGTGAGATGTTACATATACAATAGTATTGTATCTACACTATAAAAATATTAAATGGATTCTTTATTAATCCATTTAAACACTGAAAGGTGCCCGTGGCTCCATCAGGTACAGCACCGTGCTGTTGCTGACCACAGTGTCATCAAATTAACTGTTATAGAAATAGGACTAGAAATAATTTCAGACTTTATTTCACTCTCTATCTAAAGCAGAATCAGTTAGGGAGTTCCTGGCCAGCACAGAAAAAGCAAAACAAACTCTCAAGTAAAGGGTGTGATGTCATCAGTCCAGGAAGCCTGTGTCAGTACTTAATATTTCAGTTATTTTTCTCTTGTACAATCAGTGTTTCTTAACCTCAGTACTATTTATCTGGGTTGAGTGGAGACAGGGATCAGTGTAGCCCCTTTGTCTTTCCAGCAGTCTTTTGCATATTTACAACGTTTTACCCTCTGTGACTTTTGTCTGGACTACAAAAAGTCACTTCTCTCTCACCAGGAGTGTTTTTAATGGCTCTGATAGCTGTTACTCTTCTCCTCTGGACTACGGGTGACCTCTCTCTTCCAGTGCTCGGAAATGAATGCAGTGCTTCAGACAAGGCTCTGTCTGCTCTAAGTAGGGGTTATTTAATCTTACACATTGTGCTTCTATTCAGATGTCTCAGCATGGTGCTATTTTTTTTTCATCTGTGAGATATTGATTGGGATTCGTTATAATGATACAGCCGGTTTAGTACAATTCCTGCCTCCTGGGAGGAATTTTTCTAGTCTGTATTAAATCACCTTAGTACTTCAAAAGGTTGTATGTTTCCTTTATCATTGTTTTCTATTCTGTTATTATGTACCACTTTGATAATCTGTCGAAATACCTTTTTACGTCCAATCCTCTCCTTCAAATCCTTTGTAGTCCCTTCAGGCATGCTTGCCTGCGTATCCGATATCCTCAACAGCTGGACAGGGTGGATTGCTGTATACAAGTATTGACTAGTACTCTGGATAACTAATGGGTAACTGCGTGCGTTACATTCTTTTGAAATACCAAGGCTGTGTTTTTTCTAGCTGATTTATATGAAAGTTATGCAAGATGTGATATCAACCACTCTTCCCTTCTCCACAGGACCTGTTATCCTGTCATAGAACAAAATTTGGTTGGCTTGACAGAACTGGTTGGTAACAGATCCATGTTGATTGTTGTGCTGGTAGGCTGTTCGTCAGCACCTAAATCATAACTGCAGTTCCTGGAAAAAAAATAATAGAGTAGAAACTAATTAGTCTCTAATGGTCTTACTCTTTCCTCTCTTGTCTTCTAGAACGTGATGTACCTTTCAGGAGTTTCAAAGATAACCAATGGCTATGTCTAACTTTTTTTTTTATTCCATGTGTCGGCATTAACTTCTAACTTAGAGTATTTCTCACCTGAAGCATCTAGAGACGGCAGTCGTGTACCTTCTGCACATTCTTGTTTTGTTAGACTAAATTAAACAAGCTGTCTTTCAGTCTTCTGTTAGACATTGAGCTGTTTTCCCTACTAGTTTTTTCTTCATCTGCTCCCATCGCTGGCTTATCTATTCTTGAACACTGGTGATGACAATTGTGTGCAGCACTGCAGATGTATCTCATGGGAATCCCTTTCTTTGGTGGAAGTACTTCTCCTCAGTGATCTCTGGATTGCAGTCGGCTTTTCTTGGCTGCGTCAAGTTGGCAGCTCATGCTTGTTCCCTGACTTTCGGAACAGAACAATAGGCTTTCAGGCACAAGAGAATATCCCTGTTCCTTCTTGGCTGTTGTGTTCACAGCTTACACCCAGCCAATATAAGGTTAAACTTCCCTCAGAAGGTAAGGGCTCTCACCATTGGGATCCGAAAAGCTCTTTTTGAGTTTATAAGGTAACTGGTGATAACAGGAAGGATTACTCGCTCTTTTATGGAAGAGTTGAGGAGAATGTCTTGAAGAAGTGTTATTTACGGCAGCGTATGTGAGTAAATGTCCTGAAATGATCTTCGTGGACATTTTAAAATGCCTAATCTAAACTGTTAAGAGAGTCCTAATTTTTAGGAGGTTGACACTAAAATTATTTGCCTTTAAAGAGACCGTTTCCTTCTCCTGCAGCTGTGAATGTCGCCTGGTTGAGATGTTGAGGTTCTGTCACAGGTAGAGGGAGATGTTGTGAATCTCAACATATTGGGCAGCCCAATAAGATTGGGGTCTGTGTCGTTAACTCTTACTTGCAGGAACTCCCTCACTTGTGCAGATGCTGCAATGTCTCTTCACCTGCCTTATTTGCATTTGTATTTCTAAATTTCCTTCTTCCCTGCGTAGAGGATGCTATTTCAAAGAACTTCAGGTGGTAGTTCCTGTCCTGGATTTTTTTCTCCACATGGACTCCTAGACTTAAAGGTGCTTTGTTTATGTCCACAGGAGGACTCATGGAGATTCTAAGCTTTGCTTTCACCCTTTTATTGTTGTGCAGTAGGAAAAGAACTCGGGTTCCCTGCTCTCACTCTAACTCAGGAAGAAGAATACATACAGTTGTATAGCGCACATCTGATCGAATGAGGCCATCAGTATCCTTGACAATTTTTTTGTAGGGAAGCCGAGAGAAAGTGTCTAGTATCAATGTCATTTATAATGGAGGGAAAGTTTTTATCTTCTTAGAAACAGCTCCTTCTGTTTCTTCTTTGAAAGGTGCTCGCCTATGCCGATGGGTTATGAGGAAGGGTGTAAACCTGCATGTCACTGAACAGCTTAGCAACCCCTTTCTAGTCCGAGGTAGCTGCAGGAGGCGGGTGCTTGGTGTTATTTTGGAGCCTTGAAGATCCAGTTCATCTAGCATAAAAAAAGGCTACTGTTTTTTGTTTAGACCTACTTTTGTTTGAGGAAAGATTTTGTGTGGGTTTTATTGTTTTAGGGTTTTGGGTTCTTTAACTCCAAGGTTCCATTAGGATACATGTAAAGTGCTTTGGATTGTCAGTTATATTACAGTTAGTATATACAGTTAGTATATAATTTTTTAGCTTGGTTTAAATACTCCTGCTTTGAATAGATGCTGTTAGGAGTGCTATGGCTTATGCCTAGTGCTTAAATCTAAAACCTTCATAGTGATTAAAGGTAACCTTTTAACTTGGTTACGTCTTTGTACTTTGGAAAAAAAAAACAAAACACTTAAATCTCTGACAGTCAAATCTTGCCTCCTTAATGTTTTCAGCATGTACCCTGGAAAAAATCCACCTAATATTTCACACACATTTGAGCTGGAAAACAGATGCTTGTTAAATTCTTTGGCTATGTAAGGGAGCTGTACATGGTTATATAATCTACTTTTTGTCTAAAAATATAACTTTTTAATCGTAAATGCTTGTATGCTCTAAGCATTAGAACATATCATTCCAATTTTAATGATTAATTTGTCTGTGGGTTTATAATTTTCAGAATAAGAGAATTAAACTGATTGCTCAGAAAATTGTTAAAAAGTTTTGAGTCTAATATAAAACGTAAGATACGCCTTTCCGTGAGCTACTTCAGCGTGTCTGTTTCCAATTGAAGTCCTTTTGAAATGCCTGCTCTGAGATATTACATGAATATGCAATTCATGTCCTCTTTTTTACAGGAAGCATCATCTGCAGACACAAGAGTTTTTCCTGTTAGTTGTTTAATATTAAAAACGCAGCAAGTATAAGCGTGACCGAACAAATGAGATTTTTGTAGCAGGTGTCCTGTGTACCTTGGAAAACTTGTGGTTAAAATCTAGCTTTAAGTAAAACCCTTGCTGTCACTGCTAGTAACAGAATTTATAGAAGGTTCTAGATGTGGTTGGTTTTAAAAGTTAGTTGCTGTAAAACATATATTGGATATTTGTGTGCTTTATGCTGCTGTGTAATTCCGTGTTTCATTACTTTGAAGTGAATCAAGCCTCAGTATTTAGCAGTGTTTACGGAGATGTTATCTTGAGTTGTGTCAGCCCCTGTCTTCTGGGGTAGGTGGCGAAATAATGAGAAATTAAATAACATAGTCATATAAAGGTGATTTTATGAACACTTATCTTCATTAGTTAAAACGTTTCATTGACATGAGATTGCTTTAACCTTGTCTTTCTTCTTTTTAGGACAAAAACCAGTTTTGACGAATGTTCAAGAGGAATTGGATAGGATGACTCGCAAGCCAGACTCTATGGTAACAACAAACTCTCCTCCAACAGAGAACGAAGCTTGATAGCGCATAAAAAAATGCATATGTAAATGACCAAATAACTATGTATATTGATCTGATAAGACCAGGAATTTTCTGCTATGGCAGATGCTATCAGTTTTCTCGGGGCAGGGGGAATGAGCTTACTCCGTCATTGCCTTGTCCCAGTAAAAAGTGCACATTCAGGAAGTTTGCATATAAAATCCCTCTGTATAAGATAACCATTTAGAGTTTATATAGGGCAATTCTTTTGGTTTTGGAGGTAAGCAGGTGCAGCTGCGTTTCCTGTGGTGAAGAACACGGAGAAGCAAAATGGAGAATTCTTATTCAAATACGACTACTGACTGTACACAAGGCAAGAGAGAGAAATGAAATCCTCTTTCAGAGTTACTGGAATTGGCTACTTGTATGTTTGCAAATGCATTATGTACTTGGAAAGATGATGGTGGTGGTGCAACGGCATAAACGAGGTGAAAGAGCCTAGGTGGGGAGTGGAGCCCCAAAAGGGGAACAGGTTTGGGACAGTGAGAAACCAGAATGTTGGATTGACTGGAGAGGAGCAATGTTGCTAAACCCTGTTTCACATAGGGTAAATAATCACTGCTTAAAAAAGACTACTTTAAGTTGGGGAATTCCAGGCCAAACACTAAGCATCATGGGAATTTATTCTTGTTACAAATCTTGTTTTAGTTTTTAAAAGAGTCGAAGAGTGTGGATGCCCTTTCTGGTCTAGCTGACAAAGGGAGAAACGATAATTTGTTTAGATCCAAGTGCCTGGCACAGTGTGTGATGTGTCTTTAGAAGGTGCTTGAACTTATTGTGCACTGTAGTACGAACAGTCACTGTTTGGTTTTATTTTAAAATCAGTAGTTCGGCGATTTGTATTTAATTTTAAATCCTGTTTTCTGATAGCTTCTGCCTTTTTTTACGCCGAGAGGCTAGCCTGTGAAGAATGGTGGGTGACGTATCATTTTCCCAAAATGAAATGTGCTACAGAACACTCAGTATTTTTTTTTTTCTTACGTTTTGTAACTAAATATTAGCTACGGAGCTAAAACTGATTCCTGCCTTACACCTGTGGAGTTTTTAAAGAAAGCTTTCAAAGCCCTAGTTCCAACCACAGCTGCTGCAGGTGCAGCCAACTCCTATTCTGAAGGTGACCTAGAAAGCACGAATGTGTACGCGGCGAACATGGTAACTTGGTTTGTGTTTTCTTTAATGTAGCATTTCATTTGGAAAGATGGGTTGCGGTTGTCCCCGTTGCTCTAACGGAGCTGTGTCCATGGTCACATAAAACCATCATTCTGTAAAAACAAATGGAACTGCTATGGTTACTGAAACGGCACTTTGATTTTATATGCGATATGCTTGTTTTACATGTACACACTACCATAAATTAAAAATAGCAAGCATATTCTGTGCTCTTAACGCTGAAGGGAAAAACCACATTTTGAATTACGCAGAGTTTACTTTTTATTGATATGAACTTGTACTAAATCTGATGTCTGGATATAACTTCCCTAATATATATTGTTAGTTAAATATTCAGAATTAGATTGACCACTAACACAGTACTGGATGTTAACTTCAAATCCTATGTTACATCGAGAGGCTGTTCTTGTAAGTCTGTCTAAACCTTATCTAGAAAACTAAGAGTATTTACTTGCCTCTTTGACAAGCATTAACATGAGTATGTTATTTGTGCCAGTTTTTTTTGTTGAAAATATTATATTTTTTTCTTTTTTTTTACCTTTTTTAAAAATAAACGGTATGACCTGAAGTTATACAGTTGTGTAGGCAACCATAAGACTGAGACGGTGGATGGCTGGTGGGTGATGTGGATGTACTCCTGGTGTACTGGGTGCCAGCTGCAATTAGCACACCAGAAGGAGTAATTACACGCTGTCCTACTGACACTGAGACTGAAACATCAAAAACCCTACAGGAAAATGGAAAACTCTTGATGATGATGGGATAGAGTTTGAAAACCTCAGTCTGAAGCTGCATTTTTTTTTTTGTCATCTAACTTGATAAGCACTTTCTCTAGCAATATGGCTAAAATTTAAAATCGAAGTACTTTCCAGCTCTATAAAAATGTTACATGTACTTAAATTGATCAGAACTGATAACGTGTGATAACTTCCCAGCTTTGCAGAAAGATGCTTCTGACAAAACAGAAACAGATCTCCGGTTTCTGGTTGCAAGTGAATGCTCCTAGTTTATTGCAAGGAAGTTGTAAGTAATGTAGCATCCTGTGGTTGCCAAAGTCTGTCAACTTTGGTGAGCTGCACAGTTGTTATTCTGGTGTCTTCAAGCATTGGAACCAAAGGCCAAATTGCAAACAGCCTTTACATTTTCAAGTGAGACTTCATTTTTTTTGCAGATACACTTGTACGGTAAACTGTTTAAACTATTATATGACTATATTTATATGCATTATAGTGACTGCATCTACTGTTCATGTTTAAACTAAGAAAACAAAAGATAAAAGCATTCAACTTGAAGCAAATAGAAAAGTTTTAAGATTGGCCCTCCATAAAAACGCTGTGGTTATGCTGCTTGATTTTAAGTTTGCACTTTTTTTTTTATTGGCATTTTAAAAAAAAACTGTTTAAACTGAACAGAATTTCGTATTTTATTTAATTTAACTACGTTGAAAGTGACTGCTCTGTACATCATGAACTTAACAATATACATGCTGTAAATGAAAGTTCACTGTCCTGTATACTAAGTTTATTGGTTTGTTTTCCAACTTACAATTAGGACTGCAAATGTATGAAACAAACCTTAGTCCAGTTGTATGGCTTTAACCAGGCGCAGTATGCAGTCATGTGGAATCTTGCTTTCTAGTGCTGGCAAAATGAGGACGTCTTTAATTACTGGCTTCAATAAACACGAATCCAGACTGCTTTATGCTGTGCTTTCTCTGTGTTTTCAAGATCACCTTTCTAGAGCTGTTTCTGTGGGAGCAGAGTACCAGCGAGTTCTGTGAAGAGGAGAAATAAGGTGGCTTGTTTCGTTGTGTACCTTGATGGGAGCTTCCTTCTTGGGAATTCTTGCACCTCCTCTCTGGAGTTGCGAGCACGCACCTTGTGCTAGTAAAGCGAAGGTGCTGTAGCTGTGTTAGCAGAGGTGTCCTGGTGACAGCTTACACACAAACTGTGATGCCAGGAGAACTAGTTTTGATGAGAAGTGATGTATTTCATGCATCTGGGGAAATAGTTCTCTGGTTTTCCTAGTTGAGATGTGTACCTTCTAATATATTTTGTGAACTCTTGTATCCAAGCAGAGCAGTGGTCCTGAATTTGCAGGACTAAAAGCCAGCTTACGAGACGCTTCAAGAGTAAATTGCTTGAGTGTGGTGCCGATGCCTCTTCTCTGACAATAGCAAAGCCAAGTTTTCTCCCTCCGATGGGCATTAAAAAGTTCTTCCTGGTAAGCATAGAAGGAGTAGACTGATTTTATTAGGGTTCTACTTGTTTACTTCATCATTACTTTAACTGGATGCTTGTGCATCCCCTGGCATAGATTGCAGTTTTAGTTACTGATGTTTCTTGAGTCGCTCTGCCTCTGAAGTATGAATCAACTAAGCTTTTGATTTCTTAAATATGTGGTTTCTGTAGAAATTAATCCTTGTGAGGCCATGAAACAATTGTCATTTATGATGCTTTATAATGTAAAGGATTAATTTTAGTCCTTTAAGATGGGATTTAGAAAATATATATTTTTTTAATATATGAAGAGAATGACTATATTATGTTAATTTGAGAGACGGCTAAAGGAAGAGTTCATCTTCAGATGTGCTGCAGTTGAAAGTAACTTCCTTCAGAAGGCCTGTAACAGTGGATCAAAAGGGAAGAAAGTCTTTGTAACTCTTAGGTTTTCTTTGCTGTTGCTCAACTGTCTTTTTTTTTTTTTTTTCCCCCCAAAGCAAAATGTCTCCTCCAAAGCAACAAAAAGAGAGGTAATACAGCTTTGGTATGGAAAACATCTTGCTAGAGGCTCTAAGCTACTTGTACAAGTTGCGTCTTTCTCTTCCCAGATGGTGGTGGTAACCCCTCTGGTGCTTCAGCCACGGCAGGATTTTGTTAGGGAATGAACTGCTTGGATAATAACCTTTGCTTGAAATCATCAGTTGAGGAGTCTTTGTATTTCAAACACATACAAGGGAAAGGCTGTAGTTTATTAGGTTGTTACTGATGACCTAAACCAGACTCTGGTTGTCTGGATCTGTATGTATGGCTGCATCAGGTATATAAATAGGGTAGTTAGTACCCGGAGCAGAACTTGTCTGTTGTTATCAATAATATAGTCAGAGGATAGAGGCAGTTTAATTCCAAAAGCACACTTTTGCTGGAATGCAGTTCCCCCTTCAAGGAAGCATTGACATAAAACTTGCAACCTGTTCCACTACAGCCTTTATAATATTTGATAACTATTTCTCTGATCCACTCCTATTGTGTGGAGAAGATAACGTTAAGCACAAACAATTAAGAAAGCCAAGAGTCTGAACCGATGCTTTGGGACACCACGTGGCTCTGGTTTCACAACCATCTGAGACTTCAACAGTCAAATGTCACTGTGGTTTATGAACAGCCATCGCATGTGAAGGGAGTTGCAGAAGTGCAGGTGAGGGCAGAATTGGTCTTAGAATGATTTATTTTCTCTGGAAAAGTGAAACAAAGCAAGCTCTGACTCGCATATGTACCTCTTGGCGTTCAGATGCTTTAAAAAACCTCAGGGAAGTTAATTTTCTTGGAAGCGCTTTGCAACCGACTGTATAAATGTGGCGTTACCATGCTTCAGAGTCATGCATGGCTCCTTAAATCTGGTGTAAACTGCTTAGAGGAAAAGATGAGTAGTGCTAGCACCATAGCCATTTCTTATGCCAAATGCAGCAATGCACCTGAGGATGTGGTGCTGACCCTGTTTAGAAGTGACTGCAAAAGATTTGCCTTGTCTAAGTAAGTTGATGGGTAGCACTGTTGCCTTCTGAAAGAGCTCTGTGATCCCTTTGGTTTATGTTCCAGTACTCGGCGTCGCAGACTTGAATAACTGCTGAGGTTATATTGAAACCACACTCTTGGTTACATGCAAGAGGTCTGTAAGATAATGGGGTAAACAAGGGAAGCAGTTAATTTTCTCTGTTGCCTTTGTTCCGTGTGGCAGAACCTACATTGCTAGTTGCAATTTTTAGCTGCGGAAAAAGATCCTTGACTCCCCTCTCCCTGCTAATTTTAATTAGGCTTTGTTGAAAGTTTCTAGAGATGAAACGTTCCAGGTCCAGAAGGTGGCAGACTTGGGATTGGTGCCTGTAGGTAGTGCTGCTCGCTGTGCCGTGGCAAGATCCAATACGCCTTGCCTGTGATGTTCCCTTATTTTGTGTTTGCCAGAGTGGGTTTTGTAGGTGAAGTATCTTTCAAAGAGAGAATTGCTGAATTTTTCCCAAACGAAAAGCAATTTCATTCAATTCAAACAGTTGTATCTGTGCACAAGAGCCAAATTGGGTGTTTGAAATATTCGATTTCTTTTCAGCCTGATTGTTGATTAGTGAAAATATTGGTAGGTGTTTGTGTGTAACGCTCATTGTAGCTTTATGATGAGTGTAAAAATGTCAGACTTGACAAATGCTTAAAAACAAACAAGCAAAAATCCTTCAAAATATGCCAGACAGGTGTTTGCAAGTAAAAGCTGCTGGGAATAATCCTGCAGTAAAATATTGAAGTTCTTAAGGAAGGGAAATGCACAATTGTAAATTGTAAATCTTACCAGACTGACAGCATCTCAAAAACCAGGGACTTTGTGAAATGACAGCATTAGAATTGAGTTTATTGATGGAACGGGGGGAATAAGACCACTGAGAAGATAATGGATGGAGGTGGCTAATGAGGCTCAGACCAGATCAACTCTGTATCGCTCATTGGTCTGTTAGTGTGAGGAATTGTCAGGGCAGAAGGCTGACTTGCCTGCACTGTCCCAGGTGACCTTTTTATCTTGCCTTGTGTTGCCCCTTTCTCTCTGGAAGAGCCCAGCCCCCTGACTGTCCTGCACGGCAGCCGGGGGTGGGTGCAGGAGGCCTGAACCAGCTGCAGCAAAGTCACAACATGGTCACAGCGCAAATAGGAGCAGTGGGCATGTGTTGTGGGACGTTATTAATTTCTGTGTAGGCAGAGGCCCGGTATTTAAAGTCTGTCTGGACACAGGTGACACATGGTTTGGTCATGAAGAGCAAACTTCATGTTGCATTCACGTCGAAATGACCATATTGGTCATGTCTTGAATGGTAGGACAAAGGCGAAGATGAGTTTTACTTGCAGTTGTTGGTTAATAAAAACTTATTTACACTGATATAAAAATTGCTAAGTACTATCACATTGAAAGCTCTCTTTTCCAGAGGAATCAAATGAAGTACGTGGTATACTGCCTGTGCTTTGGCTTTATTAGAAAGTGAAGGTGTTCAAGGTGTTCAGGTGGTCTAAAAGACTGTTACTGTGCTGACAGGCAGAGAGGGAAAAAATTCTCTTTTATTAAAGTCCAGTCAGTGACTGCACAGAAAATCTCTTAAATCCAAGACAAAGGCAGAAAGCTGGGGGAGAACTCTTGGCATTTCCAGCCAAACCCAGAATGGGATTTATTGGGCTTAGGTGTGGAGGTCAGTGAGGAGAGAGACAGGCTTTCATCATCTGTGCTGTAATCCCACTGTGGGACTCGACTCCTTCACATCTGACAGCTGACAACATCTTTTGGTGATCTTTGCCAGTTCCTCTTGTGAGGGGCTGGTTTGGAACTAGCAGGTGGGACATTGGCCTTCAATACATGTCAGAGACTGGGGTTACTGAAAAAATACTGAATTCCGTGTGTGTTACACATGGGTTTGTTTTACTGGGAGAAGCACACATGCCCCAGGAAAATATTGGATTATCAGCAGGCAGCTGTGATGAGCAACTGTTAACTTAGCTGTAAGAGAGGGTGTTTTGACTGATACCTGGCTGGGCTGAGAACTTGCCAGGGGAATCGGCAGCATCTAAAATATTTCAAATTTAGCAAAAGCCTGTCAAAATCTCCAAGTCACCCTTAAGCTGAACAGAGTACAACGCAACTGTTAAGAGAATGCTGTCATATTTTGCGTTTGTGCTCTTTCCTGTACTACCCCCTCCTCAAGAATAACATGAATCTTGTGTCCAACCTCCGTAACAAGAAGGATCTCGCAGATAGCTGCCTGAATACTGGTTGTATGAAAATTAGTGGCTTGGTGAAGACGATAAATCCAAAGACTTCCTCTGCTTCAGGTCAGGATTGCCAAGGAAGTTTGGCCAGTTCCTTGGCGAGACGGGCCAAGTGAAAAGTTGTCGGTCTGCACACATGGAACCTGGCACAGCACTCGCTTCCTTTTGCTCGAGCAGTAGTTCAAGGACATAAATAGGAGCTAAGCCTGCTGCGTGTGAAATGGGACCCTTGGGAGGGTGCTGGGTCACTGGGCTCAGTGGGAGCGGTGAGGTGGGGAAGGTGGGAAGAGGAGAGGAGGTCTGCAAGGAATCAGGATTTATTAGTTCCGCTGTGCAGGGCTTTGTAGAGTCGAGGCCGTGCGCCAGGGATGGAAGGCTTGAAATTGTTTTTCCTGTTTAAACAAAGAAAGAAGGGAGAAAACTAAAAGCAAAAAAAATCCCTTGCATGTAGGGAGATCCTTGGAACCAAAGAGAAACTCTGCAAGGGAACGAGCCACATTAGTGAATGAGAAGGTCTGTCTATGGAGAAATGAGTTGCTGTGGAAAAAAAAAAAAGGGATATCTTTGAGCTGTTGTCATTAGCCAATGTTCACAGTGGCTGTAAGTAACCAATTCAGAAGGATAAATAAGAAATGAGCTTTTTGGACAGGTACGATTCCCCACAAGAAGCAAGGGGCCTGGTTGGTTTGGTTGTGTAACAACACATGCAGTATTACAACAGTTGAGGTCAGTTGTTTTCGCTGGCCCGTTTCATCCATGGGAAGGAGGAATGTGGTGAGTGTACTTCATCTTTTTTTTTTTTTAAGCCAGCTAAGGGGCCTTTAAAACTTCGCTTATAAAACACGGTTTATACCATTTCTTGTTCTCCCCTTCAGGTTCCCAGCTCCTCAAAAAACAAAACCCAGCTCTTTTCCTCCAAAGTCTGGCCGTGCCCTACACGCTCTGCCTCTCTCTGTAGTACTGGATCTCGGAGGGGCAGGGTGACCATGCCCCTGCAGTCAGGGGGAAATGGCATTTTCTGACCTACTCTTCGAATCCTGTCTGGTTTCATGGTTTTATTGGAAGACAACTACCTTTTTTCTTGTTTCAGGGCTTTTTTTTTTTTTTACCCCCTCTGTTCCCTGAATAAATGTAGTGCCATGAATAAAATAAACATTGCTGTCAGTCTCTCTGCATATTTTTCAGCATGCTTCATTATACAGGATTCTTTCAGAAGAAATATAACCCCTGGTCTTGGCTGGTTCCCAGCACCATTAAAGGTTCGCTGGCACTTCTCTGAAGAATATGAGGTTTTGCTTCTGTTTTTTATAGAAATTAATTTCACCTCCCTGCTGTGCAGAATGCTGCCTGTCAGCTCAGATGTGGCTCCAGGGTCACCCCAATCTGGCACGTGAGGACAGCAGATGTCCCTAAAAGCTTTTAGAGGTGAAAGGGAGTCAGTGACGACTCCATCAGTGATGAAGGCAGGGAAAAAAAAAAAAAACACAAAACTAGGCCAGTAGATGATACGGAAGGAGATATCGACTTCAATCCTGGAGTGAAAAAAGCGGTACTCTGTGAATGGCTCATTGTTGATAGCGTATAAAGTCATGTTCGTGTCTGCAAAGTAAGGGTCTAACTTGTAACCACAGGGCAGCAACAGGATTCACCAAGGGTCTCTGCTGCTGGAGCTGTACTTTTTGAACTGCGTGAAAAGGCAAAAGAGCCACTTGCTGTGCTGTGTCAGTGTGTGCCGAAAGGAGGGCAAGAGGTTTAACAGGGCCAGAGGCCGGGTCCTGCACTTGGGGCACAACAACCCTGAGCAGCTACAGACTAGGAGAAGTCTGGCTGGAAAGCTGCCTGGAGGAGAAGGACCTGGGGGTGTTGGTTGACAGCGACTGAACAGGAGCCAGCAGTGGCCCGGGTGGCCAAGAAGGCCAATGGCATCTTGGCTTGGATCAGAAATGGTGTGACCAGCAGGTCCAGGGAGGTTATTCTCTGTCTGTACTCAGCACTGGTGAGACCGCACCTCGAGTACTGTGTTCAGTTCTGGGCCCCTCACCACAAGAAGGATGTTGAGGCTCTGGAGTGAGTCCAGAGAAGAGCAATGAAGCTGGTGAAGGGGCTGGAGAACAAGAGGAGCAGCTGAGAGAGCTGGGGGTGTTTAGCCTGGAGAAGAGGAGGCTGAGGGGAGACCTCATTGCTCTCTGTAACTGCCTGAGGGGAGGTTGTGGAGAGGAGGGAGCTGGGCTCTTCTCCCAAGTGACAGCGGGACAGGACGAGAGGGAATGGCCTCAAGCTGCACCAGGGGAGGTCTAGGCTGGACATCAGGAAAAACTTCTCTAGGCTGCCCCTCAAATCAGTCCTTTCTGTCCTCCTCTCTGCTTCCCTTGGTGCTTCCCTCAGCTGCTGGGACTGGGCTTTGGTTCCCAGCTGAGGAACTCTGTTCTCTGTTCTCCTTGTTGCTCTTGAGGTGCCTTTGTGGTCCTGCCCTGGGCTGTTGCCCAGTGCTCCTTTAGCAGCGGTTGGACACGGGGCGATGGGAATAGCTGTGCGGTTCAGCAGCCATCGTCACCAGTTAGAAAGCACCACTCCCCACTGTCCCATCTGGTCTTCCTTCTGCTCAAATTCCATGTCAGAACTTGAAGCTTATTCCTGGTGTACATCGGATTAATTCCTAACCGACTCAGCAAAGTTATTTGCCTGCTTCCCATGCTGCTCATGGCTAGAGAATGGAAGCGTATTTGCTGCACTTAGAGAAGGGACAATTTACTGCACAAAGGCACTTTAAACCACCAGATGTCTTCCTAAAGCAATTTCATTATGAGCTTTTTAGGGTGGGATGTTGGGTTATTTTTTTTTTTTTTTTCCCCGACTGAAAAGCTGAGAAAAAGATTCAGAATTTTTTACATTGAGAAATTCAAGGGCAAAAAAACCCAACAACCCTCCCCTCTGGTGCCAGAGTTAAACTCTAATCACTGCTCAGCTCTCTTGGAATTTGGCAGCGTACCAGGGCTCCTTCCCTTTGGTAGGTCATGTGGAAATACTGGAGCGCTTTCTTAAAGAACCTCTCGGCTCTTTTCAGGTACTTGCACAGCTCAGACGTTCCTGGTAGGGTTCTAATTCCTTTCACGCTCTTAACTACATTTAAGCACCATTCATAATAAGCACCACTCAGATCTACAGAATTTTATGTATAAACATTAAAATACTTCTAAGTGTGTGAAAACTACATAAATGCAGCTTTTAAAATCTCATTTTAAGTTAATATTCATGCTCAGCAGCAACAGAATCACATGTTTTCATCATGAGAATAAGCTGTAATTGTCCTTAGTGAAACAAACCCACAGAAGTCCCCCAGTTTATTAAAGGTTGCGTGAAGAGCTGAGGTGCAAATCGAGCCATATGGGTTGTTTTGTTCAGTTTGATCAGTGATAATATTTAAGATTCTCTTTCCAGTGCTTTTTAAGTTTAAATCACCAGTTGGCTTTAATTTATCGCTGCTGTCCTGGAGATTCTTTCTGAGGGGGAGGATTTGATTCTGTTGAAAGCTGGCTGTAAGAAATACATCTCTGTGATCATGTAGTGGTAGTGGCTGTGAATCCTGCTCTTGGCTTTCCTCTCCTCTGTGCTGTTTTGTCCTTGTTTTCTCAATTCAACAGTATCTTTACCTGGATGTGAGATCCTCTCTGGTGAATTCCATCATCCAATTAGCTTGATATTATGGAGGTGCCTTGTGTGCCGATCACTGACCTGGTGTGCAGCCACACGGTGAAATGGCAAGCTGTGCTTGGAAAGCTCCCCAACTTGTGAAAACAAAGTTATCTGAAAGCAACGTGATCTGCCTCGGATGAATGCAATGACCTTTTTTTGCTGGATCAATACTTTTATTTACATATTAAACGTCGACATTTTTTTTTTCCCCTTCAAGTGCTCCAGAGCATGCTGAAAAGGTGCCGTATCAGGCAAGAAGGTCTGTAAAGGATTCCTTTGTTAAATGTTGGCAGCAACCACCCAAGCCCTTGCCAAGTCTGTCCAGCCCACCCACCCGTCCGGGAGGACGCCAGAAAATCCCCCAGAAGGGCTCGGGGTGGGCACTGAGCCATTTGCCGCACGGAGGGACGCTGCCTGCGCAGACCAGGTTGCCGACAGGGGCACGGTGGCTCCGGATGCAGATAGCGACATCCCGCTGCCCCAGGAGCTGCCTGGACTGTCTGCGAAACCGTGGTCAGTGACACTGTCAACACGCTCACTGGAAACACGCCTCGCAGTTGTTCAAATAGCTCTTTGGGTAGCGCAGGGAGAGCACTTGCTGTGCTTTCCCTGCCCAGGCAGTCGGCTCGCTGGAGATCAGGGGCTTCCCTTGTGTCTGCACTTTGCGACACTCTCGATATGCTCTAACAATTTTGAATCCATTCAGACTTTGTGGCCTCCACTTGATAGCACAAACTGAGCTACTCGAAGTTTGCTGAAGGCTTTGCAGGACGCAGCACCTACACCAAAAAAACCAGAATCAAGGTCTTACCACCTTTTTCTCAGATCATTCAACCATCTCTCCCTTTGTCCTTCATTTGCCTTTTGCTATATTCCCCTTTGATTCTCACAGCCTGATGTGGTTTGGTTGGAACTCCAGAAGATTCATCAAAATAATGGATGTTTCAAAAAATGTTTCTACAACTGCCACAGCAGACCCTCAAACATCTCTATAGGTGAACAGGGAAATCTTGTGTTCCTCAAACAGATGTGGATTCTGGAGTTAAAAGAGTCCAGAGAAGCTCTCCAAAGTGGCAACCACCTACCCATGACATTTCTTGCAAGAAAAGGGCTTTGTGAGATGTCTTATTTCCCAGAGTTATACAACAACTGAAATATGGGACTGTAAAAACCTCAGGTCTGTTTTTTTTCTGTAAAAACCATCATGGCCAGCCCTGTGCCAATGCAGAATTTTCCCCTCACTTTATAGCCTGGAGAAGAGAACGCACTGAGGAGATCTTATAGTGACCTTCCAGTACCTGTAGGGGCTACAAGAAAGCTGGGGAGGGGCTGTTTACAAAGGCTTGTGGTGATAGGATGAGGGGGGATGGGTATAAACTGGAGGGGGGCAGATTTAGACTAGACATAAGGAGGAATTTCTTCACGATGAGAGTGGTGAGACACTGGCCCAGGTTGCCCAGAGCAGTGGTGGCTGCCCCATCCCTGGAGGGGTTCAAGGCCAGGATGGATGGGGCTTGGGCAGCCTGAGCTAGTGGGAGGTGACCCTGCCCATGATGGGAGGGGTTGGAACCAAATTATCTTTAAAGTCCATTCCAACCCAAAATATTCTATGATTCTACGATTTATGATTTCATATTGTTGGGCATTTCATGTGTTCCCAGCAACAGTTACCACCCTCTTCCAGGCCTTGCTCATATTTTCTTTTCCTTCCATTTGCCCTTCACCAAAGGGTGATATTTCTTTTTTGTTAAGCATGTATTCATCTTGCTGGAGGCTCCCAGCCTCTTCCAGCACCAGAAGCTGTGAGAAGACCTCTCTTAGCTGCATACGGTCAGCTGTGTCTCCAGTTAACCAAGAAACGCCTGTTACTGGTAGACAGACCCCAACTCTTCCCCTGGTGTTCTCTGAGTCTCTCTTTCACTTTGCTTCTTAGGGTTGATTGATACAGAGAAAAGATGAAAACAAAGAAAATCTTTTGATGTTCTAAGTCACACATACTGGGCAGAACCCACGAAAAGGAGAAGGAAAGAAAGGGACTTCAAAGAGAACTGAAAGGGAAAGATGAAGCAAAACACAAAGATAACACAAGGCTGATAAGCCTCAGTGTTGGTGGAAACAGAAAACTGTAGTGGTAAGGAGGGCTCGCAGAGGCCACAGGAAAATGCTGGAAGGACTGGTACATGGGAAAGAGAAGGAAAAGTTACAGACCACCAGTGATGGGAACAAGAGCAGAGATCAGGCTGATGGCAGATCACAAGATGCTGAACGCTTGAGTTTCAGCTCACTCTGTGGCTGAAAGCAGTCCCTCTGCCTCTGTGTGCTAAAGAAAACTCCAGCTGCATGTGGTACACCTGTAGGTGCCAGATTATGTTGTGGTAACAAGCAAGAGAAAGGGGGATTTGGAGCCTGTCAAAACTAATCATTTACAGGAAAAGTAAAGGGGCTCCAGGAAAGCTGGGGAGGGGCTGGAGAGGAAAGCTCAGGGAGCACAGGTATAGGATGAGGGGGAACAGTTTTAAGCTAAAAGAGAGGAGATTGAAATGAGATCTCATGAAGAAATGTTTTCCTGTGAGGGTGGGGGAGGCCCTGGCCCAGGCTGCCCAGAGCAGGGGTGGCTGCCCCATCCCTGGAGGGTTCAAGGCCAGGTTGGATGGGGCTTGGAGCCCCTGATCCAGTGGGAGGTGTCCCTGCCTGTGGCAGGGTGTGAGACTGGATGGGCTTTGAGGTCCCTTCCTACAGGGAACTATTCTGTGATTCTATGAACATTTCGCTATTTAAAATTACACTTCAGCATGTTTCCAGTACTGAGGGAAGAACCCTCTGAAGGTTTCCAGTACTGGAAGCACTGTGGGTAGAAATCACAGAGTAGTTTGGGTTAGAAGGGACCTTAAAGATCATTCAGTTCCACCCCCTGTGATGGGCAGGGACACCTCCCACTAGATCAGGGGCTCCCAGCCCCATCCAACCTGGCCTTGAACCCCTCCAGGGATGGGGCAGCCACCACTGCTCTGGGCAGCCTGGGCCAGGGCCTCCTCACTCTGATGGTGCAGAAATTCTTTCTTATGTCTAGTCTAAATCTACCCCTCTCCAGTTTATACCCATTGCCCCTTGTCCTATCCCTACAAGGCTTTATAAACAGTCCCTTCTCAGCTGTGTTGTAGCCCCTTCAGATAGTGGAAGATTGCTGGTTGATGAGAAGCTTGACATGAGCCACCAGCGTGTGCTTGCAGCCCAGAAGACCAACCCTGTCCTGGGCTGCATGCAAAGCAGTGTGGCCAGCAGGGCGAGGGAGGGGACTCTGCCCCTCAATTCTCTGGTGAGACCTCACAGAATCATAGAATCACCAGGTTGGAAAGGACCCACAGGATCATTGAGTCCAACCATTCCTACCAATCACTAAACCATGTCCCTCAGCGCCTTGTCCACCCGTCCCTTAAACCCCTCCAGGGAAGGTGACTCAACCCCCTCCCTGGGCAGCTGTTCCAGTGCCCAATGACCCTTTCTGTGAATTCTTTTTCCTAATGTCCAGCCTAAACCTCCCTTGACGGAGTTTGAGGCCATTCCCTCTCGTCCTGTCCATCTCATCTGGATTATTGTGCCCAGTTCTGGAATCCTAGAGATGGAGCTGTTGGAACGGGCCCGGAGGAGGCTACAAGGATGATCTGAGGGCGGGAGGACAGGCTAAGAGTTGGGGTTGTTCAGCCTGGAGAAGAGAAGGCTGCGGGGAGATCTTACAGAGACCTTCCAGTACCTCAAAGGGGCTACAGGAAAGCTGGAGAGGGACTTTTTACAAAGGCTTGTAGGCATCGGACTGGAGGCAACGGGTGTCAACTGGAGAGGGGCAGATTTAGGCTAGACATAAGGAGGAATATATGGAAGAATATAGAGAGAGGTTATTCTCCCCTGTACTCAGCACTGGTGAGACATCACCTCGAATCCCGTGTTCAGTTCTGGGCCCCTCACCACAAGAAGGATGTTGAGGCTCTGGAGCGAGTCCAGAGAAGAGCAACAAAGCTGGTGAGGGGGCTGGAGAACAAGAGGAGCAGCTGAGAGAGCTGGGAATGTTTAGCCTGGAGAAGAGGAGGCTGAGAGGAGACCTCATTGCTCTCTACAACTACCTGAGAGGAGGTTGTGGAGAGGAGGGAGCTGGGCTCTTCTCCCAAGTGACAGGGGACAGGACAAGAGGGAATGGCCTCAAGCTCTGTCAGGGGAGGTTCAGGCTGAACATTAGGAAAATTTTTTTCACGGAAGGGTCATTGGGCACTGGCAGAGGCTGCCCAGGGAGGGGGTTGAGTCACCTTCCCTGGAGGGGTTTAAGGGACGGGTGGACGAGGCGCTGAGGGACATGGGTTAGTGACTGAAGGGAACGGTTGGACTCGATGATCCAGTGGGTCCTTTCCAACCCGGTGGTTCTGTGGTTCCATGCATTTCTTCGCCGTGAGGGCAGGCTGCCCCGGGCAGCTCTGCCTGCCGCATCCCTGGGGGTGTCCAGGCCGGGCTGGCCGCGGTTGGCTCCGCTGGGGCGCGCGGCGCTGCCCGTGCCCGCGCCGGGGCCGCAGCGGGATGGCGCCCGCGGTCCCCGCCCCCCGGGCCCAGGCCCCGCCCTTTCCGGCGGTGTCGGGGCGGGGCGGAGGAGCGGAGCGGCCGGGGCCGGGGCCGGTCCCCGAGCCCCGCAGCGATGCTCCCCGCGCCGCGCTGAGCCCCGACGGCGCCATGAGGAGCGGCGACGACCTGGAGGGTTTCGACGGCGAAGCGTCCAGCGCGTCCATGATCTCGGGCGCCAGCAGCCCCTACCAGCCCACCACAGAGCCCGTCGCCAGGCGCCGCGGGCTCGCCGGGCTGCGCTGCGACCGCGGCTACCTGCGGAGCGCCCTCGGCACCGCCAAGCTGGCGGAGGTGGTGCGTGAGGGGAGCGGGACGGGGGGGGCGGACACCTAGACCTACCGGGAGGAGGAGGAAGGTGAGGGAGGACTGGACACACCGCGAGGAGGAGGAGGAGGAGGGTGGGGGGGGATCTAGATCTACAGGGAGAAGGAGGAAGGTGAGGGAGAACTGGAGACACCGCGAGGAGGAGGGTGGGGGGACGTAGATCTACCGGGAGAAAGAGGAGGAGGGTGGAGGGATTTAGATACACTGGGAGGAAAGGGAGGAGGAAGGTGAGGGACCTAAACCCACCGGGAGGAGGAGGGAAGAAGGTTGGGGGGACCTAGACCTACTCGGAGAAGGAGGAAGGTGAGGGGGAACTGGACACACCGCGAAGAGAGGGAGGAGGAGGGTGGGGGGGGACCTAGATCTACAGGGAGAAAGAGGAAGGTGAGGGGGAACTGGACACACCGCGAGGAGGAGGAGGAGGGGGGGGGGGGATCTAGATCTACAAGGAGAAGGAGGAAGGTGAGGGGGAAATGCACACACCGCGAGGAGAGGGAGGAGGAGGGGGGGGGGGGATCTAGGTCTACAGGGAGAAGGAGGAAGGTGAGGGGGAACTGGACACACTGAGAGGAGGAGGAGTGTGGGGGGACCTAGATCTACCGAGAGAAGGAGCAGGAGGAGAAAGGTGAAGGGATCAGGACGCACTGGGAGGAGGAGAAGGCAGGTGGGGGGCAGCTGGACATACCGGGAGGAAGAGGAGGAAGGTTGGGGGGACCTAGACCTACCCGGAGAAGGTGGAAGAGGAGGAGGAGAGTGAGGGAGACCCAGACCCACCGCGAGGAGGAGGAGGAGGAAGGCGGGGGGCCCGGCCCCACCGGGGCATGGGGGGCGCGAAACCGGCCTGGAGCCCGTCGGGAGGAGGGATCCAGCCCCGTACCTGCTGGAGGGGTCACACCTGGTGCCCCGGAGCCACCGGGGATGGGGGGACCCGGCCCCGAGCCCGCGGGGCTCCCCGGGTCGGGGAAGGAGCCCCGGAGCCTCTCCCCGCCATGTCCCGCTGGTCCGGGGCCGCCGAGACCAGCAAACCTGCAAAATCGCCCCGTGTGAGGGCTGCGCTGCGGTGCCAGGGGCTGGGGCGTGTGGGGCTGAAAGAGGGAAGATGGGTATGAGAGCTGAGGATGAAACGTTTCCCTGTGAGGGTAGGGAGGCCCTGGCCCAGAGCAGGGGTGGCTGCTCCATCCCTGGAGGGGTTCCAGGCCAGGTTGGATGGGGCTTGGAGCCCCTGGTCCCGTGGGAGGTGTCCCTGCCCATGGCAGTGGGTGGAACTGGATGATCTTTAAGGTTCCTTCCAACCCAAACCATTCTGTGATTCTGTTGATGATGCTGTATTTGTCTCTTGCTGCGTTTGTCTCTGTTTGACCCAGTTTCAAAGGCAATCTGATATTAATATTGTTTAAATTGATAAATGTGTGTTTTAGGATGCTTTAAAACGGGTGTTTCAATGGAAGTGGTGGTAAGCTTGAAGTGTTTTTTTCAGTAATTTCTTATAGGGGGTCTGCAAATTGTTCTCCCTTAAAGCAGGCGAGCTCTACGAAGACTGTGATGGTAGAAACATGTTAAAGTTTCATATGTGTAACTTCAGTATCTAAACCCACCACTGCTATTGCAAGACAAGGCTCATATGTGCAGGTTTCATGTAAAATCTATCCAAAGTATCCTAGGCTCAACTGTTTGAGAACAACCATAGAAGAATTGACAGAAGATTTCAGGGTACCCTAGGTTCAACCATGCAGTGATGAATCTGTGACCGTTTTCAGTGGACACCCAGTAGACTCCACAATTTGGAAGCATGATTTGTTTTCTACTTATTTCAGTGCAGAACAAAATTTGTGGTCTACAAGTGGTAGCAACGACTGCATTACCTGAGCAGGCTGACGCTGAGGAATAGTGGTGTTTGCATGGTGTGTTCTCAGGGCTGCAGTGAGACAATCTGTCATCGCAGTGTAACACCCACCTGCCTCTGAACTGTTAGAAACTGTCTCTGTGGTGGAAATCCCAGGGTGGTGTTGCCTAACACGCTGAAATAATCTGCCCTCAGGATTTTTGTTTCTGTTCCTACTGCTAATCCTTGCTGTAGAACACTAATAACTGTGGCAAGTCACGTTAAAAGCTTGTAATTAAAATGAGCGATTACTGATCACGAGTAGGTGAATCCTTTGTTGTTAAACTCCAGTTTGCTTGGAACGAATCCCAAAGTTACATGGAGTACGTGTCTCGTGGAGTTACAGGCAGGGGAGTTTCTTGGTTTCTTGTCTGTTGAACGAAGACATCGCTGCTTCCAGCACATCGTTGCGCAGACGTATACGCGTGAGTCGGTATCTTCAGGGGACCTGAATAATGTTTTGTGCCTTTTTAATATGAGTGATACAAGCTTATTGTGCATGGTTCCTACGGAGTGTATGAATCCAGTGGGTCAGAAGATAACATGAAATTGAATTAGGTGGGATAGGGTGGAAGTCTGTAAGCCATCTTGACAGGTTTGGTTTCTGCAGAGTTGTCCTCAAAAGAAGCTCTATCATAGTATGGCTGGTAGAGCAGGTTCTGCTTTTGCAAAGTGGTCAGAGGCTGAGCAGTTTTGGAAAAGGAAGGAGAACACAGTGCAATTAATTTGCTTATTTGCCAAGTACAATTATTTGAATTCTAATGTCTTTGCAGAAATACTGTGTCAAAGTCCATAGCATTGAGCTCCACCTCTAAAATAGGAGGAAAAACTCCCTTGTTGCACACATGAAAACTCAAAAAAAAAAAAAAAGGATGAGTCTTGGTTATGATAAAAGGTCTCTAAATATATTCTGGAAAAAAAATGCTACAGGAAAGATTACAAAGCATGTGCTTTGTTTAGTATCAGGATTTGTCTTAAAATACAGACGTGGTTGGCAGACAAGAGTATCAGCTCGAGACAAACATTGCTGTTTTCTCTAATCTTCAGTTGAAGGACTTTCCGCAAATTGATCTGTTGTGCTGTAAGTGAGGGGTGGCTGCTGGGCGCGGGGCTGAAACTGCTCCTCTTTCAAATGCTGGTTTTCGACTGCCAAAAGCAGAAGAAGCAGGGAATTGGTGTGTGGGGGGGAAGCGACTGGAAACAGGCAACTGTAGGGCTGTTATTTTGCTGTAGATCTGTCCTTATTGATTCAAAACCTTGTTGCAGGAGTTGTTATGAGATGGAAAACAGTATGGCGTTTCAGGCATGTGGAGTAATTCAAGTGCTGCTAGAGGGGAGAATAGCTTTAACTCGTATTTATTAACGTTTCAGGAGAATATGTCCTTTAAAGGGGCACCAACATAGGGGTTATGATGACGATTATGTAGAGCGCTGTGCAGCTTATTCCCAGGTCTTACTTGGGCTTTCTTCCCCTTGACTCCCAGCAAGGGCTGGATAGCATTATGGTTTTTGTTAATTTTAAATTGGGTATGCAAACTAAGGGAACTGTGTTTTACGATTTAGGGCTTCTTATTAATCTGAAAGGCTAAGTCAAACATTTATGTACTACATCTGTCTGCCTGCCAATGGTCAGTGATACTCGGTATGAAGAACAGCGAGGAAGTAATAAAAAGGACCCATGTGGAACAGCTTAGTATTGAACTGATTTTCCTCTTTTTGGAAGTTTTATTGCTAGGTAGGAGAGCTTTTCGGAAAGGAGCTCTTTTGCTTGTGTCTTACTGTTCTGTTGCAATAGTAGCATGTGTGTTTATTTGGATCTGTGAGGAAACATCTGCTGCAACTGGGGCTGGGGCTGTAAGCCTCTCGGAGCAGCAGCTGGCAGGAAGGTGGTGAGTGTTGGGCCGTATCAGGGAAGGAGTTTTCAGGGCTCCTGGGGTGGCTGAGATGCCTGATCGGGTGTTGTCATGCAGGTGGGAAGCAAACAGCGTGAAGAGAAATTAATGGGGAGGGGGAAGCCTCAAGTAGCACGGAGCCCCCGTGGTTGCTTTTGTGCCTTTTTGAATTTTTTAAACGAGGGCTTGAACTTGAAATGGAAGTCAGGGAGAAGCCAATACACTTGTGTAGTAACCAAAGAAATGCTTTTCCTCTGGGGAAGCTGAAGTTAGGTGGAAGTGGTCTCAGCTGACTTTCCAGTGTTGAGATGGAGTAGCACCTTGCCATGTGGCAGATGTGATGGATTAGATAGCTGTCCTTGGAGACTGGAGCAGAAGGGCTCTTCAGAGTTCGTTTTCATTACTCTCTGGCACGGTTTAATGATTCTCACGCTTTTGAGGGCTTTAATACTTCCCAGGGAGATTATTGTACAGTAATCAAACAGATATCAGTGGAAAACTTTCCTAGAGGTTCCTCAAATGATTTGTTTCTTTTCAGTACTTCTCTCTTCCCTTGAATTTCCCAGGGACAGTCTCCCCTTTTTCTGAGCGCGCTTGCTGAAGAGAAGTGTTTCCTTTGTGGGGGGCCCATTGCTGTCATTGGAGAGATGGGCTGGTTAGCAGGTACCACTTCTTGGCTGAAAACTGTTTCATTCTATTTGAGGTTTCCTGCTTTTTCCTCTCCCTCATGTTATTATTTTTCATTGATTGTTCTTGTTCTACACCATCAAGGATCTTACTGTCATTAAAGTTGGAATTCCCTCTGGATTTCTCACAGTAAATTGTGCCTGCCTGTTTGCTCCAGGGTTTCTTTGGGAATGATAGCTCCATGTAGGCTGTTTATCAGGCGCCTAGGTGAGTTATGAGGAAACCGGGCAGGATCCTGTTGGAAGCCTGGTTGTTTCTCACTGGAATCTTACACGGTTTTCACAGGCACTTGAGTTTAAGCTACATATATCACCTCTGGGACGTAGATGTGAATAGTTGTGCCTGGCCAGTTCTTATTCCAAACGACTGCCAGTGCCATGATTTAACCGGAGCAGTAAAATTACAGAAGAACCTTCCGATGGAAGTGGCAACTGTCAGAAAACCCTTACTGTGTGCTGGCTTGAAAGAGGATGGCATTTGTGGTGATGGCCTTTGTGGCTTGGACAGCCCCAGACTTTATTTTCTTCGTATGTCTGTTCCAAATGCAGCAAAAACCCATCAGAGACTCTTTTTAAAGAAGATAATGCTTCTGCTTGGGAGGTCTCCGAGCTACGAGCTCCTGATGAGTGCACTGGGATGTATCACTGCGTGCTTGCTCTCGTCTTGTTCTCTATAGCATATGCTATTGCCCGTCAGTGGAGGCAAGATTTTGAGCTAAATGAAACCTGGTGGGAATAGCAGTTCATATGTTCACAATTTTCAGAATAAGAAGTTTCATCTTCATTGGTGGGGAGTAGCTGAATGTTGGAAAAAGTTGTTTTGCGGCTCGCTGTCGTTACACATTTCCAGATCCAGAAATTGGTTAAGGCCTAAGAAAATTCCTGTGCTATCAGGGTCTACTGCAATGAAGAACACAAAATTCAAAAAGCCTGTAATACGCACCTGCATGGGTAATCAGAGTACTGAGAATTCTCATTATTAATTATATTAAAGAGTTAGAGTAATAACATTTAGAATAAGCTAATTGATAACTACTAGAATCTGGTTGGAAAGCGTTATGAAGTGTTCAGTCATCTCGTATTTAATTATCACTGCCTTCTTGTGCCTCCAGCTCAGCATCTCATTCTGAGTGCTTCTGGAAGGGAAGCCTGTCCAGTGTGTCACATCTCGTTGAACATCGCATGTTGAACTCTTCCCTCCACCTTGCTCCCTAGATCTTTCTTCAGTACTCCTGTGTCCATGTATCCTGTATCCCTGCAGGACAATCAAAGCAGAAAACTGCTTTATTTATGGGTTGTCAGAGTGGGGAGCCGTGTTGGACTCGATGATCCTGTGGGTCTTTTCCAACCTAGTGATTCTGTACTTTACAGGCAGCTGTCATTCTGCAAATCATAGAAGTTACCATTTGGCCACTCAGTGCTATGAATGAATAGAGATTTCTTTCCCCTGAGTTATTGTAAAATTTGGCTTTAGGGAAAAGAGCTGTTAACTAAGTTGCAGAAAATCAGACTTGTACCTGGTAGAGGTCAGTAAATGACAGACTCTGCAAGGTAAGGTTGTTGTGTGGCGGTCGGATACTCAGTCCTAACATAAAGTATTTGGTGATCTTGTTGAGCAGCAGAGCACTGCAGGAGACACCTGAGCCTTCTTAGGCAGCTTTGGTGTCACAGGCAGCCCTGTACCTCACATTTTTTTTCCATAAGTGAAAGTGTCACGTTACAGTTAGCCTTTGTTTGCGTTTTCTGCACTTCAGAGGTGTAGAAACCTTCCTCAGTTCTGGTTTGAAATTACTCCTAGCAAATCCGTAGCCGTTCGTTCTTATGTTAAGGCTGCCCTTCCTGTAACTGCTCCCAGCAACTTTGTGTGCTCAGACAGCAGTCTGTCCTCAGCCAGTGAGACAGAATTGCTTTGGGCTCTGCTGGCAGGAGGTTGCTCTGCTCTCAGGACTGTCCAGCCCTTCTTCGCACCTCTGTCTGACCGCGGTGATCGCTCCACAGCAGGCGCAGGTGGTGCAGGAGGTCACCTTTCAACCGTGCCTTTCCAGTGTGCACGATGGCACATCGCTTACCAACCTGCTGCAGGGGATACCTCTCCTCTTACATCCTAGGATTGCATTGGTAATTTAGAGCCATTCTGTAATTAATTCCATCTTCCATTTTTTATTGTCATATTTCCAAACAGTATGGAAGAAATTCATGTGCCTCTCTGTGTTGTACGTTGAGCTTTGAATCTCGGTGGCATTTGTAGCTGCTTGTTCAGAAGTTTGACAGTGGATACTGATGGTTGTTGGCATTTGGTCTTAGCTGTTATGATATGGTATTAAAAGGATGAAATTTATCATACGCAAATATGCCTAGAAATCCTGTTTGGGCAAACTGGGTCTCTTTAGTGTCTCCTAAACTCTTGATTTCCCTTTGAGAAGATTTATCTTTAAAGATTGTAGATCTGCATTGCCATGTGGTGATATTTTTATACTGGCAGAGATGGTAGAATGAGAACTCTGTTAAGCTTTGTTTTTTCTTGTTTCTTTGTGCCGCTAAAGCAAAGACCATGGCTGCCTTCCCACAGAAAGGCAAATGGGCTTTGGTCTCCGTCACGGTGTCCCTTAATTGCCATCTGGCCATGGGCTGGCGTCCTGCTGTCAGTGAACTCCAAATCCCTGTGGTAAATGTCTCTCTGAGCGGGTGGAGAGTTTTAGAGTCTGATTTCAGAAGACATTTCTCTCATCCCTGTGATGAATACACTCTATTTTTCCCCCATTAGGAGCCAGTGTAATAGTGAGAGATGTGCTGTAGTGATGGTAGGTGCTGCAGTCAGGGAGCGCAGGTCAAGTGGCAGCATTATTTGGAAAGCTGCCTTCTGTTCCTGTAATCTTCCTGGTAGTATCTCTTGTTGATGACCCTCCCTAGTGACTTAATTATCATCTTGAGGTAAGACAAGAAGAAGGACTAAAAATTTAAGAGGCTGTGCTTTTCTTTTAGCATAACCAGTATAGGAGGCATCTGTTACTTCCGATGCAAGTTAATGCATCATTTTTCCAAATCAGTTTGCACAGTTTTTGGTAGTTGTCATCCTGTGCTCAGAATTGCATATTGGAAATAACCTGCCTTGCTTCTAGACCTTGACAAACAATTTTGTACTGAAATTCTGTGTCCAGTGAAGCCTGCTTGTACAGTGAATGGACATCTTAACAGGGAGCCAGCTGCTGTTACTCCACAGTGGGTGGTGGTCACTACTTCTAAATTAGAGCTGGATTATTAAAAAAAAAAAATCTGATTTTTTAAACAAGTCAGTCACCTGATTCTCAGCTGGTTTCTGTAGTCATTCCCTTCCAAAACGTGGAAGTGGTGTTCAGGTCTCTCTATTACTTGTACCGTCAACTCTTCAGAATTTGGGAGGAGAGAAGCAAAAGCTGGATAACACCGAGCTGATGTAGAATAGATACAAAAGATATGACCATGAGTAGAGGAAAGATGGGGTAAAAATATTACTTACTGTGGGGAAAGAGGTCTTTCAGCTGGTGTTTTAAGCTGAAGAGGGAGATTGAGATGAGATCTTAGGAAGAAATGTTTTCCTGTGAGTGTGGGGAGGCCCTGGCCCAGGTTGCCCAGAGAAGTGGTGGCTGCCCCATCCTTGAAGTGTTGAAGCCCAGGTTGGATGGGGCTTGGAGCCCCTGATCCAGTGGGAGGGGTCCCTGCCCATGGCAGAGAGTGGAACTGGATGGGCTTGGATGTCCCTTCCAACCCAGACCGTTCTGGGATTCTGTGGTGTAGCGCTTGCCAGACTGAGAAGCCCATGCAGCACACGACAGGATGAGTCAAGTAATGCAGCCGTTACAGAGACAGTTCTCAAGTGATTTTTTTATGTGGTGGTTGTCCACGATGAAATCTGTAGGTGTGCTGCAGGGTGTTACTAGAGCGGCATCGTGCCTGAAATGGGGCTTCAGGTAAGCAGGGTATCTGTTAGGTTTTTAATCTCACTGTGTGCAAAGTAAACTGGGATCCGTAATTCCGAGTATCACATTTCTGACTATTGTATTTAATTAATTGTGATTAAGGCTCTGGTATTTTATGCCTTTGCTTGTGGAAGAATATGATGCATTTTTACTCAAGTGTACTCAACATTGTTTGCAGTTAAACTTTTTTACTCTGTGACTCGTTTCCAGGCTTGACTCCTGTTTTGTTCTAGAGACTCCTTGACGTGTTGTTTATCGTGTACAGAGGGTCACAAAGTGCTCACCTTGCAAGTGAGCCGAGCTTGCTCGTGGCAGTTCCCCTTGTTACGATATAGCTTAAAAGCCCAGCAGCCGTGGGCCCGGTGTGTGGGAATGTGTCCTGTGCTTGTTTCTGGAGTTGCGTATAGGGATGCTTCTGCTGTAGCTTTCGCTTCAGCTAAACACTGCGATTTTCAAATGCTACAAACCACCCAGTGTCGCGGTGCTGCTCCTGACAGTCCTGGCAGTTCTCTGTGGAAATACTGTATGAATCGAGTACAAGCATTTCCATATTGGTGACCTTCTGTGCATTTTAAACGGAAATGTTCATGCAGGAAAGCAACAGGCACAGTTGGGAATATTACAAAATACTGGAAGTTCTACAGATCGTTAATAAACTTCAGCAACTTCTGCCTTATGAAGTTTTTTTTCATGCTAGGAGCTGATACTGCTACTCGAAAGCTGTAAGTGAATTAATTAGTAGTTTGATTATATACTCTTCTAACAGGAACTAATTGTTGCGTGTGATGGTTAGAGCTTTATCTGATGTAGATTAAACTCTTTGTTAAACATCGGAATCTTTGAATTTGCTATGATGTTATCACTTAGTAGTGCATTTAAACCACTTTTGAAACGGTGCTCTCCTAGAATTGGAGGAGAGTGTTCTAAGTCTTTGGGATGCTGGGGATGTCGTGTTCATGTTGGCGGCACAGTAAGGGTTGGGACCAGAAGGCGCAGGCGTTGTAGCCAGAGTCTTAGGACTTTTGTGTCTCTAACAATGTTTTGCAGGCCTCTGCTTGCTGTGTGCCAGGTTTGTTTCCGAGTTACCAAATCACGAGTAGGTGGATTTGCATTTACGCAAGGAAAGTTCGTGGGCTCCTTTCTATTTTGGGTGAGACGCTACTGTACTGCGCTGCTAGGACAGTCTGAACAGCGAGACGGGCTCGAAGGTTTCCTGCCTTCCTCAGTACAGCTGGCAACTCTTTAATATCCTGGCCTACATCTATTTTTTAATGTTCCCATTCACCAGTGCGTCTAGACTCTTTTTACCTTTTAAGGCATGGCATCTAAGGAGGCCTGCAGATCGCAATCTTGGGAACTTGGGATTGCAAGGACAATTTGCACCGTTTCCTTTAAACAGAAAACAAACCCAAAAAACACCAATGGATTCCTTTGGACTACTTCAAGTTCTTGGTTGTTTTCTCATCAAAATTCCTTTCTTCTTTTAGTATTTGTGGGATGTTTGATGTCTACCCATAATTGGGATTAAATGGGGTTTTAAAGGATACGAACTCATTCTGATAGCCTTAAAATAGAACTTTCACTTTTTAGAATAGTTAAGCAGGCCAGTTAAACAGGAGGCTGCACAGATCAAATGCCTGGCAAATTTCATGAGTACGTCTTTACTTCTTAAAACCAATTAATTTATCCTACTGTTTGTTACAGGTTTACAGTACTGGGTTTTAATATTGTTTTGATTACCAGGTTTCCAGCACAGGTTGGCCTGTGAATGTGAAGGGAAACACGAAGCCATGTCAAAAGTGTTGATTTTTCTCTTTTTAAGAGCTGAATAAAGAATTCTCATAAAGGAAGCAACAGCCAAATTTTTTTACTTTGTTTAAAAAATCTTATAAACACAATGTCAGTAACTTGTTCTGTTCCAGCAGAGAGCGTGTGTATGTACCATACGGAATGCGGGTGTGTAGCCTGAGGATAAAAATAGGGTGACTGTATTTATTCATTTTGTTTAAATAGTGAAGATGTGATAAGTAATGAGTTATTAAAGCTTGACTTAGTAGCAAATGCTATGAAACACACTGGAGAGGACACTGTACCCTTGCTGGGAGAGTGGGAATAGGAAGCTGGATGCTATAGTGAGAGGTGCCTCTCCTGGACATGTTCTCTTGTGCGCCCTGCACAGTTATTACTAACAAACTAATAAATGCTGATGCGAACCTAAAGACTTGTAGTGACGCTATTAGATTAAGCTTTAAGACAAACAAGACTAAGGAGCTGTTGCTTCTTCGCCAGCCTTAGTGACTGAAAGTGAGAGTTACTAGATTTTCTTGAGCTCAGCTATTTAACTAGATTTTTTTCCTCCCATTTTCTTTTCTGTAGTCACTTTTCACTCTGTGGGACTGTGGTAGTAAAGCCTGCATGAGTAGGACTAGCAGCAAATAGGACTAATGGCAAAATATATTTTTCTCCCACCTGCCTGTTCCACTGGGTGCAGCTGCAGTGGCTGGGGAAGTTGCATAGCGCTCAACGCATACAAAATTGTCTTGTGCAGCACTGAAGAAACGCATGATGTTTTTCTGACCTATTTTTACCTAGCTTGTCTAAGAACTTGATGTACAGTTGCTAGTCAAATTGCGATAAAATCAGACTTCAAAAAGCTTAGTTGAGGAGTTCTGAGAATTTCCCTTTTCTGTTACATGCACAATTTAATGCTGGTTTCTACCAGCACTCTGGAGTGCTGTGCCGAGGTCTGATGTGGACGTATTGCACTGATTGACTACAAGAGCTGCATTTACTTTGTGGTGTGTCCACTCTGCTGCCCTGGTGAAGGTGCTGGTCTTGCTGGGGGGATCGTTGAGAGAGTTTTGCTGTCTGAGCTTGGTTAGTTGCAGCAGCCTCTGGGGACCTGCCATGGCTTGCACCAGGCAGCGTCATGACAGAGACCAGCTTTCAGTTGTCTGTCAAAGCGAGTAGGAGACAATGAAAGGGAAAATTGAGCCTTAAGTATCAGGGTAAAGGTGAAAAGGGGACACCTTCCTTCCACCCCCTCTATAAAATATACTGTTACATGTCCACTCGCTTAAGCCATTGGTGCAGTTTGGTGTGCTATACTTGTGGAATAAGCCTTTCCTTTTGTGAGGTGGCATGGAAATGAAGTGACTAATGCAGCATATAGGTGGGAAAGTTAGAAATTTATAACTTGGTATGCTGGGATTTTGTTCATTACTCTCTTGCAGGACCTGTTGCTTATGAAAATACTTTGAATTATGATAAACATATATTGTAGTTTTTGGGACTGGAGGCACAGGTTCCTGTGGAAAGAAGTTTGTGGGAGAAGCTGGTTATGTTTTGCATGTTTTATTTGCCTTTGTTTGAAGTGTGGCTGTCTGTGATCTTCACATGAGTGGCCCTGTAGGATGGGACAAGATACCAACACTGCCCATAATATTTTTTTTCTCCCGGGTGAAAGGTGATAGGATGAGAGGAAATGGCCTCAAGTTGCACCAGGTGAGGTTCAGACTGAATATTAGGAAAAAATGTCTTTACCAAAAGATTGGTGAAGCATTGGAGCAGGCTGCTCAGTGCGGTGGTGGAGTCTCCATTCCTGAAGAAGTTCAAAAAATGACTCGATATGGCACTTCGGGGCATGGTTCAGCAGTCACAGTGGTGTTGGGCTGGTGGCTGGACTGGAGGAGCTTAGAGATCTTTTTCGACCTAGATGATTCCATGATTCTATGGGGTTGCCAAAACTATTGATGGGCTCTTGTTTATGGGTGCAGTGGTGTTACATTCCTTTTCTATCTGATCTGGAAGGTAGGTTTGAGTCTTATTCAGGTTTCTGTGAGGAAATGTCATGTGCCTAGAACAAAGAACTCCTTGCAGTGTGTCTTGGCTTCAGCGTTCTGTTCAGTGGTTCTTCTGGTCATCTGTGTGGTTGGATAAAACCTGAAATATACCTAAATCAGAGTGATTTGTGTGTGTTTTCTCTGTTTAATTTTGTTAGGAAGATGGCTGTGTTTGGGTTGGATGTGAGTCAGTAAGACAAACTCGCATCAGGTCTGCGAAGTCATGTGAAGAGAGAATAAGCGACTTTTCAGGGATGCCAGAATTAACAGTGGGCAGGATGCTGATGGACATTTTGATAGGAATGGTTGGACTTGATGATCTGGTGGGTCATCAAGAACCTGGTGATTCTGTGATTCTAGGGTGACTCTCCCAGTGCAGGCGGGTGCACCCGTAATGCCCGAAGGCACCAGTGTAGAGGGCTACCTGGGCAGGAGGTGGTGGCCACCACTGGGTCACTGCAGCCCGGGGCCACCTTGCGTGCAGCAGTGGGTCTGGGCATGGACAACTCTGGAATAAGCTGCGAATTCACAACTGTCTGCATGGTCAGTTCTCACTTTGAATGCTGAAATGGGTTTCCTTTGACAACAGTATAAATGTCACATGAAAGAAAATCTGAAATTATTTAGCAGTAACAGGAACATCTATGTCTGACTGTATTTCTTTAAAAAAAAAACCAACCAAACATAAAATGTTTCCATGCTGTAAAACTGTTTAATGGTATTTGAACCCGAGTTGGGTTTGCATTTATCTCACAGATAAGTGTGTTTGTTGTATAGGTGTGTCCCAGCAATGAACAAGCCACTGTGCTAGTGCACGGTGAGCAGGAAATGATTGCTGCTTCATGTCTGCAGCTTTGTGTTCCGTCTGGACTCATTCCGTGGTTAATTCCACTTACAAAATTGCTGCATTTCTGTTTTAGGCAATTGAGAATCTCTTCTGTTTTCCTTAGTTCAGTCCAGCTAATTAATTGTTTTAGAATAAGTGTTAGTTTTGATGTATTTAATGCTGCAAAACAGCCATCATTCTGTTGTTAACTCTGCGTGTTGATTACCCTCATTCTTAAATGTGACTCTTTCTCAGAATGCGCCGTCAAAATGTTTCTGACCTCAGAACTATGTTCTGTTTTTAGAATTGGTCTTTTGCCTAAGTTGAGAAAGTGAAGCGAGCTGAATCTTGCAAGGACTCTAGAAAACTGCTGTAAGTGGCAAAAGATAAGCTGGTTTAATAAAGATTCCACAATATTTAATGCACTGAAGCCTTGCCACGTTCTATCCAAAATTGAACTAAGAAATAATCAAAACGTGACAAATGTAGCCTTCTGTAAAGCCCTAGAGGTGCAATAAAGACCTGAAATTTAAATACTCTGCTGTTCATTCTGTTGTCGCCACCAAAACCGAATCAGAGTTTCTCTGAGTTTGTTCAGCGTTATGTTTTGTGCCATTAGAGCACAATTTAGTTTATCCAGGGTGCTGAATCACTGCTACTTCTTAAGCTCCCTTCCCTGGTAAGCACAGTTTTCCTAAATTTTCTATCTTGTAATCAATACTCATTCGTGATTTAAGGCTCCTTGCAGTCCAATTACCCATGTTAATAACTCATTTATTTTACTCTTGAGGATGCAGAGTAGGAACAGGCGGGAAATCAGTCATTCTTCTGCTTAGGGTAAAGGATGGTTTCCTGCTGGAGAAGCAGGACTGTGTTTAGGCCATATGATCCCAAATATTCATCTTTGTGCCAGCTGTTTTAGATGTGGGAAATGCATGTGCTTTGCAAGGAATGAGACCCGCTTGGTTTCGTACATTAAGTTGGGGCTGCTGGGCCAAGTAAATGAGAACAATAAATCTAGATTTTAATTCAAGAAAGTTAAATGTCTTCAGATACTTTAAGTGGTGTAAAAGCAATTTATCCCTTCTCTCTTTCGTGCATGTGTATTGTGCTGCACCATTAATTTAAACAGTCTGGATATAAAAAATGTCTCGGTAGTGTGACATTCTTACTAAAAATTCTGTGGGTATTTTTCAGGCAGAAAAAATGCTGACCACTTTGTGGTTTTGGGGAAATCATGCGTAATTATGTCATCTAACCACACAATAAGGCTTTCTGTGGTAACATTTCAGATAAACAGGAAAACTCTTTTTTTTTTTTTTTTTTTACTTTATTTTCATTGCAGAACTGTCTTTTTATTTTTAGTGCAAAGTTGTTTGATTATTTTCTTCAAAAATAAAAACCAACGTGTTCTGACAGGAAAAATACACCCTTAGCAGCCTCCTAAAAGCTCTCTTTCAGGGCTGGTGCCTGCTGTAGCACATTTTCTCCATTTTGGGGAACTGGTGTTGTATGTCTGAGGTGCCTGTGTTGCCAAGAAAGTGATGTAAATATAAGCCATTTACATAGCCCACAGGCAGATGATTTCTTCAGTAAGGACCCTTCTCCAGGGGAATTTGCAGGAAAGTTGAGATGAATACAATAATAGTAGGAGGCTAATGCGGCTAAATTAAACGCCATCGGATCCCAGTGTAGAGGCTCGCTTTCTGGAATTAAATGGCCCTAAATTGTGGTCGCTGCATCCCCTTCCAGCGAGGGGCTGTGTCCCTCTGAATAGAGCCTTTCTGTGGGATTCCGTGCTGCTTCATGGAGCACAGGAGCCTTGAGTTGTACAGGAGTTCTCAGTGATCCGAAATATCCCAAACAATAACAGCTTGGCAGTTGATTCAAGAGGAAACACACAAAAAATCATTCCTGGGAAATACATCTCATACTTAATCCTCTACTTGGAGCATTTTTTTCTTCTGCCTTCTCATGATGTGGTGGTGGTAGATGGGAGATGAAGGGCAGTGAAGGTTTGTTCCATCACACGGTTAGAGCTGTGTTGTGCACACAGGGCTGCACGCGTGGGGCTCCCAGAACCAGGCTTTTTCTCACTTAACCTTGAAGCTCATTCCTGTGGATCCTGCTTTGTGGACCAGAGTCTTGCATCTCCTCTGTCCAAAGAAAATGTGGTCTTGCAGGTAGCCTAGGATGTCTCTGCATGGACCTGAGCATCCAGTGGAATAATTGTAGAATCATTGAGGTCGGAAAAGACTTCTAAGCTTGCCAGTCCAGCCACCAGCCCAACACCACCATGCCTGCTGAACCATGTCCCAAAGTGAAAAAGCAGATGTTTCCATCACGACGCAGTTGCATACAAACGCAATATCCACAGTGCTTACTTCAGGAAGAGTGGAAGTGGAAGGGAAACCAATAGCAACTGTTAAAAAAGAGGAAGATGATCATAGAATCACAGAATCACCAGGTTGGAAGAGACCCACCGGATCATCAAGTCCAAAAATCCTATCAATCACTAAACCATGTCCCTCAGCACCTCATCTACCCGTGCCTTAAACACCTTTAGGGAAGGTGACTCAACCCCCTCTCTGGGCAGCCTCTGCCAGTGCCCAATGACCCTTTCTGTGAAATGTTTTTTCCTAATCTTCAGCCTAAACCTCCCTCTCGTCCTGTCCCCTGTCACTTGGGAGAAGAGCCCAGCTCCCTCCTCTCCACAACCTCCTTTCAGGTAGTTGTAGAGAGCAACGAGGTCTCCCCTCAGCCTCTTCTTCTCCAGGCTAAACACCCCCAGGTCTCTCAGCCGCTCCTCATCAGGCCTGTTCTCCAGCCCCTTCACCAGCTTCGTTGCTCTTCTCTGGACTCGCTCCAGAGCCACAACGTCCTTCTTGTGGTGAGGGGCCCAGAACTGAACACAGAATCCGAGGAGCAGTCTCACCAGTGTCGAGTAGAGAGGGAGGATAACCCCCCTGGACCTGCTGGTCACGCCGTTTCTGATCCAAGCCAAGATGCCACTGGCCTTCTTGGCCACCTGGGCCGCTGCTGGCTCATGTTCATGAAAGAGTTATACAAATCTTAGAGTGTTGGAGGAATTAGGGTGGAATAGAAAACTTCACAAAGTATTCAGTGCAGAGGAAAACAGAAAAAAAGGTTTGTTTCATCCATTCTTTCTCGACAGACTCTGCCTGAGAGTGCTGTAGCCGTGTCATTTGTGGGAGAGAGCGTCCATTCATGAAAGGGGAGATATCCACCACATTCAGCTTCTCTTTTTTTCCTCGGTAAACCAACCTTGAAAGCTTGTGCTTGTGGAAAAACATGTTGAAATTCATCACCTTAAACTGAGAAGAGGTGACTCCAAAGTGGGGGTCACCTCCTGCGTGGGACAAGTGGCAGCGTGCACTTTGCTGGCTGAGACCTCTGCTTCGCTGTGATGCTGAGTTTTGGGTTTTTGACAGCAAGTCCTGTAACTGCAGGTAGGGGCCTGGATAGAGTCCGCCTCCTGGTTTTCCAAGGTGGCATTGGTGACAAAGCAAGAGCAAATCTTCAGAGCTGGGGAGTGAGGGTTTTCTCTGCTGCAGCTTTGTTCCTCTGCCACCTGGGCAATGCGAGTGTCTGAGCTCACAAACCGTGTCTGGAAGGAGCACAGAGGCTTCCCAGTAGGGCTGGAGGGGCTTTGTCCTTCCTCCCTCCTCCCAAGAGAGTGTGTATAGGCAACACAGCAAAGCAAGGCACTGATTTTATCTTGGTTATGTGGTGTGGCAGAGGGAAGGGCTCAGGAGGCTCTGGAGAAGGGTGTGTTTGAGTCTGAGAGCCTTGGTGAGCTGCATGTAGATGGGCTGATTTGGTAGGCACTGATGGGTGGTAAACAGACAATGGAGATGTTTTCCTTACACTTACAGAGCTCTGCGAGAGAACCAGAGAAAATGGTTAGCAGTAAATCTGCACTGAAGTCCCTTGGAAAATATACTGGGGTAGCTGAGACCAGAGCTGACTTTGGGGTCTGTCTGCACTGGGACACACGCTCTGGGGCTGCACGTGTGCTCGTATCCATCTGCGTTACCGCCCTGGCCTCGACTGAGTGCTGTTCTGGGTGGCAAAGTTGTATGAATTCACTGCCTAATTTATATAGCCTGTCTCATAAATAATTTGCTTTATAGATTTAAAATGCAGAGAAAATGAAGTGTTTTTCTTACAATGTTAACGCATTCTTTTGTAAATGAACTTGGTCACTGGATGCCCTGTGGCCTTTGGCGAGCTGCCTTGGCTCAGGTGGCAGCATTTACACAGCACCTTTCAGTAGCGTAGCTGTTGGAGTAAGCCACGAGTTTGATTCTACACTGTACCTCACTTTCATTTTGCATTCAGGGTAGTTAACTTTTCTTATTAGAAACAAAATTAGATTTTATTAATTAAATCCTGAGTTGCTTGGCCACTGAAAGCAACCCTACTGTGTTTTTATAGAAAACATCCATTACTTATAGTTAATTGGAAGGATGCTACTGGCAAGTTTCTAAACGTGTAGGAGGACAAGATTACCCTGATGTTTCAAAGAGAAAATATTTCGTATTCAAGACTCAGTTTTGGTTTTTTTTTTTGTATTTACGCAAAGGGAAGTTTCTGTGGGAGGATGGCTTTTTCTGATGTGATTAATTGGGATTTCATACAGCCAGTTAACAAGAGGAGATCACCTGTAGGCTGGTGGGATCTTTGAGAAAGTATGTTTTTATAGCAAGAAAACCAGTAACAGTTTTAATTGGGATCTTACTTGGAGTACAAAAGTGTTGCAGATAAACTGTATGAATGGGAATGTCCTCCTTTCCCTGTCCCCTCAACCAACTAGTGTTCGATTGTCCCAATCCATTCTGATAGGAGAATACTCCTGTTAATAGCCAGTTATCCTGCGTGTTTCCCAAACACAGCCTCTGCTTTGTGGCCAGAATCCTCATCGTGAACTAAAGCACGAGAGGTTTTTCAGAGTTGATCCCAGGGGGCTGCTGCAGCCCAGCCCAGCGTACACCGGTGCTGCTGCGTCTCGCCAAAACTGGTGGCACATCTTTAATCTGCATTTGAAACACTTCGGGTTGCACTAGACTGCAACATGCACGACTAACTTATAAGTACGTCTCACAGATAAACATATTTTATAATTTCTTAAGGGGATAAAATGAAATCTTAAGGTAGAATTACTCTGAAGTTTATTAATTTTTAGAGTGGGAGTATTGCAGTAACGTACTGATTAGAATTCACTGCTCCCAGTGCCTCTTCAGTACATAATTGATTTCTAATTCTGTATGTGGGGAAATCTCATCATTTTCGAGCTTTAACTGTTGAGATGTGTGCATCAGCCTTAAAGAAGCAGCGCTGTCTGCTGTGGGGAAGAGTCAGTGAAACAACAGAGCCTCTATATGCCAAGTCACAGTTGCCAAGCTCAGCAATTTGGGTGCCAGAGCTTTTGGCTCCTTCAGGCTAATGTTGGTGGCACAATTCAGAGCTGTTCGTATTTTTAGAAAATGTGCCTAGTATTGTTTGAGCTAAGATTATGTTTTGAGCTTTACTTATTTTTTTTGTTGTTGTTTTTTTCCTGCATGGTGTTCAGTATTGCCTTCTGCTGTGATGCTTGTGTTCACAGAGAAGAGGGTCTTTACCGCTCCTGCTGTAAAATGAAGCTGTGTTCTGGACAGTGATTTCGTGTGTGATTGCTGAAATCGTAGTTTGACCTTGATTCTGGTGTTCTGAATGTTCCATTTCACTGCAAATTCTTTTTTTTTTTTTTTCCCAAAGCTTTTCAATGTCAAAGATAAAATCTGAAGTGAAGTGTTGAGGCCCTGAGTATCCATTCAGAGTTTGTTTGATGTGAGTTAGCTGGCAAAAATTAGTATGGCATGTGTTCTCTTAAAGAGATCTAAGTGAAGTGGGAGAGACCTTCTGTCCAAATGCGAGTTGTTTGATTAATGCTGTTTTACTTTGTTTTAATCCATTTTAAAACGTAAATTAGCAGTTCTATTCTGAAGAATGAGACAACTGAAGCATGTAGGGAGGGTATTGTCCTTTTATTTAGAAGCAAAAATGATAACTTCTCTCAAAATCCTTTTGCTTCCTCTTGTGGGTGTGGTTTTAGGAGGCAAAGACAAATTAATGGATGAAGCATAAAAAGCGCTGGAAGAAAGTGTATCTGCAAAACATTATTGAGATTGGCAAAGGAGCAGATGGATTTGTATTGTGGCTTCTGTCAGTCTTTCAAACTTGTGTTTTGTTTGTGCAAAACCTTCGAACTGTGGGAAATTTAGCTCTGAGGAGGCTATCTCCTAGAGTTCTTCATCCTCAAATTGAAGTGACTTACTACGCTCTCATTAGGATTTTGCGGCAGACTGCAAAAGTGAATTTGCTTTGAAAAATGTAAAGGGAGGGGGGTGTTTCTCTTGAAAACAGAGGCAAAAAAAAACCAAAACCCAAACCAAACAACAAAACCGTCATTGTAACCGCTCTTATTTTACTGCTTATATTTAAAGAGAAATCAGTTTGAAACACCAGTGTACACATGTAAGTTGAATTACTTGGAGGTAGCTCATCAGTAGTGTCTAATGGTGTCTCAGGAGGAGCCAATACCACTGTATGGGTTTTCCATATTTCAGTTTTGGCCATTGAGCAAATTTTCAAGTACGCTCATTTTTACTGTTTTCTCCTATATAGTAAGTTCAACTCTCATCTTGCAGCAATCTGCATTTGTGTTAACTCTACCAAAATAGCTCCTGGATTTAGTGCCACTAACCATTATCCCAGCTGTACATGTTTGCAGCAACATGAGTTTTTACATCTTCTATTAGCTGCCTATTTTATTGTCTTGTAACGGAACGATAAAATGTGGTTTTATATCACAGAATTCTAGAATGGTTTGGGACAGAAGGGACCTCAAAGCCCATCCAGCTCCACCCCTGCCACAGGCAGGGCCACCTCCCACTGGATCGGGGGCTCCAAGTCCCTTCCAGCCTGGCCTTGAACCCCTCCAGGAATGGGGCAGCCTGGGCCAGGGCCTCCCACCCTCATTATGTAGAATTTCTTCCTAAGATCTCATCTCAATGTCCCCTCTTTCAGCTGAAAACTCCCCTCCTCATCCTGTCCCTGCACTCCCTGATAAAGAGCTATATGAACTATGGCATATTAAGGATAAAAAACATGAACAAGGCTGGGAGAGATCCTGAATCTGTTCTGTTTTGAAGTGATTTAGATGTTGCAGTTGGTAGTGAATTTTAAATAGCAGCTTTATTGAAATGTCTTTCACAATCACACTATATTAATACTGTGTTATTGAGCTTGAGGTTGGCCCAACAGACAAATGCATTCCATCTTCAAGTTTTGGAATAGCGTATCATGGGTGAAAAATGAAATGAATTGTTTGAGATGCATAATAAAGCAACGGCCTGAAGGGGTTTCCTGCCTTTTGAAGGGTCTCAGTCATTTTGATGTTGGGCTCCTCATAGTTTTGCTAAAATATACTTTGTTGAACGGGAGATATCCAGCAGGTCTTGCATTAATTTGCTTTTGTTTTTGCTCTTTAGATGGTGTCCTGAACTAAAATCACACATTCCTGAGTGTAAACTGATCATGTTCCCAATGGAAATGTCAGGAATACTTGTGGCTGCTTTCAAAATGTGGAAATCTATTTATATTTTTTCCACTTGTTTTTCTTCCTAGGTTTTGGCACTGATTGCATTCATCTGCATAGAGACCATCATGGAATGCTCTCCGTGTGAAGGCCTTTATTTCTTTGAGTTTGTGAGCTGTAGCGCCTTGGTGGTTACCGGAGTTTTGTTGCTTATGTTCAGTCTAAATCTTCACACAAGAATACCACAGATCAACTGGAATCTTACTGTAAGTTCATTCGAATCCTCATTCTGTTAAAAATAGCTGCAAAGCTGGTTTTAAGTTTGGTCTTTACTTGCTACTGTTGTTTAAGGTTGTGTATGAGAGTCCTTGCTGCTGAGTAAAATATACATTTTATTTATATTTATTTTGAATACTAAAAGCTGAAAGAGCTTTGAAATGTGGGAAGATTAAATTCCATTAAACAGAACTAAAATTGTCTTCTGGTGGATTCTCTTGGGAAGGAAAAGCTTCCTGCTAATGCCAGCAATTACTGTTTGTAGATGAAGCGGATAAAAACGCAGCCTGGAGTTGTTTAACGTAGATGCTGTATTTACAGTAGCCTGTTTTTCCCTCTTAAGCTGTTTTTTTTTATATTAGGACAGCTATGCTGCATGTAATATCCTACAGAGATTAATACAGTCATCAGGTAGGAGTGTAAAATATTGTGCTTTCTGTGAAAAATGGCTATTTTGAATTGCTTACACACGTAACTATTAAACATTGACCAACAATGCTTAATGTGTTCTCAAATACGAGGAGTTTTAGGAAGAGAACTGCTGGCAGTGCACATTCCTTTTTTACAAGTCTCTATTTCCATGCTGTATTATGAGTTAAACTTTCAGATTGGGTTGCATAAACACAGGTCATAAAATCAACATGTTAGTCACTCTAGCAAAAGATCTGTCAACTTCAAGGACAATATTTATATCAACTTCTTTGGGCAGTATGGATACAGATGTGCCGTTGTTCTGTTTTATTTTATAACAGTACTTTTGTAAGCGCTGTTGGAAACTGGTCCCTGAGGCTTTTAGACTTCTCTGTGATATTTTTGTAATTTGTTTTTATTGTAATTTATTAATGTTGCAGTTTGCATGTTTGCAGTAACTGTTTATAAGCCTAATCGACTTGTCTAAAATGAGACTGGAATGTGGAATCAGATGACCCTTTGTACTCTGGGAACGGATGATCTGTTGAGGGACACTTCCTGAGAGTGCTTGGTAGATAGATCAGATGGATTGAGAATTGTGAGAGGTAACTGTAGCTGGGGGAGATCCAGGTGGCTTGCAAAACAAAGCCAATTTCACAGTGCATAGTGGATCGAGCTCGTGTTTCAAAGTAAGTTTGACCAGGACCAAAGAAGAGACCACGAAGTGGTATTTGTGGTGTCCGTGTCCGAGCTGAAGGTGTATCTCTGGAGGAGTCGGTGTAAGGACTTTGCATACCCTTGGTTTTGTGTACGTTGAACGATAAGTACAGAAGCTAAAATGCAGTGTTCTGCCCCAGTGCTGCAGCAGGTACCGGCGTGGAACCAGGAGCTCCTTTCTGCTGCTCTGGCTTCTCGTGGCGTTTGAGGGACGAGAATTGCCGCTTTGAGTGCAACTTGCCTTCATACAGCACCCTGTTAGACCTCTTTAGAGGAAAAAAAAAGCCTTAAAAAATCCAACAAGATGCAGTGTGGGTTTTTGTTTGCTTGGGTGGGTTGGTTTGTTTGTTAAAAAGTTATGTGGTTCAGTTTTGAGGGAAATCTTCACTATTTGATGACTGTGGTCCACGTTGCACATATTGAGTGGTAGATGGAAAGCTGCTCATAAAACTTCTATGGGAGATTAAGTTGGCAAAGTTAGCAGGAATTTAAGAATGTGGAATTGTGGCTGAATATTTTTTGGCTTATTTTGGCGTTCTAGTCTTTACAATTTAGATATATATTCATACATTATTTGCCTCTTCCAATATTTAAGTACTTTCCTGTATTCCAGTGATTATTTGGATGATTTTGCAGCCTCTGTATGACATGGTTAGCACAGGAGTTGCTTTCTGAAAAACAGACTTTTACGCTCTGTAATGCTTTAGGAGGAAGTAGCTCCTTCTTATTTATAAATTCATTAATATACATGCTTTAAAAAAAAAGTATGACTTTATAATGGGTATTTGCCTCATGAAAAGCTTCAAGCTTTGCTTTTAGAAGCTACATGAAAAGGAGAAGCTGTTAACAGTGGTTGAAATACGTTTGGTTGCGCTTTAATTTATAGATTAATGGACTTTTAAATTTGAAACCAGTTCATCATTAAATTAAAGGAGGCTGTTCTGGACAGCTTTTATTGAAGGGTAATTTAATAGTCTTAAATTTAGGAAGAAGTCTGTCTTTAGACACTGCACTTGCACAAAATTTGTAGAAACCATTTGATTCTACAGGTAAGAAAGTACCACTTGGGATTGTTTCTTTAGTACTTTATTAAGCTTAGACTCTTTCTAATGCATTGTGGATACTGTCTGATGGCTGCTGTCCTGACTGGAATGAAAATGTGGATCAGTGTATACACATTTTCTAATGTTTTTAAATGTATGGTTTCAGCCATTTGAGGAGAAGAGCTTAGTTTTGACACTAATTAGAGACTCGCCAGCCATTTCCATGTTTTCCTGAGGTAAACACGAAAGAACTGTGGAGATGGTGAGGCCAGGAAAGAAGCGTGCTTGGATGTGTTGGGAAGAGGCAGGTCTGTCACTGTAAGATGGAAGAACAGTTGCTTGTCTGCGTTGTGCAGTATTACTGATATTATGCAGAAATGCAAAAGCCGGGGAACCCGTCAGTGGAAATTTCCATTTCCTTTATGCTTCACAGCTGAAAGGGAGCCTGTTCTGCAAGGAGACTCAGTGGCGTAGAGGAATGAGCCCACAGCAGAGGCTCCTGCTTAACTGAAGAGCTGCTGCTTTGAAACGTCTGTTTGCAGAATTAACTAGTAACTGAATGTTTACTATAATTTCATGTTTGACTAAGTCGTCCTTCTTTTTAAAATTATTTCTTTATTTGAATCTCACGTGATTTGCAGGGAGACCTGAAGATCTTGTAGCCGCAGTGTGTGTGACATGGCCCTCCAGAAGAAGGAAGGGACAGGGTAGGAAAGTTAAAAGCAGTGTTTATAGGAATGTTGGTGTTGTGGTGAACTCACATGTGGTTTGCCAGGCTTTGACAATCACTGTCACGGTACAGTGGCTCCGCTGTAGAGCTGCGGTACCTTTTTTCCAGGGCTGAGAACAGAGATGACTTAGGGAGGGGGAGAAGTGATTGCAAATAACTGGAAGTACTGGAATTTGATAGTGTCTCTTGGATGAGGGTTTGTATGATGAGTGAGATTCAAGTCGTGATGGATGTAAATCCTTGCATAATCAGCCAACAGAATGAACTATTTCTGCCTGTGTGTAGGGGAAAAAAAGATCTTCCAGTAGATTGTGACCATTGATTTTTTTTTTTTTTATTTTAACCATCCACTGGCGCTCTAGCAGTGTGTTTTGTGTGTGTGTGCGTGGTTCTGAATGCAGAGTCTTTCAGCCTCAAAGATGAGGCACAGAACTGGGCACAGCACAAACTTTAATTGGAGCTCCGCTGGGCTTGTTAACCTGGACTCAGTCCCAGGGAAGTGCTGCAACGTGGAGGAAACCTCAGCGGAGTCAGGTGTGTCTCTTAGACACAGACCAGTGGTTCTGTTTTGTGCTGACTGAAAACTTATTTCATCATCTTTGCAGCATTAAGGTTCTTCAGTGTGCAAGCAAGCAACACCTGAAGGAGTTGGCAGAAAATCTGGTGTGGTGCCAATGACAAACTATCTTATGGCTCCAAAGCGTGCAATTGCAAAACATTAGGAACATTAAGAAAAAACCTTTCACAGAGAGGGTCAGGCTGCCCAGGGAGGGGGTTGAGTCACCTTCCCTGGAGGTGTTTAAGGGACGGGTGCACGAGGCACTGAGGGACATGGGTTAGTGATTGATAGGAATGGTTTTGGAACGGTCTGCCAAGGGAGGTTGAGTCACCGTCCCTGGAGGTGTTTAAGGTTAAGGTAGATGAGGTGCTTAGGAGCATGATTTAGGGATTGGTGGGAATGGTTGGACACAACGATCCAGTGGGTCTCTTCCAACCTGGTTATTCTGTGATTCTGTGACTTGATGATCCGGTGGGTCTCTTCCAACCTGGTGATTCTATGAAAACTACAATTCAAAGGCTTTCACAAATTAACTTTTCCCTCTTCTGTTTTGAAAAAAAAACTTGGTTTTCTTTTGCTTGCTTAGCTGTTGGATGAAAAATTAAGTCGGTCATCCTTCACTCTTACATTTACAGTCAAAATAATAATACCTATTAAGGATAAAAATGAGCATTTTTATAAACTGATTTCTTCTGGGTTAGTGTTCTTTACAGACCTCGTTTGGTGCAGCATGGTGTGAATGATGCCTTATTCTGTAAGAAATCATAGAATCATAGATTTACAGAATCCTCAAGGTAGGAAGAGACCTCTAAGGTCATCCTCTCCAGCTGTAATACAAACATAAGTTTTAAATATGAGAACTATTACAATGTTTGGTAGTTCTTGCTAGTAAGGGCTGTTGCTTTGTGCTGATAACTGGGGGTCCTGTGTGTGTGCAGCGCGGCTTATTGGGAAAACATGCAGAGAAAGCAGTGAGGAGCAGCTGAGAAATGACTCTTGAGTTCTTTCTGAACTGAGAGGGAATTGGGCAGCTGTCTTCAAGAAAACAAAATGAAATGGAGGTTGTCTAAGTATTTATTCAGAAACATGTCTTTTACAGCAGCGTTACTACATCTAACAGAGCTTGTACTCCAGCTGAAAAAAATAGAATAAAATCATAAAAATACTGACTTTTGAGGGCAATTCTTCCATTTCTTCAGAAATGTAGCTTGTCCCTGACTCTTTGGAGAGCTGGCTGAGGTTTTTTAAAAGTTGCTTATGTTAACTCTGTAGTTTTTTACTTACTTTGCTTGAGATCTGGAAAAAGAACTGATTTCCAGCAAATGCCCAGATACCTGGGATGGGAGCACCTGAAGAGGGGCACATTCATATGGATGCTAGAGATGTCTAGGGGCTGCCGTGTGTGACATGGGACCCGTGGGGTCCTGGCAGCGTAGCCCTGCGCTGTGAGATGGGTACCCAGGCATCTCTGTGTAGGGTGGATCTAGCCCGCTGGGTCACTAACGTGTCTGAAAACACTGCTTGTGGACCCTTTTACTGGGTAAAGGCCACGCCTGTGTCAGTCCTGGAGTTGCAGAATCCAGTGTTTAAATAAAGGCTTCTTTACCTTTGTAAGCCTAAATAAAAAGTAAAAAAGATGGGAATTAATGCTCATACAGTTAGTTCAGTTCTATCTACCTAGGACTTTTTTTTTTTTGCTTAAGAAACCATGTTTCCACTTTCATTTCTGGTTCAGAATACTCATACAATGTTTAATAATATGATTATAGAATAAAATTAGAAGCGTTTGTACAGAGGTGCTTGGTTTAGAAGGGTGATGGGTGTGTTTGTACTTCACATAGAAACAAGGGAAACTTGGCAAGTAAAGTATTCATTGGAGGGGAATATTAAAGTCATTGGACACCCCCTACTCTCCTTCTCCTGAATAATCAAAATTAATAACCAAGTTCCCTCTCCCTTCCCCTGCCAACTGAAAAACAAACCACCAAATCCCAAACTGAGCTAGAAGGAAATGTTACATGGAACTCTCTTTTGTGGAAAATAACCTGGTCAGTAGCAGGGTACTGACTTCTGTCATCTTTTGTGACAGAGTCAGGCTATTGAAAGGTGCAGGCTTGTTTTCCAGATTACATTAATCTAGCCACGTCATCTAAATATCACTCTTGGATTTCAGAAACCAGATAACAAAAGCAGCCACCGGGTTAAATGTCATAGTTTTGTTTCTACAAATTGCAGCTGCAGTATGGCACTGTCTCCCTGTACCTGGTCACTTGTGTGGTCTCTTCCTTCACCCCAAAATACAGGATAAAAGGACAGAGCATGTACTTTGATTGAATGTCTAGTAAAAGTTTGCATGTGTGAAGTCATGGGGAGTGATGGGTAAAGGCACATTGTTACTGATGCCTCTGAGCGTCAGAGCCAGCTCTGGTAACGTATTATACCGCAGCAGAGAATTAAATAGAAGCTTTCCAAGCTGGTGTGCCTTGCAGCTTTCAGGAGTTCCTTAATGGAAGTTTTCAGGCCTATTATCATCTCTCATTCATACCACCAATTCAGCTTCTCCCATCCTTATTCATCCAGGAGCGATACTGGCCTAGACCCTTAAAAACTGTAGAACGCTGTCCACTTTAATTTTCTAGTGGTTACCACCTTTACAGCAGAATCAGCAGAACAAAAGCCTCTCGCCCACAAGTTAAGATGTTTCCTCTGTCAGTTGCTCCTTCTGACTTGGACAGGTCACTGGTGGTCGCAGTGGCAAATATCTGTCCTTGCGTCCTGTCCTTTAGAATGAAAGGAGAATTGGTGACTGAACACAACGACTTGCAAATAACTTGCCAGTGATCAGAAGTCAGTCTCTCTCTTGAGATCCTCTTGGAAAAGGAGAAAGGGAACAGCAGCAGCCTAGAGTGGATTTGATTCAGCTCATGGATTTTCTTCTCTGTTATGGATGGCAGCATTGCACAGTATTTTATGGCACAGCACACTGTCTCATGAGGTTGCTGTAATTTCAGCAGAAATTCTTCTATGTGATGTGGTTTTTACTTTGTCTATAAATATAATAGCAAGAACTTCAGCTACATCATGGCCAGATTTGAAATGGCTCATCTTTTTTCAATTAGTTTATTCTTTTTATTGTCACGATTATTCATTTTCTTACGTGGAAAAACTCTACATTATTTTAGGGAGTGTCCTTTACTTCTTGAGTTCTTGCTGTAGTTAATTCTCTTTTGTTTGCTTTTGCTTCATCCAAAACTATTGTGCGTTTCCGTTTATCTTTCTGCTGTAAGCAGTAAGTACGAAATTTTGGATTAAAAACTTTTACCGATATTTGCATCTATGCTGTCACCATTATATATTTGTGTGATGTGTATATTGATGGACTGAGAGTAGCCCTGAGGAGAAGGACTTGGGGGTGCTGGTGGATGAGCAGCTCCATATGAGATGGCAACGTGCATTTGCAGCCCAGAAAGCCAACTGTGTCCTGGGCTGCATCCAAAGCAGCGGGACCAGCAGGGTGAGGGGTGGGATTCTCCCTCTCTGCTCTGCAGTTGTGAGACCTCCCCTTGAGCCTTGTGTTCAGTTCTGGAGTTCTTAGGACAGACATGGATCTGTCAGAGCGAGTCCAGAGGAGCCAGTGAAGAGCATCTCCTGTCTCAGGACAGGCTGAGAGAGCTGGGGTTGTTCAGCCTGGAGAAGAGAAGGCTCCGGGGAGACCTTAAAGGAGCTTCTAGTACTGAAAGGGGCTCCGGGAAAGCTCGGGAGGGGTTCTTGATCAGCAAGTGCAGGGATAGGATAAAGGGGAATGGTTTTGAGCTGAAAGAGGGGAGATTGAGATGAGATCTCAGGAAAAAATGTTTCCCTGTGAGGGCAGGGAGGCCCTGGCCCAGGTTGCTCAGAGCAGGGGTGGCTGCCCCATCCCTGGAGGGGTTCAAGGCCAGGCTGGAGGGGGCTTGGAGCCCCTGATCCAGTGGGAGGTGTCCCTGCCCATGGCAGGGGATGGAGCTGGATGGGCTTTGAAGTCCCTTCTGATCCGAACCATTCTGCGATTCTATGACTTTATGACACTATTGATAAGTGTCATTGCTCCCTAAACTCCGAACAGTCTGATCCGTGGACATGAAATTGTGTTAGTTTTTTTAAAGAAACCAGCCTTGATGTATGAATGTGAGTCAATTATTAATTGCATTAAAAGGTATTGACCTAAACATAAAAAATAGAATTGCAGTAACGACATAGGCAGCGTGTCTATAACTGAAGCGCATGTTGCCTGTCGATTTTCTGGGCTGGGAGCAAAGCAGGAATTTTCCCTGAAAGTAGATGCACCTTGGGTGTTGCTGTGCTGTTGTTCTGAAATGTCTGCTTGAATTTTAGGCTTGAACTTTGTGATAAATTCATAGAAATCTGCGTATTCTCATCCTACAGGCAGCTGTTATTGGTATAAACAGCACAGGATGTGCAGCGTTCTACAACAGCCTCAAAGAATTTGTAGAAACATCCATGACTGTTACCTGGGCGATGCATGGGGCACTGCCATCATGTGAAAGAGAGCAAGGGGTTCCTGGAGTGTGCAAGTTTGATATCCAGATGGCTTTAGGGTTGGCTGAAGTAGAACAGCTTTGCTCATGGTTTATGCTGACTGCTTTCTTAATAAAACCCAGTAGAAATGGAGGTAACACCTCAGAATCGGTACTGGTGCTGTGTAAGTGTGCACTGTTTGTGTTTCCTGTGGAATGGTCTTTGTCTTTAGTATAAGTCATCAACTGCATACTAAATCGGGAGGTATTGCTGTAGTTGTTGTTTTAACTACCTTCTGTTTCATCACTTCTAATAAGAGCAAGCAAAGAATAATTGTTTAGTAATGCTAATTCATTTATTTTTTTAGGATCTGGTCAACACTGGACTCAGCACTTTCTTCTTTTTCGTTGCCTCTGTAGTTCTTGCTGCTTTAAACCATAAAACTGGAGCAGAAATTGCTGCTGTGGTAAGAATTTTAACTTACTTTTATATAACTCTTGTCTTTCGTTAAAACTAGCTTTTCCCTTGTGTCCACTGAATACTCCTGTTGCCTTTTCCATCACAATTTACTTCTGATTTTACAGTTGGCGCTAAGCTAATTCTGCTTTTAGAAGTACTGGCATCCTTTGAATTGTTTATCTTAAAGCTTGAGGCAAAAACAAACAGGAAAATGACTTGCAGAGAGTGCTTGAACAGTCAAACTGGCCTTGCTGCTTTCTCTATAGCTGACTGAAGGAAAAAGATAGAGCAAAAAAAATCACAAAAAATTGGAACTGCTCACACATAATTTGCTGAATTCTTCTTGCTCACTACAGATAATTTTTGTTCTGTGGAGTGAGTACAGTAGTGCTTTACTTCAGGGATTTGTATCTATAAGAGTAAGGTCAAGCAAATTGATTTTGTGCTTGAGTTGGCAACCTTTCTTCTTCCAAACCTGAACACTGAAAATCGCACAACAGTTCTGCAGAAGCATATAAGAAGAACTGCAAATTAGCTCCTTCACCAGGCTCATGGCCTGGACTGGTCATCTCTTCTCTTGTCATTCATTCACTGTTATATGCACCCCGAGGAAAGAGCTGCATTCTTCTTTACCAGAGATTCTTCCATTGAAGTTACACTGCAGGATTTAATTGTCACGTTTGTAGACAGAGAGCTTTGTTTTCTGGGATCATTGTTCTTAGTTGCTTTTGCTCATTCTCTAGTTCATTGAAGAATAAAACCATCAATTTTGGAGGCCATGATGACTTGTCAGTGCAAATAAAGTAGAAAACCAAGCTTGTGAGGAGTTTGTTGTGAAACTTCTATTCTTCTTGTTTTCAGACAATTGTCTTTGACAATTCTTTCTACTTCTTGTAGATATTTGGTTTCTTGGCAATGGCAGCGTATGCTGTGAACACCTATTTAGCTATTAAAAAGTGGCGAATGAACAGCGGACAACAAAACAGTCGGCAGACAAGCGATTACATACGTGCTCGGACAGAATCCAGAGAAGTAGATCACCGCCCTGAGATTCAGCGTCTGGATGCGTGAATGCGACCTTCAAATGGGACTGCAAAGGGAAAAGAAGTAGTGCTTAACTCCCTCATGGAATAAAGGGTTTTTTCTTTGTTTAAGGAAGAAAAGGAAGATCGGATGGTGGCAAGGAGTGCCCGGCCCTGCATCTGTGCAGCAGTGCATTGAGTCAGGAGCTGTCGTCATGAAGGCAGTAAATGTTGGTCATTCAAAAGCAAGATCAGTTTAAGATGCTCACGTACATACATATACGTGTATATTATATAGCTGATATAATATATAATGTCTGTATGTTTCAAAGTACGTTGTGGTTTTGGATTAACTGCACAATCCTTTCCTTCCCTCTCCCCAACGCAAGCTCTGAATATCCATGTTCTGCCACTGTTTCTTCACCCATTGAAAACACTAAGACCAGCACTACACTGCTTGTGTAGGAAAGAAATCCACCAAAATTAAATTTAATACAGGTGAAAAGGAAGTGAGGGGAAATAGCAATAACTTAAGCTGTGAGTCGTGTCCAGCAAACTCTCTGTGTCAGTCCTCACGGAGCTCTAGCAGCACAGCTCAGTTCTCATCTGCAAGATCTCCTGCAGTTTCACTGTTGATGCACTTACAGAGCTGCCAAGGACAACCATTCCAGGTTTTTGATGGGTGTGGAGGTGCCCACCTGGGGGTGGCACTGACATCGCCGTATTCAGGTCATGCATGGCCCTGGCCACATCAGAACTTGTGCACAGTTAGCGTGTTTGCTGAACGGTCACCATCATGCATCAAACGCGAGTATGTGACTTTCTGCTAACGTTGGGATACTTTAATTTTCATTCCAAAATGGGAAAATAAATGTGCTTGGGAGAGAGGGTGGAGAAAAGGGGATTGAGGGGCAGGGCAGAGAGAGAAGAGGCTGTCATCAATAGACTTGCATTCTGGTCATGGCTTTCTTTTGTTCTTTTATTTTTCCTTTATTATTTTTCTTTTGGTTTTTTTTAAAGTTTAACCTTTTTGAGAACCCCGAGTAAGCAAAAACTAGCAAAAAAAAATGATTCTAAGGTTACTAGTGCTGTAATATTGTGATTCATGTAAGATAAATATTTTCCTTTATGGGAGGTTGGTTGTTTCTTCTAAGATTAAGTGTTGGTCATAGATAAAACTGTTTTTTAAAAAAATTCCAGTTGATTTTTTTCTACCAATTTTTTCCCTACTGTTTCTTTGGAAAATCAGTTTAGATAATTGGAGGATAATTGTACTGATTTGTTTAGAAATAGTTTGACTTAAGTGGAGTTTTCTTATTTAAATTGTACTTCCAGTGAAGAGAAGGATATTTTCTCTACTGAAAACTGAAATTCTGATGAAATTTCTGAAATGAGCAGAACTGTGTGCCACGTATGCCTGAGTTTATGTCGCCTTTGGCTTGAACGCTCTTTGCATCGTGTTCTTCTGTAGGTGTGCTCTTAATTGGATGAATGCTGTTACCTGGAGCGTTAAGAGCAAGAAGTTGCAGACAGGTTGCTTTTAAATATCAAACACAGGTTATACTGAACAGAAGATCAATAGAAGTGCCTGGGCTTTCTCAATACTGAAGGGAGCAGGGAAAGTGGCAGGTGGGGCCCTGGCGCTGCAGCGTTTGAATTGAGCAATAGGGAATTATTTCCATGTGTGAAAAACCAGTGACAAAACTCCTGTTTTCTCACTTTCAGTTTACTGATGTCTGCAGTGCATTTCACCTTAGTGGCTGAGAGGGAGATTAAAATTCAGAAAAAGGTACTAATGACCTTAAAGAAAACTAGCATTTTCTTAATGAGTAAAGGTTTACCACTTAGTAAAGTCACATTTTATTGTGCTTCAATGAAAGCTACTGCCAAAGGGAATACTGGTTTAAAAACCGAACTGCGTGAGCCAAGCTCAAGATCTGGGTTTAGAACGTAGACGTGTTCCTGGGGTGGTGTCTCAACCAGGGTTAGTGTGTTTCATCACAAGGAAATGACAGCTCTGTGTTCACCATGGTATGAAATAACGAAGTTTATTGCTGCGGGTGCAGTGGTTACTGTCCTGTTGTTGTTTGGCACTCTGCCCTCTTCACAAGGAGAGGTTGTAGATGCTGTCTGGTTACTAAAACGACCTTTTTAAAAGTAGCGCAATGGTACCTAGACTGGAATTGTAAATGGGCATTAAAGCATTTTGTATCAAGATTGGAAAAAACAACCAAAACCAAGCAACCTCACCCGCTCCACAAAACCCCACACGACAAATCGCCGTCCATGCTCAACTACAGTGTATTCCAGAAGGGCCGTGTTTTTAGAGTGGAACCCTCACCTGGAATCAAGAAACAGGAGTTAGGTGGTGCAGAACAAAGGCTTTTCATGGGGAGCGTGTCCTTGTTCATGACAAGGACTGGAATGGTGCGTGTGTTAAGAGAACACCCTGTTCCCCTCTCTGCACTTTGTGCTGAATCTGTGTTTTTCAGAGGCGTGGGAGGTCTTGTGCATCTAGGTTTATGAATGTGGTGTCTTTCAAATCCTTACACCTTCCTTTACCTAGAGAAAGGATAACTTCACCAAGCTTTTTCTGGAGTGAGATCATGAAAAGCTTTTGTTACCTTTTAGCTGGAATGAGAAATGCAGAGTGATATGGTGACACTTCTAACACAGCGTCGTGCTTCACCCTGTAGCATACCTGAATCACCTTGAGTGGTTTTACATGTGAAATGAGTTTGCTTGAGCTCAGAACAGCATGCCATTATTTATTACTTACATGACTTGAGCTTAGCACAGTTTTCAGGGTAGAATTCAAAGAGAATTTTAATTTTTAAGAAATACTATCTGATACACTTTGTTAAACAAAAGTAAATTTTTAATTGATTTTAGTATTGTACAGTATATACTTTCTAAGAATCTAAGTTAAGCATTTTTTACTCTTGAGAGGCATCATTTACTGTTTGGATTATATAGAAGTGAACTGAGGTAGCTGTGAGAGACAACTGAATTTGAGACATTGATGATCACATGAGATATACGTGGTTGATACCCCACTTACTTTTACACAATGGATCGAAGAGGTGGTAGTATTTTAAGACTATTATCCAAACTGAAGTTGTTGTAAAAACCAAATATCTGAAGGAATAAAATAGGGTAGAAAGATGAAATCTTTTTGGAAACTAGAAAAGTGACATTAAGTTGCTCCTCTTAGCTAGTCTTGCTTGTAAGTGTGGAGTGTATACTTTTTTTTTTCCCCATAAGAATGCTGTTTGGCTCCATAAAGGGACTTGAAACCCACTGTAAGTAAAACTAAATTAAAGCTAAGCAGTTGAACCTTGTAGGAACGGGGTGCTCGAAACTGTAGTGGTTCTGATCAGTCGTCTCCCATCAAACCGAACCCTCAGATATGCGGTCTCCATCAGTTTCTGCAGGCAGAAGTGACAGGAAATTCTGTACCTTATGCACAGGCATCAAAAGATTAAACAGCAAATTACTGTAAGAATATCTGTTATCCTCTTAATGCTACGTATGCCCAGTTTTGTCAGCCTTAGGTTCAGTTTATTATACATGCCGGTAATGACGTGCAAACTGCCTTCAATAGGAGTTTCTAAAACCATAATTAAGAACTGATTTGACAGATTAATCGCTTCTTAGTGAAGTTGATTCCTTCTTGCTCTCCATTTTGTCTTTTAATTTCATATATTCATGTCTCATCTATCGTGCATTTTGACATTTAATTTTTGTTAAGCCTTCTCCATTGATCTCTCTGGTGTCTGCTTCCGTGTAAGGAAGATGAGAATACTGTGTCCAGCGTCCTTTTGATTAAATATGGTACTTACTCCTTTTATGATGGCTTAGGATGTTTGGGCTGGATGTGCTGGAGGGATTTACTCTTCCCCTAGGACATTGGACACTAGTTGGTGTCCTGCATGTGTTTCTGTGTAAGCTTTCAGGTAGGAGCCACATGCTCAGAGGGCGAGAGGATTAGAGATTTCGCCTACCTCTGCCTTTTTGAGAAACAAGGTACTGATGGTAGAGATTAAGTGTCTGTGTTTCAGTCTGTGATACTCAACATGTTTCTATTTAGTTGTCAAGTCTAGAAGGAAGGGGGGGAAAACTGGGGAAAGTTTCCAATCTTCCCTAAGATAATCTTATCTTACTTCTTTTCACCTGTAAATGATTTTGTACCGTACAGTCATTGCCCCTTCCTAAGCCAGCAAGACTTATTGGTGCTTAAAATGCTGTGCCGCGCAGCAGGGGAATTTATCTGCTGCGAGCTGCACATGGACTGTTAGGAGTGAATTAACCACTAGTTTTCCATGAACTTTAAGGTCCTTGAGCAAATTTGGTACTTGTCACCTTTGTACTCCTTTGGAGATGTGCGAGCACAGCAAATGCTTATGTAATATGTGCTTTTATTAATGCACCCCTCCTCCTCCTTCCATAATCTGTGTTTTGTATCTGTTATCTTGTCTCATGACAACTTCATAAACATTCCTTATTATTCTCTTTTGTGAGGGGATAAAGCCGAAACCTCTGAATAAGTATAATGTATAATTAAAAAAACCCCGAATCTATAGCAATTCAATCAGTGTCAAAAACATCCTCTCTCCGTCTCAGCTGAGACACTGAACAGCTTTGTACATGAGAATCGGAGCATAAAGAACAAGTCTTATGCTAAAAGCCCTGGAGCCAAACATCTTCAAAAGGTATTTAGGATAAATCAAAAGGTGGGCACGGTCTGATCATGAATTTGAGGTGTTATAAAGGGCAAGAAGGAGACAGAAACCCAAACCTGATACTTAATAACGCAGTGCTTTCAAAATGATGATGTGAACATTAATAATCCCCAGCTGCAGAAGGAAAGAGAAGGAGAGGGGGACACCTTAAGTCAGTCAGAACATCAGGTGTAGAAGTTTCTCCATTCCCAAGTCTGGGGCCACACTGGCTGTGTGATACAGTCGGAGACTTTCTACACTGATGTTGTTCATGGTACATCTCCAAAGTTGGGGTGTGTTGACAATGTGCTGTGATAATCAAATGACGACGATCAGGTGGGTCTCTTCCAACCTGGTTATTCTGTGTGATTCTGTGATTCAGCTGGAGGGTAGCGGTTGCTTCACAGAGACCTGCAAAAGGCATAGGTGCTGGTATCGGAAGGGCTCGACGTGTCTAGGAGGAAGAAGAGGTGCAAACTACTCTCTGCCCAGTGCCGCTGAAATGAGTGAAACTGTTATGTAGCATTTCTGAGAACCAGGTACTTAGTTCTTGTTCATAACATAAAATTTGGAATTGTTGGAGGGCCAGCAAAGCTCAGAAAGGCTGTGCAGGTAGAGGTGTTGTGTGTGTGAGCTTTCATGGCAGTGAAAGTAAGAATTTACAAATGAAACTGAAATAGGTACAAACCCCAGCAGTTTGATTGCAAATACTTAGTAGAAATGATGCCATTTTCCTCTCTTTATTTTAACAGAGGGAATTGGTTAAAAATGAATTTATACAAATATTCAGGAAATCTCTGTGTGCTGCTCTAGAGTTTTTCCTGGTGCGTTGTTTTTCCCTGTTAGCCCTTGGCCACCTGAATAGATCTGTTTGGCAGTGTCAGTGCTGTCCAACCTGAAAGAGTTCCTTTGTTATTTTGGTCTTATTTTGTGTTGTCTTCTTAAAACCTGTCTATAACTTAACCATTTGTATTCTAAAAATGATCTTGATAAGAAATCTGCTTACACTGTGATTTGTAATAGCCTTTAATTTAAAGTGTGCAACACAATCTAATTTTCTTTTGGGATATGCATCTTTCAAAAGTGTTCTTATATGTGCCCAGAAATGAAAGTTGTCTATTTATCATTAAAATGTGATTAGATAAAGTTACCTAACCAGAATCCCAGCACAGCTCTTCTAGATGCGCTGGGAGGATGAGTTAGTGAAATTGCCTTTTAATCTCTATGGGTTAATAAATATTTTTTTATACCTACCCACAGATATTCCTTTTTAAATTATACGTGGCAAACAGAAGATATTTAATTTTATATACAGTATACATAGTTACCTTGATTGACATATTTATAACATAGAGCTTTGTGTTTACTATGAAGGTTTTATCTGTATACCAGGGACTAGATGGGTAAAATTTTAAAGAGCCAGTTAGCGTATATGGAAGGGTATGGAAACGATTTTCATGAGTTCAGAATGAGGATATAGGAGCATTTAAAAAAGCAATAGCCAGATCATATTAACAGAGTATCTGTTTTTTGGTTTGTTTTTTTCTTATTTTGTGACTGGGGCTGGTCCCTACAGCTGTTTTAATAACATCTGGATGTGAGTAACAGAATGAAATATGACCATCTGCCTCTTCTGACTGTCACGGACTATTGTCTGGAGTATGGGAAATTTCAGGGTATTGTATTTGTTTTGCTTTGGACAAATGTCTCAGTAGACATTTAATTAAAACCTTCATGTGTTCGAAAGAAAATACCCTCTTATAACTAGGCCAATTTATCACTTTTGGTAACCTTTTAATCCCAAAAGTATTATTGTCTAAATATTTTTAGTAATATTACAGTTGTCCTGATGTCTGCAAGTTAAAGTGGTTCTGGCTAGCGCCCTTTTATTACAACAGTTGCTACCTTCATTTTTCTACTGTTTATACTTTAATCTTGAATGTTTACCGGTTTCTACTTGTTGGATCTGGGGAGGGAGAGTGTAACTTAGCACTACAGTTCATCCAGCTTTAACTCATACATCACAGTTCTGCAGTAAGGAAATATTTTGATTTAAATATTGTGGCCAATTTATTGCATTTTTAAATGATTTCTATACTTAAGACACAACATTTATGACATAATATAACAAATGACTTAGCTAATCTTTATATCTGTCTAGACTTACTCTCTTCTGTGTTAGTGTCATTTTGAACCTATTTGTATATGTTGAAATTTGTAAGGGTTCAGGAACCCACAATAAAATAGTAAAGTATGTATTTATTTCTCATAATAATGCTCAATTTTTATTTGAAAGTTGACACTTTGTATGTCTTTTCACAGAATTGTGAACAAATACCGGAAAACTGCTTCACCTGGTGTGCCTTCCATGTGTGGTATAAGCACTTGTCATTCACAGAAATAGAGTTGTAAAGTTATTAAACTGGGAAACACTATTTTTGTAACGTCCATCACTAACGCATCGTGCGTTGTTTCCACAAATCCCAGGTTTATGGCTGTTGTAGTCACTGCTTTCCCATTGTGCGCTAAATAGTAAATTTGATAGCACGGAGAATCCAAAGGTTGTATCGCTTTTGCTCTGCTCTGCCTCCAGCTGCCACCCAAACGATGGAGATCAAGCAGATGGCTGATGGGAGCTGGAAGGTACTTCCAAATTCTTTCTCTCAGACTCGTGTAGGGAGATGCTCAGTGTGGGGTATCTGTATCCTCAGTGCTGATCCTGCTGCCTCTAGAAAAACATAGCAGGTGTAATCGAAGTGTTCTGATTCTAGCTCATAATTTATGGTGTCTGAGCATCCAGGCCTGACAGAAAGACTTTGTCTGTCAGGGATACACTCCCTGACAGATCTGTAATTGTGAACAGCTCAGAAATAGTAGTTGATGTGGTGGGTTAGAATTCCATCTCGAGCTGAGCAAAAGGGATGCAATTTTCCTTTTATCATATGAGCACAAGCCTGTTGTGTAATACCCATGGTATTTTGCTTTTGAAGTAAGAAAAACCATAATATTCTGCCAAGGAAAATCTTCCAAGCATACTCTCTGTGTGATTGCTGATCCTGACTGTTGTCCTTACTCAGGCGAAGTTCCCCGTTGACTTAGGAGACTGCAGGTCAGGTACCCATTTATCACCAAATCCTGATCAAGGATTGAACGATATCACCAGTCAGTATGTGTTCACGTAGAGACAACTTACGGCCTTGAAGCAATTTCAGATGATATTGGTAAGTGTTGTTGAGGTTCTCACACTGCGCAGGGGGGCAGCTGGTAACATAGACACTTTCTGGTCTGCGACCTACCAGCTGCGATCACTATCCCCTCAGTATCGGTAGCTGTAGCTTTGACGTGTAATCGTGGCATCTTCCAGCTCTCTGTGAGCCACGTTGTTAATGCGTGACCAGTTTCAAAGGCAAGGTCGATCTACAAGAAAGCATAACCTCTGACTCGTTTTTACACAGTAATGAGTTTTCAGTGTGTTGAGTGCTTCTTTTCTGTTGGTTTCTATGTTAAACAAAAAAACCCACAAGCTGAAGAATCGTAATGTCTTGCAATACAGAAAGCAGTCTTGTTTATAAAATCCATACTGTTATCGCATAATTTAAATGGTGTATTTATCAGTTTTAAATGTCATTTTGCTTTTCTGATCTTTTGTATATGGGCACGATACTTTTTGTAAATTTTTTTTAATTAGGTGTCTTTCTGTCTTTTTCTTCCTGATATTTGAAGGTTTGAGCTTTCTGGATTTTCATGGTACTCTTTATGTCTTCATAGTGGTGAAAGTCTGTATTTTTTTATGTAGGGAAAATGGTAGTTTTCTAACACTTATCTTGATCAATCTAGTATGGAATCATTTGTGAAGGACTTCCTGTTTAATAAATGGAGATATTAAAGTATAAAACATGGTCTTCATCTGTAAAGGCAACGTATAAGCTCAGTATGCCGAGCATTGTGGTTGGTGAGTTGATGATCCAGTAACAGCAGTTGCTTAAATTCACTTCCTTTTCAAGGCAGCGGTTGGCATTCAACATCAAATCAATCCTGTCCAAGATGCTTGTGAACCCAGCTCTGACAAAATAACCTCAGAAGAGCAGGAGTTAGGGAAAAACTATATGTAAGAAATCCATGATGAGAGATGAGGTGTAGCAGAAAGCACATGGAACCACTTTATTGCTGAAGCGGTTCTGGTGGGTTTGCTTTTGTGGAGGTTTCTCTGCCTGGTATGTTATAATGGGCCAAAATGCTGTATCTTGTGGTTGGCCACATCACCTTCTGGACCAAAAAGGATTCTTGGAGCTGAAATGCCAGAGTGAACAGGTAACGCTTTACCACCTCATGGGCTGTAGGCTGCAAGCCCTACCTCGATGCAACTGGTATTTTTGGTATCCAAGGGCTTTAGGTGTGAGGCAAGAGCACTGAGTCAATAACGGTAAGAACTGAGGAAGCGCATGGATGGTTCAGGGAGTATTGTGGGAAGATTTGGGAATATGGATGATGCTCTTAAAACACATGCCGTGTGGAGGTGGTCAGAGGTGTTGGTACAATTGAGTTTCTTCAGAAGGGTTCCCTAAGGAGATCGTGTGCTTGTACAACTCTTCTAGAAGATGAGCTGGTTCATTTTCCCTGTGTGAGGCTGTCAGCCATGGTGAGTTGTAACCCAGGCTTGTGTTGCGTCAATTGGACCTGGTTAGAGATCAGGCCTCAATGAAATCTATGCCCTTTAAAAACAAAGAGTTAAAGTGCTGGGCATAATGCCATGTTGCTCATGATGATGTTATCCAGGGTTTTCCTTGGGCAAGAGAAGTTTTGTCAGATGTTGAATTAAAAAAAAACACACACACACGAAAAAGATTTATTCTTTGAACTTAAATGCTGAATCTTTGTCAGTCTCCTGGGCAGATTACAACCAATTTCTTATTTAATGTATCAGGCTAACAAAACGTGATGGACAGCATCACATAGGTATAAACCAAAAGCACAGGTATTGCTTGGCCAAAATTAATACTGGAATTGCTGTTTTCTTTTTCAAGGAACTAGATTGAAAAATAGGTATTTAAAAAGTTTTTTTTTATTAAAAATACACTTATGTTTTCTGGGTAGCAGTATTCTGCCTTCTGCCCTAGGAGTTTTACGAAACACTCTTGAGTCCTGTGAATTCTTCTCACAAAGGAGGAATCTGTTTTGCAGTGAGGTTTTTTTGATGTGGTCTTGCTTACTTGGAAGAAAATCAAGATATAGTGTCTCCATCCCACCATTAAACAATCCTCTATGCAAAAAGGTATCTCGGGTATTTATATCCAAGATTTGCATTCTCAGAGCTTCCTTGTGTTCTTGCTCTCTGTACTCAGGAAAGGATTAAAGGATGGTTACAGGCGTATGTAAAATACAAGGCAATCTGTATCTCGCTCTTTGGGGCAGTTTGTATCCTGGTCTTTGTAATCAAGCCACTTCATTTATTATTTTTTATGTCTTACGAGGTGGGTTGCAAGCTCCCTGCTATGAGGTGTAGCTCAGCATAGTAGCAATATGTATATTTTTCTCATTTATTTATGCATTTTGGAAGTCAGAAACATGCATCATTAGTGTTTGGCTACCAGTAAACACTTACTTAATAATACAGGCTGCTGGTCTCCTAGCAGGGGAAGATGCAGCTATAAAATCCAGGCTTAGAAATGTGTACAGTGAACACTTAACAGAAGCATAATGAATGAAAAACATCTTGCCTGCTATGCAGAACTTCTTGAATTCTTCAGAATTGTCTTCTGCTTTCCAACTTGCTGTTCTTCTCAAACACCATAGAAGCTGAGATGCACCACTTTTCCTTTAGTATCTTGGAAATTACTTTGTCAGTTGGAAATTTAAGACTTTGGACAGTATCAGGTGAGAAGCGAAATGGAGTAATGGACAAAGCGTTAAAAGGATGGCAAGGACAGCTGAGCCTCTTGATTTCACTGGGAATCTAAAAAGGCTGCTTGGAAAGGTTTTCTGTCCAAAATCACCACACAAGACTGAACAAATCTCCCACAGATAAGTATAAAAGGTTTTTGACAGGAGAGGGTAGGATAGAGACCTTCCAAGGGTGTGATCGCTGTATGAAGTCATTCATCTGTGGTGCCAGCTGATTGTTTTGCCTTCCTGCTAGTGGCTTTGATTCATGGGTTTGATACCAGGAGGCTTCTTGCATCGTTTCTACTCAGATTTGTTCCACACTTGGTGTTGAAAACCCTTATAGCTCCTTAGGTCTGTCTGTGTGTTCAAACAGCACAGGAATTCAAAGAGGATTAACTGGGCTCTGGCTGTAATGAACTCGTATATTCAGCCCATGTGGGTTTGGAACTGGCTTGTGTTTGGAACAGGAATGATGTTGTGATGGAAAAGAGATGTTTGATTAGGACCCTGCTGGTACACCGACACAAGAACTTGAGTAAGGCTCTTTGCTGCAGGTGTGACAGGACTCCTGCGTTGCGAATCCTGAATTGCAGAGAAGCCAGTGCTCCCACTATTCTGATCTTGTCAGCTGAATTAGAACAAGCAGGCAAGCAAACAAAAAGTCAAGCAGCCTTTTCCTCTGCCCTGGCTCTTGGCTTAGTGCAATATTGCTGGCAGGAGAGGAACAAAAGACTGAGTCAGCTTCCCTGGCTGCCCCAGTGAGAATTGGCTTGAAAGTAATTTTTAATTGAATTCTCTTTTCTGACATGATATTCATAAAATACAGAAGTGTGTTTTATTTCAATCATGGGAATCTCTTGTTAAATGAAAGGCTGGAATTTTTACATGAGTGCTTGACCCTGGGAGTGAACTGCTTAGAAATAAATATAATGATCAAATACTCGAACGCTAATAATGAAATGCTCTGGGCAGGCAGCTCATTGCACGCCTGCTAATGTAGCCCTGAAACAACTAATGAGAAATTTTGGTTGCCTCTCCTGTTGATGTTAGGAGTATTCCAGAGTGAAAAAACTACAAAGAAACCTGAGCAGGTTTCAAGTTCTAACTTGTCCGTGAAGGGTAAATCCAAAGGGGTGGTTGTTTACAAGGTTATTGCTTGGCAAGTAAGAGCACAGCATCTACTAAATGTGCTAAAACTAATTCTTGGTCAAATCCTTTCATGCTAATGTGCTGAAGATGAAGTTTCTCCTTGTAAGTGTGAGTGAGTGGTCTCCGGTGCTGGCTCTGCGTGGTTGTCGCCTCCCCAGCACGTGGTGTCCTTCCTGATGGAATTTCTTCAAACGCCACTACTCTCGCTAGTCTGAGGCAAGGGCATAAATCCAGGTCTTTAAATAATTAAGGACACCCAACGCTTCCATTAAAAGAAGTTTAATCCAGCATGGTTTCTAAATATCACCATGAACTGGTTTCCAGCTGTGACATGCAGTACATTTTTTAATAAAAAAAAAGAGAAATACAAAACAATCGAATATAAAAAAATGAGCCCAGGTCCCCTGACGTCACAGTGTGTGCCAGTAAAATATGACAATAGAAAAGATAAAAAATGTGGAATTTCACACCAGAAGTGGCTCAAAGAGCTTTTTCTCATAAAAGCAGAGGTTACTTGTTCACATTTGGAAGCAACCAATGCCTTTATGCAGTGGTCTGGAAACAGGAGGTGGAGGAGCTGCCTGTCAGACAGCTCTGCGTTCGGCCAGCACCTCCCCAGCCCCTGCCCGCCGCCAGGTACCGCGCTCCTGCCCGTCAGCAGCCAGCTGCTAGCAGGGAATTGGAACCCAAGTGGTAAATTTGTTCCAAAGGAAATCTGCTTGTATTGTTTTATCCCTGTTTTTCATTAACTCTGTTAGTACCATCTGCTCCCATTTTAATTACTTTTTGTTAAGGCCACCTGTTCTGTTACTATTAATTTTTAAAAGATGTGTACAGGTTTCTTTGAAGTCGACCTGTCTGGTGCCACACACAGGGAGCGTGCTGTGCTTTTCCCAAGCAGCACGGATTTATAGGTGCACACAAAACAGTTCAAGGTAGGTTGTGCTCCTGACGAGAACACCTTCTTGTAATGTCAGAAAGCTTTTTTTCCCTGGAATACTAGATCATGAGATAAACCGTGTCCTTCCAGGGATAAAAAAAAAACCCAACCCAACCACCACCGCAACCAGGGGTTTGGGAAAATGGATTTCACTGCAGATGTTCTTTGGTTTGGAGGCTGGGTTTTTGCCGTTTCACAGTGGGAAGGATATATAGCCCTCCTGGGGCCCAGGTATCCTGAGTTTTATAGAAAAAAGCACCTGTTTTGCAAACCCAGGGGATGAAGCCCAGCGCTTCTTCTCATGGGAGGACCGGTGTTGGCAGCACAGAGCATGAGATCAGCGCTGCCTTGCACGCAGATACCTGCGGGCTTCGATAGGCAGGTGACGGTGGATGGTATTTGGCAAACCTCCCTTACCCATACGTGCAAAGAGGCACAAGGGCTTCCAGGCGAACGGTAGGAAGGGGCGGGTAAGACAACGCCTCATCTGTTCTACCTCATATCTGGTGAAATTGCAGGTGGGATGTGACCCCATTCAAGCAGCTTAAAAAAAAGTGATACTCCGTGTTGATGAGCCACCTACCCTGCCGCACGATTATATTTTACATTGAGGTTTGTTCTTGCTGCGTATTTCCAGTTGTCACTTTCTCTTGTCACAAATAGGCAGTAGATAGATATTGAAACAATGGGTTAAATGCAATCTACGCCTTCAGTGCTTGAGATAGTGGGATACTCACACTTAAGAAAAAGAAATACTGTTAGTTAATCAAGAAAAATACAAATAAAGTAGAGGCATTCTGAGCCCCTCTTTGGCACAGAAAGAAGTATAAAAGCTATTAAATGTTAAAGATTTGGAATTAAGAAAGCATATTAAAAGCTCCACTTAAATGTTTAAAATACTGCGTTCCCATTTACTCAGTACATTGTGGTGCTGAGTAGAGGGGCAACGGTGAATTGAGATGCGGTGTTTGGATACCGGTGTTTGTGGCAAGCTGAACTACTGTAAAATTCGTAGTTCTGAAGGAGTGTCTAATGTCTTTGGGAATAGTCTCCTTTTCCACATCACTGCCCTGTCAGAGCTTTGGTGATTCCATAAATAGTGGAGTGGAAAGAGGATACCAAAGCTGAAATAAGGAGATATTTCAATTGGCAGTGCATTCAGCAAAGGGGAAAGTGCTTGATCATCTTGCCTTCACGCTTGGTTGGTGTGCGATTCTTCAATCCGAGTCGGAATCCGAGTCCTCATCTGAAATTTAAAACAAGAAACAGTGAAAATGCAAACTGAATCCCTGCATCAGCATTAGCTGAGAGATCTGCTGCTCTTGGGCAGGTGTCTGCTTCGAAGGACGCGGCAGAGTTCCGAAAAGGCTTCTAGGATGACTGTTGTAACATGACAGAGCTTTAAATGGTGTTTCAAAGGACTTGAGAAATGCTGTGGAGGGGCGCTCAGACCACTACAGCATAGATGACAGCTCAGCTGAAGTTGCAGTGAGGTTACTGGGGGCATGACCACCAAGAGGAAGCCAGCTGGAGGGAGGCTTCCTCTACTAGAACATTGCTGCTTGCCGTGGGTCACAGTTCTGCACTGCCAGTTAAACGTATCTGAAAACCATTAGTGTGAAGACATTAAGAAATCCCAGTGGGCTCACAGAGGTAGAGCTTGCCCAAGCTTGAGACTCAGCTTGCGAGGCAGCGAGGGATTTCTGGCTTTGGCAGTTGTGAGAGCCCCAACGTGAACATGGGTTTGGTGCTGGAGGAGCAGCGCTGCAGGGCAGAGACCTTCTTGCATACTCAGATCATCAAGACAAAGCTGCGTGTTTGCTTATTTGTAAGTTAATGTACTTCTCTTTCCATCTCCAGGGAAAGGAGATCTAATCTGTAGCCTAACTTTGTGCCCTTGTCACCTGATCCTCTTGAGGTCAGTTCACTTTGTGGGGACAAGGAGCTTTACGTCAGCTCATTTCCTACGATCTGTTCCTTTATTTCTTCTTTTCTTTGTGTCTCGTGTCCTAGAGCTTGCAAATCTTCTAACACTCTACTTAAATACCTAGAAGAAACTATCAGCATTACTATATACCTTCTAGGATTCTGTACACATCTTAGGTGTGTGTTTTTCAGGATTTTGTGGATTTGGGGTTTGTGTGGGGTGTTTTTTGTGGGTTTGGGGATTTGTTTGTTTTTTAACGTGGAACAGTCCTTGTCATTCCTGTGGCTGCAACGAGTTGTGTCACAGGCACCCGATTTGCACTCTTGGGCACTGCAAAACAGCTACCTGTGTCCTGACTTAAGTTTAAACAGGTTTGATCTCCCAACAGCAGGTCCCTCTCTGTCTCTAAGTGTCTCTGTCTGCTCCGAGGTGTAGCGCACCTCCTATATTAGAGAGAAATTTGATAACAGTCCTGTTAATTTTCTGCTGTGTGGCCCTTGGATTTCAAGGGCATTTGCCTACAGATGGTCAAAGCCTGACCCCAAGGAAGTGGTAATTGTCATAAGGAGATGATAAAGAGAGAAGTGCTGCTGGACGTAAAAGACTGTGGAGTAATGGTTGTTAATTATGGAGTGGTAGAAAACAATGGTGTTTGTTTAAAAAGTTTGTCTCAGTTGTTGAAATCTGGGGAGGGCCTCTTGATCAGGGAGTGCAGGGACAGGACAAGGGGGAGTGTTTTTCAGCTGCAAGAGGTGAGACTGAGATGAGATCTTAGGCAGAAATGTTTTTCTGTGAGGGTGGGGAGGCCCTGGCCCAGGTTGCCCAGAGCAGGGGTGGCTGCCCCATCCCTGGAGGGGTTCAAGGCCAGGCTGGATGGGGCTGGGAGCCCCTGATCCAGTGGGAGGTGTCCCTGCCCGTAGCAGGGGGCTTGGAGCTGGATGGGCTTTGAGATCCCTTCCAATCCAAATCATTCTAAGATTTTGTGATTTTTAAAAAAAGACATCTTGACGGTCGTAAAAAGGTCTGTGCTGCACAACAATTTCTATAATTGGATTTGAGTCCTTTCAAAGTTAAGTGGTACAAAACTCTGAGAAACTTCCCATTATTGGCTTGCTATTTATCTTTATAAATTGCTGAAATTCCAGTCATTGCATTTTAAGATGAAGCAGCTTCATAATTCAGCATAATTGTGGCATATAAACTCATGGTAGCCAAGAAGAAAAACTGTTAGTACTCTGTGAGAGCTCTTGCTCGCTGTGAAGGGTGAAATGGAGAAGAATATCTCATGTTACATGCTTGTACAGCCACACTGGGGAATTTTACCTACCTTCTGACTTGCGCTGTTCAGGGGACTCAGAACTGCCTTGTTTGAGGAACGTAACCAGGTCGTTGAAGGTTATGTAGAAATCAATGGCAAACACTATCGTGGCTATAAATCCAAACACCTAACATGGCAAAATCATACTTGTTAACAACAGTTCACGTCCATCAATGACAAACCAAAATAACCAACCCCGAAAAAAATCTTAAAGAAAAAAACTGGGCTTGATTCGTTTGGCCTGTGCCTTTGTGAAAAGATAGGGAGGGGAAATGTCCCCTGGCCCATTGGCACCAACTAAATTACAGCTAATCTGGACTCCTGAGTAGCAGTGATCCGTGCAGTTGCTCTGTCAGACGTGTCCGTAGCCCTTCCCCACGCTGCGTTGCTCTCTGGCTCTGGGCACGTTCTGAGCATCAGTGTTGCCTTGTGCCAGGGGCGGCAGAAGGATGTAACGAGCACCTCTGCCACCTCAGGGCCTCTCTGGGTCACCAAGAAATCACCTCGATTGCTCTCCAAATAATTTGTTACTGGTTTGCAGTGAGACAGGTCTATTGCAGCGTGGCCTAGATTGAGATAAGATTCTGGAGTTACCTATTTAGTGTCAAGGCAGCAGAACACGCTGGGTTTCAGTCGGAGAAGCTAGGGTAAATGCTGTTGCATTGCTGCATGTCTGAACAGAGAGACAAAGATTAAACCAAAGCCTTTGCTTTGGAATTGAGTATGATGGGATAGTTCAGGAAGGGTTGTTGGCTAGCGCTACTGCACCTTGTCCTTCCCTTTAAAAATTATTATGCAATTTTTTTTTTTTGCTGCATACATTATTGATGCTTAGAGTGGAGTTGCAGATGGTGAGGCTGTATCTTATTTCTGAACACTAAATGCTGACGATGAAGGCTCTCACCTGGACAGCCCATATACTGGAGGCTAAAATGACACTGCTTTTGTTTCAACTCATCCAATTAAAATTACGCAGTAGGGGTAGGAGGTTGAAATTACTTAATTTAGACTGTCCTTAGTAATTACAGGTTTGATTTCCTTTATTATTATATTTATTCCCTCCATTCAAGGATCTGGATGTTCTTTGCAGGAACAGAGAAGTTTACATTCCCTGTACAGCTGGTGAAATTAAGAAGCAGAGTAGGTGCCTTCCCCACGTGCTGCAGTTAGCACTGAGCAGCGCTGTTAGGATGGCAAAACTCTTCATTGATTCAAAACCTGCTTTTCTAAATACCCAACCATTTCTTCCTGGCTTTAGGCAAATCTAATTCTCAGTTAGTTAACTGAAGAAACTTGCAGTGTGGTCACACTGGAATATGTTTGAAAGCCTGACTGTACGCAGTTCACCAAAACAGCCAAGCGGAAAGCTCAGGGCTACTTACTCCGGCTGCTTTTGATGCTCCATCGTTGTATTTTGAGACAGCGGCAATTGAAATGGCAAAGTAAATAATGGCAGCAGTGACGCACCGCAAGAAATCCTGTAAAACAAGCAATGTTGCATTCCTGAATTACTCTTGTAAATCCAATATACAAACGCCTCCAAAAGTGATTTTGGGAATGACCATTAAAGCTCTCTGTTGTTGTGTCGGTGGCCTTGCCTGGTGCTGGAGTGTGACAACCCCTGGCAGTTTGTAGCAGATGAATTGCTCATCTGGGAAATATTTTAAAATGTGAGATGACTGGAATCTTGGCATCGTCTTCTGTTCTTTCAGATGTTGGTTAAAATCCTACTTGTAAAGTGTGTATGTTGGGCAGGCCTTTCTTAGGCTCCAGAGGCTGTCGGTGGTGTTTAACTCAGCACAGCAAGGGCGAGTGGAAGAATCATTTGAAATGCCTTGAAAAGTCTCATTTTCAAGCAGAACTCCCATGGTTCCAAAGGCTCTGGAGGAGCGTACCGGTTCCTATGGGAAGCGGTATGTGCAGGAACTCCTCATTTAGGAACTAAACACTTTCTTTAGTGTTTAAAAATATGACTTATGCTTGGTTTGCATAAGTCATTGCTCATGGCAATCACTGAAATACATGCTGCAGTGGCTGAGAGCGTAGCTCTGCAGGGCAGGGGCCATGCCCTGCAATACAAGCAGCAATGTGCTGGAGCAACAGTGCCTCTAAACTCTCAGTTAAATGAAGAGCAGTAGTTCCCAGGGCACGTGTAAATCATGTGAGCCACAATAACAGCATCTTGACCTCTGTTCACAGTTAAATTGTCTGCCTTTTCAGAACAGATGCACGAATAAGATACTGTCCAAAACACAAATCCTACGAGGAACTTGACTCCTCTGCAGTCAGCATGAGGTCAGTTATCTATAGTCTGGCTGGAGTATATTTTGGTAATGGACATCATAAACATACAAGTGCGCTTTTTGTCTTGAGTTCTGGAATCAGACGCATGCAGAAGACAGGAAAAGGATAGAACTGAGATTATGATCTGAAAGCCCTGCTCACTGCCATAGTCACTGCTGCAGCTTTATCCACCAGGGCCCTCGCTAATGTTATTTTTATACATTGAGAGCTCTAGTTCAAATCTCATTGTGACAAACTGTTGTAAAACTGTACCAAAAGAGAATCCAAAATGATTGGATTAGCATTTTTGGAAGCATTTGTACTGCTAGATAAATCCTGTCTTTCCAGTGCATGCCTGAAGCAATAGAGACATCCAGTGGCCAGGGTGCAGTAACCACTGGTGACTGCGAACGTGAAACCTCAGAAGGAGTAGCCAGTGGTTTCCTTTGGGTGAACGAGAATTTGCCAGCAAGAGTTGCAGGGCTTCCCCGCTAACAAAAGTAGCTGTCAGTGTGTTTACATGTGAGTATGACAGCGTCTCAACGGGACCTACCCAAGAATCCAAAAGCATTTTAGTAGTATATGCCTTATGGAATAGTGTGCCTCAGTTTCCCTGCTTGTAAGGGTAGTGATATTGCAGAGACCCCAGTAGTGGTCAGACTGAGTTAGGCTGACGTTGCCTGCTTCTGAAAATCCAGCCCTAAGGTATTTGCCTGGAATCAGACATAAATTCTGTGCTTTAATAAAACCATGCTTTGTGTCAGCACCAGCACAGCTGTAGGATGTAGTATGGTGTAGTTTAAGGAATTCTTTGGGACCTTCTGAATGAGAGGCGAACAGGTTTCTAATAAGGAGGTGAAGTTGTTCACAGTCAGCCTCGGCTCCCATAGAGTCCCTTTTACTCCTGTCATACTGTACAATTAAATCCACGGGTTTATACTGTTCATTTCACTTACCGACAAAGGCCAGTAGATTCCTTTAAACTTCTCATTAAGTTTGGAGGCATAGGCAAAGAAAAGAAACAGCGCCAGCAGAAACTCTAGGAGTGGTGCCATCATGAAAGAGGCAGCCAGAGACGCAATATAGCAGATAAAGATGATGAACGACAGCACCTACAGAAAAGGGAAAACACCAATTATTTGCATGAAATAGTAGAGCCTCAGGCAGCTGAGCAGTTTTGAAGCGTTTTTCTCCCTGCCTATTCCTGTCAGGGCTGCTGGTGATGGCACATCCTTCTTCCCACTTTTTTTTTTTTTTATTCCTGGGCAAAATTAATTTTCTTGTTTAGCATGGAATAAATCTTAAGTAATGGCATTTATTTCAATGTGTGTGAAATCAACTTTCCGGAGAGATGGGTGGATTTGCACCTCTCAGAGTCAGTAATTTGCTCTGGATTGTAAAGGGTTCTGACAACTTAATTCTAAAAATAGAGTGGGGCATTGCCAAGCAAACACAGCTTGAAGCTTTCAGCTGTGACAGTTCTCACTTGAAATCCAAATCATTGCTCAGACAGCCTGAAGTAACTCAGCATTTATAATCTTAGGGTTGACAGAAAAAAGTCTGCTGTTGATGGACAGAAAAGAGCTAAGAATTATTCTGTATTTTCTAGAAGTCTCTGGTTCTACTCTTCCAGTGCACGAGGTCTGACACAAAAACCCTGAGACTGCCTGTAACTCTTTATTTAGCACATTAAGAAAATCAGCTACCTTCAAACCAGCTCCCTTCTGAGCTGAGACTCGGCTGCTTACGATGCTGCCAACATCCAAAGCAATTCCACATGTAATTTTGCGGAAGGCTGTTGACGATCTCCATTAGTTTTGCTTTCATATCTTCTGTCGATAACAGACAGTTCCATTGAGCCCCAACTGGATCTCTGGGAAGAGGCAGAAAGCGCAGGGAGCCAGGGCCTGGTGAATAGGGTGTTGTTAGGAGCTAAAACATGCTTCACAGACAAAGCGACGTGGGCTGGCGTGGTGTCTTGGTGCGAACACACTGTTCACTGGCACACCAATATTTTCCATCTGAGGGTAAGAAAACTTCTGTATTTGAACATGCACCCACTTTTACTGAGTGAAGCGATCGAGCTGAACCCTGTCTCGCTGTGACGGGTCAGAACATGTTCTGTACCCATCTCTCCCCTCCCACTCTTGGTTCCTGAGCTATAAGGTCATTCTCTTATGTCGGACCTCGTAGAGAGCTGTTTCAGAGAGCAGTAGGATCAATAACTCCCATAGATCTGTGTTATCTCCACGATATTTCCTTATAGACAAGGCTAAACTGTGGCACATTCTCACTCGTATAAAGCTGAAAACAGATGTGTTATTTTCCCCTGTAGGGCATATCTGAAGGCAGATGTGGCTTCTTGAAAAGCAGAAGTGCTTGCACTGTGATGATCAATGCGTTTGCCTCATTGAATTGCAGATGCATGGATTTATTTGCTTGCTGCTACCATGTGTTCCTGGGAATTACCTGTACCTCGAAAAAATATCATCATTATACTTGAATTATAAGGTTCCTATAATTATTAATTAATAATTACTCTATGAGAGGTCAGGCAGCCCTCAAAGACACGTATCAAAAGACCCCATTTAGGTTTAGGGGGCAGCCAAGCAGTTCAATCTTGTTGAAATAATTTCTTAATTAATAAGCCTTTATTCTAAGCATGATTTTTGGGGAACACAGTTCTTGACCAGCACACCAATAACTGGAATATATTGTTCTGATCCATTTGGACTGGGTTGTGAAGTTTGAGAGGATGTGGCAGTCTGGTTAAGATACTACATTTATCTTAAAATGCCTCTGTAATGTTCATTGAGTTGTAAGAAATGGATCTGGTCTCATATAGAGAGTTCAGGTCTGCATGGAGTTAATATTTTCCCTATTTGTTGTTATTTATCCTATTATTTTTTGCTTACGTAGGCTCTTGGCAGGCTTCTCTAGCATTTTGATACAGAAGAGGGGACTCGGTGCATCCTATACTTAACATGGTATTTCATTGCTGAGAATGAAAAGTGATATGTACTCTCTTGAAAAGAAGTGGATTAACAGAGCCTGAAAGTTGTTAAGAGCAGAGAGGACTTTTTCCTCCTTTCTATCACACCTCCTTCTATCACCCCTTCCATGCCCACAGAATAGAAACAGAAAGGACCAGACTTTAACTTTGTGAATCTGCTTCACCAGCATTTGTGGAATATAACTGAGATACAGTTTGATGTTTTCTTGCTTTAACAAGCAGTTACTAGGTACCAATAACCCCTGAGTTACTGGTGGGATGATGCCAGTCTCCTGCTGCTGGTTCCTCAGCCCCGATGAGCAGTAACTGAGCTCATCGGTAACTGATGCTCTTGGCGTTACAGCCACCCAGCTCGCCACTCCTGACTCTGCTTGTCAGCATCTCGTGTGCAGGGAACTTGTGTGTCAAGGCGATATTACAAACTAAATGCCCTTGATTTACAAGCAGTCCCTTGATGTCAGTGGGTTACTGATGATAATAAGGGAAAGAATCCCACCTGAGGTGTAGTAATTGTTCTCAAGTGACGCATCATTCCTCATTCTGGAGGCATTTGGGGACTGAAAGGCCTGAGGAAGATATTATGCGAAGTACACGCCTATAATATCATGGACTGGATTTTTAGAATGAAGGTTTGAAAGATGGTGTTTTTAGATGCTACAGTCTTCATTGAGACAAGGCTGGGAGGCACAAGCAGACATGAGAAAGAACAGGAGAAATAAAAAGAAGGAGGTGCCTGAGGGCTCTGCGAGCTTGTCCTTGGTTGCCTTTTGCTGTCTGCCTGGTAGCTCTGTTGCAGCCCTGATGTGGCTTTTAATGCCAGATCTACTCAGTGAGATGGGGACAGCCCCATGGAATCCAAGAGCCCACGAAGCTCTCAGCTTTTGAGGATGCTTCTCATTTCTCTTTGTTTAGAGTTCTGCCCTCTTTTTTCTGAAGCTGTGTGTTTAAAAATGATTTCCAAGAAAAGTCAAGCAATGGGATCTTGTCATTTTTTAACAGTCTGTTGGGGCATTTTTAGCAGAAACAGCAAGAGAGGACGTTTGTAAGAATCGGTGCAGCTGTGAGTTCATTTCTAGCACTTGCAGACTCGGAAAGCCCTACTGCTTCTGGGAGAAAACAACACGGTGTTTTATCAATTTTGCCCATTTGTATTTACACAGAGGGATCCTTTTCCCTCTGGAATTTCATCCTTGGCATTGATGGCAGCTGGGAGTCCAAGTTGTTGTGTGCTGCTGTTGCAAGGTCAGTGTGATTGCTGCCAGCTTCACTGTGGATGCAGAAAGCTCTAATAGAGCAAAGAACAGAGCACGAGCCTTTCACAGTCTGGCAGTGGGAGGATTATAAAAAATCCTGGCAAAAAGGAATCCTGATCTGTCATTCAGCACCATTTTTTTGTGGGAATGGGAATACACTTAAATGAGAAAGAACTATGACATGCTGCTTCTCCTTTTTTAAAGGAACTCGTTTGGTATTGCATTTCAAAAAGTAATTTTCATGTAATTATTACTTAATATTGTGTTGCTGGGCTTCTTAAATTGGCCAGGCATTATGAAGCTATACTTGCTCATATAACCAGCTTGCAGTTTAAGGTATAAAAACTAGTTACACTGGTTTGAAAGCACTGTGGCTGTGCTCCTTACGGGAGGGGGAGCTGCTGAAGTGCTGAGATCCCAGCAGAGCGTGAAGGTGTCCGCATCCTCCGTGGAGGGTGAACAGACCCCCTTGCAGCCCGACGAGGATGCTGCGCATGCCGGGAAGCAGCTGACACCTGGCCCGGTGCCCTCCACTCGCTGCTCCACACAGCAGTTCAGAGAAGACTGAAAAGACAGCAAACAGAGAGGAAAAGAGGAGGAAAACAGGCAGAATGATTTTACACCCTTTGCGTCACCACAGGACAACCTGACATATTCACACTGTATTTGTATAAAAACCCCCAAAATGTAGTGCCACTGCGTACTGGAGTTGAGGACGGAGGTGATGCCTGTGCCAGGAGTCACCAGGGCTAACACAGAAGCTTGGCTAAAACAGGCAGGGTGAGCAGCACGATGTGTAAATGTGGACCTTGTCTAGACAAGATCTGGTGATAGGTGGGAAAGTGGCTGTGAAATGGCTCCAGCAGGGCTGAGGGCACTGAAAAATGCATCTTGAGATGTTGACCTTCAAGATAGCAACTTGAGTATTTAGGAAAGATGAAGGGCTTAAGAGGAGTGTTAAACAGAAGAAATAATGGTATGGAGAGAAAAGCGAATGCAAAGAGAAAAAAATTAGCCTGACAGACAGAGAATGTTGAATGGAAAGTGGAGGAGCAAGACAGTGAGACTAAGTAGGATTAGGAGAGACAGCAAAGCTCATACACATACATGATGTTACTGCTGCTTTGTGGCTGTCTAGCTATCCCAGGTGAAATAAAATAATTAATAAGACAGGAAGAACAAAAGAAGGGGAGGAGGGGCAACTTCCTTCTTTGAATGCAATTTGAGATTATAATTAAGCTTCTAACAATAATCAGCTTCATCATGAGGCTACCTTGTTCTGGATGAGGCACCAGAATGCTCAGATCTGGTAGCCCACAGCGCATTTATCTGCCAACACAGAAATTACATCCCAACATTGTCAAGAACCATACTCCCATCATGTGAAAATGTGTGTAAATGTTATTTTTGAAAAGCAGCTGCAGCAGTTTCCTCAGTCGGCACAAAGCAATCCCTGCTGGCAGCACTGAGCTCCCATGCTTCTGGTGCAGCTGCAGGCACCAAGCCCTCCCAGCCACCTCTGGCAGCATGAGAGAAGGGAACAGGCTGGGCTGAATCACAGAATCCTTACAGCTTGGAAAAAGACCTTCAAGATCATCCAGTCCAGCTGTCAGTCCAACATCGCCATGCCTACTAAAATAGGTCCCAAAGTGCCATGTCTACACACTTTTTTAACCCCTCCAGGGAAGAAGACTCCACCACTGTCCTGGGCAGCCTCTTCCAGGGCTTCATCACTCTGCCAGTAAAGAAATTTTTCTTACTATCTAGCCTAAACCTAGCCTGGCACAACTTGAGGTCATTTCCTCCTGTCCTATCCCTTGTTACCTGGGAGAAGAGCGCAGCATCCACCTCACCACAACCTCCTTTGAGGGAGCTGCAGAGAGCGATGAGGTCTCCCCTCAGCATCCTCTTCTCCAAGAATGTGGCACTTGCCTTCATTTACAAAGCTGGAGTCAGTCTGCAGTAACTTATTACAGCTGATCCCATCATTTGCCAGCCAATTCTCCTGGGAAGAGCAAAGCTTTTTAATGCAGTTCCTTCCACCAGCACAGTCTCTGGGCTGAAGGAATTTGCTGAAGGCAGCTTCTGCTCCCTGTCTGGCACACACCAAAAAAGAGAAGTACCTAGAACCATCTACCCCGGCCAAGGCATGTTTGCAAGCTGCTGCTTTGCTAGGCTTGCAGAGCATTTTCCAGTATATGGTGGTTTGCTTTTTGAATACTGAAAGCACTGACTTGGCATTTCTCGTTAACTGAACAGAGACCAGAACAGAGCTCTACCTGCAGAGACACCGATGTCTGCCTGACTTGAAAGACAGAGAAATAAAGCAAATTTCTAGTGACTTGCCAAGGTGCTGAGATATTTGGTAGCGAATGCTGAGAACACCATTTGTTTCTGAACAAAAGTCAATATTGAAAAACTGCATCCCATGAATATTATTTACACCCGCTTATGCCAAACCCCATGTTAGTTCTGTGTGAAAAAGGAAAAATCAGACATTCAAGAGAAGAAACACAAAGCTAAAGATGAAACAGATATAAACTATGATAGATTGAGCTTGGACTGATCTTCAATTATTTGGCACTGCATTTCTCTAATTGTATACAGACTGGATTTATTCCTGGGCCTGTGTTGTCTTCAAGGATTTCTTCTGGCAAAGCTAAGACAACTGGAGAGAAACTACTGCTGCCTCCCCTCTGCCAGGACAGATCCTGAGCACGTGGGCTGCACAGATCTCACTGCAGATGGGATTTTAGAGCTGCCTTCAGCCAGCCAAACCCAGAAGCCCTGAGTGGCCTTACAAAGGATAAATCCCTGCTTTGTCAAGGCGGAGCACTTTTTATTACTCCAAGGAGGTGTAATCAGTGTTTCTCTATGACAACAAAAGGGTGAGTCTGATCCCATGACCAAACCAGTATTCCTCAAGCATGTCATCATTCAGAGATGTTAAAAAGCCAGGCACTGTGAAAGTCACAATTTGCTGGCTGTAGGCTCGTATGGGAAATTCCAGTATATGTTATGGTGTGTAACAAATCCACATACTAACGAAGCTAAGTTACTTGGGCGCTGCTACCTTCTAAACATGTGGGTTTTAGAGCTATGGATGTAGTGATGGTGGGACTTGGAATTTTGACAGTAGTTTTGGTGGAGCCAATACAGCCCCCGTGGCCTGCTGCTCCCTGGCCCTGTGTTCCCACCACAGAAATCCTCCTCCTCTCCAGAACGAAGGAGTTTTCCTCTCAAAGGTGGCCTCACACCTCCTGGCTGGTCCCACGCCTCTGCCACAGCCTCCTGACCTCACAGGGCTGGACAGGGACCCTTATGATGCTGCCTCCTCCTGCCGCTGCCTTCCCCGTATCTTGAATTTCCCTGTTTCCTCCTCTGGACACACACAGAGAATCACAGAATCACTAGGTTGGAAAAGACCCACTGGATCATCGAGTCCAACCATTCCTATCAATCGCTAAACCATGTCCCTCAGCACCTCATTGAACCATCCCTTAAACCCCTCCACAGAAGGTGACTCAAACCTCTCCCCGGGCAGCTGTTCCAGTGCTCAATGACCCTTGCTGTGAAATATTTTTTCCTAATGTTCAGCCTAAACCTCCCCTGGTGGAGCTTGAGGCCATTCCCTCTCGTCCTGTCCCCTGTCGCTTGGGAGAAGAGCCCAGCTCCCTCCTCTCCACAATCTCCTTTCAGGTAGTTGGAGAGAGCAATGAGGTCTCCCCTCAGCCTCCTCTTCTCCAGGCTAAACACCCCCAGCTCTCTCAGCTGCTCCTCATAAGGCCTGTTCTCCAGCCCCTTCACCAGCTTCGTTGCTCTTCTCTGGACTCGCTCCAGAGCCTCAACATCCTTCTTGTGGTGAGGGGCCAGAACTGAACACAGGATTCGAGGTGATGTCTCACCAGTGCCGAGTACAGGGAGAGAAGAACCTCCCTGGACCTGCTGGTCATGTAGTTTCTGATCCAAGCCAGGATGCCATTGGCCTTCTTGGCCACCTGAGACCCGACAACGCTCGGTGCTCTTGACTCCTGCTTTGGGCTGTTCTGATATTAACTACCAGCTGCCAAAACTCCAGCTGCACTTGCAGAGAACATAGTGTTTTGATTTGTTGTTACTTCTAGTGTAAATGATGTTGAAAATCTAATTTCGATCCACTAACTTACTCTTAATTAATGCTTGGTTGTCAAATTCCTGCTGCCCCTGGGTGAGTTTTCTCTGTCCCTATCAGGTGGGCACTGTTTCATGTCGGGCTTTAAGCCTTTACAAGTAAAATACCAGAAAGTGCTACACCAAAAATCAAATGCCACCACCCAGATCTCAGCACTGGGACCTAAAGGAAAAAAAACCAGCGTACTTCTGGAAGAGCAGCATTTCTGTTACCGGACTAAGCTCGTTTCTAACGCTGATTATTTAGTGCCCTCATAGTTGGCTCCATAGCGGTGGGCAAGCTTGTCCCTCTGCGACGTAGGGACAAATGTGGCTTTCTCAGTGCACAAGACGGATCCTAATGCCCTCTGCACATCATAATTTAACGATTGAGGTCTGTCTTGCCGTACTCGCTGTCCTGCCCCTCCCACCTCTCCCGTGGCACCTGGAGATGACACACGTCTGGACAGGAATGGCTCTGGATTCACACTGCAACTAGGTGAAAACAAAATCAAAGCCGTTCCTAAGCAAAAAGGGGCTGCGGCTAACAGGGAGCACACCTAAGGCACAGGATGCTTAATGTGATGAGTGTTTTGGTTTCCTAGCACGCTCTGCCTACACACAACCAGCTTCCAACGTGGAAAGGGGCTCCAGGAAAGCTGGGGTGGGACGGACTCTATGAGGGAGTGCAGGGATAGGATGAGGGGGAACAGTTTTAAGCTGAAACAGGGGAGATTGAGATGAGATGAGTCCAGAGGAGGCCATGGAGATGATCCAAGGTGCTCAATATGAGCTGGTGAAGTTTTCCCTGCAGCCCAGAAAGCCAACTGTGTCCTGGGTTGTATCCAAAGCAGTGAGAGCAGCGGGGTGAGGGAGGGGATTCTGTCTCTCTCTGCCCTGCTACCCTGTGACCTCCTCTGGAGCCCTGTGTCCAGCTCAGGAGTCTTCAGCTCAGGAGGGACATGGAGCTGTGAGAGCGAGTCCAGAGGAGCCCACGGAGATGATATGAGGGCTGGAGAAACTCCAGTATGAGGCCAGGCTGAGAGCTGGGGTTGTTCAGCCTGGAGAAGAGAAGGCTCCGGGTAGAGCTTAGAGCAGCTTCAGCACTGAAAGGGGCGCCAGGAAAGCTGGGGAGAGGCTCTTGATACGGGAGTGCAGGGATAGGACAAAGGGGAATGATTGTGAGCTGAAAGAAGGGAGATTGAGAGGAGATCTCGGGTTGGAATGTTCTTGTGGGAGGGTGGGGAGACCCTGGCCCAGGCTGCCCAGAGCAGGGGTGGCTGCCCCAGCCCTGGAGGGGTTCCAGGCCAGGTTGGATGGGGCTGGGAGCCCCTGATCCAGCGGGCGGTGTCCCTGCCCGTGGCAGGGGTGGGACGGGGTGGGTGTGGGGTCCCCTCTCCCCCCTTACCGCCTCGGCCGGCAGCAGCTGCCCCTTGCGGGAGCGCAGGAACTCCCGGGGCGGCAGCAGCGCCCGCAGCGCGGCGGCTCCGGCCCCGGCCCCGGCTCCGGCCTCGGGCTCCTCCATCGCCGCCCGCTCCTCCCGGGCGCTGGTTTGTGTGTCTCTCTCTCAGAAGGAGGGAAGCGGAAATCGTGACACTGCGGAAACGCGGAAAAGGGTTTCGCATCCCCAAACCTGGGGGGCGGCGTCCTGGCGGCGGGTCGGGGACGGGGCGAGGGGGGCGGGTGGAGCTGAAGGAGGGGAGAGTGTGGGGAGAGAGCCCGGAGCCCCCCGGGGCCGCCCTCCCGGGGATGAGGACGGGGAGAAACCCCCTGCCCAGCGCCCGACCCCGGCGCCTGCTCCGCCTGCACCGCGCGAGGCCTCGGGTGGGAAGGGACATCAAAGCCACCTGGTCCCTCCCCAGCCCTGGGCAGGGACACCTCCCACTGGATCAGGGGCTCCCAGCCCCATCCAACCTGGCCTCGAACCCTTCCAGGGATGGAGCAGCCCCCACTGCTCTGGGCAGCCTGCGCCAGGGCCTCCCCACCCTCACAGGAGAACATTTCATCCTCAGATCTCATCTCAATCCTCCCTTTCAGCTTAAAACCATTCCCCTTTGTCCTATCCCTACACTCGCTGATCAAGAGCCCCTCCACAGCTTTCCTAGAGCCCCTTTTAGTCCTGGAAGCTGCTCTGAGGTTTCCCCAGAGCCTTCTCTTCTCCAGGCTGAACAACCCCAGCTCTCAGCCTGGCCTCGTACAGGAGCTTCTCCAGCCCTCATATCATCTTTGTGGCCTCCTCTGGACTCACTCTCACAGCTCCATGTCCTTCCTGAGCTGGACACAGGGCTCCAGAGGAGGTCACAGGGGAGCAGAGCAGAGAGACAGAATCCCCTCCCTTGCCCTGCTGGTCCCACTGCTTTGGATGCAGCCGAGGCACACGTTGCCAGCTCATGCTGAGCACCTCATCCACCAGCACCCCATCTTCTCCTGGGGGCTACCCTCAGCCTGATTAATTCCCAGGGCATCAGACTCCACCGTTAGGTCCCTGAGCACAGCAGCATCTGGGGCAGTTGTCCTCACAGACACAGTCTCTCTGTCTTATAATACTAATTGACTTTTATTTTCTGTCTTCACTGTACTGTGGTACAGTTGTGCGTTACAGTAGGGAGGCAGCACGGTGATTTTTAGTGCTATTTTGAATGTAAAAATAAAAATCTGGGGATCCAAAGTTCTCAGCACTAAAGGGTGAGACAACCAGGAGGCTGATCTAAGGAACAAGGAACACAAATAAGGGTGGAAAATACCTGTCCAAAGGTGTCTACTGATAAATTACATCAAGTAACTTTTACTTTTAGGGCACCAAATATACATATAATATCAAATAACATACTTAAGCCAGTTTGTATTTTCTTTTTTATTAGAGAGAAGACAATTTTGAAATTAATTTTCATACAGGGAAAAAAGGTATTAAGTTTAGGAGCTTAATCACAGTAAAGCTTGTACCGGTGAAACTGGAATGCAGGAACTGCATTTGTAAACATAAGACAACTGAAGAGTGATACTTGCAAAAATGCACATAAACACACAGGAAACTCAAAGATGAACACATGAAAAATCAAAGAGAACAGTAACAGTTATCAATGGAGAAACCGATCTTTTAATAGAATAGTAATCTTATTTTGTGGTCGTATCACTTCCTCTTGGTCTATTAAAGCTAATCTTCTTGAAAAGAAGAACCGCATCGACAACACAGAGAACAAGCAATATAAGACCAATCACCTATAAAAATAACAATAAAGTTAGTTTCCTCACAGAACCTCTATCTTTTACTGCACTGACTCATCCACCCTTCCTCGAAGAAGCAGTTAAGTGCATCTACCTAAGTTGGTTCAGGCCTTCTAAATATGCGTGTGATGCAAAACAGCTGATAAATTAAATAACATCCGTATTTAAAAGGCGTCAGCCTTTGTACAGAATCCTGGCTCTGTTTGATGTTTGTCTGAGCCTTGGAGATAATGTGTTCTCCTTGAAAGCCGAATGAATACTGCATTATGCCTGGCAATGCCTTTATCTGACATGAAAACCCTTTGGTCTCTTTAAGGATGGCCTAATTAACGGTATCAGCCCAGAGAAAAGGCAACATCTGTAGAAACAAGGCTAGCAGGAAAAAAATAGCACTTCTCCGAAGCTCTGAATGGGAAACACATTCAGAAGAGAAGAAAACGTTTGTAAGTACTTAAAAAAATATGCAACTTCAGGGAGGTGACTAGAAAAATGTGTTTGCAAAGTGAATGCCCAGTTAACTCGCTCAGCTCATGCCCTTCAGCCCGATCCCCCGTGCATGCCATATTTTTAATGCAAGCATGATTTTAGAAAAGATCCTCTGGTCAGTGGAGCAATGGGCAGGCAAGCTCCTTCAGAAGAGCAGTTCCAGGCAGTTTGTGCCGAGCAGCGGGGTCTTGGGGCGATTATCTTACTCCTGGCACTGAGGGTCTCTCACATTCTGCCCAAACTTGTTTTCCAAGTTACCTCCTTAGTCTCCTGCTTCCAACTTAAATTTCTATTAACTTCACCACTGAGAGTATAAATTATATCCTAGTACAGCTGGTCACTTTATCAAACAGTCACCTTTTCACTTTGGACATCAGTGCCAGCACCAGCCAAGCTGAGCTTAGCGCCTCCCTGGCTCTGCAGTCGATTGTGACCAAATCCTGTAGCAAAGTCTGTGTTTCTTTGGGTGTCTTGGTACATTTTAAGCCTACCTTGTGTTTCAGGAGACTGAAATACTTTCTATGAGTATTCAGTGAGTTCCCCTCCCTTATTGTTTATTAATGTTATTTAGTTAGGTTTTGATTGAGGAATACTGGTTACCTTAACTAAAACAGTACACACAAATCTTTGGATTCAAGGTTTGAAAAAACTTTTATAGCTGCCATAATTCCTTGGCTTTTGTCAGGATAAAGGATATACACATCACGAAAGAGTTACTAGCATCTCTGTTAAAAAGTTTCAGCTCTATTTGGTAGAACTGCAGGGATTTCTTCTTAAATACTGCCACCAAACTGGCTAGTCCTGAAAGAGCTGCGGATTCTCCCACTTAGATTTCAAGCTATGGAATCCAATGCAGGTTACTCAAATTAGTTAGACTCTAGTTTTCAGTGTTAGAACTTCTCTGTAGCGATTCCTAAGCCTAGTAATAGCTTTAAACTACTGACTAATAATCGTTACATCTCAGTCTTTAGTGAGATACACTGAACGTGGTCTGCAACTTGTGTGTAACTTCTTCCACGGCAGAGTTATTGCCATGGTTTTCACACCGTATGATTACACCAAGGGGTTCAGGTTGTGTCTGCTTTAAGAACTGAAATCCATTAATAACATTCCTACTTACGCCTCCGGCCACTGTCCCGTGGTTGGTCTGGACTATGATGGCAAATAGGCACACCACGAGGAGGAACAATGCTGCGATCACCGAGTTAAAAATATCCTGCAAGAGCCAGTGAAAGCGGAGTGTTTATCCTGCGATCACAGCCAGGGAGCAGGAGCAGCTCCCGTTTACGGCAAAACTGACACACGCCGTTATCCACCCAGGATCGGCAGTGGCACCCGGCAGCTTGTTTTGTGATAAAACGTCCTCATTTTACCTTTCTGCACTCAAATTTGTGCCATTCGGCTACGCCTGACAGAGCAGAGCAGCAAGCGGCTTTGAACAGGGAGACGAGAGGAGAGGCCGCTATCGTTTAACCCCGAAGCGGGCGTTAAATTTGCGCGTTACGGAGCGAGACAAGGGATGCTCAGCGAGGGGGGTGGCAGCGGCTGAGACCCCGGGTCTTTCTTCACGGTCCCCTGGCCGGTACCCACCGCGAGTGGCCAACAGAGCCAGGGCAGCCCCTTGTCCAGGCGCAGCAGGTAGAGCAGCAGGAACAGCCCGGTGAAGGCGGCCTCGAAGACGGCCAGTGCGGTGCAGGCCCCGGGGGCGCGGGACGCCGCGAAGCACAGCAGCACCGTGATCGCCACCACCTGCGGGGACACAGACGGGGGCTGGGGACACCGGCGAGGAGGAATCCCCGAGGGGGACTGGACCCGGTGGAGCGGGAGCCCCCGGGGTGGGATGAAGCTGAACGGGACCTGCCGCGGAGAGGACACCGCGGGGATATCCCGGAGGATCGGACCCTCCGCGCCGGAGCATCCCTGGGGGAACCGGATCCACCGGAGGGGGAGCACCCGGAGCGGGGACATCCTGGGGGGGCCGGACCCGGCGGAGCAGGAGCAGCCGGGGCGGGATGGGACTGAACGGGACCCGCCGCAGAGGGAACAGCCCGGGGGGGGGGGGGGGGGCGGTGTCGGGGTGCCTAGCGGGGCGGGGATACCCGAGGGGATCGGACTCTCCTCGCCGGAGCATCCCCGGGTGGAACCGGACCCGGAGGAGCCAGGGGCATCCCTCGGGGACCCGGCGGAGCGAAAGCATCCCCGGGGGAACCACATATACTGGAGAAGGAGCACACGGAGCGGGACCAGCCGCAAAGGCGCCACCCGGGGGGGATCGAACCGGAACTTGCGGAGCGAGGGCATCCCTAGGGGGACTGGATCTACCGGAGTGGGAGCGCCTGGGGCGGGACCCGCTGCAAAGGGGCTATCCGGGGGGACCGGACCCTCCGCTCCGGAGCGGGAGCACCCTCGGGTGGAGCCCCGTCCCGCGGGTCCGTACCGTGCGGGCCACCTTAACGGCGCCGCGAGGCGAGCGGACGAACGCTGCGTGCACCTCCATGGCCGCCGGCCGGAAGCGGGCGGGGCGCGACCGGAAGCGGGCGGAGCGCGACCGGGGGCGGGCGGGCGGAAGCGGAAGCGGTCGCGGCGGCTGCCGGCAGCCATGGGCGATGTGGCGGCTGCGCGCGGCGCTGCGCGGGGCCCGGCGGGGCGCGGCGGGGCTGCCGAGGGGACTCCGGCCCACCAGCGGCCGTGAGTGCGGGGAGGAGCAGCCCGGAGCCCGGCCGGGCCTGCCCCGCGGGGCTCGGTGGAGTTGGGGGCTCGGGGATTCGTTCGTTTAACCGCGGAGCGGTCCGTGTCCTCCGTGCAGCTGCAGCGGGTTGTGTCGCAGGCACCTGACGCCCCGTTGGGGCTGCTGGGCACTGCAGAACGTGTCTTGGCGTGAAACGGGTCCCTCTTTCTCTAAGCGGATCCGTCTGATCCGAGGTGTAGATTTGTACACGTCTTGGGTGTGTGTTTATCAGGATTCTGTGGATTTGGGGTTTGTGTGGCGTGGTTTTGTGGGTTTGGGGATTTGTGTGTTTGTTTTTTAGTGCGGAGAAGTCTTTGCCATTGCTACGGCTGCAACGAGTTGTGTTGCAGGCACCCGATATCATAGAATCACCAGGTTGGAAGAGACACACCGGATCATTGAGTCCAACCATTCCCATCAAACACTAAACCATGTCCCGCAGCACCTCGTCCACCCGTCCCTTAAACCCCTCCAGGGAAAGTGACTCAACCCCCTCCCTGGGCAGCCTGTTCCAGTGCCCAATGACCCTTTCTGTGAAAAATTTTTTCCTAATGTCCACCCTGACCCTCCCCTGGCGGCGCTTGAGGCCATTCCCTCTTGTCCTGTCCCCTGTCACTTGGGAGAAGAGCCCAGCTCCCTCCTCTCCACAACCTCCTTTCAGGTAGTTGTATAGAGCAATGAGGTCTCCCCTCAGCCTCTTCTTTGGGCTCCTGGGCATTGCAAAACAGCTACCTGTGTCATGACTTAAGTTTAAACAGGTTTGATCTCCCAACAGCAGTTCCCTCTCTGTCTGCTCCGAGGTGTAGCGCACCTCCTACATTAGAGAGAAATTTGATAACAGTCCTGTTAATTTTCTGCTGTGTGGCCCTTGGATTTCAAGGGCATTTGCCTGCAGACAGTCAAAGCCTGACCCCAAGGAAGAAGTAATTGTGATAAAGAGATGATAAAGAGAGAAGTGCTACTGGGCATAAAAGACTGTGGAGTAATAGTTGTTAATTATGGAGTGGTAGAACGCGATGTTTGTTTAAAAAGTTTGTCTCAGTTGTTGAAATCTGGGGAGGGCCTCTTGATCAGGGAGTGCAGGGACAGGACAAGGGGGTGTGTTTTTCAGCTGCAAGAGGTGAGACTGAGATGAGATCTTAGGCAGAAATGTTTTCCTGTGAGGGTGGGGAGGCCCTGGCCCAGGTTGCCCAGAGCAGGGGTGGCTGCCCCATCCCTGGAGGGGTTCCAGGCCAGGCTGGATGGGGCTGGGAGCCCCTGATCCAGTGGGAGGTGTCCCTGCCCATAGCAGGGGGCTTGGCGCTGGATGGGCTTTGAGGTTCTTTCTAGCCCAAACCATTCCATGATGCTGTGTGGCACATTTGAATGGCTTGTCTTAAAATCTCCACACTTACCAGGCTGTGGAGCAAGGCCTGTGAAGTCAGTAGACATTGCACCGCAACTGGCCTTCCCCAAAGTCACTTTTTCCCTGATGGAAACTAACTGAGGAGCAGTGAGTGTACTGGGAATCTGCTGGAGGGCTGTGGGTGTTCATCTTTGGAGTCCTTGTGGTATCAAGGACAGTGGAGAGCTAAAAGCTTTCAGTATCTGCCACAATGTGTCTGTGACCTGGCCCAACTATTGCCTGAAAACTTAAAAGACTGGTAATGTAGCAAATATTCGGGTTAAGCGATAGAGAAACTAAAAACTTGGCAGAGGGGCTCACAGGAGGAGGCTCACTGTAACTTAAATTAGGAAGATCTCCTTCTGGCTTCTAACTCCTGCTTATTTCTGTTACAGATAAACATCAGATAAAAGAGGATGGCAGAAAAACAGTTGTAAGTATTTGCATGTTGTTCAAAAAACTGCGTAAAATATGCAACCTTCTATTTTATTCCAGTCTGAGCATATGTGTGTTGGCATCAACTGAACCCTGTTGGTTGACTGAGTGGTGTCTGGGTGGTAGATCTGTTACTGGGTCTCGCTGGGTGCAAACTTGAGCTTTCCTGGTTTAAAGTCATGAGGGATTTGTGCACATTGTGTGTCAGTTTGGTGCCAGTGGAGCATTGTACTTGTCCTCTACAGTCTTAGCTGTGTGGTGGTTTTTTTTGAATTCCAATTACTTTAAGCTATAAATTATAGAGGCAGCTAAAATAAAATTCCCTTTGTTTATTGTAATTGGGCAGGTTTCCAAAAGTAAAAAAAAATAATGCATCTTATGGTTTAATCAATCTTTTTAGTAGATATTGAAGTTATTACTTCAGCTGGCATTTATTTTAGGGTGAAAGCCAAGTGGAAGTCTCCGAGGAGGAGTTGTGGCAGGCAGTGCAGTGCAGGAGGAGGAGCAGCGGCCTAATAGGGACCCTGTGGAGCTCCGGGGGGCTGTGGAAGCACAGTGACAGCTGAGCGCAGCGGGGACCAGGACAAAGGCTGCCCTTTGCCTGGGAAAGTGAGTGGTGGCTTATGTATAGCCAGGAGTGAAAAAGTGTTGGTCTGTGAGGAGTCACAAAATCCAAACTGATCCCCAGTGTCAGCCTGTCAAATAATCTGGTATTTCCATTGGAGGGAAACTGTGCTTGCTATGGCAAGAGTATATTTGTACATGTTTTTACTGCTACAGTTTTAAAAGTGATACTGTTTTCCATCAGATATGCGTCGAGGGGAACATTGCAAGTGGAAAAACAACATGCCTGGATTATTTTGAACAAACGACCAGCATTGAGGTATGGGATATATGTTTTTTTGCAGCGTGAGGCAGTTGCTTGTCTTGGCAGAATTGGCAGGTGGATCGCAAGTGTTGTCCTTTTGTAGGCTCATGAGAAAGGAGCAGCGGGCTGTGAGCCACTTCACTTACTAGTGCTCATATTCAATGGCAGGAGGTTTAATAAGGCCAAATGCGCTTGGGGCACAACAACCCTGAGCAGCTACAGACTAGGAGAAGTCTGGCTGGAAAGCTGCCTGGAGGAGAAGGACCTGGGGGTGTTGGTTGACAGCGACTGAACAGGAGCCAGCAGGGGCCCAGGTGGCCAAGAAGGCCAATGGCATCTTGGCTTGGATCAGAAACGGTGTGGCCAGCAGGTCCAGGGAGGTTCTTCTCCCTCTGTACTCGGCGCTGGTGAGACCAAACCTCGAATCCTGTGTTCAGTTCTGGGCCCCTCACCACAAGAAGGATGTTGAGGCTCTGGAGTGAGTCCAGAGAGGAGCAACCAAGCTGGTGAAGGGGCTGGAGAACAAGAGGAGCAGCTGAGAGAGCTGGGAGTGTTCAGCCTGGAGAAGAGGAGGCTGAGGGGAGACCTCATTGCTCTCTACAACTACCTGAAGGGAGGTTGTGGAGAGGAGGGAGCTGGGCTCTTCTCCCAAGTGACAGGGGACAGGAGAGGGAATGGCCTCAAGCTCTGCCAGGGGAGGTTCAGGCTCGACATTAGGAAAAAATTTTTCAAAGAAAGGGTCATTGATTGATGGGAATGGTTGGACTCGATGGTCTGATGGGTCTTATCCAACCTGGTGATTCTGTGATTCTATATTCGATGCTCTTTTGCCCCAGCTATATATAGTCAGATTGTGGAAAAGAAGTTTAAATCATATGTAATGTAGCAGTGGAGGCAGAAACCCGAATAAATCATATGAGTGAGAATTTGTGCTTCTGAAGAGAACTGCAGACCCGGTGAGCTGGGCATGTTTGGGCCTGTTTGCTGTTGCGCGTAACTTAAATCTTGTGATAAGCAAAGTAAAGGCAAAGAAGTGATAACACGGAAATACTGATGTCATGTAACTGAGGTCCTGGTAAACGCTTTCTGAAAAGCGAAAGATCTGTCAGAATTGTTTCTGGGGATTTCTTAGGCTGGTGTGGATTTGATTTAGAGTTGATTAGGACAAGAGGAGGGGAAGAGCAGGCTTACTGTGTTTTAAACACATCAGCAATCAAATGTCAGCGAGCAATTGCTTCTGTGTACAGCAGATATTAATGCTTCTCTCAGCAGACCCAGAAACGCATTTGCTATGTTGTAGGATTCCTCATAGAAACCCTGGGTTACCAGATGTTGTGTGGTAATTTAACAGGAATGAGCCTTATGGAGTCAATAACTGAACCCAAAGGATACAAACTTTAATTTGCACATAATGCAATACTATTTACAAAGCTGGTTAACTTCCCAGGTTTATCAGATTCTCTTAGGCCTGGCTCTGCAGTGTCGTTGGAGTTTTAGACCCTGCTTTACCCACCAAAGTCTCCCATGTGGCTGCCTTTTTGGGGGAGAAGCTTTTCTGATTAATATCGTAGAAGTTTTGAATACATTTGGTTTGTTAGATTACAATGATAACATGAAAAGTTGAGATCTTTTCTGCTGACAAGTGTTACTGTCTGAGAAAGTAATTTGTGAGGGGTTGAGCAGGTCTTTGAAGTGCAATCAGTACTCATCTAAGCCGTTCTTTCCTTTACATGGTACTGCTTTTGACTCAAAAAAGTGAAATCCAAGCTAGTTAGGCAATCGATACAGTGTTTTGGTTTTGGCAGTTTAAAAATGCAAAAAAAAGATGCTTTGTAATTATATTTCTTTATTTTTCAGAAGTGGTCATTGTTGCCTTTTGTATTACAGGATTCAGTGTTTTTTTTTGAAGGGGAGTGAGCTTTCCTGTATCAGTCCCGAATACTCTTGACTTACTGACTGAGTGTTCATTAAAAATAGCTTAGACTTGTAGGGTCAAATAAAGTATTTTGAATGCAAGACGTATTTAACGGAGTAATTCTTTTTAATGAGGTTTTGACAGAGCCGGTGTCGAAGTGGAGGAATGTTCATGGTCACAATATCCTGGTAAGTGGCAGAAATTAATTCTACAGTTGCAGCTACTTGTTCTTCTGGAAACGTGCATGAGGGCTGCATGCCACTCAAAAAAACTGTTAGAAAAGGTGTGGTCACGATCTCATGTAGCAAAAAATAAAGCTCTATGATGCGAAAAATCTTTTACTCTGATTAAGACATGCACATAATAGGAACGTTGTGTATAAAATGGGGTTTTGGCAAGGAGTTGGTCTTTCACTGGGTATGAGCTAAAGAAAGTCACAGAAAGGTAACCCCTGAGTGTGACAGTTGTTTCTAAATCTGCTTCTGCCTCTTTGAAAGACAGGAAGAATGTCTTTGCTATTGTATTAGCTCAGAAAGTGAGGGGTAGATCTGGTCAGTTAGTATGGTTTGACTGCTGAAGATAAGGAAATTCAGTCCTGTAAGCTGCTGAGAGCTTCTGTTGTCTCTTGGGTAGTCATTGTTCTTGGAACCCTTCCCACCAGTGTGTCCCTTTGTCCCAGCTGTGCTCAGAGACAGAATGAGGGCTCTGCTGACACCTGCAGATGGGCTGGTTGAAGTGCTTTCTGATGTCAGTCTTCCCTGCTTGTATAATCACCTCCGCTGCAACCATCTCGCTGCTGGCTGAGATGGGTATCTGTGCTCAAGCCCATGTGGAATTTGCTGTCAGCGCAGCAGTGTTGTTACAGCCCAGACACGTGGGCCCAGGCGTGTATTTGATGCCATTACTGCTAACATAGATCCTCTGGAAAAGGAAATCCTCCCTACTAAAAGTTGCTTATGCTTTACTTTCTTAGTAGTACGGAAGGGATGGGGCTTGCGTGGCTGTATTTGACATCGCCACAGGAGTCTGTGCACTCGGGAATACTGAGAGTCTATCAAATAGAAACAGAGTAGCGGATAATTTCTTTTTTAATTACTGAGCATAGCTGAGCTGTCTAAAATGAGCTGTGCCTTGGTCCTGAGTGTTCCAGGTGCAGTGTGACTAATTCCCATTGACTTCAACGGGTGTTCCAAGTGCCCAACTTAGTGTCAGTGTGGCCCAGGACTGTGATTCTTACATTTGTTTTGTGGAGAGCAAATGATTTTTTACTTTTTGTCAGCCCTGATATCAGTGATTTTAGTGCACTTCCCATAGCAATTCCGATGTAGTGCTTACGAAATACTCAACTTTGGTTTTTTGCTGTTTGACCTAACAAAACCGTCTCTTTCTTCCATCTCTAACCCCAGGGCTTAATGTACCAAGATGCATCAAGGTGGGGGATAACATTACAGACTTATGTACAGCTTACCATGCTGGAGCAACATACCAGACCAATGGTAATTAAACGTGTTTTTATCTTAATTTAAAAAATAGTTAGATGCAGCTATGAGAAATAAATAATTTTAACCATATATACATAGGTTAAGATGTTGTTTGCATTCTTTTTTTTGTTCCTGCAGTGAATGTGAATTTTTATAACGCAAAGACATTGTTGATACACTCAACATGTGCCCCAGGTGGGACAACACTTTCTGCTGCTCAGAAATGTTTCTTCCCAAAACTAATCTTGCTTTCTTTTACGCTGTTGTTATGAGCTGGACTCGCATGTGAATCTTCATCACCACTGTCAGTGCCTTGTCTGCAATTGGTCTCTAAGTAAATGTAGATGTTTCAAACCTATGGGAAGCACTAGGTAATCTTAAGGATGCTGTTGGTTTTCATTCTACTGCTCCAGGCTGCTTAGCACAAACTTAGCCATTGCTGCTTGTGTTTATCCAAAATATTTCTACTAATATTGTCTTTTGCTTCTTTTCAGATGTTTTGCATCCTTTTTACCATATATTTTTCCTTTTGCTATCTTGAATCACATATTCTACCTTTTTATCGAGATCTGTTCTTTTCTCTTTCCTTCAAACACTTTTGATACCTTCTGAGCTGTCTTTCGCTCCCTGATCACAAGATGAGATCTTGGGTGGCACGCTTGTATATTAATGATTATTCTTGCATTGTCTTTTCTGAGCGTGTGTAGGGGCAGACTTTAAGAAGTATCACAGATGATAGTGATACTGCACATATGATCATTAGGTTTTTGGAGGAGAAGTTTTCCAAGACGATAGAAACCTCATTCTGTTGCAGAAAAAGGTCGTTCAGAAATTCCTGAGGATTGACCCACATTTCAGTCTCAGCTTTGCTGCCATCTTCCATCTGAGCCTTGCTGGAGCAATTATTGCTTCTGTGATCATTAACGTGCAGAATAACTGATTAGAAAGAGCTCTGCCAGGGCTGCCTGGCTCTGCAGGGCCAGAGGGTGTCCGAGAATCTCTTCTTCCAAATGAAGCGCTGACTAAGGCTGGTACTAATTAGTTCTAATTATTTCTTTTAAAAGTTCTGTTTTCTTGTTTTTCCAGTGTTAGACCTGTGCTGTTGACACAGAAATGCACCTAAAGCTGGCAACAATTCAGGGAGCAGCTGTTGCTGTTGCTCTGTAAATCCTGAGTGGATTGCTGCTGTTTTGTCCTCCCTGTTAACTTCAGCTGCTCAGTTGAATGCTTTGAAACCTGCATATGAATAACAGATCAGTTATGTAGGTGTTTCATAATGCAGCAGATTAAAAATAATCATTTTTTGTGGTTCCCACCCTCCCAGTAAATTTGTTTATCAAAACATCTGGAAGAACTGAAACCGTTATGTAAAGGATGTGATATGCAATATGAACTTGAAAAGAAACCAACCGGCTGGAAAATGTAAGCTAGACAGTGACTGTCAGGTTTTATGTTGTAGATTTCCCCAGTGAGAATGATGGAGCGATCGATTCACAGTGCAAAATACATTTTTGTAGAAAATTTGTATCGCAGGTAAGGGATATCGTTTTCTACTTTGCTTTCTTGGCTTAATTAGATTTAAAAAGATATATATCCTCATCGGTGGTAATTTCGGTGATAATTTGCATCTCAGTGGTCTGTGAAATCTGTCAGCTCTGTGTTGAAGTGTCAGCGTGCTTTGTATGGGACGTGCTGCCCCCTGGCTGAGTGAAACCTGTAGGATGTGGCCAGGTGAGAACCTTTTCCAGAAGTGCTTGTGTGTGTTTAGAACATATTATTCAGAACAGGATTTATTGAAGCTATCTGCTCTCCAGCTGAATACAATAATCTTGCTTATCAAAGCAAACACATACCGAGCAGGTAACAAACCGTGAGGATATCAGACACTAACACTGCAGGAGGGTGGGAACGAGAGAGCGTGATCCAGCCTGGCATCCACGATTGGCCTTTCTTGCAAGCGGGAGCTGAGTCACTTGATCAGAATCAGGATTCATGGGATCAAAATAGACTGCAAACCTTTGTGGGTTGGTGAGTAAAGAAAGAACAAGCTGTTTGTCTCTAAACAGCACTTAGGAAATCTGGTCCCCACCTTTGGTGTGCCTGGGCCAGAGGTAGAGCAATAATAGAGTCATTAAGGTTTGAAGAGATTTAAAGGCTCATCCAGTCCAACTGTCACCCCAGCACCACTGTGCCTGCTGAACCATGTCCCAGAGTGCCACATCTACATGTTTTCTGAACACCTCCAGGGATGGAGACCCCAGTCAGGCCTAACCTGTGTCATTTTGTTCTAAGGAGATTAGATTGTGGGCTGAGGTAGAAAAAGCATTTATCATGTGGGTGATATGTAACACATCCATTCCATGCTAACAAGAATAGTGCAGTAATTTGCATTGATTTGGGTTTGTTTGTTTTGTTTAGAAGCTGTCCTGTTGAAAAGTGCATGCGACATCATTGTTTTAGTGAGTTGTTCAGTGGATTTAAGGGACAAACCCCGTACTGCACCCCTGTCTGCAGGGAAAAGGGCTGCGTGCCACAAGGTGGCATCCATGCTACATAAACTCCCAGTCTGGGACTGATGTGACAATTGAGAGATGCCCTAAGATGCGAGGCACACATCATTTATTGCCGTCTTTATGCAATGGAAATGTACTGGAATATCTTTCTTGTTTTTAATTACTGACTTTTTTTCATTGTAGACAAAATGCTTTTGTCCCAAGGACTGAGAACTTTGTTGCTATGAGGCCAAGTCTGCTTGTTTCAACTCTATGTGTTAATTTTGTAATATTTTTACCTCCCTCATATCCTCTCCAGGGCTGTCGAAAGCTCTTGCAAAGAGTGTAAGAATATGTGATAATTTCTGGGTCTCCCCAGCACTGTACACATTCAGGATTTCCTCCTTCAGCAGTGGTTTCTCCGAGTGACCCACAGGGAATTTCTTTGCCATGGAACTGTTGGGTCCTAAGCCCATGTGACCCTTTAGTTTCCAGGACACGCGTGGGAAGCAGTTCCGTAGCTTTACTCCATGTGGTTTTTATCCCTGCCCTGTCTGTATGTGTCACAGTTCTTTAGGGATCATCTAGACTTGTCTCAAAACTGAGTACTTCTGCTTAGAGGAAAGAGAGACTGGATGATAACAGGTGTACAGAAATAGCAGTGACCACAACTACAATAAAAACAAAATCCATTTCAGGGTCTGAAAGCACGTGGAATCCCACCTGAGGAGGGAGTATTGTAGTGTAGAGAGCCTGTAGTATTGGGTAGGGAAAATCATCTTGGTAACCACATGTTTGTTTACCTGCCTCAGCATTTCAGAAACTAACTAACTTCAGAAAAAGCAATGAAAGAAAGAACAGTTAAAGCTTTGGACAAAAATATAAAGTCAGTGACTGGTAATTGTCCTCTGTAACAGTTCCTCCTGCTCCCCAAATGAACAATGTTCTTGTCAGTCTGAAGTTATTTATTTGTCGGGGGGAGGAGTGGGGAGACTTTAATGAATGACTATTCTTAAGTGCAGAACTTGGTGTTGTAACATGACAGGAAATTCCACTGAAGGGACACGTTGAAAGGGGATGTGTTGGGCTAGGAGGAGGATACTCATGTTGCATCAGCCTTTGGATGGTTTCATAGAATCACCAGGTTGGAAAAGACCCACCGGATCATCAAGTCCAACCATTCCCATCAGTCACTAAACCATGTCCCTCAGCACCTCATCCACCTGTCCCTTAAATGTCTCAAGGGAAGGTGATTCAACCCCCTCCCTGGGCAGCTGTTCCAGTGCTCAATGACCCTTTCTGTGAAAAATGTTTTCCTCATGTTCTGCCTGAACCTCCCCTGGTGGAGCTTGAGGCCATTCCCTCTTGTCCTGTCCCCTGTCACTTGGGAGAAGAGCCCAGCTCCCTCGTCCCTCCTCTCCACAACCTCCTTTCAGGTAGTTATAGAGAGCAATGAGGTCTCCCCTCAGCCTCCTCTTCTCCAGGCTAAACACCCCCAGCTCTCTCAGCTGCTCCTCTTGTTCTCCAGCCCCTTCACCAGCTTCGTTGCTCTTCTCTGGACTCGCTCCAGAGCCACAACATCCTTCTTGTGGTGAGGTTTGGTACAAAGGGTGAGAGTGAGCTAATAAATTTTGTCATTTGGTTTTCCCATTAAAAGTATGCAAAAATGAAACAACGTCTTTATTCCAAACACGTCTCGGAGTGAGTGGGGTGAGCGTGCTGCACAGAGCAGAGGTTCCTTTCTGCTTCCTTTTCTGTAAGAGAAGGTGTTGTTTAACGTCCCAGTCTCAAAGGCACTGGAGGATCCCTTGTTATCTCTACACAAGCTCGTCTCCTTTAGGAGAATGGTTAGTTTATAGGAAGGGGTCAAAGAATGTGGGAATATCAGGAATACCGGCTCTTTGATCCAGTGTCACTCAGTATTTGTATTTTGGCTTTGCAGGCTATTTTCCAGAGAGAGGGGAGCAGAATCAGATTTACAACGATGATGGAAGGCTTAAATTGTGAGCAATTGCTGTGAGCTTCTCCAGCACACACAGCTATGCCTGCATGTCCAGCTTCTTACCGTGATTGTGCATCTGATTTTAGCTCTGAAAGACACGCTCATGTTAGGTTTACAACTATTCAAGAATCTTAAAGTGTGTGTGTGAGTATGCATGGTTCCATACAGGGTGAGCACGAGCAACTCCCATCTGAACTCATAAGTTATTTGTGATGTAAAGCTCATTCCATTCATGTTCAGCTTTACTTGGTAGGAATCAAATGGCTGCAAACTTTGGGGATGAAGACACCCCTTAGTGCCTTTTGTGGCACATACACTTATTGATGCATTAGAAAAATAGCAGTGAATGGTGTTATCCTGTTTCTTGGGTGCTTTGGGAGGCAAGATATTCAGCTCGATGGCAGATAAAGAGGAGAGGTGGTAACCGGTACTGGATGTAGTTAAGTGTAAATATCTTTTTGGGTTATCTTTATTCAGTTTTGCCAGGGATCAAAGCACATTATCAGGAGAACAGTTGAGAAATCTGTCGAAACTTTTTCTTCATCACCATTTAAAGAGTTGCAACTGGTCTTAATTATTAAGCTGGAGCAGACAGGAGCTCCTGAACCCCATCACTCTTATTTCTGTGGCAGAAGCATTTAGGAAAGAGTGTGGAGTATTGTGTTACTTTCTCTGGTTTTGAAGACAGAATAGTGTAAAACTAGTAATATATGACTGTTTTGGAATATAGAAATTAATGACACTTCCTGTATTAGTAAACCCATAATATATGGTTATTAATATGTCATCTACTGACTCCGTTTTACATGAGTAGTTTGATGCTTCATTATTTTTACTGAGATAACTTTGGGGCAGTTGTCTCTAATATTGTCTAAGCTTTCTGAGTACAGTTTGAATGAAGCGTATTGAATGTTTCAGTCCTCTTTCCTCAAATATTTACTACAGCGAGGGTGAATTTAATTTACATTGTGTCTTTATTTTTGCACTGCTCTTTACTGCGGCTTAGGTAATGAATTGTCAGTGCTGCTCAGTAAATCAAGCCTTTCTGGTGATGTACATTGCGGTAGCTCAGATATATTTTAAATGATCCTGATTTAAAGAACTTGAGCAATAAATACGATTGACACTAATGCTGAATAAATACACTGTTACTGTATAAATGACAATGTGGCAAAGTTTTTCTTTCTAGACACCAGGTAATTATTTCTCAGCTGTAGTGGGAAAAGTAATATTTGTAACTGTTTATAATAGAAACTTTGTGTTATTAACTAAATTTTTTTTCTAAAGAAAAAGATTAGGTGTCTCTATTGTATCACCGTTGCTTTATGAGGCCCTGGATTTGGATGGGTGTAATATTGGTCTTGTTTTTATTTCACATATGCTGGAGTAAATTTGGAATGATTCTAGTCCGGTGAAAATCCCATGAGTTAGAATTGATCTGTGCTTGCTGTTCAGTGAGTGGTGGCTTTTATGTTCATTCAGTGGAAAAATGCCAGAAGTGGATTACGTTGTGCTAACGGAATGGTTTGACTGGATCCAAAACAACGCTGACATTTCAGTTGATTTGATAGGTAAAATTCTAATGGGATCTGGAGGGGTATGTTGTGGGTGGGTTTCCTTGCTGGGAGGAAAAATAGTTCTTTTTTTTGGGGGGGTCATAAATAACCACATTATTCAATGTGATAAAGTGGTTGCAATGTGTAGCATTGGACAGCACAAGTTCCTGGGTGGTTCATGGGTTGATTCAACAGTAACACCCCAGGAGAGGTGCAGTGGTGGGACCCAACTCAGGATTTTTTCTTCTGCAGTTGGTGAAATAAGTTTCTTCTTTGTTTTTAAAGCTGATCCTTGAACATAACTAATATACTTCTTGTTTTGGCAGTTTATCTACAGACTTCTCCTGAAGTTTGTTATGAACGGTTAAAGAGAAGATGCAGAGAAGAGGAAAAGATCATTCCTCTGGTAAGGAATTCTTTTAATACACGTGGTTACAAGGAACTTTGAAACCATAATGATTCCAATCTAAATACTCAAATGCTATCCTGAGTGTATTGCCAAAATGTGATGCAGCTGTTTCAATTGCAAACTGAAACTTCAGTAATTAATTTTGATTTATTTCATAAAAACGATTTACCATGTGCACTGACTTTCTCAAGTGTCATGTTTTAGTAATCAGGGTACTAGAGCTGATTGCTTAGGTGGAGTATTCATCAACTGTTAATCTTTAGGATGTAAAAAAGCAGTTGCTATGTATCAATAAACTGCATAAAGGCACCCAGTTGAAGCATAAATACCTGTGCGTGCAGGTGCTGAAGATTAACATGAACACTTTCTGCTTTCTACCATTACCAGGATGTTTATCCGTTTCTGCTTGTGTCTTGAACAAGCAGCTTCTTCAAATTTGTTAGCATGGGAATCTGCTTAAAAATAAACTGTGGCGATGGAATGATCACTTTCTGTGTCAGAGTTTACAGAGTGGCCCTTCATTACACAGCTTTTCTCATAAAGAAAGCCCAACCAGAAATAAATGTAGTTACAGAAGGCATCGTGGATACCTCAAAGGTGTCTCTGCTGTTGGGTGGTACAGTAGAAACAATTGCCACTTGGAGATACATGCCAAGAGCTGAATTTTGGGCCACGTGGACTTTTGCCTTGGAGAAAAAAATCCTCGCTATAGTGGATTTGAAGAGATATTGAGTAACATTGCAGCTCTACAGAGAAGGGGAGGGAAGTGATGAAAAATGTTCAGTAGTCTCCACGAAAAACCCAATAGTTGATGACAAACAGAATGCTTTTAGAGGGAATTGAGTCAGAGTTAGGGGAAAGTAAACTGGGAATTTTGGGGAAATGTATTGACACAGAAAGTGCCTTCAATACGTCATCTTTGCACTTGCCCTCTTTGTCCCTACTTCTCATTGTTGTATTTTTCTCTGTAAAATCTTGGGCCAGATCACACCTATGGGAGGGAAACTTGCTTCTTTATCCTAAAAGGAGCTGAGTGCCTTCTGATCCTGTAAGCTCAGTGTCTTTGAGGCTTTTCCTGAAGTAAAACCTTGTACTGCATATTAATTTTCCTGAGAAACCTTCTGATGCTTTCAGTTTCTGTTAGTGGAAATATCTGGTGCTGGTTTTTTTACGTAGTTGTTAACTACATAGAATTATAGAATGGTTTGGGTTGGAAGGGACCATAAAGCCCATCCAGTTCCACTTACCTCCTGTCGCAAGCAGGGGCTCCAAGCCCCATCCAACCTGGCCTTGAACACCTCCAGGGTTGGGGCAGCCACCGCTTCTCTGGGCAATATAATTCTTTCCCCTTCCAATTTATAGCCATTCCTCTTCATCCTATCACTACATGTCCTCCTAAAAAGTCCATCCCCAGCTTTCCTGAAGCCTTTTCCAGTACTGGAAGCTGCTCTAACGTCTCCCTCTTCTCCAGGCTCAACAACCCCAGCTCTCTCAGCCCCTCTACTTACCACATATATAACGATTGCAATCTGTGTTTCATCCCTGGCCATGTGTGTTACTTGAATGCCTCTTTTTTTAGGAATATTTAGAAGCTATTCATCAGCTCTACGAAGAGTGGCTCATTAAACACACGCTGTTTAAAGTTTCCTGCCCAGTGCTTGTGAGTATTGTTTTAGTTATAACCAATTAAGCATATGGAGGATTGTACTGTTTAAACATTAAGAGTGTTATTTAGTGGTAAAAGTAAATAAATCTGCTTTTCTAATAACTTTTGGAGAAGGGAAACCTCAGAAGAATGTTTACAGCTCTCTGTAGTGTGTAGCATAAAAGTCTGGTCTCCTTTCTGTTGGTGGAATTTGGGGTCTGCTCGCTGCGACTGCGGGGTCAGATGTGCAGCTTCACAACGAATGCCCAATTCTGAGCAGAGAGCTGGTCGGGCAGATCTCCAGGAGAATATGGCTTTGGCTGCAGTCGTAGTCCTGTTCTGCTCAAAAGCAACCATGCTTTATGGCTTTGATTGTTTCTAACGTTCATGTTCTTCTTTCTAAGGTTATTGGAGCTGACCATGACATGCAGAAAATGATAGAGAAGTATGAAGAAAACCGGGACCAAATACTAAACCCGTTTAATATGCAACACCATTTATAGAAGTCTGTGATTGTTGTATTTTAAAAAAATCACGTTTATAAAGTTTGATTTGGTGGCATTTTTGAGTATTTTTAGTTGTTGGGAACTTACTGCTATAGAATGTTTAGAAACAACTTGTAAACAGTATAAGCCAATTCCCTTTCTAGGTTCTCCGTCAGCTTTACTGTGTCACCTCACTGCTGCTCCCTATAAGTAACTTTGGTTTCTTATTTTGTTCCTAAGACAGCTCTGTTTCTGTCATCTGAAAGAAATAATTCCATGCAAGAGGTAGGATGTCCTCTTCTGTTTTCAGAGGAAGCAAGTGAAGTGCATTCTGTAAAAGTAGCTTCGTTCAATAAATCTTAGGTTGAAGTAGGGGCATCTCACTCAACTCCTGCCTGCACTGGTGCAGTTTCATTGAACTCAGTAAGTTTATTCTGTGTTACATGAAATCACAGTATGCTGCAGTTCTGAAGATAACTGTGAAGAGTCCCACTGAATTCACTGGAAAGTAAAAAAGAATAACAGTTTCCATAAGTGATTGCAGAATGGCCCTGAGGCTTTTTTTTTTAAGTCAGGTTTTTAAAAGGGCTTATTTGTCTCTAGTGTTCATGAAATCATTGGCCAGACCATGGCCGAGTTCAGGACTAGTGAAGATACTGATTGCCCTGAACAGTACTTGTTCCTTTCCCGTGGTTATAAAATGAAATATAATTAATTTATTTCTTAACTGTTCTTGATTCTTTGATTCTACTTTTTTAAATGGAGACAGACTTTTTTGGGGTTTATATCTTGATCATTTCATTGTAATTTACAAGTACTTGGAGAGTGGAGGAACATAGTGGGGGTTTCGCTCTTGCACTTGTTAGCTAAAGTGTTGAGTTGCGCATGATTTCTGCTCTACCCTCTTGAATGTTGTCTTTAAGATAATCCTTTTAATGCAGCAGTTCTGCCTGCACGTCTTTCCATTTAATTTGAGGGGCATTGTAAAGCTTGGGAACTCAGTTCTGTTGCTCTGTTGTAAAGCTTTAGAATTCTGACTTGAAAATAAGATTCAGTGTTAAGTAATTATATTTCTTTGTGAAGCCGATTTGTAGGGGGAGAGGAGTCACTCTTGAAACTTGCTGTTAAACTTCCAAAGTTTTTTTCTTCTGTAAGGGACCAAAAGAACTGTTTCTTGGGGAATAACTCTGTAAATGTCAAGTTCAGTCATCTGCTGTTTTTTCTTAATTCTAATTTCATCATGGATTGTAGAAGGCAAGGATTTATGTTTTGCAGACAGTGCAGTAAAGGGCACTGAATTGTTTTCTACAGAGAATTTTACAGCACAAAGAATCACTGTTCTCTTTCAGCTTTTGGAAGCAATGTTTGCTTTTCGGTCAGATTTTTTTTTCTTCATTATATCAGAACAATAGCTTGGGTGTGGGTTGTTAATGCTCGTAGTTACAATGAACTATTAAGAAATAATTTATTTATTAAAAATATGGATACAGTGGTTACAGGGAACTTCTATTTTATTTTTTGCTGTTAATTTTTCTGCATAGATTTTCATATACAGAAAATGTGGAGTATTTACTGAAAACTGGGAACAAAGCCAAACAAGCCGCTTCTCATGTGTCATAAATGTAAAATGTTTGTAGTCTGCTGTAGATGTGCACATAAAAATAGCTGGTTTTAAGCCTAGAATTTGCTTTTGTTTCCTGAAATCTCTCAGTTGATAAGGGGAGGGGAAAAAAGGGCAATCAGCATTATTTTAATACACTTTTTGTTCTTTTTATATCTGTGAAACTACGTAATGCTGTGAAATGAGCCTTGTGGGATTTCATTGACTAGCTTGGAGAGCTGTGCTGATTAATTTCCAGGGGGTGGGACCTTTAGCTGTGGTGGGGGGACATCCTCCTAGTGTTTAGGAACAAGGGAGGGAAATAATGGTAAAGCAGTGTTTTAGAAATTGTCTTTTTGTGAGGAGATAGTGCTGAACAGTAGAGACCCACACCTTCATCAGTGCTTTGCAGACCTTTGCCAGTCCCTCTCAAATATGCTTTGTTTGTCTCAGGGACTTGTTTATTTAAGGCTGTCATTTATAATTCTGAAGCAAATTGTCCTCCCCCCCCATTTAATCTGCACGGTTTCTATTTGTGTTTTTGGTTTTGTCATTTGTTTGTGTCTTAGCATTGAGATTTGGGTTTCATTCTTAAGATTTAAAAGCAACAAAACCCCCAAGCAACGCTTCTTGAGCACCTCGGCTGCAGACAGGGTGAGGGAGTGTGTGTGATAAGAATGTTAAGAGACCCAGCGGGGAAAGGTCGTGCGAGTGAATATTGCCCAGCTACCAGGACTGCTGCCTGAGCTCTGTCTGCACTGATCAAAAAAGAATTTCTCTAATCTAAGGCTGGGGAGAGCTGAGCCATTCAAAGTGGCTGTGTACAGCATATGAATCTGAGAACAGAATTGGCCTTATGTCTCTATGATGGAAAGACATCCAATCAGTCAGTAACTCCCCATTCAATTCACAGACAATCAGGACCAGCTGTAGCACAATTAAAGTTGACTGCTCACTAGAGGATAGGCACAGATTACAAACACGCATCACCTTCCTTGGAGGGCTAGCAGCGCGGTTGGAGTGGTTGCTCTTACTTAAGTTAATTAGCCAAGGAGAGGTGCAGTCACAGGGCACCGGCAGGTGGGGTCAGAAAGCTTACGGTCTCCTTTGTCTGTTCCTGTTTTCTCAGGTATGACTGTGTTTACAATTAGTTTTCTAAACCCAGTTCTGCCTTACTCATGTGGAAGCTGTTGCACAAAGGACTGTTGCCTGAGGCCTATTAAATATGAGTTATCTTTTATTTCGGCTGGTTTTCAAATCCTGGCTCTTCAGAAGCATCAAATTGTAAAGCAGTTCTCTCAAGACCCCTGAAATTTGCAAATACAAAGGCAGTTTCTAGTACAAGACCTCAAAACCTCAACATTTGTACACGAAGTGAAGTTAAAGTTGCTTGCGGAGCAGTAAGAAACTCAGATGAAAACATCCAGATGACTTTAAGTGCATTATAGTTCTTCCTACAAAGGCAGACAGAACACTTACTGGTCCTGGCCAATCTGCCACAAAGACAGGATTCTTACTCAGTCCAGGCACTCAAACTTTAACAAGTAGTAGACTTGCAGAACATTTTATATTCAATAAATTTCATGCAGTTTAACTATTTATTTGATGAGCATTGTTCAGAAACAAAAAAAAATAATATTAATTATAATATCCTTACTGTCTTCACCAGTGTCCCTGTAACTTGGTGGAACTGTGGTGAACTGTTAGCAAGTTGGTGTCCTTTGGCCAGTTCAGGTCAGCTGTCCCAGTTACCGTCTTCCAGTTACTCATAGGGGAGGAGGGGGAAAGAGAAAGCTGTGATGCTGTGCCCTCACAGCTGAGTGACAGCCAAAACCCTGGTGATTTACCATCAGTTTTAGCCACAAATCCCAAATGCGCCACCCCAGGAGTTGCTATTAAGAAAACTGCCTTCTCCCAGTCAGACCCAGTACAGGAATATTCAGTTGTGTGTGCATGTTCACAGTATCTGTTTCTCGCAGCCCCACCCACAGCTGAAGGCAGTTCAGTCACTTGGTGTTAGCTTTGTCACAGTTCTGTGCCTCCTACGCTGCTAAAATCCAGTGATGACAGGACTTAGTTGTTCAGAATACAGATCTTTACATTGTAGCTCTGAAGTTTCTTCCAGTGTAATCCATCTGCTCCAGTTTTGAGTTTCACCCCCTCCTGCCATTCAATTATAAACCATTTATACAAAATTAATTTAATATTTTAAGTACACATGAAACACCAAAACATTTAGTACTGAAATGATATTGGAACAGTTACTTGAAGGAGTATTAAACCATCTTTCCAGGTAATAAATGTATAGAGAAGCATTGAAGATTGTGCTGAAATACAGTACCAGCACCTGTATGCTTTTCTGAATTTAATCAAACACTGCGTATGAGTTTTTCATTGCTGGGACTCCAGATTACATCTGTTTTAACAACCCTGCTCCCTTTCCTTCTCAGCAGTCCCACCTATAGGATACCCTATCCTGGCTCTGATGCTCTCCAGGACCCTTTTCTGATCTTTTTGCCTGCCACTAAAATGGCAGAGAAGGGCAGTTTTCCCCCTTCATTTCAGTGCGATGAACTGGCTTATGGGAAAATCCAGTGAACTCCAGAGATGGTGGCAACTTAAGTGCCAGGAACATGGGCAAGGGGAATGGCAGCAGTAGTCGATCTCCCTCTTCTGGCAGCAGTGAACAATTACGATGCTTGGTACTTCTAAAATTTGTGGCTGTAGCCACAAAACAAAACTGAAGACAGGTATAAAACCTGTAATATGGGTTATTGCATCTATAAGATCTAAGCCGTTATTCATAATACAAAAATAAAGCATTCACAGGGCCGTTTTCTTCTTCAAACCTAAAGGAATGTTATCCAACTGTCTAAACTTACTTTCAAAGCAGAAGCAAGATTAGCTCAGAGCACAGCTTCTTCTGGTGTAGGACCATGTACCTGTTTCTGTCACTGTGCAGCACGCTGTACTTGAAGAAAACTCCAGAAGTGGGTCTGTAAAGCAAAAAATAAGGGGGAAGGAGGAAGCGGGGGGAGAAGTATGAGTACGCAGAAAAAAAGCAGTAGAAGCAAAAAGGGAAGGGAGAAGTAGAAGTAGCCTAACTGAAGAAACCTGTCTGGTACTAAGTACAGCCAGAACAAATCTTACTGGTGAATCAAATGGATTTAAACTTATGTAAGCTGCCAGTACTTTGGAATGGTGACCATTCATTTTTCAGTGCCAAAGGTTCCAGATGAGAAGGGGCCATTTAAGAATTTTCTCAACTACTTCTCTTTTTCAGTGTCCAAAAGTGGTGGTGGTTTTGGTTTTATTTCAAACTGTTCCGACCTAATCATCTCCTTGAAAGGCCACAAGTGAGAGGAGAAATACGCAGGCACATTACAAATAAAGCACGGGTAGAATCAGCTGTGATGGCACAGCAATGACCCTTGCTGGGTTTTGTCAACAATAACATAAGGCTTCTGGATTTCATTTACTTTTGAATTACAGTTTTCCACCTTTACTTCACTGGATTCAGAAGAGTCTTGTTCAGGATGCAAGAGTTTCCTTCTGCGCCGTGTGCTGGTCCTTAGGTGTGTGGAGTGAACATCGATGCTCTGCGGTGGGATGTAGGTGAGGTTGGGCGGCTCTCTGATGTGCCTGAAGCCCTCGGAAGCTGCGTGTGGGTTAGGGGTGTCCACCAATAGTCTCTTGCTGTCAGAATGAGGACTGGGATCCCCCGTGTTCCCAGCAGTACAGCACAGATCTGAAGATGGCTCAGTATGCGCAGCTACTCTGTTCTGCATATGAGCATTAGTCAGATGTGTCTGTTTTATTTTGTCATGATTAAATTCTCCTACATTCCTGTCATGTGTACTTGCATATGGTACTGACTCAGATTGCCCGGTTTCCTCTACTGGATACATCAGGTCTTCCTCAGTGCCCTTGATTTGGAGTTCTGTGAAGGCTAAAGACAGCTCACAAACCTCCTCTTCCCTAGGGATGCTGCAGTTTTGGACAGATGCAACATCCTTGTAGGGCAGAGACTTCAGCTCACTGGGTTCGTCTGCAGGATCTGGGTCTATGCAATTTATGGCATCGTTAATTTCTGCTTCAATTGATTCTTCAGGGGCTTTTTGAGCTTTGTACTCCAAAGTGGTTTTGCTGTCACCAGAGCTGTCAGCAAATATTGCGAAGGCTGGAGGGCCGCTCGCTCCTGGTGAGAGCGGTACTGGCCCGATCTCATTTGCAGTTGACTCTGCAGTGACTGCCAAAGCACACTCTTCACTGAGATCGGCTCTTGGCTTTTTTTCAAAAGCTTTTGGAGAAAGATTCTCACTGAAAATAGGTGTTTGTCTTATGACAATGTCACTATATTTGATCAAGAAGTCCTCGCTGTCTGAGCATTTGCCTGGAAAATGTACAGTGTTAATGACTTGCCTTTGGTGTTCCCCAAACCTGTTAGAGGATTGAGCAGCTTCTAACTGAGGGATGTCATCTTTGATCTTCTGGTTCCCAGCAGCTTCAAAGGACGTATCGCTGTTAGTTGAGCAGTTCTGTTGAGTAGCAAGGCACAAGGATGTCTCACAGTTTTCTTCATTTTCTAGATTCCCAGCATCTTCTCTCTGGGCTGTCAGATCCTCTTCGTCCTTATCTCCATAATCCTGGTGCATTTGTGCTTTCTTCTGTATGGCCTTCTCCAAACTGCCATGGCTTTCTTCATCTGTCATTTGGAGGATGGCTTCGCACTCAATTCTTGCCAGGAATATTTCAAATGCAGTCTGCTTTGTCTCCTCATAGTTTCTTTTTTTGACAAGTGAAAACTCTGTTGCTGTTGTTGCAACATAACCTATTTTCTCCAGCACAGTTTTTACAATGTCATCTGGGAGCATAGACTGAATATAGTAGACGAAGTTACCGGTGAATGTCTGAAACAGAATGCAACATTGAAAAACAGATTGGGGATGGGGTGGAGAGAAGAGTGAAAGACTTCTTAAAAATCAAAAGTACTTCAAAAATTATTTAAGTCCTTTAAAAAAACTGTGTTCCTAATAGTCTGAATTTTGAATTGAGGTGAATGAGGCTTTAACAGCTTTATTTTGTCAGCCTCTCAAGCGTTAGAGCTATTTAATCCTGCTGAGATACTGGCTAGCAGCATGCATGTTAAAAAAGAAAAGAGTAAGAAAATAATTTTAATCAAACTAGAGAAACTCAGCACTGTCTTTTGTGCTCTGCTGAAGAACAGAAGATTTTTAAACACAGATTCATTGAAGTCTAATCTTTTCTGAAAGAAAGAGACATGCTGCAGTTGCTGTTAATCAGATTTCCTGATCGATGACAAGACTAACATTTTCTTTCTCTGCAGTTCAGACTCCTACTGTAACTCTACTACCCCTAAATGAAGTTGCTATTTCTTTGAAAGCACCTTTTGCAGGGAGGCTCTTCTAGCAGAAATATTGCCAAAACACGCTCTTTGCACCAGCTGTCTGCAAAACATGGCTTGAATAAAATGCTGCTACTTGTAACAACTTAAGAAATTATTCAGCGATTTGCTCAGTTTTGGAGCTACCCCAAGCATGAGAGCTTGCTAACTGTATACCTGAATATCTTATGCTTTGCCCTGTTCTAGGTAGATAAATGCGGAGAATACGAATCTATAGCTGTTTGAGAATCTGAGGTAAGACTTAAGGGCAGGAAGAAGGAAAGAAGTAGCTTTCCCTCACCAGCATACGCAGCTGTAGGAAGGACAACAGGTCTGCATTTTATATCCTTGAGGGACTTTGTTTAAATATGTGCATTGAAGATTGCTGTCTCTTCTGAGCAATGAGATCTGTCCAGTGTGCCTGGGAAGAGGGATAATCTCAACCACCTTGCTGCAAAAAGCAGCAGCGCTTCCCCTCAGGAAGGAGGTTCTCCTACCCTCTTCCCCAGCTGCGGTCAGCAGAGCTGGGAAGGGTGGTGAAATAATGCAACCAGGGAGACACGGGCCTGCCTGGCCTTTGGCATCAAACTCTTAGAAAAAGCGGTAACTAATGTAAAGTTAAAACTCGGATTAATGAGAGTCCAAGTCCTTCACTGTACCTTTTTATCACAGAACCATGGAATGGCTTGGGTTGGAAGGGACCTTAAAGCCTGATTATTACACACACCTTCAGAAGCAACATACAATAAAAACAAGAACAAGACAGGATCATAGAGGTCATAGAGTGGGTGGAAGGGTCCTGAAAGCCCACCCAGTTCCACTCCTGCCTGGGCAGGGACACCTCCCAGTGGATCAGGGGCTCCCAGCCCCATCCAAGCTGGTTTTGAACCCCTCCTGGGATGGGGCAGCCACCACTGCTCTGGGCAAGCAGGGCCAGGGCCTCCCCACCCTCACAGGAAAACATCTCTTCCCAAGATCTCTTCTAAATATCAGCTGAAAGAGGGCAAACCGTTCCCCCTCATCCTCTCCCTCCCTCCTTGGCCAAGAGCTCCTCCCCAGCTTTCCTGGAGCCCCTTTCAGTACAGGAAAGCTCCTCTAATGTCTCCCCGGAGCCTCCTCTTCTCCAGGCTGAACAACCCCAGCTCCCTCAGCCCCTACCTTCACGGTTTTGAACTCGGGGCGCCAGGGCTGGAGCAGGAGGTTGACGCAGAGCAGCTCAAGCCGCCGCAGCGCTCCAAGCAGCCCTGGCCGGACGGGGCCCCGCAACCCCAGCGAACCACCTCCTCTCCGCCGCAGCTCCCACCGCGCCCTCGCCTTCAACGCCGCCTCCTCGCAAGGTACCAGCCTCCCCTCAGCCGCTCGCCGCCGGTAATACCGCTCGTAGTCCCGCAGCAGCTCCGCCTCGACCGCCTCCTTCATGGCGGCGGGCGGGAAAACGAAAGCGAAACGGCGGGGCGGGAAGCGCGTGGGGGCACGTGACGGTCTCGCCACGCGCCTCCCGGGGGCCGCGCGCCCCCGCCACGCGCCCGATCGGGCGCGTGGCGGGGGCGCGCGGCCCCCGGGAGGAAGTGGCGGGTGGGGGGGGGGGGGGGGGGGAGAGGCGCGTGGCGCCCCCTCAGCACTAGGAGCGAGGAGCTCAAAGAATGGTTGGACTCGATAATCAGCAGTTCTCAGGAGTACATGGCTGACAGCTTCCACGCCGCGTCGAAGCATGTGGGAGAAACGGCACAGAGAAGCAGTGGTTGCCCCCTTCCTGGAGATGCTCAAGGCCAGGTTGGATGGGGCTTAGAGCCCCTGATCCAGTGGGAGGTGTCCCTGCCCATGACAGGAGGGAAGTGGAGCTGGATGGGATCTGAGGTCCCTTCCACCCGCTTTATCTGTGATCCTGTCTTGTTTTTATTGTACCCTGCCTTGGAATCCTGGTATAACTGTCAGCTGAGAGAGACTTCTGTCATCTGCTGTGGTAGCTGGCAAGTTTCCTGAGGTGGGTTTGAAATGGAGGTTGGGTTCAGCAGCTGGAGCGCAAACCTGACTTAGATCCAGGTGATTTTGTTAATCTTAATTTTTGGAGTCTGAGTGCTAGAGTCACTTCTCGTGGCTGCCACAATGCTGTGCACCTGTGAGGTTTCACAAATAAGTTCTGGCATTGGTCTACTGTGACTTTTTTTGTTGTAGACCAGCTGGGCTGGTGTCTTCAGTGGTGGCTCTGCTGAAGATTTGCTGCAAGTGTGAATTTGACTTGACAGCATTTTAATGGCTCGTCTTACTATAGGTTGTCTTAATTGCATGATGCATTCACCGTTAATTGCTAGAAATGTGTGGCTTCTCCTGATTAAGGGAAATCGCAGGCTTACCTGACTGCAGTCTTGTTTCTTTCTTGTGGGTAGTGGCTGTGCTGCAAACTGGTTTTCTCTCTGACTTTTCAAGTAAGAGGGCTTTCCAAAAACATATGTTTCTGATCACCGTTCCAAGTGAAATGGCATTAGAAAATTGTTTTGTAGAAGTGGTGGATGGAAAATTGCTATATAAAAATTGCTGATGTAGCCAAGAGGGAAGGGGGGGACAAATCCCTGTTCCCCCACCACATGTTGAAATGAGGCCATCTGGCCATCTGCTGTTATGTCTGAGTTTCCTCGCTCACCGTGTGTGTGTGTGCGTGTGTGCGCGTGTGTGTGCGCGTGTGTGTGCGTGTACAGGGACAAGCTTGGCTGTGCTCTGGGTAGGGTGCCTGCAGGCGGCTCAGAGCTCTCCTCGCCATATGTAGAACTTTATTGACCCAGATGAGAGGGCTGGATTTCACTGGCTCCCATGGCAGGGGCGGGATTGAGTTCTTTAACCTTTGCTGTTCTTGCTAATATATAGAATAGCTGCATTTTGTTGTAGCCTGGTGCATTTTTATAGAAAGACACTGGGAATGTTGCCTTGTTGCCGGTTCTTTGTAGTGTTTCACTTTTCAGTAAAGCACATTTGCATAGCATAGTAAACTCTGAGTTGTCTAATCTGTCACTGTGTTCTTAATCTCAGAATTAGATTCCTAGTACAGCCTCTAAGGATGGGATTTACATTCTGTGTTTTGGAGGTCCTAATACTTTAAAAGCCTGTTTTCAAAAAGGGAAGCTGAATCACTTCCCTGGGGTGTGTGTTTGGTACCAATCCCATCACTGCCAGCCGGGCAGAGCCCTGGCCCATGACCTAGGTGCCAGACCTGCAACTGCATTTCCCCGAGTTATATGGTCTCCTATCTTGTGCTTCTTTCTTCAAGGAGAATTTGAAATGTTTTGCAAAGAAGTTTTGCTATTTTCTGGATGTATTGATTTCGTTTAATACTGATTTCAATCTCTTGCAGAAATATAAAATCCTTCTAGGAGCAAAGCTGCACCAAAATATTAATTTTTGCAGAGTTCCTTCGCTGCTTCATTGTCACTTGAATTTAAATTAAAAAAAGTCTCTTCATTGTGAATATCCTGGGTTCATTTGGAGTGTAAGAGGAGACAAAACTTATCAAAAAGATTTAAAAAAACTATTTTATTTTAAAGACTACAGTTCAAAAGACACGCAGTGGCCCATCCCTGCTGAGTTGCATCAGGCTGTGTATCTGGCTCTCGAAATTTTGTTGCAGTTGGGCACCTTTAGACAGAGGAGGGCTATTGAAACAATATTGATGGGAGATGCAGGAGAACAAATAAGAGAATCGTGGCATTGCACACAAAACATGAATGGATCATCATGGATTCTTCTAGGTTTTTTAACGCTTTAACTTAGCTGAGCAGAAATTTTAATGCATGAGATGCTGTTGGGGATTCAGAAAACCATGGATTTAATTTCTGATATATCTACAGTTTCCACTTCACCAGTAGCACATCACTTCAGTGGAGTAAAGAACTGGAGGATATAATTGTGGTGTTAGAAATCATATAGTTCTCAGTGGGCCCTAACGCGGTCTGGGTTAAGAGAAACCTCTTTTCTCAGAGGGTATAGGCACAACACCTAGGGTCTGGGAAGCTGCTAATATTAAGTGACTAAAATACAACCGCCGAATCTCAGGCTGTGAAGCAATGTCAGGCAGTGATAAAGAGAGGACCTGGAAAACTTCACTAAACAGAGGGGACTGAAACTCAGCCCTTCTGTTCCCACCAAGACGTGGAATCTTTCTCTACAATTTATAAAATGCTAATTCTCCATTTCCTCTCAATTCTAATATCTTATTTCTGTGTCATGGCAATGGAGAACAGCTTCTATTCTGTCATGCAAACCCAAGAAAAATAATAACCAGGCCTTTTAACTCTCTTGTACCTTTCCTCTAGGATACTCGGGTTTGTCAGCCTCCTTGGCTTGTAGAGCCTCAGCGTGGACTTGTTCCCTAACAGCAGTAGTGAGTGGAGAGCTATTTTGAATATTTAAAGAATAATAGTGCAGTTTATATTCCCAGGCTGTTGTTGGGTTTTCTTTTTTCCTAGCAGTATGACATTGCTAGCTCATCGTTAGTCCATGTTTGTCTCAGTCTAGTCCCCAGACATTCTCTTGCAGTCCAACAGGTTGCTCTGTGTTGTGTGTTTGTGAATTTGAGCCTCTCAAGTGAGAACTTTCTCAAGTGTAGGAATTGCAACTTGTTCTTTCTCTGTCTCTTGATGCTCCAGTCCTGCTGTCCTACGCTCTCCTCCTACTTCAGTGTAAGCTGATGATTTTAATAGGTCCATTTTCTGTCTCTGAAATCCAGCAACACTTGGGATTTTCATTAGGACATAGGTGATCCCACTTGATGCATCCCTTCAAACTAACTCATAGCAATTTATCAATACTCTTTTGTGTGATGATGATTATTATTTTCATTTACAAACACCTATAGTTAATAATTTTACATAGACAGTAATGATTTGTCAGGCTATACTATGAACAGTTAGATCGGTTTGCTGTGGTTCCCATTCAGAAAATAGGCTGTTACTGATCTTGTTGTCCTAAAAAGCTACCTCTTGGAATATTTATGGGAAGAATGGCCTGTTATTTCCTGGTGTTTTCTCTTTTTCCTTGGTGGTGTGAAGCTGTTTTCCAGTCTCCTGACCGTAGTAATTTTCATGGGCACCTATGAATGTGTCAGTGAGGGTTTCTGATAGTTCTTGAAATGTCTGAGAGTATATCAAGGGTGACGGTTTTCAGTGCAGCAGGGTGGCAGATTCTTCCCTTGCTGCTCTTGCTGAGCTGGGTTGATCCTGGCTGGGCACAGACTGACTTGTCCTCCTGAGCTGGAGAGACCAGACTGCTCCGACGGCTGCTTATTCCAAATGTAAAATCCAAATGTAAGTGGCAGCATTGCTTAGCAAACATAGTGTTTGTGTAGCTGCCTGGTTAACAGGAGACTAAAGGCTGTGGGTAGTACCAAAGTGATAGCAATGAAATAAAAAGCACAGAAGCAACATTGAATACATGTATGTTCTTTACTAAAATTTTTTTGTAAAGATTAGTTTACTAAAAAATTGAAGCAAAAGACATGACTACAGAAATACAGTATTGCTATCACATAGTGAGAAACAACATGTCTAAGCATTGTTCTTTCTGATATTAATCATGTAATATATGACAGGCCTGTGTTAAGCTTGTTTTAGAAGTGGCATTAAAATTATGTGAGAGTTTGGGATAAACTCTGGTCATCTTAAGAGGTGCATCAGGAGTCACTGTCACCTTTATTGAGATTTATATAGGATCTTAAATATTCTCCAAGATATGAAAACATGTTCTTATTGCATCATTACAAGAAGTTTCAGCACTGTTCCAGTAGCAGTGGAAGCTTGTTAGAGCAGCTTTAAGAGCTATAAACTTCTCTTTCTACAACTGTAGAGACACATGGGTTAGATTTATAAGCTCCCCCCCCAGTTTTGCTGGATATCACCCAATTACAAATATTAACAAGAGTAGAAAGTTCTAAACCGCTTTTGCAAGTGATTGTGATATCACTGACGGTAACATGCTCTCCTTTAATTTGCAGTTTGGTTTTTAAAGATAATTGTTTATGATGAATGACATAACCTATGCATTTAGTGATAGCTTAGAAAAATGCTACAGTACAGAAGCACTTGTTTTGATTGGCTTCCTTATATATGTGACAATAAAGTTGGGACTATTTTGATGGATGAGTCCCTCCTTGTGAACTCTATAGTGTGAGAAGTAGATGAATTGACTTTATAAAGCTGTATACCACAAGATGGAGTAGCCAGCTGTTCATAAGTAGTGCTGCTACATATAATCCAGATTGCAATGCTAAGGATGGATAACTGTGAGACTTTGAAAGACTTTGATTAGTTTTCTATAATCTTGTTAATGCATTTCTATCTTGAATTAAATAGCAATATCCCATTGTCATCAGAGGCCTACTTAAAATCAGTTAATTTTGTAAACCATGGATAGAAAGTTAGTGGAAGATCATTAAATCCCTGTCAGGTTACAAGCCAAGCAGGCTGAAAGGTTTTCCCACAATGTGCAGAAACTGTAAACATCTGTAAGAGAACAGAGGCTTGCCTGCCACGTGTGAAAAGCCCTCTGTGCTTGTCTTCAGAAGAACACTCAGGTTTGCCACGTTACAGGTAAAAGAATGACTCGCTTTCAGAAAAAAAAAAAAATTGCATTCACCTTCTAATATTTGTTTGTTCAATTTCTCCCTCCACCTTCTCCCCCAGCCCCAGCAGCCTCTAGTGAGCAAGGTCTGGTCCCTGTTCTAGGCAGATCTCCAAGAGCTGCAGGAAGACACTGCTATGAAAGCATGTTCTATTCTGCATAATTAAACCTTTGGGCTTTCCGATTGGTACATTTCTATGGTGGTTTTCATTTCTGGCCCCTAAAAGGCAGTGTAGAGTTTTGCTTCCCTTACTGTAAGATACATTGCCTACCACAAAACTGTTTACACAAGTCCTTTTTACAGAGGAATAGTTCTGTCTGTTAAAAATACATGTGAAATACAGCCCACATTCTGGCGATGCCTGCCAGCAGCTTTGCAATGCAATGCAAAACTGTGAATTTTTGTTGTTTTGGGAATAGTATACTGAGAATATTGAAGACCTTGCTGAATTATGAAAGAATTTTGTTATTTTAGCAAAACATGTGTTTACTCTCATCTATTTGGCACAAAATGCATACTTACCTTATCTCATCATGTGTATGTGACTCAGTAATGGTATAATTTATACAGCAGTGAGAACCATATAATTACTTCTCATCCAAGTATTAATTATAATTGTGCCAATCTTTGGAGTATTGAATGACGATTCCAGTTGAAAATTATTTAGTATTTAAAGAAAATCTAAGTGCAGTTTTAATAATTTGGGTGATGCTTCCCTTTAAACACAGTTACGTACTTACTACACTCATTTCAACATAACCTTTGGTGGGAGTAGTAAACTGAAGCCCATTTTATCAGTGTATATATATTTTTTGCTTATCTCTAAGAGATTTAGTGGAGATAAGCCCCTGATAACTCTGCTAACTAGTACTGGCTGAAGGTGTAGTTCAGTCCTCATGAGGCAACAGAGTGCTCATATGCCATCTAAGACCAAACTCGACATCTGCAGTTTACTTCTGCTGTTCCTGGTGGTCAGCACCTCCAACCTGCATTGATCATACACATGTGTGAGATGTCCAAGCCTACGAATAAAGGATACACTTGTGGGTAGCAACATTTCAGTGAAAAGGATCGGGTCTAATAGAAGAGGTTTCTGCACTAAGTGAGGTTCTTGGTTACAGGGCGTGCCAGATCCAGCAGCTATTATTTACATCACACTAATGTAATTACTAGAGGTCAGGGTCCTTACAGAGATCAGTTAGTGCCTGAAAACGCAGTCATGCGTGGGAATTGGCATGGATCATCTTCTGGGATTCCAGACACAGCCCTTTCCTTGTCTAAGTCCAGTCCTGTGAAGGGCAGGCAGCTCCCAGGCCTGCACAGCTGTGGGACAGCTTCTGCGCGTAAAGCCAATTGCTGTTTGGGGATCCACTGCCACCTCTCTATCAGTTACTGCTGCCTTCTTTGGAGGAAGACTTACAGCGGGCTTTGCAATGGCTTGGAAAGCCTGGTACTGGCCAGGGTCTCCGAAGGAAAAATGTGACTATCAAAACAGTGTTTTCCTTTTTCTTTGGCTCCTGTATGGTACCGATAGCCGTGCTTTGCAGGCACTGTACTGCCTCCTGAAATACAAGTTTAGACAAAGAATTATGTCAAAATGCTTTGTTGCCAAGACACTGAATGAAATGTATTAGTGACACCTACAAAGACAACAAAATGCTGTTCTCTTTCCTTCTGCTCTAAAACATGCAAAGCGTAATAAAATCAACAAGTAGACTTGACTGGATAACATGTATCTACATTAAGAGCGACTGACTTCAATGTGTTTTGAAATTCTTCAAAAAGGTCAGATGTGCTGCTCGTCGCTGTTGCTCTTTTATGCTGTGTGATGGCATGGAACACTTCGAAGCACAAAGTGGGACGTTTATGTAGGCTTTCAAAATTCATTGTAAAAAATAAAATCCCATTGCACCCCTGTTTAAATATATAAAATAGGTAAAACTTTCAGAGGTTTTATTCTTCCATTTGAACGTGTTTGTCGGTCTGAGTTCTTCAGAAGAATTGAAGGAAAGAGCAACTTTTATTCACATGATTTGATTTAGAAAGGTCTGATAGTTGGTGGAAGAGTTTTTCAGTGCTTCCACTGGAACACATGGCATAGGGGTATTCTGTTCACACACCACTGTCTCGTATCGGGGAGCAGCCTCCAGAAGGACAGACGACAGAGAGATGGATGAAATGGGCTGCTGCAAGTCCTGCAGCCCGACTGCATAATTTGCAGCCTGCCCTGTGGTCCCAGATGCTGCTTCCTCTTCCAGGTTAATGTTTATAGATACTTCATTTCTTTGACAAGGGTCCGTAAGAGAATATGGAGGGGGATCGTCTGTGGGTATATATATTTGTGTTGCTCCTGGCCCCACACATTCATCGTAGCTGAAAGAAAAAAAGGATTTTTCATTAGATTCCTGTGAAAAATGCCACAGTACGTTACTTTCAGCATAACAGGGGCAGGTAAAGTGAGAAGAAAAGGGTGGTCTGGTGTTTTGCTTCTCAGCCCACATTTTGCTTACCCTGCCGCTCGAGAGCGTAGCAGTTAAAAAGCACATCTCCAAATACCTAAAGGTAATCCCAGAGGTCTTGGTGAAAGTTCAGACCCCATCTCCTCCTGTATGGAAATAGCACCTGTGTCAGCACTGTTCAGCTGAGGTGCATAAGCCCAGCTCCTTAGAGCCAGTTATCCAGGAGCAGGAGGAATAGCACTGCTGCCTCACACAAAGTGGTGCATGCTGTACCAGTTGCTGTGGGTGCAACACTGCGGGGGTTTATTCCTGCTCTTGACTGCTTTTGAACAGCAAAGTTAGGAAATGCCTGGGGAAAAAGGAAGTGGTGTTGCCATTATAGTTATGAAGTAAGATTTAGAGAGATGGAGTCTGAAGTAGGGTATCCCATGAAATGCTGACCTCCTGACTCTGGTCTCTGGTGCTCAGCCAGTGGTTACATGTGGTGGGTTTTCTGGGATGCAGATCAGGGGTGTGGTTTGCTCAGGAATATGGTTTAGTAGCAGATAGGTATGGCTGGACTTGTTGACATCAAAGGTGTTTTCCAACCAAACGATTCCATTGTGTTCTATCTGTGCTGGCAGAGGCAGCAGGATTTCTCACTGAGGTGCAGAGCTGCAATGAATAATCTTGACAGACTCATGCTGGTCACTCTGAGACTCGGCAGACTCTCTGTAGTTTTCCTCCCAAAAAGGAAGAACGCAAGACAGACCAGTTGGTGGGATTCCTATGGGAAGCCAGCTCGGTTCTCTCCAGGCTCTCACAGTTCCGTCTGTGCTACCAAGCCAGAGCCAGGGGAAAACATTACTGCCTCACTCCACTCCCATGCTCAGTGTGAATGTGGACAGGTGCTTTAGACTGCAGCTTGGACTGCACGGATTAGGGAGAACCATGAGGGGTAAAAAATGAGCCTGGATAGACCTTTATGTCTTTGTGCTTATGTTTTCTGATGTTCTGTGTTGCAGGAAGGGGATAGGAATGAACAGAGGACACGAGCAGGCTCCATACATTTGTACAGTGCTGCGCTGGCACCAGCCAGCCCTCTGAGCCCAAGATCGCACTGTAGCCCCAAGGAGGGCTGAACTGAAACTGGGCAATCTGTTCTGTTATCTGAGTGATCTGCTGACTGGCTGTCCTAACACTGCCTCTTGGTCCACAAACAAAAGCTATCTATGCTTTTGCTGTCAAATCAGCCCAGGCCTAGTGGTTTGAAAGAAGGTCCTGTTTTCCTGGCTCACTGGCTGCAGGCAAAAGCGGGGAAGAGTCATAAAAGCATGATCTGAAATGTTTGACCTGTTTTGTTTGTGGCTGCCTCGTTTGACTATTTCAGGACCACTTTAAATCCAGTTAGGAAGGAGAGAAAGTTTCCTGTAGAAACCTGCACCTATTCAGTTAACCTGGAGTGCAGTTCTGCTGGAGCCAGACAAATTAAGAACCCATTTCCTCAACCACTTTAATGCAGAGCTATTAAGATCCAAGGTATTTCCTGAAACTTAGGATATTTAGCATATATCTTCTCAGTATACTGCAGGCAGTCACTCTGTCCCCCGTGACTACCTTACTGCCAGGCCCAATCCAAGTTAATAAACCCTATTGCAGATTAGAAATGGCCTGCAGCAGGGCAGCTTGTGGTGGTTAGAGTGAGCTCAATCAACCACAGAGGCTGTGTCTTAGAACACTACTTGGTTGTGCTGCACTCATTCATACCTTTCCCTCATAGTTGATTTTGATGGCATTGTTCCTAGTTCTGATAATAGAAATGGGTTTTGGGGAAGAGAAAGGTAAGAATGTAAAATCTTTCAGTAAATAACTAAAATAAAGGTTACTAAATAATTCAAATATCCACAATTGTTTTTATTTTTCTCTCTTCTATCTTATTTTTGTATTCATGAGGACAATGGTTTTGAATTCAGACTAGAAAATTCTAATTTCCACATCAGGAAGAATGATACTTAAAAACATAACTCTATTTTGAAGATCCTAAATAAAGCTGCTAAGATACTTCAGAAACAAGCCCCAGCAAGTAGGGGGTTTAATTGGTTTTGTATAGTATGTGGAAAAGATTTTGTTCCAGCCTCTACTCTGCTCACTGTAGCTTTCAAGTATACCTGATATCCTTTTAATATCCCTGACCTCAGCCAGAGGTTGAGGACCTGATGTCTTCAACTCATAATGAACCCAGCAAGAGTAAAGAGCCACTCTTTGTAGGATTACTTACTATGAGCTGCATCTTTACATTTTGCTGACCCAAAGCCCAGTGAATTTCTTTACAGTCTTTCCACAGATTTTGACTGACTTAATCAGGCTAATGAAGAGCACCTACTGGCTCCTGTTACCATAGTAAAACAGTTTCAGTTTTGAAAAGCCTACAGTAATGTGAGTTTCAAGGTGGAAATTTTTGAATCCTTTTGCTGAAACACAAAAGGGAAGAAGATTCTGTCTCATGATTCTGAGCCCAGGCCCAAGGCAATGGAAATCTGCCACTGCCCTAAAGCAGAAATGGGCATGGTATGAACCTTCTGCTTACTGTTGTTATTCAATCATCTGCATTTGTTTCCCCTGGATTTAATTTAATGTCTTTCATGGACTACAGCTCAGCTCTGTAGAAGTAAAATGCTCAGTGGGATAAATTGAGAAGTGATCTTTTTTGAAGGAGACTTTTAAGCATCAAGATATATGGGTAGAAAATTATGGTATTCAAGGGCTGGCATTTTAGTGTTTAATTCCAAATATCAATGTATTAGCGTTAGAGCACTTTTGTCATACATACGATGGATAAAAAAGAACCTTCTCTTTTTCTCTGAACTCCAGTACAAATAATGTGCCCCTCCTTTCCCTCCCCATTTTTGGCAATGAAGTTCAAATTTTAATAATCAAATAGGCCAGTAAGGAACACAAGACAAATTTTCAATTAAGTAACTTTACAGCTTTGCACCTACAGATCTTTGTGACCAAGGAGGCAACTGCAAATCATTCAAATAGCTTTTTTCTTTTAAAAATAGCAGACTGCTTGTATTTAATTAGAAATTTATGATCTTGATACTAGGTTTTCCATATTCTCTTCTAAACACTGTATCTCTGCTTGTTAACACTGACACTGCACACAACTATTGCTATGATACCAGTAGTGGAGGCTACAGATAAAGTTCCTGGCATCGTCTGTTGAGGATGGAAAGAAGAACTAAGGCCATTCACACAACTTTAACTTTGTGTTTTTTTCCTTAACTTTTGAGTGTTTTGTTCTTTTTTTGGTTTGTTCCCCACCAACAGTCTTGGCAATTTGGTTTTGCTTTCAGACTGCTGTTAGATATTCCTGTAGTATAACTAATGAATTATCAACAGTAGAAGCATGAATTTTATTTTGCAGACAGGAAAGCAGCCTTTCCTTCGAAAAGACCACAATATGCAAACTTCTGCTTTTAGTCTTTATCAGATCTTTTTTTATTGCAGGATTCTAAGCAAGTATTTTAAGAAGCAATACACAGTTTGACAGGTGTCAACTCTCCTTCTATATTGGTGGTTGGAAAATCATTCCTCAAAAGATTTAAAAGGATTACTTATAAAAAAATTGTAATAGCAATCCCTTTTTGCAGTTGATTGCCATGTATTGATTTGGTGATACTGGACTAAAGCCTTACCATTTTCCTCAAACATGAAGCTTTATTTTAAGAGAAGGGGTGAATGGACTTTTGTGTTTTACCACAGTTAGCTGTGTATCATGGACTGAGCGGTGCTGTGAGGCTGTACTACAGCGTGAGGACTGCACCTTTGACATAGCTTTTGGGTTTCTCTCTTTTTACTTGCAAACTAGAACATAATGGAGGAACTGCTTTCTCACAGCTAGTATGGAGGCCCTGATACAAGAGGGGCAAGAGGTGCTGTGTAATGATGACTGCCATTAAAAAGAATCAGTCCATCCATAACAATGGGCGATTGATGATGCCTAATATTGAAATTGTACTGCTACCTGCAGACCACTTATGTACGGTAAATAATGCTGTTGATTTCAGCTGAGAAGGTTGCAGCTGGAAAGCTCCATGATGTGGAAAGCTGGTGTTTCAACATGAGCCAATGTCCATGTCACTGAAAGAAGTGTCCCTTGCCCTGTTCCATACCCTGTTTTCTTTGCAGTTCTTCCTCCCAGCCACAATCCCTGGAACTAAAGAGGCAAAAAGGTTGTGTGCATAGGGTTTTTGTGCATGTAAATGTGTGAGTTTGGGTGTTTTTGTTTTTGTTTTGTTTTTTAAGTGAGTTTTTTGTGTGTGTGTTGTTTTTTTCCCTGGACTGGATTTCTCCTGATTTAGCTACTGGAGTTAAATGCTCACAGTGTACTCCGATGGCCATCAATGCAACACAAGAGACACAACTGGGGTAGGTCTTAGACTATAGCTCACAGACAGAAATTCTTAGCCATATCATAAAAGTGCAACTTCAGTAACTACTGAGGGGATGGCACCTATGTATATATGGTTTTATGTGTGTATGGTTTGCAACTTGCATGACTTGAGTGGAAAACCAAAAATACTTGGTGGTCTCTTGCAAAAAATACAATGATGGTTATGTTTTAGCTGAGAGATTAAATTCTGTGAAGTTACTGTACATATAAGAAGTAGCTGATGCTTGAAGTTTAGTACAGCAGTCACAGGAAAATCCTTAGACAAGAAAGCAAATACTTTTGAAAGGATATTATGTTACTATAACTTAATAATGAATTGCAGGAACTCATTATATTCCATCTTAGGAATATCACACATCTCTTTCAGCCCTGAAAAAAATCTGTAGTTACAGAACTTGTGATGAATTTGGTTGAATCCATTATTTTTAAAAAAATGTCTTAATGTTCAGTGTATCTGGGAAGGAAACGATTACTGGCCATGGAAAGTGTTACTTTCTGCATTCTCTTTTTTTGGCTTTGCTTCTTGTCAGAATAACTTAGTTGTCCTTGTAGACTATGCTATTGAGTTTTTAAAGGATAATTACTCTTGGAAGGGCAAGAAGGGCTGGTGTCTGTTAACATCCTCTTACCACATGCAATGTAAGCCATAAGGGGAAGAGTGCTGTTTAAAAAATACAGCAGCTCTTCAAGCTGACCTTGTTGACTCAGAATGTTGTAGGGGGAGAAATAACTTCATGAGTTTGTCAAGTCTCATTGCAATAAGTATTAGGATAGGTTTGTTGCTAAGGAAACCCAAAAGAGCTTATTTAACTTGCTGTCATTCATAAATTATGACCTACTCTCTGGGGAAGAAAGACAGTTCGACTTACAGAATTTTTTAGGATGCAAACAATAGCTAGTGGAAAAAAAGGCAAGTCTGGGGAATGAGGAATTCTTTGCGAAATAGATGTCTTTTTGTTTACTGAGTTCATTTGTTGTATGTTATGACTCTACTAAAATTGCTCCTGCTGCATTGTTTCCATTTTGCTGATGACCTACTGTCTTCTTTTAATAATGGCAAACAGAATCACTGAATCTAGAAAATAATGTGGTGGTGGGTTTAAGCTATGATGAAAACAACACAAAGGATGTTTATATCATGTTGTTACCTAATAAACAAAACCCAAAATTAGAACAAATATACTGTAACTCTCTAAAAGATCAAAGGGGAAAATGATGCGTTTGACCATGTAAGTAGTTTGCCTGATGATGCTGTCTCTGTGCAGTCTGCTAACAGCTGGGTTTATAGGACAGCAGCTTGGAAATCTGTCAGTGTTTCTTTTGAGGTATTTTTTCTTAGCATACATGTGTTCTTTGCTGATGTGTAACTACCATGAGGAAATGTATAATTCTTGATAGAACTGCTCTTACAGTGACATATGTCATGAGATAGGACATTTTTCAAGGTTTATTTTTGATACTGACAGTTTCCATTTGAGATATCAGGTGCATTCGCTAACTATATTTTGACTTTCCTTTTGCAAGCTTTGTCAGCGATTTATTAAGCATCAGTTTAATATTTTCAAACAACAGCAATCCATTCCACGTTGCTGATTGTCTTATTCATTCACATAGTTTAATTCTTTAACAGTGACTTAGTATGAAGAGCCAAACCATCTTTCTTTATTAAAAAAGAAACATGCCAAACTGTTGGGGTATAGCAATTAGGAGAATGGTAGTGCAAAAATAACCAGATGTAGTTAAGTGGTACCTTCTCCTGTGCCAAAGAATCTTTTAGGTTGGGAAAAGTCCTTTAAGATCATTGAGTCCAACCACTAACCTACACTGCCGAGCACACCGCTAAACCATGCCCCTAAACACCTTATCTACACGTCTTAAAAACTTCTACCACTTCCCTGAGCAGCCTGTTCCAGTGCTTGACAAGCCTTTTGGTGAAGTAATATTTCCTAATAGCCAATCTCAACATCCCCTGGTGCAACTTGAGGCCATTTCTTCTCATCCTATCGCTTGTTACTTGGGAGAAGAGAACAGCACCTGCCACCTCCTGGTTATTGAGTTTGTATGAAATCAAAATCTGTCCGGCTCTGGGCCAGGCTAATATTACATGAGAATTTTTTGCTGTGACTGATGCCAAATTGCAGTGGATGAGGGGGTGAGTAACAAACATGTAACACCCACAGATAACAGCCTGCAGTGTCAGCCAAGCTGGGGCCCTGAAGGAATGATCCCAAGCTCCATAGAAATTACTGCAGTAATTTCCAGGCATATATTGTCACAAATGTGTGAAATGCAGCTCTTTAAACAAGGGGAGGACACCTCTTAAGGTGCTCTGGAGAAACCTCTCTCTCTTTATTAGCTGTAGGGCAACACCGATGTAACAAAATTGACTTGTAAGCTCCCAGGGCTGTGGTAAATGCAGCCCCAAGGCGCCTGCCTGCTCTTGGGAGTAGGTAACCACGAACAAATAACTTGCTATTTTTCTATTTTAATGCTTTTAAATAGTAAAAATGTAACCCAAGGTGTTGTTCAAGGAAGCATCTAAAGCTCAAGTAACTTAACCCTTGAAGAGACAGGAAACCTGGAATTAATCTTTTTCCTGCCTTTTTTTTCCTGTTCATAGTTACTTCTGACATTTCCCATTGCCCATGACTACAGCAGAATATTGATGCTAATAAACAGTAAGAGTCTGGATCTTTATTCTGTGCTATGTGTCAAGATAATCCTGAGGAACTTGTGACTCTGATGAATAAATATCCCAGGTGAAAATTTAAATGAAATTTAAACAGTGTTTTCATGAGAACATATACCAGATGGCACTTGAAACGGATAGAGTACAGCCTCAACATAATTGTGCAGCTTTAAGCAATTAAAATAAATGTTTTAAATAAAACATGTCATTCTGTGATGAAGATTTTATATAATACATTTCAGCCTGGCATTAATTTTATATATAATAATCACTTGACCATAAGCAGTGTTCACTCTCTGGATTTCTGTAACCATTCTACAGTGAATGACAGTGAAGTTGTGGGCACTGGTTGAATAATAATAATCAGTTATGATAAATTTATTTGACAGTAATCCCTTGCAGCCTCCCAAGCCATGGAGCTGGAATCCAAATCCACAAACAGAGTTCTAAACAATACCAGTTTTGTCAGCAGGAATGCTTAGAATCTGTTAATATTTGAGGAAGTTTGCCATGTTTTAGGATTGTATTCCTAGAATGGGCTTTGCTTTAATTATTCTAAGAATGAATTCTGAGCAGGTAAAGGAAATCCTAGCCACAGTATGTAACAGAAAGTCCAACTATTGGGAAATTAGAGAAAAATATGCTTTTTTTTGAGTTTTTTTTGGTTTTGTTTTTTATTTGTTTGTTTTGCTTTTCCTCAGTACTGTTATCAGTGACTTAAGAGCTTTAAGTTGTGATTGTTCGATGTGGCACAACAACTTTCTGTTTAGAAATGCGTGGCACCTCTCAGGTTTTTCTGCTTTCACTGCAGCAGGACGATTTTTAATATGCAGCAATAGTTCGCGCTTCCAGAGTGAAACTGGGACAGGTGTAGCAAAAGGCTGGGCAGACAATGCAGCCTCCCAACAGACAGTTTTGATGGCAAAAAGCTAAAAGAACTTTGTGCCTTTGCCTCACAACATGCAGGCTGAGGTATGAGATGATTTTTAACTACAAATATAAAAGCAAGTGAAGAGAAATTCATGGGTAGTTAAGAGGAATGGAAATGCTGCAAAAAGAAACTATCGTAAAATGGCTGTAAACAGGCTTAAGCCAGAAATAAGGAGGTTACCATCATAATAATTCATGTTGCGTGCTAAGGCAACCTCCCTATGTTCACTAGATGGGCTGGGAAATGCAGGTGTCATGTAAAAACTCTTTCACAGTGGAGAGCAACTACCTACTAAAAAAGCAATTAATTCATTTCCGTATCTAATATTAATTAGGAATAGCACTAGGATGTGGAAGGAGGGGCTTTTGAGGGTCTAGCTGCTCAGAATTTGGAGTTGGAAGAATTGAGTTTTATCTCATGTTGTGATTTCTAGTGCATTTAAAACTGTCATATTTCCAATGGTCTCTTTAACTTCACTGACTGAAAATCTCAGTGAGGGTATTGAAGCCAGATCTGAGCTTAACCACAAATGGCCATCTTGTGCTTTGCCAGTTGTCATCGTAATGTGCCAAAAGCTACTTACCTTCCATGCTTGCAGGAGAAGTGGCCTTGGCAAAGGAATACAGCACAACATAACAAGTTTTTGTTAGCTTCCCATAAGCCTAACTCTGTCTTTCAAGAAAAACTAGGAAGCTGGTTAAGTCTTTCTTTCTTCTGATACAGCTGACTTGCTTCCTTAGAAGAAAGGGATGGAAAAGAATGTCTTGGAAAAGAAAGTAGTTTAAATAGATAGGTTTTTTTATAGTTTTCATATTTAGAGGGGAAACAGCGCCCGTCTTTAAGACATGAGCATTTCCTTTTACCACTTTAAAGTAAATTTTAAATGAATTTGCCCATTTAAACAATGCAGTCTGAACATGAGTATTAAGAGTACTGGAATTTATCAAGCCTAAACAAGACCATTTTCTCTGGAATTGATCCTACATAGATTAGTCAAGATGACCAGATGAGGTAGAGTGAGGACACTTAAACAAAAAAACTCCAGTGTGTTCTACTGTGAATACTGGGATAGTGAGTGACTAACAGGTTTTCATCATAGTGCACCCTGTAGGATGTGTTTCAATGTGAAATACAGAGAGGACTTTTGTGGCTGCTGTTACAACTGTTCCTGAAGCTAAATCACTTCATCTCGCTCAGCAGTCATTCTTCAATGATGTTCTGTATTAGCCAGCCATAAGTTACAGATGAAAAATGTGATAACCTTGGCTTCTTAAAAGCTTGGACCACACCATTAACATCCAATCACTAAGGAGTGAAAAAGCTCAAACTTCAGATGACTTTTCTGATTAGTGATGTGCTGCCTGACATGTAATTCAAATAATACTCTTGATTTTTAGTTTTATACCCCTTGAAAGTTTAAAGATGCTAAAAATTCTACTAGATTATTTTACTTGTACTGTCACAGTGAACGTTGATCAAATTGGCAAATACCAGCTTTACAGGCTTTCCAGTATTTCTTTCAAAATCATCTTTACTGCAATGATAGTTACACTGTGAGAGGGAGATTGTGCTTATATTTTGTCCTAGTTGAATTCGTTCAAGTTACATAATCTACTAGGGGAGAAGAATTCTGTGACTTGGAATTGTTGCTAGAACATCTGGATCATCCTTCTCAGACAACTGAAGTTTCTTAAACAAAAATATTTTGCTATTGCTGGCTAACATGGACTATGAAACTTAACTCTTAGCACTGCTCCAAGTATCTGCACATGTTAGAAATAGGCTCTAAATACAGACTCCTAATACCTTGAAACCGCTTAGCTCATCCCCACTGTATTTTGTTTTTATATTTCCCTTCTATGCCTCATGTAAAAATCAATCTGACAAATGCTAACACAGGACTGAGACTCGTAAGAAAGTCATTAGTTATCCTAAAGGAATGTTTATGCATAGGAGTACTCTATATTTTGGGCTGTCAAATCAAGTTGATCAAATGGTTATTCTGTCACCACTCTGCAACTATGGGAGGCTAATGACAAAGCTCAGTGCATGGTTTTCCTCTAAATCTAACCTAAAATCTAATGTAAGAAGGTGGTTAGCGGAAGTGTCTTTGGTGATAATCAAAGTGAGCCTTAAATGAAACATGTGATTTAGATATCAAAGCAACTAAATTATTAACATCAAGACATTTTTTTATAGATTAACTTCCCAATTAAAGTTTTTATGTAACAGTATTTTGTATTGGATTTCCGAGTGGAGAGGGGGCAGTCCTGAAGAGTTAGCTCTTCCTTAGCTGTAGAGATGGGCACTCTGCACTCCCTTTGTTTCAACAGCCTTTCCCTGAAATTCCTTTTCCACTCATTTCATGGTTTAAAGCCCAACTTTAATTTAGACTGATTATAATCACATCCTTGGCCAAACAGAGCTGTTGTGCTTTCTGCTGAAGTCGTCTTACAAAGTGTGGTTTTAACAACAACTGTACATTCAGGAGCACTTGGATGCAGTGATGTGACTGTGGCCTCTTGCAGGCGGTGTTAGAACAATGCGGTTAAAAGAAGCTGATGCCTTGGTGTCTGCTTGTGGCAGCAGAACACCAGTTCTCGCTCAATCCTTTCACTTCAAATAGGTTTTGCAAGTTACTTGTCAGTGCAGTTGCCTTCCTCGCTGCTTTTTATTTCTGTTCTGTTTATGCTACAGTTGCAGTATTAGCTTTTGGGCATACTAGTTCAGCTTTAAATTACATCTTGCACTGCATGAATTAAAAGGAGAAGCTGCATTAATTTAGCCAGTGCCACATCTCACTAAACCTACTCTTCCAAACATCATCCTATGTAACAAGACTGATGCCAGTGAGTTAATGTTTTAAATGCACAAGGCCCAGCACGTCTTGTTTACGCTTCAAGGCCATGTCAGACAGTCGGCTCTCCTGCTGTTAGCACCCATCAGTCTAAATAATCTTCATACTCTACTAATTAGAAAAAATAGTGTTTATTATGCCATGGAGGAGAGTGTAAAGGCACCTGGACATAATTTTTTTCAGGCTCTTACATAATGCAGCGTATTCATATAATGCTTCTCAACTAATACTTTTCTGAACAAAAAGTTACACTGGACTACCTAATGTATTAATAGTAAGTTTAAATGTTTCTCTACATAGCTTTGCTTTCAGGCATTTTCTAAACTCTACTTTTTCTCAAGTTTTCCCCAAGTTGCATTGCTAATATGTAAAACTTAATAAGATTCTGATGATTTCTCAAAACTACTTTTTCTCAAACATTTAATGAGAAAACAGCAAAACTATTAACAATAATGGGATGAGCAGTGTTTCTTTGGTGTATGCGCCCCTCAGGGACCCAGTCCACTCAGCCCAGAAAGAAATCTCAGGGAGGCAAATGGGAGGTGGTTGGACACTTTTAAGTCTCTTTGATCCTAGTTCCAGTGTTCCAGAATAGTTTCTTAGAGCAAGGTAGGACACAAGATAGTTAACTTGTGCCAGGCTTGCAACAGAAGTAGCTGGAGAACTTACAGATAAACCCAAATCATCCAGTGCTACCCTGTATCTTCTGAACAGAGAACTCCATAGAGGTGGAAAATCCTTCTCTGGGCTTGTTTCAAACTGGAAATGGAAACAACCTCTGGTATAATCTTAGGAGACATGTCTGCTGAGGAAATCTGTCTCGGAGTTTGTTCATAGGAGTCTGAGCTTGTTCTCAGAAATCTGGGCAACTCCCACTCAAGTTGTTGCTTGGGTGTCAGCTGCCTGGCTTTTATTAGTAAAGACTTGTGGGTGTGGATCCGAAAACTAGTCTATGCTTTTAAGTGGATTTATATGAAGTTTTACAAATTTAGATGCCAGTCTCAGAATAATTTTTCACATGTAAGCTTTCTTCTAAAATATTTACACCATCTCTAAAAGCCCGTTTATAACAAGGTATGACTTTGTAATACACAAAGGGTTGCTTGTAAAGTATGCATAGAATAGAAGAAGCAAAAATCTCTATATTTTATGTGTTCACTGCTGACTCGCTCTATATCATATGTATGCAAGCAATCAGAAAAGGGCTGCCTTTAGGAGAATACCAGTTTAACTCAAATTAGAGTCTGCTTAAAAGGAAGGGGGGGGAAGAAAAAGAGGAGGGGGCATGGCTGTTGAACCAGTATTTGCTGTTTATAAGATACAGCAGTACAGAAAGCCTGAAGCGATGTTCTGTTTAAAATGATTTCTGTTGGTTCATTGGAGGGAGTAACTGAATTCCTTCATTTATTAACCTCAAGGTGTATGGAGGCACACAGAGGAGATACAGACAGCCTAAAGCGTGGCTCTTGTCATTTGTGATGGCTGTTACTGTGCAGGCACACAAACATGGAAGGAGCTGCCATGTAATTTCTGGAATAACTGGCTTTGGAAAGAGCCTCTTCTGGTAATGCTGCCTTGCCATGCAATTCGAACTGCCTGATACCTGAAGGATGCTCTCCTTCAAAGATGCTCCTACAACGCAGGCAACTGCGGCTCTCTGGAGCAGATTTATGTTAAACCACTAAAATGGCAGTCATCCTCCTTCACAGATTACTGACATAAAATGAACAATCCCAAATAATTTTCTCCCTGTCCTAAACTATGTGGTTAAGTACAATTGCTAGGTGTGTCAGAATGGCCTGCTTCCTTCAGGTCTGCTTTCCGATAGAATATCAGGTTTAAGAAAGCTGAGAATCATAGAATAGTTAGGGCTGGAAGGGACTTTAAAGATCATCCAGTTCCAACCCTCAAGAAGCGAGACTTTCTGAAAAATATGGAAAGGCTTAAAGGTTTCTTGCAATTCTCCTTTTTTTTTTTTCCCCTCTTTTTTTCCTCTTTTGTTATTTCTGTTTACTCTGATGTGAACAGTCTCAAGGTCAGTAATAAATGTAAACAGAAAGTTCTTGTGATTTTATTCCTGGATGTGAAACTTTGTCTTATAAAATAATGACCTTCAAAGAAAAGCTTTCATAAGTAATTTTACTTGTGTGTTTCATTAGTACAGCATCAATATGATAGATTTTAATGTGAATATCATTAAATGAGAGTGGACTGTACACATGCCTTTATAGTAAATTTATATTCTGCTAAAGAAAACTTGAACTTTTACTCAAATCAAACAACATCTGTATTTAGAGCGTGTGACCTGCAGTTTTGCAGTGATACAGGTCTAGTAGTTTTACTTTATTCTTTCACAGCCTTTGCAAGAGCAGTACTATAACACTCAATGTTAGGAAAGCACTTACCATGGAGGTGAATCAGGATACATGATGTTGACCTGAGAAAGCGTATCCAGATAGGAACCAAAATCAAAAGCTGGGGGAAACTCCTCCATGCAGGTGGATCTCAGGTCTCCAAAAGAGCCCCCGTAAGAGAAGCCATCTGGAGCTGGAAAACAGGCAATTAATACTTGCTTCTCTTTTCCTCCATGGTGGATGCTCTGAAACAATATCACTGCTCATAACACTGCCATAAATCAGAAAATAAAGCTCTATGTGAAACAGGAGAATTATTGGTATTCTGGAACAATCTTGTTTTCCAGGGCATTTCTCTTCCTTTAAGAGGAAGTCAGCATTATCTGCAGATGAACTGTGGTGTTTCAAGCTGTGGCACACAGACAATATATTTAGTACTGCCCTACACAATGCAAGTGTCTAAAGCTTTTCTTATGCCTCAGAGGTTGAAAAGGAGAGTCAGCTCTGCTGCGTGCATCTTCAAACATCAGCAGGATTGCTGCACTTCCCAGGAGCTGCGTACACTGAAAACTTGCCAGCTCTGTGAAGGCTTTTTTAAAGGAGGCTTAGGTGTTTGACTGTAGGTGTGTCTTGAGAAAAATGTTGTTCTGAATAAAAACACTCACAAAAAGGGGAAAAAGGGGAAATCAGTAGAGAGAAATCATCCTGCTGTCTGCTCTGGGGCTCTCGTAATGGTTTCACACAAGAGCTTCATAGCTCAAGAAATACCAAGAAGTTAGTGCTGTTTTCTGTCTTTCAGGGTAGTTGGTGTGTAGTGTTCTGTGCTAAATTTCCAGGAATATATTCCAGTTCTATATTGTGGAAATTCAGCCATCTCCACTCTCAACTCCCTAACTGTCTTAAAAATAAAGTAATCTCTCCTTTTCACTGGCTGCATTAAAACAGTGCCTGGAGAGAAGGGCCAGCTTCTCAAGTGCCATCAAAGCAGTGTCTCTTTCCGTAGAGGGCAAAGGGCAGGACTCACTTGAACTGTCTGCTTCTCCCTCTGGCAGTTGTCACCTCTGCCAATTTACTCCTGAGGAATTTACCAGGACTAATCCAGTCTATTATGCACTGTGCTTCCCTTTTGCTGGAGAAGTGAAGGAAGCCAACCTCGCGGTGCCTCCCACTGCTCCCAAGCTGGCGGCTGGAAGCGTGCTGGGCTATTAGGTTGGCGGGTACTAACGTCAAATTTGCACTTGGGTGGACTGGCACAATTTAGCTTCAGATTATTCTTTTGAATTTCTCTGAAAACATCACTGCTTTTCATTTTCCATTTGTCTAGCACTGTTATTTCTAACAGCAGTTAGAAAATTGTCCTTCATGTTTTTGCCTGACTTCAGGGTCCTTTAAGGAGCTGAAATTAACATAGCAGTGGATTTAAATGTAGTGATCGAATCTTAATGGTCAGTATTTTATCTTGCCAAAATATTGCTGTTCATGGGTAAGAAAGCAACTCCAATTTGAGTTTAACTTTAATCTCAACTTTAGCTGCTGAAAAGTAGGAGAAATAGATGTTACAATAATAGTAGACGTTAGTTTTCAGGATTTTTGCCTCCTTTTTCCCTCTGTACATTACCATGGGAGTTTTGATTTCACTTGCAGTTTAAAATTTATTCCCAAAATATAAGTGTTATTCACTTATCTGGATAAACGTTTCTGGAAAAGCAAAAAAAAATTACTCCTGGCTCTAGGTGGACAAACTGATCCTAGGAAACGTGTTTCTTTCAGACATGAAAATTCCTCCAATAATTAAATGAAGTTCAACTGCCTTCAGTGGATATTTGTTTTACCTCGGTGAATTCAAGATAGAAGCCAATGCATTTTTATGTGACTCACTGTTATTATCCTTTCCAGTTAAAGAAGAAAACCTCAACAATGTGCAAAGGACTCTACTCTCATAACAAACTGCAGATATAGGAGCCCCTCAGCCCCAGATGACAAAAATGGCTGACGATCCTCTCAATTCATAAATCCATTTATAATTTATATTTTTACTACTTGAAGACTTACAAAGTAACTTCTTATAACTGTTTTTTTCCTTATATGAAGAAATAATCAGGTTCTGTCATTTCCTTGACAAAGCAGCTTTTAACTTCTGGACAGCAAACGCAAAATTGGCCCAAAACCATAATTTTACAATTAACTCCTTCATATTCCCAAATCCTTTCAAAGTACAGGGAGAGTTTTTGTCAGGGGGTAGGAGGATGTGACTTGGCATTGCTTTGATAGCAAACCAGTCTCTTCAGTGATGACAGCTGTAATGACATTTTGATGCCCTGTTTTTTTGTTCATGTCTGGTTATTAACACTGCTCAGAGAAGAAGGAATTGCCTAGTTGTGTAGGTTGCTGCCCAGTGCAGGTCTGAAAAGACTGCTGGTTCTCTGACAAATAAAAATTACGTTATATGCTATACTAAGCCTATAAGGGGATATGAAAATCAGCTATTGGAAACCTAGTGATGGAGAAGAAATCTTATAGTGTATCAAGAAAAAATAAGCTCTTTAAGAAATGTTGTTGGCCTTGGCCTTGTTTCTGTTAACCATTACTATGAGAATTCAGTGCCACCACAAGAATGCTAATAAACTACAAAGCTGCCTGTGACCTACTCATCCTGATTTTTACTAATTTTACTTTTTTTATTTCTTGCACAGCAGCCAGATGGTTTCTGTTGCCTGTAGCACTAGGTACTAATGAAGTTAAGCATTATCTTGGTGTAACTAGGTATCTTACCATATACAGTGTCTCTCCTCAGGTGTGGGTGTCTTAACCGTCCGTCCTTTCGCAGACTGCCAACAATGATGGTAACACAGGATAGAAATAGCACAAGTCCGATCACTACTCCAGCCACCAGAAGGGGTGAAACAAGTAAACTGGTATCATTTCCATTTTCACCGTAGCTGGGGAATTCACCAGTTGGGCTGCTCTGGTTCAAGTGAATTTCTGTACAGCGGAGAGGGAACGAACATGTCAGTTGTGAAGAAAGACGCTGACAAAGTGTGGTGATACAGATGCCAAAACTAAGGGTTTTCAGACTCATTTGGAGTGTTCTTAGTGAGGCATGAGATTTTCATCAAAGCCAGGGATTTTTATTACGTGGAAGTTCAGGCAATGTGGCAGTCCTGCTGGCCTGAAGATATGGTAAACTGTTGAAATAGAAAACCACCACAATGAGCACTGAAATCTTACTCATTAAAAACCTGAAAGTCAATAAACTTTATTTACTGACCTTTGGGCTCCCTCATAAGTTTAAATAGAAACCCAGGGATGCTGCCAAACCTGTGCTGTAGTCCCGGCTTTCTTAGTGTTTGAACTGGCTCCACACCTTGCGGAGAGGTAAGGTTTGCAGTCATTTGCATTTCATCCTCTCTAGTTTGGCCTGATACAGTGTGAAGAGGGAGCTGTATGGGCAGCCAGACCTCCCCTTAAACCAATGTGGAAGTATTGTGGCACGCTAGGTATGCCCTGCACTTCACCGGATCATAGAATCGTAGAATCATCAGGTTGGAAGAGACCCACCGGATCATCAAGTCCAACCTGTGCCTGCCTTGGGCACCTATGTTCCAGGCAACCAGTCCCACACAAGAACACTTCTACTTTCACTTGCACCTCATTTTGATTTTTCAGCCAAAATGCACTTGTATTGTTTGTGGCAAAAACTGTAGCTGCTTTCCTCTGTGTTAAAACGAAACACCCCAAACTCTCTAGTGGGATGTCCCTGCCCATGGCAGGGGGGTTGGAACTACATGATCTTTAAGGTCCCTTATGATTCTATGATTCTTTACATCTATTAATTAAATTCCATAATAAATCTGCTCATAAGAGAGAAAAGGAAAATGCAACAATATGCCAAACTATGAAACGTCAGAATAACTCCAGTAATTTATTCCCAAACCAAATATCCTTTTGAGACAATCCAAACAGAGAATATATGAAGTTAAACAATTAGTTTCCTCCAGAGAATCAACTGGTGACGTGTGATTGTATGTGAATTAATTGTCTGTAGATGTACTTATAGGGGATTGTAGAGCTAAAGGAGGGGAGGTAAGTGTTAGAAATGATGGGATGAAGGATTCAGGATTTCAGCAGACAGAACCCTTGCCTAAGTAAAGTTCTTGGTATGTTTATTTGCGGACAATAGTTTGGGTGTGCAGTAAAGGTAACCGAATTTGGGCCTAGATCTTGAAAAGAAGTTGCAATGAACACCCCCTTTTTCCTATCCTTAATCCATAGCTTACAGAAAAACAAAGAAGCTACCTCCCTCCCCTCAAAATTGAAAAGGAATCTCCCATTATGCCCATAAGGTGCTTAGGATCAGGCTATGAACCAAGTAAACCTGAATTTTATTGGTGCAAGAAATTATTGGAGTTGCGCATACACCAAGACTAGCTTTAAATATGGCATGGATATATTTTTATATCTGGCTAGATGCCAGCTGGACAGATAAATAATTTGTTTCGTACAGAAAATAAGGCTAAGAAAATTTTGCTCTTTTTAATGTTCCATAAAGTGAATATGTGCTTTTGGAAGTGCAAGCACTTTTTACGTGGATGGATGTTAGCAGACAGTGTTCAACATTTCATTTCCTTTGGGATGCACCACTTAGTGTCTAGCAGTCACAATAAGCTTAAAAAGAAGAGGATGGCCTCAAGCCAATGTATATTATCATTGGCTAATGCTCAGCATTGAGAGAACTAACTAGAAACTTAAAAAACCTGGGGAATTAGCACGTCATGGGGTTTTTGTTAATTTTTTTAGACGCACTTGACTGTTGGCTGAGAATCTTTATAAGCAATTAAGATAGAAAGCCAAGAAATGTCCTGAGATTTTTACGAAGCATTTCATGCCAAAAGAGAAAACTGAATTTTCTGAAAATAAAATGACAGCATGGAATCCAAAGTGTACAGAAAACTGTTCTACTTAATGCTCAGTGCAAAGACGTTTACAGTATGTGATATATGTTTAAGGGGCAGATTCTGCTGATCTTATGACCACTGCACTAGAACAAAGATTCCTCAAAGTGTACAAAATTCTACTTCTCATTTGTGCACTTTTTTAAACTGTCTCTGTTGGTAATATGTCCAACTTGTGTATTCCTGCTGGCTTTCCATAGATGTGTTTATTTGGATTTTGCAAATTCAACCTTTGGAACATGCAAAAATCACAGTAGTGCCAGTTTTTCAACCACAGCTGCACAGAATTGACACCTGAACTGAAAGTATGAGTGGATAAGTTATTGGTTGAGGAAATGGCCTCAGGCTCTGCCAGGGGAGGTTCAGGCTGGACATTAGGAAAACATTTTTCATGGAAAGGGTCACTGGGCACTGAAACAGGCTGCCCAGGGAGGGGGTTGAGGCACCTTCCCTGGAGGTGTTTAAGGCACGGGTGGACGAGGTGCTAAGGGACATGATTTAGTGTTTGATAGGAATGGCTGGACTTGATGATCCGGTGGGTCTCTTCCAACCTGGTTATTCTATGATTCTATGATAAATAGGAAGAGTCAACTTTGTTGCTTTCATGATAGGAACATGAGTCTGGGGCCTGAGGTTGCTTCATGCATCACGTTTGCGGTCTTCAGAGTAAGGTAGTACTGAAATGAGTTTGTGATAGAACTTCTTGCCAAGCTTAGGGGAAAAGAAAAGAGGCCACAGGGAGTGATTCTGGATCTTCTGAAACTTGGACAACTTTCAAATGATCCCCTGAACAGGAAAGTTCTACAGAACAAAGGAGTAGACTAGATTGTTTTGTTCTTGTGTATTTTTAGTGGTAAACATGCGTGAATCCTTGATATATAATTTTGAAATATGAATTATATTGGTTGTACAAACCATTGTTTTTTATCCAGCGATGGGTGTTCCCAGCTGGGAATGCAATGGAAGGGGCATATATGGCTTAGCGATCACTTCATGCAGAATTATAGTACTCGTGGAAAATTGTTGACACTATTCATTTGGTGTTAGATGATCTATTACCCATCTGCAAAATCCCTGAAAATACCACATAGTATTATTTTACCCAGCGCTCTTGCATCAAAACCAACCAACCTGTAAAGGAATTCCAAGTAACTCAAGGGGGAGTTTTTGTGGTTTATATTGTGCTATTTCTCCTTGTCATTAACCTGTCTTTGAGAGGACACTTCCTACTCATTTCTAACTCGGCAGGAAGGAATGTTGACGTTTCAGTTGGGTCAGATTGCATTAGAGTGAAATGTCTTGGTGCACAGATGTTTCATGGGAGTTTGGTTTGTTCATGATACAGCCCTTTATTAGGAGTGGCTTCCCTCTTTTTTTCACTGGCTTTTACCTGCTTGTATCCCAGAATGGAAACAATACATATAAATGAAAATAATTTCTCTCCATACTGAAGTAGTTGTTTTGTGTGGTTGTTTTTTTCTTTCTCTGTAGGCACATCAAGTCTAGTGAAGCTGCAACGGTGCCTGTAATTGATACAGTTTTCTTTGTTCCCTTTAAAAAAACAAGATGATTTAAAGCTGGATCTTGCTAAGATAACCAAATCTCTTCCTCTGGTTTAAAATCTCTCCGTTGTCTTAATAAAGATGCCAATTCATGTTATCATTGGTGGAGAGGATAAGACATAGACTGGTTTTGTTTGCCAGACTGAAACGTGCATGAATAGCTCATGAAGTGCTGATGTACTGCACTGGGAGGATTTTGTGTGCAGAATCATAGACCTCTACCTCCCCGCCAGCCTCAGTTAAGCCTGAGGACACAACAGGCTTAGTGGTTCCTTGCTGCTCTAGAGCTGAAGCACACTGACAGAACCGTGTTGTATTGCATGTATGCCCTGGGTTAGTACAAGTTATTTGGGCACCTAGCACCTCCTATTACCTTTAAATATGAAATATTAACAAAATGGACAGGACTGGAAATAAGCAGGACTGGAAATAAGCAGGAGGAAGCTCAGTATAATATGCTTTGGTTTTTAAATAATCATTACAAAGTGTCTCAAACACCAAAGCCATTTGGAGCACGTTTTGGATATCCTTGTTTTTTAAACCCTGGTTGTGACAATGCTGGAATATGCAGTCTCTTTATCAAGGGGAGGAGATTGAGATGGCAAGGAGGAGTTGAGAGGTCCCAATGAGGAATTAATTCTGCCTTTATGAGTGGTCAAAGATGATTTGATCTGGCCAAGAGTGACCAACTAGTTTCTGCCCTTGCTGCAGCCGCTATTGGGCTGCTGCTAACACTGCTTATTCCTGTAGCTCCCAGGCAGAAGCTCACAAAATGAGGAAGGGAGGTGCATTACAAAATCAAGCTGAAAAAGGTTTCAAATTGTGGGCAGTGGCTTTGTACAGAGTGGAACTGTAGCAAGGGAGACAGGGAGGGTATTCAAGTCATTGAAAGTAAAGGTCTCATAAAAGCTAAATCTTTTTTAAAGTAAAAAAGGAAAAAAAAGATCTGTTGGATTCAAACCTATTCCATCTGGATCCTGAGGAAGGCTGGAAGCTCCCATTTATGCTAGATCTCATCTGCTTATGGGACTTGGTTATCCCAGGCATGCGTCAGGAGTGGCTGCAGATTGAAATCTGACCTGTGTTTTATGTACATTTATACTTCGTTCAATTCTGTGCAAACCACCTGCCAGTTTTAAGAGCAATGGTGATTTAACAAGTTTTGATTTTATTTCTTTTTAACTATCCAATATCTAGGTGTAGTGAAAGTATTAGTAATTTCAGTAATTCCAAAAAAGGGAAAGCATATGAGAACAGCTGAGTACTGTCAGACTTGATATTGAAATTGTCACATGTTCTATGGAACACTTGTTGGATCTGTGCTTTCTTCTGATTCTCTGCTTAAAAGTCCCATTTAATCACAGAACCATACAATCGTAGAATAACCAGGTTGGAAGAGACCTACCGGATCATCGAGTCCAACCATTCCTATCAATCACTAAGCCATGTCCCTCAGCACCTCGTCCATCCATCCCTTAAACACCTCCTGGGAAGGTGACTCAATCCCCTCCCTGGGCAGCCTGTTCCAGTGCCCAGTGACCCTTTCCATGAAAAATTTTTTCCTGATGTCCAGCCTAAATCTCCCCTGGTGGAGCTTGAGGCCATTCCCTCTCGTCCTGTCCCCTGTCACTTGGGAGAAGAGGCCAGGTCCCTGCTCTCCACAAATGATGAAAGTGGAACTGAATGCTCCTTCCCCATTATAAAAAAAAGAGGAAAATACTGTTTTTTTTTTAGTAATTCTGAGCAGTTAGGATAGGGAATAAACTTCTATGTGTTTTTCTCAAATAACTTCTTGCAGTCTACTTTCTGTCTTCTTGCAAGGCTACCCTCTGTGCCCCTGGTGAAAGATTAATCTTGGCACACCTACTGTTGCGTGCTGCACTGCGTCTCATCTACAGCAGCTGTGATGGAAGCTTATTAAGGAAGGAATAACTAGGGGCCTATAAAGACTTCAAAACTGAGTAAATACCAGATTGTTGATGTATGGAAGATGGAAAATCTGTTACTGAAGAGAAAGGGTTTTGTAGGTCTGGCTATGGCAATGGCTGGTGTCACATGTAATGAGCTAGGTCACGCTGCCTTAATATTTGAATGTATTGAACATTTGGGTTCTTGCCCTCTCAAGCAGTTGTGCAGCTGTGCAGACTGTCAGGCTACAATGTGAACTCACATCTGCGTGTTTTTAATATTATTTATAAAACCACTCGGCCAGCCACACTATGGGAAAGTAATCTATCAGATTCTACTTATGCTAGAAAGAAGCCAGAGGCAGATAAGCACTGCTCCTTTAGTATGTTAAATGTTTTGGTAGTGATCAGGAGGAACTGATGATGATGCTAAGAGCAGGCAAGGCTATTGGTCCTTTTGCATTTGTCTCGTCTCATAGCAAAGCTGAGCAAACAAGTGGAAGACTAGAATACTTTGGGAAATGTTCTTGCTGTAAATCAGTTTTACAAAAGCCATTCAAATAGCATGAGGAAATTTTCAGTTCAGGAGGCCCAGGAGCATATTTAACTCTCCCTGCTTGCCTCTACAGCCTGGGGACCCATCACATCTTGTCCTGCTGTTCTCTGGGCTTTTCCAATTTACGTGCATAAAATTAAACTGCCTCCTAAATTACAACTGATACTCAGTAATAAACACATAGGGATTGCTTCAAAGTTTTACCTTAATGGGGCTTGTAAAGAGCATCGTATGTTGTACATATTCATAGATTAAAGGTTGGTGGATATAGTTTGGCTCATGTATATTGCAGCTCAAGCTATTTCATCCAGTTACTGCTTATGAAAGCCCATTAACTTGTGCTTGATTGTAGTTTAATTCTGGAATGCTACTTAGTAGTTATTTGGCAAATCTATAAATAAATATATTTTTGCTGTCAGTTGTTGCAAGTGTAACACTTGAACAGCTCCCAAAACCAGGTGAATTCATTATGATTTTTAAGTTTGAATTAAAAGGTCTTTTCCTATACAAGCGGTTAACTAGTCTTGCCTGATCACTGCCAATGTGGGAGATGCTCAGCGTAATCCAAATCCATATGAATGCCATTAGCCAGGCAGCACACACATTTAGACCAAGCTTCTCTGCAGCTCACTCTTTGATCTTTCTCACAGCATGTATATGTTCTAATCATAATTAAAACTTTTCACTGATTAATAGTAAAAAATCAAACCGTTATTCAGAACATGAGACTGTGTGGAAAGGGCATTTCAGTTTTATCTGATGCTCTCAGCTTAAAATGAATTTAGAGCATACTTACAGGTAGAGAAGCCGCCCGTGACCTTGAGAAGCTTGTCCAAGGCAGAAAGGGTGGCCTTTCCTCTGAGATATCTAACTCTGCCTTTTTATCATGTCTGCTGGCTATCAGATAATGACTTTTCTCTTCTTGCATTGACATCCTTATTATAGAGCCAAAATGAATAAGATTGGATCACCAGCAGCCTGCAAATTGAGAATGTCAGAAGCAAAGAGAATGTAGCTGCATAAGGGCTTAGCAAATAAATCTTTTCAGATGCTGTGGCTTTAGGGTATTATGTTGATGTCACAGCTGCATGTGTAGGTGCTGTTTCAAATTAACAAGAAAAATCTTCCAATTTTCTGATCCATGGTCTATGTTATCAACATGATAAATACCACTGCAGTGAAACAAATCACTCTGGAAGTATAAAAGCTCACTTTTTGATGGACAATATATTCCTTCCTGTATTTTCTCATAAACAAACAACTTTGAACTAATACAATTTTATAAGCAGGACCCAAACCTATTACTTTTTTTCAGAAACTCTATATTAGGGCTTGGAAATAAGTATGATGAGAATCCTATTTTACCCAATAAAGTAAAGTTAGCTTCATAAGCTCAAATCCAACTTGGGTTGGTAGTGACTTCACTGGGGCAAAACCAATGATATTTTTTTAATGTAAGAAACTGGTATTTTGGCTTCTCATACAGAATCTGGGGGAAAAAACATAGCAACATAATAATTTTTCTTTTTATTCTGAGAGGAAAAAGTTTGAAAAATTGTAATTGGCAAACAATTCTGTAGTTTACCTTAGCAGTCTGTCTGCTTGAACTGTGATCCAGATGTCTCATGTCTCAACCATTTTCAGGAGGCTGAGCTCTCTCTGAACTAGATCTAATGATCTAGTGATCTAATGTGACTAAAGAGATACCTGTAAGGCAGGTGACAGTTCATGGAAGATATAGGCCAGGCAGGAAACCTAATCTATACTGGGGGGAAAAAACCCCAAAAAGTCAAAACTTTTCTGTGGGAAGTTCCATTCTTTACAAACTTTACTTTCCACCTACACAGCGAAAATGAGAAGGCAGGGATGAAATTCTCGTGAGCTCTAACAGTAACAACAAGTGAGCAGCTGACTTGTGCTCTGCTGCCTGCTATATGCATTTATGAATCTGTAAATCAGCTATCCACTGCTGATTAATATTAAATTGGCTCAAGTTTATGAGACTTTTAAACTTATGCAGTTTTGTATTTTCCTTTTTGCTTTGAAATATTCAGTTAGTTCTATTAACCGGCATCTTTCAGCAATTGTTAACCTGCTCATGTGATTTGAATCTCTGTAAAAGAGCTCATAAAGATAGTGTCTGCAACAAAGTTCTGAGACTGAATTACTAACTCAGCCTTAGGAGTCATATCCACCTTCTATATACCTCAAACACCCCTTCTAGAAGGCTCGAGGCTATGTGCTGCTTCTAACATAGGACTTTGCCTTTTTATTTCTCTCCCTTTCCTCCTGTCCCATGAGGGGAGACCTCATCACTCTCTGCAGCTCCCCGAAAGGAAGTTGTAGTGAGGTGGGTGTTGGTCTCTTCTCCCAAGTATCAAGGGGTTGAACAAGAGGGAATGGCCTCAAGTTGTACCAGGGAAGGTTTAGATTGGATAGCAGGAAAAGTTTCTTTACTGAAATAGTGGTGAAGCACTGGAACAGGCTGCCCAGGAAACTAGTGGAGTCTCCATCCCTGGAGGTGTTAAAAAATTGTGCAGATATGGCACTTTGGGACATGGTTCAGCCGGCATGGTGGTGTTGGGGTGATGATTGAACTGGATGAGCTTAGAGGTCTTTTCTGACCTTTAAAGTTTCTATGATTCTGTTCTATGAAACAATTTTATTTCTTTTTACATCCCCATCTCCAGTCTTCAAGAGTAGTAGTCTACTAAAATATATATGTAGAGGAAAGATTGACATTCAGTACTTAGAAAATAATGACACCTACTGAAATACTGTTCTAGCTTGTTATGTAAGGAACTGAGCACTTAGCTAGAAAACTGTTAATGCTGGAATCCAAAGAGCTGTCTTCAAGAGGTGGTAGCATATGTGATATATCTCGGTCTTTCTTTCAAGATGAATTGATTTTTTTTTAAGTAATTAAAATGGTTTTGCAGTGTTAATATGCAGTTCCACTTGAATTATGGTGTTGATGTCACAGAGAATGCAAAGCTTATACTAGGACTTGCATTATCATTTGTATCTGTAAAAGCTACAGCAGTATCTCCCTGCCTAAGTACGGGAGTATTCTCGTACCATTAAGAAGCAGTTTCATTCTCTCAGATCCTGCGTGAATAGGACTAGGACCCTTAGACAGCTGCAGGAATGTCAATATGCCAATAATTGTTGGACTCGATGATCCAGTGGGTCTTTTCCAACCTGGTGATTTATGGTGATTCTATGAATAACACCAAACCAGATATTGATCGTTGGGACAGTTTCAGTCACCTAGTGTCTTACTTACTAAAGGAGCTACCAAAATCCAAGGACACTGAAAGATTTATAGAAATTAAATTACTCAAACATTACTATTTGAAAAACTGGGAGGAAGAAATCCCTTTCTTTAAAAACGCTGTTGCTTACTATAGAAGACCCATTTGGTTAAAGGACTGGTAAACTGGAGTACAGGACTGTCTTTAACTGTAGCTGGCAGATCTGAGCCAGGTTTAAAGGGGAGAGAAGACTCACAGCCCTAAAGGGCTGAAAAAACTCCTCCCCCATCTGACAGGCAGCAGGGTTTCTCCTGGAGTAGCATAGCAGGCCACTGCCTTGTAAATATACCTTATTTTATAGGTTCCACATGGTTCCTTCTTATAAATAATATGACATTGAGTGCTCTTCCATTTGAGGTGGCAGAGGAAGGACTTTAAAACAAAAAAAACAACCCCCCGTTCCAAAAAACTGTGGCCCTTAGGGAAGTGTATTTATTCATATTTCTATATAAATCGCAGCGTGCACATGTCTGTACTTTAAATATAAAATACAGTTTTCACCTCAAGGTTAGTTTCAGCATAGGGTAAACACCCGTAGCTGCTAGATGAGGTAGCTACACGTTCCTGTCTGCAGGGAAGCTGGAACAGGGTCTCTGTTGTTCCCCAAACAAAAGCCCTAGCTGAGGACAGATATTTGCGGATGCCCTGAGAAACATGTGAGGATGCTACACCATTTTCTCTCCAGGTAATGAGAAGCCTAGGCTACGGGTATTCCTCCCTCTTCTTAAACCCAACCTAGTTATTATTTTCAAAGAGGACTTTAAAAAAGAGAATATAGTTCTAAAGGACGCAGAAATTGCCAGGGTGCATTGTTCTGAGCTGCTACCGAATGAGACTGAGTGAGAATAATTACAGACGCAGAGTAAGACTAGAACAAGAAGTTTGCCTTTTCCTGTAAGCACACTGTTTCTTAGATGGAGCTCCATTTAAATAATTATATATTATGGGAAACCTGATTACTTTTTGAATGACAAAGGTCTTACAACCCTCTTTGTAATGAGCAGTGCCCAGAGTAGCCCTGACAGTGCCTCACCCTGAACACTGACTGTAGGGAACGCTGGTTTTGTGGCCTTTTGAACAAAACGGACCAGGAATGGTTCCAGAAAATTTGTGCCCTTCAGGGATGGTTCTAATAAAAACTACCTAAATGAAAGCTCTTTTAGGGATACTGCCTGGGACGGCAGGAAGAAAGAAATACCATCCAGCTTTCACCTTCTCTGAGGAGTGGTGCTCATAGCAAAGAGATGTGCTGTGTATGTTCAGTCTAATAGTAAAGGTCACTACCTGTTATTCTGCAGTTTATCAGATAACCGTGATTTCATCTCTGGACACAATTTACTGTTTTGGATGAGGCAGAAGGATCTTTCTTGGAGGATTAACCTCCCACTGCAGCACAAATTGACCCTTGATTGTTTCCTGAGCCTTGCTGTTAACTCCTGAAGTGCCTTAACCACCCTACCACTCTGATTTTTATTTGTAGTCCTGTTGGAAATGTCTCTGCTAAATTGTTCCCGTTCACCCACTGGAGGGAAAAAAAATCCTTTATGGAAAAAAAGCCATGAGATTCTTGGTGGAGAAACTAGTATCTAGGCTGGTGTAAAATCCTCTTCTGTTCCTTTTCAAGGACACAGACTAGTATATGGAGAAACATATTCTTTGTAATAGAAAAGGAAGTTTATTTCCTAGGTTATCCTGATCACACATGATTGCAAAGGGATTTTCATCTACATTCTTGCTGACAGCAAAGGCTTTTACAGTTGCTGATTAAGAAGTTTAAAAAGACTCACAAAAAGATTTTGAACCATGTCTTCAGTTTGCTCTTACCTGCCTTGATAATTCATTTTAACTACGTGCTGTCTGGTCAGAGTTACACTGTTAGGCTCATAAAGAGGATTCACACAGTGTGGCCAATTAAGATGCTTCTATTCAAATTAACCAAACATTCTTCTTCCCTGCCAAAAAGGTATCTGTTACGTGATAGTCTTGCAACACAGGAGAACTCAGAATAGCTTTATATAAGGGTGATGGAAGGAGTTCACCTTAGACAGATTTATCACCATCTCAGAGATTGCTAAGCTTAGGTGAGTAAATTGTATTTAAATTCTGTGGACTAATACTTGCATGAGGTAGCTGGATAAACTGCTACCTCAGTTTTGGTGTGAATATACGAACATCTTCAGTTTCTTATGCATAAGCAATCAGATAAAAAGCATGTTGAAATTTTATGTTCTTTGCATTAGCAGAGAATGATTTTTTTTGTGAAGGAAGTGACAGCATGAAAATAGCTCCTAGTTTATATGACACAGTAGGAATACAACATGTGAGCTGGAGAAAAGTGAATGCTATTCTGAAAAAGGCTTATTCATGAAAGTGCTGTAGCACTGGCAGTAATGAAAGGGGAAAAATGATGCTCAGGGGCTACGAGAGAAATATCAAATGCCTACAGACCTGAAATTTGTGTTTCACCCCAGAGATCTCCCCAGGTCACCGGTCTGACATCTGGTGAGACACAGCTGAAGGTCGAGGCCTCCAGCAAACATCACCTGTCTGCATGAATATTGGCTGAACGAGGGAGCCAAGGAATGCTCAGATGATGTGGAAGCCTTCGGTCACTCAAAGCAAAAGCAATGCAATGACTGATTAATTTGCTGAAATTGAATACAGATAAGCTTAGAAAATGTGGCTGTTTTCTCTTTAAAGCTCTTGTGCTTCAATGTATGCATGAACCCCTGGTGGTTATCGTAACTAGAAAGTGCAGTGTGTAAAAAGCTGAGATAAGCCCTATTTAATTATTAAAAAGCTAATAGTATGTTTTGATCTGCTACAGAGACAAGATGTAAACTCCAAATTACCCTACTGCCTCCAAGCAATTCTGAAATCTTACATTGCCTTGGAGTAGCAGCTGAACAGCTATTTCTCAGAAGTTACAAAACCACGGGCCTCACAGCAAATCCTAAACATAATTGTACTGGCAAAACGCCCAGGTAGAATAGCAATGGGAAGTGAATACTTTTTTGATTGTTTAAATTTTATTGTTTCTTAATCCATAGTGCCCACTGTTCTGGAGCAGGAGGAAAAAACATTAAATGGGAAAGGTCTGAAATCTCTGTGTTTATCAAATAGTTTCTTTAACTGGCAGGGGTGTCTTGAATACAGCAATATGTTGCTCATAACTTGGAGAAGGGAGAGGCCCTGCCTTCTGCTGTTAATTGGTAAGGGCAGGTGATTTCAAGTTAGATGTGGTTGTTTTGGTTTGGTGGCTTGTGTGGGTTTTCTGGTTGTGCGTTGGGTTTTCTTTGTTTGTTAGTGGTTTTATTTTTTTGGTGTTGTTTTATTTAGCTACTGGAGATAAGAGGACAGATTGCCGTTCTTTACCAAGGAAGGTATGAACTCTATGCAAGAATAAAACACTGTTTGAATCCCTGCCGCCTTCTAGATAGCATTAGTATTAACTGGAGAAATGTGCTAGAAATGTTAACAAGGATAAACACTGTGTTTTAGGGAGCTATACCCACAGCTTTATGATGTTCAACCTGTGCATTTTATCCTACTACAATGTGTTCTAAAGGCTGTACTGAATATCACATAGTGCAGGGGCTTTCTCTTTAGATCCCATCTCTCATCTCCCTAGTGCTGACAGCATATGATACAAGGAATATCATGCTGTTTGGAATATTAAAATAATTGATGTATTCATATTTACTGTCTCACTTGCTAATACTGTCTTGTTAAGTCCTTCTGGGCATAAGATCACAGATTTTTCTAACTAGCAGCTGCTGCACAGTTTCCTAAAATACCAGATTTTTAGGGTCGGGCCAAGGAAGACGGGGTTGGTGATAAGAACAGATGGCCTCATTGCTGGCAACGTACCTGAGCTTGAAAGGACTGAATGCTTGGGAAGGTGTGAGCAACCTTGTTGATTCAAGAAGTGCTAAGGCTGTTCAGTGAGCTTTTGGGTTTGGAAAAGAAAGTCACTGCTGCTGTTCATCTCCTATGTTACTTGGAGACAAACTCTGTCTATGAAGAGATTACAGAGAGCCTGAGAATGTGTACGTTTATTCCTTGTGTTGCCCTTTATCAGTGTTTCATCCTAAAAGCTGCAGAGGGAAAGTTATACATACCAACCTTAGGAAATTACTGACTGAGATAAAAAGTAATGAGAAATGTATAATGAGTTATTTTACAATATTTGTCAAGATTATTACTAACTTGTATGAATTATGGGCCTGTTTCCTCTGATCAGTTCGCACAAGATTTTTTCTTTGACTCGCTTGCTGGCTATGAGGTGATGCAACTGATAAAGCACAAGTACTCAGTAATTTCTTTTGCACTGCTCCTGCTCCATCCGACCAAGTCTTCATCACCACCTGTTCCTGAATTATTACAGGAGGAATCAATTCAGTGACCAGTCAAATTATCTAGCACACTGGCTCAGTTATCTGCTCATCTCTCAATTATCCCCCAAACTTGAAATACAAAGAAGCAGATGCTCTGAGGTAAGATTTCAAATGAGCAGGATTTCAAGAAGAGGTGCTGGGGGAATGCTTTTTTTAAAAAATGCATCCATACCAGTTTTACACGTGCAAGATTAATGTACATGCATAATGGTCATGGTGTGAGATCAGATTAATTGTTCATCCATGTTAGCATCTGTAAGTTAGGAAAAGAACTAGTTATTTGCAAGTTTATTGAATTACTTTTTTTGTTATGGTTGTATTTTCCAGTGATGTTTTTATTTTTCTCCAATAGAATTTTGACAGATTGTTTCTGATCTTAGTATTTTTTTATTCTAAAAGCAATTTCAAACAGAATAATCTAACTTCAAGGTTTTGCCTCATCTTGGAGTAACAATTTTTTATTCTGATGAGTATGTTCCTGTAAAGACAGTGCGCTTAATCTTCATTATTGCTATTGAATTACAATAATAAATGAAGGAGAAAGGTGCTTGAACCTTGGAATAACACGGTTGATCTCTGTCACATTTGCTTTAGATGTGGCTTCTTTAGGGTGACAGCACCTTCCTGAATGGAAGGAGGAAATCATGGAGGAGATGGTAAGGAAACTATATTCTGTGAGAATGTGATCTTTCTTTTCCAAGACCACTTGCATCAGTTGTTCCGTTAAGCTTTGTCCAAATAATAATGCATTTAATGTATTTGTCCTAGCAGCTAGTACTGAAGAGCCAATGAGAAGAGTAACACTTCTTCCTTCTGCTCCCAGCACAAAATGGCTTGTGTAGGGTAGACAGGAGAAAGATGCAGCAACTTCATTCCTATCCTGTGTAGTTAGGCCAAAGACTAGCTGAAAGAGATAAGCTGCATTATCACAAAAAGCCATCCTGGGTGCAGCGTGTGAGCTGGGGAGAGAGGAGTGGGTTGCAGCCACAGGCTCCTCAGTGTGTACAGAACCTTTGTATAGAAACTCTTTCTGTGGTAGTGATTTGGTGACTTTTGTGATGGGTGTCTTTGAATTAATGGAATATTTCACTACTGTCACTCTACAAACACTGCGCTTTGGATTCTTACTCAAGATAATTCAATATGAATACATCAAACCATAAGACCTGCATCTGCCTCCTGCAAATCTGTGTGTATATATATATTATCACAAATAGCTGCTACGCGATGATCCCACATCAAGATGAATATGAAATCACTTTGCCTAATGTCAGCATTAATCTTAGCTCACTTTTCATCCTTTAGTAAAGAGCTCGTATCACTCTTGTTGGCAATTTCTGCTGATAAAATTAGGCTTTTCCCACTTTAGCTTAGCAGACTCAAGCAAGGTTTCCGTGTTTCCATAAAGTGGTAGGACAGACGCTGAGTTTAAGGCATGTTTTATTTCCAGGTAGCGAACATCAGTTCTCCTGTCCTGCACAACTGCGGAGCAGGTGGGCTTCTTGCTCACCTCCCCCAAGCCCCAACTTGGATGAAGCAACTGTAAGAGGGGGCAGACTGAGAGCAGAACCCCCCATAACGCCTGTGCTGCAGGTGCTCCTCTATCAAAGTCATGCATGGCAGGGCATTGTGGTTCCCTATTTAACAGCTCACAGGGCTTTTGGGTTACAGAAGGAAAATCTGTGGACTTTGTATTACGTTACCTCCCCTCTGAGATAAAATAGTGTCCTGCACCATGGGAAGGATGTGGTGCTTGCTGAACTTCACAGTGCAGTCTATGTATATCAAGCATAGTTCTTTCTCTCCTGGTAGAAAAGATAATGTATCAGGAACTTGGCAACCAGAGTCTAAATTCTTCACCCCTTTTCAAAGAGAAGGCATGCTATAAGTGCTAATGAGTAGCGTTTTCCCCAACACCAAATCATTAGGCTGTTAGCATCTCTTGTGAGACAAGTCAATTTGTCAAGCATCAGATGAGAAACTAAATGTGCAGAATTTTATCCCATCCAGACTGAGACTCCTTTTTTTTTGGCTTGTTCAGTCATGAAACCCCACGCTGACCTTGATTAACACAAGTACAATCCAGTTTTGCCAGAAGAACCCTTCATTGTGTGTGCCTCCTGCAACTGCCGGCAGCATTCACATTGCGGCACAGACTTGTGAGGACAGATGGAGGCACCGAGGCTGTGAAATGCCGCACCCCAAGGCATTTGAGCAGATCAGTGCTTTAACTCAATGTTTCTTCTAAGTCAACAATCAAGAGGGCAGCCAGTACCTTAGCTCTGCTCTTCCTCCACTTGACTTGTGATTCAGATTAAACCCAGCTGACACTTTCTGCAGCACATGATCTGTCTTGTGCTCTGCATTAAGTCACGTTCTAACTCTGCATATTCCTCCTGCACTTCCTATGACCTGTGGAAGAGGGATGAATCACCAGCATGCTGTTTCCTTCACCTAAGCCTCTACTTCTGATTAGTATTACTGGGATTACGTGAAGATAAAAAACATGAAAAAGTAGACTTGCTATTGAAACAAACGTCTTGATTTTTATTTTTTTTTATCCTTACGATGTTTCCTTTTTCCAGACAAGAAAAGGGTCTCATTCATGCTTTTTTATCGTGAGGTAACCTTTCTGTCCTCCTTGTTAACTCATGTTCCATAGAGCATGTGCAGAATGGAGTTTCTGTAGTGCTTTGTGAAGTCTGTGCTAACTGCTGTCTCCAATGTAATACCTGGGGCGACTGCAGCCAAGCAAAAGCTTGGGGACTGACCTCACTGTATCTTGTTGCAACGATGAAGCTGTCTTGTATTTTCATTGACTACCTCTTTGCTTCTGCAACAATTATGTACTTCTACATGTTTCTGCTGTACTATTTAATACACTATATTCTTAGTGCTGACAATCGGGACTCCTGCAGCAGAGAGTGTGAAAAAAAGTGCTGGCTGACAAGCACAGGGATACGTGCTTTATTCTCTTGGTATTAAACTAGTTTTAAGCAAAAGAAATGCAGCTCTGCACTGCTGACACTGAGCCAACAGCTTCAGTCCGAGAGGAGGAGAGAGAACAATGATATTTGTAATCCCCTGCTAAATGCAAATAACTTCTGTGTCTCTTTCTTCTGGAGATTGCTTCCCTGAGTCAGTGAAGTTCATTTACATTTTGGTGACATCTACAAGAATTTTGCCAACACAGCTTATTACTGCAAACATTGTGTCAGTTCTGACATTTCTCTCTGCGGGGAAAATCCCTGGAATGGCTGTTTCTGTGTTTAGCAGCAGACTTGCGGCTTTGCTAGTGGAGGCGCACAGAAAGCAACGCCAGCCTTAACCATTTCTGTTCCTCATTTGGTAGCACATCATTCCCTGCGTTAACCACCACAACTCTTTATGGCCACGGTGTACAGTGCACTGCGTGCATAGAACACTTCGCCAGAGTATTTTCATACCAGGAGCAGACTTGGCACTCTGACCTTGCTCCTAGAGCACATCCAGAATGGGTCCCCAGGCTTTGTTTTTAGAGCAGATGCACAAACAACTACATCAGCACAAGTCAGGAGAGCCACACACAACTCCCCAACAAATTCAACTGCAATTTAATACAGCACTTCTGGGGCCAGGAAGTTGAATTAATGGAAAACAAAGGCTATCCCTGTAACTGCACTAGTGTTTGTTATAAAGGATGCTTAATTCCCAGCAAAGAGTAGTTTTTGCCATGTAACCGTTATGGCAAGTGCAGTGTTACAAAGACGGTGAAGATCTTATTAGCGTTTTAGGCCAGAAGCTTCATCTAGGTTAGAGCTGGAACTCTTCAATTTTCCTTTCCCCGGTTTGAGCATTTCTCTGTCTCTCCCCAGCAGAAGGACTGAGGGGATTACTTCTACTGCTCTCCTCAGAGCAGGCTGTCATCAGGGTTTCAATTCCTTTACAAACAGCATTTACTAGTTCTGTGAATTACTGTTTATGAGAGTCATAGAATCCTAAAATGAATCGTAGAATGGTTTGGGTTGGAAGGGGACCTTAAAGATCATCCAGTTCCAAGCCCCCTGCCATGGGCAGGGACACTTCCCACTAGACCAGGCTGCTCAAGGTCCCATCCGACCTGGCCTTGAACACTTGTCTCTAATGATGCTTAGTAAGACAGATCAGGGCAATATTTTGTTGTCTACCATTACATGTTTTCTTCCTACTCTGCTTATGTATTTATATCTAATATGCATTTATTTACTGCTTTTCTCTCTGGAACAAAGCCTGGAAGCTATAAAACACTTCTCTTGCAGTGTAATGATATGAACAAGCCTCTTCTGTTAGGCACTCAGATGAAACCAACCAAATTATTGCAGTGGTGACTTAAGGCATATTTGAATTTAGGATTTCAAGGAGGCTTTATGCTGTCTGGCCCTGCTGGCTGTTTCCTGTGTGCTCCGTATTTTTAATCTTACTCTCAATTCTGTTCTATCTGGTATTTCCCACTAACTCATGGTTTGTAAAGCTAATGTGCCAGAAAGATGGATTCTGCTATTTATTTATAAAGAGACTATAGACGAAGAAGTGCAGCCTTGATTCAGGGAGGTGCTTATGTGGTACTTTATACACTGCAAAAGATTTTATCCATACTCATTGGGGAGCACTGAGATGCGTGTTCCAAAACTGTCCCTGTTTTACCATTTTACATTGTGGAAATGGTATTTGTCCAGCTGATGGGTTCTTTCTACTGTCTTGTCATTTTGAAAGTCTGTATTATAGAAGTTTTACAGTAAAAATTACTGAGATGTTTTAAAATAGCTTTTTCTGAGATTCATAGCCTTCATATTAGAGTTGAATGAAAAGGCCTATCAAGGTAACACTTTACCTGAATTAGTGTCATCTGTGTTTATGGGTTTACAGGGCGGCCTTGGGCGGATTGCCTTGGCAGAAACCCCCCTTTTAAGTCTTTGCTTCTCTTCCTGAAAAAATGCAGCCATACAAAGAAATAGAATCATAGAATCATAGAATAATCAGGTTGGAAGAGACCCACTGGATCATTGAGTCCAACAATTCCTATCAAACACTAAACCATGCTCCTTAGCACCTTGTCAAAATATAACAGTAATACTGATAATTTCTCACTATGAAACTCAACAAGTTGTTTTTTCAACCTCTTAAACTTATTATTATTATTATTATTATTGAATAATAATTGAAAATGGTTGCATTTAGCAGAACTGAGCATTTTCTAAGTTCATGGGGTAAGAGGGGGTAATTGTTGGAATGACAATTTCAAGAAGACCTGGCACTGGCATCTTTGCCAGATAGTCCCCGAGCAGGCCCCTTTCTTCAGGCGACTGTTTTTAATCAGCCATTGCTAATTTCTCTAGCTAAGAGACGAAGGGGGCTGAAGCCACGCAGCTTACGTTTTACTGCATGCCAGAATTCTAGGGTTAGTTGTTATCTTCTAAACCCTCTGTTCTTTTTAGCTATGTGCTTATGAAAAGATAAGATGTCAAATTAAAGATGCACAAAACAGATAAAAGTTCTGCTCTCGTTAACAGTTACTGGAGGGCTATTTCAGTTACATTCATTGTTCATCTCTGCTCACAAAAGTTGCTAAGTACGTGAGTAGGATTTTCATCTCAGACACAATTAACAACTACTGACCTGCAGTAGGCAGAGCAATATGTGTTAAATAAAACTTAATGCCAGCAAATAAAAGAGAAAAATATGATAAATAAATGTAACAGCATTGGAAGCAGTCTTCCAAATCAATCCTTAGAAAGGGTAATAAGAGTTGTAAGAGAATAGGATATGGTTGTCATTAGTTTTGATACCCCAGATGGAGATAGTATGTGAAATTAATACACAGGTGTAGCAACAGCATTTCTGTGTGCAGTAGGCTGCACGTATGGTTGTAACAGGAAAGAGCAGATGATAATTTCCACAACAATCTCAATTCTCCTAAGAAAACAGAAGTAAATTTCATGAATTGAAATCTAACTGGTAGCCAAAGCATCTTCTTGTATTTGAGTATTTACCCATTTATGGAATGTAACTTTGGAGCTTATTTTAGGAATCAGTGCTCTCCCATTTGAATGGTAAGAAGAGACCGGATGAATCTCCCTGACAGGTTGAGCCTCTCTGAAATCACCTTCCTGAGTACGCGTCCCTCTCTACTGACCATCTGCAGTATATAAGCCTGTACTCCGAGGGTCTGTATTGCTTCTCTGAAACTGTCTGCAAGGACTAGAGGCCTGGATACAAACTTGCAAGGAATTTGTGAAATGACAAATTCCTTTTCTTCAGTTGGAATAGCTTAAAAGTACATCTCATGGATTTAACTTGGAATGAATGGAAACAGAAGAATAGATTCATTTGTGTTGATAGGAATGGTTGGACTTCACGATCTGGTGGGTCTCTTCCAACCTGGTGATTCTATGATTCTATGAAATGTAATATTTTCAAAGACTTTCACTCTTATTTCACTGTATGTTCATGTAAACAGTTGTGCAAATAACAGTCCTAGTACTGTGCCTCCCCTGAAATCTGCTTTTCTGACAAGAGCTGTCGAAAATGGAAGGCTGGAGAGTATTCAGACAAACACTCCTCAACAGCCTCATGACAAGACTCTGTTAACCATCCTGGCTGGTTCTACCTACGTGACTATATAAATAAAGCTGCATAGATAGGGAGATTTCAATCCAAACTGTCTGTGGTACTGAGTAGAAAGGCAGCCTGGGGGATTACGTGTGTAGATGCAGCTTTTACACAAACATAAACCTGGCTCCTGTAAATACCAGCCTTAAGTAAAGTCTTTAGGACAGGACAGAGTTATTTTAAGTTTTTGTGCAGTGTTTAATTACTTTAATAATAAAAAGAGAAGTATCAAGTGACAGAAAAAAACAATTTCTTTGGTACAAAGGGCTCAATCATGTAACCCTTGGAAGGGGGAATTGCCCAGGTTATAACTATCTTTGGCTTCAGTGGGGCAAATCCTTTGGTTCCCATGAAAATGTATGTTTAAATCTGAAGCAGAATTTTAGCCTTTAATAATACTTTCTCACGGTTTCATGGAAGTCTCTAGGTGATAATACTGCTTTAACAAAATAGCACATAGATAATTTGAGACACTAAAAGACAGCCACAATCTTTGTCTGCATGCAGCATCTCTGTGAAGTGGTTGGCTACAAGACTGGAAAAAGAGCAGGTGAAGGCAGGTACATCTCAAGTGCTACAAGTCTGCGCTATTTTCCTTAGTGTATTTTCTGAGAAACATATGGTTAACCCTTGAGCAAAGATTGGGTGTTGGATTTTCTCTTATGGCAAGGGAAACAGTAGCTTGATCTCCCAACTGGAACAAATCCATGTGTTGCTTCTCAGCTTCCTTTGAGAATGTGCAGTATAATGCTTTTGTTAAGCCTTAACTGTTGTTCTGCTTCTGGTTCAAGAGGATTTAACAGCAAAAAATCACCATTAGTCAAGTTAAGAAAAGTGAGCACAAGAAAGGGGCAGAAGGAAAGAGGAAGAAAGATCCAAGAATGCAGTTTTTTCATGTGGCCATTCTGGCTGACTGACAGAGGAAGGAATAGCAAATATATTCATACTTGAAATACACTTTAAATAGTTGATGTCGTTTCCCACTAGGCTGAATTTCACAGTAGCTCCGCATTAGATTAAATACTTTAATGTCACTATTTTGCTCCTTAAATGCTAAAGTTAAGCTCCCAGGGTAAGCTCAGAAAGTAACTATTTTGTCTCTGAAAGCCAAGTAACTGTGGAGGGTAAAAAGTAATGGAGTTGTGAGGACTTATAGGAATAGAAAATGAAATAGAAAATTATTTCCTATTTTGTTTTTTTCTTTCTACATTAAGACATCTTTTTTTTCAGAGCTGTATTTATATGTGTATGCACACATGACCCATTGGCTGTGTAAAAATCATCGCCATGAACGTGCACACACAGCGTGTCAGGCTGTTGTTGATTCCTGTGATGCCATAAATAGCGGTTTAGGAATATCAGAGCAGTAGCTCAACGTGCTGACTGGTACTGTTATTCTTTACTTTTATTACCAGAATGCCAAGAAGCCATGGTTGGGGAACTGGATGTGTGAGGTGCTCAAAAAGAACAAAGATTCCCCCCTCTCAAAAGAATTTATCCCGCATTATTCTTGTTGAGGCTCCTCCTACCAGAACTAGACTTGCTTGTGGCAATAGCATGGTTGTTTTCCATCCCGTAGCAATATGCTAAACATGCAATGGAAATCTCTTCTGGAATATAGCCTCACTGGGAAGCCTGTTTTTACTCTCAGTAGATGCTGTGGATGTTGATTTTGTGGACCCAAGATTTCCCTGATACCTTTCCCTGAAAATTCACTTTACCCTGGCTAATTGCAAAGCTTCTCCTGTAAACACTTAGTTCTGAACAGGTGTGTAAAATACCATAGGCTTTCTTTCCTTTATAACCACCCTCTGGGATCTTTCTCACTGTCTTGAAGAGGAAGCATTGAGTTTCTCTGCCATTCATTCATAACTGGACAAGTAACAATGTGAAGAGTTCCAGTGTGCCTGGACTGCCCCCAGCAGTGGTGGATACGCTCAAAATACCATGGTCTCATTCCTGCCTTACAGCAGTGGGCCACAAGAGATTTCAGTGCGCTCCATCATAGTGAAACTGTTGTAATATGATTGTGAAAGAGCTCTCAGTTTGGGTTTTCTCCTTTCCTAGGTATTTATTTCTTAGCATCTCTTCTTCCTTTGCTCTTGCTGTTGTTGAAGATTCATAGCTGATACAAAGCAGTCTCGTGTTCTAAATGAGTACTGAGACCACATGGTGATGGTTGTTGATACAGGGAGCCCCCATTATGGACACCGCTGTATCTGATTTTATAAATGCTAGAACAAAATGTCGTAATTTTATTTCCTCTCAATGTCTAAGTACGTAAATTCAGATATTAGGTTAGGCATTAATGACACAGTGGGCAGGAGGTGATTTAAAAGTCATTTCCTTTTCACTCTGTCAGGAGCTTCCTTCTGTGGGTGATGTACTGCCAGTAAGTTAAGTAGATCTCGCGTTTTCCCCTTAACTCCTGACAAATCCAAAATCCCCTGGAGTACATGTACATGTATAGTGATCATGTACAACAGATTGAAGAACCTGGCTGTTTATTTCTCTGTTTAAAGAAAAAAAGGCATTATCAGACCAAAAAATAAAATTCCTGGGTGAATAAAATCCTAATGGGTATGGTACGGAGAAGTTTTTGGTTTTAAACCTGCACAAAGCACAGCCTGCCATGCTTTTGGATTCTGTAATCTGAAGTTGTCTGTTTTTTTAAAGGCCTGAATACTCATGCCAGAACTCTAGTTTAAACCTAAGCACTGTCAGAAAGAATCTAGTCTGGTCCAAAGCAAAAAAACCCACCACACTTCAAGAACAAAAAAGACACCACAGCTTTTCAGATGGATGGGATGCTGGGTCAATAGGAAAGACATCCCTTCCTTTTACTTTGGTGGCTATATTTTATTCCAGTTCTTCTAGGTGACTGTTTATTAGTTGATAGCTGAGACTGAATTTCTGTTTTACTCCAGCTTTGCCACATGAAGTTGCATGTGCTCATCTTCCCTGCGAATCTTGGTTTAGCTGCAGTCCACCAAAAATCCTGTGGTCTCAAAAGCGGACAGCAGACATGCCTCTGAGTAGGAGCAACCAAGTGTCCAAAGTCCTGATTGCAGGTATTTACTGGGGAGTGACCTGTGCTGCTTTTTAGAAGCATCTGAATAGGCTCTCAGTTTGCAGTTTGCATGTTGATGTATATATGATGTATGCAATGCCCTCAGTCAGACACATGGTGTGAATGTTGGGGTTGTCCTGTGCAGGGACAGGAGTTGCACTCAGTGATCCTTGTGGGTTCCTTCCAACTCAGGACATCCTATGATTCTATGTCTGGAAGTAAAATTACTGTACAGGTTTTTTCAACACAGTTCCAAAGATGTATGTGTTCTTTATGGTATATGTGCTATGTAACCACCAGCTGTCATGTAGTAGCAACACAATTACTGCTGTTTCAGCTTTGTGAAGAGGTATCTTGGGTTTTGAAAAAGCAAGAGGTGGGGAAAGGAAGTGAGAAAAAATTAAAATAGAGCAAAATAAAACATCGCAGTAAAGCAAGTTATCAGCATTGGAAGTCTTTTTGCACTTTGATAAACATTCGATGTAATGAATTTAAGAAACAGACACCTACACACTATGTGACACCAGCTGCTTGGCAATGTAATGAATTGATTCTATCACAAAAGTGCTTTCCTAATTACATGGAAAACAGTCTTGTGAACAGTACTCAGAGGGTTCATTTGCCGTCCTGTTGAGCACTGTGCAAGATGCTTGTCTGTTCAATCCTTCCACCAGAAGCAGGGATTGTGATCCAAGCAGCGTTTATGGACACTTCCCTCAATATCTAGGTACGATATGTGGACATCCTATACTCAGGAATGTTTAGGCTGCTTTCCCAGGGTCAATCAGAACAGACCCTTATGAAGACACTACCACCTTTTCTGTGATAGTTTTTCTCCTTTTATTAGGGGTCACTCTCCCCACAACTCTTGAAGTTCACAGAAAACCGCCTAATAAGCTGCTGGCAAAACCCAAGGAGCTGATTCAATCCCTCTATTTACCTATAAAGCTATTCTTGCTAGCTGGTGTTGTTTTAGCACAGATTAGGGAGTGCTCTAGCTCATTTATGACAATGATTCCTTCTAGTTAGTGGATGGAGATGAGCAACTGTGGTGGCACTGTCTTTAAATGTCGTAGCTCAGTGTGGAGAAAGGAGCTAGTTTGCAGCTGCAGGGTACAATGCTCGGTGAAGAACTGTGCACCATGGCAGATCCTCTCAAATCTTAGATTTTAGGCTTAAGCTTTTCACTGGCCTCTGAATAATTTCAGGCTGTAAGCATAAGATCATTAATGATAAAAACACTACTCCAACAACAACTCACTTGAAGCAAGAGAAAAAGATTTAAATTCCAACTTATCACGATTTTCAGTTTCCATCATTAAGAATAACTTTGACAAAGGCTGTTTTCACAGATGACTCCAAAGGTAGAATATGGCTTTGTTTTCTTCTTTTTTATGCTGAGATTATTCACTTGTAAATGACAAACATGGAAATTTTAATCTGTCTATGTACTAGTTTTACATTATGATTTATGATGAGAATTATTAACTTCCGCCCCAGTGGAAACTAATTTCAAAACATTTGCTTAGCATACATTGAGTCATTTTCAGTCAAGGGATACCATATTGCATGGCAGATATTTGGACTGTATCTCTTGTTTGGGTTTGAAAAAGCCCAGACAACCGCAGTTTTCCTCCTCCTCCTTTCCAGTTAATTCATCATAACTTCAGGCAATAACAGGCTCTACTGCATACTAGTAATGCGCATTCAGAAACATGCAGGCTAGTGCTAACATTGCTTGCTGCCAGCATGGTGACTCTGTGATCCCCAAGGCTTTACACTCTTTAGGCTGCTGTTTTCTAGTTTTCAACTCTTATTCCCCATTGATAGTTATACTTCTAGTATTTAAGTTTTGTTGCTTAGAGAACAACTGCTTCTTGAGCAATTCTGACTCGGAAAACATTAGGCCGGCTTTTGTCTTTGAAGAAACAGAAATTTAGCAGGTGATCAGAATTGTCACTGGGATTTTGTGTGTGCGAGTGCAGAGAACTGCAGGTGTGGCCCCTAAATACACAGGGGCAGATGATGGCCACACATGTTGTACTAGTGCCAGTTTGACAGCTGTAGCTCTGTAGTATGCTACAAATACTTGTTTTAAAAAACAAGTTCAAGCGACTTAATTACACTTATGAAAAGGTTTGTAGGTTGTTGAAATGTATTAGGATGAACTAAACCAAATGAAGGTATTTTCTAACCTGTGAGCTATGTATTTAGGTGTTAGTATTGTGAAAGCAGAAGGTTAGAAATAAGAGCAATAAATAATTCAAGTGGAGTCCCTCTGTCTTTAGAAAGGAAAAAGAATAATGATGCATACATATTTGTATATATACCCCACTTTATATACATATTATACAATATTACCTACAGATTAGTCACAAAGGTATTTTTTTATACACACGTACTTTTTTTCTGGTGCTCTTTTAGCCACATGTTCTGACACAATTTCCTGATGTAAATGCTAACTGCATGTGGAAACCTCTCTGTGAGCTTTTGTATCCCGTTCAGCTCTGCCACTGCCCTGTCCTTTATCACCAGGTAGCAGCATGATTCCAGATGGTATGAGGCTGAGGGACATGGCACACCAGATCTAATTACATGGTGTTTGGTGTAGATTTTCTGTTGGTGCTCATCTTCCAACAGATCTCACTGTTATTCAGCAAAACCAACACATGACAGAGGTGCTTTGGCACCTGTCTTGTCCAGAGAATTCTGTGTTTGTTAGGTATATACAAAGCGACAGATGTTAGCACTGCTCTGGATGACACTCTGCTCTCAGGTTCAGCTGTGAACAGCAAATCAGTCTTTCCATTGAAAAATAATGATTTTTTCCTCTAGGCAATTTGTGATTTGTGTGTGCTTCTGCAAGCATTGCAAATGATCTGTTGCTTTTGGGTTTTTGAGCTCTTAGCTACTGTGATGTGTTCAGAGCAAACCTGTGACTCTTTGACTTGTTTTTTGTCAGCTGTCATTGTTGTCATTTTTTTCTTGTAAACACTGAACTCACAGCTTTGTATTTAGGAAAAAGTTGTATTTTCATATATTAAAAAGAGTCTGTTGCCCTTCACTACTTACTTTATGCACACTGGTATAGGAGGGCAGAAAATAATGCATACCTATGTGTGATGTAAGTTGCTGAAAGGTTTTCATATGATCCAGGCAAGATGTAAGATCATCAAAACTGATGTGTTCCCATTAAATCTACTGTGACTGCCTCCAGTATGTTTTCTCAGAGAAAAAAAACAGTCCACATGTCTAGCTCTGATCTGCTGATTAGGAATTAAGAGCATAAGAACCTGAGGTCTTGCCTAAATTTAGGTTTTGTGTGTGCTCCCACGCATGTTAACTCTAGCCTTTCTGAATTCTCAACTATAAACTAATAATCTGTTGTGCTCCGTGGATTCAACCAGAATCCTACTCTACTTCATGGACTATAAGCTACAGAGTGATTGTGCTGCATGAGTGCTTGAACTCCCCTGTAATGCCAAGCAGGGGGTTGTGACCAGTACGGATGCGTAGACCAAGCAGTTGGAGTTGAGGGCTGCTGTCCACACTCTGCATGTCTCAGACGTTTACTCTGGATTAGCTCTATCTTGCCTTCCTGCATCCAAACTCCCATTAGAGAATGGAGTGCACTTGGCTCAATCCTAAAACTCATTTTTTGGTTTACTTTCATCTGAAGTGTATTGCCAGTAGTTGGCAATGTGCTCTCCCCATTGTAACATCTAGTCTTTTCCCAAGATTGCTGCACCGTTCCTCTGTGTACAATGTCGTGTTAACTAAAAATCCCAACTCTGCAAATATTTGTACCATGTAGAATAAAAGTCTAAAAGTAATATCCCCTCTTGGGTGTTTACAGGTACAAAATGGGTATGTTAAAACGAAGTTTTCAGAGTTACAATTGTAGCTTGAAATGAACAAACAGGCATAATGAGCAAAAAGGAACAGAAAAAGCTGAGATGGTTTAATCACCAAGTTTGCTAGTAAACAGCAGTTGCCGAGATTACGACACTATTTTGTTCATGCAAAATCCTCTAACTTATCTTTCAACTTATTTGCAACAAATCTGGTTCTAAAACAAATGGCTAAAACCATCTGCCCTGTTTACAGATGTTACCCTATGATTCCTTTAATGCACTGGGTATCTCTGACTTGACAGTAAGTCTTACCTCTCCCCTACTCAAGTATTATCTTAATCAGCTGGCGGTTTGTTTATTTATTCACATTAGCATTCCCAAATGCCCAGCCAGCAGCCACTGCTCTGTAGAGCTGCCAGTGTCTAATTGTTCCCAGCAATGACGACTGCCTTTTTTAGGCTTCTTTTTTTTTCCTCTTTTACCTCCTCAGCTGGCATCTCAATCTGTGAAGCAGCAGCCTTCACAATCTATTAGCTTAATGCATTTTGAGCTTGACCAAACCATCCATTCCCACTACCGCCTTTATTTGTCTACTGTGCTACTTGAAATCAGCATGCAGTATAAATGACTTAGACATATATGAAAAAATAAACCTCTAAATAGTCACATCCTTGCAAAACCAGATCAAATCTAATGTTTAGAACAGAATACTGCTACAAACGCTGACTCAGTGAGAAAGCAGATTCACATTCATAGGGCATTGTGTCACGACTGGGGAGAGTGAAAGGTAACTCACTTGAGCATGTTAGTTTGATGGACATGTAGTCTCTGCCACAGTCCTTCTTGTAGTGACAGTGCAGCCAGTTTAAGAGGCAGAGTCCGTCACCACACTGCAGTTCTTCTTTTTTACATGGCAGAATGCTCTGTTCATCTGAAATGAGAAACAAGAGATGACTTAGTGTAACAAGCAACTCCTTGCTGAGTGACAAAGCCACACACCTACTGAAAGTCAGTCGTGCCACTTCCGAAAGCCCTCGGTGGGTGAAAACACTCTCTTCTCTTTGTCAGATGTGAAAAGTGTCTCAGAGTCAAGCAATTTTTTCCCTACACTGTTGTTCCTGATTATTTAAAGAAAGTGTTCAAGCCAGATGAGGTCTAGGTGAAGCATAGCAGAGAAATCACAGGGGTACCATGTCTGAGGCACCCAGCCTCCTGACTGAGTGCCACACCTTCATATCCAAACCAAACCAATCCAGCTCTGCCCCAGCCTAACACACACGGCGTGAATGAGGGGAAAAAAATTGATTGGCTATGTTGCATAAACCTGAAGGACTGGATTAGAGGCTTCTTAGCTGGTAAGCAGAACTCTCTCACAATCCCTTTCCCGTTTGACAGTTAAGTGTAGGAACTCAGTCTGATAAGAGTAGGGAAGGACTTTTTGAATATCTTGGTACATCAGCTCTAAATTTCATTAGAACTATACTCAAATGACTTTGTGTGAGCAATCCAAACCACAGAAAAACATGACAGGCCAGCTGTAGTTACTTTTCTGTCCTAAGTAAAGGAGAACTGAAAGTGTAAGTATAACTTTAGAGTATTTATCTTCATCAGGTCTGAGTGTGATGGACAACAAGTTGTCTGCAGACAATTAATTCAGCTGCATAAAATAATCATATGAAAAAGTAAAAGGAGAACAAATGTTCTGGAAATTATCTTTGCAGCAAGTCTGTCCTTTCAGCCCCAAGAATGAAGACAGATATGAGATTGGATGAAAAAAATGATGGTATGAGAGAAAAGAGCCAGTGCAGTATCTTGTTAGCAAGAGTCACTGCCAAGTAATGGACAGACACTAATCCAGGAGCCAGGACAGCTGTATTTTCTCCTTAAAATGCTATGTAATCTACAGCAATTAATTTTTCTAGCCTTTTTTTCTCTTCCCATGTGTTTTGCTATCTAGACTATTACAGTCTGGAAGGACAAGGCCAGTTTTTTTGTGCAGGACCTATCACGATAAAACTTCAGTCTTAGTTGGGTCTTTTAAGTGTCCGCGTGGCACTGGCAGAAGTAATCCTGTTACAATTTTGCAGCTAATTCAAAATAAAGCTAGGATGCTGAAAACCTGGAAGGATCACATGCTTACAGAGCTTCTTCACTTAAACCTTTAAACTAAAATCGATTAATTTCCAATAGGAGAGATTCAAAAGTAAAAAAAAACAAACCAAAAAACTGCATGTATTTCTCTCTTTTAATAATGCTTTTAATGAAGAAAGAAAACAGTTGAGAGCCCTCATTTTAATGATAGAAGTAAATGGATCAACACACTTGCAACTAAAAACAGCAATTAAAAGATAAGAAACTTAGAATTAAAGAGTCCAAAAACCCACAGTGTCACAGAAGCGCTATTTGCATTAAGAACAGACAGTGATTGAGTGGCTTTGCCTGGAATGGCCTCCGGTGAATTATCTTCGCACAGGTCCTTGATGACTGTAGGTGTCTCAATGTCATATAATGTCATTATTTTAAAAACCACTCTGAGGGATTTCAGGAAGTTCTAGCAAGATATGTATTAAGTCTTGGAGTTAAAATCCCTGTTTGCGCAAGTGCTGTCCAAGCCAAGTGAATTGCTTGCTTCTGCCAGCTCTGATCTTAAGGCAAACTTTTCAAAACATCTGAAAACAGAGACTCACTAAGTGGGTTTTACAAAAGCTAATTATCAATTAGTTGTCCATTTCTCTTTGAAAGATGCTCTGCATAAAGATGCTTGGCCATCTACTGCATTTTCAGGTGCTTGAATGTATAGCTCAATTACAGTCAGTATACAATAATGACCTGTCAGACTGCAAGAGTTAACAGTGCAGAACCTCTAAAACATCTATCCTTTCTGAGAGGTTTCTCAGTATGGCTGCTTGTTTGATGTGCTCCCCTTCAAAAACTAAAGCCCTGTTTCCATTCATTTGATAGGGGCCTGGGTTGGATGCTATTCTGTACTTTTGCATATTAGTTGCATGGGAAAGAATTTCAGTTTATTCTTCTCACTGCAAAAAAAATCAAGAATGTGAGGTAGGAGTTGGGAAAAGCTGCTGAAACTGAAGCATTAAGTAGTAGTTACAGTGGAAATGAATAATTTGGAGTTGTCAGCCTACATCCTCATAAAGGAAGATGAGAAATTATCAGGCTTGGAGAGAAGCTGTTACCTTCTTTAGTGCAGATTCTAATAAATGAAAAAAAAATCATTCTTGATGTAACTGAAATGATTTCAAGTCATCATAAAATAGATTGATGGCAGAAAGATACTGAGCAGGATATGACTTACTAGGGGAGAAGAACAAAGAACTCTGAGGTGTGGTTCTGGAGGTGTTTGAATATCCTTCCTTTCTGCACAGTTGGAGCCATTAAAGCCTGAAGTGCGGTGTGGAAAACCATAAGGAGAGATAGGTGCCTTCACAAAACATCCACACTTAGAGAGGAAAATGTCAGTGAAGGGGAAGAAAGAGCACATGATTCTGAAGATTAAACTTCATCGTGCACTTGGAGAAGATGCGACAACCAAAGCATGTGTTTCCCTTGCTGCCTGTTGTCACAGGCAGAGATGGTTTCTGGCATTCTCTGTTAGAGAATAACAGGCAGGAGGTGTTGATGCTTTGGTCCCTGACACTTCTCAAGGCATCTCGTGAGTGCTCAGCAATGTACTGCTGTGGGGTGCAGAAGTCTGCGTGCAGATCTGTCAGTCTGTCTCATAAACTTCCTCCTGTGGTCTTTCCAGCGCACGGCAAAGCTGTCATGCACAGGTTAGAAGGAATCTCTTGGCTTTCTGTATGTCTCAAACCTAGTGCAGCCAGCAGAACCACTGTAAGATATTGCACAAGTCCTGAATCACCCAGTTCTTCACCTGTTTGAACTGAGGCAAGAGGCTCCAACTGTGCAGATGAATGTGAAGTTATCTTCACCGAGTACTGGCCTCTAGACAGCTGGGTTAAACTGGCTGAATCAAAGACCATTCCAGGGAAAATACAGGATTTTACATGAAGAACGAGGGTTATAGACTCCGCAGTCTATAGCAATGGAGAGAGAGATTTGTGCTCGCTGTGTACAGAAAGATTTCCTGGTTTATGAGTAAAAGCGTGTTCCACATTCTGCTGTTGTCCTGGGGTCCCCGAGTGCAGCCAGCAGTGCTGCAGTCAATGACACACAGCTGGCAGCCAGCTGTGCTGTTGCAGCAGGAGCCCAATGCTGAGGGACAGCATCCTGTCTTAGGATCAGGATTTTCCGCACTCCTCCTTTCTAAGAAGTATGTCCTCATGCCTGGTGCCTGGTATGGGTGGGTTCTTGTGCAGAAAGAGGAGAACACTACAGTATGAATGCTTTTGTTCCTCCTTGAGTCTGTGAGATAATTCTGTTTAGTAACTTTGTAAATCTATAAAGGTTAGAACGCAGGAATCTTAATGCTGGCTTTTAAAATGCTGCCTGCGTGTTTTATAGTTTTGCTTCTCCTGATTCATGCATCCAGCTGAATGTTTTACATCTCTTTGGATGTTCCTTGTGCTCTTAGATGTAACAGCAGAGACATAGTTCAATACAGTTATCATAAAGATGTACTAATAAGTAAGTACACAATTATATAGTCACTTAATAGTGGTAAAATAACTGTCCTTATAGAATAGCTGATGTGTCTCGGCAATCTGGATAACTGACTGAAAAAATAGCAGTTGATTTGTTTGTTTTTACCTGTGCTGAAAACCAGTTTCTTCAGAGATGAATCTCACAGTTGCTGGGGAGGAGAGGGAGGCAGCAGTGGCAGGCAGGGAGGGAAGGTGGTTTGGGTGGAACTGTTTGTCTGCCATTTCATTTCTCTGACAGTTTTGGGTCCCCATCAGATAAGTATCACAAACACTGACTGAGGTTCATGACTGCTGATTAGTGATGATTCATACTCATTGTCACTAATATTTCCTAAAGATAATTTTGACTTTTTACTTTAAAAACCAGACAAACATACCTGACCAAAAGCTAAAAGTACTCCACAAAGAAAACCTAATGTTTCTGTCAAAAATATCTAAAGCAACAAAGCTAATAGCAAATTTTATTTCTGATCAGAAAGTTCCATTAAATGCTGGAACTATCAACCTGCCTTGGTGCTGTGTGGTTGAAGTCCCAGAGGTCCATTCCTGAGGATTAGCTTGTCTGGACTTGGCTTGCCTGGCTTTACCCCTTTGTCCTCTATGACATGCAGTGTTTGTGAGGCACAGCTGACCCTGTGCGAGAAAAGCTGCAGTCCTGCTCCTGGGCCTTTGCACTTGCTTAGGAAATTTGGTGTTGGGAAAGCAAATACCTCCAGCACCTGACAGACATGAATTCTGTACAGCTGAAGAACCCACCGTGTAGTCTCCTTCCTGGATGACACAGAGACAGCTTGGGCTAACACCAGCCCCTTTCCATGTTCACCATAAAAGTGTAACACAAGCCAGTTTGGTTTGTTGTTTGGGTTTTCTTGCCTATTGCCCACCTGATAAGTTGTTATTATAATCTATTATTGTCAGTAGAACAGTCCACATTCTAGGCATTTAACAGGACTGCCCTTGTGTAGAAGGCCAGAACATCAGGCCTGGCTGAACTGTACTGAGTTAAGGCCAAAATAAGACAAAAACATTGTCTCAGGAACACTTATTTTGAAGAGATATAGGCAGCCATTTAGAAATTAGGGCAACACAGACTACTCTGAACTGTTTGCTCTAACAGTTCTGTCACAAAACCCCCACTAATCTGAAGTTAATGCAAAAAGTTGTCTTGCCATGAAGTGGTCTCTCTGGGAGCAACAATGGTGGGAAGAACCTGAGTTCAAGTGTGAAGGAATGTGAAAGTGAAGAATCATAGAATCACCAGGTTGGAAGAGACCCACCAGATCATCGAGTCCAACCATTCCCATCAATCACTAAACCATGTCCCTCAGCACCTCGTCCACCCGTCCCTTAAACCCCTCCAGGGAAGAGGACTCAACCACCTCCCTGGGCAGCTGTTCCAGTGCCCAATGACCCCTTCTGTGAAAATTTTTTTCCTAATGTTCAGCCTAAACCACCCTGACGGAGCTTGAGGCCATTCCCTCTCGTCCTGTCCCCTGTCACTTGGGAGAAGAGCCCAGCTCTCTCCTCTCCACAACCTCCTCTCAGGTAGTTGGAGAGAGCAATGAGGTCTCCCCTCAGCCTCCTCTTCTCCAGGCTGAACACCCCCAGCTCTCTCAGCCGCTCCTCTTGTTCTCAGCCCCTTCACCAGCTTCGTTGCTTTTCTCTGGACTCGCTCCAGAGCCTCAACATCCTTCTTGTGATGAGGGGCCACCACAAGAAGGTGGATAAGAAAGGACGTTATTCTGTCATGAACTGCCAAACTAAACACATACTGGCTACGTACATAATTGAGTGTCACCCCATGCACAATGTAAAACCAACAGTTCTGTGGAAAATAATATAAAAGGTAATTTTGCAATGTTGACTTGTAACAACAGAAGCACAGGACAATTCTTTTTTTGCCAGGACTTCAGGCACTTCACTACTAAATGAGCAGATAATGCAAGCATGTACAATTGCCTGTCAGTTTGGTATTGCTGGCGTGTATTTTCTGACTCAGGTGATGCTGGTTGGTCATTTGATAGGTAGTCAGAGGGGGAACAATTTTAATCAGTGACTAATTGTGCCCTTGCTTTTGAGCCCAACAGTTTTTTCCTAGGAGTTTAAAGGATTACCAGGCAACCTGAAAGACAGCACTTTGCATTTACTTGGTTTTGCACTGCCTTCAGCTTTACTAGCTGAACTCTGCTACCAGTTGCCAAAGTCCTCTTGGGGTTAAATCCTACAAATACTGAGTGTAGGCAGAAGCTGGTCTTGAAGCTGTCAATAATGTCTCCAAGTTGGTGGGCTGCAGCAGCAAAATTGGTAACATTTCTAGTCCATGAATGACAGTATCTGCCTGACTTTGCTGTTCCTTTATAGGAAATAAGATAATATTCCCCTGTCCTTTAAGCTTCATATGATTTCTCACCCAGGATGGGCATCTTAGCTTAAGAGTTTTTACTTAAGTCACAATCTAGTTACATATTTCAGCACGGCTTTTCTTGAGCTGCAGCACTTGCTCTAAGAGGTGTCTTGGTTGTTTTAAATGCTGGGCATATATTTTTATCATTATGCATTCTGCCATCTAAGAGACTGGACATGCTGTTCTGTCTCCTTGCATACACGTAGTTTTCTGCCAAAGCAGAACCAGCGACATGGGCAGAACTGGCTCCTATAATGTCGTTTTTACCTTTTCAAACAACTTCGATGTGGTAACACAGAAGTCAGTCATCAAGAGGAGAGTAAAAGTAAGTCAGATGTCAGGAATTGTTTCATTTTAATGACTGGAAGTCATTTTTAGCTGCATTTCTTTCACTAGTGAGTGCCAAAATGATACAAATTGTGACTGATGTCTATGTGCTCTATTTGTAAATCAGTTTAGCAGCTATGTCCTAATTTGCTGTTATGGCAGGCAATACGAAAAGGAGGGATTTTTTTTTTTAACAAAAGGAAACATTGAAGTACTTATACCTGACACTAAATTTTATGGTCATCTCTTTCACACCATTCTCTCCCTCATTTCGATGGGTTTTGTCTGTATCACGATCGCAAGGCTAAGCCCATTTCTCTTAACTTAGTTGTTTTCTTAGCCAGGAAGCTATTTGCTTTTTAATGGATTGATGTGGACTGGAGGACTTTAAATAAAATATTCCTACAGCTGTACAGGACTGCAGGGCGTGCTGTTAATGCAGTTAAAAAAAAAAAAGAGAGAGAGACTACTTACAGGGATTGGATTAATTGCTGCCTATTCCAATACGGACGGAGCTTCCAGAGATGAGAGGAAAATGGAAGATAAGAACTGAGGAGGGAAAAAAAGGCAAAGGAGGTCCTGAGGAGCAGTTTGGTTTTGTTTCTCAGCCCGATGCCAGTGGCAGACGCGGCTCCGGGCAGGGTTACCCGTGTCGGCCCCAGCGCAGCCTCCGACGGAGCCTGAACGGGGGCGAGAAACCCCAACAAGTCATCGCTCCGGCTCGGGAAACGCTGCTCTGTGGGGCTTTAAAGCCCCCGCGTATAAACAGTATAAAGGCGCTTACATAAAGATGCTAATGGTGGTCGGTGCGGCGTCCCCCGCCCCGCGGAGCAGGGACCGTCCCTGCTGGAGGCGCATCTGGGAGGCGAGAGGCCTCGGCTCGGGGGCTGCGGTGCCCTCCCCGGCTCGGGGCTGTCCCCGTCCCTCCCCGTCCCTCCCCGCGGGGCTCCCGAGCCGCCCCGCTGCCCTCCCCGGCCGCCTCTTACCGAGCCGAGCGCGGCTCCGTGCGGGTCCCCGCCGCCTCCCGGCATCCTGGGAGCGCTGCCCGCCGGCCCCTCCGCTGCCCCCGAGCACGGCGAGGGGATGCGAGGGAGAAAAGCGCTGCCAGCGGCTGGGATTGGCTCAGGGACCCAGCGGCACCGGCGGCGCTTGCTCCCGTGCGCAGGCTGCTGCGCGGCTGCGGGACGCGCCGCTGCCCCGGGCGGTTCGCACGCCGGAGACGCTTCGCCGGCGATACCGGGGCTGTTCCACGGCTCCCCGGCTCGGTAGCGGCGCCTTCGGAGTTCTCGGGAAGTTTGGAGTGGATGTGAAGCTTGTGAACTGCGGCCTTTCTGTAGAGAGCTCCCTGCTGTCGTGGAACACCGCTCGGTTTTGTCTGTTCTGTTTAAATCCAGGCAAGCATTAAATTGAAAAGAATGATTACTGGACATTTATAGAATCAGAGAATCACCAGGTTGGAAGAGACCCACCGGATCATCGAGTCCAACCATTCCCATCAGGCACTAAACCCTGTCCCTCAGCACCTCGTCCACCCGTCCCTTAAACCCCTCCAGGGAAGGTGACTCAACCACCCCCCTGGGCAGCAGTTTCAGTGCCCAATGACCCTTGCTGTGAAAGATGTTTCCTTACGGCTCAGTAATGCCTTTTGGAAAAATTGTACTACCTTGGTTCTCAGTCAACACATCTCTAAAATGCCTCAAAGTGCTGCTGCAAACATTACCTCACGACTGATTTCTTCAGTCCCTCAGACTATCTAATTATTTGACAGACTCTTCTATCATTTCGACAAACAGAAACTGTGTGACTTCATTGTAGAGCTCTGCGTTGTTTAGTTGTGGCTTAAAAGTGTGGGTCTTCACTCACATCAGAAAAGCCAATTTTCTGTGTGTTAGGGTATTTTTGGCCATAGAATCATAGAATCACCAGGTTGGAAAGGACCCACCGGATCATCGAGTCCAACAACTCCCATCAATCACTAAACCATGTCCCTCAGTGCTTCATCCACCCATCTCTTCTATGTATCCTCTTGGCCTCATTCTCTATATGAAGAGATGTGTATGCATGTAATGATGTACTTGACAATATTAAAATATTATTTCCACTTTATATTTCAGGAATTTCTAATGTTTAGCACCTGTACAAATTTCGGTGATGGCATCCTTCCGAAATGGCCCCTTACATTTAGCCGTAGTACTACTATTATTACCTTTAATCCTGACAGACTTGAAGTTTTACGTTTGACTGGAAAATCTACACTTACAATAATCACAATTACAGTTGTAATTGTGCAATTGACAACTACATAAACTGACAAACTGCGGCAAATAGAGAGATCTTAGCAACTGCCTTTGGATGCAGGGAAATAGCTCTGCTTGGCAATTCTGAAAAAAATCCCAATTTAAATTTGGCTTGTAACCCCTTTCCATGACAAACTTGTCCTTTATCTCCAGTAGGAATCGCAGCTGCTTCTGAGACAGAGAACGTTTGTTTCTAGGTCAGACAACACGAAGTACAACCTACCATCCATCAAAGTTGGCAGAAATACTTGCACAATTTACAGTGACTGTGTTGTGAGTCTCGATACTCAGTATGCTCCTCTGGAATCACTGAAATGCTGTAGATTTCACTCACCTCACTAACTCCCAAGTCTGCATCACATGCATATTTTTACCCTTTTATCCTGTGTGTTGTTCTGCTTTTTAGGGATTCCTGTTTTTCTTGTTCAGTTTTGCCCCTGAACAAAACTTGACTGCGCTGCAGAATTCAGGCCAGAGTGTCAGTACCTCAGCAGCAATGTGCTGTGCCGGGGTGGTATTATGGGTTGTTTACATAATTACTTGTTTTTTTTCCCCCTGCATCTGCTGTTCTGCTCCATTAAAATAGATGTGTATTGAAGAGAAATTTCTACAAATGCATGATTTACTACGGAGGAGTCTGTTCAGGGCCTGTATTTGGGGGAGCTGGAACAACAGTAAAAAATATTGAAGATTTCCACTGCTCCTTTCTGTTTGGATTGGTGTATCTTTCTCATAGCATCACAACCAAGGAGGAAGAAAGCAGCATCTCTCTCTGGTTGTTTATGGCTTGTGTGTCCAGTCTCAACTCTTGTCACTTCCTCCAGAAAGTTTTTTCCCGCTTGTTAGATGCAGGGAGCTCAAATACCTTTGGGTGGAGTTCAGAATGATATTCCTTATGGATGGAACCATACCAGGTTGGCAGCCTCACTGGATGTTTCCCAATTTACTGATAAGTGGAAATGAGTGAGAAACCCTTGCTGGAGACAGATAATTTTATTCTTGGATGATTTTACATTTTCTTCGTTCTGGGGACTTCATTATAGAACTGTACAGTCAGCTCCGTCTGCTGAAGTGACAGCCCTCAACCCAGCTTTTTGTCTCCTGTGGCCTCATTTCAGGTGCTTGGAGCTCAGTGCTGAACTCATGCTGAAGGGTGGTAGCTTCTGCGCTACCCACCTGGACTTCTTGTGACAGCCAATTTTTTGTAAGGCAAAGTAAATTTTATTGCTGTAATGAGTTCTATTTTCGGTGGAGAATTTTCATGTGTTAGTAACGAGACATTTGGGGGATACTGTTCACCACATCTTTTCTTTTTTTTTTTTTTAAGGAAAAGGTGGTAATCAAATCACTGTCAGTTGGATTATGCAATTAGTCTCAGATAAAATGCCTCAGGATGAGCAGAGTTGATTAATTATTGTTTATGGGAGCAGGCAAGTGTGTAGAAAATGTGCCTTGTTGGTGGGGATGGCGTTGATCTGATAGCAGTGAGCTTTCATCAATGCTTGTTGCTGCAGGAGCCACATCACCACAGACAGAAGATGCCTTCCCGTTTCTTGGCCAGGCTCCCGTGGCTCAGCTGGCCCTGTACCCGCGCTCGGCCAGCAGTGCCCGCGGCGCCGGGTGTTCCCACAGCTCTCCCGTGTCTTGGCAAGCCACTTGTATCAGGCCATGGGCTGAGGTTTTTACCTTACTGGAGTTCCCACCTTGTGGTGGACCAAGCTGCCCAAATCTTCTGAACACAAAAGAGGTTAGGAAAGGAGGGACTGGAATTTGATAGGAAGCATCTCATCTTTTCACAGCTCACTGCATTCTGGAATGTAATAAAAAGACTCCTTTGAGGCATTTTTTTTTTGTATTATTCTCTTTTGAAAAAGCCCCACAGGTGTTCATTTTGCTTTCTCAAAAATGTACTTAAAATATGAGAAAAGACAGTCATTTTTGTATGGAGAGTCTTAATGCTGAACTTTTATTTTCAGCTTAATTTTTGTGAAAAGCCTCTCAAATTTTGAAAATGTTTTTCAGTGGGGGAGTCTCCATCCCTGGAGGGGTTCAAAAAGTATATAGACATGGCACTTTGGGACGTGGTTCAGCAGGCACAGTGCTGTTGAGTGTCATTTGGACCGAATGAATTTAAAGGTCTTTTCTGACCTTAATGATTCTATGTATTATTTTTTGCCCTCCTTGCTCTCATCATTCAGTTGAAGAGTTTTCCTATTGATTTTAGTGTAGGTTGGAAGGGGCTACTAAAAGCAGATCCAGTTAGAGGTGTTTGTCCAGAGCCTTGTCCAGTTGGGTCGTGGATATCTCTGAGGTGGGAGACTCAAAAACCTCTGGCTCCTACTGCCATGAAAACTATCCTCATGGTGTTTTTTTTCTTATATTGCTGGATTGAGGGCGATAATCCATCAGGAGGTGGAAGGCTGGGATCAAGTACTCTGTCACTGCTCTGAAGTGTATTTTTGATTCAGCTTCAGTTTCCCTTCTCACAGGAGAGAGGCGTTGGGTTTGTATTGGAACCTACTTGGATGAGCGGAGCCTCTGCCGAAGAGTGGTTTGGAAAGTATTTTTTTTCTGTTCAATAACCGGTTTTACACTGGGCCCGTTTCTGGGAGTCAAAACCCTTTTACATTTCAGTATCATGGCTATAAGCAATTTGTATTTTTGGATGTTGTTGCAGTATAGGTTGTTTGATGTTAAGTGCTGTGCTTACGATCGATGAGCCCACTCGCTGCTGAATTTAAAGAGGAGCAGTTCTGACGTATTTCAGGTTCAAGGCAGCTCCTGTTTGCCTTACGCAAGCAATCGTTTCCCTGCCTGTGGAGCTACTTGCCATGACTATAGTGAGTGGGATCAGCCTCACGTGGGCCGGGGTTTTACTTTATTTTAAACAGGAGAATCTCAGCTATTACATGCATACGGTAGCTTAGGTTTTAGCACAAATGTGGTTTAATTTCCTTTGTTCAGGCCACTCTGCATGTGGTACTTATGGATTTCTTGTACCAGTGCCCACATTTGACTTTCTTTATTTTCATTGTTGTCTTTTTTTACCATTTTTCTGCAGTCTTTGAGACAGGGCTAGTGGGAAGCAATGAAATCAGTTATGGTTTTGAGATGTGTTGTGAATGGAATTCCTGAAGGGTTACGATGAGTGGCTAGGTTTTAAATTTTTAAATTTTTAATTTAATATTCATAAATCACATGTCTAAGAAATTCTGGGGAGAAGATAGTTTTCAGGTTAGTGGTTTTTAAGCACAGGTTTGAACATGATCAAAGTAAAATGGATTCCCAGCAAGTTCCTAAAGTAATTTTTAGTTTGGACACATTACTAACAAAAGGGAATCCCTCTGTGCTAAAAGCTGTTTTAATGAAAAAGTTGGAATCTTAAATATCTGAAGTTACTGTGCAGCTTTTTTTTTTTCAGTTAGCATATATAGGACAGGTACATTTATTTTGAAAAATATTTTCTAGAGGTTTAAATCAAGTAATTTTTAGCTCTTTAGGCAGTAAATCTGTCAAAAAGAAAAAATAATTTAAATTAGTAGTGCAGGTGAAACGTATCAATAAAAAATATTGCACAGCAGCAACAAGGCCCAAAAGCCAAAGCTGCAGTCTTTTCTGTGCAGTCTTTTCTTTCATGGAAAGAAATGAGATCTAGAATGAAGAGGCTCTTAGCTTTGTTTCTGTAGCTGCTACATCAAGAAAGTACACTGCAGGAATTTTATGTCATGCCCACATACTCAGAGGCTATTTTTCTAATTTATAATGCTACCAACTGTGTTTTTCTGTGGAATAAAAGATGCTCTTAGACTTCGGAATGGGGCCAGATTCAGTTTCTTAATTTATTCACCCTCTTGCAGACTTTTGAGGAAGATGATGAATTATGCTGTCATTGCCGTCTGTACGTATAGATTTTTTTAATATGCATGTATGCACCAGGAAATAATTTAGCCCAAGATGATTCTTGAAAAGCCAATAACATTTCCCCTAAGTGACTGTGATTTCAATCTCCCTGATGCCAACCGTGTTGATATTTAAGGATGTAGAAGGGGAAATTTGATCTCAATGTTCTTCTTCCTCATTCTGTGGCTCCTTAATTAAATTTATGGTTAATTATGCAATTTATTTTGTGTTGACCTTTCAAGGACCTTAAAGCACCTGACAGACTCAGTCTCAGTGTTTATTTCCATGAATCCTTGTATGAATTTTTCATAAATTCTAATGGCACTTTTGGGATTCAAGATGGCCAAAGAATTACTAACAAACAATAACATGTGTGTCCCTGGAGATATGTAACTAAAATATATACAAATATATAGAAATAAATACTGGATTGTGTCATACACAGTGTTTAAAATGAGGTAACACTCCTACCACTAGTAATAATAGTAATTCTACATGTCAGAATGTCACAAAACATTTCATGTGTTGTAAGTCCACTCTTTGACATGAGTGTGCTCCATGCTGCAGATCCTGTGTTCGGATTATCAGATCCACTTGTAGTCCCATAAAATAGTGGTACCTGTTCCTAATGTGAGGGGTATCTGTGGCGTCAATGGGGACTGGTGAAAAGATTGTTGGTCAGTGTAATGCTTATGGTGGTTGGGATTTTTGTGATTTATTTCTTGATCTTGTATAGATGGACACCAAAGCTACCACTTACTGTCAGTAATCTTTTAAAAAGGCATTTGATAGAAAGGCCCTGGGAAAAAGGCAAACTGTGCAGCGTAGGCAAGTGTATGAACCTAGCAATGCGCTTATTAACCTAAAACAAAAGTACAAGTGAGTAAAAGCCAGTATGGCAGCAAAAGGAAACATATAGATGTGACCCCAGATGGATTTTATCTTTTTGAAAATGTTGTGTACTAGCAAGAAATTCTTAGTGCACCTTGGTGAAGTACAAACCCCGTAATTCATTGTCTTTTGTGTTTTACAACAAATACAGAAACTAGTATCTCTCCATTTTATTACTGTTTCATTTATGAAGTGTTTATATATCTGTAGGATGTCTGGAAGGTGGTAAAAGATGTATAAATATGCATAGGCGTGAAGTTCCTTACTGGAACAGTGAATGTTTTTCATAGTAGTAAGGAAGGGATGCAGACTGGAGATCACAATGCTTGGGGACGTACCCTTGGCTCAATTCAAATCCAGTTTCATCAGAACTGTTCTTGCAAAACTGAGGGTACAATAAGGCCGAGGCAGTAATGTGGTGTCGTGTGTCACGGTGAGGCTCCTGCCCAAGAGGAGGTGCTATGAGAAGTACAAACCAGTGAAAAAAAGAACTTGCACTTGGTTCAAATGCAGCCAGATTTCATATGAAATAGATGAAAAAAAAAATACCAGCACCCTCCAGGTTGAGTTTCTCCCTGTATCCTGGCCGAGTGGCACCACTGATGAAGTGAGACCTATTTATTTACAAACTACTAATGGTTAAAGTAAGGATGTAACATACTGTCTTGTTTAATAGTTCTGACCTCTGGAAATACTAGTCTGGTAGGATAAGCAAACTGGCAGTTCATTTAAGACGTCAAGAGCAGAGAAATTCACTTGCTAGGGAAGAGCAGCACAGCGATGAATACGTCGAAGAGGTGGGAAACCACAGGAGTTAAGTGGCTTAGGCAGTTCATTTGCAGAGAGATGTAAGGTGGGCTTGGGGACAAAAGGAAGAGAGCAAAGCAAAGAAACAGGAGTGGACCCTGAGGGTTGTACTGGGGTTTAGGATAAACCTTCATCTCTGACAGCTTGGGCACAGTGTTTAATGCAGTGAAAAGATCAAACAGTTACTTGGTAGAAACTATTAAACAGATACCAAAAAGCAACCAGATGAACTGGGTTGCTGCAGCCTTTGAAAGGTTGGTGAGTGAGACCACGTGTAAGAGATGAGCTGCATCCATTTCTCATCTTTGTGTATCCTTTTGACAAAACAATATTGTCTCAAAATTGTGGGTAAAATTATAAAGGAGCAGATGGGAATGAGAACTCTAGGGTACAAGTGAGTAGAAGCCGGTACAATTGGCTGCTGTCTGAAGAGAAAAATTATGATTGAGTGTCAGTGGAGAAAACAGAAAGGAACGGAAGGGGAAGGAAGCCACAGACTGCTTGAGGTACTGACTTATAGTCACAAAGGAAACTTTTGTGTTCCTTAGCACTTAAAAGTTCCTTAGCACTTGACTTTCCTCAAAAGCCCAATAGAAAAACAAAAACGGTGGGAACCACATGAATGTGAGTTGTGTCTCTGCCACTCCTGCTCCCATTACTTTACATTACAGCTGGGCAGATGAGCGTGGCCTTGGTACTAATCCAGATGTACTCCAAACTTAGCTGAAAATGTACTGACTGGTAAACAGAGGCCAAAGAAAGCAAAGGGCAACTAGGTTTTGTTGGAGATTTTATTGCTTTTTGGTTGCTAGCTTGAAATTGTCTTCTTTTTTTGTGTGTGTGTGTTTAGTTCCAGTGTATGCTTCATATTTTATTGTTTGGAACAGGTTAGTATTTGAGTGACTCCTCAGGTTGCTGAGTATCAGTAAGTAGCTGTCATTAAAGTACACACATGAACATTGTGTGCAGGTTCTGACCTCAGTCTCCAGTAGCTCCAGTCCTACTCTGTTGCAGAGGTCCTACAAAAAGACAGGTGCCCAGGGAGCGCAGGTCTACGAAGTATCCCAAGGTGAGCATCTGTGAAATGCCATAAATGAAGAGTTCAGCTTACCCTGACAGGCTTCAGACCTGAGCACCGCTGCCATGCTTTGTTTAGAGATTTCTTCATTTCTGGAGTATTTGGCTATAGAAATGGGTTTTTTATCCCATATGCTCCAGCAGTTAGCTTTTCAGATCTGCTACACAACAAAGTAAGCAAGTGAACTACGGAAATAAAAACTGTTGTCCCAGATGTCTGTGTTTTTCCTTTCAGATCATCTAGTGTCAGAAACAAGGATGTGATCCAGTGTTGATGTGACCAGGAGCATAAGGCAACAGTAATGTGGCATTTACTCACGCATTTCTGTTCTGTGGCTGTGAGGAAAAGCAATGAGGGTAAATCCTATATCCTCTCCTTCATTTTAGGTTTTTCACCACCCCTAATACTACTTTAGCTTTTGTGTATCTAAAAGACCCTTGGTCTTGGGAACATAAGGATGGTTGTCGTGGCAGAACAAAAACTGTCCAGCAGCCAAGATGCGAGTGATGTGGACAGAAATTCTGTCCCTTCTGTATTCTCTTCCCATTGCCTCCCCTGGGGTTTCCCCAGGCTGTGTTGTGGTGTGGCTGCAGCTGCACAGCTGAGTGCAGGCTTGTGAGTGATGCTGGTGCTCAGCGTCCCCAGTCAGCGTCATTTTCTGTTCCTCTGGTGGTCACCGGTGTTTAAGAACGTGGGCATACAGCGAGAACAAAACTAAATTGTAGTATGAATTGCTGATTTCTGAGCTAATCTAAAACTACCTCACAGTAGTCCCTGCCTGTGCCAAAAAACCCACTCAGGAGCCCATTTCATGATTTGAGAGTGTCACCTTTGCTCAACCCATTGTTACAGAGGAAAAGGACTCAACCTGTGCTGCTGTCTGCTTCTAGATAGAGCATGAGACACTGTAAATGAGTCTACGGGGCAGCTGTGGCTTATTTTTAAAAACCCACAACCATTCAGGCTTTGGAATATATGGAGAATGTTCAGTCTTGCTTATTCTGAGACACTTGGATTGTTGATGCTACCCAATAAACTGTAAGGGTTTTACAGTGACACACCAAGAACTGAGGCATTTTCCCATATTGAGTTCTGAAGTCAAGCTCGTGTGTACCTCAGCGTATCATCTGCTGGTTATTTCTTTGTATCCATACTCCAACTTCAACTCCAGTTTGAAGTTGGGCCGTAGCAGGGTGGTGTGGGCTGTTTAGGGGAACTGAATAGCAGTGATGTCAATAGTGAACTGATTTCAGTGCCATCTGCTGCATTTGAGCTGCAACTGCCACTAACTGCCAGTACAGTGACACGCGTGCACATGGGATGGAAAATACTGATAAAATCAGTGATGTGGCTTGATATTTCAGTCAAAATGAAAAGAATTCCAGTGAATATCTAGGGAGATTGTCTCTGCGAGAGAAGAAAGGCATGAAGAGAGTTGGTGTGTGCTATGTAAAGATAGGAAGCCCTTGTTTATGTCTTGTGTATGTTGAGATGACATTCCTTGTGGTGACAAGGACAGCACTGGCCATTGTTGCTGCTTGCTCTCTGCATTCGTGCATTCACCTGAGAGGTGAGTGTGTGGGCTCCAACGCAGTTGCCTAGCACCCAGCACAGAATCACAGAGTCACAGAATCACAGAATCACTAGGTTGGAAGAGACCCACTGGATCACCAAGTCCAACCATTCCCATCAATCACTAAACCATGTCCCTCAGCACCTCGTCCACTCGTCCCTTAAACCCCTCCAGGGAAGGTGACTCAACCACCTCCCTGGGCAGCCTCTGCCACTGCCCAGTGACCCTTTCTGTGAAAAGTTTTTTCCTCATGTTCAGCCTGAACCTCCCCTGGTGGAGCTTGAGGCCATTCCCTCTCGTCCTGTCCCCTGTCACTTGGGAGAAGAGCCCAGCTCCCTCCTCTCCACAATCTCCTTTCGGGTAGTTGGAGAGAGCAATGAGGTCTCCTCTCAGCCTCCTCTTCTGAGGGGAAAGGGGAGGGGAGCCGTGGCAGGGGAATCATCTCAAGCTGTGGAGTTGGTGAGACTGTGGTGCTAGTGGAACACCAAGACCCTTGTTTCCCTGGGTATTGCTGGTTCTGTGGGGTTTAGTTTAAGTCCCAAGCAGGAAGCAGGGAGAGGGCAGCTGAACAAGTGAAGTTCTTGTGTGTTGGTGATCGGTTCTCAGGGTGCAGCTCCTTCCTGCTTCCCTGGAACCTTCCAAAAGTGTATGCACATCAGCTGTGAAGTGACTATTATCAAAACAATAAATTTCAAATATGAAGCGATCACATATTCAGTGAAAAGCACTAGGGAAATGCATTATTTAACACACTGCCTTGTTGATGGTGTTTAGTCTGGAGCTAAATGCAGCCTCAGTTGTAATTATATATGTGCTTTACCGATGAGGCTCCCATAAAAGGATTTCAAAGCCATGCTGAGGACAGTGTATTTACACTGATTTTCTATTACTTTCAAAATCATTTTGTTTCTGACAATATGAACTGACAACAAAATGAAAATGTGTCCTACCCACTTAGGGGTTTTTGCACATGTTCTTTCTTTCTTTCCCCTTTAGCTGCCCCATGTGAGAGACTTGATGTAGATCTTAAACTGAGTAGAAACCAAAATCCAGCTGCATTTAAATGACTGCAGATGTAAGCCTATGGGGCAGGAGCTCCGGGATGAGGGAGAGTAAAGAATAGCACTCCTTTTGTTGATGGAAAGGGATTAGTGTTGCTGTGAAGACATTATTTGCAGAGTGCCTCTTTCCTGAAGCAGGTTTTAGGTGGGCTGTACATGACCTTGGATTTGGGAACTGCATGGTGCTTTCCTAGAGCATCTTGTAAACTGCGTGGATGAAATGGGCGTGAGGGAGAGGGAAACCCAGGGAAACTGGGCATGTCACTGCCATTATCTGTATGGGCTTGCTCATGACTTTAAAAGCTTACACAAGGTGCAGTAAAAGCACACCTTTATTGCTGACATATAGTGTTTCAAGTTTTACTACATAAAGACAGCCAAGCCAGGTTAATTCACTCAGAAATTCTTATCGAAGTGATCAGTTGATGAAAATTATCTTCCTGACATTGAGTGGAATTAATATCTAATGCAAAAACCCCCTAATGTAACGAGACACTAGACAATGTAAAGCTGTCATGTGAATAATGTGTTTTACTGTGTTTTGCTAAGTTAAGAAAAAATTGAGTGATCCAACCTTATTTATTCCTTAGAGAAACACAGGCCTACAATCATCACCTATGTTTTAGAGTGCCTTATTGAAAAAGAAACATTTAATTGAGCAAACAATCCACAATTATTTGACAGATCTTTGAGCTGTTACATGAAGACCACGATTGCTCCTAAGAAAAATCAGGATCCTAGGAAAGCTGTAGCTAGAGATGGGATTAAGCAAAATGTCTCAATATTTAAACATGGTATTAGTGACTGAGAACAAATAGCACACGACTGGTAATAACCTTTGTACAGAAATGGCATAGATCATGTCTTGCCATTGCAGATGAGTCAGTCTGAACCTGAAAGCTGATTGACACTGATTGGGTCTGTGCTTTGCTGGTCAAACCTGTGCTGTGATGCTCTGTCTTTTACAGTAGGCACTGCTGCCACCAGCATTTGTGAATTTTATATAGACAAAGTGGGCTTGATTTCCCTCTAGGCTGTACTGCCTGATCTTCAGGGAAAGATATTTCTCTCTCTCGTTAGAATGAAGTTGAGTTGTAAAAAACCAAGACAGATAAGGGTTTATGAATTTAGATAGGAACCTCATGGTGTTACTTGTAAAGGCACAGGGAAGTGTGGCTCAGAGTTGTTTGTGTGGGTAAATGTGTAACAAGTAGAGGGGTTTGGGAAAGAGTGGAAAAGGTTTTGTTTGGAAAAGGTGGGGGTATAAGGGAGGAGAAATGTATGTGGGAGGGCAGATGGAGGGAACAGTCCCTAGTTCGGGAAGGCAGGATGAAAGGAAAACAAACTTGATGCTAAGCAAGTCCAAACTGTGTTTGAAGAAGAGAGGCCTCTCATTCTTTGTTTGGTCTCCTACTATCTGACGTCAGGCCTGGAAACAAATTTTCTCTAGGCAGCCCCCACTCACACTTGTCTTAGTCCTTCCCATGGCTATTTCTGTAGAGATATCTAGTGGGAATTTCGTTGCTCAGGCTTCTTGGTTGGGGAAGTGCTGCAGCTCTTTATTCCCTAGCAGAGAAGAGTTACTTGGGTTCAGCGCAGTCACGTGCTCAGCACTCAGTGAACCCTTCAGTTTCCTCAGATAAGTGAGATATGTGGAAAAGATATGCTGAGTTTAGATTGAGGGAAGCTCCCTCTAAGCTCAATCTGAAAATCGTAACTAACTGAAAATGGCAGAAAAGGCAATTGTGCTCTCTGGAGATAAGGGCAACTGATAGGTGGAAGAGCAGAAAAAAACTACTAAAATGAGTGCATGGAAAGGAATAAGATCAACTGCTATAATGTTTGCTGTGTTGCAAGCCTGCTGTTGCATTTTGAACTGTTCCCATTACAGCAAACTGTTATTGAAGGGGCTTCAATAGCTTTGCCTAGTAGAGCAGCACATAGTAGTATCACTGTAATTAAGCTTCCACCAGCATTTCTGTGATAAACATATCTTCAGGGTCCTGTTACCCAGCTTTGCAATCTTTACTTGGTGCTTGCAATATACCAGGCTGTGATCTAACATTTGTCCAAAGATTATAATGTGAAACTGTGCTCTTCTAGTGATGGAGCCTTGTTCAGATTGGAGGTTCTTGGAGCAATCTCTATGTCCCACACTCCTATGGCTCTTCACAGACTGTCCTGCCTGTGGGGAAATGGGCAGCTGAGCATGTGGGTGCAGTGAAATCACAGTGTTTGTGTGCAGTAAAAGCCTTGTCCCTGCATGCTGAAAGCAGTTGTGCAGTGCTCAGAGGAGGGCAGGAAAATCACAGTGGACTGACAGCCACAGTCTGATTTCTATTTTATCTCCTCTGTCTGAGGAGGAATGTAATCAGCGCCAGTTGCTTTCTCTCCATATGCAGTACTGAAAAGTCTGTCAGGGTGAAGAGAGTCCAGCAGCCACTGAAGGTGCATTAGCACATGTGGGTGGGCAGCAGCTTAGATCTGCACTGAAAGCACTTCATCTGATAAGGGACCTAGAGGAGATTGCTAGTTCATTGCAGTGAGAGGAAGAGAAAGGCTCAGTAAACTTCAATTTCTGCACACTCTGTGTTTAACAATGACTCAGGCAGGCATCCTCTTTATGAATGTCCTGGCTTTTCAGAGAGCAAAGAAGCCTCAGGTAAACTGGCTTCTAAAGGCAGCACATTACCAATACCCAGGGTGTGAGTACAAGGATGCTTTCCTGGGCCATTGAAGGTGCTTACCATTTTGTGCTGTTTCTGAGAATTGATGGAAGTACAGCTCAGATTTCCTTGATGCTCTTAGCTTAACTACCCTGAAGCTTACTCTCTCCCATTTCTTTTGGAATTAATATATTATAGATACTTCAGAGTCCCAACATCAATAAATAAGGTAGACTGTCCATTCAGCATTTTTGCTAGCTGTAAGTCCAGAGACTTAAATTAAAGTCTGTAGCAATTCTGGACTAAAATATGCTTGTTCATGGGTTTCATATGAATGCTGGTGTGTAAAGGCCTCTCCTTTTCTAGCAAAAAGTAAAGGTTTTGAGACATTGCCTCGGTAATACTGCCTGCTGTCAGCAAGACTCTGAGCTGAGTACCCTGCAGTGTCCTGCTGTGTGTTAGGGACGTGTCGTGCTGATTCTTTTTAGTAGCTTATGCAGCCACAGCTCTCATCACGTCATGTTTATAGTGATGCAATGCTGGGCACCTTTGAGAAGCATCAAAATAAAATGGACTGCATAAACACAGTGTAGAAACTTGCTTGTGCATGTTACTTTTCATTCTCTACCTAACTGAAGTCCAGCTTAGCCCCATTTGAAGTGTGTCAGCTCCGAAGTTTAAATTCTGCATGTGAATGCTTCTGAGGCTGATCCTTTGAATGTTAGCCCCAATAGCTGCTCTCATGGCAATGGAATCTTGTCCAACTGTGCTGTTGTTTGGAGTCTTCAGAGCTGACCTGGGATGAGCTTTCTGTGGTCAAAGGAAATGTTAACTAGAGGTGAGAGTCTTTCATGAGTCCTTTCCTGCACTGGAAAGGATTTGAACCAGAGGGACTCTGAACCTGATGACTAACACATCAGAGATGGGTAGAAATTAAGAAAACTGATCTTGGAGCTAAGCAAAAAACCCAGATGAGTGTTGCTTATTTGTTGTGGTCTAAAATGGGATAATTTGGGAAGCTGCAATAAAGGCTTGATGTTAGTAGTGTGAATGGCTGAAATAACCATGTTTCTTAGAGGAAGAATTGAAGTAATGAAAGGCACTGAAACTTGAGTCACTTGACTAATTGTAAGTCTTTTACCATCCCACGTGGAGCCACATGAGGTACGCTGGTCCTACATTTAGCATCTCATAAAAATGATGCTTTGTTTTCTGCATGCAATCAATACTTTTTGTGGCTATGCCATGGATTTTAAATGCCCAGCGTGGTAATTTTAACTTCCATATAGGTACACGACTACCTTACTCTAACTGTCTGTCATATTAACTGTGTAACCCACAGCTCTTGCTCACAGTGGCCTGTGAAATTCAGGCTCTACTCAGGCTTTATGCTACAGGTTCTTTGTTAACTGCAAGGGGAACAATCCTGTATCCATTCTGCTGAGCTGTAAATACCTGCAGGGAAGGGTGTTTTAATTGTAAATATTCACAGATCTTTTGCAAAAATCTCTTCTGACTGGAAGTGTGCTGTAAAATAGTGAATAATATTGAGGGTTATAATGCACGATCATTGGAGAATGTTACTTATTCAGTATGCTTTTATGCATGTTAACTAACCCTTGTGACGATGTGTGGAGGTGTGTGTGTAAGGTGGCTACAGCGCTGGAGTATTTAGCAATGACATCTGGGAAGTTTCAGTATCTATGTGGATGGCTCTGACCTGAAAGAGTGGTGCAAAGGGGAGCTTCATAGTCTCCCCAGCTGTGTGTTATGTACTTGTATAATCCCTCTCCATCCTCCCTGCTGTTCAAACAGTAATTCCTCAGCCGGGAAGCCACCTACTCTGCTGTACACAAGGCACGGTAAATCGCAGCAGCAGCCTCATGAACACTAGTGCTGGCCTCTCTGGGAATGGGGGGAAATTAAAAATACAGGAATTAAGGAGTGATTGAGATGGGATTGGCAAGGTGGTGGCTGCTGTCAAGCCCTTTGTCATAGTGCTGCTGATATTGGTTGTTTAGGTCCTCAAAGAGGTCTGTGCATTCCAGCTGGGTCACTGTGCCTGTTCTTAAGGGAAGCTGGCTCTGCTGAGGCTCTCAGTCACTGTGGTGCCAGCGTGGCCCCCCAGCTTGCACGGGTTTGTGTGGTGGTGAGGGTAACAGGATAAAAGGAGCAGCAGGGTTTTTGCAGGACAGAGGGCACATGACAGCTGCTGCTGTACAGAGAGTAAAAGCAAGGCTGAAGCTGGCTGGGAGAGCAAGACAGGAGCGATGGGAGAGGTGATGGACTGAGAAGCAGCTGTGGAGGGCAGCTGGCGGAGGTGCAGCAGGTTGCCAGTGTGCACGACTACGTGTACTGCTGCAGACCTGGGTCAGAGCTTTAGCCCTGGGAAATACTATAAATCGATTTTGAACTGGCATAGGTCTTTGCTCCTGGTCTTTGCGACTGACTAGCTTGACTTCATCCTGAAGATCTGCTAACAGCATTGGTTTGGGTTCCCAAGGTAGAGCCTGCCCCTCCAGCAATCCTGCACCCTGGGATTTGCTGGGCTGGTGGGTCAGCAGTTACAGCAATCTGTCTGGAAGAGGAGAGAGGATGAAGGCTGCTTAAATTAGTGATTACAAATACTGAATTAAATCCACTTGCAGGGAGTCACTGACTCATGAAGCCATTAACCTGCAATTGTGACTTCTGTGAATACTTCAGCTGGTCACTGAAGGACTCCTGGTATTTTTTTTTTTTTGCTGGTTTGATTGTATGACTACTTTTGCTGCATGGTTATATGAAAGTAGTGAACAAATAATGGATAATGGATAATACGTGTGGCCATACACAAACACTCTCTGACAGCAAAACCCAAATGTCTTAGAAGAATCACTGAAAATGGGAACTATCTAGTATCGCTTGAGAAAATCCCGATCACTAGTTGCAGTTTGGTTTGGAAGGAAAAATCATAGAATAACCAGGTTGGAAGAGACCCACTGGATCATTGAGTCCAACCACTCCTGTCAAACACTAAACCATGTCCCTTAACACCTCATCCACCCGTGCCTTAAACACCTCCAGGGAAGGTGAATCAACCACCTCCCTGGGCAGCCTCTGCCAGTGCCCAATGACATTTTCTGTGAAAAATTTTTTCCAAATGTCCAGCCTAAACTTCCCCTGGTGGAGCTTGAGGCCATTCCCTCTCGTCCTGTCCCCTGTCACTTGGGAGAAGAGGCCAGCTCCATCCTCCCCACAACCTCCTTTCAGGTAGTTATAGAGAGCAATGAGGTCTCCTTGTTCTAAACAAGTAGCTTTGGACAACTTCTTTTTCATGAAACCCAGATTTCAACATCTGTGATACGCTAGGATGACTTGATATCTGGCTCCTCCTGACAAACAGGTGAACGTGGCCCCAGCAGGGAGATCTGGATTGATTGAGGGAATGGCCTCAAGCTCTGCCAGGGGAGGTTCAGGCTGAATATTAGGAAAAAATTTTTCACAGAAAGGGTCACTGGGCACTGGCAGAGGCTGCCCAGGGTGGGGGGTGAGTCACCTTCCCTGGAGGGGTTTAAGGCACAGGTGGATGAGATGCTGAGGGACATGGGTTAGTGATTGATGGGAATGGTTGGACTCGATGATCCAGTGGGTCTCTTCCAACCTGGTTATTCTATGATTCTATGATCTGAATAAAGGTGACATCCAGAGCCTGCATCCTTTCCCCAGAGCTATTCCCTTGCCCTTAGTGCCCTTCAGAACTCACGCTGGAATGAGATCACTGCTTTTTCCTGACAAAGCCAGGCTCTGCAGCCGGTTTGGCTTCTGGGAGGGACTGGCTATGTTTGTGAAGCCAGCGTTAAAGCATGAAACTGGCTGAAGGATGCGGGGTCACAGAATCACCAGGTTGGAAGAGACCCACTGGATCGTTGAGTCCAACCATTCCCATCAATCACTAACCCATGTCCCTCAGCGCCTCGTCCACCCGTCCCTTAAACCCCTCCAGGGAAGGGGACTCAACCCCCTCCCTGGGCAGCTGGTCCAGTGCCCAATGACCCTTTCTCTGAAAAATTTTTTCCTGATGTCCAGCCTGACCCTCCCCTGGTGGAGCTTGAGGCCATTCCCTCTCGTCCTGTCGGTGTTCGGTGGAGCAGGAGGAGGGGCCGGTGCGGCGGGTGGCGAGCGCAGCGCTGGGATCGGTCGCCACCCGGCGGTGTTCGCTGGCCAGGGCAGCGGGGCCGGGATTCCTGGGCTCATCCCGACCCCCCGCCTCTCCCACAGCCGTGCTCTGTGCGCTAAGACCTGCTGCTGCTTTCAGCTTTTGGGCCTTTTAAGGTTTTCTTTCTAAATAGGGAGAGGAGAGCATGAAGAGCTGTTCAGAAAAGATGATTTTTACAACGTGGAGTTTGGACTCACATTTCAGTCTGTTTTCTCTGTACAGCCCCAGTTGCATCAAAGTTGTTTGTAGTGGTTGGACATGCACAGAATCATAGAATCGTGGAATGATTTGGGTTGGAAAGGACCTCAAAGCCCATCCAGCTCCATCCCCTGCCATGGGCAGGGACACCTCCCACTGGATCAGGGGCTCCCAGCCCCATCCAGCCTCGCCTGGAACCCCTCCAGGGATGGGGCAGCCACCCCTGCTCTGGGCAGCCTGGGCCAGGGCCTCCCCACCCTCACAGGGAAACATTTCTGCCTAAGATCTCATCTCAATCTCCCCTCTTTCAGCTCAAACATATTGCCCCTTGTCCTGTCCTTGCACTCTTTGATCAAGAGCCCATCCCCAGCTTTCCTGTAGATCCCCTTTAAGTACTGGAATATCTGCAGCACAGGAGGTTTTCTGCGTGTTGGAGCAGGAGCTACTACATGATTCCTCCTTTAGAACCTTTCCATTTAAGAACGTGCTGGTTTGTAGAGGGCATTGCGGGTCAGGCTGTGAGCTCGACCAGGCTGCCAGAAGAGCTCCTTGAACTTTTAGCAGTCCAGCTGTTCCTAACTTTCCAAAGAACCTGATCTGCCTTGGGTTTTTTTTCAGATGTGTTTCCCTGTTAAACTCTGCCTTGTTTTGTTCTGGTAACTGCATTTCAGAGTGCTGCCTTTCAGGTAGAGGTTCCTTTTCAACGAAGAATGGAAGAATCACAGAGATTTTTGTTCAGCCTGGAGAAGAGGAGGCTGAGGGGAGACCTCATTGCTCTCTACAACTACCTGAGGGGAGGTTGTGGAGAGGAGGGAGCTGGCCTCTTCTCCCAAGTGACAGGGGACAGGACGAGAGGGAATGGCCTCAAGCTCTGCCAGGGGAGGTTCAGGCTGGACATTAGGAAAAGATTTTTCACAGAAAGGGTCATTGGGCACTGGCAGAGGCTACCCAGGGAGGGGGTTGAGTCCCCTTCCCTGGAGGGGGTTAAGGGACGGGTGGATGAGATGCTGAGGGACATGGTTTAGTGATTGATAGGGATGGTTGGACTCAGTGATCCGGTGGGTCTTTTCCAACCTAGTGACTCTATTATTCTATGATTCTGTGATTTTTGATTGATTTTGGCATTGGTGAAGGGGTTACTAGAATGAATTAAAGTCTTGTGGGAAAGCAGGTGGGGACAACCCCTTTGTGAAACAAGTGGAAGGAAATAATGTTTTTCCCTTTTCTTTCATGTTCAGGCAGGAACAAACTCAGGAAGCTGAGAGAGGCCACTGATCCATGGGTTTTTATTGCTCATAAGAGTGTTGCTGGTTTTGTTTTCTTTTCCTTTTGCTGTTTTAGTTTCTGTTATGGTTTTTCTATGGTCTTGGTTTAGGCTAAATCATCCACTTTGACCTGATGAGACTCTTACTCAGTTACTGGTTAGACTTGACAACTTCTGCTATGGTAAAATTGTGGTAGTTTCTTAAACAAGAATGATACCACCTTGGCGATCTCTTTCATTTCAGGAAGCGTGTGAAGGTAAAAGCACAAGAGTTTCATTTCTTACTCCCTCAAGCTTGAAACAATTATTAAAAAAAGTAGGAAAGGAGATTAGGTCAGGAAAGATAGCAATTATTCTTTTTTTCTGTCCTAGCCCCCACCTGAATAGAACGGAAATAAGCCTAACAGCTTATCTGTGCTGTGTGTGTGTGTTTGCTACCACCATGAACATTTCCCCCACATGTGATGTGTGTCTAGAATGAAAACATTTGAAATAAATGGCTGTGGGTGGAACTGTATCCCCAGCTCCTTGCTCCCCTGACCCATCTGGGAAGTGTAGCGCTGTGCCAGGTGCTACTATTGAACAGCTTTTCCCTGGGCTTTGATTGGTATCACGGATCCTGATCCCAAGTTTTTATTTATAAAAATTTCTAATGGGATGCGAGTAAAAACCTTTATTAAATGGCATGAGCTTTCATGTCTGAATGTAATAAAGCAATATTTTATAGGGTTTTTTTAGGGATAAGAGTTGAAAATGCTTATTAATTAAACAAATAATGAAAACTTTTGTGAGAATCTCTGCTACAAGTCACAAGTAGCTGTTTAATCAAATTCTTTCTATGGAAAAATGCATTTCATTATAACATAATTAGCACATCTATTGTGTTTTTAATACAACTTGTGCTAAAGCGTGCTTGATCTGGAGTTTGCTCATGGCAATTAGCGGTGAAGGAATTGAACTTTTTTGCTCTATTCCAGGCTTTGTGAATTCTAAGTGCCGCATCTGGGGAAAATTGATGTAATTTTTTAAAGCACTAGAATAATCTTGGGAACATATTGGGGTAGTCTTTATTAGTAGTGAGAAGAATGGTAAGAAACTGTTCTATCTAACACTGCAAATTTAGGAGTAATTTTTCCTTACTGTCCGCATACACTGCTCTGTCATGTCCTGCCTGAATCCTGGGCTGTGAGGAAGAGGGTGTAAGTGTGGATCTGCTGGAGGGTCGGGAGGCTGCAAAGGGACCTGAACAGGCTGGAGTGCTGGGCTGAGACCAACGGCAGGAGGTTTAACAAGGCCAAATGCCGGGTCCTGCACTTGGGGCACAACAACCCTAAGCAGAGGTACAGACTAGGAGAAGCCTGGCTGGAAAGCTGCCAGGAGGAGAAGGACCTGGGGGTGTTGGTTGACAGCGACTGAACATGAGCCAGCAGGGGCCCAGGTGGCCAAGAAGGCCAATGGCATCTTGGCTTGGATCAGAAACATTGTGACCAGCAGGTCCAGGGAGGTTATTCTCCCTCTGTACTCAGCACTGGTGAGACCAAACCTCGAATCCTGTGTTCAGTTCTGGGCCCCTCACCACAAGAAGGATGTTGAGGCTCTGGAGCGAGTCCAGAGAAGAGCAACCAAGCTGGTGGAGGAGCTGGAGAACAAATCTTATGAGGAGTGACTGCAAGAGCTGGGGTTGTTTAGCCTGGAGAAGAGGAGGCTGAGGGGAGACCTTATTACTCTCGACAACTACCTGAAGGGAGGTTGTGGAGAGGAGGGAGCTGGGCTCTTCTCCCAAGTGACAGGGGACAGGATGAGAGGGAATGGCCTCAAGCTCCGCCAGGGGAGATTTAGGCTGGACATCAGGAAAAGATTCTTCACGGAGAGGGTGGTTAGGCATTGGAACAGGCTGCCCAGGGAGGTGGTTGACTAACGGACCCTGGAGGTGTTTAAGGTGAGGGTGGATGAGGTACTTAGGGGCATGATTTAGGGATTGGTGGGAATGGTTGGACTCGATGATCCGGTGGGTCTCTTCCAACCTGGTTATTCTGTGATTCTGTGAAGCGGGAGCTTGGTGTGTACAGAGGAGTGATGCTGCTGGCCTGTGTCTGTAGCACTGATCAGAGGGGAATACAGCAACCTGGGGCTGAGTTGTACTGAGGACACCTTCTTCCTACCAAGATGATGCAGGCAGCTCACCTGAATGTGGGCTTCTCTCGCAGGAGGGGCACACACTGACCCGCTGAACTTTCTGTTCTTCTGTCTGTTCCTTACTGTGTGAGAGGGGGTCTTTTCAAGTAGGAAAAAAGGGCAGGGTCCCAGTAAACATGGTGGTTCCAAGTCACCCTGATGGCTGGCTGCTACATACCAAGCATCTGCTGAGTAGCAGAGTGTCTCCCGTGGCTCTGGCAGGTGTGAATCCTCCAAAGTCAGAGGGTTCAGTGGTACCAGCTGCTGGAACCAGACTGTGCTGCTGGGGTTTTTCCCCTTCTTGCCCCAGGAGCTTTACTGACAACTTTCCAGGGAGTGGGAGAAAACTGCTTTTACAGAAAGATGTTTGGTGACTTAGTGTTTCGTCTGAGTTCACTTGGAGTATAGATACTTGTGTTTTTATGGTTGAGTTCACTGTGGTACAACACCTGGTATTGTCTGCTATGTGAAACCCATTAACACATAGAAAATCAGATTTGAGATTAGCTTTTATGTAGTAAAAAAAAAATACAGTACAGGAATATAAAAAGAAACTATCCAGTGCAAACATCTTTATACAGTGGAAATTAATACAGTATTCCTTAAAATAGCTTTATAAAGCTTTATAAAACAGGCTTAAAAATAGCGATTACAGCTAATACGATCTGGGTGATTCTTACCAAAGTACTTTACTTACTACTCAAAATAATTTCGTAACTAACTTTACCTGTCAACAGCCTCTACTTTAGTTACTAATGAAAATTTATATTGTGAGTATTATTAGTTAGCATTCTTTACAATATACCAGCATGTGGAACCTCAATAGCACACACTAATCACTGGATTAAGCAAAACAGGAGGGAATGAACACATTATAAATAAAACGATGGTCGTGATCCCTAAATGTCCTCCTTTTACAGAGCACATGATCCAAAGCTGATTTGACCGATAGTCAGAATTCTACTAAGTTTTCCTTTAGCTCATATTTGATAATTGAAGTGATTTCATTACTGATGATAAGAGGCGTTAGTGTCCAGCTAAGTGTTGTACTGGACACCTTTTCGCAGCAGTGAGCAACTACTGTGAGACAATATTATAGTGCGTTGCTATTCCCTGCCAAGAAAGCATTTGGGGGAAAGGGAGCGTAAATTAGAGATGACATGAATTAAATGGAAAGCAAATTTGTGAGGTTCCACTCTACTGGTTTAGGAAAAAAAAAAAAAAGATTTAGTGTTATTTGGTTAGCTACCAAATTTAAATAATCAACTCAACTAAACTAATACATACAGCTCCAGCACAGATTCTGCAAAACTGAGTGTCTGTGTTCTGGGGCTCTGTTCCTGCTTAAGGCAACTGCAGTCGGCACTGCCAGAAGCCAGAGACAGCCCATTGTCCTGGGAGACCCGCTTTTTACAAGATGTATTTGGCTGGGTAACTCCCTGCATGAGAAGTTTCATTCTGTTCATTCTGTGGCTCTTCACAGGCGAGAAACTGAACACACACTTACCAGGGACAAGGTACTTGCAGTGCCAAAACCTTACTTACATTTGTGGTTCTTTTATGCAGACAAACGTGTAGGTGTGTAGCGTTCTGGTTTGGAAGGCTACAGTATTTTCCTAGGTGGAAAATATCCGTTTTACAGTACCTGCTTAGAAAAAAATCAAAACAGTTTCACAGTAATGAGGCCCTTCACTTGTTTGTCCCTGAAAAAATGCAATTGCTTTAATAATGTTGAATAAAAACCCTATTCAACCTCTTTAGAAATCTAGAGAGATTTACAGTATTGGAATCTTAACGTTCCCTTGATCTCCACATTTCCTGCCCTGCAGGAGATGTTCCATTGAGTAACACTGAGATCCTATTTACAGAAAGAAGAAACAATTTTGCTGCTAGCTAGAGCAAATTCTAGCGTGCCAGAAAGGTGCTCGAAATCATCACCAGGCTGTTACAACTGACAGATGAAACCAGATTGTGCATCTAAAAATCCTGTCTAATTTTGTCTTTAGTAAGACATATATGGAGCAGAAAACGATAAAACAAGAATAATTAATAGATTGGAAAGAAGGAAAAATCTTGCCTCTTTTTGAAAGTGATGGAGTAATTTCTAATACTAAGTGAGAGGCCATATGTTTCTCCTTTCCTCAGCTGGGTAAGCATAAGCGTGGAACATCAATAAAGATGTTACAGCAGGGCCAGGAAAACCAGCCGGCTGGAGATACAGGAGGTTATTCAAAACGTTCCCTCCCAATGCCCCCAGACCTTTCTTTTCCAGTGCGGATAATCCAAGGATCATGACCCTGACTATGTGTTTATGAAAACAGTATAGGAGTAGAGGAATGAAGGAACAACTGGGGACAAACTGCTGTTGAAGGAGAAGTGTCTGGACAGGGAGAGGGGCTGTGTCCTAGAAGACTTGAGCAGGTCTTCTGTCAGCAGTTTTGTGGAAAGAATGGAATGTTAGCAAGGATTGCAGTGCTGACAGAAGCTTGTGTTTGTTTTAAACCCTACTGCTGCCAGGTTTGTTTCATGTCTGTTTGAAATCCTACTGCGGCTTGGGTGAAGAGCTGTGAATTCTTCCATGGCCATGGGCAGGCTTGAGATGTCTGTCTGTAGCAGGAGGGAGAAAATTCATGGCTTACTTGAACTTAATACACAAAATCTTCATTTGGTTCTGATCCATACAACTCAGCTAACATCTTAAACCTTGGTCCCCAGTCATTTAGAAAGTCGTAATCAATATCTGAGTCTGAAGAGCCTGATCCCAAAGAGCTGAGAGATTCTGCAATGGACTCAGCACCTTCATAGCCGTAAATGTGAAGCGTATCATATGGCAGCAAATCCCTGTCATTGTCGGCTTCATCCTTCTTAACCTCAATCATCATTTCCATTTCTCCAGCACCAGAAGTTATATTTGCAGGAGGCTTTTGGACTTGTGCGTATGGAGAGGGAGCTGCTTCTGGCTTTATACCATTCTTGCGGACAGAGTTGAGTACAGACACATCATAGCTGGTTGTGTCCATTTCACCACCACCCTCTTCATCATAAGTGACAAGCTGCTCGTGAATCTCTGCCACGTTCCTCCCAAGACCGCTCAAATCTTTCTTGTGTCTCTTTCTTAGAAGAATGAGCAATGCGATTACTGCAAAGAGAACTTAGATGAGCATGTGTAAATAGAGAAGTAAGGGAGTAAAACAAGTCGCATTTCAGATATATAAAACAGTCTGAAGTGGGCTTTTTCTAGAGGGATTTTTTTTAATACAAATTTATTAAACAGCATTTTAGACTATTTTTTTAATAGGTGTAGGATTTGTATGTTCTCAAAGCAGTTTGGTCTGTACAGGAGTTGTACAACTGACTCTTAAACTGGAATCACAAATACAAATGCAGAGGGTTACAAGTTCCTTGAACCAACTACTGCTTTGAACTGGTAAAACTTTTAATGCCATGCATCAAATGCTGCTTATGTGGCAATTGTGAAGAAGGCCTCTTCTCAAGAGAGAAGGATGTTGCCCCTTCTGATGGGTTCCAAGCGCAGCAAATAGGTACTGGACTGCTGATTTGTTGCAGTTTTATTCATGTATGTTCGTTCAATTTTACTGTTTAAAGGGTTTTCAGACTAGTTCAGTCTTTGGAAACAGGAATCCCTGTGTTACTGCCCAAACACAAATTTCCTGTTTTATAGCCTCATGTGAGCCTAGTAACAGTAAATCAAGTATATTATGCGTACGTGCAATAGCCTTTCCAGTGACTCAGCCTTTCCAAGAGAGTGAACAGCTTTGTAGCTGAGGTTATGTTAACAGGCCAGAGAGAAGGAGCAAATGGGATGAGTCACATAGTTCCAGTATTTCTGCCTTTGTGGCCATTAAATAACCACAAAGGTTTTGTAGACATCAGTTAAGAAAAAAACAAAACAAAGAAATCCCCACACTTTAAGCCAGAGAATGTGACAAAAGTCAAATACTTACTGATGATTGTGAAGATACAGATGAAAATTGCCACCAGTGCTTGTACGCTAACTCCAACTTGCTTAGCTCTTTCCTCACAGAAAGTGAAGTTGCCTTTTTCATTACACTTGCAGACACTGATGACAAGTGTGTTTGTGCTGCTGAGCTCAGGATCGCCATTGTCTGAGATGATGACAGGCAGGTAGTGGATTTTGGCAAGTTCACGATTGAACTGTCCGTATTTGACAGTGATATTAGCTGTGTTATCTGGAAGAAGTAAGGACATCTAATTAAGTGATAATCTCTACCAGATTTTCCTTATAGATTATCAGTCACTTGGTGCATCTTCCCTTTAGACAGAGCCGGCCTTTAGGGAACCGAGTGAAACTTGGGTGGCCACAAACAGCTTTTTTTATTTTTTTCCCAGTAAGCTAAGACTTTAAAAATAAATAGTTATTTAGCTCAGCTAGACCAATCATAGCTCACTCCTCCAGCTTTTCGCCCCATTGTCCTAGTGTCTCCCGTTTGTTAGCTGAGAAAACGCATTGCAGGGATACTCTACCGTAGTTCTCCACTAAGGAGAAGTTGCTGTCTTCTGTGGCCAGGGAGAACCTGAAGAAACCTCTAGGTGATATTTCATCCTTGTCAGTAGCTGAAATCCTGATGATCACCTACAGAGATGGAAGAGGTCGTAATTTTCAGTATGCATTGTCTCCAGCGCTAAAAGTGCTTACAGTGTTTAAGTTAAAACTAGGCTGTCTACCCTGTACAACACTTCAGTAAGGGGCAGGATGAGGGTATCTTGTGATGCTCCTCTTCAAGTTCTTTCAAGGCAGGTAATTTCCTTGTAGCTCTTCTAAAAGAGCAGTCTTGCCCCTTCGTTCACAGTGGGAAACAAAAGAGGAAATCTTGTGTAATTAAAGCATATAAAAGGTTTGTGCTCAAAGGTGTATGACTCAGTTAAACACCTGAGATGGCTGTTGAGTTCTCGAGTGTTCAGCTTCCTTGTAAGTATGGCTCTCGTTCACTGAATGTCACGGAGACTGCTGCTCCTACGTGACGTACTTGTTATTGAAAACCTCAGCCTGAGGTGGGTGTAGAAGACATAAAAAATGTTTATGTTTGTGTCCCAAAGGTATTTTAAAAATTAAATTAAAGGTGAAATAATACTTTATGTGTTCTAAGAGATTACATCAAGGAGTCTGGTCTGTAACAAAGTCTCTTAATTAAACAAGCATTATAGGTATGGGCTGAATACTTTTGTCTGAAGCCAAATGTCTAACAACACAAGCCGCAAGGATTTTTGTGCATGCAGATACTTGCACTCTGATCAATACTACAATTATGTTATATGTGGCAATGTTTCTCTCAGGATTTTGAATGGTTTCATTCTCCATCTCATGTATGAACATCTATGTGATAAAATAGAATCGCTATTTTTTGTTCTACAAAGCAGGGCTGTACTTCATGGATCAGCACTAATGCACACACATGCTTAAAGGCCTGAAGGGAGAGGAACTGCACTGCCCCTGAACAGAAGCAGGTAAAAGTCAATATTTCAGTTGCATGAAGTCTCAAGGAGGCATTTCTGACCACTAATGTTTTGGGAATCAGTGAAATGATCAGTGCTTGAGTGTGAAAACTGAGACCAACTTTTAATAAAGGACATCTTTAGCTTGAGCTTGCAAGTGGACAATTATGTTTTCAGGGAAAAACTCTCCCTCCTGTCTTACCTTTCCTGGTGCTGCATTTTCACACACTCTAGGTTCCTCAGGATAAACAAGTTCTGGAGCGTTATCATTTTCATCTGTCACTATCACGTGAACTTGGGCATGTGATTCTCTGTCAGAAAGACGGCCTGAAAAGACAACAACAACACTGAATCACAGTGCTGTCTACCTCCCCTTTCCATTCTTTGCATCCACCTCTGTGCCTCCTGCGTGATGAATGTGGAGAGTTTCTAGCTCCATCATTCATTTAAACATTTCCTTAGGCAGACTCACGTATTTCCCTAAAAATTCTCCTGTTGGGATAAATCACCAAGGATCTACAAGGAAGAAAATGATAATTGCTTATGGCTTCCTGAGTCTTCACGCTGAGTGTCTATGGTGTCCAGCACTGTCCTCTGGCTCTGAGGCAGCAGGCACAGAACAGACTGTGTCTGTATTATTAAATACCTTTCACCCTCAGCAAAGCCTGGCCTGCCCCAAGTCGATGTTGGGACTGGCCGCTGGCCAGCCCTGCGTCTTGGACCCAAGCAGAGCTACGTGGACATGCCTGTGCCATGATGCTCCCTGGGGAGCAAGGGGATGATGCTGGCTGGGATGTTTCTGCTCTAGTCACAGGTTTGTTCACATTTCCCAAGCTGCTTCCTCTCCTCATGTCCTTTTTATTCTTTGTAACAAATGGGATGCAGTTTCCTAATAGTTTAAGGCAAAATCTTGAAGCTGTATTTGACCTCTTTGTGGGTACGCAGTTGGTTTGCAAGCTTCCCTGTCATTGGTAGCTTAGAGGAAACAGGCAGTCAGATTGCGGCTTTCCTTTCTGATAAGCCTCTGTCCTGCAGTACTTGGATTTCTTTGAAATAGGGAAGTGAATATCACTTACCATCCTCAAGGATTTCCTGAGCTGCGACAGTGATGTTGTATGAGGAACTGAATTCTCTGTCCAGGGGCTTGGGAAGTTGAATAATTCCAGTATCGGATACCCTAATATAGTCTCCACTAGGACTAGCTCTTCGTCGAATAAATCTGGTTTTTGTTTAAAAGAGAGATGTCAGTGCAAGGGTGATAATATTATGTTTCACCTCGGTTCTTCATAGTGGAAGGTCACAGGGTTCCTGTTTGACAAACTACATTAATACCTGGACCAAATGGTCTCAGATTATTGCCTTAAAATTAAGCAAACTGTAAGACTGAAATGTATCTGTCAGAAAAGTTGCTGAATGTTATCTTTTGCTGTTTCAGAAGTCTATTTTCTTTTCAAAGCACATGCACGAGAGTTATTACAATAAAAAAATTAACAATAAATTATAACTGTGTAAAGATATCCAGGATTATGTGTTTCCTCATGAATGTACAAATATTTTATCAGTAAGTTTATGCTGTAATTACATGGGTAAATGTAATTTCTGTTCATATTTGTTGGTTACCATATATGTCCATGGCTGCAGGGCAGGAAAAGAAAAATTGGAATTTTTTTTGTCATACAGATTCTGAAAATAGGGCCAAAGTCTTAGTTCTCAGTGAAATTCTTGGAATCATTAAGGAATTCTCCACTGTAAGAAAGAATTATTAAAGCTGGTGTCGTGTTACCTGATTTTCCGTTTAGCTGCATCAGGGTCGTGTGCCCAAACTGAACCAAGAGTTCTTATTTCTGGGTCATTTTCCCTTACTTTAAATTCATATGGCAGTTTAGTGAAGACAGGAGGCTCATCGACGTCGGTGACTTCAATGGTCACTGCTGAAATGCTTTTAGAGCCCCCGGATTTAAAATAACGAAGATTGACTGTGGGATCTGTTGCTTCAATGTCAAACCTGTATTCTGCTACTTTTTCAAAGTCCAGGGGCTACAAAAAAAGGCACACAGAGATGTCTAAGTAAACTTTGCATTAGCTATCTATGTAAATTTAAGCCCATTGCTAATTCATGTTTGGAGCTATTGCTAAATAGTATCTCAGCTGGACTATTGGGAGAGCATTCCCAAATCGAACATCTCCTTCATAAATCGAGTGGCTGGAGGAAGTTCTGGCTTTGAACAGATTCATCCAGTATTCTAAGTTCAGTAAGTATTTCTCAGTTTAAATAACTTTATAATTCTATAGCTCCAAAACTTGTCTAGTTCCTTTTTCTCAAAGACTGGAGACCAAATTCCCCTCTTCTTGGCTGGCCTTTATGTTCTGGAGTCACTCAAGGCAGACTTCATAGCTGTGCTGACTGATAGCCGGTGAGTTTAGTGATAAACAACATCCACTTCCTTGTTTTTTCCCCATCGATTGAAATTATAAAAGGAATCCTACAATGGAAGGAAGGTCAGGAGCCAGGGCAGTAAGAAATGCCCAAGCTTTTTCTCATTTCAAACTGTGGGTCCCTTTGCACTATGGCCTGAGATTATAAAAGCTCTGTGAAATACACTGGAGTTAATGGTGAGGACTATTGTTTTTCTCTTTGAGTCAGCATGGCAAACGCTTATCTCGCAGTTACTTATCTCACACGGCTGCATATTTAAAATTCTGACATGCGCATGGTTGAAAAGCCTGTTGAAAAGCAGTGTAGGGAGTGATCTTTGCCAATTGCATGTTAAAAGGTGAGCTGATTTCAAATCACCCAGTGTGTGTATGTGTGGGGTCCCTTACTGCTCCTCCTCTTGGCATGAGCTGCAGGATGCATTCCTCAGGTCCTGGGGAGACTAGGGGAGCTGCATTTGGAGAGGGAAAGCTGCTCACATCAAGTGTGACCACAGCTGGAGACTTTCCTGCCAGCCTTGGAATGCTTGGTACTTTTTTCCCTTAAAGTTTTCTCTTCTTCTAAATGGCATTTCTAGTCTTAACAGTTACAGAAAGGTGTTTGGAAATGAAAAACACATTACTGTCAATCTGAGGATTACAGGAGGTAATTTATAGTCCTCACTTCTCTTTTGTTTTTTTTTTTTTAACTGCGAGTCAGTGAAATCAATGAATTCTTGGCGGAGCAGTGCTCTGCATAGTGCAGGAGTGTCCCTTGGTGCAAATCAAGTAGGATTGAGTATTAGAAGACAAAGCAAATCATACTGAAGGCTTTGGAAAGTCTGAGCCCTCTTAAAGACTTATAAGGAATTAGTAGGGGAGCTCCGAGAACACCTGGAGGAAAGTAAGGGAGCTGTGGCTCGGACTGGAGCAAGTGTCCAACTATAGAGAGCACTTTTAGAAGCATGCTCAGGTGGACTTGTTCACATTTTCTGCTTTAATTTCACTTGGGCTGCAGAACAGAAAGATTCTTTGACTCTGTTGGTTGGTTCAGCTCTTAAAATCACTGACTCTTTGAAGCATCCAAGTATCTGAAGTTTGAGAAGAGCCCAAAGTGAGTAATCTGAATATCTGACATAGTCCCCATAGCACCCTGCAGTCATACTGGATTTTCCCGGGACTGGCCATTGATATGGGCTGGTAAATCCCCATGTCTCCTTCCTACAGAGCCCACACAACAGGGATGTCAGCATCAATGTTTTTCACACTGACTTCCTTGCATTCCCATTTTTTCCTGTGGCCAGTCCCAAACTGAATCCAGCACTTGTAACACATGGAAAAACAAAATAATCATCTCTGTTACTGAGAAAAGTACCTTCTTTGGCCTAATGATTCCTTCATTTGTGTATGGATTCGCTACAATTTCGAAGGTGTCCCTGTAATCTCCTCTGACAAAACTGTATTTCGTATTTCTGTGCTGTGGTTCATCAATATCTTCTACTTTGACTCTCCCAACTTCTCCTCCTACCGAAATGTTTTCAGGAACTTTAAAGTGAAATGATGCTGTTAAAAAAAAAACACAACAAAACCACAAAGAGTGCATGTAGGGAAGTTAGAACTTAGTTAAAATTGTTCTTAATTTATAGATGTACAGAAAAATATTTCATATTAGCATTGTTTATCTCTACAGGCAGCACCTTGATGTATTTTTTTATAATAGTATAATTAATTCTTAAAATTGTCAAGCTCTTGTACAATGTGTTGAAAATAATGCCGTTTTTTATTTTCTCTGCTAAGTTTGTGTCACCCAGGAAATCATAGAATCATAGAATCACCAGGTTGGAAGAGACCCATTCCTATCAACCATTCCTATCAAATACTAAACCATGTCCCTTCAGCGCCTTGTCCACCCATGCCGACAAAGGCTGGATGTGTTGGAAAACATGCAGCTAAGGCTGAGATACAGATGACCTGCTGAAAGCATAACGTTCTTTCATTCACTTTTAAGAAAAATTGAATCATGATGAACTTGGACATAAATCTGTTATAATCGTGTCAACCCTTCGTTTCCAAATGACGCTGGAGTTATACTTACAGTGTTTGAATACTGGGAAGTTGTCGTTGATGTCAGTTAAAGTGATGGTGACGGTCGCTGTGCTTGAATCTCCAGAAAAGCCTGGAGCATCTTTTGCTTTAACAATAACCTCATAAGTTGATTGAGTCTCTCTGTCTAGATCAGCCCTTGCTGTAGAAATCATACCTTTGAAAAAGTAACATTAAATGTGATTAGATTTTGCTACATCTCTTAACATCTCTCAGTATCAGTTTTTGCCTTATGCCACACATTTGCATTCAAGTAGTGTTTTTACAGTGGTGTTTTACTAAGGCTAGAAATGTTAAAAATCTTTCTGTGTGATAGCATGTTTGGGAGATTTTGTACAATACTTTCCTTTAAACTCATCTTTGCTGCTTAGAAGCTGCCTAACAATGTCTAAACTTGGTCACTAAAGCTACTGGAGGATTTGTCTGAGCACCTCTTTATGAGTTGTTTGCTCCAGAGGACCAGTGTGGTTGCAAGAGGTACTGGTGGTATTTTTAAAACCGGGTGGAATCTAAACAAGAAAGTTCAGAAATGCAAAGGGCTGAGGTATTGAATGCTGCTTCAGAATTTCCCTTTTCCTGATTGGTCGAAGGAATGATATCTATGCTAAACTGAAAGCATGAACTTATATTGGCTCCTAGATAGTCTCTTCATCAGTGGGAGAAAATGATCTTTTATTTTCTCATTTAGTTCATGGCACCTGATATCCCAACTTTATTAGTTCATTTCCAGGTGCAGGCGGCAGCATTGTGTGAGTGTGAATGAAAAATCTTTCTAAATTATGGTTAAAATTATATTTTTGAATTATTATCTCCTTGCCCAGAATGAAGAAAGCTTAAAACTGCTTTTTCTTCAAGGTGTAAGGTAAGGACAAAGTGCAAGGACATTTGCGTATCTGACCTACCAGAATCATCAATTGTGAAGTATTCATCTCCTTTGATGACTTGGTAGGTTACTGTGGCGTGACCTGTAACTGTTGGGTCATCAGCATCTACAGCTGTCACTTTGGTGACCGGAGTTCCTAGAAAAGGATTTACAAACCAAATATTTAGTATCAAATGTGCTTTTTCATGAGAGACGTGAAGGGAAACGAGCGATGGAAGAACATACCTACTGGTGACATTTCTGGGACAGATCCATTGAATACCTTTTGTACAAAGACAGGGGCGTTGTCATTGATATCATAGACCTTGATAATGAATTTAGATGGAGGTTCCAGCGACTGGTTGTTTCTTCTGTCGATAATGAGAGCAGTCAGTTCGTACTCAGCCTTCTTTTCTCTGTCTAGTCTCTCAAATGCATATACATCACCACTCGTCTCTTCCACTTTAAAAATGGTGTTGGCATATTCGCCTTCAATGATATACTTGGCATTGCTGTTCCTCACACTGGATGTGATCTAGAAGAAAGGTACAATTCAAAGAGATACAAGTAGGCTTTGGCATCCAAATGCAACACAGTTTCTACCAGAAGATACACAAAATCAGGGCTTCTTTAGGTTTGAAAGCAGAATGGCCTTCAAGACCTTTACTGTCAGCTGGAGCATTATCAAGCAAACAGCACCACAGCAGCTCCAGCCATGCAGGGTTATAGAACGAAACTTGTCTCCAGACTAAGGCTTGCTTGCTTGTATATCAAGAAACTTACTTTTTTTTAGACTGTGTCTCATATTTCCTAAAATTGTTCCTGCAGTTAACACACACAAATCATCAACCTCATTATGTCTGAAATAACACGTGCTACCATGTTGATGAAAGCTGCTTTTGTTTGCAAGGAACCTCCTGAAGTTAGCAGAGATTTTGCTTAGATTTCCCAGAATTACAGAATCAAGAATTCACAGTCCCTGGAATTATTCAGCATTAGTCTCTGTTACTTAGCAGAATTCCTGCAACAGCTCTCAGCTTGCTTGTGTTCAGTCGCATGCAGTTACTTCATAGTCACAGGCCCATTCTGTGACACTGAGGCTAAATTTATTCCCTGTAGATTTTAAAATTTAAGATCATGTGCAATGAAGAAGGGATGGGGTAGAACCAATTAACAGTAATCAGTTATTAGAATATAATGTAATCCGATCCCAAATGATTTTTTCACATTATTTGACCTGGAGATAACTTGACGATTCTTCCTTTTCTGTACCTTTACCCATCTTAGGCCACTGACAGAAGGTTTAAACCACAATTTTCTGTGCACTCTATCAGCATTCTTATTTCAGCAAGCTATTCTAAATAATCACTTGGTTTGACCAAGAATTTGTAGTCTTTTGTTACTGATGTTATCAGAAATTGCAGCTGTTTGGGCTTCAGCATTTGATTGATCCTCTAGTTGTCATTTGCTGTTGAACATTCTTTCATTTGTATTTGCTGTTTTGAAACGTATCATTAAAGTTTTCTTCCCTCATTTTACATAGTTAATGCTGCTTCTGGCCGCTGACAAATAATTCACAGCTCTGGGATGTAACATGAGAAATAACTTCACTCTGGTCTAAAAGACAGTATAGACTGTGCCTTTTTCCACTCTTTTTATTTACCTACCCAGTGTAAGAGGTATAGACTTCCAAGACTGCCTTTTTTTAAAACTGAGGATGAACACATAAAGGATAAGTAAAAGATAAAATCACGCTGTGTCAGCACATTCCTGCAGCTGTCGCTCAGTTCTGCCACGCTGCTCCTGTGGCCTTTCTGAAGGGCTTATCAAGTGTTTAATCCTGCAAACGCAAGGCACTGAACACAGGCACTGCAAAAGCAATCAGCAGCTTTCCACTGCTGAAAGACCACCGAGCGCAGTACAAAGTGAATTACTCTTATTAAGAAGAGCTCCAGGAATAGAGATGAGCTCCTCAGTCTGCTGCTGAATTGGTCTGAAATGAAGCAGAGGTACCCTGTGCTACTGGGTACCCCACAGTCTCTTTTCTCTCTCTCTCCTGCCTTCACCAGTGAGCAGCACTGATCCAGAAAGGTCTGGTTCACTTTGCTGAGACAGTCTTGACAGGTGCCGGTTGTTGTACGTGGGAAGGAAACCTACAACTGCGTTTATCTGAAAAGTGTCAGAGTAGTTCAGTGTGACAGACTAGATTGGAAGAACTTTGTCTGGGCTATACACAAATCATACGGTTTTGTGAGTGCTGCCCTGGAGAAAGTGAGTTTGCAAGCAGCTCAGTGCTTGTTATTATTTGTAAAAATTATTTTCTTAAACTTTCTGAAACACATATTTTTGATTGTGTAACAGTATTCCAGAATATAGCATTTTGGTTTTGTTTCCGAGCTGTATGGGTATTAATGCATATTTTTTTATTAGCTGATCTCCTAGGTTTTTGAAAGAATCTTGAGCTGCTAGAAAAATATTGACGTAGATGAACCAGCAGACTTCCTTCCTAACTGTGTACCTGTATGCAATCCCATTGTTTTTTTGCTGCAGATGCACCGTGCTTGCTGGTCTCTAAAATTTATTTGTATTCTTCAGAAGAATTAGAATGTCTTTTAGATTATTCTTGATTTATTCTGCCTCCAGAATTGTCAGATTTTAACAGATTACTGTGTGGGTATTAAGTCCCATTCCTGTTTCCTTTTTTTCTGTCCTGTTCAGCCTCGACTGCAAACAAGCAATACTTTTCAAGATACTCATTTGCTGTCTGCATTTCTAACTAATCATTGCTAACAGAATGCTGTTTACCTTGCCAACATGGTGCGGTAATGGGGTATCAATCTCCTCTTTGATGTGCATTTGGTTCCATATCCAGTCTCTCTTCAGTCGTTTATGATTGGCATTGTTTGAAGAAAAGTTTTGGTTTGTTTTCTGCCTTTCTTTGTCAGCAAATGCTGGAGCCAAGGACACCAAGAAAAGTAGAATAAGGTGGTTCATCTTCTGGAACCTAGAAAGTAATGTAAAATATGAAAACTATGTAAATAGAATCAGAATCAGACGAATAAGAGAAAGCCTACATAGAAGTGCAATGGACTTTTCTTCCATAGGGAATTTGATTAGTTTCTGTATTTCTTTTCACCTGCCATAGAATCAAAATTTGAACTACCAGACTTCTTTCTGCCATGAAGGAGATTTAACTAGGTGATATCACAGCTGTAAACCCAGCAAAACTGTTTCAGTGAAATAAAAATGTGCAGGTTTTGAAAGCTAATATAAAAGCCAGCATCCACTTGAGCTCCCTAGTTAGTCTGCAGAGGGTATTTGGTAATGAAGATCACCCGTTGTGCATCTCAGGAGGTGTAGCCTGACTGCAGAGCGCAGCTCCTGGCGAGTCCCAAGGGAAGCAACACCAAAGCTGAAGGAGATCAGTTTATGTTAAAATCCACTTGAAATAAACACAAATGCAATGTTTTGGCTCCCCCTGACACAAAATATACTGTAGTCAATATCTTCAAATGGAATATATTGATTTAGAATAAAATCTGTTTTTTTAATGGAAAAAAAAGATTCATGTGAACTTTTCAATCAATTACAAGTATTATTTTGCTCAGAGAGCTCATTTATTGATTTAGTTCCTTGTCTTTTGAAACATTTGAAGACATATGTAAGATTTCTTTATCCCCTATTCTCAGGTTTTACTACCTACGTAATGATAACGTTTGAAATTATTCTCAGGTGAAACCAGATTTTTGCATCGTATGTTAATATTGGCAAACTTTAGGTCTGACTTTCATATCAGATTGAGAAGTTACTTTAATGTGGCAAAGCTGATTAATTTTCTTACTAAATTCTCCCTTCCCAATGTAAAGGACTATCAGGGAACTTTAACACTCAAATAATCAGATTTTAAATTACACACAAATTACTTTCCATTAGCTTTTAGCAGCTGTCAGCCTGCACATCAAAAATAAAACTGTTAATTGTGATCGAGAAGTTGACATTGCACAGGTTGCTCAATATGAGAGAAAATGAATATTTTCAGCAGGTAGGTGCTGAGACGTTTCCAAAATTACTCTTTGGTAACCAGGCAATCAGTGTTATCCCGTGGTGCAGCAGCATCGTCAGGAAAAAGATTTTATTTACCATGAAATTCTGCTTCTCTGTATTTTCCTCTCTTGTACATTGCTGTACATAAGCTGAGGAACATTCTTTTTCCTTTGTAATTGTGTAGGAAATGACCAGATAAGGTGTCTTTGAAGTTGCATTTTAATGGCTAAGCTGTGTTTTATGCAGTTTTCTGGATTTGTAAAGATTTTTTTTATTTTGCTAGCTCTTGTATTTTGTGCATTTACTTTGGCTCTGAATATTTTTAGAAAAATGAGTGAGATTTGGTTGATTTGCTTTGTTTTATTTTTGTACGTAAACACTTTAAAACTGGAACCTGGAAGGCATTGATATGATTCAAGGACAGGCTGAGAAAGTTGGGGTTGTTCAGCCTGGAGAAGAGAAGGCTCTGGGGAGACCTTAGAGCAGCTTCCAGCACTGAAAGGGGCTCCAGGAAAGCTGGGGAGGGGTTTGTGGTCAAGAAATGCAGGGACAGGATGAGGGGAAACGGTTTTGAGCTGAAAGAGGGAAGATGGAGATGAGATTTCAGGAAGAAATGATTTGCTGTGAAAGTGAGGAGGCCTTGGGCCAGGTTGCCCAGGGAAGTTGTGGCTGCCCCATCCCTGGAGGTGTTCATGCCCAGGTTGGGTGGGGATTGGAGCCCCTGATGCAGTGGGAGGTGTCCCTGCCCATGGCAGGTGGTGGGACTGGATGAGCTTTAAGATCCCATCCAACTGAAACCATTCTGTGGTTCTGTCTTGATCATGTAAGTCTGTCTTTTATTCAGAAAATGACAAAACTTGATAACCAAAGTAAACCAGTTGGTTAATATCAACTGGTATAGGCTCTAATTTTGGAAAAAAGAAAAGCAGACCATGGAGTTTAAAAAGGAATTTTTTATCATTGCTCCTGGTACAGTGGAAGTCACCGGCACTGCTGTAGTGGGGAAGTTCATAGGGAAAACTAGGGACAACATTGTCCACTGCAGTTGTCATTCATTTCACTGGAAGCGATAAATTTACAAATAACCTTGCAGAAAGCGTTTCTAACTTACGTAGTGAAATCACATTGGTCTCAGTGTAAATCTACTTTGTAAAGAGAAGTTTTGTGATATTTTCCTAGCATTTGCCTTGCTGTTTATTGATGCTCAGTTCAGAGCCTGCCATGCTCTCTGCCACGCTCCTTGGGATGCTTCTCCAGCAGTTGCTGAGAGTGATTCCTACTAACAGCAACTCCGGGACCTTTAGCATCCTAATACAAGGGTGCTGCTTATTGGAAACTGAAGGCTGAAATTCATAACGAGTGTACCGGTATCTGTGGTAACACCCTGATTATTCCTGAGGATCCATGCAGCAAATGCAGCAGGTGGCCTTCAGGGCTTGTTTGAAAACTGGGCCATTAATGCAGAAAGCACCAGACTGAATCTTTTTAAACATATGCACATTTCAGCTGCAACTTAAGCTGCCTCTTCCACTCAACAGATCCATCTTTGTGTTCTTTTGAGGTGACTTCACTTCCTTTAACTGCTCGTTACTGGATTCTTTTGTTAATACTTGTCCAGCCTCCTTGGTGGGTTTACGGTTTTTTTACTAGCAGTTAGTAGAGTTTGGTCTGCTCCCTGGTATGTGCTGGCAAACATGGACGGAGATAGAAGAGCCTCTCACAAATAATGACTGCTGCTTTGTGTTTGACATCTTCCACAGTTTCTCCTTGTGGTAGAACACTGTGCACTCGAGCACTTTGTGTGCTGTCTTTCCTGGGGACATTAGACATGCATTGCTCCGCAGGACAGTCTGATCCGAGAAGGCTTCCTCTATGATACCAGGCAGGTTTTCCATCTGGCAGCTGGAAGTCTATTGCTTTTGAATCTGTAGCTGAATCCTTCATGATGCTTAAGGATCCCCTTCCTTGGCAGCACGTGCAAACACTTCAGTCGCAGGACCCTGCCGAGCAGTAACTGGATAAGGGCACTGTCCTGGGGTGAAGGCCGCGTTCCATAGTCGTGAGCTCTTGACAAGCTGTACTAAACGCTTTCTCTTTTTTTGGCCATGATAGGTTTCCTTTCCAGCAAATCTCATTTGAGATGCCAGAGGTAGGAGCAGAAGAGAGATATTTCCATGCCTGAGCAGGGGAATGCATTCCCATGGAGTCAGAAGCAAGAAAATGTCTGAGGGGAGACAAGCAGATGACAGGTAGAGATTGGCTTTTCGTTTCTTCTAATCTCTGCAGTGGCAGCCAGGACTGAGAAAAGGAAACAACGTGTGCCCTTCTGAGTACTGACGCTGCAGCCGTAGCCTTCCGGAGAGGGGACAGCACAGCATGTGCTGTGACCACTCTGTCCCATGTGTCCCCCCCAGCATCCTGCTGTGAGGTCTCACTGCTGCTCTGCCTTAATGTGCAGTCTCCAGTGACCCCGCTGTCTCTAACTAGTTAGACCAATAATTCAGACTTCTTACAACTGAAGCAGGGGCCATGAATGTTCTTTGAAGTTAGCAAGGGGATGGTTTATTCAAATAGCTGAGTTTCTTGCTTTGCTCTTAAATTTCTTTCAGCAAACGATGGGTTTTTCACCGACATTATTCATTTTATGTGATGAATTATTTTAGCATATAACTCTTGGTCTGCAGGGTAATAGAGACAGTTAACTGAGAAATTCTGGTATTCAAGCTGACTTATGGGACACATGACTCATGTGGTATAGTTTCTGTTCGCAGATTGGGAATCATTATTAAAAAAAATGTCAGGTGGAGATACAGACAATACTGTACTCATTAAAAGTTTGCATTTTACGAGTTGTTTTAATAAGTAATCAGCTATAAGGTTAATCAGCAGCTGGTATAAACAAGGTGTCCATGTAATGAAAACTCACTTCATGAAATATTCTTATGAACATGTTTTTTCTTTCCTGTTATTTCCTTCTTATCTGGTTTACTCCTCACTCTAAAAATGTATATTGGTGGTTATGTGAGGTTAACTTAGTTAGCAAAGACGTTTGTTCTATGCTTACATGTCAAGCAGAAGTTGAACCATGTTTCTGTATGGAGAGTAGTTAGTGAGCAAACAATTGTAGCTAAAATGCTTTATATTTTTCTGGTTGATAGACTAAAATCTTATACTAATCTTAAAGATTTTTTGCCTTTGAGGATCTGAAAAACAGGAATAGTACTAGAAATAGTGATAAAGAAATTTGCTTTAGGTGACTATCATACACCAGAAAAGAAATAAAAAAATTATGCCAGTATTGTTCCAATAATTTGCATTCCTGGTTACCAGAAAAGCTGGAAATGAAATGATTATTGATGACTGAGTTGGAAACTTGACGATTGTTTTTGCTTACAGGATATTGGTTGGAATCTGAACAATGTAAATGAAAATGAAAAATCCCATATGAAAATGCGGGTTCCATCAAAAGAGAAAATATTAACAAAAATGACTGATAAATCAGCACTAGGGGGCATAACCTATTCCATTCCCCAGTACTAGAAATTTTTCTGTTTCTGATCGGTACTGAAAGGAGCTCCAGGGATTTAGGGTTTTGTTCAGATGCAAAAAATTTACTTTGATACATGCACTACACATGGCCAAAATTACTATGCCCACGGAAGCTGACCTAGCGACAAGTAAGAGAATTACCCTGAACAATCCTGCTGCACAGAGTCAGTTTTTAACTTTGATTTCTCATCTGTATGATGTTTAAGACCAAAAATAAATATGTGAATACAGTAAGCAATAGAAAATTAACATCCCAGGCACAGGAGGGGGATAAATTCTCTTTCTCTTTGCATTGCCTATAGTTAACACGCGCTTGGCTTGTTCTGCAGAGGGAGCATGTTTGGTAAGCAGGCAAAACATGATGAGATGAATATAGTCCTAGCAATACTTTATGCTGCCTTGCAGGTACCTTAAAGGGCTGTGCAAGTGTGAATTGATGAAACCTCATTTCCCTGTGGAAAGTGCTGAGCTACATCAAAAGCAGAATCTGTATCACAAGGTAGATTCGAAGCACCAAAGACTTCAAAGTGTTTGCCATCTCCTGCCGCTGGACCAGGGTCAGGAGTAACAACAGCCTCAGATTTTGTTCTCCCTGTTTCTTCATCTCATAATTAAACAACATTGCTCTAAGCAGCTTCTAATGAAAGCAGAGAAATGCGGCAGCAAAGGAGTCACACAGAGAATTGTTACCTGCACTCCGCTTTCTGCTTGGCTTTTGAGTTGCACAGACGTGATGCTCCTCTGCTCCTTTGGGCTTACGGTGTGAGAAGGGCTGAGGGCACGTAGCGAGTGCACTGAGAATGGGAACTAGGATAGGGCTTCAAACTTTAGTAACATCACTTTAAAAAAAAGTGTAAGTAAATTGTGCAACATCAGACTTGGAGCAGTCATTTGTTGGTTGCATTTTCATATAGAATTTGTTTCGGGTGGTTACTCAGTGTTTCTCTGATTTCTTGCTAAAGCTGTCTTGTCACATGTCCTCAGCAGCACACAATGATTCACTTTAAAATAGGCCTTTCCTGAGAACACTCTGCTGCTGTTTGGTTTCCAGGTTATTGAGCTGATTTAAATGGCTCTAGTGCCTGACTACCTGGTATTGTGTTTTTGATTGCCCTTATGTCTATTTTATACATCTGAGAAGTGGTTTCCACTGATGACTAAACAGTCCAGAGTGCAAATGCCTACCTGAAAACTGATGGTAAAATGACTTTTTATACGCATGGTAGTACCTTTGAGTAAATAGCCACTCTGATGACTAAACAATCTGGAGTGCAAATGCCTGCCTGAAAACTGATTGTAAAATGACATTTTATGCTTGTGATGGAACCTTTGGATGAATGGCCACTTCAGTAATATCTTAACTAAACTCCTTGGTTTAAAAAGCCTCCCACGTTGCTCAGGGTTGTGAGAGCCCTTCTGCCTGCATTTGGTGCCGTTCAGTCCTTGGCGTTGATGCTGCAGCACCGTACATCAATATAGCTGAGGAGATTTTTTTTTTGTTGGTGGAAATGTATCCCATACACAATCTGATAAAAAATGTGCCTGTGTTTCTCTGTAGCTGTATAGTATCCATAACAGCAGGCAACTTCCATGTAGGCTGGAGAAAGGACCGGGAGGAAGGTTATGCTGTATGCCAAAAATCTTACATAGATCAGGTATCTGACCAAGTAGGACTGTGTTTCATTGTGTACAAACTATGATTCCTAGTCTAATCTTTAATTAAATCATTTTTCTATCGATCTATAGTAACCTGGTTTTTATCTGAGTTTCTTACTTGCAAATCTGATAACTGAGAAACAAATTTAATATATAATTTAGTTACTGGGCTGGTCTCTCCATGGATTTTAAGACAGCATTATTTTTGGACTGGATCAATCAATAATTCTTCGATCACGTCTGTCGTTGCAATAGCAGTGCACTGTTTAAAAGAAGTTTGTTTGCTGTGTTGAAGATGACATATATGATGAAGGTAAAACAATATTTGCATTATGGATGGTGAGAGGATCAACAAGTTCCTTCTCATCAGATCAGTTATACACTGTAATTGTTGTTTTAATGGATGACTGTTCTCCTTTCATGTGAGCATCCTGGTACGTCTTGCAAGTAATCCACCAGCGTTATAAAACTGCTGGCCTTCTGCCTCGCCTCAGAGAGAAGTATGTATGAAGGTCTATTAGAGACACACACAATCATCAGGCGAGTTTTAAGGACCTTCCTCATTTTGCACTCTCAGCATGCAGAGTCAATGCCTTTACTCGTTTTTCATGATAATGTTTTTTGTGATCACAGAGGCTGTAGGGATACTTGAGAGCTGATGATAGCCAATTTGAAACTGAACAGATACAGTACATGAAGCACTGAAATATATCTGTCCTAGTGCTGCTAAAGAGTTCTTACTCTGGCCACGCTATTCTAGGCATATAATGCTTTAATTCAGAAACTTTCCCTGAAGGGACCCCAAAATGGATTTAAATGCTTTAAAGAAGAAACAAGTGGTGGTATTCAGTCTCTCCATACATAAAGCCTTTTGCTTCACATACAAATAGGTTAGTACAGAGTATAAAAAGGAATAAGATGTGCTTTAGCACAGTGCCCAGTACAAACCCAGCCTCTAAAATATTTTGAAGCTCATTTGTGATTAAATTATTAAGACAAATTGTGATACTGTTTCATAACAAATAGATTGTCATAAACAGAAGATTTTGGCTTTCTCTTAGTGTTGACAGCATAGATGGCATTGAGTTTAAGAAGATAAGCTACTCTGCTATAGCCCTTCACAGCTTCTAAGCCTTGGGAGCACATATATGGGAGCTGGATGACTCCTAAGAAGCAGGAATATTCTGGTGTTTAGTGATTATGCTCAAACCCACATGTGGAGTTAGCGTGTTGGTACAGAATGTTATCACCTTATCATCATTGTGTCATATGCATTCTGTGCTGTGTTGATTTAGAGCATTCTGTTTATTAAAGTCAGGAAGCTCGTAGGACCCATGACTAATGAGATCTGTTTGCTTTGTGATTTAATTTTTTTTGGTGAAACTAACAATTAAATGACAGAAAATTTGTTCTTGGCCACATGTCTTTTTGCCAAATGTTGAAATCTGAGGTATTTCGGGGGATTAACTTTGCATTGAACATAGCCCTTCTGTTCTGAAATGAGCTGGTGAGTCGGGTGGGATAGACCATGCGTGCATAGTTTGGAACTGCAAACATTTCATCCTCTGATTTTTTTTTCTCAAAATATAAAGCTAAGAGAAAAATATCTCTCATCCAGGTTGATTATTGGTAGACAGATGCTGAAGATAGTGATGAAGTGCTGATGTTACAGGGGGGCAAAGAACTGTTCTTGTCTTTGATTCCAGAAAGTGGTGTCAACGATGATCTTACAGCCATGTGGACTCATTGCCTGAAGAATGACTGGGGCTCTGTCAGTCTCAGTGGAATATTCACACAGCTGTAGATCCAGCTTCTTTCTTGGTTGGTTGGACCCATTTTCCTTTTGATTAGCCCCAAATGTGGTGGCTCTAGTGGGAAAGACAGAGGTGCACATGCCCTGGCACTGGGCCTCCCTCATCCCTGGCACGTTATGCACTCAAATGATGTTTGATTTTTTGGGGAGCAGGGGTTTAGATGAGAAGGGGACAAGGGAATTATCAAAAAATTATTTGGCTCATTGCAGCACTGAAGTGGAACAGTTTGGGTGTACTGTAGGTGTTTGTCATTGCTAGAAAGATTTCTCAACCTTTTCTTCCCAGAAACTTTGTTTCCTTTGATACACTGTGTGCACTTTTCCAAAGGTCTGTTTTGGTACCAGTTAGTTCTGCTGGACACAGAGATCAGCTGAAGCTGCCACTGAATGTCTAAGAGTATGGCCAAGCTGAAACAGCAGAAGGTACACAAGAATAATGTATAGAGTCTTTTTTCGCTTCCCCTTTGTTTCCAGAGAAAGACTCAGAGAGGCTTCCTAGCACAGAGCTCTGACTGAGTATCTTTGAGTAAGGAAGAATCCCCATCCATTGAGGGACTGCGTGCCATAAATATGATTTTTTTTAAAGTACAATGTAGCTGTGTTTACAGCAGATAAGATATTTTTTGGCATTTTCCTTCAACAAAAGCTCAAAAGCAAAAGTATCTGTCTCAAACACAAGCACCATTCACAGGTCACAGTAACTGATATTTATTGCACTGACAATAATCTGTAGCAAAGAAACCATGTTTAGCTGGTTGTGTGTTTGATTCCTTTGTCCAGTTTATTCTACTGGGTAACAGAAATCATCAGTATTTCCTCTGAAAATTAATGTTGTGGCAGATAAAGAAAGCATGTCTATATGCATAAATCTCTTGTTTTCTGGCTGGGCAAGAAGTTACAAAAACAGGGTGTGCCTGGATGTATTTTGTTTGGTAATTAGTATTCATTATTTTTCTCCCTTTTTGAAATGTCTGATTCAAATGTCAGTTCATTCTTCTCTGTTTCCTGCCCTTATTCAACTAGACTGCCAGACCAGGCTTAATTAACTTCAAGACCTTTTCTGCCCACCCCTGTATTTACAGTCTTTTCCTGGAACATTTTCATTGTTACAGTCTCCATGTGTTGTGAGATGATGCAAATGATATTATTGCTGCTCTTACAAATTTACAATAAGCCTTTCAATATTTTTACTTATGCCTTCATTCTTGTCTGGAAAATTTCATCTGCAAATCAAAATAAAGCTAGAGTAGCAAATTTCCAGCTTACAGAGCTGATAAAGAGTAGCTGGAAGGCATGAAAATTCAGGCCTCCGACACAGAGGAGTTTAAAAAGATGAGGAAAGCTGTTGTAGGTGTTGTGACTTTTTTTGGAGCTAGACTTTTGTTCTGTATGGATTTGTTTCCATGTGGGAGTGACTGTGATTTAATACACTATTGTGCTGCGTTTTGCTCCAGAATCTACGTGCTGGCTTTGCAGGTCATTAGTCTGATGAATTTATAGCCCCAGTCCAGAGGCAACGGGCAACCTGCACCTGAGGAGAGTTTGCTTTGTGAAACAGACTGTGACCGTAGTAGGTGCTCATTCAACATGCAAGACGTGGCTGCAGGAATGAACCTGATGGGGACACGGCTGCAGGAGTGACTGTGTCACAAGGCAGGCCCTGCTTTTGTTTACATCTGGTGAGAAGTCTTAGTGAAAGCGATAAAAGTGAGAGCCGGGGGCTTCCAGCTGGCTGCATTTCTGCTCAGAGGTCTTGTCAGGACCTAGGCTGATGGCTGCGGCTGGTGCCCTGCTGGGCTCAGTATGGTGAGCACTGGGGAGCAGCCGGCATCCCCTGGGAGCTGGCGGCTTGAAAGTAGCCCGACTGTTTGGGAAGTTCTTAGTCACAGTGGTGCTGCACTTCTGGGTTTGCTGCCTGAAGCTGAAACGCAGTTGGAGGTCTTTCTTAAGCCGAGATGTTTTTTTTTTTTTCCTTAGTTAGTGGCTGTGTAAGTGGAATGTTTATTTCTCCCACAATTCATATTTAATCGCAGCCACCGAAACCCCCTTTCTTGTATGAATGAAGCCGTTCCCTTCATTGAAAGAAGCGAAGATCAGTCCATATAAGACAGGTAATACAGCTCACAGTTTCACAGCAGGGAGACGAGGCAATGTCTTCCAAAGAGAAGTGCGCCCCTTTCTTCCTATTTGAAACTCAAGTCATCTCCAAGTGCACTTACTGGAAGATTCAGTATCTGTTCTAATCCTAAACTTTCACCGAGGCTGCGGCTGGTGTGCAAAGCAAATGTGTTTGTTGAACAGTGCTGCGGATGGCAGAAGGCTGCAATAGCTTTGCCACTGTCAAGCTCACGTTATTGTTGTTATAAAATGAACTAATCACAAAAAGCGTTCCTGCTTATTAAGATATTAATAAATTAAGATATTAAGAAATTAAGAAGCAAGGGCACAAATATTAAGAAATTAAGAAGCAAGGGCACAAATATTAAGAAATTAAGAAGCAAGGGCACAAAGCGGAGAGCACAAAAAGCGTTCCCGCTTTTTGTGCTCTCCGCTTTGTGCCCTTGCTTCTTAATTTCTTTGCTGGGTATGTGTTTTAGGTGGAGTGTGGTGGTAATTTGGATGATACTAAAATGTCCATAGCATAACAATATGTGTTTATGATTTAATGACAATCTAATCCCTGCTAACATTAACAGTATGGAGCAAATAGACAGTAAAGACTATTTCATTGCAGTTTTGGATTCATAGTTGAGGTGGTAAAAATTGTTATACCATATGAGCAGTATTGATTGGTTGGCCTAACCCTAACAGGAGTAAACTGGTCCTCCTAGAGTGGTTTGGGTGGGAAAGGACCATAAAGCCCATCCAGTACCACCCCACCTGCCATGGGCAGAGAAAGCTTCCACTGGATCGGGCTGCCCATGCAACCTTGTTGATCTTGCAGACAGATCGTACATACCTGAAAGCTAATGACAGGCAAAGCCAGTAAGATAACGAGAATTCAGGTCTAGAACTGGAGGGGGTGTGGGGAGTATCCCACAAAAAGAATGGAGAAGCTAACCTAAAACTCTGTGCCAGTGGAGATTCTGCTGATGAAGCTGAACCTGCCATAGGAACAATTCCCATCAATGGCAGGATTTCCGATCATTTCCATGAGAGCAGCACCAGGCCCTTAGTCTCCTCACGTGGTGTGTTGTAAGGTAGACTTGATTTCCAGAGCACAAATGCATAGCAGATAGCATCGTAAAAGGAAGGGGAAAAGGAAGACAGATCCTACCAAACCATTGCTTAGATATGTGGACAAAGGCAGGAGAAGGAATTCAACTGTATCCTCCAGACATGCTGTGGAAGTGGAATTTCCCTTTAGGCTGTCATATACAATAAGGACAAGAGCCTGTGCGTGATGGAGATAACCCACCTTGTGCCCTCTGAGCTTTGCCAGGTGTCAGGAGGACCATTCCAGATGTAGCTACTGAGCCTGGGGAAAGAGGAGGATGCACTAGATAATTTCGGTGGGGGCTGAGCCGGATAGGCTACTGCTAATTTGTGGAGAGTGAGAGCTGGCTTTTTAAAAGAATGCATCACAGAGACAGGGAACTCTATTCTCCTAAAGTTTTGATGAAGGATGGTGGTTAAATCCCACAGGAAGATGAGAGTTTAGATGACAACCAGACTGGGATGATAAAACTGATCTCTCTGAATTTTGAAAAATGAAGGATTTAAAACATCTCTGCTTCTGGTCTACCTCTGACTCTGGTGGTGCTCTCTAACCCCTTGCAGTTCAGTTAGCAATGTTAGGGCAGGAGAATACTCTTTCCTTTCCACTGGTCTTTTGGAAGGGTCCCCGTTCAGTCTCTGTAGTGCATCCCAGGTGACCATGCTTGCCTTTTCTCTAATGTATCAGTCCTTTTTCACTATAAGTTCTGGGCCCTTTCATGGGCCATGCTTAGTGGCAAATTGAAAATTCCCATCAATGTGGGTGAAGTTCAGGTTCTCACTGACTGAAAGGGCTCATTTCTTGCTCTGAAGAACTGTAAACAGGCATAATTCTTTATTGTTTTTGTATTTCAAGAACAAACTCATTGCAGACTATAGGAGGGAGGTGGCAAATATTTTGGTGAATGACGTGAATTTGCACTTATTATTCCCAGCATTAGTCCTGTTGGTAGGATTCCTGGTTTGCTCTGTACTTGGGTCAAGGACAGGCCCTGGAGCAGGATGTCTGCAAGATTCTTGGCAGCAAAAACAATGGCTCTTGCTCATGCCTCTTACACCAGGGTGTCCTCTGCTTTCTGGGTTTGCTGTGGAAATGTAGCTGTATAGGCCCTCCGAACAGAGCAGGGTACAGAGCCCAGAGATGGATCAAGCAAACTAGTATCCAGCTCTGGTTTTGCTAAGGTCTGTTTTCCTAGTCTGAATTCTGATCAGCTCTCGGAAAGAATGTTGTGAGCTGGGCATCTCTCTGTCCTAGTAAATCTCCAGTTCACACTGACAATCACCGCAATGTTCTAGGGCAGAAGGGAAACCACACACCTCAGATCTAAACTTTGAGGGCGTTTTCACAGAATCACAGAATGACCAGGTTGGAAGAGACCCACTGGATCGTCGAGTCCAACCATTCCCACCAATCCCTAAACCATGCTCCTAAGCACCTCATCTACCCTCACCTTAAACACCTCCAGGGATGGTGACTCAACCACCTCCCTTGGCAGACTGTTCCAATGCCTAACCACCCTCTCCGTGAAGAACTTTTTCCTAATCTCAAGCCTAAATCTCCCCTGGCGGAGCTTGAGGCCATTCCCTTTCGTCCTGTCCCCTGTCACTTGGGAGAAGAGGCCAGCACCCTCCTCTCTACAACCTCCCTTCAGGTAGTTGTAGAGAGTAATAAGGTCTCCCCTCAGCCTCCTCTTTTCCAGGCTAAACACCCCCAGCTCTCTCAGCCGCTCCTCATATGATTTGTTCTCCAGCCCCTTCACCAGCTTTGTTGCCCTTTTTGATGTGTAAACCCACAAGGATAACAAAGGGAAGGACATTTGTTTTTTAAAAAAACACACCAAAATATTTTCATGGCCAACACATTTTTTACAAAGACAGAGAACCCTTTGTTTTCTTCTTGAAACTAAGATTTGAACCTCTGAGTTAAACTTGTAGAACCTGGGCAAAAACAAGAATGATAAGCACATAACAAAAATAACCATGAAGGTTCCTTATGGAAAGCTCAGCTGCTACAAATAATCAATTCTGTGAACCTGTGCTTTTGCAGCAAATATAGAACCCTAGCTGGCCTGATTTAAGCCTGTAGTACTGTAGCCATGTACCCTGACAAGAAAAAAGAATTTTTACAAAGTTGTCCTATTTTTCATAAGAAATATTAATTGAAGTAATTGATTTATGGATGCAGAGCGAAGTCCTTTGTTTCACAAGTGCTATAAATCAGAGGAGCTTCTAAACCATCCCCAGTGATTTTTACCTGTATCCTGTTTTTGGTTCTGTGTCACTTCACAGGATGTGAAGCAAACCTGGCAACAAGCTGGTTTAACTGTTTGGGTGGAACTTTCTGCTGCCTCTTCAACACTGATCCCTGCCCCCAGCACTCTGCTGACTGCTGAGTGACATGGAACTGCTTCATGGCATAATTTCAGTGTTAGCATTTATTTTAAAATGTTTAAGAAACAGTTTTATGATCTTATGTTAAAGAGCAAAGCTTTGGGAAATGCTTCTTGCAATGCAGTGCTGCTGTAGCCCTCCAAAAAATAAAGCCTAGGCTCGCAGATAAAGCAGGAATTATTTCTTAATTGAGTTTATCTTTTGCTTTCAGATTTATTTGTTTTATTGTTTGCAGCTTCACATTCTTCTCCGTAGTATCCTGTACCATTCTAAGGCTTTCATACGTGAAATTAGTCCTGTGTCTTTTTCCTGTTGGCCACACTTTATTTAAGGATAAAAAGTAACTCCTGGAGATGAGGCAGATAAATTGCAAGTCAGCATGCTTGTGATTGGTTTTTGGTGTGTTGGGGGTTGTTACAAGGCACACATTAACCTAAGACAAGAAGCTTTTTTAAATCATTGGAGTATCCTTGCTTTTGTGTAATATTTTTCCTACATGAACATCTGTAATACTGTTTGCTTTTACAAATGCTGATATGACGATTTATAATCAGTGGAGGCAGGAACACATTGATTAACTATACCTGTGTTAACTGCAGTAGCAACCAATTTTTAATGTTTTCGGTAGTTAAGAACAGAACAGAATTTCTCACAGAAATTCATCTTCTTCCATATGTTTTTTCTTGCATTTCCTTTATCTTTATTACAGTGTGACAACCAGCACAGTGAGATGCTGTGCACACTGACAGTCTTGCTATAGCAGAATAGAGTTCTTACAGAAAAAGCAATATCGGTTCATCTCTTGTGCATAAATGCTTTGTTTCTGCAACTGTACAGCAAACTTGTTAGCTCAGGCACTTGCTACACTATCTTTAGGATAAGATAAAAGACTTTTCAACCAACTTTTTGTATCAAGCCACTGCTCATAAAATACCTCATCAGAAAAAAGTGTTTCTTTTTGGACCACCGAGATCAAGAAGCTTCTAAAATAAAAATTGCTGGTCTTCTAGAACCAAGTCTTTAAGACCTGGCAGGGCAGAGTTAGGGTGCTAAAGTACTCGAGCCACTTCAAACTTGAGATTTAGGAGACCAAGTCACCGGTGTGTTTATGTAAATTCCCCTCTGAGCTCTAAACAAATCTCTTAGCAGGACAGATGCGCCAGCACTGGGTGCTGTACATGGTGGCTTCCTCCTCTGCTGGGCATTAGCCACAATGAAGCACCTTAAAAACAAATACTGAGTTACCCCCCACTTTGATGAAACAGATTGCATGAAGTCCTAGCACAGCATGCACCTGGCTCACACAAAACAGAGCTGAACCTGTAAGTGTTGGAAAGTGTTTACAGGTGCAATTTACAGCATCATTTCTGTCCCTTTTCCATTATGAATGAGCAGCTGCAACACAATCTAAATACAGCAAAAAAGGGCCACCAAAAAAGCATGAAGTGTCTCTTCTTTTAAACAATCTGGGAAAGCTGGAGGTTTTCTTCTTCCAGTGTCAAGTTTAAACAGCTCTGCTTTTGTCTGTATTCAGTTTGGTTAACTTCCATCAGGGTTAGGCCCAAAAGAGTCTGTGGATATGTATAAAATTCATAGTCTATTTGCTGGCATTTCTTAAATTATTTAAAACATTAGAAGAGTTACATGGTGGAGGCAAGAAACTTCTGAAATGAACATTCTAGCTGAAGGACAGCAAATACTGTTTATCCCTTACCTGAGTCAGAGTTGGTGGAGCTTCAATTTGTTTCCAAATCAGGCAAACTTAAAGCAGCGGTATCCCAAAATGTTAAGCAGCATACAGAAAATGAAGATAAAATAGAAAAATCCACTTCTCTTTTCATTAAGCAATACTGGGAGTGTTCAGCTCTCCAGTCTCCAAGGTTTTCCAGCTGGGAGTCATCCTTTTCCCATCCTGCATCACGGCATCCTGCTATTGTTCCAAGTTTTAGTAATACAGTGAGAAAAGGGAGTGGAGGAAACAGATAAACTTAGCCTTTTATTGCTATACCTACTTATTTGTTGCTGCCTCTAATGAGGGAGCTGAATAAAAGGAAATTGGCTTTGAGAGAAACACAAAAATTGGTATTTTATTTAGTATCGCTTTATAAAGAGTTTTAGGAGATAGTAAACATCTAAAAGGTATTTTGAATAGTGTCTGATTTTTGATCAGCGCAGACTATGCCCGTTTTGCACAAAAAGGATTCTCAAAGCAGTTTGGAGATGTTCTACCTATAAGGGTTTTTATGCCTGCAAGCAAAGGAGCCAGATCCCTCACACCAATGAGGCCGGGTTCCTGTAAAGCTCTGTCAGCGCTGGCTGTAAATATGGAATGTAACAGATAAAATTATGACCCTGTATGTAAGGCAATGTAGGTGAGCCATCCAGAGGGAGAATATGCTTGTAAAATCTTGATTATGGTTTGTCTTACGTCTCAAGACTCCTCAGGGCAGACAGAAGGACGAGATTCAGCACTGCAGTTACATTCCTGAGGCCGACTTGCTGGGCAGCGGCAGCCTGTGGGCTTCAGCGTTTGTAAGGCTGTTGTCCACCGAGCACTCAATTCAGGATATTGTTCAGTGAGCTCAACCTGATGAGTCCGTGGGCTCTTCCACAGCCCTGCCTGAGGATCCGAACCCTTCTGTGGGGCAGTGCTGCATCCTTTGGTGCCGCTGGGCCTTTTCTGAGCCCCGTCTGCGTGCTGAAATGTAACACAAAGGTGTTGTACAGCACAAATGGGAAAGGACTGTTCCTGGTAAATAATGCAGAAGAAAATCTGAGAAGTGTGAGACAACTCAAAACTCACCTTTTTGTGCCAGTTATAACCAATGTAGGCAAATGCTCAATGTATCTTAAGTAGGACTTTAAACAATAATGTTAATAAAGTTCCACAGTTACCTCTCTCGCCCCTATTTGTCATCACAGTCTGACACAGGGGATGTCACTGGTTTCCTGGGTTACTGGAAGGCTGAGGCTGGTTAGATGGTTTCACATTTTGATGATGTACAGCAGCAGAGATGAACTGCTTTATAAAAGCAACTAATGAGGAGACATTTTCCTGAGTGTTATGTGGGGAGACCAACTAGAGTCAAGTTTCCTTACAAGAGAAGAAGCTGCTCCTGTGTCATTGCTGAAAGAAGAGCAGGGAAGATGTTGATAGGAGTTTTCCAGGGAACTGCAGTTATCTGGTCAGGATGCAGCTCAGTGATAATCTGGTGCCCACAGCAAACAACGGTCCCTGATACGATTTACTTTTGCAAATGACTTCAACTGTATTTACAGCCGTTGCATAGCCTTTGATGTTCATATCTCTGGACTTGGGAGTAAGCATCCTATTTAGCTAATCTAAACAAAGAATGAGAATAAGGGAGCCCTTCACGTCCACTGCTCAGGAAAGGAAAAGAGAACCGCCCCCCCCAGCTTCTCTATATGTGTCCTGAGGCAACAGGCTTAGATTGTCAAGATCTGTTTTGATGCCCGCTAAATAAGCTTTGTATTAGTTGAATTGTTTTCTCTCTGCTGAAAAGTTCAAGGAAAGAAGTGAAAAAGTTTCTAAAGGTGTTTCTGGTGTGCTCTGCTTCAGAGCTCAATAGGATAACCAAAACCCATTTATAAGCTTTGAAGAAGATCCTTTCATTTAAATTTTAGAAACCTGATTGAATATCTCAAAATCTTCCACATGATGCTTTATAGATTTAATCTCTGCTGAACTGATTCTTTAAGTCTTCTTTCTGGCTATTGAGCTTTTACCAAATGAAGAATCTCTCTTTGCATCCCTCTGGTATCTTTTGCAAGCAAAGGGGCAATGATTGGTATCTTTTGCAAGCAAAGGGGCAATGTTTTAAACCAAATATTATTAATTCACCCCATGTTTTGTTAATGAGAAACATCCTGTGCATGATCAGACAGCACTGGTGGCTATACTTACTTTTTAGGTGCCTCATTTGTATGAAGCCTTATTGAATAGTCAGACTTCTTGAAGTGAAAGGAATAGCTAAAAAAATAATAGAATCCTTACATCTAATAACTTTCCAGTATTCTGTGACTCATGGATGGAGCTGGTGACACCAGCAAAAGGAGCAATAATTATTTACTTGGCATTTCACAGTGTTTGTCTGCCATTCCTTTTTCCAAATGATGCCAGGCTTTTTTCATTGATCTGTTCAGCATTGCTGTACAAGTTCTCTTCCATGCTGTATCCAGCTGTCCCTGCTGGATTATTTGCTTTTTCCCCCAGAGGATTCCCACAGGAGTTCATTAGCTTCTGTTTTTTGACTTTGTGGCAGCTGGGATAGGTGTGTCTGGTGCAGATCAGCATCTCTTCCTATGCAACTTTATAATAGCAGCCTGTGTTGCTTAAATGCTGGTGTCTGAGCAATCCTCCAGACTACATATGCTAGTGAACTTTAATATAGTCTTTCCTTTCATGGATAAAGGGGAGTAAATCTCAGCTTTACTTTCAAGGAGCTTGTGTGTAGTTTGAATTTGACGTTTCTGGGAATCTAAAGTAATAACTGTCATTTGCTGTTGCTGGAAGGAATAATGTATTCTAATGGGCAGAAGCAGCCCTCATTTGCTATGCTAAACCAGTTCAATGTGACCACTCTCACTAATCACAGGTACCTGTGAGTGGGTTGGGGTAAGACAGTGGATTTGATAACTGCACAGAATAAATGTGAGATTCAAGCTTGCATCCCCCTTCAGAACTGTAAATTATCTGTTGCTGAGGAGATGGGTCGGGTGGTCTGAAACTCCAATTCCACCGCTTTTTGCATAGCCAGCAAAGCAGGCTGACTTAGGAAGACAGCTTTTGGCTCTGTTTTCTTTCAGTTTTTCACTGCAGTGCTTGTTCACTGTCCCGTCTGATCAGCGGTTTGTGAAGTTCTCAGAGAATTTGTGGAAACCAGCATGGGAGGAATAAGGTCCTGGCTTTCCTAATCACCACAAATTCCAGCAAAGTTGATAAACCAGCACTTCCCTTTCAGTAAGCGAACACAGATTTCTTTTTTCTTTGCAAGTAATTCCAGTTATGGTGAAATTCATGTGATAAATCAGCCCTTTGAAACAAGCGCAGTTGTCAAATAAAGACAGCTCTTGACAAGCTGCAACTAATGATATTTTAATTTCTCAAAACCAATCATCCTAACATTCAACTTTCGCTGGAGAAGGGCTTTACATGCAGCACTACAGCTCAGAAACGCTTTTGTAAGAATTTGTAAAGGTTAGGTCTAGTAGTCTGTCCTGCTGGAGCCAGCCCGTTACAGGCACCAGGCGAGTGATGGTCTGCTGAAATTTGAAATTGAGTCACAGCGGCAATATTTGTGTCAGTATCTTTATAATCAGCTAAGAATTATAGTAGGGGAGAGCCTAAGCTTTCCTTCAGTTACAAAAATAAACCTAAAATGCTAATTTTGAATCATTGTAAAATCCCTCCCATTTTACGTGTGCAATTGTGTCTGACTGTTACCTGAAGCCTCTCTGGAAGAAACCTTAGTTAAGGTTTAAAAAATAACAATTACTGCTTCATGTGGAAAGCATAATCTCTGCAGAACGATGTGTTGTTATTTCTGGGACTTTTAATCAGGGCAGCGCAGTGCTCTTAGTCATTTCCACTTGGGAAGTGTTTTCCTTTTTGTCACAGATCGAGGTGTGTATCCTGGAGCGAGTCTGACTCAGCTTCCTTTGGTCAGGTTTGTTAAACAAAACAATGTAGCTCTGATTTTTTTTTTTAATATAAGATGTATTTAAAAAACTGCAGAGGAATTTTAGCTCAAGCTGGTGGAATCAGTTGTTTGCTAGGGACATGCAATCGCATTTTGCTGAAATGTTTTCCAGAGTACCGGGGTGGCTGTTCCATATGCATTTCATTAAACTGGATCTCTCATGTAAGGTTAAATTCTATGCTCCTTAATCAGGCAAATCTGTCCTATATGAGACTTCTGGCTGCATAAAGACTAATGACTGCAGGATTTGTGTATAAAATATTCAGCAGGGAATGATCCCAAATGATCTCATTTCCTTATTTGGAAATGACAGGAAAAAATAGATGGTGGCTGATGTACCCATATTGTACTAGAACACTTGGTAGCACTCTGAGCAGGAGCTGTATGATGAAACGTTGAACTCAGCATTGAACTCAAGGAAAGGAATCAGGAATCCTTTTGATTTGCTCATTGAAAACACAATCCACAGGGACTTTAATAAACATATCTGCTTTAATAGAAATGTCCCTTAAAATAGAAACCCCAAACAACAAAATCTCTTCTTCTCCTGCTTCAATAAAAATGATGACAATCATTACTTTTCATTCATTAACAGTACTGATAGTTTGAAGAAGCAGTCCACATTTTGCCTCTGACTGGTAACGTAGATGGGAACCTCGCTCTGTGCCAGGTCTGAAGTGAGAGAGAGAACTTAATTTTTGGTAAAGTTTGCAGTGCAAACACTCTTCGTGTATGTGGCATTAATTTAAAAAAAACAAATAGTACCAGGGTTTGCAGTAGGTGATACAGAAGAAGTGCTGTAGAGCTGCTGGGGTTGGAGGGACTGGGAGATTTCTCTCAGTTGGAGCCCTGTCTTGTATTTCCCTGGGCACTGTGCTTGAGTCCTGACTGTGTGCTGCGATTCCTTGCTCTGTAAGGATTGCAGCATATCAGGAGTAGGGAGCTGGAGAGAAGCAGGGGTCTGGCCTCCTCTCTTTCCTTCCAACACTATTTACATAACTGATATGCCCATCCTCATGCTGGCTTTCATATGACATTTTCCCCACTCATTCATTCAGATGTTGGCCACTGAAATCCTTGGCTGCAAGCTCCTGAATTTGGTGGTGGGGTGACCAAGGGCAGCACATCTTAGTCCCTGCACTAAGCAACACTGGCTGTTCGACTTGTTCTGAAGTTGAATGTCTGCTAGAAAGCCATAAAACAGAAGGTGATTTTAGATAACGTTTTAAAAGGGATGGAATAATGTTGATTTTTCATTCAAAAAATAACAAAAACTAATTTTTCTGCCTCTTACTGTTCTGTGAGAGCCTCAGGAGAGAGTGAAAGTCAGATGACTGCTTGAACTGCAAGCTATATACCAAATAACGATTCCAGACACCAGAGAGATGTAAATGCAAAAGCTGCAGGACACAGATAGTTCTGTGACACTGGCACTCATGAGGCTCATCAAATGCAGAAAGAGTTCTTTCTTGAAAGTAAGATTTACAGTGCTGGGGTGAAAAGAGCAGGGTGCAACAAAGAGCAGGTCTGGGGTTGCTTTCAGGGTGACATTGAGGTGCCATTCACCTCAGTGTCTTTCCAAACACTGATTTTTACACCGTTTCCACTTGTAAACTTGTCAGAGAAGGGACGTGTCTCACCAGTGCTGTGTTCTGTGCCAGATGGGTCTGTGAGTAAACAAGTTCTTGGAAGGGAAGCTGCACTGGGTGTTTTCAGGACATGAAATGACACATATCTTAAATGGTTTCCTTTATGCCCCTTGATTTATCTAGTTACATTGAACTGCCGGCACTCCAGTCATTGAATCTCCTCGTATGAAGTCATGGCATTGATGTCAGTGTCTCCGGCACCAGGTCACAGATCATCCCTCTCTCCCTCCCAGTTTCATCATGCAGGGGTGGGTAGAAGTGCTCAGCTGCTGGGCTTGGGGCTTCTTCCAGCGATGCTCTGCTGTGCCCCGGGAAGGCGCTTGCGCACACGCACACGGCCCCGCTTGGAGTGTGGCGTGCCAGCCCCAGCTGGCTGGCAGATCGCAGTTGGGTCTGGCCAGATCCCTTTGGCATATGGTTTCGTGCAGTAGGAGAGGGGCTGCAACACCCTGCTAGCGACGTGTGAGGTGCCAGCGAGGGGATGGAGAAGCGCGAGGCATGGGGTCCAGGCACTGCTGCGTGGCACAGGCTGTGTGTGAGACTCCACAGGCTTCTGTGACAGAGATCAGATGGACCTGAGCTCAGATTGCTGCTACTGTTTTCCCAAGGGCACAGGATTTCAGGCTGGGGTTTTGTTTTGTTAAAATAGCATGTGGGAAAAGGGAAGGAGGTACATGTGCTTTCTATAAAAGCTGTTGGTGGATCTGTCTGCTGGGCTGAGCGTGCCTGAGCGTTTGCCAAAAGGAGGGTGGAGAGAGCTGCTCCGAAAGAATTCTTGCTGAGGGGCTGAAGGCTGGGAGCCAATGCACTAATGCCTTGTAAATTGGTTCAGTGACTTTTACTCATTTATATGCGCTCCCTTTATTATACCCCCAGACCTAGGTTGCCTTATTCCTGGGTTTGCTGCCAAACGCTGTGCAAATGCAGATGGTTTAAGTGTATCACTGACAGTCCCCCATGTATTGTTCCTGTTCAGCAGTCTGCATTGTGCCTCTTTTAGGCAGGGAGAGTATGCGTAAGAACTCCTAATGGCTTGGAAATCAGTCTATATAGATTTTTCCCCCAGCCCACTGAAACTGAGCCATCCGCAGCAGTTAGTATTTTCTTTTATTTAACCACTGGAGGCCATTCTCTCTGTGATGTTGTCTCCCCTGCAGTGAAGCTGCTCTGATTCGCACTAGTTTGAATTTAGCCATTGCAGTGGAATGTGGAATATAAAGGTTCAGTCTTTGCCTAGAACTAATAAAATAGCTGAAGAAATAGATTTATAATTGCATAAACCCCCCAGCTTCCCACAGCATGGGGGCAGTGCAAATCTGATGGAAATCCAATGACTTGGGCTTGGATTTTCTGTTTGGAATTTTTGCATAAAGAAGGACCCTGCACATAGGGAAACTGGTCACACAGGTTGAAGGGCTTGGTCTATAAAATGACAACTTTCAGTGACTGTGATCTTTGCAATGCAGTGGAAAAGTAATTTTTCATCTTCTGGGTACCTGTGAGTTGCTTGGTTTCGTAGCACAGAGGCAGGGGACCATTCTCCCCAGCTACTAACACTTCTGAGCTGTGAATATCTCATTGCAACTCTGTGAACTGAGGGAATAATGCAGGATGAAAAATGTGTAATGAATAATGAAAAGACTCAAGCGTTAGGAATTAATGATTCATGCTGAAATATATCTGCCCTGGACAATTTTCTTTTGCTGATATTTCATCTTGGATGTACAAATGGTTGTGCTGTGCCCATCCCTGTGCACTTTAACAGAGATTAAAAAGAACAAGAGTTGGTTACTTACAACCAAACAGAATCTTGAAGGAGAGAATATGTAGATTTAAAAGCACAATGGAAAATTTAAGACAGTTAAATCCTTGCTTTGACTTTTCAGGATTTACATTCATTTTGGAAATTCAGAGAAACAGAGAAATTATTGATCTTGCTAGTTTGCAAAGGGCATGCATGAACACTTACATCAGGATCTGACCAGTCTTACTGAACACGCTTCTGAAAAAAATGTGCCACTAAATTAACTTATTGTGTAAAGATACATTTATAGCAAACAAAAGGAAAGAGAAATGTCTGTGAATTACTGCAAGTAGATTTGCAGCTATTTTGACTTGTCGCCAATTCAATGCAGTGGAAAATTATGCTGATTTAACTTTAAAAATGTGAAGAGGAAGCATAATTTTAAGACACTTGATTTTCAAACCCCCTACCTTTTATGAATTATTTGCATACTAAGGACAGTATTTTTAAATGTGCTTCAAGTATCTGTGAAATAAAATGGCTGCTAATTAACATTATTTGTGTTATAGAATAACTCATAGCTGCCTTTGACGGCTGCCTGAGGTTAAACCAGAGAAAGAGATCCTGAATCCAGACCCCTCTTTGGCGAATGGGGCAGTTCAGCCAGAGCAGGTCTGACCGAGACCTTGACCGTAAAACCAGAGTTCTGTTCTCTGAAGCACAGAAACCTGTGTGAGCGTGAGGATCCAGCCTGTGTGAATATTGAAGTGAAACAGACAGATGTTAGCGTGATTGTTCTTCAAAGCTGTGTAGAATAGAATAGATGATTTCAATTGAAAGGGTCCTACAACCATCATCTTGTATTTGGCTTCTGCAAAGCTGGGCTACGATCTCATTAGAAAAACTTTCTTATGACACTTCCAGTGTTTCCTGCTTGAGTTTGGATGACAAAGGAACTGGTTTTCTTGAGGAATTTTGTTGTTTCCTCTCCTGACCTTGCCAGCATCTGCAGGTGTGCAGCAGCACAATGAGAAATGCCTTCTACGTGCTTCCCTTAAACCTTCAGCAAGGTTGGGTTAGGGGAGGCTTGGATGGAGTATGAGCTGTTCCTCATCATCTCTGTGGAGCGTTATCACAGCTCGGGCTGTGATAACATAGGAAATGAGCACAGAAGTGATCTGAAATGTAAGCATTAAATATGAGCAGATTTAAAAAATCTGGCTTATTGGAAACACAAAGGCACAAACCCCAACGGCAGTGAAATTAAGTGAGTCAATGAGCTGGAATGTGCTGTTGGCCACGGCTCTGCTTTTTGGTAGCTTCTATCTGGGTGGGGGGAGAAAAGGCGTGTGGTGTGGCTCTGGAAAGAGCGTTTGAGTTCAAGTTGGAGGGAGTCCTGGCTGCGTGGCATTTCACTGTGGGTAGGAAATGCCTCCTCCAGCCTGACACGGCATGGCTCGTCTAGCACTGGAATAGAGGGGCACATCTGTGTATTGCAGAGTATTTGTTTCACAGAAGCGCTCTCTGACTGTTGTGGTACAGATCTTCTTTCCTACCTTATCTGGAAGAAAAAAGTAGAAATTGTTACTGCTATCATTACAAAAGAAAAATAAAAGAACGTTTTTAAAAGAGAAATCAAATTCAACCTAAAATGATGGATACCTGAGCATGATTTCACAGTGGTCCTGCAGTTCCAGGAAGGCTGAGGTATTTAATATGCTATGTGAAAGCCCGTAACAACAAGTGTGTTTTATGTTACGTCAGTTTATGCAATTGGAGCAATAATTATACAACTCTAAGTGTACGAGCTTCTAGTGAGGTTGTGGACAACGGTGTTTAAAGACTTATTTTTTACAGTAACTTGGATAATACTTGAAAGTGTGGCTTTACTTCTTTAGCAGTGATTGACCAGTTCAGGTGTCTTGGGTTATGTTTGAAAAAATGCTGTGCTTTATTTGACCTGACAGTCTGAAGGTAGAGAGGAAAATGAAGTGTAGCGGTAGTCATGGAGGTGAATTAATCAGTAAGGGCTTCATACATCAAAAATCAGGACAATGAGGAATTCAGGTTTTGATTTGGCTTTATAAAGCAGGAGAGCAACTAACATATGAGAAAATGAGTCTGCTGCGTTGTGAGCCTAAACCTACAGTAGGAATAACCAAAAGACTTTGGTGGTGGAACAAGCTTTGCTTCATTCTGCTCATTGCTGGAGGGTCAGAGACTTTCTTGTTTCTCTAGGAGAAGCTGTGTTTGGTCGAGCAACATAAATGGGTGCCCCTTTGTTGATAAAGCAGAACCAGGAGCCTATGGTGCTGGCGAGATTCCTTGGCTCACGGTGGTTCGTCCTGCTGGTTTGAAGGGAATAGCTGGGACTGAGCAGGTGGTGATGTCTGAGTGATCACAGATACTCCTGTCACAAAGCTGAGAATTGGTTTTGTCTTCTACTGTTTAGGGGTTTCCTTCTCCTCCTCACCCCTGCCCCCAGAACACTTCATTTCCTCCTTTTTCTCTGCCAGATGCACCCAATATCCTCCTGCTTTTTTCCTGCAGCTCCTCCAGTTTTTTCTCTTGCCCTGCTTTCTTTTGTAGCATTTCTAGGTGGTTCTGTCCTGCAAATGAAACCTTACTGTTCAATCCTGTGAAGAGCAGAGGGGAGCAGTCTCCTGGTCAGTGATACCAGGGAATCTGGGGTGATGGAGTCAGCTTCCCTGCTTCTCTGCTTTTTTCCCCGAAAAGGCCTACCAATACCAAAAGTATTTTATGGGATGAATGGATACACCTGCCATAAGCCACCCTGCTACAGTCTGATGTAGGAGCTTGTCCTGGTGCTACATTCCAGGGCTAAATCACCTCTTTTTAGCTTCATGGATACCTCATCTGCAAAAACGTGTGCAGAACCACAAAGATGAGACCTGCTGGGCCCATTTGCTGGTGAAGTTTATTACGATGTCCAGAAGGAAATTGGACCCTGTTGTTCTGGTCAGGAAGTTTATGGGCTTGAAATCCTCAGTTCAGAGTCGGCCTACAAAGGGCTCTTTTCTCCACTCCTACAAGGTGTGGAAGGCACTAGGGTAACATTTGTATTAACTTACCCAGCTGCAGTTTAGCTATGCTTTGAACATGGGCTTCCTTTAAATTCTAGGACTGAATATAGATGAAGCCCCTCAAAACAAATTTCTTTGTGAATGAGTCAGAAATTATTTTCTGTTGATTTCCGTATTGATTCCTTATCCTACATGAAATAACATTTAGTGTTACCTAGTGGGTGGTTGTCTGTGTACAGAGGCTACTGAATTTCTGAGCAGACCACAGCGGCCATGAAACTTGTTATTGGGGTAGGTTGGTACTAAAGGGTTTCAGATTATATCTCTTGAAGAGTGGCTTAGTTTTTTCATTCCGAATTCTTATCTATGACTCAAAATTTTGTGATAATGCAATGAACGGGTTACCCTACGTTGGGAAGAATTGTCCCATTTCCCTTAGCTGCACTGCAAGCCTGAGTGAGGTGATCTGAATTTTGGATTTACTACTGCAGGTTGATACAACCTGGAAGGGGATCTTCCTAAAGTACTAAGAAATATGGTGGGGATTATAAAGGCTTTTATTACCATCTAAAATCAAATGCTGTGTTCATTTTCTGGAAAGCAGAAGCTGACTTCTGATTTTAATTGGATTGGTAACGTTTCTCTGCATTGTGTTATATGCATTATAGAAGAGTAGTGTTAACTACTTCCAGTTGTATAAATGATGCAAATCCTCACAAAATGCTTCATCAGCAATAAACTCTCAACTGATGATGCTGCAAAGATTTGCACTGTATACTTGTTGGATTCTCACCATCCTTTCACTGGAGGTCTGCTTGCTGTAGAGTTTCTTCTTCATTCTCTGGTTTAACAGTTGTTGCAGGGAAATGTAGGGCCAATGAGTCTCTGAAGCTCGTGAGAGCAAAATGTGGAATACGCCAAATGAAGGCAACTGTGAAGTATTCTTCTCCCTGATGACCTCTCTGTTGCTACTTCCATGCATCCAATACAACATTAAACTGGGTTGATGTTGCCAGGAGGTGCTGGGGAGTTGAAGTACCTCAAGCCAGTATTTCCCATGACATTTGATGTGCCGATATGAGCTGATAGTGTGCACTTGCAGCCCAGAAAGCCAACCATGTTGTGGGCCGCATCCAAAGAAATGTGACCAACAGGGCGAGGAGGGGATTCTGCCCCTCTGCCTCCTGTGAGACTTCATCTGGAGCCCTGTGTCCAGTTCTGGAATACTTAGCTCTGGAAGGATATGGATCTGTCAGAGCGAGTCCAGCAGAGGCCACGGAGATGATCAGAGGGCTGGAGCACCTCCTGTACGAGGACAGGCTGAGAGAGTTGGAGTTGTTCAACCTGGAGAAGAGGAGGCTCTAGGAAGACCTAAGAGCAGCTTCCAGGACTAGAAGGGGCTCCAGGAAAGCTGTGGAGGTGTTCTTGATCAGGGACTGCAGGGATAGGATGAGGGGCAATGGTTATAAGTTGTAAGAGGGGAGAAGTAGCTGACATCTTAGGAAGAAATGTTTTGCTGTGAGGGTGGGGAGGCCCTGGCACAGGTTGCCCAGAGCAGTGGTGGCTGCCCCATCCCTGGAGGGGTTCCAGGCCAGTTTGGATGGGGCTTGGAGCCCCTGATCCAGTGGGAGATGTCCCTGCCAACGGCAAAGGGGGTGGAAGTGGATGGTCTTTGAGGTCCCTTCCCATCCAGGCCATTCTATGATCCTGCCCAGGGCAGGGGGCCTGGAACTGGATAGGCTTTAAGGTCCCTTCTGATCCAAACCATTCCGTGATTCTATAACATATGAAATGTCCCCCCTCCTTGGTCATGAGAAGTGGTGTTTTTTGAGGAGAAAATAAGGAACTGATTTCTCAGCTTTGGAAAGGTATTCCGTTACAGACGCGTGTCATGGTGCATGGGGAAGACACACTTGGGATACCAGTAAATGCTATCAAATACACGTTGAACAGAATAATATGTGGGAACGGGAACTTTTTTCTTTCTGAATGCAGCATTTCTGGTTTGTTTTGACCCATCTATGTTTCTATCGAAAGGATTTCCGTTGTATAACAAAGCTTGGGACAGGAAGCACATTGTGTTTGGACTTCTGGTGAAATAAGGTATAGACTGCTGTAAAATGTTAAACCTGCACCTTTAAAGTGGGCTTTTCTGTATTGGAATAGTTTTTTTTATGCTTTAGAAGCTGACTATTGGGGAAACAAAGGCAAATTCAAGGAAAAGGAGAAAATTGTTTTTCTCTGTTACTATAGTACTTTAATACTAATAAGTTTTAGAAATAGTTGATCTTGGAGTAAGGAAAGGGTCCCATTTTAAAAATCAAGCATACTCTGCTGTACACGTCAGCTTCCTACAATAGGTAGGGGTTGTGTCTCACCTTGCCTACCTCAGAAATGCCTTTCTGAGGAGCTGTTGTAGCCCAAGATGTGGTAATCACCTTGCATGCTGATCTGCCTTCAGCAGGCAGACGTCTTCTGCCCTGGGAGCACCTCTTCAGGGCTGTGACAGCTGCCTGCCCTTTATTCTGCATTTAAGCACAGCTTTTCTAAATAAGTACCGTTAGCACGGGTCCATTAAAATCAATGATAGCGCCGGTAGATTAAATAACAGATCACGTAGATTAGCAGTAAAAAGATGTCAGCTTCGGAGTTTAATTTTTTTCTATGCTAATATCATTATGATGCTTTTAGCTCTGAATTCAAAATGTGCTCCAGCATTTTGCTTATATAAGCATCCTGAGTTTTAAAAGAGTCCTTTTGCTGAGGGATACACAGTGCAATAGTAATTATCCCTGTGGATGAAGTTGGCATTCCTTGAGTTTTGTGACCTGTCCCAAGGTCATAGCTGTGCTCAGAACAGTCAAATCTTCCACCGCTGAGAACTTCGGTAAGTATGAACATGTGTATGCACGAAGCCAAACCCTAATATGAATTCCCTCTGATTGTAAAAGGGAATTTTCCCCATAATCTTGTGAGTAGTTTTGTTGTTTGATGCCTGTTAATTACATCCTAATTCCTTTTGGTTGTAATGTGAAAGGTAAATGGTGAGACATAGCTGATGTGTACTCCTTCAGATATAGTGGAAGCTGATCTGTATTTTCTAAAAGATCTCCTTTGGCAGTTGTACGGGAGACTCAAGAGGATGAGTGTAGGTACCATGGAGCAGAAAATATATATGGAGAAAAGAAAAGTAATTTTCTATTAAAAAGTTATGTGGAAAATACTTGTAATAATTTCTGTCTATGAAGCAGGTTCATTATGTAGGCAATGGTAATCCAGGTTGTGCACGGAGCAGGATGAGGAAAAACCTGATTTTTGGGGAGCTGATATTCCAGGTTAATGTTAACCGTCCTGAAAGCATCATAATAATCAAACTATCAGTTGGCACTTAGGGAGTTCTTGAGAGGCAGATGTTGTGAGCTGCTCGGTACAAGGCCTTGTGTCTGGTAGGAGAGGTTTTTGTGCTCTCCGGTCTCCTCCTCGATGCGTTTTCACCACAGTTTTATCTCTCATCCATGCTGTTTTGTGCTGACCAGCTCTCATTCCAATGCTTGAAAAATGTACCCCACCTAGTGAGATGAATGAATGGGCTTTTAGAACAAGAGGAAAAACACATTGTATCCATCATCAGGAGGAATCTCCTGGGACACACGGAGGTCAGGAAGGATGCAAGAAGGAGAAATGAAAGCCAGAGGAATCTTAAATGCGCTTTTTTAACCTTGAGAGGATAACATTTAAGGTTACCTAGTGGATGGTTATCTGTGGCCAGAGGCTACTGAATTTCTGAGCAGACCGGAATGGCCAAGAGGTGCTATTGGAGTAGTTCAGTTCTGAAGACAGAAACAAGGGTTTCAGCTTCTGCTGAAAGCTTTTCACAGAGCACCAAGTACACATTTATACAGCATACAGCCTGAAGCAGCTCACTGTAAACCAGTGTGTTTTCACATGTAATCGTTAGAGGCTTTCTAATCCAAATGATCAAATAGCTTGAGATATTTGTAATGGACTAGAGAGCTTTTCACTTGTTCTAGTGTCTGGCTGAGCAGCAAAGTTCTGTGCCCAAGGGAAAAAATGGCTTCAAGGATGTGAACCACGTGGCGTCTGCTAAACCTGTGCTGGCTGCCCTTTCCATGAATGAAGGGATGAAGGGGGCATGGTGGAACTTGAGCTGTGGTCTTTCTGTAAAGGGAGGGCTGTTCAGGCAATTGCAATTTTCCTCAAGGAGCAGACCAGACCCTGGGCCTGATGTTCCTGAAACTTTCAGAAGCTCAGCGTGGAAGACAGATTTGTACCTTTGTTTAACATTACATTCCTTCAAATGAAAAGAAGAAATCGCTGTTTCAGTATGAAATGCTGTTTAGACAGGATGATATTTAAAACAATTAAGCGAGTCTCCCGATGGTTGGAGAAGGCTTGAAATGCAGCACTGAGAATCTAACAAAAGCAACATTTTCTGTGAAATAGCAAGATGCTTACAGAGCCAAAGCAGTTCTACTGATGTCATTCCCTCTTCAGACATTTTGAAGGCCTGATAAGAATCTCTTTCTTATAATTTTTTGCTTAGCAGCCTGTCATTCCTTTTTGGAAGCTGTGTCACCCTGCAGCATCAGTGAAAACACACTGTGTTCTCAGGCAGACCCACAAATGTTATTTACGCTGTTTTGCATTGAAACTAGTCCTTTAATCACATTCTGGGAAAAAAAGAGAATTTGTAGTTTATCCTTCATTAAAAAAGAAACTTAAAAACTAAACACTGCCCACATAAATTGGTTGTACTGAACTACTTCCAAGCAACTCCTCTGAAAAGGTAAATAGTAATGATGAAGGGATTTTAGATTATAACTTAATATATACTTTACAATTCAGATGTAATTGTTAAATTAAGCTTAGATTATAACCTGTGTGAAGTAAAATGAGTAACATAGGAAAAGTAAGCTTATTCCCTAGCCCTTCAGTGTGATGTGTGACAGCACAGCATGCGTAAGTCGTTAGGGTGGTTAGGCATTGGAACGGTCTGCCCAGGGAGGTGGTTGAGTCACCGTCCCTGGAGGTGTTTAAGGTTAGGGTAGATGAGGTGCTTAGGAGCATGATTTAGGAATTGGTGGGAATGGCTGGACTCGACGATCCAGTGGGTCTCTTCCAACCTGGTTATTCTGTGATTCTGTGATCAGTACTTAGAGTCGGCAGCTGCTGGGGGTTTGTGTAAACTGAATTCAGTCCTCAGCTGTTTCCACTCTAGGTATTCAACTTCCTGACAGCTCCAACTAAACTTAAGCCTGGGCTAACTTTCTCTTGGGCTCTCTCTGTTCCTTGGTACCACTACAGTGCAGGTGGGGTTGGTTCAGGGAAGCAGTGTGAGAGGACACAGTCCACTTGTGCCCCTGAGTCTGAGAAGGATTCCTGTCTGATGCTGAAAAGGGGTTGATCTGTCTTAGGTGCTGTAAGAGTGATGCAGCCAGTGGATGGTGCACAGAAGTCACAGCAGGAGGTATCCCACCAAAACCTGGAAAATGGAACAATGTTTTACACTTGCTGGAGCCACATTCTGGTGCCTTGACTGACTTTGTGTAGCCTTATAACTGGTCCTGTTTGGGTGGGACTCCTTAGGAATTTCAAGAGACTAGTTTTCCGTATGAGAAAAGATATGAATTGATCCCATAATGCTGTTCCCTGGTGTTAAAACTCTCTAATGGTCTGGATTGGTGACTGCTAAATCATTGTAGCTCCATCATCTTTACTGATAGATTTACTATTAGTGTGACAGTTAAGTGGCATGTTAAATATTATAGCCATTATTTCATCGTCTTTATAAGATATAGTCTAGCTTATTGGGTGTGATTTGACTTCAGCTCTACTTGTGTAACTTATGATGCTGATATAAATGGCTCTGCTGCAGATGAAGCTGAACTCTTTGTGAGGTCAAGATGTGTGAAGTTTAGCTGGTTGTCAATTTTTATGAATCTCTTCTGAAATACTTATGCCCACAGAAAGGCAGTCCTTCAACACAGAATAGAATTTACAGCTTTTAAAAGACTGGAATATGGCAATGCTATCCTTGGTATTAGAAACTTAAGAATATGAAAATTAAAATGTGGTAGGTTAGCAGAGATATGAACAAAATGATTTTGCTGTTAAGAAACCAAATGAATGAGCTCTTATCCTTAGAAATAATAGCAACATCAACAATAACAGTGGAAAAGGAGCATCGATGATGTGTCTTGCGTTGAGGAGTAAAATGAAGCTTCTGCGGAGGACACATGATAGTTGTTATCACAAATGCTTCTTCGTTTATAAGTAGAAGATAGCAGATATGACTCCGACCCATCAGATCCTGTGTAGTTTGACACTACAACTATCTGATGTTAATTCTTGTCCTCTTTTATTAACATGATCACTGTAACACTTCAGTGTGTGTAAGTGCACCAAGAGCTTATGGCTCACAATGCAGTTGGGAGGTGGATAAATAGTGTCTTGAAATCTCCATTTTATCTGGGAACAGCTCAGTATTGATCACAAATGTTTGGGAATGACCAGACTGAAAGATTCTTAGAGAACAGGCTAATTTAAAGCTTCTGAAATAGGCTGAAGTGGTATGTTTGGTTGTAATTGAAGTCAAATAAACCTATACCCTTCCTAAAAGGAAAATTAAATCATAGAAGTAAATCATAGAATCATGAAATGACCCCAGAAAGAGATTACTTTAAAAATTATTGTCTAAAATGAATGCCATAGCTAAATTTATAAAGCTTTACCTATAGTTACTTATTTCTCCAAGAAACACAGTGTATTTTTTGTGCAATGGCATTTTGCCTGAGTCAGTTATTCTCTTTTGACGTCAGGCTGCTTTTACATTATCATCACCTCTAAAACATACTGTGATATATGGACAGTCATAAATTGCCTCTTGTAACATGAGATATAAAACCATAATGGATTCCTATTGGGTTATAAATGGCAGTGATAGGAAGACCTTCATAATTTTGTGGCTTTACCACATATGAATTATGGGTGTGATCGCTCAGTAGCAGGATGCATATAACTATCTGTAATCGTTGTGCACTCATTTATGTATTCTCCATTATGCTTGTAATGTGCCTAAGGGTAAAAAAATACGGCTGTGTGGATGACAGCAGAGTTCAGCAGAAAAATAATGCTAATGTTTGTGCCATTGTGATTTGTGCCAGAATTAGAAGCCTTTCAGTAGTATCTCGCTGCCCTCTTTGTAGGGTTGCCGTGACCTGCAGGGGACTGTGGTCTAGGTTGGGAACGCTGCCTGCTCTTCACAGGTGGAAAAGTAGGCATGAAGCTAAATGAGCAGGCATTAATTTACCAGCCCCACCACTTCCAGCTCTCAGCTTAAGGATGTTTTAAGAACACTGTGAAAGCTCCCATTCCTTTGGCCTTTCATCCAGGTTTTCATGATTCTTCTGCAGGAATAAGTGATTGTTGTTCAGTCTGAGAAGTCAAATTGTCAAAATGGAAAAACCTAAGCAGTTGAGCCAAGTCCACAACTGCTGTTAAAAGTCTGGTTTGTAGTTTGTTTGGGTTTTTTTCTGCTGGGTCCTGATGCCCAGGAAGCTCTGAGCAAGAGTTTGTTAGGGCTTGCACTGTCTGTGTGGTCAGCTCAAGGCTGGCAGTGAAGCGAGAGACCAGATATGAGGGGTTTATAATTTGGCACTGTTCTGAAAAGTGGCAGCCACTGTAATTCAAACCAGGCAGCGTTCCTGTAGCTGTCAGCACCAACCAGGTCTGCCAAAGCGTCGTTAGGAACCCAGAGTTTCTGTACCCAATAATTTTGATATATCCCATTGCGTTTTTTACAACCTTATCTAGGGAAAATATGCTTGCCACTCCTGTGCTTCCTACGCATGGTATAACCACAGCAATTCCTGCTGTGTGTCTTATAAGTGCTGCTTAAAATGCATGATACTTCTCTTTCCTTTCCTCCATCTGTTTTCTGCATGTATCTCATTATCATCAGTTTTGTATATTTTGGCTATTCTGCCTTGAGAGAGGACAACACTGAATTAATAGCTGTTAAAACTGTCTTAAAAGTGCCCCATTGAACAAAAATATTGCACCCCAAATGCAGGCAGGAGATAGGGTTCACTCATCGATGCTGGTGGTGGCTGTTCCTGGGATCTTCCTCACTGATTGCAGACTCTTTTTCCCCTGTGCTGGCTTATGAGTTCTGATGGTTCTTACTGCCCCAAGTGAACAAAACCTTTTTCTGTGTGCTGACAAGGGGAGTTTCTGCATCCATTGCCACAGTTGTCTAGAGGAACACGTCATTCTTGGTTCATTTTGTTCTCTGGTTTAGTGACCTTCCCTTTGTGGTTTTGTGATGAGTTCAATGTTTTTTGATGACATTGAGAAACCTGAGTGAGATGACAGCGCAGACTATTGTGTTTCCAGTCCATTAAAGGTTCATTCCAGTGTGAAAACCTGGAATTAATCTAGTTATAAGTACATGAAAATTTTCTTATTATGCTTCCAAGAGCCACAGAAGAAAATGGTTTGCAGTGGGCACAGCTGGTTTGAAAACTTAAACTTGGGACAAGAAAATACTGCCCTCTCCAAAGAGACTCTGTTTTGCCTCAAGTTCTTTGTTATAACTCCCCTGCCTGAGAATTTATTTTAATACAGTTACCTGTGGAGTTATTTAGGAGCGCTTTCTCTTGCAAATCTTCTCAGAAGGATTCTGCAAGTGCTACACTTAATTATTTCAAAGAATGAAAATGACCTTTAATGTGTTCTCTTGCATTAACCTTCTTCCCTTTAGTAAACAAGATGTTGCAAAGTATAATTTTCCTGTGCTGGACGTTGCATTAAACAAATGGATAAATGAGTATTCCTACAATTTATACTCTATAAACGTATTACAGCAGATTGCCACTTCAGTAATCTGGATAATGTTTTTTCCTTACTTTTGTGCATATTACTGGCAATTGTTTGGCTCACTCAAGCTGTATGTCCTTTGCAGCTCAGATAGGCAAACAGTTATTGCTCCTATTTACAAGGAAATTATTATCAGGATTTGCTGGGAGGAATAACAACTTTGTGCCTCAACTCGGTTGTCACTTTTTTTCTTTTTTAAAGAAATACCCTGTGGTTAGTTTGACTCCTTGAGAAAATGCAGTTTTCATATAAGAGATCAAGTACAATGCTGGTTTTAGAGGAAGACACATAGAGTTTATTTTTAAACTGCACTTGTGGGTCTCCAGGTCTTCCTCCTAAACCCACTCCATCCTAACCATCTCTCCATTTGCATTTCGAACAAATCCTGCTGTTTCTGAAGTGATGTTTTCAGACTCTTGATGTTTCTCTGCTTCACTGTTCTTGGGAGGGATGGCAAAGTACTTGCTAACAGGATCAGGCCTTTGTTCCTGTACGATAGTGTGTATGGAGCACAGTCCCTGTGAACCCCAAGGCCAAATGTTCTGGGACCGTAAAGCAGTGAAGCCCCTTGAGGTGATGTGTTTAAATGTAAGCCTCCACTCATGTAGGAATTTTAATTTATGTAATTACTTAGACCTTCCTAAACAGTGTAGAAATGCTTTTGTGGCTCATAGTTTTTCCTCAAATGATTGTTGTTTAAATTGTACTCCAGACCAGTACCCAGACTCTGGCAAGCTGTCCTCTGTGACTGGGGATTTATATACCCACTGAGCGCACGCGGGCGTGAGATCTTTGTCTGCTCCCTCACACCACCCTATTTACTGGAACTGCACTGATGGGCTGCATGCAGGGATCTGGGTTATGCGAGGTTGAGGGGTGAGAAGTTGAGTGCAGGGATTAAGCAATTGCATGTGCAATTCTGAGGATAAAAGCTAGAAGCTGTGGGTAAAACTGGCTGGAAATATGATCAATAGTTACTTGTACAGTTAATATGGAATGCAGTCATCTGGCCATCTGTCTGACTGCATGAACAAAGCCCTCTCGAAACGATGTGGTACAATACTCAAAATCTGTGTCATTAAGGATACCGCAATATTTGTGAAGCTGTTCCATTTCATGTGCAATGCCTTCCTAAATCACACCAATTAACTCTGTGGCTAACATAATGAGAAATCACTCTGTGACAGTTAAACTAAAGCCAAACCACTGTGTCCTGAACAAAGAAGAAATGGGTTCCCATACGGGTCACCATTGGTCTGTTCCAGCGTGGCTGCTCATGATCAGAAACGTTGCTTAAAGATGAGGAACTGCTTCCTCTAGAAGTTTTGGTGAGGTTTTAAAGCAGGTTGAGAAAGGCAGAACTTGGAGCCCTAGTTTCCCCTCTTAGGGATCATTTATGTAAATCACTTCCTCAACCTGGGAAAACACTGGTAGCCCTTAATAAGGGTCAGTTAAATTGTAATGAGTGAATGTAGGCAAGTGTGTGTGCATGTTAATTTTGTATGAGCACAGTTGCTAGTATTATAAGTTGTGAATTTAAATGCATGCAAATCATGTAATGCATTAAATTGATAGTTTTAGGAGCCTGAATTTCAGAAATAAATCTGTTGAGGAAATGAAATGGTATTCAGAGACAGTTTTCCTCTGCTTTAGCTGTAACTTAAGAGTGTGGGGGTTTGGGTTTTTTTTTTTAAATTTTTTATCTACCATTGTTATTCTCCTATTAGCTAAAAAAGAAAATTAAGTACCCTAACAGTAAACTGAACATCTGTATAAAATAATTACTTTCTGAAATCTCTGTTAAATTCTATGAAGTCAATAGTAGAGAAGTAAAGCTGCCAATGCAATAATCCTGATTGTACCATTATGTAGTCTTTGCAGATCTAAATGCTGAGGATTTGCTGCCTACCTTGCATTTTTGACTTGAAAAATCAACTTCTTGTCTTTTCCTTCCAAATATCTTGAAAGTTCACCACTTCTATTCCTAACTTCAAAACTTTGTTTCCTGTATAGATTCAAGCTGATCAGAATACTGAGAGAAAATTAGACATAATGTTTTATCAGAAGTTGGACTTGGGCTTATTAAATTTGAGTCTTGAAGAGTTTTTTTGTCAAATTGCATGCTGGAATTTCATAGCTAACTGCCGGAAGTATCTGAAAAAGAAAATGACATTTCCACGTAAGTGATTAGGTTACTAATTTAAACTATTCCAGCATATTTAGTAGTGGCCTTGCAATGTCTCAGGTTACACATCTTGCAAGTGAGTTAACAGAAACTGAGGAAAAATTCTCTTGTGTAGAAACCTAGCTGGACATGGGACGGGCAGACCTGTTGAAGTTCAGCAGCTTGCATTTTGTTTCTTAAGATCTAATGTGGTTTAACTGAGCATGGTCTCTTTGAGCACTCCAGGAATGTCAGGATGACATTCTTTGTGCAGATAAAGTCAGAGTGGTGGAATGGTTGGAAGGGACCTCAAAGCCCATCCAGGTCCACCCCCTGCCAGGGCAGGGACACCTCCTGGATCAGGCTGCTCAAAGCCCCATCCAACCTGGCTATCAACACCTCCAGGCAATCTGTTCCAGTGCCTCAGGTTGCCTAGAGAACTGATCTAGGTTATCCTCTGTAAGGAATATCTTCAGGTTCTTCTGCCTAATACCTTGAACACAAGTATAGCAATTCAGCATGATACTACTTTGTGTTCTTGTTAGAACCTCTTCTTTCTTCTTCAGGCAGGGCTCAAAACTTAGCATACCAACAACCTCTTCTCTGGCTTTCTTAAAATATCACAGCTTTATTTTGAAAGATGGAAACATGGGCAGTTTTTCTTGAATTTGCCTCAGGCCTTCATCCCATCAGAAAAGTGGGATGGAGTAAAGACTTAGTCTGGTTCTAAATCCGAAGTAGTTTGTGCCTAGAAGTTGTGCAGTTAGAGAAACAAAGCACCTGTCAGTAACTCGGAATAATGGAGCCACTTAAAATCATCAGAGCAGGATTAGCAGGAGGAATGGCCTCGTGTTCCTAAGTTACTCGGTGGGAAAGCCTTGAGCTGTGATTGATGAGATGCCTTAGAAATGCGAACAGTATCAGTCAGCTGGCATTTTGCTGCTGCTGGGAGCAATCGCTCAGACAGCCCAGGCCTGTACCCTAGGGAGGCTGGCAATGGGTGGAAGCTCTCTTTCTCCTGCATAATTCAGCCATGGTTTTAGTGGTTTCGTTTTAGTACTTTGAAAAATCTTTGCCTCATGCCTCAGCCAGGCAATGCTCCTGTTGGTAAGAATGGCGTGAGACAGCAGGGGTGAGAGAAGAGACCAGACATATGGCACTGCTTGGAAAAAGGAAACCTTCAGCTGCCCTCTTGGTTTCATTTAGCAGAATGTTCCTTGAAGAACAGTCCAGAATGTGACAGAATGAAGTAAAGTAACAGCCGAGACCTGGTCTGCTGATCTGCAGAGGGAATTTAATTACGCTTTTGTTTTGCTTATGTAATTTCCTCCTTCCTCCCCTCCTGTCAGGCTCTGTTCTCATCAAGGGGTAGCTGACAAGGAAAAGATGTGAATAGGATGTAGCTGAAAGCTTTTGAGCTCTTGGGGCTTAGGTAGGGAACACACTGTGTTCCACAGCATCCTCATCTGCTTGCTGCTGTCTTTCTCCCTTTGAAGGAGAGAGGGAAGATGTCCAGGAAGGCAACTCCAGGGGCAGAGCCAGGACAGAGGCTGCTGTGTGGACCCTGGATTCACTGGAGAGGCTCTTGCTCTTCCCGGTGTGCTCAAAGAGAAAAACGGTCTGCTTAGCATGGCAAGGCTGGGAGGCAGGTAAGCTTCACCTGCCTTTATAAAATCTCTACACAAGGAAAAGGAAATCCTGCTTGTTCCACCACCGGCTGGTCAGGAAAATGGTCACAGCTCCCAGCAGTGGACACATCCATTTGGGCCTGGGCTGCTGAGATCCAGCTCACAGCCTGAGGAAAAAGAGACCGTCAAAAGCTGCCTTGGTCTTGGATTGCAGGCTTGCCGGAGGGTTGCACAAGTTAAACTAGCTGCATAATGTCATAATGGTTTTAACTGGCTTTCTAATTATGCTTAAAAGCTTTTTTTCTTATTCCCAAAATAATGAAGATACCTATCCCCACAGTGTGTGCTAAGGCTGGGGGGAGGAGTGCCATTCACACACGTTTTGCTCTTCACCTACCCAAAAACTCCTTCGCTTTTCCCTCCCTTCCAAACAAGCCCTTTCTCTAGGTGTTTGTGTCCAAACTTTACCTTTGCTCCTCCTCTGCCTAAAGCCCAATCACTACTCTAGTCCTGATTTTCTGACCTCCGGTACTTGTTTCACCTGTAAAGCCTGATACCTAGGCTCCAGCTCTGTTCAGCAGCAGTCACCACTCCACACATTGCACACTGTTTTCCAGGGTCTTCAACCATTCTGTCTGTATTTTACTGTCTTTCTGGCTTTGCATTGACAAGGCTTTGTCATGTGAGTGCTTTCCCCCCACTATGTTGGTTTATCTGTGTTTATTTTTGTACTGCTTGTAGCCAAAAATTCTTTTTTTAGCTTTTCATTCCTCTTGCTATTGTTTTCTTTTTCCTCTGGCCACTTCCAGGTATCTCTGGCTCCTGATTTAGCCTATTTTTTGTCACTTATCTTTCCCGATTTTATGCTTCATACCCCCAAGAACAACTGAGAGTAAGCAGGCAAAAAGAGCAGAAGAAACTCTAAAATGTCTTGAGTCTCCCATGTTCTAAGGAAACACTCAATGGATGTGAACTTTACTTCTGAAGTCATGTCAGAATCGGGCACATTACCATGAAAACGGAAGTTTATATCTTGTCCCCTTGCTCCACCATGCTGTAAAAAGGCTTGTAAAGATGTGGTTTTCCCAATTCAAAAAGGCAAAGAATGACTGGAGGGAGTCCAGCGGAGGCTGCCAAGATGGAGAAGAGTGGGGCAACTGTCTTATGAGGAGAAGCTGAGACACCTGTATCCGTTTAGCCTGCAGAAGAGAAGACCGAGAGGGGACCTTGTCCATTCCTGTAAAAATCTAAGGGGTGACTCTTAGACAAGGGGCAACAGCCATAAACTGGAGCACAGGATGTTCCATTAGAACACGAGGAAATACTTTACTATGAGGGTGATGGAGCACTGGAACAGGCTGCCCAGGGAGGGTGTGGAGTCTCCTCTGGAGATAATTCAAACCTGCCTGAAGGTAACCCTGCTTCAGCCGGGGCTTGGACTGGATGAGCTCCAAAGGGCCCTTCCAACCGTCACTATTCCATGAGTCTTTGAAAATTAGCTTGTTCTTCCTTCGGGGCCCTTCTCAGAAATGGCACAAGTATTGTGGTTGAAATGCTCACAGAAATGTTTCCCTTTGTTTCAAAATGGCTGGACTGGTTAAGATTTGACAAAGTTCCCAGCTGAAGATGGCTTTCAGCAGTTACAGGTGTCGGGCAATCCCAGTGAGAGCCTCTCCTCTGGCTACAACTGAAGGACTTTCCACAGGGTTATGATTTTCTTGTGCTTCCATCCCTTGGGTGGTTTAGTGGAGCTGCTTTGCTCTGTTCATGCGTCAGGTCTGCCAGCTAGATATGTTTTTGTATACCAGCCAGGCACTATTATTCTTCTGCAGTGTATTTAAATTCAGTAGCACCAGGAATCATAAAGGAAATCTGTTGATACATATTTTAATTGTTGGTACCTACTGGTATCTTTAGGAGAACAGCACCTGGCCAGGCTGGTATGTGCTGCCAGTTGGCTCTGCAGAGATACCTTAAAGTCAGGAGACAAAATCTCTGTAATGCCTGTTGTATCCCCCACATTTTCACTGTGCAGTGTGCATAACGACAGCATCCAGCAGGAAGAGGCTCTCTGCAGCATTTGAAGGGCAAACAAAGGGGAAGGAGCCTTGATTAGTGAGCCTTGTTTGTATTACACAGGGATCAAAGGAGATAAAACACAGTCTATTGCACTGTTTGTAAAATAAAAATTCCAATTACAGAAGGTGGTGCTGCATCTGTGCCTCCCTGACAGCTGTGAGGAGAATGAAAACAGCAGCTCCCATTGCATTAAGTTATTAATAATTAATTCTTCCTTGGAAATCTGCAGGCTTAGGCATTGCACATACTAGTACCAAGACTGGTTTGGGTTAAGGCTGAGATCTTTCCAAACTGCCTCCTTTTCCCCTCTTCCAATTTTCAAAGGGTGCGGGTATTAAGGAAGCCAAGGCTCTGTCTCCAGTGGTGGGTGTAGGAGAGCTAAAGCAAGTTCAGGGGTGGCCTGTAACTTCAGCTGCGGTGGGGGAGTTGGTATGGAACTCTTCTTATCCAGCAGGGGCTGTTTTGCTCTGGGATTGGGACATGCAGGGAATAGGTAAAGTGGCTTAGTGCAGCTGATGAGGCAGCAGTTACTGTATGAGAGCTGGGGCAATACTGTGCGACTGAGGTTACTCCTGACCACCAGGTTCTTCGTATTGTGTGGCTGTTCCCTGTGGGCTTTGCTGAATGAAGGGAAAGTGGGGATGAGTTCTTGCTTTGAAGAAGCACATCCAAGGCACGGTGTTTGAAGATTACCCTGGGAAACACACTGCATCCAGAAGGACAATGCATCTTAGCTCAGATGGAGACTAACTTGGGGCATCAGAGATGCTCTCAGGAGTTGGTGGGATGCAAGCTTGGTGCCCCAGCCTTGCAGCAGGGAAAGGGAGCAGTGTGGGAATGGCTGGTTCTGAGGTGCAAGGGGCCAGCAAGCCCTGCTCCTGTGCGGGCTGCAAGATGGGACTTGAATTGTCCTCTAGCTAATAAAAGGCTGCCTGCTGACAGTGCCCTCCCTCTGCTAATGCCTACAAAAGCACACCCTCTAACACTGTATTACATGCACTGCTGAAGGAATAACAGATTTGGATAGATGCTGTGTGCTCGATGGAAAACAGCTTTTTAATTTACTACACTGTGCTAGGCCTGCCCAGCAGAACTCGCCTGTACCTGAGAAATGCTTTTATTAGTTGGCTGTGTTATGCTGGCAAATTAGGCCATGCCAAATGTGCTTGCAGCATGCTGCTGTGAGGATGCTCTACGGATTCTTATGCATACCTGAGAGGTGTTTGCACATTGTACGGTGTTTCCAGTCTATTTGTCCTAGCTTTGATCGCGTCCTTGCTGACTGTATTCGAGTCGCATGCCCTTCCCTCTGTCAGCATTGATCCTTTTTATAGTATTTTATAACAACTTGAGTATAAATTGTCTTACAGTCCCTTAATTAGTATTCCATTCCTACAGTACTAAGGCAAATCCTCGGCCTGTTCTACCAGCTGATGGTGTGGCTCAACATACGCTGCTCTGAGCAATGCGCAGTACGTAATATGCAGTCCTTGTTAAATCTGGCATTTTGTACACTGATACAGGTAGTACATTAATAAAATAAACGCAGTATCTGGCAGGTATGTTTTTGATGTCTCAGATTTCAATCATACAAACAATTTGCTTTTTCATTGTAACAGAGGATAGAATTAGACACCATGGGGAACTTTAAATGCAAGGAAAACCTGAATTGTAAGATAGGTGCATTAGCTCAGCAGAAAGAATCCATTGGCATACAAGGGGCTTGATCTGCGGGCTGGTGCCATGCTGAAGGTGTGGATCTGCCTGCAGCTCTGTCAGGAGCCTTGCTGCATTTCCAGGCATGGCTGGTGCTGAGGCTGCCTGCGAGCGGGACTGGCTCCCCTGCCTGCTGGCGGCAACGCAGTAGCCGTATGGTGTGCGTGCCAGACATCTACAATGACTACACCAAATAGCTTTCCTCAAGCTGTGCTAGGAGACTGTGTGTGTTTAGACACATGCTGGATAACAGTGCACTATCCCATGTATGCTTCCAAGTTCTGTAAAATACCCATTCAGCTTTTCCTGGAGACATTAACAGATGCTTCATTATTGTTTTGCAAAACAGGCTACATATTACCCATATGTTTTCCCCCTTGTTTTTCAGGAGGCAAACTAAATGTTGCTACCCGTTTCAAATATTCATTAAATATTTTAGATAGGTTGGAAGTGAAGAGCAAGAGCTTCTCACTGCACAGAGGTGAGAGAAAACCTGTTTGAGGTGCAGCCAGCCTGGCTGTGCAGTATCTGGTGGTGGGGGCTGCAAGGGCCTCCTTGCACACTCGATGGGTAAGGGTTAATCGTCCTCACAGAGCCAGAAAGGGAATATTTCAGGTTGTTAGCTGAACCTCCTGGTGGGAGGTGGTAAGAGGTTTTCGATCCTTTAATCTCCTTTCTGAAGGAAAGGGGATGGTTTTCTTCCTCGGAGTCTTAGAGGGGTTATCAGCAGCCACTGAGGTGGGGCAGGAATTAGAATGATTGGGGCAGGCTGTGCATCTTATTTAAAGGCAGGCAAAGGAGATGAGAAGAACTGTGGGAGTGGAGAGAGGCTATGGTGAATGAGGCTTAATTACAGATCTTTGTTTTATATTCTGCCCCTTGCTAAAGGGTCATAAAGGGTCATAAAGCTGTAGCTAGTACACAGCCCATAAAAGTGGGAATTCTGGGACAAATGCTCCCTTGTTGTCATTGATATAATGCAGCTATTCAGGTGAGTTTAGATCTATGCTGAAAATTAATCACAGAATCAGAGAATGGTTTGAGTTAGAAGGGACCTTAAAGTCATCCAGTTCCACCCCTGCCATGGGCTGGGATACCTCCCACTGGATCAGGCTGCTCAAAGCCCCATCCAACCTGGCCTCAAGCACCTCCAGGAATGGGGCAGCCACAGCTTCCCTGTGGAGGCCAGGGCCTCCCCTCTTTCAGCTTAAAGCTATTCCTCCTCATCCTGTCCCTGTACTCCCCGACCAAGCCCCTCACACCCCCCAATGTTTTTCTGGAGCTCCTTTCAGTACTGGAATGAAGACATGACTGGAAGTGAATTATTCAGAAATTAAGTACATATCCCAGAGTAAATATTTGTCAGAAGGAGGGGACAGATTCCATGAATAGCACCTTACCTACTAAGTGCTCCCTTTGATGCTAATGCAGCTGTGCTGATACTTAGTGATTTGGAAGAATTTAAATGGAAACTGGCAGATATCCATATTTTGCTTTGTTGAATTTTCAGGAAGAAACTACTGTTTCGAAGTTTCTGGTAAATATTTTCCTGTGTACAACCCATCCAAATGATGCATAATTCAACACATTTCTCCGTCTTAAAATTCCTCTGTAATTTTTACGCTATCTCATCTTGATTCTATAAATGGCATTTGTTAAACTGCTATGGGGAAGGTGGACTTATTTGCCATTTTTTTCATGAATCTTTTTGCATATCTGCATCTAATGCAAATCTATAATGTGAAGTTTGCCTAGGAGCCAATGGATGCACTCAGTTACGGAAAAACTTGTTAATGTCACTTACTGACACAACCTCAACAATTTGTCTGTCAAAAGGTTGATGCGTCAGTGAGTGACAAGTGCAAGAGGTTAATAATAGTGTGATTTGTGATGTGTTTCATGTCAGAGTGGAAATAGCACTTGCTTATGAACTAAATTCCAGTACTTAAAGGGCGTCTAAAGCTGGGGAGGGGCCCTTGATCAAGGACTGCAGGAATAGGACTAGGAGGAGTGGTTTTAAGCTAGAAGAGGGGAGATAGAGATGGGATCTTAGGAAATGTTTTCCTGTGAGGGTGCGGAGACTCATGTCCAGGTTACCCAGAGCAGTGGTGGCTCTCCTGCACTCTGTGGTGTCCCCCCTTGCATTTGGAAGGTGTATCTCATGTGTCGTCCTGTAGTGCTGCTGGTTTCCCGTTGGCAGTAATAGCTGTGGCTAGCGGAATGCATCTGTGATCTCCCTTCAATCTCTGGCATAACAATGCTCCTGTTCCAGACTGGCCCTGTGACACAAATGAGATAGAAATATGAAAATGAGGAATCATGCTCTGACACTGATGTATTGTTGAAGCTGTGGGAAGCAGCTGTGAGCAGACTATGGCAAAGAGGATTCGTTCCCTTCTCTTGGAGGCAGCCCACATGCTGCCTGCTCTGTGGGGGGCAATAAAGTGCACATTAGAGCTGATGAAATTCTGACTGCTGCGCGCTCAAAGCGAAGGGCTCTGCTCTGCCTTTCCTGCCATCCGGGAGTGTTGCAATTTAAGGCCATGATATATGATCTAAATGTTTTACTGTGGTGTTACTGACTCAGCCAGTGGCTGCCCTGCACTCTTACCCAGTCTGGCTACTTGTGCTTTTGGCATGCACAGCCCCTGTGAGCAGCTGTGAGTTAGCTGTGGCCAGCCAGGACCGAAAACCCAGCAATGTCTGCCTTTTTATGCATTTCTGCATGAGTTAAGTGTACTTGGAACTGAATGGCTTCAGCTGACCTAGGTCATTCATCCCCTGGCTTTGTGTCTGTTCTCCTATATGGTAATGCTAATCCTCCATGACTTCAAATATTAAGTATAAAAATAGGGGTTTGTAGTGCCCACACTGTGCAGGCCTTCAAGGGAGGTTCCACACGTGCCAGGACAGTGCATATGCAGTAAATATCAACTCTGCATTGCATACAAAATAAGCTATTTAATTACAAGCTACTAAGAGTTTACAGGCAAGCGAATCTGATTCATGCACATCATAACTAGGATGAAAATAATGCCTGTACTTCAACAGATGAGCATATAAATGAAAATGTTAAAAATAAAATATTTTATTTCATCCTTAATTTGTGGTGGTTTAAGGCAGTAACTGTCACAGACAAATTAATATGCTTTATTAGGAAATCAACAAGTTGGAGATGTAGCCTTGTCTGTTACACAGGTGAATCGTGCCAGCACGTAATGACAATACATAATGTATACAGATTCTGTTGACTCTTTGCCGTTTAGCACCTGGAACGAAAAGTAGCGTCTGAACTGGGAAGTGGAGAAGTCTTGCAGGACTCCTGAAGCCTTTACAGCTAAGAGGAGGCAGTTTGGAAAACATGTAATCGCTAAAGCATAGAATCATAGAGTAGTTAAGGTTGGAAGGGACCTTAAAGATCATCTAGTTCCAAACTCCCAGTGTCATAGAATAATTTGGGAAAAGCATCATTAGTAACAAATTTTATCTGAGCAGGAAAATACCCCAAGGATGCTAATAATTAAGTATGTTGAAAGCGTTGTTTACATACATACTCGTTAATTAGTCAACATGTATATGGACACCTCTTGGTACAAGTTGGGAGACATCAGTTTTTGTCTATTCTCCACAGCTTGTTAGACCTTTAAATGTTGCACAATAAACGCAAGAAGCTCTATTTCACAAATCACTGAATGTGCAATTGTCAATTAATGCAGTGGTTTTGGTGGTGTATTCCATTAACACTCTCTGTATAATGCTGGGGCACGGTACTTAAGGGTCTTGTATGTGTACTTAACAAATGCAATTGCTTATTGCTGTTCTGTACAGTGGAAGTAGCTTTCGTTACTAAAGGTGGAGAAAATTGATTAGAACAGTGAGTCTGTGGCTAAAAGAAGTAGTTCTAAGTTCCCCTTTAATCAATGAAGTATTCCATACAGCAGTGATATGTCATGGGATTTTGCTTGTATTTAACGTGGCTGGCATCAGGACAGAAGTTCTGAGGCTGTGGGGTGTAGCCTGTTTGGAAAGAGGCAAACAGGATTTTAGCTGCATGATACAAATAAGGATTTGGCTTTTGCAGAGATTTGGATCCATAGCTCCAGCAACGAGTGAATTAGTAATACTTACGTCTACTCATTTAATATACCAAAAGCTATTTAGAAGTGATTTACTTGTTTTTAGAATCGTAGAATAACCAGGTTGGAAGAGACCCACTGGATCATTGAGTCCAACCATTTTGTTCTGCAGGAGGGATAGGTGGGGGATAAAAAGCAAAGCAGCTAGCAGTCACCTTTCCCAGAAGTGTTTGTTAGCCCTTTCTTAAAGAGGAGACTGTAATTCTCTGTGGTGAGGCGGTTATACTGGTGGTTTCCTCTCTCATAACTTTGCCTGGCAGGTCTGGAGTGTTTAGTGTAATGTAGCTCTTGGAAAGTGACCCAAGAATCAAATCTTCATGTAAGAATAGAGACCACCCCATAGATTTCTTTTGTGCATGTGTGTACATAGATGGGGGTAAAAAGGCAACCCTGTCTTCGATTTGGATAGTTACGGTCCCATTTCCCACCAGCTGTGTGCTGCCATTGCTTGACATATAAAATGTGGAGTCATGTTCCTTCACCATGTGAATGCCCAGGCGAGATTGTACAACTATTTGAGCTTTCTCTTGCTATTTGACAATATCACTGTTTTTGTATAATCATTTTTCCTTGGCTTTGAAACTGAGGGACCCCAGCTGGTCTTTCCTAGCAGTTGGGACGCTTCCCCTGTTAGCTGTGTGTTTCAGTAGATGAAACGCCAGTGCGATTGCTGCCGATGTAGTGTCGTTGTAGCTCAGGAGGTGCTGAGCTGCCACTGCCTAAGCCTGGGCACACATAGTCATGCAGCTGCTGGCACTCCTGGGCCCGTCCACACTGGGTTAAGGCCTGCTTTGCACTCAAAATAAGTGGTGGCAGCACTGGGGAGTGGAAATACCTTGGATGTCTTGCCCTTTCCCTCCCTTCCTGGGAGTACAGAGGAGCATTAAATTCATCCAGGGAAGAGAGTCTCAAAAATGCCCTCCTTTCCCTTTGATGTTCAGCGGAAAGAAATATGAGTGTTGCAGAAAGAAGCATCTTCTTTTTGAGTGGCTGACTCAGAGTCCAGTGCTTTGCAGCACTCTCCCATCAAGAAAGGGTGCGAGATGGCCATCTGGTCCCTGCCCATCAGCACCTGTGGCCCTCCCAGCGGCCCACATCCTTCTTTTGCTGTGGAATTTGTGCTGTTTCCAAGGCACAGGGGAGTACAGAGAAGCTTATGATGAGACCATTTTATTCCTTGTGATGCCATTTATTAGGGAGATAATTAAAATTCACCATAAATGTGCTTTAATTAATACATCAAGATGAGAATGTAAAGCCCTTAGGGTGAAAGAGGAATCTTCACCTTTAAATATAAAATGTACCTCACTTGCTTTAAAGTAGACCTTTGAGAATGGCAATTTTACATATCTCAGCTTTTTAGAAAGCTGAAATTTCTGTTTAACAGGTAGATAATGATTTCGGTTGCCTTTTTTGTAGGTGAGGAAATAACAGCACGTATTGAAGTGGAATGCTGGTATTTTCATAGCTGGGAAATTATCCATTTTACACTCATGGTAGATAAATTATCTGAATAATTGTAGAAGAAGTTCAGACTTCATGTGTAACATAAAACACCGAAGAGAGCTTTTAAGGAGAAGAATGCTTTTCAAACTTTATTTTCTGGAGGTTGAAGAAAAGGGAAAATACTTAAATAGGCACCTGATATATAACAGGCCAAATTATTCAGAAAAACACAATAGCGTTGTAAATTAATTCCACAGCTTATTTCTCTTGAGATATCACTTAGTATCTCAGCATTTACTGTGTGCCTTCTCAGATTGTCTGATGTGCTTTCTGGGTTTGCTTGAAACTGTATTGACGTTAAATCTACCTTATAAATATTCACAGGGAGCTGCTTGGGAAAACATGAACAAAGCACGATATCTTCGCTTCCCCCGATGCCGACAGCAAAACTTTCTGTTGGCTTTTGTGTATGACTGAGATAAACCTCTGGGGAATAAACTGGGGCTGGGCCTGCCCTGGCCATGCCAAAGCAACATGAGGGGACTATTAAGGGGAATGAGATTTGATCAAGCCCTGTTCATTGGGTTAAGTTTTTGTGTGGGAAGTATGTCAGAGATAGTCAGCGGAGACTGATAGTGCCCTTCCTCTCACATTTTCACTCAGCTACTTAAACCTAGGACTCCTATTCTTATTAGCTATATCAAGCTTAGCAGTATACTCAATCCTATCATCAGGATGAGCCTCCAATTCAAAGTACACCCTAACTGGAGCATTCTGAGCCATAGCACAGATGATCTCCTATGAAGTCTCCCTTGCCCTCATCCTCCTTTTAGTAATTATATTAAGTGCCAACTGCACCTTAAACACCCTTGCTACAACTCAAGAACCACTATACCTTATCTTCTTCTCCTGGCCACTCGCAATAATACGATTCACTTCCAGGAGCAGCCTTGGACAACATGTTCAGTAGCCACTGGCCTGGTTTGACCCTGCTCTCTCCAATGAAGACACGCAAGTGAGGTCCTCCCAGAAATGTATGATAGTAAATTTACATTCCTACTGGATTATACTCCACACTGGCTGGTGTCCTTAAAAAGTGCAATAGGACTTCTTGCTTTATTTTTTATCAAGATGCAAAGGAATTTGTACCTGGATGGAAAATTGCTTATTGTGATTGTTTGGGTTGGTTTTTTTTTTGTATATTGTGGTTGCAGCTGATAGAGTGTGTAGGAAAAATAATATGACTCGGAATGAAAGGTCATGCAAATACTATGAAAAGTGAGTTCATCCAATTGAACATCTTACTGCTGTGTGTTCTGAGACACTGCACTGCTGAGAAGATGTTAGCTCTGGAAATGCAGTCAGAATCTCCTCAGCCATAACCTGTACCCATTACTCCTCATCTTTTCCATGTGTCTCCTTGTAAAAAGGGGTCTCCATATCCTTTGTAACCAGTGTTTTAAGTACTGGTACATGGTGACAAGGTCTCTGGGCTGTCTCCAGCCTGTCCACATCTTTTTTTGTATAGTGTGGACAGTATCCCAGGCATTGCCTGACAAGTGCTGAGTAGAGTGGGATAACTACTTGCCTCTGATGGGGAGACTTTGTTGATGCATCCCAGCATCGTGTTAGCTTTCTTTGCAGCAGCACAATGTTTGCTCATATGGAGCTTTTTGCCCACCAGGACCCCAGCTGGGTAGATCTCAGCCTGCTGAGGTCTTTTTTCTTATTGCATTAAGTGAAATACTTGAAGAATGTAGGAAAAAAAAATTATCTTGTATGCAAAAGAGAATGTTCCGTTGTCTACTGTTTGTTTAAACCTAGATGGAAGCAGTCGAGAGAAAGGAGCAGAATGGACCTGTACAGCCAAGCAGGTGATGAAATCTGGTGTCTTTGGCTTGTCAGGCTCTCTTGAACCAAAGGAAATGCGATGTTTGTTTGATGTCGGAAAGTAATATGTGAATCATGTAAAGAATTTTGTTGGTTTTAGCAAGAAAAATAATGCTAATGATTCAGATTTTCAAAATTTCTTTTATTATTATTTTTTAAAATTTTCATTGTTTTGGAGGTGGAAGCAGAGGCGGAAACTGCATTATAAATTCTTACTTATCAACTCTCCGTCAGTCTCATTCCAAGCTGGCTGTACACTGCCATCCTGCAGAGGTGGCTGTGGCAACAAAATCCATTTTGATAGGAAGGGCTGGGCTCTCTGTGTGTGCTTGAGTTGAGGCCACACACGGGGTTGAGGTGGGGAGGCTGGGGCTGGGTTCAACGTTGCAGTGAGATGAAAGGGAGGGAATGAGAGCAGTGAATCAGACCCATAGTGTCTCTTCAGTATAAGAATTAAGTGGGAGTTTGGGTTAATTTGTTTCTCCTGAAATTGTAAAGAGCCGAATATGTGCTGGTGATGTTTCTGAAGCTGTGTGCTTTAATCAGGAAAAAGCGGAGCCTGTCTGCTGCTGGGGAGGAGGGGAATCAGCCTCGCCAAACGGCCTTTCTCAAACTGACACGTTAAATCAGAACAAACAAACAAAATTGGTTATGCCTTTTCTCAAAAGAAGCAGAGCAAGCTAAACATGAGGATCAAATGATCATAGAATCATAGAATGGCCTGGATGCCCCAGGTTGCCCAGAGCAGTGGTGGCTGCCCCATCCCTGGAGGTGTTCAGGACCAGGTTGGATGGGACTTGGAGCCCGTGAACCAGTGGGAGGTGTCCCTGCCCATGGCAGTGGGTGGAACTGGTTGGACTTCAAGGTCCCTTCCAATGCAAACTGTTTTATGATTCTGTGATTAATGCATAGTGCAGATGTTGATGTGAGCACGCAGGTAGGTGTGCTAGGTTTGTGTATGTGTATTGTATCCCAGGCACAAGTAGCTATGTGACTGACCTTTTTTTTTTAGGCTTTTCCTCCATTCATCTTGGCATACAAGTTTCTAGCATTGAATTATTGAGGAAAAAGGAAAAAAAAAAAGATGTAATTCTCTTCTTTGTAGAATAACCAATATAGGGCTATAGAACATTGTCTGGGTTAAACAATCACCTCCTTCTCTCAGTGTTTTAACTCATTTATCTCTGTTCTCTCTGAAATTTCAGTCTGGGTTTGAATGATCTCAAGTGTTAAAGACTGAACTGGAGTTTTATATTTTAGGATCGATATTGAAAAATTAAACCGTGGTGATGTAAAACTGTTGTGAATGCAGGCTTAGCAGAGGGTGAAGTGTTATTCAACTGAAGCACTAAAATGTGTCTTTGTTTTTTTTTTCCTTGCAGATTGATGTGGGCTTGACCATGAGGTTTAACACAGGAATTTTGATAGCCCAGTCTTGGTTTTTTTTTTTTTTGTTTTTGCTTTGTTTTGTTTTAATAGAACTGAGCTCCAGGCATAAAATGAGGAGTTCTTTCTTTTTTAGAAAAAAAGTTGGCAACTATTGGGGAGTTTTTAGTAATCTACGTCCCTTGTTCACTGATAATGTAATCGATAGGTTTCAAGGTTTGCTTTATTTAAGTATGTGCCTGTTTGTGCAGCCTTCATTATTGACATTTCCTGTCCTCTGTCTTACATTATTCTGGTAATAAACTGTATATATGTCAGGGAAGTTAGATTGCTACCTCTATTCTGGTATCAGGTTCATTGTTAAGTGACACCAGTAATTTGTCTGCAAATCACTAGCAGTGTTGAAATCCCTAACAGAAGAGGCAGTGCTCAATATGCTTTTTATGACTGCCTTTGTTCCAGGGAGAAGTGTACACATAATTAAAGCTAATGTTGCTTAGAGGATGCTCAGACTCCATCATTGTGTTATACTCACGTGGCCTCAAACACCTGCCTCAGCTTGCTGAGGGTGCCACGATGATGATAACTCACTTGTTCACAGGCCTGGAGGAGTTCTATAAACAGAGCCCGCCAGTGTGTTCCTGGTTTAGCAGTGGTGAAACTCAAATAGCTGATTGTTTGATTTTACTTATCTCATAGTTTACTTGGGTCAGCCTTTCCTGGCTTCTAGCCACATGTCCTGTCCTCTTGGGCCATGCTACAGAGGATGTGAGGTTTTTTTAGTATCGAAATTAAGAATTATTTAGAGTGTGTCCCCTTGTACTCCCTCTTCTTACTGTAATATGAAAGAAGAAAGGTGATTGCTGTCATGTCTGCAGCAAACACTAGACAATGAAACAAGCTCCATGAGGCTCTTAAAAATGCTTTTGACTTGCATTTTGAATGTTGAGACCTTGTAGCATATTCTAATTAGATATGATGATATAGCATGAATTACTTTTTAGATCAGAGTGCTGACAAATTGGAGTTTGTGTTGTAGCTGTTGCTGAGGTAGAAAACATTACTAGAAAATATATTTTGAAGGATCTTGCTTGCTTTCGCTTCTGAGTGTCACGTGTGTGATAAAAATGGGTATTCGAACAATTAGGGTAAATGGGCTTGTGAGTCATTAGGCTGCTCACCATCAGCTGCACGGGGCGAGCATCTCTGAAGAAGAGCTGGGCTGTGGTTAAACAGGGAAAGCGTAGAACCCAACGAGTCAGGCCGAGCCTTTTTAGTTCTGCCTGAACTAGATAGCAGTTTAAAGGTGGGTGCTCTCATTGCCTTTTGTGCAGAACGCTTGCTGAGGTCCTGCTGGGCTGCATGAGGGCAAAGAACCAGTGAAGAGCACTCCTCGCTGCACTGTGCTGCTCTCGTCTCCATGGTGTTACCCTCAGCTTTAAACGTGAAGGGGCAGCTGGCACGTGCTGCTCATTCCAGCACCTTCCCTCTCTTCATGATGCCCTGCTGCCAAGGAGTTCAAAAAGATGTTTTCCCCAGATCCCCCCACTAAGGGCTGTACCAGGGTTAGAGTGTACTTGTTTCTCCCGCAGTTTAATATTCCTTCTACGCCTAAGAATAGCCTCACTGAATGCCGAGTGTGACACTTGTATTGAGCATTGTTCCTGACTCATCTCTGGGGCAATGTGTTCAAAGCAAAGTGGGCTAATTAAAGGATGGGGCTGTGTGCATCAAAAATGCTTTGTGGTATAATCTTGGAACGTCATCTGGGATTTTTAAAACATAAGATGTGGCACAATTTGAGAAGTACAGAAGAAAAATTGTGTTTTATGCTTTTCTAATGCCGCAAAGGCAGGATGAGCTCTGCAGCAGGAGGGTCCCTCACAGTGCAGAGGGTAAGCTTTAGTGGTACCTGTGAAAAGCTCAGCGCCTCCTCCCAGAGTGCAATTTGGCTTCAGTAGTTTTGCTGAGGAAGAATTATTCTCTCTAGGAGTTTTCCTTAAGGAGATGTTTGCTATGGTTGCCAGAGGTTGTGGGAGGAAGCGAACGGTGTGGCAGCTGCTGTGAGTTTGGTGAGAGCAAGCTTGGTTTGCAGGGGAATTGATGAGTAGGTTGCTAGAAAAGCCTAGTCTGTTATGATTCACGGTGGGGCAAGTCTTCAAACTCGAAAGGCAGATGTGGGTTCAGAAGTTTCAACCCCTTCCTACTGCTCCCCTGACTTTAGAGATGTAAGGATTTCTCTCTCCGACGGCTAATTAAGCTTAGTGCAATATGTATGTTGTAATACGTGAAAAAATAATAGTCTTCTCTAATGGCTAGAAAGAGCTGTTGCAGTTAAAAAATATTAAATAATTAACCTTTAATCCTAGGAAATAAGTTTAGCAATTACTTTAGTGCTTCAAATTTCAACAGAGGGCAGTGTGACATTGCTATATGCATCTCCAGAGCATTTTCTGCTGTGATGATTTATGTGAAGACTTTTCCACTCAGTGTCCTCATTAAGCTTATTATAGGAGTAATAGCATTGCTGAAAGCACAGGGAAAATGTAAAACAGAAGAGATTTTTGCAATGGCTAGATGTGATAAAGGCAGGATAAACTGGAGAACATTTTAAGGTAACGGATGGAGTCAATTACAGCAGCATCCCAGGATCCAGGATAGCAAAAAGGGTTCTGCAGTGAGTCATGGGGAGAGGTTATTGTTATGGATCAGCTCCTAGTCGGGAAATATTTCAGTGAGTTTGTTTGGTGCGCAGAGCTCAGCCAGAGGGTTTTAGGCTATAGACTCTAGTTACATTGAGCTGTTTCTGCTCTTCCGTTATATGGATGCCCTGAATAGCTGTGGTCTCCAGAGTAACAGAGCACTCTGTCAGGACCAGGTGATTGAAGCGGTCCTCCCAGAGGATGCTGTGTCTCCTGCCAGCATCACCTGCTGCACAGGTTGCTTCAGACTCTTACAGCCAGTGTCTTACAGCTGTGAATAACCAATGCCTGGGAACCAGCATTTCACCAACACAGGACTGGAAAGGGCTTCCTGGGTCACTGAGTTCAGTCTCTTACTATCACAGAAAACCATATCGTATAATCCCCTTCAGAAATTTATCACACTTCATTTCAGAGCAGACACTGCCTTACCCTAGGGGTGACCTAGCTCAGAGGGCTCACAAAACCAGAAACCCAACCTACTCTTCTGCTCATCCACTGCAGTTCTCTGGCTAGAGGAGCTTGGGCAAGGAGACCCTACCCCAAAATACTGAACGGAAAGTGTAACCATTTCATCTGTTAACTGAAAGAAACCCAAACAATAGATCTTCCATTGGGACTTTTTTGCATAAGAAAAATAATAAGTATTTGTGTACACCCTGTAGGAACGCCATGTTTTGTACTCTGCCTGTTAGCTCTACAGCAGCAGTTAATTAACAAACACAATTCCCAGAGCTGTGTTGACATTAATCATTGTTGCTGGTGCACAAACAAAGATGTTCTGGCATGAAAAGGTGCTTTGGTAGTTGAAGTTCTTGCTGTTGCTAAACAGAACAGCAGCATTAATTTAAGCTTGGTTTAAAATATCAGGAAAGAACTGCTGTTTATAAACATAAGAGAGCAAAGCATCATGGAGAAAGGTGCCTGTAAGAAAGGAATAAATGGGAGCATAAAGCTTAAAATGTTTGGATGTTACTTTGGTAACAGCAGGTATTAAATTATTTTAAGTGAGTAGCAGTGGTCTGCTAACATGAGACATTGACATGGGGAGTCGTCATGGACGAGCAGCTCTTCTTCGTGGCCTGACCCATCCTCTGCCTGGGATTTCCTGGGAAATTGGTGGAAGGGCTGCATCCTCAAGTAAGAGTATGAACTTGTGCCTTTTCTTTTAGCTCTTTCTGCTGCAGAAACCCTTTTAATTCAAATGGTCTTGAGCTTCTTACATGTTAGAACTGCAGTGAAGACTCTATGGCCAAAAGTGGGCTTATTGTTGTCTTGCTGTCGATGACCCATGATATCTGTTTAGATAGTGTGTGTATTGCTCAACTGTAGTGCATAAGCAAAGGTAAAATATAGTGCTTAACATAAAAAGGAAGAAATGAGACTGGTCTTATTCATCCCTTACATTCACTGTCCTCTGCAATGAACCCCTGGAGGGAAGATGGGAAAGAACTTGTAACTGTTTCAGTAGGAGTGCGCTTGGAAAGCAGGGCTGGAGCCAAAATCAGGAAGTCAAATGAGAGGGCTGGGAAAATACGTGAATAGGGAAAATGAGGAAAAAAATTACTTCAAGAGACTGTTTTATGACAGGCAAAATTAAGAGAAGCAGTACTGCACTGGCTTTATAGAAAATTAAGCTTATATTTAGCCTACTAAATGGCAGAAATAGCTTTTAAGGGAAATATACGGTGTACAGCTTGGATCCAGATTTCTACCACTGACGTTCGTTGCACAGTGGAATGATGTATGCAGTTCCATTAGTTCCAGTCACAAACAGCCTCCTTCCCAGCAGCTGGTCTGTACAGGTATTGTGCTGTTACAGAAATCACAGTCATCATAGATGTCAATGTACATGCACTTTCCTCTTCTGGAATTAGGAAGCAGCTATGCATTGCTGTGAGAGTGTATCTTAAAAATCCCCCCCCCCGATGTTATTTGGTTGAATAATTCTTGCCCTGCTTGCTGTGGGGAAGAAAGCTCCCAGCTGCTTTTACAGAGCTGGTTTTGCCATCCTGCAGCATAAAGATGAGCTCCAGCTCTTGAGAGGGCTTTCCTGCAAATTGCCAATTCCTAGTAGCTCTGATCGTATTTACAAGGAGATGACTTGAGGCAGCATCCTTGCTCGTGTTCCATCATTCCAGAAGGATCTGCAGCTTCTGACTGTTAATGAAGATCCGTGCTTTTTAATCTCCAGGAAGGAAAGGCAAAGGGTGGCATCCAGCAGTGATGTTCACGCCTTCGGCTGCTCTACCACTTCTCAGCGTGTCTGCAAACCAGCCAAGTTTATGCAACATGTCTAAACTGCATTTGTGGCTATTTTGCCTGCTGTAGGGATGCTCTCTGTTGAAACAGTTGTATTTTCCTCTGCCTGCCAAGTGTGCGGAGAACTCGGGAGAGGGCAGTACGGCGCCAGGGTTCAGGGCTGCTGGGTGCTGGTGGAAAGTCTGAGCTTCCTCTCCTCCATCCATCAGCACACGTATGACAATGTCAAACTGGAGCATTTCATAAGCGTGAACAAAATACAGTTTAACAATCTGATTTCACCTCATCACCAAACTGCTTGCAGACATTTTTTTCTTGACAAAATGCCTGTTGAATCAAAATTCACTTTGCGGTTTGGTTTAACAATATGTTTGTTTGGCTTTCCCTTCTAGTTGAGAGGCAGGAGCCCCCGCCCCAGGAGCAGCTTTCTAAATAGTTGTGTTGAATGACGGATGAGTTGCTTCATGGTGTTGTACTGTGCTGGAATACTGCAATTTATTGTATCTGAATACTGGATGCTCAGCACTGGTATTGGAGTTTTACATCTTAGGCATATGCAGTGCCCATGCTTTATGCAGTAGCTCACGGTATGAACAAAGCACCTTCTGAAGGTATTATAAAAGCAACGTCTTCTTGCATGTTGAGCAGAAGGAGGACAAGCTATTATTAAATTATTGTAGTGAGGATGAACATTTCCTTCCACCCTTAGGCTAATATTAAGTATTCTCAAGGTCAATTGTAAGAGAATATAGAGAAAGACAAGAAGCAGAGGTGCTGTCAGTTGTATTTTCTGTTTTCATTTAACTGTAGCCTTAAAATCAGAATTATTTATAGCTGTGATGTATGTCCCTGTGACCCTGGTTCCTCTAGTTCAGAAGCTCCCATTGCTTGTGCTCAAAAAGAAGCTGCAAGTTCTTCTTTGAGTCACTCCCTTTTGTGCATATTGGAAATGCCTGGAGTATTCTTGGCTTCCAATTTTAATTAGAATTTTTCTCCTGCATATGTATTTGATGTTTTCAATACCTGGAGAGTCTGATATACCGAGACTGCTCAATTTTGACTGCTTTTGGACTATTTATCATGCATCGATTGGCATGCATGTATACTTAAAACATCTGAGTTGGTGTTGTAAGGAAACATCTAGGTACAAACATAAGAAGCTGGAACTTTACAGGCAGATTTACGCTTCTGACTTGCTTGTGTTGAGGACAGGGATAGCTGGGTTAGGGTGTTCCCTCGGCTGTACCATTGCTGATGCTCTTCAGGTCTGACTGCAGGCAACAGAGGTGCTGTTGGCCTGAAGGGTAATACTGTGAGTATTAGCACAAGGGTACAGTGAGACATGTGGAGGACAGAGGATAAAGCTTATTTTTCAATTTGTCTTAAATTTAGTTCAACATCACTGACATCAGAATAACATCTCAGCATTTTCATGTTAAATATTGCTTTTATGAGTGTGAACTTTGCTGGTAGAGGGTAACGGAGAAGAAACACAAAAAATTCCAATGAGCCAATTTAAAAGTAAAGAGCCCATTTGAAATCTGCTTCAGGATACATGCTTGTGGGCTTTAAACAAAGTGTTGTTCAACCACTCCCTTATTCATCTTTCTCAGCAGCATCATTTCTAACCTTTCAGCTGTTCTTGAGCAAGTCATTTAACCTTCTTTTGCCTCAGTTTCTCATTTGTGAAGTTCATGGAGATGATAATTCTTGTCTACCTCACACGAGTCACAGCAGCCCTTAATTTAAGCATAAATGCCAGCCCTGCTGAAGTCAAGGCAAAATAAACCATGTGATTTTATACTTATTTTACACTAACCTGGTAATCTGATAATTGAGTAGTTGCATACCTGTTAAATATAGAATCTGAATCATAGAATGTCCTGAGTTGGAAGAGACCCACAAGGATCATCGAGTCCAACTCTTGTCCCTGCATAGGACAGCCCCAGCATTCACATCGTGGCCAAACTTCTGGAATATTGTCAGACTTGGTGCTGTGACTGCTTCCCTGGGAGCTGTTCCAGTACTCCACCACCCTCTGCGGGAAGAACATTTTCCTAATATCCAGCCTAAACCTCTCCTGGCACATCAAGTTCCCTCTATATCACTAAATCAGCTGCAAAATTACAGGTTAGAAATATCCATTGCATTACATAGTTGAATGTATGTTAGTCCTGTGAGAGGCTGCAGAAGTGAAGATGGGTGCACACATGTAAGATGTTTTGGAGATTTCATGTCAGCTGGCTGTGAGGTGTCACTAGGTGTCATTGTTGATTAAAACAAACATAGTTTGCTAATGTGTGGATTATGAATGTCTGTATAATTGTATTGGTTCACTCAGTAGGTTTGTGAGAAAAGTTCTATGGGAAATCCAGCCTGTGAAAAAAGGCTCCTATGTACCTTGCTCTGCAACTGGAGAGTTAATTTTGGGTGTCTGAAAGTCTTCAGATCTTTTAATGAATGAGGGTGAATTTCAATCAAATCTGAGTCAAATGAAGCATGGCCTTCTATTGAGCTTCTTTGGGTAATTCAATTTTCTTTTTGTGTGAATTTTTTGCTACTTTAGATTTGAAGTGTTTCACAGTCGTTCATACACAGAAAATCCTGGTCCAGCTAGCTGCCTGACGATGTGCTTATGTTTATAATAAGGAGTTTCTGGAAGTTGGAGGTACATTGACTCTTTGTGTTTATCCCTCCTTGGCTGAGGGCTCTGGGACATGCTGAACTTGAGGTACATGCTGAAGCCGCACCCATTGTGGAGCTGCGTGTGTGCTTGTGTGCTTTCTGGAAAATAAATGGATTTGAGCAAAGTAGTGAGCACATACTTAATTGGGACTCAATAATTAACTTCCTCTTTATTTGCGTAAAAGGCATCATCAAATGTATCATCATGATACATTTTCCTGTCACAGTCTCGTAACTCAACATTTCCTTCTAAAAAGATGTTGCTTTGTTGCAAGTGCTTTTCCCCACGTTCTGTTCTGCAGAGCTCCATTCCTCCTCACTTTTCCATGCCAAAAGCTTAGTGAGAACCAATCAGGGAATGTGACAAATGTTGAGGACGTTTCTCTCTCCCTTCGCTGCCAGTGGAGCACACATTCTGTTTTCAGGATGTCAAATGATGTGTGCAGGAAATAAGCTTGCCTCACTGGCACTCCGTCGGGGGAAAGGGAAAACTAACAGTGCCTTTTCTCTGCCTTTAAAGGTGAAGCAAGCGAGTAGATTGCTATTAGCATGTTTCATTAGAATTTTTTATTAAAGCATATATTCTTTCTTATTTATAAGTCTTTCTCCCTTCATTTCAGACCCTAATGTGAAGGCATGATATGCTTTTATGTAACCTGTGACCAGATGGTTATCAGCTGTATACTGATCTGACCACTCTTACTCTAATGCAAGTTAATATAGAAAGGCAGGTAATGGAGCAGGATTACGAAATGTATGCTACCATAGAATCATGGAAGGGCTTGAGTTGGAAGGAACCTTGAAGATCATCAAATTCCAACACCCCTGTCATGCGCAGGGACACCTCCCACTGCTTCAGGCGGCCCAGGGCCCATCCAACCTGGCCTTGAACGCCTCCAGGGATGGGGCAGCCACAGCTTCCTCCTGATGTCTAGTCTAAACATTCCCTCTCCAATTTATCGTCATTCCTTCCAGTCCTATCACTACATGCATCTGCACCCATTATAAATGGTATTTGCTATTCCAGGCTTGATTTTACAACTCATTATATGTGTAGGTTGAGTTCCCTTGGGCTGTTGAGGTTTTATGCTGGTGCAAGTGAGAGCAGGAACTAGTCCTCCTACTTGTATATTCTCACCACACAACTTGGCACCTGGTTTATGTGTTTAAGGGCGCCGTTCTCCCCATTGATGAGGTACCATCTCTTCTGATGGAAGCTCAGTGTCGGGTGTTGCAATTCACCCCTAGCGCAACTCATATCCAGGGTGTGCAGTGCCCTGAATAGAAATGTCTTGGTTGCTGTGTTTATATCAACACATGCTTGCTGTTATGCAAACACAAGCCCTTCAGTGGTCTACAGGCTTTGTTTTGTCTTCAGGTTCAATCAAGAGTATGATACCTGTGCATATGCTTTGTCTGGAATTCTGTGATTAAAGTCTAATCAGGAATTTGTGCTGACTATTTGTTGTAAAGCTGTATTTTAATGAATTCATATCAAAGTGTGTTGTAGGTGAAAAACATTCAACATCAGCGGGTGACCTGTATCTGTGTGTGAACGTCCATAACTGAACTTTTGAACTTGGGCAGAAGCATGTTGTGGGATGGCTGTGAATTCTGATAATGATGAATTAAATGAGTGGCACATCCCAACTTCTCCCATTAATAAGGAGACATAAACCAGACTAGGAGGCATAAACATGGCTTTGGTACATGGACTACCTAGGGAGAATGGAGGCCTTGGGGTTTGGAAAGCAGAGCAGGAGTTGAAAATAAAAAAACAAAAAAGAGGGCTTCCAAAGTAAGACGTGGCCTTGAAGAAGAGGGGCCAGAAATGATGATCCTACCAGGAGGAAAGATCCCAGATATCAGATAGGAGTAGAGAGATGAATGCCAGGGACCTTGGCCAGGAGGATCTGAGAAGGATAATTGTGTGCAGCTGCACAGCTGGAGTGAGACAACTTTCTACCTGAGCTCCCTGCTCGACAGTGAAGTCAAGACCTGATGAACAAAAATAGCACAGAAGGGGTGAGTGTGAAAGCTCTTATCTTCTTGGTGATTTAAATAAACTCCCCTGTCTAGACCTGTTATAGGTTATTGGTTACTCTGTCTCATCCATGACACAAAAGGGGTGAAAAAACGCGCTTTGTGCAGCTTCAGAAACATCTTTTACTGCACCTGTTTGACTTTGGACCCTCTTAGCAGTTGTCTGTTACAAAGGGCACAGACAAAGCTTATTGCAGTAACTCTTGTAAGGGCAAAATTCTCTCTTGGGAACTTCTGGGAAATACTGAGCTCTGTGACATTGTTCGCCCTTGTGTTTGGAAATCCCTAGTGTCAGCAGGAGAATCCTGTCCTATTACGCTGTAGGTATGAAGAACACATTGTAGCAAGATCTTTGAGTAAGCCAAGTCTCAAAGAGAGATCCAGACAATTGGTATGGTGAGGAAAAGGGAGGATATGAGTAAAAAATATGGTTTTGAAGATGCACAGCTATGGAGGGGCTACCAAAATCATGTCAGTTGTTTCAGTGTGGTACAGGTCTACAGCATATTTCTTTTCTTTGACACTAGAGAGTTGGGAGAGGAAACTGGCATTTGTAAGGGTGTTGGGAAATGCCTGCTTTCTCCCTCAGCAGTATGAGGGTGTTCAGGTCTTCCTCAGCTGTTCTACAGAACAAAACTCCACTCTCCTGCTTCATTATCAGTGTTCTTCCAAGAAACAATCCTATCTGTGTTAATATATTTTTTTTCTGCTTCCTCTTCCCAGTAAACAGAGATATACAGGTAACATTGCTATGTATTATAAAGTCCTCCCTTGTGCTTTATTACAATTTCTAAAGATAATGTTTCTGTTGTATAATCTTAGCTTACCATCATTTTATGTGAAGGATAGTGAAAAGGAGTGAGGTATCACATCAGAAATAGGAAGAACTCATGTGGATTATGGGCCCAAAGAAAAGAGATTCTGGCTGTCCCCGCGTAACAGGATGGTAAAGGAAGTGGGTTTGGGGGAACGATCAAGTCTGTCCATCTTACTTGGCAGTTGCTGTGCTTTCGCCTGAGAATTGCAACAAAATAAATTTCGCCTCCTCTAAGAGGTGATGTAACTGAATCTGGAGTTTTTCATTTGATCAGGAAAAAATTCTCCCTCTGCAGGGCCCTTCCTGAGCGAGGGTTCCTCCACACCGCTTGTGTAACTGGGCTGAGCTGAATGCTGCTGCCTTAGAAAATTAGTATAGTTGCTGTAAAATAACCTGAATTATAAGACAGTTTAGGATGCTTATGAACAAAGAGTCATAGAATCACGGAATCATTCAGAGTGGAAAAGATGTTTAAGATTGAGTCCAACCCTTAACCTCATGCAGCCAAGTTCACTGCTGAACCACATCTGCATCTCTTAAATACCTCCTTCCCTCTCTCATCCAGTAATTTATACTGGGGAGATTTTCCATCTCGTTGTATTGAATCAGCTATCTGGAAGAAGCCCGCATGCAATATTGATGTGGAATTGATATAGTAAGTTGCATAAAGTTTCCCTATTGCATCTTAGGAAGAAAATAAATATTCCAAAGAGTAGAGGTTATGCGTCCTAGTGAAAAACAACACTTTAGCCTAACTGCACATACAGGCTGGTAAATATACTGCCTTCTGTTGAGGAAGGAGAACTATAAATGCATATTAGCTGAATCTGTGCCAAACAGTATGACTGCACTTGGATCATCTCAGTGATGGAGAAAGTACTACTTCATGTCAACATAAATTGTTAGATTACTTTCATGACAGAGAAAAAAAGAACTAGTTTTAGACCTATTGCTACATTATGTATTTGAAATACAAAATGCTGATTGTATAAATTTCAGGTCCAGAACGATTTAGAAAGATGAAATGTTCTAGACATCTTGTGCTATCTGTCGCAGTCATGTGCATCTTCTTTCACAGAAAGGTTTATTTAAAATTTTGTTTAGTTCTAGGTATGAGAGAAGAAAGGAAAGCAGTCATGCTAGGGATTCACCCTGCCAGAGGGATACTAAAAGGGCTCAAAGGGCAATTCAACTTAATTATTTTGTACTGAGACAAGAACAGAACATAACTTAGAAAGATGGTTTATTGTTTCATTTACACACAAGATGTGATTGTGAATGCACCTCTGTGAGGCTTTCCTGTCTGACCAAAAAGCAAACATGCCCCTTCAAAATCTAGCTAGACTTTAGGTGATCGTAGAATAGAACCCTAGAATGGCCCATCCAGTACCACCCTCTGCTGTGGGCAGGGACACTTCCCACCGTATCAGGGGCTCCGAGCCCCATCCAACCTGGCCTTGAACACCTCCAGGGATGGGGCAGCCACATCTTCCCTGGGCAACCTGGGCCAGGGCCTCCCCACCCTCACAAGAAAACATTTCTTCCTGTTATTGAATCTGAATCTCCCTCTGCCCTCACGTTGTTTAGACTTGGCCTTCAGCAGCAAGACCTGAAGATAATCTCAGAGCTGCCCTTAGTTTAATTTGGGGCAAAATACCAGAGAAGGGCTGAGCTGAGGATTCTAATTGCTCAAAGTATTAAGGTTGAAAATAGCTGCTGATGGGAGTTATTCTCCTGTATGACAGTATCTAGGAATTGCAGTCTAGGGTGTGATAGCCTTTCATTAACATCAGCACCCAGGATAATGATACAAGTAAAACTGTTGTACTTTATTACATTCTTGCTGTCATTTAATTGCTTGATAATAGGTTTTCATAACAATAGAGTCCCGTGGAAAGTTGGCTGGAGTAATCCCAACTGTGTATTAGCTGCAGCAAAGTTGCCATTAACCAAGTGAGTTGTTTGGGGAGGTCATTCAAAACAGATGGCTATTATTTAGGGAAAATAGCTTTAGAACTGTGTCTCATGAGAGACTCTAAACTTCCCATATTTAATACGAACTATATAAAAATGAGCAAAAAGGGTTCCCAGGACCAGGCAGACAAAAGAAGTGCCATGCTGTAAAACTTGACAGTGGAGTCATTGTGCACAGTAAGTGCTGAGAGGTAGAACATGTTTTTTTTTTGCTTTGTTTTTTATATGGTCATATATCCTGTTCTCTTAATGAACTTAACCATAAGCTATCTGTTTTTGTTTCATTTCATGAGTGGGTTTTGCATGCATATCTGCAAACCTCACACAGAGCGTAGGCAGGCTTCTACCTTTGAATAATAACATTAATCAATATTAATAACACATAATGCTTACATGCAAATGTGTGCTTACATATGCAAACATGGGGGTTGAAACATGGTGATGCAAATGTTGAAATGCTGGTGTTTGTTACATTTGATGTTAAGGAACTCTAGTGGGATTTCCTTCTCATGAAAGAGCTCGTGTCTTATTTGATCACTCTGGGATCTGCAGTTTTAAGAAAATTAATTAGTTGTAGTGGAGTGGACTATGAATTTTATTTTCATAAGTATTGGACAAGCTGTTTTGTAATTTAGTTGTAATTTCCAGTGTGAGGATGGGTACACAAGAGGACAGAAATTGTAACTGTCGTGGTTTTTTTACTAGGAGGTGAGGCTGAGACTAAAATAAAGGATGTTTTCCAGAGAGACTTCTTGTACAAATTAAAATTGTAGCTGCCAGTCAAATCTCTTTTCCATTTGTGACTCCTGGCTTTCACTTATAAATTTCAATGAATAACAAAGGCAGTTAAAGTCCTGCAAAAGACCGTACCGAGCAACAAACTATTTTTTGAAGAACCTTTTCCCTTCCCTCATGTAGATGGGAAATAAACACAATCCCAGCTTCCTAAATAATTCTAAAATTGCCAGATAGCCATTTTTGTCGCATATGAGGTATTTTAATCTCCCAGAGAAGGGATAGATTACCTTTGGGGATTCTTTCTTCTTTTGTATCTCTATTGGGAACTACTGTGGAAAGCCCGCGTGTGACAGTGCAGTTGGGGCTGGAATATCAGAGTGTCCAGAGAAGAGCAACGAAGCTGGTGAAGGGGCTGGAGAACAGGCCTTATGAGGAGCAGCTGAGAGAGCTGGGGGTGTTTAGCCTGGAGAAGAGGAGGCTGAGGGGAGATCTCATTGCTCTCTACAACTACCTGAAAGGAGGTTGTGGGGAGGATGGAGCTGGCCTCTTCTCCCAAGTGACAGGGAACAGGACGAGAGGGAATGGCCTCAAGCTCCACCAGGGGAGATTTAGGCTGAATATTAGGAAAAAATTTTCACAGAAAGGGACATTGGGCACTGGCAGAGGCTACCCAGGGAGGGGATTGAGTCACCTTTCCTGGAGGTGTTTAAGGCACAAGTGGATGAGGTGCTAAGGGACATGATTTAGTGATTGATAGGAATGGTTGGGCTTGATGATCTGGTGGGTCTTCTCGAACCTGGTGATTCTATGAAATACTGGAAATTGCAGTCTATGTGCTCCTTGGGTCTGGGCTCTCTCTTGGATCTGGAAGGGCCAAAGACGGTCTGGCCCTGATCTGACAGAGGGGTGATTTTGCTGGTGGAGGAGGTGAGGCTGCAGCCCTGACTTGCTGTTGACCATGCGCTGGCCACTGCACAGCTCTTTCTTCTGGCCTCAGATCTCTTCAAGCAGCTTTTCCACAGTGGTGCCGGAGTGGTGGAAGGCAGGTGTGGGACTGAGAGTTAAGGCTACTGCATTTTTGAACAAGCGGCAAGATGCACTGCTCAGTTCTGAAACTTGCAGGTCTGCAGCCATTGCGAGGAGTGGCTGTTACACACAGAAGTGAGTCACCTCTAACAAAGTTGAATCAGGATTCCTAGATGACTTTACCTTTCAGACACATTTGTCTGCTCCCATTCGCACCCTAGTAAAAACGATGATTTCGATATTGCCAAGAACTTCACGGTGGGACATGTACTTTTTTACCTCTAGTTTAACAGTGCAGGTTCAGTGCCTGGTTATAAATGTCTGAGTAGTTCCAGCTGAAATAGTGGGATTACTTTGATGTTTATATCCCTGCTTGAGAGAGAACTGTACACAACTGCTTTGAGAGCTGCCTCTCTGATCTGCTGCTGACAGAGGAGCTATGTTACTCTACAGAGAAGATATGCTGTGCCAGCCCTTTCAACCGCAGGGCAGAGCAACTGGGGAAGAATACGTGTAATTGCCACATTAAATATAATGAAAGTTTGTGACTTGCTTGCATGTGCTTTGGAAGAAATGGCAATGATAACACTGGTGAGTTGTTGCGTTCACTGCTTTGGTGATTATGAAATGACTGTGGTTTGTTCATCTCTTGGAAAAACACCTGTATTGTTCACATGGAAAGCAAATGGATGACTTGTTCAAATCTTTTTTAATGCAACTGTAAAAATTTATCTGTTGTGAATTTATTTTTTTTTGTTGTTTTGTGCACTTCTGTTAAATGCAATCAAAGCAACGCACAATATTTTTCAGCAGAGAGCTAATCAGCTGCAGGAATCACTTAGTGAATGGTAGGGCTGGACCAAAGCTAACAGATGTAATTTGTGAAAGATGGGGACGCAAAAACTTGTTAGATCACTTAATACCTTGAACCTCCAAATGCAAGATATTTGCTTGGCGAGAAGGAGATGTTGAACTCAGAATAATTATGACAGCAATGAGTACTTTTTTCATGTTTCTTTGTGTGTACGGAGACATTAATGATACTGGGCAGAGTAACAGCCAGGCGTCCCTTGCTTTTATACGGCTCGGCTGTGTGACCCCCTGATAATCAGTCTTTTGTATCAATGCAGTGTCTGTCTCCTGGATGACAAGCATAATTTTGTGTGATACGAAAACTAGCCATGGGCTTTCTAGGGGAGAGCAGCCATGAGCTGTGGCGAAAGGAGCCGTATGTAAGGGCACCTCCAGGATCCACTGAAATCAATGGAGAGAGGCTTAGTGGGCTCTGGATCAGGCTTGATATAACAGGGTTACTTCTTTGAGAAAGGTGATCTCTTCTGAGAAGAGAGGTTTGGTAAATGCAAAACTTTTCTCCTTGATTTCATGTCAGGCCTTCTGAGCTAAAGGCATGGCAACTGCCTCCTGGGGATGCAAGATTCTCAGAGAGGGAATGGAATCTTGCTTCCCACTGCCCAGACTTGGCTGGGTTTGAAGCAAGCACATTTCCTTAGTTTTGTTGTCTGTTTGCACTCCAAAAACTCTAACTCAATCTTGTGTTACACAAACGTCCTCTGTATTTGTGCATAAAGCGATGCCTTTAATCAAGTTTTAGTCTAATGGTGGGGAATGTTATTAATAATATAGAAAAGCTATTTCCTGTAATTAAAAGTGGGGAAGAAAGTATTATTTTACAATTATGCTGACAGTCTGTCTTTTGATCTGGGAACCTTTATCAAGGTATGTTAGTAATAAAAATGAATGCCCTCTCATTTTAACCTCAGAGTAAAGCTATCATTATGTTTACTAAGCCAGAACTGCGCTGTGAAAGTAAAGTACCGTGTTAATTGTACTCCGGAATGGGTTTGGTTCACTTTTTAACCTTTCTTCCCACACCTTGTCAATTCTGCATTACAAAGCTCAAGTGAATTACCTTAAAGGAAGTAAGTGGAGAAATGACAACAATTTTGCAAACCTTTAGATAATTTAAAAGGTTAATAAAATACCGGCGCATGGGGAGCTAGATTTGTCACTTTACAGTGGGGGTGTATGAATGGTCTGTTTGTAGGAGACTTGAGGAGAGCGTGGCACTCTTTCTGGCTTTCTTGCATGCCAATTTTACTTCAAAGTAGGTATACCCAGCTATACCTTAGTGTACTCCGAAATCAAAATTTGTTATTTTACTTTAGTAAAGTCTGCATTTTCAGACTTGGCCATCAAGCAAAGGGTCATATACACATTCTTGTGGCTTCTGTTTTCCTTCTCTGCTTTTCTCCAGAACTAGATCCAGCTTATGAATGCAGGTGTTGGTAGCACAGGACCTTCAGGAACTTGGAGAGGGCTGCAAAAGCTACTTAAGAGAAGCTGGGTGGATATTCATTCCATTAGGAAAGTCATACCAACATCTATGGCTGTTACACTAGTGGTAGCTTTGTAACTTAAATCTACAGCCTTGGCTGTACATTAGCCCTACATGGCTCAGAGCTGAGAAGGTGCAGACTTTTGCAGGAGTGAATGCGAGTTTCTTAAATTACACTGATTGTTTAGGGGTGGCATGAATACTTTACTCGGATCTATGTGTGTAAACTCAAAATATTTAGTTGTGATGCAGGGCTGTTTTCTAGCCTATTGTTAAAAAGAAGTAAATCCATGATTAAATAGCTGACAAGAAGACAAATGATGCCTTGTCTGTTTTCCTTTTCCTCCTCTCTATTTCTTGTATTTACTGTAAGATTAGGAGGCAGCTTTGGAGTACTCTTTAAGAGCTATCATTCATGTCACGTCAAAGTTTCCAGAATGTTTTAAAATCTAAATTAAGCATGATGGCAACACTGTCTGGAAATTATTTTGCTCACAAGTGAAAAGAAACAAAGACTGTACCGTATGTGTTGTACTCCAGAGGGGAATTACCGTTTCTGGGTGGATGGATGGATTTGAGATTGCAAAGTGCATTCCCTCGCCTCTTGTGTGTGTGTGTGTTGTCGAGCTGTGCGCAAGAGGGAATCGCAGCTGCCTGCCTCTGCTGCACGGTGTCACTTGTACAGCATCCCCTCAAATGGGTCACACACCTTCTAGTGTGCAGCAGTTCGTGAGGACTTTGTGTGGCCTCACATCTTCTACCACTCTTACCCCACATGTTTTCTGTCTTCCCCGCATGAATCTTAAATGCGTGCTCTGCTCCCTACTGAGATTTCACAAAGGAAATCTTTCTTCCTTTGTGAGCCTCCAGATAGCAGCAAAATTCCTGCTGTCGATGGGTGATTACTTGATTTCCACTCCCCCGTATTTATCATGTTATTAATTCCCTTTCATGATATTAAAAATGTTAATTCCATGTTTGCTAAGGCTCCTGTTTCCCAGTGAGAATAGGGCCAAGCTGTTTAATCTTTCCACACAAACCGCTGCGATTTTTGAGAATTGTTATCACTTTGATTACTCCATAAGGCAACTCCCAGAACAACTATAAACTCTGTAAACTGGAGCTGTAGCGAGCTGATGGTGAGGATCTGGGCCCTGCTGTAGGAGCCTTTCTCAAGGGGCCCTTGGACGCTGCGCTTCGTAACCAGCCTGCGTGTCAGGTGTGTGTGTGCTTGTGAGGCATCGCCACATACGTGTTAGTTGAGGATCTTGCGGGAAAAGCAGCTTGGGCAGGATCAGAGCAGACAGTGAGGTGCTCTTGGAAAGAGGGTGGGTGTGGGGGAATCTGATCAATGTGAGCCGGCAGCTCAACATGAGCTTGCAGCCCGGAAAGACAACCGTATCCTGGGCTGCATCCATGGAAGTGTGACCTGTAGGGTGAGGGATTCTCCTTTGCTCTGCTCTTCTGAGAGCCCACCTGGAGCCCTGTGTCCAGTTCTGGAGTCCTCAGCTCAGGAAGGACGTGGAGCTGTGAGAATGAGTCCAGAGGAGGCCACGGAGATGATCCGAGGGCTGGAGCACCTTCCATAGGAGGACAGGCTGAGAGAGTTGGGGTTGTTCAGGCTGGAGAAGAGAAGGCTCCTAGGAGACCTTAGAGCAGCTTCCAGTGCTGAAAGGGGCTGCAGGAATGCTGGGGAGGGGCTCTTGATCAGGGAGTGCAGGGAAAGGACAAGTGGGAATGGCTGTGAGCTGCCAGAGGGGAGATTGAGATGACATGTTTTTGTGTGAGGATGGGGAGGCCCTGGCCCAGGTTGCCCATAGCAGTGGTGGCTGCTTCATCCTTTGAGGTGTTCAGGGCCAGGTTGGATGGGGCTGGGAGCCCCTGATCCAGTGGGAGGTGTCCCACAGGCAGAGACAAATAGTCAGCAAGCCACAGCTCTTGTGCGATACAGCTATTCGGACAGCAGGCTCTGTGGAGGGGCTCGGGTGATCCCATAGACATGCCCATGGGACCTAACTTCTCTCTTGTTCTGTCTAAGCCTGTCTGTTCGTGAAATCTGAGTTCATTTAGGAGGAATATTATTTCATGTGGGTAATGACTACTTCAGACATAGTCACGTGGGAATTCTGAGGAAATGTTTGTTTTCCAAGTGGAACTGAGGTTTTTTTCCTTTTTCTTTAATTTGGGATCTTGTGACATCTGAAAATTTCCTCACTCTCCCATTTGCTTGTATGCTGCTAAGGTTTTCCTTACTTTTTAAAATGTTTATCTTTTCAATTTCTAGCCTTTTTGAAGTAAAATCTGCACACTGAAGTGAGTAAAATTAGGGTATTGTATTTATTGTTGTTTGTGTTCCTGTATAGGCCTCTGGGAGAGCAGAGTTCTCTTTCTGTGAGGAGAAAGCCACTGGGTGAAGGATCCAATTCTGTCACGTTCCCTGGCGCTGCCATCCTCTGCTTTCACAGCTCTGGCGAACTGAAGCCCAGGGATGTGGTAGTACACAGGAATTCTTTTTATCTGAGTTCCAAGTGTGAATTGCTCCAGCAAAATAAAAATGTAGAAAAAGTTGCAACTACTTAACAAAGGAATAACAGCAGGGCAAAAATAGAAGAATATTTCTGCTGTAGAACCGGTATTACAATTATGTCTGGCTATGGGGTAGGCTTTGCCATAAATACGTATGTGGGTGACTTGAAAAGCCACATCACATACTTCATGCGCCATGAGTTAAAGCATATACATTGCTACCCACAGTGACTTGTTTCAAGTGGCTTCTATTTGGCACAGTATACTTTTAGATTACAGAAGGAAATGCTAAGCATGGAGCTCTTATTGCTCTGCTCAGGCTTAGCAATTATGAAGAATAAAAAATTTACTAGAGCCTAAGCTCTTAGATAGTTATAAACATGGGGAGAATTAAGGGACAGGAAAATTATAGCAACCCAGCTAAACCACTATAATTAAGGCTGAATTACTTTTTATATTATAGCATTCATGAAGTAAAATGTTGAAATAAGTGAAGAGTAAAAGCTCAAATACTGTTGCAGACTTAATTGTGGTAGGACAAATCCAGTTTATCTAATAATGTGTGTATAACTTTTCAGTTTCTCTCGTCATCCTCCTGTTCTTACAGATGATGCTGTGCCCGTCAGATTCAAATGTCTCCTGAGCTGCTTCAGCTGGGCAGCCTGGGTTTGCTCTTGCAGAGTTACAGCCCTCTGCACACTCAATGGCATTTACAGAGGCTCCTAAATCACTTGTGTGTGTTGAAAATACATTGTGTTATGGAGTTGGAGATGCCCTAACATCCTGCACATTCTGATTAAGAGCCAAAAGAGTGCAGTATTCTGATGTTGGCTTTTTGGGGGGCATGGGCATCTGAGAATTGCTTGGTGATGTTTTTTGATTAATTTTAAGAAATTTGTTTCATTCTTTCAATGCTGATGTGCTTTTAGACAGCAGTCTTGACCACCTGTGTACCTTCATCAGACCCCTGCTAATAACTTTTGAATCCAATGGCAGGTTTCCACTAAAGCTGAAAATGATGTAGAGGTTTAGGAGATAATGAGTTCTCCAAGTTTGGTGAAAATCCTTAGCTAGGGGAAGATGACCTACATTAAACCTCCTTCAGGGGGACAGTCAAGCAGAACTCTGTATGTTTGCTTTGAGAGGAGCAGCCAGACCCAACCAGATAGTGTGTATTATCAGCCCAAGCGAAGTGAAGGATGTGGGAAGAAGCTGGAAGCATATAGAGAAGACTTAGCAAATACAGGATGTGAGTCCTGCTGTTCGTAAGCTTGTTTGGATCAGCAGGTTTGTAATCGGAATAAATTCCAGTGTGTGAATGTCCAAGCCATCCCTACTGCTTATAGAGAGACTGTCATACTGACACAGAAAAGCACCACGTAGAAGTTGTCTGCTGTCTTAGAAAGTGAGAAAATACACAAGAAAACAAAATGGTCTTCGTGGAGAGAGTTCTCGGACTGCTGCTGCTGCTTGGCACACAATAGGTGATGTTATGCACATATAGGCTGCAGTAATACAATTACAGCCTTGTTCTGCATCAGTGTGATGCAGTGAGCTAGATTAGTGGCACTGCTTACCCCCCACGCATTTCATAAACCATGATGTTGCTCTCTGGAAGCCGTAAGACTACCTTAAAGAGCTTGCTTACAATTATTTTAGACTCCCTTTAAATTGTATCTTGAGTTATGAAACGACAAAACTTGGAAACAGCTTTGGCTGCTATATGTGTTCATGGTAAACTGGTTTCACGAAGGAGGAAGCAAGACCACCTTTGAGTGTGTCTGTAGTCCCAACCAAATGGAATACTGATCTCTGCATGCTTGGCAGGGGTGGGGAAACTGTCATTTTTGCCCTGAATGGGAGCAGCAGTGAACCTTTTTTCTCTGTTTCTAAATTCCTTTTCATGTAGGCTTTGCTCTCTCTTTGTAACCATCTGCTGCAGTGCTGTGCACTCTTAGCTTGGCTAACATTTAAGATGTTATTTTGTTTGTTTCTGTGACTGTGGAGAAGAACTGGAGGATGTGAGGTCTAAAAGTTCAGAAGCAAAAGAGTAAATGAGGCAAAGGGCATCTCAGTTTAAGGGAATTCAGAATTTGTTGTTAAAAATATAGCTGCTTAAAAACTCCTGAAATCTTAAAACATCGCTATCAGGCTATTGCCTCCACAAGCTTCCAAGCACTTAATTTAACCGTGAATGTACCTTTGTGGTGCCGTGGGCTCGTTGGCTGTTGGAAGGTGGATGTGTGACTCTCAGCTCTTGGTATTTTTAAGACGAGCAATTTTGGATTATAAAATGTGATTATTCTCTGAAATAACTTTTGGTAAAGCTGACAGGACTTCCACACAGATTAATGGAGAGGAAGGAGAACTTTAACACAAAACTTGTTAAGTGGATAATATATATTTTTGAGGTGCAAGATCATGTTAAACCAAATTTCTCTATATCATGTAGGCCAGAAGTTGGATTAGGGTGTGTCTTCCCATTTGTTCTGGGGATGGTAGGAGGAGGCCCAAAGAGTTTGTAATTTACAGGACTGATAAATGTATGTGTCATCAGAACCTTGAACAGGATATTTTATTTCACTTTTTATACGTGTTAGGTTTTTTGCTTCAGACATGTCAACTTACTTTTATAAGTTTTTATGTTAAGCAGTGAATAGTTGACATTTCTTTGTCTCATTTTCAGACCTGTCGGTCTGTTCCAGAGGTCCATGATTGGAATCATTGGGCTTTTACCCAGCAGAGCTTTTTGACTTGTCCAGTGTTCACTGGAATGTGATGGGGTAAAGGTGGGTATCCGTTGAACTGTCGAGCTTTACTGATTCTGCCTGTGTGTCACTGTGCATCTGCCAGCGTTTGGGGCCTCCTGGAGTTTAAAGCATAAGCTTAGGTTTGAAGAGCAGAATGATCATTTGGAAGCCCTCAGCCCATGCTGGACATAGAGCTACTGCTGAACACCAAGTCCTGTTGTGGTGTTCAGGACTATGGGATGGGTTTGCTGAAGTGGCTTTGATACAACCATCGCAGCTCTAATAGGAGCTGCTACTGCCACGTGAGAACAGTCTCTCGGGTTCTGCTGCTGTAGCGCCTTTGACTGAGGACAGTCTGAGTTGATTGTGGTTGAGTGGTTTGGTTTATTTTGTCAAAAAAAGTAACTCTAATGGTTGCCAAATGACCAAACAGAAATGAGGAACAAATGTTTCTAGGGCTTTAAGTAGGGATTGGAAGCTACAGCAAATTTAAACTAAAATGACAAGCTATAGATTACTGCTAGAAGGTTCTGGGAATATGACTATCTGCAGAGAAATTTCAGGAATCTGAAATGTTATTGAATTTCTGTGACTCTGCTTTGAGAGAAACCAACACATTACATGTGTGCCACGTGTAAAATGTGTGTGCGTGTCCCGTAGTCTTTGCTACTCCATGTTTAAGTCCAACCTTTGGAACCTCGCAGCTCATGGAAAGTTACTTGGTGTGAATGTCTTTAAGGTCCTGAGAACTTGGTCCAAATTCTTTGAGCAGTACGAGGGCAGACACTTTATGAATCTTGAAAACAAATCAATGAAGGTTCTTAATTCTTGAACTTGTTTAAAGTGTAGGGATTTTTTTTTGGGTTTTATTTTTTGTTATTTTTTAAAAAATAAATCTGTTTTCTTCCATAGCTGGAAGTCATCTTGTAGGATTTGTTTCTGAGGACAAACAAAAAGCTTGGCTTAGTAAGATGTCTGCAGTTCACTACTCTGGATGACAAACCAATGGAATAGCTTGAGGTCAGCACTAGTGGCATTATTCTGTGGAACCCCTCGTTTTCCATGTGACTGAAGTGACCTGCTGTGTTAGGGAGGATTCCTAAGGATCGCTCTTGCAGAGTGGTAATTTTTGAATCCCGAACTTTGCATTTTTGTAGTCCTGAGTTCCAGTCTTTCCCAGAGCTGCAGGACAGTTGTCGTGGTTTGAAAGCTTACAGACATGTAGGTAGATGTGGACAGAACATATTGTTCCAGCGAGGTTAGTGCTGTCAGCTCGGTTGTGAGATCTGTTCGAGCTCTCTCGCTCCTTTTATGTGCAGTCAAGTAACTCCAGTAATACGTACTGAATATTTCTCTTGGCTTGACACAAGAGATTTGGAACAACAACCTTTAGGCAGCGAAAATTTGGAAGAAGCAAACCTGGATGTGGAGTCCTGGGCATGGAAGCTGTAGAGGTTACCAGGCTAACATAGAGGCTACCACAGACCTGAGGGATCACAGCTCCATGTAGAAGCTTCCCCTAGAACTGACCGATAAATCATGTTGATAATTGGCAATTTTGCTGGACAGTTAATTTCTTACAGGAAATGTTTTCTATGTTAAACTTCATTAAGCTGAGAGTAATTCCAAGTGGTCTATAAACAGAGAAATAGTATGAATGTTTATGCGAATGAGCACAGATTTTGCTGTCACTTAATTTTGTAGGGGATGTAGTATGAAACTCCAAAAATAGTCAGCTGTAGATGTGATTCAATACCTAAGTAGGATAATATTGAATTATGACTTACGTTAAAAAATAAAACCCCTTCTTCAGATATAAGATGAGAGAAAGGCGAGAGATGTGCTTATTATATTCAAGACCTGTGATACACAAGCACCGATGCTTCCATGTGTTTTATATATTTGCTTGTCATTTTGATGGTTTATTATCAGGAATCCAGTCAAAATTGGCAATAAAAGGAATATAGCTTTACTTTGATTCAAAGTCTGCAGCAGATACACCAGCAGAAAGGACAAATAAGGCATGGAAAATATGCTGTTAATAAGGGAAATAGAAGTAGTTCTAAGCATATTTCACAGGTTTTTTCTTTATTTTGATTTCAAGCAGAGTGTTGAATGCACTTAAATTATTAAGTCAGTGTATAGTACCTTGAAATATCCCATTCTAGAGCAAACTTGGGTTTGTTCTTGTAAATCTGTTCTTGCAAATAAGTTTCAGAGAAGAAGAAAAAAATACGGTCCTTTCTGATTTTTGTGTACCTTACAGAAAGGGAATATTTTCTCTGTAAGAACCTCATTGCTATTCACTGCAGTTCTCCATGCTGGAGAATTTTGTGGCTTCAGGACTGTATATTATTCTGGCCTTCAATGGCCAAGCAGGTTGTATAGGTGAGAGGAGGTAATGTGACTAAATATAGTTCAGTACTATTACTCTTCTTTGATGCCCAAACAATGCTGGCTGGCTGAGCACTCGGCTGATTAAGGGGCAGCCCTGAGTCAGGGAATTAAACTGCAATCTGCCCCTTTTGGACCAGCCGCTTCATCGAACTGTAGGAGCGTTATGGGAGAACGTCTGGCTCAACAATTTAGTTTAAAAGTAGAGTAGCAGTGTATACAAGTGGACTCCGTGCCTCAGGTTTTCTTTGCTGACACCTTTCCTCTTTCCATGGGGAGAAAGAGAAGACGAATTAAATGCAATGATTTCAAATGATATTTGCTATTTTAAGCAACTGGAAAAATGATAGGGCTGAGATGACTCTTGTCTGGTGTTTGTCAGGCCTGCGGTCATGTATGCACTACTCCTGCATGTCCCTTCTGATGTTGTTTGGCTCTTTCCCTTATTTCTTTTTCCATATCCACTAAGGGTGTAGTCAAATATCTCTGGCTTTTAAGACAGACCTAAAGAAGCCCCAACACTTATAAACTTGAACAAAGAGACAAATTTGTAGAAACCATGGCCCCTCCTTATACCTTCTTGCTTGGGAGCCTGGGTTTGTACCATCTTAACTTTTTGTGAACATAATTGCAACTATTCCTTATTCAATTCACCAGGTTAAAAATGACTACTTCTGCTATGGCTTTCTAGGACTGATCAATCTGCAGACAGTGACAGAGAGAAGATACCAGCTTGCTTTGTTTTACTTAGTAGCCTAACAGGAACATGATGAGAAAATCCATTGTAAGAACGAATCCAATTCCTCTTAGACACAAAGCTGCTCTTGCCCATTGATCTGGAGCTACAGAGGCCACTGGGGTTTGTGTGCGAGATCCCCAAGCCCATAGTGCAGCTCCCATGTTAGCACAGAGGAGCTGGAGCAGCTGTGCAGGTCGTCCCAGGGGGCTCCTGCACCTGGAAGGCAGGGGCTGCTGTGGTTCAGCAGTCTCAAAATACAGTGGGGAGAGGCATTGGGAAAACAGGGGGAAACTTCAGAATAAACTGAAGAGGAGCTTGAGTTAAAAGGTTATTAATGGGCCAGGCAGGTGTGGTGTGCATTCGATACTGCTGGAATAGAAATCTGCTGAGGGAGACCTTGTTGCTCCCCCATTGATTTCAGCTGCTTTTGGGTATATTTTGTACGTGTGTGACTAATGCCTGCCTAGAAGTCCCCAGACAAAGAGGAAAAATATGTTTAATACAAGAAAATGGAAAAGCAAGTTTCTGTTTTCTAAAGGCAAATGTTTGGATGGAGCTCTTCATCTTTCCAGAATGAAATCAATAACATCTGGAAAGAACCCATGACAGACAGTTGTGAGGAAAAACAAAGAAGAATAAAAGGAGAGAGAGGAAGGATTTTTGTGGCTTTAGAAGGGAGAAATAGCTGAATCAGGCAGCAATATAGCACAGTCGAGCACGTTAGAAGAGGTGAGGTCTTGTGGTGGCTCTCTGGAGCATGTCTTCACGTGCAGGTACTCAGTCTTGCAGTTGGCAGGTTTGTTACATGACCCTGGCAGAGCTTTTGCAGTCGAATTGTGCTTCCTGTGCTGCATCCAAATCCCTAAACCCTAATATCACGTGTTTTTAATCATCCCTTGGCCTGAACTGGCTTCAGTGAAGGCTTTCTTTGTGGTGGTTGTGCTGGTCTTGACCCCAGCTGCAGAAGCCAGGGCTGCCTTCTGCATGATTTTTTTGACCTGCTTATTTTTTTCCTATGCCTGGAGTCTTGGACCAGAAAGATCTGAGATCCATCACATATGGCCGGGACTTTTATACACCAAATTATATCTGTCTGGAGCAAGTCTAGATGTCTCAAAACCTGGACTTATGTGTAGGTGAATTAACTTGACTTATCTAGGGCATTTTGGACTGACTGCATGTGCTCAATAAATATGACACCTCTGGCCACAGCAGCAGTCCACGTATGTGAGAGCTGAAATGTCCAGGCATAAGTCGTAGCACAACTTAGTGCTTAAGTACCTGTTCAGACACCCTGAACGGCTGAGGAGCAGTCATTCATATTACCTGTCTCCGGATCCCTGAGATTTACCGTTCACTTGTTATAGAATATATTATAATGTGGGTAAGAGACCTAGGCTTTCGCAGAAACACATTTCACTCGAATTCAGGAGTGTTGCCTTGTGTGAGCATCTTTTTGTCCCTGGTCTGGATGATGTGACCTGTTCAACTCTTGCGTGGATTTTTGAGGCAGTGTGGTGAGGCCATCAATCTCTGCGTAGGTGGACTTCGCAAACTGTTGTAATGGAGTAAACAACTTGGAAGCTGTGTTATGAGGCTATTCTCTGTTCATGGTGTTGATCAAGACTGTGTTGACTGGACCTGTGATCTAGTGTGGAACTGTTGGTGCAGTGGGTTTGAGTACAAACACATCCTTGTATTGTCATGGCTAAACTTCTGGGCTGAGGCTGCAGTTCCAAACAGAGAGGAGGTGGTGGTGGCGCTTTCAAAGGTAAATGGAGAGGAAAATGGGAAAATGGCTGTGTTTTAAATGCAATTCATCACTCTGTCCAGTGGATGGGATATAAAAGGCAGAGTTTATGCTCAGAAGAAAGTATCTACTCTTTCTTTGTTCCCCTTCCTAAATGTTCCTGTTCCCTTCCCCCTGCCCTTTGCCCCAAGGGCTGTCCCTGCTCTGTGTTTTCTATTGCTTTTGAAATCTCAAAGACAGCGTGTGAGGGAAAATAGTGTTTCCAGAAGAAGGGAAGCCAACTTCTGCCTGGTGGTAGGTATTCAGAGCCCCTAACACTGCCTGTGGCCTGAAGCTCACTCTCTGCCCTCTGCATCTGCTCCCTTTTCTTAGGCTTTTTCAGATGGGCAGCTCAATGTGTTAGATGGTCACGCCTGAGTGCTTGCTATCTGTGGCAATTAGCAGAGTGTTGAACAGTGTGCATATATCCAGGAGAGTCCAGTACATCGTCCTGTGCAGCCAGAGAGAAACATGTATGCCCTTGGTGAGCGTTGCTCCTCCTAGCCAACAAGGAAATGTAGCTTCAGCCTCTGCAAGAAAAGGCTGCTGCTATGGCTGGAAACACCTGGTACAAAAATTGGGACTGACAGTGATGCCGGGGCCTCTCCTTGGGAAGGAGGCAAAAGAAGATACCTTGGAAAGAATATGGTTTACTTTCACAGCATCCAGAAGCCCGTTCTTCTTGCATCACTAGCCTCCCAGTTATTTTTGCTCACCTGGCTAGCTGTTGTTGCTGTGAGAACAGTGTGCTTGCCCTCTTGGAGTTTAGTCCGTGCTATCAATAATGTAATTCTAGAAATTCTTAGTGAATTGCAGACAAAAAAATTGTTAGGGATCCATGTGTACAACTGTGATTTATAAGCAGTGGTATATTTTATGGTCTTTTAACCTGCAAACATAACTTCTACTGGGTAGTGAGGGAGCCAAGTGTCAGTGCAAAGAAGACCTTTTGTCAGACTGTGTGGAGGGAAAATACAACAATGAGTTTGGATATGAAGTCTGACACAAATCATACTGTGCCTGTAAGTCTTCATTTAACAAATGAAGAAAACCAACTATAATCATCCTCACAACAGCTCCCTTCTGAACTGACACTCAGCTACATAAGATGGTGCTGACATCCGAAGCAAGAGATCACTCTCGGCTGAGCATCTGCATCCATTTTGCTTTCACATCTATGACAAAAAATGGGCTCCTTGAGCACTGGACTGGATCTCTGGGATCTCTTCACCATAAGCCTTAGTAAATAATGGAAAAGTTTCCATTGTGGATTTCTTCAGTTTCACAAGAATCTTGTTTTTTCTCTCACTGTTCACTCTTGTACTCTGATATTTTTCAACTGACGGTAAGAAAATGTCTCTATTTGAACATGCACCCACTTATATTGAGTGAAGCGACTGAGTCGAGCCTTGTCTCACTGTGATCAGAACATGTTCTGTAACCACCTCTGTCTCTCCCCTCCCACTCTTGGTTCCCCAGCTACAAGATTAGTCTTATTTACTTTGTGTCTGGCCTCATTTTTCTGTCCCTTGGAAGGCAAGTTTCCCACTCACCCTCTTCCTCCAAGGACAGTGTGACACTTGCATAGAGCAACGACTGAGCTGTTTAACCTGGTGATACTCTCAGTGCTTAAGCCAGTAATTTTCTCATTTCTTGATTTACTCATTCCTCACAGTACATGGAAAAAGGGAAACATAGTAGAGTGTTTTTATTCAGTGTTTTAGCTACTGCAGTTACTCTGGGATTGATGTTTTAAGGCAGTGTCTCATTACTCTACTGGAAAGAATATTTTTTCTTCTCAAAATTGCTTTGCTTTGTAAAAGTAGAAAGTAGCAACCTCCTGCCTGTCTTTGCGTGCTGTCTGGCCGCAGACGGCTGGCCACGGGAACTTCGCCCCATGCGCCTGTAGTGCTCCCTGGCCAGCAAAGCCTGATAGAGGCATGGGAGCTGCCTGGAGTTTCACTCTGCTGCAGACCTCTGTAACACGTGTGAATCAGAAGCTCATTAGTCTGAGGAAACACAACATCTTAATTAGAATGGGACTTGTTCATGGTTGTGTGTACTGTATGGAAAAGAATATATTAAAGAATCACCCCAGGGGGAGAAACTAGTTTCATTTTGTTTTTCTTAAACCTGTCGATTTTATTTCTCGTTTTGACCATGAGACTATGTTGTTACCATTTGTCTGTTTACTTTTTGTTTTCCTTTGCACTCCTTGGTTAGTATCTCTTCCGTGGTCCTGATGTGGCTGTCGGAGAGTTGCAGTTCTGCACTTGACACTCTGCTCGTGTGTTTGTCCTGCAAGGGTCAAGGATTTACAGACGCTGATGGAGCGTTGGTTGTATAAGGAATACAAGATGAGGCAGAATCTCAACACAGTTTACCTTGTTTGTCTAAGAGTGAAAACAGTTACCGAAGAGGGAAGAAATAAGGTTTTACGAGCTCTGAATGAAAATAGCAGCACTCCATCTTACAATGAATCTGTAATTCTCCCTTTCTCCCTGTCTGCTTAGCTGTAGGAACGTGACGTTTCTAATCTGCGGTGTTGGAAGAAAAAGCATCATATGATAGAATCGCCTAATTACAACATCATTCTTTGCAAAATAATAATTTCCATGTATTTTATTAAACCGGGGACAGTAAATACAGTGGAGACAGCTGGCATCTCCTTGGCAGAAATCCTTTCAGGATGCATTGCTTTTTTCGATGTTCCTCTTATAACCTCTACTCATTCTCTTTGATGCTGATGTTCCTTTTTAATAGGACTCATCCTTTTACTGCAAGAACATCAGAGTGCTGTGAAGAAGAGCTTGTTCAGGTTTAGTTTCTTCTTGCTATCAACTATCTGTACCTTTTAGCTCCTTTTATTCCACCACCCCCTCAGCACCTGGATATGGATCAGGAAATACGATCCTTAAAAGCGTTATTTCCAAATTTGAAGTAAACACTGCTGTTGCTCTGTTTTTCCATAGCACAGGGAAGTAAGGGTGGTTTAGCATTGCTAAATACCTAGCAAGTGCTACTATTAGTTCGTGGACCTGAGATTCTCTCACCTTTTGAGAACACTACTCCATCCTTTTACTATAGAGTTGTCAGTTGAAGTTTTTCTTGTGGTTGTCCATTTAATGGCATTTATTTCTAACTTCATTTGCATTCTTCTTGACTCCTGATTTTTTTTTTATTTTTATTTTTTTTCCCCCCAATACTCTTCCAGTACTCAAACTCATTAACCTCTGTTGCAGGTAAGATGGTGACTTGTAGTTTCTGACTGCTGGTCAATTGTTTTCTCCACCTATTTTTTGGGAAATAGGGATTAAGAACAGCAGTAGCACTGCCTTGGCTGTCCTCTGATATCTCACGAAGAGTGGCTAAAGAGAGGCTAACCAGTCTTCTGAAGTAGGGCAGTTAAGCACTGTCCCTTGCACTGGAACATCCATTTCTTGCCACAATATGAGCCTGAATTCCTGAAGTTCTGAAGCAAAGGTTCTCCTGGCTTAGAGCATCGGTGCCTGCTGGGAGATTTGGCAGAGCCTTTCATCTGGAGCTGGAAACCAATCGTGGTGTGGTTTCACAAAGCTGAAGTGAGTTGAGGGTGAATCAAAGGAATATCTGTTACTTCTTGATATATACTGATTTTCAGTATATATTGCTGTGTCACAGTGCTGTCACCTTCTCCAAGCCAGTGGAACCGTTCTGTTCTTTTTCTTCATTGATTCCTATACTTTATTGGCTATTATAATTTCACGTATCATTTAAACTCTGTGTCTCTACACACCTGCAAATAGGTCCTTTGGCAGATACAGTTAATGTCTTCTGGAGAAATTTAATAAATCTTGATTTAAAAAAAGAGTGACGTATTTGATTTTACTTCCTGCATAGTATCTTGCTTTTAAATTTACATGAAAAAAAAGGAAAATGCTTTCTAATTTTGGTGAGAGAGAAAATAGAGGGGAAAAAATGGGAGGGAGGATTAGTGAGACCAGCCAGCCAGCTTTCTAGAAGCAACCACTAGTGTCTTTGAAAAGTAAAAGATGAAAACAAGTAACAAATAAAACAAAATCATAAACCAGATATTTAGTAAAAACATGTTGATGCTAAAAATATAAGCACTTAAAATGTTCTTTAAACAAAGTAAGTGAATTAAACATTCAGAGGAAAATTTTTCGATTTCCTACTGGAATCTGATTTTGTGTGAAAACTGTAACTGTGTGCTTTCCTCTGGGCTGTTTGTTTGCATCAGAGCTCCTCCCTTCCTGCTGGGAGGACTGGGGCTTGTAAGGCTCCATGCAAGAGCTGGCTTCTGACTTGGCCAGTCCAGGTTTACACCCGCATTTACCGGCAGGTGTAATTTCGAGGCGTTTGAGGCTATTTTGAATGCTCAGCTTTAGACCAGTTTAATGATCTGGCTCAGTGTTATGAATCAACTGGGCAGTTAATCATCAAGACAAAGCTTCGAGCTTCTGTTGGCGAGTACCAGAGGTGTGTTTACAAGGTCAGACGCTGACTATAAAACTCAGCAGTTCAACTTTTAAGGAAGAATGATGGCTTAAATCTTTGTAATGAAAGCCTTAGTGCCCTTTGGCTCAGGTAAACAGAAAAGGACAGCATGATGAATCCCTACATTTCTACATTCTAAATGTTTGTTAGAAGATGTGTTAAAATACAAGTAGCAGGCGTTCGTCTGCATTCACACGGCGCATGTAAAATATCAGTAGTGTCTATGATCACACAGGCAGCTTGGCTTGATGAAGCGTCACCTCCCTGCGCGTTATAGCTAGGAATGTTGTTGTAGTGGAGAGTAGCCCACAAGCTTTATGGGGAATTAATCTAGCAAGTTTCTGCTTTCAAGATTATCAGATCATCTGTAGTAGTATCAAAAGTTGGCCCCATAACGTAATCTATTCAACATTTGTTTCTTTCAGGGTTACAAGATACATCGAGTCCCAGAGGAGTGCTGTGTGTAATGAAAGGCTTGACTGGTAAGCAATACTGGATGGGCTGCTCACTTTCTATTTGGTAAGAGACAAAATGCATTTAGCATAAAAAATGGTTGGAGCAAACTTCCTCTAAACGTATCTATAAATTGTCAGGCATAATTCATCAGCTGAGAAGACTGGTATTTTTGGTGGTAATGAAATCTGATGGAGTCGTACATTTAGAAACCCTACTGGCTGTTGACTGATAGCTTTTACAAAAGAATCAGAATGAACTGCTGCTGTGGCTGTGAGAGAATCTGCCTTTTCAGAGATGTTGCAGGCTTCTTCATGAAGCCATTCGCATGTCACCTCCCTCCCACTCTGACACAGCAGTTTAAATAGTGTATTCTTTATGGCAGAGGTCTGTAAAAGCTGCATAAAAAGACACTTAATGACTCAAAACAGTGGTAGAAACCTTGTATCACAATGTTCATGTGGGGGTTTTGAAGCAGAGAAATGCCTGTTTTATATTTACGCTTGCCGAAATGCAGTTTCTTCTGTCTGGATATCTGTGTGATGTATTCCCAACAGAATATTAAACAGTTAATCTGAACAGAGACACTGGATTCATTTTTCCTTGCAGGAAATCTGGTGTGTAATATAGAACAGAATATTTTCGCTAGGCTTTGAGTCTTATTCTTCTATATAAACACAACAGTGGTATTTATTTTTCCTTTTTCTTCAGACTGGAATTGAGATCATTGATTCTAGAACATAGGGATAAATTGAAAAAAAATCACTGTAGAAAACATTGATTTAATGAAAAGAATAGAGAGAGACAATGCCATGATACACATTAAAGCTGATGCGTCTTCAGTTACTCTGTATAGGAAATTCTTGGTTAACAAAACCTACCATCTGCTTGCTTTATCCAGGAGAGGTTCATTTTGCTTGTTGTTCCACTGTTGTCTACCTGCAGTAACAGGGAACTTCTGTGATGCTCTTAGGATACTTTGTTCAGGTAATTTCATGAGTGATGTCATTTCTTTACCTCCTGAGGGGCTTGGTGTATTAACAGGGACCGAGAGTGCACAGATTGGGGAGGGAAGAATCACAGAATAACCAGGTTGGAAGAGACCCACTGGATCGTCGAGTCCAACCATTCCCACCAATCCCTAAATCATGCTCCTAAGCACCTTGTGCAAATAGGTGTCAGAGAGGGCTGGTAGAAAGGAAAAACATAAACGCTGAGTTCAGACAATGCCCATGTTTACTTTATACATTCTTTCAAGTAATTATTGCATTCTGTGTTTGGAAAATTCCACTGAGATGGGGGTGATAGTGCTGCAAATATTTAATTGTTGGAGGTGATGGGACTAGTACCAGTCCAAACCCTGTAAGCCTTGTCTACAAGTGGTGTGTTTCCAAGAGCGCTCTAGGTATGTTTGTAACTGTCCTGGTCGGAATTGATGGAGTCAAAGGTCTTTTCCAACTGAACAGTTCTATGATTCCTCAGGAATGCATGTCGTCCATTTGCTACTTCACACACATTTCTTTCTGTAGCCAAAGTCACAAAAATATAGAGATTATTCTGTTACTTGATGACCTTTATCTTAAAACTCTGATTTAACAGCCTCACGATACACTCTTGTAACATTGCAAGCAAATATTACTAATTAGCTACTGGCGCTAAACATTTTTGATCATGGGCAATTGAGATTACTGCTTATTTAGTTCATCATTAGGTTGGAAAAAAATACTTTTCCTCAGAGTAATAAATTGGTTGGCTGCGTCTGTGAAATTGGATTAACACTATGGTTTTATTGACTCTAGAGTAAATAATTATTTGAGATGCTCCCTTAAATATAAGTCAGGATCTGTCTAGATTTACGTTCTCATGTTGGAAAATGAATCTGAATCTGCCAGAATTGATGACGAAAGATGGTTAGTTGGTAAAATTGAGCTAGATGGATTTTATGCGATGGGTCTCCATCCTACAAACTGCAGGCTAAATTCTGCTTTGTGCTGAAGCTTTCTGTTGAATTATTAAGGGTTTATGCTATAAATATGGTTTCCTAATAGCCATCTTTCCCCTCCTAACTCGCTTGAAAGTTATCTTCTATTACAATGCTAGCTTCTCTGAGCACCTTGATACTTCCTGCAGGGTAGATAATGGTAAGTTATTGATGCATTTTGACAGCTTTTCAAACACGTTGTCTGCGAGAAATGGATCTGTACAAAATTTAGCCTTCTGGAAGTTAACATGTAATTTGTCATTATAGGAACAGTAAAACAAGACTTGAATGTTTCTCAGTTTTCTGAGCAATAAAACACACCTTTTTATCTCTGCTAGATGCTTCTTGCTTCTGGCTCAGAGGAGGAAAGTTCAGCCACTGGAAGTCCCAGTGAGAGCTCTGAGCTTCCAGATCTGAGAGTGTGTGGGCATGTAGGAGCAGGTGAATCATTGCTGCACGTCTCCTGTGTTCTTCTCCAAAAGGAATGCACAGGAGATGAGAATGATGACAGGATCCTCTGATCCACTCTCAGTAACAGTTTCTTACTCGGCCACCCAACTGACCCAAGATCCCTGCTTCTTTCTTTCTCTCTTTTCCCTTGGTTCTCGCATTATAATGAATGCTCTTGCTGCTAAGGAGTAGGTTTCAGCAGTAATTATGTCGACAGAAACCATTGTAATCTGTAGTAAAGCCAAATGCTACATTGTCTGGATATTCCTGCTTTTAATTTCCCAGTGCTTACATTTGGCTCAGAATTAACCGTAACAAGATTCCCGTGGGTAAGCCGAAATCCTGTGTATGTTGAATATTTTAAAACTGAGCCTAGGTATTTTTACCCCTTCTTTTAAGTGCAAGCTATTAAACCCTTTATCATGCAGGACAATATTTTTTGATACAAGGTCAACATATAAGCTCCCGTAACATTAACCCCAGTATCTCTTCTTTCGCTCTAACAGTCTTTATGAAAACTGCTTGATTTTACCTACCTTGTGTGGCAAGTAGCACCCACTTTATTTCCCACATTAGAAGTGTAATACCTATCTTTAAGCAACTGGACTGTTTCCAGCCAATATTTCAGACAAGTATGTGGCTTAAATGAGCACCGAACAGTAAATGGTCGAATATATGGTGTCTTCAGTGGCATGAAAAGGACTCAGTGGTATGTTTGTCTTTTATTCACCAAGGAGTGGGCTGAGACTCTCGGAGTCACCTCACTGAAGAGAGAACCCTATAACAGACTGCAAATTTTGAAGGCAAACCCCCCATGTCTTAAATTTTGTTTTGTGTCTGTGAGCGTGAGGTTGGGTGAAGCCTTAAGAGGTTCAAGACTGACCGGCACAGCACTAAGCCTTCCCCTTCAGAATCCCTCTTACCTATCCCCCAACCTAAGTAGATTGAGGGCTTTGGCCTAGTACAAATTAATTTATCTGAGTGGGAAAATGTGAATGGATAAACAGAGAAGGGAGTGTCTTTTTGGTTGAGGAAGAGAAAGAGGAAAACAGTGTGAGGATTGGAGACAAGATAGGAAGAGCAAGGTTTGCATAAATGGTTTAAGAATGTTTGCTGTTTAAGAATTTCAGGTGCCTTTGATTAGTGGCCACAGAGGGGAAGGAAGAACAACTGAGCACATGTGGTTGTGGGAAAGATGAGAGACAATCGGCTAAGGAGCCCCTGAAGAAAAATTAAGGATGGAGAACAGGCCAAAAAAGGGAAGGAGAACCTTTTGGAATGATGAAAGGGAAACCAGAGAGATTATGGAAAGGTGGGAGGAAAAAGGTGGGGAAAAAGAGAGTTAAGCTGAAGAACAAGAATAACCAATAAGTAAATAATGACCAGTTTTCAGAGATAACAATGGTAAAGGAGGAAACAGAAACTTATTTTTGCAGAGTTTTAAGGCTTGCATGTATGTGTCTTAGTTTATCATTGAGCTATTACAGGCAGTAAAAAGGAGCTGTCAGATTAGCGGAAGGGTGTTTTATAACTTAAATCCATATTTATACCAGTGGAACTGTGGCCTATGAGGTCAGAGTTTATCAACCTAACTGTGAGCCTGGGGTAGCTGCAGCCGTTTTCAGTGTCAGAACCAGGGGAGGCTTGAGAATGATCTCATGAAATGCTTTTCCAGACTGAGGAATACCAAAAATAAGCTGCGGATATGATGTGGTATTTTGCTCCAACATTAGGCTGACTGTGACTGCCGTAGAAATGTTTTCCCAGGTTTTTATTTTGTTTATGATTGTTATTTAGTTTTATCGACAAGTATACCCGGAGGAGGTTTTCTCATAGCAGCCAGAGAAAATGCAAATGAAGCCAAATGATGCTATACCGATCTCCTTCAGGAGTTTGATTCATTGAGATTATATCTACCCCCTATTTTTCTCTGGGCTGCAATGCTGTGGTTTCTAGCAGTTCTACTGTCGATGTGCTGCAAGAGAAGATCTCTGAGGGCAAATACGGAGAGGCAGATAACACCCATGAGGTATGGAGGTTCATGAGGTACAGAGAAGGGAAAAATGCTAGTACACAGTAATCCTGGCAATAACAGATGTACTGGGAATAATAGTGTCCTCCTGAGAGTTAATAACAGGGATGCCAGTGACATATTTTGGCGAAAGAAAAGATCCACTGAAGCCTGGAGTGACAATGGTTGCAGAGCCTTACTTTTACAACTTAAGCTTTTGCAATTCTGTGCAGCAGAGACAGAAGGAGGAAAAGAGAACTTAAACAGTTCAAATGCTGACAGTTGGCATTGCTAAGAGAATGGATGTAAATGGCATAAAATCAACAGATTACGGTCCTTCCAAGTTTCTTCTTAATTGATGTCATTCAGACCTCCTCAGCAGGCATTGTAACAGCAGAAATTCAGCCTTCCCGAGGTTCTTCGCTGTTTAAACAAGACAATGCAATTCCTAAACAAGTCTGAGAGCTGTAACTACTTTTTTTCCCTCTGCATTCTTGATTTGATAATGCCTTTGGGCTCAATCCAGAGTGTCTCAGCCCCAACTGACCTCAGGGGTAGGTGAGGCACTGGGCCCCTCCCTAATCCTGCTTTCTGTTCCAGCAGCTCATCTCCCACAGGAAGGTGTGTGTTTTTCTCGTGGAGCCCGGCATCAAAAGGTATGTGGGTACAATGTGACAACTGCCTGTAATTTCCCCTTCTCATTAAGGACTGTAGCATCACTGTTGTTGAAGTGAAGTCAGTGGCAATTTACAAGCCTGAAAAGACAACCCTGTGATTTCTCTTTGAAGATTATGTGCTGGGTCTAGACCTACTTTTCAGAAAAATATGTTGATACCTGGAATTAGAACACAATCACAGTTTTGTTTAAAAGGGAAATCATTCCAAATCTGCTCTACAGAGCGGCCTGATGGATGCTAAGGGAGCTGTTACGTTTTATTATGTTGACCTGTTAATTAAAGGAGATCTTAAGAAAGAATTAATGTAGAGGATATTTTGTGGCTTGTTCTGTGAATTGTTTTTGACAGAGTTAAATGCAATACCTTTAAATGTTACATGGTGTGTTTGGGATTGTATGATTAGTGCAATGGCCTTGAGACCTGAATTTTACTTTGCTATGGACTTATATGACCTCCCTGTCTCGATTTTTCTGTCTCCAGAGTTAGCTAAATAAACATGTTGTAAAGCTTAATTAATATTTTAAATGTTTTAAAACCCCTGAGTGAAAAATAAAGATCTGTGAAGGTACCATTTGAGAGCTTATAATTATCTAAATGCACTCATAGTCACTGTTCCAGGTGTTCCTGTAGAGCCTAGAAGTGTAAAATACAAACAAAACATGACTTCACAACAAACTTTCAAAAGTTCACGTAATAGAAATAGAATATGTCCATCAAAAGCCATAACAGCATTTTCTTGTGTTGTATTTCCTGAAGAGACAGTAGGATACAGGTGAGAATATGGGCTTTGGTCATGTGAAAATATGGAGCACATCATATTCTCTCAGCTACATCTTCCTTTGTTTTGGATATATAGGTTTGAAATGAAGATAACTAAACAGTATATAACGACTCTTTCCTTGTGAATGTTATCAAAAAGCAGGAAGGGAGAGAGCAGTGGTGAAATTGCAGGGCCTTTACCTATCAGTGCAAAGGAGAACAGATTCCGTGCTAGGGATGGGTTACCATACAGTGAGATTGTAATGAAGATTTGACTCACTAGTATGTTTTTAAGGCAGTGCCGTAAACATTACCTCAAGCATAGCATAGTGCATTCCCTTGGTTTACCTCCTCTACAATAAAGGTATAATAATTTCTTTATGTGCATGAGCAATAAGACAATGGCCCTATCAAACCAAGATGTTCCATTGCTTGTATCTCTGCATAGGAGAGAGAGAAAATCAAATCCATTAGTAAAAGCTGTTAACCTTTTAACTACTGGAAGCTATCACATGGAAGTGATGTTACGTATCACTTCATTGTAAGATGAGCTGATACAGAAGAGTAGTTTTTTTTCTGTAGCGTAAAGCTTGTCTTGTATAATCAGTACCCATTAACATACTTTGCTCATGGAAGTCTGATGTTTGTACTCTCTCGTCCTAGTTCAATAATATAGTGCCTCAGGAAAAGAGGGTTTGAAGCTCTTGATACAGTGCTCGGTGTAGCCCAAATGGTACTTTTGCCTTTGATCAGAATAAACCAGATTATATCCATTGAGAAATTTCTTACTTTCACTCACCAGTGACATCTGAAGGGAAGGAGGATGCCACTTCAAAGGATTCCAGTGACGTGCAAATTGTTCTCTACATAAGTAGGGGCCAGCATATGGTCTTCTGGCAGTTTGTGAATTACCATAAAGCGGTACATAGGACATGTTTTTGGCCTGATTTTCCTCAGGATTTTCTGAAATCTGTGTTCATCTTGTGCCTGTAAATTGGTGTTTGTACTTACAGAACTTCCTGGTTCTGCGTGGAAGGTGAATATGTGAAGCAGAATCTTTGAATACAGTTAGAGCCCTGTGAAAACCAGCATGACTGGGAGGTCAAATCCCCATCTTCCCTCTATGGGAGACAACTAGATACACTTGTTATAAATGCATCTGCCAAACACTTTGCATACAACATTTTGCTTTATTCTAATTGGGCGTGAAAGAGTTTTGAGAATTGTGAGGAATTCTGTCCTCACCTAAAAATTTTGTAGTTTAAGTCAGGGTCTCAAAAAACCTATTGATATCGTCTGGTACTCTCCCTTCAATGAGAAAATGTTAGCACAGCGATTTCTGAGAAAGACAAACCTTCTTGGACCTGTTAAACTAAATAATAACAGTCTTGTAAACAAGTGCCTGTGTGATTGCTCTTGACATTTTAATTTGCCACTTGTTAAAAGTCCATTTTCTTGACCTGAAGAGGGCAAATTTGAATGAATTTGAACATCTGACTGCAGCAGCATTGCTAAAACTGCATCCGAAATGGCATAAGTGATACTGGCCAAGAGGAGATATTTAATATAAAATCATCTTCAAATAACAATCTGGTATAATTTCTTGTGGTCAGTATTCTACCACAGCATGTTTGTCTGTATGCAGCTTCTCTTCACTTTTGATTTACTGTGGTTAGTTAGTTTTCCAGAGGGGTTATGGATAGCTGCGCACTTCGGAAGTGTGAGAAGAACTGCCAGATGTCAGTTGGGAAGTGACTCTCGTAGAGTCTCTCCATGAATATGTATGAATTGAAAAGCAGTACAGTGATGGCCCTTGAGCCTAGAATTCTCTATCAGATACTGTATAGAAGAGAAGCAAAAATAATTCAAAACTTCACTTCTTGCCATGGTTTCATATGGCAGCAATCAGACGAGGTCTCTGCTGCTTATATGATGACTCTGCATTTGAGTAATAGTCCAACTGTCATGGAAATTTTAGGGTAAGCAAATATAAAGTCCCAACATGTGTTCAACTTGCAGAAGATAAGCTCAATTTAACGATATTTCACTCCCTTATGGTGGGAAGCTGTATTGTCATGGCAATGATGCTGCATCTACCTTCACTAGCTCTACTTCCTTGAGGCTTCTGTCTTTGCCAGCTAACTCTTCCATGTTGCAGAGTTCACCTTGAAGCCGTGTTTCTGGTAGAGGTAATCACTTTAGATTACTGTATGGCAACATAATAGCTTGGTTAATTGCATGTTGTGCAAAGCTAAAAGAGAGGAAGGTGTCTGTGTTGTCGTTATTCACACAGTACATGGTCTGCGTGTATGCTTCATTTTCCATCAATAGTTCTTTAAACATTCAGCAGAAAGTGTAATTTAAAGTCAAATTAATCTAGATAGATTTAGCAGTGCTTTAAAAATTTATTACCAGCTGAACTGGTAGCAGGATGGCCATACTGCTTCTGATTTGGCTGGCATCTTGAATTTCTTGCTTTCCAGATTATTTTTGGATAGTTTGGCAAATCAGGCATTTCAGCACATCTCCTCGTAATACAACATAAATTGAACTGTAAAAACTAATGGACTGGAATACATCAGGGCTTTAAAGACTTATGACCAATTCTTTATATTTTGTGCAGCGAAAGAGGTTATCAGCTTCAGGTTTGTCATTTGTAAACTCGACCTGAAGCTGAAAGAGTATCTGAGCTTTTGAGTAATGGCAGTCTGTCCTCACTAGAGATTGACCTGACTTGTCTTGAAATGCAATGCTTACAAGGAAATGCTGATTTAAGCCCCTGTTGTTGGGGGCTAACGTTGTTCCTCTTGATGAATGGTACTGCTTAAAGGAGAGGAGAGAAAGGAAAGAGTTACTAGTTTAGTAAGCAATTCAGCAGAAGAGGACAAGTGGCAGGGAGACCATGCCAAGTTTCTCAAGTAGTCAACAAGTGCTTCAGGAGTTGACTTTGAGCCACCTTTGTTCTGCAGGAGCCAAACGTTTTTGAGAAGCAGATGTCCTCTTCTTTCTTCTGCTCTGCTGCTTGTTTTAAGTGCTAAAGTGTCCACATTAAAAAACGGCAACTCGCTGAGCCATAGCCTGCCCACATGCCAAGCTGGCTCTGCTTGTGGTTTGAGAGTTGGTCAGCTTTATTTGTTTTAACTTGATGCTTTGGTGGCAGTATTTCCTTGGGCTGCATGGATCTCTACCATTCATACTATTGTCATTCTTTATATGTACATCCAGAGTGTTTAGCTACCTCTAACATCCCAGCTACTTTCACAAACCGCTTTGATAGAACAAATGCTCGTAAATCCAACCCAATATAATCTTCTTGAATCATTCCCTTATCTCAAAAACTGAGGAACATGGGACTGGAAAAACTGACTACTTCATTTTGAGGATGGTGTCATCTCCCTTCCCCACCATATTTGATGGAAGTCCCATCTTGACTGTTTCCTTTCCAGCTACGCATTTTATTGTCATCAGTCACTGCCATCTGCTCTCCAAGGGAAGTAAGTCAGCTTGATGTCAGTTAGGTGGAAAATTGAAGAGAGAGAGATGGGCACCAACCAAAGTCAGATGCCTGCCATCAGTTCTGCAAGATCTAAGTCTGCTGTCACAATTTTTTGTGACGAAGGCAAATTTTTTGTGTTTCAGTTCGTGTTTTTCCTGATCTGAGCACTTTTCAGTAGTGTAAACGCCAAAGACATAAGTAGAAGCATATATTATGTTCCTACAAGTGTAACTAACTTTTCTATTGCTTGCTCCAAATCATTTGCTTGTTCATTGATGTGATTCAGAGATCAGAGTATTTCACAAGTGTAAATGTATTCAGGCTGACTGTTTACTTTTTAGATAAATAGTAATTTTATTCATTTTGAAGAGGTGTAAGTAGTTTACCACTAGTGTTTAACAGGTATTTTCTTAAGCCATAGGGCTAATGGAGCCAGGTTTCCATTAGGTTTGTATCTGAGCTTTCTGTCCTCTAAAACTGATTTATGCTAAGGTAGTTGAACATAAACTTTGACACAACAGAGGATCCACAACAGCAGAACAGACTTCATGTCAACATTCTTAATATTCTCTGAACTATGGGTGGCTTTAATGCCCTTCATCTCTTCTCTGGGCACTTGAGCACAGTGTACACAGCTGTTTGTCTGCTCTTGCATGTCTTTGGGGCATTCAGGTTTGACTTGCTGGAGGCTGTGAATGTGCTGATTGTCCAGGATTGAATGGAGTCAAATAAAGGAAACGTGTCTATATGCTGATTGCATTTCTTGGGCAGTAAATGCAAAATCTGAAGAATGGATTCCCCAATGTCATCTTTTTCCCACCTCTCCATTCTATACCAGGAGACAGGGTGGAGAATGTCTTCATCTCCTCCCTCCCGCAAAGATGGCCTTCTCCACTCCTACTCTCCAAGGACACTTTCTGCCATCTCTTTTGGGTAAACATGGTTATTCCATTATCTTCCTTGTTCTTTTTTTGACCTTTCTTGTTGAATTATGGGTATGATAGTGACTGAGCAGCCTTTCCCCTGTATGCCTGCTCCCTTCAGAGGCTTTGGCCAGAATGACTTGTTTGCAGGAATGGAGGGAGTTAGTGTGCTGCTTTGCTGCTTGCTGGAAAAAAATGTTGGGGAGAGAAAGACTTGGGTGTGATGTTCTTATATAATCCTCTGTAAGGAACTGGCAAGAAAGGGTGATTGAGGATGCAGTTGTTAAGACCGGAGAGTGGGCAAACCAACAAGTACTGCAGAGGTAAGGACAGAGCTGGCTGGCTAAAGCCTTGGGGGATTCTGGGGTTCAGCAAGGAAGGCTGTATGCAAGATCTCCTTCTTCTCTCTATCAGATGAATAGTTCAACCTTTTCACGCTTCCCCTCTACTCTTTTGGCTCTTTTGAGAAATTGGCCAGCCTGGCATGCTTGGTGCTCTTGGCCAAAACACCCTCTTCAAGGAGGAGACCATATACCTTGCACCATGCTCTGCAGCCCTACGAGCTGTGCCTCCTTTGCTGTACCCAGGCACTGCCAGGCCAACACCACTCACTCCCCACGTACCGGATCTGGAGACAACTCTTGAGTGACTGCCCTTCCACCGAGCCCCTTCACACACCTGAAGCGTGGCCTCCTGGAGCATCCACGGAGACACCAGCTGGGGGGTGATTGAAGCTTTCCAGTGAGTGTTTCATTTGTGTGAGCATTCACTGTATCATGTTTTGGAGGCTTGCATTTGAACGGTGGCTGTTCCTTAGTGTAAGCACTGATAGAATCACTCTTCTCTGTGACAGTATTTGGAGTCACAAATGTTGTTAGGGACTGGAGATCCCTATTTGAAACTGGCCACCAGGCATGGATGTTGCTGCTGTAGAGAGGACCAGCGACAGCAAGCAGGTGATGGCACCGTGTATGTCAGCGTATGAAACCGGCCTGTAAACGTATTGTGCTGTATCTGATCTCCCTTCTGGCCACATTCAGGGAGAAATGCAGAAACCGTTTCTTAAAAAGCATTGATGTTCTTTAGTCATGTTCTATGAAATGGTTTTTCAGCTATGTAAATTATTGACTGAACAGCATCCATCGTGCGCAGCACAAGTTAAGCAACTACGGGTTCACCTGGATATAAAGCCACATGGAAGAGTTCTCGCAGACAGTGCCCAGGGAAGCTGGCGATCTCATTCTAGCTTTGTGCGTTACTCAGGCTGTGAACCGAGCGACCCGCAGCTCCGTGTTGCCATGGCACAGCGAGCTGGAGCCGGGAGCTGCCGCAGCTGATGCTGAGAGAGGAGGGATCACCAAACCAGCAGAGATCTTGTCCCCAGCTTACATGTTCAACAGGCAGATTTAAACTAGGGGGGGCAGCGAGATTTTTAAATCTAGTTTAATATTTTAATATATCATATGTATCTAATCTATTCATTGTACCTGCCTTGAAGTACGTGTTACGGCCAGTATAAAACACCAAATAGAACTTGTGTAATGCATTATAATACTAAACCACTCTGCATTTATTAGTTCTCAGTCTATCCTCAGAGAAACTGACAATGAATATTAAATAAAACTGCTGTCACAAAAGCATTTCATATCATAGTCTTGGATAATTTGTAATATACTGAATTTTTTGCATTTAGTGAAAAATCATTAGGTTGCATCTAGCAGTTTAAAAATGAGTCTTGAACTGAGATAGCCAAGGCATTAAATGACTTTATTTCTGTGAGTACATATGGGTATTTTTTTGTAAATTCTTTATTTGATGCAATTCAGACATAACTAATATTTATGGAAGTTACTTGTGCAATGAGCTGTTACTATTAGAGGAATTCTTTTCTTTGTCTTTACGGGCTGTAGATTTGTCTCACTTTGAGGGTTTTTTTGTGTAAATAATCCAAATTATTCTTTTCATTTTAATATGATTTAATCAGTATGTGTCATGCATTTTAATGTAATAACAGTTTCTAATTATTTAGAACCATTATTAGTTTTCTGAAATCCAAGGGAATTAAATCAGGATGATTTTAATTCCTGCTAACATTGCCAAGGGAGTTCTTAGCATTTAAACTCAAATTTTAAACTTTATTTTCTTTAGGTGTTTTGAAGCTTTGAAACTGAAACTTACTGGTTATCAGCATTTTGTCTTTATTATGGAGAATGCTGGCAAGCTGCTGTTGCTGTGTACCAGTTCGAATACAAGGAATGGTGTATTCTCTGTAGGTGCAGCTTTTCATTGAAAGAATCCTCATTTCTAAAAGAAAAACACTTTAAAGTTATAATTTTCCAAGTACCCTAATGAAGTTAAATCTTTACTACTTTATTATCCTCAGTTGGATTTGTAAAGCATTTCTTTAAAGATCCCTTAAAATTTCCATTTTCGTTGTGCAGTGTTAGAATATTGTAAATGTTTGTTAACCTTCTGGAGATTTTTTACATTTGTGAGAGGAAAAACTTCTTTCCAGACTATAGAACACAGGGAGACCAGTGGCTGAGGCTGCACCTCGAACCCTGGGTGCAGATTTGGGCCCCTTGGTACAAGAAGGACCTCAAGGGGCTCTGAGGAGCAGCTGAGGGGCCTGCGGCTGTTCGGTCTGGAGAAGAGGATACTGAGGGGAGACCTCATGGATCTCTGCAGCTCCCAGAAAGGAGGCTGTAGCAGGATGGGTGCTGGGCTCTTCTCCCGGGTAAGAAGTGATAGGATGAGAGGAAATGGCTCCAAGTTGCACTACGGGAGGTTTAGATTGGATATCTGGAAAAACGTCTTCACTGAAAGAGTGGTGAAGCACTGGAAGAGGCTGCCCAGGGCTGTGGTGGAGTCGCCACCTCTGGAGAGGTTCAAAAAGTGTGTAGATGTGGCACTTTGGGACAGAGTTCAGCAGGCACGGTGGGGTTGGGCTGACGTTTGGACTGGATGATCTTGGAGGTCTCTTCCGGCTTCAGTGATGCTATGATTCCGTGAAGTCTGTGAGCTGATAATTAGTAGAGGTAGGCAGTATTCTGGGGATATATGGTTCTGTACTTGGCACTGCCTGAAAACTGGCTGTGACAATTAACTTCTGGAGATGGGGTAGTGCTGCAGTCCAAAGCTGTATGGCCTTCCCTGCACTGAACAGGATGGCCTGGACCTGTGCTGAGCCTGTGTGCTCTGTGCTGGTGTTCTCACCTGCAGGCCCATTTTAATGAAGCTGATTTTGCAGGAGAAAAGTCTAAACCTGAGGACAGGTTGTAATGGACTGACCTCTTTAGTGATCCTGACGAGGCAGACTGTGTGCATCCATTTGAAGTGCAGGGCTTGAATGACTGAGGATACATTAGGAAACCGAGGACTCTGCGTGATCTGACAAGAGAAAAAAGAAACCATTCATTAGGAACTTAACAGGATTTATCTGTATTACTGTACAGCTGTAAAAGAATTGAATATGTGCCTACAGTGTAGAGCCTTGGATCCCTCTGGTTTGACTCATAAAGCTGGGAAGTTGTGCAGAGGTGGGAAGGCAGTGTGTACTGGAAAGTTAAACCACCAGCATGCATGTCCCGTTGGAGCTGTAGTTGACTTAGATCCCTGTAACTGAATGCTTTGGTAGGATTAAGCTACAAGAATTTAGGACCACCAAATAAGATCTGTATAAATGACTCAACGTACTTTAAAATCAGCACTGGATTAGTAAAATAAGTTGGTTTACCCTAACTTAAGTCCTTCTGCAGAAAACCTTGTGGAGATTCTATGCGCAGCCTTTAATCCCAGATGGAGGCTCCTCAGTTGCCAGGTACATAGAATTTGTACCATCCCAGGACAATATTTTAATACCAGTTTGTTTAAGGCACTTTGTGGATAGAATTGAAACAAACTCTTGCGATTCATCAGCACTGTTTTTCATTTGTAGCAGCCTAGATCTTTGGGGATTTCAGAAGAATTTGCTTTAGCTTTCTTTTTCATTAGAATTTGTTCGCAGCTGAGGGAGATGCTGACAACAGCCAGAAACATCAACATATATACGAATGGGTTGATCCCAGCTCCTGACCTGGCATGGCTTTGAGGCCAGCTGGTTAAATCCTGGCACCACATGTGTGCCTCGTGTCTGATTTTCCAGTTTAATAATGAGAAACTTTGAGGTCAGAATTTACAAACGCCAAACACCGATTAGCTGTTTTAATTAAATTAATAACACCTTAATGTTTTGTATGCCTTTCATAGAAAGACAGATTATTTCATTGCTTCAGGAAACACAAGGGATTTCTTTCTTCCTTAGGACAACGCTGTGTGCATGGACTAGGGAAGGGAATCCTTGGGGTGAGGATGGCAGTATCAGCAGGCTCTGTCAGACAGGATGGCTTCAGGTTTACCCTTGTGCAGCTTCTCCCTTTCCCTCTGTTGGAGGCATTGTTGAACAGTGTGAATGGGGGTACACCTTTGCCCAGCTAATCTCCCAGGTATCTGTGTTTTGCTACAGGGACACTGCTATTTGGGAAATTTTCTGGGTGAATCGGAGCATTTCCACATTGTCCAGGCTGCCTGGTGGCCCAACTGGAGCTACTGGGCAGTGTTACCTGAACTGACTGGGGAAATCTCGGGCATTTTTATACTATGTATGCCTATGTTTTCAACCAACAGGCTTCTAGTTTCCTTCTGGAAGGGCTTCACCTATAATCCCTGCCCTTGTGCAGACCTAAGTGTAGAGGGCTTGGATTAAAGCCGTGGAAGAGGGGAGATGCCTGCGGTATGGGCTTATTTGGTTTAGGCAGTGTGCGGTAGAGTGGAAGCTTAATTGGACTGTTTTGAAGATTGTTTGTGTACAGTAATATACTTTGTTCTACAGAAAGGTAATTTTTTTATTTGTTCCTACAATCTGTTACTATCTCAGTCCATGAAGCGTGAAGGTAGGGTGGACGGGCTTTAAATTTTCACCAAAATGTTAGAGATTATTTAGCTCACAAGGCTTAGATGCTCTGTATACGTAAAACCTGAAAGACGTTACTGGCTGCAGCTCTTCATCTCCTTGGTCATGTTTTTGCATCAGCGCAGCTCCTCTTACACGTCAGTCCATTAGACTCTTAACATTTGCTCTCTGAAAAAGCTACTTTGCTGATAGCATCCTGTTTTCCAACGTAGACGAGGCTGAAGTAATTTCATTGCATAACCTGTCACTTAATGGCTGCAATTAGCTGAATGAAATTTCCCACAATGGCTGGAGTTAAAGTTGTAATGATTTTGCTCTTGGCAAAATGCACTCTTTCCCCCTAAGATTCCATAGTTGATTATTAAAAACGTACGCCATCACTTAGACTTCTCTACTCATATCTATCATAAAGAAAAATAACATTACATATGTTTACTGCTGTCACCTGCTTCCTTCCCACAATACATGTGTTCTGCAGGATATTAAAAAATCCATGATGCTCAAGTGAGTCGTAACAAGAAAAGCAATTACATCTCTATCTTTATTCAGAGCACATAAGGTATTGGGCTGTTCAGACAAGGATATGACATTTTCAGGCAGACACTGTTATTGTTCCACATACTCTGCAGTTTAGGAGTTTTAATAAGAGCTTTCTCTTGAAAGCCTTTCTAAAATTTTTTTACATCTGTTTAGATGAGCAGTCATGCATGAAGGTACAAGGCAGGTGAAGAGGGGGGTTGCCCAGAGCAGTAACTGCTCATATCTGTTCGAAAGAGCAGCACTTGGCTTTTGGGGCTTCCTTACATTGGCTTGTTCAGAGATGACGCCAGTGCTGGGGCTGAGAATGCAGGGGGAGTTTCTTTTTTCACTGGGGTAAGTTCTCTGGTCCTGATCATCCAGACTTCATTCACCACTTGGAAGTGTCAGGAATAGAGGTTATATATAGGGAAAGAATGTGGAACATGGGCACTCCTGCATAGCAAGTGGTCTCACATTTCTGCTTGAAAAAGCTCTTCTGTCTTTGCAGGCATAACTGGAGCTTCTGCAGGACAGTGCAAATGTATTTGTATAAAATTAGTGCTGGTTTTTTTTTTTTTTTATGTGGGCAGAGGAGCCTGAATAAAGGGGCTTGTGAAAAATATGCCTCTTGATGAACATCAAGAGGATATTTTCAAATTATCATTGAAAATACTGCTCAAATTATTACAATATTCAGTCATACAGCTACAAGAAACCGGTGGGCACAATTCTCAAGTGTGTTTGAATCCCCAAAACGTCTCTGTCAGTCCTTAGAAGTATTATACTGTGTAGCTATGATGCATTAGCTGAAGAGCCTAACATGAAAGCCAGAGTTTTTATATATGTTTGGGTCAGTACAGGTTAAGCTGTCAGAGTCTGCTTTTGAACTGTATCATTACTTATAGCGCCAAGTGTTACTGAGCGTTGGCTAAAATTGCTGCTAGATGTTGAATTAATAGCAGAAGCTAAAGTTACTAGTTTATCATGTAGACATTAATGGCTGGCAGGATCATATTTAAAAGTATATGTGTATATAAAAAGAATACTTCTATGGTTTTTGTGCAATTTTCAGAGCTGCCTGTAGAGACTGGGCTGTGTTGCTCCCCAAGCAGGTGGAGGCAGGGAAACAAAACCCCAGACTACACAAAACTTGTTTGTATTGTGGTGTTATATATAAGCCTTGACTTAAGTAGGGGTATAGTGTGGGGAAAAAAAAATAGCCTGTATGTATATGTTGCCCTTTACGGATGAATAAATTAAATGCTTTACTGCAAGCAATTTTTGGTTGCTCTTAGGAGGAAAAAGAAATACGGAGAGGAAAATAAGTCCAACATCTGCTTGGTTTGTTCAGCCAAGAACTTGCCTTTAAAGTACAATTGCAGGAAAAAGCCCAAGCACTGAGGTCAGCAAGCAGAAAAGGCATTGCTTCCCAGTAGATGTGTAGGTGTGCTGGTATTTTAAGAACATTTAAATCTCTGAGTGAGGTCACTTTTTTTCTGTCAGATACCAGGGTTTTTGAGATGAAGGAATTGCGTTACATTTTTCCATTACTGGTCCCATAATTTTGGTTCTGTGTTTTCACGTGCCTGGGGCTGGCAGGGCTGGGGCAGCGCTCCCCTGGACTCCACAGCACTCTGCAACCACTCTCACCATCAGGGAAAGAAAAATGGTCTTGTCCCTAAGCAAAGAATGCTGCAGGATTCCTCTTTAATTTTAGACCCAGGGTATGGTGGTCTTCAGTGAGTCACGGGCTCAGTGGGGGGACAGGTTGGAGGTGAGCAGAGGGGGCAAGGCACGGCAGCGTTGTTTCTGAAGGCCTTGGGGAGCCCAGCAGTGCTGCTCAGCTTGCTGGCATGGAACACCCCTGTACAAGGTATTTTACCACTTTGAAAGGCTGCCTATTCTAGAGCAAAGCTGAGTAGTGATTAAACCAGTTTGAGGCCAACTTCAGCTGGCTTCTTCACTTGTTTAAAGCATCTTGAGGCTTTGAAAGCGCAGTGTGAACACAAAACAACTAGTAACTAACTTTCCTTTCCCCCCCATAAAGTCACAGCAATTGATGAAAGCAGCGGAGTTTTAATGTTCTTGCCAACTGGTGTTGCTCATAAAACAGCTCTGCTGTTCAGCTCTGCTGTTCAGCTCTGCTTGACCTTGAGTAACAGTTGTGCAGGCGCCGCTTGCTCTGCAGAGTATCTGGATCTTGGAGGGTGTTTGGTGGTGCCCTGCCGTGTGCCTTTCTGGGCACTCGCTGGTTTGAGATGGGAGGAACAAGTGCAGCTGGAGATGGGCTTTTGAGTAGGCATTCCTCACACCCAGACCTGAGGAAGATGCTTTGTGCCTCCCCAGCTCTTCTTGTGTTTGTGGAAAACCAAACTTCCATCAGGTGCTACAACTGCCTGACAGGAGGGTGCTGGGCTCTTCTCCCAAGTGACAGGGGACAGGACGAGAGGGAATGGCCTCAAGCTCCGCCAGGGGAGGTTTAGGCTGAACATTAGGAAAAACATTTTCATGGAAAGGGTCATTGGGCAGTGGCAGAGGCTGCCCAGGGAGGGGGTTGAGTCACCTTCCCTGGGGGTGTTTAAGGGATGGGTGGACGAGGCACTGAAGGACATGGTTTAGTGATTGATAGGAATGGTTGGACTTGATGATCCGGTGGGTCTCTTCCAACCTGGTGACTCTATGATTCTAGGTGCTGATCTAACTGCTTTTTGGCTTGGTGTACAGCCTGTCTTTTCCAAGATGACATCTGTCCATTTGGCATTAAGCGTATTTTTTGTATGGTGAGAACAACACAAAAAGACCATAATCTGATGGTGATATGACTATGGTGACCATTTATATCTAGAGAGTGGTTGGCATCTCCTGTTGGCTCAGTAACGCAGTGTAGTGACAAGCTTTACATTCGCTGCATCCTTTGACTTTAATTCATAGTTTAGCAACGCTGTGATATAAAGAGAATACAGCGAGTAAGTGATGGCAACCGCAGAGCAACGAGGAGACTGTTCGAATCAACAAAATAACTATTAATATCAAATTGCCTTATGAGAATAATTTATGAATTTAATTTAGCTTTTCTTAATTTTTAATGTCCTAACAAGAAACTGGTCTATACATGTTTAATAAAGGTCTAATTCCTATAAATCATGTAGCTGTATTTATTATGATGTCATGAGAACTTGGTTTTAAACTGAAACTGTCTTTTCATAAATTATTATATTGATAACCTGTACAAATATATTATCTTTGGGGAAGAATCTAGTGGGGTGGAACTTAGGATTAAAGAAATGCTGTATGAAAATGGCCTAAAATCTGCCATGGAAAGATTTGCCTTTTGGTGTATTGGAAACTTAGTGTGCAAGTTAAAACAAAAAAACCAGATGTACCAAAATCTGTACCAAAATTACTCTGAGTGACCGTAAGAAACCCTATTCTGGGCACTACACACTAGAGCTTGCATTTTCACCAAATTCTAATTGGGATCCAGCTTAAACAGTTTGTGTTGCCAAAGACTTCTAGCTCTGTTAGTAAATAGAAAAATTAAACAAAACATCCTAATTGATCCTCTTGGAGACCTTTGTTCATCCAGAGGATTGAAATAGTTAGAAAGGTCTATTAAACATGTGAGCTGACATAAAAAATGAAGGCTGGAAGAGTAGGGAATGGAGATACTGAGAAAAGAAAAATGTAGAAGCTACAAATGTCCCTACAAATGTCCCTACCTTTTAATGACATTGCCTGACCAAACAGGGACACAGTATACATGCGACCCATGCCCTGGGGAGCTGCTCCAAAGACTGCTGAAGCATGGGCACTACCTTGACTTTATGTAGCTTAGGTTATGCCCTGTGTGCCACCCCCTCAGGCCAATTAATTGCTGCTTTTTCAGATCTCTGTGTTCTTAGTTAGTGACAAAGATCAGTATTGAAGTTTAGCTGCGGTGCTGACGCTGACAGTTTTTTAGCTTTAAGGAAATTGCTGCTCTCAGATTAGCGTTGCCTTAAAAATCACAAAGCAGGCAAGAGTCTTGAGATGCAGACCGATAGAGAGCTCAGCGTTGTTTGAAATGGTTTCAGTCTGGAAGTTTCTCTGCACACGCAGATGGGTTTGCAACCATGGGTGCACACAAAGTGCCGTTGGAGCGGTAATGAGACAGTCTCCACGTTTAACTGAGCATATGGCACAACATTTCCAGCAAGGTAAATCGTGTTACCGAGTATGATCCTGTTTCAAAGCACTGGCACCTGGTCTGCATCCCACTGGGGGAAAATCCCTCAGAAATTACATTAATGGACTTGAACAATCTTCAGAAAGGGAACATCATTTATTCCAGCGGGAACAGGGTAATGGTATCTCTCTGACTTCCTGCTGTCACTCTATTTACTCCAGCCTGTCGGTGCCTAAGTGGTGATCACTTGAGGCAATACATTAAGACTTGAAAAGAACAATATATTTTACAATTAGGTTAGCAAACACAAGCGATGCTATTTCTTCCTGTTGATAATTACAAATCAATTATATGTTTTAAAAAAATGATAACTCCCACGGTGTTTTTGTGAAGCAAATGTTTTCAGAAAGATGTAAGATCTTTTGTTGCTAACCACTGCACATATTCAAGTGCTTGGCCCAAAAATGTTTTAACCCTGCAGCAATACTTCTGTGAAAAATAGATTAAATTAAGGTCAGCTGGAGCAAACTGCTGCTAAACATGGTTAGTGTAAAAGAGAGCATCTTCATGGAGGGAGCTAATGGGACTGAATTTTTATTTCTAATGAACTGAAGATCCAGGCTCTGATGCAACATTTTGTAATCTGTTTATTGTACTACAGGGGGGTTTCTTCAATTCCGTGAGCAACACTGCAAGTCAGAGGTAAACTGTTCCATAATAAACTCGTGACTACACCAGTCTCATTGCCACGAATCATTATTTCTGTTACAAGTAAGGGTCAAGTTAGTTATTTGTAAAAAGAGAGAGCACTGAATTGATTTGCTTTAGCACTGTACGTAGGCTCACAGAATAAATTCTGCGATAGTCATAGTAAATCTGTTCCATAGAATTGTATATGTAACTGTAATAATGGAGACATGAGAAAAGGTGAATACTCTCTCTGAAAAAGAGACCATTTGTTGTAAGATACTTGCACAAGGGACGCCTGAAAGGAGCCAAACAGGTGTCCTGCTTGCAGGGCTGCTTAGGGGAGCACAGAGTGACCTGCTGGTCACCAGGCAGAGCCACCGCCAAAGGAGCTGCTGTTGGATGGGAATAGGAGATAGGAGATTTGATTTGTTCCTGCATATTTCCTAGCTTTTAACAGGGGTTAATGCTCCATTTCACCCATGTTTAAAATTCTGCTTGTAGTTTTAAGAGTTTGGTGTAGCTGCTATGACTCGAGGTGTCACTTGTTCTTTCAGTGTTCTGCTGATGTTCCAACATTTCTCTGTTGTTCTGTTTCTTAAAGTTGACGTAGCCAGGCCAGTTACACGCAGCCAAGCTTTACTGCCATGGCTCTTGATAGAATGTGGGTAATTAATCAAAAGGCAAGGTTTGAGCTGGAATTAAAAAAAAACTCAATCAAACAAAACCCATATACTAACTTAATTGGTATATGCAAATATCATGCTTGCAGGTGCAGGCGGGATAATTGTGTGTGGTAATATCACAACTTATTTGCATGTATATACAGTAATAGCATGTGCATATCTATTGGTGCAAAGCTTGTCTGGAATTCATATAATTCCTTTTACATTGGTTAATACTTAGAAGCATTTTCTTTTTTACAGTACATTTTTGAGGCCTTATGAGGGCAGGCTGAGAGAGTTGGGGTTGTTCAGCCGAAGAAGAGAAGGCTCCAGGGAGACCTTAGAGCAGCTTCCAGTGCTGAAAGGGGCTCCAGGAAAGCTGTGGAGGGGCTCTGGATTAGGGAGTGCAGGGGTAGGATGAGGGGGAATGGCTTTAAACTGAAAAAGATTGAGGGGAGATCTTAGGCAGAAATGTTTTGCTGTGAGGGTGGGGAGGCCCTGGCCCAGGCTGCCCAGAGCAGGGGTGGCTGCCCCATCCCTGGAGGGGTTCAAGGCTGGGTTGGATGGGGCTGGGAGCCCCTGATCCAGTGGGAGGTGTCCCTGCCCATGGCAGGGGGTGGGACTGGGTGGGCTTTGAGATCACTTCCAACCCAAACCATTCTATGATCTTTCACCAGTATAATGTGTGTAGGATGGCATGAGTGATACTCTGTTGTAAACAGAGCAGGGAAAGGTTATGTTTGAAAATTTCCCACATACTGCAAATAGTTTCTTTGTTTTTCAGAAAAAGGGAGACACGTATGGGGGGAAACACCATTCCCAAATTATCTCCTGTTTTTGCTTGGCAACTAAACGCAAAGAGGAAAGAGAAAGAAGCTCTGAAATGAGAGAGGAAAGAAATCTGAGCTGATACTTGGTGAAAACAGCATCTCACTTCATGTTGTAAGCTGCCGATATTGCAGCTTCCTGGCATTTCCCATCAAATATGACAGGCTGTACAGCAGTTCTAAATTAGAGCATGGAGGAAAGTGAGGGCAGTGGGTAATTGCTGCAGAGCTTGTTGTCACCTTTAGTCCTAGTCAAGCCTAAATACTGTACTGTTGTCTGGTTTGTTGACAGCACCTGCAAAAGGAAACTGAAAAAAAGAGTGCTCACTGTTTCTTTGATTCCGAAGTATTATCTGTGTTAATTTTCCATATTTTGCTTCAAAGGATGGATATAAAACTGTGCTTTCATACTGTAGCTTTCAACTGCATGGTTGTTCTCTAGCGATTAGAGTTTGGGATTAAAATGAGTCAAAAATGCACCAAAGTGCTGCTTTGGTTCTTGTTATACCCATGCAAAAAGAATGTGAGTCCTTTGATCACTTCTGCTGATTAGTAATTTTAGGTCTGTTTTGTGTGTCTGAGAGAGAGCTGAAAGCAAAGATCTTCTTTTGTACCCAATAACATTGTGTCTTATATTTGTGATAGAATATGATCTATTAAGTGGGCCTTATATGAAATACAATTACTTTTGTAAATTCTGCTGCGTGATAACCTTATGATTTGTAGATTTTTTCTGGTTGGGAATAAAATTCTAATGTAATTAAGTATTATTTAGAATAAACTGTGGTTTATTCTGATACACGATGTTTGGAATGAAGTGAGCAAGACAGTAACTGGCCTAGTTGGAGCTGAGCTGGGAATAACTAGGAACACATTATAGTCAAAACCAGCGAGGGATCCACAGTGAGAACAGCAGAACTTCTGCTGTCCATAAAGCTGAAGTAACAAGAGCCTGGATAGAGTTGCTGAGAATCTTGTTTCAAATGAGGTCCCCACAAAAGCATGATTTTTCCATTCTTGCTGTTACTTTAAATCAGAATTTTTATACTAACTTTTAATTACAGAAAGGGCTTCCCTTGGGTACTTGGGTTCTGAAAGTTTATTTCTGCAGCTGATGTCAGTAGTTTAATACCTTTAATGTGTTGGGGTTTTTTGATGTGCATATCTTTTAGTAAAATGGCACATGTTGTGGAAAACAAGAAGAAACTATTAGTGATTTGAAACCTTCCCCCACAGAGTGAGATTTGCCTTTTTTTTTTTTTGAGGGCTTAGGAATATCTTCTAGGCCTATGTGTGTGCTGTTGCCTTTTGAAGAGTTTTTACCTTTCAGTTGTCTTAGGAGAATGTAGTGAGAGTTCCTGGGCTCAGCAACGCTTCCCTGTTGCGTGGTTTTAAGTGTGGGTGAGTTCATGGTTGAGATCAAACTGCGAACGATCTCTTTGCATAATTTCATTTATTTATTTCCCTATATATTATTTGGTTTCTGTGCCTACTACAGTTTATTGACTACATAAAATACAAAATCTGGTAATCTTTACGATCTAGCATAAAGTGAGTGCGTCACGTATGTGAAATGAATGCAGCTTATTTGTGTAGGAATTTAGAGTACACAGTAGGAGTAGTAACAAATCAGAAAGAGCAGAATTCACTTGAGGTCTTTTTCTTTGAGTATGGAGAAATTTAGAAAGTTTGACATAATGTGGAATTGCGTAATTCACTTTTTCTGTCACAGTTGACTCACAGGCTCCTGTCGTGGTAGATGAAGCTTCTGTGTTGAGGAGCTCAGACATTTGGAGCAGTGTATGGCTAGAAGTGACATGATGCTTACATATGCAGGTCGCATATGTACGGTAAATTTGCAGCCTGTATTCTGTGCACTTGAAATTCTGTATGGGTGGATTCAATTCATGAATTGGCTGCTTATCATTTACGGTCAAGAATGTGGAGGACCCCTAAAGTTTCTGCTCAGGAAGCACAGCAGATATCAAAACCAAGCCAGCTGGATAGTTTTGCTGTTCACCTTTTTCTGTGTGTCTTCCAGCTAAACAGAAGTGGTGAGTTATCCACAAAATACAATATCAGTTTCTATCTAAGTTAGTCTCCAAGCTAAGAAGCCATCTCTGCATCCGGATAGAACAGAACCTATATTTTTCAGATATGAGAATGAGTACCTGGGGGTAACGCACAGGAGGAAGAGGAAGGACTGTGAGCAGCCATCCTTCCCTTAGGAATGCAAGAGTTCTCCTAGCAGGTGTTCCCAGCATTGTCAGTTTGGTGGAGGAGAACCCACGCCTGAAACTCTGGCACAGCAAAGCACAATAAGATTTGAGAAATACATATAGGCAGCTTAAACTAATACAAGGCACAAAGCTGATTATGGACTCTGTTAATTCATTGGATTCAAATCAAAATATCTTAGAAGCTAGAAGACCTGCTGCGTTTAGTAGTATGGATTACACTGAAGATGATTTCTAGCTGTGATATATATATTCTGGATCTGTTCTATGAATGCCCACTTTGTCATTTCATGAGAGATGACAAGTAACTCTAGGAGGAATCATGTTATCTCTCTACTCAGTCTGACAGAACAAGAACAAAAGTGTGTGTGTTGTGGTCGGTTGTTCCTTTCCAACTGAACGTGTGACATACAGAAATCAACTCGGGAGTTGTATAATGAAACACAACAGTGGAAGTACACCTCTTGTTCAGCATTCGTGCTTGGCGGGTGAGCTTAACTTCAGAGTAAAAGAGAAGTTATCGAAAACGCATCAATAAAATTGCTCTGAAGTAAGAGCTGCAAATCACAGGGGTTTGCCACTTCAGCTTGCTAAAGGGACACATCCGTTTCAGTAGGAATAGTCTTTATTACAGAGAGCAAAAGGATTGCCAAGAACCGTTACTGCTGTTTCTCATGAGCTCCCTCAAGGCCAGTCAGTTGTATCAGTTACTGTAGGTTTCTTTCCTCTTCACTGACAACCGTTTCTGTGCACTCGCAAAGACCCTTGAAAATGCGAGTTGGTTGACCTCTTCTGGCTTTCAGTCATATTAAATTTCATGCTTTTATCAAAGGAATTCATTGCCCTTATAGTTAAGATCTGAAGGATAACTAGCAGCTCTTTGGAATTAGGCAGCAGTCTTATGTTATATCTTAGACTACACTTGTAACTTGCTTTATATGCTTTGACATTTTATTTTATTTAATATTGTAGGGTGCCTCAAGGTTCTATAACCTGAAGACAGGTTTAAAAATAAAGTGAGAGATGAAATGCTTCCCCGGGAGCATTTTTGGAGAACTAGGCTATCGGGTCATTGATTCATAAGGCCAATAATTAAAATACACAGTAAAAGCAGTTTTGATATCCTACTGAAAATGCATCATTTATGCTGGCTTATCCATCCCACTGTGCGAAGAGAGGTGCTGAAACCATCACAGCTCCTGTGCATGGAGACATGGAGATAGGGACCTAAGAGAAAGTAGTCCTGAGAGTTGTCCTGTTCACTGAGCTTTTATTTTATACATAAACAGGTGAGTTGGACTAGCAGTGGGGCAAGGATTGCGTAATAGGACTCTGTAGCAAAGCCTGGATGATGCCCATAGATCCTGTATGATTTTTCCGAGATATGTTGCTCTTGGTTTGTCTGATGTGGGATGCAGCGTGCAGTTCTACAGGTGGCTCTAAGCCATGTGCACGGGCTGTAGGGAGCCTGCAGACATTCTTCCACTGCGACCAGAATAGTGCTTGTTGCTGTAGAGCTCTTGTATTTGCTTCCCAGCTCTGTTAAGGTCACTCCCCATGAGCACCTCTCCTCTTGTGACACAGGGCACTATGGGCTTGTTCGATACATGCCAGTCCTGCTCCCCCTCAGGATTTCCATGTGGAAGGGGACCAGGGCTTTAGCTTTCCTGTGCACGGCTGCATTTAATTTTTCTGGGTAAGGTGAAGGGCAGCTCATGTATAGAGAAAGGTGCCTTTCTTTTTATCAGTTCTGCAAGTCTGAATAAAATAGGTTACTCTGGGCACTGCAGTGCTCTGTAAGAAAGAAAATAGCCCAAACTCTGACCTAAATGGAGATTGTTCTGTTGTATTTTTACAATTAAGAAAATTGGTTACGATTTTCTCCTTCTTATTTTAAGGAAAAATAAGCATTTGTACAACCCCTTGTTGTTAAGAATCCTAAGTGCTATCATTGCTGTACAGCTTTTTATACCCTCAAAATATAAATGGGAGGCAGAGCATTTGTAAGTGCTTTAATAACTGGTTGTCACTTGCTAAATAATGGACACCAAGAATATCAGCTATTCAAATACAGAGTCATTGAAAAGCTGAAGAATGTACAGTTGTTATTAATTTCAACCTAAAGAACCAAATTTACTGACTGGTAATTCAACCAGCTTTCTGCTATGTGAGAAACAAATGTTCACTGTGGGGATACAGTGTTCCAGCTTTTGGTAAATCCTGGGCAGCAGAATTACACACACCCTATCCTTCTTAAATAAGTTTCTCCTCTTTTCCATATTTATGTCACATAGTTGTGTAGGTGGAAATAAAGCAACTTTTAAAACTGAAATGTTATTTTATTCAAAGAGACTCACTGAGTCACAATACCAGCTGATCTCCGTTTTATTAATTGATCTCCGGACAGGCTGAGAGCTGGGGTTGTTCAGCCTGGAGAAGAGGAGGCTTTGGGGAGACCTTAGAGCAGCTTCCAGTGCTGAAAGGTGCTCCAGAAAAGCTGGGGAGTGGTTCCTGTTCAGGGAGTGCAGGGACAGGATGAGGGGGAAGGGTTTTCATCTGAAAGAGGGGAGATTTGAGATGTGATCTTAGGAGGAAATGTTTTGCTGTGAGGATGGGGAGGCCCTGCCCCAGGTTGCCCAGAGAAACATGACTGTTCTATCCCTGGAGGCATTCAAGGCCAGGTTGGATGGGGCTTGGAGCCCCTGATCCAGTGGGGGGTGTGGAATTGAATCCAGGGCATTGGAACTGGATGGGCTTTTTAAGGTCCCTTCCGACCAAAATCATTCCGTGGTTCTATGATCTTCAAAATTCCCATATTTATATAATTTCATTTTTTTTGCTTATAGATACGATCACATATAGCTGTATGGGTATAAATAACTTCTAGTATTATGTTATCATCTAATAAAAACCTCCTGAAGGCTTAAAATTTCAAAATAGCTCTTCATTACTTGTCGCAAAGCATGTCTCTTGCATATCTGAATGCCAAAAGTTTCATTAGCAGTGTGTGAATTTGCTCCTTTAGATTTTCTTCTTTTAAAAACACCCTAAATCAACAACGTGGAACACTTTGAAACAAGCTTTTTTTTTGTTTTACCGTGTTGTTAGTGTATTGTGAAATATCACATCATATCAACTTTTTTTTTCTAGCTTGCTGGTTTTAAGGTAATAGGATAAAATGCAGCATAACCTGAACTCTAAGTGCACGATGCAGTTTAAAATATTTTTTCCCCTCTAAATAGTAGCTATCTCTAATGCACAGTGTCTTAAAAAAGTGATGAATAGCTCATTTTGGATTTTCAGGATTGCTTGCAGTGCTTTCTGCATTACCATCCAAACATCACCAACTATGATTTGGATTGCGCTTTCAGGGTCCTGCCTTTATGAAATAGACTGTCCCACAGGCAGTCAGTCAGCACCATGTGCTGTAATTGTGTTAAGACAGCACTGAAAAAAATCTGTTTACAGCTGTCTGTCTGTCTGTGTGACCTGTGCCGGTGCCTCACCACCCTCTTCCCTCTTTCAGCTTGAAATCATACCCTTTTCCCACTTCCATACCTGTGCTCCCTGATCACGAGCCTCCCCAGCTTTCCTAAAGCCTCTTTTTTACCGCATGCATTCTTCCGTTAATCCAGGTACAACAGTGTGTGTTACACGGAGACCTCAGATCTCACTAAAATCCCTATATCCACCCACCCCTCGGCAATAGAGCTTTTTATTTTTGATACAGGGAAAACTGAAGCTCAGTATTTCACCTCCTTGAAGAAAGCATTTGAATTCTTAAATGAGTGCTATATTAGAAGTGTTACGAATACAATCAATGCCTTCTCTTCAGTTTAGTTGTGGATTATATTTCACTTTCAAATTGAATCTGGGAATGACGGGTGCTGTGGTTGCCAGTGGAAAATAGCTGAATTCTGGCTCTCTGCATTTCAAAACAGGATATTTCCATGAGAGCCATTTAAACAAATGGGCCAAGACAGATCACAGTCTGATATAAGTGCTGCCGATGCTTGAGCCTTGTCAGGTTTGTGCCTCCTGATCCTCACTGCAACGGAATTGGGAAAACATGTCACTTCATCACTTTGAGGAATTAATTTGTCAGCCAGGATTTTTTAATCTCCGAGAGCATAACCATTTCCAATTGTTAGTTTTATAACTCCTCTCTGAAAGAGAGATGTTGCCTGCTTTGATGTGCCTGTTGCTCTCACTACAGGGAAAAAAAGAAAGTGCAAGTACCTAAAGCATTTGAAGTGCCTGTGGGTCCAGAGGGTGCTGGTGGGGAGGCCTCGTCCCGGCCGGGGCAGTGAGTGCATGGCAGCGATGCTGCTGGAGCCACCTTGGCCACCGATGTCCTGCCAACACCTCGGCGGCTCCCACCTCCCTGGCTGCATGAGGTGCTATGTGGGTCACCTCCTGACGTAAACACAACTGTGAGTCTGCCATCCCGTACTGTGTCTACTTCTCCTGAGTTAATGTTAGAGAGATCTCTGACAAGAGAAGTCATATATTATTAAATAATATTTCGAGTTGTCTGTTTTCAGCGGATTGCTCTGATCTTTGCTTTCCCTTTCCTGCTCGGAAAACAAGAGGCTGGAGAGACATCATTAATGAAGGCTTAATTTCTGTTAAGTATGGGAATTATTTTGCAGTTAAATAATTTAAACATCATTGTGTGCTTCATTTTCTGTCCAATACTAAGACGTCCAATTGAAAAATTACTGTTATTTTAATTCTTAGGTTGTGCACGCTTATTGTCTGAAGGTATCTTGTATAAATCGCTTAATTGCCGGTTGCTCAGTACAGCCCCTTGCCCAAATCTTGGCAGCCTTTACTGGAAAAAAAGCCTTAAAGTCTCTGTTTTCTTTGCACCAGCTCCGTCCGTGTATGTTGCGTATCTGAATTTAATCAGTACCTTGAGCACACATATTTTTAAAGATTGGGGGTTTTTTTAGTCCTTCTGAAGCTGCTCAGGAGCTACTGTACATTTAATGTGACAAAAAACTTAAAAGTAATTTCTGGGTTTAACTATGTATTGGTGTATACATACATACAAGTATAAATAGAACACTTGATAACTTATTTATGAAGGTTGGGATATTTAGATCATCAATATCATACTGCAACAGTTGAGGGTTTCATCAGGATAAAAAATTTATAGGAAAACCAACTTTGGTTGTAGATTTGCTACTGCAGTAATAAAAGCTTTAAACTGGAACTGATGGAGGTCAGAAGCATAAGGCAGAGAGGAAGGACCCACAGTGACATGGACAAAAGCCAAATATGGTAAAATATGGGTACTTATAGTAAGGTCACTGGAGGGATGAATACAGATAAGACTGTATTAAATGTCTGTATTTTAATACAGAACTCGTATAAAGTAGCCTGGAGAAAGTGGAAGTTTTAAATTGAATTTTACTTGGTTTACTGGTAAATCTGTTGGAACAACTTGATGGCAAATCAGCACAGGAGTTGTAGTGGATGCTCTGGAAGATGCTAGTTTGTTAAAGGAGATTAGCTTTGAAGGAGTATGCTGCCTCGAATCCCTAAAGTTGTTCAGAAACTTGTTGGAGGACTGAGGATTTCCCAAAGCATGGGACTTCTTGATAGAGATCATCAGTAGAGACTTCGGGTGCCTGTTGGGAGAGGTTGTGACAGCACAGAGAGCAAAGGTCTTGCTCTGCATCTTTTATGTTTGAAGTTGTGTTGCCTGGCAGTCTTCTGCCTTCCTGTGCTTGCTGCCTAAATTAACAACTTGAAACCCAAAGAGCTAGCTGCTTAAAGGTAAGCAACCTGCAGGATTTACTGCCTAAGAAGGCTGAGGAATAAGTTGAGAACAGTGCATTTCCAACTTAAAATTTGACAGGAACATATATTTATATACACACACACACACCATTTACACATATAGATAAAAAATCAGGCTACACTACTCAGCTTGAGTAACAAATATTGGGGATGCATTTCCAACACCCAGTTGTGGGCATTGTTTAGTTTTAGAGAGCTGGAAGCATTTGCCTTTTGTGCTGGGTAATCAGCTGGGCTTGTGTTATTTTCCCTCCTGCTAGCTCACACTGGTATCCTATAGGATCGGACACCTAGAACCTCGCTGAGCTCACAAGTCTTTACCCTGAGCAGGCTACTTGCATAAGTGTTTATCACTTCCCAGAGCATCCAGTTAATGGAGGCAGGTTTTGCTTACATTGATGCAAAGCTGGGCACTGCAAGCTCTGAACTGACAGACTTACAGGAAATTTTGATCTGTATTAGCCAACGATCCGTAAGATTCTGGTGCAGCAGTTTGGAAAGAATGCATTTGCTTGTGCACAGGTCCAAACTTTTCGGTATACATTTGTAAGTTTGTGCTTACATATTCCAGCCTGTAGGGAGGAACATCAGTGTGTATCATTGTGTGTGTGTTCACATTGCTTAAGCGTAATTGCCCATATGAAAACCTCTGCCATTTAGAATTCCCCTAGTGTGGAGGAATGTGGAATATTTGAGGCACCCATATGAGAAGCAATTTTTTCATGTTGGGTCCTTTCGTTATCTTCCTGATTGTTGACTCTGTCAGCTTAACTTAAATCAGTGGCTGTGAACATGAAAAAAAGAAACCTCTATGGACGACCAGTCTGTTTTGTCCCAGCTGACTTTATGATATGCTGTGGTCATCATTCAGTGAGAACTGAGACCTGGGAGTGGTGGTTTCACATCAATACAGTCAAATCACTGCTTAAAACTGGAGTTATAATCTTTTAAATTTAATATTTTGAGCAAATTGCAGCTGCCAGCTCCTCAATTTGATTGGTTCCAAACCCAGCCCAACATAAGAAATTGAAAATGCCAGGAGGCATCAGTCCTGTAAATATATTAGTGTGCCATCTGGAGTGTAGTGACCTTGGACATTTTGCTTGGCCTTAGTATCTTATTGCTGGAAATAATTCAGCTAGTAATACTTGATTGAGTTCGTGCCTCTGACTAGGTAGAACTCGATCTTTACTTCTCACTTGAAGTGCAAGTGACATCCAGTTTAATAACATATTAAATATGAGTTATAATAATTTGTTATTTTTCTTATAGAAAGAGACCAAGTAAACAAATGGAGATTTTTTTGAAAGCTACTGTATGGTGCAATACAGGAAAGAGAACAAACTTTCAGGGTTTTGTGACAGCCTCAGTGTGGCATAACAACTAATTTTAGAGATGTCTGCCTTTGAGCTATTCATCTGTTTTCAAAAAAATTCTGACTGATTGCACCTTAAATCATTATCAAGTTTGGGGGAAACAATTTCTAGATTAAATTGCTTTAGTACTGGTGAAATGTTACTGTATTGATACAGGGCCCGGTGAAATTACTGGCAAGAATTCTATTGATTGAGGCGAGCTAAAAATAAAGTGCTTCACAAGCTGATTTACATCAGCGAGGCGGAGAGTATCAAACCTTCGGCTCCCTGGAAGTTGAATGTGGTCCAGACCTCACTGTATCCTGCCTGCAGCTAACATCTACCTTGATATTAATTGTGCACACGTGGTTGGGCTTGTTAATGTCAGTCATAATGCTTGTGTAACGTTAGACGTGCCTGCAAGAACTGGGGCTTTAGTTTGGAAATGAATATTACAAGTTTTAACACCAGCTGCCTTCTCACCAATACAGTAGTTCATTATAATAGCAAGAGTGTTACAGAGCAGTACGCACAAAGCCTGTGCAGAGATAGGAACACTTACAGAAATTTTAAGTAAATTAGTAGCAAGCAAGACTGGTGGCATTATCCAGTGTCTCAGCTATGTTGAAGGTCTTGCCAAGCCTAGCAGGATTTTTGTAATTATAGTTTGAAGATGTCTCAAGGTATGCAACTCAAACATGGTTGTTGGAAAAGCCTTTTAAAACAAGTAGTGTTTCTCCAAAGCTGGGAGATCGGTGCCTATTAAATGCACACTGCAAAGGGAAGGTAACTGGAGGCTTTAGAGCACTCTAGGGTTAAGTTCCCATACAGTTCACATAACAGTGGAATTTTATGTATAATATGCTTGCTTAACCTTACTTGTAAACTCAGTTAAGTGTATTTCTCCATGCAGGCCGATCTACAAAATGAAAGGTGTTTCTTTGTAAGTCAGCATTTACACAAACCTGTCCTTGTGCAGGTGAGATCGCTGTAGGGCGGCTGCTCCCCCCTGTGACCCCTGCCCAGGGGAGCCCAGGCACTGAGCTGTGCTGGTGGAGCTAGAAAAAAGAATCAGTAGGTAAAGCCAGCAGAAAGCAAAGTGTGAAATGTGAGGAAATATTAAGTATGATTTCATATATGTGATTTTCCCCAACTATAAAACAACTGAGAAACAATTTACTAGCGAATTGCTACAGCTGACAGATGAACTGCCCTGGTGGAGGAAGGCCTGGAATGATGGCACGGGAGGAGGGAGCCTCTTCTGGATTGATAGGAGGGTCATGGGTTCCCCCATGTTGAGTGTCACATCTTCTGTCACACTGTCCCCATGCCCTGCTCACTGGAGCCAAATTTCATCTCTTAGCTACTTGCCACAGCTCTCGGCACTGGGAATTCTCAGTTGAGTGCTTTAGTGGATTAAATTGAGAAAATGCAAAAGTCAGGAATTAGAAACTCACGGAACTGCTGAGTTTCTTGAAGCGCAGCCTAAACTCAGGGAGCTTTCAGTGTCATCTCTGCCAGACAATAGTACTACTCATAGCCAGCTATTGTACAAGGAATTTCAAAGCCTTATCTTGATATTATTTGTGAAGCACCTTAGTAAATCAAATTCATCTGAGCAAAACATGCAAGCAGGTAAGCTCTCCATGTCCTAGCAGTGACATTAATATTGAAACCTGAATAAAGGCTAACTGTTGTGTCAGGCTGGTCACTTGAAAAGGGACAACGTGTATCTGGGTATTCCTCACAAGAATATCATAAATGCTTTGTGTGCAGGCCTGCAAACCTTAATTTGCTAGAAAAGAGAGCAGTATTTCTTAATGTGACTGATTTTTGTACTTCTGTTGAGTACAAAAACTGAACTGTTAGGTTGTCTTCATGAAAATAAGTAATAGCAGCAATGACTTTTGTCTTTTTTATTCTCTTTTTCCAGTTTCAATTGCTCCTGGTCAGGGGTGACCATGGAAGCATAACTTAATTTTCCCTTAGCGGATTATGGTAGAACAAGAGGATCTGAGATGCGAGCACATCTATGTTATGTCTTTCTTAGGGTTTTCCCTCATCCACGGGTTATGTGCCTCCTGTTGGATTAAGTCTTCTTTCTAAAAATCAAAAGTGTGGTTCTAAATAAACTTTGTATAATCAGATTATCAAATTTAATTGCAAATTTCTTGTACTTTTGCAAAGAATTGTTCTGATTCCTGAATGTTCATCTTCCACATTGTAACAGATATTTCTGCTTGCGTTGTCAAAAGTCACAAAAAGAAGGATCAGTCATTACATTTTAGGTGGTTAAAGGTTCTCCCTGCTTTCCCTCTCCTGAGATGGAGAAGGGGAGAACATTTTGACAAATCCTTGGAATTCTGAGAAGTGTTGTCTGGTGAGTCTTGTTGATATTCTTTCCAAAATACATTTTGAGAGTAATCCATTCTGTGTGAGCAATGGGAATAGCCAGTATGGGAGCTGGCATGTGATGGCATTTGTGTTTAGTCTTCTGCCTCCATCCAGGCCATGAAAACTGAACACTTTAAAACATTGCTATTTTTTACATTACTAGGAGAAAAATATATCGAAAAGCTGCAAACCTGATCTTGCCCTTTCTAGCCAGGGCTGTCTTCTGCCAGCCCTTATCCTCTTGAGGCTCCGATCTCTCCCAGTGTCTTTGCTGCTTGCACCCTGGGAGGGGAAAGCAGAGTCCCTGGGTGGTGGCTGTGGGTGGCAGAAAGGGCTGTTTCGCTGTCTGCAGAGCCTCCCTCCAAACCTAGGGGGGATTTCGAGTGCGACAACTATTGCGATGTCTTTGTTTGCTGTTCTCCTCCAGTTCTTTAAGCCGAAGTGTAAGCCCACGTTTCACACCCTGGGAAAGGCTGTTAATGAACTCCAGGGAAGTATCTGGGTAACATCGCTCCTGGACTATGAGATTTGAGAAACCTGAAGCTGAGCTTAGTGGTGCAGGAGGAAACAGTATCCAGAGTTGATGAATAGCATGGAAAGGACTGGTTCCAATTAGTGGGAGGCTTCAGGACTGCTGAGTCGCTTGCTTTCCTTTGCATATTTGTGTTTTCAAAATTAAATGTTGTTTTCTAAATCTCTATATGGAAGGGTTGATGTTTTCATTCTCTAAGTACTTGCTGAAGTGGCATAAATACGGAGGCGTGAACGCGCCTGTGTTTGCGGAGGGCTGGAGAACAGCAGGACAGACTTACAGCTTACGTGATGCTTCAGAAAGGGCTGCAGACAGAGACGGCTAAAAAGTCATTCCCAAACCACAAGCACTCGGTGGAAGGAAGGGGAATAGACTTGGCAGACGAAACAAACAGTGCTGAGTGTGCTGTAAAGCCCAGGACTTTTCTTTCTCCTTTTCAACAAGGCGGGAACACCACAGAGTGATTTAGAGCAAGGAATGCTTCACACCTCTCACATCCTGCCTTCTTTCCTTCTTACAGCCATACCCGAAGCAGCTTTATCCAACTTGCTTTATCCAGGTTGTTTTATCTGCTGTTGGCTTTCATATAGCTGGCACTGATGCTTTGTACAAATGTTAAAGTTCCTTGAGAACGATGCTTTTAACGCTTAAAGACCTGTCCATACAGCAAAGTTGTTACCCTGTGTGCCTAGAAACCATATTCCAGAATAACAGTGATTAATCCAGACTGGAGTTAATTATCCTGAGAAAAAAATAGAATTCCTTTGGTATGCTATGTTTGTACTGGGAGTCAGACCAGAATAGCAGTGCGGAATTGGCAGAATATAGTCATGACTGATGGGATATTTCCCGTGTAGACAAACCTCAGGCACACAGCCTGAAATACCAGGTTTAAAAGAAACTGGCAGAAGGAAGAAAGCTCTCTTCCCAGACTCTCTGCCAAGCTCCACATCTAGTGGAACTCAAGGCTTCCCCTACCTCAATAGGGCACTTTTCTCAAATAAACCCATTTCCTCTACCTAAGATTTCTGCTGAGGAGGCATCCTTTTGGAGCCCAGACTGTTTTTTCCCTGCTTTGTAGGCCATTGAGCATCAAGCCGTTGCACAGAGGATTGAACATTTGAATTACAGTTTCTCAAATTCAGGAAGGAGAAAGTTCCACAAGATCTTAGGTAAAGTGCAGCACATCAGAGCTTGTTACAATGATGGTCTTTCACTCTGACATTTTGATTTAGTTTAAAATTCTGTTTAAACTCTACTTCTAGATAGTGGTGCTTAAATTTTTTATTGGCAGTCTGTTTAGAACTAGTCTACCCAATTTTTTTTTCCTTCTGTGGATTGGCTGACAAAAATACAAAAGTAAACAGTAACTTGGGATTCATCTCTGAAACTTTAAAGAAACCAGGGATTGACAGAAGAATGGGTTCTCTGACTCTGGTAATTCTATCCATACCCTCTTGCTTAGAAGATGAGTTATCCTACCAAAATCATCAGGATTAAATGTTTTACATTAGGTAACCTCTTCAGGGTTTGAAAAATATAATTAAAATGCTACCCCATTGTAAATATCTTATTGCTGGTGGTGTTTTATAACGATGAATTACAAGTGTACTGTAATTCCTGAAGACTTAAAAATCAAAGTATCTTACAAGTTTTGATGCTCATTTCAGAGAGTTTTGCAGTTATCAAGGATTCGTCTATCCACAATAATTATAAAAAATAAGAATTGGTATTTCTGCCTAAGATAAATATGTTAGGATTCTACAGTTCTATTAGGTCAATTAAGTGATTGTAAGGAACGACACAAGGATTTAACTTGGTCCCTTCTAAATTGCAAAGTCTGTCATTTTCTTCTGAGGTATGGGTTGTGTAATCAGATATCCAGGGAGCTTTGTTATTTCTCCAAAACACTTGAAACCTAAGAATGGAAACACCTGATCTGATATAGGGACAATCTTACAGGTGCAGCATGAATTGACAGTTACTATTGTAGAGAAGAAAGAATTAACTGCTCAAAGAAATAGTGCTGCTCTTCAGAGTTTGTGTTTTGGTTATCTGAAAAGTTATTAACTTGAAATTAATTTTGCTCAATTGAATTTTGGTCTTTAAACTGCTGTCACATTTATGCTAATAGAAAGCATAATTTTCGAACCTACAAAATTAAAACCTGCTTAAAGCATAAATCTATCCTGAGCCACTCTGTAATCCGATAGGCAGGGAATTTCTAAACCAAATACCTGGGAAGGAGCAGCTGGTTTTGACAGGCGCATTTGCTGGGCACCAGGGCAGTTCTTTGAGACATTTCCTCTGAAGGAAGTTCAGGTGTTGTCACTGCACGGAGGTTTCATTATTCTTTTAACTCTTTTGGGAACAGAGGTACAGATCTAAAAGTCCTTACTCTGAAAGATGCTGAACTCCCTCAAATGCCTTTCCTTATTATATACCACTAGATCAGCCTTGCCACTTAAACCCAGAGGACAGAATGTATCTCATGTGTGAGTCTTTCAAATCCAGTGAAATTATGCTGAAGGTGCACGTAGCTATCAACAACTTTTAGATCAGGGTCTTGCTTAGATCCTTTCGACCTTAATGTGGGTCTCTTACAGCTCAAAAAAGGAGTAAGGCTATTAAAATATTTGGCGAGCAAGTGGCTCCCGTAAGAGCAGGAAGAGGCCTCCTCCTTTAAACAGATAAAGGGCGTATGAGTTCCAGGTGTTGGGACAAAAAGGAAGAGGGTACATGGCAAAATGCAAAGAAAGGCATTTCAGGAGAACAAAAGCAGGAACATCTCAAAACTGTCTACTGCTAAAAATCTAGGAAATTTTTTTTTGTTGTTATTTGATTGAAAATTTTAAAATGGAGCAGTAATGCAAAATCCTTTGCTCTACCCAGTCACAGAATCATCACAGAATGGTTTGGGTTGGAAGCAACCTCAAAGACCACCCAGTTCCAACCCCTGCCATGGGCAGGGACACCTCCCAGTGGATCAGGGGCTCCAAGCCCCATCCAGTCTGGCCTTGAACACCTCCAGGGATGGGGCAGCCACCATGGCTCTGGGCAACCTGGGCCAGGGCATCCCCAGCCCCACAGGAAAACCTTACTTACTAATATCTAATCTCATTCTCTCTTTCAGTTTAAAACCATTTCCCTTTTCCCTGATAACGAGATCCTCCCCAGCAATCATTGTTATGGCCCCATTTCTGGTTAGAAGGAGCCAGAACTCATCTTCATGCCACTGTAACTTGGAATTTTTTTGATTCCTTCCTTCCTTTTTTTTTTCCTTCTCATCCCTTTCTCATCAAAGGATGTCTAAGGTTATGGAACTGGGTTTAGTATTTAGACACAAGTACAATAAAGAGGAATAAGGGTCATTTTCTTCCTTTTTTCTCATTATGAATTACTGTTCCTGGGGCTTTCTATGCCTTTGGTTGAGTGGGAAAATTATCTGAGTCTCCACTGTCTGTGCTTCCTACTTATCCATCACAGTGTGTGGGAGGGAGCAAGTAGCTGTGGTGAAAATGAAGTTCAGACTGAGTATAAAGAGATATAAAGTGGATTCATAGTTGCCTTTATAAGGACATTTTGAGGGAGGTTTTGGGCATTTAATAGAGTGAGTGAGCATTTCCCATTGTGCCAATGCAAATTTAATCTACTCAGGGAGCTTCCTTAAATCTTTTTCTTAAATTGCAGCTATGGAGCCGTAGAGGATAGAACATTTAGAGTTCACATTCTACCTGTTTCAGAAAATGTGGCAAGCGTTTTGTTTCCCAGTGAGAGACAAATGGGACTGGCTGCTGGCATGCCGAGGTGTCACACTGATGGAGACAATCTGCTGGCACAACTGCGGCAGCAAGAACTAGGACTGCCAAGGAACTTGCTTGCTTTGGATCCTGCTGGAAGGCAGGCCTGGGTGATTTTTGTTTAGTTTTCTAAGTATGTAATCTTGTGTCATGAAGGCATTTGAAGCATTTTTAAGTGAAACATTTAAACGTGCATGATTGAAACTGTCAGGCCCAAGGAGCGCCAGGACGAACTTTTCCTTAAGCCAAAGCTTCCCCACAACTGGTAATTCCTAGAACTTGTAAGACAGTTATCAGATGATCCCTCAGGGTTCTCCTAGTAGGAGACACGGGGCTCTTAAGTACGTGGAGAAAGGCGATGACATACTTGGCTTCCTGGGAAAGCGCTCGTCCTTCAGCACAGCACTGGCTGCAATGTCTCTGGGATGGATGATCAGCTGCCCAATGTGTCTGCTCAGCTGCTATATTTCAGCTCCTTAAAAGCAAAGGTCCTTTCCTCGTCTTAGGGCTGGCAAATAAAGCAGTCTGTGTGAAGGCAAGTTGCAGATATCACTGAATTGGCTGCAGTTTCAATAACCAGTTTGTAATCATAGTCCAAATTAAGCAGGCTGGTCTTCTGAAGAGAGTAAATGACTTTCCCTTATAATATGTCTATAAACACTATTAGAATTAAACACCAGAAAGTCATCAGATTGCTCAGGTTACTATTAGATATGTTGTTTGGATTGCTTGTAAAAGTGTCTAGAATTGCCTCATCTTTCAAAAGGACATTTATGGAGTGGGTTGATTGCTTTGAAAGAATTAGGAAAGCTATGCCCTTTCAAATCTACCATCACTTTCTGAGCAGACTTAGCATCTACCAGAATAATTGAAATAAAAAGAAAACAGTATTGTAATCCTCTAAACCCTGTCATGAATAACAAGAAGGCTGCAGCACTGATATTATAACCAGATGTACAATACAGAAATTGTTTCACCGGCCAGGAAAAGTCTTGTTCTCCTTGTGCATCGGAAGGCAGAACATTGAGCTGAGCTGTGCTGACCTTTGAATAAATATGCGCCCAGTGCTCTTTCTCCAGAGAGCATTCTTTTCCAACCACATCAGGAAAAGTTCCCCTAAGTATTTACTTCTGATTTTGGTTTCTGCTGACTACATCTCTGTCACACTTTATACACAAAACATATGTTCATACAAACCAGCTTTTAGCGTGGAAACCCTTACGGAGCAGGATTTTAGATTGTTGGTTTGTTTTTTAAAATCATTCTTCTTTAAAGACTGAAATATGATTTTTTTTCCTGTGCATTGTGTTGGCAGGTGAGTTGGGCAGCCTGTACAGTTTGTGTCATCCCATGACAGCCTACAGTGCATTGCAATTATGAAACATGTGCATATCGTACTGTAAAGTTGAAGGGAAAGAGTATTTTATGTATGTAAATGATGTAACATGTAAAACATGTGGTGTACGTAGAGATACCTAGTGGCAAGACAGTAGGCTGCTCCGTATCTGCAGGGAAAGAATCCAAAGGATTTTGGTGCCCAGGTCCTAAGAAACCCAAAGCAGGTAAGTTTCCTGCTTTATTAATGAACTTTAAACAGTCCCAAAATGATAAATGAGGACTTCACCACACTGCATGAACCCAAGCACCTATGTCAGTGGAAGCTAACCAGCTATTTTTTGGTAAGCGGAGCCGGACACCTGACTCCCTAAGCTCCTTACTATTATGGTTTATATTGAAAAGTGCTGTGGGTATTAGAGAGATGCCCTTGGCACGTACAGTTTTTTAGTGCAATATCTGGATATGAGAGATGTGGGTGGACTTGCTTCCTTCTTTAGCCAAGGCTGTGCCGATGATCAGATAAAAAGTAATCTGCGAGGTCAATGCCATCAGACCTTGTTTTCTGGAAGGATGAGAGCCTGGGTTTCACAAACATAGCATTGATCTAATGCTTTCAAAACCTGATCTTCAATTAGTGCCTATTTGTCTGTTTTCTCTTCCTTGGCTCTTGAGAATGGAGACAATATTTTGGACTTGCCTTCTGTATGACTCCTTCAGTGTGTTTGTCTTCGAGTATGATTAGTTTGGAAAATAAGTAAGTGCAGAGTGTGTCTGGGAGGAAATGAACTCTCCTCATATCTGCACAGTCAGCCCGATGTGATTGTCACTGGAACCGACACCAGGCAGCCTGTGGAGGAGACCAAAAGACATTGAGGAGACCAAAAAGGCTCTGTTTCCCGGTTCCGCTTGTGTGCGCAGTCTTGTTTCTCCTTGACACATACAGAGGTGGAATAAGCAGCCTACTCTCTGGCCTGCTCAAACTTTATAGCTCAGCTGAGAAAACCGGGAACTGTTACTCCTTGGGACAGTCTTTTTGGGATGTCAGCACCTGCCCACTCACACTGTGGATTACTTCTGCCAGATGGCAGAATTTTCTTTCACTGTGAGCTTGCTTTGAATTTAAATTAACAAGCTAGAGGCTGCAAGCTCACACGTCAAAGATATTGAGCACGTTTAAAGATGTGTTTTCTAGTAATGTATTTTCATATTTGAAATCGTAATGTGTGGTTATGGCAGCACAACCGTAAGAATACAGCCTATCATCACTAACATTTATTGTGAGGTAAAGAGTTACCATTTTAGACTAGGTGTTTAAGACAGAAGACGCAGTAAGATAGAGCTAGAAAGAATCAAACTGAGCACAGTTTGACTTGCCTCTGTCTAAATACTGAATATCGGGCTGTGCACTGTACACTTCACAATGTCTTTTACCTTCAAAGCACCTATGGAACTTGAGCTTTAGTAAATAATTAACTGAAAACAGTGTTTTGTGAAGGCACTTCACTTTCAACATACATTCAAGCCTGCATAGCAGAGTTGGACATTTCATTCTGTAATCCTCTGAGCCCTGCATCAGAAGCAGTTGACAAAAGCATAGAGGTGTAAAAACTACTTATGCTGTTCCTTTGTCCCTGCTGCCCTAAGAGCTGGTGATATATTTTAGCTTTTTTTGCGTTTTCTGTGGTGCGTTGGACCAGAATTGGAGGCTGCTCTGGAGCAGTGTTGTTAAGCATGAGCTGTCACTATTTAGTCATTGGAGAGTCTCAGGAAAAGCACAGGTTGACTCAGTAGAACTGCACCACCTTTTCGTTGCTTGTCTGTACTGCAAATGGAAATCTGGTGTGTAAGTGGGCTAGCTTTAAACCACCTTGGCTGGGCATGAAGAGCAGCACAGTGCCCTTGGCAACGAAAACCCAAAGCTTCTCATGTGAGTTTTGCAGACCATGCTGAGCTCCAGTGCTACTGGTGAGAGTCTCCCTGCAGCTCCTGAACTGGGTGGCCTCGGGCAAGCTCGTGGGGTGAGCTGCCAGTCAGAGCAACGCCTTTGGCTGCAGGGTTGCTGTGCCTTGAGAACTGATCTACGGGAGTTGTGTGTTGTACTCAATAGAACAGACTGACTTCCTGATGCTTCTGTACAAATTGCTTGTATATTTCCTTTCTAGCAGGAGTGTCTTTTGTGTGTGTTTATGTGTTCTCCTGTGTTTTAAAGTCTGAGTGGTTTTTCATCCACCAATTTCAAAGCTTGTCTATATTAGGCTGCCAAAATGCAGAGCTTGAAGCAGAGAGTGAGTAAGTGACTTACTGCAGCCTTCTTAACAGCTTTTAACAGCTTGCAGGTCTCCTAAATCCCAAGCCAGAGCTCTGTGTGGTAGGCTACTCTGCATTTTCAGATTTTGTACAGATACAGCAAGTACATATTAAAAAGCCTACACCAGAACACAGGATTAAAAGGCGATACGTTTAGTACAATATCCTCCAAGTATTTGAAGAGAGGGAAGCAGTTGGAGGGTGACAGTCTGTTCCCTGGCAACTTCTGACATTTGTGTTAATTCTCTGTTGGAATGAAAAATAAGCCTTTTGAACTCTTCATGTAAATTGAACTGGTAAAAAACCTGTTTTCAGATTTAAACTAGAGCACAGGAGCATCTGGGTTCATGGAGTATGGGCCATTTGTCCTGGATCAGATGATTATTATGTGGCCCTGGCATATGGGGCATTCTTGTCCAGGCTCCTCCTCTATTTAATTTTCACAAGAACGGACTAAGTCCTTAAAGCATACTCCGATTGTGTTGCAGCCACAAGCCAGTCTGCGTAGCTGTTATTACAGTGTCAAGGTTCGTTAGGAGGTAGTGCCATTTGAGGGCTTTATGTTTAAGGAATATTTCCTGCTTTCATCTTCTTTTGACATCCTTTTCCCATCTGAGGAGTAGGAAACTGTATAACCTTTGCTCCTGTTCTTTATGCAGTCTGGCAGTAAACCTCATCATCCAAGTAAGTTGGTCCTTGATCTAGTCAGGCATTCATAACTAAATAGGTATGAATTTCTATTCAAAATTGGGAGGAATTCAGTCTATTCACAGGCTTAAAGTAAAGCCTGAGTTGAGTCTGCTGTTGGATTGAAGCACAGGCTGGCTGATGTCACAGGTGAAAGTTGTCATATTGCAGGTTATGTCCCTCAAGAGAAGAATAAGAAGGGCTTTCTTCCCTTTGTTTTTTCCTCCCCCATTCATTTTCAGTGCTGCACAACCTTTCCAAAGTCTGCAGGTCTTGACTGTATTGCAGTTGTACTTCCTGGTGGCAGAATTGGCTCAGCTATTGTGTGATGTTTAGTTAAGTTGCAAGATGTCTCCGTTTGTTTTCAAAGGGCATATACCTGGGTGAGACAGAATAACATATATTGATTTTTGGGCCGTTTGTAAAAAGGCTTCTTGGTCTCAAGTACATGAAAGCAGAAACGAGGCATTGTGTGAAGTTAAAAGCAGAATGCATTCTTTCCGAAATCAGAAACTGCTGATACTTCCAGATGGTGTGCCAAAAAAGTTTTATTAGTCTTCCATAGGCTTTTCGCTTTTTCCAGATCCCTGCAAAATGGAGAGGCCTCTCCCTCTGATTTTCTTGCCAAGTTTAAATATGAATCTACTGTTTATCCAGATTGCAGTGCCTTTAACAAGTGATTTACATTGCCTAGTTTCCTTTTGTCCAGCACATCAGATACAGTGCCTGTTGAGGTGGAGTCAGGCATTGCTGGAGTAGGACATTTCCTGAAACTTTCATTTTAGGAACCAATACTTTTAGGAACAGCAGGAAGGGAGAAGTGACCGTGTTAAAGTGACATCTGTGGACCAAAAAAAACCCACTTTTCCCTTAATTTGATCTGCTTGAGTGCTGTGTTGGATCATTTGATCACCATTTCTTGTGCCAGGTGACAGCGCAGCTGAGGAACGACTCAGTTTTCTGGCTTATTATGCACAGGTCCTTTCCCAAGGGTAATGGGTATTTATCTATTAGAGATAAGATAACGGATAGCAAGTTGAGAAAGGTCATATGACAGTAACTAAAGCAATATGTTGGCCTGGCATATTTAACTGTGACATTTTAGCTGCATATTGTTTTAAAAGCAACTTGACAGAAGGAGCAGAAATTGAAGCTGTTTATTGATTTGATTCTTCTTTTCTTTGGGTTTAAGGGATAGAGCATTAATGGAAGAAGTGATATTATTCCTGGCCTAGTATTTGCATATCAAAAGATGACATTTTAAAACAGAATCTTTAAAATATGCTGGTGGTTTCAATTCTCTTTGCCATATGTGAAATTAGAGGAACGTGCAGAGCTATGTTTCATTAACTATTCAGGGAAAAGTCATTTGTGTAATGGGCCTTTCAGGTGCTGTGGTTTGGAGGGATTTGGCTACATAGGACCTGGTGGCAGCAGCCGGTGGCTGACAGAGAACCTGCAACCCTGGGAGCATTTGAGTTTTGCTCTTTGGTTTTATTACTTTTGCCATAATTTGAAGATTTTGTATAAATGAAAAGTTCTCTCTTCCCGGCTCCAGAATGAGCTCACTGGAGTTCAAGCAGGGCCTTTCTTATTAGTGTGACTTTCAACTCTACTGAGATTCTCTTATCCTATAAAATATTTAAGATTCATTTTAGTTACACCATAAGGAAAAAGTGGTTTATCCCCAATCCTCTACAAAAATCAATATAACTTTCTTGAGATTTCTTCTGACTTGTAACGTGAATTTGTGAATTTGTCATTTTAGACATTGCAGGGAAGAACTGGTGTAAAACACTAGGGATGGGAATCCAAGGCAGCTGCAAAAATTCTCTTAATTGATTTTCCTTTTTCTCGGTTCATTTCAGCAGACTATAGATTGTAAATTTAGCATCATTTCTCAAGCCATTTACAACCCAAACTATTTCAAAGAGAAATGAACAAATGATTTTGGTTTTAGCATCTTGTACAATGAAGCCCTTTGTAAATCTAAGTGAACTGCTATAACAATCTCCTTTTATTAATATTTAGAAGTACATGAAGGGTTCCGTTATGCTGTGTACTATAGAACCACAGAATTAAGAGATAGCCTGTGTTCCTGAGACCAATGGCTGAAGCATGGATACCAAACCACTTGGAGAAGAAAGGCACGATGCTGTCCGCAGCGTTGTATAGAGAAAGAGGAATTAATCCCTGGAAAGGAGAAAAAAAAGAAATCTCAGAGGGATAAAGGTAGAATATTTAAGCTTGCTGTTATAATAGCAGTAGAATTTTGCATTATTTTGCATTCAGGTATGACAAAATTATTTGCAGCTCCTAATGGACTGAAGTTTGTAAGTTCTGTGTGAGGTCGATGTGTTGTATTATGTCTTCCTCCTCCTGCTTCAGCAGTACTGGAGCCCACGTGTGTCCAATCTGTGCTACTTGGAGGCTTTGAATAGGTACTGTACGTTCTGGCTTGAGCTCTTGCAAGCTATTTTGAGGCAGAAGACGTTCTTCCAGAAGGTGTGATGTCAAATGCTCGGCAGCTCCGGCTATGATGTCATCCTGAGCACATTGAAGCAGCCAGCATGCAATATTCATGAGACCTGACAAGCTGTTAGAGGGGGGCTCCCACGCTCTCTTACACTTCTAAGTTTTGAATTGCACAACCATATGATAATTCTTACTGTGAGTGAAGGAAAAAGACTGTTTTCTGAACTAATAAAAATCATAAGAACTATACGTAATTAGCAAGGTAAGAGAAGGTGGCCCTTTTGGGGGGATGACTGCCTTCAGAAATACAGGTCTGCTTTCCTGTGGAAAGGAAGTGTCTGGAAAACGCCCACTCCTTTGTTTTCTATCTTCAAGAAACACTCCCTGTGTCATCGCAGCACTTCTGCTGCCTCTCCCAGCTCTTCACACACGGAATCACACAGAATAACCAGGTTGGAAGAGACCCACTGGATCGTCGAGTCCAACCATTCCCACCAATCCCTAAATCATGCCCCTAAGTACCTCATCCACCCTCACCTTAAACACCTCCAGGGACGGTGACTCAACCACCTCCCTTGGCAGACCGTTCCAATGCCTAACCACCCTCTCTGTGAAGAATTTTTTCCTAATCTCAAGCCTAAATCTCCCCTGGTGGAGCTTGAGGCCATTCCCTCTCGTCCTGTCCCCTGTCACTTGGGAGAAGAGGCCAGCACCCACCTCTCCACAACCTCCCATCAGGTAGTTGTAGAGAATAATAAGGTCTCCCCTCAGCCTCCTCTTCTCCAGGCTAAACAACCCCAGCTCTCTCAGCTGCTCCTCATAAGATTTGTTCTCCAGCCCCTTCACCAGCTTCGTTGCTCTTCTCTGGACTCGCTCCAGAGCCTCAACATCCTTCTTGTGGTGAGAGGCCCAGAACTGAACACAGGACTCGAGGTGCGGTCTCACCAGTGCCGAGTACAGGGGGAGAAGAACCTCCCTGGCCCTGCTGGTCACGCTGTTTCTGATACAAGCCAAGATGCCATTGGCCTTCTTGGCCACCTGGGCCACTGCTGGCTCATGTTCCGTCGCTGTCAACCAGCACCCCCAGGTCCTTCTCCTCCTGGCAGCTTTCCAGCCAGGTTTCTCCTAGTTTGTACCTCTGCTTAGGGTTGTTGTGCCCCAAGTGCAGGACCCGGCATTTGGCCTTGTTAAACCTCCTGCCGTTGGTCTCAGCCCAGCAGTCCAGCCTGTTCAGGTCCCTTTGGAGCCTCCTGACCCTCCAGCAGATCGACACTTCCACCCAGCTTGGTGTCATCTGCAAACTTGCTAAGGGAGCACTCGATGCCTTCATCCAGGTCGTTGATAAAGACATTAAACAGGACTGGACCCAGCACTGAGCCCTGGGGAACCCCACTTGTCACTGGCCTCCAGCTGGATTTAACTCCATTTCCCACCACCCTCTGGGCCCGGCCATCCAACCAGTTTTTCACCCAGGAGAGTGTGCGCCTGTCCAGGCCAGAGGCCGACAGTTTCCGAAGCAGAATGCTGTGAGAAACTGTGTCAAAGACTTTACTAAAGTCCAGGAAGATACATCCACAGCCTTTCCCTCATCCAGGAGTTTAGTCACTCGGTCATAGAAGGCGATCAGATTACTCTGGCAAGACCTGCCTTTCATGAACCCGTGTTGACTGGGCCTGATCACCTGGTTCTCTTGCAAGTGCTTCTTCAGTGCAGTGCTGTCCAGAAAGTCATTTCACTTGGTCCCCTCCAGTCCTGCGCTGCTGTGGGGTGTTACTCTACTCTTTCCAAATAAGAGCAGATCCAAGGTTTTATTGTTTCCTGACTGAGAAGCAGAAATTCACTTCCCAGGGAGAGCTAATTACCCCTCATTATGCATGCATGAAAAGCAAAACACCCCTCCGCCCCCCCAAATAAGCAATATTTCTCCTACACATTTTTTTCTCCCCCTAGCTCTCCTCTCTCCCTCCTTCCCTTCAATTCTATGCATCCTTTCTTTGGCATCCGTTCACTGATTTTTAATGTGCCCTTGGCCTAGCTTAGCTTGCTTCCCAAATCAGACAAGCCTTGTTTTCCCTGCGCTGCCTCCAGTAGTTGAGCTCCCACTCAAACTGAGGAATCCATTCCCAGAGGTGACCTTTAGCAGCAGCAGCTGCATTTTGATCTTCAAGGAAGCCCAAGGTTTCATCCTTTCACTCAGTGACACCATCAGAGGGGAGGGAAAGAGCAAGAAGCTGAGTGAAGTTCAACGTGTCGCAGCGCATTAAACAGCTCTCTGCAAATGACAGAGCCAGCTCTTTTTATTCTCCTAGATTCTCCTAGATGATAAATAACTTTCTCAGTGTAATTAATAACCCTAATGGTTTGTTCAAAAAATGGAATAATAATAGGATTGAGTAATCAAAACTATTGATTAATGTATAAGGCCCCTCGAAAAGGTGTGCAACGGTTTTAACACAGAATGTTTAGTCCCTCTGGGCATGGTTCCAATAGAGACTGTAGTGATGATTGAACAAGAGGATTATTGTACGAAGTCATTGTTTCCGGAATGGAAAAATTTTAGTGCTTTTTTTTTTTTTTTTCCTCTAGCAATTCATTCATCAAAAAATACATTTTTGAACACACAGTAGCATTGCAACCACATTGTTTTTGTAGCTGGGCTCAGCACTCGTGCAGAACTCCTGTTTGCCATGCTGGTGTTTGTGCTGCAAACTGAAGGAGAATTTCACCTTTAAAAGTAAAATCCTGGAGTCTTCACTTGTTTTTTGCAAGGAAAAGTACTGATAATTTCAGGAGAAGTACCTACCACCCCCACCTCCTTTGTGCTTGAATACTTTGCTTTGCAAAATGAAAATCTTGGAGCAGGAGGTGTGGAAGGAAGAGATTAATTTCCTTAGAGTTTACAATAATTCTAATAAAAATTCTATAAAGTGTAACTCATAGGCCTAACAGTATCTGTACCAAATAACACTTTGGGGAACAGTAAATTGTGTAATGATAGTTCTGCTCAGATTGGCTAAATCATTATGTGTTGCAAAACGTCAACCACTGAGGAAATCATAACTAAGCACACTGCAAGCCTGCAATCTTGTAGAAGTCTGATATAGTAAAAGGAAAACTGGGACTAAAAACATTTCAAAGATGCTAGAAGGAAAAGATTAACAACTGTCTCTTTTTTTACGTTTTCAAATTTTACTTGTTTTCCCCAGGAGAGCATAAAGACATAATCAATCAAAACAAGGCTTTTGTAGATCCTCCTGTGATTAATCTAATTATTTTGGAGAGATCAGATGCATTTGCTGTTGATATAAACAACAGTTTGATTGAAGTATCAAAGGTAAATCAATAGGCCCAGAATGTGGATCAAAACATTATAAGCTAGGGAGCTTAGAATCAATATTTTCATGAGGAGACTCTACAACTGGGACTGCTGTGCTTAAGCTCATTGAATAAATGTACTATTTTCAGAAGTCAGTTGTCACAAAATCAGAATCACTGTATCTGACGCATTTGCCTTTTCTACAGATGAGCTTCTCAAAATATGTAACTAAACTTTTTAAACACAGAAAGTGTCAGTGAAACCATGACAAGGAAAACAACTGAGTTTTGGAAATTGCTCTTGACACTTGAAAACCTTTAATCATCAAAGAGTGGCAGCCCAAATAATCCCCGTTGCCTCTCCTTTCCTACATCCCTGCCCTAGAAGTCCTCGGCTAGTGAAAGGCTCCCACATGCTGCCGTGGAGGAGCATGGGGGCCCGATGGTGAGGTCTTCTCTGCAGGTTGTGTGCTGATGGTGCTCTCACAGTTGCAAATGGAGCAGGAAAAGCTCTGAGTGGGCAGTACAGCTCACATCAGCCTCTCTACGCACATGGAATCTGGGCCAGACACTTACCACCACTTGCTGGTGTCCCTGACCAGGGGAAATATTTTAGTTTTGAGGAAGGGACGCAACTCAGGGTGCAGGGCCTGGCAGTAGGAGAACTAGAATCTTCCTTCCCAATGATTCCAGAAATTAAAGATGATTTTCATTAATTCTGCAGGCTTGCTCTGCCATGGATTGAATTCTAATGTCTGCATCCCTAAGCACATGCTATTAAAAGGATTTTGGGAAAGGATGTCATAGAGATTGGCTGGGAGGAAAAGATTTTTCTCCTAAACTTGACCAGTAATGTAGTATTGGAGGCAGTGCTCCTCTCTTTCCCTTCACCCTTCCTACCTGTCTTCTGCTGTTAGTGTGAGTGTAATTACAGGGATGAAAAGAACTGTCCCATTGCTGTAGCTGTTCTGATGGGAAAGGGTGAGCAGGAATCGTTCCTGGTCATCAATGCTGTGCTGCCCTGGTGTGCGGCTCTGAAACTGATACAGTGATAGAAAAATTTTCCCACAAACCAAATCTGAATTTGCCAAAATGGACTTAGACTTTGTTTTAAGAGTTCAATATAAGAAATAATACAGCATTTGTAACAATTCTCTTTTGATTCCCAAAGAGATTGTGAAGAACTTACTGCTTTAGAAAAATAGTTTTAACCTCTCTGACTCTTCAGATTTTAAAAATCTTAGAAAAGAGATTGAGAGCACAAACAAGAGCTCGCTAACTCTGTAGGTGAACGGTGTCAGCTCTTTGCCTCTATGCACAGAATAATTTCTGTTCCCGGCTCTTTGTGAATGTAAACATGTTTAAATGACTCCAAGTAAGGAATACATCTCAAGAAGATCGTTGAAATATAATCTGTGTCTCTTTCAGCTACCTTACAGTTATTTTCTTGTCTGTCTTTTAATTTCGTCTGACTAAAAAGGTTTCAGGGTTGCAGTCCAAGCCACAAGGATCCACCATCCAAACTGATGTGATATTATGATTATATAGCAGACAAATTCATCTGAGATACTGGAGATTCAGGTTGTTAAACTTGCTTATGGCTCCTTTTTTCACAGGCTGATGGAATCCATAAAAGCCAGACATTTAGGCTAGAGGTAGAAATAGATGTCTCTGGGGAATGTCAGTAGTGCCTGGGTGTTTCTTCTTGGCAATTAGGTGTTCAGATACTGCTGGAAAACTCCGTCACAAAGCACATTAGTATCAAAAATTTGCATTTCCAAAAGGAAAGATGATGACTTTTACTCTGCCTTGCAGGTGTTACTCTGGAATTCTTTCTCAGCCAGGCACGCATCAGAATTTCAGTGGCGGCTGGTAGGGCTTTTACTGTGGTTGTCTGACCCTTTCCAGAAAGGGTATGGTTTGAGGTTGTTTAGCATATTACCAAATTTGTGCGATCTGGAAACCTTCACTAAGCGTTAAGCAAAATCATTTTGGAAACCTGTTAACTGATACAGGGCATGTATTTCTGAAAATAAAGCGGGAAGGAATTGTGTATTTTGGAGTCGTGGTGGGTCATTGAGGCCAGAGCCCGGTTTCTGTCTGAGTGCAGTACAGTTCCTGGCAGAGATGCCTCTGCGCCGCTCTAAGTGCTTCCATACACCTAAATGAAGCTTGTTTGTTATTGCCTTGTATGAAGGCTTTCACTCCCAGGGCGTTCTGAGAGCAAAGGATCACTTTGACCCGGGGATATGCTCTAGCAACCATGGTAACCTATCTCCCAAGGTATATGGCTCATCTTGCTATATTTTTTTCCAGCCTAGTCGTGAACATGGATTGGCGTGAACAACTCGAGCTTGTGATTGGAATTTTCTAAACAAAAGGATACTCTGGAGTTAAATGTGAAAATTAAGTAGCATGTTTTCCTTCAAATTTCCCTAAAGCCCCTGGAGCAGTAAGTGGGATCATAGCTGCTTGCCTTAACACTGGGGGAGAGAAAACCCCCCCAAAGGTCTGTTAGTCGTCTGTCTGAGCTGGAGGGGAAAATGCAGATTTTGAATTTTGAGACAGACAGTAGCATAAGTTGGTAAACCTAGGTAACAATTCAAACATTAGCTCTAAATCTTACTTAACTGAATGAAGATTCTTTCATACTGTGTACTTACTAACTGTACTGCTATGGACTTACAGAGTTCTTCTTTGTTATAAAAGAACTGAAAAATAATAAAGCAAACTGAATCCACTTGTAAATACACAAAGTTCAACACAAACACCATCTGTTTTTCACCAGTGGTTTCTTTTCAATGATTCCATCTCTTGACAAGGTTGAGCCCCTGTTTTAGGGAGGATTCATTGTTCTGTTCTGATGTTTTGTATTGGCATCTTCCCCATGTATGCATCTCAGCAGAATGTGTGCTACTGTGCTGGCACACATGTGAGTCAGGATCTTGCTGCACAGATTGGGATCGACTTTGTATTGGATTTTGAATAATAAAAATTATTTTAACAGAGTTAAGCCTAAGCCAGCACCAAGAACCCCCTTTCACCTACCTTAAATACTCTTTTGCTTGTGTTTCCCCATAAAATTAGGTAAATCATTGGTATTGTGTGTAAACTTTTCATTTGAGATTACATCTTTAGATACTGGCAGTAACTGAAGCCAAGGTACACTTAAAAAAACCTATCGCTTGAGTTCGGTGCTGAAATAAAAATATTAATCCTTAATTCTCAGTGCTTTCAGCACTGATTAGTTTGAAATTTTGGCAGCAACTGAAACCTTTCCAGCCTTTCCCCCCCACCCCCCCTCCATTTGCCCCAGTAATGGTTAATTGTCAGGTTCAACCCAGGTAGACTCTTGAAAGTCTCTCCTTCGAACATTTATTTAACAGCCAACAAAATGAAAGAAACTCACTGCTCATTTAATATTATACATTTACTGCTAAGAATAATATCAGCTTTCCAGAGCAGAGACAGTTAAGTATGATTTTACATGTCTTCTCTTTGACTTCAATGAACTGTGGATCAGACCCAAAAATATGCTTCCCTGTGAAACTTTGTAATTCCATTTAGCAGCTGCTTTCAAACACAATAGGAGGTTTTCAAAAATATCTTTGTCTGGAAGTGTTCATCTGTAGGCATAAAAGCAACCTTGATATCATTAGGAGGGGGTGATAACAACGTCTATCTCCATAATGATATCACCTTATCTTTAATTAATGTAGAGTACTGTAAGATCTTTTCTGAGATATGAGCCTCTTGTATGGTTAAGATTCTTCCTGAAACAAAGCATTTGAGCCAGCACAGATATTTTCAAGAGACGTTTAATGTAAATTGTTCAGCAGGCTTGGAGACATCCAGGATCAGCTCTTGTTGTTTTTTTTGAGGCAGACAAAATAAAAAGGCTCCTGACAGAAAGATGGAGCTATGTATTGCTAATACTGCAGCGGGTTGATTTAGAAACTGCCCTGACTCCATGGAATTGCATGACCTCAGCTGAGAGCATTTTAACTTGAAACAAACTGATGATCCAGTGGGTCCTTTCCAACCTAGTGATTCTATGATTCTATGAAACCCAAATAAATCTCCTGGATCTGAGCCCTGAGTAAAATTCATTTGTCTATGAGTTTCAGATTCGAAACACTATCAGAATTCAGATACCTCAGACAGTTTTGGTATCTATTCTTAACACCCACATTGAGAATAATCATACTACAAAAGCCTTATAAAGGTCATGGGCCCATCCTCAGAATATAGGAAATACCAATAATATGGTTTCCTGTAGAGTCTGAGTTTGAACCTCTCCTGCATCCAAACAACACTATCTTTAATTAAGTAATTTAATTAAGTAATACTCGGTGTTTTTTCCTTCCATTCCCACCAGTGCCTCCAACCTTACTTCACTTCTGTCTTTTGACTCCTGGTCTGATCAGCAGCGAGGGGCTCTGGTACGTCCAGCTGTTAGCTGTGTTCTCATCCTCCTTGCTCTCTCTTGTCTCCTTTCTATTCCAAGCTTTTGGCACTGCAGACAAAATAATTTCCTGAGTTGTGAAGTAGACAGTGGGAAGTGCTTGGCGTGTGTTCTCAGCCCTCAACATACTGTGCCCAACATCATGTAAGCACGTAACAACTTTCTTATACCTGAAATCATCTCTGCTGTGGACAGCCAGGTTGCCATGAAAGTAAGGGGGAAAAAACCCATCGCTTTTCTCTTTGGTTAAACAACAGATTTGTCTATGAGTTGCCAAAATTGTAAGCGTCAAGATAGCTGAGTACACTTCCATGCGTACAATTATCTGTGCATATGTCTGATGCTCCTTATTTTGGAAGGGCTATAGCAGGTTTATATCAAACTAGCCCATCTGTTCAGTGATTCAGTGATTTGAGAATAGCTCAACTTGTCACTCTGCTCCTCTTGCTGTGGTCATTCAGGCTGTGTGACCAACTTCAGATTTTACTGGCTTCTTTAAAAATATTGTCATAGAATCATAGAATGGTTTGGGTTGGAAGGGACCTCAAAGCCCATCCAGTTCCGACCCTTATACGGGCAGGGACACCTCCCACTGGATCAGGGGCTCCAAGCCCCATCCAACCTGACCTTTAACACCTCCAGGGATGGGGCAGCCACCACTGCTCTGGGCAACCTGGGCCAGGACCTCCCCACCCTCACAAGAAACATTTCTTCCTAAGATCTCATCTCAATCTCCCCTCTTTCAGCTTAAAACTGTTGCCCCTCATCGTGTCCCTGCCCTCCCTGATGAAGAACCCCTCCCTGGCTTTCCTGAATCCCCTTTACATACTGACGTTTGGCATGTGCCCCTTAGCTTTCTTTTGTGCGCTTGTCTGATCATGTCCATGATACCTAGTGCCACGCTGGATCTTCCTGCAGAAATCTACTTGCAGAAAGGTTTACACAGTTCTTTGTGTAAAATGCACTCCTATGGAGACCAGCACAGATATAACTCAGTGTTACAGAAAGGGTGGCTGGTGGTCAGTGTCCGGAATGGTTGTGTGAGTACTAATACTGTGTCATGCAAGGATATGCTGCTTTCTGGGGGAGCCCTTGTGTACTAAAGTAAAAGAAAGTTTCAGATTCTTTGTGCGCATTAAAGGTGCTCGGGCTTTTCTTTCAGAAGTAAATGGCTAGTTGAACAATCCAGGCCAGTGTTCTGTTTTGGTAAATGCTAAAACTGACCTCTGGCCTGGGTTTTTCCCTGCTGCCTACTGGCAATCCTGCCTGCTGTTTCAGGTGAGCGTGGAGTTCTTTGCTTTGAACAGGAGCCTGGCGCTGCTGTGTACCACTGAGCTGCTGGCGCTTCCTGCATGAAGGACATTTCTATAGTGGGTAGGATTTTAGAGGAGTAACTGTAAAGAGTCCATTTATACTGTTTTGGGATGCATTTGCACTAGAAATAGGTGTAAAAATCTCAAGTTGTGCATCCAAACTGACAGCTAACTGTATGGAACAGTGCAGTGCAGTGCCGTGCAGGAGAGACCCCCTGACCGAGGGAACTGGAAATGGTTGTGCATGTTTAATCCGTCCCCTGCCTCTTTTAATGGATGTAATGCAAAAAGACGGTTGTAGATTCTCTGTCGTTTATCCTGGCCCATGTTTTCCCCTCTATGAGGCATACCTTGATTTCATGGAGAGCTTTATATTTCATTCTGTGAAATGCAGTAAATGCAGTAAATAGCAGTGTGGTTTCTGTGAAACAGATGCTGGATTGAAGTGCACCAGCATGGTACAAGCTGTTTTAAGGCTTAACAGTCAGAGATGGAAAGAGTCTCCTCCCTGAGGATCTTAGAATAAAAATAAAAAGGACAGAGCATGGAAGGGGAAGAAAAAGGAACAAAGAAGTGATTGTCCAAAGGCGTATCGCAGGTTAGTGGCAAACCTGTGAACAGCCACGTGCTTCCTGATTCCCTCTCTACTATCCAGCCCTGGCTGAGTCTTTCCTGTTCTGAAAATGGGCAGCGAGGTAGTGTTCAAAGGATAGAGACTTCTTTCTGTGAAAGAGTATTTCATCAGGACATTTACTTTGCTGTTTTGTGTGCACACACATGCACTTATCTTTCTATGGGGGGAGAAGGAAGGGAGAGAAGAACATCCTGTGGGATTTCTATCACCATCTGCTGAGTTCTGACTGCCATCTGTAAAGTAAAAGTGTTTATGTTTTTTAGCCTTTGTTCAAAATGTATTTTTTGTCACAGTGGCTTTTGGCATTATAATGCACGACTAGAAGAAATATTCAACAGTTTGGAGCACGCAGTATAAAACATTGACAGCTCAGGAATCTGAAACATTCAGTTTCTACACTAATTTGACAGAAGGTTTTGACATCATGCCTACTGTAATCGCCACTTAGGAGTTCAGACCGAACATTTCAGGTTCACAGGAGGCCAGACAGAGGCTTGTATGAAAAGGCAGAGGCTTATTTAGCAGAATAGGGGTAGGGTCCAGGTAGCGTAATTACCTGAGTGATTAATCTGGTCAACAGCAGCCCCCTTGGTTAGATAGGTTAGATCCTGGTTGCTGTCTGTAAGCAGTCAGGAAATCCAGAGTACCTTCTTGCTGTTCAGGCAAATGAGAATATCTTTAATTGTGCTTCATCTATAAACCTCGTTGCACAGGTGGTTGCACACAGTGGTCTCGTTGCTGACTTGTTGAGGTTATTTATAGCTTTCCTAAGCATATGATTATGTGATAGAATCATAGAATCACCTGGTTGGAAAAGACCCACCGGATCGTTGAGTCCAACCATTCTTATCAAACACTAAACCATGTCCCTCAGCACCTCGTCCACCCATCCCTAAAACCCCTCCAGGGAAGGTGACTCAACCTCCTCCCTGGGCAGCCTGTTCCAGTGCCCAATGACCCTTTCTGTGAAAAATTTTTTCCTAATGTCCAGCCTAAACCTCCTGTGGGGAGCTTGTGGCCATTCCCTCTCATCCTGTGCCCTGTCACTTGGGAGAAGAGCCCAGCTCCCTCCTTTCCACAACCTCCTTTCAGGTAGTTGTAGAGAGCAATGAGGTCTCCTCTCAGCCTCCTCTTCTCCAGGCTAAACACCCCCAGCTCTCTCAGCTGCTCCTCTTGTTCTCCAGCCCCTTCACCAGCTTTGTTGCTCTTCTCTCAACTCGCTCCAGAGCCTCAATATCCTTCTTGTGGTAAGGGGCCCAGAATAGACAGGAAAGTAACAAAACACAACGAGCATGAAGAGTGAAAAATCAGTGCCTGATCTCATATTTCAGAATTCAGAAGCGTGTCTTACAGTACTTTCCTATCTTACATGTATATAACATATCTGCAGTTTCCCAACATCAGAAGCATGGTTAGTAACATGAGCTAATAGCTTACCGACCTGAGCTGTAGGTCTACACCTCATTGTTGTCTGTGGTCAAAAATATTTGGCTTAGGTAAGAACAAAAGGAACTCTCTAATGGACCATCATGACCTAGGAAGATCACAAGAGGAAGAGTTGCTGTGTTTTGAGTAACAGAGGATCAAACCAGAAGACTTTTCATATGTTGTGTGGCTTTTATAGTTCAAACTTTTGTGAGGAGGCTCATTCAGTCACTGGAATATGAGCTGTTTTCACTTTCACAGGCTGAATAATATGAAGGATAGTCATGTTAAGATGCATAAATTAAAAGAAAAATTTATGGAAGGTTACAGTTTTTCTTACTATCTCTAAATTTGACCTGACTTCCAGAAACACGTATGTAAAGGACAACTTTATGCTCTGGGAAGCATTGCAGAGACCTTTCTCGCTCAGCCAGAGCTTTCAGATATAGTAGTGAGCAGAATTATCTGAATTATCTTGAAATATATGGCTTTTTTCACTGTGAGAGAGAATATAAAGCAGAACACAAAGCATAAAGACATCTGCTCTGTCTCCCCGGTTTTAAGGGCCCAGAAGAATCCAGGAAAGGCTTTTCTTTATGTTACCTATATCTGAGGTTGTTTCAGAAGCCCCATTTATTGCTGCATCCTAAGGTTTTCCAGGTAGGTGGAAGACGAGTATTCAATAGGGCTGAAGTTAGATGGGAAGTTACAATTAGTGTCTGAAAGTATAAAAACTTTGCAAAAGTTTCACTTATTATTGTGTTCTGTAGTCCTACAGAGTTAGGAATAGGGTCAGTATGGTCTTGTGCTTTGTTTGCTCCTTTAGTGTAGCCATTAGACATCTGGTTTTTATTGTAACTGGGGTGAGATATGGGGCTAGGAATATAAACCCCACTGACCAAGTTCATGGCTGGTTTCTGCTAGGTCTACAGGCTTCTAAGCTGGCAGATGTTGACAGTGTTGTTTATTATTTTCTTTATTATCAATAGATTAATCATAGAGTCAAAATCGTAAGTCAACGGTTTCAGTCGAATAGAACCTCAAAGCCCATCCAGTTCCACCCTCTGCCATGGGCAGGGACACCTCCCACTGGATCAGGGGATCCAAGCCCCATCCAAACTGGCCTGGAACCCCTCCAGGGATGGGGCAGCCATCTGGCTGGGCAACCTGGGCCAGGGCCTCCCCACCCTCACAGGAAAACATTTCTTCCTATGATCTCATCTCAATCTCCCCTCTTACAGCTAACAAGTGTTCCCCCTCATCCTATCCTTGCACTCCCTGATCAAGAGCTCCTCCCCAGCTTTCCTGGAGCCCCTTTTCAGTACTGCTGCTCTAAGGTCTCCCCGGAGCCTTTTTTTTTCTCCAGGCTGAACAACCCCAACTCTCTCAGCCTGTCCTCGTATGGTGATCTTCCAGCCCTCAATCATCTTTGTGGCCTCCTCTGGACTCTCTCTGACACCAGATCCATTGGAGTTACATTTAAAGGTTGGGGATCCTAAGATTCATCTCTACTTTGACTTGTTTGCTTTCCATTTTGTGTTAGTGATTATTTCTGCATTGTAAATAGGCTTCCTTCTGAAATAAGACAAAACTTCACCATGTGACTAACATCCAGGGTCCTACTCCAGGAAGGTGGACGTCAGCTGAAAAAGCTTTTCCTCCTTCTGACCAAGATAACTCATAAACAGGATTCCAGCAGGACTTCCTTGCAAAGTCCTTCATTGCTGGCATGTGCCCTGACAGCATGCTGGGAAAAAGCTCTTGGGACCTTAAGCCCAAGAGCCTTTATCTTGAGGACACTGAGCTGAAAATCTACAATTGTTGTTGTTGTTATTACATCTCATGGATACGGGACTGAGCTCATTGTCTTAGACTTGACGGGTACCTTAGCCAAGTATTGTGCAAAGTGAGTTGGGTCAGACCACCCCAGAGGAGTGTGGACACAAGCCAGTTCCACGTGGTTTGATGGGCTCTCCTCTAGGTTCAGTCCACAAGACTGCACAAATACAGCATCTGAGACGCAGCTAAACATAAGTTTAGCTGAACTGTGTTTCTAATGGTAGAATAAATGGTCCTACCTTTGTTGTTCTCTTGGCAAGGATTACCTGAGGAAGTGTCGTACGGCTTCCCTCAGCAGGAAGTTATAGGTGTTAAAAATCGGATCAGATGTAGAAACAGCCTCTCGTGTGGAGAGAAACTGAAGTGACTGAGACTGCTTGAAGGGTAAGGGGAGCAGAATAAAAGCCTATGAAGTAATCAAGAATTCAGAGAAATTACCATGTAATAAAAGAGTGATGGAACAGAAATATAAGAATTCTTGAATGAATAAAGGTGGGAATATCTTCAAATTGAACTATGGACTCCGTCATTGTTTGAGGCAAGCAACTTAGGTTCGAACTATGGTTAATTTCTATATGAATAAGAAGAATTTTGCATGATGCGATGCTAGTAGAAGTCTGCTGGAGAAAAAGAAAGCATCTATGTCTTAGCGATTAAGCAGAGTGACCTTTTGTAGGCCCAATTACATTTGTGTTATGTATTTATATATTTATATATTTATTTTCAGGGGAACATCTGGTGCTGGCTCATCCTGGAGACAGGTTTCTGGACTGGGCTGACCAATCCAGGCAGGCAGTTCCTGGCTAGCAATCTCTCCTTTGATGCAGATTTTCTCCAAAATTACTGTTAACAGATTAACTAGGAATCTTGTGTTCTGAGAAACTGCATTTGCTGCAGGAACAGCTGTGAAATTTGATAAAATCACCATGGTCTGTTTAAATGGTTTTATAGCAGTAGCCCTTAGGCTAACCCCGGATCATTTAATAGCTGTAGAAATCTTTCAGGAGTAATTAAAATGATGTTTTCAGAGAATTTAATATTTCATACATGATTTTTTTCCAGTAGGAACAGTGTAGACTTAGTTGCCAAAACAGAAAGTCTGGCAGTGGACACAGAGTCTTGCTCCCTGGTGCATATATTTGCATACATATTTGGAAAGACACAATGCCTGGCTTAAACGAGCAGTTATACCCCCCTCTCCCATCAGCCCATTGCAATGGAAAATATAAAGTTGCTGTTACTTTTTAATTTTCAAATGAGATCATTACTGAAGTGGCATATGTTATAGGTATGTAATTATGGTGTGTTAAATACTTTGGCATTAATTATTTCATCTTCCTAGCAAGGGGCTGTTCTACTGCATTAGGTAAACTCTTGCTTTGACTTTGTTTCTAGTCTTTTCCGGGTTGTAATATTTGGAGTATTTAAAAATCCAGCTTTTGGTTCCAATCTTATCTTCCCACAGAAATTTTGCCCAGATCAGTGGTTTAAAAAGAAGATCTGTTTGTATTGCAAAATGATTTTTTTTTTTTAATAATAGTTTAGTTCAAAGAGCTTTATTATCTGTGTCCAAATGGTAAAATAAAAGCATAATTTAAAAAGACAAATTACACATTTTGAACACCAATCCATGTATCAGCAACAGGAATGTAATTAAAAATGAAGTATACTGTGCTGCCGTAGCTAATCAAGAAAATAAGTTGTATGTAGTACGATACATGAGTAAAAGTAAAGCTTTAAAGATAATATGGAGGATTGAACTGGATCTTAAGGTAAAATATAGAATCAGAGTGATTTGCCTTTTCCTACTATGTTGTATCACATGTCTGAGATCTCAAGTTTTTATATTTAAAATATAAGCTTCAGGAAAAGTTCAGATGTCGATCAGGTAAAGAATGAAGCTGTGTGGTGAACCTTGGAAATAATAAAATGAACAGACTATTAAACTATTAGCTATGGACTAATTTTAATAGTTATAAACATCAATAGTTACTGTGCTACAAATGGACTTTGTAAACTGGCAGACAAATATGCGACACCAACTGTAATGTGTGCCCCTCAGACTCTGAAATAATGTGTCTCCCAGAAACCTGTTCCCTTGACTAGGTTTAGTTTGCCTATTTGCTTTTTTTTTTTACTGTTGAAATCCATTGTTATTATAATTCATTAAGTCTGTTTATATGATTACCAATATTTTTATATATGGATAATTGTAAGTGTCTGAAAGTAGCAATGAATAACTGACATTGTGCATATCAGCCATATAATTAATTGCTGTTACCTGATGTATTATACATCCCATTTATTTCAACAATTAACGTGTTATTTTGTCATTTTCCTATTACCATATCTCCTTTCGACAAGTTAATAATAAAAAAGCAAACCAAAACATTGCCTGTTGCTGAAGTAAACCTATCTTCATTACACAACAAATGAAGTCTTCAACAAAGGCTGCCGGGTACGGGTGTAGCTGAAGGTTGGCACGGCAGTGACAACCGAGTCTCAGCAGTGCAGCTGATCGTTCAGAGGTGACACGTGTCCAGCTCTGCTTCTCTCTGTCTCTTAAAGGGATGGATGTCTTGTCATTCAGTCGGTGGTTAATCTCAGGACACCTCATTATTAGTTGGATGATCTCCATCTCTAACAACTGTACCTAGTCGAGCTGAGGGTTTGGATTGAGTCCTGAGAGGCGTTTAGATGCCAAACTGCCATTCGCGCTTCATGGGAGGTGGTTTGCTTACCCATCCTTTCAATGTATTACCATACATTAGCATCTGTACTCTTTCATTCCTCCAGCTGCTGCTATAACTTCATCTTCACCCTCTTCGCAGAGTCCTTGTTCTTTCAGTCTCCACTGTGTGGTCTGATAGAGGATTTGGTACCCAACACCATGTGCTGTCTGTCAGTGCTGAGTTGTTCAAGATATAAGCAAAATCCACTAAAATATTATAATCTATATAATTTTGTCCAGTATAGACAGGCAAAACCCATATTTCTCCCTTTGAGAGTTTTAAACTAAATATAATTTTTCTGCCCCGAAGTATCAGACCAGCAGAATTCTTAGAATAAAAAGCTGTAAACATTATTTTTAATGGCAAAAGCTGATTGTTTGCACATCACCATATCATAAAATAAAATAATTGAGCCATTTTAGTAGAAATTTTCATAAGGTTAACAGCTTATTCTCTGCAGGTCTGACTATATACCATATATATTATATCTCAATGGGCAAGTGCGCATCAACATGTCTTGTAGTGTGGTATCTAATCATAAGATTCAATATTGAGAGAAGACATAAAAACATTATCTTATTTTCTGATCTGCAGCTTTCATTTGGCAAAGACTAATAAGAGAAAATGTAATAAAAATGTCCAGGGTAAATGTCCAGATAAATGCCTGGTTTGTGATCCTTACAGCCCCTCTAGAAATCACAATTTTCTTGTTGCTGCAGCGTAAGTAATATCTAGTAAACAGAATTGTGGTTTCCTTCACTGCTGTCACATAATGCTGTACTTTACAACAAGTGAGATTGTATTTCTTCTGCAAAAGGTTAAGAACAGCGTGGAAGGTGCATTCCCCGGGGGCACCGGAGTCTAGGATAATAAACTCTTTGTCCATTATGTGCCACTGAGACATCAGAAATACATTCTTTGCATTTAGAACAACAGAACATTTATTTTAGAAGGGCTATGCTAAGAGATTTGGTTTGGGATCCATTTAAGGAACACATTTTATGCACTGCATAAAACCGTAAGCAGAGGTCTCTCTGGTTTTAATAGCACAGTAGACCAAAAGGAATCATGATAGCCTTTCAAAGTTCATACTTTGTGCTTAAAAGAAGGGCTTTGGGTGCTTTTGTATTTCTTTGGTGGTTTTGGGGGGATTGGTTTTTTTCCCCCTGCTTCCCTGTTCTCAAAAACTGCGTGTTTCTAGGGTTCTGTGATCATTACAAGTGGCCAAAGGCCAGGAGGTCGTTTCCTCTGTGACTGCAGCAGTGTGTTCTGGTGGATCATCAGGGTGCATAACCCATGTCATTTCTTTTTAAAAAATCGCAGTGAAATAGAAACTGTTATAATATTTATCCAACAACTAAAAATAAACAAATCTACAGACCGTGCCTTTCCCTTTGCTGGTCCTTTACCTAATGCTTCTGCTTTTCATCAGTACCTTAGTCCCTTTGTAATACCTGCTCAGAAAATGAGCCTTAAGCAGATTTAGCTATGTTTCTTTTCCTGAGGTGTTCTTTTTACTGCTTATCTCATTTTTCTTCTCCAGGTAGTTTTTGTAGACTTGACTGATAGAGCTGGGATTTACGAATGAGCGTGAGGAGGGGCCTCTGCCAACTTCAGGAAAATCCAGCTGTGAAATTCACTTCAGCTCTGTTGCAAAATCCAACCTAGATTTGGGTTTTTTTTAGGTAAAATGGTGACAAGGAAAGGATTGCTGTTGTAAATAACTGCGTGAAAGCATGAAGGAATGATTTCCTTACCTTTGTTGTAATGATCGTTGCAGTGAACTCTCCCGTGGGGCTGACTTCATGTTTCTACAGCAACAAAGGAACTTCATCCCCTGCAGACTTTTAAGTTGAGAAACTAAATTTTTTGTCCATTGTGTGGTGAGGAACCCATGAAAAATAAATAGTGTGTGTTCAAAATGGATAAGACTTTGGTCTTTGTCATGATTACAGGGCGTCTGTGAGCGGCAGACACTGTAGTGTTAAGTGGAGTTAGAACCTGTGCTGTAAAGAAGAAACTCGTGTGACTCACCTAGACTGCACTTCTGAAAAGCAAAGCGTGGCAAGCAGAAAATTTGCAAATGGAATGTGAGCAAAACAGAATTACAACCTTGGTTTTAGATTGCAGTTGGGAAAACTATATTGCCAGGTAAAATGTAGACTTCAGCATCAGGTGGGTTGGCAGAGGTCATACAAAATATCAGTGGATTATGTCCTGAAGTTTATTTCAAATGCAGATATGGAAGATTTTTTAACTGTGTGCTCTGGAAGAGCTGTACTGTATCTGCCCTTCATCTTTGCAGACAGTGGCAGGTAGCTAATACACCAACCTCAGTGATTGCTGTTGTGCTGGGTCCTAACACAGAAAGATGATACATGAGGGTGGGTTTTATACTATAACCTATTCTCTTGTTTATTCTTTGCATTATTGACATCATGCAGAGAAAATGATCTCTGAACTGGTCTAATGATGTGTGGAGAAACCACCTTGTATTAGGCAGAAGCAAGTCAACAGGCTATGACTCTGGTCCGTGATGGTCTTTGCCATTTGTTCATCCTATATTTCTATTTGGTTTGAAGCTGGTCACACCTGGAAGGCTGGTGTATGTGGCTTTGTCCAAGATTCCTTGGACAAAGGAATATTTATATTTATTCAATATAAATAATACTAGACTTGCTGGACTGTAGGTGTCAGGTGTTATGCTGCCTTTTCAGTTCTTGCTATCATGACCTCCCACTCATATAGCATAGGGTCTTCTTTATTTTTAACTCATTTTATTTGAATCCTGGTAGCAGTTTCTAGTCTGCCTGGAGCTGCAGATGTTTGCTTATACTGTAACAATTCAGTGTTTTTTGACAATAATTCTATCCAAGATTCTTCCTGAGTACTCAGAATTTCAACAGAAAATGCCAGTATATACGCATTTCCTTGTTTTAAGCAATGCAAGAGAAAACTAAGTAAGAATTTTCTTACAGTACAATATCTGAAACCTCTGCAGCAGAAGGAGCTACTGTGGAATTAGTGGGACGATGACAAATGAGCTAAGGTATGATGCTCATCGCTCTCTCTATGAGAACATGTTGTTAAACTCCAGCTGTCTGACAACAGCATGTAGATTGCATCTAGGCAGCGACTGTCTAGTGTTCTTTGGGTACAAGTGACCGTAGTAATTTAACTCAGTGTTATGAGCAGTAAAATAATTCTGTCAAACGTGATCAGAATTCAGGAATTGTTTCTTTGTTTCTCCATGTTGTGATTATGGATGGAAAAACATGAAGATTGTGAAAGTAATTTTCTAGAATTTTGATTTTATGATATTTTGATATTAAAACAAAAAATATCGTTTCCTATCTTAGGAAGTAGGTGGAAAAAACCAGAAATACGAGTCACAATTTTTGAGAAAAACCAGCCTGTTCCTCCACAGCTGTAAAGTTCTTTCTGCATTGGACAGTGATGCTCTGGTTTAGATCATGCAAAAACTTAACCTAGTATGTTTTACAAGGTGAAGAAGTTCAGAAAACAGTTATAATTTAATTATATGTTATATTGTAACATTCAACTCTTGAGAATATTTTTTTCTGGCTCAGATTCATAAGCATTTGTCTCTCTAAATAGCACTGCAGTCAATGCAGAAGAAACATTTTGGAAAGCTGAATTTTGGGAGACTGAATTTGTTCAAAAATTCAAGCTGATTAGAAAGCTAGACATGTCACTTCGGTAACATGTAATAAACAACAAGCGTTCTCAGGAACTCATTGTAAGTTTAAATTTATTTATACAAGGTAATTGTTAAAGGATCACAAATAATGAACAAATTAATGAAATTTACAGCCTGTTTGCAAATAAGTTGTTGACATAAAGCACTATACTTGTCAGTTGGAATTATTCACTGCCAATTCTTTCAGTGACTGAATTCGAATTTATAGGCTCCTCAGTGGTGGCGTTTGGATAAACTCTCCTACTCCAGCTGGTTTACAGACACTCCTGCCTTTAATTTAAATAATTGATATAATCATTAACTTGCTGACATTGCCCTTTGGATCATTTGCTAAATGCATCCAACTGGTGTGATGCAAACACAGTTGCTTTTGACACATGTAAAAGAACAATTCCCTCTGACTTTCCCTCAGTCCTGCTACAGTTTAGCTGAAGAGGATGACAGAAGTGGAAGCTGGAGATAAAGGCCACCCCCTCAAGAGCCCTCTTCCCTCACACAGAAGGGTAGGGGCAGATGCTTTCATAGATGTATTCACTCTCATAAAATAGGAAGAGTAGTGCACATTAACTCTAACCTCGGAGTCACAGGTTGGAGACTCTGATTATCCATTTCTTTCCTTGGTTTTTAGGCTGAGATTGTAAAATGTAGCACTCCCTGAAAGCCTTTGTTTTATTTGCCTTGGTAAGAGTTGTGACTTTCAGCCAGGAGCATGGAGGTGATGTCAAGATGTCAACATGTTGATAGACATTTATCACTTCCAAAAATCAGGGCATTTCAAGGCATGTGCCTGGATTCCAGCCTTAACTTGTCCTTTGGTATCTTTGAAACCCAACACATCTCCCTCTGATGTGCTGCTGCTATCTCTTCTTTGACTAATACTGTCTATTTAAAGCATCCTCGTCAACTCTTTTCTACTATCTTCTTTGTGCTGTGTTTCCCATAGGCATTGTAGATTGTCTGGTGAATTCTGCCGGGTTAGGTAGGCAAGTGAGTATGGAGAAAACTGTGGTACACTTTTTAATAATTACCAGTAAATTGTGTTCATTTCCTGGCTGTAAGTCATTGCAGCTAGTAGACAAGAGCAATGTTGAGCTCTAGGAAACAGCAGTACAAGCAAAAGGCTGTTTACATAGTATTTAAGTAGGCAATATAACAAGAAGACTTACTTCAAATCTTCTCTATTTCTCTATGTGTATTTCTCACACCTCTCTGGACTGATAGCGTTCTACTTCACCTTAATTTTGGGAAAGTCCTGGTGTGTTCGCAGAGGTATTGGTACAAAAATGCAAAAGGGAAAGCTGGGATCTGGTTGCATAAAAACATCAAATAGTTTTCAGTGAGCATAAAACTTTTTGAGACCTCCTGAGGTGAAGAAATTAAACCAGACTGTGAATAGAGAATAATTGGCTGCATCCTAATTTAATTGTAAATTTTGAAATTGCCTAATTTAGTTGTCAAGAGATATAGGATCTACTAAATAACTTTTCCCGACAGAAGAGCTTTTTCTTCTTTTGATGGGATAGAAGGGACTGTCGATGTGTTTCCTCCAACACAGTCCCAGTCTCCCTAACTGTCTGAGGGGGCTCAAGGAAAGGCTCTTTCTTACTGTGGTAACAGGAAGCACTTTGCTGATCCTCAAATGACTGAAAGAGAACAGCTGAGCTCTGTACTCGCTGAGCTCTCCTCACAGAAACACGAAATGGAGGGTAGAAGAAGCAACAGAGGGAAAGGAGGGATGGATTTGGTAGCCCTGAGATGGCTATCGCCTCAGTAGAAATGGTTTATGTGGCACATTAGTGCTGCCACATCCAGCTTCCAGGGGAGCATGGACCCAGGCTCCCCCTGAGAACCAGAGCAGGGAGGATGCAGAGTGACAGACACGGCAGTGCTTCCGAGCCTTTCCTTTCCCCGCAATGCCCGGGCATAGCCCCTTTTCACATTCCCTTTCTGTACTGCCTGCACGATCAGCAAGGGCAGCAAAAAGTATGGGTTGACCTAAGAAGTTATTTTGATCTGATGTGATAAAAAGAAAGCTGCAATAACACGCTAGTTCCAACTTGAAGACATGTAATAGCACCTAATATAGTAACTTGATTAATGTTGTATGCTCTTTCTGTAGGTTTCTGTAAGGCACCCCACTGAACTTCCCTAAGTGTTCACAATATATATAGGAAATTAAGTGACAGAGAATATGCTGTGAAGTGTTTATACCAAGAAACCAGAATGAAATACAGTATTTGTTGGTAGACTAATAAGCATCCACATGTGACTGCTGCATGCTGGCTAACAATTTAACAATTGCTTGAGAAAGAGATTAACTATATTATGTGCTGCCTTGACTGTAGCTGCTAACTCATTACATAGCAAAATAGGTGCCATCGCAGCCAGGCTGAGACCTTTGAAAATCAATACAACTCTTTAAATGCAACTTAGAAACTTCTGAATAACAAACTCAACAGCATTGGTGCATGCTATTAAAGTGATAATCCAGATCTAAAACTTTTAAAAGAAATCTTGTCTGTGAAAGCAAAAGACATGGTCGAGGTCTTATTATTGGAAAGCAAAGGGCTTTCCTTTCTCATCAGACTCAGATGGATAAAAATCAATCTTCAGTACAACTGCTGCTGGGGCACTGAGGGACAGCTGAGAGGGTCTAATAGAGCCTCAGAACTGACGTAAGGGGAGATGTGCTGTTCCATCAGAAGGTAGATAAAATATTTTCAGTTGCTTATTTCAATTGTCCATTATTACCATGTTGTCTGTGTTCAGTCTAAGCCAACTAGCGGTAATGTAGATACAGTGTTGATTTGATGCTTCACTTTGCATGCAACTTCATGAGCTGTGTCAGAGAGGATTAAAATGTAGAATTGGTTTTCATCAACCGGGTAAAGATGTTAGTTTGTTGTTTTTTTTTCATAATTCAATTCCTTTCATGAAATAATATGTTCTTTGAACAAGAATAATGACCCTTATGAAAACTCATGTGGTTAACTACGTCTCTTCCAGCACAAGACAAGTAACAGAAGCAACATCTACACCCACAAGTTTATGGGGCCGGATGGGATTCACCCAAGGGTATTGAAGGAGCTGGTGGATGTGCTGGCCAAACCCCTTTCCATCATCTTCCAACAGTCCTGGAAGACTGGGGAAGTTCCACTGGACCGGAGGCTGATGTTGTGCCCATCTACAAGAAGGGTTGCAGGGAGGATCCAGGGAACTACAGGCCTGTCAGTCTGACCTCAGTGCCAGGGAAAGTCATGGAACAGGTGATCTGCAGTGCTATCATGAAGCACATGCAAGAGAACCGGGTGATCAGGCCCAGTCAACACGGGTTCACAAAAGGCAGGTCTTGCCAAACTAAACTGATCACCTTCTATGACAAAGTGACTCGGCTGCTGGATGAGGGAAAGGCTGTGGATGTATCTTCCTGGACTTCAGTAAAGTCTTTGACACAGTTTCTCACAGCATTCTGCTACGGAAACTGTCACCTCTGGCCTGGACAGGCGCACACTCTCCTGGGTGGAAAACTGGATGAAAGACAGAGCCCAGAGAGTGGTGGGAAATGGTGTTAAATCCAGCTGGAGGCCAGTTACAAGTGGGGTTCCCCAGGGCTCAGTGCTGGGTCCAGCCCCGTTCAATGTCTTTATCAATGACCTGGATGAAGGCATCGAGTGCACCCTTAGCAAGTTTGCAGACGACACCAAGCTGGGTGGAAGTGTGGATCTGCTGGAGGGTCGGGAGGCTGCAAAGGGACCTGAACAGGCTGGACCTCTGGGCTGAGACCAACGGCAGGAGGTTTAACACGGCCAAATGCCGGGTCCTGCACTTGGGGCACAACAACCCTGAGCAGCTACAGACTAGGAGAAGTCTGGCTTGAGAGCTGCCAGGAGGAGAAGGACCTGGGGGTGTTGGTTGACAGCGACTGAACAGGAGCCAGCAGTGGCCCAGGTGGCCAAGAAGGCCAATGGCATCTTGGCTTGGATCAGAAATGGCGTGACCATCAGGTCCAAGGAGGTTCTTCTCCCTCTGTACTCGGCACTTGTGAGACCAAACCTCGAATCCTGTGTTCAGTTCTGGGCCCCTCAGCACAAGAAGGATGTTGTGGCTCTGGAGCGAGTCCAGAGAAGAGCAACGAAGCTGGTGAAGGGGCTGGAGAACAAATCTTATGAGGAGCGGCTGAGAGAGCTGGAGGTGTTTAGCCTGGAGAAGAGGAGGCTGAGGGGAGACCTCATTGCTCTCTACAACTACCTGAAAGGAGGTTGTGGAGAGGAGGGTGTTGGCCTCTTCTCCCAAGTGACAGGAGACTGGACAAGAGGGAATGGCACAAGCTCCACCAGGGGAGGTTTAGGCTAGACATTAGGAAAAAATGTTTCACGGAAAGGTTCATTGGGCACTGGAACAGCTGCCCAGGGAGGAGGTTGAGTCACCTTCCATGGAGGTTTTTAAGGCATGAGTGGATGAGGTGCTGAGAGGCGTGGTTTAATATTTGATAGAAATGGTTGGACTTCATGATCCAGTGGGTCTCTTCCAACCTGCTTATTCTGTGATTCTCTGATTTCATGGTATCTTACGAATAATGGGAAGTTCCCTTCTGTCACTCTCATATATGCTTGGCTCTTCAGCTATCCCTGACCCTGTAATTTGGTGTCAGATGTTACTATGTGAGAGAAATTGCAGTAGTGCTCCAAGTAATACTTCACTTTAGGCAACGGAAAATGATCTGGATGCACATTGCTTCTTCTTTATCCAGGTTTGGATGCTGCCTATAAGCAGAGTTGTGTGTTATTTTTTGATTTCTAGCCTTCTAATGGCAGAGGTCTCTAGGGAGCACTTGTTTAAGCCCCCTATTAACATAATTCAGGTATGAAAATCATAGAAGAATTCTAATTTGAACATTTTAATTAATATTCCCTGACTGTATTTCAATCCATCTTTGCTTGTCTTTTTCTTATTAGTGTCACAACTCCCACATTTCTGAGTGCTCTTAGATGACCTAAAGCTTCTGCTGTTTCAGCAAGAAGTTGCTTACGCATCTCGTGAGTATCACAGATCCTCAGTCTATTTGTTTATCCATGATTTTCAGTGTCTCTTGATCCCTTTGGCAGTCTGAATGTTTGTTTGGAATTATTCTTAATATTAGGATAATATTCCAGTTCTAGGTTATAAAATTGCTCTGATCAAGAGCACTTCAAGACTGGGAGCTGCATTCAGACAGAAGTTTCACCAAAGCATTAGGATGACTAAAGTCTCCTTGCTAAGCTCACGTACTCTGACAGTTTAGAGGAATTCTTAAATTCCTCTGCAGGTATGAGAATGTCATTGAATAAAAGATGCTATCAGTGATGAAATCCAGAAGGGTGTTTTCAGTGCAGCTCCAGCTTCTAATTTTTATCAAAACAATAGGAAGTCTATAAGCTGGCTATTTGCCAGCAGGGGCCACTTCTACAAAGGCTCTTTGCTCCTCTCCCTTCATCTGCTGCATTTGCATGAGTGAAAGTTATGTCAACAGTTAAAGATAATCTTATTATATGGGTTTACTTAAGAGAATTAAGAGAAGATGAAGAAAATTGCTCGCTTTCGTTGGTGACCTGCTGACGGAAAGCAAAGATATAAGGAGCTAATAACCTAGAATAATAAAACAAATAAAGAAAATACACCTAGAAAGGAGTATGTGAGTCTGAAAAGGCATTACATACAGGGCACTAACAGAGGGTCAGTTTGTGTTATCCCCCTCTCGTTGAAATGCATACATTTGTAAAGCATTTCTCTTCATGCATCTCGGGGAGAAATGCCAACAACTAATCTCAAAAGGAACAGACATAGTGAAGATTATCGGACTTGAATTCCAAAAAGCACCAGGATAGAGCTTAACCACATTTCTTAAAAAACAGGAGCGTATTTAATTGCTTCAGAGCTAGGTCTGAATTCAACAATACGTCTTCAGTAAGAGCAAAAATTGCCCCGATGTTTATGGGGTTGTTTCCATGTATTGGGACTGGGGGAAGATTAATAGAGTGGGGCAGCAGATGTTGCCAAGCCTCCTACTGAACAAGATGTTCCTTGCCTGCTCAGCTCTCAAAACCATCAGAAAATGAACTTGATAAAAGAAAAATGTTCTCCACTCACTTAGTGAGCTACCGATGGCAGCAGGACTACAGCAAAAAATGGGATGGGGTGCTGGGAGAGCTGAGGTGGCACGTTTTGGGGCTATTGGGCTCTTAAACCTACACCAGATCTGCCCCAGACAATTCATCACCACACTATGTTCTTAGATTACTTTGTATTCACTTGTGAATTTGTTTTTTCCTGATTAAATAGTAAAATTGATACTTTAAGTGACTATTTTCCCAGTTATGAGTCATTGTTGTTCTCTTGTGGTTTTTCCTATTTGCATTTTACAGTTTTTACTCCGATTACAATTTGAAACCTTGAGGAACTGCCTTAAGAAGTGTCTGTTTTACTCGGGTTGTGGTATTTCAGAGGGCTGCGCACACTCCGATATCCTCTGCAGACTCTAGTAAATGGCTTGCATGGCTTTCTTTGCCTGAAAACTAGATGGAATCAGTACTTTTTCTTTGCCTTCCCTTCCCTTGAAACTCCAGCAGATGATGGTTAAATTATTACAGACATTTCAGCTTGGTAGCCCTAGGACAGGATAGAAAATGAAAAGGACGAGAAAGTACTTGGGAACTGATTATCTTGTTTAAATTTTCAACTAAGAGCTGCAATGGATTTTTCAATCTATTCTTAATATTGTGGGGTTTTTGTCAGAGTTTTGTCATCCTGATGTTGTGAGTTGATGTATTTTGCTGGCCTTAGACAACAATAAATAATACAATTCTGTTTTATTTAATGATTTCTGGTTTCGGTGGTAAGGAAGCTTCGCCAACTTTAAATTAGGACTTGGAGTATATTTAAAATTAATGAAATTTAAAGCTGTGATTTGTTTAAGGATCCAGAACATTCACTCTTTCATCTATTCATCAAGCTCTTTAATTACCTAGTATGCATGAAACCTGTATTATGTCTTATTATTGAGAGATTAATTTTATGAAAACCTCTGAGTGGTACATCATTAGAATGACTCTTGTATAATGTATAGTCTAACCTTTTCTACTAATCCCACCACAGAGGAAGAGAGGGAAACTGACAACTCTCCCGCAGTGTTTTATTCCTACTGTTCCCCTGCAGTATTATCAGCTGCTAGCAGATAGTTTGTCTCTCCTACTCTTTTAATTTCTAATCCTCACTTGTGTATAGCTGTCCATCATATTTGCCCTGAGCTACACGGGTGTGCGAGTGCCATTGGAAAAGGATCCTGATAGTTATTCTGCTGCAGTAACGTTCGGAAGCCCTGCCGTGTGAGGCATTGCAAACGGGGAGTAACGGAGCGTGCCTGCCTCTGAGGTTGAAATCCTCAAGTGGTTCGAGTCCCTTGTCCCACAGGCAAATGAGAGATGGAGGGACCGCTTGGCAGACCTAAGGTGGTCTGGTAGGTCTACCGGAGACCAGGTGTTCAATTTGGAAGTTCAGAGTCTTAGCCCAGTGCCTCAGCCACAGCAGAATTTTTCTCCTTGTTCAGTTTGGAGTGTGCGCTCTGCCCACACTTGTCTAAAGCAGCATCTTGGGGCAGCAGTTGGTGTGATGGTACAGGGCTACGTGCGCCTGTGCGGGGCCACAGCTTGGAGGGAGATGCAGCATCATCTGTGCCCGGGGCAGCCGTCCATTGGGGTGCGTCCTCCAGCCCCTCAGCACCGGGTAACGGGAACCACGGCGAGCACCAGAGCAGGGGCTGGGGTGGATTTCAGGCTACCTGACCCAAAAAAAGTCGGGGTGGAGCTTTAACCTTCCTCGGTTCCTGGCTATACATGCAGCGTAAGGGATGCCATGGTATAAACAGAGAGACAAGGAAAGATGGACTGCTGTTGAAAGACATTATCATCAAATTTTATCCCCAAATTTGTATTCCTCAAGTATTTTTTACGTTCTCATACTGTGACCTCTCTTCTTTGCTGCCAAAAATAAATGATTTTTTCCAATTTTTTCACAGTGCTTCCATGCCAGGCTAAATCTCTATTATCTTGAAAGCTAATATATCCACTCTCCGTATTAATATTTGTGAGAGTAATATTAGAAATGTTTTATTTCATTATCTCACAGCTGAAAACTATAGTCACACTGGGTTATAAAGTAGCTAATTACAGTGCTAGTGACTTAGTGTGCCCTGCCTGCAGTGCAGTTTTTCAGAGTTTCTGAGCATTTCTAACAAGAAAATAGTTTGCAGAGTACTTTGTTGAGTCTAGTTGGAGAAATGTTACATATCCAGCATCTTCGCAGTGCTATACATCTCCTAAATCAAAATATTTTCACCTGTAAGGGCATTTGCATTTCATGGAAACCTTCATACATTTAGATTATTTGACATTTGTACTTTTCCTCTGTCCTTGCTGGTTAAATCAAAAGTATTTAGGGTACTGAAGGGTAACAGAATATTTGTATGCAGTGATCCCTCCTGCAACTCCTCTGCTGGGTTTGCAATCATCTCTGCCTCACAGTAATCAGCTGTGGAGTTGTGAAGCTATAATTAAAACTTCAGATGAGGAACAGTGAGTAAAAGGGACACCTCTTTCCCCTACTCAGCCTTCGTTAATGTAAATGTCATTAATAATAAAGAATAAAGGGAGGAAATGCTAAATTCCTAAGCGTATTTGCAACCTTTTAACTGCAGTGTTTTCAGAAACAGTCACTGCTCAGGAGGAACCTGTAAAAGTAGCTTTGTTTGGGGTTTTAGAGAAAGCTCTCTGTGGTCAGTATGACATTGCACGGAGCACACTTTCTATTTCAGACCAAAATCTATATTTTTAGAAAGAAAAAAGCACAGGTGGCAATGAATTCAGTTTCAGTGACTGGCTTAACTAACACCGCAGAGGTGTGGAGTCTGGTTGTGTGGAAGAACTTGGAGTATTTTAGCATTTTGATAGAAGTCTCTGTGGCCACTTTAGCAGGATACATGTTAAAAGCATCTCAGAGCTGTTTAACAGCCACTCAGGCAGTCCTGCGGATCGCTTCATGAGTCCAACAGCTAACCCTCTGATGCATTCGGTCAGAAATGTTTCTCTGGGGGTTTAGAAGCTCTGTTCTGTGGCCTTCCTCTGGTGCAAGGCATTACTGATCCCACCGCTGCTTTGGCACCTGCTGATTATGGATTGAGTCAATTGTTCCTAGTATTGACACACTGACAGACGTGATTAGACTCCGTGTCTGGTTATCACAAGAGCTCTAACAATAAAGCACGTTGCATCACCATGCTTCCCTCATGGCTGTGTGTTCTAGTGGTGGAAATGAGCTTATGTCCCTTGTGTTTCTCATCTGATTGCTGTCACTGTGGCTCTGAAATCTAGTGGGTCCAACAGAGAGTGGGAGGTTTCTGTGGAGGCTCAGCAGTCTCTGTCTGCAGTTTGCCATCATAAATTTCTGGGCAAGCACAGGAAGAGGAGTGATTCCCCTTTGCTCACATGGCAGGTTAGTGGTACAGGTTTGAATTAAAGCCACATGTTTCAAGTCTCCATCTATTACTTTGTGCTCTAGAAACCACTGACTTCATTTTATAAACTGAGTTTCTGCATTGGAATTGTCATCATAGAATCATCATAGAATCATCATAGAATCATCATAGAATCACCAGGTTGAATGAGACCCACCAGATCATTGAGTCCAACCATTCCTATCAAACGTTAACCATGTCCCTCAGCACCACGTCCACCCGTCCCTTAAACCCCTCCAGGGAAGGTGACTCAACCCCCTCCCTGGGCAGCTGTTCCAGTGCCCAATGAACCTTTCCGTGAAACATTTTTTACTAATGTTAAACCTGAACCTCCCCTGGCGGAGCTTGAGGCCATTCCCTCTCGTCCTGTCCCCTGTCACTTGGGAGAAGAGCCCAGCTCCCTCCTCTCCACAACCTCCTTTCAGGTAGTTGTAGAGAGCAATGAGGTCTCCCCTCAGCCTCCTCTTCTCCAGGCTAAACACCCCCAGCTCTCTCAGCTGCTCCTCTTGTTCTCCAGCCCCTTCACCAGCTTCGTTGCTCTTCTCTGGACTCGCTCCAGAGCCTCAACATCCTTCTTGTGGTGAGGGGCCCAGAACTGAACACAGGATTCAAGGAGAGGTCTTTGCCATTAATAGAGATACTCTTTAAGGTATCAGAAGACAAACATTTCTAGTAAATAATTAAGTAGTTCCTGTACACACAGATAAAGGTATATTGATATCTTGTGGCGTTTTAAACAACACATACTTTAATTTCCACTCAAAACAACATCTTCTAGTAGCAATAGGAAAAGCACAGTTTTTTTTCCCAATAATTACAGAAAATGTCTGAGCCTGGAGTGATTCTGTTTTATTGAATCTTCTCAGTATCTGTCAGCATTGGAGATGTCCGATTTAATCATTCGGAACTAGCTCCTGCATAAAATATTTGTGTTGTACATGTTTGAAAAATACCAGGGCCAGAGTTAACTTTAATAAAGCTATTTTTTGTGCTAGCTATATCGTGAGAGTAGGAGACGTCTCCAGCCACATAGCCATTGTGGGAAGGGGCAGGGTTTATGAATATGGCGTTCTGTATTCTAGCACATTCCATTTGATTAAACAAACCTGTACTTTCTTTGTACCCAGCAATGCCTCCCAGGAGATGCTCTAGAGCAGATCTGTAATTCAAAGTGACTGTTTTATGTTACTCTTTTTCAGCACTTTTTCTCCTTATAAATTGTCAGCAACCAATATATACTTTTTATTTTCCTCTGAATCATGTCAACTAACAAATCTTAATCTGTATCTGCAAATTAAAGGCAGAAGGAATCAATTACAAGTACTTGGTTTACCTAAATTGAATTGCAGCGGCTCTTTTGATTGAACATAGAAGTCATGTGGTTGGTGTTCTGTAGGCTGGTGACTATAAAACTACTCATTTGATTTCCATCATTAATATCTGGTCCTTCTGAATGATGAACTCATTTTTTTTTGCAAGTGCTCCAGTACTTACTTAAAATTTGCAGTTTCTGCAGATGTTTAGTTGGAAGATTAGTTTCTGTGAGCATTCATGAGATGTGAATGCAAGAGAAGTGAGCACAAACTACCTACATGCAATTGTAGTTTCAGAGAAATATTACCAGACTCTCTTGCCCCCCTTTTTTCATAATTTGCCATTTTGGGCTGAGAGCACTGGAAGGCAGGAACCTAAGCTAAACTATATTGCTGTCTTCTCACTTATTAGATATCTGAACCATCATCTCTTGTGTTGCTGTCCTGAGAAGAGATAATTGACTGATGTTACAGTGTATAGGCTCAGCTGTGCCTGTACTTGCTTGCAATGTTTTTATAGTTCACAGGTTACAAAACTCAAACTCTGTTGACTTACTCGCAGAGAACCATCCCTGTGTTTGGTTTCCTTAATGAACTGAGGATCTGTGACACAGGCCCATGGCAGACTGGGCTATTTTGAGAACTCACGTCCTACTTCTTCGGATGGATTGCTCTGCCTCCATGAGTACATTTCTCTGTGCTGTGATGTTATGCTGCTGTTTGTTGGATTTCTTATTCACTGTGGTGTATAAAAATGTAGAGAGATTTAGGTTACTTTTATGCAGGTGAACAAAATTAGAAAGGAAAGAGGGTGAGAGGAAATGGCCTCAAGTTGCACCTGGGGAGGTTTAGACTGGATATTAGAAAAAAATTCTTTACTGAAGGAGTAGTGAAGCACCAGCAGAGGCTGCTCAGGGCAGTGATGGAGTCTCCAGCCCTGGAGGGGTTCAAAGAATGTGTAGACGTGGCACTTTGGGTCATGATTCAGCAGGCACAATGGTGTTGGGCTGGTGGCTGGACTGGATGAGCTTAGAGGTCTTTTTCCAACCTCAGCAATCCCACGATTCTATGATGATAAGGAAGAGTCTGTAAGACAGTTTTTTTGGTTTTCTCGTACCTGAAATACATTGAAGTCTGAGGGACTATAATATGATACAATTTAGCATTAGAGGATTCACAGAGGTAGTTCAGCAAAAATACTATAAGGGCACAATTGTGAAGATAGAGGGTACAGAGCTGAATAGCCCATAGGCGCCCTTCTATTTTTGTTACAATAAACTGATTTGTAACCACTTATTACTTGAATCAGCCTGCCAGTCATAACTAGTCTATACTTTAAATGTCTTGCTCAGTGCTATAGAGCAGAAACGATCTTGATATTAAAATATTAGTAGAAGTTACATAGGAAAACAGGTACACAACACTCACCTCTCAGCTCTAGGCATCGTCCTCTGTTTCAGATAGGTGTGTTCTGTCACCTGGAATATTGTGCTGCAGGAGCAGAGCATGTAAACTTGGCTCTCTCTGTGATGTTGCTTTCGCGCCTACATTTGTTCTCCTGCAAGAGGGAGCTGGGCCACCTTCCTGCGGGGTACAAAAACTGCTTCCATAGACTCAAAATTGTTGTGCACTGGGTGTGAAAATACATGTGAGCTTTTTGGTTCCTTTGCTTTGTCACCCATATTGGGTAAATTTGGTATTTTAGTGGCACAGTGTCTCATTTGACTCTGTTATTTCTGATACTTGGGGAAGATTCAAGGGATGTTGCCGATTCCTTTTGCTGCTGCTGCAGGAAGGAAGTTTGATGATGAACTGTATTATGTATGGCTCACTAGATAACAGTAAACATTCCTTGTCGTTGCTGTGCTTTGGGATTATCAAAGGGTGTTGTGTTGCTCGTTAGAATTTTTCTGGATTAATGAAACAGATCGCAGATCACTGCATAGCAACGTGCCTGAAGCCTGTGAAATGTTTTCTGAATAAGGATTGGATCAGGCCCATTGAGAATATAAAGTGCTGGAAAGAACATGGTGTTATTTTACAGACCCTGCATTTGGTTGTTTTCTTGCAGTGGCCTTATAGCCTCACTAATTAGAAACTTGAGGTTTCTTTAGTTTGCCCTGCTTCTTCCTTTCTAACAATACACCATTTACATCCAAATCCTCTTCTTTACTCGGACGCTTCTGACTGTCATTGACTTCAGGGGCAGCTTTGAATATGGACTTGTTCAGATGGAATTAGGAAAACTTAGGTTTCAGAGCTTTCTGTAGAGAATTATGGTCTGTACACGTCCATGCCGGAATTATACATCAGTCTGTGGGGAGTTCAACAAAAGGATTTAAGATGAAGACTGCCTGTGTTGAGCCTGCAACTACTACCCATCTGTGGAATTTAAGTGTCAGAGGCCAAAGGAACGTTTTAGAGAAGTTGCTGATGTCTATCAAAAGGCTCAGGAGATTCTGTAACTTAATAGGTAATCTTATTTTTGCCCATAAATTCCATAAAATGTGAGAAAAATGTGCATCTCAAGGACAGGTATGAGCAGCTAGCAACCTAGTCTCTGTCATGAGTCAGATCCCTCTCACAGATTCTGAATTTAGAAACAAAAATACCTGATTTTTCTGGAAATGTTGGTACTTTCCTCTTTTAAGTTGAGGGAATAGAAGCATGGGACTTCATCTGGGGCCAGAAGCCTGGTATTTAACTCTTGGAATGTGTAACTTTGCTGCCTATGGTATTATGAATCTGTCCATAAGCTTATTTTGATGCCTGCCAAATTTGCATAGATTTCTTTTCAGTCATGTTTCTTCGGCTGGAAGTTTTACTTATCCTCTGTTTTTGGAGCACAACAGTTCTGAAATCAAGTCTTTGATATGAGCTCACACAGAGATTGTTTTAAATGCATTAAATTGGCCTTTTTTTCCCTCGTAGATTGTTAAGATCTCCTTCTGTTTTAACTCAGAACATCTTGAATGATTATTTTTCCCAGTATCTCAGAAACCCGAAATCCTCTTGTATAAAACCATTTAGATTTTGCATTTCTCAAAGTTGAGAGTGATTGCTTCTTATACTTGGTCCTGAGAAGGTCCAAGTCTCTTCTAAGGGCCCTTTTGTTCATAATGCATGAGTAATGGATTTTTTTTTTTTATGTGAAGGTGCCTTGGAATCCTTATGTGGGGGGGAGGCACTAAAGAATCTAAGTACCATTTATGTTCCACTCTGAAAATGACGAATGAATTACAGTACCTTGCTCATGAAGATTTTGAACTGGGTCAGATTGTGAAAGATTTTCCCTCAGTCCTAACCCAAACGTGATGTTTACCTGTTTACCCTCGATTGTCTGTGCTACCTAGCGAAGCGGCTTTTGCAGTTGAGCTGAGTACATCTTGAAGTGTGTGATTCATGAGAATGTTGTAATTGATTAGAGGCTGAAGCTGTGAGTAGGTCACATAATTATATTCTGACTCACAGTGTGTAAATCCAAATGGTTATTCAAGAGCCTCACATTTTTACATTAGGGTAAAGGTGAAACAACTTCATTAAAATTATTCTGCCAGTTGCATCTTCTATTACCTTTTTCTTTTCTTTTTTTTTTTTTTCCTGACTAAAGCTTCTGGGCTACGTAACCAGATCCACTTTATTATCTTCCTTCAGGGATGAAAGATACTGGTATATTAAAGGAAGCCCAGGTTCTACAAACATCTTAGGTTTGTAGGTAAAGGTTAGCTGTATTTTACCTGCTGTTTTAGCAAGAAACGTGAGCTGCTGTAGGGAATGTGTTTGTCTCCATGGTCCTACCTAGCACATTATCTTTAAATCTTACAAAAAGTTCATTCTCATCTCAATAAAGGCAGACTTCAAAAGTGAAAAACTGTCTCTAAGACAAAAATAGGTCACATTTGAATAATTGCGCTGCTTGCCTTGTACCTAATGCTGAATTGTGATTGTACTACCACCGTAGTTTTGTGGTAATCACCAGTGGAATACTCCTTGTTAAATTTAAGAAGTAGGCTTGTTTTGGTAATTTAATTTCTTATTTTAAACAAACTTTTCAATTTATTTCTCAGTGTAGCAGTGAAATTTATATCTGTGATATTTCAAGGCACGGTTTACAAGGACTATATCAGCCTAGAATGTTTTCAGAGCTTTGCAGGGACAGAGTTAGAACGGTTGCTAACAGCAGAATTGGTGCCTGGCTTTGCACTCAGACAGAAATGGGAAGGTGATATACTACATGGGATTTAGTATTCTGTTTGATTTCACTGGTATTTTACTCCTTATGTTTTTTGGGGGTTTGTACTGGATTTGCAGACAGTGTTTGATAGGATGTATGAATGTTCAGGGCTAACTCAGCAGTTGGATCTGGTCAGTTGGCATAGCTACATTTTCTACCAGCTGAGGATCTGCCCTCCAATTTGGAGCATGTTTTATACCCTGACCCTCTTTTTCTATTAGATTTGGACTCAAAATAGTAAAACTGGAATAAAGTTTCCCTCCATTTTCTGTCTTTCTTAGTTTCTCAGGTTCCTGGAGGAGGGACCATCCTTCTTCTTTCCAGAATGAATCTGCAAATAATTTATAAGAAAACAAAGAAATAACAGTAATAGAACACAAGAAAAGGAATACATGTTATTTATGTACATAATTAAACAGAGTCTCTGGTAATTTGAAAGTACAAAGACAAAACTTCTCTGTGGGTGTATTATATGTATAAATGCTGAAGCACTTAACGGTGGTCTCGTATGAGAATGTTGCCTCCATCTTCACTCGAGCAATTACCTTTTGTTTCATTAGGTGGCTCTCAGTCTGCAGCTATAGCTGCGCACACAGAATTTCCCAGTCAGGTTTGCCAGAAATGCAGCAGCTGAAGGGTTTGAGGTTTTTTCTGTCATTATCATGCGGTCCATCAAAAACCAGATTTGATAGCAAATAGTTCCATGCAAGCAAATACAGTGGCTTAAACCAGCGACATCTGGGGCAAAGCCACTGCCTTTGTGGCAGAGCATGTGAGGGCGTGGGCTGGCGGGTGGGATGGAAATAATAGATGGCTTCTCAGCTGGACACGTGAGAGGATTTGCTGGCTTGGGAATGTGTATTTATTTCATGGGGTGAAAAAACTTAAGCATTAAATGTTTGTTCAATTAAGTTATTGAACCACTGGTTGAAGCACTCCTATAGTATGTCGTTTAATCCCCTGGTGATAAAAGGAACCTGCTAATACAGACACCAAGAGAATGACTTTGTTTCGGTTTTGGTGTTGGCATCAACAGGGTTACATTATTTTTATATATTTCTCATTTTCTTTGTAATCCACAATTTTACGTTGTGTGATTTTGTCCATAATGCTATTACAGTCATTTCATATCTGGGAGAACCTGGGACAAATACAAATTAATTGAGTTGTCTTACTCAGCCAAGGAGATGGTTAGTGTTAGAACATAAGGAGCTGAACTCAGAGCTCTTAATTTGGTCTGCCAAATTGTGCTGTCCTCCACAGTGATAGGTTAGTAGATTTTATGAACAACTTTTTTTTGTTTCACCTTGCTGTTTCCTGTGAAATTTAGCAATTCAGCTCTCTGCAGGGTAATGCAGCACAAGGCACAGGGAACACCACCCTGGTGCCACTGAGTTTACCTGCTTATTCTGGTGTTGCTGCCAACTTGGTCTCAAGGCATTAAATTCTTGAAAAAGCGAGGCTCTGCTTCTGAAAGGAGGCTGTATCCAAAAGCTCATTGTGGTTGTGAGAGCCAGGGGCTGTGTGGGTGGAGGGGAGCCCAGCAGTCTAGGGTGAGAAAACACAGCGGCCTGGAGAATGCCCAGCAAAGACCTTCACCAGGGCTGTGGAAATTAGCTAGCAAAGGTACCATGCCAGATCATTTGAGACCAATGCCAGCTGGATGAGCTGTCCATCTCTCTTTTCTAGGAGGGATTTCTCTTTCTAGAAATTTGCTTATTCTAGTGTTATGGTAGTTTTTGTATATATTTTTATATATATATATATATATATGTAATTCTATCTAGTCTATGCCTTATCTAGTCTCTCTTCTTAGTTTACTTCAGGCGATTAGAAAATAAGGGAACTCCCTGTACTAAAAAGTAGCAACAAGGCTGGTGAAGGGTCTGGAGCACAACTCTTATGAGGAGCAGTTGAGGGAATTGAGACTGTTTTGTTCGGAGAAGAGGGGGCTGAGGGGAGACCTCTTTGCTCTCTACAGCTCCCTTAAAGGAGATTGTAGTGAGGTGGGTGTTGGTCTCTTTTCCCAAGTGACAGGTGGTAGGATGAGAAGAAAAGGATTTAAGTTACACTAGAGAAAGATTAGATTGGATATTTGGAAAAATTCCTTTACTGAAAGAGTGTTGAAGCATTGGAGCAGGCTGCCCAGGGACGTGGTGGAGTCACCATCCCTGGAGGGTTTAAAAAACTGTGTAGACCTGGCACTTCGGGATGTGGTTCAGAAGTCACAGTGGTGTTGGGCTGGTGGTTGGACTGGAGGAGCTTAGAGATCTTTTCCAACCTTAACAATTCTATGATTCTCTATAAAGATACTGTAGACAAGTTCAATTTTAACTTTTTCTATTCATTGCATTTTGCGTAGAACGATCACTTCTGAGAAAAAAGGAAATACTTTTTCTACCAGGAAAAGATATGTGTATTTATTGTACAGCAGTCATCAAAATCCATTGGTTTTGCCACAAATACACCTCAAACTTTCAGGAAAATGAAATTCAGCAATGAGTTCTCCAAAGGAAACCAGAAGTTACCCCAAGGTTTTATGACTGTGAATCTCCTCAGTTGTGGAGCAAAGGCGTAACAAAGTACAGATTTCATTCTCCTTTTTTTTTTTTTTTTTGTTTTTTAGAGGTTTTTAATTTGTCCAAGCCAACAATTGGCAGGGACTCTGGGTCCTGTTAAGAATATTGGCCTGTAGCACATGCTGTAATCCAAATGTCTCAGCTCGTTCATATCAGACATTATCATACCAGGTATAACAAAGGCTACTGTTGCCTTTTGATGTTGTAGTTTTGTGATGATCCCGGGTTTGCAGAGCATTGCATGCAAGTCCAGCATTTTCCTGTTGCATTGGGGATACGTGTGGGTCAAGACTGAGCACATACGCAGCAGGTCCTGTGTGCCCAGCAGGTTTTGAACATACACTGCGTTACATCAGGTCCTGTGTGTGATGAGTAGATGAGGTTCACTGCACACCCACCGACTGACATTTACCACAGTGGATCTGTGTGTGTGCACAAAATGTTTCTGGTATTTCTAGATATTCCAGTTATTTGTCTGCCTGAGCTGTGGGACATCAAGACATTCTGCACAAGTGTCATGTCCCAAATCATCTTTTTCCATCCAGTCAGGATTTATGGCTGAACAGGAGGAGGAGGAGGATGTCTACATGTCTATGGCTGGTGTAGAGTTGTTTATAGAAATAATCTATTCTAAAGAAGAAAGTAATGACTGACTGACTGAGAAGTGGTGGCTGCCCCATCCCTGGAGGTGTTCAAGGCCAGCTTGGATGGAGCTTTGAGCAACCTGATCCAGTGGGAGGTGTCCCTGCCCATGGAAGGGGATGGAACTGGATGGGCCAAAGCATTTTATGATTCTGTGATTCTGTGACTGCAGCTGAATAATGCAGGGGAACACACTTGTTTTATGGAGGGGGAGAGAATGGTTGGAGGAAACAAAGCAAGCATGGAATTCTAATACTAGAATTTTTCAATTTGTGAAGTTTAATTACTTATACATGTTCTACCTCAGAACAGAATGGAGTCCAGGTTAATCTTCACAAGATATGCAATAAAAATTATTTATTAAAATAAGGCCCATTACTGTGATTATCAGATAAGTTTTTAATTAAGTCCAAAGTTGCTTCAGTAGAAATTTTACTTATATTATCTCAAAATGTTTGGACTTGCTCATCTTTCTAAGCTCTACTTCTCTTCTGTAAAGATCATGAACTTGTCTTAATTACAAGTAGTAGTTATAATGTCAGAGCAAATTAATTTCAGTCGACTAAACGGTCCCTTTGAGGATCACAGGCCCCACCTGTTGCTCTCTTCTGTAGCTTGGAAATACCCACGCTCTGATGATGAGCGAGCTCTCATTAACTGCATGATGAGAGTCACTTTGCTGGCTCAGTCACAGTGATGAACACTAATATCAGCCATCGAGATTTGCAACGCCGCTGGAGGAGGCAGGACACAGGTTTCATTTCCTCTGTGCTTCTCTGCATTTCCAAAGTTTCTTGACTTCAGAAGAGTATATTACACTCTTGAACCAGGTTTGTATGCAAGATTTTTACAAGATAGTTTGACTGTTGTCTCTCAAGAATGCCTTGATGTAATATATTCAGTTTACAAGCTAAAAGGACAAATAATTAGCTATGTTTTCAACACAGCTATACCTACACTCTCGGCTTATGTAAGCAAATCAGTTGATCTGAGAATTGTTTTTTACATAAGAGTCTCCTTTAGGTCCCAAACACACAAAATCTTTTGTTTATTTTCAGGAATTTCACTTAATGTCAGCTTTAAATGACTCCCCTTAATTAATTTCTTTTGAATGTTACTATATGAATTTTGTTTCTAAAATGGCGGAGCAATCTTACCTTCTAAAGGGAATTTATTTGCATAAAGAGAAACACAGTAACTTTTCCTAGAGGTTAAAACAAAATGAAAAGGTAAGTTAATTGTAAATCATTGCTTAAGCCCACATTTTCTTACAAAATTCTAGGCTATTCAGTGTTCCTAGTAGGTTGTAATGAGCTTAATCCATTGGTTAAATGAAAATGCTTTTTTCATATTCGGTAAATGCAGTGTGCGCGCAACTGAACAAAAATAAAGTTGAAATTTACATTTTCATCAAATGAATAACCCCATGCTGAGGACTGCTCAACTGCAATTTATGATTATGCAGATGAAACAGGTTTTGCAACTAGGATATGTACAATAAATGGGAGTTCCATTATTATGTATCAAAAAGCCATTAACCTTGAAAATTGTATACAATTGACATGAACATTGCTAAAATACGTCTAAAAGCTGTTAATGTTCTCCCTTTCCCTCCCATATGTATAGGTACTCTATATTAGATTTAGCAAAATAATTCAGAATGAATAATTTATTAAATGAGCTCTGCCACTTTTTTGTTTATGAACTATCTGTAACAACTTGCTGGGTTCTTTATTCATTATTTAAAATCAGTGAATTCTGCTGAATAATTCCTCATCTGCTGACAAGAACATGAGTTACAAAAGCCGTTCATAACCAGCATTTTCTACTTTGAAAACCTGGAGAGAGTTTGAAAACCTGGAGAGGAGGGCAGGGCAATGAATTGGGTGGCAGCTTCCAAGATTAGAAGTTTCACTATTAGGAATACTCACCTCAGTGCTATCTTTGAATTTTTGTTATTTGATGGTTCTAGGCCAGGTTCTGTTTTTTCTCAGCCCCAGTGACAAAACTTCTAGTGGTGTGAGGGAGAACAAAATGGGTCTGACTTGTAATGTGTGGTCAATGAAATCTTTCGCTTGGGATTGGCAAGGGGAAGCAAACAGCCTATGAACTATAAGCTTTAATGTAATTTTATCCATATTTCATAGAATCATAGAACTGTTTAGGTTGGAAAATGCCTTTAGGATCATTGAGTACAGCTGTAAACGTAACACTGTCAAGTTCACCACTAAACCACATCCCTAAGCACCTCATTATCCCTGTCTTTTAAAAATCTCCAGGGATGACAAGTCAGCCACTCCCCTAGGCAGCCTGTTCTGGTGCTCGACAGCACTTTCGATGAAGTAATTTTCCCTAATATCCAGACTAAACCTCCTCTGGTGCAATCTTAGGCCATTTCCTCTCATCCTATATTTCCTGAAAGGTGGTTCCCTTCCTTAGCACCAGTGTGGATTTTTGGCTTTTGGAAGGAAGCCATCTCATCCTAACCTGGGGATGGTCACAGTAAAAATAGTACTGGGCTGTTCCAAAGCGTAGCCACAGTCTCGATGCATGCTTAGCGCTGGCCAGGTTGCTGCAGTCCAGAAGTCCCTTTCACAGAATCACAGAATCACAGAATCACAGAATCACAGAATCACAGAATAACCAGGTTGGAAGAGACCCACTAGATCTTCGAGTCCAACCATTCCCACCAATCCCTAAATCATGCTCCTAAGTACCTCATCCACCCTCACCTTAAACACCTCCAGGGACGGTGACTCAACCACCTCCCTTGGCAGACCGTTCCAATGCCTAACCACCCTCTCTGTGAAGAATTTTTTCCTAATCTCAAGCCTAAACCTCCCCTGGTGGAGCTTGAGGCCATTCCCTCTCCTCCTGTCCCCTGTCACTTGGGAGAAGAGCCCAGCTCCCTCCTCTCCACAACCTCCCTTCAGGTAGTTGTAGAGAGTAATAAGGTCTCCCCTCAGTCTCCTCTAAACAACCCCAGCTCTCCCAGTCGCTCCTCATAAGATTTGTTCTCCAGCCCACCTCATTATCCTGAGGTTGCAGTAAACCTCTCGGAGCCACATTGTTCCCTGCTGGGTATTGCCAGTTAAAGCCAAGACTCTAAAAAGAAAGAAACAAAATAAACACCACAAAGTGGTAAAAAAAAATATGTATTTATATAGTCAGGTTCTCAAGAGGTGCCTCAAAGCTGATCTGTTCTTTCAGTGATTTTTTAATAGCTTTGGGGAAGGGTTTCGGTTATCTCTCTGTGTTGTTTTATAGCTACAGAGAAGTTTGATATCCTGACTTATTTTTACCATAGGAGGTATTCACATCAGGAAACACAATGCGTAAGATACTAAGATCTCTCGGTAGGAGATTGCCTTATGTCTGTTATCTGTAATATTTAATTTGCAATGATTTCTGATATTTCTTTTCCTCATGCCCATAGCTATCGGAGGAGAATGCCTAAAATCTTTTATTGCGAATAAATCAAAATAGTTCTAAAAGTGGTCCTCATCTCCTTAAATCAAGGACTCGCTTCGGCTGTTCTCTTCTTCACTTGTCTCTGTAAGAAAGTGGATGTGTTTCCTTGCCTAATTCATACTTTTGAACTGGGGTTTATATCAAAACTGTTGCCAAAAATTGTTAGCGTAGAGCATAGCAGTGAAAGAAAATATAGATTTAAGTAAGTGTTATAAATGGGAAGGAGCTGGGAATCCATGTATGTTCAGTTCAATGCCAGGGTAGCTACTGATGTTTTGAGAATTCTAAAATAGAAAATTAAAAGTAGAAGTGATTCAATTGGCAAAGCCAACAAGTTACGCTGTAGAGTTGGAAAAAATCTGCAGGCAAACAGATATTTAGTTGTAGCTTTTCAGAGTTTGACCACAGGAAATAGTCCTACAACTTCTACTGGGGAAGTCTACAGCAGCTCAAACTCCTAAGAACTGCTTTTGACATCCACTCTTAAAGGCTCCTCTATACTGAAGTAGAAAAGTAGCATCTTGTTTTACTTTTGAACCTGAAAATGATTCCCCAGGGTTCATATGTATTGGTGGCAGTTGGAGGAATATACTTAAAATGGAGTAGACCTTCCCCTGACCTGACAGGTTTTGTATTTGAACAGCACTGTACAGTTTTACCTGTTACGCTTTAGATGGGAGATGCAGACAACACAACCCCCCCCTCCAAGATCCTATGGGGTTATCATATCTTTTGCTTTTTTTGCTGTTAAGGTGGTTAAATGTGTTTATCCTATAAGAATAGTTAAATTACAGAATTTAAAAACCAATTTAAAGTTTTTTTTCTTTGATGTGGATAGCACATATGTAGCAGAGGACACATATTTGTTTGTAATACTGCTCTGGCTTTTCAAGCAGTCTCAGCGATTCAGTAAATCTTCTTGGTGTGAGCGCTTGGGTAGCATGAGCCTTTCTAGATGACATGACCCATGAAAATTCTGTACTCCTCACATTGCTTCTTCCACCAAAAGGATGCTGAGAACTAATAGTGTGATGCTGTTAACTTGGAAATACAAAAGAAAGGGGGTACTTACTTACACTGGTGGTTTCTTGTGCTATAAACTAGTAGTTCAGAAACATTATTTCAAGCATGTTTGATAAATAACATTATTTTCTCATCCTTTTTAACTCCTGCAAAAATCTGTCACAGAAAAATTATAACAGAACTTTTCAAGTTTTGTTCTCTGGCTAAGTTTGCCAGAGAACAACAGAATGCTAGACCAGTGTCTTATTTTTCATCACTTTCTGTAAACATTCTCCAAATTAAATCTCAGTAAATACCAGCAGTGCTAATATCTGCTCTTTGTATATGCTCAGAGAACAGATTTAGGGCACTTACTTGAAGGATATATATAAACCGAGCATTTACCATAAGTTAAAAGTGTCCCTTTTGACATCTGTAGAACACATTTCTGAAAGTACTGAGCAGTGATTGAACTTTTAATTCCATAAATATCTCTGGATCTGTTAACAGCAAACAGTGCAGAAACCCACAGCTTTCAGCTTTCCCCTGCGTGTCCCAATGATGTCCCAGAGTCTGGAAGAGAACAGGGGGGACCCAGTGGCCAGTGACATTCCCAAACCTACATTAACATCTCCCGAAGTCTTGTCAAACCAGGCTATTTCAAATATGATCTGCCTGCTGTGATGATCGTCCTCTTTTTCTGGAATCTAGCAGTCAGCAGTGGTTTAGGTACCAATTCCTTCATTTAAAGTATCATGAGTTGTTGAGGTTGATACCCCATTGAGGGTAAACTCTTCCTTCCCTTTGCTGGCAAATACCCCTGCAAGGGGTTATTCTGGGGTCTCATCTACTCTAAATGTTATGCTAGGAGTAAGAAATCTAAGAAACTTAAATACTAAGCAGAAAATGGTCACTGTAAAGTAGCCTTGTTTGATCTTTGCCTTAACAAACCAAAGAGCCTTACTTTATTTTTATTATCTGTAACTCTTTAGCCACTAGATGGTGGGAAAGTCGCAAAATGAGAGCACTCAGGGCCTTGTTCTGACCTCCCAGGGTTAATCCACAAGCAGGTATGACCGAACACAGCACTCCCTAAATTGTTGTGAAATTTTACCATGAGGTGGCATCTGGATTGTGGCATCGCTTGTACATCTCTATTCAGATCAGCTTTGTGCTGGAAAACCTTCTCCAGGCAGCTGTGATGAAAAGAACTCCCTTTAGTTGCAAATTTCAACTAAGATACTGAAAAAAAAAAAAATAACAAAAGGCTGGTTCATACTAAATTCAAAGCTACCACAGCCACATTGCTGGCAGTGCCTATTGTAACGCTAACTCATTTGTGCTGTCATGCCTGCATACCTGCTGTTTCATTAAATAACTGACAAAACACCTAGCACACTTAAATATAGTGTGGACTGAATAATTTTTCTTCCAGTAGTTTCTGGGGTTTGCTGTGTGAAGAGGAGGTGTGTGTCATTTTCAAAAGAGAGGAGACCTCACTGCTCTCTGTAACTACCTGAAAGGAGGTTGTGGAGAGGAGGGAGCTGGCCTCTTCTCCCAAGTGACAGGGGACAGGACGAGAGGGAATGGCCTCAAGCTCCACCAGGGGAGATTTAGGCTGGACATTAGGAAAAAATATTTCACAGAAAGGGTCATTGGGCACTGGAACAGGCTGCCCAGGGAGGTGGTTGATTCACCTTCCCTGGAGGTGTTTAAGGGATGGGTGGACGAGGTGCTGAGGGACATGGTTTAGTGATTGATGGGAATGGTTGGAGTCGATGATCCGGTGGGTCTCATTCAACCTGGTTATTCTATGTTTCTATGATATTGCATGCATGGGGGGCAAATCTTTCTTCTTCAGTGTAATGGAATTGGTGAAGAAATGGTTTGATTCGCAAATACCTTTAACAGGTTTCTTACTCTTCGCTTTGTTCTCAAGGACAGGTCTATCAATGCTTCTGTCCCTGGGATCCCTTTCTGGAGTCTCTGCTGTAATGTTAGGTTCATCACCTCACCAGCCAGTTCACCTCCCTCTTTGATCTTGGAATTAAATTGTAATCCCAACTTCCGATTCAAATGGATGCAATACCAACCCTTAATGGTTAAGGTAACTTCAGTGCAGACTTTAGGAGCATCAGATGATGACAAGGCCTTTGATTTGTATGCCACCTTTCATTCCTAGCCATCTCCAAGCACCTATAATTTCTGGCAGACCTGTGTTGAGTTAATGGGGTATTTCAGAGTCTGTTCAGCAATAACTGTTAAGTGCTTAGGAGAAAGACTGATTGATGGGTGAGATGGCCCAGAACTTTAATTATCTTAATGAACAATTTTTTGGACTTAACAGGACAAGTCAGACACTAACACAAGTGGAGTTATGAAGTTTAATTCCACCAGTCATTATTTTAGACACCGAGCTTGGTGGTAATTTGAAAGCTTGGCTCGTGTTCTGCGTGTGTGCGTTTTTAGAGGAGTCAACTTGGCGTTACTGATTCATAACCACTTCTTTACTGGAACTCAACACATCACACAGAGTGGTTTGGACAGTGGGTGAAAAACAACACCCGCTGCATACCAAGCAGTTAGAAGAATTTGAAATGCAATTACTTGAGTATACCACAATACTAAAGTCAAATATTTAAAGCATTAAGAAAGGTTCTGGGAGAGTTATTAGTAAGCAGATATTCCAGAGCCTGGTTTTAAACCTGGTCTGACATTTTGCCTATGACAGAAAACAGAAGCGGGGATTGAAATGACTCTGGTAAGTAGCCAACTCGGGGCAACAGGAAGCAGGAACAGAGCATGAAAGGCAAACAGATTGCTGTTGAGGAGATGGGTTTGAGATTATTCCAGTGTGAAAGTTCTTTTTAAATTAGCAATTGTGATCACACATACATTGTCTCATGTCATCTACGCCCCGCCGTACTCTCCTTACGCCTCCTTGTTATTGTACTTTTAAACCTTAATCATTTTTCCACAGAAATGAAAATCGTTATTAGCATCTGTTGTGTCTGCATAATTACTGTGCCTGTTAAAAGGCTTATTTCTATTATTTCTGGATCTCTTCCACAAATCCTTACATTGGTAATTAGTGTATCTTACAAATACTGGTGGAGTGAAAGGGATCATAAATTCTCAGCATAAACCCAGCACTGCCTTCCGATGACTAATACTGTAGTGGGTACCATAAAAATAATAGTATTAGAAAAAAGCAATAATTCCAAGCTGTGCTTTACTGTATATGTTGCCAAGGAGATCTGGCTTTGTGAATGACTTTAGGGCCTGGACTCCTTGTACCATCTACAGCAGAAATGTCAAGAATGTGATCATTTTCTTCAGTTAGACCAAAACTTCACGTGTGTAAATTCACCTTGTTATATCGATATTCTCATCACTGGAGACTGAGAAGATGGTTAAAGAAGGCTGCTGACTTTCTGGCTGTAGGTGACTGCTTGTGTTAGTCGCTCTTTTTAAATGACAGGGAGGATCGAGTTGTGGAAGATGACGTAGAGGGTGAAGTCATTGAGTCTTCAAACATGGTCCCTTTGTAGTCTTTTGTATGGACACGTGGTGGGGAGCAGGTGGATACGCATCCTCAGAACAGTGTGTTACACAACCGTGTGTATAGGTTTTTCACAAGGCATCAAAACAGTGGAGGAATTTCCAGAATTCTTTGAGAAATTTCCCAACACTGCAGACCTGCTGGTGATTCCCATGGAAGACTCCCTGGTTTCTGATTTGGTAGGCAGCATTGAGGTAAAGAGGGTGTAAAAGTGACACTGTTGTACGGGAATGAATTCAAGCAACCTGGATCCCTTGGAGAATTCTAAAGGTGTCTGCCTGCACAGCTTCTCCCTCCTTCTGTCTTTTACACATAAACAAATCTTCTCAAGGAAGTCTTGATATATATTCTGGATAGATGTTTACTTTTGTTTCAGCTTCTGATATCAGAAAGAAGATCTACTGTTTCTTACATTTATTTCCAAGGAATAATGGCTTAATAGTTTTGAAGCCCCTTTTAGCCAAGTTTAACCAGTCTCATAACTTTTTCCCCTCATAAACCTGTTATGTGTCATATCAGGAATGATTTGGAGTCTTTCCGTTCTCTCTCACCTCTGTCAGCTTTCATCCCTGCTAGGTCGTTGCCCTTGTCTCACAGAGGTGGTTCTAAAGCTATGGCTTTCACCAGTACAGGACAAACTTTTGGAAACTGTTGTCAAAGAACATCGAAAAGAGAGTTTTGAAGATCAGTAGGAACCTGTACAAGTCAGTAAAAATGAGTGTCAGGTATCAGAGTTGGGCTCCATGAACTCTGCAGCATGCAACTTCAGGCTTCAAACGTTGTGTTCACCTAAAGCTTTGCAAGTCCAAAAGAAATCATCTGGCTGGTAGATCTCCCCATACAGATAACACTGTCGTTTGCTATTGCAGTTTCCATTTCTTGTTAGTGTCCACAGACGTGGCATATGGTCTGTCTCATGGTTTCATAAAACATTTTCCTGTCTTCCTTAACTCGGAACTAAATGATTTTGTCACATTGGACAAATGTCCGTTTTGAAATTAATTTTTTCCTAAACAATGTGACTAAAATATTCTAACTCTTCGAGTGGCTAGACTGCATGGAAGATGTTTGAAAGAGACAAAAAGCAGTTTCTGGAAGTACTGTTAAAAGATACCCATTTTTCACAGCTATAATAGAAGCTCATAATTAATTTAAATGAAATTTGTTTTCCATAACAGAGATTTTTGGGTGTAAAGTATGCCCTTTGAGAGAAGCAAGAGGAAACAACCTCTGTTATTTTTGATTACCTTTGTGTTTTGCTTTTTACTCATTATGCTAATTTTATGCTAATAACCTTCTTACATTAAGTTTCACTTTATACTGCATAAACTGACAAATAGAGCAATATTTATCAAGCATAAATATTAAAAACACTATAAAGACTTCTAGGCTCCTAATTATTATGCTAATTTATCTCTAAATTATTTTTGTATTACCACCCTACAGTTCACTGTAGAACATGACACAAAAATGGTAAAAATACCAAAATCGTATTTAAGACCATTAATTAATCACATAGGAAGTCTGTCTATGAATTTCAAAAGTGCCAGTTATAGCGTTGTGGGTAGAAAGATGAAGCATTCATTCCTTCTGGTGAGCTGTTGAGCCTTTCTTATATTATCATAAATACTAAGGAAATCCAAAGTGCTTCTTTTTACTTTAAAAGAACAGGGGAGCCTAACATATTGAATGGAAATTCTATGCATTGAGCCAAAGTCGTAGTATTTCTCTTCGTAGCAGTATATTTATTGAAGTCAATGAGACTGTTCAGTTGGTTCAAGTGTGTTAATTTTAGCCTTTCTCCTGCTTTTGTATTCCATACGTGAGGTCAGATAAAGTCCCCGGGTCTCAGATATCACTTCCATTCTGGTGTCATTATGAGGCTGTGATGAAAGGCAAAATCTCTCCAATGTGCATAAGAACTAATTAAATCTATACAACGTAACTTGTGATTTTAGAGACTTCCTAAAGGTTTGAGCACCACCCTGCTGAGTGGGTGGTGGAAGGCAGTTTGTGGCTCAGCCAGGAGCAGTGCCCCACTGAATTAAAGCTGCTGCCTGAGCTCACAAGTGCCTCAAAGTGGTTTTTTTCTTGAAGTCAAGTCCTGTTGCTTTCCTGGAAATGGGCCTGGGTGGCTGGAGTCTTCTGGTGTTCTGGAGTGCTCTTTTGTAGCCTGAAAGGTTGTAACCATCATTATCTTGTGTAGAGGTGTAGAGGCCTTGTTTTGCTTGTAGGAATGAACAAATTTAATACAGAAAAATAATTCAAACATTAACAAGATTGTTTTAGTCCCAGTATCCCTCTTCTTTTTCCAACCAAGTACGTGATTTTTTTTTTTTTTTTAGATTTTGTTTTTTTATTAAACATCCCACATATTTTGTTTACTTTTTTTCCTTCAAGCTTTCTTAAATTTGGGAATGGGAGATAGTAACAAGAATGCTTTTATACACTTCATGTTTCAGGTATAGAAGACTTGACCAATCTACAGTGTAGTAAAATGACCCTTAATTCCCCACTGCTATATTTATTGTATGGTTTTTGCAGATGTCATTAGCAATAGGAATAATAGTGGTCTAAAAGTGTGGTCTAAAATTTACCATCACAAGCAGAGAACTGTTCCCTCCAGTGGAGGGTTTCATACGTGCAAGCCATGATGAGTCACTTCTCCATAAAGAATAACTTCAATTCATTCATTAAAAGCCCGTGCCAATCATACCATATTGGGAGATTTTTATGCAGTGTATTTTTATTAGGGTTCTTTTTATTTTTTTTTTAACTGGAAACAAATTAGTCTGCTGGGATAGTGCTTTTGTAAAGACAGATGCTCAACTGACAATCAAGTCTTTAAAACAATACTAGTGCCCCAGTATAAAGAAGGGAAGGATGGAGATTGTGTTTCATCAGAAAATAGGTAAAAATGACTCAGAGATGTTGATAAACAACTGATGGATGAGGAGCGATGGTGTTGTCGGGTAAGTGGTCAAGCTGAGCGTGGATTGACTAAGGAGGGTTATAAGACTATATGGGTGGAAGTGGAAAGAAAGCACGAAGGAAGCAAAGTTGCAGAAGGTGGCATGGTTGTGTCAGGCGCTCGCTTCCCCTTTCTTTGTCAGTCATCCCTATTTAAGAACTTTACCCAGCAATATTGGAAAGACACAGAGTCACTGGATCTTGTTAGTTTCTTAAAACTAAGCATGGGTGTAAGAGTTTGGACGATAAGGGTGTCTTTAGACAAAGACAAAGACTGCCTCTATGTGGGTCCATATAGAAAAAAAAAATATATATATATAAGAAAATGTAACTAGATACATTGCTCAGCTGTTTCTGTCTTGCTTACTTTAGCTGTTTTATGTTGAAAATACAATCAAATTTCTGGTGAAGAGAAATTTTATATTAAAAGCCAGTACCTCCTGTGCCTGATAAAAGAATCCAAATAGAACACACTTTGATGTTTTTGACATTATAAATGCCAATTAAGTGTTTAAAAATAACAAGAAAATATTCCTGCTGGAAATATTCAATAGCAGTTCTGCTTAACAAATTGCAATCTGAAATCTTGTTTTTGCAGAGAACCAACTTTTTGTCTCGCCCAGGCAGTTATCGATCATTGTGTTCAGCAGGGGAGGGCAGGCACAGCGCCCTCCACTCTCTAACAAACGGTGCAGGGGCAGAGCATCATCAGGCACTGGGCACACCCCAGCTCTCCTGGAGTCCTGCCATGCCAATCCCAGGCTGGCAGCAGGTTTCTCTTTTTTGATAAACCTGTATCAAATCAAAAGGAGAGAAGCCTTGTAAAGTGGATTGGGCATTAATGAAAAGAGGGATGTATTTTCCGAGTACCCCCAAGTATAAGTGCGCAGCACTACAGAACGGGAAGGTTCACTTTTCAAGGGTAGGCTTGACCAGCACTACAGGTTTAGCATGGCTTTTATACTTCATAAAAGTACAGCTTATTGTTAGGGCTTGGTAGACAGTCTTAACTCTGCAGATCATAGAATCATAGAATAACCAGGTTGGAAGAGACCCACCGGATCATCGAGTCCAACCATTCTTATCAAATACTAAACCATGTCCCTCAGCACCTCGTCCACCCCTCCCTTAAACCCCTCCAGGGAAGGTGACTCAACCCCCTCCCTGGGCAGCCTGTTCCAGGGCCCAATGACCCTTCCTGTGAAAAATTATTTCCTAATGTCCAGCCTGAACCTCCCCTGGCAGAGCTTGAGGCCATTCCCTGTTGCCCTGTTCCCTGTCACTTGGGAGAAGAGCCCAGCTCCCTCCTCTCCACAACCTCCCCTCAGGTAGTTGTAGAGAGCAATGAGGTCTCCCCTCAGCCTCCTCTTCTCCAGGCTAAACACCCCCAGCTCTCTCAACACTGTAACAAAATGGGTGATAGATAGGGAGAGGGCATAAGCTCATTTGTCTCATGGGGAATGTGGTATGTGCAGAATTCTCTTTTGTTTTACAAAAATATCTAGGAAGCTGAGTTTTTTCCAATCTGAAATAATGCGTGTGTAATTAAATAAACTCTGTCTTTGTGTGTGTGTGTGAGGCAGAGAGAGGGAGAAAGGGATTCTTTTTCCTCTCTTTTTACTTTTTGAATGTGTTGTGTTCATTTTGCAACAGAGTGAGTCACACAGATGAAAACAACCCATAGCACAAAGTAATTGTGAAATCAATCAGTAATCCAACAATTCTGAGCTCTTGAATAACCTACTGGGGGGAAAAAAAGAAAGAAGAACACAATATATTAAATACAAATCCTAAAAAATAGGTAATGTGCCAAAGAGGTTATTGCATTCAGGAGACTTGATAAGGATGATTTAACAGGGTGAAAAGATCACCTCTGCAGATCACAGAGGGAAAGGACTGTGAAGAGATAAAAAGAGGCATGCACAATGAAGAGATAAGGGAGTGTTATCTTTTTTAAAGGTTTGAACTTACCTCATGATTTTTAGCATTTGGTCTTATTTCCATAACCAAACTTCTAAACATTCAGATGCAGAGCTCTCACCCTTTGCTCAGTTCCACTGTCCAGTAGAAGCAAAATAAAATTAATGAACTGTTAGGATGATTTGGCTTTTGTTTGTTTAACAATAAACAAGTGACTCTAAGATTAATCTAAGATTAAATATTTGGGGGTTTATTTGTAAATTGTGATGAATTCCAAATGCTTGTTTTTTCCTGTGGGCAGAAATGGAATACGACATCTGCAAACGTGCAGACAGTGGGTGGTCGGTGGCCATCACAATGTTGGCTCCTTTAGAAGGCTCACTCAAATTTATACCCCATCTGGATGCTAGTTTTGAAATTAGGTCTTCTACCTGCCTACAAAGAGAAACTGCCTGTCTGATGAAGTTTTGGTTTCTGTTGCTAGAAAAGTCTCTAATTGCCTTGGTCAAAAGAAAGGTTTTTTTCCCAGCTCCAAAGCATATGCCATATGCCATAAATTTACTGTTTCACACTCACCATCACTTACAAAACTCCTGTAATTCTTTGGGATTTATTTATTTTCCCCCAAGTCGGTTTTTTTCTGAGATATTTTGTGAATTTTACTGTCTGGAAACAGTTTCCCCCCCTTTCTGTTCTTGTTGTTGTTGTTATTATTATTATTAAAATATAACTTCCTGGGAATAATTTGAAATGATTACTCGTCTTCCTTCAGGAAATATTTTATCAGGAAAACAAGATCAGTGTCCTGTTTGCTCATTCTAAACATTCATTGGGTATCTGTAGTTTAAAAGTCAAGAGGGTAGAAAATAAGCATTTAGAGAATATTGCTAAGATGAGACAGATCAGAGTTAAAGAATCGGGATCCTATTGTGCTTAAATGCAGTAAATGCCTAGAGCTTCATTGTGGGTCTGCACTGGTTGTATGCAGAATAGAAATGAATGTCTTTTTTAGAAATGCAATTTGAAGTCATGGGCTTATAATTAAAAAAAAATATATAACCATTTTAATTATCAGCAAATAACTACCAGTGTCCAAGTGAGCAGAGCTGTCAAATAAGAAATGAAATGCAAGTCCTAGCTTCACCTTAGGCTGCTGCCAACTGCAGGAGTTAACTGTTGGGTGCAGCACATTTTTATGCGTCAAAGCACTGTTGTTGTAGAAAAGCTTTGGTTTGAGTTTGAGAATAGCAGGAATAGTTTCTAGGCAGATTAGTGGAAAGGATATTAAATATGATGCTGAGGATGTAGGTCTAATTTAAAGAATTGTTTTCTGTTGCGCTCATAACTTTATTCTTTCACTTTACTGACAGCACGAATGTTTCCATCCATTTTATTTCATCTTCTTTTCTCTCATCTCAGATTTTTATATGTTTGGATGGCCCCATCGTGATAAGATCCAGCTGCCTCCCAAATAGAAATATCACTTACAATTCCTCTTACTTTCTTCTTTCAGAGTCTTCAGGGAAGTAGCTTGATTAATTCATAGGTTTTATTCCTTCATTTGTTTGTTTATGTGTGAGTGAGTGGATGTGCTGTGTAAGGCTGTGTGTGACTAAATTATTGAGGAAAAGCTAAATCAAAGAGATTAAATTTGCCTTTAGGGTATATTTAAAGTGCAGACTGCAATACAGAGATATGCCTGCATCTGCAAAGGAGCTGGCTTAGGGTGCTGAGAACTTAAGTGAAAGGAAGTTCTTGGTCTCCTCTGCGTCAGTCTCCGCTGTGATAGTCTTGGAGTCGGGGATTCAGCAAACAGTGTCCCAGGTTTCAGTGCCGGACAGTAGCTCGAAGAGTAATCCACACCTCCTCTTTTTTTTTATACAACTTGTATAAGTTTAAAAAGAAAAAAAAGATATGTTTTTGACTGGTTCTGCCACCTCTCTCTCTGGTTTACAGAAATTTCATCTCCTACTACTAAATTCAGGGTGGAAAAAACGAGAAGAATGAATGCTGGTCTGTTCAAAACCTTTTGAAGGTTTCCTCTTTTTTTTTTTTCCTTACTCCAAAATAGCCGGTTCCAGTGATGACATGAACAAAGCAAAAGAGCTGAGTGGGTCTTAAGGGTGAGTCTGCCAGAGTCAGGCCAGGCCTAACAACCTCAGCAGATGTTTTGAACTTCCTAGGGTGCCTTTACGCTGGTATGAGATCACGTCATTGATCGCTGCGTGAGAAGGAGAAACTTCTGGGAACCTCCCTGTTCTTGACAGACGACAAAGAAATGTGGAGAGAGCTAGAATGTCGTTAGGTTCTGTGCTTAAGTGAGAAAAGAAGCCATAAAACATTTGTCGCCTCGCAGCTGATTTAGCAACAAGGAATGAACTGCTATGAAATACTCCTGACTTCGTAACTTCCCTGACTCTACCTGAGTCATTCTTGTTAGTCCCCATTGATCATGGACCTGGAAATAGGGGTTCAAACAACCCTCAGAAGCTGAACCTTCTCTTTGTTTAGTCTCTGAGTCACGGGGGACTGCTGCACGTGCCGGAGGGCAGGTGTGCACTTGCGCAGGGCTACTGAACACCACATTTTACCTCTGATGGAACTCCTTCTGGTTGCCTCCAAAGTGTTACCACACTAGGACTGGCACTTTGCTCTGCAGGAACAGTCCCATCTCATAATCTTTCTTGAAAGCGTGTTTCTGAAATGTGTAAAGAGGTTGTTTAAACAGGAAGATAAAACAAAGCCTGTTAATAAACACAGAAGCCCTCTCTGTGTTTAAATTCTTTTCTCACATAAATATTTTCCTGTTAGGTTTCTTTTTCTATTATTTTCTTTGGTTAGACCTCTAAGATCTTCATATGACAGAAGCGGTCAATCTTCAAAGCTCTTTGTGAGCAGTAAGCCTGAGCAGAGTTGAGAGCTCCCTGCCCCTGCCTGCCCCTATGATGGGCAGGGTGCTCTTGTGAAAGCTGATGCCGCCAGTCACAGAGGGAATATGATCGCTCGTAGCTGGATTTTCCATCGCCACTTCACTGAAGAAAAATTATTGTGAATATTTCTTCTCCTGAATAGCCACAATCCTCCTTCTGGAAGACAGTGCTTGTGAAATTATTATAATTGGTGCTTGCTTTGCCACACTCACCGGATTTATTAAGAGTTGAACTAATGTAGGTAGCAGAACCGTCTGCTTATTCAACTCCAGTTTGCAATTAGCAATGCCAATAAAAAAAGGTGTATGTTATCCTGAGTCTGTGCTGTTGCTGTCAGTGGGAGCTGCACTGCGTTTATCTGTTTCCACCATCAACACAGGGACCCCTGGATTTTCAAGAAGTAGCTATAATGTGCCATATTCCAGCGACCCTCAGCTGGAAAATGTTTCCTACCTGGGGAAATTGTACTTGGATACAGACAGATAATGCCATTAATGACAGTGTCCTAGCGATAAAAGCATGTCTTCTGAAAAATGGTGAGGGAAAAGCTTTAGATATATATCCTGCATGAGGAAAAGGGATTAGAGTTGGCAACCCATCAGTGAGGCAAGGAAGAGAAGCCTCTCGAGGATGTTAGCACAACAAATGTCACTGAGGTGACTGCTGGCCAGGCTTCTAACAAACTGGGCATATTGGCACTCAGTGTCGTGGCACAGAATGGGCTGCTTTGACTGACAAAACCGGAGAAGATAAAAGAAGGGGACTGTGAAATGGCATTGCTGCCAGTGGCAGCCACGGCAGCAGAGCTGTGAAATGCCATCAGCATGCAAACACCGCGCGCCGCGCCTCGTGGGCTGGGCTGTGCTGCCACCAATGACTTTGTAAAAATGAATGGCTCTGGTCTGGCGTCTTCAGGACCAAAGGGCTGACAAAACGAGAAATTATTCTTTTAATAGAAAAATGAGACTGTGGCTTCTCTGTTAAAGCCTAGGGATCTAAGCCTTTGTCTGATGCATACCAAAGAATGGAAAAAGTCTTCAGGAGAAGAAAAGGAAGGGATTTCAGAAAGCGAGAGAAAATAAACAGGAAGAGAACTGATATTTATGTCATCGTGTTCCACATTATTAGCTGTGTTACTGTCTGAGTGTATTTACTGAACACTGTCTTTTACCAAATAGATTGTTTAATTTCGTCTTGAGAAGTGGTTTATTTTGATATTTAAGCAAACAGCCCACAGGAATGCCTTCTAAAGCACTGATGTTACTCTGTAGATTTGGTGCTTAAAGCCTTCAACTGCTCTTGTTTAGAATGATGTGATTCCCTTTTTGCCCATTGTATGGCTCTGGTTTCAGGCAATGCTTTAGCCAATAAACATAAGGAACAAGTTTAATTCCATGTATGTGGGAGAACGACTTTGTTTAACTGATGATACGTGGTAACTTCTTTTCTGTGTTCAGTAGCCACAAGTTGCAGTACCACCATAGATGTGATTGTATCATTAGAACAGAGGAGTTAACGTCTTTAGGATGGGCAGCAGATGGCTATAAATTTCACTGCAACAAACCCATCGCATAGAGATATAGATTCAGTCTCCTTTCTGTGTTCTCTTTTGCTTCTTGCAATTTATTCATGGTTTTATGGGAATAGCACTTAAAAAAATCTGTAATTACTAGCAAAACAAACTGGTGCACTGGGAGTTACAGTATATAGTCAAAGCTACCTGTTACTCTGGTGGCTGAAAGCGTTCTGCTGTATCTATACTAAATGTAGTGGTAGCCACATCACCCTCTTCTATTTCCACTTGGGTGGAAACCCTTTCCTTTCTGATAGACGACATCTGTAGTGTTGTTTCACATTTCAGATCTATCCTATCCTATCCTATCCTATCCTATCCTATCCTATCCTATCCTATCCTATCCTATCCTATCCTATCCTATCCTATCCTATCCTATCCTATCCTATCCTATCCTATCCTATCCTATCCTATCCTATCCTATCCTATCCTATCCTATCCTATCCTATCCTATCCTATCCTATCCTATCCTATCCTATCCTATCCTATCCTATCCTATCCTATCCTATCCTATCCTATCCTATCCTATCCTATCCTATCCCATCCCATCCCATCCCATCCCATCCCATCCCATCCCATCCCATCCCATCCCATCCCATCCCATCCCATCCCATCCCATCCTATTTTTGACAGATTCTTTTACCACACTTCAGTCTTCCTTAGCAACTCAGCAGCTATGAGTAGTCTTTTCCCTTCCCAGCACTGCAAATACAGATGAAGGATGCTCACTTCAGCTGGTGGTTTAATTTAGGTTATTAGGGATCTCTAGAGGTCTCTCAGTCCAACTCTTAGTGGGCCAAAGTGGAAAAGCGGGCTCAGGGCTTCTCTAATTGTGTTTTAGTAACTCCAGGTATGGAGACCACACAGACTTCCAAGGCTCCTTACAGCAATTTCCCCCCTGCTTCTTGTATTTAATTAAAAATTGTTGGATTCAAATTGTAGATCAAGTCTTCTGCACTCATTCAGCATCAACCACTGTTCTTCATACGAGAGCTGTTTTTTCCCATTTTTCGTGAGAGAGCAAAACTGTGCAACCACGTTTATCAAAAAAGTCTTTGGCTTCTGATGAAACTTTCTCTGTAAGAGTTGGTTGATTGTGAAGCTCTTTGGAAGGCTTTGAAAAGGTCATAGCCTCAATCCTCAGCTTTGAGGAGAATGTCAGAAGGCTTTAAAGGGTCATTTTATATCCAGCAAAACACCAGATGATACGGCTACATAGTTTTAACTTGTCTTGGGCAAATATTTTCTCTAAGCTGCAAAAATGTTGTATTTATACTTTTAATGTATGCTGTATTATTAAGCTCTGACATTAAACACCTTCATGCCAGTTTGGAGGCACTGAACTTTGCTAATCATACAGTAAAAGAAGGAAAAGGAATCCTGGTAGGTCTTACAGTACGTTTTTTTCCTTACTATTAATTCTAGAGGCCCCTTCCAACCTCAACTGTCTTTGATTCTATGACTGTGCTTAATATCAAACTGATTAAAAACTTTCAGTAGACGAAACTGTAGAACTGGAAGCTCATTGAATTTAAACTACAATAGTTTAAACTACCTGTTCTTCACCTAGTACAGGAGAAATCTTGGTGACCAAGACTCCCTGTTAAAATATTTTCTCCTTCTTTAACAGCAAAAGGAATGGTGTTGATGGTGCCAACAGAGAGAGACAGTTTTGATGAACAACCATGTAGTTGAAGCCTTATGAAGAAACCCCCAGAAAACCAACCAGAGACCTTCATCGAATAATGGCTTCTTCCATGGGTATGAAGATAGCATTGTCCTCAATAGAAGTGCATTGTCTCATGGCAATGACTCCACTGTTTTGCTGACATCTGAGGCCTTACAGGCAAGTTAAACATTTAGAAACAAAAGAAAAGTAGTGTTCGGAACACAGCAGGGCAAAATAAGTTTAAGTGTATTGAATGGCAAATTCCTAGAAAAATGAAGTATTGTTCAGCTTGAGACTACTTGAGCCTGCCAAGTAAATTCAACTGGGAAAATATGTTGAAGTTAAGATTAAGGGAAGAATCCAACAAGTCAGCATTTAGGGCACTCTAGTGTTTATTGCTTAACTCACTAGACTGTACAGGATATTGGCTTTCAGTACTCTTAAACTGTTCTGTTGAAATAGTTTCACTGACATTATTCATTATAAATGAACAGGCAGACTTCTGGGACCCGCTTCCCATCCCCGTGGCATTTTAGCTACTTCTGCCTTAAGTATAATCTGTTCTACTGTGTATGGACCCTTTGGGTTTGTCTGGATCCAGAGAATGAACCTTGTAGGCTTACAATGAGAGTTCTCACCTGAGATGTGGAATACTCAGTTTATTGTTTCTGCTCTGGTAAATATTTGATTGCCTAAGAAAAAATGGAAAGATTATAATCCCTTAAACTATCAAAGATGATGATTAGAACACTTGTGGAGGTGGAAGCTCTCCTCAGGCATTCAGGATTCAGTCTGCTCAGGCAGAGGAACTGTCGTAAGACTGGTATCTGTCTCATTTTAAAAAAATCCTTCAAGATGAGTCATGCTTTTTTCACCTCCCAATGTAAGTGAACTCTACAAGCAGGAAAAAAGAAATCTAGCAATAACTCCCACTCCTTTCTTCCTCCTCCTCATGCTAAATCCCCTCTCAAACTTTGGAGGAGCACTTCTGACTGGCCATTGGCTCTAAATCTTCCCAGCTGGTCTCCCAAAGACAAGTATGCAATTAGCCTTGGTCACCTAGGCTAATTGACCTTTAGCCTTTGTCTTTTCAGCTAATTACCAAGCCAGGCTAGCTGGCTGTTTCTCAAAGACTGGCATGGTGTTAAGATAATAGGGAGGCTTCAAGCTGAAACGCAAATGTGAAAAGACAGTTTTTCCCACTACCCCATTTTTAGCACATGTACCAGTTCCTTAGCAGATCACCCTGTCACAGAAATTGGTCCTGGGTCTATGTCCTGATGGTGTGAACTGCTGAGCTGGGGACAAAGACTATAACCTGACAATTCTGGCATTTCATTTCCTATTAATTCGGAAAATGAACTTTTCAGGATTTTTACCTCTCTCTAGACAACCAAAATATTGTGGTTTAGTTTTTTTTTTTAATTCAGATGAATTTTTTATTCATAAGAATGTTGTTTCATTGACGTAGATTTCTCCTTCTTCTGTTTTGCCTGGCAGGCAACTAAACTGGATATGGGTAAATCTCACAACCCTGTTCAATCGATACAGTGATAAAGATTAGGTATCAGCCATGTTCTTCATCCTAATGGCTCAGCTACCTGGAAAAAAATGTTGTTTTTTTTTTATTTTACCAGATATAAGGGTATAACCTTGTGCAGGAGAAAAGCCATCTCAGTCTTGCAAAAAACAGAGTTGTGTGAAGGTACCATTGGGATTTTTATCATTCTCATGAGGTGTTTTGCTGAGCTTGTCTTGAGTGCCACAAAAAACTAAAAGCAGAGAGTTATAGTCAGTTATAATCAGGATTGTTTACATCAACTTTATTAGAAAAAAACCAATTACTTCCCATTATTACAATTTTCTAAACACGAGCAGAGGTTTTGTCTTGCCTGGCTAATTTGGGTTGCTGCCGCTGTGCTTTGTGATGAATACATCCTCTGAATCTTAACAGCTTCAGATCGACTCTCCTAGCAGTCACTGGTAGAATAGTTAGAAGGGTTAGATGTATTAAATCTGAATCAGTAATTTCTCTTGATAAGAGAGGTAAACATGTATTACATCTTTATATTTTATAATGTTTGGCAGGATCATCTTATAGTGAAGATAGAGCACGTGTGGCACTTTTATTCTGTAGTGTTAAATAACATTCTATAAATCCCATTGCTGTAATTTTCACATATCTTTATTTTAGCCTGAGCTGTTACCATGATGAACTCCTGATCCTTAAATCCATTGAAACGAATGTTTAGATACCTGCATGATTGCAGTTTGAAACTAGCTTTCTATCTTAGAATTTTAAGAATATCTACTGACATGATACATAGTTTATTTGTACACTGAAATGTCTTGCTGACGTTTGAGTTAGCTAAAGCAGATCTAGTAGGAGATGATGTTCTAGAGATGGATATGTTCAGTTGCCAAGGTTATTTCATGAAAATATGTGTGTAGTTAGTGAAGTCCCTGTATATCTTAACTTACACAATAAATAAAAATATATGGGTGCAAAACTTGTCACATGGAAGAAAATCTTTATAATCCTCAGGCTTATGGTAATAAATTGAAACTGAAATATATATTATGCACAAATACAGAAGGAGTAGAAGCTGAGGTAACAATATTCATCTTTTTACGTAGGTGGCACAACAGGTCAGAAATAAATGAGTTTCTAGAAGCTGAAGTGATGATGTGATAATCTGAAGTTTGGAAATGGTCTTGTGACATTCAGAACTACAAATAATGAAGCTGGTGCTCTCTTCCCTCTCATTTTTTGAGTCACTGAAAGAGGCAGCAAGAGGAAGGACTAAAGCAATAGAAAAGTGACCGTTCTGGTTGTGCAAATGAGCACTTGCAATTAGTTGTTCAGCTGAAGGTAGTTTCTCACATGATCTCTGGAATCTTCACTGACGGTTATTTCTCTTCAAGCACAGAATAACTTGATAACAGAATGTGAATAATGCCTGAAAGGGAAATAAGTCTGTCTAGTTATTTCTTGCTGCTTACTCCTTAAAGATAACATTACCTTTACTAGCCTGTCTGACAAAATGCATGAACAGGAAATATATATGCTCATGAGCCCCTGTTTATAACGCTCTTTCCTGTGGTCTAAAGCAGTAAAGCAGTCCATTAAATAGCAGAGGAGGGACCACCTTCATCCTTTTCTGCTCCCTCTCCATTTCACTACACAGCTCTTTGAAGTGTTTACGAGTGTGGAAGCCAAAGCCTCACAGGCTGGAGTAGAACTTGGTTTTCTTCTGGGTAGTAAGAAATTTGGTTTTAAGAAATGTTATTTTTATTCTGATTTGGAACGGTTTGACCAAGTGTGAGTTCACAGAGTGTAGTGGTCTGCATAAAATAATGCAAGAATACAACTTGCCCTGAATGTGCAATAGAATTTTATATTTGCTACAGGTAAAGATAGTGCGGCAGAGCTTAATAATGTCAGGGTTTTGTGTTTTACCACTGCACGCTTTATCCACAGTTGTAACATCTCCAATATCAGGTAATATAGAAGAGATGTAAAAAGTTAGTGTTGTTCATAGATTGGATGTGTAAAAGAGAATGTGATGGGCATTAGGTACTCAGTGACTGCAGTGCAGTGGGAGCAGCACGGTGTGGCTCTCGGATTGAATGGTGTTTAGTGATTTCAAATCCAATACCAATTCCAGAGGAAAGGCAGAGGTCCACATGTGAGTTCTGATGGTAATATGGATGATGATTCTGTCAAGCCAAATGCACATACTGACCAATACAAATGAGTTACCAAAGCCTTGTGAATAATGTCCGGGTAATGAGCCATAAATCAAAGCGTAATCATCAATCCATCTGTAGAGGGAGACCTGGAATAGTTTCGTAGTAACCCTCACGTTGGTACAGATATTAATATGAAAAATAATGAGTCTGCCAACTTTAAGCAGAGGTTTGCTTTGGGTAAACACTGTTAAAATTTGGGCAGCCTGGTAAAGCCATCTGACAAATTCATTTGTCATATGAATAATATTTTATGCAGGGCATTAGAACAACTCTGAGTCCCTTATCAGGGATAGCAGGTCAGTGTGCCGAGTACTCTCTAACAAGGATCTTGCTCAATTGCCATTTTATTCCTATAATTATTATCTATTAATTGAATGAATGCAGTATTCTGGTAGCTTTGTCAAAGACATGGATGGCTTTGTTCTTGCTGTAGAAACAAATGGGATAAAAAGGTGATCTCTCTATCAGGGGGTTTGCAGTTTAAATCCAACCAACAAGGCAATGGACAGTCAGACGAACTGAAAAGTACATGAAATAATGAGGCACTTTTGGCCTGTGAGATAAGCAGTGGTCTCAGAACACTTGCAAACTAATCATTGTCAGGTTTTTTTCTCAGCATCATAGAAAAGAAGAACGTTAAAGGGGGCTTGAAGGGGGATAACGCTTTACTTGGGTGGATGTTTGTGGAAGCTCCTCTCACTTGTGATAGAACGGGAAGGTGCTTGTGGATATTTTTTAGTTTTTCTTCTTAAGGAATCAAGTCTCACAATGTCTCACCCTGAGAGTCGGGCAGAGGTAAGGAAGATTGCCTATCAGTCAGCTAACTTGAACTAAATTTAGTAAAATAATGAGATTCTAAAACAGACCAAGTTTCAAAGATGTCATGAATGTAGGCAGGGAGTAGTCAAGAAGCTTGTTTAATGCCATGATGGAGAGAAAGGCTGAAGCAGGCAGGACTTCAGACAAGGAAGCAAAGCTTCTGCTTTATTAAACACCAGGGAATCCAAGCACACAATTTAAATCTATAATAAACAGAGTTCCCTAGTTCCAGTGCTCATGCGATCACTTGTTATTAATTTTCCCAGTGGCAGTTATTCCAGTATAGTTTCATGGCTGTACAAGATGTGTTTCATCTACAGCCAAGCTGTGAAAACCTGAACTTTCTGTTTATCCCTTATTTTTTTGTATCACACAGACAAAAATACATTTTCTCTAAAGTCAATTTTGCCATAAGGTAAAAGTTCCTTTTTTCCCGCTTCCTCCTATCTTATTTTCCCCAAACTGTAATTTTGTCTGTGCAAGATAAGAGGTAGTGATAAAATACTCCGATGACAATCACATCCTTGTGTTTTAGTGCTTGGATCTGGGCTGTCATCTCTGACATCCTTTCTAGTCCAGTGCCTAGTGGCCATGGAGCAGCTGCACAGAGGTCAACTGTCCTTCCTTACCTCCTTCCCAAGATTTTCAGTGGCTTCCAGGGTTAGATTCCCAGAGAGTGTGCCTAAGTGTAAATAAAATATTCTGAAATCTCTTTCTGATAGTTCCTGCACTAGAGAGACAACTGTCAAGCAGATATTCCATACAGTGAGTCCTACTCACTCCAAGTCTTTCTTGCTCTCATACCCTGAAGTAGCCTTATTGACTCAAACAACTTGGAATGTAAACCCAGAAACCTAATGAAAAGCAAAACTGAAAGCAAACACAACTGTTAGATTTTTGAAATTTAACTTTCCTGTTTGTTCCAAATTGTTCTGAACGGGCAATCTTCTGAAAAATAAGAGCTGTTAATATTTTGTTTTAGAATACCTATTGTTATCCTTCCACATGCACTTTTATTATGAAAAAAAAGATTCCTTTTGCTTGTGAAGTTACTACATTGAAAAAAATTACCAACTAAGCACTGTAATTACTTTAGGAGAGCACCAAATAGGACAGCTTCACGTTATTTAGAGAATTTGATTACTGTTACTCATGATTTCAAAATGTGGTAATCTAAGCGTTGCTATAACTTGAGTGCTCAGCCGTTCTCAGCAGTCAATTATACAAACAGATGGAATGTCAAATTGAAACATTCCAGATTTAGATCTCCTGAAGCTCCAAATCACTGCCCTTTGTTACAGACACTCTGTAAACCTACGTGTGAGCTAGTACATAATATCACAGTTTTGAGTAAACTGTCAAGTTCCTGCGTTGTCTCTAAATTTAAGGGAAGACCACTTGATCTCTCTGCAACCATAGGACTTCATAAGAAAAATGGTCTTGCAGTACTTCTTTTGTCTTCTGGAGAAAAACACAAATTTAGCTAATAAAATCTATTCTCACAAAACCCATCCTCATACAGACCTCCTGAGGAAAATGTGAATTAGCAACATGGCAATAAAATAAATGGTTGCATATCAAAACATTGCAAGGACTCATGCAGCTGGGAGTCTGGTAAAACACTACAATTCACAAATCTGAACAAAAATCTTTGGTGCTACAGCAATTTATAGCTAAGATGCAGATGCATCTTTTTCAGAACAGCCCAGTATTCCTAGTAGGGCAATGTAGTGAAATATGCACATTCACAAGTATAGATAGTATCTATATACATTAAGAAAGAGCAAACAACATTTTATTATTCATCTGTCATTATAAAAACGATTCCACATTTGCTGTGAAAAATGTTCATGTCAGTACATGAATGTATTCAGCTTCTTGGAGTCAGATTTCTATACTTCCTTGCTTTCCTAATGGATTGGGGCAGTGGATTTCATCCAAAGACTCACAGAATCAGTCTAACTTTTGCTTATCATTTGTAACTGTGGGTCTTGGACTCTTTTTGAATATTTAAAACAGAAGGTATTGTGAGATGGGGCCCCAAGCCTCATCTACCTGTAGTACATCTTGTTTGTGTGAGACCAGGTAGGATATTTCAAATACCAACAACCAGCCAGACAAGACAGATAAATATATTTTAACTAGATTATTTTTTTTTTATTTCACTTGGAGGCCAAGGGAAGATATGTATATAGTTCATTCAGCTTCCCTTTCGTGATGACAGATACATGGAATTGCGGCTGTAGGACAGAGCTACTTATGCTAAAACTGTCTTTTGTCCGATGTAAACTGTGGTACCTGCAGTTCCTAGCATATCATTTAAATGGGATGTTGCTGCCTACCTACTGAAGCTTCAGACCAATTCAGATTGTTGAATAAATACCCAGAAAAGCTGTATAAGCTCTCAAGTGTAATGCACACTTGACCTCTTTGTCTCCAGAAATGAATTATATCGAGTTTAGGTTTCTATGTCCCATTTTTTCTTACATCTAATTTACCAGCTTGAGCTTTAACTTCTTAACTTCAGTAGTGCACAACAGATTGGGAGAGGATTTCTGTACAGGCTGTGTGGATGGGTGGTGATCAGATATTCTCAAGGTCAGACAATAGAATAACAAATCAGCAATATCCATATTTTATGGAGAAGTAGTGAAACACTGCTGCTAGAATGCTGAGGGACTTACATGGTAGTTGCAGAAGTTTTAGTCTGTTCTGCTCTTTGGAGTGAAAATTCCATGTCGTTTTTATTTTTACAGTATGCATAGAGTGCCTTGAGGTTATGTATTTCTAGTCCTCCAAAGGAGAGGAAGGTGGGGCAAACTGCACTTGCCTTTGTTGAATGCTGCAAGGTCCCGTCAGCCCATCGATGAGGGCTCCTTGCCCAGCAGCCCTGTCCCCACCATACTGCCCTCACCTTCCCGTGTGGTTCTGCTCACAAACAGGTAGAGGATGCATGGAGGTGCCCCATTGCTCCAGATGAAGATGTTAAACAATATCAGACCATCGCGGACACCACTGCTGGGCTTCAACCCATTGACTGCTCTGCCTTGAGCCTAGTGATCCAGGCAGGTTTTAGAGCCGCAGTGGTCCAATCCACCCATCCAGTCCATATCACCCCAACGAGGATACCAGCCAGCGATAGGGAGGAAGGGTGCATGAGTGGCACTGGTGGCGTTTGCACTGAGAGGACGGGGCCCAGCTCAGATATGGAGTGGTTGATGCAAGGCGGATACTCGGTGACTGAGGGCAGGAGAGCGGTTTGATAGGCATGAGCCTATCAGCTGAGCCTAAGGGCCTTTTTTAAATCCGAAGACAGTGCTTGTAAATACAGATGTAAATCAGAAGAGGGATAGAAGTTAAAGATCAAAGCAAAGAGCAGGGAATGAGGGAGTATGAGAAGATACGAACAGGATGGAAAACAAGTTAAAATGAATAGATATCAAGGAGTTAGACAGCTGCGGTCTATGATAAATAAACAAGGTTCAAGACATTGAAATTGAGAAATCATTAATTCCAAATTTCCTCTATGTAATGCAAATATGCAGAGACCTGTGTGCAAGACATTTTGCTATCAAGTTGCCTCTTAGGAATGAGTATCTGAAACTGGATGGGATTTATCTACCAAAAGTTCAGATGCTGTGTGGCATATTAGGTGAATTAATATGCACAACATTGCATTTTCTCTTCCAAATTAATAAACAGCACGTTCATTTCTTTTTTACTAATTGAATGTTTAACTTGTTTGTCTAAGGCCAGTGATGGGTCAATAAGATGTTGGGAATAGATATTGCTTGTTTTCTCCAGAGCCCTGGACCATTGCTGTGTTTCTTATTTCCTCCAGCCTGTCTCATTGTGATACTATTTTGCAGACAGATGAAAGAGTTTCTTTCATTATTAAAACAAAAGGGCAAGTAAAAGAGTTAGGAAAGTGATAATTATATACAAACCTTTTCCCCAAGGGCAAAAGAAAAAAAAAATCAATGTATTGCAGTTCTTTTCAATATAATTAGTGACTTAATGATGAGAAAATTAGTTCAAGTATTTGCTTTTCAGGACTTAGCAGTGGATGGAGTTTATAGCTAAAGGACACTTTATATCATTCTTATTGCTGGCTGGAGCATCTGAACAATGGGAAATGAAGAAACAGCTCAGAGCAGTTTAAAAAATTAGATTGTCTGAGACACATTTCTAGGCTACTTTATTTGAGTTGGTTCTCTTACTGGTGCTTGAATTTCTTGTTTTCTTAGGTTGAAAGTTCTTGAAGACCAACAGCAAAGCTGAGATTATAATGACTACTGTAGTAATTCAGGAGCTGCCTTTGCAATTTTAATGTGATTTTGGTGCTGAGGTTGGAGATTCTTATCACTTTACTTTAGACATGTAAAGGAGTCTTGTTTTCTTATGCACCATCGGTAGCAGAGAGAGAGAGAGAGAGAGAATCCCTTTGTGAGCAGAATATCAGTTTGGCTTACAGAATATGAATCAGGTTTACATCATTCTCTCTTTATTGACTTCTTCCAAGTGACAGGGGACAGGACAAGAGGGAATGGCCTCGAGCTCCACCAGGGGAGGTTTAGGCTGGACATTAGGAAAACATTTTTCACAGAAAGGGTCATTGGGCACTGGCAGAGGCTGCCCAGGGAGGGGGTTGAGTCACCTTCCCTGGAGGGGTTTAAGGCGCAGGGGAATGAGGTGCTAAGGGACATGTTTTAGTGATTGATAGGAATGGTTGGACTCAATGATCCGGTGGTTCTCTTCCAACCTGGTTATTCTATGATTCTATAAGTTCTGTGTAAATTGAGATCCATGTTTTCTGTTTGGGGGAGAAATTAATCCCCTTGCCTAACAGCAAGACAGACTCAGCTGCTTAGAGGGACTTTGGAAGAAATGAGATGGGAGTGACTTCAAAGTAGGGAAGTTCTTTTTAAGGGTATCAGTGAAAATCTCTCTTAAATACATTTCACGTGAAGGCACCTGGATTAACCACATGGTACCGAGAAAATATCTCATGTATAGTGAGCAGAGAGCTTGCCAAAGATTATTTTCTTATACCTACTAAGGCAGGGAGAAAAGCAGTCACGCTTCTCATTTCAGGACATGCCCTGGCTCAGCAGCCCTCTCACTTGCAGCCACGGAACCACCACTCAAAGGACAAGTTTCTAGCTGCATGCCAATAATTTTGCTTTACTCTTTCTTAGACATGCTTTGGAGTGTCTGTGATGCAGAGTAGACCTGATGGTGAGCAAACCTTTCTATTTGTTGGATAATCCTTTTTATGAGCTGCACAAAGAGGTCAAAATGAAATACTTGTTCTACATTTCTGTGGTATCGGACAAGGGCCCTTCTATGACCTGGATGGAAGGCTCTCTTTTGAGCCACCTGTGTTCACTATTGCTATCTGTACCTTGAGCATGGAGACTAAGCCACTATAAGCTAGCTTTGAATTATTAATCCTTTCCTATCCTCTTTCCTTTCTCAGCTGCTATCTGCTAATATTGTCTCTTGGCTTCCCGGCCAATATGTGAAGTTATGCTACCATATTGCTCGCTCCAGACTCTACCTTTTCTTTGCACTCCCTAATCCTTCCCAGCATTTATTTCATCAATTCTGTTTGGTCTTGCACAAATTTCCCCTCTTACCATTAGAAACTCATCCCTTCCTCTTCTTTTGCGAGAGGAGGAATCTTATTTTTATCCCTTTCTTGTTTTAGACATAATTTCATCAATCCCTTTAGAAAAGTTAGCATCTCTTAGGCCTGGGCAGATACTAAAGAATGAATAGTCATAGGCCAGGAAGGCATTGTCATTGTCACAGGAGGAGACATCATCAGGTACCCCTGCTCAAGGTATGTTTGAAGAGAATATGCACCTGGATATACTTATTCAGAGAAGGGAATTTCACCTGAAGTTTGGTAGGTGCCTAAAAGAGTGGAGGAAGGCAGTGGGCAATGGTGCTTAGAGCCCGGTGAAGGCATCTCATAACGCACAGGCAGAAAAGCAGTGCCATGCATTTCATGTAGAGAAGTGTCAGCGTGGTCTGGTGGCTGTTGACACTTGCAGTTGGTTCATCTGTACACGGTCAGCGTCTGGGCAGGTACTGTAGGTCAGTGAGAAGGGAACAGCACTTGGGGATGGGAAAGGGCAGAGTCCGGTCTGGGCTCTGACTCTGGCAGTCAAAGATCCATTTGTAAAATTTACTAATGCCAAATTCTTTCTATTGTTTCCTTTTTTCCCATCATGGTTACAGCTTCTGGAAGTGAAATGTGCTGAAACACAGAGGGCAATAATTTGAGAAAAGGTTCCTTTTAAAGGGTAATCTAGCAAAACATGAAAGCCAGAGAAGTTTATACTGGCTTAATGTACAAGATACGTACCATTACTTATGGGGCAAAATCCCCAAAAAGGTTCAGTGACATTTAAATAAACTAATAGATGAAGGGTCATTCCTCTGACTCAAAAGCAAATGAAAAGCACAGTGAGAGATGGACATTTTGTGCACTCTAGTATGAGTACAGGGAAGATATTTTGTTTAGATGGGAAGAAAAACCAGCAGAGAGTACATGAGCTAAACAGTGATTCTTTGGATGTTCCTTTCTAGTGGAAGCTGGATTTATGACTTAAATTAATTCATCTCATGAAGGCCAATGGTGATTGAGACTTCTTTGTATGTTTTGTAGTGTGTATACTAATGTAATTAAATGCTTAAAATTAAGAATAGATAAAAACTTGATCTGACAGTAGTAACTCCGTAAAGACAAATTGCAGCGCACATAGCCAGTGTATGACTCTGTGATTAATTTATACAGCCGTTCATAATGCACTAAATAGCAGCATGTCAATTATTATGGAAACAAATTGTGTTTATATTAGTATGTCTGAGGTGATCATTGATCCCAATTAGCATTATTTGAAGACTAATAGAGAGAATAATGAAGGAATAACATTCTGCCCTGCAGCTGTCCAACGCGTTTCGCAATAGAAAGTGAAACTGGCACATTTTGGGTTTTATTGATTTAATCGAAAAACAAACAAAAAAGCTGCCTCGCTTTTCATCAGTTAGATTTTCTTGTTCTTGTCACAAGCAAATAGCTTCTTTCATCACCACCGCCAACAACAACAACAACAAAGTCTCTTCAAGGGGCAGGGAACAGAAAGTGGAAAGGCAAATCTTTCTTATTCTGAAATAGAGTCATTAGCCGGGCTCTCACTGCTTCAGACGATGGAGATGGACTTCAGCGAAATTCTTCTTTGAAAACTAAAGGAATTTACTGACGAATGATTGATTATTAAAAACACACACATTCTTTTTCTTTGTCTATTATTTTCACTCTGATGTCCTGAAGTAGTAGAGTAAGGCTTGCTGCTTAGGATTTGATTTGCTCTTTTGTGATGCTAAGCTCCAGTTCTAGTAATTGCTGTGAGAAGTAAAGTTTGCAGGTATTTCTGATTCTGAAATAGCATTGGAATAAAGGTAGTGTTTTAAGAAATCTTGAATTATACCCTATATAATAAACAGAGGGAATGTATCCACCAAAATCAGGATTTGATAGATACATTAAACAGTAGACTAACCAGAGGGTGGGGGGTGGCTGTGGTATTCTCTCTTCTTTTTCAGTTTTTCATGGTTTCACTTGCTCATAGCAAGAAAACTGCAGCCTGCTTATTCCTGACAAACTAAACTAGAAAACTGAGCAATGATACTGTTGAATGCAGTGATATGTCTGTGATACCTGCAGAATATATCCAATGACAGGAATGTGTCATAGTTGTCTGAAAGAAATGAGGAGGCAGCTGCAGTTCTTCCAGCAGAGAGAAAAGAAGTGGTCAGAAAATATTGAGGAAAAAAATTAAGCAAATTCAATTGCATTTTAAAAATTGCTATTCCCCTACATGTGAGCTCCAATGGTCCTAATTGCTTAATGAAATGGGCACATTTGCATTTGAGTTTCGAGGAGAGGCTTCAAAACTGCATCAAAATTTAATTTAACAGCTTGTTAATGTCAACCGCAGCTTAACACTGAGGCATTTTGTAAGGTAACTTTAATTAGTGAGCACATGAACCAAGCTATGATACAGTGTCTCCAGGACCATCAGTGGGGAAGACTTTGATCTCAAGAGATCTATAATGTTAGATCAGTCAGAAAACTAGAAAATACCTATCTCGAGGCTTGGCAATATATGGACTGGAAAACACTAACTGACCTGTTTTAGGATGGCCTCATGCCACCTTCCAGTTCTGGATGTGCAATTGTATGTTCACAAAGTACTTGCAGTAATGAGTCACTAAGAAACACGATTATGATGATCAGGTGATTAAACCATAAATATTATTCTTGGCTTATGGTAAATAACATCTGTGAGATGAGATGTCTTTCAAAATCAGGCCTAGTTACTTACAATATTGCCAGCTCTCTGAAGCGCTTCTCGTTTCCTACGGAGGCGAACTATTGTGTTTTTTAGGCTTGTCTTTAATGTTTTCATTTATTTTTTCCATAATAAAACATCGAGTTGGTTAAGAACTTGCTAGGGAGCTGTGCTTCACTTAATTTTCTTCTGGTGGCAGTTCTTTGCTCTTCCTCTCGTTGCCTTGATAAAGGCTCTTGAGCAACCCACAGCCTGACTCCAGGGATAAGCAAGAATGGAAGAGACACATTCTTTTGCAGACTGTAATTTCTTGAAATAATTATCATGACTTGGCTGATTCTAGTTAAGTTTGCCCTGATATTTGGAGAACACAGCATGGGAATTAAAACACAAGGGGATTTTCCTTTTCCCTTAATTTGCACAGTAGACCTGTGGGTGGGACATCAAAACTGTTTTCAGAGACCCACTTTCTTACTGTTGAAGTTCTTAATTTGGGAGCAGAAATCCCTTTTTGAGGTGCCTTTGTTTTTAAGTAGTTCTTTAATTGTGGACTGCCAAGAACTGTTCTGAGACTTCACGGTTTGATCTGCTTGAGCCCAGCTGAAAAGATGTGATAAATGCAACCTGTTTAACACCACAATAAAACATGGAAAGCTATAGAGGAAGAATAACTGAAATGATAGGCTATAATCAAAGGCGAAGGGAAATGTGGTGCCACACAAATACCTCTGAGAAATTCATTAAACAAACTCAAGCTCTTGTGTAATTAGATGACAAGATTTATTTTAAAGTATGAGGTATGAGTGTGACAGCACTATAATTTATCTTAAATAATGTCTTCACACCCAAGAAGACACGGTCTTCAGAGTCCTGTCCTCCTATGCATTTCTTAAAAATAAAATCAAATATTTTTTACACCTAAATTGAGTATGGAAACTGAAATAAAGCTTGCTAAAGGCAGGTTTGAAATTTTCTTTTAAGATTAAAGAGATTACTTGATTTAGTGAGGTAATTACTCATGCTTTGCTATTTGATTTCCTCTAAAATAATCTTGTTGACAGCTCCTGTTTTATTTTTTCCATGCAAAGGGATGTCTACACACAGTGCTAGTTTGAACACTTTTGGACAGGGAATCAGTGTCTGCTTCTCCCTTCACTTCTCGTGTAACCCATTGTTGTCCAGAACAAAGAGTGCAGAGTGAACGATCTCTTCTTTGCACTGGACAATTAAAGGGAAGAGATTTAGAAGTAGTATTGCAGGTACCCTTCTCATTTTCCCTGTTGTGAAGGGGGCATGTGGAATATCAAAGGTGCCATTAGATCTGGTGGTCCTAAACTCTGCCATGCTATTAACAGTATTATTGTAATTCTGTGAAGGCTAGATATTAAGATCTGTGTTTACCACATCAGTTCATTTGCCATGCTTGTTTCAAATTTGTTTTCTAGGAATATTTTGTAATAGCAGTGTCCCAATATGCTCTGGCACTTGCCTGAGCACAAATGCAAATGCTGTAATGCATAGCTGGCTTGAGCTCTCGCTGCTTGCGGTGTCTGTGGCAGAGGACCAGGAGTGAGATGTCTGTGTCTTATTGTATATTGTTGCACTGATGCTTTAGAGTGACTGACTCTGCGAACAATTCAGGGAACATACCCAGGCAGATGGATTTTTGTTTCCATGGCTCTAAATTGCTTTCTGCAAATATTTGTGCCAGTCTGTTGAATGCTCATGGCAAGGTGAGTCCGTGTGACCACAGCAAATGTCTATAAATATCAGAGTGAATATTTATGGTAACTTTTTGCTGCATTCATGCGGCCTAATTATAACATATGCCTACATTATTCATGACATTTTGAGCTCTTTGGGTTTATTTCCTATTGTTTCTGAATTCTAGTACATTTTAAGCAAAAATAGTTGCTGGCAGCATAAAACTCCTGTGTTTTCAGTGATCTGTCTGCCATTTGGAATAGTTTGTTTAGATGTCAAGTCAGAGACCCCTTCTTTATGTTGCCAGCTATTTTTCTTCTGTAAGCTGTGATGGGCTTTTCCTTTCTTGTACTCTAAGTTCTTTCATTCTTGCCACAGGCTCTTTTAAAAACTCTGCATCCATCACTGATATGTCACTAGGAATTTGAAACTTCATTGAAAGGGAAGATAATCAGCCTCATGTTATTTGCTTATATTTTTGGTGTGCTCTATCCTAACTAGATAGAGCTATTCTGAACCAGTGGTGATCCCAAAGGAAATCAGCTGATTCTTTATGGTGACATAGCTCGGTAGCCTTCCCGACAAAATAAAGCATCACTGCTCTGGAGCTTAGCTCTCTGGAGGTAGTGCTCATACTTGCAAAACTAGAGCTGTTATATATTCATGAAGCTTTGAATTCATTAACTGTGAATCTGTTGTCTTGTCAAGTCCCTACTAAGAAATGTTAAAATTCAGCCAGATGTCTGGTGTTATCTCCCCCTTAAAAAAAGTTTTCAGAGAAAATCTTTAATCTGTGAAGTTGATAGTCAGTGAAGTTCAGTACTTTTAAAGTCCGTTCAGCTACCTGGCACTTCTCATGGCTTTGAACATAATTATTGTGACTCGGTCAGAATTTTTCAGTCAGCAAGTTCTTCCTCAGAATATGATTAGAAGGATGGCTGTCACAGTTTATTGGTTGAAACTATGAATATATGACACATTTGCTAGAGCTCTGAAGCTGCTATTCTGTCACTTTTGGTAGTGGAGTGATACGACTTCTGGTAGCAGATTTTATGGTTGTTCTTAGCAGAACATCAGGACTCAGAATTTCTGACTGCAGTTCCTTGTTCCGGATGGAAATACGTATGGATAGATCTTGTTGTCCTTTTTCTGAAAACATACAGCTGAAGGATAAGATCGGAATAATGGTTGCCCCTGGCTCTTGGTCCTAAGGGTGCTAGTCCAGGAGCTTGGGAGCCTGATACTGGTTTTACAGAAGGAATTTTGTGTGCTGAAGAGCCTTGTTTTCATGTTGAATTTACTGTTTTGTGACAGTGAACCCAGCAGCTCAAGTTAGGAGCATCAGATTTCCTTCTCCTCAGCAATAAGCCCCAAAGCCTTGGATTTCCACCAGTTTGCTCAGAGCTTCTTGCACCCATGTGTGTTTGTAGTCCTTGGATCTGCTGGTCATTCAACTCATTTAAGGCTGAAAGAGGGGAGATTTAGATTAGATGTTGTGAAGAAAGTGTTTCCTGTGAGGTTGGGGAGGCCCTGGCCCAGGTCGCCCAGAGAACTTGTGGCTGCCCCATCCCTGGAGGTGTTCAAGGCCAGGCTGGATGAGGCTTTGAGCTCCTGATCCAGTGGGAGGTGTCCCAGCCCATGGCAGGGGATTTGGAACTACGTGATCTATAGCGTCCCTTCTGACCCAAACCACTCCATGATTCTGTGATTCTATCTGGACGGGCGCACACTCTCCTGGGTGAAAAACTGGTTGAATGACCAGGCCCAGAGGGTGGTGGGAAATGGAGTTAAATCCAGCTGGAGGCCAGTTACAAGTGGGGTTCCCCAGGGCTCAGTCCCGGGCCCAGTCCCGTTTAATGTCTTTATCAACGACCTGGATGAAGGCATCGAGTGCTCCCTTAGCAAGTTTGCAGATGACACTAAGCTGGGTGGAAGTGTGGATCTGCTGGAGAGTCGGGAGGCTCCAAAGGGATCTGAACAGGCTGGACCGCTGGGCTGAGACCAACGGCAGGAGGTTTAACAAGGCCAAATGCCGTGTCCTGCACTTGGGGCACAACAACCCTAAGCAGCTACAGACTAGGAGAAACCTGTCTGGAAAGCTGCCTGGAGGAGAAGGACCTGGGGGGTGTTGGTTGACAACCGACTGAACATGAGCCAGCAGTGGCCCAGGTGGCCAAAAAGGCCAATGGCATCTTGGTTTGTATCAGAAACAGCGTGACCAGCAGGTCCAGGGAGGTTATTCTCCCCCTGTACTTGGCACTGGTGAGACCGCACCTCGAATCCTGTGTTCAGTTCTGGGCCCCTCACCACAAGAAGGATGTTGAGGCTCTGGAGCGAGTCCAGAGAAGAGCAACGAAGCTGGTGAAGGGGCTGGAGAACAAATCTTATGAGGAGCAGCTGAGAGAGCTGGGGTTGTTTAGCCTGGAGAAGAGGAGGCTGAGGGGAGACCTTATTACTCTCTACAACTACCTGAAGGGAGGTTGTGGAGAGGAGGGTGCTGGGCTCTTCTCCCAAGTGACAGGGCACAGGAGGAGAGGGAATGGCCTCAAGCTCCGCCAGGGGAGATTTAGTCTTGAGATTAGGAAAAAGTTCTTCACGGAGAGGGTGGTTAGGCATTGGAACAGTCTGCCCAGGGAGGTGGTTGAGTCACCGTCCCTGGAGGTGTTTAAGGTGAGGGTAGACGAGGTGCTTAGGAGCATGATTTAGGGATTAGTGGGAATGGTTGGACTCGACGATCCAGTGGGTCTCTTCCAACCTGGTCATTCTGTGATTCTGTGGTTCTGTGAAATGTTGGCATTTTCCTCTTGAAAAATAATCCTACTTACATCTGTATGGGCAATAACCAGCACTTTTCAGCTGCAGACTGGAAACTTCTGTATCACCAGTGCTGCAGAGGTCTCATAGCTCCTATCATGACACCTTCTTCGATTTTTCTTCTAATAGTACCTTTGTCTGAGGGGCAATAGCAGTTAAATGACTAGGAAACATTTCCGTAAGAAATCCTACTCCTCAAGAGCCTGTTGAGATGTTAATCTTAAGCCTGCTTCCTTATTTTGGACTCTAGGCAGACACTGTAAAAGCAGATTGGGATACCTTACTTCAAAAGACATTTTCAGCACCAGTGGTTGCTTATTGATTCAGCTGTTCATGAATCATTTAGAGATCCTCCTGCTGAACACATCTTTCAGACAGGATCCCTGATGTTACTAAACTCAGCTATACAAGCCCTCCCAGGCAATCCACCCCAACAATAGCTTGTTTGATCAAATGTCTGCTTTAGATTTTTTTTTTTACCATGAAACCTGTATGTGTTTTCAACAGAGTTTACGTAGAGAATCCTAGATTTGTAGTTTGATCTAAGTATACGTTGCATTCAGCTCTATTTGATTGAAAACAACAAAACAAAATCAACCAGTGTTTAAAAGAGTGAGGTAGTTTGTAAAAAAACCACCAACATAAACCCCTCGGAATTTGGAAAATGCAAGATATGGAACCTTAATTCAGTCACCTGTGCTTCTGAATTATGAAATACAAGGCTATATGATATGTAATCACAATGCCTACATGCAGGGGAAAGTTGCTGCTTATGCCTTAGCCCTTTCTCTCCTGGTTTCCGAATGCTTCTTCTTGCAGCATTAGCAGTTGACTCTTTCGGAAGCACGCTAGCTGCAATTCTCCCCAGACTCCTAAGTTCTCTAAATTTGGATAAATTTCCCAGCTTCTTCATACATTTACTTGATGTAAAACATTAGGCCACTGTCGTAAAACAGAAGGTACTAGAATTGCTCAATAAAATGTCAAAATTTACCATGGTAAGAACAATGTATTTTCCACATAGATTATTCTCTGAAAGAGCTGAATCATTTTTGCTGAAACTAAAAAAAAAAAAAAAGCCTGAGGCAGACATCAACCTGGAATGGAAAATGTGGAATGTGTCAGTCAGAGCAATTAAAGTGGAGAAACCTATGAGCAGCTAGTACAGAGTCTTCTGACAGAAAGTAGCTAGGCAGTCTTGGCTGAACATCAGTTAGCATCACTTACCTTTATATTGGTGTGATAATTGAGGTAGCCAGCAAAGAAATTGTTATAATTTAAGTAACACATACTAAAGCAAAGAAATTATCAGCAACTGTGATGTCCTGTCTACTTAGGGAATGGTTACCTAGTTCAAACTGATGGACACAGCGTTAGTTATTGCTGCAGTACGGACCTGGAGCCGCTCAGTGCAATAACGGATCTTACAGCTGATGCACACATGGAATGAAATACCATTGCACAGCCTTTTAGGACACCGTGATGTGTACTTGGGGTGAGGTGGGCATGGGTGGACAATAACAAAAGGGTAGATAAGGAGTGGGAATAGTAAGTTCTGGTGATGCGGAAAGTGTCGTGCTAATAACACTAGAAAAGAGTGTATGGGATATTAGTGGAAACCTAAAGAGTAGTGCTAACTAATTTTTGGATTAAAGAGAGCTTGAGCAGTCTATGAGGAGATACTTCTTATGTTCGATCTGCTAAACTACGCCACAGAAACAGATTCCTTCCTGTGAATGCATATAGGTGTCAAAAGACTTCAGGATATTACTCGGATGCCATTTCTGCATATACTGTCTTACAAATAATTATTTTGAAAAACAATTCTTTTGCATTTAGTTTTGCATTTGATAATGCAAACAGAGAAGGAAATTATCTGGAGAATTTAATTTTTTATCTATATAAATAGGTTAGAAGTACTAAAAAGCAATTAAAAGCTGTTACAGGGAAGCCTTATTAGGTGTACTGTCTAAACTCCCCAAGATGCTGAGCCCAAAATTATCATTGTCTCTACACGGTGCACCTCACTGTCAAAGAAAAACATGACTCTTACTCATACCTCTAATCATTTTCTGCTCTCTGAGGTGGAAACATGACAGGCCAGTAAGATTTTCAAAAAACATTTAGAAAATGAATATAATTGTGGGGAGCTGAAATAAATAAGGCCTTTTCTTCCCACTGCCTTCACAGAGACACTTCTCCCTGCTGTGTAATTACGTCTCTGCTTTGCACTACACTATGCATCGAAATAAACCTAGAGATTTAATAATCTAAAGGTGTTTCCTCTGCAAGATGTGATAAATGTTTTATGGCTGGGTACTTTTTAGCACCACAGTCTAAATTCTAGCATAGTTGTCAGTGTTAGATCTTTCTAAAATAGAAACAAAAGGGAATATTCTTTAAATAGTTTGCTAACTCAGGTTAATTATTAGGCTTTGGAATATCTTTTGTCATATAGAAGAGGCAACTTACCACCTTTGCCAACGCCGTAGCTGTTCCTGTCGAACCGTAGGTATTCTCCTGAGCAGCAACATTGTTAAGTTATATCTGTGCAAGGTGCTAAGTAGTGGTTTATATCATGCTAGCTCGCTTCTTTGGAAAACATAAATACAACCGAAAATGTCTTTGTCAATACCCATCTAGACAGATGCCATCTTTAGTTGGTTATATCTATGTGAAGGGCGTGTTGAGATGCTGCCAAATAGAAAAGTGATGTGAAGCAGAATGCAAATCCCAAATTCTCAGGCTGCAACCCAACGTGCTTATCAATTCTAATTATTACTTAACCAACCTTTAGATGTCTTTTTAAAATTCCTTATTATCATATAAATCTAGTAAATCCACATTGAAGAGAAGGAGAAAATTGAAAGGACCAGTCTTTAAAACCAACAAATGAAAACCAAGAAGAAATTCGTGCAACATGTTTTTAAGGGAACATTCATAAATCTTGTCTTTAAGAAGATTCACTGATCAGGCTTAACTTGTAATTCATAGAATCATAGGATCATTAAGGTTGGAAAAGACCCTTCAGCACATTCAGTCCAACATTCAGACCCACAGCACTGTGCCTGCTGAACCATGTCCTGAAATACAAGCTTATTCCTTTTTTATTCCTTTCCCCCCCCCTACTCTTCATGTCTCACAACTTGGACCATCCTAAGTGAAAAGATTTCAGAGTCTAGAAATGCCAGTATAAATAGAATCGTGTGACCTCCTTCCAGCTCCATAATAATGTTATCCCAGTGCTTTAAATAATCAGTTTCCTTCCTTTGTATCTACACTTGGTAGAGAGCTGAAGATTCTGTCTTGTTTCTCTGTAGCCATCACCTGACTAGAACATTTATTCTTAAGCATCCAGACACGTCTGTATCTCTTGATGAATGCCCAGAGCTGGAGCCTGTCCCTGACCTACCATAAGGGCTGGGTAAAACTGACTTCAGGATTCAGTGCCAAAGGGTTTTTGGGTTGGTTTATTTGCTTTGTTTCCTCCTGTGAAGTATATATAAGGCTTAGTTTTCGATTCAGGATTACGTTTCTCAAAAGTGTAGCTTCTGAGAGTTTTTATGCTGTATATAGAAGATTTAAAATGCATTTCTTTTGTTTTGAGCCTGTGATTTGCGAATGGGTCTAACAATTTGACAACTAGGTCATCAAACTGCATTTTTTGAGGCTATAAAAGTGAACCAGACACCAGTCTAAAACACAATTCAGCATTTTATCTTTGTAGAATATTTTGTCCTCAACAGTTTATTTTGCTAGTTCCTATTGTGTTTAGTTGCAATGTATTTATGAACCTTTATTTGCAGCAAGCTATTTTAACGTGATGTGCCAGAATGGGTAAATCTGAGGCTATACAGGATAATGACAGTGTCGTTTTAAAGGCGCTCTAAATGATATGGAAGATAACTTGAACAGATATTAGTTTCCCACTGTGCTCAGTTGTTACACAGTAGCTAATTAAAAGGCAGTTGACAAGCACATAAGACAAGCGATGCTTGTTGGAGTCCTTAGCAAGCTGAAAAATAATCTAATAACCCTAGAATTAATTTAGACTCAAATGTTTTCATTGCACATGGCTAATAGGCTGATGGTTGAACTGGTGTGCTCAGACACTTTTCTACATGAAGTAGTACATGACCAGTTTAACTTTTCTCTTATGTAATAAAATTATACAAATCTAAATTATACACACGTTCCCAAGTTCCTAGACTTCATTAAATACTAGGGGATTAAAAACTTGTATAAATTAATCAATGTGCTATAATCCTAAAAATTATAAAATGAGCCCTTGAGGAAGTAATGTAATACTAGCTTTTTAATTAGTGTGACACTAGAGATTCATTGTTCTATAGTGTAAGTCATATGTTTATGAATTATATTCTAATTTTAAAAGAGAAAAAACCCACAGCGGTTTTACTGTCTGCAAGTAGGTGGTAGGTGCTTAGGGATTTTAGTCCTGTAAACACATCTTCCTCTTCTGCTCGCACAGCTAAACCTGCACTAGCAAGTATAGTACTGTCTGTATTTTCATCTTTAAAAGAGGTATCTTATGATTCCTGGGACTATTTTATCAAGATCTCCATGAATAATGCTCTGGAAGCCAGAAACCCTACTGAGAGCAATGAAATGCTGGCGGTGTGTAGAATATCAGGTGCGATTTTAGGATGAAAACATCATTTTTTTTTAGAGTAAGGTGGGAGCCACTACTAGGTGCAGTCAGACTTCAGAAGTGCTTGCTATGTCATACCATGTGCTTACAGGACACAAACACTTTCTTGTATAAAAATACCTTCATTCATATTCTCAGTTCATCTTCATCATCATACCGGCTCTTGTCATGGTCATTGTTACGGGAATAAAAAGTGCTCCCTCCTATTACACCTGGCTGATAGTGCTGAACATCAGTGAATGACTCACATTTTTGATTCTGTCATACCTTAACTGTCGTTAAAACAGGTGACAAAATTTGGTAAGGTATGATCCGAAGGCTGGAGCATCTCTCATTGGAGGACAGGGTGAGCTGGGGTTGTTCAGCCTGGAGAAGAGAAGGCTCTGGGAAGAGCTTAAAGCAGCTTCCAGCACTGAAAGGGGCTCCAGGAAAGCTGGGGAGGAGCTCTGGATCAGGGAGTGCAGGGAAAGGACAAGGGGAAACGGTTTCAAGCTGAAAGAGGGGAGATTGAGATTAGATATGAGGATTAAATTGTCTGCTGTGAGGGTGAGGAGGCCCTGGCCCAGGTTGCCCAGGGAAGCTGTGGCTGCCCCATCCCTGGAGGTGTTCAAGTCCAGGTTGGATGGGGCTTGGAGATGGGAGATGTCCCTGCCCGTGGCAGGGGGTGGGACTGGATGGGCTTTGAGGTCCCTTCCAACCCAACCCATTCCACGATTCTCTAATGATTCTGTGATTCTGTGAGGTTAAGGAAGTGGCAGTACTTTGAGGGGAGGACATATACTGTTTCAAATTCTAATGGAAACATCCCCAACACTTTTATGTTAGGAGCAAGATGGCTAGAACTGTTGGAATGAACTAGCACGTCAAGGAGCTACTCCATAATCATGAAAGACATATTTCCTCCTTATAAATGCATTTTGGTCAGGCACTGGTCTTAATATAATGTGGAAGCTCTTTAGCGCTTGTAATTCTACCTATTTGGACTAGAGCAATGGGATTGAGGAATTTCTGTTCCTTGGCGACAGTCACTGTCAGAAGCAGTCAGAGGTACAACTTCAGAAAACACCGTCCATGGGCAATGGTACCATTCTGCACTTCTCCCTTATGACTGCCATTTCATTAAATGCATCGTTTACTAATTTAACAGATTTTCATGGAAATAAAATGAAAAAATGGTGGAAAGATCCATGAAGTGTCATTATAAACAAGATAGTTCATTGGATCTTTAAATACTTCATCATTTAGACTGAGGAGAAATCAGGAATTGTACAGAGGTGCAGTGTCCAGTCTGGGATCTGGCTCACCATGGTAGTATTGTCCCTTTTCACTATAGGCAGATTAAATAGCTGTGAAGCAACTCTGACCCTTTCACGATCCAGCCACAGTCAAGCCAGTTTATCGACATTACAGTATCTGTAAAATTGACTTACCTTTTCTTTTCTAAACACTATTTTTCATGAATTATCTGCCCCATCTGCTTCAAGATGCATTGGCCTGAAACGCAGAACACAAGTTAGTAGCCTAGAAGCAATGTTTCACGTTCATGTGAAAAACACTGTAGTAATTTTACAGCACAGAAAACCAAAAAAAAAACCAACGTAATTTAGGTTTCCTTCAAGTGTTCTTCTAGCAATCATCTCATAATAAGAGGTGCATTTTTATACTAAAAATCTAGTTCTATGGTTCAAAACTTCATGTTGGCTTTATCCCCTGAAGTATTTAAACATATAAGAGATCTAAAATGAAAATTGGCCTCTGCGATTAAAAGTATAACAAACACTAGATTCTGCTTGGTTTTTTTTCCCTGAAAATCCTATTGAAAAGGAAAGAATGTTGCAATATCTGTCATTCAAAACACAATGTAATTCTTGAAATTTGGTGGAATCAGAAATTATCTTGTAGTAAACATTTCCCACAACTATGAACCTGCCTTTATTAGTGCATAAAGGTTATTTACAGTAAATAGTAGCAGAAGACATAACGACAGAATTCTTGGATATCCTGGGGATAGTTTGCTTACACAGAATTATTTTAATACTCTAACAGGAAGCGAGAAAGGAAGGAAGAAAAAGACAAATGCTTCTTTATTATTGAAGCATGACTCCACTGCCTAGATGGAGGATGTAATTGGGCAAATCCACAGTTAGCATCATTGTAAATGGGCTTATTTATATCAGCTGAGGGTTGGTACAATAAATAATACATATAAAAGACTCAGATACTGTTGGACTCTTCAAATTTCATTGATCTTTTTCTCTTTAGATTTCTGGAAAATACAGAGCAGAAACAAAAGAGCCACAGTCTTTGTTGCTGTGATATTATACATAGGAAACTTGTCTCTCATCCAGCATCTCCGCAGGAATTTTATGAAAAAATGCTCGAATCTCTGATCTTCCCTGTTCATTTTCAGGAGAACAGACAATGTTGGGGAAATTTGCCAAAGACAGAGTTCGCATTTCCTCTTTTTTTGTTGTTTTATTTTGTTTTACCCTTTGAAAGAAGGGGCACTCTCAGGCAGTGTTCCCTGTCCAACATGGTTAAATCACACTGCTAAATACAGCTTGTGTGAATCTCCAGCACTGCACGGATCGTGCCGTGCACAGTGCCCAAGGCACTTGCTCGGCTTGTAAATTAAATTCTCCAAACCAGGTTAAAGTAAATTTACAAACTGGAATTCACACAACATCAAAGTGTATGATTTAGACAACACCATTCTCTAAACAATTATAAAGAATAATGTGAGATAGATGTGCTGAAGAAGGATTCTCTTACTTCAGCAGTTCCCACATTGCTCAGAAAACATTAACAGACGTACAAGTAACATTCAGTAGGTGTAACTTAGTCATCTAGGGACAGAATACAGTGCATTTGGTTCATCTTGAGGTTAAGTGGAAAGTCTGGACTTTAGATTTAGATTAACAAAAAAAAGTGAAGTCTACATTGAAACTGGAGAAGATCTTTCTGTAACAGTATTTCAAAATCTCTCTCCCCATAACTTTGTCACATAGCAGTTTTCTGTTTACATCACTGATGCTGTTCAAGACATTTAAAAGTTTTGTTTATTTTTTTGATTGGCCACGTCTTTTTTTAAAATAACCTTTGGAAAAATCAAAGTGGTGTTACGTTTTCATAAGAACAACAGTAAAATTTGCTGCTCTTCTTTTATCCTGTAGTCATAGAAAGATTATAGAATGGGTTGGGTTGGAAGGGACCTTAAAGCCCATCCAGTTCCAGCCCCTACCCTGGGCAGGGACACCTCCCACTGGATCAGGGTCTCCAAGCCCCATCCAACTGGCCCTGAACACCTCCAGGGATGGGGCAGCCACCACTGCTCTGGGCAGTCTGTGTAAGTGCCTTACCACCCTCACAGAAAAACATTTTGTTTGTGTAATCTAATCTAAATCTCCCTTCTTTTAGCTTGAAACTATTCTTCTTCATCCTACCCCTGAACTCCCTGACCAAGAGCCCCTCCTCAGCTTTCCTGGAGTCCCTGTCAGCACTGGAAGGTGCTTTAAGGTCTCCCCAGAGCTTTCTCTTCTCCAGGCTGAACAACTCCAACTCTTTCAGCCTGTCCTTTTATGGGAAGTGCTCCTGCCCTTGGATCATCTTCCTGGACCATCTTTGGACTCACGGTAAAGGTCTTTGAACAAGTTTTGGCTGTAGCAATGTCCTCTTCCTGCTGTGGGAAATCCAAGTAGGTGAAGTACATCGAGGAATCATTGTTAGGTAAGCTTTGTGGGTAAATGAAGACCTTCCATTCCTGCTGCAGCTAAGCTGTCAGCTAGGGCAGCATGTGGTAAAGTTTTGTTGTTGGCATACTTCAAAAACCTGCTTGTTCATACCTACCATTTCGTGAATAACCTGACTCACTGGCGATCTTCCAAGCCAATAATGCTGACCAAATTACTCTGAACATGCAGATGGTAACATAAGGGCACCAGGTGTTGTTTTATTGTAATAAAGATGCGCAAACCTTTGCATCTCACCAAGTTATTTATCCACATAAATCATCAGCATGCTCAGCTTCATACACTGCTTTAGTAAATTTTGAATAAGAGGCATCAGCTGTTTTCAGAATGTGCCCTTCTGTATATGCCACAGATATTTTGCTTTGGGCTTATCTTCCACACTATGACCCAGAGAGGCATTCAGTGGCTCTTCTTTCTGGTTTAAATGATCGCTGAGCGATCGGAAGCCCAGATGTTCTGTGGCTTAATTGCTAAGTGTTAGCCTATAAAAGAAAGCAGGCAGTTAGTATCTGAAGGGAAGATTTTACTACATATAAATGTTATTTGGTACATTAAATGGTATTATTTACATCCAATTTCTCTCTCCAAGGTGGCAACCTGAGGCAGTAAGTTACCACGATCAAAACCCAGCATTTAGTTTCCCACAAATCTATATCTGCCTTTACAGATACAGAGAAACAAACCAAGCAAGGTTGGTGTGAAAATAACTGCTCTAAAGCAGTGTATCCCAGCTTAGAATAAAATTTATTAATCTAAATCAGAACCATTAGAAACTATGCATTTTTACCTACAAGAAATAAGTCTGTTTGTGTGGTTAACATAGAGTTCTGGAGTCCTGGAACTGATGAATTCTTCCAAGGCATTTTGAGCTGCTGATCGCTTGTGGAAAGCCTTCTCTTGCACGAAGTTGTCGAGATGCTTGAAAATGCAATTGGTGAGAGAGGGGTCCGGCGAGTAAGCTGGGTGACGTAGAGTTTTGCAGCCCAGTTTGTGCAGCTTCTGTAGAGTCATTTGTGAGCTAAGTAGTTGGATGTTGTTATGGAGAAGAATTGGTCCTTTCCAGTTAACTGATGTAGGACATAAAAACTGCAGTTCTTGGTGCATTTTGGCAGTTTCCTGGCAATACTTCTCTGCTGTGATGGTTTCACCAGGATTCAAGAAGCTGTAGTGAATGGTTCCACTCCCCAGCCACCAAATAATGACCATCACCTTTCTTTGAAGGTTTGGATAAGAGTTTTAGTGCCTTACTTCAGTCCAGCCACTGTGCAGAACGCTGTTGATTGTCGTACAGAATGCATTTTTCATCAAGTGTCACAATGCAATCAAGGAATAGTTTGTTTTTGCTGTGCAAAAGAAATGCAGAACGGACTTTGTAATGGTGATTTTCTTGATTTTCGTTCAACTCATACAGCACCCATTTGTCAAGCTTTCTTGATTTTCCAGTTTGGTGCAAATGTTGAACAACTGTGGAATGGTTAACATTTAGTTCTTTTGCAATCTCCTGAGCTGCTTTGTGTGGATCTGCTTCAATAATGGCTCTCAACTGGCTGTTGTCTATCCCAGGAAGACGTTCGCAACCTTCCTTATTTTCAAGGTTCTTGTTTCCATTATGAAATGTTTGGAATCAGTACTGAGCATACATTCATTGACGCCCTCCCAGCCACATGCCTGGTTGATATTGCAGCGATTTCTGCTGCTTTACATCCCCTTTTGAACTCCTACAACAAAATCAGTCACCTTTGCTTTTTTCCATCTTTAATTTGACAGTGTAATATAAAAGACTAAACCATGAAAACAAATAAGTAGAGCAGATTTCATGCTTTAAAACAGTACGCTGTATGAACACAGGTAAATACAAGTTTAATCCAGAATAAACATCACAATTTGCAATGACAAAAATGGCAATTATTTTTGCACCGACCTAATAAATGGAGAGGAATAGTAAGACAGTATTGGTCAGCAGGATAAGAAGGACCCTAAAGCTCCAGCAGACTAGTGTTTGCCAGGTTTTCTGTAGCTTATGGGGAATAGCTGTGCTATATTGTCTATAGGAAAGACTTGAAACTCCACGGTAAAATCACAAAATTGAATATTGTCACCCTCGAACAAGATCGGGATTTGCTGAGATCACAAGAAGGAAATTTCCATTTCTTTCGATTGTCACGCTGATGTATGAAAAAGAACTTCAGAACCTGACATTGATTCAATATCATTCAGAGCTCTGCAGTAACTGGAATTTCTTTTTGCAAGAGAAGAAATTAAACTGCTTCCTTAAGTAGTTTAAAAATGCGGGTGAGGACTCTCTGAGCAGATCAGAAATGGCTCATAACTGTTCAATATTCAGATAAAACTTACATTTGCCTCCTTTGATCCCTGTTCAAGTTTCTGAATCCTCAGGGCTGGCTCATGCAGGAATCAAATACACAAACTGATTTTCTTCTTTGCAAATTCCTGTCACCTGTTGGCAGCCGGAGCTGGCATCAGCCGGTCTAGGAAATGATGAAGCTCTCTAATAAAAGCAGTGGCCTTCCAGTAGGAAATGTAAATTCACTGCTACCAGAAAGAAAAAATATTGACAGTGAAACTCATCTGTGGTGGACAAGAAGCAGGGAATCAGGCCCTCTGCAATTGGGCACTGGAACAGGCTGCCCAGGGAGGTGGTTGATTCACCTTCCCTGGAGGTGTTTAAGGGACGGGTGGATGGGGTGCTGAGGGACATGGTTTAGCGTTTGATAGGAATGGTTGGAGTCGCTGATCCGGTGGGTCTCTTCCAACCTGGTGATTCTATGATTATACGATTCTGTGTTTGTTATTGTAGCATGTTTAGTGCATATTATGTGTTTTTTTAAGCATGTAAATGCTTATGCCAATTTAATATTCTTAAATGATTTTTTTTTTTTTTTGCAAAATTGTCCAGTTACTGAGTACAGAGCACCTGCAAACATCCTTACCTGTGATTCTCTAGCATGTCTTTGTCACTGTTTCTGCTAAGGTTTTATTATGGCATAAATTATTATGGCATATTGTGAGTTAAACTCTCCGGGCAATGGTAAGGGTGGTGCTCCTACCTCTGAAGGATGTGGCCAAAAGGTTAATGAATACCTATAGGATTGTTTCAGAACACATCACACTGATTGTGAAACCTGGTATGATGATTTTAACTTATGAAATTAGAGAGTTTCCTGACTTAATGCGTAGACAGTCATCCTCTTCTTAGTCCAGTCCTACCATAATCACTGCTGTTGGTTTTTCCCCACAGAAAGGAAGGCTGAAAGATACCCATTACTAGTCACAGCACGTTGCTCTCACTGATTGGAAAGCAGTCACACACCACCAAGCATTTATTCTGTTTACTGAGATGTAACACCAAGGAACAGCAATTCACACCTGCAGTGAGGTTGTTATACTTCCCATTTCTTTTCTTTATTCTATTTTTATCCTTCTTCATTTTTCCTATTTCATTTTTCTTCTTTTCTTTTTTTTTTTTTTAATCTTCTCTCCCTCTCCTTCCCTCACTTCTATGATGGGTGTCAGTGTCACCCTCGGCACTTTTAAACCTGAAACGAAGGATAAATGGTCAGTTGTACTTTCTCAGCTATCAAATGAGCATTATCCTACCTGTAACCAATAACATTTCTGTTGGGCAATCAGTTTAAGTGCATCTGGCTAATGTATGAGTTATATATATAAATGTATGTGTATATATTTGTATATATATAGCTTAGACCCAAATCAAATCACATGCTGTGAAATTTAAAGAGGAGAGCTCCTTCTTTATAAACAACCATTTGTGTTATACTGCACTATCCTCCAAAATATGGTGTATGACTGGAGTCTAATGAGGGATAATACTATGAACTAATCCTTAGCTGTGTCTCACTGATTCATTCACAGAATCATTGAATCACAGAATATTTAAGACTGTTTTTGCCGAATATCCATGCTAGATAAGATGAAACACAGCTGGAAAACATTGAAGTGTTGTACTAATATTGGAGCAGTTCTTGGATAGAAAGAAAGATGACAAATATAAGAATGGTTCTCTAAGGCAACATGAACTTCTGTATGAGGATTTCAGGATTATTTTACTTTGCTGATAAAGACAGCAACCTAAATAAATAAATTTAGTACAGAAACTTAGTGCACCTGCCCCATTCTTATCACAAACCAGCCCAGAGGTGTAAGATTACTATTCTTACCTCTACAAACATGACACTTACCAATATAATGTCTCTCAGAGGGACAGGCAGGCATAGAAATGGAATTGCTAAAATGATTTTACTGTAGAAAGAAATTGAGACCTGGGTGGTAAGAAAATATTACATACGAATTGGTCCCAAATGTTAAATAATGGATATGTGTGTACGTAGGATATTCAAATGTTTTTGATTTCTTACGCTGAAGATTAAAATTTCTATTAGTATTCTGCCTCTTCAGTTTTGCCTGGGGACTGTTAATTGTATTTCTGAAATTGCAACCAAATAATAAAAAAAAAGAAACAAGCAGATAACACAATAACCAGCTGTTTCCTCCTTTCTTCTTCCTTGCAAGCAGTGTGACCCTTGCCTAAAAACTTACTTGCACTGATTCCTGTACTCTGCACCTCCCCATTCTATTTACTACTGAGTGAAAGAGCCCCTTTCAATTTTATTATAAACGCTTTGATCAAAATGCTGGTATCCTGAAATGCTGGTGGCAACTGTGATGTCTCAGGAACAAAATGATGGCCTCATGGTCAGCGAGGAAAAGATTCTCTAACTAATGTTAAGGTTCTACTAAATAAACCAACGGACTCAACTGCTTCTTAGAAAATATTATTGTTAGGCTGTAGAGAGCAGTTGCCATGAGTCAGAATATAAATAAAGGTAGTGAACAGAAATGTAAACCTCAAAGTATTTCTGAACTTTCTTTATAGCTTATTTCTGTGATCTTAATTGCAGTAAATTTTGCTGAACTAAAAGTACCTTCCAAGGGCCTATGTCTGCTTCCTTCTTCTGAGCTTTAAATTGTTTTTTTATAATTAGGCTATAAATTTTAAAGCCAATTCAAGTAGACTTTCTTAACATGCCACAGGTTGTCCACCTGTTCTATCTGTGGTTCGATCATCACAGATAATTTTCTTTGGTTTGCTGTGGGACAAAAGCTATTAACATGGCAGAAAACCCCTTTCTAAGTGAATGGCATCTCAAGTTCTCTCTCTGTTGGGACATAATGCGCAATTCTAATACATATTCAGGCAAAAAAGCTTACTAGTGAAATACCAGAGTATCACTGTAATCTGTGAAATATTATGTTTACTGAGATTATTGATATTGATTTCTGATATGTCAGTGAAAGCATTTGAAGATGTAACATCAGTAATAAGCAGCTCCCATAATGCAACATTAAGGTGACACTGTATGAGTTTCCAGCTACAATATTAACAATTTCAGGGGTTTTCTAAACTAGGAATCACATATTGCTCACCAAGAGATAAAAGCAGTAAGCATTTAGATGATCACTGGATGTATAGGAAATACTCACAACTGCCAGTTAATGTACAGGAATAATTTAATTACATTTATGTAGCTTTTTGAAGTGAACAGCCTTGCCTGTGATGAGGATTACTCTGACTTTTGCCCTTTGACATGAAAAGTGAGTAAAACACTTGATTAAGATATGTAGAATTTATGCTGTGCCTTTCCAAAGCAGCTGTAGGGGTTTGCATTGGTTTAGTCCACAGGCTGCTGGTCACTGGCATGTGTTTTCTGGTTCAGAAAAGACAGAAACCTGTTTAGTACGCTTTGATTGTTCTGATTTTCTTTCTAGTTTAAGGAAACCGTGGGTTGTAAAAATTAAATTTTCTTTATTTCTGACTGTTTAATTCTTATTATAAATGAGGTTATGAAAAGGTACTTTGAATTACAGCTGTTGGTTTAGACCTAGACCATGACTGTGCTGCTGATAAGGAAGCTGATGGTGGGTTTCCAGTTTTTGCGTACTTTAGGGAAGGGACTTTAGGGACACCGGTGATATATCAACTCCTCCACTTTCAGCTGCATAGACAACTAAAGTAATTTGCTGTTATGAATACCTCTGGAGAGTCAATGTGTGCTGCACTGAATTAAGTATCTTGAGCTAAGCAAACACAGGACAACCCTAACTTAAAGCTTGATTCAGCTCTGAACCTGTGGATTCAGGTCTCATGCTTCCATTTTATTGAGGTATATTTGTGTTTAATCTTTGTTGGGAATGAGGGCTGAGTGTATTCAGTAAATCTTTTCTCTGGTTTTGACACACATAAGCCTTCGTGTATTTTTTAATTATAGTCCACAGCTAGATATTATGGATGCCAGCTCAGCATCTTGTGATGTCTGAGCTTTACTGAGGCAGAGAGTATTTTCAAGTCTGGCATAGCAGGTCCTCCACCACAGAAAAAAAAAAAAGAATTAATATTATGACATTTAGACCACTTTTTATAAATGCATAGAAACAAAGTGTAACACTTTAGAGGAAACAATAACTTCTGTATTTGAGGGCGTTCACATGCCCTTACTGATGTTGGGTTACAGGCATACACATTTGAAACTGGAAACTTTTCACTATAAGAATATTTAATTGAAGTGTTCAGCTCCACTAGCCCATTCCCTTCTCTTTACATCTACATAGAGTACATAGGCTACATGTCTTTTGAATTGGCCTTGTGAGAAGTGTTTTTTCTTGGTCAGCCTTGTTTTGCAGTTTTTCTCCGATTTCCAAAGTCATTTCTTGGAGCCCAGACAATGCACAAGACTTGGGCACTTTTCTCTTTGAAGAAGTGGACGCTCCCAGGTTTTCCTTCAAAGCTGACAGTTTCCAACAGCACAGGGACTAATAAATCTCTCTTCTGTTGAGAGCACCCCATTTAGCATCCATCTCCATTCACAGTATTTCCCTGTTGCAGGAACATTAACATCCTTACTTATTCATACCAAGGATGCTTGTGCCATGTCCTTTGATGCTTCTGCACTGTTTCTCTTATTTCTGCTGATACTCTTCTCTGAAGATAATTCCAGTGGTTGTTGGATTGATTTTATTTTGCCCCTAATCTGGTAACACAGTGTCCAGTTGGCTAGTGGCGTTATCTTATTTTTCTTTATGGACTTCTCCTTCTGTCACCTAGATTGTTAAGAATCCACGTGCCTCATCCTGTAACCCCAAAGCAAATCTTGTAGGTGAGGATATTTTATCAAAAAATCAGGCTCTGAGGTAGCAGAGGAGCAATTTCATCATTCATAATTTAATAATTTTTGAATCAATATGAATCTGATTGCATGACGTACCCAAAATCCTATTTCCAGGGCATTGCAGGGAATACTGCTTCAGGCTAGATTACACATCTTTAAGTGCTTTGTAAAATCTTGTTTCTCCTCAGATACAATCTACGTTGTCATCAAATGTGTACATATAAGAAAGAACTATCAGAAATAGGTATTCGCTGCCAAAGCCGAGCTGCAGGGTGGTAGGAGCAAGAACCCTTCCAATGCTGCGTACAAAACCTGTAGGCAGCTGTTTTCCATGTTCAAGTCAACAAGGGTCGTAGATCAAAACGGTGCAAGAGTTATTCTGTTCCAAACCTAAACCCAGCCTTGACCTGGGCATCGGAGGGATTGCACCCATGAAGCTGGGGATCTCTCCTGGCCATTTTGGCGCTTAGCTGAGCAGCTGTGCTGGAGTAGGGGACCCTCCGTGAGCCTGAGGGTTGCTCACTATGCGGTGGCTTCAGTAGGTGCACACTTATTCACACCAAGGCTGCTCATGCCTTGTCCCTTGATCCTTTTTTGTGCCCCTCTGAGCACGGCAAACGTGTTTTCTCCCACATGGGGAGAGGCATTGTTGATGCACACCCGTTGCTTGCAGACAGCCTCTAAGGTGGCTGTTCATTAACTGCTGTAAGTCAGAGCCATGCGGTGTCAGAAATGCCTCTTTTTGCATGTTTAGTCCTCAGTGCTTGTTCATTATCAGCCTGCATTGTATTCCTGTCTTCAGTGAGAAGGATGAATAATTTCCAATCTGTGTGTTTGGACCAAGAAATTTAAATTTGAGCTTCACTGTAAGCTTGCAAGATTTTTAAATTCTTTCCAAGCTACGTTTGGCCTCAACTGTACAGTGTATTTTCTGAGACAAAAACAAGAGGATAATAATTTTCACTAGAGCACACCTGCAATAATGGCTCACAGCATTTAATTTTTCCCTTGGTTTCCTAGTAGACTTTGTTTTGACACCTGCAAACAACCTTTTCCAAATCAAAGTGAGCTTTTTCTCTCCATGTCATTCTGCCACCCAAGTTGAGCTGAAAAAGTCCAGAAAACAGAGCAATTATAAACACAGTCTTCTCTAGTGCTTGTGCTGTTTTTAGCTTTGTTGCTCTCCGAAGGAGAAACCTGTGCCTAATGTTTCCAGCTTAGCATGCAAAATTAATAAAACCTGACAATTAGACTGAGCAACATAAAATATGAGTAAGGGATCCTTTCCGAAATGATTGGACTTGGAGATGTTAAATTGGCTCTGTATTCTTAAATTTTTTTTTTGGGTTATCCCAGAGATCATAAATTGTGTATCTGGAGTGATAAACAATAATTGGCTCTAGGCAGCCTTTTCTCATAGAAACAAAAGAACAGTTGTTCTTGCTGTACTTCTTTCAATAAATACATTGGTGAGCTGGAAGTCAGTAATGCTGCCGAGAAAAGAGGCTCACTTTGGTGAGAAATATGAAAAGGATCAAATTTACAAGTGGACAAGTAAAAGGGGGTTTATATTATAAAGTATTATCTGTGCTCATACAATGCCAACAAATACCTCAGTGGGAAAAATGCAGTCTGAAGTTAATCCTGCACCATTCTATAGAAAACAACGGATTTAGCATTGATGCCAATCAGGTCCTCATTCAACCTATAGGTAATTTGGGGATTAATATTCTTTATTGCTATGATGCTGACTAATACTAATTGGGCTCATTTTTGGATTTCAAGACTTACATCACGATATTTCCACTTGCTAGCTTGCTTTCAGTTTGTCTTCATGGGATGAGATTTAGTTTGTTTTCAGTGTATTGATCATTAAACCTCATCATTAAACCTAAGTTTCCTTCTCTGTTTCTTGAAGTACCAAATGTGTTTTACAGGGATATTCTCTAACATTATGACAGCTCTGAAGTCAAATGCTTTTTTTAAGGATAAATCTATTTCTTTATTGTGTCACTTTCTTTCGTGAATAACCAAGAATAACAGGAATTCAGTTTTAGATGTGTTTCTTACCTTTTTTTGTACGTGTTCTTGTGTTTATCGTGCTACAGGGAAGTGATTGTGCCCTGTACTCGGCACTGGTGAGGCTGCACCTTGATTCCTGTGTTCAGCTTTGAGCCCCTCTGTACAGGAAAGACGTTGAGCTGCTGGAGCGTGTCCAGAGAAGGACAACAAAGTTGGTGAAGGGTCTGCAGAACAAGTCTTATGAGAAGCGACTGAGGAAACTAGGGTTGTTTAGCCTGGAGAAGAGGAGGCTGAGAGGAGGCCTTGTTGCTCCCTGGAGCTCCCTGAAAGGGTTTGTAATGAGGGGGGGAGTTGGTCTCTTCTCCCAAGTGCGGGTGATAGGATGAAAAGAAATGGTTTCAAGATGTGCCAGGGGAAATTTTGAGTGGATATTAGAAAAAAAAAAAATCCTTATTGAAAGAGTGGTGAAGAGGCTGCCCAGGGAAGTGGTCAAGTCATAGTCCCTAGAGGGTTTCAAAAAGCGTGTAGACCTGGCACTTCAGGACATGGTTAAGTAGGCATAGTGGTGCTGGGCTGACAGCTGGACTGGAGGAGCTTAGAGGCCTTTTCCAACATTAGTGGTTCTATGATTCTATAGCGTATTCTCTTGCTACTGTGAGCAGAATTTCAACCATCATCTTGAGCTTCAGGAATTTATTGCATTATTTCTATATGATCCTATTTGACACGATACTGTTTAAAGTACTACACTCTGAAATGCGTAAGTGATCATTCACCATGCTGTTTGGGTTCATTTTGTTTCCAAATTATTTATTATAATAAATGGTAAGTTGCTCCAGTCGGAAGTAAAAGGAAAATGCGGCATACCATTTTTTACTAGGTGTTTTCCTTAGAGAGACAAATATTGAAAAATTATGTCAACCTTCCATCATTCCAATTAACTAATTTTATTCATGGCTTGTCTTCTTGCAGTGGGAGATTAAAGCAAGCCTGAATTGGCTTCAAGAAATTGCTGTATCATTCGTTTGAAAAGAAGCAATTGTTCTAAAGGATTGCAAGTTGACAGCCTAATTTATTGACTAAATACTTGAACAAAGGCTATAAGAGACTGCAGAAGAATCTTGGGACTATCTTTAAGATTGACCAAGAGTGTTAATGAAGTCAACATCTCTTGCCCTTGGCTTGTATTTCTATTGACTTCAGCAGTCATTAAATGGCTCCCATGATGATGAGAACTTGCAGTAACAACAGCTTCTCCTAAACTCTTGTGAGTAGTATTTTACTAAAGGAATATGCTCAGCTGACTGTGGACCTGTCCTAAGCATTTTGAGGGCCCTGGACACAGTGCTAATCAGTGTCTCTGTTCCCAGAGATTCGCTGCATGAATCATGTACCTCGGCTTCAAGCTTTATTTGTATGTGTGTCACAACCAAGAGTGGTCAGAATCTTGACCAGGATTGGTTCCTTTACATGAAAATGAAAATAAAGTTGCATCTCACCACAAGAAGGATGTTGAGGTTCTGGAGTGAGTCCAGAGAAGAGCAACGAAGCTGGGGAAGAGGCTGGAGAACAAATCTTATGAGGAGCGACTGAGAGAGCTGGGGGTGTTTAGCCTGGAGAAGAGGAGACTGAGGGGAGACCTCGTTGCTCTCTACAACTACCTGAAGGGAGATTGTGGAGAGGAGGGAGCTGGGCTCCTCTCCCAAGCGACAGGGGACAGGATGAGAGGGAATGGCCTCAAGCTCCGCCAGGGGAGATTCAGGCTGGACATTAGGAGAAAATTTTTCACAGAAAGGGTCATTGGGCCCTGGAACAGGCTGCCCAGGGAGGGGGTTGATTCACCTTCCCTGGAGGTGTTTAAGGCACAGGGGGACGAGGTGTTAAGGGGCATGTTTTGGTGTTTGATAGGAATGGTTGGACTTGATGATCTGGTGGGTCTCTTCCAACCTGGTTTTTCTATGATTCTATGATCTTTTTTTGTAGTGTATAGGAAATATAATATAGGAAATAGCCTGTCATGTTCATGTTGTAAGCTTGGTCTGAACAACAAATCTTGGAAGGTCCTGAAGACATAACACCGGTGTCCAGCCACATGCCATCACTGAGTGTGAGGATGCAGAGGGGCGGCTAGAACTGGATTGACAACAAGAAAGGTGGTGTGTCTTCCATACCTTGTGTCATCTTTGTTACTCATTGTTGGGTGATTTCCTCACTTTAGCATACCTGCATCATTGTTCTGTAAAGCACAAAGCATTTACAAAATGCATAGTAAAACCCAACAAACTTTCACATTAAATGATTAAGAAAAAAATAACAAAATGTACAGAAATATTTTATGAACACTTAACTGCATGTGTATAAGAAGTGCTGCTCAGCTGTTCAGAAAAAAACCCCATAAATATTTATTTGAGAAAATTACTATAGGAAGGGAATAAGAATTTCAAATGTGGGGTAAAGCTTGAATTGTGTTAAACAAATTGCTTACCTCCAATCAGGTGTGTGCTTGGGTGTGAGGGCCAAGACCAAATGAGCAGAGCTGAAACTACCATCACCTGGCATGATCAGCTTGAACTTATTTCTGAGTCAGCTGAGCTACAGTTAGTAGTAAATAAAGGAAACAGCAAGATTGGTAAGTAAATAAAGACAGAAGGGCAAGTTAACTGTCTGAGTTTGTCTTATTGATAGCTGGTTTATTTTTAAGATAACTGCCTTCTTTTGTCTCAGTGTGCTTGTTATGTGTGAATATAGAAAGATGGCTGCTGGTGGAGATATTAAGAAAAGTGACATTTTCCTTATCCAGAGCCCTTTTTGAGCTAAACACTGATTGTAACATTCTGATTTTAAAAAGAGCTTGGAATTTCTTTTGTTTAAATGTTCTCATCCTGTTCTATCTTGATGCCACTCAAAATATGAATTTCCAATTTTTTTTCCTCATAAGCAATTATAGTGAATGTGTACAATGCTAGGAATAATATATTCCTTCATAATGTCATTTATTAGGATAAGTTTATTAGCTGTCAATGATCATAATATGCTTATTTTTGACTACTGGGACCCCATCTTTTATGATACTCTGGACTTAAATGAAAGATTATACTGCATGAATCTTTTTACACATGGGAGGTGCTAGGAATCTTTATACGCTTAACTTCTATTTTTTCTTTAATAAGACAGCTTTCATGGAGAGGAAGTAGTTCTTTCAGTAATAAGCAAAATATCTCTTCTGCTTTATTCTTCTGGTATTGAATATTAATAAGCCTGGGTTTGTTCATGAGCTGTAGGCTGGAGCTGTTAGTGTCCATACTGCGATTTGGTCGATGTTCTCTTTTCTTCTTTAAAATCTAAAAGAAAAAAAAAAAAGAAGAAAAAAAGGCATTTAACAGGTACAGATATTTGGAGACTCATTTTTAATTCTGTAGCTAAAGGTGTTACTACCTATAGGGTTCATTTTCCACAAACTCTGTGTTCAAGTTCTGTGTGTACTGAAAAGGAAGCCTTGAGTCTTTATTTCCTGTTTATTCCACAGAGTCGGAGAGTCTCCAAGTGCCTGTAGAGGTTGTGTCTGCACACACTGTGTACATTAAACGTTTTCAAATGGTGTGGAAATGCGCTTTGGTCACTTACATCTCTTCCACCTCTCCTCTTCTTTAATATTCTCCACTTCCATACAGAAGCGCTTTAAGTTTAAGCTTTGCTTAAGGGTTCCTTGATAAAACATTTGCTTAGGGTAGCTGTGGAACTCTGACAAAATAAGAACATCTCCTTTTTAGTGCTGATCTGCAAGATTACTTACTTGAGATGTTAATGTTTCACAGTGCTGTGTAGGTGCATTGTGACACTGCGTGGCACGGCGTATCAACACGTCTTTTCTGTTTGGCATATCCCAGCTCCCCAGTGTCAGGATAAAGTAGTGTTTACTATGGATGTGTTCTTACAAAGAAAAGGTTGCTAGCTCCTCTCAGTTGCTGTGATTTGGTAGAGGAACGTGTTATAGGAGAGAGGGCTGAGACTGGGAAGAGTGAAAAAAGGAGATTAATTTTTGAGTCGTGTATCGTATGTGAGCAGGCACCTACAATTGGTCCTGGATATTTGGGTAACTGGATAATTTTTAGCTCCTGCTTAGGCAAACAAATGAAGATTTCTAGACTTCAATTGAGTACAGGAACTAGAAGCTCAAAATCTGTTTTCTGCATTGCTGAATGGAAGTTGAACTCCTCAAACAGTAGCTGCTTATTTAGCATCTGAATGAATTTTTTAAAGTTGTTCTTGTATATTTAATTTAAAAATACACAATAATAATAATAGGGAGAGCCCTTAGGTGCTGCATATTATAGCGTTATCACACTGGAAATTGTTTGTATTGAAAATTTTTATGATGCTAAAGGAGAATTTTGAGAAGGTGGCAATCTGCACTTTCTCAAAAGCCTCTATTATGTTCGACTGCTTTTATAAACCTGTGCCAGAAGACATCATTACCAGCTGTCTTGTCAGAGCTGACAACTTGCTGTAGGTATACTTCGAAGATACTGTTGGCTCATCTTGCTTGAGGTCAGCTTGTATATTCAAACCATATTCTTGTATGTTTAGATCTAATTAAGGTCTTGTCATATGCTTGAAGATCTGTAGGCACAAGCTATGGTTATGATCTATTTATGGAGTTTGTCAAGGCAAGGAGCCAGTGCCCAGTCTAAGAGCTGTTGTGTGTCTTCTGTAACACAGATTAGCCCTTTAGAGCACAGGTTTTGAAGGCCACCTCTTCAGAAGAGTTGACAAAATGGGCTCTCGGAGGCACTTAAAAGATTCCAATATCTTTTTTTCTGAAACAAGGACATAAAAAGCAGCTGGGAATAAAATATAGCTGAACAGATGAGATACACAGTCTGTTCTCTCCTAAGTAAAAATAGAGATTACTGTTCATTTTGAGACTATATGATGCAATAAGAGTTCACTTGCAGTGTAACTATAGCTTATGTTCCAGAAGAGTTACAAAGACATGAGAATGTGGCAGTTACTCACCTCCTTTGCCAGCCTTATTCCAAGAGGTGTCTAGGGACAGAACAGATGTGTGTGCTAGGATGCTATCTAGATCTTTTTTAGTCATGATCAAGATTTTCTTATGTAGTAGACCTCAAGTAATTAAACATATATATGTGTGTGTGTATATACATATAAATACCTATTCCTAATTCATAAATGAGAACATAAAACAACCCTGCAAAAACATCAACTAAAAATTCCAGTACATTTACATTTTTAAGCTGTTTTACCAAACTACTGATGTGTTAGGCTTCGCAGATGTCTTCTTTTCAGTTTTTGTAAACATTTACAGTTCCGGCAAGGTAAGGTGAACACTTAACGTTAGTGAATTTTCTCTCCTTACAGCCATAAATTATTTGTGATTAATTAAATATCTTTACATGCCAAGAAATGCTGCCAAGTTGACACTGGTCAGCTATTTAGAAACACCTTGTATGAAAACAGACTGTTTTAAAGTTTCTGGGTTTTTTTCTTTTTCTTAGATGACCAGAGTTAACTGAATCGCCTCCTCCCTGGCAAGGACGACTGTGTCTTTGACACCTATCTTAAATTTACCCTTTATAGCTGTTAGACAAATTCCATTTTGTGAGGTCACAAAATGCTTGTCGCTTCCTTGACTCATCCCTGAAATAATTAAATAGAAGTCAAGCCTTCCCTCCAGCTCTGGCTGCTTTTAAGGCTCCATGTTCCCTTGCTCCCTCGCTCTTTCCAGATTTGTTTCCTGCAGGAGGGTTGGCTAAGAAGCTGGATACCGTGGCAACAAGTGGGCACACTCATTTTCTCCCAGCAGAACCTGGGAAATCCCAGCAAAGAAAGATGTTCAAAGAGACAAAGGTCACTAGTTTCCAAATGCCTTTTGTCTATAAAGGTGTGTTGCAAAGTACTCTGCTTTCTTACTGTGTTTTTGTAGTTGCAGAGGAATCAAATGTGCCGTTAAGTAAGAAATTAAGAGAATTCCACAGAACAGAAAACTTCAGAGAAATAAATCATGAAACATATGCACCCAGTCTTAAGAAGTATGATTCATAAATTCTAGCTGCAGGCTTTCCATTTTTCAGTGTTTTGCTGTTCTAGGTTTGATTCAAGAGCTAGCTCTGGAGCAACTATCTTAATTTAAATTGAAAAGTCTCTGGGTTGTAAAAATGATGGCATTATGTATATAAAAGTTACATATTTTAGTGTTTGTGTATTGAACTACCACCCAGAAACACCTAAAATGACAGCAGACAGCTTTATTTTTCCACCAGGACATAAAAATGACAGAACAGTTACCATTAGGAGTTGCGGTTAGGTATTGTGATAGTGAGTGGGGAACATGGGAATAACTTTTCAGGATGTCCAACCTACCTGTCAAGTGTTCCGTATCATACACTTCGATATAGTTTATTGCTTTAATATTATTCTGCTAGATACTTCAAATCATGCTGTGATGAAATTTCTTTCAAGTAATTTCTGACAGTATAATGAAGAACACTCTACATTACTTAATGATACATTTCTTCAACTTAAACTGAATAATTGTACTTAATATTTTGCTTGCTGAGAATAAACAAAAGGAGAATAATTTGGGGCAAAACCCCCCCAGCTTGTATGTTTTTGAACTACACATTTGAGGGCAAATTCAGAATTATTTGAGCTTAGTTATGAAACTGTGTATTACAAGCAACAGTAGAGAGTTTGTGTGGAGTAAGAGATTCTCGATGCAATATCGTAATTCAAAATATCTCTGTTTGTAGTTGCTGGCCTAAATGCTCGTAGCATGATTGATGAATGTGAATTCATAGAAACATGTTTAGCATTCCTGGAAGCCCATTTATAATGCTGTTTGAAAATGAATGGTGCAACAATATCAAACGCCATTCAGAGCACTTAAAAATAAATGAGTTGGGCCAGAGGGGGAAGTGCTGTAGTGAGTTTGTGCTTACTTTCAACCATTCTCCAAGTCGTCTTCCCAGGCTTTTCTACTCTTGGAATCTCTCTGTCTCTAGCTGTCATAAAAACCTAAAAGAAAATAGCCCGTTTCTTAAGAGTATTAAATCTAATAAATGCTAGACTGAATTCTATTTGGCTTGATGAATGTTTTCATTAAGTTATTTTTGATGAAATTGATTGGAGAGATAATTTCTTGGAGAAAAGTGGATTGCTGAGGCAACAGAGAAGTGTAATGAAGTGACCTTCTGCGATTCCATCAACAGCTCCCTTGATTAAAAAAAATCCCAAATATAGTTTATGTATCGGGATTATTTTTTGAATGAACACTGAATGAAAACAGACAAGTTTGTTGCATGTTCTCTCCTAGTTCATTTGTGGTTCTTTCAAAAGGCAACAGAGGAACATGGGAATATCACATTTGTCTCTTCTTCCAAGTGGAGTGCCCATCATTGCTTACCCAGAACCTCCAGTGTGTGTAGATCACACAGGGTCTTCAATCTCTGTTTTTATCTAGACTGAAAGGTTGCTTTCTGAATATCCTGGAGATACAAAACTGCGGAGATACTCTCACAATTCCTAATTTTCTTATTGCTGTTTGACGTTTTCCCTCCCTGGGCTAGAAGCTGGAACTGTGCAGTTTGGCAAGATGGAAACAGGAAAGACAGATCTATCCACTCTGCAAAGTTCATGACAGGTTTTTCTCAAGTTTTTGATGGTTTGAGTTAGTTTTTCTTGTTCTGTACCAGTTCTTCCACCGTCTGTGCAATTTCCATTAATAGTTGTGAGTGATTTGTGTGTCTAATTCGTCATGCAGAGTGTTGGAAATCTACCCTAAAGCTATGAAAAAATAATGGAAAAAGCATGTATAATTGAAAATAGTCTTAATCACTGGAATGTTGAAATCCACATGGCTTGGAAGACTTGAAAGATTTCTTGTTTTAGAAAAGCTGAATTGAAAAGTGCTGTCATTTTCTTTAAATACATTCTTTTGAATAAAACATCCATTCCTGGTGCCAGCAGCAAGCTTCTAAACATGTTCAAGATGACATGATTGATAACAAGAATGCTCTTCTCAAGATGTTTCTCATTTCATCTCTCTGTTTCAAGAATGTTAAACTTCCAGCCATGATATATGATATAATAACAAATATTTAACCTAAAGATTAATATTTTTCTTAAGACTGTGCAGGGACTGGAACTGAATGAAAGTCTGAAAGCTCGTTGCTGATTACAGGATGTGGGTAAACTCTAGAAGCTACTGCCCTAGTACAAATGATTTCCCACTTTATATGGCAATGGCAGGCACGTTTCCTTCTTAAATCAATAGAGTAAATTCATTTATATAAGTAAAGGTCTTTCCAGTTTGACTGTAGCAGCAGTAATAATCAATTAATCAAATTTATATTGATATGATATTCCATGTAGTTTTCACCTGATCTGAGGAAGACACCTTACTTTCCTTGGATGCTAGTTAAATCAAATTGCTATCAGAAAACCAGAATCAAATAGCAATAAGTATTCTGTCTTGTATCTCCAAACCTCAAGTGTAAGTAAGAAACGTTGATTTTCATGGCTTCTTGGTAAGGCCGTAACCCAGAGCTTCCAGTTTTAGAAACTCTTTACGGCCAGCATGTGATTTGAGATTAAATCCCTCCTTCAGTTCCAAAACTTAGTCATTACATGATAGAGAGACAATGTTAATCATATCTTTAAAGTCACCAATGGTCCAGCTCTATGTGTAGAGAGCCTGTACACAGGAAACATGTCAGATTTGTCAAGGAAAGAAGCAATGCCACAGCCTGTTGAGATAAACAGTAGCCTAAAGCATCTTTGCCTAAATTTGGGCACCAGCCAAAGAAGTCTCCAGAAGTAATCTGGAGTCAGAATTATCTTGAAATATGAAGAGTATGTTTGATCTTTTCATAAAGGTGTGTGCACCAGACCAGCTCCCGTAACTCTCGGTGGATTTTAGGTGTTATTTCTAGTCATTGATTTTGCAGAACAAAGAATTCCATGTCCAAGAGTCTTATATCTTGTAAAATAATAAATGAATAGGTTAGGAGAAGTACAACATATATTAGTGGAGCCTCAGAGGTCTTCCTAGTTCAGGAAGAAGAATCAACAGCTGATGAATGTAGCCGGTGGAAACAAACCTGATGGTATCCTATCATCTGGATCGTACCAAGGGAGTATGTTCACAGGCAGTAGCAGCTCTGGTGTACTTCACACAAGGATGCTAGTAAGTTGGGCTTGGACAGATGGAAGAGTAACAGGATTCTTTGTGGTGATCCTATTTAGGATCTCTTCCCTGCTTCCACAGAGCTGGCAGGGCTACATTAAAGTGAAGCATTTTAGTATGATTTTTTGTAGCTGTTCCCAATGAAAAGTTGGGTTGTCTGGTTTGTTTTCTTGTGTGGGTTTTTTTTTTTCCCATCTGAAAAAGGTGATCTCTCAGAGGGTTAAGATGAATACACGTGTTTGAAGGTCAGTCTCATTTTTCATCTAGTGCTTGTGAGCTGGCAATCTCCACCAATAAATCTCCGAAGTAACATTGTAGTTTTAAAACAATTACTTTTCAGAACAGTATGTGGCTGATTAACAATAATGAAACTTGGTATGGGAAAGGACTATCTGCTCAATTTTAATTTAAACTGTGTCAACCTATATGACATGGTGTTATATTACTGTATATTACTACCAGACAATGACATTACTGTAAATAGTATGAACCGGCTGGCTCAGGGAAAACCAGAAAATTTACAGTTGATGAATCAAATTATAGCTCAGATTCCAACTTCAAATTATGCTTTTGTCAGAAAACATGGCGAGCTAAGGAGAGGGAAGCACTCATTAGTTTGAGATAAAGTGGAAGCAGTGCCCTGGATATTTAACAAGTCCCGATTTCTGACATAGCCAGAAAGCTTCCTATTGAGAACTCGTAGAAGACTTTCTGCAGCACTGTGACTCTTTGCTGGTTTAAGAGGAAAAAAGCCTTTTGGATCAATCAGAAACCAAATTCCTTGCAACTTTTCCATTCAGTTAAAAAACATCTCCGAGGGGAAGAAATGGTTGAGCAGGAATGATGACCTCTGTGTGCAGTCGTATGCAGAAGTAGAAGGAGGTGTAGTTTGGCTGGTGCTCCGGCACTTAGGAACAGGGCCAACGTTTCTATATGACTCGCTTACTGGGCTATACATGGAAGCTGGCTTCAGTCTACTGAAGTACAGTCTGCTGGGCCTTGTCTTCTACAGAAACCTTTTTTTTTTTTTTAAGCATCCATATTTTTCTGTCCTCCTTTCTAGCTGTTGACAGTTAACACTCTTAAAATTCTCCTCCTGCCAGTAAAGCCCATAAACAAAGTATGACTAGAAAAAAGACCCAAGCCACCCTACTGGGGGAAAGAAACCCAACGAAAATGACTGCTATGTTTATCAAGCCAGCCTGTAGAAATATATTAATAGCATAAGAATATGCATGAATGGATAGCTTTATAGAAATGTGAAAAATATTTTCATTACCGATATGACAGAGATCTATAGCTATCAAGAAAGTTGACACAATGTCAGGGTTTTCTGCTGTCCATCTGTAAAGGTGAAGTTGTAGTCATGGACTCCCCCATGGAATACAGTTATGGTCACTTTTAAACTTGAGTAATTCATGTTAAGGTATTCAGGTTGAGTTGTAACTTGCTAGGGAAAGTATCTGGAGATGCTATTTGTCCTTTCTCCGAGGAAACGGTTTTCTTGTAAGTCCATCCTTTAAAATACATGGTTGGTCTCTGCAGTGGATCATAGAATTGTATAATGGTTTGGGTTGGAAGGGACCTTTAAAGGTCATCCAGTTCCAACTCCCCTGCCATGGGAAGGGACTCGTGGATCTTCTCCTGTCTAGCTTGTGGCCATTGCTCTTGGACTTTTCACCTCAAACAGTTCCTCCCTATCCTTGTTTTGTTGTTATATTTACATTCCACTGATATATCTCTTGTGCAGTATCATTTTCTGCTGCCCACTTCTTCAAATGTGATGGCCTCAGATATTTAGTTTGTGTAAATTAGATTAACTCTCCTCTGGCTAGGAGTAAATCAATGGGAGTGCCACTGATTTACACCAGCTCGGGATCTATCCTGGTGCTTTTAATCATTTTCATAGCACCTCTCCAAGTAATCAATGGCAGGTCTGTACTGTACTGAGCTGCGGATTGAGTTCCAGCCTTAGGAGTAATTCTGGTCTTGGTTGTATTGATTGAATTTCATTTAAAGCAAGAATCCCATGTGTGTACCTAGGGAGACAACATGGACTTTCCTCACCTGAATATAGAAGAGTAATTGTCCTTCTAAATAGAAAGATGTAACTGAAGGTCCTTTTTAGTTCTCGGGAACATTCTTTGCTATTTTTAGAATGTGCTTAGGCAAAGAAGAGAATTATTAAAAAGCAGGCAAATAAAATGAAAGATGGATTCACAAAGGGAAGAAAGGTAAGAGTTAACTGCGTTTTAATTGTTGCCAGATTGCATCTAGTTTTCAAATGCTTTCTGGGGGAGGATACTCAGATTTCCCATCTCCAGCTGGGTCTGGGTTTCCAAATCTCTGTCAAACTAAGCCTGTTTCCTTGGTAACTATCTCACTCTCCCACCTATGTATAAGGACAATTACTACTTTTCTACTGAGCAGTGATGGAGGAGCCAAAAGAGAAGAATGAGGTGAATCTACCACACAAGAACCCTCTGCACGAATTCCAAGTGGGTTGTGTAAGGATCACATGGTGTACCTAAGGACAGAAAGGAGATGCCGTGTACAGCTTTCCCCCATACTTGATATGTTTGTTCCATCTGGGTGCAGTTTCACATATTAACAGTTGCAATGGTAAATTAAAAAAAGTGTCTTGCATATGTGGATACTTGGAAGGTTTGGAGTTCTTGTCTTCTTGAGACATTTTCCTTTCCTCTGTGGCTGCTCTTGACTAACTCCTAACTGGACCTAGAGCCAGTTGCTGATTTGAGATTAGTGAGCAAGTTCAAGATCAATGGAAAGTGTAACTATGAGACCAAAATAATAATTTAGAACCAACATTCTGTCATTGTTTTCTTCTTCATTGTGCCAGAAGGGTTTATCAAGGTTATGAGAGTCATCCCACAAAATTTTTCCATACTTTTGCTTTAGGTTTTAGACAAAATTGGAGGCCACTGGAATCTGTCTTAAAAGAAATTATGATTTTATTTCTTCTGTCCTGGGAAGACTTTAGGATTTTGCTGTGAGGACCTTCATCTCTGCTGTTGCAGTTCTGTTTTAATGGATGTGTCTGTCACTTATGGCGATGTATATGATACACACGGAGTCTCAATGAATGGCTTTCTAATAAAAAAATTGATCAGACAATTCATTGCCCCCTTATGCAGCCTCCTTCCTTAGTTTACATTACACGAAGTAGCTGACAGGTCAATTATAATTTCTATAAAATACTAATAGATTGCTCAAACATGAGGAGGACTAAAAACTAATTCTCTACTTTCTTGTCCCAATTACTCATCTTTCAACAAAGTGGTTTGCTTGTTTATTGAGCTGATTTTCGATTACTTTTTTAGTGTAAGACAACAGTACCTATTTATGATACTGTTACAGAAATCGCATGAATAGTTTCTTTTAATTGCTTCATCACCCTTCATCCATCTGCTTTCGTCTGTCTTTCTTCAGTTGTTCTCCTTATTTGATGAACACTTTTCATAGGGGAGAAGTTGAGCTTCCACTCGTGTCTTCCAGCTGGATTGTCATTTCCTGTAGTTTTTAGACTATTCTGAAGAGCTTGAGTCAAGGCCAAGGTGCTGATGGTGAATTTTCAGCTTAGGCTCTGCCGTGGAGAAACAGTCAGCTACACTGAAACCTAATGAGACAGTTGTTAACGAGGTTGGTCGCTGAAGGCTGGATCTCTGCAGGTCAGCCTTAAAACTTGCAGCTCCTCTTTTCTAGGGTGATCTAAGTGTTATATCTATAGACTGAGACAACCTATAATCCAAAGAACCACACAGAGAGTAAACAGGAGACTAATGACACCTCTAGTGAGCACATTATGTTTACTTTGACTTTTATAAGGAGGTAATTTGCAAGACTGGAGATAATCCCACTATACTTTATAATTTAAATGTCACTCAGAATGTATGCTGACATGCAACTGATTAACGGCTAACTTTGGTGGCAAATTAATTAGTATTTAATCCAGAGGCTCTATTAAGATGTGATGTGATAAAAATACTTTTTTTTCCAGTAGTCATTCAATTAAAATGCACAAATGATCTCGACCATCTTCTGCGTTTTGCATATTTTATTTAAAAGCCTAATAACCATGTCTCGCTTATATGAAAGTTGGCACATACACAACAAACTCCCAGGATACAGTTTGGATTAATGTAACATGCTTATGATAAAAGAGCAATTGTACATTTTTTTTTGAAGAAAAACTAATGCCTATAAATATTGCTTTGACGAGCCTGTTGATTTTAGCATCTTTTGTATACTGTTTATATTCCTTGCCCCTTGCTTATTTTGCTCAGTGCGCTGTGTGTAGTTTTTAGACAATTATTTATCTTTCAGAACCTCTTTGTTTCTCTTCTGCAATCAATGGCTTAAGAGAATGTGACTTTTAATAAAAAAATAATTTTTAAGGCTCCTAGGTGGAATTCAGTGTAAATAATTTATCTTCTTGCAGAGGTTTTCTGTTCTTACTTCAACATCCTTCCATCTACTTCTTCCTTATTGGAGCCCATAATGATATTCTCTTTTGCAGATAAGAGTTATTACGCTGCAAGCACTCTGTTAGAACAGTTGTGCCTTTATGGTGAGAATATTAATGCAGACTTCTTCTGACAACGGCTACTATTGAACAACAAAGAGCCCAAAATTTACTTGGAGGAGGAGGGAAGCCATAGGCTGCAGGTGGTAGAGCTATATTTTATTAAAGTCTATGTGTGCCTTTCCTTAAATTAGTCAGAGATTTATTTCTCTCTCTTTTTGTTTGAATTCAGTGGAACCCCATGTAAGTGTTACAATGTCTACAGTTATCAGATGTGTGTGTTTTCTTACCAGCTAGATTTGAAAAAATGTGCTCTTGGCTTTCCAGTTTTTATCTAGCAGCATCCTTACAGCCAAGGGTGGTGTGGCTTTCAGGATCTCAAATTGATCAGGTTTTCCTGTTCAGGTCCTCATTTATGTTTTTCAGGAACATTTGCTCACACATCAGGAGCAGTGTCCACTATAAACGATGAATAAGAGTGTACAGATAATGGAAGCGAAAAAAAAAGAAAGTTATCCCGATAGGTCAACCTAGATCAAACAAAAAAAATTGCCACTCATTTGGCCTGGACCTCTATTACAAATCTCTGTGATTTTTTTTTTTTGCCTTGAAACTAAATGATTACAGTGGATTTTAATGTAAAAATACCTGCAGAGCTGCATTTGAAGTGGTGGACAACAATGTGCTTAGTTGTGGTAGGTATAACTCTAGCACGGGGAACAGAAATCTCAGTACTGGAACTGAAGAATTGCTTGTTGGGTCATTTTGTCTCACATATTCATAGACAGAGAAGCCTTTTCAGTATAATTGTTTCCCAGAGCACCCATTTAGATGTGAATAGACAGCGTCAAAATGGAATGGGGCAACTTCAGTCACAGAATCTTTGTTTTGGAGTCTCAGACATCTCTGTTGTGTTTGCTGGCATGTTTTATCATTACTCACCATCATAATCTCTGTGGCTATGTTAAAATACCCTTCAGAGATCAGAGGGTGCTCTAAAGTTGGATTTTTTTATTCATTTTAACTTTTATAAACTGACTTATTTCTAATAGCGTGACATATATCTTATATTTCTATGCTAAGGCTACACTCTTGGCTGGTGTAAATCAAGATGGGTTCACTTAGGACCAAGTCAGCGCACAAGCTGAGAATCTGGTCCACAAATTTCCGTAAGAGAACTGAGCAGTGGGGCGCAGCCTGGATTTGCAATCATCTCTTAGCAATGGAAGAAGTTCCCATAGTTACCTTCCAAACTCAGTATCTGCTTGTCATTGAAATAACATTTACTGTGGTGCTCTGCTTAATATTTTAGTTTCTCTCTTTTCAGTGTTTCTCAGATACTGCAAACTTTCTTCTGAGCCTTCCTGGCTCACTTTCAGCACTGAAAGTCAGCCTACTGTTGCTAAATGTCAGCAATACAACTACCCACGCTAGGACTCAACACCTCCCCTCCCTCTGTCTGTCTCCTTTTTCCATGTGGCAAATGACAAGTTTTCAGGAAAAACACAGCAGGTGCTTGTGCTCTTGTGTGTCTCGGTGAGCTCCCAGGACCTCCTCAGATGGAAGGAAGGTGATATTTCCCTAGAATACTCTCTTTACCCAATCTCCAATATAAACAAAGCCAAAGGATTGACGTCATCTGACAAAAAAATCGTTCTTGTCAAGTTTTTAACCTTATTGTTTGACATGATAAAGGCAAAACCTTGCCCTGGAGTCAGTGAGCGTTTTCCACTACAGTGCCTGACCTCTCTGAAGTTTCATTCCCAAAGGAATTGTATGTTCTAGCGTATGTATTTAATATGGAATAATATGTCCTCATTCTTAGTTGGAAAGGGCGTCTTCAACCTTTACCTTAAATTCTGTCCCCTTACCTTTTTTTATGCCCTTCTACTTTTCATCTGCTTTCAGCTTCTCTGCAGCCTTTTGCACGGCTTCAGGCTAAAAGCAGGGTTGTCAAATGTGAAGTTGAAGGTCTTCTTTGTCAGAATGAAGCACATCTAGGCTGCAACTCAAGAGGAGGAGACAACCTCCTTGTGGCTTTGTGTTTGGTAGTGCCTGATTGTTGAGCTCTTACCTCTGCAAGAGGCAGCACCTGCCATGGTACTTGGAGGGGCACGGCAGGGTAGCATCCTCAGGAATCCCTGGATCCTTCCACAGTGGTTTGGGGCCAGCTTTCCCTTCCTACAGAGAAGGAATGTCATTATTCAAAGAGAAAAATGGTGAAGCTCCCTGTTGTCACACTGTCCTTCTTTGTAGCATCCCTACAGGAGGAATTGACCTGAGACAGCTTTAAATTAAAATGCTTGGGATTCAGTTCCACAGTAACTGTAGGACCACTGAGCACAGCAAGGATGGGAAAACCTGTTTGGGGTTTGAATGAGATGTGCAGCTAGACTGCTGCTTTTCATGATGCTTTTTAGTAGATTTCAATGGTATTTGAATTTGACAGCAAAAGCTGACATGGATAGAGCTGAGCAATAGCTTTGACTGAAGTACCGGCATTCCATCTACAGGTTGATTTTTAAGAAGCAGCTGTTTTTCAACCTCTGGATGTGATTGAAATAAGAGCTTAGCATCCTTAATGTATCAGATTACCCTCTTGCTTTCTGTAATGTAGCAGTTGGAGGCAAGATAATGAAGGATCTGATTACCAAACTCAGTAGAAAATATTAAAGTTGACCTGAACTTTCAGATGAGCAAATATGAAACTATGAAGTAGTTCCATTTGCTTTGTCTTTTCTGCACTAACATGCACCTCATTTTATGTTGATTATCTCAACACTATGAATTTGTGCTGCAGGAAATCTTCAGGAGTACTGGCTGGAAATCTCCTAATGTGATAATTTCTCTTCTTATTGAGATTTATTGCTCTGAGCAGATATTCAGAATTTGTCTTGCCATGTAATGTAAAAATTTTCTGTCACGGGGAGTTCTCAAGATCATTATTTAAGAGGTCTCATCCTTTGATAGAACAGTGCTGTTTGATTAAACACTTAATGGAGTGCTTCCTTTCATGCTACAAAGGAATGCCTTGATCAGGTATTCAGACTTGAAATTTCATCCCTATTACCATGCATGTGGGTATAAGGCTTGCCATTCCTTCAAGTAAGGTTATAGTATTCATAATAGCTTGAGTTTATAAAAGGATTTCCATTGATTTGATCAGAAACCTGTCTGACACTACTGACAGATTGAGTCAAGGATCTTTTCACTTGCAGATTGATTGGAATGTAAGATTAATTTAGTGTCTTCCAAATCACTTTACTGCAAATCCTTTTATTTTACCTTTTGTTTGCCCAGTAAAAACCTTGCTATCTTTTTAATGCAACACATTAAAGAACAGTTAACCTATATTATTCCCTGACAATATTGCTTCAAAGCATATATTAAAATGTGATTAAGAGATATATAGAATAAAATATAGTTTATTGATGGTAGACATAATTAGAGGAAAAATACTGTTCTGTAATCCTATTTGTGTTATCACAGCTGTGTCGTTATTTAAAGGAGCTGACTTTCTGGGGCTTTGGATAAGAAAGGGGAGCATCTTCCAAAGGGTTTATACGAATGAGCTCTAAAGTTATTTAAATAGTCCTATTAGTATAAAATAGATGTGAAAGTGCTACCATGCATTTTCTTTGAGGTTATATCTGATATACTTGAAATAATGAGTATCTGTTCAACCTGCTGCAGGCAGGCTGGTGGCACTAGATTTAGAAGGCTGGGGCTTTAACACAAGCAGGAGGTGGCTTGTCTTGTGTGAGGCGTTATCACTGGGAATGGAAATAACTTTCAATAAAGAATGTACCGTCTAACTGGTGATGTGTTGAACACCAATATTTGGAATAAGTAAATGACTATATTTTTCCATTGGCTTGAATACCTGAAATGTTTAAGATAAAGTTCATTCATATCACAAGCTTCAGTTACCTGAACTGATACAAGATTCTTTATACCTATTTTTCCTGTAGTGCTGGCAAATATATCATCATTATTCATAGTGAATGAGATTTTCTGGTTTTGAGTAGTTTGTTCCAGTATCTGAAATTATTGTTTATGCAAGACAAGGGATAAGGACATTTTGTTTAGATTTTTTTATAGTTTTTGCTTGCTATAATTCTTTAATCTTCTATTGTTTCAGTTCTTTAATTGTTTCTGCCTACACTTATATCCAGTACAACTGCTACGAGGAACATAGCTATTTTAAGAATATATATAAAGCTGGCAATTACATTGTCTTATCAAGTTTTTGCAGCCTATTAAGTTGTTCAGTGGTACTGGAAATGATTAGACTCGGTACTGCAGGAATGAGAGCCTAAAATAGGAACCTGGGCTTTTAAAGCTGCGATATTTTGGAACGTGCTACCTGTTGAATGGGTTTAAAAACACTGGCAAGGATAAATACTTTCAGAGTGGCATTCAAAACGCGTAGAGTTTTGAATAAAAGCAACTGTGCATTAAATACTCCTAGAAGTGGCAGGTGAATGGAAGACTGGGTAGACCTCCCATTTAGTTTGGGGTCTTCTAAGCAATGCTCCTCGCCTTTGTTAAAGAAGAGATGAGGTAACATCTTCAGGATGGGTTAATATACTGTACCTTCCAGCCACAATAAAAGAAAGTGCTGTCCCTGGCTGATAGGCAGCCAGCGTGGTCCTGGACAATGGACAGCAAGATCTTGTGCCAGGAAAGAGAATGAATGCACTTCTGTCTTAGGGCAGAAGCAGAGGCTTAACTTTAGCCGTCTCATTTCTCCTTCATTCCTCATCAAGAGTTGACTTAGTTCAACTCTTTACCACTAAAGAGTTTTGTGGCTCCACGCTAATCTTTAAGGAGTAAGTGGAAAATTAGAGAAATTAAAATACTTCTACAAACCTATCAAACTTAAAAAAAAAAAATCCTATCAAACGTCAAAATAAAAAATCCCAAGCCTGTCCCTGGAGATTTGCCATGAAAAGAAGTGACTTGGCTTGCAGAAGAGTCTGACATCAAAACAAGCAGACCTGTACAAGGCATGAAATTAATAAGTAAAGAGAACTATTACTTGTATTATTCACAGAATCACAGAATGACCAGGTTGGAAGAGACCCACTGGATCGTCGAGTCCAACCATTCCCACCAATCCCTAAATCATGCCTCTAAGCACCTCATCTACCCTCACCTTAAACACCTCCAGGGACTGAACAAAATTAGAACAAAAGGATCCGTAGTCTTGTCAGGAGTGGGAGAAAGGACAGCTAGTAGGGCTGTAGGGACAGATGCATAATTTAGCCTTTCAGTTTTATCAGTGCCTATCAGAGCTTTTCATCTGCACAGTTTATTATACCTCCTTTTTATTTTTTTCCCTCTCTCTTTATAAAAATTAGATGCCAGATGTCATTTGTGCCAGATGAATTCTGCTGAACAATGCTGGGATTCTGTACAAAAAGGAAAACATTTCTTCAGAGAGGCAGAATTGTAAGTGTGGAGGATGCTAAGGAGCTCAGGTTAATATGCTGATCCTGACCCACTTAAGTCTTATGCCTGCAGAGGAAAAGCTTTACATTTTGTAATGTTCTGATGGCAAAATAAACTGCTCGAGAACTTGGAGACATATGTTGGACAGCTGCTGCGAGTCAGCCCGGCATGAGGGTGGAGCAGTCTGCATGTGCTCTCTGAGTAGCTATTAAGTCTCAAGCTTCCAAAAACTATAAAAAAGTTGGATGTTGGTTTTAGCTGGAAATTTTCTTTGACTAAATTAGTCTTCCCAGATGCTACAGAATAATTTGGTGAAGATAAATAATGTACAGAAAGAAGAGATGCTTCTAAAAGAACTTTGCAGTAAATGACTTTCCAATTTGTGTGTATAAATATATATATATGTATATAGAAGAACTTAACCAAACAGTTGCAGGCTTTTTCAGAGTTAAGTATTACTGAGTTTCCTTGGAGAAACTTTCATTATGATTAATTATTGTCAGTGCTTTGATCTGGAGAGATAAATAGATACATGGTTGTATATTTGTACAACATCTGATTTCGCATATTTTGTAAGAACTTGTTTCTGAGCATCCCTGTTTGAACTTGCAAAAGCTCTGTCTCACTCTTCATTTTTAAATAGTCACCAGCTGTGTTATTTTCTTTCATTCATTCAGCTATTTTTTTCCATATTTAAATAGCCTGAGCACTATGTTAAGGCTTCATTCTGTTCGAAACTCAAATTAAAATTCTGATTTCTGCAGCGACTGGCATTGCTGACTAGCACTTTAGCGACTACCTCTGATCTTCTTACTAAAGAGTTTACATAACAGTAGTGATTTTAGAGGGAAAATAAAAATAAGCAAACAGCCTTTTTCCACTGACATGGCTGTTTACAACACAACGTGGTTGTCTTCCTCATGTTCATGACGTAGTCACACACTTTTCCTTTATGGGATGCTGAATTTTACTTAGAATATATTTTAAAGAGAAATACTTCTTGGGGATTTTCACTACACTGGATTGTATGTTTTTACAAATGGAATGACTCCAAACAACTGCTTTTTTCCCCTCTCCAAGCTGGCTGAGAAAAATACATGTAGGCATTATCCGTTTTGAGTTCTCCTCCTCAGATTTCACCTGCTGGTTGCCATCTAGGAACCAGAAAGAGATATGAGGCTTGTAACTCGTAGCCGCCTTTGACGGGCAAAAGGTCCAGCCTAGGTCATTTTCTTTGACTCCTGTAATATTTGACTAAGACACAAAGAGACTAGTATGCAACAGGGAAAAACCTGTCTTTGTTCTCAATGTAGTTTAAACTACTGACCTAACACATTTGCTACGAGGTATTCTGGATCAGTCTTGAAAGTTTCATGACTGGTGGTGTTACTCCTGTCTCTCCCAGATGTCTGTTAAATCAGGATAGATTCTTCACTCAGTTTAGAGAAAATGAAGTGCAAACGCAGGGCTCAGGGAGAGCAGATTTATTTAAAGCATCTATCCCTCTTTGGAAGACAAAGCGGTGGATTGAAGTTAAAGCTGCCAATACGGATCACGCTGAAGATAAGCAACACTGAAACCAGCATTGTCAGCCTTTTGCTGAGCTGCCCCTGGGCCTGTATCAAGAGATAGGAGAGTGGACAAATGGCTCAAAGGTCCTTGCCTTGTTTCAGCTTTTCAGTTCTACAGATTTCTCCTTGAAAGGAATTTACAGATAACCTCAGCCTCAGATTATTTGTCAGAAGGTGATGGTTGTTATTGTGGAACGCCTCTCCGGAGGGGGTTGCTTGTAATGCTGGTACCTCTTCCATCAATTCAGACACTTTGTCATATTCTGCTGTGTGCTGAGGTTGATGCTGAACTGAAGGACACTCCTTTCACCTTGCTGGAGGGAGCAGGTGGCAGGGGCTGAGAGGATGTCTGGCCCATCACGTGCATTTCTCTGTTCGCACAGGATCTGTAAACATCTACGTATCTAAAATGATTTGAAGGAAACAAGAGATCTCACACAGAAGTAAAGAAAGGTCCATTATCTACTCAAAATATAATCCTTCAAATTAGATTTTGATGTGGAAGAAACTCACAGAAAAGCTCAAGATGGCTAAAATGATGGTATGAATCTTTCAGCCTTTTCAACCATCTCATTTTGAGTTACGTATGTACTAGCCACCTGTCTCTGTTACACTCCACGGGTCCTAGGCCCTTCTTCCTTTTAGTCTGTACTAGCTCTGCTTTTTTTTTCCATCTGGGCAACCAGAGCCAGGGCCTCTCCACCCTCACAGAAAACATTTCTTCCTAAGATCTCATCTCAAGATCTCATTATGGTTGGGCTCGTTGATCTGGTGGGTTTTTTCCAACCTGGTGATTCTATGATATTATGATTCTATGATTCAGTCCTCTTTCAGCTTAAAACCATTCCCCCTTGTCCTATCCCTGTCCTCCCTGCACTCAAGTGCCCCTTCCCAGCTTTATGAAGCCTCCTTTAAGTACTGGAAGGCTGCTGTAAGACAGAACAAGAGGGGAATGTCTTGCAGTATGATGACAAAACAGTATTAAAAGCAAGTTGAGAAACTTGTTACCCATTCTCAATCCTTCTGTCTTTCGCTATTGAAATTGTCAAAAGAAAAAACATCCATAACATAGCCAACTGATTCTTTTATATCATAGAATCACCAGGTTGGAAAAGACCCACTGGATCATCAAGTCCAACCATTCCTATTCTTTTATATGAACTGATGCTGTCAGCCAGGTTGATCTGATTTATCACAGGTCTTACAGTACAAGCAGTGACATTTGTTTTAACTAACAGAAGGCAGAAACACCAGTGTCTGTCACATCTGTGCATTTTATTATTTCATTTTAAGTTTTTACACGTCACTGCTCTTTTTATGATGTGCTGTTACTGGTAAGTGAGGGATTAAAGGAGAAAAGAGAAACTTTTGTCTCTGCCTTTTCACTGTCATCAGGCTTGATTGGCCCCTCAATCACACAGTGCAGGCGATTGTTAGATAGATTGTTAAATTTCATTTTAATGCCTCAGCATTTTATTCTGAATTCTTCCTAACTGGATTATTATTTTTTTGGGAGAAGCGTTATCTGTGTAAGCACTCTAGGGTCTTCCCTGGATCACAACGATTGCTGGCAGTGTAAGACTTGCTCTAACATGTAAAAAGCTCATATGCAACTTAGCTTAGCAATAGTGGGAAGCAAGTCCTAAGTTTTAAGAGTACCAAGCTCTGGCCTATCCTGGAGAGAATGTAACAGCTTCCTTTGTGCTAAACACCAAAAGAAATGCTCTGGATCTTAAATTGGATGTTCCTTAGATTGTAGGGAGGTAGTTACATGAGGCAACCTGGAAAAAAAAATGCATCCACTTGTTTTTCCCTAAATGCCTTTTCTTCTGGAAACTCTTCCTTCATTATTTTCTCTTTGTACTTCTATCCCAATATAAGATGAAGTATTTGTATTTGGAATTTCCCCTTCCCCCCACCATAGGAAATATTATCCATTTTCCATGCACCTCAGATAAAAAATATAATTTAATCTGTAGCTGTGATAGCACTAGAAGGAAGGATTGGAGCAAATACAATCATAGTATCTTGATTTCCTTGCTGTGATCCACCGGTTCATTATGTCAAGGTCAAGGCTAAACAATTTAAACTTTATTTTACAAAATGGAAAATGTCAGAGAATGTCAGGATTAGGAGCAGTGCTGGCAGAATCAATGCTACAAAACATCATTTATGAGAGCAGCAGAACATATAAATGCTGTGAAGTTCTTACCTCTTAAGAGAGGAACATGTTCCTCCCCAACAGAGCAATATGCAGTTATATTATTACCCTTACCAGGCAAGGTTTTATGGCAGCTTGTTTTGCTACCAACATATACATCCCTCTAATTTGGATTTGCTTTGACTTCTCCCTTTCTCCAGTACATTCCTTCTTTCTTGGCTTAGTAGTTAGAGATCCATTTAGGCAACCTTCCGCCCTTTGAACTTACTTCCCTGCGGAATTTGAAACAGGCTAAGAGGCTTTTCCCGAGAACACGGTGGTGCTATAAATGATCATCACCCTTTGTCCATGTGTCCTTTCACCTTGAAGTGCTGCTGCAAGGCAAAGTTACATATTCTGTGGATGCTGTATTCCCTTTCCTTATTGTGGGCTTTCAGCTCCTTAGCTGAATTAACAGTTTTCTATGTTTTTTTTTGAAAAGGAGTGAACTGAATTCAGTACAAGTCTGCAGTAGACAAAAAAGCAAATAGTAGAGTGACTTCCTTCCATTCCAGTAAGTAATTAAACACGTACTTAATATTATAGGGAATCACAGTGAGACCTTAGCAAATTTTTAAATATCATTCTCGACCTGTTAAATAAGTTAATAAATTGAAAACAAAGAAAGCGGAGGCAGGCTAGAATTTTAAATGGCAGACCTCATCCTTTGGCAGTCCCGGCACCACTAAACCTGCAAAACAAACACATCGTAAAGCAGATGTCTGAATGCTGAACAAAATATTTCCAAACATAACTGTCTGGCTGAAAACTAAGAAGGTGGCATTGATCCCAGGAGAAATTTTTTTATAGTGGGTTTTTTCCCACTTTAAAATTTCATCCCGATTCAGTCATTGTTGATTTGCTGAAAAGCAGCTCATCATTTCAGTTCACCACAGCCATAATGTCTGACTTTTTCTCCTGATGGTTAATGAGTTAAAGCATTTCTTAGGCTCTGTTTTTCCAGCTGAGGCTTGTGTTTAAAACAAGCAGAGATACTTGTTAAATCTTTTTTTTTTTTTTTTTTTTTGGCAAGTAATAACTAACGTGACAGTTGAATTAAAAAATCTGTTGTCAAAACCTATTGGTTGAACTCAAATTGCACACAAATTACATTGGTCAAATTTGAATCTTACTTTTATGTTGTGAATAACATGGATTGGTAACTTCACATCTTTGTGCTGGGTGGCTGTATTGCTTCCTACCCTACTAGTGACCCTAGTCTGGGTATTTCTCCAGTCTGGTGCTGCACTGTGGGAAGCTCGAGGTGTTCCAAATGGAATCTAAGATATAATGTCAGGAATGTCCCTGGCTGTGTGGGCTTTGTAAGAAGTTCATTATGGGAGCTGTGCCCTGCATCCCCAGCTCAGGAGTTACCCTTTTGTCTGAGTGGAATTTGGTTCATAGCCATTAGTACAATACAGAGAAATAAGGATAAAAGAGGAGACTGCTTTTTTCTGACGGGAGAGCGTCTCTGTCCGTATTTCCTTTTTTATATGAGCTGCTTCTGCCGCTACTGCCAAGCTTATAACTTCAAAGTCCTTTCTGTCCTCATAAGTCATAATTCTGTGTCTTGGTCTCCCATTTCGTATCTTTCTTAGCTGCTCCTTTGCTGCTTTTGTTTGTTTTGTTCTTATATCTGCCCATATCTTTTTGGTTTGCCCCAAGCAGATTTTTATTCTGAGTGGGTTTGTAATCTCTCTTTGTAGCTTTATGGCTGTTCTGGTTTTTATGGATTTATTAAGGTGGGTTCTTTTTTACTGTTTTGCTTCACAAGATTCCTAGTTCATTCCCTAAGAGATTCTTCTGCTCATATGAAAGATTTTCCAATTCTATGTTGTTTTGTCTTTTTATTTCTTGTTTGTTCAGCTTGCTGTTTTATTATATTTCCATACGATCCCACTTCAATTTACTTCTATCTCTTTAAGAATTCATTCTGAAGGTGGGCTTGTACAAGATATCACAGCTTTAATCCATGGACTCCTGCTTAGGTATATTCCTATTTCTACTGAAGACACTAATACAATAAAACAACTTAATAAGCTGCAGAAAATAGATAAGGCAATTTAATTGCTAGGGCTTATGTATTTTCTTAGCATAGCTAAAATCCCAGCAAAGGTGGTACAAGTGGTACCAGAAGCTCTTGACTAAAGAACTAAAATAATGGGAGCAGATAAGCAAATGCAGTGTAAAAAAAAAATGACAAGGCATCGTCGAAAAGTTTCTTTTATTTAGTCAAGTTTTATAAATATCACAGAGAGTGATAACTTGGTTTATAAATTGGAGGAATAAAGTGAATATGCCAACATGAAAAAATATAAACAATTATATTGTCAGTCATTGTTTGAATTATTAATTTGAAATAGCTTTTAAGAGTTTTTTTTATTGCATCTGTGAGGCAAAGAAAAATATTTATTAGAGTAAAATGTAGTAAGTAATTATTGAGGTATGCATCAAAGAACTCTTTTGATTATTTGAGAATAAATATTCCAAACTGCCACTTCTGATTTTATTGTCAAGTGCTGGAATATTTGATGTTTTCTATAAGGTTTCAAACCTGAGGCAAACAAATTTACAAAAAAGACCGACTTTTATCTTTCAAAGGAAATGTAAAGCTGTTGTGACTGACTCAGAAAAATATAAACACAGTTAACAAGTTGACAAATAAGAAGGCAATAAACAATGTATTTTAATTAATGGGAACCCATTCCAAAATTCGAAAAATTCATGTTTGTAACTAAACATCCTCTACCGCTTGCCAGACAGGACTGTGTTTTCAGCCCACAGTGTTTTATATACAACTCTATATTACCAGTTATTTAGGACATTTATGAAAAGCTGTCCACAACGAATACACAGATCATCTTCTTTCTCCTTAAAAGCACAAAGGTCTGGATGGGGAAAACATAGATGTCTTCTATTGAGCGCCATGGAAAGTTAGCTTCCATTAATGGAACTTAGATAAAATTTAGTTAGGGCTAGCTCTGTACTTGGCCAGTCAAATTATATAGATTAATAGAATAGTTTGGGTTGGAAGGGACCTTAAAGATCATCCAGTTCCAGCCCCCCTGCCATGGGCAGGGACATGTCCCACTGGATAAGGTTGCACAAAGCCCCATCCAGCCTGGCCTTGAACACCTCCAGGGATGGGGCAGCCACAACTGCTCGGGGTAGCCGGGGCCAGGGCCTCACTGCCCTCATTTGGCAGAAATTCTTATATCTAGTCTAAATCTACCCCTCTCCAGTTTACACCTGTTCACCTTCATCCTATCACTCCAAGCCTTTGTAAACAGTCCCTCCCCAGCTTTCTTGTAGTCCCTTTAGGTGCTGGAAGGTAGCTATGAGGTCTCCTTGAAGCCTTCTCTTCTCCAGGCTGAACATACCCAACTCTCTCAGCGTGTCTTCACAGGAGAGGTTCTCCAGCCCTCAGATGATCTTTGTAGCCTCCTCTGGACCCGTTCCAACAGCTCCATCTCCTTCTTACGTTGAGGATTCCAGAACTGCACACAGTACTCCAGGTGGGGTCTCACAAGGGAGGAACAGAGGGGCAGAATCCCCTCCCTCTCCCTGCTGGCCACGCTGCTTTTGATGCAGCCCAGGACACATTTGACCTTCTGGGCTGCGAGCGCACAGTGCTGGTTCATGTTGAACTTCTCATCTACCAGCACCTCCAAGTCCTTCTCTGCAGGGCAGCTCACAATCACGTCATCCCCAATCCTGTATTGAAACTGCAGATTGCTCCAGGTGTAGGACCTTGCACTTGATCTTGTTGCACCTCATGAGGTTCACACAGGCCCACTTCTCCAGCCTGTCCAGGTCCCTCTGCATGAGATCCCATCCAACAACAATAGCAACAAACCTACTTTTTTTGATGAAAAAAACCTACCAAGTTAATAGGGAAGCACTTGGAAAAAAATTAGTAAACCAGAAAAGTATATAATGAAATACAGAGAGTGCATGGTGGAAAAACCAAATAGATAAATCAGTGTAGTATTACAAGCTCTATAGTTTTTAAAAACTTTAATACTTAAGTAAGAATGACACTTAGAGAAATGTGCAACAGTAATATACAGTCTGTTTTAAATTTTTAGAAATATGAAAAGCTTCAAAACAAAGTTTGAGGATGAATTTGAGACAATTTTGGGGAAGGAGTAAGAGACGCATTAAACATTCAATGGAAAGTAGAGGTAGGAAAAAAATAGCTATTTCAAGTTGTCTCCTGGTGCAAAATTAAGTCTTATAATGAAATATTCAGAGCACATTCAATAGCTGTAACTCAGATCAGAGACAGTCCCAGGTCTCTTGATCCCTTTGCTGTTAACAATTAACAGGGTCAGAATCAAGAGACCCAATTAATAAAGAATAACTCTAAGATTTCTGCCATTGACTTCAGTGGGATGAGCATTTACTAACCAAAGCAGGCAATATAAAATATTTGAAAACCATCACAGCAATATTGTGTAAGTATCAAAATGAATAAAATAGGAAATGATCGTCACCAATTCCCAAGTTTCGACTTCTGTCTTTCATCCTTTCAGCTCAAAGTCATGATTATTTGCACATTTGCTATTAAAAGAGAACTTGGTATTCTTTTTTAAATGTAGTGAACATGGTGAATCGGATTTTTCTTTCAGTTATAGAAGTTTGGATATAAAAATGCTTCAAAGTAAGTTGTTAATCTGGTACCGTCAAAATAATGGGTAATTGGAACTGAATGTCTTCTTTTTAATCCGTGTGCATCTAGCTATCAAACAAATCTTTTCATTAATTGTTAAACCATAATGACTTCAAAAGACCTTTCTAAAGTCAGTGTTGGAACTCTGATAACCTAATCTCCATTGGGCACTGTGGCTGCATTGAACTGTCTTACCATTAGTCTTATTAGCTTTGTACCTACTTCTGTTCCTTTAAACTAATGCAAGACTTTATATTTTTTGAGAAAGTAACCTTTTCAAAAGTAGTTTTACAGGTAGGATATTAGAAGATGGAGATGTTCTGTGATAATAATGATTTTTCACTATTGGTGTGTTAGTTTTAGAAGTTTCCTGGTGCTGCTCAAGTAGCATCAAGATGTGTAGAAGTGTGATGCAACCTGACTTCTAAAATTTCTCACTTTTGTGGGAGATGGACTAAGGCAAAATCCTGAGAATCTTGGTCAGATGAAACAGCGGTTGAGCAAGGAGGGAGTTTGGTTAGGGAATTGGATCAAGTGGAGCTTAATGTGTCGTGTTAAATGCTGAAAGTGATGGCACATGTGGAGGAGCATGCAGACATGGGTGGACACCTGCACCAGGTCTCCTCTGAAAATGTAACAGTCTATGCTCTTTATCAAAGAGTGCAGGGATAGGACGAGGGAAAATAGTTTTAAGGTGAAAGAGGGGAAATTGAGATGGGATCTTAGGAAGAAATGCTTTCCTGTGAAGGGGATGAGGCAGAGGCTGCCCAGAGCAGTGGTGGCTGCCCCATCTTGGAGGTGTTCAAGGCCAGGTTGGATGGGGCTTGGACCCCTCCTGCTGTGGGAAGTGTCCTGCCCATGGCAGGGGGTGGAACTGGATGGAATTTAAGGTCCCACCTGACTGAAACCATTCTATGATTCCACCATTCTGTGATTCTAGCTTAAGCGACGGAGTCCATCTTCACATCTTGCACTTCTGAGAGTCTCTGAAAAAAAACATGGATTGCCATTGGCGTTCACCGTTTCTCTGGGTAAAGTGGCTTCCTGTGGCTGGGCTGTTGGTGGTGGAGGCCAAGGAAGGAGGTGGGATTTTGCTCTTTCTGAAACAGGGCAGCTGGAGGAAGAGCAGGGAGCAGCACAGCAGCAAGACCCAGCTCTCCATGCAGTAGCTGGGCTGCCTGCGCTCTTGTGCACAATCAGTGCTGCTGCTTTCAATCATACTGAGGAATCACATTTCAAAGAGGTCAAGCCATCGTGACACCAACAGAAGTATGTGCGGAGCAGGGTTTCTTGGATCCAGCTGATCAGGGCTTAGGCTGGCTCCCATCAGATTAGTTCAGTAACACAGCATCACTCTGCGCAAACAGCAGGCGGATAGCTCCCATGTTGTGTATCAGTAGCAAGCATTCATTTCCCATTATTTTACTAATTAAATTTGTTAAGACTTACGGTAGAGGTACTGACAATTTAGAGGCAAAAGTGAGAAAGACCATTCTTATGGCTTCAGCTTCCTAAGGTTTACAGGTCCAGAGCAAAGGAGAGGAAGGCTGTGGTATTTTACAGTAGGTGATACAGAAAGATTACATGCGTGAGGTCATAATCAAATAGACACTATGGCAAAGGTCTAATGTTAAAGAGATGAACATGTATTTACATGTATTTGGATACAATTCAGTATATTTGGTACCAGGTCCTTCATGAGCCTGCTATGATGCCATGTCCTCCAAAATTTGCCCCCTACATTACCATTTTGATACAGATCAGAAGGGTTTGTTTTACAGGAGACTTTAATCAAATTTACCAAGATCATTTGCCTTAAAATGTGGTGAAGGTTGTCTGAGTTCTTTTGGCAAAAGCCCTTTTAAGACATGTATTATAAAATATGTTCATGTTTTTTGTTTTGTTTCTGTTCCCAGCCCCCAGGATACTACTTAAAAAGTGAACCTGACTGCTGTGTTTTCATGCATTCCTTTTGGAAAACAAAGGGATTGTGTCATTTGGGGAATATCAGTGTCCTGCCTCCATGAAATGCTTTGGAGATCATAGTGAAGTGAGCACTTAAAGATCATCAGCTTGACACAGTCAAGAAAATGATGTTAAATTTTTGCTTGAACTTGTCCCCACCAGGGGCTCTCTCTGCCTGTGTGTCTCTTTTTATTTGTGAAACCTACAGCTGTGGTGTTTCACTTGGGTTGAAAACAACAAAAACGCAACAACAAGGAAAAAAAAAAGGCAAATCAAAGACATTGAAAAAGAGTACAAAATAGCTGCTATTCTGTTCCCTGGGCTCTCTGCTTAAGTGCTCTATTCACTTAAAACATTTTGCAGCTTCTGAAACACTTGATTAAAGTCAAATGGGAAAAAGATAAGCCCTTAAAAGTGCTAATTTCTGACTCGGGAAACTTGAATAAGTCTAAATATGGAATTCTCTTTCGCTCTGTATTCATGATTATGGGGCTTGTTTGGAGAACATTTTAACATTTCTTTACACACTCTGCCTACCTCTGCTTTGTGTTGTATCTGTTTTAAGAAATTCATTAGTACAGTGTTGCAGTTCAGCTATGAACTCTCTCAACCTCCTTTCAATCTGTTGAGGTTTTGGGAAGTCTCACCAGAAGCCAGGAGTTGCTTTTCCTTTATCTTTTTCTGGTCAGACAAGCCCATATGGAATCCTTGCTTGACCTCATATATTAGACTTAACAGTTGAACTGATATTCTTGTTTTATTAATATCTTTGCATTCCTAGGCTGTTGTCATGTGGATGAAATTTAGCAATAGAAGCAGAACAGGTTCCTCTGTTATGGATGACTGCAAACAAAACAAGATCTGCCTTGAGAAGCTAAGAAAGGAGGAGGCCAAGCACCAGAAGGCAACTATTTGAAGCTGTGACAGATCTAATTGCACTCCCAGCAATGTTTGCTACCGTTGGAACAGAGCAAAATGATTTTTTTAGGGAATATACTCAGTGTTTATAGTTTTTTTCAAATCAAGACAGCTTATCTTTGGTGAGGCACTGGCACAGATTACCCAGTGAAATGATGGATGCCCCGTCCCGGAAGGTGTTCAGAACCATGCTGGATGAGGCTTTGTGCAACCTGTTCTGGTGGGAGGTGGCCCTGCCCATGGCAGGAGGTGGGAACTGGATGGGCTTTAAGGTCCCTTCTGACCCCAGATATTCTATGATACTATGATTTATATGCCAAACTTAATTTATTTTTCATACTGAAGATATCCTCTATAAACTCTCTTCCTTCCTGTTTTGAAGGTTTTTAAATGTCTTCTAATCTTGTAATTCCTAACTCCTCTCTCTTTTGGCAAGAACAAAATTATCACTGCATATCTTACAGATAACCCCATCCCTTGTCTGTCACACTTCCCTTCTCCAGTCAACCCCTTTTTCTTGTGGCATATTTGTGAGAATCTGACATTAACAGCAGTTATGTGTTTGCTTTAAGAAGAAAATTCATTCCAACTGATAGTTTCTAGTCTGCCCTTGGGCTGCTAGTATAGTCATGTTGTATAATACATGGACACTTACATGCAGCCTGCATGGTGAAGGGCAGCAGGCTTTTGAGCACTTGAAAGCCGTTTAAAAATCTTGAAAATGAATGTTTAATTCTTGTGGCCTTAGAACCTGTCTTCCATCCACAAGCATATCATGTATGAATCATATAAAATTAAGAGCTGCTTCTGAAATCGTTCTGATGTTATGCTGGTCTTGGAAAGGGTTATGTTCTTTGCCTAGTGCAATTGTGATTTCAGGTATCAAATCTGTTCACAGAATCACAGAATAACCAAGTTGGAAGAGACCCACTGGATCGTTGAGTCCAACCATTCCCACCAATCCCTAAATCATGTTCCTAAGTACCTCATCCACCCTAACCTTAAACACCTCCAGGGACTGTGACTCAACCACCTCCCTTGGCAGACCATTCCAATGCCTAACTGCCCTCTCCTTGAAGAATTTTTTCCTAATCTCAAGCCTAAATCTCCCCTGGAAGAGCTTGAGGCCATTCCTTCTCGTCCTGTCCCCTGTCACTTGGGAGAAGAGGCCAGCTCCCTCCTCTCCACAACCTCCCTTCAGGTAGTTGTAGAGAGTAATGAGGTCTCCCCTCAGCCTCCTCTTCTCCAGGCTGAACACCCCCAGCTCTCTCAGTCACTCCTCCCCTTGTTCTCCAGCCCCTTCACCAGCTTGGTTGCTCTTCTCTGGACTCGCTCCAGAGCCTCAACATCCTTCTTGTGGTGAGGGGCCCAGAACTGAACACAGGATTCGAGGTGCGGTCTCACCAGTGCTGAGTACAGGGGGAGAATAACCTCCCTGGACCTGCTGGTCACACCGTTTCTGATCCAAGCCAAGATGCCACTGGCCTTCTTGGCCACCTGGGCCACTGCTGGCTCATGTTCAGTTAGTTGTCAACCAGCACCCCCAGGTCCTTCTCCTCCTGGCAGGTTTCCAGCCAGGCTTCTCCTAGTCTGTAGCTGCACAGGGTTGTTGTGCCCCAAGTGCAGGACCCGGCATTTGGCCGTGTTAAACCTCCTGCCGTTGGTCTCAGCCCAGCAGTCCAGCCTGTTCAGGTCCCTTTGCAGCCTCCCGACCCTCCAGCAGATCCACACTTCCACCCAGCTTAGTGTCATCTACAAACTTGCTAAGAGAGCACTTGATACCTTCATCCAGGTCATTGATAAAGACATTGAACAGGGCTGGACCCAGCACTGAGCCCTGGGGAACCCCACTTGTAACTGGCCTCCAGCTGGATTTAACTCCATTTCCCACCACTCTCTGGGCTTGGTCTTTCATCCAGTCTTCCACCCAGGAGAGTGTGCGCCTGTCCAGGCCAGAGGTGACAGTTTCCATAGCAGAATGCTGTGAGAAACTGTGTCAAAGGCTTTACTGAGGTCCAGGAAGATACATCCACAGCCTTTCCCTCGTCCAGTAGTTGAGTCACTTTATCATAGAAGGTGATCAGGTTAGTTTGGCAAGACCTGCCTTTCATGAACCCGTGTTGACTGGGCCTGATCACCCGGTTCTCTTGCATGTGCTTCATGATAGCACTCAAGATCACCCGCTCCATGACTTTCTGTTCCTTCTGTTTTGGTGGTGGTTTCAGAAGTGACAGAAGACTTTTTGACATTTCAGTTCTTGGCAAAGCACTGGTGTGCTTCTAATGCAGATGTGTTGTCACTTGAGACTACCAACTGCATGGATTAAAACTCTGCCAGAGTCCCTGGATTCCCTAACAAGCCTGTGAATGAAATACAAATGGCAACATTATGTTGCCAGGTTCAAGTAATTTATATCTATTTTTATATAGAGATATGTAAAATATATTAAAATGATGAATGAAGTGATGTATGAATTCACTCATGAAACAAAAGATTTTAGCTGTATAAAGCACAGGCATCTTCCAAAAGTGCTTAAAGGAACTGGAATAGCTGATAAAAGCTGTTGATAAATGAGTCTTTCACAGCAGTGCCAAATAACAAATACTTACGTGATACAGGCACAAATAAATGTAACTTTGGATGATATTAAATTTACATTCATAACAAATTGATTCCAAAGGTTTTCTGTTTCTGATAGGATTTCTGTTTGGGTTTAATAGTGCATATTTAGGTTCCTGTTCTGCCTCGTTCTGTAATATTTTTCTGATAAAATACAGGGCAAGTACTTGAGGGTGGTATCGGACAAAGGAGGATGTTGAATGACATCACTTTTAGTAAGAGGCACTAAAGGGGCAGTATGGAGTATAAAAGACAAGTATTTAGGAGCAGTCAGTATTTCAGAGGATTAGGTCCGTCTGCTAATCTGATTAACAGGTTGAAAGCCTTTTCTTTAAACTGAGGAATCAGGGTAGCTAACTTGCTTCATTTCTGTTCACCTGATTGTACTACACTGTTCAACGGACTGACCTTTGTAGAAAATCAGCCTGTTTATTGTGTTGTAAAAGCTAGAAGAGGGGAGTAATTACTTGAAGTAATGTGGAAAGCAAGCACCTCAAAATATAGAATAAAATGAAAAACTTCCATAAGACCTTCATCCAGGAAGGGGTAGCACAGAACCAGGAAAAAACTCCAAAGATTAATGGGCTACCACGACCTAAAATACACAGGGAAGCCGCTCTGGAAGAATAGAAAAGAATAGAGAGACTTCTGTAAACAAGAATACAGGTTGAAAAGCATAACAAAGAAATAGATTAATAATCAGAACAGCAGTAATAAGTTACGTATACGAAACAATCAGACATGTTGTGTTGTGTAGTTTTTAGCCAAATACTTGCATTCTCTTTTTGTGCTTTTAAAAAGAAAAAGTTAATCTCCATTGAACATGCTCTGATGTCATGCTTTGGTGTCTCTTGTCTCAGCAAAGGCTCTGAGCATATTGACATGATCATTAATGAAGGAGTGATGTAAAATATGTTACAGATTAAAAGGTCCAATGTGGCAAAGGGCCAAGAATGCTCAGGCAGACATTCATCCGTTCTAACTGCACAGGAAAGGAGCTTGATCATCTTCCACTTACTCTGTAATCAGTGAAGATTCAGATAACTCCAGAAGGTACTTCAGGCCTTTCAAACCAAGCAGAACAGTGAAGTATGAACCCTCCCTGTTGTGTCTTTTCAGTGTGATACAATACTTCTACAAAAAATGCTAGGAAAATGTGGTTTGCTATTCCCCCTTTCCCAGTGTCTGAACAACTGCTGTATGTCAGCTGTGGTTAAGAACTAATGTGCTAAGTATAATACTACCTCTAGCGACTAAAGAGTATGTGGAAAAAGATGAATGTAATAATGGTAAGGGGATAAAAGTGTAGTAGCAAGGTAAATTAATTTTTATCATTCTGACCTAACAGAAAGAATTTTGAGAAGGTACCTTTCTTTTAATATTAAAAGATTTTTTTTTAAAAAGTGCTTTTAGAAACTGGGATACCAAAGTGAATGAATTTAGCAAGAACAATGGAGAACATAAGTATCTTTGACCCTTGTCCCAGATGTACTTTTAAATCTGGGGCAAAATTCATGAGGCTTAAACACTTCTATATAGTTCCCCCTTCATTTTTATATTCGAAAATAATGGATTGTCATTTGAATGGTATGGTTCTGTGTCTCATGAAAGAGGAGTTAGCCTTGAAAGCAAGTCTGGAGGGTGGTCAACAGGCCAGAAGGAGTGAGACCACATTCATACACTCGAATGAATATGCACCCTCTGACACATGCAATGAGTAGGGAAGCCAAGGAGAAATACACTGTGGTTGCAGGGAAATTAATTTTCCCCAGTCTACCTATGTTTAATCCAAGAAAAAAATGTATCTCTGTTGCTTTATGGAAACCAAGTTTTTATACTGGAGACTACTATACTATAAGGATAGTTGTTGGCTGATCTTGCTGCTTTTTTCCTATTTAGACCAGCCGAAAGATTGAATGCACTTCCTCGGTATTCAGACATGACAATCCCTAGTAATTAGCTGTCCCAGAGCTAGATTATTAGTAAGCTATAAAAAAGTCTCTAATTTCCATCAACAAATACAGTTTCCAGTCATTATAGTCTGCGAGAATAGCATCAATTTATTTGAGATTTTCCTCTTCTAAGCACTGGTAGGAAGAGTTATTCCCATATGAATTTAGAAAGATGATTAGAAAGAGACTTTTTCAAGATGGCTTTAAAATGAAGCAGCCAGACATAAGAATGTAAATCATGTTCTATGGGAAGAAAAAAAAATAGATCAGGCTAAGAATGCAAATCATATTCGAGGGGAAAATTCAGATCAATATTAGAATCTGCCTTGTGTGACTGCGGTAGCATAAAATTATCTGCTGAGCTGCCGGTAAAAATGACAGTAGAGAGTAGAAAATGATTTCAAGCAAAAGATGGCCTGCTGATAATTTGGCACAATTAAGCTTAACTTGTAACACAAACTGGAGGTAAAATATATGAAAACAGAGGTAGAATCCTTATGGAAAATATTGGAAACATTTTTATTATGTTGTTACAGCAAGATCATAGAATCACTGGGTTGGAAAAGACCTTTGAGATCATTGAGTCCAACTGTACCTGTCCACTTCTAAATGATGTCCCTAAGCACTTAATCTACCCATCTTTTAAACACCTTCAGAGATGGTGGCTCAACCACTTCCCTGGGCAGCCTCTGCCAGTGCTTGAGAACCCTTTCAGTGAAGAAATTTTTCCAAATGTCCAACCTGAACCTCCCCTGGCACAGCTTGAGGCCATTCCCTCTCATCCTATCACCTATCACTTGGGTGAAGAGACCAACACCCACCTCTCTACAACCTTCTTTTAGGCAGTTGTGGACAGTGATAAGGTCTCCCCTCAGCCTCCTCTTCTCCAGGCTAAACAACCCCAGCTCTTTCAGCCGCTCCTCATAAGACTTGTTCTCCAGACCCTTCATCAGCTTTGTTGTTCTTCTCTGGACTCGCTCCAGAGCCTCAATGTCTGTCTTGTAGTGAGGGCCTAAAACTGAACACAGGATTCGAGGTGCGGTCTCACCAGTGCTGAGTACAAGGGTCAAATCACTTCCCAGGACCTGCTGGTCACGCCGTTTCTGATCCAAGCCAGGATGCCATTGGCCTTCTTGGCCACCTGGGCCACTGCTGGCTCATGTTCAGTCAGTTGTCAACCAGCACCCACAGGTCCTTCTCCAGGCAGCTTTCTAGCCAGACTTCTCCTAGTCTGTAGCTGCTCAGGGTTGTTGTGTCCCAAGGGCAGGACTCTGCACTTGGCCTTGTTGAACATCATCGAATTGGCCTCAGCCCATGGATCCAGCCTGTTCCGATCCCTTTGCAGAATCTTCCTACCCTCGAGCAGATTGACGCTTCCTTCTAGATTAGTGTCATCCATGAACTAAATAAGGGTATTTTCAATCCCTTCATCCAAGTCATTGATAAGGATATTGAACAGGACTGGACCGAGATGGAAGATGAGATATTTGAGAGGTGGGGAAAATTACTTGACTGGTAGAGAATTCCTAGGCAATGAAAGCCTGATTCTCCAATGTTCAATTAGGAAACAAGTCAATAACCTCATTTTCCCAATATACTATCTCTTTTTGAAAAAGAGGTCCTTGAATTTGGTAGGTATATTCTGTAGAAAATAAATTTTGGACAGGTTTTCATTGTGATTCACAACATCACTTGGAGTTGTTAAGGATATTGTGGGACTTTTTTTGTCTAAAATTTATTAGAAATGCTGTTTAAAATCATCTAAGCAAGTAGAGTGGAATAAACAATTTCTCTAGTAATCTAGATAAAAGAAGCAGCTTGTTCCTATTAAATATCCATAGGAATGTCCTTGGTTTTAGGTTTTTAACAGTGACAGTAGTGTATAAATGGAAAAAGATAATCATGATCTGTTCTGTGGAAGCATTCAGTGGTTGCTAGACAATTTTCTTCACTGGTGAAAAATCATGGTCACGTGACACTATTACACTGGATTAATCAGTGTACAAATTAAGATGTGTGTCTGAATTCTGAAATATGCTTTCTCATTTTGCTTTCATGGAAAATATTCGGAGTTGATTTTTTTAAAAAATCGTATGACAGAACCAAGTAGCAGAAGCTTTGATGGTTTGAATATTGTGTAAAGAGCAGGATAGTTAAATGTGTATTTTGTTGAACAAAATAGTGTGTTTTGCTGTAATTTTCATGCTCTATATGTGATTTATGAAGTAGGGAGCCACAGTACAAGGAAAGGGAAATTAGAATGTCTAGCTCCTCTGCAATTCCATACTGCTGCTGAATGATCGCCAAGGCTGGGCCTACAAATTTGCTGGAGCAATTATTTAAAACTTCAGCTGCAGGCTTAGACTTAAAAATCTATCTCTTAAAAGCTGATTTTTGCTTTGTAGCACATTGCTGCTCTTTTTCCTTGTTTACTTGGAGACTGATGCATTTTGAAATTTCTGACTGATGTGTGCTGGACATGGTGGGAGAGTGGTAGGGAACATCGAGTCTCCTGTCTTCCCTTTTCTTTGCTTTTAGAAGACAGAAAGCTGAAAATGACTGTAACTGGGAAAGTAACTTATTCACAGAAAGCTGCATATAACCATGGACTCGGGAAATATGATGTTCATGAAAGATACAGCCATCTAAGACCAGTCTTCACACCTGTCCTCAGAGAATCGTAAAGATTGCCTCAAACAAACGGGGTTTAATTTCTTTATATTGAAAGTAAAAACTCAAATGGACATTTGGATAAATGAACCTAGGCAGAGCCGATAGGTGATTTTGTTTAAATTCTTTTGATTGCAGCAGAAATCAAATTTATTTTGCCGGAGGGTGACTTACCAAGCAAAGCACATTAAATCACTCTGCTTCCAAGGGAGAGCAAAGCAGCAGATATATATCCTTGCTGGAGAGGTAAGATATCTGTTACATGCTCATTACACTTATTTATGTCTTGGCTGCAAAATGAAAAATATTCATGAATTTTATATATTTTAAAAGTGTTTCCAGGTATGCCTTTAGATTCTCTGTTAAGTTTGAGCTTGTACAAACTGTGAATTCCCTCTATGCCTGCTATACTGTTTAATTTTTCACCCGTTAAGAAGTTGTGGGAGTTTGACTGCAAGCCAGCAGTATAGAGATGGCAAGATGCAACCAAGCATATTAAAGGGTACGTATTCTGCTAATGGCACAAACAGTGACTGTCAGGTCTTTATGACACAAGTTCTGGAAAGTGTCTGATCTGGTTTTGTGTAAATTGAGAACGTTTCTCTAGGTTCACATTTTATATAAAGCCTTGCAGGACTTACTGTTTTGTGTTGTGTCATCTTTGTCACTGGCTGTTAGTCTCCAGCAGACCTTTAACAAGAAAGCTGCCACACGATCTGGCTCTTCACATTGAGAGAAGTTTTACTTTAGGTTAGCAGTGGTGATACAGAAAGGATGGGAACCACCTTCTTTGGGTCAAATTTGCCTTTGGTCTCTTGCTTTGGACAGGTCTGTTGTTTGGACACAATTCCGTGCTCAGAGACACGTGCGTAACACAAACACAAAGGAGTGTTTCCTTGTGAGGTGAAGAGGTTTGGAAACACCGAGGCTGGGCATTCCTGGGTACATATAGGAATAGGAATGACTGGACTCGATGATCCAGTGGGTCTCTTCCAACCTGGTGATTCTATGATTCTATGATCTTCTCCTGTACAGCCCAAACATCCACAATCCAAGTGTATTACTGCTGACATAGTGCCAGCAAATTGCTTAAGTTCCCAGCTCTTTTGGAGAGCAGGTTCTGAGGGTGCGTGGGAGAAGCTGAGCACTGCTGCGGTGTGGATGCCTGCAGCCTTGCACACCTTGGGGACCAGGTACAGAGCTTTGCCTTTCTTGCCTGTAACGGTGATTGCCATTTGCGAGAGGTGTGGGAAGGCAGGAGGTGATGGGCATTAATGCTCCATTTCTTACTAAGTAATATACTTTGCTCAGTAGTGAAAATATTTAAATCAGAATCTTAAGAGGAATTGATCCTTCTCAAATTCAGAGAAGGAATTCTCAACTCTTTTTACTCTGCATTTACTGCAGCCAGTATGTTTAGTGGGAAAGAGAAGATGCACATCTTGAGAGTAAATGTGGGAAAAACAAAGACTTGTTTCAGCTTATTAACAGTCTTGAGTGTTCAAGAGGTTTAAATCCCTAATTAGAAGTAACAGCTTCTCTATCATATTGAACACTCATGTCAAGTAAATGGATTTTTTTTTATTTCTACTTTTGAAAGTCATAGGAAGTTTCAGGAAAACAACAGACCATTTTAAAATAGCCTCAACATTTAAAATTCTGAAAAAAAAAGTCTTTCTTTCAGATAGATGAATTTTTTAAAGATATAATGAATTTAATATGACTTATAAATCATACCTAGATCATAAAATAATTTCTTCTGGAGAATAAAAGTATTGTGCATAAGTGTGTTATTGATTTCAGTGTCTTAGGCTGCTTCCTTCTGCTTGCACAGACAAGAGTGGTATTGGCTGATTACACTGTCAGTTGATGATAAAACTGACCCCTCTGTGCCCACTCAAAATGGATTTATTTGCATGTGGCAAATATCAGAGTGGTAGCTGGGTCTTGAATGTTTTTTTGTATGATGTGGTTATTTATATGGTCTAATAATTTGTATGATCTGATCCACCATGGTCCATGCTGATCAGCGTGTTATGAAATCATTTGATGTCCTTTCCCAGTGTTTTCAAATTATGAAGTCATTGAAAATAATCTGGAATTTAGTTTTGCTTTTCTAGACTGCAGCAATGAAAGAAAAATGTCCAATGGTGATACAAAAGAATATCAGAAGAACCCAAACAAATCAGTGGTAGAGCATCCACAGGCATGTAGACACTGCTTTCTGTCATTGGAAGGAAGGCTTAAGTTTTAAAAATGACGCTTCTGAACTTTATGTCTCCACGTTCTTCTCTCAGTCCACCATAAGCCAGGTGCTCTTTCAATGAAGTATTGTACTACGGTCTATCAGACTTGTAAATAAGAGGAGAATAGAACCCAAGGTCTTTAAAATCTTTTTGTCTAATTTTCTATAAGTGTTCCGAGGAGTGAGATTAAACTCTGAACACAGGCAAATCCCACAGTATTAGCCTTAGGTTATTTGAAATCAAGGAGTCCCCTTTCTTTACTTAGAGTACTGTGTTATATATTTACAGATGAGGTGTTACTTTGAAGTTGGGATCTTGTCTTTGATCAAAAGCATACAGCTTCCCTCATGTCTCTCAGAAAAAGACAGTAGTTATGTTGCAGTGGTGTGGGGTTTTTTGATGTTTTGGACAGCAAAAATGACATTTACATGAAACGGTAATCCAGGGACTGTATGAGATAAGACAATTTCAACAGTGAGTTGAGAGAAAGTCGCACAAGAAGACTTTAAATTGAGCAGAAGTAAGAGCATGTCAGTCACTTTCCCTCCCTTACCTGCTGTTAATTGAAGTACTGATAAAGGAGGTCTGTCAACATTAATATGATGAAAAGTAAAACATGTGTCTAAAATTTTCTAGATGAAAGTGCTGTTAATCGGTATTACAGAAAAAAGGTTTTCAGCAAATGCTCTTAATTCAGCGTGCTTGTTGAAGAAGTGTAAATATACTACAGCAGAGCTTTTAAATCCACAAAGGGAAAGGGCATAGAGACTGACAATGCTGTATTTTGTTAGTTCCTAAGGAGGATAGAGAAGGTAGAGTACCATTACAAGGAAAACCGCTTGAGCACTGGCTTGCTTACTTTTGGTAGTCACTCAAGGCACTAACTTTATCAGGGCTGCGTGTTTGGATCAATGATATTGTTTTTCTGGTGGTTTTATATTGACAGGCCATGGTTTGTTATATGACTTCTTAAATGTAAACATGAACTTGTCTTTCCTAGGGGGGAAAAGGGAATCTGGAAGAATAATATGCTACATACACACAGCAAGGAAACACTGTTGAGGCGTGTCTGTAAATATTTCTTTTAATAAAGAGTTTGTGGCTTATTGTACAACATATAGTAGACTTGAATCTTGCAGATGGGCCAAGTATTGCAGCTGGTCTTCATGGATGTGTTAGTAGAGTTATCTTGGCCAACAGTGGGAATAACAGGCTGAGAGAGTTGGGGTTCTTCAGCCTGGAGAAGGGAAGGCTCCAAGGAGACCTTATAGAGACCCTATGGTACCTGAAGGGGCAACAAGAAAGCCGGGGAGGGACTGTTTACAAAGGCTTGTAGGGATAGGATGAGGGGCAATGGGTACAAACTGGAGAGGGGCAGAGTTAGACTAGACATAAGGAGAAATTCCTTCACGATGAGAGTGGGGAGGCCCTGGCCCAGGTTGCCCAGAGCAGTGGTGGCTGCCCCATCCCTGGAGGGGTTCAGGGCCAGGATGGATGTGCCTTAGGCAGCCTGATCCAGCGGAAGGTGTCCCTGCTTATGGCAGTGGGGTTGGAACTGGCTGATCTTTAAGGTTCCGTCAAATCCAAACTATTCTATGATTCTAAGTAACTATTGTTTTATTTTTGTTGTGTGTTAATGTAGCATGGACAGTTTTTTCAAAGATTCTTTGAAGCATCCAAAGCTTCTTTAACCGAGACCTGTGATGGTAGGGCTGTCAAATATGTCACATCACGAACCACATTGTAATGTAAAGATTGCTTTACCCAGGCATCATGTAGCTTTTAGTACATGCTGTAATCATGAAGGGTCTGTGAAACACTTGCTTTCCTGGAAAAGGGGCATTGGGAAGCTACTGTATTCACTCTATTTACATCGTCTCTTGATGTCAACTTGTAGTTCTAACTAAGCAAAACTAGTTCTGTATGGCTAGCTAGGTGTGTGCTGGTAAACAATAGTACTAGACAACACTTACAGACATCAGGAAACAGTGGGTTTGGACATCTGCATTACAGCAACTGCATTTACCTTTCAAGGAAATTAAGTGCTGCTGTTGGGAGCTAAATGAGAATGTCACTCTTGGCCCGTGTCACAACCAGATTTACGATTTGTTTGGCCAAAGCTCAGGTTCCCATAGGAGCTTGGCTCTTGTTCACATTCTAGCCTGGAGAGAAAGAGGGACAAAGAATTATGATCCATTCACAATTCTGTATGTTTTAATTTTTTTTTTCCGAGGAGAAAATATCAAATGCAGTTAAAACCACTTAAAATACTCAATATTCCATATTAAAAATCTTGTGGACTACCATGGTAGGTCCGACTAGAGATGGAGTTGTCTATCTGGAGCAAGGAAGCACAGCTGTGAAAGCGGATAGCTTTGAGTAACCAAAACAATCAAAGGGAGCATAGAGAGCATGGTCTGGTTTGAGATGTAACAGCAATATTTTTTTTCCTCCCTTGTGCTAACTTATGACTGCTTCCAGCACCTTCCTTAGAGTATTTATACCTCAGACTCTCAGTCTCCTTCCCAGGATCATCTCCTTCTCTTCCCAGTAATTTCAGTTCTCGTGTTTTGTGTTCTTTGACTTTATATCCTCATATTCTCTTTTATAATAAACACACCTAAATAATTAAAATTAGGGGAAAGTAAGCCTTTTTCTGTTTCTGATTGGAAACACTAACAAGATACTTCTGTTTTTTATCATTTTACTGAGCTTCATCTGTACTTTAAATTTTGGAATGACTGCTACCTGTTGGTCTCAGTCTGCTTTGCTACCTACCTTAAAGGAACACCGATCTTTGTTAATTTGTAATGATACTATTAAATTTTAATTTAGTTTGAACAGGAATTTCATCACCTTGAATTCAAAGAAGTGAATAGGAAGAAGTATCATTATTCCCAACTCTAAGTGGAAATAAATAACAGAGAATAATCTCTTTTATTTATCTTTTTCTAAATAATCTGAAATAATAAATTGCTCTTCCATCCTATGCCATCGCTGTTCCTTGAGGGGAACAGGCAATGAAGTGAGACAGTAGTGCAATCATGTCAGAAATCAAGACACAACTAAAAAGCCTGGGAGTGTAAGGTCTCAAACAGAGGGCTTTTGGACCTTCACTTTGTGCTTCATAAGCAGAGCACACAAACTTTCACTCTAAAGTTTTATTCACCTCTACAACTTTGTCATGAGATTTCACAGCTAAGAGAAATAGCTTTTGATATTTTCCGTTTCCAAATCAATCCTCTGCCTTTGTTTTTCTTCAAATACTGATTCCTTTATGCTTCTGGTGCCCTGAGAAGTGTAGAAAAGCAAGATGCAAAAAGAAAAACTTGGAACGGTTTAACAAGGCAGCTTTGTTGTCTCAGATCCTGTCCAAATATATGTGAATATATACAATAAAAGTACCATCTTCACATTATTAATAACGTTATTAACTGAATAGCCCAAAAGCTTTATAACTTTATAACCTTCTTCCAAAATTAAATCTGAACTCTGTAAAAATTAAGTCAGTATAAATCTTTACCAATACAGTAGAGTCATATACACCAAATTTTTTTCTTATTGACACTAATGTAGTTGCTCATGCAATTTGTCATTACATTTACCTTCCAACCTCATGGTTATCTTAAAATGAGAATAATCTAAAGTCTGTCATAACTACAGAATGGTGTATGTCTCCATTTCTAGGCTGCATTTTTTTAAAAAGCCAATCTAAATACCTGGCACTTCAAACATCAATTAACCTGTTTGCAATTAACAGTGCACAGTCCTGTAGCTGTTTAACGAATGCACATTCTCAGGATGACATGGCCTGTGCATCTTTGCCCAGGGAGATAGTTGAGTCCCCGTCCCTGGAGGATTTTAAAAGACAAGTAGGTGAGGTCCTCAGGCATGTGGTGCAGTAGTGGATGGTATGGTCGAACTTAATGATCTCAAAAGTCTTTTCCAACCAAGCAATTCCATGATTTTGTGATGAGGACTGGTGATTTCTGTTCTATTTGTCACGTTTGAAGTATGGAGCATAGAGTAATTTCTGAAACGTGAAAGGTTTTCAGAAAGAGACACAATGCATTTACGTGTCATGGGATTAAATTTATTTTATGTGATTTCGAGCAAGTGCATTGTTATAAGACACGCGCTGGAGAATGCTCATGACCTACACACACCTTGAAAATTAGTACAAGGCAAATTAGCAGTGTCACAGAATTTGGCAAAGACATTCTTTTAGAAGTGTTTAGAGAATTAATAAAAGGTTTTCAGTGTAGATGCTGTATGTATAACATGTAAATCAGTTAGCACTGGTCAATTAAAAATACAGCTGTCACAGACATGTACTCTGTTCATGTCTATAGACAGTCCTAAAAATTATTTGCTTTATAAAGCAAATAAAGTTACTTTATTTGGTTTTTATTTCAGCATCCTGAAGGTTTAAGAAGAACCAGTGTTTGGTCCTCGGGCGTTTCCCTTGCCTGCTTAGGAGTGCCTACAGCCAATACTGACTTGGTTGTAAATGTGAAAGCACCATTTGTATGAATATCACAGATGCTCTTATTTCTGAGGAACAAGAAGCAATTCTATAGCCAATTCTCATGGTGCTGATTTTTAAAACAGATCAAACATGGAAACAGCAGGGGAAAAAAATCAAAGAAGCCTTTCCTATTTAACGTAGGCTTTTGGATGGAGTAACCATCCAGAATTAGATTTCAGAACCACGATCCCTTTTCTTTGCAGAACGAAACATTATAGACTTATGATACCAGGGGAAAAAGCTGGCTCTCCTAGTGCATGCTCTGTTATATAAAGTACTCACACAGCTGATTAATCTATAGGAGTTGGTAATCATTTGACTCTGGGTATTTTGTTCAATTGGTTTTTTTTTCAGTGATTCATGAAGCCCTTATCAGAATTCAAAAAGCACTTCACGAATCAACCAGGAGCTTTAAAAAAAAAAAAAAAATTAGCAGTAATGAGCTCATTTCCATAGAAATAGGACTAGGCTCACTGGTGGGTCAAAATGTTCTCTGCACTTCCACTTTCCAGTATTTTCCTCAATTCTTCTCTGTTTATTTCATGCATCATTATCTTCCATTTTCTGCATACCTAAACCATACCACTTGGCTTTTTGTTCTCTAACCAGCAACTGCCACTTCAAGGTATCTCAAAATGGTGGTAAAAAGTGGTCATCCATATTTCACTCAAAGTTTAACATTCATCGTCATATTGAAAGCTGCTATTCATGACAGTTTCCTCAATGGATTACAGATTGTATTCTGAAGTAGCATTGAACAAAAATTTATAATGCACATGCCTCTTCATTCCTCCTGGATTAGTAATGTGTTTTAATGACATTGCATTTGTATTCTTTCAGTTTTCTTTCATGAGACATCAAAGAAGAAACAGAATGTATGTTTCATATTCTACACATAGCATAATGCTTTAGTGTTTTCCGTTCCTTCAGATTTGCTGCTAACCAAGATGAAAGCTGAGGTCTTGTGAGCAGAACCTAAGCCATTTGAAAAGAAATGGTATCCCTTTGTGGTTCTGAATTTGTTGGAAAGAGGGAATTGCTTGCAGTTTTGTATACCACAGCATAAGAATTGTTTTGGCAGATTCCAGAGAAGTAATATTGTGGCCACGCTCAACAGGCCAGTACAGAAGGTCGTGCACTGGTGCTGGGCTGGTTCAGATTGTTCTATGGGCTCTCATCCAGGAGACAAATAAGGAAGAATTAAAAAAACTTGATGGCTTGGAATCACATACAGAGACTTCCTACTGAAAGTTATGCACATCGTTAAGGAAAAATAGGAAAGATTGTAATAATCTGGACTGTGAACAGACTGGATTTGGTTGTCCATAGGTGGATGTGTGTGTGCGCACCAAGGTATAAAGCAGTCCAGGAGAAGGTCCACAAAGATGATCAGAAGGCTGGAGCACCTTTCCTGTGAAGACAGGCTGAGAGAGTTGGGGTCGTTCAGCCTGGAGAGGAGAAGGCTCTGAGGAGACTATAGAGCAGCTTCCAGTGCTGACAGGGGCTCCAAGGAAGCTGGAGAGGGCATGTAGCGATACGACAAGGCTTAATGGCTTTACACTGAAAGAGCGGAGATTTAGGTTAGTTATAAGGAAGAAATTCTTTAGTTATAAGGATGGGGAGGCCCTGGCCCAGGTTGCCCAGAGCAGTGGTGGCTGCCCCATCCCTGGAGGGTTCAAGGCCAGGTTGGATGGAGCTTGGAGACCCTGATCCAGTGGGAGGTGTCCCTGCCCATGGCAGGGTGTTGGAACTGGATGAGCTTTGAAGTCCCTTCCAACCCAAACCATTCTCTGATTCTATGTTAATGCAATATCCAGACACAAGTATTTTGATGGCATTATATATATATATATTCTAATATTTGATATATATATGCTAATATTCACATATGGAAAAGAAAAGCTGTTCTCAGGACCTCTGTATCATACAACAGGATAATTTGTGACCCTGGAAAACAAAGGAATTTGAATAGGAAATATTGAAATCCTTTACAAAAGGGAGGAAAATCTCTTCAGGAGGTACACTGCTGGAAATGTGTGCCTTTTGCCTAAGATGTAACATGTGGGTCCATGCACACACAGATCTGAAGGTGAAGTGAATATTACAAATGGCATAGTGTAAGGTGAGCCACTGCTTCCCTTCAGGGAGGAGAAAGGCTCCTGTAGTCTTTCCTTTTTCTCTCTTTTTTTTGCTATACATAAGCATACATAAAATGAAAATTTGGTTTACCATTTTCTATACCTCATTTTCTGGGAGAGCAACGCTTCTCAGACCAATATTATGCATATTTTAACACTAGGCAAAGGTACAAATGGTTTTAAAAAGCAATTAGACAAAAGCAGGGAGCATAAGGTCATTAGTGACTAGTAGACAAAATGGACAGGCTAAAGCGACAGGTTTAATTGTCTCTAACTAGTGATTGCTGGAAGCTGCCTACCCTGGCGAGCGTGTCAGAGCCAGGTCGCTGGGTACGAGCCCCATTCCTTGCTCTCCTTCTCAACAGATCTGTGGTGAGATGCTGCTGGAGAGAGGCCAGCAAGGCAGAGCCAGAGCCGCAGACCTTCGGCATGTAGGAAGAGAGATCTGCCAGAGCCCTCTTGCCTTACTGAATCGTGAAATGTGGTGGAATCACGCTTCCAAACTCCCCCAGGAAATTTAGTATTTTTAAGAGTATCTGGTTTATATTAAAGGGCATTATAAAGCTAGCTGCTAGCTTGCATTGCAAGACATATAGTCAAAGCAGGTAAACCTCTGCTGGAAAAGAATACGAGATCTTACAGCATAAATTAGATAGCATACTCTCACCTATTATTTATGAGACAACTCTGCTGTCTTTCTGATGATAAGTGGTACCTTGTTTTGTGAGCAATGGTATTGAAAGCCGTGGTGGTGTGTGTGTAATGGATTGAAAAAGAACACATGGATACAGATCAAAATCTGCTACAGAGTACAGAGGGTTCAATGAATTCTCTATTTCCTGCTCTCTTTTAGGTGTCTTAAGTAGAAGTGATATTAAAGAACGTTTACTAGTCTTTTTGTGAGGGCGTTTTTTTATGCTGCCTTTCAGAAAGACAATCAAGAGCGTACAGGACGTAAGTTAATGGGACAATGCCAACAAAATCCAAGGCCAACTCTCAGTTTTATTCTTGTTTCTTTCTGGTTTGCCTCTTGAGAGAAATTCTACTGGGATAAGAGTAATCCTACAGACTTGCTACCTCCTGGATGAAACCTCCAGGCTCCTCGCTACTACAAATCATCCTGGGTTTTATAAAAGAAATGGACAACTCTCCTGTTAAAACTTTTTAAGGACTAGTTTTCTGGTTAATTGTCAGCTGATTTTTCTGTCACTGATCTGTAATGCCATCCTTCTGTGGAGGAATTATTGAGGATGCTTTGCTGAGCACAGATGAGGGAAAGTTTCCTTAGCAACAGGAATAACATGGAATGCTGAAAAGCTCTCTGGTGACTCTCCTTGTTTATGTACAATAAAAAAAAGGCTTTTTTTCTACCTAGTTTTTTTGTACAGTGTACAGACTCAGACACACAACCCGACTGCCTACTTTCAATTTTGCAAGCAAATGAAGTTAAAAAACTAGTAATCCTTCAGGCATCATTCAAGTAATTCTCTTAGTATGCCCAATTCCTTCATTAATTAATTTGCAAAAACCTATTAGCATATAGAAAAAAAAAGAAAAAGGAAAAAAGAGCATGATTTAGTCTGACTTGTATCCAAGGAAACGTGTATACTTAATAACTGAGATAATACTTTGCACCTCCGTAGCACTTCTCTAGCCATGCTTTACCAATCTGGAGGACTTTAATACCAGATTATAAATGCATTTAAACATCTACAGATGCAGATAGGTGTCTGGAGAATTTTCAGAAAGTGATTTCAATAATCCATCAGTTATCTTCCAGCTCCCTTGTGAGACACAGCAAAATATGGGTTCTGGTGGTGCAGAAGATTAGGAAAAAACACAGTAAAGCATTGAAAGAGTTAAGAGAGAATCCAACCTTGTGATTCCTACCACTGTGCTTTAATGACTAACTGATGTTCCCTGCAAGGCAAGACTAGGTAATTAATGCAATTTAGTAAAATGAAGAACATTTTGTTCGAAGCCTGCACCTGAGTGGTGAGACGTCATCTGGCTGTTGTCCTGCAGAGGTAGCTCACCTTGAACCTGCACTCTGACTCGGTCCCCGGGGTTACCCACAGGTCCACTTCATTGCTCCACTCTCCACTGTCACAGCAAGGGACAAACACTGAACTACAAACCAGGACTCCTGTGAGGCAATATCTCTTTTTGCTGGTAATAACTAGCAGCCACAACATCTTAGTCCCCTCCATAACTGACTCCAGCTCCAGCTTTAAAGTACAGTATTTGGAATGTTTGGTTTCACTTTTCCAGTGGGTGTAACAGTCCTCTATTAATTACTCTCTAAGCCTTTGATTTGCTAAGACTAAGCATGCCAAAGGTTTTATTTTCTACAATAGCTCCTCCATCATTCTGGTATTCCTTGTCTCTGCTTGTTTTGGTTTGAATTCATCTTTCCAGAATGCGGGGTTAAAGTTCATTCGAAATCCAGTACAAAAATAAATGGGTTTTGATCCTCAGAAAAGTAACTTTTGCCTCCTTCTCCAGCGGGAGTTAGCCAGAAATTTCTACATATCTAGTACCAGAACTATTGGAAAGAAAGTCTTGGTATTAGATCCAGTGAAATGAATAGTCTTCTTTATTCTATGCCTTGAAAAGGAGTTTTGGTCTCAAAATCTTATTGGTTGTTTACTTATTTTCTGCTTTTTGCTAGTGTAGGCACCATAAAAATGTATTAAGGTAAGAAAGTAGATTATGAAGACAAAACCAACAGAATGTTAAATAAAATTTAGAAAGCAGTATCAGTAGCTGAGGGCATGAATTCAGATAAGCTGTTCTGATAGTACTGGAATTTCATTGATTCTCTCAGCTGGGAAATGACAGTTAAAATTTTTCTGCCAAAGCTCAAAATATCTATTAGATAAAATATCTAGTACAGGGATGTAACTGGAAATCAGTGGGTGTATTGGTTGAGGACTATAAACAAGAGGAAAAAAATATTGTTTTGCAGTGAAATCTATTTCTTCATATCACATCTTTAGGCCAGTTTACATTTCCAAAAGACAACCTCTACAAGAACTTAAGGAATATCTCTCATTACATTTTCTTGTAGGGAATACATTTATTTGTACTTTTCACTGTGCAATAATAACACAGCATAACAGGAGCATCATTATGGTCAGAAGAGATTTAATTGTAATGCAAGTTTAATTGCCATGAATGACTTGGAACCGTATTATTAACAATACAATGCATTTGATACTTCTACGTATTTGTGGGATGAAACACTGATATATGTTTGCCAGTAAGTGACAAACTAAATTATGGGTCAGAGAATAGAAAAAGCTACTCTATCTCAGTTAGGTGATGAATGCTGAGATATATAAACCACTGCAACAGAGCATTAGAGTGCATTACATCAAATTTCTCATGGCGAGATGACATTTTCCACCTGTTAAAAAAAGAAACCCAAAGGACTGAACACCTGTTAAATCTCAGGTAAAGAATACAAGAATGACAGCATCGTGGTTAGGATTTCACCTTGTGGGCCTGGGCTTTTGTTTAGACATTGTGCGTGTGTATGTGTTTGACAGCATTCTGTAGCTCTGCCTGCTGGCATTTCTGACGTGTTGGCCATTTAAAGGAGGAGACAGACATCCAGGGATAGTGGTTTGGAAGACTGATAAATAAGGTGTGGGGATATAATGGAGCTCTATTGACCTTGGAAGTGAAAAGGTTGAGGAGAACGTGGTAGTTTCTGGATTTTCATCAAGTCTACCTTCCTGGAACGCTGCTTTTCAGACATCCTCAGCAAGCACTGTCTGTGCTCACACAGGGTTGTGAGATGCAGCAAGGTACCTCCCTGCACTCAGAAACAGAGCCTTGAGAATTAAAGACGTCACACAGCGTATCCTGGGGTGCTATTCATGGGGCACGGTAAACTGTGCATTTACTCAAACATTTCTTTTCACATTTCTCAAGTGGAAAAATGGGAGTGTTGTGCAACCTAGAATCTCCTGGGGATATCTCCTGAGCAAATGCACCCCTGAGGGGAAGCTGAAATTACAGGAACAGCGCTGGGAGCTTTGGCAATAAAACACAACACTGATGCATCTGTTCTGAAGCAGTTCTTAGGAAAATTCATACATGAATTTTTTTGACAGAAATTTCCTTTCAACATAAGTCAGAAAGTTATTCACATGTTAGAACCCTTTAAGCTCATCTTAGAAAGTTATTCACATGTTAGAACCCTCCATAGCTCATCTATAGCTATTGGTGAGTCAACAGCATATACAATACTTTGCTTATGCAAAAAGTATATTAATATATTCCAACTCCTTTAATCTATTTATTGCATATACCACAATGTTGTCACTAACTTATGAAGGTCAACACCTGTTTCTGATTTCTTAATGGCCAAGTTTAGTTGCTTCAGGTGTGCTGAGCCCTTTAGGTTATAGGAAGCCCTTGTTGTGGCTCTTATGAACAAGGTGCAGCTGGGATCACTCTTGTTCACACAGCAAGACTACAGGGACACGGACACGGACACATCTCCTCAAAAAAAGGTGGTTTTTGGAGGGAAAGAGGCAGTCTTTGCTGGCTGCCAGCAATATTCTTTCTATTTTATGCATGTGTGCTGTTTAGAGTATGTTTCCATTAAGTATCTAAAAATATATAAACTACATTATTGTTTGAAGAATCATAGAATAACCAGGTTGGAAGAGACCCACTGGATCATCGAGTCCAACCATTCCTATCAATCACTAAACCATGTCCCTCAGCACCTCATCCACTCATCCCTTAAACACCTCCGGAGAAAGTGATTCAACCCCCTCCCTGGGCAGCCTCTGCCAGTGTCCAATGACCCTTCCTGTGAAAATTTTTTTCCTGATGTCCAGCCTGAACCTCCCCTGGTGGAGCTTGTGGCCATTCCCTCTTGTCCTGTCCCTTGGGAGAAGAGGCCAGCACCCTCCTCTCTACAAGAGAGAAGGATGTGTTGGCCTGAGCTGGTTTTTCTGAGTAGAAATACAAAATTGTTTCACTATCTGACTACTGGTTAAGGGTAAATGAAGATATTCATTGATGTGCTTCAAAACTGGAAAACAATTCTGCCAAAATAAAATGAAATTTCCACCCTACTTAGTTTTTAAAAGCAGAGGAAACGACTGGTGTGATTTGCATGCTCTGGTGGGCAGTACATGAGTGGTTTGCTGTGTTACGTGCTTCACCCTCTGAGCTCCTGGTGAGGAGGCATTTTTGGGGGGCCTGTTGTGGCTGGGAGTTTGGGTGATAGGTTCTGGGGGCACAGCGAGCCCCTGAGGGGGTACCGAGCTGCTGTGTTGGTGCTGTGGGTGCCTGTGAAGCCACCGCTCCTCCAGGGCACCTGAGAGCATAGGGTGAGGCAGAGTTTTTCTCTGGTTTATGGTGTTTATTGCAGTTCCTCGTGTGTGCTTTGTGCCAGTCGATCAGTGTGATGCCAGAGGCTGTGTTTTCTTCTCTCGGCGGTTTGATGGCGGTGTGTGCGTGCTGGACGGGAGGACAGACCCTGTCACGTTGCTGCCACTCGTGTTGCTTTCCCTGCGCTGACCCCTCCTGTCTTCGTGTCACCCAGTGGCAAGTGTGATTTATTAATTATACTGACAGAGGCAGTGAAAAGGGTAGTTTTTTGGGGGGATGGGGTGGGTGGAATATAACATCTGTCTTAGTTTATCATGCATAGGAACTGATTTCCATCTGCTGTACTTTCAGATCCTGTTTAGTGCTTTCAGATCCTATAGGCAGTTCAGGCTATTCAGCTACAAGAAATATATACTTCTGTTAGTGTATTTCCAATAATACTTAAATTATGTTTGCATAATATCCCAATAAAGCCCTTCAAAGAGAGGGAAACAGGTGCCAGTGGAATAGAAATCTCCTTCTGTATTTGGTCATCTCGGAGGAAAATGTTGGGGTTGTTCCCAGAGCTCTGGTGCTTGTCTGGCTCAGCAGGGAACCTGAAACGTTTGTTTCCATGAATGTAGACTGGATCGAAACAGCTGGTGAGTGCTGCCCACTAGTTAGCCTTGAAGATTGTTTTAAAGACGTTGCCTTTGTGGATATTGCATTAGTTTGGCCTGGAACAGAAAAAGAAATCCAGGTAAGTGTTACAGAGCAGGAAGCCTTAGAAAGCACTTCCTTCCCTCCAAAGTGGAATTCACAAACCCAAAATATTTTAAGTTGTTAGTAGAATGTTAAACTAATTAGAGTTAGACTAGTCTTTCTTTTGAGCAGTCTCATTGTATATGGGTCACACTCCTGATGCGGCTCTGATGATGAAGTACTTTGATGATCTGCACGACTATTTCCCCTCCCACAGATCTGTCACTACACATTTTGAGTGTAAGGCTGCAGCAGAAGGTGTGGCAAGGCAGATGCTTCATTTCTTTCCAGCTAAATCAGGAATCACATGTGGGTTCTTCAATCCTTGGCTTGGATGCTATGCGTTACGCTCCCACTGTGGATTTTGGCTCTTTGGGGCATTTTTTTTCAGTTTAAAGTATTAGATTTCCTGTTCTAAAATGCATTTAAGTAATTACTCATAGCTGCTGTTTTAATGCTAAAAATTAAGTTGCGATTCCTAGTAGGTTGAGGTAAATATCACACTGTGTTTTGAGACGCTTTTTCTTTATTATCTCTCTCTTCCAGTCCCTATAAACACGCACCTATGCGAAGGTGCTTTCATTTGCTCACGCTTCCCTTGTAGGGGTGTGAAAGTGAGCAGAATCCAAGTGTAACGTGCAGAGAACTTTGGCAGCCGTGCCTACCTTTCCCAAAGGTGCTGCTAAGATCTGCAGCAGGCAGAGACTGGGTTGGCTCCCTGACAGCCCCAGGGAAGGGGAGGCAGCGGAAAGTGCTGTATGATGTGCTCTGAGCTTCTGAAGGATAAGGCTGAATTGCAGGAAGGGTTCCCAACCCATCAGAGATGGGAAAGCAGAGCTGAGGATGGTAGCTCTTGCTCTCTAAACAATCTCTAGCTGGTCCCTTGATCTTGGACTTTTGGTAGGAGAAGGGTCGAGACTATCTAGGCAGATTCGAAGTCTCAAAGGGGAAATGTTAGCGTTACTTTATGCCTTTTATAAGAAAACCTAAATACTAGCCATGAAATGCTGTATTGCTTTTCATCATTAGTTTAAAATAATGCACTTCTAGAAATGAGTATCCCATTTTAGAGCCAAATTATCTGCAGGTGTAAACTCATTTACCTCAGTAAAGCAGCAACAGGCTTACTAGTTTACTTCTGGTTTTTAATCACTATTTCAAAGCATTTACCTTCTGAAAGTAAAGAGCAGAACAATGCTGTTATTTCCTTTGTGTCTTGAGACGCTTTTTCTTTATTATCTTTCTCTTCCATTCACTATAAACATGGACCTATTTGAAGGTGCTTTCATTTGCCATGAATGAAAGTTTCAGTCCTGTCTTCATTTTCTACAGTGAGTATAGTGGGATTTTTATTGTGAATTATAAGAGTTTGTGCTTAGTGGAGTTCAGGAGGCTCATTTTTCTGAAAAACTTACAAAGCCCTTCTTCTAATAATGTTAATTATTAAAAATTCACCTTACCATATCGTATGTTTTAAAATATGTGTTGGCTGATTATAAGATTGTTTTAAAGTGAAAACTTCAAGAGCATGGCTTTCAGTTCCCAAAATGAATGAACTATTTCCTTTGATTTACTGTCATTGTTCCTTACGTGCATTTGAAGTAGGTATTGCATGTCATTCTGTAAATTACTGGTCTGAACTGTTGTTTATTTTGTGGAACTATGGTTCTATTGCATAATTGCTTTTGCCAGGTGGAGGTGAGAGCTGTCTTCTTGAAATTACAACTAATAGCATCTTGGGTGTTTCCTCCAACTAAATACTACCCCATTTTGTTCTTTTCTGTGGATCCAATACATATCAGGCAACCTCCTACAGCAGCTTTCAAGGTTAGCAGTCTGCATGCCCAAGGATAGGTGGCCTACTTATTTATTAAAAAAAAATTACTTTCAGTGAGTGACAGTAGATTCAGTGATGCTGAGACTTCTGGAGGGGAAAGGAAAAAAAAATTTAATCAGTAAAACAGGAGGTTGTTTATACAGTGTTAAAAACCTGAAACACCATACAGAAAACTAAAACTGCAAAATATCTTCTTGTACGTCATGTTAGTATGTAAATGTGATTTAAATTAAATCAAGGAAAGTGACCAACAATTACAAAATCCTATTTCTGAAAAACAGAATTTAGAATTTGCACTGTTTCTCCATCAGACCTTCGTGCGATCTCCCTAATAAAAGGTGAAAAGGTGACTTACGCTGTTTAAGAAGAAGGTTGTCGCAAATTGAAGATAGAGTTGTAATTGGGTCTCCTGCTGATGTAAGTGAAGGAAAAAACAATTAGTGGAACACTCTAAGAAAAAAGGCTAATCTCTAAAAGTGGCTGGAAAAGAGAAGGTTCTTTCCGTTGATATGCTGACAGAGATAGTGACAATCAAGGCTCTCCAGCAAAAGTTGCCAGACTGACAACTAGGCTTGGGCTTGGGTGACTGGCTGCCCTGGTGCCACCATCCCTCTGTCTGTGTAAGTATTCGCTGTACACCTATGTCGCCCTCACAGTTTGGGTTTTTTATTTGCTGTGTTTGCTAATTAGGAATATTGCAATTTTACATTTAGATCTATTCTGTTTCCAACAGAGGTATAGAGTTCTTGTATACAAAAATCATTGAATACTTACCTACAATTGAGAAAACTGCTATCATCTTCATTAAGGTTCTTCCTAGGCAGCTGGTAACTAAACCCTGGTGTGCACTCAGGCTGATGAGAGCAGGATTTGTAACCAGAGTATCTCTGGAGACTATTGCTATACCCTGAAATTCTGTCTTTTCCTTAGGACGAGACTTTAGAGCAGATTTAAGTGCCATTTAGGCTTTATTTATCAGAAAAATAAAGCACTAATTGCCAGTGTTATAGATGTTATCAAGCCAACTTCAGTTATCTACTTTGTGTGGTGTTCGAAATTTAGCTCTTGTACCACCAAGTTTGATGTTCTCTCCTGATAGCTGGTGGTTCGTTAGCCAATGGGCTCTGACCCCTATGCCCCAGCTGTGGTGCTGTCAATGTGGGAGCTGATCTATGTTTCGCTGAGCTGTGGTTCTCCCCTGTGTGGCAGAAGAGACCAGAGTGTCACGGGCATCCTGCAGTTCTGGGGAGAGAGAAAACCACACCCTCCTTACTGGATTTATACTTAATAATTGGTCTTATATTAGTGAGGTTTTGCTAAGCTTTTTAAAGGCCTGGCTTATCAATATTTTATGGAAAATGTTCTTTCCTGAAGTCTCATATGAGCAGCAAAGGTCAGGTATGATGGCAGCCTTGAAATCCACATTTTTATTTGACCTTTATACGCTTAACAAGTGTATAATTCTCTTCTACACCCCCCCCCCCCCCCTTTATAGAGCCAATGGGAAAGATGATGTGCTATGTTTTTGGCACTAAAGTGTCTCAGATTCTTTGTTCCTGCTTCAAAATTGCTGTTGTGAAATGTTTCAGCTGTGAGATTTGTAACTCTTGGGGCTAACACATCCTTTCATTGTTGTTGTTTGCTGTATGGTGGCTGGGCAGGGGGGGAATCCTCAGCATTTCCAGCTCGCGTTCTGATTTAGAATAAGATTGGGTTTGAAATATGACCTTTCCTATAGAATGGACTTAGTTGAAACTTTAATATTGAATTAGTGCTGGTAGAAGTTGTAAGTGTCAGGGCCATTTGGCAAGCCTGCAAGGTCTTTCTGTCTCTTGTCAAGACCATGAAATTGCTGGGATTTGACAGACAAGGTGACAGCTGCGTCCATCACCAGGCACAGAAGGATGAGGTTGTTTTTCCCCTTGGATCGGGAAGTGCTACCCATGTGAACTCTGGCTCTCCTGCATCAGAAAGAGAGCATGTGCCTTGCGTGCGGGGAGGAGTGAGCCAAGCTGAAGTTCTGGATGCACAAGTAGGAGCTTGGAATTGCCCAGCCTGTCTCAACTGAGTTTTTTTGTGGCTTACATGTAGGTGACAGATAAGCCCTGAATGTCTAGAGAATGCATATGCAATGAAGAGAAAATGAAATATTTGTGTTCCTCAGTGCAAACTTGTAGTTACAGTTTTATCCTGGTGTGTTGGGGTAGAGGCAGCCTGTCAGGATATTACAGATATTCAGCCATTTTTCCAGTTCTGCAGGTGTCAGAATTTTTTTTTTTTTTTTTTTATCGTTGAGCAAGTGCTGATACCCAAACCGGTATGTCTTAGATAGTGCTTTAGTTAGACGAGTGCTGTGGCTTGGAGCTGATTAACCATTGATTGAAAGCTTGACTTAAAAAAGAAAAGTCTCAGGAAGATTTAAGTTGGTGAATGTAATTTAAAAAATAAAAATCATTCCCCTTTTAATTTCTTTTTTAGCCATGTAAGTAACCTATTGGGCTCTGAATTTGGCTGTTTTGGGCCATGTATTGTAATTAAAACATCTTTAAATCTGTTAATTTTGCTAATATCACTGCATTACCTACCTGGTGGATATTACTCTTTTTGTCTTCGAGCAGTTTCTAGGTTTCTAGTAGCTTCCTTCATGTATTTTATAGGCTGAGGTTATAAATTTCAATTGGTTGGAAAAAACAATTGTAATTAATTGTAGGTTGATACCATAGTTTATTGATGCATCTCCTTTTAAACCATTGTTTTTGTGTTAATATTATTTTTATATACATTTTTAAAATGAGGTAGTCCATAACCATCATGGCGTTTGAATAATGAACTAAAAAACTTTAGATGTTTTGGGAAGCCCTTTACATGTGGTGATTCTGCAAAACATATTTGCTGTAGTTGAGTTGGGTGTCATGTGTTGTCAACCCTCTGCCCTGCTTCACTGCTTTGTTCTTATTTTTGCTTCAGGAAAAAGGGAAAAATAAAATTACAGGTTTAGTTTGTGAAGATTCTTCATAGAGGAAGTTGTATCATCATGATGATCAAATAAATGAGGCATTTTATTCACTTAATGGCTTGTGTTTATAACAACTTATACAAATTGCTCATCAAACAGTACAGAGCTTAGGATGCCCTGTGGAAGGGGAGTCCTTCTTGAACAATAAATTTGGGATTTGTTCAACAGAATTTTTTAGGTCCCGTGACTATAGCGTCTGGTTGATTTAGATGCTGCAATTGTGAGCTTTGCTTTAATGAAGCTTGCGAAACACCTTGAAGTGCAACTGTCTCTTACAGCAATCTTTAATAGCAAGCTGAAACTACTGCTCTATTTTAAATTTAAAATTTTTTCTTAGTATTAGCCTAATGCCCAGAATGCGATACATTTTGTTTCTGGTTTTTTGAATCCCAAGTACTTATACTAAAAAAAGATGCATTCCTATGTGGTCACTTAAAATCAGGATTTAACAAACATTAAATAGAACAGGTAAGGTGGTAGAAAGGCTGAGTAGTGACATATTCCTGATAATTAGTCTGATCTTGAACTACAGAAGAACTAGTAATAAAGAATCCCACAATAAATAGCATTAGGCCTTGCAATAAAAGAATCTTATGGGGTTTTGCCATCACTGCAAATAAGGAAAAAATGAATGTGCACATGACTATATTTTGTAAGCACCTTCTTGAATTTGCTTGTCTAAATCTATCGATGGCAGCTGGAGGCTCTGTGTCTGTGACAGGGGAGATTTAGGCTTGAGATTAGGAAAAAGTTCTTCATGGAGCGGGTGGTTAGGCATTGGAACGGTCTGCCCAGGGAGGTGGTTGAGTCGCCGTCCCTGGAGGTGTTTAAGGTTAGGGTGGATGAGGTGCTTAGGAGCATGATTTAGGGATTGGTGGGAATGGCTGGACTCGACGATCCAGTGGGTCTCTTCCAACCTGGTTATTCTGTGATTCTGTGTGAGATCCCCGAGACAGGTCTGGTTCCTGAACACGGAAATGAAGCTCTTCTCTTGTCCCACGCGAACCCTCTGTCCTTAATGTCTTCTGCAGAAATGAAGGCAAGGGGTGAGAGGCTGGAAAGTTCTAGGAAAACTGGGATAATTTATCCTCTTCTGTCTAATGAGATGAGGCTTGTTTGCAGCCTGTACTTAAAGAAACATGGTAGATACGGGTCGTTATAGCTGTTACCATTAAGTCCTTTGTCTCCCAGATTTGGAAACTTCAGATTTTACATTGTTTCAGAACTGTATTTATGAAGATGACCCATCATTAACAGGAAATTTTTTACATCCTTATGATTTATTTTGTGTGTGATGTATTAGAGATAGAAAATTATTCAAACTCTTGTGATGAGTGGCTGGGTTACTGTTGTGTAGGTTAAGAGCAGGGGAGTGTGCTACGTGGAAGCAAAGAGGGATAGATAAACTTTCTGATCTGCTGTTTACTTGTTGCCAAACCTATTTTTGGATTCTGATTGAACTTGTCATCACACTCCCAGGAATTTTCCTGAGTGCTGTAGTTGGAATTTATGAAGGTTTCTCAAAAAAATGTGGACTTTGACAATTTCTTTTTTTTTTTTTTTTGCAATACCTTTACTGAAAGCATTCAGCAATTTCTTGGCTTGGACTTACTAAAAGTAAAATCCCAGACACAGTCTCCATTGTTTTGGATTGCTTTTCTGAAGTTGAGCAAGACTGGAGGGGATGGGGTGTTTATGTGTGTGCATGCACACAGATGACAAGAACTTGGAGTGAAAGAGGGAGGGAATTGGTGATCCTGGTCATTCTTAATTTTATTGAGTTTTTTTAGTAGAGTTTTTCAGTGTTTTGAGGTGGGGAATAATACTGCAATCTTGATCAAGTAAACATGAAACTCTGACTTTCTTCAAGAAGACAGCTTTCCCATTTTCCATTGATTCCTGCCCCCCCCCAAAAACACACTTTGAAGAGGCTATTTAAAGCCTAAAATAGGAACTAAATGGTTTAAAATTTCTCTAAAACACTTTCTCAGCTGTAGTGTTGCAAACTAGCTCATAAGCAGCTTCACAAAGTTTGCTTCTACTATGGCATTCCTGTGTGAGCTTGGGCTCCTGAATTTTTTTTTTTTTGTTAGGAATTAGGACTCCTACGGACAGAGCAGTTTAATTTATAGTCTCTAACCTTTACAAAGAGAAAATAAAGTAATCTGTTTCAACCATTTAAGAGCCAGTTATTATATGGTATTTATAAAAAAACCCAAACCACCACACCCCAAACCAGCATACAAAACCACAATCCAAAACCAGCCTAACAGCACCTCTGCCAAAAGGTGCCTTATTCCTCGTCTTTTAGTAGGTAGAGTTGCCAAAGAGTGAATTTAAGTTTTTTTGCAATTAAAGAAAACAGAAAAGTGCCGTTCAAATATTGTGAATTTTGAACAAATGCTTATATTATCAGAGCTATATGCAGACCTGAAATTCTGTTTTATAGAGGTTTTTAGGATTTCAAAGCTCATTCCCATTCAAAACTAAGCTTACAAGGTTATTGAGCATTTTTTACACTATTTAAAATTTGCTAAAACATTTGATTCCACTTTAAGTAATTAAAATGGCAAAAGAATTTAAAAGTAAAGCTGTGATGTAACAGCCTCCTTTCAGCTATTTTCCTTCTCTCATGTTTCTTTCCAGTGCATTTACAGTGATATTAGTGCATTTTTATTATATAAACTATAGGCAGATAGGTCATTAAATCTGCTTCCTAATGGAAAGCTGGTGAGTCCTCTTCTAATGCTTTTACTCTAAATGACAAATAATCCACTTTAGTTGTATGTACCCATTACATTAAATGACCCCAAAGCTTGTTGACAGTGTTTGAATAGAGTTCCAACTTTGACTTTTGATTTTTTATTTGCGAATTCAAACATGCTAACAGAAAGTTCAGCAGCCTAGAGTGAAAAATCAGTCCTATATTGACAAAATATATTGAACACATTATGTATATATACACATATTCATAAGGTTATAATATATAAAAATGTCAAAATGTATTTTCCCTCCTTAAAATGGAAATTATATTCTTATTAAAGTCTTGAAACATAGTGCACCTATCTAGTTTTATATAAGCTCTGTGACAGAATATAATTTTAAAGCGAGGCATTTCAAATTTACATCCCCATTTCTCTCTGCAGTTTTAAAGATGCTTTTAGTGCTATTTTGCACTTAGCTTAAGAGGGTTAAAATTTCTTTTCAAATAACAATGAAGTAAATGAAGTTATAGGATCCTATGTTTAGGCCATATGATAGGAGAAAACAGGGGCAGTTATAGTAGGGGATGAGGTCAGGTTTAATTTTATTATGTTCTCTTCTTAAGCTGGTGTTTTTAGCCATTCAGTGAACTGGACATGTGGGTGAAGTTGCAAGAACTTTCCTGGATAAAAGCATGTGTTTGCTGTCATCCTGCGCTTCATATGTTCTACACAGGTCTTGAAGATAACTTATTGCATGTGTATTTCATTATATACTTTCTTTCGTGCAATTCCCAATTTTCAGCATGGAAATTAAGGGTTTTTTTTTCCAGGGCATATGCCTGGAATTTGAACTTGGAGCAGAGTAGCTATTTCTTATAGTGATGAATATTAGCTGCTTTTGAGCGATGGACACAGGATGTCAGATCCAAATTCACATTTTTGTTGAATCAGATTAATAATGCAACTATTACCGTGTTCAGTCTAATATGAAATTCAATTTATTTATAGTCTTTTCCATTTTCTTTGTATTATTGAAAACCATCTTTAGTGAGCATGACTAACGAGGACACTACATGGATAAGGTAATTCATATTCTTCAGAGTTAAGTTCTGCTCTCTGCATGCTTAGAGACAGAGAGTCTCTTGATAATCAGTCCACCTTCTTAAGTATTTTTCCTACAAATGAGGGATTTTTATCAAAAGGACTTACTTAGCAAGAGGACTCATGATTAGGAACCAAAACTTTATATGTGTATCTTGTGATTTCCCAGAACTGGATAACTTAAACTTCTACCCCTAGGTTTTCTTTGGTAGATTGAAGATGCTGTGGCAGATGTGCATTCAGATGGCTTATTTCTGCACTGCTGCTGAGCTGGTGCCCCAAGCAACGCTGGGAAATGTTCATGCCAAGTGCTGCTAAGTATGAGCTCTCTCTGCCCCTACAGCAGAAATGAAGAAGTCTAGGGGCAAGAGACTGGAAAAATATTGCATCCATTTAAAAGGTAGGGTAGCATCTTGCCTAAGGACATGCCTAAGGGTCTGTGAGAGAGACATGAATAAACTCAAATCTCTGGGGTCCTTGTCCAGTGCTTTAATCGTGAAATCAGTCTTCCCTCAGAAGAGAGTGCTTGGTTGATGTGCACAAACAAGAAGCTTTCATCCCTCCACCTCCCTTCTGTGATTCCTTTCCTGTTTGCTGCTGAATGAACCGAGAAACTTCTGTGGCAACCAATATCCATATTTTAGAACAAAAATAAATGGACATTGAGGAGCTTTCCCTCTTATTTCCTGGCTCTGTATATAATACTTCTCTTGCATTCCCTACAGCTGTGAGTTTTTCATCCTTTAGGACTGCAGCCTTTTTTGGGTTTTCTATTTTTCTTTTTCTTAATGCACATGCCAGTGCTGGCACAAGGGAGACAAGAAAAACACAAGAAGAATGTAATAATTCAGAAATTTATGAAATCTCCGAGGTACAGTGTGCAAGAAAGCATCTTAAGGTTTTGCCTGGGTCGTGCAGTCGAAATCTGGCAGTGGTTCTACTGCTATAACTCTTCTAAGATTCTACACTGTGTTTATTCTAACGTAGTTTTATTAGAATATATATTTCAGAGATAGCACTTTGTTCAGTAGGCTTGTGGTAAAAATATAGTCTTTTCCTAGAGCTAAGTGTAGATGTGGCGGGGATGGAAGAGTTATGATGTTGGGTTTTTTCATAATCTGCATGTAAGCTAGACTTTCAGCCTGTGGTCTTGCCTTACTGACTTAAATAGTGTGATGCTGATTGATGCTAGGTGTCAGACCATTTTCTGTCAACTTAGTATTTGTCATTACGCGTGTTTGTTTGTCAACGAAAACATTGCTCCTAATTTCAAAATGATAGGGAATATATATGTCCTGATTTGTCTTGGTTTAACCCCAACCACCGACTAAAGTACCATGCAGCAGCTCTCTCACCTCCCAGCCCCTCCTTGCCCTCCCAGTGGAGTGGGGAGGAGAATGAAGAAAAATAAAGCTCGTGGGTTGAGCTAAAAAAGGTCTAATGGGACAACAAAACGGGGTGAGAATAATATTAGTAATAGAATATACAAAGAAGTGATGCACAGTACAATTGCTCATCACCCAATGACCGATACCCAGCTTGCCCCTGGGCAGTGATCACCCTTTCCTGGCCAGATTCCCAGTTTATATACTGGGCAGGATGTTGTATGGCCTGGAATGTCCCTTTGGCCAGCTTGGATCCGCTGTCCTGGCTGAGCTCCCTCCCAGCTCCTCGGGCACCTCCCTGCTGGCAGCGTGTGGGAAGCCGAGAAGTCCTTAACTTAGTTGTTGCCAAGTAGCGCTTCTACTAAAGCCATCAGTGTGTTACCAACCTTCTTCTCATACTAAATCCCAAACACTGCATTATACCAGCTACTAAGAATAAAATTAACTCTATCCCAGCTGAAACCAGGATGTGATTAAACTCCAAATTGGGCAAGCTGGGATGACAGTGCGTGTGGACTGGATGCTACAAAACATTTGCCATAGCAGTTTTGCAGAGGCTTAAAGGTCTAAAAAAGACCATAGTGTCCGTAGTAAAGGAAATAAATAATACCTTCCCCACCAGTAAGCAATCGGACTGCTGAGAAACCGTTCTTCCTGGGAGGCAAGGCCCTGATCTATTAAACACTTGAAAATATATTTATGTCCTATTGTCTTTAGTGGAATTTTGCACATGTTCAGTGCTTATGAAGTTTTGGATTGAGATTGAGCTGAAGCAGATTTGTCCAGAGCAAAAATACTAGTATTTTTTTTTCCTCGTGTGTTTATCTGCTCTCTTAATCTATTTTTTTCTCTATGCTAAAACTATGTGATATAAATAATTTGTGGTTGCTCTTTCAGCTATACCTTTTAATCTTGGGAATAGTTTTTTTATGTTTTCAGGTGTTGGGACACAGTTTAAAATGTTGTTACTGATTCCAAACGTAAATTCCATGTAAGTTGTGCTGGCTATTTAACCTTATTGTAACTTTCTTACTGTTAGCCCGTAATCTTAAATCACCTGTTGCAAGCATTTTAATATCCATTTTAAAAATTACTTTCCCTTGTTGCCTGGAGATAAGTTTAGTGAAGGCTGTTACCCCAGGGTCCCTGGCTGTTTAGTTCCCCTTGTTTGCACTTGCACATTTTGAACTTGTGCCAAGGTGTATCATTTGCATTTGTCAACAGTGAAGCAGGAGGTCGCACTTGTGCTGTTAGCACTGTGGTTCCCTTCGTTCCTCATGGTTGTATCTGTTCAGGGTGCAATGACTTGTATTAGGGGTGATCAGGCTGTAGCCTGGAATTCCTGTTTTACTTCAATACGTAAGATGTGTTCATTGTGCTTCTATTGCTCCAAAGCAAGAAGAGAGACTATGAGTACCTCATTGTTGTGTGCTGTAACTATTACAGGCTTTGTTAGCAGCCTCCAAAGAATATTTCTAAATACACCGTGATCCCCAGTGGTGAGAAGAGGTAGAGTACTTGCATCACTTATCTCCTGCATCTCCCACCACATTACCACTCTGCAAGCATCCTAGGATTATCCACTGAAGAAATTATTAACCTTTGGATGCTGGAGGAAGCAGGCATTGGATTGCAGTCAGCTGAAACCTAAAAATTCACTTAGGTCATGTCAGTCTGAAACTTGTTTTGTAATGTTGAGGTTACCTTTACAAACTTCATGCAATATCTCATTGGCAGAAAACTCATGACTGATACGAAAATTCTGCTTGTCTTGTCTTCTACCACTTTGACAGCTGATCTTTTGCTTGCTTTATTCTTTCTTTCATGGTAGCGTTGAAGGGTTTTAAACGCTCCTCTGGTTTCTTGAGGAATATTTATGCCTCTTATGAGCCTCTTATGAGATGAAGAAGCGGAGGTCAGAAGCACCTTGGGAAATGCTATATGGAGGCAGTTGTAAGCTGTATGTACACGATAGCGTATTTGTTTGTTAAGAAGTGATTTATGTATCTCCGCAATGTTTACTTTGGGGAACTGAAGTTACCTTGCAGAATTATAAACAGACTGGAAAATGTGAGTCCTTAGGAGGTTGGGTAAAGTTAGCATCAGCGCTCTGGTGCTACTTGATTGAGAGGTGTGTTTTAGTGTGGATAGGCTTGCGTCTCTAGATTTTACACAAAAATATTTAAAATAGCGTGTTTAGAAGAAAGATTGTTGAAAAGGTTTTTGCTGAAAACAGTGATTTCTTTTTTATGTCAGGAAGAAGGGGCTTCTAACTTTTTTCTGGCACATAGGTTTTCATGTAGATCTGAATATCTTTCTAGCTTAGTTTAAGTTATTAATGCCTTGACTCCCCTTGAAGTGGGCTTAAATTAACATTTATTCTCAAGAACTTTTTCCTTAGACCAAGAAATAAATGGAGATATATTTCAGTGAGGATACATGACCTATCACCACTGTGAACAGAAGGTCAAAATCTTACTTAACGCCTTTGAGAGGTGTGGAAATGGGCTCTTTGAGGGGGTGGTGGTGGGTTGTACAGCATATGCTAAGAGTTGTCAGTCTGAAGTCTTGTCTATTCTGCAAATGTAAAGGTAGGAAAAGCATTATTTTCAGTTTCTTGAGGACACTATTTTCCCCCTCATTTTTTTGAGGGGAGAAAATTTTTTCCATGCAGTGGAGTTTCATTTAGGCATAGTTGTCTGTGTGAAAGTTCAGGATTTAACAAAGAGGAAAAGAAAAACCAGCCATCATCTAAAAGATGTGTTGGAAAACCACACTTCAAGGAAAACAGACTTCCCTGCCTAGTTTTGTAGTGATCACAGCCTCTGTAAGAATGGGGTAAAAGGGAGATCTTTGGAGAGAGGAAATTGCTTGGAGGATCTAGGGAACGTAGTGTCACATGTGGTTGACTTGTGGCATTCTGAATCTACTACCCAGTCCTTAGAGAAGCTTTTGCTTTTCTCTTAAATGAAATGAGTACGTAAGCCAGAAATGAGGAAGAAGGCAAAGACACCTTTCTCACAGCCTGAGCGTACTTTATTTCTGTGAACGCAAACAAATTTTCATCTCGGAGAAAATTGTCAGAACTATTAACATGGCTTAATGTTCCTGCCCTGAACTTGGAAGGTTCAGTCTCAAGGAGGCAAATATTATTCCAAGTGTATCAAAAAAGGAAATTAAATCTCTGAAAATAATAGTTTCAAAGTCTTTGCTAGCAGACATCATGTATCACTCCATCTCTGCCCCACTCTAATTGATTTAGAAGTGTTAGGCATTTAGGGAGTGTGAGTTTATCATTTACTGAAATCAATCTCTTTCTGCAAGCTTGCTTTCTTCTCGCTGGCAGCCAGCTCAACTCTGTCTCCAAACCCTGAATGGCTTGAGGCTGAACGAGCCCAGCGTTGATTGCATAATGCTGGAACAGCCCTGAAACATTGCTGTTATGGATTGACCTCAGCTGACCTGGAAATGCCAATCCATTAGAGAAAATAGCACTCGCCTCTGACAGCAAATAAATGTAACCCCTGCACTACGGAGAGCAAACTAGAGAAACCATGAAGCATTTTCCCATGATAATTGTTCCACTGTCTGGAGCAAAAATATTTTGAATGTCCTCTAATGAACGGTTGTAATTAATATGCATATGCTTGTATTTTAATAATAACCATATCTCATAAAAATGCCTCTCTGCTTTTCCTGTATAGCTTGTAGAGTAATTAGTGTAGCTCAGTGTACTTGGTCTGTTTTGCGTTAAAAAAACAAGCTGTGGAACATAATCTTTTCCACTATATATTTTACAGAAAACCTGAGGATTTAATGAAACCTGTCTGATGTTGGAGGAATTGCCATATTAACTACAATTTATGGTTAGACAGGTAACTCTTACGGCTGATGAACAAGGGATCTAAAACACACAAGCGAAATTAAATAAACAAGGGCTGTGTTGTGTTGTATGGATGCGATTGTGACCTCTAAGAAAACGTGTTGAGTTTTCAGAGCTCTCTGAACCTGTATCTTACAATCAGCTTAGGGCTCTGAGAAACTAAATCCCTTTTTCCTTGTGTTTTGGGTGCAGTTATAGCCAGCGGTGTGTAGCAGGCGGCTGTGCCAATGTGCTCGGGTATGTGCAGTTTCAGGACACGCTTAATAGCTTGTCAGTGTCTTGTCCCTGTTAATTTTGGTAAGTGGTTTTAAAAAATAGTTAACTAGTGGAGAAAGGGAAACAAGAGGAAGGTCTCTGCATAACGTGGCACCGACTTGCTGGTGTTAGGCAGAGCGGGAACTGTGTTGCAAGGACACACTAATGGCTCTAAAGGGTTAGGGGGAAATCATTAGTTTGTCTCCATATTTTTTTCCCTTCATTTTTTAATAAAAAGTAACAGTGTAGGAATTTTGTACGTGCTAGAGAAATACTGCTGAAGAACTTTTCCTGGAGCTGCGTTTTTAGTTAATACGCTGCCTTTATACCTCCTGCAATGTAAGGATCCCTTGTTTCATCAGTGTGCTCCCTTGCGTGTCTGGCTGCGTTCCATTTCTGTCGGAGATTGTAAAATACCTCTGCAGTTCCCATGGGGCACAAGGGGGGGTTCCCCTTGCTTCCCCAGTAATTTAAGTCTGCTTCAGTGCTCTTATGCTCCTTAGGATAACTGTTCTCCTGAGTTACGTTTAGGTTTTGTAACCTTTTTGCTTCCTGTTGATCTGAATGGTTTGTGTTAGACCGCGATACGCTTATACATCTTCTGTATGCTAGCTTTAATTAATTTCTTTTTATCAAATTGGTGGATCTTTTCTGTTCTGCTGCTGGTACTACTGAAGACCTCTGCATTTGCTGGCTGACTGCTACAGAAAAGAGAAATGAAGAAGTAGCGTATTTGTGAAGTAATAGAATTATTTCCATGTGAGGAAAAGTTATTAAACCCTGTAACTATGTCCTGTCATTCACTTTGGGGAGAGTTCTGACAGAATAAATGCTGAATCTCTTTTGCAAGGAGTATCCTCACTAGTACTTTATATAGCCATTATATAGCCTGTCTCTCCTTTCTATACATTTGCATGGGAAGTGACCCAGCACATCTGTGAGTTTCCGTCAATTTAAATTCCACAGGTTTTTGGGCATAGTATGTTGGAGGTTATTTCAGAAGTATTTTCTTTTCTAGCTAATATTTTAGATAGGGAGAAAAATGGCCCTGAATCACTTCATAAATGTTTGTCTAACGTAGCTGTATATATTAAAAAAAAAAAGGGACACCTATAGATGTCGCTAAACGTCCCAGCTACACCTGGATCAAGAAATTTCTGAGCTGAAAACATAGAAACAAACATAAAATGTACCAAGAGGTATCCTGACATCACTGCCTCATTTCTTGTGCTTAAGCCAAGATATATTTTTTTTACTTCCTAATTGCTTTTTGTCTTCCATTACCTGAAACAGACTTTGAATTCCTTTATTGCACTTACAAACCTACTTTGCATTTCACATCCTGGAGTTTCATTTTCTCCCTGCAATATGGACAGCTCATTACTGAGGTTATCATGGAAAAAGTTTCTTCTGTCCCTTGATTCCAGCGGCTCTGTCTCTCAGTAGTAACGCTTATAAATGCTTCTTTTGGTATTTTAGTGGCATTTCTAAAACTAAATTTTCACGTATAGGCTACTGATACTGCATTTAAAAATTGCAGCCTTCCCAAATGGGTGAGGATTTGTATTGCAATGGAGTTGTAATACTCTTGCTTTTTAAACTCAAATTTGGTGATAGTCTTGAAGGATTGTTCTCATCTGTTGTTTGGCAAATGAGGACAGCCCGAAGTACAAAGGTTCTTTTACAGTGGAAATGACCAGTAGAGTCAGTGATGAAGTATTGGTGATGTACTGCTGGCAAACACCCCTGAGCAGGTGCAAACGCTTGACCTGCACCTATAAATCATTACAAGATGCATTTCTGTGTTATTTATTTGGGAATATGAAGTGCTTGTCTGCACAGGGACCTGAACAGGCTGGACTGCTGGGCTGAGACCAACGGCAGGAGGTTTAACAAGGCCAAATGCTGAGTCCTGCACTTGGGGCACAACAACCCTAAGCAGCTACAGACTAGGAGAAACCTGGCTGGAAAGCTGCCAGGAGGAGAAGGACCTGGAGGTGCTGGTTGACAGCGACTGAACATGAGCCAGCAGTGGCCCAGGTGGCCAAGAAGGCCAATGGCATCTTGGCTTGGATCAGAAACGGCGTGACCAGCAGGTCCAGGGAGGTTATTCTCCCCCTGTACTCGGCACTGGTGAGACCGCACCTCGAATCCTGTGTTCAGTTCTGGGCCCCTCACCACAAGAAGGATGTTGAGGCTCTGGAGCGAGTCCAGAGAAGAGCAACGAAGCTGGTGAAGGGGCTGGAGAACAAATCTTATGAGGAGCGGCTGAGAGAGCTGGGGGTGTTCAGCCTGGAGAAGAGGAGGCTGAGGGGAGACCTTATTACTCTCTACAACTACCTGAAGGGAGGTTGTGGAGAGGAGGGAGCTGGGCTCTTCTCCCAAGTGACAGGGGACAGGACGAGAGGGAATGGCCTCAAGCTCCGCCAAGGGAGATTTAGGCTTGAGATTAGGAAGAAATTCTTCATGGAGAGGGTGGTTAGGCATTGGAACAGGCTGCCAAGGGAGGTGGTTGAGTCACTGTCCCTGGAGGTGTTTAAGGTGAGGGTGGATGAGGTACTTAGGAGCATGATTTAGGGACTGGTGGGAATGGTTGGACTCGACGATCCAGTGGGTCTCTTCCAACTTGGTTATTCTGTGATTCTGTGATTCTGTGATGTGGAGCATCTGAAAGCATCCCCTTCGTTTGGACCCCGGTGTGAGGGAAAGCCCTGTGCTGGAATGCATCAGGACTGCTTGTGGCCAGTGCAAGGATGTGGGGAGCTGGAGCTTTTTTCAGCCCAGAAGGGCGCCTGGGCTAGGCACTTTTATCCAGGATAATACAATTAGCTGGGAAATGCAGAAGCATTAGAGGGTGAGTTTGAACAAGAGATTTAACTGAAGTCAGGATTATAAAAGGGGAAATTGAATCTTTATCCAAAGATCCCTATTGACTGTTCTTATAGATTTATGCAGAGATTTATTTTAACAGTGTCAAAAGGGTCTCTTTGTGGTCACAATGGCTCTAAATTTTACTTACCTAATACTTGATTTGGGCTAGCTTCATGGATTAAATTCTGTCTAACCTTAAGGACCCTTGTAAGCCTCACAAATTAGGAGTCCGTTTGCGCTGTGAAGGTGCTGGAAAGAATAAAGGTTGGTCAATAGCTGCTGTGGGTTGAACTGCCCCTTGAAGATGATGCTTTCTCTGCGTTAGTTCTGCAGGGAGCCCAGGGTAGTAGGCTTCTAACTTAGGCTCCACATACTTCAGAAATTATGAATGTAACTGAGTTGTAGCAAGGCTGCAGGGCAAAACCAGATGTGTAGTCAGAGAGCAGGATGTGCTGACCACAAGAGAAAGTCCCAAGTTCAGCCTCTCTGTATTTTCATGTGGATTTCTTAGCTGAAAAATAAGCATCTTTTATTGTACAGCAAATATTTCAAGCAAATGAAATCAATCCCCATCTGAGACTGCCCTGGGGCATAAAATAACATAAGGGAAATGTTTGGCCAGCATCTTTCATACAGGAATAAGCAGTATCTAAACAAATATTTCTGTATTGTTTCTAAATTCAGACTCGGCTAGACAAATACTGTTATTAGAATGTTAGACCAGGAGTTGAGGCAGTCTGCTACCTGGGTCTCCTCTTTGTAGGCAGCAGATAAACTATGCATAGGAGCTGTTCCACTTTTCTCCCAGGATTGGTTACAGTGAAACAAGCAAGGCTTGTTTACTCTGGCATAAATTTTTTTTGCGGTAGTTCCTGAAAATACCTGGCTGACCAGTCAGTTTGGTTCTGAGTAGTTCAGGCTTGTGTCCAGTGAATCGGAAGCAGTTATTATGTCTTCTAAAACAAGAATAGACAATACTTTATTACAACTTTTTTATTTCTTTTGCTACAGGCATTTGTAGACATGTTAGGAAAGCTGGCCATGAAAATATATTTTTATTTACACAATGAATAGGATGTTTACCTTTTAAAAATGTTTCCTATGAACAGCTTAAAAAATTGAAATCACTTTTGCAATTTAGAGGAAAAATGAACTATTTATTTAAGTACTTAATCCGTTGCGCATCAAGGCACTTTAATGATTCAGACAAGAAACAGACCTGAAACCTGACAAATGTGGTGAGAATAATATGTGAGGAAAAACTTGATCTCATTTACTTTTATTTGTGAGGTGGAAGGAAAAAGTGGTTGAAATCTTCTAGGTTAATGGAATTCTGAATGTTATCTTATGTGACCATGGTGTCTTGAAGAACAGCTTAGCAGTTGGCTGGATCAGTTTGCTGGCAAAGCAGCAGAATTCTTGAACTTTGGATATCTTTGGTCGCATACCAGCAGGAGACACATTCCAACTGCAGATTAGAAGTCAACCGCCCTGAGCGCCTGTCCTTTCACCACTCCAAGAGGCCAACTTTGTTAGCAAGAATTGATGATAAATAGAATTGTTTTAAGGAGCAGCACCAATCATCGGCTTCAATAAACTCTGTTTGGATCAGTGAAGGGAAATGCTTTAGTCTGTGCTTTTCGGAGTTACCCCCTTCTGCTCCCCAGAGGTTATTTGAAAGCTGTGCAATTCCTAGCTTTTTTTGTTCAAGAGAGTTTGCACTGGAGGCCTTGTCTACTTAGTCACCCCTCAAGGAGAAAGAATGCTTCTCCATATGTCTTAAGCAGAAGGCAGCCCAGGCTGACAGATAGGAACGAGATGATGTATTCCGAGAAATGCTCAATCCTTGGCAACATAATGAGTTGGGGGCGGAGGGGATGACACACACTGAACAAAACTTGAGGCAGACACAAATTCCCATGAAGGACACAACCCCTGCCTCTCCCTAGAGATGGGGACCTGTGGTGAGACCATGTACACATCAAAAGGGTTTAAAGAAACACAATTGAGGAACAAGAAGTTGAACGCTTTAAAAAAGGTAGTTGTAGCTAGTCCAGATGAGTGAAAACTGATAATGTTTTTAGTGTCTCCTTGTAAAAAAGCTCAGAAACTTCCAGGAAGTGGTAGATAGAAGAAGAAATCACTGGAATTTGATGGGACAGGGGTGGTGAACAGGTTTTGAGATCTAATGAAAAAACTGTTTGGCTATATGTGTGCAAACTCAAGTGTCTGTGAATTTTGAGGTTTTGGCCTATTTCGTATATATAGTAAGTATAGTTCAGTTAATGAAATCCGCACTGTAGTATCAGACTGTTACAGACAGAGTAGTGATTCACAAATAAGTCCTCAGCTATAAGCCTGTATGGAAAATAAACTTTGTCATTACAGCTGTAGATCAACCCAGAGCTGCTGCACCTCCAACATTGTTGCCGTGCTATGATTAGCACTCCTGATAGGAATCCCAGGGGAGAACCCAAGCCTTTTTGGCAATGAGCAAGTCTTCATCAGTTCTCGATCTCCAGCATGTTGTAGAACATGTTTTAGCCGTAAGCCTACAATTTATCCCACAAACCTGCAGCTGATGCTGTGATTCTGGCCTTCTCAGTCAGCAGCGTAGAAAAACAAATAGAAACTCTGATCTCTAGACTATAGGTACTCTGCTTCAGGCACCCTCATTCTTGAGCTAGATTTTGTTTTCTTCTCTTCCATGTTTTCTGCTGATAAACAGTATTTCCCATTATTCTGTTTCCTTTCCTTGTTTTCAGCATGATCCATGCTTGCATCCCACTTCATACATTGTCAAAAGATTAGTCACTTATTTTTTTGAGAATTAAAACTAGTGGAAAGTTATGTGTAATTAATTTGAAAGAATGTTTGGGTTCAATGAATGTTTGGGTTCAGTCCAGCTGAGAGGTGCTCTGGTAGTGCACTGTCACCACCCTGTGCTGTAGATATTTCCCCCACAGTGTTCCTCAGCGTGCCTGTTCGCCTCAAATGCTTCCTCCCCTGATGCCAGGGCAATTTCCCAAGAAACAGTCTTTTGCTGGGCTAATGAATGCAATTAGGTCAGTGAAGAGTGCTGTGGGCAAGAGTGTTGACATGGGGCAAAGGGTTTAACTGTGATATTGGTGAGGCACAATGCCAAGAGGGATGGAGGAGACGGACTTTCCGCTTTGGCCAAGAACAGTTAGAGCCATCTAGCTGAATCACTGATCTTTGTCCTTACCTGCAGTGTATTAATTCTGCATTTACTTGAAGTGGAGAAATCCGTGACCTAATTACTTTGCAGCGGCAAATGGCATTTACCAGGTATTTGTAGTTATCAGGATTCACTGTGACTTGGTATGTGCCTGTAGCTCCTTGGTTTTGGATCACTGTAGTCAATATAAGCACACAGTTAGCGCTACAAAATAAATGTTTTACTTCATTTGACAGGCTAAAAAAGCAGGACATGAGAATAACATTAAGTTCCATAAAACCATACGTCCTCAGGCATTGGAAAAGCAAGTAATGTGCTGCTTTGGACCAGTCTATAATCTGTCAGCCAGGAGATTGTCTGTTCTTCACCATTTTTACTTGGTTTGGTCAGTTGTGAGGCAATGTAACTTTGCAGATGGGAAGAGAGACACTCTGCCCTCACAAGAGTGCTAGCATTTTTGATTATCCATGTGCCTGTATCCCTCTATTGTCATTTCTGGGTTGTTTTTGAAGAGTACTTTTACTAAAGGTAAAGTAACTCTGTAGTTTTGAGACATTTACTCATCTTTCTCCCACACCCCTGGTTAACTGTGTTGAATTTTACTGGATTTTGCAAGAAGCAGTTGTTGGGGAATAAAAACTTTCCGTAGGCTAAACTAGATGTCTTCCTCAAATCAGTCAGAATATCACTGTGAAAAAATTTATTGAAAGTGGCAAGGTCTTGACTTCTGGAGAAGAGCTAGTGAGAAAAATCCATATTTTCCCATGAGTTTCACCATTATTAAGAGTTCCTTTTATGTTTCTGTATAGCAGTATTAACAAACTAGTTGTGTTTCTATTCTGTCCCCTCTCTGATTACATTCAGCCTTCAGGCAATTCCTAATACCCAGTAAGTCTTCTGTCATACTACAGTAATCTTCGTAGTAATAGAGCGTAATGAAGATTAACTTGGTGGGTTCATGAGTGATTTATTATAAGTTACTGTGCAATACCTGATTTTTTTTTTTCCTCAACAATACTCCCTATACAGTGGAAGAACTACCCAAATACAGTCTCAGAGTAACCTTTAAGGGGAAATAAGGAGAACAAAGTAAGTCAACAGTGTCTTCTACTCTTTGATACGTTTCAAAAGGCTTGTGTGGAGATGGTGGGGTTGTCTGCATTGAGTTCTGGAGAAATGCATTGCAGTAGCACTCCAGCACTGGATGATGTAGGCCCATGTAGGAACTGTACATAAGTGGAAGAATACAAATCAGCTTCAAGATGAAAGCTCTTAAATCTGTTCTCTGCTTCTCATGCTGATTATCATGGCCCCAAGGCATAGTTACAGAAGAAAGATGCACTCAGGAGGGTTACTTCAGAATTTCCACAAATCATTACTGATTATGCATGTGTATTTTTAAGTGTTTGTAGATGGACGATTGATATACTAATGATGTAGCATTCAGAATTGCATAAAGAGGAGCAAGGCTTGACTTGCACGTGGATTTTCATTATTTTACCTTTTACGGTCCATGTGGCTTGTGTTTTATAAACAGTGACTGTAGTAATGCATTTAGGAAGGTTTGCAAAGGCATATTTACATATATATGCATATTTTTGCTGGATAGGCACCTTAAAATTTTCTAGTCATTATTATGAAATGTAGTATAGCCTCTAAAACTCATTATGAAGGGATATCTATAATCAATTAACCGATTCTCTAGAGCAGCCTCAATATGTTGTTTTAATTAATACCACATTCGAAAGCAGAACAAGCTGCTGCAGAACTCGTACAGCATTTACTGGGTGTTTTGAACTGCGGTTTTGCAGATAGTGTCTTTCTCTAGTTGTGCAAATACTTTAAATGTACTGCTGCTTCCCCGTTCTAATAGTACCTGGAGGATCAAAAGGAAAAATGACAAGAATGATATTTCCAGAAGAAATAAAGCATTCTGCAGTAAGCTTCCAAGTAAATAAGATGAGAGCTGCTTATGTTATTTTAGCAAAACCAAGCAGATCAGTGTTTCAGGACTACCAGAGACTTCTAAGGTCTGTGCTTGAGCAGAAATAACCTACTGCAAAACTGAAAACAGGAGACATGCACAGTAGGGAAAAAAAACATTCAGTGAGACTAGAAACTATAAGCGATATTGGCACTTACTTAGGTCAGAGGTGACTATTTTGAGGTTAAGCATCAGTGTAATCACTGCTGATAGTAACCCTTTCACAAAAATAGTATTCCTTCAGCTGTAATTTGATAAATCTACTTTTATTGGTTAGCATTTCAGTGGGTCTCATTTGGCTGAATTTTATTACACTGAATCTGCTATACAGCTGTTGAAGTTCTTCACTAGAATCAATTTGCACCACCAAAACTTCTAGCTTTTGTATTCACAACCTTGTGGTGGGTTATCAAACTTACCAGCATTTTCCTATGAGAAAGGTTGATGCCGTACCTAATTCTGAGTTGAGTTTGTGTAGTTGTTACCTATAGAACTTATTCTTTTTTTTTTGTGATGATAAACAGAAATGATTTACTGTGGATAAATGTTTCAGGTACAAATTATGCTGATTATCATTTATTGTATAATTTATTTTCATGTAATAATCTATTTTTATGAGTTACTTTTTTTTTTAACTGACTATTTAGGAAACACTTCATTTGCAAACACTGGAACTCTTCTGATTATTTGGAGGTGTTAGGGGAGATGAAAATTAGCCATACTTGCATATGGTTTAACACAGAAGACATTCATTGGTTTTAAAGGGCAGCAATCTTTTCTCCATAAAACACATATGAATTATGTAAATCTCTTCTGGTTGTTGAAGAATGGTATCCAGCAGTTTCAGCAGCAAATTTTGGAAACAAATCTATTCTGAAAATGAGATCAGAAAAGTAACTGTTTAGCTACTTAAGATGCATATTTTAATTACTAATCTGTCATTTTAACTGCACTTACAACTGGATATTTACTGAATAGGTATTTGTCTCTTTTTTCACACTGTAACTTGATTGGGGGGGTGGAGGTGTTGGTTGGAGTTTCGTGTGCTTGTTAGTTTATGAAATTTTTTCTGTTCTTTGGAGTAAAGAACACAGAAGACACGATTGGGACTATGTATGTATGAATTGAACGGGACTTCTTATTTCTGAGTGTTGGGTTCATTTTTATGTTATCTTTGTGTGCACTCTTTGCGGCGCTAACCACAGGGGTGCATTTGCCCATACGAAAACTTCATTGTACTGGGCTTTATAAAATGATCAGAATTCTTCTGTGGGTGAAATTTGGTTACATCTTCAAAGGACTTTTTGGGGAAAAATTGAATGTTGAAATACTAAACTGCGTAATCTAATTTTATTAGTGTTATTTATAAGCAGGTTGAAAGCCAATAAGAGGTGATGGAAGACTGTTGGTGGTTTTAATCAGCTTGTGTGGATGAAGACCTGTGCTATGCTGCAGCCAGCTAGTCCATACCCAGTCAAGCAGCGATTGCACGGCAGCCGTGCCTCTCCCAGTCAGTCACTTGAAACGGTTCCCTTCTGCTAACCCACACCTCTCGAGAAATAACTTGCGGCACGGCCGATTTAGTGATAAGCTGTTACCCTCCTGTGCTGCTCACTCTGAGTTTGCCAGGCATGTTGGCTTTGGGGCTCCTGACTTGACTGACCACCTCATGGAAGGATGTGACAGAAACTCTCGTAGCCCCCTGGAAGTCTACCCAACAAGCACAGTCATAAGAGTGATTAAATTCCTGCTGTGTATAATAATTGCTATATTGATAGAATAATGGAGTAAATGAATTTGGGTTTAATCTACTGTGTCAACCTGGAAAAAAGAAGTGCTTTGGGAATGAGGGTGTTTTTGTAGTTATATTTGGTTTGATAGCTCTCCTAGTAAATGGGTCACTGATCTGAAGTATTGTATTTTTGGCATGAAGGGAAGGGCTGCATGCTCCAAAATGCATTAGCTTTTCCCTGTGTTTTCCCTGGCTTGAAGATGGTGGAATTAGTTTGTGGCTTTTTTATCTTTTTTAACTTTGAGGTGGGCAAAATTTGGTACAGACAGGAAAAAAAGTGAAGTAACATCCAAGCTGCTCTTTGAAAATGCACAAATAAATTGAAGAATAGTAATGTGCTCCTCAAATGGTTTGATCTCAGTGGGGCTCTGATACATCCAGCAGAGCCTGGGTTGTGCTAACATGAGTTTACCAGCATCCTATTCTGCTTCTGTTGAAAGCCTCAGTCACTTTAAAGTGAGTTCTGTGGGAGCTGAATTGGAGAAGAACACTGATAGTGTTTGGTGGGATGAAGGAAACTTTGTTTAATGCTTCATGCACAGTTATGTAGACCAAGGAGTTCAGGCATCTCAAAAATTATTTCCAGATCAGTACCAACAAATACCAGCTTTGCTGAAATGCCTTGGAGATTTGTCCTACCCTGAAATGAAGCAGAGCTGGATAATGTCGAGCTAGATGCACTGAAAATTCCTTGCAGGCTATTAGAATCAGCATGTTTTGTCAAAACAGAAATGCTGAGGTTGAATGAATAATAAAATTGTAGAATGCCCTGAGTTGGAAGGGACCCACAAGGATCATCGAATCCAGCTCCTGTCCCTGCCCAGGGCAACCCCAACATTCACACCGTGTGTCCAAGAGCATTGTCCAAATCCTTCTCAAATGTTGTCGGGCTTGATGCTGTGACTGCTTCCCTGGGAGCTGTTCTAGCGCTCCACCACCCTCTGGGGGAAGAACCTTTTCCTAATATCCAACCTGAACCTCCCCTGGCACGTCCCCCTGCCATTATGATGCCAAGTAATGTGGTTTCATCCTCGTTTGGGATTTCAGACTTCTTTGGAATAAATGGTATTTCCAAATAAGAAAGAGCATTAAGAATAGGGCCGATGTGGAGATACAAAGCTAAAAAAAACACATTGAAGCCCAAACCAGCTACTTTTTAGGCAGAAGAGTTAGGTGAGTGGCTTGGGGGGGAGCAAGCCCAGGCAGTTCTGTGGGGCAGGGCTGCAAAGAGTAGCTGGGAGCACTGGAGCAGAGGAGTGCTCCAAGCAGCTTGGCCCTCAGAGCTGCTGCTTGGTTGTCCTCCACCTCCCCCTGTTTGTATCACCAGGAAGATGCCTGTTTTGTTTCAGAACTGTGAGCTGGCAGAGAAGTGGTGCCTCGATTTGTAAAGGCCACTTTAACTGCCTGACCCCAGCATTTGCATGGACAGAAGATTCATGCCTTAAGCAGGGGCTGCTAGTGTACTAATTATGTGGTGATGGCAGTCTCTGTAAAACAGCAATTTTCACTCAAGTACTCGGTGCACGGTGTCACTATTATAACCCAATTAATTTTAAATAACATTCTAATTTAAAAGAAGGCAATATGTTGCATTTCCACAAGTTATCTATAGTGTTATGATGGTTAATTTAGCTAAGTCTCTTCAGAGCTGCATTATACAGCAATGCAAACAAACCAGTGAATAATAGCAGGACAAAAAAATGACTGTGTCTTTCTGCTGCTAGAAGCTTCTGAGGCCTTCTTGGGGTCTGTCTGGGTAAAATGCAAGCCTAGAGAGGACGTTTTAAGCCAATATTTACTTGGAGGGTGATGTTCTGCTATAGCTATGTTTTAAGGCGTACGTAAAAAAAAATCCCTACCTACTTAGCAGAGCATTGAATGAAAATTCAATGTGCGATTTCCATTGGTGATTTAGGATTGCATTTCACTTATAATGAAGAGAGAACAACGCAGTCGTGATGAATATTAACAACAGGCTGCTAATTTACAGCTTCATTTTCTCTAAGAGAAATGTAAGCTTATGGGTGAAATGTAAATAAACAAAATATACAGGTCAAAACAATGGACTAGATTCTTCTAGACAGAGTGTGTGTGGGGAAGGTTTGTATCCCTGGTACAAACTTACCCATTTTATGCATCAAAAAGTTTGATTTTGGCCTGTGTGTTTAAGGTATCGGTGGCTGAGCAGGTTCTCTGCTGTTGCCTGGCACTTAATCCAGCTGGTGATGTGTGTCCCTGGTGAGCCCAGATACCCCAATGAGGTTGTGTTTGTAACTGCTGGAGAAATAGAATCATAGAATCATCAGGTTGGAAAAGACCCACCAGATCATCGAGTCCAACCATTCCTATCAATCACTAACCCATGTCCCTCAGCGCCTTGTCCACCCGTCCCTTAAACCCCTCCAGGGAAGGTGACTCAACCCCCTCCCTGGGCAGCCTCTGCCAGTGCCCAATGACCCTTTCTGTGAAAAATTTTATCCTGATGTTCAGCCTGAACCTCTCCTGATGGAGCTTGAGGCCGTTTCCTCTTGTCCTGTCCCCTGTCACTTGGGAAATAGGGAAGACGAGTATTGGTTTGGAAGGAAAGCTGTTCCTTCAGCCTTTGGTGAAGGCAGAGGAGTGCCAGCCCTCGTGACTCTGACACGCGGCTTTGGGGTGAACGCAGAGTTACTGCCCTGAGAGCGAGTGCCTTCCCTTGGGAAGGAGGAAAGGCCACCTGACAGCCTGTGCCTATGAAGAAATTAATTGGGAAAGGAGCAAGCTGCTAACCTTATGCCTGGCCTTGATGGAAGCGGCAATGACAACCTCTCTACTCTCAGGTTTTGCTGTCGCTTCGTGGTGAGGCTTCCGTCCAGACTCTGTGAGGTGTTTTTAGATTTAAACTGACTGAGTGGAAAAAATTGGTGGAATAACTCCACTTGCAGCAGCCCAAATTGCACAGAGCTGTTACCTGGCAAACTATTCAAGAAATGCATATAGATGTGGATTATTTGTCATTGTTTGCTTGACTAGAAGAAAGCACCTCACATGCTTTCCACCCACAGGTTTTGTTTTCCATTATTACTTCTAACATTATTTCCATATTAAGGTTGCATGATTTTTTCGGTTGGGAAACAGAAAAAATGTTGGTGCTGTTCTCAAGCTTCTCTTCAGCTGGTAGAGACAAACCCAGGCAATTTTATTGCTACTATACAAATATCCATGTCTGAACTCCCAGATCTATTTTTTAGGGGATTTATGTAGCACCCATTGCTGCCGTATCTAAGTGTTTGACTGGTACGGTGATGATTTAGTCATTTTAAGGAAGAGGTAAAAGCAAACATGTTTAAAGTATACCCGGTGGACCGAGAGTCAGATACTCATTAACAATATCTTCGAACCATAATCAGTTAGCCTGAGAGAACATGTTTTATCTTGCTCCCGGCCAACCTTTCTGCCCACAAGTGATTTGCACTCATTGAACAAAGTTGGTAGCAGAATGGATAATAACAAGTCTGAAAATGCTTTGTGGTCATGAAAGCTAAAAAAAAAATAATCCCAAACCCTAGCAACTATAAACTGGGCTCAAGGACAGCAAACCTGGAGTTTAGAGCTGAAAGAAAGGAACATTTAAAAGTCAGGCCTGTTGAATGTTACAGCGTTAGGATTATGTCATCGGCTAATAAATCTTTGTTGTAAGAGAAAAGGTAGGAAAATGTACCTGAGGCTCTTCCATTTCCTTTCTGTAAAGCAGAGATATGGTTTTTTTTCCCCATTTACCATATCTTAATGGTAAAAGATAGCACAGCTCAGTGACTTCTGTGGGGATTGGAGGGAAGTAGAGTACACAGTGCGAACGCCTGCTGCTGTCACAGTCACAGCATCGCTGCCACTTGGATGCAACAGTTCTGGCTTTGCTAATGTTGTAACATATTTGCAGAGAGCAGATATAGGAATAAGTGAAGATTGATAGCGTGGGCAGTTACTGACCTCATGAAATAGGCATGTGGTCAGTGACTGTGCATGGACTGTAATGCTGCTTCCACTTTATACACCTTCCCTCGCCTTGCACACCTGCACTCTTGTGCTTCTCACAAGAGAATTAGAGTTGGGTATGTTCAAGTATACACCTTTTTATAATTATTTTCTATAGGTCCAGCATCAAAATGGCTTATTAAAGCAGTGAATTCTTTCTAAATTAAGAGCATGCTGTAACAGTGAAACAAAGGAATCTTGTGAGGATACAAAGCTAGTGGAGTGGATACCAGCACTGTGTCTTTACATCTTGCAAGAGGAGCTGATGGGGTAGAGTAGATGACTGCTTGTTACATTTTCCAGGCAGTATATATCAAGCAGAATCGTTCCTCATTCTCATTACAAAGTTGCAGACCTAATCTAAAAGGAAGCTCGATCTCCTTCTCTTCCCTGTTACGTTCAGTGCACAGTTGGTGTTTGTTTAGTTATATTTACTCATTTACATGTTTTAATAACATGCTAACCATCTAATTTATATCTGACTGTATTAGATGTAATAAGTTTTACAGGGGAAGTCTTGTACAGCCACTGCTGGATTTTTCTGTTTCCTTAGCTTTAGAATTTAACTCCAGTATATTGTTACATTTTCATGAGAAACCTAATGATAGCACAACACACTCAACAAAAAAATTCATTGGTTTTGCTATTTAAAATTTATATTTTAAGCATTCTATTTTCCTATTTGAAATAGTGAACAGTAAATGAGGGCATGTACATCTTTCTTCTGTGATGTTTAATTGGCATGGTTATCAAGTTATCTGTAAAGCTTGTGACAGAGCATGAATTAGAATGAAACTTAGTAAGCAGGAGATGCATTTGTGCTCACAAACTATTATTGAGGGAGAAAAACTCTCTGGAGCAGAGTTGCATTATCCATGAGTGAATTCTACAGGTTTCCTGAAGGATCTACCTGGATTCCACCAAAGTCAGACTGACTCATTGCAACTTCAAGGTGTGATATAAGCATGCGGTGCCTAAAGCAGGTAGTTGACATTCCTTCCTGCGCCACTTCAAGAGGTGTAGGATGGGGGTGGGTGTCTGTGGAGGGAGGTTTTGCTTTATTTATAGCAAAGAGCTAACCTCGCTGCCACAGAAGAGAAGCCCTTGCGTGGAGGTGGCTACGTACAGCCAAGCTCCAACGCCTGTCTGACTTCAGCAGCGGCTACTTGCAAACTGGATGGAGTTCTGCTTACTTCTTGACTACGTTGTGTAACTGAAGTTTTACACTACTTAGTTAACCTGTAGCACTCCACCTATGATATTTTTTATTTAAAGATTATCGAATACTGCTCTTTAATTTGGTGGGGGCATCTTTAAAAATACTGAATTGGTACATCCCCTTTAACTAGTATTGTTGAAATGTCAGCTGTGATAGACATGTCTGGTTTTGTTCTGTATCTGAATTTGAACAGAAACGTGGCAGTTATTGACTTAACCATGACTTAGCTCTCTCTTCAATCCCAAATTTTAGGTATTGATATTAATTAAAATGCACAGTAATGACAAACCGGTAAATAATTACAATGTAAAATGTCAATTGTCCTACTTTTGAGTGCATTTGAAATATAGTAATAAATAAACTAATCAAGCCACGAGCCTCCAACTAAACAGATATCTGGGATGTAAATAGAGGGGAAGAGTTAGTGCCATAATTCCTACAAACACTTGTCAAGCCTCTGAAGTGCTCTGTACCTTAGCTGTTAAGTCTGTTAAGGCTTAAGACAAGAAACAGGTTTGGCTGTCTCGCCGCGTGCCAGCATTGCTCTGCGCGGTGTCAGCAGGCAGCTGGGCTTTGGCACAGAGTGCTGAAGGAGATGCCGCTTTGGTACTTCAAGCTGCTCCCACGGTACAGAGAGGCACAGAAACCGGCTGTTAGTTGTAAGTTCAAGCCTCCATGTAGTATTGGGGTATTTGAGGTTTGTGGGGTTTAGGGTTTTTTATTTTTCTTTAAACTATTGTTCTACCTGAAGTACCAGGTAGTGCTAATGATGGGTTTTTTTTTCACAAGAACTGGAGTGTTTCTAATATGGCAAAGATAAAAACGAGTAACTACAGGAGTGACTTCTAAAGCGAGGAAGTTCTCACTTTTGGTCAATCTCTGTCAGCAGGTGAATGGGAATCGCTTGCCCTTTGAGCAAATTGGGATACATTTACAGGCATTTGATCTCTGCTGAACTGGTGTAACCATATGAAACCTCTTCTATTATTAACTCAGTCTGCTTCAAATAATTTAGGACTAGCGATGTTGAGCCACTTTGTGATACAGCTTGCCTGCGATATTTAATTTTCAGCAGCTGCGTTTTAATTGGACGGCAGTTCAAAGGCATCGTGTGGGCTTGTGTTTAAGGACTCCAGATTTGACTGCTTTAGAACTACCTTGTGTTTAGAAACACACCAGCTCATGCAGGCTCTGATCAGATAGTCTAGATGCGTTTTCTTGTACTCTCTCCACTCTGTAGCTTCAACAACCAAAGCTGCCTGTCTAATGTTCAAAAACTAAGGCAAGCATATGCATGTATAGACTTTATTAATCTATAAGTGCTGTGCTATTAATACCAGATTTGTGAGATTCAGGGATGGGCAAGATGATGTCAGAAGCAACTTTCAGCTAGAAATAATAGTGATTGGAAATGAGTATTTCCACATTGATTTCTCTTTAGAAAGGATTCTGTTTCCAAACCAATGAATGTTTTCAAGTTTATAATCAGTTGGCTTTCCTTTTCTCTAGATACTTTCAGGCAAAACTATTAGAAATACAGGGTGTAACAAAAGACTGTTTTTTTAAATGAAAATAGGCAGAATTTTGGCTGGTATTAAATCACAACTTAGCATAGCTTCAAGGGAAATAGGGAGGTGTGCATACACACATGGCAATTCCTTAGGCTAAAGTTACCACTTGCTAACATATGCGCTATCTTGTCCTTAAAAATTGAAAGCTGCTGAGTGAACAGTGTAGCCCAGGTGCTGTTTTTCTTAGTTAAATGCTCAGTTAATGATGTAGGTAACTACACTGTTTAGAAACCTTAACTATCTTTAGAGTAAGAGTTGTGCATTTTACAGTTCTTTCGTAAGGCGAATCTTTGTACGGCACTTGAAGTTCCTTGTATCTAATGTCGTGCTTTGCCCAGTAGATGGAAATGCAGTTGATTCATCAATTTACTGGTGTAGTTAAGCTGCAGTAGTGGAGAAGGTGGAGTTGAGAACTAGAGGAAGATGACATTTGGCAGCACTGGAAAGAGAATGTTGAGGCTCTGGTGCTTGTCCAGAGAAGAGCAACGAAGCTGGTGAAGGGGCTGGAGAACAAGTCTTATGAGGAGTGACTAAGGGAGTGAGGTTTGTTTGGACTTGAAGAGGAGGCTGAGGGGAAACTTTATTGCTCTCTACAACTACCTGAAAGGAGGTTGTGGAGAGCAGGGAGCTGGGCTCTTCTCCCAAGTTACAGGGGACAAGCTCAAGCTGCACCAGGGGAGGTTCAGACTGGATATCAGAAAGGAATTTGTCATGGAAAGGGTCATTGGGCACTGGAACAGGCTGCCCAGGGAGGAGGTTAAGTCACCTTCCCTGGAGGTATTTATAAAAGATGGGTGGATGACATGCTCAGGGACACGGTTTAGTGGCAGATAGGAATGGTTGGACTCAATCATCCTGGAGGTTTTTTCCAACCTAATGATTCTGTGAGAATGTAAGGAGTATGAAGTATAAAATACTGGCTTTCAACTAATCTGTAGAAATGTTGCTGGTATTTGAGGTTTTCTTCTGCTTCATTTACGTGCAATGTCTCCACTTGTCTGATATTTGAGAGAAAGCAACTGCCAGAAGTCATAGAATATAATTATCATAGAATGGTTTGGGTTGGAAGGGACCTTATAGCCCATCCAGCTCCAACCCTGCTTCCTGCCATGAGCAGGGACAACTCCCAGTGGATCAGGGGCTCAAAGCCCCATCCAGCCTGGCCTTGAACCCCTCCAGGAATGAGGCAGCCACCACTGCTCTGGGCAACCTGGGCCAGGGCCTCCCAACCCTCATAATGAAGAGTTTCTTCCTAACATCTAATCTGAATCTTTCCCCTTCCAATTTAAAGATGTTCCTCCTCATCTTGCTACTACATGCACTTGTAAGAAGTCCCTCCCCAGCTTTCCTGGAGCCCCTTTCAGTACTGGAAGGTTGCTATGATGTCTCCCTGCGGCCTTCTCTTCTCCAGGCTGAACAACCCAGCCTGTCCTCATAGCAGAGGTGCTCCAGCCCTTTGATTATCTTCATGGCCTCCTCTGGATCTGCCTCAGCAGATCCAAGGCAATAGTTAAGGCAACAGAGGTGTTTCTTCAGTCTTTGAAATCTCCACTTTGCTGTAAAGGATCCTTGCTGAATAATTTCCCCTATATAGTATGTGAGCATGAAGCCTGTACAAAGTAATTCATCTGTCCTCATCTATTTACATGAAAAAACTCACTATCTTGTTCTATGGCAGTCATAGTAGAGCAAAAATTTTAGGTATTCTTGAAAAAAATAATAAGAAAATCTGTTTCAGACATGTGTAAGAAAACAAAGAAAAGTCTGATTTTACTACCTGACCTTTAACGAGGACTTGACAAAGTGACCCACAGCACTTTGTGGCACGTAGAAATACTACAAATACTACTGTGCTTCATTAAAAATGGATGAACACAACTTATTTTGTATATAAGGTCATAATCTATGGTTCAATGAATAACTATGGTTTTACACACTTAAAGCATGGAATTGGATTTCTATTTCGCATCTTCTGATACAGATGTGTATATTCTTAATGGATCCATCACCATGTTTTCCGCTGTGTAGCTGAGTTGTTACTGAGCTCATGATCTGCCCGTGACTCTGCAGTGTTAATCCTGTTCTTGCTGTTGGACCATAGCTTGATGTTAGGTTCCGTGACTTTACTGTGTTAGCTGACTGCCCAACGAAGTCCAGATCTGCACCAAACATTGTAAGATGTCGGTGAATCTAACCCATTGTGAATGACCTCCTTTTAACAAAGTTGTTCTTTCAATCACCCCGACCCCCTCAAATACCCAGCAAAAAAACACAAGCTAGAAAATAACTGAGGCCATAAAAGGATGTGCTTCCATCTGTCATCTTTCTTCCGTTCCCTGAAATGTCCTTCTGCCTCAATCAACTGGAAATTTGCGGTTTTGAACTGCAAATATTGAGGTTTCTACTGGTTAAGCAGCATTAACTAGTACAGCACTGGTGGAGAAGGCTGTTACCAATTTCTGCCTCATCATGAACGGAGCATCTTCCTGCTGTAGAACCCCTTGTCATGTAAGACTGTTATTGTTGGTCAGATGTAAAGTAGAGACTTGCCAGAAAACAACATACCCATAGACGCTCAAGTTTTGATTTCTTAAGGAGAGAGCACAATTCTAGATATCTGGGTGGCCAAAAGCATTAGCTGTCCAGGCATTCAGGAGTAGAGACAAATCTATCCATGGATATTTTGCTGAAAATGATGGCATGAACTGTTCCATTCATGCTCTCTTCAGTCACTAGAAGGTTTCATAGGTAATGGTTTGCTGTAATGATCCTGTTATTCATACAGGTTACAGCACATAATTACCATTGTTCAGTCTTTCCCCACTCCCCTTTTGTTCATGGCCACCTTCAGTTCTTCTCTAAATGTTGGCGGCGCAGGATTTCTACAGGTGACATCAACATTACTTGCTGTGCCCTAAGAGCTGGTGGCGCAGCAGGAGTCAGAGCATCATAGACAAGTACAAACATGCAATACAGAACTGAAACCTTACCAGGATGCCAGGGAGAAAGCAGTTAGTTAGCAATTACGGTTGTTGCTGTTTTCTAATGAAGCCTCTTTTTAATCTCTTCCCAGAATCCATCACAAGGAGCATCCTAGTTCAGTAGTTGCACTGAAATGAATATGCTTGTTTATATTCATCCCTACTGCACTTTCCATTTAAATGGGGGAGAAGGGGGAGGCTTTTTGGACTTGAGGTAACAACAGCTCAATTGCACTCTACCCTCTGGACAAACTAGTCTAGTCTGTACTTTGAATGTCCAGATGTTCTTGAAGCTTGCACTTAGCAGCAAAAACTATTTAAAACCAGCATGTTTTAGTCAACTTGTTTTAATAGTGTTCATACTTCAGTTACCTCTTATTAGAGTCTAAAGGAAGAAATGTGGTTTTCCTTTGAAATGTGGCTAACTACTTTGTCATAATAAATCAATTCGTCTGTTGTACATGTTAATAAGTATGAATGCTAAATTTGAATAGCATTGTTTATTTCTACATAAGAAATATAGGTAAGAATATAAGTAAGAAACTATATGTAAGAAACCGTTCTTTATTCATTTCTTATCTCTATACTGTGGGAAGTAAACTCAAAATTTCCTCAATCTTCGTGGTGTTTCTACCTCAGTAATTTCTCCTACTAAACCTTTCTCTGCACTTAGCATTTCTGAACAAGAAATTGCTTTGAGCTATTAATTATACTTTTCTCTTCCCCCCCCAGTTCTCTCTCTGTTCTATTGTCTCTGAAGGGCCGCAAAGAATAGTGCAGATAGATGGGTATCTCCACCATTGGAAGTGTTATAAGATTCAGTGTTTATTAGAGCCCTCTCTTTCATTAGGGTATGTAATGTGAGATTATTTAACATCGACCAGTGAACTCAGCAGGTCCTGTGAAGGGAGGGTGCAGGCGATGTGATTACCTAAGTTCTTACGAAAATTAACTGAACAAGTGCTCTCCTCTGTTAGCTTTGCCCTGTGTGGGTGCTCTTACCTTGGTTGGTTATCCTCTGCAAAGTCTCATTTCTGTGGTTTAAAACATCTAAACCCCTTATCAACTCTGCTATACACTTTTTGCAGGGTGGTGAAGGACCTTCCCTCATGTCTCAGCTTCCCCAGTTTCCATGGTATTTTATCAAGCTGGACTCCAGATGACAGTAGAGATGCAGGGGCACCTACAGTTAGTAATGTCTTCAGCTTGCAGAGGCCTGTCAGAGCTGTCAGATATTTTGTTCCTAGCTGAATATTGCCAGTATGTTTGTGCCACCCAGAAGCTGTCTTAGGCAGCTATGTTTTAATTTCGCCTCTGGTGATGCAAACTTGGGTCTGTTTAATCTTTGTTTATAATGTTTCCAGTCAGCGATCTTTGTTTCTGTTCTTGTATTCGATGTGGGGCGTTTTCTTCCAACCACTGATCGCTTTCTTACTTAATTTGAAAGTTGAATTCCAGAAGGAGGAAAGGCATTGTTATACTCGGTGGTTATAAAGATAATGTGCACAGGGAGAAATTCCAGTAGAAAGGTGAAAATGAGTAAGCCAGTATCTAGAGGAATCTCTATTCTCTCTTTCAGAACTGCAGTTCTGTCCTTACTGATGCTTGCAATATCATCTGCGTTCAATTCATTGTAGCTATTATTTCACTATGGCTTGGGCATTGAGACTCTCAGGAAGGCACAAAGCTGTACAAATAGCTTTGCATTTTCAAATTACAGTGTCTGAGAGGATGGGCAGAAACACACAAGGGCTGTGATTAATGAAGAAGGTCTTGAGTAGTGATGGCTACTGCTAATTCCCTTTGGGAATTCTGCTCCAATTGTGAAGCAGCTGTAAAATTTGGGCCTTTATATGTGCTCCCTGGAGAATTTCAGTCTGAAAATGCAGTACACGGTTGTCCAAAACTGGTTCAAGGAATGCTAAAATTCTTTAGCCATGTCCTGACAAAAATGAAACATCTCCAGATGTGCTTGTGCTTTCTAAATTGAGATCCTAATCTAGCAATGTTATGGAGATGATTCAGGGACAAAACAATAAAAAAAAAAAAAAGATTGAGTAACAGACCCATTTCCTTGGATTTATCTCTTATTTAATATTGTAGCAGCCGAGGCTTTTATGTCAGAGGATGCTCTGACTATGCTATTATCAGAATTAATCACCAAAGAAATTGTCATGCCTACCAAGCACCCCAGAACCAATCAGTAGCATTTCAATCTTTCTCAGGTTTAAATCTCATCAAATTCTCAGCCATCCATGCTTAATATCATTCAGCCTTTTAGCAGTGCTGTGGTGCCAGGATGCTACTATAGCCACACGTTACCTGCCTACCAGGGAAACCGTGTCCTGGAAATGGGAGCTGATGGCTTGTTTAATGTTTTGTCTGTTTCAGAAATCTGTGCCCTACGCTCATCAGCTCTCCTGTCAAACTCCTTAGAAGCTTGTCTATAAATTAAGTGGGTTTAGTTTTCCTTTTGCCTTTTGAGAGCTTAGTTTATAAGTGGGTCAGTTGTCCCTGGGGAAATTACAACAGAAGCAAGAAACTGCAGAAGTGGCAGGGGTTGAGTGCGGGATGGAGCAGGAGGTCAGAGGCCCTTGGGAGGCACGGAGAGAGTCGAGGCAGCCGACGTGGTGCTGGGAACTGGAGAACTGAGAGGGCAGCAAATGAATTGAGGTCCTTGGAAATCTGCCAGAAGAAGAGCATAAAAAGAAGCAGCAGCTCAGAGTTTTAGGGCTGTAATTTTGTTTTTGTAGGGGGTTATCTACCCAGCTGTGAGATATGTGGCAAAAGGAGAAATTAGCTCAGGAGCTGTTTCTTGTTTATTATTTCATTAGTATGTGTAGCAGTCATTATAGAAAACATCTTGAGCACATTGATTAGGATGCCAGGTGTGTGGACTCTTCTTATCTACCAGAATTCCCTAATGCAATTTCAAACTAGGCTTCTTGTCTGCTCCCATTGCTGTGGACTCACCAGTCCACAACTCCCATAAAAGAGATGTTGGCACTTAGGTGTATTGGATTCCTGTTCCTGTGCGTTCTCCCTTCTGTAGAGAGTATTCCTTCTTGAGCAGCTGGTGATACTACTGATTAGTTCTCCGAGGCTTCTTTCAAACCTAGTCCCAAAAGAACATCTGACAGAATAGATATAGCATTCCAGAATCTCTCATTCCTTCAGTTTTCTTTGTGAAAAGAGGTGTTGTCCTCACTAAAAATAAAAAGTTTTAGCAAATTGTATTGTAGAATATAGCACTCAGTACACTATCCCTTGTGTAAGATTTCTTGATAATGGAATTGCCACCACCCCCCAAACCTTACCCCACACCCCACAATCTCCTGAAATATCGCTCGGAAAAATCTTTTCTGTATATATTTTATCTTTGTGTTGCTTTCTGTTTGATGTATGCTCAGTCACAAGATTGTTCAGGGATCAACTCTACTGAAAGCAATTTAGAACTCTGTATAGCTTTTAGATTGGACATAAGGTGCAGAACACCTCTTTTCCATTGTTTTCTGTCTGTGTTTTTCCTTTCTTTGTTTTTTTCCTGGTTATTTTACCTTCCCTATGTCCTTGCAACTTCACATGCAGAGTTGAATCACTGTTTTAGTGAGAAAAAGATGAAACCAGAGTTGCCAAGCTCGTAAGAGAACCTAGTCTGACTCAGTCACTATCGTGAGAGAGGCATTCGTCCTGGTTTCAAAAGAGATTTCTCATAAGAAGTAATGTTTCACCTAATTATGAGAATATGTTTGAAAGAGTAAATGTGCTTCAAAGCATCCCACAGAGGGGTCTTCAGAGTGGCATGCTGGCCATTGTCTAACTGGATGAAAGAGGTACTAGGCAGGTTTCTGCCTTTAATCTGGTTATTCTTTATTGGTGCAGCAGAGCTGACTCTGCTAAAGCATAAGCAGCCTTTGCTGCAATGGTTGAACAGTGTCCAGAACTGATTTGTGAGACAACACAGAGAGAACAATGAATTATCTGCTATGGAACTGTAACAGCTGGCCTGAAAATTAACAAATAAATGCGGTAAAATGAGATCCTAATTTTGTTATGGGGATAAGAGGATTGTACTGCAGCAGAATTTGCTAAACCCATCAAGTCACAGAGTAAATACCACCAATAATTCTGATGTGTTAGTCACCACTACTGGTGCGAACCAGAAACTTGGACTCGTGGAAGTGCTTTATATCTTCCCCTAGTGTTTTGCAGGTAAAAGATGTTTTCTTTCCTTATTCCTCCCAAGTTTTGTTTAGTAGATCTAGGCAGCTTTTGCGTTGTTGCTATACTTGCAGTACTGCCCTACTCTAAGTTTAGCTTTTCTTCTTGGAGTTGGAGTGACAGGTTGAACAACTGAAAACAACAAATGCTAGAGCTCTTTTGCCCTTCTTCAAAGTTCTGTTAAAACACTTCGATATTTATATTTAATCTGCTTTCTCTGGCTTTTGATTTACTGTAATGGCTTTTTGAAATCTAGAGGGTACAGGATCACATACTTTCACTTGGGCAGAAATTGAAAATGTAATAATGCTGTGAACTCCTGGATCCTATTGATCCTTCCTGTGTAGGGGTGACTCACCTTCTGAATGGTTGCAGAGAGCAGCCATCATATGAAAGAGCTATATCTGCAAGAATGGAGCTCAATGCATCCTAAAAATTAGACTTCAGACATTGGCACCAGATCTGTCTCTCAGTCTAGCTTTCTTTTACTATTGTGGTCCATCTAGTTGTCTGCTCTTCCCACTTTGCAGTGTTTTATTATATCTTCATTGTTTTAACACGATATTGGTAACGGTACAAACGATGTTACACAGTTTTGTTTAGCCTTTTTCTGCTAGGTTGCTCATTTTTGTGTTTTCGTCTGTTATTAACAAATGGTTTTCCATCTTGATGAGGCATCAAGTTTGAGAAGATCATTTCCAACTGTTTTCACATCCCATCTGACCTGTGGAGATTATGGCTCCTGAAGTACAAGCACTTCACTGAGTTTCTGAAAAGATTTTTTTGTGAGATTAATTCAGTGGTTTATTTGGGCTTTGTTTTTTTTTTTTTTGAAAGGAGGGGTTATTTCTAAGGATTTTCAAAGGCGTACTTAGCACATACGTTGTGCACTACAAAGTACATAGAATTTGTCAAGAGAACTTTCCAGGAAACTTCTAACGTGCAAAAAGAAGAAAAAGCTACTGAAATATTCATCATTTGTTACTTAAAGTACCTTGTGAATAATGGACAGATACCATGCCAGTGGGTATTTTTTAAAATAACCTAATAAAGGTACAACAGATGACATTATGTAGTGTTACTTCTAGAAAGTCGCAAGCAGCAGAAATGCTGAAACTGTTGCAGAAGTGCACATAATATCTAAGGACAGAAATGAGAATTGTTATTTTTTGTCTGGGCAAACTGCAAGTCAAACTTCTCCAACAATTTCACTGAGATTTCAGTTTCACCTGTTTGTGGATCTGTTTTATGTAGTTCCTCTGTGTGTGTTTTTCCAGTTTGAAGAAGACTGGAAAGCAGCAATAGGAATAGGGGAAACTGTCCACGTTACATGCGTGCCGGTGAATATACATTGGTAAAGTATTTATCAACATGAAAATGCATGCTGGTAGCAGAAGACATCACAAATCTAAGCTTTGTCTTGGAATTTTAGAAAAGCTTGGATACTTATTCTGGGTCCTGTCTCAGTGTTTGACATAAATCGGAACTATAAGGATCCAAGCTTTACCCCCGCCCCCACCCTTTTATTATTCTTTAGGAAAGAATAATCATCTTAAAACTGCATTTTAGTTTTGAGTTTTGTTTTATTTTCCTTTATAGACTTTAACAAACCTGGGGATAACAACTGCTACAGATGTTGCCCTACAGGATTAGCTGTTAAGGGAATAACTTGGGTTGGGGTTTTTGTTTCGTTGATGTGGTTTGTTGTTACAACAAACATCTATATCTATGTACGACATATGTAGACTCAAACTGATGTGGTAATAGTCTTTTCAGAAGCAGAAAGGTACTTTTGGACAGCAGTCATGGTGTATGGTGGACAATGAACTGTAGCAGATAAGAAGTTTATGTGTCCAGTTTCAAGACTTGCTCAGCCCTCCATGGCGATACTGGTTTAGCCTAAATGTGCCAGTTGGAATCTTATGGATTTTCTGGGCTGCAGAAGGTCATGCTAAAAATATGGTTCTTGAAGAAATCAGATGTCTGTACCTAAAATCACATAATTTGGGTTTATTTTCCTAAATCACATATTTTCTACTTGAGAAAACAGAATTACTATTTTTGTATTTTGACAGTTGTATTTAACAGTGTTCTAAAGCTTATATTTCTCACCACGAGGCTGTTTGTTTAGGGAAAACTGAAACTTCTGTTTCCATATCCTGCTAAAATAATTCTGTTTGTTTAATCTATGTGTAGCATATCTGTTATTTACTGTACATTTGAAATTATATTTTTGTTTGAACTTTCAAGATGTGTCAGAAGACTTCCTTTAGTTATACTTCTGCTTATTATAGGAAAGATTTTTATGGATAATAATCTGGAGTATTTTAATTTGGTGGTAAAAATAAATAATAAGATTTCCCTCAGATTCAAGCTTTTGGGTCTGCACTTGAAATGTTAACAGAACTATAAAGTTTGCTAACTTGCATCCCCAGAAATACAGAATTCGGGGGGTTTTTTGGTAAGAGATCTTTAATCCTTTACTAAAATTGAGAAATTGTTTTCACACAGTGCTTGGCTTGTACTATATCACTGATCACAACTTGGAGGCCTAAGTCTTGTTTAACTGCAAAAATGAATTAATCCCTTTCCTGAATACTATACGAACAGGATTGTGGGAAATCTTTCAACACAGATTTCCCTTATGAGTGTAGTTTTCAAGTTTAAAACATAGACTTCGTCTGTCACTCAATTGCACAGGAACATAAACTATGGGGTTTTGTGCCTATCGCGTAGTAGGTAGAAATCAAGATGCCATAAAAATCCTTGGACCTTTTCCCAAAACTGCTCCAGAAGACAAATCTGGGATGAGAGTAGATTTCTTCTGAATATTGAACCTAGAAATAGTAATGAGGAATGACACAAACGATTAATATGGGAGAAATGATCAAGCCTTTGAGGGTGCTGGATGCTCTTTCTTGACTTTTATGCTTATGAACGTGGGTTAAAGAAAACACCACTAAGAAAACAAACCCATTTGTTCTGCTCTTTTTGTGGTACAGCCATCTGCTTGATGCAAGTTAAGAACTGAGAAGAGCTCTATGCTCCTGCCTGATGTAACAAAAAGGTGTCAGGTCTCTGTATGTATGGCCAATGCCCTTTCTGTAGCCCTGGTGTAACCTAAGCAGAAAAGGAGAGTTTATTTAGCAATCCTGAGGGAGTTAGGTGGTCAGTCTCCTCTGCCTTTCGCTTACTTGGCTTGGTGACTGAAAATCTACCTGACAAGAGAATGATTTAGTGTGGCGAATTAGAATCCCACTGTGGGTGCCAGTCTAGGTTGACACAAAACAAACAGTGAATACTTTTTGAAATGCTGAGAAAAGGTGTAGCAAACTTAAGCCACTCCAGTTGCAGTGAAGTTGCGAGTCTGGCCATAGTGCAGTTTTGTTTTGATGGCACACATCCTGAAATCGTTGCTTATTATCACAATGCCTTCTGTGTCATCACTTCCACATAAAGAACACAATTTTTCATCCAATCCTAGGGAAATAAGCGTTTTGCTTGTGTGCTGCCAACTTTGTGTCCCCCAGTACCTCCTCATTTCACGCTGCCACTTGTTGAAAGTAAATTACTGCAAGGAATGGGGGCAGCCTGGTACCCTATGCTATGATGGGCTGTAGACAGCTGCTGTGTGTTCCTATCATGCATATTGCAGTGTTCTCAATTCTCCTCCCACACAAAGTTGCATTCTTGGTCTCAGTTGAAAGGGCACTTAAAAGCAGTAGGATGCTTCAGCCGTGATTGTAGTCAATGTAACAAAAATTGTATATTTTCCAGACCTGCAGTATAGCATCAAATACATTTTTAGTTTAGATTATGTAAGTAGTAGGGCAGAAAAGTTCAGAAAATCTATTGTGACCTCTTATAAGACTTAGTCTGTAAGTTACCGTGGTGCTGAGCCCAGCTGGATATCTGGATGAGAGTTTCATCTCTGCCTGGTGGGGAAGAAATTACGTCTTGAAGTCTTCTGCTCATCTCTTTTGCTAGCTTGCTCCACTGGATGCTTGCCCTTACTCTTAAAATCTGTGCCTTAACCCAGGCTGAATTTTGTTTGGATTCAGTATCCTGTTTGTTTCCTCTTACCTCATTAGAAAACTTCATTATTGCTCTTCCTTTTATTCCTGGAAAAAGAACCTCCTTGCCGTTTTACTGTGCAGCACATCTCTGTGGAGCAATTTGTGAAAGTCCAGGAAACAGTATTGACTTGTCGTGGGATGCTCCTCCTGATCTAATTAGACTCTCTTCTGTCCCTCCCTCCTTCTTTTCTGTGTTTAATTAGCTGCGACGCAGCACTGTGCTGGCCTGGCTTTGTGATTTCTTGAGGGAGTGGAGCTGGAGCTGGGCTGGGTAGATGGCACGATGCTGTGTTGCCCAGTGACGACACCGGAGCACATCGGATCGCCCCTTTTGGATGACTTAAACAGACCAAACTTGTTCAGTTTAAATGTAAGGCTCTGTTTTTCCAGCACTCAGATAATACTCTACAATAAAGGGTCTGTTCATTCTGGACTTTCAAAAACTTACTTAAAGGATTTTTTCAGGTTCTGAGGTTTTATAAAACTTAAATCCCGGATTAGCTTGGCAGGAAGTGAAGGGAAGCTCCAATCTACTTAACTTGTTATCCTGTAGAAGTATATCTAGAAATATATTGTATTACTTGGTTTGTATAATTGGTGGCTTGGATGGGATGATGGAGGAGGCCAACACTAAGTAATGGTGTTAGTTTACCACTGGCCTGGGTAGTAGATGGATGTTGTTAGTGTAATACCTTTTGCTGCATGTCACAGGTGACTTTTTTATGCTAGAAAAGGTTTGGGCAATAGTTTTAACTAGTTGAACCTTGACAACTTTGTTGCAGTGACTTCCTTATTCTTCCCTCTTACTGACTTTCTAAAGTTTTCTTAACAGGTGGTGTTTTCTCAGAGTACAGTTTTTATTTTCCAAACCTTTTATCATCTTGGATGCTTTGCTCTTAAACTGCCTCTGATCTGTCCATCTCCTGAGCGTGCTGCTCCAAAACACGCGCGTTCCTACAGAGATCTAATGGGACTTGGATAATCGTGCTTATTTTACATACTTAGTGCTGTGACCTAAATAGCGTTCACTTTTTATGTGACAGTGTTTTATTGTTCGCTTGTATGCAGTGTATTATCCAGTCTGACACACAGCTCTGTCTCTGCGATATTCTGTATAGAGTCTGTTCACGGGGAAAATCCTAACGGCCTTGTTCAATTTGAACTTGTCGCATCTTCCAGCAAAGTCACTCGATCTCAGTGGGAGTTGCCAGATTAAGAGTGAACAAAGACCTCAGGATCTGGTTCCCTGTTGGTACGTTTGTTTGTTCTTTTCAGCTGAAACTATTTGTCATTTGTTTCTATTGAATTATAGGACAAATTGATTTAATTATTTTAGTCCCTCAAGGTCTTTGACATCTTACATACTGTTCAGGTGAAGTATAAAGGCTTGCAGTTTTCTTTTCCCTCTATTTCCTCATACTTAATAATAAACTTGCTGCTTTTGCATTATAAATGCAGACTGGGATATTTTGAAGAGGCTACATAGTAGTCAAACTTAGTTTTCTTTGTCATTAAAACTTGCTGAAAAACCTAGCTTTTTCAGGGAGGGGAGTTAAAAAAACCTCCAAAGAAAACAAATAAGCAAACAGAATAAATCTCTGCGTATCACACAGATGTATTTCCAAAGGGGGAAAGAAAGAAAAAAACTCCCCAAGCAACTTCTGTTCTTGAAGTCTTTCTATATTTGCTTGTTTAGAAACAAAGGTACTAAGTGAAAGAAGTAAGACTAGGAAAAGAGTTCCTCTGTGCTTCTGTTGAGTATAACGGAGGCAGAATTATGTTATGTAGGAGTCCTTTCCCCTTCATATTTACCCAAAACCTACAAATATTTGCAATGATTGTATTTCACAGTGTACATGTGTGCATTGGTGAATTGTATTTTAAGCTCATGATATTTAAATCAATTGCAGAATACTGCCATCTTGCAAAATCAGTATCTTAAAGATATTGGACTGTTTCTTTTAGAAGTAAGATTTATTGTTTGTGCTGATTCCTATGCATTTTTCTTTTTAATATTTTTTTTTTAAATAAATCGGGGTGGGGGGCAGTGTGAAGGCATCTCTGGAGAACTTTTTAGGTGCAATTTGCAGGTACAATCACCTGTTCAAACAGGCTGTGAGAAGAATAACTAGAGTGGGAGGGGGGAATGAAATGTGTGACTGTATCTTCCATACTGAAATACTCATAGCGCAGTTACCTCACGAGTGGTTTATTATCTCCTTAAAACCAACTTGATTACTTATACGATGTGTATTCCACATCAGTGAATTCTTGAGAGCCACAGTGTGTGTTTACATGCTTAGATATCCACTGTAAAACTTGATGCGTAATTTATGGCAGGAAGAAATGGTGAATAACTAAGATGACTTTGAAACAGGACTGATCCTCAGTCTTACAGCTGTGTTGGGTCCTGTAACAGCAACAGCTATGTAGTGCATCCTTGAAATGCATCTTTGAACGGTAACGTTTTGAGTTGTCCTTTGAGTTTTCACTGGCTTTTGTCTGTATTCTAAAGGAATTAAAATACAGAAAGCATTGAATATATCTACATATGTTCGGGATAACAAAAATAACATTAAAACCCAAACTAACTGAAAAGTCCCTTTCAGAAACTATGGATGGTTTAGCTTAGTTCGTATTGTCTTCTTTAACTCCAAGAGTTTATACATAATTATGAAGATCTGGTAAAGACTGAGATAATCAGTCAAAGAAAGATACCTTGAGCTGTCGGATTAAAGCCATACACGTATGGAAGACTAACCTCTTTGAAGGGTAGCTCTGCACGTCTAGTGCTGTGGCTGTTGTCCAGGTATCTCCCATTTTAGCAGTTCCTATGGCAGAATATCAGTACATAGAAACATCAAGAAATGTATCACGATTTCTGCTGTGGATGCAAATGAATATGAAAGAAAAATGCCTACAATTCGAGGCTCATTCTGAAGTGTTCTCTCTTCCCATCCCTTGCTTTACTGTCCCGTTTTGTCCCTTCCTACTGTTCATAATTAAAAGGGGAAAAAAGAGAGGAGAAGAAAAAAGGAAGAAATCTTTCAAAGACCTTTGGCTCTAATTAGATTTTCATTAAGGTTTTATAAAATCTATTACACGAAGCCTCCTAAGAAATGGGAGGACAATTCATGGAGATGATTAACAAATTGGTTTAACGAACTTATCTTGAACTTGTCAGACCCACTGTGGAGTTCTTGCTACCCTGAAGTATTAGAAAGAAACACATCCAGTATGACAGTTCAGAATAGTGTAAGAAGTAAAAATGAGATCAGATGGTCTCAGCCTGGTTCGTACTTTTTTGAAAGTGCACATCAACAAGCCATACTGAACTGTCACTAATTTGACAGCTGTAGCAGTGAAAAGCCCCATAAAGCCAGAATAAGACACTGGGATTTGTGCCAACTGAAGGCAGTTTTACCTTGAAAAGACTGACTCTGGGTTGTACGATTGCACAAGGAGCCTAACACGGCTCAGCTCTTATCTTTCATTTGCATAGGAACTAGAGAGAAAGCAGCTGCTTGGTCCTGTTTTGCTATTTGTTTGCACTAGTGTAAATACCAATAGTATAACATGAGACTAATCTGCATGAGGTCTACCAGCAGAGAACTAAATTGAGAGTAGAGCTACCAAAGAACAAGCTACTTTTGAGAATTAAAAAATTATATCACAGAGCTGAATTAAGAAGTTGTTTTTATTTTCACAGCTCTAGGATGCACAGATTAGTTTTTAAAACTTCAAGACTGCTGTGGGATTTATGCAGCTGATACAGGTATGGAAGCTCAACACATTTAAAAATGTACAGATTCTGGAGTTTATATAGATAGAGATGAGAAAGATCACCTAAGCTTGGGTTTTGTTTAAGGAGAAGGGGTTTTGTTTGACTGTTGTGGGATATCCCAATGTGAAGTCCAGAAACGTGGGGGAAAGCAAAATTTCATCCAGGAATTTGGACAAGGGTCATCATGACAAACACTCATCAGAGTTACTTTCTTCAAGAAATGTTATTGAAATATAATAATTCTGGACAGAATTACCAGCTTGTTATGAGCTTGTGGTGTAGGAAATTATTAGAGCATAGCTACAGTTTTTTTGGCATTCCCCAGCTTGCGTGTAATTTAATCTCGAGGTTGCAGTTATGTCTTTCAATTTTATTATTGTTCTTTATAAAACACAATCTTGCCCTGTTCATTAATGACCCTGCAAGAGAAGTGGTCCTCTGTCCCATTTATCAGAGTGGTGGAGGTTACTGCAGCATCCTGCTGGCAAGCTGGCGTTCCTCTCCCCACAGGAGGGACTCGGGAGCATCTCCGTGTGCTCTGCCTTGGCGTATGATAGGTAGGTGTGACGCTTTGCAGTGTGACTGGTTCAGATGCAGTAAGTTTTCCTGGCTCAGAAGCAAGTAAGGCTGAGCCTACTAGGAGAAATAACTCCAGGTGGATGTTCTGGCTTCAGCAGCCTTGCCCCTGCTCTCCCTTCTGCTTTCTCATGCTGTCACTTATTTCTGCTCCTGTTAAAAGTGGAATTTGTACTGTTGTATGTTAAGCCAAGCCAGGGATGTGACTAACTGATGCTGTTTTGCTGATGGGTTGTTTTTCTGTGGAGTCATTTCCCCAGCCTGGGTCTCTTGGTGGCAGTGCTGTGTACACCGGCACAGCCCCACCGCAGAGAGGAAACAGGAGCGTGCGATTGAGGAGAGACAGCGCTGGCAGCGATGTGGTAGCACCGCTATTGAATGTTCAATTACACTCAGCTATTTTCAGCCTGAGAATTAAAATTCAGCTATTTTCCCGTACTAGGAGGGAGTAAACGCCATAAACCCTTTTCTTGGCTCAACGTAACTCCTAATTCAGCTTGCTGTATGGGGTGTCGGCTGTGTCCTTTTCCCATCCATCTGTGCAAGAGTACAAGTAGCAGCTCCCTTGCCATTCCCCAAACTGTCGTCTGTGAAAGGGATTTCAGTGGAGTAAAGCAGCTCCCTGTGCAACCGTATGTCCCCACAGGAGCTCGCAGAACAGGAATGACAGTTTGTCCTTATTATTGTTGTCTCTTGCCAAGCAAAAAGCATCTCCTTTTCAGTCATTGAAGAGGATTTAGAATGCTTCTAAGAAGCAGAAGTTCTGGAAACCAGACTTTGCACCACAGGCTTTTGTCTCCTTAATGGTAGCAGCTAGATGGGTGGCCTGTCCTTTTAATTGCCAGTCTCTGAAACGGTGTCCTGGATCAATGTCTGTCACTATTCAGCACAGTATTATCCAGCTTCTTTTGGGCATTTTGCCTGTACTCATCTCAAAATGAATCTGATACTTGGAGCTGTGTGATCTGTTTACTTTTTCCAGCATTTATCTGCAGAATACCGTAGCATTGAAGTCATAGAATCGCAGCATGATGGGGGTTGGAAGGGCTCTCTGGAGATGATCCAGTGCAACCCTCTTGCTAGAGCAAGTTCATGTCTAGCAGATTGCAGAGGAACCCATCCAGGTGGGGTTTGGATATCTCTAGAGAAGAAGACTCCACACCCTCCCTGGGCAGTCTGTTCCAGTGCTCCATCACCCTCACAGAATAGTTCTTCCTCATGTTCAGATGGAACTACCTGTGCTCCAGTTTGTGCCTGTTGCCCCTTGTCCTGTCACTGGGCACCACTGAGAAGACTCTGGTCCCACCCTCTTGACACCCGCCCCCTAGATATTTGTAAGCTTGGATAAGGTCCCCTCTCGGGCTTCTCTTCTCTTTTGTAGGCTAAACACACTCAAGTCCCTCAGCCTTTCCTAATAAGAGAGATGTTCCCATCATTGATCATCTTTGTGGCCTCTCCAGATAATATAGAGAGTCTTGCCTCTTACTGGTGTTGTAGAAGACAGCTTGAATATAACTATTCCTTATCCTAATTATCCTAATAAATACATATTAGGAAAACCGTTCATAATATTAAGGTCAAAAAGCTGCTTTGCATCCTTATGGGCTTTTTAAAAGTTAGGTCTCAAATGCTAAAAGGTAGCAAAAACTTCGGTTGCCCTTGTGACCTTCAGTTGCACATATGTTATGATAGCTATTTTAGAATTATTTTAATTGCAGAATAACAATCTTCAATTCAAATTTTGCACTTCAGAAAGGTTAAGAAATTGCACCTGAGGGCACACACCTACGTCATGTTGGGACTTTCTTAAATGTGACTCTGCTGGAAGCAAATGTGCCTTCCTGTTAAAAAGATAATTTGTTAGTCAAATAAACTGGGATTGTCCTCCCTGTGCTGGCTGTATTTGCTCTTGCAGTAAACTTAAATGTATATGAAGAAATGTCCCTTAAGGTTGTGTTCATTTTACTTTTAATTTCATATTAAACTTTTCTGAAGTTCATCATTTATTTATTAAGGGGAAGGATGAGGCTTAATATCTGGAATACTGAATAATACAGAGCTGCAGTTGTGTATTGTTCTCGGGGTTACTCTTCTACTGCACACGGTGCTGGAACACCAGTATGGGCATCCAAGATGAGGATGCATCCTAGTTTAGCTAACAGCTCCTAATTGTTACAAAAGTAGTCCTGTTCCCATAAGGAATTAAACATCTTATTTCTGAGGATCAATCAAAAAAAGTTGGGAAAACGCTTAATATTCCTTTCACTTGCCTGAAAAATGTAAAGATTTGAATCAACCTCAGTGGGCACCAGGGAAGGTGGTGGTTTTGAATGTAGGCTAAAACTTGCTTTCAAAGCATGTGCAAAGACCGTTACTAAAGCTGGAGTAAATAGACTATGGCCTCTTGTTTCCACTGTGATCTGCCTCAAAGTCCTTAATGAATTCAGTAGGATAAGGGTTTGGACATCTTTTTCTCAGCTGCAGACAAACCGTATATTGGGGCTGGATTGTTAAAATCCAAATGATGTATTTACTGATGAGATTTTAGTTTTGGTAGCAGGGCACAAACAATAGTATGTAATACTTGCAGATTTTTGACATTGCATCCCTTGACACTGAGTACTTGTACTTGTAGATTACAATTCCAAACATCAGGGAACAGGTGTTTCTTTGGGGAAAAAAAAAAATAAAATTGTGACAGCAGATGCAATCAGGTGTAGAAATGAGCACAAAAAATATTGCAGGTTTGTCTTTTGGGGGTTTTGCTGGTTTTTTTGGAGGAGCAGAGGGTAATTTTGAGATCCTGTGTGTTTGTGTTATGCTTTTTTCCATTGTAATTAGGTAGATTTTTGACCATGTTGTGTATTTTGATCTTTTATCACCAAATTATTCTTTAGCCGCAAACATATTATGTGGTCTATTTGATGCTGTTTACTGGGAAGGACTGGCTAATAAAAATTCAAGTAAGTTAGGACAACTCTTATATCGGCTATTACGATTTTTAAACAGGTGAATGCAATGATCTGACCTAGATCTATTTTTACACAAGTCCATCTCGTTACTATTTTATATGACATTGAATGAATAATGTATTTGCTCCTTTTTTCCCCCAACATCTACAATATCTATAGACCATATTGTCTTAGGGGATGTTTCCCGCTTAATTTACTAAATCCCTTACTGTATATTTGTTTTTACTTTGTTCATAGATAGTAAAATTCAAGTTACTGAATATTAGTAGATGGAGTATGTCACTCCACTACAAGAAAATAAATGTTGCTAGTGGAATTGTGTGTGTTAGTTTACCGTGGTTTACTGCACAGGCTACCTAGTAAACACTTTTAATTCTCCTTATAATGTCTCTTTCATGTGAGCAGCAATTGTGGACGGACGGGCACTACGAACCATTGGAAAACATTTTATTTCCAACATGCATCCTGATCTCTGAGCATTATTAGATGATGTGTAGGTTAAAATGCTGTTGGCTCTCTTGGGTCCTGTGGAACACGGTGCTTCTGTGGTACCTGCTGCTGACCCAAACCAAAGGTAGCCAAAAGCAATTTGTTTTTTGTTGATTCTGTTTGAGATCTTTTGAGTCTGACTTTTCATCCTAATGGCATAAACTATTATCTTCCCTTCAGTTTTATAAATGAGAGCAAAAGTGTACTTTTTCTTTGTTTTCTTATGAAGATTGACGTGACATTTTCTGTGGTGTCATGAACTTCTTAACTTGTCAAGCAGTAAGCAAATAGATCCTTTTACCTACTCTCTCCACTCTTAATTTTGTATTCCCAGCTCATGAAAACCACTCTGATTAATGTATCTACAGTTTCCAAAGCTCTCTGTAGAGCCAGTACTGGTTCAGCATACTGCTTTGGCAGCTCTTGTTGGCTTGATTTGTAGGACTTGCATCCTAAAAAATGAAAGCAGTGGGTCATCTGACTTTGGGTTCACAACTGTAGATGCCAAAACCCTCGTAGACGTCAGTGTTGCAGCATCAAACATGAGTTTCTATCCAAGCAACTTCTGATGTTGAGATACTACTTTTCAACAGACAACTGTCACTAGAATGAAATTGCAGATAAAATACGCTAGATTGACCTATTCTCAGTAGAAAAACCTAAAAGAGGACAGTGCTCGTTCGCCCTCAGGGAATTAATACATCCCCCCTGTGCTTTGTGACACGTACAAATTGCAGACAGAGCTGGGACTGCTGTTCTGTCTCTTAGAGACATCTAAACTATCGTTCTTGGCTGTTTTCAAGAAGTGTTTTTGTGCAGCTCTCAGATTGTGCTTCGAAGAGTTTTTCTAAACTTACCTCAGAAAGAACTGGACTGCCCCAATATGCTGCTTTGACTGTGGAAAGAACTACGATTTGTATTTTGGAGTACGCAGTACGTCTCTGGCACCATCTTGCCCTGCTGGGCCAGGGGATGGGTAGATACGAGCTGCTCCTGCCCGGGCTGCTGCAAGTCTGTGGTGAGAAGGAAGACAAGCAAATGAGAAGAGAAAATCACTTCTGCTCCTTAACTCAGAAACATTATTTTACATGAAAACGTTAAAATGGCATTTTCTTTGGTACCCTGCTAACAAAAATCGGTATATTTTTCTAGAAAAAAATTCAAATTACTTCATTTTGAAGTTTTGAAGTAAGGGCATATTTCTTAGTGTTTTATATACTGCACCTTCACTGTGAACTTGTAGCTACAAACAGTGGCAGAGTTTAGCGTTTAAAGCTTCTTGATGTTTTTTTAAACCATTTTTTCAGAGAAACTTATTCAATACATGAGGAAAGGATGAAAGGAACACTGGGAATAGATTTTCTAATTAAGTTTCTGACTTTAAAATCTTAATTCAACAAGAATGTGTGAGATAATGACCAAGAGTGGACTGCGATGCAAGTGTCTAAACTTGTTGTGTTCAGTGATGGACCCCAGGGGTTTCCCACTGCCTGACCCTGGTACCCTGCCAGCCTCCACCCTCTGGTGATTATTTTCTAGCTTCTTTGAAGAGTTTCAAATTCAGCATCATCAGAAGATGCCAGGGCAGCTCATGTATTTCAGGTAGTGGTGAAAAAAAGATGGTATTTTAGTGAGAATGATCTAAATAAAGGTTAAGCCTTACAATGTAATGGAATTAATGGCCCCAAGTATGAAAGAAGCTCTGCTTGCTAATGTTTGCTGCCTTATCAGTTAGAAAAGGTTGGGATTATGTGTGCTTGTATGGAGAGTTTTCCATTGTTGCATCTAGTTCAGAGAAAACAGAGTCTCTGCTGTAAGCTTGGAAAAAATATTCTGTTTCTGTAAAAGCTGACTTCAGTATATTCAGATATTCTGTATGAATTACTGGGCAGGGTGGGCTGTCCTTAGCAAGTGTGTCCCATCCAGGACAGGCTGCGAGTCAAGATCAGATGCCCAAGAGAAGCACGCACTAGGTTTCTGTGAGTGCTCATCCCTTTTGGCAGTTGCATATCATGTAATTTATTATTCCTTTTCATGTCTGTCATATTTAAAATTCATTCCAGGGAATTAAATGGCAGCTGAAAAGGATGCACTCTCAAGAAGTTTGAGGAGGAACCTGTAAAAGCTCTGAAGAGGCTAGCAGTCATTCTGAAGTGAGAGGTGCCCCTGTGACTCTTTCAAGTCAGGTACCATCAGGCTCGCCTTAATTCACTGAAGGTTACGATGCATTCAAAGCTGTTGGCAGGAGCGTTTCATTTAGATCTGTCTCTACTTGAAGAGCTGTGCCTGACTGACCTGCTGTGCATGGCAAACGATCGGGGTAGCTCCGGCGTGATGCACTGCTAGTGGCACAGGGTGAAGGAGGCGTCCTTGCCCCTGGCTGAGGCTGCGCTTGTCATGCGGCTGCCTGCTCCTGGGGAAGAGGTTAGGGCTGGGGCTCTGCCATGGATGGCTTTGCTTTTTGGCCCTTCTCCCACAGCCAAGCACGTGGGAGCACGAGTCTGACTTGTTTGTTTGTCTTATAAATCCTGCCTGTATTGAGATGCTGAAGGCTCCAGGGTCCTGGTGCCTGACAGGATTGGCAAGTTTGTTTTAATCTTCCAGGTAGTGAGGGATTCTGGGGTATTTCTTTTTATTTCTTTTTCTTGTTTTTTGAAAGGTAGTTTCATAGACTTAGCTCAGACATGTACAGACTGAAATTTGAGAGGTATGGAAGTCGTATTTCAGTATAGCTAAAGCCCAATGTTGTTTGCCCTAGAGATCTGAAAAACTCTCGAGTTGGATTTGCCATTGAAATACCTTTGCTGTATGGAATCAAACTCTAAGTTAAAATTCAGTACTTTCTTTTGCAGCATCAGAAATAAGGCTGGCTGTTTTTTTAAAAATAATAGCATATTAAAATAGTGAGGAAAATAAATGGTATTTGGAGTTTTTTGATATCCAGATTCAACTATTCATTAGTGTCAAACCCATACCTTCCCCTCATGCGTTTCTGTGATCAACTGCAGGTGGCCTTTAGAGAACTTTCTAGCTTTTGCTTGTGTAAATTCCCTCACGGGTCTGGTTCTTGTCAGTCATGGTGTTTGCCTGGGCTGTGCTGGTGGCTGGCCAGGAATGCGACCACCTGTAGGAATCCCTGGGGACTCTGCTCTAAAAATAATCCTCTGTAGCCTAAGAAACAGCTGGATCAAATCACTACTGTTTTTCTAGGGTAATAAATTAAGTTTCTTGTAAGCTTCTGGGACCGTTCAAACATTTTGAATGTGTCTGTTGTTCTTTCTGGAGTGAGACACTGTGCCTCTTCCCAGGGCTAAATCGTAGGACTCGCGTGTTTGGGAGAAGCTTTTGTCTGGAGATCTCCTGCTTATTTCAGATGGCTTGAGAGCACTATCTCCTTGCAGAAATAAACTAAAATTTTAGGATAAGCTATTTCTGAGAAGTATATATTTGGCTCAGTAGAAGAACATCTATACTCTGATATATACAGATACATTGGTGGTGGCGATTTTCCTGTTATTTTTCTGTGTGTTTTGTTCTATTCTTTTTGGAAGGCTGGTAAGGAATGTTTCAAAACCTGAGATATTGCCTTACAGTGTCCCTTGACTCTCTCTAGAACAGCTCCTGGTATTCTCTCTCTGTCTCTCCAGTGTCTGTTTAATGTCAGCTTGCTTTGACTTGCTGGCCTCGCTGAAGCGATGACTTCAGTTCGGGGCCAGAGAGCACCAGCTCTGATTCTAGAAACTTGTCTTGTAATTGCTCATTTGTATTTGAGCAGCTTCTGAGAGAGACCTGCTATAATGTCTTTATGCTTGGTTTTTAAAAAGCCTTTTAAAACTAAGATAATTATTAGCGTAAGAAACTTGGATAAATCAATACAGCTGTCTATGTGGGGTTTGCTCCAACTGGGTCTCAAATGGCATTTCTGCAATTGCTATAGACTGATTTTTGTATTTGCAGTCTTTCCTCCCATCAGTGTGGAACGCAAAGAGGTGGTGAAGGTATCTCCTCTCCAGACCCGGTTGTTCTTTAAATTAATGAAAACATAGGTGATGTTTGCCTACTAATTTCACAAGTTAGGCTGCTTTCCGCAAGAAATGTCAGTGTTTATTAATCTGATAAGTGACTAGGTGTTACTCGTGGTATTTAAAAAAATAAAAAGGAACTAATTGAAACTAGTGGACTCAGATTAGCTAAAGAAAAAAGGAGTTTTCCTGTGGTGAATTAAGCCTCAGCAATATAAATGCCCCTAGTCAACTAGCCACGGGATTGGTTTCTAAGACTGGTAATGTTTGTGTCAGCTTTGTATCAAAAAACAGTCAACCAAGTGTTAACATTTGCTTCAGTTGTTTTTTTTTTTTTTAAACAGAAAACTAATTATAAGAATATTATCTTATTTTAATTGTGGCTATGGATGACTGATGGAAAACATGTAATTAACTGATGCAAAAGTTGACATAAGACAGTTGACACCAATTTCTTATACATCATTATATGAAGACATGTAGTGAAGCACTTAGTCCTTCATTAGTTCTAAGTTATTTCAAAAGCTTTGAAATACTTGTGTATTTAATGTTTAATCATCAAGGAAATGTATCTTCTAACGGTGTTAACTTCAGGGACTTAAATTAAATAAACTCCCATGAGACTCGTATTGATAAGATAAATGGCCTCTACAGGTGCTGGGCTGTAGAAGCTTCCGTGAGCTTTTTGAGTGCAGTGATGATGCACACCCTTCAACATTTTACTCATTTTTCCACTTTTTTATGACTTCAGAGTGCTGTCTTAGAAATGCTGTGTTATTGCACGCATTGGAGAGGAGCTGCTCTCTACTTTCATCCTGATAGCCGTTCTACAGCTGCCTTCTCTAACACTTTCAGCTTTTTAGTCACTGAAGCCAAAAGCTGCGAGCTGGGCTTACTCAGTAATGTGGATTTGACTTCTGCTTTGCCATTCAGTGTCAAAATCAGTACTGAAATATAACCTGGGTGAGGACAGGCAGCTGTTTAGCTGTGGAACGAGAGGGTTTGTTGAGATGTCCTTTGGGGTTTTTTGTCTCTGATTTGTTCCCATTCACTGCACTGAGTTTCATCATAAACCCGTTATAAAATTTAATGTCTTCCCATCTTTTGAAGAGTTTTGTGGGTTTTTTTTTTATTTTTAAGGAATTCCTGAAAAGATTATCTTGTTTGGCTTTCATTGGCAGTTTGGCACTTTCTTTCCTCTTAAGTTCCTTATGAAATCTCACCCTAGTTAGGCTGGAGGCAGTAAAGCAGAATAGAGGGTTATTCCTGTTTATCTTGTAGAGGATCTTGGTTCTGCATACAGTCTTAAAAAAAACAAACAAACCCTCTTTATATATATATACATATATTATATATATGTTGTGAAATTATGGATAGCACATATGAAAGAGCAAGACTGGGAAACTTGAGTTGTCAAATACAATCATGCAGTAAAAGGAACATGATGTATAAAAACTGGAGAACGTGGGGAAGACCACTTTCCAAATGTCCTTTGTTTTGGCACAGTGGAGAGACACTCTGTGTTCATAAATCCTAACATTTCCAATGAAGAAACTAAAATATGTCCCAGACAAAGGCCAGTTCTCATGATCTGAGCATGCCTGGAGAAAAAGATTTTTGTAATACAGATAGAAAGCCATTCTGTGTCAATGCAGTGCAACTATTAAAGCTGTGTTAGGTCACCAAATAACATAAATTTAGGTAGTCTAACTTTGGTGGGGAAAGTTTACAGCACACCCAGACCTTTGAAAAAGGCATGATAGCTTTCTATTTTTTATTTAATTAATGATAAATACTTTGTAATAAATTTTGACTTTCATGTTATGCTGAAATTTAGCTTTCATTGTTGTTCACCTAATGCTGCCAGGAGAAGACTATTTAATTCCTAGCATGACGTTTCAAGGTGCAACTTTTCTTACCACTTTGCCTAAAATGCATTTTTCGGAATGCTGAAATGAGCAGTGTCACATTACGTTTTTTCGTCTTGGTGCAATTAGTCACTGGCGTGACTGAGATCACTGTGTAAAATGGTTTTGTAATGCAGCATTCAGGTATTTGGAGGTAGACTCAGAAGATGCTTTTGCTAGGCAAGTTTGTTCAGCTTCTTTTGTTAGACAGCAATAAAATTTTTGATGCGAAAATAGTTGTACTCCACTGGTGTGAAAAGCATTAGCTAATTATTTTTTCTGACACATTTGCACCTTTAATACAGTCACCCAGCTACACTCAGTTGGTGGAAGGGGAATGAGGAGAAAAAGGCATTGTGCTGGTCACAGCTGCATGAGATTTCCTTCCCATAGGTAACTTTCTGCTCTGAAATGGCAAGTTTTGAGATGTACAGGGAGGAGCAGAGCTCAAGGACATCCAAAGGTCATTGAAGATTCAAAGGAAGAGACTGCTGTTAGTTTTTTACTTTCTAAGTACTTTCTGTCCCCATTAAAAATGTTTTGAAACACATTTAGGGGCAGTAGTCTGGTTAGGCAGCTTTTTTGATGTCGAATGACAAATAGTACTGCAAACAAGTAGAATTCACGTGAAAATGGGTTAGCAAGAAAACAGAAGTACAGCATATTAAAAAAAAAAAAAAAAAGACTAGCTTCACTTACTTGCCATTTGAAGTCTCCAGGAGTTCAATGCACTCAGACCTGCTCAGGACCAGATCCTATTTGCATGCAAGAGAACAAATTTTCAGTCTGCAGGTCATGGCTGTCTTACACGATAAGCTGCTGGATGTGGAAAGCTCTGCTCCAGTAGCCCTCAAACAGCTTTGTCCTCTGCGTGAAGGTTAAATGAGAATTCTTTGGGAGGAAACAGAGATTTTTTTTTCTTTCTTTCCTTCTTTCTCCCGTTGTCCTGGCTGTCTGCATCCTCCAAACAAGGTCCTTACTTCAGGCTGCTTGAGATAAGGTGAGGGAGAATGCACCATACATCACGTAGAGTGGATTGATGGACTAGGAAATCAGCCTTTAACAGGGGTGGCACTCTTGCTCTTTTCCAAGGAAAAGCAGGTGTAGATGTTTATTAGTTTCCAGAGGAACCTTACTTATTATCCTATGAAAAAAGCGTGTGAGGCCAGTTAGTCTGGTGTATTTAATGGGCCATATCTCATGGTGTTCAGCCAAGTAGTGGAAGTTCAGACCTGAAAACTCCAGTTGAACAATTTGCTGACAGCAGTTCAAGGAGCAAACACAGGATTGCGAGGTGAAGAGGACTGGTGGCTTTTGGGGCTGGATGCTGAAGTGCAGACTCTGCACAGTGAAAATGTGCTTTCAGCTTATCACCTGGTGATGTGTTAGTGAACAGCAGGGTTCATGTAGGAGGAACATGTCATAAGTAAAAGCAGAGCTGCATCATCCACCAGCGAAACATACTGGAGTGGATCTGGTTGATATGACACTTGTTTGCAGTATGCAGATATCTAAGACTTCTTCCCATATTTGAGCCAGTGGATAGAGGAGAGAGAAATAATTTTGGAAACCTGATGATCTGTACCTATAGTTTTTAATTTCTCAAATAGGTGGATAAAGAAAGAATACTGAAGGTTGGATGTTTTACCCTTGTATGACATACAAGGTTACTGATGACACAGGCATTATTTTCCCTTTATGCTGATACCTCAGAAGTTTAAAATGTTGAGAGTTGCTTTTCACAAGGTATTTAAAGCATTACAGACTTGATGTTATGGAAATGGAAAAATGTCACTCATGCTGGTATTGGACCAGGAAACAAGAATGATAAGTAAAATTAAGTGACAAACTCAGTACTTAACACCAAATAGTGAAGGTTGTTCCATTTTTACTGTTTCTTTTATCCTGAGTAGTCAATCAAGCTTATTCTTTACAATCAGAAATGAAATAGTGGGAGTTGCCTTTTCTTTCCATTATTTATCACTGCCCTAGGTAACGTAAGGTCATTGCCCAGTGTTAAAGAGGAATGATTTGGGGTGCACAATACTATTCAGTGGTATTAATTTTCTATTGTAACCCTTTATATTGAATTTCTGTGTTGTGTTTTGTGCTGGGAAATGTCTGCTGGATAGCAGCACTTATTGAAGATTCTGATTTGTAGCACTGACTGACATTTCATAAATATGAAATGGAGTTCAGCTCAGCCACAGTGATATGCATCTGGAATAATGTAACGTGTGATAAAGTTGTGCAGGATAACTTGGTGGGCACTTTAAACTTCTCAGGGATGGAGTGTTTATAGTACTGTCACAGACATGCTCAATGGAGTCTATATTTTGACTTTTAAATTTTTTTATATAATTTAGAAAAAAGAAACCTTAATTTCTGATAATTTGATTTCAATTATATGTATTTTGTTATTCTTTTATTTTATTTCTCTGCTCTCTAAAACTTGCAGCCCAGAAGGCAAACCCTGTCCTGGGCTACATGAGAAGAAGTGTGGCCAAGAGGTGGAGGGAGGGCATTCTTCCCCTTTATTCCTCTCTTTTGAGACCTCATCTGGACTGCCGTGTCCAGTTCTGGAATCCTCAATATAAGAAGGAGATGGAGCTGTTGGAACAGGTCCAGAGGAGGCTACAAGGATGGTCTGAGGGCTGGAGCATCTTCCATACAAGGACAGGCTGAGACAGTTGGGGTTGTTCAGCCTGGAGATGAGAAGGCTCTGAGGAGACCTTATAGAGACCTTCCAGTACCTGAAGGGGCTACAATTCATAAAGGCTTGTGGTGATATGATGAGGAGGAATGAGTATGAACTGGAGAGGGACAGTTTTAGGCTAGACATGAGGAAGTATTTCTTCATAATGAGAGTGGTGAGGCCCTGGCCCAGATTGCCCAGGGAAGCTGTGGCTGCCCCATCCCTGGAGGTGTTCAAGGCCAGGTTGGATGGGGCTTGGACAGCCAGATCCAGTGGGAGGTGTCCCTGCCCATGTCAGGGAGGTTGGAACTAGAAGATCTTTAAGGTCCCTTCCAACCCTAACTATTCTATGTTTCTCTGATAATGGTAATTTTACTACTGGCCATACTGTGTGTAATATTTGTAACAGGCTATTTGGTGAATCATTTTTTAGTGAAAATGGAAATACTTCTCTGTTGGAGATCAAGTATTTTCATTTTTTTTTCCTCCTTCAAACACTGTATGACATAATTTGTAGCTAGACTTCCGTGCTTTGCTCTTCAAACAGAGCGGTACAGGGGAATTCTCACTTACAGTGGCAAAAACACTTGCTTTTGCCAGATTGCAGAATTAATTAGAGACTCTGTAAATGGTCATTTATTGGTAATGATCAATGGACTCCCGCAGAACTGAATATGAAGACCATTTTATTGAACTCTTCTCTAAGGCGTCCTGTGCTCATTTTCACTTGGTATTTATAAAAGCATCTTGGGAAAAAATTCTTCCCTGTGATGGCTGAAACCCGATTTTACCAGAATATTAAGGTAGAATTTTAGTTTGGTTGGTGTTTCTTTTTCCCCTTGATGCGGAGAAACAGAAACTACTGAAATGTCACAGGTTTTAAGCAAGACAAGTGGAAGTAAACCACAGCAAGTTCTTAAAGAACTCTTGAAACAGATGAAAGTAAGACTCATAAGTAAATCATCCTCCCACCTTTATGGCCTTTCAGGAAGGATTCTTTTCTTGCAGTCCAGTTGTTTGGGTCTGCTAAATCTCTGTATTTTTCTCTTTTTTTTCTTTTCCTGAGAGCCTTCCATGAGTATCATTTTCAGTTTCTGCTGCAAGGTCCCCAGTTGCTGCATCTGTCCCATGCCCTGCTAATAGTCCTCAGTTGTCCTCAGAAAGAACAACCAGTTATTCTAAGAAAATTCAAGCTAATCAAATGTATAGAAGTTGGCATGTATGTGAAATAAGATGTTTCCACTTTGACACAACAATTTTTAAGTTTCTAAAATGAATGAGCATATAGGTGAAGAAGTTTACAAATCATGAGGGCAGGTGACACCCGTTGCGTTCAGAGCACGTATAGAAAATACAAATGACCCATTTTTTCGTGCACAACCAAAGTGTGCTCCTTTTTTTTTTTTGAGGATTGAAGATTGAATCAGACATTTTTAATGCATCTCATGTCCTACTGAATTTAAGTCCATGTGAAGGAATTGCTAGGAGAACCCACCATCACCTGGTTGTCTTGTTTTGTTGCTGGCTTTGATGCCACCTTGATGTAGATCCAGTGGAATCTGGGAATACCCTCATAATTCACTTTCAAATATATGTTAGCAGTAAAAAAACTGGGAACTTATTCCAAGTGAAGCATGCGCTGTCTAGCAGGCTCAGGCATACAGCCTACACGATGGGTATATTAGGAAAATTGTAGTGCCTTGCAAAAGGCCCAGTGAGACTACTTAAAAATTGATTGCAAATTGGCAGGCAGACACATCAGATAATTCTGGAGTGAAATTTATGATTTGTTTATATTTACCTAATTGTAATTTAATTTTTCTACTGTTAACACTTAATGCTAAAGCAACTGTCCTAATATCGTCATGTTCCCTGAGGTTTTAAGATTCCAAGAGAGTAAGCGGTAGCAATAGTCAGAGGAAAACATTACTGCACTAAACCACAAAGGCCAGACTTGGGAACAGAGTTATCACATGCAAGATTTTAATAGGTTAAATTAAAAAAAAAAAAAAAAAAAGGCTGTTTTATCTTCAACATCACAAGAGTTCTGAGGAAAAAAACTCCAAAAATGTTACTAACTCCATTTTCTAATTTTCATTTGCTGTTGTTACTCTGTGTCAGAGGTTTCCTTGAAGTTTACTTGGCTACTAGAACAGAGAGATACAGCTCATGGTTGTGTTTCTATGCATCTGACTTTTTGTTTTCATAAGCTGAAATATTTTACTAACGAGGTTTCTATCTTCTTGTCAGTTATAGTGTCCCAAGGAGAGTGCTGAGGGGATGAGTCTAAGGGGACAAATGCTGTTCTGTAAATAGAGGGCATGGAAGACTGTACTAGGTTCTTTCTGTCTTAAAGAAATAAATGAAGGAGAGGGAGGCAAGAAGAAATGTACACTTCATTACTGGATATTTGGGTTTTCTGGTTTTAAAAAATCTAAGACTTTCATTTACTGCTCTTTTGGTAATTTCAGGTCTGTGCTGAAACAAAGATTTAAAAATCTGACATGTAGAATATGGCTTTATCCAAAGGTATGTGATGAAGAATAATGAAGGACCAAGAAAAGAAAAGAAGAAATCTCCAAATTAGCAATTCTTAGTAAAATACATTTCATAGTATTAATTCTGTGGAGATCAAAAGTAAGATTTCTATCAACTGTTACCTCTGGCTTGCAGCTACCCAGGTTTCAGATAATTTATATTTACAAATGAAGGGCTCGGAGCTTTTCCACGTGTACCCGCAGCCTTTTAAATGTTGAACTAAAAGCACACTACTAGTAAATTGTTACCCATATTCAATATAGGAGAAGGCTTTTTCTTGTAAGTCTGTGAATCATGTTACATCAGTTGAGAAGACATACGCTACTTTCATGATGTTTTTATATGCCACAAGTATTTCTGTTTTGCATTGATGTGTTTACATGGATTAGTGCCTAACTTTGAAATTCAAGTTCAGTCTTTACAAACAGCATTGGGAAGTTTTTCATCATGTGTATTTCTGGTGTCAGTAATAACTTGGAAGAAATAGGTGAAAGTTTTAACTCGTTTCATTGCTTTATTAATAGAGGATCTGGCTTCTTTAATAAGGACTTGTGCACAGGTGTGCTTGTCGAATGCGTGTATATAACATACCTATTCATGAAGTTAGATTAATGATCTGTGATGGAGGGGTAAACAGAATGCATTGGTTCAGCATTAGGACTTTTGACCTATGTTTCTCTAACTATTTAAATATTTGTTGACTAACAGCATAAATAATTGTGTTTTTCTCTTCAGACTTGACAGAGTTATTTCAGCTCCAGCTCCAGTTTGGCAGACCCGTTCTTATCCACTCATGTGTTTAGGAGGCTATTCAAGCAGGAGAATTGGAGCTAAGCATACAAAATCTCTTTGATGTCGAAATTCATACACTTTTATCAGAAGGGGCTGCTCAGAATTATGACTTGAATTATGTACAGTACTAGGTGTCTAAGAAGAAAAAAACCTTCTGTTCAGTTAGGAGTCAGGTAAATGAGAGCTTAATCTCTTCACTTCAACTTGTGATGAAGGAACGGAGGGATGGAAAGGGATGACGTGGTAGATAGCTGTGTCTTCAGGATGCTGGACAGAGGAGCATAAAGGGTTTTAACTTGTGAAGAGCCAGCAACTGATGCCTTTTCCTTTGAGGCCAGCAGAAGACATTGTCCAAGACCTGTATGAAGTGTTTCAGCTTTATATCAGACCCTGAAGACACGACCTGTCACTTCAGCTATGCTACTCGTAGTACATCTTGCTGTACCTAAGTTCACAATGGCTGAAACCTATATATTATATTTTGGTACTAATATGAAAAAAAGAGGAGGGGAGGGAGGTGTAATCCAGTACTGAAACAATAAGAGTTGTCAAAAATTCCTACAGTGGAAGGATAAAATTTTCACCCCACTGTTGCTTAGTAGTCATACTTGCTTTTGGCAAGTGTATGTTTGTTTTGCTATTACTAAGTCATGTACTGTGATGCTGGATTGTGTTTATGTTTACATGGTGATGTTTGCTTGATGCCAAGGAATACTGTGGAAAGGAGTGTCTGCCGTGCTCACAGATTTATGGATGGATAGATCCAGACTGTTGGGCTACAATGAGAAATAGCTAAATGATGCATGTATGCCTAAACAAGGTTGTATACAAGTCTTTTCAGAAAGTCTCAAACAGAAAAGTCAAAAATGTGATTTTTTTCCTTAAGAGTTTTTTTCATGAATAAGAGACATTTATACCAAGAATTGACAAATTAAGCTGCAGTTTGTTTGACTCTGTTAAATCATCCTAGTGATCATGTCAGAGGTTTGCATTGTGCCAATATACATGGAAAATATAGTTTAGAATCTGTTTATCCAGTATGCAGGAATAATGCGGATTAATCACTGTAATACCAGTAGATATAGATTAGAAACTTCTACTGCAGTGTTATTAGAGTTGGAGAGGAGGGTCATGTCCTGCAGAAACAGAAATGAGGGAGCAAAGGGAGGGTGAGAGTGAAACAAGTGTTTAAACTCAGATTCTTTTCTTGGTTATAGCTCATTTATCTCAGTCTGTTGGCTCTGAATATCTTGAATAATGCCATTGCATGGGAATCCCTTGAGAAAATGAAAATTGTCCAGTACAAAGGACCTTGGTGGTTTGGGTATGTTGGCTTTATTTGCTTTTCTTGGCATGATAATTAGCTTCATGCTAACTGGGTAGAGAGATATTTTTTCATATTGCATAGTGGTAAAACTCCTGAAGTAGAAGATCTGTCTAAATGTAAAGCTTTTAGGGATCCATTTAAATGTTTTCGGGGTTTTTGTTATTTTGGTTTGGATGATGTTTCTTGGTTATTGCCATGATATGGACTCTCTTATTTAATGGTGTAGTGTTTCACTATGTTTTTTTTTTTTACGCTGACTCAAAAAAATTACAGCTTGGTCAGGCAGTCTTTAATCTTCAGCAATTAAATTATTAATTGATTTCACAACAAAAGTTTAAGATGCTAAGATGTCTTCTAGAATAGATTGACAATGAATACCTGTCAGTACTTACCACTAAGAACACATTGCTTTCTTTTCTTTGAGAGATAAGAAAAAAGTATAAGTTTCTGTGAACGGGAGTTTTAATGAAGATAAACTTTTCACATTGAAACAATTTCATGAATAGTATGATACCAAAAGTATTAAACATACTTAGATTTGTATGAATATAATTCCATTTATTCTACAGAGTTGATTTAGTTCTGCTAAGTGAACAAAAGCCTCAGTAAGCCAAGTTCCATTGAGATTAAAATAGATCTCAGTTGAAAAAGAATATAGCCTGAGTTGAAAGAGAAGTTGGTTCAAGCCTTCTAAAGCTACACGACAATATTTCCTTTCCTGCGTAGACGACTTCTACCTATATGTTAGGGATTCATTGTTCCCCTTTTCTTTCCTAGTCTCCAGTACCCCTTCATCTCCCACAAAGAATTTTTCTTTAATAAAAATAATTTAAGTGCATTTTCACTGTAAAAACAGAGGAAAAGTGGAGAACCTGTCTAAGCAGACCTGCCTCAAGTCAAGCAATTGATTTGTTATGATAGTCTCCCTCTGTTCTGATTAGAAAAGAAACCATAGCAGGGCTCAAAAACCAAGGCCGGGTTCCTTCAACACTTATAGTGGTATATATCTGAATAAAATCTACTGGAGCGAAGGACAATCTCATTTGGCCTGCTCTTATGAAGGATGGCTTGTAGGGATGAAGAGAGCCAGGGGAGAATTTCTAGACAAACTTGAGACGTGAGAGCTACAGGGAGTGACAAGAAAGATTTCCCTCTGTGCAGCAGGACCGTGAGGAAAATGGAAGGTTATTTTTCTAGGCATGTCTCAGACAGATTGGGTCAAAGTACTCATTGGTGTGAGGCCATTAGACTACAGAAGAGTTACCCTGGGTTAAACTTGTCCTCAGTGTGTCTCAGACAAGGGAAGAATTCTAGCTTTGAAGAAAGCAAGCTAGAGATTTATTCTCTTTAAAGCATCTCCTCCTACACGGTTGTACATTTTTCCTTGCACTAAAAATTTACCGGGAAGACCCTGGTTTTGACAACGATCTGTCAGCTTCCAAGATAAAAGATGAGCTGAAGAGCATTGTACAAAGCCTGAAAAAGATTGTCCACTTTTAAGCTGACCTACATTTAATTATATGGTTAGAGCTTTTAAGTGAGTGCTGGGATTTGAGATTGGATGAAGCCTGCAATTTCTGTAATAGCTTTGAGAATGCGAGCTTTGTGACCTCCTGTTTATTTAGAATTGATGTTGCATGTCTGACGCTGCTGAGCTGCATATAGTCTTGAGCAGCAGAATACACGACACAAAAAGCAGAAGTTGGCAGTTTTAGATAAGTTTAAGTCCTTTGTAAATGTAGTAAGTATAATATATGTGCTAATAAGAGCAGCTAGAGCTTTTATTTCATACTCTGGTTGTTGCTACAACAGAGTTGAGTAAGGATGGTTAAAATGCTGTCAGCCAGGGACATGGCTTGGCTGTTGCTGCAAAAACACCCCAAATGGTTCAGAAGCTGAGTTAGTGACATTTCTCAATCTAACTGACCTGAAATGAGGAATCGCTTCTTGACTAATATTAGGGGAAGTGAGACACTGTGATAATAGCACAAGCTGCTAAAATGACATCTTTTCTTTTAAAGAACTAGACAGTCAGTTGAATTATTTGTATTAGAACAGATTTCTTTGCTGACTCTCTTCACCAGTTTTACTGTGATAGGTGACCGCTATTTTTATAGGCTGAACTGATTTGGTACTTGAATGCATTGAAGGAGGAAGATCCTGGATACTACACAGGCATTCTAGCTTGAGATTTTGCCACCAAGCTAAATTGTTATGAGAGACTGCTTTTATCCTGACTGTGTCCTGTTCCACATAGTAGGGGGTTCTGTGCAAGTCTGGGACTCTTTACCCCCATCTGGAATGGCAGAAGGACATTCTGGAAGTTAGACAGGTAGCAGGAGATAAGTAGGACCAAGGAATTTTTATATGCAAGGTTTCCCTTTCCATATGAATTACATGCATGGATCCCCGATAGAAAATTACCTGGCAGGTACACAAACCACTGAAAGTGAAATCTTTTAGCTATTAGTTTACTTGGGCATTTAATTCTTTTTTTCTCCTGTTATCACCAAAACACACAGGGTTATCAGGCGAAACCAAATACCTATTTTCAAAAGCAGAAGTAGTTTACCCAGCATTCACGAATATTCTCAGTATTGTTTACTTCACTTAACTAGGGCATGAAAGATAAAATGTGAGAGAAGGTAGGACTGAAATTGGGAACTAGATGCAGGGCTTCAGCGTTCTCATTGCCTGATAACAAGTTCAGTGCTTCATGTCATCTTCTCATTGGCAAAGGAACTTTGAATTTATATTTCAGGATAAAACTGACTTAAAATGTTTGAACTGAAGCTATTCAACAGTGAGCAACCTTTCTTTGAGCAAACCTGTGCACAGAGGACTTCTCTGAGTTCTGTTGGGCCCACTAGTTGAAAATACCTAGTTAGAAAAAAGTGCTTTAATGAAGAGTCAACATTGTTTTGCCTGTAGATGTATTAATTAAAATAGCATCTGTCTGCGACTGGGCCACTTGCTCATGAGACTGTGACATAAAAATTGATCAGTAAGCAGCAAGCTTAATATTGCAACTTCCACTGCTTTGCTGGGAGCAGCACCACTACCACAGGAAAAATATGAGGAAGTCATTTTCTTACAATACATTTACAAAGAGAACAAGCTCAAAATCAGGCCTTCTATTTTCATAATCCATTTTCTGAAATAACTTCTCCATTTTTTTGAAGCAAACGCATAACTGAATGACTATAGTATTGACTGTGTGACTTTCATTTTGTGGATTTGGAGTTCATTGGCTGTAAGAAAACTATTTTCCACTTCTGGCTTTCAAAATAAAAAGGAGGAAGAAGAGGTAACCACATTCACATTACTAAGTTTAGCATCATACCATATTTCAGCCTTGCGAGTGTGTGTTATTTGTTATGCACGGTCACTGCTGATTGCAGGAGCTGCTTCTTTGTCTGCTCTCCTTGCCTTTTTTAAACATTGAAATAAACTCTGTAAAGGCAACATTCTTTCCCAGTTTGTAATACCTGTAAAGGTGTTACTAAACCCTCACCTGAGCTAAGTAGAAGGCAGATAATCTTCAGCAACAGCGAGGATCCTTTTATTTCATCAGTGGGACTTTGAAGCAGTATTCCTCCACTTCTCCTAGAGGGCAGACCCTTGTCCAGGAGCAGCTGCTTTTACAGCTGTTGTAAGCATGGAGTCAGGACCTCCCTTCATTACCTTCAATGATTCGTTACCTTTGGTGCAGCTTATCAGCTACAGGAAGGCTGCAGGATATGCAGACCTTGCTGAGGCCCCATTCATAACCATCACTGGCAGAGGCCATATTTTGGGCTTGGGTGTAGCATCCCATAAGCAGCTGAGAGTTGTTTCAGATTAAGTGCAACTGGATGCACTCCAGATAAGGTGATCTCTTTGCAGTCGGGCAATGTGATGTGCCGTTTTGGTTTCTCAAACCAGCGAGAAAAACATCCTTTCCTACTGTTTCATCTCCTGCTGTGTGTACATTGTAGAATAATAGAACTGCAGAATGGTTTGAGTTGGAAGGGAGCTCAGAGATCATGCAGTTCCACACCTCCGTCCCGCTGGATCAGGTTGCTCAAAGCCCCGTCCAACCTGACCTTGAACATCACTATGTGTGGGACATCCACACCGCTCTGGGCACCCTGGGCCAGAGCCTCACCACACACACACTAAAAAAAATTCTTCCTAATATCTAATCTCAATCTCCCCTCTTTTATCTTAAAACTGTTCCCCTTCATCCTGTCCCTACAGTCAATGGTCAAGAGTCCGTCCCCAGCTTTCCTGGAGCCCTTTCAGTACTGGAAGCTGCTCTAAGGTCTCCCTGTAGCCTTGTCTTCTCCAGGCTGAACAACCCCAACTCTCTCAGCCTATCCTGAGTCTACGGGAGATGCTCCAGCCCTCAGGTCAGCTTTGTGGCCTCCTCTAGACTCGCTCCAACAGATCCGTGCAATTCCTGTAATACCATTTGAAACACAAGTAGCACAGCTTGTATTTGCCACTGCTGATGGTGAGATGCATCAAGTCCTTATCATGACGTTCATTCCTTTTAGAAGCATAAAAACTGAACTGGCATTTGGGTCCCATTCACTCCATATGGAGGGTGCAGAGTTAGGGTGTGGTCCAGGTTGATCTGAAGGCAGACGGGGGTAGGCTACGACTGCTGCCTTCATGTGTGGGAAGCACAGTAGGAGTTTCTCTTCTTACTGAAGAGAAATACATAAAGCTTTCTTGTGCTGGGGCTAGAAAGTATTGTGTGATATTATAGCAGATCCATTCAGTTCCAGACATCTATAGTCAGGCTGGAAATAATGTAATGAGAGCAGCCCTTCTTCTTACCCTGTGGATGCTGAGGAAAAATGAGGGGAAAATAATGATGCTGTATACTGAGAGGCCAGTTCTGCAGGGTATGGAAAAGTTGAACAGGAAAGGAGGGAAAAGCAGCAAGATAAGTAAAGGCATCATGTTTGCTGCAGGGGTGTAACACTGGAAATAAACGCATAGTATTTCCACACGTGCAGGCATTATGAAGAGTCAGTGTGTGGTCGTCCTTTCCTACCGGTGTTTTCTTAAACCTTTACAACTGTACAATCTGTTTTCTGTAATTTGACTCACTTATGATACTGTTGTGAAAACGTGCGCGCACAAAAATTATCTAATGTTTGCATCTTACAGTTGAAGGCAGCACGCATGGTACTAACATAGACTGCAGTGAATAAAATCCCTGCCTCCTCCTGCGTCCTCTCTCTGCTCTGCTTAGCACATGGTGCAGCTCTTGTGTTTCTCCTGTTCTGGCTTTTGTCTTCTTGTAATCGCCCGTGCTCTGTCTGTGCCCTACCCACAGGAGTACTTGCTCCCTGCCTTCCTCCTCTGCTGCTGTACCTTACATGGTAAGCTAGGCAGCATTATATAGAGATTTCCTCTCTCTTCTTAGCAAAACATGAGGTGACTGCATTATCTAGGGTAGCATACAGTGGCACCGCATGAAATCCGAACATAGTCATGAGAATTAGTCACATATGATGTAATCATTTCATTCTGAGTTCTTCAAAAGCTGAATTTATACTTTAATTTATCTGTCTTTAATTTGATGTTAAGGAGCTCTATTTTTATAAGAACTATTGCATAAATTCTATCAGTGCTTTCTCCTTTCCCCTGATTCACAGACTAACAAATTTTCTCAGCCTAACAGTTGAGCCAAGTTGGGCATTGTTGAGACTTTTTTTTTTCTTGAGGGACATCGGGTATAGTTGGTCAGAAATTGGAATAAATCACCTTGTGGCTTCATCATTTGTCTGGCTTGAATACAGTCAAAGCATGGGGGAAAAGCCATTAATCTTTTGCCTGTGGTGGGGCAGGAAGGGAATGTGAGAGAGGCGAAGCAATGGAATTTCACAGAGACTTTTAAGGCTGTGATGAGTTTACATTTAAGGATTTTTTCCTACCCGCTTACAAGACTGGACTGCTTTGTTTAATACACAGAATGTGGAAGTAAAGGGGAGATCATTGATAGAGAAGAGGAGGAATAATTGCTATTATCATATTAAAAGAACTTTATGAGGACTCTCATTAAATCCTCATGGCTTCTAGTTATAGCAGCATCTTCCACAAGTTAAATTTTTAATTTCTGAATGATCTCATTTTGTTTTTTAACACTGTAGAACACTCCATCTTAAATAAATGCAGTGGTTCAGAAATAATAGCAGGGAAAGAACTGAAGTTACTTAGACTTATGCAAAAAACCCCCAACCCTAAACCATTTATTTTTGTGATTTAACCAAGGAAATGAAGGCTTTATTTGCTTATTTTTTTACTTTAAGTAACTCAACTTATAATTATTGGCTATCTGTGATGATACAAAGCTAGAATATAACATAAACCAGCATACATGTAATACTGGTTGCTAACAAATGCCTAAAGGAAAACATCAATTAATTTGAGTGAAGCCTTTTTTGCTAAAATGTAGATGTGGAAAAATAATGCATAGAAATAAATCCTATTTGATAAAATTCTACACAAGGTTATTCTTGGAACTTGCATTTGTATTGTCTTTATCTGTAATGTGCAGGCTGAGACTCTGCTCATCTTGTACTATCTCCTAACTGTAGATGCTCTATCAGAGGTGGCAATAGTCACTCTGTCACATCGTTCTGCTTGGCAAAATGTCCAAATAACATAAGGATAGCAAAATTTCAGTGAGTGCTGTACTATTTCTGCTGCTGTTGTGGCTGTTTCGGTAATGGTGCAGAAGCAGTAGCTTCCCTTCAAGTCTGCCTCAAATCGGATCTTTGATTTCAATGTAATCGCTTTTTGTTTAGATGAGAAAGCTGTTGAAAATCCAGGTCAACAACAATTAGCAGCTTCATTGTTATGTTCTGTAGGTGTCACAGCTTAGGTATCGATTTTGGTATTTTTTGAGTGCCCTATTCAAACAGTGTTTTGATGGTAATTATGTGCCTATTTCAAGTTTTTTACATACATCAGAATAGAGAAAGAGTGTGCAAGAGGGGATGCAGCTGAGCACCATAAACATAAAACAAAAACTTCTGGTTTTGTTTTTTTTACAATAAAAGCATTATTTAGTTGATTTATTGATGATTAAGATTTGTGTTTTATTTCACCTCTGTAGAGTTCAGCTGTATTTTAAATGAGTCTATTGTGGTTTTTGTATTTAGTGTAATAATTAAAACCAGTCCCATGCTCTTTTATTTGTTTCCTCTATAACATGTAAACTCAGAACTTTTATTAATAAAGTACTTGTGACACAGACAAACAGTGACAGGAAGAAAACACAGGCTGGAAGTCTGACAGTGGAACTAGTTTCTTTTACTTCTGGTCACGTTCTCTGATACATCAGTGCTGATACCCTATAACAAAGAGGATGCTGCTGGCTATGGAATCATGCAGTAGAAATTTTTCCACAAACTGTTTTTTTCTCCTTCCCAGTTATTCAACTAATCATAGAATTACCAGGTTGGAAAAGACCTCTTGGATCATCTAGTCTAACCATTCCCATCTGCCGTTAAACCATGTCCCTGAGCACCTTGTTGACCTGTCTTTTAAGTACCTCCAGGGTTGGTGACTCAACCACCTCCCTGGCCAGCCTGTTCCAGTGCTCAATGACCCCTTCTGTGAAAAATTTCTTTCTGATATTCAGTCTGAACCTCCTGTGGCACAGCTTGAGGCCATTAACCCCTGTCCTGTCCCCTGTCACTTAGGAGAAGAGGCCAGCACCCTCCTCTCCACAACCTCCTTTTAGGTAGTTGTAGAGAGCAATGAGGTCTCCTCTCAGCCTTCTCCAGGCTAAACACCCCCAGCTCTCTCAGCCACTCCTCTTGTTCTCCAGCCCCCTCATCAGCTTCGTTGCTTTTCTCTGGACTCGCTCCAGAGCCTCAACATCCTTCTTGTGGTGAGGGGCCCAGAACTGAACACAGGATTCGAGGGGCAGTCTCACCAGTGCTGAGTACAGGGGGAGAAGAACCTCCCTGGACCTGCTGGTCACGCTGTTTCTGATACAAGCCAAGATGCCGTTGGCTTTCTTGGCCACCTGGGCCACTGCTGGCTCATGTTCAGTCTCTGTCAACCAGCACCCCCAGGTCTTTCTCCTCCTGGCAGCTTTCTAGACAGACTTCTCCTAGTTTGTACCTCTGCTTAGGGTTGTTGTGCCCCAAGTGCAGGACCCGGCATTTGGCCTTGTTAAACCTCATGCCGTTGGTCTCAGCCCAGCAGTCCAGCCTGTTCAGATCCCTTTGGAGCCTCCCGACCCTCCAGCAGATCCACACTTACACCCAGATTAGTGTCATCCACAAACTTGCTAAGGGTGCGCTCAATATCTTCATCCAGATCAGTGATAAATATGTTGAACAGGGCTGGACCCAGCACTGAGCCCTGGGGACACTACTTGTGACCGCTCTAGGGGGTGTTTCTAGGCTGCAGGAGCCATCCTCCTCTTCCGTGGAGTTTGATTCCACTTGCAGTATCTGTTCAGCAAGGGAACACGGGAGTTTGTCATGATATGTTTAGAATAGCCATGTTTTTCTTCATAGGTACTTCCGTGAAAGATTTTCTGCAGCAGAACTAGGTCAGTGATCTTTTTGTATTTCTAGAAAGATGCTAAAATGTCACTTGTAGAGTTTGGAGGTTACGTGGCATCATTTAGCCTTCCTGTTGGGGCTAGCCTGGAGTAAGTGATACCAGTTAAGGAATTTGTAGCATCAGCTGTAGTGAACGTGGGTACTTGTGTTGGAGAAAGAAGGTATTTTTTCATCCAGAAGAAACATCATGTGGAAATAGATGTTTACAATTATTGCTTACCTGTTAGTCCCACCACCAATTTCACATTGTGACTGCATCCTGTTTGAAGAAAGAGTTGTTCTTATCACTTGCTAATCTGTTCTCTGTGGATGTGAGAAGAAGGATATAAGTAAGATTTTCTGGTATACATGATCCACTGCAACAGAAATATTTCTGTACTTCAAATATTCTGATACATATTTCTGTGATTTAGTGGATATATCAGTCCCTTTTATGTTTGTTCACATTTTTGTGTTAATAATGACATGTATTTGAACTGTTTTTTAAAATACTTTAATTTTAGATAATGAGCAGAAATATAAATTCTTACTGGAATTATATTAAAACATTGGGCGTTTCAGTTTGCTTAATGTAAAGTTACATGATTAAATATGTATTTTGCTCTGACATTTAGGATTAACTGATTAGAATTTTGCCTGCAATAAAATTATTTTAGCTTCTGTCAGGTCAGAGTTCATGTTTACTTAAGTATCAACCAGTGTAAGGGCGAATTAATTCAATTCATAACAGGGTTGCACTAATCATTACTCAGGACAGAATTTATATAAAATTACTTGATTGTAATCTTCAGAAAATGAGGAAAATGAGTTTACCATTTCCAGTTCTTAAATATCTGTTTGATGATAATACAGTCTGCAGCTCCTAATACTCAGAGCCTTAGCAATCTTGGCTGTATCAGTGTTTAGTTAATGATAGAGTGAAAAACCCCAAACTACCAGCAACTTAATTTCTCTACACAAAGGGATACTTCTTTCAATGCTTTTGAAATTGCAACTTTGCATTATGTTTTTCTTTCATCACAAATTAGTACTGAGAAAGACTAGCTAGCTGTATCCTGAGTTAATTTTAAATTTCACTGTTATAGTAGAATGAAAACTTATTTTCGTCTTATTTTCTTTCAGAGGCTGATGGGGTTTTAGGAACTTTTTTAAAAATACAGAACTATTTTACTCTTCCTGAACTATCACGACAAATAGTAGGGTTTTGGTTTGTGCTTTAGAAAAGCTCTCTGAGGTTGTTAATAAGCCACCTATCAAAACTCATATTGTGCTCTTGCATGTGATATTTAATGGATATCTGTTCTTTTCAGATTTGCTGTAGGAACATCTGGCTTTTTTATTCGACAGGAGAGATTCCAAAGAGGAAAAAAACAGCTAGGCAAAGTATCTTAGTTGTGAATTGTGGTTTAATAAATGTGCTTCCTGTGGATGATTCATGGATTTTATGACTACATTCAATTATTTTTCAACAGCTCATGCTTCATTTCATCAAGAATTTCAATCAATGCCAACTGATTAATTATCATTCTACTAGTAGCCTTTTGTCTAATAAACAGTCATAATTAGCATGTTCAATTTTGGCATATATAAATGTCAGTGATGTACCAATAAAATACTTCTAGAATTGGATGCTGGAGGTAGTCATGCCTTGGATCTGTTTCTGCAGAGACAAAAAAGCAATCTCCTGCCCTTTGCTTCCCCTTTCCAACCAAAATGAAAGTTCTAGTTGAGCAGTAAGACAGGGTCAAGTTTCTTCATTCAAGAAGAATTTCATTGTCTTGTGGTGAAATACTGTTAAGTCCTTTGTCTTGCCATTAATTTTTACATGACAGTTCTTACAATGCATTTTGGAAAAAAAAAAAAAAAAGAATTTTTTTTTCCCCACACTATTTTAATTGTTCATGTATGTTTCTGCCAAAACAAAGATTCTTGCAAATCCAAAGAAGCCTATGGCAGAATTACATCTTTGTGTGACATCAAAATGACATCAGTGCCCTTTTTATGTTTAATTACAAAGCAGCAACACACGTAACCTTCCAAACCAAGGATGGATATCGTTAAATCATGGATAGACACTACAGGAATGAGAGCTGCGTTATGGCTCAAAAGCACTCTGGTCTTATATACCTTTGAACAGATGGTTCATTTAAGTACTGGCAGCGTAGCTTGACTAATTGCTTTAGACCTTCCATTTTTCTGCTTTATTTGGGTAAGAAGTGGGCGACCCTGCCTGCACAGATACATGAACTTGTGAATTGTAAATAAAAACAGAATATGGAATATGAAACCATGGTTAATCCTATGAAGTCATTTTCTTGAATTATCACACAATGTCTTGAGGAGAAACAATAATGGTAGCCTGAATGTGACCATGGGAAATGGGTTAGATATCTAGCCTTGCGGCTGTGTGCTATACCAAAGGCTCCCTGCCCTCTTATGATGGGTGTTTGGGGAAGAGTAGGGTAGAAATGTAGTGATAATCCCCTGGAACACTCTCCCAGGCTCCTGCGTGTTGTGACATAGATACTTTCTGCACTAACTTTACTGTACGTGTGTGTTTAGCAGCCTTTGACAGATTTTTCTTTTCCTCATTTAATGGATTTTTGAATATGGGATGTTTTTTAGCATTCCTAGAATCCAGGGGCAGAACATGTCACTTAACTATATGTTGTGTGAAGAAGATGAATATTTTTGTTAGTGCTGAACACTTGCAGGGATGAGATCTGCTGATCACTCCCTTCAGGAGTGTTCTTCAGGCGAGGAACACTTTCACAGATCTTTGTCGTATCCTTCAGTTATTTATGATATACGCGTGTGTGTATATATGAACACAGATGCATGCGCACACACGCATACATATATAAGACATACATGCATATGTATTTGTATGGTCTGAAACTATTCTATACTTTTAGCTGGTTTTCATGCCCTTTTCCTGGACCTTTTTTTGTGTCTGTGAAATCTATAGTCTTTAAGAGATGGAATGAAACTATAAGCAGTACTCAATATATGACTACATGTGGTTATTGCTAGCTTTTTTTTTCTTACTTCTGAAGTTTTGATTTACCTTTTTGTCATTTTTTGTGGAACATGGAACAGAACCGTTTTAACCCTGAGTGCTCATTTCTTAGCATTTTTTTAGTTAGCCCGTATTTTCAGTGTAAAATTAAGGATATTCCTCATTTACTTTGTATTTCATCTGACATATTCTCACACAGTCACTAGGATTTGGGAGGGCATTCTGCAGTTTCTGTGTGCACTACCCTTGGTTACTTCTTAGTAGCTTCTCAAGAACTTTTTTATCTCACTGGTCCTTTTTTTTGTTTCCTTGTGCAAGTCGCTGACTAGCCCAGGCTGCTGTAACACCCTTCCCCTGCATCGCTTTATTCCTGCTCTGTGAGGAAACTCTGATCCCATGCCAATTTGTTTTCTTTAAAGAGACTTCAGGGATGGTATAGCTGAATATTTTGGGGAGTGTCAACTTGATCTTCCTTGTCTACGTTTCAGACTTTCCCCAAAGTGGGTGTTCGGTAACAATACTTTGCTATGTGGCCATAAGCACCGTCTGCTCCTTCGACTCTAGCTGTGCTGACCATGCTGATGAATCACATTAGTGCAGCCACTGTGATATTATAGTTTATTTAAAATTGAATCAATTGAATCGCCATGTGGAAACCTCTACAACACAATTTTTTTTCTCCTTTTTATTATAAGGCAGGCTTATAGCAAAGGTAAATGCCACTGCCCAGGGAATTTTCTTGTTACATTTACGATGTAGTCTTGATTACAAAAGAATATTTTTTCTGACTGTGTACGGTGATTTTAGAGCAGTGTAAAGAGGACAAATTTTCTGTGGTTGCTCCATGGAGAAGTCTGGTTAGCATTGCACCTGACCAGCTTTGACTTTACAGTTGATATACTCTGATCAAATGAAAGTGACCTTTTTGTAGATCTGGAGTGAATTCAGTTTCTCTGGTCTCCTTATTTGTGCTATTCTATTCTCCTGATGCTGTATGAAGACTTAAAGTACGGGATACAAAGAGGATCTTGGTGTGTTTAAGTTGCAAGATGAGTGAGGACTACCCTCCTGTGCATCACTTATGTGCCCTGTGCCTTTTAAATTATAGATGTATACTCCAGGATTTACAGTGCAGAGGAGACAGAGAGAGAAGTCAGGTCCAACATAGTCTGGAATATGTGAAAATTCCCAAATATATCATTTAATGTAAAATTATTTTGTGGCATAATTGGTAAGGGTGGGTGTTAGGAGCCATGTGTTCAGTGAATAGATCTATTTACACTGTAAATCTAATATTTCAGTCCTTCACAACAACGCAAATAATCTCTGAAAAGCCTTTTAGTGTGCAGCAGGCTTTTTCTTTTTTTAATATTTAAGTTTTGTGCAAAGATGAAAGTGCTGTCTATTGCTTAAAAGAAAGCTAATGAGATAATATTATACAAGACTTCTTTAGGCTGTTTGTTGAATCTGTCTCTCTGTCTGAATATTGAGCACAAACAAGTTTAAACATAACTGCTACCGTAGTCCTACTTTCCTTTCTTGGTTAAGCAGTGGTATTTTAGCTAGTCTGTCGGTACCGCTGTGCTGAATGGAGTTCAGTGTTAGAAAAACATCAGGGTGCCTCTTGCATGGCATAATACACAGAACAGGAATTCTTCACATCAGCAGTCTACCCACACTGAGCACAGGAAAGGAAGAACAAATATTTCTGCCTAAAATCTAATAGTGGAAGGGAAGGAGGAAGAAGTGAGATAATATCTGAAAGTATTTTCAAGGAGCGTTTAGAAGGGCTACTGCTGTGAGGTAGGCTACCCAAGATAAACATTTCATTTCAGGGCAAATCACCTTTCACAATGGATGAAAATATTAGGAACTCTGAAATGGATGGTAATGTTGGTTCTCAATTGAATTTCTGCTGTACTCTGTATTTCTTATCGCTTGTATATATTGATAAAAATACACTCAGGGTAGGTAACTGTGAAGCATGTAAGTATGATAAATATGCTGCCTAGTATTTAATAGGGATGATATCTAGCAGATAAGCTCAGAATATTAAACTATATAACTATAACATGAAAGATGAATTTCCAGTCTTACATGGCACAATAATAGTGTATCTTAATAGTAGCGGATACATGATCTGGAGTTCCAAAACCTTGTCTGGTGTTAAATGTTATTCTTAAGTTTTTGTATTAAGTATTTTTGTCTGAAGGCTATACTAGCGATGTGCTACATTGAGAAAGCATGATTTGTATCCTCTTTTAAGAGCTGGGATGCCTGTTAGAACTTGAAGGAATGGTTTTGGCATCCTAATTACTTAGTGTGATGGAAAACTGAAGAAGTTCCTCACTTCACATCTCTCAGAATCACAGAATGCTAGGGGTTGGAAGGAATCTCCAGAGATCATCCAGTCCAACCCCCTGCTGAAACAGGTTCACCAAGAGCAGGTTGAACAGGATCATATCCAGGCAGATTTGAATATCTCCAGGAAATTAAACTCCGCACTTTCCCTGGGCAGCCAGTTCCAGTGCTCCATCAGCCTCACAGGAAAGACATTTTCCTTATCTTGAGGTGGAACGTCTTGTGCTCCAGTTTGTGTCATAGCTCCTTGTCCTGCCACTGGGCACAATTGAAACAGTGCGGTGAAATAAAGCAAGTGATTTTAAAAATAATAAAGGTAAAAGCTGGAAGAAGGAGTGAAAAAGTACTATAATTTTAGTATAAAACCTTAAGTTATATGAGTGTTCAGAACTATTGACATTCAGTTAATCTGGTTCCAACAAGCCTAATACACAGCGTGTACTTGATGAAAATGGCCTTTACTAAGGTTGTACTTAAATTCCCATGGTAAATATTTGTCTTCATCTGCCTGGGAATGAGCTTAAGAGTGAACCATTCTGGGACACTTCAGCTGAATGGGTGTTTTTATACGCAGACATATTTTTAGGACCAAACTAGGAAAACGGATTATTTCATTTCTTTTAAAATAGGTGCTTGATAGCCTTTTCTTGAAAGCTGTTCTGATCCCTATTCTTTTCAGCAGCGATTTGAAACTTGCCAAGGTCTAGCATTTGCAACTTCTATTACAGACTGGTTAAATTTGGTCTTATTTCAGACTGCAGAAAAAAACATTTCCTGTGCAGAATAGACATTATGAAATGGTTGGCTTGGAAAAGAAGAGGAGCTTGACTGCTGAATCACGGGACTCTTCAGATTTATGTGTGTGGTTTGGTGAGTTTTTTTGAGTTGTATCTAACTTGAGAAATTTTGGTGTCACTGCCAATATTTCTGGTGTTCCGCAGCTGAGCTCAGTATACACGTAGTTACTCACTGTGAAGTGCCCATAGCATTCCTACTTGACACGTCTTGGATGGGATAGTCTGGGGTACATTTTTTACTTTAGTCTCTGCATATCTCTGTATTATCACTTTCCTGACTTGGAACGCTGTTATGCAGATAAATCATTTGGAAAACGGCAGAGTTACAGTGATGAAGGCCATTTACAAAGCAAAACTGGGTATAAGGTAATAAATAAAACCTGAGTAGGCAATAAGGAGAAATAGCATAGAACAATTGCTTCCTAAAAGACAGCTAGCTTTAGTTGTTGATACTAAGTCTCATACTGTAAACCAAATTAGAAATGGTGAAGAAAAAATAATATATGCCGAAGGAGGTATTTGAGAACTTCAACATTCATGGAAGAGAACTGAGATTAAGGGTTATTTTGTCAATCATGGTGCTTTAGAGTAATTTTCCTTGAGAATTCTGAATACAAACCTCATGCTAAAAGAACTCTACAGTCGTAACTGATATTTTGTGGAGAGTAGATTTCATATAATCAAAATAACAAATGACGCTTTATTTTCAAAGAAAGGTTGTGCAGTGAACTGTTTGTCCTTACATTTCATATTCTGTGTCATTAGTTGAAATAAATTTCACGAGGCTTTTTTCTTTTATTCAATAAGTTTTATGATTTATAGAAATCAACAGAGACCAAATCTACCCTTTCTTTCCTTCTCCTTTGTATTCTACATGGTAGCATAGTTTATTATGGAGAAAATAGTACTGTATAAAAACAAAAAAGAAAATTTCAGTGTATTTGAAGCACACCTGAAACTTCAAACCCCAGCTGCACTGTATGGACTACATATTTATGAAAATATTTTAATATAGTCCAGGTCTCTTAAGATGCTGATTACAGTTTTGTCATGTAATGTCTAAAGTTCTATAGATCTTGAAAGGTCCTGTCCTGTGGCTCTTGCAGTGTCATACGATGTCTATTAAAGATAACAATTCCTGTGGTTGTGCTTGAGTTTTGCGTGTTAAGGGCCAGGTGTTAAGGTTTATCATATTACTACTAAAAGCAGACTACTGGTTGAATCTTCTTCAATTTAAGCACTTTTACTTTGATAGTCCTTGTTGCTTTACAGATGCTTAATTTATAGTCAAAAAGATATTTCCTCTTTTTCTAAGTGCATTTTGCCAAGTGCAACATGGTTTTACTGTCTGTGGTAACTGTATCATTATCAATAAAGCAGATATGCAAATGAGCCTCTATAGATATCATAAACGACAAGAAAATTTTACCTGATACATCGTGAAATTTTATTGGTATTGGCAAATGAACCGCAAGTGTATTCTGCCATAAACTAACATTGTCTTACTGGCTTGTAATGAGCTGATTAGTAATGCAAAATAATTGCAGCCAGAATTGATATTACACTCCTGTGAAAAATAGCAAAATCAATATGATTCCAACCTCTCAGACTGTAGACAGATTTCTCTTTTTCTTCCTTATATATTAAAATTGTGAAATTGATTCTCCTTAACTTGTTGTTTCTAAGTAGAAGAGCATTAAATCTGCAAGGTAAAATAGACTTAAGTGAAAACACGATACTTTAGGGTTTTACAATCTAGCTTGCAAACCATATTACACAATTCTCAACTCTTTGTAGGGAATTAAATTCAGTTGCTTCAATTATGATACACCTGTAAAAATGATTATTGAAATGTTACAATACATACTTTGCTGAACGTAAATCAAAGTGATACCCTCCTAATTAAGCCTTTGCCTTCTGGATGGGGAAGGGAAAATGGTTGGGGGGAAAGACTCTGAATTTCTTACTTAAGTGGCATCTACTAGATGGAATCAATTGAAAATTGACTTCAGCCTCCTGTCTCAAACACATTTTAATGCATGTCTGAGTGCTTTTAAACCCCATTGACCAGCGTATAAATGATTAAAATGCTTTCCCTGTGATATGCAGAAGGTCTTTCTATCATTATATCCTTTTGACAGTTCGCAGATGTGGTGGCAGTGTGAAAGGCTTTAACCAGTTTGCAAATATCAGATAACCTTCCTGTCAGCTGCTCTGCAGTGTAGCAAAGAGTAGAATTTTGGTAATCATAGAATGGTTTGGGTTGGAAGGGACCTCAAAGCCCATCCAGCTCCATCCCCTGCCATGGGCAGGGCCACCTCCCACTGCATCAGGGGCTCCAAGCCCCATCCAACCTGGCCTTGAATCCCTCCAGGGATGGGGCAGCCACCACTGCTCTGGGCAACCTGGGCCAGGGCCTCCCCAAAGGCAATATTAGTGTTTGTACTTGCTGAACGGTGCTGGCTTATTGCCTCTGTATAGTGTGGATCTCCTTTGTGGTTCATGGAGTGTCAGTCTCTGTGGTTCACGTTCTGTCTCCTACCACCTCGCAGGTGCTCTCCAGGCTGGGCAGCTGGGATATGCCCTAGGAAGGAACTTGGCAGGTAATCTTTGTCTGGAAAGAGGTTGTCACAAGACAAATGGGCCTGGATGGCTTCCTTGGGTGCTTGGATAACTAGATGCCCCTTTTGTGGAGCTTGGGTTGTGTCTGAGATGACATGATGATTTTCTCTTAGGTTTGCTACATGGTTAACTTTACTTTAGCTCATTCCGTGATTTCTCATTTGCCTTCCCTTTCCCTTCTGCTATGGTTTGCAGGCCAAGTGCAATTTAATGAAAAAATGTCATTCTCTATGGGGATATGAGCAAGTCTTAGGAAAGAATATTTCAGTATACAAAAAAGGGAATTAGAGAACAATTCCATAAACGGCAACTGTAACGCTATCACTACTACAGACTGTTGAGAGGTCCATTTATGAGTGCAGTTAAGCATATGGATAGCTCAGGTTTCGTCATCAGCCCAGAATGGGACAATGTTACAGAGGCTGATTCAGTCTAAATCTGTAAGAGTAAAATTGGTTTAAGACGTAACCCTTTAATATGCTTGGAAATTAGAAGTTGTCAGAGTGATGCTATGTTTGGCAACATTTGCTAATGAAAGGATGCAATTTAATGCAGCAAGAAGAATGTTCACTGACAAATACACCTGCTTGATGCAGGGTGTTAGATGCCTCAAATTTATCAAAAGTAGCTGTGGGGAAGCTGGGCAGAGGGGATGGTGCTCTGCTTTCTCTTAAATTACTCTGAGGGGAAAAGCAGCTAAAGAGAATAATTTTATTTACAGGATGAGGCCAGGCTGTTCAGAAATACAGAAGGAATTGCACCAAAAATTATGTTGTATTCTGTATATTAACAGATATTTGATATTAAGCCTTGAGTTCCAACTGGAATGAATAATTCTGTCCTCTTTCACAGCCACTCACTCTTTGTCAGGTATGTAATTACAAACATTTTTACCTTTCCTTAATACAGCCCAAAACCCCTCTACTGTTTGAGAAAGATATAAAGCAGTACCTTCCGTGTGCTAGCTTCGAGTATAATTAAATAGCCCATCTCTCTTCTCATTAACTTAATTTACTGGTTTTGTTTCTCTGTAGAGTTTGTGGGATTTGAACGATAGTGACTCACATTGACATTATTGTTGCTGGGTGGTAGGAGAAGAATCACTGGGATTAGCATATTTGGTTATATTATTTCTGTTTTCTCCTTGATTCTCAGGCAATAATCATATTTAGCAACTTCTGTAACTGTAGACCAGATTGTGTCAGGGAACAAACATCTATGGGGGTGGATCTCATAAAATTTTGCTGCTGCTTGCTGAAGTAGAAAATGAGTATAATCAACAATAGGCCTGTCAAGCAGTGGCATACTCATGGAGCCATAGGTTCAGCGGGTGTGTTATCTCTCTCCTGCACTATAAATCTAAGTCGCACTGCTTTTCAGAAGCAGTATTTTCTGCTCAGCACCACTGAAACGCTGCTTGCAAGCAAACAGTTTTTGTGTTCAATGTGTGCAGTATTCTTAGACTCTCGGGTCTCTACAGGTCAAAGTTCTGTATAATAAATTCCCTGATTAGTAGTGGAATTTGTGCAATTATCTCATTTCTGCTTTGGCTAATCTTATTTTTTTTGTGTGTTATTTGTTTGATTTCAATTAAAATAGAAAGTCGTTCTCCTCAAATTCACAGTTCTACCAGAGATGTATTTGAGAGGAGTAGACACATTTTACGTATCAGTTGGACCCATAGACCAAATGGGTTCAGAAAAAGCCTGCTGGCAGCTTAGTACCAAACGATTAAGTTTATCATAGGATATTTTTACGTAAAAACAGAATAGAATAATCTTGTTTTAAAAGGGCAGCTTGCTTCAGAGTTTCCCTTTGCTTTACCTATGGATTTTAAACAATAATACTCTGAAATCATAGAACCGTAGAATCACCAGGTTGGAAGAGACCCACTAGATCATGGAGTCCAAACATTCCCGCCAATCTCTAACCCATGTCCCTCAGCACCTCATCCACCCACACCTTAAACACCTCCAGGGAAGGTGGCTCAACCACCTCCCTGGCCAGCCTGTTCCAGTGCTCAATGACCCTTTCTGTGAAGAATTTTTTCCTTATGTCGAGCCTGAACCTCCCCTGGCGGAGCTTGTGGCCATTCCCTCTTGTCTTATCCCCTGTCACTTGGGAGAAGAGCCCAGCTCCCTCCTCTCCACAACCTCCCCTCAGGTAGTTGTAGAGAGCAATGAGGTCTCCCCTCAGCCTCCTCTTCTCCAGGCTAAACACCCCCAGCTCTCTCAGCCGCTCCTCATAAGGCCTGTTCTCCAGCCCCTTCACCAGCTTCGTTGCTCTTCTCTGGACTCGCTCCAGAGCCTCAACATCCTTCTTGTGGTGAGGGGCCCAGAACTGAACACAGGATTTGAGGTTTGGTCTCACCAGTGCCGAGTACAGAGGGAGAATAACCTCCCTGGACCTGCTGGTCACGCTGTTTCTGATACAAGCCAAGATGCCATTGTCCTTCTTGGCCACCTGGGCCACTGCTGGCTCCTGTTCAGTCGCTGTCAACCAACACCCCCAGGTCCTTCTCTTCCTGGCAGCTTTCCAGCCAGGCTTCTCCTAGTCTATAGCTGCACAGGGTTGTTGTGCCCCAAGTCCAGGACCCGGCATTTTGCCGTGTTAAACTTCATGCCACTGGACTCTGCCCAGCACTCCAGCCTGTTCAGGTCCCTTTGCAGCCTCCCGACCCTCCAGCAGATCCACACTTCCACCCAGCTTAGTGTCGTCTGCAAACTTGCTAAGGGAGCACTCGATGCCTTCATCCAGGTCATTGATAAAGACATTGAACAGGGCTGGACCCAGGACTGAGCCCTGGGGAACCCCACTTGTAACTGGCCTCCAGCTAGATTTAACTCCATTTCCCACCACTCTCTGGGTGCTCCATCCAACCAGTTTTCCACCCAGGAGAGTGTGCGCCCGTCCAGACCAGAGGTGACAGTTTCCGTAGCAGAATGCTGTGAGAAACTGTGTCAAAGGCTTTACTGACGTCCAAGAAGATACATCCACAGCCTTTCCCTCATCCAAGAGTCTAGTCACTTGGCACTAGTTCCAGAGGCGTTACTGATGCTTTGAACGCCCTTTCAAGTCAACAGGGCTACAGATGCTGGTCAGCTAGTTGAAGCAGCTTAGCATTTGAATGTGTGGCTAATCACTTATAGCTTATACTTTGGAACTTTTTTCCCAAATTCTGGTTTTATTGTAATTTTAGTTTCAAGTGTTTACAGAATTGAAGTGCAACATTGTCAAGGCAATGGATGAAGTGGATTCATGGCAGTAATATTAATTTTTGTTTGCATCAATGGAATAATCACTTAGAATAGAGATGAACTAACATGGAAAATAAGTAAAGGATTTAATGGACATCAGTGAATCTGATAATCATTACTGAAGTGTTTGCTTCATGAACCTTGTAAGAGCTTGTCTACACAGGAGTTATTTTAGGATAGGTAATTATGAAAGGGAGTATTCAAAGACAGACGTGCCCAGTGTGGAACTGTTCTAGGGTAGCTTTAAGACTATGACTCCACATCCAGCTTCAATAGAATGAATTTTAAACTGCAGAGAAGACAAAACTTAATACTAAGTGGTTTATTTTCCTTTTAATTCATGTTATTTACTTACTAATTCATAATTTTAGTTGATTAAGAAGCTAATTTGCCTTCTGCATTGCCAAGAGATGTTGTAACAGTGTTGCAGGGTCTGGTCCCTTCCAGCTTCTGAAAAAACTATTTTCTTCATTATTGAGCATCTTAGTAGTGGGTTTGTGATCTCAAGGAGCTACTGTGATGTCCTCTCTTTGAGTATCCCTGTTTTGCAAGTGGCTGCCTTAGCTTTAATGAAACAACTGAGGGGAAAAAATTCTGTTCAGTTTGGGTAGACTGTGAGATCTGGTCTTTAGAAAGGACTGAAGTAAGTGAGAAAACGAAAATAGTAGCTTTTTCCCATTTCATGTTCCTTATCTAGCTGAGCTGAATAAAAATTGAGATATTTGGTTGTACATGAAGCTGAAGAAAAGTGAAATTTCACCATTTTATGTGTGGACATTTTTGCACACCTTCACAGTAGGGATTTTCCCTAAAGCCTTTTGCATTACCAGCTGTGACAGGAACTCTGCTTCCAGCAGCTTCAAATGGTTAAATCAATAATAGAAATAGTGTAAAAATACTAATCCACCGCTGCTATATGAACATTCCATGCTCAGCCTGCTGACTGTGTATGCAAACAGATAATGGTGGGCATCAATAATTTTTAATGTTGAATTTCTCCGTGTCTAAAACTTCAGTAAATAGCTCTTCAGATAATTTCTCAGAGGGCAAAAGTATAGTCAGACACATGGTGTGTAGCCATATGCTAACAGAAGTGATTCATTATCATTGATGAAAGGGATTCAACCAGTATGAATTGGCAGTTGCTAATTTGACATATGCAGCTAGGCGCTGAATGGGCTCAGCATTCTTCTGTACGAATCCCTTTCATTATGCCAGAGTAATAGAGGCAGCTGAGATTGAGTAGGTGTGGTGCTGTTGTCAGGAACTGTAGATGGAGTATAGCAATCCCTAGTAATTAAAAATTTGTATTAGGGTGTGATAATTGACTCCAGATCTAGGATTTGGTTGACAGTGAAATGGGGAGCATATAAAGAAGATCTAACGATTACAGCAGCAACATCACACCTGTATCTGGTAGAACTAGTGTAGTTCTACTACAAGGAGTAGAGATTTCATCACTTTGCACTTAACTGGAGTGGATTTGATGTAGAAACGTCTTAATGTTCAGCTTAGATGACAGATACTCAGGGTAATGACCACCATGGGTATAGTGGCATAGGATAAATTGAACCTGAGTTATGTTATGCACACCTGCGTGGTCCGGTAGAGCATGCTGGAGAAAGATTTCCAAGCCAGTAAGCAGTGTGAGGTGGAAAGTGTTTGGGCTCTTGGTGTAATTGTGTTGGGTCCCACTGATGCTCTGTGGCAATATGTGTAATGGGCCACAGGGGAGGCATCATACGGTTATTGTACTGCAGTAACCTGGGTTTTCTTAGCTGCTTCTGGCCATGGAAACTGTGTGAATTGTTTCATAAGCATTAAAATAGCTTTGCCGGTATATTTCTTCATTGGCAGGTGAGCAGGCAGGCTGTCAGCCTAAATAAAAGTGTGTCTGATTTCTAAACCAGAATAGTGAGTCTTGTTCTGAAAGGAATTTTATGTGAAACATTCTGGAAAGTGGCAAAGATGAAAAGCCTAAGTTCCCCCCTACCCTTTTCAAGGTACCTCCCCTCCCCTCCCTAAAGATGACTTGCTCATGGTGGGCTTAATTGGGTGGTCTTTACACTTCAGTGGCAGCTCTGTTAGTGAGGAGGAATGTACACAGCTCAAGTCTCCTCTTCTTCAGGTGAAAGGGTCTGTGTAGCCTCCCCCTGCTACAGGCTTCCTGCCTATTATTTATGAGTTTAGCTATGAAAGTAGTTTATCCTATAATTTGACTTTGAGTGTATTCAGTCCACACTTTGATCTGAAAGATTTAGATGAGTGAGGTTTTAGATGTGGTCCCTAGGTGGAGATCAGAAGGACTTGATGAGGGCACAGGGAGTCAGAAATAATCAGGGAGAATATCAATGTACAATACAAAAAAGGTGAGCTTCTCTGCAGCAAACACCTCCCAGTAGGAAAACGAAAATGAACCTCAGTCTGTGTATTCCCAGTGAACCTCTGCCGTATTAAAACCCTAGAAAGAGTTACAAATGTATAATCAGATTTACACTGTAGTGATTTGAGGCGTTAATTCATCATTCCATCCAAGGCACAGTCCAGGCTTTTTCTCGGTGTGAAAAGCCCTTGCGATTTCAGACTAGGAGGCTAAGTCACAGGTTGCCTTTACTTTTACCACCAAAATGTTTTTTTATATTTATAGAAACTGGCAATCGGATTCCATCAACAAGAAGTCCCTATGTCATCTGCCTTTTATATCTGTTCTGTAGTCATGCATGGCTTTCCTCTGTTCAAGGAATTAGTCAAGCATGTAATGAGTAGACGATCATTGACAGTTTAAAACTATTTTTCTGAAGTGCTTTGTCAGTTGAGTGAAGATGACTTATTCTGGGAGTTTCTTGCTTCTCTAACTAGGTCTAAAAGTGGTCATTGACTTTGAAGTCCACAAGTGCATTTTATTGTTTGTGTCAAAATCAAAGCTAAATAACTCTTGGATAAATGTGATATAGAATCATAGAATAACCAGGTTGGAAGAGACTCACCAGATCATCGAGTCCAACCATTCCTATCAAACACTAAATCATGCCCCTCAGTGCCTCGTCCACCCGTCCCTTAAACCCCTCCAGGGAAGGTGACTCAACCACCTCCCTGGGCAGCCTCTGCCAGTGCCCAGTGACTCTTTCTGTGAAAAATTTTTTCTTAATGTCCAGCCTGAACCTCCCCTGGTGGAACTTGTAGCCATTCCCTCTTGTCCTGTCCCCTGTCACTTGGGAGAAGAGGCCAGCACCCTCCTCTCTACAACCTTCTTTTAGGTAGTTATTGAGAGCAATGAGGTCTCCCCTCAGCCTCCTCTTCTCCAGGCTAAACACCCCCAGTTCTCTCAGCCATCCCTCATAAGGCCTGTTCTCCAGCCCCTTCACCAGCTTTGTTGCTCTTCTCTGGACTCACTCCAGAGCCTCAACATCCTTCTTGTGGTGAGGGGCCCAGAACTGAACACAGGATTCGAGGTGCGGTCTCACCAGTGCCGAGTGCAGAGGGAGAAGAACCTCCCTGGACCTGCTGGTCACGCCGTTTCTGATACAAGCCAAGATGCCATTGGCCTTCTTGGCCACCTGGGCCACTGCTGGCTCATGTTCAGTTGCTGTTAACCAGCACCCCCAGGTCCTTCTCCTCCTGGCAGCTTTCTAGCCAGACTTCTCCTAGTCTGTAGCTGCACAGGGTTGTTGTGCCCCAAGTCCAGGACCTGGCATTTTGCCGTGTTAAACTTCATGCCACTGGACTCTGCCCAGTGGTCCAGCCTGTTCAGATCCCTTTGGAGCCTCCCAACCCTCCAGCAGATCGACACTTCCACCCAGCTTGGTGTCATCTGCAAACTTGCTAAGGGAGCACTCGATGCCTTCATCCAGGTCGTTGATAAAGACATTAAACAGGGCTGGACCCAGCACTGAGCCCTGGGGAACCCCACTTGTCACTGGCCTCCAGCTGGTTTTAACACCATTTCCCACCACTTTCTGGGCCCTCCATCCAACTAGTTTTCCACCCAGGAGAGTGTGCGCCCGTCCAGGCCAGAGGTGACAGTTTCCATAGCAGAATGCTGTGAGAAACTGTGTCAAAGGCTTTACTGAGGTCCAGGAAGATACATCCACAGGCTTTCTCTCACCCAGTAGTTGAGTCACTTTATCATAGAAGGCGATCAGGTTAGTTTGGCAAGACCTGCCTTTTGTGAACCCGTGTTGACTGGGCCTGATCACCCGGTTCTCTTGCATGTGCTTCATGATAGCACTCAAGATCACCTGTTCCATGACTTTCCCTGGCACTGAGGTCAGACTGACAGGCCTGTAGATCCCTGGATCCTCCCTGCGACCCTTCTTATAGATGGGCACAACATCAGCCTCCAGTCCAGTGGAACTTCCCCAGTCTTCCAGGACTTTTGGAAGGTGACAAGCACATCCGCCACCTCATTCAATACCCTTTGGTGAATCCCATCTGGCCCCAGAGACTTGTGGGTGTCTAGTTGGGCTAGAAAGGCTCTGACCACCTCCTCGTGGACCATGGGAGCCTCATGTTGCTCCTCTAGCTCCAGGATTTGTACACAGAGGGAACAACTTTCTTTACAGTTAAAGACTGAGGCAAAAAAGCCGTTAAGTACCTCAGCCTTTTCCTCTTCTCCTGTCACTGTTGTTCCTTCTGCATCCAATAGGGACTGTATGGTCTCCCTAGTCCTCCTTTTATTATTTATTTATTTATTTATAGAAAGATTTTTTGTTTTCTTTCACCGAATTTGCCAATCTGATTTCTAGTTGAGCCTTTGCACTTCTGATTGTTAATCTACACAATCTCACTTCCCTCCTGTAGTCCACCCAAGAGGCCTGTCCCCTCTTCCAGAGCCCATAAACATTCCTCTTCTTCTTGATATCACTCAAGATCTCACTGTTCAACCAAGCTGGTTTTTTCCCCTGCCGGCTTTTTTTTTTTCGGAACATGGGGATGGCTTTCTCCTGAGCCACTAGGATCTCCTTTCTGAAGAGCTCCCAGCCCTCATGGGCTCCCTTGCCCTTAAGTACTGTCTCCCATGAGACTTTGCCAACCAGCCTCCGTATGTGCACGTGATGCTCTTTACTGCGATATTTTATATTTCCCTTGAAATAGCATCACTGAGAAGAAGGTGGGGGTCAATTCCACATTAGAAATTAAACCTTAACTCCAGGTATTTTCCTCTGTGTATGGGAGTGCTGGTGATGGTTTGCCGAACAGTTTTAGTTACGGGATCATGATGTACGCCCAAGGGAGGCAGGGGAGCGGATGGCAGAAGAGGCAGATCGCCAGCCCAGACTAAGCAGTGTTAGGCTGTGGCACTGGTTCTTTGGGGAGATCTTTCATTCCTTATTCCTGTTTCCTTTCTTCTCACAGGTGGGCAGAGGCAGCTGAGCAGGGACTGTGTGTGTGTGTCACTGTTGGCCTGGGCTAGCTGTGATAGTACCTGTTCTGCCTAAACTGCTGAGAGCTACCGAGCTGGCTTGTAGCTAGCACTGTCGAGTAAAATATCTAATCATCGTGCTGGCATATACATGCATCTTGAAGCATGTTTCAGCAGGTCTGCTCATCCCTGCCTTTTCATTATGTGTTTTGACAGCGCCTAGGATCAGAGAGCTCTATTACTTTGAAACTTCACGCTACTTGCAGAATTCAAACCGTTTCCCTGTTACATTTTCAGATCCATGGGAACGTGTTTGGTAACAGTGAGCAAACCCAGGCTTGCCCCTGGAGCGACTGCAAAACCAGAAGGTCTGGGAAGATATTTGTTCTGAGTTTTTGTGACTCAGCTTGCGTTGGGATTCTGTGTTATTCTGCCACAATGCCTGAGCTAACAAGCTTTGCTGGGAGTTAGAAATATATCTGGAATGTGTTCCTACTTAAATGTCACTGTGCTATTAGCAATTCCTTGTAGGACGATGCTGTTTCCTGTGGACTTAACTGGAAGTCATGGCTGTGCTAGATGGAAGTTCAGCATCTTGTGCTGTTTCAGGGTATCTTGGTGAAAGAGAAGTTGTGTTTATCTGCCATATTGAGGAAGTTACTACTGTTAAGTTTCTACTTCTTTCAGCTATGATAAAATAAAAGCATGTCCACAAGGGGTTGATTTTGCCTGTCAGCTTGTGGCTAAAAGTAATTTTTGGTTGGTGATTTGAAAATCATTATAGAGAACAGAGCTGTATGGATTTGCTCAAGCTGAGGAAGTCGCCTGCAGTTTCTAGGGCAGTATGTATGATAGAAAACAAGTAAAATTAAGAAAGTGATTTGAAGGAGTGCCTCTATAATTGTTCTGCAGTTTCTTACCATTTTATCTATAAAATAACCTCAAGGAAGAAATGGTGACATGCCTGTTCTTCAGATCGACTCCGTAGTGTTATGGTGGTTGGGTCAAGCTACAAAGCAAATCCCTTACCTTGTAAGATAATAATATCCTTACACTAATAAGGATTCTCAAGCAAATATACAATATAGGGAGATTAGCTCTCTGCTAGAGAGAGTGCCATTGCACTTACTGCTGTGTCACAGCTGGTACTCTTTAGAAGGCTGTTGGTGCATGCTTTGTATTGTGAGATAAATGGTAAAATTAATGGTGCTGGTCACTGCCTGCAGAAGTCTGCATAGCCTTTTAAATAGCTGTGTGCCTGAGGCCAATGTGAATTTGGCTTTTACAGCAAGAGTTTGCATCCCATCATACCTTTATTGGTCACAACATTCACTTCTTCCTAGAGCGATATCTCATCTAGGAGTTAAACTTTTAGTTGGACTTTTTGGTTGCTGCCATCCTTATTGTTTAATAAAATTATGCCAAAATATATTTGGTTTCAGTCCAGCATTATTTAAAATTTGGTGTAAGAAAATTCTTTGTACTTCTTTTGCCTGTTCTTCAGGAGCTCCTGCCTGCTTGCTTCCCTGCTTTTTCTTCTTCTTTCCCTCTTTCTCCTTCTTCCTTTAGAGAGCTACAGGTAACAAGTGTAGCCGTGGCTCCTATCAGTGAACATCTTGGACCTCTAGTAGACATCTTCAGTAGGTGTCAAAGCACAGAGAATAGTTGAATCTTAGCTGGAGCTGGGTAATTTGCCCCAGTAAGGCATGGTGCCCTGTTTTATACTCTCTGGACAGTTTCTATGTATTCAGACTGGGATATTCAGCCTTCCCTGACATCCTCTGGAGATGTTTTCTGGTTATATCTGTTTTGAGAATTCCCATCTTACCCAAAGTGTCACCCTTTTCACGTATCAATTAGTCTCATTCCCTTTAGCTGGGCAACTAAATCCAAGTAAATTTGAATTATAGTTCTCAAGTGCACACTAAATTATGACATAAATACAAGTGTATAATTTATGACAACCACTTGAACATTATTGCATCGGCAATTTCAGTAAAAACAATGCATAAATCCACTAGAGCCTGAAATGTGAACCTCAGGTACCGAATATAGTACTTGGAGGTTTTCAGAAGGCTCTGTTTTCATTCATATATGAATGGAAGTTGGATTTAGTGGTGGTAAAGATATATTGCATTTATATATGTGTGTGTATCAAGATAGACACACTGTTTATGTAGAAACATATGCACATGCAGGAGAGGCTGAAAACGACTGAAAGTGATATTGTGGAAAGACAGTTAAAATAGTGCTTTTACCAGAGATGTCTCTCCCAAAACATGGTGTAGATGATCATCAAAAAACTTATTAAAAATGTATTATAACCCTATAACTGCTTTAGTATTTAAATATCCCCATAAACTGGACATGAACTAGTAATAATGACTGTTTAAATTAACTTTGTGGCTTTGTGGTTCAAATTTGCTGCCTTGTTTTATGGTTTAGGTATTTTTTTAGTACACCGTTTGTTGGAACTAAAAACTGGCTAGGTCATCTTAGCACTCTGATTTTATTTGACCTGAATAATACTCATCCATCACTTTTGTTTTTTAAAGCATTAGTATCTTGCAGTAAGGTTTCAAAATGGATTAACTTCCTAATCTTTCACTTCAGGAGACTTAGGTTTGAATCTGTCATAAGTGAGAGTGGTAGTCAATATGTTATTTCAAGAGCCTAGCTGGTAAGGATAGGTAAATAAGAGGGTGCTAGGATCCAAGTGCTCGTTTTCATAGGTTCTGTTGCACAGAAAATATGCAGTCATTTAAGAACAAAACAATTGTTTTTCACTAGCTATCAAATTGAGAGCGTGAGTGGGTGTCCTAGGTTGTTGTGAAAGAGGTTTAGACCTCTGTATTGCAATCTTGGTGCTGATTTTGTTCATATTTAGGAGACAGCGTAGACCACATGGTTGACTTTTAAGCACAGTGAACGACAACGATATGAATAAGCTGCTCAGTGTAGAAAATACATAGAGAGCAGAAACAAGTAGCTTTAATAGCGTGTTGTGAGGTCCTATGCTTGGATCAGGCTAAAGCTCTGGTGGATTGGTTTGTCCGTTAGCCACGTATTCATTGGTAGCTGTTAAGTGTTGTTTACTGTGCAAGTTGTTTCTGGAAGTTATGAGTGTGTCAGTACAGGTGAAAGATGAAAATGTGTGTGTGTATGTATTCAAGCATATGATTCTATTTTAAAAGTCATAGAGGTTATTTTGTTTCTCAGGTTATTTAGTCTAGAAGAATCCAAAAATGTGTGGAAGTGCTTCACAGCAGAACCCTGGAAAGATTGAGGCAGGGAATACTGTGAATAGATTGAGACTGGAGAAGAGATGCATCTCTGCAGAACTTGGCATTGCTTTAGTCACAGATTAAGAGTGTGTAGCCATATATGTCTTTCAGTCTTAATAGGGTTGGGAGGCATTTGCCAATTCATTTTTATTTCATCTTTTCCATATTACAGCTTCGTACTCATGCTTTCAGGAGAAGCAAGCATGGGGCAGCATACCTACTCTTCTACATCGACTAAGCAGATAAATACAGTCATTCTCTAAGTTCTTTCAATGTGTTTGTGTCCTTCAAAGCATTTAGATATGCGATTACCACATATAATTTGTCCCTCAAATTAATGAATTTTATAGTAAGTGAAATGAATGTCATACTAAAGCTTTTCTTGCAAATAGAGTTAAGAAAATACGAGGAATTTTAAAGTCAACAAAGGTATTCAGACAAGTAATTCTTATTCATTTTATTATATGTTAATGATTAGGTTTAATGGGAAATTGGTGCATAGATTCCTTATATGGCCTTGCAAAGGTCAATGCAGTCTTCCTGCCCCAAACTCACTAAAAATAGACTCTGAGCTTTAGGATAAAAATTATCAAGATATTTTACCAGGAATGTTGGAAACCCTTTTGAACAACAAAATTCATTTAATTGATTACTCTTCAGGAAGGGTTTGGGTTTTTGCTTGGGTTTTTTTTGGTGAAATGATTAAAACCTCCTTTGCCATTTCCATGCATTAGTGCTGACGGTCATTAGTGAAATGCTGTCCTGTGAGGGGAAAGATCTGGAGTATGTCTGTATTCTCCAAACAAGTTTTCACTGTGCATTTGAGAGTTACCAATGGAAATATCAAGGTAAACTTTGGGTTTGAGGGGGTTGTACAGTAAGGTTTATCTTCACAATCAAACCATTCCAAAAGCTACTTGTTTTCAGTCAGATTTCCAATGAGTAAGTAAAAGAGAAAGAGGTAAAAGCTGCGAAGGAGGAGCTTCAGATGGTAGTGTGGATGCATTTCTGTTGGACTAAAAGCATTCAGTCATAGAGAAGGATCCTGTCTGTATATAATACCATTTCTGACTTGATTAGCTTAAATCTGCACCTTGGAATGTATTTGTTGATGTGTGCATGTGGTCTTGAGTGAGCCTGCTCCTCTGCTTGCTGGCAAGAGATGCAGCCAAAAGGAACTCCCTTCCCTCACTCTGTCCCTGGATCAAAGCATCCCATTCTCTGTTATGCTTTGTGGAATTTCATCCTTGGATCCCATCTCCATGGTCAGGACAAGGAGCCCTGCATGGGGAGCAGTGAGGTAGAGCTGTGCTGGCAGCCCGTGGTGTCTCTGGGCCTGGAGAATCAAGCTCAAGGTTCCTCAGGGAGCCAATGCCAGGCACCAGCACCACTGTGCTACAGCCCAAAGCAGGAGGTGCAGCCTAGTTTGTGCCCCTGAGAGGCTGGGGAGGGCTTAGGCTGCCCTCAGAGCTCAGCAGCCTCCAGCAGGTGCCCTCTGCTGCATAAAGGAAGCTGCATACATGTGGCTGTTCTTTGCATCATTAGTGGGCCAGTGGGTTGCTGAAATGTCAGAATTATACATCCCAGAGAAGCTGTGGTGGTAACAGAAGCATTTTGAAGTGTGAAACTTTTCATCTTTCATCATCATCGAGTGTTTGCTGAGTTCGCTTGGCCGGTCATGGAAGGCTATGCAAAGGTTACTGATTTGTGTAATTCTGACAAAGACGTAGCTCTGCTGTGCCAGTGTTACTTGTTGCAGAGAGGCTATTTACAGTGGAGAACAATGGAATCATAGAATAGTTTGGATTGGAAGGTACCTTAAAGATCATCTAGTTCCAACCCCCCTGCCATGGGCAGGGACACCTCCCACTAGATCAGGCTGCCCAAGCCCCATCCAACCTGGCCTTGAACACCTCCAGGGATGAGGCAGCCACAGCTTCCCTGGGCAATCTGGGCCAATGCCTCACCACTCTCATAGGGAAGAAATTCCTCCTTACGTCTAGTCTAAATCTGCCCCTCTCCAGTTTATATCTATTGCCCCAGTCCTATCACTACAAGCCTTTGTAAAAACTTCCTCTCCAGCTTTCTTGTAGCCCCTTCAGGTCACTATAAGGTCTCCTCAGAGTCTTTTCTTCTCTAAGCTGAACAACCCCAACTCTCTCAGCCTGCCCTTGTATGGGAGGTGCTCTGGCCCATGGATCATCTTTGTAGCCTCCTCTGAACCTGTTCCAACAGCTCCATCTCCTTCTTACATTGAGGATTCCAGAACTGGACACAGTTCTCCAGATGAGGTCTCACAAGAGAGGAATAGAGAGGCAGAATCACCTCCCTTGACCTGTTGGCCACACTTCTTCTGATGTAGCCCAGGACATAGTTGGCCTTCTGGGCTGTGAGCGCATATTGCTGGTTCATATCGAGCTTCTCATCAATCAGCATGCCCAAGTCCTTCTCTGCAGGCCTTACCCCAAGTACATCATCCCCCATGATGTGGAGATATTAGTTCAGTGATTAAACCAGTACCCTTTTCCTTGTCAACTACAAGAAGCCCAAATCAGCTCCCTCGCCTCCCAGTCCTACTGTCCGCAGCACTCTCTGTGGCTTCTGTATGGAGTGATTTTAAGAACATGACACTAAGGGAGCCAACCCTGTCATAGGAGTGTAAATATAAAGCACATTGAGTGTCCTTGATAGGGCTCAATTGTTTGTTTAGTATATTTGAAGGCTCCTGGAACTTGCTTGACCATCCTGGCACTGGGTGGGGAAAAGGAGAAAGCTCTCAAAGGTTCTGCCAGTTAAAAAAAATAGACAAAATAAAACCCCACACAAACATTTTCCCAGGACTTCACACAATTTATTAACTTAACATGAAGAGGGCATATATCCATTCACCTTTGTTCAGATCAAACTTCTTTCACTGTCACAGCAAGAAAATACTGGTGATGCAGGGGAATCAGAAATGATCTAACTGAGCAGGTGAAGTAGCAAAGAAGATATGGAAAAAAGAAAAAGCAGGGAGCATGGAAATTAAACAACCATACCTTAAATTACTACTGGAACTGGTCAGTGAGGACTTGCAATGACATTGGTGAGCCCTTTTTTCACTTTCAAGTGCACAATCTGAGTTGAGAGCCTTAATGAGTCAGGTTTATCTTGAAGATCAGTGGCCAGTCCAATTTCCAAGCTGCTATATTTCTTCTACCTTTTCATTTGCTTCTCTCATGAAGAAATTGGAGCTTGTCATTGACCGAATATATATCTTTCTGAGCAGAGTGCATTAATATGCTGTAACGGTCTACTTAAAACTACGAAGTGTACCTTGTATGTCTGTGCTAGCTAATCCAAAACAAAGATTAAGTAAGGTTTTTGTATATAAGGGGAAAGCTGAACGTGAAATTAAAATGTAAATCAAAAAGTAATTGGCTTTTTGTGCATAGTTTAGATAAGATTTACTTTTGAAGAATGACTTTGTGTTTTAACACAGCAGGCCAGACACCATGTGGCACACTTGCACTTAATAATGGCAACCAATCTAGGCCATAAATATTGCAAACGATGCCATTTGAATGAGGAGCCCTACGAACCGTAATAAAAACCCCTGTGATTAATTCTAAAACTGCTCTGTTCATATTAGACCTGCAGTGGCCTCCCTGAAGAGATCAGTACAGCGTAGCAGAGTGATTCTAATAGAAGTGTTATTATCTTTTAATCTTTAGGAGAATGCCAACTTTGAGAATTCTTCAGCAATCTGGCTGCTTATTTTCTCGCAGCAACCTTGAAGGCAGTTGTTTTCTGAAATGAAGATACATTAGAGTCTTTTCAAGGATTTATCAATAATATGACACGGTCACTGTTTGTGGAGCCAACAGCTAAAAGGCACATTTGTATGCTGAGACTCACAATTGGTCACAACAACGACCTTCCCTGTCAGCCTCTATTTTCTCAGCAGACAAATGCCTACAGTGAATGAGGAGTAAAGGACGGGGAAGGGAGTGGGTGAGTGTGAGGGCGGTGGAGTGGGACAACAGAGAGTACTGCTCTTCAGGCAGCCAGCAGCAGCATCTTGCTAAAGCCCAGGTTGCATGTTATATGTTTAGCTCGAGCTGTTTCTCCGCATGTGCTGTAGGCAATGTAACTGGGATGCGAGGTTTGCAACATTTTCATTATCAGTGGAAGCGAACTTTTTATGCAGCGATTGCTGTAATGAAGAATACCTGGGAAATCTGAAAATTCACATTGTAGTCAGTTGAAACATCCAAAGAGAATCAAAGGCAGAACTGTTTTGTTGTGATGTTCACTGTATTTTCACATAAAATAAAAAAAAAAGCACTCTTTAGCTTGTGATGCAGGCTTGGCAAGACAGGGTTAAATATCCATTAGATATTTTTAAAGATTTTCCAGGTGGGGACAGGGGGCAGTGTCAGCACCCTAGTTCTGCACCTACTGAGGAGTAGATTTGCCTGACCAAGCTTTATGAGGATTTTGCAGATGGTTTATGGCGTTATCAAATACACATAGCCATTATGTAAAATGCAGCCTACTCTGTAGGAGCTGAGCATCAACATGAAGATAGAGACAGCAGCAAAGAATGTAAAAGGAATCTCTTTGGTTCTTCGTATTTGTCTTCTAGGAATGGAAATGTAATGTTGCTTAATTTGGAGCATGTGGGTTGTAAATATGGTTTCTACAGAGATCTTCAACAAATGGGGAAAACACAGTAGTAACTGAGCGATTCAGTATGATAAAAAGAAAGTGAGAGCTAGTGTCAGATTCCTGTGCAGAAGCTACTGCTCAGGAAGGCTGCTGAGGGCTACAAGATATGCAGGGAGATATTTCATAGAATGTGTGATAAGCCCCTAAAAGAAAAATGGTGTAAATAAAGATAGATTGCTTCCATTGTAACAAGTTCAATTATTAAGGGTAGACATCAAGAAAGCATCCTTTCATTTTTTCTGTTTTGAGCTTTGTCAGCTCTTTCCTCTCTAGTAAAAATCACGTTGCTCATTTTGGTGGCAAGTAGTTGTAAGGCTATTGTGGCCTGTGGTTTGGGAGGTTTTGCTGGTTTTTTTCTATTTTAAAGCTTCTGTGTAGACTAACTATATTTCACAGATTATTTGCTTTTGCATAACTGCTGTTAGATGCCTGAACAGAAAAGTCCAGTTCCTTGCACACAGATCCCAGTACAGCTCTATTTCAGTGCCGTGATCTCAGGCTTTCATGCTTGGTGAGCCTGCTCCTCACACACGCTGCTTTTTCCTAGATGGGGTGATTGAGGTGTCTCACCTTGGTGCACAAATTGAAGTTTGTAAGCTCTCTTTGGGAGCGCCTGCACAGCGGAGTAGCTGGTTTGTAGTAGTTTGTTGTGCACTCATCTCCATGGGTTGTAAAGGCAATGGCTGTTGTACCTGTGAAGGGCTGAAATTTGCCCTAAATAAATGTAAATCCGGATTTCCTTCTGTAGTCCTTTTGAGGACACATCAGAGGAAGAGAGGGATTTTTTTTTTTATTTATTTTAACAACAGAAAAAAGACAATGAGAACATGTGGCAATGCTAGGTGGTTGCACTAAAAATATTGACGCCATTTTAATTTTTCAGTTGGTAACACAAGTTAAAGCCATTGTGGAAAAAGAAGGTATTATGGCAGATGAGCTTCTCATCAATGGGATTCAGAAACTGCTGTGGTTTTAGTAGTGTGTTGTACAGGCTTTTACTATTAAGTACTATCCTTTCTGTTTTAAAAATTAGAAAGTTTCAGAGGCCATACACTTGTTTTCTCTTTAAGAAAATTCAAAAAGGAACAAAGCTTTCTGGCAGATGCTGTTAATGATGCTAAATGTCAGTGCAAATGTAATCCTCATCTTAGTTTTGTTCTCATTTAATTGAATTAGGAAGGCATAACAAACCAAAAAGGTTACTTTCATGTCCTTAACTTTGCATAATAGCTAAGGTGTGCTATGTGTTTCTCTTGTAATATTTTTCTGTATCTATTATTCATACTTAGCAAAGGACAATTCATATTCATGCTCTTGTTTCACATCTGAAATTTTAATCAATGTTAATTAAAATATATTTTCCTCAAGCTCCTTTTCTTCATCTTAACCTACTAATACTCATGCAAGCTGTTAAACAAAAGGAAGTCCTTTTGAAAGATGTTTTTAGCAGCCATACAATGTTTCTGAAAATTAAATTGTTCTGGAGATTAAATTGTTTGGCTGTCTTCTCATACATACCTGGTAAATACAGAAGAGAATCATAGTATATTTGAAGAATCTTGAGCTGGTTCAGGCCTAGTTTCAAGATTAGATGCAAACAAATACCCTCCTGTCTGACACTCATGGGTAGAAGGCCAGTTGGAAGGAACATAGCTGAATTAAGGCATAACTTTTCATTTCACAGGGAACTATCTGGCAGAACTTCATACAGTGCAGGTCATAACTCCAAAATAATTTTCATCAAGTAGAAGACCCGTGCTATTTCTCACAGTCTGTTACTGTGACTGTTGTACACTTGTCTTATATTAAATTTCCACATGTGGATCAAATACATGCAAGGCTGATCCTTGCAAAACTGAGAACCCTAGGTAGGATTTGAATAGAAATTGGACTATTGAGCACCTTTATATATTTCTACATAGAAACACACACATATATTTAAGAATTATTAAGGTCACAGTGATTGATAAGTGCTAGCAGGAATTTATGACCGTGACCTGGGGTGATACCACTGTGAAATGAGGAGCTGTGCTACCTTATAAAGTATTCTTTGTACCTCCCTTGGTGTGCCACTCGCTTTCACCCTCCTGTCCGTTCCTTCATCCATTCCTTATCACCATTGGAGCTACACTCATGACAGCAGACCAGCATGGATAAATGAGGAACTCTTGAGCTCAAACACAAGAAGGAGGTACAGAGAAAGTGGAAGCAGCGGTGGAAGCTACCCAGGAGGAATAGAGACGCCTTGCCTCAGTGTGCAGGGGTAGAATAAGGAAATGCAAAGCTCAGCTAGACTTAAAAAAGAAAGAGGGATGTGAAAGGCAGCCATAGTACATTATATTATAGAAGTGCATTGACAGCAAAAGAAAAAAGCTAAGGAAAATGTAGGTCAGTTGCTGGACAACCCTTGAGCAAGAGGCTGGACTAGGTGACTGCCTGGGTATTCGTTGACCTGCATGATTTTATTATTCTGTGATTTGTTGTGAGGTTCTAGCCCACACCTCCTGCTGCAAAACTCCTTGTGGAAGGAGAACAGCGTTGTGCATCATAAGAAAAAGGTGTGTCACTGTATGGTTGGCACTTCTTAACAGAAATTTGAAACTAGCTCTTAGAGCAAGCACAGCAAATGAGCTCACTTAGGTCTAGATTTGTACAATGTTTTAAAAAAATAAGATGACAAAGGTGTTAAAATAGCTTGTTATAGAGAAAACATTCTCAAAGTAATATACCAAGAAAAGGAGGAGTTCAGTGCTTTTTGAGCCAGTGAAATCTTGGGGCTGCAGTCTCTTCCAACGTGCGCAGTCTTGGACTTTTCCACAGTACTCTTCACCTTCAGCAGCCTGGAGAAGGGCTTGTTTAACTGCTGTCTGCATGGTGCTACAGGATTAACCTTTTAAGTTGTTATTTATACCATTAAATAATACATTAAGGTTTCAATCTTATTTTTCTACCTTGTACTATAGTTTGCACCTGTGCAAATTGGAACGACTTCTTTTTATAGTTACAAAATCTCAGCTCCTATACCAAAGATCACAGAAGTCAATACAAGTCTTTAATGAGCTACAGTAGAGTAGGTCCTAAATGACTGTCTGGTGTACAAAGCAGCAAATTTCATTGTGTCGAGCAAAATGAATGTATCCATTTCAGGTGCCTGACTTATCAGTGCTTTGGGATTTTTTTTGTTGTTTTTTTTGGGTCCTATCGATATTTTGTCCTGGTTGAACCTTGTTAAAATATGGCTATACGCAACTGGCTTTGCCCTGGAAAGCATTGTTATTTTTCTTTTACTAAGAAAAAAAAGTGATACGTCTTTAGAACATATCAGCATGACTTTCTTTCACATCTGTCAGTTCTGTTTCATTACTCCTGGGATAATGTATTACTCGGGAGCAAGTTTTCTCCCTGTTCTGCTCTTCAGCATTTATAAAATCAGAACATTAAACTACTATAGTATTATCCAAAAGCCTCATTTACTTTGAATCTCTCAATTTCAGAGGATTTTGTGTTTGTTCTGAGCTTATTTGCACAACCCAGCATTCAGAATTGATTCTGAATTTACGATGCCTGCTCATGTATTCCAGGACCGCACCATCTGGAATTTCATTTGGCCACGCCTGTAATTGTTGTAGTAAATGTTTGCACATTCAAGTTTTCTGTTGTTCCATTTTATAAGTAGTTATTAGTGAAACAATAAAAGGTCAGACACAATCTGTGAAGATGATGGTAAAGTAATATGGAGATTTCCTGATGGATCAAAAGATTGGTCTCTGCTAAATTACACGAGCTCTTTGTGTGTCACTGGCTGCTGAGATACAAGCATCTTGACCATGGTAAACAATCCTTTTTCATTGGGTTTGTCAATTGCTACTTCTGTCAGGTACTTCTGGTGCGGACAGCTTATTTTCCCAAGAATTTTATTTTTAAATGATGTTGTTTGGAATTTTAAGGTTTTTATCCATCTAAATTGTGGGGTTTGTAATTGCTGTTGCATGTGCAGCAATGGGAATTCTGCACAGATCTGTCTTCTGCACTGTGTGACTGTTTCGCATCAGCCTGCTGAAAGCAAAACGCTGTGAGGAGTCACTTAGAACCTCTGCCTCAGTTTCTTGGTGTAGATTTTCCCCAAAAGATCCCACTAGTAAACTACTTAGCCAAAGAGTTACAGAATGTATTATTTTTTGCATTGTATTATATCTCCAATCCCTTGTTGTGAGATGCCTATATTATCTACGAGTGATTCCTCTGAGAAGCTTGTAAATCTTGAATTCTTTAAATTGGAGACAACCCTACTGTCTGCTTGAACAGCACTTAGAATAGTCTTGAGCGGTGATAGAAGATAAGAGTACTTTTATTTATTTATTCTAATTTGAGGGGCTTTTTTGTAGAACACTGAAAGAAGCAGCTCTTCCTAGGGATGCAAAACAGCATTTGGTGTAAAATCCTGATACTGAAAAGTGTTGTAAACACTGTAATGATGGATTTCCATCTGTTCTGAAAATCAAATCTTTTGATAGTTGCCATTAAAATAAAGAATTCTGTAAGATTTAGTCACTTACAAATTTTTATGAAAATTTACCTTCCTAATCTATTTACCGTTTGTCTAGTCCTTCAGAATTTTTCTCCTGTTGTGCTCCTCACAGACCTTAATACTTTGCTGAATGTGCATGAATCCCTACTGAATTGGACCTATCTGCCTTTCCAAACTTTTCCAAAACCTAATTATGAAAGTGGGCATTAATTTTGTTACAAGAGAACTTAGTCATTGACCCTCCTTCTCAGACACCTTGCGTAATTCTCCATGAGCCTGCGGGACATGGATTGAAAACCTGCAGGAGAAGAGCAAGATTCTCAAAACACTTCTATACATCATATTCTGTTTTCTTTTCATATCATAGCCTGATTAAAGTAGCATCTCTTCCATTTCTAGATACAGTCATTTCTATAGGAAGGTTCTTTTGTGCTGGAGTGATATATAGTAGTGAATTTGGAGGACTCAGCTGTACTTTGTTTTTGGGCCAGAACCAGAATAAGGGCTATGCTGGTGAAAGTGAACTTGTATACCACATAATTTCTGCTGTGAAGAGTTTCTTAAAGGTGCTATAAATATTATTTTGAATCGTATTGACAAATTTTAAAGATGGAATTCTGTTTTTGTGAAAATACTACAAGGGAAAAAAAAAAATCACATGCCTAAAGAAAAGAAATGAAGATTCTAGGAGAAATATAAACTATGTCACGATTCTCTTGATCAGATTACTTTCTGGAGGCACAGATGACTAAACTTTATGCCCAGAATTACATTCTGAACAAAGCTGAAGATTGTAGACATTTTCGAATTGGATAGCTCAGTAATTCTACTGAATCATAACGAAATAATACATTTTGTGTTTATAAAATGGATGACTCGGTAGACTTCGTAAGTCTTTAGATTCTAATAATGAGTTAGATGTTTAGCAAAGTGATATTTAAACTTGAAAGGAGGTGGACTTTTTGTTATAGGTGCTTTACTTTCCCAACAAACTTAATAAGAATGTCTTTTAAAAGTCTCTTTCTGATAGTGATGAATTTGTCTTGGCAGTGTGGATATGTCTATTTCAGGAGTTATTTTCTTCATACAAATGACATTTTTTTTAATGTGCTCCCTTTTTGTTTCCCTTAGAGCACATTGTAACTCATATTTGTCCAGCTTAAAAAGGCAGCTCAGCATTAAAAAAAGTATATATATTCCCCCTTTCGAAGCTGCCTATAAAGAAAGCCTGAAGCAGTCATCAAATGAAAGATGCATGAATTTTAATCCACTACAAAAGTACACCTTCAAACGCAAAGTGATAATTTATTTTTACTCAGAAGTCCAGCCAAGCATATCAAATGATGCAAGGAAATGTTAAGACAGAACTTCTAGAAGCTCTTCTCTGTAAATGTGTAGTCGCTTCTTCCTTATGTAGTTATTTCTGGGCCAGTAATATGGCTTACAAATAATGATGATGGTAGTGGCATAAATAGAGGTCTTTTTATGAGACACAGGAGGAGAAACTTAATTTCATTTATACTACTACAATGTCTTAGAATGTCTAAATGTTAGGATATGCATAGAGGCTGTCAACCTCTCTATGTAGTCTAAATAAATATTAATGTCCATAACAAAGCAGAAATACCTCTTAGTACTTCAGAATGGCTTTTTAAAAAAATCATTTTAGGAGTACAGACTAAAAATCAATGCTTGTAAATGTTTGAAAATGAAGGTAATAATGTTGCCTTGGGTTTTTTTGACTGTTTTGTTTGCGCCTTTCACAGAGATAGAACCTTTGAATGGGAATTTGAAATGAATCCAGATTCGTATATATATAATAATGTGAGGAGCTGAACAACTAAATGATAAAAAAGAAGTTAGTCTATTTCTTGACACCAGACAGAGGTTCCTATCAGACCATTTATAGCCAACTATCGTTACCAACAAATGAGCGACCTCTTGACAATGAGATGTTCAAAAGTTGCCACTACCAAACAGCAGTTGTTGTGTTTTGTTTAGACAGAATCAATGATAATGTATTTTTGCATCAGCTAAGGGGACATTAACACCTGTGCTGGAAATTCCTTTGTGTAAATGAAACCAAGTATTAAAGCATTTAAAGCTGATCAGCTGTCTTCAGCTTATGACATAAGGAAGCTTACCACGGAATTACATCATCAAAGTAATGCCTTTGCTGATGATTTGGAGAATCTAGGCCAGGTAATTTGCTCCTTCTTCTAACTTCCAAGAAGTTTCCCTTTCTGTAGAAGACGTGTGACCTATGTCCTAAGCCATTTCTCTTTTATGATTGCAGAACATTTGGGGTTTTGTCTTAGTCCTTTGATAGTTATTTTCAAGACTGGTTTGTGTAATTCTTGCCAATTTTAGAAATGTGTTGGTTTTCTGATTGTTGGAATGGTAAGACCTTGATGGTTACTAAAAGTTTTTATTTAGAAACTCTTGCAGACTACAGATAATCCCTTAAAATTGAAAATGCCAGATTTTGCCAACTCAAAGGAGACATAGAAACTACAAAACTAGAATGTTCTACATGAAAAATGCACTAGTTCTTTCAATGTGTAGTAGGGGTTAAGTCCTTAGTAGGTGAAAACATGAGAGATTTGGATCTTGCATATATATTTCTGTGGAAACGTGAAGCAATAGAGTGTGTTTATTTGCTCAGAAGGAAGTTTTGGCAAGGATAAATAAAAACAAAACCAGAAGTCAGCGTAAGAAACAAGCAGATTTGCTAGTAGGTTTCTATTTCTTGGGCTTTCTTTTTTTTTTTTTTTTCTTCTATGGTCTTTGTCCTTCAGCAAGTCCATTTGTTGTCTTTGTTTTCTTATCCATAGCACAGAAATAACATTTTGGAGGACCCTCCTGTGAAATGGCTCACTGACCTTGTTAATGATAGGGTCAAATTTTGAGGGGTTCATGGCCCCTTACTCTCTGTGTTTTCTCCTGGGAGCTGAGGGAGGCGTTCTCAAATTTTAAATTAGATTTTGACCAGGGAAGACTTTTGAATATCTAATTTCCAGTTGTGGGGGTGTGAGATCCTCAGATTGAATGCTAAATATTGACTGAGTGTAAAAATGTAAAGGCTTTATGCTGCTATATAGCTTGCTTTCAAAAGCAATCTGGTGACTATGATTCTTAAAACATTTTTAATAACATTCAGTAACATAAGGTAGAAATGAAGTGTATTCCTTACCAAATAATTACATTTTGTCTTTTTGCTTTTGGCTGGATGAAATAACCTCTCTGTAGCTGAGTAGTTGTTGAATTTTGTAGTGCATATTTTGCCATCTATAGGAGTCTACAGCTCTTGGCATTGGGACCTTCAGCGAAATACAAACTTTGTTATTAAAGCTCCATTACCAATGGTCTTACTTTTATTAGATTTAAGCAAGTTTGTTGGTGGCATCTTGAGTTTTCAGGATGTTTTGGTTTGAGGAAAAGAGTAAACCAGTCTACTAATCAATTCTAACATCTTCTGCCAGAAATCTCTTCACTTTTAACTGAAAGCAGAAAGTATTTAAGTTTGTTTTGATCCAGAATGAATCATGCTTTCTACAGGAAATCATAACAGCTGATTTTTATTACAGTGTTCTCATGAGTGCCACGTGAACAATGTTGTATTGTCAGGTATGTTTCTGTAACAAATGAGACTGCTGCTACAGAACGCAAAAATCTGGACAACTAGGTGCCCCTAACACCCATTTTCAGATAATCTGTGATTACTTTCTACTTTTAAATATCCAAATCAGCAAATGAGCAATTAGCTCATACTGGTAGGTTTGGAAGAGTGTGGAATTCAGGCATGATTTTTTCATTCATGCGCAGTTGTATGCATTTGATAAGAACATAAAGCTAGTACTGCTGTATTTGCTTCATAGCTAATGTAAATAGAAGAAATGCTTTTCAAAATGCTATGATTCCGTACTAAAGTGGGGGTTTTGTATAGGCCTATTTCTGAAATCCTTTAAAGTTGCCGAACAATCTTCTGAATAAAGGAATTCCCCAATAAATCTCATGTATGTGTGACGAATGAGAAGAGTGTTGGTTACACTCATTATTTTATTTGCTGATCAGAGATTCCAAGTATTTTAGAAGCTCCGTTGAGTTAGATGTTTTTGGCTTTATTCATATGATTTTGAATCAAATTAAGAATGTTCATTATAGTTGTGGTATAAGAACTTAGCATCCCTTTTTACAACTCTTTCTCCACATGTAGAACTTCTTAAAGTACTTAACAGCAGATGCTTGCTGCCAAGCAGACCTGCTTCGCAAGCCTTGCTGTGATCTTAGGGTTATCAACTCTGCCATGATCATTAACAAACAGAAGAAAAGAAAATCTGTGCTCAACTATGGAGCAACAAACATACACTAAGATGCATCTATCTTATATTACCCAGATAAAGTTGCTTGTCCATGGAAGCTCTTCAGCTAAGGAGGAAAAGAAAAAGAACAGACAAGAGAATAATACCTCATATTCTGAAGCTGTTCTCCAAGTTTTGTTATATAAGTAAGAGAATTGATGCCATGCCACAGAAACTCACGTTTGAAGCCGTTCAGCCCTCTGCCTGTTCTTGTTTTTTAATTGAGTTCATAAAAGGAATGCACTGAATAAAGGAATTAAATGAAATTAGATTTATGTTGTTGAATCTCAACGGTGCTACTGAAATAGTTTTCTTCAACTGAAATAAAGTTTCCTCACCTTCCCCCACTGCTACATCTCCTAAACAGATAGGTAGAACAAAAATATTAAGCAATCATTAATACTTGGGCATGGAAAAAAATGTAGAGAATAGTCAGAGAGACTCCATTCTTGCACACTTAAGGCAGATTGGAAATTGCTTCCTACAGCACATCGAAAGAGTTTGTGATGGAATGCTGTTTAAGAATCCAGGACTCCTGTCTGTTCTGTTGTGCTATGCTCTGCCACATAATCCATCCTGCGACTGTACAATATCCTTTGGTTTGAGCATAATTTGTAAGGTTACACAAGGTATATTTAGGAGAAAGTGTATGGGCTGCATTTTTCTTGGCACCTAAACGTCTTAAATTTTAGTTTCTTCATAGGAAAAGACTATGTTTAAGGGTTATACAAAACTCTTTGTCTTCTTATGAAGGAGCGTGCCGTTTACATTTGTACCTGGCTGTTAATTCCACCCTGTTCAGAGTGGACTGCCCCAGTGGGAAGTCTACATGCAAAATGAAGAATCTGGAGAAATACCTCGTGTCAGTTGCTAGAAAGCAACACTGTATTCCTTATTCCTCAAAGAATATAAAGGTGGTTTTCTGGCTGAACTGCAGTTTCATTGCGCCATATATTCAGTGAATTCACCTCCCATGGCCTGCAGTGTGAATGTGGATCAGGACAGCGTTGTGATCAACACCAAATTTTGTTAAGTCCGTTTCTGACAGAGGAATGAAGTTTTCCTTTTGGGTCACAAATAGAAGTAGGCATTATGTGATACTATAGCTATTAAATCTTTGGTAACATGAGGGTCCTAAAACCCCACAATCTCCTCATTATTACTATTATCTGGCAAATAGGTAGGTGATGCCTTCCATAGCTGCAGGCAAGTTCTTAGATGTCCATCCTGCTTCCTACCTGAATTAACTAGGCTTCCCCTCAACTTCAGTTTGGCCACCTCACTTTTTCTTTTTTTTTTTCTTTCTTTTTTTGGAATTTAGTGTCTTAAACCTGCCAAGGTCTCTCTGTGACGTTTGTGTGTTTGTTGTTGAGGAGAGATGGGTTGTAAAAAATTTCTGATATAATTTAGAGCTTACTGGAAGTGTTTCTGATACCTAATCAGGTGTGATTGGCACTGAGAAGAGCAAGCTGCGTTTTCGGGGCAGGTTCAGGAGTGTTTCTCTAAGAATACATAATATGGGTCTTTCCAGTTAAATAGAAGATTTTCTCCTCATTTCTATTACTTAATGATGGCTTAAATCATAAACCATAGGATTTTATTCCTTTCTCAATGTTATTTTTCTCTTCTAGAAAATAGAAAAAGCTAGATATATGTCTTAAAGCATGAATAGGTGTTTCATTCTAAATAGTCCCGCTGCTGTCAATTGTGTATCATACATGAGCAAAACAATTGAAGGGAATACCAGGAGCAAAAATGGTATAGTTATAATAAGCATGAGGTCTGTAGCTCTCTGGAAAGTTTCATTGATTTGCAATGAAGCAGGGGTTTGGACTGTCATTTTCTTTCTAGTTGACTTGGTTGGCTAAAAGAGTGGAAGAAAATCTGGTGCTTACTAACTCTGAACCGTGTCGAGGGTAGCTAATGAAGTCTACCACAGATTATCAGACATTGATAGTTCCGAGAGACTGAAGGCTGGGATATCTGCAGCACACTGAGACCCACCTGCAGATGTAAGCACATCCACCCAAAAAAAAAGCATGCCTACATGCTGAACTTCTGAACTACAGAGTCTGGACTTGCAAACAGCAATAACCTCTCATGGTATTTCTTATGGGCTGTGAGGGGTTATCAATAAAGATGGACTTGAGCTAAATGGAAGCGGGGAGCAATAAAGAGCTAAACTTAAAAACACAGAGGTTCTGGGGAAATTTTTTTGTTTTCAGAAGACTAACTACAGAATTAGTGTGTGAGAGTGACACTGGTGTCAAGGGAAGGACTGTAGAACATGATAGAAGAACTTAGAGATTCAACAGTGTTAGCTAAATTTATTTTATTTAAACCACTGATTTAAAAAGCATTTTTATTGAAAGCGAGTTAGGCAATAAGTGGTTATAAATAGCTGAAATTCTTTGATTTATTAATATTGACATATTCATGTTGGAAAAGTTGATTTGGAGAGCTGTATCAGTGTGTGGTTCTGCTGTGATCCATCTGCAGCTGCTTTGTGTGCAGGGAAAGCTTGCTGGTCAGTTAGAAATGTAATATGAAAAGGAGGACATTTCCACAAGTAACTTGGTACTTGCATAAAATAGAATATTCTTCCTCAAAACCTGAGAAGCAGCTGCTCCAGTAACTACATAGTCTGGCATACGCTACCTTAAAGTAGGGAGATTATTGGAAGTTGAATATGAATATTATGCACTCTGTGCTTGTCCCAAGTTAGTTCATAAAAGATAATTGATACTTTCATTATTATTACCGTTGTTTTGCAAAAACGTTCAGATGGAATTATGATGCTTTTCTTTTTGAAAATAATTAACTTTGTTGCACCCCAAAATAAATTATTTACCTTCTAGAGAGAGATGGGATATTAAGAGATGTCTCAGAATTTCATGTTATTGTGATTCCCGTGGCAGCCCATTTGTTCTAAAGCAACTAATTCTTCTTCTTATGAGATGTTTAATTATGAATTTCCCTGCTTTATAAAGCACCCAAAATGTTGTGGTTAGTCCTCAGTGCTGGGAAGCCCTTTATTCTTTCCCATTCCTAATTCTCTCTCCTTATAATGCGAGCTGCTAAACCTGCTTAACTGAACAGCAATGCTTTTCAGACTTCGGTGTGTGACTGTGCATCAGTGCTCCCCTCTAGACATAAAGCTATTGTAGTTTTGGCGCTCAGATGAATGAAATGAGCATCACGTTTGGTGTTATCCTCCTGTAACATGCTTGTTGCTATTAAAAAGTCCAGTCCTGAATCTAGTTGGAACCTGCAGCAGAATTCTTTCGAATTCAGTGGGTGAGTTGGACACCTGGACTGTTCTAAGAAACTGTATCTGTAGAGTTGGTTGTCTAATATAATATTCCTGTAAGAACCATGCTTTGAAAAACTTAGGTTTCCCATTATGGATTGATCTTTTCCTCAGATGGGAGGAGAAACAATTCTTAATGCTGTCTATCTGGGAACTTAAATAGTTACCACAATGGAGCCCGAGTATTTGAGTTAAAGGTTTAATTTTTTGGTGAATCTAGTTATATACTACCAGGCTGATTAAGGACCACTGAAGAAACTCCTGTAAAATTACAGTATTAATTTTTTCATTGTACAGAATCAAGAGTTCCTAAGATATACATATGATTTAGTAAGCTTTAACTCTCCCTTGCCATTCAGGTATGCAGAGTATATCATATTCTGTATGATTATAGAAATATCTCAGCAGAAATAATAAAGAAGCAAAGAAAAGACAAAAGCAATATGAGTTTAAAATATGCACTAACTAAAGTTAAGATGTATCTTATCAGTCTAATTCTAGAAAAGAGATTTTTAGCAGACTGATGATCGCTTATTCCACTAAGCCTTGTGGATGTGGCTTTTGGAGTTCTGTAGTGCCAGATTTAATATACTGTGCCATCTACCAGCTGTAACGATCACATCAGTGTGGCACAAGGGGTAGTTATGCTCCCTCTGCTCATGGTTGATACTTCGGTAGCAACCATACTCCATAGTTGAAACTCTACTGAAGCTTTAGAAACAGTATTTTTCATTCTTTATGAAGTAATGATGCCTATTCTTTTCAATATTAGTTAAATCCATGAGTTTCATTTATAGAACAACAGAGAAATCTGATTGGAGGAAGGTTGTAAAGTATTTGTTATGAAATGATTTAATGAGGCATTTGTGAAAATGTGGATGTTAGGGCGTAAGAGAACAGGTTTTTGCAAGGCAGAGTCTTCTGTTATTTCAAATAGGGAGGTGATTCTCTTCCTCTGCTCTGCTCTTGTGAGACCCCACCTGGAGTATTGTATGCAGTTCTGGAATCCCCAACATAAGAAGGATGTGGAACTGTTGGAATGGATCCAGAGGAGGCCACCAAGATCATCTGAGGGCTGGAGCACCTCTGCTATGAGGACAGGCTGAGAGAGTTGTGGTTCCTCAGCCTGAGGAAGAGAAGGTTCTGGGGACACCTTAGAGCAGCTTCTGTTGCTGAAAAGGGCTCAATGAAAGCTGAGGAGGGACTTTTTACAAGGACCTGTAGTGATAGGACAAGGCGTAGCGGCTTTAAATTGGAAGGGGGGAGATTTAGGTTAGACATTAGGAAGAAATTCTTCATGATGAGGGAGGTGAGGCACTAGCACAGCTTGCTTGAAGTTGTGAATGTCGTCTCCCTGGAGGTCTTCAAGGCCAGGTTGGGTGCGGCTTTGAGCAACCCAACCCAGTGGAAGGTGTTGGGGGTTTGGAGCTAGGTGATTTTGAAGGTCCCTTCCAACGCAAACTATTCTATGGTTTTTAATATTAATGGATCAGTAAAAAATGAAAACTGACAGCAAGGATGCCTCTCTGTGTCAAACACTGAACAGTTCTGTAGATCCTAGTCTTGGAAATACTGTTCATCTGAAACTAGAAGTCTCTCACCAGCTCCTTGCTCTTGAACACTGAGCAAAAAGTCTTCCAAAAGGAACATATAGTTGATCTCTTTAACTTCCACAGGCAAAGATAAGATACATCTAATGAGTTTAATTTTGGAGTTGAAGGTGAATCCTTGCAGTACCACAATTATGCTGCTAAATTTAGTAAGTGTGCACTAATAACATTTAGGTACTTGCTAGGATTAGGGTCTTGTGCTGGGTTTGCACAAATTTAGGCTTTTAGGTGGGAGGAGCTATCTCTACTGATAAAACAAAAGGAGGATAGTAACATATAAGTCCTGTGATGATCAGAAAATTGCATGTTTTCAGTTATAAAAGAATGAAAGACTTTTTTCTTCTCTTTAAGGAGAGAGAACATGGAAGAATGGTGGAACACCAGTGGGAGGAAAAAAGATGAGCAGAGAAAGACAGTGATACAGCAAAGCAGCTCAGTGTGGCTGGTGAGGAAGGTAAGAGGTTTGGGGAAACGTTTGTTAGTTTTGTTCCTTCTTCGAGCTGAATTGTGCTGGGTTGGTATGGCCTACATGCTCTTTGAAACAAAAAGTACTGCTTCATGTGGGAGTAGCATCTAATTTGTTCTGGCATCATCACTCAAACTCTGCCAAAACCATGTTTTGCTTTAATAATAAATGCATGCTTAATGTTCTTGGTTTGGTCATTAATTAATCACAAAAATGTGCTGAAGCAGACTAGTTTCACTGTTTGTCATGCAGATGATGTATGTTTCTCTGAGGTCACTCTTAGGACGCCAGGGCCCACTATGAGTAGGATCGTAGGCTGTGCTGTTTTGAACAAATCACCTCTTGGCTCAGTAAAGTATTTTTGCAAAGCTAATCTTTCTCCTTGATTAAATTAACACCGCTTTCATCCTTTGAGGCTTTCTGTAGTTCTTGCTTGTGTCAGAGGATTTAGACATTATATTACTAGCCCAAAAGTGATGGTAGTGTAGCACTTGTAAATACCATGTTGACTGGAGTACCAGAAATAAGCAAGGAGCTGATTTTTCCCATGCTTGTATAGAATCAAAGAATATTTTGGGTTGGAAGGGACCTTAAAGATCATCTAGTTCCACCCCCTGTCATGGGCAGGGACACCTCCCACTGAACCAGGCTGCCCAAGGTCCATCCAACCTGGCCTTGAACCCCTCCAGGGATGGGGCAGCCGCAACCTCCCTGGGCAACCTGTGCCAGGGCCTCACCACTCTAATGGTGAAGAAATAATTCCTTATGTCTAGCCTATATCTACCTCTCTCTAGTTTATAGCCATTTACCTTACAAGGAAGCTAAAAACCAGGCAACTCCTTCATTTTCCTGGTACCCAATCAGTGTGCACATTACTGCATCTCATTGAAGCCAGTTCTGGACCTGCACTAAGAGGCCTGTCCTCTGACAAGGTGCTAGGGCAGTTGATGCTACTAAATCTGAGATGATTGTTCCTTGCTGGGCATTTGAGTACATTTTAATAGGAAGAATGAAAACGCAGTGTGGAATGGTTTTTAGAGGTCAGCACGCTTTTATTATTTTAGAGAGCAGTTAGATATTGCTTGTGGAAGCTAGAATGTCATGATAAATAAACTAAATTTAAAGCAGCTTTTTGTTAATTAAAGTGCAGTTTGTTCAATAAGAAACCTTTTTTTCCATTAAGATTTTTTTAAAGGCATTATTGACAACTGAGTTATACTTAAAAATATTAAACTAAACCATAATGTAATAAAATAAAAGCAGTGAGGTTATGAAAATAATTGGTTTGGTATAAAAAGATGAAGCCTCTTGCAAAGTTCAAAGGACAAAATTTGTTTTGACAGTAAGATATTAAAAAATTCAGATTAACATTTGAGAGTCTATGGTCTGTCCACAGGTGGCTTTAGAAAGCGCAACTTAAGAGATTCACAGAGGAAGGAAAAAAATAGGAAAATTCAGGAGCCGCTATTGTAGGAAGAAGTTTAAGCAATTTGTAGACAGCAATGTATCCCTCAAGATTCAGAGCCATGTGATTAAAGTAGTTTGTAATTGTCTGTGAAGATATTTCTTCTAGTTGCATCATTTGTAGTCTGCTAAACTGTTGCTGCTGGAACTCAATGTTTCCAAGTTTTGAGCCAGTCCATATAACAGCCCCCTCTCCCTCTTTGATTGCAGGGGTTTTGTGCCTTCCAATTCTCCTTAAAATAAAAATTATCCAGGATACCTGCAGATAATACTTAGTTCTGCTTTGTTGATGTATTTATAGCCTTCCATGTTACAACTACTTTTTAAACTATAAATAAGATTGAAACTTTATGAAAGGCAGAATGCTGCCTATTGGGAGAAAATAACTGTGGTGCCAACTATAAGAGGTATCAATTGTCTGTGTATTTTAAGCTAATGAAATAAACTACCTTTGTTTTATGATAGATAAGGCATATTTCTGTATTAACATTAAGCCTTCAAATATTCTACTTTCATTCATCTTGATAACATATAAGTAAAAATAACATGTAGTCTGCATAGGAACTTGGTTTGTGCTACATTACATCATTAAACAAAGAAAAATCCCACACAAACCCCAAGAAAACCACCCAAAAAATCCTGAAAAAAAACAAAAAACAACCCCCAAACCAACACCAAAACCCCAACCAGAATGTGGAACAGGCGATGGTTGTTCAGATTTCATGTGTAGGTGAAGTAAACTATTAGGGGCTGACTTTAATTGAATACATTGCTCAAAGTCTGCCAGTATTGCCTTTGTAGTTTTGGGTAAACTGTCTGAGTTCCAATGCTTAAGTGATACTGATGCAGTAAAGCCAGTTGCTGAAACATGAGTAATATGCCACTCTCCTGCTTCTTGGTCTTGTGATTAGGCAAAACACATTATACATTATAATTTATGAGTAACAATCTTAATTGCAAGCTATATGTAATAGGTATGGTTCAAATATCTGCTGTTAATTGTTGTCTGCTATCAAGTCTTGACTTTTGTGAACAGGAGTAGAATTTGGTTTTAATTACTAAGTTACTTGCTCCCATAAATATCCACAAGTGATTTATGAAATACAGAATGCCCTGCCAGCTTTGGACAGTTTCTTCCCTGCAAGTCCTTTGGCATATTGTGGAAGATAACTCAGGTAAAACCAAAGCAGCACTATTGTTAAGGTATGATAATCAGCTACAGTTACAGTTTTGTAAAAGGAATTTGTTTATTCAGTCAAAAACTAGCATTAAAAATGAAGATAGTGATGCCATAACTAATTAATTAGGAGACAGATGTTTCTTGACTGTTAACTGGGCTTTCTTACACAACATAACCAGTAGGTTTAAGAAATCATATATTCCATGGGTGAAATATAATTCAGGTTGCTGGAGGGATGTTATGGGTTTTTTTAATTAAATTTAACAGAATCTATGTTCAGCAAAGACGAGAGATTGTTGTTAGTAGCAGGCTTAGGGTCACTGATGGCAAAGTGGGCTGCAGCTTGCAATTTTAAGGGTACATAAAACACTGGCTATATTCCACAGTACGCACTGGTAAACTGCAGACAACAGTAAAATCTCCCTGTTGCACATAAATATCGCATGAAAGTTGATTAACCAGTTTTATATTGTTATCCAAGCCTGCAATCCATCTGAGCATAAAAATGAAAACTGAGGTTTTTGACAGCAAAATAGTGAAACTGGATAAAAAAAAGGCAAAGATTTAGACCTTTCTGTTCCTAGCAAGATAGCTGGTTGTTTACTCTGTGCGAGTCCTTGCTTAATTTGGAGGGGGAATAACTATAAACAGTTTAACTGAGTTCATTGTCATTAGAGGAGGAACATATTTGATATATTTGGGTGGGCAGAAGTGTGGTAGAATACTCCTGTGTTCTGGGCTGGTATGTGTTGTTATCTGGAGAACTGTTGACTTGTTAACATTCAGTTCGACGTTTGAATAGACCCAGCTCTCTAATATCTTTATTCTGCCACTTGTAGCGTTATCAAAATACAGTATGTTCATAAGTCAAGTTTGGCATAAAATATTTCACCTGTTGTGCCAATGTGTTTGAATTTAAGCCTTGATATTCCAGTAGCCGCAGATCAAAGTGATGGTAATTAAATATTTCACTGGCTGATGGTATTTGTAATGTGGCTATTTTGGGTAAGCAATGGTTGAAGATAAATTCTATATTCCAAATTCTGATTTTGGAAAGATGTGCTCGTTGTTGAGGCAGCAGGTATGCCATTACGAAGGAAAGAATTGGTGTGTTTATACATTACATAAATCAAAGGAGAGGAGTCTTGCTCACATAAGGCCTTATTAGTTGCAAAATGAGCTCAATAGAAATATTTCCACTAGATCAGAAGTAGTTCTGCTGATTTCATTTATGATTGCTGCGTTCTTCTAGCTGTCCTAGCAAAATTTTATCACTGATCAATACAGCCAGAGCCCTGTGTTGAAGTGGAGTAGTTGAGGAAACGCAGGACTAGCTTTACGTGACAGATGCAAAGCATGTGTCATGCGTATGGTCGATAATGGGAGGATGGCTCATGTGTCTTGTGCTGTTAAGACTCCGTGTCTTTTCATCCAAAAGAAAGACTCCTGTTTATCAAGTCTAAGTCTTGCATAACTCCTTCATCTGGGTTAAATCTACAGCACAAAATCACTTTGTTTCTAAAGAATTATGATTTTCTGTTTCCAAGTGGATACTGTATTAAGTACTGTTCTACTTAGCAGCTACTCAAATGCTTCTTCCCACCCCCACTCCCCTTTTTTACCTCTTTTGAATAGCGTGGCAGCATTCTTCAGTCAATCAAGTATGATTAAACCTAAATTTGGGGTCAGACATCTATGCTCAGCATTGCTTTTATTGTAGCAAGGTCACTCCACACTGATGCTTGGCACAAAACCCAAGGGAAGCTGCCTATTTGAAACAGGTATCCTATTTTTATATAGAATTGTCAGAACCCAAAGTCAGTATTGCCAGAGTTGGCTCTTACCTCTGTTTATTGCTGAACTATGTGTTAAATAATGTGTTCTTGTTTTCTTTTGAGACCCTGAAATTAAGCCTATTTATGTAAGATTTTAAAGTAATTATAGGTGCATAAATCTGCAACTTATGAAAGTAACATTTCTCCTAACCAGAGCTTATGGGGAAATAGAAATTTAATTCAATCCAATGTGAGCCACTATAGCAATTTCAGTTGAGTAGAGTTTGTTCTAAAAATATGTAAATGTCTAGTTTTATCCCTGCCTTGTAAAGTAATATTATGAAAATGAATATCTTTATTTAATCAATCCACCTGTATACTGGGTAATTTTAAAAAGAAAATGATTGGCAGTGCTGCCCTGATCAGGTGATTTAGTTAAATACGAGGTCTCACATGCTCGTAGAGATGGTATTTCTAAGAGTGATAGATGTCAACATGATAGACATTACGCATTTCAAGGTCAGCAGTTGTACGTGTTGCGACACAATAACATTTCAAGATTTACTATTATTAATTATGGCTTGGAAAAGAATATATTATGTGTACATAATTATTTCATTTTTGTTCTGCTGATTCATTGTTCTTATTAAAAATGTTAAAAGTAATTCTACCTTTTTGGGTTAATTATAAATCCCACTTAGTGCTTACTGAAAAGAAATCAGAAATCTTGTTCTCATGTGTTATTTGAATTAATGCTGATTTTCTTCTTGGAAAGAGGGCTGATGAAAGACAGCAACTAGTACAAGAACAGGAGTGGAGGATAGTTTTAGATTGCCTTATAATTCTCAGGAGGACTGAGAGGTAAAATTATATACCCTAGAGAGAAAACATTTGCAGCAAGGAAATTCTGATTCAAGTCTTAACAACAAGGCAGCTGATACTGGCTTTTGTAGACAGAATAACGTCATGTGACTGTAATGATACAAATTTTATTTCAGGAACACTTAAGAAGCATATGCTAATGTTATGTAAGGGAGAATGGTTTTAAAATGTCCTTTGAAATGAGAATCTATGCAATTGTTTAAAAAGAATGTGTGTTAGCATAATTTCTTAATTTATATCTTGTCAAGGGCAAATGAGACAATACTTCTACTCTATAAAGACAAGATACAGATGGCTGGAAAGAAATTCAAATAAACAAAGTGCTTTAGGTCTGGCTACCATTGCATCCTGCGGCTATCTTTCTCCTGTATCCTTCCCTCTGCTGACTTTGAATGCAGGTACATCTTGTTGCACAGACCGTTTTAATCTGCTACAGCAGTTGTCAAATACTAAGGATGTAATGTTTCTCTGCAGAATAAAAACAAACGTGCTTCCATTTTGAGATTCAAATGAGCAGAGAAGTATTTTGTGGTTTCTTTGTGCACGAGGAGCTTGTAAGAATTAATCCTTGAAGATCTAATTGTTCAAAAGCCAAAAATCAAATGGAAGGACAGTATTGGTTGGTTCAAATTCAATCAGGGTCTTAGAAGACACTTGGCACTACAAGTGCTGCTATTTGCAATTAAATTGCTGTCTTTTGAAGGTGGTTTCTTTTACAAATGACATTCTATCTCAGGACTACAACCTCAAGAATATACATAGGGGTATAGTGGTGGACCCGGGGATGTTTAGCCTAGAGTTATCAGATGAAAATATCATAGAATCATAGAATAACCAGGTTAGAAGAGACCCAGTGCATCATTGAGTCCAACCATTCCTATCAAACACTAAACCATGCCCCTTAGCACCTCGTACACCCATGCCTTAAACACCTCCAGGGAAGGTGAATCAACCACCTCCCTGGGCAGCCTCTGCCAGTGCCCAATGACCCTTTCTGTGAAAAATTTTTTCCTAATGTCTAGCCTAAATCTCCCCTGGCGGAGCTTGAGGCCATTCCCTCTTGTCCTGTCCCCTGTCACTTGGGAGAAGAGCCCAGCTCCCTCCTCTCCACAACCTCCCTTCAGGTAGTTGTAGAGAGCAATGAGGTTTCCCCTCAGCCTCCTCTTCTCCAGGCTAAACACCCCCAGCTCTCTCAGCCGCTCCTCATAAGGCCTGTTCTCCAGCCCCTTCACCAGCTTCGTTGCTCTTCTCTGGACTCGCTCCAGAGCCTCAACATCCTTCTTGTGGTGAGGGGCCAGAACTGAACACAGGACTCGAGGTGCGGTCTCACCAGTGCCAAGTACAGAGGGAGAAGAACCTCCCTGGACCTGCTGGTCACACTGTTTCTGATCCAAGCCAAGATGCCATTGGCCTTCTTGGCCACCTGGGCCACTGCTGGCTCATGTTCAGTCTCTGTCAACCAACACCCCCAGGTCCTTCTCCTCCAGGCAGCTTTCCAGCCAGGCTTCTCCTAGTCTATAGCTGCACAGGGTTGTTGTGCCCCAAGTTTAACACGGCATTTGGCCGTGTTAAACCTCCTGCCTTTGGTCTCAGCCCAGCAGTCCAGCCTGTTCAGATCCCTTTGGAGCCTCCCGACCCTCCAGCAGATCGACACTTCCACCCAGCTTAGAGTGGTCTGCAAACTTGCTAAGGGAGCACTTGATGCCTTCATCCAGGTCATTGATAAAGACATTGAACGGGGCTGGACCCAGCACTGAGCCCTGGGGAACCCCACTTGTCACTGGCCTCCAGCTGGATTTTACACCATTTCCCACCACTCTCAGGGCCCAGCCAGCCAACCAGGTTTTTATGACCAGTAGGATAACGAAATCCTGAATTTACCTGTAAGATTGTATGGGTTTTCATTGTGACCATTCCAGAGGGTAGAAGTTTAGTGCCTGGCTTCTATGAAGAAATTTAATGGCAAATGTAATAGGAGACAGTTTTGGCAGAGGGGATAAAGGTCAGAATTCTCTTGTATTTTTCAGTTGCTCTTTTTATGCTGCAGCAGTCGACCTATATGTGTGTCTATACGTGATAGAAGTATGGGTGTACATGGGCACACATATATGCAGATTCTAATACACAATAACCATTTTAGTGAAACTTCAGAGAAAAGGTAATGCAAATTAAATTGGCCAAATGAAGATTTCTCAGTGAAATCCAGCTGGCTGAAACTGCTTGATGCTTTAGACACTGCCATTTTATATTTGATGCTGGACATCTAAATTGCAGGATTATTTTGATTTGTAAGCTTATCAAAATTGATTGTAGAGCAAACTTTCATCTTTATTTATAGATTATATATTAATTACAGTGATGAAGCAACATTAGACATTGGAAAATTAATGTAACTTTTATTCATTGTGGTGGGCTTTCATGCAGTGATCGTTATCCTTCCCCTTCAGCTTTCCACGTATATACAGATCATGGGAGAGATTTCTGTATGAAGTTATATTTAGTGATTGTGCTCTTAACACACTTTCCTGTCAAGGCTGCCAGCATATTGGTGATGACCCCCTTATTTAATAGTGATTATAATTGATTTCTCATAACTCTTAACGCCAGGGAATGATTAGAGAATGAGCTATGGCCAGTTCTTTCTCATGGAGAGAGGTTTTTTATTAGACAATGTAAGATTTGAGTAGAACTGGAGATTTTCTTTATGCTATAAAAGTCTTTATGAGTATTAAAAGAAAAAAAAGAGTAAAGAGTAAAATGTGATTATTTGAAATGACTCTACTGACAAAACATTTGGTAATGAATGCTATTGTATTATCTCTAAATGCCAGACCAGGCCAACAAAGCAGAAACCTTACTGTCTGGCTCCTCTTTGGCATTGTTTATTTCCTATTACTTTATAGTTTTCTTGCTCTTAAAAAGGCCACACTTGTCACTGATCAGATGCTTTCCTCTCTGAAGAGGGGGCACTTGAGTGAGAAAGGAGAGCATCAGAATGCTAACTATACTGAGGGCTTTCTCCCTGAAGACTTCTAGATACTTCAATGTAATTGAACGGTGGATATTGGCAGGCTAACGTGCTCTTTGGCATTGGGCATGATTGGAGAGAAGGAATATCTTTGTGTTAGGAGGAACTATCCCTTAGACCTATGAGAGTCTTGTGGTCAATCATAGGCATAGATTTTCTGGGTAGAGCTGGAAGTTCCTCCAGCCTGGGTATTCCAGATTCTGTGCTGGCTGTGTGAAGCAGTCAGCTGCAAATGAGTTAATAAATGGAGAATTAAACACTTGATGAAAGACAAAAAACTATAAAGGACGTGCAGAGCAGCCAGAAAAACACAGAATTGTCACCTGTTTTCTTGCCCATACACCTTCTACCACCCCCAATCCACCTTACTAGGATTTATTTACATTTTATTACTTTTTTCCCTTCATTTTTCTTTATCCCGTAGCTTGACTAGATCTAGTTTTGTCTCTTTTTTAAGCTCTGCCTTCTGCAGTGTGTTGCTGATCACTATTCCTTCCTCCTCGCAGTCAGCGCTTATCAATATTCTGATCCCACTTTCCCACAGCAAGATCTACTTGACGTGGTTTTTTACAGCAGAGTTTCACTTGTAAACATACAGGATTTAATTGTTTTTGTGTTCACTATGCTGCTCTTGGAGCAGCACTGCTGTCTAGCTTTTAAGCCACGGTGCATATGACGACATAAATGAGAAGGAATGGCCTAAAATCTGAGGGTTTTATTCAAAATATAATATGGATTTGTAAAACTTTGAACTGAAAGAGGTTTCTTCTATAATTTAAAGTCTTAAGAAATAGTAATATGATACTGTTTTCCTAGTTTTTGAAAAGGTGAGTGTGGGGAGAGTTCTGAAGCAAAAGGACTCAAAATTTGTTTGTTAAAAATTCATGGACAGTAAGTTGAGGAATCAGTAAGCTGCTTTTTTCACGTTCACTTTCCTCACTTTCTTTTTTTTTTAACAGAAAGTATATGAAACACAGAAATCATTGCTGGCTGAACTGTGAAGTTAAAGCATAACCAGCATAGTTGTACTGGAGGACTGTCTTGTTTATGGAGAGCAGGCCTTGACACTGATATTTGCATTTTTGTCTGTTCCTCATAGCTGGTTTAATTGTTGGTCTCAAACACATCTCTCCCCATCCTCCCTTGTTTGTTTGCCAGTGCTGTGGTCCCACACTGCTGTGCTTTGTGTGGCCTTGCCACACCACAGGCTTGGAACAGTACAGAGGCATCACCAGCAACGAGTCCAGAACTGGCCGTTTCATCTTTAAAAAAGAGCAGGCTAGAGCCCATCTCTCAAGAGAGGGATTTATTTAACACAGCATATGTATGATCTTTGTAACCTATGCTATAAATCACTAAAAAATTACCATGTCAATGAGCAGTTTACTATGTCAGGTGACTGGTGTCTGCAGCAGTTGGTTTGCCACAATTCAGATATATCCAAAGGTAGAATCATAGAATAACCAGGTTGGAAAAGACCCACTGGATCATAGTGTCCAACCATTCCATTCCCATCAATCACTAAACCATGTCCCTCAGCACCTCGTCCTCCTGTGCCTTAAAAACCTCCATGGAAGGTGACTCAACCCCCTCCCTGGGCAGCCTCTGCCAGTGCCCAGTGACCCTTTCCGTGAAAAATTTCTTCCTAATATTCAGCCTAAACCTCCCCTGGTGGAGCTTGAGGCCATTCCCTCTCATCCTGTCCCCTGTCACTTGGGAGAAGAGCCCAGCTCCCTCCTCTCCACAACCTCCTCTCAGGTAGTTGTAGAGAGCAATGAGGTCTCCCCTCAGCCTCCTTTTCTCAACTTTTCTTGTGCAATGAATACTGATCCTTTTTAACTATCTTGTTAATCTGTTTGCTTCTTTTTCAAGCTTATTATATATATGAATATACATAGTCATGAAGCAAAAAGAAAAACATAGGTATTCATTACCGTTTCATACATATACTTACATGTACATACAAGTTTTATCACAAAATCATCACTTTTATCATATTCTCATTTTTATTACATGTGCTTCTTCTGTATGCTTTTTTTTGAGTATTGGAGACTTGCTGATAAGGTAGATATCTGTGCAATTGAAAGCACAGTTTGGGCACAGCAGTTATCTGTCTCAGCCCTCGTGGTTTCGATTGCTGTGTTCTCTCAGCATGAGTCCATGAAAGATTTAATTGGGTCCTTTGCAGAAACCAGTAACTTTATACAAGATCTTAAGGAGAGTGATAAAAAATTCATTCTGAAACACTTTAAGACCATATATGAATTTGGGTATCACACATCTGTGTTTTATTTTGTAACTTTTGTGAATTTCTTTGTTTTTATATCATTGTGGAAATCTTGCTACAATAAGAGGCCCTGGGAACGCTTGCCTCTCTTTATACCTGCGGGCAGCAAGGGCTGCTAAAAGAGACAGTCTGTGGAAAGCTATATGAAGAATAGAGTCCTCAGTTTATAAAGAGGATGAATCGTAGCACCACTTTTCCCCGAAGGACCTGAACTTGCAGCCTGCAGAAAGGAAAACGTGTTTTACTGGGTGTCGTCTTATGGTAGAATGATAATAAGGTCAGGGAAGGTGGAGGGAAGGAATACAATTAAAAGCTTGTGTCCCCCGCCTTGTCACTTTATCAGAGATAATAATGTGCAAGATTTATAAAAAGCTTTCTAATATCTTGCGCTTCAGTTAATGAGCCACTGGGATTTCAGTATCTTGAATACAGTGTCCCAGCACTGTAGCAAGAGCATGTCATGAAGTCTTCTATCCCAAAGGTGAGGAAACTGTGTTTGAACCTTATTGGTATTGCTTCTGTCTAGGAATTGAAGACTGTGGATCTAAAACTTGGGAATGGAAGGCAAGCAATATGTGGAAGAATGTGATGAGGGACTGACAGGGAGAATATGCACCTGTTTCTGCATTTCCATTTATTTGTTTATTCGTTTATTTATTTGTAGTGTCTACCTTTAGTTTGCTTGTTTCTTGGATATGCCCCAAATGGTCTATAGACTAAAATGTTTTGTAGCACTCCCAGCATATTGAAATTACAGTGTTTGAGGAATTACATGTAGAAAGAAAATGCTGTTGGGATTAAATCAGAACCATTATAAACAGGTCTTCATTTTACCCTTATTTTGCAAGTTGCTTGTACCAAACGAGCATTATTTCAAAAGAATCTTTAAAAGGGAAAGATTTAAGTACAAGTGCAAATTCTTAGTGTACAAAATTTCAAACAAAAAATGCGTAGAGTCATTTTTTTTTTAAAAAACCAAAACCAAAGTGAGTGTGTTTGAGAAGATTCAGTTACTGTGATTCTGTGCTGTTTGTGGCTAACTGCTGCATTTAAACACACTCAGTCATATAAGTGTTCAACAGTGGGAGGAGAACAGAAAGATGTAGTCCATCAGAGTTGCTACATTTGATTGTATTTAAGATTTGCATTTTTAGTTGTGTTGTTATTGAGAAGCTGAATGTTTTTGGCAGATATTTGAAGTAATTTGATACTTCAGACATGGTAAATCTATGGAATGCGTTCGGAGAAATACAATCCACAACTGAGCCTCCATTAAAGATTCTTCAAAAGTTCGCCCAAGTTAAAATTGACTTCATTGTTGCAACTAAGAGTAAATGTAAAACATTACTCTGCCTAGGGTTTGGCTTTTTTTTTTAATTGAAAAATGTTTAAATAGTCTCACCAAAGTAATAGTTTAGTGTGAAAATTCAAAATTTCAAGGCCAGCTGTAAGAAAATAAATCAGCATTTTATGACTGGAAATAATTTATCAGCATATGCATATCAAGGTCAACAGCAGGGCACTGAAGATAAAAAGTGAAGACTCCAAAAGAAGTGGAGTGTGTAGTGTTCTACAACTTGCAGAAGGGCTTGGTGGCAAGTTCATTATTAGGATGAATTTATGAGATCTTGAAGATGTTCAAGGTAGTACACAATCTGAAAGAAGAGTGGAATTTAGTCTGGATCTTTGTTATAGTTCTTTGAGCTGGTTTTTTTCTGTGAAGCTGCATGTAGGAATAACGAGGTGCAAGAGGGAAGGACAACCTTCATCACAGTATCTGTGTCCTTAGCTTAGATGTGTCTCTGTCTGAGACAATTATGTTGTAAGAGTGGTTTTTCTTTCTTGGGGAAATAGTATGTTTTATATATATAAAAGTAGATTAAAACAAAGTGAGCGCGGTGTTGCATTGTTGAAAAATAGCTTCTAGATAAGGTCTGTTGCCCCTAGTCCTGGCAACTTATTGGGATTGCGTTTTCATCTTCGGTGCACGGAGGGAGAAAATTGTAGGACAGTCAGGCAAAAGGAAATCAGAGGCTGGTATGAAATGATGTGATGAATTTAAGCAGAAGGATGTTACTGAAGGTCTGTGAAGGTTGCAGAATCAAAGCTTTTAATTTGATCTTCGTATCAATTCCAGTTGCCCCTGTTTATATAAAGGGCATAGTAATATTATTTTGATTGTTTGTTCAGTGCTTAATAAAATCAGTTTCTTTTTTTATTAGCAATATGTCTGTTAAACAGACGGAAGACTGTGAGTTGTCTTTATAAATTAGCTTTTCCTTTTCATTCTCCTTACTTTCTCTCTGTGGTAGTTTGTTTCTATGGTAATGTTTGTGATATAGCCTTTTCTTTTTATTGTGGGTAAAATTCTGTAAAACTTGCATGGACAAACACTCTCAGAATTCCACATGAGACTTTTCTGCATGGAAATCACAAGATTTGTCTCCAGAGAATGAAATAATAAGAGCAGAGAAGCCATTCTTATACAAAATTATTGTTTGACAAAATTAATGTGAAGGTCAGATAAATTTACTCCAAGTGCTTGGAGAATGAATTGATGAAAGGATGACAATTTTTTACTTCTTAATATAAAAACCCTTAGAAATGCCTTTCCGTCAGTGATTTCACAACAGGATTTTTTCCTGTACCCTAGGAAGTACGAATTGAATCACCAGTTTGACAGAGGGTGCAGATTAGGCAGAAAGTAGCCAGGGAGCTGTGGAAAATGTTGAAGCTAAAATTGATTTGGAGGACAATATTGCTTTTACTATTTAAAGCCTGTACAGCCCTCTGAGGACAAGTTCTAGGGAATGTGTGCGGGCAACTGCCTCTGCAGTCATGGCTTGGATGTTCCTGCAGACAGTGTTAAGAGATTATTTCTGGTGTACCTTTTGAATTTCCAGCTACTTGCATGATACAGAAGTCATTGCTTTAAAAGGAAGAAAAAAAATCAGTGAAAACTAGAAATGGTGAATGTAACTAGCCTTTCCCCACTGCCATGCATCTGAGGTTAGTTTATCCCAGTTCTTTACAGATAGTTTCATTCAGTCCCTGACACTCTCTGCATTAACGTTCCAATATCAGAAAGGTTTACCTTGGAGATTTGGTGCACCTGTCAGAAGGAATGAAGTTGTATATCAGGATTTGTACATATATATAAGGCGTTCAGGTCTGGAATACTCGGCACAGGAAGGACATGGATCTGTTGGAGTGAGTCCAGAGGAGGCTACAGAGGCTTGAGCACCTCCCATCTGAGGACAGGCTGACAGAGTTGGGGTTGTTCAGCCTGGAGAAGAGAAGGCTCCAGGGAAACCTTAAAGCAGCTTCCAGGACTGAAGGGGGCTCCAGGAAAGCTGGGGAGGGGCTCTTGGCCAGGGCGTGCAGGCATAGGACAAGGGGGAATGGTTTTAAGCTGCAAGAGGGGAGATTGAGATGAGATCATAGGAAGAAATGTTTTGCTGTGAAGGTGGGGAGGCCCTGACCCAGGCTGCCCAGAGCAGGGGTGGCTGCCCCATCCCTGGAGGGGTTCCAGGCCAGGTTGAATGGGGCTTGGAGCCCCTGATCCAGTGGGAGGTGTCCCTGCCCATGGCAGGGGGGTGGAACTGGATGGGCTTTGAGGTCCCTTCCACCCAAACTATTCTATGATTCTATGATTTTCAGTAACGCTCACTGTTTGTATTGTATGGCAAATTCATGAGATGGTTCTACAGACTGAAATACGCTGCATTTGCTGTTGTGCTCCATAGACACTCTGAACCTAGGCTTACAAGTATTATAAATTGTGGTCTGTGTGTGAGAAGCTCTTTCATGTTGCAAGAAGGCTATATCAATTTTCACTAGCATTCAGAGGATGACATTGTAAAAAAGGAAAGAAGCTTCTCACCGCAGACCAGTACGTGGATTTGATTTTGCAAGTGGCTCTTAAACACATGTGTAGTTCTCATTCATTAACGTTATAGGGATTACTTTTATAAGTTAGTAAGGTGTTTCTTTTTCTCCAATAAGAGTTTGGGAATACAAATTTGTGTACACATTAAGCATATATACATGGGCGGGGAATTAATTCTCATTTTGAATTGTTTGTGATGGGTGTTTGTGGTTTGGGCAGGATGTTTTTTCTTGGACCCATACCCTAGGAAAAAAGCAAAAGAATTTTTTTTGCCATTTTTCTAAATAGCGTTTCAAAATACTCTTCTTTCAGTAGAGAATTGCAGGTTATTAATTTTGCTACTCATTATTTGCATAGGAAGAGTTAACATTAAAAAGTATACAGCTGATAAGTAATATTTACACTATCCTATCAGCGTGTAATCCAGTGAACTCTAGCTGGCTGGAAACCAAGATTTCTGATAAGTACTAAATTGTTTTTATTCTACATCAAGATAAAATAAGCCTTTAATTTTATTTATCTGTCAGTGAAGAGGCAGATAGTAAAAGCAAGAGAAAGTCAATAAGCCCACTGATTGAGATGTACGCTTCAAATGTTAGACAAGCCGATTGTAAATCCTGCCAGGAAGCACGGTAATATCATCATCTCACTGCTAGAATGCTGGTTATTTTGGGCTTTGACTTTTGACTAGAAATTCCCTTTGAGCCCAAAGAATTTTACAGATAAAAGTGGTGTCCATAAATAAATTTCTGTAGTGGCTTTTTTTTCAAAATTGATCTTTTAATATTTTTTATTTCCCCCGATGGTAAATGGTTTATTAGAATGTTCCAAGCAATTCTGTTTAATGGGACTTCTTACAGGTCATGGAATACGGAAGGGGGAGGAATTAACAGGTGTTATGGTGGAGGAAAAAAATGGTTTTCTCTAGTTAGCTTGGCCTGAATATGTTGATTGAGTTCACTTAAGGCACAGAATGGCAGTCAGTAATCCCTGTTTGATTGGAGGTTGCTTTTAGAATCGAATGGCTCCAGCAATGCAGTGAAACCCCTTGAGTCTCCCAGCTGCTCCTTGCTTTGTACTGGAATGAATGTACAGGGAGAGACCCTGAAACTACAGGTTCAATAAAATGCTTCCTCCATCATAAGCAAAGTGTTATATTATGGCAATGATACTACAAAACAATTTATGGAAAACTTGATTGTTTATTTTTGTTAATGCATTATCTGAGTTTACTCAGTGTCTAACATCTAATTAATACCGCACTTTATGAGAGTTTGTGTTGATCTTTATCAGCGTTCGGTAAATTTTTAAAGTCAAGTCTTTCCTTATTGGCACTAATGAGCCAGTAAAACTTACATTGGATTAAGAAGATACTGAAATCCACAAGAGCTCCCTGTGCAGCTTAATAAGCAAAATTCTAGTCACAAACCTCCATTGTTTCAGTTCAGATGACTGGCACTGCCTCGTGAACTGCCTTGGGTGCTAACTCTGATTGATTTTCTTTTCCTTCATGTCATGCCCAACAGCTACACACTGTGTAGCACTTTAACTAATGATGCACCACAGCACAAATCATACACACCTTTAAAACAGCAAGTGTCTTTCAGGTAGCTCAACTAATTAATTGAGTTATCGCAATCTCTTTTTACCAGAGTTCACTGTCAAAGTTTACTTATGCTTGGAAGTTTATTGGAAAAGCGCAGGGTTTTTTATATATACGGACTGGTTTTAGAGATCTTGATCTTACAAACTTATTTAAACAATTCCTGTGTTTGACTGTGGAACATTTAAAGCTGAGATGCATTTTATTCAGATCTTCACTTGATACCAACTGTCAACATCCTATTAGTTTATAAGGACTAGAATTTGTTGACCGAGGATCTGCTGCAGGTGGCTTAAGATCCCTTGGTGAAGAACTGTACTGTGAGATTGAGTGAGGAGGAGAAAAACCTTAATAGTTAAACAGCTTTGGAAGTGGGTAGATCTGGGCAAATTCTGCTTTCAGCAATCACAAAAAATCTCAGGTGTCATGACTTCACTCCCAGGGATGAAGAAAGGATAATTTGGCCTTCTGACATTTTGGAAAAATACTATATCTGCCTTATATAAAGACTTCACAAGTAGGAAGGCAATCACTTCTGTGCTGTAGTTAAAGCAAAACCTCACCTTAAAGACAGCTCGAGACTTCACCCTGTAACTTCAATTCAACTTCATCGGCAAAGCAGACGTTAGCAATGTAATGTGCGCCATGTAAGTTTTTGAGAAAAACTTGGGGTTTTTTGTTTCCTGAACAGGAACTTGTTCTTAGTCTGCCCAGGAAGCTGTAGTGGGGTTCATGAGCACCATCTGGAGCTCCTCTAGAGGGGTGAAGCTGTTATTTGTCTTCTGTGCAAGGCTTGTATGCTTGATAACAAGGGGGGGGGATGACTGGAGCATCCTGCTTCCCCATCCTACCAGCTGCAAACAGTGACTTGAAAATCGGTATTTGAATTTAGTGGAAGCTGTTGATTAGTTCCCCATAAAGTTATACATTAGGTCTGATTGGGAAATTTAGGTTAACTAAGTGAAGTAAAAGCAGTACAAACTTAGTTTTATGGAATCTCTTGGTATTTGAAATGTTCATGACATTTATTCTTAAGGGTCTAGAAGCCTGACTGTGATTAACTCCAGAGTTAGCTTTATTTTATTAAAATAATACAGTTGTGATAGGCAGCTTGAATCAAGAGGAAGGTGCCACTTAGAGGAAATATACCTTCAGGTTTAAACACTAATTTAGGAGTTCTTTCTGTTGCAATTTATAGGGCCTTAAGTTGAATTGTGTAAGTGTTCCCTGTGTGTATCAACACTACTTCTTGCAATGTTAGTACTATCTAGCACAACTTTTCTCTCTCCTATTCCAGATCTTTTTAGTATGTGGCACGTGAGAGAACCACCATATTAACAGCGTATTTTGTTTCTTCCATGATGTTTGGCTACTGTAGGAATAGAACATATTTCGGTCAACCTATGTATGTTATATATAGGCAAAGAAATTCCAGTTTTGTCCTTGTCTCATGGGTCAAGCAATATTGGCAAGGTATTCCTTTTTGTGATCTATAAATACTCCCTAATCTATATGCGTCATTGTGCTTGTGTCAGCTTTACTTTCCAACATGAGTTCATGGATGCTATATATAGTGTTTGCAGTGCAGGGAGTAAAACTGCTAGATGTGGTAAGTGCAAAGTTATTTTTAAATGCTAGGAACATAGGTAAGATTGACTTCTGAAGATTATGGAAAGCAGTGATTTTCAACAGAAAACAAACAAACAAAGCAAGTAGATTTTTGCCAGTTCTAAGTCAACTTGTAGTTATTTAACTACAGGCTTCTACTACTGCTGCCGAATGTTTGCAGAGATTATCGTGGTGGTGATATCAAATTGCTAAAAGATATTTTATTACTGTCAGAAATAGTTTACCAGTGGTGCAGAGTACCTTGGGAAGCATATATGTGAATCTTCTTGGTTATGTTTAGTTTATTCATGGCTCTTGCCTATACAGTGTAATAAAGCTGCAGTAGATCTCATGTAAGAGAATGTCCAAAACCTACCAACAGCATGGCTGCAGCACTGAAAAACTAAACAAATAAAATCATGACTATCCCTGCAGATTTGCAAAGGAGCAAGCAATAATGGAGTACTTGCATTTTATTCAACGCTGGAGCTTTTAAGTGCAGTTGTTTTAGGGACAATTTCTACAAAGTTTTCAGAAATGTAAGTTATTAATGTATTTTAAAGTGTGATCGGGATTTTTGAGTATATGAGTTTGTTCCTGCCAGTATAATTAAATAAGAAATATTATGAAGTTCTATACAGCAATATCTAGCACTTTGGCAGGTAATAGGGATGCAGAGTCTGCGCATCCTAGACATGATTGTCACGTGACTCTAATATTCATTTTCTACTCATACTGGTTTATTTCTCCACTCATGCTGGACAATAGAACTTTAATTCTTTTCAAGAAATGGCATGCAAGGTTCATCCTTAGTCAGATGGCTCATTGTGTTTATGTATGTGTGACAATTGGTGCCTGTGTTTGATTGCCAGACTTGTCCTTCTGGTCATGTAAATCACTAGCTCAGATGCTCTTGGGGGCTAATGCACACAAAGGAGATTTGACTGTCCCATCCAAGTTTGTTTTTTTTCAAGTCATGCCAATGTAACCTCTTGTAGTGATAAAGATAATGATTCGCTTATTTTAAAAAATATATCAGTTCTGAATGAGTAAGAGAAGAGAGAAATCCCTTTTCATAAGTCCTTAGGTTTGTCAAATCAATAAATTCCTTACGTTATTGGAAAAGTTAAAGTAATATGGTGCAAGAAGTGTCTTCAAATTCTACCTGCTATTGAAGAAATGCCATAGCTTTATATGATTTCTGGTTTAGAATATGGGGTTTGCATATAGCTCATTGTAGTTCAAACCTGGGGCTCCTATTCTGCAGAAATTCCAGTATTTCACTTTGCTTTTATTCTTACGGTTTTGAATTGGAACACAAAAAAAAAGGCCTCCTCACATAAGAAAATTTCTAACTTACTTTTCTGCAAAAATGGAACACCATTTCACGCCAACCTTATTGTAGGATTTCTTTTTGACGCAGTTGAAATATTGTAGGTTTTTTTGTTATAAACGTTGACTGATTTAATACTAAATATTAGTGTCCTTAATCTGCCTGACCCCTTAGAGGAGTGGGACTAGCAAACTGGGCAGGGGACGTGCTGGGCAGCCAGCCTGCCTGCTTTGCTGCCAGCCTGGCTGGCTGGTAGGCAAGCTTCCAAGCGGATCTGCCAGCCCTCTAGCTAGCCTGCCTCTTTCCATCAGAAGTTTTAGTGGAATAAACATTCCCGTAGAACATTTTGATCCAGAAAATCAGCAGTTTCTGATGGAAAATTGTTCATCAGAAGAGTTTTAGTCGGCTCTATTAGGAACATAAGTCTCTGAAATTGTTAGTCTTGAATAGAAGTGTTGCCAAACAATTGAATGTAATAGCCTTTGCTGCCTGGAAGGCTCATTCACTTTGTCTCTGTAATAGCTCTTGGTTTTCTTTTAACACCCCCTGGAAAGGAGTAAAAGTTAATTAAAGTGGGTATTTTTCTGCGTTTGCAGTCTGTTGCCATTGAAACAAGTGTGGAAAGGGTTCAATGAAACAGAGTTCAGAGTTGGCTGAACTTGAAGTTGTCAGGAAAACAGCTGTATTTTGCAGCCTGAACCATCAGCCTAATTAGCTTGGAGGATCAAAAGACCTTGTATGTTTCTTAATAATAAAAAGTTGGAATATTGTTTCATTGATAGCCTGACATTTTGAGTCGTGATTTCTGTAAAGCTATCAGACTAATTAAAACCTTGCTCAGATGTAACTGCCTCTGTTAGAACCTTTCTGTGTTTGCATGAGCACAAGGAGCGCATCAAGAAGTATCATTTTTTAGGATACATTCAAACAGATGTGCTAGATGATATAAACATCAGTTCCTGAATATTTAGCTTTAAAGGCTGGTATTTTTGCAAGTAGTAGCCTTTGTGTCCTGTCCAAGGTCCAAGCCTGAAATTTTTCCTGTGTGTGAGCACTGGCTCGGCAATCTCTTGTAGTAAAACTGGAAGCCTTGAATCTCAGGCAAATGAGATGTGTCATACCAGCTATACTGGAAGTGGCTGAAGATGTGTAATATATTTGTGCAAGCATCTGTGAGGCAGTGTTTAGTCCCAGCTCAGAGGCTGCAGTGCAGCACGAGTTTGATGCCTTACCATGGCTTAGCTTCAGACAGCAAGATCAGGCACATTTCTCTCCATCAATGGCTTCTGCCCATCATTGAGTCACTGACTTCCTGTCAAAATCTGTTCTGCTTTCTTGTCTTCTTTCCTTTCCATTGTTATTTATACCATTGTAGTGCCATTTGCCTTCTAGGTGAGAAAGATGTGTTTCTGACCACTTGCTTTGATAGGAATGCCAAATTTACAATAACTGAAAAGTCTTTCATGCAGAGGAAAAATGTGTAAGAACACTTTAAACCATATTTTTTGTGTGATTAATAGACCCAATTTGACATAAGTGAAGACTGGATTCACATCAATACGTTGGGTTATGATACATTTTTCTGTGGTGAATCACATTTGGAGAATGGGTCTACAAAGACCAGTAAAAACACTGGTTAGTGAGATGATTTTACAAGTAAGTTCTTACATAGTTGATGTCTTTCTCAAAACTTCAGAATGGCATTAAAACATGAACATCTGCAACAGTATAATGTGACGATCACACAGCTATATATTTCAACTATCTCAGTTCCAACCCTCCTGCTATGGGCAGGGACATCTTCCACTGGATAGAATCATAGAATCATAGAATCATAGAATCATAGAATCATAGAATCATAGAATTGCCAGGTTGGAAAAGATCTCTTGGATCATCAAGTCCAACAATTCCTATCTGCCCCTAAACCATGTCCCTGAGCACCTTGCCTACCCTTCTTTTAAACCCCTCCAGGGAAGGTGACTCAACCCTCTCTCTGGGCAGCCTGTTCCAGTGCCCGATGACCCTTTCTGTGAAAAATTGCATTCTGATATCCAGCCTGAACCTCCCCTGGCACAGCTTGAGGCCATTCCCCCTTGTCCTGTCCCTTAGGAGAAAAGGCCAGCACCCTCCTCTCTACAACCTCCTTTCAGGCAGTTACAGAGAGCAATGAGGTCTCCCCTCAGCCTTCTCTTCTCCAGGCTAAACACCCCCAGCTCTCTCAGCTGCTCCTCTTGTTCTCCAGCCCCCTCACCAGCTTTGTCGCTCTTCTCTGGACTCACTCCAGAGCCTCAACATCCTTCTTGTGGTGAGGGGTCCAGAATTGAACACAGGCTTTGAGGTACGGTCTCACCACTGCTTATTCCAGGGCCAGAATAACCTCCCTGGACCTGCTGGCCACTCCATTTCTGATACAAGCCAAGATGCTTATAGCATCTTGGGTGAGGTTGCTCATAGCTTCAACGCCATGGCCTTACTAATGCTCTTACTAATAAGAACCAGAGAGGTTTAGCTGGGGAAGAAATGGGTAAATAATAGGAATTCATAATACAAATTCATCAGTAATAAACTTAGCAGATAGTAGAGTGTCAGTTGGGCAAATTGGAGGAGCTGAGAAGGATAAACGTCAGCCTGTTTTTATCATAAAATTTCCACTGACTCCTCTGGGTACAGAATGGTGCTGGAGTCTGTTGAAAAGCCAGTACTGGGAATCTAACGCAAGCCTGTTTATGGGATTAAACTTTTTTTTTGTTTTCTGGTGTCTCAGATTTGCTGAGCATTCCTCTAACCTGAACTAAAGATTTGGGTCTATGACAGAAAACAATTATTGTATAAGTTACATAAACAGTAAGATTTTATAGGAAGTCCAAGGGGATCTGAAGGAGCATTAAAATAAGATGTATCAGACAATATACCTAGAGACATCACTATCGAAAAGCTCTTAGTTTTTGTCAGAGTGTCAGCTTCTAAATTGTTCATGGAAAAATCTAGTTATATAACTGAAAACTCTTCACAAATAAAGATTTCAGCATAATAAAGAGCCTCTTTATAACAATAGAGGTGATGGAGTCAGTACTTCACGATTTCATATTATGCAGTTGGAGCGGCTTAGTTTTATCAGACTTTGATAGCATTCCAAGCTCTATTTTGCCGTGTTTGTTCTTCTCTTTTCCAGGTTGCTGTTGATTGAAGATGAAAAATTTCAGAAAAATAAGCCCAAAAGGGCTATAAGTTTGTCTTGAGGAGGTTCTTAAGGAGCCTGTATTTATACCAATAAGTGTGTAAAATACTTTTTGCCTTATTTATGGTTTTAGTTAATTTTGGAGGGACAATTGAACAGGAATGGCAAGCACTGTTTTGCTCCACAGTCCAAATGTTGAGGCAGAAGGAAGAGGTGAGAATTGTGCATCCTTCCTACAGTAAGATAGAGGCCTTCTTTTAGAAGTAGAAACTTATGTGTTGGCTTTCAGTTATTACACAGTTCTGTTCTCTTAATGTACCCAAGAGCAGGTATTATTTATAAACCTCCTAATGGAAATAACTATAGCCACTTCATTATTTCAATGAGCTCTTAAAATGTTGTTGATGAGCAGTGTGATGTTTCTCCATAATAATGCCATTGAAAATTACTTCTTCTTTGTATATTTTTGTGAGGATGCATTTGTTTGACATTGTTACAATCATTTAACTTTTTAAACAAGTTTAGTGTAGGAACACTGGCTAATGGGAAAGTTTCAAGCCTTATTGACATAAGAATTAAACTTTCATACAACTAATAACTAAAACTCGCTTTCTTCAGCTTCTATTCCACTGAAATAAAATTAATAATGAGAATAATTAAAATTCCTACCGTATGAAAAATTCCACTGACAGATTTCTCACTGAGAGCAATGTTGAATGAATCAAAAAAAACGCAAACCCGAGACATCTTGAAGACTGTCTCTAGCTGGGGTATTTGTTACGTTAATAATTAACAATCTGTAACTGAGGGGGGAAAAGTGTTTAGTATATAGGCTAGGCATAAGGAGGAATTTCCTCACGATGAGAGTGGTGAGACCCTGGCCCAGGTTGTCCAGAGCACGGGTGGCTGCCCCATCCCTGGAGATGTTCAAAGCCAGGTTGAATGGGGCTTGGAGCCCCTGATTCAGTGGGAGGTGTCCCTGCCCATGGCAGCAGGTGGGAACTAGATTATCTTTAAGGTACCTTCCAACCCAAACTATTCTATGATTCTATTTAATGACATAGGTTAGGGAAAGATATTGTTTAAGCTCTATCCATATGCGGATTTCAAATCAGTTGATCAACGCCACACAAATTATTTTTTTTCATTTAGCTGTTTTGGAGCTAGCATCCCAGGAATCAAACGGGCAAGTTTATGCTTGAAAACAGAAGATAGGGAAAATATATCGGTAGTTCTATTGGGGCTATTTCCTTTTGAAGGGAAGAGACCGACAAAGCATGTATGGAAGAAAAATTACAAAGTTAAAGGTCTAAATTTATAGGTAAAGGATGTGTTAAAATATTCCTGGATCTTTTGAGTTGATTATCAGTGTCTGCTTGCTTGTATATTTCTGTGTGTCTAATTTTGTTTTACTACTTGCATATTAGCTGGTACAGGCTTTTATGGGGCCCAACTCTTCCTTTGAGATGTTTAGCAGAACTAAGACTCCGCTGAACTAGTCAGTATCTGTTTAATGAATAGATGTCCACTCTTATACCTAGTGTGAGCATTTGTAGTCTAGGTTAGGACGACTTTGCAATGAAGAAATGTTCCAGTTTAGGACATGAGCTTTCAGGAGAGAAAAATGTTCTTGGTGGATATTTCTTTAATATATTGCATTTGTTTATAACTTATTAGTAATAGAAAAGAAATAGAAAAAGATTAGCTTAAAGATCCCATTATAACTTTTAGTTACCGTCATGTATTGAGACATATATGTAGAGATATTGCTCTTTTCGATCCAAATGGTTCCGTATTGCTTCTTTTTCATGTCTTTGTTTTTGTAGTACTTATTTATTTTGTTGTTGTTAATTATTTTGTTTGCTTTTAATAAGCATTATGATATTATTTGTTTATTTAATGGCTCTTCTACATTTTTGGAAGTGCAGTAAAATATGTTAATTCATCATATGATATCACATCCTATCCTACCATACTATGTTGCACAGTAACATTTTAGCACACTGAAATGAGAAGAAAGAACGATCCTGCCCCAGCTCCCACCCGCCATGGCAGAACATGATTTTCTACAAAGCATAGTGGCAAAATCCTGGAATTTACTACATCTCAAACAAATGTGTTAAAAGTCCTGGATATGCTGCAACACACAGTGCTGAAAAAGCTCAACAAAGATCCAGTGGCATCAAATAAGGCATTTTCAGGCTTTTGAGCTGTAGCAGAGGATTACCAAAATGAAAGATCACATGTATACACAAAGTACTGTTAGTACTTTGTAGACCATTTAATGCAAGACTGTCAGGTGCATGGAAAAATCCAAGGTGAAAGACGTTAAAAATAAGCCTGGCTTACAATTGGTTCCTAGACCGTTGTGCTAAGAAGTTGCTCTAGAAAAGTGTATTTCAATCAAATCTGCTGAGATAATCCCCAAGGCTACAGTTTTGCACCAACTTGACTCACTTGATATTGTAAATTTGGAATCGATCCCAAACGAAGGATTATCTGCTAATATCCTTCTCTGTTAAGATGCATACAAAGTGATCAGACTACATGAGGCATACGGCGTGTGTGCAGAATACGCCCCCTCCACCAAAGCTTTCTAAGTAACTTTTCCTCATTAAGTTCCACATTGCTGAGTGTCTGAACTTGACAAACCTCTGTTTAATGCTTTCAGGCTTGGCCACAAACACCAACTGCCCGTTCTTCTGCAAATTACAGAAAAGAAGCTAACCTCAAGAAAGCAAATAATTGCACCCGTGATGCTGTTAGACTTCAAGATTAAGTGATAAAAATGGAATTTACCTCTCATCCTAATAACATCTTAGATAAACACAGCCTTCAGTAGCAGTTATTTAAGTTAGAAATTAATAAGAACTGCAGGAGAAAATGCAGAATGCTAGCTTGGTAGTTTGTCATTGAGTGGAATATGAATAATTCAGGTCTTCCTTGGATTTACCTGCTTAGCATGAAAATAGCAACTAGAATTAAGAACAGTATTTAGTGATGTTCAAGTAGGTATAAAGCTGCCATCAGCTTTAAGAGCTTTCTGAAGACTCTTAACTGTACTATGTTGCCCCCACATAAGCAGTTCTGTAAAAAACAGGGCTTAGGAATGTTTGTGTGGATGCATTGTGTAAAGGCAAAGAAAAGAGCCAAAGAAACAAAGACCTTCTAGTTTTAACATTTTCTTTCAAAAGTAAACTTTGTTTTAGATTTGATTTATACAGAGTTGTACAGAACTGGAGGTATTGTGAAACCCTATAAATGAGCAGTTGTTGATATATTTGTTAATGTCTTCAGATTGAACATTTGTATAGTGTACAGGTCTTATGTCTGAGCCTAATTTTTGTGCTGTCACCCAGAGTATTGAATAGGCTATTATTATTTAAATTATTGTATTTAATCACATGATTTTGTCAAGTCTGTCTTAAGGTTTCCCAGTATGGAAGTGTGATTTTAGAATACATAAACTGCTGCTATCTGGTCAGTATAGAAAACATCACAGGTAGACTTTTCTGTCTAGATCCCTGTCTGAATGTAGCTTTGATAAAACAAATCCCGGTTATACTAGGTGTTAGTCTGAAAATCAATCTCTTAATAATCTACTCACTACCTAAGTACTGTTGCTACTTTCTTTGCTTGTTTCTTATGCGTATGTAAGTTTATATCACATATCCAAGTTATGCTGTTTCACACATCTATATAGAAAGTCAGATGTTTATTTCTGGTTTATAGTAGCGGTTAAAAACTTGCAGACAAAAGAAACCCATGGCTTCTCTTCTGACCTGACCTTTGCTGTATTCCCATGCACTAAGCAATTCCTACAAAATGTAACTTTGATTAACAAGTCCAGAGGACAACACAGCTACATAGAATCATAGAATAGTTTGGGTTGGAAGGGACGTTAAAGATCATCCAGTTCCAACCCCCCATGGATAGGGACACCTCCCACTAGATCAGGCTGCCCAAGGCCCATCCAGCCTGGCCTTGAACCCCTCCAGGGATGGGGCAGCCACAGCTTCCCTGGGCAACCTGGATCAGGCCCCCACCACTCTCATCGTGAAGAAATTCTTCTTTATGTCTAGTCTAAATCTGCCCCTCTCCAGTTTATACCCATTGCCCCTCATTATATCACTCCAAGCCTTTGTATGTAGTTCCTTCACAGCTTTCTTGTAGCCCCTTCAGGCACTGGAATGTTGCTCTAAGGTCTCTTCTGAGCCTTCTCCTGGTTGAACAACCCCAGCTCTCTCAGCCTGTCCACATTAGGCCCTGTAAGTTAAACAGAGAAGTAAAGAAAGTTTTTATGGTTTTGGTTTTTGGTTTGGTTTTTTTTAAGTCTGATCTGAAATAGTTTGGGCTACAAGCTCCATACTGTCCGCAATCTACTTATAAAGCAAAATGTCTCGCTAAAATTCAGTTTGCATCTTATTGAAGGAATCACAGAATCACAGAATAACCAGGTTGGAAGAGACCCACTGGATCGTCGAGTCCAACCATTCCCACCAGTCCCTAAATCATGATCCTAAGTACCTCATCCACCCTCACCTTAAACACCTCCAGGGACGGCGAGTCAACCACCTCCCTTGGCAGACCGTTCCAATGCCTAACCACCCTCTCCGTGAAGAATTTTTTCCTAATCTCAAGCCTAAATCTCCCCTGGTGGAGCTTCAGGCCATTCCCTCTCGTCCTGTCCCCTGTCACTTGGGAGAAGAGGCCAGCTCCCTCCTCTCCACAACCTCCCTTCAGGTAGTTGGAGAGAGTAATGAGGTCTCCCCTCAGCCTCCTCTTCTCCAGGCTAAACACCCCCAGCTCTCTCAGCTGCTCCTCATAAGATTTGTTCTCCAGCCCCTTCACCAGCTTCCTTGCTCTTCTCTGGACTCGCTCCAGAGCCTCAACATCCTTCTTGTGGTGAGGGGCCCAGAACTGAACACGGGATTCGAGGTGCGGTCTCACCAGTGCCGAGTCCAGAGGGAAAATAGCCTCCCTGGACCTGCTGGTCACGCTGTTCCTGATCCAAGCCAAGATGCCATTGGCCTTTTTGGCCACCTGGGCCACTGCTGGCTCATGTTCAGTCACTGTCAACCAGCACCTCCAGGTCCTTCTCCTCCTGGCAGCTTTCCAGCCAGGTTTCTCCTAGTTTGTACCTCTGCTTAGGGTTGTTGTACCCCAAGTGCAGGACCCGGCATTTGGCCTTGTTAAACCTCCTGCCGTTGGACTCTGCCCAGCAGTCCAGCCTGTTCAGGTCCCTTTGGAGCCTCCCGACCCTCCAGCAGATCCACACTTCCACCCAGCTTGGTGTCGTCTGCAAACTTGCTAAGGGAGCACTCGATGCCTTCATCCAGGTCGTTGATAAAGACATTGAACAGGGCTGGGCCCAGGACTGAGCCCTGGAGAACCCCACTTGTCACTGACCTCCAGCTGGATTTAACTCCATTTCCCACCACTCTCTGGGTGCTCCAGCCAACCAGTTTTTCACCCAGGAGAGTGTGCGCCCGGCCAGGCCAGAGGTGACAGTTTCCGAAGCAGAATGCTGTGAGAAACTGTGTCAAAGACTTTACTAAAGTCCAGGAAGATACATCCACAGCCTTTCCCTCATCCAGGAGTTTAGTCACTCGGTCATAGAAGGTGATTAGATTACTCTGGCAAGACCTGCCTTTCATGAACCCGTGTTGACTGGGCCTGATCACCCGGTTCTCTTGCAAGAGCTTCATGATAGCACTCAAGATCACCCGCTCCATGAAGGAGCAACATCCTTTACACAGTGAAGCACACACCATTATCCAATTTCTTCTCATCAGTTATCCCCTTGCATCATTTCTTCCCCTGTGGATTTTTCTCTGTTTAGAGCTCATGGTGACTTTTTACTTTTCCTTCTTCTCAACTGCATTTTGTATTTGATGAAACACTAAACTGGCAACACCAGGCATTTTAATGAAAAAAATGTTGCCATCCCTCACCTAAACCCCTTGCTCCTTCATCCACAAGCTTACTCCAGACAAAAGCTTCATTTGACTTGTCAAAGAAGAAGGCAAATTTGCAAGGAATAAATGACTGAGGTTGCCTGGTTGGTGGAATATAGTTAATTGACGGAACTGAAATTACATGTGTTGCTAATGAGACCAAAATAGGCAAACAAATAAATTATCTCCATTAAATGCCATTTGAAAATAATTAGCAAAAGCTAAACATTTAGTTCAGTGACCATATTTGGCCTCTGGTTAGCTGTGATGCTGTTCAGTGTGTGGGACTTCTTTTTGATATGTGAATGAAATTAGAAAATGCAGCTTTGTGGCAATGTAACATGGTCTTTTATAAATCCATTGTGAGCTCTGCCAGCAGAAGAGTGAAGAAATCCTAAATCCTATATACTGACCTGTTGGATATAAGGGAAGGCTCTGCAGTACAGTCACAGGAGAGTAAGTGTTATTATTTATTAATATTTTATCTATGAAAAATTATATGTATAAAATAGCATGTTTATAAAAAATTAGAGAGACACATGTATATTATAGATATATTGGGTTGATTTAAATCTCCTGATCTCCTTCTGCTTGAGAAGGTACAGACAATTGTATCAGAACTGGCGTGGCCAGCAGGTCCAGGGAGGTTATTCTCCATCTGTACTCGGCACTGGTGAGACTGGTCCTCGAATCCTGTGTTCAGTTCTGGGCCCCTCACCACAAGAAGGATGTTGTGGCTCTGGAGCGAGTCCAGAGAAGAGCAAGGAAGCTGGTGAAGGGGCTGGAGAACAAATCTTATGAGGAGCAGCTGAGAGAGCTGGGGGTGTTTAGCCTGGAGAAGAGGAGGCTGAGGGGAGACCTCATTGCTCTCAAAACTACCTGAAGGGAGGTTGTGGAGAGGAGGGTGCTGGTCTCTTCTCCCAAGTGACAGGGGACAGGAAGAGAGGGAATGGCCTCAAGCTCCACCAGGGAGGTTTAGGCTGGACATTAAGAAAAAATATTTCACAGAAAGGGTCATTGGGCACTGGAACAGCCGCCCAGGGAGGGGGTTGATTTGCCTTCCCTGGAGGTGTTTAAGGCATGGATGGATGAGGTACTAAGGGTTATGGTTTAGTGATTGATGGGAATGGTTGGACTCGACGATCCAGTGGGTCTCTTCCAACTTGGTTTTTCTATGATTCTATGATAATTGTGTTGCAATGCCAGCAGCCACCTGGTTGCTGTCTTCTTTATTTCTATATGGCTCTATGAAATATGTACGCTATTTTGCAAAGATTCCTTTGATCTCTTTAGTATAAGTACTTGCATATCTACACGTGTCTGAATTTGCCTCTTCTAGAGAAATGAAATCTACATTGAAATGTATGGAATTCAAAAACATCAGTTGGAATCAGCAATAGCAGAACAGGTGCTCTGTTTGGAGTTTGCAGTCAAATTTCTGTACTGTTAAATCATAGGTGTTTAGAGATTGAAATTTCAAATTGGCATGCTTGAGTTTGAGTTATTTGGTGAATTCTACAGAGATGATTAGTATGAGAAAGGACTATAGGATTCAGCTTAAATTTCTTTGACTAGTTTTGTGGCAGAAGGTAAATAGAGGCACTGTATGGTAGGAGGACTTGCTGGGAACAGAACTAACAAATAATACCTATTATTCCATTTTCATTGAAATGTATGGAATATAGGTTCTTTAGGTAACAGAACTTCACATTTGCATAAACTTCTTTAAAAGCCATTTTTTTAGAAGACTTTAAAGGCACTAAGTTGCCAAATTTTGTAACACTGTGAGGGATTTTTCCTATTTGTTGTCAAAAGCTGAAATTCTCTGCTAGATGGCATTCCTCTCAATTTATCCTTAGTCAGCTCGTTGTTTATGGTAATCTTTTTTTTTTTTTTTTGCTATAAGGTGTAAGCCACTTGTTATGTGTATTTTCAAGCAATCAGTTCTACGTCTGAATTTGTTGTCTTATTCTGAAGATGTTCTTGTTGAAGCATTTCGATTCTCCCAGGTCTAGGAGCAGCCTAACGTAACAGCCACAAAAAGAACATATTTCCTTTATTTTTTTTGTTTCTTTAATTAACTCCTTTTTCACTTGGGAGGTGGAGTGGCTATGAAGATGCTGACTCGATTAGAATCTGGTTAGAATTGTCTTTGCCTTATGCATGCTCTCCACACAAAGCTCCCAGCAATGCCGACAGTCTGTAGTCACAGATTTGTCTCTTTAGTCACTGACGGTCGAAACATTCCTGGTTATGTCTCTTGTATCACAAGGCAAATGAAGCTGGGCACCAGAGCAGACTTAAAACCTGTTGAAACTAACTTACAAAGCCAAAGAAGACATGTCCTTAAGGGTGTTCTCCAAGCACAAAGACGCAAACTGAATTGGATGGTTTTGGCTGTGATTGTATAAAGCATGAAGGATAAAGTTGGTTATTGAGTGGCTCGATGTTTTGGTTCATGGTTTGTCTGTTTGTTTTTTACTAGGCAACTACTGCATCTCTTTGATGGATTAACATCATTTGAAAACTTGGGTCTCCAATGAGAGATGCCTTTATCTAGCTACTTGTAGCTAAAGTCATTGTATTGTTTAATTTGTTACCACTGTGCTGTAAAGTAGGCTTTAGTGCACCCAGCTGAGGGCATTGTTTGTTCAATCTATATTTGCAATTTCTTCTTATAGGGCTATTTTTCTTTATTAGAAAATAGACTGTAATCCTTTAACATAGGCAGAGTTTATTGTTCACACAACGTGACTCAAAGAAATTAATGTTTCCTGAAAGAGCTATTGAGATTCACTAGTGTTGTAGGATCTGTCTGTGGGGGTAGTGGTGGGCAAAATACTCATTCTTTACTGGCGTGGCAGAACTCCCTTCTAATTCAGTGGATAAGGCTCTGTCCACTGAAGTCCCCTCTGATGCTCACAGCTCAGATAAATCTTCTGCCACTGAGAAAAGACCCCAGTGCCTAAAAGGAAAGCCAGGGTCTGTCAGAAGTGCATGTGATCTTGTCCTCTGAGGAAAGGCAGTCAGGTCTTCTCTTGCAAGCAAAATCACTGTTGCAGTGGAAAACTAAAGTTCTCCTTTCTGATTGCAATCTGATGTTTCTGCACTAAACAAAACCCTTGGACTACCTTGCCAAACAGTTGATGGTTTACTGAAAGGTAAAATGATAATTTTTCATATGCATGAAACTTTTCTCATTTATTTACCCTAAACTGTAAAAAATCGTATCCATTTCTGAAAATTGTTTTCAAATATGTCTATCATATTTCTGATGTCTGGACATCAGAAAAAAAATTTTCACAGAAAGGGTCATTGGGCACTGGAACAGGCTTCGCAGGGGGTGGCTGAGTCACCTTCCCTGGAGGTGTTTAAGACACAGGTGGACGAGGTCCTGAGGGTCATGGTGTAGTGATTAATGGGAATGGTTGGACTCGATAATCCAGTGGGTCTTTTCCAACCTGGTGATTCTATGATTCTGTGATCATGGAGATACGTTTTTGTAGCTCTGGTAATCTCAGATTCTCCAAGTAGACTCTTTAATATATTTAACAGATGTGACACGTGATAGACTGGTTGGGCACTTGAGAAGTCAGTGTGCACATCTTGAGTTTTAACCTAGCCAACCTGCCTTTGTCAGGGCAGAGGAGTTACTGCAGTCATTATCTCGCTTTTATTCTTGTCCCAAACCGTACTTGTGAGCCAATTCACTGACACGTTACTCTGAACACCAATTCATTAAGTTCTTTGCAGGATCAGACCTATTGGATAAACAGGTTTCTCAAAGCTAATAGGTCAACAAACAGTCAGCAACAAATTCCTTGCTTATTGTGAGGTTGCATGTGTGTGTTGGTAGCCCTCAGAGGATAGCAGAGCGGTTTTAAACAAACACAAACCCCACATAATCATACAGTAATCGTACTTTCATGCCAATGGGAAATTCAGGCTTATTTGTGTGTGGGACTTAAAGTGAGGAGCTGGATCGGAAGATAACAGTGGGGATGAGCCCACTGTCAGGGTGTTGTTGAAGCTGCAGGGTTTTTGTGTTGGTTGAGGCAAGAGGCAGCCTGCAGCCGGACCTGAGGACAGAGAGAGCAGCATGTACCAAGCAAAACAACAGCAAAACACTTTTTGCCCCCCTCAAAGAACACATAAGTAGAGCAGATTGAGTGACTGAATGTTAACAAAACAAAGCCCTCAATAATAATTGCATTTTTCATATTGTGATTCATTTCAATTTCATGAGTCTCAAAACACCACTTCTCAAGTGATTAATGTTTTCTCCATTGATTGCAACTGTGCTTGAGTGAAGGTCTTTCTTCAGGGTTTTAAACAAAGAAATGTTTTAAGGTTCATAAGATTAATGGTCTGACATTGAGGAGTCTTTCTACCGCTCTCCAGAGAAGCGGGTAGATTGTAAAAGCAAGCTGTATCTTTAAATGATGCAAAATCCAAAATTATAATCCATCTTTAGACATAAAACCTATTTTGCATGATACTGTTTTTAAGTAGTTTTTTCCACTGTTACTGCCTTGAAGTCTTACTGATGTTTTCTTATCCTCTAGGCTCTTTTCCCCCTTCTTACACTTAATGACTTTTTTGCCTCATCACTTTATTTGAGTAAACAGAGTATAAGTGGATAACAAGGATGTCTGCTTCAAAAAAGTGGAATGTCTTCCATCATTAACACTGGAGAGTCAGCAACAGAATTTGATTTGAGGTGTTCAAGGCCAGGTTGGATGGGGCTTGGAGCCAGTGGGAGGTGTTCCTGCCCCTGGCAGGGTGTGGAACAGGATGGGCTTTGAGGTGCCTTCTGACCCAAACCATTCTATAATTCTGTTAGAACTTTACTTATAAATGGGTAAACATTCCAATTAACACACTGTACTCCAACAGTGCTCTCTGCACATGCTATTGTGCTCTGAAGATAAGGGTGGTTAGGCATTGGAACGGTCTGCCAAGGGAGGTGGTTGAGTCACCGTCCCTGGAGATGTTTAAGGTGAGGGTGGATGAGGTGCTTAGGAGCATGATTTAGGGATTGGTGGGAATGGTTGGACTCGACGATCCAGTGGGTCTCTTCCAACCTGGTTATTCTGTGATTCTGTGATTCTGTGTCTTTTCCTCAGTGAGCATTGTTTTGAGCTGGGGAGCTGGAAGCTCCAGGAAGCTGGACAGGGATCTCAGGGCTGAGGGGCTGCAAGCTGTGTGGTTGGGGTTACTGTAATATTCTCAAGCCTAAACTTTGTCACTTTGTTTTCCCGACTATGATAAAAGACAAGATTCCAAGCTGCCTCTCTTCTAACTGTAGTCCATGAAAGAATTTAGTTATGCTACCATGGAAATGCTATTTATTGTTTTGCAATACATTTGAGCTGTTAGATACTTTTCTTTTTTCTGGGTCCAACGAGAAGCAAAATGCTTCCATCAGAATTTGTGCTTTCTCAAAATTAATCTTTCTTCATAGAATCTATATCTATTTTAAAGCTACTTTCATGCAAATATTATTGCACGCAGGAACTCGTTTGTCATCGACGAAACAAAGAATCTGTTTAGAGTAGCTCAGGAAAACACAGAGAGAGAGAGGCGATATAGTGAAGTTCTGATGGTCCGGAGCTGCCTCTGCTCTGGACAGAACAAAGGATGAGAAGGAGAGAGAATCTCTACGGCAGAGTCTAGCTATTTTTACAGGTACCTGGATTTTCTTGCAATTTGGACATCAGTAGGATGCTAGTTAATTTTGATTTCATAGTAGATTATATTTTAAGCCTATTTTTTGTATGCAAAATTAATTTAGTACCTGAACTTTAAAAAAATTCTGCATACGTCCTGTTTATTCTTCATGTGTTTTATTGAAGGGCATCAAAGATGAGGGCTATTGAAGCTTTTTGCTTTCACTAAAAAATAAATGAGTCTGAAAAATATGGAATAAACATAAGCAAGGATAACAAGTCTTTTTTTCTGTTACTAGAATTTAAAAAATCTGAAAAATGATGTTTGGGATTTTGGTTTTATGCAATAATTCAGGTTTGGGCTTCAGCACTCTTGATCCTACCAGGTCTCTGGCTGTGCCTTGTATTCAACATGTGAATTCAAACAGTGAGAGCTATTGTTTTGCTGCCGTTAGCACCCGCGCTCAGCAGAGATGGCAACATGCTGAAAAATTAATTGAGAATTTAACCTCCAAATGAAAAATGTATAGGCCTTATATTTTATTGTAATCAGCTTACACAGCTATATATGATTTCAGAGATAATTCGAGGTTTCTCCTGTTTTACTTCTCTCCAATGAACAAGAATCAAAAGCCTTTTTTACACAGGCCATGCATACATAGTCCTCATTCAGTGTCTATTATCTTGTTTGAATAGCAGGGCTTTTAAGGTTCCTTGTTGCTGTTTGCTAAGTGGATGTGTAACAAGATTAACAGCAAAGTCTCTTCTTTGCAGTTTTTAGAACAAAAGCTAATCAGCGCGCCCATAAAAGTTTTAAATTTTTATATTCTTTAATTTTGCATATTGTTAGCTGCAAGCTGATCCCAAATGTTTGTTTTATTTTCATCTGTCAGAAGCAGTGCCAAAATATATTTTGTCTGACTTAAGTTGGCACAATTAATCCTTAGCTGGAACAATCTCTGACAGTTCTTTGTTTGATTAAAGGATCTGATCCGGTAGCGCACATACCACAGCTATTTCCCACCAAAAAGACATTAACACTTATCTGCATATTTTAATAAATCTGTTCAAGTAAAACCCATTGACACAACTTCTAAAATATATACTCTGTGTGAAAGGGAGAAATGAATAATAGAATGTTTAAACAAAGAAAATGTAAGCCTGGTCTATTGGCATTTGCCTTAACTCCTTTTTTTTTGTCATTTGTTGTCTTAAAAAAAAAAACCTAATAAAAAATCCCAAACACCTACCAAAAATCAGATTATAATTGCTGAAAGGAGATTTTATGATCTTTGATATTAATAGGTCAATAACTTTTAAATTTCTGGAGTTAAACTGCATAATAACATCCATGGATCTTCTTGACCTCTGAATCAGGCTATTGCAAAAATCCTTAGCATGACTCTAAAGACCCTGATAGAAACTGATGATTTTGGCGTGTGTATTCACTTGTTCATAGAAGTAGGGCCAATTTTAAAAGAGAACCCCACAGCTTTTGGAGAACTTCACCAAAATTTATAAGCTGTTCACGCTTGGTGTTTTTCTCACAGCTGTGAGCTGTGAAATTTGCATTCTTCATTAGGACCTACGTTTGGTCTGAAATCTTTAGGTGCTTATAAACTGTAAGAAAAATTACACTAAACAAATGTTAGTATTCTCATGCTTCCTTTTCAATATCAGGAGGCATCTTGCAAAGCCTGTATTTCATAAGTTTACTATCAAGGCTGGCTCAAAGTCAGAATTTCCATCCATGTTGATTCCAATCCTAATATTTCTGAAATGAATATTGAAGCTGCAAAATAGACTTTAGGTGGAGCACCGAGAAGGGACTATGGACTGATGAGCATGATGTCTGCCCATGGTGCGGTGGTGGAGTTCATCTAAAGAATAGATTAGAAGTAGATAAATACATTTGGTTTATTAGGATCAAGTGCACTTCTCTTGAGGGAAATCCTCTTCAACTGCCTGCTGGTGTTGCATGAAGATGCCAATGAATTATGAGAATAAAAGAATAAAAATATACTTGTATATTAAAAAAGTTCTTGAGATGATTTCACACAAAAGGCTAAAAGAAAAAAAAAAAAGACACACATAATTTTACAGAATCACAGAATCATTAGGTTGGAAAAGACCCACTGGACCATCGAGCCCATCCATTCCTATCAATTTCTCCTTGACTTAGAAGAAACAGTGATTTTAGTGGTTATTTCCTGGTTCAAGAATAGACAGCATGCTGTTGCTAGAGATTGGTGCTGATTTTATGCAAAATAATAATCTGGAGAATGAACTGAGCACTGAAATCTCCAATTCTGCAGATGACATGAAAATCTTTCAAGTCACCAAATAGTGAGTTAATAACAAGAAACTCCAGAGGACTTCAAAGAACTGAGCAGGCAAAAAGGTAGTGAATGAACTTCACTGTATATGAGTTTGGGTAATGCTTCTGGGGGAAAATAATATAAGTTATGCTTACCTGATAGTGACAATTACAGCTTGGAAAGAGCTACATTGAAGTCACTGACAGTTCTCTGAAATCATCAGGTCAATATACAGCATCAGCCAAAAATGCTGACTGAATGTCTGATGTCGGCAGGAAGGGGAGAGAGAAGATTGAGGTCACCACTTCGCCACGGAATTGAACTTTCAGGGTGCTCACTTCTTGTGTACTGCATTTCCCCCAGTCTAAAATCTGTGTTATTGAATTCATACCATTTAGGAATGCAGCCTTCCTAATTTGACGCTGTCCTATTGTTGTGAGAGTAAGGATCCATCCAAAGGGCACTGCCACACACGTGCTTCTCCTTTCAGATCACAGAATCATAGAATCACCAGATTGGAAGAGACCCATCAGATGATCGAGTCCAACCATTTCCATCAATCACTACACCATGCTCCTCAGCACCTCATCCACCCGTCCCTTAAACCCCTCCAGGGAAGGTGACTCAACCCCCTCCCTGGGCAGCCTCTGCCAGTGCCCAATCACCCTTTCTGTGAAATATTTTTACCTAATGTTCAGCCTAAACGTCCCCTGGCAGAGCTTGAGGCCATTCTCTCTTGTCCTGTCCCCTGTCACTTGGGTGAAGAGCCCAGCTCCCTCCTTTCCACAACCTCCCCTCAGGTAGTTGTAGAGATCTATGTTCATATTGTGCCTGTGAGCTTTGTGTGTTGTGCAAGTGGTAACAGCAGCGTTGATGCAGCAGGTGTGTGTGCAGGCTTTAGGCATCTTTGGAATATGCGTGTAATTTCTGCTATTTTTTTTGGTAAGAAATAATTAAAATGATTAGGAATTCTGTGCATGACAAATTAGGTGACTCTAGATAGGTTCGTGAACTCTGTTTCAAGGTATTTTGCACAATCTGTTTCAGAGCTATGAACAAGTAAGGAAAATGTTCTTATAGGGAATAAACCCATTCATTTTTCTGAATCTGCAACACTAAAATGACTTTTTCAATTAATTTCAAATTACTCTGTTCCCCACTCAGGTAACTATGGGCCTAGGGCTAAATGTTCAGAATGTCAGGGCATTGGGAGAACCCCAGCCTTAATATGAAATAATGTTGTTAGGTACAGTGAAATTGCATAGATAAAAGTGAGTTCAGATTTATCCCATCCCATGGATATTCTTTGTTTTCCTCCTTTACACTTCATATGTACTGGATAGATGGGCAATGGTAGTTTGCACTGATTTCATTAGTTCTTTTTCTAATGAGAGCACGCTGTCTTTTTCATTGTTTGCAAGAGTGATTGTTAACTATAGGGAAATTGTCTCAAACAGTGGGTCAATTAATTACTGAATTTTGAAGCTCCCTCTTGTAAAACAGCAATCAATTTAAATGCATTTTGGTGGATTTCTTCCTCAAGACTTATCCATTTGAAATCACTGTAACTCTAAGCAGATAGCACTGCTTTATTATATGTGACAGCTTTTCATAAAATTATATTTTCTTCTTAATGAACGCTGGGACTGAGTTTGTTTTTAATTATCTGTGGCATCTTTTTATTATTAAAAGAATGAGAAAGGAGTAAATGTAGAGTAAGTTAAGTGAATGGGGATTATCGACCTCTTAAAAGTGAATACTAAATAGAATGCCTCTCAAAGTCCGAGTCTTACATGACGAGATAAAAATTATAAATATTTGCAGTTCTGAAACAACGTGGCTCTAATGACTTTCACAGTTTTCTTATCCCTTCTTCCTCTATGCTTCCATTTGTTTCATTTTCATTCCAAATGAATAAAAGTTGTGGATTATTCAGTGTGGTCCCTGTGTACGAGGCATTCCTGTTGAACACGGCAGAATTTACAGCACTCTGGGAATTTATTGGGCAGGAAGATAAAAAACAGTGCTGATATTTCTTAGTTTAATTTTTTCTGTCCTTAGATTACAATGTTCCAGTGATGTGTGATACAGGTTGATGCATGTGGAACTAGACAATTTTAACTAGTTTTAATCTAGCGCAAAGTTACTGTATGGTTGGTAGGAAGATAAAGACCTTTAAGAAGATACTGGTGAATTCTAAACATTAAGCTTACAGGGAGATTCCAGCGACAGTCTCAGATGGATTGGCTAAATAACTTGCATGAGATAATTTCCATCCTGAGAGCTTAAGCAGCACATCATATCCAAAGTGTTTACTGAAATGATGGGAAGATTTGAACAAAGTATGAAGGATGGGGAGTTAATTTGAACAGTGTGTTATATTTGGAGTATTTACTCTTGTAACTGGCCGTTTGACTCATTAGCATCTCAAATGATGTATCAAAGTATGCTTCAGGCTGAAAATGGAATAAATATGACATTATCCTTTTGTATTGGCAAATGTAGGGCACCAAATGTTTGCTTATGTGGTCTGGTATGATCACTGGTGCAGCTCTTTTGAGACCAGTGGAATTATACTTGGGATGAGCCTGGCCCCATGACCCTAATCAAACTGAGTAAGATGAAAGATCTGGGGAAAAAAGAGCTCAATCTCTACATAATAAGATCTTTATAAAGTATTATGGGATTAGACTTTTAAGGAAAGGGTAAAAAAAATCTATATACTGGCATTTTAATCAGGCACATCATGGTAAAGGAGACATACAACAGTAATTTAACGGAAAGAGTTTCATAGGCTCATGATATGGCTAAGGAATGAAATATGCTACAGAAATGTAAAATTCAATGTGATTTCTAGTACAAGAGGATTTGAAACGTTGGCTTTGCATAGCTATTGTATTTTTTCTGCATTCCCTGTGACGTATAAGTTTTTAATTGCAATGAAATCCGTGCAGTAGACCAGTCTTGGGCAACATTGTACTTTAAAGGTCACACTAAACGCTTTAAGTACAGTTTGGTTTTACATTCATTAGAAGGCCATGTCTGCTAAAGAAACGATTTCTGCACTCCTTCAGCTGCTTAATGCAACAACTGCTTTGTTTCCCCCACAGATTAGTGATGTCATGTTGCATGTCCATCTCAATGAGATTAGCAGTGAATACCCTGGTTTACACTTGAGGAATTCCTTCTGATTTAATCCACAGAGGGTAGAGGTATTTTTCTGAACATGGGGCAGTTAGGGGAATAGTCTAAGGGCAGTAGATTGTTTATTATCTGAATTTGTAGGCCACTGTTCTTCCCCTTGATATTAGGTATTTATTGTTAGAGGTCCCCACAATAGTGTCTATTTACTGTTTCTTGGACATATGCAGTGACACACAAAACTTTTTCCCCCTGGTTTTTGTGTATGGCTATTTAAGAAATAGCAGTATTGGGAATAAGTGACAATCCATTTTGATAAGTCTCACATAATTAAATCAGGAAATCAATTTTTATGCTAGTCAGCCCTTTCACGGTGCCATTGTTCTTTCGTGTTGTCGGCTTTTTATTCTTTTTTTTTTTTTACTTAGAAACACCAAAATAACAATGAATAATTTTCTGATAAATGGTCATCACTGAAGAATGCAGAACAAGTGGCTCTTAACGCTGCTTTTCCTCCTAAAGCTGGTGGTGGTGTGGCAGGTTGAGTTGTTACATGAAATATTTTGCATTGGTTGATTCTCTTTGACAATTTGGAAAGAGAGAAGACCTTCCCATCCACAGCTTCCTCTTCAACTCACTCTCCTTACCACAGAGGTCTCACTCCTTGTCCTGGGATCATGTCCTCTTGTATCTCCTGTTCTGCCAGGCTGAAATGCATAAGAATTACAGGTGCTCTAACAGAGGAGGCATTTGCAGGTCACTGGAATTTGGCACCCTGTATACCAACAACTTGTTTTTTTCTGGCACCTCTTGACAAAGCAGGTGCCAAAGTAGTTTCACCTCATAGTAATTGCAGTATTTGTGTTGAGAAGTTGTTTTGTGTCCTCGAGCTACTCAGAAATAATACAAGTCAAATATTAAAGGACTAAAAAGGAGAAAAGGGAGACTTTGGCCATGGATAAGGCAAAGGGAATGGCCAAACTGATGTTTATGCTACTGATTATCACGGAAAAAGTGTTGCCTGGATAGCATATAATAGCCTAGGTAGCTGTCCTAAAGTAGAGTTAACTATTATCAGGAACAGCAGGGATAGATGAGGGAGAACGGTTTTAAGCTGAAAGAAGGGAGATTGAGATGTGATCTTAGGAAGAAATATTTTCCCGTGAGGGTGGGGAGGCCCTGGCCCAGATTGCCCTGGGAAGCTGTGGCTGCCTCATCCCTGGAGATGTTCAAGGCCAGGTTGGATGGGGCTTGGAACCCCTGATCCAGTGGGAGGTGTCCCTGCCCATGGCAGGGGTCAGACTGGGTGGGCTTTAAGGTCCCTTCAGACACAAACCATTCTATGACTCTCTGATTCCATTTCTTGTTATTTTTTTCATATTGTGCAAGGATAGCAGAAGGAAAAAAATCTATTTATGATGCATATTTAACTGTCATTCAGTCCTGTGTATGAGGTGTGGCTTAGTGGAGGGTTTTTCTGTCCTTTAGCTTCCATGCAGTAACTCCCCTGGCTTGTTATCTGCTTGCTGAGAGTGCTTGGGAATTCAACTAAATTATGCTCAGACCAAATTTTTGGGAATTTAGGATGTGGAAAAGAAGAAGGTAGCAGTGTATATTGATATGCCAGAGAATGAGGAGGAAAGAAAAAAAAAGAAGGGGATAAGCACAGATAAAGGAGAGCTAATGCAGTAAGATGGGAATTGCTTGTGCTTAGAACATGGGGAGAAGGACCAGTATTTCCAATAGTGTTAATTCTGATAGGTCTCCTCTATACTAAATGACTATATGCATCATTTAATGTCATTTATTATTATAATCAGTACCTGATTAGCTTTGCTAGGGAGCAGCAAGGTATTGAATAGGAATCTCCTATTTTTCTGGCACATGAGAAAGGACTCTAGGGGGAGTAAAGCAGCTGCTAAAGGTGTTGTATGATAATTTCATTCATCTGCAGGCAGACACATACATAAGCACTCATGGAAGTTTTATATCCTGTGCCTTTGTATCCCTTTTTTAAGGAAACAGAAAATTTTCATCTTTCTTGTAAGCGTTTAGCTGACAAGACTCAATGGACAGTCAAAATGCACAGCCCCCAAAAAACTGCCTTTCAAGTTGTTGCAATGTGCAGACCACATTAGGTGGTCTTTAAGCAGTCAAGATTTGAGATGTTTCCAAATGATAGCAAGACTTTGATTAAGGTAAAAACATGAATGAGAGAGATAAGACACGGAAACAAATGTAAATCAAGCATACTATGTTCATCCTAATTATCATAGGCCACAGATGGTAATGACTAGCAGAAAATGTGGGGAGTAGTACTGGATTGAGGCCAGAATGAGGAAAGGAAAGGCAAGTTATCCATTAAGCTGAACACAAGGATGTCATGCAGTGCTGTTTTAGTAGATGAGTAAGTGGATAAATTTACTATTGTATCAGAAGCCCATGGTCTTTGGGTCCAGAACATGGCCAGTCATTTCTAAAGAAGTGCTATGAAAGGCATAGAATCATAGAATCATAAAATAACCAGGTTGGAAGAGACCCACCGGATCATCAAGCCCAACCATTCCCATCAATCACTAAGCCATGTCCTTCAGCACCTCATCCACCCGTCCCTTAAACCTCTCCAGGGAAGGTGACTCAACCCCCTCCCTGGGCAGCCTGTTCCAGTGCCCAATAACCCTTTCTGTGAAAAATTTTTTCATAATGTTCAGCCTAAACCTCCCTGGCAGAGCTTGAGGCCATTCCCTCTCATCCTGTCCCCTGTCACTTGGGAGAAGAGCCCAGCTCCCTCCTCTCCACAACCTCCCTTCAGGTAGTTGGAGAGAGCAATGAGGTCTCCCCTCAGCCTCCTCTTCTCCAGGCTAAACACCCCCAGCTCTCTCAGTCGTTCCTCATAAGGCCTGTTCTCCAGCCCCCTCATCAGCTTCATTGCTTTTCTCCGGACTCACTCCAGAGTGGGTGGTCTTGCATGATTGTATATGAGAGTTTGAGTTTCCAAGTACATAAAATGCAAGACTCTGGGCTGTGTGAGACAGTCGATATTTTGTGGATGTGTAGGTGAAGGTGTTGGGAAGGAGTTAAGTCGCAGCGTGTGCCAGTGCAGGGGTCCCTGGATGGCAGTAGGTTTAGGCTGTGTGGCTGTAGGTGTGATAGAGCGCTGGGGTGGGTGCATGTCCTGGGTGACGTGGTGGCATTCATGCCTCTCGCTGGGTATGGACGAGGTCCCATGGTGGATTCAGATAAATCTCTATCTTACTCTGGTTACGTTGATGTTGGGTTTGGGCTGTGTAGCAGGCAGATCCAAACACTGCCCGGCAGGAGTCTGAGGGTCTCCCTTGGGTGGCCTTGGGGCCAGCATGGTAACCTGGAGGCGTTTGCTCCTCTGTTGATGCAGGTATGTAGATAAAGACCAGGTGGACTTGTATATCCTCCAGAGGCAGTGACATGAAGAGGCTAATGCACCTGCCTGGGGCTTCAGGACTCAAAAAGGCTGGAAAACTGGCAAAGAGCCTGCAGCATTTGGAGCCCTCAGAGCCTAAGTGCAGGCAGGGAACTGTGTATAGAGACCCTCTGGGGCTGTCAGGAGCTGGAAGTAGCTGTGATTTTAAGAGCCGATGGTGCTGAACCGCCTCCGGCACAGCCCTGACCCCTATCAATATTTACTGTCTTCACATGCTTTTGCCAGAACGGTGGCGGGATTCTTTAAGACACTGATTTTTATTTACAGCGATGGTCACCATGTGCTGAATATTTCCTGACCACTTGAAGAAGATGCTTTCCACTCATATGAACATCAAAGATCAGCACACCAGTTAGGGAAAGATTAGCAGTCAGTTTTATGAGTAGCAAAGAGGATTGCTTTCTAGTTGTAATTTTAAGAGGATTTAAGTATCAATAGGGTGTATGAGACATGAGATGGAATGGGAAAGGTTGTACTTTACCTAGTGGCTGGGCACAGGGCAGTGATTGAAATAATTTAAGGGTAAGCATAATAAGAGGATGATAAGGCTTGGATTACAGAAAATACCTGCCCAGATGTTTCATCCCTGGAGACATTGCCATTCTTCTTGTTGTTTCATAGTCTTGAGAAATTGAAAAAGGATTTTGTTTAACATTGAACAAAGGAGATTAAATGGAAATATTTCTTGGCATATTTTTACTGTCTGTACTGAAATCATTTTATTTAAATACAGACCTCAATTCAAATTTGAATTAAATATTAGTTTCAAGGAATTGCAAAAGTTCAACCTTTTTTGAGATTAATGAATTGGAGTAATTTTCTTATGGGTTTTGCCCAAGTAGTTTTTGTTGTAAAAATTTTATCTACTCTGCTAACGGTCTTAATACTTTGAGACCATTCATTCATATTAGTAAGTTCTTATCTGTATAAAATCTTAAAGAAAACCAACTTCTACATTACTTCAAAGTTACTGAGCAGTATTTACATCACTTAAGAAATAACAGCTCAGTAAATAGCATGGGAAGAATGCATTTGAGGAGAAAAGTTTGTAGGGGATGTTGGCTTTTGAATTGTATTCCTAGTTTAAATATGAGTGTTGAAAGGCAGCCATGTGTTCAGATATCTGCTATATGAATTGTTCTTACGGCTAGTAATTTTTTTTTCCATGGGTAAGGCTTCCCGGATTTATTTTAAGCCATCTGTTGAGGAAAGAGAGAGTTAGATCATTACACATTGTTTTCAAAGCTCAGTAAAATATTAGCTATTTAACCGTTGCATTACTTAATTTGAGAGAGGACTTTAAGTGAAGACTATATATTTTACTATTTTTTTTTTTTTTTACAAATGGAGAAACAGGAGAAATGTTGGATAACTCATGTTTTCTATAGTAAAGCCAAGACTGGAATATTGTAGTTCTGGGCTTCTGGTACTGTAAATTTTAACAGTGAAAATTACTTTTATGTGTGTGGGTAACATACTGCTGTGATAATCTCAATTAAAATAATTTCTAGATGATCATTTAAGATGCTGACTTTTCCATCCTTGAGCCAAGACAGATAATGGATAGAAGTAGTTGTTGTTTAACTTGGTGAGGTTGAGAGAGTTAGCTCCAGCTCCTGGGATAACTGTGAGTTCCTCTGCTACTATGCTTGTCACTGTCACCATATGAGGAGGACTTGTCTGCATTTCCTAGCAGGACATTCCTCTTGCATTCTTTGGTTTGCTGAAAACTCAATTGTATTTGGATCATGCAGTGAATTCAGTTCTAAAGGCTCAGGCTTGCCATTGAGTTTCTAAATCACTGTCAGTTCCTTGTAATGATTTTGTGGTATATCTAAAGTCAACTAAAACTTTTTTTCAAAGGATTTATGGAAATCAAGTGTAGAATCTTTGTTACAAGATTGGAAATAGCCTAAGGAGAAAAGCTGGGATCCTGAAGACATAGGGGAGGGCCCAAACAATAACATAGGATGTGGTAAGTAGGTAGCGTATCTAGTGAAGAGCAGGTGAAAGGTGGTCTGCCTAAGCCAGGACTGATTGTACCTCCAGCCATTACCCTGTGAAGCAGTCCTGCTCCAGAGAACAGAAGGAACTCCTTGCAGCTCTCTCCTTTCACCATTACGAGTAGCCAGATTCTCAGAACCATCATAAAAAATGGCATTGCTTTGTTCCTCTTTCCCAGCTACTCTCTATGGGAAGAAGATGACACTTGGTCTTTGCTCAGATTAGTCGCTGTGTTGTTTCTGGTAGCTGGGGAAATGCCCTGAAAGTTGTTGCTATTGTTTGTATTGCTCTGGAGGCAGCACCATGGAAAGACGAGAAGAGAGTTTATTCCCCTGAACATATAAATAACGTGACTGTGTCCTATTATGAGAGTTTAGATCTAATAAAACCTAGGTAATTGCTGTCCATTGGTCTATGTGCCCTCAGACAAATTTATTTCTACTGGAAAACAGCAGCGACTTCATTCTAATGTCAAGAAAGAAATACAGCTTTGAGGAGGCAGTAGATGTAATAATTTTAAAATCCCTTGTGACATGGATTGGTGTATATTGGATTGTTCCTTCTCCTAATAGGGTCCCTTTTCTTGAACCTAGCAGCGAATTTGAATTTACTAGTAACAGTGTGACAACAGTACTTAGTTTCTGAATCATTTCTTGTGGAAAACTCTTAAACTGCAGCTGTAGTTGTAGCTCTAGCCAAAGTGTGTTAGTATTTAGAAGCATAGAGAGAATAGGAAGGTAAATACTTGACTTGTAAAAAGTCTGCTGGTTCTCTTGAGCTGTGAGGTGCAGGAAAACTAATAGCTACTGAGATTAAAACCAGCTTCCTCCTCCCAGCGACGGCTCCCACATCCACAGGGATGCTAGGGTGGCTTGATTTCCTTTCTGGGAGGATCTGCAAGGCAGGGTAGTAAATGATGACTTGCAGCAATTTTTATGGCCTATTGTACAAGAACAGTGTGCTGTGAATGTCCTTGGTTGTCATCAGCCATTGCAGAATGCTGTAAATCATCCTTATTTTACTTTATGAATTGTAAAAACTATCATACGTTTCATAGGTTTCTCAGGACAAGACAGTAAATTTCAAGTATTTTTCCATGAATTTATAGCAAAGTCTAGAAAATAGCTTCTTATGCAGCTGGAAAAAATAACTGTAGATATGAAGAGCAATTCATTGTCTTTAGTTTGCACGCACAACTCCCTCTGACATCAAGGGCAGTAGGTGGCCCATGGAGTAAGTATGAGTGGAAAATGGGAAGAAAGGTGTGCTAACAGAGGTTGACCACTGGAAGGGATGGAAGTATTTTCCAATGGCATTTTGCTCTTGGCTCATTGTTTACAGAAACAGCACAGAAAATGACAGCTGCCATCTTCTCTCTTAGTTAATATCATCTCTTGTTTTGCCGATGGTTTATCTTATACATTTCATAATAATGGTACATCAGTGCCTATTTGCAAGTAGAATTACTTGTTTGGCTATGCAAAGGAGAAATCTCCAAAGCAAATTTTATATGCTAAAGGGGTTGTTAAAAGAACAAGTGCATAAATCATCATCTTGCTTAAAATAGCTGCCAAATTCTTCTACGGACGTTCTTGATACATATCAAAAGAGCAAATCATTTCCACACAGAGAAGGTAAACGTTACTCTTATGGTTGTGCACATCTTCATTTAAAATTCATTAAGGTATTTCTCACGTGCTTGAGGGTGTAATCTGCCTACAATGGTGGAAGAAATAGCAAGTAAGACATGGTACCATGAGCATATTACAATATTGAAAATCTGTTTGCCTTCCATTCAAGTTCTGATCCTACATAATTGATAAAATTCCTGGCTAGAGTTCTGTGAAACTAGTATTTCTATATAGGACCAGATGCACTGTTACATGCTCATTGACATTAACATGTTCTCATCCCTGAAATGAAAATGAATCCTGTTTTTAGCCCTCTTTACATGAGCTCTTATGATCTCTCGTTCTTAAGTTTGTCACATTAAAATGCCTTTCTAGGAATCATCTGTTATTTCTGAGAGAGGCTGGACAAATGGGAATATTGGCTAAATATAATATTGTGTTCTACCTTGTTGTAGAGAGGGGAACAAAACGATTAAAGAAAGCAAATGTTAGTCTTATATTTTTTAGTAACTCAAATCATTTTTGTATTTATTTTCTCACACCTTTTGTCTCTTATAGGAGCCACTGAGCTTTACATTTCATGCACAGTCATGGAATATAATAGTATAATTTTCATGCAAGGACATCGTGTTGCCAGCTGAAAGTAGTTAGCAGTTTATATTACAAATACATCTTCTAATTTTCTTTCCTCTAATTACAAAGCATTCTGTAATGACATTGAACTATAATATCTGCATTCTATGAATGCTTACAAGAAAGAGGTTTGTTAGTAGTTCTCAAATGCTATCCAGATAGTCTGTAATATTAATGGAAAAGAGCCATAAACTTCACTGCATAGAACTACTGAACTTTGAGGGATCCTTCATTATGAAAATGCCAATTAAGAAAAATATACACGTCCAAAAATTTCCTAGGTTTTTAATAGTCTGATCTATCTCCAGTATCTTTTATTAGATAACTGTATTTAGCAGGGGAAGGCTGCAAGTCAACAACGCAGTTTAAAATAAGACCATGTTAGAACAGGGAAATCTTCAGACCTTTTTAGGTGCCTTTCTTCCACATGTATTTTACTCATCAGTGGAAATTATAATATTTTTTGTCTCAAAGTTTGTGTGCAGTTGAAAGCTTGTCTCCCCTTTCACCTGCAGACACGAAGGACACCCCAGCAAAAGGCACGCAGCTTTTTCTTTCTGAATGGAAGCTCTGTTCAAAGGTACAACTCAATTAGGGAAGATTAATCTATGAAAACAATGAGATCAGCAGATGTTAGGAGAGGAGAACCCAGAACCACATCCTCTGCTGAGGCTTCTAAAGGCACGCGGTTGCATTTTCAGATGGCTTTCAGTTACAGAGTAGTGGGGGCTGGGCTGGAGGAGAGGAAGTGTTCAGTAAAACACACGTTTTTTTTCTTTTCTTTAAAGTGCCCAAGTGCTAACGTAATTACAGAAGGGAACAATAAGATTCTTAATATGCAGTGGCAACATGGAAGGAAAAATGCAGAAGAGAACAGCAGCTGAGACAGTGTTTAATCAGGGTCCCTTACAAAGTCCCAGAAAAAGACACAAGAGGTCTGATGAGACACAGCTGCACTAATCCTTGTATTAAAAAAAAAATTTGGGAAGAAGGGGATATGTTAATGAAAGATTGATAATGCAAGACACAGTTGGCTGGAGAAGATTAATGTATTAAAACAACAACCACAACAAAGCATCCAGCAAATATGCTCTGATTGTGCAACCACATCCTGCCATGGATTTGTAAATGCAGCATTGCACAAGCCCACACAGCTCCCAGTAGGAATTTTTGTGGAAATTCAAGGATTCGAGATGCTTAGAGCTGGCCCGCCTGTGGTTACAGCAATCAGGCTGCTAGACTTGTCCTGCTCCTGGGATTGAATTTAATGCCTGTAGCACTGGAATATTTTTTTTTCCCCTGAAAAATCCAGTGTGGAGTGGGAAAACATTTTTGATAGAAAAGTAATAAAGGCCAGTATGTTCTGAAACTTTTTGACTGAAGCAACTAGGCTTTTTCTTACCAACAGAATCTCTTTTCTGGAGAACCCTTGCCTGGCTCTGCTTTACCCTAGATACTCTTCTTTGGGTCCTGTGTAATACCCTCTAAGCAGCTGAAATATTTAAGAAGATTCACATTCCTTCTCATACATAGTTTGGGATTTGTTTTCTTTTTTTTAAGGATACTGAGCAATGCAGGGACATATATAGTATACCACATACACGCTGAACTGTCCCGTTCTTCTGTCAAGTGTTTAAATAACTTGGATTAAGTCCCAGATTGAAGTGTGAGAGACGCTGTCGTGGCTCAAAATCTGCCCGACGCCTATAACTCTCCCCTTTGTGCTTCATGTGTTGCTGTTGGCACTGTGCCCCACACCTATTGCAGAGGTTCTTACTGAGCAATAGTCAAGGTCCTGCCCTGTGGTGAGTAAGAATTCCATAAATGTTGATTCAGCAGTCTGAGTGCGATGGATAACACTGCAGTGTTTCTTTACGGGGATCCTCAGATCCTCAGGGGTGTATACTTCTCTTGCCCCATCTGTCTAACCCCTGCATATGATGAGACATGAGGGCAGCCTGTGACCTATCTGCAAAGGCTGAGCAAGCTGCAACCTCACCAAAACAATCTAAACTCTTACTTTTTAAATTTTTGCGTGATATATCTTGCACATATTGAACACCTGCTTGCTTCTGCATTGCTGACCTTGTCCTATTTTGACTCTAATTTACAGCTTAATTTGCCTTTGACATCTTCCTTTTCCAACAACGTGTTTTCATTTGCTGAAGAGCCACTACCTTTTGGCAGCTTTTCATTTGGTCCATGGATTATTATAGTTTCCTCTAGTGTTTCCTTCATCTGCAGGACACAAATTACAGGCAATTGCAAATATCTGGATCCTTTTTAAGGAAGACTCATTAATGGAGTACTTATTCATCTAGTTTTCCAAATAAAACAGGCTTTTCAAAACCACATACATTTCAGGAGGCATTTTCCATGTTCATCAAGAAATAGCTTAATGGAAAACAGAGATGGATTTAGGCATTGGATTGATACACCATAACTGACCTAAGCTTTCCTGGCGAGCATCAGATAGTGACGTTTGTTTAAAGCATGCATCAAGGAAGCATGTGATATTGGCACTTGATGCGTTTCTAACACTCTTCCCCTTTCGAGAGCAGTTAGAAGCTGTCTAGAGAATTCTTGGCAAACTTTACTTGAAAGCTATCCATCTGGAGCAGCACTTTCCTAATTGATCATAATAAGAACCCCCTGATTAGCTTCTCAGGGACACACAAAAGGAGTATGCTATGGAATGCCTTGAAGCTAGACTGTGAGGATATTGCCTGGAGAGCATTAACCCTCCTTCCCAATTCTTTAATATATAGTGTCTAATCGCGAAATACATAGAATTCTTTGTACCTCTTCCAATTCAATTACTGTAAATGTAAAATTATTTTGTCGCTTTTCTAAATAACAGATTTATTTTATGCTTGTAAATTCACTTTGATGAGACATCAGAATGTTTAATTATGCTGTCTGTTGAGGGTTTTAATTTATCTTTTAAAAAGTTTAAAATATTTTCAGGTGTTCTGCTTTGAAATGCTAAGTGCTTAGAGCTCTGTGTTAGTAAAGTCCGTTCATGCTGCAGCCAATTACCAATTTCCAACATTAAGTATTAATTATAACTCTAGCTTGTTTCTAACTAGTGAAAATAATTTCCAGACTTCTGTGATGGATAGCACTGGTTTTGCCCAAAATGTCTTATGCTATCTCTACTGTGTTTATCTCTGTAGAGATGTATTGAAAATAGTCTTCCCTGCAAAGCTGACCTCCTCAAGAATTATTGTTTTAGAACACTCTCAGGGTATCTGTTTGTGTGGATTTTCTTAATTCTGTACATAAGTCTTTTCCTCTTATGAAGTGCTGGTTCTGCAGTTCACTTCTGTGCTGCTTTGTTTGTCAGCTGGAAAAATAATTCTAAAAGAATCGGGATGTTAATTACAATAATGATTACATTATTGCACTTGTGAAATTAAATTTTAATTTTGAATTAAAGAAGGTGGCACTGGATGCCTGCTAAATCTTTAGTGCAGAACCATGACAGGGATCTCTGGAGTTCTCTGGTCCAACATTTTCTGTCCCATCCACCAGGTCAGGCCAACCACAGCTGCTATCTAAACTTTGATTCTTAAACTTCCATGGATACACGTTCAACTTCTGAACAGTCTGTTCCAGAGATGATGTATATCGATGTCTTTCAGGACAGAGGATCTGGTGTCCGTTATGCAGCTGGTTTCCAGAATGAGAAGGCTGCTCACACTAACACTCAGAACTTACCATAGAATCATAGAATAACCAGGTTGGAAGACACCCACCAGATCATCGAGTCCAACCATTCCTTCTACATGAGGAAACCAACCAACATCTACATGAGGAAAAACCTGGGGAGCAATTGCAGAAAGAAATGTACTTTTCTAGGTCTGAGTTTCCTTCCTTTGAAGCTGAAGGTATCATTCCTGAAGTCCTGACTATGAGTGTAGTACAGAAACTGTAGAAGTCTGAGCATAAATATTTGATCACAAAATGAAATGCAAGAGCATGGATTTTTGGGACACACACTTCCTGCATATATTATTGTGGTAAGGCTGTTTTACAACAGTAAGTTTTTATTTCTGGTTTATCAGAAACCTGTTATGACGTTTGTATTTATAGTGATCTTAAATAAAGAGAAACTAATGGAGACTTTATGGGAATTCTTTCAGGACAATATGAAAATATAAATCCAGAGTGAGTTTCTCTGTGTGTGCTGATTAATCCAGTTTTCTGAATCTTCCAGAATTACAAGAACTTTCAAGGTCAGCCTGCTGATATAAATTGTATATGAATCTTTATGTAAACACAAATTTGTTGATCCCCAATTGTTACTTTAGAATAAGGAGGCCACGAGGAAAAAGAAGAGTTGGTCTTACGATGTGATATCCATTCTACCAACAAAGTCATCCAGACCTAAATGAAACCTCCTCTCTCCACTTTATTAATGAACGCAGCTACTTTTAATGGAGCTGTGTTGGACAACAGTGTTTAGAAAGCAATAAAAGCAACTAATGCTTCCATTATAATAATAGCTACATCAAAGGGACATACACACTCAGCAAAATGTCTCCTGTAGCGCATAAACATCACCACCACAGGAGAGGTTTATTGCTTTAGACATGCTCCCTTTGATGTATTTATCAGTTAAATGTATTAGTTCTGCTTCACAGTTGTGTGTAGAACTAGCACTAAGGAAGATGGTATTTTACATATGCTATACATAGCATCATAACCTTTGAATACCGGGATCAATAAATAAAATTAAGTCAAAATAGTTGCCCACAATTAGTCAACAGCACGGATGTTGACTATTCATGGCAGCACTGAAACTCCAGCTGCCTTCATGGGTCACTTTTATGTCAGCTAGAAGGAATACTAATTCTAACTACATCTGATTATGCAAAGATGTTTTTTATTATAGGAAATATTTTCTGTCATTAAGATGGCATGAATTAGGTCATGTCCTTAGATGAAAGAACGACGAACCCCTATTTGTATGTGAGTGTGTATTTACTTTGTCTGAAAGTTACTATTCCTTCATTGATTTTGATCCTGTGATTTAGATAATTATGTGGCATACTGATTATTGTGCATTAGATTCAGCTGAAATAAGTTCAGTTATGCTGTAGCTTATTAGCGTGTAGTATCCATTTCTGTGCATGTGTAATTGCAGATGTTGATGTCCTGCATTTACTTCAACTACTGAAAGAAAGGAATCTCTCGTCTGCCTGAAAATAACTGAGGCTGTTTGTACAGAAATAATATAAGTAGTATTCAAGTCATGTGCACATAAATCATCTAATGTGAAACTCTCCTCTTTTGTGGTTGATGCTCCTACCATTTTCTGAGCCTGTGCAATTTAGATGTAGGATGTGGCAGGCCACCTGCTCAATTAGCAGAATGCTTTCATCCTGCATTATATTTTTGCATCTCTTTTGCACTGTGTTTGGGGGTTTTTTTTGTTAGGTTGTTGGTTTTTTTCCTTTGATTACAGAAGCATGGAAGAATAGTGAGTGATAATTGTGTGTGTAATTTTGTCTTAATTTATATATTATAAGGAGATCCAAACTGCCTTGTTTAGTTCAAGATTCCTTAACATCAGGTATCTAATAAGAGATGTTAAAAGTACGTTTTGTTATATCTTCTCAGTAGATTGAACAAATATGTTATTAAAGTACCTAATTCATTGTTGTATTAGTTTTCTTGCAGAACAAAATGCACATTTTGATGTTTTGGGTCTTTTTTCCACCCAACACCTTGAAGATATCTGTACTATTTGAGTTAATAGATGGTTGAACTGTCTTTTCCAGAACAAGGAATACTAGTTGCTGTGTGATAAAACACATCAGCTATTGTGCATGGACTCAGCAGCAGAGATTGCTCCATATGCTGAAATGAACACCAGAAACTGAGCCTTGCGAGTGTGAGCACTTAGAGATACATAATAAGCAGTGACTTACAGATCTTTTATAAGAAAAGCCTCTGTGACCCCGTGAGGGAGTATCTAAAGTATCTCTAGCCTGTCTGTTGGATGGTGTTTACTCAGGAAAACATGTCAGTGCTGTTGGTATTATTGTGACAGGAACAATTAATAAGAAATGAACTGCTTGCATTATTGAAAAATATTTTTACATACTGAAATCTTGACTACTCTAAACTATGTTTCTCGAGCGAGGGTTTTGGAGATGTGGATAACTTGACACTTGTATCGTGTCATTCTTAACATGCAGCATGTAACCGTTTTAGCCAAGCAAACAAATGCTTATACAGGAATGCAAAGCACAGATTGCACAAGATATAAGAAATTCCTTAATTATACCCTTTTCAAATAGATTTTTTTCTATTTACCCATTTAGTTCATTTCTTTCATGTGCTAAGCTTTCAGTAATTACTAGTTAATACTGATAATTGATTGAGTGTGGCTATTAAAATGTTATATTGGTGATCTTTTATTTATAACTAATCAGAGACTTAATTATTTATTGGTTACATTTCACGTCACATTTAATGGGGTGATGTCTGGACATAGGACACTTCCATTAATTACACAGGATAATCTTGTTTAAAGGCAAATAGCTCTATCAGTCTGTTTCTTGTGAGCTATTATTCTAGTCATACATTAAATAAGAAATCAAGAGCAAAATTGTCTTCTGAGATCTCTGTGATTTTTGTAAAGGTGGGAAAAGAGACTTTTCAGTTATTTACCTGTCATTTTTTTAAGCCAACAAGGGTGATTGTTTGCAATCAAATGCTAGTTACTTTCACATTGATTTGGGTTTCCTTAATGACAAAATACATAACGTTGCATGTGTATCAGCAGTTAATTTCCATCACGTCTTTGAAAGAAAATCTGCTTGTATAGAAGGATAACCTTCTCATTCGCCTGCTGCTACTCTGTTCTGATGTTCCTTTCTAAATGCTGTCTCAGTCTTGTGCACCGAGTACACACAAGGATAGTGCTGGTTTGTTTGTACGCTTCTGGTAACTTTCAATTTCATGATGCTTTCCCTTTATATCTGAGTACTGTTTGTATTGGGGTACTGGCGTCTGCAAAGTTCACGGATCGTATCCAACTGGATGCTGTGAAAATGTGAGAAAATACTCAAGATAAGTTGCTCTGTAAAAAATATAGATTTATGACTTTTAATTTGATATCAGAATGAAAACAGCTTTCAAAATTTAAGATACCTCAAGAAATCCAGTTTTTGTTTGAACTGACCTGGGCTGAGGAAACTCATGATTTGGCTTTTTTTCCTTATGTCATCTTCACTGTACAGGACACCAAGCTGTACAAGATATACTTTTACACTTCTTTCCAACTCCTGTGACATGTTGATTAGATGACTTGTTGCATTATTTCAGTTAAATATGCTAGTGTTAGTGTGGCTGGATTTTGTCTTCCAGAAGATAAGTTTGCTTTTGATGTTCAGCTCATCTCTTTTTTTCAAGGCTCGTGTTTTTTAATACATGGCTGTTAAGTGCAACTGGTACCCTGGTCCTCCCGCTGGGAGGAACGGAGGGCTGGGCTCCTGATCATGATGTGTGAGCAGCCAGGGGAACAGCTGGGAGGTCCCCAGGGGATTTGTGGAGTCACAGAACTCCTGAAAAGGAAGATTTCTGGGGAAACACTGAAGCAGGCACAGTAACGTATCTTCCTCAATGTCTGAGGATGGTAAAATGGTAGGTGTAACTAGTCAGCTTCCCAAACCTGAGGAAGGTGCCTGCACAGGACTCTTGGCAGTGGTGCCGATAACAGAGTTTGCAGTGAGGCCTCAGGAAAGAAACCACAGCTCTGCGAGAGTAATAGGGAAGGGAGACGTCTCCTGGGAGAGCAGCATTTCTGATAGAGCCTTGGGAATTAAATGGGAGGAACCAGGAACTTGGAGTAAGTGCATTGAGAAAACGGATCTAAATGGAGGTTTCTATTTCAAAAGCTTGTTGTGGTGGGTCAGGACCTGTGCATATCATCCAGTTACCTGTAAAAAGCACCCTGTTACCTTGTTTTAATTGGAAAATGGCCCGAGCTTTGAATTCACATCACTCCTGGAAGTGAAATCTGATCCAGGTTAGTATCAGACTGTGCTAAAGCTGCCTAAAAGCTCAAAACTCATTTAGTGATTGCCTCCATGTTCTCCCAAAAATGTCATATCACTCAACTGTTATGTTTTTTTCCCAGGTGCTGGGGACTATAAAACATGCTAGATGTGTTTTCAGTAATGTGGAAAGTGCTTTTTTTTCACTTTTTTTTTCCCCCCAAGATTATACTGCAAAGGGAAAACATTGAAGTTGAAAAGAATTTTTAGTGGGAGTACATGAGTCTGCCAGAAATAGGATGAAGGAAAATAAAACAAAATGGATTTATAAACCATAAAAGCACTGTCAGGTTTTTAAAATGCTAGTACACTCTGCTGGCTTTAAAGCTGCACATGGCATTTTCTTAGTTCTTCCTGTTTCTGGTATTCTGTGTTCCTAGCAATGCCTTAAAACACGAGTGCTGGTAACCAGCCCCTACCACTGAAAGGGCTTTCCGCCCTGCTTTGGGTATAGAATAGAGTGGCTTAAACAGGTTTGTCTGGAGGAACTTGGCTTGTCTTGGTCATAAAAGAGACTAGCACTGCTGAGCCCCAGCTAAGTACACAGGAATAATTGCTGTTGCATGGACAGTATGGGACATTGGCTAAATCTGATTCTTGTGGACAGCTGGGGAAGGCTCTTTATGAGACAGAGAGCAGGGAGAGGATGAAGTGGAACAGTTTTACCCTGAAAGAGGGGAGATTTGGATGAGATTTTAGGGAGAAATGTTTTCCCGTGAGGGTGAGGAGGCCCTGGCCCAGGCTGCCCAGAGCAGGGGTGGCTGCCCCATCCCTGGAGGGGTTCAAGGCCAGGCTGGATGGGGCTGGGAGCCCCTGATACAGTGGGAGGTTTCTCTGCCGATGGCAGGGGTGGAACTGGATGGGCTTTAAGGTTCCTTCCAACTCAAACTATTCTATGATTCTATGTTCTTTAAGGTCCCTTCTGACACAAACCATTCAGTGATTCTAGATTTTCTTAGCTACTCAGCTCTGGAAGAGTTGGGGGATGAACAAACCCAGGACCTGAACTGCAAAATTTTATCAATAATAATGATAGTGATGATAGAGATGGGATGAAGCTGGTAAGATAACTTCCAAAGAACATAAAACCTGTCTGCTGGGTTGATTTGAAATGTTGTTCTCTGTCAGCAGGAAGGTCCATGACGGTGGCCTCCAATTGAGTTTCTTTATGCTTTCCATCCACAGAGGAATCATGGCTGGCTGTAGTCTGTGGTGCTGGCAGCTCCAGGCTAACCTCCTGGGAATGGGAATTAGAGTAAGTCAGAGCAGTTAATGCCATTGCAGTACAGGTTGAGTGTTTTAATACTATTTTTCAGGACTAAAATTTCGAGGGACACCCAGTTCCTTAGAGTGCGTCAGCATGTCTTACAGGGGCGATAGATCCACTGCTGATGCTGGTCACATTGCAGCTACCGTCACGTATCACGACACTCAAACATACTCCTGGATCCAGCCTTTGCCGAGCTACTATCGCTGTGCTGTGTTTACCCAGCTAATCCCACCGCGTGAACAGCACACGAAGGTGTTTTGAAGGCTTCTTGTGATAGATGGCTTTGTCTATTTTCTGAAGTAGAGCTGCTTCCTCCCAGCCCAGCCCAGCCCTGCAGATTCTTGGCTGGCAGGAGAAGTGGCAGCAGGGTGAGAGGACGTGAACAGCCACCCTGTGAGGCTTTCCCTGCACAGTTCCCTCTCTCGCACAGCCCGGCAGCAGCCACCTCGGCCTCTGTGTTTATACAGCCCTTGCCTGTATCTGCAGCACTTGAAGTTGTTAGGGGCTCATCTGCTATCAGATTTGATACAGTCAAGTCTCTCTGGAGGAGCTGGTTCAGAGGTGGATCATCTCCTCTTTTGTTTCCCTTCACTTTAGCGAGCAACTTTCTTCTCTTTATTTTGTAGTGTGACCTCTGCTTCCCCTGCATATTTTTATTTGGAAGCTCTCAATTCACCATGCTGGTGACACTTGAAGTGCTTAGCAACATATGGAAATTGAGAACAACCCTGAATTGCAACATTTTCTACCTTTCAGTGCCCTAAGGCTGCTGGAAGCCGCGTAGCTCATTGCTTCATCTGAATACAGGTAGCGTGAGCAAGGGTTAGAATTCAAATTGCTGATCAAAACCAATTGCTAGGGACAATGATGGATTCAAACTGGTTTAATAAATAACATTTTGTTGTTCTCTTTAGCAGGGCAACCAAGTCACCACATTAATCTTTGCAGGCTGGAGGAGGCAGCACCATTTATTAGAAGTGCAGCTCTGATGAGGGGTTTTGGGGGGTTCTGTTTTTTTTGGTTGGGTTTTTAAAAGGCAAACTAAATGCTTGTAACCCCAGTTGATACTAACACGGATTCCACTCAGCAGATGCACTGGTTTGCAGCAAGTGATATATTTCAGGCATTATAAGAGTCACTGTCTCTTGCAAAATCCTCTCGCTGCTCTCCAGATTGTCAGCAAGGTCTATGTCGTAGCTATTGCTACTAAATTTCTGCCTGGAGAAAAGGCTTTTCCATTTTATTGCACATTTAAATTTCAGAAGCTATGTGGAATTTACCCTTTCTTGATTTCTATTTTATTAGTTCATAGCATGGTACCTTACTAAGCCTGTCTTTGGGTTTTGGGTTGCTTATGTTTATGTTGTGCTTCATCCAGGGTGAGTTCTCCTGAGCAGCCACTTCATAAAAAAGCGGGAGGCTAATCACACCCTCATTAGCTTCAAAAAGAACTACAGATATTCTTTTTCTTGCCGCTCTGGCTGGAGATTTAGTTTAGCTCAAAGGAAGTGGAGCTGATGTTAATGAGAATGCATTGTCTTAATTTGCATATTAGATGAGATAAATATTGAGCTAATTTACACCTAAGATGGTTTTTATTACGATCTACATGTTCCACAGTTATATTCAATATATTTTACACATCAGCTGTATACAGTTCAGAGGAATCATGTCAAAATATATTATTTTGATGAGGAAAATGAAAGGGGGACTCATTCAGCTATTTATATTGGTTTGCGTTTGCTTTTGAATATCTTAATATTAGCTAAATATAAGTTGTACTCTCTTTGTATGCTGGTAACTGTGTATGAAAACATGAAGAGCTGTATAAGTGCATGCCTAAACCCATTCTGCAAGCCAGGAGTGTCTTTCACCTTAAATGCATCCTTGAAAGCTGTGGAGATGTTGGCTCACCTCAGCTGCTAAAAAGTATAAGAAATTTTGGAGATCATGTGGTGGATTGTACTTTTCTTTTGTATGGAAAGGATTGTAGGAGCAGAATGTGGGCCTGAAAATCAAACCACAAAAAAATGTAAGTGATTTGAAAATTATCCTTGAAAGATAATTCAGAGGAATGTTCAACATCTGAACCACCAGAACTGCACTTTATGGACTGCATGTCATGAGTCAGCATGGTAGGACATGTACTAAACCCTTTGCTTTTGAAAGACATAATATTAATGTAGATATACTTAAATTATTTCAATTAATATAGATGGTTTAAGAGAACCCAAAAGGTTTCCTTTATAAAAAGGCACAAAAGGTACTCTGGACATTTTAGAATTTCTGCTTCCTCTGTCTACTATCTCCACTCTATTTCCTCATTATAGATGTGAGAAGCATCTTTGCAAATCTTGCTAACATAACAGTTGTATTCCCTGATTATCTTCTGATTATAATCTTTTTTTCTTTTTTTTTATTTTTTTGGAGAAAGGGAATGTGGTTTTGTCTAACACAGAGGATTTCAATCAAACTTCGTCTCACAGTGTGTTCCAGAGACATAATCATATTGTAAAACTATGTTTTATGAGATGACTGAAATTTTCAGGTGTTTTGCAAAGTGCTGGACATACTGTTAAACTGTTTGACTTTTCCTCTTGTCCATTAAATGTTTGAAATACCATGTATGCTGTCAAAAGCCAAGCAAAACCCAAAAGTTGTATTCGGAAGTGTAGCGGACCTGGAAATTCTTTTCTATGTTTCATAGCAACAGTTCAGTCTGCTGTGGGAAACAGTCTTAGCACCAATTTCTGACTTAAAATAGTAAAAAAATTCACATAAATCTTCTTACAAATTGTATAGATCATCCTCACTGCATTTCCTCTTCTAGTGATACCCAAATCTGCTCATGGTATTCCAGCTGTGATCTTGCAAGTGCTGGGCAAGACCAACCCTGGGGTTATGTCTGTTCCTGCTATTTATGCTTCAAGAATAGCGTCACATTTTTGTTCACGTGCATCTGGTGATCCACCGTAGCCCTGTATTCTCTGTTGAAGCACTGCAAGGCAACTGCTTGTTCCTTGTTCTGTATTTGTGCAGTTAATTGTTGGTGCCAGAGGGTAGCATTTTGAACTTCTTGCTACTTACTTGTCTTACATGGACTGTTTCTCTCAATTTTTAGTATATTATCATGTAAGCATGTGTCACTGAGTCAGCCTGCCTACACGGAGTACTACACGGAGTAGTTGCTCTCTACAACTACCTGAAAGGAGGTTGTGGAGAAGAGGGAGCCTGGGCTCTTCTCCCAAGTGACAAGGGGACAGGACGAGAGGGAGTGGCCTTGAGCTCCACCAGGGGAGGTTCAGGCTGAACATTTGGAAAAAAAAATGTCGCAGAAAGGGTCTTCGGGCACTGGCAGAGGCTGCCCAGGGAGGGGACTGAGTCACCTTCCCGGGAGGAGTTTAAGGGATGGGTGGACAAGGCACTGAGGGACAGGGTTTAGTGATTGATGGGAATGGTCGGACTCAATGATCTGGTGGGTCTCTTCCAACCTGGTGATTTGATGATTCAACGCTGTTCTCATGATCAGCTGTGCAAAGGTAAACCTAATTGTTCCCAATTTCAGCTATTCTGAGGGCTACTTGTTCACTTGGGAAAAACATCTCTACAAAACCCCAGGCTTGATGAAACCTAGGTTTTCTGGAGGTCTTGTTCTGTAAAAAGGAACCAGTTTTATTGAGCAGTTAAAAGTTGTATTTTATCAGCAAGTTCATGGTGGTGGCACTTATGTATCACTGAGCGGTGTTTCTTGGAGATCTTAGGTCTGATAACAGATGCACCAGAAAAGTACTGGAATATTTATATATTCTTCTCTGGTTAGTACAAGTATAGCAAGCTACTCTTTAACTATGAACTCTAACATTTTACTGTAAAATGGAGAATTTATAAAACCATTTGCGTTTTGAACAAGTAGCTCTAAAGAAGACAAACTGTCTCATTTGTAATGTAAGTAGTGCTTCTTAATTTTAAAGCTGATGAGGCAGTGCTGGGGAAAACGTATTTTGAGTATTTGCCGTTGTTTGATTTTTTACACTGTGTATTTACATAAAGACCCTCTGAGCAATATAACAAAATCCTCATCAGAGATGACAGTTTAACTTTGAAATTAATGAAACTTTATGCTTGGTTCTCCCCACCCCACACTGAAGAATACTTCTCATTCTTTTGTCCCTGAAGAAAAGAAATAAGTCATCCATAACATTACTTAACTAAGCTTTAGGAGAGATGAAAATACAGTGCTGACAGATCTTGCAAAAATAAGTGATCTTCTTCCAGTTGAGGTGTACGAATACGTCTGCTGCCACATTGAGACTCCTCTGGACCCCTTGGTCCTCTCTCCAGGTACCATTTTCTACCCTTGCTCCACTTTACTGCTGAAGTAGTTACAATGTCCCCACAGTCTTCCTATCTAAGAGAAAAAGGAGAAGGTGCTTTGTACTTTCTCCCTTTACTACCACGTAGGCAGATAAAAATTAACCTGCCTGAACTCTGTAATAGCAGGAGCTGCCACTGTATACTTCTGCAAAGATTAATTTAAGGAGAGGCTTCTGTAGCCTTTACAGAAAGCAAAAAATATTCCCGAGTCTCAGCAAAATCTTTTAAAACCAATACATCTGCATTTGGGTAATTCAGAGGATAGTAAGTGAAATAAATCAGGTGTAAAGACTATAACGAGCATCATAAAAGATTCAGAGAGGAATTGAATTGGTCTGGATGAAAAGCAAACAAACATAAATCACCAGGCTTCAATTAACGTTGTGTCAGGTTTGTTTCTGGATTTTTTTCCCCCCTACTTAATAACGTTCACTGAAAAAAAAAGCATCAAGTTAAAAAGGGAATGGGGAATTTGCGTAGGCTACATCACAGATGTCACAGATGTCACAGACTGTCAGGGACAGCTGAGAGCCATGATAGAAAGTGTGTAATAGCTTTCTGTTGCTTTTATGTAGCTCCCTGTTCCCTAATGCACTTAACTTGCTGTTCTAGAGCAAAACTGGCCAGTGTTTTATATTCATGCTTGCATTCCTCCAGTTATGAGGTATCTTATTTCTACTAGTAGTAATCTAAAGTCTGTTTTGTTACTATAATATATTTGTATTATTCTTAGACTTTCAGGAGCAGTTCAAACTTAATTTTAATTTTTAAATGGAATAAAGTCCAGGTCTTATTGGCCAGATTGTGTGATGCTCTTGATTCCCTTTGCTCCATCACAGCAAATGAAAGAACAGTAATTTGAGTTTTATGGTTTTGAACTTTGCAATTATCATTGCAGTCACTTCACAGGAATTTGATAGAGTAGCCTCCTAAAATCTATTTGAATCGAAACAATTGATAAAATAGATTAAAAAAGAAAAAAAGTTATTTTTAGACTGGATTTTCACAGAGAGTGTTACGTCTTTATAGCTTTGACTGATGTGTTGCTTTACGGAATGATGTATGCCTACGTACTCTTTAAAAATAAAAAAGAGAATAGCCTTTGAATTTGAGAAAATCTGCTTGTGAAAATAAAAGTTATTGAATATGAAAAGGATACCACAAGACTCAGAGTGGTGGCAGGTTATAAAGGGAAATGGTCATTGAGTAAGGCTCATTTTAAACACTCGTATTAAAATTTAAAGGAATTAAATGATTATATATTAATTATCCACATAAATTGAAAACACGAGCTAAGAATGTAGAAAATGGCAGTGGACTAGTGATGCTTTTGCTCTCCATCTCCAGCAAAGCTTTAAAAAACTTCTGTAGTTTCTAATTTAAAAGTCAAGTCCTAAAAGATTAAAGGAAGTCTCGGCAATGCAGACCAAAATGTTTCCACATAATTTTCTCTAAGAAGACCAGCTTGACCTTGTGAAGAAAAATGAATCCTAGCCATTTAGCATGCACCTACATAGCAGCTTGGTTTGTTTATTGCCCATTTCCTGCAGAGATTTATAATTTCAATGTTTACACTGAACTTTTAATTAAGGTGTCTTTGATTCTCTTGATTTCCGTTTATCCAAGATGTCTATGTCTTTGTGCCTCGTGAACCGTGCCTGTTACAGAAATAGTTCTTACGCTTTGTCACTGCTCTCTTGAAACTTAATATTTTCAGTTTTGTTTCTTACTTTATAAATATCTCAGTGCCTGAAGCAGCAGATGGGGAAAAAAATGGCACAGTAATCTGTCTCAAAGTTCTTGCATTCCTGTGTCTCTTTCACATTTTAAAAATTCAGAGATAAAATTTTCCCCCCTCAGCCACAAGAAACAGAAGAAAAACCTGTCCTCCTTTATTAACCTCTCAACTTTAAATAAAGGATAACATCCTGGGAAACACAAGGAAACAAATATGTGCATCTCTCTCTCTCTGACCCATGTTTTAACAGAGAATGTGATAGCAGGTATAGGGGTTTGATTCTAAAGAGGTGTTCGTGAGATAGCGCTTTATCATTTGGAGAAACTGAATCCTGAGATTCATTTTCTCCTAGCTGTAATCAGGCATGGGTGTGCTTTGACAAGAGAGAGGCAGAGAAAAATGACAGAAGAAAACAAACCAAGCACTATACTGGGTTATAAGGAAGAAGGATGATAGAACTTGGGCAGGAAAGTGAAAGGTTTGGTACTAATGTGTATGAAAATACCGATATTGCCATAAATGATGTAAAAGCAGAAGGTGGAAAGTTAATATGTTATGTCTGGTGGACCGGTTGGCTAATGCTGGTAAAGAACAAGAAACTGGAGATAAAGGAGAGGAGTATAAAAAGCAATGAAAAATAGTTTAGGCTAGATAGATCTGATCTCTTAGATAAGGTAGCAGCTTTCTAGATGTAAACCTCTGGTCTGCTTATTTGTGGGGAACTGGTTTGGTATGAGCAGTGGGAAAATGTTAGGAAAATGTTATTTAAGCTGACAAGTTCTGAAATAGTGACCTGGTAAGGAAATGGCTGAGAGGGTGAGTCAGAGAGGACCCTGCATAAAAGCAAGGTAGTCACAGAGTTCTTGAAATACATGGTTTGAAATCACGTATCTTCTTGAATGGTGTCAGTACCAATGTGGGAACATGGCGAAGAAATTTGCTGATGATAAAGTTGAAATCATCAACATAGCAGGGAACTGGAGCATTGCCTAGGAGGAATGGGTTGTCTGGAGAGTAACAGGATTACTGGGAACAAATTAATGATATGTAGTGCAGGGTTGGGCTTTTCTTTCTTTTAACAAAAGAATTTCTTCTTTGTGTGGGAGTGCTCCAGGGGAAGTGATGGAGATGAAACAGCTGGGTGTGTTTGCCGGTTGCAGAGTGGCTGCAACCACAGAGCTGTGGCCAGACAGGGTGGAATGTGAATCTTCTGTTGCACTGAGGGAAGTGTCTCCAGGAGAGAGATCTGATACTATTGTAAAAGGGACTGATGAAATGTTATTTGGAATGGTATATAAGATGGTATGTTTCCTATTCTTTTCAGAAGGTACTTTGATCTAGGAGAAGGAGTGCCTATTTTAAAGAGGAAACAACCCACACAAGAGTTTTCAGTGAGACAAAGCATTGGTTTTTGGCCTTTGTATCATGCAGCACAGCCAGCTGCGATTGCAGGTGGACAGACCTATGAGTTAAGAATTAGGAGGTTCTGAGGTGAGGATGAATTCCGGGCAGCATTCTGCAGAGAGGTTTCAGCTCGTGGGGCAGGGTGCTCTGTACAAGCAAACTGGCTGCTCTGCCCTTTGTGGGGTTTGCCTGTGACCCTGGGGCGCGTGTTTTCACATGCTGAAATCAAACTAAACATATGGCATAAATAAAAGAGCTACAGTACCAAATATTACAGTTACATTATGTCATTCAGAAATGAAAGCAGGGTTATTTCCGTCTTCTAAGGAGATGCATTGTGTCTGGTTACTCAATCCCTGCAAATCTCGTAGGGAGGTAAGTTCACAAACTCCGCCGTGTGCTGTATGGCTCAGGCAGGGATCGGAGCTGAAAGGCTTGCTAGGCTGGTGCCATTCTCCAGAACTTCCATGTTCCAAAAAGGATCAAAGTTAATTGACTTACCTGACAACTGACTGCAGCTGTGAATTTAAATGGGTTCTCTGGTGGGCTGTTTTTCTCTTTTCTTATCATGGAAGAATTGATATTTTTGTTATAGATGCTGACTTCCTTAATCGGCACCGAATTTGTGATGCTGGATGTTACAACTAAGAAAAGATGTTTAGAGGAAGGAAATATATTGAAAAGAGTCAGTGTGCATATTGAAAGCGATTGAAGGAAAGTTTTATTCATTAAGAAAATACTCCTTTTGTCTGTTGGGCTTCCTAAGCTTTAAGAGCTTTTATCTAGATTTCCAGTTTTTATTATTATTATTATCATTATAAACAATTCCTGTGTCCTGTATTGAAACTCAAAGATTCTTGCCATAGGCCAGTTCTGGTTATAAAACATACTTGGTTTTATGTGCTCCCAAATGCCTTGCGCTGTGGCTTTTCTGATGCAGTAAAGTGGGAGAGTAGCCTAGGGATTTACTCATCATGTTTAATGTCAAGAGAAGTATTTCCTTTAGGCCTCCTGTCACTGTCAGCAACAAAGCAGCGAGTAGGAAGCTCTGTAGCTTCTCTCCTCTCTGTGACATCTGCAGCATTCTAAACCCCTCAATTCCCAGTCATGAATGAACTATAAAAACAATGTGTCAGAAATGAAAATTGTTCCATCATAATTTTTCACCGTTCTTTTTGACAAAAGCCAAACAAGTCTCATGAATACACATTTTCTATGACCTTATACATTATGTATCAGGCTATAGTAGGAGTGTTGGGAATTATGTGTCCCTAGTAAGCGCCTTTGAAAATGCATAGTTGGTAAACAAACCGAGCCCTAGGAGTAGTATGGACATTTTTACATATTATATTATCAGCTGCTTTGTGAGCAAGGGCAGACACACCACTTCAGCACTCTACTTTCTGATAAATCTTCCAATAAATCTTTCTGCAATCGCAGCCCAGAAGGCCAACCATATCCTGGGTTACATCAAAAGCAGCGTGGCCAGCAGGGCAGGGGAGGTGGTTCTGCCCCTCTGTTCTTCTCATATGAGACCTCAACTGGAGTATTGTGTCCAGTTCTGGAATCCTCAACTTAAGAAGGAGATGGAGCTGTTGGAACGGGTCCAGAGGAGGCTAGAAGAATGATCCAAGGGCTGGAGTGATAGTGTAGTAGTGTAGTTGTAGTGATAGTGGCAGTGGGTATAAACTGGAGAGGGGCAGATTTAGACTAGACGTAAGGAAGAATTTCATCATGATGAGAGTGGTGAGGGCCTGGCCCAGGTTTCCCAGGGAAGATGTGGTTGCCCCATCCCTGGAGGTGTTCAAGGCCAGGTGAGCTGGCACTTGGAGCCCCTGATCTAGTGGGAGGTGTCCCTGCCCATGGCAGGGGGGTTGGAACTAGATGATCTTTAAGGTCCATTCCAACTCAAACTATTCTATGATTCTATGATGTAACAATATGAAATACAGTACTTAATATCTTCCAAATATGATCTATAATTTCATGCTACCCAAAACTATTCTAAGCTGTCTGAACAAATTACCACCAGAGACAGTATCACCAAATGTAGCTAGAAATGTGATAAGAACTAGCGTTAGGCTCTGTTAAATATGGTTGGTTGGTTGTGATATCACATGTTATTTTTCAAATGGCAGGAATCTGAACCTGGATTAATAGCATTTTACTGTCTTACTGTAACAAGTTGAGCCATAATGTTTTTAAACCTGTGTATTGATCAACATGTAAAGGTGTTAGACGTTTCTTGGAAAGAATTATTATTAATTTTTTGTTCATAGCTTAAGTTCTGTTTGAAAACATTTAACAGAGATACCAACAAGATGATTGATTCCCAAAGAGGAGAAGATGGGCAAGTACACGATGTGGCTCTAGGCTTTGCAGTGCTGTGCTTCCTTTCAAGGGGGTGTAAAAATCCAGGGCAAGGATCAGTTGGAGGAAGTTGGAGGAAATTCCTCATCCTTGTTAGTCAATGAAGATTTATGGTGTTTGCCTCTGTAATAATGTCCTGGTTGGTGCTGCTTGACTAATGCAGATATAAGCCAGCTGAGTTCTCAGTTTAATTGAAATGATAAGGCCGTTTGCAACTGCTTTTAGGTGTCACTGATAATTTACTCATGTGATTATGATTTGACTTTTCCCCGGCTGCTCCTACCCCAGTGGGAACTAAGAACATTAGAGGAGTGAAAGTATAAATTAGCTGCAGACAAACAACATATGTTTATATCTGCTCTATAGTGAGACAAGTATTTTCGGTGAAACCTCATCCAACTTGTTGATCTGTGTTTGGCTAAAGAAAATACTTGAACTGTTTAAATCAGGAGCTACTTTTGCCTGTGCAGCTGTTTGGTATGAACTGTAATGTGGCTGTAAAATGTCTTGGAGTCCCAAGGCACTTCCATAACCACTAATAACAGTTCATGAAATATAAGTACAGTACTTCAAATAAAAAAAATCATTACTCAGATTAGTATGGATAGAGCTTCTTGGTTTAAGGAGTGCTGCCCAAGGTAGAAGAGTGATAAAAGAGTTTGTCCCCATGTAGCTGAACAATTATGCCTAACAGTGAGCTGGCCTCTCACAGCAAATGCTGTCAGCTTTAAATATGATGCAAGAGCTGTATTTTTTTGCCTTCAAATTCACATGGCTTTAAAGCAGAAATGTAACCTGTGCACCAAAAAAAAAGCAGAGCCAGGATCAATGTCTGCCTTTGTTACTTCAGAGACAGTACTGCCGATTTCTAAAGAGTTGCTCTGCTGACTGTTCAATGCCAAAGCTATCAAAAACAGCTGGAAAAACTCAAAGAATGACTATTTAACTCGTCTTAGCAGTAGATATTTCAGAGATGAGGAAGGGTGGTAGGGGAGGCTACAGAGATTTAACTAAAGGGTGTGAAAAGGATAGAAGTGCTGTCTACTCCAACAACTCTGGGAGGTGGCAGGAGCAGAACCAACTCTTATTTATCATTGGCAAAGGTATTTGGCTTGCCACTGCAGATTTTCTTATTCTGGCAAAGCATGCATCTGTCAGATATAGAAAGTTCATTCCTTTATACTCGAAGGATAAGGAAACAAGAAGTGCAGCAAGTTCACCTTCCCTGGGCAAACTACAATAAGCAATAAATAGGGCATCTGAGTACAGTCATATTCATTCACTCGCCCACAGGTACAGGTACTACTGATAAAAATGATTGCAGAAGACAAGAGGATCTGAGCCTCTGTCAAGCAAAGCCTTTGGTTGATTTATGTGGAAGGAGTAGCAGTGTCATAGCAGGGCATAATTTTGTACTGAAAGAATGTGAAAATTGGACAGTTTTCAAGGCCTTGCAGTGACCCAAGGCAGAGAAGTTTACAAGTATAAGGGAGACCACAGACCCATGCATGTGCCAACCTGAGATTAAAAGCGTAGGGTTTTATAAACTTTGTTAAGGGAGTCTGTTAGTGCCCGGTGCCATCACTTGCGTTTTCTAAACGTAGGGATCAGTTTTGTTTTTAGAACGTTGGCATTTATTGTTCATGTATATGTGGTTTGAATCAAAACAGGTTGAAGGGGTTTTAATTAATACGACTATGCCTCCTGCAGAATGAAAAATCACTGAGTACTGAAATATGCCTCACAAAAGGAGCCTACTGCCTCGGGGTATGGCGTAGCTTCATTCCTTAAAACTGCAGGTTTAGAGGTCAGAAAACCAGTAACTTTAGTTGTCAGTAATAGTAACAATAACTTCAGCAACTCTCATTAACTCATTGAGTAAGTATATTGGGATACAGTAGCTTATATCAGTACCAGAAGTTAATATTTATATGAATTACCATTTTACAATATTTCAGGTTGAATGATTACTTTATATGTGAAGCACAAAGGAAAGCTGCAGCATCTCGATTTCCTTTATACAATTCTATGTATTATTCCTTTTATTATAAATAATGACTTAAAAATACAGTTTTTAAACTGCCTTAAAATTATTTAAACAAGTAATTTTCTTCTTACAACTCTTCATCGTTCTATTTACAAGGACACTGAATGGAATTTCAGTCCTTAAATTTAACTGTTTCTGAGAAAGACACGCTGCATTTTATGCAAACTTGGCTTCTGTATTTATCAAGTGGTTATGTGTTAGAGATCTCAAAAAATTGCTTCTTGCTGTTTTATTTCAATAAGCTTTCAAAATGCGGAGAAAGCTGTCACATTTATGGCTCCGTTTTGTAGGAAATTGCTGGTTTCATTAACAGGCTACTGAAGTCAACCATTTTATTTAAAGCTGTAAGACTGACTTTATGATGGCAACAAGAATTTAATCACTTCTCGGTTAAGCTTGAATGGCAAAAAAGATTTTGAATGTATGTACACACTGTCCAGTGCATAAGCATCTGTTGGGTTTTTTTGTGGGTTTTTCATGTTTTTACATACTTTCATCTTGATTGCAGTAAAGCAAAGCAAAAGCAAGTAATTCAAGATATGAACTAGTCTTTCCCATAATATGTATTTGCATTTGTCTTGAAGAAATTCCTAATCATGTAGGAATATACATGCAAATATATAAATGGTTCTTACTACAGTTAGAGATATTTATTTTTTTTAGGTCCCAAAATCTTCCTTTCTGAATTCATAGCAGCTGCTGTAGTCAGTGTTGTTGCGGTTTTCCTGATTACTCTTGCTCTGTACCTTCTTGCTGGTTCTGTGAAGAGTACTATTTGCTTACACCAGAATTCAGACTCTTGAGGCAAACCTGAACTGTGTGGGAGATGTAGCAGGGTGATCGGTAAAGTCCTCGAGGTCAAGAGAAAGAATGAGGGAGAGGGCCTGAAGGAAGCAAGTACAAGTGAGCCCACTGACTTAGGCACCCTTGGAAGTGCTGTTGTCCACTCCAAAAGCCCCTGTGGTCTTAGAGCTGGGTGTGAGGTGGTATAGATGACAAGAGGAGTGGACGTTTTGTGAGAAAAATGAGAGCCAGGTAAAAAAGGTGTGATCATTTCTCTATTTGTGACCAAAGATACCAACAATTAAGAACAGATCTGCCTTTGCATGATGGTCCCAGCAAGTTCACATAAAAGTGATGTAGATACAAGCTATTCGACTGTTATAAGGTTAGGGAAAAATCACTTCCAAAAAAGAGAAAAAGGTTGGTTGGGGTGTTGCTTCTTGATATAATCTAAACAACTGTTCCATCACTATTTATGTCTGAACCTGTTTTATTTTAGCATAAGTGTAAAATTCTCCCTATAGAAATAACCAGACATTTGCACAGAGTGACTAAATATTTTTGGTTGCTTGTTTCTCCAGCAAAGTAAGTTGCCATCTTTTGTAATTTTGTGATGTACAGCATAGAGATGTTCTGTGTCTCCTTTCTGCTTGTGTTTTGGAAACTAAGTTGAGTTGGTAGCAGCTTGGCGCTGAGTGAGTGGATATGAATTATTAAAAAAACCTTCTTCCCATAAAGGAACTGAAGCTGCGTTCCCAGTGCCCCTACACACTAGGAAGTATAAACTTTATCTTCAACACCCTTTTTCATCTGCTCTCAATTCAGGTTAAAATGTTGGTGTGTTTGAAGGGAGTTGATGTGCTGATGTGACAGCTGTCGCTTGTGCGAGACATGCTACCTGTACTGAAATACAGATTTCTGTTACTCATTATGTGAGATGAGGCTCCCATATTTCTGCCTAGGATTGCCAGAAAACCAGCATCCATCATCTAAGACTGACAGTTTTGGAGTTACACCTCATCTGTATAGTCTAGTACTTTCTGGATATGCCATTCTTACTCCTCTGAAGAGATTCAGGGTGGGGAGGGTGGGTTATTTCTCACTGGGGAATCCCAGACAAGTGGCTAAAGTCCTGACATCCTGGTAGGACAAACATTCTAGCTAGGTAAGATCATCTGTCTTAGATGCATGTTGGTCTGCTATCGAAGCTACAAGTAGACAGCTCTTTATCATAAAATCATAGAATCACCAGGTTAGAAAAGACCCAGAGGATCATCGAGTCCAACCATTCCTATCAGTCACTAACCCATGTCCCTCAGCGCCTCATCCACCTGTCCCTTAAGCCCTTCCAGGGAAGGTGACTCAACCCCCTCCCTGGGTAGCCTGTTCCAGTGCCCACTGACCCTTTCCATGAAATTTTTTTTCCTAACGTTCAGCCTAAACCTCCCCTGGTGGAGCTTGAGGCCATTCCCTCTCGTCCTGTCCCCTGTCCCTTGGGAGAAGAGCCCAGCTCCCTCCTCTCCACAACTCCCTTTAAGGTCTTTGTAGAGAGCAATGAGGTCTCCCCTCAGTCTCCTCTGTACTAGCTACGTCACTGGGCATAACTAATGAAAAAACAAGATATTGAAATGCCTGATTATTAGACAGATTTATCGGTAGTGCATATGATGAAGCAATAAAGTAAGATATAAGATTGCTCACTGAATGCTGCGCACAGAGAATTCATAGTTATAATTTATCTCTGTTACTATTAGCTGATCTAGATGATAGATCGTAGAGTAGGTACCAGTGAAGTGTTGCAATACAAATCTGCCACATTAATTGCAGCTCTTATCTAGACACCTTAGCATTCGGAACACACATTTAGTAACTGCTGAAGCAACTGTGTCTGAGAAGCAAATCTGTGTCTACAGATCATGTAGAGTAGCTAATGATCAGCTTAATTAACCCCCCAAAACTTTGTGCATGACTAATATTCAGGCAAGCTTCTGAAACTAGGTAGGAACCTATTAAAAGCAGGATATAGAGGAACTTTAATCAGTTTACTCATCAGTAGGTATTCATGAAGATGTTAAAGTGTGTTGCTTTGAATACTTGCAGTGGTGTTTGCCAATGGCAAGACTCATTTTTCTAAAGTTAAGTTGTGGGGAACACAAATGTCATAAAGGAATAAAAAATCACCAAAAAAAGGTCAGTGCCGACTTGACTTAAATTTGATACCAAAACAAGGTAAAACAATTGCCATCATTTTTCTTTACTGCTCTGCAAGTAAGTAAATTTATCAGGAGAGTACAGTTTTTTTCTTAGTGAAGGTAAAATTTGTTGTATCACTTCAGGCACATTCCTGCTGCTCGCTTTGTAAAAAATTCTATTTAGGAGTTCAGCACCTTGGATTCCTTGATTTTCTTTGAAGATACAATTGTCGTATCCAGACTGTCCGCTCTCAAAGTCAATGCAGATTATTTTCCATTGAACTGAAGTGATATTCTATAACTTTAAAATGAATAAACTGATAGTGTTTTCTTGGAGAACAAGAGTGCTTGTGCATTCTGGTCATGATAATGTGGAACATAAATTACAGAACAGACCCTCCACGCCATCCCAATTTATATTACTAATATTACTAATTAGAATTGTGATGACTTTTTCTTGCAAGAGATCATGAAAAGAACAGAAAGTGCGAGCAATGAATAAATAGTGTAATGAAGACAGGAAATGGTACAAAATGAATCCATTCTCACTGTACTTTTAACATTGTGATCTTTGCAAGAGATTTTAAACTGCTCTTCTTAACATGCCAAACTTCTGCTGCAGGAGTCCAGTGTACTTGGCAGTACAGTCGCGGCATTGGAGTAGCTTTATTTCTGGTTTTCTCACAGGAAAGAGTAAAAATTGAATGAGATAAATATACTGGAAACAAACAGGATAAACGATATGTGAGTATTTTTTTTCGTTTTATATACTTTTTAAGATTAGGGGCTGATAATTTGTATACTGTAAAAATATTGAAGTTGTGTACATGTATACATTTCAAATATATCATTATATCTCAATGTAATCATTCCTTTGTTCTATGTTTTAATACCTATTGCATTGATACTAAAATCTCAGCTCCCATTATTTCCTTGATGAAATGAGGAATTGATACTGAGTTTCTCCCTCTTACCTTTGTTATGGGGGTGAACGGCATTGTCTTACTCCTGGATGAGTCCCCTCCTGTGATGCTCCTCTCTTTGGCTGGTGCAGAAGGGAATGACCAACTACTACTGGCCCCACAGTCTGAGCCAATCAGCACGTTTGGGGTGACAGATCCAGGGGTGCTGCCCTTCCTTTAACTTCCTCCTTTAGTAAGGAGAAGGCTTGCTGAACTTTGCCTGCCTGCCTCTTGGGGATCTCGAACACAGTGACTGAGTGCTCTGCGGTGTGTGTTTGGGAGCAGTTGTGTAGTGCCAGACATGGAGAAGATATGACTATTTAGAATCATAGAATCACCAGGTTGGAAAAGACCCACTGGGTCATCGAGTCCAACCATTCCTATCAAAATGGATATTTAGATCCAAATTCAGAGCAGGTAGAGAGTGTACTTTATACTTTGCTAACTTAAATCTATTTCCTTATAAAGGACAGTGTTAGGGGCATACAGACAGACTGCCTCTGGACTCCAGGCTGGTTTATTAGTTTTTACCAGATATGCTTTATTTCTCCTCTCTCTCCTATCAGAAAATAGGGTTTTTTGTCATCTTATGCTGGGTTTTGGGTTTTTTAAATTTTTTTTTCACCTGCTGAATTTAATGACAGGTTGTCAGTTAAACTGCTGTTTGATTGTAAGCAATAAAATCATGCATAAGCTGCCCTTGGTACGTTCATCTAATTTAACTAGTGAAAATATCTGTCATTAGGATCCTCTTAAACAGCTACTGTCTTGTCAGATTGCTCACAAGTGATCTAACTGTACATTTTCCATCTTCATCCATTTAGTAACATTATTTGAGGTAGCAAAATATACTGGTCTCTTTAGTGCCAATACACTCTGAAGCATGGTTGCTGGTCATACTCTCATATCTGAAAACTTTAGTGAAAAGATATGCCGGTAGAGACAATTAGATCTGTTTTAGGTAGAGATGTTTAATTTCCATCTGTTTAATGAAAGCAGAATTGTGCCCACCAGCAGAAGAAAACTCAGTATTTTATTTCAAAATATTTGCTTCTAGATAAATTTTGCTATAAAAAGATTTCCCTATTGTCTGTTCCTCTGACTGCATTGACATATCTTTACTCATGTGACCATATAGGAGGTATTTCATTAAATAAACTGTATCTGGGAAAATGCCAGATACAATCATCTGAACACACACCTTGGCAGAGTTCTCTCCAAGCCTTCCCTTGGCTCAAGCCACGTGATGTCAATATTCCCTAGCAGTGCTGTTGGCAGACAGGTTTTATTAAATTAGCCATGTTACAACATTAATATTCTTTGATTGCATTGTGTTGGCTCAAGGATTAGAACCCGTAAAACATCGATCAGTAGGTACGAAGGTAGATTTTAATTTTAATGCAACACGGTAGGTGATAACATCCTCTCGCGAAAGCCAAAATTAAATGTTCGTTATATGCTGTATGGCTGTACTTGAAGTGGACTCTTACGAGTTTATTGAAAACTATTTTATGTGATCCCAGGAGGGTCCTTTTGGTGCTGATGAAATGCTAAGGTTAAAAACCTAGTTCTGTGGTGAAGATGAATGGAAAATCTTTAGACTTGTGTTCCTGAAAGACTGCTACTGTCACAATTGTTCTAGCCAGTACATATTCATTGTTTATTATTCTGAAGTTTACCAGTCTGGTAGAAGAAAAGTCATAGTAATCTTTCCTAAGAATGATACTTGCTTCCTTCACGAGTGCCACTGGATTTTCTGCTGACTCTCGGTAGGCTGTTCTTAAAGCTCGTTTGGAGTTAACAATAGGAAGTGCTGGCTGCTTCATGGTCAAGCGTGTTATTTTTAAAACTTCTGACGCTACTGTAATCCGAAGGTGGTGATGTTGTGATGTTTGGGGTTTTTTTGTTGTTGCGAGTTAGTTAAAAGAGCTATAGAACCTATAAGGGTAGGCCTGACAGGAGCTGAAAATGGGTGGTCACTGGGAAAAATAAGGAGGGTGGAACCCCAACCCAACCCAAATAAAGTAACAGTGCTGAATTCCACTGTGAAAAATGGCATGTTTTCCTAACAAATCTAAGGACAATATGAAGAAATATTTCTTCTTATATTTCCATGTACTTTAAACTTTTCTACTAGCTTTTAAACTGGTTCTTTATTCCTAGTGAACATCCTTAAACTGTCTTTATCAATGACTGTCATTTCCATTTTTAAGTTAGCTATAACAACTACAATTTCAACTTCTCTTGTTAAAAACTTCTGAAGGCTCTGCTAAAATCCTAGTAGTTTTTTTCCTGCCTGACGTGGGCTGGTTTCAAAGAGTTACAGAAAGACCTTATGAGTTCCTCAGTGGCTCTGATTTCAAATAGCACACAAAATTAAATGCAGCTAACCACAATGTGATTAACAAGAGTAAAACCTTCCTATGTGAAGGGATGAGTGAGTACTATTGAACAATATAACCTGGTTACAAGGTAGTTCTAGGAAAACTCAGGCCAGAAAATTAAAGTTCAAGAAAAGTTTTAGCTCCATTTACACTAATTAATAAACAGGGAATCATATCTTAGATATTAAGAAAGGAAGAGAGAACAGAACAGAGGAGCCTCGTGATCCAACTGGATAAATCTGTGATGCATCTGCATCTTTAATACTGTGTGTGGTTCTCACATCAAAAATGATATTACAGGATTGGAAAAGGGTCAGGGAAGGGCACCAGGGATGATCAAAAGCATGAGTTGGCTTAAGGACTGTGAACAATTAATTTGGCTGGTGCTCTTCATCCTAGAGGGGAGATGACTGGGAGCTGAAGCAGCAAATAAGAATGTATCTCATGGATCACACCATACAGAAATTGATTGTTCAGTGTTTTTTATGAGCAGGAAACAGGAAAAATACAAGTAAGAAAAACATCAGAGCAAACAAGCAACTTGTTCACACCATGTGTAATTAAGCTGTGCAGAGCTTCTAACCACAGGGTGTCCTGGATGCTGAAAACTTACTCTGGTTCAAGACAAGCTCATGGTAGATAAAGCTATTGTGACTTACAGACAAAACACCTTTTATTTTCCAGGGAGTCCCTGAAATACAAATTGTTGGATACTGGGGTGTCAGAAGGTTCTTGTTGTTTACCTATACATGTATTTGAGTTTTTTTTTCTTGCTGATGATACAAACAGGTTAATGGACATGATGAACCTTTAATTTGAGTCTATGCGTGTGTTCTTATATCCTGTATGCTTCAAGATTTGACTTTTACACTAGTGAGTAATTTAGGAATTAGATATGAAATTAGGTATTAAATAAGGTATTAAACCCCTTTCTATTTTGAATTTATGTACCCAAAGCAATTACACACTTTTTTTTTTTCTTGTACGTGTCTATCACTGTTGTTTCTGTTAAGTCTTGGCATCATATTGTCCCTGCTTTTCTTTGTGATATAAACACAAAGAAACTGTATTTTCCCTTCTTTTAGTACTGCTGAAGGAGTGTGATGTCATCAGAATGGGCTTCCAACCATAAAAACTGGTGTCGGGACGCCTCTTTATAGCATCTTAAAAAATAGTCAGTTCAAGTATAACTTGGATTTCCTTTTTTACTCTAATATAGATTTGAGGTTTTTGTTGCCTGTAATCAGGCTCAGCATTCAAACAACTGATGGACCATTTATCTTAAAATTAATTATGTCTTGGTTATGTACCTGAGACCCAGAAAGAAATAGGATAAAAAATGTTTAATGAAATGTACTTGTAAACCTAATGGCATCTTTTGGGGTTTAGGCAGCACAATGGAAAATAATTCAAAATGAAACTTATGTCTCGCATGCACCATCAGAAGAATAACAAGCTGGTATTTGTAATAATGGTGAAAAAGATCCAGTGTTGGGGAGTTTTGCTTACTGGTACCTCTGACCAACATTAGCATGTGCTAGTGCAGACAGTGCTAGGGGCAGAAGTGGGCTGACTAAAGTGCTTCCTTGGGATGCAGATCCCTGCTTGGAGCTGGGAGCCAACCCACGTATCATCAATCCCCTTGAGTTGCTCATCAAATTGTTTTTTAACTACTGAGAGTTGGAGTCTTATTTTGGCATTAAGTTACAAACAAGGACATCCTGCTCTTAAGAAATTTTTATTGCAACCAGTTTGTTTCTACGGAAAGTTTTTGTTTTGAGAAATGAATATTTTGCTACTATTTGCATGAGCAGCAGGAGGGAGTACCTAATAGTTCATAACTGATTTTCCTGCTTCTGTTGAAGAAAGCATGTACAAGTGCCCACAACACGCATGGTGTTATTTTAGTTTCTCATCACTCATTAAATAACCTTTCAGCTTTCTCTGCTGGGTCATAGCCGTGAAAATTAGAAATGACAGTGGTGAGAGGTTGTCTAATGCTGCCACCACTAACCAATGATTATTAAACAGAACCAGTTATGGGTCTGTTCTCTTAGGGTCCACTGTGATCTCTAATGCACTTCAGAAATTCTTAGGACATAAAGGTTTGTATGGTTAAGTGTTACATGTCGTGAGGTGGCCACTTGGCTGAGTTTTGTTTAAATAATGCTTCTAAATGCAAAATGCTTGATGTTTCTTCTTTTATGTATCAGAACCAAGGCAGATTTATCATGCAGTGACAGGTATTGTTTTGCTAGTTCTGGCTGACTCTCTAGAATTTTCTTGGGTTGTGTCTTATTCTAATGCTGAAACTGTCCGCACTCAAGTAAAATAAAAGGGACCAAAGAAAGCATTTTAATCTTTCTATCCAAATATTATTCTAGGACAAAAGAAAATAGTAAGTATTTAGAAGAAAAGTAAACCAAACATTAATATCACTGACAAATTGTTCCATTTTGAAACATTTAAGTTTTGGACTTTGTAAGCTATTTAGAAACCAACACAAACGTCTCTGAAATATTTAGTTCTGGGAAATAGAAAATGAAAAACAAACAGCATTTTTTTATGTGTGTCTGTGGTAGAAAATAGCTGCACTGTGCACCTCCACTGCCAGGGTGCGATTTTGTGTTATCTCAGAGGTAGGACTTTCTATAGTAACAAAGCACGGGTATGATTTACCTTTCTGCTTGCAGAAAAGTGCATCAACATTCTTCATAGAGTTCTTGGCTAAATGAAGGTCATGAAGCATATATGTTGTGTACCATCTGGGTCACCAACTCACTCCAATGCAACAGCATTCCAGGGCGAATATTTATTTGTCATCTGAAATTGCCAATCTGTTGAATACCAAAACTTTCTAAACATAGAACTATGGCCTTTTTTTTTGTTCTCAGTGTTTTTTCTTCTTTTATTTTGTCTGTGTTTAACCTCTTGTCCTCTCCACTCCCTCCCTCCTTCATACACTATAGGTTTAAGTACTAATTTTTAGATTTGAATTAGCCTGAGTGACTACTGAACACAAAGGGCTTATGCTGTCAACTATCTGGCCTTAAACACAGATAATGATTGCAGAACTACCTGTGAAGATTTGATTCCATAAAATCTTCATATTCAAATGAAGTCCTTGGCAAAAATTTGACAGATGATGAGCTAATATTGTGGCAAATCTTGAGAAAATTTATGGTTCATACAAGGCTCTTCCAGCATTTTTCATTCCTTGTCTTTTCCCACCTCTCTGAAACTTTCAAACATCCACCTGGGAATTCCAGAAAGCCCATTTGATCTTTGCAACAAAATGCACATTGACATAGTAACTATTCCATTGAAAAAACCTCTGCTGAAAAAAAGATTTTTATAAATTATTTAGAGGATAATATGAATAATAAAACCTATTTTGATAGTTTTGAATAGGTAGTTTGAGGGAAAAGGGCAAAATCCACCAGCTAAATTCTTTGCCTATTCCTGGTTCCATAATGGATTTTGGGTTTCATATATGTATTTGGAGAAGGTACCTTAAACTCTTTCAAGTTGTACTAGTGGCAAAATAATAATAAAAACCAACAGCTTCCATACGGTATTTTTACTTTTTGCTGATTCTCAAAAGTCACCTGATAGCCTGTACTCACTGATTTTCAGAAAAACCTTTAAATTTCTTTCAGATGCCTGATTTGTCAGTGTGTGGTTGGTGAATATTTTGTGAAAATTAGGTTTTTTAACGAGTCATGAATCCAGTTCCTGAAATGACAATTGATTAGCAAGGGATTTTGGCCTTTTGTATGGATCATAATTTTTTCTTCTGTTATCTCAGCATTTATTTTGAAAAATATTTTCAAAATGCTTATTTTGAGAACTTTAAAGGAAAAATTAATTTGATAGTTTAAATTTTCTCTTTGCATTTATGCTTTTTACTGTATATTGTGCGTCATTTGTAAAACACCAGATTCACAGAGTCTTTGCTAGTGTGTGTTTTAAAGGAGTCTAAGTATAGTTTTACACAATACAATTGTTCTTGTGTAGAGGTTAGGACATATATATGAAATTACTTGGTCATGTAAAATGTCTTTAACACTTGTGTCTCTCTCTTTGCTTTTCAAAGTCTTCTCTTCAACAGTCAAGGCCCATAATAAAGGTGTAGATAGTCTTACTCCTTGCTTAAAAATTTTAAAGGAAGCATCCTAAATAATGCAGAGACAGTACAATTCTTGCCATCACTTTAATTTCTTGGCTACTAATATAAATTTGTATCCCTGCACTGAAGCTACTGGAGATTTGTGTAAAGTATCATTTTTATAGGTCTTAAAATAGCTGAGACTTTGACTATTGCCCAAATTGTCATTTTAATACAAATTGCTCTCTGAAGAACAGTATTTTGAAAACTGACCTCTAAAACTCGATTCCTAAACCAGCCGGTTTGATTTGCAGTCACTCACTGAAGTCAGTGGGCCTCCTAATCAAGTCTGAAATTAAATAAGCTTTCCATTTCTTAAATACCAAAATGAGAATTTCAAATTACACCTCCTTTGATTATTGCTGGTGTGAAAATAATGGCCATGTTTAAGGTAGTGACTGACCACCGAAGGAAAAATTAACCCAAGTGATTGATGCTGTAATGCTCATAAAATGAGAATAATATTCTCAGAACATAACAGTACATAGTAATAATGGGAGCTCAGCACATTGCCAGGGATGGCTAAAACCATGGCCAAAGAAAGAAAGAATGAAAATAATGGGCCAAACTCTATGTCAAATCCTGTATGCTCTTATGTTTCAATCATTTATGTTACTTTTCTTCTTCAAGGTTTTTCCTAAGGACTTTCAGAAGGAAACCCACAAACTAGCAGTAGTGATTCAATTTAGTCCTAGTTATTTAGGAAGTACTAAAAAAAAGAAAACAAAGGCTGTTAGATCATGTGGCTTTGTTGCTATTATTATTCTTATACCTGGCCCAACAGGCAGTGCAGCACTAAGGCAAAGTCGACAAAGGGCTGTAAAAGCCTGGGAAAGGGGTCATAGTGCGCCAGACAACCAGTATGTGACCAGCTACAAATATACAGCTGGAAATATCAATTCTGTAAGTTGAGGATTTTCATAGAATCAAAGAGTAGTTCGGGCTGGAAGGGACCTTAAAGATCATCCAGTTCCACCCCTGCCCTGGGCAGGGACACCTCCCACTGGATCAGGGGCTCCAAGCCCCATCCAACCTGGCCTTGAACCCCTCTAGGGATGGAGCAGCCACCACTGCTCTGGGCAGCCTCTTCCATTGTCTCACCACTTTCATCATTAAGAAATTCCTCCTTATGTCTAGTTTACATCTGCCCCTCTCCAGTTTATACCCATTCCCCTTCATCCTATCGCTACAAACCTTTGTAAACAGCCCCTCTCCAGTTTGGTACAATAGTGTGTGTGAAATTCCTTATCGAGGTTGAGTAGAGTTCGCTGTATGTGAGCAAGGTATGATTTATTGCTACAGAATATTTTGTTACAATAATTCGTCAAAGTCTATAACGCTGCAATTAGATGTCTTCCATTTTTCAAAATGTTCTATCTGTCCATGACAGACTTCTCCGTTCATTGTTGTCAGACAAAAAACACACACATCCATAATGTTCTTGCATGTCCTCTGGCATTGTTCATAATTAAAATTCAAAAGGAATTGTGTTACGCCGCAAGATGGCAGAGAGAGGCACACAGCCTGTCGCGCTACTGGGGAGGTAGCTTTCCTCCCAGTAATTTTAATATTACCAACAAATCAAAAGCAGCTCAATCTGAACTGCAAAACGCCCTAAACATAGACAAGAGATGTGGTGTAACACTGGACAAAGAAACAAATTTTATATACCTGACCTAGCTCTTTTTGGGCTGGGAATGGACTACATAGGTTCAGAAAAGTCCTGAATTTTACTTACTTGTTACCATGAGTAAATAAAAAATATAGAATAATGGACGTTACCAATCCTGATATTTGCTCAAAACACTTTAAAACCTTGCAAACCTCTGTGTTAAAATCACAGATGAATTTAGAAGAATTTAGTCCCGCTGAATTCAATGGGTTTTCCCACATGTCTAATTCTCAGGTCCAGGCTGGCAGTGGCAGGGCCAGAGGTGGTGATGGCTCCCAGCTGCTCCTCAGCCCTCGCTGACCTCGGGAATTCAGCTGACATCATTTCTTTCGATATGTATGGGAAAGCGATGTTAAATATGTCACCACAGAGCAAGGGAAAGAACAGACCCACCAGAATTCCAAAGCTCTTCCACGTCGAAGCAAAACAATACTCCCAACTCTATTAAACTTTTAAGGTTGTGGAGAACAGGGTAGGCTTTTTTTTTCTGTTTATATGTATATGTCTGTCACCCTTTCAAAGTGTTGTTTTTATAACGTGTGGAGTGAATGCCCTAGTGTCCTTGTCTGTCTTTAAAATAACAAACCCCAGGTGTCAGGAGTTCAGAGAGGAAACTTGAAGGATCGTATTGCAAATGATATAGAGCGATAAATTAGAAACAACTTGGTCCAGACAAAAGACAAATAAAAAAAAAAAAGAACACTGAGTGGATTTGGTATCAAATTATACCAACTGATAAAGTATTTTCTTAGGATGAGTTTCACAACAAAGCAAGTAATAAAAAGAATTAAAATATGCACAATTAATAAAAGGAATTAAAATATGCAGTCTGTGTACGACTCCAGATTGAATGCTCTAGACTTTGTGTCCTAATTCATATGTAAGAAAAGACGCTACTGATTAATTGTTTCAGCAGGCAGTGAGATTTATGTAAGCAGACTTAAGAAGTAATTTCCTTAGTTTTTATCAGTTTATCTTTTACAGAAATGTAACCATGTATCAGTATCTTAAGCCTATAAAAGAGATTCCTCTGATCAGGGCTGCCAAATTTCATGAAAATGAATTATTTTCACAGTAGAGAAATCCTCCCCAAACGCTAATGTGAGACCACTGAAAATGCACACAATTAGTAAAAATATGTGCCTCTCTGACCTACTTGTAACATAAACACAAGAGATTTTCATGCTGAAGTGCTGCCTTTGTCGATGGGATGCCTTGCCAAACTGCAGGGATTCTCTTTGTGCCAGCTCCCCAGAGAAATACTTAAAGCTTGGATCCAAAATGGCAGTTAGGTCTCTGCTAATGCCTGGTGCGCTATTTGTGTTAATGTTTTGTGGTTTTACTTTATAAAAAAAATGTGCTCTGAAGCTATGTCTATTAGTGTATGTGTTTGAGCCATTGGTTTTGGTTTTTACCTCCAGCACACACTGAGGTGTTAAAATAAGGGTGAGTGCTTTGTTTAAAGGTATGGTTCTCAAAGTAGCTCCACAGAAGTATTTGACAATAGTCAGGGGTTATTTTTTAATTCTTTATCACCAGGATGTTCACCTTTTGAAACAGCTTGCAAGAACATAGCTGATGTATGCATTTTCCAAGTCAGAAGCATCTTTAGTCTCACCTAGTCCCAATTCTCTCTATAAAAGGCTGAAAGTAAACAAAACTAAGAGTTGCAGAAGGCTGTTTCATGAAAATATTGTAAAAGCTGCTACCTGGGAACTCAGACCCCTCAAATTTTACCGGTTGATGAGGTTTTTTGAAGGGATTATATACTACCTACACTATGGGTGTGAAGTTCTCAGTGCAACAGCGACATAGAGCTCCTGAACCAAATCCGTCATTGAAAAAGCAGGCATCATGGAATCATAGGCTGGTTTGAGTTGGAAGGAAACTCAAAGCCCATCCAGTTCCACCCCCAGCCCTAGGCAGGGACACCTCCCACTGGATCAGGGGCTCCCAGCCCCATCCAGGCTGACCTTGAACCCCTCCAGGGATGGGGCAGCCACCCCTGCTCTGGGCAACCTGGGCCAGGGCCTCCCCACCCTCACAGCAAAACATTTCTGCCATAGATCTCATCTCAATCTCCCTTCTTTCAGCTTAAAACCATCTCCCTTCATCCTGTCCCAGCACTCCCTGATCCAGAGCCCCTCACCAGGTTTCCTGCAGCCCCTTTCAGTCCTGGAAGCTGCTCTAAGGTTTCCCTAAGCCTTCTCTTCTCCAGCCTGAACAGCCTCAACTCTCTCAGCCTGTCCTCATAGTGGAAGTGGTCCAGCCCTTGGGTCATGTTGGCATCTTCTATGAGATATTCTGGGAACACTTATAGCCCATCTTTAATTTCCAGTTTTTATGTCTCACCACGACAGGGACCTCAACCAACTGCTTGTATTTGCGAAGGAGACCTGGCTTTTCCTGGCTGACAGTTGGGAATCCTGGTGGTTTTTTTTGCTGTACTTAATAATGGAAAATAATATAAATTGGAACAAGCTTATTTAAATCCTTCAGCCGTGTATCATGTTTCTCAGGAACTGGCCCGAAATAGCTAAATAAATTACACCGGAGCCTTCAAAGGAGGAGTGTTTTTCTACCATTTGAATTCAGTCAGTATCTCAGAAAGCTAAACAAATAACAGGTGTGAGTTTCAATGAGAAGCACGCAGTTCAAAAGTTTGAATCTGATTCACACACCAGCATTTGGGCTGCAATTCGAGGACTAGACTTATCCCCATGTGAGGCGTTTCCTGCTCGCTGGTTCAGACGGGAGCGCTGGGGAGGAGGCGGCTCTGCAGGCGAGGAATGCACCAGGATCAGAAGGCGTGCGTTAATGTAAACCAGATTTCTCATCACTGGGGGGGATGGGATTTTACAAGAATTGCAATATTACCAGTCACCAGCCACTTTAATATCCAGTAGCGCTGTAGTAACTTGAGAAATCCTGAGATTAAGCAGCCCTTGTGATGTTGCTCCCCAGGAATGGGCTTGGGGGGAACCAAGGCAGTTGTTCAGCAGAGCCCCTTCCAGTTCAGAGCAAGCAAGGAACACCTTGAATAACAACAAAAACATCCATTCTTCATCATCACACCTTCCCTACCTGTGTCCTGAAAGCCACCAAATATTCCCAGCACCTAATTTCCCAGTGCTAAAAGAAAAAAGCCAGTGGCGGAAGAGATAAAAGGCCCTGATTCTGCGTGGGGATTTCTGTGCCATCGGAGGCTGCCATCCCCAAGCAAGGCTCTCGGCATGGTGCTGGCAGCAGGGATACCTACCTGGGGTCAGCTGCCTGGAAAAAACACGTGGGTTTAGTGCTGGTTCCCATTAACTTTCCGGCAAATGCATTTTGTCTTATGTTAACATCAATATGTTTTTTGGAGACAGATTTTTTTTCACCTATTTTAAGCTTTTTTATTACTGCCTATCTATAGTTTCTGAATGCATCCCTATATGATGGATTAGCAGGAGATTTTTACAGAGTTTCTGACTCTATTATCCAGCAGTGAACTCTCAGAGAAAGTAAATTTGGAATTCATGATGATGACTATCATATCAGGATTTGACTCTGTGAGTGATATTTGTTCAGATCACATTTCTTATGTTATAAATAAAAAAACTCAGCAAGGGAAATAAAAGGCTTGCAGGAATAAATAGGCTTAGAATATATTGAATTAATAACAATATGAACAATACAGTTAATCTGCTGCTACTTGCGTGTCGCCACAAAGTGAAATGGATTATTTATTGATGTTTTGATGGAAATGTTTCTAATCAGGCTCTTAATATATGAGTACTTGAATTATGTAGCTCATTCAAATGAGATCCAGTAACATCTTAATTACACGTGGCTTTACCATGTATTCTGTATGCTATATATCCTTACCAGAAAACTATCTAAACATTTGAAAGAGTTAAAAAGAAGACAAAAAGCCTTTTTATTTGAAAACAGGAAGCTGTAAACCCCCATCTTGCAAAGATTTGCTCTTGTTCTTCTCCTAAGGAATGCCATTGGTTAAGTGCTGAAAACTGAGCAGATTTGTGCAATCCATATGCAAACTGAAGCCCCAAAGAGCTAAGTACAGAAGCAGAGAATTTAGTCTTTACTAATAAATTTAAATTTTCTCTAAAACAACTTCAGATCGCTCTTGTTCATGTAAGTACAAAATGTCAATTGCTATATCTTACTGTAATACCATTATGAAATACAAAGGTAGGTTTTAGAGGTTAGAAACTACACCATGGTACAAAAAAATGTATCAAAAATATCTGAAGCATGATAAATTGTAGAACACCCTTGAAAATCTAAGATGTAATGGATGCTCCAGGTCCTTTCCAGGCTCTCGTTCTCTCACTGCTGAAAAGAATTCAATGAATAAATCTGATCATGTATTCTATTAGATTTCACTTCCTTGCTTTGTTGTCTCAAGAGGATCGGCAGCAGAGGAGTAGTTATGCCAAGCCAGGCTGGGGACAGAGGAATGGCATTAAATGTAAACACGAGATCTAGCTTAGCACCATCAAAATTGTTAGAACAAATTTGTAAAGTATTGACTAACAGAATGTCAGTGTAAAACTGTGGGACAGCATGTGAGGTGCTGTTAAGTGTAGAAAGGAGCTGACGAATGGAAAATGTGAAGGACCGCCTACATTAATGGCTAAAGAGTCTGAACTGATTTGCTCTGCAATAGCAAATAGGACTGGAGCTTTTGCAACGATGAGATCTTCCAGCAGCTCTTCTCCAAATAGGATATGGTGTATGCAATAAGTTCTTTGTGTGCTCCGGTCACAGTTAATAACATTTAATATATGCACACCAAGGGTGTATAATATCTGTAGGGACAGAAGGAATCGCACAGCATCGAAACATTCCCTAACTGCCCATCTTTCTTTGGCAACTACAAGGTCAGGCTGTGCAGCAGAGATAGCAGACGAAAGAGAAAGATGCCTTTGTTCTTCCTCTCAGTTTGTGTGCCCACTCTCAGTTTTTACATTCATTGCAATATATCACACTAACCCCTGCAAAGCAAAAGATTGAGTACGTTTTGTGGTTTTAAGAAGTTTGGTATGAATGTGGAGCGATAGAGCTATTTTAAAAGACAGATGTGCAGCAAGATGATGTGATTGAAAGGCCCAGTAGTGTACCACCCTGGATTTACCTCACTATTGCCCAAGTTCTAGCTCAGTGTTAGAACTTCACAGTTCCTCAGTTATGGCAGGGTGAGGAATTTGTTCTTTTAATTATGCTGGAATCCAGCATTTATTTTTAATTATTTATTCTGAACCTGACTGTTGCAAAGTTACAAACACAGCAGAGTTCAGTCTTCTGAAAATAAGCAGATTCCATGCCATTGATTTCAATTGCTTTGTTTTGGACAATTAGACCTCTGAGATGGTAAGTGCTAAGCTGAATAATGGCTATTGACACGTACAGTTTTGGCTGAACTCTTGGCCATGCTGGTAGAAATCACTCAAAGTTAGAGGATGTTTTTCCTTCCCATATAGAGGGATATGTGTATAGGTGCTCAGATATTTAATCAAAGCAGGCTATTTAGACCCAGGAGGGGTCACTGATTTCTTGCTGCACTCAGTGTGGACATCTGAACTAGGCAGCATCTAAGATGAACCCATAGGAGATTCAAGCTAATAGACTTCTATAGATTTCTGTGATCGTTCTGTAGAAGAGCTGTGTCTTTAAGCAAACCAACAGGTGGAGCAATTACAGAAAATAGTACTGCTACCAGATTTTTGTAAGTCACTACTGGTTATAATCTTATTTCTGGGGAATAGGACTTTTTGCATTAAATTATCTTTCCTGCTGCAGCAATAAAATGTATCCCTATATGGAGATCTCCTGAAGCTATGTTATTGTGCAGAAATTAATGCAAATAGCATAAAGAGTAAAGAGGAGGACAGTGCTGACTGTAGCTGAAGGACATTTTGCTGGGAGGTAGTTTTCTGGGTTCCACCACACCTTGTTGCCATAAAGCTCTTGATGTCCTTTGTGGTAGATGTCACTGGGTACAAATAAAGATATTTATGATATAGCTGGAAGCTCAGGCTCCATGTTTAACAGAATATAGTAACCGTGAGGCTACTATGCTGTACTTCTTCTAGTCTTATAAATGTGTGTAGTTTTTTCATTAAAAGTACATTAGTTTTGGTAGGAGATGGAGTGGCTGCCCCTTTCTCCCAATACATACAGAGACGGAGCGGTGGCTGTGATGATAGCAGAAGACGCAGTTCACTTTTCACGTAGAGGGAGCATGTGTGGTTCTCTGCTTGTTTGTGAAATCTTTTGAGTGTTGCACAATACCTATGAAATTACTTTCACAAACTGTGCTGGTAACAGCATTACAGAGTACTTCCAGTAGGAATTTTCTGAATATTAGAAGGCTTCTAGGTAGAAATGTTTCTGGTGCGACAAGTTCAACTTAGATTTTGAGTTCAGTCCAGGTGAAATCAGCAGAGATTGATACCCGTCTGCCCTTTCCCCGCAACTGTATAAATGAAAGTAGAATGAGATCAGCTGCTGGTGTTAGGAGGCTCACCTGGGCGGAAAGGGGCTCAGGTGTTTCCTTTAAAAGTCTGAGGGAGAAAGTATTGTGTGTGCTTATGGAAGTTTGCTCAGGAAGGGAGTACTCTCAGGTAAGTTGGTTGAGGAGTTGTTATCAGTTAAGAAATGAAAAAGTCCGTCCTCGCTTGTTAATGTAGGGTTGTGTGTAAGTATGTATCTTTTATTTATGCATTTATATATGTGTTTTAAGAGGGTATCACTGGGATAGATAATGAGTACTGTGTAATGGAGAGAAACAAGGTGACTTTTCTTGACTGTAGAGTTTGAGATGCTTGCACTTACTGCTTTGAGTTACTGAAGAGGGTTAGATAGTACAACTTGAGATTTCTTTTTCCCTTAATAATGTAGACCAATACAGAAAAAAAGAAAGCAGAATGGTATTTTCCTGAAGTAAGATTGCTATTTGTGCTGTTGATAGCAATTATGGTGGAAATATGCTTGCCCTGTTATAGAAAAATATTCAGATTATTTGTATAATAAGTCATATGACTACTAGCACAATGCATGCTTTCTTCCTCAAAGCCCTAGTCTTAAAAAATATGGTTGAAAGTGGACCATTGGGGATGATGTAAATGGGGCTTTTTATTTTTAAAGCAGAAGGGAAAAATTACCTATTGCAGTTACAGTAAACAAGCTTACAGAGCTCTATAATGAGCAAGTTTAATTGTGCCCGAGTCCCACTACTCACATATAACTTTTTTCATAAACTACTATTAATCAAAATCACTAAATGGCAGCTAATTGTTGAGCTTTTAATCTTAAAATAATCAAATAAGTTGGTGTGGGAAAGATGTAGTAGTTAAAAAATGTGATGAGTATGATTAGGTAGTTAATTCGTTTAAGGTATGTCTGCTGCTGGTTCCTGTGAAAGGTTTTGAGTTGGAATTTGTTGACTAGGGTAACTTGGAGTATCTAAGCTGAGGGTTTTGGGTTTTGCGCCGAGTTTCATATGGACGCACGAGGTGGCCGCTGGGCGACGGGGGCCCAAGTTGGGGGCTCGCAATGCCCCTGGGTGGGCTCTGGATGCGCCCGCTTTTGTGATGGGAGCTCTAGGGGGAAAATCTGCCTGCGGTTTGGTGGAGCTATGTGATATGAACCAAATGGGCTTTTTATATTCTGTATAAATGAAGAAACTTAATGCTCCGTGAAACCAGATAAATCTCAAACTCGTGGATGTAAGTGAGCTGATGGCTGTGGTTTGATACACGGTGCTGTTGGTTCAGACCTCTTCTTCTGCAGTAGAAGAGCTGTACTCAGCATGACCAGGCAACGCCTGTTTCTAGCTAACCTTTGAATGAGTTTCCATTTGCCTTATATCCCAGTGTTTAAAAGATGATTATTCTTGTCTCATGTGCGGTTCCTGGGAACATATACAAATCAAGAGTGGGGTCCTGACTTGAGCCAGCTTAGCAAGCTTGATAACCAGGTGAACGAGGTTAGCTACAGAACTGAAGCCAGCTGGGATTTTCCACTGCCATCAGCAAAGGGAGGAATAGAGTCACCCAGCTGGAAAACAGGGTTTAAAAGAGTGGTTGGAAATGAATATTGGAATTATTTTGAAGGCTAAACCTGGGAAGGTGATGATTTATTATCGGGATGGGATGGGAATCACCACCATTCTGTTGTTAGCACAACAGCTTTTCATGGAGTTACCTTTTACAACTGGGGCTTGCAGTGCTAGTTTCTTTTCCTTTCCTATTAAGCTGCTTAAGTGTTCCTGCAATATAGAGCCGTATTGCACCTCTGGCACTGCCAGATGTGTCAGGATTGTTATGACTTTTTGCTGACTTCTGTGTAATATAAATAGAAATACAACAGAGCAGGCATTGAATTGGAACCAGTAACAGAGGCTGTAGAGAGCTGTAACTGTTACAGGCTTGTCCCTGGTAGGTGATAGAGTTCCTGGAAAGAATAAAAAATACGAATTATGTAGCACAGATATTTGTGCAGAGGAAAAACTGGTATTTTCAGAAAGTTTATCTGACCTTTTGGAGTTCAAGTGAAGTTTACATCTCTAGCTTATAGTCCTTAAATTTTAAAGCTGAAAAAGCACGCTTTCTCCTTTTCTTCAATGTAATGAAGACATTTTCCTCTCTTTCAGTGTAATTGTATTGTCAAATGGAGGACTGTTCAAGTAATCAGCAACGTAATTAGGAAAGCTTTTTTGCTCACTCTGTCTTCAGTTGAAATACAATCCTTATTTCTAATGCCCTTTGCAGTAGGGCAGTTTTCTTAAAGGAAAGGGAGGGGAAAAAAAACCTCCCCAACCTTTACTGAACAAGAGAGCCAAGAGAAACTGATACGTTATATTTTTATAACCATTTAAAAGGCAGCTTCAGCTTTCCATTTTTAGCAAATAAAAACCAGGTTATGAGACTTACAAAATGTGTTGTATGTAATTGATCTTTTCTTTCCCTTCCCCCTTTTTATTCCTCCTTTGGGAATTGCAGGATCTCATGGTCTAGGGCATCTTATTTATTAAAAGATGATAAACTGGGTAGCTGGAGAAAACTCTGCTTTGGACCTACACTGGCCTGACTTACAGAGGCTAGAACTGAGCAGATATGCTCTGCAGACTGTTGATTCCCTCCGCTGGGGATTTGTATTACATTTTAGGGAAAACTTCTCACCTTTCGCGTACTGTGATGTATTTATTTCTAGACACCGTTAGCTATATTTTCCTGCATAGAAGATATTTGAGGTTTACACTTGGAACTGTTGATGAACAAGTGGGACTTGGAGCTTAAAAGAAAACAGGCAATTTTTGAGAGGAGGCTATTGCTAAAGAAAGAATGAGTATCCGTTTTTGCACCCCTTGGAAAAAGAATGTGGTAATAGAAACCACTAGTGTGCTTGGAAACATGCGTGACTGGAGCAGTAAAACATTTCCAGGGTTGCGCTCGAGGAGGTGAGTAGTTTATGAGCTAGAAAAAAGCACAGACCCTGAGACAGCCCCAGAGGCTGCACGTGGGTTTTGGTAGCTGAGAGTGAGGACTCCAGCATGCCCTGTGCTGGGGGTGTGATCCTCGCAGGGCTGCATCAGGTTTAGTTATATCCCACAAGTAATTTTACCCAGTAGCGAGGTATGTAAAATCAGGCCTGCCTTTGAACCTAATGATTTCCCGTGGTGCTGTACTTAAGCGTATGCCCAGTCTTTTTTAGGAAGTGCAGGTAAACTGTTTTTCTATAGATTTTGTGACAACTTTGTCATGCAACTTCTCTTTTTCAACAGAGATTGATAAACTGTTGACTTACTTCCTCTCATCACATCATTTAATCTGCTTAAAATAGTATCTTAATAAGAGCCACATACAGAAAATAGATGGCTGTTTTTAGACGAATCAGAAGTAGCTGCCCTTATGACAATTTTATAGGATCCTACATAAGGTTTTATTAAGTACCTTACCATAAATTTTCATTGTCTTCTTTCTTTATCAGGTAAACCCAGATTCTTCTCCATCCTGCTTGCTTTTTTTTTTTTTTTTATTTCATCTCTCTCTGATCTTTGCTCTGGGAATGCAGGGTAGCTGGGAATTAGCGAGTGCTTGTGTTAACATTGCAACTTGATCTTATTTAGAAATTACATTGAATTTTACTTGGCAGAAGCATCTTATGATCAAAACATACATGTTTCAAATGAATTGCAGAGTGAAACATTTTGATTATAGCGGATAAATACACAAAAAATCTTTCTTTTGATGTATACAGGTTAAATGGCAAAAAAAGATAAACATCATTCAGATTTTATACATTTTTGAAATGAAATTCTATTTTTTATTTTATATATGTTTTTGTAGCTATTTTAAAATAATTTCTGCTTTATTATAATTATGATGCAATTTTAACTAATATTAAGTTGAAATATGGACTTGCCTTGTGTTTAGCCAGGAGAAGAAATTAAATATAACTTTTCATCTAAACTATTTTTTGAAACAATGCCTCCCTAACAAATAGAACTGTGTATGGTTAACTGTTTGTTGCATGTAATGTTTTTTTCAGAGCTGCAGATGCAGTAGCAGGCAGGAAAGAGAGAGGAAAGTGGCAGCAAAATTGTTATAGCCTGAGCTTGGAAAATGTTTGGATCGATGTTGCAAACAGGCTAGATAGGTGGTCAGACTAATGTAGACTAAGGTATGGGTTTTCTTCCCATTCCTCATAATGTGACAGTCAAACAGAGGGAAAAGAATATTTCTATAAATCACTGTTGTTCCATAGCAATTTAGATGCTGCTTTAAAGTTACTCTTGCTGAAAATTTTAAAATTGCTTTTACAAACCTCTTTCCTAAACCGTGCTCTTAACAATTATGCTATTTTCAAGTAAGAACACCTTGGAATGCAGTTACATCGGAGTAGGAAGAAGACAAAAGTATCTAAAAGTATTTTCAGATTAAATTCTTTACTAGTGTCCGCAAATAGTTTCTAAATTTAAGAAGTGTGGTTAAACCAAAATATTTTAAATGTTACTTGACTGTGATTAAGTGTTGTTTTTGCATATAGCACCTAATTATGGTGTATTTCTTGTTTTAGAATATTTTTCCCCCTCTAATTTCTTTGCAAGATGCTTTGGAGATAAAAGTCATTTTGATACCATTTTGATACTAAGTCATATCTTACTCCAACCTGATGAACATGTCTCAAGACTGTGTGGCTCATTAGTAGTAATGGTTAGAATGTGTTTGTTTCAACCCACTGAACACAACCCACTCTGTTCCTCACCTTATCATTTGACATGCTGATATCCTAGTGCTGATTAGAAATTGTCTATTAACAAAAATCTGTCCTTTAAGCTCTGTTTTTTTATTTTACTTCTTGTATTTCCTAATTGTTTTGTTTTACAATTTATGAGCTTCAGTTTTCTGTGTTTCCTTTCATTGCTACGTTCCTCTACGGCTTCACTAGAGCTTAGTAGAACTGGGTACACTACTGAACATGTAGCATATGTGCACAACAAAAAAAGTGAAGCAAAATGTGACTTTAGCGTTAGCTCGTCGAGGCTTGGGCATCTCAGAGAAGAGTTGCAGCAAGGTTGAGCAAGACATTGTTAATTTGTCAAAGCCCTTTATCATAATTTTGTCCTGTTTCTAATAGTCTCCAATTACTGTCTCAGTGTAGCTGAAACTTACTTCCTTGTGAAACAAAAATGCCAACAACCTCTACAAAATCCATCAGCTTTTTAGCTATGTGGTAGGTCGAAGAGGTCGTTTTGGGGAAAAGCCAGCAAATATCTGTGACCTGTTGAGTATGCGCTACAAGTGAAAGAATATCAAGATGTGATGAAATTGCAATATGTGAACCTGAACTTCTCTTCTTTGGCTGACAGTAGTTTCATGACAAAAGCTTCTGAGGAGAAACCAGTGCTAAAAGAAACAGCTCAGATGCTAAAGAACCGAAAGGGCAAAGGGAAAAGAATGGTTCCCACATAAGGATCTAGTGAATTTTCAAAATATTTTCATGATATTGCTATGCTTACTTACTGTCAGGTATTGTAAACAAAAGCTGTCGACTTCAATTCAGTTTAGGTGCTCGATGAAGTCCTTTGAAAATCCCCTCCTGCCTGTGGGATCTGAAATGCTATTCCTAGCTTACAAATGAGAAAATATGTCCCAGGTAAGTCCTGTCATGTTTGTTTTTATTCACATGTTGGTGGGGTTGCATGTGAGCAAGTCTGGGCAGAAATGGATTCTGCTTTCATTTGAAAAAAGGAAATTAAGAATTATGAAAAATATGTGGTCAAGGTCATCTGTGAGCTTTCTGAAAAACAACCATTACTTTCTTGCATCTCCAAGGAGCAATGTAAATGTGCTGAGATGTTTACAGTTTAGATTACCACCTTGCACAATGAACAGTGTCAGACAAAAATGGCTGTTTTCAAGTAGTTACAAAAAACCCTAAAAAACGTTGCCTTTTTTAAAGTAAAGATATTACATGAATTCCTGTTTTTCTAACTGAGCTCAGAAGTACTTACTCTGCACAGGACTTCATGTGCCTTCTAGGTGAGACAGGCTGTATGGAGATTTGGGTTATGTTTGGATTTGCAGAGTCGAGGGGCCTCAGCTGCAGCTTCATTTCTCATAATAATGAGTTGATTGCATTGCTGTTCTCCCTCTACCAAATGGTCTACTGCTATTTCAAGAAAGAAACAAGTTATTCTACTTTACAGCAGTATAGTAATAGTATTTTTTCTGAATGGCAGTTTCTTAAATCTGACTTGGAGGATTTCCAGTAGGGTTTCAATTCTTCTTTTCTCTTTCCCTTTGTGCTTTGAAATAGAAAAATATTTAGTACTTCGTTTATTTGATTATTCAAATTCTGAGATAGTGGGTTGTGTAAATGGAATTTTAAAAGCTAAAGAATCTTATTTTCTTTTTTCTTTTCAAATCACACCTCTGCCAAAGCTGAAGTGAGTCTGAAAATCTAGAGTTTAGTTTCTCTGAGCGACTGATAATCTGCAAGGCAGCTTCTTCAGTAGCTCTGTTATCCCTGTTGTATTAACCATAGTTTCAAACCACCTGCTTGTAGAATGAACTTCCTACCTTGCTGATGTAATGCTATGCAGAGCATAGAAAAGCCTGACTGCTGCTGATTTACCGGTAAAGAATGTGCAGACAAAGGGCAAGTATCTCAAAGGATGCGAGTATGTCTACTTGCTCTAAGCAGGGAGTTACTGCTACGATGGAAGGTCTGAATTGTCACTGGAGCTGGTGAGTGCTACCAGTGAGGTGACAGTCTTGTCCACAGCTTGGAGTACAGTGCCGAAATGCTGCGCTACTTGTAAGTCTGTTCTTCCTGGAGGCTACCATTTGTCTATCACTTCTTCCAGAACTTCACAGTAATATTGTCACTTGATCTGTAAACAAGTGGCAGAATCGTTTTTATCTGGTGCAGTGTGTGTCAAAACACACTTGAAGTCTCCCTGGAACATGTGCAATTTTCCAGTGTCTAAAGATCCTATTGCTATGGCAGAATGGTCTTACTTTATAGTATTTTGAGGATCTTTAAATGTTAAGCAGCTAATTAGAGAAAGAGATGTTAGATCAGAAAAGAGATGTTAAGGGGAGGAATTGGAAAATTTTTTGCTGTACCCCCCCACCATTAATGTTGTTGTGTTTTGATTTGGTTTTTTTAGTTATCTGTTCTAAGACTGCATCTCTCAGACAAGGAAACATTTATCAAGCAAATTATTCCTTGAATGTGTTTGTTAGGGATTGAGAGATATTTAAATAGATTGTTCTCTCTGTGTGGGAGTAATAGGCACTGATGTGTTCAGCCCAGTCGGATTGCATCGGCTATTCAATGTCTTAAGATACTCCAGATCATTATTTTCTCTTTCGTTTCCAAGAGGAGAGTCTAAGAACTAGAGGACGACAGAGAAGGATTTGCATTATTTGTTTGGGTGAGGCTTTTTGCACATGAAATATATCTGAAGACAGGTCCATTTAGATTCTGGTTTAGGACTAAAGCTGCAGTCATTGCTTGACAGTGGTTTTTCAGGGCGAGATATCTTCCTAAGTTTCACCACTGTGTAGCGAGCATGGCTACGCTGCAGTCCTTGAGCATTGCGTAAGTAGTAGTTTCTGTTGAGTTGGTTCTGTTCTGTATTGTTGTTCACCCACAAATTAAACTTTGGCCTGCCCTCCTGTGATGAGGTCAGTGCTTTGTCGGTGTCTCCCAGAGATGGAAACTTCTTCTGCACTTTCATCTTGGCATGTTCCTCCAGCAGAACTCATGCTATTGGTGTTCTAAGAAACAATTGTATTCTTTGTGCAGCAGCATTCACTATGCCAGCCAGCACGGGACACAATTATAAGTGGTTGCAAATGAGGCAATTAAGCATATACCCCGTAAGAGAAGTAAGGTACGGATCTGGAAGAATACAGCTTGCTCACATGGCACAAAGTGTTTTTTTTATTGTGGGTGTTGCTCAGACAACTGAAATTTCTGACTTGCTCTTGGGGATAGTCTGTAGAATGATTTCTGAGTGGCAGTAAGGGGGTACGAGGCTTCCAGACTAATTTCTGCTTCGTCTTCAATTAATTTCTGGCTAACGATCTATAGTTTGTTGTTTACTTTGTTATTATTAGAGGTGGTTTTCTCCCAGCAAACATTTAATTCATGCCATCCACTGCACTTTGCAAGTGGGAAAGCCATTATTTATAATGATAGTGGCTTTTCAGTATACCCCTTAAAATTTTCAGCAGCACGCTAGAATTTTAACCTTTAGATGTTACACTGTAATGATATGTCATCCTTAAATAATGAAATGCCAGCTGCCTGCTGAAAGTAGTATACCCCTATTTTCAGCCTGAAAATCGTAAATAGTTCTTGCAGTAGCCTAACTTTCTCAGCAGAAGTCCTATTCAGGGTAGTTTTATGGTGGTGAGAAAATGCACAGTAAAGATGTTTTAATTGACCAATGGGTCAATAATAAAATAATTTAAAAATTTACTTTGGCAGCAGTAGCAACTTTAGAATGTCTGATGTTCCTACATGTAATCAATCTAGGTTGTAAAAGCTGAACTTTTTTTCTGTAAGCACAATTTTAGGCTGTTTCCAAGTTCCTGTAGAGGATTATCTTTAGGGAAAAAAAGGGCTTTTAAACAGAATTTCTTTCCTGCTATGATCGTAATCTTTAAGTATTTTATATATATTACCAGAATAATTAGATCTCGCTGTGGAATCTTTCTGTCTTTTTTCTAGGAAGCTCTCTTCTCTGCCTTCATGTTGTGTAATCTACTATGGGTAATGCATTAGCATGACCTTAAAAATCAAAGCACGTGCTTCAAAGTTTGCCTGTTCTTAAGGCAAGAGACTTTCTCTTTTTACTGTCTAGAAATGGCATCCTTGGGGCAGAATAAATACTGTGAAATTCTTTGTGTAAATGTGTAAATGTGGCAAGTGGTTTTGTGGCTATTTAGTACAAGAGTCAAAAAGCCCTGGTGAACATCATATGACGCGACAACAACTTTTTGCACCTTTAGACCAATCTGTGCAGCGCAATCTGAAATACACAGTTGTGTAATAAAGCTATAGAATGCTAATTTAGTCATGTGAGTTCAGAAAATCTTTATGAAAGCTTTAATTCCCAATGGATTTATAGGGAAAAAAATAAAGAATCGTAGAATGGTTTGGGTCAGAAAAGACCTTAAAGCCCACCCAGTTTCAGTCCCCTGCCATGGGCATGGGCAGGGACATCACCCACTGGATCAAGGGCTCCAAACCCCATCCAGCCTGGCCTGAACACCTCCAAGAATGGAGGTGACTTCTCTATGATTTTGCTGGGCAACCTGGGCCAGGGCCTTCCCACCTGTGGGAAACCTTGGCTGGTCTGAGGAGTTAGAGTGTGTGAACTTAAACATTGGCCTTGAATAGATGCCTGTGTATCCTTGGAGAAGCTGGAAGGTGCCAAGAAGAGGCGAGTAAGCAAGATTAGGGAGCTGCTAGGCCGCAAGTGGAATCACCCAATTTTGAAGTTACAACTGAGAAGGAGTCATCCAATTATGAACTGTTGGTCTTTAGCTAAACCAATTGTGCATGGATGTGCAGCTAGGGAATGGGTATAAAAAGTCTTGTAAAATCAATAAATATGGTCTTTTTGCCCACAACTTCTATGTGTCGTGCATTGCCCCGACCGTGACACCCACCCTCGCAGGAAATCATTTCTTCCCAAGATCTTCCCTCTTGTAGCTGAAGGCCATTCCTCTCATCCTATCCCTGCACTCCCTGAGCAAGAGCCCCTCCCCAGATTTCCTGGAGCCCCTTTCAGTACTGGAAGCTGCTGTAAGGTCTCCCCAGGCTGAACAACCCCAACTCTCTCAGCCTGTCCTTGTGTGGGAAGTGATCCAGCCCTCAGATCATCTTTGTGGCCTCTTCTGGACCTGCTTCCACAGATCCTTGTCCTTTCTTTCTTGAGGACTCCAGAACTGAATGCAGAACACCAGATGTGGTCTCACCAGAGCTGATCAGAAGGGAAGAATTCCCTCCCTTGACCTACTAGTTGTGCTTATTTTGACATAGCCCAGGATGTGGTTGGTTTTCTAGGCTGCAAGCACGCATCGCTGGTGAATGAGGAGCTCAACATAAGCTAGCAACCCCAAATCTCTCCCTTCAGGGCTACTCTGGCTCTATTCTCCCTCATCCAGTCTGTGTTTGTGCTTGGGATTTCCCTGACCCAGGTGCAGGACCTTGCGCTTGGCCTTGTTGAACTTCATTTCATGCAGGCCCCCTTCTCAAATGTGTCAAGATCCCACTGGATGACATCCCTTCCCTCCACTGCATGGGCTGCATCACACAGCTTGGTGTCATTGGCAAACTTGCTGAGGGTGCACTCAATCCTACTGTCTGTGTTTCCAAGAACTTTCTTTGCTTACTATGTATTTTTTTTTGGTTTTGCTCTTCTCTGACATTTCTGACTTTCATGTATTTTTCTTAACTATCTCTTTTTCCTTTGTAAATCAGATTACCAGCTGCAGGACTAATGTGACAAAAGTTTAGATTCCAGTGGGGCTATTCAGTGGATGATGACTGGACATTAACATACTCAGACTTACCTTGGTTTCATTCATTTCTTCACATGTAAATAATGTCTGACTACCATTTGCAATGCCACTAGGTCCAGTAAGAAACAAAAAGTGTTTACAGTGTGTCTTGAAGAGGCCTGCATTTCCCTGCAAAATTGTGCTGGTTCCCAAGCCTGCTGGATAAAGTAGGATTAAGCATATAAATATCTAGAAGTCACTGTTATAGCCAGAAGTTATTAAGGAGATAGTGGTTGAATGGTTTTAACTTAAAAAGGGTAAAATCTTTATCCTCTAACTGACTGGGCTCTATTTGCTTCAAGGAAAATCATTATATTGACTTTTTCCTTTTTTTAAAAAAAAAAAAAGTAGATATAAAATTTGGATTTATGTAGCAGCACTTCAGTTTTTCAAAGCAGTTTGTTACATCTCTTCACCCACTTGTGGGGATGGAATGAGCAAATGGAGATTTTTCCACAACCTCTTGATGCGTGTAGGAGTTGATCAGCTGAAGGGCAGCACTACAGAAGGCTTCAGAAGCTGAAGAATAATAAAACAAGTGGAGTGAAGCCAACTGGTGCATAGTAACCTCAACTGAACTTGATTAGGGACTAGTATAAACATTTTTTAAAGATAATAAAAAAGAATTCCAAATAGAATTTTTTTGTTAATCTGAAGAAAAAAGCACAAATCCAATAGTGTGACTCCCCCTGTTAAACAGTGGATCGATTTAATATTCCTTTACAACGGATAGTACTGTCTCTTGAAGCAAACAACTTGCATGAAGGATGCTAACAGTGGGCTGGCTAGATTTTTTTTTAATTAAATTTATCTTTGTTCCTTCAATAACAATTTTAAAGTATTTTGTTACTAGAGTATGTATGTAGTGCCTGATGTTCCCGTTTGTACTGACTATCTGGTGTTACCTAATGCACCAAAGTTTTCATACAGGTATGATTCCCCACCCTCAAAGAGAGGGAATAAGGTGCCTGGCAGTATTTCTGACTCAAGATAGGTTGATTTTAATACTTTTTTTACATTTAGAAATAATACTTTCAGATACAGATTCAGTTAAATGTTTCTTGGAAAGTGCTTGGGTTCTATTCCAGGACTTGTCCTGCTTGGAGTACAACAGGGTGATAAACCTTCTGGTGAGCAGGGCATCAACCTGCTGTTCATTTCAGCTCTCTTTCCAGTCTTGGGTACAATAACTTTCTTCCACATTATTTACATTGAATATCATATTACTTTTGTACATAGACCCAAAGATTCTCTGGGCCGTCTCTATGCTGTACAGGTGGCTGCACCACGATGCATCCAAACCTCACTGAAAGTCGATGAAGTCCCATTTGGTTTTGCCATTTCAGTGGAGGTTTGTAGAAAAGATTCTGAGTTTGAGCATTTTCTAAAAGCTCATGAATGCTGTGAGAAATACTTAAAATGCACTTATACCTCAAATGCTTTATAAGGGCCGGAAAGGTGCTTTGTAAACCTAATTTGTACAGTTCATACAATTATAGAAGAGTATCTTATGAAGTAAAATTTTATGGGATATAATTTATGACTACAGATGTAAGCCATGATCTATGAAGCAAAGTAAGGCAAAAGTACTGCTGAAATATTTAGAACAGTGTTGGGATTTTGTATTACCATAGGTAAGGTGATAAGGAGTGATTATCGTTAAGTCAGCATCAACACAGTCATAGAAAAAAGGATGGTCTGTATGATGTGAGCAGGAAACGCTGCCAAATGAAAGGATGCTTAGCGGTGTGATCTTGTCTTTCTCAGTTTGCTGTTTAGTGGGATGAGAGTTCTAAGAGTCATTAGTTTTCCTTCAGAAAATGGATACTGAACTGAGGCTTGAGTATAATAATATTCCTAAGTACTTGACTCCAATTAGAAGTTATAGTAGTTGAATAGGCAACAGATCAGCATCTGGATGAACGTTCTCATGGTGTCAGCAGTAATTTGTCAGGCAAAGGGGAGTTTGCAGCAGGCTGTCATCTGTGACTTTTGGAAATGAAATTGTCAATACAGGATCCTGAAAGAGTTTATGAAGATTAAAGGACCTATTGTCATGTTCTTAAAAAAAATCCAGGCTTTTGAGAAAATTGGTTACTAATTATTTCAATAATATGCAATATTCTGTTGTTAGCTGAACTTGATAATAACTTCATAAGTTAAGAACGGCAGTTATGTTAAACCTTTTTGTAGTAAAAAGGCACATATTAATTGAAGTTGTAGAAGCCATATTCTTCAAAATTTAAAATGCTCTGTTGACTCTTGAGACTATGAAATCTCTGTAGATCAGTCATGACCACATGAAACTTTCATTTTTATTTGGTAGATTGATTACATCTTCACACAGTGAAATAAGACTGGAGAGTGACACTAGGCTTTTACCTTTTTTTTTTCAATATCACTTTTTATTAAGACTAGTTTTGTATAAAATATTTTACGTCTTCAGGTCATTTATATTATAGGGCTAGACTCTCAGGAGAATGTAATATTGACTATTATTTGAAGCTCCTGATTATTAGCACATAATGTATTAAAAGAATTAAGAAAGAGTGAAAGGTCTGAATGCTATCACATAGTGAAAATACTCTCCCTCCCACTGCGTTGTGATGGCATCTGGAGCAGAGTTTCTGTGGTGATGAACAGATCGTTTCTGTGGTGCGGGGTGGCAAGACATGGTGGCTGTGCACTGCTGCTGCTTGGAGTCTTGCTATGTCCAGCTTGTAGGCTGTTGTATCAAATCTGTCTGATGGATAGTATGGCTCTCATTCTCTGACTTTGGTCTTCTCGTGGTTGTTTCTTGTGTTTTGTGCCATGTGTTTTGCCATTCCTGAGTGCCTTTATCACGAGGGGCTCAGCTGTGCCCTGTGGTGGGGCCGTTGCAGAATCACAGAATCACCAGGTTGAAAAAGACCCACCTGATCATCGAGTCCAACCATTCCTATCAAACACTAACCCATGTCCCTCAGCACCTCGTCCACCCATCCCTTAAACACCTCCAGGGAAGGTGACTCAAACCTCTCCCTGGGCAGCCTCGGCTAGTGACCAATGACCCTTTCTGTGAAAATTTTTTTCCTAATGTCCAGTCTAAACCTCCCCTAGTAGAGCTTGAGGCCATTCCCTCTTGTCTTGTCCCCTGTCACTTGGGAGAAGAGGCCAGTACCTTCCTCTCCACAACCTCCCTTCAGGTAGTTGGAGAGAGCAATGAGGTCTCCCCCAGCCTCCTCTTCTCCAGGCTAAACACCCCCAGCTCTCTCAGCTGTTCCTCATAAGGCTTTGCTTTCCTGTGGCCCCAGGGCCAACACCTAGATGTGGACACCCCATACAGCCCAAGTGGTACAGAGAGTGGTTGCCATTGAACTACCTCAGTGGGAATGTGTATAGTCTGGCAAGGACTTCATGAAGTTGCACACTATATTTTTGGCTTCTAAGGATGGTATTCATAGCTGGAGACAAGCGTGCTTGTGACAGCTTTTGCTGAATGCACCACATATCCCGTGATGATGTTTGGGTGTTGGAAACTGTTGGTTATATACAAATTAACTTTTCTGTAATTTTTAACCAATTGTACAGTAACACAAGTCCGAAGGTTCTTCCTTATGTTCATACATCTTTATTTTCTGGTGCAAACTCCTCTGAACTCGTGTCCTCTCTCCCTTTTGTGCCTACATGGCTTCCCTGAAAGCGAGCTGACCACATTACGAAATGGCATCAGAGTAAATTGAAGTCACAGTTCTTGTCTGTCTCTATTCCGGGAACGTTGCCTCTGCAGTTTAGGTTTCCTAGTTGTTTGGTTTTTTTCTCTCTTATCTCCCTACATTTTGCATGCAATATGTTGCACTTTTGCCAGACGGCTGAGGGTATTTCACCACTGTATAACTATGCTTGACATTTAATTTAAAATCAAAGATACCATTCTGTAATAGTTTATTAAGCTGTGCCTCTCTCCCAAGTAATGTAAATAACCTTTTCTTTCAGGGAAAGAGGCAATTCATTGCTTTGGCTATATTTTCAGGATGATTTTGTCTCGGATCAGGAGAGCTGAAAGGTTAGGTGCCATTCCCCGTCACCTAAACAAACTTAAATTGAAGTTCCATATTTATATGAATTGTCAGCACAAAATTAATTTCACTTCAAATATTTTCATTTCTTACTGGTATGTAAGCTCTGTAGAAGGTGAATATCTGAGTAAACATGGAATTCCGTATTATTCTGTTGATGTAATTGTTTGGAGAGGAGGTGGGTGTGTAAGCACTTAATTACTGGCATGGCCTAATATTTTTTAAAGAAAGGACAAGGAAGTGAGGTGAAAACAATTACATTTATCTTTATACCAAAGGATCCAGTTGGTTTCCTTCTTTTTTAAGATTCAAACTGAGGGCCGGGTCTTGCCTCGTCGATATTGGCTCGCACTTGACCATCTGTTGGCAGTAAAGCCTTTCACGCAGTTTTTTGTGGTTCTTTAGTCAAATACAAGAGTCAAAAATACTTTAATTCCATGAAAAATGAGTTTGCATGGAAGTTACTTACTAATTTGTCAACATTTTGTAGCCAAATGTCTACATTTATAATATAGGATGTTGCATAATCCTGGTTCAGTTGTTTGTTCTGGGATGGACAAAAATAAGAGGAATCAGCCTGTGCTGATTCTCTGTCATTTGTACCTGGATAATTTTTTCACTGTGACCCTAAGAAGTGTTCCTGGGAAACGTTTCACTCAGAAGTAAGAAAAATGGACATGAAATTTTGGTTCTGTCAAAACAATGCTGAATATCAGAAGAAAGCTATGAAAGTTATGACAATTTCTGGTCGTATCTAGGATAACAAATCGTAAAATTGTTTCCAGGGTTTCATTCATTGGAAACATTCTCTTTCATGATACCTAAACCAAAATACAGAGATGATACATCTGCAACATCTCTGTCATACAAGTGTATACGAAGATGTTAGAAAGTATCAAGGGTGTCATAGAGTTGTACTTTGAAAAGAAGATGGGAATCTTCAATACACGTGACCTGTTGTGATCTGAATAAGAAGTGAGCAGGGTTATTGTACTAATGACCCATGATATAACAAAAGCCAATCTCTTACTTTCTGTTTGCACAGAGGATGATATTGTTAGTAGGGACAGTCTGTGCAGCCTGCCCAAAGCACAAACTCTTAATTATACAGATGCAATGAGGACGTTTTTCTAGGAAGCTGCATTCCTTCCAAGTATTTGCGTGTTTGCTGAGGCATCTGGTTTAGTAGTGGGCGTTCTGGTTCGATTCTGATCTCAAAGGTCTTGCCCAACCAAACAATTCTTTGATTTATTGTTAAGTAAGGAGCAACTTGAGTGTTCTGGTACCATCAAAGGGCCATCTCAACCAAGGGGTGCTTAAAACCATAACTCATGCTTTACAATATCTGTTTTAGAAGTAGGAAGCTGTTACATCTTAACAGACCATATGCACCATTACAGACCTTGTGGGAGTGAATGAAGCTTAGTTTCACTCATTGCAAGTTCTCTGGCACCTGATGCAAGTGATGCCTTCTGCCTAGAAGGTGAATAATAACAGTCAAGAGCTGTAAGATCATAACAGGATCTTCTGTCAAGGGGCAGTCACTTTTGAAGCTGTTTCAATTTAAACATAGAATTAAATTTTAAAGCATAAACTAGTAAACTTTTAAGACTCTAATATTTAATGCTAGAAGTGGCTGTTATGCTTTATCTCTAGGGAGATGAGATGTGCTTACTGTCCTTGGAGGTCAGCATGTTAATGCATGATGCAACTAAAGTTTATTGAAAAGAAAGCTATTTCTGGAAGGACTGGTTTGGTCTGAAGCAAGAGGGAGAACTGTCGTAAACCATCCTTTATGTAAGGTGTTGCGGCACTACCAATAATGGATTGAATTTTGGAAGCGAGGGTAAGGGATGTTTAAGTTTCATTGGAGAGCAAGTATGACAGCATTTTTTTTTCTTTCTCCCCTGCAATTGATGCAGAGTCTGAAATGGTTGAATAAGACTTGGAGGGAGTGGTGATCAGAATACATTAGCCAGGGTCGTGGGAAGTAATTCTTGCCAGATCCCCCTCTTTTTGGGTGTCTGTCCCCTCCAGGCTTGTCAAGACCTGATGGTGGCCTTTTTCCTGCTTTTTGAGAAGCATTGCTCTTAGGGCTGTAGGGCTGCACTAGAACCTCAGCTTATCCAGAAAATATACTTGCTCCAGGTGGGCCAGTGGGCCTGAACTAAAGTTTAATTTAAGGTGTAATGAGAAAGAACTATGTTGCTGTTGTCATTGCCATCTCAACTGGGGCCAAAGCTACCTGCAGCATGTTTGTTAAAGCTGGTGGGGTTTTTTTGGTTGGTTTCCTTGGTTTGGTTTGATTTTCTTTTTACAAGTTCTTTGGTGGTGATTGGGGTTTTTTTTTTGGAGGGTGGGGTGGTAGCTTTTAGTTAGAAAACAGAATCCTGTTTTCTGAATGACTGATGAGGATCCAAGTAAGAGAAACTGGAGTTCTTTGAAACATTTTCAGAAGTTCTGGAGATGGCTTTGGTGGGAAACCAGTGGAAACTAATGTTATATGGTGTTTTCAGTTTGAAATATTCAAAAATATTTGGATGAGAAATGATGGGAGCAGGTAGTTCGTGGTGCTGGAGAAAAAGGAGACCAAACTTCATATAAGTGCATCATCTGAGAGAATTTCCATGTTGTGCTGCGGATGGTGTCTTCAAATAATGGTGGTTAAATGAGCTAATATGCACTTGGGGAGATAATACTAAAATTTCAGATTTGGGGCTTAAGGGTTAAATATACTAGATGAACCCAAACAGAACCATTTACATGAGAATAGATGAAGTGTCTACTTACAGCTTTCTTGAACAAGCCACTAAATATTTTTTAATTGTGGCTGGTCAATGGTTACTTAATATGATTAATTACCACAAACCTTTAACAGCTTCCAGCTAATGAATGGAGATCATTAAAGCTCATTTCTTTAACTTCTCTTGCCCCCCTTGCTCTGTAAGAACGATTTCCTTTGTATTGCGATAGGAAGCCTTCAGAAGCCTTCAGGAAATTATTCCTGACTGCAAAGCTCATGCTTACAGTAACAAAGTGATCTGATAGCCATGGGTATGAAAATAATGATACTTTTCATAGCAATTAATTTACTTACACCTCATGGTGATTTATGGAAAATTGCTATTAAAAAAAACCTGCCCAGCATATTTGCTGCAGCTGACACCATAATCATCACCTTCTATAGAATCAACAGGCAAAACTTTCCTAATTTCTCCTTTCTTGATGAACTTATTCCCCCTTTAACATTGCCTCCCCTTTGCACCCCTGCACCAGTGGGCTTTTGTCCTTTTTCCTCACTCAAAAAAAAAAAAAATAGTGACAGAAGTTTGAGTAGCATGTAGATAAATCTTGGACTTAGACTTGCTCATTTCCAAATTCTATTCATAATTTGAGATCTCAATACTTTCTGGCCTGTCAGACATCATAGAAATACAACAGCTTCTAGCAGGAATTTCTGGCATTAGTGCAGTAGGAGGTCTCATGGGAGCAGTTTTTCCTCTATTACACTGAAGTGCTCTTTGCTGCTTCAGGAGACGTGAAAGCACAGATCAACTCCTTGTAGGTTTTCATTATCGATCACATCTAATGACTGCAAGCACCTCATTTCCATTAATGGAAACATCCAGATTTTTTTTTAGGAGGGTTTGAAAAGATGACTCTCTGACATCAGCTGTGCTGCTCCTGACATCAAGAGAGGTGAGGGCTCTTCAGAGGATTCTCCTGTTGCTATTTTTGACTCATTTCAGACTAGTGTAGTGCATTGACGCATACACTGTAAGGGGAAGGAGTCTTTTTGTAATTTCTTGGGACCTGTGTTATGCTTTCACAAATGAAGGCTTTAGGATTCTGCAGCAGTGTATAAGGAAGAGTTTCTTACATGAGTAACTGTTCTACTTGTCTGCATGTAAAACAAGACAGGGAAGTTAACTACTGTGTGCACAATATTAGCTGCTTTATGAAGTGTTGAAAAATAGGGTTCTTCTGGCTGCTTTTTCACTTTGAAATGCTAGTGGACATCCAAATTTAACTAGAAATTAAGAACACCTTGTGAGTAGTGTTTTGGGTGTAATTTGGTTATTATGTCAAGCTTACCAAATGATTTGGTTGGATATACACTAAAACCTGATGTTTTAGAATGGGTTAGTATGACTAAGTAAAATGCGAGTGTCTAAATAAAAATGCTTGATTGTTGTAAGACAAAATTGAACCGTAGTTTAGTGCTGATATCCTGAAGGATTAGAACAGAAATGATCCAGTTAGTAACCCATGTAACACCAGCAGGTAGAAGGCCTTGTGTTTCTCTTGCATGAGATGTTTCCTCTCGTCCTGCAGTGAACTGTTATATCAATGAGATGTCTGGCTGAGAGAGTCGGGATTGTTCAGCCTGGAGAGAAGAGAAGGTTTCAGTGAGACCTCAGAGCAGCTTCCAGCACTGAAAGGGCCTCCAGGAAAGCTGGTGAGGGGTTTTGATCAGGGATTGCAGGGACAGGATGGAGGATGATGGTTTTAAACTGGAAGAGGGGAGATTGAGGGGAGATTTTAGGAAGAAATGTTTTCCTGTGAGGGTGGGGAGGCCCTGACCCAGGTTGCCCAGAGCAGGGGTGGCTGCCCCATCCCTGGAGGGGTTCAAGGCCAGGTTGGATGGGGCTTGGAGCCCCTGATCCAGTGGGAGGTGTCCCTGCCCATGGCAAGGGGATTGGAACTGGATGGGCTTTGAGGTCCCTTCCGACCCAAACCAGTCTATGATTCTATGATACTTATTTAGCATGTAAAAATTTGTAAATTTTTTGTCAGATTCATATTTCTTACTTGGTAATTCTTGTTAGAACTTCTGGAGACTGAGAACTACACTTTTTTAATCTATTTTTGAGAGCTTTACTAAGTGGGAGATTTATGCACGTTAAGAAAGGACAGACTATCTTGCAAAATGAAGACAGCAATGAAGCTATTTTTGAGAAGGGTGATACCCTGTTGATACACACTATTCTGAAGAAGATCTCCCATGATGTGAACCTTTTTCAAAGAGTTTCTCCCATCCCAACAATGTGAAAATCTTCAAAGGCACTTCTTCATCAATATGCAAATCTTCAAAAGGGGAATTACAACATAACAAGAAAATTCTCAAAGGGAAAGCAGTAACCCAAAGATGTAAAAAAAAACTTTGTCAGGGACAGCTCCACTGTGATTTGAAAGTTCTTCAAAGTGGAAATCACCTCAAGCATTGCAAATTCTCTCAGTGCATGGGAAACCACTGAGTTAGAGTGCTTCTATATGTATTCTTTAAAGTCTTTAAAGTGGCAGTAAGTGTTCACTTGAAAATATTTTAAAACTGGCATTTTTAATAATTGGGGCTGTATGTACAATTTCATTACAGTAGGATACCTTGTGGGTGGCAGAGCTTTTAAGTTTACCAGAGGAGTTTTGGTTGAATCTATATCAGGAGATTGTGGCACCAAACAGTACTTTGAGAGGGGTGTTTTTTATTGAACTCTTAATAAAGGATTCTGAATTGTTGCACACAGTTCATTTAGAAACAATTTTTTGGTTCTTTTGTATTTGCAACAGCACCAGATAGATTATTTAGATTATTTTAGAAGCAGCAACTCCAGTTGTGCAGAGACTCGAAATCTTACTTGTATGACTATAAAAGGGACATCAGTGAGAGAACGCCTTCTGCCTTTTGCCCCAAATGCTTAGTGATGGGTTGTCTGTCCATAGGCCACGATGAGGATCAGGGAGGCATCACAGGCTGCCAGGTATCTTATGTGCATTTTTGCATATGGTAGCTATTTAGTTTCCAAGAGATGAAGATTTTTTTTCTCGCTAGCAATAGTCAAAACAAAGATTTTATTCTGCAATTTTGGGGCTTACTAAAGTGCAGTAACAAGTTTTTATGATAAATCAGCACAACACGTTGATCCTTACTGCTGCCATTTGTTCAGTACTCGTTCTGTTTAGATTTTAGTTCTGTTAAGGACTAGGACCTCCTAAAAGGTCGCTCCTTTGTTGCATGACAGCCACATTCTGTCTCAAGAGCCTTTATACCGATGGCTCCTGGGTGCAATCCTGACTCCATTAAGTGAAGTGTAGTTCTGTCACTGACATCAATAAAACAGGACTCCTACTGTGTGGGTTTGTGTTGGTGTATGCTTAGTAAAGTGCCTAATGTGGTGTTCCCGATAAAGAAGAGGCATCTTTAATAGCTGTCAAGCCCTGAATCATTCCCGAACCCTATTTGCTGTGCCTACGCTGCGTATCTGCTGCCTTTGCTAAATCGTGGTCACATTAGCCCTTGCAGCCGTAAGGATAGCAATTTTAATACATCGTCTAAATAGTCTAGTTGAGCAAGTATTACTTGGAGGGAAAGTTGTATGTCTTTAACTGGCTTTTTGCTCACTTGTTGAACTTGGTTAATCATATTTTCAAGGAACGGTACAAGCATCTCAACTGTACGCTGACTGCAATATATACCCCTTTATTTCTGTTAGATTTTTAAATATCACCCAGATGATTTGTGTTTGCTCTTAATGCTACACTGAAAGAATATAAAGGAAGTCATTATTCTGGTTCTGTTTAAGCCTGAGATTTATTCCATTTCCATAAACCTAAGACGACAGCCTCTTTTCAAGATAATTCACATACTGTGCCTTTTTGCAAACTTCCTCCATGTGATGTCTGAAAGGGGAACAGTAAGAAAAGAAAAAAGTAAATCTTTTTCATTCACAAAGTAGATTTTACCCAAAATAACTGGAAGGCAGGGCCCCTCTCAAATGACCTCTTCCGTTTTGGGTGTTGTTGCCCAAAAATGAAATATTAACTATTTTACTATTAAGGACTTAATAGTGGGGTGAAATAAAGATTGTTTTGTAAGCAGAAGTTGTTTTATATCATAGCATTGATATGTCGAATATACATCCTGCGCAATCATGATCTTATTATTTTAGAAAGGAGTTTATGGATTCTATGTATGTAAGATGACTAGAGGTTAACAACTATTACAGTTTCCTATTAAAACCAGAGGTGAATTGTATTAAAGGAAGCTATCATTCCACACAGGAAATGCAAGCTTTAATTATTGCCATGTTCTGTATAAAAGACAGAAATAGACACTCCTCTCTATCAGACTTCTGACATGTTTATTCTACCTTTACATGTCAAATGTCTTCCTTTTGCATAAGCACAATTATTGTGATTATGATGTAAAAACATCATTTGCACAAACATACTGTCTTCCGAAGTGGGTTCAAAAGTACGACTCTGGATTTTGTGGGGGAAATCTGACTGCTTGTATCTGAGGAATATTCTATATCAGGTTAATATCTGGAAGGTACAGAGGCTAATGCTGTTTTGTTATGCAAACCTAAACAGCAAAACAAAAATCCTGTGGCACTATTTTGTGATTTTAAGTGCAGTATGGATGTCCTTGTCCTGTGTGCCTGGCAGATAATTAGAGCAGTCCCTTGATGTCCTTAGTCCTAAAAGCCGGAGTATAAAATGGCAACAAAATTTGGATGGTGGGGCAACCTCATTATGATGTTGCAAACTACACAAGATCTTCAGCAAAACAGCTTTTAATATAATGATTCTCTGTTCTTGAGAAACACTTATACAACCTTTGCCTAGACCTCAAGGTTGCTCATGCCAGGGTGGCTTGGGTCTGATATTCCCAAACTTGAAAGAGAACACAGTGGCAACACATTCCCTGGGAGAACCTCAGGACTATGGAAAATGGTGTCTGTCCCTCCAAAACACTGTGAATTTGATAAATTTATTGCTGCAGAGAAGGCATTTGTCTTCTAGGGCTTAGAGAACTGGAAGATGAGAGACAGAGAAGGGATGAAATAGGAGCCCTAGTGAGGTAAAAGAATTGCTTCTATTGTTTAGATGTATGGTATGACTGCATTAAGTGATTTCTGGGATTATCCTTTTATTTCTCAGTGCAGGTGTGTTACAGTGACTTTAAAATGACACAAAATACCTGGACTTCAGAGTTGAGAGAAACTGAATTTTATAACACAGATTTGGTTTGGCTCTCAGCCAGCAGCTAAACAGTATGAAGCCACTTTCTTGATGCCTCCCCCGGTGGGTTGGGGGGAGAATTGGAAAAGAAAATGAAAACTCGTGGGTTGAGATAAAGACAATTTTAATAGAACAATGAAAGAAGAGAGGAGAAGAAGAAGAATACATATAAAAATATATTAAAATGTGACTGCTCACGGCCTGATGATTAGCCCCTCCTGAGCAGACATTGCAGTGAGCACAGGGATCACTGTCAGTTCAGCCATAATGGAGTATGGAACACCAAACATGGAGCCTGAACTGCCTGAATTCTCCACAGTTAAATCCTCATTTTTATACTGATCATAAAAATGAGGATATGGAATATTCTATTGGCAAGTTGAGGTCAGCTGTCCCAGCCCTGCACCTGTACGCTAGCAAAATGTGGGAAACTGTGAAAACCTTGATTTCTTGGCAAAAATGAACATCATCAGTGTGTTATCAACTTTCCTCTCATACTAAACCTGAAAACCAGCAACTGCTGGGAAGAAAATTAACTCTGTCCCAGCTGAGCGTGAGCATTACCTGGCAACAGCTGAAACAATCTGTTATCAACATTATTCTCACACTAAATCTACAAACCAGCAGCTTTCGTGTGCACTTCTAGGCAGTGAGATGATGCTTATTTTTCAGATAGCATCTCTAAACATGAATGCTTGGTTTCTTATTTTTAAAAATTGGTTCAAACTTCTTTGCATGGAACTTGAAATGGAAGTCATCCTGCGCTTTGTAGGTAATGTTAGTGAGTGTGAAGCAGAATTTTTGTCATCTGCATGCCAGGCCTGTGAAGGGCACCAGAATTGTGTAACTAAAGGAGCTAAAATGTAATTTCTTTAAAATACCTTCTTTGTATTTGATAAAGCACGCTATTTTTCTTCAAAGAAACCTCCAAAAGTACCTCATGGATCATATTTTTTATTTGCCCAAATATAAGATTTTACAGCTGCATCCAGCGATGGGACTGTGAGTTCTGCGGTGGGGTGGCCATTAAAGGCAGTGGGGTGCTTCCCTGAGCGGGGAAAAACCTAAAAACTCAATTGGGGGGTGGCGCTAGGCAACTGGCTCAACGGCTGTTCCCACATGGTGCCTGATGGGAGGGGGCAGTCCCAGAAGCTACCGCAGGGGATTTAAACGGTCCTTAGGGAGCACAGGGGAAGAGGAGTGGGGCAAAGAGGTGTGGGGCACGTTGAACAGGGCATGTTAAAACAGAGCGGTTTGGGTGAGCAGGGAGGGCGCAGAGAGGGACTGGAGCACGGACAGAAGGGACTGAGAACCATGGTGGCTACCTGTCAGGAGATTAAGGCTGCACCAAGCATGATGGAAGCTGCCACCAAGACGGAGCCCCAGTGGGCGCATGCAGCTACCCAGACCCTGGACTGCAGACAGTGCCCCCCACCCACAGTGGCTCACGCCTTTGGCACTGGCTCCACTTGTCAAAGCTGCTCTTGAGTGGGGGAACTCCATCGTATGGTGGAGGAGTTAAGGGAGGAGGTGAAGAGGCTGAGGACCATCAGGGAGTGTGAGAGGGAGATAGACCAGTGTAGCAGTGCCCTCTCAGTCACTCAGCAGCCTGCTGGAGCTGGTGTGTCCAAACACCACCCACCTGCAAACTGCAAGGTTGGGGGAACAAGAGATGGGGAATGGCAGCAAGTTCCTGCCAGAAGAAGGAAACCTGCTCCCCTCAACCAGACAGCAAAACCCCAGATCCCTCTGATGAACAAGTACCACGTGCTGCAGGTGGAATCCAATCCTGAGGATGATGGTTCCAACAGCCTAGAATCTTTCCCTAGGCCACACCATCCTTAGAAAAAGATAAAAGCATCTTCCATTAAGAGGAAGAGGAGGGTGATTGTTGTAGGGGACTCCCTCCTAAAATGAATGGAGGGACCCGTTTGCAGACCGGACCCACTCCACAGAGAGGTCTGCTGCTTACCAGGGGCATCAGTGAAGGAGGCAGCTAGAAAACTTCCTTCCCTGGTCCACGAGACAGACTACTATCCTCTGATAGTAGTCCAAACTGGTAATGATGATTTAATAAGCAGAAAGACCAAAGCCATCAAGAAAGACTTGAGGGCCATTGGGAAAATGATGGAGGGCTCTGGGGCACAAATAGTGTTCTGCTCCGTCCCAAGGCTAAATAGAGAGGAGCTGGAAGTCAGAAAGAAGAATTCGATTAATGCCTGGCTCCGAGCCTGGTGTGAGGAAAGGGGCTTCGGCTTCTTTGATCATGGGGTGGCTCACACACCCCCAGGCTTTATTGCTAAGAATGGGACACGTGGGTCTCCTAGGGGGGGCTAAAGCCCTTGCTAAAAACCTAGCTAAGCTCATAAATCGAGCTTTAAACTAGATGTGAAGGGGGAGAGGATTGAGACCAGGCTAGAAAGGAGAGAGCCTGGATGTGGGGCACTAGTGATTTGGAGAGGGTGTGCTGGAGAGGACCACCAGTACATCACCACACAGAAAGTGGGGGTGAACACACCTGGGGGTGGTAAGGGAGATACGGACACTCTGGTGATAGCTGCTCCAGTTACCAGGCAATTGGGAATGAACTCTGTTCCCTCTAAGAGGGCTGAAGGCTCAGCAGCTCAGCTGAAGTGCATTTACACCAATGCACACAGCATGGGGAATAAGAAGGAAGAGCTGGAAGCTGTCGTAGGGCAAGGAGCCTATGATGTTGTTGCCATCATGGAAACATGGTGGGATGACTCATATAACTGGAGTGCAGCTATGGTGGGTACAAACTCTTCAGGAGGGATGGGAAGGGAAGGAGAGGAGGCAGGGTAGCCCTCTTTGTAAGGGAGGACTTGGACACTGTTGAGATGGATTGTGGCGATGAGGAGATTGAGTGCCTGTGGGTTAAAATCAGAGGAGCCCATAAGAAGGTAGATTTTGTGATGGGAGCCTGTTACAGGCCACCCAGCCAAGGAGAAGCAGCTGACGAGCTCTTCTATAAACAGCTGGGGTTAATCTCTAGATCGATGCATCTTGTTCTTGTGGGAGACTTCAATCTTCCTGATATCTGCTGGACGTACAATAGAGCAGAAAGGAAGCAGTCTAGGAAGTTCCTGGAGTGTGTGGGAGACAACTTCCTCGCACAGCTGGTGAATGAACCGACAAGGGAAGGTGCCCTCCTGGACCTGCTGTTTGTGAGCAGAGAAGGCCTTGTGGGGGATGTGGCAGTTGGAGGACGGCTAGGACTGAGCAGTCATGAGATGATAGAGTTTTCTGTTCTAGGCGAAGTGAAGAGGGTGGTTAGCAGGATAGTAGCATTAAATTTCCAGAGGGCAGACTTTGAACTCTTCAGAGAGCTGGTTGGCAAAGTCTCATGGGAGACAGAGCTTAAGGGCAAGGCAGCCCATGAAGTTCCACTGGACTGGAGGCTGATGTTGTGCCCATCTACAAGAAGGGTCGCAGGGAGGATCCAGGGAACTACAGGCCTGTCAGTCTGACCTCGGTGCCGGGGAAAGTCATGGAACAGGTGATCTTGAGTGCTATCATGAAGCACATGCAAGAGAACCGGGTGATCAGGCCCAGTCAACACGGGTTCACAAAAGGCAGGTCTTGCCAAACTAAACTGATCACCTTCTATGACAAAGTGACTCGGCTGCTGGATGAGGGAAAGGCTGTGGATGTATCTTCCTGGACCTCAGTAAAGCCTTTGACACAGTTTCTTACAGCACTGGTGAGACTGCACCTCAAATCTTGTGTTCAGTTCTGGGCCCCTCACCACAAGAAGGATGTTGAGGCTCTGGAGCGAGTCCAGAGAAGAGCAATGAAGCTGGTGAAGGGGCTGGAGAACAGGCCTTATGAGGAACAGCTGAGAGAGCTGGGGGTGTTTAGCCTGGAGAAGAGGAGGCTGAGGGGAGACTTCATTGCTCTCTACAACTACCTGAAGGGAGGTTGTGGAGAGGAGGGAGCTGGGCTCTTCTGCCAAGTGACAGGGGACAGGACGAGAGGGAATGGCCTCAAGCTCCACCAGGGGAGATTTAGACTGGACATTAGGAAAAAAATTTTCACAGAAAGGGTCATTGGGCACTGGAACAGGCTGCCCAGGGAGGTGGTTGATTCACCTTCCCTGGAGGTGTTTAAGGGACGGGTGGATGAGGTGCTGAGGGACATGGTTTAGTGTTTGGTAGGGATGGTTGGATTCGATGATCTGGTGGGTCTCTTCCAACCTGGTTATTCTATGAAATTCTATGGAATTCTATGAAAGCTGAAAACTACAGGTATACACATGTGCATGCACAGACATGAGGTAAGTGATTCTAAAAATTTAAACAAAATCATAGAATGGTTTGGGTTGGAAGGAACCCTACAGATCACCCAGTTCTACCCCTGCCATGGACAGGGACACCTCCCACCGGATCCAGTTGCTCCAAGCCCCATCCAGCTTGGCCTTTAACACCTCCAGGGACGGGGCAGCCTGGGCCAGGGCCTCCACACCCTCACAGGAAAATATTTCATCCTCGGATCTCATTTCAATCTCCCCTCTTTCAGCTTAAAAGCATTCCCCCTCATCTTATCCCGGCACTCCCTGATCAAGAGCCCCTCTCCAACTTTCCTGGAGCCTCTTCCAGTACTTGAAAGCTACTCTCAGGTCTCCCTGGAGACTCTATTTAAAAAAAAAAAAAAAATTGGTTTTCCCCAGTTTAAACCACTTTAAAGGATAGATATTTTGAGTGGATTTTCCATGCAACAAGGAACAAAGTATTGACTTTCCCTTGTCCAGAGGTGATCAAAAAACATGCCAGAGAGGCCCAGGAGCACTTTTCTGGGGGCAATTTGCTGGGAACCTGCCAGTGCAAATCTTGGCTGGAGAGCATTTCTTAACCAGCAGGTGACCCGGCTCTGCCTGTGGTTCATAAAGCAGCTTTGTAAAGGGGGTGTGCTGCCTGACAGCGGGAGTTAAGGAGGGTCCGGCATGCTTTGCTTTGCGTAGAGGATTGTGAGAGGGGAGCGAGCACTGCCTGCCTGCTGGGTTTCTTGGCGGGGGCACTGTGCGAATAAGCCACGCAGCACTGCCAGCACTCTGCAAACTGGGGATTTTTGGTATCTCACTTACTCCTGTGTGGTCAGAAAGAACTACTTGCTCTCTACTGTCAGAAGCGTGTGCCTCAAACATCAGATTAAGCTGTTATTTCTGTTTGGAAATGGGAGTTATTTGAAATCCTCCACCTGCACTAGGGTAGAGCCGGGTCAGTTGCTGCTTCTCTGTTTCCTCGCAGTTTGCTGCTCTGCTTCTTGGCTCTGAGCTCAGTACAAGGGAGGATTTTACTACAGTGCTTAGCAAAAGGAATAGGGCTGAACAGGTTTTGACCTGTAAGTGCACCTTGTTTGCTGTCCAGGGGTGCAACCAAGCCTCAGTTTTGACTTCAAACCCTTGCAGTGAGTCAATGCCTTTTTTCTGTCCTAATGTGTTATCTTCAGCAAGAATGAATTATTATTATTGTAGTCATTACTATATTAGGGCTTCTCTAAGGTCCCTACAAGGCTGACCAGAAGTTTTTGAAAATTACCTTTGAATTAACAACACCATGCTGGTTTTATTCATAGTGAGGTATAAAACATTACTGACAAACACAAATGTTCAGAAGGTGGTTTTGAAAGCATATGAATGAAATGCTCTGCATTTAATTAGCATTGCTTTTTTCTATTTTTTTTTTTTGAATGAGAGAGTATTTCTAATGTATTAGTGTGGGTTTTTCCTTTGAGGAGTCCAATTTAACATGAAGCATAATCTCTGGAGTATTTCATTAATGTGTGTCTGCAAAAACGTCAAAAGATATTTTGACTGGTCTAATAACGTTTTTAGAATCTGAATGTGATTTATTTTTAAAGTCTGTCAAAGAGATCCTCAAATTTAAGGTACTGTATTCCATACTTCAGGAAAACATCATCTGAAATGCATGTGTGCATGCGTACTCTCTCTAAATAAATAAATAAAACTTGGGGGTTTATGTGGGAATTTTGAACCACTAATTCTGAACTGAGTGTTTTCTGGGTTTTGTTGTTTATTATGCCTGTGAACATCAGCGTTCAGTACAAGTTTGAACGAAAACTTAGTTGAAAGTCTCTGAAGAAAGAACAGTCAAATTAGGTAAAAAAATATATATAAGTGTAGGTGGTGGGGTTTTTTTCCTTTGAAGAGCCACATTTAAGGCAGCACCTGCATAGTAAAAGTTGTCTTTAGATTTTAATACTGAATTTGTTTACCATGGGTATTTGCAGTATTAGGACACTTAATGATGTATTCTGAATTTACTCTAATATGTAAATTCATCTATTAAATATTTGTTCTGGAGGATTGCTTTGCTTAAAGCACAGACATAAGCTGGTTCATGGCAGGGTTACTAATTTAATGTGATAGATAGGAATTTTTGTTTAAAAATAGTGCATTTTTCCATTGGAGCAGGGATTTTAGTGAGTTTCATAACAATATAAAATACCACCCCTCCCCCCAAAAGTACTATATCTTATAAATTTAACTGGTGAAAGAACAGCAAAAGAGAGCATAGGAGTAAGGAAATCTCCATATTTATTTAGCTTTTTAAGGTTTTTTTAAATTATCTGAATCTCCCTTTCTTGCTGGGACACTGCAGTAATAAGCAGTTTGACTCACTTAGCTTTTCTGTTCAGTAAAAGTAAACACAATATTTTGAGCTGGAAAACTGATGCCTTGGCTTTCCGAAGTGCTCAACATTGACTGACTCTGTTGTTCCTGATGGTTTTGTTGCAGCTATTTAGGCAACGAAGCCTCCAGCTTGCTGCAAGGAGCAGGAAAGCTGGTAATAAGATTCTCCCTATTTTTGTTGCTTCTGGAAGCATTTATTTGTGAGGTGGAAAAGTGAATTGATTTGCATTGTGAAGATTATTTCTACAGTGAGGAGAGCTAGTTTTGGTTTTGAACAAAGGTTTGTTTTGACAGAAAACAGTTATATGAAAAAAATGCTAATTTGAAAAGATTTTGGTGGTTTGGAAAGCATTTGGTGGTTGTTATCCATTTCCATTTTACTATTAAATGAAATAAATTCCAAGTATGGCCATCCAGGTTGTCTTTGCAGTGGATGCAAAAGAGAAAATTTAATGTGTACCATGATTGACGAAACCTAATATTTGCAGAAAGGTAAAGTGTGTGTATAAGTATATATAAGTCTGTGCAAAAGCTTCATTAATCATATCTCATGCTGAAGTCACAGAAGCATGGGGCTAGAAATGTAGTGACAGCAATTATTGACTTATTGTGTTAATGATATGACAGCTTGTTATAAATTACTGGGGGTTAACGGGATAAAATTGTTATAAAAACACTTAAAAACTGATGATGTATTGTTTTCTTAACTTTCCTTCATAAATATGTATTTGAGACTGTAGGAATAACTTCTGAATACGTTATTTCCAGCTGCAGTGTAAGGAGCATCGGAGTTGGCCTCTTCTCCCAAGTGACAGGGGACAGGACGAGAGGGAATGGCCTCAAGCTCCGCCAGGGGAGATTTAGGTTTCAGATTAGGAAAAAGTTCTTTACAGAGAGGGTGGTTAGGCATTGGAACGGTCTGCCCAGGGAGGTGGTTGAGTCACCGTCCCTGGAGGTGTTTAAGGTTAGGGTAGATGAGGTGCTTAGGAGCATGATTTAGGGATTGGTGGGAATGGTTGGACTCGACGATCCAGTGGGTCTCTTCCAACCTTGTTATTCTGTGATTCTGTGATTCTGTGATTAATGATCGGTGGTAGGAGTTTCCTCTTGGTGTGCTCAGTGGGAATAGATTTGGGGATCACGGGGAAATGAATGAAGCTGATCTCTTTGACTTGCTATACTTTTCTGAAAACTTGCATATTAGCTGTGCTTTGCACTGTCTGCAGGTCAAGCGTGTTGTAGGAGCAATATAGTTACTTGATTCTTCTAAGGGATTGTTGTTTCTGTGGAGCACGGCTATGGCTGTGCTGCTTTCAGATCATGCCATCGCGATGGCTCTAAGATCACTGCCATGTAGGCTCTGGTGTTTGAGGTTTGTCTTGTTCCCTGATTTCTGCTAATACAGCCTTACCTACGAAATCCATCAATTCTAGTTGTTGGAGATTTGAAAACTGGTTGTTACAGCTGGATGTTTACTGCTCTGCATGCAGTGCTTGGTCATTATCGTGATGTAAGATACTGATTTTATGTACTGGTAAGAACTGCTTGCTTTGCTTTATCATCTAGAGCTTCTTATTTCCAGAAATGGAAAGGAGATACCTTGATAAATGCGATGTGTTAAAAAGGCATTTCAAAAAAGCTATATAAGCAAGGGGGTTGTCACCATGATTTGTACATGTGAAAAAGCAGTTACTGATTATGAGGTGGTAACGACCTGGTACTGGATGCATAAATGTAGGTGTCTACTTTCTCACTAGATCTTATACGTGTTCTTACAAGAAACCTGACACAGGTTTATGCTCTAGAAGTCTTATCACTGTAAAAACTGCATTTATTTTTTTTCTGGCAGAGAGTAGCAATGATAGATTCAGATCTGGATAAATACATGTGATTTGAAGCATACTCCATGCTCTTAAAATAGGAGCAGGGATGGCATAACGCTTAGTGCTGGATTTAGGGACCTCAGGCATAGGGTATAAAACACACTTTTCCCTGGCAATTTGGAGCAAATGTAACCTTGATCATCGTAATTCTGGAATAGGTTAAACTACATTTAAACCCATATGTTTTTCCGGTCTGAAATGTTATATTTCTGCCTAGCCATCTTTAATCTAGGGAGTTGGTTACTTTTTCTATCTTTCTGCATTTTACACCTGTTAACGACAGTTGTGTTGAGAGCAGTTGTCCAAACCTATGCTAGTAACCAAAGCCTCACCTTGGGAAACTTCAGTTCACTGATTGCCAGGATTGCTGTTGGCTCCAGCAAGAAAAAGCTCTTTGCGGCAATCACTTGAGCTTAATCTTGCATATACAGATACAAAGTACATAAAAAATATTAAGTTTCTTAATGATGGTAGAAGAGAGCTTGCTTACAGTACTTTATTTTTCTTAAACTTTTATCTGTATCTTTTTAGATTTTGAGCCTTTTTTCATTCCCCCCTAATTTTGACAAAAGTGATCCTTCAGCGTTAGGAGAGAGTGGTTGCTCCCTCGCATTCGTTCATGGCCACCAGATCTGCTGTGAGGATGGTTTCTTTTAAGTTCCTCATTGTTTCAAAGGATCGCATCTCTCAAAATCTCTTTTTCTGCATATGTTATCCAGGAAGTTGCAAGTTATCTTAAGACAGGAGTACAATGACCTGCTAATTTTTGACCATGCCCAACTATCTGAATTCAGAAGGCTACCTACAATATATTTCAAGTGGGGAATAATTTCAGTGTGCAGCTACAACATATACTCATTGAGGAAAAGCATATCCCATGGACTTCTGATAGTCCTATTGTTGATAATAGTTTTTTTTAGATGCCTGCTTAACATCTAATGATCATTGCTGTCACTCTGGAAGAAAAATTAATCTTTACTGTTCATTAGTCTTAAAAATCCATCCATTAGGGGAAAAAAACCCCACATTTATAATTAACCAGTGCAGAGTGGAGCAAAAATTTCAGTGTTGTAGTGCTTGACAGTTGATAGCTGAGTCATAGTTCTTATGAGATAATTTCATGTCTTTTTAAAATGCATTAAATATTGGGTAGAAACTAATATGTTGGGTACTAAAGAGCAATCAGAGCACGTCTTGTAAATCATTTACGGCAACGAGGCAGGCTTACATAAATGTTAATTAACTGAGAGCTTCCACAGTTTTCAGGAAAAAAGTTTGTGTAAGCAAAATCCAAAGACTGCTATTTCTAGAAGAATGGATATAGAAGATGGATTTCTATTGACTATATATTAAGCTTAAACCCTACTGCCAGACTATGCCTATAAACAGTATATTTATTATAAATAAATTTTAAAAAGCCTTGTAACCCCTCCCAATATATTCTTTGGGAAGTGTAGTGTGATGAAAGGTGCAAAATACTTACATGCAAAGAGTTTTCTTTCAACCTGAATCAGTGTTTCTCACCTAAAGCTTCCCTTACTCTCCTACCTCTACATCTTTATTTGAAGATTTATAATTTCTCTGACTCTTTAATTACAAGCATATTTGGAGTTTAGCAATTTGTGTGTTCTTGAACAAAAACAATGGTCTCCCAGCTATTCTTTCGTCCAGTTTATCTTCTCAAGGATGACTGTGTAAACTTGTGGAGTAGTAAACAAAATTGCAAAATATCGGGGAGAAACATCTTTAGTGGTTGTATTCGTAACTGGTTTTCTGTGTTATTGGCAAGGAAAAGCTTATCATAGGAATAACTTAGATGTTGGGAAGGGAGCCTGAGCAAAACCAGGTTTTAATAGTCTGCATAATATTCATGTCCTCTGGGATTTTATTGTATAAGATTGCCTTGATTGTATATTTAGCAGATTCATTCCTGGATGATCTCTCTATTGGAGATCATGTTATCACAGATGGGGGAAAAAGTACTTGTAATGCCTCGCGTAGAAGTGCTGAACTCTTCAGATATAATAGGGAAAGCATCACTGAAAAGTTGCAGAAGCCAGGTCAACACCTACTTGTATGTGCTTTGATTTTTTTTTTTTCTCTGAAGATTGAAGCGCTCATTTACTCTATTGAAATTGGATGAGTAAAGTAGAACTATCTCAAAAGGAAGGCAGGTGCTGGATAGAACTATGACTGTGCTGCTGTGGTGAGTCTGTAATGCTTCTCACCCCTGCTTTCGTGGGCCTAGTTTGATACCATAATGCTCTTTCTCAGCAACAATGAACGATTTGCAGTGCATAGTGTGTGGTCTTTCGCAGTAGTTGCAGAGAGTCATTCATAAATTTAGCATTTATGATTTTTACAATCTTCAAAATACAACATATGCTAAAATTTAAACATATAGCGTTGATGAGCCTGGTTGTTCCCTGTGTTGCACTTCTTTTAAACGTGTTTTGTTTAAGGGTCTTTACCTCTTTTAGTGCTTCCTCAGTCTGGAGTAGGAAATGCAGGCAGGATTCTTTCTGGCTGGTAGGAGTATTGGAGGTGACAGTGACACATATTTATTTGTCCTGTATTTCTGTTGCACTGAAATTGGAATACTGTTCTTAGTCAGGATAATTACTCGTATGGTGTATGCGTGGGCTGTTTTAGGCACAGGGACAGACACTGAACAGCAGTTTTCCAAACATTCAGCTCACTAAGCAACAAAGGCTGTATGAATGGTGAGTGTTTCTTTATGCTGGTGAATTGTGCATCTGAAAGAGAGGGTATGTTCTAAAGATACTTACATTGGAGAACTCTATGAAAGGCACACTAGGTGGCCATCAAGTTTCTGATCAATTGATCTGCTGGGAGATGAGCTCCTTCAGAAGATTTACTAAGAATAGTTACTGTGAAATCGTACTTTACCCAAGGGCTTTATCCCTCTCCCTTTATTCTTTTAATTTAGAAAACATTGCAGTCAAACGGGAAGTTAAGTTGACTTCTATTTTTGTTCAATTCTTGAGATGCAAGAGGCTGTTCTGTGTCATTCTTTCTTGATTACTTTCAAGAGAACTGTATTTTTATGTACCCCTTTACAGTTTATCATTACAGGCAACAGATAGGAGTTCTGTTCCCAAATCTTTGTGGAGCAGAGCAGTGTTCTGCTTAACTGAGAACGGCATCGCTGGCTGGTTGAGGGAGGTGATCGTCCCACTTCACTCCACACGGGTGCAGCCCCATGTTGAGTACTGCGTGCAGCTTTGGGTGCCACAGTATAAAAGGATCTGAAGCTACTAGATAATGTCCAAAAGAGGCCACAAATTGTTGAAAGGTTTAGAGGGAAAGCTGTATGAGGAGCAGCTAAAGTCACTTAGTCTGTTCAGCTTGGAGGAGACTGAGGTGAGACCTCATCACAGTCTGCAGCTTCTTCACAAGGGAAGGAAGAACAGATCTTTCTGGCAACCAATGATAGGACCAGAGAGGACGGCAGGAACATGTGCCAGGGCAGGGTTCGGGTTCGGTATTAGGTAAATGTTTTTCACTTAGAGAGCGGTGGAGCACTGGAACAGCTCCACAGGAAAGGAGTCACAGCGTCAAGCCTGATAGCACTCCAGAAGCATTTGGACAATGCCCTTGGATACATGGTGTGAATGTTGGGATTGTCCTGTGCAGGGACAGAAGTTGGATTCAATGATCCTTGTGGGTCCCTTCCAGCTCAGGACATTCTAGGATTCTGTGATGATGGTGATACTTGGGGAGATTAGGGGGAGATGTTGCAAGCTCTCTGCAATATTTGCTTCCTACTCTAATCTTTCTTATCTTGACCTTATTATTAATATGCTCCATCCCTCTTCCTAACTTGGGAAATTCTTTATGCCTTTGGATTGCCTTAGGCTAGCAGAGGGGAACAAAGGGCGAGCACACACCATCAGCGCTGAAAATATTAATTGATATTTTACCACTTCTGAATAGCTAAATCCCAGAAGAATACATCACAATTCATTAAGTTATTTTCACATTTTTCAAGATTGCACAAATCTGTGTCTAATGAGGAAAAAGGGCACTTTTTACATGGAGACACGTCTTGCATCAGCCCGTCTGTCCCAGTTTTGGTGATTCAATGGAGCTGGAAACATTAGTGGACATACATTTGTGGAAGCTGTTTCCCCAGTGTATAATTTTGCTTTAGATTAGTGACTATCATATAAACATAATTGACTGGACAACTGGAACTCTGATGTTGTTATTGCTAATTTAGGCCTTTAATCCTGACAGTAGCCCGAGACGAGAGACAAACCTTGTTCTTGCAGAATACTCTTATGTCACTGTCTGTTAGAGAATGGAAGCTTAAGCAAGTATTTTATTTTAAGAAGACCTGGGCTGAGTTTCTGCCAGAATATAAAACCAGGAGTTTGGTTTTGGTGTTTTTTGTGGGAATATTATCCTGAAATATTTGTAGGAATGCATTCCTGAATATGTAAGCCTGTTTTTTAGTAATTTGAACGTTAATTATACTTTAGGCCTTTAAATAGGTAAACTCAATTCTTTTCACAATGCAAGCTTAGGAAGAAATTTCAGGTTCATTTGAAAAATAAAACACAAACCAAAACATGACAGGGGCAGAGAGAAAAAAGTAATATTTTGGTAAATGGCTTGATGCTGCTCTAATAATGCTTTGAAGTCTACAGTCATGACCAGCATTTTGATCATTAGAAAATTATTAGAAGTGCTTTTTTTGTTTTGTAACTTCATATTCATAGTATTAACTGACACTTTCTTTAATGCCCTACTGCACAGCATTACGAAAATAAAAAGCGCGCTCTAATAATGTTCATGGACCTTAGTTTGGAATTAGCATAATGGAAAGAGATCCTGAAAGCAAAATCATATTTCTGTAAGTGACCTATTACCAATCCGCTTCCATTTTACATAGTAATTTAAATGAATTCTGTTAGAAGGCTGAGTTGGTAAAGGGAAAAAATGGCTTATTGTTCGGTCTGTGTAATTGGAAAGGTAGCGCACACAGCCAGGGGCCGGAGTTTGTGCAGGCTGCGCCTGAGCCTGCCTGAAAGATGCTGTGGTTACCCAAGTGTTAGAAATACGGACTCTGTGGGCAGAAACAATGAGCAGCAAAGAAAGCCTTTCTGAGGTATTATGGCTCGTTGATAACAAGGATGGTTTTAAAATCATCTCACGGTAAACGGTGGTGGTTTGTGGGGAGGAAGCACACGTGGACTAAAACAGGTTTGAAGCTGTTATTACATGTGGCACTTCCATCTTAAGAAAGGCAGCTGCTAGGCTTCTGCGTGGTTGTTTAGTACGTACAATTGCTTTTCCTATTAAAAATATTTGCCTTGTTATAATATACTTTTATCTGAGTATTGTGAAGAAGTTCAGTCAATAAATTCCTTAGATTATCAGCAAATAGAGGTGGATATCAAGGGCTCAAAGCAAGCTAAAAGAGTTTGATAATCTTGTCAAAAACTCAGATAAATCTCACTAAAATTCTTGCACAAAAGTAATATACAATGTGAAGCTTTTTAGGGTTTTTCAAACTCTATCGATCATTCCCGCTGCTTCTAATAGAATATGCAATTCTTTCAGACACATATGTGAGAAAAATGGAGCATGTGATTAAACTGCTATGAGAATACATACTTTAATAACCATCCATTGCAATTGAAAGAACATTTTCTCTTTTAGAAGTATTGCACAATCATGATTAACCTGCTGTATTCGGCATTGGTGCAGCCTCACCTTGAGTACTCTTTGCTGCTCTGGGCTCCACGATTTAAGAAGGGTTTTCAGGTTCTTGAATGCATCCAGAGGAGGGCAACAAAGCTGGTGAAAGGGCTGTAAGGAATGAGGAGCAGCTAAGGACTTTGGGCTTGTCTGGTCTGGAGAAAAGGAGGCTGCGGGGCAACCTCATTGTTCTCCTAAACTTTCTGAGGAGAAGGGGGTGCTGACCTGATCTTCCTGGTGTCGAGTGATAGGACACGTGATAGTGGCTCAAAGCTGCATCAGGGGAGTTTTGTACTGGGCACTAGGAAACATTTCTCTCCAAAGATAGTGCTCAAACACTGGAACAGGCTTCCCAGAAAGGTGGTTGATGCCTGAAGCCCTCAGTGTCCAAGAGGCAGTTGGACAATGCCCTTAATAACATGCGTTAACTTGATCAGCCCTGAAGTGGTTAGGCAGTTGGACTACATGATTGTTTTAAGTTCCTTCTGACTGAAATAGTTTACTCTATCATGAGTGTTTCGTTTTCTGTGTAAACACCATTTTTGACCTTGTGTAGTCATATGATCAAGCAAACAGCGGTCATTACATCCCAGATGTTGATGACATTTGTCTGCAGATCATATATTTACTGTAAGCATTTTAATCCACAGCTGTACAGGAACAGTAACTGTTCCCTGTTCACTTTTAGTCCCAATCAGACTTCTCTATCATGCTGGAAAGTTTGCGAAGCCTTCTCTGTTCTTGTTACCTAGTAATTGTCACTATTCCTCTGTAGATTTTTAGTAAAGGCTCAAAGTAGCCTAGGTAGCTTTGAACTGGAGGAGTGGCACAGACGCTGTGCTGCATCTCATCTACTAAGTTCTCATGGAATAGCAGAACAGTCATTGGCTTGAAAATGCTGGTCAAAGGATGATCCAGATGTTGAAGTTGGAACGAAGCCCTATCTTTGCTTATACCTTCAGAAATATCAAATGGCAAGTAAAATCCCTTTGCTCAGTAAACAGAGCTAGAAGGCACAAGCCTAAATTACCTGTGAACGCTCAAAAACATTTAAAAAGTGTACTGCGGGATCCTTTGCACTGCTGTTGTTGCTGTATATAGCTCTGATAGCTTTCCTCCTTCCACTTGAAGCTTAGTGCAAAATGTATTTTCAAAGGTTTGAGAGTTATACACCTAGCCTCGTGTAAGGGAAAAAGTGAAGATTCTCATAATGTCTCATGTTGTCACCAAAACTTTTTACCAATATCTAAGGCCCAATGTGATTACTAATTAGTGAATTATTTCCAAATCGTGTACTCTGCCATCCTGGCTTCAAATGCCATCTGCTTTAAACTTTGCAAAAAATCTTTTGTCTGCCTTAAAAACGTTTCAGGCTCTCCAAGCTCTTTGTGCGTGGTAGAGAATGATGCAATCTGCATTTTTCCAACTCGCATCACCCTGTGATTGAAAAGAAATGTAAAGAAGAGCAAGTAATAAGTCAGTTAATAAGCAAAAACTTTAAACTATTTTTCTTGCAGATATGTTAGTGTAAATGCTGTTAAACTCTGCTGCGGTTGGTAGAGATGCCCTAGAATTTCACTAGTGAAATAATATAAAACAAATGTGGCCTCTTACCGTGTAACTCCAAACAAACAAGTGCTTTAGGTTACTTATATACAGAAAAAACAACCTTAAGGGTTTTGTCACCTAATTAATAGCTCTGCTCCTCTATGTCGGCTTCGTAGTGAAATTCCTTACTATGAAGGAATGGGCTTAGGCACGCTTCTCAAATTTCATTTCAAGCTGGCTGTAAACTTCGTCTTCCAGGACTGTAAAGAATGATTTTCTAGATGGCAGTGTGTAACCCCTGCTGTCTGTGGAGATTGGCACCAGCTTCTTCTGAAAGCTACAGCTTTTTTCTAGTACGTCTAGCTATTCTACAAGGTTTGAGGAGCTGAGCTGGGCCAATTTGTGCATGTGAAATAAAGCAGAGTATGCTCATTTGGTCTATTTACAGTGCAAAAAGTAGGAGTCTAATTTCATTAACCAAAGTGCAAAATCTTTTCTAAGAATGTCTGTCATGTTTGAAACGAAACATTACTTACTATAACATTAAGGTAAGGGGAACATTTTGTGACATCTATCTTGTTCTTCTGTGTGAATGTTGCTGTGCTTTATCTAGCTCATTGGGGTTTTTTTCTATGTAAACATTACAGAATTATGTAGTTTTGAGAAAAGCAGCTTTTATAAACTAAAAATGTCCTGCTTTGTAAACAGTATTCATTATGCAACAGCAATGGAATTGAAGGATCAGCTGTATAACTTGGTGAAGTCAGCAGATATATTTCCTTTGACTCACAGGGCATTCAGACCTGCAATTAATTGATAGTATGTGTTCTTAGTGTATGAAACCCTGTGAAAATAAATTGGTAGTTGAACCTGTCATCTGGGAAGCCTGACATCAATCTGTCTACCCAAAGTAAAACCAAAGGAAAACCACTGTATTGCAGCCTTAGTATTATCTTCTCAAAGAAATTTCTGGGAACAATTCAATTGCTTGTACTCTGGGTATATGATGTATTTCAGCTCTTTGTCATGCTGAAGGCCGATTCTTCGAATCTTTCTCATTGTACTCAGAAAAAGCTCATCTCTCTCTAATGAAATCATTATTTTACAGAGGACTCTGCTATGCCTGTTACCCATAGCTTTGAAGGGCTGCGTTCTAGCCTGATCTTGTCTAACTTGTGGAGGTCTCTAGACTCAGTTGTGTGTTAGTTCATATTGATTTTTGGATCAGAAAGTTGAAGTTTTGCACTATGTGAAGACAGCCCTTAATTCCCTTATAGAGAAGAGTTTCAGTCAATTCCAAATTAAAAAAAAAAAAAAAAAAGTAGAACAAATGTCAACCCCTTGCACTGGGGCAACCTAAGAACAAGGCAACAGGAGACAGGCAGACCTGTCTGATTCTATGATGACTCTGTAGCTGCCCTAGATAACTTTTCTTATGCCATAGTTGTGGTTTATGTTGGAGAGACTGCTAAGTAGCGATGCCATTTCTGGTGTTTTTTTAATTATAAGTTATGAAAAAAAAACCACAAAACATGGTTGTATGTGTTAATATGCATTTCTCCGTGTTGACCAGTGTCCTGCATTAATGATAACCCACACTGCACACCTGAGGCCTGGGTCTGGGAATTTTTTTCAACTGTGGGTAGGAGTGTGAATTTCTCCTCCTGCCTAGAGGTGCACTCAAATACGTACATGTGTTTGATGGTGGTTTGGCTTTGGGGTTCCACACCCCGCCTCCACCCCACCCGGTAGAGAATTTTCATTGTTTCACTGGGTGTGTAATAAAAAATACTACTTTAACGTTTGGAGTCTGAACTTAAAATGGTCTTGGCTAAAAGTGAAGACACTGGAAAGCAAGAGAACTTGGCACTCTTTTTGCATTAAGCTCTCTTAGAGGCATATGTATCCCACTTAGGATTATATTGGCAACATGAAATCTTGCATACTTGTTGAGCAGATGGCTGGGATGCTATAGTTCACGTCAGCTCAGCAGTCAACTATATGGAATGTAACATCCTGTGCGTTCTCACCACTGTGGTGCGATGGGTATAGGCAGCCAGTCTGACGGCAGCTTAGCCGGTTCTAAAATTCTCATAACCCAAGAACTTTATTATTGCCAGAAAGAAAAACTTTCAAAGAGTACAGAGAGGACTTCTGGATGTTCAGAGCAATTTGCTGACCCGTTAAATCATTCTCAGGAAAAAATCACAGAATTGTAGTTTTGAACCTCAAACCAGTGGCAGCATTGGCTAGTAAACCTGGCTAACTGTATTACAGTGCTCCTCTAAAGAACAGAGTGCAGAAGAAAGCATAACTGAACAACTTGGTCTAATTGAATCAAAGAGATCTGTGCCACTTTCCCTGGCAGCTGTGGTAGAGAGGCTGGGGAGGAGTACTGAAGAATGTTAAAAATTGGTGGAATACTGTAATTAAAGAATTAAAAAAACTTGCCAGACTCAATCAGTTTTGTTATATCAAGAGTCTGCAAGCTTAACAAATGTAACTTGCTGCTTGTTCTCAACTGCGTGCTCAAAATAATTTGTAAATCATTACAGTAACAGGAGTGAGCTTCAATTCTTAGCCATGTTGTGCCACAAAAGGTCTCCTTGATAAAAATACATCATTTGGGAAGTGTAACTTATGAATATGGAAAGAGATGGCATGGGATTAACTAAATCATGCTAAACTTCTTGTTCCTTCCCGTCTGTATATAGCTGTAGAGGTTATGCTGGAAGCAGAGTCATCAAGTGTCGTGTGTCTTCCTGAAAGCTGCCCTAGTGTGCTAGAGGGTGAAGCTAGACACGCTGACTATTTCACAGAGCATCGTGCACTTATTTGAAGTAGTATAAGAAGCTAACCTTGATTTAGGGTCACTCCATAACCCTGCGTCTGAACTGTGCTCAGCCCTGCTGAAAACCAGACACCTTGTTAGTGCGTGTAGGGGGTGTTGAGAGGATCACGCTGTCAGTGAAACTACAGCTTGTTGTTAATACAGCAGCGTGCACATCAGCATTTCTTCTTTCCCCATTCCCTTTGTTGTGTCCCATCGGTAGCAGCACATTTTAATTACAGCAAGCCTTTGCCACCTCCTTCTGTGTGTTCTTACAACCCAGCCAAATGGCATGGAGTAGTTTGAGTAGTGATATTATTCGCTGTTGAGATTTGTAAGAAACAACAGGAGACAAGTACTGCTGGCAAAAGATCTTCTTCCGTTTCTCTCAAAGCATCCTAAACAACTATTGTTATTTGCCTGCAAGGAATAGTTTGAAATCAAAAGTAATAAAAACCTGAAAAGGCAGCCTTTTATTTTACTGGGGCAGGGAAAATGACCCCAAAGAACTTGCTTATTTCCTTCCTTTCTTTCTCCAGTTCCTGTGGGTTTGGTATCAAAATGCTTTATGCTGTGTATTTTTTAGGGTTGTTTAAATGATTTCGGATGGGCTTCTGCTGAGTTAGCTCTGGAAATGTTAACCTTTCATTAGTTTTAACTGCTGAGTAAGGCAAATGGAACGAAAGAGGCTTTATTCACAAGGTTTGGTTAGAGCACTGTGCCATGTCAGATATGAAGCCTATTTCAGGTCTTGATTCAGTAGCCTAGCACTGTCCTGACAGATGACAATGGGTTAATCTCCCCCAGAGCAGTTCCCATACACACAAGACTAAACAAGAAGCAGACTTTAAAGGCTTTAAGTATGGCTGTAGTTAACTATAAACAGCTGTTGCAAGATAACAGCATTTCCATTGGAAAAGTGAGCCCCTTTCACCGTGTACAATGAAAGCATTTTGAAAGTGGTATTTGGAAGGAGTCAGTTCTCTGTCTGGCAATAATCAGAATTAAGTGGTGGGGGTTGGGGAGCGAGTTGTCGGATCTTTCTGCTCAAACTGACAGTTATATAGCAATTCTATTTCTGCTACTGAAAGCCAAAACATACAAATCCATCTTATCCAGACTATTAAGAAATAGGGAGCGAGTGATTATTTTTTTTCCCTTCTATTCTCTCTCTTCTTTCCTGCCTCTGCTTTGCATCAACATTTATTTTGAATAATGAGGAAAGAGTGATATTAGCAAATCTCCATCTATCTTTTAGAGTCTAGTAACTTGATGTTTGAATTAAATCCAAACAATACCTGGTGTAAGAAATACATCTTTAGATGTGCTTCTTTGTTGTTAAAGCCATACCGTAAAACATTTCTTGATTTACATAGAAGTTTTCTTAGTTTACTGTTCTCAATACATTGAAGTGTTAGCAGAAGTGTCTTTTTGAGGAGCGATCCAAAAGCCAGTTGGTTCTGTTCCAAATCAAAAGCAAGAAGGCCATGAAAATAAAAGATCTAAATTGAACGCTTCTTGGCAGCTAGTGATTTGTTAAATAGTGTTGGTTTTAATTGCTTTCAAAAGTGAAAGGGAAGGAGAAATCTTTTGTGAGTCATGCTTCTAGAGGGGGAAAAAAGACCAACAAATGAGGGAAATCGGGCTGTTAATATTAGGAGTTACAATGTGACTCACACAGTGCATAATCTCTGCAGTACTACAAGCAGCAAAACTGGAGACAAAGAAACAGATGTGCAAACTTCCTACTAGTTCAATTCCAGCTATTTAATGAACAGCAGGACTTGTCCTTTGTTTCATATTTCCTAGCTCAGAAATATCTCAGTAGGAGGACGCGAAAAGGTACTGCAAGAAAAGTGCTTTTACCATCTGCAATCCAGTGAATATTTTAAACTAATAAAGCAACCTTCAAAAAGTTGGCCACAAGGATATAAGGAGAGGGGATAAACCAGCTATAATTCAAACCCAGAAGCCTGGTTAGGAACTTTTATACAGCTGAGCCAGACACAAGCCTGCTCGTCTGACTTCATAATCACTTACTGCAGATCCAAAGAGCTTTCCGAGCTACAGGCAATAAAGAAGAGTTATGCTCCTCAGAGCAAAGCCAACTTGTAGGTTATTAATGTAATCGGAGACTGAGATAATTGTTCTGTGACTTCTTTCATACTGGGAGAAGTCTCTTGTGTTCTGTGGTGGTATATGTGAGGCTGATAACTGGCCTCTGCTAGCAGCTGGAGCTAGAGAAACAAAACCAAATTTTGGTATAAAGTCAGGAAGCCTGTAGCTGTAGTAAAAACACACACAGCCACTTCATACAGCCTTTTTTTCTGGTGTTGCACGGAAATGCAGCAGATAGATCTTCGGAAGAAATGCTTCCCTGTGAGGATGGGGAGACCCTGGCCCAGGTTGTCCAGGGAAGTGGTGACTACCCAGTCCCTGAAGATGTTCAAGGCCAGGTTGGATGGGGCTTCGAGCCCCTGATCCAGTGGGAGGTGCCCCTGCCCATGGCAGGGGGTTGGAACTGGATAACTTGAAGGTCCCTTCTGACCCAAACTATGCTGCGATAGATTTCCAAACCTCCCATCTAATCTACAGACCAGATAAATCTACTACAATGGAACAGGAGGCTAGTGATAAAGTAGGGCTTTTTACACATTTCATGTTATCCTGGAGTCTGACATTTCCCTGTCAAGATTCAGGTTGCAGAAAGATACTGAGTAAAACAAAGAGCTCTGCCTCTTCCTTGCTTCCTCATCAGTCTGACAGTCTGCACTAACAGCATCTATTCCTCTGCCTGCTGCTTCATGTGCCCCTCTGGAGGCTGGAGAACATAGATAGGCAAGACTTGCCACATCTGGCTTGCTGTTCAACCTTATGGATGAAATCGCTGTAGAATCTTGCCTCACATTAACAGTTTGGAAAACTCAAAAAGTTAAAGCTAGGGTTGTGGAATGGAGAGCCGGGTGAGGTGACTGCCTGAGGATGCGTCTCTTCACCCCACCAGAAAACTTGTTAGGACATTTTTAAAAACTTGCTGAGAAATTGTTCTTGGGTCATTTGTTTGCTAGTGTCTTACTTGATCACAATTTCCACACTGCAATGATAATCAGACTTTATTTTTAAGCAGAGGAGAAGAAATTATCAGGTAATGTCTGAATGGAGAGTAATAATTTGAATCTTGAAGTAATTAATGAACAGTTTACATTATCAAAGTAATCATTAGGAGAAATGCTAATATTTAAAATGCCACCTATTTGCTGAGCAAATTTTATCACCTGTTTGTGAAATTATGATAGGGGTCTTATGAATGATTTCTGATGAAACTCATGGCTATTTCTGTTGTGTTATTTTCTGCAAACTTGCCAGTAACCTGTAACTGTAGCTGTCTTGGTTTGAACCGTACAGTTCTGCTCTTAAGAGCTTTGATAGTCTCAGGGCTCTTTTTGATCCACTCTAGCCAGAAAAGATCTTCTGAAAAACAACCCCAACTTACACTATGGTGCTAAAAGTGTGAACAACTTTTTAACCAATTTAAAACATGGCCCGAATAACTGTTAGTGATCTGTATCACAGTTCTGTGACCATTACTCATTTAATCATCACAAAACAAAGAGCCTCTTTGGTGAGGAACTGTCTCACATATACATACGCTCTATCACTCACTTTTAGAGCCAAGGGACTGGGTGTTGTTTGCTCTTGCCAAGAAACGAACAAGTCATCCACAGCCTTTAGAGCCTGTACGTTTTAGGCTAGGTTGTTGAGGAAACAAAAGTGGATGGTAGTGATGTGTTCAAAATAGAGATTCATGAAGTTACGCAAATTTCACACAAGTGGAACATTTGGTCTTGATGATTTGGGCATTTTTCCAGGCATATATACATGGTAAACAGACTGTTGCACAAATTGTAAATGCACAGTATAGCATCAACGAGGACAATTGCTCCAGTAGCACTCGTCAAACAGTATATGTTTTTGTGTAATCATGATTATATCAGTTTCTGCACATCCAGAATCTCTCTATGGAACTTGTTTGAAGTTGCTGAGTTCTTCCTCTGTGGCAGCTCAATGGGATTTTTGCTATGCTTCTTTATAAAATGATGTTACTTGACAGACTTTGACAGATTTTCTGTTTGACCTAGTAATAACTGGCTTCATCTTTAATGAAGGTGTGTGTTAATGGACTTGTAAGTTACAGGTCAATATTTTCTAATTTGAACTGCGCTTATTCATTTTGTACAGGTTGTAGAGTTCTCTCTAATCATCACGAGTCAATGGATCTATATATACACACATGTGCACGCACTTTCTTATACCCCAACACATGGGGGGGCAAGCCCACAGAAAAGCTAGAGAGTGAGGGTGGCAAAAAGGTGCAGGAATCTTTCTCTAGCAAATTAAACATTTGTATTTCATAGTCAGGTAGTGCAATTTTGGACTGTTCACTCAATCTTGTTTTGTTTGCAGCAAGTAATGATCTTTGTGTCACACTAAAAGCAATCCTGTAGCCTAAAAATGTAACTGCATAAAGAAAAGAAGTGTTTCTAGAATTAATTAATATTTTGTCTGTCTTTTTAGTAGCTGCTCATATACCTGAATAATTCATACATTTCGTTTTCTGTAGTCTCATCTTCAACAACGTAACTTTTCTCTATCAACTTTTGTTAATACAAAGTGCCTTTTTTTAGATTGCCATTCTTTCTTCTGCTATTGCTTAAGCAATGGCACACACAGAGTATTTGAATCCTTATCAAATATGATTCTTTGGTTTCACAATAACTTTTGTCCTGTTCATGAGCACGGACTGCTGCCGAGAAAAAAAAGAGTATATCCTTTTGAAGAGTCACACAGTGCGTTCTCTCTGTGTTGGGATGTATGTGATCTTCCTAGGGCTTCTCAGGGTTCCTATGCACAGAAAATACCTGGACTGAAATACAGATTTGCTGTAATGTGTTTCTTTCTCTTTTTTAATTTTCTTCTTTCTTCCTTTCATTCTTTTTTTCTTTTAAGTGCAAAGATCTCTTTGGTATTTAAGTCTGTGTTCTTGCAAATGCCCTATGCATGTTGGCATATTGTAATGTAAATGTCCAGGCATTTTTGAAGAAGTGACAGAAACTTGAAAAAGGGCTAAGTTATATTCTATTATTTCTCTCATTAGCTAAAAGCTGTTAAGAGTTGTTTCCTCCTCTAACTTCTAAGTCGTATTTGTAGACTAATAAACAAAATTTAGAAGAGCTCTGCTTCATAACTCCTGAAGGAATTTATTTGCAAGATTTATTAGCTGAATGATAATAAAGATATTGTAAACAAACACACACCCAAACCTGTTGGATTGCATGGTTCACCTTAGAAGAACTTCAAGCTCGTTTTTGCCGCCTTTGAACGCTGATCCCTTGTTTGATAATTTGGACAGCCAGCTTGCAAGTGAATCTTTGAATGTGTTTAGAAATATATTACTTCCTTTTTAAAGTCTTTGTAGCAAACATACCTTTTTTTTTCTTTTTTTGTATAGCTAACTAATCTGTTTGTGAAATTAGTAAGTATTATCATAAATCTACATGTTCTAAAACTCCTTGGACATATGTAACTGAGCAAGTATGTGGTTATGCAGTCCTCTGCCAGGGACAGTCCACTGTGTTAGGAGCAAGAGAATAAAAAGAAATCCTCTTTATTGGTAGATGGAGAATAGAAATCCTTTTCAAAGGAAATAATTTTCAAAGCCTACAGTCATAAGGATGCCAACCACACTGTGTCTGGCACTGGAGTTATCTGGAAGGCTAAGCGCAGTACTCAAATTTAATCGCTATATTACTCTACAAAGTTTTGCTTCATGTGTTTGTCATTACTGACTTTATTTAGTCTGAAAGACATTTTCTTGTACTTGGCAATTTTTAGAAGGTACTGCACCATTTGGTTGTATTTGGAGACCTGTCTGCTTTAAACACTGAGGAGACGACAATTTTGGCAGTCAAAATAAATGTAAGAAGCCACTGGGCTTTTTTTTTTTCTTGGATTGTATTTTTTCCCTTTCTGTCATGGCATAGGAGCCAGCTGGTTGAGTCACAGCTCGAACACAGCTGTTCCAAAGCCTGATGCAGACCCTACAGCAGAGCCTCTAGCAGGGCTGCTCAGCTTCCTCCCAATGGGGTTGAACTTGGTAGTACTGCCCCTACAGCCAGAACAACCTTCCCTGTTCACTGAACTGATGCTTCAGTTACCTTTGTAGTCTGGGGGAATCCAACATGCTCTCCTTAGTTTTGCTTTTTATGTATCTTCCTTGTTTTTCAGGCTTTTCTTATGTTGTCATTATTTAACAGTAGTGTAGGTATTATTGTAATACAATATTTTATTGATATATATTGGAAACTAAAAAGGTATTTTATCTGTTATAATCTGTCTGCACGTTTGTTTGCTGCCTATTTTCTGTGTAAATTCTCTGTGCTGCTTTTTGTTAGTGTTGCTTCTTTCAGGAGTATGAAACAGAAGGTAAATTAAATACTGCAGGCTGTATTATTTTAGTAGAAATAGCTCTTTGTGCTTTTCAAATTTCTTGGATGCGTGTTTTCTTGGCTGCTATCATTGGTGCGTGGTTACACATTATTTCACAATTTGTGTGCAACTAAATCTCAATTCTTTGACTTTTTTTTTTTTTTTAAATAGACTTGGCCTTATAACTACGTCGGAGTATTTAAAGGTATCTTAAGGTTTTAAATCATTAACAATGTTTGGTTTAAATCTTAGAATATAGCTAAATGAGTGAGTTCAAAATTAGAAGGAGGTTTTTCTCATAATGTATGACTTCCTACCACTGGTAATTCAAAATCTGATTTTTATCAATAGGTGAGATTATAACAGATTGCTGAAACACAGCCTTGTCCAACCAGAAGATTTTTGGTTTTTGTTTTTTCTTTCTTGTCAGATAGTCTATTTGCAAACATTTTTCTAGGCGCTTTCTTGAGTTGCCAGTTAAAGATGATAAATTAAAATAAAGAACCAGAGACTGGAATGTTTATGGGTTATGAGGGAGGTTATGAGGTCTGGTGCCCTTCTCTTTTGCTATATTACATCACACAACGTTTTGCTGTATTTATCAAGTTACATTTTAAAAAACTTGCAGATAAGAGTATCGTAGGAATTATGTCAATACTCCCTTTCAAACCTCAAATTACCTGACAGGGAATGTATTGCGTTTTCTCCTGTCTCTGCAGGTTATTGGGCTATAAAACTTTTCTGGAAAATGATCTTATATTTTGCTTTCTTTGATTTTTGTGGATTGTAGATAAGGCAACATTATAACTGTCTTTTGTCTAAAAGCTGCAGCTGTGTGGTCCAAGGGAAGAGAGTCTGGTAGACTTGGCTGGGGTGCGAGAAGAGAATGCTTATACGTTTGATGACCGTAATGAAACATTTGAGTGACTTGGCTAAGTGGGAAAACCAGAACTGAGCAGAAGAGAGTGCAAAAAAAATCTGAGAAATATTTTAGATTGTGGGTCTTACATTGGAAGTGTGTAAGGACAGGAGCATGTATTTGTGTTGGGCCCAAGTTGGTCGTATTTTGTAGGTCATACAATATGTAGCGCTTATAGACTAGGGATTCAACATAATAAAAAACTATGCTGCTTTCTTACCTACTGAGATTTATTTAGCTTGTTAACTATATTGTATGGCACTCTGATGACGTTATTATTATTATTTATTCTTAGAAAGAGCAGAGGCTTTGATAAATACAAAAGGTGGTTGATGTCTGTGGTATGCTAAAGGAAAGAATAATTCCTCAAGGTTTTCACAGAATTTCCAGCAAGGCTGTTAAATTATTACCAGCTGAAATAACAGAAGTTGGGGTTTTTTTGTTGCTGTGCTGGATATAAAGTACAGGAAACAGAGGAGACACAAGAGAACCTTTCAGGAAGTTTTGATCAAACCACCAAGTGTCCAAAAAGATTTTACTCACTTGTAGCTTAATGGTTTTGTGGGAGGGAAGGAGAGGAGAATATTCATCAACTGTTTTGTGAAAAGATATCTAAGGCTTATTAAATGTTGATTCATGTTTTTTTCATTTCACATTACATATATTACATATAAATAATTCACCAATATTGCTTTCTGGTTTTTATTTACATCATAAGTAAGTTTGTATGTGTTTTATGCAGAAAAAGTATGTATTTCCTTTCTATTAGTTGCTTTATATTATTTATATCTGACTTCTATAACTGAACAGTGTTATCTCTGATGTAATAGCATTGCTGTCTTCTCAGTAAGGAAAGTATCCACTATTTCAAAAATATGCTTGTTGTTTATTAAACCTTGTTTGTTTTGTGTTATTGTTTAAAAAATATCGACCTGGTAATTATTGCTTTCAAAGTAACGGTAAAGCTAGTTTTACATGTTAGCAATTATATTTCAAATCAGATTCGCTGTCCTGCCTGTAAATGTAAATTCATACAGCTTGGATTTCAGAGAAACCATCCTGATATATGTAAAGTTGTCCCAGATTTGAGGGACATCTCTTACCCTTTCTCATATGAAATAGGAGAAAGTGGTATAAACTACAATTTCTCTTAACTGTGTTTTCTTGTAAAATTTTCTAGGAGCTGCATGTGTGCTTTTCACTACATGGAAGAAGAGATGAAACAGGCTGCTTTGAGGAATGGAAAGGAATGTTTTGCCTAGTTTGGAAATCTGATGATGTTAGAGGTAGGCTGTTGAAAAACATGTCACTGGGTAGTAAGATAAACCATATTCCTCTGGCTAAATTGATATTGTTGGTTTCTTGAAAAGAGGTACCAGTCTAAGAGTGCTGCTCTGAAACCCTGACTGCTGGGTGAAGTCTCTGATGTGCCTGTGGCACTGATAAAGGCCTTTTTGCGCTCTTCTCAAATGTAGTGGGCCAAGTGATGTTGTGCTTTACTCTCTTGCTCATGCTGGGATTTGAATGTACTAGAAGTTTGTACACAAGACAATGAAATATTCCCTTGCTTGTGGAATAATTCTTGAAACTGTCCTGGACTAATTAATGAGACAATGCAAAACTGGGGGGTCTGATAGGCTTTTAATAGTCCACTGAGACTTGCTTTGCAGCAGCCTGGTAAATGCTGGGAGCTCTGAGTTTTCTCTGCCTGTAGTTGAAGTTTAAGGAGCACTGAGTGTTGGTTATTTTTATTTTTGACATCTATAGAATTTGATGAAAAGTGCAGGTTAGCTCTACCTGAGGAGCCTCTATCTACATACCCCATTAATGAGTGGGTTGACAGTGTTTTCTTTTCACATCTGTTTCCTAACAAATAAAACCATCCCTAAGTGTGCGATCTGAACATACAAATAGATTTCTAGTTCTGTAATAATTTCATTTTAAAAGTCTAGTCTTTGGGTTAATCACTAGCACTACTTGAAAAGAGAGAAGCTATTGTAGATCTGCCACATCTCATCTCAGATAAGTGCCAGGAATAACATGCTCAGGAAATGAAATGTGTGTAAATCACTGAAAATGAGTAGTTGACTAAAACTACATTTCGAGGTATTCAAAGTACAGGAAAAGTCTGAATGAAAGAAGCGAAAAGAAAGTATTCAACAGGAAATTCACATTTCGAATAGGAAATGCTTGGTTTTATATTCAAAAGTTTAATTGTGTAATAAGACCAAAGATGATTTGTTTGTTTTAATTTTGTTTTAAAGGCAGCCTTGTGTATTCATAATTTTAAGAATGTTAATGGAAACAATAGTTCTTGTAGTTAAATAATTTTTAAAAATTGCCCTTCAGACTGACAAGCAGACTAGGTTTTGGGTTTGTTTTTTTTTTTTCCCAAATCCGAGGAGTGCTTGGATCTGTTTGCATGTTGCCTGTCCGTGGATGATGTGATTTTAGGTTATTCCTAGGGAAACAGGTGCTATTCACACTCTTAAATGATGGATTTCCTGTCCCTGACAAGGTCATTGTTCACCTTGGGCTAGGAATGGCAAGACATTTCAAGAGATAAACACAACACTTAATGATAAAGAGAAGAGTTAAAAGGCTGCAGTCAATAGGATTGGCAGCGAACACCACCCCTCTCCTGCTTTTTAGGTGATTTTAGGCATTTTAAAGCGCACGGTCTGGATTTTTAAAGGGTCTGGAGCACGAGCCTTATGAGGAGTGGCTGAAGGAACTGGGGTGGTTTTGCCTGGAGAAGAGGAGTCTGAGGGGACACCTCGCTGCTTTCTTCAGCTCCCTGGAAGAAGGTTGTAGTGGGATGGGTCCTGGTCTCTTCTCCCAAGTAACAAAAGGTACGGTGAGAGGAAATGTTTCAAGTTGCACCAGGGGAGGTTTTAGATCGGGTAGTAAGGAGTATTTCTTTACTGAAAGAATTGTGAAGAGGCACTGGCAGAGCCTGCCCATGGAAGTAGTGGAGTCTCCGTCTCTGGAGGAGTGTAAAAAATGTGTAGACTTGGTGCTTCTGGGCATGGTTCAGTAGGCTTGGTGCTGTTGGGCTGATGGTTGGACTGGAGGAGCTTAGAGGGTTTTTCCAACCTTAATGATTCTATGATTCTGTTTACTTTAATACACTACAATTTCCTTTAGATGTTTCCCAACAAGTATATTCTTCATGATTGCAAAAATTCCAGATTTTGTGAGGTTTGAGCATTGGTTCCACATAATTTTTCATGAGATTACAAAGTAAATAACCATTAGTAATTTAGAGTCTCCTTTTGCCTTCAGTCTTCTGGTGTGAAAGTCTTCTAGATCTCCAGCTAAAGCTAATTGTACTGTTGTAGGATGTACTAGACACTTTGTAGTCTGACATACTCTAGTGGAACAGTCTGAAATGTAGCTTTTAGGTGATACCTAGTGGGGCAAGTTTGTTTAACCATAGACACTGTCTTGTCCTCCATTCTTTAAGAAATCCTCCAGAAATCCTTTTGCACACCTGTAGCTACTGAACATAGAGAAGAACGGTACCATTCAGCAAGTGGGAAAGTTGCCTTGTGCTTATGTAATGAAATACGAAATCGCAAATCAGATCATATATGTGCAAGGAATGGAAATTTCTCTAAGTCTGTAGTGGTAATAAAACATATTGTCTTGAGTTCGGTTTAAAGAGTTGAGGTCAGGTTCTCCCCCTTGCTGTGGTCATGTATGCCTTCATGCAATAAATTGTTTTAAATGTTTCATCTGACTGCAGGAAAATCTCCTCTGGTGAAGAATCGTTTAGTTATGCAGTTTATGTGTATGCTAGGTAGAGGGCACAGTAATGTAGTGGTTCGCTGTGAATGAACAGGTTTTCCTTGGGTTTTCCTAAGGAATGATACTACTTTGCATCTATCTGGTTTACTGTGAGCTGAGTATAGAAACTTTACAGATCTATGCCAAGTAGTTTTTATTTTAAGAAGTCAAACATTAAAGAGGCTGTGAACAGTATATAAAAAATCTCTATGTGAGAGTTAGCTCCAAGAGTGCCTGGGACATGGGTTAGGGTTGGGCTGAGATATGGGAGGGGTTCCGGGAGGATTTTTCCTTCTATTATGGAACTGCTGATTTGAGTGTGTAAATAGAGTAATGTATTTCTTCTGCCTTTGGAATTTCTGAGTGGACCATTGCTATACTGGTAAAAAAAAAAATCAATTTTTTTCTAATTTTTTGGCATTTGAACTAGAAGCCTTTTCTTGTTAGGGGTTGGACGGTAAGAAATCTGTTGATGATTCTTAAGGTGCCACATTTTTGTGATGATACATGTAGGAGAAACCTTGGGATATGTTTTATCTGATGAAAGAGCATCCTGCATCTTTTTGCAAAACACAGGGAAGACCAGTGATTCTGTTGTAGGAACTGAGATGTGAGAATACTGTGATGCAGAACTGAGAGAGGCAAGCAAGATATGAGGCTTTAAAATGGCAGGCAAAACTGGTGTTAGATATCTTAGTGCTGTATGTTAGCACTGGAATCATATGCTTTTGTTGCTGTTACTGGAACTTCTTTTCCTAAACTTAAAAGAATGTATTTAAAAGAAGGTTTAAACTATACAGTTTAAGAAATTAATATTAAAATTTTCCCTTGTTTGCATGCAAGTATTGTAACCTGTATTGTCTTGACTAATATTTGCGTAAGTGTTATTTGGTGTATTACCATTCAGCTTGTTAAGTTTACATGTAAAGCTTTCACTTGCTCATCAAGAAAGCAGGACTGAAAGAAGGGAGGTTTAGATTAGATATATGGAAGAAATGTTTTCCTGTGAGGGCGGGGAGGCCCTGGCCCAGGTTGCCCAGAGCAGCGGTGGCTGCCCCATCCCTGGAGGGGTTTGAGGCCAGGTGGGATGGGCTTGGAGCCCCTGATCCAGTGGGAACTGAGAATGGGAACATTGGTGGTGAGATAGGGCCAAGGAACTGAGAATCCTTCAAGGTTCAGGTGATGATGATTCCATTATCTCACTTTGTTTTTTAATCTCAGTTGATATAAATAAAAGATATCAATGTAGTGTTAGTAAAAGTTGGCAAAAGCGAAGTGTAGCAAAAATAGCATTGTTATGCCATGAGTTGAATGATGCCGAGAATAAGATATTTCACTCCTTGAGGTTTGCGTGCACGCAAGTAAATCTCAAGAGACATGCTAATATGCAACAGTGATGTGTAATATAACTCAACTAAGCATTGACAAATCCATTTGATACAGACCTGATAAGAATTTTTTGTTTTAAATATTGAGCGCTTAAAGTGTTGTATGTACCACAAAACTGATGTGTCAAGATAAATGCATATAAGTTATTTCCCTTTCCTCTCTCCATTTATCATCAGTGACTAGAAGAATAAAAGACTGTAACATTTTCCTGGATCCTACAGTTTTACTTTGTTTTATTGTGACATCTGTCATACAAAAAGTTTTATCCTCTTAAGCATCTTACAAAGAACTGCTTTTTTCATGATGAGGACTTAATCTTTGATAGTGACATATTTTAAACGAGATGTGTCAGTTAGGCACTGTATTTTCTTCAAATCTGAAGAACTGTTGGAAGTGTTTACTACTAAACAGAACTTTGGGGAAAAGGAATATAATTTTTTGTGTCATGAAGATTATTATGATGCAAGTGGGAGCGATTTCAAAATAAACAGAAAAGAGGAGAGATATAAAACCTCAATAACTAGAGAATGTGCAAGTCTCCATTTTTTCCCCACACTGTATGCTTTTTTTATTTTTTTTTTTTTGCCTCACAGAATGGCAATGGCTTCATATAGACAAGCTTCATAAAAACCAGACTTAGGTGCACTGCTCTGAAAAAATGTGCAACAAAATTCTGATCATCAATATAAGTTATATGCCTCCACTCTTGCTAGTGAAATTTTACTAATACACACAAAGAGACAACTTTACGTTTCAGGCTATATAGATCCCATTTAGTTTGGCTTACCATCGGGATGCATAATTATTGGATGCTTCTTCATCTTTCTTCTGAATTACTTGAAGATTAGAAGTGGGGGGAAAATCTGGGTGAAGAGTACTTACAAATGAAGATATTGGCACAGAATTTCAGCACTTTCACTTATAAATTTAGCCAGAAATGCTTTTTAATGTGGTCAATTAATTTTAACATTATGTAGGAATGCAGGGTTATGTATTTTCAGAATGTATATGTATTAAAAATGAGGATGAAATACAACTTGCCCTAATGGGAGGTGCCCCCATCCAGGAAGGGGATTGGAACTGAATGATCTTGAAAGTCCCTTCCAACTCAAACCATTCTATGAAATGGAAAAGGAAATTCCAGCATCCTATTAGAGCTGCTGGTGGAAGCACAATTTGGATTTGTTTCTGAAACGGCTGAAGTAATTGCATGTGTCAGTGCAGTGGTTCCTCGTGCTTGTTCTGAGGAATTCAGTTTGCCTTTATCTGCGTTTTGGTGCCCTGTCCTAGGAGCACACATAAAATTTCTCAAAATATTTTAAAACAGTATTGAAATAATGAAGCTTGGACTTGTTGGATCTTGCCCTTAACAGACATAAATGGAAGGCTGCTTCTTTTTTCAACAGAGAAAAGTGGTGATAATAGGGAGATTATGCATGATTTCTCCCGTAATGGGAGACTTACAACCATGGAGCACACTTCTTGTATGTTCTCCTCTATCCATCAAATTATATTTTGTGTCACTTAGGTCACTTTTTGAGCTGTACATGTAGTATATTACCAGAAATCGCAGGAGAACTCGTAACCTTTAGTGAGCTCCCAGTCCAGTTATAAGTCTTCTTCTAAAATCCTCCTTAATGACGGGCACAACTCCTACTTAGACTGTCTTACTGCTCCTCGTTAACTTCTCCTTTGAGGCAGAGCTGGCTTGTAAAGAAGGGTGTGTCCAATACCACAGTCAATTTGTACTGCTGAATAGATGCAGGCTGTTTTTCACTCCAGAAGCATAACGATGTAGCCACATAAAGCAAATAGATCTAGTGTAGGGGTGTTTTCTTTTCCATATTGGACACTAAGAAGAGGAAGCAGACAGGAAATTACAATAGGAGCAGCAATTCTGCTCCCAAGCATGTGTCCCTGCACTGTGCTGTGGCAACTTCCTCAATTCCACCTGTTTTCCCCTTGTTTTCAGCCTGCTTTTCCCCACCTTTGCAGCTACAATCTTCTTGTTCCAAGCACCACCTGCTCCATCTATTCTGTGCTCATTCACAAAACAGATTGAAGTGAAATGCAGTCACAAAAGCATCTTTCCTTGCAGAAGCTGCTGTTTCTGTTCAGGATTTAAAGCATCTGAATGCAAACTTAATGTGTCCAAAATCCTCTTGGGCAAAACCCAGAGAGAAAAAGATGTTTTTTGAGGAAGGTAGAGAGTAAAATGGTCGTGCTAAGCAAACCGATTAGCTGGTGTGTTTATTGAGTGCATTGGATGCAAAAAGTATGTGACAAATGAAAACTAATTCACAGATTCAAAATATTTTAAAACAGTAATTATTGTACAGAATCATGAAAAGGAAAAAGATAGTAGAATTAAGGGTATTGAAACTTGCTGTGTTTTCTGCCTGGTTTTCCCTGTAGATTTGTGTTCGGAAAGCTGTAGACAGAGGTTTCGTCTCAGTTCCTAAGGTTAATATAGATTCTTTCTTAGTGCCTGGTTATTGATCTATGCCTCTCTCTGCTTTATCAGAGATTTTGATTGTCATCTTGCTCATTCACTATTAAGGTCACAAAATAAGATTACTTTATGTCCTACTATAGCATGGAAGAGACAAGAATATTCCTCTCTTTCTCTGTTTTTATCTTAAAATAATTTCTGTGCTGTGATTTTTTTTTTGTTTTTTTCCCAAACTCTTTACCCTTTCATTGTTGCAAGCAAGGATTTTTGGGGAGGAGTGTGTGTCTGCGTGTTTATAAAGCTCCTCACCATGAATTTGCTATCAGCAAAGCTGCTACAGCTCTTCAGAACTGCAAATAGAATGGAATATGGATTACAGTAACTAATTAAGCGTGTACACTATTTTGAAGATGGTGGTGTTCTTCAGTCATGTAACTGCCTTCTGTATGTGAAGTGCTCTTAAAGAAGGGCACGCAGCTATCTAGTCTGACTGGCTTGTGCTTTGTATTACTTTTCATAACCTGTTTCATTGTTGATGAAATTTCAGTGATGTACAGTAATGTGATCTGTGAAGTGATCGGAAGATGATAAAGAAATCTGTAGCTATATCTGAATGACTGAGCTCAATCTCATGATTAAGAATTGTGAGTTTCCTTCTGAATTTTACATCTGTTTCTAGTGAGACTATCTAGGCAGCAGGTAATTTTCTAAATTAACAATCCGCTTCCTTTCCAGTTTCCAGGGTAAGTTGTTGACATCTCGACCTGAAGGCCTTTTAAAAGAGGAAAATGTTAAATATATTTGAAGTATTTTAAAGTAATGAAACCCTGGGGGAGGGAGGGGAAAGAGGGAAATCTCAAGATTGTTGTAGAGGTTCAATTGCTGTGAAATAGTGCTGCTTTTGCTCGTAGATGTTCTCTGAATGTGCTGGACAGGGAGAAGAGACGAAGGAAGGACAGTGAAGGTGAATTTTGAAAGCAGCATGATATGTTGTTTATGCCAATCTTAGCCTTGACAAGAAGAGAAGGAAGGTGCTTCTCTGAAGGCTTTTTCACTCTCCCTTTGTGGAATGAAATGGCAAGAGCCATACTTGTGAGTGTCTTTCATGGGAAGAGCATGCAATCCAGTCAGCCCTGCTCGAGCACCAAGCTGGAGTTTTAGGGATGCTTCCTGTGGATGCAAGAGGCGCGCAGAGCCCTGTCATGTAGGGGATAGGCTAGTCTGCCGTGCAGCACCTTCTTGAAATAACGCAGGTTCTCAATTAATTTTTTTTTTTGTCTCTGTTCAAATAGAGTATTTAGCATTTGTTTCTATTCTTAACAGCAAATGAGCCCACTGTAATGTATCAGATTGGCGTATCTGTCTACCGAGATCAGGAGAGTTGTCGGAAGGAGTGTGAGAGTGATGCATCGGCATTCCTCAACCTTTTTTTGTGAGCTCACTAGGATCCGTGGATTTTCTGAGTCAGAGGTGATATGTTTGTGCTTAACGGTCTTTGATAGTTACTATAATACATCTGTTTCTCTAGTCTCTGAGTGCCTCCGAGAGCTCCTGTGAATTCTCATAGAGAAGAAAGTGCGCATATTGGTTAAAATTTATCAATTGCTCAGAGGGCCTGGAATGTCACCACTTATTTCCATATGAAGAAGTCGTCAAGTGTCTATCCATCTGTATTAATGATTGATGGAACAAAACTAAATAACTCCAAAATGTATTTTTAGACTCAGCTGAATTAGTGGTGCATTCTTGAGGTGCTTGTTCTATTGGATTTAAATTATTAACATTTGCAACAATATTATTAGTGTTTACTCTTGCACTGTATTGGATTTATATGCTAATAACGCTGCTATTTCATGTGCGTGAAGAATTTGAATTGCTGTCGACTCTTGGTTTTGAGGCTAGTCTCTCCTGACCTTTCTGTAGGAGCATAACAGTCCAGTGGAAAATAAAGACTCCGCCTAAAGCCACTGGGCAGGAGCATACAGGGAAAAAACTGCTTCTGAGCTATGTTTCTGTGGATGGAGTATGATTATTTTCTTCGCTCTTTGCAACATACATTAACAACAAAATGTAGCTTGGATTTAGACCATTTCAAGTCCAACTGCTCAGTGACTTTTCCAGGTAGGGAAGAAAAGCACCATTTTCAACACGTGGCCATGCCATTATGGCATAATCTTGTCCCTGAGTCGGTTTCCTCCTAATGCTTCCATGCTGTGCACTTATTAAAGTAGCAGATAAAGGTATATTTTTACTTTCTGTCTCCAGCCTGGCCGTACTCTTTTGTGTTCCTCCTTCTGGGTCTTACTTCTGTCCCACTTAAAGCTGACCATAGTCTTCATGTTAACTTGACCTGAAAAGGTAGAAAGCCTTGACCTGTGTTTGAAGTGAAGGTCGTAGAGGGGAAAAAAAATACTTTATTACATCAACTGAGTAATGTGTAGGCAGTTAGGGAATTTTTCTACAATTTGATCTATTAATTTAACAAAAAGCACCTATGTACTAACGTTTCCTTCCCTGTATCCTTAAGACACAATGGCCACTACAGCTCTGCTCCTGCACATCAGTCACATTGTGTTGTGCAATATTTTTCGAGCTCCCTTGAATGTGTATTTGCTCTTTTGAATGTGTCCCTGCATCTGTATTTGTGTGACCAGGAATTTGTAAGGTGAAGTTTCTGCTGAAAATAGAAGTTAATTTTAACTGTTATTTTTTGAAAAGAATAGGTAGTGAGAGGTTTCGAAGACAACTGGCACGCATTCCAAATGGATTAGTTCATTGCATATTGTTTTTCTTATGGACAGAATTAAAACAAAACAAACCAACTGCTATATTTTCCATCACTTATCTGTCATGTGTTTATCTTGTATTGGATGGCATAAGAGGTTGAGGGTTTTTTTTCTCCTGTAAGAGCTATGACTTTCAGACAGTTTCAAAATGTGTGTTTAACCTTACCTTCATCGACTATTCTGTTGCAACAGTTGAACAAGGATTTCTTCTTGAGCAATATTCAAATCAGTTTTTAATGAGCTATTTAATTAAAGGCTAATTGAGGTGAATTCATTAAAGATTTCCAAATTATGCTTATCAGGATAGCTATGTTTTAAGATAACTTTTAAATATTTGTTTAATATGACGTTGTTTGATCATAAAAGCACATATAAAATTATTTTTAAATGCCTAAGTAGATTTTCTATGCACTTTTCTTACTTAATGCCCCATGTTGAATTTACCATGTGTGAATTTAATATATGACCAGTGTTGAGCTAACCTAAGAAACAATAAAACTGTTAAAGGATGGTTTTAGAGTCTTAGATACTATAGGATTAAAGATTCCATCAGGAATCAGTGATATCTTTGTGTTTTTGTTAATCCCTGGCGTATTCTTGACTGGATGCTCACTGTATTGTATGCATATTTTCTTAATCTTTGCGAGTTTACTCAACAGCAGGCTAACTGCAGGCAATTTTACTACATGGTGGTAGTATAAATCTTTTCCTTGTTGGAACAGTCAGTCAGTTAATGAATAAGAACATTAATTAATCAATCCAGTAGATTTCTCTTTCTGGGAGCACTTACTATCCTCTTGAATCAAAGTGAGTTTGGAAAATAGGCACTCTAGTTTACTTTAATCTTTTTCTCATTAACAGAAACACCAAAGCAGTTGACTAGAAATGTGGGGGAAAGGAAGAGAAAATAGAACAAGAAATCTGAGGCAGACAATTCCCAGAATTAATCTACATTTCCTGTGCTCCTAAGATTTGCTGTCAATAAATGGGTCACCATAATAAAATCCTCTAAAGAAAAGCGCCATAGATGCACAGAGACCTTGTTAAAGCAAATATTTTTTGTTTCCTTTTTCTGTTGTGTTTCTTTTCCTTTTTCTTTTTTTTATAAATGGCAGAAGTTGACTGCCCTGTCAGCCTTTCCTTGTATTTGATACGCTTGTGATTCAATAGCGCATCATTTGATGCACAAGATTCCTGCAGCTGATGTTTTGGGAGGAAGTATCAGTGCAGCAGTGCTGGAGGGAGCTAAAAATGAGTGAAATATTGGTTATAGATCCATCAGTTTCAAACTGTCCTGGATTTGTCTTGAGATTGATAGCTCTGCAGCTTAGGCTTCCAGTCTATAAGTGTAGCAGGTTGGTGTATGATCTTGTACTGTTCATAGGGTTTTATAATATTAGTGTATAGACGGTCCATTTCACTACTCTCGATCAGGACAGGAACAGCCCCACTGCAAGATGAGGAGCTTTTTAGGAGACTTGCATTTTGCAAAGCTTAATGTGGTAACACTGAGTGATGAATTGTATTTTGCCTTAGGAGAGGAGGGAGTCATAGCAATCTCAATAATCAAAACATTTGAGCATTTTATTGCTTAAGTATCAGCTAATTTCTACAAATGAAGAGGTTTTTCAGTTTTGCTGGAAAAACTGAAAAATCAGTGAAAATGTGTGTTTTTATATTCGATGACATGAAATGAGAATGTAGGAATTTTTCATGCCTTTGCAATCCCTTTTTAGTTTTTACAGTGTTCAGTTCAGGTTGCCAGAACCATCCCATTATATATAAGTTATTTACTATGAATACATTTTAATTCAGAAAATGTTTTAGGTTACATAGAAACATAGAATAGTTTGGATTGGAAGGAACTTTAAAGATCATCTAGTTCCAACCCCCCCCCGTAATGGGCAGGGACACCTCCCATTAGATTAGGCTGCTTCAAACTGTTAGTGAGCTTGAAGTCATCTTAAATCTGTTGAAAAAACTTATATTATGTATCGTAGCAGGTTGGTGGCATTGTAGTTTTGGAAAAGTGACAAACCCCTGAGCAAAAGTAGTATTTTCTATGTACGTGGGTCAATCTATGTTGAAGAGTCATAAAAATCAAATGTATCCCTATAATGTTCACTTACTTTCCCTATCTTAGTTTTTGTATGATAAGAGACTTGGTGGCCTGCTGTGTGATTACAGGGCTGCTTGAGGAGAACATAAGGTCTGCATCAGTGGGTTCACCCTGGTGTAGCACAGCAACCTGTCTCCAGCGTGGGCTACAGCAGATGCCAGAAAGCGATATGTCTGTAGAGGTATCTGGAGATTAGGCCTCTCTCATTATACGCTCTCAGCTCCAATAAGACATGGAGTAGTTCCTTCTAGTAATTTGAGGGTGGACATTCCCTCTGGGAATTTATCTAACTCCTTTTGAAAAAAATTTATGCTCTTGGCAGAAGCATCATCCTGGGGTAATGAGCTGTATGATTTAATTATGAGTTGTGAGGAAAAAGTCCTTCTTCTTCAGTTGTTTTGAACTGCTTGTTCATAATTTCATTTTATACCACTTATGTTTTGAATAATGGCAAATAATGAAAAATCATTGCCTATTCACTATCTCTGTACTACTCGTCGTTTTATAGACCTCTCTCATTTCTTCTCAGCCACTTATTTTCCAAAATTACTGCATGCAATTTTTTTTTCTATGAAATCCATTCCATTCCTCTGATAGAATTCATTGTTCTGCGTTCTCCTGTACTCTGCTCCTCTACGCTCTAACCTTGGACTGGCAGTGGCCTAAACCGCGTGCAGTGTTTAAGGTAGGGATGCACTGTGGTTAGAAGCCTAATGATGCTTTCTGCTTTTTTCCTTGTTCCTTTCCTAATATAATGTATGACATCTTGACAGTTACTGAAATCGCAGGTTGACGTCTCTTGGTTCTTCTTTCCAAAATACTTTAAGGGTCTGTCACTTTTTATGTAAAATTAGGAGTTACTTCTTCACAAAGCAATTAGTCTGTGTTTATTTGAATTAATTTTCACCTTTCTTTGTATTGTATCTTGTAGATCTTTGGAGGTGACAGTCAGAATTATAATTTTAAAATAACCAGTGCACAAAAATTTAAATAATGTATTTTTCATATAGATAACGGAAGCATGTCTTTTTTGCAAACTCTGTCATATAATATACACTTTTTCTAATTCCTTATGGATGTGTTGAACAGCAAATGTCCTTGTACAGGTTATGCAGTATCTCATTAATATGTTTTGTTAATAATAAAACCTCAACAGTTTAAGTCTCTTTTTCTTTTTACAAACTAATGTTGACTTCTCAGTATCTCTTTTATTGTACATATTGCTTTTTGTTTGTAGTCTACGCTTGCTCATCCTATGTAGATATAAAATAATTATGAAACATATTTTTTACTAGTCTTTGGTTCTTGGAGGTCTGGGTTAGGTTTGATGTCTGCCATCATTTCTTTAACACCATTGGCAGCATAGTATATTTCCCATTATAATCAGTAATTCAACTCTATAATGGGATTCATAGGTAAATATTAGCTAAATGTAGTAATTTCTTATCATTTCATTTGCCTGTAACATTGCACTTTAGTAGTGTTCTTCAAAACCTTTTTGCACTAACCTAGCCTAATTTCAGCTGCTATGTACTCGCTGTTATCCTAACATACACATATATATGTGTGTATATATTTTTATTATGAGTCATTTGTCAGGGAAATACAAATGTTTTCCTTTACAGCCACAATATGCAGACAGGATCACTTGAAATGGGAAAAGCTCTGGAAGAGGGTTGGAAAGATCTAAAATAGTTTGCGCTAGCTAATCAGATGCCTGGTGTTGTGGCCGTCCCTCAGTGGTGGTACTGCTGCTGTATTTAGGTGACTTAGGTGGTCACTAATTTTTCTGTATAAAGCAATTGCATTCAATACAAATGTTTGGAAAAAAATATTACCAGGGTATTATTGAAACAACAAAACGTTTTTACTCTTTCTGGCCTTTCAGTGAAAACACCAAAGGAATATGTAGAAGCACATTTCAAATTGAAAGATTATCTAGGGAGTGAAAAGTTTGTGATCCAATGCGAAAGGATGATCGATACCGTAACCCATGTGTTTCTAAATATTTTTCACTACTCATTATTGGCTATTTTTTATAAAGGGCCGGGGACAGACTGAGCTACAATCAGTGATTATCTATTGCATTGTTTCTTATGACACATTAAAACTTCAAGAATACAGGTGATGCATGCCTGGTTAAAAACTCAGCTGGGGAATTACTTTGCTTTGAATAGTGTTGAGTTACTCAAAAGTAATTCCCTATGTCCTTGTGCATGAGTGCATAAGCTCTCCTGCCACTGTTTTAATGCTAAATTCATCTAGCATAACACCATGAAAATGTTAAGTGTGAATAACATTTATCTAGAATCAGTTCTGTTTTCACTCTCATGTTCCTTTGTTACCATGCAGAGTATAAGCAAAGTAAAACAAGAGCTTCTTGTCTTACAATTAAAATAACTTTAAATGCCCTTTACCCAGAGGGAGTATTTAAGATGATGAAAATAGATGGATTGACATTTTTGTTTGATTTTTAATACTCAACAGTGATCAAATAGGCTCTGAGGCCTTTTTAACACTGATATTATAAGGTAAGATTAACAGAGATCATCAATATTTTATTTCTAGAAGTGGAAACATGGTGAATTTTATTAATTTTACCTGGTGTACCAGAATGCTTCTATATTGTAGGGTGCTTCTCAGTGTTGTTTTAGGCCAACCTTCTGACTGGAGCAAGGGCAGCCTCAGAGTTAGGTCAGGTTGGCCTGAATTTTGTCTAGAGAAGATCTAGCAGATCTAACTTTTTGATGGAAAGAGATGTTAGAGACATGGATATACTCCGCAAAACAACTCAGACGGATGATAAAACTAGGTTGCCAACAAGAGTGTGTCACTGGAACAATTGTTCTGTTCATGAAATTCTCTTCTTGTTGCTTGTATCTACTATGTTCTGTTTTATTTGGGATCTGTGTTTTGGATGCTGCCTTCTGAAAAGTTACAGTACTGGCAAGTTCTGTTATATTCCAGCTGAGTGTGTGTTAACTACGTGGTAACTGGCTAGTATGCTTTGTGGCCAATATTATCCATCATGCCGGTGAGTCTTTCCAATAGCATATTTCAGTGTGATATCTCTGGAGAACTCTCATTCTTTCTGGACAGGGTACACAGATACGTAACAGAAGGGATGAGATCTGTTCAACTAGTAATGTCTGAGAAATTAAAATAATTGTAGAATGTAAGAAGGCTTAGATGGAGTGTGCAGGCAGAACCCTGAGGTCTCTATGTGCTCCTAGGATATACTGGAAGCATCAGCAGAGTGAAGATGTATTAATGCCACGCCATGGATAATTGGGAGGGGAGCAAGGAGCACTTGTAGTTCATTTGGGGGCTAGTCAGCAAAAAGTTATAAAGACCAACCATGAAGTGTTGGCTTAGACAATTCTTTTATTGAGAGAAGAGACTGTAATACGTGGTGATGCTAGACAGGATTATATGGGGCTGTAATGAAGTTTACAGTGTCGAAAGGTAAGATGATTAAATACCATGTGCTGGGACACAGTCTTCCTGTAGCTGCATCTTAAGTTTTTATGTTTCAATCTAAAATAAGTTTCCTAAAAAAGGAAAAGAGAAGGGAAGCTTAGCTACAATTCTCATATTGGACAATCTTAGTGGGAGAACGAAACATGCTGACACAACTCCTCTGTGTCAGAAGCAAATGGAGATGCAAATCAAATTTGGTTTTGCTTATTTCTTTTGTTTTTCATCTGGGGCACTGAAGCCACGCAAGACATTGTAAAACTCTAAAACTTCCTGATACTCTGCTAGAATGTTCTTTTTCTCTTTTGTAGAGGAAACTATATCCTCATTTTCTCTGGCTCTGCTGACCGTAGTGTCTGACTGGGTGGCAGAATTGGAAGAGGTCAAATCTATCCTGAGTAAAACATTATTTAAAGTTGATTTACCCAGTGTCGTGATGCAAGCATGTCTAATTTGGTTTGCCTGATACAGATTCACAGATTGCAGAGGCAAAATAAACACATAGAAATGGTGTAGGAGAAATTATTGCCCACTACTAGAAAAAAAGGTGAGGGGGAGTTGGAGGCAATTATGTGCAAGACATGTTCTGTGGTGTTGAAGACATCAACACAAATAAATGTCTTCATTATATTGTGAAATACAGGGCAAATTACTTTTCAAAAGCTATTGTTCCTTATAATGCCTTCTATGTTGAGCTACACCGCCTTGAATATATTGCACCACATTTTGGTTGAATTACAAGATGGAAGGTCTCTGCGTTTTTCACCTTTGTGACCTTGATTTTTAGAAACGTTCTGTTAATTTTTATTTTTTTTACCTCTCTTTTTAGCAAAAAAAAAACCCCAAAAAAACCAGTTAAGGAAGGATGCTGCAATGAATTGATTTTCATTTTAAAAAACAAATGGCTTTAGGCTTTGAGGCTATTGGTGACAGTAAAGTTATCTAAGATAGCAGTGAAACTCTAGAACTAGAATTATCTGCTGAGTGAAAGAGCTGATGCAGAAGTTTACTTTTGTGCATACTTCAATAGCAAAGGTTTTCAGTGCAACTATCAAGCTGAGTGTAGTAGAACATAACCAGAAAACAGCAAGTGTAGCATCTAATTCAAACCTGTGACCCAAAACCACTCGTCTGACTGCAGCAGTTTGTAAAAGTTTAGAACAAATCTTGAACTAAATAAAGTCACATAGTGAAGCGTCTGTGGGTTTACCCATGGAAGAATTTATTAGATTATTCCTAACTGATGTAAGGGGGGGCTGGCACTCTGGATTATAGGAAAGTCTAGAGGATATAAAATACTGGATAGCTCAGGACAGCCCACCTGCAAGGCTGGAAGAGACCCACATTGTTTATTTACCTGGGACTCAAGTCTTGTCAGACCAGCAGATGCTGCTGCTTCCTCCTTGCTGGTGGGAGAAAAGGCCGAGGTAAACCAAGAGAAAGTGTTGGCACAGGAACAAATGGGAATTGTTTTGACTACATTTAGCACAGATGAATATGAATTGACTAAATTCTCATTTACTACAGAGTTTAGGTGAATAATCCATACTGCTGGAACTCTGTATATATTATACAGCAATTGCTACATGAGCTCTTGCGCAAAGAGCAAGCCCTCCCTCCCTAGTATTAATTGCCTTGATGAGTAATTATTGGATGTAATGATTGGTTTAAATAGCCAAAATATAACATTCTGGCTTTGGCAATGTGTCACTGCTAACAGTTACTTACCCAAACTCTTCAGCGTAGTCAGCAGGATTTTCAAACCTAAAGGCTTGATGGCACAAGGAAACAAAGGTTTCCAGCTATTTATGTCTCCTATTTTGTTGCCTAATTATCATTCATTTATCCTGCCATAAAAGTTGTTCTTTACCTGATTTCTGACTGCTTTATGTCTGCTTTTATAGCCCTTGGGAATAAATTGAAATATGTGTTCTCCATGTGCTATATCCTTAAAATAACTGATCCAGTCAACAACCTGTATTTTATTACCTAAATGATCTTACAACCCCGCATCATAAATGGAAAAATGGTTATGTTAGAGAGTTCAATTATGTTTGCCAAAGTCAGCAAAATACCACTTCTACCTTTGCTTTGGCTGATTTCCCTGCAGTTTGAGACATCCACCCTTCTGAAAACAACTGGGAATTAAGGACCTATTCATAGCTGGTTTAAATACGAGTACATAAATATGTAAATACAAAAAATGAATGCAGATACAAAATATTAACAACTGAAACACATGTTATGCTAAACTTTATGCACCAATTATGTATGTTCTATACATATTTTATATACTAATCTTTTTCTTACTGCACTTACTAGTTATGCAGCCTTTTTGTTTTCCTACGAGACATAAGTTTTAGACAGCTGTGACAGACGCTGTAAGTTGCCCTTTACTGTGTACCTCCATCCTGCACTGAGCCTGTGACTCTGTGTGTTGAAGATATGCTCCAATTCATAGAACTCCAGTAATGTAATAAAAACTTGAGAATTAAGGGAATTGTTGCATGCGCAGCTTAATAGAAAACAGAGGGGATTTGAAATTTGTCATACAATAGATTGAGTTAATTTTAAAGCTAGCTCACACATTAGTATTTTTAAGAAAGTCTGAGATAAGTTGCATGAACTTGGAAACAAAGTTACAAAAATAAGCAGAGAACTATAAATGTTGGTATTTCTGACTGTGTCTTTTGTAATGTGTGGGATTTCTTGGAGACGTATCCTGGTTATAGAATTGAATTTGTTTTCCCCTTTGATTCCCAAGGACTCCCAGAATCAGCCTTCAGAGTTAACATGGCATCTGGCTGTATGACCTTGACATGACAGGCGGGTTGGCTTTAGGGCATCTCCCTCTGCTCCTTCTGCTTTTCATAGAATCATAGAATCACCAGGTTGGAAGAGACCCACGGGATCATCAAGTCCAGCCATTCCTATCAAGCACTAAACCACGTCCCTCAGCACCTCATCCACCCTTCCCTGAAACACCTCCACAGAAGGTCTCTTTTTTGTCTCTTTCCTGCCTCACTTTCTTCCAAGTCAGTCCTCCCGCAAAAATGCAGTCTGAATAAATGGGAATCCTTCAACATAGGTAGCTGCTTACTATTGTTTTTTCCCATTTTCACACCTCGTTTCTTCCTCCTTGCCATTAAATGTAAGTGGATTCCACTATCCACTATAAGTGGACCTAAGAGCTGTTCCTTGCAACATAAACATTCGGGGTTTAGGTAAGGAAGGCATTTTAATGTTTTGAGACTTATGGTGCTCAATTAATTGTATTTTATAAAGTATTCTGAATCCTTGTGTGCTGTTAGACCCGTGTTGTAGTTTGTTTCCAACTAATTAGAGATTACACAGTGTTTATTCATAACTTTCTAGAACCATAGACTGGTTTGGGTCGCAAGGGACTCAAAACCCATCCAGTTCTACCCCCTGCCCTGGGCAGGGACACCTCCCAGTGGATCAGGGGCTCCAAGCCCCATCCAACCTGGCCTTGAACACCTCCAGGGATGGGGCAGCCACCCCTGCTCTGGGCAATGTGGGACAGGGCTTCCCCACCCTCGCAGGAAGATGTTTCTTCCCAAGAACTCATCTCAATCTCCCCTCTTTCAGCTTAAAACAATTTCCCCTCATCCTACCCTTGTACTCCCTGATAAACATTGATGATGTCCTTAAGGCATGTTTTCTCAAATCAGTCTCCACTACCTCTTCCTCTCAATTCCTATTTAGTCATGACAAATTTAATAAGCAACCGTAAGCATGTATTGAATGGTGTATAGTTCATAATGAGCTATGACAATACTGCTTCTTTATAACACGTTAACAACACTCTCCTGGTTTTCTGTATCTCTGTTAATGCTGAACCCAAATTCTGTTTTAAAAGAGTTTGTAGTGTCTTTGCTTATTTTGCCTGCATAGATGAAATTATTTTAAGACTTTGTAGAGCATAGCCTTACAAATACAAGGTAGTCTGAAGCATCTTTTAGCTCTTTATATAGCTGCTGACACTATTATTTCTTGACATCTTCCTGCTCTAGTGGCATTTTGCCATCTGTTTCTCAGATGACATTAAAATGCAAAGTAAAATTTTAGTATATTCTTCTAAAGACTTTCTTCTCTTGCTGCGCCATTCTAATTCTGTACAGTCCCTGTTGATGTATTCCTATTTATCTTGTCTGATAGCTGTTTTATTTTCCTATTATGTTCTTCTGTTCAGCTTGCATGGGAAACATCAAGATGCCTTCTCAATTTAAATACTTGTATTTTCTCCATTAACAGCAATGCCTCATCTGCTACCCAGTCCTACAGTTTCTCTTTTACACTTTATTTTTATAATTTGGTGAAGCCTGCAAAATCAGGAGAAGATCTACTTACAACCTGCTTTGTATAATTTTCACTAGGATTGATTGCATATACAGGAAAGACTGTGTGCAGGCTGTCTTCTGTGAAAATAATTAATTTAACAAGTTAAATGCGTTTGGTAATGAGCCCACCAAAATAACCACGCTGATCTGAGTTACAGGCTCTCACTGACTGGAATCTAGGCTTGCATTCTGGCACATAAAGCTGAATTTCAACTTTTTATTTTGTAGATTGAGCAGTTCTGTGTCCTTTTACAGTACACTGTGACATTTAGGAGCAGTTTCAACAAACAGGATACAGAGGAGTGTTCCCATTACAAATACATGCAATTCACAGCTACTTCTTATACCAATTACTGTGTTGCATGATTTTAATTATTTTAATTATTAATGGAATAATTTTAAAAATAGAGGCTTCTAACTTCTAGTAAGGTAGAGTTATCCTATCAGTCCTTTATTTTTCCCCCAATGAAACTTTGTGATTAGAAGGCAGATATCTCTTTCAGGGAAAGCTTTAGCAGGAAGCACATTTTTATTGGTATAACGTGTATGTGTGTTGTTTGGTTTCCACATCAATTCCATAACTGAATGTTTTAAAGTTTAAAGAATTTTAATCTTGTTTTTCTTCGGTAAAAGACCCAAAGAGATGTGTTACTTTCAGTCTTGATTAGATCCTCTGTGTACAGTTACATTATTTTCAATCTGTTATTACATTTATCAAAATTTGCTGGAGCAGACAAGCATTTCCGTACTATAACAATAACTGTAATAGGATATTGTCTTGATACAGAACACAGACTGTGATGGCACAAAACTAATAGACGTGGAGTATCAGAGCTATCTCCTGAGTTAAATGCCAGCCTCTCAAACCTGAAGGTGCCAAAAAGCGAGAGGAAAGATAGCGATCTGGGAAAATTGTTATCACCATCAATGACATCTGGCTTGGCATTTTGTACTCTCCGTATTATTAAATGCTTTGCTGTATTATGCATAGGGTTCATTAGTACAAATTGGGTTCTGTTCATATTACAGTAGGTAATCAATTATATTGGATACGAAATGTCTTCTCATAAATCTGAATTATGCTTTTCTTGGAGTGTGGTCCAGTGTTTCAGCTGGTACAGACTGTCAAGACTTCAAGAGAGCTGACAGAAGTCTGCAGCTTGGCACCAGATGAGAATTTATCCTTTTCTTCCTGGGGTTGTGCCAGGTGTTAGATCGGGTGCAAAATTAACTGTAACGGTGCAACCTTGAGCTTCTGCAGGCTGGGAAATTTGACATCACTTACCCCAACAACAGCAGGCTGGCTGGAGTCTCTGCTTTATTCCAGGTTCAGGTTGTCCTGTTGGTTGCCACTTCACCCTAAATCAGAACAGGTGACTTGAGGACGGGGTTGTAAGTTGGGTGGATGACAATATAGCTGTGTGGTGTGGGCCATTCCGTGTCGGTGGCAGGTAGTGATGAATTTAACAGTTGTATATACCTAGCTAAACATAATGTGGTGATCAAACATTCTATCTGATAAATTTGAGTGAGCAAACGTAGGTTTTTGGTGCTTTTGTTCCTTTTGTGATGCATAGTGTTTTCTGGATTGAATTGAGTCAGGTTGAATTATTCCTGCCCTAAGAAGACAAGTGCTGCAATTGAGTTAATTTGTACTAATTTACCACGAGACAAAGTTTTGTCCAAAAATGTATAAATTATCGACCTTGTTGATACTCAGAGCAAGGAAGTTAAGAAACAAATACATATTGAGGGTGTAGTCGTCCTTCTATCACCTTAATGAGGACTATGCTAAAACATTTCTCTCCTTTAACCCACTGAATTTCTGCTCTTATGCAAAGGAGTTTGGGATTTTTGTCGCTGGTAGTTATTTCTGGTTGTCACCATTCTATTTAAATTTCCTTTACTTGCTCATAATTACTTTTAATTTCTTGTAGCTAATAAATGCTTCTCAGAAAACAGCATTGCAAATTAAAAATCCAGCATTAACTTGATGATGATGATACCTATAAATGGTACTACCGCTATAAATATTTTAAAGCTTCTGTGCATTTTCTACTACAGTCTTTGTGCTTGCATTGCATCTAGAGTGAAGAGTGTAATTACTTGCGGTGCACTTCTTGGGAAACAATACTTATGATAATTTAGTCTCAGTACTACCTGTTTTTGAAAAGCCACTCCAAGAACACTGATTTCGATGGCCATCTGTTTATGACAGTACAGCTAATGGTTCAGGTTATTTTTGACTCAGCCTTCAAGTTTTATGTACCCGAAGTCTCTAAGTTATCTCACTACCATGTGAGGAACATAGCTTAAGTTGCAGCATTTGTTCTGTCTCCTGCTGACCCTGAAGTTCTGGTTCAAGCCTTTTTGTGGGATTGATTGTAATTCTCTCTGTCCTTGCTTACCAGCTTCTATCAGAAATAGGCTTGAACTGGTGTGGGGGTACACTACAAAAGTGATTTCCAAACCTGAGCTTGTCAGCGTGTTGCTTCTCCATTTGCAGTGCTACACTGATGTTGAGCTAAATGATCTTAAGGTTTTGCTGCATTAGAAGTTAGTTGTTTTTTCTTTTTTTTATAGTTGCATACCTGAATGAGTTGGTAAGACTTAAGAAATGATAAGTTTATCCTAATGAATGTGCATCCGTTTATTGATGTTGATTACATGTTATTGCAAATCTGGCATATTTGTTTATAGCACACCTCTATCCACAATATATTTGAGGGACAAAAAGTACTAAAAAATTTTGCTATAATTAAGAAATCTTCACAAGCTATGTTTATCAGTAGGATAGAATTTACCTCATCTGTTTCTTAGAGTTATCCTATCAGTCCTTTATTTTTCCCCCAATGAAACTTTGAGATTAGAAGGCAGATATTTCTTTCAGGGAAAGCTTTAGCAGGAAGCACAGTTGACTTCCATGTGAAATTATGTTATTAAAATGATATTATTAAAAATTAATTCATAAAACAAGCGCACATATTCAACATACATTTCCTAAAGGCAGCAGATTCTTTTCATAGACAGCAGTGTACAAATATGATCTCACTGTTTAGTCCATCATTGAAACTGTAATTAATACATCATTTAAGTTGTGCTGACATTATAGAAGAAGGTGGGTTAGATGTCAGTAAATCAAAGGCTCAATATTTGGTTTTGTTTTGCAGATAAATGAATTCAAAACAACACTTCCCTTTTCTTCTTTGTTTTCCTACAAAGAAATTCTGCATGATAGTTACTTGGACTTTTTTCTTTCACTTCAACTTCAGTCAGGTTTTAATTGTAACATGCTATCAAGCCAAAGCAAGTATGAATGCAAAGGGACAAATGTTTTTGTGGAAATGATTAAGGCTGGAAAATACTAGTAATGAGATATTGAGCATTTCTCCTGTAATGTACTGGTTTGAATCCAGACCAGAAGGGCAACAATCAGAAGTCGCTTAAGTGAAAAGCAGGAGTAAGTACCTAGAGTAGGTGAAACTATTTGTCTTATAAGAACTGTCCCTTTAGTAAATAACAGCAACCACAGTAGTCTTACAACACCGGAGTTGCTCGTTTAGAAACAAATCTTACCTTGAAGACTTAATCCCTTTCATTTAAAATAAACATTTCAAGGTTTCTAACTCTGTTCCACGAATCTTATTTACATTTTTATTAAATAAACTATATTTATGTTGCTGTTTCTGTGATGTTTCTTCTTAAAAGAAGACAACATATTCATTAGAATTAGAATTCATAGTCATTAGAACCTTGAATTCTTGAAATGACTTTTCAATGTGACGGTCATAGGCATGAAAGCCTTGGTGAGCTATTTTTAGGTTGCATGGCATTTCATATTTTGGAAGGCAGCCTGGCCTTGCAGACCTTCTTTTGGAAGCACACCAATGAAGATTAGAAAGATTTTCCCCTAGAAGGTACATGTGCACCATTTTGGGGTGTAGGAACCTGAGCTCCAATCCTGCCTCTGAAGTGGAACTACTAGGGCATCGTGGAGAATGTATCTATTAGTCTACTTAGGGCCTGAGGCCTAAAACCAGCAAAAAATAATCATTGTGCCTTTTCATGAGACTGAAGCTCAGACTCTAATAGTGCAGTTTGGAGGTCTGAGCAGTGAAAAGGCCCCAGGGAGACCTTGTAGCAGCCTTCCAGTGCTGAAGGGAGCTCTAGGAAAACTGGGGAGGGGCTTTTTTTTATGCTGTACACTGCAGAGAGTATCAAATTTTCTATAAATGCACCTCTTCACTGGGGTATTTTTTGTGCAAAACGTATATAAGATCCTGTTGTGTGCCCCTTGGAGAAGTTCTGAGGCTTGGAAACAAGGTATTTATTTCCCATCAACTACTGTACAGTTGGGATGAAGAGGGAAATCACCTGGGACTGCAACATTGACATTGCAGTTAGATGAGACGTATAACCTGGGACTCAGCAGCCTGGAGAAGGATCTCCAGAAGTTCCAAATGTTGTAGTGATTCAAGCTTGTACTTCTGTGATACACTGAACTCATGGTGTCCTTCTGCTAAACTGTGTCTTTGCTCTCTCTTTCAAAGTAGGATGTCTCTGGAGCTGGTTTCAAGATCTTTCAGAAAAGAATTGGCTGGAACCAGTCCTTGTTCATCTACATACAATAAAAGAAAATCAGTGCTCTGATTACGACTTTACTTAAGGAATGGAGCGGGGGAGGGAAAGAGGAGTGTTTATGCCGCATTAAATATTTTCATTATGCATCAGATGTTTAGAAATTTCTGGTAGGCCTGAAGCAAGTCTGGCATAACCGGCTGGAAAACAAACAAACAGAAAACCATGTAGCACATGGCAAGCAGTGTGGTTTGTTTTCAGACTTGCAACCATATTTTGAATTGTGTATGAGATACAACATAAATTTATCAGAGCTTTGGCACTGATTGATGCTTTCAGACACAACTAAGATTTAGGTAGTGACTGACTTCTAAAGGAAGCATATTAATTCTATTATCATCTATGCCTCTTAAAAGTCTTCTCTTGCGTAACTGAATGTGTGAGCAGATGATGTCAGGCTTGGGCAATAAGGATATGGATGCAAGGATTTTTCTCATTGTTAACCTCTTATGTGTGTTCAGAGTATTCTCAGTGGGTTTTTATAAAATCAATTCAATTAGACGATTAGTCATCCAACCTGGGGAAACAGAGGTAGATCTCCTGTGGGCAAGCACCAAGTGTAAAGGAGCTGTGGATGTTAAAAGAGGATGCTGAGACCCAACTTAAAGTCAGTGCAATGCTTAACCATCCTCTTACCAAAGAGCCAGCAATCTAAATGGATTAAATTTTGCTTTCATTATTACCTTATTTGATGGCTGTCAAACCTGAGAATCTCTAAATGCACAGTTTGTATTTATCAGGTTCATGATGAATGCTCTGAAGCTGCAAGGTAAATACTGGCAAGTTCATATACTTTAATTGTTACCTTGATTGTGCAGCATTCAGTTCTCACTCAAGACCTTCTTCATCAAAGCTTCTTTCAGCTGCAGTGTTCTAATATTACAGGATCAACCCAAACAGCATTTTCATGTATATGATATGGAATTGAGACTTCAGCAAAGCAATTTGACTCCAGCAAGCATTTAGAGTTGAGTCATTCTTCTCCTATGCAGATGTGCAAGGGGAAGAGAAATCATAGGGGGCATGGCCACACATGTGAGTTTGCCATAAGCTGCTTCTCACTGTGAGGCCCTCAGGGAAGGGTGGATGGTAGGTGCTGCAGAAGCATCTCTGTAAGGGTGGAATGTGGGATGGTTTGATTATTATCAGCTGTTCTTACATCACAGATGAAACCAGTTAAATCTTTATGATCACTGATTATTATTTTTCAGATATATGCTAAAATCAGTGCCCTTTTTGGCTCTCCTTTTTAAAGGAGATAGCACCATGAGTCACCTGCTGCCAGACAGTAGTGTTTACAGCTGGATATTTGACCCAATGGTGTCATCCCACAAGTTTCTGAAGCCTTGAAGAGTTATCCAGTCTCAGCCCTTCTGTACCGTAGTAAATTAGGGTGGGAGGAACACAGATGCTATTGATGTTCAAATACATTGTCTTCTTGAAGCACTCAACACATGCAAATTATATAAAAAACAATTCTGAATTCTTGGTACTGTCACAAGTCTCTGAGCTTCTATAATAAGTGTTGTTGTCACATTATATGGGTTAAATGACTAATGATGGAAGTGTGTTCTTATTCATGCAAGCAGCTGCTGAGAAGTGTGTTGTCCTAAAATATACCTTGCTGTCTGTAGAGCTGACAGCCATGAAATGATGGAATCAAGTTCCTGTCCTTCAGTGTTGCTTACAGTGAAAGCTGTCACACATTTTTTAGACAAGCCTGTCAAAGAGCGAGCTGTAGTTCTGATACGATGTGGACAATGCAGGGTTTGAAATGTCTCATACTGTGGACAGTGTTAAACGCTGCACCTTGGTACGCTTATACTTTCCATTTAATTTCCCACTCTTCTTGATTTTCTTTGTAACCTCTTGGCTGTTAGAGATCAATTTAAAAATAAATAGTAAGAATAAAGGAAATCGATAAGCTCAGATGTTACGGTAATCTATTTACCATCTTGCCTGTGGAACAAGCCCAGGGGTTAGAAAGAATTTTTCCTTAGTCTCTTGTCCTTTAAAATAAAATTTAACCATGGAGACTTTGGGGCATCTTTTTCAACCGTGTTGTTATAAGCACTTTGACCTTTCAATGTTATCTGTATTGTTTACATGAAGAAGCTGTGATGGCATAAATTTCTGTCCTTGATTACTGAACTTCAAGGGAGTCGTGTCAGTGGTGAATGTGGCCACTATCAAACTGAAATCCAGAAATGACGCCTGTTACTGTGTGACTATCTTTATCCATAAGGCTCTGTTTCTTCCATGCAACTCAAGAATTGATCCAGCCAAATATCTCCTGGCTCCCTCTTGTGCTGATGCACTGCTTTGTCAAATCCATTAAAAGTGAATTTTGCAATGCTATTTAGAAACCATAGTTTTCTGAAAATATTGACATTATGCTGAGAACTGCAAACAGAGCTGATGAGAGAGTCTCTGTCCTGGTGAGTTTTCAGTCTAGGACTGACGTGGTTATAATGAGCAAATACCTAATTGGGGTAGAAGATAAATATGTTATTTTAGCTGTATCCCCTGTGTTACAAACATAGATTTTAGCAACGAGAGGAGAAAATAGCAGTAAAAGGTTTGATGATTTAGTTATGGTTCATTGATAGTATGTTAAAATAGCAGGCAGTAACGGCTACCAATGCTTACTAGTAAACACAAGTTGCTATCTCATTGAGGACCAACATTTTTACATTAGTAAATTATCATTTCAGAATGTATCTTTATAGTAGGGAAAGACAAAGGAATGTTTTCTTTCCCAAAATGAAAATTTACCAGTACAGAGTAGAAAAGCAGAAGTTTTGAAAGTAGGTTTTACAGTCTCTTGCTGTGCTAGGGAGGTTCCTTTGTGTAACTTGGAGTGCTCCGGTGGTGAGGAGGACCTCCCTGGGACCTGAGACCTGGTTGTGGGACCTGAGAAATGGAGACTTGTTAAAATGCGAAGAGCCAGAAGCTTCTGCACCCTGAGGATTCCCCCAACAGGCAGCAGCCTGGGAAGTGTGGTGCCTCTGTTCGTTCATTTTAAGGAATATTGCTTCTGTGCTTCAGCAGAGCTAACACGGTTAGGAAAGGTTGCACAAAAGATGCTTCAAGTTTGCACCTGCACACCCAGCAGACCAAACTAAGCAAAGGAAAAACCTTTTCACTGGGTATACTCAGAGATAGGATATTAGAAAGATTAGCTAAATTTTGTATTTGCGCAGCATCATCATAAAAATCATAAAACAATACAACCTTAATCTGGTCGCTTTCGAGTTGACTCTGTGTTTATAACTAATAAATAACATGGAGTAATTTAGTATGTAATTGATTATTAATTTATCTTAAATTAATATCTGGATATTTATATAGTTTGTAAGTCGTATTTATGAAACTATTTATTTAGCTTCAGAGAAGCTAAAACTTAGATTACTCAATTAATTGGATTACATAACAAATATCGATTAGCATTTTTTAGCAATTAACATTATAGACGTATAATACAGCACTTTCTTTTAAAATTTTAATTAACTGTTTAAACATTGCTTGGAAGTTTAAAGTTGTTGAGATTGTAATTACATTATTGCCTATGCAGTTTTGACTTAATTAGAGAGCATTTCTATAGACTTGATAAATGGCAAAATGTATCCCCTTAACAATCAATTGATATTAAATTACTTTCAATTAGATTTTATTAAAACTAAATTAGTGTCTTTTCAGAGGCAGTAAAAGCAGGACAAAAATCTCAGAATTCAGCCATGATATCTGCCACACTTAGCGATTTCCAGATGTCTCACTGGTCAGCTGGTGGATGTGGTTTTAAAATGAACTTAAACCTGACAAACTCCAAAGCTCCTTAAAGTACTGGTCTTCAAAGATGCAAAGCTTGATACTGCTTCCATGGAAATTTATGTGTGTCTCATTGATTTGTCTGGAATAAAGCCGGAGTCTGGATCCTTTGGTGTAAAGTGTTAGAATCCTATTAATTGCAACAACATTCTGCCCTGTAATTGTGGATGTTTCTCTAAATTCAAAGGACATTTTTGTATTTTACAGTGGTAGAACATGGTAGTTGATGATAGCATACAATTGTTTACTCAACAGGAGTCAAAATTAATCTTGTAGGCTCAGGATTTTAAAGAAGCTTGCTTTCAGCTAGTGATTGCCAGATTAGTTAGGGTTTAGATACTTAAAAGCTCTAATATATGATAATAAAATACTTTTAATCTGTCATCAGAAAATATAATACACTGCTTCCTTATAGCATCTTTTTGCAATTTATGACCTTCTTTGTTTATCATGTAGGCTTTATATTTTTTATTTTCTTTCTGTCTTTATTTTGGACATTCTCTGTTTCCTTTTTGGTATTAGGGAGGATGTACTTCACATGTTGTTGAGTTTTATAATACTCTGTATTGAGTTTAATTAGTCTTGTAGTTGTAGCACAATAATAACTTGCAAAAGAAGTCTTAAAAATGTAAACAAATCCTGCAAATGAAGTGATTAACACATTAGGGTGCTCACTTGAGACAGTGGGGTAACGTGAAGCAAGGGGCTACCATCTCGTAGCATTCGAACCATGGGTTTCTCATTTCTCTTGCAAAACCTGAACTTGTTTACTCAGGGAATGCGAAGCTTTTGCTTAATTTAAATATAAGCAAAAAGAGTGATAACCCCTAGAAAGCCAGGATTTGGTACAAAATATGTGTGGATTTGAGCAAAGATATTTTTATAGAAGGTGGCGGCAACAGCTACTGTGGAGCATGTGTGATCTAGAGAGAATGACAGATTTCTCGTATGTCAGTCGGGATTGAAAGCAGTAACTGAAGTGGGTAGATGCAAAAAATAGCCGGAGACCAGTAAAGCCACTGTCCAAGATTACTTTTGTGGGTGATGCTTTATGTGGGCCACTGTGCCTGACCGAGAACTAAAATACAGGAGGACCCTTAGCAGCAAGGGAGGCAACTGGCTGAGAAGGTGGCTTTTGAAATTTGGATGACATTAGTTATTTATTTGTTCCTGCCTGTCTATCTGATCTTTGTAAGAAGCTAATAGCTGGACCAGTAGCCTATCATGTAAATAACCAGCTATTTCTCTTGCAAATACTGGTGAGTGGCTTGGAACAAAGAACAAGAGTAATAACTGAATGGGGGCCAGTCTTCTAAGTCTCTTTTTAAGTTTCTGAATGTACACCTTTAACTGATGTTTACCAAAGTCCTGAGCAACCATTGATTTCATGAAAATTTATAGTGAAGGGATTTTTTGTGCTAGTCACATACCCCAGATGGAAATAGGTACAAGGTGGGATTTATTTTGGATGCAGAGGTATTGGGCTGGTACCTATCTAGACTAGAAATCAACTGGGATTAATGCCAACCTCCTCTAAACATCCCCTTGTGCATCTAAGCGTATATCTGCATCCTTTGTCTCTAAAGTGCCTTTGTAGAAGTAAGCATAGCCAGTGAATTTGAAAATCAAACTATTGAGGGTGTGAGATTTCTGCCTGGTGACCTGTTTCAGAGAAAGAACAATCCCTACAAAGATGGGTGGCAATTTTGGTTGGGCGCTGGTGGCACTGGACAGCTTCTCTGGTGAGCGCTAGGTGGCTCACATTGTATTGAAAATCAGATCTTTGGTTAAAATCACCTGAGGTGATAGGTGTATTTCTTGCATTGCTTTGAGATTGTAGAGAAATAACTATATTTGTCCTTGCCTATTTGTTTATAGTGAAGGATATATACATAGAGGCGTCCTAGTTGTGTCAAGGTTTCGCTGCCTTCAGCATTGACCAAAATGGAAGTCCCTGTCTTTGCACAGTTTCTAGTCTGAGTAACTTTTGTTGTCATCTTCCTTTTATATTTGACATGCTGGTTAGCATAGCAATGGACAAATCGCATCATCTGTCTTTTACTCAAGTTTTGTGGCAATTACCTGCTTCACAAGTATGTGAAATTTAATTTGCCACTTTTTCTTATGGTCTTTTGTTGCAGGCATCATAATGTGAATTGTTTTATTGCTGCACTAAAACATTTCAAGGAACTAAATGTATATTGTAATAATGGCTGGAGGTTTTTTGTGTTTGAAGGAATCTGACATTTTTCATGTGGCTGAGATTACCCAGATTTAAAAATTAATATCTGGTGACTCTGCAAAGATAACTTTATTCTACAAGTTGTTGTCATTATTAATAATTCTTGAAGACATTACATTGTAAGAGAGAGTAAACTGAAATGTCCCCATGGACGCATTTCAGTTCAGTCATTAAGAAGAAAATGACTATACTCTTTATTTAGAATAATGAGAGCTGATACTGGTTGCCATTAGAGTATGCTACAATAAAATGTTAATAAGAAGCAGCTTGAGAATACCACACTAATGCAATGTTTTTTTTAATCAAATTTTTGGAATTGATTGCCGATAGCAAAAGAAGCAAAATCTTTAATATGATATAATGATTTTTATACTTTTTCCAGGGGGAGACATTAGTTCTGTCAACTTCATAACCTCTTTTTTTGGATGCAAAGCACAACATATGTTTTATCACAACTGTTGGAAGATTGTATTTGATGAAAAGATACAGCCTTATGAATAGTTTGTTGAGATAGATCTAGAGATATATGTATGCACTGTGGTATTTTTCAAGTCTGCATAACTGTATACTGCTTTCTAAAATGGGGCTGTAGTGATTATTACTAAACTTAATCCTGAAATACAGTGAAGGAAAGATTACTTTCAGATGTCACTAAACTATTCATTTATTCTTGGATTTCCCACAGTGGCAACTGACACATATCATGTTATTTTCTTCTAGTTAGAATATAATATATAAATACCACCTGGAAACAAGTAAATATGGAACATTAATTTTGGGACATTCACCCAAGTTTCTCCTTTTACCTTCAGTTCCAGCTCCGAGGCTGCTCATTAGTTTATTACCGTGCAGAACTAATATGCTTTGTAGCTCCTGGTTTTGGTCTTACCTACGTGCATGTATAGGTGCAAAGGTATAGATTCCTCTCATTTAACCTTTGTGCTTGCAAGGAAATATGAGTGTGAAATGAATTTTGTCTTTTTCACCAGCAGGAATGCAAAACAGAATGGAAAGGAAGATAAAACTCATTTCAATATGTACAGAGAGAGCATTTCTTATTTCTGCTGATAGCTGCCACATCTTTTCAGTAGGAACAGCTGGTATTTAAATGGCTTCCTCAGCTAAAACAATGTCTATCTCGCTTTAAAATTTCAGCAGGAAGCTGCTGTTTCATCACTTAGTCGTGTCACATATTTATAGTGTTGTCTTTGTGTGTAGTGTTTGAGAAACAGAAATGAAAGAAAATTGAGGCACTGTATGTCTTGATGCCAGTGAATATAAAGTTATGGTTAGTCATAAAACCTATAATCTATTGCAAAGGGGAGGAACCAAATTCTCAGCGCTGTGGTAAAACTTTTAGAAATAGAACAATTAAAAAGTCTAAAAGGAAATATGGCCCCTGTTCAGCAATGTGCTTCTGTTTGCGCCGAAGTGTAAACGTATCAGCAATCCTTTTGCAATCCTGGAACTTCTTTCCTAGTTAAGCACCCATTCAAGTACGAGTTGCCTGATGTAGCTTAGGTGAGGATATCGCACCTCTCTTAAATTCCATTTAGCTGGTAAATTGTTTTTTTCTTGCAAATTTCAGTATGAAAATCAACTGTGGAAAATGGAAACAAAATGGGTTCCAAGGAAAGAATTAAAAAATATATACAGAAAAGAATTAAAAAATGCATATGGAATGAAGAATCAAAGTGTCAATATTTACTGATTATATGAATTCGCCTGAGCTGCTACTGTGTTCATTTTCCTTGCTATAGTGCTTAGACCAGAGAAGCCAATAATATTGTTTGATAAGAGCCAGTTATATGCACTTGAAATGGAAAAAAATGAAACAAATCTATTAAATCAAGTTAAGAGCTACAATTTACAAAAAATGGTGTATTGCTTTCTCCATTAAAGCTTCATGTGCTTCTTAGCATCATGTTAGTTGTACACATCTCATATATTGTTTGGCCACACTAAGTTAAAAAAGCTCTTAAAATAAACTAATAGGGCAGGTGAAATACTGTTCTGAATTCATTGTGTTGTTGCATTATCCATGCAACTATATTCTTTATGGATCAATTAGGGAGTGGGATTATTGCACTCAGATGTGACTGTATTTAAATATAATTGTACATACAAAAGAAGAACTGGAAAAGGAATCTTGTCAAGGACACATCTGCTGACATCCATTTCTCCTGGCTTAATGTAAATAGGAAGCATTGGAGAAATGACCCGAGTAAGCACATAATATTAAAAAGAAAACTAACCCAACCCTGTCAAAGTCTGTGAGGATGATTGAAATCAAGATTTCCCAAAATCCCATCTTAGATGACCATGCGAACATATGAATAATGAGGTTTCCTCACAAGACAAGCAAGTGGTATTTGGTGGCAGATAGAAAATTTCATGATGCCTCGAATGGGTAGAAGTTAAGGTCAGAGATTCTTTCTAGCTTAGGCACGCTGTTTTGTGCAAAACCCTAACGTTGTACCTTAGGTGTGTTGTGTCAGAAGTGGAAGATACAAGCACCTCTGCTGCAGCGTATGGATGTAATCTTCATCAGTTATAAAAGGTTGTGCCAGTTCGTTGCAAATCATGGTTGAAATTACCACTGCCTAAACACTGACCGACCTTGCAAGCTCCATTTTCCCATTCCCACGTGATCCTGACCTTTCTACAGTGGAGAATTGCTTAAAAGAGCAGTTATATTTCAAGGTCTGAGAGACTGAGATGTCCTGGCTATCCCGAGGAAGACTCATTGGAAGCAATCTTAAGTTTTGTTTTCTGTTTAAAAATTATTTACTTTATTTTCTTTTATTTTGCAATTAAAGATAGACTCTCACTGTAAAGTCCTTGTGCAAACAAAGCATAAACATCTAGAGTTAATGACTAAGGATCAGACCTATTCCCTGCTTTTCTTCCTTTCCTAAATGGGAACTATCTTTACGAGATAAAAGCTACCGTGCCTTCCTGGGTGAGCAGTGGGAAACAAAAACCTTTCCTGTACTCACGCTTCAGTCGGGGAAGAAGGGTGAAAATTTAATTGCTGCATTTGTACATGGAAAGGAATATTGACTGAGCGTCTGCCAAGCACAAAGCAGCTCTTTCAAGCTGTTTTAGACTGTTGTTACTCTTTAATACCCATCAATGCCCCATGTGAGTTAAGGATATGGCTTTAGCCACAACTCAGGAATTCAGTGTCCGTGAGAAGTTAATTTACTGTAATTACTGCAGAGTTTGAGGTTCAATTGGACAGAGGAAATGCTATGGCTGGGAGGCTGAAGAAGAGGACGGTAGATGGGGTTTGGGTTTTGAGTTCTTTTATGAGCTTGCGAGACAGAGGCAGCTTCAGCAGCTGATGGAAAAGGGAGAGGTAATATGGGAACTGCTACATCAGGAAGGATGACAGCTTTCCTGCAGCAGATAGCTGCAATTTTAAGGATTTTACTGGCTTTGAATTGAGAAAAGGTTCTGCTTGTGTTCTAGAGCCCTGAAGAGAGAGTGCTTTATACCCAAAGGTCAGTGTGGAGAAATAGCATTTTCTGGTGCAAGGCAAATGGAATGTAAGAACCATGGACCAAGGTGTCCTCTCCCAGCTTTTCTTCAGAGCACAGCATCAGTAGGAACGAGAATTTTTTTTTTTTTCAGGTGGACTATTTCTTGAGAAAATTGTTTTACAAATATTTTTAACACAATAAATGGATGGTTGTTAGTTTTAGACATCTGATAATGACAGAACCTCTTAAAAATCTCAGTGATGTTAACTAATTGCACTCAGCTACCAATGATACAGCCCTGATAAAAATGGTTCAAAGGTGACCTGGAAAGATTATGGGGGATGATGTGGAGGAGGTAATTGTGTAAGGAGACAAGTTCAGAAGCAGAGCACTTGACTTGATGCATGTAGAAATTACGGTGATTATTTCTGGATATAAAGTCCAACTTAATAAATCTTTTTCCTCCTGCCTTTTTGCTTCTTTGCTCGGTGAACTGTATAGAAACATTCTGCTTGGCCATTTTCACGAACCATTTGATTAAATGTATTTCAGTGTGATACCTACTTAATGGCTAATGTGCAAGAAAAGAGCAACCTGCTAATTAAATAACCAGTGTATCAAATTTGCGACCTCACATAAAAATCACATGTGTATTTGTGGAACCGAGTGTGAGGCAAAGAACCTAAAAACAGTAGTGAGATTCCTACTTTAACTCTTAGTTTGTAGATTATTTGAATCTGAGAGAGCCTGAGATGAAAAATGACATTAAGTCTGAGATATTAAGTCTGAGGCAGTATTTTAAAATCATTCAGTCCTGCCTTTCTGTGAGGAGGTTTTAAAACACATCAAAATTCTGGCAATATTTGCAGCTAAGAATAACTGCAGTGGTCTGGCTTTGCAGAAGCCCATGCGATATGACTGCTAGTTCTCCTAGGTGTGACCAGATCCATTAAACACCCCAAAGTCTTCTCTATAGATCTCCCAGGAGCTGAGAAGCTATTGTATCCTATTTCTCCTTTGTTATCTCTCAGGAACCACTGGCATTAGGGGTATATAAAATGAGCTGCTGATGTTCCAGAGAAGAAAAGAGAATTATCTACATTTACTGGCATTTGCATTTATTTAGGATATTGAACAAATACATGGGTATTTGTCTCACTATGAAAAAAGACTCTTGGCCTCAGACTGCTGTTTGCCTACCTATCTACAGACATCTCAAAATTGCTAAGTTAAGCGCCATGTTCACTTTTATCATAACCGGTTCTTATCAAGATAAATCTTATCTTCTCTCTCCTGATTTGCCTGCTTGTCAGACGGCTTGCTTTGTCTTCTTCTGCAAAAACTAGTTTTCAACGTAAAACTTCTTAGGGAATTTGTTAGTGTATGATTTTGTGTCGAATTAGTAGTGATTTTAATAATGATAAGGTGATAATAAACTTTTACTCTCCCAACACACGATACTAAGGATGCGTTGAGAATTCCTGGTGTGCTTCAGACCTGGTGAGCAGTTTGAGTTCCAGTCAGGGAGGTCTCAAGTGGTAATGGCCCATGAACAGGGTGTAGCTGGCAGCGTGTCAGATTACAGGTAACCAAAACAATGTGGAGGTTTCTGTATTTCATCTATGTCTCTAGTTGTCTGTGTTGTGGGAGCAGTACAGAATTCTTCACATCGTCAAATGTAAGTACAGAGCCAGAAGTAGTAAATGGTTTGGCACTGATGATTTTGGGGAGGGAGAATACATCCTTTTACTTTTCTGTGTTTTTCAGGATAGTCAGTAGCTAGTTAGATATGCATAAATAATTTTTTTTTTCTGTTTAAAATCATACAAAGAATATACATTTATAATGTTGTAATGGTGACTATATTTTTCCTTACTACAAAATAACAGTAAAATAAATATTTAAACAAAAAATAATTTAAAATTATTACCATTAAGTAACACCATGTAAGATGGTTAATCATATTAAACTGAGCTTATCATTATTACTATAGTTAGTTATAGTTAACAGAGTAGAATTCATTTTAATGTCTTGTTATTAATACTTCATATACTTGGGATAAACTGGTGGATTAAGGCATTTCGAGCTACAGTGTTCATCTCTAGATATTTTGCTCAAGAAAAGAGCACTGGTATACACTACCTGTTTTTCTTGACAGTGCGTCTTAGTCTAACAGAAATGTTTTTGTCTCTTGATTAACTTTTTCTGATGAGCTTAAGCAGAAGGAAAGTATTTTGATGAGCTGGAAATTACCTTTTGGAAATCTGTTTTTAGTTTTACTTTTCTAGAATAATTTATTTGGTAATGATTATTTTCATGGTTATTCCATTTTTCTGAAGCAGTTGACCACTCTGCACAGTCTTTTCTACATAGAAGACAGACGAATAATGGTGTTTTCTCTGATGGAACCTCATTTTCTTCAATATGCTGTCCTGTTGCCTAAAGCTGTGTGAGGTGCCGTAGTCGCTTCCTTGGGACTCCTGATGGATTCGCTGCCACAAATACACACATATAGTACTTTCTAGGCTGTGACTCTGTGGGGTGAAGGTTGTTAAAGGACATGATGTGGTTGCATAAGCAGCAGTAATATGCTATTACCATCCAAGTTATAAAACCAAACTGTCTTGCTTTTGTGGCAACACAGGACTGTCATTTCCAAATGTCATTGATTCCTACAAAGCAGTAGAATCCCATAACAAGGACAAATTCAATGCTGTGTGCAAAAATTACACTCTGCACAGTGCTGGACGTGAGGTCAACTCCTGCCACCATTGTAATAACCAACAAAATCAATTTCAGACCCTTCTCAGTGTTCAAGGTGAGATCTGCTGCTCTTGGTGCTGCAGCACTTGAGAAACACAGCAAAAGCTGATCAGCAAAAAGAATGTGCAAAGCAGAACTGTTATTAGGGTAAATTGCTGCCCAAGGAATGATTTCCTGGTGGATATTATTTTGTGAGAACAACTTAGAGCAGGTGATATCCACACGCAATAAACAAAATCCTCAAACTGTGATGAAACCTGGAAGGTTCTGAGGATCCTAAGCTCAGGAAATTTCAAGACAACTTGGGTTTAGCTCAAAGGTATTGAATAGTGCAGAGTTGTATATACCTGCTATTAACTCTGTAGTAGGCTAGGGTAACAGTTAGGTATTAAATCTCCATTTCGAATCAGTGCAGTTCCCTGTGTTGTCTTACTAACTTCTTCAATATTTCTGAGGAGGAGGTAACAGCAGTCTTAGAAATCCAAGGTGATAAATAAATGGACTTTTTTTTTCAGCCCAGAATTGCGTTACTTTGGGGTTGATCATCTCCCCAAGGAGTTGTATTTAAAGCGTATGGATACATCAGCACTGAAATCAAATGACCTTTTCTGATATATTGATCCTTTAAAATACTTAAAGTGGGAGTGGGGAGAAGGGGCAGAGAGAAAAATTCTTGCTGACCTTCAGGCATGTACTGCTCTAATCATTTGAGTTTCCTGAATATTAAATTCCATTTGTCTACTTCAATCCAGAATGGATTCTGATGCTAGTGCTGTTAAGTATACTGCAGACACTATAACGTAGACAGCACTCGTGTGTCTGCTCTGTTCAAAACTGGAAGGGATATCATTGCAGTTCTGCAATCTGCTTGCTTTGTTTTTCACTTTTTACTTAAAAGCAGAGTTTAAAATGTCTAATACATGATTATTCAAAGATAAGGAGAAGGTGTATCTTATGCCCACACTGCTTTGGGGAAATAGCCATATTCATATTTGATACTCTCTTCTCTCTGAAGGTACGCTCCGAGGGTGGTGGATCCATTTACATGCGGATTATTGTTTAGTTGTTACCTATGCTATTTTCCTCTATGAACATGATAGTTCAGGAAGGGATAGAAAGGATAGAAGCTTAATTGTAAATGGTAGTTGTTTAACAGTAGTCCCTGGACACTAAGAATTCTTACTGATGAGTGAGGCAGACTATTCCCGAGAGCTGGTAACTAGTAACGACCATGGTGAGCTGAAAGCTCATTAAAACCATCTTGTCTTTGTAATAAACAATGAAAATGCTTGTAGACTCTCTGCATTTCTACTTAACTTATAAATTGCACTAATAATAAACCAGTAACTGCAGCATGTCCATCATAATGGATGCCCAGGGAGGTGATTGGAGACTGAGTCTCCATCCCTGGAGGTATTTAAAAGACGGGTAGATGAAATGTTTAGGGATATGATTTGGTAGTGCACAGGTATGATTAGACTTGATGATCTCAAAGATCATTTCCAATCAGGCGATTGTATGCTTCAATAATTCATGTGCCTTTTTTTTATTATAATAGTTTTACTAAGTTTGTTTCAGTTAAGATGGATGAAAAACAATAAGAAAATTTTGGGAGACCGTGGAAGATAATACTGATTTCAGTAAAAGATTGAACTAGCTTTTGTTATTCATAGAGAGACTTTTCCTTTTTGTCATTGAATGAAAACTCTGTTCCTCATGCAATTCCAGTAATTATGATCTTAAACCTGCAAAGACAAAGCAATTTGCAACCTATGTTTTATTGTGGGCAATGAAGCTACAGCATATTTATTCTGCCTGTATATCTCAGTTCTTTGCAAGAGTAATGCAGCTGTGTTTGAAGCCTGTGGTCTAGCAGAATGGTAGAATGAGTATGGGAATTTTTGGTACTGGAATGTAGTTGAAACTCCCTTTCAGACTGACATTTATGGAGGGTTCACAGATATAAGACATGATGAAAGAGCTAGCAGCATAGGAGACCCAGCTTAATGGCTTATCTTCTATACTGTTTATTTTCCAGTGAGATTTCCTTGAACAAGAAGCAAGAAATCTTGCCATACTTGTCACGTTTAGGCTGTAAGTTTGAAAGTTTTCAGACTTCCGAGACTTCTGAAAACAGGCCAGATGCTAGAGTTCACATGGGATCTATCTCAGTGAATATTATTTTGAAAACTACTTTCCAACATGTTCTTGGTTCAAAAATTATTTGTAAAAAAGTTCATGAATGAATTGCTTTCCCCACCTTCAAATCTCAGTTCTTTTTAAGCTCATCTTTGAAAGTAAACTGAAAGAAAAATCTAACTAAATACCACATATTCCTTGAGTTAAATTAATTCAGAATCAATAATTTAGTATTCCTTGATGTTTCTAAACGTAACTGCTGATACAGCCTAAACAATGGTTTCTCAAAGTATTGCTTACACTGCTCAAATTTGACAGAACTATTTTAGAAGGCCCATGGATGTTTTAAAAGACCAACATGAAAGGCAGTATTTAAATGATAAGTATATAAAATAGGATCTGAGCCAGCAGTGGCCCAGGTGGCCAAGAAGGCCAATAGCATCCTGGCTTGGATCAGAAATGGTGTGACCAGCAGGTCCAGGGCAGTCCTTCTCCCTCTGTACTCGGCACTGGTGAGGCCGCTCCTCAAATCCTGTGTTCTGTTCTGGGCCCCTCACCACAAGAAGGATGTTGAGGCTCTGGAGCGAGTCCAGAGAAGAGCAACGAAGCTGGTGAAGGGGCTGGAGAACAGGCCTTATGAGGAACATCTGAGAGAGCTGGGGGTGTTTAGCCTGGAGAAGAAGAGGCTGAGGGGAGACCTCATTGCTCTCTACAACTACCTGAAAGGAGGTTGTGGAGAAGAGGGAGCTGGTCTCTTCTCCCAAGTAACAGGGGATGGCCTCAAGCTCCACCAGGGGAGATTTAGACTGGACATTAGGAAAAAATTTTCACAGAAAGGGTCATTTGGCACTGAACAGGCTGCCCAGGGAGGTGGTTGATTCACCTTCCCTGGAGGTGTTTAAGACACAGGTGGACGAGGTGCTAAGGGACATGGTTTAGTGTTTGGTTGGAATGGTTGGACTCAATGATCCGGTGGGTCTCTTCCAACCTGGTTATTCTATGATTCTATTGCTCCTAGTTTATCTAAAGGTTTTATTGCTTATGTATCCTATGTTTGAGGCCACAAAAGTGAAGGGCCTCTGGGGGCTGTTTACGGTGCAGAATGGAGATTTCTGAGTCAGCTTGAAATTGGCTCACTTGGATATTGGTCATAGTCTAGTTGACCCAGCATGGAGATTAGCTTAGTTTAATTTGCTCAGTTCTTTTTGTAGCTTTGTTGATTGCACAGCAGAGTTTCTTTTTTAGGTATCTAAGGCCATTATGAATCCTGAGCAACTCTCCCTTGTGTGTCCTTTTAGTTGCTTTTTTGGAGGAGTCTGTGGTTTTATGCCAAGACAGTTGTCTAGGTGTAAAAGCTTTGCTACTCTTCATACCCAGCCCTTGCAAAGTGTTGACAGAGTGAGATAGAAGAGCCGAAGTCCCATTCAGAACCACAAAATGAGCATCTCCTTGATTATCTGGTCTAGGAAATGCTCAGATTCTGCTTACTGGATCAGTCTCACAGAAGATAGAGGGGAGGTATTTTTCTTCATTCTTGTGTGACGCGTTCAATATCTTCAAAAAAAAAAATCCCTGAAATAGCCTTGAGATCATTGGAGAACATACGTTATGATGCATTTATTTCCTTATGATTTACTGTTACTGTATTTACTGTGTCTGCACAGATATAATGGATAGCTTCTGTAGATTTCATTCTTGGATGCCTGTCTCCCTGCTGTTTGTAGAGCAGCCTGTCTGTCTACCCAGCTGCTCTGGATTCACTGAAGAATTAGGTGATGTAGTGCTTAGTGTTGTGATGTTCCCTCTGAGGATGTAGCTCTTAATGCATTATGGCAGGTACATCGATTTCAGATACATAACATACAATATTATGACAAGTTGCAAGTCTAATTAAAATAAGTTTATCTGGTATATCCAGAACCATTCTTGGAGTCTTCTCTACCTGACAGTTATTTGAGATTTTGGTAGCCCTTCTTTATAAAATAATGTGAAGTTTGTTCAGTTTTTATGTGCATCTCTGCCTGATTCATGTCATCGTTGTCCCTTCTGGATGCAGTGTATAATTCACACAGGTGTTGCCTTCTTAGAGTGGTACTGAACAAATTTGTGGCACTGAACAAATCTAATGGTTTTAAAACATGATGGAGAGAAAAATGTACTTCTGTCTATTAGGGAATGCATTTAATTATTACAATATCCATATATCTTTGCTTCTCATTTTCCTTTCCTCCAGCAGGAGCTGGTATAGAAGACAGATGTGTCAATTTGTGAAACGTTCAGGTATTTAGTGTCCAGTGTGTGCTTCTGCACTTTTCCGTTTAGTGATTCACTGGGTCATTTGCACTTCCCATGGCCCTGTAATCGCTAGAAGCAAGAACCTCCTGCTACAGCTTCAACAGGAGAGTTACGGATGTAGAGTAGTCGCATTGAATTATAGAATAATTTGGGTTGGAAGGGAACTTAAAGATCATCCCTGCCATGGGCAGGGACATGTCTCACTAGATAAGGGGCTCCAATCCCCATCCAACCTGGCCTTGAACCCCTCCAGGGATGGGGCAGCCGCAACTTCCCTGGGCAACCTGGGCCAGGGCCTCCCCACTCTTATCGTGAAGAAATTCCTCTTTATGTCTAGTCTAAATCTGACCCTCTCCAGTTTATACCCATTGCCCCTTGTCCTATCCCTACAAGCCTTTGTAAACAGTCCCTCCCCAGCTTTCTTGTAGCCCCTTCAGGTACTGGAAGGCCCCACGTGCCTCTTCCCTGCATCTGCACTGAACAACTAGGCCAGACACTCATCATTTAACTATGACGACAACAGGCCTTTCCTTCCTCCAAAACATTACTGCCTAAAAAAAGACAACTCCTATGCTGTCTTTTAAGACCTTGATTTATTTATCTAAAGCAATGAAATCGTCAATGTGCAATTTGACTAGTTGAATTTATGTCAAGTCATATGATTTGACTGTTGGTAATTGAAAGGGATGAGAGGAAATACTGTAAAATAACATAACCCAGCTCTTGCAAAGACTTATTATGCAGTGCAATGAAAGGAGCTGAATAAACATACAGGCAAGGAAAAGTTAATAAAGATTATGAAACATCTTAATGTGGTCAAATCAAATTGCTACCTGCCATGAGCTATAAGCTCGGTAACGGGGATGTAAACAGCTGTCCCCAAACGGAAGGCAATTGCAAAACTGCTATAGCTCCAGCTGCTTTCAAAGTACTTGGAAAACACTCCTATCCTATGAAACCAGGTTGCATATGCTGACTGCACACGAGAGTTATTATCACCTGGCATTTCATGTAGATTAACCCTTAAGCATTCCTGACACACAGTCCCATTTGGAGATTGCTATCCTAACGTCCTTCAAGTGCTTCAGTCCTTCAACGGAATATACAACATACATCAAACCACTGGTAACTCTATCTGGTGCTGCAAGTTTCAATGTGACATTTTTAATATATTCTGAGCTTACGTTCCTGAAAGAAGCTTTTCATTTTTGAAATAAAGGAAGAACATTTTGGGAAATATTATTTTAAAGAACGGCCACGTGCTTCTGGCAGAGTAGAAAGGAGTTGGCACAAAACAAAGTCGGACATACTAAAGGCAGAGAGATCTTGTTTGTTCAGACTTATTAGCATTAAGCAGCATGTGCTTTTAAACACCCCAAAATAAGTTTTCTGTGACTGTACTTGAATATGTGGATGTTAAAAGTCTGTGCTTATTTTCTGACAAATGTTGAACAAGTCCATATGGAGCTTAGAGAAGGGATGTTTCAAACCCAGAAGGCTCAAGCCGTAATGCATGGAATCACCTTGAGATTTCTTATTACTTGTGGGAAAACATTTTCTTCGCTTTTCGGAGGTGTTTGATACTGAAAACTGTTTCATTTCACAAAATACAATATCTTAAAATAAGATTAAATGAGAACTACTTTGGAAGGAGAAACAGCCCTAAATAGTTTCTGCTGTTTTCTTGGTAAAGGACGTTTTCGTTAGGGGTAGCATTCACCTCTGTGTGTGAGGACAGTGAGAACGTTTTGAAGTAGTTAAAAGCTACGTGGGATCCTAGCCATGCATAGCTCCTTACTGGTCTCTGCAAAAGGTTAAAGCCCTACTAAAAACATGTCTGTGTGTCTCTGGAGACTGGAGCTGCACGGTGGAAGCAGGATCTCACCAGATGAGGTGTGATGTGTCATGATTGCTGCTGCAGCTCAGGGAAGGCACGGGGACCTGTCTGGGTCTGCCTGGCCAAGGATCTGTTGCTACTTTCTCGGTTTTAACCCATGCAACAAGGCCCTAAATGCTCTTGGGATGGGTAGAATGAGGTGGAAACTACCCAGAAGGATCATCAAGGGTACTCAACACGTTGAACTGGGATTACTTTGTCTTCTTTCTTCAGTGCCCAATACCCTTTTGGTGATGGTAGATTCTGGGAAAGTATTTCTTTTGCATTTTCTGCAAGCAGATCTGGTTTCCTTAGAATTTCTGAAGGGTGCAAAGATATGAGGTAAATTCATGACCTAACAGGAATTTTGCTGCTGATTTCCTTTGAGCCACCAGTTCACTGCTGGCTCCTAATGAGTATACTACTGCTCTAATTCATCATCAGGCATGTTTTTTCTAATTAACAGTTGAAAGGAATTTGTGTAACTACCTCTTCCTTGTATAGTACAGCTTAATTCATGATACTTCTCCTCTGAGCACAGCTTGAATGTCTCCTGAGTTTTGCTAGGGGCTTGTCCAATAGCAGAATCTTCATTTTCCTAGCTGGAATGAAAGTGAAAGCTGCAATGTAAGGCTCTTGTTCAATCTACAGGAAAAGATGAGACAGGGTAGTAGACCATAAATTACGGAACAAAAGGTTAAAATGAATGGTTCAAAGCAGAGTGATTTTGTTGTGAGGTTTGAGATCCCAATGTAAACATCACAGACTTTAAAGGTTAATAATCTGGGACACTGAGCGGTATATAAAGGACATTATGATATTAGAAATATTTTTTATTGAAAGCTGTTAAAGGACATTCTTTTGTTATGACTGTAACGCATTGAATGCTTAAAGCTCAAATCTGCTTTTGAGGGTATTTTATATTACATTAGCAAAGAGTTGACTTATTAGATTGGAAAAAAAACACCTGTAAAGAGTAGTTGAGTGGTTTTAGGGAGTGGGGCGGGTTCTTTGTTTTTTTTTAAAGCACCAAACCCAGAGGTAAGTGCAGATAAGGAGAAACCCTCAGAACATCTAATCCATATGCATCTCTCCTGTGCTTGCTGTCCGTATTGATTTGTTATGAAGTACATCACTGATTGACACATCAGGGCTGTAGCCTGAATCAGATTTAAGAATCTGAAGTTTTACTGGGCTCACTGTGCAATCTCTTGCTTCATTCAGCAAAGTCCATAACATGATCATCCTCTAAATGGAAAGAAAATTTTGCTTGCCACGTAAGCAAAAATAGCCCTTTGGCTGTGCCTGAGTTGATGCATGTGTATCAAACTTGCAGTGTTTTGCATGTGCTCCTGATTATCTCCTCATCACTGAACTTTATTGTGTATAACGAAAGCGTTGTATTTTTTGTCTGAATACTTCAGGATCTAAGATCGAGTTAATTAATCCTTTTTTTTTTGTCATTTATAAACACATATTCTGATGTTTAGGAATATCTTATCCAGGAAATAATTAATCTGATATAAAAGACAAGGTTTTTTTAGTGTATTTCAATTGCATATGTTCTTGATTTTGAGAACATAAGGTGAACTGTGTGTGGGTTTTTCTCACATTGTAGAATACTGAACTAAAAAAAAGATGTTTAGAAATCTAAATGTAGGATGAAATGGATAACCCACCTCTGAAAGGTTTATTGTCCAAAGTAGTGATCAGGTGAGACCTCATGCTGCAGGTAAAGACTTGGGCAGAAATGAAGTCTGTAGTATGCCTGAAACAAAAAAAATCCTCTGGAAGGCTGCGAAGCAAATGGGATGCTTATTGGTTTATGTGGGATTTTGTTTTGGTTGTTGGGGGTTTATTTTTATTTTTTTTATTTGGGTATTTTGTGTTTGGTGGTTTTTTTAAGTGGAAATTTATTCCTTCTGGCTTCTATTATTATAGTTTAGGAGTATTAAAATTGGGCTGAAGTCCTTAAAATAAGATATTTTTTCACTTGAACTGAGCTATTAGAATGTCCAGGAGACTGGCATATTGTCTGTTAAAAGAAGGAAACAGAAAAAAAGCAGAAGTCACAATTTTTCTTTTATTACAATGTGAATCAATGCATTTGGCTTGCGTGATGTTTTCCAGGATAAAACAAAATGTCTCAGAAGCAGACTTCTTTTCAGTACATCATAATCTACAACTCAACCAAGGAAGGTCAATAATACGAGGTCAATAATACTGTGTCATGTTAGGTAATCATGAAGTTAGAGGAATACATTAAAGAAGGAAAATGAACCTTTTGGGGAACTATTTCTTTGGGGTTTAATAATTGTGAACCATAAAACTTATTATCAAGTCTTATATTGATATTCCAGTGAAGAGAAGCTCTGAATTCATTGGACTTTCTGAACTGTCACGCTCCAGGTTCAAGAGCCAAGCTTTTTCTGGCTGATCAGAGGAGCACATTTGAGTCCTGCAAATGTATATTGAAACTTACAGATCTAATTATGACATTAAAATTTGATAATGATTGTTAGATGTGTAACTGCTAAAAGACACTCCCACACATCTTTTTAATTTCACACTTTTCTTACAGTTTTAAATAGAAATAAAACCATTCATGAAAGTTTTTAGTGACGAGCAGCAATGCAAGATGAAATGAAAGTGATCATGGTAGACCCGTTTTGAAATTGGTGTCTATTTTTTTTTAGAATTGCCTTAAAGTGTTTTTATTCCACTGACTGTTTTGTGCTAGAGCTGAATTCTGGTAGTGATTACTTGTGAGCTCAAAAAGTGCCAGCAAATTTGGCAAGTTAGTTGAAAGAAATCACACTCTTGAGATTTTTCTCCGGGGTCGGTTTTTTATGTGATGCCTTGATCTGTGTCATGCGAAGGTTTGAATGTGTAACTACTGGTTCTGTGCCCTCAGGTTCTAATTAAAGAGGTTCTTTGTCAGTAATTCAGGTGGATAATTAACAAGCTTTAAGTGGACGTTGGTGTTGGACAAGTAAGGCTGGCAGATCGTCCATGTTCTCATCATGCTGCGTGGTACTGATCTTCAGATCTTGGCAAAGAAAGTGTTCAGAATAGACCTAGGCATAACCTGTGGGAGAAAGTGGCTAGGTTTGCATAATCAAGATCAGTTTGGTTTGTTTGTTTTGCGATACTGTCCACAGAGACATTGTTTCATAAAGTTCTTGATGCTCAGTTGTGTATCTGCTCTATAACGAGGGCATCCTAAGCACAGATCCAAACCACTGTCTTATTTCCATGAAATTGGTCTTACTCTCTTTAATTAGCTGTTCCCCATTCAACTAGATTCTCTCTATTTTTTCAGTGCCATGTCCCACTATGACTGCTCTCCTTTTATCCCTGTGAGAGATCCCCCGGCTCACAGCGCTGTGAGACAGCTCAGGTGAGAGACCCTTTGAAGGAGATGAATGTGTCCAGAAATGGATTTGTTTCCTCTACTGATTTGTTTTGTCTGCTGGGGTCACAGTGATGCTTGGCTGCAACTCTGTAGTCACTCAAATAAATGAAAATTGTAGTTCTGAGACAGAAAGCAGATTTCAGTCCTTTCGCTCTGCTCTGGAGCTTCTACTGGTTTAATGTAATGATTGTTTTATATTTCCATGGTGAAAAATACTTTGATAAAGCTCATCTATTCTGAACTGTTGTGTTTTCCAATATCTTGCCATTTCCTGAGTGTCGGTGGTGTTATTGCTGGCAAATACATCAGCAAAAGCTGTCTTGGGACGGAACATGTTATAAATAGTTTGAGAATATCCAGTTGGAATAAAGACTTATTAAAAAATTTGTTTAATTTTTCAAGGTTCAATCTGATGAAGCATAAATGTGTGATGTCTTATAAATATCGTGTGTATCTGTGTGTGGATATGGGTATGTGTGTGCATGTATTTCCATTTATATGTAAATGTAGACTTGCATCTCATGAACACCACAGTTGTTTTTCAAAGTATCTGAGAGCATTATAAAATCTTTCCATGTTATTTATTACAAACGTCCTAGGATCATCCTGTTCATTTAATTTCTTTCATAATTTAAGCATTCATTTGCAAAATGGAGCAAAGAAACAAAATCTGCAGAACAGCTTTAACTGTCAAGACAACACAATCTGCAGCTAGCAAGGGAGCATGTGCATGCAACTTACTGTGGGATATAAACATATTAGTTTGGGGACTACTGCTTTCAAAGCAAGTATTAAGTTGTCAGCAGTTGAGGTATATATTAAATGGCTTCATTATTAGAATTTGGTTACTATTTTAGATCTATAAATCCATCTGTTTGGATAATTTTGAAGAAGTAGAAGCACATCGTTAATAAAAGTTTTGAGTTCAGTAGAGCAGTATGCAAAGTAAACATTATCATCTTAGGCCCGGTTTGAAGGAGGGAATAGGCTTGAGTTGTAATGAAATGATTTTTTTAATGGAACATTTTATTTTGATGTTTTTATAATGCTCCTTTCTCATAGCCTGAGGCTGATACGCCTGCTTTATCCTCTGAAAGTCTGAATAAATGGAGCTAGCTTGGCCACGTGGGAAATCTAGGTCTAGACGAAGATTCAAGCTTCACAATTTATGCTCCAAGAGAAAGTAAAAAGGTCATGGAGATCATGTATGTTAGCTTATGGGTCATGGAATTCCTAATGACCTGTTCAAAGAGCAGCACCAAGGCAGCGATGAAAGCAGAGCTGCTTGGCTGTGCTAGCAGAGGAGCAAGTACTGAACTAGCATCTCGCACTTCTGGGAACTGCGTGACATTCTTTGTTTGAGGAGGTCATGAGTGGATAGACTGGTCCCAATCTCAGAAATCCATTATAATTTGCAGAAAAAAAAAAAAAAAACGAAAAAAGAGAGGGAAAAGAAAAAGAAATAAAAAGGAAAAAAACAACAATGGTTTTCAAATGAAGCAGTAAATGATACACTTTACAAAGGACAGGGTCTTCCTCGACATTTTCAGGGAGTTGAAAGAACAGGCTAAACAAATTCTTTCCACCTAATTATGATTTCCTGGTTGGCTCCAAGTGGTGCAGCAAGGTCAGCAAGAGAGGACTGGCTCTGCTTCATGCAAAGGCAATAAAACTCTGCCTTTCTTATTAGTACAGCCACAGTTTAGGCTGTGTTATCAAGTCCTATGGTTTTCATCCAAGAGTCACATGCTTTTACCTCAGCAGAAACAATTACAAATAAAATATTTTGGGCTTTGAATTCCATGTGTTGTCTTCAGCCTGCTGGAGACTTCTGCCTTCTACAATCAATCCAAAGGTGTCCTGGAAAGAGTAAGAGTTCAGCTGCTGGTCTGGTTGAATACTAAGAATAACGGTCCTGACTCCCACCTTGAGTTTGGGTCTCTCTCAGGGGTCTGGGTGCTGTGTTTTACTGGGTTGGATGGGATTAGTGGCTCTGTGCAAGCGAGCTCCCTGGCACGGCTGCCTAGGGATCCCTGCAGAGGCTGCATTTATTCTGAGCATTGATGCTGAGGACAAGGGTGAGTGATGGTGCCCTGTCATTTCAGGGTCCTTCAATCAACAGTCTAGGTTGTTGCACAGACTGAAAAAAAGCTGTAGAGAGGGTGGACTGATTTCAGACTGCAGGATTTTATTTTTTTTTTTTCTCAGATCCACAAAACTAATACCTCTTATTTAAGAGCCCAGGAGATAAAGTTGTTCTGAAAAACAAATAGACCTTAGGCTCATCTATGTGTCTGAAAGTACATGACCCGAAAGAAAACAATTTTTACTAGCAGGATTAACTTCCTTTTGAAAACCAGCAATATCCCTTAGAAATCCCTGTAACCATATTAGTAATCGTCCTCAGAAATAATTTAATTTAAAGTTCTTTGCCTTTTATCACCATTTCATTTCTCTGGTCATTAGAAGGGCTCAGGCCATTAAAGGCTGCCGTGGTGAATAATCAATAGAGAACACTAATCTATTACAGAATGCTTGTGATATAAAATCCAGTAAAGTGATCTATATGAGTCTTCACTTATATAGTGCTGGGAATCTGATTTATGCTATAAAGAAAACATTTATAAGGAGTGCTGTAGAAAAGGAAATTAATACTATAAAGCTGTCATGAGGTATTTTAGTCAGAAATGGAACCAAGGCAAAGCTGAGCTCGTTGTGATGGTGAAATGAAGTTTCGGGGAAGTTGTAGCTATGAAACCTTGTACCTAACCTTCAACCTCCCAAGGTTATAAAAAATTCTAAAACTTTACTTGCTGTTTGCTGTAAAAACAATTGATTTTTTAGGCTGCAGACTTTTATGGAGTAAAGAATTCAGGATGCTTTTGCTTTTGTGATCGTATGAGTGCATCTTTGTAGTTAGTGCTACAGAAAATACTGACTTAGATGTGCTGGCACTCTTGGATAGTTTAATTTGCCCTCATATGCCCTTTGTCCCCATCTGTCCAGAGGGCAAACAGTCTCTTTTCACTGCTTAAACAGTCTGTTTTACTTTACATTTAGTTGTGTGCTCCCTTTTCAGGGCTACACTCTTTTCTAATAAATCTGTATTAATCTGTATCCTTTGCTGGAGACTTTGCTCAGCCAGCTGATGAAATTTTCTCTGTCTGATTGTACTCGGATGCAATAGGAAAGGTGTGGGTAAGCCTATATGTGTTTCAAATACAGAATGATGTGCCTGGAGATATGGTGGGAGTCAGCAGTGGCCTATGCTTTATGTTGTAATGCTGATTTTAAAGAATAGACTCAAAATGCTGCCTGTCTATATATAAATTGGATAATCTGAGCATTAAAAAAAATTTACAAAGTTTCAGAAATCATAGTATTTTAGTATTGGTGTATGTTTCAGAGATAAAACCTAACCAGGCTCCTTGATTGTTCAATGGGCTGATCACTTGCAAAGAGATATAACAGAGTTTATGCACATCTGAAAACTACTGAGGGCTTGGAAAGTCACATTTAAGTAAGTATTATGAGCTCCTGCCAAAGGAAAAGAATGAGGCATAATTTTTATTGAATGAGTAACTTGTCCTTAAAATATTCTAATACCCCATCAGAATTAAATACTTAATCTAGCAGGTCTATTGCAATATGTTTTTTTTTCTCATAGCAAATAAGAATCGGATGAATTGCGTAACTTCTGGTTTGCCACCCTAGGACAAAGTACCAAGATGCAAAAAAGAAATAGAAGAATGCCCCCCACCCCCTCCCACAACCTCTAAAACTACCATCTGGAGTCTGTGCTATTTCTTAATATTTTATATCAGGTTTTTCTCATTAGGGTAATAATAACCTTTCAGAGTTTGTCATTCACCAGTCAGCAACGTACCATATGCTTGATGTCACATGATAAAAAGTATTTTCAATTTGCTATGCGATACAGTGCCTTATCACTACATAGCATCATTTTTTTCAGTGATATCTCACTGACATATGCCACCAGAGAGATTAATTGTTTGCTAATATGTCCTCAATTGCATTATTGCATATTTTTTGCCAGCAATATTACTCTTATAAAATTATTTCCTCTTGCCTCCATTCTCCACAATTTCTATTTCCCACTTGGTATTAATGCCTAAATCCCATTGGTGCCTTTTGAATGAAGCTGTATTGGGCCTGGTGACACTAAAAGGATGTTATATGGCTGCAATTACTTTGCCCAGCCTTGTAGTTAAGCTCAAACAAATTCTTAAGTATCATCTTTCCACAAAATTGTATTTTATCTCTATCAGAATAAGTTAATGAAGATTTACATGTGCAAAATTAAATTGTAATTTCTCAAACACTCTATGTAGGCATTTAAAAAAATAAAACAAACTTTGTGTTCATTCTTGTATAGGTTAAAGCCTCAGTGTCTGTAGTGTGGACAGGTTTACATTAAATATAAAATCTCGTGCATCTTAAACTAAAAAAAGACTTAGGAGTTCTCCCTCATTCATACTGCTTTGAAAAACAAATGCTTAAAAACTGTTAATCAAAATATCAGCTAGTTCAGCTGGTAGTACTTACAGTGTGTTCATAGGATCACAGAATGGCTTGGGTTGGAAAGAACCTCAGAGCCCATCCAGTTCCAAGCCCCCTGCCCTGGGCAGGGGCACCTCCCACTGGATCAGGTTGCCCAAAGCCCATCCAACCTGGCCTTGGACACCTCCAGGGATGGGGCAGCCACCACTGCTCTGGACAACCTGGACCAGGGTCTCCCCACCCTCACAGGAAAAGGTTTCTTCCTAATATCTAACGTAGATCTCCCCTCTTACAGCTGAAAACCATTCCCCCTCACCCTTTCCCTGCACTCCCTCATGAAGAGCCCCTCTCTAGCTTTCCTCTAGCCCCTCTCAGTATTGGAAGGCTGCTCTAAGGTCTTGCTGGAGCCTTTTCTTCTCTAAATCTACTAAGAAAATTCCCATTAAATATTTAAGCTGTTGTCTGGTATTATAATTAGGATATATGAAATCAGAAATATTCTAAAGACTTATATAATGAATTGCTCTGTCTTTATTCTCTTCTAACCAGCTCAGGTCTTTATTTTCTATTGTTCTGTTCTATACTGAGACCATCCAAGCTTAGCCACTTAGTTCTATAACTCAACCATTTTGTGTTTTGATTTCTAATAGTGGAGTTGAGAATATACCGTTATGACTGCTGTCTTGTGGGATAAGGTGTCATGATCTTGGGTCACGATTTAGATTGATGTTGAATAAGTTGTGAGCAGAAACTGTTGCCACCGTGCTGCTTTCTTTGTTCCTGCTTTGCTGAATGACCTGTGATCAATGCCCTATAACCCTCTGATAAGAGCTCACAGTGGTATATTCAGAACCTTGTCCCGCAGAATGAAAACTACCAGGGGCAGGCTGTTGGAAGTCTTAAAAGGGATAGCTTGCTTGCCTCTAAAGCAAGGCAATGACAGTCAGACTCCTTCCCTGGATGTGTTCAAAAACCATGTAGACCTTGCACTTTGGGACATGGTTGACCAGGCTGTGTTTGGCTAATGGTTGGACTGGGTGACCTTAGAGGTCTTTACTGACCTTGATAATTCTATGATTCTGTATCCCTTTGAAAGCACCACCTTGCTAGCAGGTTTTTTTTTTTTTTATTGCTATTATTCTTTCAAAACTGACAAAACAGATTTCTGCATGGGTGTTTTCCTGCATGCTACAGCCATCTCCACACTCTTAAGTTTCAGTGTACTGAAATGTAGCATTCCCAGATGAAGAAATGAGATTCTTTGCACTATGATTATTGAAAGCGTATTAAGTCCTTATGGTCCTCTCATTTTTGTTTAATTTTGATTGTGTAAATAGTAAAACAGATGAAAAGAACTTCCATGACAGTCATTTTATCAGGTGGTTCAGAACAATCGATGGTAACTACTAAACACAGTCTATCATTTCGGTCATCAGTTTTAACATTTTTTATCAGAAATATGGGTCACAATACAGTAAACAGAGTGCTTTAGGGATGAGGTCAAACTAGATCTTAATTCACAAGAGTCCAAATCTTTGTTTGGCGCAAGAATTATAAAAAAAAATCTGGTTTCCATTCCTAGATTTGGAAATAAAGAATGATCTTGCTAGCTCTCAGCTTTTTAGTCTCTGTCCTGCTGAGTATTGGAGAGAACAGTCATCTGCTTTAAGTCTCCACGCATTGAAGTTAGATTGCAATGCAGCTAAACTATACTGGTACAGCATATTGCTGCTGCGCTTCTCTTTTCTCTCTTTCCCACCCTCTTTTCCCTCCTTCCCACCTTCTTTTCCCATTTTTTTTTGTAGGCTTTGGCTTTGCAAAAGGAACTGAAAGGCCTTTGGATTGCAGCACTTCATGCGTAGCTGCTATTCTTGACATGTGTCTCTGCTATAGGCAGTGTTTGCTGGATGCATCTGAAGTAGCTGCAAGGACATAGTGATACCTTTAAAAAAGGAAACATTGTGTGGTTTGTCAGTGAAATGGTGAGAAGCCTTAAATGTTTAGCGTTTTAGGCTGGAGTCAGGGAAGTGAATAGGAGTAATTTTTTTTTTGTAATAAAAGTGAATGGACTTTGTTGCTCTGCAGGCATCTGTTTTCTGACTGCGTGACTAAATGCTCTGTAGGTGAGCTGCTCAGGCCTTAGAAGCAGCTTTTACACAGTGACTTTGTGTACTGTCTGGGAAAAGTTCTGAGGATCTTGGAGGGAATACTTGGCTATTGATGAATACCATGTCTGCTCAGAGAAATGCTCTGTGTCTGCTAGTGAGGCTAATGGAGCCAAGTATGAAACACAGCATAGAAAAATATGATCCTGATGGAGTTTCCTTAATCACACATGGGCACTTTGATTAGATATGCGGTGCCTGATTTTAGGTGAATTGATCACAGATCTCTTGGGCGAATAGCAGTGGCAAAGGATTTAGGGCAAGAATAAACTGTCTGGTTGTAAAAGAAAAGCTGTGTACTCTGTTGATGGTTTGGTGCAGATCATGAATGAAAATTGGTTCATGAAGGTCCAGTGCTGAGTACAAATTTTAATCAACATCTTCAGCAACCACCGGGAGAAGGGATGTGCACCACCTGTGTGAAATCTTCACTTAGAAAGTAGTAAGCTCTTTCAGGCAGGTAAATATTATGCTGATGGTGAGGAACTCCAGGAAGGTCTTGTAAATCTAACAGTGTCACTGGAACAAAAGGTAGCAAAGAAGCTTCAGCGTGGACTCTATGAAATAATAATCCGAACTAGGAGAACATGATGCTGAATTAATAACTGATGGCTGCAGTTTAGGAAAATGACTTTGGAGTCATTGGCAGTTTCCCTAAATCCTCGATTCTATGTGCAGCGATAGCCAAGAAAAGGCCAGTAAAATGTCAAGCATCCTGAGAAAGAATACTGTGAGAGCAAGACTGATGGCACTGTTTTTTGAGCAGATAAGACTGATGCACACTCATTCTGAGTGGTGTGTGCAGTTCTAATCTCCACTTCTCCAGAAGGATATAGAGGAGCTAGAGAAGGGCAAGTAAAATGCTCATGGATAGAAAACCTTTGCTTTACAAAGAGATGCTAGAAGGACTGTGACCTCTTAGCTTTGAGGGAAAGTGGCTGAGGGGGAGAGTATGACTGAACTTTGCAAAGTCACAAAAGCAGAAGTTAAGGTGAATAAAGAACAGCTTCTACAGGAAGAGAGCTGGGAGTACTTGATGAAGCTGTAGGAGGGAGATTAGCAGTAACATTGCTTTTAGAAACAGGTTAGGAGAATTTATGGACAACATTCAAAGCAGATACTGTCCGGAATGAGCAGGAGCGATCCCCCAACATTTTCATCCAGAGCTGTGGGTGCTGGTGTGAGTATATAAGTGGAACATCAGCAGGTAATGGCCATCGTTCTGTGCTGTCCCAAAATATCATCTCCTGTGTCACTGGATAAAACAGATTACTGTGCTATATTGACTGTTGGCGTTGTACAGTGGGATATTTCTTGTTAGGTATGCAAAGCTGTATAATTACTGAAACGTATGCGAATGGGTTAATTAGAAAAGGAGTTAAAAATGCCACATTCAGGTAGGTTCACTGTAGGTTACAACTAGTAATTTGTGTTGGTAAAAGGCCACAAAGCCAGCTCCTAAATGCAGAGGAGGTGGGAATATTGCTGTGTCTGTGTGAGGAAAGCTGATGTGAAGAGGTCTGGAAAGACATTTCCCCTCTCTCTCTGTCTCTCTCTCTGTCTCTCTCTCTGTCTCTCTCTCTGTCTCTCTCTCTGTCTCTCTCTCTCTCTGTCTCTCCATTGGAGGAACAGGTTATAGGAGGGCTGAAAAGCTAAGCTAAATCCTTTGGTTATTGTCAGTGTGATATGGTGTGATGTATTTGAAAACAATGTGGTATGAGAACTTGGTATACCTGCGAACTTTAATTTCTGTATCTATAATGATGATCTAAACTGATGGTATTCAGTCATCTAAACTAGGGACCTTTAGTGCAGGATTAAGGGCTTAAATGCCTAGTTTTATATCATTTAAACATGTTTGTTCATGGAGGAATATAGGGCAATCATGGGAAAAAATTGAACTTTGTCAAAAAACGTGTGTTGTAACAAATTGTAGTCACATTTGCATTTAAAAATCTAGCTTTGTTTGGCAGAATTTCCTGGAAGTAGATCCCTCCTTACTTTATTTTACATAGAAAGCACCTTTCAATTGTAACACCGTTTACTCAAAGATTAATAAGGAAGTTCACACAGACAAATAAATATGAACTGCGATTGACAGGACTATCACAGCAATCTCTTTGAATTTTCTCTGTGTACAGATAATAAAGCCCAAACCAGAATTCCATAGAGTGAGTGAAGTTTTGAACCATAGGGCTTAAATGCCAAAAGGGAAGCTGACAAAATATTATTGTTGGTTTCTAAGCCAAACTTAATTTTGTTTTCTGCTTTTATTGTTATTCGTTTGCAGGTAACAATTAGTTGATGCCATTTTGAGCCGCAAATGAATCTAGTTTTCCCACTGGGCTCATTTATATTTCCAAGGTTGAAAATATCTCTAACTTGGAAGCCCACTGGCTTCCAGGTGGAATCGTTTGGCTGTGCTATGAATAAAGGTTACAACAGGGAATGCTGGAAGGATCCAGCAGTTAAAGGGAGTGTTCTTAATGGTGCTTCCACTTCTCCAGTACTGTTCACATCAAAAATTCATTATGTTCTCTTTTATAGCATTGGGTACTGTGGGAGCCTCCAGTAATACAGAGCTGACAGAAGCCCTGATTAAAGGCCCGTTTTGGCCTTGTCTAGTCCAGCAGGTTTTTACTTGTTATTAGCAATGACTGGAGAGGCATTGGTGTTAACAATTGCTGCAGTCTACGCCAGCCAGAGGGATTTCACTGCTGTGTCATCAAATCCCTCTTTGAGTGGGGCTTTTAACATGGTGCAGGGTAGCTGTGACTCTGGCTTGCGCTGTCGCTCTCATTGTTGCTAACAGCAGTAGAACTGCACTCATAGGTAATAAGTTGTATGAGAATCTGCAAAAAACTTACTGGGCTGTGCAGTGCAGGCTCTTTTTTTTTGTCATCCTGTTGAGAGTGAAGGCTCAGCACAAAGGACTAGATTTTCAATTGGTTTAGATCACTGTAGTTCTACTGAAGTCAACCAAGCTAAGCTGATTTACGCTAGCGGAGATTCTGTCCAGAGGCGCTCTCAACTGATGGCATTTTAAAGCAGTGACATTTAAAATGAATCAGTGCCACTGTGATGGCATTGCTCTCCATCAAGTCAGCAGTACAACGGCTTCTCCTAGAAGGCCAGGTTCTGATAAACCTCTTCTCGTTGAATTTTATATTATCTGGTGAATAGGATTTTTTCTAATACAAAGTCACTTTCTCATGAAGAACTTCTATACTGGTAGCCGTAGATAATAATTAAATAAAAAAAAAAAAGTTTGACCTTTTATGAAGACCACTCTAAACTTTTGCAACAAGATATTGATTTAGTGTATTTGAAGAAAAAGTTTCAGAATCTGCCCTTAGTGAGAGAGAAGGCCAGCTCAGATGTAAATGTTTGTAGTCAAAGCCTGTATTCTTTGACTGTTACTGGACTACTGCAGTTTGATGAAATATTTCTAAATATAGTTTTGAAAAAAAAAAAAAAGATCAGTCAAGTACAACTTAATTAACATAGTTTTTAAGACATTCCAGAATATTGAGGCTGTGGGTTATAAAATATGAACAGTGAACAACCTGGCAGTGAGGGGAACAAAGAAAACTAACGTTAGACCTACCATTGCTGGTGGAAGCACATGTGTCTCTTGATCCCCAATACGCTGTTTGTATAGAAATTCTGGGAAGACATGCTGAAAGAGAATCATAGAATCATTAAGGTTGGAAAAGACCTCTTAGCTCCTCCAGTCCAACCACCAGCCCAACACCACTGTGCCTACTGAACCATGTCCCAGAGTGCCACATCTACACTTTCTTTGAACCTCTCCAGGGATGGAGACTCCACCACTACCCTGGGCATTATGTTCTGAGCATTATTAATGCCAAATGATTTTATATTAGTAGAAAAGGAATTCTTGTTGGCACAGGACTGGAACTTTACAAAGATATCAGCTGGATGTGCTGAGCTTCTAAGTAATTTCCTATAAAATAAAGTTTGAGAGTTGTGACTGAGGATCAGAATTGGTTTGTACCCTTCTCTTCCTGCCTTCTTTCTTTATTTTTTTAAATTCATGCTAACGAGTCTGCCCAGCACATGTCAGTAGTTTTTCTTGCCTTGTAACTTACAAGAGAGCTTCATCTGTGATGATTTTGCATGGGTGCTTCTGTGTATGTAATCAAATAATTATCTCTTATTTCTTCAGTAGATAAGGCAAGGAAAAACTAAATTATAATGAAACAGTGGCAGTTCTTCTAAGGATCAAAGTATAATGATAACTACAAATCTTAGCATGCAAAATTATTCAGTGATGCATAAACAATATGGATTTCATGTAGCTTTCCCATAGTCCAGTTGAGTATTTCTTACATGTCTATATTTTGATTTATTTCCAGTGCAAAATGCCCAAAACTTTGACTAAAGCAAGTGGAGAAATACTTGAGGTATAAGGGCTAATCCAGACTAACCCTTATGTGTGTATATGTTAGCGTTTTGATTCATCAAGATAACATTTAACATGATCTAGATGATTTCAATCCACTGGTATTTTTATTGCCTAAAATTTAGTAATGCAATACTGTGATACTGGGAGAGAGAAGGCTTATGCAGCAATCATTGTGTGAGAAAATAGGTTCTCAGTAAAAAAAAAAAACCACAAGTATCTTGGGATGCAATCAGATTTTTTGGTACGTGATTGAAAAAAGCACTACTGGATCAGTTTGAAATTCAGAGTTTGAAACTACAACTGTTTATCACAGAACAATCCAGTCTGGGTAATCTGCCTGTTTGTCTAAGTGTTCCTCTATGCAAGATCACCAATATTAGAACAAAGATGTCTCCAATATATTGAAGTTACCAGAATTTTTGTTGTCTTTGCATATTTTTAAGCTTCAGCTATGATAAGCTTAGCATTTGGCTTCGGTTGCTTTCTTGCAGAGAAAGCCATTCAAATTCAGGTCACGTACCAGAGATACAGCAGCTTTGTTATACCAGTTCGAAGTGTCTGCGAATGTTATTAAAACTGATAAAGTCTTTGGCTTGCCTTTTAAGGGAAATTGAGCCTAACTCAGGTGTGATTAATCATCAGCCCAGCACCGGCATCATATGTGGCCCAGTACTGTGTGATATCTCAAAGGCTGATCCCAGTGTTCCTCCTATATCCAATAGATAACATAATTGCTCTGGAAAGATACATATCTGAAAGATATGAAGAGATTCCTGCAGATCTTTTTGGTGAAAGCAAGGAAAGGGCTTCTTTTTTTAGTTTGTTTTTTTTTTTGGCCTGCACTATAGTTTTAACTCTTGTCAAACTTAAAGGAATTTGAGGAATGTAAACTTGTAGGACTTTGATAGATCTGCGAAGGGGCACGATTGCTATATGAAAGACGAAAAGGAGGTCTGAGGCACTACATGTTTCCAGCCCTTTGGAAGGTCCTTTCAGAGTGTTTGTTTAAAACACACTCACTTTAAATTCTACAGGAAAGGTATTGTTCTTTGTGTTGCCTAGTGATGCTTTTCTGATGAATATGTGAAATTAAAAATAAAGCACGTTTTCATATCAGGAAAAAGAGGATCTTGATCAAGATCCTTTTTTTTTTTCTGATATGTGTGTTACGTACAGTAACAGCTATGACATTCCATGCAATGTGTTTACATGTAGTCTGTGATATAAACCATAGCAGTAAAGGAGCTGGACGTTTTACCAGTTCATTAGAAGCACTGTGGTTGATTTATGCGTAACATCCTGGAGATAACGAATAAATACCAGGCATTTCCTTGCAGAAGTTTAGCCTAAGTATACACTAAGACATCTTCCTCACTGTGAAGAACTATGGGGCATAAACTAATTTGCTTCTTTAACCTTTTGGTTTGTAACTCTTGAAGGCAGCAAGTGTTTGTACAGTAGATTGGAATGCTGTTCAATAAAATATTCTCTCAGAAGCACATGCTCTGAGGCAGTTATTGTGCAAACTGATTGTATCTTAATGCCAGGGCACTTCATCTGGCCCCTGTCTCTTTCTTTGTGAAGGTATTCTCTTTTGTAAAACCAAAGATGAAATTAAGATCCTGATAACCTTCTGAAGGAAGATAACAAGGTCTCCTTTCTGAGTGATGTCACAGAAAAATCTTTAAGGGAGCAATTCTCATTTGATTGAATAAGTAGATTTACAGATGTCACTATCTGAGTCCTGTCTGCTGTGAATTTTTGCTTTTTCTAATGTACTTTAAAAAAAATCTATTTTGCATTATGAATTAATCAGCTATGCTGGTATATTTTGTAATTTCCTGTATCTTTATACAGGGCTAAGTAAGAAAGTGTGCATAGAAGTAAAAGTATACAATAGACTTAGCTGAATAAAACGGATTTCTTTGCCTCTTTAGTGGTCATAAAGCTCATAAATGCAACCACTGCAAGGTGTGCCTACGTTAGTATTGTAGCTTGGACCAGAAGTGTGATTTTGAGAGTTGTTATTAAGATGCTTTCATTCACATAGTGGAGCAGTCTGCTTGACAAAACTGGAAACCGAGCTCCAACTGATTTATTTGCTTGAGACTTGTGCTCCTTTTGAGTCACACTGTGTACTACTGTAGCCACAGATTTCAGGAGCCTTTTTGAGTTGGCTGTGACTGCTCATACTGTAAAACTGTAGGAAACTGTGAGAGTTGTCTTGCAATCCAGTTTCCTATAGCTGTAAACTCATCCAAAGAGAAATAGTTAGTCATGTTCAAAGATAAAGAGTTAGTCATATTCAGAGGAGCACAGGTCAGCTTGGAGACAGGCTTTAACTCTTTTTCTTACTTATTTAGAGCTTGGAACATCTTTGACATTGCCGTCTGTTGCTTGAAGCATCATGTTCTTTGATCTTCATGTTGTCTCATCTTTATCCTCTCTGTTACTATTTCTCATGCTTTTATAGCTTCTGTATTTTTCCTTATGTTAAGTTTTGTAGCATTGTAAAATGTCTTCAAGAATTATTTTATTGTTTCAAGCCCTCAAGACATTTGTCTTTATTCCACAAACTGTTATTACCTTCACTATTATCCTACCTCCTTTGCTGTCTCTGTTGCAATCTCTCTTGTGGTTCTCTGTATTTCTTCAGTGTGGCTTCTCTCTCTCCAGCATAGACAAATTAATATTCAGTCCTTCTCTGTTTATTTTTTTCTTGTTCATTACTCTTTTGGCCTCCTTCATCCTAATGTTCTTGGGCTAAAACAAAAATCACAGAATGGTTTTGATTGGAGAAGACCTTTAAGATCATTGTGTCCAACCGTCGACTAAGCTCTGTTAAGTCTATCACTAGACCATGTCCCCAAGTACAACATCTGCTCATCTTTTAAGCCCCTTCCAGGGATGGTGACTCAACCACCTCCCTGAGCAGCCTCTGCCAGCGCTTGACAATCCGTTCAGTAAAGAAATTCCTCCTAATATCCCACCTAAATCTCCCCTGATGCATCTTGAGGCCATTTCCCCTTGTCCTGTCGCTAGCTATCATGGAGAAGAGACCAGCTCCCACCTTGCTACAACATCCTTTTAAGTAGTTATAGGTGATGATAAGGTTTCCCCTCAGTCTCCTTTTCTCCAGACTAAACAACCCCAGCTCCCTCAGCTGCTTCTTGTACGGTGTGTGCTCTGAACTCTTCACCAGCTTTGTTGCCCTTCTCTGGACATGCTCCTCGGTGCCCTTCCTAAACGTGGAAAACCAGAGTCAGCTTCCCTGCAAAAAATCAGATTGTTTTCCCTATGTCGGCTGAACTATTACTGATACCTGAAAAAGCTTTTTTGAGAATTTTCTTAGGTTTTTCTCCACTGTCCTGCAGAATGTGATACGATTATCTATTAAATGAAATAAAAGTTTTGGGTGTTTTTAGAAGGTTGGACTCACTGTGAGTGGTTAACGTACAAAGCAATTCAACGTTGAATTAATGAGCTCAAATTGAAACCAACAACAGTGCTTTTGTCAGAGAAATGCCGAGTATGGCTTGCCTGTGTTTCGAAAAACAGCATCGTGCCACGAGTTGTTAAATAATTCAGATTTTAGCCAGAATATGTTGTGTGTCAAGGTGTGTTTGGTGGTGAAGGAAATAAAGCCAGTCTCTGCTGCATCAGAGGGGCGATAGAAGTGGTGCTGCATGTCTGTGTCTCTATTTGTATGGAGAGGAGGAGGTTCAGTTTCACAAGACAATTGCAAACAGGCTCTGAAGGACTATTGCTCCACTCGGCTAATAAAGGAATGCAGTACTCTTTGTGCTGGTACAAACAGTAATCAGTTTTACTTGTTTGTGGATAGCAGATTTGTTTCAAGACCTGTCAGTAATACTCAAAATATTGGTTAACATATGGGAATGGTGAACTAGAGCCTGGATTTATTATAGAGATGAATTAATAGACTCCTAGATTTTAAGAGTTCAATATATTATTTTTTCCTGCCTATCCCTCCTTGAATGCGTATGGCATAAGTATGCTGTGAATGCACTGAGTGGATTTAAATCTTTATTTAGCTGGATCTTCTGTTTTGTTCAGGGGATTCTGCAATGAAATATGTTGAATTTTTTTCCATTAGTGGTGTGCAGATTGGAACACAGATGCTGGCTGTATACTGTGATCTAAATCTCCATCAGATGGTCTAATCTGGCTCTATACTTCACACAGACTTTCCAAAAACCCTTTAGCACTTATGTTCTGATAGGGCAGCTTTAAGATTTGTTTAATAGGTTACAAAGCTTCGGTACCCGGTTCTCGCTTTTTTCAGATTAAAACAGTAACAGCGCTGGTAACTGATGCAGGAAAAAGCCATGGTTCTGTGCTGAAAGGGAGAAAAAAAGGAAAGTTTGAGATGGTCATAGCCCATGTGGTGGAAAAATGGTAGCTATATCCTTAACTTGGTCATAGAACTAGCTCAGCAAATAGCACTGCAGTTTTTCTGCACCACTGGTATTGCAACTGTTTCTTGGCAAATTCCTTTATACCCTGTATTGAAAACAGATTCATAAATATGGCTCTCTTATGGGGAATTCAATACATTTCCTATAAGTCACAATAAGTCATTAAAATATATTTGGGCGGTGTATACAAATAGTGTTATTACTGAGGTATAAATCTGCTACACCTTTTGATGAGAATTCTGTTATCTTCTTCAGAAAGGAAAAAAAAATGTGAGTAGAGGGAGAAAACTGTGGAATAACATTAGGTTTATCATTTATGCTATTGCTGTTTCTGCAGTTCTGACAGTGTGATAATTTTGGATGAGTATTTTTTTAAGACTGATAGTCTGGATATACTGTTCATTTATATTTATAAACTGTTTTGAAATATTTTAAGAATAGGCACAGCTAATACTCTGATATTACAAAAAATATGTAGAGTTCAAAGTATTCTGAACTGCAATTCAAGGAGGACGCCTCTCTGAAAATTAGAAAGGATCAATGTGTACATGTTCTTTGTTATGTTAATGGATGCTTATTGCAGTACCACAAATTATCGGATGTTGAGCAGACTCTTGGGATTGCTTTGAGTATTTTCAATACTCTTCATCAATCTGCTCAGTTATTTCTCTCAGTTTCTGAGGGCAGCTTTCAATACTGCAAATTAGATATCCTACTTAGAAGGAATCATATGCTTTAAAAGATAGAAACAACCTCAAAAGCGCCTGACCCAGACTTGAGATTAGTTTTCCCTTTGTTTGCATTCCATCCTTGTCATTATTCCAACCCGCATCTGGGAATGCTGCTATAGAGTTTTAAGCTTGGGGCATTGCCTAGTCTCATTCAAGTAATGTATCTTTGGATTGTACAGTGCTCTTATCTTTGAGTCAAGCATGCTATAGATTCACGTTTACGCTAAAAAGCTGAGATTAATTGATCCAGCACAGTAATCATAGTATTTAAAGGCACTATGCACCTTGATGATAAGCTACGATAAACTGTAGTTGTAATTAAATGCTAGCCAGAATTTTGTTCTGTGACGTGGTTTAAACACTTTCTGTATCTGTTGGCATGTTAGTTTAGGCAGAGAAGGGAAGACTGAGAACAACATAAGTCGTTCAATGATACGTGACAGTGGTCTTACCAGCTTTGATTTTGGGCCAAAACTGGGATGGCACATATTGCTGTCTTGACAGATTACGTTATTAGGTCACCTTGCAGAAAAGTAATTTGACTTGCTAATTAGTTGTGAGATATTTCAATTATCTTAGCATGAAAAAGCCTGGAGTCTGCCTCTTAACATATCTCCACATTAGCTGTTGCAGGTTTTAATTACCCCAAAGCAAGACGGACTTTTTCATGGTTTAAAACACTGTTGTGTCTTAAATGGATTATTTATTTGTTTTGTAATTGGTCCCTTACTAATGAACTGCAGAACAAGGCAGAGCACAATGGTGCAATCGGTGAGTTCGCTAGTTCCCAGCACTTAGAGTGATGATTTCTACGGAGCTACTCTTCTAGACATATCAACATCGAGGTTTCCAGGCAAGGCTCCAATATGTTGCTCAAGCCTGTAGAGGCATGGAGCCATTGTTTTAGGGCTTCCTTTGATCAAAGGTTATTGGGAAAAGCAAGACAATAGACTGTAGTGGCAACAGACATTTAACCAGTATTCTACAAGAATATGTCATTTTTCATAAAAGCGAAGGTAGACTTCCAGTACAATGCAATGCGAACAACTGGGAAAAAAGAAATTCTGTGACTGATCTATTGGTAGCTATAAATTAATTGATTTCATGTGAGCGTAGAGCAAACTACTTCAGTCTTCTCATATGACCCGTGTTGCCTGGTGAGAGCCGTTCTGATACTCTATCCTGAGTAGCCTTTTAACAGCTAAAGGATTGTACTGAGCTATGTGCTTCATCCTAGGAAAGAAATTGTTTGACTGCAGCACTCTAATATCACTCAGTTTTACATCATATTTATTCCAAACACTCAGCAGTTATGCTCGTTAAGGGGACAGGCTGCTTTCCAAGATGTCTATATGCATGTCTATATATAGCCTGTATATTATACATAGATTCAAAAGAATACATGTCGGTGTGCTCCTCTTTGCTGAATAGGAAGGAATGTAGAAAAGTGAGATCAATATGCAAAAATGAAGCAGTAAGCATGAAATCAGGGTAGGCTTAGAACTGAATTAGGCCTTTGGGGAAGTCAAATGGGACTGGAATGAAGCAGTGGCAGAACCGTTCTGGGTTTTCAAAGAAGGTCAACAGTGTGTAGCAACCTGTGCCTTTACCTCTCAAGCAAATGAGATTAAAAAGCCATCTTAGAACTCTGTCTGTATGATAATTCTGTACAAGAGTGAGGCTTTGGGCAAGAGGGTCCAAGCCCTTGTGAATTCATAGTAATACAGCAGAATTGTACTGTTAGTTTCTGTAAGTCTCTGAAGACATTTATTTACATCTGTATGTCCTTGACATGCTCTTAAAGGGCACAATATATTAGGGGAATGATGCTGAAATGGGTAAGAAGTCACCTAATGTCTCATATGAGAAAGTAGTTCAACCCCTTGAAATAAAGTACTATTTTAGTAGTGCTGAAATGATTTGTGCTACTTTTTCTCTTCTCCTTCTTAAGTCTGGGTGATAGATTATCTCTTTCGGTTGAAATCTTCAGTTTTATTACCTATTTTGCAGAGCATGATTCTGTTCTGACAAATGATCTTCAGCAAAAGGAAACTCCTGCCTGTCATTAAGAATCAGTTCCTGGGGAAGATGTGGGAAAAGGCTGAAGTTGAGTGGAGTGTTTATTTCTAATAAGTGAAGCTTGAAGGGATGCTTTCATTACTCAGTCAGGATATGGGAAAGGTGCTTTTGAATGTGAATTGATTTTGAGAAAGATATTTAACAGAATGTCTGAACAGTCACTGCACTTTAAAAAGCTGCTATATGCATAATCTTTTATAAGTAATATTTGAGAAAGGAAGAAATATAAAAGAGCAAATCTAGCATATGGTTGGATGGTTAACACTTCCTTACTGCAAGGCGTTTTTAACTGTTATGTTCCTTACTGCAAAACTCTGAAATCTGAGAGCAGTGAGGACTTCTGTAGAGCCTTTGAGGGTTATATTCAGCCTTTTTCATACTACAGAAGTGGAAAGACAGCAAACTTTCATATTTCCACATATCAATTTGAATTAATTGTTCTCTGGCAGGAATTTGTGCTCCAGTTATTGTGCCATTGGCTGTACCTTTCTTCCTTTGCCCTACCTGCACAGGATCCAAACTATACTGGGGCCAAGGAGTTTTTCCTAGGCCACCGCTTTTCATCTGAGTTTGCCAGAGCCTCAGCCTCATCCTTCCAGTTGTAGGAGTCCCACACTTGTTGCTTTGTTTGTGAAGAAACCTTCCAGAGTATCTGCTAAGCGTGGGAAACATGAGATTTGTATGAAGTTAAATCAGATGCTCTTGATGTTACTTTGTTTCACCTGTGGACTGAAATGAATGTAGGTTATTTCTTTGTTCAACAGTGTGACCTTAGTGGATTAATGCAATTCAGAATCTCTTAGGAGTTATTTTGTTGAGTTTTATGAGGTTTTCTTATTCCCCCTCCTGTTACGTTTTAATGTACTTGAAGATGTAGTTTGTCCTATAGTCCAGCAGTATTTCTTTGCTTCCAAAAACTTCTTAGTAGAGATCATTAGGTACCATGGGTCTTCCATGGTTGAGAACAATTATGTAAGAAAAAAGTGACAGTTTAACGTGGCTGCTTCATTAAAGAAACTTGTTGGGTAAGAGATCTGAGCAGCAGATACATAGAGCATACGTGACCTTAGCGGCAGCAAGCATTAAAATGATGTCTCATTAAAAAAGTGTTTGTTAAACCATCTAACCTACCTGTTAACACTTTTTAAGAGTAAGGAATGAACATAATCCCTCTGTTCTCATTCTTGAAACTGCTTCCAGAGAAGAGATTCTCGACTTGTGTTTTAAATTAAATTGTGTCCAACACAAAGTATGCTCCAAAACTTGACCATGTTCCTGCCATTACATTTTAGGTTAAACTAAGCTTTCTTCATTTTAGTTTAGTAGTTAGGGTTGTGGGTGCTGATCTCTTTTTGCAAGTCTCACAGTTGTAGTCATGTAGTACTGCAAAAACTAGTAACAGTTCCTTTTTTGTTTCCTCCGAGGTTTATGTAGGCAATCTAACACATCTCTGACTTCCTTGTCTAGCATTCATCACTTAATTTAAGAGTAAAGTTAATGCACTTTACCATTCTGAAATATTTTTTTGCTTCAGAAAAGTGCAACTGTGAAGATTAGCCCAGTTTTCAAAAAGGTAAAATGCCTGAATGCATCTAATCTGTTGAAGTCTTTAAGCAGGAAGGATATTTTTTGGTTAAGACGATATCTTTATTTTCAACTTTTAACTGTAATTGGTACTTTTAAAGCATTCTCATACTAAATGGCTCATCTATGTATATTTTTGATGGGCTACATTTAAGCATTCACTTTTACTCTCAAACAGCTTGGATAAATACTTTATCTGAATTCTTTGACCACATCTGTTTATACTCTGATCTGACTCGATCACTTGTTGTGCAAATTCTGCGCCATTAGTGGTTTCAGTTTGGTTTTGATGTATACAAGCTGTGAAGGGGAAGTGTGTCCAGCCCATCACAGTTAAAATAAGGATATATCCATGATTAAGAATCTTAGAATAGATTTGGAATGGCATGAGTGCGTGTTACCATTGTTATGCTTTAACAGTCACTCAGGGCGTTACCACTGTAAGTACTGGAGTGCTGTCTTTGAAAATTATTTACCTTAAATCTGACAGTTCCTAGTTACAGTTTGTCTGCAGCCTTTGAAAAAAAAAAAAAGCGGCTGCAAAACTCAGGATGTGCAGAGATCAAATAGTTCTCTGGGCCTTTCAAAGACTGAGAGCAAAGAAAAACACTAAAAGTGGGGTTTACCCTGAGAATACATCTCTGGTTTCACTAGTAAAACATGCCCCTGGTTTCCTTCAGCAAAATGTGCTGTCACATGCCAAAAAGTAAAAGAATTAAAAAAAAATATATAGCCTTTTGGGAAGGAGAAGAAGACATAGAGTGCATTTTTGAGTTGCTTTTACAACCCAAACAGCCCTGCTTGGGGATAACAAATGCAAGAACATTGCTCTCTCTGAAATTAATACTGTCCAGTATTCCTAAATGTCTTATAACTAGCCTGATATCGTTTGTCCTGATCATGTTAGCCTGTCTCTTTGGAAAAGGTGACTGTCTGAATGCAATGAATTAAACCGGTGATAAAGTAATTTTGAATTTCTTATTCCTAACTGAGGGCAGTTTCACTGTCACTCTTTGTGAACCGAAGTGATGGTTTAGTGGGAACAAAAGAGCAGTTTCCAAGTGTGTGCTCCTCTTTCCCCTGTTTCTACAGTCCACAGGTTCATTTGGGCTGCAGCGCAACAGTGCGGATTCCTCTGTCTTCCTACAGACTTAAACAAGGGATGTGTTTGGGATTTAGTGCTGGAAAATATTCCTGTTCTTTTTGTTCCCTAACTATTATTATTTGGTCAGATGTGGGATATTCTTTAATATTTAACACTTGCGAGTGTGATTTAATTTTTTTAGCATTTTCTGAATTAATTGCTGTATCTCTGCAGCCAGTTGAGAGTCAGTTAGGAGACCTTCACTGCAAGAAGTATTCTTAATTACTCCTGGTTTATAACAGACAGGAAATACTCAGGTAAATGATTACAGTTTAAAAAGATAATTATCATTAATCCTTATGAAAAGCAGCCTCATTAGGAATTCATAAACTCTAAATAAATCTATTCAAGTGACAAACCAAATTTTTTAATCTAAGCAGTTCTCTGAGTTGAATTATTTTCTGAAGAATGATTTTTTTTTTTTTTCACTCAAAATATTGTATCTGGTCTTGTAACTAATTTACCAGTAAGTTTGCTCACCAAAGCAATAATCACCCAGCATTATTTTATCAAAGCGTTATGTTCTCTTTTAACGAAGATAAAAATTAATCAAATGCATTTAGTTTGCTTTAAAAATGAATACATAAATAAGCATTTCCGTGCAGGAAAGCGGCAATAAAACATCCTTGCAACACATGCTGGTATTGTATTTTCAGTGGAGATGCTCTCTGAGACAAGCGAGCTGCTGGTATCTATATCTGCTTGGTGTTACGCGTTCTCTGTGCACTTCAGAAAGCTCCGTGAGATCTGTAGCAGCGCCCTGGTGCTTTGCATACAGGCTGTAATGAACACAGCCGCGCTGCCAGCCCTCGGCCGTTTCATGCGGCACCCCTTATCTTCAAGGGAGACGGATGATATTTGAAGGCCGGGTGTGCATGTGTGAGCGAGAATTTGAAGCAGACATTAGAGCTGAGCAAAATCCCAGCTTGCAAGCCCATTTTAAAATATGTATATCTAATATAGCGCTCTCAGCAAGAAAACAAGACACAAATTCTAAAGGAGCAGCTAAGAGAACTAGCAGTATTTGAGACTGTTGACTGCAAAACCTTGCTGACTTGTCAATGGGATGTGGTACAGATGCACCTCGAATCCTGTGTTCAGTTCTGGGCCCCTCACCACAAGAAGGATGTTGAGGCTCTGGAGCGAGTCCAGAGAAGAGCAACGAAGCTGGTGAGGGGGCTGGAGAACAGGCCTTATGAGGACAAGGGGGAATGGCCTCAAGCTCCGCCAGGGGAGGTTCAGGCTGAACATTAGGAAAACATTTTTCACAGAAAGGGTCATTGGGCACTGGCAGAGGCTGCCCAGGGAGGTTGTTGAGTCACCTTCCCTGGAGGGGTTAATGGATGGATGGATGAGGTGCTGAGGGACATGGTTTAGTGTTTGATAGGAATGGTTGGACTTGATGATCCGGTGGGTGTCTTCCAACCTGGTTATTCTATGATTCTATGACAGTGGATCTGCTGCTTCCCATTCAAGGGCTGTGCTGGGTGGTTGTTCATCTACTGTGAAGGTCCTTTCTCAGCAGGGCTCTGTGCTCGCTTGCTCTCCTTCTTCGTCAGTTTGGGCATCTGTAGGGTGTATGTTTTAATTGCCTTTTCTGTTGGGAGGTTGCTAGAGGTAATAGCAGGAGATTTGGACTTCTGGTGTCATCCATATGCTGATGGCAGGCTTTGGACTGAGAAAAAAGGTCTAACGCTTTTTAATTTAAGTTCCTTCTCTGAAACATATTAGATTAAAACATTAATTTGCTGTAGCTACTGTTGCTGTCAGAGATGGGGTATCGTCAGGAAGTAAAAGAAAACAGAAACATTTTTGTTGTTTCAACAAGAGAGCTTTAATCCAGAAATGATCCAGATTGGATATTTTCACCTCATCGTGAACTTTGAACGTGCCTTGAAGAGTTTTTGTTTTCATATTTAAGATGCTGTAAATATTTGTGGGACACGCGTGCTGAATGATTAGCTGGACTTAAAAAAACAAACTGTTAGCATATGAGAACAATAAATCTCAAAGGATAAAGAATAAAGAAATGCATTTACAGGAACTGCTGCAACATCTGAACCAGCAGTGGGGAGATAGAGAGAGAGCATCTAGGAGGACTTTTTACACAAAGCTGAATGGTGGTTTCAGTTACTGCTAAATCAAGTGTTCTTTTTACAAGTTTGAAAGCACACTTTGCATTTAATTTAACCTTCTTCCACCCCTTAAAAAAAGAAAAACAAACCAAACAACCTCAAACCAGCAAATCTCTGACCATACATATGTTATGCACATGACAGACATTTTTTTCTCTCTTTAATTTAGGCAGACGATTCAGGGGACCAAGAGCATGTTTGAACCTTCCTGCTGTGTTGAGATCTTAGCTGCGTATTGTTCAGATTGATACTCCCACTGCAGATTTAAAACCTCCTCTAAGAAATTTCAAGTTTTCTAATTGTAAAATGTTTTGCAGTGTGAATTTCACAATCTCATCATTAGCTAAAATCTAAATCAATCTGGATATTCAAAATTTGGTGTGGTTTTCATCCTTTTTCCTATTCATAATTTTAGCAAGATGTTTCCTTTCCTACAATGTCTGTACAAAATGGGTATCTACTACCTCCTTGTTTCATTCAGGTCACTGCACTACTCGGACTTTTATTCAAGTAACTGTAAAATTGCATCATATTCAAATCCACGGTTGTATTTCTAAAATAGAAAAAGAAAACTATAATCCAGACTCCCTTTGAATCCTCACCCAAATTTCAGTGCATAATTGCTAGTGTAAAGTCCACATCCAGCTGTGTGTCTAGCTTGCACACGCAATTATTTGAACTACCCAATGAGAAGCGAGTAACTGCACAAGCAGGTGAACATAATTAGTTGTTTGCATTCGTAATTACCTCATTTGCACTTGCAGTCATAGCAGCTCTGCATTCTAATTAGTAGAAAAATGTCTGGTGCAATGCTAGTCCCTCACTTTGTGTATTCAGTCAACGCTTTTGTGTGTTATCACAGAATCACTAGGTTGGAAAAGTCCCACTGGCTCATCAAGTCCAACCATTCCTATCAAACACTACACCATGCCTCTCAGCGCCTCGTCCACTCATCCTTTAAACCCCTCCAGGGAAGGTGACTCAACCCCCTCCCTGGGCAGCCTCTGCCAGTGCCCAGTGACCCTTTCCGTGAAGTATTTTTTTGTGATGTAGAGCCTGAACCTCCCCTGGTGGAGCTTGAGGCCGTTCCCTCTTGTCTTGTCCCTTGTCACTTGGGAGAAGAGCCCAGCTCCCTCCTTTCCACAACCTCTTTTCAGGTAGTTGTAGAGAGCAATGAGGTCTCCCCTCAGCCTCCTCTTCTCCAGGCTAAGCAACCCCAGCTCTTTCGGATGTTCCTCATGATTATAGTGATTAGAACAGTTTTGGGGAGCTGGTTGATGTTTAATGGTTAGGGAATTCTGCTCAGCCTGGTCAGGATAACACAGAATCACATGATGCCAGGGGAGGAAGGAGGATCTCTGATCAAGAAGGCATTTTCTCCTTGTTGAGCCTCTGAAGTGTTGTAAGAAACCTGCAATGCTTACGCTGGTGTGATAGAGGTGTGTTTGTGCTAAGCAGAAGCTCAGAGGCAGTGTGCTAGCAGTGGCGTGAGAATCCAGGTACTGATTCCTGGCACACCTAGAACATGCTCCCTTCTCTAAGAAAAGCCAAAGCATGTTCAGAGAATGGGCTTCCTTTTAGCCTGCTGTGGAGCTGGGCAGTCAGCTTACCAAGGGTTGATATTTGCTAAATATTGAATGTAGAGTTGTAGTTCCTGCTCATTTTCATGTGCTGTCAGGGTCTGAAATTTTATCCATTTCTGTTAGAGTGAAATAATCCAGAATCTAGGTCAAGTTCATTTTCTGTCAGTCTCCTGAGTATTGTTTTTCTACAGGTTGAAATTATATTCAGGCTTTTCTACATTAGCAAAATAGAGTGATTAATGGGAATTTGAAATGCCAAATAGCATTTCTACTGAACTCTCTAGGTCTTTCTCTGTGTATCATTGTCTGGAATCCCAAATCTTGCAGATAAAGTACAATATAGTTTCAGAGACGGTAAGTCAACCAAAGGAAGGTGATCATTAAATACATTAAAATGCATGAAAATTACCTAAATGGAACCCATTAGATTAAATGAAGCAGCTACAGTATAATATCCTGATGACTCTAGAAACTTTATTTAGATCATAACTGTACTGATGTTGTGCAAATCCCATGATTAAAGAGAAAGCAACGTGTATCTCCCTCTTCACCCTCTGCTTCTCCTTCTTTAAGAATTTCCAATTTCACTTCCTCTACGGCTTAATAAACAGTTACCTCAATAAAGACACTCTCCGATATTCTGCACCAATCTGCATTTTGATGTGGTACAGCATGAAGTCTTATCTCAGTGTGGCATGTTTGCAGAAATAACAATGTTTAAATAATGACTGAAATGAAGCATAAAAACCTTTTGTAACTAAAATGGACATACTGAGAAAATCTTAAGCCTCGGCTCCCATTACTACTTTGGTATTTTTTTTCCTGAGGCTGACACTCACACATTGTGCCCATCACAAAGCCATGTTCTCAAACCCCATGCATATTTGGAATTAGTTCTCTGTTTTATATTTCTTTATCGTTCCGCCGAATGGCAGTTTTTGGTCTTAATGCCAAGCTGTTTCATGAAGTTTCATTAAAAATATATATCATTCTATTTCTGTTGAAACCCCTAGTGAATTATCCTTTCCCTTCTCATCTCAGTGGCATTGTATTTGCTGTATAATTTCTGGATTGTGAGTGTCACTGTGCTTCTTATGTAGTCTCTATATTGTATGCACAATTTTCTCAGAGAATTATAAGGTCAAGTTTCCTGCAGAAATTACTTGATCTTTCTTTTTATTTTAATGGATTGTTTAATTTGGGACTTTTCAGTCATGTACATCCTGATATATTGAAAGAAGAATTTCAATTTCTGATTTTTCACATTCCAAGCTACTATCTGTAAACAGAGGTGCCTATCATTGTATGTTAATTTAACATTCCTTCTGACTACACTGCTGCTCTTTCACATACCCTTGCTATATCTGCATGGGTACAGACACTGTATTAGAGCTTTTAGGGAATTAGAGTGCGACAACAGCATGCAGTAATAGCTTCCTAATGGAGTAACTAATGGCTATTGTTCCATAACTCATCAGAATTTGGAAGCCTAATTCTGATTGATATTAAAATAATTAAAAAAAGATGACTGGTCTTTTACCGATCCTTTTACCAGTATTTGTAATTTATCATTATAATGTCACAATTTGTAATGGATGAGTGTTTAAAAAAACAATTTTGCCAATCGGCGTGTGTAATATGAGTCACTTTACCATATGGAGTTAGTGTGCCCTAAATACAGACTGAACTGTGCAATTTGAGAAGGAAAATGGTAAGGGAGGAAGGAGATTAGAGATCAGTGGCCCAAGGGTGCTTTTAGTTGGAGTGGACTAAATTGACTGCAAACTTGCAATTCCAGTTGACGTCACTGGAAGCTCCCAGTGTCTAAGAAGTTCTCATCAGCTTAGCAGTATTCATCTGAAGACAAAATTAGAAATGTATTCCACATAGTGCCACTGCACGGTCTGTGCTTTACTGTGAGAGGAAGTGGATGCGAATGATTCAGGTAGAGTTCAGAGAAAGAAGATGTAAAAAGTGTTAGCCAAGCTCCCTTCACATGGCACCACAGAATTAGCAATATCTCCTCTGATTTTGAATTAATAGATTATTTATGGAGAAAGCAAGCTGAGAATCTTGGCCATCTGCTGTGCTGTGCAAGAGCTCAGCAAATGCCATTAGCAAAAGACAAAAGCTTTAAAATAGTTTTGGTTTTCCCTGCCAGTCTGCAGACAAAAAGTTTGAATCTGCTCAAGCGTGCAGTGGTCTGTTGAAATACCAGGTATGCTTTTTTCTGCTCTGGGATGTGGGTGAATGTACTAGGTGCGTGGGCAGCACAGTAGAGCTCACACTAGGAGTTTTCTTGCTCTGTATTAGGCTTGTTTAGCACTTGCGCTGCTGGGCTATCACTGCAGCGATCCCAATACAGAGCTACTGGGAGGACTATGGGGTAGGATTCTATTATTTAAGTTATTAATGGCATCCTGAGAAGTTTTCATTAACAGGATAATAATGATAATACTGACACTGTGTGTTTCTGATCCTAACTGAATCGTGTGGTGTGTTCCCAGTGTGAACCGATGCAGCCTCTCCAGTAGGCAGCTCTTGCTCAAGGGAATGTGCACGAGAAACCGTGCTCCTCCAGCAGGAGTGTGTGAAGATTTATGGTGTGGTTCAATACACAAGAGATCATTAGAGAGTCTGGTTTAATATCCACATATTGGATATCGATCCATATATTGGACCTCTGATTTAATCTTTTCTTTAGAGTCCTCTCCAACGCTGTCTGTTGGCGCTGTTTTTTTTATGAACAATTGCACACAAGCTCTTCACTCAAGAAAGCAGCTCTTAATGAGGTTTGGTATTTCTATCACTGCTGGACTTCCAACCATGTTTCCACCAGCACGTGAGGGCTGTGCAGTAGTGCTGTGGATTTGCTTATCCCCTTCAAGCCCCAGTTAGACACAAGTAATTTCTTGTCTGTATACCTAATAATTGCTATATTTGTTTATATTTTATATTAAATGGGTCTCTCTGACCAACCTTGCACCCAACTTGTTGACTCCCTTGTGCTTGACCCTCTCAGGCTGTTGTCATCCCATGGCTGCTGGTATAGGTCTGCTGCTTTCTATGCTGGGTGCTGCTGGATAAGTGTGCAGAGGGGCTGCATCAAAAGAAGTGCGACCACCAGGTCAAAGGAGGTGATTCTGCCCCTCTATTCTGCTCCCACGAGACCTCACCTGGAGTATTCTGTTCAGTTCTGGAGTTCTCAGCACAGAAAGATATGGATCTGTTAGAGCGAGTCCACAGAGGCCACGAAGATGATCTAAGGGTTGGAGCACCACCCGTATAAGAACAGGCTGAGAGAGATGGGCTTGTTCAGCCTGGAGAAGAGAAGGCTCCGAGGAGACTTTAGAGCAACTTCCAGTGTCGAAAGGGGCTGCAGGAAAGCTGGGGAGGGGCTCTTGATGAGGGAGTGCATGGATAGGATGAAGGGCAATGGTTATAAGTTGAAAGAGGGGAGATAGAGATGAGATGTTATGAAGAAATGTTTTGCTGTGAGAGTAGTGAGGCCCTGGCCCAGGTTGCCCAGAGCAGTGGTGGCTGCTCCATCCATTGAGGTGTTCAAGGCGAGGTTGGATGGGGCTTGTAGCCCCTGATCCAGTGGGAGGTGTCCCCGCCCATGGCAGGGGATGGAACTGGATGGGGTTCAAGGTCTCTTCCAACACAAACCATTCTATGATTCTATGACATCTGGGGTCCGTGGGAGGGCAGAGGCAGCGAGATTACAGCATTCTGCTACGGAAACTGTCACCTCTGGCTGGACAGGCGCACACTCTCCTGGGTGGAAAACTGGCTGGCTGGCCGGGCCCAGAGAGTGGTGGGAAATGGTATTAAATCCAGCTGGAGGCCAGTGACAAGTGGAGTTCCCCAGGGCTCAGTGCTGGGTCCAGTCCTGTTCAATGTCTTTATCAACGACCTGGATGAAGGCGTCAAGTGCACCCTCAGCAAGTTTGCAAACGACACTAAGCTGGGTGGAAGTGTGGATCTGCTGGAGGGTCGGGAGGCTCCAAAGAGACCTGAACAGGCTGGAGTGCTGGGCTGAGACCAACGGCATGAGGTTTAACAAGGCCAAATGCCGGGTCCTGCTCTTGGGACACAACAACCCTAAGCAGTGATGCAGACTAGGAGAAGTCTGTCTAGAAAGCTGCTTGGAGGAGAAGGACCTGGGGGTGTTGGTTGACAGCGACTGAACAGGAGCCAGCAGTGGCCCAGGTGGCCAAGAAGGCCAATGGCATCTTGGCTTGGATCAGACACAGTGTGACCAGCAGGTTCAGGGAGATTATTCTCCCTCTGTACTCAGCACTGGTGAGACCGCACCTCGAGTCCTGTGTTCAGTTCTGGGCCCCTCACCACAAGAAGGATGTTGAGGCTCTGGAGCGAGTCCAGAGAAGAGCAACGAAGCTGGTGAAGGGGCTGGAGAACAGGCCTTATGAGGAGTGGCTGAGAGAGCTGGGGGTGTTTAGCCTTGAGAAGAGGAGGCTGAGGGGAGACCTCGTTGCTCTCTGTAACTACCTGAGGGGAGGTTGTGGAGAGGAGGGAGCTGGCCTCTTCTGCCAAGTGACAGGGGACAGGACGAGAGGGAATGGCCTCAAGCTCTGCCAGGGGAGATTTAGGTTGGATATTAGTAAAAAATTTTTCAGAGAAAGTGTCATTGGGCACTGGCAGAGGCTGCCCAAGGAGGGGAGTCACCTTCCCTGGAGGGGTTTAAGGCACGATTGGACGATGTGCTGAGGGACATGGTTTAGTGATTGATGGGAATTTTTGGACTCGATGATCCAGTGGATCTCTTCCAACCTGGTTATTCTGTGATTCTGTGTGATCAGCTTTTTTCACAGAGATTAAAATGTTCCATCATTCCCACAAGTGTTTTAAGCATACAGAAGCAAACAGAAGTTTCCTCAGTAGAAAGAAATATATAATCCAAAGCCAAATGCAGAAATTGCTGCTGCGCTTGTTAAAAGAAACACAGAGATAATGTGAAAGCAAGTAAACTTTAACAGTACGGTGACAAGGATGGGCAGTATTTTGCTGACAGTGCAGGAGAATGTGTATGAGTCTTAGAAGAGCATCTTTACGGGAATTTTTCAGGGAAGTCAAAACCTGCATAGGCAGCTTCAATTATGTCTCATCTGATTATTCCAGCTAGAACCTGCTAAAAATTTTAGAAGCTTGATATTTTCTTACCTGTGGTTGGTAGAAAAAAGTTGGATGCTGGCTGGTGAGGCTGTTAGTTTAATACTTAAAGAGAAGGATCTGCTATGCTGTCTCCCTTTCAATCTAGTGAGATGAGGACCAGGAGACAAGAGGCTGGGTTGTTTTTGCAGTGTTTTTGCCCTTTTTTTTTTCTCTGACAGCTTAAGTTGGAAAATTTGCAGTGTAATGTGCCAACGTAGAATCATAGAGTGGCTTGGGTTGGAAGGGACCTTAAAGCCCATCCAGTTCCATCCCATGCCATGGGCAGGGAAACCTCCCACTGCATCAGGTTGCTCACAACCTCATGCCGCCTGGTAATAAAGCAGTGACAGTGAAATGAATTTCTCATTGCCCTGTATTTTAGGCTTATTGTAGAAGTGTGTAAAGCATTATTAGTCTGATTTGGTTACTGCTGCAGTAAAAATGCTGGTACGAGATGAAGAGCCAGGCTTGGCCTGGAAGCACGGCTGGCATGGAGCCACCAGCTCTGGCCCTTTACAGGGAATTAGAATAGATACTCAGCATCCTGCCTTCCCAGGTTGAACAGAGATCCCAAACGACTCTCTTGTTCAGCCTTATCTTACAATGCATAGCGCATGTTAAAGAGGACATTTGTATATTCTGAAAGGTTTTTAATAGAGTTGGTGTTTGGATCCTTCCTGAGATGCACTGACTCCCTTCTTATTTCTGAGTGCAACAAACAGCAGCTACCAGCGCGTGTGGTAGGTTACAGCCTCTGTATTCTCAATGCATTGTTTGGGGATTTTTATTTCATACATCATTTCTTAGTCACAGCTGCATAATCATACATCACATCTATAGAACATAGCATGGCATTGAGGGTGTATTCTGAATACACACTAAATATTGCAAAACCAACACAGAGAGAACTGTATTATTCACTGCAGTTTGCCAGAGCCAATTTCTCAATTCTTTAAAAGTCAACGAGCTTTTCTAACAACTGCAGGCCATTTGTCAAGCAAAAACACCTACCCATATAGATTCAGCGTAGATTTGGGTTTCTTAGCAGTGATGTAGTATTGGGAGCTAATAAATAAAATAACCAGGAAAAAAGAAAAAAGATTTCTGTAAACTATACAGGGAAATGTTACTGACACTGTAATGGTCCTTAGTTTGGACAGTCTTATCTAGAACATCTCCTGTCATAGTGAGTAATTTTGTGCCTACATAAAATCCCCTGTCATAAATTATTAGCAGGAGAAGAACCTAAGACACGGAGGAAGCCATACATCTTGGCTACAACCACCTGAACAAGCAGTGCTATCTCTAATATTGATAGCAGTAATAGTTTTTATCCTTTCTTTGCATAGGCTTCCAGAGGGAGATGGTATTTAACCAGCCTGTTATGAACACCCTGGTTTTAGGGACTGTGAGGTCTGCAATAATGCTTCTGATCAAATTATCATTTATTTATTCACTAAGTGCCAAAGGAAGCTTCAGTCAGCCTTATGTATTGTTTGTTAGGATGGATTGTTTTCGCAGGTCAGCAGCTGAAGCTGACATACAAGCACTGCCTTTCTGATAACTCTTCACTTGGGAGGAGCTCCCGCAATACTGCACCCAAGTGCAGAAGCCGTTCCTTACGCAGCTGCAAGTAGGTTCACTTTTAACAATAGAAAACCTACTGGCCTGACTCAAAGGAAGTCCAGAGGAGAAACAAGAGACAGACTGCTAATTTTCTCTGTAGGATTGCTTGCTGCCTTTATGTCTGAACGTGAGAATTTTTTATTCCAAGCCATTAGCCGCAGAGATGGAGATAGATATTTGAAGTAATCTATAAGCAAGTGACATAGGTCAGAACATCTTTGGAGTGGGCAGCCTGGACCGTTCTGTGTTATTTATCTCCTTCAATTTTTTTTAATGAGCACTAGCTTTTTTTTTGATATTTCTGTATATTTTTGAGTTGCAAAGAGTTCTTCAGAATAAAAGGGCCAGTCCCTATTCTGAAATACAGATGGGAATAAAAAGGTTTCTGCGTTACTGTTCCCATGGGCTGCAGGAGATCGCACTTGGCTGTTCAGGAAATCCCCTCCAGTCCTATTTCTTTCAGTTTCGAAAAAGATAAATAAGGGAAAGATCTAGTATAGCTAAAAGAATGAGAAACATTAAAGCAACAGGAATTGGCCCAGTCCTACCAGTTCCAAGAAGCTTGCTCTGCATTTTGCAGCATATGTAATGATGCCTTAATTCAGAGATCTTTTGGCTTCCCTGAGTTCTAGTGATTTCACAGATTTTTGGATCTGATTCTTTGAGACCAGACAAGTGCAATGGTTAGTTGAAGATTAATATGAGTTTAGGTAGTGTGATGCTTTTTCTTCCTTTTTTGCTTGCTCTGCTTTTGGTAAGATACGATATGCCATAGTAATATGTACGTGTTGTTAACACTCAGGTATCAGAATTGTTGATTAATGGGCTGCACAGTGTGCAAGCATCCAGCTGGTACTGCAGGATGTCCAGAAACAGGATAATCACATTCCTGTGGCGGTGTGGAATTTGACTCCCCTGGCTGAGGCTGGCATTAGCTGGAGGATCTCTGCTTTGTGCGCAAACAAAAGGACATTTTCTCTCTTGTGATGATCAGATGTTTTCATGCTGTGTTCTCTTAAGATAGTGTACATCCTGCTTTAGATATGAGGTCCGACATAAAAAAAACCTGAGGCTAACCCTATAGCATGGGAACCAAGAATGAGAGGGGAGAGACAAAAAGATGGTTACAGAACATGTTCTAACCTGTCAGCATGAGGCAAGGCTCGGCTCAGTCACTTCACTCAGTGTGAGTGGGTGTGTGTTCAAACAGAGATGTTTTCTTACCCTTGGTTGGAAAATATCGGTGTGCAAGAGTGAGGAGCAAGTGCACATCAAGTTTCTTGTGAAACTGAAGAAATCCACAACAGATTTTTTTCAGTAACTGAATGAAGCTTGTGGTGGAGAGATCCCAAATATCCAATTGGAGTTCAAAGGAACCCATTCTTTGTTGGCAGAAGCACAACCGACAGAGATCCTCAACAACCTTTCAGAAAACAACCTGCAGAATTGCTTTGGATGGCAGCAACATTGCACACAGCCAGGGGTCAGCTCAGAAGGGAACTAGCTGATTTCCTTAATTTGTTAATTAGAGAGTTGCTGGCAGAGTTTTGTCTTTTTTTTTTTTTTTTATGTTTTGTATTACCTGTGTTTTTCTTTATCTGGTTATCCCATTCACCTGGCTGCTTTGCAATTTCACTGGTTAGTATGCAATTCTAATTCCATGCACTAAAAATTATTACCTTCATTATATCCCCGGTTCTTCAAGGCTTCTGAGTCAGTTTTAGAAAAACAGTGTCTCTATACCACAATGCATCCTCCTCTCCTCCCTTGTACCCAGGAACACACAGCTCTGCCTGGGAGACAATGCGCTGTGCTTGTACAGTAGCTCCCAGCAAAACAAAATCACAACAGTTTTAATCTTATCAGTCTCAAATAGTGGCAGTAGTCTGTGCAAACTCAAGTCCTTGCTGTCTGACAATGTCAGTGAGGAAACACAGTTCATCCTCATCCAGGATATCAGTTGTCATAGCAAACTGTCACTACACAAAGAACTGCAGTTTATAGTGCCAGCTCTACAGCTGTAGATTTTCCTTAACATACTTTCTCCCCACACCCTTCTCAGGGAAGAGCAGCCTTCATTTCAGGATGGTGAGGAAAAAACAGTCCAAAGCTTTATTCTGTACAATGTATCTAAAAAATACCTTCAATGTCCATTTAAAAATACTCTGAAATCATGTTCTGCTGCTTATTTCTTTTCAGTACCCTTTTAAATTATGATGTATATGATATGCAGTAAGGTATGCACAAGCTGTCTGAATGGGGACTGTTCACCAAGGCTTGTAGCGATAGGACGAGGGGCAATGGATATAAACTGGAGAGGGGCAGATTTAGACTGGGCATAAGGAGAAGTTTCTTCACAATGAGAGTGGGGAGACCCTGGCCCAGGTTGCCCAGGGAAGCTGTGCCTGCTCCATCCCTGGAGGTGTTCATGGCCAGGTTGGATGGGGCTTGGAGCCCCTTATCCAGTGGGAGGTGTCCCTGCCCAGGGCAGGGGGTGGAACTGGATGTTCTTTAAGGTCCCTTTCAACCCAAACTATTCTCTGGTTCTAAAAGCTTGGGGCAGACTGTAGGGATTTTTCTGCCACATTTGTGGACAGGTTTTTTTTTATGGATACCTCCTGGTACGTCCCCTCCTGCGCTGCTTTGACTACTTCAAGGTCTGTTGTTTGGGAAATTAATGGGAAATAAAAATTTTCTTAGGTCACAGTGATTTAGTGTGGTTATGGAGGTTAATATTTGTCTAATGCTAATCAGTAACACTAAACAGAATTGTTTATGTATCCCTGGAAGCAACAATTTGAAAAACAAATATCTTTAATCCCCATCAAAGAAGAATCTTTAAAACTTTATGCTTGAATGTGCTTTAAAAGACGGGCTTTTAGGTGAAGTATAAGCCAAGCCAGTTTTTTTTAAGCAGGTTAGCTGTCCAGCTAGTGTGACTGCACGCACAAACTGGTCATTTGTCTATGGAAGTGGCCAGTTCCCTTAATTGGCACATGCCTTTTCCAAATCACCCATGTGAATGTGGTTACAATTCTTATAGACAATTTGGTGCTAAATCCATTTGAATCCTTAGTGGTGGGATAGTTTTGCCTCTTTACTTACCAAGAGAGCCAAAGACATGATTCTGTGATTGTTCATCAAGGACTAGAGTGGGAGGCTAAGTCAAACCAAGAGCATAAATTAAACAGAACTACATTTTAAAAAGTTATTTGCCTGAGATCTGGCTTGAATTGTGACCTCAGGAAAAACAGCCTGTTCAGTTTTCACACAGACTCAAAATTAGCTCTTGTAACTCCAGGGAGACCTTAAAGCAGCCTTCCAGTACTGGAAGGGGGCTACAAGTAAGCTGGGGAGGGGCTCTTATCAGGGAGTGCAGGGATAGGACGAGGGGGAAGGGTTTTAAGCTTAAAGAGGGGAGATTGAGATGAGATCTGAGGAAGAAATGTTTTGCTGTGAGGGTGGGGAGGCCCTGGCCCAGGTTTCCCAGAGCAGGGGTGGCTGCCCCATCCCTGGAGGGGTTCAAGGCCAGGCTGGATGGGGCTTGGAGCCCCTGATCCAATGGGAGGTGTCCCTGCCTGTGGTAGGAGGTGGGACTGGATGGGCTTTGAGGTTACTTCCAATCCAAATCATTCTATGATTCTATTATTGATTCTATAAAATAAAAGAAAAAACTAATGGACATAACCAGAAAAGTTATGAATCATAGATAAAGTTGTATTATTTTGAAATAGCCAATCTTCTTCCATCAGAAGACCTACAGATGTCCCTGCTTTTTAAAATAAAGTCATAACACTTTGTAACTCGGGCAATTTTTAGATTAAAAATCCCTTCACATTAGAAGAGAAAGGAGAGCTGCTTGGATTTGTCCTAAAAAAAAATCTTAAAATAAAAGTAGCACAATGTCCAGTTAGATGCTTTAAAGAACAGCAGCTTTAGCAAGGGATTTTGATTTTTTTAGTGCCTTCTTGCCTGGTATTTTTGAAAATAAGAGATCAGAACACGGGAGCTGGAATGAGACAAGGTGGAGCTGAAAAACGAGAAAGAAGAACAACAGGGAACTGAGGGGACTAAGGAAGGGAGGATAAATGAAACAGCATGGAGATGAGAAAAATAAGAGCCAGGGAGGGGTGAAGGTATGGGAGTGAGCTGAAGGGAACAGAAGAACAAGAAGAAACTTTAGCCTTTCTGATCTATAAGACTGTCTGTATTTTACATTTGCTGTTAAATATAGATGGCAACACACGTTCTAAAAGATGGAAAAATAAAGGATGCCAGAAAAAACAAGTGCTGTGAATATGTCTTTGGGTTATTCTAAAAAGCGTAAAAGACTTTCAAGTTACTGGTCTTTTGATTTATTATGATGTTACCAGGATCGAACGGTGTCTGTGCAGCTCTGCATTTCAGATTTATGAATCTATGTGGTAAACATGATTTCAGTTATCTTTGATGAACGTCTTGATTTTATTCGTCAGGAAGCCTGCTTTCAGAAAGAGGGCAATGTTTGCCCTGCTGTCCTAGTTAGTCTTAGTGCCACCTACTTAACTGATCCTTGCCCCTCTGGTGGAATTTGTGTCCTCTCCCCTCTACTCTTGTTGGGCTGGAAAAGCTGCCCATGCCACATCAGAACTGGCTGCATTTGGTTGTCAGACAAAATGTTTCCTGGGTGGAAATTGCTTGCGGGGTGTAGGATCTTTAGTTTAGATGCTAATTAGATCTAAGGTACTAGTGTTACTTTTATTGCTATTAATGTAAGGATTTCTGCCCAGCTCCAATTAATGTTAATGTGAAGAAAAAGGGAGAAAAGGGGATTTTTGACAAGCTAAAGAAAATTCTGTTCAAATATCTTTGTGTTTCCTCTACTCATTATGTGTTGATATAAATGTAAATGTCTATGAGAAATGTGGAAAGGAAAATGTAAGGCAATACACAGTTATTTTTGGCTGGGAATAGCAGTACTTATGAGACAATTTAGGTTTTCTAGCCAAAAAGACTTGGCAACTATGGCACTGACAGCATTTGCACATGCTTTTATGCATTTGCTGCTAGAGGTTGATCCTGCAGAATCCTGTATTCTCAATTTATGGTAAAGTAAACTTAATGTAAAATTGAATAGAAGGTGATAAACTCACAAAAAGCATACAGCATGACCTGTTACTTAATAGCTTTCTCACAGGTGCATACACCCGATTCCAATACATCTCTGTTCCTCTACTGGGCATTCTCTTTTCTTTTTGCCATCAGTTGCACAGGTTGCAGTCAAGAATAAATTAAAAAAGGAAAAAAAATCTGAATTTTTCATTTTCCATTTTTAAAATTTTTTTAATTGGCTTTCAGATTAATAATTTCAGCCTTTAGGAGGAAGGAAAACCTGTTACTTCAGAGTATTCACCCTCAATGACTGCGAGTAGGCTTTATGTTCTCATAATTTTCCAAAATGGTTTGACCTGAGAGCCACTATTCTTAAGTCAGAAAAGAGTGACTGAAACTGGAATATATGCCTTCTTTTGAAGAAAACACCCCTGAAGTAAAGCAGCCTAGTTAAACTCAACCTTTTGTCTTTGCCAGTGTAGAACAGGTGGGGTTATATGACATTCACACTTGGGATTTCATGGCATTTGGGGCATCAAATAGAGGTTTAACATAAAAAAGGGAACATTTTGATGACCAAGTGCTCTTAGGTAACACAAAGTTGGGCCATTTACAGCAAAATTGGCATCTAGCCTCTTTCTCTTTCTCAGGACTGGTTACTCTATTATCTGAGCAATCATCATGCTCTCAGGACATGCTAGAGGCTGTATTTTAGCTTGAGGCAATTCTGTGCTGGTGATGGTCTGGTAATCCTTCTTTCCTCCTGTGCCTGGAGTTGCCCACCTCTGAACCCAGTACTTTCCAACCCTGTTGAGAGCGTGGTTCTAGTCAGTGAAAGCCTTCAGGCTTAGCCCTTACCTTTTTCACTCTTGATGGATACTGGGGAAAAATACCCCAATGTTGACATTCTAGCCCATGTAGCCACAGGCAGGGATTTTGAGTGAATACGCAGTTCACTGCCTGGTTCCTCAAACAGGGTTCCATCATGTTTAATGTCAGCAGGCTTCGCTTTTGGGCAGCCGTTTTGGTAATTCAGATCCATACCAGTGGGAAGAAAAAAAATAGTGCTGAGAATTGTGTCCTACCTAGAAATATTTTAGAATCATAGAATCACCAGGTTGGAAAAGACCCACTGAATCATTGAATCCAACCATTCCTATCAAACACTAAACCATGTCCCTTAGCACCTCGTCCACCCGTGCCTTAAACATCTCCAGGGAAGGTGACTCAACTCCCTCCCTGGGCAGCCTCTGCCAGTGCCCAGTGACCCTTTCTGTGAAAATTTTTCTCCTAATGTTCAGCCTGAACCTCACCTGGTAGAGCTTGAGGCTATTCCCTCTTGTCCTGTCCCCTGTCACTTGGGAGAAGAGGCCTTTTAGTTAGTTGTAGAGAGCAATGAGGTCTCCCCTCAGCCTCCTCTTCTCCAGGCTAAACACCCCCAGCTCTCTCAGCCGCTCCTCATAAGGCCTGTTCTCCAGCCGCTTCACCAGCTTCGTTGCTCTTCTCTGGACTCCAGAGCCTCAAATATATGACTTTGAGGACTGTTCTGTCCAGGGAGGGCACCCTTAGCACTTCTTGGCATTTGAAGACATATCATTTGCTTTTGGTCATGAAGATTCTGATAATGAGTTTGGTCAAGAACCATGTGTACCATTGTGAATAATCAGCAGCTCCATAATCTATACAGTTATTTATACCATCAATTTGTATAGTACACTCTCTACAGACCTATAATGCTTCTCACTCTGTCTCTAAGTATTTAGTTCGATGAGGTGTTTCTTCTGTTCTAGTTCTCGATAAAGGTCAGATAACTGAAAAAATGAAATGCTCTCCTGAGTATTACACAGTGAATGTAATTCACAGTGGAATATATTTTCCATTGCAGAATTGTCTTTTGATTTTATTTTTCCCTAAAAGAAAATTCACCTGACTGTCGTATAACGTCTAGGGGTGGATATTCATCAGCTGTAAAAACATAAATCGCTATTTTCCTGTATCACTGGCATAATATTCCTTCCTCCTACCTCTGTTCCCAGTAAGCATTCAGGCTGGCAATGTAAATAAATTACAAATTATTCTTGCTTTGGAAATGATGTTCTGCACTAGCAGGGTGGAATTTAGTCAGCTTTTCCCTTTGTGTTGCCAGACTTTGAACCCCAATCATTCATGCATTCTGACAGAGCATATAGAATGAGGAAGCTCCAAATGAGTGGTCAGCCCTTAATCCAAAGATTAAGTACCTAAATGGTACGGATGACACTGGATGGCTGGTTAAAGTTTTCCTGAGAGCTGAAGGAGCGGTGGAGAACATTCAGAAAGCTAAACCAGCAATAACAATGGTATAAAAATGCTTTTATATTTTTTTTTATAAACTGGGGGAACTGGGACATTGCACGGTGTAATAGCAGCCAAGATCCTGAAATAAAAACAGTTGAAGGCAAATAATAAGTGTCAGATTGACCTGCGTTGTCTCATTGCTTCCCCTCCTCTTCCCCCCTCCCCTCCCCTCCCTTCATCTGTTTTCCATTTTTCTATTTCTTTGCCTTAGTGTCTACATTTATAATAGCTTAATGCTTCTGGGCACAAGTGTGATGATTGCCAGTGTTCCAACATGAGCGATTCCTAAATTTCTTTGTATTTATTTTCTTTATTACTATGTCCAAATATATTGCTTTGTAATGATCATGTTGCCTAGAACAGGTAGTTCTTAAAGATGGGCACTTGACTTGAATATTTGTCAAGGAAGAAGGGTAGAGAAGAGAAGAATATTAAGAAATAATTATGGAGGGCAGAGAATCAATATCTTTAAAAGGGTTTTTCATGTTTTTAATCATCTTGTAGGGCGTTTTTTTATATTTTTGAGTTTCTTTAATCTGTTTACTCTGTCCCCCAAAATCCCAGATCGGCATTAGATGACATAGACAGGGCAAAATGAATGCCTGGAGTAGCAGTGCTACTATAAAATAGTGATGTTTCATGTAGCAAACCTGACTCTCGGTTTCCAAAGGTTTTTCTGTAACCCTCACTGTAAATTGTGCTGGGTTGCACCTCAGACAGAAACCGTGAACCCAAAGGCAATATTTACAAATTAAATTTTTAATCTGTTAGAGCGACAATTTCTGCTTTACTTAACCTTTTGTTTTTCCCTACATATTCTTATCTTTATTAAAGAGAGAAATCAGTTCTTTAAAGATTGATAAAAGCACAGCAGCATTTGTTTGTTTTTGCCATTCACACAGATAAGGAATGGGAAGTGAAGCCACCTCAGTGAACTGTCTGAGCTGTAGTTACGCAGTTGAGGTGGAAAAAACTGATTAATATTACAATACAAAGGAAAAACACCAAAAAGGCTATAAGAAGTTTGGTGACATTCAGAGTGATGTTGAGGTAGCACTGGGAATAGACATAATGAACTTGGAATTTTGAGGTGATACTAATGGGTGAAAGCAACATGTTTACGGGTGTTATGCTTGCAAAGGAGTTGGTTTTGCTCAATAACTGGGAAGGCTGCGAATGGTGCCGGTATTCTGGAAATCCTGAGGGGAACACACTTAAAGAGGACAATTGTTTCCTAAAAATCGCCTTGCGTCTGCAGTAGATAACTGGGTCCACCACAGAGATTCAGATTGTTCAGAGCATCTCATGATGGCTTTAATCTGTCTTGCTCATAGTCCCTCCCTTTGCTTTTAATATTGCTAAAAGTAGGAGTAGAAAAGGCAGGCAATAAAAATACTGTGGGCAGTGAAAGGTGGCATTCAACCTGTTAATACTAAAAGCCCGGGAGAAAACAGGTGGGAGATGTTTAGATTGGTCTTTAAATTGTATCTAATATGTTATAACAGAGCTAACTATGTCAGCGGTTTAAAAAGGTGTTGCACCTTAAATATAACATCAATTATTTATAGACACAGACTTTATTCACATCACTTTCAGGTGCATGAAAAGCCCAGGAAGATTAGAAAGAGAACTTGCAAATTAAAGCTATGGGGGGTTGAAAAGCAGTTGGACCTTAGTATCGTGCTCAGACATCACAGATGAATTATTTCACTATCATTCAATTCATATGCAGAGTGGTACAAAGATCAGCCCAAGTTTTTTAATGTACACCAATCAATCCAGCAAGCCTCAGCATTCTTGGAGACCCTGCATTGAACTACCAGAGACCAACAGGGAGTTGGGTGTGTTGTTATTTTATTTCTCTGTTGCTGGAGTTGTAAGATTAGTAAATTTTAATTATTGCAGATAGACTCAAATATTGAAAAAAAAATCCAGTTCACCGTGCCATTTAAAGCATGAAAGGGGGAGAGCTAACTCCTGTTTGCTTTGAAGTGCTTTAGGACAAGAGCTGCACCCAGCGTTATTGCGGAGTAGTTAATGTTCTGCAATCTCGTCCTGTTATGTTGTATTGATACCTCTAGGTCTCACTTCTTACAGGATGCGAGATGTCTTTTAAAAGTCACCACAGCAAACTCTGTCAGCAATTCCAGCATTATCATTTTGTGAATGTTACTACTGAATATGATTGTATTCAAGCAGGAAGTTGGTTTTGTGATCACTTCTCTGAAAGACACCAAATTCTCTGTGACTGACGTTGATGTTTTGCCAATGCTGTCAAAATTAAATGTATAACTAATAGCTAAGAGGAAAGCAACTTTATTCAGATGGATTTGGGTGTTTTTTGAATGGCTGGACTAGTAAGTGGAAAATACTGTTCAGTGTTTTATGTAGACAAATGTGAAATAATCAATGCGTAGGCAATGAAGCGAAGTAAAGAGTGTATATGCAACGGAACAGCTATGCAGCATAATGACAGGCAAAGGATTTAAAGGTTATTATAAACAAATCCATGAAGATATTAGCATGGCTATGTGCATGGCAAAAAAAGCCAGCATGAAATGTGGCTGCAGAAATGAGTGGAATACAAATGAAAACAAGAAATATTGATAAAGTATGAGGCTGTTCTATTGCTTTATTGTAAAGAATTCCGAGTTCCATTTTTAGAGTTGAGTGTGTGGTTATAAACCACTTTTGTATCTGAATGGTCATATTGGTATTTGGATTTCTAAAATGGGATTCTCATTTTTAAACTCGAGTACACAATATTTGCTCCTGTAAAATTTCTATTAACTATCTGTATTTTAGAGAGCTTCTGCAATGTACTCATCACAGTAATTTTATGTACAGAAGACCAATTACATATTTAGCTGGCTTCTTGAAAGTACATTTACATTAAGTGGACCCACACAACTGGAATAATTGTTTATGGAAGCAATGGTTGAACACAGTTACAGAAATGTGGGACTTCTTCCTAAAGCCTGCTGCAGTACTTTGGTATAGGCTCAACATACAGCCTGTGAATGGTTTTGATATCTTTTCTGGTTTAGTTCAGAATGTGGTACCTCAAACATCTAATTGTGGTCAAATGTTTATATCATGCATTCAGTAGTGACTGTGGGCAGCAGCTTTGCAAGCTTATGAAAATGTTGATTAATCCTTTAAGCCAAACTTTTGTTGCTATCAAATAAACCCTTGTATTTTCAGAGCAGGTTTTTTGGTTTATTAGACTGTAATAGGTAGTGGACATCTGTGATACATGTTAGAGTGCACAGAGTGAGTTTCTTACGATGTGATGAATGAGTGGGTTTTGTTTTTCTGGTTACCGTGATGTCCTCAGAAGCCTTTAATTTGCATGCAAGGTTCCTTCACTTTTTTCCTCTAATACAGCATCTTATGAAGAGAGAAAACAACTTTAGTAAACCTTGAATAACTTTAGTAAACCTTGCATAACTGTACACTACATCAGGCCAGATGTCCACACTAAATCTGAGTATGTCCTACAGGTTAGTTGAAGAACTGGATCATTTTAATAGCTGTAGGGATTTTTTCTCAGCAGATAAAATTTAAGATTTTATTAGCAGGCGGCCTGTTCCTTTACTTTCTGCATGTGCATATTTTGTCTTTGATGTAAAGGTCTTAAAAACACCGGTTTTATTTCCTTAAACTATTTTGTCTCATGACTAAAGTAAAAAAAATATCTCTTCCTGTGCAGCGTATGCTTAATTTTTCATGTACCCCATATGCAGTCTGCTCCATGCATTTAAGTGAAGTCTTTTTTACTTCATCCTCTGCTACAGATCATATCATACGATTTGCATAATTTTATAGTACTGCCTTCATAAGGGTTTTGCAGTGTCCTAGGATCAACATATCTGAACTGTTGCTGATTATGTCAAAATTAAAAATGCGTGTTGAATCCAGTAATCCAATTAATATTGTGGCCTTATTTTTGTCAAATTCCTGAAGTAACTCTAAGAATCAATTTCCTTGTAGTAAAAAATATTGCTAGTTAATCTAAAATCAGTTTAAGAAGCTGGTATAAGATGAGAATGTCTAAATAAATAGGTATGTCCTTCATCCCAATTTGTCAATGTAGTATGTATGTTGAGGAAACTGTATGACCAGACAAGACAGCTGGACTGTCCATTACAGTTTAGTATAGGGAAGAAATCCTGAATTTGAGCTTGAGGTCGCAATTTGAGACATGCAGGTTTTGAGCCATTTCCCCCTCCCTGCCATGATCCACTATGGCTCTTGGCGAATGGTTCCAGTGGTTAACTATGCGTCTGTTATATGTATGGCTTAGTTTTAATTAGAAATAGTCTTTGCTATATATACTTGCTAGAACCCACCTTCAGCAGTTTTCATAGACTCATAGAATCACCAGGTTGGAAAAGACCCACCGGAGCATCGAGTCCAACCATTCCTATCAAATACTAAACCTGTGTATGTGGCTATAGCCACTGAGTAAAACAGGCTTTAACCTTCCTTTTACAGTTTATGCTCCCAGGTCTTTTACAATAGCTTGTCTTTTAGCCATTCTTGTGCCTCTCCTTTGAAGATTCTTGTTTGATCATCTTTCTTAATGAGTTGCGGTTGGCACTGTGACTGGGCACGGTGACTAAGAACCAACACACCTATACCAAACATGATGAGCCAACCACTGAGCAATTTGCCCTGTCTTTGATCTTTATCAGACTTTGGGGTACACCTGGTTTACTTCTGTGACTAAATTAAACATGACTTTCAACCTTTCACGTGTACCTGCAAATGCTTATACTGACATTGCCCGTACACTGTGACTGTCCAGAAAAGCAGCCTCGCAGTCTCTCAAAAAGAAAGAAGATAATCAGATTCCAGGGAGCATTTGTGTGGTAGCTGCACAAGCAGATGGGAATAACCCTATAACACTTGAAGAAGTAGTTTTCTTTCATTTATTCCATTCAAAAGTGAGTTTAACTTATGATATTAAGAAGATATGTAACTAAAAATACATCTAACCTGAAATATACTTGTAACATAAAATATATTTTCTTTTCATTCTGGAAACTGTAGTTAGCTCTGATATTCAGAATCTCAAATGGTTTTTAGGCTTGCTTATCTGCTAAGCTCTGCATTAATGCATTTAATCTGGAAATCTACAGAAAACATGATCTTTTCAGGTATTATTGTCTTATAAACTAAAATTTAAGAAAGATTTCATGCTAGAATGATTTGTATGTTATTTCTAAATTTCTGCAGTTCTTGTGATACTAATTTGAAACTTTAATGTATATTTTATTAGCTCTGGAAGCCTTAAGTCATTATTACTTCTTGTGTCCTACCACCTAGAGTGAACATAGCAGTACAGGGGCAATCAAATCGTGTGAACGTTGCTCGTGAAGATTAATAGAAGTAAAAGACCAGATCTATGACCTCAGGCACGCCATGCAAATATTGATAGGGCTATATAGAAAGGGAAGTATTATTCAGTGACAATAGGAATGGCAAAGTCAAGATCTGTATTCAGGCAGATCTGTGAGGGAACAAGCAGCAGTTTCTGTGGCTAGATGGAGGAGGCTACAGTTTGGAATCATCTTGGGTTGATGCTAAGCCAACTTATTTTTTAATATATCCTTTCTTGGGGGCAGTTGGGCTTGTTTGCAGTGTTTGTTTGTTTGAGTTGGCTTTCTAGCATATGCCGCTTTAGAGCCAGGCAATAGTGTGTGTTGGAAATATGTGCTTTTTTGAGGCTGGCTTCAGAACAGGAGGAGATGGAATTTAGAAGCAGTATTAAGAAGCCAAGGTAAGAAGGGTCGTGGTGAAGTATAGGAAAATAAGTGTTGACATTTGAGCACGGTTTTGAAACAGCGAATGATAAACAGTATAGAAAACTATGGAAAAATATATACGTGGATCTCCCAAATGATGGTGTGCATGTTGTATTTAATGAGGAAGTTGATTAAGAGCTAGTGAAATGAAACTGGACAGAGTGAGAGCAATAGGTAAAACAGATAAGGTTCTGCTAGAATGGAAGCCTGTGCAGAGATCATCAAGACATGGAGAGCACGCTGCTCTCTCAAGCAAAAATACCCCCCCCCAATCTCTTTTTCATGACTATTACAAAGGATGAACAGCTAAGCAAGCCATGTTACTTCTCTGCAATGGAATTGTTCTAACTGGGTTGTGGGTAGGCTGGGTTAGATAGATGGAGGAGGATCCATAGAACAAACAATTGGAATTCTCATTTACTTTTGGGAATTTCAACCCAAAATACTTATGATGTTGATGATTTCTCTGTGTCACATTTATGGTCTGTTACTGATTAGGTCTATACAATACTAATATACCCAGTATATCATAAAGGAGGGCTGGAAGTGTCCACTTTTTTGTGGACAAGTGAAGGAAAGAGATCATTCTCTGGGATTGAAAACAAAAATTCATTTGCTGTAGTTTTTGTTAGAAACTATTTATTTTTTTCAGCATCTAAAACTGTGTTATCTATGTATGTTAAATATATGTTTGCTTTGTTAATTTTCACACAAGAAATACAGATCAAGAGCAGTAAATCACCCTGATATCTCTAGCTGTACACTGAAAGAACCTATGTCCTGGAAAGCCCAATGCAATCCGAGCTTTTGCACTGCCACACGCTGAGATAATTTATGTGTGTCTTTAAGATCACAATGATTTAGGAAATTAACATTTTTAAGTCCAATTAACACCAAGTGCTATCAAAACCTTTTGCAAATTGCAATATGCTATTGCAAAGAGTAAGGAAGAAACTCGGCATTTGGCTTCCTATTTTTAGCTATAACTCGGTGACAACAAAAGGTGGGCATTGTGCTTTATCTCTGAAAACATATGGGAATGGATAAGCACATGGGATTTAGGTGAACCCACACTGATTTGTAGTAATCACAGGCTTTTCTTTTAGCCTCTAATTGGTTCCCTCTCTTCCATTCTTCATCAGAGAAAGTATAGATTCAGGTATGATCCTGATTCTGCTCTCAATTAATTTCCAGTGTTCTTGAGGGTGATTTTCAACCAGATAGGGTGAATTGCATATCTGACAGGTTACTCTTTAGTTGACTTCCTTCCCACCTGAAAGACAGCCTTTTCATTAGTTTGTTCTGCTGGAGTGCTTTAAAAAGTGTCGTGATAATTTTAGATCAGTGGGGAACTAAAGTAATTCTGCATTAAAAATACTTCTTTTTTGTGTTGTCATGCCTATTTCGCTCTTTGGTTGTTTTTTTTTTTATTACGAACATACATAGCCATTCCTGAAAATCCCATGCAGAAGACCATTTTCAAAAATCCAAAACTGATTTAGGAACAGACTTGAAACTGTAACTTGGCCAGTCATAGGCCTTCCTTTAGCTAAGCTGAATAAATATTTTGGGCCAGGACTTGATGGCCTTGAGTATTGTACAATATCCTGGTGGTCCCAACACCAGAATGTTCATAGCTGCTTTGAAAAAGCAAATGGTACCACCCAAGGCAGAGATTCAAGGGCAGGTGACTGAATGCCAGTAAACAGAGAGACGGCCAAATAGCATAAGAAACAGTGATCTCTCAGGATAATCATCTCTTACCTAATCTGACTACTCCAAAGGAGAGAGTTGTGCAAGGGTGTTCTGTTTAAAAGGGCAAAATAGGAGAAGACAAAAATTATAACTCTAGAAATATAGGAAAGATGGGATGGGCACAAGGTGACTATCAGGGATGTAAAGTTCAGTATCAGCCTAAAAATACTTAGGAAATCTATTGTGCTGAATGACCAGTTGTGAAAGGGGCATCTATCAAGTCAAAAGGAGCTGTAATTTGATATCAGGAAGAGAAGGTAAGGAATGGAGCAAGTAACCCTATTTTCTGTTGGTTCTCTGCAGCAAAGGTGGAAAAAAAAGAAAATAGAAAAGGTGTGTCTTGCTGTTTTCAGTAAGGGCTGCAATAATTATCATAGATTTCAAATATCAGAATTTCAAGGAGGGTAAAAAAGGCGAGGAGGAAAAGGAAGAAAAGAAGAGACAGACCGGGACAACCTACAGTCCAGGACAACGTACTGTCCAGGTCTACCCTACCAGGGATTTTCTGATGATGATACAGACAGATTCCTGCCACTGTCCACTTTAGATCATAGTTTGTGATGGTGACAATGGTTATGTACTCAGACGAGGAGAAATCAAAAGAAGTATGAAAAATCCTCTAAGATGAAACTTTCAGAATGGACAGGTTTAAATAACCCACTGGTCCAGGCTCTTCTGAATCCATAGGACCTAACTTAGCTTACTTTTTAATCATCTTCCCACCTTTCACTTTTGATGTACCTTTATGCTAGTAAAAGCTAATACCTAGATAGCCATAATCTCTTGAATGACACCATTTAAAACACTGAATTTTCCACATCAGCCACAGTTCAAAATAATTTCCCATGTGTCAATCTCAAGAAGTTATTTTTAGAAGCTCCTTAGAGAATCAGGGGAGATTGTTTAAACATGCTATGGGATGCTTACCACAAATCAGTTTTCTCATTTTAGTAGGATGAGGCACTTTTCTCCCAACAGGGCAGAGGAGACTGTGTCTGAAAACACGGAGAGAATTTCTCTGCAACTTAGGATTCTACTGTGCAACAATTTGTAATGAGCGAGTACTTTTTGAGACCAATAGGATTATTCCCAAGATTGAAATTTGTTCATGTGAATAAGGGGTTGTGAAAGCAAATACAGTGTTGACAGTTTTGAATAGGCAAGGCATGGATAGTTGAGATGTTAGCCAATATGATTAGTTAGAACCTCTTTTCTTGCAAATGTCCCCTGACTATTCTGTCTACAGAGAAGCCACCAAACCAGCTCTTCATTCATGGAATCATAGAATGGTTTGGATTGGAAATGACCTTAAAGCCCATCCAGTTCCAACTCCCCTGCCATGGGCAGGGACACCTCCCACTGGATCAGGTTGCTTAAAGCCCCATCCAACCTGGCCTTGAACATCTCCAGGAATGGGGCAGCCACAGCTTCCCTGAGCAATCTGGGCCAAGGTCTCTCCACTCTCACTGTAAAAAAAATTCTTCTAAATATCTCATCTGAATCTCCCTCCTCTGTTTCAGCTTAAAAATCTTCCTCCTTGTCTTGTCCTTGCACTCCCTCTGATGATTCTTGGATCATCATCTCACTCTTTCTTGCTGTCATTTGTATTTCTATTTGAGGTTGTTGCCTCCTTGTGCTTTAAAGTTACCCTAGTATTCATGGAGTGAATGCAGTCCTGTTGTGGAACCTAAATGTTTCTGGTAATTATCTTTAACCTATAGAGAGAAGCGTTAGAATCCTGTTAATGAATATCTTAATTTCCTGTTCCTCTTCCTCTCCAAGGTTCTCAACTATCTTTTCTTTAGTATATCTTAAAAGAAGTACCACACAGTATATGATAGGGGTTGTATTGAGTCATATAGCATACAGTAGTGAACTGAAAGTGTGCAAAATGAGGACTTGTAAGAAGTGGTAAAGATTTCCCCCCCTTCCATGGCCCTTCTTTTCTTGTAGTTACCTCCTCTTTTCATTTCCCTGTGGTCTATTTCTTGCCTATTCTACATAAATCTGGAAGTGACACTACTCTCAAATGCCGCTAGTGTTTCCCACCTCCTTTTAAAACATATTCAAAAACAAGGGTGCCACTTAATGAAGCTTTCATGCTATATTTACTGATAACCATGTTCATTAAATAGATAATCAATTTCAATGTGTTACGTTTTCTATTCAGAGCTATTTAATAAGGCTTCAAAATAGGGAGGACATGTTATCCAAAAGAGTGGTTGCTAAGCATCTTGCAGAATCTGACCCCAGGAAATGTTAGGAACATGGGAAATGGGATTCTTTGAATATTCAGCATTTATTTCTGCCTTTCTCTCTGCATCCTAAGACTTATCTTAACTCCAGTCTGTATGTGCCTTTCAAGTCAAAATAAGCAACCCAGACTATTCAGTATTCTTAGAGGTATCTCGTAGTTTTGAGTGCAAATGCTCTGATTAGATTTTCTGATTTTATTTTCTTCAAATTTTATTCCTGTGGTCTACTCCTCAATATTTAACTCTATGCATAAAATAAACAACGTGATCTTAAAGGTCCTTTCCAACCTAAACCATTCTGTGATTCTGTATTTCAAAGCTCACAGCTGTCTGAAAAAGCCATGTTACAATTATTCTTTTAAAAGAAAAGGCAGTAGATGCTTAGTCGTACTCTTGCAGTAGTTATGGTAATGATCCATTTAAACTTATGTCATTAAGTATTTCAAATTTGTTTGTTGGAACTGCGTCAAGGTCATGCTGTTAGGAGCCAAAAGCAAAGCCCATGAGAATAAAAAAAGTCAAAGATCGTTTTGGTGTGTGCCAGATAACTGGGTGTGTTATAAATGGCAATGAGCTTATATCCAAATCACACAGTCCAAAGGCAAGGCAAACACGTGCTGGGAGCTCAGGGGAATTCAATGTCACCATCTAGGACATGATAGAGTAACTTGCTGCACTCAAGCATATTAAGTAAACAACTGCATTATGTCTTTTCTCACTTTGCCTTTCAATTCAACTTAGACTTCCAATATACATGTGGGAAATCTGGTTCACTTCTCCTGAATAGTCCCTGGAATGCTTAGAAATCAGACCCAGCAGAAACTGGAGTTCTGAGTGTGCCCAAGTGCTCAGGATCATTCCCTGGCGTGACCAAGAATCTGCTTTTCCTGATGTTCAAGGTCTACATCAAGTTGTAAGGATGATAAGGAAGTGTTACGCCCTTGCCACGACATCACTGGGTAGCAGAAAAAGGACACAGTTGAACTGCAGGTTGGGGCAGAGTCTTGCCTACATCCCTAAGTTGCTTGGAATGAAGAAGTTCCTCACTACCATTTTATGGTAAATAACAATAAGGAGGCATTAACTCTTAGATCGGCACATCCTAAAATCTGCTCTTTGCAATGAGCAAAAATGGTGGGGAGACAGGGAATGTGGAGGCACTGCCAACCCTTGTGGTATCTGGTATTAACCAGTATTCCATCCACAGGCACTGAATGGAAGTCACAGGGAGTCTGAAAGCCTTGGTTAAATTACAGCCATCTGGCTTCCATGTGGTCAAGCCCCAATTCCTGTGGAATTCTCCCTAGCTGAAGTTCCTGGGCCTAAAATAACATTCTTTATCTTCCCCATCCTGTACAAAACTCATTTTGCTGCAGACCACCCCCTCAGCTGGCCCCAGAGCGATTGATGGAATGATCTGCCAGAAACCCCCCTCCTGGCTTCTTTGCACAGCATGTTCTTCTAAAAGGGTGTAGAAATAGTGAATAAAAGTCAGGCTGCAGTAGGTAATTCAGCCCTGTGCAGTGTGGGAACTGAAAACAACCTAATTGAGGAATGTAAAATCATCTGAGGTAATGTCTCTTGTTATTAGAATAAAAGTGTGCTGATAAAATTGCTCTTCATAAAGAAGAACAATATTAACGATTTTAAACACTTCTACATTCAGTTTAAACTTAAGCGAGCCCTTTATTGCTCTCATGCAAGTGTAAGGCAAGGAGCTCACTCACTTTCAATAAACTCAGTGGTTTATAAAAAAGAGAGACTTTAGTCATAGATCTTTCATTATCATTCCTACAGTAAAAACACAGCAGTAAACAAAGTGAGTTTTTTGTTTACTTCTTTTTATTTAGAACAACATATCTCGATTAAAAATAGCTTTAGAACCATCACCTCCTCCTTCTGAAAACCTCATACTCTCTATTATAAAAATACAGTGGAAAGGAGCCTGTTGTGTGTTAGAGAATTAGTGCATATGGCAAAATACAACTGCTTCCCGAGAAGCCTGTAGCATTTTGTCAACCTGAACTGAGCCTGAGCAGGCTAAGCCTGGATATTTACTAGTTCTGTCTCCCTTTAAGCATTTGCTTATAGAAGCAGCTCTGGTCTACATCAAAGGGCAGGAACTTCAGTATGTGATAATAAATAAATAAATCAGCCCTAATGAACGCTGATGGTGACTGGCTGGCGTCTACTTCTCTTACTTCAAATTAGTTTATGCAAAGCTGTGGCTGTGGAGCTGATCAATAGCTGTTCTGGTGACAGTACTCAGGAGCAGAAAAGGCTGGATCAACCTAACTTTTTGTTTCCCACTAGGTTTAGAAGCCCAATATTTAGTTTTCTTTTCTTTTCCCCATTTGTCTCCTAAGCTGCCTATTTTTGTCCGATGGTATCAATGTTTTATTTTTATGGAGAACCATTTTTCCCATTTCTTGGAAAAGTCATATGTGATGATGGTTATCTTTACAGCAAAAACGCGGAGTGGTGGTAATGCTGGTGATTTGTTGTTGAGTTTTTGGGGTTTTTTTCCTCAAAGAGAATATTTTTTTAATTTCGGTTACAATTTTTTTCTCAGAGTAATCCAAAGCTGTGTCCATCTGGTATTTTGTGGGTTTGATGGATGATTCCTGAGGAAAAAAACCCATCGTGCCACCAAATTATAGAATCATAGAATTGTTCGTGTTGGAAGGGACCTCAAAGCCCATCCAGTTCCAACCCCTCTGCCGTGGGCAGGGACACCTCCCACTGGATCAGGGGCTCCAAGCCCCATCCAACCTGGCCTTGAACCCCTCCAGGGATGGAGCAGCCACCACTGCTCTGGGCAACCTGGGCCAGGGCCTCCCCACCCTCATTGTGAAATTATTTTGTAGGTGTTCCTGGTAGACAATACATATCCAACAACCAAAGAACATAAGCTGCTGCTTTGTCCATGGCACTCTAGAAATCAGATTGGCATGGGATCATGGCTCTGTGCTAGGTCAATAATAAAATCTTGTCCCTGTGGATATCAATTAAAGGACTTATATTAGCTTAAAATGAGCCGTGATTTCACCTTCTGTTGTTAAGTTCTGGTTACCTTGATCTTTTTGCCACTAAACCTGGGAAAAAAATAGCATCTTCTCCAACAGCTATAGAGTAAATTTTGGTGAATATTTATTATGTGCACTAATGGGTTTTGTCACTAGGAGTAATAAAAATACTTAGTTTTTCTAAAATTGTGCAGTCTTAAAAGTACTGAAGAACACTGTTTCTGGTAATTTCACTGCTGTGAACCTCAGTTTAAAACTAGGAGAGCTGAAAAGCAAATTTTAGTAAATAACTTACCAGAAAATTGGTGGTGAGTGTGGAATTAGTTTCTCCTGTCCAGGTCATGAATACAGTGTTTGTTCCAGTAGAATCCAGCCCCTGTGTCTCTTTCTTGGCCAGAAGAGACAATAAACTGGCCTCTGGTATCCTCCACAGCACTCTGGGAAGAAAAATAAAGATAAAAACCCCACTTTAAATAAATGCCTCTAGCTCCTTATTACTTATATCAGTTTTCTAACAAAAAGATCTACAGTTTCAACTTTAAAACAAATCATAATAAACAAAATCTAACATTATGTCAGTTCATAGTGTTCCACACAACGTGTCATGCAGGCAGAAAGATTGGTTGCTCTGATATTTAGGTGTTTGTAAGGTCTTTAATCAAGACATTCTTCCAACTCATAATTCAACATCACAGAGCAAAATACAGCAGGTAATTGAAACTGATTGATAAAATACGGATTTCCTTCCCTTATAAGACAGTTAAGCTCACTTAAGGGGAAAAAACCCCAGAATATTAGTAATTCAAATGAAAAATATGCTGACATATTTCTTCCAGGAAAAAATAAATGAAGATAAAAGCTGCAGGAAAGAGTAGGTGACAATAATTAGTTTGTTTTTTTTTAAATTAGGAGGTCTCTTGGGCCAGATGTTAGTTGTCAGGGAGTGATGCCCCCTCCTGAGACATGTAATGAAACCGAGATAGCCAGGGGCCTTGGTAAAAAACAGCTCTCTGTTAGGAGATGTCTTTTCATTACAATGCTTTTGCCTTTCGCCTGGAGCATCTTGTGACTGGGGCTGGAAGGAAAAAGGGAGAGAAAGGGAGCATGCAGGGCCTGATAGAAGAGATGTAGGCAGAATTTGTATTCAATCATAGTCTGGTCAGCAGGGCATGGACGCTTCTAATTAGCATAAGGAGGAAGGCAAGGAACCTGTCTGTGCCACCAGAGACAGAGCAGGCGGGCACGATCTCAGGGCTGTCCGGAAGAGCTGCCACCGATGTCTGCAGCTCATTGCGATGCAGGTGACAGGATTTAGAGAGAGATATCAGCAGAATTATCCTTATTTTCTCTGCCATTCACTGTCTGCTCTTATTAAGCAAACAAAGAGTCCCTGGCTCTTTCTGTGTTTCCGAGCACCGAGTGTTCCAGCTGGAGATTGCTCTCCTGGGCCGGTTGCTGTCAGCCTGGCCCCTCTGGGCAGAGCTTCCCAGCTGCAAGGCTGCTGCGACAGGACCACTCTGCGTGCTGCTCAGAGGGAGCGGGGAAGGTTTATTTGAGCATCCAAGTTGGCTGGTTCTTCTTTCCTGTGCCCATGCTTGGTGGCCCTGGGGAAGCTGGCCGACTCCTACCAGTGGGATGCACCAGGCAGGGGGAGCAGTGGGCTTGGGAGCCCATCTGCAGCCCAGCTGTCCTCTCCAGCAGTATTTTATTTGACACACATTATGTTCTATGTGTTTTGGATCAACGTTCGACATTAATCTAGGTCAATGAGTACAAACAGTACCACAAAATTTGCTTCAAAGGTGACAGCTTAGTTCATGCTTTGCTACTCAGCTCCTACACTACACACAAGCATAACCAAAATAGCCTAGATAAAGCCATTTGAATTGCAGTAGATCAAAGCTTTAATTTTTGTCACCAGCAACATTTAGACCATTTACATTTCCGTTTTATTCACATCTCTGCATTTTATTTCTGCAATAGAATAAGGACAAGTATTAACCTGATTTCATATGAGGAATAATACATTTCCCAGCATTTGCATGTAGTTGTGCTAACCTGTTAAAAATATTTTTATGCCTCGTGAGCCTCAAACATAGAGAAATATGATGGATATAGAAGTTTTGCAAAAGTTCTGTCATTCAAAATTATTTTCCCAGACTTAAGTATTTCAGAGCCAATTAACTTTGAAACAACATTTGCATTTACTTTGTCTCAGTGGGGTGAAAGCCTGACTTGGTTTTGATTTATTCTTGTTTATAGAATGATTGAAAAATAAATCTTTTTAAAAAGGACTCATTTATAGGGCTCACATGCTGCATATTTTAGTGTCTTCTCTAGAAGGTGTGCCAGCAGCATTCTGCGTTTTAACAGCTTCTAACTGGTTTGATAAAGCGCAGTTTACATTAGCGGCTTCCCAGCATGAACACTGTATTTTGTCAGATGATGCAGCTGCTTACTTTTAATCAAATGACAATTTAAAAGACATAAAGACGTACCTCCATCTCATTCCCTGGTTAGAATTTCAGCCCACAGGAGTAAAAGAAGGAATGTTACATCAGATTATGGCACTTGTAATCTCTCAACTGGCTTCTGGTGGTGTTATGAGATCCTTTTCATAAACCCACCTGCTGTCCAAAGTCACGGGTTTTTTCCATTAATTACGAAAGATTACTTCAAATTTACCTAACGGTCTTCTGGGACTCCATCCTTGCTGCACTCAGAGTAGAACACGCCTAGTGCTTTTCGGGTTTAATCCCCAGGTCTGCAGATTTCAAAGAATCGGGGAAATTAATCAACTATTGTTATTCTTATTTAGATGAAGTAACACTTAAATGCTAGAAGTTGGAGTGTACCTTCTGGACATATTTAATGTGTAGTCAGACCTCGCCCCGGCTTTCAGTTCAGTATGAGTATTTCACAATGTTGATAACTGCTTTAATCTCTCAGACATGTTGCTAGTTGAATAAACTAAACCCGGTGCTGTCGTTTTGTGGAGGTGAGCCTATGGGCATGTGGGGTTTTTACTTAAAATGAAGTTTATTTAGAGAATTTTTATGGAGATAGTGTTAAAGGCTGAGTAGTGTTTTAGGAAGTGCATACATGATTGAAGAGCCTATATGTCATTCTAAAAATCGACTTTGACACTCCTAGGACTCCTTGAAAACGCAGACAATTTTGAAAGCATTTATATATATAGAGAGAGAGAGAAAAGGGTGTGTATGTGTGTATATATATATACACACATGCATTGTATGTAGAAAACAAAAAGTTGTCAAGTGAGATGCACTCATTAGAACAGATTGAAAAGCACAATGACAAGCAGGACCAGATATTTTAAGCCTTACCACATTTTTAGCACAGTATGTCACACGGGTTTAAGCAGGTGGTATGGACACAAGCTTAGTTTTCATCTTCTAACAGTATGAGTATTACCCTGATTTAGCGGACCAGATCCATTGCCCCCGTGTCAGCACTGCAGGAAAACATTGCTAAAGGCAGTGGTGCCATAACATTTATCTTACTGTTTAATTTACTTTTGGGAATGAAGAGTTTCTTCAGACATTCCACAGTTTTTGGTGGTACTACTGGTAGTGTCTGCAGCCTTTCATCTGCTTGGGAACAGAGATAAGATGGGTACACTCCTTCAGATAAATGAACTGTCTTGGTTTTGCCTTTCTCAACAGGAAATGTGTTAATTCCCCTGAAGACTGTAGTAAGAGAAAACATGCAGCTAATGGGAGCTGCGTGACTATTCCCTTATGCAGCATGGGGACTTTCTTGATTAGCTTTTCTGTTGCTTACTTTATTAATATATAAAAGACAATTAGAGTTTTTGCATTTCTTGTACAGGAATGTCTCGGTCACTGTCTAACTGTTCTGTAAAATATCTTTTTTCTCTTCTCTCCCACCCCCCTTCCATGTTTATAGCCAGACAAAAATCCTGTCTCATTATTCTGCTGCAATTTGACTTCATGCCCACACCACATCCGTCTCTTGTAGTGCTCAGTTTGCAGGCTGAACTCAGCCTTCTTTCTCATTTTGACTTCCGTTTTCCTCCTTTTATTTGCTCATTCTCAAAATGTGTCAGAGCAGAAGACAGATCGGAAGCTCTGGTTTGCAGTTAAAAGAAAAAGCACACGGTAAAGCGCATGTTTATTCCTGCTTGTTTTGTTTTGTTGTTCTGTATTTTGTGAAAGTGCACCCAGCCTGATGAAACTTTTCCACTCTTTTCGGGAGTTCAGGATTTTCAGCAGATTCTTCTCCTTTGCCTGTGCCTATTCAGTGAATTGCAATTTTTTTTTTTTTTTTCTGGTTTAGTCCAAACCAGACTCTTTGGCTGAAATATCCCACCCCACCCACGCAGACAGCAGTAGCCTCTGCGCATTCTTGAATGGCTTTCATGTGTACTCCACCTATTCAGTCCTGATCCTAGCTTTGTATACACATTATATTAAAAGGAGGAACAATGTTTATATTTGAAAGCGCGGGATCAGCCTTTTCTAAAATCTTCAGCTATCAAAGGACCTTGAGTTATGGTGCATTTAGATGCCATGCTGTAAATAAGCTACTGGTACAAGTTGTTTTCCATCATACAGCTGAAAGCGAGGTGGGTCTTTCAAAAGTGCCTAGATTCCTCGTTCTCATTTTCTTCTGGTGGGAATTAAGTCCTTTAAAAACCTGTCCCTCTGAGTGCTGGTTCCTCCTTTCCTGTTTCACATTGTTGTTTTTGGTAGGAGTTCACTGACAACTGATCTAGGCTTCGTTGTGCTATTTCTCATGACGAATTCTCTGGGCTTCTGCTCGTACTGGAAATGATAAAAGATTTGTTGGATAAGGGAGAGGGACTGTCTATGTGAAAGCAGGAGTGAAATAAGGCAAAGAGAGAGAACAGCTTGCTGAGACCACCAGTAGCTAAGCAGACCTCATATAGCCTCTGCCTGAAAACCTGCTGTGGGGGGAGTACTGTGTGTCTCAGTCCTTTCTCCTTGCCTTCCTCACTGTTCCTCTCAAATACCTGCTGCAAGGAACCTCTCTCTGGATGCCTCTTTACTCCTTATCTGTTTAGTGTCTCTGTGAAAGTGAGTGACTCATTATGCCTCTGTCCAGACCCAGGTAGGAATGTTGCTGCCTCAGTGAAGGTAAAAAATTCCTAGCACCCTTTGAAAATGCAGAGTGGGCCCACAGATGATACTGGATAGACTGTTCTGTAGTTTTTGGAATTCTATTGCTCAATCTCCAGTTGATAGACACGTTATGAAAATGGCTAGGAGTCGTCATGGCCTTTTGCAGATGTGGTCACGGTAAAATACAGCTTAAAGGAGCTGTAGGCTGTGCCACATGAAGTGGATTGGCCTAAGTGTAAACTGTAAAGGTCTTAAGAGTCTTAAAACTGGTTTGGTGATGTTCTTCCAAGCAGCTCAGTTCGATGGGCACATCTCCCTGGTGCTTCCCTCAAAATCAGCTTTTGGTGAAATACTGCAACCTCAGCCTTGGCACAGGCTTTGCAGGCTATTTCAGGGGCTGCTTTCAGGTCAGATATTGAGATAGATATCGTCTTTCTCCTTTCTGATTGAATCGGGCCTCAGAGTGAGGGTGTAATAAAGGGAGAAAGGCTTGGGGCCACCTTGTCCAGTGTGTGCATGCTAGCACAGATCAAAGTGCAGGCTCAGGCCAGATTGTTTGTGTTTGACAGCTTTTTGAAGGCTATGCTTGAAAAGCATTTATACAGGCTACTATTTTGGTGCCTTTATATCACAGTTCTTATGTTCCTTTGCCAGAAATATAAAAATGTTAACTAATTTTATTTTTTTTAACTTTTTAAAGGAAATTTTTGTTCTATAGATCTAGTGAGAGATCCATTATTCCACATGGATCTTATCTCCAGATGCAGTCCCCAATTCAGGAAACATACATCCCAGTGCGCAGTATATTTTTTAAAGAGAAATACCTTATTAAGTTGTTTCCTGAAGAGGGATGGAGTTAGGAATGTTTATAATTGCTTTTCTGAACCAGTGCCATAGATCTTGGCGGGGGTACCACATTCCATAGTAAACCCTCTGATTCTTCAGCTTCTCCCCCATCCTGCCTCATCAACTTCTCCTGTTAGGTTTTTCCAACACAGGACTTGGGGGGGAACAGGAAGAGATAGAAAGCTATTTTTTTCATCTGCTGATTTTTAGGGACTGAAGGTCCTTCACTCTTTGCAGCTCTTATTTTAGTGGTGACTCAAGAGCACCACAGGTGGAAAATTGCAGCAAAGAATAAAATATGTATCCGATACTGAAAATGCTGCCCCATCTCCTTTCTTTATTGTGTGTTGTGATGACTATCTTGATTGTTTCTAGGTTACAGAAGTCTGAAGCTTGATTTTTCCCCAGGAATCAAGCCATGTTCAGTGAAGTGGAGGGGGAGGATGTGACTACAGCCTGATGTGCAAAGAAGCAGAACTCAGTTGAAAAATCACTCTGATGTGCTTGGCCTTGGCAAAGTGGGCACCAAGTTAAGAACTGGCCCACAATAACAGTTCTCTCCTGGCATTTCAAAGTTAGCAGTAGGGTGATCTTTTATGCAATAGGAAAGTATTTTGTGCAGTGCAATATTAAACAAAAATCTCCCGAACTTTTCTCCTAAGTAACTTGCCAAGAATTCAAAGATGATTAAAGCAACAAGTCAGACTGTAAATTTCTTGTTTCACTGAGCAGTCCCACTGGAAATGCCCCTAGAGATGGTCTTTGATGCTATGAAGTATTCTCTTGCTGTTGGAATAACGTGTAACTAGTGGAGCAAAGCAATGCAGACTCCAGGTCAGCACATGCACGTGTTCTGGAGTGGTACGAAGAAGGTTGAAATGAAGATTTGTTTTTTTATTCTGTCTTCTCTTTAGTCCTGTGATTCAGATTGTCATTCCCTCTTGTGGTAGAATGAGACTAGGAGGTGCTTCAATAATGTGAAACATGACTAATTATCATGTGAGATCCCGTGATCAGTGAAGTGCAGAGAAACACTGTAGATTTAAGGGGAGAGTTTCCTCTTTAGTTTGTGCTTGCACTGTTGTTAAAATAATGTTTGCTTTCAGATTGGGATGATCAGTGTTTATTTAGCACAGAAGTTATAATTGTAGGAATGTCGGTGTCCGTGTCCCGAGTTTGTCCCCCTATGTTGGTAAGAAGCTACAGTCGTTCCTTTTGAAATTGTCATGCTGTTTTCATGTGTCAAATGCCTTTCTCAAATTGTGGGTAGCAGGGAGGACACGGAGAAGTGGGGCATTCAAGTTTGCAGCTGGTCGAATGCCAGGATGTGCCGCATGATTATACCATCAGATATGAAGACAGAGATATTCTTACTTTTTTGGTGTCCTAAGTTGTACAGCAGTAGTAAGAAAAGGTTTACATCTCCAAGATAACCATTAAAACCCAGAGCATAATGGGCAGATCAGATGCCCCTGCTCCTCTGTAGGCTGCAGGTAGCTCATGCAGCTCGCTGGGCTGCAAGCTTTCCCATGCAGCCTAGTTCTTTCTGACTGTGATATGATGCGCTTTCTGTGTTCAGAAGTAGGTGAGGCAGCTGATGTTTGACAGTGTAGATTATGTCTGGGTACTACACTTGTTAAAGCGGAGGACCTTACAGGAGGCTTTCCTAATGGAGTTAAGTATACAGAGATCAGGCTTGTTTCATATCTCTTGTACCACTTGAAACAAATGAAAGCGAAGCAAAAGGAGCAGAGAAGCAACGTGCATTTCAGAACAGGCTTTTCTTACAACTTGTGATGAACATCAGTGGAGGTTTGATTTAAGAAGGATGAAATGCACAGCAAAGGATCAGGGTGATAGGAGCAAAATGTTCTGCATCTGTTCATTGTTTCACTAGCCGTAAATCTTGCAAACTCAAATCTTCACCAGATTATAATGAATATAACTTCAGTGGGCAAGTGTCTTTCAAAAAGGAGGGGAAATGAGTATGTGACAATGGGAAAGAATTGCTGAAGGGGTATTGCCCATCAGTTGGGCCGCACTAGATATAATCTGCAATATTTATTTCCGAAGTATAAAGATTATTGCAGTGAAAATCGTTTTCCAGTTTGACAATTTCATTTTAGTATTACTTGATCTACTTTTTAGACACTTGGGAAATCACTGTAACATTTTACCTCTCCCCATGCCAAAATGTGAGCTTTTAGATGACTAATTTGCTCTGCATGCTTTCGAAGATGGTGACACTTAGTATTTATTTAGAGTAGAATTTCTGCATCACCCTGTGGCCAAATCCTCTTTAATGCAAGTACTGGGATAATGCAAAACAAATATCTAGGGGAGGTTCTCTGTAATCATCCGCAATCTTTTTTCTATGTTTTCACACTGGAGATCTTATTGTACCACAGGAATATCTGTGATTCCATTTTAAAAGAAATAGAAAAGCTAATATATAAAACTCATTTTCCAAAAATCAATATTCAGAAAGGCTGCGACAGTGCTTATGACATGACAGATTTTCACCTAAGTAGTATCAAATGTGTTCTACTCTAGGGCAAAGTCATATCTGTAAAGACTTGCACCAAAAGCACAAATCTGAAAACCCTGCACGTGGAAAATTCTTTCTGTAGTGTTCTCCAGGCTCATGACCTGGTAAGTGATTAATTAAAGTCTCTAGAGCACATTAAAGGAAATACAGTTTTGCAGGTGTGCCTTGAAGGACTGTATGAACATATTTTTTATGGGATTCCTGGTTTGGGGGTTTTCTTTGGGGGGAAGGGGTGGTCTCTAGAGTCTCTGTGGTTTACGTAGCATAATTTGCAGCATGTAAGGAAGCAGCAAGACCTTGAAAGCTGAAGATTACAATCAAATTATGAAGAAGTGCATTTCTGGAGTTGTGATATTTAGGAACATTCTAGTGCAAAAGCCTGCTTAAGATTCTACTGCAGTGATGTGAATGAAGGGTCAAACAGATTTAGTCTGAGGCTGATGCTTTCAAGCTCAATAGATATGTTGGTTGGAGACCTTACGATTATTGTTAAGCCCCGAAATGCAGCTTTTTAAAAGTTTTACATCTAAGGTGACACCTCAGTATTGATTAGAGCTGATCGACCAACGCTGTGATGGACTTAGAGGAAAATGTAAATAAATAAAGAAAATACATTGCTGTTTCACTCACCAGTGGGAGTGCTTGTGTCACTAGGCAGTCATTTAAGTAACTTGCTGGACTTGGAATGTGAACCAGAATGTAAAAGTGATGTGAGACTGCTTGCTGATCACATGTCTAGCGATACGTAGAAGCAAATTGAAGGATAATACAGTAGTAGTTAACAGTCTTGAGCCCAATATTTTTTCCCTTGAGGAGGAAATTGCCACAGACCTGCTCTGTAGAGAAATTTTAAAAAGGGTTTTTGTGAACAGGGAGCTGTGTTACAATGAACTAAATAAAAGCTGTGTTTGTGCTGCTTTCAGGTAGCACAACTGTACCTGATTAAGTGCATTGGATGTACAGGTGGTTTGGCAGATACTTGCACTGATGGCCACTGAAGGAAAGATGGGGAAGTTAACAGCTGCATTGTGGGGCAGTTAGAGGGCTTGAAAGCACAGGTAATTGCAGATGCTTGAATCTTTGTCTTTACCAAGAGACTAGATTTTGCTTTACTACAATTGACTCTTGGCTGGAATGACTTAATTTGAAGTTTAATAGAACTCTTAATTCTTTCTGAAGACGTGGAAAGTTAAATGCTTGAAATAGTATGTGCGCTATTAATTTGGCCTCGTTAAGGATTGAGATCTACAATTTCAAACAAAATAGAGTTGTTTGACTTCAGTTTGCAGTTTATTCATTTAAAAACAATAATGAAAAAATATTTAGTCATTCGTTTGAATTTGTTCATTGGGAACCGAGTGATAAACTATTTCTGCTAGGCTTCAATAGAGAAAGGAGAAAGTGCAGGTTACTGGGATCAAGAACCTTGTAGTAGTGTCTACAAACCAGAACCCAATTTAAAACTCAGTTTTGGAAAAGCATAGATACATATGAAGCCATATCTCTTTCCCCTAAGTAAGTGCCAGTGTCAGTTGTCAGTGTCAGCCTCTGTCCTTCTGGCTTATATCAGCTTGGGAGAAACCGCATTAGTGATCTCTGTGTTTACAGAAGATCTTCCCTCTTGTTGCTATTGGACATCTTTTCCAAACATTTCAAAGCTTCGTCTCAAGTCCTCACAGAGCCTGTATTGTCCCAGGCTTAGCTGTCCCCTGCCTTTTTCTCCGGAAACCTCTTATAGAATCATTAAGGTTGGAAAAGGCCTCTTAGATCATCCAGTCCGACTGTCATCCCAAGACCACTGTGCTTGCTAATTCATGTCACAAAGAGTTCTTTCACTGGAACAATTTTCTTTGAAACAACTTTTCTCAGTTATCAGTGAACTCCCACTTTTACCCTGACCTTGTTTATTTCTTTTCTGGCAGGTGATGTTTATTTCTTTTTGGTTTCTGAATTAATTTGTAAAATTAGAGCAGGGTAATACTGTTCAGTAGCCAGTACCACTTGTACTGTAACTGCCCTACTCACCACTGTGTTTTTCCCTGTTTCTAGCTCTGAAGTTAGTAAGATTAGGTTTGTTTTTTTAATTAAAATCAAGCCTCATATAAAAGCTCATTCATATGCATAAGTGTTTCACAATCAAATCGTTAGTGTTACTGCTTAACAAATAAGGGGGAAAAATTAGATTATAAGGTTTGCTTTTAGGTGCTTACATAAGGATTGCGCCTGACAATCTAGTGAGGTGAAATGCTGGGCTCATTTACTGGTTTTGTACTTCTGCTTGCTTTTAAAGTTTAGGCTGTCATGAGCTTGTTGGATAATAAAGGCAAGTTAGTAATAAAATCGCAGAGGGAAAAATCAAAACACCATGGAAACTCTGTGTTCAAAGGTCTCTGGAAACCAATCAAGCATCCTACACTTAGAGTACAATATATTTTGTTGCTGTGCCCATAACCTTTGTATCTGGCTAGTGAGGAACTGGACAAAAGCCCTAGCATCTTAAGGAAAGCAGTATCACAGCTAGTTAGGGACCCCAACTCTCGTTTCACTGTGCATTCAGTTGACAGAAGGATAGTGATGATGAGAACAGGAAGGGTTCATCCCATGGATCAAAGGACTTTTGCCAGTCTCTGCTCTGAACTCTGAGACCTTACATAACAACATTCAGTTTCCTTTTCATTAAATTGTTTTTACTACTTCTATTAGGATCTAGGGAACATAGGAAGGGTAATTTAGTTTTACATTATGTGGCCTATTTGGAATGCAAACATTATAGGAAGCTACACTTCTTCAAAAGCAGATCTCCCTCTGCACAGCGCTGCCTCGGAAAGCTGCTCTGTTCCCTTCTGTACCAATTTGAACTTGATCACAAACAGCAGCAGATCTCTGCTGTATGTAAAAAAAACTTATTAAATCATCTCACAGACCCGTTATGAGGAAATCTCATTGTGGTTTTTACCATTGCGCGTAAGTGGATGGTTAGCAGAGCCGGTGCATACAGTGCTGTGCACGGCTGAAATGGCATCGAATACTGTTACATTGCTGGCATTCAGTCTTCATTCCTCACATTATGGTTTCTGACAAAAAAAAGTATCATGATACTGGTTTCTGCTTCAGCAGAATCTAGTTCTCTAATCCCTCTGGTAACTAAGGTTGTGCCAGGGCAGGTTCAGATTAGATATTAGGAAATACTTCTTCACCAAAAATGTTCTTTGGTGCTGGCAGAGGCTGCCCAGGGATGTGATTGAGTCTCCACCCCTGGAGGTGTTTAAAAGACGGGTAGACGAGGCGCTCAGGGATACGAGTTAGTGGTGGACGGTGTGATTGGACTCAAACGCATTTTCTAACCAAATGATTCTACATTTCTGTGAACTGCAGTGCAGCAGAGGTTTTACTACTGTATTTCAACGTTTTTCCTCTGGAAGCAATCCACTGTCTTTTCCCTCAGCTATAGTGGGTGCTCTAGGGTGTTTCACAGAATCACAGAATCACAGAATCACCAGGTTGGAAGAGATCCACTGGATCGTCGAGTCCAAACATTCCCACCAATCCCTAAATCATGCTCCTAAGCACCTCATCCACCCTAATCTTAAACACCTCCAGGGACGGTGAATCAACCACCTCCCTTGGCAGACCGTTCCAATGCCTAACCACCCTCTCCGTGAAGAACTTTTTCCTAATCTCAAGCCTAAATCTCCCCTGGCGGAGCTTGAGGCCATTCCCTCTCGTCCTGTCCCCTGTCACTTGGGAGAAGAGCCCAGCTCCCTCCTCTCCACAACCTCCTTTCAGGTAGTTGTAGAGAGCAATAAGGTCTCCCCTCAGCCTCCTCTTCTCCAGGCTAAACATCCCCAGCTCTCTCAGCCGCTCCTCATAAGGCCTGTTCTCCAGCCCCTTCACCAGCTTGGTTGCTCTTCTCTGGACTCGCTCCAGAGCCTCAACATCCTTCTTGTGGTGAGGGGCCCAGAACTGAACACAGGACTCGAGGTGCGGTCTCACCAGTGCTGAGTACAGAGGGAGAAGAACCTCCCTGGCCCTGCTGGCCACGCCATTTCTGATCCAAGCCAAGATGCCATTGGCCTTCTTGGCCACCTGGGCCACTGCTGGCTCATGTTCAGTCGCTGTCAACCAACACCCCCAGGTCCTTCTCCTCCTGGCAGCTTTCCAGCCAGGTTTCTTCTTTTCTGTCAGGTTTTAACAGTTTGTGGAAAATTCACCTTTATATCTTCTGTAGAAAATTACTGTGCATAAAGAGGATTACCTTTGGACCTAGTTCTGACTGTCAAACCAGAAGGCAAGTTATGCTATCCCCTTGCAAAGGGAAGGTAGTTTTTTTTGTGGAATGGGAATTATTTTGCCCTTCATTCTCGAAAACTGAGGAAACGTTATGCTCCTGTTTTTCTTATAGGTGTGTGTTCTTAGTGAAGTGATGGGCCTCAAATCAGAATATGGCAGAACTGTTTCAATCTCAGCTGGGAGTCTGGTTGATTTTTATTGAACATCTCCTACCTACAGTACCCCTGGAAACTGGACAGGACTCCTACTCCCACTTCATAGCTATGTTTTTTAAACACAACTTTAGCAAACGCCATAGCCAAATCCAGTGATGATGCCTGTAGACAAAGGATGGAGTGGAGGTCTGGTCTCCCAAGTTTTATGTGACTCTCTGGCAACCACCACATCAGCAATAAGAGTAACTGCAGGACACCGTGCCTGATCCTTTTTGAAATACACCAGGTTTGTCTTGAAAGTTGTAAGTCTGGAATTATAGAAGCAAACTCCCATTTTATGTCCTGTAGGTCAGGGAGAATGCATTTCCCTGATGAAAAGTTGAAATATGCCAACAAAACCAGTTTCCTGGGTTGTAAGGAGATTCCAGTTGACTGTTAGCTAAATCTGTTGGAGAAAACAAGTTACTCAACTCCGCTCCCACAGTATCCAAACACTTTAGTAACCAGAGCTTACTTTGGTTATTTCTTGAGGGACCACAGAAGAAAAAAGTCCTTGCTTAGTGCTGAATGCATGGAATATTCAGTTAAATCTGGGCAATTTCACTGGCTCTCAATCATCTTCCTGCCTTGTCAGTTCATAAGGTGTGCCAAGGAACAAGTATTTGGTCTTTTTTATTGCCTTTGAAAACAATGGAAAAAAGGTGAGATCAAAGGATTGTAAAGCGATTAAGAACTTTACATGTAATATTTATGGAATCCGTTGTCAGGTTTCACCCACAGACTCGTGCTGTGCCTTGATGTAAACAGTGATAGTTTTCGCTCAGAGTTCCAGCCCTGGAACTCTACGCCAGTCCTTTTAAATGCATGGAATTCTGAATCTGTTGCATAGGAAGGGTATATTACATGGCAGATGCTTAGTTAAAGCAAAATTAGGAACAGAAAGAGCAAAGAAAAATAGAACTCTATAATTGCTTTTCATTGTTACCCTCCTGTCCTTGCTCTCATAGCTGAGCATGCGCAGTTGCTTTCTTTTTCAGAGCTGTTGCAATGGAAAGCATCTTGCAATTGGGTGTGAATGTTTGGGTTTTGATGGTTTCGAACATTTACCTGCACAATGGTTGATCCCTATGGTCAAAATAATCAATCTGTCTCATTTCAAGAAGAAAAACTAAGTAGTTCTCAGACATACGGCTCCATGAGGCCCTTCTGCCCAGTTGGCATCTCTGTATGCGTCACATATGTTATACTCCTGCTGCATCAACCACTTCCCAATTCTTTGTTCCGGTCCACCCATGAAATGTCTTTTTTTTCTTTTTTTTCTTTTCAGTCTATGAGTGGAAATCTCAGCTGAAATCACACTTCAGTGTCCTGTATGAATTACAAGCCACTCAATAAGTTTTAGATGCTGGGACCCCTTTGGATAATCTATTTTTTAAGGGCCAAACTTTGCAAAAATCAGACCTGCCTGGGGCTTCCAACTGTAATCAAGGCCTTGACTGTGAGCCAACCACGTTAAGCTGAACATCAGGAGACAAATTTAGACCATTTTAAGCACATGCTCAGGTGTAAACGTGATGTATTTATATAAAGAAAATAGAAGGTAGATACTCTATTTCTGTTGTGGCATTTCTAAAGAGGTAATTTGGTGCCCCATGGCAGAACAGTGTCTGATTTTAGTTTTGATCTATGCCATTGTATTTGATAGGAATGGTTGGACTCGATGATCCGGTGGGTCTCTTCCAACCCGGTTATTCTATGATTCTATGATTCTATGATTCTATGATTATGTATAGCCAAACTGTTGCCTTTCCTGTTTGGGTTATATACTAGAAAAAGTTACTTGTGAATACTTGAAAAGAAACATTGATGTGATCCTCCCCATTTTCTCCTTTTCACCTGTAGCTACTGCAGCTGTTTAATTTTTTGTTATGCAGTTAAAAAAGAGGAAAAATCATCACTTTCCTTGTCATATCTTCTTTCCTTTTTTTCACTTCTTTGTGTAAAGCCTTTCTGATTTAACACTTGTCAGTGCACTTTCATGTTATTTCTTTAGAATCACTCCCTGTAGTGTGAATAGATGTTACTGGTGTCAGCAGCTAATCTTACTCTAAAGCTCACATTGTTATTAATATGTTTATTCAATACTGTTTACTCAAGCCTGAACTTACGTATTTTCAAGTTCTTTATTTGTTTGTACCCGGTGTCCATCAATTCTAACCCTCAGTTGGGATTAGAAGGATGAAGGATTACCCGTGCAGAACATCTGTCACTGTGACTGCTGGAAGAGTTGCATGAGTGAGGATGGAGAGGGCCAGAGCTTGGATTAACAGCTGAACCAAGGATCGGTTGTTCTTCTCACACTGCTTGATTACGTATCTAGGGCTGCTGTACACATTTTCACCAGTTCTTTTCCATACTGGAACATATCACAAATGTCTATGTTCAGCTTTGCTGCAGTCAGTGATAACCCTTCATACAGTGCCTCCACTCATTGCTTAGGTAGGTAAAAATGCACAAAAAGTGATACTAATTTGATGGTAAATGCTAATGGTTCAATGAAAAAGTAACTTTGAATAATTATGTTAATTTATTTCTAATATCGTTTAAGTTTAGAAAAGCATTTAATCCCCCGAGAAGATTTGCTTCATGGCAAATTTCATAAAATTTGAATACAGCTGCAAAGAAAACAAGTTGAATTTCAGAGCTCAACATTAAGTTCCTGACAGCCCAACTACTGAGCTGTAGATTTGAATGTAGCCATTAAGGCACGTAAAAATCCTTCTTGTTAGTCCCATTCGTGTTGTGGAGAGGCCTCATAGCTGATGCGAGAACAAATGGAAATTTTCCTGATTACAAACCTTCATTCAAACTTTGAGTTAAGAAGCCTAATCCTAAACTCTTGATAGTAGTTACACATAATTTCTAGAACTAGGTGAGGTGTTATGTTCCCGATCTTTGTCAGACAGGCTTAAGTCCTTGGAGCATTGACTTCTGGAGTGTCAGCTCACGATGTCAAAGCTGACACCACTACACTGTTGGCAGCATTTACTCCTTCTGTGATGGAAAGTGCTAGAAAAACTTGCCTTCTAGAGATTTCTACAATTTGCTCAAAACTTCTTTAGGAAGATCTGTGAGAAGCAGTAATGTTGCCTCAGAATCTTAAGTGTGAATTAACACTAACCAAATTTGGAATTTGACACAGGTAATTCCCTAATTGTACTATTGATATTAACATAGAAGTCTCTTTTCTTGGGTTTTTTTGCATTGTCTAGCCAGTACAGAAGCCAATGCAATTCATATACATAGCATGAGTCATAATTTAGCTAGTTGACTATTACATAGCACGTGTCCTAATTTGGCTAGTTAGATAATACTTTGCTTTATTTCTAAAGTCATTCTCTTCTGGCTTCTCAAAATGGACATGTGAAATTTAAAGAGTTCTTCAGAAATCTGTTTTGAATGTGTATTTGTTTTGTGATTATCATAAAGCTGAATTGTGGCAGTAAATAACAGCATATGCCTCCTCTAAATAAAAATATAAATTGGACAAATAATGGATTCTTAAATAGAATTTTTTCCCCTTGGGAGCCTTTAGTCCCTTTGCTGTGCTAAGCCAACCTCACGCTTAAAGGTTCTTGTGTTACAAGGAGAAAACTTAAACAGTCATTCATGAGTTGGGCTTCTTTCCTTTCGCTTGCCTCCTAGCTCTCACTGACAGAGCTCTTGTTTAAACTTTTTGATCAGTGCATAATTAAGGAGGTATATGGCACAATAGCTTCCTATCTTGAAAAGCCATAAAGATTTAATGAGAACGTTGCTTCAGGGCTTTCCTCAATGTGGAAGCGGGGGGGGAAGAAAAGAAAAAAGTGGAAAGCACATGTATTCCAAGTTCCTAGAGAAGTCTGCTGTAGTACAATGAATTATTTCCAGAATGCTGTGGAAATGAAATGCGACCATCTTTTGAGGAGGCAGCTGACAACAGGCAGGGAAAAGGATTTAAATGATCAGAAAAATGAGTGTGCTTTGCAAGGAAAATTGATTCAGGCAATGTAAGGCTGGTCGTAGCCAAGTGCTTTTTGCTGATGGGTGCTGCCTTTTTTGTGCATCACATCTGGTTGGTCTGGTTTATATCGTCACAACTTTATAGTAGAAATTAACCTTTGCTTTCTTGCTCTTTTTGCCTGCCTATTTATTTCTAATTAGTCCCTTACAATGCCACTTCTCTTTTAATTTTCATGCTGGAAGTGTTTTCCTTTCTTTGCCACTTTGTTCCATAAGCACTCTTCTTGCATCTCCCCTCTGCAGCCCTTTTAATCTGTCTGAGAGGAAAGGAAGATGATGCATCATCTGACTTCTCTCTGTGCTACTCATCAGACTGACTGTAAGATGGATCCAGAGGAACAGAGGGATGTATATCTTCCAAAGGCAAAATAGAAAAACTTCACAGTGCTAAAGACAAAAAATTCCAAGTTTGAACGATGCTGTCTTTTTAGATTGACTGGTCAGGGGAATGTAAATCTCCAGACCTACTCTTTAGCTGGTCCTTCGCAGCATAAAGTACCCTTTGTTTTATGTGATCCTATAGGATGGAAAATTCCTTTCTTACAAAGTTCCCTACAGTAGTATTCATCATTGTATGGAAATACTGATGTTTTGCTAGGGTGATGTGGAAAGAGGAAATGGTATTTGTAGAGCAGATGTTAGATTAATTGTATACCTTAATAGGAAAGAAAAGACTTATTTCCAGCAGCGTCTTTTGACGTTGTTATATTTATTTATATTTAACCAGTGTAACGTGCATCTTGAAAGGTGCTATGAATTGTCAGTCAGTTGTGGTGGTCGACTTTTGAAGAGAAAGCAAGGCTATTTCCATCCTTGAGTAAGTGACAGCACAGTGAAAAGAGATATCAGACACCTGCTACGCGAATCATGATCAGAAGGGAGCCAAATCCTCAGAACAGAGGTGGCACCTAAACAGAAACAGGTGGTGTCACCTTTTGCCCCAAGACATGCAGCAAGAGAAAATAAATACAATAGTCCAGTGCCTTCCAGGCAGGTTATATACAGGAAGAACAGGGTGGGACCATACGTTCTGCTCTCTTCCATGCTGTTCTTCTGTGTGTTTCCAGATACTTAGATGAAACTGCCACTGGCCTCTAGCTGTCCAAATATAGATGCCTGAATCTAGATTCATCTGATCCAAACCATTTCTGGCCCTTTGAAAGTTCAGGATTTTTGCAAAGTTAATCCAGAGCTGCTGTAATCTGTGCAGCCTTTCCATCCATTATAATTGCTCGTTATGGAACTGGGGTTTAAGATCTCTGCTTCGCAGCATAAGGAACGATTAAATTGTACTCATTCTTCTCAGGTTTATTGTAAAAGCTTCCTCTTTATATGCTATCCCTGTTACCATGTGAATTGGCTTACCCTGTGGATTTCCACACATCCTTCTACAAATACTATTTCCAAGATGGACTAATATGTTTTTCAAAAAGTAGATTAAATTATTCCACTTGGACTATTTATAGCCATAGGGAATAACCAAAGCTTTTTAGAGCCATTTTTTTAGAGCTTTTAATGTTTTATGCTAAAGTATGTGAGTCTAATATTTTTGATATACAAAACTATCTGTATTTCCAGGAATCTTTCTTGTGCTTCTAAAATTGTAGTTTTTTCTGTGTGCCTCTGTTCAGCAAATTTCTTTTTGGTAGTCATTGTAATGAAAACAGTTTGCAGTATGATTTTTACTGTTGTCCTTAAAAGATTTTGACCCACTTAATAATGATAGGCAAGAAGCTAAATTTTATTTGATATCTTGTCCATGCAGATGAACGGTTTCACTCATACATGTGGTCATATGGAATAGATAACCCATTATTTATCCTTGGTTTCCTGCAGCAGAGGCTGCACCATAAAGTTATCATAAAAGCTTCAGTGGTCTTCTAGTGCACAGTCCCAGCTGTAGGATCATCCATAGCCTCTAGAAAACCCAAACACAATGAATATTTTGACATGTCAAGCTTTAAAGCTCTCTAGGAGTCTGGAAATAGTCTGCAGCTGAGTAGAGGATCTCCGAAGGTTTGGAATGTAAGTTAGAAGAAAACAGAAGTGCTGCAACCTGTCTTATGAAAAAGTAACTGTTTTCTAGTCAAGAAAAAATTGTGTTGAGAGGGAGTCAAAGTTGACTTCTCTATTTTGTTTTATGTTTTTTAGCATGGATAGAGCAGCTTTCTGGTGTGAAATATTAATACCAGTGCTGCAGTTTGGGTATGGAGACACTATTTGGGATATTACTGCTGTGGTTTGGGTTTTAACTGGAAGGAGATGGGGTGGCTGCAGTTTGCTATAGTTGTGCTTAGTAACACCAGTAATCTGGGAGATGCTTTTCTCTCCGTTACTTTCTACAGTAAGCCCAGAACACTTTAGTTGTCTGTCTACAAAAATAAGGAAGGCCAAAGGGCATTCCTGGGATGTTGAACCATCTCAGCACAGACACACAGAACTCCTCTGCATTAAAAGCTGTGTATTTTATAGCATGTGCAGACACTTCATGTCCCCTCTCCTCCTCCTCTTATGTCACCTATTGTTCTTCTCTGTTGCATTCCTTCATGTGCACAGATACGGCAATCTCTGACTTTCTTTGAAGCATATAATTGTGGTTCTAGGTTCTTGTAGAATAAATCAGTATTTAATTTGTGTAGTGTTGAATCAGTGCAAAAATATCATAGAAATTAGTTGTCTTTGAAGTGAGTATATTAATAGAATCACAGAATCATTCAGGTTGAAAAAAACCTCTAAGATCATCCAGTCCAACCACCACCCCAACACCACTGTGCCTACTAAACCATGTCCCAAAGTGCCACATCTGCATGCTTTTTTAAAACACTTCTAGGGATGGAGACTCCACCACTGCCCTGGCAGCCTTTTCAATGCTTCACCACTCTTTCAGTAAAGAAATTTTTTCTAATATCCCATCTAAACCTCCCCTGGAGCCACTTGAGGCCATTTCTTCTCATCCTATCACTTGTTACTTGGGAGAAGAGAACAACACCCATCCCTCTACAACCTCCTTTCAGGGAGCTATAGGGAGTGATAAGGTCTTCCTTGAGGTATTGAGGTCCCTGGGTATTAAAAAGTGCATATAGATGATTCGAGAGTTCACATTTTAGAAGTTGCCCCAGTAGTGCTGTCTGCTGTTGAAGTCAAGTGAAGCTTTCCATTAATTGGTTTTCATTACTTAAGTTTTCTCCTAAAATTTTAATTGCACAGGCTGAAAGTTTTTATAGTTGCTGCTAAATGCTCTACTGACAGGAGCACTAGAAGGCTCACGAATAATTCTCTGCAGAGCAAGGTTTAAACAGGGAGTGATAAATAAGATTTAGATCATGCATTGAACAGTGGTGAGAAAACAAAGGATCAAATAGTTGTTCAGTAAGTAAATGCTACCTATGTTAGCATAGCCATAGAGCAGGGGTCTTGCAGGGAAAATATTGTGAAATCATGTAATTGTAAATTATATCTTTATGTGTCGTGTGTGTGTAGACACAGTGGACAGATATTCAAGTTATAAATGGTAATCTTAATGGCATTTCCTAACTTTAAAGCATTTAGTGTTGCAGCTCTTAAGAGAGCTCTGTATGTGTGTTATATTTATTGTCTGTGTTATTTCATCCTCTGATCAATTGTAATGAAAATAACTGCATCATCAAGTCCTGAAATACGTTTCAGTTAATACTAGTGTTTCTGAATACTTTTGTAATTAGAAAGAAATAGCCAACTTGCTTAATTTCTCATGTAAGCCCTTTACGTGACAGTTTTAACAAGAAATGTATGCAAAGCCATTAGAATGAATAGTGTGATTGCAAACTGATTATTGCATGAGCAAGGACAGAATTGGTATTTAGTATAATATCTCGTTCCTTTATGTTTTGAAAACCATAGTTCTAGGGAATACAGTAGAACTTCAGTTTAAGCCTAATTGTTGGAATTTAGTCTTGTGCTGAAATGTCAATTCATTTCAGAGCGGAGCTGGAACTTTACAAACACCACGGGATTCCTCACCAGGTTCAGCAGAGAAACTGCTGAAACCTGCACAAACTTGGTACAATGCAAACCCCTCTATTTAACTCGCCATACTGACCATGCTCAGAGACAAAGCACAAGTTGTTGCTCAGGTTCATCCAGCACAGTGAGAAAGGCTGATGTTTGCAATGTCTGTTGGTAAGTTAAGGCCAGACACTTCATTGAAATGACCCAAGTTTCCCTGCAGGAATCATTCTTCAAAGGTATCTGGGAAGCAGAGGACATTCAGGGCACCCTACGGTATTTTCAGATATGTTGAAAGTTATTGCGATCACTGTTGTTGGGGGCTGCTGCATCAACCACCAAAAAAAAATGCTTGGCTAACAAAACAGTTCCATAGGAAGGACGAGATTCCTGTTGAGAACTTGTGCTGCCAGTCAGTTATATCACTTCTGGGTCATAAAACTGGTATTTAATACAGTTAACAAAAGTGGCCTTTAAATCCACAGGAAACTACTTTGTGGCAGTCGGAGCAAAGAACTGGATGGTGACAAATTCCCAGAGCAGTGCTCTGCATTGTTGCTGTAGAGCCGTCAACATATGGTACTGGCCTGCTGTCAGCTCTCATGATTTTATTATTCTCTTAGGTGACTTTTATTACTTGCCACATAAGATTTGTTCTTTAAGACCCCAGGTCCTCCAGATGATGTTTGAAAATAAAAGCCTGCGTCTTAGTGGCACAGATACAGAGCAAAGTGTAAAGAACACATGCACCCTAAAAGCTGAAAATCCTGACACCACATAAAAGAATTGTGAATCTAATCCACGGCAATAGCAAGGGATGAAGCTTTTCTTCTCTCCCAATGTTTGCTGTGTCCATGGCACAAGTCCAACACTCCATTAACTCTCCTTAGCACCTACAGCAGCTCATTCTGTGTTATTCTGCCTTCTTTCTCCCCTCTGGCTCCAGGGACTAAGCCAGTTGAATTGTCTCTGTTCCAGTATAGTACGGGGCTCTTTCTTTGGGACCCACCTGCCACCTTCTTTTGACAGAAGCTTGCATTCATGCCTCTTCGTCTCTGCTCTCTTGTACGTCTTTTCTTCTCTCCTCTTTTGACTTCTGCATTTCCAGGTCCTGCTTCCTTTGTGTGCATCATCTTCTACTTAGTAAAACCCTTCTACCTCAGAACTACCCTACTGGCACAGGCAGACTTTCGCCAGGGGAGATTCAGGCTTGAGATAAGGAAAACATTCTTCACGGAAAGGGTCGTTAAGCATTGGAACAGTCTGCCCAGGGAGGTGATTGACTCGTCTTCCCTGGAGGTGTTTAAGGTGAGGGTAGATGAGGTACTTAGGGGCATGATTTAGAGACTGGTGGGAATGGTTGGACTCGACGATCTAGTGGGTCTCTTCCAACCTGGTTATTCTATGATTCTATGATTTGCTTGCACTGGTACATGATAGTCCAGTCCTCCTTTTTTCCTCTGTCCTGATTCATGGTTTGGAAGAGCTGAAGAGCACCCTTGGCTACAATGGGACCTACACTCCTTGGCAGTGCAAGAGCTGTGGAGTAGGGCTGTTCCTTTCTCTTCCACGCTCCACCTGTGCTATTTTATATGAGAACTGACTCTGACATTAGAGAGATGCAAAAGTTAGGGCAGAGGTCAGTTAAAATGTGATCGAATAGCTGTATGGAATATGGAAGAGGCAGAAGGGCAGGATGGTGTTGTTTAAGGCAGAGAATCTCCTGTGGTCATGAGCAGTGGGACTGTGAAATGGCTGTGCGTGCGAGAGGTGGCACCAACTGCAGAGAATCTTTGTCATTCAAAACAAACCAACCAAAAACCCAAAGAGATTTGGGGAGAAAAATGAACCGTATGTCGCCTGTTAATCAGAAGGGAGTATATCTATAATACTTTTTGGCAGGCAGAAGAAAAGAGATTAAGATTTGAAGGTGGGAGTGTAAATGGCAAAAAGTTGTGAGGGAGGCAGGATAGTAGGCATCTGTTGTTGGAGAAAACAGGGCTAAAGAGACATGGAGAGAAAGTAGGAAATGGTCCAAAAGTTCATTGCTGACATCACCATTTTTTCATTATATAATTTGAAGCTTTTTTCAGAGGCATGGAAGAGAAATGGAGAAAATGCCGAGGATAATCCTATCTTTTATTCTGATTTTAATGATCTAACAGAGGAGCTCTTTCCTCACTCCATCAAGTGGCCTAACCCTAACCTATCTGATGTGCTTGGTAATATACCCTTTAAGGGTTGAAATGTGTCTGGAAATTATCAGCCTGAGGGACGTAGGTATTTTAAGAAGCCAGTATTTGTTTTGTTCCATTGTCTTTGACCTGAGCCTGAAGACTCCATGTGGCTTACAGTGGGAGTGAAAATTCTGGTTCAGATTTTGCTGAAGCTCTGTAAACCCTGTTTAAAACAAGATCAGTATGAAAATGGGCCATCATCTTCTTGATTGCAACAAGTGGAAATTGCCTTAGAACGTAAGAATTTTCTGTCTTTCATATATGGAAACATGAGTTAAAAATGCAGCTTGGTATAAGGCAGAAAAATAAAAATCATAGGAATGTTCTAATGAACACAGGGATTTTAAAAAAAATAAAAAAAACTTTAAAAATGTTCTATTCAAGTGCCCTTCCTTTATAGAGAAAAACCTTCTCCTGGCCCTGCAGGGTTTCAGCAGTGCTCAAAGATTAGGCTTATTTACTAAAATATTGATTGGATTATAATATAATAATGTTAGAGTGAATATTGTACACTTGAGTGTCTGTGTTCTCTTTGGAAAGTTATGTGATTCTGGAATAACGAATGAATGTGCTGAGGGAGTTTACCGTGCTGATGTTCAGCTATCTACTTGTAGCAACACAATAGTGAGTTTGAAAGCCTGTTATTTTAATCATGATGAAAATTCTTTTTTTTTTAGTGCTCTTAAGGTTTTGTTTTTAAAGAATTATACCCTCTGCTGCTCCGAGTGTTTCTGTATGAAGGTCTCCCATAACAGTTGCTTTTAGCTTGATTTCAGATGAACAATGTAGCCAGCTCTCGCTAATTTTAAACCCAAGAGACTGCTCTTTCCGTACATTTCTTAATTGCACGGGTTATTAAATAGGGGGCAGAAATGCAGCAAATCGTGTGGAAGGGCTGTACACAATTATATGAAAATCCTATTAAATGCTGACCCACATCCCCATCATACACCCAGACTTCTGAAGATAAGAAGGAACAAGCACAGGCTGCGGAAGGGCTCAGTACCTGCTTATTAAAATCACTGTCAGATTTCTTAGCAGACTCCCTGGCACAGGAATTACAAGACAGCTATATGACTAGTGACTGCTGATATATTGAGACTCTCGTGGTGCAAGCAGGGTATACAGATCCTGAAGAAAATGGCCCTAATGCCTGCACAAACACAAACTACCCGGCTCTTCCCAAAGCACTATCCTGCCCCTCACTTTGTATTTCGCAAATCAGTTTCTTCTTTTCTCAGCTCAGAAAAAAATATGCAAAAGGAACAACCAACCCCCCCCCCCCATTTATATATTCTGTCTTAAGGCTTGATTAGGTATTTCTGTTAGGTTTTGTTCTCAGTGTTTTGGGAGGTCTGGGAACTGATGAGTGCTTAGTTTGTGTTGTGAAATTTCCTGACATCTCCCCAAGCTTGGAAAAATTACAAAATTCAATAGCAGCGTAATTTTTGCTGAAACAGGTTTCTTTCTGCCTGTCCCCAAACACATGTTGTCCCAGCACATGAGCAGGTGGCATCAACGTTGTTGCACAGTATCTCCTCCTGATTTGTGCAGTGGATATTCCCAGTGTTCACATTTATTATAGATGCTTGCAGTGAGGAGAGGAGGAAAAGAAACAATAGGCATTTAGGAATTGCACTATGGAAGAGCTAGATTAGATGTTAGGAAAGGCGCCCAAATGGCAAAGAGAATAAAGTACTGGAAGAGGTGGCCTTAGGCTTGGGAGGTATCATTGATCCTGCCTTGGGCAGCAGGGAGGACTACTTGACCCTATTTGACCCTTCCAGCCCTATTTGTTATGATTTTATGATGCAGCGAAGAGATTGTGCTCAGAGTTTCACCAAGTACAGGATCTCTGCTCTTTGAGCTAGGACTGAAAGGACAGCAAAGCTTTAGTCTTAAGAATTCTTACGAGAGGAGTGAGGAAATTTCTGTTCTAAAGAGTTTTGTTTCTCTGTTTTATTACCATATTTTGTTTTAAATGTATGTGTAAATCTAGTATGAGTTAACAAGTAAGGCTGGAAGATAAAATTATCCAACAGGCCTGTTGTTTAGCTTCTGTGTTTGAATCAGCATGAATGCCTTATTCATAAGCTGTGGCACTTGTCTTCTTGACTTCATCAGTGATCCTCTCTGCTCTCTCCCCAGACCCATGAAATTAATGATTATCTTATTCTTTTCAGTAAGCAGTTCACATCTATCTAAACTGTTGTTTCCCTGTACTCCTTTCGCTTTAACTTTTTGACTTTCCTGATGCTGTGTGGTTTTTGTGTTGTTCAAGAGGCCATAGGCAACCCCTATAAGGTCAGCTCAGTGGTTTTCTTGCTTCTAGTTCTGTGTTGTAAAGCTTAATAGATGTGATGGCAGTCTGAAAAAATCTTCAGGCTGTAAACACCAAAGAGAAGCAGGAATGGGTCCAAGGGTGTGGGGGGATAAAGTTGACCAGAGAAGCGTGTATATTGAAAACCACGATATGTACCTTTACAGCTAAATCTATGACAATGGAATATGCTTGCAGAAGAATTTCAGACTCGTTTAAATAAATGATGAAAACTGTTCTGCAGAGTCAGCTGTTGATAGTGCTGCGGCTCTCTTACGACACTATCAGAGCATATATGCACATTCTTTCCTCCAGAAAACTAGCAAATGGGCATGAAAAACCTCCACTGCAGCTGCTACATATAATAAGAAAAAATTCCTTGGAGTTTTGTTGCTGGTTTGAAAATTCAAAGGCTACTTGTGATCGTCAATATAGCTGAACATCTCTAAAAAATTCAGTCCTCCTGCTTCCCATTTGAGACTTCTGTGTGTCTCAGATAGCAAATTTTGCTCCCTTCCTTCCTTGTAGGATCTAATATTATTTCCACTTCCCAATATTCCAGATCTAGAAGGTTTTAATGAACACCATGTACTTTTCTGCTCCTTGCAAGCACTGTTTGCTAATGCAATGTGAAAATGCTAATGGCAGTAATAAATTTGGTATATTTACTATCTTTTGAAACAAAAGCTCATTGGACTAGGTGATAAGAATGTAACTATGCATCTTTATAGGTTTGTCTTACCTGTTGAGCTCTGAGGAGCTGGGCAGATAAGGACAACCTCCACCGTGATTATAGGACTAAAGCCTTTGAAGCCACACGGATCTGTGATTCAGCGAAAGATCTCTTCAGCGTGGCTTACTTCCAGGTGAAAATACCACAATTTAATTTCTTTTGAGATAAGCTCCCTTCCGGTGCTTGCAGGTGCGGTCTTGGAGAGCAGAGTGGTGGTCATCCCTCTTTGTTATTTCCTATGATACCATGAGCAGAAAAATAAGTCATTTTTCCAAGTGATGCTGTAGACATAGTTTGTCCTCCTAGCCTTGGCCCAGAAAACCAACCATATCCTGGGCTTCATCAAAAGAAACGTGACCAGCAGGTCAAGAGACATGATTCTCCCCCTCTACTCTGCTCTCATGAGACCTCACTTGGAATCCTTCATTCAGCTCTAGAGTCCTCAGGACATGGATCTGTTGGAGCAAGTTCAGAGGATGCAAGGATGATCTGAAGGCTGGACCACCTACCATAGGAGGACAGGCTGAGAGAGTTGGAGTTGTTCAGCCTGGAGAAGAGAAGGCTCAGAGGAGAACTTAGAGCAGCTTCCAGGACTGAAACGGACTCCAGGAAAGCTGTGGAGGCGCTCTTGATCAGGGGATCAACAGTGCAGGGACAGAGTGTGAGGGAATGGTTTTCATCTGAAAGAGGGGAGATCGAGATGAGATGTTAGGATGAAATGTTTTCTTGTGAGAGTAGGGAGGCTGTGACCCAGGTTGCCCAGAGCAGTGGTGGCTGCTCCATCCCTGGAGGTGTTGGAGGCCAGGTTGGATGGGGCTTGGAGCCCCTGATGCAGTGGGAAGGTGTCCCTGGGGATGGAACTGGATGGGGTTCAAGATTCCTCCTAACCCAAAGTGTGCTATGATTCTGTGCTTCTATGATCTACTGCAGATGGAGCCCATGGGAAGTAGTGTTTGCTCTGTGTCCTTTCCCAGAGGCTTTTCTACTCGATCCTCTGCTTTTGTCCAGAATCTGAGGGCAAATATATTGCTAAAGTTACAGCAGAGAACCTGATAAGGCTTTCAGGTTTTCCCACCGCACTTTAAGCCACTGCTATTGGTTTTCTGTCACTTGACTTCAGGCCTGATTAATACTATTTAAAACTGAAGATTTCACAGCTATTCTTCAAAAGGATTTAAAGTCCCCTGATTTCCCATAGTGAAGTAAGCAATTGCATTATTTCAATGTGAAGGAGAGAAAATTGAGATCAATATCCCATCGTAAATACAACGCTGCAATTTGTAATAACAATGGTGATTTAATTTTTTTGAAAACCAGGGGACCAAATATGTGACAGTTACTGTATTCTTTCATAGCCACATATTTATGGGCTAAACTGCTCCAGTTGGTCACAGGGCTCAAGGAATATGTCTTCTGGATCTGCTCTGAAGAAAATAACAATTAACTTTCTTTTAAAAAATGTGCAGAAAACATTGTCTGTCCCAAGGATTTTTTGCCTTTTCTGGACTCTGTGGTGATTCAGGCTTCAATTCACCCCCAGGCTACAAAGAGTGAAAGGGATTATACACTCAGACAGGCTGGAAATCATTCATCTGGGGCCTGACCAGCCTACAGCAGAAGATTTAAATGGCTACCACTGGATTCAGAAAGGGTAAGGATGAATAATGAGTAGTTTGAAGGACAAAGTTTCCTTACAGAGAACGGGGAGGTTTCTCATGTTGTGATGTTCGACCAGGATGCTTCGCCTCAAAGGCAGCAGCAGCCTGCAGGCAGCAGGATGGAAAAAGCAGCAATTGGTTATTCTTTTAGAAGCGATAAAGTTAGGGTGCTTTCACTTGAATTACTTGAGGAGAACTGAAACACTGTAGATGTGCAGCTGAAGAACAAGGCTTTTACGTATGAAGACCTTACTCCAAAGACGGAATCTTAAAGGCTGAGCACTAAATCCAAAGAGGTAGAGGCAACTATTAATATTAATAAGGAACAGCTCCAAGAAACTCTCCTAGGGATGTGTATAACATGTAATATGCAGAGTAACTGTGTGTTCAAAGTGAGAGTAGAAACAGAATAGGGTACAGTAGTTGTCTTGTCAAGCTGAATATATAGATTACCATGTATCGAGACATGGTAACTATCTGCTTTTTTTGTTATTCCTGTTGACCTCAGTGAGGATTATATAGACATACAGATGCATATTCCATGCAGCTGGGCAGTGTAGATGCACATCTCTTTCTGGGTAACAAATTCATATTCCTGTCATCCACATGCAGAACAACTTTGGTTTCCAGAATTCCTTCTGTTGCTGAGAAATTGCTGAAAACTTCTTTATTTTCTGTTTCCAGAGCCAGATGGGGAGGGCAATAAACTCCTGTGGAGGTGGAGGGATCGAGCTGGTGAAGTGTTGGGTAGGAGCTGGAATTTATTTCAGATCCAGAGATGTTTGCATGTTATACTTAGTGATGACTCTAAAAGTCTGCCTGTTGGACTAGATTTACTTGAAGAGAATCTACTCTAAGGGAGTGAAAAAAAGGTTAGATTCCTTTCAGAGAGTGACTAGGGAACTGTAGAATTTATGGATCTGCCCCGTGGCTGAGATTAGATAGCCAGCAAGAGTAGCCTGGGGGGAAATGTATTGTAATTTGCATGCAGCTAGGTAATTACAAGTTCCTCCATTAAATCTTCGCCTCTGCATATGGATCTATGGTTTAGCTGGGACAAGTCCAATTACCTTCCCGCACTCTTGAAGTTCACTTGATGCAAAATAAGGCTGCCAGTATGTTTGGTAATATTAGTTTGATGTGAATATACTATACCAGCTGGGGAACTGTGATGTATTTCTATTTGCCTACATGTATAATTCAGGATGTTCTTAAAGAGCATGAACGTCCTGGATATCTGAAGGATACTTTGTGACCATCACGGGAGTTCAATTGATTAGTTATCAGGGGAACAGTTGCAGGAAGTTTCACTCCAGATAGTGCAATAATTTCATGCTTCCAGTTGGTATAATAGTCAATCTGTTTCTACAGCTGAGCAGGAGAAATAGACGTAGGCATGGGACCCTGGATTTTTTATTGGAATCTTAGACCTTTCATGCAGCTTTGAATACTAATAACAAGGTGTCACGGGTTTACATGGGTTGTACTCTTCCTCCAGCAAATATGCTTGAAAGTTATGCTTCTTCCTGGCTGTTGCTTCCTCTCTGACCTGCTTATCCTTCGACTCGAGACAGGTTTTAAACTACAGTGTTTCTGCTTATTCTTTCAGGAGGTCTTTGTTAAGACAAGGTAGAAACGAGATTAATTTTCTGTCTAACAAGTCTTTTAAAGTTCAGTTTTGCCAATACTGGCTTTTTTTTCAGTGGGTCTGGGCTGTGTCCTTGTAACCCATGCTCCCATGAGAAGGGACTAATTCATTTTTAATGTTCCCTTGGTTAAGTGATCCTTGGAGGGAAAAGGTGTCTGATGGCTGTTCAGTGAGGGCTATAATGAAATGATTGACCACATTGCAATCACTCGTTTCAACTTATTTTTGGCTCTGATATCTGAAAGATTAAGACTTTGCATTAAACTGCAGATCTTGCTTTCACTACATCTCTCCTTCAGTCTCTCTTTGCTGATAAATAATAGATACAGGAGAATGAATAAAGCACTAAACTTGTGCCCTTGGGACTGGAGTTTCCATCTAATCGGTGGTCCAGCCCAGTGTGAAATCTATTTGGCGGTTTAGACTTGCTCCTTCTGGAACAGTATTCTTCCTGTGAAGTTATTAAACGTAAAAAAATGCAGCAGAGTGAAGCAATCACAGTGTCTGCTTGAGAAAGGCCAAAGATTAAGTTAACGTATAAGCAGATTTAGCTCCCACTCGTACAGAAGAGTATCTACAGGTCAGCCTTTACTGGAAATACTCCAAGGGAGTTGATATTGTGCCTACTCACACTCTCTGTCTAGTTTCTGTTCAATAGAGAACTTCTGGGTTTCAGCATTTGGGCTTTCAAGTGAAATGATTTATATATATATATATAAAATGCATTTATTTTTATGCATCTCTTCATAAGTATAATTATATTTGCATGTATTTATATGTATAAATACATATATATATGTATGGGTATATAGGCATGTGTGTATATACATATCTATAAAAAAATACTTCAACCACTATTGGCTCATACAGGGGAAAACACCACCTGGCTAAGCCTGGGAAAGCAAATGGCTAATGTCACACTAACATTGCTGTAAGAACTTTCTTTTAATAATAAAAACGAAGTAAATCTACAGCTGATACCAATGTGCTGTATGCAAATCTTCATAGTTCCCAGACATAAAAAACACTGGTTTTGATATTTAGCTTAATATATTCTTTGTATCTTGAAAATTGAATAGAATTGGACGTAAGTAACTGAAGTTGGGCATTTAAGCTTGTTTCCTGTGGCTTTTGGATTCCTGTGAAAAGTATAGTTCGTACAATGATTTGCCTTCACATGCCAGGATGACCTCGGGGTCCCAGCTAAGGTTCGTTGGCAGAAAAAAGCTGAATAGATGGAACATTTAAGCACCTGCATAAGAACGCAGCAACAGGTCAGTGGTTTCTAATATATTCAAAAGTGACAACGTCAGAACTTCCCGAATGTCGTAATTGGCGCTGTGGTCTGAAATCACACGAGTATTTTGTAGTTTGGGCTTACTCGATGGGGTTTTAACAACCAAAAGGTTCATGACAGTACTGCTCCCTAAAGTATCCCTTTGCGCTTAAATATTCTTTTAATTTTGCTTCTCATCTCCATAATCCCAACAGCAGGAATAAAATTATTTTTGCATTGGGAATATTAGGAATGTTCTGAGTAGACCAGCCACTTCCCCCAGCCTTCCACTGTCCTAGGCTTGGGGTAGGTGCTGTAATTCCTGGGTTTCATCCAGCCTGCATGACACTTGTTCAGACACCTGGAGATGTTTGCATGATGCCAAATAAAGTTAGTGGCAGGTAAGGTACGGAGGTTTGCAATCATGCTTTTATTTGTAGGTGACAGACTGCATAAGGGATTGCAAGATATGCCAGGTTTATGAGTTACTGGTAACACCTCAGTCTTTTTTGTGTCTTTAAAAAGATTAATAACAGAGAGTCTTCTAACATTCCCTGGGAAGCCTTGTTACCTTGCTGAATATAAAAATCAAAGCATGCTGAGGTCAATGGGAATGTTTTGTTGGCGTCAGTGAATATTGAAGCAGCTGGTAGACAAAATCTCACTGTGAATCCACAATGTTTATATTTTCTTATGTGGGGAGAAGGCAGTAGATGGGAAAGGCAAGATATGAACCAAAGCTATGCGTTGCTGTTCACTGTGAAGTAAGCCTTGTGGAGAGCTTTTAGAAGAAAGAAAACAGCAGTAGTGACTGATGGAAGAACTTCAAACCAAGTGATAGCAACAATGAGGGATTCCATCTTCCAGTAATATCAATATGTCTTTCTTGACAGAAAAGTCTTGCAACAGGCAGTGCTGGCAGGTGGTGAGAGGACAGGTCCATAGTTCTAATGCAGTCTCTGATGAAGCAGGGGACATCAAACTGGTGGCTCTGTCTAACCAGAACTTCCAACAGATTTCAATTGTGATATGATTTAGTGATATGATTTAGAAACCCCGTTTGCCTTCATCCTTGAGAAATTCCTCCAATAACAAATGGAGCCATTAACAAATAGCAACTAAAATTTCTGATCAAAATATTGAATGTGCTAAATAAAATGCTGTTTTATTGGATAGCTTGTGTGATTCATGTAGGACACAAATTTCAGCAAGATCCAGCTCATCACTGTCTCCTTTCTTGAAGGAAATAAATAATATTGACCTTTGGAAATACATAGCTCAATAGTTTATCTTGGCTTTAGGTCTTGCCATACCTCATGACTATGTCTGAGGGGATTGTTTCAGATATATCCATGTCAATAAGATTTTATGTGAGCTCAAATAACCAATTTAAAAGTGCGGGACTCAGTCATCTTGTTGACAAGCTGCCTTCACGCTAGCCATATTTTCTATTATTGATAGCATTTTCAGCAGATTCCAGAACAATGCTAGGTGAGTTCTAAAATTAATATCCTTTTTCGTGGTTCATTAGTTTGACTAGGTGTGGGTAACAAATGGAGTTACGAAAAAACAAACAAGCAAACAAACCCGTCGCATTTAATTTTGGATCCAATTCTAAAACTGAATGTAAAGATATTTTAGAATATTTGAACTTTCAAGGAGGAAACTATGGAAATTCTAAAAATGGCATGCTCATTTTTCCTTTCCCTTTTGTATGCCTACTGAGGACCAATCAGAGCGATAATTAAAATGCTAAAATGCAATTAAATAATCTGTCTGTGAAGTGTTTCTAACCAGAAACTGAGATCTCTGGCAAATATTACAGCTCAGTTTTGCAGACCCAGAGGAACTAGATATTTTTGATAAGGCCAGATAAGCCCCTATACCTCTGAGTGCGTATCAAACCTGAATTTGGACTCTGAGCTTGGTGAAGTTCACTTGTTTCTAGTTTTAATATTGTTGTATCAGCTGTCGTTCTATAACTTGCCTTCGTTGTCTCCCCTTCAAACTCCCTCAAAATACCACCTGGCATTTTAAACCCAAATCTCATTTATTATTGACTTCCATGCAATTATTATTAGAATAATGTTTATTTAATTGCAATCTACAGACCTTGGAAGAGATCAGAAATTGTATTAAGCAGCAAGTGTGTTTCAAACGCTCACGGATTTTGAAATCTTTTGGATTTTGGACCATATATCTTCAACCTGTAAATTTCTAGTTGCTAAATAAGTATTTCAATGGAACTAATGCAAGTTTACAGGTATACTTGCCCTCTTATACACACTAATTTCTGTTATTGTATTAAACACAATTCTGTGTTATTCTTTTAGATTCCTCAAGACCTCAAAATAGTAAGAACATTATTGAGTATTTTATAACCTTCATTTCATAACAAGGTAAGCCTGCCTGAATAGTGCTAATTATTTCCCAAACATAATATCTATAATGTTCTTATTGTAATTAGGGACAATTTGTCATAATGGTAGAATTATTTTTTTTTGAAGAGAGCAATTTATGCTTCCTAGTCTTTATTCAACAATGCTAGTCACTAAATTTAGAAATGTTTAAGGGTAATTACATGTATCTTGAGCTGTAGAGAAAAAAAACATACACTTACATATTGCTTAAGGGCTGTACAAAATTTTTTGTTTTCTTTTTGAACTTTTCATGCTTCAAGTCTTATGATTGTCCAGGACATTCGCGTTATTTGACATTCTAATACTTGGTGATACGCAAGCATAGATCAGAAAAACACTTTCAGGGATTTGTAACTAGAGCCTAATCCAGACTCGTGAAGTTCAAGGGAGTGCCCCTTATGGTAGTGATTTTTTGAGTATCTGATTCCCTACTAGAATTGGCATTTCATTATTAATATTTGAGTCCATAATTACTTGATATTTAACCTTCTCATCCCACTTGGGGAAGGATTGAAAAAAGGTAATTTTCTATGGGACAAAACTTCCAATCTGTTTGATGTTAAGTTGCTGTGTTATCAGACATGAAATAATTCAGCTTGATTATCTAGCTACTTAGAGTGCCCTTTCACTTCAGTCCAATGTCATTTCCATTCCCTGTTGAATTCCTGGGTACTTTTAATGTTCTGCTCCACACTGGGCAGGAGACTCGTACCAGGAGATAAGAACTTATGTATTTCTAACCAGCAAGGTGCATATGTAATCTTTCGCATTCTTAATTCAACTTAAATAGGAACATGAAGTTTATATAAGCAAGCATAAAAAGCTGGCCTTTTAAGATGCAACATCAGATGCTGAAGAAAATATAGAAGGAATAGGGTTATATAATATTGCAAATTTAAGAACTAGCATGAAGAAATGTGCCTAGTCTAACGAGTATTAGATGGATAGAGGTGATGGCTGTTGCCAAGTGCTTCTGTGCCTTACAGTGATGATAGTAACATGGCACAATTATACATCCATGATATTCTGCCCCTCTGTGTTCTTTTGTTTGTGGAGAAATTTTACAGGAATTGATAACTAATTGATAAATACTGTAAGACAGAGATTTGTGCTCTGAAAAAAAGGCAAAGGGAGATTTATAGTCTGATTTTCATCTTTTGTTTGAAAGTAGAGGTGAATCCACTATGTACACAGACAGCTTGTAGAGCTGTGTCCTTCCCCCTCAAGCTGTGCATTCAAAGGTCCTTAGGACATTATATAAAAGATGTTGACAGTTTGTGAAACACAGGAATGCTGCAGATTCATCTGCTGTGTTGATGAATCTTTATTTCTAACAATTATGAAGTAATTGTAGCCAGGCATGTTTAAAAAACTATAGAGTTCTCACTTACAGTGCCTGTTCAGCTGAAATTATTAATTGAAAACGTACATTTCTAGAACTCCAATCTCTGAAGACTTGACGCAGCCACTCAGACTCCTTGGTGAATGGTGTTGCTGTAAATACAGAGTGAAAATAGAACTATGATGTTATTGATTCTTTATTGCAGATACTAATCTTTTCTTTTAGCAGTAAATAACAAACATGGTGCAGGGGGAATAGGATGTGCTTCCCAATATAATATTGAGTAATTAAATTTTGAACTGTAACTGTTAGATGTGGGCATTTCATCCTGCGTTTATAATTTATTTTTTTTCCTGCAGAATTGTATCCTCATTTTAGGTAGGAAAGGGTGAACTCTATTTGTGTAGTTACAAAGTTACATAGTCATATTCATTTTCCACTATAAAGAGAGTTAGCAGAGAGCAGGATGGAGACCAGAAAGAGAAGACACTTTTTCCTGTGTATGGGTGTGAAAACTGAGGAGAAATAAAAAAAAAAATATAGGGCAGTAGGATTTTCAGAGAACTGCAGCCTCAGGTTAGATCCTTATTCATATTTATGCTGAAAAAAAGAAAACATTTGTCCTCATTTTCAAAATTCTTCAGCACTTTCTAAATTGACCATGAGTGATTTGAGCTTTGACTTCTTAAAACCCAGGCACTTATCTTACCATAAATATGGACAAGAGACCAATTATAGGCCTTTTATTTTAAGCTGGGCCTAAGTATACTATATACTATCACAGCGAATCTCTAGCTCATGGAAGATATTTTTCTATCCCTTAAGACGTTTTGTAAAACCAATATAAAAACTTCAGCCTGGTAAAATGGTTTGAATTACCCAGAGGCAGATCTTGCTAAGGCAGTTGAGTTTTGTGAGCCTAAAATAACTTAGAAAGGTATGCACATTATCGAGTCGCTTAGCTGCTCCTCGGGTAAGCAGTCATATAGATGACAAATGGCCTGATTCGGCAAGGTGTTGAGCATTTCAAACTCTTGAATTTTCAGTGGGATCGAGGGTGTCTGTCATTTTCTGCCCTGGATACAAACCGCAAAGATCTCATCTAATTGAGGACAGGGCTCTGCTTTTAATAGTCTGTGTGTTCCATAGATGTCTGATGTGATCTAAAATACATTAGGTATGAGACAGACTGGCAAGTTTTTAAGAACTGCAGCTGGAGATTTTCTTTATTATAATTGACAGATTAAGGATGTCTTTACCTTTTTGATAGTACTGTAACTAACACTTTGTTTGGTGACATGATCGCCGATAGAAAAGACAGACAATTGGAGCTGTCTGTCCATTTTAATGAGGTCTTGTTGGAAAGGCTTTCTCCAAAGTAATCATTGTGTCACTAATACTCCTGTTCCTGTGCAATCAAAATGGTTTTTTTTTTTTTTTGAAATGTTCGAATTATTAGATTTTTTTAGATTTGATTCTGGTTTCTAGTCAGAAAATTGTGCCTTCAGGACTGATTTCGGCTGAAAACTTGTATTTGGGTGTTCCAGAGCCAGTTTTAGTTTATGTTCTACTAATGCTTCGTTTCCATGGCCTGAGATTTTCCTTTCTAGCAGCTGAGTGAAGTGGAAGCCTATGACACATTTGGCTAAAGAACATTGAAGGAATGGTTGGACTCGATGATCTAGTGGGTCTCTTCCAACCTAGTTCTTCTATGATTCCATGATTCTATGATTCTAAATACAGTTCTGTAGTTCCAATATGAATAATTTCATGAATACAGGATGACATGGAATTTTACTTTTGAAAAAATTATTCTAAGAACAGAATAGTTGTGTGAGAGAAGAAAGAGATGCAATCTACTAATAATTAAGACAAAACCTAGGTTATGAGGAGGATGGCCATTGGGAAAGTAAAAATGTGGGTTTATGACAGAGCTCTGAACAATACCAGCATAACTGTCATCTGCAGCTTAAAGAAACCCCTACTTTTATGAAGTTTGGTAAATTTAAACATTCAGAACCATGCCAGCATTTTACACCCATTTCTGTGGCTTTTTCTCCATAGGAAATGAAGGCATGTTAATCTATTTAGAAAACCAGAATGCTTTGCAGAAGAAGTTTCCACATTTCTGTCCAGCTGACTTTTAATCTCCAAGTCAAGAACTGTTTAATACAAAGCCATGCCTGTGCGCCATACATATTAAGAAAGACTATGTTTTGAGCTTTTTGTACAGACAAAGCATAATATTACTGGCTGTGGCAGCAGAACACATAATTTATTTTGCATATTACGCAGCATGTTAATATTCACTGTAGCTGGTATTGACTAGTGCAGTTTGAATAAATGTACTATTTTTTGGATCAGATTCCGTTTGTGCAACCTATACCCTAGAGAAATAGTTCACGCTAATTGTGCTGGTAAAACACACGAGGTTCTTACAGACAGTATTTTCTTTTTGCCCCAACCCTGCCCCAAACACACCTCTGTGAACGATGATTTCTGCTTCCCATGTGACGTTTTCATGGATCGCATATGTTTACAGGCAGGATTTTGAAGCCTGGCATATGGAAATGTACAGTCCCAATTAAATTAGCAACAGAAACTTTGCTGATTTATATATTGTTTTTATTCTGTGGGGTTTTTTATTTCTATTTTTTTATTTTTTTATAAAGCTTTCCCTTTTTAGGCTGAAATACCTTAACATGTGTTAGTATGTAGGAGTTGCTCTAAAAACTCCTCTTAATGGAAGGCTTGATTATTAAGGCAGAGACTGTGAATTAAATGCAGATAACTTGTGCCAAAAATGAGGGCACAGTGTGACTATACTGCACTGCAGCCATTCAGTAAGGCAATTCACACCTGGTTTTTCATCCCATGTCAGGTAAACGTTCTCAAAACTGACTTGATGTGATAAATGGGCAAAATAGGGGATTCAGCCCTTAAACGTACCAGCCTCTGGTGCTATAAATCTGCCTGTGAGTCTAGAAAAGGCCCAGCATTTTTAGATTTACTACGTTCTTTCCAAAACAAAATTTAATTATTCGGTAACAAACATATAGAAGAGTGAATGGCTTTCATAGCTACTCAAGGTACCTATAAAATATTTTATTCATGTATTAACCTTACATGAAATGAGCTAATACCTACTCCAGCTGATTTTATCATTTAAGCAAATGGACTTGAAGTCAAATTACTCACTTCCTTTGCTGTTAACTCTTCTCATTATTAGGAAAAAAAATAGAAAGGAAGAAGGTAAATTGTTCTAAAACTTAATATTTATTTAAGAAAATTTGTGCCAGCGTGCACTTAAGACTGTGCAAATAACATTTTCTGCTGAAAAATAATCACAAGATTTTCTTCAAGTTATTTGAACTTCCTTTAACAGAATATAATGTGTGATATGTTACAGGCCTTATGTTTCCTCCTTCTGGTAGCACTAGAACTTATTTACCTCTTGTGGTTTCCAGCAGGTTTGGTTGACCTGAATATTATTCAACCCCTTTTAAGAAACACTAGGTTCTTATTTCTCTGGCGTGGGATGAGCCTGGTATAATTGTACAAAACGTTATCCTCAATTTTAAAATGAGTTGTTATTGTTGTGGGGGATAAAAAAAAAAGGAGTAGGAACAGGAAATTACTCTGGTTTTAAAATAGACTTTTTACGAGTGCCTTCCAGGAGAGCATTAAGCAACATGACTTACATCTGTCTCGCGTGTTTTGTTCTCTGATTCTCTCCCTAAGGGAGAATGGTGTGTGCAGTGGAGCATTTTGTTTTGGTAGGGTTTGTCGTTTGATTTGTTTTATATACAGACGGTTTAGATTGGGCAGGAGTGTGCCTCGCATTTGGAGCACAGGTGGTGAAATGTGTGATGCCTCTTCAGGGATGTAGGATTCATTGAAGGAAACACCAAACCCGAGGCATCACATCAAGGAGTGTCTTGGTAAGGTAATTCTTGTAAAAAAAATCTTGAAAACTCATGTATTCAAAGCATTTTGTAGGGACTTCTTTTGGTTTTGATTTGGGGATTTGTTTTTTCTTTGTTGCATTAGTAATTTCCATATCTAAGAAGAAAACTTCTGTGTCTAGAAGGGGGAATGAGTGGTATCATCACCTGAGTTCCACAAGATGAAGGAATTTCAACTTAGGAAATCTCAACCAAATCTACCCTCCAAAAGACAATACAAACTAAACCTTTCATTTCACCTCCCTTCTCCCAAGCAACTAGCACTACGATGAGGTGAAATGGCCTCAGGTTGTGCCGGGGGAGATTCAGATTGGAGATCAGGAAAGACCTCTTTACTGAAAGAGTGGTGAAACACTGGAACTGGCTGCTCAGGACAGTCTCCATCCCTGGAGGAGTTAAAAAACTGTGTAGACATGACACTTCAGAACATGGTTCAGCAGACATGGTGGTGTTGTGCTGACAGTTGGACTTGATCTTTTCCAACCTCTATGATTTGCTAGCACAAATATTTTTTTATTTTATTTTCTTGACAAAGGGCACAAGAGAGAACCCTAAAAACTAATGGGAAGAAGTATGGTTTGCCATTACTACCACTCTTTCTTTGATTTTAGCTAGTGTCCAAAAAGACCAATTAGAATTAGACTCCACTTAACGTTAGACCCCACATAAACTAGAATAAGTTTTGCAGCTTTTCCTCGGCCGTATGTCCTCTGCAAGTAGCTTGTATGGTGTAGGCAGACAGGCTGGATACCAAGAAGCACAGACAATACAGCAAAATGTGTGGCCTCGTTGACAATATACATAACTATGTAATGCACTATTTGTTTCTGCTGTTGTGTTGACCTCTGTCCTGCAGAGAAATACATATGTATCTGGGATGGGATTTTTTTTGTGTTGTGCGTTATCTGCTAGATGGTAACAGTAATTAGGCTAAATTTAGAATGTACAGACTGATGAATTTAAGTTTTCAAAACAAACTTATACTGGAGTTATGCAGGCAAGAATGCCTCAAATTGAGTATTCAAAAAGAGAAAAGAAACGGACTAAATCACTTAATTTTGTGTGGGGAAAAAAAAAGACTAAAATATGCTAAAATAGGCAGAAAAATGCCATTGTAAACTGGGATTCAGATCTCATCTCATTTCTTGTCCAGCTGGAAGATGGAGAAGAATAGATTTTTATCAGATTGATAGTCTCAACTATGTCACTGTGATGCTACTGTTGTAACAATGAGATCATTTCCTTTAGTCATCCAGCAGATGCAGAAAGGATGTGAATCCTTCAAAAAGGACTCACATAATTATCTGTAATCTGTGGTGGGAATACAGCATGGACCGTGCAAGTGGTATGAATATTTGGAAGTAAAGAGAGAAGCACAGTCTGGTCTAAAGATTTGTCCTAGAAGGGCCTCTACTTTTGGTTTTGTTTATGTTCCATTTGCCGTAATGCCTCACAACAGATTAAAATGTAGATCAGGAAACTTCAAATTAGTATAATTTTTGTTCTTTTTACTATTTGGCCACTTTATTATATGGCAAATTCAGTCAGACATATGAATGGAATACAAAATCTGGTTTGCTCTGGTGCTGTTCAACCCTGAAGAAGTTAAGATGAATAAGGAAAACTCACACTTTTTATTTAAGGTGCTTCAACTTCCAACTGAATCTGTATGAAAGGGCCACCTTCTTACAGAACATGTAGCTCAAAAGCTGCTCAGGGACAGTATAACTGTACGTAGAAGTCTATATACGTGTTTCTAATATTTGAAGATGGCCTCCATAAATCATGTCGTTAAGAAACTGTCTAAAGCTATTAAAAATACCTTACATTCCTAAATCAAAGGTCGTAACAATCTAATATTCTCCACAGTAGGCAAAGCTAAAAAATAAACACTGAAGTAATGGGTCGTGTGGCTTCAGCTGGGGAAGCGATGCCAGAAGGGTTGCAGCCTAGTGCCGGTGTGTAACAGAATAATCTTCCCCAATGGGTAGTTCTTTACTATTTTCTATACTTGCAGATATTAAATATTCTCTATTTTGCTAACTATACTTATTTGGAAGTCATAAATTGCTTTATCCTAATTAATTAGGGTAGTTTCAAGTAATAGGGATCTTAATTATTTATCCTTTTATTCTTCTTTTTTTTTTTTCTTGTTGGAGACAGAGGGGAAACATTTTTTTATCTTACCTTTTTAGAGAAATAGAACTTACTTTGCTTGGGGAGCTGAGACTGTAAGAAAAACATGCAGTATGTCAAAATTTGCAGCAAAGTAATGAGCTCTCATTAACACTCCATTCCACCCAAAAGTTTCTTACTCTTCCTAATAGCTTTTCATACCGACACAGTTTTCCCCAGTACAATTAGAGACTATGTATAGAACCTAAGTTTAAAATGACAGATACATTCAAAGACATGTTGCTGAGATTTTTACTTACTGATTAGCTAAAATACACACACATTTCCTTCTAATTTCCAGCAAAATAAAGACACACAATTGCATCTTGCTAAAACATTAAGGTTTTCAGCTTTTTGTTTTGGAACTTTCTCTAATATGTAGATTCTTCAGACTGCATATTGTATTTAAAGTCATAATATAAATTGTATTCTTGCTTTCCACAGTATCTCTATGGAAAAAAGTAAAATTTGAAAGGACGTTTAAATAAGGGTGAGATATTTATCAGGTTTTTTAGTAGAATCATTCTAGTTATTTTGTTCCAATCCATGACCCAAGCACCCCACAAATAGAGAATTTAAAGTTATATTAATATACAACAAGACACAGGGACTGGATGCACATGTAGATGGCAGTGGTCTGTTTATTCAGGTCTTAGAAACTAAACAAAATCGAGTTTACAATGGCGTAGGCAGCATGCATGGGTGGAGGGTGTTTGTGGAGTGAAGGAGAAAGTGGGTGATATCTTGTTGCGTTGTAAATGTTTCAGCAGGAGGTATTTGGAATGGCTCCCTCTTTTCCATGTTGTGAAATCATAAGAGAGTTATGTTGCATCTCAAATGAGTGCTAATGAAACCTTTATACCAAGCACCATCGTGTATTCTGCATATGCTACATATGATGTGGGAAAATTCAAATTAAAATTGAGGGAGAGAGAGAATATGTGATGGAGTGACATAAAGGTTTTATCAGCATGAGGTTGAGAAGGGGGGGTGGATGTCTTACAAAGGCAAAGCTGAATTTATTAATTCACATTTTTCCCTCTCTTTCTGAGCCCTCAGTTTTGGCAGTCACTGTAGATCTTGGGCTTATGGGCACAGGCTACAAAAATAGTTCCAATAATCCAATTTAAAACTCCTTTTTATCTTTCAAGAAATATTTTTTGACAGAAAATATGGGATAGCTCAGGGTACAAAAGTCTTATCAGAATTTGTTTGGAACGTTCTGCATTTCTCACTCCTAATTTTACAGTCTAGAAATGTGTGCGTGTGTGAATTTTGAGTGCTTTTAAACGCCCATATCTCAGCTTCAGCCATTAATCTAGCCAACTGAAAAAACTTCCTTATAAGAAGCAACATCTCTTCCTCCACCTTCCCTCTTCCTCTTCTCTGCCACAAAATGCTTTTTACCTTCTCCCTAGATGTATCATTTGCTCATCCCTTTCAAGCTCCTCAGCATCTGCTCATTGAGTATTTCTGGATTAGCGAGTTTGATGTTGTATCCCAAGAGTGATGAAAAGTTGGAGATGTGAGAGTAGGCTGCATAGGCTCTCCCTAGGTGTGTATAACATCAGTGATGTAATGGTTATTATAGCTAGCGTAGGTCATTTTGTAAAACTGTTAAAAATGCTGCCATCCCACCCTTTCCAAGGTCAGTACAGTTTCAAGTAATTCTGCCTTTACAAATCAATAAACATTCAAAACATCTTCGCAAAAAAAGACTGAGATCTATAGTTCTGCATCATTTGGCTTGTAGTAATGGTAGTCTCGTGTGTGCAAAATCAAGCTTTTCTAGGGAAGTAACCACTGTGAAGTATTCGTACCATTAGGAAGGAGCTTTCTGTCCACTTTTGGTTTCTACAATATTATTTCTGGTGTCTCTCTCTTTTTCCACACCATTATGTTTGACCTGTTCTAGAAGAACCACTAGTAGCAGAAAATTTTAATAGGTTAGCTGACGTGATTTTCAAACTAGAAATAGGCAGAGGTAGTCTTTAATAAAGATGACCTTTAGTTACACTGCAAATAAGCAATGCAGAAGGAGGGAAAGTATACTGAAGCATGAAGAGTTTGTGAGACTTGATAGTGACAGGAAGTCAAGTCTTTTATTACTCATTAAGATCAATTAGTTGTTAAGTTCATAGAATCCTGGAATGGTTTGGGTTGGAAGAGACTTTAAAGGTCATCCAGTTCCAAGCCCCCTGCCATGGGCAGGGACACCTCCCACTGGATCAGGTTGCTCCTGATCCATCCAATCTGACCTGGAACAGCTCCAGGGATGGGGCATCTATGACTTCTCTGGGCTGCCTGGGCCAGGGCCTCGCTATCCTCAGAGGAAAACATATCTCCCTAGTATCTAATATAAATCTACCCTCTAGCAGTTAAACTTGTATGAACAGATCCATGTCCTTCCTGCGCTGAGTGCTTCAGGACTGAACACAGTGCTTCAGGTGAGATCTCATGATTGTGGCATAGAGGGGCAGAATCGCCTCCCTCGACATGCTAGTATTGACTTTGAATCATCGTACAAGAAAATTTTTCAGATTTTCCAAGGTAGCACGGAGGAGGGTTTTTTCCTCCCATGGCTTGTCATCTTTCTAACCTGATGCTTTTTCTCATCAGGAGAAATTGCTCACCTCATTTTTCCCTGCTTTCCCAAAACCATCAAGAACACCACCAGCCATCTATATTATCTACAAAGCAAAAAAAAAAGCAGGTAGGAGGCCCAGAAGATTTGTTCCTACATCTCATAAAGCTTTAACTTTTTTCTTGGTGGTTAGTCTACTTGAATGTATTCTCTCTGATATGTGGATAGCAGGGAGAAGAAAATCAAATCATGGAGAAAGAAATGGAAACTATTCTTGCCATAAATCTTCCCTTTTTCTATATTTACTGAAACAGAAAATTGGCTAGGAGTTGAAATGCAGTGTGTATATGCGTGTGTGCATGCTTCTGAGCCTTTCTTACCAATGTATGAAGTGACATTTTCCTAATTTCAGTTTATATAAAAAAGGCTTTGCATGACTTTGATTTTCATAACATGAAGGTCAAACAATTCAGAATAGAAACAATAATATTCTTCAGAAATTGACCCATGAAAATGTATTTAAGTTGTTTCTGGAAAACTGCCCTTCAAAGCTCCTTCCCAAGTAAACTTGCAATAACATTTCAAAAACAGAACATGGTTGCCAGTAACTATGGGGAATTTTTGGATTGTTTCTGCTAATTTGGTAACCACACACAAAATACCTGTTACACAAATCAGACTCCAGTAATTTACTATCCAGGTGCCTGATGTTGTAACAGCCTACATGCTGAGAAAACACTTCAGGATATTCAGCTCAGTTTATATGCGTTCTGTATTGCTTTTTCTATTACTTTGATTGCTGATCTAACTTCCTAAGGCCTTTAACATTGAGAGAGATAAAGCTGCTACTCTGTTAAGGCACAAGGAATTGAAATATCAGAGTAATTTGATGTCAAATGGGTCATTCAGTTAAGAATTAAGGTTTCTTCATCTTTTATATAATTTTCTGTTCTTTTTCGTAAAGAAACAAAATGTGGTGTTGCTTAGCTGGGCTCAAGTGTTTGGGTAAGATGAATGTACTGACTGTGTAGATATAATACCTCTGTGCCTTTAGTAATAACATGGACAGGAAGGATTGTAGAACTGGAAAATCGCAGGTCTGGAGTGTCCAGGGATCTGTGTTATCTTCCCATCTCTGTCAGACTTCATAAATGAAACTCTGCAACAGCTTTCAGAGGTCAGTACAGATCAGCCTCCTTTTACAGAAGGGAAAACCGAACAACAGAATGATTCTCAGGCACTAAAAGGCAGTGTGTGTATTTTACCTAAAGACATGGAAGCAGCCTGGCAGCGTTGGGAAGCGAGCTCAGAAGCCCTCCTGAGGTTTGGTACAGAGGATTTATGTGGCAAGTTCACCCACGCTTTACTTTGAATGTAGAGAGTCAAGTTAGGAGGCATTGCTTTTATTGGAGACATTGCAAAAGGATGAGAAAGGAAAGGGATTTTGATAGAAAAAGTACAAGGAAGAAGTCTTTAACCTTCTGCGGATATTCTTTGGCCTCTGTCTTGAGCTCTCTCTCTCTCCTTTGTTGCAGAATATTACCTGATACTTAAGAAGTATATAAATATAAAGAATACTTTATGAATATGTTAAATAATGTATTGGAAAACATAAAAGTCACTACAGCAATGAAGATCTGGTGAAGGTCAAAGGCATCAGCTGCTCATAGGCACAGAGAAGTTCATATGCTGAGAAGGTTCTTGTTGGATCCCCTGCCTTGTGCTGAGCAGAGTGGTGTAAACACAAAACCCCTTATTCCTAGGGGAAATCTTGCTTCATGTCAAGGTAGTTTTGCTTTCCTGGGTAGCAGAGGGCTGGCCTAGTGATTCTTTTTTTTGTAATGCCTGAGTCCTCGAAAGTTAGTCTTGCCTTGGATAAAAGTTGCAGAATTTCAATAGAACATCTGGTAGATTTTTATGTAATGTATATACGTTCTTGAAGACTAAATGTAGTTGTGGGTGAATATATGGGTCCATTGGCCCTACAAGAATGTACCTGGGAGAACATATGTTGTGAGTCGTCTTCGTGGTTTTTTTTTTATCATTTTGGGAGGGAATCTACCTTAAATCTCTTCTATTTGCTGCCCTCTGATTTCAGTTCTTTAAATTTGGATCTGACTGATTTTTCTTTTTCTCTCTGCATTTTAAAGCAGGAAAAAAATGTTTTGAGACCGAAAACCTTATGACATGGTTTCTAAAGGAAATACCATGTATTGATCTGTAGTCACATGGCCTGTTGTGGTTGGCATTGTTTTATTGCCTGGATTTAATGGGTTTTATTGGTTAAAGCTTTTAGTTTCAAGTCACAGCAGTTACAAGGGAGCATTGTGAATGCCTTGTGGATGTAAGCAGGGTATTAACCTGTCTTGTTTAACTGCTAGCTCATTCCTCTAGAGGCATCATGTTTGTCAGATCATTTTTCAACCATGCCACACAGGCCTGTGTGTGATATTTATTCTCCCTGTAACAAGTTCTTTAATTAATTTTTAGATGGGGCACTAGGGGCTCCATTTTCTGACCTACTGTTATTATCATTACTTTTAAAGTAAGTTTTGGCTAAGTCTTCATTCTGTCAGGGGCTTTTTTTTTTTTTGTATTAAAGGGAGCATTCTGCTCTGAGTAATCTTGTTGTGATTGTGCAGCAATTGAAAGTTATGTGAATCATATAATAGTTAGGGTTAGAAGGGACCTCAAAGATCATCCAGTTCCACCCCTGCCATGGGCAGGACACCTCCCAGTGGATCAGGGGCTCCAAGCCCCATCCAGCCTGGCCTTGAAGCCCTCCAGGGATGGGGCAGCCACCCCTGCTCTGGGCAACCTGGGCCAGGGCCTCCTCACTCTCATGGTGAAGAAATTCTTCCTAATGTCTATTCTCAATCTGCCCCTCCCCAGTTTATACCTGTTCCCCCTGAACAAACAAGTGGAAACAGAGGTACATTATAAAATCTGATCAAGAAGCCCTTGCAGAAGCAAAGGGCAGTTTCTGTGTCTGAAAAGCATGTTCCTGAGGTGAAGACCAACAAGGTGTTTCTTCATCTGTTCACAAAGGTTTGTAGTGATAGGACGAGGGGCAATGGGCACAGGCCTCCTATGGGAGGCAGTTTAGATAAAATAAGCACGTGGAATAACTGACAGACTGCAGAGTCTCTTTAGATGTGAATTTGCTTGGGAGAATGAATACATTCCACAACATTTAGCTGCTAATATGTAAACTCAATTGTAAATATTTATGCTCTATAGTATAGCATAAGAGTTTTTGGCACATTGTCTGCAAAATCTTGATATTTTAAGACTAGTAGAATTTAATTTTCATATATTTCATGAGACTGTATTTTTAATCAGTTTTCCACAGAACTGTATGCTGAACTGCAGCAGGAGTAAAGTAAGTATTAATGAAAATATATTTGACGTAATCTTATAATAATGAAGATATAATACTCTGGTATTACGCAGTATATTTACGCACAAAAATATTTGGTGAAATTCTGAAGTTACACTGTGAGAGGAGTTTCCAGAGCCTCAATTAGCAGATGACAAATGCAGGAATGATAAATTTGGGGCCATATATATTTTCCTGTAGATACGAAGGAAAATGAGTTGATGCATTTTGCAGAATGTCACTTGGGTATCAATGAAATACTACTTTCTGTAAAGTTCGGCATCAGAAATCTATTGCTTTCTCTATGCCTAGTTTGAATTACAGGGAGAAGTATTTCAGTTTATCTCCAATAAAATATCTGATTATCACTTTTGTTTAAAACAGAACTACTCAGAAGACAGAGGTTACTTTAAGAGGAATATAGTATGGGCAGAGATAAATTAAAGCTCTCTTAACACATTTTGTTGAAAACGCTTAAAAACCATTTAAATCTATGCGTATTTTAACTTGCGGTTCTGGCACACAGTCCGTAATTGTACTCAAAGCATTGTTCTCAGCAATGTTCAGCTCTGGCTTGATGTAACTGTAGTGGATATAGAAGGGATAAATAAGTGTAATTTGTTTAGTTAAAATCTAGAAATCAAAGGAAGGGAAAACAAGTTAGACATTACCCACTGTTATATTATTGTTAGAAAAGTAGAACCTGTGAGGTTTTGGGGAGGGGTTTTTTTGTTGTTTACACTGAGTCTGTTTCATTCATTCAGGTGTTCTGCAGGTAAAAATACTACCAGGGACTGAGAGTGCCTCAATTTATCTCATCTCATGAGCTATTAATCTGAGAAGGTGACAGAAGTGGGTGTTTTAGTGAGTTCTTTCACAGTGTCATGTGAGACCTAAAACCCGGATTGTCTGTAACACATGATCCATGCTTTGAGCAAGTAAGAATGCATTTTCTGTTCCTAAATAAAGTTTAATATTTTTCATCTGGAGTTGGTTTCCTACTGTCAGCAAAAAAAAGACCATGGATGCAGTTGTGTATTTTTGAGCAAGTTTTATCTCTAAACAGATTTGTAACTAAAAACAGAAATATCTTTTTATGGGAGACAGCTGGTTGGGAGATTAAAGATACCCAGCAAGGGAGGGGAGTTCAAATTAACAAACATTCCTAGACAAGGAATGCCTGGGAGCATTAGCAAGCTTTTAGCTTGCGACCTAAAAACATATCTAATCTCATCCATGGGTCTGTACTGATGGGTTTTGCTTTGTTATTTGCTGATAAAGAAATCTTTGAAAAGCCCATTGTGGAGCCATAACTCTTGTGCATCTTTAAGTATCGGTCAGACCCCATAAATATGTCAGCCTAAAAACTTCCAATTGTGCCATCAGTCCGGGATCAAATGGTGTCAAGAAGTTAGATTTAACAGACCTTGTGCTGGTAAGGTTTTTGTTGGGACAAACTGTTCCGGGTCTTCAGCAGCTTCCCTGAAATCTTCAGAGTCCTTGAGCAGTCTCACAGAGGGGTTTCACTGGAGCAGATGTTTTGTTCTAGGGAGAGTAACATTTGCTCCCTGAAGAGCAAAATATCTAACGATGGGCAGACAGGGATCAGGTTGTCCACAGCCTGTGCTGTGTGTAAGGCAGGTCAGAACAGTACATTGTCTGCCTGTCACAAGAAAATGCAAGAATATTTGCATGATGCTGGTATCAAGATGGTAGGTCTCAAATGGTAGTTCCAAAGAACATTTTTGATAACTCTAGAGGAAGTCGGCTCTCTGAAAGGAGGCAGTTGTTTTGTTCAGTGAGCATTTGAACAGCTAGACCTTGAGTTGTTTGACAAAGCTGGTTGAACTTTTCTCGTAAAGTATACAGCAATATGTCATTTAAAAATAGTTGGAGGATGCCTGTGCATATTGTATTCTGTCTTTTCTTGTTTAAATATTATTATTGGGAATGCTGCCAGTTTCTAACAGAGCTATTGTTTGGTTTTAAATCAGTATAGTTACAATTGGAATTGTGTTCATCCTTCACACTGTGTTCATTTTTATATGATTTTTCAAGTTTGTCTTATAAGGGCACAATTTCTGCTGGAGTCAGTTAGCTCAGATTTACTGACTTCCAGTTGCACCAGGACAGAATCCTATCTATGTTCACATAATTTCCAGAAATATTTGGGCTAAGGAGAGAAATAAAGTATTGGCATTCTTAATATCGACTGCTTTGAAGCTAGAATTCTGGGGTTTTTTCTTAAGCTTTATCTGATGCATAATTGTGGTTTTGTACCTTATCTCATATGCACCTCCTAAAACACTAGAGGATGGAAAATCCTGTCCTCATTGTAGCTAGTTAAATCCGACTTTCCTCGTATCCATATGCTCATCACGTTGGCTTTACTTATTTAAAAACCCAAGTTTACTCTGAAAGAATGAAGAGAAGAAAGGAGAAAAAAATAGTTATTCTGATAGCTAATAAATGCTAATAAAAAAGTGAGAAGAATGGCCAGTATGTGACTATCTCTATGGTGCAGGTAAGAACTTGAGGATAAACTTGGTGGCAGTTTGCATGACACCAGGTCCCCCAGGAATGTTGACATTCAGCCATAAAATATGGCTTAATGAAGGGAATGTAGATGAATATGAACAAAAACGAGTTGTGATACTTTAGCTCTGTTACCTGATTTCTTGTTGGTTGTTTTTCTTGTTCCACTCAGAATTCCAGGTTCTGTGAGAAAGATATTTTATCCCACTTACGCCTGACGTCCATATTTCTCTTCCATGAAAATATCAGAGGTTACTTGGATTTTGCACCCAACACAAATGCTAAGTCTGTATGTTCTGGGAGATTTCTCATTACTGGCTTTTAGATAGAGAACAACGAAATACGTGGTTGGTGAAAAACATGCAAGTTACATTTTGAAATGGAAGGTTTATGAGATCCTTAAATTATGCTTATCTCAAGTCATAGATTCAATGGAGATTGTTTATGGGACTGGGTTTTTTTGCAGCAATATATGAAAAAATGTATATTTAGCCACATAGATATATTTTAAAGAAGTTTTCTTTTCCTGCAAGATTGTGACTGAAATATCTTGGGGGCTAAATAAGGCATTTTGGAACTGTTCTATTTACGTTTTAAAGTGGATTGAACACAGGTGTTACAGCAATTTATGCTTTCACCTTCATAGTTACAATTATGTATATATATTACAAAATTGGAATCCTGTCTCTGCAAATCTGTTTCTTTCATAGCTTTGTGAGAGTATCATCAGTTTAGATCTTTCTCACACATGTTCATGATTATATCCTAACAAGGAAACATTTTTCAAATTCATAAGTTAAAAAAAGGGGAAACAATGTAGCTGATTCTTCGACCCAAGAAAGTAATTTGAGATTTGCTTTATTTTGACTAGAATTCTTTCTTCATTATGTGCAATTCTAATCCAGAACACATTTTTATTTCCTGCAAATTGACATTCTTTCAACATATGCTTGGATGGAGATCTGCAAAAAGACTGAAATACATTGTGAAAGCACAAATTTATTGTACATAAAGATAGTGTTGGTAAATATCTGTTCCATATATTTATGCCCTTTTCATATTTCCTGTTCATTTTCCAGTTAAAAAAAAAAATGAGATGGAGGAGACCTGTAAATTGCTTGATATATTTGTCTGCTACACAATGATATTCACTAGGTATTTCAAAATGAGATCTGTTTTTTTCGTTTGGTAGTGGCCTTGTTTGTTTAAGTTGTGGGTTTCTCTTTCGTTCTTTGTGTTTTTCTTTGTGTTCTCTTTTCTTTGTGTTTTTCAATTATATAATTTGTCTTTTCCATTCACATTTATGCTCTATTAACTAATCTTGGCAAGTCACGTCTTAGACATTTCTATAGATGGCACTGAAATTCATTCTAAGAACATACCTTGAGTGCAGACTGGTACGTGCTTTTTGTTTGGGAAAACATATTTTTTGGATTAAGAAGGTAAAAATGGGATTTTTTCAAGGAACGTTTGCTTTTTCAGTATGAATATCCTGCAACCGCCTACTGCATACTGTAGAACACACGGTCTTTGATGGTGAGGAATATTAATGTTGAAAATATCAACCATAAAGCCATTAGGGGACTAGTTCTAAAACCTGTATTTAAAACAAAACAAAAAGTTAATAGACCTGTTTTTCTATCCTGTTTCTTCTCCGTTAAAAAAAGAAAACCAAAATCAATGTAGAGAAAAGACAATTGCAAGGAAAGGAGCAGCATGAAGGACATTCCTTCATTGTGCAGACACTTATGAAAGCACATATGTGTATTGTGCTTAGGGAGCAAGTAATCAAAAAGTGTTTTTAATTTCAGGATTGGATGGAACTATTAGATTATCTGTTTTGACCTTTTATGTGCAATAAATCTTGCCCTTTTACTTTACTGTACTGGGCCCCATGATGCGAATGAGACAATAAACAAGAATAGCATGGTGACAAGAAAAGATGAAGCCACCAGCCTTCCTTAATTATTGCTGTGTTCAATTATCCACTACAAATATATGTCTTGTTTGGATTTGTCTTATTCTAGCATGTTTTTATGTCAGGTATGTTTAGCATTTCCCCAGCAAAGTTCACTGTCTGTTAAGTTTACTGTGTTCATCAAAGAATTTAATAACATTCTTCTGTAAAAAATAGTGTTTGCTCTCGCATGCCTTCCATTTGTCACTGAAAGTTCCTGTTGTCACTGTGACATTTTTGAGATAAAGGAACAGTCTGTGTGTGCAGTTCTAGCTACAAATCTAACGCTTTCATTCTAGTCTCGCTTGCATTTTTTGGTGTCTTTGTGCAGGGGGTCTGGTTTGAATAACGTTTCCTAAGTCATCTCTTTTTACTATCTCATCTACTGGAGTCCACACCATTTTCAGCCTTCATAGTCAGGTTAAATGAATTTTCTGATACCACCTCTGTGAACAAAACTCAAATATTTCCTTAAAATGAAGAGCCAGCAGAAGGATTCTTATTTAACTTCACAGTTTCATTCATATGTGCTATTTGTTTTAAATGTTAGTATTTTCAATGCTTTGCAACACTTTTGCTAACACTATCTTAGCTGTAATACTTATCAATTCTGTTAAGATGATGTTTATACTCTGCAGATCTGATATCATAGAAGTCCCTGACAATAGGTAATATAATAGGATATTCAAATTACAACAGAACTAAAAAGTATGCATGTTAGGGTTTTTTCCCCTTATGGCAAGGCTACATCTGCACCAGTATCCTAGTACCTTCCTGTCACCTTATCTGTGACAGTTCCAAGGAATGATAAGTAATTTTTATTTAAGTGTTGACGTATAGAATGGACTGAACCATTGCTGTCATATAACCAGGTCTAGAGTTATGCATGGATCCAAAGTAAGTCATTGGAAGGAAGGTGAAATTAAGCTAAGGATCTAATTTCCTGTCACTGAAAAATAATAAGTACCGTTGCAGCAATAACTGAAAGTGCTGCAAATAACAGAAAACATGTTCTTATCATACTGGAAACATTAAGAAAGTGATATTTAAAGAGAAGAAAGCCCCCTGACATTAATGCAAAAAAAAAAAAAAAAAAAAGACGATTATATACCACACTATTGATTTAACACAGTTATTACTGCTGTTCAAGTGGTTACTAAAATGGTTAGCTGAAAGTTAAATAAGAGTAGTAGTAAAGTAGAAAGAAAGAAGAAAAAAAAGAAGCATAGGAAGAGGCAGAAAGATGTGGAATTATCTTATTGATAGCCTGAATCAATTAGCTTTTTCCCCGGGAGACTTTGCAAGATGTCCCATCATCGTCCATAATTATCTCCTACTCCTGCAATATTTTTTTCTCTTTTTTAACAGCCAGACAGTTCTGCATCTACAGTGTAGAATCCAATTTATTTTTATGTTGTATTCTTCATTCAAGGCATAACAAAATGCTTTTCAAATAGAGGCAGCGTTCCATTTTTTCATAAAATTTCCATTACTGTTTTCCCCAGTGGATTTTCCCAGATGGAAGCACTGTTCACTGTAACACTAGTCCAAGACATGTAACGTATAGATGAGTTTGGATTGGATTAGTTGATACTGCTATATTGTAGTGAGCAACTCAATACCAACAGGTCACAGATGGAGTTAAACTAACAGGAGATTTTAATAAGAATGCCTAAACCAAATATTTCTTCACTGGATGTTTTACTGTGTTCTGGTGGATATTTTAGCCCATATAAATCCTTTAGTGCTGTCAAAGTTTGAGGCTTTCTTTGGCTTCCTCTAGGGAATGTGTAAATGCTGAGACTTGTGACTACAAACCCTCAAGATAATATAGAATTTTTTAATCATGACTTGTGGGGCATGTGCTGTTGATTCTCATGCTAATAAGTGAGACACTTTATACAAGGAAAATTCAGAGGATGGAATTGGTCATGGTGCAGTTTTCCTAGTTCCATATTTGTATATAACTCGGGTCCTACCATGGCCTCTACTAAAAGGATTGAGGAAAAATGGAATTTTGTAACCCTGGATAAGTGACTAAAGGTGGAAAAAATATTTCAGCTGAAATGGGATGGATATTACAAGGTGAAGACATGTTCCTTCAGTATCCCTGAGACAGGAAGATTTCACGTAGATCAGGTCACAAAAGGCAAGGGAGTCAGGTGTATCCCATCCTTTGTGCAACAGCGAATGTAGGGAAGATAGGAAATATGAAAAGTAGCAGCTGTGTAAGAATTAGAACAATAACTTTTATCCCAAAATCTGTGGAGCACTGACCAAGAGAAAATGATAGGACATAGTATTTATTTCTGTATTGCATACCATACTATTTTTAATCTGCTTAAAGGAAAAAGAACATGGTTTTGTGATTTAGGATTTACTGATGGAGATCGTTAATTCTCCTGTTCTTGATCTTTCAGAATGTTTTACTTTAAACACTATCTTAATGGACATTTTACCACATCCAAAGCATCAGTGGAGAAAAACAGAGGTAACTTTCCTGCCAGAAGACATGGAAGTGTATGAACACTTTGAAAAGGCGTGGTTGGGTATAGGAACTCCTGCTTCACAGTGATGAGACTACAGGGGAGAGTCTGACTGCTTCCCAAAAGGTTCCCCAATGAACTGCCAAGAATGAGCTCTGACTAGTGTTTTCTGAGACTAAGGAGTGATTTCAGCCACTCAGTTAACGTTCTAACTGTGTAGAAAGAACTTCACAGCTTCCACATGCTCCGTATTTCCTTCACTGGAACCTACACAGCCGAGAGTGTATTTTCTTGCGAACTTCTGTTGATTAAGCGAACACGATACCTAAAAATCAAGAAAAAAAGTGCATTATGATGTGTTTACATTAACAGTAAATGTAAGCGTTAGTTAAGAAGTAAACATCTTTTTTAAAAGTGATAGTTTAAGCAAGACTATGGCAAGCACTATAAAGGAATAAGCCCAGGGACTCCTAAAATAATATTTTATGTATCTCCAGATGGCTGTGCTAAATGATACAAATAATCATGTTAACCTACTCAGTAAAACATTACCATCAAAGGATGGTGTGATGATTAAAGACAATAGGTTCTCATGGTTTGGGGTTTTTTTACAAATCTGATGAGTTTCAGGGCAATTTACTTAGAATATTCTGGGATTTTCTTTTTTTTATTTGGGTATTTTTTGGGCTGTATTTTTTTTGGCTTTGTATTTCAGGTGTTCTGCCTGAAATGTTATTCTTCCACACTAACAGGAAGAGTATGTCTACTTACAATGCTTTGAAAAATTGCATACTTTTAAGATGAATGGCAATTAGTGCCTTTTTTTTTAGGATTTTTGTAATATCTCTTATTTTTCACCTTTGTACATTACCTTGTAGCTATTATCCTCATGGTTTTATACTGTGTTTGATGCCTTACCTAGGTTTTTTCTGTCATCCGATTCAGAATCAAATATTTATGATTTTTGTAGGTCACTTCAATGTTATATTCATACTAGTTTCTTTCAGATAGTCTTTACTTTGAACAGGAGCAGCGATATGTAGTTCCCTTCTATACCTCCTTCACTTTATGTTGTTTTATTGGGCTTCTTGGACAGTGTTTCATGTCTCCAGGTTTTATTGGAGGTGCAACACTTTATTTTTTATAATCAGGCTGTGAAGTGGAGAGGGATAAGGATCAACTTATAAATAAAGAAACAATATTTCTCTTTGCCACTGGCATAAATGTAAATTAGTTTAGTGGTGACTTGAAGAATAACAGCATAAGAAGAGAAATTGTATTCTGAATCAGAGGAATGATCTCAATAAGTAGCTGTGGAAACAAATGATACTTTAAGCACCATTAACTTCCCCGTGTACTCTGAGGTCTTTCTATAAATACTTGGTATTCTGTAAGCCAAGATCTGGTGGACCACTGGTTCTTATACATTCCTCAGAAGATGGGAACTACAGGCAGTTGTGGAGTTGATACCTCAGTCAGAGCTTCCCGAAATTCTAACTAAACCTTCCAGAGGTTTAGTCTCCTCTGACTTCTGAGCCATAGAACATGTTGTATGTGTTCTGCACTGGTCTGTAGATGGGGAATAGAGTTTGAATGGCTGCAGAGCATGGGAAAGAGAATAGTTCCGTTGTACAAGTTTGAAATGTTTCTACTGTCTTTGGAAATGGTCTTTCAGGAAGCATTAGTCAAATACTGTTCTGTAACAAGACACTGTAGTAAGCAAACCGGTCAAGGCCAGATTGCGGTAGAGAGATGGACCGCTATGGCGTGGATACGTGATAGAGAGCTGGCCCAGGAACAAAACCCTCGACTTCCTCAGTCTGCAGGATTAGCGCAGTGATCACCGTTTAGCAGACAGGATTAGTGCTGTGCTAATCGTTCCTCTGAATGATGAGCACCTACGCCCAGTGTGCTCTGGTGACTGGTCAGGGTTAGGACGAACAGCGGTGTTATCTGCTTCTCACTCTTTGTACAGAGGTATTTAATTACCCCAAACCATTCTATGAGAAGAGCTGAGAATGCTGATGATTGTTTTCCAAGACATCAGAAAAAGCAAAAGTAAAAGAAGCTGCTCCCAAACTAATCTATCTATTATTCTGTTAAGAATAACAGGCATGTTATTTCCCAGTATATTCTAATGGAAACCTTTTCTGTAAATCCGATGTGATGTTTCCAGAAAGAATTACTGTTACCTTGAACATTATCAAGGCAGAATGGAACCCATCATTCCTTAGAGGAATTTACATAAAAATGAAGTGATTCCACCCCCGTATTGTAAGTAATACAGTAATCTACTCTTTATACTCCTTTTTTAGGCCTTTTCTAATGTGTTGTAGAACACAATACACTTGATTTTAATAAACTGTTTCTTGATAAAAACAAGGAGTCTGATAGAGCTTGTCTGTAATTGTCTGGTGTCAGAAATAATGGGCAGAATATTCTGTACGTGAAAGCTGGCACAATTTCATTGACTTCCAAACAGTCTGGTGAATTAATACCAGAATTTAGCAGCTGTAGGTGTATATGGAGGCTGGACAGCACTGTTGGAGTTAGTGGACTGGTTTAGGTTTAACTGGAGAAAAACAATGAGAGCTTGATCCTCCCCAGGCAGGAACAAATTACTTCGGCTGCAATCAATAGAAGAGACTTTTATCCAGGAGAGGTCCAAAATCTTTAATTTACATACTTGCTCTCTGCCCCAAAATAGTAATAAACAAAGGCAAAACAATTCAGGAGAGGAAAAAAAAAAACAGGAAAAAGAAAAAACAAACCAGAAAGGAGCAGTTAATTATGATTTATAAATGTATTAACTTGCTGAATATTCTAATGAATTAAAGCAAGAATTCAATTTCCATGCTATTCAGCTGAGGAATGTTGCCCGAAACAGCACCTATAGAAATACCTGTCAGATCATGGTTTAAGATCAATAAAAAATGTAACCTTTTAAACTTTGATGTCATTTTCTTATTTTAGATAAGTGAATAACAGTGACAGCTTACCAGCATGCCAGCAAAGTATAGCTGAGCCTTGTAAAGAATCATTAATACTTAATCAGTAGGAAACATCAGTGGCAAAAGCCATCACTCAGGCACAATTCTGCCTGGCGAAGTGGTTCGTTAGGGCTCTGTAACTGGTGGGGAGCATCTTGCGATGCTTCCCACAAGTTTGTCTGCACGTGCGTATGCTGACTGTAGCAATTCTGCTGCGGTATCACAGTGGATAAGTTGGTGTGGCTATATGGAACTAGAATGTCTACTTCAACAGAAGTACCATGGCCTCATTATTTTAATGACATAGATCTCAAAGTGGGTCTGTGTTGCTTGGTATGGCAGAAGAAAATAAATAATCTCAATTTTCAGCTAACACTGAAGACGTTTTGGAAGAATTTAATTTGCTTGTTAAGTTAAAGTGCTTACAGACTTCGGGGGGTGGGTCTTAAAATACAGAGGAAATGAGTATTTTTTTTCAAAAATGTTATTTTTAGAATCATTGAATGGTTTTGATCAGAAGGGAACTTAAAGCCCATCCAGTTCCAACACCCCTGCCATGGGCAGGGGCACCTCCCACTGGATCAGGGGCTCACTCCCTGGATCCAGGTTTGGCTCTTAATAGTAACAGAAGCAATAAGCGAGCTGTTAGAATCACAAATGAATTCCTGTGTAAAAGTGCCCTTTCCTAAGGCACTTTGCTTGATGACAATGATAATGTTGCTTTTTATTATGATGCGAGTACTTTGCATTTCTTTGGCATCTTTCATCACAGGATTTCAAAGCGCTTTACAAACATGCCTCACGACACCCTATAAATGAGACAAATGGCAAACCTCATTATAATTACTTTGTTAAGGAGACAGACTTTTAGCATTTATGTTTAATGAATCATAGAATCATAGAATCATAGAATCATAGAATCATAGAATCATAGAATGGCTTGGGTCAGAAGAGACCTCAAAGCTCGTCCAGTTCCAACCCCCTTGCCATGGGCTGGGACATCTCCCACTGGGTCAGGTTGCTCATAACCTCATCCAATCTGGTCTTGAACACCTCCAGGGATAAGAGTTATGGAGTTGTGGTATTTTATTTGTTGAGAAGGCAGTACATAAGTTTTTAGTGTATTAGCAAGTCCATAGAGTGTTTGGCCAATGTTTCATTTTAACTTAGTTATTCTTCCCTTTTTCATTGATGTAGATCACATTTCTATAGAGTAGAATGGTTTGCAATCTGGTTAGATTTGCTGCTCTTGCTTCCTTTATACTTGCGACTGCTAGTATTTCAAAATATTTCAAAAAAAAGTCCATTGGAAACACTCTTTATTTTGAACGTAAGTTCTTCATCTTTAGAAAGAAGCCACGTGTAATTCTCCCATGTGCTGAGATGAAGTTTCTTCTGAGATCTTAGCCATCATCAGAAACTGTTCTATTTTTTCCCCCGGCCTGAGCTGGTAGCACAAAGCATGTGTCGTTTCCTCGCTTTCCTGTGTTTCATATTACTATATCTGCAGTTGGGCCAAACCTGTATTTTCGACATATAGTTAATCTTTTTTTCCTGAATATCCCTTATTAAGATTACAAAATAATACAATACTTTGGTTTTCTGGGGAAGAACTATATTATGCAATTATAAGCAACATTTAATACAAATATTTTCCTCTTTTTTTACACATTTTTGTGATTTTCTAGTTATACAATTTTTATATCTGTTTGTTATATGTATTTTTTGTAGTTATATTTTAGGGTTTGTAATGATGAATAACTAATCTTTCTTTGCCATTTAGATAGTTTTTCAAATGTGCCTTTTCAAGGGCTTTGATTACAATACAATATTTTGATGGGAAATGAGGCTTACCTGTTAATTCCATCCAGTAAGTGTATAATGAAATAATAACCTTGTTATCTTAAACATCGCACTGCTTTTACTAGAACTTCACTTAATCACCTGCATCAGTCATCAGATGTCATGTAATCTGCACCACAAATAAGTTGAAATGTGTGCTCAGACTCTATTTTATCATTATAAATGTTTGGTTTTGCACATTTTAACTGCTGCCTTTTCACATTCCATTGCCTTTTACATATCTAATATGTATGAAGACTGATGAAAATAAACTGGGTTTTTTTTCTGGGAATATGTAAATTTAAAAAAAGATATTTATACTGGATACATTATCCTGAGAACTCATCCATAAGCTCCTGGAGAATGAGGACACAGAACAGCTTTATTATCAAACCAGCAAACTTCATAATTTGAAAGTTCAGTGGAATACTTTTGTGCACGTGATTATCGTATTAATTGACACAAACACTCATAGGTGCTCTCATAGAACTTCTTTAAACTGAACAGAGAACTATATTTTCCATTTTGTGAGCTGAATGAAACAGTTTAAACATGTTGTTTTTCTCATTGATATGTAACTCAAAATATTTTTATAGCTGAACTAAATGCTGTGTTCTGGGGCATTGCAGCTAAGTCTTAACTATTTAGACTTGAAAATTTAATTTTAGCTGCAGTTCATTTGGGTTTACATTTATAAAAAACATTTTCACAGATTTTGCTTAAAAGACATGAAAGCAACATTTTGGCTTTTCTAAAGTGTTTCCTTTTCCCAATTCCTCTCAATCAAACCTACAGACTGGATTTTATGTCAAGTTACCAATAGTTTGTTGTTATTAAAACTTCAATTTAATATTTTGGCTAATAACAAATAAAACTTCAAGTAACTCTATCATGGAAATTAACATTCTAAAGTGTAGCTGATAAAAAGACATGCAAATGAAAGCCCAAATTAAACAAGGCACTGAATATTTTGTGCTGCGAAGAAATATGTTTTTTGTTAATTGACATTTTAATTGGAAATTTATAAAAACTGAAAAGCCAAATGCTTTGAAAGGTGAAAGACTGAGTGCCCCAAGGGCTATTTGATTTAGGACAGGGAGGTGAAATGCATGGAGGCTACAGATATAGCTTCAGACTGCACAGACGAGGAATGCTGTGCTGCAGAAATAATTTTTATTTCAAGGCCTACTCAGGAATGTCATGTAGGACATGCTTTGGTACCTGTATACTGTTCTTGGGTTTTGTTCTTATAATGAATAAAAAAATGCCAGTATTGCAACTTCATGTCTAGAGAATGAAGTTACATTGAAATTTGAACGTTTACTCTGTTCTTTTAGATCGGGCTCTCAGCCTTTATGTCTGATTTCAGGCCATAATTGCTCTGGGCAATAAAAACAAACTATTTTATTCTGTATGTGCATTCCAGTTCCATTTTATTTCAGAAAAGCTGCTACATAATTGTTTGAAATGTGAACTAGAGCATTGTTACAGCAGATCATCCAAACAATAAAAAAATCACTTCTGAAATAGAGCAGATATGTTCTTTAAGGCTTTTCCTCAGCCAGATTTAAGGCCTGCGGAATTTGGAGACTTCTTCAAATTAGTCCATTATATAATGCTTAATGCCTATATGACATTTAGATTATCTAAAATTCTTCACTTGGCATCGTTACGATGTATGTACTTCAGTTACTGCAGCACATCCCAGAGAAGAATGATTTACAGTCCATGATTTTCAGCATTAAGGGTGCAAAAAAATGCGTATGTCTACTTTGTGGGGAATTTCATTCAATACTTTAGTGAATAGAACCATTACTGTTGTACTCAGAAACTCAGATTTGTGTCTAGTCATTTTGTACATACACAAGGTTCACAGCTACACATGTGGTTTGAGAATGTGGCATTAATCTCTTCTCAGAATCTCTTACCTATATGATAGCACTAGAACAGAATTAACTGTTTGTTGATCAATGCTTTGGGATTCTCGTTTATTCAGGAGTATTTATCAGCTGAGCACGTGACTTTCAAGGTATCAGAAGATAGATATTGTGTCCTTTTATGCCAGATGAGATATTAATTTGAGTGAAATAGAAATCATCCTTTGCCTCAAGAGTTACAGATGAGATTGTTGTGCTCATCTTACTGATGCTTTTGGAGTATACTGCAAATAACAGCTACAAAGATCTTAGAGCACAAGCCTCCAGACAAAAATGAATTCTTCTATTAAACTCTACAAAAGTAGTGTTTAATGAATGAAGGAAAGCAAGATGAAGCATCATCACAGAAATCAATATTCAGGTATGGAAGTGCTGTGTGTTAGTCTTGTGCTCAGGAAAAAAGCAAAATAACTCAGATCAAGATACTGAAATATCTTCTGAGTTGATGTTGGTATGAGTCTATCATGGACAGGGATTAGGTAGCCAAATGTGGACCTTGATATCAAAATATGTATACCTGTCCTTTAAACTGATATTCAAAGTTTTACTGAATGAGTGCCTAGAAGAACCCCATGAACCTATAAACCTCCAATAGCTGAGGTCAAATGAATCCACTAATGTACGTATGCTCTCATAAATGGCCTTGGCATTCCCTTCTGCTTGCTTGTAGCCTTGCTTGTTCTCTTACAGTCTTCCTTGAGGTTCACTTCCTCTGCCAACTTTCAGGTCCTTCAAACCAGTTCTTTTGGCAGCTGTAAATGCTCTTATCAGGAACTGCATTTGAAATTTATCCAACTCTCAGACAGTTGTAAAATCTTGCAAATTGAAAATCCTTGGATCTCCTGGGATATCGCTGTTTAAGATCATGTTTAATCTCCTTGTAATATCCTCTCAGTAGTTTGATCCTGATCTTACAGGGATGTGAATTCAAAGTAACTCTCCTGAAGTTAATCCAAAACCTAAGTAAGCCAATGATGTTATTTTGGATTTATGGCCTGAGAACAGAATCTGGTGTAGCAATCTTTATGTTTTAGCTCCTTGAAATAGCAATAGTGTAAAAGATGATCTGAAGACTAATAACATTAATAATCAATTAAGTTCACTGGCTTCTTTACCTTGTCTGTTTGCCTATTTATTTCTCAATTCTCCTATACGGCATTTGTTAACTTTTCAACAGAACAGATACTGAAAAGGTACAGGAACAGTATTAGTTTAATTGCTTGAATCACAGCAATAAAAGAAAAAAATCTTCCTTTTCTCTGCATGATTAGGAAATTCAAACATTTGGGCATATTTTTTTATCTTGGTTTCATTGGAGGCTTGTAGCCATGACTATTATCAGTTTTAATATTATAGTTAGAAGGCTAAGAGGTCCATGCATCCAGTCTTTTCCTTAACTTGTGAGTACTTGTAACTCTTGGGGACACAAGTGTGTTTATTTATCAATACTATTCTTAGATTCTGGATTTCTGATATTCTTGAATAAAAATTTTCAACTACTGTATTATACCTTGTGCAGTGCAATCTGATTAAAATTTTGAAACAATGCCAAACTGCATTATTAACTGAGAAAGAAAATACCTAGGTCTATAATAGAGCACCTTGCATGTATGGCACCATAACAATCATAGAATCATAGAAAAGTTTGGGTTGGAAAGGACCTTAAAAGATTATCCAGTTCCAACCCCCCTGCCATGGGCAGGGACACCTCCTGCTGGTTCAGGCTGCCCAAGGCCCGTCCAGCCTGGCCTTGAACCCCTCCAGGGATGGAGCAGCCACCACTTCCCTGGGCAACCTGGGCCAGTGTCTCACCACTGTCATGGGGAAGAAATTCCTGTTTATGTCTAGTCTAAATCTGCCCCTCTCCAGTTTATACCCATCACTACACCCTTTGTACACAGTCCCTCCCCAGCTTTCTTGTAGCCCCTTCAGGTACTGGAAGGTTGCTATAAGATCTCCTTGGAGCCTTCTCTTCTCCAGGCTGAACAACCCCAACTCTCTCAGCCTGTCCTCGTATGGGAGGTGCTCCAGCCCTTGGATCATCTTTGTAGCTTCCTCTGGACCTGTTTCAACAGCTCCGTCTCCTTCTTATGTTAAGGATTCCAGAACTGGACAGAAGTACTCCAAGTGGGGGTCTCACAAGACAGGAACAGAGGAGTAGGATCACCTCCCTCTCCCTCCTGGCCACGCTTCTTTTAATGCAACCCAGGATACGGTTGGCCTTCCGTGTTGCGAGCCCAGAAGACAAGTCATAAGAGGAAAGTCTGTGACTTTATTTGCAGAAGGCTAGATGAGACTCCATTGAAAGAACAATACTTTAAAGTCTGAGAAATCTCTTAACTGGCTCATTTTACCATCTTGTAGGTATTCTCATGAAATTTTAGACCAGTACCTCAGTCCATTCAGAAGAGGTCTCATTGCCTGTTGCAGAAACAGAGCAGGCAGCAATGGAAGAGGATATCCACTTCTCTCTGAAATGCTGCAGGAGGCAACCCCCTTCCAAGTACATGCTTAGAAAAGCTAAGGAGAGTCAGAGTAATGAATACATCCCTAAAAGCAGAAAGCAACTACAGAGAACCTCTTAGGGTTTACTATGTAGGAGAGAGTTACAGGTACTGCTTTCCATGGAAATGAGTTCATCTAGATGCTAAACAGTTTAGTAAGGGCTACTTGCACATTCCCAGACCGCAGCAGTGGAAAATGGAGAAAGTCGAGGCACTCTCTGAGCAGGTCTTATGGAAATGAAAGCATTTTCCATGGATTAAGGGCTCTGCAGATCCAGAACATATGTAATTTTCTCCAATACTCCTAGGAAAGTGCTATTCAGATGTGTTAAACTGCATGAAATGCTTATGTGAAGCATTTCTTTGTGTTGTATAACCTGAAAATAGGCTGAAGAGGCCTAGTCCTTGTGGAAATTCACATTAGTTTCTTTTTTACAGAATCACAGAATAACCAGGTTGGAAGAGACCCACTGGATCATCAAGTCCATCCATTCCTATCAAACACTAAACCATGTCCCTCAGCACCTCGTCCACTCGTGCCTTAAACACCTCCAGGGAAAGTGAATCAAGCACTCCCCTGGGCAGCCTCTGCCAGTGCCCAATGACCCTTTCTGTGAAAAATTTTTCCTAATGTCCAGCCTAAATCTCCCCTGGTGGAGCTTGAGGCCATTCCTTCTTGTCCTGTCCCCTGTCATTTGGGAGAAGAGGCCATTACCCTCCTTTCCACAAGCTCCCCTCAGTGAGTTTTAGAGAGCAATGAGGTCTCCCCTCAGCCTCCTCCAGGCTAAACACCCCCAGCTCTCTCAGCCATTCTTCATAAGGCCTGTTCTCCAGCTCCTTCACTATCTTCGTTGCTCTTCTCTGGACTCCCTCCAGAGAAATGTAAATATGTAGTTTCTCTTCCTTTGTTGATTAAATTAATGGGGATGGTGTATTGGATTTTCAGATGGAATATATTTTTTTTCTAGTTGTATTTGACAGCGTGGCAGCATAGTTTGAGCGTGTTTTCCACAATTTGTTAGCACCCACAATATTTCACTCAGAAAAAAACCTGACATTGTTTGATGCTTTAAGCATCTGTATTAATCTACCTTCTGATTTTGAAAAATGGAAGGGTAACAGTAACACAACTCAGCTATTGAATCAACAGAAGATTTGTTGTGGTTTTTTTCTTAAAAATTGAAAACTAGTACAAAACATACAGAACAAATAACGAAAAACATCAAATGACCAAGCAGTAGGAAATTCGTTGTAAAAAGCTGTGTTTTTCAGTGGTGTCATAAAATACGATGAGGACAGAAATTTTATCTTTTAAAAAGGGAAACACCAGAAATTAAACTGCCATCTAAAATGTAATCCATATAAGGGTTGTTTAAATTAGTGTACATGATTGTTGCTGTGTCATTATTCCAAAGACAATGGTAGTATATTTGTAGTGGCTGTTTGACTGCATAGACACCCAGTGGATCTGTGTGATGAGTTGAGCAATGCAGCTGAAGACTAACCCACCAACACATGCATTCTCATGCGTTCTCATTACTCCTTGGTCAAAGGGTTAAAATAGCTCATTCAGCCCTTTCCCATGGTTGGATGGTGCAAAGCAGCTGACCTAAAGCTCTCAGAAGTCAGTGCAAAGCCTTCCCCAACTTCTGTAGTTGTTGGACATGCCCAGTTGAAATCTCCCATCTCATGATCCTTCAGACATAGAACCTCAATGTTTGTAATGATTTCTAATAAATGCCTAAAAAGACCATTTTTTTCATGGAAGTATGTTAGATTAACTATCTAGACTTGAATTCAAGATAAATATATATCTGAACTTCCTGAAGTAAAGCCTATCATTTTCAGGCATGCCTCTCATCACCTCTCTGAGTGTGATTTATAACCCTTGACTTACTTGTGCCTGGAACTAAAATGCTATCCAATCTTGGTTTCATCTTATTGGAGAATACAGAAAAGATATCACTACACTCTTTAAATAATTATCTGGAATAAACCAAAATGTTACTTTACTACACACGTGTTTTAAAAAAATAATATTTACATACTGATCAATGAAATTCTAAACCACGTGGAAGATTTATAGTAAAGCAGTGTCATCTCATTTTTTTCTTAGAAGTTTAACAGCAAGATTGTTTTCATGTTGTGTGATTGATTGTGTGAATCATCTAATGTTTTTAGTTATGACAAACTCATCTGACAAACTCTAAGCCGGTTATATTTTTATCTTCTGATAAAAACAATATTAAAGAATTATAATCCTACAGACTTTAAATAGTCAGGCAAACCTATATTTCTTTTTATAACTTTTTTACTCCATCTCATTAGAGAAAAGTCACTTTGTTATTTTTTCAGTAGCAGGTAGATGTTAATGCAGTCATGGCTTATCTCTTGGTTCAATGTAACATATGACTTAAAGCAGAATTTATGGCTAAAGGTTTATAATTTTGTCATTATTTTGCTAGTGTATGTACAGCAGCTCAATTTATAATTGTTTACTAAACTCTTGTAAGTTGTGATGGTGATTGATCTCCTGGATCTATGCAACATGTTTATTCATACACTGATGTAGTATTGCCTTTGATTACGGCCTTATATGGATAGATAAGTAGCCACCAACTCATAGTACCTGGAATAGCATGAGGACATACACAAAAATCACAAATAACAATCTGAAATACTTTGAGGTGCATGCTGGGCAAGACTGACTGTCTCAAGCTGTGGGCATTAAATGAAGAAAGATCTTTGTGCTAGATAAGCACGACTGCCTGATGTTCATCAGTACAGAAGGGTTAGCAGCTGAGATTATGGGAGCAACTTTCTCCTTTAAATCTTCTTGAGCACAGTTTGGGCTATTTGCAAACTGATATTAGACTTACCCAATATGCACATTAAGAGCATTCGTAGCAGAGCAGAAGTACTCGCTAACAAATCAAATGTGTAGTCTTTAAGTAAAGGGCAGGAAAATGGAAAAAAGTGTAAAATTGTGAAGACAGTGTGGTTTTTCCTTAGATTTTGGAAGTAGTTTAATTATTAACTCCTCATCACATCCTGCATCAAATAAGTGGCACTCAGAAATGGAATTAAAAGCCATAATTATTACCAGTTATTTAGCTATGCTGTATCTCACTGTCAAATGGTGTGTGTACAAGCTGTGCATGCTCTTCAGTAAGATGCAGTGATTTGTTTCAAACTTGTTTCCTAATAAAATAAATTCTATAAGCTATAAATTGAATACATTAGAAGAATAGATTTGGAGGCCTCATCCTACTTGACAGCCCATGCAGACTGTGCCATACACGTAGATGTGTGTGCGTGCAAATATACTTATGAATGCATTTATTTCTTTTAATGCACAGTGTCAGAAATAAATGAGTCTCAAGTTCCTAACTAAATAATACCTCATCTCAATGATAAATTCAATTTTCTGATCTGTATTTTTAAAAAAAACATTAGCAAAAGGCATTGATACATTTAAATGTTCATGAGGTTTGTCTGACTCACCAGGCATTTTTCTTCCCCTGAATTCTTTTGCACTCTAATTTTTGGATCCTAGGCTGGAACTCTATAGTTGTAAATGTGCATTGGTCAGGGGACCCTTTGTGTACCGCATTTTTCAGTTAATGTCCTTAGGAATACTATTCTCTGCTTATCTACTTCATAATTGGAAAAACCACCCAGCTAGGGCTTGGTCATCCTTGATTGGGTTGAATCTTTAACCCAAGGCAACCAAAAGGCTGTCCCAATGCCTCTGGATGTTTCCCAGGCTTGAGAACATAAAAGCTGACTTGTTCAGTCCTCCCTAGTCTTCAGTACGTCACATTAGAGCTGGGGAAGTGGGATCTTGGTGAGAACGTGGCTGCATCCTTACTTACCCCACCAGATTTTAAAAGTGGAGATTCTGAGGGCCGCATCTGAGTACAATGGTCTCAAAGGTCAGCGACAGAAAGGTCTCATTGTCCATACTCATTACATGCCAAACCACTTCCTTAGATTTTTATAAAGCAAGGTGGCTCCCCTCATCAAGCCTTAGTAAAAGCAGAACTAGCTTTGAAAGGTCTCAGAAAAATGAAGAAAAATAGACTTCTCTTCTACTATAGACTAAATTAAATTTGACTCTATTTTGTTGTCTTTTATGGGTAGGTAGCTGCTTATTCTTTGGCCTCAGCCTGGCCACTTTTGACTAAAGATGAGGATTTCATCTTCACCATGAAAACAGGTTACAATGTGAATTGCCATTAAGGCCAGGTTCCATTTGCAGATTAATGAATTTTCTTAATAATATGGAATAAGAACTTTACTTTGTAGTGAACAGGGAAAGGAGATAACCAAGCCCAAAACTGGGTTACTCCTTGATATACGAGGCGCATCAGTCTTGTATTTGAAGGTACTACCCTGGTTACCACTCAGAATAGGTGATTCACATCCGTTATTTATCAGCGTAGCTACTGCACTTCCAAGAAGTTCCATGTGCACATCTGAAATTTTAAAAAACTACCTTCCCCCCCCGCAAAAAAAAAGCCACCTGCATAGCACTGTTTATATGATTGTAGTGTTTCCATCATTCAGTTTGGTTTTTGCTGTAATCCTCTTCCCACTTGAAGATTTCCTTTTCTCTCTCCAGGTTTCAGTGCTTAAATTATAACCCCACTGGAGTAGCCAGAGAAAGATTTTTTGCATTGTTAACTTTGTGGAGATTGTGTTTCTGTATCAGTTTCTTTGTGTAGAATTTTTATAGCCTCAGTGTTCTTGCCTTTGTTTTGACCTTTCTCAAGTAAACACATGTTGTTATATCCTTGTATTTCTACATAAAAGATGCATGTTGCTGAAAAAGACGGCTTTTAGATACTGGCTGCTTTACACATTCTTCATTGTGTAAAGCCTTGCCGCAAGATGCACACTTTTGTTAAGTTATACTCTTCTTACATACTTCTTCTCACTGTGCTGATATTGTGGTGTTAATTTGTTTTCACTTTTTTGACTCACCAAGAACATTTTTTTCCTCTTGTTCAGTCCTACTCACCCTTCACATTTTCACACAGGAATCCAATTTTGCTTTCTTTCATTAGCAAAATAACTGTAAAACTAAAACTTTGTTCAGGCTACGTGGAATATGCTTTATTATAAAATCTCTCCTTCTCTTTCACTGTCTCTGTTGCTTCTTCCTGAACATCCAGCTCCTGCAGATAGCAATATGCTGTTTGTGTGCCTTTTAAATCTCTCGTATTTTCCAGATGAGAAGAAGAGTGAAGGAAATTGCAGGTCTGTTAAAGGTAGCTGAGAAGGGAGAGAGCCTGTTGGAAGCCTTGTGGGAAAACGGCCTGTAAGGCCTGGAGAAAACAGGGTCAAAAGACCGAAAGAAGCTTCTTCTTTCATATTTATTGCATAGATGTGCCTAAGCTATTGAGCAAATGGGATATTGATAAATTATTTCAAATTGCAAAAGGCTTTTTGGAGTTCAGTTTCTGAAGTTCACAGATGAAGATTGTTTTGTGCCCCCTAATACAAATGTTCAACTGAAACATATAATATACCTGCTTATGCTTCTTTTGTGGACTCAGATACAGTGTTCCCTAAAAGGATGATTCAATTAGCAGAAGTGCATGTACCCCTTCAGATGCATAGAAAACAAATTGGCTAGGTTATTCTCAAATGATAAATGGGTTAATCTACCAAGCAAATGAGCAGAATTTTAACAAATTTCAGATTCTGTAAGCTCACAGTAGATAAAGAAACCTTTTTTCAGGCTTCCCAGATTTGTTATCACAGATGTTCTTAACCTAAATATATGTATATGCAAAAATAAATACCATTTCAAATATGTACAAACTTCCTGTATTTATGTCTGATGCTGATTTCATTCTGACACCAGGTTTGAAACAGCTGTAAATGCTGACTCCAGACCTCACTGTGCTCCCCTGCTGTTCTGCCATGACTTCCATAGCAGCAGGGTAGCTCAGGCCTGCTTTTCTGTTTACAATTAACATCTTCTGAAGAGAGGTGGCAATTGTGTTTAGAAAGATTTCTCACTAGTTGCACTGATACTGTCCGCATTGCATTTACATTGGCTTCAACATGCCATTCATGAAGTTACCGTCTAGCCTAGGGCTTCATAGATGAAGAGTCACCAACCAGTAGACTATTGTCTGCAAAGGCAGAAATTTGCTGTAGCGCATCCACTTTTCCTTGACTTTGTGTATGGTAGGAAGAGCAAAGCCTGACGTGGGCCACCCGTGAAAATCTCCTGCTTAACTTGCTGTGAACTGGTTAAAATTCAGTGGAGTAGTTCTGCAGATGTTCCGAGGCACCCTTCCTCCTTGCACCCTTCTCTTTCATGACACCCACTGTCATTTCTTGTGTGAGTACTCCGCGGTAGCTCTCCTGAAATGATGGCAGGTTAATTTGGAACTGCTGGAACGGAAACTGTAATGGCTAAAGGGAATATACCAAACGTTGTAATTTATCAGCATCATACACTGATTTTGGTTTGACCACTCCTTATTTTCTGTATCTAACACAAGAAGTAGGACTCATCTCATCTGACTTGTAGATGGTTGTAGGTAGGTTTCTGGTCTGAGCAAGTTGTTTGGCATACCGAGAAGCATCTCCAGCTAGTGGCCTGGCTCTGTTAGAGGGACTTCTTTTTGTTGACGTGGAGTGAACTCTTACTATAGACAGCCTATTAGATACTTAGTTTTAAAATGGCTTAAGGTAGGTGAAATTAATTCCACAGTAGTTATTAATGTAATCAGACTTGAGATCTAGATGGAGATGCAGAACTATAGATTTCATCAGGAGTTTTGCTTTAATTTTGTTTGCAGATAAGGATCATCTATAGATTCTATAGGAAGATGAACAAATGAGAGAAGAATAATAGCTGAATCAGGTTAGTTTACAGTGGGATTTCAGTGCAGAAGGAAAGGGGAAAACAAGCCACTAGCCAGATCAGATGTTACTACACTCATTTGTTAATGTGCCTCCTTCAATAAAATTAATGAATTTTGAATTAATTAATGACCTTTCGTTATAGATCAATGTTCTCTTTGACTAGAGAATATTACAGGTACCTATTGTTTATAATTAATTAGATTGAAATTGCTTTCACATTTCCTTTATATTCAAAAAAATCTAGTCTCAGCATTTAAAAAATGGGAATTGCAAAAGTCATCCCTTCCACCACGCTGCTAAAGCCAGCAAGAGAAGGGAAAATGTTCTCAGCCAACTGCCCAGCTCTGGGCTTCAGCTTAGTGGCAATTGTTGCAGAAGTGTACTAAGCTGTACTAACTACAGTGGATCCATAAAGAAAACAAATGGTAATTCTCGTAGTAGCGTCACAGGAGACTGATGATGTCCATTAAAGGCAATGGATTTGAACTGTGACTATATGGAACTATTTTGAGACAAATTTCCCTTCCTCTCAGGTTTTCTGTGTAAAACCAATTTATCAACAAAACTATTCCAAATTAAGGTGTGTTGCCCTCCTTCCTCAGCCACGTCTCCCCAAAAACATTCTTCGGTGATCCTTTATGTGTTTTATTTCTCTGTGGCAATCCATTACTCCTTGGATTTTCTATCAAAACCCACTCCTAAAACTAGTTTTTTTGGCACCACTGTTCCTGTTGAAATAAAGCCCGTATTGTAATACTTCAATACCAATTAATTAGCTGTCTCGTTACCTTACACTTTCGGCTCAGCCCTGGCTATTTGTTGATTGTTCTCTCTGTCAGTCCGAGGCTCTAGGTTTTCCACATTGGGGCTGCTTCCCTCTTTAGTCCCTGCACCACACTCAACCTGTTTGGCTCCTGGAGTGTGGTCCTGGATGCTGCATGGGCACTTGGGACCCTTTGCCTTGGAGCCCACCTGCCAGCACCCTTCCACCTCATGGTATGTGCAGGCCTTTCTGTGGTGAACAAAACTTTGAACTCTCAACATCTCTCTGCAGCAAATTTCAGCCTTGATTCTCCAAGGCTCTGCAGCGAGGAGGCTCCTGCTCTTTTCCCTGGCATTGACATCAGGTAGGACTTGCTCCTCTGCTGTGCTAACTTCAGTGTCCCTTGCCCTCCTTAGAATGCATTGTTTATCAGCTTTCCTCCTTCCAAATTCTTTGTTTGTACAGTGGCAGCTTTTGTGCCTTCTTTTTTTTTTATTTTTTTTCTCTTTGCCTGGAGTTATTGGCAGAGCTAATTAACCACAGAATATAAAAGCCTTGTTCTTCGGGGCAGAGTGGCGCGGTCACGGAGCAGCGCGAGTGCTGCCTTGTGGCACGGGGGGCGAACGATTGGATGGGTTGCCTGAGGATGGGCAGGCTATCTTTGCAAAGGGCTGCCTAGTTATTTCCAACAGTGCGATTTTTATTCTTGAGGGGCTGCTCTTCCTTGCTCTGTGGCTACACAGATGGCGCTGACCACGCTGACAGCCACCTCGGGGTGAGAGGGGACTCGCAGGCTGGCGTGTGCCTGGCACGGAGCAGAGCGTGGGCTCTGGGTTGGGATGGGGGACATTTACTCAGGGTGCTTCTTGGTGGCTGAGAGAGCTGGGGTTGTTTAGTCTAGAGAACAGAAGGCTGAGGGGAGACCTCATTGCTCTCTACATCTACCTGAGAGGAGGTTGTGGAGAGGAGGGAGCTGGGCTCTTCTCCCAAGTGACAGGGAACAGGACGAGAGGGAATGGCCTCAAGCTCCACGAGGGGAGGTTCAGGCTGGACATCAGGAAAAATATTTCATGGAAAGGGTGATCGGTCCCTGGCAGAGGCTGCCCAGGGAGGGGGTTGAGTCCCCTTCCCTGGAGGGGTTTAAGGGACGAGTGGACGAGGCGCTGAGGGACATGGGTTAGTGGCAAATAGGAAGGGTTGGACTCGATGATCCTGGGGGTCGTTTCCAACCTAGTGATTCTGTGGCAGAGCTCAGCCCCACTTGGGAATCGAGCCTTTAGGTAATGAAAACGGAGAAAGGGAGAGTGGCAGCACCTGGCTCAGGTGTGTGTGAGGGGGAAAGGCTCGTCCCTGAGCGGACAGGCCCGGCCTCAGCCTGGCAGCTGCCGCAGAGCGAGATTTTCCAAACCCAGCAGCGCTCGGGGGACTTTTTCTTTTCCCGGACGAGCGTCTGGCCGTGACAAGCAGACGCGACTGGCTTCGGCATCAAATTCTGCCTCTGTCTGTGGGGCTCGGGCGGTTCCTTTGCCAGCGCTGGGAGCGAGGGGGCCCCGGGCAGCACCCCCCCCCCCCGCCCCCCCACCCGGCAGCTCAGCAGAGAAGGGCCGGAGCATCCCTCCCTGCGGCAGGGGGTGTCCCCGGGAGGCTGAGGGAGGCTGAGGGGGGGCTCACCCCGTGCTCCTCTCCCCCCTGGCTTCGTTTCTTCCAGCCCAGTTCCCCTTGGGCATCGTGGGGCGCTCGGGACCCCGCGGGAGAGCCGGCTCGGGGGGCTCCTCCCGGGGCGGGAGAAGGCAGAGGAGAAGCAACAGCCTCCAGCTTTTCCCTTCCTCTCATCTCGCTTCGCTCCCCCTCGCGCTCCCTCTCCCTCCCTCCCTCCCTCTCCCCCTCCCTCTCCCCTTTCCCCTCCCTCCCCTCTTTCTGATTCCTGCCGCTAGCTCGGAGCCTCATTCAGCGGCCGCTGCCGGTGGAGTCTAATAGGCTGAAGATGCTGCCGTCTCCGCTCGCTGCCGACTTGTGAATGGGACTTGTCTCCTCTCCCCCCTCCTCCGCAGCCGGCCGAGGGGAGCAGCCAGCCCCGCTGGACCCGCAGGTGAGCGGGGAGAAGCGGGAGAAGCGGGAGGAGAAGCGGAGCTGCCTGGGGCGAGCGAGGAGCGCTGCTGCCGGGCGAGGAGAGGAAAGGAAAGGAGAGGAAAAAAGAGGAAAGGAGAGGAATAAAGAGGAAAAGAGAGGAGAGGAAAAGAGAAGAAAAGAAAATAGAGGAGAGGAAAGGAAAAGAGAGGAGTAGGGCAGCCGGGGCGATGCTCACCCCGGAGCGGGAGGCACTGGCATCTCGGCTCCGCGGGGAGCAGGGGGAGCGCTGGTTCTTCTCTCCAGCTCTTGTCGGGGACGGGGGGGGGGGGGGGGGGGCGGGGAGGGAGGGCGTTTGTCCCTTGGAAAATGTTCCTCCCGAGCAGCAGCTCTGAACTGGGGACCTTGGGCTCGCGCGGTAGCTGCCAGGCGTGAAATGGATATGCAAGAAATGAGGAGTGCGTGAAATGAAGGGTGCTCTGTCCGGAGTGAAGAGAAGGGGAAGACTTTGATCTAGATCTCTTTTAAATTATTATTTATTTAGCTTTCAAATGCGGCGCTGTTCACGAGGTACCAAAATGGTAACCGGTCCAAAAGGCTCTTGGGCGTTAGGCGCATAAGCGCATCCCTAAGAGAGGTAAAATACATCAGGCTGCAGGTCCCCATAAATACCATTAACTTTTAGAATAAAAGTGCTTCCTGTGCAGTCCTTCGAGAGCACATATAGCAGTCTGACATCATGCTAGAAATGCCTTTACCTCCTAGAGAAGTCCCCCTTTATTGTCTACTCTTTTAAATATTCATTTGATGGGGAGAGAAGCGGTATGTGCTGGGAGATCTTCTTTGTACCTTTGCTACAAAGGGCAGTGTGGCTGGGTAACGCTGTATTCACCTACCGAGATATCTGTGACAAAGGAACCTTTTCAGCAAACGAGGTCACTAATTCAGAAATTGGCCCTTTATAAGGAGAATGCTCGTTTCTTTTTCATGTTCCAGTGGCTAGTAACTCCCTGGGAAAGACTTTCTTCCTGTTGATTTGTGAGGGTGACACGGGTAGAATTCCAGCGACTCTGCGCCCCTCTATTATGAAATCAAATATTTTTAATTATTTAATAGTGGAACAGTTGAATGAGGAAAGCACTAGCAGAAGCAGGGAAGCACGCGCTCAGACATTACTGAATATCCCTCTCTTCCACCTCCTTGCTCTTATGCTTGCTTCTGTCTTTCCAAAGTCTGTGTGATTCTCCAGGTAAATACTTTGTTCTCTCTCTTTTTTTTTTTTTTCCCCTCTGTGCTGGCTAACGTATAACAATAAATAAATTTACTTTCAGTGCAGAAGTTCTGCAATAATTACTCTGGCATCTGCCTCAGTCAGGTCTGTCCACTGAGATCTGGAAAACAAATCGATGATTATACTCGATCCTTTGACTGATTTTATATGGAGAGATATATAGGAGTATGTGGAAGTGGAATTGCAGATGTTTGCTTATGAACAGCGTTTTCACAGCAGAGCTGCACAATTCATGTTGCTGGGGAGATGGGCAGTAAGAAGAGTAGGGAGATGGAGAGCAGAAGGTCTGCTCTGAGCTTCATACCTTAACACAAAACATTTTTCTAGCATATTTCTTAGTCTGCTGCACTCTAGAAAACAGAAGTTTCTGACTGTACTTGTAAAGCAGTTCACCTCCCTCTTGCAGGAGGACAGCAAAATAAAGTTACAGAACTAAGCAAAAGATTAAGGAATGTCAATTAAAGATTTGGGAATTCTTTAGGAAAATTACCCAAAAGATCTTTTCTCCTGGGGCTCTTGTTCTCAGGCCCTGGAATAGGAATTTTTCCCCCACTTCAGCCTTGCGCTGGAGCATCAAAGAATGAGCATGGAGAGAAAATGCTATTTATAGGCTTCTCTACATCAGCTTTAACTTTGCTAAAATTCTAAGTGTTGCCTGTCCAAACAAAATCAGTAAGAATTGGATTACTTCATTAACAGAAATGCTGCTACAGTAGGGTATGTCAAGAGCTGAGTTAAGTCATTGTGATTTATCACCATCACTTTGAGAAGGAAATATGTATGGAAACTGTTGATGGAGAGGCAGGACACCCAAATTAATTTTTCTTTTGTGTAACAATATGGGAAACTTCAAAGATTAGAATGACTTCTCTGATATAGCTGATAAAATGCTTTAAAATGTATCATGTGATTTCAGCTTCAATTAATCTCCTGTTTTGAAAACATTTGACATATTTTATTTAATTTAGTGTAAGAAACATATGTGAAGTTCAGAGTTCCAGTAGACTGAGGCTAACATTTTTGCTGTCTGCAAATGCTGTAACAAAAGGAAACATAACTTGGGAAGAAAACGTTTTATTACTGAGTTTTCCACAAGGTTCTTAGACGTTATCTCAAATGCCATAGACATTTAAAGTAATTTTAAACTTAAAACTAGTGTCTCCTTTTTTTTGGTGAACCTCCTACACTAGTTTTGAATCCATTTTGCGAGCTGGATGTTTAGTGAAATATCTTCAGTGTGTGGGAAACAGAGGTCTCATCTGGAGTCAATTAATTTGAAACACTGTAGCAACATACTTTCTAGCTGGTTGGGTTGTTTTGTGTGTGTGTGTTTTTCTACTAGCATTTCAAGCTAAAAATCTGTGTATAATTTCCAATGCTATACCCTTTTTCTTAAAAACAAATGGCACTTCATTTTTTGTTGTCCCTTTGTTGGGACCAACCCAGAGCTTAGGAAAATCAATAGAAAAGTGGCCATTGATTTCAATTCAGTTTGGATCAAGCACTTTGTCCATGTGAACTAAGATGACTTACTCTACACTTAAGTATTGTCATTTTATGTCATTTATATACATACAGCTTTAGCTCTTATTCGCTAAGGAACATTGTAGTCATAAAAACTCTTTTATGGTGCTTTAGGAGAAAACATGCGGTCCTGCATTTGAGTTTTGATACTCTTAGATTGGGAAATTATGGATTCACTTAAGTGCAAGCCTGACTATGCAGAATCCTTCAGCCCGTTCCTTTCTTTTCCTGTGCAAGTAAGGACTTCAAAGTCATTTAAATATTCCCGAAGGGTGGCAGAATCGCATACGATGCTCTTGGGGGAGAGGTATTACTCAAGGAGACGGGATTTGTGGAAACCGTTCTCATCAGCTTAACAGCTTTGAACCTTGGCTCAACAGGTCCGGGGGGCAGCTCGCTGGTCCAAAAAGGGGGGTCTTGGTGTTCTAAGGGGGAAGGTCTCACTGGTCCAAGGTGGGGGGTGTCTCGTTGGTCCAAGGAGGGGGAAGGTCTCGCTGGTCCAAGGAGGGGGGTCTTGGTGGTCTAAAGGGGAAGGTCTCACTGGTCCAAGGTGGGGGGTGTCTCGTTGGTCCAAGGAGGGGAGTCTCTTGGTCTAAGGGGGAAGGTCTCGTTGGTCCAAGGATAGGGGGGGTTGTTGCTGGTCCAAGGATGGGAAAGGTCTCTCTGGTCCGGGGGGGGGGGGTCTCGCTGGTCCAAGGAGGGGGTCTCTCTGGTCCAAGGGGGGGGGTCTCGCTGGTCCAAGGGGGGCGTCTCGCTGGTCCAAGGAGGGGGTCTCGCTGATCCAGGGGGGGGTTGTTGCTGGTCCAAGGATGGGAAAGGTCTCTCTGGTCCGGGGGGGGGGGGGTCTCGCTGGTCCAGGGGGGGGGTCTCGCTGGTCCAAGGGGGGGGTCTCGCTGGTCCAAGGCGGGGGTCTCGCTGGTCCAGGGGGGGGTCTCGCTGGTCCAGGGGGGGGTCTCTCCAGGCAGGGCTGTGCTCGGGCACTAGAGGGCAGTGATGCTCCGCGCTGCATCCCCGCCGCCCGCTCCTCGGGGCGCCCTGAAAGCCGTTTTGTTACCTCCGGCATCGCTCTCGGGGGAGGCGGGATCCAATCTCGCTGCGGCTCGGGCTGATGCCCAGGCAGTTTGTCACGATTAACATCTTCCTAGGCAGAGGGTCGCTTTGCCTTAGGCGTCGCCTTTACTGCCTCTGCGCTCGCTCCAAAGTTCTGGAATCGCGTCGCTTCGGATTGTCTGAGCGCCTAGCTGGAAAATAAGCGGTTCAGTCCTCTCAGCCACAGCGGTTTTTAAGGGGGTTGCTGTCTCTTTCTTCCTTTTTCAAAGTCGTTGTCAGCTCCTGCTATGCATGAGCTTAAAGGCAGAAAAAATGATGTGGCAACCCAAAACCTGTTTCTTCAAAAAAATGTTGTCGTGCATGAGAAATCTTATCAAGACACCCTTGATAGGAAAAAAAAAAAGAAGGTATATTAGGCCAAACTGGGCTAGTTTTACCCGCACACATCTAGGTCAGTGGAGCTCCCCACTGAAGAACTGAGAAGAGTAGGTTGGTTGGAATAGTTTCTATATCATACAATCATAGAATAGTTTGGGTTGGAAGGGACCTTAAAGATCATCTAGTTCCAACTCCCCTGCCATGGGCAGGGACACGTCCCACTAGGTCAAGCTGCCCAAGGCCCCATCCAACCTGGCCTTAAAAACTTCCAGGGAGGGGGCGTATTCTCTATATCCTGCAGTGCCCTGGAATATAAAAGGTGGTGTTACAACTCACGATTGCAAATGCTGACCAGGAAGGACGTATGCGACTGTATAAATTTGAAACAGTTTGCAGTCTTGGAAGGAGTCCCCTTTCCATCTACCCTGTCCTAACGTGCACTTTGGGGGATTGCTGAAGGCAGGATGGTGGGCTGCACAGATCTTTGATTTGACTCATAGACCGATCAAATTCCTTTCTATAAGTAACATGTACTGTAACAGAGTGCAGCAATTTATAATATTGTATTATATCCAATTTTATAATATTTTATTGTATCCTCGGCAGATACACAGCCAGAGAAGCTCATGTGTCTAATAGAAATTGTTGTCTACAACTTTGATGCCAAAATGGGCAACACAGTGCCATAATAGCTGTACCATTTTCTGTCATCCGCCTCCTTTGGGATATTAATTAAGAATTATCTTAGACTAACAACTCTTGGTGAGAGACTTTGTAACTACTGCACTGGAAAATGAGAACGGCTTTAGCTCAGCAGCTCTCTGTGTTGCAAAGAGCAATCTGAGACACTTTAACTGCCCATCCTCTGCACTCCAAGGCAGGGAACATCCCTTAAGCAGTGAAATGCACTCGAGGTAGGTGGAAAAGTTAGACCTGCCAGTCATGTTCAAGGCCCTCCAGAGAACATTACACATGGCTGGGACATCAGCAATGCCTTGTGAGCCAGCAGGAGTTGAGAGACAAATATCTGGAGCAGGCAGCCCTGCTGCTGAGCGGTGCCCTTGGGGAAGGTGACATTATGGTTAATTTTGCCTGACAAAGGCATAAGTCCTTCTTCCATCACCACTTGGGTGGTGCGGTGGCTTTCAGGCATCCCAGTCCCACTGAGCTCTGCTGGCTCCACAAGCCATAATTTAGCTCTTCAATTTTAAAGTGCTGGTTTAAGCAAATTCTAAGGGGTTTTTGTGTGTTTATTCTCCAAAGTTTGGCAATGAGTAAGAGCCCTCTCCCTCCTGAATCAGCAAGAGTTCATCAGAATTCTTAATTGTAATGCAATGGCAGGCAGCGGTGGAGTAGTAGAAATCAATGTAAATGGACTAAAAGAAAAGGACCAAGTAACTGAATGTAAAAGAGGAGCCAGGACTTTCCAGAGTGATTGGTGAAAAGTGCAGCAATAGGTTTCCAAATATAATTCATTATTATGATGATGATTTAATAGTTCATCAACAGAGAGACTGAAGCCACGGTATTAATGAACTAGCAGAAAAAGCAGTTGTGGATCATGAAGTACTATAAAGAAGACAAATTGAACAGAACTTTGATACATGAATGTCAGCCGTAGGAAGTACGTATTGAGAGAGGAATTACACTTAAGCTTTCATTTATTTGTGTTGACACTGTTCCAGTGAACCCCCAATGATGCTGCAGAGACACAGGCCCACACAGGCGAGGGCTGGAGTGATAAGCAGAAGGAATTGTATTCAATAACCCTTTAAAATGCAATTCACAGAATTTCCTCTGTTTTGAGCTTCACAGCACCAGGCGCTTAGCTCCCTCAGCTAGTGCAGGTTTTCTTACCCTGCTGGCAGGCACAAGTACCACCTCGCTGCTTGAAACCAGCTTGGCTGGCTGCTCACAGGTTTGCTCCTGGCAGCTGGGATGGAGTTTAGGTTTATGCTTTACCGTCTTGCGGCCACCATTTCTTATAAGCTCCTAATTGCACACAGTCTGGGTAAGCTAAAAAGTTCTTTAACTTGGTGTCAATCCCGTTGAAGTGCTGCTGCTTCTGCACTACATTCCAGAGCTCTTAATTTTATACAGTGTGATCATCAGATATTCCATGTGAAAGTATTATGTTTAAGGTTAAACTGGTGCCATAGAAACTCTGGTCTGACATAATTTTTATCCCAGTGAGGCTACTGATATATACTTTTAAATAAAATAAAACTTCAGAAACATATTAATTGGTCTCAGTGGTTAAGTTAAATAGTTAAATACATGCATACATATCATCCTGCCAAGGATAAGCCATTAGTTCAGTATAAACCAGAAATGATATCTCTATTTGAATCAGGAGACCAAACCCTACTTCCATTAATGCTAACTGTTTTATTAATACATGCATGTGTCGGCATTAAGTCATAAATTTAAATGGCCTATCCTTTCTTGATTTAAAGTAATTATCTCAAAGATCTTGGCTGCTGAACGAATAACTGCGTTAATCCTTTTATCCTTTATAATTTTTTTTTTTAATGTAGACATTGTAAGGCAAACAAAAGAAATGGAATTTGTGTAGAGCTGGCTGGCATTTGAAACAAAAATAAATGTATTTTCCTTACTGGAGCAGAATACCTGTAACTGTACCAGTCCCTTGACAAGGGTTCTTGTACCTTTGTAGAGTTATATAATATCACGTACCTGCCTATATCGGATGTGTACTTTATGCACTTTTATGCATATCTTCATTTATATAGTTAAAATTAATTTTAGTATGTTACTGGAAAAATTTAGTTGAAGCAGCAGGTAAAAAAATGCAACCTTTAATTTTTTTTGAGAAAATTGACATTCAAAATGTTTATACCTAATTTTTGGAAACAATACTTTACTTTTATCCAAGAGAAATACAGAGTTAAATACAGGACTTTGAATAGCCTTTACAAAATATAAGAAAACAACAACCTGGTCATTCTTGCACTAGAAGATTGGAATTTTGGGATTAAATCTTGCCCTTTTCAGAGCAGTGCTTCTAACAGGTGGACTTGACCACAGATTGATGTAGTTGGATATTTCTAAGTATTGTTCAGTTTATTTTAGATCACCACTCAAGATGAGAATTTAGTGCATTTCTTCATTAGAGGCTTTCTGGCCAGGGCAGAAATGATTGTCACCTTTTTCTGAAGAATGGCCAATATTAACCCAGTTGAATGCTGCCAGTTTAATTTAAGATGGACAACGTAGTGATCGAAACCTACAGTTTCGTATTACATGTATCCATCATTATTTAACCACAGAGATTACCAAACAGATGTAACTGAAGAATCACTCAAACATTTGTCCAATGCACACAGTGAACAGATATTTGTAAAGATAAGCTCTCCTTCCCGTTCTCTTTCAGCATACTGAAATTCCAGTGAAGATCTTCAATATTCCACGTTAGTGAAAGTGACTGTTCATTTGCTGTTTCAAACCCAATTCCTCAAGACATAAGAGCTTCCAAAATTTTGAAAAGCAGTTGAATAATAGTTTAACTTGGGGCTCTGATTGAAATAGAAAACTTGGTCCACCACTGATTGTTGCCTCTTTATTTGTTATGCTTCCAGTTATAGCTGATATAAAGTGCTGCTGATTAGTATGCATTTCAATTCTTTTCAGTCTGGTGGCTATTTACATAGCATTTCTTTTCCTAAAGCAAGGAGGAAGCATAGCAGGCACTGGCATTTACATACAAACAATTTACTATTTACATACAAAAGGGCTGATTAGGTAGCAATACAGGTGGCTGTAGGTCAGGCTTAGGAAGGTCATTATAATTCTTTCTGTCCTTAAAGTTGTGAATTTTGCAATACATATATTTTTAAAAGTTGATAAGCCCTGAATATGCAGTCATGTTTCAAGTACTAAATTTAACAGTCTTCTTGGTGGTCTCTACTGTGTGGTTTCTTATGGTACAATTTTTGGCTTATATCCTTGTAATGAAGATAGTTTAAGAGGAGCCCTTCCTCAATGATTCCCAATCCTGTGCTGCAGTTCACAGTCTACTGATCTGTACAAACAAGGTTGATTTGGAGGCTTAAGAGCTAACTGAGTTATCTGCATGATCTGGGTTAAAATAAAATGCGTACAGTATTTAAGGTTACTGTCTGTACGACCTTGGTAAGTGTGAGCCTGTGCTCTTAGGCATCGTTCCTGGTTTCTCAGGTTACTGCATCAGTACCTTGAGTCTGTTGAGCTTTCTTAGGTTTAGATGATATTTCTTGTGTCTCACTTTATTAGGTTCTGCCCTCCCTCTACAGCACAAAATCTTATTTTTGGTAAACTTTTCACCTTCTAAGTGTCCCACTTTTCAATGCAAACTTTGGTCTGCCATCCGGTAATCTCCATTTCATCAGGTGTAGTGGACTCTTCTAGCCTTTCTTTTTGTTTTGATATTTCTTCTTTACTCAACCATCACCGTTTACCCTCAAATATGGAAACATTCTTCTCTGACTGACTGGGTCAGGCTAACCCAATGCTTGCTGCCTTCTTTGTCTATTACTTCTACTTCCCACTCTTAGGCTGCAGCATAATCATACCTCTTACTGCAGTCCTGTAGTTAGTAACGTCCAGTTACCTTCTGCACACATTACTTAGTTTTTTGACCCAAAAGCAGAGATCTTATTTTCTTTACCTTTGGCCAAGTGTACGTCAAACTACTGGGAACAATTAGATATGGTAAAACCTAATTCTCGATGACTTCTTATATGTTCACTTCATGACAAAGACAACTCCACATTTAAATTAATGTGACAGTACTGTGACCTGAGAAATACTCAGGCAAGCTCATGAAAAAGGAAATGGAAACCAGCCTCGCTAGACCATTTATGTACAATATGCTGTTGTCGTGTGTAACCAGGACTTGATGAACTCCATTGAAAAAATAAATACAAAGATTTACTCCATGCTGCAGTGATGTTCTGTGATTCTGTAGCACCACAAATTAGTAAGTGGCTGCTGACCTTGGTTTTAAAGGACCAACCAAAACACATGATGAAAATCAAAAGTCAGATTGCAAAAATCTGATTAATTTTGGTTGGCATTCCATGTCACCTTATTGTGATTTTCAGCATGTGTTTGTACATTTAGACGGCTATGAAAATGTCCATCTTATTTAAGTTATGCTTAGAATTTTGTTATTGTTATTATCAGAATTTTTTTTAATGGCTTCTGTGAGCAGAGAAGTTTAAACTATTTATCTGGCATTACACTTCACTGGTTAAAATTCTGTCTGGTCAACCTGATGTAAAACAGGGAAACTATATCAAAGTCCATGTGTTTATGTAGTTGACATTGTTTTTATTGAACAATATGTTTGATGTGGACATTTAAAGAACTTCCCGGTAATTACATTAACTCATGTTTATAAACAGAGTTTACACGGAGGTGTGCATTGCAGGGCTAAGACAGTTTTTAGTCCTAGCAGCGTTGGGACTGCTATCAATACACTGTCATATGTAAGAAATTGCACTAATATTTGTTTAATTATCCAGTCAAATTGAACAAGAAATTAGTTTGGCTGAAACAATCAAGTCTATAGAGAAAGTGCCAGCTCTGATACTTACCAAGATTTGACAGTTGCTCGTTGTCATGACCTTGGCGTTTTCTATGATGAGCTAGAGGTCAGAAAGTCTACTAGCTGTAATTACTGCCTTCATGAGGTTCTGTAGGCCACCTTCTGCAGCAGACTTGAACCAGATTGTCTACATGTACCAGATCACTGATGAACTGAGTGCAAATATGTATTTTGTTAAATCCTGTTTCTGACTATCACCGCAGAGAGTCTGTAGAACAACTTAGCCTTTGTGGTTTTTCCCTTCAAACATGAATAACTAGCAAGTTATTCTTTGAAAGCTGTACATACTGTGAGAGCTACCAAAAAAAATGACTTTTACCTTTTTTTTTTTACAAAAAAAATTAAGAAAATAAAATAATGTAAGTGAAATTAATAATGTGTGCGACAGACTCTTCCATTGGTATACATTTTGCATACTGGAGGAGAGAAGAATGTTTTTGCCGAAAAGTATACCCCATGTGGAAGTTAAATCCATTTTTACCAGAAATTAAATAATTCCAAATAAACTGCAGAAAAACTTGTGTTTTAACTGTTTCCATGTGCCTAAAAGTAGACTATATTTAACCCATAAATGCCTTGGGCATTTTATTACTTTGAGTTAATGAATGCTAATTGCTTCTTGAATTGGAGATCAGCTCATTTCATGCTATTCAATAATGTTAAAAGGAGCGTTCTGAGTCACTCAGATATGATAGTTTCCTGTTTCACATGTTCATTATATATGCAGATCCCATGACTTAATGGAAAACCCAAAAAGCTGTAAACACATTAACTTCCTTTCAGATTCTTACCCATTGATTAGATGCATTTCCCCTTTGGGCTTTATACAAGTTTTATTTTCCAACAAATTAGAAACATACCAACTTCTTAATAACACATTAAATGTTTCAAATGTGAAGACATTAATTCTGTCTATAACCGCATGCCCCAGAATAATTTGTCTGTTACCTATAGCAAGCCAAGCGTATTCATTATACTTTTTTAAGCCTGTATCCTTATGAATTGAGTTGTCAGGCTGAATGACGTGAATCCTTTCCACAGCTGTGCCTTGAAGGACAGATGTCTCTCTGCCATGAATGATACAAGAACAAGTCCTGTGGCAAAACTGTCTTTCTCACTTCTCAGTAGTCTGATGAAGTCATTTCCATAATCCATGAAACCGTAGCTAAAATTGGGGGCGTATATATATGTATATATATGGCTAAGTTGTTGAAGCTGTGTAGGGAACTGAGTAAGGCATTAATTATGCCTCCTAATTATGCCCTTTTAGCAACCTCCTCATGTCTCAGAAGGAGCCTAGAATGAATGAAGAGGAGCATAATTCCTCATCTAAGGACAGGAATTCTCTCAGTAATATTCAAGACTACAAATCAGCTGAGATGTCATCATCTTGTATTGACTTCTAGTTTCTGTTCCGTTTTGCAGGCAGCATGACTAGGACATCCACTTATTAATGGCAAAGATGACTTCATTCAGGTGCTTGCATATGAGGACAAAGAAGAATAAAAGGCTTTAAAATCTATCTGGTTTACCTATTTTAAGGGTGTTCCTTCACCTGAGTAGATGAGTGTGTGCCCACTCTTGTTTCTTCTAGGGGAAATAGTTTGAAGTCATGGAACATGATGAAAACGTTTGTGTTGAAAGGCAAACTCCCTTGCTTCTCAGAAGTATTTTTATGTGTCTGAGTGACATGCTAGCTAAAGAGGAGCTTCAAAACATAGTAATAAGGCAAGATAACGAGAGTGAAAAATAATTTCAGCTTGTTTGTGTGGGCAGGGAGGGGTCTTTCAAAAAATATCCCATCAGGTCTGTGATATAAGACCCTATTGGACTTACTGTACCTGCTATATCCTATTGGAACAGCATCCCCAAATGATATTGTGGTGCTTGCCAGGACATTGCATAAAATGGGCTACTAGTGGCAAAAGGGTTAATAAACATATGGGCTAGTTATCTCTCTGGAGCTTCAAACAGCCACATTCTACATCAAAAAGGCACTGCAGCAACTCCTTGATCAAAGCTCAGGTAATTTAATTATTTGCCTTCATGAATCAAGGGGTCCTTGAACAAGCTCAGGATGTCTGGGTATTAGAATATAGGAAATTTATTGTTTCACTCCTAATATTCCAACATCAAAGAGAGCTTTTTCCTATATACAAAGCAGTCTGAATTCAAGGAATTTATGCAAAAGTGTGTGTGGAGAGATTCAGTTTCCTAGGATCCTTGTGAGCTGGAAATTAAGACGATTCCTGTGGGGCGAGATATTTACCACTGTGATTCTTTGTGTTTGTTTTATATGACTAAACATCTGCACCAATTCTTGCAAACTGAAACGCTTAGCTCCTACTCCTGTAAGTTCACTTAGTTGACATTTTTTTCCCTGTTTCTCATTTTTATGTGATTTTTCATGTTTTGTTTTGCAAATCTCTGTTTGCCAAACTCTAAGTGGCTCTTTGGCCGCATCATGCTTTGAGGTTCTAATTAACACTGTGTGATGTAGACTATGCACGCATTTGTGGAGGAGAGAGCTCAGCGCTGATTCCTCCAGCGGCCCGAGCCAAAATTCAGGAGAAATTTAGGGTGGTGGTAGAAGCCTATGGTCCGAAGAAACAGTGCTAGGTCCCCAGCCCTCTTTGTGCTTCTCACCACCAGTGGCGGTTACGTTAGTTCAGGATTAATGAAGGAAAAATTGGTTGGCATTTTCAAAACTCTAAACATAGAAGAGGTGGGTATGCTGATACAAGAAGGGATGATTCTCAGCCTGCAGAAATAAACACCACTTTATTTCCAGGAAAGATTAATTCCTTTATATCTTTCCCTTTTATTTTTGTATTTTCTTCTTTTGGTCCACCAGATTTCCTTTCACAGCTGGGGCCCGACCTCTCTTTTTTCCATGTTCATGGACCAAACATAATATACTAACGTTTCTTATGGTAAGTGTCAGTCTTGGGGGATGGGGGTGTGTGTTGTGTGTTTATCTGCTATGTCATTTCTGCACAAAAGCTCTCTCATTGCCTGATTTTGTATGTGGTGTTTTCAGGACCTGCAACACTCCTGTGCATCAAACTGCTACTGAAGCCACAGTGAGATGTCTTTGTGCAGTGTACTTACTTATATCTTAGCAGGAACAGAAATAAATTAGTGGGAGACAAGTCACTAGAGGCAGGAAACAAATACAGTCACTATATGTGGTGACAAACGTTATGTAACTAGAAAAAAAATACAAAGGATTGGCTTATCCCGCCTTCTCACATTTACCTGTGAAATAATAAATGACACAGATTTCTAAAGCCTTGGATCCTTTTGCAGGTGAAAATTTTTCTTTAAAAATTCCACGGAATATTTTATAGAATAAAAGGACCTCAAAAGGCAGAATTACGATAAATAATCTAATTAAATATATAACAGAGTAAATAAGATAACAATGAAGTATTCTGCAATTCATTGTATTGCTGCTGAGGAGCTCTATAGAGTGTGTTGTTTGAAATGGTGACATGATGCTTGGAGAGAGATGTTCCTCTGCTTTGTGTAAAGAAGACAAAGTCTGCTTTGCACATCAGCTAACTGTGAAACAGCTCTGCCAGTTATGTGCTCTGCAGTTCCTTCAAGGTTACTGAATGAAATCCACTATACTCAGTTGTAAAGAAATTCCAAATTCCTACTGTAATTCCCAGCTAACACTGTTATTGAGAGGATACATCATTTGCATGAAACTTTTGAAACCACTGACTCTGATTTTTTAAACATCTTCAATTTGGACAGAAAACTTTCTTTTTAAGTTTGAAAAAAACATGTTTTTCATTCCAATTAACTAAACATATTCAAATTATTACCGTGTGACATTCCTATTCTTTATTTTCCAAGAGATCCGCCAGTAGAAAGGTGATTGTTTTGCTCAAGATGAAGTTATTTGATTGGTATGGCACCAAATCTACCGTAGCATTCAAGGCAGCAGTGTTCTAGTTAGCAGTTATAGTTTCATATGCATACAAACATACACATTGTGTGTGTGGATATATATATATGTATATATAAAAATATATACGTACATGTATGTATGAGAACATGCACCCTTCCTGAATCTCTACTGTAGTTTTACTGTGAAATCTCTGCTGTTAAACAGGACCACGTACACGAGTTTATGGAATCCTTACTTTCAGCTGTCTAAACTCTGGTGGTGTGTGAGCATTTACATTTGCCAGTGAATGATGTGGTGACAGTGCACGTGCCTGTGCTGCTACCAGAGCAGGAGGAATTGATTAGCAATAACACACTTCATTAACACTGCACTTTCTCAATCATTGTAATTGTGGCTCTTCCCCTAAAACATCAAGTGGAACGGGTTTCATTTCAACCAAATCAATCTAATGTGTTAAAATTTACATAAATTCCTCTCATTGCATTTATAGAGCAGCAGGAATTTTAATTTGCATTGTCTGTATAGTCTATAATCAAAGTGTTAAGAGCACAAGGTTTATTCATTATGTATGGCATGTGGTGACAAATTTACATAATAGGCTGCCTCTTGCTGAAATATTCCTTCTTTCCTCACCCCCATCTTTGCAATTTTGGCTATAACTTATTTTCTATAAACCTGTTAATTCAGTTACACAAGCCTTTGAATTCCATAGCACATTTACTAGGGACAAGTATTCTTGTGAAACTAAACAGGTGGATAAAATGTCATACTGAAAGATGAGAAGAGCTAAGGGAAAGCATTGAAAACTGGACTGTGTTTCCTGATTTCAGGAGAAAGCTGGTAGAAAACCATTGTGATGTGTGCTATTGCAAGATTCTGTAGGTAAACACTCACAGGCTGAGTGAAAAGGTACCTTTTTGCTTGTTTAGCAGCAATAACTAGATAGAGTCTGTTCTATGCAAATTTTCAAAGCTAAGTTAGGGACTAAAAAGCAATTAAGAAATTAAGACGCTGTAAATGTAAACTTCCATCATTAGTTGCTGCCTATTAGGGCCAACTTTTGCTTTGTGAAAACAGAGGTGCTCAAAAAGATATTTTTGGTAGAAGAATGTTATATTTAGTAAATAGAGAAAAAATAGAAGTTTTTTTTATAACATTTGTAGCAGCTACAAATTTATCTAAATGAGGAATGTAATGCATCTATTGTTTTAGAAGCATAGGTCGTCTAAAGAATGACACAGGGCTACCATAGCATGTGATTTATCATTTAGACCTTTGAATTACGGAGTTTTTTTATGTGGCATGCATCAGATAGTTCTCCTCATGCTTTGACTGCGCAAGCAAGGATGTTCAGACTAAAATATAGGGATATACACTTAATTCTATTATACACTTAATTTTATTATAAAACACTATCTTACAATGCAACAGTATAAAAAATATATATTCCATGTTCTGACACGTACAGAAGTTCACGTAGCAGAAGTTATGTACCTCTGATTAAAGGAAATCTCTGTAGAACCTCTTACCAGAACTGCAGAACATGTTTAGATGTTGACAGTCTTGCTCCTAGATGTTTCAGTCCTGTACAGAAACATTCATACAAATATTGCTATTAATATATAATTGAATCCCTAATCTGATTATAAGAGTTTAAAGCCACCTCAGTGTATTGTATTTGAATTGTATTTTGATCCATGCTAAGAAAAGGGGGAACGTGTGTCTTATATGCATGATGACTTGCATTTTTATGTTACATCATTATAGGGGCAGACACAAATCTGACATTTGTGAATTTTTCAATCTCTATATGAAATTGGAATGAAACTTTGGATTATACAGTAACTATTAACAACCAGCATGTGCCAAAATACTTCTGAACAGTGTTATGTCAGTGTAGATACAACTGCATAGATAAAAATGAGAGTGAACGCTGTAAGTTCACGGAACTAAAGTTCTAAGATTAATACACAGACAGTCAGATAGTGCTTAGTAGGTTCAAAGAGGTGCAAAAGACAAGTGTAAATGTGGTTAACCTTTGAAAGAGAGAGAAGGTCCAAGGAAAGGGAAGACTCCTTTTGCAACCAAACTCACTGATGAAAGGGTCTATTAAAGTGGTTAAGAAGCTGTAACACTGGTCACACTTCAGTTTTTCAGAGAGGAGGGAAGGTTTAGAGATAAAGTCATGGAGCAAGAACAAGTTATGTATTCCCAGAGATAAACAATGTATATGCTCAGTATTCCTGTTGTTATAGCAGGCCCATTCCAACTGTATGAACTCTAGAGGGTGAGGGAACATGCTACAGTTCCTAAATTACTCCCTTTCTATACATAGTGTGTGAGAGCTGTGTGAACCCCAAACTGATTTTTTTGAGCTTTGCAGAATATTCTTGTCAAATTGAAATCTCGGCTAAAGCTGCACCTGGTTTTGGACTCTGATGTTTCCAAGCATCAGCACATCTTGCTGTTGATTCAGCATCAGCTGAAAAAATGCCAGTTGGAAATGTCACCAGAGCTCTTTGTTCCTGTCCAGCTATTGAGCTCCTCATGGCCATCTGGAGGAAGCCTTGGTGAGAGTGGATAATCATAGAATCATAGGATGCTTTGGATTGGAAGGGACCTTAAAGATCATCCAGTTCTGCCATGGGCAGGGACACCTCCCACTGGATCAGGCTGCTCAAAGCCCTGTCCAACCTGGTCTTGAACACCTCCAGGGATGGGGTTGCCACCACTTCTCACAGGAAAACATTTCTAAAATCTAATCTCAATCTCCCCTCTTTCTTCTTAAAACCGTTCCCCCTTTTCCTATTCCTCCACTCCCTGATCAAGAGTCCTTCCCCAGCTTTCCTGGAGCCCCTTTCAGTACTGGAAAGCCCAAGAAGAAAAAGGGAGAGGTGGAAGTACCTGAAGAATTAGATGCAATGCCAGTTCATACTGTCTGAGGATGTACCATGGGGAATTGCACCTGGAGGTTGATTGAGCTAAGTGAAGCTCTGTTTTCATCTAGCACAGATGAATTAAATTACTGATTTCAGTTGGGGAAATTTTACATTATGCAGTAGCTCCTCAGAGTTGGCTTAGTCCTGCTGCTGTGAGCTTTCTAGGAGAATAAGTTATGCTGGAGTCTAAACAGAGGTACACACAATCTGCTCTTGCCACCGGAATAAAATACAATAGCCAAAGCAATATATTTCAACCAGCCTTGCTGGTACAATGCTCAGCAGTGCACCTACTGCTGAAGGTGTTATCGTTTATGACCCACTTCATTCAATTTGATATATAGTTTTTCTTGTCCCTGGCTTCAGCAGCTGTCATGTAGATCAGACTTTGTCTGAAATCTGTGTCTGTCACACTCTTTATGAATAAGAAAAATGTGTTTTACAACTCAGTGTGAGAGATAAAAGAAAATCAGATAAAGTTAAAATGTTTTACAAGTTAAGCAAGTTGTCTCTTGAAATGGCTGCAGAACTTGGCCAGCCAGTAAAATAAAACAAAATAATACGTACATTAATGAAGTAAGACTGCAGATTAAGATATTTATTGTGAATATATTTATTGTAAATACTGTGATGCTACAAATAAACAGAAGCACTTTTTTTCTGCAAACAAAAATTTGGTTTCACTATCAACTCAATAATTTAGCTTTGTTTGAAAATGTGATAGCTAATCCAATTAGAGAAATGCCTAAGATTACGGTAATTAAAAGACCAACAGCACTTCCTTTGTAATCTCTGGAGGGATGGGTTGGCATCCAGGCAGGAGAATGAGCAAGTGGTTCACCTTTCTCTTTGGTATTGCAGTCTGGGCAGGACTGAGGCCGGCTCAGATCAGACTCACTGGGATTGTGTTTCAATTTGTACTCATCTTTTTCTGTGACACGGAGTATGATTTTTTATATAGGATCATCTGGGACTTCTCTATAACAAATGTGTTCCTCTTCCAGGACCTACACCGATGGTGAAACCTTTTGATTTCTCAAGCTCTCTTCTTATAGTACAGTCTATTTATAGGCTTTTGGTCTTGAATTGTGTGTTTTAAGTTTACTATAACATGCATTGCAACCTGCATCCTGCACACATACAATTGTGCTTTTCAATGGACACACCTTTCTAAAGTACTTCGGCTTTGCCTGCCTGGTGCGGCTGGAGTCAGACACAAAATGTCTGGTGCTCCTCTTCTTTTTTATTTAGTAATGACACCATTGCACAGAGGCAATTTCTTTCCTTATTTGCATGACAATACAGAACCAAGAGCAGAAACTGCTTATTTTAAGCACTAATATTTAGAGGGTGCTTTAAAAACAGTTAAAAATACTAATGTTAACAGCTTTCAAAGGAAAAAAGATCATCTGCAAGTAGACAAAATATTCCACTAATTTGGTGATTCTTACCTTCCTTGATCCTATTTCAGTTCAGGGGCTATACAGAAATTCAGTATTTAATAGTTTCTAGAAACTTAGTTTTAAATCATGGAAAGATCAGCAATCTGACATTGCTGGCTGTAGAGGAAAAATGAAATGTCATGTAACTGAAATAAGTGCTACAACTCTTTGTGAGGCAATTTCTGTATTTTTTTCCTGCATGATTAGATTTTATAAATATCCTACTGTGTACAGGTATGTTCCCATCTCCCCATCTCCCCGTGCCGGCTGATGGGCTGTCCTCCACTTTCTGGTGACAAGCAGTCAGCAGCAGTTAATGACAGCATTGGAATTTTTGGCACCTTTTTTACACTGCACTGACTCCATGCTCAGAGGATAATTATCTCTCAGCTTTGCTTTATGTCACTGAATACAGGACATCCATCAGCGCTCCTTCCAGAGATTTCCAGAGAATGTAATGGTGAAACTATGATTTCTAAGTGTTTGTGGGGAAAGGGATCCTTGACTCCAATTTAACACAGGGCTATTATTGACATCAGTTTCTCAATTTCTCTTTTCTAAAGCTTTATCAGTCAGTTTTGGGCAGGGTATAGCATTGTGATAGGGGATGATGAGTAACTTGATATATTCTTGGATATCAAAGGAATCTTAGCACATATTTATGTCAAAGAAATCAGTACTTTTGCGGATGGATTAGTGTGCTTAAATATAGGCAAAGGAAAAAAAGTCATGGAGGTGTTGTACTTAAAATCTCTGTTTTATGTTAAGTTTTATTCCACAGCCAGCTATGTTTATGATCTCCATTGTGAGAGCCGAAATAAAAGACAGAGTAAGCAGTGCCAGAGCTGGGGAGAACGTGGATCTTATTTGCTCCATGGGCACTCTGTCAAATAAAATTTCTTTTTATCCCTCTTGCATTAAAGAAGACAGAGATAAAATGAATTCTTATTCTTGACTTTTCAAGCCCATTTGGCTTAGTCTTTTATCTTTTCAGTGCCAGGATCCTTCTTTTAACCTGTGTCTCTATTGCCCATTTTAAAATATACTAATACCATAGATTCTCTTTGCAGCTTCTTGAACTCCTTGAACTCTATGAGATTTTTCCTCCTGAACTTTAATGAGTCAGGTCTAAGTGTTCAGAGTGCCACGTATGGGAGATTCCCAGACTCGGTTCAGTTTTCGCAGCACATTTGCTACAGGGATCCCTAGCCCCCTCCCTTTTTTTAAGCGGTGTTTGTAATTATTGCAAGCATAATTATGTATTTGAACACTTTTGGAGTACTAAATGATCTGGAAAACACTAAAACAGGCAGATCATATGCATCTTTTCATCTTCAGAAGCGAATAGTGTTAGAAGTCTTTTGAAGAGGCCATAGATTGCTGCAAGGAAGCTGAGTGAAGAGAGTGCAATTACTTATACCAGAATATTTACGTGGCACTGAGCCTAACCGGTTGTCAGAATAGTTTCTCCTGTTGAATGATCAAGATAAAGCTGCTTCAGTTCTTCCACCTCATTCAGCTGTATGAGCTTTAATTACCTAAACCTGGACTGAATGCACTAAATCAGCCTGGTTCTGCTGAACTGCAGTCATTAAATAACTTACCCCAACAGTATCCTGGTGTGAGTTGTTGCTTCTAAAGTCCAGTGGAAGAAAATCTATTGGAATAAGGATCTTTGAGCAAGAGAGTACCAAAGCTTTTACAAACCTCTATTTTCAGTGTTTTTTTCTGTATAAAATAGCTCTTGTAACATTTCAGATTAAATACTAGTTATTTGTTATACTATCACAAAGCCTGAGAAAACCAAGGGGCATATGTTTGATTAGTTGACCTCTATTGAAATCCATAGTCTTGTCCTTATCATTTAAAAATACATTTTATGAGAATTCATTACAGTATATCACATCACTATTTATTCCTGTATTTCATTTGCTCTTTTTCATTTTTTCCCAAGGAGTTCAGTACTACTAGTTCAGTTCTGATTTTGTTTTTCCTTAGATTTTAAAAGGAGGAAATGTAAATATTTTATTTCTGCAATAAACTGTTCCTTAAGGAGTTGATGAGAGTACCATAGAATGAGACTGTCTGTAATAGTCTCCCATGTAACTGTGAAGGTTTTCAAAAGAAAGAGCATTAAATTGGTACGTTCTAAAAATGTCTTCCAAATATTCTCTCCAGATATTATTGTATTGAATTTCAATACACATCTTCCTTTTTCTTAAACAGATATTATTTTCTACTGCTGCTTTTAGAATAATATTAGCAAGTATCTATTTAACTTATAGACCAAATAGTTGCAATTCTTTATGCAGAGAAGAAAGGGCATTTACTACCTTGAAATTATTATTTCTCAGATGCTAATATAGTCAAAAATCACAGTAGAGCAGACTTGCTGTGATTTTCCTGGAATGAAGAAAAAAAATCTAGAATTTTTAATTTTGAAAAAAATTAATTCCATCCCTTAGTATTCTTAGCAAATGACTCATATAAGAGTTTTTAAAGTCGTTATGTTTCTTTTGAGAAGATGCAAGATTGAATTTAAGAGGAATCGCTAGCTCCCACGTCATGTCAGTTGGACTCGAGTGAAGCTCATTTCCAGATTTATTTCTTTGTCTGCCTCCTGTGTCTATATGAAACGGAATATACGGATATACTGGAAGTCGTATGAACACATGGAAATGTACATAGTTAGTGGGTGAGCCTTCCGTTTTGTGTAACATCTGTAGCTGCTGTCTCTGTTTAGCATGATAAGAACAGGGAAAATTCACTGGATTGGACTTATAGAGCTACAGAATATAGAGGTGATCTTTACAGGTAAGATGGCTGAAATGACTTATTTTTTCATATTAGTGTGTTTAATTAGTTTTAGGTCAAAACAGTAGCAGAAAAAAAAACTTGCTTCAAAAGTAAAAGGTGCTGCCTTTTAAAATCACTAACTCTCTTCCAACCTTTTGCTCTAAGTTTAAAGTTAGACATTTCTAGTGAAGAAGATATGGTTTTGGTCTTGTTCTGCAGTAGAAAGTTTTTGCTAATATAGTTATACAAGGATATCTGTATCAATTTCTATCCTTATTTCAAGCACAGCATGTGTTGGTTTTCATCTGTTCATGAATAAAACTCATATAGCAGAAATGACTTGCATTTGCCAGCTGAAATACTTCTATTATCAGATTTTTGTCTTACACCATTGTAGGTGTGGAGGAGCTGAAAGCATAAATCTCTGGCTGCTGTAGGGTGGACCTATATTTTAAGGGTGCCAGAGAAAGGGAGACATTGCTAATTTAGGCATTTCAAGAGTTTCTGCTATTTAAAAAATACAGATATATATTTCTAAAGTCACAGTTTTAATGAAACGTTCATATCGTTAATAGAAAAAGCTGTAAGTAAAAAGGGATTTTAGGTTCTCCAAGAACCGACAAAAGAGACTGATAGATTGAATATATGGTTTAATGTCATCTAGAGGATTCTTAGTAAAAAATGTGGGTTGATTTCCCACCACTGTGAATTCTTTTAATGATTGGTTTTATGTTCTTTATCCTGGTCATTTGTCTCTTAGCACCTTCCCAGGTGGCTGTGCCCATCTCTTATAATATGTTTGCACACGGGTTTAGAAATCGGGAGCCTTTAGGGAAATGGATCCTACTGTCAAATGAAGAATAATTTCCAATTTAAGTGATCTAAAATGTCTGAAGAGTTTTCTTACATAAAAGCCTTGTGTAGAAGACTAAAACCCCATGGATAGCCTGAGTACACCAGAATATGTCCAAGAGTGGCCTTCAGTTCAGAAGCTACAAAAGGAGTTATAGTGAATTCTATACGTCAACATTAAATTAGGAGAAGTAAGCACTCCCCAGCTTGGAAATGTCACTGATCAATTTTGTCGTTCATATGCAGTTTGATACAACCCTTAGAGCTTATGATTAAGTACCTTTTTCTGCTATTTTTATATAAGTTTTTAAGTTTAAAGCATACTTACTCCAGGTCTTGGAGAAAAGTGGCTGAAAGTATGATTGTTTAAGGAGAGGTAGGACAAAAAAAAAAATAAGTAAAAAGGCTCTCATCCCCCTTTTTTACAGATCAGTCTTTGGATATGTCGATAGCAGTTAGACAAGGATAAAACTGCTATGTTGGTCCAGCTCTTTTGCTTCTTGCCCACCAAGAAAGATAATATTGCTGCAGCACACATGGTGCTCTATCACTTTTCTGCTGTGCAAAAAGCACTTCATTATCACTGATAACTGCTGAGAAGCTATCAATGCCAAGTTCTTGTTCTTTCAAAATCAACAGGCTAGTAATTCTCTGGGTCAGAGCTGTGTCGGGTTGCGGTTGCCTTAGGTGAACATGAGTTAGAGCAGAAATGAGACACTTAGAAAGATGTTCAAATAGAGAAAAGATGCAAGTGACATGCGATACAAATATTAGGAGTATTCCTGTGGAAGCCTTTGTGGGTTTTTTTCCCCTCCCCACAGTTACTGGTGTATATGCAATGCTTCTGTTAGTTTATACTGCGGGGATTTAGGACAAATGAAAACAAACTGAGACTCCACTGGTGGTAGATCTTTTCTTTGCTGGTAGGTTGAGAAAAGCTTTGGCAAACACATTATTTTTTGTAATACTGTCCTTTAGTGTGGATTCCTGTTCATTTTTTCATTGTTGTCCTTTTTCCAAAAATTAGATTCAATGAAACTAGGATGTAGATTTAGATTCTTCTCTCTGTATATGTGAGAGTTCTGACTGAATTTTGTGTGTTCCCTATTTTTGTTACTGCTCTGAATTTAATAGACTGCTTTCAATGTTATTATTTTTGTCATCTTTTCTAAATACAAAAATCCTGTGAATTAAGTAAAACACATTCTTTGCTTTTGGGTTTTAGGAATGAGAAGGCTAGTTAGGCTAAAACAGGAAAAGAATGATCAATGAAGATGCTGCAAAGATACTTAGGGTTGTGAAAATGAGCAGTTAAAAGAATATATAAATTTTAGAGCACATAACATTAGCTAAGCTTGGGATGAAAGGAGGGTGACACATTGGCACAGCAGCTGAAGGGATCCTAACAGTGGCATTTTGATCATCTAAAAATAGTTGGGCTGTTCATAAAGACACAGTCACCTTCATCTTGCCTTCCTTCCAACTGAAGGTGGTTAATCCTTAGCTCTTGTTGAAAGCAGTTATGAGGTGTTTTATCTCCAGCCAAAACATACCTGAGAAAAATCTGAACTGTAACTTCTACTGAAAACGTGCTGGTATTTAATGCAAGACAGTGAAAAGATTAATATCAATTTACTGAATTGGAGTTCTTCCCTCCCAAGAGCAGGAAGAAATTGCTCTCAACCCGTACGCAATTTATTTGGGAGTGTACTAAATTGTAATGAAGGAGGATGAAGTGTTTGCTCAATACTGCAGAGATGCTCTGAATAGGAATGCAAGCGTTAAATTGAGCCTCTGCTAGTATCGTGCCAGGAGTACAGAGCAGTACTAGTAATACTTCAGGATGTCTTGATTTGTTAAGAACCTCAGTAGTGAGCTGAACTTGTGCTTGGTTTACCTCCTTTTTCCTAATTTTGCAGGACTAGATTTTGAATATAAATCAGATGTCATCTGATTAGCTCTTGTTATGTTTGCTGTTTCGGTGCAGCAAAGCCATTTATATAGTTGGATAATAAAAATAATAGTTGCTTGAGCTGATATATTTCATTAATCTTCATATCAATGGAAATTATCTTGACCAAAACTCCATTTCAGCCGAAGTGAATGGGAATTACAAAACCTCACTTGTGGTGGTTTTTGATTGAGGCAGCCGTGAAGTCTGCTAATTGTGGCTAATTATTGTGGAAAATGGGGCTGCGGTTTGTTTAGATTTGACAGCAGAAGCGTTGGGCATTCAGCTGGACATAGACAAGGAGAAATTCTAACTGTCATTATTACAGTTTATCCTAACAGATGCTCTTAACTTGCCATAAAATCATAGTCATATATTTTCCTTACCTCAGAAGTTAGAAGTTAAAATTAAACAAATGGATGAAACGTTTATTACATGTGATGGAGCTTTACATTTTTTTGGTTAAGACATTTCTCAAGGATATGTATCTCCACAGAATCAGGCTCACAACATATAGCAGCCACAGTATGAAAGGTGGAAAAAGAAGTTAGTACATATTGAGCCACAGAGAGTGTGTCTTAAAAAAATCTTGGGATGTTTATTAAAAATGGTTGAAATGAAATCAGGCAGCTAAGGAAGCTTAGCTAGACCTTTTGTGTGTTTCATAACTCTTCATATAAAAGAAAAATATGACTGAGTACGGTACAGCTCTTTCTGAGATTTTGAATTGTGCTGCATTCAGTCTTCAGCAAAGGGCATGGATCTGTTAGAGTGAGTCCAGAGGAGGCCACAAGGGCTGGAGCACTCTTGTGTGGGCACAGGCTGAGAGAGCTGGGGTTGTTCAGCCTGGAGAAGAGAAGGCTCAGAGGAGACCTTAGAGCAGCTTCCAGGATTGAAAGGGGCTGCAGGAAAGCTGGGGAGGGGCTCTGGATCAGGGAGTGCAGGGACAGGATGACAGGGAATGGTTTTAAGCTGGAAGAGGTAGATTGAGATGAGATCTTAGGAAGAAATGTTTTTCTGTGAGGGTGGAGAGGCCCTGGCCCAGGTTGCCCAGAGCAGGGGTGGTTGCCCCATCCCTGGAGGGATTCAAGACCAGGTTGGATGGGGCTTGGAGCAACCAGATCCATCAGAGTGGTGTTAAGGATAATGGAAGTGTGTTCAGCAAATGCTGCCTCAGAGGTATCTTTGCTGTATGACAGTCTCTTCAAGTAGCTGTAGTGCTTTCTCATGCCGAGTAGGTGAAGACAGGCAAATATTGACCAACAGATAATACAGAAGTGTAGGGGTTGAAAATGTGTCGAAGTCTTCTAATTATGAACTTGATAGTTAACTGGGCTTGGTCTACATGTTTGTGCAGAAGACAGCGTGCATTTGATGAGTTTTGGGAAACGTTGTGGTGTTTAAAAGCAAAAAGATCATTAAGAAATATTGATTTCATCAAAAGAATAGCTGATATGTTAAGGCATAAAGTAGTAGGTGCCAGAAGCATTTATTTAACTGATTTGCATTGATTTCAGCTGGAGGAACATCAGGTCTACAAAGAATAATATTAAACTGCATGAATTACATTTTCAGTTATTTATTCTAGAATTGTATATTTTAATAAAACATTATGAATCCATGCTTTGTGTCTAAATAGTTAAGATTTTAAAGTATTTTTTTTATAGGAGGGCAGTTAACTTTTGACAAAGAATTCATCTAATAAGGGTCATCTTGCATTTCCATTTGCACTGTCTTCATGCAATAGTTACGTCCTAATATACTAATTGAAAATTAGTTACTTTCAGCAAAACACTCAGGAAATGCTTGTGTATGTCATTAGCTTTCCTCATCTCAGTAGACTGCTTGCACGAGGTCACTAAAATGCTTTGTTAGTACAATTGCATTTATTCTGGTAGTTTTTGTGAGCTGTTTGGTGCATTTTGAGCTGTGTTGACGGGCTGTACAAGGAATGTGATAACCTTCAGTTTCCTAAATGGATAAATGTAGTTCTTTGAGTTAGGTTTTTGACATGAATATTAGCAATTACAAGTTGAAAGTCTGCTGTGAATAGTTACTTAAAATATGCCATTTCAGCAAACATGCTTGATAATTTGAATTCGGGGAAATATTTGGAGAATCTGGAAGTGTATGAATCTGATCAAAAAGATTTGATATGAAATGAATATTTATAGATACATTGGCAGTATTTGCATAGCTTATATAATTTCTTACGGGTGTATCAGAGAATCTTCGATTTCTTATCACGTAAAAGATGAATGAATTAGATAAGGGCAAGCAGCTAAATATAGAATCAAACTCTTCTTGGCTTTCAGATAATCAGAATTAGTTTTTTTCTCAATACAGCTGGTAGCTAGAATTGTATCTAAGAGTCCAAAGCATAGCTGCTCATCTTTGTAAGACAAAGACTTGTAACAGTGAAACCTGGGATCTACTGCACTGGTTGTGCTCTACAGTACGAGGCAGCCTGTGCTGGGGCTCAACAGCTTCTGTGGCTCTCTGGGCATGGTCCTGCACACTGCTCTGAGCTCAGACATGCGAGAAAACCCTTGTGTGCCACTGACATCCCCCACAAAATTGTCCCTTCTGTAAGATCCCCCCACTCAATACAGCCTTGTTCTTCCATACCGCATACTGTTATTTTTACATTTGTTTACATTCTGTCCAGATCCAGAACTGAATTCATCTTTTTACTTTTCTTTTCTTGAAGAGTGTGATTGATTTGTAGACTCAAGGATCTAACATGCCTCTTTTTCTCAGGATGGAGTACTTAAGATGTTTCCATTGTTTGCCTGACTCAAAGATAAAAAGGGATTTGTGTGTCTCACATTCTATTATAAAGTTAGTAAGGATGTGAATTTAATGCCAGGTGCTTGTATAAAAATGTCATTATAAAAATTTCTTTACAATTTCCAGCTTTAATTGCTGTACAGCCTTGCCGTTGAAGGCAAAAAAAACTTTGCGGTTAAGTCTTCCTGCTGCTCTTTGAATACATGAAACTTATTTTTAACCTTTTAGTTATTGTCACAAGTTGATGGCTTCGGCTCTCTGATGCCATTTTCTTACTGACATTTGAGTGAGTCATAACCGTCCCTTTTATTCATTGTTTTGTTATTTTCCCCGTGCTGCTGATAGATCTTTTGATCCATCTGGCTCACATACTCTTAAACCTTGAATTCAGCTGCAAGGTTGGGTGCTACCATGTTAGGCTATTTGTTTTCAGCTGCTGATTTTTTATTTACTGCATCAAATACGCATTTGACTAAAATCTTTGCAGCTGATTTTCATCTAGGACGCTAGTTTCTTCATACCTTTCACCTTGTCTTGCATACAGTCAGGACCTTCCATGACAGCCAAATTCAGCTTTTGAGCAGAAATCTTTCCCATCTCCTAAGTCATCAGGATTTGTTACGTGGTGACTAAAAATCGATAGTTGTTTGATTTACTGTTTTGTCTGAAGTTACAGGTTCTTAACCCATAGTAATCTTTATTTACCTGGTTGCAATGATTGCTGAAAACTGGATTCTCAAATTCAGTTTTATCTTCCTTTAATAGCAGAATGCCTCATGTAGTTTATTACTGAAGAGATTAGAATAAAAGGTAATTTTGGATAAAGGTTAAAAAGTAGGTGGGTAACTTCAAGGAAATGTCAAATTAATTTTAACAGAATTCTAAAAACTTTTTTTCTGCTAAGCTTTATGAGCTGAAATGTGTAGCTGTTTTTTAAGGACTGACACATCTGTGACGTTCTGGATAGTTCTGTCTCTAGCCAAATTTGGTTGGTAGCTTTGTTGAAAGTATGAAAGTCAGGTAAAAGTTACTTGACATTGAAATTTTATTCACATCATTTGTATGCCCTTACAGTTTGTAACGGCAACATTTTGTCCTCAGACTCATTTTAAAATTCGGAATGTTTGATGCTTTTCCAGTTTCTAATTGGGTTAAAATAACACATGCAAGCAACTTTCATTCAACAACACAAATAATGCATCTGACCCTGCCTAGTGCCAGCTAATAAACTCCCAAGGAATTGCATACAAAGCATACTACCTATATCTTTTGAAATTCCTCATCCAGCTGCTTTATTTATTTGTACAGTGTGCTTGTTTAAATTATAACTTCTAAAATTTTCTTTTCTCTATCTCAGTCATTCGTAAGTGAATTGGGTTGTTCAGCCTGGAGAGGAGAAGGCTCCAAGGAGACCTTCCAATACCTAACGGAGCTCCAGAAAAGCTGGGGAGGGGCTCTTGATCAGGGAGTGCAGGGTCAGGATTAGGGGAGAAGAGTTTTAAGCTGAAAGAGGGGAGATTGAGGTAAGATTTTAGGAAGAAATATTTTCCTGTGAGGGTGGGGAGGCCCTGACCCAGGATGCCAAGAGCAGTGGTGGCTGCCCCATCCCTGGAGAGGTTCAAGGCCAGGTTGGATGGGGCTTGGAGCAACTGGATCCAGTGGGAGGTGTCCCTGCCCATACAGGGGGGTTGGAACTGGATGGGATTTGGAAATCTCGTTTTTCTGTTTTGCAAATGCACACATACTGCAACTGAAACATGCTGAGAGCCCAATTCAATCTTGTGTGTCAAAACGAAAACAGTTGTGTGTCCCTTGACAAGTCTGGGAAAAAAAACCCTCTTCATTTTAGTAATCAGCTGGTCCCTTCCTTTTTTCCCCTTTTCAAATCTAGATCTGCTTGACCTGGAACTCCAGATCATGATATTATTTGTGTGGAGGACAGTAGAAAACACTGCAAAATATTTCATAATACCAGCTCAACTGATAAGCTGCCATTGCTTTAAAAATATGTGAAATATATAATTGGAAATGTATGTATTAGGGCAAAAAAAACTAAAGCCTTTATGGTGGATTAAACCATTTTACAACTAAATACTGCTTTTCTCTGAAACAGCCCATTCCTTCATGCAACTAAATGCTGCCATATGTTTAAATTCTTGCAGGCCTCCTAAGGCTGACCCAGAAGAAATGTCAACAAATGTTTGTGAGTCCTTGTGGCCTTGTAACATTTTCTTTAAAGAGTGAAGAATGGAACAGCAGGAGCTGTAACACTCCCACAGAACAGACATATGAAGGCATATGGCTAACATGGGAGCCTGCTGGCTCTTCAAAGCTTGCTGGCTTCGTTCTTAAGGTTCCTTTCTTTTTTTTTTTTTTCCAAGACAGCTAAACTTGTCTTTCCATTTCACAAGTTGCTCTGTTCTACTCAGAGCTGAGTTTAGTTAAGCCCGGGGTCAGGTTGGGCCCCTAACCTGCATGGCAAAGCAGGTTCCCAGAGGCAACAGGTTGGTAAAAAACCAGCTGTGATGCAAGGTAGTGCCCCTTGAGACTGCTCCTGAGTTTTGGCATGTCCCTGGAGTATCTTTTAGGCTGTTATTCACCCTGGACATCCAAGAGTATCCATAGCAATCTCCTCCCTACCTTGGGCCTCTCAGTACAGGAAAGATATTGAGTGCCCAGAGTGTATCCAGAGAAGGGTAACAAGGCTGGTGAAGGGTCTAGAGAGCAAAGTCTTATGAAGAGCAGCCGAGAGACCTGGGGCTGTTTAGCCTGGAGAAGAGGAGGCTGAGAGAGACCTCATTGCTCTCAACAACTGCCTGAAAGGAGATTGTAGCAAAGTGGATGTTGGTCTCTTCTCCCAAGTAAAAAGTGGTAGGACAAGAGGCTATGGCCTCAAGTTGCACCAGATTGGATTGGATATTAGAAAAAAACTCTTTACTGAAAGAGTGATGGAGCATTGGCACAGGCTGCCCAGATAAGTGATAGAGTCACCATCCCTGGAGGCATTCAAAACACGTGTGATATGGCACTTCAGGACATGTTTTAGTAGGCATATGTAGGTTTATTACATGTAACTAGGAGTTATGAGTTTGCTGTTACGGAGGGAGACCTTCAGATGCATAGGATCCAAAGTTTTTTTCAAAGTCAATGTGATTTAATCATATAAGAACTTCAGACTTTCAATAGAATTTATGCTCCTAAATCTCTTTGATGCTTTGGCTTTTTTTTTTTTTTCTTTTCTTCCCTGTAAGTATCATTTCCTGGCATTATTATTTTTTATTAATTGAAATATTTCTGTTCTGGAATGAGGTAACTTTAATACTGGAAACTCTGAATATGAGAAATCTATGGGGAAAAAGTGCAGCTCACTGACTCTGCTTCCAACACTCTGGTTGATATTTCTGATAATATGCAGTTTTACTTTCTATTTCTAAGGCACTTATGAACATCTGCGTAGCATAAGGTACAGCTTTGCAGGTTTATGCTCACATAAACGATTTTTACCCATGCAAGGTTGGGTAAATGAGTGGATTATCGTATACTAAGAGTAGAGGAAAGCAACATGCGACCGTGCCTTGCCTTGGTTACACAGTGCTCCAGTACCAGCACACATGGGGGAAGCTTAGAGTGTATTTTGAAAGGGTGTTCTGCCCTGATGCTGTGCAGATGGGCTTCCCTGCTGTCATCTAGATTTATCTGTTCTACGCAGCACATGGTTTTGCTCTGAAACTTGGAACTTCTGGTCAGTTTTGTTTCGGTCTATTGTATCATATTCATAGAATCATAGAAAGGTTTGGATTGGAAGAAAAGTAAAGATCATCCAGCTCCAACCCTCCTGCCATGGACGGTCTTTTAAATGATGAAATCTTGACCTTTGGAGTTACAGCACTGTGTGTTTCTCAACACCACAAGATATTTCTTCACAAAGTGTTTTGGAAGATAATTTATGGAACCACTCACAAAATGATGCTGTCTTAATGTGGGGGATTGTTGAGGTTTATTTTCTCAAATGTGGTTGGAGGAGTTCCTGTGCCCTGAAAAACTAAAAGCATAAATCAAACACATGAATAAAATACAAAAATATAAAAGAAAAAGTCCAACTTAGTGGAGTTTCTGTGGTTTATTCCTCATCCTCCCTCTTTCTCTGTGCACTGGTTACAGTAATAAGTCAACAATAATGTGAAGACAATGAACATTTTATATGAGATTGACAGAATGAATAATTAGATTTCCTTCCAAAGCAGGAGCAGGGAAGATTACTATTGTCATATGGAACTTCTTAAATGAATTTTCTGAAGTGTTCAGCCATACCTTAGCGTACAGAATACTGTGTCTTACAAAGGACTACATTATAATTGTAATTGCTATGAATACTGACTGGAGAATCAGCAAGGTGTTGAAGCAGAGCTGTCCACACTTTTAGGTAAACTTCTTAGGTGACTTTTTTCTGTATTTTTCTTTTGGGCCCCTCACCACAACAAGGATGTTGAGGCTCTGGAGCGAGTCCAGAGAAGAGCAACAAAGCTGGTGAGAGGGCTGGAGAACAGGCCTTATGAGGAGTGACTGAGAGAGCTGGGGGTGTTTAGCCTGGAGAAGAGGAGGCTGAGGGGAGACCTCATTGCTGTCTACAACTACCTGAAAGGAGGTTGTAGAGAGGAGGGAGCTGGGCTCTTCTCCCAAGTGACAGGGGGACAGGACGAGAGGGAATGGCCTCAAGCTCCACCAGGGGAGATTTAGGCTGGACATCAGGAAAAAATTTTTCACAGAAAGGGTCATTGGGCACTGAAACGGGCTGCCCAGGGAGGGGGTTGAGTCACCTTCCCTGGAGGTGTTTAAGGGACGGGTGGGTGAGGTGCTGAGGGACGTGGTTTAGTGTTTGATAGGAATGGTTGGACTCCATGATCCAGTAGGTCTCTTCCAACCTGGTTATTCTGTGATTCTCTGATTCTGTATAAGTCACTTAGGCTGACACTTTCTGAAAACAAAATGGCAGGTTTGTTTAGATGTGTTGAGCTGTCAAATAGCCATAAGCCTTATGAATCTGAAGATAATATCAAGACATGAGTATCTCTTTATAGCATTCAAATGGACAGCTCTCCAAATTGAATATTAGATCTGTATACAACGTTATTTTGGCTCAGTTCCATAGCATGCATATGGAAAAAGGTTTATGCCCTTAAGTAATAACTACCATGGCTCTATGATTCTAATCTTAGAGCATCTTAATCTTCATTGTGAGAGTAAAATTAACTTATCTTCACAATAACATTTTCAGGTACAGGCGTGAATTATTATCTCCAGTTTAGTGACGGAGCCGAGGAGCAGAGGGCATGTCAACAAAGTCTATTGTTGGCAGATGGAATCTCAGCCCACCGCAGCTACACAAACATGTTTATCACAGTGCCAAATCTGAATTAGCAGGTCTGATCACAAGCTCGTATGCCTCGGCTCACAGCAGGACTTGGTGGGTTGGGCACAGCGCTGCGCTAACCACATTTATTCAGCTTCAAACACATCTTGGAATTTGGGCAGAAAAAGCTCACATCTGCCAGCAATAGACTGTGGAGATACTCCTAGCAAATCTGCCCGAGGCCACCCAGGAGACTTAAATTATGGCCTGGAATGTACTTCCATCTCTGTCCAATTCAATTGAAAAGGAAAAATGTTACTGCTATATTAAATTTATTCCACCTGTGTGTTTTTAGATAAGTTTTTGGCAAATAGACCTTTCCGTGCTTTTGCTGAAGAGTTGCTTTTCTGCATAGTTGGCAAGAAAACTTATTTCATTATCATCAAGTTATCACTGATTTTTATTAGGCCTTATGTTATTTCTATATGCAGTCTAGATTGTTGTCTAGATATGTTAACATTGTGCACACCTGACTGGGTGCCAAAAGAACGCACCTGAAATTTAGAGAATAGCTGCATTTCTGAAATTATTTAAAATAGTAGAGATATATTCTCAGTTTTCAACAAACTAGGTGTTTTTTCCATTTGTTTGGTTGGAGTAGTTGGGTTTTTTTACTTTTTCTAGTATCAGTAGTTCATAAATGTATCTTCTTGGTTGGTTAAATCTCAGTATACTAGATGATTGCTAGTGGTATAGTACTCTGGAGCTCATTTATTGTTATTTAAAGTGCATGCCTTTATATTATCATCTTCATCAGGCAAAACTCCCATTGATATCAGTAGGAATTCTTTCCTAATTATGTAGTTCCTCCTGAATATGCAGAGCACTTGCTCTGTTATTATTTGGTTATGCATATTTCAATTTCACAATCATTGTTTTGAAGAAAACTCATAATGCACTTGCTCATAGCTTATAATAATTACACTACAGAAAATTAAAGTCTTGGTGGTATTTGGGAGGCGTAATGAATAGCAGAGAAATGTTAAATATTAATATTGTTGAATATTCTGGTTAATTTTGGCTGTGAACTTCAGTGTTATGAGCAATTCATTACATGATGCAGCTGAAATACAGATCTGTGTTTATGCTTCAGCTCACAAGAAGAGGAAGGTAGGCATGCTACCAAATAACAAAATATTTTGGTCAGAAATAGCAGTATACTGTAGTTCCTAGAGTGCAATTATAGATGGTGGAAAATCATATTATTCTTGCTGTGAACATTGCTGGAAATTCTGGAAAGCTGTGTGAGTTGTGAGTAGAATCTGCACACTGGGCATCATGAGATGTTCATAGTGCTTGCACATCTTCCAGGACCTATACTTACTCATTGGTGCTTCACTCTATCTTTAATTACCACTTCTTAAAAATTATGCACTGTTGATGATAGTATCAAAACATAGAATCATCATAGAATCATTGAATAGTTTGGGTTGGAAGGGACCTTAAAGATCATCCAGTTCCACCCCCTGGTCAACTGGACTAGGCTGTTCAAGGCCCCTTTGGCTTCAGTTGATGCATATTGTTCAGCCCTGAAAACTGAAATATATTATTTAAAGAGGCTTGGTTTTGGAATCAGTAATGTTTAGCTTGTCTGTCTTCATTTTTTGAGCTTTCTTTTTGTCAACACTTTAAGACTGTTACATGAACAAATTAACTTGTTTGTTGTTGCCTTGTCCTTGTTTGAGAAGCCAACTGTGTAATGTCCTTTGAGACAACACAAAAAGAAATGAAGGAAAGACTACTAGGAAAGACAGAGACTGAATGCCTTTTGCTTGACCTAAAATGAGTTTACTATCCATTTCTCTTCCTTCTGCCCTTCCTAGATCTAGACAAGCTAGGACCCATGGGAGCCTGGGAGGAGAGTAAGGGGAATAGGTAAAGAGGTGTATTCAGACCAGAAATAAGACTGAATTAAACTTTACAAATGTTTGAGGAGTCATTGCTGGACTTGCAATAGGCTTCCCAGAATGAATCATGTATCTTCCTGGGATGGCAGAGATATTCAGTGAGTTGAATGCAGCTCACAGAAATTCAGAAACATCAGATCTCTGTAGCGACTTTGAAAAACTCCTCTTTTCTTTATTTATTATTGAAAGGAAGAAGATAGGGAAAAAAGTCCCTAAGACCAAAGAACTGTCTCTCTCTTGAGTCTCTTGGATGAATTCTGAGCTATTCTCCTTTATGGTATCTCTGATGTCCCAGAATTATTCTTCCTTGGGTGTCTCCAGTGGACCTGGAACCAGCAGGATGATTTTGTAGAACATTTATATAAAGATTTTTTGAAAGGATAGTTGAATTTTTTTCTGTGCTGAGTGTCCCCTACAGCTTGACTAGTGGGGGCATTCAACATATACTTCAGTGGCTCTCAATTTTTAGGTTTTCTTTTCAGGTCACTAGAAGAGACTGATAAAAGAGAGCAGCAGAAAGCCAGAGGAAAGAAACAGAGAACAGCCTACTGTAACTGGCAGCAGAGAAAGATAAGATAAATAGAGCACCAAATGCTAGTGGAGACAGTCTTTGCTTGAAAGGAAGGGTCTGGTCATTTGTGTTTAGAAGAAGAAAAGCACTTAAGAATATGAAGATGAAAATGGAAAGAGGAGGAAACAAACAAAGAAATCGGCAGGGAAAACTTGCCATAAAAATATTTCAAGATCTCACTCTACTAGTCTCTGGCATCTGCTGCTGGTGGAGATGGAGACTGAGTTCCAGCATGACTTAGAAGGCTTTAGAGCAATAGAAGTAACTGCTTTTGTATGCTTTGCATGTACTTGGTTATCCAAGACAGAATATATGTCAGCATTTTACTGATGGTGATGGTTCAAGAATATACATTTAAGTTAATCTGTTAGATATCAAATAGAAAAAAATCAAGCTTTTAGAGGGCAAATGAAGTCTTTCTCCAAATGCAGGGAATTAAGATTATATGCACTGGAAAATTTGTTTATGCATCAAATGTTGTATGAAATATTTTAATTAAGATTTATTTCTGGACATATATATCTATATAGGCATGCATGTATAAAAAGTGTGTGCCTAATTGCTACAGATTCTCTTCTTCCAAATTTAGTTTCTAGAAGGAACTCAGAGAAGTTGGAAACATTGAAATGGAGGGCTTGATTTATGATATTTAAAATGACAGAACATACCTGCCTTCAGGCCTCCCAATCCACTTGTATTCTTACTACCTGGATAGGATGGGACTGGAGCAGCTTGAAGCTAATTAATACAGACTTCATCCTCAAGGGCCTATCGTCTACCTTCAGGCAGTTTTGACCCAAAAGCAAGAAAAAACTGATAAAGTCATATTGCACTGGGTGAGTGCAAAGCCAGGACACTCATGTGATCGGTAACGAGCATTTTCGAGGGCAGCTAATTTGTTCCTTGTGAGCCCACATGAACCTTTTCTCTTACTGCTATTTAATTTGGCCTTGGACCGATGAGGTTTGGGCTTTAGTCTGCAGCCTGTTAATATTCAGAAAAGAGTTAAGATGTGAGTTTACCTCTTGTGAGAGCACAGTTATTTTGCTTTTTAGTGTGTTTTAGGTTTCTGCCATCATTCGTGGCCTTCACGACTAACAGCTTAGCATTCAGGATGGTCGACTACTTTTCAATGTGCAGTATTTGGAAGTCGTCAGCCTCACTGATTCCCTGCTCATGGCATTGCAACCTGCTGTTAGTCAGCACTCAACGGCGTGGTGAAAGGGCAGGAACACCAAGGGGAAATATTTTAGTAGAGAGTATAATATAAAATCAGCATAGTTCATGAGAAACCTCATTTGTAGGAAACCTTCTCTGCAGCTTTTGAGTTTTATCCTGTTCATGCATGTCCTGCCTTTCTCACGTCTTCTGCCTTCCACAAGGAATCCCCTGGGTGGCCAGACCCTTCTTTCCTTCTGGAGGAAGGTACAGGAAGGCAGAACTCTTTGGTTCAAAATCTGTTTTCAAGTCTCATTTTATGACAGGCTTCTTATGCAAATCACAGGTTGAAATCTTAGCTCTTCCAGGGCTGAACTCTGTGCTGTACGGTACATGTATTAACACTTTCCTACCTCAGAATCAGGAGGTGATAAAAGCAATCTAAAATGTAAAAGTGCTGTGATGGTGGAAGCTGATAACAGAGGAAATGTGTGCTCCTCCAGCACTGCTGCTCCTCACAGGGTACCCCTTAGGTCTGCTGCGGGTGCTCTGGGTGCTCAGGAGCATGCACAGAGTGGTGAAAATTCCCTGCAGACCCTGAAAGGTCATCAAAGTCATTGGTCCTGACCTGCCATTAGATCCTGTAGTTGCACAACGGTGTCTTGGTAAAGCAGATTAAGCAAGATTGCATTTTTATTCTTTCTGATGCAATTCTTGCTCTTTGTTTTGTTCTATTACTTTTCACATGATGTCTTTCAGAATAAGAAGGTTAGCCTTTAAAGCTTTTATGTCCACACACAAAGACCTTGGTTACGCTGCTAATTTCTACAACCTTAAGAACCTAAAGTAACTTTGAAATTGGTGCTGCTTTCGGTGGTGGAGGTGGACCTGATGACCTCAAGAGGTCCCTTCCCACCTACATTATTCTGCTGTATTGGTTACTGCAGGTTCACTTGGCTTAGCTGCTGGTGCTAGTGGAAAAAGATAGATTCTTCTGGAAGGAGATACAAAGCATAAGCTTATTTAGATGGTAAGATAATCACTTGCAGAAGCAATTTATATGTAGTCAAGAACTCTGCCCTCTTAGTCAAGGCACCCAGATATATTTTCTAGCTGGGCTAAATGCCGGTTTTGAAAGTAGAGTCTTAAACTTCACTTTTTTTATGCCTAAACAGAGAGTATTGACTATATAAAAACACGGTGTGGTTGTGCGTCATGTAGTAGGAACTACAATAAAACTATGAGAGCTGGCAGGAAACATTTTGTTGAAGACATATTCCTGAATTGTGAGTTGCCTAAATCATCAGAATGACTTTATGCAAATTATATTTATACAGATGAAACAGCTTCAAGAGGGAGGGGAGCTTGGGTGATACTTGGCATAGAAGAACAAACATCAAAAAATGGCATATGAGAACTTGATTTTAACCTATGTTAAATCAGACCTTATACCTATATCTTCAGAACAGTTAATTATTCACTGAGAAGGTGAGAGCACCCAAACAGTGGTATTCAGCTGTCATGGAAGGTCTGAATTCAAGCCTCTTTCCTCTGGTTTTTATACTGATTCTATGATTTTTCATAGGTGAAATGTTTCATAGCCTACCTTTCTTCACTTCTAGAAATGGCTCCAAGGTTAGGAAGTGGCATATTCAAGAGTTAGGCTGCAAATTCAGGCTTACAAATTCCTAAATCTTGGATTCTTTCTTGTGACTGTGAGCTTAAACCTGTGTTATTTTAAATGTTGTCAAGAATATTTTTCTTTTATTATTTAAACTGTAATGTTTTTTATTGAACATATTCTGAATATTTGTTTTTCCCACTTGAACATCTGTTTAATATGCAAGGTAGAAATATCTGTAAGTTTTGTAGGCTTGTAATTATTAGACACAGGAAGAAAGGCTGTTCAGCCACTCAGCCCATTTGCATGGGCTATGTAAAAACACTGTTTCCATGTTGGCTTTGAATAAGTATTTTATGATCAGTGATTCAGTCAAAAAGCTTCAACTTCTTCAGGTTTTAACTCAGCCATATAACTTATTCTGGCACTCTGAATATGGTCAGTACTGTTTACTTGAGCAATACTTTAGAGTGGCAGGGGTTTTCCTTAATAATTCTGTGTGGTGTAAATTATCTTTCCAAAAGCACTTTTCTAGTAAATTGGAATTAAGTGACTGTTTATGTGGAAAGCTGATGCAGTGGAATTCTGATTTTGTTACAAATGCTCTTTGAAGTTGCAAATATATATATATGTATTTGGAATATTTTAGTCTCTTTCCCTCATTTCTGCAATAGCTGCCAGAATTTTTATTGGGCTCGGAAAAAGCTGCAATAGTCTGGTGATCATTTCATTTCAGAAAGTGATCCCTAATGCCTTTGTATCTCTCAGTAACAAGGACTTAAACATATGTAGTTCTAAATCCACAGCTTAAATCCTTTTATGATTGTATTCTGTCTCTATTTCGTTAAACTCTTTGATATGTTCCCAAGTTTATTTCTGTAATTGATCTTTTGGAAATATTTAACTTTAAAAGCACATTGGATGTATTTCTGCTCCAATCTGATGTCTTGGCACATTTCTAATGTTTCCCATCTCTCTTAGTGAGTATAATGTACCTAGGTCTGTTTTTATAGAGACAAATGTGTAGTCAGTGTAATTCCCTGTAATGAAGGAAGAGGAAGAGAGGAAAATAAGTAGAGATTTTGGCTTGTTTGGGGATTCCTTGATTCAAATCTCATATTTTGCATGCTTCTTGATTGTTTTAGTTTATTCATTTTGCCAACAGACCACAAAGCTGTGAATATTTATTTAGTTCTGTTCCTAATAGTTTTTCTAATAGGGAATTATTTTGGTACAATGAAAGACATTTGTAAATGAAGCAGATAAGCCCTTTGGCAGACAAGGACTGTTTTGTTCAACACAAGAATTCTATTGTCCACTGCTTTAGTTGTCAAGTGCCTGGGGAGCCCAGGATTTATGATGATGTTACAATGGCCCTTTCAGAGCGAAGTCTAAGAAGCTGTGAGATTCCGTTCCTCTGCTTTTCAGACTTTCAAATCTTTTTATCATGCAAGGACAATGCAGGATTCAGCTGCTTCTTAGGCCACAGGACTGCCCATTTAACATCAAGCATTGTGAAATAATTACCATAGTGACAATAGGGTTGGGTGTTTTTTTTTTTCCTCTTAACTAGCAACATTGCAAAATTGTTCGAGCTGTCACTTTGTATAAACTGACTCTGTAGCCATGGCTTATTTTACCAAAAGAAAAAAATCTTGTTAGGAGATTTGATTTAAAGTGCCACTGTGTCAGATCTATTTGAGGCATTGGGTCTATTTAATGGATTTTTTTTGAGTTTTCTTGTAATTATAAGTGGACCTTGGAATAGCCTTCTGTAAATACACTATTTGTTTTTCTTTTGGCTTTTCTCCCCTTTGTAAGTATTACAGAGTGAGTAGAACCTTACTAGCAAAGCCATATTCAACTACAGCAGAAAATAACCAAATAAAAGCATAATATGTGGTAAAAGTAAGTTCTGACATTTATGTATCAATCCCCTAAACTGTGTCTTGTGCTGTAGTAGTGATGGAAATCGTTCAGTGGCCTTAAATCATGTTCTTCATGAAAACTGATATCTGGAGGAGTTTCCATGTTTGATGTTAATATGAAGATTTATTTGCTTCAAATAATGATTAGTGCTATAAAAAGTATTGATTTGTAACCTCCGATGTCTGTTTAAATGCAGCATAACTGGAAAATGGAGCCTTTCCTTGACAGTTAAATTATTACATGCAGGGACACTTCTCTGTCTGGTGGTCAGGTATTTGTAGAGAAAAAAGCTTAATAGTGTAGCAGGTCAGGTTGAGGACTGGTAGCTATCTATTATCAGCTATTTGTTGCTCTTAAAAGCAAAAGCAGGTCTTGAAAAAATTAGGACCGTAGGTATACGTAAGAGGATATTTTGAGAAATACTTATCTAAGCAACTTCAATTGTCTTGGGCAAAAAGGAGTCATGAGCTGCATAGTCACCTGCAAAAATGTTATCGTCTGTAAAAGTATTGAACAAATTATCAAAATTAGAAAGTTTACTAAATTTTAGTCTTCCTTTTTATTCATTCATAAGATTTGTGAATTGGTTTCTGCTATGAAAAAAACCCCAACTTTATTTGTTTGCAAAACGAAGGCATTTTTAAACACCAGATGTGTTTCATAGCAAATTGCAGAAATACGTTGCAGGCATAGTGTGTTTTTTATAAAGCGAGTGCTTTTATTTATTGGTGACTCATACACACATACCTTAGCAAAATTCAGAGCCTAGGAATGTGAGTTTTATTCAACATTTATCACAAATATTTAAAACAGTGAGTCAACCTATCTGCAGTCACAACTGGCAATACAAGCTACATGAATTTATCTTCCTTTGATGGAGTGTAAAATGTTTGTGTAATGTTGCAGTATTGAATATGTAATAGTCAGCCAATGCCTATTCATTTCTCTGCAACATTTTTGGCCTGTGCTGCTGAGCTGTTTTTCGCAAGTAAAACTTGATTGCTTTAACAGGGGTGAAGAGTGTGTATGAAATGTAGGATTGATGTCAGTGCAAATACTGCAGAAAATTACTGATTTGGATGTATCAACCCAAATTTCAGAGCCTATTTTGCAATAATTCCTCCTAGAACTTCTGAATTAATACATTTCAAGGAGCTGGGAAATCTAACCTTATTTCTTTGGTCAAGATGAATCCTAATCCTAGGTTGCATTCAGTACTCACCTAAGAGTCTATCAGGGTATCAAATGACCATCAGAAATACAGTGTCTGCATCCCCACATAGCAATAGATCACACAGAGTATTTCGCGTTCAGTCCCATCAACTATATTTTGTACTTGTGTGGGAAAATGTTGTCAGAAACACAAGATGATGAGGGACTGCTCTGTGAAACTGTGGGCATTGTTAACTTCCTAATTTAAATTCAAGAAAAGACTTACCTCACCTCATACAGAATTATTCAGCTGGTTTCTTTTTGTTTCTGCATTCTTTGTACAGACTCTCTCAACTCACTCCCATTTATGAAAGAATTTTAACCATTGAACCAACTTCTTATAGGCAGAGGCACCTCTTGCTCATGTTCTCTCTTCAAATGTCTTATCCTAGATATTTTTTCCACGCTGTAGAGGTGGTTTTACTTACAAAAATAATATACTCCCTCCTCCATCATAATGGTAAAGATACTAGTTTTCTAATATGCCTTTAGAGCACTTAGAAATGTTCAAAGCCCATCTTGTTGGCTAATGGCATCTGCAGCTGTTACATTTTTCCCTACAGTATGTCTTGTATTGGATAATGTTCCCAGAACAGATTTTTCCATAGAACTCTGTTTTTTCAGGAGATAACAAAAAAGATGTGAAGGAATTTTGATATGGCCTCCAGCATCTTAGTTATGGGAACATTCTGGCAATAGTAAGACTGTTAAGGTAAAAGCTATTTATTAATTTTATCCTTGGAATTATAAGTGTTATTTAATTGCTAGTCTACAAACTCTCTTTAGGCTACTGTGATAGGCTATGTTTCACTTCCTTTTCTCTATGGTGCCAGCATTGCTTTGGATTTTAAAATGGATTTTTTCATTCTTTGCAGCCAGAGCTGAAGTACTGGATAAGTGGCAGCAGAAAACTTACTCCTGTGTTGTCATCGTAGTCTCATTAAGTGGCATTTCAAATGTGTGGAATATGCTACATCAATTGGCAACGAGTTTCCAGTGGGTGAAGGTAAGTAGTGCATCCAAATTCATGCATCTTCTTTGCATAGCTAGTCTCTTTTTTCTGTAGTATGTACAATATTTGTACAATATATGGAGCATTTCTGCAATGACTAATCCCTGGCTTGATGTGTGCTGTCAGCCAGTTTTTCTCACGCTTCGTAGAGTTTATCCATTGGTCTTGATTTTTTCACTTAGGAGAGCTGATGCTGTAGGACAATGACTAACCTTCTATGTCTGTAAAGCAGTTTGATGAGGTGCATTTTTTGGGAGCACACTCATTTCATTTCTTGTTTAAAACATCAGAGAACCTCTTGAAAATTCACAGCAAAGTAGCGCTGAAGAAATGTGTGGAATTATGTAATATTTAGACTTCCAGATTGATTTTGTCAGTCAAAAAGATTCGTATTTGCCTATTCTAGGCCTACATGAATAAGTGATTTATACTATATTTGGGTTATTTCTCCAAAAATTTGTGCAGTACCAGTGAGCTTAATGCAACTGTTCAGACCTGGGTTAGAAAAAGAGTGACTCTTAGGCTTCAGAGACTGCAGCTGTGGAAAGTGTGGAAATAGAGCACTGTGGAAAGTCCTAGACCTAAAAATAGTTGTATCTGCTGCTCTGATGCCTTTAATTTTTCATATCCTCTGTGTCTTTCAGTTGTGCTATTACTGAAACAAGTGATTCCACAGAGGTGAGAATTGTCCATCTAGAGGGGTACACAGAAACAAATTAAATGTAACAGATAATAAATACATAACTACTATCATTTTTACCTAATCAAAGGCATGAACCTATCTGAACTGTCTGGGATAAAGAGTACAAAGCCATGACATTAAAGCTCTTTGTCTAGCTGACTCATTCACAGTTTTTACATTCAATGCACTCAAGTCCTGCTTGACAGATGCTTCATTTCTGTGGAAATGTCCTTGAATGATGATAATCTTATTTCTGGCAGCCAAATGGGCCGTATACTCAAACATCCTTGTGAGTAGCTATATGGGATCTGTGTTTATGTTATCCACTGACTTGTTAAGGTAGACTGCAGCAATTCATATCAGACTGAAACAGAGTGTATTTGACAATGATACGAACTGCATTTGATTTACTTTAGGTGGGGAAAATGTAAGCTCCTTTGCTTCTTAGGAAGAGCTGTAGCTTGGTATATTCTTACCCTGTCATTCACTAAATACAAGGGCCAAATTTTGTAAAAAGTGTTTAGTTCATGCTCAAATACAGCTTTTGGAGCCCTGCGTTCAGCTCTGGAGTCCTCAGCACAGGAAGAACATTGATCTATCAGAACGAGTACAGAGGAGACCACGAAGATGATCCGAGGGCTGGAGCACCTCCCATAGGAGGACAGGCTGAGATAGATGGGGTTGTTCAGCTCGGAGAAGAGAAGGCTCCAAGAAGACCTTACAGCAGCTTTACCATACTTAAAGGGGGCTCCAGGAAAGCTGTGGAGGGGCTCTTGATCTGGGTGTGCAGGGACAGAACAAGAAGGAACAGTTTTAAGCTGAAAGAGGGGAGATTGCAATGAGATCTTAGGAAAAAATGTTTTTCTGTGAGGGTGGGGAGGCCCTGGCCCAGGTTGCCCAGAACAGTGGTGGCTGCCCCATCCCTGGAGGGGTTCAGGGCCGCGTTGGATGGGCCTTGGGCAGCCTGATCCAGTGGGAAGTGTCCTTGCGCATGGCAGGGCTGTTGAAATAGCATGTTCTTTAAGTTCCTTTCCAACTCAAACCATTTCATGATTCTACAAGTTAAAGAATATTTGGTTTGACTGCAAGCTTCCTCAGTAGGTGTCAAATTCATATATGGGTATCAGGAAGACATAGCAAAAATATCTTAAATTAGTTATGCATTCGGTTTCTCCGAGTATCCCCTCTGCACACAGTTATTAGCTTTGTTACGGTTGTTTCAGTTCACCTCTCCTCGCATACCTCACTTCATGGTTTAGTTCAGGCCTATTTCTACTCTTCCTGTTCTTGATTTCAGAGCTACACTGCCTACGCTTCCAAGTAGTTGTAATTTTTACAAATTAAAGGACTATGAGGAATAACCTTCCAGGAAAACGTCAAGGCCCATTGCTCTTACTTAGTATAACAGATAAGTGACTTTTTTACATTTCAGAGTTCAAGCAAATCATTTCTGAAGGAAAGCTTCCTGCAGAGTGACTGTGGGATGTTCCTTCTTGGTTGAAGTGTGAAGTGCTTCCTTGCAAAAGGGGAGGAACAAGCACTGCTCTTGTTGATTATCATGTAAGGCTGTTCATCCATATGCTTCTTTCTTTCTTTCTCTTCTTTTGAAGGATCTTTCATTCTTCAATTGTTTCCAGCTGTGCCTGTTCAGGAATGCAAATTTCCCATTACAGTATCTAGATAATCAAACAGTTGAGGAGGTAAATATTCATGTTTAACTATTGCTAATGAAGCAAAGAACACCAGGGCAGGCAGAAAGGCACTACTGGGCTCCTTTGGAGCTATAACATAGGCTTGGCTACTCTGTCATGCAGGAAGATGTCCAGGAGCTTCATTAAGTGGAAATATCCTGACTATGGATTTCCTTCCCGTACTGCTTTGATCTTCTGTATAGAAGTTCTAGATGGAATGAGAGTAGGCACAACAGAAATTTCTTCTCAATTATATTACTCTGAAAAGCATTATATATTAACAAAGGATCCCTGGGACCTCAAGAAATGGTACTGCTGTATTTAAAAAATCCCTCTCATATAGGATGAGAAACGGGTTCACTTACTAGCTAAATGCATCAGGGTTGTATAATGTATGCTTTGCTTCTTTCATGTGTTATGTCCTTTTTATTTGTTTTTAATTCTCATATAGCAAGCCTAGACTATGATGGGAAAAGCATGGTATTCCTGGAGTACAAAGTAGATCATGGAATGAAATTGCCGTGTAGTTTTGTTTCTGTGCAAATGCCACGTGTAAAGAAGATTAGGTTTTGGTTCCTTAGAAACACCCTTTCTTATTGCAGTACTAGCACATTTTATGAGATCTATGAATCTGATCAGAAAATGTTACATCTCCAGTTGCCTACTTTAATCTGTATTACATGTCTCACTTCACTTCTATACAAGTAGCCATTTCTATAGGTTTTAAGACCAGAATTTTTGAATTCCCAACTTCATCTCATAGAATTGTATTACAGAACAAACGCTTCCAGTATTAGCTTATTGCATATGGGTTTGGATGGATATTAGTAGTCTAAATGAAATAGACTCTTATTAAAGGGCAAAAGCTTTGATTTTATTAACATGATGCTCCAAAATCTCATCTATCAAATACTTAGGTTCTTCTTAAAATGAGGCCAGAGAGTGAAATGTTAAGAGCAAGGTTCTTGTGTCAGTCTTATTTCACATAGTCTGTGTAATGAGATGGAGTCCAGATTTGTTTATTCTGCTTTATTGGTGCTCTTCAAGACTTGCTTGAGTTAAAATTACCTTTGGAAATACTGTTAGAATAATTATAAGACATAGATCCTGGTCAAACAATACCAAAGAAGAATGATTATTTTGCTATAAAATACAGACTTCTAAAAGATACCAAGTAGGAAAATAAGTTCACACTACCCTGAGGGGTGAATGTTGGGGTTGTTGTATGCAGAGGCAGGAGCTGGACTTAATGATCCTTGTGAGTTCCTTCCAACTCATGATATTCTATGATTCTATCTCTTATAGTCTCAATAACTCATAATATAGACATTTTAGTTTTTCCTGTCTGCTTTTTAATTGAAAGTTATTTCCATTAAATGCTGTTGCCTTGAAAGAATCTTGACTTTTTTGAAATCTGTAGTTTGTGATTGGAAACAACTAACTTCTACCTGAAGTCAAATCGGGGTCTCAGTGACAAAATATTTGTTTCAGCTCTCATGCTTCAAACTCCCAGCCCTCTTTGGGTTGCTGTGTGGTCTGTGGGCTGGGCTAGGTCAAAGGGTGAGATTTGCCTAAGCAAAGGAGAGACTGCACTACTCTGGCTGGCCATGAGAGGAGAAAAAGGCATGAAAAGATTGATACATCAGCTAGAAAAATCACCAGAAATACATTCACTTCTGAGTCAAAACAACTTCATATTTGGGGCTTAGTTGTGAAATACGTATTCTGTTAAAATTAGTTTCTGAAAGAATTTCCATAGTCATTGTAGGAGACATCAAAATCATTCAGAAACAATTTTGAAAGGGACGTATTGAGAAAATTGATGTCAGCTTTAACTAGAACTGTTCTTGTTGGGGTTTAATAATGATAAAAATAATAATAAATAGCACTTACTAAAACATGCATCATTGTACTTCCAAGAACCAACACACACATCCAGGGCTAGAAAAATTAAGCATAAGAAAAACCTGAATTACTTGTCTTGCACATATATATAAAAAGATGACTGCCATTCAAAGTTTCCTATGCAACAAAAATTGTCTTGAATTCTGCTTAGAAGCTAGTTTACTCTCTCAAGCATGGGTGTATTCTGTATGCTATAAAATAAACCAAAATTTAGTGTATTTAATTCTTTTGATGTATTTAATGAAACTGATTGCTGCGTTGTTAGTCACAGTTGAAGAAAAACAGCTTTGAAATGGCTTCAGTATCTTTTGGCAATACTTGCTAATATAACCATACAAACATATGCAATTTATGTGGCCTTACTGATCTGTATAAACACTAATAAAGTCACACAAGTTCTGATTGGTAAAATCTAATGTAATGCAAAGGATTTTCCCACTTTATTCCTGACAACCTGCATTTGCAACCACTCAGTTACTTTATTTTAAAATGGCTTTTCAATTACATTCTAGTGCTGGAGGGGAAAGCCTTCTGACAAAGGCATGACATAAACCATTTATATTGCAGCTCAATCATAGTTCCCATAGCTAAACTAGACTGGACAGTTCATTAAAAAGAAAAATTAATAGTACAAGGTTGCAGGGAAACAATAACAGATTATGACTGGCCTGTGGCAGCCCACTGAATTCATGTAGTGGAATAAAAATGATTCCCCTGTCTCGTAAATGAAGGTTTGTTCCAAGGTTTTAGGCAAAGTCTATACCTCTATTCCTTTGCAGGAAAAAGCTATACAGTTTCTTGTCTATAAAAGCAATACTTTGTAATTCCTGCAGAAGACTAATATGCACTCTTTGGGGATGGGAAACACATATTTCATTATACTTTGAATGCATATTAACAAATATAATAAGACAGATAATAGAACAGAACATGCTGAACAGCCACATCAAAGAAAAAGCTCACATTCTTGGCAATGGGCAGAGGCATGGAGGGGCAAAGGGAGGGCAGAATCAGGGCTCAAGCTCATCTTTTCTGATCTAAAGTAGTAACTGCTCTATACCAGTCTAAGATTGCTATACTTCAGTGTAGCAAAGCCAAAGGATTTGAGTCAATGGTCCATTGCCACTGCCTGTGTAATGTCATACGTGATTCATCTCTCGCTTAAGGTTGTTCTTACAGGTATAACCAAGTCCTAATAGTCTCTTCCTGGAGGTACTGCATATTTTCTTAATTTCCTCAGTTTCATAGTTCAAGTTTTCTATATGGTACATGTTGCAAGTACACAGACCTATGCTTAATGTTGAAATCTGAATTTTATTACAACAATGCTATGAATTCCTGTCTCAGAAGATATTTCAAACAATACGGACTCTGGGGTGCATTAACCATTTCATTTGGCCAGTAGCCAAAAGCTGTTAATGAATTCAATGGGATAACAGGAGAGGCCAGAAAGGGGAAAGTCTGAGCCAATATAATGTTTGGAATCAAATACAGACAGACTCTCCAGGGCATTCTTTGGTTCTTTTCATAAACAGCCTTTTTTTAGAAATAACAGCCTGAAATACTGAAAAGTTATTGTTCTGGGCTGTGATCCCATTGTACTTTTACAGGTTTATACCTACTTCTACAAGAGAACTTGGGTACGTGGCCTCCCAGTCTTCCTTTCCCTCACCCTCAAAAAAAAAAAAAAACCCAGAAAAACAGACCTCAAAATTCTGGTCACTCGGACAGGCTGCCTGGCTCTCTTGGCTTAGTTTCTTGTTATAAGCTGTATTTTGTGAACTGAGGCTCAACAGAAGCAAAAATAACCAACCGACCAAGAGAGCTGACCTCCTGAGCTATTTTCATACTTTCAGTGCGGGCAACATGTATGAGTTGCAGCATATTGGAAAGAAGAATATTTCGCATAATTGTTAAAGGGAATGTGTTTGTACAAACATTTAGTGCCAGCTAATGAGCTGTTCATTTAATGAGTGGGTACTAACTGCAGACTTTACTGTTTGCATATCTAAAGGTAGGACTTAGGTCTTCTCTCCCCCTCTGCCCTGCCTAAAGCACAGGGAGAACAGCCCCTCACAGGGAACAGTCTGTGAATCACAGTGACTCACTCCAAGGAAAGCTCAACAAAGACTGTGTTGTGCTGTTTCGCAGTAAAGCTAGTGACCCAGTGGTTATTGCTACTCTGCTGCTTGCAGGATAAACAGAGCAATACAACAGTTGTGTATTCAAGGATCCTCGCATCAAATGGAATGATTTTTTTCTCCTTGTAGATCTGTACTGGTTTGATTTGCTTATAAAGTGCTTTCATTTAACAAATATGAAGATCAATTAAATGTCTAAGTGGGAAAACTTCCCAGCAAAGAATAGAATCATTGAATTGTGGAATGGTTTGGTTTGGAATGGACCTTAAAACCCAGCCAGCTCCCAACCCGCTGCCATGGGCAGGGACACCTCCCACTGGATCAGGGGCTCCAAGCCCCACTCAACCTGGCCTTGAACCCCTCCAGGAATGGAGCAGCCACCACTGCTCTGGGCAACCTGGACCAGGGCCTCCCTACCCTAATAGGAAACCATTTTTTCCTAAGATCTCATCTCAGTCTCCCCTCTTTCAGTTTAAAACCCTTCCCCGTTGTCCTGTCCCTGCACTCCGTAGGCAAGAGTTCCCGATTTTTTTAGTAACTTGTCAAAACCAATTCTCTTGAGTGGAGACTGGTCCAGTTGGCCCAGCCCTCATCGAGGTTACCTCTGCTCCCCACATGCTGTTACCTTCTTTCAGCATGGGAACTGTTTCCTTTAGCATGAGAAAAAACTGTCTTTTGCTTGACTGAACTACTGTGTCTGTGAGCAGTTACTGTTGTTTTGCATCCAGGTTTCAGTCTGGGTAGCCTGAAGTCCATCAGTTTATTACGTTGCAGCTTGAGGAGCTCATTCAGGCCAAAGGAACAAAACTTACATGTAGAGCCAATAATGATCTGTCAGACTAAAATCTTAACAGTGTAGCCAAAGAATTATTAATTCACCCGTGTTGAGCTCATACATGAGTTATGTGCAGTTTAAAAGTGATACACACAGACTTTCTAGAATCTACCCTATTTCTCATGTCACACTTGTCACCAGCTGCCTCTGCGGCAGGTGTCTTCAGGCAGGGATGGGGCTGGAAAGCCAAGCATCCCAGAGCAATACTTCTCCCTCCTCACTCTAGAGTATACCTAAAGTAATTTTTATGTTTGCTAACATGTTCCGCATCTCTACACTTTGCACTTTATTCATTGGCCCATGGTTCCACATTACATCCATTTTTACTGTGAATGATGTGTTTTATGTGTGGATATGTTATCTCTAAAACTAGTTTTGTGCTGCTTCCAAGGTTACATTTGCCCAGTGGCCAGTAGCTGACCCCTGGTGAGCAGTTTACAGCTCTGAGGCCTCCACTATTGTCTTGTATCTGGACTTCCGAATCTCCTCAGAGCATCCCATGCCTGTCTCTATGCTTCATTTTATTCAGGGGTCATAGATAGTTCATTCCATACAGAATAGCAAATTGTTATTGCTGTCTACTCATTACAAATATATACACAATCCAACAGTATTACAACACACACTGCTCCAAAACTAAGCAAAAAGCCAAATCAAATTAGGAAACAGTCACCTGATCCTTGGATAGGCTGATATGGTCAAATAAGTTAACCAAAACCAAACCACAAAGCAATCCTGATGAAACGTAGCAAGTCCTAATGGGTCCAGAGACCAGTGCTTCACAGACAGCACTTGGCATGTTGTGAGCAATGTTAACACTCTTTTCCTTGTTTGCAAAGCTCTGATGTTTTAACAAGTTGATGTTACACATGGAAAATTGGTTTTGCGCTATTTAATTAAGCCAAATTATTAAATAGGTATTTAGTAAGCATCCATATTAGAAATCTTATTCTTATACAAACACTCTCGTCACACATTATAATTGGTTTTAGTTATAGCTGTGTTTACAAACAGCAGAGCATAATGTAAGTGCCTGTGTATGGCCGTCACATTTAGTTCTTCCTGCTTATAGTTGATGTTTGTTATTGTTCGGATCTGATTCTAAGCTCACTTGCTGAAGCGTAAGCTAGAAGGAGTCTACAAAATTTGCACAAAGAGTTTTAATAAAAAAAGAACTCTGTTAAGTTTTTTTAAGACAATGTTTACCCTGACAGCCATTACATTTGAACTAGAAATATGTCTGTCTGTTCAGAAAGATGTTCCCAGTTCTTGGATGAATCCCCAGATTCACTTTCTCCAGCTGGTGCCTGTCTGGTGCTTTATTCTCTCAGACCACTGGTTTTTCAGGAAGCTGTTTTTGCTTGTAGGAGAAGCACACAAGGTATCAAATCATTCCTCTTCCTTTTGCTCACTCTGATTTTGGGTTGAAAACACTGTCTTGGTCTTTGAAGTGGCAGGAAAATATAGTCAGCATCATAGAAGAGCACTATATTGCTCCTTGGATGTTCTATTGTAAAGAAATTCGACAACTAATCTGTATGTCTTATGCAACCTTATGTTATTTACCAAAGATATTTAAAGAGAAAAGGAAGCTGGGTGTGTTCAACATTATACACAAAGAAAAAACATGCCCAATGAAGTTTTGCATAGGCTTTTAGATTAAAAGCACCAGATTCTTTGTGATGCAAAGAAAACCAACAAGCATCAGTATTACATTTAAATTCTGCAGAGTCTGAAATACCAGACTGCACCAGAGAACAGAGTAGAGAGTTAAAGAAGCTTCTGATGATGATTAAATTGATGGATGCTGCAAGTTGCATGGCAGGTATATGGCATCTACAAATGATAGGGGAATCTTCAGTAAAGCTAAAAAAGCTGCATTGGAGAAAATACTTGAACAGAACTCGTGGTGAACTCCACACACTGCAACTAACAATTTTAGCTTGACGTGTAAGCAAGGTGAAACATAAAGTTATGCATTTGGTAATTAATTGTAACTGTGAAAGCCTGGTTTCTCTCTATCAATGATGATAAAATTCACTGATATGAGAAGTCTATGATCTGATGAACTGCCATACACCGAACCTGCTTAACAGAACTTTAGTAACCTGGTCTCCAAGCCTCGTGCTCTTGCAAATGTGATGTATTTATGTTTGCATGGAGAATGCCATTATATATATATATAATGCTTATTAGTCTTGACCTTTAAGTCACCTTCATTTTGTCCACCGCCTGCTTGCTTCTAGCATGGTAATTTGGCCTTCTAATTCAAGCTATCTCTCTTGGGCTTAACACATATGATCTTTAAAAGCTTTTTGTTGACACCACTTCCATTTTCTTTTTCTGTGCACTCCCAGGACTGTCAGCAGTCATTTCAGTTTGTTTCTTATTTCAGCTGTCAAATTGGCATTTGCTTTACAAAAACTGAAAAGGTCCAAATTTTCTAGGTATTTTCTTCTTCTTCCAATAAATATAACAAGTACAAATGTATTTAGAAAGATTACATTTGGTGACACTCTCCCATCTCTTTTCATCCTAAAAGTTCCTTTTCCAGAAGAAAAAAAATTAATTACTGCAAGAGCAATTTATTTAATTACCGTTATGGGAGACTTCAAAGGAAATTGGTTGGATTGAAATAGTGATATCACCTCAGTAACTTGTTGAAAATAGCATTTTTGTAGAAAATATGCTGAATGTAAGAGTATATTTAATAAGAAAAAATTGCCTAATCCTATTCTTTCAACTGAAGCTTTCATTCTTTATATGTGTGTGTGTGTACGCACACACAAACATATTATTTTTATTACTGTTATTGGCCTCTATTTTTCTTCTATGATTGTAAATTCTTTCCTGTGTACTTGCCCCATATTAAGGTCATTCCGTCCAAAAATTATAGTATTCTCAGTCCCATGATTCTACCAAGTGTCAGTTTTTTTTCCTCTTTCTTTTTCACAAGCTCATTTTTGAGTAACACTTCACTGGTCTTCATTAGGGAGAAAACTGCTATTGATTTTGAAGCTAAAGCTTTTGCTGACTGGACACACTTTCATTCACACTCGAGTACTTTGATACTGTCCTGTTTGTTAAAAAAAAACATTGGTGATCTAAGATGCACAAGTCCTGTTTATTGCACTCTTAAAGTCAAGACTTGCCCTTGACATCAGAGAAACGGTGGCAAGGCGTTAAATATTTGTATCTCCAAAACATATAATGCACTTCTAGAATGTATCTAACATAGCTAAATTATAGTTGATTCATTTTTTCATCTATAAGTAACACTAGTCTAATTAAAGAAATGCCCATTTTTGCCAATTTCTGATGACCAGCTTTCTGTGGAACATCAGGTTCTGAAATTAGGGCTTTTATCCAAGAACAGCTATAGGTTCAAAGCATTTTAATTTTATCTCTGCTGCATGATATCACAGTGCCGAACATTCTAACTGTAGCAAGTTACTGCCTTAAAACTATTGCTGTTAATGGCTTCCTTCAGAAGAACAGAAATGAAGTGTTCTGTTGCAATCCTCTGTAATTATAGGTCAGAAATAGTGCCTATCTGTAATCTAGGGGATGTGTTACTGTTTCATGTGATCAGTTAGAAATATGTAATGAACAGGTTTAACTCATAATAAATTATCTTCATGCAAAATATACTGAATCTTTTGCCCTTTTTTGCAAAAGTAACATTTGAATGGAAAAAAAAATAATTACAAGCAGACGAGCCCGTCTTTTGTGCTATTTGTATGCTTAGCTTCTAATTGCATCACCTTCACACCTCTTGTTGCATTTTGGGTTTGTCTAATAATATTGGGAATTATATTAGTCCTTATAGATTTGGAACACTGAAAATACAGACAGTTCCTCTGATTTGTGCTCAGAGGAGGTTGGGCTGCATAGGAAGTGATAAGGAAGATGGTCTAATGAAGATGGTGGTTTCTTTGTTTGTTTGTTTTGTTTTTAAGGTAAACAGAATATTCTATGGTGACTACTTACAATAAGACATCTCAGAGGATACTCATGCAAATATTGTTTGAATTATAACCTTGTGATTTAAGGGATTGTAAATAATAATTTACATTTACTGTTTCGGTCCTTTAGGCTGTACCTTCCCCACTAGGTACTTGAAGAGTGATGATATCCTTTATTAGAGCTATTAATGCTATATAAAGAATGTATTTCAATATTCTGATGTTGTTATCTCATGCTATCAAGACAATAGAGGTCTCTTCACAGACAATCTCTGCCTATGAAAAAAATTAATTATTGATTCAGTGGCTCATTCAAAAAATCTCAAAGTGGCTTTTATGCTCTGTATGGAAGATGCTCGTACTGAACTGGAAGAGTTAAGCAAACTATCAAGAAGAATCTTGAATGTGTGTGGCTGAAGGATCTGGACTCTTCCTTCTGCAGCTCCAAGAAAGCTGAGAAAAAGAGAAGACTCTTTGACTAGAAATTTAGCTCTTAACTTTCTTCCTCTAGGAAATACATTTGAAAAAGAAAGAGACTCTTAGTAAGTCACTAGCTTGTCAAGTTGTATAAAGATAAGCATGACAGAGAATTTAATTATGTGAACCTCTCTAAATGAGAGTCACAGTGGTTGCTAGACTTAAACAAAGTGCTGTCAGGGGTGGTTTGCACACAATTCCAAAGTGGCCAACTTCTATCAGAAACTTTCTGACCTGAGGGTGACCAAATTGAAGGGGACCAGGAGATCCAGTAGTCTAGTAGAATTCTATTCAACGTGGAAAAAATGTTTTGTAGAGGAACATGTTAGTCATATAAAGGCTATAGAAGATGCTATAATAATTTGGCATTTCAGCAGCACTGCTGAAGCTGCCTCTAGAAATGATGCTGTAAGTACAACACCATGGATTCTGTTTAGATTTCTGGTTGCATGGAAGCTGTCAGCCCTTCAGCAAGATTATAGATCAGAACAGAAATGGATTGCTTGTTGGAATTCCCTCTGGTTTGATTTGGTAGCTGAGTAGGCCTGCCTGCAGTCATTACTTTTTGATGGGTTTTCAGTTATCCCTCTTTAATCTTTATGCCTCATTTTTGGCATGAACCCATAAGACCACCAGTCAGAGCACAGGTGTTATTTAGCCACTCGTAAGTACGAATTGGTAGAGAAAAAAACTCCAGCATCAGTAGTTGGCAGTAAGTTGACATTATTTGTTGTTTTTTACCTCCTCAGAACCCCTCATTTATAGTCACGCAGTAGCAAACTATATTTAAGCTAGCGTGGATATAAGCTGTGGCTACCGTGGTCTTTGAGTATAGAGGAAATTATGAGAATTCTAGGTTGTCTGAGATGCACAAGAACACAATTACTATTTAAAATAAACTCTACCAAGAGCTTAGTCATTACTTCAAATGACTCTATCAATCACCCGGTTGTTTAATAAGACTACCTTTCCTATGCTAGTTGTTTTCCTGTAGAGTTTATGCTTAAAAACAGACAGCCTCTGTCACATTTATCTTAAGTGGATCTCCCCAGGGCAGCAAGTAAATGTAAAACTCTGTTTACAGCCATTTTTCATTTCCCAAGCCTTTTAATATCACTCTCTCAGGCTTATTTTGATGTCATTCACTTCATAATGCACTAAGTTGCTTTCCTACTTTCTCCTGCTTTGTATGAGGTACACCAAGTGGTAATTTCACCCTTCTTGAATTGAGTACAAATTAAATCAAAGCCTGGTGAAAATACTTCCCTTCCATAATGATTTCAGAGGTGGATACTGAAGGATATATCACATCATGTTATTCGGGAGGTTATTTTTCTTCCTCTTTCCTGCAAAATTACTTCTATTTTCAAAGAGCCATCATTTTATGGTTTTGTCTATGGTTTCCTAATACTGAGTCTCAAAGCTGCTACAGGAAAATATGGCTGCATTTCAAAAACTATTCTTTAGAGCAGCTGGGGATTAGTGGCTTTAAACATCTCAGTAATCCAATACAGTGCTACAAACCATAATTTAAAAATGCAAAGGATTAAGGTTTCCTTTCATAGGATTCTACAGAACTCAGAATAGGATTCTACAAAACTTACTTAACATTTCTAAGGTAACTGCTATTGCTAAAGATGAAAATCGCCTGTTCTTAAAGATTTTATTTATGAATTTAGCACATACAAATCTTGTTGTGACCTAGAATCCCTCGGCAATAGGATATCCCTAGAATCTTGGCTGTTGGCACAACATATGTGAAATGACATGTGTACTTGTCTCTGCAGAAATGCAACATCAGATTATAATCTTTTACAGTTGCTTTGTGCTCCCATGCTACACTGCAGAATATGAACTGGAGGAGTGTGAGGTTCTTGTTATTCAGTGGAATAACTATGAGAATTTTATCCCAAGTATCTTTAAATAACAAAAATTTCCTTTCCTGTACTAAATACTTTTGTCTCATAAGACTAATTACATTTTGTGAATGACACAAAAGACCTTATATCAATTTTCATTCAGATGAGGGTTATTTGCTATTCGTTCCAGAGAGACCTGAAATACTCATATGCTTCAACAAGGAGAGAGATTCAGTGTTTTGGAAGGGCTCACAGGGAGTTAGTTTCTAGCTGTCTCTTTTGGAATTGCACACTGGGAAAAAAAGAGATTTTCCAGTTACTTATTCAGTATGAAAATCTTTTCCTGTATCACAGATCAGAGCTCTTGTAATTTAAACAAAATGGTTTACATTAGATTGCTGCATGCTGGCCTTTAATGCTTGATTCCTAGTAGATACATATATATCATATTAGTCATATTCATAAAGTCAGTTTGTTGGGTATGGAGTCCTTCAGTTTTTAATTTTCCTGTTTTGTATGTGATGAATAAAGGCCATGGTCCTGACACTTAGAGAGGGAACGCTGCTTGAGTATGAATAGAGCCATATGCCCTAACGCTGCTGTGGGTGAAGGGTTTTGTTTGAGGAAGCAAAAACCCATCTCCTAATGGGATGGTTTCCTGACTGGAAAGATATAAATGAAACCCTTAATTGCAGGGCTGCAGCAGAAAGTTAAAAAGGTTGATATTGTCTCATCCTCCAGTTCAGTTCATTCCTTTTAAAACAGCCCTTGCACATGGTGACATGCCAGTGTCGCACCTTTGTCAATTCTGCATATCATGTAAGTAGCTTTATTAAGGAAAAATCAGGCCCAGTGGAAAAATTCAGTAACCCCGATTCTAGTCTTGTCCAGATTTGGGGTACCTAGAATGTCACAAAAAGTCTGGCATTTTTTCAGGACTAAAGGATTTATTTTTAAATCTGGTTTTGCTATGTGTGTCACACAAACTAGCTATGTTGTATAGCACATCTTGGTAGGTTACACACCATTATTTCATGTGAATAAAATGAAATGCCTTCTTTCCCACTGGCTGTTCTACAGTAAGTCTAAGCTAAAAACTGTTCAAAGATCAGTCTGATAATGGAGAATAGTTTAAAATCAGGAAGTAATCGAGAGAATTAAATTAAATGTGGAAGGTACTGATTCTTGGTATTTCATCTTATTTCATAAACATAAGGGATCAGACTATTCGTTTACCTTTATGCACCAGTTTCCTAAAGTGAGTCAAGGAAGACAAAAAGTTTTGTTAAACAGGAAAAAAATAAATGAAAATCAAATATTTTGATATGTGAAACTTACTGGTTAGGGCTGAAGAGCTTTCTGCGGCAAGAACTAGTATATTTCAAAAGCATTTTCATGTTAATTCATATAAATTTTTTGAAAATACTTAGGCATCAGTTATTTGGAGGCAGCAGTCTGCCAGAGGATGAAAATACATGCCAGGCTGAACTGCATTCACACTGCTCTGCATACATTCACCAGTGCACTTGAGTAATGAATTGGTTGTGCACAGAACTATTCTACATCTCTCAATTCATGTATTTTATTAAGAACTCCCAAAGCAGTTAAATTCATGATATGCCCTAAGGATTAACCAGTATGAGTTCAGTGGGACTCGACTGATTGTTTGATCTGGAAATCTTTTTCCTACATTCTTTCCATGTGAACGGCTCATTTTTCATCATCCTGATTACAGTGTTCAAGGAAGAAAGACTCTTAGCTAACCGTTTAAGTTAAACCATGGAGTATGAGTGCTGAGGCTGCTCAGAACAGCAGAAAAATGCCCAGGTTCTTGTTAGCTTTGCTGTGCCTGATTAGACGGAGGAGAGGCCCTTGCAAAGCTGGGTGCATTGCCTGACCGCAGCAGGTCCCTCCCTGCCTCCACTCCTATGCCTCAAACTCAGAACTTCTTAACTCCAGAACTGGTATGATACAGTATTTATTCTGTCATTATAAAGCTATTCATTTCCTTGTCTGATGATAAAATTATTGTAAAATAAATCATTCATCTTCTCAGCTAATTCTAATTACAGCTAAACTCTCATTTGAACCGGGAGTTTGCTATATTTACATGGTACTTTTGCAGAACATTTCAGAATATAATCATCCATTATTATATTGCTACACTGTGCTCTTGACTTCTTTCTGCCAACTGTGTTCCTGAAAACAATTGCTAGTTTAATGTGTCATCCAGAAGTTATGGCCTAGACAAATCGGAAAAGTTGTTTAGTCTATTATAATTTGGCAAATGGTCATTTAATAGCACACAGGAAGTCAGCATGAAAGTTTTGGATTATTTTTTCTATAAATATCATGAAAGAAATCTAAAATTGGCTAGACTTCACTTCCGCGACTGGTCTTGTCATTAAAATTATCTTCGCTAGCTCTTTATTTTTGTCTATTGGTCATCTATAAATAGACAGTCAAATTTGCGCCTGAAGTTTTGTTGAGCAGATTGACTTTTCAGATTAGTCTTTTGGGGTAAGGATGATCCACACCACCACCTCTCCACTGTGCTGAGCTGTGTGTTGAGTCTCTACCCTTTGTGGTCTCTCAGTGTGAGGACGCGCAAAGAGAATGGAGTTGAAGTGTTGTGGAGCAGTAAAGACCCTGGCTCTACTCTATGCCTGCAGACAGGGCTATTTATTTTTTCAGATTTATAAATAGATATATTGTTAATTAGTCAAGTAGCATATTTCCATTAGTAATATTTTTGGACCTCTCCATACAAGAAGGACATCAAGAAGGTGGAGCGTGTTCAGAGAAGAGAAACTGAGCTGGGGAAGGGGCTGGAGCACAAGGGTTATGAATAGTGGATGGAGGAATTGGGGCTGTTTAGCCTGGAAAAGAGGAGGCTGATGGGAGACCTTATTGCTCTCTGCAGCTCCTTGAAAGGAGGTTTTAGCGAGGTGTTGGTCTCTTCTCCGAAGTTACAACTAATAGGACGAGAAGAAATGGCTTCAAGTTGTGCCAGGGGAGGGTTAGATTGGTTATTAGGAAAAACCTTTTTACTGAAAGAGTGGTGAAGCATTGCAACAGGTTGCCCACGTGTGTTCTCTGTCCCTGGAGGTGTTCAAAAAATGTGTAGATGTGGCACTTTGTGACATAATTTAGCAGGCACGGTCAGATTGGACTGACGTTTGGACTGGATGAGCTTAGAGGTCTGTGCCAACCTTAATGATTCTGTGATTCTATGATTGACAGATTTTGTTTACTAATGGTAGAACAGACTTTGCTTATGTTAAAATTGAAACTTATTAGCTTAGAATTTCCAGAACCAAGTAGCAGCTACAAGTACGAAACACAGACTCATTATCTACACAGCTAGAGTGCCCTAAAGGCATATTCTCACAGGTATTTAGTGAGTTCGCCTATTTCCATGCAAACATTTTGTGTATGCACCTTACTGTGCATGTCGTTTTTCGGAGTGTGGGCTACGCATTATTTTAACATTTGTCAGTCCTGCATACCTCGACTGATCAACTTATATGGGCAGCATCTGGGAATCTCATTGCGTTTGTGTGCCTCTCTGATGTGATTTGATCTTGTGTGGTGGCTGGTTAACTTTTTTTTCTCCTTCTATCTCTGATAGAGCTAATCAGTACCAAAATTGCCAGAATTTGTATATACGCAGTGAAAATATGCTGACAGAACTCTTCCTGTTGAGAAGAAGCCCATCTCAGTTCAAGCCTGGCATCTGCTATGTTTATGGATATGGGCTGGAGCACCTCCCATAGGAGGACAGGCTGAGCGAGTTGGAGGTCTTCAGCCTAGAGAAGAGAAGTCTCCAAGGAGATATTATAGAGACCTTCCAGTATCTGAAGGGGGCTACAAGAAAGCTGGGGAGGGACTGTTCACAAAGGCTTGTAAGGATAGGATGAGGAGGCAGTGAATATAAACTGGAGAGGGGAAGATTTAGACTAGAATTTCTTCACCATGAAAATGGGGAGACCCTGTCCCAGGTTGCCCAGAGCAGTGGTGGCTGCCCCATCCCTGGAGGGTTTCAAGGCCAGGTTGGATGGAGCCCCTGATGCAGTAGGAGGTGTCCCTGCCCATGGCAGGGGAGTGGAATTAGATGATCTTTAAGGTCCCTTCCAACCCAAACTATTCTATGATTCTATGAAAAATATTTTTTTTACAGATTTCTCAGGAAAACTTAGGATTTCAAAATTGTATGTTTTACAACTCCAAACAACAATGGAAAAAATCAAGATGCTGCAGGTCAGCCAAACGTCCATTGAGATTTGCTTTACTGTACTCAAGAGTATAGTCTATGTGCAGAAATAGCAATAACGTTTAGATTATCACTAAGACTGTGATTCTTTTAAAAAGGAAAGACTAGAAGCATTCACAGCAAGTGATTCTTATAGTTCACTGTCTATGTAGATCTTTGTGGTGTCTGAACTAGTGCTGCACACTGAGAATTTGGGGACACTCACCAGAGCAGCAGCCCAGTCAACTGCAGCAGTTGCCATCCTCAGATCTGTATTCCATGCTTACGGGTTTATGAAGTATTGTTCCACAAGAGAAAAGGAATTGCTTTATAAACTTTTTAGCTGTTTTTCCATATTTTCTGCTTGGAGAAGTAGGAAAATGTAGGCTTACAGAAAAAAAAGAAGAAAACAACTCAGAATATTTTCTTGTTAATAATGCTGCTTTGTTTTTTAATGAAGTTTATTTTAGCTTTAAATTAAGGATATCTGGTGCGCTTTGCTTTTTAGGAAGAAAGTGGTTTGTAAAAAGCCAGACTGTAGCTGTTTGGAATTTAAGTGATTTCACAAGTGTTGGTGGAGCCCTGTTGATTCCTTCTATTAGCTTTTCTGAAGCTGAGAGGAGTCAGAGGCCTTGCTGCTGTGGCAGCCACGATGTGAGAGAGCAGGGTATCAGCTTCATCAAGGAGAAGGCGAGAGGGGCATGGGGACACCAGGGAGCCCTTACTGCCAGCAGCTCTAGCTTTAATTGCAACCTACCTAGCAGTAGGTCGGTTACTAAAGAGCCAACTTCATTACTAGCACGGAGTCCGTTAGCATTATAACTCAAAACAGAAGCAATGACCATGATGTGTTAGGGGTTATTTTTTTTAGCCCAGGTACTGGATGAGAAGTAATAGTTTTCTTTACCTTGAAGACATGTAAACTTACTGCTTCCTCTCTGTACATGTATAGGCAGAGCATAAAACAAGAGGTAGCAAACATTTCTTTACTTTAAATTCTTATTAGTAAATTCAGCTTGGATGTGTGATTAATATTTTTTTCCCAGCACTTCACACTTGAATAACTGATAATAAGCAGCGTATGTATCAGCTTGGCTCTTCCATTATTGTTAAGCTTCTTTATAGAGTGTTTACTGATTTACATAACCATATTGAGAAGTCTGGGAATAACGGTTATATTTGCTTACTCATTTTCATTTTTGAGATCATTGTGTGATGTTAATGAAGAATAATTATTAGTGAGTTTAATTTTCAAATGCCTCCAAAATCTTTTCATGTAAGCAGTTTATTTTCCTTTTTTCCCCCGGCGGGTTTAAACATGTGCAGCTGTCTAGACGTACCTTTCATTTCTGTTTGGAGCATGTAGGCCCCATTTAGCAGTCCAAGAGCTCAAGCATCTTTAACTGCCGCACACGAGTGACATACTACAGATTCCTATAGCAACTGTGCTTTTTCTGCATAATTAGCTATACTGGGCATGGCATTGAAGACCATCCAGCTTAAAGGCCACTAGAAAGCAAGCTACATCTGAAACAGCAGTGTCGTTGGGACTGAATGCAGTTACGAAGCAGTCTGAACTTCTCTTAATCTACATCATTTGGTTACATCATTAACTTTCTGCAGGCCAAGCAGCCACGAGCAGCTCAGAGCCTCCTTGTTGTGGGGTTCAATGTCCACCTGACACAGGGAGATAAATCCAGACAGGACAGAAGAACTTACTATACATCAGTGGATATAATTAGAGAATTAAATGGCTTGTGTTTAAGAAGACTTACTGTGGTTTAATAAAGTTAAATGGTAGGGAAGCTCGATAAGTAAATACTGTATACTAGGGGCTTTGATTTTATTTTTTCTGTGGAAAACTAAGCAGAGGAAATTGTCCTTTCCTTCTAGAATTAGCTATTGCCATAGAAAGCCTCTATAATAACTATTGCTTAAAGGTCTTCCATATTTAAGCCACATCCAAAACAGGTTAAACATCAGTTTTCTAGTCCTTTAAGCCCTACCTTATTTCTGCTCAGCAAAATGGAGACATGAAAATTCTAAAACCACAGACCTAAAGCTCCATATTTCACACAAACATATAGTGTCAGAATAAAAATATTTTTCTGACCAAAATAGTAGAGATTGTTTTCTTTTACATGTCTTGCATGCTATTATGAGTCACCTGGAATCTGGCATCATATAACAACAGTAAAAAATGACATGGATATACCAAATATTGTACTTAATAAATATGCTTAGGAAAGCTAGATTATGTTGTCTTCTACATATGTGAGTTTCACTTAATTCATTATGCTGGAGACGTTTTGGTGTCGCAATTGATGTGATTTCAGTTCTTATTAAAATAAGCAAAAAATAACTTTTTTAAGGAAATAAAAATAAATAGCATTCCTTATTTGGTTATTAATAAACATCTATCTATCACTGTTGGATGTGTGTTATTACGTAACTGGGCAAAGAGATGGGAGGCCGTGATTGCTGAATATTTGAGAAAAACATGCCAGGATGAGTGGGTTTGGTACTACTGAGATGTTTATCTGTTGTGGGAGGTGCAAAATGTGATGTAGGTTCAAGCTTTTCCCAATACTCACATTTTGTTCGCTACAAATACTGTGTGTGAGATCTCCTTGTTTCTCATAAAAAGTCAATCTGTTCGCAGGAAGAGAGTAGCATATAGCATATAGCAATGGCTGTGAACTGGAGAGGGGCAGATTTAGGCTAGACATAAGGAGGAATTTCTTCACTATGAGAGTCATGAGGTTCTGGAACAGGTTGCCAGGGAAGCTGTGGCTGCCCCATCCCTGGAGGTGTTCAAGGCCAGGCTGGATGGACCTTGGGCAGCCTGATCTAGTGGCTTCCAACTACTCTTCCAACCCAAACTACTCTATGATTCTATATATTTATATTTATTCCTGTGTGAATACAACATTGACTGTTTTGTTAGTATCTTGCAGAATAGTAACGTGAATTATACTGAAAGCTGAAACAAATATTGTAGGGACCTTGCAAAAATTGCCTGTTCTGTAAAGATTGAAAGAGAATATATTGGAAACACCAGGGAGAAGTCAAAGTGGCCTTTATGATGGATTGTTAGCTGCTGGAGGTATAGACCTTAGTTCTGGTTTCACTGCGTTATGCAAGTTCTGCCTCAAATATTAATTCTGACCTAGCATTTTAAGAATTATTAGAATGTAATTCTGGTTATTTATATCACATAGGAAACAAGAAATAAATACCCAAATCAGATGTTATATTATTAAAAGTATTTAAATATTTTTATTTATTTATGGCATTTATTGTCATCAGCACAAAGACAGGGGAATAGGCAGTCAGTGCTGGTACTCTGATGACTCCATCTTCAGAGGAAGGCAGAAGGGCTACTTCAAAGGTCTAAATTGAAAATGTAGGTCCTTGGAGCTCTGTCTGCCACTGCTCCTGCCTAGAAAAACATAGGCGGTTATTTCCAGCATGCAAATCTGTTGGTCATGAAAAGGCCTTTTTTCCAGAAATGTATAGAAATTTTCCATTCTTCATGAGCAAGTATCTTAGTATCTATCTTATATCTAAACTTATGGCTTAATGAATTAAATCTAAGGCTTATATCTAAGCTCCAAAGATGACTTCGATGTAAATTAGGTCTTCCTACAGTTACCTTGCATCTTGGGCTAAATCCATTTGGAAGGATTGTGAGAAAATATTACTTTATCTTTCAGCTTCCAAATGAGTGCCCTAAGCAACAACTCCTGCGATTTTAAAAGGTGGCAGTTAACATGTCACAAAACATCAAATATGCTCATTACTCAGTATTTAATAATTATTAATATATTTTAATCTTAATATCTTAAAAATTTCCAAGGTAGTCCTAGTGTTATTTTGCTTAATAAAAAAAAAAAATTATGGCATCTCAAAGGCATAAAAGAACTGACAATATTCTTCTTTTTACTTTCTTTCAGGAATTAAGTTGGGAAGCTGCAGAGCATTAAGGTGGTGTGTTTAATGTGTGGTGGCATCCTATGTGCAGAACACTTGATCTGAAACTTTTCAGTGGCTCCAACCTTTCTGATTTCCAAGGTGGAAGGGGTAGATTCTTGGATGCTCCTGTGCCTACAAAATAACCAAAAATGAAGGAGGACAATTGTTTACATGCTGCGCTCATATGCCTGGGCATGCTATATTACAGCCATGCCGTAACTACAGAAAAACTGAACCACTCAAGGCCATCGCTTCATGGTCACCATGAAAAAGGAAAAGAAGGACAGGTTCTGCATCGTTCAAAGAGAGGCTGGGTGTGGAATCAGTTCTTTGTTATAGAAGAGTACACGGGACCAGATCCTGTACTAGTAGGAAGGGTAAGACAGAATTTGTTTTTAATTCATCGATTGGAAATTATTAATTTATACTATTATTTTGTGACTTTGTTTTGTGCCATCATTTTTCTGTTGTATTAGCTGCTTCTTCATCAGCTACTTATTCACTGCAGAATAACTGCAGCTCAGTTAAGGTGCTAAGCAAAATACTACCTAAGTGAGTAGAAATTTTTCCATTGACCCCAGCAGTCTTTGAATGAAGGTGTGCAAGCTGTTATTTAACAAGCTAGCAAGAACTGCAGCAACCACTTGAGCAATAATACGTCTCAAAAATATATAGTATTGTTCTTGGATCTTTAAAAATAGTAAGCAAAAATGTACTGTCTAACCCAACAGCTCAGTAAAGAGTATATTGCCTAATAGGTATCTCACTATCTTTTCATTTTCAAGTTATCAGTAAAATTAAATATATGAGAGGTATGTATAGAGAGAAATATATGTGTTTGTGCACATGTGTATGTATATACATCCTGGACCAATTTCTTCATTCTGTTGCTGTCTAATACTAACAGAATATAAATGCATTAATGAAAATTTTATGTGCCAGTTTACATGCCAGTTTACAAATGGTCAGCAGAACTGTGTTGACTTAACCCCAGCACAAAAGAGTAGAGAACAGCATCAATGACAGGAGATGCCATTTAAAAGATGGTTAGTGTTGTGCAATTTGTAGGTGTCAATATAAAACAAATAAATCTGTAATTTGGCTTAATGCTTCCCTCATTCATCACACTGAAGCACGCATTGGTTGCAAAAGTAAGAATGTGGAGTAAGCATCTGTTACTTATTTTATATTAAAGAGTTTGTAATTAAAAACTAGTTGGCAGTCACTGGGTGGCTCATTCATTACATCACAGCACTCACAACAGCTTTTTTCATAAAAACTACAAGAATATGATTCATATGAAGTGTAAAATCTTGCAAAAATGACTATTCCTTCCAACTCCATTTGAATAAAGATAATTATCAATATCTCATATCATATCTTCTCATATATTCTCTTGCTTAAGTCTTAAAGCTTGGGTCTCGGTAGCACCCTACGTGTGGCAGCATGCAAGTCTGTGCAGGCAGCTTCTGCGAACGCAGGGCAGATGTGCTCACAGCATGTGCCTGAGTATAGATTATTGCCTGATGTCAGGCAAGATTTTTGAAAACTATGAAATAATAGCAATTTCAGGACCTTTTTTTGTTTCATAAACACACACGTGAAAGAGGCTGAGGAAACTGGGCTTATTCCATCTGGAGAAAAAGATGATGAGGGGAGACCTTATTGGCCTCTACAACTACCTGAAAGGAGGTTGTAGTGAGACAGGTGTTGATTTCTTTTCCCAAGTAGCAAGCGATAGAACAAAATGAAATGGGCTTGAGCTGCACCAGGGGAGGTTTAGGTTGGATTTTAGGGACTATTACTTCACTGAAAGTGTTGTCAAGCACTGGTTGCCCAGAGAAGTGGTGGAGTCACCATCCCTGGAGGTATTTAAAGGCCTTGTAGATGTGGTGCTTAGGGGCATGGTTTAGTGGTCAAATTGGCAGTGTTAGGTTTATGGTTGTAATCAATGATCTTAAAGGTCTTTTCCAAGCTAAATGATTCTGTGATTCTGTATACCATCTTGTTAAAGTATCTCTGTTTCTCATTTTCTAGCTTCATTCAGATATTGATTCTGGAGATGGAAACATTAAATACATTCTCTCAGGTGAAGGAGCAGGAATCATTTTTGTTATTGATGACAAATCAGGGAACATCCATGCAACAAAGACACTGGACCGGGAGGAGAGAGCTCAGTACACTCTCACAGCACAAGCTGTAGATAGGAACACTAACAGGCCCTTGGAACCACCTTCTGAATTCATTGTTAAAGTTCAAGATATAAATGACAACCCGCCTGAATTTCTTCATGAAAACTACCATGCCAATGTGCCAGAGAGATCAAATGTAGGTAAGTACTCATGAATGCGCTTCAGTTCCTGGCCTTATGGAAGATGTTGCCTTGTCAGTACGTCTTGGCTTTGTTTTTCTTATAGTCTAGGATTCTGGGAACTAAAATTTACTTCATGCTCAGCCAATGACTCAGTTTATTTATCTAATGTGCTGACCAAACCTTAAACAGCTACTAACTATCGTGGTTGAAGTGTTGGTAGATGGTTCCTAGAACAAGATTATTTCCTCCTAGGGGGAACATGATGTTCCCCTGGAATTTATGAAGTGTTAATCCTCTGGGGTAAACATCAAGTTTTTTCCTTTGACAGAGCTGTGTGATAAAACTAAGGAGTTACCCCGTGCTATCTATTCCATTTTCATCTCCTGTTTGAACTTGTGTCTATCTCAGAGATTTCTACAGGAATTATTTCTCTGAAACTCACTGAGAAAAACATAAAAAGAAAAGTCTGTTGTTCAGCTGTCTAAGAACAAAAGCAATATAATGTTTAAACTACTGAGAAAAAAAAACCCATAATGGTACAGAGTGACTGCTGACTTTTATATCTTCGCTATTTAGAACATTAATCCACATCACAGCTGATGACAAATCTTTTTGGATTGTATGAATCTACTTTGTTGTATATAAATTGCCAAGGAAATTCTTTTCATTTACCAAATCCAGATATAAAAAGTTAAGAAATAGTTGTGTTATGTGACTGAAAGCATCTCTGCATGGTTCTTATAGAGATGTTTGCTTCTGACTGTAATCTTCCTGTGTTTGCTTTCCATTTTTAGGTACATCAGTTATTCAGGTAACAGCTTCAGATGCTGATGACCCTACCTATGGGAACAGTGCCAAATTGGTTTACAGTATTCTTGAAGGTCAGCCGTACTTCTCGGTGGAAGCTCAAACAGGTATTATTGAGCAGTTTATTTGAATTGAACCTCATAACTGGAATACATTAAAATGAAGAACCACATGTATTGACTGAGGCTATAGAGTTGGTTATATCTACCGATGTGCTTGAGCAAAGCTTCCTCCCTTCTCTCTCGATTCTAGCTATCTCTTTTGTATGTCAGTCCCCTGGCATTTAGGAAAGCATCTGGGTACACGCTAGAAAGTTGATGCTATATCTTGCATGGTATGATATGGTATGATGGAAATGGTGATTTCTATGCTGAACTGTTATTCTCTAGGGTTGCTCTGTGTTCAACTGTGTTGAATATTTGGGCTACTTCCCTTGCATTACATGATGCACAGTGTTGGGAAAATAGAATCTGCACCAACACTGCAAATATCACTGTATCTTAATGCAAGCTAAAAATGCTGTATCTGATTTTTTGTGGTGTGAACCTGTGAAAATTTGTATGTGCTGTATTTTCTTTGTGTTTTCAGGAATTATCCGAACTGCCCTTCCAAATATGGACAGAGAAGCTAAGGAAGAGTATCATGTTGTAATACAGGCAAAAGATATGGGAGGACACATGGGAGGCCTCTCAGGGACAACCAAAGTGACAATTACACTTACAGATGTCAATGACAACCCACCAAAGTTTCCACAGAGTAAGTAACAACAAGATTCTTACTCACATGTACTACTAGTACCCATACTTGTATAGTACCAGAGATATTCAAATCTTCAAAAAGCAGTAACTGGTGGACCAACACAGCTAAAGTGAATAAATATATACTGAATGCATATTAGATTTAGTATCCAGATTATTTGCTGGATAATAGGTTGGATGGGGCCTTGAGCAGCCTGATCTAGTGGGAGGTGGCCCTGCCCATGGCAGGGGGGTTGGAACTCGATGATATTTGAGGTCCCTTCCAACCCAAACGATTCTATGATTCTACGATTATTCATTTTGTGTTGCAAAGTGAGACATTATTTTAAGGTCACTATTAGATTACAGAGATTCCTAACCCTCTGCCTAATTTTTGAAACTACCGCATCATGTTGTGTTAGAAATATATGTATGATATGATCAGGGAGACAGAGTCTGGACTTCTCTGGTAATGGAGAAAGAAGCCTCATTTATTGATGGCTTTCTTGTATGTCAAACCAAATACGTCAAAAATACTGGAAAATGTACCTGCCCTGCAGCAGTGCTGGGATAGGCTGGCTTACTTCCTTTCCCATGTTCATAATTATAGTGTGGATGTAAAAGACACTAAAAAAAGCAAGTTGTGTTTACTACTCTGCTCAAACCGCAAGAACTTTAAGAAATTGTTGCAGGGAAATAGGAGGAGGTTAAAACAAAAATCCCCTCTGTTATTGTGTAGGAACATATTCTTCTGTGTTGGGAGAGTTGCGGTATGCAGCAGTCACATAGAGTGTATGCAGCAGAAAGGTCTCAAGTTAGACTTACAGTGTTTGAAAGAACCCTCCAAGTAGCCTCATATCATGCCTTTCCATACTCCAAGCTTGTAGCTATTTGCAAGCAAGCATAGTTATGATAGTCATTTTCAATGAACAAATCTACTTTGGTTTTTGATGAAGACAGACAGAGGAAAGCAGGTCTACTTTATGTTCTTACAGCTGTCTTTCTCAGGGTTGAAGTCTCTTGCTTTCCTTGACCTTTGATGAAACTGTTGCATGATCTATTAACAGCTCCTAATTATGCCCTTTCAGGTGTTTGACAGACCTTCAAGCGTGTGAGCATAATTTTTTATTTTATATAGCCTTTCATTTTAAATGTTGATGCTCCATCCTTTACCTCTATAAACACTCACAGTGAATTGTGAACGTCCATAAGGATAAAAGTTAAGACTGGATACTCCTCAGGACTTGTACTTACCATGGCAATACAAACCAACTTTAGTACAACTACTTATTCAAATTGATGGTTGAAGTGTGTTGCTGATGGTCAAATAAAGTAATTTTTTTATACCTGGACTATTTATTCTTCACACAGAAAACTAATCAGGGCTGACATTAACAGATTCAGTCTTCACAGTTGGATGGAAGTACATTAATGGACCCACACATCTGTTCTGCATCTCATCGCTGCATGGGTTGGTTTCTATTTTTTTGGAGTGCAGTGTATGCACCTTCCCAGCCCACCGTTTCTTCTCTGAGCAACTGTTATGACACGACTACATCTCTAACAGCTCTTCTTTCAGTGTCACAGCTTCCTGGATCCTTGCGCAAGAGCTTAAATGGCATTGTCAGTGCCTAAATGTAAAAATCTATGTCAGCTTTGTCTACCATTTTAATATTAAAAGTAATAAATCCTTAAAATGTCAGGTTTTACCTAGCTCACAAATGCACCTTTTCAGCTTCAAATCATAACCTGGGATCCCTGGGATGTTGTTGAGTAACTTCTTCAAATGATGGATATTTTCTTTACAAATTCAGCCCACTGAGTGTTTTAGGACAATATTTGAAATTATAAGAAGTGCCAAACAGCAGTTACTGTACTTAATTGTTCACCCCCATCTTGAAACCTTAAATTGGAATGCTATGTAACTCAAACCCAGGATTTGACCTGTTTATGTAAACATACAAATGATTGATTTTTTATTTTGTCCTTTCCTTTTTCTTTTTTTTCATGTTCTTTGCTCAAACCTTTAATGAGTTATGTGCTTAAATTTTGGGTTCTTTGTGACTGTAGTTAATGACCTATTTCAATGACTTGTGCCAATTGTTTTTATGGGTAATGAGCCAAGTCCCTGCTTGGTGTAAGTCTCCTGATGTTCCTAGGCTGCTTGTGTAGCAGCAAAGAGCAGTTGTGGAAGCAGGGGATAAATCAGATTATTTTATTTTCTCTTTTTTTTTTTTTTTTGTTTTTTTAGTTTGTTTTTCCCCCCAGTTTATTAGTGTTGATGAAGTGGCAGAAAATGCTGACATAGATTTGTACATTTAGGACAAGGTTATCTTATCGTAACTCTGGAGTAGGTTGGGAAGGTCTTGGAATCAATCCTGCCTAAAGGACAACTGTTGGAAAGAGATTTATTTCTGAATATACATGAAAAGAACCTGTGTGGCAACACATCTGTGGGATGTTTAGGGATGGTTTTCCTGTTGCAGTTTGATGAGGGAACTGAATGGAATTGAGGGAATTGGCATGGAATCCCATACAAATCGGTAGGTATTCTCTGTCATGCTAATTGTTAATAATCATCACTCCTATACGCTCACATTCCAAATTAAAGCCATAGAAAGCAGTAGATTTATTCTTTAGCCAGCACAGAGAGAGGTTTTATCCAATTCGTTTTATGTGATTTGTGGTTCCTGAATGGATGAGCAGAAACACTTCTGGATTCTACAAAGCTGAAGGTCATATCATGAGTCATGTGTAAGAGAATTTTTCTTTCCATTTTTGTAATAACTTTTATGATATAAATGATAACCTTCATGTCACAGCAATTTCTGCTTTCTGAATGATTGTCTTTTTAACCCTACTCTGCAAAGAGAAGGGCACAGATGTTGCTTTAAACGTCACTGAGGAGGTAATTTTATACAGATGAGGAGTGTGGTTGAAGATTTCACAGGTGACTAACTTCTCAGAGCTCTGTAAAACGTAACATTCCTTCAGGGGATTGGAAAATGTAAAAAAATGACTGTGTTTATTTGGAGCTTAAAAGTGAAATGAGTAAATATGCAACTGGAAAGCAGATTGTGTACTTAGAGGCAAATGCCTTTTTGGTCTTCCTCCAGGTGTGTACCAGATGTCAGTGTCGGAAGCAGCTGTCCCAGGAGAAGAAGTTGGAAGAGTGAAGGCCAAAGATCCAGACATTGGGGAAAACGGCTTAGTAGCGTACAGCATCATTGATGGAGATGGCATGGATATGTTTGAAATTACAACAGATTATGAGACTCAGGAAGGTGTTGTAAAGCTTAAGAAGGTAGGTAATACCTACTAATGTGCAGTATTCTTTGTTGCTGACAGAATATTTGGTAATAATGGATTACCACCTACGACAAAATATCAGTATATGCAATTTCACTTAATTTGTTCCTGAAGCTGTGATTAACTCTTAATATTCCATTTCCCCATTAGCTGAATTGGAATGGAAGAAAATAACCAAGAAGAGTTTCATAAATACTGTACAGTGGATTAATTGCACAAACTAAATGAATTCATAATAAAAAGTCACGGTAAAATACAATGCCATCAGCTTCATTGTTAATGAAGTTTTGCCTAGCGCTGATAAGTAGCAGACATTCGCTGTTGCTTTATGTTCAGTCTGAACAGCCTCATGCCCTATAGTTTGAATTCTTCAGCTGTGCATTGTCCACAATATTGTTCTGAAGGAGTCACAGGCTATGCTAAAAGCAGCAAATGTACTGGGGTGATTTCATATACAATTCATCAGTGTGATCTTTAAAAGTGTTATTAAATTACTTTGAAATTGCAAGTTCTAAATAATAAATCTTATATGTGATTTAAACGCTATTATTATTTTGCCTTTTGAACCTTTATAGTTATCCATTTTGCTTAGAGATAATCAAAACTCAAAGGAGAAGGCCTGGGCAAATTTATTTCAAGGTTAGCCCTGTCCTGTACATTGGGGCAGACACTGAGGTCTCCTCTGGTCAAAAAATCACAGAATCACAGAATAACCAGGTTGGAAGAGACCCGCCGGATCGTCGAGTCCAACCATTCCCACCAATCCCTAAACCATGCCCCTAAGTACCTCATCCACCCTCAAAAATATGCTGTGGTTCCATATTGGTGTCTGTTCTAGAAGTGGGAGTGTATTGTTTGTTTGTTTTAACACAAGCGGACAGTCACACTGTTCAGTCTATGGTTTTAGCACACTTTGTGAATTGGGGGTTGGCACCTGCTTCTCAGATATTTGGCCGTATGATCATTGTGAGGCTATTGATACTGCAACACCACAGCCTCTTCATGTCAATGACAACGCAGGTATGCTGTGACTTTGATTGGGCTCCCAAAAAGGACTTACCTCATGGGGCTTTATTTCACCTCCCCTTTGTAAAGTGCTATGAGATCTACAGATGGAAAGAAACATAGAAATGAAAGCACTGCACGCTATCATCTTATTTCCCCTGCTACCTAAATTATTTAACTTCTCTTTGTCCCATCTTGTGGTGCCCCTAGTAGGAATTCAAGCCTCATCCATGTCTCTAAAGGAATGCCTGCCAGCTTAGGATAGAACAAGCCTGGCATTTTGTGGGAATCCCTTTCCTATCCATCCCTGGTTTGTGCTGCCTGGAAGACCGTGTGATGAAAAGGTTAATTTTCCCAGTAAAGATGATTTCCTGAGCAATATAGTAAGCAAAAAACAAGACAAGTGCTCTGTTATGATATTTTAAATGCCTACCTATGCTGCTCCACACATAGAATGTAGCTCCTTCCATTTGAGTCTTTATGTTTTTAAATACACGCATTTCAGTCCAAGCTTGTTGACAGATGTTCACATGTGTTTTATGTCATTGAATACTAGCGGACTGCTTACTGCTTTTACACTCTAGTTTTCGTAACTGTGAAACGTTTTGTTGTCTTGTTTCTCGCAGCTCTTAGATTTTGAAACCAAAAAGTCCTACAGTTTGAAGGTAGAGGCAGCCAATGTACATATTGATCCTAAGTTCATCAGCAATGGGCCATTCAAGGACACGGTAACAGTGAAGATATCAGTGGAAGATGCTGACGAGCCACCTGTATTTTTAAAGCCAAGTTATATTTTCGAAGTACAAGAAAATGCAGCATCTGGTACTGTGGTTGGAAAAGTACATGCCAAAGACCCTGATGCTGCAAACAGTGCCATAAGGTATGTTCCATTAGAGCAGGCTTTTTCTTTCTAAGCGTTAGCATTCAGAATTATTATGCAAGTTATTAAGATAATGTGATAGAATTAGCATAGTAATATTCTAAATTCACCCAGAATATTAATAACTTTAACCATACAGCATTGTTTTTGTCTTGTTCCATAAGCTACTGGTTTCTCAAAGCCTATGTCACTAAGAAAGCATACTATAGGTGTGTCTATGCAATGTATTTTTAAGGACACCTTTGTTAGATACTAGTCTAAACTATATTTTCTATAAAACATCCTATGTGTTATCACAACATGTTTATTTCTCAAAAAATGTAGAAGTCTACATGGTAGATCAGAGATTATGTTGGGTAATCATGGAATGGGCTGGAGGAGACCTTAAAGATCATCCAGTTCCACCCTTCCTGCCACGGGCAGGGACACCTCCCACTGGATCAGGTTGCTCATAGCCTCATCCAACCTGGCCTTGAACATCTCCAGGGATGGGGCAGCCAGAACTTGGACAACGTGGGCCAGGACCTCCGCACAGTTGTTAGGCGTTAATTGCTAATGACAAGCACATACACACACACTTGCTGCAGCTGCTTTGGGTAGTCTTGTAATCGTTTATTTTTGTCTGTTATGTTCTCAGCCTAAATTGAGTAATGAAACTCTGCTTTGTGAGGATAGTTAACATTTTGAAGAATAGAAAGGTAAAACCAAAGCTGTATAAAGCTGTAAAAATATCTAGGTAATGGATAATAGTTATAAATCTGGGTTTATATATTTTATATATAGTATATGCTTCATATACTATGTATTTTAAATATAATGGTGCATTAAGTATTTTTTGCATGTTTCATAAGAGGAGAAAACAAATAGTATTTCAGCATTTTAATATAGAGACCTCAAAGAACAATAATTTCCATTTACAACAAACATCCTGACATAGTATTTTTTCTAAATGCAGAAACCAACCAGGTGAATATCCTTTTAAAACAATCACATATCATCCATTTGACAATGTTATTAAGGGTAACAATAAGTGTACTACTTACAACAATATAGAACAAATTTGGATGCATGAAGCTAAGTCCCTCTTTTATCTAATTACCGACTTTCAATCTTCTTCAGATATTCAATAGATCGTCACACTGACCTTGAAAGATATTTTACGATTAATGCAGAAGATGGCAATATCAAGACAATAAAAGCTTTGGATAGGGAAGAAATTCCTTGGCATAATATATCTGTCTTTGCAGTTGAAGTCCGTAAGTAGTTCACTGTGAGATATTTTATAATCTGTGATATAAATTCTCCAGTCTTCTAATTTTCTCAGTCTGATAAGCTGCAATAAATCCCAACAGAAATACTTCAGCCTGTTTCATTTTTACCTGGATATAGCTGGGATTTTGTTTGTTTTGAGGGGATTTCCAATTTCTATTTCATTTTGGTTCTGCTTACTCCCATAGACAAACAACACCAGGAAGCCAAAGTTCCAGTTGCGATTAAGGTCGTTGATGTCAATGACAATGCTCCTAAATTTGCTGCAGCCTACGAAGCGTTTGTCTGTGAGAACGCTCGAAGCAATCAGGTATGTCTGTGCCCAGCACCTTCCCTCATGTGAATTCCTTTCTTCAGGGTGTCAACCCAGTTTTGTGTTGGCAGCTCAAATGAGCAGTAGGAAATGAATCTTTATTTTGAAATATGGCCAAAACGACTGGACCATACACCACTTTCCTGTGGTTTTTATTTTGAATTGCTATCAACAGTTGTAGGTGCATTGCTTTGTGCATTGAATATGACTGGTGTTGACCATGAGTATCCACCACTGCAGGGGAATCGAAGTTGTTTGGGGGCAGCTTTCCAAGTTGTGATCCTGCTTTGAGTATTAGGGAAATACTCAACATCTTACAGGAAAAATTGCAGTACAGTGCTGGGTAGGTTTAGGGTAATATTTTATAGAAATACTGCTCTACACATTCGCTGCACTTCTAGAGTTAGGGTAGCATTTTGGAAAGGACATTGTTCTAACTCCCTCTGAGCCACTGAATTTTGTGCATAATTTGATTTAGTCTACTGAGTAAGTAGACTATTAGTACGTATTTGTATATAAGAATGTATATATAGATGCATACTTTTCTATCTATTATTGGTTAAATATAATAGCAAATAAAGCTTGCCTGCTCTAGTTTTGAGTCTGCTCTGTATTTATAATTGCATACATTTATTGAGGTATTTGGGGGGGGAGGTGTCTGCTATTTCAAAATTCTTTTTGCTCAAGAGATTTCTCAGAATGCTGTCTGTATGTGACCTAACCAGAGGAGGAGTTGTTTGTTTACAAACTACTTTTCTTTTACAGCAATTCATTACAATTAGTGCTGATGACAAGGATGACTCGGCCAATGGACCAAGATTTATCTTCAGTTTACCACCTGAAATTATTCATAATCCAAATTTTACACTCAGAGACAATAGAGGTTTGTGTGAAGATTCCCTCTATACTAGTGTCCAAGGAAATGCCAAAGGAAAACTAATGGCCAACATAATGTTGTGCAACAGCATTTTCATTAACTTTGACAGTGTCTGTTTCCAGAGATTTAAGGGAAAAAAGCAGAAAAAAAAATATAGCTGAAATACAAGGGTATTCTTGGAGTAATGCAATGTTTGTTAACTCGCTTTCATTTTCTTGAGTACATATTTTAAATTACATAATAATACCCTACAGGAAAAAAATTGCTGCCGTTTTATGGGCCAGGAAGATAGTAAAAAACATTGACAAAAACAGTCACTAAACATAATTGGCAGATCTCCTTGATTTGGAGAAAACTACTTGCTTATCTAAAATTAGCTAAGGCAGGAAAATTGTTGGGTTTCCTGCATTTGTTCACCTTTCTCTGCTTGCTAGTTTTTTAAATTATGGATCAGAATAGACATGGGCTAGATTCCTAATAGAATAAAGTCACCATCACACTAGCCTTTTGTAGGAAATACTTATGTGTATTTCTGTTATTTCTGTTGAGATACACAGGTTGTGTGTATCTCAGGATATGGATATACTGATCCTGTTGCCAATTTTCTGTTTAAGCAATATAGCACAGCCTTGGAGGCAGACTGATGTTAAGACGTAGGAAATTAATAGGGGGAAAAAAACAGGCACAGATGAGTATCAAAACTTATTTGATTATTTTAATTCTGAGCCCCTCACTACAAATTCTGGGCCCCTCACCACAAGAAGGATGTTGAGGCTCTGGAGCGAGTCCAGAGAAGAGCAACGAAGCTGGAGAAGGGGCTGGAGAACAAGAGGAGCAGCTGAGAGAGCTGGGGGTGTTTAGCCTGGAGAAGAGGAGGCTGAGGGGAGACCTCATTGCTCTCTCCTACTCCCCGAGAGGAGGTTGTGGAGAGGAGGGAGCTGGCCTCTTCTCCCAAGTGACAGGGGACAGTGAAGGGGGAATGGCCTCAAGCTCCACCAGGAGAGGTTCAGGCTGGATATCAGAAAGAAATTTTTCACAGAAAGGGTCATCGGGCACTGTGGGCAGAGGCTGCCCAGGGAGGGGTTTGAGTCACCTTCCCTGGAGGGGTTTAAAAGACGGGTAGACAAGGTGCTTATGGACATGGTTTAGAAGCAGATAGCGATGGTTGGACTCGATGATCCAAGAAGTCTTTTCTAACCTGGTGATTCTATGATTCTATGATCTCACCCAATAGCTTCAGTAAACTTTATTTGCTGGAGTATGAGGAAGCCAGAGGGTGGTAGAGAGAAAAAAAAGACACATTTAGCCATTATAAATATTTATTATATTTATTTAGTTATAATCAATATGATATTGCCATTCAATGTTCATGTGGCATTTTCCTGTACTGGGAAAACCTCCTCTGGCTTCTAAGAAATTGGATTTCATTGGCAAGCTTTAATGTTTGAAGGAAACTTGACTGTTCTCTGAAATGCTGGACTCTGTTGGACTGGTTTAAATAATGATTCCAAGGGATTTCTTCTAGATTGCAAGAAGTACAAAAGGCAACATAATCCAGATACATGATTTCAGTAACAACTTCTTTCTCTCAAGTGTTATGTTGTGGCACACTTTATATCTCTATGGCATCTGAAGTGAGGGTAATTATCATCAGAGTTCCCAAACAAAACTTCTGTTATTCTTCAAGGATCAAAGTAATAGTGTTACCTAGTGCTTGACATTTGTATGTACATAAACAATTCATAAAGGAGCCAGTGGAGGTGAGATATCTTTATTCTCTTTAAAGTAGTAAAACATTATTTTTTGAAAAATTGATGGCTGCAGTTTTAGAAAGAACTAAATAAAAATGTATTCTTTGCTTGAGACCCTGAGGCCAAGTTTCTCTTTAAAAAATATTTTATGTCACCGTGTCAAACTGAAAATGGATTAGATTTTATAATCTAACAGAGGAAGCATAGGTCAGAACTGAGATGCTTTGATACAGCTGCAGGCAAAATGGTATTATGATTCCTAACTCCAGACAATTCCATCAATCCTTCACTCCCATATGCAGCAAATTCATTATTTCTTGATAAATTTAACCTGGACAAAAACATTTTGTAATAGAAACAATGATGTAACTTGAATGTAGTGACTGTACCTGACAATACTGCAAAAGGTTATTTCAGCAAGACGGTATTTAAGGACTGAATCTTGCCACATGATTTCATGGTTGGGAAATTAATAGTGTCATGAAATCCATCCTTTCTTTCCCTATTTTGGTGCAATCCTCAGTGCAGTGATGTTAATTTAGGTGCCTCTGTGTTTGGTAAAGAGATTATAATATAAAGCAAAGCAAAACAAGTTAAAATTCTACATACTTCCATAAAAAAAAATCTTGGGAAGAGTCTGTTACTGTTTGCAAGTCAAATAATTTACATGATCATTTAAATTTTCTTTTTGTTTGTTGTAAATCTGAATAGCCTGTATAGCATGCCACCACTTTCAGAGGGAATTGCTAGTTTTAAAGAAAAATGGCTTTATTAACTGTTGAGGACAGTTAATGAAGGCTCCAATGTTTGGGTCTATTTCAGAACTTTAAAGTGAATACAGCCCTGTAATTATCATTTAATAGAGTTTCTTTCTACCAATTCCTTAAAGTAATCACAATTTGCAGTAATCCAAAAAATGTAATCACATTCTACATCCTATTAATAGCCTACTGTGTTACTAAGTTTTTCAGCGGAGACTATCTTCCATAGAAAACATGAGATAATGGCTGATCACATGCTGTGATAAAACACTGAATTACGTTTTCCGCTGTATACTTGCATTATACCACGTAAATAAATAGCATTATGTTTGCCCAGGCTCTGTTCCATTTTACTCCCATTGCAGTCAGAGCTTCAAAAGAGCAGGAAAGGCTCGTGACACTTCACTGCAAAGAGACAGATTTTTAGCAAATGGATTTCCTGCTTTTAATCCTGTTCTGCCCTAAAGAGAAATGCCCTTTCTTTGAGCTCACTCACCTTGCGCAGAGGCCTGGCACGTAGCCAGAGTTGCTGGAAGGGCTGCAACCACCTTGCTTTTCCATGCAGCACAAGGACAAATGACAAAAGGGAGGTGTAGTCGTGTTCTCAAATGTACGATGTAGTGCTTTACAATGACTGAAGTTTGGTTTGTTAAGCCATTAACAGCAGTGACTAAAATCCACTTTTTTTTTTTAGTGGAAACGTGTCCTCTGGCTCTTAATTTCAGATTAATCTAGGATTTTTGCCATGGATTATCCGCAGCAATCGCCACTGCCTTGTAGCAATTTTAGGCAGTCGGACCCCTGAAATTGGTTAGGTTTTTTGCTGAATCAACACTCGCGTTCTGATATAAGGTGATAATGTTCACACTGCAGTCAGCTTCTTTAATCCGGAAGCCTTCTTATGCAACAGCCTCCAAAAACTAAACATTTGCCTGTAAGTAAAGGAAAGTTTGGAAAACCATCAATAAGACCACCAGAGAAGCAGACAAAAGCCAAAGGTCATGAAGATCACTATAAAAATTACCATGCAGCAATGCAATTTTAACTTCTCAATGTGAAGATTTCATGCAGAACGTAGGTAATTTCACTTGCAAAACTTTTGGATATCGGATATGCCAGACAATGATGGATGGAAAAACTACAGCGTATTTTGCTGGATGATGTTGAGATGGCTATTTTCTTCCTTCTGTCTTGTGTTAACCCCCATCATGTCCATTAATACTGTCAATCAAGTAGCTCCCATATGTTTTAAGTAATAGTTTTAAGCTGGTATTGACATTTAACTTCTGTTTCTTGTCTTAAAAAGTGCCATTATACCTGGATTATACTTACACTCCTTGGACTTGAAAATAATGAAAAAGCAAGGATGAGAATATTAGCTAGGATTATATGTTATCTTTTATCTAGGTAAAAGAGGTTTCTTTCCTCTTATGGATATTATGTTTCTCCTAAATGTGGGAAATGAACATAAATAGAAAAAAAAAGTAAAAAATGACCTTTTAGATTTGATATAGGTCAGGCCTTTTTAAACTTCAGCCAGAAATGTTGGTTGGATTTTTCTTTTTAAAAAAATCATATTGAACAAGGAATCACTACAAGTTAAACCAGGTAAATCGACCATTAGAACTAGTTCAGCCTTAGTGTAATGTAATTGACCAGTCTGTACTATAACTGCATTATTTGCCACCCTTTTCTTATTTCTAGGAATACTATTTAAGCTTTCAACATTCAAGAAAAAAAGATACGATAAGATATAACATGACATAACATGACATGACATGACATAACATAACATAACATAATATAACGTAACGTAACATAACATAACATAACATAACATAACATAACATAACATAACATAACATAACATAACATAACATAACATAACATAACATAACATAACATAACATAACATAACATAACATAACATAACATAACATAACATAACATAACATAACCAGCAGTATAAATACGCTAATTTATGATATTGTTTCCTTCTAGATTGCCTTTGCACCTCTAGGCAGTTGTAGCTCAGCCCACTGTTAATGTTCATATATTTTGCCACAAGAATAATCTGTCCTATTGTGTTCTTTCATTTAATAGATCTTTGTTCTCATATTGAGGAAATGAATTATTAAATGCATTTTAGAGAACTCTGTGGAATAGTTTTATTCTATCAATATGTATTAGTTCAAGTATTAGTTGATAGGTTAGTAGATACTAGATCTTACAATTCTATTTATACCAAATTGTTAAGAGGCCATTATTAATTTAAAGTCCTAAAATAAGATTCCTTTTGTACAGACACTGATATCACTGATTTCCTCTAAAAACCAGTGCTACGAAGCATAGCTTGGCAAATATTTGACGTAAACATTTAGGAGATTAGAAAGGCTCTGAAAAGAGATGAAGGGCACCTCCAAAACCCACAAGTAATAAATAATCAGATCTTTATCATCTTCTCTGTCTTAAATATATGTCCATCATCTAAAGAAAAAATTATCAAGCTGTTTTCTATCCCGATGTTATGTTTGTGAGATTTCAAAATCAGACAGACTACAGTATTGTCGCGCTGAGGTGACCAGCCTGGGTAGTGGGCTTTGGCAGGGGAGGTGTAGATATGGGGAGATGAATTAACGTGGCATATAACAAACAGATCCTATCTGGGACAGTCCATCCTTTCTGATGTCTTCTGCAGAAGTGAGAGAGTGAGATAAGCAGGGCCCTAGTGCAAAATACGTCTCATCCCGTAATGTGACCTGTGTTCACCAAATCTGGGGACAGTTTCAGACCTTGTTCTGTATCAGGCCTGCTGCCGGCAAGGGTGGGTAACGTAAAGCAAGAATACTTCTGTTTTGATATAATTTATTCACAACCTTTCATGGAAATAGCAGTGATTAGATCATTAAGAGAGGTTTTATGATTTGCATTATTAAATCCTGGAATTTTTGCTGACTCTTCAACAGGAATGTGATTAATCTTCTGCAATACCCTGAGGCAAGAATAAAATGGGTTCCATTGGAGGTGAATAGCCCTGCCTTTGTACATAAAAGGACCTTTCTTTTCTTTTCTTTCTGTCCTGTAGTGAAAAATAAAGAACATGGCAGAACGGAAAAGGTTGTGTGAAGTAAATACTCATCCTAAATACGTTTCTGAAGGTCTGAAAACCACGGATATAATTGTTTAATTTTAGCTACTTCAGGATGTTTACAATTTTATAAACTTTGGTTCAGTCTGAGAACTGAGAAAGAAGGAGCACAATAAAGAACTGTGGTGTGTATTTCCTAACCTTTGTCGGGCACAGCTGGGAGCAGGAAGCCCAGGCCACCTCATCCCGGCGTTCCTTGTCACACGCTTCCTTTTCAAGGGCTTTTGCCCCAGGAGGTGTGAAGAATTGTCCAAAATGACCTTCTGTGCTGAGATGGTGGCTTGGTTTCCATCCCCTGCATCAGGAGGCCCATGGCAGGCAATAACTCAGTGAGAACAACTGGAAATAGTGTTGGACCAATACTTTAACTCTTCCTCATCTCCACATAATTCAGAATGTGTCCAGACATGCTGTGCATGTGTGATTAAGTTTTCTGAATTCTGGCTTTGGGAGTCTGGGTGGAAAAATGGGTTCTGATAAAATATTGCTTGCTTTAGTGTTTCTTGTTGGAACAGAGTAACACTGAGGCTCAGATCTGCTGATGCACAGCAAATGTTGGCTTTTCGTTTTAGTAGGAGTCCCACCGACACAGGTCATAGTGGAACAAATCTCTGCCTTCCATTCCTATAGGTCTGATACAAGGAGCAATAGAACAGTGGGGGCTGGGGTTTTGCCCTCCACTGGAGGCTTTAATTCTAGAACCAGCTCAAGCAGCGGTGCTAAGGCACAGTCCCTTCTGGTCGCTGATGAAGTATTGTGACTAACCAAAAGGCCAGTGGGCTGCTAAACTGCGGTACTGAAAGAATTTTTGTGTTGGCCTCATCACCCTAAAATAATTAAAATTGTGTGTGGTACTGTATGAATGACAGACAATACCATAGTTGTTCTTGGGTCATTAGGAAAGTGTACATTGTATGGATACATTGAATGGTTTATTGTACAAATAAAGCTAATGTGGTCTGAAAATTGAGGGCCGTTGTAGCAAGTTATGTATTTTTTTTAGTATTGACTAAGGGGAAGACTTTGTGGAAAAAACAATGATGACTACTTCTCTTCTTTAAACAGATAACACAGCAAGTGTTCTCGTTCGACGTGAAGGATTTAGTCGCCAAAAGCAAGATTTGTACCTTCTTCCTATTGTAATAAGTGATGGTGGACTCCCCCCCATGAGCAGCACCAACACCCTCACCATTCGGGTCTGCGGCTGTGACAGCAACGGCTCCTTGCTCTCCTGCAATGCCGAAGCTTACATCCTCAATGCTGGATTAAGCACTGGAGCTTTAATTGCCATTCTCGCTTGCATTGTAATTTTGTTAGGTAAAAAACTCCTTTACTTATTGCTTTTCTACTCTTGTTTATGTTAAAAAATTAACCTTGCCTTCAGCTCCAAGGTGGATAAATGAAATTTAATTTCTTAGCTTTTAGTACCAAGAATCTACCTGGCTGAAATGCAATATACAGTAACTGCAAGAGCAAACACTGATGATTTTGTCTAGATGTGCTCAGTGAATGTCTTTTTGTGGGCTAATATCAGTTAATCAGGGATAGTGTTTAAAGGTAGTGATGACATCCAGTTTTAAGTTCTGTGATCTTCTCTGGATGACAGGTTCCTTATTGAGGTCAGCCAGGTTTAATGGCTCCTGCCAGCTCTTTCCCTCAAACTCCTCTTGTGCTGAAGACAAACGAAGGGCTCCAAAAACCTGCTTTTAAAAAAGTGCTGTAAAGCATTTCCTGATGATTTGAAAACATTTATATAAAATGTTTTATTTTGCCAACAGTAACTTATAGTCTTTCTTTCCTTATGTTTTAAAGCTATTTTATAGAAATTTAAAGAAAGAAGGAGCACAACAACAAAGACATGAGTTCTGAAGAACTTGTTGCTTAAGAAAAATTCCTTTTTCATGGAAAATAAACTTGGAATTAGAGTCCAGCTTTGAGCATACAGGAAAGAATAAAAATTAGGGGTGTTTTGTTGCAAATATACACGGATGGGCTACTCAAAGGCAATGTCACAGTGTTCATGCAGCATGGGGGGCCCATGGATGCTTTTCTTGAATTGATCTTAATGAGCAATTAGTAAGAGCAAACAGAAACCCTCAAATCAGTATGTTCAAGTCTGCATACCACCATCAATACTTTCACCAAGTGAGGTATGTTAAAAATGCAAATGTTGGCAAAAATGCCTGATGAACTGCAGAACAAAAGCCAAGGTTTCAGCGAGTGCAGTAATCTATTTATGAAGAAGCTACGTTTTTGAGAATGCAGTCTAACTTGCTTTTCTTTTCTTTTCTGTAGTCATTGTAGTGTTGTTCGTAACACTGAAAAGACAGAAAAAAGAACCTTTGATTGTTTTTGAAGAAGAAGATGTCAGAGAGAACATTATTACTTATGATGATGAAGGTGGAGGAGAGGAAGATACCGAAGCTTTTGACATAGCTACTTTGCAGAACCCCGATGGCATCAATGGATTTATTCCTCGTAAAGACATAAAGCCTGAGTATCAGTATATGCCAAGACCGGGTCTTCGTCCAGCTCCCAATAGCGTTGATGTTGATGATTTCATCAACACAAGAATACAAGAGGCTGACAATGATCCAACTGCTCCTCCTTATGACTCTATTCAGATCTATGGCTATGAAGGAAGAGGCTCAGTGGCTGGTTCACTTAGCTCATTAGAGTCAGCGACAACAGATTCTGATTTGGACTATGACTATCTACAAAATTGGGGACCTCGATTTAAGAAACTTGCAGACTTGTATGGCTCCAAAGACACTTTCGATGATGATTCTTAACAATAAAGTTTAAGATTTGGCCTTAAGAACTGTGTCCGAAGTTCTGAAGAATCCAGAAGAAATGTAAGCAGGTATTTTTTTAAAAATCAAGAAAAATCTCATTTAAACATTTAAGTTTGACAGAGAGGATTCCTTTGATAAAAAAAAAGGACATAAAAGTGGTAAATACTGTGAAGTACCTTTTCCTGCAAAAGGCAAGTAGAGCAGTTGGCTGCCAACCAACTAGAGGGAAAAAAACCCACTTAAGAAACAGAAAATACTTAAATGAAGGAAAATGCTAAAAGCAAATCTACAGATAAGGGAAATCTTTTATGTATTATGAACATCTAAATCTTTTATGTCAAAGAAGCTTCCACAAATTAGAAAAGATAACAGTTCTGAGCTGTAATTTCGCCTTAAACTATGGACACTCTCTATGGTAGTGCATTTTTAAACTTGAAATATATAATATTCAGCCAGCTTAAACCCATATGATGTATGTACAGTACAATGTACAATTATTATGTCTCTTGAGCATCAATCTTGTTACTGCTGATTCTTGTAAATCTTTTTGCTTATACTTTCATCTTGAACTAATACGTGCCAGATATAAAAACTCTGTCTTGTTGCAGTGGGAGGCGCCCTATTTCTATGTCATTTTTAATGTATCTATTTGTATTTGAATTTTAAAATTCTTATTTTAGTATACATACAAATACAGTATTCTGACATGTAAGAAATGTTACGACATCACACTTATATTTTATGAACATTGTACTGTTGCTTTAATATGTGCTTCAATATACGAAGCAGACTTTGAAATAAACTGATTCTTTTTTAATTCTTGTTCTGGTTATTAAGCATATAAGGAAAAACATAGTGTTTCTTAATGTCCCATTTATAGTTCTGACTAATTTACTACAATTGTGACCTTTTAATAGCCTTATTTATTATGTGTTTGTAGTTGGTTTGTTGCCTTGTTAAGTGATTATTTAAAAATCAAGTACATTTTACAAATGTTTTTTAGATTTAAAAAAATGTAATGTCTGGTGAACATTTTGTACCCTCTCTATCTACAGCTTGTGGCTGCTCCCAGAACACAGTAATAATCTTCATATAATAATACTGTGTCTTCTGGATTAAATTAAATGTAATACTTTTCAATATTTCCCATGTAATATGCATTTATCTTATATCGTAGAAATTCCAGAGGTTTCAGAAATGAATTTATAAGTGGACAGGAGCACTCTGTACTTACAATTTACTCCAGGACTGTGAATATCTATATCCGTCCTCAGCTTCTGTGGGTTCTAGAGACTTAAATCTGACCCAATTTAGCTATAATGTCCCTAAAGACTGTTCTACCTGACAATTACCTTACCTGAGCAGTAATTAAGATTCTGGCACTTTTTTTTTTTTTTCCTTATGATTATTTTTTTTTTTTCCATTTACTGCGGTAGAATAGCATCGTCTACGGATAGGAAGACATTTTACTTTGTGATGACCGAAATACACAGTGCTTTCAGAGTTGTTCTTTGTAATGTATGTTTCTAATTGAAAAAAAGATCTATAACTTTTTTTACATTAGTTCAGAATGAGCAAGGGATTGGAATATGTTCCGCGCATTAACATTTTCAGCATCTGTGTACAGCTGTAGTTCTGCTAAATTTAATATAGTTTGCTGTTTAGGGTCAGAGATCAGCAGCTGCAATATGGGAAGAGGCAATAAATAGAAATTATATACATTTTTCTACTGTTCATTTTACAGACCCTGTCCTTCATTTGCAGTCAGGTACCAAACTGCTTGATCTGAAAGGAAATCTGATTTGTTGGTGTTTTGCTTTTCTGAAGACCCCCATATATGTAGTTAGATTAAAACTTAACTCGTTAAAATTATGAATGATGTTTCAGCTCTATATTCATAACATATTCACTTGTCCCTTTATATCCCTATGTTTTATAAGGCAGAGTTTGCTAAATCGGCAGATTTGCTCTACAATGTTTATTGTAATATTTCACTTTATTATAGCTGTATGCATTCTATATAATTCTATAGTTTATTATTAACTCGGTTCAAATTTCTTTGGTTGTTGATTTTTTCTCTGTTTATAATCCAAAGAATATTTTGCTAGATTTGCACATTTCTCCATTATAAATTTAAATAAACATTAAAAAAAATGAAACGAGTATCAATTTACAAATTAACAAATGGAAATAAAGTCAAAAAAAGTCATTTGTAGGTCTCTATCCTCATTGATGCTATCTGGGTTTATTTCACTATTGAGCGAGTTTTAGAATTAAAACCTTCATTTTCTATATTTTTATGTTTAATTTTTAAGAAGGACATTGTCAACTACATTTTTTTAATAGTTTTAAATGCTTTGAGTTTTAGTCTCTATTGTTTGTAGCACTCTCGTAGATGCTTGGAAATAAATTTTCTTTCCCTGCTGGTTTTGTCCTTTTTCATTTGATTGTTTTTCCCCTTCCCACTGAATCTGCAATTATCATAGTGCTTTATTAAGTTAGGCTCGCTAATCTCAGTCAACGCTAGCTCGGAAACGCTGGGAATTATGCTCATTACATATCATCTGCAGCACCCCCAATGAACGGCATGTTTGTGCGCAACAAAGAGGACATTTATTTTTGTTAAACTTCACAGCAGTTGTCGCTGGAGTCTCAGGTTTATAAGCTGAGGAGGTAAAAACCAGCCTGGTGCAGTGGTGCTGGGTTAGTCCCATGTACAAATCAAAGACGACTGTGGGCTGCGGTTGGAGTTTGTCGCAGTGCTCCCAAGGATCTCAGTGTGCTGGGAAGGGTTTTTTCTTGCACTTGAGAATAGTGACACTGACTTCCCGACTGAGCTCAGGGAAGGACTGAGCCTCACGTCCCTGGAAGGTGATGGAAAGATTAATTACAGCTTCGTTGGGTTTGAAGACAAACCCTAATTAAAAGGAGGATCCCCTCGACTGAGCCAGGTAAGGTAAGGGACAGCAGCAAGTTCAGATGAAGTTTTGGCCTCTTTTTTCCCCCCTCTTGTAAGTCCTGAGACACTGTTTGGGAGGAACAACAAAACCCATCCAAATACCCTCACTAACAGATGGTGTGATGTGAGTTTGTTTTGTGAGCTGAGTACCTCTATCTGCTCCTGTTGGCAAAAATACTCAGCTCCTCGTCTAGCTGCTTGTCACCAGAAGAACTCGCATCTGAGCGAGGTTGAGGTGCCCTCCATATCATGTATATCCGAAGGGCTTGGGTACACAATTTCTCTCATCACCGGCAAGAAGCGATTAAGTATGCAAGTGCAGTGCCGGTTGCTAAGTGATCTCTCAAAACTCACACTGATAAGGAAGGGGAGGGTTTGTTTGGAGTTTTTTTAGGTTGCTTCTGTCATGTTTTGTCATTCTGTCAAGCAGGTTTTAATACTGTGTTAAGGGGTACAAGCTTGCCACCAACATTTACTCGAGCTTGTGCAAGATCATGCCTCAGAAGCTGATCCCACCACAGAGGAGAAAAGCTTTTACATAATTTGCTTCTTTTCTTAGCTCCACATTGTTGACTGATGAAGTAAAATGCTGAATTTCACCATGTTGGTGCTGATAAGCTTCCAGAAAAGAAGAGTGGAAAATTAAATCAGGCTCACAAAAAGGCTACCTTAGCTTTCTGGGACTCAAAAGCCTGGAATTCCTTTATGAATTCCCCATCCACCATAATTCTCAGAATTATGTCTTTTCATTGCAAGGTTCAGGAAACAAAAATGTAGGTAGACCCTGTGGGGGTTTCCACATTGATTACTGCTCAAAATATTGAACTACTATAAAGAAAGCTCAACAATCAGCATCAGAATTACATTCTGTGTTTAAAAGAAAAAAAAAAGGGGAGAGGTGGTAAGAGAGAAATAAAAAAGGATGGCTTGTGAAGTGATGAGTGAGTGATCTTGTCAGAATTAGTTAGATGCAGGTCTCTGTGCTACTGTTTTCAATAATTGGGCTGAGACTGGGTATGGACCAGTTTGACCCAATTCAATGCCCTGGCATACTAGTGAACAAGTTTTCCATTATTTAATATCGTTAAATAACTGCAGCATTTGATAAGGAAGGCTGCTTTAAATCCTTAACTGATCAAGCTGGGCTAACTTCTCAGTCACAAAAAGAACAATTTTAACAAACTCTGACCTTGTCTCAACCGAGATTTTACAGAAACATAGAATAGTTTGGATTGGAAGGGAGCTTAAAGTTCATCCGCTTCTAACCCCTCAATCCTTCCAGTGGATCAGGTTGCTCATAGCCTCATCCAGCCTGGTCCTGAACACCTCCAGGGATGGGGCATCTCTGACTTGTCTGAATAACCTGTTCCAGTGAAAATTCATAGTAATATGAAAACGATGCAGCTTATAGCTCTGCACAAAGTCCTGGGCCTTGCCTGCTCACCTGCTTTAACTCAATATTTGTGACTCTCTCCCTTAGTAACTGCAAACCCTGCTTCCAAACTTAGGTCTTCTGCCTTGTCAGAGGAAATGCAGGAGTTACGACCGCACATGTACCAGCTTTGACATTTACAACACAATAACTGCACGTGTGCATACACTGTGTACACAAAATAACTCTGTTGATGCTCAAGACCTCTTATCTTTGGATGTAAAGGTTGTAAAGACCAGGGGCGAGTGCTTGCCCGTGTGAGGGCTGTACATGTAGAAAGAAGAACACATAGATGCCCAAAGAGGGATAGACTTGTCTGGGCTGTGTGTGATTCTTAAGACCTCTTTCCAGGTCAAAGAAGTGTCCTTTACAAGAGTCTTTCAGACATTCTGTTAAAGCCAATTTTTGTTCTATAAATAATTAAATATTAAGCAAGTCAGGGAATTGAACCTGGTATTATAAGAGTCCTTGTGAGTTCTCTAGCTGCGAAACTCAAACCCTGATTTTTTTTTTTCTTTTCTTTTTAGTACTTTTTTTTTTGTCCATTTGTTTATAACTGCTCACGAAGCAATAATGGAATCACCAGCCAGGCTGGGGCAAAGCACTCCATGGCTGGGTGGGAAAATCTGCATCGGAGCAGCAGCTTAGAAGCAGCAAATACATTGCTGGTAGTGCTGGGAAATAAAGCATCATCTTCTACCTCATACAGCCAGAAGGTGAGAGGGAATAGGCACAGCTCATGTTTTCTGCAACTTGTTTTCCTTTTATGTTTGTACAATCAGGACAAATAGCTAATTAGTAATTATCTACCTATGTCTAGGAAAAGACTTTTGACTTACCTTGAATCCTTGAGGAGGGCTATTTATTAAATTCTTGATTACAGTGATGTACTTTTAAAATAAATCAAAATAAAAGCCCAATAATTTGTCCTTTAACAGTTAAAAAAGTCTTACTCTGCTATCCCCCGTATTTTAAGACACGCTTACCATTTTTGGTGGTCAGTAAAAGCAACTTAGACTTTGTGAATGCTTTGGACTAAGGTTACTGATTGCTCTCTTTTTGGTTTTCCTTTTAAACAAATGAAAAACATGTTTATTTTACTTGACCAGATCCATATTCTGTTCTCCATGCCTCTCTGCAAGCGAAGGGTGTTTATTTTGTTGTTGTTATTGCCTTTTTTTTCCAATCTAAATCATTCTATGAATTCATGACTCACTACTTTGGCTGCCAAGGCAAATTTCATCCAGCTCTATCACCAGCAGGCCTTGCAGACGTACCGCTCCTCTCACAGGGCTGCTTTATAAATACAAAGCACTTCTGTACAGTTCTTTGCGATATGTGGAGGCCTAAAGGGGTTCGAGGGTTGGTTTTTGTTTGGAGCTATGATGATTTCACTTCCACAACTGCAAAACTGGCTTTCCATGTTTGCGTGCTACGCTCAATGCCCTGTCTCTGGGTGGTAAGGAGCAATTTTCTGGGGAGAAATAAACTCCCTCATGCTTGGTTGGGTGTCTTTAGAAAGCCCCATTGTTCCTCTGCTGCTGAAGATGATCTTCCTTCCAGGAGACTCTTCTCCCTGCTGTAGCCCAAGCTCATATTTTCCTTTTTTCTTATCAGCATACAGAAGAAAGTCATCATTAATCAAATGCAAGCACATTTAGCAAAGTTCAACGTGTATGAAAAATTTATGTCAACCTTTAGGCTCTATGACAGCCCCAAGGCTTCACTTAATAAGTTCTATAATGACTTACTGTTAATGGCCGATTCACATTATCTCTTTGAGGTCTATCGGGCCTTTCAGTAACATTTTCTATTATTGATTATGGAGCTGATGTACGTTACCCAGACATATAAGCAAAACTGTTGTTTATGTTCTTAGCTTTCTAAAATGGAAACAACATTGTTTTCTCTCATGTTAATTTATGTGTCTCAGAGTGCAATAGTGAATAAAAGAATAGCTGGTTTTGGGGTCCTGGCAGAAGCTCTTGAAAATTACTAGAAATTTGACATATCTTGTCCATCGATTTAGCAGAAATCTACACTTCAAAACCCATCATGCTACTATCTATCACCCTTGCTAACAGCCTCAGAAGAGGTCAGAGACAGAATGTCTGACTGCCCTAGGTTCTGCAGTTTTGGTGGCTAATGAATCATTTTTAATCTCAGATATTTAATTTCTTCCAGATTTTATCTGTTGGGGGGAAAAAAAAAAAACCACCAAACCTTTAAAAGGGAAAGGATTCTGACAAGCCAGCACAGTGCTCCAGCAGCTGTTTTTCACCAAACGCAACCTCCCAAGATTGTTCAGTGCTCATAATTCTGGTATTATTTTGTAACGCCTGGATCCTGTATACATTTACTATTTAGCACAATGTTTACTACTGTGAATAAATGGTAGCACTCATAATAGTAAGTATAATGAGGTAACACTACTGTAATCTAAGTGCTCCCACGCTACTGGAAGCTAATATCTCACACTGTGTTGAAACATCATTAAATGAAAGAATATGAACACTTTATGTGCCTACTCATAGTGCCACTGCACTGCGGACTACTCTGAAGTGCCCAGTGGCACGTAAAATTCCTTTCATGGAGAAAAATTCCTCCAATAACACCTAAACATCTCACTAAGAACTGCTAAAATGGCATCTTTTTTTTTTTTTTAGTCATGGCCACCCAAAGAGAATCGATTGTATGTTTCATTCACATAAGTAAGAATATATTACTGTAGTAAGGGGAGGACTAGAAGAGGAAAATAAATAAAGCCATAGGACTTGCTGTCGAACATTTTTGAAAAAAACAAGAAGAAAGCAACAGGAATTCATTGTATGGAGAGATTCTGTAAATTGCGAGTGGGGTCAGCAACTCCTATCAAGTCACTAAAACACGTAGGTCAAAACAGAAATCTTTCTTGCTACCTGTCCTCCCCACTAAGCTTGTTCCAAGTGCAAAGGTGCAAGGTCAGAAGCCGTCTTACTGAACACACAAATGTGCCAGCACCTAGAACAAGGCATTTTTGGTGTGTCCAGTGGTCCATTGTAAAGCCACCTCACACTAACTGAATTGATCTGTAAATACGTAGCACGGCTTTTGCCTCAGTGGCGTGGTGGTGGAAGAAGCTGATGAGCACATTCATAAATCTGTTGGTTGCTTTTCAAACGAGATCACAGTATAAACAACCTATTTATCATCAAACTCTTCAAAGAATTAAGATCCGTGCATAATCCTGAATAGTGCAAGGAGATTCATATTGGTAAACTGCTCTCAGCCATAGTGGATAATCAGAAACTTTAGCAAGCAAGTTTCGCTATTAACTCTGCTTCAAAATAAAAAGGGCATCTGTACTTAACTGTAATAAAAAACTAGTGTAAAATGTCTGCATGATAATAACAGAGACCACGGTTTTAATGAGAGTTGGGAAAAGAAAGAAAAGGCTAGACTTTCTGAGCGTTTATTTGCCCTTGGTGGATTATGAGATAATACAAAAGTCTCTGCTTTTTTTAGCATGGAGATCAGCATGGAGTCGTGCTAATAAAAGAGCATTAGACTCCCACTGCACCTATAAAATTTGGAACCTAAATTAACCCTTCCTGCACAACACATGCCAGTGATTCATTGCAGAAATGGCCCTTTCCCATCACACGTGGAGAGGTGAGCTAAATTTCAGTAACTTCACTCAGCTGTTCTGTTTATTCTGCACTGTGGAGGTTACTGTAACAATCCATCTTGGAGAGCCCAAGCTGTCCTTTCTTGTGACCTCCCGCATAAGCCTCAGGCGTTATCATTCTTTGCTACCAATTTCTGTTGGCTGCAGAGTCTCAGTACAAAATTTATGAGGTATTCCTGGGAGTCACGAGCTGGAATAGTCACTGATGGACCAGAGATTCAGGGCTCCCTGCCCAGCACAGGGGGCACTCAGACTGTCTTGAGAATCGTGCAAATTTACCAACTGCAGGGCTGCATCTGCCAAGAGAACAACGTGCTGTGACCAAAACACCACCCCTCTGGGCAGAAAACCATGTTTCAGTTTGGGGAGTCAGGAAACCGATGAAAAGAAGCACTTCTAGGAAGGCTGCCTGCCCACGTGCAAAGGCCAGAAGAGATGCTGAAGAAAAGGTAGCGGGGGAGAAGGAGGAGCTCACCTTAGACCGTCCTGTTCTCCCTCTACTTACTTTAATATTTGCCTTAAAATTATTTCAGGAAAGAGCAGAAAGATAGAAGATCCAGGCAAACTCTTTTGTGCCTGGTTGGTGCAACAGTCATATAAGGAGAGAAATAGAAGCCTACAGGCAAACAAGATCATCTGAGCACCTATGAAGGTGTGAAAGGCACTTGTTTGGCAAGGCTGACCTCAGTCCTCGTTCTCCAACCAACACTTTGGTTGCATTGCCCTGATGAAGACCTGACACCAAAGCACAGAGAGGGGAGACAAATCAATGTGGAGAAAAAGTTTGCTTCTATGCTAGAAGAAAAAGAGTGCTGCTCTGAGGTATGGCAGATGGGAACAGCTCAGTTTAGGAGGCCCTGCAGGTCTGTTGAAGCTGCCACTTTAAAGAATCAAGACTACTGCTGACTTCAGATGTAACCTTGCAGCTCTTAGAATCCCTTTCTCTCATAACCCCATTGATCTTTAAGAATTGTGACAGACCCCAATAAACTTTCCACTGTTCTCTGCTGAATTCCTTTCCAATTGTGTCGTGATCCAAAACTCCCCTGTTGGTTTAGTTCATCTCTGCTGTCATTGCAGTGGGGGAGACAGGTCAGAGCATTGCTGTTTATCCTTGTAAGTGCTTCACTCACCAAAGCTTCCTCGTTTGCAGCTGAATAGCAGTGAAGTGGGATGTCCAGCAGGTAAAAGACTGTTGCACTTAATGGACTAAATTAAGAGCTATTTATCTGTCAAAGAGAAGGCTTCTCAGAACCTTCAGAATTAGTCATTGTCTGTTATTTTTGAATCCTATCAACATTTAAGCTCGGAAGATCTCATAGTTTGCATGGTTTTATCATACCTGATTTCTGACACGAGTTCTTCATCTCTTTGTTGTTCTCCAGGGGGATGTCAGCATGCTTTCTTTTGCCTCTATTCATGTTACTCACAGGAAAGGTCACATGCTGCATCTAGTTTCTGGTTTTTGGGGTTTTTTTTTTGTGGTGGTGTTGTTTTTCCTGAAGGATAGTGTTTTCTTTCTTGATGGCTTTTCGGTTACATTTAAAACGAGACTTTCTTGCTACCTTGAGTACTCCATTAATACCTTTGCCACAAGCATCCAGAACTCAGTGTATTACTCCCTGTTAAGAAAATTTACAGTACAAGTTTAATTTGTTTCAGTTTAAAGATTGGCATTATCGTGGTGGAGCATAATGTCACTATTAGCAGTTTAATGAATAAATAAGATAAATGCTAAAACATTGCTCACTTCTGCAGGTTCTTCATTTTCAGTTGCAGAAGGAATATGGAGTATAGAGCTTGCCTAAGGAATGACGGCAAAGTTTGTAAAGTTTAGCACCCGTATTCATCAGAAATAAGGCCAGAGGAAGGTGGCCATATGCGAATTTAATGCAGAATAGTCTCACCCTGCCAAAGAAAAGAAAATGAAAAACACAGAGGGTTTTGGGGGCTGCCAGTGTATATTATTCAACTTTCATTAACTCTCCTAAGAACAAGCCAGAGAATTGAATTTGGTTTCTTACTGCAGTGTTAAACTGCAGCCCATCTGTTTCCCATCCCCAACAATGGATAGACTAAAATTTATGCAAAAAAATCAATTTGCTCTAAGATTTGAAGGTTTAAATAGCACTTACCTCAAAATCTGATGCATCTCCACTCTTTCAGAGATGCATTTTATAACAGCGGTTTGTGTTCCGGCTTCTTCCGACTGTGTTTGAACACTGCTTGAAATGATTGAGGAGTTTTGCTTGACAAACGGTTGCTGTGATCCAAGGCCCATATGGCTTGTTTTGGAGTATGTAAAGGTCATTGCTTCTGTTAATACAACTAGTACAAATACTTCCCTGCCATCTGACGATGTTCCTCCTTATTCAGATTGGCAGCCATTTCCCCTCTACAATCTGGAATTTCCTTTCAACGTGGGTTGTTGAAGTGGAGATGATAACAGTTTTAAAATCAAAGGTTGAATGCTTCTGTTGAGTTATACTTGGAACCGACCATGTTCTGTACAGTGAGAACATCCCATATGGAAAGGACATATGTGTTGGATACAATAATACATAAATAGTGGATGCAATTTTATATAACCCTTAGATTCTTATAGCTGCTACGTACACCTCTTTATGAGACAGGTGAAATAGATGACTTCCATTCTAATATTTAAGCCTGTATGTTGAAATCTTACATAATAAATAGGGAGTTTTAAAGACAGATTGAGTTTTTCACTACTTTTCAAACATTTACATTGACCTAAGACACCCTTGAAAATACTGTTGAAATGTCCTGTAACTTCACATTACATGATCTACACTGGACAGATACACGTGCGTGCACATGCATTTGTAAATTATCCAATACAAACTATTTAAACTCACTTTATTCCTGGATTAGATCAAGAAAAAAAAAAGTGACATTTTTGCAGGAAGAGAGTAGGTGAAAAGTTTTAGTAAAAACGTTACATCTAAGATTAAAAGCAGCCTGACAACTGTTTCTGTTATGAAGTTTCAGTATCACTATGATTTGGAGCAGGGATGTGGAAACTGGCAGGGGAATAACTGCATCGTCACTGATTTACACTCAGCTTTCCCTAAGAAAACCTGTCCAAATGGAGAAAACATATAAGCTTCAGGGAAAAAAAAAAAAAAAAAAAAGATAACTGAACCCTCTCAGAGTGCATTTACTCAGTGAAGAACTGTTAGTACTTGGCAGCTAGATTCTCTGAAGTGTCTGGGCAGCAAATTCTCTGATCCTGTCCTTGCCCACCCCAGGCTCAGCATCAGCCCCCATGGATGAGCTTGAGCTGCCCATAAAGAGAATTAAAACAGGATGTGGGAGGGGTGGCTATAGACCTGTTTGCTTATTTTGAAGATATTTATAAAAGTTTTGTTTTCATAAAAAAATGTTAGTCACTTCATGAACCTGTATTACTCATTTTTCAGATGTCAGAGAGCAGTGATAAAACATTTAATGCTCACAGTAAGTTAGTTGCAATCATGTTTTTCCCTCATGACTTCCTCTGGAACTTTCCAGAAACTTTAGTAATATTTGTTTCGCCTCTAATGAGCTAGAACTAATTTCACTGGAATAATTCTTATACTTCCTTTCAAACCTCATTCTTCTAATTTTTCTTTTTTTCTTTTCCTTCGTTTTGTGTCAGTAAATACAAGGCATTGACATTGCTTTGTGAGAATCCTTTCTTATGCTTACCTTTTTTTTGGGAGGAGGTCTGGGGGAATATTCTCTTAACATATGTTCCCTGGAAATTAATTACCTATAAGATCAAGAATCTAATGGTTTGTGGCCATGCAGTTGTTACAATCATATTAAGTGCTGAAACATAACTGTCTTTTTTCAACAGTACTCTGATAGCCAAAAAGCCTTATAAAAAGAAATCCACATGCTTATCCTATGCTTTTTCATATATCTGATTAAAAATTAGTGCAGTGTTTTAACTGAGATGTGTGCCAATTGTATATAAAAGAAGCATTTAAAAGACTTCAAAGCTCTGTTGGTACACAGAGCTTCAAAGAACCTTAAATATGAAGTGTCATTTTTTTTTAAAGCATTTCCTGAGATCCACCTTGTAAATGGATCGGTGCTCTGTGAACCTAAGGGAAAGTTTCTATTTTCTTCTGGAACTAAGCAATTTTTCATTTGTTTATTTGGATTTTTTTCTACCTTAATAAATGAAAATGCTGCGAATCAGACTGGATGGTAAAATATCCTACAGTGAATTTCAATGCCCAGAGCTGGACTATTAAAGAATAGATTAATACTGCAGAATGGGAATATTTGATCCAGAATGACCACTGCAAGCTGAATTCTAGCTCTCTGCACTCCACCCTGGAACGAGAGTTCTTCTTCACACTCAACAAGCAATTTCTCAATCAACAACTTTGCAGCACTAAAAAGCAAACAAAAAACAATAAGACCACTTCATAAACACTTAGAAGCCAAGTTATCTAGCAAATATTTCATTCGTTTTTGATAACAACCTTGTTATAGCTATTACTGACATGATTGGTAGGGAGAGAAGCTCCAAAGAGCCTTCCTGCATCCTCCTGCTGCCTCCCCCACACTCTCCGTAGCATCTCTGGTGCTCATCCAACCTTCTTCTGTGCCATTCAATGGGCAGAATGTTTTCTTTTTTTAAACGGAGTTAAATTGCTCCTTTAATGAGCTGAAATGATAAAGCAATAAGAAAACTAACTAAATAACAACATTTCCTGGAAGCCACCTAAATTGGATGTAATGTTTTACTCATGGTGATGATGACCTTTCATTTTTACCAAGCCTTCTGATCACTGCAGGGAGATGCTGTCACTTACTGATGCAAAAAATTCCTGCAGCCCTTTGAACAGTGCATGGCTGATTCTGCAAGTCATCCTGTGTATTATCTTTTACATCTTTCCCTCTAAAAATATTCAGAGATACTGTGAAGCTTGTTCCACAAGTCATATCCAAGTAAAACTGTGCTGCTACTTCTTTTTTCTTTTTTTTTTTTAAATGTACATATCGTTCATTGACTCACTCTGACACATGTACATAAAGCTTCAGATTTCCAACAGATTTCTGTGTATTTTAGCAGCCTGCAGTCATATGCTACTACATTACTTTTATTTTTTTTTACAGTACTGACTAATTGTATTGGTTGCCCTTAAACAGAGCTCCTATAGCAACTGTTGAATTTTGAGGTGCTTCAAGTAACCAGGAATCTCAACAGCAACACTGAGACTTAATGCATCATTAAAAAATTTTAAAAAAATAACTGGTATAGAGGAAGGAAGGAAGGAAGGGAGGAGAGGCTTTCCAAAATCTCCACATCTAAACTTTGCTTATCCTGACCCTGCCATTAGAGAGTCTTCAAACACCAATTTCTCCAGCCTGTCACAACCCTATGTGTGGGCAACACACTCAGCTAGTGTGTTAGCTGCTCATTCCAGTTTTATATCATCTGCAAACTTGCTGAGGCTGAGAGTTCACTCAATCCCACCACTCAAGTCATTAATGAAGTTGTTAACCTTCAGCTGCCCAAATTAAAAGGTGTTAGGGATACAAGCTACATATCCGATGCAATCAGATCTGGCCTTGAGGCCACACTGTGTAGCCACTGGCTTAATTTCTGGTCCATGTGTTGTTCTTTACTAATTCATTTTAAAAAACATGGTCATCTGCACACTTGAGGCACAGTTAATGCAGCCAGGCTGAGCTTGTGCCCTCACCACTGCAACTCAGTACAACCCAGTACTAGCACAGCTAACCGAAGCCTCTCTTTCCAGCTCTTACACTCTGAAGCAGCTACGTTAGTCCTGGCTCGGATCTCTCCTGTACACCACTAAACTTAATCCATCTACGGTTATGACTTCAGCTAACTAGCTTGCTTGCTTCATTCCTTCCTTCCTTCCTTCTTTCTCTCCTTCCTTCCTCCCTTCCTTCTTTCCTTATAACCCCCAAGGCTGCAGAGGAATGGAAATATGACACTAAAGGCTCAAAAGACCTAAAAAAAATATATATATAATAATACAATGTAAATAATACATATATTATTTTTTAAAATCTCAGGGTTTTCAGCTCATCGGTTTGGTAGGCCTGACTTGGTAGGCTTTTGATCTCGGGTTTGGCAGTTGGGTAACAGATTTTGTTACAATAAAAGAACAGGTGCCATTCATATTCTTAACTTTTTTTTTTTTTAACTATCACTGCATAAGATACATCTGTCTTCCTGCTACAACAGAAAACAGAAGTCCTGAGCACTATTTACCAATTTTTCCACACTATTTTTCTTAAGAGCAGGACTGTTCCCCTGTTCTGTTCAAACTCTAATTAATGGTGTGATAACATCACTGCAAAATTTTGCAATTCCTATTTTAGACATTTTGTGTGTACTGCTGCCCTTTTCTATCAAAGTATTACTGGGGGTTTTGGCACAAAAGATATCTGCATTTCTATATCTTCTACCAATTTTACAAAGGTTTTATAAGGCTTAATGAATGGAAAATGCTTTGAAAGCTGTAGATAAAAGGCAATTTTGAAGGCAGTCATTAGTAGTAAATACCCTCATCAAAATTTCTCTTGCTAATCCTTTATCCTCTAGCTGTGCAGGCTGTGCTGACAGCGCAAAAAAAAAAAAAATAAAGCATTCAAGGTTATTCTAATTCTAACTTACAGACGACAACTATCAGAGTCACTTCTATTTAAAACTTTGCTGGCACCAATGTCACCCCCTTACCAACTTTGATCAGTTGAAAGTGTTCCACCTTAACACTACAAATCAATAGCAAAAAGAAATTCATAGACTTTCTAATAGTCTCACCATTAAAACTAATATTGTGTAACTGGAAATCAACTGCTTCAATTAATGGGGATATATGGCTTCATTTTGTAGGCACAACCTTTATATTTGAAAGTTCGGTGACATATGGGTTCCCACTGGTCCTATAATTACACCATGCCTAAAAGTCATCATTAGTTTAAAATGTAGAGGTCCTATTTTTTGGAGGTACAGTCTTGTGCTGTTTAAGAGTGCATGAGTCTTTTCTTTTAGCTCGAGTTTCAATGGAACACATTCATTTAGTTCACAGTTCCTCCAATGACTCCTGCACACCCAGCATCAGCGTGGGATTTCCAGGCTGACAGCCCTACCTGTGAGCCACAGACTTACAATGGGCCTCTTAAAAGTGAGCTATAATTGTAACACAACCGTGTATTGTTTTTCATTGGGTAATTTCCTTTCCAACACAGTAATTAAAGTAGTTGTTGATTACCAAGTTTTGGTAATTCACAATATGAAGGTCATTTTTAACAACTGATCTTCTGTTAGATGCCCATGTAAAACCGAGGCACTATGAGTGTCTGGCTGCGTTTGATCAGGACGCTGTGCATGTTGCCTTCAAATTAAGTGGCTGACTGGGGCTTTTTTAGTTAAGAAAAAAAAAGTCAGGTTTGTCAGAACAATATATTTAAAGTTTGAGGGGGGCAGGAATTAGAGGTTTATTAGAGAATGAAAGCATTTACTTTGATCTGCAATGAATGCTTCGTTTTGGATATCAGTATTTTAAGAACACCTTTGTATGGTACAGAGGGAAAGTTTACATGAACTTGAAATAAACTTTCAAATGGAAACTAATGCAAATGGAAACAGGGAAATGTGTTTAAAATCTGTCAAAGCTAAAACTTTTGATTTCTGTAAAGCTTTGGGTTTCTCTTTTTTTTTTCTTTTTTTTGGAGCATGAATATTTCAATGAAAGCGATATGTGATTTGAAGTTGCACATCAATGTCAAGTGTCTGCATTTTTCACACAGTTCTAGTAATAATCTGTCTTTTGGTTGTGCATCTTGATAGCTGTGGGTCTTGTAGATCTTCTAACCATTTTGTTACCTCAGACAGCCACTTTAACTCTGAATGAAAAACCCCCACACCCAAACACATTTCCAAAGTGACAGTAGCAAGGCATCGATATTGCTCAAATCAGAGAAACACAGTTGGATGTATTTATTTGCTCTTTCTGTACCACTGAATACCTATGAAAGACCTGGAGGACTTAAAAGCATTTGAGTCTGAGATCAGTAGAGGTGGAAAACTATTAGTTTTTTTTTTTTTTTAACTGAGCTACAGGGCAACACCAATCAGCCTTCACCGCCTGCCTTCCAGTCTCTCTATGGAGAAATTGTCTTGTCTCTGATTATGTACCAGTCGGTTTTATATCTTTTTCTCCTCGTCAGGCAATTACCATCTGATCAACAAAGCACTTGAGCTACTGTTTCCCTGTAGTACGAACAAGGACTGCCAGCATGATACTGCTTGTGGAGGCCAAGGCTTGCATGTAGCCTGAAATTCTGAACACCCAGGTGTAAAGCTGCACTAGGGCATGGCAGAATATTTGCTTATATTATCTGTCTTTCAAGGTGTGTGTGGTGCTTTTCCTCAGTAGGCTTGAAGCAACGCTGCCTCTGGTTGTTTTCTGTCCTCTTTGCTGTTAATTATTTCTTGCGTCCATTTGGCTATTATTTGGCCTCACTTTGTATGTATCATGGGGAAGATTAAAGCAACCAGAATGAAGGAAGGAAATGTTCCTATAGGGAGAAGAGGGCAGGTAGGAAAATAATGTGCTATAGGAGAACATTGTCCAGTCAGGCACAACTGCAGGACAGACTCAGCATGGGATCCCACAGGAGCTTGTTTGAGCTTATCCTGCAAGAAGCTATAGGAAGGGAATGTTCATGACTCATTATTACTGTGTGAAATATTTATGTGCACAGTCTGTGTACCTCTGGTTCACTGAGTCTGTAAGAACCCCCCCAGCTATTTAAGCCACAAGAACACGCTTTCTCTATTTTCTAGTGATTCCTTTCAATTAAGAAATGCCGCAGTCGGCTTTGATGCACAGATCTCTAACTTCTTACAAGCTTCCCCCAGCTCCCTCACTGCTATCTCAGAAGCGTTTCTCCAGCCCACACATCCCTCCCCAGAGTGCTCCAGTTAACCCAGTCTGCTCAGCCTTCCAGCCCACTAACCTACATTTCCCCAGTGCTCTCCAACCTGCACTGTGTGCTCTGCCTGTAGCACTCCCAGCACATCCCTGCTCAAGCTGCTGCTTTAGTAAGGAGCTGTACATGCCCTCACACCAGAAAAGATACCCACTGCTACCAGGCTTCACCTGGTGCATCCAAGTAAAATCCCTGAGGACAGTCATTAGGCAGTGTTAATTATGGCAATCAGCCTACCCAGTCTGACCTAATTATAAATAATTAGCTTATCCCTTTATTTTCAAACCTCTCTCCCTAGTGAGACTGCACTTTTAAGATTTTTAAACTATTAAAACTTCCCACACAGATTTGCTTTTCAATTGTTGTAACCTTGAGAGTTAAGACCTAAGTCCATAAGAAAGTCATGGTCAACATCTGACAGACCTAGGGAAGAAGAAGAGGCCCTTCAAACTTTCACTGGTTTTGGGTATGTAGTGGGATTTATGAAAAGTTATAGGCAACAAAATTCTACTAGATGCCCATTTTCCTCTAAAAAATCTTAGATGACTTGTTAAAAATCTTGTGCTTTTGGATTACAGTAGTGCCTCTCAGAGCTGTTGTACCAAGGGAAGTAAGCGTGGCACAATCATTGTTTTCAGTTATGCCTATTTATGCCGTTATGCCATGTAGTGAATAAGACTTGATACCAATACCCTCTGTCCTCTCTATCGGATGCCAGCAATGCAATTAGTGTTAATAAATTAACATATTTGCTTTCATTGAAAGAATGTAATATTTATTTTGCTGTTTCAAGCAGCAAAGATTTGTCTCTATAGAACAATATTTGCTAATCTACCTCTTTTGTTGAAAGACCAGCTCCATATGAAACAACACTGGTTTCTAGGTTTATGTTTTGTTGCTGTCCTATAGCATTTTGAAAATTAGTGCTACACTGCAGGTTGTGTGTGATTTCTTATGAGTAATGCACTTGATGTAACTGAAAGGTATTTCCTTGTAGTCTCAAAACACCTCTCCAAATTACTCTTCCCATAAAAGCTCTTTGAGGAGCTTTCTAAGTTCTTTTTCTTGGCTTAAAGACACATATTTTTTTCTTGAGTCTCTTCAGGTGATTTTTCACTTATGTACCTACCTCCATGCCAGGAAGCACCTATCTGATGTTTCATCTTTTCCACCTCCTGCTGTCTCTCCAAGGCCACCAATTAATACAGTGTATTGTGTACCAGAGGATCCATGCGATTAGGAGTTTCTAGTAAGTGTTTCTAGGCTTTGCCCACCACATCTGGAAGATGCTGTAGACATTTGTCCTTTTCAGATTTCATGCTGAACTCAAGTTCATACTACCAGGCACTGATGGAACTTTACCCCTTACCTTTCCTGCTGAAAAGGACACAGTTAAACCCAGTCAGAGTGATGTCAGCCTACAATAATTTTGAAAGAATTCCCGTTCTAAAGACTTGCTCTTCTGGCTCATTTGTGCTAATGCAAAATACTCCCATATGCATCAAAATTTCCTACTTTGAATACTAAGCCAAAATTTATTAAAGCCAAATTATTTTTGTTCTCCAATGATTCCCAGGTTCTCTGGATCAAACCCTGTTTACAGAATTCTCCCAAGGCTGCCTTACGCCTTTCTTTGCAAATGACATTTGCAAAGTTTAAAGCCACCTTTATTTCTATGTACGGCATTTACTTATAGTTAGATCTGTAAATAACAAAGCTCTCTGCTTGGTCAGAAATGCAACTTGTGTGATGACATTTTATTCAAGAAAAATATTCCAATGACTTCATGTGGAAATTGATTACAAGAAGACTACTTGCTTTGTACCCTGAATTCTAAGTACAGTCTAGGGGAAAGATAAAGACCTAAAATAAAATTATTCCATTTTCTTGTGAAGTATGTGATTCTGGCCACTTCCAAAGGCACCGTGCCAGGAAAAATGGATGACTGAGCATTGCAAATTCCTGCGTTCAGTTGTATTTTACATGGACGAAATGCTAGCAATGATCTTGGGTCATGGAACCTGCCTTGCTGCAATCGCTGTTTTGTGCCGATTAACACAAATAACACTAATGTATCTGAATTTTCCTTTCACCGCTGTAATATGAACATCACTTCAACTGAATAAGGACTGTACTGTTAGGTGTATTGGAGATACTGCTTCCTCCACAATGGAGAAGTGCACTTTGTTTAGCATGGCAAATTATAATACAAAAGATTGGGTAAGCAAAATCCTCGTGACAAAATCCTCGTGACAAAATACCTCTTCTATGGATGATAAATTAGACTATACATAAAAAAAAACCCAAACAAACAACCAAACTTGACACACTTTAAGCTTTCATTTCTCTGTGGATTCTCAGTCTTGTTTTTATTCTAACCCTTTAAGATCATCTGTCTCGTCTCTTGTTTTTGCTTGAGGACTACAAAACAATCTTTCACTCTATTATTCCCCTTTGCAGACCATTATCCTGCCCCAGAAGAACCTGCCTATCTCACAGTTCTTGCAGGAATTCCTCTGTGCCGCTAACCTTTGCCTCTCTTGTATAAAGCAGTGCTCTCTGGCAGACTCTGTCTGTCTCTTATCTCTCTGATCCAGGCAGAGGTGTCGGAGTGTTCCAGGGAGACATTAATCAACGGTCCCTCTCTGCCATCAGCTCCTTAGAAGCTCTCTGTGAACCTGAAGTGCTTTTGGAGGTCTAGAGCAAACAGTGCACTAAGCTTTTACCACCAATATCTTTCATAGATCATCTAACCTGATTGATGATAATACTGAGAATTAAATATTTATAATTTAGAAGCATGGGAAAGCTTTGAAATATATATTTTAGATTTATATGGGAGGACTAATGTCAAAGCATGCAAGGTGCTTTACATAGCGTATTAGAAAAGGAGTGCTGGCTTGCTGTAAATGCCATCTTCATTCTTTAGTCATTATTTCAAATAAAGTGTATTTTCATGACTTTTTTTTGAAAAAAAGGGAAGAGGAAAAACCACAGAAGGAGTGAAATAAAAGAAAGAAGTTGTCTCAAGGTTTTTTGTCTATTTAACTGCTAGAAACAAAGAAACAACCTGTCATGTTTCATGTTGCTGAAGTACCACTTAAGGCAGATGCTATATATACCTCACACTAATGAATAATTTACGATGACTACATCTAGGGCTATGATCTATCTCCTTCTTCCTCTTCCCACAAAAAATGTAATGTACCCACCATATCTGAGATCTTGTGGCTGGAAGACCCATATATACAGAGGCAGAAGAAATGGGAAAAATTCTATTAGCAGATCAATCTTGGTCTCTTCCATCGTAAGGCATCCTCTGCTCACACAAATGGCAAACATGCTAGAGGAAGTTTTAGCTTCATGCCTTTTAAAAAGTCCCATGAGTTCTTCATAGCTTTTCGAATGCTAATACACTTTAAAGATTTGTATATCAAATAGAATCACAGAATCATAGAATGGTTTGGAATGGACTTGGAAGCCCATCCAGTTCCAACCCCCCTGCCATGGACGGGGACACCTCCCACTGGATCAGGGCGCTCAGCGCTCCATCCAAAGTGGCCTTGAACCCCTCCAAGGATGGGGCAGCCACAGCTTCCCTGGGCAGCCTCGGCCGGGGCCTCCCCACCCTCAGAGTGAAGAAATCCTTCCTAATGTCTAATCTAAATCTTCCCCCTTCCAATTTAAAGCCATTCCCCCTTGTCCTATCACTACATGCCCTTTTAAAAAAGTCCCTCTCCAGCTTTCTAGTAGGCCAATTTCAGTTTTGCAAACTTCATTTTGGTACAAATACTGCCTTCCATCCTAAACAGGCCAAATACTGCTATTATTATTCCTACCGTTGACCTTAATGATAGTAAAGCAGCACTTGTGCAAAGTTAAAGTATGTTTCATTACCTCATAAGAGTAGTGACATTTCTGTAATCTAAAATGTGAAGTCCTATATATCCCAGATAGGAAACCTGACAGCATAATCTTTTATTCCCATTCTAAGCAACAATTTGCATAAGCAAGCGTTCTCAGGATTAGTTGCATAGTTCAAAAATGTCCAGGGCTTGTTTAGGATTAACAGACTGAAGAAACAAGACATTTTTAAATTAAACTGCTGGGTTTTAAGGAATATTTCATCACAACCTTCTTTTTTTTTTTTCCCTGACTGAATGGTTTTTTCTAAACCACATTGTACTGAGAAAGTCTTTTCAACTCAGCTAAAAATATAAAGTATTTGGCTACGTGATCTACATAAACTAAACAAAGAAACACCATTAAATGTAAGAATTTTCTTCTGTGTAGGCCAATTTATGCCCTACATAAATGTTCTGAGTAGCTGTTCAGAAAGGCTGATTTCACGTAGAAACAAGACTTTAGATACAAAATTCCAAGCATAAGAATAAATTGCTTCCTTTAGTACCATTACTATGCTTGTCTACCCCTTTTCTTGATCTGTCATTAAACTTCAAAAAGTGAGCCCAGAAAACAGAACCCCAGAATCTGAACTGAGGTTTGATGGCACCCCAATGCGTTTCTGGGATCTCTGAAAATGATCTGCATAAACTAAAGCACCTTCAACTGAGAGCTTCATTGCTTTGAATATAACACACTCCCTTCTATTTTGGGTCAAACTGCTTTTCCCTTCACAATATTTGACCTTCCTGTAAGGCAAACTTGAACAGGATTTCTGCACAATGAATACACAATTTCGCAGTTCTGAGTGAGTTCTCCAGCTCCAAGGGCCCTGCAGAGCCTGCTGGGTCTCATTCCCAGTCAGTGCAGACCTCTCTTTTTCCAGCATTCCAGACGTTATTTTGGCAGAAGACTTCGAGCACCCACTTATCTACAGAGAAAGATTTGCCCATCTGGCCTCTACAACAGCTCATTGTGAGATCCTTATCTGTTACGGAGTGGCAAATGGTGGGATCAGCTTAGATTGTGACAAGTAAAGTGGAGCATTATCTGTGTTTTTCCTGACTTTGCTGAGCTCATTTTCTAACTTCAACATTCCACTGGGGAATTCTGTTTTTAATATAGACAGATAGACAGCATGATAAACTTAACAATGTTATAACAAGGAGAGCGTAGCCAGTTTTATCTTCATGGGAACAGTTATATTCCATATTTAGTCTTTCAGCAAAGTATATAAAATTGGAATTTGAGTTAGCATCATGTCAAACTGTTTTATGGGCCTGTGTCTTGGTGACAAGGGAATACTGAGCCACCATCCCCCTGGAAATCAGCGCTGGGAGTTGGACAATCCTCTCTGTGTTTGGTTGAGGGATCAATTAGATCACAAAAGAAATTATTTCCAGAGCTAGTAACACCAGAGTAAAATGGAGACACAAGGGAATGCAGGACTGTGGCTGGGTTAGAAATACTGAGGTCCAAAGAGATGCGTGTAAGATCACATGTCACCAGGTGACAAAGACAGGACAAAGGACTTGGATTCATACATCCTACTGTACTAGCTCTGCCCATAAATTCTATTACAATATTCATTTGCGTTGGATATATCTATGATGGTTCTGCCTATCGAGTCATGTTAATATCTGAATTAGAATCTATAGATCCCAGCATTTTTTAGTCAATATTTCAAGATGGTCAGCATATGCTAACCTAATGCACAGAAGTCTTCCAAAGGTTTTATTGTTGCAATTTAATGCACTTGAGAGGAGGTGGAAAAGCAGAGTGGATGAAAATGATATGGAAAAATCTTGTTTAGTCCATGTATCACAAATTTCTGACAATTTAATGTGTAGATTGACTATAGAAGCGATTATTATCTAGGAAATATCTGACACAAGGCGCTGATACAAAGGAGCCAGAATACTAACAAATCTCTCTGTTAACACCGCAAAGCACTGTGTGAACACATTAAAAAATATATGAATAAAACACTAAAATTTCCTCTCCAGGTAGAAGATTTTCTTTACTTTTTCCTATTGCAAAAAAACCCAAACCCAAACCCAACAGTTTTCCTCTCTTCTCATCAATTACATTTGAGTTGGTGTAAAGGCACTTAGAGCCTTGGAAGTGCCTTAAACCAGCAGAAATGAAATGTTTTTATACGCTAGTGACAATTACGGAAAAGCCTCTGTAGAGTACACATGATCTCAATTTAAGCCTCGCACCGCCATCCCCATTGTGGAGAAGTGTTCGTGCAAAAGCAAGACTAAAACAAATGTTTGAACACAAATCAGAGATTTTTCTCATTTGTGGTGATCGGATGTTAATACTGAAATCTAATTAGGTCATACAAATAGAAGAATACATTCCTAACTAAGCAATTTCTTGAATTAATTAATATTCTTATCTAGTGCAATTAAAGGTTTGAATAGGACATTTGATGTGACATTAATTTGGAAAAAATCTCATCTAAAACTTTCCCTGCAGGTTAGAGTATGCAAATAAAGTACTTTATTCTCACACAAAATGATCATTATCAAAATATTTAGATATTTACTACAGTATTCATGATCACATAGAAGCCTTGAGTTATGACTATTAGACTACTATTTGGGTTTTTGTATGGTTAAGGATTCCTATAAAACCTAATTAGAGACTAGATTAAGGATATTTCATTAACCCCTGGAGCTTATTTTCAAGTACTATTTTGAACCAGTCAGTGTCAGGATTCTAGTCAGAAACAGTGACTTTCATCACTGACTAGTGGCTTGACTCAAGTCAAGCAGATTTAAATAATTGGGAATTGAGATGTTCTGGATTTAGGCCCATATATTTACTAAGAATATAAAGCTGTATATTAAGTGTTTAGTTGAGTTTTGATCCACACTATGCATCACAGATCAGAAACTGGTTCAGCCAGAGAGGCAAGTGGTGTGGTCCCATCATGGAATCCAGACCAGATCTGGGCTTAGATCACGGAATGATCAAAGTCTTCAGGACTTCCAAGCTCTGAAAGAAAACAGGGAGACAAAAAGCAGCCTTAACTCTGTTATCAGCTTCCAAACTAATTATAGATAACCTGGAGTCAATAATCATGTCTGTTTCTAAATGGATTTTCTTTAGTTCATTTTCATATTACAGCTCTGTAACCTTTGTTATTTAGAACGGTTTGGGTTGGAAGGGATCTCAAAGCCCATCCAGTTCCATGCCTGCCACGGGCAGGGACACCTCCCACTGGATCAGGGGCTCCCAGCCCCATCCAGCCTGGCCTGGAACCCCTCCAGGGATGGGGCAGCCACCCCTGCTCTGGGCAACCTGGGCCAGGGCCTCCCCACCCTCACAGCAAAATATTTCTTCCTGAAATCTCATCTCAATCTCCCCTCTTTCAGCTTAAAACTGTTACCCTTTATCCTATCACTACACTCCCCAATAAAGTCTATAGAGTTACAGTTGTACAGAAAGAGTAGTACAATCAAGTGTGGAATGAGTTCTCTTCAATCCTAAATCACACTGTAACTGAAACTAAACTGTGCATGTAAAAAACACACTGAATTCTACAAAGTCTGTAAGAAAATCCTACAATTGCTTCATAGTCGTTGCTGCTGAAGTTGCTGCTGAAGTCACATTACTACTACTTTCTATATGCAGATATAGTCTGTCCCTCCTCCTTAGTGCAAAATCCAAGAGGAATAGTCCAGTAACACTATGGCTGTGTTTGCTATGGCTTAATGTTGACTCTATTGAGTTGTAGATCTGCTTTTAAAATGATACAGTTTGTTTGCATGTAGTAGAGCATTATCTGGATTTCTTTTGATTGGAGAGAAGTGCTTAAGCAAGTCTCAATAGATGTACGAAGCTGTTAAACACTTTCCACAAACTACTTTCCCTCAACATTCTCCTTTCTTTTAAATTGCACTGTTTCTTTTTATTGCATTGATATTTTCCATTAGGTTTTAAATGGAGCAGATGTTTTTCCATCAGTTTGGGATTTTTCTTACCAAAATATTAACTTGTCTTTTCTGTCTTGTGTATGATGCTCATGCCTGGTAAAGCTTTACAAAATAACTGTTCCTTCCTCATGGCGCTGATGTTCTTCCAGCGTGATGCTGTGTTTCATTCCCAGAAAAATCCATCACTGCAGCATTCCAAAGTAATTTGGTAGTTAAAGAAAGTAAAAGTTAGTTTTCTTTCAAAAATGAATGGTTTTTGTGGTTTAGGCCTCATTATATACATCAGTAGAGCTCGACTGATTTCAGGAGAGAAACATTACCACTTGCTAAGGCTTTACCTTCTTCAGGTTTTTCATGAAAATGCTTTTGTTATAACCAGCAGGAGATGAATATTCATGATACTGACATTTAAAATTGGTTAACAGCATCTTATACAAAGTCTTTTCATGGAAAAATATCAGAGATTCATCCCACCAGGATTTCTTTTTACCTCCCTAAAATCTAACCCCAAACCAAAGCTCAGATTTTTCTAGCAATATTCTCTTTTCCATTTATTTAGGGGAACTGTACCAGACATATCTTTCATCAACAATTGGCAGCAAAAAAAAAAATATTTCTGACAAATTACTCCGTGATAAATTGTTCTTTTTCTTGAGTTAGATAGAGTCAATCCTTAAATTTGCAACAGAAAAGTAGAAACAGCAGTGCACTTAAGAACACTCAGGCTTATTTCAAATTCTTTTGAAAGGTTTTTTTTTCAAAAAGGACCATTCCAAATCTACTACAGGTTTCTTCGAGGAGCTCCTTTTCCTTTAGAACTGAAAGTAACATTAAAATAAAATATTGAAAATACACTATTTAAAAATATATACTTACCTATAAACCAAAGCCTATTAGAGCAAAGAAAGACTAGATCCAAATGCAATTATCAATGTTCTCTACAAGAAATAATGAGAGAATTTTGTAACTGTCCTTAGGATTCACAAAAATTTATTGTTATTAATGGGCTGTATTGTGGACAGAGACAGAACTTCAGAGGCTTGAAATTTTCTTTCTTGAATATTTAATGTTCCTACAACATGCCTCGACGTTGTGTTAATCAGAACTGTTTTTACACATTATAATTTTCAATTATACTTCAAATTTCTAAATGCATAAATTGTTACTGTGTAATGTAAAACTACAAAGGTGTGTGAAAATGCTGGATCAGAAAATTGTATCGTAATTAATTGTTTTATAAAAAAATCCTTCTTTTTCATTACAGACATTAAGTATCTAAATACTTGAGGTGAACAGCAGGTCAGGTCATGAATAATTGCTGAAAACAGTAGTTTTAAAAGTCAATGCATTCTAATAAGTGATGATGAGCATATGAGAGTCTTGCAAGCTGTTATTCACTTTTTGTTAAACCTGAGAGATAAAGTTAACATTTTATCAAATGTTGCCAATGATTCAAAAACTATACAAAGAAAAAAAAAAAGCCAAAGATACAACAGTTTATTTAAGATTTTTAATTTTCTAAACATATCATGAACAGGAACAAAGATGAACTGTATTTCCATTTTCCTAGAAACATGAACATGATTTCTTCCAAACGCATGAAGTAGTGAATCTTTTGTGCTTTTCCCAGAGTCTCCATTTTATCTACTGTATACCTGTCTTGCTTCGCTTTTTATGTACTAAACTTAAGCCTTTGACAATTCTTCAGAATTAACAATTTTATACAAGTTCATTGAATCGTAATTTTATATATTTTTCTACATTAAACACACACACTAGGTGGTTTTGAGTGTAAGGCTTGTAGTACATGTTCTGTTTATTAGGGCAAAAGTTATCAATGTGAATTCCTTATAGAATTGTTCATTGAAAATAGTTTGTTTATATGCATAAATTCAGAAGATGTCTAATAATTTAACTAGAATAGATGGATATCTTGAGATCACATCAATAAATCTTGATGGAGATTGAGGCCTGTAAGAGCATCTCATGTTTTAAATTGAGAGGGAAGGAAACAAAGGAGGAACTTGGCAAGGAAAGGAGAAAAGAGGTGTTTAACAGCCAATCTGGAGGGATCCTCAGCCAAGATAATCTTCTTAGTATTCAAATGTTTTAAAGCAGCCAGATATCTGGGCAGAAAAAAGAAGTTGAAGACTCTAGATGCAGAGAGATTTACACATTTTCCCCCTCCCAGCACTATAAGGACTTAACAATCCATATAGTTAATATTCTCTTGGACTCTTAGTAGGAAATCCTCAGTTTAAACTGTCTTATTTGAGGGGGGAGGGAGTTTAAGCTTTACCAAAGACGCAGTTTCTTTAAAAAAGAGCATTCACATAATGGATTATGTTGCCAAAAACATAGCTGTATTAGCCGCAGTTTCTAAGATGATCAGGGATATTCAGTCCCAATGAAGCTCAGTACAGAAATAACAACTGATTGATTTGATTTCCTAGGGTGATAAGCTGATTAATTCCTTAAATTTTGGAGATAATTGTTAGACAAACATATCTGATCCTTGTAATGTGGGGATGTGAGCGATGAAAACCAGACCTTGGCAGAAGAACTTACATATTTTCTTATGATCCCTTCTCCTTAAAGTCTCTTCTGTAGACACTGAGAGCCAAAGGATTCACTGGACTCCACTTGTCTTCTGCATATAAACTTCCTTAACAAATCTCTTGAGCTGAAAGCTGCCCCTAGTGCTCTTAAGACTGTCTTCACGCTAACACTTTCCACACATATTTCTTTCCAGATCAGTGTCTTAAAGTGATTAAAGCTTTGGAATTACGTGAGCAGCTCTGTTTGAGAAAGAAGTAAAGGTGCAAAAAGAGTCTTGAAGAGGCAGTATTTTCTTCTAGGCATATCGCAAGATAGACGTAGTTATGTTATTGGTACATTTATCTTCTTTTCTCTTGCAAATATTACTTTACTATATTGATTTAAATGAATCTTGTTGATGAGTCAGTTCACATGGATAAATCAATAAACATCTCCCTTGTAAAATGCAATAAGATGATGGGAAGAATTAATATTAGCTGAGGTCTTTTGACTAACAAGTTTTTACCATTGTGCTTTGCCATAAATACCTCCATCCTCAAGTAAACAGTCTTGATTCCGTATTGGGCAAGACTTTCTACCGACTATAATTATATGTAGGCCAACCAATTTTCTGTATATAGGACAACCAAAAGGAAGGTTGGTTGTAGACACTTAATTTGAAGGGTATTATTTTTAGTCCCACTAAGGACTAGTGGCATGAAAACAATTAGGATATTTTGTCAAGTTAATTAAATTTTACTAAGTGTAGTAATCTCAGTGGGTTTAATACACCAGAGGAAATGCTAATTAAAACTTAAACTCTTCCTGGTATAATAAGGAGCTCAAACTCTAGTAGCAAATGAATGTTTTGCATACTGATAGATATTCAAACACTGATTTTTAACTAGATGAGGGTGAACCTTTAAATGATTCAGATCTACTGAAGGCTCACTTGAGAACACCAATAAGTATGTTACATCTTGGAGAAATCCACCTAAGGAACATTAAACAGTCTGGAAAACTTGCCTCTTTCTTAAGTGAAACAGTGTTAAATTTGCAGCAAGGTCCAGATGTGAAGAAACTCAAATGCAAAAAACCCTTGCATATTTAAAAACACAGGGCAAAAGAAAAGCCATCTACCAACTACCCTTTCCTGATTACTTTTTTCTGGTGACTTACTAAGGAACAGATGTTTAATGAGACATGTTGATCTGTGGCAGGTATAAGATGATTGCGCGTATTTCTTTTTTGCTGATGCCATTTGATTTTCAGTGCTCAGCCAATCCTTATTTGATATTTTTTTGCACCATCTTTTTCCTCATTATCTTCTTGAAAGAGGGCATCTCCAATAGCCTAAGGGTTAAAAAGATATACTATGACACAATGTTGAAGCCTTTGTCTTAGTTTTATGCTTCTCTTCTGCCTTTTAATTTACTGATCAAATTCAGACATGCAAAAAACCATTCCTTCAAGATGACAGTCACTAACCAAGACCAACCTAGAAAATCTTTTGTCTTGAAATTTTATCTGCATTCAAAAAAGTAAACAAACAGCCTTCTGGTCTTTCCACTTTCCATGGAGAACTGTATTTAATAACTGTTTACATCCTTACCAAGGTTAGGCTTGGTACATACAAATAAGTATGTACATATATTGTATTTACATCAACATGCACTTCCTTACCCTGAGATGGAAAGCATGGTTGATACGAAGAGTCCTCTCTTCTAGAAATGTGTGCACTACATCTTTGCCAGAATAAGGTCAGTACCACATTGCGTATCTGCTCTGTTGCACTCTAAGTACCGTGAATATTGATGAAAATCTCTTTGTCAGATGCCTGACTGCTTAAATTCATCTGATGTTCTTAGCTTGTAGTCATTTGGACAATTAATATTCATCTTGTAGCCATTCAAAGAAAGGGTCAAACCTAGGACAGGGGGATCTGTAAATTACAAGAGATCTGCCTGACTGGGACACAGAGCTTCTCCCTGCACAAGAGAGCACAGTGAGAAAGGGCATGGACATTGCTCTGCCCCCGCCACCATGATCTATGGGCTGATGCTGCCTCTTTCAGTTCTTGTGTCTCTTATTCTCAATAATAAGAATAAAGGCTGCTTGTTTCTCAGTGAGGAACCACTGCACATCCCTGTTGCAGATTACCTGTAAGCCTTGTCAGTTAAAAGCAGACTACTCAGTTTGGGGAAAAAAAGAAAAATAGAGAGCTCGTAGTATGTGTTGTTTGTCTGCTTGATGATAAAACAGAATGATTTCCATAGCCTGGAAGCGTGAGAGACAGAAAGTAGCTGAGACTCCCTTTGTATCTCTTTATGCAGCTAATGCTTAGTAGTCAATCTAAGCTCCTTCTGCTAAACCATTACTGGGCCAAGCACATAAGTCAGAGGGTGACCCGCTGATCCCACTGCTTTTTCCTTCCATGACTAATACCACATCTTAGACAGATATGAACAGGGAGAGGATAGACCAAAAATGTTTCATATCCCCCATGACACTCTGGTTTCCTGTGTTCTTCACTAGTCAGGAGAGTAGAATCATAGAATCATAGAATAATCAAGTCAGAAGAGACCGACCGGATCATTGAGTCCAACCATTCCTATCAAACACCAAATCGTGTCCCTCAGCTCCTCATCCACCTGTCCCTTAACCCCCTCCAGGGAAGGTGACTCAACCCCCTCCCTGGGCAGCCTCTGCCAGTGCCCAGTGACCTAAACCTCCCCTGGTGGTAACATCTACTGAGACTGGCATTTAGAATGATTTCCCCTCCTGTAATAATATAAGGGAAAATAACAGTCAAAATCAATTCTTATCAACTTAAAAGCAATTGGGTATATTACTGGGCACTGCAGAAATGCAAGCAGAGCTGTGGTGATTCCCAGCTGTGCAGTCCCTTTGGATCAGATATCAATAAACCACTAGGAGTGGGAATTTCACTCATGTACTTTTTATTCCTTGAAAATAATGCTTAAAAACACACCTTCTGAAACATCTCCCCACACTCCTTTCATAGCCGTCCAGACCGCGCTGCTAATTTTGCAGTAACATGTGCTCTCTCTGTGGATTTGACAGACATATCAATCACCTTTGACTCACAGAAGATAATTTTTATGCACAGACCTGCAATGTATCCACTCTTGAAATTTCCGTAACAAAGTGCTTTCGTTGGAATTCATTCAAAAAGATGCAGGACTCAAAAGCAGCCTGCAGAGAACTTTTTTTTTTGGAAGCCTTCTCCAACATCAGACAGATTAAACAGTACAGGGGGACCACTCGCTGCAACAGACTCACTTTTGTCTGTTCCCGGGTGCTTCCAGACAGCAGGAAAACAACAACGGAGTCTTTTGTAGCCATTGAAAAACAACCAACATTTTGGTTTCTCTGTTAGTATGCTATTCAGCATAAGTTAATATTGAAAAAAATATATCACAATTTCTAAAGATCTTTGAACCTTGAAAGTTTGAGGCAACTTTCCTTCAGAAATGAAAATACCTTTTAAACCTGATTGGCAGACTGCTGGTGGATTAGCACATGCAATACATAAGAAAAATTCACAACAGCATCCAGATCCATCTTCTGTTCTGACAGGTGAAGTTTAAATTATTGATAACAGACTTGTAAACAAACTCTTGTATCTTGCAAACCCAACTTACTTTTCGAGGTTTTCTGATGGCTCTGTTATCAAGTTTTTTCTCCTCAGAAGCAAAAGAAGGCAATGTATACTTCTGCAATATTGAAGTGTAATATCAGTTGGGTTTATCTGTGATGAACTATCGATAAGGAAAGAAGTGGTTTTATAAAACTGGAATTCTTCTGTTCCTGTTCCTCAGTCTTTTCTGCTTTACAGCCAACAATTCCTGCCTGTACTCTAAAACAATAATTAAATCAATACAAGAAATACACTACTTATTGAACTGCAATTTAAAAAGCAAACCAACAGCAAACTTTAAGTATTAAATTAATTAAAAGCAGACCACAGTGCAAATAGTGAATTAAAAAAACATATGTCACCTTGTACTTTTTAGAAAGCCGTTTACCAGGAGTACCATACATATCCATCCCAGAATAGAAATATTATTCAAACACATTGAAAGAGAGAGAGACAATCTCTGTCAGTGAATAATAAACATCAAATCTTACTGTTCATTTATGGAAAGTAGTTTAGTTTTGGTTCTGCTTCAATATGGCAATGTATTTATGAATAGAGATGGGATTATTTTTGTGGTTAATGTTGAAAAGAATTCAAGTGTTTTGCCAGTTTGGCTTCTCAGGCACACTGCGTGTGATAACTCTGCCACTTTAACAGCCTCAAACACAACCCAGCCAATTACTGTGATGCTGTAAAAATGTGCTGTGGAGGAAAAGTTTTCTTCCCCTGCCCCTAGCCTGTACTTAACCTCTGAGAAAACATGGAAGATAATAACGATCTGAACAAAGAGAGCATTCATTTAAACCACACATGTGCTCTGTGCTGTGATGCAGCCATGACTCAGCTTCCAACTCTGAGCTCAGAACAGGCTGACAGGAATGTGTCATTAAGGGAGCTTGTTGCAGTTTGCACAGTGGTTTCCAATATACTCTCATTTTTAAAAAAGAAATACAGATAATACAGCACTGGACAGTGCAAACAAGATTTGGATATAAATAGTTCCTTGGTCTGCCACTGTCTATACTTGTTTCACCTCTAATTAGTATTTCCTGAGAGATGGAGTCTTGTTTCTTTCTCGGAATTGTCATTCCAGAGTATAAATCCAAAAGGGTTTTCTACATAGAGAACGACATTCTCTTAACTCCCATTACTTCCGAAGTATCTGCAGTGCTACAGTATTCTTAACATTAGGTGTCTTTTCAGACTCCAAGTTCAATTTTATGCCCTTCTGATCTCTCCTCCCCCATTCTTAATTTTCCAACTTGTCATAACATTAGTTTAAACATTTACCATGGCTGTGCTGTTGCTCAGATAAATATAGACCAAGAAGAAGGTCTGTCCTTCAGCTGCTAAAAGAGATGTGGAGAAAAGAAAGTGACCTTGATGACTCAGTTTTTTCTTATGTTCTAAAGCATACATGACTTTGTTGCAATGAATAGTATGAGCCTTGTAAGTTCATCAACAAACTAGCAGTTCCCAGTCTGCTCTTCTCTCATCTGAAAAGTTTAGTAAAGTATAAAACCTACAGGAATGGCATCGTATCAGTTCAAACTACAGTTTCTGAAGGTACATGTTATTATTATAATACAATATATAAAACATTATATAAAGTTATATAATTAATATAATATTAATATTATATAAAACCAGAAATAAATAGAATATAAATTATAAAATATATATGGCTTTCTCTTTGCTGTTTTCTGGGATTAATATATTTGGAAACCAAATAACAACACTAGTGTTTGATGAACAACTTGAGAAGGCACAGGAACTGATTTGTTCCTAGGAAGTTTCTCTCTGTCTTTTAGTACCAAATTCATGTGTGTAGTGGAATTACAATGCTTATGGAAATGTACCTGGTGTTTTTCACACTTTTAAGGTAGGATACATCCTGTTGCCTCACCATTTGATTGTAAACAAGATTTTCATTCTTCCTGACAGGTGAATAAAGATATTTCTGTGTGCGCAGCTGGCCGTTATGCAGTTTTCAAACTGGTGGTTCCAATTGCCCTACTATTTTTTACAGGTATCTGTGTTGCACGCTCAAATTTGCAAAGGTCAAGTTAATGTCTCCTCATTATTTCACACCACAGTAGTATCCACCAATTCAGTGAAGAAATAATGCAGTAGGTTTCTTGGTATAACTGCTCTGACAGTTCATTTTTTTTTAAACTCTCCCTACCTAGATAGAAATCAAGAGCTCATTTTCTTTTAAAAGTGATTCATAATAGCAGCAAGACGAAGAGAACTGTGCTGATGACTGATCATCTTAATATATTAAGTGTTTGCAAGGATACTGAGCTGTCTAATGTACTTAGTTATAATCAGATGATAACTACTGTGTTTAAGTGCTTTAATTTACCTCGGACTGCATTTCATATGTCATTCTAGCTCTGTGATACCATTGCTTTTAGGAAAAGAAATTTCAGCAATAAATCAATATGAGCATATCTATAAATTCAACAGAACACAGAGATTAGAGAAGTATCAGTTCAATTTTCCAGTCATATGCAACTAAATGTTTTCCACCAGGATCTGTGGAAGGGATATAAAGAATGATTTCATTAGCAATCCATGTTTATGTATTTAAATAGCACTGTTCTTCTGAAGCGACGGTCAAACAGTGGAATCTAGCCAGTAATCATTTGTTAAAACTATTCAATGGTTTGAGAGCAGCAATCATTTATCTGAGTGAAGACTGCAAAATACATTTTTATACTTCTTCAGGCTTCCAGTGGTGTGGAAATTGAAATTTTCATTTTTGCTCCAGCAGACATATATAAATTCATTAATGATCACCTTTTTACATCTGTTTCTGCCAGTGCTCAACTAATACCTCCTGGCCAAGAACTGGCAATTCCAGTTCAAAGTAGATGCTCTCACTGTCGGGCTCACATGGAAGGCATATAAAGGAAGGTTTAGAAACCAAAACCACAATATCTGCAACTGTTAAAGTGTGAGCAAGAGAGTGCATGGGAATATTTGCATGATAACAGCGAGAAAAGGTTCATGACTGAGAGGATGCTTGCAGGGCTAGATGCTGCCAGATGTAAATGAACTGAATATTAAAGGATTGTGGTTTCTACCTTATAAAACCTGTTACACTATAGAGTCTCAGAGCATAGCCGAAACCAGCAAACCTGAAAACCCTTAAAGAAATATGCTTAGAAAACAAAAATTAAAAATTATATTAAAGCTAGTAAGGGCTTTTCCTTAGGATAAATTTTTATATTCTTGAAATCTAGAACATGCACATCCTCCTTCTATACATACGCAGATAAAACTTTTATCTGTATTTATCTGCTGGCTGTGTAAGTAACTTCTCATAAATTGGGCAGCCAAGCAACCATGCTATTAGGTAACTTATGCATCTTGAAAGACTGACTAAATACATTTTTTTAAAATTATTCAAATTAAAAAACATTATTATATGCCATTTCCTTAGGAGATCAAGTTGTGTTCTCTCAGGAAACAGCTATTGATAAAGCACCGTTAATGATGTGATACCCTGGGCTGAAAGTGGAAAGCTCTGCTTCCATGGTTAGGTTTTTGTATGCAACTAGCACATTCTGCAGGAGCTAAAATTCAGCTTTATCATACATCATAAACCCTGTTTTCATAATTCCTACATCTGCGATATCTCATCTATTTTTGCAAAGACTTAACCGAGTGCATTTAAAGGTCAAGGAATTTTCACCTCTAAGTGATTTTCACCTCTATGGATTCTTGTGTGGTGAATGAGAAAAACCGTCTAATGAGAAAAGAACCTGGCTAAGTAAGCTAAAATAAAAAAACCATTCTCCTCTGAATTAGATTAATTGATGAGATTATATTTGCAAAGGTAAGTACTGAGGCTAGGACCTATTCTTTAATCTTCCAGAAGAATGGGATGAGTGGGTGTTAATTACCATTCTACATGCTCTCTTCTGCTTGTAAGAGCTTGATAAGTAGAATGCTAACATTTGTTTCCCACTTACATTTTATTGTCTGCCCAGTTTCTGTATTATTCATTCTGCTGTTATTTTTTGAGCTGCCATATTTTCAGAAAAGAGAAAAATGAATGCATTTTTCTCATTGCTGGACAGCAGCTCAGATCAAGCCTAGTATCTATTTCAGCATCATTTTATGTTATGTAATGAAATGTAACTTTAGTGATAAATCTATTTCTAATGTAAATATTTCAACTTTCAGAATTAAAATGCCTCTTTAATTTCATATATATAGTGTTAATTGTTGTCACAAATAAAATCAAACTGAATAAGAAACTATGTAGATAATACTGTCTACAGCTAAATAAAGGACAAACCTCAGCTTCATAGTTTGGACCCATGTTGGATGGGGCTTTGAGCAACCTGATCCAGTGGGAGGTGTCCCTGACCAGGGCAGGGGGTGGAACTGGATAGGATTTGAGGCCTCTTCTGGCTTCAACTATTCTATGAGTCTGTGATTCCAAATAGGAAGAAGACCTTTACCCCAAGACAGTGGTACTTCACCAAGAAAAGAATAAAGTGCACATATGTATTCACATGCAAAATTAGCTATTGATTTTTAATTTTTTTCAAATGTGGGTAAAATATTTTATTACAAAGCTCACTACCTGTTCATCTTTGAACAAATTTTTCTTTAAAAACATTTATAGTTGCTGAAATGCAGGGACAAAATAATAAAATATAATCAAATCAGAAGAGACTTAATGTCCATCTGGTATACTGATGTACCGAATTATTTTACATTATAAAATCTTTGATCTTTATATTGCCTAGGGAAAACAAAGAAACCCAGTCTTCACAGACAGAATTAGTTTTACTCAAGGAGATAGTGATTTTAATAGACAAAACTGGAAGCGGAAAGAATTACGGGCAATATAGATTAAGAATTTCAACAGTAGACTTATAAATAGACACCTAATGATAAGTGCTTGAAGTTTTTGAATCATTCACTCTCACTGACTTAAATGACAATGAAGCATTTAAAAGCATCAGATGTATAGAATGTGATCCACAGAATAATTTGTGTCTCATCAAAGCAAAATGGGACGTAGTCACTGATTCCAAGGAAAGACTCCCTGCCTTCAGCTCCATCATCTCATCAAGAACGCTCTCCTACGTCCACCCTAGGGTGACCAAAATCATGTTGCTGACCTACAGGAAAATTAGCACACTCCTCTCAAAGTCAGAACCAAAGAAACTGTTGGGGATTAGTAGCTGTACTTCTGGCTAGATATAGGACACCAGAGAAGGGTAGGGGTGTAGAGCTGAGAATAAACGGGACAGAGAAGGAAGGGAATAATCCTTCTCTTTTCAGCCTGAAATTGTACTCTACTTTCCACTTCAGAGCACTCACAAGTGCAAGTGCAGCCCTCTCAACCCCATCCCAGCCGTGACCAGCCTTGGCCATGAGCAGTGGGGTGGGATGAGAGTGCACACCATGGGGCAGCACAATCATCTCTGTTGCCTCAACTTGCTTGGGGCAAGTAGCTGCTGTATCACATGGCCAAACATCTGCAAAGCCACCCCTCAGTGAGCAGCTCAAGCAGAGGGTTTGGTCTAATTCAGCTGCCATGTAACATTTCTTCTAGGATATGAACTACTCCATCCACACACCTTCCAGGATTTCTAAATGGTGTTTTGTGCTGTAGAGGTATGAACTAAATTTTTGACTCTACCATTCCCACAGTGCTTCTGCTCGATGGTGGGTGCCTTGTGGCAGCTCCCTTTTTTAGGAAGCTCTCAGAGAGGCCTTTCTGCAAAGGGCTGGAGTGAAGTCAAAATGAATAATAACTTGTGTAGCCTCAGAACACTGCTGGAGCCACTAAGTATTAACAAACAGAATTAACATTTACAGGTTAAAGATCTGTTTAGTCGGTGGTTATTTTTCAGTATTAAATATAATTTACAGCTGGCTGATTTATGGGCATGGAGTCATTTAAGATATTAAACAGTCCCTAGTAGCTGCTTCATAGCTGCTGAGCAGCTTCAAGCCTTCCGCTCAGCTCCCTGTGTCATCCCTCTCAAACAAAGGGACCATTAATAAACTGCTCTGTGCAGAACAAGAAAGGGCTGAGTACTGCAGCCTCATTTCAGAGGTAATAGACTTAATAATGAGCAAATGACACTGGAATAGTTTTAGGCTATTATTTTTAGTAATATATGTGTCTTGCTATAGCTCTGTATGTGGTAAGCCCAGCTCAAGAAAAACATTCCATGGTTATTCACATCACAGTCTATTTTGTGATACTTTTCTGCAGAGACATCCAGACAAAAGCCTCCACAGGACTTTGTGCCAAGACCATGCTGGTTATTACTTAAGAAAATATTCTTGAAATGGATGAAAACTAGCGTGGGAGGGGGAAGGAGGAACAGGGGCAGTAGTCTCTCAGGGTTTCATTCCACATGTGTCTTTATACTAAAGATACAACTCACAGTCACTCTCAGCTCTTTGTGCATTGCTTGAGTGGAATGATCGTTTTGGGGTGTGGAGGAGTGGAAAGAGAGACAGGGAGAGAAAAAGCAAGAGATGCTTGTATCAAGTTTTCTTATAAACTAAAAATTTTGCAGGCAGTGAATGAAAATCTGAAATCACCAAATATTCCAAGGGAACTTGGGTAAGTACTGAGCAAACTTTAAAGCACCTCCTGAGATCTGCATAAAGATTTATGGCAGCTATTTGAAACCAAGCTAAATATAGAGATTTTTCATAGTTCCAAATCCAAGTCAGGCAGTGCTGGCAATTCAGACTGGGTTCTCCTTTGAGCTTTCAATTTTCTTTGAATCTGAAACTCTAAGCAAAACTCAGGAGACGCAAACATAAGCAGACAGTTTTCCCCTGAAGTGCTAACTGACTTGTGAACCAAAACCCAATTGAACTCTGGTCTAGTTAAAATCCAACAGGCTAACATTCAGCTCAGAGCAATTCTTATTCACTTAAATACATAAAAGGAAGACAAAATGGTAGCACTGTATCCAACCACACAAAAGTATATTTAGAAAGCAATGAGGAAGTCTCTGTCTTCCACACTATACACTTTGATAGAGGGTGTCATATAGTCCCCTTGAACATCTCTTCAAGCTGCGATTTCACCAGTGGGATGCCTCTGAAAACCAGAACCTGCCCAGAATCACTGAATAGTCAACCTCCATCCTTCATACTTAGAATCATAGAATCATAGAATCATAGAATAGTTTGGGTTGGAAGGAACCTTAACTTTCATCTAGTTCCAACCCCTGGCCATGAGCAGGGACACCTCCAACTAGACCCGGCTGCCCAAGGCCCATCCAACCTGCCCCAACCTCCCTGGGCAGCCTGTCCTAGTGCCTCACCACTCTCGTAGTGAAGAAATTCTTCATTATGTCTAGTTTAAATCTGCCCCTCTCCATTTTAAAGCCATTCGCTCTAGTTCTCTCGCTACTACAAGCCTTTGTAAACAGTCCCTCCCCAGATTTCTTGTAGGTCTCCTTCAGGTACATGGAGGTCACTATAAGATCTCCTCAGAGCCTTCTCTTCTCCAGGCTGAATAACCCCAACGCTCTCAGCCTTTCCTCGTATGGAAGGTGCTCCAGATGACTCAGTTTAGCAGAAATCTTGGGTAAAGGGTATAATGACAATCCTCCTTCCACTCTTGGCTGCTAGGCCCTTTACTTCCATGGTGATGCCTCAGCTATAAGCGCACCTAAAAGTGCCGTAATGCTGTTGAAGCCCTCCTTAGAAATAAAGTAATGTTTATAATCGAAGTCTTTCATAGGAAAGTGGAAAAAAGTGACTTGAGACTAGGATGGTTTCATTGTGTTTTGTCAGTAATACAGGCCCAGGCTACACTGGCCACACTCACGCAGAAGCTGAGGAGAGTTAACACGTAGGCAGCACAGTTCTAAAACTATAAAAGACAGCATTCCAGTTGGGAAGAGGGGGAGGACCTTCAGTCTGTGTCTCACACCTAAGAGGACATCTGGCCAGTGACTGCTTAATTCAGGCAAATTAACAAATGTGATTAGCTGCTTACAGGCTGTGTTTTGCTGTATCTGTATAGAATATTCACTTATTAACAATGATCCCTTGTCTCCTTTGCTCTATTCCCCCACAGTCTTCCTGATCTTATGAAGCAGCAGCTCTTGTAACAATGATTGCACATCACCCAAAAGTACTCAGATGCATTAAACAGCTAAAAAAAGCTAATTTTGTGATGTAAACAGCTGCAGCTATAGATGTAGACAATCCTCACAAACTTGGAAACGAAGAATGGCCGGAGGAAAGAGTGAAGATACTAGTGCCTTCTGTGAGGCAAGTCACAAAGCCTGAGCTGGGATGAACTTACTGAAGAAAAACAAATACTGGTTCTCCAGAGGGAAGCAACAGTACAAGGATGATGCCAAGAGAGAGAACAGAGGTGCCCAGTGTGGGCCTTCTGAGAAACGAGTTCAGCCTTAAGGTTACTATATTCCTGTCACTACTTAGTTATCAGTTTAACAAGAGGGTCACACCACGCAAAACACTTTGTCCTCTACTACCAGTTCTCAGATGGAATCTGTCTTCAGGGCTGTGGTTTGAGCTACATTTTTGATGAAGGGTCTGCAACCTTAAGAACTGTCACAAAGCAAAATTCATTATCATCATAATTACCATCTCTATGTTAACAGATGGGCAGCTGAGATTACGAGAGTGTTATTTGCTCAAGGTCACACAGGAAATCTATGGCAGAACCCTGGTTTGAACACAACTCTCCTGAGCCCAAACCAAATGCTTTAACTGCAAAGCTATTCTTTTTTTCTTGAATAGTCCAGCTGGCACTTCCCTTGCTGAGTGTAGCAGGTAGGAGCTGACATTCCAAGTCCTTTCAATTGATATTATTAGCATATAGCAACAAAGACATGTGCAGTTGAGTATTGGCAGCCAAAGGGATAAGTGATGATTGTAAGATAAAGTGTTTGTGTTTCTAGCCATCTGTTTGCAAATAATCCAAATTATTATTTTTAGGAGTGCTGATTTTGTCATAGCTATGTTTCTGGTGTAGGGTAGCTCTCTTCTAGTAGTGGATGGCTGAGAAAAGGCTTTTGCTTCTGGTGGAAAACAAACACAGAACTTTATATACTTCTAATGCATCCTGCTGATAAAATACAAGAGCTTTACATTCGCATGTTTGTTATTAAAAGGCACCACAAAATCTAGACAACAAAAAACAACATAGTGGATTAAGAGAGCAAAGGTGCAGATGACATATACAAGATCTTAGTATGCAGAAGCTTTTGCTTTTGAAGTTTTAACTATCCCTTACTGGAATTACTGCAAAAGCAAAGCGGCTTTCATAAGCAGCACCCTTTCCCCTTCACGTGCAAGGTACCTTACTCCGCCTTGCTTTCTCTGACACTCACACAAACAACAATTTAATTCCTACCAAAATGCTAGTGTCCAAGTGGTGTAGGAGATGCCGATCGTGTCTCCTTGAGTGCCATGGGAAATAGCAATAGCTGCAACAAAACATTGGAAGAGAGGAAGGAGGGATTGCCTGCTCAGATGAAAGTATGAGGCACGGTGATGAAGTCTCTGTTTTCAGGCACTGAGAGCCTCTTCCTTTCTGGCTGGAAAAAAGGCAAAGCAGAAGGTAGTTTTTCTCCACCTAAAGGAGCAGATCAGCAAATTGGCACAGCCTGTGGCTGAGAACCAAAGCAGGAGGAAGGGACATTCCTAGTCACCGAGTTTTGTTAGGAACTTTTTGTAAAACAAAACTCAAAGACTAACTTTTTCTTTGAATATCAGAGGTGTCCTCCATGGAAGTTAGCTTGGCATTCCATCACAGTTACGTAAACTTGGTGCGACTATGCCGTTCTACTTGACTAAGGTACTGTCTACATGCTATAAATCTATAAAATTAGTGGCAAAACAAGTTATACGTTCTGATTTATTGTCTGCTTTGGCTCAAGCCAACAGGTCTATGCATTAAGGGGGGGAAAAAGCCATGCTGTCTCTATATTTATAACCTTGTCATTTAAACATTTGGCAGCCTTTCAGTTGCTCCATATGCTCACTTGCATTAAGCTTTACCATAAAAGGAACTAAGAAGCAAAGTTGAAAGAAAGCTGATATTGTATGGTTTAAAAGCCTGGCAGAAAAATAATAATCAAGGAAAATTTTCAATAACAGCTGTTTGTGGCACCTCTGCTACTTTAAAGGCCTTCTAATGAAACAACGTCATCCTTCACCATTGCTGGCAAAATGTCTTCATACACGATGACTTATATCACATCAAAGCTACAGTTAACTTAGTGCTTAACATAAATAGAAAAACTTTTTCTCAGAAGTTAACATCGGAAGGAGACAGAATTAGAATTTAGAAAGGAAAATTCTACACTATTTAGGGGATAGCAAAAACAACAAAGAAATGAACGCTTTTGAAAGAAATTTTGGAAAATTGATAGCAATGGCTCCTCCACAGTCCTAAGGCCATAATTTACACTCATCGGAGTATTATAATATAGAATCATAGAATGCTTTGGGTTGGATGGGACCTTTAGGGGCTATCTAGTCCACCTCTGCTGCAGGAGGAGAAACTTTTTCAACAAGAACACGTTGCTCAAAGCCTAATCCAGCCTGACTGTGAATGTTTCCAGGGATGAAGTTTCCCCTACTCCCTTGGGCAAACTGCTCCAGTGTTTCACCACCCTCATCATAAAAAATGTCTTCCTGATATCCAGTCTCAATCTCCCCTCCCTTAGTTTACTGTCATTACTTCTTGTCCTGTCACAACAAGCCCTGTTAAAAAATCTGTCCTTATCTTCCCTGTAGCTGCTTTAGGTACTGGAAGCTGCTCTAAGGTCTCCCTGGAGCCTTCTCTTCTCCAGGCCGAACAATCCCAGCTTTCTCAGCCTGTCCTCATATGAGAGGTGCTCCAGCCCTCCGATCATCTTTGCGACCCTAATATTTCTAAAGACAAACTCAGTTTAACAAATACATATGATAAATACACTGTTAAACACACTTCCATACACATTGGTCTAATTGAGACGTCCCAACCTCTCTGCAGGTGGATTATCTCTTCTCCTAAAACTGTTTGCTTTAGACAGAAGTTATAGCTAATGCCCAACTAAGACAAATAACAAGAAAAAAGCCTATTCAGGTTGAAGTTTGATCTCCCGTCATTCAGGTTTGTATCAGCTTTGCAGGTTTAGAAGTTTGCACTTGTTACTTAGGAGTTGAATCTTTGTGTGTGTGCTTTGAAGTGCTGAGTATTTCTTTACCATCAGCTAAATCTACTTTTTTAGTATCACAACGATTCATTTAGAAATACACCCCAACTACAGACGAAAAGCAGCTGAAATGACTCCCACTTCTACGCCAGAACCTCCACAAGGCCCTGTGGCACTTCCTGAGAACCGAGGCTCTTCATCTGTGGAGAACAAACCAGAATTGTTTCCTCTACTTTAAGACTGGAATCAAAAGTGGCTTGTAACACTATGACCGTTAAACATCATCTGTGACCATATGGAACATAAATAACCATTAGTAGGCAAGATTGCTAATCATATGCAGTACTTCTTTGTTTCCTTTGGAGAAACTGTGCTTGGGGCATGATCCTAACACTGCACAGATGGAAAAGAAAGATATGCACAGTGACTTTGACAAGATGGTGGATGGAGAGGAGGTATAACTAATAAAATGAAAATCTAAATTTATTTTTTGACTTGTATTTTTCCCTCACTATGAACTCCTCAAAATGTTTACTATTATTTTCCATTATTACTCACAGTGTAAATGAAGAGATGAAATATTAAGTTGACCTACAAACCTGGACAAGGGCTATCCAGGTTTTCATATTTTAAATCCAATAATTTCCCATTTCATCATCCTCTTGTTTGTGTCACATGATGTGCCTTTCCTCTGCACAAATGGTCCCGTGTTGCCTCACTGAAAACATACAAATTAACCAAGCAAGCTTCCCAATATGACTTTCTATAGTCATCAGGAAACAGAAGCATTCCACCTCCACTTATGGTCAGAAGAAAATTCACATTTTCCATTAATAATCATAAATTCCAGAAGTTTCATACCTGTAACAGTGGATGGCGGATCAATAAATTTTTGGGATTATTGCAAAATTCTGCAACCTAAGATATTCAGCAAGGCTGATCTAGCTCTATTTAAATGACTCAAGTGCATTCCAGTTGCCTTGCCACCTACTGCCATTTTCTGGTTTTCAAGATTAATTTTCTTGTGTGAAATGTCTAATTATCTTTCCCTATAATCTCTACTATTCTTCCGGCTCTTCAGCAGCTTGGTAAGCGGAGTGATCCTTTGTGAGAAACTTGTGAGTTATTGTCTTAAGTGACTCATAGGCAAAACAGAAAAAAGACTCATTGTCAATTTTTCGCAATGGAATTTTCTGGTTTCTATTAATCAAATAATTAATAACTTTGTTGATATTTACACATATATCTTCAGTGTGATTATGGGATAGAGTTTAATGAACAAATTGTATTTGATTAGGAGATCATCACCATCATCCCTCTGTTGTGAAATGCACCAGGCTGGACTATGACATGGGAAAACAGTGATGATTTAGGACCTGTGTTAAAACCGCGCAGCATGTTTGCAGCCTTTTCTCTTAATGGATCGGAAAAAGAAAATCTACCATTCTCTGTTAAGGTGTCCTTAGGTAAATATCACTGTAAGGCTTTATTATGTGATGTGTTACTGAATCATAGAATCATACAATAATTTGGGTTGGAAAGGACTCCAAAGGTCACCAGCTCCAACCTTCCAGCAATGAGCAGGAACATCTTCAACCATATCAGTTTGCTCAGTGTATCACCTTTGATTGGAGGCTGTGAATAGGTATTAGTACAAGTGGATGTGATTTGTTACTTCAAAGAAATACTTAAAAATTAAAACAAATCCAGTCTATCTCAACTTGAAACACTGGAGCAGCAGATCTGACAGATCAGAAACATTATTAATACTTACACGGGATTAATTTTTCTTTGGCATGCCAAAACACTTTAGAGTAAATTGTTGTTTTAAATACTTGTATATTCTGAAATTCAAAGTAACTTGGCAATGAAACATGAAATTTACCGGTACTTTCATTACCCCCATGCTCAAAAATATTCATAAGTAAAGAAACACACCTTCTTGATGTTAAATGGTTATCAGTCTTGGGTATTTTTGTGAAGAGAATGATTTGATGTTGCATTAGAAATGAAAAGTGGAAAAAATAATCAGAATCTAACCAAAAATGCTTAATTCATGAGACAAACACACAAAACAGTCTTAGTAATTAATAGAAATCCAGTGTCTTATCATATTATCATTGTGAGTCACTCGCTGTCTGTCTCAGCCAGATGTGGGGAATATTTAAGAGATAACACACAAAATAAATCATTAGTTTGTTATTTTTATGAAAGCATAAGAATACTGCTGCACTTTCAGACTGTCTGCCATTTGTTTTACATAATTAATATGAACAATTTCCAAAAGTTGCTAGTTTTCAAGCCAGTGCCCTATTGTTCGTTTTAATAAATAATACTAAGCTGCATCAGGGACAAATTGTATACACTCCCCTTTGTTTAGCTTGTATGTGGACACATTTGTATTTCATTTACAAAATAAGTAAAACCCCAAAATGTATCCAGCTGCTGCCTAAATTTTATTAGAAGACTTTTTGTGTGTGGACAATTACTGATTGATGGATTTGACAAAACTGAATAGGAACTCAGCTGTTACTGTGAAAGAATGAACTACATAGCACTGAGAAGCTTTCAAAATGCCCTTTGCACTAAACTTAGTGCTGTAAAATCAATTTACAGTCATGGAGCATAATTTTGGTCATAGAGGAACTCTAAATAAGACATAAAATTTATTATTGAAGTAAGATGCTAAGTGTGATTTCCTTGCCCAAATACTATCTTAAAATATCAGAGAAGAGGCATCTACGTATAAGTAAGCGTATCTTCAGAATACTGAAGTAATCTTTAAAATAATGTAACAAATTATACCAGCCAGGTTAAGTTCAACATTCTGAAAAGAACAAAATCTTACTGCTTCTGCTCATGTGAATTATTGTTTTGGGTAAGGCAACTCTAGCTAATTAAATAAGCTGATTATAACCACAAAGACAGCATTACAGGCATAAAAGCTCTCTTTTAATATGCTTAGCAGCCAAAACAGTGCTACCATGTAATAACATGCATATTTGAGATGTGGCATATGCATATGAATGTTTCAGATATACGTGTCCATAGATGCCTTCACATGTATTGTGTTCACATACTCCTCTTTCCATTCAGACAATCTCATACTTAATCCCTATGCAGGTTGGTTTGGTTTTTTAACAACTTCCAAAGAGCGATACGTTAGTCCTGTATTTGCAAAAAATCATGTTATAAAACAGAAAGACTGTGAGAGTTTGCTTTTGAAAGCTGTAATAATAGAGGCTATGTATGATTCTTAGTGGAAATAAATATTGAAAAATGAATGCCTTCTTTAAAAGACATTCATAAGTTTAACATGCTGTATACAAATTTTTAGCAATAGCAGATCTCTCTATATTGACAGAACAGCAGATTTTGGATAACTGTCTGCAAATAGAAGTAAGTGTTAAAAATATGTAAGACTTTCCTGCTACAAAAATAGCTTTTCATTTGGATTATATACTTACAAGCATGGAATTGCAATTACAGATTGTTAGGATTGGGAGCCAATATTTCACCACAGCTTTAACATCACAGCTTTGCCTTCTGTAAACAAAGATCCAGGGTCCCCCTGCTCAATTATTCTATACAATATTTGCTAAACATCTGCAAACCTTACGCAAAGAAACCCCTAACTTTGAAACTGATGCAGTTAGATGAGTAACACAAAATCTGATGAGCGCAGATCATTATCGTACATCAGCTCCAGAAGGATAAATTTCTGTTGTTATAAATAAAACATAAATGAGTAATAAATTGCATAAAAGAATTTGAATAAGCATTTGAGAGGGCGATGCGGGTATTCTGTTTGTTTGGTTTTGTTTTCCTGCAGTACTTGAAGCAAAAGTATTTTTCATTCAGATTTCAAAAGCTGAGGACCATTCTCTGATTTGAATGTGGGTGGTGAAATGGAAAAATGCTGGACAGACATCCTGCTGTAATGGATACCACAGGCAGAATAAAGGTTATGGTTGGCAACCATTGTCTTCATGATACCTGCACCGGTGATTAGAATAATTTTCTACAAAATGTCTAAGTCTCCTCCAACTGACCCCTCCTTCCTCAAACTGGATTAAAAGCAATGGCATCTGTTAGTATCTACTTTCAAATTAACCTTATTTCTTATTTTTTGTACGGTTGCTTGAAGATAATTTAAATTGCTTCTTATCCACAGGCTCTTAAATATAATCAATATCTACTAACATCATGGCCTATTAATCAGAGAGGGGTGACATATCGTTATTCGACCTTTATGAGCAAACTCTCTTAGTGATGGCACTTTACTGCTTAACACCACCCTTTTTTCCAACAATATTCCTCTTTGGAGAAACCACAAGCACATGGAAATCAATGGCATAAAGGACAAAATTTCACCCTTGAAGTATGGATTCCAATTTATGCAATCAGAGGCTGCACCACCTGCAGGTTTACAAGCAGTGAAGCTACATTTAAGCTTTAACCCAACAAATGCTTTTAGATACAAGCAAGTATTTCTGTTCATCCATTTTTGGCTGAACCTTTATGACTTCAGTGTGTTTCTCAGAGGGTCTCATAACATTTATATGCTTTCCACACTACTCACACAATAGAAAGCAAAAATGTTTAGATATCCAAGAGCCGAATTTGACCATCTTTTACATTGTCTTTACATGCAAAAATATTGCCTGTGACTTTTATAAAGACAAGAACAACATTGCAAAGTGTCTAATTCTACAATTGATGTAGGAGAATTTCTTTAAGGGAACACTTTTATCTAACTGAAAAGTGACACTATGTCAACACAAGTATGTTGTGACAGTAGGGGCCAATTGTTTCTGAAACAGTGTGCATGTGAGCAGCTAGGGTACGTCACCCTGCAAAGATATGGAAAAAGATGTTTTCTTACCCATGTATAAAAACCATAATAACTAGTATTTTACTTTACTTAATAATCTAGGTAGAACTTATACAAGTAATTAAGCCAATATTCCCTGGTTCGCAGAGCTCCTTCGATTTGTTTCCTATGGTATAATAAGTCCAAACAAACTCTTACAGATAAAGGTATATTATCTTGAAATATACTTAGCAGCTTACTGCAATGCAACACATTATATCTTGCCTTATACTGGTAATGTTTATATTCCATTAAAATACATTCTTTAATTTTCATTGTGTTACAAAGTAACTAAGAACTACAATACTTTTCAGTTCTTTGCTGCTCCTTTAGCAGACAGGAATACATCATAGAATCATAGAATAGTTTGAGTTGGAAGGGACCTTAAAGATGATCCAGTTCCACTCCCCTGCCATGGGCAGGGACACCTCCCACTAGATCAGAATGTCCCATCCAACCTGGCCTTGAACACCTCCAGGGATGGAGCAGCCACAGCTTCCCTGATCAACCTGGGCCAGGGTCTCAGTGAAGAAATTCCTCCTTATGTCTTGTCTAAATCTGCCCCTCTCCAGTTTATACCCATTGCCCTGTGGCCTGTCACTACAAATCTTTGCAAAGAGTCCCTCCCCCCTCTTTCTTGTAGCCCCTTTCAGATACTCGAAGGTCGCTATGCGTTCTCCCCTGAGCCTTCTCTTCTCCAGGCTGAACAACCCAAGCTCTCTCAGCCTGTCCTCTTATGAGCTCTCTGATCATCTTTGTAGCCTCCTCTGGACCTGTTCCAACAGCTCCATCTCCTTCTTACGCTGAGAATTCCAGAACAGGACACAGAGTCCATGCAGGGTAAACTTTTTTTCACCTGAAGTGCATCACCAAAATCTGATCATCAGATCACCACTCGGCTGCGTTCTGCTGGAAACTTAAAACTTGAAAAAAGAATAAAGTCAGTCAATTCATGAAGGAATCATACATACCTTTTACAATGAATATTGCCTGTGTCATGCAAACCCACAGTCACATTATACCAAATTTTACAAATCATCTGCTATGCAAGCTTACTAGGGTACAAATTGATTTTTTTTTCACTTGCAGAATATAACTGGAGTCACTCTTCCTGTGCATCAGTTTGGCTCAAACATATTTCATAACTTCTCAGTCCTTCAAGAATGTTTGACCTCACTGGGAAGTTTTCTGCTTAGAGTCAATTCCACCCACTTCATGTCTTCTTTGGAAGACTAAAAAAGTGAACAGTTCTGTATTTGTACCACAGCAGAGCAATTAATACTTGTGTGATGATGACATACCTTGTTGTTTGCACAAAGCCTTTTGCCAAGTGTGCAGCACCTGACAGATTTCAGCAGTAAACAGCACGAGTAGGAATACTGTACATTGCAACAGATGGGAAAGAAAAGGTCTTTTTTATCTCCTTTTTGAGCTGAGGAAATTCAGATTTCCATTGATTCCTTGCAGACATTTGCAAGTGTGCTGTGGCAAGGAGGGAAGAGAGCTCTGCTGGATCTGCACCACAGCTCCCTCTGCTCAAGGATGGATTTGCAGCAGTTATTCATTTGTTCCTACCCTGTGGACTGAGGAACAGGAGAACTGCATCAAACACAGCTCAAATACTCATCATTTGGTGAAGATACAGTTTATTAAAATGTATCAATTAAATTGCCTGACTGCCAATATGATGTGAATTTTATAGTAACATCTCATATTTTTCTACGAGTTCTCTTTATTTCCATATTGCAGACCTCAAGGTAATCACAGGAAGAAAAATAACCAACCACATAAACAAATATTATCTTTTATAGCCACAAATAGATTGCAACCCTAAAGCTAAATTACTTTGCATCTTATTCTGGATTATTTTGTGCCATTACTTCTTTGATTACCAGTGTGATAATGTTGAGATGAGTTTTCAACCTTTCAAAATTAGACCTTTAGACACAAATATGTTTGGGAGAAGAGTAAATTATTTAATAGTCCCTACATAATAGTAGCAGTAAAAATTGTAGCAGTCCTATAATTGAGGTAATGGAGAATCTGATGGAAAGACAAGATAACAAAGGAGAAATGATGCAGGAAAAATTGCTTCGCTTTGAGTCCAGGTGGTAAAAGTAGCTTGAGAAGCCTAGGGTTTTATGAGCAGTTAGTTTCAAAAATGAAAGATTTGAATACAATAAAAAGACATTATGTAACACATGGCTAGAAAGAAATGGAAAAAGACATGAAAAAAGACAGGCGTATTCCACCTATACTGTCATCCTTTAAAATTACTGCTATCAGGAGGCTTTCACAATTTTGGAAAACTTGCTTGAGAATTTGTTCTCCTCCATGTAAAAAAAGTGTCTTAAAGGGCATGACATTCTTCACCTAGTGAGAGTAATTTGAAAGGTTATTGAGCAAGCAAAAAGTATAAAATAAAGACGCCTGATTAGACATGACAAATTAAATAGCAGGAATGAAAGTTACTGTAGACAATATTCCCCAGAAGAAAAGGCCTCTTGTACGATTTTAATACTAAAATGAAAAAACTCCTCCTTTTGTAACTTCTCTTTAAATTTCTGATTTTCTTTATCACTTTATCTTTTTTTTTTATAAAGCAGATCAAAGTTTTACGGCACTGGGGATCAAATCTTTCTCTCCTTCTACAAATAATGCCATTATTTTGAAGAGACATTAAGAAGCAAATAGACGATGTTGGCAATACATATACTGGTTTTGGATATCATTTCATTGTACTTGCACTCAACAGTCTGAAGTCGGCTTTTGCTATTGCCAAGCCTTTAAGAAGCTGAACTTCAATTTACAAACCACATAGTTGTTGCTGAAAAAAAATATTATTTGTGTGTTTGCTTGGAGGGACAGAGGACAACAGAGGGAATGAGAGGCAGAATTAACAGTTTACATTCAAACCATTCATCTACATCCTCGATAACATTATCTTCCCCTAAATAAAAGGAATACAATTTTGTGCACATGTGCAGCGAGGCGTGTATTTGGGTTACAGTTTCTGTATCGCTTCCTGATAGAGGCTGTTCTGATCCCAGTGCTACAAGAGGACTGCAGCAATGCTTTCTCCACAGGTAGCCACAGACCGCCTAGCCGTGCATTTGCTGCCGTGGCGTGGACCTCTGTAATTAAATATGTTGGTCTTAGGCTTTTTCAAGATCACACACAGAATCACACAGAATGACCAGGTTAGAAGAGACCCACTGGATCGTCGAGTCCAACCATTCCCACCAATCCCTAAATCATGCTCCTAAGCACCTCATCTACCCTAACCTTAAACACCTCCAGGGACGGTGACTCAACCACATCCCTTGGCAGACTGTTCCAATGCCTAACCACCCTCTCCGTGAAGAATTTCTTCCTAATTTCAAGCCTAAATCTCCCCTGGCGGAGCTTGAGGCCATTCCCTCTCGTCCTGTCCCCTGTCACTTGGGAGAAGAGGCCAGCTCCCTCCTCTCCACAACCTCCCTTCAGGTAGTTGTAGAGAGTAATAATGCACATGCCCTATTCACTGGACACCTTTACACACAGATGCTCTGCTCTTGCTGGGTTAGACAGGCAGCATAGGCTTCAATTCCCCTCATATCTTTCCCCAGATCCAGGCGCAACGTGCAGTTATAACTATGCATGATGACAGTGAAAAACCCTTTCAGGTTAATACTCCCCTAACCTTATATAACAAGAATTAATGTGTGGTGCAAGTAGTTCTGTGGATTTCATGTCTCATATGTCATACAATTGTCAGAAACCACCTCCTCTGCAACAAAAGTTATGCAACAAGCTTAGCCTGTCACCTGCTTCAGTTTGGAAAACGTGCTGTGTTTTTTTGGAACAGCTCTCTGCACTCAGCCCCAGGCAGCACAGACATCACCTTTTCTGCAGTTCACATGTAGTTAGAAAGGTAAAACAGGGTTCCTTTCTTTGAGGCACGATTCCAGTGGGTGTTTTGCCACTGAGTGTGACAAAACAGCAGAGTGTGAGTGCACTACTGTCTGATGTGACTTCAGCTTTAAAGAAATGGATTATTTTGATAACAGCAGGTTGAAGTAAGAAATTATCCACAAAACACTGTTATTTTCTGCTGCCTGAAGGTTGAAGTACTTTGTGCAGTGGGTATCAGTTTGCTAGGAGCACCTCTGGTTAAATGCCGTGGAAATTATTAGACTCCTTTTAAAACCACACTGAGGATCTAAACAAGTGAAAGCATTCAAAAAAAACCTTCTACCCTCATCCATGAATTCAATTGTTCAACTTTTCTTCAGATATTTATTTAAACAGGCATGAGAAAGAAAAATACACAACTCTATTCTAATAATACCCAAAATACATGCATTGCTTGAGTTTTAAAAATGAAGAGCTCATTGTGTCTTTCAGTTAATCCTATAAAATATCTAAGTTCTTTAGCAAATATACTAGGATGTCTCACACTGAAGAGTCATTTTATGAACATTACTTATCACTGAGGTGAAATTTTACCAGTCAAAGAAGCCAAAATTATAATGTTATATGTATTTTTGTGAATGAATTCAATAAGATTTGCACACTTGAACTTCACATGCTGGTGGATGCTGCAACTGTACTAGCTAATATACAAAATCATTCTGCTATTAATGGACCAATAATATTACTGAAGTGCTGCGTGGAACGACGCTGCTTATTATATCACCCATTTTTAGTAGAACAGGAGCAAAATAATGAAAAGCAAGTAGATAACTGTTATACAATGTGTAACTTTTGCTTTACTGTAAGCCTCCTGTAATAAAATCATTGATGTATGTGCACAACAAACAGCACTTCAGTCCATCTTGAACCACAGCTATGGAGATTTGGCACTTAGGTGTTTATATCTACTGGATAAGCAGTCACATATCTTTTGTAGAGATTATCCCCAGCTGCTTCATAGTGAAGTGTTTTCGTGCCTGCTGGCACCAATAGCCAAAATAAGTTCTCTTCCAAATCATGACCAGAGGCAACACTGGCATGTCCATCCCCCAAATGAAGCAATAAGGAAATCTGTGTTCCCTAGAGGAATTAGAGGCAGCTTGTTTGGAGTGGAACTGCCTGAGCAACAGGAACACAGTATCAGCTAATACAGCGAGTGAGGGATTCCCAGAACTCTTGGTGGGCAGGAGAGGCTTAAGAAAGAAGCTTCTTAAAATTCTTTGTCACAGTTGCTGTCTTCACCAAGTCCTGTCAAACTGTACCAAAGTGCTGCCTTTATTCATTTATATTATATGACAAGGTGCTCATTAGAAATGAAGTACTTACGGCTTAGAAGGGTTTGGAAATGGCAGTACAAAGCTGCCTGGAGCCACAGTGATCGCAGTAGCTGTTTCTGCTTGCATTGTTGAAGTATTTTAGAGATGCGGGGCATCCTTTAAAGAAGTTAAGAATGCAGGTATGTCCTTCACTTTAGAGATGATGCTTAAGCATCTGAAAAGTATTCTGATCCCACCACAAGTAAGTCTTGCTACCGACATATCCGGGGAAACAACACCTAATACTGCTAATGGGATTTCATCACATCAGCAGGTTGTTTGCTAAACCCTATCAAGCAAATAAACCTGGTTAAGAGTCTCTTCGTTCTATACTAGGACTATATGGCTTTTATATAAAACTTTTATAAGAAGATTCTTTGCTTTAATTACAGTATTACAAAATACACCATCAAAATGGATGGCATTTTGCATGTTAGGAACATACAGGTACCTAGTTTAAAATACCTTTTTGTCCTTTTTGTTTACTTAAGCAGAATTAAAAAGAACATGAATGCCCCACAGTCTTATTTTGATTTAATACTTTGAAACAAGAGAACTGTCCAATAGCATCCAATATGTTAAATGGCTGTGAGTCACCAAGGGACATCAGTTGGAGATCTTCTGGTCTAGCACAAACAATTCAAAGAAAAAACCTCCAAAAATCAGTTAAAGAGGGGTTTGTGCATTTTTTCCCCCCTAGCTAAATTAAATGCCTCTAAAATTCAGATTTGGTTGACTTTAGTCTGTGGATTTTATATTTACATATACATGTACATATATATATATATATAATTCTCTATATATGTACATATACATGCATGCATGTATATATACATATATATATAAAATTTGCAGATTTTATATGTATGTGTCTATATATATATACACACATATGTATGTGTGTATATATATAATCCAAAGATTTTATGTATGTGTGTATATCTATATGTATACTCAGATAACAAATAGAGTGTCCAGGAATTATTTTGAGTTTAGAACTTTTCAGGAAAAAGATAACTAATCGCTATGAGCAGCACTCAGTAGTCAATCTGACACATAAATGCATGAGAGTTTTTCATGATTAACACTTCCATGTACAGACCATTTACGCTGGTTGCCTAAATATGGATCTGGCCACAAAAGTCAGTGACACACCTGAAGTTTTGAAAAGATACTTATGTTTTTCTCTGAACTGGAAACCCACAATGAAAATACTGGCATCGTTTATAAACATTCTTTCAATAGCTGCAAAATACTGAGCAGAATTTTACTGACTTTATAACCAGTAGAAAACATGCAACCTGAATGCTACAAGCAATTGTAGCAGCTAGTTTTACATAACTTCATGATGACTTTTAAACTAGCTTTTAAAAAAAGGAAGAGCTCATAAATTGTTTTAACTTGAAACAAAGGGAAAGTTTAGTTTAAAAAAATAAATATTTAATTATTAATAATTGCTCGGAATTAATATGCAGAAAGATAAAGTAATATTTTTAGCAAAATAATATGTGGTTAAACACAGCAAACAGATTTATTCTCTATGTCACTGCCATAGAGGATAAACTTACAAACTTTACTTCAGCTTCAACGCTGGTTGTATTTCAAGTCCAGCTAATTCTGGTAAACAACATCGTCTACTTTGGTTATGTTTTCTGTCTTCTCCTTCAGAAATATTACATAATCACAAAAATTAAGATTTGTTTTTACTGATAGTATTTACTGATAGTATTTGGGATGCTGTAACATAAGACTGTTTATCATTTTGTGTTCACTTCAATTACTGTGACTTGCTGTTTTCCAATAAAAATGGTTCGAACACCCATGGAACCATGACAGTGCATCCACAGTTTCTCATGAAGATGTCAGAAGGACAAGTTTCCACTAGAAATGGAAGAGCCCATAGGGAAATAAAAGGGAATAGAACCAAGTTTCACGTTGAGCCATTCTTACTTTCTCTGGTTTCTCTTCATGTTCAGAAGTGACCACACAATCTTGCGATTAGATCGACCTCCTTCATATGTTGTATGTTTAAAATTGTTAGAATTCTGATACAGAATTACTGTGCAGATGCTGGGCTCTGATGAAGATTAATAAAAAAGAAAATGTTCTCTGAAAACAGATGTTTGGATTTTGAAGCACAAATATAGCTGACACTTGGCAGATAAGACCAGATTTCACCAAGTCTAAAGGATAAGAGACAAACATCCCTCCTTTAATCTGATTTGATGTACTCACTTGTATTCAGATAAGATAAAAGCATAAAAGATCAAGGTTCTATCTTTTGAACGATTAATCGGTAGCTTTTTATTTTCTTCTACATCTGTGTATCCAATAGAAGGCAAATATCTCGTATAACAGGGATTTTAGGATTTACTACGAATTGCTTATTTGAAAAATAAGTTGTTTTGCAACAGTTATGGATAGAGCTGAGCTTCAATGACTTTTTATGAAAATCATACTAACTAATTAAAACTCATGGGTATATATGTTCATCTCCAAAGTTTTAGATGACATGGCTTGTAGACAAGAATGGGCAACAATTACCAAGATGAAGTCTTGTTTCAAGCAGTCACAAGGTTTCCAGGATGCAAGAGAAAAGTAACCTGAAAAAGCGGATAATTATCAACTAAAATTATAATTACTAAATATTGTGCCAATGTTTTTAACAGTTCCCTTCGCATAGAACACTCTCACCACTAGTTAAGCAAAAAGACCAATTAACAGTGATTATGGTCTATGTGCAGGAATAGAAACATAGAATCATAGAGTGATTTGGGCTGGAAGGGACTTTAAAGATCATCCTCTTCCACCACACCCCTCCATGGGTGAGGGCAGCTTCCACTAAATCTTGATACTTTATGGTGTCAATACTAAGAAGTTTTCAAAATCATCAACACTGTCCTTAAAAGTAAGCAAAAAGACACTATGATACCATCTACAATTCACATAACTCTGTCCAAATGAAATGAGGTTTGGGCAACTTACTGGGGCAAACAAGTTACCAAAGAGGTATAAGCAATGATTTGCTCATGCTGTGCAGGATGACTGAAATAAAAGTGAGTTTCTAAAATACCCATAATGTGAGTACGTTAAACTAGGCTTCAGCCGATGAGAAAGGAGGGGTTGGTTTCTTTCTTGCTCTCTTTTGAGTAGCACCTTCCCAGATTTGCTTTTAATTTTCAACAATTGTTGTGTAATTTGCAAAATTATTATACAGGAAACTACATGACAAGAAATCCATAATTTGTGACATTGATAAATAGAAAGACTGTTAGCGAGCTGTCTGTGTGCTAAGTGAATGCACTTCCAGCAAAGTGCAGACATTAGAGGACACTGAAGTAAGCAGAAATAGAATGAAGTGCTACATTACCAAGGTCATCGTGTTACTGCAAAAACCTCAAGGGAATAAGGATAATGAATCGTTGACAGTAGTATATGAAAGTAACACCAATGCCACCATTGCATCCACAGGTACATAGAACAGAATAACTAGTGTAAGAGTGAACATTCTTCAAACTCCACAGATTGCAGCAGATTGATAAAGGAGAACATGACAGTATTTTCAGCATTCTCTATACTACATTGGAGGTTTTATGGAAAGCATACAGCAGGATTTTATGCGTGGTCAATATAACTCTTTCTTACTGACACATTTGATAAGTTAAAAGACAGAAAGGGAGCTTAGAAGTTCAGTCAAAAGTGAATTTGATCACTTTATTTGAACAATTACAGTTCCCCAACCCTTGTGGCATCCGTGCATACTACACAGGAAAACTATCAATAATAAAGCAGTTGCTGGGTGAGAGGCGTAATGTTTTTTAGCTGGTGGGGATTCCTTCCTAAGAAGGGCTCCTGTGCAGATGCAATGTTTGTTTTGGTTTTCCTTGGGTTGTGGTGCTGACACCTTTCTTGTGAGAGTCTATAGAAAGATGTATGGTAAAATCAATTTATTACACTAAATAAATGAGGAGCGAATCCACTGACACTGATATGGAGCAGGTAAGAGTCAGCCACAACTCTACAGTGAATAACTGCAGTGGTTTTAAATGGAGCAGTGTCTGGATTTTCTCAAGTATCAATTCACAGGCTTTTCTGCCCGATATCCACGTCTATGGAGGTGACCAGTATGAAATCAGTGTCTACCCTAAAATTGTAATAATCATTCCTTGCTTGAGGTATGACCACAAACCAGCTATAACATCTTGTTGGTGTTGAGTGAATAGCTAAGCCTGGGTCAGAAGCTGCCTCTCAGCTGGTTTGGCAGCACAAAGGGGGTGTAAAAGCTAGAGTATCCACCCCCATCTATGCTCTGCCCTGCCTGAGATCACCAACCTAAAAAGCCCTCAACTAGGTGTCTAAATGAGTACTTTGCAATGTCACTGATGCCATGATCTGTTTTTTTATCCACTTTATTTGTTTAGGTACCTCTTGCCAGCTTTTATTGTTTCTATTCAAAAGCAGATTACTCACAGACAAGGTTGGTCTTTTATATCACATTCCAAACACCAAAGAAAGTCATCTAAAACCCTCAAGGTTTCTGGGGCCACAGAGGCTTTTTATCCCCTTAACTTCCTATAGAAAATGGAAATGGAAATGTATAAATAATGTTCAGTTCATTAAAAACAGAAAGTAGGGATAAACCCAGCCCAAACTGCTGATCTAACCAAAACAGGGGGATATCAACAGTTCTTATAAACAGTGATATGAAATCCAGCAAGAGTTTTTGGAATGTGCAGTTCTCTCCTACATGCTAGCCTGAATTTTCATAGAATCATAGAATCACCAGGTTGGAAGAGACCCACCGGATCATCGAGTCCAACCATTCCTATCAATCACTAAACCATGTCCCTCAGGGCTTCGTCCACCCATCCCTTAAACACCTCCAGGGAAGGTTACTCAATCCACTCCCTGGGCAGCCCAATGACCATTTCCATGAAAACTTTTTTCCTAATGTTCAGCCTAAATCTCCCCTGGTGGAGCTTGAGGCCATTCCCTCTCATCCTGTCCCCTGTCACTTGGGAGAAGAGCCCAGCTCCCTCCTCTCCACAACCTCCTTTCAAGTAGTTGTAGAGAGCAATGAGGTCTCCCGTCAGCCTCCTCTCATTTGCATTCCTCCAAAGAAGTCTTATGAGATAGTTATTGAGAAGAAGGAGCGTGTGGTTGAGCAACCTCATGCAGACTCCCTGGTGGCCCCTCGAGACAAGGACCGTGCACGGAAGCTTGGGCCAAACCCAGAGGAGTGGGACAGCTCAGCAACACGGGGAGAGGCTGCACAGCACTGACACCTTTGGTGCCTGGATGGCCGACTCCTTCTGGCATTACAAGGAGGGTCAACCCACGCAACAGCACTGGCACAACGCTGGCTGTAATTTGCATGGCCACTCATCCAGCAAAAGAGAACGGTTTGACTTGGAAGGGACCTCAAAGCCCATCCAGTTTCAAGTCCCCTCCCATGGGTAGGGATGCCTCCCACTGGATCAGGTTGTTCCAAGCCCCATCCAACTTGGCCTTGAACACCTCCACGGATGGAGCAGCCACAACTTCTCTGGGCAACCTGGGCCAGGGCTTCAGGGATTATCCTAAGAATTATTCATCTTCACCCACAACATAGGAGATTCAGGGTGTAGGTGCACCGCTGTAAAGGTTTGTAGGTATGTTTGTCTGCAGTGATGGTCGCAGGTTGGAGCTGAAGAACAACTATCATGTCCACATAGCCTATACTTCAGATTTGTTCCAAATGGCCAATATTTCTGATCAGAAATCATAGCCCTCATTGTAGCCCTCCTTCTAAGCAAAATTCAGAATTCTATCTTAAAGCAGGTTTTATTTCTAGAGGTGTTTCCATCCCACTAGCTGGCTAGCCAGAAAAGTACCTTATAAAAACATGTCATTTCTAACACTGGAGGAGAACTGGTATGTTCCATTATGTCACGCTCATCCAACATGTGTTTCGAGGCTACATTAATAAAAGAGTGAGCTCCCTTATGTATGCTTATATTTGATCTACTACTGATGAACTATTAAACAGCCAGAATAAAGTAGATAATCCTTGTAATGATAACAGTCTTTGCAGAATAAAAAATATACACAGTAAAAATACACTGCTTCAAATTACTAAACCTGAATATCTATTTTCCATAACTTGTTATTTAATTTACTGTGCACAAGGAAAATATTCTGTTAAGAATTATGCTCATGTATCATCAGAAGGAATAACTAATACATGTAATTCACACACTAACAATATATCTAAACTTGTAATTTGTAAACCTAGAAAACCTCAGCATGCATTTTACCAGCCCCAGATATGTATATACATGATCCAAAGAGATTTTTTAAACTGAATTAATGACACACTTTAATGGTAATTACACATAGAATGAAATATAAGCCATATATTCATAGGCAAGATATTACATTAAAGTTCTAATTCAAAGAAAGTCCTAAAAAAAATCTAAATTAAATCTGACATGTAATTCTTTCCTTATATAGATTTTTCCACATTAATTTTGAATTTTCATGTCTCTGATTTTAGAAGAAGCTTAATGAGGCATATTACTGAAATGTAGCTTTTGATGTTGCATTTCCTTCAAAATGTGATTCATCAAAGAGTGCACAAATATATTTATTTTTCCTATAGCATTTTAAGAACAAGCTATTGAACTGTTTCTTACTAAAACAGTGAGAATAAAATAGACACAGAATAATAATTATCATCATTATAATCATCATCATAATCATCATCATCACTCTCATCATAGAATAATTTAGAAATAAAATAGAAAAATTTTGGTTGGATTGTTTTAATATTGGTGTTTTACATAAAGGACATTTTAGATAAAATAGGTTTCATATCCAGGTACAAACTTCCATTGGATGTAAATATACTGAGTGATATCATTATTTTGATTTCCATCTTGAACCTAGTATGAGACAAACAATTTTGGAAACTGCAGCCAGTTCACAAAAAAACAATTAATAAACCTTCACTTAAGATCATCAAAATTAGTCTTAGTTAAAATTTCCCATTAAAGTCCCTGTCTGGCACAAATCTAAATATTTTAATTACTTGCTCTGTTAATAGCAGCTTACAGGCTCAGAGCAGTGGGCTATACACTCTAGTACATAATGCCAGTACTTCCTAAATTAGAAAGCAATCCTCTGATCTGCATGAAATTAAATTTATATTTAATGAAATTTTAACCAAAATCTTTCATCTCATACAATGAAGGCTTTAACTTCCTTTTCTCTAACTTTTCCAGCATACTCGCATTTATCTTTGTCTCATAGAAAGAACACGGTTGCTAAATTGTGCATTATCTGACTGTGTCACCACAAATGTTGGATATCTCCTTTCTGCCTTATCAAAGCCAAAATTACAGTTCTTTCCTCAGCAATCTTCATAATTTGCACCTTGCTACTTGTGTTTTCTGCATCTTCTAATTCCAAAACTTGACCTGCCCCCAGCTTCATCTTCTCTCGTTTATTTTTTCCTTTGTATAACTTCCTGGTACGCTGAGCCAGCTGCATGAAATTGGTTCATTTCTGTTCCTCTAAATTTCTCTCCAACACAACTAATAGAAATACCATTGAAATATAGGTGACATTTCATTCTGCTCCTCTCCTTTTATTTCTACACGACAAACATTAGGATTTATTGGATGTTGCCAAACATATTTCAGGTGCTACTGTAAAACAAGATGATTCACTGATTTCAGCAAGCGCTTACAGCAAAATGACTTTCCATAACATTTTCTCCATCAGGGTGAACACATGCTTGGAAAAGCATTGAAAAACCATTCAAAATATTGTATATTGCATTGGCACATGCATACACAGACATTGCATACATAGAAGAGCACAGACGATCGGCTGTCCTCATGTGACAGAGGGCTGAAGAATGCTGCTGTATGACATTATTGAATAACAGTTTCTGATTCAGGAATCAGCAGGCTGTTTAGAGCATTTTCAGGAGAGGCATTCCTGGCCCGACAGGATTACTGGTGATGAAACGTCATTGTGATGCAGATAGAATTGATTTGCCTAATAATAACTGAGCTAGCTGACATTTCTTTGTAGAGATCAGCTTTAATGTATGAAAATACATGGGAGTACGAGGGGGAATAATTTTAAGCTGAAAGAAGGGAGATTTAGATGAGATATTGGGAAGAAATTTGATACTGTGAGGGTGGGGAGGCCCTGGCCCAGGCTGCCCAGAGCAGTGGTTTGTGCCCCATCCCTGGAGATGTTCAAGGCCAAGTTGGATGGGGTTGGAGCCCCTGATCCAGTGGGAGGTGTCCCTGCCCATGGCAGGGGATGGAACTGGATGGCTTTAAGGTCCCTTCCAACCCAAATCATTCTACGACTGTAGAAACAAAATACGAAACACAGAGTTTAATGTCATGTTTTAAAATCTAGCCTCTTATTTCTTCAACAATGTCTGATAAACACCTTGTGTGCCTGCTAGATTCACTTTAATTAGCTAATAAATGACCAGCATTATTGCAGTTGTTATCCAACGTTATGCAAGGTAAAACAGGACACACGGGTATGACAGAGACGGTGAGGAAGATGGGAATGTAAGCTGAAGGCCTTACTTCAAAACCACAGGAAAAGCTTTTGTGTGCTCAGGTATAATGACATACAATCATTTAACTGTATGGCTAAATCGTTACTAGTATTTGCTAAACTATTACCCTTTTCTCATAGTGTCCCACCTCCAGTCCTCTATGAGAGCTGCAAACCAGAATTTGTCAGGTCATTCAGGTGGATGAATTTGTCAATCCACTTTTCCTGCAATAGCCAGAAGCTGAATTTCTGGATTTGCTAAAGCTAGTGAGACCCTTTTTTGCTGTGAGGGACCGGAGACTTATATAAGCCAGCCTGCAGCCACCCCCAGAGCTGTGCAGGATGAGCACCGGGGCAGCTGAGCAGGGAGCTGGAAGCCACTGCTGCTCCATGCCTAAACTTGGTCCTATTTCCTGATATATAATCACGTTCAGTACTATGGAAATGTATAAAACACACAGGGAGTCTTATTTTATGCTGCAAAGACTGTAATAAATGACAGACTATTTTCAGGACTTTCAGAGGAAGCTGATAGGACTTGGGGTGAAAACACCTTCACTCGTAAACCTGGTTTATATGCGCAGGGTATAAACTATGTTAAAAGCTCTTTGTTTCATAATTCAAATGCACAGTCACTGAGCTCCTAGTAGGTAGTTTATTGGTCATTAAAAATAGCTATTGACATGGCTGTAATAGGTGTTATTAAAGTAATAAATATTCCACTTGCAATGCTTATGTCTCAATGAAGTTTAAGACTGTTTCAAAGATCAGACCTCTCCCTCTTCAGTCCACTGTTACAGTGTGAAGGGATTTTGATAGGAAGCTTGTTTCTTCTCTGAGTAGAAACTTCATTTTTGTTGGAGTTTGAGGAAGGAAAACAGATGATGGATGCCGACTGCCAAACTGTAACTGAAAGTAAAGAGCTTTCACTTTTTCCCCTTGGGAAGTTTTGCTGTTGTCCAATTCTGAGACTCTGGAAGCAAAATCAAAAAAGAAGAGTTCACTTACTATTCAGTTGTACATTGAGTGAAATTTTGCCTTCCCAAACCTATAGTTGACCACTGGGCAACTATGAGCATAGCTCTATGTTTCCAATTACTAACACAAGCCCTTGCTATCCTTTCACATTTATGTACGTACGTGTATATAGTAATGGAGCAATTGAAGTGTCCAGGATGTGTGAGACTTGGATTCAGCTCCTTATCAAGGGGACTGGAAGTCATGTGTTTTGCAACTCATACATACAGTCTTATGAGAAGCGGCTGAGAGAGCTGGGGTTGTTTATCCTGGAGAAGGGGAGACTGAGAGGAGACCTTATTGCTCTCTACAACTACCTGAAAGGAGGTTGTGGAGAGGAGGGAGCTGGGCTCTTCTCCCAAGTGACAGGGGACAGGACGAGAGGGAATGGCCTCAAGCTGCTCCAGGAGAGGTTCAGGCTGGACATCAGGAAAAAATATTTCACAGAAAGGGTCATTGGGCACTGGAACAGGCTGCCCAGGGAGGGGGTTGATTCACCTTCCCTGGAGGGGTTTAAGGGACGGGTGGATGAGGTGCTGAGGAACATGGTTTAGTGATTGATGGGAATGGTTGGACTCGATGATTCACTGGGTCTTTTCCAACCTCGTGATTCTATGATTCTATGCTTCTATAAGCCTTTGAAAAGGAACCTAAATGCATGATGAGAAGGTGAGCATTAATCCTCTGCTAATGGTGCAAAAGGGATGCCAGTGTAAATGTGTAAGAGAAGAAGCCATAGCCCCTCTTCATATCTTTAAAGTGACAGTTGTCACCACTTTCAGTGAAGAGCTCTGTCTTACAGGAGTATGGCATGGGATTGCCAAAATTTCCTATTTGCATCAGTCCCTTATTGAAAGTTACGTTGGAATGATTATTTTTCCAGTTCAGTTTTGCTTACAGCACTAACTCTAAGTCTTCTGGGTAGTCATAGCCTGTCCAGAGGTCTCAAGTCTGTAGTGTAATGCTCTTGCTATGCAAAAGCACAAGGGCATCTAGCCAGGGGATTGCCAGCATGTGAAGATTGAACCAATTTTCAAAACATCCAGGTCTTACAGGGCTAAATTCATTATTTCAATCATTTATATTCATATTCAATCATTTCTGGATCCGATTTTAATATGTACACAATAGCAGAAGTAGTATAATTTATGGAACATACCACTAAAGATGCAGAAAATGATGTGACAAACATCCGAAGCCCGATTATTTAATCAGATACAGTGCATTTAAGCAACCAAATACAAGTCGCTCAGCTTTTGTGTGTATTTCAGCTACATTAGAAGACTGTGGAGTTCATAGTTTCTAATTTTTAAAGCAGATTACAGCTGACACATCGTTAAGACCTTACAATTATATCTGAACAATAAATTGTATTATTAATAGGATGGTTATGGCCTGTGAGAATTAGATATTGCTGTTTGTGATTTGCACTTAGAGAGGGATTTTAATCAAGTTTACCATTCTCAAAAATTCTGTTTTGCATTTAAATAAGCATCCTTAAAAATTGATCTGTTTTGCTCAATTATACAATGCCTCACTCTGAAGCCTGGGAGTAATTTATTATACCAACTCTGTGAGCAAGGAAGATGTATTGCATTGTACTTAATCTTATCAAATTTCTGCTGATTTTTGATGACAGCGTCTGTTTATCATAATTATTATGAGTTGTCTGGGTTAATAAAACTTGAGAAACTATGTGGGAATTAAACCAGTATGGAATGTTAAGCTCACTATTTATTTAAGGCTATCTGATATGAGCTGTCCTTCATGGGTCTATGAAACCATTTATTTCAGTATCGCCTCTTGTACCACCACTGTTAAGTAGTTCAAAATGAGAAAAACTCTGAGTTTTAGGAATGCATAATTTGTATTTTGAACTCTTGCAGATAAAAATTTTAGAAACTATATTACAATGTTGCAAAGTGGGTATGATTTTTCTATCATATTTGATTGATATTTCTGATTTCAGTAAAAATGACCTTGTCTTCATTGCATTACACTGTAACTTTAATAAAATAGCCTTGGTGCTCACCTGTGCATAACTTATTTATAGTGCAAAGGGATTGCTTTGTTCATTTAGAGTTGTAATTAGCTCCTACATTGCAAGAAGTATTTATAACCATTTTCCATGCCAGTTCCATACGATACCATCAGAGGTGCTTGTAGGAAAGTAGGAAAGTATATTCAGTAGGAAAGTATATTCAGTAGGAAAGTATATTCAGTAGGAAACTATCTCTAAAACTAGCATGAAAAAAAAAAAACATTCAAAGAAGTAAATCTTGATGTAATATACCTTCCAGAAGATATAAAATACAAATGACCTTTTATTTTGAAAGGATTTGAAACACTTACTTTTTAAGACTACATCAAGACTCTTTCATGTCTGGATATAAAAGCCAATGTTTACGACATTCTTTGACACAGAACTATATTGATTTTCCTTAGAATTAAATCTGTTGGCAGTAAGCAAGTTTTCAATCCAAATCCAGGTCAATAATACCCCAAAACAACAAGAATGCCTACAAAACTATTGCACAGCAATGAAACACTCCACATGTTCCAGCAGAAATAATAGAATCATAGGATCGTGGAATCATTTGTGTTGGAAGGAACCTCAAAGTCCATCCAGTTCCAGCTCCTCTGCCATGGTCAGGAACCTGCTGCACTGGATCGGGTTGCCCAAACACCAATCCAGCCTGGCCTTGAACACCTCCAGGGATGAGGCAGCCATGAAATTCTCAGTTAAAAATGGGAGCAAACAGATTCAAAGAAGCTTGAATAAACTATTGCATCATCAGTGTACACTTTCTCTTTGAATACTGACAGCATTCTTGACCAGGGTAAAGTCCTGCTTCTATTATTAGCAATGTTAAAATATTTGGGATCCCCTCTTTTTGGCTCTAGCTCTGATTATTTGGTGACTATTCTCACATCATTCTTCAGCTCTACATTTATCAACAATAGCACTGGTCAACTTCAGAGATAGGGTATGAACATTTATTTCCAGGCAGATGAGCTTTCTGATGACAGGCACAGTGGAAATGCAATACAGTGTTTCTGCTACAGGAACAACTTTGGAATTAAAGTGAAGAGACAAAACCACTGTTATGTAAGTTCATACTAAAGTCAATAAACTATCTAATGACAAGAGTTAGTGTTGTTCTATTTCACAGTTCAGTGTAATGTAAGGTTTTGTTGCTTAAAGGAGAACTTTATTGATGTTTACAGATAGACTTTATGGCTTATTTATCACCATGAGAGCATAGATGCATCTGTCTCAGTTTGTGCCCAGGAATGCCTGGGCCATACACAGTCTATTTTCATACCAAGAAGAATTAAAAAAAAAAAATAGTATAAAATTCCTGTATCAAAGCAACTTTAACTTGTTAAGATAATTGTCTTGCAATGATTGATCTATGCATGTCAACATAATAAGGTTTTTATGGTCCTGAGGAGGATTTAATCTAATTTTTGAAGAGATTCTGATCTCACTGTTGCTGCTTTATCACTTTTAATCTCAACACTTTTATTTGAATTTGCTCTGCAAAATTCAATATACATTTAGTTGACGGCTGAAGACATAGAATAGTTTTTCTGCACTAAGTTTTCCTGTGTTGCAACTGTGTTTTAAATCTTGTTATCATTATTCTGAACAAATCCAATTATGGAGTTATTTTGCTACTTTAGACAGAGAATACATGGTATAATTTCTCCAACACAATAAAAGTACCTCTCAAAGCAAAAGTAGTAACCTGATTTTGAACAGAAGGTAGTTGCTATTAGTGTCTTTAATTATTTGGTAGAGGATCATTTGTGATTTAAATAAATTATATCTAAGGCTTTGTGTTATTCTTCAGCAGCATCTACTTATAGTTTTATTGGTTTGGTTTTCTAACTATATGAAGGTAAAAATTAAGTCAGTATTTTAAAAAAATTGTTTAGGATTGTCTTCTGCAAGTCTCAGTTTGATTAATAAGGCCTTTTTTTCTTAGTTCCTTAAGGCAAGATGTTCAATTACCACAAATCTAGATAACTCATAAACTTTTAATTGTTTACAGTGATCACAGGCACCAAAATACGGTGTGGAGAAAAAATTGCAGCCCGTAGAACTGAAATGAGAACAAAACCACCTCATCAATTGAATGCAATTGGGGGGAGGCTGCCAGAGATGTTCCATGTTCCCTGCACAGTGAGTCTCAGTCCACTCGCCGGTATTGGTGCCAGAAGGACATTAAATAATTAAATGCAATCAGTGTGCAATTTGTCCATTTCCCCACCCTTCCAAACACAGCCCCATGGGCTGATGTGCTGCTCCCCAGGGTGCAATCCCTCTGCAGGAGCTGCTTCTGCGCTGCTCTGTCCGCCTGGAGCTGCACAGCTCCCCGCATCCAACCCAGGCTGGCGAAGTCCCCAGGACTCTGCCTTACAGCAAGTTGTATCTTCTCCACCATAAACAGCGAAAAGTACTTAGTCTACTCTTCTTCTGGGATTTTGTTATTTGTTGTGTTTTCTTTTTGGCTCTATTATCTCTGATTATTTTTAGTTCTTAATCTTATTACTTCACACTTCTGTACAACTGAGCTGAATAAGCTACTTACCCAGCCTCTAAGCTAAATCTATCCAGATAATTTTGAATGTATTTGCTCTGTTCTTCAGTATTTACTTTATCCTTCTTTCCCATTTCTATGTCATTGGCAAATTTAGGTCAATAAATTATAAAGTAAACAAAAATGGCCCTAATGCTGTGATTTCTGACATTCCTTTTAACTCCTTCCTTAACTATTTTTTTATTTCTAATATTTGCTCCTTCAACCAAAAGTAATTGCTTGGGAATTCATGCATCCTTCTGCTTTATTTGTAGAGCATACAATTCTAAAATCTACTGTAAAATAAGCACCATATTTCTCTCTTTTTCATCACCTGACTGTGTATTGTCCGGTTCTTTGGAAGAAAGACAGAAGCCTATGGGCACAGAGCGAAACATCCTAAACCAGACTCTAACTTGGGTCTCTCTGGTCTGGCCAAATCAGTTAACCTCCTTTGACACTCTCCCAGGAGAGGAATTAACCATTTGGAGGATTATTTTTCACTAAGGGCTTGCACAGCTCTGCAGGCATGGCTAGCACATCATGCAGAAGCACAGCTGCTGCAGTCTTCAAGTTTCAAATGCATTTGTTAACATTTTCTTGGCCCCTGATTGCTCAATGCACTCTTATTTTCATTTTTGGGTCATCAATATCCCATGGCTTGCTCTTTCTCAAATAATACATCTTTCCCTAGGTGATACGTAGTGAGCTGGTGTAAAGATGCTGCCATTTGAGTGGGTGTGACTCATTTCAGAATACTCTTTGTGAAATTCTCTGGTATTTTCAAATACCCAAAGTATGTGATGTAAATATATTTCCAGTGCAGCCCTTAAAATACAAAATAATTGTTCAAAACTAACTTAATTCTGCATTCTATAATAATATTGAAGTTAGTTAGCACTGAATACAGTAAGTTTTTCTGTGTGAGCAAACAGCCACAAAAGGATCAGGTATGCAGTTTCCAAGCAGAATTCCAAAGTCTTACATTCAGTGCACTCTGCTGAGTAGAAGGAGAGTAGCAATCACCAGTTAGCATCATTTTTTTCTTTTGGTTAGACCCCTTGTAAGAGATCCTTGTAATGTTAGCAATCTGACCTCCGCAGACTGTACAGGCTGATTTTAAGGATTAATCATGTATTGGGCCACAGAGTCTTTTGGTACAGAAACTTCCAGTTAGTCAATCATTACAAGCTTATTTATGAGCTTTCCTGTGTACCTGCATGACGGATAAGTGAGGCAGAGGAAGTGATCTACTGAAGATTATTCTTCCTACCAAAGTTTGTTCTTAAGTGGAGACTAGTGGCCCCTAAATTGTTATTAGAATCATAGAATCATACAACAGTTTGGGTTGGAAGGGACCTTAAAGATCATCCAGCTCCAACCCCCCTGCCATGGGCAGGGACACCTCCCACTGGATCAGGCTGCCCAAAGCCCATCCAGCCTGGCCTTGAACACCTCCAGGGATGGGGCAGCCACAGCTTCCCTGGGAAACATGTTCCAGTGTCTCACTACTCTCATGGTGAAGAAATTCTTCCTAATGACTAGCCTAATTCTGCCCCTCTCCAGTTTATACCCATTCTCCCATGTCCTATCACCACAAGTCTTTATGAACAGTCCCTCTCCAGCTTTTCTTGTAGCCCTATCAGGTACTGTAAGGTCACTATAAGATCTCCTCTGAACCTTCTCTTCTCCAGGCTGAAAAAGCTCAACTCTCTCAGCCTGTCCTCACATGGAAGGTGCTCCAGCCCTCTGATCATTTTTGTAGCCCTCCTCTGGACCAGTTACAACAGCAACATCTCCTTCTTACATTGAGGATTCCAGAACTGTTATTTCTGGAGGAGAACACTGTGACACTTCTTTGGCACCCAGACAGACCAGGCAGTGACCCTGCTGCACTCTGACAGTGCTGCAAAATGCCCACAGCCACCTCAGAAAGTGTGGCCAGCACTGCCTGGCACACCAGGAAAGCATGAAATGGCTGGTTGTTGCTCTAATTGAGAGATGTCAAGACATCACTCTCTCCTGTACCGAGTAATACCCCAAATTCCCATGCTGGAACAATTGAGAGGCTGGTCCCTTTGACTTTTATCACACAAGTCCTCAGTAGATCCATTACTTTCAGTTTGCAGAGAACTGCAGATATCCGACTTTCTCCACTACAACTAAATAACGGATTTCTTAAAAGCTATACCATATAAGCCCATGCTGCATGCCCTTAAAGGGGGTAGAGGATTAAAAGACAAAAAAGCCGTGGCTACAAACATGAGCAGTTCTGACTGTTCAGTGAGAAAGTACATGCAGCTACAGTTAGAAAATTCACTGTACCAAGCTGGCAGTGTTCCCCATTTACTGTATTTATGTGCGTCTAATTCCTAGGTTATCAGCAAAATGTGATTCAATAGCAGCACAAGCTACACATTCATGTAGGTATTAGCAAACCTGCCTCCTTGTTCCATTTTTTTTTAAATGATAGTAATACCTCTTTTCTGCTTTTTGTGTGGAGGTCATCTAGGTCCTCCCTTTGGAGTACTGGTACTTCAAGATGGTGAGAACTTTCAGAAGTGTGAGTGGCTCATGTAAAAATACAATTATCCCTTCATTACTGAATGCTTTAGTTTAAAATGCTCTCAGTAGAAAGCCTGCTCAATAATAAATAAAAAAAAATCTTAAGGATCACTTGCTTATGTGCAGGGGTTTTGTTTTGTTGAATGTATTGGAAGATACAGTAGAAAACAGGAACACTGATGTTAAAGAGTTAAGTAGAATAGAGCTGACTTTGTGCAGCAGCTCTGGAGATGCTAAAACTTTTTGTTGCTGGTTTACATAACCAGGGAAGGAATTCCCTACGTCTACTGCAAGACTCTACATTTCTTCATGTAGAGCAGCTGAGAGGATTGCAGTCCTTTCTTGCCGTGCTGCCACCCACATTCCTTTCCTTAACAAATCACTTCTCATAACATCTTGTTCAAGGGCTGCGTTTCTCTCCTGAAGCAGCTATATACATTTGAAGAGGCAAAGCTAATCTTGGACATGGAGAGTTTTTTTCACACAAATGCCTAGGGGCTGGGTGGGTACAGTTTATCTTAAAGAAAATGAAGGTATTACAATACTTAAGGAAGTAAATGGTCGATTTCTGATATGTAAAAGGAGCCAAAGAGTTTGCCAACAACAAACTCGCAGAAATGCTGTTGGCCAGAAAGTACTCCCTTTTTCTCCTCTCCAGCCCCAGTCCTCAGAGTAGCTGTCATGATAAGCTTGGGGTTCATCCTTGCAGACCTTTGGTGCCCTCCAACTCCGTTGCCCCACGCTGCTCGTGGGACCTTCCCATCTGTAGCTGAAAAATGCTTCATGTCTCCTGTCCTGGCTGCAGGCATTGATCTCGCTGGCAGCAGATGAATGGATCAGTCTTGGTAAATTTGCTCCTGGGTGTATCACTGGGCACAGGACATTCATCTGAAACTAATACATTCGATAGAAGAAAAAAAGACATTATTGGCGAGTTGTAGTTACACTACAGCATTTGTAGTGATTTCATATTCATAAAAGTGGGTTTGCCTTGATGGGTGTCTACAGCTTAATTACTCTCCTGCTAAAGTTACTGTGATTTTTTCTTCATTAAAACAAGTTAGTGTTTGAAGCTCAATGAAAACCAGAGATAAAGAACTTTTTCCTGGAGAAATATTTTAGAAAGTTGTCATATTTTTTTAAAAAAGACAATTTTAACATTAGAATATATTTTAATGATATTTTAATGAAATATTTTTACAGTTGTTTTCCAAAATATTATTTTTATTTTAATAGTACCAGTAACTTTCAAAAATCAAAATGAAAAGCAGCTATATTTTGAGTTTTAAATGAAAGCAGCTTCTGGATTATGAAATGCTAGCAGAAACCTTTCCACAAGGAAGTCAGTAGCTCTATAGGATAATGTAGTCATCAAATGGGACTTCCATAGGGATCAAGAAACCTCCTCTCACTGAGTAACAACCTACTTGCAGCTACTAGTCTTGGTTCCAGTTTGGTTTTTTTATGCTGGCTTTCATTTTTTTAAAGCCTTTTGAGACTAGCACAGTTACAGCTGAAAGTCAGACATTTTTTAATATTTAAAAGCAGATTTAATGTAATGGAAACATGTAGTAGAACACAGAAGAAGTATAGATGTAAAAATTAAAAAAAAAATCTATTTTTTTGAAAGCTTACTAGGTACTCTCCTCCATTCTTTGATACGATGCAACTAGAACTAGTTCTTGTATTTGGGAGTTCAGCTTTCCTATCAGCAGTTGCACCACATGGTGTCCAGACTAAACTTGGGTGCACCCAAAGGCAGAACATCAGGAGGTCTGTGCCAAGGCGATGCTCAGCAAGAGAGGATGTGAAGTGACACCAGCTCCTGCAATTATCTGAGCCACAAGCCCCAAGTTTAGCATCCCCACTCTCAGATGACATGAAGGAAAGGAGCCACCATGGAGTTATGCGACTCCTCCGGCTACAGTCCCAAAGACAACACCAAGCCAAAGTTCTCCTGACTTTCAGGCTCCACAGGCTAAAACACAAGGCATCAGTATGGTGGCAACAGGTTTTTTCTCTCGAGTCTCCATCTGGTCAGGCCTCTGTGTGATCTCGCACAACCAGACAACTCAGCCTTTTCCACAGAGAGCCCTGCCTATGGCCAAAGCAATGCATCTCCTGACAGTCCAGAAGTAATTTATTACCCATTTCAACTGTTTATATTTAATATACCATAAATCTCTATAAAGAACTAGTATGCTGGCCAAACGCAAAATGGATTTCAAAAAGAGAATTCCCGGACTGTCATTAATTGGATGATAAACAGCTTCCAATATTAGAGGGCACATAGTCGCTATGAACTTGCTACACCTCTGAAACAGCCCCAAAGGTGAGAGGCAGGCATTCTGCACTTCTGAAAGCAGGAATATTTTGTCACACTGTCATCAGATACTATTTCTGATGTATAGTTAAATAACCTTCACTTTCAACCCTCCAGTGTAAAAGATGAAAATCTTTTAAAAGCCAGAGTCCCAAAGAAATGTAAACACAGTGTATTCACTACTGACATTTCCAAAGCTATTGCCCCACTGGTGGAGACAGCTATTCTCTATTATCAGGTTTCCCGTCAGTCATGTTGATTAAACTTGATAAATACTGCAAGCCACTTGGGGTAGGCCAAAGGACACAAAAGAAAAATGTGACTTCTTTGAAAAGGACCATATTTCCTAGGGAACAAAAAGCAGACCATATTTGCCTGCATTTCTCAATTTCAAGAAAAGCAAATTTCAGTATTTAATTTTTCTTTTTTCCCCAGAAGGAGCATGTACTTTTATACTGTAATTAATGCATCGTATGGACAAAGCAGTGGGATATTGAATAGTCAGCGCAGTTTCTCTGCTTTCATGCACTATCAGGTTTAATAAACTTGTGCAATACATGGCAAATCACCAGACCAGTTGTGGAAATTTGGGGTCTGACAATAGCTACATCCTAATGGAACATGAGTCCAAAGGCATTGGAAACACGGGAAGGCATTTTGCAAGACTAAAGTGTCAGTCCAGAAAGAAAACAGCTTTTGAAAGCATGCTATTTATTCTCAATAAATATTTCATATGCAAAATACAGATCACTGATGTAATTCATAGGGTCAAATCAGTTACAAAGGTTCTTCTGATTGTTATTACACAGACATTATTTTTAATCCTTTAAAAGTCTTCAGCAGAAGTGGCTATTAATTTCAGAATTAATATTAGAAAAGTATTGATTTCTGTTTGTCATCAAGGCAGGAAAAGGAAAAACCACTCCCACAAAATTAACTATGGCTAAGAAAACCTGACTTACTGCTTTTTTTTTTTTCACTACAAACAAGCAAGGGAAAAAACTGTTGTGGTAAAACAGTGAAAAAAAACTGTCAGAAAAGTAAAGCCTGAATCCAGGAATACTTCATCAATTCTGACCATCCATTAGACATCAGCGAAGATACTGAATCCAAGGTATTGGAGCACCCAAATGTTCAGCAGCAAGAACTTAAAATCACAAAGAATTTTCCATAAAAACTGCTATCCTTATCCTGACAGATTTCCTAGAATAAAATTTTATAGCCTGACTGAATATTGTAATTAGATTAGTAGAAAGGACAAGATGGCAGTCAAGTGGAATTTCTTTAAAAGATAAAAACAAATGCTTGAGAGAAACCTGAAAGTTACGCTGTGAAAGTTGAAATCAAACTCTGGGTAATTAAATCCAATTTTTTATTTAAGAAAAGATCTTAACTTTATAATACATGATCACTTAAATTCACTATATGGCTATAAAAGTGTTTGGTGACCCACACATTCTTGGCTAAAACCACGAATTCTGCTGCCAGTAGAACATATTGATTTCAGCTTGTTAGGTGTTTTTAAGATGGCCTGCAGAGCCTTAAAAACCAAAAATTATGTGGGTTTTGAAATTCTGAACTAAGCCATTTGCATTAGTATTTCAAGAACATCATGCACACATTTACCTTTTTGAGCTTATTGTTTGGCTATAGATTTCCTACGGCAGCCGGAGTAGTGGAAAATTTAATGCAATAAAACTACATTAGATTTCTGACAAACCGTAAAAGAAAGAAATCTCATCCCACTCCTGTACTTCTGTGACATTAGGCTGAGGGGGTTTTATAAAGAGATTTTTTTTTTAAAGTGCACAGGGTGCCAAAATGAGTGTGTTTATTTAAGGGCCTCTCAATCTACCACTGCAAAAATCTAGCTAACTGAGAAAACTAGCGTACCTTTACAACATTTCTAATGCAGCTACCTCGGATCTACTTATTTGTTTGGCTGCTTATCCATCATAAAACCACACTGCACAGAATGAGATTACAAACCCTGATGAGAATTCTACGTATGTTGCTAACTATGCCATTATAATTAATTCAGTCAGAAAAGTATTATGTGTTAAAGCAAAAGATGTTTATAAATCCTGGTACTTTCCTCAGGCTTTAAAAAGTTCTCCATAAAGAAACACACTACGATGCAGCAGCGTGGAAAAGGTGAAGATCTTGTGGCTGGAGCACGTCTTGTACGAGGCCAGGCTGAGAGAGATGGGGTTGTTCAGCCTGGAGAGGAGAAGGCTGCGGGGAAATCCTAGAGCAGCTTCCAGTACAGAGAGGGGTCCAGGAAAGCTGGGGAGGGGCTTTTGGTCAGGGGGTGAAGGGATGGGAAGAGAGGGAACATTTTTAAGCTGAAAGAGGGGAGATTTAGGTGAAATGTTAGGAAGAAATATTTTCCTGTGAGGGTGGGGAGGCCCTGGCCCAGGCTGCCCAGAGCAGGGGTGGCTGCCCCATCCCTGGAGGGGTTCAAGGCCAGGTTGGATGGGGCTTGGAGCCCCTGATCCAGTGGGAGGTGTCCCTGCCCGTGACAGGAGGTGGAACTGGATGATCTTTGAGGTCCCTTCCAACCCAAACTATTCTATGACTCTATTTTGCATATACTTACTTTTTTAACACGGTGGTTTATAGTTTTCAGGGTTTTCATATCATAATTTAGTTCACAGAGTTGCATTGAGAAATAACGAATGACTATAATAAACTGAAGATGGTGATAGCTCTTTTTGCAGGTTTTAAATGAGGCAAAAGGAAAGACCTTGTTAGTTCATAAATCAATAGAAGCCATGGCAGGGAAAGAATGTATTGCAAGATATTTGAGTCTAGATTACCACATATTTTTTATATAAAATAGTGGGAACTATACTAGCAATGGCAACAAGCTTTTATTTGCTGAGGATTTCCTATATGCAAGTTTGTTTCTAGCAGATAATATTAGCTTACACAGTTCTTGACCCTTTATTGTTTATTTGGAAATCTCACTCTTATATAAAAAGGTAGAGGATTTTTTTTTTCTAAATAAAAATATGAACAAAGAATGTGGAAAATTTCAGTGCTGCAAGCTACTAGTCTACCAAAATAGCTTAAACCATTCATATCATAGAAGCAACATGAAGAGCACCTTGAGTGTTCAGAAGCAATTACGACAGTGATAACTGCAGATGAAATGAAGCAAAATGTGAAAAATTTATCTTCATGTACACTTTTCTACATAACAGAATGGCCTCCATTTATCTTACTTCTTTTTCTGTTAGACTGATTAGTTAACTGGCTTCAGAAGCAAAATATGAATGAGCTGACAAATTGTTCCCTTTGACTTTTGCACAGTCCAAGAGTAAATACCAGATTTAACATTTAATCATTTAAAACAGAAGATCTGGCTACAAGTTTAGATGTGAATATATTAACCTAAAAGTTCTGTCAGTGTATAGATGACAGCTTTGCATTTTCCACATATTTTAAATGAATTATGAGGATAAATAAGTCTCGGTACCTTAATTTTATATTATATATGACTCTACTGAATTGAAATACAGGAAAAAATCAGGAATCTGTTGTTCAGCATGAGAAAACATACAGACATTTAAGGAAAATAAATAAAACCTCTCAGTGCAGGGCATAGTAGGTATAAAAATATAATCCCAAGCCTATGCCCTTTTCACCTTTATCTCCTGTTACCTACAATCGCTCATCTGGATTTTTATAATACTTGGTCTATCATCATCTGCTTTTATTTTTAAGAACAATCTCTTTGAGGACTCCATGTATGCACCTATCAGTCATATCTTTGGAGAAAGGAGTTCAAATAAATCCTGATCATGTCAACAGAGAAATAAACCTCATTACCTCACAGATACCTGACAAGCAGTGACTGCATCACTTAATATACAAGTCATTAAAAAGAAATCAGCGTTTCCCCAGGATAGATTTTAGGGATGTGTGTAGTTCATGACAGCTTTAATTGCAGTCCCTTTTCCGTGTATTTCATTTTAAGACATTTCAGAAAAGCTTATCAGGTGGACTTTTGAGCTCTTAGATATTCAGATTATTTAACAGTCTCAAGAACAAACATAAAGATGTTCAAAATCCTTTCTTATGATGTCTACCTTCTGTGTTTTAGACATAGAATTGTGTGCAATATTATACATTTTTAGTCAGTTTCTGACTACCATTTTCAACCTTCTTATTGTCAGATGAACATGGAAAGTGAACATCTCCTTCCATATGTAGTCTTCAGCAGGTATGAACCCGTAGGTTTGGCATGGTCTCATAATTTCAGTATCTCATTAGCACACATATACTACATTTGTCTGAATCTCATGGTAGATTTTATTAACATATACTGTGTATATCCAGATTCTTGGTGATATCATACTTCATTCACCAGCCCTAGCATTTGAACTATTGAAGAGTTAAACCTTCTAAAACTCTTTTGCTAAGAATCTTTTAAAAAAGGTTTTTGTTGCAACCCTACTCCTTCAATCCCTCATGCATTGTCAAAAACGCTATTAAAAATCAGTTGCTGTTCTAGAAATCTACAGTCTCTCCTGGAATGCTCTGGAGCTATGCCTTGAATTTAACTTACAAAAGATCTGTTCCAGTCTGATTGCTCGAGCTTATGGTTTTCTGTATCATAAACCAAAAATTCTCTTTCTGTTTTATACATTTTAATCTCAACTCCCCATGAGCACTGGAAACTGGGCTGACTGTACAGATATTTTCCAAGCCTGTGTTCCTTTCCTTCCACTGTGTCTTGCTTGTCCAATAGCTTCTTTTTTCCACCTCTTGCTATTTTCATTTACTTCCCCTGAAATTCTTTTTAGTTGCTACAATCTGATATTAAAAAAAAGAAGTCAAACCTGTCTCATGTCCCCTTGTACAATTTGACTTTTAATATATGTGTACAGATTGCTTCCAAAGCCGTTAAGAGGGGAATTCTTCAAGCAGCAGCACGATTCAAAGGCTGCAGCCAGCATGAACCTCCAAAGCTGCAGCTCCTTTCCAGCTGACCTGCCTTGTAGGAGATCTCTAGAAAATGATTCTGTACCCTCCTGATTTTGTGTTCTTAAGGATTTTTCTGTAATTTTTCAGGGATTTGTGTTGTTTTTTCTTTCCTTTTCACTGAGAGTTTGTACATTGTTTGGCACAGAGAGAGCCCGTGATCTCAATTAAGGCCTGGAAGCATTACCAGGCTGAAACACGGGGGGAAATATGCTGTAAATAAAGAAGATACTATTGTTCTGAAAACAAGATGACCTTTTACCACCTTCACAGAACACATCTAATTCAGGAAATGTCTTTTCACAAATGGTATCTAGTTGAAAAAATTTTACGACATTACCTCTAGAAAGAGCTATAAGAAACCTATTCCAAATATACACGTGCACATGTTCAAGATTCCCTTTTCCTCTCTTCTCCATGATTTTTTTTCTGTTTTAACGAGGGCTTCCTTTCCTGCAGGTCAGCTTTGTCCTCTGGAGCCTACAACACAACTTAAGAAAGTTAATTTGGGGGACAGACAGCAAATAGATTCCTGAACTCAGGTTCCTGCTCTGCCAGCCACTTCCACTGGACTCAGGAGGAAAACACGTTCTGCTCATGCCCAGGAGGCTGCTATACTGGAGACTTACTGGAGAAACAACACCCTGCTGGGAGGAGAAGACAAAAATACACAGAGAGAGAATGTGGGTAAAAAGAAACTTCATTTTGTTCTCTTTCTCCTTTCCTATTTCCCAGTACCTCTGAAGAACTTTTGGGTTATGCCAGCAGCAATTTTAGTCAAGCATAACATACTAAACGCTACTTAACATCCATAAGATTTCTAGAGGCTATAAGCCTAAAAAAAACATCCTCTGTTTATTTTTGTGGTCACTAGCCAAGAAAATCAAGGTAGGATGTTTTTCTGCTTCTCAAGTTAAAAAAAAAGAATATAATATACATTAATGTATGATGTACATAATAAACATCCTAAATAGGAATACCTTTCTCAAGACCTGTAACATTGAAATGAAACCACTTTCATTTCAAGGAATAAGCCATACCAAGACCTGTACTTGTACTGGACTTTAATCATAGCACTATCTGCAAAACAGGCACTGGCAGAGGCTGCCCAGGGAGGGGGTTGAGTCACCTTCCCTGGAGGCATTTAAGGGACAGGTCAATGAGGTGCTGAGGGACGTGGTTTAGTGTTTGATAGGAATGGTTGGACTCGATGTTCCAGTGGGTCTCTTCCAATCTGGTGATTCTATGGTTCTATAATTCTATGAAAAACAGTCCTTTGGAAGGCAGCACAGCTAACTAGTATTTGAAGAAGTACTTTCTTCACTCTGCTGAGAGGCTTACATAGCGATTACCAACCTGATACATCAACAGCAGAGCTGACAACAGTCAGAAGGCTCTCAGGTGTGCTAAGTCTTTGTCAACAAGTGGATTGAAGTCTTTCCCAAACATTCGATTCTTCTCAGTAGCAGCTAAATATCCTGTTGACATACCACTGAGGCTAATAATTAGTACTTTTTATAAGTACTTTCACTGCTAAACTTCTACCTCAATTTTTTCCCTGTTCTGGCAGTAAAATAGAACACAGATGGAACAAAGGGTGATATAAACTAATTTTAGATTTAAGTGGGCATTTTCCAACACCCTTCAGAATAGCTGGGATTTAATAGCCAAGCAAATATGGAATACATTTTCAAAATTTAATTAGAGCCTATTCTTCTAATGAATAAATTTGAAAACACTGGGAAAGATAGAGTTATGCCTTGCTTTCTTAGATGAGAAGATGTTCAGTGTTAATGTTTTACTAAAATCATTATTTCGCTTTTAATTTCTTCCAACTCATCTGGTAGAAAAGTAGCTCAAAGTCTACAAGATGTCTCTTGGCTTTAAATAAATGTAAAAGTTCAACATTAATAAGGAAATATGGTAGTTTACTTGAGAGGAGCTTTTAAGACCGCCAGCTGATTATTTCAGAAATTTTCTTATCTACATAGTTCCCTGTAAGAACTCAGTTTCCAAAATGCTAATGAATACAAGATGATCAAATATTTTTACATGCATAAAATCATAGTGGACTTCTGCAAGTAGGATTTCATTCATGTAATATGATGACTTATTGTCTCCCATGTTAAATATATGCCCTAAAATAGGGGCTGTGTTTATAAAAAGGAATATTTGGACTCCATACATAGGAATATTTTTTAGCTAGGTCCTTATTTTTGCCTATATACAAAAGTAACACCAAATTTGGGGCTTAAATAATTTAATGCACTCTTTTAGAGCAATATAAACTTTAGTAACAGTTATTTCCAAACATATGCAATCCATTCCTCTAGGAATGACATAATGCCATCATAGAAATCTTAACACCGGGGAAAACAAATGGCTATAGAAAAAGAGCTAACCACCATCAAGTATTTCGGAGCAGACTGCCTGTTAATGATTCTAAAGAGTAAGCACATCTGTTGCAAATTAAAGGAAAATTTTTCATCTACAATCCCTGCAATTCAAACAAACGGCACTTTTGATCATCACTCTAGTTTGCTTAATGTGTCATATTAATAAGCATACGCTACACTGTTAACCTGGTGCAAAACAAGGGCTCTGAGCAGTTAAGGCCATACAAATAATCAATCCACCATAATACTCCATGACATTCTTCAAGCCCAACAGAGATATCTCGCATCAAGACTAAGAACATTTAGTTTTACTTCTCTTAATAAGTGGAATTAAAATACCAATCCCAAATCAGTTAACTCTGGTGATGATAACAAAATTTCAAAACAAGATTATTTCAACAAGTAAAAAAGCAAGTAGTTGTTTAACTTTTCTGTGTGCTGAAGTCAAATTACATTTCGCAGTTTCTAATAAAATGAGCACTTGGTCATAAGCATCTACTTTTTATTTATTACTGTCTGGCAGCCTTAGGGCCATTAATTTATTGCTAGTGTGCAGTTTCATTGGTCTATGCAGTACACAACATCATTGTATTTTAAGGATGATATGGTCTGAATCTAAAGTCTTATTCCTTCAAGAGTATGCGATTACGCAGTATGATTACATTAGTTTGCAATTTATTAGAGGACTTATAAAGCCAACAAGCACTGAAAAGATATTACACCATTGTTCATTCTTAGTGAGCTGTGCATTTTGCATTTTCTCCCAGTGCAGATCTACATGTACAAACCAAACATTATTTTTTTGTCTAGACTACAAAGTATTTTTATTAAGAGAGGAATATATTTTTAATGCTACAACACCATTAAAAATATTTATTTGTATGAGATATAATCGATGCTGAACCCAGACTCCCAGGACACTTATTCCACTGCTTTTTTAAAACCACTGTGTGAACATACTCAGATGAACAGAACTTTCTTATCACTGTTGGCAGAATATCATTCACAGACCAAGATGAGAAAAAAGGAGCTATATTCTAAGTGTTTCAGACTGTGGTTTGTAGTAACTAACTCACCTTATTCTATTTATTCTATTGCCAAGTTAAATAATGAGTAGACTGGTCTGTGCTATTCTGATCTGTCAACTCAGTTTGTTAAAAAGTGGACATAATAACGAATTAAGTGTTAATTTGGATTCCTTTGCAATTTCTGTTTTGTTCTAATTCATCTACATAAACATAAAGTAGAATTCAGATCTAATTTCTGCCTTCTTCACCACGCTATATAACAAGTCTGATTATTGTAAGGACCTTGTGTCAGCCAAGAACTGCAGCTTCCCCAAAACCAGGAATATTTGATTCAGCGCAGGTTTTCCTGTTCTCACAAGCAAGAGTATATATGGGGTTGGTTTTTTTTTTTCCCTGACAAATGTAACAATTTTAAAGTAGAAATAAGAGCAATAAGGGAGAAAAAAGGAAATAGAGTGTATAAATGAGAACAAGACAGCTCTCATTTCCTCAGGTAGAACTTGCAAAAGCTTAAATTTCCTTCCTTCAATAAGTAAAGTGTTAGTCCTGTCTGGTGCTAAATGCAGAAGGATTTAAATAGATGCAAAAGATGGGTCTTGTCCTGTGTCAAAAGTGTAAGGGTTTATCCGTATACGCATTGACTTCAGGAAGCCTCCAACTAGATGATTGATTTCAAGCATATATTATTGATCCACTTTTGTACTTAAGCAGGAACTTAAATGCTTGCCTAATTATTTTGAATTATGTCTGTGAAAAGGCAAATGAGATACAAAGACAGCCTGATGGAGCAAGCCTGTACTTTTTATATCTGGAGAACTCAAATACCACCATCTGTTGCTTTCCCTGAAACAATCCAAAGGTAATAAAGATACCCTAACTATTCTGATTACGTGTGATTCATACTTTGAGGAAACAACAGAGAAACGTGGGCAACAGCAATGTGTCAGCTATAATAAGCCTTTGCTATAACGACTTCTTTCAAAGTGAAAATGAAACTCATTCACAAGTTTTTTTTTTATACTTGCAGAAGCGAATATGCAGAGACCAAGAGGTTAATCAGATTTGCAGTCTTGTCCTTCAAAGAGAACTAGTTCAAATTAGTCAAATAAAGTGCTTTAACCACGAACGTTTCTTTTAAAGTACTTTCACATATTAGGTCTCAGTTTCCAAGACAGAAATATTTAGAGGTTTTATGACAAATAATTTTTTAAGCCAAGACTTTTGCGTACGTAATCGCTTTTATACAATGGGTTTATGGTTTATTGTCATGCTTTGTTTCCTCACCATAGCTAGAGTTTTAAAGAATAGCTTTATCATGGATACCAAACACAGATATACTGATTGAAGGGGGAGGAGTTATCTTGAACTCAAACCAGAATGCAAATGCGAAGCACATGGTGTTTCAAATTTCCCAGAAGGCTATTTTCTCATTCCAGTTTTTCCAGCGTTACTTGCTTATATTAAACAAATGTTCCAGGCTTCTATGTTTTGTTCCAGTGTGACCTCTTTCACCAGGAAAGTGACCTTCAGGAAGTTTAGAAGATAAAAAGCAACAGTCAGGACAGCTAAGGATTTTAGAGCAATTGTCCCTGAGCCAGAGCTGAATAGGACTACAGACATCTCACTTTCTCCTTCTTCAATGAACTCTTGATTTTATAAACTTACCACATCTAACTGGTTTTAAATACTCTGTCTTCCTTCTTGACTGCTGCTGAATAGGAAGCAATCCACCATTGCTTCACATTTTCTCATTTCAAGGTAAACAAAAAATGTAGAGCCTTTCACATTTAATTTATTAATTCATCCACTGCAGATGGCTTTTGCTTTTCCCTTTGTCATTTGTCTGCTTCCTCTTTCTTTTTTCATCCTTCCTGCTTCTTCTCCACTTTTCAAAGAGGATGTATACACATGCTCAAATCTAAAGAAGTAACACCTAGATCCACTGTAAATTGCACAAACCCTTCTCTTGTCAAATATACCACAAATTTTAATTTGATAAGTTTGCCTACAATGATTTATTTTTAACCAGCTACATATTTGAAGTTTATGATGGCATAATGTTGTCTCTACCGATTATCAGAAAAAAAAGTATAAACAAGATCTATATGCACTTCAGTTAAACTACTTAATTTGGACATATAAAAAGTATAAATGATTAAATATTAGTATGTGCACTTTGAAGGGCCTCTTAGGGATTTTACATTTCCCAAGCTTCCTTCTTGTTCTGTCTAAAATAGGATTTAAAGGTTTTTAATAGAATTTAGATGGGTTTAAAATCTCCATATACAAGTCATACTTTTCCTGATTTATCGCATGAATTTCCTGTTGAATTTTTATGTGACACTTGATCTCCCCTGAGGGACTTGTTCAGTTCTGATTGGATAATGTAAATTTCCAATGGAGATTAAACACAAATGAGTATGAAATTGATTTATTATAATAAGTGAAATTGAGGTCTGAGGTCCCGCTTCTCTTCTCTTTTTCCACTCAACCAACCCAAATCTGTCAGATGAAGGGGGTTTTGTAATATTTTGCCAACAAAGAACAAAGAAAATTAAGAGCACATTTCTCAATTACACATTGGAAATTAGATGAACTATCATTCCAAACTTGTTTGATTTCATGTGCACAAGAGAGTTGTTGGAATAGTTTAACACAGCTATAATTACATCATTGTGGGGCCAACATATTGTCTTACATGATTTCCTCAGAATTCAAACTCATTATCAATTTAATGGAGGGAATGGGAAACGTTTATCAAAATCTTGTGTTCACATCTCCACATTGGAATATTAATGTTATACGTGTTATGTAGTGCACTATTGTAAATGTAGATGGATAGACTGCAGTAAAGAATTTTTTGTATCCCTTTCAGATGCAGGACACAGAGGTAGGTTCATCCACAAAATACCAGTCTTACCTTCACATTCTGAAGCAGTTCCAAATAATCTGTGGTCTCCAGTGACAGTGCTCCTTGATGCACACGCAAAAGCTGGCTCTGCAGATACTGTGCTTCCACATGGACAAAACCACTTCTTCTGCCTGGAATTTACGCATCACAAAAAACCAGAAAGCTGTGATTTGTCAAAAGAGTAATTATGAACAGAGGAACATTTTCAACCATACTATGCAATCCCAGGTGACAAAAGCTCACTTCCAGAATGGCAGGAACATTCAGTGCCTGCCTCACACAGTTTCTTGATCTTACAATAAAGCCTGAAAAAAAAAAATCCTTTTCTTTTATTCCATCACTAATGCAGATGCATATGTGCATGAAGTTATGCACACTGAAACAACTGCTAGTATTTATGCCCCTAACAGTCATGATATATTTTCTAAAATACTTGGAGAAATGATACTTCTGTCAGAGAGGTTTAAGCAAGAATTCCTTCAATTCCACAGCACTCAGCATGCATTTTACTCTGAGCTGAAGTGAACGAACATTATGAAACACTCAGTGCTGTGAGACTATCTGGTCTTCTAACCTGTTGTGTTGGAAGATGGTATTCAGTACAGAAAAACTCTAACTTCAGTGGACAGACAGAGTTGCTAATCCACAAGCCATGCAGGAAGAGCCAGCCTGTGAAGTCTGCATTTGATTTAGCCAATTTATTTTTCCCTTGGTTTAATTCCATTCTCTCGGTAACTAATACGCCACTGGTAGGTACAACAGTAAAGACCATACAGCTCCCATCCCTCCAAATTCTACCTACTCATATTGGGAAAGGCTGCATAAAGACCATAAAGGACAATGGCTTTTGATGAAAAATAATCTGGCAAATTTATTTTTACTCCCTTGTCTATTGTTTGAACGAAAATAAAAAATTGCTCTTTGGAAATGTTAAGTTTTAAACAGCAGCTATGGTGGGGGCACAATATTTATGCTTCTTGTAACAATGTGCTGGAATCAATACTGTAATTTCTAAATGCAAAAGACTTGTATTGAAAGAGAGATGAGAATGTAAGTACAACCCCCCCGAATACAATCCTTAATCTCCCTGGTGGGTTTTAAAAGGGTTTCAAATTCTCTCTTGAAACATTCACCAAAGTTAGGCCAGAAGAAGTCAAAGTAATTTAGATCCAATCTCTTTTCAAAAATGAAATGAACAGAAGTTTTATTAAAAGGAAATGAAGAGGAAATTGAACTTTCATATTTCATGGTGCAATTGTGGTGACAGAAAACAATATTCGTCGACAGAAAGTTTAGAAGATAGTTATTTATATGTCTATGCTGCCGTACTGTGGGAGTTGTGTCACAACTGAGGGCAGGTAATTTTTAAAAATATAATGGAGCTGCTGCAGAATTACTTGTTGGCTATTCCACACCAGTTCAGAATATAAAACTTTTACAATATTGTGATCAGGAACCAGAAACATTAGTTGAAATGTGAACTTCATGAGGAATTTTCACTGGAGATATAATTATGGGTAATGCAAATTTTACCTGCAGAAATCTCTATGTCTATGACACAGAAACCTGAATCCCTTAAACCAAATTTGTGGGGCTGGGGAAGATTTGTAATATAATGGAAACATCATAATTCTGCCATGCAAAACAGCTATAATGGAAAGGAGAAAACGCGCAGCACTGGACGGACATCAATCTGTTAGAGTGAGTCCAGAGGAGGCCACAAAGATGATGCAAAGGCTGAAGCACCTCCCATATAGTGACAGGCTGAGAGAGTTGGCATTTTTTAGCCTGGAGAAGAGCAGGCTTTAGAGAGCATCTTACAGAAGCCTTCCAGTACTGAAAGGGGCTGCAGGAAAGCTGGGGAGGGGCTCCTGATCAGGGAGTGCAGGGATGGGACAAGGGGAAATGGTTTTGAGGTGAGAGAGGGAAGAATTTAAGAAGAAATATTTTCCTGTAAGGGTGGGGAGGTCCTGGCCCAGGCTGCCCAGAGCAGTGGTGGCTGCGCCATCCCTGGAGGGGTTCAAGGCCAGGTTGGATGGGGCTTGGAGCCCCTGATCCAGTGGGAGGTGTCCTGCCTATGGCAGGGGATGGAACTGGATTGGCTTTGAGGTCCCTTCCAACACAAACCATTCTATGATTCTAGGCAGCAAGACACAGGTGTTAATCACAGCACGTTACCATAGAGGAAAAAGAAATATATTTCATTTAGCCCTAAAATTTAGCAGATCTGTAGTTAATCTAATGATAGGGAAATCACTAATGACATCTTGAGAAGATGACTTTTATTCAGGGGCTGCTCCTTTTGATTATGAATATATACCCTCCTCTGACTGCACACATGGTTAAATCACCTTCGTTTATACACTCTATAAGAAACTATTGTGAATGATCCTTCTTAGACACTGCAGTGGTTGTTTCGGCATAAATTTTCAGAAATGTCCAATAATTTTGACCCATACCACTTCAGTTCACTTAGTAAGGTATTTTAAATGCAGTACATCGATGCAGGTGATTATGAAAAGTGGTTTGGATGACTCAATCTGGGACTTTTCAAAGCAAACATTTGAAAAGACTGTCACCCTACAGATAAAAGTAAGCCACTACTTTCCTATTACTGTAATGTAGCACGGTCAAAAAATCTTCATCTATGACAGCTGAAAGGAATGAAATTTCATTCTTAGACTTCTCTGCGGTGTGAATGCAAGTAAAGCTCTCAGCTTTAAAAAAATAGAAAAATATAGTTTAAAAGTTTCCTAGTGTGGAAAAAAAACTTCAAAGTTGAACGTTTTCTTAACCTTAATGCTAAAATGTTGCCTAGGATAATTAGACAAATTACTCTTTAATTATAGAAGAGAGATATCTATTCTGAGTCACACTATTCAACACAAAATAATATACTTTCCCTAATACACATATAACAGCATGACAGCTGATAAAGATAAGGAAGCATAGAATCATGGAATGGTTTGAGTTGGAAGTGATCTTAAAGCCCATCCAGTTCCCACCCGCCCACCAAGGTCAGGGACACCTCCCACTGGATCAGGTTGCTCAAAACCTCATCCAACCTGGCTTTGAACACCTCCAGGGATGGAGAATCTATATGCAATCATGATTTACCTTTGCAACCTGGTGTTTACAATGCTTCAATTTTAAGTATGTACCTTGAAAGAGGTCTTTGCATTTATCAGATCTTCCAAATGCATGAAATGCTTTTAATATGTTTATGTTGAAAAGAAATGGCTCTCTACTTCAAAGCTGCTTCAGCTCAGACTGTGCTATCTGAGTCAGCGGTGAACGATGGCAAGAAAGAATTGCATTTTGAGGCAGTTTTTGGTTACGAAAATACAGATCAAAATGCTACACTACGTTATTAGTATTCCTTGAGAATAACACTCATAATAACAACTTTGGGTTATTTACTACGAAAATACTGGAAACCAACATATCAGCTTCACACATATCTGTCCATTTAGCAGCTGATATTTTGATAACCAGAGGACATTAAGAATCACACCAAAATTAAGTATAGAATTGCAGAATAGGCCAGGTAGGCAGATGAGAGCATGATGGAGGCTGAAAATCATCAGACTGGCACTGACTAATAAAAATATAACAAAAATTAAGTTACTGGGAAATTAAGTTGCAGAAGTCAAAGTGCTTCTAGAGCAAATTATTTTTTAACAAGTGAAAAGAGCAAGAATAGATTTTCTGGCTCTTTCAAATACAGAAGAATCTCCTATGTAGCCTGTCGAGATATTTACAAAACATCAGCTATTATCTGTTAATTGCAGTTTTCCAAGGGATCTTAACATACTGCAGAATGGAATGGATTTCGACATACCGCCTTGTACTATCAATGTGAACATGACCAGCTCATGATAAGAATATTTTTCAGAAATCATTTCATCCACAGGTAAGCATCCTACATGCTCACTCTGAGTTTATTCTGCAATGATACACATTATTTCCCATTGAATCTTCAAGAAATATTATCTTTCTTGGGCAGAGGTATAGGATGGAATTTAAGGAGATGTAGGAATTGTGACCAGAATGAATATAACTGAGTGATAAAATTTGTCCTGTGGTGGCTGGAGAGAATAAATTTATAATGATCACATAGCCTCTGTGAAATGGCAGGACTCTTTCCTAAGTCTCTTTTGCATACAAAGCTTCCAAAATAATCAGGTACATACACTCAGAAACAGTAAAAATAAAAACATATAATAAATTTAGCAAGGACTGAATCATTCCCTACATAATTGAAAAAAGAGGCCACATTCTAAACTGCCCTAATATGAAATTAATTCCAAGCATGAGGAATGCTTTTAGCATCTCAGTCATGTTTTTTCTATTTGTAAATCATGAGGTGTTCACCACTCTCTGGGGACTGAGCTTTTAATCACACAGATGTCCATTATAAATCCTCTGTTTGCTTAGTAGTATAATAGGTGAACTCACAGCATCTTTGTACTATAATAAATCTGCAGGCTCAGACAGAACACTTGTGATTGCCTTCTAAATTCTTTCAAGGTCATTCTACATGATTTCATGCTACATAACATCCTTTCTCAGTCCATTTCACTCTGAGAAAAGATCATGATAAACATTGATTTTTTCCCTGCTGATATACCTGAATTCCACCACATCACTCCACCACACATACACATGCACATTCTGATACCCCATCTTTGATTCTAAGCTATTGTGTACAACCTGAAAATTCAAAACCTAAATGTGATAAGAGAACAAGAAGCTGTATTTGGTGCAATCATTTGAAATCTAGGCTGAAAAAATGAGGATAAATAGGTATTTCTTCCACAGGGAAGAGCATTACTGGAAGTAATGTAGATAAAGTAAAGTAGATAAAGAAATCCTCCACAGAATTACCCAACCAGTAAAATACATGGGGTAAAAAGTCCTCTGAATAAAGGATTACTTAAAAGTAAAATGTGTTCCAAGTCCACAGTTTACAAATGCCAACAGAAAGAGTTGAAGATTTTAAATACTCAAAAAACCAGACAAATTCAGAATGGTTGTTTAACACATTTAGATTAGTGACACTTTTCATGAATTACTCTCCATGATAAACCAGACACAAATGACTGCAAGAGCACAGAGTCCCAGGCCTAGATGCGGTTCCTCAAGCATTCTGGCATGAAAGGAGTGCAAAAGGTGCTAATAATACTTCTCTCATGAGAAAGAGATAGGATTCCTGAAAGAAATATTCACAAGCACAGACAGAAATTAGCTGCTTGATTTCTACTGAATCTTATTGCCTCAGGTGACTCATTATCTCCATGACTTCCTGTCTATGTAGAGATTGAAGATTAATGGATTAAATTCCCTAAATTCTTGGTGAATTTATTAGCTAATACGATACTGCTGTTCACTTCATCCTATTACAAAGACCAGAATTATCCTCTTTTAGTCCAAACAACAGTTTCTCACTGTCTGAGGGATGACAATGACAGTGCAGCACCCCAGCAGTCAGCTTCTTGTGGTTCCTAGTGGTGGCTATGATCTAGCCATTTCCTTCCTCTAAAGGCTACCAAAAAGCTTGGGTAGTCTTCTCCTTTTCCACCTAGAAATCTTGTCTGAGCAGCATTTAAAGTTTCAAAGCCGTCAACATGCAGAGAATGGTTTTACAACAGCAGCAGGCATCCTGAAAATTGTGCAATGCTGCCCCTCCTTCGCTGAACAATCATAAACACGATTGCTATTAACCAAGCAAGATATTGATTGAATTTGCAAAAATGTGCCATGGTGAGAAATATTTATCCCTTGATCTTTACCTTATGCTATGACTGCACTCAGATCTCCATTGCATCAGGCAAACAACTCCCCTGACAATGTGTTCTCCTCATCTATTATTGCCATTACTCACGAAGAAGCAAAGGCTTGTAAAACTGCTTTGGTAGAAACAAAATGTTTTAATTTTCATAGGATGACCTTAGGAATGGGGCTTTACTACTTGTGTCATGCTACTCTGTCTTACTCAGTTCTTGCCACACTCAAGTAAAACCCACTACATGAGATCTGTTTATGGAATGTCTGGAAGACTCCTACACACCACCCTAAGAAATCAAGCCTTCAGCTGCATCGTCCTCAGCTCTGAAGGCAAGTTTAGGAACTCTCTGAGCTGGCATATGCTTGTAGATCACTGTGTTTAGTAGCAACCAACAGATTCCGCTAACCCATTTTTGGAAGCCATTCACACTTTCAGTCTTCACAGCCTCTTATGGCAATAAATTTTGCAACTTAACAGCATGCTGAGGGAAAGGAAGTTCCTTTTATCTTCTTTCAACCTGACAAAGTGGTTGACTGTCTGCAGTGTTTTCAAAGTGAGAGCTATGAAACAACTCAACTTCCCAAATATCAGTCTTTGAGATAAGAATTGTAAATTTGAAGGCATCCCCACTGAAGATACCAAAAAGAATAAACACTAGACGCAGTTGTTTTGGTCCTTAAGAAAGTGCCATGCTGCAATGAAAATACAAAGAGCACTAGCAAGTTTCAGAAGCTGTATTTTGGATAGTCTATTGCTTTTGATATGGTATTTACAGACAGATTATCAATAGTTTCAGGATATGTCAGAAAAACATTATTTTACCTAAATGAATGATGGAAATAATGATGCAGGGGTGGCTGCCCCATCCCTGGAGGGGTTCAAGGCCAGGTTGGATGGGGCTTCGAGGAACCTGATCCAGTGGGAGGTGTCCCTGCAGGGGATGGAACAGGGTGGGCTTTGAGGTCGAACCCAAACCATTCTTTGCTTCTATGGCTGTAAGTTGCAGCATTAATTGAATTGTAGCCTCTTGGAGAAATGAGAGTTAAGGTGCTGATCCTGTGCTGTCTAGCTGGAGAGTCTCCTCAGGAGTCATTTAGGACCCATCCAAAGCCCACAGCACTTTGTAGGAGATGCTGTGTCTAGTTCCATGCTCTTTTGGAGCAGCCCCATGCTGTGGTTAGGAAATTGTAGGTAGCGATAAGCTTAAGTCTAGGGGAGTAGTTGGACTCGATGACGCAAGAGGTCTCTTCCAACCTGGTGGTTCTATGAATATCAAATAAATTCTTTGGTGACTAGCAACTAATGATTTCAGAACCCCAGATAAAAAATATAACTACCCAGACTTGCATTTGTGTCCCCCGCAGCACAAGGGTGTGTTCTGAATAGAAAGGGGTGCATTTTCTATTGACTTCCACACAGCCAAACAATTCTGTTTCAGAGAGTTCCAAGTTGAAGCATACCAGAGCAGGCAGATCTGGGCCTTTGAGATCACAAGCCTGTACAATGAGAGTATGAAATCATAACCCTGCCAGCCACATGTTAAAAATTCACTCAGCATATTGCAGCCTTTAGAGAGCAAGAGCCTGAGGACTCAACAGCACCCAGGGGGCTGATACATGCAAAGGGTACCAACGGGTTCCAATGCACCATCACAAATTTGGCTTCAGCAACCCTGGCTAATCCATGTTTTCCCCATACAGAAATCTCTACATGAGTCACTTCAGTATTAATAAAGAAATCTTACAAAGAAGAAAGTATTTAGTTAAACCATCTTCCCGAGAGAGTTGTTTTTCGTATTATAAGGTAGATCAAAGAAATAACAGCAGAGAAACAACAGAGGGAAGGTTTACATTCACAGGAAGGCAGATGATCTAACAAGCATTGCACACTTTATTAATCTGAGAGATAATGCAGTCTATTTAAAAACATGAATGTTTGAGTTAAAAAGATGACTTAAAAATGCAAAACCAGGCAAATGGGGCAAGGTAACAGAATCCCTATATATCTGGAAAATCAAAACTGATTTCAATTTAGGGCTGGAAGGCTGATCAGAGGGCTGGAGCACCTCCCATACAAGGATAGGCCAAGAGATTGGGGTTGTTCAGCCAGGAGAAGAGAAGGCTCTGAGGAGACCTTAGAGCAGCTTCCAGTACCCTAATGGGGCTCCAGGAAAGCTGGGGAGGGACTGTTTACAAAGGCTTGGAGTGCTAGGACTAGGGGGAATGGCTTTAAATTGGAAGGGACAGAGTCAGACTAGGCATAAGGTGGAATTTCTTCACTACAAGGGCGGTGAGGTGCTGGAACAGGTTGCCCAGGGAAGCTGTGGCTGCCCCATCCCTGGAGGTGTTGAAGGCCAGATTGAATAGGTCTTTGGCAGCCTGATCTAGTGGGAGGTGTCCCTGCCCATCCCAGGGGGGCTGGTATTAGGTGATCTTTAGGAATTAGGTGATCTTTAAGAATTAGATGATCTTTAAGCATAACTTATAAGAGCATTTGCAGGCCAAAGGGCCAAGCATATTTACTGAGTGACTAATGACCATAATTGCATGTCAAATGCTATCCCTGAATATTTTGTTTACTAAAAAGGATTTACTTCATAAGCACTCCTTTGACATTTTTTGTTGCTCTTGAGTTTGGTCTTGGAAGGGAGGAATGCTTTGCACATGCAGCACTCAGAAGGTTAGCTTTTCTGAATCGTGTCAGCTTCCCTGAGCTGGAATTATCAGAGAAATTTCTGTTACTGCAGAAATGAAAATGAAGAGATGCACAATATCATATATACGGAGAAATCTATTCTATGTTATTAATCACAGAATCACAGAATAACCAGGTTGGAAGAAACCCACTGGATCGTCGAGTCCAACCATTCCCACCAATCCCTAAATCATGCTCCTAAGTACCTCATCCACCCTCACCTTAAACACCTCCAGGGACGGTGACTCAACCACCTCCCTGGGCAGACCGTTCCAATGCCTAACCACCCTCTCCGTGAAGAACTTTTTCCTAATCTCAAGCCTAAATCTCCCCTGGTGGAGCTTGAGGCCATTCCCTCTCGTCCTGTCCCCTGTCACTTGGGAGAAGAGGCCAGCTCCCTCCTCTCCACAACCTCCTTTCAGGTAGTTGTAGAGAGTAATAAGGTTTCCCCTCAGCCTCCTCTTCTCCAGGCTAAACACCCCCAGCTCTCTCAGCTGCTCCTCATAAGATTTGTTCTCCAGCCCCTTCACCAGCTTTTTTGCTCTTCTCTGGACTCGCTCCAGAGCCACAACATCCCTCTTGTGGTGAGGGGCCCAGAACTGAACACAGGACTCGAGGAGCGGTCTCACTAGTGCCGAGTACAGAGGGAGAATAACCTCCCTGGATCTGCTAGTCACGCCGTTCCTGATCCAAGCCAAGATGCCATTGGCCTTCTTGGCCACCTGGGCCACTGCTGGCTCATGTTCAGTCGGTTGTCAACCAGCACCCCCAGGTCTTTCTCCTCCTGGCAGCTTTCTAGCCAGGCTTCTCCTAGTTTGTACCTCTGCTTAGGGTTGTTGTGCCCCAAGTGCAGGACCCGGCATTTGGCCTTGTTAAACCTCCTGCCGTTGGTCTCAGCCCAGCAGTCCAGCCTGTTCAGATCCCTTTGGAGCCTCCCGACCCTCCAGCAGATCCACACTTACACCCAGCTTAGTGTCATCTGCAAACTTGCTAAGGGAGCACTCGATGCCTTCATCCAGGTCGTTGATAAAGACATTAAACAGGGCTGGACCCAGGACTGAGCCCTGGGGAACCCCACTTGTCACTGGCCTCCAGCTGGATTTAACTCCATTTCCCACCACCCTCTGGGCCCGGTCATTCAACCAGTTTCTCACCCAGGAGAGTGTGCGCCTGTCCAGGCCAGAGGTGACAGTTTCCGAAGCAGAATGATATGAGAAACTGTATCAAAGGCTTTACTAAAGTCCAGGAAGACCATACCCACAAAGCTACATTAAGCTACATTCCAAGTAATTATATATATTACAGTAAAATGCAGTGCCAGAATAGGGACATTTTTAGATAAAGTTTTGAATACAGAAACAGACACACGCTATCCTGTTTGGAGTGTGGCCCTTCATTCAGAGCCAGAAACTTACCCTCATTGGCAAGAAGGCCAATGGCATCCTAGAATGCCTTAAAAAGTGTGGCCAGCAAGTTGAGGGAGGTTCTCCTTCCCCTCTATTCTGCTGTAGTGAGTCCTCATCTGGAGTTCTGTGTCCAGTTCTGGGCTCCTCAGCTCAAGAAAGAGAAGGGACTGCCAGAGGGTCCGGTGGAAGTCACAAAGGTGACTAGGGGACTGGAACATCTCTCTTGTATGAGGAAAGCCTGAGTAAGCTCAGTCCGTTTAGCCTGGAATAGAGAACACTGAGAGTAGATCCAAACAATACTTATCAGTACCTAAGGGGCAGGTGTCAGGAGGATGGGGTCAGACTCTTTTCAGTGATGCGCAGTGCCAGGACAAGGGGCAAGAAGCACAAACTGGAGCACAGGAACTTCCACTTGAACATGGGGACAAACATTCCCAATGAGGGTGATGGAGCACTGGAACTGGCTGCCCAGGGAGGGGGTTGGGTTCTCCTCTGAAGATGTTCAAAATCTTCCTACACATGTTCCTCTGTAACCTGCTCGAGGTTACTCTACTTTAGCGGTGGGGTCGGACTGGATGACCTCCAGAGATCCCTTTCAATCCCCACTGTTCTATGATTCTTCAGTCTATCAAATATCCCACTGAAGTCAATTGTCCTAAACTGATTTACATCTTGGCACTACTATTAATGCATCCAGACCCACCAAACAGTCCAGATTCTTCCCTGCATAAAGACAGCTCTGTGAAAAATATAACTAAAGCAACTCTAATGAGCCTTGAAGGAATCTCCATTGAGCATCCTCCATTTATGCTACAGGTCCTGTGCTGCTACACAGGCATCTCTACTGCAATTGAGAAGAGAAGCCAGTGTGACAGGGCAAAAGGGCTTAAACTCAATCCCTCCTTCACAATAAAGACTCTATCGCTTTATGAAGAAGAACTGCAAACTGTGGATGAGAGACCCCACTTGGCAATGGGAAAGAATAATTTCCTCCCTAACCAGGAATACATCCATAAGTGAAAAAGGATCCTGTTCAAGCTGTGAGGTCCTGCAAGCCTCAAGGTCTTGCAAAGGATGAATCAATTACTGCTGAGAGGTGGAATACAATCGTTGCTGAGGGGTACAGCTAAAGCAGCAGGTCCTGGAATCCTTGAAAAGGAGTCTAGGAAGAGATATTGCAAGGAGGGAGAAGTGTTAACTGATGCATCTGAATATTCTGACACATTGATTCACATATTAATGTTATGCATTTTTTCCTCCACATTTAAAAAATTTGGTGTTTGGTAGGTGTATGTTTCAGATTCTCAAATATTATGCACTGGAGGGCAAACACAGGTGGCCTCATGAGGCAGAAAGATGGGGTCTGCAAAATTAAGCCCTCTCCTAACAACTTCAGTTCAGTTAAACCTTTCATAATAATATGGAGCTCTGAATGTTTTAAGGGCTAAAAAAATTAAACAGTTCCCAGGAGAATTAATTCAACGAATAGCAAGTAATAAGATCACCAGCTCCAGGGAAATTCAGCAAGTTTCTTGTGTTCAGAGACTTAACAGGCCCCTGCATGGACTACACAGAGAATAGGATGCAATTTTCTAAACCTACAGTGAAATTCAAAGTGAAAACTCAACAATGTTAGAAACCACGAGGCAGTTTGTGGTAAGATTTCTGACTTTATACTTTGCAAAGAAGCAGATGTCACTCTAAATGGCTTTGAGAAAATAAAATAAAAATGTGCTTTGGAAGGCCATCCTTAGCCATGAGCAGATGCAACACCCCCACATCCCTTGGTGATTTCTGCCAAATGTCTGCAAGAAGTGTGATTTTGAACAATTTTCCTCTATCTGTGGTGACGTACAAGTACATTCAGAAAACACACCAGCCCCCTTAACAATTATTTCCCATTCTTCTTAGCGTAATCTCTGTTCCAGTCTAATCTCTGTTCCAGTCTCCTCCAAAGACTGGTCTCCCAGGTGCTTATCAGAACACACTTTACCATTTGGAACATTCGTTTCTCTCAGCTATCTCTTGTTTTTAAGTTAAATATCAGTGGCTTTCTCTGTACTGAGCCCAATTCAGAGCACAGATCATGTTGATGCTATGACAACAGAAAAATGAGTAATATTAGTAATATATCTTTGCTTATACATTATCGGATGTTCTCTGACACCAGCATGAGCATGGGTAGAAAGCAACACAGATGTAACATGTCTGATACAACAACTAACACTCACTGAAGCAGCTGTGGTCAGTTATCAGTATTAGCATTTCTGAAAAAAATTCACAGTGATGCAGGGAAGATTTTCCTGCAACAGGCACAGTTTTTGTAATTTTTCAAGGAAGGAAGGTGCAAGAAAAGAATTTTTATCTGTATTTGTGCTTCAAACAGTATAAAGTCTGAGGATATGGCAGACTAGCTGTAAAATTCATCTCCAGATGACCATCTAAGTTTATAGCAATGTCCAGTTTGTGGTGTAGCAGTATGGATGTACAGCCTGGTTAGATCTTTGCTTATTTTATATCTCAGAGTTAAGAAGAATTGTAACATTATATAAATTACACCTCTCTGGCTCTTAAATCACTTTCCTGTCTATAATGGATATAATAAATGTTTCTTATCCCAGTACTACAAAAAATGGTCTAGATGGTTTTATCCATTTGGCTGTGGAACTCACTTGACCATGATGTATGGCACACTTGATATTTATTTGCAAAGGCTAGAAGGCAAATGCAGTATATGAGAATAGTCCTTTAATGTAAAGCATTAAATTAAAAGCTCACCCTCAGGACTTCGACTTCCAAGAGTAGTAAATGGATGCCCAAGATAACACAGGAGCTGTTAGTATTTAAAAATGCACCATTTTATATTAAGCTTTTTATTTAACAATAGATTTCCACCCTGTCTTCCTTCTTTCAGCATTATAGACTACATATTATGTCCTTCCCAGTCACGTTTCCGTGAGTGCTGGGTATAACATCTGTCTCATTAATTAAATGTTTATAGTTTAAAACAATCTCACCCACCGAGGTGGTATTGCTATCCCCACGAATGGAGAGCAGCTGAAGCACAGAAAAACTAAGGTTCTAATTTTTAAAGACATCCTTGCTCATCCACCAACTTCAGAATAATTTTTCCCAGGATTGAATCAGGACTTGAGAGCTTGTTCGGGACCATCACCTGAACTGCACGTCTGCCCCCCCCAGCAGACAGATAAAGATAATCTGATCCACCTAAAAGATCTCAGAGCCAAGAGCAGACTCAAGTATTCTCAACTCACTAATCACAGCAAAAGTATCACATCCACTCCCATCTTATAAAAAATCTAAAAAATTATTTTCACTGGTGCCTTTTTTTTTAGCATTTAGGCAGGACCTTTAAAGTTTGTCAAGGGATTCCAGCAAGCAGCAAATCAGAATCTAGTACTGTAGAAAGAATCATAGAATCACAGAATGGTTTGCATTGGAAGGGACCTCAAAACCCATCCAGTTCCACCCCTGCCCTGGGCAGGGACACCTCTCACTGGACCAGGGGCTTAAAGCCCCATCTAACCTGGCCTTGAACACCTCCAGGGATGGGGCAGCCACGATGTAACTCAACTTCATCTAATAAAACTTTTACTGAGTGTTGTAGGCAGTACTATTTTGCAAATGTATTTGGATACCTGTACTTCCCTCTGTCGCCTTCAGTTACCATAATAACAAATACACAAATGAACAAATCCCAAACAACAAAAACTCTGCAGAAGACCACAACAGCCAACCTTTACAGATCATTCTAGAAAAGCATGAATCAAGTTTTTTCTCTGCTTCTCTGTAGGTTAGGATGAAACTGTTGAAGCAAACAGTTCTAACGTTGATAAGACTATTAGAGCAAATATATTCCTATGATCACCCCCCTCCATGCCCTTTCAAAACTATAGAATCATAGAATCCCCAGGTTGGAAGAGACCCAACGGATCATCGAGGCCAACCATTCCCACCAATCTCTAAACCATGCCCCTCAGTAACTCATCCACCCTCACCTTAAATACCTTCAGGGAAAGTGAGTCAACCACCTCCCTTGGCAGACCGTTCCATTGCCCAATGACCTTTTCTGTGAAGAATTTTTTCCTTATGTCGAGCCTGAATCTTCCCTGGTGGAGCTTGAGGCCATGCCCTCTTGTCTTGTCCCCTGTCACTTGGGAGAAGAGGCCAGCACCCTCCTGTCTACAATCTTCTTTCAGGTAATTATAGAGAGCAATGAGGTCTCCCCTCAGCCTCCTCCTTTCCAGGTTAAACACCCCCAGCTTTCTCAGTGGTTCCTCATAAGATTTGTTCTCCAGCCCCTTCACCAGCTTCATTGCTCTTCTCTGGACTCGCTTCAGAGCCTCAACATCCTTCTTGTGGTGAGGGGCCCAGAACTGAACACAGGATTCGAGGTGCGGTCTCACCAGCGTCGAGTACAGAGGGAGAATAACCTCCCTGGACCTGCTGGTCACGCTGTTTCTGATACAAGCCAAGATGCTATTGGTCTTCTTGGCCACCTGGGCCACTGCTGGCTCATGTTCAGTTGGCTGTCAACCAACACCCCCAGGTCTTTCTCCTCCAGGCACCTTTCTAGACAGACTTCTCCTAGCCTGTAGCTGCTTAGGGTTGTTGTGCCCCAAGTGCAGGACCCGGCATTTGGCCTTGTTAAACCTCCTGCCGTTGGAATCTGCCCAGCGGTCCAGCCTGTTCAGATCCCTCTGCAGCCTCCTGACCCTCCAGCAGATCCACACTTCCACCCAGCTTAGTGTCGTCTGCAAACTTGCTAAGGGAGCACTCGATGCCTTCATCCAGGTCATTGATAAAGACATTGAACAGGGCTGGACCCAGCACTGAGCCCTGGGGAACCCCACTTGTCACTGTCCTCCAGCTGGATTTAACTCCATTTCCCACCACTCTATGTATCAAGCTATAGAATTAAAAAATAACCAATTAAAAAAAACAAACATGCAAGCAATCAATTTTTTTTTATATAATTTCATTAGTTATCTTACCAAATTGTTAAAAAAGCAACAGTAGATAAGCTGTACAGCAGCATAATTATAAACTCAGTATCACCAGGCAGTGTTCAAGTGTTCCAGATGTGACACTGAAGAAAGCTTACCTCACAATTATCACTCTGCTGCTAAAATATATGTATATTAACAGGAAACCTAAAACATTAATACATGCCATTATCTTCCAAAGCCTGTCAGCTGAAAAATTTAAATGTAGTATTTTATTTTCCTTGTAAAGAGCTGCAATAAAAATACAAAGGTTTTCAAGTTTCTCTGCAGCAAGAGATGACTGCAGAAATGTTGGCTCTTTCAATTCATTCTATATTTGAAGTAAATCTACCGTGAGTTGAAACAACTATTTTTGAGACCTGCCTGTTTTGCTGCAGCTGGGTGTCTGACTATGCTTGGAAATATAGCAAAAATTGACATTAACTAAGGAAATTTTCCAAAGAAAGGAAAAGAAAAAATAATAAACCCCCAGCTGTTACAGACCTGTCCCCCTAAAAGGCACATTTTTATGATCACTTCTGATAAGACAGGGAAACATAGCAACCTGAGGAAGATTTGAAGGAAGGAGGTAAATGAAGTTTCTGCAAGGTCATAGAATAGAGTAGAATAGCCTGAGGTGGAAAGGACCCACAAGGAATATCAGGTCCAACTCCTACTCACGTGTACTCAAATTCACACCATGTGTCTGAGGGCATTGTCCAATGCAGCCAACAGGATGGATTCCAGTCCTTAGGGAATTACCTTTTGTCCTAACAGAAGATCAGACAATAGAGATGAAGGAAGGCAAACACAACATTTGTTCCACTAGGCGACTGAAAAAAAAGACTCAATATTTAAATTTCACAGCATTGTCTTGCTCATAGTCCCGTTATCCCAGGGCTAGCAATGCACCCCAGGGACACAGAGTTCTGGTGGTTGTGTACCAGGGACAGGGATTTGGGGAGGAAGAGATGAAGGACTCCGGTATAACTCCAGAACCACAAGCAGATGAGGAAACTGAAGAAATTTTAGGTCTTCTGGATATGAGATAAATCTTACTGAAGACATAACAACACCAGCCCATGCTGACAGTAACAGACAGTGGATGGCTGCTGCAGGCATTGCAGGAGCAATTGAGGTAATAAACTAGGAAATATCCCAAAAGCTGAAAACAGAAGAGAAAGGAACCAGTGATTAGAGTGATCAGTGATCTGGAAACTCTCCACCATCAGTGAAAGATCTAAAGTGAATCAGAATGTGCCTTGCTGGGGGTTCGCTGTTCTTACAGATTAACTCACTTTGAGCTTGTGGGTGAATTTCTCCATTGAACCTTGAATAAAATGTTGTTTAGCAACTAGTAGAGGGCAAAGCTAAATGGAACCAGAGTAACAATCAGAAATGAATTCAAATATTTACCATAGAAAAACCATTAAAACCATCAGCTTGGTCAGTCATCTCAGAGCAGCAACAGTTCAGGAGGCAATGGGATGCTGCATCATCTCAGAGGATGGACAGAAGGAATAAATGGAGAGCTATATTCCCCACAAAAAGTACTCATTATTGAGAATATTAACTGACCACTATACCAGGAAGAGTTTCCAAACTTTCCTTTTTTTTATATTATTTCTTCAAAATGCATAGGAAGATTTGATACCTTTTTCTGAATTATAAAAAATTGATTTTAGTTTCTCAGGACACATACTATAGGAAACATACCATTACTTTTATAATATTTTACCACTCCATTTATTTTCAGAAGGGATGGAAAGGTGTTGGCAATATTAAGGATAGCTCAGGGTAAGATTAGGTTTAAATCTGAATTGTGGTTTGATTTCAGTAGTGCAATAATTCCTAAAGCAGTTCCCACGCAGATACTTCAAAATTACCACTCACTGGTAATCACATTACTTAAATCCATATCTAATAACATTTCTGCTGCAAATAATGGAAAAATGAAGTTAGAAAGCAGTTGATCTTGTAATACATCATCCAAACTGAATGTCAGAAATCTTGTGGGAAGTCAGGCATTCTTGCCAATTTCTGCCTATTTCTGCAAACTTCTCTGTTTGCAAATGGACCGTAAAAGAGTCTTAGATTTAGGGTCCCAGCCAGATCCAGCCAGAGTTAAAGCTAAGGATGAAAATCCAAGTCTCTCGCCTATTTGTGTGTCCCTCCTTTAAATTTCTATTATCTCAATGTAGCTGAAGAGACAATGGAGATATGCCTGTGATACTTTCTATTGTAAACAGCTCACCTTTCTTTAATCTCAGTTAAAAGGTGCTGTGGAATGAAAAGATTTTTCCTCTCCAGTTAAAGAGAACAGGGTAGAAACAATGAAGGAAGGAGAAGGAAGAGTGCTGCCTCAATGCAGGTCCAGCTTTGTCTATATTTTACAAGAAATCCTTAATCCAATTTTCAGATCTGCAGATTCATGCAAACATGGCAACGGGAAAGCACCTTTGCTCCTCTTTTTAGTACAGGAGGGGCCAAGAATTATACTCCTACAATCTCTTGTTGCTGTCAGAGTGGGAGTCGAGGATGGAACTAATTAATTCAAGTGCTTTAGGTACATTAGAATGTTAAATTCAAATTTAATCTTAAAAATGTTAGCGATGACACAGGATTTTTAATGCAGAACCTGAAAACCACTTCATAATCTGAAAGGAAAAGGAAGGTATGTAAGGGAACCTTCTCTTCTTTCTTAGCAATCCCCTTATATTTTACTTCAGTGCATTGCTAAACACCGCATTCACTTTCAACTTTCGCAATGGCAAACTCAGGGGTCTCACATGAAACAGGCTATTTCATCCGCGGTGGTTTAAGCTGGACTAAGGAGCAGCAAGAGAATCCAGCAAGCAGTCAGTGCTAATGACAGCAACACCATTTTTATAGACTAAAAGTCGAGCAATGAATTTCAATTATAGAGTGTCAGGCTGCCCAAATGCAGGTACCTGATAAAAAGCCTGAAGCACCAAGCTTTTGCAGATTTCTTCTTTAGAATTTCAATAAAGCCTTTTAGCCTTTAGCACTGATTTTTTTTTTTTCTTTAAGAAGCCACTAGACGTAATCTTTTATATGAAACTCCATCTTTGCCTTACTCCAAGAGAAATTGTATTCAAGGTAAATGAAGCATAATTATGAAGTGCGGACAGTTATGTAATTGGGGAAAAATAAAAGGAAAACAAACTCCGCGCTTTATTTGTGCCTGACGCCAATAAATAACTCTATTTCATTTGCTTTTATTTTTGTGTCTCTTAAAATACATTTTGGGTCAAAAGCAATAACTCATGACAGTAACTGTTATTTTAGAGCAAACACCGTCACCTCACCATATATGTATATAACAGAACCACAAATAAATGAAATTACACAAAGATCAAAAAAATTTGGTATTGACCTTGTAAAACTTTTGCATACCCTTCTGGAAGTTTTCAGTTATATCAGTCCTTCCCTTTATAATCCTGTCACTCAGTTTACTCAACTTGAAAAGAGTTATTTCTATATTGAAGACTACATAAATGATTTTTAAAGCATAATTTGGGTTTTGTTCCTTATTTGTTTGTAATTTGACCTTGTATTAAATACTTATTTATTATGATTTAGTTACTATTTTTAATTATTTGTCTTTCCCAATTTCTTTTTCTGCTAGGTTCTCCACATTTCTATTTGGAGATAATTTCTCACATGTAATTCAATGTTTTCAACGGACAAAGATGAAAAAGCCTTGAAGTTATTGTATTTCTTTAAGAACATCTTGGTCCATAAAAACATTAACATTGCCTGAAACAAAGTTCAGAATTTAATTTTGAGATCCTCTCCTCCAAATGAATATTTTCTATTTTGGACTATACTTAATTTTCACTAATGATAATGAAAACAATTAAATAAAAATCAAATATCCTTTATTCACCTGAGGCAATTTATTCAAGACTTTCTTTTGCAGATACTTATCCCCTCTCTTCCAATTGCAGAAGAACCTTTCTAAGCAGCTTCTGAAGAAAAGCAGTATTATCACCTAATCCTGGGCATGTAATATATATATGGGCATAAAACAAGAACGTAAGTTTCCATTGGAGAGCTGTACTCATAATTTGCTGTCTAGGTGAGATCGCCTCTTCCCACTGACTATTCTTTGAGCCTATCCTTGTAAAAGAGGCACTTTACTGAAGGCAGGCAGTATGAATAACCCACACAATATAAAATCTCACGCATGTAGAATCACCTCTTCACCACAAGGACATGAAGAAGCATTATGCAAATATTACAACATATTTATTAAAGTCTTCTCTTCAAAATAATTGTTTTAAATGATCTCAAAAGGTGAAATATCTGCCAAAGACTTCTGCTAATCCAAGTTAACTTACAGAGGTGGGAAAAGGTTTTGTTTGTTATTTTACAAACTGTTCTGGCCATATGGAAAACCGGGCTAAATTTCCAGATTTTCAACTAATAGGGAAAATACACTTAAAGAAGCACTGACATTAAATGCAAACATAGCTTTGAATTCAACCTCTTGTTCATACACAACAATTCTTGGTACTAAATGTAAAACCTGTCCATTTTGCTTTTTCCAGCAGTATGAAACCAACTAAATATTCTTCCCCACAAGTGAACTGATGTGAAGTGTACTTAAAACTATTTTTTAAATAGCATTTGATCGAGAACCCAGCTTTGAGTTTTGTAAAAGGCTTTCTGCAGGAAGTCTCCCCAATAGCAAGAAAACCAACCGTAATTATGTCCCTACTTTAATTGTCATTTGACACTATTAACAAGCCCCAAGCAGTTAAAAAAAAAGAAATATAATATCAAAGATTATTTTTAACACAATTGTCACCTACCATTATGGGTTCTGAGTCACCAGAGAATGGAAAAATTTATTCTACACCAAACCTGACCCACTCCTCCCCAAAGAAACCAAAGCTCTTACTCCTAAATGCTCAGTTTAATAAAAAAGAGAAACATGGAATATTTTTAAATAAACTCAAAAATGAAGACGAGAGAGCAAAAACTAACCCTTCTCACCGCTGCATCCTTGGAGGATGGCGTCAGCTGCAGAGTTGCTTGCAATTAAGACCTATTTGAACCTCAGCACATTTAGGCCTCTCTGGTCCCTAGAAAGCTCTTTCCATCCCCTTTAAGGTCCAAACAGCAGCTTACTTCATCCCCTCTAGAGCAGCTGCCCGTTGTCACCATCCCTTTTTCACAGATCACAGTCCTTCCATCCCTCCAGGGGTTTTGCTCCACCTGTCATAAGAAAGGCAAGGAATTATGAAGAGCGGTTGAAAGTAAAAGAGCATAATTAGACATATCTTCATTCTTTGAGGCCTTCTGACAATGTATAGAACTCAGCAAAGCATTGACAGAACTGGGATAAAATGGCTTAGAGGTCTGATAGAGGAATTAATTTAAATTAAGTATAAGTTATCCTATACACTGCATATGAGGAACTGTAATGTGGAACACGGCGAAATCGCTTTAGTAAAGTGATGCGATAAGCTATGATGAGAAATTCCAGATAAAAGACAGGTTCAATAATAGAAAATGTACTTACCCTGAAATGATGAATTGGTAAAGGAACGTGGCAAGTTTGTACATTGTGTAAGGCATCTGCCTTCCTTCCCATTTGCCCTCAAGGTAAAAAATATTAATTAATTAGATTGGTAGAAAAATGCATGTCCTAACCAACATCTTTTTTCGATCACTCGGAGTCTAAATTTACCCACTAAAATATGTATGACAGTTTCATACAAATGAAGAATATTGTGATGCTATCTTTGTTCTTAGGTAAAGGAATGATCAGTACAATAGTTAATTCCCCTTGCATTTAACAAGATAGCCTTATACACTAAAATAATACCTTAGATTCTTCATTTGCCTGGGAGTGGGTAAGGGTTACCTGTCCTTGGCTCATCCTGTCGTGTGGCTCTGCAGGTGAGGTGGAAGTCATATTCTGTCTTTTAGTATAGAATTGAAATGAGAAACTGAAAGGTCCCAATAGTTACCTCTGACATTTGCCACTGCCAGACCATACAGGTGACAGCTTGGAAGTGAAAGAGTTTGCTCCTTTCCAATATTTTACCTGTTATTTAATAGGTAAAAACAATGTTACTCCTTATCTTGAATTCTAGGGATGTTGCAAGTAGGAAGATGCACTTCACTCTTAAGAGAGAAGCAGCAGCAAGTTTATTAACATAAACCAAAGACTGAACAGTTTGTTAGTTAATGTGACCTGGATTTGATGGCAAGGTACACTTGATTATTTACTACATGGAAGGCAGGGCCAGAAAAAAAACGTTAGGGAGATTGTGTCATTGAGTCACAAAGTTCAAAAAGGACTCTCTTGCTTTCTAAACTCCTTCTCAGAGGAGTTTAGGTGTGGCTGAATCCAGACTTAGCTAATGGTTTATGTCTGAAAGATTATATACGCATAGTCAATCCTTTATATCACTTAGCTAAGACCGCAAAGTTTCAGTACACTTATTTCCAATTCACTTATTGAAGATCTGTTGTTGAAGGGATCTTTCAGCCTTGCATGCATCCCTTTCCAGGGGAGATCCCGATGTACAACTTGTTTCAGGATTGCTCAAAGGGCTTTTGTGCTGCTCACTGTTTATGGAGTAAGACAATTGACTCGTAGTCATATTTACACATGGGCTGCAGGTAACAATTTCAGATTTGGCTTGAGTTGGACACTGATCAGCGCTGTGGCTAGATGGGTGCATTATCATCGAATGACCTGTTGTGTGTTATCTGTCTCCCTCAAAATCACCCTGAACCAGTCGCAGCCATCACAACCACCATCGGTGGCTGTAGCTTGGTCAGGATTATGGGAAAAGACCTGGATGGGTGGTGGTAGCACAACTGGACATCCAGCATCTTCCTCTAGTCCTGTAAGGGAATTCCTAAATAAGTCTACTTCTTGTTGCTTCCCAGGCAAATTCTGCATGACCTATTTCTATACAATCCCACAGTTATCCACAAACATTCTCAGTCATATTGCTGGAAATTTCCTGATGACAGGGTTTTGCACCAGGTTAAGGGACAAAACAGTGCTTTGAGTGGAACTTCTTTAGCCATTGCATTAATAAAATGAGTCAGAAGAGAACTCTGGGCCCATCTACCAGGGTTGCCTGACTTCTGGAGGATTAACAGCAGCAAAACAGAGCTGTTCAGCTTTGTGACAAATGAAAGTAAGTTGAACTGAATCCACCTGGGTAACTGATATGCTACAGAGTCATTCGTTATAGAAGGACTGTGCTGTAAATTGTCACATCCAGCCACCAATACAACACTTCTTTATACCAAAGAGCATCCTATATTGATGATAATTATCTTCTGCAACTGTTAATCTAACTTAATGAATATTTATCTTGCAGAGTCCAGAAGAAAGTCTTGGTGTTTATTCACACAATATATTTTATTTAATTTAACATTAGAAAAAGTAGTATTCTTATCTGAACAACTGTTCCACATGTTTTTTAGTTATAATCCAATAATTCTTGAGTAACGTTAAGCTTCAAATATTTCCTTCACTACATTACAAAGGCAGCAGGTTCAGATTGTTCATAAAAGTGTGTATATATCTAAAAATTCAGGTTACCAGTTGAATACCTAATATGGCAAGAGACTCCCACCAAATCTCTGAAAAAAAGCAAAAAACTAATGTCTGTTTCAATGGTTTATTTACAGCTATAAACTTTTTAACTAGAAACCTGAATATCTACAAGTACTATAAGAACCCTACTGGAATAATTAATTCACAGAATCACGTAATTTTTTAGGTTGGAAAGGGCCTTTAAGATCATTAAGTCCAACCATAAGCGTAACTCTGCCTAGCCCACCACTAAATTGTGTCCCTAAGTGCTTTTGCACAGTATTTTGTGCATTTTGAATATAAATAAGTTTGTTCTATAAAATTATGAAAAACAATATGCCAGTTAAACAAAGCAGGCTCACAGGACTGTAATCTCAAAATATTAGTGAATTAAGCAGTCATTGGCTGTGATTTCTCTGCCTCTGTGCTCCAGAATGGAAAGACAAATCAAACATAATCTATCATGATCTGACCACTACCTCATTAAAAACAATATACAACTATAATCTGCATCCTTTATTGTCAAGTGTCCGATATATCTATAACCAGTAGAAACACCATGACCCTCTCCATCAGTTTTTCATTTTGCTGTAGGTACAACAGTAGCCAGGAGTCTGCATTGCTTTAGCCCAGGGTACGGATCTCTTTATTGTTCTGGCTGGGCTGACACTCAGCTGTGGATTTCCTTCCCTCCTCTCTTTCCAAAACCTTAAAGCAGATTAGTTGTTCTAACTATATTTTCCATGATACCTCAGTTTTTGGGCATGCACATTGATGTTAACTCTGAAAAAATGCATGCCCTCAGTAAAAAAATATGCAGGAAAACAATATTAACGTCATAATGCACCAGGCCAAATAATAAAGACACTAGTTGCTCTATGAACACAAGATGCTAAAGGATGTTCAGTTCAGTATTGATGTAGAGCATCACTGAGGAATTCTTAGTGCTGGCTGATATAAAATTCATAAAATCTTTGTCTTTTCACTTAGTTCAGGCCTCCTGAGAACAAGTATCCTGTTGACCTCAATGTCACGCAAATAAACTGATTCAACAAATGTCCCTTGAATGAGAAATGAGTTTGTAGTCAACACATCTCTCAGATGAAAATACCTGCTGCATGAAGATTGGTAGCATAAAGAACTGCTACTGTCTGGCTTTTCATGATATTTCCATAGAGTAGCCAAAACTGTTCTTTCAACATTTTATATCAGGCACACAGAAACAATTTGCCAAGTCATGACGTTGTTGCTGAAGTGAAACCTTCGTTTTCAAGTGCTGTGAATACTAATAAGAGAAGGATGCAAGATGTGCTTATATTCAGCATGACACTCATTGGTTTAGGATCTACACACCATAGTTTTCCACACACCAGAGTGAAAAACTAAGGAGCTGGTTCTTCAGTTCCTGCAGAACGGTATAAAAACACTTCCATGCTGTTAGAAGACAAATACTTAGTAATACTAAATACTTCTGCTTGAATCTACGTGTGATTTAGTCACCTTGCAGATGTTTGCAAAAAAATAAAGCTATAGGAAAACATCTCTTGTCCAAAATTCTCAGCTGGATTTTTTCTAGGGTTTTGAATGACAGAATATGGTATTTTTCTCATTAAATCACAAACTTTCTTGCCCAACAAGGAAACCATCACGTTACCTCAGCTGCAGTGGTATTTCAGTCTCTCCATTGCCTCATCGTGTGTGAACCTTTCTCTTATCTCTTGAGAAATTATTTGCAAAATACAAAAATTAGGTTTGTGAAAAAGTCTTGACTAACCAGCAAATAGTTTTGAAGATCATAATATTTAAAAGTACAGTCATGTTATTTGTTAATTGTAGACTTGATCCTACAACAGCCTAAGAGTTTTTGGAATTTATTTCAACAGGACTCCAGAATAGTTTAATGTCTTTTTTTAAAAAAACAGATTTCAATAATAACAACAACAATAGCAGTAATAGTAATAATAATTCTAGAAGTTATGGAAAACTTACACTGACCTTGTCTTCAAGTCAAACAGGCTACTTGCAAAATGTGTCCTATAGCACTGGTAGATATAAACTTTAAATAAATGCAGTCAGGTCTCCATTTCATCCCTCCTTTCTCTAAAAGCCATTTTGGGTTCCACAGTCAAGACAGACGTGTAGTGCTGGGGAAAAAAATCAAAATTCATAGGATTAAGAAAAACAAGAAAAAGAGGCTGGATAGGTCCTCAAGACATGTACTAATCCTCTTCTATCCCCCCGAGTAAACAACAATTATGTCATTCCCAGTAGGTACTTGTCAACTCCACTCTAAACCATTCCTAAATTTGAAGACTAGAACCTCCTCAGGCATCCTATTCCAGCAATAGCCTACTCAGCCGTTAGAGTATTTCTTCTCATTATGTCTAACCTAAGTCCTGCTTGTTAATGCCATTATTCTTATTCTCTCCCTGATGGACATAATGGAGTAACATATACCTACCCTTTTACAATAATAGTTTGTGAATAATAAAACTAAAAGCGTCCTGGTTTTAGTGTTCTTTCCCTTAGGCTAAACAACCTTAATTCATTTGTTTTTTAATTCCAGAGATACACTCTGATATCTTTTGAAGCTGTCTTAGTGGCTTTCTTCAAATGGCCCACAAGTACGTGTCCTTCTTGAAGTGCTGTGCCCCAGACAGGACACATTACTTCAGTTTGGCCTCACTAATGCTAAACAGATTTGAAATATTACTTCCCATCTTACTCTGCGTCTACATAACAACTTGAATTTATATCTCAATGAAGCTGAGACAGGGAATAAACAGATGAAATAACTGCTCTGCAGTTACAGACCTGCTATTTTGCTGAGATGTATCTCTTTGATTCCAAAGATCAAAAGGTATTTTCTTTTTCTCAGATCTAAAACTGTTTGGAATTTGTTGGAAAATGGCTTTTTCTCACCTTGATAGAAAATGTGAATGACACATTTTTCTTTTTAGCAATTCTTTTTAAAAAGGATATGAAAATGCTTAGATGAATAAATTTCATTTATAACCTATGAGATCCTTACGAAATGCCCTCTTAACAAAACCATAATTATACATTTGTCATTTGTCTACCTGTCTGTTCTTTTAATATAAAACACTTATTTTGCCTACAGATATAAAATTAGTGCTTTTCTGTTCCTAATAATTTATAATCACGGGAATTGTTACAAAGATATTAGAAGTGATTTTGTGCAGCCTGCTGTCCACTGAAGGAATAAAAATATGTTGCATTTTAAAACTATGCTATGAATTGCAAAAGCTATTCAACTAGCTTGAATAGATGTTCATATTTCAAAAACACATTAATAAAAATAATTATTTTCATCTGCTTCCCAAGCAATTTATGCCCACAGTCTTTTGGGGCTTGATTATTATTTGAAAGTGTATAGAAAACACAAAATTGTGCCAGGAATCATTACAGTGACTTGAATATACTTTATGCCATGTTAAATGACTTCACACATCATCTGGATATAAAGTCAAAGTAGATTTGACAGGAAATATAGTGGAAGTAACGTTAATTATTCTGCAGTTACATACCTGATATTCTCCTGTAAAACATCTATTTCATTCCAGAAGTCAAAATTCTTCTTTAAAAGAACATTTCTGTGAGGTCTAGAGTCTGTCCAAAAGGCTTATCCCTGCTGTACATATGTACAACCAATAATCCACATTTTTTAACCTCTGTTACTGCTGAAAAAGAAGATCTTCTTTTAAAAAAAAAAAAGTATGACATATTTGTGAAAAAAATAGTATATGAATCTTATCTTGGGCACTGTAAAGAGCAGTTCAGGTGCCTGTTTCCAGGCTAACATTATACATTACTTGTGATGTTCTCAGATATTCCCACTGGTGAGAAGGGACAGTGGAAATATGTTTTCCATCAGCTCAGAGAATAAGAACGGAAAGGCACTGCCTGTGAGTCACAAGCTATGGTCAAGCCAACCATAGAGTATAGAACAATAATACAGTAACAGCAATAAGCATGTAGGAACAGTGCACACAGTACAATATGTAGCACTGCACAGGATGTTAATACATAATAATTTAACATCTTTTTCACAATGCCACTACCACTACAGACTTCTGCTAGTGACTGGTGTGGTGCTGGTAAAAGAGAAGCACACCACAGCTTCAGTTCCTCATTTTGCTTGTCATAATCAAGAATGAAATTTTTTGTCTGAAACCACTTTGAGGTTTCCCATCAGTTCTCTTTTTTCTGCCCCGCCCCTGGAGGTGTTCACAGTCAGGTTGGATGAGGCTTTGAGCAGTCGTGATCCAGCGGAAGGTGTCCCTGCTCATGGCAAGGGGGCTGGAACTGAATGATCTATAAGGTTCCTTCCAACCCAAACTATTTTTTGATTCTGTGATTCACATGTACATCTGACACTAACGTATGTATGGCGCAGGTATCTTTGTTTCTATCTTGCTCCAAACCCGTGAGGTACCAACACTGAAACATTTTGGAGGTACTTTGGAGCCCAAATGGGAGTCATGCCATATGTCTCAAAATGTGTCACATTGGACCAAGGCCAGGTTCTGAGTGGAAAACACATGAACATTTTTTGGGGGCAGACCTGTGAGCTGCCTTGTTTTTCCCTAAACTGTCTCATCAAACAATCATAGAATTGTTTGGGTTGGAAGGGACCTAATAAGGCTCATCCTGTTCCAACCCCCCTGCCATGGGCAGGGTTACCTTCCACTGGATCAGGTTGTTCAGAGCCTTATCCAGCCTGGCCTTGGACACCTCTAGGGACGGAATCTTCAGTGAATGGAGCACCAGAGCAATATCTATTCCACAGTGTGTGGCCGTGTCGAGGCCCAGCCATTTCCAGCCACAGTCCCTTTACTAAGACTGTCAATCAATTTGTGTCTAGCATTTCTCAGCTTAGAGGAGGGCTGCAGAACTAGTATTTTTTAATAAACACATTTAGTCCACCATGTACAGAGATGCGTTTTCTCCCTTTTCATAAGTATATGAGGGAAAAATTGCACACAATGAGATTTATGTATTTTCATAGCTTTATCTGGAATACTGTCATACTTTTTTGAGAGGACATCTAGGGGTAAATTGGAAGTAACTTAATCCTGCTCATTATCTCTATACTATAAACTAACCCATGTGAAGTCGAACTCCCCAGACAAGAAGCTATGAAACAGATAAATCCAGCACAAAGTATTGGAGATGCTGACTGTAACTAGAAATGTTGCCTCAAATGTACCCTGGAAGTATTTATTGGTGGTGGATTTTGCCAGATTTTGCAGCAGATATTACATTACCCTTGAGGACTGACCTGTGGAGCTAGAAGATGATAGACATCAAATTTTAGTGTTGTTGCTTTTAATCAAAGGTTGTCAATCACACCATGTTATTTCAACCAAAATTAAAGAGGCTTGCCCATGTCAGCAAATGTTCTCTAGTAATGGACAACAATTTCATATACTGCTTTATTTGCATTTAAATTCAAGTTCTTATAAAACAGCCCTGGGGTTTTAGGATTTTTCCTACCACTCAGTTATCACTTTCGAAGTGCTTCATAGCCTAATGGAAAAACTTCAGAAATTAACACATGGCTGACATTAAAGTAAAATATTTTCTTTGTTTCTAGAAGCTCAGAGTGAGACAGAAATATTTTAAAAGAAGGCAGATGGAAACGAGCTTTATGAAAGTTCATGGAAGGTGAAAACAATTCAAAAGTTGAGATACATGTATGAATCAGAGAATGCTTTGAGTTGGAAGGGACTTTACAGATCATGCAGTTCCAACTCCCCTGCCATGGGCAGGCACACCTTCCACTGGACCATGTTTCTCCAAGCTCCATCCAACCTGGCCTTGAACACCTCCAGGGATGGGGCAGCCACCACTGCTCGGGGCAACCTGGGCCAGGACCTCTCCACCCTCACAGGAAAACATTTCTTCCTAAAACCTCATCTCAATCTCCCCTCTTTCAGCTTAGACCCATTCCCCCTTGTCCTATCCCTGCACTCATGATCAAGAGCCCCTCCCCAGCTTTTCTACAGGTCCCCTTCAAGCAATTGCCTCAAAAAGTCTTTATTCTAGATCCTGATCATTAGCGATCACTAACCACTAGCCACAAACAGTGAGTTCCCAGACAACTGGTTTTGCAAGCCAAGAGCTTGTCAAGGCTGCCTGTTCATGAGTTCACAAGGGTCAGTCATTTGAGGATTCCTGACAAAGTCCAGGTTAATTTCCATTTTTCCGAGAGAGTGTTACTGAAATACTAATTTATTTTAGGTGTATGTCTATGATAATTAGTAAATTTACTTCTGAAAAAAATACAGGGTTGTAACAGACTTACTAATGAGAAGTGTAAAATAAACAAGATAAATACCACTATTTCCAGGTGAAAAATGACACCTTAAACTGAAGCCTTTTTCACTTATTTCTTCTATTCAGTGCTAGACAGTTTGTGTACAAACTAAATAATATAAACCTTCCAAAGGTCTCATTAACTTTTGATTAGTTATGCTATGATAAATTGATCTGTATTTTAAATAATGGACAACAAATTCTACACTTTGTTTTAAAATTGTTTCAGCTCTTCAGGTACTCAAAATTTTCCAGCTGAAATGTATTAATTAAGATGGTTTTCCTCTTACATTAGCATCTGTTTCCAATTAAGTGATCACTATTTAAAAAGTCAACAACAAAAATCATGTTTTTACTCTAGCAAGAAGAAAATAGCCCACTGTACGACTATAAAAAATAAAAGTGCTCACACTGCAATAATCTGAAAGGCTGAATTAGGCTGTAGACTGTAGTTATTAAAGGAAGTCATGCAGAAACATGCCCTTTAGCATCATACTTATTCTAAATTATATTACTCTTTTAAGTGCTTATTTTACCATGTGAATCTTTAAATTAAAAATGAGGCAGTTTTGAGTATATCCCAGAATGGCTTGTTTTCATCTTCTTAACCTGTAACCTTTTCTCAAATAAGATCTGCCAAGTTCACCAACCACCTATGCAAAACTGCTGTTCTATTTGAAATCTATCACCTCTGCTCTTACTTATTGCTCTGTCTTCCCTCTAAGCCTCAGGTTGTTTCCTAGGAGTACAATGGGATCCATCTCAGGCTGGTACAGCGTGTGCTGTGGCTAAACCTGACCAAGGGCTATATGGAGTTGTTCTCCTTCAGCTGCTCCAAAGTTGTAGCAATGCAAGGCTTTTTGGTTTAGTTTTAGAGTTCCAGTTTTCGCTGAACAAGTAGAGGCTGAAAAAGGTCAGAGCAATTATGACTGTTATTATGTTAAGTATCAATTTGGAAATTAAAATATTTAGGAAGATTGTGGAGCAAACATACCCAGGGGCGCATCTGCACAAATTTCAGTTAATGTATCAGGATGTTGGTCCAGATTTACCCCATGAGATGAGAGATTGAAACACTCCCTGGGAGTATGTAACTTCCCTGAATATTGAGTAAGCAGAAAGTAACCAAACTGTTTAAGCGTGGTAGCAATCTAAAAGCCTCTGCATCAATTCAGATACTTCAATACAGGCAAGCAGGTGTGAGTTGGCCAACCGCATCCTGATCTGCATCAGAAAAAGTCTGACCAGCAGGTTGAGGGCGGTGATTCTGCCACCCTACTCAGCTCTCGTGAGACCTCACCTGGAGCCCTGCATACAGCTCTGGAGTCTTTAGCACAGGAAGGACGTGAATCTGTTGGATCGGGTCCACAGGAGGCCACAAAGATGGTCTGAGGGCTGGAGCGTCTCCCATATGAGGACAGGGTGAGAGAGCTGGGGTTGTTCAGCCTGAAGAGTGCAGCCTTCCAGTACTGAGAGAGGGCCTATAGAAAAAATGGGGACAGACTTTTTAGCAGGGCCTGTTGTGACAGCACAAGGAGTAATGGTTTTAAACTAAGGGAGGGAGATTTAGCATGCGTATAAGGAAGAATTTTTTTTACAATGAGGGTAGTGAAACACTGGCACAGATGCCCAGGGAAGTGAAGGCCCCCTGGAAATATTCCAGGTCAAGCTAGATGGAGCTCTGAGCAGCCTCATCTGGTTAAAGGTGTCCCTGCTCCACAGGGGAATTGGACTAGATGACCTGCAAAGGTCCCTTCCAACCCAAATCATTCTATGATTCGCTTCTGCTCCAAAGAGCAAAGTAGGTGAGAAGAGTGTAGAACAACCAGTGGCTTAGTTCAACTGACTGTTTCGGTCAGAACAAGGGTCTGCAAGTAGGTAGGCTGGAAATGATTCACCACTATGCAGAAATGAAAGGACAAAGCATGCTGGATGTATTCTGCAGGTACTCGCAGTGTGAAGAATCCCTTTCTGCTTTGAATGATGCCCAAGACTGAATCCAGTCCTACCTCAGTCCCCTTGGCACAACATTCTTATGGAGTCAATACGACTCCCTGGGCTCTCAGACACGCTGTTTGGAGCAGGAATCATGCCCTCTCATACTTTTATTTGCAAACCATTTATCACAGCAGGGCTCTGTCTCTGATTTGAGCCCTCCGGTACTACTGCAATCCAAACATGAAATAAGAATAATAACATAACCACAGGAAGAAGCTGGGGAGTTAAATGAAGTAAAGACTTCATACAGGCCACATTTTAGCAATTCCCCTTAACCACACTGTTCAGGAGAGGTCATTTCATCTGGAGTGGTTTGATTATTGGATTACAATAGACAAAGCTTTAGTTTACCCTCAGGGATAAAAAAAAAATAGGCCAACTTTTCATTAACAAAAAAAAAGGTAGTTATTTAAAAATTGTTACATTTTAGATGTTAATAGCAAGATCATAAGCACAGTTAAGTAGGTAAGAAATAAGTTACAGTGAGGAAGTAGGCCAGTAAAACATCATGAAGTGATTTAACTTATTTCTAATTAATGGAAATTCTGGATCTGTTTTATTCACATTATACAATTTATGATTTCCTCTTAACTATTTTTTCCCTTAAACTTTGAAGTTGCACATCCTTTGCAGCCTCATACATCACCAGCAAAGATACCTGTCATTTGATAATAAGCCCAACTGATAAGTTCATTCTTACCCTTTTGGTGGCCTTATGCTGAGATCTATTACGTCTTTCTGCACTAGGATTTTATTATAAATCCAAACATTGCTTCCTCTTTATATTTTGGGTTTTTTTTTTCCTTTTTTTTAACTTAGACTATTGGCCAGAAGCAAAGCTGCTGTTTCTTTTATTACTACACAGCACAAAATCTTCTCCTGCTGCCTAAACAACCAAAATATAACTGAAACTGTCTTGCTACTTTGGTGTATGAAATTTTCGACAGCTGCTTTGCCTTTACATACTGTTGCCACCAACCATCTTTTGCTTGGAAGTAGAAGAAATATGTCTTTTTGCTTATCAAGAAATTTATATTCATTTAACTGCAATTTCCTTCAAACCCAAATCCTGGAGACATTACAGCAGCCTTCTGGTAGTTAGAGATGGCTACAGGAAAGCTGGGGAGGGGCTCTCGATCAGGGAGTGCAGGGACAGGACAAGGGGGAATGGGTCTAAGCTGAAAGAGGGGAGATTGAGATGAGGTTTTAGGAAGAAATGTTTCCCTGTGAGGGTGGAGAGGTCCTGGCCCAGGTTGCCCAGAGCAGGGGTGGCTGCCCCATCCCTGGAGGGGTTCAAGGCCAGGTTGGATGGGGCTTGGAGCCCCTGATCCAGTGGGAGGTGCCCCTGCTCACGTTAGGAGGTTGAAACTGGATGGGCTTTGAGGTCTCTTCCAACCCAAACCATTATATCATCACCCATTGTAAGGAATAAATCTTCTGCTTTCTCTACAGCAGTTTGCTATGCATCTTAAAGGAGGCAAATATGATAATACATAATTAATGATGTCCTGCGACCTTCTCCCTTACAAAGACATTCTTGGAACTTCTGTGAAGCAGCTAAAATTAGTTACTGACAAATAAGAATAATTACAGACTGAAGAAGTCCATCTCATATAGTCACAACAAGAAAAGAATAACAAAACACTTCTGTAACTCTTGCAAGAAGAATCTCCAACTGAGCTATTTCAGTTTTCACAGTACTTGTATTTATATATATGAGCCAAGGTGGGTGGTAATTATGAGAGACCACAACCAGACCTGCACTATCACGCAAAACATGTAAACATTGAAATACTCAAGCCTAGAACTTATATGCCTATGACACATCATCTCTACAAATTAACTGAAAGGAGGAAGGAAATCCTTTTAGACCTGTGCATGGGTAGGTTGGTTTTTTTCACTGAAAGTAGTAGCACTTGAATTAAAATATTTACTTTTGATTTTTTATGTTACTAAAAGTTATTTGTGATATATTTTTCTCTCTCATCTTGGGGACTTGCTGGATTGAGACAGAGTCAGGAAAAATAAAATTTCTGGAAACATTTGCAAGTCCAGTCCCAGCTACTTTTCAGTTAAAGGGAGGAATGTATTTTCCTAAATGCCATAGATAGAATACGTACACCCTACTAAGATAATTGTGTATACAATACCTTGATAAAACTGTAGAAACCTAAGCATGAAGAATAAGAATGAAATAATACTAAAACAATTATTGAAATAGCAATGGCAAAAAGCCAAGCAGACTTTTTAAAATGAAATATTTGAATATCCACAATCCTATTGCATTCTTAGACTGGGCAAAAGAATTAGTACAATCAGAGCTATACTAAGGTTCGTAGATGAAATTAAACCCCAAATTGTTAATTGCTTCTTTCATGATAAGGCGGCCAGACAGATATCTTTTCAATCGAATTAAAAAAAAATGCCAAAAAACCTTCAAACATTAAAAGAATACACTTTGAAAGAAATTTCAGTTCAAGAGCTTGTGTGTGACAGAAATAAAATTGTGCAAATGATATTTCTGTGATAATATGGGAGACATTTGTCATTTCAATGCAACACATGAATGATGAAAACAGTAATGGATAATAGGAATAAATTGCTGGTCAGAAAGTTTAGGACAAAGATCATATGTCTGAAGAAAAGATTTATTAATCACACAGTGATTGTTCCTTCTTTTCTTTGAAGGTATTTAAAGTACGTAGCTATTGCATGATGTAGAATTGAGAAAGGCAGTCTGGATTTATCATTTATATGATGGTCTTCATAGATCTAACAATAATCATAGGGTTTCAACGTAGCACATGCAAGAATCTCTTGTTGCAGTCATTATAGGAATTTCACTCTGGTAGATTTTCAGTAAATTGCACTAATCTGAGTAATTTTAATCAGCGCAGGCTATCAAAAAAGGCAAGGTTGGAGTAGGGATCATGAGTTTCCAACTGCCTCATCAGACTTAGTCAAAGCTTATCCAAGGCAAGTAAGCAAAAGAAATCATGTGTGCACAGTTAAAAAGAACAGAACCTTGTTTAAACAACAGCAAAATCAAATTAACCCTTTTAAGTGGACTATTCTCTCAATCTGTCCTGACCATGCAATGTGCCTCCTCTACAGGTCTCAGACCTTTAGCCCACCAGCCATTATTTGAACTGTTTCAATTCCCACTATGAACTTGCCGTGTTGCCTTCTGGCCTCTCCAATACATTAGCTCCATCTGTAGTAATTCCATGTCTCATTGGCAGATGCAGACAGTCATTTAATAAATAAGTGAATACGTTTAAAAGAAATTTCTACAACTCTTCCCCCTCCTCCATCTATAAAAATGCTGCACCAAAGTGCTAACTTATCTAGAGGTGTCATTAACAAAAGGAAGCACCATGAAGAAGTAACAACATTAGCAAATATAAAACCTTTTTCCTTCTCTTCAGTCTGTACATTTCTGTCAACACTTCATCAAAAGCAAAGTCGCTTACCTGTTGTTTCAGAAATTTCTTGGTTTTGCAGAGGAAAATTTGCATCCTTTCTCACTGCCTTATTTTCTCTTTTTTTAACAACAGCTTTTCTGTTACCATTGTTACAGTATTGGCCCAGTTAGTTTAGGAATGACAAGTGCATAGCTGGAAGAAGAACCATCACATCCATTCAGTGGAAAAGACCTTTGCCACAGTCTTTATAGGAACCTCCCAGTAACACCGCTTTCCACTCTGACCTATTCTATTCTCCTCATTTCCATGTGATATCTGCTGTCATAGAGGAGGTGTAGGACAACGAGGTCTCCAGGTGGACTCTACTTTCTTTCTGTGCAAGATTGCCCACTACAATTTCCCCACTTGGGTGAAAATGATGCTTCTCTTCCAAACCAATAGAGCTCAAGCACTTCCCTGTTATTGCTCAACACAGCAGAAATTTTAAACAAATGTTTAACTTGAAACTCAGAAGGAATGACAGCAAGTCATGTCACCGTGTGGCCAGATTCTCCTGTGTCCAGTTATACCAGTTAAGCAAATGTCTAACATACATATATACATATTTATGAAATACTTTCTTGATAGCAAAAAAAAAAAATAAATCACACATTTAAAACTGAGTGTATAAAGTGAAGTTTGTTTAAGTCAAAGAACTTAAGTAATCTTGGTAATTAGATCTTGTATTCAAAAACACTGGATCCTGCTGCTGATGTCTTCAATTTTTAGGGACTTGAAAATTTGCTAAATGAGCAATGCAACACCAGAACCCAAAGCCAATCAATCAAGAAACACGAGTAAGTCTTGCATGACCTCATTGTCCCAGAGACTGAGAATCACATTAAAAAAATAATCTTCATTTAAACTAGCTTTGCTTTAAGATCAACTAACATTGAGTAACTGGTCTGAAAATATATGATGAGTCAATTCAGTTCTTTAGACAGACCCCAGCAGATGGCATCAGTTGGCCAGTAAAGTCATACACACATCTTTTCATGTAGTTCAGAACCAAGCATGAGGAGGCACTTAATAACAAACAAGACAGTTTTTACTCCCGTAAGAAAAAAAAGCTTGTCCCTGAAGGACAACTGCTGGCATTCATTAGTTTGATTCTTTTGAAAAAAAGAAATAGATGGTGCCTGCTGAAAAGCTATGTCCTACGCACATGATCTTATTTCGAAGGATGAGAACATTTGACTTGTGACAAGTGAGGATATTTCTCCCAGATACAGGGCGTATCCCAGATGTTAAATCCTGTATCTGGCACAAATGGAATCCCTATTCATGACTTGGAATCTATGTGCTACTATAACACGAATAATGTTATTTATGAGCAGTACCTTTGTAGAAAATGAAGTAGAGTTCAAAGAAACTATATAAAGGATAAGAATAGATTAACATTATTTACTTCTCATAGTTGGAATATAAAAATGTTTGTGATTACTTTGAATTTAGATGAAAAAAATATACAAAATAAAATTAACCAGGAGCTGGTATTCCATAAGTAATAAGAGATCTGATCTTACACCTATGCAGCATGTGAAGGCAACAAAGGTAGATGTTCCACCATACATCATTTATTGAATAGTTTTAAAACTGGCTATAGTGTTCTCTTCACTTTGGATTAGCTAAGATACTAGCACCCAATAATTTATTATATTACTTTGATTTGTTAATCGTCCTTATAATTAACTCCCTAGATCCTACTTGTAAACTCATTGTTATCACCTATGGAAGATACATTCAGACACCTGCTTTTCTATGGTTTAACAATCTCTTGATTAAATTCTACTTACACCTGCAGCAAATAATGAAAGGCTACCCAAAGTTAGCTTTCAATTTTCTCACTTCTTTATTCATTTTCTCAAAAGCCAGAGGTTTTCTAATGAAAAGTCTAAGTCAGCTATAGTGAATGAGTAACAAAACGCTGTTGTTCACAGTACATATCCATGCAACTTTTTTAATGACTTGCACTTTTCACTTTAAAGAGTGTGATTCAGTCATTCACTTAAGAATGAGATTAATATTAACCACATGAATGATGCTGCTAATGTGTTTATAATTAGGCAGATTTCTTATACATTATTGGACCTAAAGCAGCATTCGTGTCACTGAGTCAGAAAATGGGCACAATTGAACTGCTAAGGCTACGTCACGAACTTGGTGACATGGTTGATAGGAGGATTTTAAACCTCTGAGGGGGACTGAAGTCCCTCTACTGCACCAACAAGAGCATCTTCCTTGATTACTGAGATTCTTCCTTTAATTCTTTTTTCCTCACAGAATGGAGGAGCATATCCCACTCACTCACCCCCTCTCCCTCTCAAAAAAAAAACGTACAATCCAGAGACTGTGGGCAAAAATGCTGCTTAGTAGAAGAACTAAACCAACAATTGTTCCTCATTCTCCCTATTAGGGAGGAGAATGGAAAGTTCAAAGTGGCAGCTCTGCACACTTTCCACCCACACAACGGTGGCGTGGACACTCTCCACGTGGTGCTTGGCTGGACACCCGTCTTGCCCCAGGTCCTGGGACAGGGACTAGATATTCATCCTCCTAATTAAATGAAGACTTCAGATGGCAGAAACACTCTCCTGTCTATACTCCTGATGATGTACGATTCCCTCACAAAACAGTAACTCTGGGGGCCCAAAGCAGAAGGTGGTAAAGCAGAAAAGGGAAACTGAATTAAACAAGCTGCCTGCTGTTATTTAATACCATTTTCTGAAAATCTTTTAAACTCATAAATACATTCCAAATTTCCTTCCCAGGTACCCATTGAGTGGGTGTAAGTTTCAAAGTTTATTCCTTCCTTGAATAAAGATGTGCTAGATACAATGAATGTTGAGATGCCATGCATCCGGCTCCAATTGACTTCTTAATTTAGAACACCATCATGCTATGCAAACTTTCCCTTATAGCTGAACTCAATGAGATCATAATGTTGAAGGAAATGAGATATTCTGAATCAACAGTACTAACTTTTTGTATTAACTATTTTTGGAACTAGCTGAACATGTGGTTCACATATCACTACTTGATAACATTTTTTCTGTTGTTGATTTATTTCATGTATGGTAAAGCAAAACAATCAGATTTAATAGTCCCACTTTTTGAGTACCACACTTTTTTTAAGCCTCTTATGTTCAAAGATTTCATAGCCCCTTAAAGATAAACATATATCTGTTTTCTTTCCCCTCTTGCAAATTGATCTATGCTGCTCACTGGTGCTCCAATTGTGATATAATAAATGAATATTTTTAGAAATATTTTTATAGCATTTACTCTTATAATAAACTCCTTATTTTAACTTTAATCAAAAGATTTTGAATTCAGTCCAGTAGATGACTGACTATTTAGCTTTATTTTGCTGGAGACAAGTTGAGATATTTTAATACGAAGAAAGAGGTTTTATTTCACTGATTCTTAAGGAAAGGATTGAGAAAATTAGTTCATGAAATAGGAAAAGCACTGGAAGAACTATGTGCATAGATCTTCCATTCATGCCATGCCTTCACTCAAGACAATAAGCAAGCCCACAAGCTTAGAAGTATATATGGATATATAGTATATAGAGACCACCAGGTGTTGGTGGTCAAGAGTTTTGCATCAAACACATCTTTGAAATGAGTGTTTATGATAGCACCTTATAAACTTTCAGGGATGTGCTTGTGAAGCGTTTTCTGCATCATCTATGGTACAAAGGGATTTCAATGTGTTCAGTGTTTGCATCTCTACAGCCACGACACGATGCAATTGTCTTCAAGATAACCTCTGTGTGGGCAGCTGTCACAGGACATTTTGATAGATATTTCCCTTCCTTGGGTATTTATTTGGAACAAAGATTGCTTTCTAGCGTATGGTCTGAGTCTTGGGCAGAGAGAAAGAGCAGAAGATTGTGAAACAGGGAGTGAATCTGTCTTTACTCACAAGTGGTAACTGAAACGACTGTTGTTCATGTGTTTCTTAGTGAGGGGGGCACATCTACCCTCACTCCACTAGCTTTCTCAGACAATGGAAAACCATTTATAAGTTCTAAATAGTATCACTCACTTCTATCTTGTCTGATTTCCTCAGACCACCAGCTATAAGAATTTTGTACGGTAAGACAGTAACCATATACAAGTGGTTCTCTTTCACAGTTTATAACAATATTAAAGAGGACACTCTTCCATTTAAACCTATGTCTGAAGGGTTTAAACATGTTCTCTTGCATACCAGCAGTACTCATAATGAAGTTATTTTGCAGATAGAATTAATTGTTTCTTGTAAATTGCTGCCACTTAGTTCCAAAGAATTTGTGTTAGTTTCTCTGATCACTCTCCATTTTTCTATTTCTATTAACTAACTCGTTCAGATGATGCATTATAACCGGCATTACAGGACAAGAACACAAAATTTTATCAACAATAAAAAAAATCATAGTCTTCTAATTTGATTGCCAAATTCAGTTGACAACTGGTTAAAATTAAGAGTTCATTTAACTTGAACTTTAGGGATTTTAGAGTCTTCATTTTTCCCTCCACTTTCATATACATTTTAAATATACTTCTGAACAGAGAAGTAGAAACAGGTTTTTTATTATGGGCTATTTCACTGAGTTGTTTTGAAGTGTAGAGGAGAGGCTGCCCATTGCCTGCTAAAAATTAAATTTACATCATGTGCTTCTAGTCTTACAAACCAGCAAAAAATTACAGGCAGTCTTCTTATTCCAAAAGACTGAAATAGGAAGAGTTGGTTCTGATTGAATCTACTCATCACAAAAAAATATTTAATTAAAAGAAAAGTAATTATAGTACAGGAGAAGAAATTACTATGATCATTAATGTGATGTACTTCAATAAATAAATGAAACATGTATTTTTTTTGACTGGTTTATATTAAGCATTTTCCTGCAAGAGCTGTTATTACTATTGGAATAAATAACTCACTTCTTGTCACTTCATATTCATTTGTGCTTTGGATTTACACTGAATTTCTCACCCCTTCAAAACCACATTGTCCCTATTCTTCCACATTGTCTCAGGTAAGTCTGACTGTGTGAAGGCTCTTTTCCAGCACAAAATCAAAACGTTAATTGAAACCACAAAGGGACCAAAATGCTACAAAACCACATCAAAGCTGTAATTTAGCTTGTGCAACCTGTTCAGAAGGATGAGTTTCTCAGGCAGGCAAGTTTGAACCTCACCAATGCAGATGGAGTGACCCAGGGCAGAGTATTCAGGCTCCACAGTGGTTTACAGAATCACAGAATAACCAGGTTGGAAGAGACTCACTGGATCGTCGAGTCCAACCATTCCCACCAATCCCTAAATCATGCTCCTAAGCACCTCATCCACCCTCACCTTAAACACCTCCAGGGACGGTGACTCAACCACCTCCCTTGGCAGACCATTCCAATGCCTAACCACCCTCTCCGTTAAGAACTTTTTTCCTAGTCTCAAGCCTAAATCTCCCCTGGCGGAGCTTGAGGCCATTCCCTCTCGTCCTGTCCCCTGCCACTTGGGAGAAGAGGCCAGCACCCTCCTCTCCACAAGCTCCCTTCAGGTAGTTGGAGAGAGTAATAAGGTCTCCCCTCAGCCTCCTCTTCTCCAGGCTAAACAGCCCCAGCTCTCCCAGTCGCTCCTCATAAGGAGTTTAGAGTGACTGTGCTAGGCTGCTTTCCAGGAAGATGAAATTGACCCTTTCTCGACCTACACATATGTCTGTTCCTATGTTTAAACCAGTTTAGAAATTGGGGTTGGACTCTGGTTCATTATCTAATGCTAGACACTCTTCAAGCTAAAAATTGCAGTGCATTTACTATTGAATTCAGACAGTGGCTACACTTGTATCCAGAACTTTTAATGTTTATACCCAAACCCTTGGATTTCAATTTTTTCACAGCTATTCAACTTGTAACATCAAGAATGAAACTCCTTACACTGTCCTCAGTCTTTGATTTCAGTGTTTTATGTAATTATACCAAGAAGAACATTTGTCAGCTGTATTATTCCTTTAAATAGTTACCTAGAATTGGTTTATATCTAAATCTCTTTCTTTCCATATCCATAAAAATTTCTGCTAAATTTCTTTCACAAGTTGGCAAAACAGTCCATATAATTGAAAACATTCTATATAACTGAAGTTAAAATCTCCATTTATTTCTAATTTTATACGGAGGTTTTATTGCTCCGTAGTTGAAACATTTATATATAATGAATACACTGGCTTTTTAGTAGGTTGTACAATATTATTTGCTTTCAGGCAAACACAAAAGTATAAAGCATTTCTGCCTTGTAAGACTTCATTTACATTTAGAGAGTAATTTTAAGATAAAAAGATTTTGAGAATGCAATTTAGCCATAGACTAGCTGCTTGCCAAGAATTGTTCAATTTCCTAAGAAAGCAAGGCTGCTGTTTCTTGGTAAGAATTATATTTAATTGTGTATAGATGACTACAACAGAGTTAAAATGTGAACATTAAAGGTCACATTGAAATTTAGTAAGATGAGAAATGCAATAATAAATAGAAATATGCATTGCCTATAAAATTATCTGATAGGACTGAGTTAATAAACTACTTGATTCAATTGAAAGTCTGCTTTTCTATGGTAAGAATCTTTTATTGGCAGTTTAAGAGTTTCTCAGCATCCTTTGCAGTTTTGTTACACTTATGACCAAGATTATTTCCTAAAATGAACATACAAATGAACAAAATCTTTTGGATAGACATAAGGAGTAATTTCTCTAAATATAAGGAGGAATTTCTTCACAATGAGAGTGGTGAGGCATTGGAACAGGTTGCCCTGGGAAGTTGTGGCTGCCCCATCCCTGGAGGTTTTCAAGGCCAGGTTGGATGGACCTTGAGCAGCCTGATCCAGTGCGAGGTGTCCATGTCCACAGCAGGGGGTTTGGAACTAGGTGATCTTTAAGGTCCCTTCCAACCCAAACTAGTCTATGAGTCTATGATTCTAAAACTTTTTTTTAAACCTCTAATATTTTCTGTTTGTATGTATTGAGAACATTGTTAGGTTCCTTCCACCCTGAATCTTAACCCAAAACATTTGCAAACTGGCAAGCTAGACTTGCTTGGACTGCTTGCCATGGGACTGGACAAGCCATTCAAGCATAGACCAGCACTGTGGCAGAAGTGAATCACAATTCGCTGAAATACAGTCTAGTACTCGCTGGCTGGTTACCATCTATCAAGTGAAACTGTTACCTGACTATGTTGTCATTTGTAGTCTGTTTCCAGATAAGATCCAGCCTGTGAGCTTAAACTACCAATCAAGGTGATGAGGTGAAACTCATCAACTATGCCTTGAAATGGCTAGAATACCCAACCCCGCATCTTGGCAGGGAGATGGGAAAACCAACAAAAGCTTTTAAAAACTATTCTTGCGAGCACTTCTAATCTCTTTCAGGTTAAAGTTATACGGTTAACTTAGTCCATTTTTTATAATGGGTCAAAAATTGCCTGCTTGGTTTTGCAAAGCAATGCAAAAGGAGCTCTCATCATCAATACTGCATCTCATCTGGGGGCTCCAGTCCTTTAAAGCTGTTTTGCTGCTATCCTTCCAACTCCAAACATCATAGTTTATATCACAGGAAAATATCAAATCAGTTAATTTAAACCACTCCTGAAAATACTTTAAACTAGCAAATGTTAAGGAAATTCCATCTTAATATCCATTAGTACTTTGTTTTCTTCCAGTCTAGAAAGAAGTAACTTGAACAATACCAATGTGCCTCAAGCATAACGACAAGACATTGTCAGGAAGAATAAGAGAGAGTGAGCTTAATGAGAGTGAGTCATTAAAGCGAATAGATCCTTAGATATAGAGGTAGGCATAGATTTGCACACTTGGTTTTGTTTTTATAGTTGTAGCTTCATAGAGTCACTTTGGAAATCTGCAGTGGTTTGGTAGAGCTTTATCGCATTGTGTATATTTTAAAAGGTACAGGCTCAACAAATTTGTTATTTTCTTTCACGAATCTTTGGTTTAGCATACTATTTAAAATTCATTCTGAGTAGGTATTCCTGCTATATACCAAGCTTCATCCTAACCACATTAAAATGAGGAAAGACTTTTCCACTGTCTATAAATAATAGATCCAGTGATATAAAATAAAGGTGAAATTGTGACTGAGATGCAGGATTTGAATTCTTTTGCAACTGCCAAATTGATATTTGTTTATGGGTTCAGTATTAAAAAAATACTGTATTTACATTCAATCAGAGCTATAGCAACTTTACAGTCATATTCCTGTGCTGCTTTATCTATTTTTTCATCCTAAATTTTACTTAACTCCAGTTAACATAGAGTGACAACTAATCAAAAGATATGCCTGGTCCTGGAATAAGTAAATTCTATCTTACTGAAATCCTTACGGTATTTCCATTTACTATAGCGAAAACAGGATCATATCCAATAATTTTAAGAGTAATTTTGTGAACCTTACGTTCAGCTGTAACCATCCAGAGCAGTTTTAATGCATTTCCCATGGTAAACTTTAAGCTGAATTTTACTGACAGGAACTGATTGCCTCAGTCATCATTTTATCATGCAATTGCAACACTAGCACTTATACTCTGCAAGGAAAAAAAATACAAGCTGCAACAGTCTACTTACCTAAATAACTTGGTGGCAGTGTTTCCATCTGCACAGAACCATCACACCTGGGTTAAGAGAAACCTTTTTTATGTTCTCACCCGTACATATTGATTGATATTTTTTTAAATATCCATGTGTTGCTAATACTTAGACTATCAGCCTACTTGAAATAGTTTTAAACTAAGGGAGGGTAGATTTAGCCTGGATATAAGGAAGAATTTTTTTACAATGAGGGTGGTGATACACTAGCACAAGTTACGCAGGGAAGTACTGGAGGCCCCATCCCTGGAGACATTCAAGTTCAATTGGATGGGGCTCTGAGCAACTTGAGTTAAATATGCCCCTGCCCCTTGAGGAGGGGGTTGGACTAGATGACCTTTAAAGGTCCCTTCCAACTCAACCCATTCTATGATTCTACTGACTGAATAGAATAAACTGAAAATCTATAAGGCAGAAAAATAATTATCGGAAACATATAACAGCATTGTATGCATGCTTTTGCTTTGCTGTCAAAAGGATTCTTATTTTGGTTCTCTTTTTTTTACATACTTGTTTTTAATTCAGCTTAGTAAAGTGTATATTCTCACAAACAGAAGAGATTAGGCTTGTATATGAAAAAGCTAAACTAATATCTTGTGTATGTTTGGATCAAAGAGCAAGCAAAGGTGAAGTTTAGCTTGGGAAACAGAAAAAGGAAATGGAATCAGTCTTCTTAGGAGATAACGGTAATTCAAAACAGATACTTTCTTTTAATGGAAGCTCAATACCTTTAGACTAACTGATCCTCAGAAAAAACCTTTTCATTAAGGATTATCTGTCTCTTTTGCAGAGACATTATTGAAGATTAATGAATTTAGTGAAAATCCCTATGTAAACATCAAACTAAAGATTCTGTTGCTGAGACAAGGCAGCTGACTTCTTTCAGTCAAATCACACTGCTACCAGATTAATCTAATCCTGAGCAGGTAAGCATCTATCTGAACAGCAAACTTACAGAAAAAAAAATTACCTGTGTTTTCAGAGAAGAAAGTGCAAGTAAATACAATTAGTGAATTGCTGTCAATTTTTACAGAAGCCATTGCTAAAAAAAATATTTAAAACAAATTGTAGAGAAATTCTGACTTATCAACCATTCACATATTTTTGAGACACTGCTGGTTTTCTTATTATATTATAGTTGATATATTTCCTCTGGTTCAGTTCCAAAACCATATGGTGGAACACCTTTCCTTTTTCTTCCCAACTTATTTACTTTGGAAGTGCCCTGAGAGCCAGTGTGAAGTGACGGCTGACATCCAGGGGGCTGAAATCTTCCAGCTTTATCCATTACAGGATCACACCAGCGCTGCGGTCCTCTGGGTGCTTCCACAGATAACCTGCACTCCTGCTTGACAGGCTGTGTTATCTTCGGCAAGGCTTTCATGCACTCAAGGTTTGCTTGAAAGGGAGGAGTGGATGGCAGCGGTTTATCAGCAATGACAACTGAAATTAAAGCCTTAAAGCAGGAACAGCTACACCCGTCGCTGACTCAGCCCTTGGATTGTCCCACAGCCAGGAGGTCACATCACAAATAGAATTAACACATTAATGAACAAAGCTTTCAGACTATGCAACTGGAGTAAAAGCTGAGTTTCCAGAAGTGTTGAAAATGGTGATTGTTATGTTTCTTGGACAAAAATAATTAACAGTTTGAGACAGAATCCTTTAAAATTTAGGTCTGCATCTATAATGTTCCTTCAGAATCCCAGCTTTGCTTGCATGCCCCAACATGAGATATACAGATGTTTTCTCAGCTCAGATGGATAAATATTATGAGCCTCGATAAGGTTCCAAATAATTTTTCCTGATATTGAGATTATTGGAAGAGGTGCCGCTGTTGTGATGGCCTGTTTGGAAACTAGGTAGAAAGAAACAGAGAATGGTTACGCAGAGACATCAGAACAAATGTCAGATGGCAATGATTTACTGCCATGACCTAGATGTGGTCAATACAAACAAGAAACAATGAAGAAATACGTACTGGCAAATATTAACTCATACTTCTAATTTTGAATAAAGCATTATTTATGATTTATATAAAAAAGGAAAGCTTCACTTTATACCTGAAGAATTACTCAAAATTCATAAAACTAGAATGACTAAAAAACTATAAATATCTTTGAAATATAACATATGTAGCTATTGCTTCTGCTTATTTAAGTTTTTCAACAGTGCAAGATTTCACCTGCCAAAAGTCAGGAGAAAGAGGGAATTAGAGAGACATTTCACCCTCAGCTGAACTCTCATTTTCCTGGCATCAAGTCATCTCCTTAATTGCCTGTGAATTTCCTCAGTGGCTTAATATTATTTATTTTTAGTCCACAAAATACTAAAAAATCCAGATGTTTGAGGTAATGCTCTATTGACCCTAATCTTTAGTATCAAGAGAAATGCTGTATTGATTTCAGTAAATCCGAATGATCCTTTTTCCCCTCTTCCTCCCTTTCCTAGAAACAGAGGATCTGTTATGACTAGCTTCTGTTGGCCAAATTTCAATGTGATTTTCTTTTTTTTTTTTTTTGATTCAGCAACTGTAAAACCATGTAATGCATAGCAGTATTTAAAACAATAACAACGTATTAACAGAGTTTATATGAATCCAATTGTTCTACTTTAGGAGCCAAAATAGGACAGTGACCTCAAGTTTATTTTTTTCATAGAATCATGGAATGGTTTGGTTAGAAGGGACTTTAAAGTTCATCCAGTTCCACCCCTTTACCCTGGGCAGGGACACTTCCCACTGGATCAGGGGCTCCAAGCCCCATCCAGCCCAGCCTTGAACACCTCCAGGGATGAGGCAGCCACTACTGCTCTGGGAGGCCTGTGCTAGTGCCTCGCCACCCTCACACAAAAACATTTCTTCCTCATCTACATCACTGCTATTTGTACCATAATGCTGTGTCTTCTGTAAATATCTTTAACCACACTTAACAAATGTGCCAGCACAGAGCACAAAAATATTGTGTGTAACCTATCCTAAATAGTTTAGGTAAGCTTTACTTTTAATTATTTGTTATTGTCTATTACAGGAAAAGGTATCAAATATCTACTAGTCAATCCTGCCTTCTGAAAATGGTATAAGAGAATAATTTAACTGTATTCATAGAGCGATAGAACCATAGGATGTCCTAAGTTGGAAGGGACCCACCAAGGATCAGCAAGTGCAACTCCTGTCCTGCACAGGACAACTCAACATTCACAGTGTGTGTCTGAGATAACATTAGAAGTGTTCAGGTCTTCTTAACTCTCTAGTAAAGATAAATTTTATTTATCCAAATACCTTTTTATTTGTTTGATTGTCTTCTTGGCATTTCATAGAAATGTGTACTCCTACAGAAACCAGGTCTCTTTGAGGATTCAAACTAGTGCCAGTTTTTCTGGTTTAAAATGTATTTTAGAACTAGATCATACAAAATTGCCAGGGATATGTAAAGATATATATGCCAGGGATATAATAATCATGCATTCTAATTTTTGTTTCCTTGCTTTCTTCCATGACTAGTGGTTTCATCCTTTCCTGACATCAAGGATTCTGCTGGAAAAATTCCCTTGACTTCTTCTAGGATAAATTAAAAGCTATTTAAAATAATCAATTGTGCATTTACCTGATTCTTTTTCTGTTATTTCAATGGTAAGCTGGAAAAAAAAAATAGAATCAACATACTAGGCATTTAGCTCAACTAAATGTTTAGAACATCTCAGAGTCCTTCTTGTGACGTCAAAGATATTCCTCTACATTAAATGTTAATTATGCCAATTATTGTTCTTAACATACATATTTACTATGTATACACATGAATGTATATCTGAGAAGTTCTGAAATACACACACAAAAAGGCCATCCCTAGAGCTTGAGAACCAAGAGAGGGATGGGAGAGAAAGAGGCAGATATAGAACATGTTCTGACCTGCCATGGTGAGAAAAGGCTCAACTCCATCTCTTCAGTGCAAGTGGATGACACATATTCAAATAGAGATGATTTCTTACCTTCAGTTGGAAAATGTTGGTGTGCAAGAGTGAACAGTAAGTTTGCATCGAGTTTCTTGTGAATATGAAGAAATACGTGACAGAAACTTTTCCATTATTGATTGAGGCTTATGATGAAGAGATCCTAAAGACCCAGTTGGTGCTCAAAGAACTAATCTTTTGTTGGTAGAAGACATGAAAGTGAAACCGATGAAGATCCTCAACAGCCTTTCAGGAAACAATCTGCGGAATTTCTTTGAACGTCTGCAGCTGCGTGTAAGGTCAGGAGGGAATTGTTTTGAAGGAGACTTTCCTAACTGGTTAAACAGAAAGGGTTACAAGCAGAATCTTTTTATATTGGACCTTGTATGACTGTAACATATATATGGCGTGCATAAAATTTTCTCATTGCCAATATAAATATTTCTCCTATTACTCTTTCAAGCAGAAACATAAAGTAAAATAATACATATCCTGTCTGTGGCACACATATGTAAAAGTGGGTTGTTGATTTCATATGTTAGTTGTTAAAATAATATAAAAGAAATAAAATTGTGTTTCGCTTTTTGAAACCATTGTGACATGTGGACAAAATGAATGATTTTTTTTTTCCTAAGCAGCCTCTAGTGACTGGCATTGGTATTCCAAAAAGGTCTTTCCCACGCTTCAGTATTAACCTCGCCTAAGACAGGAGCAACTGATAGTAAATGACAGTAGGCTGGTCATCTGGCTGTAGTCTAGAACACACCAGCAGTCAAAGGGTTAATGTTGCTCCTCTCTGTTGGGCTGTGTACAGTGTTTTTAGAATCTTATTCAAAGGGTAACTCTGTCCCCAACTCATTTTTTTAAAACAAAGACTGCAGTACCTAAACCTGTCTACTTCAAGCCTTGATTAATGTCGTTAGCTGCTATTCTCTCTCCTAGTCGCTGCCAGATGGAATGCTGAAGATTATTCTGCACCACTTAATTGGAGTTTATAATTAAAAAATGGTGAGTGCTATGGACTATGTTTTGCCCCTTTGATCCCTACACAGACAAACAAGTTTCTCTAATCAGTAACTCCCCCATGTCCTTTCTCAGAAGCTCTCTAAGATCATATGCCTCTGCTTTTTACTGTATATATAATTTTTACATCATTTCCAAATATTGCAGAGACAAATTCTGGTCATACAAGTTTTTCCCCTTCAAAAAAGGAATCCTACATAAGGAAATACAGCTTTTCATGTGGCCTCCTGTGCCTACCTCCCACAAACATGCAGAGATATGCTCTCTATACAGAAAAATAGCAATATATGCAAAAGTACGCATATGGCTCCTGTAAAGTCAGCTCCTGGACATCTTTTTATAGTTCAGTTAAGGACAATTTTGAGAAGTGACTTTCTGCATCATTTTGGAGGGCAGCCAAACTGAGTAAAGGCAATTATACCTCTGCTTCTGTTTGTAGCAGCGGTCCAAACGTATGTGCACACACACAGGGATGTATATATGTGGACAGAAGTTTGCATAGTGGTTTTAAAGCAACTGTTCCTACATTTTTCTGTGCAAGCGATACGAAAGATATTGTCATTGGCCTTGGTAGCAAAAATGCTGCTGGAGCGTAATGCTGAGGTGAGGCAGGAAATCAACTATGACTCATACTGTCATTGAAAGCAAAAGACAAATCCAGAACCAACCCCCAAATGTGCCACTGAAAAGAAAAAAACCTTCCTGCTCTTTCCTGAGGTGAAAATGTTCAAGGTGACAGAATGAGTTCAGCAGAATGGTCTGCTGCTTACCAGGGGCATCAGTGAAGGGAGGTAGTTAGAAAACTTCCTTCCCTGCTCCACGAGACAGTAGTCCAAACTGGTAATGATGATTTAATAAGCAGAAAGACCAAAGCCATCAAGAAAGACTTCAGGGCCATTGGGAAAATGATGGAGGGCTCTGGGGCACAAATAGTGTTCTGCTCCGTCCCAAGGCTAAATAGAGAGGAGCTGGAAGTCAGGAAGAAGTATTTGATTAATGCCTGGATCCAAGCCTGGTGTGAGGAAAGGGGCTTCGGCTTCTTTGATCATGGGGTGGCTCACACACCCCCAGGCTTTATTGCTAAGAATGGGACACGTGGGTCTCCTAGGGGGGCTAAAGCCCTTGCTAAAAACCTAGCTAAGCTCATAAATCGAGCTTTAAACTAGATGTGAAGGGGGAGAGGATTGAGACCAGGCTAGACAGGAGAGAGCCTGGATGTGGGGCACTAGTGATTTGGAGAGGGTGTGCTGGAGAGGACCACCAGTACATCACCACACAGAAAGTGGGGGTGAACACACCTGGGGGTGGTAAGGGAGATACGGACACTCTGGTGATAGCTACTCCAGTTACCAGGCAATTGGGAATGAACTCTGCTCCCTCTAAGAGGGCTGAAGGTTTGGCAGCTCAGCTGAAGTGCATTTACACCAATGCACACAGCATGGGTAATAAGAAGGAAGAGCTGGAAGCTGTCGTAGGGCAAGGAGCCTATGATGTTGTTGCCATCATGGAAACGTGGTGGGATGACTCATATAACTGGAGTGCAGCTATGGTGGGTACAAACTCTTCAGGAGGGATGGGAAGGGAAGGAGAGGAGTCCTCCCTTACAAAGGGAGGACTTGGACACTGTTGAGATGGATTGTGGCAATGAGCAGATTGAGTGCCTGTGGGTTAAAATCAGAGGAGCCCATAAGAAGGTAGATTTTGTGATGGGAGCCTGTTACAGGCCACCCAGCCAAGGAGAAGCAGCTGACGAGCTCTTCTATAAACAGCTGGGGTTAATCTCTAGATCGATGCATCTTGTTCTTGTGGGAGACTTCAATCTTCCTGATATCTGCTGGACGTACAATAGAGCAGAAAGGAAGCAGTCTAGGAGGCTCCTGGAGTGCGTGGAAGTTGTCTTCACAGATGATGAATGAACCGACAAGGGAAGGTGCCCTCCTGGACCTGCTGTTTGTGAGCAGAGAAGGCCTTGTGGGGGATGTGGCAGTTGGAGGACGGCTAGGACTGAGCAGTCATGAGATGATAGAGTTTTCTGTTCTAGGCGAAGTGAAGAGGGTGGTTAGCAGGATAGTAGCATTAAATTTCCAGAGGGCAGACTTTGAACTCTTCAGAGAGCTGGTTGGCAAAGTCTCATGGGAGACAGTGCTTAAGGGCAAGGCAGCCCACGAGGGCTCGGAGCTCTTCAAAAAGGAGATTCTAGCAGCTCAGGAGAAAGCCATGCCCATGTTCTGGAAAAAAAGCTGGCAGGGGAAAAAGCCAGCTTGGTTGAACAGAGAGATCTTGAGTGATATCAAGAAGAAGAGGAATGTTTATGGGCTCTGGAAGAGGGGACAGGCCTCTTGGGTGTGAGGGAAGTGAGATTGTGTAGAGAAAAAATCAGAAGGGCAAAGGCTCAACTAGACATCAGATTTCACACTGCATGTAACTAAAGGAGAATTACACATCAGGGCAAAAATGAAAAATTATGGTGTAGTAGCTCATGGAGAGCATGCAAGATGGTAATAAAGTTGAAGCAGTTATATAGTCTCACATTCAAGGCCAAATCACAGTTGTTCATATTCAGTTTGTGGATCTAGAGAAGTGTGGGAACATATTACAGAGAAGAAGGCCTAGATGCTGTGCAACTGATTGATAGTGAGCAATTCTAACAAGGCCTTGAAACAGAGAGCCAAAAGAAAAACAAAGACCAGCTGGGAGGAATACAAGAGCTAGTTCAGTGGGAATAAGTACCAGCTGAAAGAAAAACAATTAAGAGAACTATCAACATAGTTAATTTTAGTGTAACTTGGTTTCTTAGCATGTGCAGTAGTTTAGCCAATAATATGTTAGTAATAGCTTTATGGACAATTACCTTTAACCAATAATACACTGTAGATACCCTCGTGGGCACCCAGTTATGTAACCAAAAAGGGTTTATAAAGAAAAAGCTAAGCTCAATAAATTGAACACTCGCTGATCGCATTGATCTCTGTGTTTGATTCTGTGATGCTCCAGTCAACAGAGAAGAATCTGAGCTTCAGATTTATTTTCTTTAGCAAATGGTGTTCAGCGCAGTGCCCCACTGATTTCTTAAGTGCAAGGCTTTTCTAATCTACAGTGACTCATCAAACAGCAGATCCTGAGGAAGCAACAAAGGAAAAAGGGAAACATGAACATCCTTTAGTGTACATTGGCTGGTTGTTCTTTAAGCCAAATATTTTATTCTCTGGGTGGAAAGAAGAGAACATTGCTTATATAAAAAAAAGCAAAATCCCAGAAATGAAATTTGGATACATTTTACAATGGTAAATGATGAGCTATTTAATTATCTTATGGAAATAAACCTTCTCCCTTAAGGTTCTGGTGTGAATGACTAGATTTTGAAATGATTCACTTTAAAATGCTTTAGAAATATAGCTCAATGGGACATTTTTTTCTTTCATTAAGCAGGACTATGATTTATACAACAGATTTTTAACTATGTCATATTCCTTATGGAAGCATATCATCCCACCCCTCCCCGCCCCCCCCTTCTATACCTATTTTTATTATTAATGAAAGACAAATACTTCGGAAGAAGAAAGAGCCGAACTGCTTGAGGAGCTATGATGAAGATGAACAATGATCCACAATCTCAGAAGAAAGACTAGGTAACCCCTTGCATGCCAAGAGCAAGCCTGGACTTTCTGCAAGTCTTGAGGGCTGAGGAACCAACTGTGTATCCACCAGCACATGAACCTTTCAGAATGTTAGTAGATAACAACAGAAAACCTAATACAGACATTATATACCTGAAAAAAAGATTGTTTGTGGAAATGTTTTTCTATGTCGTACAAATAAGAAATAAACAACCTAACTACCTGGGCTGGAGATAGCAAATTCCAGCAATGCTGTCCCTGCCAGCTTCTACAAAACACAGTGAAATATCACCCCCAAAATGGATTTATCAACCCATATTTAGGGCCCATCACTGATTATATTGTTCTCAAAGTACAGGAAAAAAAAACCACTACCCTGAAAATGTTGAAATGATCACACTTACAGCTTAATAATATAGTTTTTGAGGAGAAGTATTCTGCTTTAACTATAATATTTAGTGTTGTTCAAGTATAATGATTAGATACTTAAGATTCAAGTCTTTATGTGTAATTAGCTTAATCCATAAATTATAATCCACCAAGGTAATAAAAACAGTAATTTTCAAAATCAACAGAACCCATAATTTTCTGCAGTTACCGTGTTCAGTAACAGCATCCCACAAAAGTAAAAATGCTTGTTGTTAAGGAACGCTGCTTATATCTCCCCATATTAAAACAAATTATTTGACAAAGCAAGGTCACTTTGATGTCAACCTTGTGGTTTCTTGGCCAAATTCTCCTTGTAACTGGTAAAGAAAGAGAGACCAGAAATGGAGAATGACTATTGATTCCTCCCTTGGAAAGAGTTTATGCACATAGTCAAGATCCCAGCTAGAAGTAGACTTCTTCTCAAATTACTATTATTTCAGCATTTTATACTTTTATACTTATGAACAGCTGTGATTGATAATAAGACTCAGTAGTAACCTATACTTAGCAAAAAGAGTGTTTCTTTCTAAGTAGGGTGTTTCATTCCAATTTAGGCCAGAACCATGATTAAGGTTCTTACTTTTTTATTTAATTCAGCTTTTTTCCTTCAAGTCATCTGTCCTCATACATTTTTCTCTGTAATCATTAAAGTCTGTAAAATACAGTTCTATGAGAATGATAATATGGAGTAGGAGGGCTGAAAGTGTGTCTTTATTTCATGTGACCTTTACTCACAGCTTAAATGAGAATGCTGCACTTTTTTGGGGAGAAGCGTATATTTATGAGAAGCAAGAACACACAATAGTACCAGGTTGTTCTTTGTGAATGACAAAATCCAAGCAATTTAATGAATACTTTAGGTAAAAATAGTTTCCTAAGCCATAATCATGGCATATAAAGAAATCAAGTGTTCCTTCTTGTTCCTCTGGACATAGCTGCATTATCAATGGAATTGTGGCACAACACTACTGTCTGGAAGTCGTTATGGCAAATTGTGTCACTGCTTATTAAGTTGCAACTTAGAATAATATATTAAATTATAAAACCTTTTAAGAATATATGTAATGTACTATATTTGTCTTTTAAAATATAGAGGTTAATTTTTTTAAATAAGTGCTAATTGCTAGCTAGCTCATTCAAGTGGTTCATAATGCTGGACAATCATGGATCAATCATTCTGAATCTACACATAGATCTAAATTTTATAGACTCATAGAACAGTTAGGGTTGAAAGGGACCTTAAAGATCATCTAGCTCCAATCCCCTTGCCAAGGACAGGGACTCTTCCCACTAGATCAGGCTGCCCAAGCTCCATCTAACCTGGCCTTGAACACCTCCAGGGATGGAGCAGCCACAGCTTCCCTGGGCAATCTGTTCCACTCAAATTCTTCCTAACGTCTAGTCTAAATCTGTCCCTCTCCAGTTAATACCCATTGCCCATGTCCTGTCACTCCAAGTCTTTGTAAACAGTCCCTCCCCAGCTTTCTTGTAGGCCCCCTTCAGGTATTGGAGGTGGACAATTTCAAGGTTGACCGTTTCAAATGGACATATGCAAAAGGTGAGATTGTATATTGAAATTCACACCATTTAGGAGGTATGGTTAAACCTCCAATCTCACTAAAAAACAATGAGTATTTTATCCGAACTCATGTACACAGGATTTCACACATAATATTGCCATATAGCAATGCTAATGCATTTCACAAATGATACACAGAAACATTTAAAGAAGTAATTTGCTCAGTTAGGATTAAAGCACATGCATGACAGTTCTTATGCACAAGTTTCAAAGGAGAGGGGCTTAGTGGGAATGCTGTGTGAACTGTGAGGTGTTTAAAGCTGTCATTCTCTTCATTTCCAGCTCCTTGGATCATCAGTTTCTAAACTGCTTCCAGTTACAGTCATGTTTTTAGTGTGATCTCCAAAACTGAAATAAGCAGTACATTTTTGTCAGATTTGTGATCCTGTCCATAACAGCTGTGATCCATAACACTGCAACCACTGTCTTAGAAGCATGGCTTTTTTAACTTCTAGAAAAAGCAAAAGAAATCACTCCTATGGGATATATCTGAGATTCTGACTTTTTGAGACTATTCCAGAAGAGGTGAGAGCCAAGAGATTTTTTTTTTAGTGTCTTTTTGCTCTTTCCTTCAAGATGTTTTTTGAACCCGCTAACACACATCTCACCTGTCTAAAGAGAACATCTGGCACATTACCTTGGGCTGCAAGTACTGGAGAATCAAACTGAAACAGATGTGGTCACTTATCTGGCACAGCATTCCTGTTGTAGCCAGGACTCCTTAGGCAGCACTACAAAGACCACACAGCCCTCCTGAGAGACTCTGAAAACTACATGGAGTATTAAAAAATTCTGGTACCAACATATCTGAAGGGGAAAAAAAAGCCACTGATAGGTCACTGTGCAGTTGCCATTGATTAAATTGCCTTGTCCTCAGTACAGTAATATTTCTTATAACTGCAAGAAATATATTTACTTTGCTCATTATAATACTATGTGCACAAATCTTTTATTTAAAATCCCTCTGCAAAGCTTCTGCATAATTCAGGTTCTTAATGCTTAAATTGTCTTTCAGCATAATCATACAAAGCAAGCCCAGAACTGTGCAGTCTACTTTGCTTCAAGAATTAGAAGAAAACACTACGAGGCAAAATATGATTTTTTTACAGTCTGTAGTAAAATGAGTTTCTGTGAGAAAGGCTTCCACTGTCTAAATTGTATTTTAAACAACACTGCTTTTTCTAGAATAACAACAGGGCTTCTAGTTTTCTTATATTAGTCAGTTGTAGGTGACTAATTAGTCAGCAGGTAACGTATAACACGCAATTTTAAATTTTTGAATCAGTGTTATTAAGCTATGTTATGTTATTACAGAGAAACAAAGAGGACCAACATATTAGATTAACTGTTCTTTATATGAAAAAATCAATTCTGTTTTTGTAAACCTTCCCAAAGATATAGAAATATAAGAAATAGGTAAAACTGTAACTTGCTACTTGGGTATGTCCTTCTTAACCCTGGTAGGCATAAAATATACACCTATAACTTTGTTATAATCCAAGATCCTGGATGTATGTGAAAATAAGAATGGGAAACCTCTTTTTTTGCCACTTGCAATCACAAGTCCATCTCACTTCTGTTAAATTACAATTTCCATCTGTGGTGGAAAGTGCCATGCACTAGAAGGAAAGGGAGTGGCTGCACTCCTTGTTATCAATAAAACCTGCCACATCCTTTTAGCTAGAAAAACTTCAGAAACACACTTTTTCATAAGCAGTCTGGTGATGCTGCTATCAAAGTCACAATAACTGGTTGCAATTGCCACAAAATTGTTATAGGACAATTTCAGAACTAAAATACTCTCACTTGATTTTGATCACCTAGACTCTTGGGAACATTTCCTTGTATTGCAATAAGAGCAGAGCATTGCAAAAAGGATTAATAACTGAAAAGTGCTAATATGTTCTATGAAAGAAGCCTCAGCCTGTGATATAAATGTTGCCCCTGCAACATGGACCTCAATACAGTATTTGTTTTGCAAGGCAAAAATTAAAATTTTGGTCCATAGTTTTCAGTTGCAACAGTTTCTTTCCTCCTGGGGAATTTGTTGGTTCTCGTTGCTTCCTGTTGTTAAAGAAAATTTGGAAGAAAATATGATTCTGGGTTGAGGGTGTTCAAATACCTCAAAAGAATCTAAGACAAAGGACAGGAAAATATTGCATAAGTACACTTGGAGTTTGAAACTATTACAAGTTGGCTAATTCTTCCTGGTTATATTGCTGTCATTTGCAGTAAAGCATCAGCTCACTGCTGTAAAATAACAGGAAAGCAAGACCTGTTGTTGAGACCAGCCAATTAGAGTTATGTCTGCCTCTGTAGGGTGCTTGCATAAAAGGCTGAACCATTTTCACAGATAATCCATTTATAAATCACTGTAATAAAATGGCCATCTTGACAGTAGCTCAGTAGCATTCTTTCATCTGTTCCAATTGTATCCAGGCAACAGAAACATGTTAGTCAGATAAAAGCAGAGGTGGGGATGTAAGGGTAGGGGTTCTGGCACATACTCAGTGACTAGGGTGGAAAGGGCAAAGGGCTAAAGATAGAGTACTGATTAACATTTGCATCTATTAGCATACAGAAAGAGTTTAGTTGTTTTTTTGAGATACTGAACACTATCCAACTAATGTGTAAAGTATTTAGGTGAACAGTTAACTGTGAAATTACATCTTCATGCCATATGTATGCTTTAATATTTTTCCGTCTCTCTTCTACTCATCCTTTCTATTTCTTCATATTTCTATGGAATATTGACTGTATGGTAAGTCCAGCCCACTGCATTAGCCAAGACGGTGGGACCAGATGGCAGAAATTTAGATACACATGCTCCAGCTGTTAGCAAAGGTATTTTGGTTTCCTACACATTAAGGACACACTAATTATAAACAACTTAAATACAACAAGCACAATAGCGATTTTTCAAGCACAATTATGGTGGAAAATGATAAAACGTATATCCTTCCATGAAGGAAAAGCATTTGTAACTTCTCTATTGTATCACAGAGACAATCCAAAATCAATGGAAACTTGGTTTGATGCTCATATAGATCCTTTTGAAAACCACATTATAGGGCTTGACTATTGTACAACACAGCATAGAAATCCCAGTCCCAGTTAGAAAAGCAAATATATTGGCAGTATTAGATATCAGTGAAGATGATGTTTCCATTAAAAACATTTAGTCTGTTCCTTTAGATCTTGATTTTATTTAGCTCAGTATGTTCTCAGGACACTTCTCCAGAATGACAACAATTTTTCTACTTTTGAGGAAGAATTTATATGTAAAAAAATCCTAAGCAAAGTATTAGTAATATGAATAAGGCTGAAAATAGAGGTTAACTGGTTTAGACCACTATTAAATAGCCCTATTTCATGTAAAATATCCCCTCCATATATAACCTGAAGACAGGAAAAAGCACCCACAGGACAGAACTTACATCCTTTTGTAAGTAATTCCCACTACAATACCATAGCACACTCCAAATGATAGGGAATATCATATACCATGACATATACAGCGTAGCACTTGCGAATGAAAGGAGTCTTCAAAAAGCATTCCGCCTCCGCTGAAGCTCAGCTAGGCAGGGAGCCAACCCCAAAGCTATCTGAGAAGTGGTCTCCCAGTTTTGAGTTACTCATCCTCCCGACCTGTACTACAGCATATTACTGCTACATTAAACATTGCTTATTTCATAGAATTGTAGAGTCATTCCTACTAAATCATATCCCAAACTGCTACATCTCCATGTTTTTTGAATGCTTCCAGGCACGGTGACTCCACCACTTCCCTGGGCAGCCTCTTCCAATGCTTCACCATTCTTTCAGTAAAGAAATCTTTCCTAATATCCAATATAAACCTCCCCTGGTGCAGCCCGATGTCATTTCTTCTCATCCTATCCCCTGTTACTTTGGAGAAGAGACCAGGGCCTGCCTCTCTACAACCTCCTCTCAGGTAGTTGTAGAGAGCAATGAGATCTCCCCTCAGGCTTCTCTTCTCCAGGCTAAACAGTATATTTACTCTGTATATTAAAACATTAAAACTAGAGAGCAATTTCTGTAACTTGACCGTGGCAGCAGATTCAAACTGCGTTCTGGTTGTCTGACGTCAGAGTGAAAAACAGAAAGAATCATTTTTTATTGGATCGTGCCTATGGTTGCAGAAAACAATCTGGAGGTTAAGATTTAGTTGGGAAAATTAAGCTGGCTACTTAAAAAATGCAGAAGCAGCATAAGTACAAAAAAAGGCTGTTCATATCATAGGAAATGTGCTGCTCCATTGCTTACATCCACAGAACTTTTAGGTATGCATCCCTTGAACTTTTCCCATTAAACTACAACCTAATTGACTACTTTTGCTCTTGTGTAGTCCTTGCACTTTGAGCAGAGCGTAGGTGAGTTAAACTTGTAATTCCAGCCCAAAGCAAGAGATTTATATATGGAAGGCTGCACACAAAATATGAGGGCAAAATATGCTTGGACAGAAAAGAAATTGAAAAGAAATTATGACACAAATTTCTCTCAATATAAACATGTTGAAATTATCTGCAGAAAAGAAAGAATTGACAATAAGAATGAGATTTGCTTTATGTTTATTTTCTCAGTAGTTTAACTACTTGAGCAACCAGAAATTATGCTGGCTGGGTTAAGAGATCATGCAAGGCAGCAAGTTGCTGTACGCTGAGGTGATTTATGAAGTATGCCTTTGTGCTCCCATTTTCCTGCCAGAAAAATTTCAAGGCTGGCTTTAATTCCTTAAATATAGGTGCCAACTGCCATTTCAGATGCCCTGAGTTATCCTGCCTAGCCTCATGCTGCTGATCCAAAATGCCACAGGTATTTTAAAGTCCTGCAGCATACCCGCCACATATTTTGATGAATAGTTTCCTGATGTTTTGGATGCCATAGAATATCATTCATGGGACTAGACACCTATGACCAAGCTACTGCATTGATTCCTCAGTGTTTCATGGATTTCTGTCACAAAAATTCTCACTTTTTTTAAAGCTAATATATGCAACACAGAAGTTCAAAGAGCACTGAACAACTTGGACAACAAATTATAGAAAGAGCAAGAAATACCAAACAGATGGAGAATCAAATGCATTTTCTTCTAGAATGAGCCTTTTAGAAATCTCAAGGTATTGTTACATATCTTTAAAACATTCATTAAAGAAATAAAAGACTAAAAAAGCGTGCTTCACCTGAAGCCCTGTATTCAGTTCTGGAGTCCTCAGCACAGGAAGGAAGTGGATTTGTTAGAGCGAGTCCAGAAGAGGCCACAAAGATGATCTGAGGGCTGGAGCACCTGCCATATGAAGACAGGCTGAGAGAGTTGGGGTTGCTCAGCCTGGAGAAGAGAAGGATCCAGGGAGATCTTAGAATACCTTCAGGTACTCAAAGGGGCTCCAGGAAAGCTAGGGAGGGGCTCTTGATCAGGGAGTGCAGGGATAGGACAAGAGAGAAGGGTTTTAAACTGAAAGAGGGGAGATTCAGATGAAATCTTGGGAAGAAATGTTTTCCTGTAAGGGTAGGGAGGCCTTAGACCAGGTTGCCCAGAGCAGGGGTGGCTGCCCCATCCCTGGAGGGGTTCAAGGCCAGGTTGGATGGGGCTTGGAGTCCCTGATCCAGTGAGAGATGTCCCTGCCCTGGATGGGCTTTAAGGTCTCTTCCCACCTCAAACATTCTATGGTTCCATTATTTTTGAATAGAAGCACAGTTAATTCCAGCATGAAAACAGTGCAAGATGCTCAGATGAAATATCAGATATTAGCTCACTGAACACTATAAATAATTTGCAGTCTGTTTTTCATGAACAGTGGCACAAGGTATGACATCGTTTCTTTCTTTCCCTGTCTTGTCAAACTATTTGCTTAGTTTTTAAAGTAAGTAAATAATAATTGTCATTCATATGAACTGAGTATATAAATATATACAGGCAGGTTTTAAAGAGCAAAATATGATCATGTCATAAAAATGTCGCTTAACTACCAGTTTTGTGAAAACCATGATTTGAATATCCTCTGACTGGTATTCCAGCAATACGTGTCTTCTTACAGTTTGGATGACATAATTTCCCTGGCAAGTCTCACAAATGGAGAAAAAAGGCCACAAAATCTTTAAACTTATGCATTAAAAAAATTAACATTTAGAATTTATTTGCCCACATCCTTGTTTTAAGTTCAGTGTAAAAATCCATTTGAGGTATTTCCTATTTAATAAGCTTTTTCAAGGTTAATAGGAGAAATGCAAGACCTTTGTTAAAGAATTTTATTTATTTATTTTAATTTATTTTAACAGCAGACCTCCACTTACTGAATCTTTCCCCAAAGAGAGCTCTGAAATAAATTGTTTTCTGAACTTCTATTCATCTAATCAACTATTGTACAATAGCAACATGGACAAATTCATTTCAAAATAATATTAACATACTTTTCCTTCTTCAGTAAGACTTTATTGCATATATTTAATATTTCTAGTGCTTTCTTGTTGTCATAGCACTTAAAAAGAAGGTCCTAAAATGCTTGAACTGACACCAGCTGCTTCGTTTACCTGTGTAAGATGACCAGCAATGAAACACAAAAGCCATGTCCTTGCTCCTCACTCGGGAAGGGAAGATATCAGAGGAGCACAGCCAGCCAGGGGTGACGTGATATTTCATCGTAGTCTGTAAGTAAGTGACAGGCAGAGAAAATCATTGCCTTCTGCTTTTACCTCTGCTATGAAAGCATCCAAAGTCTGTCAGGGAGTAATAAAGAAAGGAGCTCTGAGAGGGGTGTTGCCATGCCACCTCTCACAGGCAGTGGTTAGTTCTCCAGCAGGATTTGGCTAATCTCCACTTCCTCTTTATTTCTATTTTCCAGTCTCTTCTTTTTTTCCAGAACTATTATTTACTTTTCCAGTATTTTTTTAATACTCCCCCTTAACATAAACTCAAGCAAACCCAGAAGAATTGAAAAATGGAGAAAATAAGTTCCAAACTTAAATAATGTATAATATTTTGCAATCCTTTTAGATCAAGAATTGGCATAAATCTTGCCATAGATGCTCACGTGCAAGGATTACAAAGCATAATTGCAGGGTCCTAACCTAGACGAGCTTTATCTTCTGGATACTATTATCAAAACAGCATATTTTGACCTTGCCAGTCTCACATACATTTTGTGAGCGGGAGAGGAAGAGAGAGAAACATTTAAAAACGTTGCATGTGAAATGAGCTTTGAGTTCTACTTTTGCACTGCTTTTTGCTTCTAATCCCAGTCATCAATAGCACTGTCCTGGGCCAGTGAGTCACTAAGACATTCAGTGTTCCCTACCATTTACTCCTGTTGGAGCGAGAGAGGCTGACACTTCTTTTTCAGGAGCACTTGCCTGTAGATCTGGCTGAGATCCAGAACAGGTTTCCAGTTCAGCACAAATCCTTTTAATCTCCTGGGAGTGTGAGCTGCCATGCTAGACAGCTAACATATATCAGACCATTGATATCATTATTTGTAGGTATTTATCGGTGTCTGCCTAAGATAATATTGAAACATGGTGCATCTAGCCAAAAAGTTTCCTTTCTACAATGCCTCAAATACTTCACATAAAGTAACTTAGATAAACTAGATTGTGAGAACTGGTCAGCCTTGAGCTTACATGTCTAGATATAAAAAGTCATGGCCCATTGATTAAATGTCTAATTAGACACTACAGATTCATGTCTTTTTGGAAACCTGACATCAAATATACACCATAAAACTTCTCAGTATTAAAGAAATGGAATCACTTCCCACATTTTGGAAGTGTTAACTACTGGTAATAAAGCAGGGTAATATAATGAATATAGTGCTAGAAGATGTGTATGCAAGAAAATGCTGAAGTGGCAGCAATCAGTCTGTTAAATATTTCAGATACACAGTATTTCCCTTAAATTAAACACATGAAGTCACTTTTGATCCAAGTGGAACAAAAAAAAAGTAAAATGTCAAGCTAGTATGTTAACATTTTCCAATTTCAGGTCTTTATCAGCTTTCTGAGACAATGACCAAATCGAGCTTTCATGTCAGAACATGGCTAGTAGGATCCTGTTGGTACAGCACTACTGTCAGACATTTGGATCATTCTTTATCAAGCAGAGAGAAAAATGTCAGCTGAGATGTTCACACAGAATTTGACATTTGGGTAAGTGAATACAACCTTCAGATCTGGCTTTCTTTTTCTATGCAGCAGAAAAACAAAAATGTAATGGAGACAAGTAAAGCAGAGTTTGAAATAACCATAACGCATCTTCTTATTAGTCCAGATCCTGCCTACAGGGTACAATCTAAATAACTGTACCAGCAGCAGTATGTCACCTCAGAGAAAGATTTAATACATAGAGAGCAACATGATGTACCTTTCAACTCCAGTGTGTTGAGGCATGGATCTCTAAACAGGTTCTACCTGTAAGTGGTGGACCTACATCTGTGACCCACAAATGCAGACAGAAGAATTCCAACTACCCTCAAAGAGATGCTTCTCCTGTCCAGTTTACAGTCTCACAGGCATGCGATTGTAAGTAAAGCCTGTAATTTGGTAAGCTTAGCATCATAATCTATAAAATACCCTCAAAATTATATTACTAAGTTGATAATAGAAGGGGTACATGGTATTAAAGAGTGGCAAACATCCACAGCTGCAGTTCTCCACGCCTGAAGAATAAGTCTGCATTTCCCCCTAAGCTTTACTATCTCAAACAATTCAGTAGGAGTAAAAAAAAACTAACTCTGGCTAGTGCTTTGGGAAGAATGCTGTTGAAAAATACAACACAGATACACATGCTTTGTACTAGTTTTGTTTCTGCAGTTTATACGATTGCAACTCCACTGTTTTAGAACACTTATAAGTTTAATGGTTTTTAGAGTTAAAAGTTACAACATAAAATTAAACCTGGGAGATAAATTTTAGTTAAGTCTGTTTTGTCCAAGAAAACTTTGATAACATTTTATTTGAAGATTTCTCATTGATACAATTACTTTATTCTAGCATATGCCAGCAGTGGCCCAGGTGGCCAAGAAGGCCAATGGCATCCTGGCTTGTATCAGAAACGGCGTGACCAGCAGGTCCAGGGAGGTTATTCTCCCTCTGTACTAGGCACTGGTAAGACCGCACCTCGAATCCTGTGTTCAGTTCTGGGCCCCTCACCACAAGAAGGATGTTGAGGCTCTGGAGCGAGTCCAGAGAAGAGCAACGAAGCTGGTGAAGGGGCTGGAGAACAGGCCTTATGAGGAGCAACTGAGAGAACTGGGGTTGTTCAGCCTGGAGAAGAGGCGGCTGAGGGGAGACCTCATGGCTCTCTGTAACTACCTGAAAGGAGATTGTGGAGAGGAGGGTGCTGGGCTCTTCTCCAAAGTGACAGGGGACAGGACGAGAGGGAATGGCCTCAAACTCCACCAGGGGAGGTTTAGGCTGGACATTAGGAAAAAATTTTTTGCGGAAATGGTCATTGGGCACTGGCAGAGGCTGCCCAGGGAGGTGGTTGAGTCACCGTCCCTGGAGGTGTTTAAGGTGAGGGTGGATGAGGTGCTAAGGTACATGGTTTAGTGATTGATAGGAATGGTTGGACTTGTCGATCCTGTGGGTCTCTTCCAACTTGGTGATTCTATGATTCAATTATGCCATTTTTTCATTTCTTCAGATGTATCTCCAGATGTATTTTCCACTGATGTAATTTTGAAAAAGTCTTTAGTAATGTTTTACAGTAGCAGAGATAAGGCTATGGACACAAATGAATATTCCTAAATCTTATTCCCCGAAACAAGATCTAAGAGATTCTATCAGAATCCAATAAAGGGAAAACACTGATCAAGGCTATTCTTCTAAAATACATATTTCCAACCACCTGAGAAGTGTGGCTGTGGACAAGGACACAGCATCTTACTGCAAGGTTCCACTATTTGCGAGACTAAAGTTACAAGAGATCTTAATTTTCAAAGTGCTCGACAGTAATAAAGTTCGGGCAAGCACTATTCCTTTTGTAAAGTCTGTTTATTAAATGAGAATTAAGCTTTTGAAATTGTTATATTAAATTTTCAATAGATGAAAGCAAGTTCACAACAATATGCTTTTCCATAGATTTTCTCCCTAGCAGCAGTGTAATTTCTATTAAAGACTTCCTCTTTGGAAAACATAGTCTAGCTTTTGCTATAATTCTCAAATTAAAAATAAAAAAATATACTTTGCTAATGACAGTAAATTCTGCTCCATAACCTCAAAGACAATGACATGAATCAGTTTAACATGCAATTAAAATAACTTCCCTTGCAAAATAATCCCTAACCAAAATATAAAATCAAGTAACGATCTCTTCTCATGCATGACTGACCAATCAAGCTGGTCTCAGTACAGCAATGACATGAATGTACAGAATCTAACAGTACATTTATCAAAATTTCTGTCTGCCCAGGCACTGAAATCATCAGGAATCAATCTCTCTCTGGAATTTTTAATAACATGGCACAGGAAGGATCTGAAAAACTCATCAAAGACAATTCTCCTATTCAGTAAACTAGGAAAATACTGGATCTGTCAAATCAAATGGGAAAGGAAATCATGCATTTGTGTTAGGAGCCATGTTATATATATATATTAAAGGTTGAAGGGACACAGCTTCACGGTGATTTTAAGTCTAAACTACACTCTTAAATATTTTTCAAACTGTATGTCCTCTGAATAAAGACTTGGTTAATAATGAATGAGCCTACACATAATAAGGCATGTAATAACATTAAAGCAACAGGAGCTGTAGTTACGGTCAGTGTATATATTTGTATGACTTATAAAAGGTATCACTGTGAGTTAATGTGAGAATAAAGCATGTTTGCTACCTAATATTCTGTCTTTTTAGTTATGTAATAAAGTTTTCATAATCTTTTGCCAGATTTTTCAGTTTGGAACATCTCCTTGAAGATAAACAGAAATTACTCACTGGCAATGCTCCCTTCTTTCTTCATGTTTCTCTGGCTTTGTTTCCTTTTGACTTGACTTGTCATATTTATGTCTCCTTTGATTATCCAGTTGAATAATTTCATCAAAATGGAAAACAAAACCTAAAACTTTTCATTTCAATAATATCTAAACAAAACACTAAAGTTCTGTGTTTTAGATTAATACATTCAGCTGCACTTCCTACTTTCTGTATCAGGAGAAAAAATGAGACGTCAAATCTTATTTCCATTTGTCTGTTTTCTGTTTAGCTCATAAACTTTGAACATTAGGCCTTGTGTTCCTGCCTATAAAGAACCAAAGCTGGATATACAGATGACTCAGAGTAATCTTCCAAGCTTTCCTGAATTATCTTGAGAATCACAAATACAAAGCTTACTCCTTTCATTTGGGTTATATTTTCACTTTTTCTTGGTGGAGCAGAGCTTTAAGTTGAACTTGCATTTGTTTTCCTCTCTTTGAAACTTTTTATTGTCCCACACCCATTAAATATCATTGCTTTAAGTACAGTTGCATAGTTAACAAAAATGCTTTCGGTGTGCATCAGTAAAAAGAAACATACAACTACCTATTAAGTAGGTGCAGCTATTGCATGAAGTGCAAGGGAGAATACTGGGAATATTATAGAATCATAGAATAACCAGATTGGAAGAGACCCACAGGATCATCAAGTCCAACCATTCCTATCAAACACTAAACCATGCCCCTTAGCACCTCATCCACCCTTCCCTTAAACCCCTCCAGAGGAGGTGACTCAACCCCCTCCCTGGGCAGCCTCTGCCAGTGCCCAATGACCCTTTCTGTGAAAATTTTTTTCCTAATGTCCAACTTAAACCTCCCCTGGTGGAGCTTGAGGCCAAGGTTATTAGGCAATAAATGACCCTATACACTATGTACATCTACGGTGGGAGTTGAATTAAGTTTACTTCTGATATCCAGTGACAAATGCAAAAGGTGCCAATGATTATACTACCACTAAACATTAGGTGCCCTGAAAGTCCACTGTGCGAAGGCAGCATCACTCAAAATCGATATATTTCCAACACTGGGAATTTAATTCTAACAGAAGGATAACATTAATATATCTTGTATTTTAATGAACATTATCTCAAGATTAATAAAAAAGTTATGCAAGAAGTTTTCAGTAAAACCTACCTGAGGATTAAGATCACAGGAGACAACATTCTGTAAAATTAAATCCTCATAAAGGGTTTGAGATGAGGTGTGAAGTCATTTGAAGTATTCTCATTTTCTGTTCTATGTGCCAGAGAACACACAGCAAAGAAGTTCAGGCATGCTTCAAATAAGGTTTAATTACTTTCAGACTAGAATAAAGGCATTAAAATATGCTCAAGGATTATTAAGAAAGGAGCATTTAAGCAGACACCAGTTTTAGCTACAAATCATGAATTTCAGATGAAAAATGCAGAAAAGCAAAAAATTCTGTCTCCTAAATAGCATAATGCCATTCTAAACTATTATAAAATACTGGGCTACAGCAAATTTGAGCTTGTCTGGAAGACTGCTTAGTTCTCTAGTCACTAGAGGTCACTATTACAGTTTTGAATCTTTCAAGTCTGCTGCCTCTTACTGTTTTCCTCAGTATACTTGAAATTTGAAAACTTTCCCCTATGAAATGTATTCATGTTTGAATAATGATACTTGAAATGTATATGTAATTGCCTTCTTCAGAAAATTAAGTCCAGAAGTACTAGTCAAAAGTTCTCTTTAGAAGATCATTTTAAAATACTTAATTTATGGACATTCAACCAGTGACAGGTTGATTGTAATAATTCTAGCAATAAGCATATTGAGATGATCTGCCATCAACAGCAGCAAAGATTGTCTTGATGTTACAGCACATTCATTCAAGCCATGACCCATGTTTTAAAATTAATTTTCTTTTTATAAATGCAAACACAAGAAGACATGAAGTTAACATGTCTGATCAAAATCTCAGGCACACCCAGTACCTCTCAGGGACTCTGAGATGCTCATCAGGTGATCTGATAGTCCATGGATCATCAACCTACCATCACAGTGGCCATAACCACTGGGTAGGGGTAAGTGAGAGCAGATATGGCAAGCATGTTTGGGCACCAAATGTCAAGGAGGATCCACATTAGCACTAGCATATAAGAAACCCTCGCACAATCAAAGGAAACTGGACCCCATGATTTAAGAAGGATGTTCAGGTCCTTGAATGCAAAGCTGCATCAGGGGAGGTTGAGGACGTCAGGAAATATTTTCTTTACCAAGAGGGTGCTTAAACACTAGAACAAGCTTCCTAGAGTGGTGGTCGATGATCCAAGCCTTCAGTGTTTAAAAGGCATTTGGACAACACCCTTAATAACATCCTTTAATGTTTAGTCAGCCCTGATGTGGTCAGAGGTCAGGCAGTCGGACTAGATGATCTATTTAGGTCCCTTCCAAGTGAAAGCCGGTGTGGAGGTGTCAGGACACAAAAGCATCTACATACAATGTTGAAGTGATAGGTGAGCAGAGACTGGAGTCAAAATAGAAGCAAAATTGTCTATGTACAAAGAACACTGAGACTCCATATGGGGTTGGGGCTGGAGTTAGAATTCAGAGTGCACAAAACAGAAACAAAATTTTGGAAGCGATTATGGCCATTGAGCAAATTGCCTGCATGGGAAGGGCAGACAATCAGTAGTTAAAGTATGAACCAGGTCTGAGCTGCAAGTCTCATAATTACTGCCAGCTGCATTGTATGAAGCCAAAGATGTCATGTGAACAGATTTGAGTGCTGCAGAGAATGCTGCAGGTGCTCTCTAAAAATGCATAATTTTCTGTCACAATTTAGAGAAGAAAAAGCCCTCGCACCTTCAAGACCTTTTGGCTGGACTGCTTCCTGGGATTGTTTTACCTTGTTTATGTAAGATTTAGGACCTCTAGGAATCAGAAGGTATGATTCTATTTTCTTACTTATTTTCATTCTTACAACGACCAATTATTTATCTATCGACATTTGTCTGATTTTTGACCTTCCCTTTCAGCACAAACTTCACATCAATTTTCCCACCAGGAAAAGCAAACAACCTCTCAGACTAAGATAAGCAACAAAAATTGTATAACTAACACCATAGGCACTCTGTGTGCATCTTCCATGCTTTTCATCAGACAGGGAACTGTACACTTCGCCCAGAGAAAAGGAGGCTGAGGGGGGATCTCGTTACTGTCTACTATTACCTGAAAAGAAGCTGTAGTGAGGTGGGCGCTGGTCTCTTCTCTCAAGGAGCAAGTGATAGGATGAGAGGGAATGGCCTCATGTTGCACAAGGGCAGGTTCAGATTAGACATTAGGAACAATTCCTTTACCAAAATGGCCCTCAGGCCCTGGCAGAGGCTGCCCAGGGAAATGGTGGGGTCCCCATCCCCGGAGGGGTTTAAAAGATGGGTAAATGAGGTGGTCGGGGATATGGTTTAGTAGTGGAAAGGTATGGTAGAACTTGATCTCAAAGGTCTTTTCCAAATAGACAATTTTATGATTCTACGCCTCACTATGAATCACAGCCATCACAGGAGTTCACATACTGATGAATCTAATTCCATAGGTGACTTAATGCCATGACACAAGATGAACCCAGGCATCTTAGCATTCTGTTTCCATTTCCATACTGTCTGTCCCTTCCTCCCAGGGCACTATATTTCTTTTCTTCTCTTCCTTCCCCTCACTGCTCATTTAATTTTAGAATAAGAATACAAGACTATTAAAACGTTAACGGTTTGTTTTGCTGGAAAATTAAATCTTGCCAAATTCTTTGTTATGTCTCTAAACAGTACAAGGAACAAAAAGTTCCTTTATTAACCAAAAGTCTTTTCTTTTAAGGGAGACCAAAAGAAAACATGCAGCCAGATGTGCTCAGTTTGCACAACAATCAGTGTCTATGCATATGTTTTCAAACAACAACAAGTGCTTAAAAATCATGAATCTAAGAATTAATTACAATTTCACAACAGAGGAGAATAACTGCTTGCAAAGAACAAGAAGAAACAGCCTGTGTAAATGCTGTTTAAAGATATTAATGGGTACCTCACCCATTCATAACTTCTTTGTGCAGTAAACCCAGTAAAGAAAGAAATTTAACTAAGGAGTATACTCAAAGATGAAGAATGAGGAGACAAAATGTGCAGGAAAACTAAAAATATTCTGTCACAAAAAACCTCCTGATTGCAGAGAATGTAATGCCATAATCAGAGATTTGCAATCTTTATGGCTGGCATAAAACCACATTTCTATGGAGGATCAGAGTCTGTAGCTAAACCTTCTTTGTAGACAAAATATTCAACAAATATAATTGTCTATGTATTCAACAAATGCTAATGGAATTCTAAGAAGAATTAAAGCCAGACAGTGTGGTGAGAATAAGGGTCAATCAGAGTTACATTGAAAACATCCTCTTCCACTTTTCATTCATTCAGCATCCAGGGGAGATCACTCTGTTTGGAATGAAAAGAGAATGTGTGGGGGCAATCAGTTCTTAACTATGGAAAGAGCTGTCAGCAACAAAAAAAACTGTTTAAAGGTCTTATTTGCAGAAAAAATAAAGTGAAAAAATGGCTGTACTAAAATACTGTTTGTGATTAAAAAAAGCATAATCATTAAACATATTGGATGTAGAGAGAAAATAACTTAAGTTAGGTCTTGCTCAAGCCTTTGATCATTTCCGAATGATTTTACTCTTTCTGGTCCATTCATTTTAGTCTCCTGCTCCTAGCAGAACTGTAATTCCTCTCACTATTCATAGATTTTTTCACATCAACAAATTCAAGGGCTGACACTGCTTTAAGACTGATTTTACCCTGTAGTAACGTCTCTGGCTCAAAGTTAAACTTTGTTCCATAAGAAAGAAAAATAAGTCCATCCATCATGTTTTATCTATTTTTTTACTGTTCTCAAGTTTGAATAATATTACTTTGCCTCAGTATTTTTTTAAATATAGGTTTGAAATCATGGTGACCGTAGTTGCACAAATAGACATGTCAAGATCAATAGTCAATTTGATCTGGAGAAGCTTTCTAGCTTTCTTCTTTTGTACCATGTCAGATAAAAGAGAATATCCGTATTAACTGCTGAAACCACAGAGTAATAGCAGCTAATCCTTGACCTACTCCAAAAGGAAAAAAAAATATGCTAGACAACAGACCTGGACATTGATCGCAGTTGTACAGGTTATTGTGCAGCATTAAAAAAATGTGACCTTTAGATAGGACTGAGAATAGTTTTCTGTGTTACCTAAAGCCAAGCATGCTGAGAAGGGAAGACTGAATAAAGCTGGTTCGTGCAGATGCAAAATATCCAATGACCAATATTAAGAAGGCCTGAGTCTTCTCTGAAGCACAGGAAAATCCTGGAGGAGGTGCTGCACAGGCACAAGGACCTGGGGACATTAGATGGAAAACGCCCAACCCATTCAAACTAATTTACCTCCCTAGCATGCTCTGAAGCTGGTGTCAAGTCAGCGAGTAAATTTGCCTTCCCCTTCTAACTTGGATTAAAGTTGAGACCCATGCCAATATACAGCATAGATGAACCTGAATGACTACAAGAGAGGGGAAGAAAGAATGTAAGACTGAAGAATGTTTTCAGCATGAACCTGAACGTGCTCTCTTTCACTAAGGAAAGAAGAGTCCGTCTCCTCAAAACTTTGCTAAGGGTCATCTTAGTGAGGTCCTGCCCTGAGTTACTTTCATCTTCATAGAATCATAGAATCACTAGGTTGGAAAGGACACACCAGGGCAGCCTGTTTCAGTGCCCAAAGACCCTTTCCGTGAAAAAATATTTCCTGATGTCAAGCCTGAACCTTCCCTGGTGGAGCTTGTGGCCATTCCCTCTCGTCCTGTCCCCTGTCACTTGGGAGAAGAGCCCAGCTCCCTCCTCTCCACAACCTCCTTTCAGGTAGTTGTAGAGAGCAATGAGGTCTCCTCTCAGCCTCCTCTTCTCCAGGCTGAACACCCCCAGCTCTCTCAGTCGCTCCTCATAAGGCCTGTTCTCCAGCTCCCTCCCCAGCTTCGTTGCTCTTCTCTGGACTCGCTCCAGAGCCTCAACATCCTTCTTGTGGTGAGGGGCCCAGAACTGAACACAGGATTCGAGGTGCGGTCTCACCAGTGCCGAGCACAGAGGGAGAAGAACCTCCCTGGACCTGCTGGCCATGTTGTTTCTGACACAAGCCAAGATGCCATTGGCCTTCTTGGCCACCTGGGCCACTGCTGGCTCATGTTCAGTCGCTGTCAACCAACACCCCCAGGTCCCTCTAATCCAGGCAGCTTTCCAGCCAGACTTCTCCTAGTCTGTAGCTGCACAGGGTTGTTGTGCCCCAAGTGCAGGACCCGGCGTCTGGCCCTGTTAAACCTCCTGCCATTGGTCTCATCCCAACAGTCCAGCCTGTTCAGATCTTGTGCCATGCAGAGATGGTAACACTATGTACACACCAGCACAAGGACTAGCCCCTCAGCACACAAAGGCGTGTACTGTGCCTGCTGCCTGAGATCCCCAGCAAGGGCAGAGCCGGCACCACATAGGACATCTAGAAGGAGGATTTTACTTGCATTTGCCTTTCTTAGATCATACAGAAAATCTGCAAAGACCCTTTTTATCATAGTGTCAATACCTCTAGCAGAATGACATAACTGAAGGAACTGAAAACCAACCTCCTCAGGAAAGACAAAATAATAACTCTGCTCTAGAAGTGCACTTTTTTTTTTTTTTATCAAACCTGTGTTTTAGCGATTGCTTTGCTCCTGTGGGTTGCTAGAGAACTGCATAGGATGGATAACACCAGACAGCAGAAATGTGTATACCTGTCTTACTGCCTTCCTACCAAAATCTACACATATGCCAAGAACCGGACACTTAGCCTTTGAAAAGTGTATTTATTAGCTTATGGACTCTAGCAATAGCAATGAACACATAGGATAGACGTGTACGTATGTATGTCAAGAAAAAGAGCAATCAGCATAAGAGTACTTGTGCTAGGAATTCCTATGGTGGGTATCTATACATCTTTTAACATAACTCCCTATAATTGCCGAGTGTACTTTACAGTAGTTTCAATGACACTGTTGATGTTACTCCTTTCCTTGGAAGGACTGCAGAACAGGCAGTTCTGGTTTAAGCAACACACAGATCAGCAATTAACAGCATTACCCTGGAAAATTCTGCTGCTGTAGGAGCGGCACCGTTAGTTGGACTCTGTGCATTTGACTCAGCTGCTGTGACCACAGAGCAAAAATGACACATTTTAGATACGCACATGCAGTATATGCAAGCTCAGACGGCAAATGCAGACAGCTAAGGCTTGCTTTATTTACAAATATATGTAAAACTTAGAATATAAATAAATCACACCAGCAGACACCTGCCTTGCTCCTTCCACCCCCAAATCTCTTCTTGCATCAATAAAAACCTCATTCTGACTAAGAATTGATTCTTCCTCCGAGAACTGATTCTAATAAGAGATAGGTGGAGAAAAATTCACTGCACAGTCACCACTGCCTCTCTCCTGTGACTACTGAGTTAGCAGACTAACAATTCATTTCAACCTTTCTGGAAAAAATCAGCCCCCACCTGAACATGGAGAAGCACTTGTAGAACCATAAGTAACAGGGTCCTCTCGCATCTCCTGACACAACAGTATTAAGTTAGGGTGGAACAGAAACGAGTGAGAAATGATAAAGGAAGCAGGATGAAAGGAGACGAGAACAGCAAAAAAGAACCTCCATTAGGAGATAAACTAGAAGTTGATGACAGGCAGGAGATTTGCTTCTATTGCTGTAGTGAGGAATAACAGGATGGTGGAAGATGAAGGGGAGACGCAGCCTGCAAGTAAACTGTGCTGCTGGCACTGCCAGCTCTCCAGGAATGTAGACACAGGCAGTGGGACCAGTCCCCACAGCCCTGATGATGAAAAAGGCTAAGAAAATCAATAAAATCCAGCTTCAGGGAGACTATGTCACATTGTTATAGAAAAAAAGATGGGGAATCACAAAAAATAACTGGCATCATGGAGTCTAATAAATTTGAAGCATAGCAACACATGAGAAATTATGTGTGAGATGATGCATGGATGAGAACTTCCATTAAAGAATGATTTTTAGTTGTTGTAGATCAGATACCGCGCTGGTAAAAGCAATGGGGAAAAGAGAACATTTATTTTCTTTGTCATCTTTGTTACCAACATCTCAAACTTAAAGCTACCAAGTTATTAATTACTTAGATTAGCCTGTAGCTTCAACTAGTCTCTTTATACCATCATTCCTCATTCACGTTTTCTACTGTACATTATATAGAAATTTACAGCAAATCTGGGCTCATAGGCATCAAGCATTGCTGCTAGCCCGTTAAAATTAACATTTGGGAAACTTTCAAATGCAGAGGCAAGAGGCCAGGAAAAGATGGTGGATTTTTCTCACTGTTTGAAAGAATACATAAATATTTATTTAATCAGCTCATCTAATGACTGAATACTGCTTCTTAGTTTTTCAGGTGATGTTTATTCCTATCTTAAAGGATGAGGAAAGATGGGACATCCAAAGTTTAAAGTTTAAAAGGCCGGATTCATGTGTTCAAGTCTCCAACTTCTTCTTAGTTACTATCATTATTCCTTATTAAAGATTATCTAAATCTTTTTTATTCCAAAGGTATTACAATAGGAAAACGATATACAAACTATACAGATTTCCATTAATCAAGACTCAAAACCTTCCAGCCTTATTTCAATACTCCTACATATTTCAATTGAAATTTGAATTCAGCAATTAATTTCTTACATGGAACCCCTACATGAGCATCCAAATTGTTAAAAGAACCTTAGGTATATTTGAAAATATCAGCATTGATTTTTAAAACCTGTCTTACTTTTGAATAGGATTTTGCTTGTGTTGCTCTCCAAAGCTATCTATAAATTTCTCAGATAGAAGTTTTTCACAGTAATAAATGTTTTTACAACATCCATCATCCATTTTGAAGAGTGTTCAGTTCTTTCCAAGCAGAAAGATGCGTTTAAACTTGAACTTGCAAAAATGGTGAACTAAAAGTCACTTGTTATGCTGGCATAGCTTGGCTAATGCTTGTTTAAATTAAATTAACTGTAATGACTTTAGTCTATCATACTTAAGTTGGCACTGTACAGGTACCTGTAAATAATTTTCTTTTTGTTTTCATGAGAGCTAGAGAAAATTAATCCTAATTATTTTAAATGGGACTGTGCCGACTCTTTAATGTGCTGGTGCTTCAGCAAAACACCTACTCAACATATTGCACATTAAAAAAATTACTACTCTTTTTGGGGGGGGCCAGTGCTGTAGCAGTTGGAGAGAAAGGCAGATAACTGTGCAGGGGAGCAAAGCATCAAACTTCTCTGCATTTTAAAGGGAGTAGGTGTACCTGATATGTAGTGTTACCTGTATTAGTTAGGGCAGTTTTCTATGGAAATTGTCACTATTCAGCATTTATGACATAGAGAAAACTGTAGAAAAAACTGATTGAGACCAAATCTATACTATAGTTAATGTGGTCACAATAATGAGTTTGTTTAGAAAGTATTTTCATAGAATCATAGAATAACCAGGTTGGAAGAGACCCACAGGATCGACAAGTCCAACCATTCCTATCAAACACTAACCTATGTCCCTCAGCACTTCATCCACCCATGCCTTAAACACCTCCAGAGAAGGTGAATCAACCACCTCCCTGGGCAGCCTGTTCCAGTGCCCAATGATCTTTTCTGTGAAAATTTTTTTTTCCTAATGTTCAGCCTAAACCTCCCCTGGTGGAGCTTGAGGCCATTCCCTCTTGTTCTGTCCCCTGGAAGAAGAGCCCAGCTCCTTCCTCTCCACAACCTCCCCTCAGGTAGTTATAGAGAGCAATGAGGTCTCCCCTCAGCCTCCTCTTCTCCAGGCTAAACAATCCCAGCTTTCTCAGCTGCTCCTCTTGTTCTCCAGCCCCTTCACCAGCTTTGTTGCTCTTCTCTGGACTCGCTCCAGAGCCTCAACATCCTTCTTGTGGTGAGGGACCCAGAACTGAACACAAGACTCGAGGTGCGGCCTCACCAGTGCCGAGTACAGAGGGAGAATAACCTCCCTGGACCTGCTGGTCATGTTTTTCTGATCCAAGCCAAGATGCCATTGGCCTTCTTGGCTACCTGGGCCACTGCTGGCTCATGTTCAGTCACTGTCAACCAACACCCCCAGGTCCTTCTCCTCCAGGCAGCTTTCTAGACAGACTTCTCCTAGTCTGTAGTTGCTCAGGGTTGTTGTGCCCCAAGTGCAGGACTCGGCATTTGGCTGTGTTAAACCTCCTGCCATTGGTCTCAGCCCAGCGGTCCAGCCTGTTCAGATCCCTTTGCAGAGACTCCCTACCCTCCAGCCTCCCTACCCTCCTCTTGTTTTACTACTTTAAAACAAGATGCATACTCCTCTCTTAAAAAGCAGCTGTCTTCAAGTTGTCTGAAAAAAGTCTAACTTATCTCCTATTAATAATTGCATAATAATTTATGCACAACCTTTCAGGGACCTCAAATAGCAATAATACTAAGGTAAGTAGAAATGAATGTTTTAAACTGTGACACTACCATTGCCCTCTAGACAGTACCAGTCTTTTTCACATTGAAAGCAGCAAATCCATTCTGAGTGGGAAATACAAAATCATAATTATGTCCACGTAAGAGGTGGCCTCTACAGTGCTACCATGACCCATTCTAGGGTAGCTCTGATTTTAGTAGGAAATACCACCTGCACACAGAGAGATACTAAAACCACATTGTTCACATGTTGTCAGATCCTCATGTGCATTATTAAATCATATTAATGATGTTTCATATTACCCTGAAAGTGCTCATAAATTTGTCCTACTGCTTACTTGATGTTGCTTCCCAGAGCACACTTGAGAATTACAATTCTCATGCCCATATTCTGCTTTCACTATTTAAAAAAGCCAATTTGCTTTACATTTTGCAAGTGCCAATGATGAGATAAATAGACTGACTCTTAATTGACAATACTTTTTCTCCTTCAGGTGATCTTAATTAGTTTTTTCCTGCTTAGAAAAGATGATGCAAATAAAGGAAATCTATGAATTTATGCATATTAAGAGTGTTGCATGACTCTCCTTAAAGACATTCTTTGAGAATGGCTTGAGTTGGAAGGGACTTTAAAGCCCACCCAGTTCCAAACACCCCTGCCATGGGGATCAGGTTGTTCAAAGCCCCATCCAACCTTGCTTTAAACACCTTCAGGGGTGGGGCAGCCACCATGTCTCTGTTCTGCTGCCTCACCACCTGCACAGGAAAACATTTCTTCCTAAAACCTCATCTCAATCTCCCCTCTTTCAGCTTAAACCCCCGTATTCCCTGTGCTATCCCTGCACCCCTGATCAAGAGCCCCTCCCCAGCTTTTCTGGAGCCCCTTTCAGTGCTGGAAGTCTTCTATAATGTTTCCCCACAGCCTTCTCTTCTCCAGGCTGAACAACCCAAGCTCTCTCAGCCTGTCCTTGTACGGGAGATGCTCCAGCCCTCAGATCATCTTCATATCCTCCTCACGACTCACTCTAACAGATTTGTGTCCTTTCTAAGCTGAGGACACATTACGTGTGTTGTGGCAGTCACATTACTTTTCTTCAACTCTAATATATTATGCAATTAATTGCCATTTTATAAATCTGTAATTCGGTCTTAACAACACCAGTAACCACTGCATCTTTCCACTGACAGTTTCATATACTTCACAGACTGATCAGAATGGCAATCATGTGCGAAGTAATAATCCCATATGGGAAGTGAAACACCGCCAGGTGGATTGCTTTCAGACACAACTATGTTCTCTTGCTGATAGGTTCTATTGTGCTTGACAACAGGCTCTTTAAAACAACAGTTCTTGCTTTTAGTTGCAATTGAGCTGCCCTGAATACAGTTGCTAATTGCAGAAAGAAAGCGAACTCACATAGGTTTGCTAAGATTAACGTCTATAATGTGGTATAAAAATAGAAAAGCATGTGGTATTCTTTCTTTGACTTAGAAAAGATCCAGAATATGAAAATAAGAAACAAAATGCAGCTTTCTTGAAACTAATAAAGACCTGAATATATTTCTCCATCTACTATAGCAAAGAAATTCATCTCAAAGTAAAGAAACTGAACTTCTGTGACAAGAACAACTTAGTAATTTTCACCTATGAACTTATGAAATCCCTGGAACCGGATTCCTCACCTGTCAGAATATTTTGACAGTTTTAAAGGCAAAGATAAACCATTACAAGACATACCAAGAAGGAATTTTAACTGAAAACTCCGTGTATGTTTGTACACAGCAAGAGAAAGAGAGAGAAATCAAAATATGTCCAGTAATAAAACCATAATGCAATGGAATGTAGCAAATCAGATATTAATTAAATAAGTAATAAACGATTCAATTAATAATTAATTAAATACTTAGATTTAAAACAATGAATTGAACTACAATGGTTTGGGTGGCATTTTGTATCCATGGTTAAATTAAAACATATTTCAATAACTATTTCCTTCAAGTTGAGGAATTTCCAAGAGGAAATGTCTAGCTTGAAACAAACATAAAAAAAGTATCAGTTCTTCCCTAAGTGACTCAATATGCACCAGCAAGCCTTTTTCTGACTGCTTGCAAGTTAAAACTTCTGCTGATTTTCTTAGGAAATGTAATTAGCTCTGACCTTCTGATAAAACCTGTAAAAACCAGAGCTAAAGGTATGTCATCTGAAATCTCTCGACTGTGCAATGGCCTGTAGGAAATACAAGGATTAAAACCTCTTCTCTTTTACAGAAAATACATTTTACTGAGACAAACATTACAAAAGCAAAAACATAATAGATGGAGATGAAGCATTGAACACTGACCACTGCATAGAATTAAAGGTAAATATTATTATTAAAACTATGGCCAGGAAGAAAAGCAAGACAGAGTGATTAGGCAATTTAAAAAGTCCTAAAAATAATAACTCTTTCAGGAAGGTTTCTCCAGTGACAACAGTTTAAAACTCTCTATTTAAATATTAATCAAGTTGTCAAAAATCTGTGAAAATATTTGGTATGAAAAGTAGCGCTGCACTCTGGTGGTTCTGAAACAGTTTCATAGACAGGAGTTCATCAAATCATCCACAGTAGCATCAAATGACTTGTAAATTATTTAAACATAGGATGAGGTGAAATGGCTTTACATCAGAGGGGAGAAGATTTAGATTAGACATTAGGAAGAAACTCTTCATAATGAGGGTGGGGAGGCCGTGGCCCAGGCTGCCCAGAGAAGTCGTGTATGTCCCATCCCTGGAGGGGTTCAAGGCCAGGCTGGATGGGGCTGGGAGCCCCTGATCCAGTGAAAGGTGTCCCTGCCCATGACAAGGGGTGGAACTGGATGACTTTGAGGTGCCTTCCAACCCAAACCATTCTATGATTCCATGAAGTCTTAATTTCTCACTATTTTTGCACAATACTGGTACATGCAAAGCCCTGGAATTCAGACTAGCAGTGTACCTCTAATCCTTTGTACCTTATATGAGCAACTGTTCTTTCTTAGGTGACCATAAATCACTGCTCCCACAGGCAAGTACTACAAGGATAAGCAATTTAATGTTGGACACTTTAAAAGCAATGTAAATAAAGAGATTGAAACAAGACAGTACAGTCCAAAGATTACTGAAATTTCCCTTCTTATCAGAAAAGCCATAAAAACGAAGCACTTCTGATTATTCCTTCAGAACAGTTTGGATCTTTTTACATTTTATTGAAAAAATCATATTATTTAGGTATTTTGAATTTTTTTGGCTGCATTTATTCACAAATTTTTCTCTTTTCAAAGCCATTCTAATTCCTAAGTACAATACATCGTAGTCAGTTGCAAATGGCACTAAAATGAATGGGTATCCTTAGAAAACTGATCTTAAAAATGTAAAGTAATTTTTTCACGTTAAATTAACAACTCTGTGTAAGACCCCTGAGTTCTTAGGCACAAAGAGCTGCTTTTTGCTCCTTTGCAACGAATTACCACAGAGCAACACTTGAGATAGGAAAAAAAATAATAATCCAAATTCTTTCTCAAGCGCAGAAGCAAAAACCACACGGTGGTGATGTAACAAACGTGACCATGGGCACAAGTGCTTTGACAACAGATCATTATGGACCTAATAACAACAGCACACAAAAGCCTCAGAAAAAAAGTGAGGGCAATCCTCTGCCATCTAACACTGAAATTTTTCCAACATCTTGAGTTGTTTTGTATGACACAAAACATGACCAAGACCACCAACTGCTTTAATCAGCCAATGAAAAATAACTGTTAGTCTGACCTATTAAAACCCCCTGACCAGCCAGAACTCAAGGTTGGATTATTATTTTTGCTATAGAATATAGGCTTTGTAAACACGTAACTCCACCACTTACCATTTAATATAATTCTTCATATTGTTTTATGCTGGCATTTGTCATGACTCTGGAAAAGGCATCAGAAAATGGTGTCTTGTTTCCACTGCATTCTTAGAGCTTCAATCTCCATTTTCTTGTGTAGTCTGGAAAATACGAATCTTGGCTTTTATATATGTGAAAATTATGAAAGTTGAAGGAATTATAAAGTCATTTTTTATAAGAGTTCACCACCCCTTCCTACTATACAAATACCAGATGTAGAATACATTAAATAGAAGAGTAAAGAGACTAATAAATTTATAGCACTTGAAATGTTATTGTTATTTTTAAGCACAGAACTGCAAAGAACAGCACCAGTATAAATGGAAGACTCAAAATAGCAAGAGATATTAATATTATGCTCTAAAATACGCTCTTAAGCACTCTTGGATCTTTAATAAAATCATTCATCTCATCTCCAAAATGTTTACATATTCCACACAAAGTTCATTGGTGAAACTAATTTGCTAACTCTTCTCTTCCTCACTCCATCATTTGTCACTGCAGTTTTACCAGGAGGGAGAGCAATACTGTCCAATACCTTTAGCACAAGTAGAATTATTGAAAAATCAGGTCTCACACTGCTTATGTTTTCTTTTTGCCTTTTCATAACCATCTGCTATTCGTACTGTTTTGTGCTATATTTTCTTGTGTTAATTAGTAACAGTGAGAGTTAGGTTGTTGTTAATTAGAAACAGTGACAGTAGGGTGGTACCTTTTGTATACCACTGGAACGTCCAGACTACTGTGATACCTTTCTCTTTTCCAAACTGCCCAGGAGGCACTACAAATTGCCATCACAGGCCTAAGAGGAATCATGTGGTATTAAAACCAGATAGTAAAAAAGGATGGCTTTTTTCTCCAATATTTTGGTGAATCAATGCATCTTTAAGTCTTTAACAATAGGAAGTATGAGCTTGCTGTAGTGTATAAAGCTGCTGAGATTTCATAACCTGTCCCAATTTGTTACACCCAAAAGACAGCATAAGTGTTCTGCTATTTTATTTTAAAACCCATTTTGTTTGTATTCTATCTTACCTATTCATGCTGAGTTTTCTCCATAAAGTAAATTTAATTCGTATTCTCATTAAGTTGTCTTCTTAATTTTTTTTTTCTTTTAGGGAGCTCGCTGTGCTAAAAGATCAAACTATAAAACCCCCAAAGCTCTGGTTGACTCAGGTCCCCACCTCAAACCATTTGGTCCAAATTCTATTAAGATACACAATGTAATCATAGTTTATTCAATAGATTGTTATGGATTTCACCAGAGTAAACATGAGTAATATTTTTGCCCTGACTCCAAGATCTTGACACTTGGTGTGTTTAGATCAGATTCTGAAAGAAGTTACAAATTCCAGCTGTTTAAGGGCATCTGACCTACTTACATTAGAATTGCTGAATATGACCACAATAAATTCCAGTTTCAGAAATAAAAAACCTTCCTGTCTTGCAGGGTTTAATTGATTGAATCAGTAAATCGTTGGAGAGTTTCAGCAGGACACAAAGAAGTCTAGGGCTGAAGGATGCAGACTGGAAGGGTCCTCAGCGTGGTGGAAAACCATTTGAAACTTGACTTGGCACTGAACAGTCTCATGTGTTTTTTCTTGCTTACTTAGGTCTAGGATGAAGTAAAGCTCTATCTGAGCTAATACACATTACCTCTCCTTATGCTTCTCAGAATGATGTATTTTACAGCTGTAACATCTTGCTTGAACATGTGAATTTGTCTCTGCACAGGTAACTCTGGAGCATAAGCAGTCCAGATCTGGAGTCAGTAGCAAGATGTAGACACAATTTCTGCTTCTTATTATTGTCTTCTTTATTTCTTTTCGGTTTAAAGTTTGTTTTGTCTTGAACCTCTATTACATCCTCTGCCGGGTTAAAAAGTCAATGGAAAAAAACTTTAAAATAATTCCACTTAAAAGATGACAAGTTCACCCCTTCCCCTGCAGTTTGTGTTACTGATTTTTTTCAATTTGCAAGTCAGTAATAAAGAACAGAGTGATATGAGCTATTGAAGCTCTAGAGTAGTGCTGTAACAGCTGGCTCATTCTTCTTCTGTAAGGCAGTACCATAATTGCTAATTATACAGTTAAGAACTAGATTTTCACATCGATTTTATCTTCTTAGGATGGATCAGATCTTATATGTATTTTTAATTCCATCGGAATTCCATGCAGTTCTGCCTTATTAAGGAATAGATGTTCAGTCCAAAATTACATTCATTTAATTTCCATTGATTTCAACACTTATTTGTCTAACAGACAGCCTAGAAAGGCTCTGCTCTTTTTCGCAGGAACTATTCAGAGGGACAAATGGCAGTTCAGCTGATTTTTTTTTCCTTGACTGCCAGTTGCCAACTGCAGGTTCTACAGATTTTTTTCCTGCAGCATGTGGTAGGATGTGCACATAAACAGTCTATTTTGAGTAGGAGGAGAAATTTTACCATCTGGCAAATAACTCACCCACAACCATTCTCAGTTGGATTTCACTACATAAAGATACAAAATTCCCAAACCAATAACTCATCTCTTACAATTAACTGTCCTTGGGAAAGCCGCTTTAAATTATTTCTCCTATAAGTAAATTACAAACATTTTGCGCAGAAATCAATATCTGATTATGTGTGTACACACACATTCATCCTCAGATGTCTCTGAAAATAAATAGAGATGCTATTTGGGCAAGAGAAAGATGTCGTGAGGTTTCCTACAACTAAACAATGACATTAGGAAAGCCCAAGTGATTCATGTGACATCTGGCATAGCACAACTGAGCCGCCTGTCAGTAGACAGGGTGACTTGATGGGTCAAAAGAAACTGCTGGTAAAAGGAATGAACCACCTCAAGTTTAGGTTTGCTGAACAGGGCAACGCAACAGCTACTCTTTGCAGTGGGAAAGCATGGACTTGGGTTTGTAAGAACTCTGAGTTGATGGGTTAAATTAAAAAAATAGAGCTAAGCAAAGCAATATGAGGCAATATATTTTACATTTCTTCTATATTATATTAAATATACAACAGCTTTGTAACATTGATATATGTTTCCTTTTGCTTAGTTTAAAAAGATGCAAGAGTATTGAAACCCAAGCAGACAAAAGTGTCAGTGACGTTGCTGTTTCTAAACTAGACTGATTTGTTTTGATAGAAAACTGTTTACCCTGGCTTGATAATATCCTTTATGGCCACGTTTAAACTAAAGCCACTAATTTAAAGTGACATAACATTAAGGTCTAATTCAAAATGGTGCCATTAAAAAGCAAGGCTGGACAGCCTAAAAAAAGATTGTTTGACAGAGGTTTACTGATGAGTGACCCTACCTCAGCTCATTTAGAAAAGAAAATTGATCTAGTTTAAGAACTAAATTGGCTTTCATGGCTCTCTTTGCTATAAACAAAAGAAACTGTTGTTAACACACAACATAATGTGTATATCGGTTTAACCATTCTACCAGGCAAATTTGGAAATAATTCTTTTTTGGTTAATTCACCTTGTTGGATTTGTGCCATCTCAACCTTTTGTAGTCAATGTTTCTCCTTTTTGGCTAATCAGGACTGTTGTGTTTTCTGCCAGGGGAAAAAAAATATCATTGTCCAGAAACAATATGTCATTTTTCTTCATAATTTACTATTTATTATCTCTTCTTTCACAATGTTTTATGATAACTAAGCATTTAAATCAGAAATTATTATCCATCTAGTTGACTTGTATCAGATTTTAAAATACGTGAAAATTAATGAATTATTTTTAAGAGAGATTTCCAACTAAGCACAAAATAATGTTCTAAAATAATTAATGAAGACAACTATAACTTAGAAGTGAAGTTTGAACAGAAGAGTATGGCTGACAATGTCCTAAAGTTAGAGAAGATCCTATACATAAGTTCTATATTCACCAATATTTCTATAAGGTGGAAATTTGAACTTTGTGGTTGCCTTTGCTCACCTTTGCAGGTTAACTCAGGTATCCTCCATTCAGACTTTGAGGTGTTGAAAAATTAGATCCAAATGAAGAGGTTTGAATTCTTCTTTGCTCATGCTACCTTTTTGGTTTGGGGAACAGTGTTTGAGTCAGTGTAGACAACTGAGTCTGTGAACAATAATGAATTACAAATTAGCCATTCTTCTCCTAGTCACACACTTTTCATCTGTGCATAATCTTGCTAGATCTTCTGACTCTGGACTGCTACAGGTATTTGTGCTTTAGCTAGTATAAAACCTTCCCTTTCTATATTTTTCCCTATCCAGTTTAATTACAGAAAAAAATATTTGAATATAACATAGAAAAAATAAATCAGATACAACAAGAAAAACATGAAATTGTAGATTAGTTCTGATGAAACAGCAGCAGGACACATGGTTTACAAAAGCCTTAGTCACACGGTAATAGGAGAGTGTCTGATCTAAAATTTGATAAATCATCAGACTGTCAGGTCTTTGTGAATGAAAGTTTTATGAGCTGGGACTCCCTCATTGTGCTTCCTATCTGTGTCTTGACCTATTGTGAAAGGAATGAACAATCCCTCCTTGCAGCTCTGAGTGCTATCACACACAAGACAGAAAGCACCACAATCTAGAGATAAAGATCTATATCCAGACACATTCCTGTCAAAATAATAGCAGCTGTACAGGCACTGGAATATTTAACTCATCTCCATTGCGTTCAGTCGCTCTGTCTTTTTTTTTTTTTTTAAAAATAAAGGTTTTCAGAAGCTTTGAGGAGTGGCTTACAAACAGCATGCAAGTATCCTACAACATCCTGAAGAAATGTTACAGCTCTTTGAAAAATTGTATATTGGAAATGAAAAATAAGATCAAGAGTATAAATAAATAAATATTGGTGTGTAGCAGAAAGATTATCCAATAACTATCAGAATGGCTGGTTTAGTCTTGACATTTTACAGACTAGATGCACTTACCTTTGAGGGGTTTTGTCAGGTTTATTCTTTGATGAATAATGAACCAGGTACAATTACAATCTTTCTTGTAGGGTTTAAAAAGTTGCTGAAATCTACCTTTTAAATCTCCTTCACAGTCACATAAAATAAGACTTTAGTTGTCGATATTGCCTTGGTTTTTTTGCTTCACCTGAATCTAACATAAATTTTATGAGATCCATACCCTCTATGGCAAACTACCACCATCTGATGAACTGCAAACTCATTCTGAAACATGATAAAAGTGTGAATGTGGTACTTGAGATACTTGCATGCTCAGAATATATCGCATCTTATGCATATTAAGATATTTCAAATACTAATTTGTTTGGGAAACTTGGCATTAAAAAGACAAAATAAAAACCTACAAAGCAGTTATCTGTGTGTTTCTCTATGTGTCATCTCCTCTGCATCACTTAAGTCATGTAAATTGCCAAGTAGTTCATTTTGGGGTTTAATCTTCTTAAGACTTTTTTTCCTCCAAACTATCACTATTCGAAATAATTACAGTCCTCTGCTAAGTTGTACTACACAGACTGTCTAGGTATATTAGCAAGAATCATTCTTAAGTTCAAGGATTATTTCTTTTTTCAAAAATTTACCTCAACTTTCCAATAAAAAATCATTTCTATTGCATTTTGAGAATGTTTAACATGAACAACAGGTTCTTCCTCCTCCTTTTATATACAATACCCTCTTTTTCAGAAAAAATACACAAGTTTAGCAGAAAAGAAAAATAAAATTTAAAAATCTCAACCCATACATGACTAAAAAGAGACATAATGGATTGACATAAAATTTTGATTGGCTTTAAGTTCATGGCAGCCATTACAGGCATTAAGAACAGCAATTGAAAACCAGAAAGAAAAGGAGTACACATAAAAAAATGATGATAATTGACAGCGAGGCAGGAGTAAAATATTCCCCATATTCACTGATTTTAGTCATTGTCATGTAAAAGGTTATGGATAATATAATCAAATAAAATGATCATTTCTGATTATAACAGCTATGAATTCATGGCAGAAAATGCCCCGTCAATGATGCTCATGCTACCATAATTTTTAAGAGATCTTCTTGCTACTAAGTATAACAGCTAAGATAAACATGCCAGAGCATTCAGCTGCGTAAAGAAATTATGCAGTTTACCGGCGATGACCAGAGCACAGAAAGCTCATATAGCCTGTGTAATAACAGGATTCAGCCCAAGATAAGGACCAAAGAAGTGGAATGAGATATATTACTACGGAAATCTCTGGACAATATGAAGACTTTGCCTCAGTTAAAGTGAAAAAACAGAAAGTTGTTTTTTTTTTCCTCACAAAATAACAGTATTTCTTAAGGAAGCATAGCAAGTAAATGGCCTACAGAGCTACCTAATACATGTCAGCAAGGGGAATTTCATCTTCCAGTTTTGTGACCTATTTAACATTAAAATTAGTATTTATTCACATGTGGCATAATGTTGAAATCTTTTGGGAAGAACTAATGGTGTGATTAAAGCATTTAATAGAACATCTGACATACAGAAATGCTATTTGAAAGTATCCTCCAAGTATTTGAGAGTATTACAGCTTTCATAGAATCATAGAACAGTTTGGGTTGGAAGGGATCTTAAAGGTCATCCAGTTCCAACCCCATTGCCATAGTTAGGGACACCTTCCACTGGATCAGGCTGCCCAAGGCCCATCCAACCTGCCTTGAACCCCTCCAGGGACGGGGCAGCCACAGCTTCCCTGAGCAACCTGTTCCAGTGTCTCCACTCTCATTGTGAAGAAATTCTTCCTAATGTCTAGTCTAAATCTGTCTGAACAAGCCCAGCTCTCTCAGCCTGTCCTCATATAGAAGGTGCTCCAGCCCTTGGAATATCTTTGTAGCCTCCTCTGGACCCGTTCCAACAGCTGCATATCCTTCTTGCATTGAGGATTCCAGAACTGGACACAGTACTCCCACCAGAAGAGGTCTCAAAAGAGAGGAATAGGGGGGGTAGAATCCCCTTACTCGCCCTGCTGGCCACGCTTCTTTTGATGCAACCCAGGACACGTTTGGTCTTCTGGGCTGTGAGCACACGTTGCTGGATCATGTCAAGCTTCTCATCAATGAGCACCCCCAAGTCCTTCTCTGCAGGGCAGCTCTCAATCACGTCATCCCCAATTGGGGATTGCCTCAATCCAGGTGCAGGACCTTGCACTTAGCCTTGTTGAACCTCATGAGACTCACACAAACTCACTTCTACAGCTTGTCCAGGTCCCTCTAGATGACATTCCACCCTTCTGGTGTGGCAACTGCTCCACTTAGCTTGGTGTCATCTGCAAACTTGCTGAGGGTGCACTTAATCTCACTGTCAATATCATTGATGAAGATATTAAACAGCACTGGTCCAAGTACAGACCCCCGAGGGACACCACTAGTCACAGATCTCCATCTGGACTTTGAGCCATTGACCACTACTGTTTGAATGTGACCATCCAACCAGTTTCTTATCCACCATTCTGTCCACCCATCAAATTCATACCTCTCCAGTTTAGAGAGGAGGGTGTTGTGGGGGACCATGTCAAAGGCCTTAAAAAAGTCTACGTAGATCACACCAGTCGGTTTACCCATGCCCATTGCTGTGGTTATCCCAATATAGAAAGCCACTAAGTTGGTCACACAGGATTCGCCCCTGGTGATGCTGTGCTGGCTCCCATTAATCACTTCTGTGTCCTCCATGTGCTTAATAGAGCTTCTAGGAGGATCTTTTCCATGATCTTCCCAGGCACAGAGGTGAGGCTGACAGATTGGTAGTTCACTGGGTGGTCTTTTCTACCCTTTTTAAAAATGGGCACGATGTTACCCTTCTTCCAGTCACCAAGGAATTCTCCTGACTGCCATGACTTTTCAGATATCATGGAGAGTGGCTTGACAACCATACTTGCCAATTCCCTCAGGACTCTGGGATGCATCTCATCAGATCCCACAGACTTACATATCCTCAGGTTCCTCAGGTTGTCATGACGTTTTCTAAAGCTCCCAGAAACAGGAGCTCAGGAATTCACTCATAGCTTTATATCTTTATGGGCTCTCATTTGTGACACCGTTTATGAAGACTTCATCTACAGAATTAAATCTAATTACTGTATTTAAAACAAAAATATTTTAAAATAAAATATTTCTATTGAGATGTTTCTGGCTGTATCCAGAAAAAAGCTACTAAAATGTACAGGTGCACTCCAAATGTCAAATAATTTAATAAATTAAATCCTAACTAACTTTCTTAACAAAATAAGCATTAATGTGCTTCCCAAATGGATAGCTGAGAAGTAATAAAGTAAGTACGGACTTAGCCCAAAAATTCACCAGAAAATAATATCTGACTTTAATGGTGAGTTAGCATTCTTATGTATCTACCTTTTGTCCAGAAGTTCCTTTTAAGCAGGATGAGCCTGTGGATGCTGAATGCCAATCACAGTTCATCATGTATAGGCCTCTCTGGTTTTATTTTTTCCCCAGCTGGTCTAGTGGTGACAAAATGTTATGATCAACACTTCATGAATCCCAACGGACTTGAAACAGAAAGGTTACAGCAAGTTTAAACTGATATTTAACTCTCTCCAAAATCCATAATTCGTGGGACCAACGAACCATTCTCAGGTTAAACATCTTGACTTTCCACACTCACTTTGTACTTTGACAATCTTGGAGGAGTTTGTTGCAAATAAGGGATGTGATTAACTAATACTGATAAGAATATCAAGAATATTAGCACTAGCAATTCTGAGGAAATCAGTTAAGCCAGTATTTAGTTTATCATTTGATTTTGTAATAGTTTATTCTAATAGCCAGGACTGGACAACGTTATACTTTGTGCAGCCAGTTCTCAGTGCCACGATAATATTTCACACCGTTGCCTGCTTATTTAGCTTTTAGCAAACAGCAGAGAAACAGCATAGGGAAAATCTTCTATCAGCAACAAAACATAGAATCCTAAGGCAGGCTTTGCCATAAGCCAGAGGCTGAGAATCCTTGGTCTGTTATAGAAACAAGTGAACAAGGGGAAAAGAATTTTTATATCCGTGTAAGTACTTGATTAAAGTACATATTCATTTCTACATTGTTCACTGCAGTAACACCTTAACCTTAATTCTGAATACATTGGGTAATTAGTAGGTCTTCTAACTATGAAGTAATGTTGAAAGATAACATGCTGAAAACTTGCACAGCAGAAAATTACGAAGTAGACTAGTTACTGATGTGTTGCAGACTTCTGCTATGACAACTTAGTCATCTACTAAGACAAGTGAGTTGACTTTCTGAAAATTCTGAAAATCACTGCCAGTTAAACATGACCTTTGAAAGAAGGTATTTGGCCTTTAATCTTCAAGACTATATGTTGAAAGGTAATTAAAGAAAAAAATAAGGAAAGAGTGACACTAACATGACAGCTCTTGAGGAAGACATAAATAAACATCTGCATCTGACAGTAGAAATATAAAATTTAACATTTGAAGACATATTAATGATGAGAAGTAAAAGGTCTGTCTCTGTGTTCTCTAGACTACATCACTCTACTATCTGAAAAAGCTTTTAAAGTCAACTTAATAATTTGGAAAATATGCATTTAGCCATAATGCAGCACAACATTAGCATTCTTAATTTACTGGCCTTGGGATGTGAAAACATGTGACTGTTTCAAAAGAGACCATTAATTAATTTTGAAGATATAAATAGAGAATGCACAGGTTGAAATTCAGGTAATGGAGATAATGGTCATCGTAAAGTGTAAAGCCCTCTTGGGAAGAGCAATATCAGCAATTAAAGGAGTTTATCAATGTCTTTTTCTGATTAGTATTCTGGAACTTTCACTGTCTCCTTATTGATTACACAACAGCTTTAAGCACAACAACTGACTAGTTGTGCTTAAACTGCAACTTTGTTCGAGGAAGTGCTGGTCACCCACCTACTGGAAGGAAAGCAACAGAATTTGTGTGTTCACATAAGTCTAAGGAAGTTTGCCCTGGACAATATCAAACCCCTCAAACTCGTCATCAAGTCAGTCTTCATAAGTGATTCAAGAGAATTTAAGATATCAATCATATTTCGTTTTGTCTCTACTGTAGAATAGCCTGCACTTGAACTGACTGTCCTCCAATCATATTGTAAATACCAGCCCTTGGTATCAGTTTTCATACTGAGCTATGTTTTTTGAATTTAGTAATTTGCTTTAGGGTTTTATATTGAGATAACCTTAGTATTTTTTTATCAATAATTTAACTTTATAGAGCTATTTTCCCATTCACTTTACCTATCTAAACAGTTTTCCCAGAAACTATGGCTTATCAGAAGCATTGGTAATTTCATATCCTAATGCTAAGAGTTGGCAGGAAAGAGCTGAGTGAAATATGACTCATTACATGCAGATATTCAGAAAGCAAAGCCAGTATAAAACAAAAAGAGGAAATAAGGAAAGCATAGTTACCAGACCAGGTCCCGATGTGTTATACTAATGACAAGAGAGGAATCTCCCCACCAGCATCCACTGCCACTCCCAGCAGGGAAAGGCAGATAAAATGCCACCATGAAATATGCAAAACTCCCTCTGTACTCGGCACTGGTGAGACCGCACCTCGAATCCTGTGTTCAGTTCTGGGCCCCTCACCACAAGAGGGATGTTGAGGCTCTGGAGCGAGTCCAGAGAAGAGCAACGAAGCTGGTGAAGGGGCTGAAGAACAGGCCTTATGTGGAACGACTGAGAGAGCTGGGGGTGTTTAGCCTGGAGAAGAGGAGGCTGAGGGGAAACCTCATTGCTCTCTACAACTACCTGAAGGGAGGTTGTGGAGAGGTGGACAATGGCCTCTTCTCCCAAGTGACAGGGGACAGGACAAGAGGGAATGGCCTCAAGCTCCACCAGGGGAGATTTAGGCTGGACATCAGGAAAAAATTTTCACAGAAAGGGTCATTGGGCACTGGCAGAGGCTGCCCAGGGAGGTGGTTGATTCACCATCCCTGGAGGTGTTTAAGGCACGGGTGGACGAGGTGCTAAGGGACATGGTTTAGTGTTTGATAGGAATCGTTGGACTCAATGATCCAGTGGGTCTCTTCCAACCTGGTTATTCTATGATTCTATGAAAACAAATACAGCTACAGAGTTAAATCAAGAAGGGCATATGTAACATAGATATGAATGATATTATTTTCTGACCATTCATGAAGTGCTTACATCTATCATTATGTTCTATCTAATGTAGACATACATATTGTTCTTATTTTCCAGGGCAGCTCATTTAATAAAAAAACCTGTAAGGCTTTATGTAAGTTCCAAAACATAACCATGTAATGCCATATTTCCAATTATGTTACTTAAGGAAGAAAAGACTGTGAGACAGATAAAATCATAGAATCATAGAATAGTTTGAGTTGGAAGGGATCTTAAAGATAATCCAGTTCTAACCCTACTTTCATGGGCAGGGACACCTCCCACTAGATCAGAGGCTGCTCAAGGATCATCCAACTTGGCCTTGAACACCTCCAGGGATGGGGCAGCCACAGCTTCCCTGGGCAACCTGGGCCAGGGCCTCACCACTCTCATTGTGAAGACAGAGACACCCAGCCAAGTGGGATGTTCCTAAAAGCCTGGCAGTAACATCACCAGGGAAACAGAATAGGGCTACAAAAGTATTTCTGAAATTATGAGGTGAAACATTTGGGAATGTTAAGATATACCAAGTGGCCACTTGGGTTTGCACATAATATTGCCCTACCAGCATTCAACAGAGCATGTACACTGAAAAGATGAAAAGGAAGGAAAAGAAAAAAAAGAAAGATCTGCAGTGAGAGTTGTGAGGGAAAAAAAAAAAAAAAATTCTGTGCAGTGGTTCCCTCTTCTCTAAAATACAACAACTCCATGTGCTGAGCTTAAGTCAATCAACTGTCAGTCAAGTACCACCCTCAGCAGCTGCGCATAGAGCAGTACAATTTAACAAGATCATCTAGAGATGTTTCACTAAAAGAGATACTTATCCATGCCCATAAATCACACCTTCTTGCAGTCTGGGTATCGGTTTTCAATAGCTATCTGCAAATTGTCCCTCTTGAAGCTGACAGGTTATTCTTCTGAAAATTATTTGGCTACTAAAATGATGTTGGCATCATTGACAGATGTTATTTAATTCTAAGCTCTGCACAGATCTTAAACAAACTATATCTGTGGAACTGGAGAAGAAGCCTTCAGGGAGTGCAGGGATACGATGAGGAGGAACAGTTTGAAGCTGAAAGAGGGGAGATAGAGATGAAATTTGAGGAAGAAATGTTTTCCTGTGAGGGTGGGGAGGCCCTGGCCCAGGTTGCCCAGAGCAGGAGTGGCTGCACCATCCCTGGAGAGATTCAAGGCCAGGTTGGATGGGGCTTGGAGCCCCTGCTCCAGTGGGAGATGACCCTGCCCATGGCAGGGGGGTGGAACTGGGTGGGCTTTGAGGTCCTTTCTCACCCAAACTATTCTATGATTCTATGATCTTAAAATTGCCTTTAGGGCGATTGCCTTATTTCACTCTGAAGATATCCAAATGGAGCCTTTTTCTGCACTCACCCCAGATATGGCCATTCCTGTATAGATTTAGTCCTATTGTAATTGTGTCTGTAAGCAACTAGTAACAAGGAACTGAGATGGAGGTTGATGCTACTGAGGCGGCTTCATCCAGCTTCTGTGAGACACTGAGCCTGAACTGCTGCCAGACTGGTTGCCATCGTTATACCCCGTGCTGTAGTTTTGTAGTTCCAATCAGTATTCAACAACAACAGGAGATTTCTTGCATTTGCTCACTGGATGAGCTAGTTGGGACTATAAAAAGCAAGCAATTTGATAGTCTTGAAAACAACAAGAATGCACATTTTTACACATGGTTTTGTTACCCGTATCGAAGGAGCATTACAGATTTTCACCCACTTTCAGCAACACATCTGCAGCTGCACCAAGACAATCAATGAAACCTTATCCCATGTTCCTGCAATAAAAAAAGCTTTAAGGGCACCAGCACAGCATGTGTCTAGTTTGTCTGACCCCTATTTGGCCAAGATCTAAGGATAAACAAGTGTCACTGGACAGAATGCAGCTCAGCTTGGAGACTGACAGATGTTTCGCTATGTGAGAGAAGTTGTTTGGCAAAGAACTCACCCCACCGAGAAGTGCTCCATAGATGGCATTTTGAGAAGCACTATCTATTTCCAGCAGCTCAAAGAAACCTATCGAAAAAAACCCCAAAAGCTACATTTGCGTATTTTCTTACACATCTTCCCACAAACTGTACACGTAAGAACACTAAGGTAGAAAGTGCTTTTATATTGATTGTTTTTTCTTCTTTATATTTGACAGCTGGAGTGTTAAAACGGAATTCTGAGTAAATTAAAGCAATAACAAAATTACACAGGGCAGCTGTTTCAGCTATTTCCACAGAGCAATACGCTTTAGAAGAGCTAATGAATCTAATGGAATCTAACAGACACTGCCAAAGCAGCAATAAGTGATTTAAAATGGAGGGGAAAGTCTCATATAAACAGCCTCACCAAGCACTAAATGAAGTAACACACAACTCTTGGGGCTTCTCACTTTTAACAAAAAATCAAATATATCTCTGTTCATTTATTACAATGGTGCCCACAAGCTCTCTACAGTACAGGACCTGTCAGAATTTCTATTATACTTCTCATTATTGAAGTGTTTGTAACATACCTAATTACAAATTTGCTCGAGGCTGTAGCTTGCTTTCACTTACTGACTAGTTAATCCCCATTTCCCATACTATTCAAATTTTCAAGTCATTTTTTTGTTTGTTCTTTGTAGAGGATAAAGATGAGAGATTTGTTCAGCTACTGAAGTTCTACCAGGCTTTTCTGGTTTGTTGTAAGTGCAGCTTATACAAGCTGGCACGTGGGAAGTACTGCACTGTGAATCATTTAAATGTAACAACTGGATTCTCTTTGCTGGGGGAGGAGGTAATGATCCTTATCCAGCCAGCTCTGAGGCTGTAGTTTGGGGAATAAGCCTGCAGTATGCTCTAGTTTCTTTAAGGGGGCTGAATATCTGTTTTATAGCACACCGATGGGTTATTTTCATTTCTTACAGGGTCCATGGGATGCAAGGAACCTACTGCCTGGGTGGATTCGAGGGGAACCATACTCCTTTACATCAAAGAAAAACCACTGGCAGCTCCAGCACAGACCACCACCTCAACAATTCTAATTTTACAATGATTTAAGCCCCGTTAGTCTCCTGATGAGACTCGCAAGATCCTAAATGCACTTTAAAGCTCTTCCCAAAGACCTTCTACATACTGCCTTCATTAGATGTAGATCTCTGGCTCCTTAGTGGCTTCAAAAAGCTGCCAAAGCACTTTGAATCAGTCTCCTGAGTGGAATTCTTGCAGAGAGATGAATTGTCTCCTTATCTTCCTCAAAGGAGATCAAGGCTTAGCCTTCTGGTGTGATGCCATTCAGGACTAGAAACAGAAAAACTTAAAACCATAAAATAAAAAAGTTAGATTTAAACTGCCTATGTGAACTACTCATGGATGCTTACAAATTTTCCTTAGGAATAATTGAAAATCCTAATATCCATTTTTGGTGAGTGCACACAGCATGGTCCTTACTGTTAATGACATATTTTTGTAACAGTCTTTAAAGCAAGGGCTTTCATAGCATATGTAGGAAAGCTCAATGATTTCAAATGTAAACGATTAAATATAGATGTAGTCCTTTCTCTTTAACTTGAACTTTCATGCATCTAGATTTAACTTACAGTATTTACACTTCTTGGACAGAATTTATAGCATTTAATTTAGACTGCTCAAGTGCAAAATAACTGGATCTGAGTACAAAATATGCTTGCATGCATTGCATTTTTATTACCTTTTTCATCAGAAAGACTCATCACTGTATTTTTTACAAATTAGTTTCATTCACTTTTTCGAAACAAAGCTGCTGTTGTGCTCAGACTTAGACACACAACTGAGTAGTTCTACGAGTTAACAAACAAAGAGCTAATAAAGCCCCCTTTATTAGATACAATGAGTATCTAAAAGACAGATCTGTTGCCACATGGACTTTGGAATCATATTGGCAATATTAACTGTAATTAATAACTAATATTCTCAGAATATGCTACAATTTGTGACCCTGAGCAAATACGCTTAAAAGATAAGCTTAGTTACCATGTAAATAAAGGAAAAACATATACATCTTTAATTTTGTAAGCAAGGTTTAGAACTTTGATTCGTATCTAAATAGCTACACCCTGCGACATACTCATCAGATGTCAACTACTTGCTAAAAGAGCAGCATCTATAATGTTAATTGAAACTAAACTTGGTATAATTAGTTATTATTAATCTTAGTTTTCAAACTTTTTAATTTTCTTACCCATGGAAAGACCACACTCATGATTCAAGTGGTTTCAATAAATTAATGTCTTGAATAGGGGTGCTGACAGAGTACACTCAAAAACTGTGCAGTTCATAGAAGACGTATATTTTCATCACAAAGCTAATCTCATACAGTGTCTCAATTTCATTTCTCTTGAGTAGGAAGTGAGTAAAAAACCTGTATATAGCATTTCAATCTACAACATATTCACTGTTCAAATTTTCAGTATTGCAGAAAAGCAATGTCTAGCTCTTTCTGACATGATGAAATTGCCTGCTCTTTTTAATCACTGAATCATTATCTGGTCTTGATAAAATGATAAATTCTGGCTTTAAAAAATGGTCAACTGAATTGGAGATTTTTTAGAAAAAGACTCAGATCTTGAATACGCTGTTTTCAACAGCTGATTTACCCTGAAATAAAAATTACAAATCCCTTTTTGTTGAATTAAGTTCAAAGAGAATTTTAGAAAGATTCCACATTTGAAATGACAATCTTTGAGTCACATCCTGTCTATGCTTATTTTATGTTGAATTTGTAACTTATTTTTACTGATTTTTTGTAGTTATACTCACAGGAGCATACTGTCTCCCGGTGCAAACCAGAACATGCTGACAGCACAGTGGACTAGATAGGAGCCACAAATCTATGAAGAGATGAGTCAGTCCCATTTCCCCGAGTTTCTTTTCTCTCCCCAGCCACTGTCTTTAGTGCCAGCAACAGATATATGAGACAGTATATTTTTCTATGTTTCTAGAGGCCACCTCACCAGCGATGCCCCATCAACTGGCCTCAGGAAAACCCAGGACAAACACGCTAAATTAATACCTTCTTTTTCATAGAGAAGAGCTCAAAAAAAATCTCTGCATCCCATTGCAAGGTACCTGCACTTAAAATTTAAGGATTAATTCAATGTGTATGCAATACCGACAACCTCAACAAAGTAACATCACTAGTTGCTTGGCCCATTGTACCTATGCAACTTTCTCTCTCCTTCAATAAATTTACCTCCATAGAAAGTCAAGTCTTTTTTGCTTCAAGGTCTGGTGAGAAACTAATGGACGCTATTAACTGCAACGGGCTTCAGATGTGGTTTTTAATGAGAAAGGCTCCGTAAAATGTGAGCAATGGCCATCTTCCTGCTTATCAAGTATATTTTCTTAGTAACTAATCAGTGAAGTGTGAAATGTTAACAATTGGATAAAAATTATATAAACCTTCGTAAGAAGCAGCATTTACAATACAAGCTGATTAATAAACTGGCAATGCCTTTGTACTGTGCAGTCAGCCATTTCCCTGGTTGTGACCTATTAAGGGATCATTCACTGGGACCTGAAAGTGCCATCAGTAAAGATATTAGATTGTACATCTGAAGATGAACATATAATGACACTTCAACAACACCTTTGATCCAAAGATCTGGATGAATGTTCCAGATCTTATAAACATCGTAAGAAGATGTCACAAGTGGCCAATTTTGCCCTACCCCCCAGAAAAATTAACACACACACTCCTGTTAGTGGAAACAACTGGATGTTTGGATACCTGAGAACCAAACCACTAACCTGTTCCTGCTGGAATGGGCAGAAGACAAGCCACTGAGCTCATATGAAAAATCCAACCCCAATTAGCTAAGAGGACTTTCTATGGCATGTCAGCTATAGCAAAATCATCTTCTCTAGTTCAGCAATGAACAAATGCAACAAAGGATCAGCAGCTTCTTCATATTTACTGATTAATACTGGACTATTTAATGATTATTTTGGATACTCTCCTGTCCCATAGAACTACTTAATGATGACATGACCTTCTGATGGAATGGCAAAGCAGCAAGAAATAAAACTTGTTTTCTTTATTTTTCTTTTTCTCACTAAGCTTCAAGGGACATGCAAGCTTCGCAAATCGTTTCACCCAGATCTCAGCAACCAGAAAGACAAAGAATTTAAATTAGTTGTCATACCTTTGAGCCATTTAAAACAACAATCATTATTCACAGATAGAGGTGTATTCATCTCTAAAAGATGCTATTTAGCATCTCACCACCCTCACTGTGGAAAATATCTTCCTTTTATCCAATCTCAATCTATTTTCTTTCAGTTTAAAAACCATTATCCAGGAAGGCTAGTGAAAAGAATTTTGTCCTGCCAGGGACCCATGTCAACACAGCATTTGTTCTGAAGAGCAGATTCCATTTTAAAAATTGAACCAGCCCTGAATTAATAATAAACTTATTCTGGTTTAGGACTTAAATATTTCTTCACATGTAAATTTAACTTTCTGTAAAACAAATAATGTTTTATATCATCTTCTTTGTAAATGTTGGTATTTTCACCCTGAGTGGTGTAGTCATAGGTAAAAAAAAAAACTTATCCACTCAGAAACACTATGTCTAAAAATACAGAAATGATGGAATAAGGTATTGCATTAAATGTTCCAAGGAATCTCAGTGTAACTATGGGTATAAATAAATTTTAAAAGTACTAATATTCTAAGAGTCTGTTGAGAAACTATAAGATTTATATTAACTTGCAACGTACTGTCTGCTTACTAACGTGCATTCCTCCTTTCACTATTTAACTTTAGAGAAAAAAAAAATCTTGCTTTTAAAGTTGTCTGCTTCCTTTCTAAGGAATATGAAAAAGTGCTATTACAACTCAGCCAATAGTTGCATGATGTGCAACACACTGTCATAAAAAAATCGAATTTCTCCTGACACATCCCAGCATAGGTGTACTGAAATCAGCTGTAGGTCTTCATTTTAGGTTCTGTTCATGGAAAGACTAAAGGTTATCCAACTATGCTCATAGAGGAGATTTTTCATCTCACTCTGTAACTATTCATTTAAATAATCTCCAAGGAGTAAGACCTAGTCAACGCATATAAGCAGAATCTGCCCTGTTGTGATGAAAAAGATGAAGGATCCAGGGTTATGGACACTGATGCACGGGATAGACCTCTGTTGGATTTCACTGAAGCTCTTTGATGACTTAGGTGCTTAAAACCCACTATGAGATAATGAAGGTTTGATATCTAACACAAGGGCTCTCACGAATACCCACAGCCATCCTTTACCACATAATGTTATAGCAAATCAAACTTCAAAAAACATACATATGGACAATATAAAAAACCAAAATGTGACTGTAAAACTATTCACTATGTTAAGCCTAGGGTACCAATGGGAAAGGCAGAAAAACTGAAACATTTGTGAAAAGCAGTATGCAGAGCTGAACATTGAATATGAAGAGGGAAAAAAACCCAAGCTGACCCCACAAACAACTAAAGATGAAGCATATGGAGAGGTTTAATTCTTTCAGGCTCCAAACTTTACGTTGAAGGTGTACATACACTGTACTGAAAATGCTGAGATGAACTCCTATTATATTTCTGCTGTTCTTAACAGTTATAATGTTAGAAATATTTAGAAGTATTTCATTAGCATGGCAGAACAGTGAGAACAGGCAATGACAGCGGATTTTTTCTAGTCCAATCACCATTTCCCACAGAAACAAAGTTCTACATGGAATGGCCAGATCCAGCCTTTCCCGTTCTTGTCTGTTCCCACAAATCTAGTGCAAATTTAGAAGTATTGAACTGATATAAAAAAATTATATCACTGTAGAGGAATATTTGTTATGAAATCAGGTTATATAATGAGGTAAAACATTTACAATTACTTTTTTATGTTACTCTTTTCAATTATTTTATTTGAACTTAAAATTCACGTATATATTTATACTCATTCAAACTGACATCTGTAACATGCAAATGCTCTGAAGAATTCTCCCCAGGTAACTCTTTGCTCTTTGCAAATTACAGTTCTCAGTAATGTGTAAATGAGATGCAAAGAATAAGCAGAGAAAAGAATATGCACAACCAACTGCGTAGATGACCAGTATTTTCTTTCCTCGGCATTTCAAGAGATACCACTTAAGATTCTGATTTGAAGAGTTCTCAACTCAGATTTGAGAAGATTTTAAAATCAGTAACATTACTAAGAGTCTACATATGCATACATAATTTTGTATTCAACAGTCTTTGAAAAACTTGGGATAGGAGGTTGGAACCAGAGTCTGGAAGCAGGTCTTGAAAGCAGCCTTGATCCTTATGTATTTCTTTGTATGACAAGGAGATATCACACCAAAATGAAATGAAACAGTAAAAACATCTGCTTATTACACAGATTTTTGATGCTCTGTTTAGCTTTCTGCTTGCTCCCAGGATAAATAAATGATAGAAGGTTTTGAAAGACAAAGTGTATCTAGTAAGGTCTAGATGGACACCAGGTGCAAGAACAAGAAGTCACACCAAAGATCCTCCCCTAGACACAACTGAATTCAGGTCACACTGGGAAAAGTATGGAATACTTAAAGGATGCTGGGTAATGCTAGGCAGAGGTGAGGAAGGTCAAGTCTAGTTTTCATCTTGCATACTGAAGCAAGAAGAATGAGAGCAGGAGTAAGAAGCAGCTAATCAACGATGGGGCGCATCTATTCTGTCAAAGCACTAACAGAACATCCATATACAACATGCGGTTCAGATAGGGCAATGTCAAAACCAAACACTTAAGTATATTAAGCTCAATCTCCATCCCTGGTAGAATTAATGACTGCCATTTTCATGCATGTTTAAATTATATGCATGAAGGAAGTTGAAAACCAACAGGAAAATGCATGATGTCAGATATAAAGAATTAATTGAATACATGTGAAAGGTAGATAGCTTTACATTCTAGTTTAGGTGTATGGACCTAGCACTTGCAGTTGGGTTGTCAGAAGCATATCACACTACCCATGTTCTGCATCATAGTACTCTAAACCAAAGCAACCCTCTCCAAGCCCTGCCCTGCACAACTATTTGACTATAAAGGCAGAGGGAAACTGAAGGAGATGAGATTAAGAATAGAACTTGGAGTCCTGATAGCGATCAGTGAAAAAGGTACACAGAGGACTAAGCTGCTCACACTTAATTTATATAGGAAATCCCTTTATAAGCACGTATTGTAGCAGGTGCAGGAATATATTACTTCTGTTTTCAGATGTGTTAAAATCAACTTTTAATTTCTAGAAGGAATACTCAAAATGTGACTATCTGTATTACATGTATTATTCTATAATTATTTTTATACAGGATTATGGACAGTGATAGAGAAAAATAATATAAATTATAATAGTTTGAATGTCAAAAATTATGTGATAAGTTTTCTAATGACTTTTGTTGTCTATATTTCATGGATTACCCTTCAAACATTAATTTAAGATTCAAAGCCCAGAGCTCATCTGTCATCAATAATTTTGTGGAACTGACAATTACTAATATGTGCACAGTACTATTTTACTCTATCAAAATGTCCTTTTAAAATTAGTCTGTCTGCAGTTCCTGATGTGCAAATTAAGCATCTAATTTATCTTGCCTGGTCTTCTTGGATGACTTGATCAGTCCTATATTGCTAGGCAGTCAGAGAGAGAATATTAAATATAAAAGAGGAATCTCTCCTAAGATCTATGAAAGGAAGCAATGACAGGCAAGCAGGAGATCAGAGATCACCAGTCTCAGTGCGTGATGCGAAGAATAAGAATGTTCCCAGTCTAAAACCATCTCAATTTATGCTGTTTCCAGGAAATCCTTGTATATGCTATATCTCCCTCTAAATTTATATTCTACAGTATCCTGCTCCACCATAAACTTGCAGATCACTGGAACAACATCTGTGTTCACTATTTGCACTAGTGACTTGCCAAAGGAAGATAACCACCAGAATGTTTCAAATCCCGTTTGCACTCAGATGCAGCTTCTGGATCCTAAAAGGGAGATTATTATAAAAGTTATGCTTCCCTGGCTGGCAGCTTCATAATCAAGCTATAGCTCCTAAATAGACAAAGATTAGACTTAAGCATACAATGAGAAGGGAAAGAAACAACCAGAACCACCTTAGAGGAGTGGCAAAACTATTGTTTTCCTGTTTAGTTCTCAGACTGCTTTAAGGAGGGCATTGGAACATGATTCTATGAGTTTCTCTGAATGAAGATAAATTTTTCTCTGCAGCTACACTCTGCTATAGAATGGAACCTACAGAAGTCTCTTGCTACATTAACTTTTCATAAGGAAAAGTCTGTTTAGAGTTAAACTAAATAAGAATCACTGCTAGTTAAAAAGACTTTGCTGTCCCTGGAGGTTTAATTTCAAATCAAAATAAAAAGTAAACAATAGTATTGGTGTTGTGTACTACTTCTTACAATATGACTTCTCATAAACCACTTACGAATGCAATTCCAAAATGTGCATCTGTAGAAGAGAACAACTTGCTTAGCTATTCCAATCTGACAAAAAAAGTAACTATATTAATTATTCAAGAGCATGTAATAAGTTAGACTCTTCATTATTGCTTTCAAAATTCTTGGTGTTCTATAGTAGCATAAAGATTGAAAGATTGAAATGCTCTACATTCAACTCCTCAGTCTGTAGAACTGAAGGTAGATTAGAGACAAAACTTTAACAAACAATTCCTAGGGAATAATTTTCATTAATATTAGCACTGACCTGCTAATTTACAATGCTTAAAGACCACACTATCTGTGAGGTATCTCTTCTAGGGTATTACCTGCTTCCTATTTCTATTTCTTTGTGTCATAATCTTCACTGTGGGTTTTGTTTTCCTTTTTCTTAGAGTTAAGGTTTTTAACAACATACATTGTCATGTATGTACCTATCCAAAATATACAAAAGCTATCTGGAATCAGTAATTCTGTCTGAGAAGAATTAAGAGGAGCTGGCACTGAGGAAAGTTGGCATTGTGCCCTCTTCAAAATCTGGTCATTTATTCAGAAGCCTAAACAAAAATTGCTGGGTCCTCAGCTTTTTTGTGAAGTTTGGCATTTTCCCAACACTTGCCATGAAACCTTCACATAAATAATTTGGAACTGCTCATTTAGATACATTCGAAAGTGTTTGGCAGTCATGACTTCTGAAAACAATGGATTGGACTACAAAGAGAAAGATCTGCAGAGTCTGAAGATTAAGTAGGGAGAATAACTGCCAGTGTCTTCCAAAACTACCCCCTATCTCCTTACATTTATGTTTAGGCTTCTCAGATCAAGGCCTCTTTAAAGAGGACTGTGTTTCCAGGGACTTGAAACCATGATTTCTCAGAATTCTCAAACTTGCAGCAACTATATCGCAGTCTGAACCGAATAAATTCACTTATATCACTACCTCCTTTACCTTCATTCCAGATATGAAACTAACAAAGTGATGTTTATCTTAGTTTAATTAGGCTATAATACTCTCTCTGAGGAATTCCTGATTTATTCCTCAGTCTTCAGAACCAACTACTTAATCTAGCGAGATACTATTGAAACAAACAAAAGCATACATTAAAACCGCAGTGTTTTCTATGCAAGAGGTACAGAAGCACACACACAAACTGCCTAAATCAAAAAGCAATATGAAAGCCTTCTACTAGAGAGCAGAAAATGTGGTGGACATTAATCCAGTCATACATAATGTCAGCCACGGGGAAAAGCTGACACACTATACAGCAGGTCAAGAAGAGTTCATAAAGAATTCACTTGGAAATCTCCTGGTTATTAGTAACAAGGGTATTGCAGTATGAACGATCATAACATAAAGATAAATAAAGTATCTTAAAATTTTTGCCTGTTCTCAGATCTAAATTAACATGAAGGTGAGCCAAATAGAAAGTTGAATAAAAAGCACTGCTTGGTATAATGTACCTTATACAAAAACAGGACTAAAATAACTGCAAGCATACAACTGTCTTATTTGAGATGACTGTATATCGTGTACATCATAGATGTGGACAGAAGATCCAGACAATTGGCTAAGTTATAGGCAATACACTCAGAAGTTATTATAGCTAGACTTACTTTAAACCCAGTAGTTGTATGTTAAAAAAAAAAAAATCAGTTTCTTCTGTTTGCTTGTTTTATGTTATTTTCTAAATGTTTTAGTGAAAGGCTTCAAGCTGAGAACTCTAGAGAACTGCAGCCTCAATAACTTCTAAAACCACAGGCAACACTGCTTTTCAACTATGTGTTTCAACATACCCAAGACTCGTCTGATCTGCAAGCTTCTTCCTAGCTTTATGTAGCAACGGGTTGAAGACAGCTTGGCAAAGAGCAGCGATCCTTGATCCCTCTTCAGCTGTTTTCTGTGATGAAAATATGGAACGCAAAGAAAGAAGATTCTGTTTGAAACCACTTTTATACCCGTTTCCTCGCTTTCATGTCTGACTGTGCTTTCTGCATTAAATAGTGTGCCAAAAATATTTAGTGTCCAGTTGGGGGAGGACTTTACATAGTACTATGTGTTCAGTCTGTACGAAGGATCTTTGTTTTGTTTTATATATTATATTAGATAAAGAAAAGACAAAGAAGATAGAAGAAAAATTCCAAGAACTGCAGAATTCTGCACAGCCTGCAGTAATTCACTGTATCGGTCAAAATATAAAAAAGGTCTGTCTTTGAGGTAAATATGCCTTACAGCAATTTTGAGTGCCCTGTTGCGCCAAAAGAATACAAGCGGTATTATAAACTTGACAGCAGTTAATACCTAAAACTTCAAACAGGCCTGGAAAGCACAAACATGGTATTAGTGAGAAAACAAAAAGATTTTTTTGTCAATTATTATTATTGCTTTAGTTTCCTAAGCACTGACAGCTTCAGTATATCTAAACTCATTCCATCATTTGTACCTTAGAGGGAAAAGGTTTAGTGTTTGATAGGAATGGTTGGACTGGATGATCCAGTGGGTCTCTTCCAACCTGGTTATTCTATGATTCTATGATTCAATGAGGCCTACAAAGACATAATATACGCTAGAAAGCATCAAACCACAGATATTACTGGATCCAAGAATCAATGATGAATACAGAAATACTCCTGAGCTATGGACTGAGCTAAACGAGTGTGGATCACAGAATCACATAATGGTTTGTGTTGGAAGGGACATCAAAGCCCATCCAGTTCCAACCAACACCTCCCACTGGATCAGGGGCTCCAAGCCCCATCCAGCCTGGCCTTTAACACCTCCAGGCATGGGGCAGCCACCCCTGCTCTGGGCAACCTGGGCCAGGGCCTCCCCACCCTCACAAGATCTCCTCTCAATCTCCCCTCTCAGCTTAGAAATATTCCCCCTCATACTATCCCCATATTCCCTCATCAAAAGCCCCTCCCCAGCTTTTCTGAAGCCCCTTTCAGCACTGGAAGCTGCTCTAAAGTTTTCCCAGAGTCTTCTCTTCTCCAGGATGAACATCCTCCACTCTCACAACCTGTTCTCATATGGGAGGTGCTCCAGCCCTCACATATCTTCATAGCCTCCTCTGGACCTGCTCCAACAGATCCATGTCCTTCCAGTGCAGAGGACTCCAGAACAGGACTGGATAGATGTTCTGAACCAAATAAAGTGCTAGTTAATTCCAAGCTTTTTCGTACATTTTCCTGTCCACCTGCTTTTTACAGATTTATTAATTTACTTGTTACTCAGATTCAACTTCAGCAAAGCTCTTCTCTACATACGCGTGGACATGACTCATACTAATGGCAGTAACATGTTTAAGGGTAAGAAGAGGAATGTATCTATTGTACATTCATAACATGAAGTCATTTTACCATCTGACCTCTTTCCCATCACATTTGGGAAAAAAAATGAGGGAAAAAAAAGCCTAAAAATGATTAAGTAAGAAACTTGGCTGTGGACAGTGCAGTATCTCAGTGCTCCGTTTTGGCTTATTCTACATGGTTTCTTTTTCTATTCTGGGTACTACTTTTAAGAAGCTTGTCTAAGAGGCTTGAAATTAGACTGAGGGGTTCTGCCCCTCAATCTGACCTTCCCCTCCAGGTAGTAAGATGAAGGCAGATGGAATCTGATCTCTGATTTCCATCTCCCGTGTTTCTTATTCTCTGTGCTCTTTCAGAAATTCATCTCACAGAGGTTTTAAATGTCCTGCCTCATTATTAGCAAATCTCTACCACACTGCAGCTGCAACTGTTCTCACTGTCTGAAAGTGCCTTAGGTCCTCTAGCCTCTGACAACACACCATGTGGAGTTATTTTCTCTCTCTTGCCTAGTTAAGAAGTTATTGATTGCCTCTTGCACTTCATAGTGGATGGTTTTCCATTGCCCACATTTGCATTCCTCTTGTATTTTAGCCTCTGCTGCTTCCCACTGATACTGTTATTTGCAATGTGTGTACTGCTGTGAAGGTCAACATACTTTGCTGGACACCGCCTTGTGATTTATTTTACCCACACCTCCTTAACTAAATCATTGTAGTTCAGAGGTTTTTCAAGCAACTGCCTGAAAACCACCATAAATAATTCCTGCAAGATTTTTGGTTATGTTATCGCTATTTGATCCATGTTTTATCCCAGAATTTACCCATTTGTTTCATTGCTGGCTTTCAAAGTCAAATGCTCATTAACAATCATTGCTTTTTCAACATAGCCTTCCAACTTTGACATAAGCTTTAAGGTAAATTAATTCAAAATTTCTTCTCCCCTTACAATTTACCAGAATCCCCCTTCTGGCATTTCCAGCCTGCATGATTAAGGCTGATGAGTAAAACCAGCTCATAAACAAATGAGTTGATATCTTTTCAGTTCACTGAATTTGCAATTATATGTCATGATGTAAGTCATACACAATGCAACTAATAAACTCAAATCAACTCCAAAAAAGAAAATCAGATATTCAGTATGGATATGGTGCAGATTTTACTGTGAGTTTTTTCAAGATCACTGACCAGCTGAGACATCCCTCCAGGTGGCCTATGGCAAGGTTAAAAAAGCAGATTAAGTAGTCCAGAATGGCTACAGAACACTTGTGCAGAGACTTCGCTGCCCAAGAGATGAATAGGATGGCAGAACAGGAAACACAGGAGATTGAGACCTTGGGCCACCCGTGAATATAAGCTCTGAAAGGTTCTTCAGTCCCAGTCTGAATTTATCTACCTTTAAGATTATCCTGACCCTTTGTTAAAGCTGTTCAAAACAGCCTTGTTTCATTTAATGCAAGGTGATGAGTGATTTCAAATTTAAAGCTCTATTAATCTATAAGTTACAGTGCAACCAAGGATATCAGCACATTTTTTTAAAAAAAGCTTAACAATACAAGGTTATATACAAAGGCTTGTCTTACAGTTCAGCTGTCTGCAGCTACATGGGAAGCAGTTAGTGCATTAACTTCCTTAAAACAGAATCTCAATGATATTTTATTAGTTTCAGCAGACATGCTGAACTGATTAACTTCATAAGCTACAGAAATGGTTTCTGACAGCTAGTATTACACACTGCAAGGACAAAAGGAATGTTGTTAGGAAGAAACTCAAAAGCAATACAAACTGATAGCAAAAGGCTTTTTGCTAATCTAGAAGAGACTGACTTGAGATTTTTCTCCGTTATAAAGTCAGAATAAGCTGCTTGAACTTTTCATATTAAAGGAACTGCCTGCCTTTCAGGATTTGGGAGTTTGACTAGCGCATAACAAATCTGAATGTATAAGTTACTTAAAGATTCCACAAGAACACACAATCAATCATTTTGTTCATTAATAAGTTCCAGGAGAAATGAGAGCATGCTTCACTTTCATTTCTGTGTGATTACTGAGACTGTACAAAGGCAACACTAAGTAAAGCGTAACTTACACTTCATTACTAGATTACTGGCAACAGGTGACCACAAATACAGAGCAAGATACAAGGTAGATTTAGATCAGATCTTAGGAAGAAATATTTTCCTGTGAGGATGGGGAGGTCTTGGCTTAGGTTGCCCAGAGCAGTGGTGGCTGCCTCATCCCTGGAGGGGTTCAAGGCCAGGTTGGATGGGGCATGGAGCAGCCTGGTCTAGTGGGAGGTGTCCCTGCTCACGGCAGGGATTTGGAACTGGATGATATTTAAGGTCTCCTCCAACATAAACAATTCTGTGAAAGGGAATCTTAAGTGTTCACTGGTGCTCTGACTGAATATTGAAGAGCAGCCCACACTATCCCCAAGTCCTATGACACTCATCCTCCAGAAATGTGCAAATTCAGCAACAAATCCAGACTCAAAACTCAAACTCATATCCAATCTAAAAATATTTATGAGGTAGATTTTTCTCTATTTAAACCATGTTTGAAAGACAAAGAAGTCTAAAATCACTACATTTCTGAAAGGAAAAATTTGCTTTTCAACAAGAAAAATAATCAGTATATGGGATGACAGAATTAAAGATTTGGCTACTGAAAGTTGAGGACAGTCATTACAATGAATAAGGACATTGTGTTTAATATTTTCCTCAACCTGTATCTAGACACAAAACAGTCTACATAAAGTCCTAAGAGAAAATTGACCTCAGAATTCCCCGAAGCGTGCCCACAGGGCAGATCATAGCTGGATAACCTAGTGGGAAGGTTCTTCTCTCAGGATTTGTGTTGATAGCTGTAGAGTTCATTTGAATCCCAAAGGCTGAGTGCAGCAACATTTTATTTCACTACTATTTTAACCCAGATCTAGAAGATTCAAAAAACATACTAAGTAGGGTAAAATAATGAGGTGATAAATACTTGATTGACAATGAGTGAAAAAGTAACTCTATACTATTTAAAATGCAGCAAGCATTTCAAAAATGCTCAAAGTGCACATAAAATGTTTTATGCAAACTAAAAGAAGATAAACAATGAAATTCTGATATCAGTAGTGGGGTTTTTTTGTAGTTCATTTAGCATAATGGGGCTGAACTGAATACCCAGAACAGACAAAAAAACCAAATAAACTTTACTTAAGATTCAGCAAAATTTCAGCCAAGCATCTTTACTTTGTACTCTAAAGCAATATGGATATGTTAAATATGGCAACAAAGTGTTGCAGGTGTATTATGACCAATAGCCAGAAGAGATTTTGATATTTTTTTTTTTAATTTAAACATTTTTTTAATTTAAAAATTACAGACTTCTTTCTGAGTGTATATTACCAAACTTTGCAATCTATAAATGATAACCCAGAGTTTAGAAGTTAATCATATTTCTTCTGCAAATGCAGAAAAAGAGGGGTTCTGTAGCAAAAAAAATAAATCAGCTACCCCAAGTCTCTCAGACTTTCCTCACAAGACAGATGCTCCTGTCCCCTCACCATCTTCATGGCCTCTGCTCTGCTGGACTCCCTCCACTTTCTCTTTGTCTCTCTTGAGCTGAGAACCCCAGAAGTGGACACAGAACTCCAGACAGGGTCTCACCAGGGCAGAGTAGAGGGGGAGGAGAAACTCCCCATGACCTGCTGGCAACACTCTTCCTCATGAACCCTAGGATACCGTTGCCTTTCTTGGTGACGAGGGCATGTTGTTGTCTCATAGTCAGCTTGCTCACCAGCAGGACTACCAGATCCCTCCCTGCAGAGCTGCTTCCCAGCCAGCCAGCCCCTGACCTGTACTGGTGCATGCGGCTGTTCCTCCCAAGGTGTAGGACTTTGCACTTGCCTTTGTTGAACTTCTTAAGATTCCGTCCCCTCATCCAGGTCATTGATGAATATGTTGGACAATACTGGACCGAGTATTGACCCCTGGGAAACATCACTGACCTCAAGCTTCCAACTAGACTTTGTGCCACTGATCACAACCCTCTGAGCTCTGCCATCTAGCCAATTCTCAATTGACCTCACTGTCCACTCATCTAACCCACACTTCCTAAGCTTCTCTATGAGGATGTTGTGGAGACAGTGCCAAAAGCCTTGCTGAAGTTGAAGTAGACAACATCTGCTGCTCTCTCTCCTCATCCCCCCAGTCAGTTACGCCACTGTGGAAGGCTATCAAATTAGTCAAGCATCATTTCCACTTGGTAAATCCATGTTGAACATTCCTGATAAAATTTTCCTACATGTGCTTGGAGATAACATCCAGAATGAGCTGTTCCACCACCTTTCCAGGGGTGAAGGTAAGCAATATTACAAAATCCCAGTACTAAACACAGAGTAAAAAAGTTGCAGCTCACAGAAATGGCCATGCCTTTACATTTTATCTTTGCATTATTCCTCATTCCCTCATCCAGCAGAAAAGTACAAGCAAACTCATCATGCTTTTCCATCATTTAGTACTTGAACAAGTTCAGGCCCTTTCTCTCACAGATAGTCACACATCAGCAGGTTATCCCAGAAGACCTGCTCGAGTTCAAGCCATAGGCACATCAAGAAAAGGCCAGCATCACAGCCTCCATATCACAGCTACCTGGATAGCACTCAGAATCTGCATTCTTGCAGAAAATGAATGGATCTCAAAAGCATAGCATTCCAAAAAGGAAAACAATCCCTGAACGACTTTGAGGAAATGTGTCTACGGGAAAAAATCTCCACCAGCTTTCAGCTCTAGTCATCACTTTTCCCAACCCTTTTTTCAAGCTTAATTTCACAAAGGAACATCACATTTTAAAGATAAAAAAGGGGAATGTTCTTCCCAGAGTAGTAAGACTTGCTAGGTATACATGACTACAAAAGCTGAGTGTTTGTGTCTGGTTGAAATGAGACAAATTAAAAGGCAATAGTACCCGTGTCATTTCACCCAGGCCTTGCTATTGTCTTCAAATTGAAGTGGAAGGTCAGTAATGAAAGATGTCAAAAAAATCATGAACTAAGTGGAAAGTATCCTTATAATGAAACCCTTGAGAAGTTAAGAAGCAGGCAAAGTGAATTAACTCAAGAGTCCTTTCTTTGGGCTGGCTATTACTTAATTCCTTGAGGCTTCAAATTAGACCAAGGTCATAAAAATACAGAATTTCACTGCTGACACAAGAAAACTTCATGCAATATATAAAAATATACTTCTCTAATTAAAACATCACCCAGGGAAATGTAAAGAAACAATAAAAAATAAACAAGGTGCTTTACTTAAACCTCACAGTATAATAAGGGTGTGCCTCTGCAGTTACTATCTAGACCAGGAAGCCTCCTTCATACCAAACAGTAAGAACAATTAAAAGATTACGTAACCTGTAAAATGCTGGTATGCCTTCCTGGATTCTGTCACCACATCCCGGCTGAGGTTAGAGCGCTATAAAATGTCCCAGGCAGTGGTTAATAATGAGATGTTAGGCATTCATGCTTGAAATTGTGGGTCATTTTTGATTAAACAACTTGCAGAGGAAATAAGACATGGCATTTGCATAGCGAGTTTGTAGTGTAATACGAAAGTGCATAAAGCCTAAACTTGTTAGAGGTGATCTATATAACTAACAGGAAGCGACAGGGGAAAACCAGTTCAGCTAAACGGAGATTTAACTGAATGCTGTTCGAAATTCATAAAGGATACTCCATTCAGAGAAGTGAGCTCAGTCTCTTGTAGCATGCTAATTTAGCTTTGAATTTCCACGTTCAGACTACGTTTTGAAATGTAATTTTTGTTGTTGTTCGTTTGTTTATGGAGCTACTGGAAGTGCACACCTAAAAATACAAGAATTTTAAAAGATGCTATATGCACAGAAGTCCTGAGAATGTTTTTGTGGGTAGAGTTGTTTCTTCAGCTTGCTGGACTTTTTGCCCAGAAATATTTTGAGAAGAAAGTTTTTATGATGAAGGCACCAAATACCTGATGCTTTCCAGTTTCATGTCCTAGCATTATTCATAATTCCTGAATGAGCCAAACAAATCAATACATATCTTGGGGTAAAATAATTATTTTCTTCTACCTCCTCTCTACCCTGTCCAGCAAATATTTTTGATCTGTGATCATCTCTTTTTGCTCATGAAACATTAATCACAGTTAATCAAATTAGAACCTGCAGGCAACACAACAGTACAGACCAATAGCAGCTGTACCCTCTGAGATAACACAATATTCATATTATCAATGAGAATACTGTCTTTTGGGCTGAAAACAGAAACTCTAGTATTTAAGAGAGATAAAGACTGACCAAAAGCTTGGCACAATTTCCTGTGGCAATGCATCTCACAGATCATGAAATACCAAGAGAAATTATTAAATTAAATAACTTCTAATTTTTGCCTAAGAAAATTTTTCCTTCCACCTCCAGTTGAATGCAGATACATAAAGTACTGAAAGGTGTCTTTCAGTATTGCACAGTCGAGGCATGTACAATTCGAGTCACAAAACACAAAAACCCAATTAAATTGGTTCAAAAATCATAAACTGTACTCTGGTTTTAGAGTCTTGAGATGTCTAATGGTTTTTTTCTGCAGTTATAAGAATTGGAGTATACTTTCTGAAAAAGAAATGAAAACAGGGTAAAAAAGGTAAAAAACCCTGAACTTTAGTCAAAGATTTTTAACTTTCACAAGACTACAAGGCGAAGGACTATGAAGGAAAATAGAAATACTTTCAATATTAACAATACCGATCATTCTAACAGGGCAGAATGAAAGCCTTCATTATTGCAGTAGAACACTAATACACATAGACAGAAAGAACATCTTTCCAGTGCTAACCCAGATGACACATTTCATAGAAATTATCTGATGTATATCCCAAGGCTGTATTTCTTAGCAAGACTGCAAAGTCTTTCAAATGTTATGCTTCTTTCCTCTTCCGCAGGATCCAAACATATGAAGGGTTGGGTCTGCATTGTCTGTAGGTGCACTATGGGGAAGGATCACTTTTCAGCACCCACTCTTGCCTCTGCCACATGTTACATGTTGGCTGCACCTAATCTGCATGCTTGGATGAAAGCCAGGTACGCAGCGTGCCCTTGAAGGGAAGGGAACGGTAATGCCTTCCTACACAGCCCTGCGGGAAGGAACCAGGACTGAGAACTGAATCAGGAATGGATAATCAGGAACTGGGAGCACAACACACGTGTAACAAGTCAAAATGATCTTAAAGGCTTGCTTTAAAAACCCTTGGCAAGACACACCCATTGTACTACTGACTCAGAGTCAGTCCTTTAAAACCACCATATGTGTAACTATGGCTAAGAAAGAAACTGCCAAGACCAAGATATATACAAATCTGCAAGTACAAGCTGTGACAAAACATAAAAGATAATTACTAGTATTTGGCAGATTAATTTGAGCTGTGTTCAGTCTGTGCCTATGGTATATTTTATGGAATTAATCTTTCATACAATTTCATGTCTGTACAGTCCTGCTAGAGTTGAGAGGTAATACAATCAAGTCCATTATGTCTGTTCCTGAGGCTAAATATAGACAACAAGAAGATGACCTTTTGTAGATCGTATTTCAAATGTTTTTTGGCTTCTATTCTTTATCTCATATCTTATTTCTTGCACTAGAAGAAACTTCCTTATAAATGAGGACACTGCAGAGCTGAGACGTTCTTAATTCTCATCCCTTCCCAAGTTGCACAGCTACCCCAAGACGGGTATGGGGACTTCAGAAAGGAAAACCATCACCTTCTTACACTCCTACATTTAGGGATTTGATGAAGTGAGAAGACTGGATTTCAACATTCACATCTACCAAATGCAATGTTTTGCATTCTCTGGACAAGTAATTTAAAATTGAGTCCAGAAAATGCACTTGAATTTAAATTCAACGCTTACTATTTTCTTAAAGCACAATGGCCCATAAATGAGAACTAGAGATTTGCAAGTGCACTGCCTCACATCATTAGTACACCTTTGTTTGCAAAATGTCACAAATGGGATTTTTACAAAGATCTATTACTTTATAACAAAACAAATGGCTTGGGATAGCTCAAAGGAGATTACATATGACTGATTTTATGCTTTACGATTTCTAATTGCTTCAGCTATCCCTAGTCCATCTTAGCTGAATAATGTCATTTAAATATTTTAGATAGTTTTCTTTAACAGGCTCTTAGACTTAATGTTTCTGCCTTGCTTCAGGACAACATCTTTTAATTGCTTTAAATTATCAGTGATGTCTCCAGCATTTTCACTGAACATGGATTGATTTCAATTAACTTTCTCACGCTTTAGCATAAAAGCAGTCTTATTCAATTTGCCCTAATTAGATCACACAACCTCTTGAAGCTAAAGCAATGACAGTCATTAAAAGGTTGTACAAAGACAGAAAGAGAGAGTCAGAGTGAGAATCAAGGTTGTTTACTGCATCGTTAGTCCTTTTTGTAATGCTGAAGCTGCAAGGAGAGTCTCTCCTTGCGACCATATCTAGGATTTAAAATCAAATCCAGAATTTAGGATTGTGGAATTTTACAGGACCACATTTTGTGTCAAAATCAAGATAATTATTTTGTTACTGCTGTATCAACAAAGACCAAGCTCGGCACTGCTGCCAATACTGCACCTGCAGCATTGTTAGCTGCACAGGTCACTGTTTTCCCATCTTCCAATGCATTGAGAAGGAGATCAGTAACTAACAGGTTGGTGCATAAAGAAAATAGAAATAAGCAATCCACAATGATATGTGGTTGTAATCTTCCTTCAGTTTATACTGCCTCGGAAATTTCCCTTTACTGCAAGCTGCACATGACACAGGTCTGACAAAAAAAGAGAGATTATCTCTACACAGAAACTTCAGCTGGTTACTGAAGTTAGCAGGCATGAGTTAGAAAATGGTGTGCTGGCTGAAGGCCAGCAGCTCTGCACAAGGACTTGTCAGACATTTTAGAAATGCTCCTGCAGTTTAAAAAGCAAACAAGTTTCACAGCCTTGGACAAGCAAAAAACGAGAGGAAATAATGGTCTCTAGAAAAGAGATCTGAGAGATCATGAGTCTGCACAAAGTCATTAAGCCCGGTACTTGATCATCAACAGAATTATGTGAAAACTTCTGGTATACAAATATCTTGAGGAAAAGTCACTGTTTTTCTCTCCCGTTTTGAAATCTACAAGCACTCTGTGGCGCTGGGATTTCTGCCCACACCGCTAGCCACAGAAAGCACTCGGCATTGCTCTGCACATCATGTTGATGTACCTGGAAAAACACCTCCTCTCCCTTATCTGGGCTATTACAGAACACAGCCTTTGAAGGAAGAAGTATTCCCATTTATCCAGGGCACCAAGGCAGAATCTCAGCCTACCTGAAACAGGTGTAATTGAGAAAGAAATTCCCTAATCATCTGATGCAGGGGGTTCATAACCAGTTATCTGGACCAGGCACACTGGGAAAGAAAACCCATTGTTTATAACACAGTGATCCAGAGCACTTAGGCACTCCCCAGGGTTCTTGGGGTCTGGTGTGCCTGGGAGAGACCCCATCATCACCTGAGAAAGAGTTTGACCATCAGTCATGGCCCCCTGGAGACCTGATTGTGGCCCAAGCAAGGGGGTCTGTTGCAACCAGTGGGAAGTTCTACTAGTACGATATTTTCAAATAAAGCCAAAGTGAATATTAAAACATCACAATGAATATTCCAATATCTGATGAAAGTCAATTATCTTGAAACCTTATATGTATGCAATTACGTATAAGGCCCTTGGAACTCTTCTGAATCACAGCAGGCTGAGACCAGTAATCCTCATTTGAGGTGGGATGCATCTGAGATGCAAGGCATGATCCCATTTGTTAACATGGGAAATGAAAGGCTTTAGGTGAAGTCTTGCCCTCTTGAGATCTGACCATCACCTGTTATGGAATGCTGGTGCATTGAGTGTAAGTGCTCTCACCAGTCTTAAGAGGGAAATTTTCAGACTAGCCTCTTTCTATCTTTCATGACCTGTAGTTCTTTTATGCCTTAATATTGACAAACACTGGCACGCATGCATATATACATGTCACACTGTATAGCAAACTGGAGTAAATCTCATTATGTTCAAATTAATTAAGTTGCTGATCAATTTGGTTATAACACATGTATCAAATTATTTTTAATTATGTTCTTAGCCAATTGATAATTGTGTTAATAGGAATTTTACCGTAATACATTCTAAAAATAAGCCAAAGTTTCTTTATTTCCTATCCTTCACTCACCTTAGAACCTCAAAACCAAGCTTCTGCATTTAATACAAAAGGCCAAAAGATGCAGAAAAAGACAGGGGAGAGAAAGAGCATGAACACTCTCAGTGCATTACCAGTGTTCAGTAATCTTAGAAAAATACTCATATGTGCAGAAAATAATGGGTTTGTTTACTTTCTGGGGACAATAAAAGACCTGTAGCATCTTTCCCTGACTTCAGTTCTGACCAGGTGTATGGTGTTCCACGCTGCTGTTCATTATGCAAATACTTATAAAAGAGTTTGTCTTAGAGAACTATGTAGGCTGGATTCAAAGTTTGGTTCAGAGCCAGGAAGCTGTAGTTAGCTACAGAACTTGAAAAGAAGTCTCCTTCATGCCACAGTGCTAGATCAAGAAGATTGACAGAAATGTAATCCCCAGGAAATTTAAGTCTGGGTCAAGCATCTTCTAAGACTCAAGTAGTATAACACTCATTTTGGGCAAAGCTGTGATCTTTTTATGCATTCCTCATGGACAAAAATGCATCTATTGGATCTGTAGCTCTCTGGAATTATGTTCATCATTTATAGATAATGCATGTAACTCCACAGTAGTTGTTATATTAAATATTGCAATGTTGCAAAGTTATTGAGGTATGAATCTTAGTTTCATTGAAATAATACAAAAATATATTCTATTCATATGTATCTACAGTTCAAGGAGGACAAAATTTTACACTTTCAGAGTCACAGGCACGCAAAGGTAGCTAAAATGTCATTTATCAATTTTTCAATGTGAATGAATTAAACAAGCCCAGGTCAGACAACAATACATTTGAGTAAGTAGGAACAAATATATACCCATTTTTTTAGCCATAATAGCGTTTTTCCAAATCTTTTCCAGTGAAGATCTTTCCTAGAGTGAATTCTCCAGTGCTGGCACCTTGTGAACCTGGCAGAACAACAACATTATGGACCACTAATTAGCAAAGAAGCTCTGCCAGGTTGTGATATTTCAAGTGAAATCAAATAGTTGCTTGTGACTTTTCCTAGATCACACAGCTTCCATCAGTATAGCTGGCGATCACATCTGTTGTGTGGGTCGCAAGCTGGTTAACACTCCACATTACAGTTCAGTGCTAGAAAAACACAGCACTATCGCTTGACTCCCACTTAGGGACTAGCATTTCTGTAATCAGAAGCAGTGAATGTCAGATCCTATATGAAAGCTTTTATCTTTTGTTTAATGGGATTGGTCAGTGGAACAATAACAAAGAGCACCTTGAATTTGGCACAAGCATTTCAGGTATATGTTTTAATCCATTTTAGAAAGTCACACAGATATGACTCTGTTGCCGAAAGGTTTATTTAGGAATAAACCAGACATGAAAAATCTTATACTGGATTAAAAATTTTCATAGAACACATTATACCTGTAAGAGCATTCCTTTCAAGTGGAAGAGAAACTTCATTAACATTAGGTTCTAGTATTTCTGTAGATAGGTCTCCAAATGCATATAGCTCATTGGAAGATAGAATTTCCAGTTTCTCTAAAAGGTTTTGGTAACTTACTTGGCAATTGGCCAAGATAAATTTATTATTGAAGACTTTAAATATTCTATTACTTTCACTTTTGTGGCAGGTGATGGACTGCATTGTAATTGTTTTCAGGAGACAATAGGAAGTCACTGGAAACAGAGAGGACATTTCCTAGAATTTGCACTGGCCAGGAAGAACAACATAAAAAAAGTTATATAGGCAGCGTTGTACATGTAATACTGGGAGTTTTTTATATATTTCAAGTATGCATTATAATTACATGTGATTTTCTCTATCTCTGTTTAATGAGGTACAGGAACAGAAAGAATATACATAGCAGGCAACAGGCAGTGGTCCAGTAGGAAAAAAGGAATGTAGTTCCTTCATTAAATTTTAAATATCAAGAGTTAAGTTAAAGCATGTTAAATTTCTCAAGTTACTCTTGCAAACATAATAAGCTTTGTGATACCTTGCATATTTGCAAGCAAACAAAGATAGTTGGGATGCTATGAGATCAATATTATGACATCAATAAATTCAATAAACTCAATTTACCAGGGAAATTCAGGCACCCGGTGATTGTTGCCTCCCAACCTTCAAATGTATTTAGATAGCTCTTTTTGAAAGATTTACTATTTATTCCTAAAAAATTCAGTGTTTAACAATTTAGAATGAGATATCATTTCAGGCTGAGGTAGAATTAGTAATTTCTTATGTCAGCAAAATTACTGTTTCCTTCTTTACTCAATGATCCAAGATTATTTAATTTCCTTCTCCTTAACTCTCTCAGAGAAGCAGCATCCTCCTTCATATAACAGAAACCAAAAAAAAGTGGTATTCACTTACTCTTTCCCAGTCCATTTAGGACTACAATATTGTTATTAACAACTTATGTAGTTGTATTTTATATAGTAATTCCATTGTTTCCATTTAGATCACCAAACTAAACTCGGCACATGAGAATAATCTGGATATATCTGTGTTTGTATTTCAGTGGCCTGTAAAAGACTTTCAGTGGACAGCGTATGCTCAAACAACTGCTCATTCCCAAATGATTTTGTAGCCAGAGTTACAGAAAAATACTGCAGAGTAGATTCAACAATGACCTAATCGGGGAATTGGGAAGAATGCCACCATAGTAAAATGGGCAAATGAGCCTATACGGATGCACAGAGAGCTTTAGCTACACCTTTTTAACTGCCTAAATGCTGTCAGCTGCTACTGTCTGCTAGATGTAGTTATTTGTTGTATATTTTGTAGTTCTGCAAGACTTCCTAAGGATGAAAACTCCTCACTCGCTTTGAGGAGCCCTCAGCCCACCTGCAGAGAATTATTTGCCTGTTTACTTTGTTTTGTCCTGTCCTTTACACTTCATTAACACTATCCAGAGTAGGCATTTTGACACATACACTTGATTCATTAACTTCAAAATACTTCAGCTACTTTATGATGCTTACATAAGAAATATGGAAGCTCACAGCTACGCAGAACTGGAAATTTATTGGTTTTCTACCATACACCAAATTCATCTGCGTGAAGCAGCCCAAAGTGACTCCTAGGCTTTAGTATATATTTAGGGGTGAGGGCAGGACTCTGGAAGATGTTAATACAAAAGCCTAAGATATCATTCAATGTGTTCTTATTTTTCTTCCTTGGCTAGATTGAGTATTTATGTTTGTGACACAGTGATTGTCTTTTAATTACCAGCAGTGTAGTAATCAAAACAGACTGACTTATCTAGTGATCACGTAACAGGGATACCACAGGGCAATTAATATGATCTCAAAGCAAAACAAGATGCTAGTGCATCAAACAACTGTGTTTGTGCTTTTTCCCTGAGCTTGAATTTAAGACCTGATTCAATCTCTCCACGTGTTTTATTAAATATCTTAGACCCACTGAATCTGGTATCATAACTTCTATTGATTTCTAAAGGTTTTGACTTCTGTTTTAATGAAGCATGCCCAAGTGAGATGGCTAAACTTTCTTTCACTGAACATGTGGCATGGGCAGAGACAGTTTAACTGAAACTGCCAACAAGCCTGTTTCAGTTAGGATAAACTCCTACCAAAGAGAGGTTGTTTTTCATCTGTCATTTAATTCTTTGATCTTTGCAATTTCAGTATGTGGAAGATCTAGCTCCAAATCCACTGAAGTCAAAGATCAATTGTTCTTGAGTAAAGCACAGAAAACCCCCAAAAATTAAGTCATTGAGGAACATGAATGATCAATGCCTACACAGTCTGAAAACTTTTCCAGGCAGCACCAGTGATGGTTCAATATGTACAAATGCTCAAGGAGCAATCAGGCTTTTCTCAAGCAATTACTCAATGAGTGAGGAGTTTTCTGTTTCCTTCTCCATCCTTAACGAAAAGCATGAGGAAATATCACCCTATCTTCTATGGGAACCATTTGCAAAAAGAAAAGGCAGAAAGATCATCATAAATCATTCACAGATATTAAGACGAAACCCTATAAACTGTAATAGCATGTTAAAAAGATGTTTATTCTTAATTAAAGCAGTTTTATTTTGGGAAAAGACAGGACAAGTTATTTTCTTTATGGTGACAGCACCAAAGTTCCCAGTCGTCGATCTACTTGCTTCTCCTCATTTCAAGCAACGTACCTCAATCAGAAGTCCCTTGTCAAAGTAATCTTAATTCACTTTCAGAGAGAACTAGTGAGAATTAAGTTAATGACTTTAGAATGCTTTGTGAATTTATGAGTGTTATACAATGAGCAACCTGATCCAGTAGGAAGTGTCCTTGCCCATGGCAGGGAAGTTGGAACAGGATGGGCTTAAAGATCCCTCCTACTTCAAACCATTCTGTGATTAAAACATGCTTTCACTTATTTGGCTTGTTAAAGATTCTATGTCTTACCTTAGGTACAGTAGAGGAAAAGAGAAGAGATGGATAACATGGGCAAAAACAAAATTCCTGGACCTGGTGCATCCAGAGACAAACTTTATAGCTAGTCCATATTACTGTAAAGGAGGGAGCCAAACTCTAAGTAAAAATCTTTCCCACCACCTGTACATCTATTGATGTAGGAATGCAAGTATAAGCAATCTAGTTGTTTTGTCCTGCAGAAGAGTAAATGAAATGCACTATGTATAGTCTCTGCTGAGCGTTACGGTAAATCCCATGCACAGTAAGAGAGGACCATATCCAATCTTCTCACATTTTCCACCCACAATTTATACCAACTAACTTGGCTCCTAAAATGTAATGGAAAACTCACAAGAGAAGCCAGAGAACTGGTCTCCGACAGTGTGATTTAAGAAGCAGAAAATAAGAAAAGAAAGGTGAAAAGAAAAACCCAAAGCGAATGGTTATTTCATATAGAGGTACATATAGCTTCCAGGCACCCCGCTGTGACAGTTAGTGACATTTAAAAATTGCGTTCATGGACAGAATAGGTGAGACAAGTTTTGGATAGATTGCTGGGAAGATGTACTTCTCTCTTCTTTAAAGATATAAACTTACCTCTCTCAACAGAATAGTATTATTCTAAGCTATAAATTATAGTGTAATATAAAGAGTAGTATCCTGAAATGTTTCAGAACCAAGAAATGAACTTGGATGAACATACTCAATCTATGGAAAATTTGCATTCTATACCAGCTAGAGAAACATCATTAAGAAGTAACAGGAGCAATTAAAGCCAATGATGCTCAAAACATTCCTTAAATCTATAAGCTGCCCTTAATTTACTTCCTCTTATACAACGCATACAGTCTACAGTAGTAAATGCGATGCTGAATACTTTGTTTCAAACAAATAAACAAAATACTCACTTATCTTAAAAACTATATTAATACAGTATTGTTATTTGCAACCATAAATGGAGAAACTTAGCCATTTTATCACCTCTTCCTGGTATTGCTCTATTTGAGCCATTCAAGATTATTTAATGTTATAAGTTATGTAAAATTGCAATTAAATAAAAACCTTTTTTTTTTCATAATAAAAATTACACAAGATTTATCTGTTGCCACATACCAACTTTTTTGTCCCTAAAATATTATATTTTACAGGCTTCATGTGCAGCCTGTGAAAAACACAAATGGATTATCTCATTACTGCAAAATATTATCAATTATTATCCTCCTTCATAGCTTTTCTTCTTCACTTTTGCTCCAAACAATTCATACTGTTAACTACATAAAAGAGGAAGCATTCAGCCAACTTGAGCTACATCGATGTTCTGTGCAAAACAAGCAGTAAATGATGCATTTCAGCAACAAATGGAGTATAGACAATATTATATGCTGTAATCTATTATATCATCTGTGTGTGTTAAGAAGTTTCTATGGGGTAACGTCTTCCTTGCATTACAGTCCAAGCCCTATGCTTGGACTGCCAGCATCTGTGAATTACTAAAATTAAGATAATGAAATGTAAAAGCATTGAGCATCACCAGCAACCTACATGTTTATATTTTCATTTGCCAACAATTCCCAAGAAAATGATATACAGGAATTTCAAGCAACTTGCTTGAATTTGTGCAACTTGAAGGTCAAAATCTTTTCTTTCTCTCTTTTTACCAATGTAAATATTTTACTGGCATTTCTGTTATCACACAGCCAGCCTTACTGAATGGATTGCACTTTTGTATTAAAATCTTTTTTCCCTTTAGGGAAAAAAAAAAATAGCATCCCATCCAGGCTATTTTAGAAAGTATAATTTGCTGCTATGTGTTGCCCTGGATTATTGAAACCAACAAAAAGAAACCTGAACAAGAAGAAACTTGGAACATTTTGCTGATTAATTTTCCAAATATTGTTCAACATGTTACTAAAAGGATGGAATTTTTAAAATGGTGAGAAGAAAGGGAAAACATTTAAAATACCTTCTGTACGAAGCAGATGAGCTTTTTTTGTGTCCATCCTATTTTCAATCTGTCTGTCTATTGATCATGTACTTTAACACCTTAATTTTGTCCACCGCACCATGACACAGACAGATGTGCTTATGAAAAAGCTGCAGCACTCAGAGATGCAAAGCTAGACTCTTGGTTCTGACGAGGTAGCAGTAGAACTTTCACACACAGTCAGGTGAAAGGTGGCCATCCCTTTAACTTCTACAAATCATTCCACAAATAAGCACCTGATTACATCTTAGTTGATTCAGCAATTATTTCTTCCTACATTGGACTCGAACCACTCATTGCAAATGATAAGACAAACAGAATTACCTCCTGACTGCATTGCTTCGATCATTCCTGCTGTGTTCCAATTCTTTCTTCTAGGGAGTATCATTCTGCTGAATGGGTGAATTAAAAACTTGTTAAAGTTTATTTCAATAGATCTCACACCAGCTACCTTAGCAGCTGGAAGAATTTAGACACTTGTAAAGCAATTTACATATGTTCAGTTATAAACTCAGGCTTTATTTTTAAACTATTAGTTTATATTTGTTTTATGTTATTTTCACCATGCATGTTTCCAAAGAAAGGTACTTCTGAACTAATTTTACAGTGCCTTACAGTCTCCTTCAATATCATCTTGCTCCTTTAGGCACTTCAAATATATTTTATTTATCCTAACCTCCAGCACTTTTCTCTTTATTCTCCACCTTTATATATCTTATCAGGTGTTTTTACACTTACCTGACTTTATTCTTTAATCTTTCTACTTCTCCTTTTGTCTGGAGTTTTATACCTTATAGATGTGTCTTTCTGACCCTTTATTTTTCATCGACATTGGATCATTTTTTTTTGTCATAGTATATTCACTGCTAGATGAAATACCTTCATTTATCTTTCAACACTTCCCATTTCCTATGTCTTCCTTAGACTGATTTTTCTCACCTTCTACTAAAATAAGATCAGATGAAATTCAACCATCCTTCTATTCCATTTTATCTAATTTCAGGCTAAATGGCAAAGTTAACAAGATTTTGGTAACTAATTTTTTGAACTTAACACGTTAGCATCAGTGATACCTTTTCACTGCTAACACTATATGAATAGCACCATTTCTGATCTCTTTCTAAACCAAAGAGACAATAAAGTACTATAAATCTTATGTAGCAAATTGTTTGTGTTAATGATGAACACAAAAATGTTTATAGAACTAAACACAGAATGAGTCATATTTACGTGTTTGTTTTGCAAAACCCTTACAGTCAAGCATGTAGATAAATGACTAAACATGAAATATAGAGGATGATTTTGTACAAATTTTTTGCAGGTTTGCACAAGATTGTAGAAAGTTTTGTTTGAAGTTTCCTTAAAATAAACCCGTCTAGAATAACCACTTATACTAACCATAGAGAAAATGTATTTTTTCAAGTCCTGTTTTAAAAGATCAGAGAAGTCCTAGTTTAACCTCTTAGGTAATTTTACTATCTGTGTTGGTAACCTTTATCTCCATACATACACCATATATGGTTGGAACAATTCAATTGCATCAGGACCTAGTCTACATCAGGGGTACATTCCTTCTGCTACTCCTTTAGTGCTCATTTCCACCACTGTTTGGGAGGCATGGTAGGAAGCAGGATCTTAGTTGTCTCCTTTAGTGGTGTAAGAGCAACGTCTTGCTCCTCTGACGCTTCGAAAATAATAGAGAAAATGAAGCAGTTGAAGCTGTGTGAATGCAGATAGCTGGTACAGGAATTAAATAACAGAAATGATCCGCTGAAATAAATGTTCAACAGCAAACTAGGGCCAGGAGGAAGACTGAGAATGAACTATTAAGAAGTTCACATTCAATAGGGGTTAGTTGCCTGTCCTATTCTCCTACTGAGAGTAAATAGAAAAACTGTATTGTTGTCAGTGCCTTATGACGTAAGAAACAAGCAAAACCCCATCCACTTTGGACACACTGAACCAACAAAATAGAGAAAGAATACTTTTTTGAAGATCATATTTAGAAGACAGCATTTCTCAGAGAATAGATCATTCTGCATTCCAATTGATGTTGAAGGTGACAATATGGCTTACAGACTGTAGGTTTCAAATCTTTATTCATTTTTGCTAGTGTTCCTCTTGTCCGTGTTCATTACTTTTGTTTCCTGGAATAGTGACATTCTGACAGCAGTGTATAAAGCCTTTCTGAAGATAATGTTGATGACGTGGAAACAAGTGACATGGAACTGCATAGCAAAATCATATCTATCAGAATTGGAAAAAATCAAGAATGTTCCTAGATCCTGAGCATGCCCTAAGCACTTTGATTAATATTTCCTGTTAAATTAATTAATATTAATATTGTTAATTTGGAACCATTTTTGCAGATTCATCAAGTTCAGGGGGAACAGAAGCTGGATCCATAGGGAAATTTAGATACACCTTCAATAAGATCTCAGTAGTATTGTTCAATTCTGAACTCACTGATATATTAAAATGTTAAGACGTATTGGAAGAGATTATTTACCTTCTCCATTAAAGTATTACTGTTATGTTTCATTTTATCAACATATTATCACCATCATGTTATCAGCATGTTATTCAGTCACCTAGTTTGACTTGATCCTTCGGGAAACCTTGCTATCCTGTGAACTTTTATTTAGTCTAAATAATTTTCTGCTATCAGCAACGTTCCCCAACCCATCCACCAAATCAATAATAAATATACTGAAGAATGTCAGACCTGATGTCATTACCTAGGGCAGTCACTACTAACTGCTTTCTACTCTCAGCAAATTATCTGCAGTTGCCAGGAAAGTATGTCTTTTAAAGCAGGTTGCCTGCCTGGTATGTCATATTGAGATAACTCAATGCGAATCACATAATTGCATCATGTAACTTTATATCATTTGACATGGCTGCGGAAACCTAACAAAATATCACAGTATAGAGCATCAGCTGGAAAATTTAAACATTGCTTTTTTTTTTTATCCCCCAAAAGGAACGGGAGGGGAAAAAAAAAAAAAAAGACCCCACACACTATTTTTTCAACCCCAGTCTTTGAAGAAAGAAGAAACAGAAAAATATTGCTTGTCTACAGTATTGATTTTTATATATGTAACTAACACACTGAATCGGCAGTGTCTTCAGTAGAACCTGAATCTAAAAGTTTCTTGGGAAATGGTCTGTTGTCATGATCAGAGTCCTGTATAAAGCTCAACAAACTGTCAGGATTACCTTTAGAAGAGTTTATGTATATATACTACATTAGATTAAGCCTGTGTCTGTACTGCTGTAGGGACGTACAAGGCTGATGACTTGTATTCTAATGTATCTGCAATTTCCTTCTCAAGAAATGTCTCAAAATAAATTACAGTACTGAAGAAACAGACATTTTTATATATATTTACTTCTATCATTGTAACATTAGTAACTATATTCTGATGCAATTAAGTCTAAGTTCCTTTTCTCTGTTTTGTAGTTTCTTACTAACAAGAGGAAGAGAACTAAAAGGTAGATTTTTATATATTATGGGCCATTCACAGTTCACTTTTCTGCAGCCTCCTCTGATCTGCAAAAAATGCAAGATTATCCATGAACTAAGTTTTCAAAAGATCCCAAAAAAAGCTGCCAGTTTATTTTCATTTATTTACGAAACAATGAATTCAGTATTCAGAGGAGAAACTTATTTGATAGAGGTAAGGAATATTGTCACTCTGCAGAACAAGGTGATTCTGAAGTGAAGCTGAGATTGATATGAGATGGAAAAACTGAAATTAGACTACAAAGAATAATAACGACCACACTCAGCTGAAGGTGAGCCATGAGTTGACGTGGTCATTCCTAGACAGGCAAGTGGCAAATCCGATTGACTGTTAATAGTTTGTTGTCAAGGTAGATTAATTTGGGTTATCATGACTCACAAGGCAGACCTGAACTTTACAAGCAAGATGAGAAGCAAGACAAAGTACATTTATAATACATACCAAAGCACTGTATGAAGTTAAGGATTCTATGGAAATAGCAAAGAAGAAAAGATGCAGAAGCTGAAAGCTGTGAGAACTTGAGAATGTGCCCTCATGTGCCCAGTGTAGCATGGGTGAAGGGAACAGACTGGGTCCAGTATTTTTTGACCTCATATTTGTTATAGTCATAGAATTGCTTGGTTGGAAAAGACCTTTGTGTGATAACGATACAAACAGTAGTCTAGTTAGTTTGAAAATAATGCCACTGTTTTTCTAGTACCTTAGTCTTTGGTTTCAAAAATAAGATATTAAAATACGATTAGACCTCTTCAATATTATTTTCCTTGAAAACTGGTATCCTTGAACAAAAAGTAACCAAAAGCCTTAGGAAAGTCCTCTGCAGCTTAACCAGATCCTGGCTCTTTTAATAGTTCTTCTCTGCTCCCACCTGCCCACCTGCCTTTCAAACCCAAAATTATTTAGAAAGACAATCACTAGAGTGGGCTGCCAGGCTAATGAAGATCACAAAAGCCTTTAAAGTCCATATATAATATATAGGAGTTCTATATCTCTACAACCCAATCCCCTTTGTATGACAGAAAGAAAAGGAGACCATAGTGTACTCACGTTTACATCACATATCTCATTCACACAGTTCTTACTTTCTTTGGAATCAATTTCTGGAGTACAAATTTAACTGAATGAATGAGCAGCCTCAACACCACACACTGTTAGGTGGGTGAACAGAGCCCCACATGCATCCTTTCTACACAGAAAAAAACAAAAAACAACAAAAAAAATTTAGAAATTTCAGTTGGGCATATATGGAAAAGACACTTCATCATCAACATTCATCCTGCATATGTTTTGGCCAGTGAGTGGCAAGTGGGGATGGGTAGAGGAGGCAACATGATGGGATCAGATGATCATCCTGCAGGCACAGGAAAGCAATCTACTGGCATTGTGAAGACAGGAGGGTATACAAGAACAGTGAACAAAGTTCTAGCAAAACAGCACAAGCAGCTACTGGCAGTCAGATACACGCTGGCCACTACTGAGCAAAATGAAAATATGTTAATTTTTATTTTTATCCAGTTTCCAGGAGCAAAAAGCAAGTTCTAAAAACTGGGGCTTGAATACAAGGACATGATACTGTGTTTGTCTCTGGGGTCGCAGTCGATTCCCCTTGAGATGTGCAAGTAAGTAGGTAGAGATTGTGAACCAACCCAGCCAATACCTTTTTTGCTCTCTGTGATAGCCAGGAAACGTGCACCTGAACAATGCTTGTATTCCAATTAAAAAAAAAAGTTTCTTGGATCCAGCAGCTTCTGGATGTACTGGGAGACAAGACACACTGTTTCTACAAGTGGAAATGGACTCACTCTGAATAATAGCTTGAAGTTAATAGTCAATTAATTATTCCAGCATCTACCTGATGCTTATGGCAGAAACCATAATTGCTACCTAATTGCTCCTGTTTCCAGATACCAAGCATCTAAAATGTCAAAGCAGCAAGTTATTCTACTTTTGTGTTATCATGCAACCAGATAGCTATGGAAGCATATATAGCATTTTTATCAAGTGATATAACCAGAATCTAATACGGTCCCAATTCCTAATACGGAAAAAAGCTGAGTACCAGCTGCAAAGGTAGAATGAGATAAGATATATCCTCTACAATGTGGGACTAATTAAAGAAAAAATCATTATTGGGTCCACAGCTGGGACAGATTCTTGTCAAACTCAGTAGGGACTGGAGCTGGTTCAAAAATCACTCAGGCTTGGTGTATTCAATTAGACTGTAAGTTTGAGGTCAAGGATGTCTTGGCAGTGAGGAAAGCAACTTGCTGCAAAAGTACAGCTCTGTTCATCTGTGCATTCACAAAAAGCATTTTGGGAGAAACTCGCATGCTTATCTGCATGACTAGAGATTATGACTGTCACATACATGATTCTATACTAGGTTGTAGGGGTTTTTTTCCAAATGCTAAAAATATTTTGGTAAGGAGAGTGAGAGATCTTGCTAGTAAATATTTCAACAAGGTAGACACACAGTGGCAGGACTGAAAGAATTTTCCAGGGGAAAAGAATTAAAAACCTGCCATCTTAATAAATATGGGAACAGAAAGTCTTTGATGAGATCTATTTGCAGAACATACAATAATTTTCATTAATGCACAAATTTGAAAATAATATTCTGTATAATGTATTCAAAAAAGTATTGCTCTTTCCTTTTGAGGATATTTGAACTAATGAATGAGTAATAATTTAATTACATATATATATTTTACATTTATTCTAACTTAAAAAATGTTAAATTAAATTAAAGTTTGTGTTCATAGATATAAACTATACTCCAACTATTTTCCACGCATGCCGTTATACTTTTCACAAAGAAAGCAAACTTGAAATATCTTCAGTTACAACAGGCTTAAATTTCATAGACCATAGAACGGTTTTGGTCAAAAGAAACCTTAAAGATCATTCCCAACACTTACCAGTGTTTGTAGCTTAGAGGGAGAGAGAACATAAGGCCTACAAAGACACAATGTACGTTAGAAAGCATCAAACCACAGATATTACTGGATCCAAGAATCAATGATGAATACAGAAATAGTCCTGAGCTATGGACTGAGCTAAACAAGTGTGGATCACAAAACCATAGAGTGGCTTTTATTGGAAGGACCTTAAAGCCCATCCAGTTCCACCCTTTGCCCTGGGCAGGGACACCTCCCACTGGATCAGGGGCTCCCAGCCCCATCCAGCCTGGCCTTGAACCCCTCCAGGGATGGGGCAGCCACCCCTGCTCTGGGCAACCTGGGCCAGGGCCTCCTCACCCTCACAGGAAAACATTTCCTCTTAGTATCTAATCTAAATAGGGAAGCACTGGAACTGTAATCAGAAAGAACCATTTAAAACAATGTTTTCTACCTTTAAGAACGTATCCAGCCTTCTCAGTGTACAATTTTCTTCTGTTGTTGTTAATAATCAAAACTGTGTCGTATAGTCAACGTTCCCTCCCTTGATAGGAGGCAACAAGCGAAGCAAGTTTCATTGCTGTTACTTACCTCTTCCTCAGAGTATATATTTTTTATTTGCCTTTCCGAATTATCCCTTTCATGTCTAAGGATATTCCTTTCATGGAGGAACAACCATTAATGTCAAGCACATACAAGTTTATTGTGACATGATTTTCAAAATTGTGTGATGAGTAGCAAAGCTTCAAGGGGCCACGGTGATGTCTTCTCTGTGCAATTTTCCTTTAGTTATGACAGAATGAGCGTACACACGTGTACCACACTGTCATTTCTGAAAAAAGGGTTTCTTTTTCTTTTTTTTCTGAATACAGAAATTCTGTTTGTCATTAAAAATGTAAAGACCCTTATGTTTTTGTCAGTTGAAGTAGAAAATTTAAGGAAATGCGAAAATACTTCTGTGGCAACCTGGTGTAATAAGAGTCCTCTGGTTAAGGAACTGGCAAGATACATGAGATTAAAGCAGATGCATCTTGACACATCTTATCACTGAAGATATAAGTGGACAATATGAATACATGTCAAAACATTAAAATGTTTGATACATGCAAGTTATTTAAAAAGTCCCAGAAGAGTTGCCAAACATTCATTTTTATCTTTCTTTTAATTAAAATAGAAAGAGTTACTTATTGTCTTGAAAAGGAGAAAAGAAAAAGGTGACACTAAAACTCATGTTTTAGATCAAGGTTTCATAGGAATCTAAGAAGTTTTGACTAATTGTGGTGCAATAGAGAAGCGAAAGAGGAAAGAAAAACTATGGAAATTGCCAAGAAGGTCTCTGATTCTGGAAGGCTGGAGACCTGTTTGTAAATTATGCTGAACTGAATCAGGCAATGATTGAACCTGAAGCATTCTCTTGCCTAGAAAACATAGAACAATGAAAAGTAAATTTTACCTTGATTAAAAGTGGAAAGACATGGAAATCAACAGAAGTTTCAAGGAGCAATAAGACAACAACCTGGCATCTGGATGTGCTCTAGGATGTGCTCCAAGCCTCTTGGGCATGGACTGAATCACAAGATCTCATCAACTGACATGAACAGAAATGAAAATACTCAGTGTTTACCACAGCTCAGTTACCGGAACTTCTCCTAAGAAGCCAGGATAACAGCTGGAAAAAAAAAAAAAAAAAAGAGTATCTATGAATATCAAACTAAGACATTTCATGCTTTACAACTTATATAAAATTTTGGTTTAAATAACATTATATTTATTGTGTTACTCTATATTTACACCAATAGAAGGGTTCATAAACCAGTGTAGTTTCAATTTTACATCTTGTCCAGGTACTAGAATTTGTAAGACTCATTTTATTTGGTAGACATTTTGAAGTCTGGTCAACCAGAACATTTGGTATAAACTTCTTGCTGAGGTTGTAACATGTATCTTCTTCTGAACAGTGACTATGTTAAAAGTGACTTATATATTTATTTAAAGTAGAATCATAGAATCATTAAGGTTGGAAAATACCTCCAAGGTCATCATATCCAACTCTTAGCCCAATACCATCATGCCTACTAAGCCATGTTCCTAAGCACTACATTTATAAGTCTTTCAAATGCCTCCAGGGATGGTGAGTCCACAAGTTCCCTGGAGAGCTTGTGTCAATGCTTCATCACTCTTCTGGTAAACAAATTTTTCCTAATATCCAATCTAAACCTCCCCTGGTACAACTTGAGGGCATTCCCTCTCATCCTATCACTTGTTACTTGGAAGAAGATACCAACAACTACCTCACTACAACCTCTTTTCAGATAGTTGTAGAGAGCAATAAGGTCTCCTCTCAAGGCTAATCAGCCTCAGTTCCCTCACTCACTCCTCATATACGACTTCATCATCTTCCTTGCCCTTCTCTGCTTTCTCAGTGCATTCAAAATAAAATCCAATGCCCTTAGTGACTGCAATATTTTTTGCCACCTTTCATTCCAAGGAGTGAAACAGAATTAATGAAGCAGTTAATGAAGAAACTCAAGTCCATGTTTCAAATATGTATCACCAGCAGGATCTTCCATGTCTAACATGTCAGAAAATTAGTTCCTTCTAGGCAGAACTGAGAAAAGAAATGAGCTGCCTGTGAGTCAACACCTGCACAGGAGAAGCGACATGTTTCGATCTTCATGACTATCAACAGGACTTAGTTTATGAAACATTCACTGTTGACAAAGACATAAAGATTTCAATGGAGGGTTTGCATGTAGAACAGAATTCTCAAACTTGGCCCTGATGCTATATTCAACTGTAACTTTTCTTACAATGACACAAAAATCTTTTTTTAGTAGGAGAATGCCTGTTCAGTAGAGGAAACACAAGAAATTATTTAATAGGCATACTCTGGATTTTCCAAATGGAGTTCTATATTTGCTAATATAAGATAAATATGATTATCATGTAGTGTAACTTTTGTTATCAAGCATTATCAAATTAGTCACTCATTTGTAATGTAAATAAGTATTATTAGTTTTAAATATGAAAGATTTACATAGCTAATGGAATGACTCTGAAAACATTGTCTTAGGGCAGTTAAAAGCTATGTTACATTTAACAAAACTGTGAACATGAATATTTATTCTTGAACAACAGAAAGAATAACCAGCTTCTCATGAATATAAAATGATAAAGCAAATAGTGAAGAACATTTATAACCAATAAGCATTCTTGAATTAATTTGTGTAAAACTGTTCTTTTCACCTTCTATTTCCAGTACATTTTGAACTTAACGGATTAAATTCAGTCCATTAATCAACATCACAGTGTTTGGCAAAAGGGATAGTTCACAAAAAATGTATGGCAAACAGTCTAAGATTCTACAAAAGGAAGCAGGTTGGGTGAAAGAGCAGAATGTGAAAAATAATGAATAAAATCATAGAATCATAGAATAACCAGGTTGGAAGAGACCCAATGGATCATCGAGTCCAACCATTCTCATCAAACACTAAACCATGTCACTTAGCACCTCGTCCACCCGTGCCTTAAACACCTCCAGGGAAGGTGACTCAACTCCCTCCCTGGGCAGCCTCTGCCAGTGCCCAATGACACTTTCTGTGAAAATTTTTTCGTAATATCCAGCCTGAACCTCCCCTGGCAGAGCTTGAGGCCATTCCCTCTCGTCCTGTCCCCTGTCACTTGGGAGAAGAGGCCAGCTCCCTCCTCTCTACAACCTCCTTTAAATAAAGTCTTTTTAAATAAAGTCTTAGTCATAAGCTTAAAGCTCCTTTGTAATGGCAGAGATGATCTTCAAAGACTGAAGACACTCTACTACATCAAGGTGCAGAAAAGATAGTGAAGAAAAATATTTCCCAGTATTTTGAGAATACCTAAACAGTAGTATCATCATTCACTTTTCACTTTTTCTTTTCCCTCCAGTCTGTCTCCCACTATTAGATTAAAGACATCTACATTCTTCAGAGCTATACATGGAGCTTTGAAAATGTAAAATCAGTCCGGTGGAACAAAATATGGCTCTCACGGTCTGAAAAGTGAATGTGTAAGGTACAATCAGTCTTGATCAGTGTGCTTAGATGCAAGGTTATTAAAAGTTTATTGTGTCCTGAATGCCAGCAGGGCCAATTGACCTTTATAAAAATACATGGACTAACTTTAGCAAAGCTGCCTGGAAGATAAAATTTTAATTAATTATCAAAAGATAATACTCTGAGTAATTAAGATGCTTAATACAAGTGTAGGCTTTTACAGTATGTTTACATAAACAGCAACAATTTTTAAATCCTATGACAGTATGATTTGATAGGGATGGACAAACTTCCTATTTTCCTATTCATTTTTATACAGTAATTTCTTTGCCACATACTGTTCATAAAAATCTCATGCTCCAATATCTTGGCTTATTAATTGCAAACTTACACTAATTGGAATGCAGCTTTCTTATCTCTGAATTATACTTTTTGTTTATTTTGTCCATTTCCACCATTTCTGAACTGAAATGTTTTTCTATGTTAAAAGGTAATTTTTCCTAATTTTTACAGACTGTACCAACTTCATGGTTATTGAGCTAATATGGAAGGGATTCTTATAAAGGAAGCCCAAGAAAACTTCACAAATCTTCTAGGAAACTTTTCTTTGCAATGATCAGGTCGGTGATATTCAGCTGCCAAACTTTAATTAATTAAATGAAAGTTAGGCACTCAGCAGTTTTGAGAAACTGAACTACTGTGCTGCTTTTTCCCTAATCTTTTGAAATTCAAGATAAATACCATCCATTCTTTCTCCAAGGCAGACTGTAAAGCACAGTTAGTTCATGTTTCCAAAGTATCTTGAAATCATTAGATGGACAGTAGTGCAATTTTAACGCATAGCACATTGTAACATGGAAAAGAGCAGTGCCAGCTTTGTTAAATGTACCCAAATTATTCACAGTATGAGTGGAGACAGAGCTCATCTTGATTCTTCTGCCAGATCAGTTCCCCATCTCCCTAAATAAACAACCAGAAATAGTGCCAGGTGCCTCCAGCCATACATTTTGAGATATAAAATGCTGATTTAGGAGGAAACAGGACTGGAAACATTGCCTTACTGTGCTGATAATCCATCAGCCATGATGAGATGGCAGTAAGAGCTTTTGAACCAGTAAGAAACTATTTTGAGACACATCTTAAGCACTGTCAGAAAGAAATGGTCTTTTTTCCCCCCTGTTCCTTGTAGATCCCATGAACCATGAAGTCCTCTAGCGTTTTAGAATTAGCAAGAGCAGTGCAAAGTTATGAAAACACATTATACCCCCAGTCTCGTTTTGCATGGGCTTATTAGAATTATTTGACCCTCAGACTACATGGGTTTTGATCAGATAATGGACTCCAATTAATAGAAAATCATTAGAAGTGCTGCACAAAGTGAACTCATTAGCAATATAATTCTCTTCAATAATTTCTCTGGGTATTTGAAGCCACAGAAATCAGTTAGATTATAGTTCTCCAAGGCCAGTGCAAGCTCAGGGATTCTGTATCTGCACCTACTCCTGCTACCATCCATAAGAGTTTTGTCCTCTGGTTCAATAAGAGAAACACTGGAATTCTTCAGACATTATTATGCTGCCAGCAACGTAAGGGAGAGGATTCTATCCCTCTGCTCCACTCTCATGAAACCTCACCTGGAGCCCTGCGTTCATTTCTGGTGTCCTCAGCGCAGAAAGGACATGGATCTGTTGGAGTGAGTCCAGAGGAGGCCACGAAGATGATCCAGAGGCTGGAGAACCTCCCATTTGAGGACAGGCTGAGGGAGTTGGGGTTGTTGGAGAAGAGAAGGCTCCAGGGGGATCTTGAAGCAGCTTCCAGTACTGAGAGGGACTGAAAAAAAGAGAAACCTGAGGAAAGATGCTTTACCAGAGAGCACAGGGATATGATGAGGGGGTACACTTGTTAGCTGAAAGAGGGGAAATTGAGATGAGGTCTTAGGCAGAAATGTTTTGCTGTGAGGGTGGGGAGGCCCTGGCCCAGGTTGCCCAGAGCAGTGGTGGCTGCCCCATCCCTGGAGGGGTTCAAGGGCAGGTTGGATGAGGCTTGGAGCAACTTGATCCAGGGGGAGGTGTCCCTGCCCATACAGGGGGTTGGAACTGGATGGGCTTTGAGGCCCCTTTCAACGCAAACCATTCTATGATTCTATGTATCCATAATGTTATACAATGAATAGAGGGTAATTATAACACATTGGAAAAAATAAGTGTTCCCCTTGAATGAGTCAGACATTGGAAATACTTACACACCATCAGCACGTGTCCTTTACATTCTACATAAATATCAGAATCACAACAAGACTTTCCATAAACTACAAACATAGTACACAGCTCCCATTTTAAGCCCCCAAAAGTTAAAGAACAGCACTGAAACCTTTAATGGAAGAGAAATAGAAAGTTAAAGGGAAATATAAAGAGTATAGATCTGTGCTGCACCTGTTTGACCTTAAGGTATCACTCCTGCTCCTTCAGGGAAAAGTACATAAAGCAGAAAACTAAAAAGTAAAGGCTGACTGGCTTTAAAAACTCACCTTAAGAAGACTGTCTCTATCTATGACAAAGATCCCTTTTTTACGTATTATACTATGTGAGACTATTCCAGTTGGATTTATTCACGTATTTTTAACTCAAGACATAAAATTTTGCTTCAGGCTGAAAGTTGGCGTACTAGATCTCAGTCCAACAGCAACTTTTAAAAGACACAGTCCTGAAGGTGAAGGAAGGCTGGAGTCTTAACCTTCAAGACTGCAGAGAAGCAGTAATATTCAATGTAATACAGAACAGACACAAATCCTAGTTTTCCCCAGGAGAGCTACAGCATCCCTCTTGAAGTATGAACAGAAGCCAGGCACCACGCATGTGAAGACAATATACATTATTTCTTACAGTCTGGATATAGATTTCCTGGTTAATACCAATATCTATAGTCACAGAAGGAACATTAAAAGGTGAATTGAAAGAAATGCTAAAAGATCCTACTTTAGACAAAGAACTGCTAGCTGTATTCAGGATGGATTAAATAAAATTTGTGTTACAGAGATTTATGGGAAGCTAAGGCTAAGAAATAAGATAATCAGACATTCCAGTCATACATTTTTGGTTGATGGAACTTTGCACTGTATAAAATGGTTGAATACTTCGCTCGGTAGGGGTTCAAATGCTTGGAAACTGAGCAGAATGCACTAGTAGACTATGAAAAAGTTGTTTAAAAAGATGAAAAGCCTGATGAAGATTTGTGCCATGAGCACTGTTTTCTATTTCTTAGTTTCATCCTGAGAACATTATGAACTACTGTATTAAAATTTTAGACTCTCGCTGAGATTGATTTATCGGGGTTGATCAATCAACCTTGCCGGACCATGCCTTTTAGAAAATGTGAGATAGTCTAGCAAGGAATCTTTATAGGTGCATGCACATGAAAGAATTTCAGTATAAACTGACAAACACTGTTATTTACTGAACAATCACTCTGCTGTAATGTTGACTAAAAATACCTAGAAAATACTTGGGAAAACAAGAGGTTTTGAGTAGGAGGGGAGAAAAAAAACCCAAAACCAGAGAAACGTAGGTGTGATTTGTTCAATATAAAAATTGGTCCGATTTCCACCTATAAAATATAAGGCAAGCTTAGGCATACACAGCCCAGAGTAAAGCCGTCTGTCTTTGAGGGGACATAAATAAACTATATCACCTAGCTATAAGCTGAATGTATTGAACCACTCCTACTGTGAATATTGTCTCCTACAGGCAGGCAACAGAAGCAGTCGGAGTTCACAAGGTGTATAGCTTCCAGTGCTTGGAGCTACAATACAGTAAAAATTGGGTTGGTACAAGGATAATCAAGTCATTTGAACAGACCCAGTTGCATACTCTTACCCCGCCACCCAAGAGTGTATAGACAGGAGAGCTGTCATACAGCTGTCATCTTCCCATCCTTCCTGAATTGCTCCCCAGGGTACGTCACATGTATCATCGCTGATCATATGGGAAGCTGAAGTAAACTTATAAATTCATATGCATATATGTATATACATATGAACATGTATTATTTGTTAGCTGTAAACTTGCAAATTCATATGTATGATACATGTGACGTACCCTGGGGAGCAATTCAGGAAGGATGGGAAGATGACAGCTGTATGTATATACATATGAATTTGCAAGTTTACAGCTAACAAATAATACATGTTCAATTCCGAAGATTAGTACTTCATGTCTTAATAATGTATCTTGGGCTGCATCAAAATAAGTGTGGAGAGCAGTTCAAGGGTGGCATTCTGCCCCTCTACTCTGTTCTGATGGGACCACACCTGGAATACTGTGTCGAGCCTCAGCACAGGGAAGTCCTGGACCTGTTGGAACGGGTCCAGAGGAGGGTCAAAGAAACGACCAAAGGCCTGGAACAATTCCGCTATAAAGAGAAGCTGATAGTTGGGGTTGTTCAGCTCGGAGAAGAGTTCAAGGAGACCTTATTGCAGCCTTTCAATACTTAAAGCAGGTTTAGAAGAAAGATGAGGAAAAATTGTTTTAGCAGTACCTGTAGCGATAGGACAAAAGGTAATGATTTTAAACTAAAAGAAGAGAAGTTTAGACTAGATATTAGGAAGATATTTTTCATGCTGAGGGTGGTGAAACACTGGCACAGGTTGCCCAGATATGTAGTAGATGCTCCATCCCTGGAAACATTCAAGGTCAAGCGGGATGGGGCTCTGAGCAACCTGATCTGGTTTGAAGATGACCCTACTCATTGCAGGGGCGTTCAACTGGATGACCTGTAAATACCTTTTTCAACCCAAGCCATTTTATGACTATGATGTACTGTGGAATATCAGTCTTAAGGTGATTATTTATTACAGTGGTGGATGTATTTGATTAACTCAGTACGGATAAACATTACAGTTGTAACACAGTTGTAAGATTTATGATGCTTTTTCTGGAAGAGTTCCAGAGTATTTTTTTGTAATTTAAACAAATGGCTGGAAGGCATATGCTTACTGCATGTTTTGTAACATTGTCTGGAATAAAGGTAAGGCAAAATGAAAATGTAACACTGCATCATAGAAGAAACTGGAACTTAATTATAGAGCTCTATCACATTTCTGAATTGTACTTTGATATTCTGGTTTTTAATAAAGGTGCAGAAAAAAAATGCTATTTTCGGGAAAAAGAGCATACGAGAAATACAAAAAGTGATGAAAAACAAAGAAATATTTGAGACATCCAGGCAACATTTTCATGATAGACATTCTCCACTAATTTGCCTTCATGCCTCATCATACTCAGAAGCTCAGTCAAATAAATGTAGTCAATCTAAAGCTTGTCTGTCATTCAAACACTGAGAAATATTCACATCACTGTATTTAAACTGGTTGTAGCTTCTCAAGTTCTATATTTCTTAGGCTGAAATGTCTTAACTTGGTCCCAGGTCACTTTAGCAGGACTCTGATGGTTTATTAGACTAACAGCATGATTTACAGACCAGTTCTCATCACAGGAACATTTGCAATGAAGGAGGAGCATGAAGATTTCTCTAGTAAGGGTTCAGGGCACCCTGTTATGCTGTATCTGTACACCTCCAGTATGAGGACAGGCTGAGAGAGCTGCGGTTGTTCAGCCTGGAGAAGAGAAGGCTCCAAGGATACCTTAGAGTAGCTTCCATTCTCTGAAGGGGGCCTACAAGAAAAATGAGGAGGGACTGTTTACCAAGGCTTGTAGTCATAGGATTAGGGGCAATGGCTTTAAATCAGAGAGGGGCAGATTTAGACTAGACATAAGGAGGAATCTCTTCACAACGAGGGTGGGGAGGCCCTGGCCTAGGTTGCTTAGGGAAGCTGTGGCTGCCCCATCCCTGGAGGTGTTCAAGGCCAGGTTGGATGGGGCTTGGAGCCCCTGATCCAGTGGGAGGTGTCCCTGCCCATGGCAGGGGTGGGACTGGATGATCTTTAAGGTCCCTTCCAACTCAAACTATTCTATGATTCCACAATTCTAAAATCCACCCACACTCAGTCTTATTGCCATCTTCACAGGGCTGAGGCTCTTGGTGCTCCTGTGCTGACCCGGAATGCTGTCCTCTTTCAAAAATGATCCTGCAAAATAAGTGATTAGTTTTACATTAATGCCTCGAACCAGCATGACAGCATAAGAATTCAGGCTGGCTCAAGTGAGAGAAAAGAAATAATAAGGCCATCCAGAGGACTGGACAACAGTAATCCTGACAGATTTCTTAAACTTCCTTTCTTAAACCCATCTCACATGCCAAATTCAATAAGCACATTCAACTTTACACCTCATGCACACAGACACTATTGAATGCTGCTAAGACACAACAACTGGTGCTTATTAAAAAATGATAGGCAGAGAAGGAAGGGGAGGAAATTAAAGATGCACATTCACAAGGGGCAGGAGATAGATTAACACATGTACATTTCTTGGCTTTCCAATCAGGTAAACAAATTTTCTCTCAAAGTCCATATGAGATAGTCTCAATACTCATGCAAATATTTTTATTAAAAATATCATTGTGTATTCTTGCACTATTATGTTATTACAATCTTGCCTTAATCTTAATTAAAATTTAAGATATATCTTTTCATAATTAGAGTGCTTTGAGAATATAGCAGTATTTTAATTATTATTTATTTTATTAAAGAGAATGTTCAAGGTAATAAATTCCAGATTAGTTTTGTTCAATATCAAGTAAGTATGAGCAAGCTTTTAATAGAGAACATGCATATTTTTTTATAAAACTGTCCACTGTATTTCCAGATATGAAAAAATGTCCTTTAGAATTTTTTTTAATAGTTTTCTTTCTGCAAGTGTCTGCTGTATTTTAAACAAATGTGACAATGTTTAGTGAAGACTGCATTTTCTGTATTATTCTTAAATGCATATTTTAAATGGGCTGAAAACAGTAGATTAAAATTGTCTGTAATATTTAATAAAAAAGATATAAACTGATTTTTAAACTTTATTGTAGTCAGAAGAAAACAGGTAATAGTTTTTAATACGCACTTAAAAAACTAAGACATTCAAAACTAAAAGATTTATGGCAAAACTTTTTCTGAATTTATGTTACCTAGAGAGAAATGCACACAAAGCAGTATCCCTTCTCTGTATTACAAGGAGTAGCAACAGTTTCTCAAAAGTTTGTGCACATAGATGGAAAATACTGGTTGTGTGGAAAAAGACAAGGTGTACAAATGCTGCTCATAAGCTTTTTCCCAAAAGTCAGAACAATATATTTAACAACCATCTCAATTAAAAATGTATTCTTACCCAAGATAATCCTGAAAACAATTCTTAAGAATGTTATTCTGTATTTTCTTCCTATGTAGCTTAATTTTTCTCAAGAGCTGATAAGAAAGCAGGTATCTGAAAAGGAGAACAACCCAAGGTACATTGGTGTTTCCCACCAAATAACTGAGCATATTTGCAAGGATGAAACGTTTAAACTTTGGAAGTAAGCATTTGGGAAACTACAGCTGAAATGGTGAGTGAAATTCCACTAAATTACCTTTCAAAACAGTGAGATAAATCAACTCCACACCCTCCCTCCCTCCTCCATATGCTACAAAGAATCCCTTCAATTCTACAGTACAACTTCAAAATTTGGGAAGTTACTTTTACATACACGGATATGTGTGATTTAGGCATGGATTCACATGGTCATTCCTATATGTAAAGAACTGGTAATTAAAAAAAGAGCAGCAGATCTCATTGACAGACTGTAATCACAGAGAATTAATTTAGGACTGTTCTGGTAAGGGACATGTTTGCTCTGTGTTATGCAGCACTCATAGTAAACCAAAAAGCAATAGAATTTCATAAGTCTTAAATGCATAAAGTGTATACTGTTTTTGCCTAAAGCATCTTAAATTTACCACCTTGGTGGAAACGACAAGATCAATAATTACCTGGGAGAACTCCAAAAGGAGTCTTGTGTACTGCAGGAGGAGGCTGAGGGAAAGATCAATGGGCAAACATCAGTGTATCTGGAAGCAGAACTAATTTAAAGGGTCAAGAGATGGACCAGCACCAGCCAGAGGGCTTTTTCCAGCTCCACCAGTAACTTAACATGTCACAACCTTGCAAACATGTTCCTTATACGTGAGAGGAGTGGTAAACACAGGAGGTGAGCCATCCTGCTTTCACCAAGGGGATAAACTATCATAAATTACTCAACACTGACTGCAGGGAAAAACAGGTCATTACTGCCAAGCAGCTGATGTGGAATGAGATCTCTCCCTGGCTCACCCACTGTAATTCATCTGTGTCCTTGCTGCAAGAAGCCACATAACAGACTCAGCACCTTGCACAGTTATATCCAAGATGAATTCATTTCCCTTAATCTTACTATAGCTGATGAGAAAATAAGGCTTTTTAACATGGCTACAAGGTAAAAATGAAGACTTGGTTTCATGTAAGGGCAAAACATCGCCTTCTTGCTTTTCAGCCACAGGCTTTTTTTAGATGAAAATGAGTATGTTCCTTTTCATAACACATTACATGATAAACAAATACATCATATATCACACCAGAAACTACATTATGTAATAAATCAGCAAACAGAACTGCAATGCATCCTATCCCTTGTAAATCAATCTCACCTTCCTTCCATTGCTTTCTGTAAGTTAGGAGCAATCCCATTGATTTTAACAGAAAGTCATTACGATTGGTCAGAAAAGCTAGAAAGATTTAGCTACATGTGTGGTTTGGCTACCAGTAAAGAAATACTTCCCAGTCACAACAAATATGTTGAGAGATGCGACATATTACTAGATTCTCTGAAGTAGTTGGAACTTAATGCACAGCAAGTCTACTTCTGAAATGGTAACAGAGTATTTCATAGCTACATGGAAATGGAGAACAATTACTCTGTTGTGTTTCATCCTGACTGTAAGTCTCACCCTGACTATACATTTAAGCCATCCCAACAAATTATGCTCCTGTTAGCTTAATGTCTTGCTAGTAGTAAATGCATTAGACCCCACCAGAAAGAACAAATATTTCTCTTTAAGCACAAAAAGAACAAAGGAATAAGAATAGCAGCCACATACAGAGCAAAGAAGTAATAGTAGCAAAAATGACAGGACTGCATGAATTGTAAAAGCAGAGAACTAAAAGTCACTAAAAGTGAGCATGAATGCTATTCAGCTTTAATAGAGATTGCATCCATTTACCCTGTTAGCTGAACATAAACCTTGTAGCACAGAAACTGGTAAAAAATTGCACTAGTGAAATTCAAATTAGGGCACACGCTGTTATTTTGTCATCTTTGCCTGGGTACTACCAGTTCCTGATTTCCCACCAGTCGACAAGTACAATATACAAATCCATATTCTAATACATTCCATGTCAGTAATGATTAAGGAACATGTTACAAGTATAACAGGTTTATGTGGACTAACTGGCTCATAATTTGTCCCTGAAAAAGTAACTTAAACTACTGCACATTATTTCTATCAACAAATTTACTTCTGTACGTTCTTAAAAATTGCCAGATGATGATATTAATGGCTATTAGTGCTCAAAAATGACTGAAATAATAAATAAAAAGCAGCAAAACCAGCTGGAATCCTTCCATATTCCACTCTTTGCATCAAAACAACACTTAGCAAATTGATACCTGGCAATTTCTGTGTTACACATATCCTAATTAATAACCAACCTCAAAACATTTAAATTGGTATTTATTAATAAAGTCATTACGCTTTGCATTAAAACCAGAAGACTCCATCACTTCCATGGGCAGCCTGTGACAGTGCCTTACCACTTTTTCAGTAAAGAAATTTCTCATAATATCCAGCCTAAACCTCCCTTGGCATAACTTGAAGGCATTTCCTTTCCTCCTATCACTTATTAATTAGGAGAAGAGACCAACACCCACCTCCCTTCAACCTCCTTTCAGGGAGTTACAAAGAGTGATGAGGTCTCCCCTCAGCCTCCTCTTCTCCAGGCTGAACAGCCCCAGGTTCCTCAGCCACTCCCCAGAGCCCCGGGGCTCCAGCTCCCTCGCCAGCTTTGTTCCCTTCTCTGAACGTGCTCCAGCCCCTTAATGCCTTCCCTGTACTGAGGGGCCCCCAAACCCAGACCCAGGATTCACCAGTGCTGAGTACAGGGGGATGATCCCTTCCCTACTCCTGCTGTTCATACGACTGCTGATACAAGCTAAGATGTTGGCCTTCTTGGCCACCTGGGCCACTACTGGCTCATGTTCAGCAGTGGTCCTTTTCATATGAAAAAGGCAGAAACATTCTTAACAGATTTATGCTGGTTCTTCCAAGATATATCACACGTACACGTGTTCTCTACCCTTACTAGGGTTTATCTTCATTTTCCTTGTATAAATATCCGGTTTAGAAGTTCAAAGTTCCCCAGATCTCACCTTTTAAAAAAATAGTATCACATTTACCACCTGTCATTTCTTAGGTAATTAGGCAAATGTTAAGCAAGAACTTACATGACATTATTAGTCACTATCATAATCTCTCAACTAAATATGTGTGTGTAGTAACAGCCATTTTGTCACAATCCTTCTTTCCTGCTTCTTCTGTTGAAAATTGGAACATGATAATCATAGAATAGTTTGGGTTGGAAAGGGCTTTAAAGATCATCCAGTTCCAAAACCCCTGCCACGGGCAGGGACACCTCCCACTGGATCAGGGGCTCCAAGCTCCATCCAACTTGGCCTTGAACCCCTCCAGGGATGGGGCAGCCACCCCTGCTCTGGGCAACCTGGGCCAGGGCCTCCCCACCCTCATGGTAAAGAAATTTGTCCTTATGTCCAGTCTAAACCTGACCCTCTACACTTTATAGCCATTGCCTCTAGTCCTATCACTACAAGGTTTTGTAAACAGTCTCTCCTCAGCTTTCTTGCAGGGCCCCTTCAGGTACTAGGTCACATTTACCGCCTGGAGTGGTGGTGAAGCTATAGAGGTTTCTGCACACACAAAATGAAGTTCAGACTTCCCTAGATCAGAAGTCTAAAAGGCACATCCCAGTGTGCTATGGGCTGAGGCCTCTTGTGTGGGAACATATAAGAATACAGAGAATTGTTCTGTTCCATCCTAAAATATTAAGCTATGAAGCCTTTACAACATATCTACATATTTCTGGTTTGCTTCTAATTATATCAGAACTACTCTATATTGTGGGGAAAAAAAACCCATCCAATTATTGCTTGCTGCAATATTGACTGTTTGATGTAAAAATAAAATAAAACAATATAAGAAAATCAAAGAAGTTTTCAAAAAAACTCAGTGTATAACAACTTTCAGTCGGCTCTGCTTTTTGTGATGGTCTTAGAAGACCTTTAGGTGAACAAAAGAATCCCCACCAGTGTCTATAGGGTTCAAAATTTTGAACTAAATAACGAATGAATTCTTGTTTAGTATGTCAGTTAAAGATCCTGAATTTCACTGCTTAACCCCCTCAGCTGGAAATACAATCTCACCTTGGTTTCATCTTACTCATTTAGAACTATAATTAGACTGACTGTATCCATGATTTTTCAGGTGATTAGCTGTGAAGAGTATTTCTAGTCCTCATTACTGTGTATCAATAATTTCTCTTGTAGATAAATTTAAAGCTGCCTCCTGAAAAAAAAAAACAAAACATCAAAAAAACACGAAACATTTTCTTTCCAATTTTCTTAATTTTTAACATTGAAACATGTATCTTCAACACTTGCAACACTGCAAGTACATTTCCACATAAAAGCACATCTTGTAGTTCAAGGGTTTTGTGATTTTACACGAATGAATATAATCTAGAATCTTTATAATCGTGAAAATCAGCCTTCAGAGAAGAATTTTGGTTAAAATATCGAAGTTCCACATAAATCACAGTAGCTGCTGAGATTCAGAGCACTACAGCTAAAAAGAGAAATTAATTATTTTAGAGGAGTATTACAGAAAAGATAATTGAATGGTTGTTTCCGTGTTTTTCCCAGTCTTTAGAGACTTATCTTGGGATAAGTAATCTAGTAGACAGAATAAAGAAGTGAAAGAAAAGTAAAATCTTCCATCTCATTTTGAATGAATCCCAAAGCAGAGGAACTGTTATTATGATATGTAAAGTATATGCCTGTAGCAGCTACTCAAATTATTGGTACACACTTAAAAGCAAATGTAACAGCTCATTCCAGTAGGAAGCAGAAATATCTAGTACTGGAAGTAGGTAAACTTTACTCAAGAGACCCATCATCTTATGAAAGGAATTATTTAAATTAAGGAAAAATGTATGTAAGACAGTCCTTCTAAAAGCCACATTTATCACAGATTCTCCACTGGAGTCTCACAGCAAAATATCCCACAGAGGGAGGGACCAAGCACAGACAACTTACAGCTGATGGAGCTCTAGAAAAATCACATCCACAAGATTTCCTGAATAACTGAAGAGAGAAAAATGGAATAAGAAGTATTTTGAAAGGACTTTTTAATATCTGATCACTGAATCATGGAATATAATAGAATGATTTGGTTAGGAAGGGACCTTAAAGGTTTTAATTGAATTTATATTGTTTCACAAGTCTGTCACTTTTTGAGCAACAGGCTTTTTCTGCTGTAATACCAGCAATTACACAGAATAAAAATACAAATGTATCTTTATATCTACACATGCATACAGAAAACGTGTTGCTGCTTCTATATAGAAAGGAATCCTGTCTGATCCAGGAGGAAGAGGGAAATGAGACAGTGAAATGTCTTCAAGTTAGAAGGGACTGAGAGGAGATGATGGAGGAGATGAACAACATGAGAAGAAAGCTTTATCACACAGTGAGGGGTACAGAGATGGCGAATCAGATGCTCTTAGGTAACTTTAGAGCCAAAAATGAGATCTAAGTGGAAATCTCAAGATAAGCCTCAGGGTCTTCCTAGACAAAAGGTGTCATGTACATGCTACTGGATCAACTTATGATGTAAAGCAAGCAATTTTTCCACTGCCTGAGGAAAGTCCAGGGAAGAGAAAAAAAAAAACAACCAAAAAACTCAAGATATTTACTTGGTAAGAGTGCCATTGAATAGTTTTAGTTGAGAAGGCTAGGAAAAGAGAACCACCCGGGGTTTTAGTAAAACAGTTCAGACTGAGTTTTCAGAAAAGGATCTCAAAGACTGATTGTATCAACAATGAGTTTCTGAATCACTGTATTGACAGAAGATGCTCTGTATTCCCACACTAGATGAAAACTAGGGAAGGTAGAAGACATGTTCATAGTTCACCTAATATTACAAATAAAGGAAAGAATGCCAAGAGCATCTTCTAGATTTACAAGAATCTTACTACAGTCATTCATAAGAAATAGTTTCCCTCTTGATATCTAACATACATTTTATAAACCTCTGAGAGACTTGTTTATGAGCAACAAAGAAATAAACAGAAATTGAAATATCTGACATTAAAAAAAGAAAAAAAGAAAACTGACAGATTAATGGACTTTACTAGATGATAAATTTGAAAAAAAAATCCTCTAATGTCAGTATAAAGCCAAAATAACTTAATAAATCCTTTTCCAGCCATGATAATATTAGTACAAAAGGACTTATTTTTTTAAAAAAATAGTTCACAATTCCTTCAATGTGGCTGAAGAAAAGTCAGCCTCTAGGAACTCAACAAGGTTCTCAATATCACTAGCTGGAGAAACAATAGAAACACTGATTACTTCCTCTGATTTCACAGATTTCACAAAACTAAGGTTTCTTTTCTACCTTGTAGAATGATAAACATGGCTGGAACTTATCTGTAGTGCCAATAAGAAAGTTCCTCAAAGTCTATCCACTGTAGAAAACTTTAAGGTAAACAATTCAAACCTGCATTTCACATATATCTTTTCTTATAGCACACATGTTGACATGTGGAAGATGAACACAAATGCTTTAACAGCACTGTACTTCATATCATTAAAGACTTACATCTTTTAGAATAATTATTTTAAATATTTGGCAATTAAAAAAAACTAGTCAGATGAAGAGAAAGCAGTGGATGTCATTAACTACATAAGAGCAGCACATTTGATGAGGAAAAGAAAAATGATGAGCAAAATATTAACAGAAAACCTCACGAACTTCATGTGAAATATTATTGAGGTCTTGTCTTCCACCTGGAATGCTGACAAAATTATCACAGAACCATAGAATTGTTTGGTTGGAAAAGACCTTAGAGATCATTGAATCCAATCGTACTGTCCACTACTAAACCACATCCCTGAGCACCCTGTCCACCTGTCTTGTGAAGAACTCCAGGGATGGGGACTCAACCACTTCTTCCCTGAGCAGCTTCTTCCAGTGCCTGAGCACCCTTTTGGTAAAGACATTTTTCCTAATGTCTAACCTGAACCTATCAGAGTACAAATTGAGGTCATTTCTTCTCATCCTACCGCCTGTCACTTGGGAGGTGTAGACAGTGGCAAGGCATCTCCCTAGCCTCCTTTTCTCTAGGCTAAACAACCCCAGTTCCCTCAGCCACCCCTCTTATCGGAGAACATCATGGCAGTGCAAATTTAATTATTAAAACAGTATTTGTAGTCATTTTTTGGAATATTTTTTAAAACCTTACAGCCCCACCCCAGCACAATCTCTGAGAAAGTGTATATAATACAGCTAATATTACAATGTCTTAAAAATATTAGCTTGCTGGACAAATATGTACTTTTGGATAAACAGCACCTGACCTTACAATAGCCATTCTTCTAAATGTTACAGCACTACTAATAGTTTCAATTAAATAAAAATTAAAGCTGAGAAAATATCACAAAAGGGTAATCTAATATTTGATCATTAATGTGCTTATGTAAAGTGATATTTACAACAGCATTTTGAGAACCAGGCAATTTCTCAGAACAAAAAAGAAAGAAAAATGCAGCTTTAATAACTTCCAGCACATTGCACTTTGGTGTTCTGCACATTATCCTCGGAAGCTTTGGCAACCTTCATCTAAGATCAATTTGTCAGGCATGAAGATGAAGCTTTCCTACAGAACAACCCTTCACCTTTAGGTTTCCATTGCTGGCTTCTCAGACGGGGCAGAATCTAATATATGAGATGATCCTAACATATGAGGTGATCTTGGCATTACTGAAACAAGTGATTTCAGGATTTAAGGGACCTCTTATTTGTTCCTGTTCATAAAAAAAGTTGCCCAGCACTGTTACTATTTCCCAAATATTGAGAAGAGCAATACTTAAGAACCACTGAAAACCTCCAGGGGCAGAAATTGAACTCATACCTATACATGTTAAAACCAAGGATAATTTCCACATTTACATTTATTGTCTTCTGACTAACATTCATTCAAAACAGCTATATCAAAAAGGGGAAAAACTAGATAGAAAAGATGGCAAAACTGGTTACCATACACACAGAGTTGGTGTTTCTTTGCCCGTCTCTTTAATCCTGCATGGACCAAGGAGAGAGGATTGTAGGAACTGAGGTATGTTCTGAGATACAACTACCTTGGAGACTAGAAGAAGCAAAGTGCAAGAAAAGATAATTAAACGACAGTAATTTCATGAGGATTGTGATATTATATGAACTCTAGATCCCCTTCCCTCAAATGCATCCCAACTTGTTCAAAGACGATTTAGGGTTACATCAGCTCCACAAAAGAAGAGTCTTCTCAAACTTAACTGTATTCCAGAAAAGCATTATTTTTATTGTCTATTCTTAGGAGTTTTCTTTTGATTGTAGATAGTAGTCAAATTTATCAGATGAGACTCCTAAGTAAAAATATTCTCTTAGAAAATAGGTTGAACATTATTAGAGTTTTCAAAACAATGATGAAATAAGCCATCGCCCCACTGAGGTCTACCAGAATTTCAGAGGAGACAACACTGATCTCTTGGGTTGTGGAAGATAATGATATACCAACATCTACTTAATGTTTATATCTCTTGTAGTTTCTGCTGTCCATAAAAAACTTAGCAAATCCTCCCTCAAAATACCTGCCTTCCTATATTACATTAATTGGTGGGCAGCCAGATGTTCTGTTCTATGAGAACACAGTGCATCCTGGCAAGATGGACTTTTGCTTCAGAAATCAACATTCAAATGAGAAGGCAAGAATCTAATTAGGCAGCAAGATATTAATTACTATCATCCAGCTGAGAAAGCAGAGGTTTCCTTACTGCCAATACATTGACATTACAATAGAGACTTACGTGGTTTCCTTCTGGAGCTTTCATTAACTAATGTTATCTTTTAATGTTTCCTTTTTGCAAATAGTAACAGAACTTAGATGAAATCAGAATGCCTAATTATATTAAAATCTGCTTGTTTCTTAATGCAGCATTGTCATTTATATGAAATAAGAGCACAACCTGTGTTACTGAAGATTTCCTCCAAGAAATTGTCTGAAATTTCTGAAAGTGATTTTTACCACACAATGGAGCAAATTTACAGATTTGGCTACTTGACATATAAGCTGTAAATAAAAAGTTCAGAATTTCTCCCAAACCTTCAAAATCTGTTACAGTGGGATATAAGAAAGCATTTCAGAAAACACTATCCAAATTTTAGGCGGAACTATGAAACTGATTTTTTTTTAAAATCCAATCTTTCTCATACAGAATAAAACAGCTTGTGGGCACGCCAAGTCAATTAGAAACAATTATAACTTGATTGACTTACATCTGCATTTGAAGGACCAGGAATGTGCCATCAAGGGAAGACGTATTCATGGGGCCCCGGCTTTGTAGTTTGTATTTCAAGAGAAATGAAGATGTGTCACTTTCTTTAACAGAAATCAGTGAGAAAACTGAAAATAATTTCTACTTCCTGTACTGGTATGAATTGTGACTTAAAGTATCATTTTCACTTATGTAGAAATGATAACTGGAAAATTATCCCTTCTACAGTGTGGAAGAATTTGTGCCTCATTACAAGACATCATGCTTGACTGAGAAAAAGGAAATCTTAAGGAAGGAAAAGAAAGTGTTGAAAGAGGGGAGATTTAGATGAGATGTTAGGAAGAAATGTTTTGCTGTGAGGGTGGGGAGGCCCTGGCCCAGGTTGCCCAGAGCAGTGGTGGTTGCCCCATCCCTGGGGGTGTTCAAGGCCAGGTTGGATGGGGCTTGGAGCCAACGATCCAGTGGGAGAAACTAAAAGAATTTCATAGCCAAAAAGAATACTCCTTATTGATCACTCTTGAAACACAGCAGATATAACACTCAGACAAATGAAGAGGAGGATGCTTGGCCAAGAATAGATGGCAAATAGTCTCTTGTGTCCATGCAATTGCATAAATTAAGGATCATTTTGTGTTATGTACAATCATAGAATAACCAGGTTGGAAGAGACCCACAGGATCATCGAGTCCAACCATTCCTATCAAACACTAACCCATGTCCCTCAGCGCCTCGTCCACCCGAGCCTTAAACACCTCCAGAGAAGGTGACTCAATCACCTCCCTGGGCAGCCTCTGCCAGTGCCCAATGACCCTTTCTGTGAAAAAATTTTTCTGATGTCCAGCCTAAACCTCCCCTGGCAGAGCTTGAGGCCATTCCCCCTCATCCTGTCCCCTGTCACTTCGGAGAAGAGCCCAGCTCCCTCCTCTCCACAACCTCCTTTCAGGTAGTTGTAGAGAGCAATGAGTTCTTCTCTCAGCCTCCTCCAGGCTAAACACCCCCAGCTCTCTCAGCTGCTCCTCTTGTTCTCCAGCCCCTTCCCCAGCTTCGTTGCTCTTCTCTGGACTCTCTCCAGAACCTCAACATCCTTCTTGTGGTGAGGGGCCCAGAACTGAACACAGGATTCAAGGAGCTGTCTCACCAGTGCCGAGTACAGAGGGAGAAGAACCTCCTTGGACCTGCTGGTCAAGCTGTTTCTGATCCAAGCCAAGATGTAGTTTATCAAATCTTCAGGTCTTAGTTTGTGAAACTTTATAGAGCTTCATCCCTCTCAATTCAATAATAAGTACTCTATACAGTCTGTCCTGATCACTGAAATAAGCAGAGTTTTTCAGATATAGATTGTTTCCTCGGTTTTGCACTGTCAAACAGTCTGTCTTCCATCAAATTGTCTCTTTAGTGTTTTCAAAGGTAAGAATGAAATTTGCATTCCAGATTCAAATGAAGAATGAAACAGCTTGTGGGAGTGCCAAGTCAATTAGAGCCAATTATATCTTGATTGACTTACCTTTGCTTTAGAACTACTAGGAATGTGCAAGATGGAAGTTTTGCATCCATATATATTTGCAGTTTACAGAAAGCTGTTTCATGAAGTGCAAAGCTCATTACTTCCTGTAATTGAGAGAAGAGTGTCCACTTTAGGTTAGAAACCATTTTCTTATTGTCAAATAGTGTCAGGAAGACCCATCCTCACAAGAGCAGCTGTTCTGCTTCTTCATGAGTTCCTTCCCTTTTTTTTTTACAGTCTCCCTAACTACTTTACAACCCTGAGCCTTCTTTTAGACTGTAAACTGCAGTTCCGCTAGAAAATTTTTCCAGCATCCTGCACCACATTCATTGGAATACAAATCTATTCCTTTTATATAGAAAAGCCGTCTATTCCTTGGCACAATCGTACCCCTGAGGGTCTATAAAATATTAACTGTACTTTCAGTACAGCTTTCAGTATGCCTATTGCCATTGGAATTTCATCGGAGTGAGATACCCTTAATGGCCATGTCTTATATTATTATTTGAATAGATAAAAAGCCAAAATGTACACAGAATCACTAAGACACCAGTGTGGCTAAATTTATCAGTCATTCATTTATACTGCTTAATTCTGAAGCTACTTTTACCCCATTCCTTTCCTGTATCCTTCACTTATCAGCGTCCATGTTCTTTTCCTTAAAACTGAATATAGCATTTAGAATGTGGCTTTGTTTTAAATACTATGCTGCAGAATTCCTAACGTAGCTTTGTCATGTACAATAATTCCTCTGAGCTCATATAATTCACGTAAACAGTTCTCACTGTTAGTAATACATCAGTTCTTTTGAGAAAAATATGAATTATTTTATCCCTGAAAGTCAATATTGCAATATTAACATGGGTCAGAAAGAACTTCAGTTGCTTTTAACAGGCAATAGATATTAAATGGTTCCAATAGTAAAAATTGATTGTAAATATATCAAAGCTGACTTTGAGAAATTGGATCTTTTTGGTTTTTTTCTCTCACTCTTTCTTATTACCTGCATCTCTGTCCATTTTCCCAACTTTCCATTTAAATTGCCTACTATTCTAATCACTGCCTCCTTTTCTGGATCACTGTTTTTAAATTCTGTCTTCTTTCACACTTCTTAATTTCTATTTCTTTTCCCTGATGATTTTATATGATTTGCTTCATTTGAGAAATTAAAACCACACTACAAATTTGTTGCTTTACATATTCAAATACACCTGTAGCTTACTGCCATAAGATGCATTTTCTATAACAAAACTTTCTGAGAACGTTCTAATGCTTCTTTCTCATGCAGCACTTTAATACGAAATAATTTTCTGACATTAATTTTATGCATCATTTAGATGAGTTAAAATCCAAATAAGACAGCCTTTAGCTTAATTATTCTAAATCATTCCATAACTTTTATGCAACATAATAAATGTGGACTTTATTTGCTTCTGGGGAAATAGTTAAATTTTGCATGCATTCACAACTAACCGAAGTACTGAGTAATTAAAGCTTTTCAGTGCTTTCAGTTAAGCATTACTATGACATAGCAATTAAGCCCTCAAAAAATCACAAAGAAGATGCATGAAATTATAGTATTTTAAAATCAGTGTTAAAATATGGAATGTGTTTAACTTTTTTATAGTATATACATATGTGTATCCCAGGTGATGCTTGGAAATAACTGCATTGAGGTCTAACCAAAGGAACTTCTACAGTTTGGCTCTGGAGAATGACTTCCAAAAGTTCAAATGCAATTTTCACCACTGGCAATTTACAGAATCTCTCTTGAGAACTCTCCAACATCTTGATGGATTCCCAGAACTACTGCCCATGCTAAATACCCAGTTTTTTGTCTTTATGCACACAAAGGGTATAGGTTCTGCCCTGAGTAAGCATCAGGAGTGCCTGAAACAGCCTGGAAGCTGAGGCTATATGGATGGATGGCAGAAAGTTCATGAGGAATTTCACATTGCAGTTACTTCAATGACAGCTCCAGGAATGATATAGGCATAGTCACTGAGAGCAAGGCTATGACTCACTCCAACAAGTGTGGCAAGAACAAGTTGTAAAAAACAAGCCTGTTAGCTAGAGTTCCTTAATTTTTCCTAGCTCTTCTGTAAAGCTGACAAACACCTTTTCCATTATAGGAGTTTATTTTTCAGAAAAAGTTATCTTGGTATGAATCATGTAGAAATAATTTAAAAATCAGGTCTAAAATGCTAAACTTCCAGTCAGAAAAGACAATGACAAAAGAGCTCTTGGTAAAAACCAGACTTGACAACATCCTTGTACCTATATTCTTTCTTCTAGTAACTGAACACAGTAGTCAGGTATGTCACCAATTTCAACAAACCTGGAAATAGTCTGAGACAGCAGGAAAAAAGGCAACTCATTGCCATGCCAGCCTTAGTTTATCTTTCCCCATCTTTATCAGTACCCCCTTGCTGCTGCACCAAATGCACTTCACAAATAGTCTACCATGACCCTCACGGTGACAACAGAGTAGTGTATTTAAAAGACCAAATTCTACGTCATTATTAATGTACGGAATGTTAATAAGAAAGAAACCAAAGCATAAGATGAATCTTTACTGTTTGTAATTCTCATGACTGTTACTAAAGGCTAATATTGCTGAATTAAATGAGGTTTATGCTTTTGTACCAGGATAATGGCATTAAAAGCTGAACATAAGTTAGAAATAAAATGAGGCTTTCATGGTCAGTGAAACACACGAGTGGTGGTATCACAAATTTGAGATCCAACAGCAAAAAATGAGATAGATACTATACCTTAGTATAAAAGTAGGAAGGGAGAGACAAAATGATGTTTACGGAGGACGTTCTAACCTATGGCAGTGAGACATGGCTCAGCTTGATCGCTTCACTTTGGAAAAGTGGACGCAAGTTCAAAGAGAGAGGTTTTCTTACCTTGAGTTGGAAAACATCAGTGTGTAAGAGTGATCAGTCAGTTCACATCAATTTTCTTGCGAAACTGAAGAAATCTGCAACAGAAACTTTTCTATTATTAACTGAGACTTACGATGAAGAGAACCCAAAGACCCAGTTGGTGTTCAAAGGAACCCACATTAGTCAGTAGATGTGAAAGCAAAAGTGATGGAGATCATCAACAGCCTTTCAGAAGGTGATCTGTGGAACCGCTTGGGGTGTCAGCTCAGAAGGGCCGTGAGAAGTTGATCTTGGCTGTTTTCCTTAATTTGATTAAAAAAAAAAAAAGAGCATTTGTTAGATAAAAAGAGAGGCATGGGTTTTGTGCCAGAGCACACACATAATTTCTTCACACTAGTTACTTTAGTAATAGTAACTATGCCATCACATAAAGGTGATAAAAGCAGTGGTTCAGGAAAGCTTACTTATTTTGCCGTCCCTCATATAGACTTAAGCTGAATCATCCTCTGCTCCCTTTGTAGCAGACATTTTAAGTCCTCCTCTTGTCCCTTTTCTGAAAGTGTCTTTTTCCTCTATACCTTCTTTTAACGCTGAATAAATAAAATAAAACCCCAAACATACACAAAGCCCACCAGTCTGGACTGAGGTTTCACAGACTGACTAGCAGTCAGCCTGCAGACGACTAGAATCCAAAAGCGAATTAAAAGCAATTCATTCACATATATAAGGCTAACAGACCTTTAGCATTTACAGAATGCTTCCGAGTCACTAACATCAAAGGATTACTGGAACGGAAAATATCACCCCTGTACTCTCAGTACTGGCTTGCTGAGATGCGCATTGAAGATGGTTCAAGAGACATTACAAGTGCTGCTAAATAAATGTGTTATCCAGGAAGCAGCATACACATGAATACAAAAGAGGTTTAGTGCCTAAAAACTTCCAACTTAAGCATCAGAAATACTTATAAATGTCCACGATTTCAGAAATTCGGACCTAAAAATAATGTATTACAAATGATCTTCTTTTCATCAATGGGGACATTTTTGAAGCAAAATGCCATTCTGTGCATGCCTCAGGTATTAATTCAGTTTCATATAACTCCAAAAATTATACATATTATATGGCTTAATAAAAAGATGTAATTGAACTACATTGTCAAGTGCACAGTACTATGCAAGTTCAATAAATCTTTGGGTGAATCAAAACACAAAACACAAGTCATCCACTTCAACCCTTTCCCACACAATAAGAGAAAGAAGAGCAGTAAACAAGGAAGAAAAGTAAAAATTTCAGCAATCCATTTATAGAATATTAAAAAGGTCACAGCTATATAGTATATCCCCCTAATTCTTTGAATATATGAGGCTTTAAAATTCCAATATCTCACTGAAGGTTGTAATGAGAACATAACAGAAATGTGAACCTATTCTTTTGACAGTAATTGTAATGAGTATGTGTAATGTTATAAACTTAATGTACTCCAAGGGAATCTGGCACCTTTTTTTTATATACTACTCTCTCTCTATATATATAAAATAATATACATATACATGCATGTAGAAGAATAAATACTACTGATTTTACATATTAAAAGTAGGATTACATGAATGCTTTGCTTTCAGTTCTAATTTAGAAGATAAAATGTAATGTAAGTAGTCTTAAAAAACTCAGAATTATTTCTTTCCTTCAATTCCCTGTTGCCAACAGCAAGAATTTTGGCATTGTGATTTTGGAGTAAATGAGTTCTCCTGAGCTTTTGTATTAGTAAATTAATAAGACGATGCTCAATTCTGCAGATAATCTGAAATTTAGCCCCCTTTCCTGGCCAGGTCAGTAGCTAAAACTGGGCAGCCTTCAGTCCCAATCCTTCCCACGGGAAAAGGAAACTGAGAGACAGAGACTTGCAGGGTGGGAACTGACACAAAAACAGCTTTACTGAAACAATAATAATAAAAGGAAAATAACAATATTAATAAGAAAATAGTAAAAATATATACAAGTACACAAAACCAACTTCAACTCCTTGGTGACTGTTTGTCACTGCTGATGCTGCAGGGCAGGCACAGGGAAGGTCCCAGACTGGATTAAGTGGAGTCAGGAACTGGATCCAGGAACAGATGGATGGGTACAGGGACAGAACATTAGTCACTTCAAAGAAGGGAAGATTATGACCCTTGTGATCTCTAAGCTTTATCCTGAGCATAATGTGCATGGCCTGGAATGCCTTATTGGCCAGGATGGTCACATCTCCTATCAGCACCTACCAGCAAGCAGACCTCACTTCACCAGCAGCTTGGGAGTAGCCTTAATTTCATAGAATCATAGAATAGTTTGGGTCAGAAGGGACCTTAAAGATCATCCAGTTGCAACCTCCCTGTGATGGGAGGGACACCTCCCACTAGATCAGGTGTGGGCACTGGCCTCCTTTCCCACCAGTGGCCTCTTGCCCTGGAGGTAACTGTTAGGCTGAGAAGTCTAAGAAAAATGTTCTGCTGCAGCCCAAACCAGCACACAGACAAATTTCATTAAGTTCATTGAATTGTAATTAATATAACACTGACATTACTCAGACAAGCAATAAATTTATTGCTTAGCTTCACCTGGGGCTAAGAAAACAATGCTTTTCTTTTTTATTTTAATGCTAACATTACGAATAGTGGTCTTAACTGAGAAATACATTGTTACTTGAGCAGCTGGCTTTAAATCTTATTGTAAGGTAGATATTGTGGAAATGTTTTTTGTCATAGTGGGCTAAATAAGATACTTCTTAAAAAATTCTTAAAACTTCTGCCTTTATTAAATTGATTGGAAAAATGATACAGCTAACAGCGGAGAGTTCAGATAATTTAAGTAGTGTAATGTGCTTTTTTGTATTTTTCATGATCACATTGCTACTATTTTCTGACAGGGTAAGCCCCAAACTATGATCCTGTGAAACTTGGCTTCAAGTTCAAACTGAAAGCACAACTGAATAGCCTCAACACAGGTCACCTTCCTGTTCTTGGCCAGAGCCAAATTAAACCAATCATTCTAGCAGTTACAGTGTTCTCTATAAGTATGATTTATTAAAAAAAAAATAAAATCTTTAATTCCTTAAGTGAATGCAAACAAGCCTACATACATTTTTCCTTCTTATTTCCTGCTGTCTTATTGAAAGTTTGCACAAATGAAGGAGGTTTAAACAAAGTTTACATGACAAATTTCACCACACATGTCGAATACACGCGACTGGATCACAGGATTTTCTGATTTATTTTTGTTTTAATCTTCCTTTCTTCTGGAGAAATTCTGTGGTCCTTTAGCTGGTGTTACTTAAAGAGTCCTTTTTATTATTTCATATCTGAAGTTACAAAGTGAGCTAACGTGATTAAGCATTTGTTCATATTGTATTTCTATCTCTGTTTAAATTAAAATCTTGTTTCTGCTGAGGATATCCTATTTTCCCCTCTGCTTGCTACAATTTAAAATCCATATTCCACTTACATTCTCAGTTTTTTACCTAAAATTGCTCTTCCTGCTAATATTCTTGGCTTAGGTCCTCACTTGTTGAAAACCCTATGGAAGTCTAACACAACTGACTTTTCTAACAGCCTTGAACAAGTCTGAATAGAGATTAAAAAAAAATGCACTATTCATTTGGCAATATTTGTAATCATTCGAAGGTTTTTCATGTGTTGAACACGTTGATCCACCACCTAAAAATTGCCAGAGATTACTATTTATTGAGATAAGGAGCTACGGTCTTTGAAACAAGAATAAAAATACAGCAAAGGATTTTGTCTTTGTAGCAATGTTTCTGTGACAAATTTCTTCCACAGTCATAAAGTAGTGCAGTAATGGACAAGTGCAAAGAAGCCTTTCCAATTTCTTTCTGCATTATATATGTCTTCAGTGTCATTAGTTCTTCACTTACATGAGTATTAAAATTTAAAACAAAAGACTTCCTCCTTGTTTTAACCTTGAAGTTATACATTAGCATAGTGCTGATGGGTAAGGCTTCAAGAAACCAGTTGAGATGAATTTTCGGGTTAAATGTGTATGAGACAACTGCTAAGGAAAAGGTGTTCTGATACTATTATATCCTTGACTTATTCTGTGAACTGAGGAATACTTACTCAAAGTATAGGTCAACACAAAGAAAACAGAAGCGTATCAGAATAACAGCTCCCTCCTGTCACAGTGTACGCTGAGATGAAGCAAAGATCTTTTGACATCCAAATTACTTCAAGTTTCTCCTTACTTCTAGGCCTAGAAAATAAGAATAGAATCTACACTGAAAAAACTGAGGATAAACAATCTGAAGTCAAGCTTAGTAAACAATGGTACTTTTTAGCTTTCTCTTTTTAAATAGGAACTTTATAACTGCAAAGATACAATAAGAGGTTTCAAATTTTCAGATACAAGTACTTGACATATTAATTAGTGTAGTAAGCAATTCATTTCAAAGTAGCTACAAAATCAACTTGGTAAGAAAGGTATAATGGAAAGGCTACTACTTTCGGCTGTTTTCTAGCAGAGGAACACATAGCCCGTGTTTGCCTTACAAAACCCTAACATTATGCAAATCAACTATGTTAATCCTAATTTCCTTGCAGTCTTCTCACTCTTAAGGGGTTTTGTGTCTTAAGGTATTTCTGTTGTATATATATAGAAACCTATTTAAACTCTGAACACAGATAAGACAGTTCTTCACAAGCAAAAGTGTGTCAAGGTGTCTATTTGGCTAATAGCAGCTGTTCTGTAAGACAGCTGAATTCTATGGAGTTACACCTTCTCTTTTCACACACCTTCGTGCAAAAGCCTGCTGTTAAATCATAGCCCCACACAAATGCTTCCTTTGCCATTGATTTGTAAATACTGCTCATCTGTCAGATTAAAAACTTACTGGAAAGACAAAGAAAACACTTTAGTATACAGAAGGGTGTGTTTTTTAAAAGGGCTTCTGTTGTGAATTTTGTAAAGCTTACTCTAACAAACCAGGTATTTGCTTTTGACCATCAATGATAGCAATGACAACCCACCAAACAAGTGTTAACATTCAAGACAATGGAGTTATGATCACTTTTACTATTATAATTTCAGTGGATTCAAAGGTTAAAGATCCATCTCCACTCTCATTACTACTCTACAGTTAAATCTGAAATGTAAAAAGGAAATTTTGGGGTTTCCTTTTGTTTAAAAAGTTAAAACAAATATTTCAAACATTTACGACATTTCCTCTTCTTTGTCCTTCTCTCTTTCTCCCCACTTTACCTCAGTGTGAGCTGAGATTGATGTCCACTTTGTGGATTCCAACAACTGGAACATTAATAACAGGAGAGAAAACAACAATCCTGTTTACATCCCTGTTTTATTTCTTCCCAGCTATTAAGGAGAACTCCCACTTAAGAGCTTATGAAAAGAAGAGATGACCTATCCTCTGCTCCCTCAGGATCCGTTTCAATTATTTTAGTGAAGACTTTCAGGGTGCCATTGGCACTAAAACAAGAAACTGCTTAGTTATCCTTTTGAGAACTCATGCCAAACACTTTTCTCTTCCCAAAGGAACTAGAAAGCCCAAGGATATATTTAGAAATGCTTGACTTAGCTTTACTTATTAAATATTTATTTTGATAGAGATCACAATAATTTAAATTTGATTCCAGTCACAAGTCTTAAACTTAGATACCACTTGGCTTTGGCTTGTTAGGTTTTATTTTAAGGTAGTAAGGAAAGCAGCTTTCTGTCAACAGTATTATTCTACTCTTCATGAAAAAATCTGTGAACACAATATGCACGCGCGCTAGACACAGCAAGAGAAAGATCACCTTCACATTTTGAGAATAGAAAACAAGTACAACTTTTGGTACAACTTCAACAGAAATGGTTACTCTTCTGAACAGTAATGTGAGTGCTGCACAATGAATGGAAAAGTGAGAATTTACCAGATCTCTCATGTTAAGAGTATTGGTATTAATGGGGTATTATTGCACCATTATCTCTGGAGCTGATTTATAGAGAGAACCACCTTCCTTTTTGTCTTCCCATGAGTTATATAAGAAAAGTTTACCTGCTAGCTTATTCAAAATGAACTAAAAATAATGACTAACATTTGGACACCGAGCTGGAATAATTTAGAGATAATTGAAAAATATTATTGAGGAATATAAGCTGCGACAAAAAGGAATATTACTCTCTTATTATGGACTACCTCATTTCAGTATCCACTGGATATTGCATATATTAATCTAGTTATAAGAATACTAGTCTAGTTGTTCCACAGTTTAAAATTGTCAACAAAAAGAAACCAAAAAAGCAGCAGCTGAGCACAATAGAAACATTACTATGGTTGCCTATATTTCTATCTCGGCATACGCAAAACATGCTACTATTGGCATCATACAAAAAAAATCAAATAGTTTTTATTTGTTTCACAAATGTCCCTTACAAGTCCATCTAAACAGCTTCTTTGCCAAGAGCACAGAGAGGACCACAACAATCTACAGCTAAAGCCTAAGTCAGAGAGGACTACAACTACAGCGACACTTTTTATTCCTACCAATGACTGGCTGCACTGCATTTTGTGAATAAATATAGTGAGATGTGTGAAATAAGGCTACAAATTATTGTGAGCACGCATAGAATAATGAGTGATGGAAACATGACAGTATGAAGAAGCAAAGAGCAACAGAGCATCTAAACCAAAAAATTGTCACTGGGTTAATTCTTTACATATGGGCTGTGCTTTACTGAGGAAAGGAGAAGGAGGACTGGAACATCAGATAACAGTGTAACAGAGATGTATTCAAGTATATTCATATTTGTAGAGCATGTGTGTGGATTAAAATCCTCTCAAACTTTCATCTTTACTTAATGCAATGTAGTCAGAAAATCTGCAGAAAGCTGGCAGAAATGAAAATCTTGACCTCATTTAGAAAGCTTGAATTTGTTGATCTTGCAAGTGAACCTTGGAGGAAACAGTGTAAAAGTAGTGTTACAAGCTGAATTACAAGTAGAAAATCCTTCTATGGAGGGGTAAAATAAAGAATATAATGGAAGATTGACATTCCAAATATCTCCAAAGCAGATAAATGAAATAGTTCTGACAATCCTGAAAAAAAAATGGGGAAAAGATCAGGGATGCCTCAAGCCGTCAAAACAACATGAATACACAGTTTTTCAGGGTCATACAGAAGAGAAAAAGCAGCTCTGAATAAAGTTCATCAGAAGATTTTAAAAGGTGAACAATGACAGTAAAACTATGACAAACCACAAATAAGCCTTAATAGTTCATCAGCCTGAATCAACTCATGCACTGAAAAATAAAATCAGTACTTAGTTCATTTTCAGTACCTGTTGCTTTTTATAACCTACAACCTAGTGGAAATAAAGGTGATATTTCTGGAGGGCATGTGAAAACAATCTTATTTTCATAGTCTTAAAACTACCCAGTAAAATGAAACTAATTAGATCTAATGGCATGTACCATGTTGAGCTCAACATAAATCAGGAGGTTTGCCATAAACTGAGTTGTGTATCTGCTGAGAGACAGAGGGATCGAACAACGCTTATCATTCTCTAAATGTTAAGATCAGTTCTGAAAACGAAGCCCAGTGAGGCACTGTCATTTCTCACTTAGAGCCATAGGAAAATTAATGTTGGAAGAAAGCTTTAGAAATCATTCAGTCCAATCTCCCACTAAAACAAGATTGTCTTGGCCAGGGCTTTGTCCAGACAAGTTCTTAAAACCTCCACACAGGAGATCACACAAGCTCTCTCTGCCCAGTTCCAGGGCTAAGCAGCTGTCATGGTGACAAGGATTTTTTTCTCTGTTCAACTGGAATATCCTTTGCTGAAACTTTAAATGACTGCCAACCTTGATTTCTCTGTGCTCTGCTAAGTCTGGCGCTGTCCTCCCTGCAGCCTGCCCAGTCAGATAGCAAAAGCTTCTAAAGCCCTTATTAGCCTCCTAGTCTCCACACGTAAATAACATAGGATCATTAAGGTCGGAAAAGACTATGAAGTCCAACTATACATAACACCTATTAGCCTCTTCTCAAACACCTGCTCATTGTGTCTTCTCTTCATCCTACGCATCCCTCACTCATCTCCTCACAACATCACCATGTGCCAGCCCCTCACCCTTCTCAGTGCCTTTTCAACTTCTGTTTGATTCCAAAGGAAGAGAAGATACAACTTTTCCTTTCAGGGTTTTTGTTTAGTCCCCTGCATAACAACATGGTTTGGTGCACGCGTTGGTTTTATTTGTGTGTACTTCAATCCCTTTCTGCCAATTCCTATTCATAAGAACTGTGATTCTTATAAATTCCTGTTCAGAGTCTGACCTTCTGTGGCCAAACATATATTTAGGTAGTCAAGACTTCATTTCTATTTGGAGAGAATTATAAGATATAAACTAATACTGAAATGTAGGAGAAGTTGTTGCTGTCTATAAATCCCTATTTATGTATTTTGCCAAATAATTGCTATTAGTAATAAAATTCAGTTGAGCTGGTTATAATGAGGCTACTCTGCTTTGTTTGGCACTTAATGCAATTAACATGGATGTTAATTGCAGAGCTTACCATGAACTCTACATTTACTGATTACCCAAAACCTAAGCACCTCCTTTGCTCAAGCATTATTAGGTTACACAGTATAACAGAATCATAGAATCATAGAATAACGAGGTTTAAAACGACCTCTTGGATCATCAAGTCCAACCATTCCTATCTGCCCCTAAACCATGTTCCTGAGCACCTGGTCTTCCCGTCTTTTAAACCCCTCCAGGGAAGGTGACTCAACCACCTCCCTGGGCAGCCTCTGCCAGTGCCCAGTGACCCTTTCAGTGAAATATTTCTTTCTGATATCTAGTCTGAACCTCCCCTGGTGCAGCTCGAGGCCATTCCTTCTTATCCTGTCACTTGGGAAAAGAGGCCAGCACCCTTCTCTCTACAACCTCCTCTTCTCCAGGCTAAACACCCCCAGCTCTCTCAGCTGTTCCTCATCAGGCCTGTTCTCCAGCCCCTTCACCAGCTTTGTTGCTCTTCTCTGGACTCGCTCCAGAACCTCAACATCCTTCTTGTGGTGAGGGGCCCAGAACTGAACACAGGATTCTAGGTGCAGATGAAAAAATAAAAGCAAAACAGACTTTGGGTAGCCCACAGACTGTCTCTCAGTGAAGCTAGTTCCTAGAACAGTTTCTCCTTGTGGAAGTATAGAACAATTTCAGAATGCAACCAAAGTGTAGTTGATTCTCCCATGTTGGAAGTCTTAATCTCAGTTCCTTGCCTAGGGACAGCGCATTAAGAAGTTACTTTCATTTTGCACCTCCAGGAACTACAACAGCAATGATGAACGCATGGAGGCCAGAGGTCCCCGTGGATAACTGTCTAAACCTGAAGGCTATTGCTTCCTGCCATCATGCAAAGATTATGTGTATGATCTATGGCAGATGAGACACATGCAAAACAATTCATGTGTATGACTGCTTAAACAAACTTGAATCTATAGTCCCCATTAATAGTGACAGCCACCACATGGAGGTGCCTCAGGCATTCTCTACAAAGGTCACTCATAAAGCACATTCCAATTCATCGGTTTTTACTTTTGCCATTGCCTTCTAGCACAAATCCAATTACTTGTGTTCTGTATGTCAGCATCTTCATCAGCAACACACAGCAGAAAGCAAAACATAGTTAGGTGACACTTTCTTAGCTGTAGGCAGATTTGATTAATGAGGTAGGGCTGAAATTAACTTTTTCCTTCATGTCAAGATTTCCCAAGTAGTGCAAAATTCCCTTTCTAATGCTGTTCATTAACATTTTAACCACCACCAAGCATGCTGAACGCTAACACACTTCTTGGGCTGCACTGGTCATCCATCCATGTCTTATTATCCCTGTAAATATAATGAGATATGATTTGATATTAACAGCCACAGATTTATCTATTTAGATTGGAAATGCATGACTCGCTACAGTACCAGCTAGCTGGAAACATGCCCATTGACTTCAATAATGTAGCACTGATGTAAATAAGAGGAACATGGATATTTTAAAGATAACTTCATAACCTGAAAACATGACATTTGAATACACTTAGCGTTCTGATTAATACTGAAAACATCGCTTCCTCCTAGCAATGTTCCTCACTCATACAGCCATAAAGAATTAATCCACCTATCAATATAAATAAGTGGTTAAAAAAAAAATTCCACTTAAAATTAAAAGGCAAGGAAATTATTACCAAACACAGTTAAGTTACTGTCAATGTTTAAGATTTCTAAGGCAAAGAAGTGGCATCCTGTGGTTTCCCTGCTCCATGTAGAATCCTGCCTAAGTCGCCTCAGATGTTCAGAATCATAGAGCAGCCCCAGTGATTGTTTTTGCTTTTTAAAAGGAAATATTCATCGTATAGTTACACATATATGTAAAACTCAAACCTTAGGAAAAACCTGGCTGGTGAAACAAGCCAAGTGGTACCAATGAGTATAGCTCCACTGGAACCCACCATGGAGTCCCAGTTCACTAAACCTGAAGAGTCTTGGTGGCTCTTTCTACGCACAGGCAGACTACTAAACTACGTAGTCAACACACAGGAAGAAGTTATATTACAAGTTAGCCAACAAAACGTAGTATTAAAAAGATTAAAAGGTTAATTGCTTGTCCACAAAGGCAGAAAATAAAAACCTACTGAGGAGGAGGCAGGAAAGAAAAATTACACTGTTCCTACCAGCTATAATGCATTTTTAGTGCCTAATCCTATACCCACAAGTGCAGCGCTGTTTTGCATTATTTTCTTCATTTCTTTGGGTTGCTCGTTTGCATAAAATTATGTACAATTAGAACTGTGAATGCCAAATCCCACAGCATGCAGCAATATAATGAAATATTTTTTCCCCCTAAACTGGGTCTGAAGGCCAGGTTGGATGAGTCTTTAAGCAACCTGGCCTGGTGGAAGATGTCTGTCCCCATGGCAGGAGAGTTGGTACTGGATGATCTATTAGGTCCGTTCCAACTCAAACTCTTCCATGATTCTATGAAACACTAGTTGTCTTCCCTATTTTCAAACAGTTCAAAGAAAGCAAATGTATCTTGGTTCATCCTCTTTCTTCTATATTTTGAATTTTCCTCCTGATTTGACCTTCAAGAACCAGGTATATTCAATTAATATACTTGCATCTTGTTCCCGTTTTTCTGTCAAAGGTATGAACTTTCAATTTCAAACAATACTCACAGTCAACAAAGAGCTTATATTGTCAACACTACCCAAGACAAGACAGACTAAAAACCACAAATCTGTTAACACATTCGTAATTACTCCCAAAGTAACATTAGTTTAAAACTTTGTAAACCAGAGTGCTATTATTCCTGAAGGGCAGTGTTACCAAATTATTTTTCCCAAACAACATTAGGGGTTGCATACTTAAATATATATGCATTCTTAAGCAAGAAGTGGTTTGAGATTAAAAGGTCAAAACATTCAGGAGAAAAATTAGATGTAGTTACTTGCTGAGATGGTACCACTTCAGATTTTTGTGCTATCATACCTCTAAACTCAAGGTCATATCATCCTTGTCCACAGCATGGATAGATCATGATTATTGCACTATTCATTAATTATATATTATCACTTTCCCTTGGATAAATTACAAGTAAAAATTGTCTGTAAGTGAGCAGATGGACAGTAATGTTTCAAAATGGAAGTGACGCAGGTTATAGAGTATGGGATCACCACAAGAATATACAGCTGCTGATATTCAGGTATCTAGGGTGGGACTTTGGAAAGTCCTTTTTAATTTCAACAGTAACAGAAACAAGAAGATGGTTAAGTTGGCATAAGCAGTACATTAAAATCTTCTGAATTTTTAATTGTTATGGAACTTAGGGAAACTACAAGAAACTCCATAATTTTCTTCTACCTGGAGGTTCTTATTTCATGTACGTGTATTTCCAATATATCATCAGGAAAGGAAGAAAAAAATTCCCAAAATTCAAGTAAATATTTCTGATGGTTATTCTGACATACAACCTTATCATCACGGATTTTTGAGCTATATGGGAAAGTGAATTTGAAAACCTAGTGCAGGAATAATATTTTATTCCTTAAGGTAATAAGTTGCACTTCTTCATCTAATTATTTAAATAACTTCTTACAAAACCTCCTCCAATGTACTCAGAGTTATTTTTAAAAGCTTAATATCAACTTATGTTACAGTTTGCATTAACATAGCCAACAAATAATGTATTTTCCCTTGGAAAATGTTATTACAATAAGTGTGCTTTATCAATAATGTACCACAAGAACACCACTGTGTCTTGACTGAAGTTCTAAAACTCATTTATTATTGACCAGATCTGGGAGAAAAAAAAGAAATATTTCATTTGAAGCTGCATATGGCTACATTTAAAATAAAGTTTAGATCTCTACATATTCAATGAAATTCTTCATAGTCATGCATTGTCTTACAAGAAGAACAGGTCAGAATTCTTGACTTTATAAACTGAATGCCTCAAAAAGCAGGGTGCATATATCAAGCACAAGAATAACCTGAATAGCCTCTTATTTTTGTACTGCTATCAACATCCTATAATTATAAAATGATAAATTAGACATAATAGATTTCTTATTTAATTTTATTTTCTTTCTAATGATAAAAAGTGTGAAAATTCATTTTTTACTGTAAAAATTTTTTACTGTAAAACAAAAAACACAAAATACCAGTTGGTTTTGCAAGTACACTGCCTTGTTTAGCTGTGGATTTTTGCAGATTTTAACTCTTTCCATTCTTCAGAACGTTATTCGTCTGTCGGGAAGCACATGGATGTTGCATTTGAGTCAATTATTCATGGCATCCCAAGTCTGACCTATCATTGTTCTCACTAGAACAGATCTTATCAGTGTGCTTGGGGATATTTTCTTTCAGTATTCTGAAGTTATTTAACTCAAGGTTAAATTATAAAGTCAATGGGCTGCCAGTTAGAAGCCCATCCCGTGCTATTTTGTGGTTTTTAGTGCTTTGTATAGTTTTACTGTTTTCAGAAAACAGCTACATCTCTTTTGCTGCTGACACTCAATAAACATCACCTCTAGCCAAAACATTTTTTTTTCTAACTTCTCTTTTACAAAACACAAAAAGGGTTTCCATTCAGATACTACAAAAGCAGAACTAGCAAGGATTAGATTCTCTTCCACACAAAGCGCCTGCGCATGTCTTAGTGCTCTGAACAGACTACAGGTTTTACATCACTATCCGTGTATGTCAAACCTGTATCATTTATTTCATGGCACTGTTTGTAGCAAATGTATTGGGTCTGAGTATTTGAAGAGTCAACACATTGAATCAAGTGTATGTGGTATTTATTCTGGTATTATATCCCAGAGAAAATGGAAACAGGTGTGTCAAAGAAAAGTGCTGCATATTCCATATAAACTGGCACGGCGTAATTTGTTCTCTATGAACAGTCTGCAATACCAAGCAGCTAATATTTGACTTTAGAGGTGAAGATCAATGTTCATTATAGAACATATTCTGGAAGACACTTTAAACTTTACAGTTCCAGCTAAATTGTAATATCTCTCCTACTCAACGTTCCTCCTGAGAGGCATCTACATTTTGTTTATTATTACTTCATGAATACAAATATCAGAACTGGACCTAAGGATAAAGGAAATTCTGTTTATCCCAAGCTATAATGCAGTATTAGGACATCAGTGATTAATAACAATTAACTCACAAGCAATAGAAAGAACAACTAAAACATGCACAGAAAAGTTAAAATAAATCCTCATAAAAATTATTTCTTTTGCTGCTAACACCATTTTCTCAAAGTTCAGTAATTTTATGGTAAAAGAAACTGCTAGGTAATGTGTAATTATGTTTTGTGCATCTGTAACCGATACATAAAACTATGATCCTTTGTTATATTGCAACTTTAGGAGGTATATAATACAAATCACCAAAGCAATTGAAATTAAAAATGTATATGCAAGGCTTAGGTACTCAAAAGAGAGCCCTAACTAAAACAAATCATGGTGCTGAAAATTTAAAGAGTTGCAATTACAGTGCCTTTATGCTACTCAGATAAGCCCAGGTTGTGAAACAGAGCCACTGCAATCATTTTTAGGCAGGGCTCAAACACCTAAATGAGAGTTTTGAGGATATAAATTCATGAGCAGCCATTAGCTCTTCCATTATTTAATCCTATTATACATAGTGAAGTCCCATCATCAATTTTTCTACTACGTACTAATGTCTGTTATATCTGGAGATATCTGTTCACGTCAACTGTTCTTTAACTAGGCTCACGCTTTGCCCTCCCATTCAGCAGCCAGTGTCAACGCAACCACCACAGGCCCCTTCCCTGTTCCAAAATCCCTTTCCTCACTTCTGCTCTTCCAGTGCTCCTATTGCACCCAGAAGCCAGGGTAACTCTAGACTGGAGAAACAATATTATTCTGCTTTCTAAGAGATTTTAATCTTCACACAGGCAACTTTCACAGGCAGGTAAAATTGAAAAACTCAGTTCTATAAACTACCAAAACACTACACTGAGATTTAACTGATAAGATATATACATCTATGGCTCAGCCAGTCACCTAGATTGCTTTCAAGTCAGAAAAGAGAAATAGGTACCTTCTACAGCATGATTCATGTCCTCCTGAAGTGGGTATCTTTGGGCAAGACAAATCACACTCCCAAAGTTCGTACTTCTCAACTATAAAGGTAGCCTAAAGGACTAGTTCAAATCACATCTATTTCTCAAGTGACACCTACTTTATGGACATCTCCAGTTACAAGAGATGACTCCAGTTCCAAAAAATCAAAGTTCTCTTGTGATTCAGATCAGCAATTTTCACCTTTCAGAGAAATGAACTGAAGTGATAACAACGTGAAGACTGAAGTACTTCATAGCTGTACAAAGGAGCGGACCAGTAACTAGCATATGCCTTAATACTGTTTAGAAGTATAAATACATTACAGTATTTGAGCTCTTTTTTCTGCCATCATGATGCACTAATTAATACTGTAAATGTATATAATAACAAAAAAAAAATCAGAAAGAACATTTCTTTACTAGAGACAAATCAATACCAAACAGCATTCTCCAAACATTTATATGTGTTTCATAGAATCATAGAATAGTTTGGGTTGGAAGGGACCTTAAAGATCATCTAGTTCCAATCCCCCATGGGCAGGGACACCTCCCACTGGATCAGGCTGCCCAAGGCCCATTCAGCCTGGCCTTGAACCCCTCCAGGCGTGGGGCAGCCCCAGCATCCCTGGGCAACTTGGGCCAGCGCCTCAGGACTCTCATGGTGAAGAAATTCCTCCTTATGTCCAGCCTAAATCTGTCCCTCTCCAGTTTATTCTCATTGCTCCTCATCCTATCACCACAAGCCTTTGTGAACAGTCCCTCCCCAGCTTTCTTGTAGCCCCTTCATGTACTGGAAGGTCACTACACATCCACGTTTGAACATGGATGTTAGAACATCCAGGACCATAACGTTTCACCATAGATAGTTTCAATGCCTGCTTCTTTTTTGTGCACAGAACATGATCATAAACAGTCCAGGTACAGCAATTGTGAGAACCTTTTGTTAAGGAGTATTCTAGGCTGCTTAAATCTCCTATACCATCATTATTCTTTTGAAGCTGTACCCTAAGTGGCTCAATAAAGAACATGAATGAAGTTATCACAAAGGAAAGTTTTGCTTTTTATAGCATTGCCATCAAAATTTACTAGGATATAAAAAGTTCTAATTTGACAATAAGTTTTCTGCAGTTTTATGGTAGTTGATATATTATACAGATTACATTCATGAAGGAATCTGGAAACACAATAATTAACAAATTAAAGATCTTCTAAATGCCAAACCTATTTCATGGGTTGACCAAGAACATTAAAAAGTCATGAATGATGTAGGAGAACATATTTCCTAAGATTAAATTATTCCTGAAGGAAAGATTAAAGCAGTTTACAAGACAATAACTCGTATAAAAAGAAGTCATGGAAAAAAAATCCCACTAAAAAAGCCAACACAGTAACCAGGATAAAAATTAGAATGTGCTGTGACATAGCTAGAAAATAATTTCTGATATATTCCTCCTTTATCTGCAGATATGGAAATTGTATAATAACTGGCTGTACTAGGCCTGGAGTTTTTTTTTTAATGTAAGAAACAAGAAGTCAGTATTTTGTTCTGCACTGCCTCTACAAACCGTGTTTGTTAGAACTTTATGCCTGGGGGAGGTAGCAAAGGGAGAAAGAAAGGGAAAAAAACCCCCACAAAATAGAATCTGCCTTTTTCACAATTTGCCTTATAGCCACACAGAGACCTCCTGGAACAAACATCAAGTTCTCTGGCCAAATACAGCAGCAGCCTAATGCAACTACTTAGTTCCAAAATCATTGGCAACTAACTGGTCCATCCATTAAAGATGCAATAACTCATTCAGAATATACACAAAGCTTTCAATAAAAGAAAGAAACACAGATGCAGGTCTATATGAAGGACCAAAAACATCTCTTATTTGTTTTCTACACCGATCTCATTATTGTCTTCTTCCAGGTGTTCCTTTTGCTGATTTGACTTTAACAAATCGCTTCAGTCTGTTAGGAGATGCTCACACGAATAAAAATCACTGCTTTTACTCTAGCAGAATCTTATTTGAGCAATGACAAATATTTACTGATACAGAATTGTGCGCAGTACTTACAAGTGAACATTGATCTATTTCAAAGCTGATCTCAATTTTCTCTATTCTCGTTAGCTCAGAAACTAAGAAAGCCATATTGAAAAATAGACTGTTTTCTTCATCGGTCCCCTTGACCTTTCTTGAATAAACTGAACAGTAAATTAGGAGTCAGTAGCATTATGCATAATGACAGTCTTCAAAATAAAGAAGAAAGGAAGAATACAAGCAATCACATTTTAGCCCAGACTTACCAGGAGAAACCGGGAAGTGCTGCCCCTAGATTGTCTTCACTCAGTTGGGTCTGGGGGAGGTTTATAGCAATAACAGATTTTGCTACTTTCTATAAATTAACAGAATCACTGGAGGGTTGGGTTGGAATGGGAGGGGCCTTAAAGCTCATCCAGTTCCACAACCTGCCATGGGCAGGGATATCTCCCACTGGGTCAGGTTGGTAGAAGCCCCATCCAACCTGGCCTTGAACATCTCTGGGATGGGGCAGCCACAGCTTCCCTGGGTATTCTGAGCCAAGGCCTCCACATCCTCACAGTTTTTCCTAAAATCCCATCCCAATCTCCCCTCTTTCAGTTTAAAACCATGCCCCCTCTTCTATCTCTGCACTCCCTGATCAAGAGCTTTTGCCCAGCTTTCCTGGAGCCCCTTTCAGTACTGGAAGGTTGGTATAAGGTCTCTCTAGAGCCTTCTATTCTCCAAGCTGAACACCCCCAACTCTCCCAATCTGTCCTCTACGGGAGGTGCTCCAGCCGATTGCTTTATTAAATACTGTCTGATTACGTACCCTTGAACAGAAGAAGAACTGCATCTTCCTGTAGCTGGTACACAATGGTTACAAGTGAAACGACAGAGAGTGTGATTCACACATCTTTTCCTCATTTGCACAAGTGAATTTATCTTGCTCTGCATCCCCCTTATGTAGGATTCTAAAGACCCCTGGTAAATACTCTATGAATCTCTCTTCAACACAAGAAAACAAGCCCCCAGAGAGCACACTTGTGAAACAAGCATCTTTACAAACATCCTCATCACAGCCCTAGGTGAAATAGTGACTCCTAACCGCTTATCCTAAAGGAATCTCCTTTCCTCTTCTTAAATCACCATTTTAAGAACTCCTGTAAGTATGATTCTTTACCTGGGATTAAAAAAAGCTTCTATTTCCTCAAATAACAAGTACTAGAACTATGAAAACAGAGGGCTGTCTTTTTCTTTTCTCCTAAGGAATCTTACACATAAAGTATATTTTCACACCTTCCACCTACTTTGGAATGAACTTTTAAACAAGTTTTCCCTGTCTTCACTCCCCTGTAGTTTAAACCAACCAAATTAAAAGGTACAGGTAATTCTAAGACTCCTTTCCAGTCACTTAATATAAAAAGATAAAATCTGTGCAAGTTCAAGAGATGGTTCATGAAATAATCTCACACGCGTTGGAGGTGGGAAACTCATCATTCATTGGGAGAGAAAGGCAGACAGCTGGGCTGGGAACAACCACAGCCATCCAATTTCAGCCTATGTTGGCATCCAGCTTTAATCTACTTCTGCATGTTTTTCCAATATCTTAGATGAACACATCATGGCCATCAGCGAGATTGGAATGATTGCTTACCAATTCTTTCCCTTAAAAATAAAATGATAGTGTAGGGGGAACCACTAAGGCGGAATCTTTTGCATCTCTGTATTTCTGCTGCACCTTATAAATATTCCAGGTGCTAGCTATGTTAGAAAGCATTCATCTTTCAAAACTAAATTTACAGGCAGCTATCAGCTGCACAGTGGAGTTTTGTGCCCATTTGGAGAGGACTTTGCATCACATCTGACAATCTTTCTTGATCATAATACAGCAGTAGTAAGTGGTCTACATTCTTCTTGGCTCCAGAAAGTGCAGAAGATGAAATCCTGTTTAAATCCCGCAAAGGATGTAAGAGAAGAAGTGTTAATCTGCTTCTGCCTCTTTTGAAGAACTGGATTTATCTTTGAATTTTTTTTTTTTTTTTTTTTTTTTTACAGCTTCTGTGACAGGGAAACACTTTGTAATCCCAGCCAGAACTTTTCTCATTTGCGTCAATTCTCCTCTCTGAGGATGGTCAAAACTTTGTTCTTCTATCAATCAGTCTTTATCTCCTTTCTGCCACCTCTCCTGTCTACTGGTATAATATACACCAGAAACTGTTAACTTCAAATATACCAAAGAGAAGGAAAATCAGAAGCCATGGAGTTGATCTATGCTGAGGTCCATTTCTACACTATGACTTCCAAGCCCTGTAGACACTGTGCTATGAGAATTATGGTGTTATTTTTTTCTTCTCTCTGACTCGATGTTGTAGCCACGATCATTGCAATAGACAACAAAGCTGCAGAGAAAACAATGTAGATTAGCACTCCTAGTACTGGTGACAACTAAAAGAATAATTGTCTTAATCTACTCATTGTCAGAAATATACACGCTTCATAATTGCATACATATATTCTGAAAAGCATTTCTAATTCCCAAGACAAAACTTTTATTGTTCTTTACAAATTTGTTTCTTCGGCTGCTTCTGATGCATATGTGTATCTTCTGCTTCTGACTTTCTTCATCTTTAGCTCAAAGCTACAATTACTTGGATATATGCCTACAAATTATCCGAATTCAGAAACATCTTCTGAATCAACAAATGCTATAAACTAAGCGCATACTTAAGATCACAGTATTTTATGTGGAAAACAACCAACTGGTCCTAAAATCCTAAAGTGAGGTATTAGAAAGAGATCAGCATTAAAAAACAGATGGTGCAGTGCTGTACCCATACAAAAGGATAATTTAGACAGTGAAACCCATATTTTGGAGTAAGTAATTTTGGGTCTTTCACAGAAGATATAAGAAGGGATTTAAAACACAACACTAGCAGGTAAATCAGGTGTATTGAAGAGAAGGGAGCATCTGCCAAAGAGGAAAACAGAACTACTTGGTCTTGTTACCTTAGCGATTACAGTGTCTGCTTTGAAAAGGTGTTGTTTGTGAATTTTTTCCTCCAGTCCCTGAAGGTACACGTTGCCTTCAAAGAGGTAAAAAGTGCAAGTGTTCTATAGCTGTTATATATATATTGGGCAAATTTGTGTGAGGCGAGTTCAGTGTAAGCTGTGCATTGTGGCACTGGACTGCTTCAGGAAAAATAATAAGGATATGCAACAGGTTCAGCTATACGGGCACCAAGCCTTTCAGCCAAGAGAGGCAACAACAGGCATGCTAAACAAAGCGTGGATGTCTGAGGACCTCATAGGTTTAACCGTAGGAAACAAGATGAACTTCAACATTTACCAAGCTTCACAGAAAAGATGAATCCTCGCAAACATTTTACTACTGGAAAAAATCTAAAGGTATCCTAATTCAGACACTCTCCTCCGAAAGTTGTCACTGTGTTGTATATTTTGTATCATATAGCATTCAAAATTAAGGATGAGAAAGTTATTTTAAATAAATCAAAATGAGATCTCCCTTTTTGTTTATATTTCATTAACAGACTATTTTTGGTTCATAGTACATGGCATGCGTTTTCTTTATTCTCTCTGCAAATATTTGTCTTTAAGTGGAGTAGTTCATTCATTTTGATTATACTCAGATCTCCACTTATCACCACACCTATCTAATCTGATTAACATAAAGTGATAAATGTTATTGCCATTATATGAAATGAGTAAAAGCTCTAATAGTTAAGTACTCTTACTTGACAAAAAAGGATACTTAAGGAAAAAAAAAATCTCCATTCTTCTTCTTTTCTACCATAACCACTTTAAGAGTTCTCATTCAAATAATGAATGTACAAGACAGCAAAGGATAAATTAATAGTGTGATATTGCACTAGAATAGTCTTAAAATCAGTTATAAACAAGGTAGCACTCAAGGTATGTAAAAATTCTTTCAGAAAGAGAGTATGTATCTAGAGAAAAGAACTTCTCATTCGCATATTCATGGGGAATGCCCGTGTCAGGATAGGCAGCCACAACACATTCTGCAAGGCACTGGATAATGAAACACACTATCTCTCATTAATCAACAGCCTACATAAAAAAAACCCCAAACAAACAGCAAACCATTAAAATCCACCCCTTGAACTTCAGGACTTGAGAAGGGATTAGGAATCACAGCCTCACCATTAATTTGAAAAGGTATATATTTACCACAAGATAAAATTAGATGTTCTTCTACAAGACATTTGGTCACTTATTATTCACTAACCTGTATTTATCACAGCCACTGGATCTGTTGATGCTAGATTATTGAGATGCTGAATCTGAATATAACCATTGTTCTGAAAGCATTTATTTAAATCAAATTAAAGAGCTTTAGATGCCTCAAGAACTGTACTGTGCTCCGGTGACAAATCCTAACACTGACAAAGGCTCTGCCATGTGGAGAGAGGTGAGATTAAGATTTTTTTTATGCAGTGGATTTAATGAAGACATCTTTGATATACCATATCTACTCCAAGGTTAAAAGTGTTCTGAAACAGTCTTTCAAGGAACCCAGTAGCTGTTATGTTAAAAGGATTTACAGCTGTGGAACAACTACAGTCATTAATCAAAAGACCCAAACAACTTCCAATGTTTCAGAAATCTGAAAAATTCTGTAGTTTTAGGCTGCCTGGGATAGTAGGCTGTTTATGTGTATCAATAAAATTCCATCTGGTAACAATTCACATTAAGTTGGGGTTGGTTGACCTTGGCCAGCTGTCAAACACCCACCCAGGCACTCTCTCACTTATGGAGATGAGGGGCAAAAAACTTGAGAGTAACAATAAAAACATGGACATCATCTGTTGCCATCACAGAAAAAAACAGACAGGGAAAATTAATTTATTGCCAATTAAACTAGATTTGAGTCGTGAGAAACAAAGGCAAAACCTAAAATTCTTATGCTGCTCTTTTTCCCCAGACCCAAATTCACTCTTCACTCCCAACTCCTCTCCTTTGTTAAGACATAAACATAGTAAATTTAAGACCGTATGAATGGTTAAGTGTTTTACCTACTTTCAATAGCAATTATATAAAATAATGAGTTTAATGTATTTGATACTGAGAGAGCATGACAGACTAGATGACAATGACACCCTTAAAATGGAATGTGGATGATCATTCTATGCATTAAGCACATAGATCTATTTAAGTATGAGCACTTCATCCAGCTAAACAGTTATGTTCTTGATCCAGAGAATTCACAAGAATGTGAGCAACTTTAAGACATTACAACCCCAATTTAACGGAGCAGTTAAGCACAAAAAACAAACATTGTTTTCAATGGGCTGAAATGCATGCCTAAATGTTTCCTGGGTAGAAGCCTGATTGCTCATACCTGCTTGGCTGAATCAGGAATTTTAGACACAGCAGTTTGGACGCAGACTCCTCAAAATGATGAAACTTACTAAAAGGAAGTTTCATTGAAAAGAGACTTCCCATGTAAGATACATACTTAAAATAGAGTTTAAATTTAAGGTTGACAAATAGGGCCCACATCTTTGTAAATAAAGTATTTATCATGCGTGGTGAAAAAATAATGTGATGTGGAAGTCTGAAAAGCAAACTTGATTAAAGGATATCAGAGAATAAAAACAGATTTAAGGCCAGAGAGCCAGAATTCACAAAGAAACCTCTCAAAAAGCGATAGCAAGATCATTACTGAAGAGCAAAATATCAATTAAAATCACCCTAGAATTAGAACCATAGAATTATTTAGGTTGGAAAAAACCTTTAATATCCTCAAGTCCAACCCTTAAACCTTACACTGCCCAGTTCACCACTAAACCATGTACTTAAGCATCACGTCTACATCTCTTTTAAATACCTTCAGGGATGGTGACTCCACCACTTCCCTGGGGAGCCTGTTCCAGTACTTGACAGCCTTTTCAGTGAGGAATTTTTTTTCTAATATCTAAAACTCCCCTGGCAAAATTTTAGGCCATTTTCTGTCATCCCCTCACTTGTTACTTGGCTGAAGAGAATAACACCCACCTTGCTACAACCTCCACCCTGGGAGCTGCAGACCCTTCCCTGGCTCTGTTCCCCTTCTCTGGACACGTTGCAGCCCCTCGAGGTCCTTGTACTGATGATCCCAAAACTGAACACAGGATCTGAAGTGTGGCCTCACCAGCACCAAGTACAGGGGGATGATCACTTCCCTAGTCCTATTGGCCACATTATTTCTTGTATAAGAAATATGATATTAAAAATCCACAAATTTAATAGCATGGGGTATTAATATTTAAAAAAACCAACACAATATTTCTTATATAAGAAATATTGTGGGTTTTTTTTTTAAATATTAACACCCCATGCTATTAAATTTGTGGATTTTTAATATCATGTGTTCAAACTAAGTTCCATTTGTGGAGTTTTAAAAATGCTGGTGACCAGCCACACAGGGATTAGAGACCATAGAAGTTTCATAGAGAGGTAGTGGTGGACTCTTAAGTGTAAACTGATTGTTCCTGTAGTTCAGAGGATGTTGGAAGATGGCCTAATAGTAGTTACCTTTTTTTTTTTTCCTCTGACTTTCTGGAACAGTGAACTGGAATCCCTCAAAGTTGCCTGAGGCCGTTGGAATTTTGCAGCAGTGGAAATGAGCCTGTGTTTGTTTGATGGATGTTTCACAAAGACATTTATCCTCAACAATTACATAGCAAAACTTGTAACTGTGATGAAATTATCAAAGGTGTGGGAAGCTGGAAGTGAAGGATAGAAAGCTTTTACATCCTCTCTCCCATTACAATTATTCCTGTGACTGCAGTTAGATGGATTATGGACCAAACTGGTATCAGGTAAACAAAGCTGTGTACCTAAATACTAGTGCAACTCTGCTCTGGTTCAAGTAGCAAAGAAAATCCCACTCATCTACGTACATTGGAACCAGTCTGCTTGAGAACAATATACAAAGCAGATATATGTAGAAAATATTTCTGAATGTGATTTCAAACGACCACTAAAAATATGAATAAAAAATACCTGCATAACACTGAAAATTTTTACTATTGAATATGATAGAATGTTAAGTAGTGCTGTAAAACTGAATATTTGTTCTCTCTGTGAAAGAAATAAGTACTTAAGATTTCAAACTATACATATTTATCAAACATATCACTTTTATCTTAACAATGTGACATATTTATAACAATACAGATGAAACCAAATTTTGGAGTATTAACATAAGCTATATAAAATTAGTTAATTGGAATATATCATTACTGTATCCTTTCATATACCTCAGCTGATAGAGAGCCATAGATGACCAGTTTTTTACTGAAGTCCCCTTATGTTTGCTAAATGAAGGGCACAGAATTAAAAATACAGAATACACAATAACCAAAACCCAACAACAACCCATCTTAACTCTACAAAGCATATAATAAGACTTAAGATCCAGCATCATATGCCAGGCTCAAATTCTGTTATAAGCACATTTTAACTGACCCAGAACAAGAATCGGAATTCTGTTCTGCACAGCTGGTGCAATGTAATATTCTTTTACTGCCAAGAAATATGTGTGAACACAAAAAGAACTGGAAGACTTATTAATATTGTTCCTCTAACATTTAGACTTTTATGAGGACATCCAGAAATTTCAATAAAGTATAATAAAAAGTTTTATATTTGCAATATTACGGAATGGTAAACGTATAAGGCTAACCTTAAGCAAAAATGAAGGATGCAGATAATTTAACAGCTCAGACTTCTTACTGCTCTTACTTACAAGTATTTACTCCAGGTGAGGAAGCAGACTAATATTTTCTGAATCTGCTACAGTGAGTTTTTCTTTGGATTCTTTTTTTTCTAAATCCAAAGCTAACAAAATTCAAAACATATTCCCACTCCTTCCCCCTACAGAAAATACAGAAAGAGAACTAAGGGAAATGTAGGATTTAAGAGTAAGGTCTGAGTTTTCCTAGCCCCAATCTAGGAATGGAAAATTCAGTACAGCATTTACAGCATATTGTGCATTCTATTCAGGATGTGTTATGGCGCTTTGCAAGATTAAGTTGAAGTTCTAAAGAAGTCTAAATACAAGGGGATTAACTTCTAAATTAGAGAGGTTTGGCTAAATGTATTTAGCTTCTAACTCTTTTGAGTTTTGAAAGTTGTCTTAGCTTCCTTTCTCACAAACTGGGAATTTCCAAAAGATATTTTTTCAAATTTTGACTTTAGATTTACTATTTTGACTTTTCTTGTTAGAATGTGTGTCCAGAAAGATACAAAAACCTCTTGTGATTTGTTAAGTACCTGAGCTCTTTTTAAAATTGGTAGCACATCATAAAAATTCAGTCTGGGGCCAAACCTTACTTAATGAGCACAGTTAAATTAAGTATAGTATTGTCATGAGTTTAATTAATGGTTAATGAGATGTTTTTAAATTATGTACTGCAATGGCTACATTGATCATTCCCACTACTAATTATTGCCCTTCATTTGTGTTTAGCTTAAAAGTATTAAAGAATAAAATGCTGGAGAAAATCCTCTCTGAACTATATCTGAGAGACAACATAGGATTATAATAAAAAAACTATAACAAAACAGGCTGCTTTTGGATTAGTTTGCCACTTTAAACTAACAAAACTAAGAAATGAAAAAAAACCAAAACAAACTACCTCTAATTGTTAACGTAGGTAAACAACCACTGTAAATATAGATTGATAACCATTCCTATTTTCCCACTCTTCTCTGCTGAAGAAATTTATAAGTTTTACGTACACTATGTTTAAAGCAACTGATTTAGGAGTCCAGCTCCCAGTCTGGACCGATCCTGCTGTGTCACAAAATAAATGTGCGTACAATGTAAAAATGATACCTAAAATTCAGCTGATCTAAACACATCACACCCAGAAGCCAATTTCTCTCTGTGATGTCATAAGTAAATAAGCAAAAGGCTGCAAGGGAAAGCCCCATCTTCACATCTTTTTGTCTTTCAGTTCTTAGTCTCAGGTTTGGGAATGGCAGGTGGATCCCAGAGATCACTGATTTCAGCAGATTTGCACTTGGGCTCAAACACTTATGAATAGGAATCCAATTCCTCAGTCTTGCCCAAAGCTGCTCCTACTGCAAACATTTCACTTCATGATCCATTTCAGTGACTGAAAATGCAAAAAGAATAACTCGCGCATTTGTGTCGGTGAGCAGCATCTACAGTGAGCAACAAGAGTTCCTCCAGCATGTCAGCACACACCCCTCATTAAAGTCATCCTTTTGAAGATAAATTTGCAAAGTCTACATATAGGCTTGAACTGAGATTTTTATGCATGAAACCTCAAAGTGTATTTGCAAAATAAATAGCAATAATAAAAATATTTACATACAGCACTAGTTAATGATTTAAATAAGTAATGAGACTATAATAAACCTGTTAAATCTTTACAAGAGTTACTTAGCATCAGAGCACTAAATGTGTGTGTAGCTTTTTGTAAGAATGTATGGAATGCATAAAAATTTAGAAGACTGTCAGCTACTAGTTAGTTCACTACTGCTGTATATTATAAATTATGCCATACAAAAGAATATTTAAACTTGATTTTCCTCTAAGTTAACTGATGTTCCTTTCACTAGTCTTCTGGATAACACACCTGAGAAGTGTGCACGTATGCTGAAAGAAAGATGTTTTAAGCTAATCTTTCTCACATTGTGAAGGAGGTGAACAAATATTATTCTCACCTCTCTGTGAAACGTTTGTAGAGCATCACTGAAAATAATATAGAATAAAATGGGAATTTAGGCTAGGAAAAAAAAAAAAAGGGGGAAAGAAAAAAAAATAGCAATCCCTTATGCTGAACACAGCTACCTAGACATAGAGAAAGGTGCAGAATGCTGATGAAGTCATTGCATTTACCTCTCAGGAATAGTACTTTGTTCCATGATTATTTATGCCTCCAAAATCCCAGCTCATAAACTGGTATTTTACTAAAGGATGTATTAGTTAAGCACTAGATTTCAGTAGCTGCCACTAAACAATATTGACCCCACTGACCTCCTAATGAATGTCAATGGAAAAATTCCCAATGATTCCACTGAGAAATTCCTCAACACTATCCAAGCATAAAGGATGGCACATCTAAATAAAGAAGCTATTAACCTTGAGAGTGGCTAGGCATTTTCATCGTGCACTTAATATACAATGCAATCTTCATACATTTGCTCTAATATTGCCTGATAACCTTTTACATACACTTCTGCTACACTGATTTTGTAGGGGGTTTTTTATTTTCGTTTGGAGTGTCCAGTATAGTAAAAAACTCATGTATCTGTTATTACTCCCACTAATTGGCCTGTGACTCTAGGGGGACTGAGGATGAAAGGAAGGAAAAAAATTAAGAACATGAGTTTGTGGTACAGGGCGCGTAGCTCCAGATCTTGCAAGACTGAGATTGTAAAAGTTACTGGTTTTCTATTATATCTCTAGCATGTTATTCTCATAACAACATGGGTCAAGATTTAACCTCATCAAGCACATTCTTTCTTAACAAGTTTGAGTCTATGATGATGCAATATTATACTTAATTTAACTGTGCATAATGCCTTTGAACAGGCCATGGAAACAGAATAATCATAAATAAGGTGATGTTATATACAGCATTTAGAGAGACCCAGTAATCATTCCATTTTTTTTCTCCTCCTCCCCTGCCCTTGCCCCCAGCAGTCTCTGTCATCCATCTCAATGAGTTGCAAAGGTCCAATGGAAAATATTAGTTAACATCTATTCCTTTGAGGATTATTTTCTAGTGGCTGATGGCAAAGAAGCTTTATGTTTACTGTTCCACATTTTCAGACATCAGCTTATGTTTTGGGACCTAAGAAGTGATGGATGTAGCTATTTAGCCTGATAACATAGGCTCACTAAGCAGACAAAATCCATGAACAATTTAATAGGCTAAATTCTATTTAGACTGCTGTCTGGTTAAATAACTGTTGTACTCAGCTATTTTAATAAATATAATTACATACTAAGAATGTATACTAAGCAAAATAAGAACAAATAGCATTGAAACAAATAGCTTTTTCTTTGTCTTTCTGATTTTCATTAGTGAATAAGGAGAAGAAGGAAATTATCATATACAAGATAAAAGTAATTTCATTATCCTAGAAAGAGACAGTAATGCGAACACCGTTAATAACAGGTGAAACCTGATGATAGGTGTAGTATGTAAAGTGTCATGAAAATTAAACTTTTCCAGTCGAACAAGGTAATATTTAAAGTCCTTAAAACTGGTGACCATGAAGTGGAAAGTCACCACATTTAAGACAATGTAAGGCCTCTCTGCTATGACTTAGGAATTAACGATTGGAAATAAACAACCTAAGAACCAGCAGCTGATCAAGCTGTTTTCAGCAGATTCTGAATTGCTTTCATTCTTTTCTTCAATCAATTCTCAGTCTGGTTTGATCACCCTCAGTGATACTCTCTTCTGTCACTTGTGGGAGTAATTTCATTTAATTCCTGTCTTTGTGTTATTGTTTGGAAACAGAGAAAAATGATTCATACCAAAATATTTGGATAGTCTAGAATTTCAAAACAGAGATGCTGCTTATAAGTTTCTTTGATCTTGGTGAAATTCGTTTGACATGAATGAATGATGTAAGATTTACTGTTATAAATACATTTCACCCTGGATAGAAGCAGAACTACAATATGACTTTCAAGTGCACTGAGCTGCTTGGATTTATTTGTAGGTATGTAGAGAGATATATTGAATACGGGACATAATTTTATCGTTCTCATCCCATTACTGTTGCTGAAAATGCACATAAACATAATTATAATACATTAGTCATAGTTATATCACTCTTCTGAGGATTTTGTGAATTCTGGACAAAACAATAGCTATCACATGCTACGATCATGAATGCTTTTGGATGAACCACTGCTTACAGTATTGATCTCATCTCAGTTATTTACAGCCTCTCTTTTCTTAATTACTTCTTCCTTCTTCTTTGCATTACAAACCCCCGGCCCCCTAACTTCAACAGTTCAATTTCATTCCATCCTGCATTCCTTCCCACCAGAATCCCTCTGAAGTTTCATATGATTTAAGAAACAACTTCTTTTTTTTTTCTTTATGTACCATTATCAATTTTGCTTTCTCCTTATTAGAAATGTTTGTAGTTATGGATGCAAGTTAAAATGACTGACAATCTTTGTTTGGAGTAGGGTCATTGAGTCTAGTGGCTGCAGGCTGTAGGTGGGCAGCTAGAAATTATTTCTTGGCACGCACTGTGAGAGAGTCTATCACAAACTGGAATAGTAATAACCTTTTTTCCACCCAAATGGGCTCATTAACTTCCCTTCCATCCACCAGTTTTAGGATAATGATTCATGTATCAGTCAGAGTGTGCACTGTGGTGGATTCTGGTCATCTTTTGTAGGAGTTTTTCATCTACAGCCAATGCCCTCTATAACCAAAAAGATGAGGGTAACTGGTGATGTCTCAGACCCACGCTTACTACACTTAATGCAATATCTGACAGACAAGCAAATCAGTTTTTCATTTCACCCAGCATAATGATAAGATGTCATCAATAACTAAATGTAGTATTTTATCAGCTTTTATTATCTAGTGACAGTACATTGATTTTGAACTTCAGGGTATCGAGGCTTAAAAGACAATAAAGCTTAACGCTTTCACAGGTTTGTGAGTGGGCTGATTGGCGATCTCAGGGCAATAGCAAAGACTGAGCAAGGGCAAAGCGTTTCTCCAGAAAACTGCATGGTTTAAGAATACGCTCGTCAGATTATGAACACCATTAACTGGAACAGGGAAGGATTTATGACCAGAGTTCAAAGGAAGTAGAAAGACCTCTGACCTGAACAACATTTCCTAGTATTGGCAAGGTATTAATGCCGTATTATTTAGTGATTATTACTGTTGAATATTAATACAATCTGTTATAAGCCACAAGGGTTTCCAATAAAACTGCAGTCTCTCTCTTTCCTCCCCCTAACCAGAGTCAATGGCATTATTCAAGAAATGGCACTTTGGCAAATAATACAATTGCATTCAATTATAAACCAGAGAAACAGTCTCACTTTCTTTGATATGAATAGCAAACTAATTAGCTGCTGTAGCAGGATTTTGTGTGTTTCTTTCCTGTTTAATAAGAAGCTGACACAGCGGTCATTAGCATCTTAGGATGTACTCAGATCAATAGGCAAAGCATACAAAAATTAACATAATAATTATGTTAGAAAAAAAAGTATACAAAATATTTAGATGAATTTAACTCATTACATAATTTCATCTTTACACTAACACACTAACATAGACAGTTGCTGTATTTTCCATTGTGTACTGCACAAATAAATTAACTGTATCTTGGATACCTGATATTTGTCCTCACATAGTCTTACATTAAGAACAGAACTGTGGCTGTGATGATCAACTCTAGGAATAAACCAGTTCTCAAAAGGAGAACTCACTTATGATACACAATATCTATATGCATATATAAACACACACACACAAAGTGCTAGACTAACAAAAGAAAAGAGTTCATCTGCTCTTCTGAGGATAGACACATAGAATCTGCATTGTGCCCTTACAGTTCTTACATAGTTAATTTGGTTTAAATCTAAAGGAACATTAGCTCATTCCAATCTGTTCATTTATGTATTTTTTAAGCATCTTACTTTGTTCCAAAAATAAGTAAAATCCCATGAAAGTGAGGTTTTCCTAGGTGAAATCATAAAGTTTAAGGTCTAGCCACAGCTTTGTACCTACACAGAACTCTCTTTTCTGCCATTATAGCACAGTGAGGGAAAAAAAATGTGTACATACTCACTGTCAATTCAATGTGGGGATCCTACTGGAAATATAACGTTGTTTTGTTGCTTCGTTTGTGGTTTTTGGAATAAGAAGGACTGGGCAGGTGATTGTACTTGTGAAAAGTCATGAATGTCTGTCTGTGCAGCAGCTGTGTCTAAGGATGTTATTGGAGAGCTTTTGTGGGGTATTTAATTCCATCCTGCACCAAGAACAGCCTTCACAATAGGCGTTCCTGTTCTCCCTACATATGACAAGAACATGCACTAATTTTTAAAATGAAAGTCAGAACCCTTACATTCTGCTGGAGAATTATTAACTGACACATACTTACAGAACATTGTCCCCAACCTCTGACTCATTTAACTTCAGCCTCTTGCATCCCAGAAGTGTTGAGAGAAGGATGAGAGATCACAACAAGAAGTGGTGCTCGGAAGAAAACATGCAGTTACAGGTATGACCAGTGGAATTATTTTCCCTTTCTTAAACTTCACATACTGGCTGCACTTAATTAATAATCTGATCTGTTTCATCTTTTAGTGAAAACTTGTGACAAGACCCCAAATTGGCTAGGGTTCAGTAGGGAAGCTACCAATTGGCAAGTACACTAAATAAGCCTCAATTTCCTGAGTCTTCAACTTAAGAAATAAACCCTTCAGCTTTTTATCATAATAAAACCCTGAGACCAAACAGAGATGCCAAAAGGAATAACAGGGTTTCACAAACCTACCTCCCTTATCAATTACAAGCCTGCGTGCCTTCCTTCCAGGACTCATTTTGCTCCCCTCAAAGATTAAGGACAAAAGCAAACTCTGCGCATTCTTCTCTGGTCCCCAGAAAAGTCTTTTCACCTCCTCTGTAGCTCCCTCTTTTCTCATGGCAGTGTCCCAGCTCCATAGTATCGGTATGGCCTTTGTTACAGCAAACGTGCTCAAGAGCTTCTGGAGAGAAAGAACAACCTCCTCTCTCTCAAAACTCTTTTTTTTTTTTTTCCTTAAAGAAATGTAACAGAACTACAAAAAACACAAACAAACCACAATACCTCCACACACCCTCAATAAAACCACCAGACAATGAAATCACAAATCCCCCAACGATGACACAGTGACACTTCTAGAATAGGTTCTTGTCACTTTGAAATAATAACAAGCCAAGACATTTTCTAATATTCTGGGTTTTTTTTATAAAGTAACTCACAGAAAATTCTGCTTGATATGTTCAAATAGGGATATATAATAATAAAAGTTAAATGTAGTTTTAAATCTGTTCTGCTGGTCCTGGATCAAAAGAACTTTCTCTATTGGCCTTGATGTCAAGATGTTCCTAATAGCTCTGTATTTTATGGGTTTAAAAAAGATCCATGTTCTTTCAGATACCACCCTGCATGGCCTGCAGGAAAGCCTTCAGTTTGTGTGCAAGAGACATTCTTTAGAGGAAAGTGATTCAGCAGTTGTAAGAGCACATGCACATCCAGAACTAGCTTTCCACTTGAACCATGCAAGGTGGTGTGTGTTTCCACCTGACAAGCCATCACGAGTAGATATGCATGTAGACAGCAGAGGAACTTATCCGTATTTGTAACCTAGCTGTTAACACTACTGGGTTTGTTAATTAAAGCCTCTTTGAAAAAAAAAATAAATCAAATCTATCCACAGTTATATCAATTAATTCTTCCTGGTAAGAATTAAAGTTTAATCCTGGGACTTTCAGCTTGGAGAAGAGAAGACTCCAAGGAGACCTTATAGCGACATTCCTGTACCTGAAGGGGCTACAAGACAGAGGGGAGGGACAGTTTACGGAGGCTTGTAGGTATAGGGCAAGGGGGAATGACTTTAAATTGGAGAGGGGCATATTTAGACTAGACATAAGGAAGAATTCCTTCACCATAAGAGTGGTGAGGCCCTGGAACAGGTTGCCAAGGGAAGCTGTGGCTGCCCCTTCCCTGGAGGGGTTCAAGACCAGGTTGGATGGGGCTTGGAGCCCCTGATCCAGTGGGAGGTGTCCCTGCCCATAGCAGGGGTGGAACTGAATGGGCTTTGAGGTCTCTTCCAACCCAAACTATTCTATGACTTTATTATTTCTCTCACAGTAGATGGGAGAAATTTCATACTTTTCTCAGGGTTTTCAGTAGCCCAAATAGGATAAAATGTCTGCTACTGATATCTTCGCTGAGAAAATTCTATTCAAAGATTAATAGTCTTTGACTTTTGCAGAGAGCTTAAGAGAGCTATAGGCAATCTAATGTGAACTTCTGATTATCAGATGTCTATATTGAGCATCATGTTTTATTGAAGTATAATTTATATTTACTAAAATTTGCCTTCTAGAATAAAATTCAGGTTGACTATGCTACTGATGACACAAAACTTCTTGTCTGCTTTCCTTCTGTTACCTGAACTTTTAGTTTTGTTACAAAATATTAGTTAAGAACTAAGAGCAACAGAGCCTTGACACTTTAGTTACCTTGATTTAAAGTGACCCTAATTTAATTTCCCATTCTGCACCTATGCCAAAGTTGGCAAAATCCTCAGATAAGTTACATCATTAGGATGTCAGATATCTTGGCAGTTCTTGAACTCATAGAAATGTTTATTGTTCAATTTAAAAATAACTTTAAATATAATGGCAGGTAAGTGGAGAGAAGCTTGAGGGAAAGAGTACTTTCTTAGCTAACCAATCTATTTGCATTGTTTCTTTATCAAAGCGACAATGTCAGACGAAGTGCAAATCAGACCTATCATGCCAGGAAAAATTTCATTACCTTTATAGGGTCACTTACCTTCTTTCACACTTTCTAGGTTCTTCAGAAGCGTATCTTCTAATGGTCCTGAGAGATTTTAGCACCTGAAAGACACATGAATGAAACAAAAAATTTGAAGAACTATAAAGAAATAAGTGTCCCATAACTGAACAGCTTAACATCCCACCCATGAAGCTAGCCGAAAGAAGAAAAAAAGTAAAACAAAAAAACCAGAACAACACACTGTTTCTGCTCAAAACAAATACCTTGCTTCTTCTTTTAATTTATTTAGCTGGAAAGTGGAAATCTAAACCCAGCCCTCTTGATGACTCATGTTGTTTTTAAAATATCTCATCAATCTTGGTGGCAACTAATTATTGATTTTATGTAAGAATTACTTAATTAACCAGATAACTGAGAAGAATAAGCTGGTAAAGACAGGAACCTCTATACATGCCTATTAAATTCACTTCCAGATGGATGCTTCTTCAATCTTTAGTTCTCTTTGCATTCTCAATAAGACACTCTCCTTGTCACTTGGTAGCATTTCTGATGTGCAGCTTGTTACATGCTTATTTTAGATTGCTGACATTTCTGAGAACAGTTGGTTTGATATACATGTTCTAAAAAACCAGAGTGGGTGAAAGATTAATATTTTGTTGGCAAAGGTCAGCCGTGTGATAATGGTTTTGACTTACTCAACAAAACTTTTTAAGGAAGGTTACAGTAAATTAACCTAACTCCTGTCTGTCAATCCATATACGACCACGTGGCATGTTTGCTCTTTGATAAACTGTTATGATTCAGCTTGTATTGTACTAAGCTATAAAAGAGCTACAAGGAAAAAAGTTCTCGCATGGACAAATTTAGATTCTTTGGTAATTTATTGAAGGAATGCTAAACTTGAATTAGAAGAAGAGTCACAAATGTGCAGGTCAAGGTGAGTGTTTGTAGCTTACGATTTCATCAGTGTAAAACATGCCAGTAAGTCTTTATATTAATACAGACGAGTAAGAGCTTGATGAGAAACTTTGAATTCCTCATGCTTGCCAAATGCTCACTTTCAATCCTCTTCTGAGAGGGGGCCCTAATTCAACAAAACGCTTAACTATTCTCTTCACAAAAAGGCTTCAATGACACTAAAAATAAACACACTAGGTTAGCCCAGCAGGCTTTCCATCCCAATGTACTTTCTCAAACAGTTACTGGTGAGAGGCCTTTAGGAACATATGTACAAGGATGCATCCTGACATGCACAGTATTCACTCTTATCCACCTACACCTACAGGAGGTTTTGCTTGACTAACAGCTATTATGTCTAGCTTATCCCCTACACTTTTCAAGGGATAAAAATGTGGAAAAATGCCTTGTGCTTCTATCAGTCCAAGCAGTCCTAGTGGAAAGCAGGAAAGGTGACTCTTCCCTCACATTAGGAGGAACTGATGCATCACGAAGCATGCTGAGACCATCAAAAGCAAAGTATGATACAGCCCAGTGACATTTCTCTGGCTGCTACTCATCCAGGAAATTGAGCAGACCACCAAGATGAGTCACAAAAGAAAGGCATTTGTTATTATTGAGACCTTTGAGAACCACTATCTACAAGCGAAGCAAAACCAAGAAGGAAATGAGGACGAGTGACGTTCATTTCACAAATAAATTTATGAACTAAGATAGCATAAAAGTTCAAAATTACATTAACATTCAAAAATCTGTTCAGAGATGCAGACTCTCTTTGTCCTTTTTTCCTATCCTGTTCTTTGTCTTTTTCCTAAAATGAAGGAGGCCTTGGTAACATCCTATGAATTTCAAGACATCAAAAGAAATAATCTACCAAATAAAATATACGTAAGTATTTCAAGACATCAAAAGAAATAATCTACCAAATAAAATATACGTAAGTGGATGTGAGAAAAGAAAAAACATTTCTTGCATCAATGTCTGAGAAGATTGATAGTGTCTGTGATAGGAACTCAAGAATTGAATTAGCAAAACCTCAGTTTTCCTGTTTTTCTATGCATGTTCACATTCCAAAATTTAATTTAACTCAGAAATAAAATACATGTCTTTAGGAAACTTCTAATGTGAAAAATTAAAAAAAAAAAACCACAAAAAAACCCCAACCAAACAAAGATAACATGCATGTTTAATTTGGGTAAAATTTAAGTTTGAACACTCACAGGTAACTGTACTTCCGTTTAGATCTGTTTATTTTATCATTTAGATTTGTACTACTCCTGTCTCGTTGTAGAGGTCAACACAAATGATGCAACAGAACTGCTAGAAAAGCACGATACACAGATCATTACTCGAGTCTCAGAGCAAAGGCAGTGGCTATATGCTGACACAACTCTAACTAGTACCTAATCAAGCCAGTTGGAAAATCAAAGGGTACTGAAAACAGCTGGTCTGCTAATTAGCACACTGAGTGCTAATCCCTTCTTCCTGAGTGTTAAAACTACCTCCCCGATAGAAACTCTGACCTAGGAAGTGAGAGAAGATTAAAATCTTTACAAAGAAACTTGTGGTTAATGAATTAAAAGTAATAAAAGAAATCTACATGGTTATTGTTTCCAATCATATGTGATATGCGCTGTATTAAAACATCAGGGAGTAACTACATATTTATATATGTATGAATATCAACAGGGCACTTTCTAAAGGAAAAATATTTCTGTTGCTATCTAGTACAGCAATTTTGTTGCATTTCATACTGAATTTCCAAGAGAAAATATTTTTCTCTTCTTTCTTGTACTTCAATTTATTTTTAAATTGGATACTAGGTTTTCCGCAATCTTCTCTCATCTTCTATTAAGATCACTGGAATTTAGATTATAAAGTAATACTATAAATTGAAAAAAACTAATCAGTTTGGAGTTTGTGTGTAATCAGATTCCTTTAGTATTGAGGTAAAAAAGCTACTGAGTATTCATGAAAAATGCTCTGTCTGTAGGCCTGGCTGTCTCCAGAAATGTACCACAGGATCTGCTGTGATCCTTTCTTGTACTGAAAGCTGAGACCTCAGCATTAAATTGGGTTTGGTGACCATAGGCAATATTATGGTTTCTATATCACCTTTGTATTTGTGTTCTTTACCTGTTTATATTTTTACTAGATTATGAAAGCAAACATAAAGAGAATAGAATCCCACTCCTCTATAATCATGCAATCCTTTTCATTTTAATTTCTTCACCCTTTCAACTTACAGCCAGTACTGAGAGGAAGGACTGAGCTGCCAAAAGTGACGTATATTTTTTATTGTATATTTAATGCTTCTAGGGTCTCAACTGCTGAACAAAGATCTTGTCTGTCCACCACAAAATTGACAACTCTGCTAGCTATTAAAGAATGAACATCTCTTATGAACGCAGTACTGTACAAATTTGCAGGAGGACTATGAACGACAGAAAAGAGAACAATAATGAAAGACGATACTGTAGATATTCGCAGTTCGTAATCATGACTAACAAATCCTGGGAAGAAGAGAGATGTGCCTTCTGCAGTGTTAAAGCTTAGTTATATTTTGGTGTTTGATTCTACTAGAAACTATGAATGACTCACAATGAAGGATCTAATTCTTTGGAAAAATAGTGGATAAATGTCTCCCACACAGATATTTACACAGCAAAATCCCGCAGGTGTAAACCTAAAGGGTGTTTTACCAGTCTGGACCATTTGGGGTTATTCTTTTTAATGAAGTGGACATTCCTTGGTCTCTTACAAATTCTGCAATTATCCAGTCCTTATAATACTTGAATTACTTCCCACCAGTTCATTATTCTTCACTTTTGTTACACCAGGGAGAGAAGCACCTATAACAGGTGAGACTTTTCTAACTCAACTATGCCAGCTGTGATCTCGTATGTGAGAGAATCAGCATATGAACATCATTTTCTCCTGGGAGAGGATTTCTGGGTCAATGCTTTGCTAGCAAAGAAATCTAAAAGGCATGACTGGAGCATATTGGGTTAGGTTAAGAACAGAGGACTGCACACCCTGTTACAGACATATGCCTAGCAATTGGGTGAGGATAAAATAAGTGAAGTAGGGCAACAGTATATATACGTATATATAAATATGTATATAGATACATACACATGCAAGAGGAATGTTTCTTCATTTTCTTTACCCATTCAGTGTCTCAGAACTGCATTAGCTCTCTCATTAGTCAACTTCTCTGACACTCACAAGTCTATGGGGCAGGATGGGATCCAACCAAGGGCATTGCAGGAGCTGGCAGATGTCCTTGCCAAACCCCTTCCCATCATCTTCCACCAGTCCTGGCTGACTGGGGAAGTTTCATTTGACTGAAGGCTGGCTGATGTTATAACCATCTCCAAGAAGGGCTGGAGGGAGGTCCCAGGAAACTACAGGGCTGTCAGTGCCAGGGAAAGTCATGGAACAGGTGATCCGGAGTGCTGTCAAGAAGCACATGAAAGAGAATCGGATGATCAGGCCCAGTCAACACGGGTTCACAAAAGACAAGTCTTGCCAAACTAACCTGGAGCACACTCTCCTGGGTGGAAAACTGGTTGGACAGCCGGGGCTAGAGAGTGGTGGGAAATGGAGCTAAATCCAGTGGGAGGCCAGTTCCAAGTGGGGTTCCCCAGGGCTCAGTGCCGGGTTCAGCCCTGTTCAATGTCTTTATCAATGACCTGGATGAAGGCATCGAGTGCACCCTTAGCAAGTTTGCAGATGACACTAAGCTGGGTGGAAGTGTGGATCTGCTGGAGGGTCGGGAGGCTGCAAAGGGACCTGAACAGGCTGGACTGCTGGGCTGAGACCAATGGCAGGAGGTTTAACAAGGCCAAATGCCGGGTCCTGCACTTGGGACACAACAACCCTAAGCAGCTACAGACTAGGAGAGACCTGGCTGGAAACTGCCAGGAGGAGAAGGACCTGGGGGTGCTGGTTGACAGTGACTGAACATGAGCCAGCCAAGTGACAGGGGACAGGATGAAAGGGAATGACCTGTCCTCCAGGTTCAGGCTGGACATCAGAAAAAAATTTTTACAGGAAGGGTCATTGGGCACTGGAACAGGCTCCCCAGGGAGGTAGTTGAGTCACTATACCTGGAGGTGTTTAAAAGATGGGTGGAAGAGGTACTGAGGGGCATGGTTTAGTGAATGGTAGGAATGGCTGGACTCGATGATCCTGGAGGTCTTTTCCAACCTAGTGATTCTGTGATTTGGAAATTTTCAGACGAAGGTTAGTATTATAACTAATAAAAATTATATAGCTATACCACTGATAGTCACATAGGCAGGCCTGTGCCTCTGCTTTAACAGAATCTGATGTGCTTTCAGTTGAGTTTTCCACAATTGTTTGGTGATTACCTACACATTTTGATACAGAGTAAGTCCTGTCAATTGGGGAGATACCCACAGTTCCTTCCCACTTAAAAGGACAAACAAAATCTCTTCTGTAAAACCTAAATGCAGTCTGTATCTGAGTCAAGGCAACACAGGGTGCTTTAAAGTAAAATCAGGCAAGGTTTACAGGCTGTGGGCTTAAAGACAGAAATCCTTTAGAGACTTTCATTTCAGCAGCTGCTAAGTGTCGGTAAAAAACGTAACTTAGTGCTTCTTACACAACTTGAGTATAATTATTGGGAATAAAGTATAAGCAACTTATGGAAAAAGAGAAGGAAAATTTATAATAATTATAAATGGTTTGGCAGTCTTCCCATAATTATTTTCTTTGTCTTCCTGAAAGTGTCTAAAAATGGTGTTTTAAAAACTTTTGTTCTGTCTTGAGCGAATAGCAATTTAGCAATCAGGCACCCTAAAAAGCAATGCTACTTGTAAATAAGTGTGTCTGTTTTCCTGAAATATAACTGACAGACGTAGCAGAAGGTAATTAGCAAAGAATCTAATCAGTAGCATTACTTTAGTGTCTATCATTAAAACGCATAACTGTCGTGCTATTTTTCTGTGCTGCCTTTATTAAGACTTCTTAGTAGCACAATTTAAACACCACTGCAATAGTGACAGAGTTTAAAGCAGGATTAATTACTGACCTTAGTTGCACCACATAAACATTACTTGCTGTATTATGCAACCTCTCTACATTCAAATATGCAAGGCAACATGGCAAGCACGGAAAGTTAATGGTAGTGGCTGTTCTAATATTACTTTCAATTTGCTAGTTCTATTTGAAGTTAAAAACAAATAAGACTGTATAAGCACAAATTATTACAAACTGCCATTAAGGACAACACATCAGAAAGTTATTTTCATAATTACTCAAATGATCTTACACTTCTGCTGCAAACTGCGCCGAACAAGCTGCTCTCTGACATATAACACTGCTGAAAAGTGGTGACTATCTGCAAGGGGACGCAGGAACTAATTGGATAGCAAACTCCAGTACACTGAGGAGAAAAGTCAACAGGACTAAATCTCAAATCCTACAGAAAGATTATGTTATTTCCAGTAATTAAACAGAGCAGACAGGATTTGATTCTTGAAAGTTTCAGCTAAACCCTCTCTGCAACACACTCTGTGAACTTCATAGAATGCAATTTATTAATCTCAGAAGGATCACTGTCTGCTATGGTCATTGTAGGATTGAACACATATCTTCAGGGAGCCCAAATATTATCTGAAATATCCGGTTTGAAATAAGAGATGAGAAGTAATCAAAAGAAATTTGAGCTATTCTAAATCTGACTGCAGTATAAAGCTCTGATGAGAGAGCAAAGGAAAATTACAGGCAAAATTGACAACAGGGAGGAATATAAACAGAAAAAAGATGAATAATGGTTGGCAATTCATGGAAGTTTTTATAACAAAAAATATGTTTCTTTATGAAAAGGTGTAACTTGGCCATGGATCCAAGGAAGTGAAGGAAAAGAAAAAGGAGAAAGGAAAGCAATTAAAAAAGTTATAAAAGTATCAAGCACAATTTTAAATATGAAACATAATTGGATAAATATTGATAGAATTCAATATACCCATAGTGTTTAAATCCAAAATAAAAATATAAAACCAGATTGTAGCAAAAATACTGTATAAAGAATGAAGGACTCTAAAGCTTTTCTTTGGTAAACCTGAAAGTATGTACTTTCCAAATTGAGACCAGGAAACAGAGATGATTATGATCGGAGTCTACATGTGTATCTAAAAGACTGTTATTAAAAAAACAAGCATTTATTTCATTTATTTCTTAAGCTACTATATAAATTTGAGGGGAAAAATGTAGTTAGAAAAGGAGAAAGGTGCTCTCTCTCTCTCCTGTGGCTTGCGGTGTAAGGTTGTAGCTTCAAAAGGAGAGAGAAGAACTTGTGTATGTCAAGGGACAGACCTGAACCCAACCTTCAAAAGGAATGGCAGGGAAAAATCATTCCTCAAGACACTGAGAAAACCATTTGGAGTCTGCATAATTCAGCAACCCCTTCTCCCAGCCCGAGGTGCCAAACTCCTCAGAGGGACTGGAACAAATGCCACTCTGCCAGCATCCTTTGGACAAGGCAGAGATTTATTTTTTAACCTTTTAGTTCTTCTGTTTTACTCAGACTTCCCCAAGGTACTTTAATCTAATATACTACCTTGGAATTCTATCTAAGACTAATTTTAAACACTAGGCGTTTGGTAAGTTTAGTTTAAAGAAGAGGAGCAAAGCAACAATTCCTATCAGGGCTCTGTTGATGAAGAGTTCTGCCTCAGACAGCTGAGAGCCGTAAAAAGAGTATTTCAGGCATTGTAATTCCTTAGCATGAAGGGTTCAACAAAGGAATGATAAACCGCTTTCCTTAGTAATAAATGACAGCAGTAATACGTAGTATAGTAAGTAACATTTAACAGGCCTGAAAAACTTGTATTAAAAATCTCGGCCCTAAAGGTAAAAATTTTGCAAATTATATTTTTATCTGCAGCAATGTGAACATGTGATAAATGATGCACTACGAAAGTGTTAAACACTACTATTATGCTACTAGACTTCTCTCCAGGTCATAGATATCAGACAATGTGACTTGTTAAGAATAGTTGTAGAACAGGAAAAATCAAAAACATTAAACCCAAGTGCAGCCAAAACCCCCACATCTATACAACCTCTCCACTTAATAAAGGTAGCCTGAATATACTCCATACCTTGAGAAAGATGATTTAAATCAAGAGACACTGCAAATTCTTTAGTTTTACTTTTTAGTGATTCATCGTTTCTTGGGTATCCTCCAATGGTTGTACCACATTTCAATTTTATAGGATCACTGACTGATATGCCAGTAATTTTCCTGTGTGGAAGAATTTATGCATAACTTCAGTGGCATGACAATTGATAAAATACTATAATTCTTACAGATTATATTTTGTTGCCACCGTCACTTACTCCTGAGAACACTAGGTACATTATTCAGCAGGTGAAGCATTTACCCAGGGACTAATAATAGCGCAGCTTATAATCAAAAGATTATAATTAATTGGCCATTGAAACAACTTTGAGAAACAGATCTGTTACCATCTGTACTGCACAGATGATGAATGAAAAGAAAGATGACAGTCATTCACCCAGTAAGTCCATAGCAGGGTTAGAAAAGAAATGCAGAAGTTCCCATTTACAACATATGCATTCCCAATGTCATCTCTTTAAAAACAAATCAAATTGAATAAAGGTTAACTACTTATTAGGTGAAGAGTTTCTAAACTACCACAAAGAGCCCCCTCCGAGCTCAGGAGGAGTAGGAATGGAAAAGACTAGAAAGATAAAAGTGGAAAGAGCATGCTATAATATAGCAATATTAATAAATAAATAGGTTATAAAGCCATTTGGGGTTAATAAACTGACTGGCCTTCAACTTTGCAGTGCAGTAGGCACAAGACACATTGCTTTTAAGAAAGAATGACCCAACATTGCCTTTAAAAATACGCATGTTATTTGATAAGAATAGTTTATTATACATTATCTCTCACCTGGAAAAGTGAATAATTAATTAGCTACTAAACTCTATGTCAGTAACTCACTGCAAAAGAAGTCAATATATATCTAGAGTTCCAGAGAAGATCAGCTCAGAGAAATTGGATTTTTCATAAGCTGGTCTCCCAGTAGCAGGCCTAACACTTCAGTCTTGAAATCTACTGTCAGAAGTGGATGAACCATGGTGCACAGACAGTACAAAGTGTATATGAAGAGCCATCTGCATGCAAAACTAATTTAAGCTCAGAAATTCTAAGCCCTTGAGAGGAAAAAATCGCAAATCATAAATTTGCACAAGCAAACATCCACAGTGCTGGGAGGGGATTGGCAGTGATGCTGCAAAGCGTGTGCTAGAGCCCTCAGAATTCACAGTTCCTTTGCATGCAAAATGGCTGGTATGCAAATCTCAGATGTGGGTTCTACAGGCTCCTTTTTCTGTTATTATGATGATAAGAGATTTAAAATTAGCACCAGTACCACCAGCCATGAGGTCAGAGGTTGTTCAGTAGCTTCCTGTTGTGGTCGATACTTATTCACCAGGCGAATCATCAAGATTTTTCCATAATAAAGCGCCTCTCTATAAATTCCAGAGCCAGCAAAGACAAAGCATTAGAAATACTGAGAATAAAATAGGAATGAAGAGGTCACGGTTGCTGTGGGAACACGGATACTAGTGACACACCTATAGCAAAGGGTTAGTCACTTGTCAACAGATCTCTGCATACTGTAGCAGCCCAGGCTTTATGAAAACCCATCTGGGGCCATCAGTGGGTGGTTAATGGAAACATAATCATAACAAACATTATTGTTTAGTCCTGCTGTTTAGGTAACATGGTGTGATTGAAAGCATGGAATTATTTACCCTTATGACTGTTCATCCTGCGCACGGTCTACCTTTGGTGATAAATTACCATAACGTTGTGCTAAACAAATTTGTGTTTTCATTTAAAATGGTAATTTATGACCATACCTTTGCACTGCATAAACTGAACCTCAGAAAAACATTTCATCTTGGGCAAAGACCAGTATTCTCAGGTTAACACAGATATACTGAATTGTATAACAATAACACACTACACAAATGCTGCAGACATCATGTGTTTTTTATGCTGTATAAGGTACACTGTCTCAATAGGCTCTGTTACATACTGATGCATAATAATTTATTTTAATACACATTAACTTATTTCTCTTATCCTAGAAACAAATGTTCTTGAATCTATTACTCTAAATTTTATACTGGTTTAACATGAAATGTTTAGATTTCTTATTCTTCTATAGTTAAATTTACTTTAATGAAGACTTTGAAGTTTAACAAGACAAATCATTAATCCACATTAAACAAACATGTGAGAAATTAAAGATTTATTACTAACCAACTAGGCTTTCTTACAATTAAGGAATCACCACATTCTTGTTATGCGTTGTCTGTGCTTCCTTGAAATACTAAATTAAGCAGTTAATTAAGAAAGCAAGCCAAAAGAATTAATGTTCCACTATAATTTCTAAGATGCTGTTCAGAACAAAATAAATCTATGCAGATATATTGTTAACTTCTTTTGTTATAACAAAGGTTTTGCATATTTGCAAAACATAAGGGTAAGATCATGATGAAACACTTCTGGTTTCATGTTCCAAGAACTAGAAATAAAATTCAGAGCATGCACAAAGAAGCAGTGATGCTGATTTTAAAGGGGAAAGAATGAATCTATTTGTCATCTCTGCATATTAATTGAAACCAATCTTATGAGGTACAAAGGAATTTGTCATCCCAGAAGCCAGTAAGGTGTATTTATGTAGAGAGAGAAGCAGATAAAGCGTATGTTCTTGTAACCAAGTCCATGAAGCTCCAGGAATCAATGAAAGTAATCATACATCCAAAAAAAAAAAAGTTACACAGTTGAAAGTGAATGGGATTACTTGTTCTAAACATCTGTAGGATCAATCCCATTTGCAGTTAGTCTTGTTAGAGTGCATTGCCAGAATGTGCATGATCACCATCTTGCAATAAAATCTCTTTTTCCTGTTTGCTTTTTTGTTGAAGAGGCAGCAAACGGGAGCCATTTCATTGGTTTAAAAGCACTGATTTTGATTTAGTAAAAACATTAACAGCAATTTATTATCAAACAAGAACATATAGGAGATGCATGCTTTCATAGTTGGATAATTTTCAGCTTTTAATTATGTAGTCTTATTCACACAGGAAGGTTTTATACATATCTGTGCACTTATATACAATACCCAAGATATTAAAGTGTAAAGAAGCAACAATGGTATTTACAACATTGCATGGGTGGTGTTCACTGAATGTGCCATTCCTATGATCCATAAATAAGGGGCACCAACATCTTTTGATACATTTAGGAACCATACTGGACTAAAAATTAGGAGATCAGACCTGAAGTCATCCACTCTCTGTCACAAGGCCGAAGTCTGGCATCCTGTATTTCTATATCTCCTTCTGGAGGATCATTCTAGGGGGAAAGGGCTCAGGGCATAAGTTAAGGCCAAGGAGAAATACAGCATTGTCAGCCAGAGCCACTCACAAAAGGGTCAGAAGGGCAGTAATATAGAAAGAGGAAGAGGGAAGCCTTATATAAGGCTTAAAAAAGCATTCTGCAGAGGTACACTGCATCCCTCTGTTCACTCTTAGCCATCCTGGGAGTTTCTCTTCCAGCACAGCTTTTGTTTCGCTGAAATTATGAAGGCAGATAAAACTGGTTCAGCTTTTTTTTTTTTTTTTTTTACCACAGGGAACATCTTTTTTGACCTCTGATACAACCAGCGGCAAGAGAAAAAGAAGAATATTCTTTCTTAAGTTCTAAAAATGAAATATTTGCTTGGCCTACATGAAGGCCAGTGGCTTTGTTGCTGCTAGCATATTTTTCTAGAAATCATAAGAACTACTGCAAGCAGTCACTGCTCCTGGGTTATGGGTCCTTTTTATCAGCCCCTCAACACAATCCATTCTTGATTCATGCAAGAAAAGGCTGTCAAGTAATGCATGTTTTAAAGAGCTTATTTTACGCAATTGTTAACAGTAATGGGGCAAGCAGTCTAGAACAATAACTGGACTGTATTCATTATATGTCCATATTTATATCAAGATATCAGAGATACTTCAAAAGCATGATTTCTCAGCATTTCATATTTCTGTGTTGCAGAATTATCCCCTCCAGACGGTCATAGCTATTAATTATTTAGCTCAGCCCTTTCACTGACTCAATAAGTTATGGGCCAGTAAGTAGCAAGAATAATTGAAAGCTATTTGCCTACCTTACTTTTTTGATGGATTACCTATTGGTGATGATTGCTTTCTAAGGTTTCTTGATACAATCCGAAGAATTTCTAATTGTTGTTCTGTTCTTTAAGTACATTTTTGGGAGAAGGGTTGATATGACAGGCCAATTCTTTTTCCCCTGGGAAAGCCTTTCTCTGCTTTAGTTCCAGGTTGAAAAATTTACACTAGACCATTTGTCAAGCTTATGTATTAATATTTGTGAGGCAATATGCATTTCCCAGATTGAAGAGTAACTGAAAAGTATAAATACAAAGTATTACGTTATTCCATATGAAAATTAATTTTCATTGTCCTATGTTTGAGAATGCACAAAGAAAAGCTGAGCAGTTCTGAAATCTAACATGAAAAACACAATCCAGTTCTCAAAGTGTGTCCTAGCAGCATTTATAGATACACTCCAGATACGTTTTCTTCCCTGCAGAGTTAATACTTACATAGTTTGCTGGTTCATTATTGCACAAATTCAGCTGCTTGTGCCTGAGGATTTCAGGTGAATGCATGCAGCCTGACCACAGACCAGTCTAGATCTTTATTTGTGTTTTTATCCAAGAGCTTTATTGATGCAATTACTTTCCTTATATATGAAAATCTCTGCAAGGGCAGGGGAAGCAACACAGTAATCCAGATTATTGATGTTAAAGGAGAGACTATTACTAGCCTACACGTACATGTGCAAGAGCAGAAAGAGCACGGAGACCTTCTGTTTCCCATATCCTTTCTTCCCTCCTCATAAATGCAGTCTCCTAGCACACATTTTTGACCAGATGGTGAAATTCACTCCTCGGAGTGAAAGGTGGTAGGAGAACAAATGACAGCTTAGATATCCCTTATGGATCAGTCTACAAACAGAGATAGAGAATATGCCAAGTATCAACCTAAGGTTGCGCAGACCATATTCCTGTTAATGTCTACACAAAGCCTGCAAAGCAGAGTCTCACCTAGAAACTCCCTTGAGATGGACACAGTGCAGAGCAGAGCCTTAAAGTGCAATCTTGCTCTTAAAGTTACATATGAGCTTCCTAAATGCTCAGTCAGCAGCAGGAACATTAACCATTGCTTCAGTCAATCGCTGCTTTCAAAGGTTAGAAAGCACTACCTGAGACATGGTTAAGACATAATGATTTATAATACATCGATCCCTTGATACCTTCCTTTCACAGTTCCTTCTAGAAAAGTTTCTTCTAAGCTCCAATATTAAGCTTGTGAATCAATTTTACACCTAAAAAAATCCTTAAAAGATGCTATCAATAAAACATATCGGTCCAGTAAAAGTCAATTTGACCTTTGAAGGTTTGTATAGTTTTCTGAGAGTTTGACTTTAATTACATTGTTATTCAACTGTTCTTTTTCTGAAAATCATTTTAAATTTGCCTAGCAAGTACTGGGTTGACTTACATTTTCTAAATCCTAATGGGATTTACTCTAGCTTTGCATATTACCAAATAAATTTTAAACTCATTGTATAAGCTGTTTGCCACAAGTTACTAGAGATTCCTGTCGTCCAACACCTACCAGCTTCTAAGCAAGATTTTAGAGTAAGATTATCTACAAAAACAAATGTTTCAGAGACCTACTTCTAACTAATAGGAAAACTATATGTACCTAACAAACAAAAAGTAACAATTCGGTCTTGCACTTTTGGTGATGTTAAAGCTGAAATAATTCTGTACTGTAATCTACTCCCCATGCATTTGAATGCTAAAGAGAATTGCTGAGACGATTTTATAGGATGTTGATATGTAAAAAAAACCCTATTGTTGTCTAAGATTCAGTCTTCATCGGTCAAAATATCCTAAGGCTATTGAAGATATGTAATTTATAATTATTAATATTACAAAAAAAAATCCCTCCAAATTCCACAAAAGCATAACAGTATCAAGAGGGATTGTGTTTCCATCTATTCTGAGCATAATTTTGAAAGCTTTGTATACAAAGTTTTGTTCAAAGTACTCAGATACATTTGCCAGAACTCTCTAATGGAATATGTTCATGTAGAATCGTAGAATGGTTTGGGTTGGAAGGGACCTTAAAGCCCATCCAGTCCCACCCCCTGCCATGGGCAGGGACACCTCCCACTGGATCAGGAGCTCCAAGCTCCATCCAACCTGGCCTTGAACCCCTCCAGGGATGGGGCAGCCACCGCTGCTCTGGGCAACCTGGGCCAGGGCCTCCCCACCCTCACAGCAAAACATTTCTTCCTATGATCTCAACTCAATCTCCCCTCCTCCAGATTAAAACTGTTCCACCTCATCCCCTCCCCAGCTTTCCTGGAGACCCTTTCTGTACTGGAAACTGCTCTAAGATCTCCTCAGAGCCTTCTCTTCTTCAGGCTGAATGACTCCAACTCTGCTCCAGCTCTCTGATCATCTTCGTGGTCTCCTCTGGACTCCGTTCAAAATATCTATGTCTTTCCTGTGCTGAGGCCTCCAGAACTGAACACAGAGCTCCACACATTTACAGAAAAATGCCTGACTTTCTTCCTGGTGATACTTCAGCCTTTATTTCTTCCTATCACATTAAAAATCAAAGGACCCCGTAGTTTCCAGAAGTCTCCAGCATTTAACCTGGCTTCCAAAAGCTTACATATATAATATTATAACATTTCTGTAAATTAAGACACACAGTCCAGTTCTGAAATCCATTGATGTCAATGAAAGGACATTCTTTTATAGATCTCATTCAACAGGTATAGAATTAGGACCATAGCTAGTATCCAGGCCCATTCATTGGATTTATTTTATTTTTCTTCTATTCCCTCCAAAACATTCTTTTAAGAAATCTGCAGTTGCTTGGAATAAAACATACAGACTTTGAAGCTTCTTAATGGGTTCCTGGTAGTTGCTGCTACTTTAATGAATCAAGAGAATGACACTAAATGATGCATTAACACAGTAATGGCCAGTGGGATTATTGCTCACATGATGTATTAACAGTGCACTGGCCAGCAGGAATAACACTCTAGTCACGTATTAAAAAACAACATCTGGCAAATACCCATGTTAAACCTGGAAGCACTGCAGTGTTAATTTTAGCATTGCTCCCAAATTATTAGTACTTTGAGTTTGCATTTATGACTTTAAAACAGAAGGTATTTCGTATTCATCAGGACCACACTATTGGATCTTTTGAAAGACCACGTGCACTGCACGCTGAAGGGCAGATAGTATATCCTTTGGGATTAAAAAAAAAAATCAGAAAAGAGAGAGATTTAGAAAATTTATTTCAAATCATAATCAATGAATCTTTTATATTGTAGTAAGAAGACACTTCTTGAAACACATCTCCATTGCTTATAAATCCCTGACCTCTTCAATCTCCAGATCTAGTCTTCGTTAACAAGAACATGAAGGATACGAAAAAAAAAGAAGTTGAATATATATTTCAGGATACTCTAATAATACAGCTCTAGAATCCTTATACCTTCTCCTTTGACTTCTTCTCTGCTGTTTTTTTTGTTTGAGTGGAAGATGTTTTGTTTTGTTTTTTTTTTTTCTCAGCTCTGCTTTTAACCATTATTCTTCATTCTTCCTGCATAGTATTTTACATTCCATCAGTGTCCCAGAAAGTAACTAGCTAGAACAAGTGAAATAGAAGATAAAAAGGTGAAAGAAATTTTTCAGGAACTTTTTCTCAGGAACGTATCAATTTGACAACATTTCTTTAAAAAACAAAGGCATTAAGTATCATAGAATTGTTGAATAGAATCATAGATTCATTGAGGTTGAAAAAAGACCTCTAAGCTCATCCAGCTGAACCATCAGCCCAACACCAATGTGCCTGCTACACCATGTCTCAAAGTGCCACTTCCACATGTTTCTCAAACTCCTCCAGGGATGATGACTCCAGCACTTCTATAGGCAAAGGGGTAAAGCTTATTGCAATGCAACAGTTTGATTATAATACAAGAAGCTGCAGTTAGATGAAACATATTGAATGGCCCAGAACAATTGTGTTTCATGCAGGATGGAAATTCTGAGACTTTAACCCATAGTTAACCAAAGAGTCATTGATGGAGAAGTTTCTGATGCTGTTGCTGAACAACTGTGCTCCTCCATCACAGTTCTTAGTCAAATTTAATGTGTCAAATGCATAGCTTAACACCCATCCTGATGGGTATTCAGGACCATTTCACAGCAGTTTAAACACTGCTTCTTACCTGCTGAAACGCTGCAGTTATTTTTGTCGTCTGGCATCGTGTATGTCTCTGTCTTATTTTCTTCTTTCTTTTTGTGTTATAAGGGTCCTCAAATTTCACCTTATAAACAAGCACAAGTGGAACTCCAAGTACACACTTTCTCCAGCTCATTCTGCAGACCTAAAGGCTACTTGTGACTTTTGTTGTGATTTCTAAAATGTGGTAGAAGTGTTTACTCTTTGCTGGGATGCAGAGATCTGCCAAGTGGAGGAACAAGACATTGTCAGATTTCCTAAACTTTATATTTTCAAATAAAGCATACAGCACTATAAACAGATCATGATAAATCATACGTTTCACAATCTTAATGAATAACTTACATTTCAAAATACAAAAATATGGGACCAAAAGCATATAGTAATAAAACACTTCACATATCCTAAGGAAATAAGTAAAATTTAACACTTCAAATACAAAGGAAATCTTTGAAACTACTCTGCTTAAAAATAGCTCTAAAAATTATATCCAGTAATGAAAAATGAACTGTTGTGAAATATTAATGAAGAGCCTAATACTGTGGCCTATAATAGTGCATGGCAAAATTCCCACTAACTTCATCTAAGGTTGGAATTTTGCCCTTTGCTAACAAAGCTCTAGGAGAAGGTTGGTACATCAAATAGAAACTATTCATTTTATCTCGTTATATTCCTCAAATTAAGAAAAAAATTCCATGCCTCGGTAAGGAAAATTGAAAGCAGATGGGGTTAACTGTTGTAAAGATAGAGAGATTTGACTCACACACTGCTTGTACAGTATTATAGATCTAGATTATATTTTAAACATGGAATGAAACTTGAATTTTCACAAAAGCTTTATGTCCATGATCCTGTGTAGACTGAATGGTCAGGCCTTCATTACACTGCTTCACAATAAGATTCTCACAATGCTGAAATGGTTCCTCTGATATTTGTAATTTATAAACTAATAAATACCAATTTGAGTTTTGCAGATGCAGAATCTTGCAGTGGAAAAAGTGATTTATATAAAAGCTGTACCGCTGTATTTTTTGGTTTTTAGAGCTTGTTCTCAGGTAATTAATACTTTAAATCTTGGACTGTTTTAATTGCTACTGTACTACTATCTTATGTGTACTATTACAAACCCTGAGCCATCCCAGACATACACTAGCATAAATATCTCTGAATTTTAAAAAGAAATGTATTTTCTTTCTTTCTAGTAACATCATTATGAAATGAAAACATTGCAAGAAAGCCTAGGCTACTAAGCCAGGCACAACTAGGTTAAATCAAGAAGTGTACTGCTATCACCACCTATTGGCTATCTGTTTAGGTGTAAAACCCAAATAATTTAGAGAACAGAACTGAAGCTAATTAGAAAAGCCGACAAACACAACAGTAGAATTAATAAGAAACATTAAGTTAAAAATCTCAAATTCAAATCATTAATTGAGAGCAATTTAAAACTCCATTTAAGTGTATGCACAGGAATGAGAAACGTGTCCAGCTCTTGGTGCTTATCACTAGGAAGATTACTTCATGGTAGCTGAAACATCTGACAGAGAAATAGATCCTTAATCTGGTAACATAAATAAACTAATTTCTGACAATCCATTTCAAGGACTTAATCTAAATTGCCAAGGTAATTAGCCTTGTTTACTGAGGTTTGCCTATTAAGTTTATCTGGCATTCTATGAAGGCAAAAAGTTTCCAGTAACAGGAAATACATAAACACAGTAAATACATTTACCACTCCACTACGAGCCACTGTACAGTCCTGAAGCCATAATAAAGAAAAGAATTAAATGTATGTCAAGATGAAAACACTGTCAGGGAAGACCAAGAAGATTGTGATCCAGTTCAAGTAAAAAGCACTTTGTACAGATCGACGGCATCTAGAATGGCCAGGATATTGCGACGACCTGGACAAGATTTGCCTTTGCAAGATGGATGGATCAGGGATGCTGTTTATGCTGCCCGCACCTCACAGACTGGCAAATACTAATTAACCAGTTCTGAAGGAGTGCAGGCTACTCTTTATATAATGCGATAGCAAATACTGCATTTGGCAAGAAATTCACTAGAGTGCTTTCCAAGCTTAAAAGGGCTTTCTGGGACTGTTTCTGACCCCATTCAATTCAATTCTTTGTAGCATGGCTTCCTTCCAGGAGTTTCAACTTGCCATTCATTCAGGGAAATGCACTTTAAGTCAATGGTAGGTTTGCCTGCATAAGAAGTATGAGTTCTGTCTCTGTTGCCAATTAATCTTTGGAAGTCAGCTTGTTTGCAATTTATTTTAAAACTAAAGTTTTTCTAAAAGTACACACACAGGAGTAGTGATATTTTCTGAAAACTCTAAGACTGGGTTCCAAATGAAGGGTTTGTTGATTTGTAAAAAATTTGCAACCTGCAAAGATATTGTGGGAAATTGTACTATTTTCACTCTGATGTTGTATTAATCTTCTACAAAAATATCCATAATTTAAATTGTATTTTTAAATTGATCAAATATGGACAGGAATTACACCTCTTGACTTGTCAGCGATCAATGTATAAAAGAATCTGATTTTTTTGTTATTGCGGTATGTTTATTTTAGCATTTTTAAAGCGCTTTCCGTATCTAAAGGACGCTTCACCAGAGACACCTGAGTGAACAGCAAAGCATCCTGGGGGAGGGAAGCAAGATTTCAACAAAGCACAATGCATGTTCCTATCTCTCCCAACTTGGCTTACGGGGGTTCTTTTAATTCATCCTGGAATCGCTTGCTGGAGCAGGGTTTGACGGCACACAAAACATAACAGATAACAAAGGGCAGGAAACTCTGTCACAGTGACTTGTTCATGAACACCCAAGGAATGGAAATCATTCTAAATAAAAAGCCAGACCAGGATGAGCTTATTGAATTGAAACAACTGGGATCGTTTGTGGCAGGAGCAGATTCTTTGTGTGAAGGGGGTTGTCAGACTGTGGCCCAAAGGGTTCAGACGCTCTTTCCCAAAGGGTAAGACCGAGCATCTCCCATTCACACTGAGCAACTGCTCTTGGAAACACCACCACCCCAGGAGCAGGGCTCCAGTAAGAGGAGGGGTTTGTAGTCTCACCCAAACAAATGAATAAAAGTCTGCCTGCTTGCAGATAATTCCTGAGCAGAAAACAGGGCTAGATTTGTCATGTAGGAGTATTCACTCGGAATCATTCACTCCACTCTCCACTTGAAACAAACCTCCTCTTTGTGTAATTGTAATGCTCCCTAATTACTTCTGACTGACCAATTATTTAAGTGTTAAGTTAATACTATATATAGTCCATCTGCTTGCGTTTTGTGTCACACAAGGACTCTCATTTTATGTACTGTACTTCTCCATTTCCCGTAAATCATGCCAAGTAAATTAACATCAAGGTTTCTGCCTGCTAGTTTGCTCAAACAGACACGTCTTCCTAGATTTTTTTAAACCCATTCTGACATTTTAATGGGATATAATTATTATAATGAGAAATCCATTATAGAGATGAGATTGCGGTCATATTAGGAAAACATTTCCCCCCTTTGTTATTAGATGCGATGATGCCTGTTGATCTTTTAAAAGAGACTAAGATTTCTAAAGAAATAAAATAAATGGTTTATGCAAGTTAAACAAAGAAATCCTAGTGTAGAAACATTTCTGTTTACATAGACCTAGGGCGAAACACTTTATACGTCTATTCGCAGTGACTTTGAGGAACTCCTAATGCTATTCTGCAGGTATACAGTCCTTAGAGAAAAAAATGGAGGCACCCTGAATTCCCCCTTTAATCTATCCTGTGTTCTGTTTTGTACATCTGTCGAACCACATAACATTCCTTATGTAATACAGACCTACAGAAAGCATTTTTTATTTCCAGCTGGCATCCTTCTAAATTCAAATGTTCAGACATAATTTAGGTTTTTTTTTTTTTCCCCTCTATATCTGGATTGTTTATTTACATTACAAACTTGCACAGAAAATGTAACTGTACACTAAACCATTAGTATTCTGTTGGGAAGATTTGTGTTTTGTATTGGAGGCAGTTCACATTAAACTCAAGGTCTTAATACTCCTTTGAGGCTTCTGAAGCCCCATGGCAACTCTTGAAAAGACTTTTATTTCTTCAGCATATGTAAATTGGATAGGGCGAAGTCAATGTGATTTAAAGCTAACATCTCTTCAAGAACTCAGATGAGACAAAGGTTTTATTAAATGAAATAGTGGAAGAAATTGAAGTTCCACATTTCAATGTAATGTGATCATGGAGATGGAAAATAATATTTAGTGAAATTAAAAGTGCAGGCTTGAAATTTACATCACTCTTAATCTACATCTGTTCTTTTCATTTAATTTATCTGACATGCCCCACTTCTTCCAAGGGAATTACAGAACAAGATCTATTGGATATAGGGATATTAGAGAGACTGCATTGGGGTCATATGTTGATTTATGCAACAACCTTTTTACTATATTAATTAGACAGAGATAATAGCAAATTAAAAAGAAGAGTTAAAATTTATATCACACACATATATCCTTACCTATGCTTGTAATTAAAAACAATACTTGTATTCACATGCCCTATACTGTTATTTTAGATTGGTCAGAAGAGTAAAATATATATTTCTTGTAAAATTTTAGTCTGAAAAATAGACTTGGCTTCAAATTACTTCTGTTTCTAAAGTGAACACATTTAACATTTACTGAGGCATCTAATTTAAATGGCTTAACATTAGGGCTTAACAAGGTATTACTGTTTGTCAAGAGCTGATCTATGACCTGTACCAGGTTATTTGTGTCATAAAATCATTTCATCCTGTACATTTTCTCAGAATACTTAATTAATTGCTCAAGGTTCAAAATAGTGCACTACCTGATTAAGCATTTTAAGTATTATCTAGAATCTGAAAAAGCAAGAGGAGAGAGAATAAAATAATGCAAAACTTGTTTACAGCTGTTTAAGCTTTAAAATGAGAAATAATTGTCATGGCAGATGAGAACACGGCTAGTACAACTACTATAAATGTCAGAAAAGGAGCTTGGTTTCTTATGGGCTTTTACACCTAAAGGGGTAGCAGCAGGAGTGAAGCACTGGATCAAGGAGGGTCAAGAACTCCAGTTTGAGCCTTTCTAACCTCCTCAGGCCATTTTTGCATCTACAGTCCCACAGCAGACATGGAGAGGAGAAAAATGTGTAGAAAAGCTGCTTCTTTCTCCTTACACAGACACTCACACATCCAAGAAGATATCAAACTATGTATCTCAGCATAAAATCCAGCGAAACAAATCTGCAATTCTGGAGTAACTAGTTTAAAGGCACCTTTTGTAAAATATGGCCTTCAGTATTTTATTTATAAGACAGAATTTATACTTACTTTTAGTTGAATTTGCATTTAAGTAATACGTAGTGGAACTAGGTGCAGAACGCTGACTTTAGAAAACAGGACCAGCTGAAAGCCTTATCCACTAAGGGGGATCTACTTCATACATAAAGTATCTTCTTTGATGCACGTGAACTACGCTTATTGTGGTATGATTCCATAAATCATGGACAATGGGACTCAGAGCGACTATAGGGCAGAGAAGGAATTAAAAAGCATATCCAAAACAAGTGGTGCACAGCGCAATTGCTCGCCTTGCTCACCACCCAATGACCAAAGCTAGCTTGTCCCTGAGCAGTGATTCCCCTCTCCTAGCCAACTCCCCAGTTTATATACTGGGTAGGATGTTGTATGGCCTGGAACGTCCCTTTGGCCAGCTTGGATCCGCTGTCCTGGCTGAGCTCCCTCCCAGCTCCTCGGGCACCTCCCTGCTGGCAGAACGTGGGAAGCTGAGAAGTTCTTGACTTCGTATAAGCACTACTTAGCAACGACTAAAACCATCAGTGTATTATCAACCTTACTCTCATACTGAATCCAAAACACTACACCAGCTACTAGGAATAAAATTAACTCTTTCCCAGCCAAAACTGGGTCCTTTGGATCATCTCATTACCTTCTGGAGAGAATGTAATTGGCAGAGCTTGCTTTCTACAGAGAATGTTTGAGTGTGTGATATTAATTTTTGATTTCTGTTTACTCCATTATCTTTTCCATTTAACCGATATTGGACACAACATGCACCATTTATGCAGATTTATCTCTTTAAAACATTTACTGAGAAATCTCAGCAGCAAGTTATTTTACAAGTTAAATTTATCTGTCCAAAACAGCAACAGCTTTTCTGCTCTGTAGGGACTGAAGAAAAATCACTTTTGTGGGGTTCTTGGGTTTTGTTTGTTTGTTTGTTTGTTTGTTTTATTTTTTTCCCATTCTATTGTTCCTTTTTTTTTTGTCCTCTATATTGCTTCTATAGATTTAAATTAGCTGGGATAAAATAAGACAGCTGTAAGCGAATTTACTGAAAACAGTGTTGGACAACATATAAACGATGTACTCTTCAAGAACGAACTTTCCACATTGCCTGTATAATTTGTATTCAGAAACTTGAAGTTACGTTTTTAGATGTGGAAAGCAAATACCTTTGTTTTGCTGTAAAGAGTGAATGTAGAAGGCTTACCCACACACCTGGTTTTCTATTATTCATATAAATGACTACATTTGATCAAATTTGTCCAGCTTAATTTTACGTTACTGAAGTCTGAAAATAGTCCCTTTATCAGCCTCTCTTTGCAGCAAATGGTGTAACACGACTACCTGTAAATACTCTTTCAGCCCACCTAAACTATGAACGACCTCCAGAGAGGCCTATGAAAATATCACAAGCTGAGTAAGCTTTTAAGGCAAAATTCTCCATTAAGAGGCTTCGGTAGATGGAATAAACCTGAGCATGACTGTCTTGATTACTCAGAGCAGCTTTGACTTACACTAGAAGATGTGAGTAAACCCAAGATTTTTATACAAGAACTCAAACAAATTTAAGAAGTTAATTCTGTCTCTTAAAATTCTTACTTCCTGTGGACAAATGAACAATCCCGATTACTTGCACAGGTTCACATTTCAAATTAACATTTGTCCCTCATATCTGAATGATACTGAGTGCTTGTAACAGCAGAAGAAACCAAGTCAATTAGTGATACAACATAAGTACTACATTTGGCTCAACTTTTCATAATCTGTCTTGAAAACAACTGTAATCAAGCCCAGCAATACTGCTGCTTAAGAGGTATTAAGAAAATATATGGAATAGTTTTCTGAAAGAGTCATGTTAGAAATGATGATCCCGAGATACGGAGAAATAGCAAAAAATTAGTACTACAACACCACCAGGTCTTAAAAGCATAAATTCCTTTACAAAACTATAAGGTTATACGAATAGCATAAGTCCTTTTTTTTGGTTATGATGATTTTTAAAATCATATTTGAAGCTGGATCAGTACCTATTTAAAATGGAAGCAGATCTATTTTAACTAGACACTCCCTAAGTTGCAGGGCGTGAAGCTTGTCCTACAGCCTATATGTTGGACTTCATTTCCTTTCTGGTTTTGAATATTAAAAAATTGTGGATTCATATAACCATTGTATACAGCTATGAAATTTTGCAAATTTTATGATCAAGAAATCATCAAAGTTGCAATTTTCTATTCAGATTGGTATCCTCTATTTCATCCATCTACAGTTGGTTTTGTGGTTTTAATAAATCGTTTCAACCTATACAGGCTGCAAGCACTTTGCCGGATATCCAGATTATTTCCCCTTAAAATTTAATACATGATAGTTGAAGACAAGTATGAACAGTGCAAACAGCACAGACAAATAACAACATCTATATTTCGAGACACTTTAAGTGATTATTTCCTTATCATGACAGCAAGGTGGCTCTATGCATTGTACATTCATAATAATTCAGGAATTTCAGAAAGTAGTTTTTTTCCTTTCCAAAGCATATATATTTTACACTGATTTCTGGTTCCCATGACACAGCATATCTAATTTTAACACAGTGAAAACACCCAGTGCTATGCCTGTGAGATTCTATGATGATGATGGCCCCCTTCATGGGCCAGGTGTTGAGTACTACATGTGTATGACTGATTTAAGTTTTATCAGTCACCTACAGAGATGAAGGGTTCTTTGTATAAATCAAATGTTATTCTTCAAAGTGCACTGCGCATAAAGCATGATGTTTTTTTTACCATTCTTTATATTGATTAGTCGGCCATTTAATTGTTTGACTTCTATTTGTTTCCTAGCTCCAAAACTCTTAAATATTTGAAATAACAAATAAAATTGTCCTGTTAAGTTGCTTCAGCCATGTAGAAACAGAACTCTGTCCTGCTATGGAAATCAAAGGAACACAAGCAGAGATACTTACAGAATCCTTCAGAAAGCCATGTTGTGAAGTTTCAAATAACCAAGACCATCTTTTTGGTTCTACTACTGCAACTGCACTTCCTTCCAGTCATCCATGTCTGTGAACAGCAGGTATTACACATCAAATATTTAGACAGGAATGAGGAAGACATGAAAGATTACCATGGAATTCTCACCATAAAGTCAATAGTGTAAGCCTTGAGCAAAGCCAGAGTTGAGGTGTTGGTGTTAGATTTATTTCTTCATACAGCTGCAATAATAGTTTTCTGAGGTTGAGAGAAATTATGGAACTTCATTAAAGCTGCCATCATGGACAAATTTTGCAATGAAGACTGCTCACTTGATGGATGATGCTGTGTGCCTAAGTGCACTGTCTGATTTAGAGTTCAAACCTTTTGTAGTACATTCAATGAAGATAAAATATTTAGTGCCACTATATTTTTGGGCTCTATATTTTTGACAATATGTTTCATGCCTCATTTGCCACCAAAGTAATGAGATTTTAGTCAATGTTCAAAAACTGACTTCACATTTTTCACGGCAAAAACCCAAATGGGTTATTTTTCTACACTAGTGTACTGCTAGTTCAATGAAGCCCTGAAGTATATGGAGACCTTGAGGCAGCCAAAGTGTAAAACATTGACTTCACAACACAGAGAACACAAGAAGCAAAAACACTGATTAATGATTGTAGCTGCCCGTTGGTTCCTAGAATATAGTCTTCCATTTACATTTTTTTTTTAAATAGTAAGGTGGACTGATACAATACAAATCTCTTCAGAAAGCAAACAACTTCTCATGTATGCAGATACAGAAATATAGAACATAGGCCTCACTTGTTAAACGTTAAATAAGATTTCTAATCCCAACTCTGGTTTTGCTTTCCCAAAGACACCTGAGATTACAACAGGTTTTTGAAAATAGGTCTCGTGGAGCTACCAAAAAAGCATATCATGAAACACGGATGATAATATCCTTCATTCTTCAGAGAATAAATTATAGCTCACACAATTATTTTATCAAGTATAGAAATCAATACTGTAGGTACTCATACATTCTGTCAAAAGACAGAATGGCCTTTATTTTCAAAAAAGGAAATTTTCTGATGCTTTTACAACACTTACCATGCAAACACTAGCGTTATCTGTCACATAGACAAATATTCTTGTTATGGAATTCTGAATAAACAGATAATAAGCAAACAAAAACAAAGGAAATAACCCCGAACCCAAAACATACCTAAAAACCCAGAAATGACCTTTAATTTATCAGACCTGGCTTGCTGTGTTTAATGAGGAGTTTGTCCACACTGTAATCAACAATACCAACAGTTTAAATTGATAGTTTTAAATCAGGTATTGAGTGAAATACTAACTGGAGTACAAACACGGAAGAACAAGGTAAAAAAAAACAAAAAACCAGTCTGAACACCATTGTGCTGTAGCCAGGTTTGCCATTACTGAACAATCTAACTTCAAGCTATGCTTTGGCCACTTTGTGCAGTACCTAACCAGAAACGAATTACAGACACAAGAGATGTAGATGTTTCTAAAATACAGAAGAAAAAATGTTAAAATTATAGCACTTGATTGTGTGAGTTACCTTTTGTACATTAGGGGCTATAAAATGATAAATGAGAAGAATAACTGCCGGGTTTCAAAAGCAAGGAGGGATCACTGTGGAAGGCTGTCTCTGACACTTTAAGAAGTGGCTACCAGTCACCAGTCACTGTTAAGAAAGGCTAAAGACTGCACATTCAAATACTTCAGCAGTCATCGACTGTGAAGATGAGTGTAATTAAATTTGAAGAAAGTTTTAGTGGGAGTTCCAAAAGTTCTGCTTCCCCAAGCCCCATTTCAAAGGCTAAACCTCAGGCGTAGACAGTTGACAATAGTACACAAAATTACTACAATAGAACATTTAATGTATGCAACACACAATATCTAGGCATGATTTTTAACTGGAGAAAGAGAATAACCCAAGCACATCAAAAAGTCTAAGAAACTTTTGATACTGTGTGAGAGCAGGCATGCGACTGAATTGTGCTCCTCATCTACAAGGGTTTTTGAAAGGGGACACCTTCCCAGGTCTGCCATTTCCCATACAATCTTAGTTCTTTCCTGAACTTATATTAGAAGACATCTGCAGAGAGTAAAATCCCAACTTATTCTGAGTTCACATCAAGATGACGTTGATTTTGGAAGCTAACATCTTATTCCAGAGCACCTATGTTTTATATAGCTGTGCAGGAAGAAATGAAGGTATCTCTCAGCACCATTCCGAATGAAAGGATGCTCCTGTGAACTTCAGGATAAAACAACAGGGAGAACTAGAAAATAGCAACTAAATTAGCACCTAAGCTATAGATCAGTGTTGCAGAATTGTATTTGTTGCACGACCTGTTCCCAGTTCTCTCTCCTTCCAAGCATATCCACCCTTCCCCCAACAGCAGCAGTGCGCTGTGAGATGAATACAGGAACAGGATCTTCTTAGAGCGGCTGATGATAACATAGAATAAGACTATGGAGCTGTCTAGCCTCTCCTAGCCATTTTTGGCATAATTCATGCCCATCTGTTCCCTTTCATGCTGCAGCCCAGAGGGAAGCAGATGGGACCTACTCTGCAGTCTTCTTCTAAAACTCATATCCATTATAACCTAATTTTTAAAATGACAGTCTTGCTGTCAGCAATGCTGCTCAACCAATTTTTTTCCCCCCTTCTACAGAAGCAAAAATAACCTTTACAATAATAGGCTTTGCCCATAAAGGTCATAATGTTAAAGAGATACTAACAAGTGAACCATCTCCTCATCCCTGGAAGCAATCTTGTTTCCATTCTGAGCTTTGGACTGGATCTTGGCATGGCTCCCTAACATGTGGTGTGGCTGATGCTCCTCTGATATATTTCAGCAAAGGCAGAGGAGTGAACATTTTTTCTACTGTGTCAGAAACTGCTGCATCTTGTTTCACTAGTTGCTAGCTCTTTTTCTTCCTGAGGTTCTGCTTTAAGGGAGGCACTGCCTCAAGCACTCTACTACTTCATGATGACTTATTTTTAATAAGTCTTTAATAAGTTTTACTTTTTTAACATCATTAAAAAAAACCAAAACAGAACCATCATTAAAAACCAGAAACATTATACAGAAAAATCACTGCATGGAGAAACATTTATGTTTTCTGCTGCCTTTCTTCTTGTGTTTTTGAGCACAGGCATATTCGTTCAATGAAATCTCATGAAATCCATTTCATGAGAACTTTCTGCATGGACTCAGTGTATAATTCATCCCCTCTGCTTCATACATGACTCGAGCACACAGTGATGCTCTTCTGACATTTTAATTAGTGATTTTAGAGGTTTTCTTCTTTTGGGGAATAGAAAGAATGTAATATTATCAGTCATTCTTTCCCTCCTGTGGTTTTACTCAAGGGAATAATTTAATATTAAAAATTTTGCAAACAAAATACAGAAATCTGATGACTGCCTTTATTTATCAGAACATATTGCAACATCAGATTTTATGACAGCTTTCATTTCTAGTATTTTCTTATCACAAGCTCTGGGAATGTACCAACTCAGGCATAAGCAATTACCTATTAAAAGGATTTGATGGTTCTGTGACAGATTGGTTCAGGGTCTATCCTTCTCCTGTGGCATCTGCATCTTGGGGAGGAAACAATATTTCTCATTGATCATTGCTATCCAGGTCAACATTAAATACGTGAAAGTAAATCACAGTTGAAGAGATACAAGACAGGCAAGGTTTTATGCTTCTCCTGTTACCTTGAGGGTGAAGCAGGCAACATGTGTTTGTGAAGGAATAGAATTTTACTTCATCCCTGTGTCTGGCACGAGAACTGTAGAATAGAAGTAATATGCATAAATTGATAACAATGATAGATATTAAAAAACCAAGAAGGCAAACAGAAGTGCCGCTTGTTAGCAAAGCTTCTATGACTTCTCTATGCGATGCTTCAATCTGACCTACAGCAGCGAGGCATTTTTCACAATGCTGCATCTTAAGCAACAGTCATGTTGATTAATTCCTTTGTGTAGTCCTGACATATTTTTCCTAGCTATTTTTTAAGAGGGCAAAAAAAAAGCAAAATATTTAACAAGTCCAGAATGATACAGTTACAGTACCCTGCCCTTCCTCTCTTTATTGTGAAATACATGAGAAGTTTACAAACAAGAGGTCTTTTTCTCTCCATTTTTTTTTCTGTGAATTTGACTTCAGGTACGGAATGTCTTTATGCCTTCTGGTAACCTTGAAGAATATCTAGGAGTATGGAGAATCTTAAACATTTCTCATTCCCTCAAGTAAACTTGAAAACGTTACAGTCTGTTCCATATACATGAGTTAATGTCGTCTAGTAATGATGAATCAAGCATACTGCATACCCGCTCTTGCCAAAAGGCAGGAGTGGTTATCATTTCCTTTTTGCACTTCTTAAGTAAATTATTTATTACGAGTTCAATTGAATTTTAAAACCCAAAAATATGCTAGTTGCCTTAACTTTCTAATTTAATTTGATTCCTCCCTCCCCAAATATTTAAAGTATTTAAAAAGTAAGAAATCAAAAAGGACATTAAAGTAGTATTTAAAAATAAAACAGCAATACGTTTGTTGTTGGAGTGGAAAGGTACTAATTTACCACATATGATCATGTACCACATGCAATTAGAGCATATCATATATATATACATACTTTATTTTATATTGTATATTTAGCTTCTCAAATAAATGAGGAAAGCATTCAGAGCTCATGCAGAATTCTGCTGCCCAACCGTTCTCCCATCCTCTTTCACTTGAGGGTTATAAATCTTTGTTTCTCTTTGAAGAAGTTGCATTAATATTTAATTGGAAAACTTCATAAAATGTTAGAAAAGCATTACACCAAACACAGAGTAATGCCCAAGAGAGTAAACAGCAGGATTTGTGTTATGTAGTTTAGTTGTGCATTTGCATTTCATTCTAACATCAGTGACCCACTAAAAAAAACTGCTCTTTTTCTCTCTCTGTATGGGAAATGATTTTTTTGTTGTTGCTGAAGGAATTTAAAGCCATGAAAAAGCCCCAACTACCTTAGCCATTTACCTAAGCCATTTTGTGTTGGGTGCTTAAAAGGTATGGACTTGTATTGAAGGCATTAATGAAATGCATAATTAAGTAGTTCTTAGCAATTTGAGATACTTTTCGTTGTGATCAACTCTTCCTTTTAATTTAATATCACTTATTCTATGATGCCAGATGCACTATAACTTTGAGATTAGAAGGTGTTCAAGTACTGAAGGTCAAACTCTAGATGAATTATAAATCAAAGAATCATAGAATTGTTGCGTAGGAAAAGACCTTTGAGATCATTGAGTCCAACCATACTTGCCCACCACCATACTGCACACCTGGGCACGAAAGATTTACCCCTCAAATACCAGTCAGCAATGCACTACAAACTGGACCTTGATGCAGATTCTATTTTGACACAAAAGAATCACTGAAAAGAACAAACAGGCAAAAAATTCAACTTGAGATGAACAAGTTTAAGGGCCATTATGTAGCATCTAATATATTTAATTCATTAGTCTGAAATATTCATTTTAAATAGGTTAATGTTGAAGGGAATATGCAGCCCTGGAGATCCTCTGGCTAGAAGAATGATGTCTCTCAATTTCTGGAACCTCAGTGTGGAGAAAATACATTATGAGATGCACCTACCATCTACCCTTCAACTGAACACCCACAGTGAAGCTGCGAAACACATTTCATACCACTACTTTTAAAAAGTTCTACTGCTTCTTATTAATCTTATTTATCTCTTAGCTGTCTAGTAGGATTCAGGTTCTGAAACAGTGTGTGTATAATGAACTAATTAAAGACTATGGAATGTATTATTCTAAGGTCCTTCAACCTAGCATTAAGCATATTTTCACTCACAAATGACAATTTTTAATATAAACTATCACTGCATTAAATTAGGCCTCTGATAACTCCTTTATTCAGATTTGGTTTAATCTAATTTTATTTTAATGTTGAACAACAGATTTTAAAATAATAAAGCTAAAACATGCTCAACATACATCAGACTGATTTTAATACATTAATGATTTAAAAAAATACTGTATTAAAAAAAACAGAAGATAAATGTTTGTATAGAGAAGGCTCATTCACAATGAAAATTTAGAATGACATCAAAATGACGGTGCCTTGACAAGCTGAAGAGTCAAGCTTTAAAATTAAGTAAACACTTTCTCAGTTGAGCCCATTTTCTCTCGATTGTGCAGTCACTCAGAGGTGACTCTAGAATGCAGATCTCTATCTGAGTAGTTTGAGATTTTTCAAATGCAGAACTTCCTCTCGAGTCTCAAGTGAGACACTGCTCCATATCCTACCTCCCAAGTGAGTACTCGTTCCAGTTTTGAAAGTCCAGGCTGTATCTTTCCTTCTAAAAGCACTCTGTATTTGGGACAAGTACAGAATATGTAATAGATATGCTGTACAGATTCACTTTGGGTTAGAAGGGAGATTTTACCTTTTATCCTAACGTTTCTAATTCTCTATAGAATAAGAATGTGAAGTTTCATTTTTGCCTGTACAAATTCCTCTCTCAGACCACAGCTGGGTTAGAGAATAAGTTCAAGGCTGAGTGGAGACCTTATTACTCTCTACAACTACCTGAAGGGAGGTTGTGGAGAGGAGGGAGCTGGGCTCTTCTCCCAAGTGACAGGGGACAGGACGAGAGGGAATGGCCTCAAGCTCCGCCAGGGGAGATTTAGGCTTGAGATTAGGAAAAAGTTCTTCACGGAGAGGGTGGTTAGGCATTGGAACAGTCTGCCCAGGGAGGTGGTTGAGTCACCATCCCTGGAGGTGTTTAAGGTGAGGGTGGATGAGGTGCTTAGGAGCATGGTTTAGGGATTGGTGGGAATGGTTGGACTCGACGATCCGGTGGGTCTCTTCCAACCTGGTTATTCTGTGATTCTGTGATTCTGTGAATTCCCTTTGTCCAAGTTTTCTGCAATACTATCTGATGCAAGTTACCTTGTAATTCTTTTTGTCATCTTTTGTTTTAGGGTGCATTCCATTCTTGTACTCAGGAAAGTACAGAGGAAAATCATTATCAGGATTCTATGAAAGTCTTCAGATTTACTGAAAAACAGCAGGTATTGTGAAACTTAGTAACAATAAATACACTTCACCATGAATTGAAATCGAGAGTCTAAAATCCTCCTGAAAATCAGGCATACCTTGAAGTTGGAGCAATATGAATGAGGCACAAAAAACTGAAAAAAAATTATTTTTTTAAACACTATGGCTTCATTCTCTCTTGGATTTTTAATTTCTCCAACTATAACGCAGAAGTTAGCAGAACACTTTTGAATTAAATGTATTTTGAGAGGAAAAAAGCTTCATAAATTCAAAGAGTAAGAAAAATGTTACTGTTTTATACAAGTATAATTTCTTGCCAAGTCTTTCATTTTTTCCCTCTTTTTCTCTTTCATTGTGATTTCTCTTTCCAGTAGCTGGTTTTCCTATTCTTTTATTCATTCTTCTATTTTCTTCCCACTGCGGGCATCAAAGATGTTGTGGAAGAGTATGACATTGCAAAATAAATGTAACCTATATGACTGGGGAAAATGTTTTCTGTGTCTAAAAAGCAACTGTTAGAATATTGTCAGAAAGCAGAAAATCTCCACCTTGACCAGCCAACTGGTTTTGAACTGCTCTATTTCTTTTTTCCTTTGTCACGTAAGTTCCCTAAATGAACAATTCACTTCTGATTTTGGCCTGTAATTTTTGTCCATGAGCTTTGTTTAAAGCTTCAAATTAATTAGATGGTGAAGCAATTCTCCTAGCATTTCGAAGCTTTTTATGCTGTAATTCATGCTGCTGCTTTGGCATACTCCAGAAATTTTTGCCTGCTGTTGCCATGACTCTATGCTGTAATCATCATTAACAGAATTCCTTGACACAGATTTTTGGGTTTTTTTCCAAGTGCAAACGTCTAACACAGCATGCTCATCAGATCAAAGACCTCTGAGCACATGAATATTGTGCTCAGAGAATTGTGTTGCTTAGTGGTGAAATGTGTCTCTACCTAGTAATATATAAAGAAAACAGCTCTTAAGTCTCATCTTCCTAAGGTTCAGTGCCTCTCCTAGTTTGAAATATTTTCGAGAGTACCATCGTATATATCCTTATTCTTTGTCACTTCTTTATCATCCTTTGAAGGCAGAGAGGCTCAGTGCCTAAGATGTCTCTCCCTATTTATCATTTTTGTTAATCTTCCACAATCATAGACTCACAGAACCTCCTGAGCTGGACAACCAACTTCAATTAAGCAAAAAGTTTATATATAATTTTAATAGAAAACATGCACCTCTTTCTGTGATGGCTCCATCATATTTGTGAATAATAGTAGAGTTAAGCTAGCAGTAACTAGTTATGTTTCTTTTTTCCACTCAAGATTTCTCATAGCTCAACTTTGCCAAAATATTTCACTAGTAACCTACGAAGCTTGTACAGTGTTCTTGTTTTTTTAATAACTTATAACTGGTGCCAAAAAGGGACACAGTTAAGAGTTCTGTGAGAAATTATAACTCTCTTAACTTTGTGCCTTTAAAATGGGGTTTAACTATGTCTTCAGGATTCATTATATACAAGTCCATTTTATGCTTTCATGCAAGTTTGTTTTTATTTAATCATTCATTTATTTCCATTGTCATTTTTACTGTATTTTTCAAGCCAGCTGTCTCATTAAGATAGCTTTTGGCCACCAACTCGCTGAAACCCCTGCTGAGAATGCAATGTTTCTCAAATAACATATAATTTTACACACTGTAACTGGAAGATTAGCATAATTTCATCTTTCTTGTACTGGCACAGTCTACTCTGAATATTGTAGCTCCATATTTTCTATACCCTGAACACGCTGGAAGGATCTTCCACCTTATATCCCAGAAATAATTCCTAGATTCAAAATCCTGTGTCTTAGAAGACAAGCTCTCCATCTCATACCAGAAATAAGCCACTCTCATCAAATGTTTGGATGAGTTACTCTCCCCTGGCAGACATGAAGGTATTACACTGTGACTCTTGTTATCACTGACTTCATTGGAGCGATGCCATCAAAGTATGTCCAGGATGCTGTTTACAAATTAGGTCTCGCTTCTTATACATGAATATTGAAGGCCTTTTCCCTTCCATGATCTGCTGATGCTGTGGGGCAGCACAGTCATGCCTGAAAGAATGCGAAGTCAAGGATATGATGCTTACCTTTGTGGTAAGATATTGGTCTCCAAAGCTCGAGTGTTAAAGTCAGATTCCAGAGATGTCCAGGGGAACACCGAAATTAGTATTGACACCAACATGATGTGATATACCGAACACCTAGACCAGAAAAAACCAATTCCAGAGTAACAATTAGTGATCAGGAGAGGTTATGACATCTTTTTCAAAGGACATAGCATTGAAAATTGTAGTTCTAGACATGAAAATATCGATGACAATAGCTTCCAAGAAAAGGTATTTTTGCTCAGTGATGCTTATTTTGCTGGCAAGGAAGTATAGACAGAAACTGCTTCTAATTAAGATGGTCTTCTCTAAACTTCCAGGTAAAACTGTACAGTATTTTGTTCCAGAAACAATGAAAACCCGTTTTTTTGTTGAGAATGTGCTCCTGGAAATACTTGGCTCTTGTTAGCCAAAATTAAGAAAACTCTCACTAGTTCAACGCTTTTTTCACAAACTCAGTAGTGTTATTGAATCAATCAGACAGTTGGGACCTTCCTAACAAGCACAGTTCTAGTACTTTGCTGTTCTGCTTGTCATAAATCAACATGCATGCTCCAAGTATTTCAAAGAATCAGCAGTTTGAGATGAAAAAACTGTTCTCTTGGAAAATCTCCAACCAGTACTACTTATAACTGTTTTAAGAGTACAACATGACTTCCCTGTAAGCTGTCAAAGAATAACTTTCACTAGAATGGTTCGATAAGCAATTGCCTTTTTCCAAAAGCATTGCTGACAAAAAAAGGGGATTTGAGTTGTGAGAAACCATACTACACGCGCTAGATAGAAATTTTAAAAATGTTGATTAAATGTTACTCTAAACCTACTGGTTCAGGTTCATTTTGGAAATTATCATTCTGCCTGAAGCTGAATATGTTTTGTTTGGTCAGTTGGATATTCACATTCACAATAAGGACAAATTAAGATGCACAGTGTACTAAAATAATTTATTTAAAAAATACTTATCTTAGAATTCCAGCTGAATGCACTAAACTTCAGAGAAATTTAGGGAAGCTCCAGAGAAAAAGAACCTGTGTGTGTTCAGCTGAAATGACAAGTACCACTGCAGCATTAATGTAAGTTCTCACAGTAACAAACAACTTCAGTTTTACAAGCATGAAACAATTCCATGAAAATACGTTATCCAAGATAGCAAATTATAGCCAAGACACTACTTATCAAGTATCTATCTGTCTGAATTGTCATTAATGGAAATTATAATTCAGTATTTATTTATACCTTTTACTCTCAAAGTCTTTATCAACTTTCCCACAACATTAAAAAGTCATTGTCTTCACCATTTCCATGTTATTAACTTATTGTTCAGTAACTCTAATTTCCCAAACATTTGCAATATGAAGATATAAAGAGAAATTCAGATGTAAATAATTTACATTTGGGAAATTAAGCATTACTGCAACACCACATAGCTTTTATCTTTTCTAGACTTATTAAAACTATTACTGCAACATACATCAGGGATTTGGGTTTGAATCTTTTTGAATAAATGGGCTGTCTATAATTTTAGCTGCTTAAGTGACTCTTAAGAGACTCTGAAAACGTAAGAAAGCCTGACTAGCACAGGTCTTTGGAAGCATAGTGCAGAAAAAACTGGTACAGGCATCCGTCCTCTTCACGGGGCTGAGCTTGGCTGTTAAATGCAAGCAATTTTCAGCTGGGCTTAACAGGACTATGCAAGTATCTCTATAACATGCTCTAAAGAACTCTGGATCCCATGAGAGTTTATTAATTCAGCTAGATCCCTTGTTAAGACCGAGGTAGCTGTATGAAACCTGTAGCTGTCATCCCACCCATAGAACCCTGCCCCCTAGTAAGAGCGTTGTGGAGAAATTCAAAGTTTTCTGTATATGTACGGTTAGGCGTTTTGGCTCCAGCTCAGCATCAGCATTTGAAGCGCATCTGAAAAGAAAATAAGTCAAGGACTGTATGACAGAACAGTACTATAGTGTGAAGGACAAGCAACAGAGGAGTGAGAATGAAGGGGAAAATAGAAATGAAATGGTTAGCACTACTAGCCTAGAGATGATGTGGGAGCTGTTGTAAGATCACAGGACTCCATCCTGTCAGTATGAATCATTTACTCAGATCCATATGTTATACTAAATAAAAATTGAGTTGAATTACAAAATGCTCATTCCATTTTGAGGGTCTGAATAGTGTTCAAGAGGCTCCGACTTTGCTTTTCTGGTTTATGAGATCACCAAATCCCTTTACTGGCATTACAGTCTCATAGCTCACAGCTGCCTGCTATTTATTCTGTGTATAATCTCCCTATTTTCAGGAAGTTATAAAGTGTGTATGAAAGATTCCCTAAGGGATGAAACGTGGTGTAAAAAAAACCTCAAGACTTGAGTGATTTATTTCACAAAATGATTTTATAAAATAAGAAAACCACTGCTTCTAGTCTTGGTCTTGTTTAAACTGTAACTGAGCCAAAGCAGGAATAGTTAATAGCAGTTCTCTGAACATTTGGGTCCTGGAAATTGAAGAAAAGTAAATACCCACACAGGTACATGGTCATCCCAAAAGGATCCAAAATTTCTTTAAGAAATTCATGGTCTAAATTTCTCTATGAGAAATATATGCTTAATGCAAATATACACTTACTAGCCTTTAGGAATTATGACATAAATCCGATCATTATTTCTAATGAGTACCTGCTTAGTCTTATTAGTAAATTTGTAACTAACTACTTTGTTTTTTTAAAAAAAATATATTCTTTATGACTCACAGAATGCAAAGCAGACCATAACTTGTTTTCTATATATTTTCCTTGCTTTAGCAATCTCTTCCCAGAAGGGAATGGAATAAGTAAATGAGAATTATTCCTCCACATACATTTTCATGAACCAGGGCCATCCTAAGCACACGTAACCAGCATGCGCGCATGGGAGTAAGGCTTCGTCCACTTGCAAGGATCAGTCCCTGAAGCACAATGAGCCTGACACTAGATGTTCCAAGCATGGACAACTTCCTTGCTGAGCAAGGCAGCAGCTTAGGAGAGAGCTGGGGTTGTTTAACCTGGACAAGAGGAGGCTAAGGGGAGACCTCATTGCTCTCTCCAGCTACCTCCAGCTCTCTCCTGCTTCTGCCAAGTGACAGGGGACAGGACGAGAGGGAATGGCCTCAAGCTCTGCCAGGGGAGGTTCAGGCTGGACATGAGGAAAAAATATTTCAAGGAAAGGGTCATTGGACACTGGCAGAGGCTGCCCAGGGAGGGGGTTGAGTCACCTTCCCTGGAGGTGTGTAAGGGACGGGTGGATGAGGTGCTGAGGGACATGGGTTAGTGATTGATGGGAATGGTTGGAACCGATGATCCAGTGGGTCTTTTCCAACCTGGTGATTCTATGATTCTATGATTAGAGCATGCTGAATCGCAGGGGATCACGGGAAGAGTAACTGCAACCTTCTTATAAACTTAACCAAAAAACAGGCCTTCTAGAAATAATAAAAAGTAGGAACCATCCTGATTCATCTGTAAATCAACTTCCTTTCTCTGGGTTTCAATTCAAAACAACAAACTAGATTAACAGTTAAGTATATTGAGAAGAGAATGAGAAGAGCAAGACATTTAGTCTTCAAAGACAGGAGCTAAAAGTCTGTAAATTTTAAACCCAGAGGGACAGATAGAATCTGCTTCTACATGAATAGACCTAGTTTATTTCAGCAGCCTTACTTTCTTTAATGGGAATTCTTTTTGTGTAAATAAGATTGCTTGCATTAGGCTGACTTTTCAAAGAAGCCTAAATAATGTAGGGATACAAAACCTACTGGGCGAGATTCACATACAAATTAATGTTCCTTTCTATTACAAGGACAGTCAGCAGTCTTTTAGTGTAAATAAGAATAAAATCCTTAATCTTTCAGCGAGAGAAAGAGGAACTCAGTTAGGTCTCTTTGAATATCCAAAACAGAATTCTCAAGAGGGGAACACAGCATAAATATGTTTCTTTATCAAAGCTTTTTCATCCGTCAAGCACTTGGAATCCTACACCAAGTGAAAATACTGAATAAGGGTATGTGCACTTTAGGATTAGAATAATGCAGAGACACTTTGTATAGACAATCAGAAATCTTATTAATGCCAACTCTTTAACATTAATATATATACCTACGTTTCATACTTAGGCAAACATGCTCAATTCGTCTGGTTATTATGGATCTCCACTATGTACCAAATTCATTACATACTGAATTGCAGCTTGAGGCTTATATTTGCAGTATATTAAGGAATGATATGTTTATTCTACACTACTTCTAAAGTTCATTTTAAACTATAGATTGATAGAGTAGCTGATGTGGTGAGAAACATCTTAGATTGTGAAACAGAAAGATTCTTTAAGTATTCTCAACTTTTTAATTTTTTTTTAAACAAAATAGCTCTGAAAATCCATTAACTTCCTTTTTTTTGGTATGGTATAATAATTATGACTCATACAAATCAACCTTTCAGGTATCTTGTCATAAAATAAAGGTCAAGTCACAGAAAGTCTCAAAAGGATTTCTTAAGGAATATAAATGGATAACATTGTAACTTCTATTACATTTAGCTTTTAAAATACAGAACTTATTATCAAAGTTAATTTCTGATGACTGCTTTTGAAGCTACAATCTTAAACTAGCTCTATACCATGTGGCTAATGCATGAAAAATCTTTATGATGCACTATAAAATGTTTATGGCACTGCTGTAATTTCATCAGTGGGTATCAATGAATAAAAAAAGATCTGCAGTTTTATACACCATTCTTTCATAATGCTAACACCAAGTTCCTATCTCCTAGTCTTATTTAAAATGAAAAAGAATACAGAAAGAAGTGTCATACAAACCAACTGCAGTAATCTGTTCATCATCAATTAGCATTGAGAATAAATTACTCTCAAGCAAGAAATTATAGACAACCATACAAAACTCCACAGACTCTGGAACTAGAAATCTTTACCATATAATTATCTAGAAATATTGTCCTTAATTAACCCCAATTTAGATGGGTTTTGCCACATTTCAAATGAAAAAAAAGAAAGGGATGTTGAAATGTCCATCTGCTACCACAGCTTTTTAATACAGCCAATTTTTCCTTTGTATTTATGTTCAAAAGATAAAAGCAACATAGAACTACCACAACTCTTTGAGTGTCAGATTAACTGAACAGATGAGAAAATGAGAGGCATAGTCTAAGTGGAGCTCTTGGGTAAACTAGTAAATTAAACCAAATAAATTTGTCTAAAAATTAATCAATGCATAAAGTTTGACACAAAGGTCATTTAGATCCAATAAACGTGTCACTGCCACCTCTATACTCCCATCAGATCACCATGGCAATATAGTTTTATTACTTTTCTTTTATGGAGTATAATTTAAATAAGAGTGCCTGCAACCAGATTAACCTTTACTTATCTTCTCTAACTTCCACATAGATTTTTAATGGACATACATCAAAGTGTCAAACAAAGTTTTGAGTCAGGTACTTGAAAACATCGTTCAAGTAAACTGATAGTATTTTTGAAAGCATCTCATTAAAAGACATTTAGCAGAAGGAAAACATGGAGATAGCAAACCCAGAGATAGATGTGTAGGATTATTTGCCTTCTTGCATTTCCAAAGAATTTACTTTATTGGTTTAGATGAAGATGATCTGAACTATGCTCCATCAGGGGAGATTTAGGCTGGACATAAGGAAAAAACTTTTCACAGAAAGGGTCACTGGGCACTGGAACAGGCTGCCCAGGGAGAGGGTTGAGTCACCTTCCCTGGAGGTGTTTAACACGGGTGGACGAGGTGCTAAGGGACATGGTTTAGTGTTTGATAGGAATGGTTGGACTCAATGATCCGGTGGGTCTCTTCCAAACTGGTTATTCTGTGATTCTATACCTTAACAGGATTAGACTTGATGGTCTTAACAGTCATAGAATCACGGAGTGATATAGGTTGGAAGGGACCTTAAAGCCCATCTAGTTCCACCCTCCCTGCCATGGGAGAGGACACCTAAAAACTAGGTCAGATTGGCCCTTTCCAACCTAAAAGTTTCTGTGATTGTAAGTCTTCAGCCCTGGAACTGCACAGTTAAATTTGGAGGATTGAAAGGGATGAGGTGTGTGGATACTGATATCTAGATCAATAATCATATCCTTGTCTTGAAATGTTCTGGACAAGATAGTTTCCTGCAGCTCAAAGAGACCATCATCCATAAAGTCCTGAGAGAGGGTAAGGAGCTCAAAATCACAGAGACTCTTCCAAGAGGAAGAGACAAAAGCAGTGTCCCAGGAGAATCCTGACCGGAGGGTTTCATTTATGCTTTTTACACAAACAGACTGTGTAACGAAGCTTCATGTTTTGTATCTACTGCACACACAACACAGTCAGAATTTGCTTAGTTACACAATATATCTGGAGTTATTATAATAACTCCTAAAATTGTTGATGCAAGCCAGTGATGTGTTAAAATAAGGAAGCAAAAATGGTGCACTTAGCACTTTCAGAGCCTGTGAGAATTCACAGAAAAGAAACCCTATCCTGCCCTGCAAAAGAGCATAATGACAACCAGCTACCTCACTGGAGCATGCAGCAGAGCCTTTATTCTGTTTGCACTCTTCTTCACGAATATAGCTGATGTTCTGCTACTAAACTAAAATATGTCATCTCAATTATGTTTCATTTCTTTTCACAGACGTCTTGTTACTTATGTTTACTGCATTGTTCTACCTTTTAAAAGGTTTTTAACATCATGGACGCAGAAATCCAGGCTATGCAGAATAATTTACTACTTGGCCTTTCATGCGAAATCCACATTCCTAATAGATGACAAGACCACATTTATTAAAAGCGTATTTCATCAAAGATCTACCCCATTTTGCAAATCAACTGTGAATGTCATCACTATGTTTTTTATTTCATTTTACAAGTTTGTTCAGAGAACGACAGTTTAAAGACTATGTAAATTAAGCCTATACATATTTTCTATTTCAGAATAATTACTAATGAATTATTTTTCCTATGTTGTTGTAGCAATATGAACAGTAAAGAAGTGAAAACATTAAACTATGATTATTATTGCACAAGCATGCTTTAGTAAGACTAATACTGGAGAACATTCTAATTCTTTTTACAGTGAAAACTAGTGCAAGCAACATTTATGTGAGGGATCTAAGTTTTAGTAGCACTGCAGCTCTTCCTTTTTTCATAAATCTGCTCAGTGTAATTCAAGAGGGTTCTCAGTGTCCCTTCAGAAACCTCACTGCTTCTGGTTTAAATCATTCAGAGACTAGCAGTCAGAAGAAATACATGGCAACAGAGAAGATTTCTTACCTCATGGGAGTCAGACTCTGAAGACAGAATCTTCAGCACACATTTCTCTCTGAAACTTCGAAGCAATTACACAAGCAGTGCCATTGTTGTTGCCTCATTAACAATTTATTCGTGAATTCCCAGAATTAGAAAGATTAATTTGTTAAGATGCTGCACAGTCAGAAGGATTAAATGTGCTTCGGTCAGCAGGAAGTTTAAAAAAAGACTCTTCCACTCAGAATTACAAACCGTATATTTATTTTCAGTACTTTAGTCTTTCAAAAGTAGATCTCATTCTTTAAGGTAGCTTAAACATTTAGTTGAAACTTGCTTTCAAAACAGAAACGGCATGCAATCTCTATCCTGAGGGGACACTGGGTACTTGGATTTGGATCCATCGGAGCAGTTGCTAAAAAGATACCAATGACACTCAGTGGGATCTTTTTCCATCTGATCTGATTTCATACGTGCTTTCATAGAATCATTTAGATTGGAAAAGACCATTAAGATCATCAAGCCCAACCATTAACCTTGCACTGCCAAGTTCACCACTAAATCATGTCCCTAAGCTCCATGTCTACATGTCTTTTAAACACCTCCAGGGATGGCGACTCAGCCACTTCGCTGGGCAGCCTGCTCCAGTGTTTCCCAACCTTTTCAGTGAAGAAATGTTTCCTAATATCCAATCTAAACCTCCCCTGGCACAAATCTTTGGATTCAAAGAGCTTGTGATGTCTTCAAATGTTCAGTTCAGCCCTTTAAAAGTCAATGCAAATGAATACAAGAGTATCTTTGATAATAAGAGACATCTTCAATAAAGACTTGCTCAAAGAGCTTTGAATTAATTTAAATGAGGGCCAGGATTTCACCTCTGACTGCAAGGTGTATTTCAATTCACTGTATTGTATCCCACTCTGATGCCGTGCCACCAGAAATTACCATGTTGTCAGCTTTTCAGCCAAGAGTATGAATTGATGACACAATCTTGTCTTTACTACTCCGCTTTTTAGTGTACCATCTTTAACACACTTCTAGCCCTTCCATATCTACATTTAAAGGTATTTATATGCAGAAAATCTTCAAGGAATTAGGAAATCAATAGCATATGGGTAATAAAGCCCTGGAAGAAAGAGTCTGTCAGTTGTTCTCTAGGAAGACAAAACCAGCCAAGGTGATTGACTAAGATAGCTTACAGAGTAAATAGGGTCAACTTTCTAATTTTGTGCATTTTTAACCAATGAAAATACAGGAAGTGTTACAATTTAGCCATAGAAAATAGGTTTAAAACTATGTTGAAAAGTAATTATTAGAGATAGTCACTGTTAAAATAAAAAGAGGAAAAATATTTCTTTTAAACTCAAAATAGCTATAGGTCAATACTTAAGTATTGGGAGAAATCAGTGCGTCAATAGGTGAAATTAAAACAATTCTAAAACTATATTTTCTAAATTAAGCCATTTATTACTTAGTGATTTTTTTGTACATTCAATTGGTATTTTGAATATATACATATCACAAAATTAATTTTAAATGCAAGTGTACGGAAATTTTATTTACGAAGTAATGAAGCTTTGTAAAATAATAATACTTCTGTCTAAGAGGGGTTTTGAAATATCTCAGTTTCAGTAAATCCAAAAGAAATAGGAGATCTCTATAATAAGAGAAGTTGATTAGATAGATTTCCTTTTTGGTAATTGACTTCTTTTAAGTCACAGTGGGATATCAGGACTCGTGTGGAAAAATGTGATGTGATCTTAAAGATGTATTAAAAATTTCAATCCTCTGAAAGCACAGAACCAAACCCACTCTTTACTCTCATGTGTCCATGTTTTTAAAAAGGATTCTTGGTATTTGCAGCCTCTACTATTGTGAGAAGAGAGGGCAGTTGCCCTATCTGAATGTTGGTTGAAGATTACGCATAAGTAGTGCAGAACAAGCAGTCAATGTAAAAAAACCCTAACAATTGATGCTAATTTTTTTCTCATAGTTCACATTTTGTCCCAGTGTTTATCTTTTCTTTCTTTAAAAGGCAACCAGATTGTGTGCTAGCTGAAAGAGCTAGGATTACTTAGCCTAGAGAAGCGAAGGCTCAGATATAAAAGTTTTAACAAGGTGTAAAAATACCCAATAGGGAGATGTGATGAGGGCAGGTGATGAAGATGACTGGCAGTGAGTACAAACTGAAACACAGAATATTCCACCTAAACATGAGGAAAAACATTTCTTTTGTGATGACAGTCCAAACCTGGAATAGTTTTCTTAGGGAAGTGGTGAAGTCTCCAACTTTAACGATAGTAAAAATCCAGGTGGACAGCACGCTGACCCTGCTTTGAGCACAGCAGGGTTGCACAACCTCGAAAGTTGCCTTCCAACCTGAACTAATCTGTGATTTTCACTTCAACTGCATTTTTGCTTCTGATGAAATGAAGTATTCTTTGCGTGCTTTAAGATGAGGTATAGATGTGAGAAGAAACAGACTCCACCATCTCTGTCCAATATATTGGCTAGTGTGGGAAAACACGTATAGCAGCTCCAGGAAACTATTGTAAACAAAAAAAAGAGTAAAAGGCTTTTTGCAACTAAATAGAGAGGAGATGGTTTTCTGAAAACAAAGTTCCTTAAAAAAACCCACTAACAATAAAATAAAATTAAAAAATCAACCAATATTCTATCAGAATAATCCAAATACTCTGTATCCTTATACTCACAAGCAGCTAAATCAAAATAATAACAAGCAATATAAAGAATTCATAACCATGTTATCACTGATTCTAGACTGCTGTAATCTGAGGATTCTCCAGTATTTTTCCAACAATGCAGAAGAGATATAGCTAATCATTTGCAAGCTATGATATCAAATGAAAGCAATCAGATGGTTCTAAAATATGGAAAATGAGTTCCATTGTCTGTGAAAATCCTCCATTCACTCCAATGATATTTGTTTGCTAGAAAATTTGTGGGGTTTTTTTGTGTGTTCCATTTTGTAATTTAATTATAGAGAAGAACTGCCTTTTCCTATTCTGTCAGTTTAGTTATGTTTATAGATGGAAATAAACTCTCAAATAGGAAGTTAAACAATAGTATTTAAGGATTTAGAATTCTTCTTCCTCTAAAGTGTGGCACGGTCTTCAATGGTGAAGGCCTGTTGTGCCTCTGCAACATTCTGCTTTTTTCCACAAGCAGTAAGATTCACAAAAAGAAAAGTGAGCAACTGAACTTTCTAGTGTCAAGCAGATAGAGCTGTAGCTGCATGCAGAAATGTAGGCACACACTTGGAACATAAATGGATTATATAAGGAGAATGGCATTTCTTTTCCTGCTCTGTCCTTTCACTTGTGTGAAATACTGGCGGGACTTTATGTTCCTTGAAAGTATAAATACATAGCAAGTGTTCTCAGAAGAAAAGGACCTAAAATACATGCAAGCATAATTATGTCCCCTTCCAAATACCATACATGTTGCAAAGACCTTTCAGTGGAGGTAGGAATCAGTCCTACTAGTTTGCCTTTCTTGTGTAACTTTGATAACTACATGGACTCTTTACATCAAAACCTGAGACCTGTGCTGTGCTGCAGCCTCAGGCTCTCCATAACATGGATTTTTATTAAAATTTTATGTAATACAGAACTAGAATTATCACTTTTATTTCATTAAATCCTCCATTTTTACCTTGTCTAGCTGTTGGCAAAGGCTTTATGATTGCTTTCTTTTTTTCATTTCAAGATAAGATTATACCTGCAACTAGAATCTGAAAGTCTTTGAACAAGTTTTCATTCTTTAATGCCTAGAGACATTTTTTTCTTTCTGATACTATATGCTCTGTCCTCTGACTTGTTAAAGATCTATACAATTTAAAGAAATGGTCAAAGAAATAGGCAGGATAAGAAAAATCCTATCACTGCATTTTTATCTGTTTATTCACAATGTCTTCACTGTTTCTTTTAATGCTGGTAGCACCAACAGTAAAACAAATGAGTGAATGCAATATCAGTACAAGCTGAGATGTTTCTGGTTGTTGTGCATCCTAATAATTTAAAATATTTTAAATTAAATATTTATTTTTAAATATTAGTAGAATTTAACAAAAATACGTGTAGAGCATTAGAGTGCAAAACAGGAATACCAAGCACTGAGGCATGCATAGAATGGTTTGGGTTGGAAGGGACCTTAAAGATCATCCAAGTTCCAATGTCCCATTGGATCAGTGGATCATCCAACCTGGCCTTGAATTTAGACTTAAGTCTAAGGCCCAGGGATGGGGCAGCCACGACTTCTCTAGGCAACCTGGGCCAGGGCCTCCCCACACTCACAGGAAAACATTTCTTCCTCAGATCTCATCTCAATTTCCCCTCTTTCTGCTTGAAAACTTTACTCCTACTGAAAGAGACAAAACCCAGCAGAATTCAAGTGAAACCACAACTATAACTTCTCACATTCAAAGAGCAAAATATGCAGTTGACATGAGGTAATAAATGTTCTGGTACACAGATACATCTCAAATAGGAGCCCCATATCCACCAGAATTTATCAACAACCTGTTCTCTTTAAAAATAAAACTAAGCATGCAAGCATCAAGGTCTATTTCTCAAAAGAATCAGAATCATGTCAGTAACGTTCAACTCTCGCATGGTACATTTAATCAGCAGCTCTCAAAACACTTCAAAGAATATAAAGGCAAGAATCACAATTTTATTACTGGTAAAGCTCAGCCACAGAGAAGCAGCGATTTTCATAGAATTGTTGAGCAACACAGAGCACAAACAGGAACAAAATCCAGATATTATTCAACCTGCTGCACTGCTCCCCATCTCTAGCTCAAGCTATTCTTTAAAACCAGCATAGTACAACAAAGACAGACTGTGTATTTACTGAAATAAAGCAACAATCTGTCTTTATTCAGGTGTGATGTATCCTAATGTAATTTTGCAGCCAAAATACTATCAAGGAGTTTAAAGACTAAGAAAGTACATATTAACTACAAAAAAAGTATGGTGGTATTTTAAATGTAAATACCGAGGCTGTTCTATCAAGGTCAGGAGAATTGCTAGGTCTGTGATTCAAACAATTTTCTAACTTACCCAGATCTCATTTTGTAAACCAAACTTGAAGTTAAATTCTTGAACACAAATTATTCTGTGATTCTATGATTCTATACAAGGTACAACTGAGTCCTTTTTCTAATCTTATTTATTTTATTTTTTGTGAGGCTGGTACGTCATGTGATTTCTAGTCATATGCAATATCAATATTCTCAGTCATAAAGGCATTATATTCCATAAACCATTGTAGTTGCACAGAAATGAAATATAGATTCAGTTCAAAACAGATTAGTTTTATGTTCTATACAATTTAGGAGAGTTCAAGTTCAGTAGTATTATTTCACTAGAGAATGTAAACATCAAAAAACTCACAAACTCATGCTAATGGAGTCATACCTAAGCCTTAGGTTGCCCTCACAACATTTTGATGGAAGAGTCCTTGCGGACAGATTATTTACAATAGGTTAATAAATCAATTGGGGTTACACATTATGGTGTTGATCATTCAATTTCTTAAATTCACTGTTACAATTTTTATGTTGAATGAGGTAGAGCTTTACAAAATAAGAGCTACCCCAAAAATCTACCCAAGACTGCAAAATCCTCCAAATTACCTATATTTGAAAAAAGTGTTTGGATAAGTTAGATGAACTGAGCTGAAGAGATTTCAGCAAAACTCAGCAAGCTCTAAAGAATCAAATGAGAAAGAAAAAATTGCAGATTTTCTTTCTAATCTAACAATTAAAGCTGAGATTGCAAGTGAGATTCATCTCAGTTGATCTCATCTGGGATGGTCATCATGAGTGAAAACAGCTTATTTCTACCTCCTCCTCTTCAAGTAATGCAATATTGATGAGCTTAGTACCAAGAGACGTGGAAGGTGTAAGTGATAACATTAAAAGAACCCAGTTAGTTATACGTGACTCTGGAGTTAGAGCTACTAACCCAATCAATCAACGAATCGATGCAGCCAACAAGCACTGCAGCAAGCTGAGTTTGTTCTTTAATTTCTTGATCTTCTTGCTAGCTGGTAGTGGTTTCTCCCTTTATTTTTTAATTTTTATAATTACAAATTTTTATTTTTATTTTTTTATTTACAAATTAACACCTCTCATCTAAGTGTGAAGCAAAAAGAAAAATACACTTGATGTTATTAAAAAAATCACAAATGACAGTAGCTCACAGGTGGGATTAGAGCGGTTGTTGTGTGTTGTCTGGAGAAGAAAGTAACATAAGGGAGAGGGTCAGGTGGCACAGTAGTAGAGCTGCTACTGGCTTTGCAACTAATTAAGAGCTGTGAAATGAGGTGATTCTGCAAACACAGACTAAATACAGGGAAGGATGGCAGTGATTCCTGAAAAAAAACCCAAAAACACCTGCCTGAAAGCAACTCAGGTAGTTTGTGAAAGCTCAGTTCAAGCTGAGAGGCCAGAGGAAAAGCAAGTATGTATTAACTACTTATTATAGACTCTGAGGGAGATTTCGGAGTGAATTAGGCTGGAGGCACCTGTCCTCTTTTGGCTACAAATGCCTGCTGAAGTGTTTATTATCCCCAGCTACTTGTTATAGTCTCCCTGCTGGAATTTACAGCATTCACATGACTGGCAGCTGAACTCCTTGCTTAATCGCTCCTTGACGCACTGTTTTAATCAACTGACCTCAATAAGACTGATATGAATTAGTGAGAGACCATGAAGCAGCTCAGCCTATTTGAGACACCACTGTCCTCAGGTAGGAGTGCAATCATGAGCTGAGTGGGGTGTGAATCTTTCCAGCCAGCTCAACTCCAGCCAAAAGACATTAAATAAAGCTACCAAAACCTGTAATTAAGTTAAGCAAATGACTGTGTCAGAGAATTTAAGAGGAAAGAAGGAACTCTGAGTTCTCAGAGTGAAACACTTCAAAGTGTGGATGAAGCAATATCAGGAGCACTTCATCTAGGACATTAAACTTAAGATTTAGAGAGGGTTATGATACTGCTGCAAATAAGATGCCTGCATTTATAACCATTACTGTAACCACCTCTGGGACATAGGTAAATATTGTTGCAAACACAGAGTATTCTGAGATCAGTTTATTCTTATTCCTTACACTAAAAATATTAAATCTTTGATAAAAATATATTTGTTAATGTATACTCATATTTAAGAAGATATGACTAATTTCACAACAATCATATTCTGCTTATCCTTATTTTAAAAAGCATAACAAAAAAAATCCTTAAATTGTAGGAGATAATTGATGTTATTGTATTTATTCTCTAAAAGAGTGAAATAAAAACTAAATAGTTTTACTACCAGTAGGGTAGTTTTTAATTAAATCTTGTATGGTACTGAGTGGTTGACTCTATATTCCCTTTATTTTATTCTGACCTTTAGAGACTTGAAGATTGTAACTCAAAAATAGGTCTCTTTCTGTCTTTTAGTACCTTAATTTCTGTGCTCTGTATTTGTTTTCGTATAAAATTACATAGCTGCATGCCAGGCTGGTAAACATTACATACAATATGTATAGAAAGCATCTATTGTTTTTCTTTTTAAGTTCCGAGATGTGGAAATTCTTTGACACAAACTCTAGTGCTCCTCCCTTCTGCCTACACCTTGACTTGGACGTCAGAGCATGAGAAGTGTTGCATTTTTTTCACAGTCTAGGATACATAAATACACCGTAGCTCTGGTATACTTACCCTCACCTTATTTTCCTTATATTTTTGTTATGTTGTCATTCAGTCTTTTAGTCTCACTTGGTCTCAATCCCTCCATCCCTCAATCTGTATTGATACCAGAGATTGCCCCGACCTAGATGCAAGACCTTGCACTTGGCCTTGTTGAGCCTCATGAGGTTCACACAGACCCACCTTTCAGGCTTATCTGCATCCCTCTGGATGGCATCCCATCCTTGAGTAGAGTCAACCACATCTCTCAGCTTAGTGTATAGTTGAGCTTGCACTTGATCCCACTGTTTATTGTCACCAGTGAAGGCATTAAACAGTACTTGTCCCAGTACAGACCTTGAAGGACACCACTTGTCACCAATCTCCATCAGGACATTGAACCATTAACCTCTACCCTCTAGATGCCACCATCCAACCAATTCCTTGTCCATCAAACAGTCCACCCCTCAAATCCATACATTTCCAATTTAGAGAAAAGGATGATGTGGGGGATCACTTACAGAAGTCCAGACAGATGACATCTATATCTTATCCCTTGTCTACTGATGCGGTCACTCCATCATAGAAGGTCACTAGGTTGGTCAGGCAGGACTTGTCTTTGATGAAACCATGCTAACCATCTTGAATCGCCTTCCAGTCCTCCACGTACGTTAGCGTGGCTCCTAGGAGAACCTGTTCCATGATCTTCCCTGGCACAAATATGAGGCTGACAGGTTGGTATTTCCCAAGGTCCTCCTTCCTACAGTTCAAAATAAAAAAGAAAAAATAAATAAAACTCTATTCTTACTCTGTGCTAGTCTTTTTTTGTACTATATGTACTCTATGACCAGAACCTCAAAAAATCGTTTCTCTATATGCAACTGGGATGCTATAACTTTCACTGAAGGGAAGACTATCATTTTATTGAATTCTTTGCAATCAAATTAATAAAAATCCTTCTTTGTATAAATTTTCTGGCTGCAGAAATTGCTCTATTTTATTTAGAACTGTCATCTCAAGTGTCCTTTCCACCGAATTCTAATGCTTTAATTTTGTGAGTTTATTCCTAATATGAAAAATTATCAAATCATATCAAGGTGATTTCTTAGGATAAGAGAGAGTATTACCAGAAAATCTTCCCAGCTGTTTAGGAATGACTTGGTGAGGAATAGCAAGATGACATTGTTTTTACATGACAGAAACAGATTCAACAATTTAAAAATAAATTTCAAAGAACAATGAAGAAAGAATCTACCATGTAGAATGACACGTGCAATGGAAGACAAAACTCAGAAGGGAATAATCTAAATTCCTAATAAATATGCAAGAAGGGCACTTTGGAAACACTGTACATAATCATAGGATAGTTTGGGTTGGAAGGAACCTTAAAGATCATCCTGTTCCAACCCCTTGCCATGGGCACCTCCCACTGGATCAGGGTCTCCAAGCCCCATCCAACCTGGCCTTGGACCCCTCCAGGGATGGGGCAGCCACAGCTTCCCTGGGCAGCCTGGGCCAGGGCCTCCCCACTCTCATGGTGAAGACATTCCTCCTTATGTCTAGTCTAAATCTGTCCCTCTCTAGTTTAAAGCCATTCTCTCTAGTTCTCTCACTCCAAGCATTTGTAAACAGTCCCTCCCCAGCTTTCTTGTAGCCCCTTCAGGTACTGGAATCTCTGAAAATGGCAACTCAATAGTTCGCTTCTATGAAATACAGATGGGTTGGGGTGGCACAAACCCAGAAAAGAATAATGCCTAAATAGTCAGTTGTGGTAATACCAGCTCCAAACAAGTCACACCACTCACACTTGTTGTGTAAACACATACAGAAGTCAGGGAGAAATATTTAAAGTATGAATATTCTGATTTCAAAGACATGGACCTGATACAGCTTCCCTTCAGATCTATGGAACTCTACCTTACAAAACAGTAACACCAGCATTTGAAAACTACGTGCAGTTATATTTGTGCCATTTATACATATTTATGCCATTATTATATGGTAGCACTAGAAGTGACACAAAGAAGGACAACAAGAGTTATAAGAGCTCTAGTATAGCTTTCACACAAAATGAGATTAGTTGCAATAAGTTTCTACAGTTTGGAAAATAAATGACTGATAGCAGGTAAGAGTGATCTATGAAGAATGAATGATATATAAAAATGTTAAGTTCTCTTAGCATTTCTTACACAATATGAACTAGATATCAACTAATTAAATGAGCTGGTATCATTTTTAAAGAATTTAAATTTTTCTTTCTTCCCCAAACACATAAGTCTGGAACATCATGTCAGAAGAAGCCACAGAGACCAAAATAAAAGGATGAAAGAAGACATCCAATAAATTATACATACACTAATGGTTCACACACAGCCCCTAGCTGTGCCTCTTAATTGCCATCTTTTAGAATCCGGGCTGTTGAACCATAGGAATGAACAATTTACACTTATAGAATCACAGAATCATAGAATAACCAGGTTGGAAGAGACCCACCGGATCATCGAGTCCAACCATTCCTATCAAACACTAAACCATGCCCCTTAGCACCTCGTCCACCCGTGCCTTAAACACCTTCAGGGAAGGTTCCATGTCTTTTACTCTTTCATTCATAAACTGCTGTTGATCTCTGTTGGCATTGCCTTTCCTCAGTTCTTGGGAGATTCAAACTGCCCCTCCACTGAGTAGTTTTTACGGAGCCAGCAGCCAATGCAGGCCTGTTGTCTGAATGTTAAAGCCAGCTTTCTCAGGTTTCTATACACAGCAACTCCTAAGATGTCAAAGATTTGAATTCTAATTTTGCAAAGCTATTTGATTTTCTTTTTAGATGAACGTGTAGCCTTCTGTGAAGAAGAGACTTACAGCTCCACAAACAACAACAGCCAGAGTACAGTTGTACTGCAGAGACATATCTCACGAGGAGTCACACAAGTAAACATTTCCATCAGAGTGAGAAACCTAGAGGATATGTACATTGCTTCAATCAAGGATCTAGAACCTAGAAAAAGCACAAAAATTGTTAGACTTTTCTGCAGTGGTAAAGTCAGAAAAAAACCCAGATACATGCAGGAAGTTCCAGTAATCATGGCAAACTCAACCTTGATACCTGTTTATCTAACAGTCTGGAAGAAACACTGATGCAAATGTAAGCACATATGCATCACTCATTACAGTAAATACTTGTGTCTGACCTCCTATGTCTGTCAGTGATAGTTCACTACTATTCAGTAAGGTCACTGAAGCAGATGAACAGATAAAGTGAGCAAGAAGATGCAAGGATATTTTTCTATGTAACGGAAAGACTAAGTACAAGCCTAGGTCTGGAAAAAAATATGTACTGCAATTTCCTACCAGCTGGAGGTAGCAAAAAAAAAAAAACAAAAAAAAAAACCCAAACCACTCAGCTTGTCACAGCTAACTATAGCTGTTAATTTTATTATTATCATTATTACTTTTTTTTATTGCAGTAGCACCTAGATGATCAGTTTGGGAGTTGAGAGCCCCACTGTGGTATGAATTGAACACATAGAACATAAAACCTTCCCTGCCCCAAATCACTCACCTGCAGAGTTCTACAGGGAATTTGAATGCAGCTTGTTTGAAAGCACAGTGGATTTCAGCATAGAATTCTGTGCAAGTAGTTATAAAATGTAGTATGTTATGTTATGTTAAAATAAAGACCTATACACAATATGTATTTGTAATCAATGTCATTGCACTACACACAATAGTAATTGTCTGTTCTGGTCACCTGTGATGACTAAATAAGACCCAGCTCACCAGACCAATATGAGAAAAAACAAACTCTATTTTTATCTTTTTTTTTTTATCTAAATTTCAAGACATTATTAGGTACTATATAGGGAAAACTACATGCATTTGATAAGTAGTAGGTGTCATTGCTATTCAACAAATAAGCAGCCTTAACAATATACTCTTTCTTCAAGTAAACTCTTAATAGGTTCCAGCAGCAAGACTTTCTCTCTGTAATTTTTCTCACCTTGCTGGTATTTACACTCATTATGAAGAATCTTGCCTTTCTGAAGAAAGCTTCCAAATACCCAGCTGCTATTTCTAGGAACACCGCTGAACACGAGAGTCCTAGCACTTGTTAACAGGATCTGCCTCTACCAGGCATATTCTCTTAGTGAATTAATAGAACAGTTTCTTTAATTTAAGACAATCTCTTAGTAAAATCAGTTTTGGCTACAGAATCTACTGGATCTCATTATCTCAGTTCTACAGCACAAACCACGGCAACAGCTGATCCAAAATCAGAGAATGATTTGGGTTGGAAGGGACCTTAATGCCATCCAGTTCCACCCCTCTGCCATGGGCAGGGACACCTCCCACTGGATCAGGTTGCTCCAATGTCCCATCGAACCTGGCCTTGAACCCCTCCAGGGATGGGACAGCCATGACTTCTCTGGACTTGTTCCAGCACCACCAAAGTGCTCACCTAGTGCTGGGTGGGTAGAGAGTTAACACAGTCTCTTACCTGAGCAGAGAACAACTTCAGAGATGCCTTAACAGATTCCTTGTTGTGAATGACCATTATGACACCTGCAAATCTGCTTAAACACCGTGCGTGTGGCCCAAGCCCCTTACCGCAGGCTGTGTAAATAATGCAGTGTTTGCAACAGAGCGTAGCACGTGCTGTGTTAAAAATTCAATGGTAAATTATTAACTACGTTCAGGCTACTGCAAAGCAGACCAAGGTATCCCTAAAATCCTACCTCAAACAATGACGAGTAGCAGCTACTGCAGAGAACAAATCAAGAAACATCAAGACTTATAAAAATCTGCTTCTCAGGTCCAAATGTTCTCTTCAATTGTGACTTTCAAATTGAATTACATCCTGCTTAGAATTGTTTAGTGCCACACTCACAAATACTGCTGCCAGGTTTGCTGTGACTGCCACTATAATTTTTGACTTATTTTTCACCGCAGAGCCCTGCAGCATGCTCAGCTTATGATAACACCTCCTCCTCTAAATGTTCACCCAGACATTGCCATTCACTGGTATTTCTGACAGCAACACTACTAGGAGAGGCACTTTTTATTCAAGTATAGAAGTTGAACTGAGGAACAACGAACAAAGTCATATTTTGTTCAAGTTAAACTGTCTTGGGGTTTTAATTTTCACCTCTCTCAGAGATATTACAATGGTACACAAAGACAGTCCAGATCACTGTGATTTAGGCTATTACAGTATAAAGATATTCTAAGTGTAAAACTCCAAAACTCTCTGGGTGTTGTCATGATAAGGATTAAAAACATAGCATACAAGAAAGCAACTAGGAAAACTTAAGAGTTGAAAAGAGATGAGCTGTAAAATGCCAACATCTCTCGGCTGATTTGACAATTACCATTGGTATTTTTAACTTTCTAACTTACAGTATTGAAATTAATGGATGTTATAGATATTTGATGCCTCCTAGGACAGTAACATTAAAAGATAAACACTGTTAACATCCAACCATAGTCTGTCATAAAGTATCTGACTTTTCAGCAAGACATTAAGAAACCAACACCTCTCGCAAAAAGCTAAATTACATTCTACTGGCTCTTATCCTCTGCTTATGGAAAAGGCTGAGCTGCTTTTACAGATAATGCATTTATAAATCAATGTAACAAAATGGCTATGCTGACAGCATTGCTGCAGACTATTTGAATAGCACCAGCTGTATCCAGGCAACACTAATGTCTCAGTCAGAAAGACCATGCAAAAAATTTGAAGAGGAAAACACATCTAAGTGTCCAAAGTTCTTGTAAGAACATAGTAAAATACAATACCATTAGACTATCTTCAGTAAATAAAGTTCAAATACACTAATATTTTGTTAGTTAATAAGCAACTTACACATTTTTAAAACAATAATATAAGCTATGATATAAGCTACAATAAAAAAAATTAGTTGATTGTATTATATAAATTTAAACAAGAATAGCTGGATTTTCAAGTATCAGTTTTTCTTTCCTATGATTGTACCTGTGTTCACTACATCATAAAATACCTGGAAGCTTTAATGCGAATTGATCCTTAAGATAAACCATCTCTAGCACATTGAAAGTATAGAAACAATGTAAGACTACAGCATGGGGAAAAAAAAACCACAACTCATCCCCTTTCCTATGCATTTATTATTTATACTCTGTGGCTTTAACTTTGGATTTGACTTCATTGTCTTTTTGAATTTGACAAAGTGAGAATAGAAAACAGTTCTTCCCCTTGCTCCCCTGAGAAAAACATAGTCCCAGGAGAACTATCTCTGTGTATCTAAGAAGTTTTTACTAGAGTATAAAAAAGATTTATGACAGAGATTGGTCATCTGGACTCTAATTTGAGGAGTTGAAGTGGTAGAATTTGCTCTGTATTATATTAAAAACCAAAACAGCTCCAGAGTAACTGCTAAGATTCATATTCAACACTTTGTATGTCCCTATACATGTTTCAATTTAAGTGTTATTTCTCCAACTGATTGGAAATAAAGCTTCATAAAGTGCTTTATAGAGCTGCCTTGCCCTGCATTTGCACTCATTTGGATTGTAGCAGGGAAATTTCAAAACCAAAATAAAAATAACTAGCAATAAACCAATTCCAGCTCTTTTTTTTTTTGTTGCAAACTTATCTGCACCTTTATATGATTTTCAGTTATACCAACAATGATCTTTATACACATAGTGGCTGTCCTACATAATATCCTTTTCCTATACATATACAAATGAGATGCCTAGATTAGGCTTCTGTTTCATGGGGTTCTTGGTTTGTGGGCTTTTGGTTCCAATGATAAATATCAAGTATTAAAGAAGTAACACCTTTTGCCATTAAATATCCAACTACCTACTCAGACAAGAATATAACTTTTATAGTAACTGTGCCACTTTATATTTACTATACTGTGTCTTAGAGATATCTTTTGGAAAAAAGTATGCATAAACATTAGCTATGGTTATTTGCGAGGCACATCAAATATTAAGTAGATATTTAAACTGCAAGTTGTAGATGAAGTACTAGTAATACATTTGGAAGCAAGAAATCATTTGGTCAGCAATCAAACAACAAATATGGGCACCTCCTCAAAGAAGAAGAAACTTTGTTGAAGGTGTAAGTATACATAACCAAATAAAAATTCTAAGATTTTTATCTTGTTTTTAAATATTTACTTCTGAAGTAATATGCAGCTATATCATGTTTAGAAGCAATGTCTACAAGGAGGTACATTCTCAAGGTCTCCCATTTGCATATTACAGAACACTGTTTTATGCTTTGTTCAGGCACAGCTATATCTGTATTTTAGAAAACTGTTCAATATTTTCTTCAAAATCTTATTTTAGATTTTATAAATGCCAAATTCTCATTTCTACTAGATCGAGAAAAAAGAAAACATTCATGTAAACTGTAAGGAGAGCTACTCCATACTCCTGTCTTTTTACTGTTAGAGGTGGCTCTTCTAATTCTTAATAAATTTTGCTGAGGCCCAATATCATGGTTCTATTTCAGCCAAAGCTCATGAAGGTATCTATTGTGTTTGCCTAGTGCAGAAAAAACCTGTATTCTCTCCTTTAGAAACTTCAGAGATTAGAGGAAAAGAGAGTGAGCAAAGTTCTCTGTTCAGTATCTTATATGAAGAGCTGGAATACTGACAGAATCTTTGCTTACTTGTTTGTTAATACATCACCCCCATCAGAGATGGATTCTAACTTGGCTTAACTCAAGTGGTTGCTCTATCACTTGGATCTGTGTAAAAGGAATTAGTACATGAGATGTTTTGTCTCAGCTTTCAATATAAGATGGCAAGAAGCTTCTACTTTTGCCTGTGCCATGTGAGAGGAACTCTCAGTTCATGAAAAGCAAGGAGTTTTTAGATTAAATTTCATGCCCTTTTCATAGCTTCCCTTTCTCATCTCCATTTTTCATTCTTCATATCTCCATTTTCCATTCTTCATATCTCCATTTTCCCAGTGGGTCTTCACGTATAAAGGAAATTCAGAAACCATAGGTTAAAACCACAAAACCAGCACTGGCAGACTGTGGTGATGGAACAGCTTGAGCTGACTCTGCCATGGACTGGCTGCACTAGTAGCTCATACTCAAAGTTCCTCTTGATGAATTAGCTTTGCAGTGTGTAACATATCTCTACCATACAGAGCACCAAGGTTTTGCAAAGCATTTGAGGATCACTGATTAAGAGACACTAAAGGAGCATTTTTCTTACCCTCTTCACATTCACCTTTTTTTTATCCCGAACCAAGCTTGCTTTTACCAAACACTCACTCAGTAAAGTACAGCTTGTCCTTCTCCACTCTCAGATTAATAACATCTTTTAGAAGGATCTGAGAGATACAGAGAATCATTCACCAGACAGAACTAGCCTATGGCATTTGGTTGAAGGGATGAGGAATTAGTGATAAAACACAGCACACAGTGCTCTGTCAGTATTAAAAACCCCCACAACTGTACTTTGCTTTTGTTCAGCTGAAGGAGGGGAGCTGGCTTTCTCCTGTGATATTAAATTGCCTTAAGCATCATTGAACACAAAAATCTGTTAAAAACAATCCACCTGTACCCACTCTGTAAGCATGTATAACTTCATTATTTACACACTTTTTCATCTCTTCGGCACAAAATGGTTCAGTCAAGGACTTGCTGATGACAGAAATTAATTGGGAGGAAACAAGAAAAAGAATGCAAATAATGAAACACTTACAAAAGTTTAAATGAGTGGAAGTTTAATTCTGAAGTGTCTTCCCCCCAAAAAGACTATGGTAATCCTGTGGTGTCAAGTTTCAAGAGAAGAATAAAATGGGTAACTTCTTTATGGGTCATTCCTGGTAGAGGAACAATTAAAAATTTATATAGAATTATAAAAATTAAGTTTAGTATGGTGCAATTGAATAAATTCTGCTTGTGTAGTGTTACACTCTGGCATTGGCAGAATCCTAAAGAGGGAGTTTCGGCACCAGCCATGTGCAAAATTTCCTGTAATGACTAAAGTTGGGCATCAGAATTATAATCAGGGAAGCCTGAAAGGCTGAATGACAGAGCAAAGAATGGGTGCAGGAAGAACTTGGAAAAGACATAATAGAAAATTGGGCTTTTTGTATGTGTTTTGAGTGGTACCTTCAGGGGTAGTATTTCTGAATGGCCCCCCAATAAGATCACAGAATCACAGAATCACAGAATAACCAGGTTGGAAGAGACCCACTGGATCGTCGAGTCCAACCATTCCCACCAATCCCTAAATCATGCTCCTAAGCACCTCGTCTACCCTCACCTTAAACATCTCCAGGGACGGTGACTCAACCACCTCCCTTGGCAGACCGTTCCAATGCCTAACCACCCTCTCCATGAAATGTTTAAGGAATCATAGAATCAGAGAATGAGAATAGTTTGCATTGAAAGGGACCTTAAAGATCATCCAGTTCCAGCCCACTGCCATGGGCAGGGACACCTCCCACTGGATCAGGCTTCTGATCACTCTTTTGACAACAAGTGGTATTTGAAAGACACAGCTGAAAGGATCCTAGAGTAATTCAGCAAATATCCCCCTAATGAATATCATCATGGTTTAATAAATAAACAAAATAAAAATTTTTGGCTTTTTAAGTCAAACCATTCACAAAGGGTAGGTAAACAGCTTTGTGTAATGCTGTCAAAGCCTCTGGTAAAACAACATAGCAATTTGAATTTATTTTAAAAATATTTAATATATTTTAAAAGATCCTGTGCTAAAGAGATTAAAAGCATATTCATTCAAGACAAAATTTCTTAGTGATGGACACAGGTCATCACATTGAGCTTACACTGAGATCAAAGGGGATATAGTTTCACTGATTCAATTATTTTCTTCACAGAGAAAAGTTATATTTTACTAAAGGCTTTCCCAATCTGCACTGAAAATGCACAAGATCTATCGCTAGTTATTGTTCATGTTAGAAACAAAGAAAGTCATTAATTATTAGTGTAGGTCAACACCTGGATCACCTGCCTCCTGCTTGTCTTGATCTCCATATGGTGAATTCTTTTAGTATTCGCATACCACTTCAGACTAAATACCATCATATGTCAGATCCTGCAGATACTGCTGGGCATGCTTGGCTCACTCTGCCTTCTGTGGGAGCTGGGAATACTTAGTACCCTTAAGAAAAGATTACTGTTTTGCACTACTGGGACATTGATTAAAGAGTTATCTATATTACTTTTCCCTATACTGTCTTCCCATCTGATATTGTGGAATGAGAAACCAACCTTGGCCCTCTACCTCGTGAAAATGCTAAGAGCAAAAGTTCTTTTTCAGGACTTTGAGAGATAAACAGCCAATTTTTCTTTTTTCAAAACACTGCAAGAAAGTGCTGTCATGTAGCATTTCAGAAATGGTCTATAACTCAAGGGCAGGCAGGGGGAAGCCATTAGGGATTGGAAAGAAGCGAGTCAGAACAGATGAGAGAGAAAGATGTGTTTCAGCAGAAGATTTAGAAACAGAACAAGGCTGAAAACTTCTAAAGCTATTATCTAAAAAAAAAGTTAAAATTGTTCAAAAAGGTTCCTAGATGTAGCGAGGCTTGAATTAAGCATCAGATTCAGCAAGTCTAACTTTTTTTTTTTTTTGTGTAGGTAAGACTCGATAGGGATGCCTAAGGTTTCATATGCTTTTCATAGAATCATAGAATAGATTGGGTTTGAAGGGACCTTAAAGATCATCCAGTTCCAACTCTCCTGCCATGGGCAGGGACACCTCCCACTGGTTCAGGCTGCCCAAGGTCCCATCCCACCTGGCCTTGAACCCCTCCAGGGATGGGGCAGCCACAGCTTCCCTGGACAACCTGGGCCAGGGCCTCCCCACTCTCATGGTGAAGAAATTCTTTCTAATGTCTAAACTAAATCTGCCCCTCTCCAGTTTATATCCATTCCCCCTCGTCCTGTCACCACAAGTCTTTATGAACAGTCCCTCCCCAGCTTTCTTGAAGGACCCTTCCAGGTACTGGAAGGTTGCTGTATGATCTCCTTGGAGCCTTCTCTTCTCCAGTCTGAACAATCCCAACTCTCTCAGCCTCTCCTCATATGGAAGGTGCTCCAGCCCTCGAATCATCTTTGTAGCCTCCTCTGGACATGTTCCAGCAGCTCAATCTCCTTCTTACGTTGAGGATTCCAGAACTGGACACAGTTCTCCAGATGAGGTCTCATGAGAGGGGAATAGAGGGGCAGAATCCCTTCTCTTGACCTGCCAGCCATGCTTCTTTTGATGCAGCCCAGGATACAGTTGGCCTTCTGGGCTGTGAGCGCACATTGTTGGCTCAATTTGATCTTCTCATCAACCAGCCCCCCAAGTCCTTCTCTGCAGGGCAGCTCTCAGTCACATCATCCTCCATCATGTACTGAAATCGGGGATTGCCCCAACCCAGGTGTAGGACCTTGCACTTGGCCTTCTTGCACCTCATGAGGTTCTCACAGCTCCACTTCTCCAGCCTGTCCAGGTCCCTCTGGATGAGATCCCGTCCTTCCAGCATGGCAACTGCACCACTCCACTCGGTGTCATCTGCAAACCTGCTGAGGGTGCACTCAGTCTCGCTATCAGTATCATTGATCAAGATATTGAACAGCACTGGTCCCAGTACAGACCCCACCTTGAGATATGTAGGGATATTTAGAATTGAGAATGTGCAGTAATATACAGTCTATAACAGAGTAGAGCATAATGGCTCAATTAAGTATTTTTTCATTAAAAATGAGCATGGAGAATTTTGGGGAAAAAGCAAATAATAAAGATGACTTTGCTACACACTACCTCTGACAGTCCAAAGAAGCAACAAATACCCTGTAGCTGAAATAATTTTTCTGTTTGTGGCTGAGAAAGGGAAAATTTTTCTCCATGTTTACAGATAACAAAGGAGAAAGCATCTGAAAGCCTGGAATGGACACAGCAATGCAGTGGAGAGAGAAAGGAGGATAACTTTAATGGACACAAAGAGTCACTCAGGAATTCAGGGAAAGCCGTTCAGCGATCTTGTGCTGGGATGTGTGCTAGATGATAGCAATGCAATTTACAGTGCAACAGCCTATTTGCAATTGAACATAATGCTACCACAACAGAACAAGGTATACTCGCAGTTGAAGTCTAGGCTGAAGACCTCAGTGTCTACCACATCAGGTTCCTTAATATTACTCTATATCCTTCTGCTATTTCTTTTATCCTCCTGTTCATACTTGATTCCCAGGCAGACAGAGTGCACACAGACTGTAAGGGCAACTGTTTACAGAAATTACACTTTTGTTGACAACACTGGCAGCAGCAGTAGCAAAAATACTAATGAACTTGTGCCTCTTCTAAGCAGCACTGAGCATATGGTTCGCCTACATTATCAGTCCAGTATCTTGTAGCGATACCCATTGAATTTTTCTGCCTTTACTCCAATGGAAAGAGGTTTTTATGATGAGATGCACATTTCTCTATAATACCTTGGGAAAGAAAAAGCAATTGCTTGTTGCTACCTCAGAGGAAAAGAACAATACATCTTATAAGCACTGTTGGTGTTAATCAAGCCACTAGCCTTACCTATAAATATCTCGTAACACACATCCTGTCCAAATAAGAGCTGATCCACAGATAATAAAATCAGGTTTTGAACATGCTTGAAACTGGAACGTATTGTTGTTCCTTCTCTGTTTAAGGAAATGGATTTCAAAAAAATGGTTTCTCAGCAATTTAGAAATTCCTAAGAATTTGTAAATTTTGTGTAAGAACCAGCTCTCAATATGACACACATCTTATACTGCAAGTATAATGCAGAAACTAATGGATGAAGCAGAAATAAGAGAATACATTGAATTCATCCCTTTATACCTCCTTAGTTACTGAGATTAATAAAACAGATAAACCATACTGCTCCAAGCAAGCCTATTTTCAAATCAAATTCGTGCAAAGCAGCTACCAGGCTATACAAGCATTATATGAAAGAAATCAGAAAGACATGAGGAATTTTTTCTTCTTTCTGTATTTGCTTTCAGTTAAGAGGACTAAATGACTATAAAAACAGCAGCATGGATGCCATGCCTCTGCAAACATTTATGGATTTAGCAGAGCTTACTCCCATCTCCACATCTATTTAACTTTTCTTCCATGATCTCTGTGATCTAGTTTTTGCCTGGTAGCCTATATTTGGTTTAGTAACAAAAGTCAAATTACTTATTTCTACATTTTTATGCATCGTAAGAACACAAACCCATTTTTTCTCTTTTACTTGAATTTCCCCCCTTTTTTATAGGACTATGGTATTACCTAAAGCAGGTTTTTAAATGCCACTCTCACAATTCAGCATCGGAAACAAAAGCATTATTTCCACACATGATCATTCAGGAGCTCTTAAAATTTTCAAGCATCAGCTTTAAAAACTGTACATACTACTGCCTACATTTCTGCGAACCAGATATTCCCCAGTGGTACTTGGAATTCTAAAGTCCATTAGTCTCAAGTCTACAGACGAAAGCAACTGTGAAGGTTAGATTGGGGTTGTGAGAGCATCTCCTTAGAGAATTGCCTGTCGTTCCAACTTGCTACTTTGGGTGTAGAACACATGTGGGACCTAGATAGAAAGCGCTTAGTGTACACTTTGTGACCTCCCCAGGATGCTCCAATATGACATTAGGTTAACTTAAGTGGTTTCCTTGGGGCTACGAAGCACCGTTTCTAGATTCTAAAATCGACTAGTAGCGTAGCTTAAAATATTGTAAGTTGAAACATTCAATGATAAATGTTCACTAAATTGCTCTCATTATGTAAAAGATATTGCCCTTAATAGTCTGATGGTATACAATGAAGAGTTCAGAAATACCCTCCAATTAGCAGCTTAATTTCAGACTCTCATTACACCATGAGATTTTTCTTCAAATTTAGTTTTGAATGGAATAGTTTCTTCAAAAATTACCATTCCAGAAGAAACATTCTTTGATATCCAGAATCTGAAGTTCATATTTCAAAATAGTTAAATAGTTTTATTTTCCCTTCAATTAAGCAGAGCGTAACACCATGGAGTAGCACCATTATTTTGAAATCTAATTAGGGTATCTTATGTTGGTATTGGCTAGCATATATGTAATCACATACCAATTAGCAAGTAATTACTCTGATACTACCTAGATTCATGCCTTGAGTCAATAAGTACCATGAAACTACTTCTTTAAACATGTCTAATTATTTAGTTTTCTTAGTTATCTATACATCAAGTAAAATGTTAGAAGATTTTTGTACACAACGATACCTGTAGCCACTATATTGAAACACTATGACAGTTAAGCACCTTAAATGGTCAGAAAAAATTACTACTAGCAGTGAAAAATACTAAATATCAACGTTAATAGGCCTTGCTTTTCTTATAGAGGCAAGATGGCACAAATCTGACCCATGAACAATTTAAAATGTTAAACTATCTTTTGAAAGACTTTGTGGGCTTCACTCCTGACTTGCCAGCAGTAGCTCTGGAATACCTTATTAAAATGGAGACAGGAATCAAGCTGAGAAGAAGCAGGTCCCTCATCAGCACTGTGACCTGTAGTTATTATGTCAGCTTTAATCTTTTTGCTTCATGTGGTTCAGGAGATACTTTCATCACAGACGGGTTTTTTTGAGTGCACTAACAGCCATTTTATCTCACTCAGTCTAATAGAAGTACTAACCAAAACCATTTTCAAGATTATAGGTGTAAACTGAGAGTTAAAATATGAAAGCTTACAATCAAATACAGAGGAAAAAGTGCATGGAAACCAAACAACTTACGGTCTGTCTGCTATTAAAGATGAATGATGGGCCAATCTTCTACTGCCTTTCAAAGAGCTTTGGGTCATTTTGAAAATGGTCTTCACTGCTCTAACTATGACCATGGGTTTAAAAACTTAATCAAGATCAATGTAAAAGCATTCTAGGTCACCTTCCTTGCTTTTAGGAGGTATTTTTCTTTGTTTTCAGTGTTACAGCTTTAGGAAGCGCTTTTCTTCACATACCTATTTATTTCAATTTATTCCACACTCCAACAAAAAATTGTCAGGATCTGGACAACAAAGATTTTTTTAAACATAAATAAAACTAAAGGTAAAACTAAAGCTTCATCTATTTTCTATATCATAGCATGAATTTTACCTTATTTTTTGTTTACTTGTCTGTCAAGTTCAGATCATATATTGTAGTTAATTTTACAGTGCAAATCAGCAACAATACAGAGGTTTGTTTCCAAGTCTCTCGTACTTGTACAAGTGATAAAAAAATACACTTAGCATCAAAAGTGAATATCAAAAGTGTTTCAGAAAGTAAATCCATTCTTGAAATGTGTCTGCAAGAAGTTAGCCACAATATTGGGAAGAACTGCAACAAGCACTGGAATGCCCATGTCCAGAGACTGATGGTTTCACCCTGGAATCATCAACAGGTGCAGGAGGAGAGGGGCATTCTTTGGATAGATGGTTTGGATTTGACTTGAAGCATCTAAACAACATCTTATACTTCTAAGCTAGTACCAGGAAGCATTTATCCTGTACAAGTTTGAATGCTTTTAAAATACATGGGTCACTTGTAAAAATGAAATAAACTTGGATTGTGTCTCCATTTTCTAACAATGCTTTGATATTTCAAATTTGCAGAACTCTCTATTCTTCCTACTTTAATCCCTTGGTAAACTACAACATATTGAAATACAATATTTTGCCCTTACAATAATTACTAAATTGGTATTTACTACATTTTTCCATTTACTATATTCATCTCTCCCTGTCCCTTCACATATATTTGCTGTTTGACATCAAGTTTTAAAAGCTGTTTTATTTAAATATTGAAATGAATTTTGTTTGTGCCTGCCATAACAGAGAGTAGTAACATTTCCCCTTCTGTAGACATCCATCAATATGAATGGCCTCACATTTAAAATCAAAAGAAAAGGGTTAGTCAACCCTATTAATTAATTTTACAGATTTCTTTGGGCACAGCAGTGTGTTAGTTTGAAACTGGGTCATCAAGAGCGGAAGATCAGTTAGAGCTGAACTGGATTTTTCTGCAGTTCAAATGCAATTTTCAGATTTGTTCCCTAAAAATTTTGATTAATTTTCCCATTGAAGGTAAGGGGAAACCGGCTTATTTTTTCCATTTGCCCTGACATCCAGCTGTGACAGTCTAACTAATGGCCCGCTAAAGTCTTGCTTCATGATTCCTTTGTAAAATCTAATTTAACTTATTTTAATGGAAGTTTTACAGAAATGTATCTTATTGCTCCAAAATTAGTAAGTCTTTCTACAAAATGCCAAGTGTGCTATGATTTCATTCTTCATTATTCTTGCTTGGATTTGCTTACAGTGCATCACCGATGGATTCACCATTCAGATTTTATTATTAAAGATACAATAACATACAAGGAGATGTTAGTTAATTCAAAGAAAGATGTAAAAAAAAGTTAGGATGAGTTTAGATTCAGTAATTCAAGCCCAAATGCATCATCTAGACCTGGCTAAAGTAATTTCTCCACCTACTGACCCTTCCTCAAACTCTGATAGCTGGATATATAGACGAGAGAGCTGGAGAGGCTTTACAAGGTACAAGTCACTCACGATTCTAAATAAAGGAGTAGAGGTAAGGAGACAGCTTAATTCAGAGGCACCATTTTAGATAGCCTGGCCTGTTCCACTGTGTGGAATAAGTTACATTAACCTAGTATACACGTACTACTACTTTTTAGACTATATCCCAAGTTACAGTTATTTTGCAAGACCAATCTTTAAAGCACTGGACTAAACAGGCTGCTCAGAAATGAGTCCCAGTCCACCTGAACTGCTGGTGATTGTACGACAGTTGGGAGAGCCATTAAACAAAATCAACAGCCTTATGGTCAAACAGTCCTATGCAGAAGGAATGCACTTGCAAAACAGTGAATTCATTACAAATATTTGTGATTTAGTACAAAACATGAGCACACACTGAGCAATATACATCCTCCTTTCTTGTTTAGAGCTTAAGGGATTTGGATTGCGACTATACCCACTTGTCTTTGTCCTATTTCATAATTTTTCAATCAGAATTAATGTTAGAAGCTTCATGTCTTTCTGTATCATTGTCTTTCCTAAACAAAGAAGTGATAGCCTCAAAGACTCATGCTCTCTCACTGTTATTGGCAGTAGAAGTTGCTAATGAGTAGACCACTAATCTGATGTTCTGTAAGATAATCTTATCTCTGAAATCTGCAATGGCAGCAAAAAGTCTTCCTTGTGTTGTCAGTGACAAAGGCTACAAAAATGAACTACTCCTACAGCAAATATTTTCATATATATATTTTAACAACACTAATAATACAACAGATTCAAGCTTGACTGATGCTTCAAAACCAACTGTCCTAAAACATTGTACTCTAATAATACCCAGTCTTTTTCCACTCACTAAGTAGATACTATCTAAAAAATCTGGCAAAACCCCTAGTATTTCTGTGGTTTCAAAGGAGTTTTTTACTTCAGATAGGAGCACAGGTTAATACATTTCTATATGGGTTTTATGAAAAATCAGGAATCCTCATTGATTTTAGAAGATGACAGGAGGATTAATCTCCTACATATTTGCTTGTTGTTCCTTGAATAATTGGTATAGAGGTAATACAATTTTTTTTTCTAATGTATAGATTACCTATGCAAGAATTCAGCCTCATGTGGGACTACTTTCAAGGTCAGAAAGCTCAATTATTTTCCAAGTTTCCATTGCAGCCAGACTATTCCTCCCCACTCTTGCCCAATAACATTTTATAAGCTTTATACTTTGCATTCTTAAAATTCATCCTTTCTGGTTTGCCTTTCTTCCTAACATCATTATAATTATAACAAGCACATTGTCAGTAGACACTATGACTATAAAGATTGCTTCTAAATATTTAGAAACTCAAGAATTCCAAAAAGCAGAAAAAAGCTTTGTTAAAGAAAAGGATTTTCAAATTTTTGCCTTAAAATGCTGCAAAGTCCTCTGTATTTATGCTTTTTCTTTCTCCAAAATAAACTTGCATTTATTCTCTGAAAAGCTTCAGTGAAATAACTGTTAACAAAACCTGCATATGTAGAGTATGTAATTAAACTGCCTGCTCTATGTGGAGCCCAGGATAAGGAAAGAACATCAACATCAACTAAAAACTTGAAAAGATTATTTTAAAAGGTTTTATTTTGGAAAAAGACCCCAACAGTCTAGGCCATACTTCACATTAGTGGAAACATTCGAGTGCTGAAATGGAAGAAAAAAAAACCCAAAACACAAAAGGACCTCTGTCACCACAATTTAAACAAGTGTTTACAACCTATTTCAGTTCTGGACAGGGTTAGGTGTCCATGAAGAGCAGAACATAAAATCATGTGCAATGCAACCTGAGACGCCTTCTGATGTGCATCAGCCTAGTATGGAAGTTCAGAAACTTAAACTGCAGATTTCTTCAGGGGAGACAGAGAAAATGGGGAAATTCATCAAGTTTAATGATTAGAGATACACTGACAGATCACAGACACACAGAAACTGAGGGTATGGGGATGAAATCTTTCCAATGGTGACTCGTGTCGGCTTTATGTTCATAGATCATGGGATGCTATTTCATTTTCTACATTTGTAAAAAAAAGCTTATGCAGTAAAGATAACTTGCTGGATGCTTATTACATCTTCTTTTAATCTCACTCAGCTAAATACATCTCCAATTTTCTTTGAAACTCTATAATTTAAAAGTTTAAAAATACATTAAAACAGTAAGGATTTTTGTCTACCTAAACAAAACCAAAAAAGATACGAAAATGTAAATGACACTGAGAATTGTGAGTTCCCACTTTTTTTATGTGGCTAAAAGCAATCAAAACCTTCTTCAACGTGGCTATCATTGCTCTCATGTTAATGACACCTTGACAAGCTAGGAGGAAAATCAAACACTTAAATTTCTGAAGGACTTTTTTGAATTTGCAGCCAAATAGCACTAGAATGAATTAGCTTCTAATATTTTAATAAGGTGAAATAGTTTGTGATTTTTTCCTCAATAGCTGATGACTCATCCCATATAGGAGCACAATAACATAGCAGATTAATGAACAGCTACTTCTCAGTATGTTGCTTTAATCTGATTTTATTCACAAAACCCCAAAATGCTTAGGTAATGCAGTTTAGTGAGTACAGAACAACACTTTGATGAACTATACAGCATGCTTAAAGCAGAAGTTCCTCATTTAGATTGCATTTAACATTCTTAAAATGCAATTGTTTAACTGAAAATCAGGCATCTTAAAATGAAAGTAGAGAAAATGTAGATAATTGCATTTCTTTTGTGTGGTCTCACCGTCACTCATTAATATTGTCAAGTTTCATACCTGAAAGATAAGAATACTAACTGCTACAAACAAATAAGTCACAATAAGAATAAATTTTACATCAAAAATATTTAGAGCTAAGGCATATTCTGTATTCGAAAAAAAGCAAAATACAAAAGCTATAAAAATTTGACTTTACAAGCTTTTAGAAAAACTAAATGCCTTTCAAAATTAAATACTACTCTGGAAAGAAAACATCAAAAATACCCTATAGACAGATTCTGGATTTCTCACAAGTGATTTCTCAGATATTTTAGTTTTGTTAAAATTACATTTTCAATAACTTTCATCGGTTTAAAATGTTGTAGTGTAATGCTATAAAATGCTATATGCACATAAGTACCAAAGAACAGAAAACACTTAGAAACTGTCTTTACATCTTAAGATCCATGACTGATTTTTAATAAGCTGTATTTATTCCCTGTATGAAAAAAAAAGGAAACAATAAACTCTTCTTCTTGTGCTGACAGAAACATGTTAAAACGTCTGTTTCTTTCTCCCTCGGATATGATGATGATGACAAAAGGAAGACTTAAAGATAACTTATCCTGTGCACAGCCAGCAAAACACTATAAAGTAGCTTTCTGATAAGGAAGTATTTAGGAAATCACCTTTTCAAAACAGACAGGGCTGCTGAAATCATATATAAATTGACCCTCTTCATTTATTTGGAACGAAGCTTTTTTTATTCCCATGTCAGGAATAAAATGTTAGCTAGGAGGGCAGGATTTTAATCTCCATGGCAAAACAGGCACCTTCAAAACATTAAACCAAACAGTCTCTTATTAGCCACCATGCAAACACCTTCCCTTCTTCCAAAAATCAGCCAAATACTATCTCATGAATTTGCCATTTTCAGTCTTGACCTCATGCTTCAGTTTAGGGTTCCTAGAGACATGGATTTGTTGATCTCATTTTCTATTAGCCTTCCCCGTACAATGTTTTATGTTGGTAGGATGCACGTGTACAGCTCTCAGAGCACAGAAAATTCACCAGTAATTTAGGAAAGAAATTCTACAATAAAGACTGCAAGAACATGCTTTTCAGTTTAAAAAGTATTCCCAGAACCTGCTTGTTTGTGCTAGTTGTAAGCACTGTTTAAACTCACCGTAGCCCAATGCATCATCTAAATAAATACAATTTTATATCTTTGTCGCTCTCGCCCTCTCCAGTGAATTTAAATCAACTTGCAGAAAACTTTCCATTGCCATTGAATACGTAACCCCACCATTCATTTAATTGTACAAACAGCAGCAGGAAAGAAAACCAAAGAATCCGATAACACTGCGATGAAATGCTGTGTGTAAAACAGAAAAAAATATAAATAAATTAATTAAATCGACACTGTCTTTGTTTTAATTCACTGATTTTCTCCAAAACAAGGGAAAAAAAAAAGTGGTCTTCCTTGGGTGTATTTAAAAATTCTGTTAGCTTCTTATAGAAACAAATCATCCACAAAGAAAACTGAACTAAATCAATGATCAATGACCAGTGACAATCAGTTTCATATTCTGGGACTGCTAGCAGACTTTATACACTAGCTTCTTCTGTATTACTTATATCTAACATTTATTTCAGCCTATCTGCTCTAACTTTCGTAGTTACTCTAGATCAAATTCTCATTAATTTGGACAAGCCCCCACTTTTTGCTGTCCCCTTTTTTAATCAGACTCTAGCTACTTTTTAGGGAACAGACAAAACCCAAAGCCACAGTTTTTCTGAAATCTGTTTTTTGTCAGCCTTGTTGATTATGTCATACACAGAGGATGTTAGGGGTCAGGCCACAGCTGAATTAAGATATCAAAGGGCTTCTTTTATCCACCTGCACCTTCCTTGCTTTGGCTAAACATTTTTGAAGGATGACTTCTAGGCTAAAAATGCAACTACTATGTGATTCAACCCAGATACAATCTGACCTCTCACTGTTTGTTCACCATCCTTCGAAAAACACCACAGCACTGAAAAAACAAACCCTGAAACCCTAACTACAGGACGTAAGAGCAAGTGTGGATTATCATGTGAAGTTAACAAAGTAAAATTCTACAGGGTGCGAACAGTAGCTTGGTTCTAGACTGAGTTATGCCATTCCTGAGATAGACATCAGAGCTGTCAGTGAATGTCAGAGGCCATGCAGTTGCATTTCCATGAAGTGATAGCCCAGAAAGCCAAGATAATTCCACAGATTATTTTGGTAGGTTTGTTTAAACTACACTAAGAGAGAAAGCATCCTGCTTGCTTCGTATAGGTAAGATCTCTGATGTAATAACACAGCAAATGATGCAAGAATAGGATCTAATTAGCTGGGTTGGAAGGGATTTTAAGGCTCATCCAGTTCCAATCCCCCCTGCCATAGGCAGGGTCATCTTCCGCTGGATCAGGTTGCCCAAAGCCCCATCCAACCTGGCCTTGAACACTTCCAGGGATGGGGCTTCCATATAGAAACAAAAAAACCTAATTAAATGTATTTGATTTCCATTTTGAAAGAATAGCTGTGCAGTACAGTTAGAGTGCCATGAAAAAAAAATCTTTGCACCTTGAAAATATTCTGAATTCCCATAATGGCATGATTTTTTTTTTCAAAAAAACTGTCTGACCTACCTTGCTGGGCTTGGTATTTCACATACGTCAAATTATTTCAAAGATGCTGAGACTCTGAGCAGCAAAATTAAGCAAGCCTTAATGTACAACCACTGTTGATAGATGTGGCTTCCCCCTGACAGGCTTTGTAAAGCCATAGAGTTTAGGAATACTGTAAAATTCAGAAGACAAAAGGGCACTTGGGTATTTCACATCATACTTGCCCCTACTCCTATTATACACGTGTACAGAACTCTAGGGTTCATAAAGGACCATGTCCAGCATTCTCCATTCAGACATAATTCCCAATTAAAGTAATGGAATTTAACCAAATAGCTTTAAGTGCAGGCAGTTAGAAGTCAACATCTTGTTTGAGTAAAAAGAAAATCTTTGCCAAGAGGTTACTTTCCTTCCTATAAGCACTATTAACTAAAAGAGAACTAGCACCAGAGAAAAATATTAGGCAATGTTTAATTTCATGGAAAATCAGCTGCCATATTAATTAGCCTGTGTGGGAGACTTCCTAAATTGTGGCCATGTACACTTAAGTAAGACTGCAGATATTTATGAATTTGCATTAGAACACAGAGTGCCTTCCAAAGCTGCTGTAAGAAGTACTTCCGTCGAGTCTCTTATACACTTTCAGTCAATGCTGCTTGATGGTAATTTAGAAGAAAATAAAACTGAACTCCCACATCATGAGGTAGAGAGAATATTTATTTTTATTTAGGTAGAGTTACTTAACCATAGTTGAGGATGATAAGGTGTAAGTATCTGGGGCTCAACAAACATTCCTGTCATTTTACAGTGCTCCAATGTAAATACTATGCCCTTGTGAAATTCAGTCTTATAATTGTGCTGTATAACTGAATGTATCATATTGTCAGTCCCACATTATTCATAGGACGAAGTCTGGTAGCTGCCAAATGCCCAGCTGCCAGCTTTCAATACACAATATGCTGTACAGCTAGACCGACTGAAATAAGTGCAAATTCATCTCATTTGGTTATGTGGAATCAGAGTCCTGTGAACATTAATGCCAAACCCTGTTATCTCTGGATGTCAAAGAGAAGAAAATAAAGCCATCTTTGTATTATGTATTTCACCTTCTTCCAAGCCATCCAGGCACTTTCAAGCAATTTCTTCTATTATTAAATTGTCTGATACTTATCTTTTGGCAAACAACAGGTAGAATGGGCTAAAAGTTTCATTTTCTGTAGATAATGTAAGGCATGGATTTAAACACAATCACTGCTCTGGTTTGCATAGTTTGTAAAGCTCAGCATGAAACAGCATATTACTTGTTCCTATCAGAAAGTAATAATTTTGAAAAAGCACAAATAATTTAAGTTCTGAGAATTTACATTAGATTGCTAATACGTTTCCAAAACTAAAGATAAGCCTGCAGTACATTTTATACTGTAAAAAGTGTGTTATTGACCACTTGGAGACAAACTGCCTTGCAAGTAGTTTACTTATTATTAAGTGTTTATCAGTGCAAAAGTACAGTTGGCAATCAAATTTGATTGTAATCAGATCTTACAAGGTGCTTTTATCCCAATAAGATATCTGTGGTTTCCTGTATTTATCCTCTAAGTTGTTTATCAAACTAACACGTTTTCATTCACTGAAGAGCCCTTTATGATTTCACTGTAGTACATAAACGGTAGACACCTTTTAAGAAGACTTAGAAAAACACCTCGTGCTTCCAACAGCTCTGAAAACATGAGTGTAAACACAGCACTCATTTAAACACAAACTCAGGACATGAGTCAGGAGTTTGATAAGCCAGTAACCCATGCCCACCACTTCAAGACCCACCACCCTGAGGGGAGGCCACCTACACCTCCTCCCACCTTGAACTCCCCACCAAGACACTTTCCAATTCTGGAAAACCCAGCTGAACGGCAACATAAACCAGAACATTTAAAAAAGAAACTCGGGGCAAGCAGGGAAGCCCAGCTAGAAGGGGGTTTATATACAACTCTGCTCACCGTGCCCCTGTACCTAAATCCCCAGGTCCACCTAAATCCCTAGGTCCAGGGCTCCTCACTGGCAGCTCAGTTACTTCCCCACTACACTTTCATGTGCAGGGAATTCTTTTACACACTTGCATGGGCACATGCTTATTTACATACACCCCCTCCATGCTTGCACCTGCCTCTGCCTGGCTGTGTGCACACCCCTGGCTTACTCTGCACCACAGCCACTTAAGAGTTCCCTCAGGAAAGAGGCACCTTCCTCCTTCTCAGCCACTGACTCAGCAGGATAAGAGAGCTGCTCGAATACAACAAGCTCTCTAAGATCATCAAGTCCAGCTGTGAACCTAACACTGCTAAGCTGACCACAAAACCATGCCCCTTGGCACCACATTCTTACGTCCCTTAAATCTCTCCAGGGATGGTGACCAAGCCACTGCCCTGGGCAGCCTGCTCCAATTCTCAACACTCCTTTCTGTGAAGAAAACATTTTCTAAAATCCAATCTAAACCTCCCTTGGTGTGACTTGAGGCCATTTCCCTCTTTCCACTCTCTTGCTTGGCTTACGCAGCCCTTGAGTTAAGGGCTGTGCCTCGGGCACGTTGATGCACTTGCCCAAGCTACCTCCACACAATGACTCTGGGAAAAGGGATGTGCACAGGTTTCGAGGCCAGATGGCAGTCTGGTATAAGTCTCATTAATTTCCAAACAAATAGTTGGGCAAACATCTGTAAGGAGTTATGCATATGCATTTGGTATGATGTAGTCTTGTGGATTTTTGAGAGGGTAAAATTGAGGATCACCCACTGCAGGTAAAGCTTAGCTGGTTCCCATCAGGTGACATCTCTACTCCTTGCCACAGGAAAGTAAATATCTAGGTGTAGTTGAGTTTCTAGAATTAAGAGGAGGTTAAAGAAAGCTCAGATCCCACAGTCATCCTTCTTCCACACCCTGCTACAGCACCATTCTCACACAATGCTTTCACTCCAGTTACATCACTACCATGCACTGCTGGCCTGCAGTGAAAGGATACATGGATGTTGAACTGGTTCATGCCCATCTAGCAAGAAACTGCCCTTACTTTCTGCCTCTGTTTGTATTTCTTCCCTGTCAGCACAGCTATCCATGTTCCCTGGACCTCAACTGCAACTGCCTTTGCACTATTTTCCAAGTTACAACTCTTTCTAAAAACCTGAACATGTTTCAATCTGAAACCAATTATCACACCACCCAAATGTCTGCAAAATAATGTATTTCAATATTGTGGATTTCCACAGAACTGGAAAAGAATTTCAGTGTCAAAAGAACATATACAATCTGCCTGTGGTTTATCCTCAAGTTACTGAGGACAGCATGATATGTTCTCAGGCATGACCACAAAAACTGACATCTAAAAACCTCTTATTTTAAGAAAAAGTAAGGAAATCATTCTGCATAGACATCTATAGGTCCCTGACTGCCCCCTACAATTTCCTCCAGTCGACTGAAGATAAGCAGATGACTATAAAACTGTCTTGAAGGCAATATACCTACAATTCTCCTGATCAATATTTGCCCTGTAGTCTTTACAGATTCTAAAAATCCAACACCTTGATGGATCTTAAGGTGATGTGTAACCATTTGCAAGAAAACAAGCAGTCAATATGAGGATTTCAATACAAAAGACTGTGCCCTAAGCATTTTATAAGATAACCAGCAAAGCATACAATTTCTTCACTAATCTAAAAGCTTCCTAATGACATCTGTAGATACTCAGTCTCGCTGACTGAGCAGTTGGGCCAGCAATGATTCGTTAAGTTCTCAAGACACCACTGAAATAAAGCACTCTCTCACTCAGCTCGGCTTCATCAGATGGAGAGCCTGGGGTAATAGACAGCTCTCAAGGTAGCATTTCTTTGTCTTGGTGTGCTCCAGTCACAAGATATCGATCCCATTCCATAGGGAAACCTTTTCCTCTTTTGGATGCATCGTAACAGCAGCAGAAGATACAAGTAATGGGAAGCTATGGAAGATACCATGGATAATGGGACAATGTCACAGTGAAGCAAAGGAAATTTCAGTTGTAGAGTCTCTTTATTCTCCTGAAAACATTTGCTTTGTTTCCTATTGTTTTCCTCTTCTAGGTGGAAGTTAACTATAATTCTTATTTGCAATGCTTGCAGTGAGCTTGGATCTTTCAAATTATTTGCTATTACGTGATATGGTCTGTTCACCACAAGCAACGTGCATACTAAGATGAATACAAATAGGATTCTTAAAATTCTCCAGCACTACCTTCTTCCTCCTTCTATTCCATTCCTCAGGAGATGTGGTAGCTTTTAAATGTGCCCAGGAGAACACAGAGTCAACTGACTTTATGTTGAACAAAACAGGATTAAATTGTTTGCTGCAAGCCACATTTGCTTGCCAATTTTTTCAAGGTTGTTTTGCTTTATTAAATGTATTATATTTTTTATTTCTGATAGAACACAACACAAAGTATAAAATAGCAGCTGGATGGACAGGAAAACAAATACTTTGTTAAAGGAAGACAGAGTATTATAGGCAGAACTGTTCAACTTCAAACTACATCTTTGGGATTCTATTTGCAAGGCCTCCTCCAGTCAAGAGAATAAACTCATGTTTATGTCAGCCTTCCTGACATCTCATAAATATACTTGCAAGTATATTTCAGTCAATTTTCTAAACAACAAAAAATTATATCATCTATACCATGCAGCTTTATTAACAAAACTACCTGTTCCTATTTGTCTGTTTTAACTGCAGAACTGTTTTGATTTTCATAAACTGGATCTAGTATTATGCTTAACACAGCGACACATGACAAGGTAGAGATGAAAGAGACATTATAATAAATCACAACACAAGAGGAGAGTTTACAAACCATTCACTTCTTTATAGCCTTCTTCTGTCCTGGAGCAAACTCAGTTTTCAAAATCATGTTCCAGAATCCTGGAATATGAGCAAGTATTTGGAGACTGGTGGCTGTAATGACAAATTACTTCTCTATTTGCTTTTATAAAAAAATAAAAATATTTATTTACAAACTTATTTGAGCACTGGGAGCTCTAATGAACTTTGGGTTTAATTGCCTAATTTGCAAACATCTATGGTTTTAAAAGAGCAAATTGTGATTGGGACTGAAGGATTCTGAACACTGCTTGGAGTCATTAGCCAGCCCTAGTGGCCATCATCATAGAAGAGTTTGGACTGGAAGGGACCTCAAAATCCATACAGTTCCAACCCCCCTGCCATGGGCAGGGGCACCTCCCACTGGATCAGGCTGCCCAGGGTCCATCCAACCTGCCCTCAAACACCTCCAGGGATGGGGCAGCCACAGCTTCCATGGGCAACCTGGGCCAGGGCCTCACCACTCTCACGGTGAAGAAATTCCTCCTTATGTCTGGTCTAAACCTGCCCCTCTCCAGTTTATACCCATTGCCCCTCATCCTATCACTCCAAGCCTTTGTGATTATTCCATCTCCAGCTTTCTTGTAGCCCCTTCAGGTACATCCCTCATTGCACATTAAACTGCTCACCGCATTATGACTTCATTTTCCCCATCCTTTTCCCTGCCTACACATCCCAAACCTCTGAGAAAATGTATTGCTTTCTTTTAAACAAACAGATGACTGACCACTTCTGCCTAGGCTGAGTGGGCCCTTGGGTGGGTGGCAGCTCTGAGCCATGTTTTAATGACCAAGTCCAGCTGAGGTCAGTTCCTGGCAGCTGGGACACTCGCTGCATGTACAGAACCCACTCAGTTACTGATATCAAGCAGCTTTCAGCTGCAGGAAGAGTGAAGAATTACGGCTCAGAGTGGAAAAGCAGGAGGGCTGAGATGGTATCCCTCCTCCTGAGGATGATTTAAAGTGCCCGTCTATTTCCAGATTCGGTTTCTTACTACCTAGGTAATCATGGCACTATAGAAGATCATGAGTGTAAGGGTGAACAGGGCATTTGAGAAATGCCCCATTTGAGAAGACAAGGGCTGGACCAGCTCCCATAGAAGGATAGGCTTAGAGAATTGGGGTTGTTTAGCCTAGAGAATAGAAGGCTCTAGGGAGACCTTCTAGAATTCTTCCAGTAATGAATGGGGGTCCAGGAAAGGTGGGAGGGGCTCTTGATTAGGGAGTGCAGGGATAGGATGAGAGGGAAGAGTTTTAGGCTGACAGGGGAGATTGAGATAAGATTTTGGGAAGAAATGTTCCCTGTGAGGTTGGTGATGCACTGACACTGATTGCCCCGAGCAGTGGTGGCTGCCCCACCTCTGGAGATGCTGAGGACCAGGCTGGATGGGGTTTTGAGCAACCTGATCCAGTGGGAAATGTCCCTGCCTATGGCACAGTGGCTGGAACTGGACAGGCTTTGAGACCCCTTCCAATCCAAATCACTCTATGATTCTATGAAATCTTTGGTACCTGAGTGGGATTTCTGCCACTCCCAGCACAGCCTTCCAAGTTTATTCAATATCAAGGACAATTGCCTAAATAATCTGTCATTCGACATAAAACAACGCATATTAGAAGTCATTTTATTATTATAATTGATTTAGAAACTTTTAACTTATAAATCAGTAGGAACACAAGGTGGTTATCAGTTGTCTGTATCCTCCAGCACTGAACAGTTCTGGGGTGAACACCACCGAGCTGGCATAATGGGATTTGTATTTGCAATGACAGTCGCATTTGTCTCTTCAAATAAATGATGCCTCAAGAGAAGATTATGGGAATACAGAAAAAATAATTGAAACAAGGCCCTCAGAAACTTTAAACAGCAAAAGATTATTATCAAACTATTTTAAAGAACATAATGAAAGCTTGGAAATGAGTGATTTCCTTCTTATGCCCTTTTATACCTGGAAAAGACATTCCGTATCTTTATTCTTGTCTAGCCATTGTTTTTAGATCCACAGACTATGCCTATGTAACACATTATTATACAAACACACCTCAAGTAGCCTAAAAGATGAGACACACATTTCCATCTAGATTCCTGAAAGAAACACACTGCCAATATAAGTTATTTTCTGCACAGTACTCATTTCTACCAAGCTGTCAGCTATTCCATTATACACCTCCCAACTAGGAATCCTTCCTGTACATACAAACAGCTAATCATCTGCAAAATTGCTATCCTTGTTCACCCTGCATTCTGCATTAAAATGGCATGACCTGCATACATCATTGAACTGAAGCAGTACATCACCAGGTTTCTCTAGCACAGTTACATCCAGGGCTCTCAAATCCGCTATCACATTGATCAGTCATTAATTGCTCTAAAAAATAAATGACTGAGAATGTAAGGTTAGGAAATCATAGAATCATAGAATAACCAGGTTGGAAGAGACCCACCGGATCATCAAGTCCAACCATATGACTAAGAATGACTAAGAATTGACTAAGAATTAAGAAAATAAAAATAAAGGTCACTTTATTGATCAGCCAGTTAATATCCATTGATCAGTCAGAAATATCAAACAGTAGGCCTAAAGATAAAATTTACAAAGTTAATATTTTATAAAAATCATAAAATACTGAAATATCCAGTTAAAGATATTATCGTCTGCTCTGTACACATTACGGCTAAAAATATATTTATATCTATTTTAGAAAAGAAAAATAGATTTTAAAAAAAAAGAAATAACCTAATTTTAAAAATCAATTATCTCTGTTGATGACTATGGTCCTTGGCTGCTTTTCGAAGTATCATCATCTTTAGTAAAAGAGGAAGTTATGCATTTCCATCTCCCTTTTTGGTGAATATTGTTTAGGATTGTCTCAATACTGTGTCCAAGACATTTAGAAATAGAGCTGTAAAACCAATATCTTTTTAACGTTTTGCTGACATGATACAGAATCATTAGGTTGGAAAAGACCTTAGAAATCATCAACTCCAACCGTACCTACCTGTCTACTACTAAATCATAGAACATCACATCCCAAGGCACCTCATCTATCAAACACCTCCAGGGATGGGAACTCAACCACCTCTCTGGGCAGCCTCTGACAGTGCCTGAGAACCCTTTCTGTGAAGAAATTTTTCCTAATGTCCAATCTAAACTTCCCCTGATGCAGCTTGAGGCCATTCTGCTGTGTCAACTTTCTAATCACGGGTTGTCCAAATTCCAGCATTGACACATCTGCATGCTCAAGGCAGGACAGCTGCCTATGATTGAAAGCCACAGCAAATATATTCAAAGGGGAAAGCTAGGGAAAACTTAAGAAGTCTGAAGTAGAGAGGAGAGAAGAATTGTTAGGAGGGTTCTTACAAAAAATTCATAGCTATATTTACTTGTGTAGGCGTGTAAGTTCTAGTTTGTCATGGCTAAACCATCAGCTTAGGTTTTGGGGTTTTTATGGAGAATATATGATACCACTGGAACATTTCCCAGGAAATTTTTAGGAGCTGACACTACAGACATTAAAAAAGGATCTAAGGACATTGTTGATAAATCTTAAAATACTTTGGGAATTACATTTCTGCAAGACAATAAACCAGTGGTATATTTAATGGCTGACTGAAACCCAAGAAATTGGGCTCAGGCTGAAGAAGTGCTGAAACCTTTTGAGTACTTCCATGAATACGGAAACACCAAAATTTTTCAGTGAAGGAACAGACAACAAATCATCGGAAGCTATGTTGCAGAATCTTCTGTGCAAAACACCACCTACACATCAACAGAGGATTGCAAAATTGCAGGAGCATTTGTCAAATATGAAATACTTCCCCAGTGAGCAACTTCATCTAGTGGGCACAATTTCAAGAGCAACTATAAACCCTAGAATGAAGGATATGTAGAGCGTTGAAAAAAAAAAAAACAAACACTACTTACTTCTAAAACATGGTAAGATGCTATAGGATCGCAAACATTTCAGAGAGCAAGATGATCTTGATAAACTGAAGCAACAAATAAACCATAAGGTACAATATTATAAGAAAAAGCACAAAGTATTGAATTTAGGTAGAATAATCTGCTACGTAGAGCACCAAGAACAAGCAGTTAAGCAGCACTGAATAAAATCCAGGGTTACCATAATCCACAATCTAAATAAAAATCATCGTTATCCTGTTTTTTTTTAAGTAAGGCAGTATCTTGAGAGATCAGTAAGATTTTATGCAGGTCACTTGAAGCAATCCTTTTACTTTACTCAGCAAACATAGCATCCTGTAAAAAGACAAGTTAATCATATGAAAAGAATATAGAGGAGACAATAAGAATGGCTGCAGGTCTAGAAAAGAATAATTTATTAATCTTAGCAAAGTGTTGAAATAGTAGTTCTGCTTATGCAAAGAATCAAATACTGAAAGTCAGGCAGTAAGAAAATCTTTACATGTGTAGAAGGGAGCTACAAAGACAAAGTTAAAAACCTGGGTTTTAAATCCGCACAGGTTTCAGAGATTCACAAATCACAATAAGGAAGAATAAAAGTGCACATTAAGGGGAAAAAAAGTTGTAAACACCAAGGCTAGCTGAATATTGGCAACATTCCTATGTGAAGGTGTGGACTCCTCGCCGTTGCCATTATTTTTTAAAAAATACGGAAGTTCCTTAAAAAAATTGTGAATAAAACACCTGCCAGAGTGATAAAGATTAGTCTTGAGCAAAGGAACGGACATAATAACACTTCCATGTATTGCTAGTATTTTTTTTAAACTATTCTGTGGTTCTAAAGGAACAAAAATAACCTGTAAACTGTTGAAATGTACAACTGTGTGGATGATGTTGAGGTGACCAACAGAGACACCCTAGAATACTTAACCTCTCCCCTCCAAATTTAGGAGGATGACAGAAGCTGAAACATATCAAGTTTTACAATAATTCCTCTTTGACTGATGTATTTAATGCTTATTTAACTGGTATACAACTTCCTTAAGTGAGGCAAAAATCAAACTTATCTTCCTCATGTTTACGAGGAAGCTTTTTAAGCCTCTGCCCTATAAAAATGCAATAAAGCTAACATACAATCACTCCTCTATCTCTGACACAGGAGGATTACGTGGGCATTTTATGATTTATGATCACATCTAAATATGATATAGTGGAGGATTGTTATCTCAAAAATCTTAAAACTGGCTGAAATCCTAGATCACAGAAAAAAGAATAGGGATTAACTGTGCAGAGGCTGACATAGAAAACACCAGTATCATCTGGGTACTTTGTAATAAACAAATGCAACAGTCATTCTGCAGTACCAGCATGAATTATCTGTTTTAAAAAAATAACTTAATTCTTCATTGGTAAATGTATATAGAATAAAAAAAATACTTTTCTTCTATCTCTTCATAACACGCGCGGGTCATATTGTCTTAGGCTCAAGTTGCTGTTCATTTTTTAAATGGGCCCCCCAATACAGTGTTTTCAGAACTGAAATGAAGGTATATTATTCTTCTCATGTTCATTTTACCTTAAAGAAAAGCAAATAAAATTGGTTGCTGGTTCCTGAGCTGAGATTAAGTAGGACATCCTTTTATCAGAATCTACTGACATCAGCCAACATTTCAATCTTTTTCAGATTCAAGTTTGGAAAATGATGCCACACACTCCATTTCAAAAAAGTGCAGTGCTTTCTGCTTATAAATCCTAAAGAGACTACATGTTCCAGACAAATCATAGTAGTTTATGGGTAACTAATACAACTAGGCATGCATTCCCAAATAAGCAAGAGTGTAGTGAACTCCAATTAATGAATACCACCTAGAGCTGTACTGCATCATCATGTTCCTTGTAGCGTCCTCTTTAAAGCAATGCAAACCAAATACATCTTTTTGTTTGGAAAACCAAACCTGGGAACTGTAAGATACAGGTAACTTGTTTGTGTCTGAAGTCAAACATGCTCTTTTCAGCAATGTGAAGAGTCTTATCAATGTCATTTCAGCACTTTGCTTCTACCTGAATAAGGTGATAGAAAATTCGCTATTATTCCACACTGATTTTATTCAGCTTCAGCAGACATTCTATCAAGACCTGAAATCATAAGCTTGGGAGGCATTTCACTTAACATCCTCTTTTCTGGCTCAGAAACCTGGCTTTCAGGGGTATAAAGAAGAACTGGATGTTTGCCAGAGAATGAAGAAAGGAATATCTGTTCTGCTAGTTCTGTCCCAGAACATATTGTTCCACTGCTGTCTGATTTCTAATCTCTGACAGCGTGTGTACTGCCTAATTCAAAACAAAGCTTAAGGACACAAAAAGACAGTAGCTGAATTTGACTGGTTTTAGCCTTCATCTCAGGTCAGTATGCTCAGCCTTTTCCCTTGATAATGGTGGATAGATTAAAATGCAAAGTAAAAATAGACTAGCCAATGTCAATGTCCTTGAAGCCAGATAGAAGCAGGTGATCTTGCACAAGTCATCTGGTTTCTGTGCTTTCTCCCTTGTAAGGTGACCAAAGATATTAACCTTCAGAACTCTGGTGGAGCTTTTCAGCAAAAGCTGTTTAGAGAGCTAAGCTGTTTTATACTCCGTAGGGCTGCAGAACACCATTAAAACGCTTAATGTTTTAATAGTTAATAAATCTGATTGTTTATCTCTGTTGAGCTTTAAAAAAGACTTGGAAGTGAAACAGTATATGAATCAAGTTGACAAATAGACTCATCCTCTCAGTGCTTGATGTATTTCCCCCTCTCTGAAGCAAGTCAAATCCATTATTAAATGCAAATTTGAAACCCTACGTTTCACTGGAACTAAGATTTGAACTGCAAGTTCTTATTGGGATGACAAAGTCAGCATAAATAATCCATCCTGACATAATGTTTTCTTCTTTTTACTCTTTCTATTACATTATATTAGCATAAGGCTGAAAAACTGAACCTTTAAAATTATTTCTTTGTAACAGTGCTGTAATGGAAACAGAATATTCTATTCCTTTTACATATACGTGTTGGAAATTTTATTAGTGGGGAGGGACAATTCACAAAGGGGCAAGGGGTATAAACTGGAGAGGGACAGATTTAGACTAGACATCAGGAAGAATTTCTTCACCGTGAGAGTGGTGAGATACTGGAACAGGCTGCTCAGGGAAGATGTGGCTGCCCCATCCCTGGAGGGGTTCAAGGCCAGGTTGGATGGGGCTTGGAGCCCCTGATCCAGTGGGAGATGTCCTTGCCCATGGCAGGGGTGGAACTGGATGATCTTTAAGGTTCCTTCCAACCTAAACCATTCTATGATTAGTTGTAAGAGTTATCTTCTTATACAACAAAAGAGGTACAAAAACAATGACATTTTTAATCATCTGTGCATTTCCACTCCAACAGAATTATTTGAGGGTTGGTTTACACTACTGTGTTTCACATTGATCAGATAAGAAAAGGAAATGTGTAAACAGACCACCAACAGCACAGCTGTTGTAACTCAGCATTTTAACCTGCACGTACAAAAGGGAACAAGTTTTAGCTACACTGATGGTTTATTTTGAGTCGCTATTTAACCATTTTTAAAATATTCATCAAATTCCTCTTCTAAATCAAGAGAAACTTTTCATATTACTGGAAATAAATAATTATAAAAATAGATGACCCATGGGAAAGACGTTTGGATTGTGAATATGACAAGCCTTACAGGCTTAATAAAAAAATAAATCACTTCAGCTATTTGTTCAAATAATTTTCAGTCATCCAGAGTTTTAAGAATACAACAGCTTGCATAAGTTTTTCAAATTTCATATGTGCTCATTGAGAAGAAAAAGAACAATTCCAATGTTAAGTGAACAAACAATTAGTCTTGTGACAAGCATTGCATTTGATAACCACTCAGCTGAATCTCTCACCGAGTTGGATACTGAACAGAATCTGAACTAAGCAACATTGATATAACATCAACTCTATTGAATAGCTTTTCTTTGTTTCCATTTTTGTACATGTTGATGCTGCTTTGTTTCGCACGGGTGGGAAAACTTGGAAAAACACAAGAATCATCTGTAGGAAGATATTTGAGGTTGAAATTCAGGCATGTTTGGGGTGATTAGCCCTCATGTAAAACCTGACAGAAAAGTGGAGAAGTGAGAAAGGGACTTACAATTATATGCTGTTCTTGTAAGAAAGTGGTGTTACAGGAGATTTAAAAGAACCTAGGCAAATTCTTAGCTATAATCATACTGCCCTGTTGAGGGGAATAACACAATAACCTAAGGTGTCTTTTCCTTTCTGTTGTTAAGTTTCTTATTTCTGTGCCTGAGCTATGAAAAAAAAAAACCAAACAACAACTTTCCTTGCTCCCCAATTATCTGGACTAGTTCCTAAGAAAACAAAATTGTCTGTAAAATGTTGATAGTCTCAGTATTGCACTTTTCTTGAAGGTGATGACATATTAGCCCTGATAATTGGAGTTCATGGCGACTTACATTTCATTATGCCTTTCTTCATGTCTCTTGTCTTTGGCACCTAAGGCTTCTGAAGATACTTTCAACTGTACTGTGAGTTTGTTAACCAGCTGTTTCCAGCTTCATATTGTCAATTGCTTTCCACAAGTCAGCTCATGCCATTAACATACACTACTTTTTTTAGGAAAAATATGCCCCAGGATGACAACTTGCTCATGCAGTTGGTGTTCTTCACCTCCCTGCTGAACAAGTTTTAGTTCCTGCACCATTTAAATCTAGATTCAGCAACATGGAACGAGGGAAAGGCTGTGAATGTGGTCTTCCTGGACTTTAGTAAAGCCTTTGATACAGTTTCTCACAGCATTCTGCTTTGGAAACTGTCACCTCTGGCCTGGACGGGTGCACACTCTCCTGGGTGAAAAACTGGTTGAATGACTCAGCCCAGAGAGTGGTGGTAAATGGAGTTAAATCCAGCTGGAGGCCAGTGACAAGTGGGGTTCCCCAGGGCTCAGTCCTGGGTCCAGTCCTGTTTAATGTCTTTATCAACGACCTGGATGAAGGCATCGAGTGCTCCCTTAGCAAGTTTGCAGATGACACCAAGCTGGGTGGAAGTGTCGATCTGCTGGAGGGTCGGGAGGCTCCAAAGGGACCTGAACAGGCTGGACTGCTGGGCTGAGACCAACGGCAGGAGGTTTAACACGGCCAAATGCCGAGTCCTGCACTTGGGGCATGACAACCCTAATCAGAGGTACAGACTAGAAGAAACCTGGCTGGAAAGATGCCAGGAGGAGAAGGACCTGAGGGTGTTGGTTGACAGTGACTGAACATGAGCCAGCAGTGGCCCAGGTGGCCAAGAAGGCCAATGGCATCTTGGCTTGTATCAGAAACGGTGTGACCAGCAGGTCCAGGGAGGTTATTCTCCCCCTGTACTCGGCACTGGTGAGACCGCACCTCGAGTCCTGTGTTCAGTTCTGGGCCCCTCACCACAAGAAGGATGTTGAGGCTCTGGAGCGAGTCCAGAGAAGGGCAATGAAGCTGGTGAAGGGGCTGGAGAACAAATCTTATGAGGAGCGACTGAGAGAGCTGGGGTTGTTTAGCCTGGAGAAGAGGAGGCTGAGGGGAGACCTTATTACTCTCTACAACTACCTGAAGGGAGGTTGTGGAGAGGAGGGAGCTGGCCTCTTCTCCCAAGTGACAGGGAACAGGATGAGAGGGAATGGCCTCAAGCTCCACCAGGGGAGATTTAGGCTTGATAAAAGGAAAAAATTCTTCACGGAAAGGGTCATTAGGCAATGGAACGATCTGCGATCTGCCCAGGGCGGTGGTTGACTCGCCTTCCCTGGAGGTGTTTAAGGTGAGGGTGGATGAGGTACTTAGGGGCATGGTTTAGGGATTGGTGGGAATGGTTGGACTTGACGATCTGGTGGGTCTCTTCTAACCTATTTATTCTGTGATTCTGTGATATGACAGCAATCCGTCTTATCCGAGATAACAGCAGAGAATATGATGCGAGATATCAGCGTCTCCTATACCACTGTCTTTCATGCAGTATAGTGTAAGCCTGCAATAATGAATTGCCCACTGTAAAAGGCATATGTGGTAGAGCAGAGCTGTCATTGTCGTAATGGGCAGCAATTTACACCATGCTAGTTAGATCCTAATTTAGATCCATTTCATTTGGAACAGCGTCCAGGATCCTTTTTGATGAGATGTGCCTTAACAGATATCAACAGCAATTGCTTGTTAAGTGGCTCTCTCAGATGACTGAAGAAGGAAGGCAAAACAACTTGTCAGAATACAGGAGCTGTAAAAGTAAGGAGAAAAAAAGCTCCAGTTTTTCTGTCGTGGTGTTTTTCTTCCCTCCAGGTTCCTGTTTGGAACTCTCTTTGCTCTTGAAGTTTTAAAAATACGCAGGTAAACAAAATAATGAAATCTGGAGCTTCATCTGCTATCCACATGCTTTCCCCTCGCTCCTGGGGTTTATATTCTATAATCTCATTGATACAAACTCAGTCTTTGCTGCTCCATCTGCTATACATGAGAATTCCTCCACTATACTTTACCATAATGCAGCAAACCAGTAAAGGGGGCAGAAAAACCCTGAAGGCAGGGAAAACATTAAATAAAATTAGACAAATAATTTTACTTTAAATTGAAACTACTACTGGCATTCATATCCTGTTCAGTTTTATGAGTATTACTGTGAAAAAGGTTATTAGAAAATGCCAACAGCCCACCTGTAGAAATCACAGACCTTCCCATAGTTGATGGATCTGCTGTCTATTCCTCACCATCACTACTTCCCCTTCCACAGGGATCAGAAAAGGTGAAACAATAATCCCAATCCACTGAGTTCTCACAATTTAAGCAGGAACCAATTCAAGATGAAAAAGACTCTTTTCCCTGGATACATGATCAATGGAGGGCCTGAGGCACCAACTAGAGTGTAGATTTATGGTTTTGTCAGAAGGAAAAAACTAATACAGCTACCCAAACCCACAAAAGATAGGCACAGCTAGTTTTTTAATTACATGAAATCATGCATTTGCAAACTGTGCTAAAGTACACACGCAAGTGCAATGTTGGTATACACTCATGGATTACACTGTAGAGTGGATATTAACATCATAGGGTGTTGTTATTTTGTTGTTACAGAGCTAATTCTTATAATCATAGCATCATTAGGTTGGAAAACACTTTAGAGACCATCAACTCCAACCATACCTGTCCACTACTAAATAGTGTCCCCAAGCACCTCATCTATCCACTTTTCAAACACCTCAATGGATGATGACTCAACCACGTCCATGGGCAGCCTGTTCCAATGCCCACTGACCCTTTCTGTGAAGAAACTTTTCCTAATGTCCAATCTAAACTTCCCCTGACAAAGCTTGAGGCCATTCCCTCTTGTCCTATCACCTGTCACTTGGGAGCAGAGGCCAACACCCACCTCTACAACCTCCTTTTATGTAGCTGTAGAAAGCAATAACGTCTCCCTTCAGCCTCCTCTTCCCCAGGCTAAACAACCTCAGTCGCTCCTCATAAGACTTGTTCTCCAGCCATTCACCAGTTTTGTCGCTCTTCTCTGGTTGTGCTCCAGGACCTCAATGTCTTTCTTATAGTGAGGTCCAAAACTGAACATGGTACTCGAGGTGTGGCCTCACCAGTGCTGAACACAGGTCTAATTCTTCCTTCTTGTGTACATATCACAGCTGTCAGCGAGGTGTAGGATAAACTGTATTCCTAACTTATCAATAGAAATTACCAATATATGCTTTGTTGGTATTTCTGGTGGATGTTCTGACTCTAAATTAATACACTGGAGGTTTTCAACTTAAAAAAAAGAATAATAAATTGCACTGTAGGAACATCAACAGTAACCTGATGTGCAAGGAGAAATAATGCTCTACAAGTATCAATTAAAAAGCGACAAACATCTCCGAAGGAGGTATTTTTCAAGAGAAACACCATTTGACACAGTACTGTAATAATAATATGGAATGAAAACACAGATTTTAAGTAACAGGACCTCCTAATTATTCATTCCCATTTTTGCTGATATCACTGGCAGAAAGATCACAAGAATTACATTATCTGTCTTGAAGGATATCTAGGTGCTGTGGAAGTCTTAGAAATACCGTTATCTGTCTTGGTGGCAGGCCAAACTATTAAGACTGTCATTCTTCTAGAGAACAGGAACACTATGAGCATATTCTCAGATGTGAAGTTACCCCAAAAAAGTCAGGACTAACATGCAAATATCTTGACAATTCTGAAGCAGCAAAACATTCTGTTCTAATCCTGCAGGAGAAGGAATCAGAATACAGAAAGTGACAAAACTGGGCCAAAACTACACAAGCAGCTGGACTTCCCTGAGATCCGTTCCAATAATTAAACTAGCCTTTTCTTCTTTTGCCCTCAAAATTCTTCTCTTAATAGTTTTGCTACCCCATAGGAATCAGACACATACCTGTAATCTCAAACCATATCATCTCAACCATTATTTTAGGTGTGAGTTTTGGAAATCATAAAACAAATACATTACAAGAAAACTGTAATTTCACAATCACACTGTGAAAATACTCATTGTTTGATCTTGGTTGTATTATACATTCGTTTCACTCCAACACTTTTAAACAGAAATTTCTGAACCATTTTAGTACTTGCTTGCACTGATATAAGCTCGGTATTTATTTTAAAACGTCCAAATTCTAATTAACTTGAAGTAAATGGAACTTTAAGGAAGTTGTAATTAAACGTGTTACAATATCTTTTGGAGTGAATGTCTAATGTTCAGTTCTACAAATTAATAACCACCTTAATCAGGCTGAGGTTCTTAATTCCATTTTTGGTTTAGGACTTAAAAGCATACTGATTTGTCTGAATTAATTGTCTGTACACATTCAACCTTTTGCCATGATCCTATTTCACCCAAATAATCACTTTCTACGATCATGATGTATTTCTTCAATACATAAATACAGCACAACAACAAAAATATTAACTTGTACAATACTGTGTTTAAAATACCAGATCGGTCTGCATTCTAAGATTTTACTTGACATTTCGTTTGAAGTTTTTTTTTTCTGGCTATGTGAAAATTTAGTTCATTTTTGTTCAGAAAAAAAGAAAAGAAGGTTCATTAGGTAATATTTTAGAAGACTAAAAGCAAATAAAGTAGTAAAGAGGAAACAGACTATCTTTCTGTGTTTAAAAATACATTAAACTTAAGTATAATAACAACCTTTTAAATTACATACCTAGTGTTACTACTGATTTATGACTGACTGCTGACCTGGCATTGTGCAAACATTTAGCTTGAAGCCATATTAGCCAATTAAGTGCCCCCAAATGAGTTTTTTTAATATGCCATATGGAAAATGAGGACAAGGGTTGTCTCACTGGCTTCTGAGCCTTAAGAAAAAATAATTATTCACAACACTGAAAAATCACCAATAACTGAACTAAAAGTTGACCCAACTTTGTCATATGGCATTGTTACTTTTCATTTATCAGAGTGCTTGAAATAGAGGTATTTGTATTTTACATTAAAATATTAATCATTAAAGCAAAATGAAATGTTCCTTTATATTAAGCTTGACAATTAGCATACCGCAATGAAGACTCCTTCCTTTCACAGATGTTTTGTTGCAGCCCCTGTTTACTCAGATGCGTGTGTCGATTATGCTAGTTGGATGAAAGCAACTGGGCATGATATTTCACCAAGAAGAATTTTAAGATGTTTTCCATTCTCTCGTTCATCCACATTCTCGTAACTCTTAATGTAGATCATGATTACACAGTACTTTCTCAAGCAAGATGCTCTTATTAGACAAACTTCATACAGAAATGAGAATAATGTGCTTCTGCTTTATTCCTGAGTACCAAGTGGCCAATAAGTAATGTACAGAAAAAAACACAAGGTCAATTCCACCTGCAAAACAAACTATATTTACTTCTAATATGAGCAGTAAGAGGCCAAGGGATTAGTCTGTTAGTGGTAAGGCTGACTGACTTTTTTTTTTCCTCAGAAAAATGCAAAAGGAATACAAAATTGATTAGTAATGATTGCTGCTGGACTAGAGAGACTTTTTTGGCAGAAATAAAAATTAAGGTTTTTTTCCCTACTATATGATGGTAATTCAACTTTTATGGCTCCAACAAACTGATTTTGAAAATATATCCAGCTGCTCTTTTATTATCTTTCCCTAGAAAGGACAGTAGGATGTTCATCTCACTCCAACAGCTCAATGTAATGGGATCTCCTTTCATCAGCCACTCCAGTAGGAATCAGAACTCCCAAATAACAGAGCTGTTATCCTTCCCAAAACCATTGCCCGAAGAATGTACTAGAGCATGTGCAGGACTTGAGGAGTTCCTTTTTACTTATGCCTTTGGATCAGAAAGGGATTAATTTGGAAGATGCTTGTCATCTGGAAACATCAAGTGGCAGGAATTGCAGCGAGACATACTACCTAAAGAAAAACAACCCCGATTATTATTCCAGATGGTGCATCTCCCACAGATCTGCATTTACTGGGTACAACAAGCAAAAAGAAATCTGAAGCTGAGAGCAGAAGGGAAAACCAGCATGGTTACAAACAGATAGTTCAATGCCAGTCAGGAAGAGAGGCAGAGGGAATGCCATGGGAGAGAAAAGACCTGCTCTAATATGGAAGGCAAGAAATAATGAACTTGAGGAGCAATGATTGGGATGAACATTAAGGCCCTATTTTAGGCAAGGATTTATCAACAAAGGATTTAGGCAGTCCTTCCACTACAAGTGAAATATACTCCTCTCTACTAAAGGCCAGGCAGGTGCGTAGGGGCGAGGCACCCTTCCACACTCCATCATCTATATGGTATCTTAGCAACTGTTATCTATCTATGGGCTGAAAGAGCAGCTACAGCTCCTCTTAAACCCCGGATTTAATTACATACATACAGCATGCTTTCAACAGATGCTGGGTTCAGATAGCAGTGGATCTTGCATGGACTCCTGGGCAGAGCAGATGGTTTGATTTCATAATATCCAGAAAGACTGAGTTTCTTAACCATTTAGTGAACACAACATGAAGTTCCATCTGAAAACCACTTGTCATCACTGATATATGCTTACAGAAAGTTTATCATCTTATTAAATGTGCATTTTTGCCCTCAATTTATGGAAGTGCTACTAATATTAATTCCAAGTGCACCACTACATTAGTGTGGGAAAAGCCAACGTCCAGTACTTAAGTATAAATGCTAAATATTGTGCCAATTGTAGCTTACGATTATTTCAGTTTGTTATTATTAATTCTTTTAATCTACGTGTAGCTCATTTAGTACTCTTTTGAAGATCTGCAAATGAAAACACCAGCCAGGTGCTACGAAGACAATATCCCTAGGAACCAGTGTGCTTTGGTTTCATTCTGCAAGCATTTTTGATAGTTGCTTAAGAACAATTCATTTACACTTTGACCACAGCTTATACTCACTAATATTATGTGTTATGAACCATTTGGAAGAAGCAAGTGATAAAGAAAAAAATAGCTTACTTGCCAATAAAAGCTGTACACATCAAGAGTTTGTTCCACAGGGAGAAAAACTCCTGAGGCATCTTTATAGCAGCTGGGTAACATGACAGATTTCCTAAGTGGTCCTAGTGAAATGCAGTCGTCCAATTGCTGTGGCATCAGCATGGAGATTATGGCCAGGCATAATGATTTCAGATAACAACTAAAGCTGTGTATGACATTCACTCTGCAGTGAATTCTGCAACTAGAATGCATTATTGATGTCTTCCAGCTCTCACTTTATTAACTTTTTCTAGTTTGTGGGTGTATTTTGTAGACAAGGGAAACCGATTAGGAAGGAACACATTTGTTGCAGTCCAGAGATTTCTCTATTTCTATTAAAATTTGTTTTCATCAAGGCAAATTTGCTATTCATGTTGAACAACCTACCATTTTTCACCAACAGAAGAAAAATTCCTACTGAAATATGAATTCGGCCAAAAAGTTAAATGTAAGAAAGGAAAAAGAAAATAATCAGCTTATTTACAACTGAAGAGGACAAAAGAACTCATACCTCCATTTTTTCCTCCTTTGCTGCACTAGAAAAATCTATTCCCAAGACAAGTTTCAGCATATCTAACATTTAGATCTCATAATCCCAATACTGCTTCCATTATCCAGGAATTGCTGTACATGTATGCTATTGTTCAATAAACAAACCATTGCTGTGTGATTGTAGGGCAGGTAATGTTGTCTAAGAATCCATTACAATGAAGTAGGACGCCAATTCTGTGGATGCTGGTGCCAGAACTGAAAAGCTACATCACACTTGGGTGTTAGCAGAACAGTCAGTCGCTCAAACAATTAACCAACTGCAGATGAGGATGTGGTCCAAACCATCCTAACTGCACTACTTCCAAATGCAATTTCTGGAAACGAAAAAGAAAGAAATTACAATACCTGGTATTTCACATGAGCACACTGGTGTTAATGTTGGGGGTCTAGAAGATAATTCTCAACCTTTATTTGTTAAGAAATCTTTCATCCACCAAAAAACATTGAGGCTGCTTATAACAAGAAACCTAATTAGTAAACATGGAGAATAAGTATTCATTATTACATGGAAAGGTGGTCTCTATGTTTCTTTAGTGGCAAAGTAGAATAATTTTTGTATATACAAGAATAGAGTGATATTTTTGGGCTTAGGTCTGAATAACTTGCACTGTAGGTAATATCATTTCATTTGACCAGTGGAATACTAAATGAACAGCAACTTTCCTTAGCAGAGTTCTAGCCTTTAGAAGTTGCTGGTTTAAATAATTCTAACTGAAGTAAGCTGTACTCAGATACACTACATTTCTAATTTTCAACCAATATTGTTTAAGTAACGACTGATGAGAAAGACGACAGATCATGCATTGGAATGCCAAGACATGCTGCACTGAAGATTTCCATCTAGAAAGGACCTTAGGAATGTGCAATAAGGATTGAAAAAAAGGATTATAGCAGTCAGAATCATGGCCTGCCTGGAGGAGTCATTTCTTTCCCCTGTACCTGTCTGTCAATTGAATCAAGCCCCCACGACTTCTTTCTCCTCCACAGCTTTGTTTAAAATACCAAGATGAAGTTGTTCATCTGATAAAAAATACTGTGGAGACCTTCACTTTAAATTGAGAGACTTAAGTCATTATCCACCATCGTCATCTACGTACCACCCTTGGAAACACAGCATCTGCTGCAGTCACTTCCCTTAAGCCACGTTCACTGACCCAGTTAGTAGCTTTGTCTCTCTGTTCCTCAAGTGTCAAAGATGTGAATCTGTCTCAGCTTACTGGCATCTCTAGAGAACCACATCATATATATTTAACTAGAATCAAAGTAATTTTAGAACACTTGTCTGTTACCGATTTTTCCCTTTTCTAGTTCAGGAAATGTAATCCTAATTTAATATTCAGGGATATTTTTTGTTCTTTGAGGGTATACTTTGTCATTGTATGTCTTCACATATTGAAGGTTCAAAATGAATTCTGTTAAAGAAAGCATCTTACTTTTATTAACGTATTACTTCTCAGATCTTCATGACTCACCAGTCTAATACAGGTATGCACATCCAGCCACAAATACAGTGTAGCTCAAGCGCAGAAGTGAGTTTTCACAGAAAATAAGACTGAAAAACATCTCTAGGAGTCTTACAATTCTAGTGGCTCCTGAATTTGCTTAAGTAAAGAAGAAAATCTGTGATTCAAGCAGGATTAGAATCAAAATAAATCATCAATAGACCTCACAATTTCCTCCATGTATCAGGAATTCCATTAAGAACAAGGTTACATCTTTGCCTACACAACCAACTACATGGAAACTTAAGCAGGTGAAGAAAGTTATAAAGTATTTTGATATGTTGAGGTTGTTCGTATTCCCAGATTAGCAGAATGCTAGATGCCGGAATAACTGCACTCCAATTACAACAGAAATATCTTTTCATTTAACAATGTTTAGAGCATAATATGTATTTTTAGAATAATCAGCTGATTTAGCAAACTTGTATTTGCTGATTAACTTATACTTGATTAATTTAATGGCTTTTCTCTCTGGTCTAGATCATTATACATCTATCAAGAAATACTAAAATAGAAGCAAAATAAATTTTATGTTTTATCCTTTAGTTCAATCTGGTTTTCATTTTGTTTTCAAGTTCAGATATCAGTTACTAGGACACATTCATGTAATGTTTTGCGTCATTTTAAGCAGGAAAATTACAGTGCGTGTACTGTCCTGCCAAAAAAACCACCCAAAACCCCCATCCCAAAGCAGCTTTCTGCCCTTTTTAGTTTAGCAGAAACAAAAATTATACGTATACAGCACCCATAAGATGATACAATTAAATAACTAAAGCTTTAATGGGTATTTGACGTTTCCTAATTTCAGTGCAAATAAACTGACACATGTTCTGCCTGACACAGTAAATCCTACCCATTCCTTCTGGCATCAAGGGACCATTAACTACAATTTTTCTCAAGAGTCTTTTAACTCCTAGATAAAGGAATAATGACAGCTGTCAAATTTCTCAACTTAAGCTTTATGCAAGGCTCTGGAAAACCTGGGCAAAGTGCAGATCTGTTGGTGCCTCAGTTGGGTTGTCAGTTCTTGTGTTCCCTGAAACACTTTCAATCATGACTCATTAGAGCCTGTGGTAGCATCTCACCCTGAATTAATTTGGAAATACTGAATATTGTTGCACAAACCAGTTTTAGGCTCCACACTGCAATGTATTTCTCAAACATTTTGTTTCTTCTGCTGCTTACCTTGTTTAGGTCTCCCACTCCCAGCATGAGTGAGAAATTAATTCAGCACACTGGGACTGACTTCCTTTGAAAACAGGCATCCCTCACATCAGTGTGAAAAGCTCATGCCTTTTTCCAAATTATTTTTAGTTGCTGCCGTAACGAATGCAGCATCCTCAGTAAGATTGCCACTATACTTAGCTTTCCATTTCCCATACAAAACATTTAATCCTCCTTTAATTCTTAGGGTCTTAAATCTTTATTTTGTACTGTAATGATAAAGTAAGGAACACAGCATGGTTCACATTTCACATCTAGCATACTTCAAAGAAGATCAAATTGATGACACCTTCATCAGTGCTTGAATGGCAGCTGGTAATTGAGGTGAAACTCAAGTGAGAGCAGAGCGAAGCAGCAAAGGAGAGTTCACGGCAACCTAGACTCATTAGGCCAGATTGTGTCAAGGAGCTATGGGCCAGTTTTTGAGATACAGTGCAGTATCACAGAATCACAGAATCACAGAATCACAGAATAACCAGGTTGGAAGAGACCCACTGGATCGTCGAGTCCAGAAATTTAGGAGTGAAGGGAAAGCACACTGAACATACTGTGACTTCCAGGAAACAGGTTGCTTTATCTAAGCTGGAAGTGATCAGCTGATTCGGATCATGCCACATTCCATTTGAGCTCTTTGGAATTATGCAGTTTGGTTTTTTTCATTTTTCTCAGTATTAGGGAAGGCAGGGTGTTTAATAGGGATGTCTGATTTTTGTAATAACCAATGTGGTTACAAGAATACCTTATGCAGCAGATTAAAGACTCCAATAATTAGGTTAACAAAAATATTTTGTGAGGAAGAAACAAAGCTCCCTGACCTCTAAAATTACAGTAACATAGAAGATAAGCAATACAAAAAGTTAAGTTTTAAAATGACTGGAAACAAGACAAAAAAGCTACATACTAGATATCTTAATCTAGGAGAAGTAACAGCAAAAATATCCCATCAAGTAAAAGAAACAAAGATGCACAGGAGATAAAAAGAAGAAACAAGTATTAAGAAAAATGTGTGGAAAGAAAATAAGTAAACTCAAAAAACTACTTGATACTGGAGTAACGTGAGGGTCTTCTGACAGACCACTGAAGGAGTCATTAGGCAGCTTAAAACCCAAACCCAAAACCAGCTTATCGCAGACTTAATACCTTCCTTGGTCAAACAATTGCTCATGTTTAATGATTAAGTGAAAACCAAGGCCAAGTATTATCCTGGCTCAATTAGCTGGAAAAACGTTAATTATAATACAAAGTTAAAATTAGATTCTCAGACCTACAAGGTTGAAAAAACATTTTGATTCGGCAGCATTTGTTCTGCCCTTTTATTAGTTTTATCATGAATTCACAAAATAAAACAACAGAGCAATAAATACAAAAATACCCAAGAAGTAGCATAGTCAGACTACAACCTGATAGAAAGAATTATTTTTTCACTAGCCTTGTATAATTTAAGCACAAATCCATAAGTGACATATGAAAGAAGTGGCTTTCAGATAAGATACGGAACATTTAGGATTCCTGGGTGTTTTAAGAAAAAAAATCATTCATGAGAAAGAGTCTTTTAAGTTTCATTTCTCAGGAAATACATAATTTTAAAGAACTGATGTTGTTTGGTCTTCCTTCAACGAAATATACTAATTTTCAGAGATTAAAATTTTTTCTGATTTAGTTCCTGATCATTTCCTTGTGCTCCTCTTTTTACAACTACTCTCAAGACTTCCAGAGCAAGGATAGTTTTGGGTTGAATATTATCATACATATCCTTTCAGTAAGAAGGAATAATATACCCTCAAGGTTCTGGTGTTAGGAGTCTTTAAATCATGCAAGACAAAGAAAACACATTCCATAACATCATCACTCTTTACCTTCCATCCTTTCCATCTCAGGGTTCTGTTTCCCTGAGACTGTGAGCAAAATGGGACAAAAGAGGACCATTACAACAATTCATAATGTTCAGAAACCATTATCAACTATTCTTTCATTGTGGGTCATGAAGTTCTCTCTGATCCAAAGCAAGATATCAGGGAAAAAAAAAAAGAAAAAAAAAAAGACTGACAGAGCTGTATTTTGTAATTCATAGAAGTATAAATATATCTAAGTGCAGTTTAAGAACATGAACCTTCTTGGCACGTTATGTGTGATTAAAAATGTACAACGTACATGAGACAAAGAAACAGGTAAGGACTGGCACCAATTTGGAAAATGTAATAGTTAAGAGGAATTAGGAAGTGCTATTTAGCTAGAAGCAAGGAAAGAGAATGAAATGACCTGGAAGGTGATCTTGGTGAACTTACCTTTTATATTAAAAGAAAAAAAAAATACAACTCTATTCATTAAGAGTCGAGCCCGGGTTAGTCATAATCCGAAGAGGATACAGGCTTTGTAAAGAACACTCTCAGATCTAAGGATGTAATAGCTGCAATCTTGTGCACGTTGGAGACTGCCCCTAAAGCTGAATATGCCTACACTTATGTTATTTCATTTGCCCAATGGCATAAATTATGTCTCAAATACAATTGTTTTCCAAGGTGAGGCTAATTACAAGAAAATATAGAAATAAAGTTAGCTATTATGCATATTATCTGTTTGAAGGCTGAGATTTAGATCTATGAAAACATAAAAGTTGAGGACATGAAAAATTTCCTTCACTAGATTTGCTACCTGTAATAAACATGAATCCTGACCCCCTCAAAAACAAGCTTCTATTTCAGATATAGCCTTTTATGCACAGCAGCAGTGTTTTTAAAGTTTCTCTGGTTCAGTGTGGCACGAAACATGGAAAGTGCTTTGAGGATTTTAATTTAATTTAAAAAAAAAAACATTTACATTTGACCATGTAGAGTCAGCCTATTTAAAGGATGTTAGTTACAGGAAAGAAGTTCTTACACATATATGTGTACATTTATATTTAAGATATGAGGGAAGAGTTCAGCTACAGACCTAGTAAATGGCTATTTGTCCAACAGTCACCAAGAGCTTTATTTCCGTGCTATTTGATCTACACATTCATTTCAGAAGATGCTTAAGTAGAGGCAAAGTGAGAGCATCTTTTCTTGAGCAAATGGATATTGAAATACAGGCACACAGGACTGAAGTGAAAGGTCTAATAAGTAATCCAAACAGTGTTACTACTTCTGTTAGCTTACAATTAGCTTATTTCATATCCATTTTATAAGAGAGAGGAAATATGTATGTTTAAAAAAGAAGTTTTAATATTTAAGTGAAACAATTGAAAGGAAGAAATATGTACATAAAGGCCTGATGTTCAGTGCCATGATTTTTACATACTGTATCCATCACTTAACTCTTCAAAGATCAATGAAATAGGGGCACTTTCTTCTAGGTAGAATACACATCTTCACAGCAAGCTATTACTAGTTGTCCTAAAACAAATTCTGGGTGAACAAGGACATGTTTACATGCCCCAATGAGCTCAAGAATTCATACTACCAGTCCTCATGGACGGGGTGAAATTCACATCTTTACCAGAGATACATGGATACCGCAAGTTTTGGCTTCTAAAACAAGAGACAAGTAATGAGTTAACAATTCTATATTTTATCACAGTGGTCATTCACACACACTACATCTGATGTTGCTTTAATATTTTGTGAGTTCTTCCATTAAAAACACAATGGTGATGGTCGACATACACGTAGGATGCCCATCAAAATGCAGGAAACCAGTACTCAGGAAAATAACTGAACAACAACAAAAAAAACCTAAATGAGTTACCTTTGAAGAATAACCTTTTATTTATCTCTCCTTATAAAACTAGTTTCAGCTGAAGCTATATAAAGCATATACCTTAGGGAAATTAAAGAGTATGTTTCTCACTGTCTTCAAATCTATTTTATGCTCTGCTAGAGTTCACACTAAATTTGAAACAGAAGAACATGGATAGTAGCCATTGAGTACAAAGTTTGGCAGAAACTTCTGATGGAAGTGTTGGTGGCCTTTTTATGAAACTGCTGATACGTACAAATGGAATCCCCTGTCTAAAACCTCAGCCAGCTGTACTGAGTGCACATAGTGGGTGAAATATAGATGTTAAATTAAAAGCTCTCATTATATCAGAAGCCACAAGGCTTTAGATTCAAGTCTGATTTAATTCCAAATGCAAAAAAAAAAAGTTTGGAAAAAGTACAAAAACTATAAACTACAAATTTCTCTATTCCCCATCTCAAACAAGTAACCCTGTAAGAACGATGTATTATTTAACAATATTTTTTAAAGTCAATGATTTTTGCTTCATGTCTTTGAGGAAGTAGAATACCATCAGTATCAAGAAAACACAACTCTACATAATTATGTCTCTATGTTAGTTTATTCTAAAGAACAAATCATTATACTTCCCCAACACAAAATACTTTAGAATTACTTTTAGAACTACAGCCATCCAAGGCGCTTTACCTTTTTTGTATAGATTAGACATATTAAGTCAATTTTAGTTTTCAGTTTTACTGGCTTTTTCTGTTTCCATATTAGAACTTATTTTCTGAGTTTTAACCAATTCTATTTTGGATGAGTTAGCTGTTAATAATACTGTGTTTGCTTAAGTGAATGCCTAGAGAGCTTATTCTAAAGTCCGAGTTTCTCTCTCTCATCAAGGCATTAAGTGAACCATGTCACCATCTCAGGACTAAACTAACTGTTGTATTTTCACATTTATATCACAAAAAAAAAAAACCCAAAAAACCCAGTGCTCAATAGTAAGATAAGAATTCTTGTAAATAACATAACATACAGAAAGTATATAAAAAAAAGAAATATCCAGAGAAAAATAAGTTTTCAGTTAATCAGTTTCTCCATGGGATGAAGAATTGAAGATGATAAATATTATTGCAAACTAACTGTCTGTATTACAATTCAGATATCAAAAGTGCTAATTCATTTAACCAAATGAGCTCCTTATTTATTCCCGAGTTTTACTGCATATTGGATGCAGAAGAGAGGTAATTTGCTGTACAGAAAAATAAATAATTTACTTCAATTGCACTGTCAACATGTGTTTGTAGGACAATAAAATGCTTAAAGATCAGAAACTAGATTGGAAAGAGCCCAAATTAAGGAAAAATTCTAACCAGATGCTTCCAAGATGCTTTGATTTCCACAAGGTAAATTCACAGAGATAGTTTCATTACTTGGGAAAAAGATAAAAACATTAAGGTGTTAGTATTTTCTCCTTTACACCTAAGACTTTGCAGAGTCATGCTGCTTCCGATACTGTATTTCACACTCCTGTTTGTTCCCATGGAGTGATTTCTCACACAAGTCATTAAATTGAGTAATTTCTTCATCCGTTTTAACTGGTACTCCATAGGAAGGGAAAACATTGGCCTTTAGAATTCAGGCTTTAATAGGATGCAAAACGAATTAATGAAACTTGGTTACAATCCAATAATGCACAGGAAACCAACAGCAGTTGGTTCAGTCATGCAGATGACAACAGTTTTCTTCAAAACTGTATATATACATTTATATGCAATACTGCACATACATAAAAAGCTAAAATAAAATGAATTTTATTTTGTTGCTTGGTGCAGAACAGCATCAGACAAAATCCCCACATAATAACATGTTGAGAGCTAGTGTAAGTAAACATATTAGCAGGTTATGCATATATACATTCTTAAAGTGATTTTCTGAACTGAAACAGAATCGCCAGCTTCTTGTATGGTGAATTATGTATTTCCATAGGGAACTTGTACATTACTTAGAACTAATATCGCTCGTAATCTATTCCTCTATCTCGATTTCTAGCAGGTACTTCAGGGAAATTTCTAGAAACTCTGTAAAAAATAAGTCACTTAAATAAATTTCATCATTATTCTACTTAAGGTGCTGCTGCCTTGTGTTTGATGCACTCAGGTTCCTATAACTCTGACTCTACCTATCACAAAGACCAATGTTATATAGTTCACCCAAAACAGAAACCATCTAGTATTCTACAGCTTGTGGCAGTGAGTTCCCCAGACTATTTTCATGTTTTGATGACAAAGTACATACTCAGCTATAAGAAGAATAAATGTGATTTTTTTTCCTCCTCATTTTCTTGTTTCTCATGTCCTGTTTCACTCCTTACTTCTCCACACAGAGGGTTATAAACTTTCCACAACTATCCTCTTACAAAGCCATTTCAAGTCTATAATTATGTTGTCACCTATCTCTGGACCTCTTCTATTTCTGCTAAATGTTTTTCAAATAACTCCTCTGACTTTTTAGTTTACATTTTCTGAAGAGACACACTTAGCTTTTCCCTTACCTTCAACACACCCTTGGCTCTTGGTGGGCCCAGTGACCCAGCTGTGTTCTCACAGACTGCTCATCTTTAATTTCCTATTAACTGCTTCCCTGAAATGACTCCATTACAACCCTCCTAATTCCCATCTTTTAAACTAGAGGGGGTAAAACTTCAATCTTCTTAACACACTCAACTAGATCTGGATTTCTATTTGCAGCAGAATTTCCTTAAGCCCCCCTATCATATACTTACTCAGCTGCAATATCAAAGGGTTTCTGCAAATTCCCTCTTCATTTTAAGCCCCTTCTGTAAATTTTTTGGGGGAGTTGAGGTCTTTCTTTTCTCCTGTGTTTTTGGTTTGGTGCTTTGAGGGGTTTTTGTTTGGTTTAGGATTTTTTTTTTTTTGAGCTTTGTGGTGTGCATGTGTGGTTTTGTTTTGGTGGTTTTTTTTTTTTTAGTCTTTTTGTTTGTTTTTGTTTTTTAACAGATTCTTATTTAAAACAACTACAAAATTCAGTTTATTTAGATACTTCTTAGTGACACAATTCCTCTCTTGCCAGATTCTGATTTCTCTTCAGGATCTTGTATGTTTAACTTCATTCTTCAAGCTAAACATACTTGACTTCTGCTTTGAAGGGATACTGACTTTTTACAGTAAACGCCCTCCTAAGTACGGAGACCACCTGAACACTATGGAAGCCTTGAAATGAGCTGCCAATCTCTAATGTCTGATTCACAGAGAAATGTCTTGTCTGTTGGACATCTTAGAATTTTTCAAATCAATGAGACAGATTAGCAGAAGCACTAAAACGTCCATGTAAGAAAGGGGGGATCTATGGGAAAAACTACCCAGAAACAGATAAAACAATTAAGCTCCTTTTCCTTGGAAATCTTCACATAGATCTATAACACAAACTTGTTAAGCTGAAGAGAAAGCAAAAATATATGCACTCTTTCAAATATTTCATAAACAAAATCTGAAGAGCACATAGCTTTTATAAATTATTTTAGTGGTAATTTAGCTATAAAATCAGAATTAATGAATTTACAAATGTCTTTTCTTCTCATGTAGTAAGCGCAGATTAAAGTAAGAGTTACCTTCAGATACTACTCCTATTAACAGTAAATTTCCCTCTCCCCGAGTTGTGTACAACATACATACTCTAAATTCAGATAAGCCATCTTGAACCTCAAATGCATAAAAATTGTGATAGTCTATAATTCTACAACATATCTTATACAGTGTGGAAATAAAACAGTAATAGGAAACAATAAATTGAGGTAACATTAACTATGCTTACAGCCAGCCTCAGGGATGACCGAGTATTTTGATAATGCTACTGCCAAAATTATATTCTGATTAAAAACATTTTAGTTAAATGGCACTGAAACAGTCAAGCGCATCTGTTGAATGCCCTTGGTGCTAAAGAAGAAGTAGGAAGACAAAAACGTTCAAAAAGATTCCCTAGAGATAAATGTAAATTAAGAAGACAACCTAAAAAAGGGCACAGAACTCACTGCATGGGAGCACTTGGTTTTCTCCACTGACACCAATTAACAAACTAACAATGTGTGATATTATTTTATAAATACTTGTTGAATGAACAGACAATATTAACACATTCTCAGATGATGTTCTTCCATGCAAACTTGTCATTGTTTAGACCTAAGGTGAACCTGCGTTTTCCCTTCCTAACATCTTCTCAGAATTTCAGGTCAGATAGAGCTCTGAACACCTCAGTACCATTAATACCTCCCCTGGACAATGCCCGTTGCTCACATCACAATGAATCAATAAACATGGCAAAATGACATCTTTGATACTCAGTAGCTCAGCAGCCTCCTACAATACACTTTGGGTGTGACATCGGCTCAGTGATAAAATAACTTGTATAATTGCATAACAGAAGATGAAAGCCCAAATTAGTAACTGTTCTGCTGCTAAAATACCAAAAGAATAGCCTCATCGAAGAAAAGAATAATCAGGGAGCAGCAGCTATTAGAGATGCACATCCTACTGCTCTGCCTGCCTTAGGAAGAAAAATGAAATTAATTCTTAACTGGAAATATGAAAAGCCTTTGAAAAAGCTCTTACCGTAGTGGTACTGAGTGCGGTATTGTACATCGGGAAATTATTGTCTTCATGCAGGTATGTAAAGTTCTATATATTTGTACTTCATATTTTTATATTCCTATAAATGACAATCTGAATTTTAGGAAAAAAAAATAAACTTAGATGTTTACTAGTTGACAATATTTAATTATGATCCCTGACATTATTTTGGAATGCAGCTTTGCAATTTTACCCTTCAGTGCTTTTGTTTATTCTTTCTCATTTATTGATTGCTGGCAGTGTTTCCCTACCAAGAGCTGTTTTCTGAAGAACAGAATCATCAAGTTAGGAGAACCATAGATACAATAACTATCTTAGGGTACATTTGCAAACAGTTGAATTCTGACACTTTTCTGAATACAGCATAATAGCACAAAAATGTGATTATCCCAGCCGCCTTGGAAATGCAGTAGCCTCATTCAGCTCTCGGGTAGGGGGAAGAAATTCCTCCTTATGTCTAGTCTAACTCCACCCCTCTCCAGTTTATACCCATTGCCCCTCGTCCTATCACCACAAGCCTTTGTGAACAGTCCCTCCCCAGCTTTCTTGTAGCTCCTTCAGGTACTGGAAGGTACTATAAGAGCTCCTTGGAGCCTTCTCCAGGCTGAACAACCCCAACTCTCTCAGCCTGTCAAACTGTCCTAACTTCCTTAACATTCTAACTACTCCTAAATAATCTTACCCTGATATTGTCCCTGCATGCATATCAGACATAGACATCGCAGTTTCCTTTATTCTGAATTTACGTGTAAATTCAATTTTGGATTTTTTTTAGCTAGCGTCATCCTCCTCAGCCTTGACAATGTGGATGAAGTTTAAGATATTGCACCTGTGAATTTAACACAAAATATCATTAACATATCCCACATCTTTCACATCTGAAAAATTTAGCATAGCTCTTTTTACACATTTTAAGATATGGTGGTGCTTTCAGGCACTTCTATTAAATATAATCATTAATTTTCTACATGTGTTTTTTTATATTCCGTTATAACTCAGTAAAAATTTTCAGTAGAATTTTTAGCTCTTTGTTATATTGTCCTTTGAAAAAAAAGGATACAGGTCAGAAACAATCATAGTTACAATATCTCAGTCAGGAGTATTTCATGGCTTTTTTTGTACACTTGATGCAAATTTCAGTCCTTTTATTATCCAGAAAATTGTAAGTGAAAGTAATACATGCACAGAGATCATATAAATTATTTTAACCTGGCAAAAATCACCTGTATATCAAATAAACAGCATCTCTCTACTTCCTTGTACACCTGTCTCAGGTTGCAACCTGTCAAACAAGGAATCTGATTCACACATTTCTCAGGTTTTGCCTCTAATCTCTAACAAAATAAGTTTATTATAAAAATCCTTTTCGGGGGGGGGGTTGAATCTTGCTTTTTCTCACAACTTCTGTCATATTTTCATTTTATAAAGAAATCTTTTATTGAATTATTAGAGTTATTTTTAAAACACTTCTAATGCATTGCCATATGGTGATGACATCCCTTGACAGAAGGGGTGTAGGTGGGGCCATTTCTATTAGGGGATCAATTGGTTTCTGTGTTCAAGGTTTTTTTTATATCCCAACATAACTGGGATATGCACAACAGAAAACCACACTACATCAGTTCTCCAGGTAACCTAAAATAATGTGTTTTACTTAATTTGAGTGAATACAAGGGAGTTAATATAATCTATTATTTGTATTCCTCGGTGTTCCTTAAAAATAGTGCTACAAGAATTATACAAGAAGGAAGGAGGAATTTCTTCACGATGAGAGTGGTGAGGGCCTGGCCCAAGTTGCCCCATCCTTGGAGGTGTTCAAGGTCAGGTTGGATGGGGCTTGGAGCCCCTGATCCCATGGGAGGTGTCCCTGGCCATGGCAGTGGGGTGGAACTGGATAGGCTTTGAGGTTCCTTCCAACACAAACTATTCTATTCCACATAAATGTAGGAAACTTGGTGTTTATTGTAGCAGCTTTTAAAAATGACCCATACATGCATAAATTAGAAATAGAATGCTATGTAAGAGAACATAATAGAATCAGCTTCCCTGTTCCTGGTGTGTGTGTGTATACACATGTAGTATCTTCACACATACATACGTCATATATTTAACGGTTTGTTATAAGTAACAAAATACCATGTTATTATTTTTATTTTGTGTCTGTGTAAGCCATATAAGTCTATAAATGTCTTTGTCCAGAAATCGTTCTGAAATGCTTTAAGAAATATTTTAACACCACATATTTTACTGTGTTCCCTAAAATTTCTGCAGAAGAAGGCAGTAATATAGTAACACAGTCAGATATCACAAATTCATTCGAAGCCAATGTCTCCATTACAATTTATTTGAAGGATATAAATGACTGTAAGGCAATCTTAAAGCATACTATGAAACTTTTGGAATTTATAATATATACCACCTCTTCAAATATTCATGAAGATTTCATGGATATTCACTCTTCTAGAAAAAGAATCTCTAGTACAATGCAATAAAATAAGAGAGATTTATTTTGGCCACCATTTCCATCTCCCTCAGCTCCCAGTCAGGAATATTCTTTTACTGGCTTAGCAGCCAAACAACCAGTATATTCCATGTAGTGTAATTTGGCAAACATTGTCTCTCTCTCTTTTGGTTTATTTTTTTTTTAAAGATTTATATCAAGTGTACTCTGGCAACATTTGTAAAGCTCACTGCTGAAATAAGTCCAGGGCAAGAATCAGGTATCAGCCTGGCCCAGGCTGCAGGAGATGAAGGGTTTGAAAAGACAGCAGGACAGCAGTAGCAGCCAGCTATTTATTTGCTGCAGGATTTGTATGTAGTCTTAAAGTTCTGCCATTTGATGTAGATTGAAACTGAAACAGAACACTGAAACTGGGGGTTGTTTGCGGTTTTGTTTGTTTTAATCTCAGTACTTTTCATTTAGTGAAGTCTTAGGTTTCACATAAGGAAAAGGAAAACTGTGTCTAAGCACGCGTGCTATCACTTTAAATAAAAAGGATAATCATTCAAAAAAATCAATTTAAATTAACACATTTCCCCCCTCTTTACCACATGCACATCAGCCACTAGTCATCAAAATGTAACAAATAACAAATGAGTATCTTCCTACATCTTAAATAACCTGCCAGGCACAGTCTAACAGCCTAATCCACACAAGCAACACGACTACATCCACACACAGCTTGGCACACCTGCCAGAACACCAGCGTGTTTGAGCTATAAAAAGCTAAGACAGGGAGTGAACTGCCACTGGAAATGTTCATGAATCATACACCGTCCTGAGTTGGACTCGATGACCCCCGTGGGTCCCTTCCAGCTTCTGTCCCTGCACAGGACAACCCCAACATTCACACCACGTGTCTGAGGGTGTTGTCCAGTGCTTCTGGAATATTGTCAGGCTTGGCACTCTGACTGCTTCTCTCTGGAGCTGTTGCAGTGCTCCACCACCCTCTGAGCAAACAACTTTCCCCTAATGTCCAACCTAACCCTCCCTGGCACATCTTCCTGCCTTCTTTCCTTAGAAACTACTTTCAAAACACACTTAGAAACATTTGTATGTCTGAAACCAGCATAAAGTTTAAGAAAGGCTAGTGAACCAAAAGCAGCAAATACACTAGAGCTGCATAAAAAATTAATTACTGGCCAAAGTGAGAAATTAAAGAAATGTATATTTAAAGGAGACTGCACTAGGTAACATCTCCTGTTCCAGTGATTCCTGGCCACCTGTATTCCATAATGATCTGTGGAGAAAGACGTTTGTGTCTCAATGGCAAAGAAAATATGAGTAGGTATTGTCAGGACAATCTGCTGGGATGGTAACAGCTTTTAAGAGCCCTTTTGTCCAAACAGAAACACCTCATGCACATATAGAAGCAGCAGCACAACAGCATTTAAAGCAGATGTGGTTAGGATACATGAGTCCATCAAGTGCAAAGCAAGTATTGCAGAGAGTACATTAATCAACACAAAAAACCAGATAGCAGCTAAGAAAGTTTACATGCCATAATCCTTTATGTAACAGGTTTCTCTCATATTTGTCTTCCACCACAAAGAGCACTTGCAGCAAGTTCTACCACCTCTTCAGAACATGATAGAGCTCTCTTGGCTTCCATTCCTTCCACTTAAAATTCTCAACAACAACTCACTATCTTCCAATGTGTCAAGAAGATCTTTTAGATTAAATATATCACCATAAGTCAGGTGTAAGAGGCGGCCAATCTTTCATCTGAAGATTCTGATGTATTTACTGTCTCATGTTGTCTCTGTACATGTTAAAGTCTTTCCAAGTGTCTATCTGCTCCATCACCATGACCAACTGTCAGGTCAGACTGTCTCGTCCCTACCAATATACTGCATTATAAATGCACCTAAAGCACCCAAACAGTTAATTATTAAAAGTGATCACATATTCTTATTTATTATCACTGGACAAGCACAGATTTATGTATTAAAAATGCTCACACTGTCTCAATGATCTTTTACTTAAAAAAAATCTTATTATTAGTGAATTATAGTAAAGGGTTCAAAAGCTTTTTTAGGTGTTTGATTATTTCTGAAGAGATTTCTGTTTAAATCCCTCATTGGAAAAAAAAGGTGATTGCCAGAGCTGGCCCCTAAATATGATCAGCAGCATGGTTCCTCTCTCCAAACTTAGGAAAAAATTAATGCATTATTACACAACTGTGTGTCTAGTCAGAGATCTACACATTCTCCTTCAAGTGCTAGAAAGCCGTAGTATCATTAGGGTTGTGCTACTCTGGCTGGACCAAATCCTAGCATCCCATCTGTAGTGACAAAAGAACCCCAGGGGTTTGATTAGTTAGAAAAATGCATGTGAAAATATTTATAGGAAATAGTTTCAGGAACAAGTTAATTGCTGTTATTTTTAGTGAATCTTGTAAAGCATCAACACAGAAGCAGCCATTTGGCAAAGGTATTAGGAGCTGAATAATTTTCTTCTAGAAGACTACTTATGTTCTTCAAAACTTTCTGTTGTTCTAAATCAGGTTATTGATGAAATACAGTAGATATAGTAGGAAAGCAAACTGCTTTGCAAAACAAAAACATTCCGAAAGCCCATTGGAAAACAGATTCATTATTCATTTTAACAGATCATTTAAAAAATGGTTCTTTTATTTGCTTGGTTTTTCATCAGTCAGGAAAAATAAAGTAATTAAATGTATTTCATTTGTTCTACTGACAGTTAAAAATGTACAAAAATTACGATGTTGGACTCAATTTAACTTTCTTCATGTCCAGTTCTCAGAAGTGCAAAGTGAACAGATATTACTTATTGAAAATTCAGGCTATTGATTTAGGGTGTTTCTTTCTAGGTTGCTTTTTTTTTCTTTTCTTTTTTTTTCCACCCATCTAGCAATGTCAGTGAAATTGTCTGACAAGAAATCAGTGGATCAGTTTTCACTGGGCCAAAATATAACCAATGACTGTAGTTACTTAGATTTTCTAGAATCTATGGGAAGCTGTCACTTTGGCAGGAATAAAATGTATACGTAAATATTAGTGTACTAAAGAGGTTTTCAACATACACATAATCAGAAGTTTGTAGAAGTGCATATCTTGACTTCACTTAAACAGTGTTTCCATTGGCACACCCCTAGTAACACCCCAAACATCAAAACACTCAGCAGTTTACTCTGAAATAAATTGCATCATTTCAATTATTTACATTAATGCTGAGAATCTGGAAAGTTTGCATCACAGTTAATGGACTGGGTTTGTGTCACTGCTTTTCCCAAGACAAAGAAAAGCATGCTTTGATAGAGATTTAATTATTTTTTTCTTCTAATCACAATATATAGAAGTAACTGCTTGTCTTATCCAGGTAACAGCAAAGAATTCTTATTGACACAAAATCCCAAATCCTCTCTTAAATAAGAATTAATAGGGTACGTCATATCTTTCAGATAACTGCCTCAAAAGCCAAACGGTTCTGTGTCTGTACCTTGTTTCACAGCTTACACCATTAATTTAGTAATATCCTCTTTTCAGAACATATAATGTTTATCTCAAATGATTTTGTTTTATTTTCAATAAGTAATTCAGAAAAGTAAGAACAGTGAGGCTCCAAGTTTAACATCCCAGAACATTATGAAGGATTTCAGGATGCTTTTAAAGCACTTTTACACTGCATGATAAATCAATCAAATGTTGTAACAGATGTCTAATGTATTCTTTTCACATAAGCCAAATAGAAGTGGGGAGCATCTGTGTCAGACGCGAGCACAACTGCTTGCCAGCTAGGCTGGCCGCAAGATCATGGCTCTTGATTGACAGTAGCTATCAAAGGTTGAAGCAAAGGTTCCATGGAAATTCAAGGGGGGTTGTTTTAGGGGTAAGAAATATATTCTTCCAAGGAATTAATTACTTTTTCTTCTGATTGTTATAAAAAATACTGTTTTCCTGGATAATCATTTCAACTTCATAACACGTAACGATTTATATAAAAGATGTGACATATTCCAGGTCATGAAACATCAGACGGTAACCTTATTGATTTTTAAAAGAGCCTACTGGATTAGACCTGCACTATTGATTTCCAAGACTTGTATTTTGCTAATCAGAGATAAATCATGTTTTGTTTTTTTTTTTAGTTAATAGTTTCAAGGGAAAGAATATCTATATTGCTCTAAGAAAATAATAATTAATACATTAACAGCAGAAAGATGTATTATTAGTTATATTGCACAGACATACTGTATATTGCTTTTGCACATTTTTCCATCCACTTAAAACACAAGCAGAAGTGGATTCCCAAATAAATCAAGGCTCCTGGTCCCTCCCATGTTTCGTGTAATCACTGAAGGTTGGTACCTGTGACCACCATCCAATCCACCCCTGCCTTTCCCCATACAACAGTGTTTTGACTTGTTTTTGATGCCTTCTCTCAGTAAAATTTCTCTGGTAAAATTCTCAAAACCCATCTTGTTTGCTTTTTTGATTTGTATTTCCTTCTGTGTTGGATTCATTAATAACCAGGTGAAAATGTGAAAGAATGCAATCTCCAGAATCATGCTTAACTCCTGTCCTCCCATCTTTCAGCATCCTTTCAGTAACATTCCTGACCTCCCTTTTTCCACTTCATCAGAAGGAATTAGTTCTTCCAAGGCAAGCACAGTAGCCTGCCTGCTCACTAACCTGCCTTCTGTTTCACACCATCTGCATAGCCTTTGTCCTACCAGTAAGCCTGGCAGGGACAAATATTTTAGCAGCTTCTTCACATCTCTCTGCACTTACTTCCAGATTGTCTTTTCTGACCTGGGACTTCCTCCAGGAACAGGATGATTCTGCAAAGCACTGCGTCTCCAAGAGACAAAGTCTCTTCTTAATACTGACCTGTCTTATGATGCCTGAGATAGCAAACTTGTCACGAAGAATGAAGATGCAAGTGGGAATCTGAGAATAAGTAGCAGTTTATATGAGAGCCACCTAATGCTTCATATTATAAGAAGTTTTATGTCTAACTCTATATGTTTGTATTTTTAAAATGGAATGGTTCCTAAAGAGTTTCTGACTTTGGCTTAAAGATAATTTGGGGTTTGTTAAATCAATGTATTCTTCTGGTTTCATGAAGCACCACTTAGATGTGGCAGTTATAAACGAGAGTCATGATTTCCTTTCTGTGATTCCAATTATAAAACTTGATTTTGGAAACATACCAAAACTCCAGAGCTTTCCAGAGCTTTGCTCACATACCTAAGACAGGCCACATCAGTGTTCTGCACAGACCTTGTTCCCAAGAGGCCATTGGGAGTGAAAATCCTCCTGGGGGAAGAGCCTCAGGCTAAAACCAGGTCACAGGATATGGCAGATGATTTGACCATCAACTCTGTTTATTCAATTAATCTGATTGCTTCCATTAGAATCTCATTTGTCCAAATGCTGCCTACTGGGTTCCTCTTCACACATTCTCATAGATTCTACCTCTCTGGAAACTACAATTGCATTTCTCTTTTACAAGCCCAAATTTCCCCCCACCCTAATGCCCCAGCATTCTGACTTGGAAAGAATGCATTAGTCTCACAATGCATTTTATAGCTGAACATTTCCTTGTCATTTGAGAGTAATTTAACTCTCATTTAACTGCATTCTGCTTTCCATAATATGATTTGGTTTGCTACAGTATGCAGAAAATGTCTTCATTTCATAGAATCAATTGAAGCGAAAGAAAAGAAACACAGAAGACCAGGTATAAAAAATAATTTAAGACTATTCTATCCAATGCTGTACTACCCTTAGTCTTTTAATAAACTAAATTTGCACTGTTAAATCATGTTAGCAATGGTAATGCTCAACAACCAATAACATCCTAGCATACAAGTTTTGTTTCCCAGTTATCTCATTGTAACCCAACTCAATAGAGTAATGTAATAAGCATGGGAAAGCATGTTAAAAGGTATCATCAGAATATTCCACGTTAAAAGGTATTATTAGAATATTCCACGTTAAAAGGTATTATCAGAATGTTCTGTTCACAAACTATATAACAGTATTCCACAACAGGTTTGAAGCCAAATCCTTTTTTCACCTGTGCAACGTTACCAGCAACCACACCACAGGTTAAGCAGGTGACTAGTGGGGATCAGAGCTGGGCTTTCTGTATTCTAACAGAAAGCATTTTGAGAGGGCTTGGGTTCAGAAAGCAAAGACTTGCATGTACTGAAATCGTACTAGCTCAAGAGCATTTTGTTTAATTGCTTGGTTTTAGTAGTTGCTTGCTTTTATTTTGGAAATGTCAGGCTTAATTATACACTTGGACTGAGGAAGGTATTAATTAATTTGAGTGGGCAGTTTATCAGACGTCAAGCTACAGTGTTTTCCCCTAAACGCGTAGCCTACAGTTATGACTTTGTGGTTATACGTCTGGTACACATACATAAATCTAGTGGACTACTATTGTGATCGTAAAGCCCAAGCCTATGTCTACTATGATTATAAGTAAAAATTTGTACAAGTTTTCTATTTCTTTTCCTACAGAATTATGTCTCCAAAAGGTGTAGGTTTAGCTTTGTAGCACAAATCTGAATTCCACATCAGTAGTTGTTGTTTTATACCTACTGCCCCAAGCCATTATACTAAAAAAGGGAGAAATGTGGTGAAACTGCTGCTCCTTCCCTGATATTTAGACTCTTTCAAAGAACAAGTAAACAAATTTATCCCCCTGCATTAGGAAAAGTATTACTCACAAGAAACAAAAGAAAGAAAACTGTAACGAATCTGAACTAAAAGAAACAAACATTTATTTATCTTTTTCCTAATTTAAAAACAAGCCCACAAAGCAACCACACAGCAGTGACTTCAAGGATTCGTTTGAGGAGGGATGTTTCTCAGGGACAAAAGCACTAAGTGAGAGAAAGTCCTAGACATTTTTCACTTGATCTTTGAGTAATCTGATATGATGTTGTGTATAAGGGGAATTATTATAATATTGGTGCTGCCGAGCTGCTTGAGTGGATAATGGACTGGCTCTGTCATTAAAGACAAGTGCTTAGAAAAGAATTCACTTCAGAGCAGAGAGAAAATACTAACAGCGTGCTATAAAGATCAATACCAGACCACTTCTGTTTGGTTTATTTAATCAGTGACCCCAGAAAAACAACATGCAATGAGAAAGAAAATCTGCTGAATGTAGAAAGCCGGGGTTGGGCAGAGTGGCTTGGGGTGGGTGGGCTGCTTGCTCGGCAGAAGGAGAGGTTTCCTTCACCTCCAGGCAGCTCAAAAAAGCAGGGAAAGCTCAGAATAAATTGCCAAGACAGAACAGTTAAGGGTAAGGAAATGGGCACAGATCCTGGGGATCCAAACCAAGAAATGGATTATTTATAAACCATTGATTTCAATCATATGACAGAGATTGGAGTAATCCTTCCATTTTGCAGTTTTCTGATTATGATAGCTTCTTAGTGTATCAAATAAGAAGTGACCAAAGATATGGAGGAGCCTGAAGAACGCTCACAAAAAGAAAATGTTTCTGCTCCTTCATCACTGTTGTAAAATGTCAAGTTACAGCAAGACACTTTTTTTTAAAATATCAGTGAAATTTCTATAACTGAAATAACAGACAATGTTTTTAATATTCTAATATTTAATGCAGAACTAGGCCAGACAGTGTGAGGATACTATAAGATATTTTTTTAGTACAGACCATGTAAAAACACATCTGCAATAGTCCAAGTGCAGCTGATCTTGTACTGAGGAACAGAAGACCTGCTAAACCATGTAATAAAATTCTTTTGAGTCCTACCTAGGATTGAATTGTACTGGTATAGAAACAATGCCCAAAATAGAGCTTAACTGCAGTAAAAGCATTGTAGTGTAAAAAGCACCTGCGAATACATCAACAGTAAATGAAAAAAAACAAATACAAATCAAAGAAAATCATATTACTAACTCAGATTTTAATGTTCTATTAGGAATATTTTGAAGATTATCATAAGCAGTATATCAAATATTAAGAAAGAGTGAAGCAAGGTCATGCACAATTCAAAAGCTCTAATTAAATGATACCTCTGTTTAGGAAACAGTAAATAAAAAGCATATGAAAACCTTCAGTGAAAAGAAAACTATGTGCCACAAAAGCTCATGCTAATATCTAACTCAGAAAATCAGAGACACTAACTTATAACATCTGGACAACACAAGAATACGAGCAAAATTTCTTTCATCACAGAAAAGACATTCAGAATATCCTTTAGTCAATAAAAAAAGCAAAACATAATTGACCAGTGTATATATTTTCCCTTTCAACGACTAAGAGGAGGATGTCAAAAACCTGTGCATATTAATGATGACATCAATTATGCACTTTCTTCCACCCATGCACATTAAAGACTCATTTAGGTAAGTAAATACATTGCTTAGCATTAACCACTGTTGTTGTAGCAGATTGTTTTCCCCATTTTGCCTAGACTAATGTTTTGTGGGTGTTTTGTTGTTATTTTTTTTTCCTCAGAATTGATTTCCCTGAAAACATGATTCAGTTGGACCACTGGAAAAGGACAGAAATACTGGAATAAGAAGAGAAGGGCTTGGAACAGGCTAGATTCACTGTGCTTTCCACCTCTTCAACCCCCTCAACAAAGGGAAAAAACCTTAAACATGCAGGCCCAGTATAAAGATTTTCTTTTCAAGCAGAAATTCATAATTCATAAAACCTGCTCTTTTACACCAACTATACACCATTTTGTCCCTTGGTTTTAGTTGCTTTTGCCACAGATGTAGGTTAACACCAAAAAGTATTGAAGTACTTATTCCTACCCACACAACGAATAAGGCAAACACTTGTTTTCAAAGCTCATTGCAACCCATTAAACCCTTATTTTCCCTCCCCCTTAGCAGAGTTGCAGCTCATCACCTCACTGTGCTCCACTGAGTAGCTATAAATAAAAACGCAACCTCTTTTAATGTTGAAACGCCTCAAAGTGAAGTCAAGGGCCCAATTCATTACAATTGTTTTGCCAAGGTCTGAAGACAGTTTACGCTTTTAATTTGCAGAGCCCCCAAAGTGTTGATTGTAATCTTAATTCATGCTGGATAATTCACATGCAGGTCACACGCTTTGTTGCATGTTCTGGGTTTAATGCCATTATGAAAATGTCTTCTGAGAAAGACAAAAGCCAAGAATATATTACATTTCTACAGGTGTAAACAAAGTCTGAAGAGCTTAGTAATAAGTTTGGTTTTTTTTTTTATTTCGTTTGAAAGAACACATTATAAACAAACAGGAAATTGTAAGACACAAAAATGTAACTTTTGCACCTATGAATGTGTAAAAGGGAAGGCATGGACATTTATCACTATATTATTAATATTATCACATCATGAAAATTATCACAGAAGCACAGCTACAGTGGTTTTCATTGTTCCCTGGAACATGTGGCACAAACTAGGTTCTGAAAGCAGAGCTATCAGCATTTCTCACTCAAACAGAAATTTGTGTAACATCTCAATGCAAAAAGAAAAGGACAAGGAGGACATGGCATGGTTTCAGATTCAAAGATTCTCCAGAGGAATACCAAGAAAAAGAGCTGCTACAGGTAGTTTTTAAGAGAATCTTACTAATGCTGGTAATAAAAGGATCAAATCTAATAACAGTGTTTTCTCATAGCTGTTCACTCGGAAGACATATATAGCAAACCTTCCAACAGAGCAGGACAAATATATCAACTATAGTTACTCTAGATATTATAAATACCGTATATATAATATATATTATACTACAGATAGTATATATATAAGGAAATATGAGTAAGCACGGTAATATATTCTATTCTCATCATTTCTGTAAGAATTAATTTATATTGTATTGTTTCTCGTGGCAAAGTTCATAGCGCACAACAAATCAGACAAGGAAATATATGCATTATATATTCTGAGGAAATTAACAGCAAACTGTCATACTCAGAATTTTAGTGTTCTGTAATTTCATTAGTCATTGCCATTGTCTTTGTTTACATGCTCAGTATGCTCTAGCAGATAGTCATTAACAAACAAGGAATATTTGAATTAATAAGTTATGCACCTTAGTGGAAGTGTAAATTCAGTATCCTTTTCAAAAAAGAAAAGAAGTGAAAGAGAGATGCATCTTATTACGAATCCTACATACCATTAGTCTTCTGTCCCTGAAATTACTTATACTTAAAGTGAACAACATACTTGCTGTATTTTCAAACCACAAGACAACTGCTTCCATTTCGTGGCTCAAAAAATCGAACATAGCCAAGTCAAAACTGACTGCAACGTTGAACAGTCTAGGTTATAATTTTTGAAGTTTGCATTGATTTCCTTCACAGCAGGGCATAAATCTAATAAAAACTTTTGTATTGAGCTTCGTAAACCAGACTTTATCTGTATTCTATTGTCTGCTTTTAGGGAATTGCCAAGTGGTAGTCAGGAAATGAAGTAAATTTGAAATTCTGTTAAGTTTTAAATGAATGCACTTTTTATACCAATTCTTCAAGAAGGGCTCCAAAATTATACATATTGGCAGGATTCACACGACCCTAGAAGGAGGAAGCGCTAATAAACAGAACTCAAAACTTTGGTAATGTACCAATTCCACTTAATAATGATGTAAAACACCTACATTCTTTTGAAACAAAATATTGCCTATCCAACTCTCCATCCCTAGATGATATGTGGACAGAATATTTATGTGCATAGCTTTAAGGCAAATTATACAGTGTGAACACTAATTTCAACTTTCCAATGAAAGATGTGTGAAAGGTCCTTCCATTTGCTAAATTCAAGTTATGCCAACTCTAGTCTGGTCAGAACATTATTATTACAGGTTCAATTCTTTAAGAGATTTGAAGACAAAGAAACATTTTTAATCATGTGGCTTGATTACTGTGGCTTGCTTTGTGGTAGCACTCATTGATGGAACTATAGCACATTTTTAGATATTTACCTAGCCTTGGAACTAGAGAAAACTTCCTACAGCTCATGAATCATTCAAAAATTTGTATAAGAAATGGGAAAGGGAATGTAGCCACCCTAATCACAGTCCAAGTGACTCATGGAAAATCTACTCAGCGTTCAAAATGAAAACACAGAATAGTTTTGTATTAAAAAGAATATGCTTCCACTGTATACAGAAAGTAAGCACTAGGACACGTAGTATCACAAACTGTATGGACTACAATATCATGACTGTAGATTTTCCAGTTTCTGAAATCTATTCTTTTGCAGCAGATTCTGATATTCAATGCATCAAATCATTTTTCTAAAAATTCGATTCTAAAATCTACAATCTATTCTAAAATATTCCCTGAAAGAATACTGAAAAAGTGCCTGTGTGACTCCTTGTGTTTCTTCCAAGGTAATTTGCTGTCTTTCAAAGACAAAATCGCCTTCTGCAGGACACCTTTTTCAGTAGAACCTGCTATCATCAAGCCTCTTGGCACTCACCAACTTGTGTGTCCTGTCACATCAACTTATGTGTATGCTGTCACAGATGCAGATAAGGTATTATATTTCCTATTACATTAGTTCAAGTGTACAATAAAATGATGTCTGGTTAATTTTTGTTTCCAGATTTGCTCTATATCCAGCTCAGGGAAGACATTCTGCGAGATTCATAAACAAAATTGCAATTTAGGCATGTATTAGTATATATATAGAATTATGCTGCATAGCAAATTAGGTACTAAATTCAAGTCTGGGAGTAGCAATTTCCCTTGTGATGACAGTATTTGGTATATTAATTCTTAATCAGACTATACAAATACACTGTATCATTAAAAAAATTAGATACTTTCTGTCTTGGAAAGAATGAAAACTTTCTTAAACTCAGAGCACGATAGAATATCAGAAGAGAGACCATCTGAGAAACATTTCTACCAGAAAAAAACGTATGGTCTTTTAAACTCAGAAAGGAATGCATTGTTTTGTTTTTAAATAAACCTCATTCTTAAACTCTCTGCTAATCCCCCAGCCAAAATATTCCATTTTTCCTTATTTATCTGGCCATAACTAATCGTCTTCTCTCTGTCCAAAGAAGTGTCTCTTTCTACTAGATTTTGGGAATCAAATCTTGAATTTTAAACAAATACTGATTTATGTCTCATTTTGTTGTAAATATATTTTGTTGTAAATACATTTAGTGGATTCATTTCACAAGCATTTAATTCCATTAACAGTTTTCCATTTGATTAAATTTCTATTAAGTAGTGATAAAATGGAAGCTGAACAGTATAAGGCATGGATTGCAAACACAATCAGTACTGGAGATCTACATAAATTCATATAAATAATTCTTATTTTATATCACTTCTGGAGAATGCAGTTCTTTATATATATAACCGTTGTTTCCTCCAGAGCAAAAATATTTCTACAAGGATAAGAACATTAATTATTTGCTTATGGCTAACTGGTTTTGATTTCTTCTTCCTCATCTGTTTAAAACAAAAGTCGTTATTGAGTAGGAAACAAAAATAATTTTCTTTTGGCTACAAATCAAGCAACAGCAATAATGAACAAAAAATAATTCAGAAAGCGATTCATGTATCCCTGTAAGAGGCAAGTAATGTTTGCTGCAATACATAAACTACTCAGTAAATACTTGATAAAACTGTACCCAACTGGGATCAGTCTGCAAGTAATACACATAAGGGAGAAGACCAGAAACATTATCCAGAGCTGACTGGTCAAAGAGAGATGGCTTTTTTTATGTCAACCTCAATGGGCTTTCGATTAATCCCTAAAAACCGTATGATAAACCGAGCATGCTGTGCTCAAAGGTGAGCCTTAAAATGAAACGTATGCTATGCCAAGAACAACCCAGGAGCTTCAATTGGAAGTTTAATACATTATAGATGAAAGAAATATAGATTTAAGAGGGTGCTCTGCAGATGTAATTACTAATACACAATCAATCTTTTAAAATGCAAGCACATTCTGATGACCAACAATAACTAGAATCAAGAAGATATAAACAGATCAAAATGCCTAATTAATGTCTGTGCAAATACAAGGCATTGTCAACAAAAACACCAACTGTCGTCAAATTCTGTGCTAATCCCTAAAGACTTTCTGAAGTCATGGGGACAGAAGACAGACAAATACAAGTGATCCAGATGAAAAACTGAGCTCAGAAGTTACACATTTGATGTGATGGTACATGAAGTATCTGCTCTTGCTGTCCTCATTTGTTCTGTTCAATGAATATGGATTAGCAATTAACCACTGCTACACTTGAAGTTAAGATATATTATAGGAATAAATTCAATGCAAATTATATGATGTGAACTTCTTATTGATCATCTTGCAGAAAATGACCTAAAAACTACTGCCAGCCTTATATGATGGAAATTACTTGTTTTATTTTTGTTATATCCAATTGTGTTAGATCTATCATTATAGATATATCATTATAGCAGGCTAGCACTGCTAGGAAGTAATTAGGATTAAAACAGTTCTAGTAATTCCACACAGCCCCCAACAGGCATTCGGTTTTCTTCCCCTCTTCTGCATGGATCACGCCATTGAAGAAAAAGTCTATAAGAAATCTGAGGAGGGGCTCTTGATCAGGAAGCCCAGGAATAGGATAAAGGAGAATAGTTTTAAGCTAAAGGAAGGGAGATTTAGATTAGATTATGAGAAAGAAATGTTTTTCTGTGAGAGTGGTGAGGCACTGACACAGACTGCCCAGAGAAGTGGTGGTTGCCCCATCCCTGGAGGTGTTCAAGGCCAGGCTGGATGGGCTTTGAGCCGGCTGATTTAGGGGGAGGTGTCCCTGCCCAGGGCAGGGGTGGGACTGGATGGGCTTTGACATCCCTTCCAACGAACCCATTCCATGATCTGATGATTATACAACTCGCTTCTTTCAGCACAAACCTCACTGTGCAATTACAATTAAAATGAAAAATAGCTGCATATATTGTGGTTTACATGGTTTCAAAAAGAAAAATTCATATTTCATTTGGCTGTGAGTAGAAAAATAATAAAACCATAAACTTCTTTATTGTGGATGAATCATGAGACCCTACGTAACATAGTGACATTAGGAAAACTGCACCCCTCTGATTCCATAGCTCCGAATGGCACTGAGGCTGCTGTACCATAAAACACAGACAAATAAATAGCAACAAAACCAGTCACAGAAAGGAATTACAAAAGAATTCTACCTGACTTTATACCATAGCCCAGTAAACAACTGGAAGTAGTTTAAGTAGCACACTATGCTGTATCTGTCATGCGTATCTGCTGGGGAGAGAAAGGCGAAATTGTCAGAATTGTCACTGACAACAGCAAATACTGAGGCCTTTACTTTTAAATAAAGGTCACAAATCCATATTATAAACATACAAGGAACACAAGCATAAAAAAATTACTTTCAATCACAATCTAAAAAAAGGTACAGAATTATTTACAACAAAAACCAATTAGTTTATTTTTCAGATAGTGAGCATGCTTAAGGGACTAACCCACGGGCAAGCTCTGTGACAAAGCACAAGACAACCACAAACCTTGGAACAAATCCTTGACAACGCAATCAGAAATCTATAAATAAATTAAGTTACATATTTCAGAACAAAGATTAAGTGCCAACAATCTCTTGATCCTATTGAAGCTACACTACAACAAATATTACCAGGCTGATATTTAGGGAAAGCTGTTCTGGTGAAGTGTTAGCCTCATTTTCAAGAGCACCAGTAGAGGAAGCACAGAGATAGTAACAGTAATAGCACCGATTAAAAAGAAATACTCATACAGAGAACAAGGAACTCTGTAAAAATAAATACAATGAAGAAAAGGCATAGTCAGTGTGCAGAAAATTCACAACTCCAGTCAACAAGGTAAAGGCATGAAGATTTCTAGCTTTAGTCAGAGATGTGAAGAGTGACCTGACTTCATGTAACAGGAGACAACTGGTACCTGAAAGCGAGCTCACAGGACCTGCCAGAGTAAGCCTAGCAAGCACACAGCCAAACTAAAAACCTACTAGCCATAGAACAGTTTGGGTTGGAAGGGACCTTAAAGATCATCCAGCTCAGGGACACCTCCCACTAGATCAAGCTGCCAAAGCCCCATCCAACCTGGCCTTGAACCCCTCCAGGGATGGGGCAGCCACAGCTTCCCTGGACAAGCTGGGCCAGGGCTTCACCACTTTCATAGTGATGAAATTCCTCCTTATGTCTAGTCTAAATCTGCCCCTCTCCAGTTTATACCCCTTGCTCCTTGTCGTATTACTACAAGCCTTTATAAACAATCCCTAGTCCTAGTCCCTTTAGTCAAAATGACTAGAAGCATGAATAAATTACTGTATACTATCGACAACTGCTACATTTTCACACTCTTTGTGGCAATATTTGGAAAACAAAACCACCATGATATTAGAAAATTCTGTCAAAGTCTCCACAGCATCACCGTCGTACTGGGAGAATAATAAAACCAACATAATTTGGCCGCCACTGTCATCAATTCATGTATCTAAAACCAAGAGACAGCAGAGGAATCTAAAGAGAAAGCCCTGCAGTTAGATGAAGTGATGACTCCAGAGGGAAAAATTCTGCTTGGTGTTTTTTACTATTGCTCCTACTCCCAGCAGATTCGGGACTTGTAATATCCCATTTAAGAACACAGTGCAGTAAAATCTGGCTGGACTTTGTTGTATTTTGACAGCAGCATCTATTTCAATGGCTTTCCATTTTCATTTGGAGTGCAGAATTTTAGAATGCCTCCTCAGCAGCATCTGAGCTTATCTACCAGCAAATTAATATCCCTTTAAGGTGATCCCTGAAGTGGCTTTTTTCATCAGGTCACTGCACTGTATCTTTAAACACTTGGCTGCACAAACATAAACACAGATATTTAAGTTTATAAAGCAGTATTGTATCTGTCAATATATGCCTCTAAGTAAACGGCTGTCACTGATCAATACCAGTGCCTTGAAGAAATATTGTTTTAAAATGCATTTATAAATAACCTAAGAACTGCTGTAATGATGAACCGGTCAGCCAAGAAACTCTTGACCACAAAACCATCTGCAGTACAAGAATTGAATTCAGAAAATTTTCCACAAAAAAGGCTCAAACTCTAAGGCACTGTTGATCAAAAACCACTGAGAACTCTAGAACTGCATGAAGTTTATTCTAAATTATTCAAGGATCTTAAATTAAACAGCTGGACACTGTTTCAACCTGCTCTGAGCTGATTATATAAAATGGCACCATATGGCTACTTGAGCATTCCCAGGCATGTCGCAAAGGTCAGGTGCTCAAAGAGTCAGGTAATGCTGATTCACAAGAAAGAATTTATCTTGACTGCTTACAGGTCTGCCTTTGGTCAAAGGAAGGTCACAGCAGCTCTCTCCAAATTAAAAATTAAACCATATCCTTCATTCTTTCACAAAGAGTGATATTTTGCAAAATAATAAAAAGAGTAAAAACATGAAATAACCAAAGTTATAATAATATTCGTGCAGCACCCTCAGACACAGTGTGAATGATATTGGGATTATCCTGTGCTGAGACAGGAGTTGGACTTAAAGATCCTTGTAGGTCCCTTCCAACTCAGGATGTTCTATGAACCTGTAGTAATATCAGACAATAAGATTCACTTTTAATGAAGTATGTTTATCAGTTTATATGTTATATGTTTATCTAAGATCTTCCAAACGACATTTAACTGTTTCATTCATAAAAACATGCAGTACAATTTAGGATAAAAATACATGCTGAAGCACAATATTTGTGGAGACTAAATATGAATATTTTTATTTAGCTTTAATAACAGGGGTCGCTCAAAACAAGTAAGAGCAAGATCACCCCGATTCAAAAAATGGAGACAAATCTGAAGGATTTGTCTAAAACTAAACAAAAAAACTCTATTTCTAATCAAATCTACTGCATTTTAAATTACTTTGAGCATTTTTCCATATCAGGGCAGTCAACCATCATCTAACATCTTAAAAGTAAAAGCAATCCATGATACCATCTCTCAGGTAAATATATAAAAAAATAAAGGGGAAAAATCCCAAGTATTTCTGGTTAGTAATTTCTTCTCAGATGGAGTTGGTTTTAAATGATCAATAGAAATATCTGCTAAAAAGTAATTTCCGTACGTCCAGGAGGTTAATTTGTTTTATTTCAGTTATTATGCCTTCCTTTGCTGCATCTCCTTTATTTCTTCTATTCTTTCTGACACTACTTCATAGAAAATAGTGAGAATGGAAAATAGTGTTGATTTATTTCATTGTGATGAACAGCAGTATGTAAGTAGTCACATAGTATCACATCAGCACATAAAAAATATAGGCAGAATTTGAATATTATGTTACTGCCCTTTTGTGACCTCATGAAAATATAATACAATTAGTGGCATGACTATTTTATTTTTTCTAATCCCATTGAATAATATCTTTTAATATGAAACAATAGACTAAAGGACAGAATAGACAGATAACTCAATATTTAATTCAGGGGTGGAGACAAGAGAAAAACTTATATTGATACATGGGAAGCCAAGCAGTCAAGTTAAACACTATTTCACTCTCACTTCTTTTACAAAAACAAATGGAAAAAAAACCTGGTCTCACTACCACTAAAGTGGAAAATATTTTTGCTTCTGAAGCGATTTTGGAAGGAAATCTTCTCCATGCAATAAGTCTAGAAGAAACAGCAAAAAGAGAAAACTCTAAAAGCCAAGCTCCTATATTTCTGAGTTTCAGAAATCATCTGTAGACATTTCTTTCCTGTCAGCAAACCACTATTTGACTCACTATGTCTAAATAAGCTTAACGTCCTCCATTTCACATCTTAAACTCTATTCTGTGCTATCAACAGCTTGGAAATATAAAGAAGCACCCACATGCTTTAATATACATTCATGCAGTTACTAGTAGATAAAAATTAAAGTGTGTTTAATTTATGTGTTTAAGAGGAATTATTTGTGTTACCGTATGAGAGGAAAATTTTCCAACAAATGAGATTCATACAACTATACAATTATTTTTCAAGTTTTAAGAGTATCTTTTTTAAAGGAAAAAAAGTTTCTGCAACAATTAGCTGTAGTCGTCCTCAGATTAATAGTCTGAACAAATCCCTTCTAGAAGAGCAAATTTTAGTGCAATTTACGCTGTCTGATGGTCAACAGGAGGAGTTGAACAAATGACAGAAAATCAACTGCCTATTTACACTTAATTTTGTTTTGACTTCCACATTTTTTATTTTTTAAAGTGTTTCTTTAGCAGGAATAAGTCATTCTGCAAAGAGCAATTTATAGTCTTTTGGCTGCATGACCCTATTTTTTTATATTAATGCAAAATATTCATTGATAGAAGCTCAAAAATCCTACTGATTTTTAAGGTACTTGAACATGGCCCAAAGGTTCATATATCATTGGTCAGGATAAGAAGAAGGTGTAAAGATAAAGGAAATATAGATACAGACAGAACAACCACATGATCCTTAATTCCCTGGAACCAAAATGAAAATACAAACCCAATATTTTAGGACAGATCAATAATTATCTCAGCTGCAGGTTCAGTTCCACAGCTGCCCTATCAACCTGATGGAATTCTTTGTGATGATATCTTATCTAGAATTTTTCTCAATCTTTGGCTCTTCTCGTTGCTCCTGTTCCAAAATTTCAACCATGGAAACTACCAGGCTCATATTGGAAGTACTTTTAGAAGAAAAATAAATCTCCAACCTAATTTCTTTATTTTTCCAGGTCATCTATCATTTTTGGTTGCTATTTGCATTTGTTAAGAATAAGAACAACAATTTCATTATCTTACGTCAGAATAAAAAATCCTAGCACACTATATTTTAAAAGTGCCTATCAGATGATTTTTTATACAAAAATAAACATGATCCAAAGTTTATTTACATAATACTAAAAAATTACAACAAACCATGGTACACAAGCATCACAAACTAGTGTTTTCCTGGTCACCTTATAAATACTCTGAAATGTTATATTATATTAATACCGTGTAATTGCTGTATGTACAAACATGATAATACCAACGACTAAATGACATTCTTAGAATTATACCTAATAATCTCCAAAACATCACCGTGGAAGTCAACAAGCAGCTGTAACCATGGAATTAAAACTCCAAACACAACAATATCTGGATTTAAACTAAACCAGAATAAAAAAAAAAAAAAGAAAGAAAAGAAAAAAAAAAGCATAAATAAAATGCATGCATTGGCTGTTAATAAGAATGGGGAAAAAAAGCTGTGGAATGTCCATACTTGGAGCTATTCAATAGCCATTTGGACGTGGGCCTGAGAAACCTGGTCTAGATGACCTGATTGTGCAGGGAAGTTGGACAAGATGACCTCCAGAGGCCCCTTCCAACCTCAACCACACTTTGATTCTAGAATGCTAGGGTTTTTTTCCTTAAAAGAAGGGGTTTTTTTCATAGAGGCGGGACAACAGCAATTATTTAATACAGCTTCTGGGTTTTGAGGTGACTCCCATCTCTGTTACAGGTCACCTGGGAGCAGTGCAAGCTGACAGCTCTCTGTGGGATTGATAACACACCTGTTGGGGCAGGGGCTCTTGGCAAACACGGTGGCCAGAGAGGTGCAAACAGAGTCTTCCCGGAACCCAGGTCAACAGGAACCTTCAGAGTGACAAGACAGGCCCAAGCTCCAGTCAAAAAGTCAAAGCAGATGTCAGAATGACAAGGTTCTGGACCGAGCAGGACACTACTTCTTCTCCATCACAGCTCAGGGAGAGAACTAATGGCCCAAGGCTGAGCTTATATAGTCAGGGTACGGCTAGGGCACTAGGTGAAGCTGTGAAGGGTCCTTAAAGCCTCCTTAATTCAGGGGTCAGGGATCTACCGCATTCATTTTGTGGCTGGAAACACTTGATATTATCCTTTCTACAGTATCACTCATGTAGTATGAATAAATGTAATTTATACTTACTAGGTTATCTAAGCTCAACACAGATAGTAATCGAATCATAGATAAAGATAAATTTAACACCCATGTATATTTATACAGATTTTCTCTGAAATTCATTTTCATACAAGGATTCTGTAAACTCTTTAACAGTAGCGAACTGTGGTTAGAAGGGAAAAAACTTAGATTACTATATTTCTCGGAAAAGAGTTTGTACCAACCATCACCAAGAGATTACTGCTACTTTGCTGAGTTAATCCACTGAGTTTACCGAGTCAATTTTTAGTCTACAGTTTACAGCTAGGGTACAGCAAAGCACCTGTAGTCAATCTATTTTTTCATACTATCTATATTAATGATTTTGAACTCTTCTCATTTTTTGCATAGAATAACCTGAATTTTACTGTGTGTTTCATTCATTTTCTCAGGCCAAATGTTCATGGACAAAGAATAAACAGGACTGAGGTTTCATACCAGAAGTGAGAGTATGGTTGTTGATAAAGTAGATATAAATTGGAGGCGAAGAGCTAGATGTTTTTATAATTTTAGATTTCTTGATATTAGGGATGAATCCAGTAAGACATAGATATTTTGTGTTATTTCAGGAAAAACTAGCACAGTTCCTGTATTTTCTTATTACAAGTGGAATATCATCCTGACTCTCACCTCTTGCAAACCACACCATCTTTTTGGTAAGGGTGAATTTGCTGAGAAATTGTCTTGATTTACCCCCAGCCCAGCTAATTTCAGCAGCTAAAACCATGCAGTTGGCCTCCCAAATTCCTCCCCATGGAAGGGGCAAAAGGGAAGTAGAGGAAAAAGACTTGCAGGTTGGAAGCTAAAATCACAGCTTTAATAAAATATAATGATAATGATGATAATAATAATAATAATAATAATAATAATAATAATAATAATAATAATAATAATAATAATAATAATAATAAGAAGAAGAAGAAGAAGAAGAAGAAGAAGAAGAAGAAGAAGAAGAAGAAGAAAAAGAAGAAGAAGAAAACAAACAAGTAGGAGAATAAGAAGAAAAAGAAGAAGAAGATGAAGAAGAAGAAATGAATTAAAAAAATACAAATTTATGAGATCATGCCCCCACCCCTTCAGTGACTGTACGTCAACACAATTGCTGTAGAGCAGACATGAGAGAATGGGTTCACAGCAAAGAGAGAGCAGATCTCAGGAACGCACTCATCCAGGACCAGGAGCAACAGACAGATGAAGTGCTCACTGTAGGACCATATGACCTTAAAAGTGGAGCAACATTTTTCAGTTCAGTGCAATAGTTCTGGACCAGAAATGACACAATGAGAGCAGTAGGACTCTTGTGCCTTGCTTGTTTGTTTTTGTTTTTGTTTTTTTTTAAAAAAAAAAAGAAAAGATTAGGTTTTGGAAATGTTTTGTGTAGTCAGATCAACATCCATCCTTCTTGTTCCTCCCCAGTCATATTTCATGTTCAGGGAATAGAATATTTCTATAGTGCTCCTCTGGTAGGTTGATTAGAGTAATCGCTGCAGGACTACACTAAGAGTTGGTATTTGATATTCCAAACTATAATACACTAAAGAGCTTGCATTTTCAGGCAAACAGCCATGCCACTTAACTAGTATAAATAACAGGCTCTGCTCTGATCTGAACAGTGTGTATTCAGCAAAGGTCCCCCTTTTGGCAGACGTTCCCTAGCATTTGCACTAATGCTAGGGGATTTGGGTTAGGTATTTTCAGCTGCATGCCTTTAAAGAGGAAGTTGCCAGTTAATTTTCCTCTGTTTTGTAAAGCTGTTACATTACAAGTTGAAATAGAACCATTTATGATATGCTGTATTTATTCATATTTAATCCTTTTTAATATAATTACTTTGCTCCGACAGCAGTGAAAGGATTACTCAGCTGTATGATTTGGGTCATTAAGTTGTATTTTATTTAAAACTTCAGCAATTAAAAAAGTCAGCAACACAATTACGTGCTTTCCTCTACTTTGCATTTACCTTCTCCTTTAGGAAATCCCCCTCAAAGATCAGGATCAGATCCTGATTCATATATTATATGTGGATCAATTTACTATGTATTATGAACTTAAGAATTCTGAGGAATTCTGCATTCTGGAAGATGATGCAGCTGAACAGATGTCTACCTTATGGGAACGTATTATTTTTAAGATTGAAATACAAGCCCTTGTAAAATTTGAATGTGTTTGTTTCTAACAGTTCCCAAAATCTAATGAAGACATGCATGATTGCTCACCCCAATTGAAGGGATATTTTGCCTTATAGGTCAAAAAATAGGAAGTTAAAGCAAAATTTTATAACTTTTGCAAATAATCTATTACAATTCTAGACAAAATTTTTTCATTTTCAGTGAAGAGGAGTTAAAGTTAACTTAGATGAGAGAAGCAGAAGATGCCACAGAAAATGCTAGGTTTCCAGGCCCCTTGTATCGCTCTCTATTTAACATCATGAAATAACTAATGCACAGAACCGAAAAATCAAAATTGCAATTATGTAACCAGATCTCTCCATTTACACTAAGACAAAAGCAATGAATATCAATGCAGCTGGGATGTACTAGGGCTTTGGCATCACAGACTTTATAAAATAGGGCACAGTGGCATTCCTTTAATGATTAACCTTAACCAGAATTATTTTTTACTGACCATTTCTGCAAAATGCCAGTGCAGTTTGCTGTGTTTCTCAAAGGAAGAAAAAACCCAACAGGAAAATAATGTGTGCTGAAAGGAAGTAGTAGAGGATGTTTCTTCCATGTTCTCATATATCTCTTATTACATGGGAGAATTGGTCCTTGAAAGAACACTTGAGTCCTATTACAATAAAAAAATAATTAAACACAATGTCTGGATTGTTCCCTCAGTTCTTCCTCATCTTTTTTAGCAGTAGGATGGTAAAAGTGTCCAAATGCTTGATCTGGCATCCAGGAAATCAAATAAACAAACAAACCACAGCTGTTTCCTTCTTTTGGAGACATAATTCAAGCTGTACTTACCCTCCAGGGATGACCAAGATATTCTAAGCACAAAACTAAAATGTCCTTCAAAAATTATAATGCAAGTTAATTTCTGAGATTTCTCAAACTCCAGCAGGTTAATTATATCTTCTCTTTTCCCAGTTCATTTCTAAATCAGCCTTTTTTTTAAGATTAAATCCTTCTTTAAACAAAATCCAGCAAGACAATCCCACTAATTTCTGTAAATATAGCAAGACAGAAACAAGCTGCAGCTTAAAACCAAGGTAAAAACGAAGATGAGGAAAAATGCAAATTTTAACACCCCATTCATATCTCGTGTCACTCACTGCACATTTTATCACGACACCTCTCATTCTTTCCTAGTGACAGAAAGACTTGGCCATCCCATATCTTATTAACGGAATCTTTTCTTGGGCCAGACTCAACCCATAAAAACACAAAAAACCCACAACTTTTTTTTAAGTAGCTGTTAAAACACTCAACTCCGTCATGACTGAAGGAGTTCAGCACCGTTAAGAAGATACCCAGCATCACCCAGAATGAAGACTCTTAAAAGACTGTGTTTTGTCTTAAAGTCACAGAATATGATTTTGTTGGATTTTAAGCTTCAGTAAGGCAAAAGCATCTTTTTATTTTACTGTACTAGAAAGTATCTTCCAACTGACATTTAAAGAGGCACTTACACTTTAATAAGTCTTTGTGTTTTTAATTGGAAATCCTAATATCTGCACTCACCATATGACTGAAAAGATGTATTATTTTAATTGTCCCCAGTCTCTGACTATCACTGACAAGCTCAGGACAGCTGATTCCATTCTCTTATAAGATCTATAGAAGTCTCCTAAAAATGTCAAGATAAGCGTCATGAAAACCAACATAACAATGAAATTGCACATTAATGTTGTTATGATATTTTGTGATAAATTAACAACAGACATATTTTGAAAACCTGTAAATCGTCAGGTTCTTTCACAGTTTTACAAAGCATATTCAAGCTGTTCCTAAAACCATAAAACCAGCTCCACCTGGGAATTGGAAATGATCCAAAGCTTGCTCTACTCCAGGATATTGTGTAACATCTAGACAAAAATTCAGCAAGCACCTATGCTACAGTAAGGGGATTAACGGAAAAAGCTCTTCGCTTCATTCTTGAGTTGAAATGAATTTAGAAGTTAAGCTTTCATTGAATTCTCTCTAATGAAATTTCTGCTAAATGCTGTGGGTTGTATTTCCTTTATCCAGGTTGATGAAAGTTCCATGCTCCTTTAAATATTTCTGGAAAAGATGAGCCGTGCCCTGTCTCCCAAAGGAAAAGACTGTGTCTAATCCAAATCTGTCCATGGTGTACACAGGTGCACTTTCCTTCACACCAGTGCTCTTTTTCAAGGCAGGCACCACAATGGTTACCAGATGCCTGCAAACACACGCATCAATGCATCTGGTTTGAAACAGAGCTATGAAAGGCAGCAAAGAGCAGATCCAAGCAGAAGGCAAAGATTCCCATACCTACCTTTCTTATATTGGCTCTGGGTTTATTAGTTTTGGGGTTTTTTTAACTAATATTTAAGTGATATCAACATTCACAAACTTCTCCAGTATAAGAAACAGAGGAAAGATTAGCAAGAGCATCAGTTAATGATGAGATGTCTTCTTATTCCTAGCTACATCTGTTGAGTGAAAAAGGACCTCAGCTGTCTCCTGCCCTCTGTACAGCTTTTTCCAGCATAGGAAGAAAGGGATTGAATTTGTGTAAGTGCTAGTACAGGGGACATGCTTTTAGCTGGGCTCATTTTTTACAACTACTTCAGTTGAAGAATGCTGAACAGATAGTAAAAATTTATAGTAATAGTTACTGCAATGGTTATACTAGTAGAACTGTAATACATTAATAGCAATTTCTTTCTGATTGTAGCAGGGTCTTATGAGGACTATTTGTACGCATAAGGACACAGGAAATGTAACACACAAAGAAGTTCAAGTAATAGCTGTAAAATGTGAATAGTTGATAGAATTGAGTAAAAGTGAAATGGGAAATATAGTACCCCCAGTGGCTGATGTAAAACAGAGGCCGCTACCTGAGGAGGCATACCAGTAACATCTGGTTACATATTTAATTGAACACATACTCATTCAAAAGAATTTATAACTAAAACCTGTTTTCAAATTGCCAGAGTGGGGATTCTATAAATAAGATCATTAAACAGAACTGTTAAGAACTCAAGGCAGGGGGGGCACTAAAAGAGCAAGTACCAACAAAGGAGAGGAAACATGAGATGGAAGGAATTATGATTTTGTTTTGTTTGTAGCCATAATTGCACTTTTTATTTAAGAACACTAGAAATAGTGGACAATGCTGGACGCTTCTCACATCTCAGCGGAAGTCATGAGTTTGTTTTGAAATTGGAGCTTTCATCTTGCAGTCTCAAAGAAACAAATTCCATGCAATTCTGTGGAAGCTTCGCACTTGAAACAGAGAAAAAGCAAATGAAATATGGCATAACACATGAAAATAAACCCTTTATCTCTCCCAGAAAATACCAGCATTGAGTCTCCACTCTGCATAGCATAATCTACACTGTTCAGGTCTACTTTAGCAAATTATAATCACATAAAAACTATTCAGAATGGATGTAACTTGAGTCTCTCTTTGCATATGACTTTTACATATAAAGATTCTTGTTCAGAAAAGCTCAGTAAAGCCTAATATGCTCTCTAGTAACATCTACTGACCTGACATATCCTATAGTTTGATATGTGCAATTCACATTTACGAATTACAGAGTAGCTAACCCACTAATATGTATCTTTTTTCTTAAAGATAAGTATAATCAACATTAAAACTGTCTCAGTTTTCAGCCTTCTTATTTCTAGATTTGGCTGAGATAGAAGAAAATGTCTCAGCCACTCTCTAGTTTCTACATAACCTGTATTAAAATTTCACCTCACGTAAAAGAATATCACCAAATTAGAAAAAAAAAATAGCTTTCTTTTGTAGATCTGGAGATCCTTACCAAAGAAAAAATGATCCCTAATGACATCTGACACTAAATGAATTGTAAGGAAAAATATTTTGCAGGTGATATTACCCAGAAAAAATTTCTATACAGAAATTGTGTGGGAAATCTAGTAAGTGATCGAAGTATTATCTGGAACATAACCTGGGATGAACTCAGCTATTTCAAATCTCAAGGAAAGGAAAAGTAAAACAAAGCTGTAAAATACAAATTATTTCAAAAGATGCATACAGTGAGGTAGATCAAATGGGTGAATAAACTTGCATATAATTAAAATGAGAGAACAAATGTTACATAAAATATCCACACCTTATAAAAATACAGGAAAAATATATCTCAGAACACTGGAAGATATATCTGCCAAAATGCTGAACTGCTGCAGAACGTCGATGGCTTCCTACTCATTTTGTTCTTTGGATTGGAATAGATAAGCAGAGTGAAATGACTGTTTATCATACACCTCACCAGTGCTGACATGAGGTTAACATAAGGGTTCACATATGTCTCGCTGTGAAAGTAACTTTGAAATACAATCATACTGGCACAGAAAACAGGGAGTGTTTTATCCCACTGTATTGTAAAAGAACATTTCAGTTATTGCACTCTTTGAACAAATTTTCCTTCATGCCACTTGTTCAACAACAACCAAGAAATTGCAGCACCATTTCTTCCTTAGATTTCACAGACTAAATTGCAATGAAAGTGACAACCAAACAACTGACATGAACCTGAAACACTGACAGTTTTTACTAGGGTATGATAAATAGATAGGACTGTTAACTGAAGTGGCCAATCACGGTTATTTACCCTTAATGCACTGAAATTTTAAGACCACTTTCAAAGTTCACTCGTTCTCGCTGTTTGGCTTATAAAGATATCCCAGTGTATTTGCCTTACTGATATCATTGATGGCAACGGGAATGTTCAATTAGATGAAAATGCAGTTTAAAATCAAAAAGCAGAGGCTAGAGAAGAACACAGTATTACTCTTCTCAGGTATTAGTTTTGATACAGCAGAGTTAATGATCATAAAACGGTAAAAAGAAAGAAAAGAATTTGAAAGGAGGAATGAAAGAGTATGAAAACTGAAGGACAGATGGCAACTAATGCTGTTAAAAAGTTTTTTTGGTGTGCAAATTAAAGGGAAATGAAACAATCCCAAGCCTCAAGGTCAGGTTGGATGGGGCTCTGAGCAACCTCACTGAGTTGAAGATGTCGCTTCTCATTGCAGGGGAGCTGGACTGTATGACCTTCATGGTCCCTTTCAATCCAAGCCACTCTATGATTCTATAATTCTATGATTCTATTCTATGATTCTATAATTCACGTACTGTAATTAACAAAGTTATGAATGAATCTGCCAAAGGGAGGTGATGATCCCACTTTACTCCACTCTGGAGCAGCCCCACCTCGATCGTCGTGTGAGGTTATGGGTGCTACAGTACAAAAGGACATCAAACTACTGGAGACAATCCAGAGGAAGCTATTAACTTGCTCAAGGGTCTATAGGGGACGTTGTATGAGGAGCAGCTGAAGACACTTGGCCAAAGAGGAGACTGAGGGGGACCTCACAGCAGTTTACATCCTCCTCCCAAGGGAAGGAGGAGGAGCAAGTCCTGATCTCTTCTCTCTGATGACCAACAACAGGACCCAATGCAACGGCAGGAAGATGTGCCTGAGGAGGGTCAGGTTGGATGCTCAGAAAAGATTCTTCCCCTAGAGAGTGATGGAGCACTGGAACAGCTCCCAGGGAAGGAGTCACAGCATCAAGACTGGCAATGTTCAAGAAGCATTTGGGCAAGACCCTCAGACACATGGTGTGAATGCTGGGTTGTCTTCTGCAGGGATAAGGAGTTGGACTCAATGATCCCTGTGGGTCTCTGTCAACTCAGGTCATTCTGTGATTCTGTGAATTTTTATTTATCCATCTTTTATTTGTTTTGTATTACAGAGGCTTGTAAAATGTTCATGTATTTCATCAGCCAAAATAGATGATGCATTTGTCACATATCTACATTCCCTGGCTGTTCATTTTCTCGGTACTGACTATGCACATTATCAGGATATATTCTGTAAAAAAAAATCCACAATAATGTCAGAATTTAAAAAAAGAAATCACATAAGCATAACTAAGGTCATTCCAGCCAGCAAGTCATCTGACCAGCTAGCTGACAGGCAATTATGTGCTGAAAAATAACAAAGTAGGAATCGGTTTTTAGTTGAGGAATAAGATCCCAGAAAAAAACTTAATATTTGTGGTTTATTTCCTTTGTTCACCATCTCGAAAAGACACACAGGAATCAAACCCACTGCTCTCGTGTATACTGAAGGCCAGTACTCCCTCTTTTCTCCAGAGACTTTGTAACAGCAAGAAAAGGGTTTCTTTACAGGGATGTCTTCTGTATCCACACAGACCACTAAGCTTTAGTGAAAGGTGGTTGTGACTAAAAATGGAAGACTGATTTCATCACGTAGTTGTGTTTTGTGTTTCTTCTGCTAGCTTCACAAATCTGAAGGCTGTGAGAACCTGTAGCAATAATTCCCCAAGAGTCATTCTGATATCAAAGAGGATGAAATTATCTGATTTGGCTTCTGTCTTCTCTTGTTTTAGAACGGAAAAATAATAAATCCAAACTGAATTGATCAATGAGATATAGTTTCTGTTATCTCAAAGTAGGTGAGTCGCAAAGTGTGCTGAGCTTTCCCTAAGGATTCAGGATCCTCAATTTTCAAGCTTTCTTGCATTGTCAAATGGAAAAGACTTTTTTCCTTATTACATTCTCTCTTATTACATTTGGAATTCGTAAATTGATTCCATTTTAAATTTATAAACTCTCCTGAAATTATTAAGGGTAGAATTAACAGCAAGCATCCTCATTTCCTTTCGATTCTTGTGCAAACTCTCTGGACTTGAATCCAAATGACTAACACAAGGGAGTTCAGCATTACCAGCTGCCAGTGCAAAAGGGTCAGCTCCCATTCCCCACTCACCAGAACTGGCCCAAGGAACATTACAATTAATCAAAATTAAAAAGCAAGAAGTACCAAGATAATATTATTGTTTGTTGGGAAAAACACAAATAACCAAAACTGACCTAGAAGTTATTCCTTTGCCACTGATGAGGACTATATTTGAAGGCAAAATCTGGTCTGAGCTAATTAGCACGAGCAAAGAAATGCCTCAGATCATTGGCTCCTGTAAATCACAGTCTTGATAGGAGGTACATACAATATACTGCACTACAAATAGAAGTGCTTTTTTCATTTCAGTTGTTAGGGAATGTTTTATTACATATTGTAAATCACAGCTAGAATTCTACCCTTGCATAGCTCCTGGCACTGATAAAGTAATGCTAAAAAATTATCACTAAAATTTCAGTGAGTGCTAATGGCACGATTTTCCTAAATTTATAGAATCTTTGGCTTAGATGAATGTTGCTTGGAGCAACAATTAACTGGGAAGGAAAATTTGGTAATCATAGCATGTGACGTGATGCAGATGCTGAATGATAAGAAAGAAATAGAAAATAAATCCACTCAATCCATGCAATGTGATTTATTATTTGACAAAAGGATATGCAGACCTCAAAGTCCAAGGCCAGAAGGGAGAAAAACCCCTGCTTGGACAACTTCCTCTCTCTTGAGGTAGTAATTCAACAACCTCTTCTGTCAAGGAAATGATTCCATGTAGCCAATTCATACCATCCTTCCAGCCAAAGTGCCTGCTGCATCTGTATTTTTAGTGTGAACGAACTGCAATGCCCATTCCCAAACTCCATAAAGAACCAAACTTCCCATACTTTTTTACATTATTGGTTTATTAGTGCTAAAGAAGGGACTTAAACCAGTATTCCTGCTGAAAATGTTCCTCTTAGAGTAGCAAGAATGAATTTATTTTTTGACTACAGCAGGTGCTATTCAGAAATCTGAAACAAAAGTGTTTAACAAGCTATAAAAGTAATGATTTGGAAGTTTTATATAGTTTTCTGCATAAATTATATTAAAATATTTTGTTCCTGCACCTGCCTACTCTTTATATTAGCATAATTATTCATATCTTAACAAATATGTCGGTGGCATCAGACTATATGAGAAGAAAAATACGAGCTTTGTCCATCTGTAAAGCATCTGCCATGGCAGGAAAACTCCTGTCTTTTAATTAAGGAATAGAAAAGTAAAAAGACAAAGTTGAAGTTGTTTGATTTTAAAAAAAACATAACTTCTAAGAACTAGTTGGTACCCTTTCTTATTTTCTTAAGCTTCATCTAGGAACCACACAATCTTAGAATCATAGAATCATAGAATAACCAGGTTGAAAGAGACCCACAGGATCATCAAGTCCAACTATCCCCACCAAACAATAAACCACGTCACTCAGCATCTCATCCACCCGTCCCTTTAACCCCTCCAGGGATGGTGAATCAACCACCGCTCTGGGCAACCTCTGCCAGTGCCCAATGACCCTTTCAGTGAAAAATTTTTCCTAATGTCCAGCCTAAACTTCCCCTGGCAGAGCTTGAGGCCATTCCCTCTTGTCCTGTCCCCTGTCACTTGGCAGAAGAGCCCAGCTCCCTCCTCTCCACAACCTCCCTTCAGGGAGTTGTAGAGAGCAATGAAGTCTCCCCTCAGCCTCCTCTTCTCCAGGCTAAACACCCCCAGCTCTCTCAGCCGCTCCTCATAAGGCCTGTTCTCCAGCCCCTTCACCAGCTTTGTTGCTCTTCTCTGGACTCGCTCCAGAGCCTCAACATCCTTCTTGTGGTGAGGGGCCCAGAACTGAACACAGGACTCGAGGAGCGGTCTCACCAGTGCCGAGTACAGAGGGAGAAGAACCTCCCTGGACCTGCTGGTTACGCCGTTTCTGATACAAGCCAAGATGCCATTGGCCTTCTTGGCCACCTGGGCCACTGCTGGCTCATGTTCAGTCGGTTGTCAACCAACACCCCCAGGTCCTTCTCCTCCTGGCAGCTTCCAGCCAGGTCTCTCCTAGTCTGTAGCACTGTATAGGGTTGTTGTGCCCCAAGTGCAGGACCCGGCATTTGGCCGTGTTAAACCTCATGCCGTTGGTCTCAGCCCAGCAGTCCAGCCTGTTCAGATCCCTTTGCAGCCTCCCAACCCTCCAGCAGATCCACACTTCCACCCAGCTTATTGTCATCTGCAAACTTGCTAAGGGTGCACTCGATGCCTTCATCCAGGTCATTGATAAAGACACTGAACTGGGCTGGACCCAGGACTGAGCCCTGGGGTACCCCACGTGTAACTGGCCTCCAGGTGGATTTAACACCATTTACCACCATAGAATCACAGAATAATTTGGGTTGGAAGGGACGTTAAAGATCATCCAGTTCCACCCCCCTCAGCCATGGGCAGGGACACCTCCCACTGCATCAGGCTGCCCAAGCCTCTTCCAACCTGACCTTGAACACCTCCAGGGATGGGGCAGCCACAACTTCCCTGGGCAACCTCTTCCAGTGCCTCACTATTCTCATAGTGAAGAAATTCCTCCTTATGTCTGGTCTAAATCTGTCCCTCTCCAGTTTATACCCCTTGCCCCTAGTCCTATCCCTACAAGCCTTTGTGAACAGTCCCTCCCCAGAAGCCTTGGTGTGTTGATAGGGATATTTATCTAAATAATTAGATCACAACCATACCTATGGTAATCACCATACCTAGCCATTGCTTAGGGATGTGATATAGTAGTAGACAGGTACAGTTGGACTTGACGATCTCAAAGGTCTTTTCCTACCTAGGGTTTCTATGATTCTATAGTGTCTCCTCGAAAACATCATTATGAGCATAAAATAACCTTGACTTGGAAAAGAGTTTCCTAGTGAAAGTATATTTATCTCAAACATGAATATAATAGGAAGAAGAGACACAACTTCTCAGTGACCCTTGGATGCGCATATCGACTGGATACAGAAATTAATGAGATGTTTGCACAGGAGTTTTACATTAGGCAATTAAAAGCTTTCCATACAGGTATCAGTTCAAATATATGCTAAAAATATTCTTCACATTAGCTAGAATTAGCTTTTGGATATTGTGGACATGATATCATTTACAAAGACTTTTTGCTACCACATGGAAAACTCTTAAAGGAGACTCAGCTGCAGCAGTGGCAGCAAAACTTGTCTCTCCTGACATTATCTCTCAAATATTTCTCTTAGAATAGTATTTCATCTTCATCTATTTCGCAGGTGATTTTTTTCAATAGCCATCTGAAAGTTCAGTTTAGGAAGGGGAACGATAGCTTAAAGTCATGTTACATAAAGAACAACACCTCTGAGGCTGTGACATAAGGATATTTAATTGACTTGAATGATGGCTTTGTAATACTTCAACATATTTTTGGCGGTGAAAAAGTTTTACAATACCAAGTTATTTGATGACAACAAAATTTTTAACTGTGTATATATAATTTTAAGACATTTTAATTGAAAAATTAAGACAGGGAATGTTTTAATTCCCCAGCATTCAAGATGAAAAATGAGAATTTCGCAAAAATCTGGATTTATTTTATTGTTCCTTTTTCTCCCCTGGTATTGCAGCCTATTCTTAGGAATGTCAGGGATGTGCAAGTAGTTTTAAGAAATGCATCAAGCTGACACAAAATACTTTATAAAGCTTTACCTTCTCAGGTTACTGTGTATCTTATTTGGCAAGTTTTCTTACACCTCACAATGAATTTTTACATGCTAACTTTTCCATTCTTCAGGCTTGTCACATAAAAATTATGCCAACAACAAAATCTATAGAGCAATGATTTTTGTGATCATTTCAGCTTTCAGGATGGATCGAACACATCGATAAGCAGTAGCTATAGCCAATAATAGTGCAGAGACTGTTCTTTCAGTTGGTTTACCAACCACTTCATCTTGACTTACATTATGCTGATCTCTTCTCCCTTGTGACCAGTGATAGGACCCAAGAAGATGGCAGGAAGATGTGCCAGGGGAGGGTTGGGTTGGATATTAGGAAAAGGTTCTTCACCCAGAGGGTGTTGGAGCACTGGAACAGCTCCCCAGGTAAGGAGTCACAGCACCAAGCCTGACAATACTGACCAACACCCTCAGAGACACAGTGTGAATGCTGGAGTTGTCCTGTGCAGGGCTAGGAGTTGGACTCAATGATCCTTGTGTCTCCCTTCCAACTCGGGACATTCTAGGATTTTATGAACCTATGTATGTATAGCTTTAAACATCATACAGATTGAATAATAAAACCCTGACCAATTCCAGCATTCTGCTCCACTAATTTGCAATAGTTTGTATCTGAAATAAGGATATTCAGTATCTCTCAGAACTGACTTCAAAATCTCCAGAGGCACTTAAAGTAGAAAAGTAATTTAAGATCTGACAGTTGTTTCTCATAACTTCACGTGTAAGAGCAGGGAGATCTGTAACAGAAATAAAACTACCGTACTATAAGAAAGAATAAATGCATTTCTGGATGTGCAGGTAACTATAGATTATAATCTCATACTTCAGCCTCTGAACTCAATGTTTAATGTCACCAGGCACTTCTTGTAACCATTGTTTACGCTAGAACTGCAACTCTTTATCTTCATAGAGCATAATCCAATGAAAAAAACCCTACGTCTCTTTCTTTCGTAGCAAGTTAAAATGGCTTTTTTAGCTTAAATGAGGAATTATTTTCTATTTTTTATTTAATCAGAAGCATTCATTTCTGCTTACCCCTGAGACTCTATGGACAAAAGGCCTGATATCCTTAAGATAGTATGGTACGGTATGTTATTCGGGGAGCTCTCATCAGGAAATTGAAAACTGAATTCTTAAAACTCCATTAGACACCACACAAAACAACTGTTAATTAGGCATCAAAGTAATTTAACTAAAATAATTAAACAGTTGGTAATTTGCTTTGTTTTCTGCTGCCCTGTGTAATCTTCTGAACAAGAGCAAACCGTATAACAAATCATCCCTTCTGCTGGTTGTATCAGTATTACTCCTTTATTTGTTCTTCTTGATCTCTTGTTCCCTGAAAGCCATATGACTGAAATAAGCATTTGTCCCAAGGAGGTTTTTTAATCATATGATGTCATGTCAGACAGCATTTTGTCATCAAGATCCGAGAAGGCAGCAAACATATTTTGCCAGTAATTTTTATTTTGATCAGTGTCAGATCAAGATTGGTTGCAAAAAATTCAGAGACCATTTTAAGGTATGCAGGGAAAGGTAGGACTTAGTATTCCTTACACTACTCAGACAAATTTTTAATCACAAAAGGTTTAATTAGAGCTCTGAAAGTTAGCAAGTGTTGATTCTTTGGTAACCCAAAGAAACGGTCACATTGAACCAACATTCCTGAATTTAATGAGGCTTTTTTTGAGATGATCGTAATATTTCAAGTGCAAGATCACAAATTAGAATACAAAGGCTGTATGCATATTAGCAATAAAGAATATATTCAGCTACACACTTCCAGAGATGTGTTGATTTTACGAAGACACACACTGAAGTGAAATTTCTGTTCTACTTACTCAACATCTCAAATGTATGTTTATATCAATACTTGTATTTGCACAGAATTTAATATTGAAAATAAAATTTGCCATTAATAATTTTGCCAATGCACTAATACAGATATACAGTGGAGAACATAGCATTAATTTCAAAAGAAGTGGTCTTCCTCTCCCACAAAATTTGATATGTATTTTCCTATTTTTTACTTCTTGCTTTCAGTAAGTTCTGTGTATTGCTCAGCTGAAGGTTTTTTTTATACAAAGAAGATGTTTTTATATAAAATCAGCCCATAAAGATAATTTTAGATCCAAAACCTTTATGTTTCTTTTAAACAAATGAGTCTTCCCTGGTAACAGCAGGGACTTTTTCAAAAGAGTAACTTTAACTGATTTCCAAGTTTCCTGACCTCTTGAATATCTCGCTCTATTTATCAATATGTCATTGATATATAAAATACTTTTTTGTATGCATATTCACACACTGTCATCTTCCTCTACAGTTATGACTTTCACTGAAGTTGAAGCATAACCTGAAATTCTGTTCGATACAAATGAGTGCCAAATAAAAATGGCCAATATGAGCCCATCCAAGACTTCTCAGACCGATAAACCATTTTCAGTTTGTGGCATTAACTGGGGATCTAGTGGGAGACAAAGGAAGAGTAGGCTTGCACAAAAAAAAATTGGGTTCCAGTCAGGTAAGAGTAGCTGAGAAGGGCTTGAGAGGCCTTAAAGTCAGAACAGATCTTTGGGCAGCACTGGAAATTTCTTTCCCCTTCTCTCTCCAGGTTTTCCAGAACAGCTTCTATCACCAAGCCCCTCTTGTCTCACTCCACAGTCCAGGCAGCTCTCTTAGAAGGCTTCCTTTAGAATGCTGAAAGAAGCTGTTTTCCTGCTTTGAACCCATCACTTTAGCCTTGAGAAGAGGAGGCTGAGGGGAGATCTTATTGCTCCCTGCAACTGCCTGACAGGAGGTTGTGGAGAGGAGGGAGCTGGGCTCTTCTGCCAAGTGACAGGGGACAGAACGAGAGGGAATGGCCTCAAGCTCCACCAGGGGAGGTTCAGACTGGACATTAGGAAAAGATTTTTCACGGAAAGGGTCATTGGGCACTGGCAGAGGCTGCCCAGGGAGGTGGTTGAGTCACCTTCCCTGGAGGGGGTTAAAAGACCAGTAGATGAGTTTGCTCAAGGACACGGTTTAGTGGCAGATGGGAATGGTTGGACTCGATCATCCAATGAGTGTTCTTCAAACTGGTGATTCTATGGTTCTATGCTGCAACCTCTTAGTGGTTGAGGAAAACTGCTAGAGAGGACACTAAAAGATGCCGCTGAAGATCTTAGGGAGGTTTTTCTCATTTTTTCTCAGGAGTAGAGGCAGGATGGTGATTGCTGTTCCCACTCCCCAGCCAAAGGCAGAGTCTCAGTCTGTTACCTCCTGAATCCTGCTGCTCTCAGCAGCAGCTACTCTCATTACCATGAAACTGGCTATGCTATAAGAGGTGATAACACTGGGCCAATCCAGCTCACTTAATCTGAGGAATGATGCAGGGAATCATTAAAGAAAAGTTAGTCTTATTATGTGAATGACCTAACAATAGGGGAAAATGTGAGGTGTAAAATGCACACAGTCACTTAGAGAGATTACTCTAAAGAGATAATCATCCTTCAAATAAAAGTGAAGAACCGTAAAAAATAATTTAATTATCCATTCATGTTTACTTTGCTTATTATAATGCCATATATAAAATACTTTGATTTTAAAATGAAAAAAGGAGAAAATTACTGAACTACTTTTTCTTAATCAGGTCCTAAACTCCCTGTGGTAAATTTCGTATTTTTTTTTAATATATAATTTAACATTTCTTTTGAACACCAATCTTTTGAACACCATTGAATACAGTAGGTACCAATATTATAATTTTTGTGCTTCTAGTATTCTATATAAAATGACATGTATGAATCAGTTTTAATGATTAAAACCTTACATTAATTCAGACTTGGGAGGAAATCTCCGTGGCTGCCTATATAAAGGAGAATGAGAATCCTAAATGATTTAGTAACAGCCGTGAAGATAAGACACAAAACTTTAAAAGCTTGCTGGCTTCAAACACATTCGTTTCTTCTTCTCTGATGATTTTGCATACTTTTGACCTTGTTGTATAACTACTGAACCAAAGAAAAGTGACAGAAAGACAGGCCTTCAAATAAAACCAAAAACCTTTAAATACATATTTGATGGATGGTTTGAGTTATCGCCTAAAAGCCATTTTTTCAACAGCCACCCACTAAGAAAAATTTTGAAGTTCTATCTGCTCACATGGGTAAAGGCTTTTGTTTAGAAGTCAACACCCCAGAGGGAAACTGGAGAACAATAGCATGTTAATTAAGGTCCATAGGGAAAAATTCTGACACTGCAGTCATGTACCTAAAGTTGTATTCCTAAATAAAAGTGATTTTATTAGTTGCTACTGATCTTCATCCAAGACCTGACATGCTAATTTTGCTACAAAAGAAATCTGAAGTATCATCTGTATTTTCCCTTTGTTATGCTAATCGACATCAAAGGCTCACTTACCTACTTCTAATCAGTACCATTTCCTAGCTGATAGTCAATGTGTCCATTTATTTTTTCACCTGGACAAACATAAGAAGACTTTGAATTTCTCTAGCTGTTATTTATTAAATCAAAGAGACTTCTCTTTTCTTAAGATGAAAGGCAATTCCCTTCCTTGTTCACATTGGAAAATTGCCCTTTTCAAAATACATAACCTGAATTACAGTTCAGAAACAGCACAAAATCTGTGGTTTAGAATTCCTGATTCCTATACTTTTCTTGAGTTTATAAAGCTTTTAAAATTACAAATGTCTGTGATTCTTAAATAAAAGAAAAAAATAAACCCACATTTATGATGGCTTTCCCTCTGCAGAACTCTTTGAATATCTATTTATTTAATATTATGACAGCATGAAAGTGATACACTTGATATGTAACACTGGAGTAAATTCAAAGTTACTTTTTTGACATCCATTTGGTTTTGTGAAAACTGATATATTTTGAGAGTGGGTGTGAGGCAGGCAAAACTCTTTTGACTTAATCACTTGGTTAAATTAAACAGCTATAGCATAACATCATCTGGTTTAAATGTAAAAGGGTATCCATAAAAAGGTTAAAATGATTTCCTAAAGAGATGTTATTGTTGATAGGCAGAAGTGTATAATCCTATGGATCTGATTGCCTTGGACTGACTTCAATGGGTGTTTGTTTAAGGAAAGCAAGGAAGATTTTGGCCACAGTATATACAGTATGGGTAAATCACCCAACTTTCCTGCTGAAAGTTTGGGGTTTTTCTAGCACTGCTCAATTTGGGCTGAAATATTCCATTTTCTTATTTGAAAAATGTCTATTAAAATTAGTCCGTCTGTTTCTGAAAATAAGAGTAAGGAAAATAACTTTTCATCTTGTTAAAAAACTTAGGGTGACCTTTCTTCCATCATTTGTGTCATTTATAATTTTGAAATTTGGCAGAGGTTACTGTGCATGTCAAAGGTGGACCTTTTGCCATCCACTTGAAAGTCACCTAAGTTTGACAGTAATAGCCTTTGAAAATTGAAGCTGGCCTGTGCTCAGCAGATAATTACTAGTTCCTCAAACCTAAGTTTCTTTAAGAATTCAAACATTACAGCTCTGTGGGTCAAGTTGGGTATTTTAACTAAGGAGAAGCAACATGTTTTTTTTTTTTTAATGGAGGGGTTAAGATCAAAGAATCAATATATTATAAGTATCAAAGTTATGGAGCCAAGTACAGTAGGTGTGGAAGAGTAAAAACGGTACAAAATTCTTTGAAATGGGCAGTCTCAGGGTGTTGGAGAGAAGCAAGGACTTAGAACAAAGACAAATGGAGACTGGATTATTTCCGCCAGGAGATCTGTACAGCATACTAGGGTTGATGATTGAAAAGATGAGCAAGAGAGGGGACGTATCAAAAAACAGCAATGTAGACTGGAAATGGGAATTAAACAATAGGATTTAAGTCCTGCAAGTTGAGGAAAAGCCCTGTTGTAGAGAAACAGAGCAGATTAAAAGTTAAATGGAAATGAGGAAGGAACTCAGGGCAGGAAAATTCTCTCCTTATAAAGAGGATGATGGTCCGTGTGTACGATGGGGAGAGAGAAGCAGGAATGGATACGATAGAACAGTAGCATGTTAGAGGGCATGAGGCATAAGGCAGGAAGCTAATACAAAAACAACAAAGTCACATTAATTTGTTAATAAAAATTATCCATACTAGAGCCTGTAAAAGAATCCATTAATTACTTCCACTTTGCTGTCTGTGAAACCTGTTATCAGAGTTACATACCACATCCGTGGTACATAGGAATACAGGTTGTTGTGCTGGAAGCTTAGGATGTGTCAGTTGTCTGCCTGGCCAGCAGGGATGTAGTGAATCAAATACATTATCTTACTGATAATCATAGAATAGTTTAGATTTGAAAGGCCATCAAAACCCATCCCCTCTGCCATGGGCAGGGACACCTCCCACTGGATCAGGTTGCTCCAAGCGCCATCCAGCCTGGCCTTGAACATCTCTGGGCAACCTGGGCCAGGGTCTCACCACCCTCAGTGTGAAGTTCTTCCTCATGTATAACATAAATCTTCAGTCTTCTGATTTAAAGCCATTTGCCCTCATCTTATCATTACATGTCCTTGTGGAAAAAATCCCTCTCCAGCTTTCTTGCAGGCCCCTTTCAGTTCTGGAGCTGCTCTTCTCTTCTCCAGGCTAAAGAATCCCAGCTCTCTCAACCTGTCAATAATACCCCTGGGAGTCAATATATTGTCACATTCCAGGTTATTTTTTTTAAATGTAAGAAGATAAACACTGAAAATCTGTACAATTAACATACTTAACATAGAATTGTCATCATGAAAATCTGTGAAACTGATAGCTAGGAAGCTTAGGATCTGTAATCCTACATTTAGGATTGCAGTACGCTACGTTACATTTTTTTCCCCACTCTTTTTCCCCACAAGACTCATGACATATTTTGTTGACTTGCTTAATGAAAGTGCACTGAAAGATGTTGTTCATGGGGCTTCTGCTTCACTTGTTGCAGGAGGTGAAAAATAAATAATGAATGAGGCAAGAATCAGAAAGGATGTTTTACAGGCTATATTGGGGTTACACAAACTGAATGTCATCTGACAGCGAAGTCACCAGCGCCATAGAAGTCCTACCCATGACTTGTCCAGAGGATTGTTAGTTCTTTCTTAAAGCCTAGAAGCCAAAGTAGAGGCCTTAAAATTGCAACAAAAAGCAGTGGAAGTCACTGAAAATAAATGAAATGAAGAAAATGTTACGGGCTAAATCTGAAAATCTGAATACAGTAGGATTTCAGATTAGAGATCCAAAATGGAGCAGGTTGGCTTCAGTCCCCGAGTGCCTCATGCCTTCATCTATTAATGATGAATGATGACATCACACCATCCTGGAGCTCTTCTGAAAACCCTGTTGGGCTCTTAGATGTTGTACAGATGAGCATTACAGAAACACAGAATAATTCAGGTTGGAAGGGACAGCAGGAAGCTGTCTAGACCATTCCTCCAGCCTAAGATCCACTAAAGGGTAGTTCTATCTTGGTGGACAGTTCCCTCCAATTTTATATAATTGCAAACTTGATTATCAGCAAACGTTGTTACGAGACCTATATTGTCTAAGTGCTACAGATGATGTGATACAACCTCCCTTTGTATTAATACTTACAGAATTGGATAGTATTTGCAATGGATAACATTGATTTTATCTAAGTAAAATATAGGAAACGTTCTTTTCCTACTTTTCTCATCCTCCAAGATATACTGATATTACACAGTCTACAGATGAATGGGACTGTCCTGAGGTAGGTGCCTCAATTCCATGAAACTCAAAATATACATCAACACAGAGTGAATGCAAGTGTGAGTTGTATAAGGTAAAAATACTAGTTACTGTATTACTTTAAAAGTGCCTGAACAAGGGAATATTTATTTTGTCATAAACATCAGGCTATCTAAATTCTAAAAAAATTATCATTGGTTTTCATGTGTGCAAATGAGACTCACTCCAAATAAACAAAACACTAGGCAAGGAAAATAATCTAAAATCCTAATAAAATGAAGAGAATATTAATGTTCAATAATGTTAAAAAACCACATTTATATATGTAACACATTCCAATTAAGAATCCAGAAGCAATGTATCAGATTTTATACCAAGTGTTTGAAAAACACCCTCTGTCACCATTAATCCAATCAGTTAATTACACAGTAAGGCCTTTATTTAGTAGAAGTGACAGCAGAATGGGATGGAAGGAACTTGGAAATCCTCAAGGAAGTAATTAAATAGCATGCCCAGCATTTGAACACACCGATAAGCTCTGTCAGGGATGACAGAGCTGGGCTGCATTTGCACAGAAAGGGCTCAGAATTTCAGTTCTTTAAATTTATGTGTGTGAGTTTCACTTCAGATGAGATCCTTTCTGAACCCCAAACTGCACTAGATTTGAAATGCTGACTCAGATACATGGTTTCAAGTAAAATAACCTCACAGTGAGCCCTCAAAATAACAGTTGTGATGAGACTCCCAGTGAGGCCAAAAATAATCATCGCCACAGGTAAAATATAAACTGAAGAACAGAAAGAAAACAAGAGCATCTAAAAAGAAAAAAAAGGCTAACTAGGAAAGAAAAAGAAAGCCTGAATAAAAGTATTTAAATAAAATTGTAGAAGTTTATGGTCTTAAGTAATCCCAGAGATGTAGACTTAATCAAGTAGAAATGGTGACATAATGATTTCATGACTAAAGTAAGCAAAGCTCTGTGCAGACAAGCGGATTTAATACAAGAATATGTGGAAGTGCGAAATGCCGGTTAAAAAGTATTTTATGCAAATTTTGTAAATATTTTTATCAGTTCTACTGGACTATAATACAAAGTTCTTCCTGCTCAGAATCCAGCCATTTTCAGGTGTGGCAATTCCAACCCTATTCCTGTATCAGTGATTTATGCATTGAATTTGTATTGTTCCTTCATTATACATCCTCATTATACAGGTAGCTACTGCTTCTTACTACAGAAGTTAATTTTTTTCTTTTACTTACAGTCTCCTACAGTTTCTTCTTTCTTCATTTTGATAAGAGTTTCTAATCTGTATCAAAGAATGTGTTATTTTCATTCCATAGTGATTAAACATTTATTCATTGATTAATGAGTAATTCGTTGATGAAATAATGTCTATATTGTCTATCAGACCTATAGGATTTGTTCCTATTGCAGTAGACTTCATTGTATTTGACCCTTTGAAACACTATATAAGCACTATTAATGAAATCTTCTCCCTATCTCTCTATTACGGCTTTGTCTTGTTCATTCAAATTCATCGCCTTTCAAGCAATTCTACCATGCATGTTATCTCAGCTCCTTTGGGGAAGCTCTCATGGTAGCAAACACCTTGCCACTTAATTACATTCTGGCAAATTATTAGATTGTACTCTCCTGTTTATCTTGTAAGGGGAAAAGGGAACGGTATATATTTTGTTTATTAATCTGACATGCATGGCATTTCACCTCTTTGATACTAGTTTCCTTTAGAGCAAGGAGTTAAATTAAAAGAGATCAGGAGTAATAAGGCAGTCTGGAGAACCCAAAGAGCGCTCTCAGCTTGCATACTCTCAAATACACCAAAGACATGTGGATTTGTTCTCTCCTCTACGAGAACAGCATAAAAGGGAACATGAAATTTGAAAAGGAGCAGTCTAGGCAAGAAAAGTCAAAGAGGCTCGTCAGAGGAAGGGTGCCAGTAGAAACAAAATAATAAAAAATACATGGATATTTCAATGACCATTCAATCACAATCAAAAGGATTCCCACTTTTGATAAAAAGCATATAGAAATCATAGAATCATAGAATCACTAGGTTGGAAGAGACCCACCAGATCATCGAGTCCAACCATTCCCACCAATCTCTAAACCATGCCCCTCAGTACCTCATCCACGAACATCTTAAACACCTCCAGGGAAGGCGAGTCAACCACCTCCCTGGGCAGACCGTTCCATTGCCTAATGACCCTTTCAGTGAAGATTTTTTCCTTATGTCAAGCCTAAACCTCCCCTGGAGGAGCTTGAGGCCATTCCCTCTTGTCCTGTCCCCTGTCACTTGGCAGAAGAGCCCAGCTCCCTCCTCTCCACAACCTCCTTTAAAGTAGTTGTAGCGAGCAATAAGGTCTCCCCTCAGCCTCCTCTTCTCCAGGCTGAACAATCCCAGCTCTCTCAGCCACTCCTCATAAGGCCTGTGCTCCAGCCCCTTCACCAGCTTCATTGCTCTTCTCTGGACTCGCTCCAGAGCCTCAACATCCTTCTTGTGGTGAGGGGCCCAGAACTGAACACAGGATTCGAGGTGCAGTCTCACCAGTGCCGAGTACAGAGGGAGAAGAACCTCCCTGGACCTGCTGGTCACGCCGTTTCTCATCCAAGCCAAGATGCCACTGGCCTTCTTGGCCACCTGGGCCACTGCGGGCTCATGTTCAGTCGCTGTCAACCAGCACCCCCAGGTCCTTCTCTTCCTGGCAGCTTTCCAGCCAGGTCTCTCCTAGTCTGTAGCACTGTATAGGGTTGTTGTGCCCCAAGTGCAGGACCCGGCATTTGGCCTTGTTAAACCTCATGCCGTTGGTCTCAGCCCAGCAGTCCAGCCTGTTCAGGTCCCTTTGGACCCTCCTGACCCTCCAGCAGATCCACACTTCCACCCAGCTTGGTGTCATCTGCAAACTTGCTAAGGGAGCACTCGATGCCTTCATCCAGGTCGTTGATAAAGACATTGAACAGGGCTGGACCCAGCACTGAGCCCTGTGGAACCCCACTTGTAACTGGCCTCCAGCTGGATTTAACTCCATTTCCCACCACTCTCTGGGTCCGGCCATCCAACTGGTTTTCCACCCAGGAGAGTGTGCGCCCGTCCAGGCCAGAGGCCGACAGTTTCCGTAGCAGAATGCTATGAGAAACTATGTCAAAGTCTTTACTGAAGTCCAAGGAGACTACATTCACAGCCTTTCCCTCATCCAAGAGTCTAATCACTTTATTATAGAAGGTGATCAGGTTAGTTTGGCAAGACCTGCCTCTTGTGAACCCGTGTTGACTGGGCCTGATCACCCGGTTCTCTTGCATGTGCTTCTTGATAGCACTCAAGATCGCCTGCTCCATGACTTTCCTTGGTACTGAGGTCAGGCTGACAGGCCTGTAGTTCCCCGGATCCTCCCTGCGCCCCTTCTTATAGATGGGCACGACATCAGCCTCCAGTCCAGCGGAACCTCCCCAGTCATCCAGGACTGCTGGAAGATGATGGAAAGGGGTTTGGCCAGCACATCTGCCAGTTCCCTCAAAACTCTTGGGTGGACTCCATCTGGCCCCATAGACTTGTGGGTGTCTAGCTGGGCAAGCAAGTCTCTAAGCACCTCCTCTTAGATCATGGGAACTTCGTTCTGCTCCTCTAATGCCTGGGGTTGTGCACAGAGGGAAAAATCTTCCTTACTATTGAAGACTGAAGCAAAGCAGGCATTGAGTACTTCAGCCTTATTCACATTTTCATTATACCTCTTTATCTTCCACAAAATATTTCTGGGCCTATAAGTAAATAGTCCTTTTAATTTGTCCAAGAACCTGATTATTTATCACTCTGAGTCACTAGCACAACATCCTGGAGGAAAAGCTGAAGTCACTGGCCAAACTTATTGATGCCTATGAGATTAACAGTTTGTACAATTTGAGATTATACCCTAAGGAACAGCTTCATGCAATTTCTTATAGGAAGAAAGGACAGCAGCAAAATCAGCTCCCCATGGTGTTAAAGAAAACCTAATGTGTATCTTGCTTTTTACACATGATAAACTATAACTCTGTATAGACACAATTCAGAGTTGTCTACCTAGGTCCAAAACATAGTTGGCTTAAGACTTAAAATGCATTACAAAGTTGTAATTGTCACTTCCATAGGCCTGAGTACTTTTAAAATGAAACATCATAGTCTCTTCCTCCTAATACCTAATCTTCACATTGATAAAAACCAGCCTTTTATTCAAAGGAGCATATCCAACTCCTTCTTCCTTATAGATTAGGGAGAAGAAACAACACAGCCATTTTCATATCGGCTGCAAGGGTTTGTTGAGTACAGAATTCACGTTTACAATCCAATATTCACGGTGTTCACTGAAAGCTTCCAATTGTTGCATACCCTTTATCCAGAAGATTTGATTTTCTGTCTATAACCTAAAAATCAGCTTTATGCATTTTTTTCACCTTTCATTTTCATAAGGATTATCAGCTGGATCTTGAAATAGATGCTCTGGTTTCTGTTGATGAAAGTATACCAATATATTTCTCTAAATTCTGTTACTGACTATCCAACATATGTTTTACCTCAAACTATGGCTCCCATTGGTGTAGCAGGAACACTAATTTTTGCTTGTCTGCAGATTTCACCATCGCTTCTGTGGCAAGTGGACTCGCTACATAAACTGCATATAATGATCTCTTAGTTTAAGAAGCTTGTAGCGGGAAGACATAGGCACCAGGTGTGATCACCTGCTACTTCTCTGACACGCTGATTAACCACCACAGCTACCCAGGAGTAGTCCACACTCATGTAAAGAGCGTGAAGATAAAAAGCAAGCAATGTAAAAAAAAAGCTTAGGCTGTGGCAAATTCATGAGAAGAGATACTAAAACTAAATAATTTACACCATCAGAGAAGAGGGCCACAACAGACCTATGAGCAGACAGCTGTAGTAAATGGACATCCCCACCCTCACACCCATTTCAAGGATATTTGTACACTTAAACACTGAACCACAGAAAAAACACCACAATTTCTAAGGCACCTGGCAGTCCATGATGTGCAGAATGACATTCACTTACCCCTAAGCAGACAGATTATCACCTTCTGTGTCAGGTGAAACTTCAGAGTAGCTTTTTAAGAATCATGAAAGAATATTACAGCCACCCAGAAGGAAGACTATCTAGCTCAATATTGGTCTCTACAAGACAGAACACAAGATTGCTACTAGCTGATTAGGGAAAATACTGAAAGACAGTGCAGTTATTATTAATCCCCTCAACAGAAGAGATTTATTAGACTTTTAGAAATAAAGGGCATAAGTGATAGGTTGTAAGCTATTTTGAGTAACTGAAATTGCTTTTCTCCAGGAAGGTTAGTGCAAAATATGATGTGAAACTGATTTCAACCATTTCTGCTTTACTACTTCCACTTTTTATTATTAGAAGGCAATCTAATAAGGGCTACATGCATTTATAAATAACCGTATTATAATTTCTAGGTGATAAGAATCATGGAATCATGGAATGGTTTGGGTTGGAAAGAACTTTAAATATCATCCAGCTCCATTATCCCCTCCAATGGGCAGGGACACCTCCCACTGGACCAAGGGCTTCAAGCACCAGCCATCCTGGCCTTGAACACCTCCAGGGATGGGGTAGCCACAGCTTCTCTGGGCAACCTGGGCCAGGGCCTCACCATTCTCACAATGAAGAAATTCCTTCTTATGTCTAGTCTAAATCCATCCTTCTCCAGTTTACAGCCATTGCCCCTTGTCCTGTCACTCCAAGCCTTTGTAAGCAGTCCCTCCCCAGCTTTCTTGCAGCCCCTTCAGGTACTGGAAGGTTTCTATAAGTTCTCCTCACAGCTGTCTCTTTTCCAGGCTGAACAGCCCCAACTCTCTCAGCCTGTCCTTGTGTGGAAGGTGCTCCAGATCTCTGGTCATCTCTGTAGCCTCCTCTGGATCTGTTCCAACAGCTCCATCTTCTTCTTGTGTTGTGGATTCCAGAACTGGACACAGTACTTCAGATGAGGTCTCACAAGAGAGGAGCAGAGGTTCAGAATCACTCTGTTCCTTTGAACGTTTAATATTGCTTTGTACAGGTAGGTGAGCTGATGAACCAGCAGCTCAGGCTGTATCGTGGAAGCACTATGAACATTCTGACTGTCTTCTGACACTTCCATATGCAGCTTCAAGTATATCTGTATTTTCAAACTTCTGTGCAACATGCCTATAATTAATGTTTCCATGGGAATCAATTATAAATGATAACATAAGATGGATCATGCATGTCACAGTTGTACTGATGGATTTGGGAATGATTAGTTGCCATAGTGATGACTTGGCCGGGGCATGCTGGGAGAGGTTAGTCAAAGAATAGGGGAGGTTGTGTTTTGCATGTACAGTCAACTTAATTAATCTTGACATCATATAGAATAGAGCAAGAGTCCCTTGAAAGAACATTTTCTGTGAGGCATTTCTTATGTCCTTGAACACTGGAGTCAGAAGGTAATTATACTAAAATCTTTTATCTATTTTTACGTATTTTCACTTAATAAGAGGTATTTTTTTTTTACATTTTAAATCCTTCATTTAAACTTAAAATCGTTGAAGCAAATGGCTTTTTTTATTGTATAATTCTCACCTTAACAGTTTGTACTGGCTGAATAATATCAGTCTGTACTTTTCGAGTATGCTTTAGGTAATGATTTAAGAAATGCTTTAAAAACTCTGTGAATGCTATTTTCATTCGTTGTATTGTTAGGATAAGAAGCATACAGACATTGTAAGTGATTTGCTTTGTTACCTAAATATATAGGCATAGAAAAAATAGAACATGTAAAATATAGAACAACAGAATATATACAAATAGAAAACAAACTGAGAATGCAAGTGCAGAATCCTTATTATATGCCTCTATGGCATCCATTGGTATACTGTTTTTGTTCTATCATACAATCATAGAATCATTTAGGTTGGAAAGGCCTTTGAGATCATTTAGTCCCAATCTTTATCATTCCGAAAGACCTCACTGCAAATGAAAATATGCCAATTATTATTGTATTATTTTTCTCATGCATTCATGCACTACAGTATTCGTAGTCCAGTATCTTTGTTAAAAAAAGATAAAGTTAGCAACAATAGAATTCAGATTTTATTATTTCTGTATATTCAAAATAGTCTTGAGGATGAAGTATATTCATGATATAGACCAGACATAGAAAACATGATATTTTGGCATTGAAACACTGGTTGAACATGATAGCATTTCTTAAAGCAAGATTGCTCATGATTTTTAAGAGCTCATGAATGTATATAAGCACCAAAACTACACTGATTTCTACTAATAAATCCGGAATGACCCACCTGAAACACAAGCTTTATATCTCTTCAAAGAAAAATTTTCACTACACAGAATTTAAACTGAGGAACGCTACAAAAAATCTCACAGAACTCTCCACTCTAAGTGGAATTAAGAGGTTTATATCCCCTTTCAATGTCAAAATGGTAACATGCTTACAACTTTAAATGTCTTAAGAATCAGTATTTGTTTCACAAGCTCATTTGCAACTAAAACTCAGTGTAAAGAGGTACTCTGGCCTCTTCAGTAGAATAGTTTTAGTTTTCAGAAAATGATAAAAATCCTCTCTTCACTTATCTGTACAACATATTAGGTTGCAAAGTGCTTAAATTTTGTCCTTCATCTTTCTATTAATTAACTCAAGAAAAACGCAGCATTTCTTTCTTTCAAACTACTCAACAATGTTCTTCAAGAGGTCAAAACAAAACCTGTGCATATGAAAACATGCTAGGATTTTGTGGAAAATCCAACACCAGGCATATGGTTTCAGTTGTTTTCCCCTTTACCTTTTACAATGAGAAAAAATACCCAAAGGACTGCAAACCTTGCAAAAAAAAAACAAAACAAAAAATACCCCAAAATCCAAACCAACGCCACCCTCACTGAGCCACAATTCCTCTCATATTCCTTTCTGATTCTGGTGCGGATAACAAACTTGATTAGTGAGTGCCAATCTTGACAATTCCTAATGTCTTCTCTATGCTGTCAAATGCCTGCCCATAAATTAGCTTTGCTGCCATCTACAAGCTTATGTAAAAATTTTGTGTCCTGTTTTATGTGCCGTCTCAGAACATTACTCCCAACAGTTAAAATTTCTGCTTGTCACTAATTGTCATGACAGTCCCTTCTTCCTCAAGTAAAACAATTTCTAACCTCATGTTTTATCTAAATTAATCTATTTCTTGACCACCACTTTCTTTTCTAAGGTGTTATTAGAACATTTTCAAAAAGATATTTATAAACATTAATTTCTAGGTACTACTTAATCAACATCTGTTCCATAATTATGTCTCACTTCTGAAAACTCTACTTATGTCATTTAGACTTAATTTCACTTAAATCTCTAAGACGTTTCTACATTTCAACTGTAATTGCTTATAGATTCCTTTGTGCTAGCACAATTTTCCCATGGATTAAGTATGGTTTTACGTTTATGAGTTGTTACATATCATGCTAGCTTACTGCAATTAATAGCATGAACCATGGAGAACTACCTGTGTCACCAATATAGAAATACCTCCTAGAAGCCATACCTCAGTTTTTCTGTGTCTTGAGTAGGAGACATAAAATATGTGAAGCATGAAACATTCATGAAAGGTGCTTCCTGCTTTGTGTATATATCTAGTTTTCATATCTGGGACACTTAAAATGGATATATGAGTTTCATTGTGTTTTACTTTTTAATATCCACTAACATATTCTCTTCAATTTTTCTTCTACGGAAACAAAGGAAATGAGTTAAAATTACTAATAAAACTCTAAATACATATAAAAATATCCTTAGCTGTGACCCCTAGCTAGAAATTGGTTTGGGTGGCTTCCTCCCTCAAAATTTACAACATGTCATTTTTATACATGAAGCGAGTGAGAAAGGAAATAAGATAAAGATGAGAAAGTCAAATAAAGGACTGTTTGAGAAACTTAATTTAACTTGGAGATAATTGTATCATCTCCGCATCTTAGAAACAGTAATTTGGCATGCCGAGGGACAGGAAATGTAGACCCAATAATGAAATGAGATGTAAAGATAGAAGACAAGATTTTGAAAGCTTGCAACATTAATGCAAAGACATTTCTTGTAGAATATGTTCTGTTACACCTGGCTATCCCCAGAGAAATCTGTTCTACCAGTAACTCCTCTCATTACTGTCCTCTTTGTAATGGCAACTTTGTACTTAGGCAAAGTACCTAGAGCAATCTGGTTGACTTTTTACATTGCATTAGCAGCTAAATGGGACCCACATCTCACTTCCTCAGAAGCCTTTTAGTCTAATGCTTATTAAACTGACAGTTTAAAAGATTCATAATCTTGAACTCAAGAGTTTTCATTACAAGCCACTTATAAAATGTTTCTCTCTAATTGCTTAAACTACGTCTTTTCAACAAACCAAACAGACAAAAAAAAAGCTCTGGACCTGAAACGTCTTTAATAAACATAATGAAAAAAAATGTCCTATAATGACTGGAAACCTTCCAGTGACTTTAGAAGTGAGGGTTATTCCAACCACCTGATGTTATAACTTTTTCAGAAGGAACCTTAACATCTAGCAACCTTCCACTACCTGAAGGGGCTACAAGAAAGATGGAAGACTGCTTACAAAGGCTTGTAGTGACAGGACTAGGGGCAATGGGTATAAACTGGAGAGGAGCAGATTTAGACTAGACATAAGGAGGAATTTCTTCACCATGAGAGTGGTGAGACACTGGAAGAGGTTGCCCAGGGAAGCTGTGGCTGCCCCATCCCTGGAGGTGTTCAAGGTCAGGTTGGATGGGGCCTTGAGCAGCCTGATCCCATGGGAGATGTCCCTGCTCATGGCAGGGGGGTTGGAACTGTATGATTTTAAGGTTCCTTCCAACCCAAAGTATTCTGTGATTCTATGATCTAATCTAGGAATGGTCCAAGAATTTATATATCTGCAAAAGAAAATGCATTTTTTTGTGAAAGAATCCAGGCTGAGAATAGTATGGGACCAGGCATCTGGAATCGAGTTGCTTTGTAAGGAACTTGGGTGTTCTGGCAGCTCCAGGCTGCACCCTGAGCCTGCAGGTCAACACGGGACAAGTTAGGAATCAACTCCAAGCCGAGGAATTGCTCTCAGCTACTCACTGTGGTGTAGAGATTTCTGTCTAAAATTCAAGGTGTTCAAGGAACTTAACACCTGGAACTACATATAAAGAAATACATAAAGGAAATATATGAATACTCAGATATATATCATATCATATATTCTAGTTACACCAAGGAAGGCAAATACATTTTATCTCCCTGTATCCTTATGGAATATAAACTAGTAACTGCATTAATTTCTGTTATGTAGCTACAAAAACACAGCCACATGTGAATTTAGATTTACAAGTCAAACTATTGTTCTATATGTGTAGTAATCCTGAATATAAATGCTACTGTCTTTTACCGAGCTGAGAGCACTTACCTATTTTTTTTTTCCCATTGATTTCCCGGTTAATTTAATATGTTCTGCCTTTGGAAACAGGATGGTCCTGCAGCTTAACTGTAATGCATCAACTCCCATCAGAGTTAAAGTCACTGAGGGTACTCGCACCTCCCAAAATGGGATCGCCTTAAAGAAGGATTAGACCCATTATATGATGGGGGGAAATGATGTACAAATATAAGCATTACTTGGACAATAATGAGTTTAAGTAACTTTTTAATGACACCTTCCCTATTAGCTGACTTATTCAAAACAAATAGCCAAGAATCAAATATTTGGAGACTTGGAGTACATTTCACTGCCAGAGTGCACTAATGAGATGGGCTAAAGAAGACTGACCTTCGCTCTAATTGGACTCAGAATGACTCTTTTTAGATCTTTCCTTTGAAAGGTCTCTATGACTAATTCTAATTCAAAGCTGTCTAAGCAATGCATACTCTCAATTACCAGCAGCAAAGGTTACACTAAGTGGGTAACTGCTGGTTTAACCATGCATTATTAGAGTCTGCTAAAATTACTTTTTGGGAAGTGTCAGTTATTGATATAGCTTGACTCGGGAAGCAACTTGGACTCACTTAAAGGCTGTAGGAAAATAAACTTTATTTTGCTTCATTCTTGTTTGCTATTCACAGAAACTGTTTTACACTCCATGCCTGGGAAGCACTAGATGTATCTTCAGACATAATAATCTAATTATTTTTTATTTTTTTGGTATTGCCTGAGACTTAAGCAACTGGAACAGCTTTTATGCAGTGATGGAGCTGCCATATACCATGTACTGGTGCAGGAAGTAAGGTGTTATACAGTGAGCATCTCTAATATTCAATTTAAACTTTTTGGTATTGAAAGGTAAGGATTCCTTGTAGGTAATAAGGCCTTCAATTCATCCTTAGCAGCCAAAGATGTGCAAACATTTGCATAGCCTTATAGGCCTTTCCTGGGTTTTACTTGTGTTCTTTTTTCTATGGTTAGGTAATACAGTTGAGATGGTGGATGGGATTGTTATCTGCTCTGCTTCTGCTCCTTTTTCTCTCTGCCTCAGGTCCTTGCCATGCACACCCATCTCTCTTCTGGTCGCTTTAGTTGTGTTGACCCCCGGTCAGCAGCTAAGCGCCACAGAACCAATTGCTCGCTCCTGTTCCTCAGAAGGACAGAGGAGAAAAGAAGAAGAAGAGAAGTGAGACAACTCATGTACTTGACTAGTGATTTGAATTGTCTCATTGTGGAGTTAGACAAGTGATGGCTGGAAATTAGACAAGTAATGTACAAAAAAGAAGGAAGGAAAAGGGTTTGCCTGAAACCTTAGCTCAGTTACTTAGGATTCTTACCTCCATAGTACATGTTAATATCAGTATTCCTGTTAGTATTGACAAAACATAATTACTGAGGTTTGGGTTTTGACTGAAGTATGGCAATAATTACTCATGTTATGTACCAGCATGTCTTTCCTAATAGAATCATAGAATAACCAGGTTGGAAGAGACCCACAGGATCACTGAGACCAACCACTCCTATCAAACATTAAAGCATGTCCTTAATCACCTCACCCACATGTGCCTTAAACAACTCCAGGTGTAGTGAGTCAACCATCTCCCCGGGCAGCCTGTTCCAGTGCCTAATGACCCTTTCAGTGAAAATTTTTTTCCTAATATCCAGCCTAAATCTCCCCTGGTGGAGCTTGTGGATATTCCCTCTCGTCCTGTCCTCTGTCACTTGGCAGAAGAGCCCAGCACCCTCCTCTCTACAACCTCCTTTCAGGTAGCTGTAGAGAGCAATGAGGTCTCCTCTCAGCCTCCTCTTCTCCAGGCTGAACACCCCCAGCTCTCTCAGCTGCTCCTCATAAGGCCTGTTCTCCAGCCCCTTCACCAGCTTGGTTGCTCTTCTCTGGACTCGCTCCAGAGCCTCAACATCCTTCTTGTGGTGAGGGGCCCAGAACTGAACACAGGATTCGAGGAGCGGTCTCACCAGTGCTGAGTACAGAGGGAGAAGAACCTCCCTGGACCTGCTGGTCATGTAGTTTCTGATACAAGCCAGGATGCCATTGGCCTTCTTGGCCACCTAGGCCACTGCTGGCTCATGTTCAGTCGCTGTCAACCAACACCCCCAGGTCCTTCTCCTCCAGGCAGCTTTCTAGACAGACTTCTCCCAGTCTGTAGCTGCACAGGGTTGTTGTGCCCCAAGTGCAGGACCCGGCATTTGGCCTTGTTAAACCTCCTGCCGTTGGTCTCAGCCCAGCAGTCCAGCGTGTTCAGATCCCTTTGGACCCTCCTGACCCTCCAGCAGATCCACACTTCCACCCAGCTTATTGTCATCTGCAAACTTGCTAAGGGAGCACTCGATGCCTTCATCCAGGTCGTTGATAAAGACATTGAACAGGGATGGACCCAGGACTGAGCCCTGGGGAACCCCACTTGTAACTGGCCTCCAGCTGGATTTAACTCCATTTCCCACCACCCTCTGGGCCCGGTCATTCAACCAGTTTTCCACCCAGGAGAGTGTGCGCCCGTCCAGGCCAGAGGCTGACAGTTTCCAAAGCAGAATGCTGTGAGAAATTGTATCAAAGGCTTTACTGAAGTCCAAGAAGACCACATCCACAGCCTTTTCCTCATCCAAGAGTCTAGTCACTCGGTCATAGAAGGTGATCAGATTACTCTGGCAAGACCTGCCTCTTGTGAACCCGTGTTGACTGGGCCTGATCACCCGATTCTCTTGTATGTGCTTCATGACAGCACTCAAGATCATCTGTTCCATGACTTTCCCTGGTACTGAGGTCCAGTAGATATCCTTGTCCAACAGAATTCATATAAAGAATTCATACTTAAATCCTATGCTTAAATATATTTAAATATCCAGAATTTATGATGTAAACAATTGTATCACTTAAAAGCATGACAAATAAAAAGCAGATGCATGTATTACATAAGAAATTTTAAATGTCTCATGTAAAATCAAGTGATTTAAAATCTCAAGGCAACTTATTAAAGACTCTGCAAATTCTTAGTCTGTGACTTTTACTCTTAATTAAAGTTATATTTGACCAGTAAAGGTTCTCAAAACAATTCCTTTTTTGCATATTATGTTTGCAGTTAGTGGACTTAACAAGGTGCATAAACACTTCTAAAATAAGTTTTCTCATTGAGAACAATGATTAACTTAGTATAAGCAGAGTTAAGCTCATCCTTGCTCAGCCAACCATTAAATTCAATCTCTGAGTCCCCTGGGGGGGAAGTGCAGACAAGGAGAATGCTAGCCCATAAGGCAGAATATTTCAAAGAAGGAAGGATATACACTGAAGTGTCAGGTCGTCTGTTGTGATTTCATGTAATAAGTTCACTAGAGCATCCATTGATTATCAATCAGAATTCATCACATTATATTCTTCATGCTGTTCAGTTTCACAGGTCCCATTCAAATAAAAAAAGGCTTGAATTAAATTTGGCCTCTGCAAGAGGGCATTAATGCAATTTCAGAGATCTGTTGTTGGTCTTATTTCCATATTGCAATAGAATTCCCCTTTCCACCAGCAAAACTTACATAAGGCCATGCTTGATTGCTCACTAAACTCAAACTAGTAAGTCTACACACATATGGCCTCATGTTCTCAGGAATTTATGCTGACTCCCTGAGGAGCAAAGTAACCCAGAAAATGATCACAGCTGAGGCAAGACCCAGTAAAGCAATTTTAAGGACACACATAGGCGATGCTGAAAACTCCGGCTAAGCATATACTTAAGTGTGTTGATTCATAAGCTCTGCTCACATCTCACAGTCTGACTTTAAATTATCTTGGGTAGCTGGGCTCCCATTGTTGTCTGTGCCTGGAGCTTCTCTCCAGACTCCGGCACCATGGGCCATGCTAGACCTCATGATAGAACTCAGAATCCAGATTAGGCTTCTTGGAGGCTTAGAGAGAAATTCAGAAAATGCCATACAAACACCAGCAATTTTCCAATCAAGGACCTATTTTCTTTTATAAATATAGCAAGAAAAGGACATGATGTTCCTCTTTTATTATTATCTTAGCTGTTAAAAATCAGACTTTATAATTCAGGAGCTTGCATTAAATACATAGGCTATGTACCACCTGACCTCTGCGCAAATTTGCCCATATGTTTTATACTCACTACTGAGTAAAAGACTAGATATATATTAATATCATGGATGAACTCAGTCCTCCAGGATAACTGTTTTAGCTTTAGTTTGTGTTGTTATTACTCCCAAACAATATATCTGCCCTAAAACTGACTTCAAGTTTAAGAACTTCAACAAAACTCTGCCTTCAGAATTACAGTGGTGAATGCATCATGTTCTTCAGAATCTCATCTGCAAATAAATTATATACCTTGCAATACTTACTCCTACACGAATTTTCTTTTTGGGTTTTACTTAGTCTTGAGTTCTTCTATAAAGATATGAACCTACTAGTTATCACCATATAATCTCTGTTTAGTCATCATTTCTCAACAACATCAAGTTCAAATAACTTTCAGGTTCAAAGTATAAGCCTATTTGGTTCATGAAAAAGAAAAAAAAACCCAACAAAACCGAATTCAAACCTGTAACTCTCACAACCTTTTTAAAAAACCTAAGTGTAACAAGTAGTGCATTTTCACTCAAGCTCTGACTGTGAAAATGTTTTTTTACTGCTTTTGGCAGATAAAAGCATTGCATATGTATGTTCCCTGTTTGCCAATGCTTTTACCTTTTACCAATTACAATGTCATAAATATAGCATTTAAAGAACTGTGAACATGACCTTCTTTTGCCAAACACACTGTTTCTAAACATTCAGCATGTCTGTCTTCTGTAAGTAGTTTCCATATCCTCAGGTTTATCTGAATTTGACATTGGTAAAATTTTCAGACTATTTAATTAATCTACAAAACATTTTACAGGCTTATACTGTTTAAAAGGGTAAAAGGCTAAGCAGTGCAATAACAAAAGAGACCACAACTAAAAAGCAGTGTATGCGAAATGGACCAATATATATATCTACACAGACTGAACGAGAATGAACCCATCAAAGAACATGATGCATAATGAAAAACCTGTGATTTTTAAGTTGTGCTTTGGCACACACACTTCTTTTCTGAACTGTAAGCAATATGGGCTGTGCTACCACTTTTCAGAGTGGTCTGCACAAAAAAAAAAGAAATAAGTATAATAGCAAGGAGTTATGAAAGCTTGAATACAAAAGTCTGAGGATTGAAAGATGACAGAATCACAGAATGAACAGGGCTGGAAGGAACTTATAACAATCGTCTAATCCTATTCTCTGCCCAAAGTAGGATTAGTTATAGCAGGTTGCCCTGGACCATGTCCATTTGGGTTTTGAGTTTCTCCATAGAAGAAGCCTCCACAACCCCTCTAGTTAACCTGCTTGACCATTATCACAGTAAAATACCTTTTTCTTATATTTAAATGGAATATCCTATATTTCAATACATGACCATTGCCTCTTGTCCTGTCACTGCTTACAACTGAAGAGGGTCTGGCTCTGCCTGCTTTACTTTATCCATCAGCTATTTATACGCATTGATAAGATCCCCTGAGCCTTCTCTTCTCCAGGCTGAACAGTCCCAGCTACCTTAGTCTCTTATCATTTATCAGATGGTCCAAACCCTTAAATACCTTTGTGGTCTTTCACTGGACTTTCTCCAGTATGTCCCTGTCTCTACTGGGGAACCCACAACTAGAAGCTGCACTGCAAGTGGGTCTCACCAGTGCTAAGCAGAGAGAAAGCAGCACTTCCCTCAATCGACTGGAGATGTTCTGCTACCTGCTGGCCTTCTTTGTCAAAAGGGCATATTGCTATCTCATGCAAAACTTGTGCACCAGGACCCTCAAGGCCTTCTTTGCAAAGCTGCTTTCCAGTTGCTTGGCTCTCGTCCAATTTGTGTTGATGTGGGGGATTTTTCCTCCCCAAATGCAAGACTGGACAATTCATTTTGTTAAACTTTACGAGGTTCCTCTCACCTTGATTCTCTGACGTGAATCATTCTGGTCCCTCTGAACAGTATCACACCCACACGGAGTATCAACCAGTTCTCCCAATTTTGTGTCACCTGCAAATCACCGAGGGTGCACTCAGTTCTGTCATCCAGGTCATTAAGAAAAGATTCTCGATGGTACTGATCACAAAATTGACACCTAACTCACGATGAGCCTCCAGCTAGACTTTGTGTACTCATTACCTGTTTGAGCCCAGCAGTTCAACAGTTTTCCATCTATCTCATTTCTCTAGTCTGTATTTCAAAGGTTTGTCTGTCATGGGAGACCTTTCCAAAGCCAAGACAAGCAGCATCCTGTATTCTTTCATCCAATAAACCAGTCATTTCATTGTCAAAGTCCACCACACTGGTCAAATATCACTTCCCCAAGATAAATTCATGTTGATTACTTCCAATTTCCCTTAATAAGACATCTTAAAACAGAGAAAATGTGTCCTGGTTATAACATTTCTGTATGGTTTTATGGCCAGTTTCATGACATCAGCTGGGAAAAAGTCAAAGATGAGGAAATCTAGCTTTACCCACAGAAAGTACAGATACATGTGCAAATTTTCTTCTCTATCAGCAAAATATGAGCTAGGAATGAGACAATTTTCAGCACTTATTCTATGCTTGTGGTACAATAAGAACTTTCCATAGAAATGAAATACAGCAGCCACAAATCATTCCGTTTGAAGTTTTATTGCCAACACAAATCTTAAACCAGATTCAATGGAGGCCAACTCTCTTTAATGAACTTCAAAAGAGGCTGCACTACGCGTGATGTTTCATTGAAATGATGAGCAATATGGTATGCCAGTTTGATTTTTAAATTTTCTGAAACTTAAATTCAAGGCAAATGTTAGAGATTACTATGGTTCCCTCAAAGTGGAAATCATCAATTTTTACAGTTATAAGTTATTCTGCAGGAGAGGAGTTGCTCTCCCTCCTTCCTCCTCCTCTTTTATGAGCTGTTGTGCATTGCTTAACTGGTAGAAAGGGGCCAACCTGAACAGGGACAAAAAAGAATGAGCAAAGCTGTGCAAGTTGGAATTTAAGGAACTATTCCAAGGAACGTGTAATGGAGACGGCTTTCATAAGTGCAAAACCAAACCCTTGAGTCCATATTCCTAACAGCACTCTAATTTCCAAAAGACTTGATAAATCTGGGAGGAAGAGAGAGAGGGACAAGAGACAAGACACTCTCTCACCTGTCTTCTGAGAGTGGCAGTTAATCCTCTGTTATTTTTTAATGGAAATTAGAAGTCTACTTTCATGAGAGACTGTGAACTGTGAACTACAACCAAAGAAAGATGTCTACTTGTGTCTCATGGATACAAAGGCCAGATTCATCTTAATGAAACCTACATACACATCTGAGGCTTCTAAGACTGCAGGGTGCTTGATATGGTTGATATTATAGTTGTTAGGCTGATAGCTGGACTTCGTGATCTTAGAGGTCTTTTCTAACCTTAATGATTTTATATGAACTCCCTGCTCTGTCAGCACTGATGAGTCCCTTCCATTTGAGGCTTATTTGCCTTCTCAATATTTCTATCTTTCTGCACAGTTTATACTGGGAAGATGAAAAGGTTTATGTTCTGCAATGAACTTGCATGTCTCAATTTGGTAAAAAGCCAAAGAACCAGACGAAACACAACGCACCTCTTGTTTTTTGAATTACCTACTGGTTTGCCTGTCTCACTGTTCTTCATGCTGATCTAAACCTACCTCATCCTGAAGCTTCAGATTCTGCCTTGAGATCATATAAGCAGTCTCAGCTCAGTGTTCAGTGAAAAGAGTTTTGGTATAATGGTCAGGAGTCTGAAGTTAGATGTTGCAAAGCTCTGTGTCACGACACCTAAGTGCCTTTGAGCCTCTGGGCTAAGTTGCTACGGCTAAATCAGAGCCTCAAGCAGTCATTTTTCTTGTTAGTGCTTAAGGCTGGCTCCAGGAAAAACCTTGATAAAATATGAAAGCCTTTACTCAAGAATGTAATAAAATGTCTCAGGCCAGGGGATTATCATCAATATATCTACAGGAAGCATAAAAATACCCATAATCTAAGCATAATTATCCATCTCCTTTCCTCTCTAAAAACAAAATTGCACATCTGCAGTGATACATTTAGAATGCTGTGCTGAACTGGCCCAGAACATTATGGGCTGGCTCCTATGTAATGCACTGCAGTCAGCCACTAACAGCCAGGCTTCCCAGGCTCCTTAAAGGCATGGACAGTCTTACTTTTGTGCTGCCTGCAATTTTTAGTGTACCATATGCTTGTTCTTTCAGATACATTTGTTATTCAACAGTTGAGAGTGTTGATTTTACATGCATCAAATCAAAAGTTCATCAAACTGTGATAATCTGCATCATAAAGATGATAGCAATCTTTCAGGACCTGAAAGTACTACAAGAAAGCTGTGGAGGGACTTTTCACAAAGGCTTGTAGGGATAGGACTGGGGGTATAAACTGGAGAGGGGCAGATTCAGATTAGACATAAGGTGGATTTTCTTCACTACGAGAGTGGTGAGGCCCTGGAACAGGTTGCCCAGGGAGGTTGTGGCTGCCCCATCCCTGGAGGGGTTCAAGGCCAGGTTGGATGGACCTTGAGCAGCCTGATCCAGTGGGAGGTGCCCCTGCCCGTGGCAGGTGGGCTGGAACTGGATGATCTTTAAGGTCCCTTCCAAGCCAAAGTGTTCTATATATCATATTCTATGATTCTATGTCATATTTCATCAAAACTGTGATAATCTGCATCATAAAGATGATCGTATCTAGGATATACAGAGTTTTTATTGTACATTTTCAGACTATAGCATGAATCCATAAGTTGTTTTTTCTTCCATTAGTATCCCTCCTGAATATCTCTTAAGCCATTGCATAAAAAAGAGCTTTCAGATTAAATACCTCTTTGCTGTTGATCCCAGCTTTATAAGACACATGATTTCCATGTGCCAGATACCCACAAGATACCCAGTAAATTCAGCCACAAAATCAACTTCAATTTTAATCAACCTGTGAACCAAATAAGTTTCTTAATGTTCTAAGAATTACAGTTAGCTATGTCAGTCACTTAAGCCTAGAACTTTAAAAGCATTACAGGTCAAAAAATGTAAGCTTTATAACCTGGAAGGAATTACAATTATAGAAACTTTACTAAACACATGTATGTGTATCCAGACACCTAAAATTCTTGAAAACTTGACTAGGACTATCTGGTTTCAATTTTACTTTAGAAATAATAAGAATAATAATAGAAAGAAACTGTAAATGTGAATATTCCAAGATATTTTAAAGTCTAGGATTTCCTTTAACACATAAGAAAAATTCTGTTGTTTACCTTCCCCAAGCATGCAGATGGACATCTGCATGACCACCCAAACAATACCTTTAATTGAGGGAAAAAAAACAGAAAGAAGCTTTAGGGCAAAATATTCTATTTTGGGCACATCCCTCAGCTGAAAATATTGGGCGAATTTGTGAGCAAATCACACAGCTGAATTTAGCTGTATGTTAAATGGATCATTTCAGTTGTAACTACAGCCTCACTATCCTTTGTTGTAGTAACAGTTCATAGTGTTGAGTCACAGAGCCTACTCAGACGTGCAAGACATGTAATTGAGTTTGTGATGGAAAATGACTAAATGTAGCAGCAGAAATGCAACGTGTGCTGCTATCTGACCTTTGTCAGCAATGCCAGGGGCTTTTTTCATATGCTGCTGCTAGTTGTCATTATTAACAGTGACCATGAATTTCTTTCTGTCAAAGTAATCAAACCACAGGAGAGAAGTTTCTGAGGAACTCTGCATGGAGAAAGTCACTGGCGCTTGATCTCATCAAGCTGCTTTCTTTGTTATTAGAAAAGGCAGGTGGGAAAATGAGTAAATGACATCCTTAAGATTTTTAAGAACATTGGAAAGTTGTTATTAAACTGAGATCAGTAAATAATATATTCTATCTATCAAGAAGACATTAGATATTAAGGAAAAAAAAAGTTTTGTTCCCCTTCCCTTCCACTTAAACAAATTAAATTCTGCCATGTCACACCAAATTTTTTTGAGTATTGATTTTTTTTCAGTCTTTGCTTGACATTTGAGGTGACTGAAAAGGTTTAATGTGAGTTCCTGAAGAAAAAAACAGAGTAGACCTATGATGCTATATGAGGTCTGCAATCTGCAATACATCCATGCTGTATGAAAGATGACACACCAGATGGATATTAAGCCATGTTGCTTTTGCATTATTATGTAGTTCACCTCAAGTATGCAGCTGAACAGTCAGAGAGCGTATCACAAGGGGCACGAAACAACTACAGAATGGCTTGTCCACCTAAGGTTATAAAACATCTATTCCAAAAAATGCGGTAGGAGCTCCCTCTACTGATATCTTTCAGCTATCCAAGCTTTCTGGCTTGGCAAGTGTAACACACTCAAATACATTTGGAATCCATATACATTGAGTGTTTTCATTTTCTTTGTTATGTAAAAAAACAAAAGTCATCATTCAGTGTAGACCACATCTAATAGAGACGTTATTGATTTACACAAATATATTATTGCCTTCATATTGACTACCTGTGAATCAAAAAAATCTCTGCTTTGATATAGTAATTCCGGAGGTTTGCCTTATTGTGGGACACAACAGGCTTCAGAAGCTGTGTAGCTGTATTAAACTGGATTTGGCCTCTTAGCAAAAAGTTATAAGATCTAAGAAGCTTTGTCAGAAGATTGCCAAACCCTCTAAAAAGCTGCATATATTTAAAAGACGGACAGATTTGGTGCTCAGGGATATGGTTTTGTAGTGGACAGGTAGGGTTAGACTCAGTGATCTCAAAGGACTTTTCCAACCAAATGATACTATGATACAGTTTATCAAAATTTGAGCATCTTTTTAGCTCTAGACTAGTATTAGACGTTACTTCAATATCCTCAATACATAATCTGAGATTTTTTTATACTTCCTGCCATTCCCATGTAACTCCAAAATCTAGTTTGTTCTAGTGTGGCAGCTCTTTTAAAAGGCCACCTCAACAATGATGGATTTGTGTTGGTTTTACCTAATCTGGAAAGTTTAAATGTCCTTTAGGGCATTTTAACAACCTTTGAAATCACAAAAAATACAAAACTCAAAATTGTAAAGTTGAAGAGGATATTGAAAAGGAAAAAATTCTTCACGGAAAGGGTCGTTAGGCATTGGAACAGGCTGCCCAAGGAGGTGGTTGACTAGTCTTCCCTGGAGGTGTTTAAGGTGAGGGTGGATGAGGTACTTAGGGGCATGATTTAGGGATTGGTGGGAATGGTTGGACTTGACAATCTGGTGAGTCTCTTCCAACCTGGTTATTCTATGATTCTATGATTCTATGAATTATCAGATTTGTTGGATTAGATTTTTGTATTGTCATTACTAGAAACTAGATATTCCAAGAGTGCATTAATATAATTGTCTTATGATTGCAAAACTTCACCTAATCATTAAATTAAAAATACAATATCTCAACTGTTACAGGATATTATTCACAGATCATATTAAGGTAAAGCTATCAACATCCTCTGAACACATAGCAAAAAGAATAAAAATTGTTATCATGACTGCAAGCACTTCGAAATGTGAACAGCATGTAAAAAGCCAAATAAGTTAGTAGTATCAACTATAGCTATTCAGTCATGTTTTCACTTATTAATATTAAATTTGGTAGAATAAGGCTTTAAAAGACAGCTATGACTTGTTTACTAGTATCAATCACAGCAGTTAGTTATTACTCAAATGATATATGGACCAACTGGACAAGAGCTTGATCTTGATACCTGATCTAAGGTTCAGTTGTAAAGGTGGAATTTTTCATTCACTTCACCTGGTTCAGGCCTCACTTCATTTAAAAAAAGTCCTCTTGGAACAGAAGGAAGTAGAGATAAGTATAGGAAGATGGGCAAACAAAGAAAATTCACTTGGGCTTCACTGCATTTCAGTAATAAACAAAGTGGTTTTGTTGTTACTCATTTTTTATGTTCATAACGATATCTTCATACTGACAGGTCTTCAAATTCCCTACAAACTCTGTAAGGTATCATTAAAAAAATCACAATTAAAGACAGTTCTTGGTTGAATGAAGAAAGGCGGAATAGTTTAAGCAATACTGTACAAGAGAAAAAACAAGAAAAATCTGTGTTGAAATGTAACTCTTGGGTATTTGCCAGAAGGCATTCCATCTTCACGAGTCAAAATGTGATATGAGTCATTAAATTTAAGGTCCTTTTACATCAACTGAGAATGCTGCCTTGGTGTTTCTGTGAATTAGACTCTTCGTATCAGCATTAGGATTTTATAAATCAATGTGGAGGTTTATATGACTACTGACATTGACAATTATCAACTAAAATAAAATATCTGTATTTAGAAAATTGGTATTCACTAGGCCTCTCCATTTTGCCAATGCTATGTTCAGTGACATCCAGAAAGCTGAACGTGATCAGGACAGTGTTTGCCCTTCTGTTTCCATACAATTCTTTTAAAGTCGAAGTCAGATAAGTCACATATATATTTCAATGCTTTACACCTCAGGGTGAAACTTCAGGCTGTCATCTAGGGCTTAGTGATAAAAGAAGGACTGATTAAAAGAGACTGACACTACAGAGCTGATAGAGTTGAAGGACTCTAGGGGCTTCCATGCTATTAAAAATCAGTCATGATTTTCTTTCAAGAGGACTCCTTCAAACAATGAGATTTAAATATTAATTCAAACCAACATTTGTTGCCCCTTCGCACTGTGTATTTCTGGATGCCTCATTACAAAAATAATTTGATTGTCATCTGTATCTGTCACATAAAAATCTAACAAAATACTGACTGTATTGTTAAAGTTTAAGAGATATCAGTATATTATGAAATGACTTTGTATTAAATTCTACACAGGAAAATTTCAGCAGAAAATGGAGTGATTACTACAGTAGCTTTCTTCATGAAGAAACATGACTTAAATTCTAATTTGGACGCAACAATTTAATATTTACACTCGTGCCAACTATATACTGTTTAACAGTGGGTTTCCTGCTTAAAATTCAGGAATTACTGTATTCAGTAAAATATTAATAACACTGCACTTACACAGTGCCTCAATTACAGGATCTTAAAATGCTTTTTAAGCATTAATTCAGATTCACGTCATACCTGAGAGGAAGAGACTTGTAGGCAGCAGCATACTTACTCTTTAAAGTAGCTGAGGTAAGAACCAAGGACACTTCACTTTTGGCCAAAGGGCATACAGCGAGTCAGTAGCAGATTCAAGAAGAGAATTTAGGAGTTCTGGTTCCTGCTGCTCTTCTCTCGCTATTAAATCATATTTTTTTCAAGTTCCCCCTGTAATACCAGTTATGACCTTAGGGAAGCATAAGTATCATTTTCTTTGACAAGAGTTTGAATGAATATTTAGCCATTGTATTCAATATATTGAAAGAAGTTAAAATTTGCCTGATTATCATCCTCTCTGGGTAACTGTATGAAACCTGACAAAACAGGCTTTCCAAATAGTGTTAAATCGTTACCACTGACACATAATTTCTAAGCATTATTTAGTCTGATAATGTAAAATAATATTACTCTTAAATTACATGGACATAGGTTGCTGCTTCACATCCAGGGATTAACGTTTGAACCATAGAAACTTCCTTAGGTCAGTGAATAATCACGCCAACAGCACCACCTTGAAAAAAAAATGGAAATTTTCACCAGGTAAATAAGGGAGAAATATTAAACCCTCAAATTGGCAGATTACTTTGACAGCTTAAAAGCAATGTGGAATCAATTGCATTCCTTTAAATCTTGTCTTCCTTATCCCAAATATAAGAATTTTTCTAATTACTGCCAATACATAGTATTGCCAGAAAAAAATACCAAAGTAGAATAACAAGAAGAAAATTAGAATGGAGCCATAACACCTATGTAAGGGAATACTTCAACACCATACAACATGAACGAATGACAAATTCTCACTGTGTTTTAGAAGAATTTGAGTATGCAATTTTCAAGGATGTTGTCCGCACAGGAACTGTGCCATAAACTTTTCCTTTGGATAAGGTTCTACTGTAAGAGCAATAGGTATTTGCTAAGAGTAAATTTTCTTAGCATTAGTTATTCTTTCCTAAGAGCACCTTTTATTTTTTCAAGGATAATTTACCAGTAGCGAACAACGACAAAATCTTATTCCCTTTGCCTAAAGACTCCAAACAATCTTATTTACTGTGATATCGCGTCTTCTAAAAATGCTGCTACTGTTGGAGGGTTTGACTTTCAGCATGCTTTCTTTTGTCATTTCATAAAATGTATAATGTCACTTTATATCTCTAGTTTCTCCATATCTCTTCCCCGTCTGTCTTTTTCTATAAAATGCTTTCATGCATTGCTTAGCTGATGTCAAGAACTGTGGATAGCAGGTAAGTACTTCTCCCATTGACTGCTTAGGCAATTCAAGGAACTTCGTAGTAACATAACAAACAGAAAGGGAACAGTGAAAATCTGATAATAGTTAAGAGATGTAAAAGGCAAGACTTCTACTTTTCTGGAGCTTGAAACATTATTCTTTTAGCACTAGTGCAGTTGCATTAATACTACCAACTTATAGAACTGTAGTATTATCTGAACGTACATGTTTTTAATGACATTATCACCAAATCTTATTATGATTCATTCACTGAAAAACACATGCTTTTCTAATACAGAGCAACTTTGAGGTAAAACTTAATATCACTGAAGTATTCTACAAATACAAAAAGATCACAGATAGAAAGTATTGCATCATTGTAGGGAGTGCAGGGAAGAAAGAGGGAAGATTAAGATGAGATCTTATGAAGAAATTTTCTGCTGTGAGGGTGGAGAGACCCTGGCCCAGGATGCCCAGAGCAGTGGTGGCTGCCCCATCCCTGGTGATGTTCAAGGCCAGGCTGGATGGGGCTTTGAGAAGCCTGATCCAGTGGGAAGTGTCTCTGCCATGGAACTGGATGGGCTTTAAGGCCCCTTCCAATCCAAACTATTCCATGATTCATTCTATGATTTATGATTCAGCTCCTGCTGATAAAGCTGGTGAAGAAATGGAAAAGAAGATAAATAGATGGAAGAACTTTGTCCCCTGAAGTGTACTGCCTTCCTTAATGTTCTAGAGAGTTTTCAAAGGATTCTTCCTCTCTTTTCCTGGGTAATAGGAGGAACTACTGAAAGGTAATCCTTTCTAGAAGTACTGCTATCAGACATGAGGTGAGGGACTTGATCCTCTTTACATTTTTAGGAAAAGCTAAATTACAAAAAAAAAGATTAAAAAATAGATCTTCTCAAATGCATTGCTCAAAGAAAAGCCATATTCCCTTTTTGTTGTTACAAGAAGGACTTGTCCATAAGGTGAAGAGCTATTCTGAGTCCTGCTTTGTGTGTTGACCACAGTGGCAAGCTAGGAATTTGTTTCAAGAAACAGAATGTACTGCTGTCTTCAAATAAGAGTATCCATACATTAGCATCATGAAAAATAATGAATTAATTAGTTTAAGATCAATGTATTGTTAATCAAGATCAAATATACATGAGTAATAATTTTTATTTTTAAAAACATTCCTAGTAAAACTAACATCAGAGGGCTGGAGCACCTCCCATATGATGACAGGCTGAGAGAGTTGGGCTTGTTCAGCCTGGAGAAGATAAGGCTAAGAGGAGACCTTCTAGGGACCTTCCAGTACCTGAAGGGGCTGCAAGAAAGCTGGGCAGGGACTGTCCACAAAGGCTTGTGGAGACAGGACAAGGGACAATGGGGATAAACAAAACAGAGGTGGATTTAGTCTGGACATATGGAGGAATTTCTTCACCATGAGAGTGATGAGGCCCTAGAATAGGTTGCCCAGGGAAGCTGTGGCTGCCCCATCCCTGGAGGGGTTCAAGGCCAGGTCGGATGGGCCTTGGGCAGCCTGATCCCGTGGGAGGTGTCCCTGCCCATGACAGGGGAGTTCTGGATAATCTTTAAGGTCCCTTCCAACCCAAAATATTCTATGATTCTGTGACTCTATATCTGTTATTTTTCCTTATCTTTATTTATTCTTCCAAAGAGCACCATAAAGGACAGATAATTTCTAAGGGAAGTGAGCTAGCTGGACGCAGGTTAAAGTTTGAAGGACTGATTGTCTATTATGCAGTACAAAAAACTGGTAAGAACTATGCAGTACTTTTCAGAAGCAGCTATCACATTAAGATGTCAACAAGAGAACTAATTAGGAATAAATAGGTCTACAGCAAAATCCAAATTTTAGTACCTGAGACTTGATTAGCTTTTTCCTCCTTACATAAAATAGTTAATTTTTCAGAATCTCTTGAGAAAAAGCTTAATTAGTTATCTTTCAGAGTTGCCCTAAAGAAACAATAAATGGTACAAAAGAAAAGAGCACTGTAAAGAAGAGTGTTTTCATATAAGAGGATGTTTTCATGCACTAATCTCAAAGAGAAGACAATTTTTTGAGATAGACCTATTATTAATAAGCATTCCAAAAAGAGGAATTAACCAGAGAAAAATAATCAGTGAAAAAAATTTTGTGTTAGAAAGCAAGGAATTAACCTATTAATTTAAATTAGCAGAGAATTTCTAGTGTTTTAGAGGATTAAAGTATCAGCGCAGTAGTAATTTGCTAAAGCATGAAAACTAACATGCAGAAAAAGAAATATTGTCCTCTAAATTATACAATTAAACCAAGAAATTAACCTATAAACTTTTTGCCCAAGTGCATGTGAAAGCTACCCAGGTTGGTAAACACAGTCGGTGATTTGAATAATCTATCAAATGTGGAGAACTGTGTGACTCGAGTGAAGTGCTCCTGCTGGGGAATGGAACGGCTGCAAAACAACTACCCTGATGAATGTGATAAAGTACGGGTGTCTACTTGCTTCAGAACACCCACTGTCTTTGGTGGTTTTACATTTAGACATATTTTTTTCTTTGGAGATTGTGTAAGCAGCCTCACTTTATACTTTACTAGCTCTGTGTGTACTCTGCCCTGTTCAGATCTGACCAAAGAAAATACCAGTCTGCAGTGTGGATGCACATCAGCAGCTATAAAAAAAATAAGTACAATAATCATGTAGACACAGAACCAAATACCCCTCAGACATTTTTTCAGAGCCACTGAAGATCCGCTGACTGACAATATCAGAAAAGTTGCCTTATAGCAGCTATCACAAGCTCATAGAAACTTTGTACACTTTTCTATTTTTTGAGACATAAAATAGATGTTGAATGAATATTTGCAATCACTCATTGCATGTGAATCAATGAGAAATTTAATTAAACATTAAAGCTGAATATATTAAGTTTTGTTTAAGTTCTCATGTTTTGGCTCTCAAAAGCTCTTGTCTGGTGAAGGCAAGTTGATCTTGAGATATTAAGGAGAATTTAGTAGATGTTTTCACATTTTTTGAATGTAACATTTATTTTTAATATTTGGAAATCTCTAAAGCTCAAGAATAAAAATAAAAATCTCTATGCCATATTACATTATTTGTTATGCTGGACACAGCGATAGGAGATAGCTGGCTATCTCTACCTAATGGATTTTTATATTGCTCTCTAGATTGCACTAAGGATCAGTTACATGAAAATGTATGTACACTCATATTCATGCTTTTAGCTCTAGGGGTTTTCCAGAGAAGAGCAAAAAAGAAGCATCTATTTTTTTATTCAGCAAATTAAAGATATAAAACCAGATACTGTGGCCATAAAATAATTCTCTGTAAGAAGACATGAGTAGAAGTTATTTTGTAGTTTATGTTTATCTCACGGTCTCTTTATACTAAAAATCTTCCAAACTTAATTAAATGAGTCAACATTAAGACATTCACAGAACCTTTCTTTCTTCATACAATGTTCCAACATGTATCTTAGCTTTTCCCCTCTCCAATAACTTGAGGTGCCAGAATCACTGGGGCAGTGGTAGACAGAGGGAATGGTTTTGAGGTTTTACTTTGATATGCAAATAATGAAGAAGAGTGCATCAAAAAACATTTAGTAGTGAAATCCACCTATGCAGCAGGACCTTTTCTGGTTCAGAAGTCCTACTCACATATTTTTTGAACTGTAAAAAGACTGGCACAGCAGCATTCTCTTTGCGTGGTTAGTAACGCGCAGTTGATAGCAAGGTTGAGGGGCTTGTTTTCTGTGTCCCAAGAATACAGAAACACCCTGGAGTCCTGTGTTATGTTCCGGAGTCCTCAGCACAGGAAAAACATAGATCTGTTAGAGCGAGTCCAGAGGAGGTCACAAAGATGATGCAAGGGCTGACACTTCATATGTGAGGACAAGCCGGGAGAGTTGGGGTTGTTTGGCCTGGAGAAGAGAATGCTCCAGGGAGACCTTAGAGCAGCTTCATAGAATCATCAGGTTGGAAGAGACCCACAGGATCATCAAGTCCAACCATTCTTACCAAACAATAAACCATGTCCATTAGCATCTCGTCCACCCGTCCCCTAAACACCTCCAGGGAAGGTGACTCAACCACTTCTCTGGGCAGCCTGTTCGTGTGCCCAATGACCCTTTCAGTGAAAATTTTTTTCCTAATGTCCAGCCTAAATCTCCCCTGGCAGAGCTTGAGGCCATTCCCTCTCATCCTGTCCTCTGTCACTTGGCAGAAGAGCCCAGCTCCCTCCTCTCCACAACCTCCTTTCAGGTAGCTGTAGAGAGCAATGAGGTCTCCCCTCAGCCTCCTCTTCTCCAGGTTAAGTAACCCCAGCTCTCTCAGCCGCTCCTCTTGTTCTCCAACCCCTTCACCAGCTTTGTTGCTCTTCTCTGGACTCGCTCCAGAGCCACAACATCCCTCTTGTGGTGAGGGGCCCAGAACTGAACACAGGATTCGAGGTGCGGTCTCACCAGTGCTGAGTACAGAGGGAGAAGAACCTCCCTGGACCTGCTGGTCACGCCGTTTCTGATACAAGCCAAGATGCCATTGGCCTTCTTGGCCACCTGGGCCACTGCTGGCTCATGTTCAGTTGGCTGTCAACCAACACCCCCAGGTCCTTCTCCTCCAGGCAGCTTTCTAGACAGCCTTCTAGTCTGTAGCTCTGAAAGGGGCTCCTGGAAAGCTAGGGAGCAGCTCTTGATCAGGGAGTGCAGGGATAGGATGAGCAGTAATGGTTTAAGTTGAAAGAGGGGAGACTGAGATGAGATATTAGGAAGAATTTTTTTCACTGTGAGGGTGGGGAGGCCCTAGCCCTGGTTGCCCAGAGAAGTTGTGGTTTCCCCATCCCCAGGAGGTGTTCAAGGCCAGGTTGGATGGGCATTGAGCAGCCTGATCCAGTGGGAGATGTCCCTGTCCATGGCAGGGAGGTTGGAACTGGATGATCTTTATGATTCCTTCCAACTCAAACTACTTTATGATTCTACGAAGAACTGGTATTGAGAGAGAACAGCCACAACCTCAAGTGATGTCAGGTACATATGTAAGTCTAGTTACTCCTAAAGGTCATAATGGTAACTCAGTTCAACTGCCTATTATATTATCTGTTATAAATAAGCTGTGTTTCTCCTTCCCTTATGAATGGGAATGCTCAAGAGGTTGTGCACAGCAGGCAATCAACCCTTCCATCTGACCTTGTGAGAGAGATTGCATGTGCATTGTGGGTGATTTAGCAGCACACTAAGCTTATGTTCCAGCTGAGAAATGGAAAGCCACAGCAGTGAGCATTTTAAACCACCTCAAGTTCAATTTGGTATGGGCTCATAAAGGCTATCTTCAGCTAATTTGCAGAAGCTGATTCTACTTTCTCTCATCTATAAGTTGATGCCACCCCATAAAGAAGAGGGTCTTTCTTTGGAGGTGAGCTGGCTATCTGGAAAGAAAGGTTGCTGTGTCAGGCTAGCACCTATACTATAGACATATGACTCAAGGACGTGCTGAACGGTCATTTTTGAGTTTATTTTCCCTCCTCTGTCCATTCCGTACATTAAAGGAACTTTCTGATTAGTCATTAAGTAGTCTTTTATAATTTCATTATTTTCACCATGGGAAAAAGGGAGAAAGATGCAGAGAAATTTAATTAGCTGAGAAATTATGTTTCAGAACACAGTACAAGAGCCATTATGTGCTTTACCCCACTGCCTTCTCAAAGCATATGATCCTAATTCCCAAACTAAGCTGTAAGTCAAGAAGGTTGCCAACATTTGCTAATCACTAGGAAACATGTAACTTATTCTGCAGTCAATAGTTAACAGTTGGCAGGAGCATACCCTTTGGTTTGGAATTGATTTTGCATTTGTTCAAGGATGACATGCATGCTGACAAGTGAGATCAGATAATTCAGATTTATCAGTTCTGACTTGCTGAATAACCGTGTCAAATAGATGACGGATGGCTCCCAAACTGGCAATAAGACACAAGTTGGTGAAGGTGATAAGTAAAAAAATTAACCTTCTCTGTGCTGAATAGCCTAATATTCCCAAATGCCAAATGACATTATCCCAATGTCTTCTCAAACATGTTAAGATTCAAAAATCAGTAAAGCATCCATTTGAACTACAGTAACAGTTAGACAAGAAACACTGAGGTCCTCACGCTATGAGAGGCCAACGGCTTAAATAAGCTTCTAGTAGTCATGTTGTCTGATATTAGTGGTCAGGAAAGAAGACTCACCATTCCCCCCAGCCATTGCCAGCAGAGACAGAAAAGCAAAGTTTATTTCTGCCTTTGGCATGACAGCCGCTGATTTTGTTGGAAAAGACAGAGTATCACCGATGACATTTATGACTGATAACAGAACAGATACTTCAGCTGCAGCTGGGGGCAGAGGGCGTTTTGGGAGGAAGGACAACGATGCATAACCTTTGGCTGCACACCAGTTTTTTGAAGAGTATGACTCTGAATAGAAGCCTGTGGCATGTGGGAGTTGCTAGAGCATGAGGAAGTCCCGGCTTAACAGCATTTCCCAGGACTTCTATTCTGGCAGGCAGGATGTTGCAGAACCAATCATGTTACACTAAGGAAAACGTCACTAGCTGGAACTGAGTTCAGGAAGACTGTCTGAGCATGACAGGCTCCGAGGAACATGATCCAAGTTGTGGAAATCATCAAAATGCATTAACTTATACATTTATTTTATTAATTTCCTCAGCCATCATTGACCATGCAGTGGTTGGAATTAACAGACACTGTGTAGCAATATTTACAGAAAACAATTTAAAGGTGAAGTTTATGAAAAATAATGACAATTGAAAAGCATTCAGCTGTCATCTATCTGATGCCTTATGGGGTAATCAGTAAAACCACATAAAACATTAAAAATTTAAGACGTACTTAACTATTTAATTCTGGTTTATTCACATTCAGAAAACAAAGTACATATCGCACCCCAAAAAAGGATATACTTAAATCCTGAACTATTCTAGCACATTTAGCAATGCAAAATTCTGTTCAAGTTTTCATGAAGATGGGGTTTTGGGGGGTAAGTTATCAGTTCTATGCTTTTCTGCAAGGTAGGAATATCCCTCTACAATTTGACTCTTGGCACACCGTCTTAGAAGCAGAAAATGCATAATCACATAAATATCTCAGGTTTTACTACTGCATAAGAGGCTGAATTAGCTGATTCTTTGATTAAGTTTTCCTGTGCCTGCTTTAAAACTTAAATTACCTATCTCTAGAAGTCTATTAATACAGTATTGCAATTGCTATGCATGTACATGACCTCTGAAATGTGGCATTTAAGATTTAATTACTAGCTCAGGAATAGATGTCCTATGACTAGCAAGAGAAGAAAAGAGTCAAGAACGATTTTCTGTTTTAAGAACAATGCAGAAATCAGTCTTGAATACCACAGACTTTCTTATTCAGATGTATGAACAACTGCTCATTAAGCACCATAAAGAGCAAATTTTGTATAAAACAGAATTTATCCATAAAATAAGTAAAGAACTATCTAAACCAAATCATCATTTGGATAATTTGCTCTTAAAATTCTTACTTTTTTGGTTAAAAAAGGAAGTAACTGCATGTTAAAAAAAGCAGATCACCTACATCCAGGTGTATTATAACCACTTGGAGAGACAGACACATATACAAATATAGAAATAATTCAATGATCACTTAAAGATGTTAGAGAAAGGTAACCACTTCTCCCCTAACTGCGTATTTTTATTTGTAAATGTCATTGATCATAATTCATGTATAACTTACAGTCACCTACAGGATTTTTAGGTACAATAAAGTAATTCTTAATAAAGTAAGTTAGACAACAGTATTTTCAATGTATCACTAGGGCCAAATCCACACCAGCAGGCAAAGCGACATCTAAAGTGCCTTTCTACTATTATTCTTGATACTAGATATTAAGGATGTCATGTAATAACAATAAACTATCCATAAATCTTACGTTTGATACAAATGCAGATTGTTCAAATTGGAAACACTCCAATATGGGATAATAGAGCAGAAGACTTCTGTATTATTGAAGTTTCATCTAGTAAACTGTTGTTACAGTGCAATACAACAATTGACAAATGTAACCTCATTTAAGGTATACACCAGTGGATCCTAAATGTGTTATTTCCCTAAGAATCCTGTGTACCCAGGCATAATCACTAAAATATTTAACTATTTTTTGGCCGCTAGAGAATCCCTGAAGGATAATAAACATCTAAACCAGTAAAACACCAAGACATATCACAACTGCTCCTTTAATACCATATCAAGAGAACAGAGCTGTCTGTTCTCAGGTAATATTACAGTAAAGTGTCCAAGACAGATTCCAGGACATTTCTGACATAACTAACACAGGAACAGAAAAATACCCTGTACTCACTGCAGCATTCCAAGACTGATTGGAATTTCTTGGGGTTTCCTGTAGTCTCCTAATGTTTACTTCAAATCTGTGAGAAGAAAAGACTTTTTTCTCTTTGGTAACTTATAAGGATATTAAAATAATGTTTGTTCTTTATAATTATTTTTGTTAAAATACACATTCATGTCAAAAGCGCCAAAACACACAAAAAAGGGCATGTAGCAATTGGACAAAATGGAGGGGAGATGGTGGCTTTAAATCAGTAGAAGGAAGATTTAGATTAAACAGAGAGAAATTCTTAACAGTGCAGCTGGGGAGGCCCTGGCCCAGGTTGCTCAGAGCAGTGGTGGCTGCCCCACCCCTGGAGGTGTTCAAGGTCAAGTTGGATGGGGCTCTGGGCAACCTGATCCATGGAAGGCAGTTGGAACTGCATGAGCTTTAAGTTCTCTTCCAACACAACCTATTCTATGATTCTATGATTAGTGGTATCTATAGACTTCTTTTTTTTTTTTTAAAGATGTAGCTGGAAGAACAGAATGAAGAATTTCCAGAAGACAAATATGTACTGCAACCTGCAACAACAGGAAAATTCAGTTCATAGGAGGTTCTGTATTGTAGAATCATAGAATGGGTTGAGTTGGTGGGTTCAAACCCACCTTGCATGGACAGGGACACCTCCCACTGGATCAGGAGCTCCAAGCCCCATCCAGCCTGGCCTTGAACCCCTCCAGGGGTGGGGCAGCCACAACTTCCCTGGGCTACCCATGCCAGGGCCTCCCCACCCTCACAGCAAAACATTTCTTCTGAAGATCTCATCTCAATCTCCCCTCTTTCAGCTTAAGCCATTACTCCTCATCCTGTCCCTGATAAAAAGCCCCTGCCCAGTTTTCCTAGCATTCTTGTAGGCCCCAGCGTAGTTCTTCTGGTTTCAATAAAGCCATACTGATTCCTGGTAGCCAAGAATTTGCTCATATATCCATGCAATCTAACTAGGCCTTTATATATCTTCACAGTAGACACTACAGTACCTGAGTCAAGCCGATCAAAGTAGAAATCCTTGTTTTAAATACCCTTGTGGCAACAGCTTTAAACTGGAAAAGATTTAATGACATTAACGTAGCTTGAAACTGCAATAGAATATTCGCTTCATAATTGAAGTGATCTCCTTGAACAAATTAAAATCCCAGAAGCAGCTATCATTTTAAAAATATATTTGAATAGTGCTACAAACTTCTTCTGCATGCAGTTAATAGGTGAGGTTCATCTTCTTCATTGCCAAAGAGGGTATTTGGATGTCTGTCCTCCGCTTGTGGACTTCACTGCCTATCTCAAAGACTGCACTGAAGTATGCTATAAATTCTTTTAATGTACTGCATCACCATAATATTCTTACAATTCATACCAGTAATGCTTCTCTAGAGACTAAACAAAAGAATATCTAATATTTATTGATTCTGAAATAATATTACTTGGAGATCTACCAGTAGCACTATTGGTGAGGTAGACTGCCTCCGGCACCCATTCACATCAACTGTTTGGACTGGCAAAAGGAAGAACAACAACATAAAAGAGATGGGGCTCGAAGTATTACTAACTACAAGAAATAACATATTAGTCTCCAGAACAGCTGCAAACAAGGAACCCACAGCACATTGCATCTTTCTGCAAGACTTCATGAAGTCTTCTCCACAGGGCCTGGGACACAGATAAGACCATGAAAAGCCTTGAAATGTCATGCTTGTGTGTGGAGGCAGAGGGAAAGGAAGAGTGACGGCTCAGAGATGCTTGCAGTTTCTTTCTGTATAGGGTTGACACTGCGGTTTCCTTAAAAAGAGCCTTGAAAAGAAGCTATGGCTTTTAACAGAGTTCCATGGGAGCCTCACAGTCCTACAAGTATAGAATCTCTGTGTGGATGATCACATTCAACAGAATCTCCCTTGAGCACATCTGCACTTCAGTGATAACAACTCATATTGTCACTTGGTACAGAAACGGGACATTTTCGGATTTCTTGCTGTTAAATGTGCTCCAATGCAGTTGTTCACAAGAACCTGACTTTGCTGACATTAAAAATGCAGTGTGAGACATCACCACTTGGTCAAACAGTTGGTTGATGCTATGGCTGCACTTAATTATTTATTGCAGTTGTTTCACAGGATGCAAAGTCTGGGAATACTTAACCTGCCTATTGTCAGTCAGTTTGATGTTTGCTGGTTTAGGTTTTTCCCCAGGAGCACTGTGATGACATTGGGAAGGGAACATAAAACAAATCAGTAAACAAGCTACTGCAGACTGTGATAAATATGCTGCATTTGCACACGCGCACAGAAAAGCCTCAGGTTGGTTTGTTTGTTTTTCAATTATTCTAAGTGGAAATGATTTTTCTTCACGTACGAAAGTCAACATCTTTACCAGCACAGAGCAATTAAGGTGAGAAAATGCTTCAATTCTGACTTGTACCCCACAGTTCTACCTATTGAGTCACCATCTACCCACATGGCTGCAATGAGAAGTTTATTTGGAACACTTCTTATTAAAGAGATGATTCACGTGGACCTATGTAGTTTGGGATCTAACAAGAGCATAACCAGAGTTGGGCTGGCTGTGGTTAAAGCAGTGCAGAAAGCAGCCTATCACTTCAAATTAATGAAAACGCAACCTAATAAAATCCAGTAACAGTCAGGAAACTAAAATGCAGGAAAAGAAAAGAAAGCATTCACATATAACAAGAGGACTCACTAACCATTCATCACTTGGAGCCCGAGATGGAAAGGATTTGATATCAGCACTGAAACATGCTGACACTAAACTCTCTCCTGCTCTTTCAGTCACTTTTGAGAACTCTATACACAATGTCTCATTGGATTTGTCTTTCATGTGCTCTTAATACTAACAATAGAATGATGGCATTGACTTTGACACTGCCTAATCTGTACAATGGTAATCTGAATGCATTTATTTCCTGCCTATTGTTTTAGATGACAGGTGCCAACCCCCACCTCCAATCTAGTGTCATTCCAAAGGTACACAATATAAAATTCCATATTCATTCAGCTTAACAAAAAGAGAAATTTTGGAGACTGATAACTCTGTTAGCTTCTATTGTTTTTGTCAAAGGAACTCCACATTTCTGTATTAGATCAGTGATCTTGATTTAGCACCCTGACATATTATTCAGATCGGAACTGGAGAGGACAGTAAGGCACTCAATCTTTAGACATCTTAGTTTTGCAAGAGAAAAGACAAAAAGGACAGAGATTGCATACAAATGGGGAGTCCATTTTACTAATTTGTGTTCATATGTCTTTGAGGCAAGTCATCAACAAAAAGGATTTTTAAATACCCAGGAACCGCCAAAAGAATACTTGACTTTACATGACATGGCTAATTCAAGCTATCAAATAAAGCAATCAAAATATGGGTAACCTCTTTATCCTTCATCAGAATTAAGTTCATTATTCTATACTGCTTTGTAGTATAAAATTTTCTTAGAGAAATGGATGCAGCAAGCCAAAAAGGAGAAACATTTCCGTTACGTCTAGGACAGATAATTATGTGACATGTTTGTTTATTTATATATTAAATAATATCTGTTTTTTAAAGGAAAAGCAATCAGAAGCATTCCTATTCACTGAAAAGTAAATGCTCCTTCTAATGAAGGAACAGAGGAGTAAAACTTTCAGGTTGAAGACCACAGTGAAGTACAAAGCTGGAGTTCTGGAAATTTAAGATAGCTTCTTCTCATTTGAGGTGGACAGAACTTTCAATGAGTTTGCCAGTATCTTCACTGGTTTTCTTAAAGGGTATTAATAAGATACGTGTGTTGCAAATTAGCTGTATTACTAAGCTTTCAGGTGTGTTGGATTTATACCTTTAAAATTAGAGATAGATCTATAGCATCTGATTTTGCACTTAAACTACAAAAAAAAAATACACATAGGAAAACAACTTTTAGAATAAAAAACCCGAATGCTATTTCATTTTTCAGTCAATGGACAACTACACTGAGGAGAAGGTATGGTAACTAGTGGCAGAGAGCCACAGTCTAATTGAAATGCAAATGGTGTGACTGAGTGCCAAGGAATATTTGGCTTACTGTAAGAAAACTAACCTTGAGAATTCAATTTCCTTTGTCCAAGAAGTACCATCACTAATCTAATAGTGTATTTCATTTGTAATTAGTGATCAATCAGGCAAATTTCCATATTCATTAACAAAAATTAGTCAGTGTTTAAAGGGACCATTAACAAATCTACAGATCCATGCTTCTAATTTAGTCTTGGTACAGTGGGACTCATTAATCTCTGTATTCTTATGGAAAACTAATAAATTGGTGTATTCAACTAATTTCCTATTATTTCCACTTTGTGCTGCTATTTGGACGTAACAGAAAACTTTCACATTTTGCATTCTGAAACATTCTGGACCTGTTAGTTTTCCAAAAGTTTTTAAAATATTAACAAAACCTGGAAGTACATAGCTCCCTGTGAGGACCAGCTGAGGATACTGTGTTTGTCTGCTTGGGAGAAAAGGAGGCTGAGGGGTGACCTCATTGCTCTCTACAGCTGAGGAGGAGATATGGAGGCAGAGGTGCTGATCTCTTCTGCCTGATATCCAGTGATAGGATACACGGGAACAGCACTATGCTGCATCAAGGGAGGTTCAGACCTGACATTAGGAAACATTTCTCTATCAAAAGGATGGTCAAACGCTGGAATAGGACTCCTAGACAGGTGGTTGATGCCCCAAGCTTGTTGGTGTCTTAGAGGCATTTGGACAATGCCTTTAATAATACGCTTTAATGTTTGGTCAACCCTGAAGTGGTCAGGACGTTGGAGTAGATGATCAGTGTGGATCCCTTCCAAATGAACAATTCGATTAAATTCTACTCTACTCTAATCTACTGCCCCCTCACATCTGGACATTTTCTATTGAGTTATACATCACGGCAAGCAAACTTACTTGTATTTCCTCTTACTCACATTGACCTCTTCATATGACCTCTCTAGAGCCTGTAAAAACTTTTCTCAGCTCACGTTTTTTTATAATTCTAATGCTCCTTACCTTTGCATTTTAACAGGTTAATAGTAGAAGTGTAATAAACACCTGTTGGTGGTAAGAAAGTCTTCAAAGGAATAAGAGACATTTGAGTCCAATACTGAGGGAGAGGGAAATAAACATTTTGAGCAGTAGTGGCAGTGATAAAGGGGAATGGATTGGGGGATTATAAAGCCCACATTAGGAGAAACCTGTAAGAACAGATTAGGCAAGCACCTGTTAGAAATACTGCTAATCCTCTCTTGTAGAAAAGGAATGTCTGTCTAAAAGCCTTTCTGCATGTGATTAGATGGCATATGGCTGCAATACACATATTCTCTCATCCCATCCCGACATTCTTTGCAGATGTATTCATAAGCACTTTGAGACTCATATTACAGCAATTTTCCAAATGAAAACAACACACCACTCCTCCTGTGATTTCAGATATTGTCCAGCTACAGTATACAAAAGAGTACTTCCTATGCTCTTCTGAGGCCCAAACTCTCTTATGTTCTCTTTGCACTGTGATGACCTTGGGAGGCTACATTAACTCCATACTATTCCTATACAGTGCTCTCAATACTTTAATCCTGAAAAACAAGGCCAGTGAGAAAGAGATACCCATTCTCTTGCTAGAGGAGCTCTCAGCTACAGGGTAATAGCAACCCATAGATCTTCTCAGCACCAAGGTTTTTCCACTCTCTAAAGCTCCACAGATACTTCACACTAGCAGTTTCAATCCTCATAATTTTTTGATCTTTTACAATGCAGGATTAAAAATGTTACCCCCTTAAAAACTTTCCTTATGCTATCTTCTGGCCTGTGCTTCCTTGAAGCCAAAGCAATAGGGTAAAATCTCATAAACCTATGTTTGTTTTGATAGGAATGGTTGGATTCAACGATCCGGTGGGTCTCTTCCAACCTGGTTATTCTATGATCCTATGATTCTTCACAGGGTATGGAGGAGTATTTGGTTTTTTGCCCCCCAAAAGTCATGTGAGTAAGGGGTGGGAGAAGGTAGACCTCTGTCTTTTATCTTTAGTATCTGCTTGTATGTATATTGTCTACAAGTTTGTCTAACCCTGTTCTGGACCTACTGACGCTTTCTACCTCTATTGTCTCCTGTGGCAAGAAAATCCAGAAGTTCACTGATTGCAGTGCCAAGATGTGCTGCCTCGGTTTAGGGACTGTCTTCTACGGGACCTTTCTTGGTTCTGTACGTGAGTACTGTGTAAAACAAGTGTGTGCATCCAGTAAATGACATGTTCAGGGTCTGTTACACTGCCTGCCCAGACAGACATCATGAATATAGAGAAAAAGCAGACAATTCAATGCTTTGTTAGACAATTGGCATTCTCAGGCATGCACTGTGAACTACTCTGTGCAGGTTCATTACACATTTTCAAACATCCAGCAGACAGGAATACCGGATAACTGCATAAACATTTCAGATGTTTCTACGACAGATTTTCCACATTAAAAAAAAAGGAGGTGCCTAGACGTACAAGAGAAATAACAACTCCGTAAGATATACTTTTCAATAGAAAAAAAATCCCTTATAGATACAGAAAACAGCTTAAATTATTTTGACAGAAAGAAATTCTGCACTCGGTGAAAACAGTTATGAAGTAACAAAAAATGTTGGATTTTTTTGTCCGTTGCTCTTTTTGTCCATAAGAGATTTCGCGTAACTAGTCATCTAAAAATGTAGAACAAGAAAGGGTGTGACAGAAATAAGCAGAAATGTATATATTTACAAAATATACTTTAGAAGTAATTTTAGAATAAAACTAATCAAATAATGTCTTTTTAGTGCCTAATTACTTATTGTATAATATATCAAAATACTGAATCTGTTATTAACCCCGTGTCTTTAATAATAGACTAGATTCTGTAAGCATTACTGTATGCATTTAATGTCACAGAAGTAACACTATTACAAGTATAAAATTGTATATCAAGTCAAAGACTTTGCAATATTGAAGGCGATATGTTTTGACACTATCTTTCAAAGTATGGTCCTGGTGAAATGATCTAAAAAAACTACATCAGGACTTTTAATATTTGGCAATAAATGCCTCTTCCAGCTATTCAAAAGTTAGGATCCTTGGGCTCCTAAAAGATTAAACTCACCCATGCAATAAATGCCTCTTCCAGCTATTCAAAAGTTAGGATCCTTGGGCTCCTAAAAGATTAAACTCACCCATAAAACAAAAGATTTGAGCCTCCCTGTTTTCTGAATTTTGAGCTTCTGAAGTCTAGAGGTTTGCAATTGTTTCTTCAGGAACCAGGCTTTGGGAGGAGGAAACTTTATGGTTTCCCACCGCAGAAGATCTAAGATCAATCACTGAGGAAGCCTTCACTGCACTGAACAAAATGTAAATAAGTGGGAGAGCATGATCCCATTCCGAAGCTTTCTAAATCAATAATCTGGACGGGTAGTGTGGACAATCACAGCAAGAGCAGCTTGAGAGCCAGGGAGAACAAATACCATAACTAAAGCTTAGCAGAAATTATTTGCTAAGTGAGTAGCATATGTCAGGTTTTTTTTTCTACTCTACCAATCATTCTGCATATGTTGGAATGGTTTTTGAGAGTGGATTTTGACAGACATTTGTGTAGGTGTAAAAATGCACACGTTTCTACTCTGCCAAATCACATCCAATGACAATCAAAATTACTGAGTGGGTACCCTAGATACTAAAACCAACCAACCAGTCAAACAAAACAAATACACGGGAATGTAATATGTAAGAATGTTTCTGGAGTTGTATCTCGCCTCAGTTAACCACTGATCGCTTGATAATGCAGTTGTGTTCTTAACAGTTGCTGGGATGCCCATTACAGTAAACAGTCTTCCCTTGATACGTTGACATATAAAATATATTTACCAAGTCTGTACTGGATGACACAATAAAAATTAACATATACAACCTACAGTACTTCAAAGAACTGATGCATAAAGCACGTTGACATGTCTAATAATCATAAGTGACAGATGGTTGCAGGGTTTTTTTTATGGTTAACAACTGAGTGGAGAGACAGCATTTCTCTTGTATTAAACTGTTGCATTTTAGAATTGCCTTTAATTATAGGGGAAGGTAGGATATTAAAAAGGAATATATTTTGTTGGATCATTTCCGCTTCAGAGTCCTTACCTGCTAGATGCACTATAAGAAAGCCTGTCACACTGGTCCCTTGAGGTAAGAAGGGTCAGAGAGGCATAGCACTAAGTAAGACTCAAATAAGAGGCAAATGATATCATATATTGAGGATTTTTGGAAGAGTCACAACAGCAGGCCTCAGCATTTGACATAACAGTCAAAGGCAGAATCTTTCCAGTACGTAAGTGTTATTTGTAAGGGAAATTTTAGGACTGTAGGGTTCTACTGATTCAATTCCAATAAATAATAATATTAAAAAAATAACACGGAGAGCCAACATTTTTCAGTTTTTTAGTATGTATATGGTAGCTCTTGCTACAATGACCCAGAGAACAAAAAATTCTGTAGATAAATTACATTATAGAAGGCTTTTAACATAACTATCTTCTTTATAGTAGCATGCTTAAATTCTTAGTCCAGGCAGGCTCTGGTCTAGCAAACTACATGCCAATTTGCTAATGTCTAAATAGGCTCCACAGGAAAGGGCTCATGTTGATCTTTACCAGGCCATTACTCTCCAGTAAAAATTGCTGCTGCAAGAAGCACAAAGATGTATTTTCTAATAGGTAGTGCATTACATTTTTTAAACAATAGCCCAATAGTGACCTTGTGATGAAAACTTTGACTTTGGACTCAAAAATAGAGAATAATTAAGTAAAAGAACCCTCTATTAATGCATTACCAAATCTTTCATGTTTCAGAGGAGGTAATTTCTTGTTTGATATCAGGACAGAAAGAAATCTTTTCAGTAGTGAATGGAGTACATGGAACCACAAAGTTACAGACTGACATCAAGGGAATTCAACATGCTTGTATTATTCAGTCTAAGGCAATATTCTTCATGAAGCTGATGCCAAAAACAACCAACAAAAAGACAGTTTGAGCTGGTTCTGGCTGCAAGAACATGCACGATCATTATTTGTTTTTTTTGCAAAACTCATTTTTTCGACGGCGGGGTTGGAACTAGATAGTCTTTAATATTCCTCTCAACCCAAACCATTCTGTGATTCTATGATCTCTTGGGTTTTTTACCATGATAGCAGGACTTCAGACGAGTGTACCGAGCTGTGCGATAATGCAGAGAAAAGTCTATGGGACACGCAGATTTCAGTACAGATGTGGATGCTTTGTAGATGCCACTTTGTGGCGATGTAAGAATGCTATGGAGATAAAGAAGTCTTGCCATCTCACTGTGCCATGCAGGCACAACTGTAATAGGTAAAGAATTCAAAAAAACTTTATTATCAAGAAGATAAAATTATTCCTTTTCTGCAATTTGCATCTAGATGAGGTAAACCAACTGATTTGGAGGTTTGGCCAGATGACCTTCATGGTTCCTTCCAACCTAAGCCATTCTATGATTCCCAGAAACAAATTTCGTTGAAGAGCTTGATGGATACAGATGCCAGAAAAAAGCAGCCTTTACAAGATGAAATCTCCCCCGTTTCACTCTAATTTCCAGCCCATTTTTCATGAAAAGAGTATGTCAGGAGTAAGCTGTAAAAGATCTGCCACATTTGGCCTGGTTATATGATATGATAAATTTAATTTATTCTATGCCTTGAGTGAAACAGTAGGTAGGGTCATATGTTTCTATAACTGTCTTTCAATGATATTTGAGAAAGTGGCCTACCACTTAAATTCTTTCATTAAATCCGTCCTTTATTCCCCTTGGTATCCTGCACTGTTAATGAGTGCATTGATGTGGTGCTGCTTAGAGACAAAACATGAAGAAATGGTACCAAATAAAATTTTTAGACTATAAAGATTTTTGGAAGACACTTAAAAATACTTTAAAAGGGAAAATTTTTTTCCATAGTATAAAATACAGCACTATTGGAAATGGAACTGTTGGAACAGGTCCAGAGGAGGCCACAAAGATGACCAGAGGGCTGGAGCATCTCACATATGAGGACAGGCTGAGAGAACTGGGGTTTTTCAGCCTGGAGGAAAGAAGGCTCCAAGGAGACCTTGCAACGACCTTCCAGTACCTGAAGAGGGTGTACAAGAAAGATGGGGATGGACTTTTTACAAGGACATCTAATGATAGCATGAAGGGGAATGGCTTTAAACTGGAAGGGGGAAGATTTAGGTTAGACATTAGGAAGAAATTCTTCACTATGAGGGTGGGGAGGTCTGGCCCAGGTTGCCCAGAGCAGTGGTGGCTGCCCAATCCCTGGAGGTGTTCAAGGCCAGGTTGGATGGGGCTTGGAGCCCCTGATCCAGCAGATATTTTATTTCCTTTGCTGTCTATTTTATGGTTAACAGTATTGTATTTTATTTGCTTGCTTGATGTGCCGGCATCTCAATAGGGGTTCATGGGAGAGTTTTCTAACATTTTAAATAATTAATAGTAATTAACAGACTGCATTAAATCAAGCTCTCATAATATTCTCTGTATCTTCTGTGTATAGCAATATTTTCACAAGCTGAGAGCTTAGTTCACCTTTTACAGTGCTTTAAGGTATTTATTTTGCTGCATAAAACGTGAACTTCTTCAGGGGGGTTTTGTTTTGTAACATACTGTCCTTTGTACTCCAGAGGGGCATCAAAAACATGGGGGACATTTTCATTCTACAATTAATCTTTAATGAAAATGCCATACTCAAAAAATACGTTGTGTTAGAATTTGGGAAACATGGATTTTGTCATTCTTACCCAAATAAAATCTACTGATACTGATTAAACCTATAGGTTCATACTTCAGGCCTAAAAATGATCATAGTTTAGACAAAAATCTACCTTTTACTGCTGTTCATGAAAACAACCTGGTCTTGTTGTTGATAGAATGGTCTTGTGCTCAGGCAGCTAGAATAAGCAACCAGGTACTTGAAGCTAAATGTGTTTCATGTATCAAAGTCAGTAAAAGTTGGTTATTTTTGATATGCCTTAACTAATTGAATGTAGGTATTCGAATAAACCTCATTCACATAATCAGCCTTGTGACTTATATCATAAAGGTGTTTTCATACATTCAGAAGAAGCATTCGTTACAAGCATGAAGTTACTGTGGTTAGTATATTTAACTTCTGAGAGAAGAAAAACATGAGTTTAGTTAAAACAATCAGCAAAAACATTTATTTTTCAAATATCATCTTTCTGATAGATACAGAAGGAAGCTGACTAAAAAAGATTCCCAATTGCTCTACACCCTCTCCCAGTCCAGTAAGAGAACTTTTAAAGAACTTGCCAAAACTCTCATATTAAGGCAGCCAGTAACTAGCGGAGGTTTAGGCTGCACAGTAGGAAAAGATTCTTCATGGAAAGGGTCATTGGGCACTGGAACAGGCTGCCCAGGGAGGTGGGTGAGTCACCTTCTCTGGAGGTGTTTAAGGGATGCGTGCATGAGGCACCGAGGGGCATGGTTTAGTGTTTGACACGTATGGTTGGATCTGATGATCCGGTAGGTCTTTTCCAACCTGGTGATTCTGTGATTCTTTGTGATTCTGTGATACTATTTCCTACAAACTTAGATCAGTAAAGTGATACTAAACACTCCCTTGCTTTTTTTCTGGGTGAAGTTTGCTGTTTTACCAGGGAATAATCTATTTCTCTTTCCTTTCAGATGTGTTTATAATACTGTACACAACAGATGCATGGATTATTTCAGATGTCAAATTCATTTTTGTCATTGATAAAACCATTGGCTGCTGAAACTTCCTATATTTTCTTAAACCTACAGATTTTTGATTGCTTATAAAACCCGCTTTGTTATTATTTCTCACACTTCTGAGATTAACGTACAAGAAGCTCAAAGACCAAACACAGGGTTATTCTCCTTGTCAAGGTCTCTCCTGTCTTCTTTTCCACTATTAGGGACAGAAAGTGCTTTTTCTGAGTTTCTTTTTTTTCCCTTGTTTCTCATATATCAAAATGCACTGCTCTTTTCTAGACCTATCTTCACTTTCCTGTATCAAATTATGTCTATAATTACATATCTTTGTTTATTAATTAAAACTTTCCATTTGGAGAACATGAATCAATAGATTGTAACATCTGGAAAAGCTGCATACTTGGGATTTAAAAGATATGTGGATATGGCACTTAGGGACGTGGTGGACTTGGCAGTGTGAGGTTTGTGGATTAATGTGATGATCTTAATTTAAAAGGTCTTTTCCAAACTAAAAAATTCTGTGATTCAATTCAAAAAAACCCCCAAAAAACACTGAGTCACAGTAAAATTTAGTTTGGAAGAGACATCAGGATGTCTCTAGTCCAACCTCCTGCTCAAGGCAAGGTTAATGTCACAGTTGGGTCAGGTTGCTCAGGTGTTTGTTACATCAAGCTATGAAAATCTCCATGAATGGGGACTCTGCAGTAATGCAAATATGAGAAACCTATTCTGGTATTTAACCATTTTCTTATAGTTAATCAAAGTGTTCTTTGCTACAACTTGTGGTTGCTGCCTCCTGTCCCTTATCATGCCTCTTCTGCAGGCTAGAAAAAAACATTTACCTCCATCTCTCCTCATACACTGCCTGCCTATCTCCAAGCCATCCTCCTCCCTCTTTAATGGACACACTGTGCTTCTGGCATAGATGTCCCAAATTGTGAAGCAGCATGCAGAATTTTTCAATTTAGATTTAAATGGTGTATTTTAATGTACTTTTTGTATCCTATTTACTCATTTCTGTTCAAATAGAGTATAGCCTATTTCCTCCTTCCTCCCCAATTAAAGTTGTCAAAATCACATGCTGTACCTCAAGTGAAATGTATTTTGAAATAGTAAACACAGACCTATTTATATACTTCGGCTTGCTATCGAAGATACAGTAAAATGTAACATTTTTCAAATTAATGTCATGTTTATATACAAACTGAGCAAAACCAGACTACAAATGAGGCTTACATGTCACCATTTACCAAGTGTGAGCTCCAGCACATAAGCAGATAAACAATTTAAAAGACCTGCTCACAAAAAGAAGTGAGATCATCCTAAGACCTTAAGGATCTCTTATCTAAAATTACCAAATTCCACTCCTTTTCTTTTTTCCCTTTTTTATTTGTGAATACAAAGATTTAAAAAGTGAAATGGTTCTTTCTTAAGGGATGCTATCACAGACCTGACCTGTCCTCTTCGAGGACCTGTCACTTCTGTTGATGTTATGACTTCCTTGTCTTTTATGATTTTCTGTTTCTTTTTCAGGATTACACACCTCTTTGGCATGTGTGCTATAGATATGGGTTTTGTTACAAGTTATTTAGCAGTGGAATTTCCATTTCTGACAGCCCATCTAGTCCCACTCAGCATTTTTCCCTTGTCATGTCCCGTACATAACCATGTATGAGTTGGTATAATATGAACATAGATATTATTTTCACTAGGTAAGTATACTAAGTGTGTATCTATTCCATAGATACAACCTAAAGCTCTACCACAAATCATTTACCATCCACAGGTTTAGTCAAACCAGGGACTGAAAGAATGTGATCTACTTTCCCCAGCAGGATCCTCCACCAGATTACAAGAGCAGGAGAGAGATCCTTCAGCTTTTTTATCCTGCATGCTTTTTTAAAAGGAAGTCACAGATGAGGGAATAAGTAATCTGGGAAACACGTTAGAGATGTCTTATCCAAAAATGAAGCACTAAAAAAGAACTCCTAAAGACCATTTAGTGCTAGAAAAATCTATAAAGTGGTGTGAGGCCGCTTCATATGAATTTAATGACAGAAGTACATTTCCTGCAGCAGAAAGGAGTGAAGTCAGTTATGTGCACACTAGATATGAAAAAATGGTTAGGTTCTTAAAAGAAATGAGAATCCAGAAAATACATAAGAACTGAGAAACAAAGATAAAGCTTCAACATCTATGACTGAAACAACAACAGAGGAGCATTTCATAAGAGCTTTTCAGATTTTCATTAATATGTGACAGGCATGTCACAATTCTACTCATGAGCATGTCATGGTTTTCTTTAATATAACCTCCATTTAGATTTTATGTCAAGATAAAGGGATATTTTCCTTGAGTATCTCTTTTCTTGCAATACTCAAGTGCCTGTCTTTATCAGAATTTTCTCTTCAAAATCACAAGTGACAAAATTCTGATTTTGCTCAAATGTGTCACTGACTTCCAAATGGACAAATACTTCATTCAGTCTATTTTTAAACAATGCTGCTGACACAGGCTGAGTCATTTGGGGGACTGGATGCTGAGCAGAGCAACTGTTTTAAGTAACCACTTGCCAAATGGTATCATTAGAAATAGAATAATCCATAAAAGGTACCACACAAACTCATCTTTTTTTGCTGCATTCAGAAAATTCATGAAGGCCTTTGTTCAGAAAATGAGTACATACACAATACTCTGCTTAGGGATATAAAGCAAAAACCACTGAACAAATGCTATGTTTCAGGATAGCTCCTGCATTTCTCTACGAATTTATGCAACTGCAAAAAGACTGCGTCTTCCTTAACTTATGGAAAAAAGGTGTATTAAATTTTATCTTGATATAAGAAGTGAGATATTTCACAGTGAAAGCTATCATTCACTGCAACAATCTCCTCAGGGATGTGGTAAAGTCCCCATCAGTGGAGGTTTTCAAGATACAATCGGACAGTGTGATAGTTTCATCTAGGCTCCCTTTCATATGAAAGGCTGGACCAGATGAACTTTCAAATTCCCTTTAAACCTGAGCAGTTCTAGGATTCTAGGAACAATCACAGCTAATTTCGCTGCCAATTTTACCTGCTCTACTTTATCCCCTCAGCCACCTTCAGAGTAAACAGGCATATGGGTACTTACGTGGCTAAGTCTTAATTACAGTGTTCAAAAGACTAAGTAATGTATGAAGTGCAGAAAACCAAGACAGTGCTCTTCCTTTTTGTTTGTATTTTGCCATTTTTTTGTTTTCCTAAAGTGCCTAATATAAAGATAAATAATGAATGAGAGCTCTCCTTTTGAAGTGCATATGACATGGATGGGTCTTCCATGCAACACTTGTTTGAAGAAACACATCACATTCATCATTTTGCAATGCAGACTTGAGATACTTGAGTATGCTCCAGACTTGAGATAACTATGTCTCAGGTTTCTGGTGATGCACTGGTTAAAAATAATGACACTGATGGAACAGCTGAGTACAGTAGGCTTGTAAGTGTTAAAAATTGCCAGAAATTGCACTGGAAAACCAATGTCTGGAAAGGCGTAGAAGAAACGAGGAAACAAAGCAAAGATAGAATCATGGAATCATAGAATGATTTGGATTGGAAAGGATCTCAAAGCCCCTCCAGTTCCAGCCCCCTGCCATGGGCAGAGACACCTCCCACTGGATCCGGTTGCTCAGAGCCTCCTTCAGCCTGGCCTCGAACACCTCCAGGGATGGGGCAGCCACGAGTTCTCTGGGTAACCTGGGCAAGGCCCTCCTCATCCTCACAGCAGAAAACATCTTCCTAACTCAAATGTAAATCTCCCGTCTTTCAGCCTAAAAAGTGAGAAAATTGCAAAAAGTAGGCATGTTAGTACGTATAGAAAGGGTAAAAGTGGAAGGCACAAAGCTACTGAGAATTCTTGCACATAGGCCTGATTTCCTCGCTCCTTTCTGTCCATTGTGCTCAAACTTCCAGTATTGTTTCTTTGAATTTTACACAGAATTTTGCAGAAAGAAAACTTAAAACAAATCCATAAGAATAATCTAAGCTCTATCATCAGCTGTGCTAGGTGTGCCCCTCATATCTATTAAATGAAGTGGCTATATGTATATGTCATTCTGGATAAGCTATAGGCAACAAATGATTCGGATAATATTCATCATGCATTTCCTGCTCACAAAAGGAAAATATCCAGTGGACGATCCAGTAAAAAATCAGGCTATGTTCATTGATTAGGCTTCCAGGTTGGATCTAAATTGTCTCTTTAAGGGCATGTAGATGGTACTTCATCTTCTTAAACACCTGTTCAGAGAGATACTTCAAAGTCATAAGCTCTCATCACAATTTGCCTATATCCCATAACAGTAATACTTTGGATTACCCCACATGACAGGAGCTGGACCACCTAAGCAGTAAGGAAAACGTTCAAATCTCCAATCCCGTATTTAGGACCTGCCAAGGAAAGGAGTGAAATAATGCTACAGAATCTCTCTTGAGACACAGGAGGGCTCCTCCTTCCCTGCTTGAAAGCACAGCTCAATTCACAGTCTGGCTATATAAATTACAGGCTCATTTATAGTAAAGTCAACGAGAGGAAAAGACAGTAACCATGTATCTGTGAAATGTAACGTATTAATGGAAAGTACACAAGGCTTTTTTTACATAGACCACACATCACTAACCTAGTCTCATTCTTATTAGTTTATCATTCCAAATTTAACTTCTGCTTTCACTCAGATGTTTTTATTTGGTGTTACTTGCTTGCAAAGGGGGTAAAATAGCAGGTTATATAATCATCATGAAAAGCCCCAACTTTTAAGGAAGCCAAAGTTCCAAAGTCTGCCCTCATAATTCATATAGTACAAAAGGCATTATAATTCCAATACCTCATTCCTTTGACAATGATTATAGCAAGGACAGAAAATGCCCATAGATTAATCCATCATTCTGACACAGTTTTTAATGAGTATGAAATGCCAAAAATACAATCCATTATCTTTGCAATTCAAACGGTGTAATATCATGGACCAGTTTGAACTACTTGCTAAAATGTCTCACATCTAGCATTCATGCCCAGAAGCTTGCCACTCATTAAACATTTTAAAACGTATTACCCATCATTCTGAACGATTTAGAAAGTAGATATGTGTGATTTTTATTTTATTTTAGAGCAAGAACAAAAGGATTTTCCATCTTCATTGTTTGTGAAATAGCTTTCACTTGAACAAAAATATAATGTCCCAGTGTCCCCTAGTGGGCAAATGAATTCAGAGGTAAAGCCTTCATTACATACAATTCTGTGTCTGTCGTCATCAACACATTCAGAAAAAGTCCTCTTATGTAATGCACTAGTTCTCACCTTCTTCCACTAAAGAAATACATCACGAACTGATAAACTACTGTGAAGAAACAGTTAACTTCAAGGAAAACAGAACCAGATGCATTTACACAGGGTGTCCTACTGCACAGGAAGAGAAAACAATTAAAAAAAAAACACTTCTGCTTTCTCCACTCTACTTTGTATGTTGATCTTGGAAAGGTTATTTCACCTAACTTCAGTTTTGCTTGAAGATCACGATGTTAATAGCTTTTCGGTACACCATCTACTCATGTAAGATCATCTACTCATGTACTTGTAGATGTACTTCGCTGTTCTTCTATATTAGGCAACTGGTATGGAGCAGTAGCTATATTTGTTAGACATTTCAACCATCTTTCTCCTCACCTGAATTACTAGTAAAAATCTAAAGTGATCACAGTAATGCAGCCTAATGCAATGTTTAAATGAAAACCAGCTGAAATAAAGTTTTTTTTTTCTTAAACGTATGTAGTCCTTGTGAATTTGAGGAACTCCAAAGTCATTCCTGAATTAAAGGAAGCACTTTGTTTTACTTCCCGGGCTTCCTCAGGTTCTTTTAAGGGAACATTTGCAGTTATATGCTGGCTTCACTAGCACAAAACTTGCAAATGAAGGTTAGAATCGTGGTGGCCTAAAAGTAAAAGCACATTCAGGCACTGTAGCACTCAATGCTTTTAGAATCCAGGCAAAACTAACAAACCTGCCAGAAAGGTTTTCCTGCCATGGTGCTGAAGTGCTATAGCAGCAAGGTAAGTGATAGTTTTTGAGATTCAGGATGGATCCTTTGAGGAAATTTAGCATTATTTTTGCTCAACATGCAGTCTTAGGGCTGGGAGAATACAGCTTTCATAGGAGTTGCCTTTACAAGAAGGAACAAAATAGCCTAAGTTTCTTATGCTCTACTTAGTAAAGCTACTCATAAAGTAAGAGAGCAACTCAGGTTTGGAAAATGAGAAAAAAGAAAACATATATAGTTAATTTAGCAGTTTTAATAATATATTTAAGTTCCAAAAGTAAATATTAGCTAGCAGAATAGATTCTCAATAATATTATACTCTCAAACCCACAAAAAGTTCTCATGAACAAGAAACTGATCGTGGGAGATAAAGACTCAGAGTTTCTGCCCAGAAAACCTTTGTCTTAAAAATTGTTAAATCACTTCATTTCTGAAATTACATACTAATTCCTTTGCAGGCTTTCTAAAATCTGCCAATTCTGTCTGCTTTTTGAACTCTCAAATCCCTGGGCTAGGTGCCTGTTCTCTCTGTATGTGCATGTATGAAATCTATCACAACAGGGTCTCCAGCTATGCAGCAAATGCACAACTTTCTTCTAAGCTTATGTCTTCTTCCATTGCTTTAATTCCAGAATTGATTTATTCAACAGGAATGGCTTCATCTGCCTTACAGGGTAATTATCAGCCTTCCAAAAGCTATTCTGTAAAGTAACTAACAAATAGCTGCAACATCACATCCACATTCTGTAGTCCTATAAATCAATACAAGATAATTTCAGCATTTTATTAAAGAAATGGAATTCTGTTAAAAATAAAACATAGGTAACAAAATATGTTTTATCACAAAACAGAGCTGCAGAAGGTCAATGCTACTGTTTTTCCTCTGAATTTATACAGGTACTAAATCACCTTATTACACAGATGGCTTATTTTTATATAAAACGTAATATTGTAAGGACAGAAGAGCAAACAGAAAAACAGAAATACTGGTGTGCACAGCCTTCTCTTGCAACTGTGACTTCTCTAGAGAGACTGACCAGGGCAGGAAGAAGCCTGCGAAGTCACAGCTATGATTCATTCACTCAGACTGGAATTATTCCAGATCAATGTGACTGAAGACAGCCACCGGAACATAACCCCAAATCTTTTATATGTATATAGCTCAGCAAGATGAAAATACAGATATGAAGAATCAGCTCAGCTCAGCTTGACACATCTTGTTCTGTAACCCCAACACAAAGAAATCCAAAGTAGTGCAGGGAAACTCCCTAATTTTCTTTTCTAAGGGCTGCACATTTTGCAGCAGATGCCACTGCTGCATCAGGCACATCCCTTCCGTGAACGTTATATTGCCCTGCTAATCGCAGCTATGGAGTTAGATGCACTCTGCATCTTCAAAACTATTTTCATATTTGGATATCTGACAAACTTGCTCCTCCAAGGAGACGTAAGTAGGGTATAGAAATGTATCAGGGTGGAGAGTAGCAGAATAACTATCGAGGGCCTCAACGTGGCTTTGCAGATAGACTATCCCAATGCAAAACCAGCAGTAAGAGTATCCAGTCTTGCTTTTGTTATTATTAGTAGTGTCTGGTCTGGATGTCTGCTGTGTATGAGCAAGAGCTGCTTCATTACAGAATGAATTTGGTCTTGATTTCACACTACTGGCCAAATCCACACTTTCACAACACTATCGAATACATTAATAACTTCCTCCCAATATGACACACTCTCCAGTCCTTTAAAGTAGGCAAACACATTTTTAAAGAGCTGATATTATTAGATTTATTAAGAGCCCAAGTTATAAATTATCAATAATATAGTGCAATATTTTCCATAAGAACTCCTGCATTTAGCGACAAAACCTTCCACTGCAGGTCTAACATAAACCCTTAGATGCAACCCTTTACAGTCTGAAAATATCACTTCCCTCACTAACAGGATCTGCCTATCAAAGCAAATTTTTCAATAAACCTATCACAAACTGAGTAGTAAATAGAAACATATTTTCAGTTTTGTACTGAGAGCAAATTTTCTTTGCCTGAGATTAATGGATTGAAAGTTGAAACAAAAGCTCTTTCCAGAACCATAATCAGAAAACAAAGCAAGGGATTGTAGTGATGGACACCCCTCTCCCACCTTTTTCTTTTATTTTTAATTCTATTGTTTAACAATATGTGAAAAATGTTGACCATCTCTACAGCTGATTTTAAAGGGTTGCTTTTCTGATTATTATGAAGCCCAAGCATAATAACAAAAATAAGGAGAAAAGATTGAGGAGGAGCTGGAGGTGGGTGGGAAGGATCAATGTCAACCCCTGGTAAGTACATTCTTGCTCTGTTTTCTGGATGACACTGGAATCCAACCGAGCGAGTTATGTTTTGGATGGAGGGGCAGGAAGAGGGCAAGTGGGGTTAACATGTTCATTTAGAAAGCCTGCTTCATTACATGGAAAAGATACAGTAGACTCGTAGTGCCAACTGACCCTCTCTTTCACATACCAGTTAATGTTAATGCCTGTTAATGAAATCTCTCCTCGTTCTGATTCTGAGTGTGTCCTAAGTGCCTTAGAATATATTCAGAATTTTAAATTTAAGTTACTAAAAAACACTCATTGGGTTCAGCAGTCTCACCCATCAACTGTTAAGTTTTACTTAGCTTCTATTTACCTTATCTTTGCTGCTCTATTTCTATGCATGCCAAATAAATGTTATGACAAGCTATAATTTTCTAGCCATGATATCACACATGAAGATGATGTGCCGTGAAACCATAAACTTCTGTTCATGTCTCTTTCCAAAATATCTCATATAAAACATCACAGTTTCCAATGAAAATTTATACTTTGATAGTGAAATAATATCTTGGCTTCTTACATGTGAGTGAGTCAGGGTCTGTGCATGATTAAGGAACACTAAATCTGACAGACTGCTAACAATGAATTATTTCTTCTGCTTCTTAGAGAATATAAACTAAACCAGATTTCTTTCACAGAAGGTGCTAAAGTTCAAAGCCTCCCAACTGCTAAAGAAAGATGCACAGAGCTACCTAACTACCTGTTACCTATGTAACAGTCATGGTTGAATCTTGGCCTTGAAGATAAAATTGTACAATGTTGGGGTTATTCAGCCTGGAGAAAAGAAGGCTCCAGTGAGACCTCAGAGTAGCTTCCAGTACTGGGAGGACTCCAGGAAAGCTGGGGAGCGGCTCTTGATCAGCGAGTGCAGGGACAGGACGAGGGGGAATAGTTCTAAGCTGAAAGAGGGGAGATCAAGATGAGATTTTAGGAAAAGCTTTTTCTTTGCAGTCACTGGATTATCTGTTCTTCTCAGGCTGAAATAATATGCACTAGGAACGTGCCTAATTTCAAGCACATTCATACCAGCATCAAAATGGGAGACTATTCACATGGACATAAAGTAAATCTTGTCCAAACCTGTTTGCAGTATAAGGACCATGGAAATCAATCACCCTCTGAATACTGCCTCAGAGGCACTGCAGTCTTAATGAATTCCAGGCTCAGACTAGCTTACATTTTCTGGCACGTGGTGCCAGAGTGGCATCTGGTGGGATTTTTTTTTTCCCTTAAATTTGCTCTGCTTCTAGAGCCTCAGTAAATTTGCAAGGTTTTTGCAAGTAAGCTTGAAGGGCTTGTTCATCAGACCTTGAATTATCAGTAAGTACCCAAAATTAGTTGTCATCTTTGAGAAGGCTAGAATATCCAAGAGCATTTGATATAAATCTCTCACGATTTGCTCCTCTGGGGGCACTGTGAAAGCCTTGTAGACAGTATCATTATTGTTCCCATTTGAATTCTAATGTGGAACAGTGTTATGAATATGCTTTTCCTTCACTGGAGCAAACACAGTGTGATTGCAAATACACCTTGTCATGTTTTAACCCTGTTTAGCTACTAAGTACCACACAGCCAGTCACACACTACCCTTGCAGTGGGAAGGGGGAAAAATGGAAAGAGTAAGTGAGGGAACTCGTGGGTTGGGATAAAGACAGTATAACAGCTAATGCCAAAACCACACATGCAAGCAAAGCATAAGAAAGCATTCATTCACTACTTCCCATCAGCAGGCAGAAGTTCAGCCACCTCCAGGAAAGCAGGGCTCCACCATGCATGATAGTTACTTGGGAAGAAAAACCCCATCACTCCAATCACCTCCCTCCTTCCTTTTTCTTCCCTCAGCTCTATATGCTGAGCATGACTTCATATGGTATGGAACAGACATTCAGCTGGAATCAGCTGTCCTGGCCACGTCCCCTCGTTACTGGGGTGAGAAGCAGAAAACTCTGGCTCTGTAAGACCTGCTCAGCAATGATGAAAACATCCTTGTATTTTCAACACTGTTTCCAGCACAAATCCAAAACATAGTCCCATATGAGCTACTATGAAGAGCATTAACTCTACCCCAGTCAAAACCAGGACAAACCTTCATGAGTTTGCAGCCCAGAGGGTGTATAAATGTGTCATCACACATTGTATTAGTAGTAGCCCATGCAGCTTGATCTTTGTTTATCAAAGCAAAGCAATCACTGTCAGTCTTTTAAATTCCCTGTGGTATTCACTTTTTGCTGATTAGCTCATTACTTCTTACTATTTTCCCCAACACATTGTCGCTGTTTCTAATTGCATTATGGTACTGTACTGTACAGTAACATATTCAGTATAAGACAGACATTGAACAATGCAATTTCATAAATATCCACTAAAAGAACGTTAGTGACAACATAGAAGGGCAACAACTGCACACACTCACATGAGAGCATGCAACCACAATTATATGACAACCTTAAGCTTACAAAGTCAAGAACTAGAAGCCAGGAAATATTAGAATTTATGTTAGCTGTGTAACCCCTATTTCTTCAATTTGGCAACATATATCATGATGCTTCTGTGATGATGTTAGAATTTTATATCCATATGTCTGACTTTTCCATAAGGCCAACTCCTCTCCTCCTCTTCAGGCTGAAAGAGGAGAGATTTAGGTTAGATCTTAGGAAGAAATGTTTTCCTGTGAGGATGGGGAGGCTCTGGACCAGGTTACCCAGAGAAGTCATAGATGCTCCATCCCTGGAGGTGTTCAAGGCCAGCCTGGATGGGGCTTTGAGGACCCTGATCCAGTGGGAGATGTCCTTGCCCATGGCAGGGGGCAGAACTGGATGGGCTTTAAGGTCGTTTCCAACCCAAATCATTCAATGATTCTATGAAAAATTGAGCTCAAGTGATTGGAGGAATAAGACTACAGTGACTCTATATTAACCACATAGATTATCAGGATATTTTAAGAATTACAATATTTTTTTCCAAGCCCCATAAATGGCCATGCAGTTTTGGCTAAAATTTTGTAAACACTTGTGGAGTGTTTACAGCAAAAATTCCAACCAAAGATGTGCAGTACTACACATGAATAGAAAGAACACCTCAAAGTAGGTAGGTAGACAGATATGAAAACTAATGCTGACATTAATTAAATAACTTAATCAAGCAGTCAATAACAAAAGAGAGTTGTATTCTTCATACTGTAACACTAAACTATGAAACAAATGTCACACCAAAGAGAAGTAGAGGGTGCAAAATATTTAAAGTACAGAAACAAAACCTTGTCCCTATCTGGCTACAAGGATGGGTCAGAGGGCTGGAGCACCTCCCATACGAGGACAGGCTGAAAGAGTTGGGGTTGTTCAGCATGGAGAAGAGAAGGCTCTGAGGAGACCTTAGAGCAACCTGCCAGTACCTGAAAGGAGCTACAAGAAAGCTGGGGAGGGACTGTTCACAAAGGCTTGTGGTGATAGGACGAGCAGCAATGGGTATAAACTGGAGGGGGGCAGATTCAGACTAGACATAAGGTGGATTTTCTTCACTATGAGAGTGGTGAGGCCTTAGCCCATGTTGCCCAGGGAAGCTGTGGCTGCCCCATCCCTGGAGGTGTTCGAGGCCAGGTTGGATGGGGCTTGGGCAGCCTGATCTAGTGGGAGGTGTCCCTGCCCATGGCAGGAGGGTTGGAACTGGATGAGTCACCTTCCCTGGAGGTGGTTAAGGGACGAGTGGACAAGGTGCTGAGGGGCATGGTTTAGTCATTGATGGGAATGGTTGGACTGGATGATCCAGTGGGTCTTTTCCAACCTAGTGATTCTATGATTCTATCTTTGAAGTCTCTTCCAACCCAAACTATTGTATGATTCTATCCTACCATACAAGCAGAACAACTAGGTCTGAAACTGCCCTTTTTACATTAGCAAATACATACTGATAGAAACAAATAGAGAAATTTCAGATAAACATTTCAGCACATTTGCAAGTGGAAAATTCATGCCAGCAGGTGATGATTTGGTCTGTACTGTGCGTTTTTAGAGCTATTGGATCTCATGCTGCAGTGCTACAATCTACCATCTCACTGCATGCTATGTTTTGCCTAAGCATTTGGTAAGACAAGGAAAACTCTGCAGTGAGGCACACAAACAGAATTACAAATAGGATCGCTGTTCATTTCAGGCTTTTCTATCACAGAATTACATTTTCAATCCTAACATAGGTCACAACAGTCACAATGGCAGATTCTACCTTGCTTTCTGGGCACATAGTACAGTTAGGAAAGATTTTCACATAATCAAAGCTGGATATTTCTAGAGAGATCAAAAGAGTCTGTGAAGTGGAGAGCAGGTGCTACAGACATCTTAGAGGATCTGAGAATGCAATTAACCAGCAAATGAGCCTTGGAAAACCTAGTCTTCCTGAACAGATGAGCGCAATAAAAGCCACTGAGAAATTAGATGGCCAAAGAACGCTAATAACAGCAGCAAGCATATAGACATCTGCCCTGGATCTTAACCTTTAGGATAATAGAGGGGATCAGATACAGACGGGAAAGTAGGTACAATTATGTAAATGAGTGGGCCTCCTGGAGGAGATGAGTTTATTGATTGCTTTCAGAGAGGCTCAGTTAAGCAGAACACTCCTGGCTTCTCTTAGTGAATTGGTACTTGGAATGGCCAGCGCTGGGTGAAAATGGTAAAGCAGCTACCAGAGGATTAGGAAAAACAAGTGACTTTACCCCTCGGCATTTATGTAGCAACATTTTTCATCATTTATATCCCGACTTCCAGCATCAAAGTTTAGCACTGGGAGGTGCTTTATAAGCTTTGTGGGAATTTGTAATGACTGGCAGCATTTAACATTTGGACAAATGTAATGTGGCTTCAGACAAATGAAAATAATCCATCTGAACGATTTCTGCTGATGCCAAATTTCATACAGGCCTTATTTAAACAATGGAAAAGTGCGCTCCCAAGCTTTAAAAATGGGTCAGACTTTCTGTAACACTGTCCATATTTTTTTTCTGAGTTTGACAATACAAGCAGTAGTAGCTTATGTCTTTACAGGGTATTAATCATGAAAACTACCACATGTCAAGCCTAGTACAGATATTATAGGTATTCAGGTTAAAATGGGGATTTTCTACTCTGACACTGAGGATCACTGTATGACAGCACTATAAAATTTTCTGTTTTATGAAGAGAGAAAGAATCTAACATGTGAACATGGGAATGAAGTGTGATATCATTCACCTTGAAATCAGCCTCAAGATGTAGGTGGTGGGGCTCATGTACCTTTAAAACTGCAACTGTTAAAAAATGGCTTTCCGTGTATAATTACAGAATATTTTCTTTATTTCAGTCTCCCACAACTCTGAAGTCTTAAAAAGCTTTGTCTTCCCCATCACTTAAGCTTGCTATGACTTATTGAAACCTGACATATGGCTGGAAGGACCCTCAGACCATCCAGTGAGCTCTGGCAACAGCATAATCAGGCTGTGCAGCACACTGCGAAGATGAAGTGGCAATTATTTTTAAATCATTTTGACTTGTTTCCTTGATCATTTCTTGCTACATTGTAAAGTGTGAGGACCTAGGCCTTAGGTTGGCACTGGATGTTTTTTTTTCTTCTTTTAAGCTAATGATTTTTAGCACCTCAGAGTCTATGAATTAGACAAAGCATTTTGTTACAGAATTACTCAGATTACTCTTAAATTTTATTAGATTATGAGCAACCTGATCCAGTTGGAGGTGTCCCTGCCCATGGAAGTGGGGGTGGAACTGGATAAGCGTTAATGTCCCTTCCAACCCAAACCTTTCTATGAAATATTTTCTATGAAACTGTACTTAAGACATTTCTGTGCCTGGTTCATCCATGCTTACATTTAGCTATCTCCCTCTACCAGACTTTAAGAGCTTTCTCCAGCCCAAGTTAACAATGCAGATTCAAATCCCCTTCCTTATTCTTAGAATGAGCCCTATACTCACAAGAATTCATTGGCTTCAAGCTGAGCTTTAGTAGACTATTTTCTGTGTGAATAGGGGTGTCAAATCAAATGCTGCCCCATCCTTGAAATGTTGAAGGTTTTTCCCTCTCCCCTCACTTTGCGATACCCTATTGCACAAGAGAAGTATAAGCTATTGCCAGTCCCTACACTTTTTTTTTGTGTTAGCATGATAATTTATTAAAGCAAGGATACCAGTTGAGCACCAGTGACTTCAGATAGTTTTAGTGGCTTGGCTTTTGCAAAAGCACAGTCAGGCATCGTGGCACGCTCCTGTCATTTACTAAGGATTTAAGAAAATTAAAATCTTCCAGTCATGGAATTGATATTTAGAGGTCATCAATCTACACAGTTTGAAAGACACTCAGAAATATTTTCTGAATCATGCTAGGAGAAAAATCTTACATTTACTATTAATTACCACAGCGTAAATAGTGAAGTTCTCTTCAGGTTTTCTTCTTTCACTTGTGGATGCAGGTCTTAAACTTTCATTTACTCACTTCCACTCACAGGCAGAAGGCCAACTGCTGTTTGCCTGAAATAACCTGTTCTTAGAACCAAAGAATCGTTAAAGTTGGAGAAGACCTCTAAGATCATCCACTGATGATCAACCGTCAACTCAACACCAGTGTGCCTACTAAACCATGTCCCAAAGCACCACAGCTACACATTTTCTGAACACCTCCAGGGATAGAGGCTTCACCACTGCCATGGGCAGCCAGTTCCAGTGCTTCACCCCTGATTCGGTAAAGAAATGTTTCCCAATATGTGATCTAAACCTCCCCTGGCTCAACTTGAGGCTGTTTCCTCTTGTCCTATCCTTTGTTACGTGGGAGCAGAGACTGGCACCCACTTTGCTACAACATCCTTTCAGGTGGTTAGAATCATAGAATCATAGAATCATAGAATAACCAGATCGGAAGAGACCCACTGGATCATTGAGTCCAACAATTCCTATCCAACACTAACCCATGCCCCTTAGCACCTCACCCACCCGTGCCTTAAACCCCTCCAGGGAAGGTGAATCAACTCCCTCCCTGGGCAGCCTGTTCCAGTGCCCAATGACCCTTTCTGTGAAAATGTTTTTCCTAATGTTCAGCCTAAATCTCCCCTGGTGGAGCCTGAGGCCATTCCCTCTCGTCCTGTCCCCTGTCACTTGGGAGAAGAGCCCAGCTCCCTCCTCTCTACAACCTCCTTTCAGGTAATTGTAGAGAGCAATCGGGTCTCCTCTCAGCCTCCTCTTCTCAAGGCTAAACAACTTCAGCTCTCTCAGCCGCTCCTCATGTGGTTGTAGACAATAAGGCTGCTCCTCAGCCTCCTCTCTCTCTAGGCTATGATAAAGTTCTTCCAGCATTGCTGGGTGACATTGCTTGATGTAACACAGTTAAGAATAGCTCCACGGAGAAAAAGATAGAAGTGCTAGGCTTAGCACCCTCCAAGCACCCCAGGCTAAAGGGAAACAACATATTGAACCTCCTGTTTGTTCTTACATGATGCATTGCAGCAGTTCTCTCCCCTTCTAGACCTAAAGCTTTTGAAGGATATGTTGGAACTGTGTCTGCTGACTCTAAAGATCTGCCCTGTGTTCTTTTCAGCTTCTTTCCTTTTTTATTTGATTTTTTATTTTGACAAGGGTGGAGATCGGGGGGAATCTAATGTCCATGAAACATCTAGTGTGCATTAGAAACTATTATACAATTACATTTATATTAAATAGTAATTTTTCACTCTTACTACCACCTCTCCTTAAAAATCTGTATATTGGTTTGGTTTGGGATTTTTCTTTTTAATGTATTTGCCAATATTGACGTTTTTAAAACTAGATTATAAAAAGTAACAGTTTCTAGCCAAGTTAAATACAATCATGTTGCTCTGGCAGTTCTGCCTATATTGATTACCTGGGAAATAACTATTGTGTTTACTCCTCCAACTATGCTTTTTCACATTTTTCAAAGTTCTCTAATATGAGCAGACATAGCCCCTGCTTTCAAATAAGAACCAATATTCAGATACTGAATTCACTACTTTGTTCACCTTTATCTTATAAAGTGAATGAATATTTTAGCCACAAATCACAAGTTATATTCTATTGGACAAAGGCCAATCCTTGTTTTCTCCCTCAGCTACTGCCTGCATAATTCTTTTGAACACTTCATAGCAAAAAGAGTAAGAACTACCTTAGTCAGTCAAAGATAAAAGAGCGATATGGTCTTCTGTGAGAGGAAGATTTAATCTAATCCCACTGCTGAATGGCCACCATGGGCTGGTTTTAGTTCCCCAACAGCTCTCCTAAGAGTATGCTGGGGACCAGTGGACTGACTTAAATACAGTTTGGCATCAATCCACCTAAAATTGCCATTTTCTTCTAGCTTGGAACAAACAAATAAAAAAGCTGTCTGCCAGGTTGCTGATGATGCTACAGCACAAGGAAAATCAAAATCCTCCCTCTCCATGTCCTGCTGTATTTCTCAAAAAGATAACTCGCTATCCATGTCCTTCCACCATCTCTCATCTTCTTTCCTCAGTTTTTACAAGTACTTTCCTCCCCTTTCCAACTTAAGCTGCGCAGTGGTAGAGATGCTGATCCTTTGTGTGGCTAACAAGCAACATACAGAAAACCAGCCCTTTCCCTACCAGACTTGGTAGCTGTACAATTTCTCCAGGGGAACACATTGCTTCAAAAGAAACAGAGTTTGTCTGTCCTTGGCTCTATCAAAACTGCAGCTCACATTGTGTCAAAAGAAGATAATGGGAGACAATTTCTAGAACTTGAGGGTAGGGGGGATGATGTGAACATGGTCAGTAAGGTGGAGGACACTCACTATTTGTGTGCAATTATAATTACTTCTTGATGATTTTAAAAATCTTGTGTTTTCCTCCACACAATTTCTTTTCATTTTGTGATTTAACATTACCAGAGGAAGGAGGGTGGGGGGGAAATATAAGATTTTTAAAGGTGTTATGAAAGCAACTGTTGTTTATATACTACCCTTGTAAGTAATCCTGACAGATTATGTTAAAGAATTTCAGAGTTTCATTTCAGCTACGTTAATTTAAACCTACAGAGGAGATCTCCATGGTTTTACAAGTGGGATGTTGCTAGGCAAGTTGCAACTAGCTAAAAATTTCAAGGACTGACCCACAGTTTGTGAGCAGAGAACAGCTATCAAAGGAAGTTACTGTCCCACTTCAGATATGACATGCCACTTTGATCACAAAAATAGAAATCACTTGGCCTTTTTTCCAGCTCTGTCTTTAATCTCATTCCCTTTATTTCACTTTTGCCCTTCTTCATGTGATAACACAACAGAATTGAATCTTTCTTTTCCATTTCTCTAAAAAAATCCTCCCCAAATTCATACTAGTACTGGCATTGTAGCTACTTTCTCTTCATCTCCCTCTTTCCTTCTAGAAGCAGACTAAACCATCCAGGCCCTTATTAATTGTGTTTTCTAATGATATATTAATTGGAACAGGGGAGCAGTACATCTGGCAACATTTACATTTGCAATTATAGAATCTGACTCTCCATAGTAGAAATCAAATTTTATTATACTGCTTAAATTAGAAATAGTGAGATGGCTTAGATATGAAGAAATTTTTATTACTGAGGGATATAGAAATCTAGAGAGAAAGAATTTAACAACTTTTGCTCAATGTATTTTACAATAGGATAAATTTATGCTACCTCATGACATCACATTTGGTCTCTCAAAAGTTCCTATACGTGTTTTTTACCTTTATTTAAATTGATTGCTAATTAATTTAAAGTACTAGAAACATCGCTAGCTTTATGGTTTTTCAAACTTTATGTAGGTGACCTTGGATGAGTATCTTGACCCCCCTGTTTGTTAGCAAGGGCTACATGATCTCCCAATTATTACAAGCATCTTCTGACTAGCATTTTAGACACCAATAATAATAATGTATGTTCCTGGATTTACTTAAAAATTGTATTTTGGTAACAACATTTCATATGCTCAGGAATATATATAGCAGAGAACTTGGAGCAGACTTCCAGTACCTAAAGGGGGCCCGTAGGAAAGCTGAGGAGGGACTCTTTACCAAGAAGTGCAAGGATAGCATGTAGGATAATGATTTTAAGCTGAAAGAGGGGAGATTGAGATGAGTTCTTAGGAAGAAATGTTTTCCTGTGAGGGTGGGGAGACTGGTGCAGTTTGCCCAGGGAGGTTGTGGCTGCCCCATCCCTGGAGGGGTTCAAGGCCAGGTTGGATGGGGCTTGGAGCCCTTGATCCAGTGGGAGGTGTCCCTGCCCATGGCAGGGGATGGAACTGGGTGGGCTTTAAGGTCCATTTCAGCCCAAATCATTCTAAGATTCCATGAATTCAAGTATATGAATAAATACTAAGACAAACTGAAAACACAGCGGAGATGCCTCCTAGGCAAAAGTCTGAACTTAAATTCTGAAGTAGATTTAAATGCCCTTGCTGTTTCTATATAAGATATTTCAATGTATAACAACTATTTCTGGCATTTCTGATCTATGTTTTTGCACCTAAACCAAATACAATAATACATCACATTCATACATATGGTTGGACTCGACGATCCAGTGGGTCTCTTCCAACCTGGTTATTCTGTGTGATTCTGTGATTCCAAAACACTGTCAAACTTTTCAGGTAGTTTGAACATCCATAAAACAGTTGCACTAACTGCAGCACAATTCTACTAGATGCTAAAACCCAAACATGCTAGGCAGGAGCTCACTTTTGCAGGGCTTATTCTTTCAATGTTTCAATCTAGCGGGAGCTTTCTTGATACTGAGTATTAAGAACAGAGGGCTGTTAGAATGCAAAGAGCGTGCATGCACACAGCAAATAGGAAGGTCTGTGTCCCTCCCTAGTGAGGGTTAAAACATGTATAAGTCTGTAAAACTTCCTTTATAAGTCATTTCAGCTGCAAATTGATAGGATTTCTGAGAACTCATATGGATGAAATAAGAGCAAGCTTATAATGGAAATCCATCCCTAAAGTGTATGCCAGGCTATAGGAGTCACCCCTGTTATGAGGGATATGGGAGATAAATGGAACAGAAGCACTTGCTCCTGCCCTGTCTTTACACAGATGCAATATTCAAGTGCCCACACAAAACTCTCATAAGGATTTCCACGCCAATTTTTCTCTCTGAGCCCTTTGTCACATCTATTGGACACCTCTGTCAAGGTATATATGATATTTACATCATAACAGATGTTGATGCTTTTATAGCAGCATCATAGCTAGAGTTCATAGAGGTTTCATTGTTGACTGAAGTGTAATAAAAATACATAGAACAATCTAAACCAGCCCCTCTCATGCCTATTTTTACGCCCTCACATTTTCAGAAGTTCTCTATCTTCTACGCAGAGATTTCTTTGGTTTTTAATATTTCAATCTGTCACAAGGCCTCTACAAAAAAAATCAAAAAAACCCACTGTAATAATTTTTGATCTATAATTCCATTATGAGATTTGTTTTAAATTGATGGTATGTAGATTGGTCAGAGTGGACCTTTTGTATTCATCCCCTGACATGTTTAGGGAATATAATTCAAAGCCTTAAAGAGATTAGGTTTGAATTTTGAAGGTGTCACAGACCTGGTTTTATTCAGCCTAATCTCTACAAAAGTATGTTTGGCAAGATTAGAAATGGAATAGTGCTATTTGCTTTTTACAGCCAAATTTCTTTTCTCTGGGTTATCTTCAGAGACAAAAAGTTGGGAAAATAGCTTTATTACACTGATTAAAATAATGTTTTGTAATAAAGCAAGGTGATGGGGATGAAACTGATAAAAACATATCACCCGAACATCTGACAGACTGTATTAAAGAGGAATTACAGTATATCTTCTAATTCTTCCCAGACACGTAACACCCAGAACCTTGCTAGGAAAAGGTTTGACTAAAATATAATATAGGACTCTAGTAATACCTTCCATATTCTCAAGCTTTCAGAAGTTTGCTAAATCAGAGACGTACAGAGATATTCTACTTAAATGATGAAATAGCCTACAAAAAAATAATTAGAGTGACTTCTATCAGGCAGAAATTAAGACCAAAAATATTTATTTCTAAAACCAACATTCAGTGAAGTTTTTTTCTTTCAGTTTAATAAAAAACCATCCATACTAACAATAAAATGTCACTTTGACAGAAATCAAATGAATCCATAGCTTAGAGTACCTTTCATTAATCTATCAAATATGATTTTCAGAAGATTTCTTAGACTTTTATTTCTTCAGTTTGACAGTGATCAGATCTAATATACTCAGCATAAGCATTAGTATTTTCAGGATACCACCATTTCATAATTTCTTATTAGGGATGAATAATGCCTAATACTTTCCAGTCGGTTCCATTATACATTTTTTTATTAAGCTGGCTAGAAGTCACAGTCCACAAGTAGCCAGGTAGTCAATTTGCCTGTAGTTCCTTCTCTCAAGTGACTGTACTACAACTGTTCTTTATTAAAACAGAACCTTGCCCAATTTTGATTTTGTCATCAGGTTATAACACCTAGTTTACCAAACAAGTTGTCTCCAGCAGAAATGATTTGATTTGTCCCTACTACATATTAATCTATGGGAAGCACAAAACTGAATTAAAAACAAGCAGAAGAACAATGAATTTTTTTTTCTAAACCTCTCCTTGCCAATTAATTAAGCCCTGCAGGACATAAGATGAGGCAAAAGTCTTTCCCCATCCCTGGAGGTGTTCAAGACCAGTTTGGATGGGGCTCTGAGCAACCAGACCCTGTGCGTGATGTCTCTATCCATGGCAGGGGGTGGAACTGGGTGATTTGTAAGGACTTTTTCAATCCAAACTCTTCAATGATTTTATGATTCTTACTGTGTGGTCACTCAGCGGAAAGACTGGTGTTATCGACATATCTGTTTCAAACTTCCTCTCCCTAAAAATTTTAAGTTATCTAGCTTTAAAAGCTTCAGCCTGAGCTTGGGTAGAAATAGAGTAGAACAGAACCGTAGGCAAAAATATATTAGAAAATAATTTAAAAACTTGCAGCATCTTTGTCATAGTAGTTTTTATGAATTTTCTGGGCTGGGGAGGTTGCGGCTGCATCTATATTCAATTTAAGACCACAGCAGGATTATAACAGCAAAGGCATTTCAGAAGGTCTTGGTTTGGTTCCCTTTAAACTCTTCACCTGTCTTAACTAAGACCTAAAGTGTCACTTGAGAGGTTTTATCAGGTTATATTTTCCCCTTTTATATCTTATCAATAAGATTCCTTAAAAAACCCAGCAATTATTATTTTATTGTTAACTGGTAGGAAGTTTGGGAAAATGCATTAAAACTGAGATAGTAGTACCTGATCTTTTAATATTTACAAATGTTTTCTTTTTAATATCCTCCATATGGATCACCCTTTTCTCCTGCTGCCTCTGCCCTTCTTCATCCATTGGGAATGACTTTGATTGCTGTATACTAATGAATGTATGATTGGTCCAACTTATGATTGTTTGTTTTGAGTTATTAATTCAGCTAGGAAAACATCTGACCTGTGTTCCCAACTGTGAGAGAAGTGAGCTTAGAGTATGAAGCACCTGAGATCACAACGTGTAGGCCTACTGAGAGACACCAATGCAAATACACATCTGTATGCGGTAGATGTTTATGAATGTGTTATGCTCTTGTCCTAGTTTCTTCATGTTTTCCTCTTTGAAGCATCTTCTCAGCGAGATCACTTGTCTGTGTTCCTGTTACTTCTGCAAGCTGTTCCTTATCTCCAGTACTTTTATTGAAATGCAGCAGAGAAACTAAACATCTGGCAAGTCACCAAACCAGAGTGGCTAGGAAAAGCTGAAAAATCCCTTAGAGAGTGAGCAACATCTGTTTGACAGGCAGTGAAAAATAAACCAGCAATAAACTCATTCTAAAAGCAAATAAAAGGTACATGGGGCTAAGGGAAGCTTTTCTAGAAATGCTGATTACTCACATTATGCAATTAAATTGGCATTACTATGTTTGACAGTCATAGAAAAGCAATTGTGAAAAGCTTATGTGCTTGAAGAAATTGATCTAAGGACTTAATTTTCTACTTGCATAGCAAGAAATTCTGCCTTTCCAAATGTCCTGGGTATTTTCAGGGCAAGAACCTATGAACCCTTTCTATTTCAATCCCAAGAAAGTTAAGTATGGTACTTGCTTAGGTCTGACAAAAAAAGCACAACAAAGATGATACTTTAAGTTCTGCAGAAGTGCTATCTAAAAAAAAGACAAAAAAATTAAACTTCCATCTTGTTTAAAGAACAGGTAGATCATAATCAGATAATTCACTATTTGAAATGAAGTGCAATTAAACCTTCATAATGTATTTCAAATTTCAGAAGGATTCTACATAAATTCTTTGGAACAGATTTGTATATAAAGCCATCACCAATGAGGTGTTTCAACAGAATACAGATACAAAGTAAACAAGGCAACAAAAGTTTAAGTTCTGAACTTAAGAAATATGCTGAGCAATAACACAAAAATTGAAACTCCCTAACAAAGTACAAAATGCTGTTTTCATAATGCACAGAATGAAATCTGTTTATGCTGTAAGTCTAGTCTGCTTGGGAACAGGCAGCAGAATTCTTTCCCTACTAATATGCTGTGAAATAACACTGAAAACTAAGAACTAGTCCCTACTCCACTGACAGAGCATGGTATGAAGTTTATCAGACTTACACTCTTTGCATGAAGTGTGTGTTCAGTCTGGAGGAAAACTGAGGGGAGACCTCATTGCAGCCCACAGCTTCCTCACAAGGGAAGGAGAGGCAGGTGCCAATCTCTTCTCTCTAGTGATCAGTGACAGAATCTGAATGAATGGCAGGAAGAAGTGCCAGCAGAGGGTTAGGTTGGACGTTAGGAAAAGATTCCCCAGGTCTCGGTGCTGGGTCCAGTCCTGTTTAATGTCTTTATCAACGACCTGGATGAAGGCATCAAGTGCTCCCTTAGCAAGTTTGCAGATGACACCAAGCTGGGTGGAAGTGTCGATCTGCTGGAGGGTCGGGAGGCTGCAAAGGGACCTGAACAGGCTGGACTGCTGGGCTGAGACCAACGGCAGGAGGTTTAACAAGGCCAAATGCCGGGTCCTGCACTTGGGGCACAACAACCCTAAGCAGAGGTACAAACTAGGAGAAACCTGGCTGGAAAGCTGCCAGGAGGAGAAGGACCTGGGGGTGCTGGTTGACAGTGACTGAACATGAGCCAGCAGTGGCCCAGATGGCCAAAAAGGCCAGTGGCATCTTGGCTTGTATCAGGAACGGCGTGACCAGCAGGTCCAGGGAGGTTATTCTCCCTCTGTACTCGGCACTGGTGAGACCGCACCTCGAGTACTGTGTTCAGTTCTGGGCCCCTCACCACAAGAAGGATGTTGAGGCTCTGGAGCGAGTCCAGAGAAGAGCAATGAAGCTGGTGAAGGGGCTGGAGAACAGGCCTTATGAGGAGTGGCTGAGAGAGCTGGGGATGTTTATCCTGGAGAAGAGGAGGCTGAGGGGAGACCTTATTACTCTCTACAACTACCTGAAGGGAGGTTGTGGAGAGGAGGGAGCTGGCCTCTTCTCCCAAGTGACAGGGGACAGGACGAGAGGGAATGGCCTCAAGCTCCACCAGGGGATATTTAGGCTTGAGATTAGGAAAAAGTTCTTCACGGAGAGGGTGGTTAGGCATTGGAACAGGCTGCCAAGGGAGGTGGTTGAGTCACCGTCCCTGGAGGTATTTAAGTTTAGGGTAGATGAGGTGCTTAGAAGCATGATTTAGGGATTGGTGGGAATGGTTGGACTCGACGATCCGGTGGGTCTCTTCCAACCTGATCATTCTGTGATTCTGTGATTCTTCACCCAGACGGCAGTGGAGCACTGGAACAGCCCCACAAAGAAGCTGTCATGGTGCCAAGCCTGACAATAGTCAAGAAACTTTTTGACAATGCCCTCAGACGGTGGGAATGTTGGGGTTGTCCTGTGCAGGAACAGGAGTTGAGCTCAATGATCCTTGTGGGTCTCTTCCAGCTCAGGACGTTCTATGATTCTAAGTGAGGAAGAAGTAGAAATGGTCAAGAGAGAAGAATGTGAGAACAAACTGACAACTATGAAGCCCCTCCTTCGTACTGTCCTCTTGGATCAATGTACGAGCATGAACACCATCAGCATCCGTGTCTGTAAGGGGGCCTACAGTAAGATTCCACTGAGAAGAGTAAAGCTGTGTAAAACACAAACTGTCAGTACCTGGGGAAGTGATCACAGATGAACACTGATAGTAATGAGAGGACTGCAACAGTTCACCCTTAAAGAAAAACACATGTGGTTCTGCCTTCACCTAAAAGGCATCAGACCATACATGCTGCGCTCAGCAGACAGACAGAAACTTGCACCTGCACATCACAAGCTTCAAGACAGATAAAGTACAGAATGCATGTTTATCCTTCCCTTCGCCCTGTAATATCAGTGATGCATCTCAGAGAGAACAAAGCATCAATATACTTTTGATTCCTCGACAGTCATGAAGATGCCCAAAAGGCCATTCACATGAAAATCTTATCCTGACTACTAGAGATTTGCCATCGTAACTTCAGTAGTTCACGGAGAGACCAAATATTTTTCATAGGCACCTTAAAAGGTTTAAAATAGGACAGATTTGTTGGGGTATTTTGTTTTAACGTGTGAGATTAGTTCACTAATGCTGAGAGAAGTTGTCCTGCTTCTCCTGTCTTAAGCTGTCATTGGTGACATCACTAATGATGTCTAGAAAACCCTACTGCCGGATGCAGTACGTTTTACAGAAAGTTGCATTTGTTGTGATTTATTTTAAGCATTTTTCTTTCCAGAGTGAAGGCATTTGCTCAGTAGAGTTTGTCAAGCAGCTCAGAGCAGCTGGATACTTGTTTGCTTTCTCAAGTCCTCTTTCAAGATACCAGCACTTTAAATAATTGTAGCAATTTTGCAGTTCACAGAGGTAAATACTGATTTTTTTTTTAAGGGAAGAAACTATTCACAATTTAATAGTAACAATAATATCCCTCTAAAGTGAGGATTACCAGACAGAGTGTAATTTTGTTTATCTACTGTAACCAACTCTTTGAAGCTCTTCCAAAATCTGAGGTACCATAATCTCTTATGTAAAGATGTATAGAAACACTTTGGAAGTGCTTCGTATAGAAAACTTCTCCTGACATGTTTGTTGCACTCTAGTAGAAGAATCAATCTGTTGCATTTATAGAGCACAGGTCAAATTTTGGTTGTTAAAAATTACACATTTTCATGCCCTTGCACTTTTTACATCCATTTATAATCTCAGCTTTCATCATGGTCAAGTAGGTGGGAGAGGTTCCTACTATAGTACAGCTGCTGCTTCAGTGGACTTCCTGCAAAAATAGTAAAACTTAAAAGCTGACCTTAGGTTTTGTGAGTCCAATCAAAGACTGTGCCCAGCACATACCATTCCTGTTAGCCTGCACACTGCAAGTATTTGGCAAATATTATACCATGGTAATTTTGAGTACGTTTAATGGTTTGGCGTTTTTTACTTAAACAGCTGGAATTTTTTTTAAGTAAAACTCCAGCTTAAAAACATAAGCTTTATGTCAGACAGTGTTAGGTAAGATCATTCGCAGATGAAGTATGTATATCAAGGGTTCCAGTACTACACGGTTCTTACTGGTTTTTGTGTAGTGAACAGCAAAGAAACACTTGTGATCACACCTAACTTCAACTTCATGCATGTCCACAAGTTCTTTGCATCAATTACGTAATCACTTCTTTAAGAGGTCCAGTCACAAGGATAAAATTATTCTATCAAGTTTTTATGTCATTAAGAATTATTAGTTATCATAAAACCCGTGTTTTGCATTAATTCAAAATGAACTGTTAGAATTGAGGCTAAACATTATTAAAGGCAGCCCTATTTCAGTGGGTACTCTATATATAAATTTGAAAGTATTTATAGAACCTGAAAGAACCTATTACAATATTTCATCTTACTTGAACTTGCATTCTTCAGTGAAAGTATCTAAGTTGAAAATTTTCTCCTACCCCATATCAATGTCTCATTAAGACTTGTTACATCACTTGCTTAAAGTTACACATGATCTTATGTGCCTTGCTTGTACTTAGAAGCTAAAAATAATACTAAAAACCAAATAGTGTTTGATAGGAATGATTTGACTTGATGATCCGGTGGGTCTCTTCCAACCTGGTGATTCTATGATTCTCTGTATTTTTAAGTCAATTAATGGTTCTCATTGATTTAATAGATTGAGCCAGAGAAACAGACCCCGAAGGTTCAAATTAAAAGATATCAATTTAAGTAAAAGTCCGGCAAGAGCTTGCTTTGTATTACTGGCCTTGCTGGATGAAGACATTGGATAAGCAGCACGACTTTTTTTTGCCTAGATAAAGGCAAGACTAAGATTCACAATGGTTGCTGTTATTATGCAAAAAAGATGTGGAGTGGGAAGGATAAATCACGTTCAACACCATTCAGGTAAAGTAAAACACAGTATATTAATCCGGTGCCTCCATTGATATATGTCTGTTACTTAACGGTTCTGATCAGAACAGGTCAAAAACCACAGGTTGCTTCAGTGTCTATTATGACGAAGTCTTTCTTCTGTGATTAACACTACAATGTACTAAACCAAAATAATAATAATAAAAGACAATGGCTGTCAATAGATTCCACACAGGACTGACTTCTAACTCACAGACAGCTTTGGAACATACATTTGACTTTTCAACATAAAATTGATTACATTCTTCATAGGGAGTGCCTGGCAGAGGCTTTTATCACAGGTTTATTTACTTTGCTGCTATGTTTTAATTGTCTTGTCACTCCACTTGCCACACCTAAGATTGTTGTTAATGACACGTGTTGTGTCACCATTCTTACTTAAGGACTCCAGAGAATTCAGCCCCAGAGACGGAGATTTCAGCTACTCCCTTGAGTAAAAAAAGCCATTTAACTTCACCGGATGAAAATGCCACCAAAGACAGAGATGCTAAACATGTGTCAGTGCCCTTGAAATGACAAGTAATTACCAGTACAAGTGCCACTCACACACTAATACAGAAGAGACACTTAGCTGATAATGTAATAATGGACCACCAAGAGAATATACAGACAATCTTCATTAGACTGGAAGAAACTTAATAAACAATTACCAGCTAAAAACCTACATGATTTTATGTTTTCGGTGTGCTTGAATTTGAACCCTTTAACAGAAGATTCACCTTTGCTTGCAGATCTGAGAACTGATAACACCAGGCCTGTTGGCTCCAACAAGCTTTGAATAGAGTTTTAAGATGTCAAGGAAGTGTTTTTACTTCTCATGAAAGTCAAAGAGAAATTAATTATAACTCGGAGCAGGGAGAACTTGCTTGTACCTTGCTTCTCTAAAATGCAAGCATTGTGACACAGTCATGCTTGTAAAACCTTTTTTGGCAAGTGCCAGTACAGTCAAGCTACAGGAGGCACCAACAGCTCTGCCCACAAACCACTAACTCACTTTATCAACAAATGCACATTTGCACACACAAATAAGGCACTTGAACATACAACTTAGATACAGGATGTAATGACACATATCTGGAGCAAAGAGTTGCTAATCAGAGGGAACTTGGCAAGCTTGAGAGGCAGGCCTGTGCTACCCTCATGAAGATCAACAAGGCCAAGAACAAGGTCTTGCACCTGGGTCAGAGCAATCCCAAGCACCAACACAGGCTGGGAGGAGAATGATTTGATGGCAGCGCATAGGAGAAAGACTTGGTGGTGGTGGTGGAGGAAAAGCTCAAAATTAACCACCAGGTCAAAGAAAGGGATTCTGCTCCTCTGCTCTGCTGTTGTGAGACCTCACCTGGAGTCCTGTGTTCAATTCTAAACTCCCCAGCACAGGAAGGACACAGACCTGTTGGAGTGAGTCCAGAAGAGGCCATGAAGATGACACAAAGGCTGGAGCACCTCCCATACAAGGATAGGTAGAAAGAGTTGGGTTTGTTCAGCCTGGAGAAGAGAAGGCTCTATGGAGATCTTAGAGCAGCTTCCAGTACTGAAGGGGCTTGAAGAAAGCTGGGGGGGCCTCTTGATCAGAGAGTTCAGGGATAGGATGAGGGGGAATGGATTTAAACTGAAAAAGTAGAGATCGAGATGTGATCTTAGGAAGAAGTGTTTTCCTGTGAGGGTGGGGAGGCCCTGACACAGGTTGCCCAGAGCAGGGTTGGCTGCCCCATCCCTGGAGGTGCGCAAGGCCAGATTGGATGGGGCTTTGATACCCTGATCCATGGCAGGCAGTTGGAACTGGATGAGCTCGATGATCTGGTGGGTTTCATCCAACCTGGTGATTCTATGATTCCATCAATCTTCCAATCCAAACCATTCTATGATTCTACGATATCTCATTTGCAGGCATTAAGAACTGAAGAACAGCAGAACTATCCTAGTCTGTTCAAGCTGATGGTTTAGTCATTGTCAGTTATTGTGTACCAGTTCTTCACACCATTCTCAAGAAAAAAAGTTGAGAACTATGCCATAGCCTCAAATGCATTTATGGAAGGCTAAACCATTCAGTACCCAGAAACACAGATTCCTCATCCAGCTAAGATTATAATGGTGTGCTAACATGGCAGAATCTGATAATGTAAATGTAACTTTGGTTTCTTTCAGTGAAAGGGAGCACAGAAGGGCATAATATAATATGTAATCCTTTCCCCAGCCTGCATTCAACAGTAACTCGAGTTCTCCCCAGAGATAACTGATGAAACTTAGGAACAGTAATATCTCAAGTACCCACCCAGAAGACCTAGTTATGCAAGAATGAGCAGTGTGTTTTCACTTCCAAGCAGTAAGTTAAATGGGTTTAAGCAGGATGTAATTGGGTGGAACAGGGAAAGATAATAACATCTACTTAAAGCAGCTTGAAAAATTAGCAGGAGGAAGAGCTACTCTCTCTCCACATGCCTCTCCGTTTATAGCTGTAGATGCACTGTACCCTTGCACTAAGTTAATGTTCCAACCCCTTCTTGGTTATAACTCATTTGTAATTCACCATAAAAGAGTATGAAAGTCCCCATGAGGAGCAGGTCATCCTCTCAGCTCTACTGAGGTCTCTGAAGCCAAATGCAACCTGAATGGTTCCAAGTTCAGGGCTACTCTGAGAGGCTCTACACTCTTCTGGTGTGGATGGCCACAACCAAGCAACACACCAGCCATCAACACTGTCCCTCCTCACCATTATCCTTCCATATCTTTTCTCCTTTCTGCCACTGTGACTCTTCACAGTGTTACCCTTCACAGCTGACCCTTTTCAGGGAGAAGTCACTTGAGTCATTATGACAAAAAAAGAAAATCCTGTTGTATGGGTCTTTCCTTTCTTCTGATTTCACCCATGACTCCCACACTTTTCTGGAGCAAAAGTGTAATTTTGGTTTTGGTCATTGTTCAGCCTGAAGTCTGGTGCATTGACAAGAATAAAGTTAATCTTACTATAATATTGCACTTAGAATCATAGAATCATTAGGTTGGGAAAGACTTTAGAGATCATCAGCTCCAACCATACCTGTCTACTACTAAATCATGTCCCCAGATCATGTCCACTTCTAAAGAAACACTTCCCATCCGTCCATATCTGACATCGAATCCTGTCTAATCCAGTTCGCTTCTTTTACCCTCCACAGGTTAACAACATAACATTCCCTTTTACTTCACTTTAGTTTCTCAGGAAAAAGAAACAGACTTACATTTTTTCTTGTTTAAAAGCAGTTAAGAGTAGGCCTACTCCTTGAGGTCTCTTGCATATTGCTATTGTAATTCATTTAAACAGTGAGTTGTTTACAATAATGTCTTTCTCTAAAAGCTTTTTTAACACAATATTCTTGCACCGGAATTTTTCAGAACGATGCCAGTTTTATTTCATTCACACACATGTTGCCTCTTACCCAATTTCAGAATTTGCCACAGAACAAGAATGATGGTTTCTGTGTAACACCAAAGTAAAAGAAATAGGTGACATGTTCTGCAACAGAACATGTTTTGGAAAAAGAAACTTAAGATTTACCCATTTCAGATGCAAAATGAGAGCTTGAGACTTCCACATGATCAATCAGATATCCTTTAGGAACAGCACTGTTATTGATACACAGACCTGCAAGGATATTTCTTAATTAAATGTTACTTAGAACATAAACTATTCTTCACTCTAGAATCATAGAATGGTTTAGGTTGGAAGGGACCTTAAATGCCATCCAGTTCCACCCCCTCTGCCATGGGCAAGGACACCTCCCACTGGATCAGGCTGCCTAAGCCCCATCCAATCTGGCCTTGAACCCCTCCAGGGATGGGGCAGCCACCACTGCTCTGGGCAACCTGGGCCAGGGCCTCCCCACCCTCACAGCAAAACATTTCTTCCTAAGATCTCATCTCAATCTCCCCTCTTTCAGCCTAAAAACATCCCCTCTTATCTTATCCCTGCACTCCCTGATCAGGAGCCCTCATAATCCCTTTCCAGGAGTTCATGTGACATGCTTAATATTTATTAAAGACTAATCTGCAGTTACTTTTGGTTCCCATTTTTTATTTACTCCTAGCATCCTAAGAATTGCCTTGTTGTTAGAACTTTAGGGGTTAAAGATTTGCTCTAATCATGTTTCAGGATCAAAACTATAATATGTATAATTATGATTTTGCAAAGTAAATAACAACATTTAGTTACACTCCAGTCGTCTCATGAGGATAATATATAATTACCAAAATCTGATATTTTAATTTAATATCTTCACTGCAACAACACACTGAGTTTCTAGCATTACAAAAATTAATGAGCTTTGGTTTGAAAATTAACTTGAACTAGTAAATAATTAAGCATCTCCATATCTACATGTCCACAAGAATTTGTTAAACAAATAGAAGGAAAACAGACTCTATACTTTATCTCTTCGGCTTGTCAGCGTAGTTCAGAGATCCTGAATACAGCTCTCTCAGATATTTAGCACATATAATAGGGGTATGGATATGCTATGTTTAGGACGGACTTTATCTTTGGACTTAAATAATTAACTTGGTTAAAAAACCAGAAAGACCGATTTCTATTTTGACTTTTCTTTCACAATTTTGTTGTTTTTATTTGTTTTAAGCTCAAAGAGGGGAGATTGAGATCTTAGGGAGAAATGCTTTTCTGTGAGGGTGGTGAGGCACTGGCCCGGGTGCCTCATTCATAGAATCTGTGAATCACAGATCATTTTGGGTTGGAAGGGACTTAAAGATTATACAGTTCCACCCTCTGCCATGGGCAGGGATACCTCCCAGCAGATCAGGTTGCTCAAAGACCCATCCAACCTGACCTTGAACACCTCAGGGATGGGGCAGCCAAGACTGCTGTGGGCAAAATTTGCTGGGATAACAAATATTTTTTTCTACCTGCATTATGAGCTCCTTTGTGACAGTTTCACCTAAAGTAATGGCTCATTCTTCTTTTGCAGATCACTACATGTGAAAGTGTCTTGAAGTACTAAGTGTGCCCTGAAGGCACCGGACAAGGTCTTCAGGTAGTGTAAGTCACTGGATACCACTACTGAAACCATAATGCTTTAAAAGCCAAGGAGCTGCCTCACCAAATTCTCTAACTATCTTAAAAAAGCCACATTGCTTGCAGCACTTTACATTTACATATTCAGTTTTAAGGACTCTGGATTGTCAGTGCTGAAAATAATCATGTTTTTAAAAGATACTCTGCAGCAGAGGGTCATCGCGCAGTAAGTTAAACAAAAAGTAACAGATAAATGGTTATGGGCGTACTTAAGAAAATTACTTAGAGAAAGGTGCAATCAAAGTAGAGATTAGGCTTAGTTTTAATTATTGGTTTAAACTTTTTTCCTTCTTTGTATAAAATTGCTTTAAGGTAAAGCTAAGAAAACCAATTGAAGCAATGGACATCATTATTACAGTATGTCCTTATTTTACTATTACTTTATTATTAATAAATTAAAATATGTATTTATTCTGCTGGAAAAAGCCCACTTAATATTGTCTAAAAAGAATTATCTTCATAATTAGGATATTTCAAAATACTTTGATGTGAATGCTGTTATACCTATCATTTTTGATAACTTAAACAGCTGCTACTCATTCAGGATAGCTGTTAAAAACAATTTTCCAGCTTTATAAAGGCAATTGTTACAACTAAACAACATGCACAGAAAACAGTCATACGTCATCAGCCAGAATAAAAGCATTGGCAAAGCATGTGAAAGCACAGGGGCTTCGTTAATTAAATATTAATCTGTGAAGTGATGCATGTCTGTGAGAGAAGTGGAAAGACAAGAAGCACCTGTGTGAGACAGGAATGAAAAAGAAATGTTGGAGAGAAAGGGTAGAAAACCAAGGACACAACTTGAATAAGCAATAGAGCTCTGACCTTGAAAACATCTTAGCTAGTTTCTTAAGCCAAAACTTAACTTCAGTTAAACACAATAGATTTTGCATTTTAATTCAATAAACAGGAGACAATTAAAACATGTATTTGCTTCTTCTCTCAGTCCAACATCTCTCCCTCCCAAACAACCAATAGATTCCTTAGTTTGGGCTAAGTAGGAACAAAAGGAGAAAAGAAGGGACAGCATTTGCTCTAAAATAATAACATCCAATAAACGTAGAACTGTTTCATATAGTGGTGAAAAAGTGTTTCACCGATACTATATTATTGTTCTGCAGCTTGAGTTATTTTGCTTTTTCATTTCAGTACAGTGTAATAACCAAAGAGGTCACAAACAGTAGCTGGTACAACACTGCTTATCTATAATATTGGCAAAGTAGGAGGTTTTGTTTCTTTTCTGGTACTATTTTTCTGCTGGTTCTGGTTTGTTAGAATGCATTTTATATGTTGAGGGTGGTGAAACACTAGGCTCATCCTTGGAACATTCAAGATCAGATTGGATGAGGCTCTAAGCAACTTGATGGAGTGGGAGATGCCCCTGCTCGCTGCAGGGAGGTTGGACTGGACAGGCTTATTAAAGGTCTCTTCCAGCCCAAACCATTCTATGATTCTGTGATTTTCTTCCGAGAAAGCAGAATCAGCTCTGCCATGTGATCTCTTTATTATGACTTTTCTTACGTTTATTAGGAATTCTTTTTCCCTAAGATATGTTTTAGTCCATAAATCTCACAATAACTTTAATAAAGGAAAGAGTAATGTATATTCATTATGCATGTTATTTTTTACCTCATTTAAGACTGCTGTTCTGATAAACAAATGCTTTAAGCTATTTCACAAGGGTATAGAATGAAATATTTTAAATACTGAATATTCAGACCGTCAAGCATAATGTGTTTGAATTCAATTATTTCAAATCTTTATATTGATTCTGTTCCTTAGTGGAACACAAATCATAGAATCATAGAATAACCAGGTTGGAAGAGACCCACCAGATCATCAAGTCCAACCATTCCTATCAAACACTAAACCATGCCCCTTAGCACCTCGTCCACCCGTGCTTTAAACACCTCCAAGGAAGGTGAATCAACCACTTCCCTGGGCAGCCTCTGCCAGTGCCCAATGACCCTTTCTGTGAATTTTTTTTTTCCTAATGTCCAGCCTAAATCTCCCCTGGTGGAGCTTGTGGCCATAATACTGTATCAAATATGCTCACCTGGCTTTCTTTCAGACACAAAAGCAAACACAGAAGAAAATATCCTTTAGCACAGCTGAATTTTCTGCCAATAATTTCAAATTCAGTGGAGGATGAAGCATAAATTTAGTCAAGGAGACATGTTTTCACTCATATGGCACCACCTTAGAAAGTAAATCCAGGAACACACCATGTACCCTGGAACAGCTGGCTCAAAGCTCTTTCAAGCAAACACCCATGTTTTCCTTGTTCCCCAGAAAAACTCTGCTGAAAGCTTTTACTACAGCTTTCAGAGAAATTGTTTGTAACAATCCTGTATTTTTTTTTTCTCCTTCTTACAAATTGTCCCAAATTCAGATATGGAAGAGTTGGCTGGATTTCAGTATTGGTATTTTACACTAACGGTGAAAAAAGTTGGAGGACTTAGGAGAGAAAAAAAAAGTCACAAATTCGGGCTGATAAGTGATGTTGATTCTTTACTGTATTGTCAGAAGTTTGAGATGCAGAAAAAGCCACTAGCTATTTAGATAGCAATTTAGCTAAGCACAACATGCTGCATGACTGTGATCTTGTCTGAATATAATTGGCTCATTAACCAAAACCATTTCAACTTGTTCACATCATCAAAGCCAGGAACAAGAACAAATATGAACTTTAATGAATATATATTTATTTTTTACAAGGAAGCTTGATTCAATCAACCATTGTTATTGCCAAGTTGAGTTATTTTAAAGCAATATTTTTATGTCTTAAACAAAACAGATGCTTTATCAAAATGACTGGCACTTTCTGACTCTCTATCTAGTCTCACAGAAAGTCAGAGGGCTCCATTCTACCTCGCTGACTCAATCTGTTCTTCTGTTTGTCATCTGGCTTTCAAAAAGCTGTCTGCTGACACACTAGTCTCATCCACTGTGTTTTCTGTGAAAACCAATTTATTACTTGGCAAGTTTGTCTGACAACCAGGTAATAAAGCAATATTTGGAGCAAAGTCTGTAGTGGGACAAGAATATCTCTCTTCTAGCTGAGAGCCGCATAATTGATCAGGAGGAATAAATGAAACATAGATCCCCTTCTATTCAGCTCTGGCGTTTGTGTTACAATTTGTCACCTGGGCATCAGCAGGGGAAATTGATTCCATATTCAGTAATCTATACTTTTATTTGCTAGGAATGGATGCGGCAGTCTGTCTTCCCTTTCTCCACCCTCCCCTGCCAAATCAGGCATGCATACCTGCAGGTGTTAAATACAATGACTGCATTGGGGTATTTCCAAAATGTGACAGATTATGTATATGTGATGCTGAAAGCAATTATCAAGACAGAAAATTAGGTTAGGTTGTAAACTCCCGAAGTGGGATTTCAGGCTCATAGAATTGAACAAAATCACAGTTTCTGATCCAGTTGGCCTGGCTTATAGCACCACCAAACTTTGCTAGAGGCCTACAGTCACTAATATCTTCATAACTGGCTTTAAATATACCAAAACTTCTTAACCACCTAACAGAAGACACATTTATTCCCCTGCTAAAGTGCAGAATAATCAGTGTTTCCTTAGAAAGGCATGTAAACATTGCTTAAAACTTGCCTGAAATGCCCCAAACATAGTGCAATTAAAGAGTGGTCACAACTGAGGAAGAAAGTCTGAAAATACCAGAGTGGCAGAGTCGCATGGACAGCAGGGAAGAACTTAGCTGTGATGCACAGAGGGGACGATGCAGATACGAGAGCTGGAGAACATGTGGGTGTGGGAAAATGATGGCAGGGCAGAAACAAGGAGAGAAACTGGACTGCAGCAGGGATACGTACCAACCCTGAACTAGATACAGACAAGCCAAGACCAAAAAGCTGAGTTCAGAGTCTCAGTGTTAACTGCTCCTTCATAGAATTTGACTGTGACTAAACTGTGAAGGTACTTATGAAAATTGCTCAGAACTACTAGCATAGACAATAGTTCTATTTTTCATGTGTATAAATCTGCAAAAAAACCCCAAAACACACTAGCTGTATTGGCTGAGTTGTGTTGAACAGGGAAGGCACAACTTAATTCTTGTGAGTCCCTTCCAGCTCTGTACATTCTATGATCTGATCACTGATTCAATACATAGGCAAGCATTTGTTCTCCCTGAAGAGAAATACTCTCCTATTGCTTCTGTTTAGTCTGGATGCACAAGACAGTCACACACACACACACACACACAGAATAACCAGTTTGGAAGAGACCCATTGGATCGTCGAGTCCAACCATTCCAGTCTAAATAACCTTTTCCCTCTCTCAGTAGTGCAGCCTCTCTGCAGTTTCAATCGTGATCCTCATCTGTTTATTCTCCTTGCTGCTGAGGTCCATGCTGACCCAGAAGTCATAGATCAATCACAGAACATAGTCCAAAAGCAAATGATTGGAAGGGATACCTACAGCCGTTAGCAGAGGGACTGCCTGGCTCCAGGCACATGCTTAGTCTAAAGTATTTTGCATGTAGTTCTAAACTTGTGGGGCTGCATATTCTATATGACATTCTCTCCCACATCTTGAAGCTGTTTTTCAGACTGCCTGTCTTCCCATGCAAGAGAGATGTTGATAAGCAAACGTGGGATTAACATATTTATGCTTTTAATTCTAGAATCAGCTAGTAAAACGAATATTTGAAAGTGAAATTAAGCACACACTACCTTTTCCCTAATGAATTGTTTTCAATAAGTTGTAGTAAGGCACTGCCTATCCATTGATTTACCCACTTCCAGTGTTTTACAGCAGTGGCTTCAGCTTCTTCCAGTACCAGTTGCCATGTGATTTTCATTCAGTGCATTCGAATGCAGAACCCTCACTCCTTTCCTCTCTGGAATTGGGATGGGTGTCTTCCACCACCAGAGGTGTCTGAAGGGAACATCTTCTCTCAGAGTTGTTTAAATACAGACAGAGTCAACTAGTCCTCTCCCCTTTCCCTGCAGATACAATGAAATAGAACCCTGAAAAGTCTCAGAAAACTATTATGAAAAACTACAGAGAGAGCCTGGGCCCTGTCTGCAACAAACTTTGTGCAGCTTTGATTTGCTCCTTCTGCCACAAAGGAGAAGAAAATCTAACTTGTTCTGAGAAGCCAGAAGAACATCAGAGTAATTTGCTGTGAAACATTGCTATAGAAATTAAGAATTCTTATTTCAGGACAAAATTCTGCACTGACTTCTGTGGAAAATCTTGGCACTGGCAGTGCTTGAAAATCAACTAATTTTGATTTCTGTGCTATTTAAATTTGATGGCTACTATTGATCCTACAGGTAGGACAAAAGGATATAACACAGAATTGGATGGATATTAGATATAGAATATCAATAAGCCATCCAAGGACTATGTACCAGCTATCAAAACAGAGTAGCCCAGTATGTTCTGCATTCCCCTCCGCAATCACTATGTGCATCCTCTATATCTATTCTAACTGCTGTTCAAACACCACTCCCCAAAATCCAATTGAAACTGTGCAGCAATATCAAAATGCAGTATTTGTCTCCCCGCAGACAAGTGGAAGCAGCAGAGATCATCTCCTAATACTGCAAAGAGTGCATATACACAGCACTCTTCAGGAAAGAAATGCACAAGTCTCCCTCAATCTTTTCTTAGAATCATATAGAATCATAGAATCACCAGGCTGGAAGAAACCCACCAGATTGTCAAGTCCAACCATTCCCACCAATCTCTAACCCATGTCCCTTAGCACCTCATCCACCCTCACCTTAAACACCTCCAGGGACGGGGACTCAACCACCTCCCTGGGCAGCCTGTTCCAATGCCTAATGACCCTTTCTGTGAAGAATTTTTTCCTAATCTCAAGCCTGAACGTCTCCTGGTGGAGCTTGAGGCCATTCCCTCTCGTCCTGTCCCCTGTCACTTGGCAGAAGAGGCCAGCTCCCTCCTCTCCACAACCTCCTTTCAGGTAGTTATAGAGAGCAATGAGGTCTCCCCTCAGCCTCCTCTTCTCCAGGCCAAACACCCCCAGCTCTCTCAGACGTTCCTCATAAGGCCTGTTCTCCAGGTTTCACACAAACCACCACAATAAGAGATTTTGAATGTTTTCCTTTCTTTATAAACCACTACACGGTATTACGATGTGCTACTCAACTTGTTCTGAGCAGGGTGTCAGATCAAATGACCTTCAGATATCCCTTTCAACTTAAGCTATAATTATACTACCAGGTGATTTATTTTCACCTGGTCAGGCAGCACAATGGAATAAGGCTTCTTCTGCACTGTTTATACAAAGCTTTGATCAACTAAAATAAGATACATGGGCCCTGTGCTATTTGAATGTGACTACTGCTATCGATCCTGTAGCTAGGACAAAAGGATATAGGACAAATAACACAGAATTAGATATTGAATATAGGATGTCAATTATCTACAAATGTCAAACTGCCTCAGATCCAAAAAGTTTCAGTTTAGTGTTTACATCTCTGTACAAGAGTTATTTCTCCTCCCTCGATATAAGGACATAAAAACAGATCACAAGAATGCTTGTTGCTTATTCATCTATTTATACTTCTCACTTTGGATTATTTTTTTTTAAACACACACATAGCAGGGCACAGGAGGTAGGGGGCAATTGGATGCATTTGGGATTTTGGGATAAAAGTGAGCAGTCTTAGATACGACAACCATATGTGACTACCATTAAAGTAACAGGACTGTTCAGGAACAGATACATGACCCAGGTTGTTTGAGTAAATCATTCTTTCCAGATTTATCTTGTATTTACCGCTACTGAAAACCAGGTGGTATTATATTCAATTTGTTAGACTGGAAAACTATTACAGTTACAACTTCACTAACTACAGGAACTCCACCCTAACTTCATATTTCAGAATAGCAAGCAAAATTAATTCGCAAAGGAATAAAGTTTTAAGCTGCATATTATTGAATCCTTTTATTCCTTTCAATTCAGTATGAAAGCTTAGTAAACTTACGTGATTTTAATATCAATTCATTAGACAGGGAGGAGGTGAATCAGTCTTTCAGAAGTTAGAAGAAGGGAAGAGGGGGGAATAGAAAGAAATACCTGTTTTTAATCTGTGCATACATATGCTATCATCAAGGGCACGAAGAGTTAAAGGATAGTCCATGATCATAGATGCAGGACAAAAATAGCCATTTGGAGAATTCAGATAGATTCAATGGCTATTTAGAACGATATTCGATGTTCAGGAGAAATATGAGCCAGTTAAAGAACCTGTACAGGCCAGACTTCTGATTTTTAAGGGCAAGAAACATTGTTCAGAAATGTCAGCAACTGATACAGGTCTAAATGGAAATTGGATACAGAGCTTCCTGCATTTCCAGATTACTACTGTCCATTTTTTACCTTCCTTTTATATTTTTCATCATTCCTATTCATGGTTGCTAGTTTATCCGGATGAAAAAACAGAATGGTGTGAGGGCATCAAAGGATGAGAAATCTCTGCTGGTTGCTTACAACTGGGTATATGGCTGTATTGGTACTCATCACTGTTTCAGGTAAAACACCACTCCAGGCAAGAAATACCCACAGATTGTATCATAACCCAAATCTTCAAAAGTATTTATAGAACTGAACTTAAGATACTAGCAAAATCTAGAGACTGCAGATAGGTTTAAAACCAATGGTCTTTGACAGCGATGCAGCCTTGTTCTACGATTTAGAAATGCTTGTTTCCACCTGAACTGGTATTCCATTATTAAAAAACGGGAACTTTATAAGAAAGGCCATAATGTGTCAGTTGCTACAGAAGAGTATTTGAGCAGCTACCCATGCAAACTTTCTTGTAAGATAGGCAATCCAACCTGTCTGCACAGCTTTACAGAGTTTGTCAGCACTTGCGCTGACTTCTCAGGATAAGTTGTCAGTCTTCTGCATCTGCATGTGCATATTCCTTCCATTTCTTTCTTTGCCTCCTAGCATTGGTTCATTCAGATATTTATACTCAGAATCTGAATAGGGTTCATTTATCTTGACAAGTACGTTCTGCTAAAATCTAGAGAGAGACAATCAATCAGTTTACAATAAAATTTAAACTGACTGTAAACACCCCCATTCGATGACTATCCTTCAAGACAGATTCCCAGATCATCCTATAAAGAAATCCTGAACGCTGAAAATTTGCAAAAGCAGTATTCTATATGTTAAACTTCATGTATTTAACAGCAATAATGAGTGACAAATTTTAATAGCAAGCTTCTACTGTTTTTAAATTCAATCAAATTTTTCTAGATAAGGACAACACTCAGACTAAGAAACTCTCATTGATTCCAATGAGTGAGTTCAAATTTTAAGCCTTTCCAGGGGTGTCTGTTTACATTTCACAGTAAGTCCCAAACTGAATTCTTATAAATTCAGATTGATTACCACACAGCAGTTAAAGCTGTTCTAAAAGTGAAGGTTTTATGACACTACAAAATTTATGACATCATCTTTTTTTGGTTTTGTTGTTTTTAACATTTCTGCTAACTATTTAATTTTTCTTTTTACATTTTATGGAAACTATTACACATTTTCAGTGCAGGTCAAAAGTAAAACAGGCATGGAACCAGGTTCAAATGTTTCCCCTTACTAGTTGAAAACAGTGATTTATAATTTTTAAAAAAGATGTGGGTTTTATTTTTTTTTTGAGTATAAGAATAGAATACATTCATACATAACCTGTACCACACCACACAAGCATATTACACACAAATACACAACTATACACTATATTCATGGATCTTCTGAAAAAAGAAAAAAAAATAATTTAAAACCAGGGTAGCTGAAAACATTCCATGGAGTTATTTTGAAATACATAAAATCACTCCCTATTTTCCCTTTCCTTAATCCAAAGATGCTAGAAAATTCATTTCCTTCTCTCTCTCTCCAAACTGATAAGCAAAAGCATTTGGACGGGTGCACACTCTCCTGGGTGAAAAACTGGTTGAATGGCCGGGCCCAGAGGGTGGTGGGAAATGGAGTTAAATCCAGCTGGAGGCCAGTTCCAAGTGGGGTTCCCCAGGGCTCAGTCCTGGGTCCAGCCCTGTTTAATGTCTTTATCAATGACCTGGATGAAGGCATCAAGTGCTCCCTTAGCAAGTTTGCAGATGACACCAAGCTGGGTGGAAGTGTGGATCTGCTGGAGGGTCGGGAGGCTGCAAAGGGACCTGAACAGGCTGGAGTGCTGGGCTGAGACCAACGGCAGGAGGTTTAACAAGGCCAAATGCCGGGTCCTGCACTTGGGGCACAACAACCCTAAGCAGAGGTACAGACTAGGAGAAACCTGGCTGGAAAGCTGCAAGTAGGAGAAGGACCTGGGGGTGTTGGTTGACAGCGACTGAACATGAGCCAGCAGTGGCCCAGATGGCCAAGAAGGCCAATGGCATCTTGGCTTGGATCAGAAACAGCGTGACCGGCAGGTCCAGGGAGGTTATTTTCCCTCTGTACTCGGCACTGGTGAGACTGCTCCTTGAGTCCTGTGTTCAGTTCTGGGCCCCTCACCACAAGAGGGATGTTGAGGCTCTGGAGCGAGTCCAGAGAAGAGCAACAAAGCTGGTGAAGGGGCTGGAGAACAAATCTTATGAGGAGCGACTGAGAGAGCTGGGGATGTTTATCCTGGAGAAGAGGAGGCTGAGGGGAGACCTTATTACTCTCTACAACTACCTGAAGGGAGGTTGTGGAGAGGAGGGTGCTGGCCTCTTCTCCCAAGTGACAGGGGACAGGACGAGAGGGAATGGCCTCAAGCTCCACCAGGGGAGATTCAGGCTTGAGATTAGGAAAAAATTCTTCACGGAGAGGGTGGTTAGGCATTGGAACAGTCTGCCAAGGGAGGTGGTTGAGTCACGGTCCCTGGAGGTGTTTAAGATTAGGGTGGATGAGGTGCTTAGAAGCATGATTTAGGGATTGGTGGGAATGGTTGGACTCGACAATCCGGTGGGTTTCTTCCAACCTGGTTATTCTGTGATTCTGTGATTCTGTGATTTGGAGAAGAAACCCCGTCCTTTTGATCTACTACAATGGTGTTTAATAGGAGCAAGAGGCCTCTGGTAGTGTTGGCACATACATCACATGCTCTGTAACATTCAGGAAGTCCCTAAAGAAGCATTTTCTGAGGTGAGTGGTGGTAGAAATGGTGAACATCAGCTGTGCCCAACACTATACCCAGTTTCAGAAGTGTGTCTAATCTCAAGCAGAACCAAAGAGCCTGAAGAAGATGCCTATATGTAAACAGGACAATAATTCCTAGGGAACCTCATCTTTCACTCAGGCAGATAGAGATATCATAATTTTTTAGAGATGGGCACAAGGAAACACAACATTCCTTGTTGCTTCATGATAACATATCAAGTAGAAGCACTTTTAAATATTAAACCAAAAGAAAAGTCACTGGCATCACAGACTCTTTAAACCTGTTGCATTAGTATTGGGCCGTAGTGAAACTTTCCAGTTAACATGTGCTCCTTAGGTTCTAATCCTGCTACAGAATCGGATGTAGATCTAGTGCCACAAGAAACGATAATTTCATGTGAGCTCTTTACAGGAACAAACAAGCTGCACATGCTCAAGGCCAAATTAAATATTTATTAATGAATTATAACAAAGTAATTAGAGTCAGATTAGAATATATTGGAGTTTTTATTAAGAGTTAATTGTCTTGACTCACCTGGGAGTCTGTTGTTTCTGTATTCTCTGCCAAGGTAAAAATACAAGAGGAGAATAGTTGTACATTGTGTTGGAATAATACATAACTTTTGAAGGTTTCCATCAACTAAAGGAGATAGTAGATCTGAGAATATATAAGAAGAAATATATGCATTTTGCTAGCAGTCCTTCAAGTTGCATCCTGATTTTAAGAGAGTTTCTAAGCCATTATGTCTGTTGCTGGTTCTTCAGTAAATGTGATAGCAGGATCACACCTAGGATTCGTCTCACCTAACTTGCAGATTGCTGAAGCTAAATATCTACAATAGTTTAAAGGAAATAGGAGCATATATAACTAGTTTAGGCAGTTTCTGAACTGACATGAGATTAAATATAAACCTAAACCCCAAACTCTTACAAATCACATCAACAACTTATGGGGGAAGATAGTATAAACTTTGAAGACAGGAGTAAGATAATATGGGTTAGAAAATGAGAAATCATCACACAAACTCAGCTAATGTGAGCCACAAATTATGCAACTCAGCAAGGATAGCAATGAAAATGTGAGACTGGCTTTAACAAACATCTCTAATCATCTCTAACCTAACTGTCTGGGAATGCCCCAGACTGGAATTGAGCTCTTTACAGAAAACTAGCATTTGATACTTAGTCTAAGATCAGATCTTAACTCCTGCTCCTTGCCCTTTGAATTCATTTAATGAAAATCAATAGAAAGAAAACAGTCAACCAGTGCTAATGACCTATAGATAACCAGTAAGAGGAGCACAAGCAAAGCAAGCTGGTCCCTGTCACTCATTCTATTTTTTTCAGGCAAAATAATGGACTGTTTCTGCCCTCCTGTGGTATCAAAAGGCATCAAATATCTACATAGTCAATGGCTCTGCTTGTCCTGCTCTCTAGTAAGAACAAGAAAAAAAATACAATATACAAGTAGTGTCTATGTTCCCACATCATTTTCTGTTATGAAAAAAACAGTCCAAAAGAAAAGTGGACTGAAAGGAGGTGACAGGATAGTGCACATGACTCAGAAACTGCAGATTTCAGAGACCTCAGAAAAGATTTAAACAGAGGATGCTGTGGGTAACCTATTTGTGGGTGTTTTTCCTTTGGTCTCTCTCAGTCTCATGGGAAACTCCATGAAAATATATACAAAAGTACAGATGAAGATGAAGGATATATTTTTTGTAGAACACATTATGAGACTGGTTTTCTTAGTCCTCTGCCCATTTACAGACTTCTTTAAAAGCCATTGGCTATTACCACTAAAGATAAGAAGTGTCTCTCTTGAGATTGCTGTGTCTTCTTTTTATACTAGAGTACCAGTTAATATTGCTGGATTTCACAAAATATATACCAAAGATTATTTGTCAAAACTGACTACCATCTATTCATTCATTTAGTTGCTAAATTTAACAAATAATATTCATTAGAGAGCATTTATAACAAAACAAATGCTGAAGGAACGTTCAGTTTCCTCCTTGTCTTGTTTCATTTTGCTTTTGTGGCAACTGAAATGCTGTGAAATGTAAAAGCTTTCAGCAATGAACTCCCAAAAATATATTTTTACAGGTGAGAGGTATTAAATTCCTTTTGCAAGTCAGAACTTAGGTCTTTGGAGAAATTTCTATCTGCAATCTTATCTCATTCAAGTGTACAGGTACTGGGAGATGTTTAGTGTCACTGAAAACTAGGACATGTTATCAAGTGCTTAATTCCAAACTGAGATTCTTACAGTCCTTTGACAAATACAAAAGCTCAAAATGTTTGCATTTGGTCCCTTCACGGACAATAGAATTGGGATGGAGGGAGGCAAGATAAATATCACTCACAGCATTTTGTGTAGCAGAAATTCTGCTTTACCAATGACCACCTTAAAAACAGAAAAAAAAGAAAAGGTGACATTAGGTAAATGAGGATTGAATGCAAATTTATGTTCTATATATTATCCAATAATCTATTATATTTCTGGGAACAAGAAGAATACAAAGCAACTGACTTCTGGCTCAGCTTCTCTGTGATCCAAATTAAATTTCCAAATAAGTATCAAAGAGGATGGTTTCATAAACACTTGGATATTCATGAAATTATCCTGCTATTGCCATCTTGTGGATGACCAGCAGCATGATGCTGCTTTACGCTGCACCTCTCCTCGTGCTTTGAGGAGAGATTTTTTTCTGACATTCCAGATTGCCATGGCAATCTATTACCTGAAAGTTATAAAAGAAAGTCCTTTTAACTGACTTTTTCCAAGTAAGAACACTACTAATATTCGAAGTGAATTGTAAGAAGTAGCAACTGTGCCATAAAAGTGACATTTGTATAGTTCCTTTTATTAGAGAACTGCATTTTTCTGATGAACAATCTATTATTTAAGGCTTATGTAAATCATGTAACTATTCAATATCACAAAGCCTTGAAGATAATATTTTTAAATGGAAATGTACAAGAGATTGTGTGAAAATCAGATACCACGGTATCTGATGGCAAGAAACATATAATACAGAAAAATAGTTTTCCAGCAATATTTTGTACTTAAATTTTTTGTCACATGCAATATTCATATAAAAATGAAATATAGCTGCACTTATTTTTAATTTCTTCCTTTCCTTTCCCCACCTTGAAAATTACATTCCTAAAGACAAGGGAATATGTGATGCAACTACAGAATGCTCAAGTTGGGTAAGATTTGTATGGCTAATTTGTATGGCTAAGATATCAAAGACTTTGCTTTCAGGTTTCATTTCACAAGTCTAGAACTAAAAAAAAAAAAAAAAATAACTAATGGCAAATCCATCTTCAGAACTCAGCATTTCACTTTTCTGCTGTGGCAAGGACTGCAACAGAAATATCACAGATACCATTGCACAATCTTTTAGCAGCAGTTACTAATGCATTCTGCCTGCTTTAGTCCAACTGCTTTGCAAGATTTTTCCAACCTACAGTGGAAGCTGTGATTGCTTTGGCACTGTGTTCAGTTAATTAGGTGTGCTGAAATATGCTGTTATGTTATTGCAGCAATGCTTTTTTCAGATAAGGTTACAATATCTACCAGTGAAAAGCTCCCCCATCAGCATCTCAATGGTCCCTCGCATGCTCACATGGCATCTACATAAAGTGTATGAAAAAGATCTTTTTTTCTTGATGGAAAGAATTATGCTACTAACATCTGAAAGCTTTGATCCTTGATGATGAATGGCCTCAAGGTCAGATTGCACATTAGGAAAAATTTCTTTACCAAAAGAGTGGTGAAGCACTGACAGTAGCTGCCCAGGGCACTAGTGGAGTCTCCACTCCTGGAGGTGTTAAAAAACCATGGCACTCAGGACGTGGTTTAGTAGGCATGGTGGTGTTGGGATGATGGTTGGACTGGATGAGCTTAGGGGGCTTTTCCAACCTTAACAATTCTGTGATTCTATAAATTAAGCCTTCCTGGCCAATTTCAGTTATGTTTGACATATACTCACTTAAAATATTACCTCAGTGCCGTGCCCTGGGACACTCCTAGGGGGGAATTTCTTCACCATGAGAGTGTTGAAGCTGTGGCTGCCCCATCCCTAGAGGTGTTCAAGGCCAGGTTGGATGGGGCTTGGAGCCCCTGATCCAGTGGGAGGTGTCCCTGCCCATGGCAGGGGGTGGAACTGGATGACCCTTAAGGTCCCTTCCAACCCAAACTATTCTATGATTCTATGATTCCTCCATATTTCTTGAACTCTTTTCTCCTATTTAGAATGGATTTTCATTATCACTTCAATGTGCATAGTGTTTAAAGTTTCCTGAAGAGTTTGTAGCTGCATTAAGTACAGTTTTCTTGCTTGTTTAGAAAGCAGCTCCCAAATTTTGCAACCCAAAAAAACATTCCTTCAATCAGTTTCCCCTGGGTTTTGGGTTTCTTATAAACAATATAATTGCAAAAAATGGTGACTATGATAATAAGCTTTCACATCACAGCAGAATTTTTACTTCAGAGAAAAACAAATCTTTGGTCACGGTGGGCCCAATTGGTACAAAAGGAAAGACGATGTTACAATAGAGCAGGTTTTATAAATGCTTATGCCACAACCTGGCAGAAATAAGCCAATGAAAACATTCAATTGAATAAAAATCTGGCTTTTAAAAACTTCAAGGAAAAAAAAAATCAAAAAGACAACCCCCATTAATGAGCCTGATTACATATTTTTTTTTAGTGATATTCTAATTATATTGAAAAATCCTGTCAATGAAAATAAATGACAAATGTAGATATTTCTGTACAGTTTTCCCTCCACAGTAGTCTCTGTATTTCAAACTGTGGGTACAGGATTAGCCAGTGCCTATCTACACAAACCCTGTGACCTTACAAAACACTATTCATGGACACCAGGGCTGATATAAAACCCTTTTAAGTCAACAAGAAGCTTCTGGTTTTGCTAAGTGCTAGGAAACTCTCAAACGTGCTTCCAGCCTTGAGCAAAGGGAGATAAAAAGGCGGCGGCTAAGTCACGTGGTAACTGACTTGAACACCTCCATAACAACTGCATAATGATTATATAAAGTCTTCAGGAAGTATTTGTGCTACATAGAATAGTTTATTTTTCTGTCTTTGTCTAATGCTATACATTACATTCATTCATTTGAAAGATTCCTGATAGAAAGGATGTGCAGCAGATATGAAGCTGGACACTAAGTTTAAAGAAACCTAAACATTAAAAAGAAAATGTAAAGTGACTAACCTTCTATTAATAAAGAATTCACGGTCACAAATGTCTGATCTCCTAAACCTCACTTATTAAAGTTCCTCAAGCTCAAGGTTTAGGAATGCACTTGTAAACCACACTGTAAACTGCCAGATTCAATGGTCAATTAACGTGGCCATCTAAAAGGTCATCACATGTTGTCATCTGACACTATATAACATAATCCTTTGGGGTCTGGAGCTCGTTAGCCCATTGACATTGTAATTAATATTCACCAAGCTTCACTTACCCTTTAGACCTCCTGCTACATTTCACTGACTCAGGGTGTAAGCAACATGCCTAGACACAAGTGAGGGAATGTAAAGTAGCTCTGTGACAGACGATTTTTTTTTTAACCAATATTGTTCATCAAATGAAGTATTTAAATTTTGTCTAAATATGCTACTTCAATTGTACTTCACGTAAGGATATGTAGAGACATTTGAGATAGCATAGGTGAGCTGTCTGATGCTTAAAACTTAAATGAAAGTTCAAGTTCACAATATTTTGCATCTTGAATTTAATTTCATGACAAAAAGTGCTTTATCTTCTGAAAAGAAATGATTAAAGACTGGGGGGGGACTGGTAACAACTTATAAAGCTGTTTTACACTCCCTCTATAAAAAGTTATCACAATTCATTAGAATTATAACTCATGAGGTGAAAGTAACCTCTTTTCAAAACAGATCTTTGAAATACAGCAAGTAACTTAATTTTGTTTAAGAAGGGTGACTTTTGTCTTTTGTAATTACACTCTGGTTAGATGGAGTTCTATGCTGTTTCTATCTCTTTGGGGTAATGGATTTTCTGTTTGTTCTCACTTAATACAGTTAAACCTGTGTAACAAAATGAGCAGAAGTGATTGCCAAGGGACAAACCTGCTGTGCGTACTAGAACTTGTTAATTCTCCACAAGGGTCAACAAAATAATTCTTAGGAAAATAAATGTACAGTTTATATTGTCAAGCTAAAAAGTTCATCATTAAGAAATTATAAATATAAATCCATATTTATTATCTTTAATGTGGTTTTGCCTGTATGCCTTACTGTCTAGCTCTTAATTACTTGATTGAATCCTACACTTGACCCCCATCCCCTAGCACCTCTAACACACTACTTTTGTACTTCTTTGGGGGGTTAGATCCCATCAAATGATAGCAACATGCATATAAGATGAGCACTGATTGTTTCAGCTGCAGGACTCTTTTGGCACGAATGAACTACAAAACTGACTTTTAGAGCTCTGAACAGGATGCTTCAAGTAATTTTAAATAACTCCCACTTAGACTGTTAAAAAGATTTGAGGAGCTTTTTATTTTCTGAGGGGATTTTGAAGTTCTGACATTTAAATGTTCTGAATACAGACTGTTTTCATGGAAATACCAAATTTCACTAGACGTTAGAACAAATGAAAGGTCTTACAATACAGCAACAATTGATCTGTTCAATTCAAATGAAGAATATTTGTGTACACTTTAATAAAAAGCATCTCCCAAAGATTATGTCCTACACATTGTGGGAATTCTGTCACCACAGACAACCTAGATTAATTGCAATAAACATAAATTGTCACTAAAGCTCTCAGCTAATACCATCTAATATTGTGTGAATAAATTTCATTTTCTAATATTATGGAACAGCCAAGAGTATAATAAATCATCTACCTAACTCCTTTGAGGATTTTTGCATAATTTATAAAAACAAATTGATTTTAGCAGAAAAGCTACTAATTTACATGGGGAGAAATGCTTTTCTTAGTGTGATGAATTTAATTTGAATTTCCCTGTTTGCATGAATTCACTCCAGCAATTCATCACTGCTAGAAGTAAAGCAGAACCATGTTTTAGTTGAGCAGGCACAAAATTACACTTGAATGACAGTAAACTGCCTTTAAAAGTTAGGATGGAAAATTTGCAGAAGATATCTAGTGAAAATCATTGGAAAGGCCACAGCACCTATCAAAAACATAAACAATAATGTGCTGCAGTAAAAATCTTAAAAGTTTAGAGAACTTGATCCATATATTGGTTGTCAAGTTCACATTTCTGAAATCTAATATTTTAAACAATTCATACAATTCTGTTCTATAATAGGATACGTTACTATGAAAGATTAGGGTTGTAAAAGAATTCATAAGATGTGCAAGTTTAAACTAGAACAGAATGAACTCTTCAGATTTTTAAAATGAGTCATATGTCCAAAGGCTTAGAACATATATGATATGGGAATAAATTGACTTTTGCAGACAGTTCAAGTTCATTCAGCTTGAAATGAAATGTAAAATAATACTGGCAATCCAAACATAAAAGGCATCAATTTATAGGTTTACATCCATGCTCCAGAAGAATGTAATCCTGTGGCTACTGGGAATGCAAAGTGAGCAGATTTATAGAACTGAAAATCAGTGCGAGAATGTATTTTCCCCAACTGGTCTTTTTGGTGACTGCTGTTATCTACTAGGTGGTTCATTCCTGAGTTCACTTTAGATTTAGGCTTCAGTCAGTATTGTTCAGCGATGCTGCCCTTCCATTAGGACAGAATATAAAAAGGCTTGGAGTGATAATACTAGGGGAATGGGTATAAATTGGAGAAGGGCAGATTTACACTAGACATAAGGAGGAATTTCTTCACTGTGAGAGTGAGGAGGCCCTGGCCCAGGTTGCTCAGAGCAGCCGTGGCTGCCCCATCCCTGGAGGTGTTCGAGGCCAGGTTGGATGGAGCTTGGGCAGCCTGATCCAGTGGGAGGTGTCCCTGCCCATGGCAGGGGGTTGCGAACTGGATGAACTTTAAGGTCCCTTCCAACACAAATTATTCTATGATTCTATTCAAAACTATTCAGAACTGTTTTTTGGTTGGTCCGTTCAATTTTTTCAATCAGATGTTAGATCTGTGTTCTTTACTGTGATCACCGCTGACACATTAATTCTTAAATTACATTAATTCTTAAATGTGATTTTTTAAGATAGTGGGATTTACATGATGTGTGAATATGTTTTTCCTCAAACAGACAAGTTTTTTAAGCTTTCACTCTATTTAAAAATAAAAATATACGATGAGAAACAGATGATTCCAAGACTTTTAGTGCTATAACTTCTGTGAAAACAGGAAAGAGGAATGAGTACCAGCAATGTTCATGCTGAGGAATACAGTAGAAATATATGATAGAAAAGACAGTTAAACATTGCAATGTTTGGTTAAGAGAGACTTAAAAGAGTCATGTGCCTTCTCATATACCAAAATCAAATGAAAACTTTCAGAATATGAAGGAATTCAGGGTGGAAAGCACAAGAGCTAAAAATCAATCCATGCTTTCCTACCTCCCGGTCAGCTGATAGGATCTGATTCATTGTTCTCTAACAAACACCTCTATAGGAAACTAATGTGTAAGGAAGTGCCCTGGTTTCTCTTCTGGGCTGAAGACAGTTATAATTTTAGCTATATTAGTTCCTAGAACTTGTATCCATGGATATTCCAGGAATATTATTCTTTAAAAGAGGAAGAGAGATCCAGAAATGTACAGGAATGGAAGCAATATTACTCAAGGGTCAACCACACTGACTGGCTGTTTTTCACATTTTCACGTCCCTTCACCCCAGGCTGTCAGTTAGGATAAGAAACAGAATACTTCATGGTCATGGTGACAAATCAATTTATCAGAAGGACACTCACCTCACTATTTTTTTAACTTTATTTCCATGTTAAACTACAATTATGCAAAAATTTCTAGCTAGATAATGACAAGATTCATAATGCAAGTATTTCCCCACTGTACGCTATGCATTTGAAAGGAGAGTTGTCACTCACTGGTTACCACGTACAATATGGAAATGAATTTCACAGAAAGTAACTTGCTCCTCAGAGGGAAAAGCACACTGAAGACACTCACAGATTATTTGATTAGCTCCTTTCAGCAGCACTGAATTAGGATGACGCTCGAGCAGCCTGTATGTGCTTAATACTGGACCTGTAAAGAATCCATCATTTGCATATTTCTCTCAAAAGCACCAGATGCACATTCTTAAGTAAAGATACAAATGGCAATTATGAGACTTCATTCTTCTAAATAAAAGATGAAACATTTTATATGGTACAGATCGTGCCTGCATTTCACTTTCCAGCATTTTATATGCTTTGTATGTTCAGAATCCTATAAATGTTCTCAATTAGAATAAGGAGGGAAGTTAAACCCTCATTTGAAAATGCACTCATTTGCTTGTGGATTCTATGTATGTGCAACAACATTTGGTTTACCTATGTCATGTATACTTCTTCTACATAAAACATTCTAAGTAAAAGTAAATACTAAAGACAGCAGAGTAATTTTGACTTCCAACCACCCACTCTACCTCACCCCTGCAAGACTTGTATCTGGGCACTGCAAGAGCTGCTTGAAAAGTACGACTTCATAGGAAACTTTCCTTTTTATGTGTTGCAATATTGAAAACAGGCTCAAGAGAAATTTTCGGGACATGAAACTAGATAGCAGGCTTTTATGGGGTCAGATTTTTCTTCTTTGTTAATGGTATGCAGTACAATAGAGTCTTAGCACACCAAATGCTTCTGTAATACACCAAAAAAAATTCTTAATTAGAGACAGGTTGTTAATTATCCAAAGAATATATAACATACTTCCCAAATAAATCATTATGACTCCTTTCCTTCTTTCTATTTTTATTTCTCTTGATGTTCCTGAAAACCTGTTATGGATATTTTACTGTCTTACTGTATCACTACCAGCTTCTTTGCTTTTTTTGTTCTGTTTCTTAGGGTCACATTTTGCTTCTTTTACAGAAGATTCTAAAATACATTATGTTACACTTTTATGCCTACTTTGAATATCATAACCCATAGTATACTAGGGGGCACGAATGCCCTGAACATAGTGTAATGCTTTCATTGTACATTAAACTACTTCTCACACTTTCTTCCAAAATAAATATTTCATAAATCAGAGGCAGAGGTTAGAGAAAGGAGAAAATATGGGGAAATAATTTTGTCAAGGAAGCTTAACACAACCTCAAGAGCCTTCTAGAAGGCCATCCCTTTCAAACCAGCCTTCTATGTCATTGATTATGCAGGCTGCATCTGCCTTTTACTGTTTTCCTCCCACAAAATGATTAGGAGCTGTATGATCCGTGGCATGGAACTAGCCAGGAAGCACGACACCCAAAAGCAGACTTTGTTTATCAAGAAATTGACCTTTCCTTTAATTAGAAAAGCAACTATCTAGGCACTGTAGAAAGTAGAGGCAAAACTCTAAGGCCAAATGGCAACAAAACTATAAACGTTAGATGCATTCTTGCTTTGACAACTCCATAATTTTATAGCAAAATCAGAGTAATACACCGATGGAGATTTGAGCAATGTTTTGAGGTGTGTGTGTGTGTGTTTCAGTTTTATAGTGCACTGCAGAAAACAGGTGAGACCAGTGAGAAAATAGAATTTCCTCCCCTTTACGTAATAGTTTATACACCATGAGGATATACTAAGCACCCATAGCCAATCAAGATTGCTTGCAGCTTCAAAACAGCAACATACGCAAAATATTACATGAGATCTGTTTGCTTTATGAGAAAATGCGTAAGACTGAAGTAAAATTTTCTAAATCATGAACTGTTAACTTCAACGTTCATGTTCTTCACTACATCTTGAACGCATGCTAAATGGATGCATTACTTCTATGGCTTTCATCATCAGCTCCGGCTGTAATCCTTCTGTTTAATGATCCTGATTTAAAAATCGTTGCTCTTAACAACTACTGATATTTTACTTTCAGCATTTTGGCATTCAGAACTGCTTAAATGAAACAGTTCAATCTTCCAAGTGACAATAATAGTTCTCATTATACCAACCTGCAGGACTTCCATTCTGCTACATTTTGATATATTATAAGACTACTCTGCTATAAGCATTACCGTACTATTAAAAATACACTTAATCTTTGTCAGAAAGCTCATCAAATATTGAATTTTTTGGCTGGAAATGTAACTCTCTTCCTGGGAGTCACCCTTCCTGTTCCCACATTAGATCAGCTACTGTCTAGCTTACAGTCTAAAGGTCTGCCTTGGTCATTCTGTTATTGCAAGTACGTACAATGGTGTATTAAACCTGCCAGTTACTAGTCTAACTCATCAATATTAAGGTACCTGCTATCTTTTAGGAAGCTCTGGGCAGCCTTAAACCCGTTCTTTAAAGAATCCTGATAGCACTGTAACGTTTAAAAGTCTCAGCCTAAGTGATTTCTAAGTGGTGATGAATTTTACTTCTGTTTGCTGCATACTGATACGAGAGGTGATGTCCCTAGCGTTACTATTATACATCATCACTATACATTTAAATATAGTAGATTAAAAACTACCAAGAGGGAGGGGTGGGAGGAGTAGGGATTTCTGCTTATATTTTCATTATGGTAACAGATTGTACTTTCTGGAAAAGAACTGTCAAAATAGTAATAACACATGAAAATATTCAGAATGCTCATTCATGTGAAATTATATAAGATAGTTTAGTATTACTAAAGAAGCAAAATATTTCCAGATCTCTATTTTGCATAGCTGTAGTAGATGAACAAATCCTAAACCACAGACACTAAAACAGCAGTCATCCTAAGAACTGAGAGAAATCACTTCTTATCACCTTTACAGGTAAATAACATAGTAGTCCTCTAACCATATAACAAAAGCCTGGAAGCTGCTCTTCAACTGCTCTCTTATGCCTTAAGCCCTTAAGGTCAGAACATAACTCTTCCTTTCCCTGTTGCATGGATGTCAATACGAGTGATTCTACTCTGACTTCTAGTCACTGAAGCTTTAGAGTGCTGTATGGCTGATGGTTCAATGATCTAGAAGACAGCTCACATCCACCTGTGATCATGAACCTGATTGTCATATACAATCACTGAGCTTTTGCACTATTTCAATCCTAATGTCAATTATTTGAATGGAGTTCTATATTTTTGTACCCACTGCTCAAAAAACCCTTGCGAGAAAATCCTTAAAGCAATTTTTAATGCAAGCAGATTGGTATCAGATACACATGTAAAGGCTACATAACTAGTAGTACCATGGCTTTTCTCTACTGGTGGCATCTACAGTGGCTGTTGACCTTACAACATCCATCAAAAGAAAAAGAAAAGATAGATTAACTTCTGGTGTAGCAAAATACCAGAAATCACAAGCTTCACCTCAGCTGTCATCCAGAGTTTACAGAAGATAGTGTTACAAGTATGACAAAGCACAGAGCAGTTCAGCACACCTCATAAAGTGTAGATGGCTTGTAAATATTGATCAGTTTGTGCAAACCCTGTCATCGTTCCTTTCTGGAGTAACTCATACCCCACTGAAGCACTGAAGGATCAGTCAAATACAAGACGTGTGACTGAGTAAAGAAAGTTAAGGGACACCTTTCCATTTTACCATGTTTGTGAAGCATACTGCCAGCTTCACCAAAAAGTAACCCAGAGATGAGCATAACAGAAAATAGATTTGCTCTTAGAGTTCTCATAGGTGTAGCAACAAGTATAGTACTTGTACTTTAGTACAGCATAGGAAGCGTAAATAAAACTGCTAAAGCTTTATTTCAAACTCCTGTCTCAAGAATCACTTACGATCTGGAAAAGAAAAATAGGAAACAGGATTTGGGCTGTCTTGGCTTAAAAGATCAGGAAGGTACTTGGAGGAAAATCAAGGTCAAACCTTTAACTGTAAAAATAAAATTGTGTAAACATAATCCTTTAACAAAGTCCGCAGAGATCGAAAATGGAGCAGGCTACATTGCAGTAACTGCAAGAACACAGCTTCCTGGCTCTTGAATTTTGGACTGTGCGTTCCTATTTGTTTGTGGATTTCTGAAACTTAGTTCATTGACCACTTCAATAGATCCTTTTTGGGTTAACTTAAAACCATAACATTCAAAAGAGCGGTGCCACAGAAAGGGGTGGTCTCAAACAGCATTCAGTAACACAAGGGAAATATGCTATGAAATGCTGCCTGTTAACTAACCTGTCACAGAACTGAGATAAATGACTTGACAAGGAAGCTCACAGTCTTAAAATCTCACTAAATCAAAATTCAAATGAAAATTCTATTAATATTATTAGAGAAAAAATATTAAAATTGCAGGGTGTTGAGAAAATTGTTGTTCATGAAACTTGCCCAAGGATCTGCACTTTTATGCATTTATGATTTTGTACTGAAGAGAGGTGGAGAGAAAAAAAAATAATTCAGTTTTCCACACAGCCACTAGAAGAGGGGGAGATCACATTCTTGCATCATCTATTAGTCAATCAAGCAGTTCAATTGAATTTATGAAACAGACGGATGTGCCACAGAAAATAAATTACTAGGAAGGGTATGAAAATGGGGAAGTACACAGCTTCACACAAATGAGCTGGGAGTACGAAGAAACAGGGGGTGTGGATGATATAGAGGAAAAGGAAGAGTATAATGCAGAGGCTGAAAATCAAAAGCAGGATGGAAGATGCAGAAGGAAAGAATTAGCAGCTTTGACGTTTTCTTTAATTGGAAAGTATTCAAAACAAATCATGGAAAGGCAATTTTCCAAGCACAAGAACAGGAGACGTGATAACAAAAGAGAAGTTCAGAATGTCTTTAACTCAAAAAGTTTCTTTTCATAGTGAAGTCTGCAGTGACCATGTAAAACTGAGAAGGCCTTGGAAATTTTATGTTCTCCTGAAGTCAGGCCACTCTACTTTCGGACCTGCTGGATAGACACGATACTAGGAAGGTAAGACAAGAACAGTGGTCCTCCAACACAATTTTAATACCTTGCTCTGTTGCCAGTTTAAAACATGGGCCGTATTAAGATGGCTCCAGCATCCACATGTCATACATAGAAGGTCCCATGAACACGTCCAGTCGCCTCATGGCTGATATAGATTCAGAAATGACTCTCTGAGCATGCATCACAGATCTCCCCCACATGCAATTTGTAGACCTCTGTGGTAAATGTGAAGTCCCAGATGCTTACGTTGTCTCCTAATTCTCATGTAGCTCATTTATATGTTTAAAAGAAACTTGGCAAAGGACCACCAACATTTGTGTTGGCCGTTAAGCTCCACTGACCACAAAGAGAATAAACTGAAGCCCTTACAGCATAATCTTTCTAGAGAGCTCTGTACCCATTTCTTGGAACTCTATCCAGATAACACTATGTTCAGAAGCCGTGCATGAAATCCTATGACACATTAGTACTTTATGTGATATAAGAATTAGAGACAAGTAACTTTTGCCAACACCTTCCTCTTGGAGTTATTCCAAAGAACAGAGCTCGCTCGTAGTGAGGCTATCTGAAAGTGCCATTTGTTTCATAACCATCAGCTATAAGCGATTTCAGTCTCATCCCAAAGATGGAACTTACACAGATAAAAACCCCAATAACAGCTGTCGATTCCAATTATTCATCTCAAAGTGAATCTTGGCTTCAAATTAATTTGCTTTTAATCAATGAATCAGTCTAACTAAACCCCCCAGTAATCATTTACCTCCAAAAATACAATGTTATTTAGGCAACAGATCTTTCTATAGTAAAGCAATAGCTGATATATTCAATTCTTTAAATTTTAGTATGTGATCCTGTACATGTATGTCTGTCTCACTAGAATTCTGGTTTTTTTAGGGCATACCATGTATTTTTATGTTAAGAAAAATGATGTGCGTTTTAATAAAGAAATACAGAAATATTAACTAATACAGAGACTATATTGTTGGAGATTAGCTGCAAGGTTAAAAATCCTGCTGAACACCTGAACAAAGACCAAATGGCTTTCAATGGATTCTCTTTTAGAGTATTTATACTACATGTAATGCAATACATACGTGTATATTATGTACCTATAATCCACCAAGTAACACTGTAATAGTCATAGATAATTTGAAGACTGAAATCCAGTTCCTTACAGAAATACCATCAAACCCAGTTATCAGTGTGCCGTTCATTTCTTGTCAGACCAAAGACAATATTTGAATGTCACAAGGATTTTAAATTGACCTCAGACTGAAGCTGTACTGCAGAAGACTTTCATGTGAGTAAGGAAAGCATTGTACTGCTAGAATACCACACTGACGGTAACCACAATGAATTGGCTAAAAGCAATACTAAAATAGACAGGCAGAATCATAGAATAATTTGGGTTGGAAGGGACCTTAAAGATCATCTAGTTCCAATCCCCTGCCATGGGCAAGGACACCTCCCACTAGAAGGAGAAGTAAAAACTGAGATGCTATTCCGAGTTGGTTTTGTTCAATCCGCCATACAAAGGAGTATCACAATGCACAAAGGATCGACTAGAGGAGAACAGACCTAGTGTAAGTTTTTATCTCTTTTTCCTGCTGAGATAATGTGAATAATAATTACATGATCCTTGATCTCCAGACCTGCAGTGGGTGGTCTGGAAAAATTTCTGAAACAGTACTGGCCAGAAATGATCTGGGAGAAACCAGAAAATGAGTTCAAAGATTAATGACACTTCATGTTAAGCTCTTAATTACTTTTCATAATTTCTTTGAAAGTCAAAATAGATCAGCTGCATTGTGTACTAAATGACTAACCTTGTCTGCTTCTCCTAAACAAAAAATATTGTTTTGATTCACTATATAGAGAATCAAAACCAATTCCCAGTTCTGAAGGCTTGATTTTAGGGAATTAGTTCATTCTTCTCTATAGCTTAGAAGATGACTTTTTCTTCACACCTGAGCTAGAAAGGGCTCTTCCTACAGTGACAGTAGTTTTGCTGTTTTACCTCCCTGAATCCAGAAAATGCTTACTCGGCCAGCAGATACACCTTCTGCAGCAGTAATAAGGCTTGTGAGTCAGCAGATCAAAAACTTAAGTGTATCTAGGAAGAGAGCAGGGGAGGCTGAAACATATATAGAGCATTGCTAGAGAAATTTCACCTGACCAAAGATTTCCTCAGATTTCAATACTTGTTGCACTTCTTGATTCACAACTCATCTGGTAAAGTTCTACCTTAGAGAGAGGATTTGCCCTACATAGGTTTGTTCAGCAAAGGATTTTCAAGATAAACACTACTGAGTATTAAATCTGAATTGACTAAAAAGAAAATGCCCCCAACTGCCAAGTTTTGCACTATTTACCATATTCGCACATCAGGGAATGAATTTCCCAAGGCAGAAATAAGAGATCTTATATAGAGTTTTTTCAATAGGAGAAAAAAGCAACATTACAGATAGGAGTACAATAGGAAATATATATGTTTTACTCAAAGATTGATAGGAATGTCTTGAGAAAACTGGTCTTATGAAGACATTATGGGAAGAAACATCACTTCAGTGGAACTAAAAGCAGTAACACAAGATAAAATTATCTTTGTTTGACAGAAGATCTTGAAATCAGGTTAGCGACTTCCTAGTGTTTCCTGAATGCATTTTGAGAGCCTGTCTAAGATGGTATGTTCTGACTAGACTGCTTACCAGGTTTTTGAAGCTAATTTTACCTCTGCTACTTCTCATCCTCCACTGTGCTTTGCAGACATAGAAGTAGGAGCGCTACCACTTCTTCCATAACATATTATAATGCCTTATGTTTGCACAGGCATTATTTCGTTCAACCTCTTTGTTAAAAGAAGAGGGTAAGAGGTGAGTAAGCTTTATAATTGTTACTACCATTGTGTATAAACCATCAGGGACAGAAATAGCAGGCTAAACAGAGAGCAGTAGAGTGGTAAGTGACTATCAGCATATTTTTTACAGGTTAATCCTGACATCTGATAAAATCAGCTAGTTAATGCAAAATGTATTTTACTACTGGTAAGTATGCATTAAATACAAGTTGTACAAGCAGAATAGGAAGCTATCCCAGAAAAGACTCTGAAGAGGATGTTGAAGTTACACTGGTTAGTGAAATTACAGTGAAAACCAAAAGAAAATTACTGGCAGTAAATAATTTTACTCCTTTACCTAGGAATACTTTATGCAGATTGAGTGTTCCTGTGTCAAAAATCATGCTCATAGAGTGCAGTAGGTTCAGAGAAAGACATTGTGTTATAGGAGGCCTGCAGAAAAATACTCATAGTTAAAAATTGAAAGAGATCATCCCATGTTACTTACCAAAAAGAAGAATGAAAGCGATTAAAAATTATTACTGTACAAGCACATTCATAAGGAGAATGTATCAGTTAGAAAGGGCTCTATAGCTAGAAAAATAACAGTAAAACACGAAAGTGAAAGCAGGCAAATAAAAATTGTTAGAAGCAACCATTTTTAACCATGACTGGCAGAGAAGAGCTGGAGTGAACCATTGAGGGGAAAAGATAATCTTCCTTCTCTTATAGAATAAAGACTGCATGCCATATAGAAATTCAGCCATAGAGAATTACATACGATAAGACAGAATTGTTAGGACAAGCATGTGATAAATTAAGAAAGGTAATTTCACACAAGAAAATGCTAATCCATAAAATAGACATCTGAACAGTCTGTCCATGTCTGAATGTGAGCAGTTGATGTAATGAATCAATAGACACAAAATGCAAATTCAATAATCACCAGATAATTAAGACTTCTGAACAGCAAAATAAATGATTTTGATGTCCAGAACCAATATAAGATCTTTCCATCAAATTAACTGAAAAATTTCCACTTGTCTAACTTCAGTGGGTTATTATTCTCTCTTTTCAGAAATCCACCTTACATTTTATGATTTATTGTTACTTAATTTAACAATAAACACCAACTTTAAAAAACCTGTTACTAAGTTTACTTTTATGGTTACATATGTGGTCTGTTCAAAAAGCGGACTGGCACATGCTGGCTTGGGATTTCAGTTAAAAAGCAAAAATTCACTTAGTATTTCCTATTCTTATGCTTATCTGGCTGAAACTTCAGGACTAAAAAGAAATAAATGAGGAAATAGCTATCACAACACACTAAGGGTGCATACTTGGAAGAAATAAAGAATTATTAGGACATTATAAGTAATAATTTTGGCATATCATTAGATAGTGGCATATGCCATTTTTAAACCAATAACTTTATTAAGTTACACACAAATTCTCTGTCAAGACTATGGCAGACTTGCTAATTAAGATAAAGGTTAATTGCATAAGTAAGCATTATAAAGCTTTACGTACAATCCCAAAGTGCACTGAATGCTTCAGTAAATAAAAAGCACATCTTTTCCTTTTGTTCCAACAGGATTTTTGGGAACTACTACTCATGTTTCACATTTGTTCACCAGCTCTGTAAATGCACTGGTATTTGGCAAATCAGATTATAAAAGTACTTTGGGTCTCCTTTGCTGACCCCTCAGGATCATAGTACAACTTGGACACAAAGGCTTCACAGCCCCGACAGGTTCCAGAAAGATAAAGGTACCTTGACTTGTGTAGTCATAAAATCTCATCCTCTAAGAGCCTTTATGTGCTAAATTTTTGCTCTACCTTTAGCAAACAGAAGAAAGCTTACAGTGTACGTGCTTTTCTTAAAAGTAGGGTAGGAAAAATTCACAAATGAAAAAAGCTAAATATGCATATATTTGTCCTCAATTCACAGAGCAAATAACAGACTGCTTAGCTATAAATACATGCCTCTGAGTTCTACTGACTTCAGGGGAATGTAAGCCTTAAAATGTGATTCACAATGATGACAGGATCCAAACACGAATATGAATATAAGATCAGCATCACGTATGGCATTCACACTTCCTGGAGAGTCTCCTATGCATTTGTTGACCAAACAAGAGATCAATTATGTCACTTACAGGTATTTTACTTGTGCTTGAATTTCAGAAAAGCAAATATTTAAGAAAGAAATTACCAGCAATGAAAACCGGATATTTAGAGAAGCCACTGATAAAAAAACACAGAAAAAGCTATGGTAGTACTTTCTTAAAAATAACACAAACGCCCCATAAAAAAGTCATAGTTTGACAAGGAAAAGCTGTTCTTAAGAAGTTATCTGAATCTCAAATATTTATAAAATAGAGAAAATTAAAAAATAGAGCAAGAAATCCCTGCTGATTGAGCAGGTCAGAAAAATGCTGGTAAGCAATATATCACGTTTGACCTCTGTAACCTCTGATCAAAATTTAAATTGTCCTCTGTAGAAATCATTATATTGTAATAATTTTCTCAAAAGGTTCATGTTTATTAAAATGGCATAGGATTCATTGCTAAGTGATATTCCCAGAATGAAAATGATTGCACCAGAATAGTAATGATCTTGCTAGAACCATCAGGATGACAAGGGGTTTGTACCAAGTCTAAAGCACTTCAAAATGTTTACATCTGTTGCTGAAAAATTCTACCTACATAGCATGGAAGAACACTACATAAATCACTACATATAAGAATCTTAATGAAGATAAGTCTTTCTGATTAGAACCTCTCACATTAATGTTATTAAGAACATTTTGATGACTTCTTTAAGCCACAAGCCAAAAAGTAGAAATGTGGCAGCTCTTGCCACTTGGCTTAACAGAGTAAATAAGTCCTTTGCACCACACACCAACAAATACTTCATTACAGTTCCAATAAATAACACTCATTATGAAAATATACTCCATGGAATACAAACGTGTGTTTCAGCTTCCGAACAAATGCATCTGATGTTTTTGATACACTTGAGAATGTAACAGGAAATTCTTCAGAAAACTTGATACTCGTTTGGTAGTTTGATTTTGTGGTTCTGGTCTGCTTTACTATTTTTTGACTACACTTCACTCACTAAGAAGACAACATTTTTTCACTATCATAAAGATAGTATAGCTATAAAAACAAGAGTAAAACTTGTTAAGAAAAAAATTAAAAAATCAATAATAAAAAAGCTAAGTAATTTTCATCAGTCCTTCCCCAAACTGGAATATGTCTGTTATGTCTTTAATTACATAAGGAGATTTTTGGAACAAGGTAAAATTCTATGATCACTCAAGAAATTGCAGTCACACAATATGAAACTTCTGGCTTACTATATCACAACCCTGGGCTGCAGCTCTGCTTTCTTCTTGATCTCTGTGAATCATGGAATCATTTGAGGTGAAAAGAACTTTAAAGTCCATCCAGTCCCACCCCTGCCATGGGCAGGGACACCTACCACTGGATCAGAGTCTCCAAGCCCCATCCAACCTGGCCTCAAACACCTCCAGGGATGGGGCAGCCACCACTGCTGTGCGCAGCTTCATCAACCTCACAAGAAAATATTTTTTCCCAAGATGTCACCTCAATCTCCCCTCTTTCAGCTTAGAACCATTTCCTCTCATCCTATCCCTGATCAAGAGCTCCTCCACAGCTTTCCTGGAGCCTCTTTCAGTGCTGGGAGCTGCTCTGAGGCTTCCCTGGAGCCTTCTCTTCTCCAGACTGAACAACCCCAACTCTCTCAGCCTGACCTCCTATAGGAAGTGCTGCAGCCCTTGGACGATCTTTGTGGCCTCCTCTGAACTCACTCCGTGTCCCTCCTGAGCTGGACACAGGGCTCCAGATGGGGTGTCACAAGAGCAAAGGGGCAGAATCCCTCCCTCCCGAGCTGGCCACATGGCTTTTAATGCAGCCCAGGATACGGTTGGCTTTCTGGGCTGCAAGCTTGGTTTTTGTGATCTAGTATCCCATTGTTAAACCAGCTTTTATATCTTTCTATTTCTTCTTCTCTTCCCTCAGCCCTCCTAACTCCTGTAAGCAGAACATGAATCCAACAACATTCTGGTAAGAAGTCAAATGTTTCCAGTTCACGTCTTTTGAATGGGCAGAAGGCAGAGCAAATAGATTTTACTGTTCTTGCATTCATTGCTGCTGCTTTTTATGGTCAAAAAAAAAGTAAATTATTTTATTTTTAGTTAAGTATTGAGCATGGTACTCAGTACCTAAGAAAATATTTAAAAAAAAACCCCAAGCATCACACAAAGATGACTAGGAGGAGATGATGTTCATAGAAGTGGAAAAGGTCTTGCTACAAAGTTCTACAAACTAAGAGTACAAGATATTGTACAGGATTCTTAACAGGATGGTTGAGACACTCAGATGAGAGCTGCACTTTATGTTGTGGAGTTCGAACACCGTCTTCAGACTCAGAAACATTTAATGCAGAAGGAAGGATTTTTTTTTTAGAACATCATTGCTTTAGTCTGCCCACATGTAGTTTAATTCTTTAAGTTTGAAAACACATCCTAATTATGAATTAACATGCATATTTTTGCTGCTTCGAAGTCTGTAGAATATAGATGGGAATCACGGAATATAAGAATGAATCATAGTGAGTGTTGATTCATTGGCAGAATTACAAGAAATTTGGATTCTCCAATAAATTCCCTCACCTCTTCACGGTCCCTCTAAATAGTTGTCATGATCATAACATCTGGAACGGCAGATAAGCAGCTCTGTTTGGAACAACACCGTTCAGCATCTTTCTCCGGGAAACTGTCACTTCTGCCAAACATCCACCTTCTTGCCAGTACTTGATTTAATATCCCCAGGAAAAGCTCAAAGCGGGGCTGCCTGTATGAGAATCTGTTGGTGTGCCACAGGCTAGCTTAGCTGAAAAATGAACATCATAAGGAAGAGACCAGAAATGATCCTGGTGATCCCAAATTAATGCAGCAGAGTACACACACAAATATAAATTTAATATTTCTTCACTGTGCAATATTAAAAAAAATATTGTTTAGAAATATGCCAAATCATACGTGATGCAGGTAGTGGAAGATGAATCTATCAGCATTGGTCATTAAAAAGAAATGTTCCCTGAGGACAAAGGATACTGCAGAGAACTTTTTGCACCATTTTAAGAGCACCTGATACTGGCTGTGTTCAAAACCTTGTCTAGGCAGACGGAAAATCTAGTTCAGATTTGTCGCATCTGTGAGTGGTGATTGCTGAACGATCCCTGCCAGCCTAAAAACACCAGGAAGTTTTTTCATTTAAAAGATTTTTAGAGAAAAGACCCAACCCTGGAGGTGTTCAAGACCAGGTTGGATGAGGCTCTGAGCACCTTGCCCACAGCATGGGGGTTGGACCTGGGTGATCTTTAAAGTCCCTCCCAACTCAAATCATTCTATTACATGAAAAGGCTTCGTAAAAGAACACGTTATATTTCCCTTGCTTTTAAAGACATGGAGAAATGTATTGAGAACTTGATACAGAGACTTTGTTTCATTGTTGAGGCTAATGCCTGATAAATATTTTAGAAGTTCCTTTCCACATAATGCAAGATGATGGGCTTAAGATGTTTTGGGGAAATTATTATAATTTCAGGTCAATTTTAGAATCACCCTTGAAAAATACAGACCGAAAATTTTCAACATATAAAATTGCTAATCCATGTCAACCTGCATGACTATCATAGCACTTCGTAGATTTAAATTTTTTATCTTCCCAAGCCTGTACGCTGGCAGCCCAGAAGGCCAACCGTATCCTGGGCTGCATCAAAAACAGCATGGCCAGCAGGTGAGGGAGGGGATTCTGCCCCTATACTCCACTCAACTGGGTCCTGCATCCAGTTCTGGAATCCCCCAGCACAAGAAGAGTACTGAATGGGTCCAGAGGAGGCCATGAAGACAATCAGAGGGTTGGAGCACATTTACTATGAGGACAGGCTGTGAGAGTTGGGGTTGTTCAGCCTGGAGAAGAGGAGGTTCCAAGGAGATCCCATAGCGGCTTCTAATACCTGAAGGGAGCATACAAGAAAGCTGAAGAAGGACTTTTTGCAAGGGCCTATAAGGAAAGCATGAGGATGGGGGAAGATTTTTAAATTGGAAGGGGGAAGATTTAGATTAGATGTTAGGAAGAAATTCTTCATGGTAAGGGTGGTGAGGCACGGGAACAGGCTGCCCAGACAAGTTGAGGATGTCTCATCCCTGAAAGGCCAGTGCTGGTCTGTTATTAGAATAATAAAGCCCTGAAGCTTGAACAGCCTTCAATGTGGGTTTTTTTATATCTAATGAATAGAATTAATTGGAAGCTCCCAGAATATTTAGATGAAATCTCCAAGGAAATTTCTGGAAATAGCAACAACCAAGCCATAGATTTTTCAAGGAGCCACCTAGTACTTCAGTTTAATTAAGAGGGCTATGCATTGTCGCTTGGCAGGCTGTCGTCAAGAGAGATAACTTATGAGCTAGGTATAGACTGAACTGCTTTTTGCAGTCATTAAAGTGTGCACAGCATTCTTCGTGTAAAGGTGTTGACCCTGGTACACTGGTAAAATCCCACTGCACAGAGCCTGCATTAACTTGGCCCTTCTTCCCCTAGATGTCTCAAGACTCTTTATAAAGACACTCTTCTCACTGTTTGAAATATGAAAAGTGAAGCACGCTCACTAAATGTCTTGCCTTCCCTGATCTCTTGGCTCTCAATTCAACTGAGATATCAACTATTAAGTGCCATTTCACACATATGGTTTTTTAATGATACATTCCCATCGACAATCATTTTGCAGCTTTGCTTATCTCTGTTTTAATGACTGCATTTCACCTTAGAGACAGCTGGATTTCTGTAATGCTGGAAATAGCCTTCTTCGGGTGCACTCAGAAAACATAAAAGCCCCTCAAAGTCTTAAAAGGAAAACAGACTTAAAACTGGAAGGTAGTTTTCCATGTCTGTAAAATACATCCTTACAGTATTTTCATTCTTGTCATTCTGTGGACAAAACTAATATTATTACAACTGTTTAATGTTAAGCAGACCCAGAATAAACTCTGTTTCAGGAATTTCTTGTGATTCACCTAATTGGCATTTGGAGTGCTTAATCCCGTTACTACAGCTATGGTCCTCCTAACAGCCGTGTTCCTTATTTTAGTTGCTTCAAAGGAACGGGAAGCATTCTCAGTAGCCACTATATAAAAACTCTTGCTGTTCTACTGTCTTGAACCAAGAAGCACCTCTGTTGTGCACAAGAAAAGCATTTAACTCCAAATAGAGATACCCACAAGAAGACAGTTGGTTTTCTCTTTGGTACATTTAGAATCATAGAAAGTTTGGATTGGAAGGGACCTTAAAGATCATCTGGTTCCAATCCTCTGCCATGGGCAGGGACACTTCCCACTGGATCCAGCTGCCCAATCCCCATCCAACCTATCCTTGAACACCTCCAGGGATGGAGCAGCCACAACTTCCCTGGGCAACCTGGGCTAGGGCCTCACCACTCTCATGGTGAAAAAATTCCTCCTTATGTCTAGTGTAAATCTGCCCCTCTCCAGTTTATACGCATTGCCCTTTGTCCTATCACCACATGCCTTTGTAAACAGTCCCTCCCCAGCTTTCTTATAGGCCTCTTTCCTTGCCTTCCTCTCTTTCATTCTTTCCACATGGAATTATTTTTGACAATATTCTTAGGTTCGGGCCACAGGAACTTATGTACCTTGGCTCATTTCCTAATGCAGGTAACAAAACTAGCATGCTAGGAGGCATGAATATAAGAAAGTACTATAGGGAGCTTTACCATTCCGATGTGAATGACCATTTGACCCCTGATTTATGGTGCGAGTAGTACGAACATTAATGCCATTTTCAGATAATACGTTAGTCTTATTCTCATATTACGCTTTCATAAATCTTTGGAACAGCTTTTCAAAAGATGAATGACTATGTAGCTTCAGTTGAGAAATTAATAGGAGGTTTGCAAACCACGGCCAATGAAAGCATCATCTGCCCACATATCAGCTCAGCAATGTTTTTAGTAAAATTGTTTGCAGCTGGGTGATTTGAATGTAATTTATTTTCAAAGGCCACCATTTTGGGCAGTTTCAGATAGCTTTTTACAGACATTAGTGGCATTGCCCTGTATTAATCGTAGTTATTACATTGACTTCTTTTATTTCTGTGCTGCTATTCAGGGTTCAAAATGTACCTATTGGAAGTGTTAACACAGCATCACAGACTGGATAATGCTGGGAGGGACCTCTGGAGCCAGTCTCATCCACACCTTCTGCCCAAAGCAGGGTCAGTTATAGCAGGTTGCTCACAGCTACATCCCCAACAGGTTTTCAGTATCTCCAGGGCTGGAGAATCCACAATCTATTTGGACAGCTTGTTCCAGAGTTTATCTGCCCTCACAATGGAAAAGTTTTTTCTTATGTTTAAATGGAATTTCCTTCATTTTAGTTTGTTGTAAATATATTGTTATAAAATAGGAGATGACAGAGGGCTCCAGTTCCCCTTTATACAAGGAAGCTTTTAACGACACAATAATGCCTTGTTCCATAATTTTTTTAATTTTCAATTAATATATTTAATTTAGGTTGCAAAGAGTTAAAATTTCAAAAAGGCTAAGATACATATGGTACCAGTAAAGAAAGAATGGAGAGGGAACTTCAATCAGCAAGATATTTTAGCTTCTTGCTTGCTGCCCTCCATCCCCACAATGGAATAAAAGAAAATAGAGTGAGAAAAGGGGCAAAGGAAATCACTTACAAAGTACTTCTGCAGGCAAATCAAACTCAGCATGGGGAATTTAACTTAACTTATTGCCAATAAGAATAAATAATTACTGATAATGGTATTTGAAAAGAAACAAGACAGACATATAAAACACTCATTCTCCCCTCTTCCCAGGCTCAACTTCATCCCCCCAACCCCCACCACCTCTCCTCCCTCCTTGCTATTGCCCAAGGTAACTCAGTCCCTTCAGCAGGCTGGAGTCAGGTAGCTGTTTCTCTTTGCTGCTCCTTACCTGTCCACAGTTATAAAAAGATAAAAAATACTAGTTTCTAACGTCTTAGAGCTGATGTGAATTACTACAGAGCACACTGTGGCTGACCACACTTAAAGTGACTGACTTCTATAAGGCACTTCAAGAGTATAAAACCAAATTCTAGCCAGTGTGCTTCTCCAGCAGTGGAAATAATATAGTGACAGCTGAGAGATATTGGGGTTTTAGGTATTGGAACAGATGATGGTACCACTAGGTTTAAAAAATGTATCCTTTGGGATTCAAATATAAGGGAAATGCATTATTTTTCTCCCTGTCTTTGCAGCAGGCATGCTAGCATCAGTAGCACCTTGATTTTTTGAGAAGCAGTTTGGAGTTTTGCAGATTTTCCTTATTTTTTTTTTCCAAGTTCACACTAAAAAGAGAATCAGTTATGGGCTAAAGCTTCATTTTCTATTTTCAACCTCTCTTCATAAACCCTTTCCTCCTCATATGCAAGACCAGGTAAGATCTTGATGCATAATGGAAAGAATATACACTTCATATGACAAAAGCAGCCTGGAAAAGTTGTGTGATTGACAGAATCCTGAGTTATTTAACAAAATTGTTTTCCTTAAATCTTCTGATAAGTCTTTACCTATCCCGCTTGCTTCGCAGAAGTGCAATAGCACAGGGTTATTAGAAGAAGCAGGGTAAGAGCAATAATTACCACACAGCTATGTGAAACAGTCTGCAAATTAAGTAAAATGTTTGTACCTGAAACTCTGGAAATTTTCTATAATGAATCACACAGAATCACAGAATAACCAGGTTGGAAGAGACCCACTGGATCGTCGAGTCCAACCATTCCCACCAGTCCCTAAATCATGCCCCTAAGTACCTCATCCACCCTCACTTTAAACACCTCCAGGGACGGTGACTCAACCACCTCCCTGGGCAGACCGTTCCAATGCCTAACCACCCTCTCCGTGAAGAACTTTTTCCTAATCTCAAGCCTAAATCTCCCCTGGCGGAGCTTGAGGCCATTCCCTCTCGTCCTGAATTACAGTTCAAATGGAAACATGCATTTTAAAAAAATGAAAAAATCTCTACTGTGGCACGTGACACCAAAATTTTCAGTATCAGTTTCTTCAAAGGAGTTCACACATAAACCAAGAAATTTTTAGGGAGCGTTTTTCACAAATATCATCGCTTTTGTTCTCTGTATCATCATAATATTAATCAAGACCAATTTTGGTCTAGATTGTTTCTTCTCATGATTATAATGTATATTTATAAAATAATTGAGTTTTACATTTGGGAACTTCAGATATTTCATTTGCATGTTCTAGTGACTAAAAGAATAAATAATTCTACCTGTTTTCTATATACACATCTCTTCTAAAAGGATTTAAATATTTAGGTAGCGATCGTTTGTATCTGCTGTCACACTGTATTTCAGTGTAATTTATCAGGCTTTGCAAAAATATCTCTGCAATATCTTGATTAAACAAACATTAAATTGCTATATTGATCAGAGCTTTCATAATATTTCCGCAGAATATGTGTCTGAATTGAGGCTGGGTTTAACCAGCTAAAATGACCATAGTACTTGTCCGCTTTTTCTCTGTGTTTAGACATTATTGCAACTCCTGTTGGCTAGATTAGAAGCAGTGTTAAGGAAGATTTAGATTAATGCAAAGACATGTAAAGTCATGGGACAATATATTAATATAAAAGCCCTGTAGTTATCACACAATCTGTTTGACTTATCGATTAACACAGATTTACCGTGTCTTTACACAAATGAGTACAAATGAGATTGACGCTAAAGGCTTGGACCAAAGACTCTTGGCATCAACAGAAAACTCAAGGGACTTCAAAGAGCTTTGCACCAGACTTTGTATCATTTGTAAGGCAACCCTACTATAATTCAGTATCGTAGCTGCTAAATTAAACTCCAACTATTATCCTTTAAACCAGCATTTACAATGATTGCAGATCTGATAATTAAACTGATTCCTTATAGGAGTGCTAATGATCTCTGTCCATAGAGAACACTAAGACAAGGCTCAGGTCCAAGAGCCCCAGAGACAGCTGTGAAACACTGAAGGCCATGAATCATATTACCTCCTGTTCTCATGGGGAAGAAACATGCCTAGTTGAATGAGTAAACGTTCTCCAGAGTTAGGCTGCTTAAAGTAACATTAAATGTACAGCAGCAAAGAAATGTCCTTTTTGCCTCAGTCCATACCTGAATTCTTTGCACCAGTTTCCGTGTAAGAAGGCTTAATGCTCAAATTAAACCTTTTTATTAGACCGAAGATAGCCCTTTTGTAAGTCTTAGGGCAAAGGGACGTATTTATAGCTCTGTTTAAACAGGAATACCATTTAGAGCTGTAATTTGTCCTCTCCTGTCTTACTGATCCAGGGAAATATATAATGTTGCTGGAAAATAAATTATGACAGCTTTTTTTCTATACAGCTATTCTCACTATCATCCACATATTTCCCATAACCTTTGAAGCTCAGTCAGCAGTAGGCTTTCACTTCTACTGACCTAAAGCACAGGACAGGCTTTTTGTACTCTTTCTAATATTTATACAGGTTCAAAATGCAGTACAACCCTACAAGTGTCCATCTGCCCTCCTCTCTATTTAATTGCACTACTGCAGTGTGACTGCAAAACTAGATGGTCTTACAGGGCTTTTCCAACCATAATGAGTCTAAGATTCTATCATTTAGGCACAGACCTAGACTCAGGACTGAACTGACTGCAAAGAATGCATTCACAATCACCTGATGAGATCATAGAATCTTATCCTTGAGCATCTCCAGGGATGAGGCAGCCATGACTTCCCTGGGCAACCTGTGCCAGGACCTCAGCACTTCTCATTGTGAAGAAATTCTTCCTTATGTCTAGTGTAAATCTGTCCCTCTCCAGTTTATACCCATTGCCCCTAGTCCTAACACTATATGCCTTTGTAAACAGTCCCTCCCCAGTTTTCTTGTTGCCCTTTCAGGTACTAGAAGGTCACTATATATCTCCTAGGATCCTTCTCTTCTCCAGGTTGAACAACTCCAACCCTCTCAGCCTGTCCTCGTATGGGTGTTGCTCCAGCCCTCTGATAACCTTTGTAACCTTCCTCTGGACCTGTTCCAACAGCTCCGTATCCTTCTTATGTTGAGAGATTCAGAAGAGGTCTCACAAGAGAAGAATAGAGGGGCAGAATCCCCTCCCTTGCCCTGCTGGCCACGCTTCTTTTGATGCAGCCCAGGACACGTTTGTCCTTCTGGGCTGTGAGCGCACATTGCTGACTCATGTCAAGCTTCTCATCAACCAGCACCCCAAGTCCTTCTCCACAGGGCAGCTCTCAATCACATCACTCTCCATCCTATATTGAAAATGCAGATTGTCCTGACCCAGGGGGAGGACCTTGCACTTGGTCTTGTTGCACCTCATGAGGTTCTCACAGGCCCGCTTCTCCTGTTTGTCCAGGTCCCTCTGGATGATCTACTATATTTCCATAAAATTCCTGTCAAAGGAAAAGTAGCGCTAGCAAGGAAAAATCGCCAAACCCTGACAAACATGAAGGGATTGCACAGACAATAAGCTTCTCTTCCTCACCAAATCTCAAATATAAGGCTTGGTAAGCCAACTGAAGCAGAATCTGTCTTCAGTGAGCCTCAGTGCAAAGAGCTGGCACCTTAGAACTTTTAAGCATAAATCCCCATGTGCCTGTGCTTGGAGCTGCTTCAGAACACAGGCATTCTCAAGTGCAAAGGGGAAAATGAATCAGGACTTCAGGAAACAACCTGCTTTGTAGTGGACAGTTTGAAGGGCTGGCAAATATTTTCACAAAGGCATTTCCATGTTGATACTGCAGTTTCACTCTGACATAGTAATCCATGCATCAATAACTTCAGAAAAGAGACGTATAAACATACAATTCCAGCTTGGATCATCTTGCCTTGGCTTCTCCGTGAATTAGAACTACTGAGATAGTTCTGTATAGTGGCTTAATTTCAAAATCACTGAACCCTGAAAGCCTCAAATGCGTGTTCCCTTTCTGAAATGGAAAATAAAACTCCAAGATCCAACCATTGAAAAGCTTCCTTACATCTCCCAAGAATCTCAGTGCAGTTCTATACAGCTGTAATGCCCATCACATACATAATTCCTCATTAACATACAGCCTCAGCCATATAAGATATTTTATATGCAACCCTGCTTACCTTTACTATGATATTAAAACCAATTATATTTAAAAATTACTGCATTTCATTCTAATATACACAATTAAAGTATTAAGTATACTAATGCATACAACACATGGATTCCAAATGCTGAATTTGAGGGATGGAAGGCAGATATTTTAAGTAACCTTACCTACTGACCATTTCAAAGACACATTGTAAGGAGAAGTTAGAAGGCATCAAGTGTTATGTAACAGCAAAAAAGGTGATTGGTAAGGTCAGACTATTTCTAGAAGCATCATTTAAACACTGTTTTTTGTTAAATCGGTAAAAAAATGTGAAGTCAAGGGACCACACAGTACTAAGAGAGAAATAAAAAAGCTTTAAGTTGAAAAAGACTTGCCTCAAAGGGATAGTGAAAACAAAAATAGAAATCCACTTAGGTAAGTAACAAAGTATAACCAATAAAATCCAATATAAGAAAAAAAAACCACAAAACACTGAAACTAAAAACAGAAAGAAAAAGTCCTAGATGTGCAGTTACTGGAAATAAAAACAGGACTTTTTTAGTGCACTGTAAGAGCATGAAGCTCCTACAATATAGAAGGAAGTCAACCACTATGATGTGCTGTGTGTCAAATGGATCTGCTGCAGACGTACTGAGGTTCCAAGAAGGGCAGAGAAAAGCCCTGGAGAGACTGAGAGCCAGCAACTGAAGTTCATGGAACAAAGGTAGAGCAAGTGGACTACTGTACAGCACAGCTTGAAGCATGGGAGCCTCTACTGACAACCACAATGGAAAGCACGTGACCTTGATGTTTAGCCATGGATTGCACTATCTCAGAATGACTTTTCATTTAATTCTAGGGGGAAAAAAAGCAGAATATTTGAATTAAATTAGTCTATTATGAATCACTTCACTGCAATTATTTTCTTTTAGTTCTGCTGTGTCGATTCTGCAATTGACCTGAAATATTTGAATTGACACAATTAAATGTTGAGCATTCTCAGGAAAATTGCATTGGGTAGTTTCTCTATCCTTTGTTCAGAAACAACCCGACTAGCATTTTGGCTGATTATTTTTCAACTAACACATAAATCAAGATATTATCCAAGTGCTTTCCAAAAATCTGCTTAACAACAACACTCCCACATAAATAAAAACATCTGTGCTAGCTCAGGTAACAAGCCTATTTCATTGTTCAACTATCATAGCTCCAAATGGATGTTTAGAAAAGAGTGCAACAAAAGACTAATGCTTGCAAAATTGTCTCTCAGAGATTTCCATGGAGCGGTTTCCCCAACCAGATGTGGTCTTTGAGTTCATAATTCTTAATGGATTTAATCTCCACAACTATGAATCACATCAAAAGCCAAATAAAGGATTAGCTTCTCTACATTCTCTAGTGAGAAGTTTCAATGCTTATCAAGGTAAATGTTAAATACAGTTTGATATTTTAAATGAAATCATGACTACAGAGTACAAATTTTCAGTGCTGTCCCCTCTGTCTGTCTGCATTTAGTATGAACTTGAAAAAGGACATTAATTCACTTTTCTGAATATTAAGGCTATAAAACTGTTCATGTACTGAGCAAGCTGCTATTATTGTGCAAACATTCATAGGTTTAGTAGTAGTAAGACCACAATTAATTAACTGTAAGAGAGTATGACGGCTGAACAAGGTGAAATAAATAGTATTCAGGCTCGTGGGCCTTTCGTTAAAACAAAAATTCTGTGTATTACTCTGACTCACCTCAAGATGGTAGTGGTATCAAACAAACCATTCTCCCTGTTAAATTACACAATTGCTCGTTCTGAAGTCAGTCAAACACCTCATTTTGTCATCCTTGAGACAGAATTGAAGCCATTTCTGGCAGATGTTCTGAAATATTTTCATCCTGTTTCTTCTCTAATTTACAGTAATGTATATATATAACAATAATTTGTTCATAGCGCATTATTGTGGAAATAACATTTAATGAACTTATTTTTCTACAGCTCTTATTCAGCTTTATAGAGTGAACATTACTGCAGGTGGGAAAATAATGGATGTTGCAGTTCTGTACACAAATCTTCTAAAACAGAGAGTAGTTCGCTTGACTTCATGCAGAATTTGAGAGCAGAAGATGGAGGAAAAGCAAATCTACAAATCTGGGGCAAGTTGAAATACATGACTTACCCCAAAATTAAGTATTTAATGCAAAAGCATAAAAATATGCTGTTTTGAGGAAGCAGTGAAGAAATACTTATATGTCAGTGTTTATTTTTCATATAGTATTTCATTTTGAAATTGTGAATAATGAAATACTATGAAATAATGAAATATTAACCACTTCTTTCTTTCTGGAGGCATTTACTAAATTTGATAGAGAGGAACTAAACATTTCAGTTGTCTTTCCATTGGGGTCAGACAGACCTTTCTTATACAGGAGCAGGAAGAACTGGGAGGAGTGAGGATTATCACTGGAGTCACACACACATATATATATGTATGTGTAAGATACAGGGGTTATATAGGTTACATGAAAGGATTACATATAAAAGACAACATTTATAATCAGCTGATGTCACTGAAATAAATGGCTTCAAAATTAATTTCTTCAATTATTTGATCTATATTTTTTGACATTTTCCTTCTTTATGTAATTGATGTGTCAACAGAATCTGCAAAAAATGCAAAAAATTAGAGTATAAATATATCTCCCATTAGAGGTCTCCATTAAAAAAAAAAATCTCACTGCTACTTATTTTGTTTAACACAATCCTATGCATATTGAAGAGCCGGATGGAGCAGAGTATGTATTTCTCCAAGTTTTATAAAATTCTACTATATTAGAAGTGAAAATTTGCCTTGGAAAGAACAACTGTATCATAACAGAGAACAGAATCAAGTAAACTAAAAGAAAATACTTAGGGAAGAAAAGAACCCAAAATTAAACCTGATTCGATGCCTGGAAAAATAAACAGCGTGGATATCAGTGACTTCACTGGATGCTGAATAACCCCCTTCCATATAACTGCCATTTTTTTCTAATAAAAACTAAATATGCATCATCAACTTTCATAAGGATTCATTGGCTTATGTAAAATAAAGAATTAGGAACCTGTTCATTGCAAAGAAGTCAAGAGAGAGCTGCTGGGGAATCTAGAGGTGGATCTTCTAAATTAGCAAACAAGTCCGAAAGCAGTTTTCTGACTTACAGATGTCTGTAAATTAACACTGTAATAAATAAAAATAACTCTGCCCTCCCGTGATTTAGTTATTTGGCTAGAAATCTGTCCAGAGAGGACAGAATGAAGGGGTTAGCTATACCCTTCCTCTTGTTACATTACAAGGATGCATGTTCCCTCTATTCCTTCTCACGCTACAAAAATGGCCAGAGCCAAGCAAAGCACCTTTTTCACCTGGAATCCTTTGAGTGCAGGGTCCATGGGGAGCTGTTCCCTCCGTCGCTGTTACAAATGACCATACCGTCCCTCCCAGTCCTATTTAGGATTTCTGAGCCACAACAAAATCATGACATTATAGGGGAAGAAGGTGATGCAAGACTCAAGAGGATGGATAAAGCAGGACACCTGTCATATACTCAATTGTGTTACAGTCCCAGAACCCTTACGGAGGCTGCTCACATGCTACCTGAGCAATGAGATTGGATTTTATAAGGCCTGCTATCAATGAACTACCAGAGAAGAACTAAAGACTGCAATTATTCTTTACCAATCACATTTAAGGTGTTTGATGCTCCAATTCAGCTCACACCTTCTTCATTTTTATTCCCTAAAAGAAATGGATAAATACTTTCTTCAGTAAAGTAATTGAGACTTCATATTCTGAGCAAGAACCTACAGCCTTGTTTAAATTCCCCACAGCAAAGAATGCAGATTTTTCTAGCTTTCTAACGTCTCTAACAGTTAAATCTATCAGCTTTGTCTTGACTGATGTGAATCCTATTCCACAAGATGAATTAACAGGCTACCCAGAGATGCTGTGGAATCTGATTCTATGGAGATATTCAAACCCCACCTGGATGTTCTCCTGTGCAACCTGCTGGAGGTGACCCTGCTTTAGCAAGGGGTTGGACTGGATGAGCTCCAGAGATCCCTTCCAGCCCCCACTACTCTGTGATCCTGTAATTTCTAATCACTGCAATTACACAGGTGTTTACACAACACTTCCTAGTTTCTAGCTCCATTCTGGGCATCATGGGATTAAGTGTCTTGCGCAAAGCACATGTTTTTTGCTGTGCTGTAAAGCTACCACAATTTTTGCCTGCTTATACACTTGATTGAGCTAAAAGATCTACTCTTTGTTCTCTTACCTGAAAACCAAAGCAAATCACTCAGACATGAAAAATAAAGTGTCCTCTGCCAGATGAATATTTAAAAAAATAAAAAATCATTGGACCTCTGCTTGCATATATGCCTAGAAATCCATCCTAGAAATTATTTTGCCCACTGGAAGCCTTACCATAAACTTCTTATGGCCATAATTCACGATTTCAGCCACGTCAACAACAACATTTCTCAGTAATTTTTCTTTTTAAAAAATGTATGTAGTGTCAAATTGTGCATTAATTAGCAGACAGGTTTGTCTTTCAGTATTCTTACTGATATATTTAATAAAACCAAGATTACAGAATTTGTGTATGTTTTCTTAGGGCAAAGTTGCTAATTCCTGTTCATGTACAAGCTTCAAACAATGGTGCCACATCTGTAAATCCATAATAAAAATGTTTGCGCAGTCACAAAGAATGGTTTAAATGAAAGTTATAGCTTAAATTTCTTTTACCTTATTACCAAAAATGGCAGTATTATTTGCACTTAGAGCAATGCAGCATTTTCGTAACTTTAATGTTTAAGCTAATCCAGCTCTCGCTCTTTACCTTCCTGTTGCATATTAATCATATTATTCTTGGCTCCGTTTATAGCTTCATGAAAGCTATACAACCTACTTCAGTAGTCTTTAGTCTTTAACAAGTAAGACTGGGAATTGAGGAGTAATCAGTAATGGTTATCTGCCTTTCCTATTTAAAAACAATAATGATGTTCACTCATCCTGAACAAGGCCTTTAATTAATCATTGTAGTAATGCAGTCTGAAGTCCCAGTGTTGCTATCACTGATGCATAACAGTAATATAAACTCCTGCTTAAATGCTTTTGTTCTGTGAAATAAATCTTTACATCTATTCCCAATAATTTAGTAAAGTTAAAATATAGCCTCATTAGTCTATTCATTACAAGATTTTCAAGCAGGGATACTTACTTTAATAAGGTGAGAGTCAACAACTATACTTTATTTAAAGACTTTTTTTCAGGCAATGTGTAAATAAATGTATTTTTATATATATTCAATATATATTTCTTCTAGATGTTTATTTCTAATTCTTACCTTTCGAGGCCAGTTCTTCCCTCTGTAAAGCTTTTCAGTCAATTCACAATATATGGCTAAATTCCATAAAGCGCAGCTTAACCTCATGTGGTCATTTTGTTGTTGTTGCATCTTTTGTTTGGTTGTTTGGGGGGGGTTCACGTTTGCATTGTGTTGTTGTTGTTCTTTTGTTTTAAGATTGCTCTGTTTTAATGAGTACAGGGAGCACCACAAAATCATGTGCATTACCTCAAAGACCAGTAACCCCATTGACTGAAATATCATGTTCACCTCCTATTTGGAGATGTTCGTCTTCTACTACTAGCTAATAGCCTAATTAGATTAAAAGTTACCCAGTGCACTGTCTTTTTCCAAGTGAATAATTCAAGTGAAATGACTAATTAAATTCTTAAGGGAACCACATAGCTATTTATGATGATAACTTGGAGTTCCAATCAAAGTGGCCATGCTCACATCTCTTTCTACTGTCAGATTTAAGCATATCCCCCCAGGTTGGGAACACTGTAGAACTAAGGACTATGTAGATTAATTCTCTAGAGAGCAAGAATCAATTGTGCAGGGACTTAAACTACAGTTTCTAATGGAGAAAGAAAAGAAAACCAAAAGAAAACATATTTCTCCAGCAGCCTGAAATGTAAAGGGCTACATTTAATCTTTATCTATTATGCTATATACAGCATTATACCCTGAAGGCAATGAATTATACCTAGTGGGATTTGACTACTGTTTATCTGGATTCCACATAGATTGTCTGGAATTGGTACATTTTTCTCAAGCCTTACCACAGCTTTAAATACCATCTCTACTAAAAAAAAAATAAGTTCGGATAGTATCAACTTTTCTTTCTATCCTCAATTTTCTACAATTCTGCAATTCTTATGTAATGTTCTGGTCCTGCCAACAGGAGAGTGAGCCTGCAAGGCACTACAGAGACTACAGTGTTCAAATGAAAATTATGAACATTTAAAATAATAAAAAAAAAGAAGCTAAAGAAAAGGATGTTGGTTTTATGTTTAATGGGTGATACGGAATTCCAGAGATGGCAACTGTCCCTTGCACTCCAAGCAATTGTGAACAAATCTCATGACCTGTGAGCATTCATTACTAATTTAACAATTAAGGATGCTGGCTTTTCCCTACCCAGATCATCAGGTCACAAATATACGTATCAATCAGTGGTTGTGAGGCACCTTGGGAATACAGAAATCAAAGTAATAAGTATTTTTCTAGGTAGGTGGAAACCTGGTATCAAGTGCTCTGCATGAAAATGGAATCTGACTTTTAATGAGGAGATTTGGATAGGTGGTCTGGTTTTGAACTTAAAATAAAAACTGAGAGAAGCTTTCCAAGTATATTTTTGTCCTTTTAATTAGAGCTTTTTTTTTCATTTTTCCAGTCCCTTTCAACAATCCTCTAATATTTTTACAGCCTTGCCTTTTGAGGGGCAGGCACAAAGTAAGGCAGATACACTGAACAAGGGGATATCAAAGAATGAATTTCCCCTGTCACTTTAACCACATGAAAGCTCTCCAAATGTATTCCCTTGCTCCTCTTAGTGGTTTGTATAATGAGATCAGTAGAAGTGAGCACTAACATCCCCTGTTCAGCTGCTAGTAGCTGAAGGATAACTGTGCTATGATAATGATTCTATTTAAAAAGGGAATATTTGCTACCGCATTCTTTCTTCTTACATTTTTTTTTTTTAATCTTCTAACAGTGTTCTCAGTTTTGGGGAGGGAAGGGAAGTGCACTAGAGAAAGGTATGATCCCTGCCTCAAAAATTTAGTGTCTGAAGAGAGGAGGACAGAACTGACTGGTGGTCTCAGGGGACAGGCAGAATCTTGTGACAGTGTAGTGAGGAAGGAAAGGCTGTCGGTTCCTTATCAGTCCAACCTTGTCTGGAACAGTGATGTCCAAGATAACATATGTCAGCCTTCAGAAGGGGAAGCAGTAAAGCTCTGCAAGAATGTAGGTTTAAAGAATATACTGTGTTATGGCATTTTTGTTGGGATATGCTATAAAATTGCTGCCCATTCCTGGATATTCTGTTCCTGCCCATTGTAGTGCCCTGTCCTAAGTGTAGCTGTATGAATTTTCTAAGGCTTTCTCAGCTGTGAAAAGTTGCTCAGTCTCTTATAATATAAAGGTGTGCAAGAGAAAATTAAAACAGAAAGACTGCACATTGCACAAGGAAATGTTCATCAGTGAGTGAAAACAAAATCCAAAAGCGAGCATGTCTGCACAGCAATCAAAGGCAGAAGTACAGCACTAGGTAAGCATACTTTGCTGTTAAAAAAATCTATATAGCCTCAAGAACATTGCTTTTGTCACTTAGCACGTTTACTCAATAGAGATGAACTCTACACCCTGGTAGGTAACAAAGAAAGTGGGTGTAATGGCCTATTTTTAGGAAGATTGATCCTTGAATTAGGACTCTGCATCCATACTATTCTACAATACCTCTCCCCTCTCTCAGACTAACGTACCAAACAATCGCATGCTCCCTTTACAGAACTTATCTTCCCACTGGCCTCGTCCTTCTTCGGCTACTCTTGTGATCTCAGTCTGAGAGTTCTGATGATGGACGAGTATCTGCAGGACCAGCAAGATACTACTTGCCCATTTTTAAGGCAGCGCTTTTTGTGACAGCAAGAGATAGAAGCTTCTGGGTGTGGAGATTAACAGCACCTTGCTGCTGTCCAGGGCAACAGTCACTACTTTTCCTCAGTTTGAATAACAGCTTAATTGCAACATTCTCTTATTATTCAACACTGAAATGTGCTGAGAGAAAGGATGAGCACACAACACTTTTAATGTTTTTTTTTCAGAGGCAGGGGTCAGGAACTGGTACATTTGCCCACACTTCCACATTCTACATACCTGTATTTCTCTGCTACGTTTTAGACTACAATCATAGAATCACCAGGTTGGAAAGGACCCCCAGGATCATTCAGTCCAACCATTCCTATCAAACATTAAACTGTGTCCTTGAGCAAACTCGTCTACCCATCTTTTAAACCCCTTCAGGGAAGGTGACGCAACCCCCTCCCTGGGCAGCCTCTGCCAGTGCCCAATGACACTTTCTGTGAATTTTTTTTCCTCTTGTTCATCCTAAACCTCCCTGGCAGAGCTTGAGGCCATTCCCTCTCGTCCTGTCCCCTGTCACTTCCGAGAAGAGGCCAGCACCCTCCTCTCTACAACCTCCTTTCAGGTAGTTGTAGAGAGCAATGAGGTCTCCCCTCAGCCTCCTCTTCTCCAGTCGGTACAGAGGCCTAATTCTCACCCATATCTCTCAGAGTATCTGCCTCTCTCTCCCCTAGAATATACTGTCTTCTCCCTCCAGCCCTTCTCCTCTCTCAGATATTCCTGACATGCTCAACGCTCTCCGTACAAGCACCTGTATGAGAGAGTCCTTCATATCACAGCCTTCCATACATATGAGATGATTTAACTGCTTCAGATCTGTTTCAGAGGTAAAGCAATCAAAACATGTCAATAAACTGGTGTAGAAATAGACTCCCAAAACCTGACATAAAATCGGATTTATTTGCTATATTCTGTATGCATACTAGATGCCACTCAAGGCTACAGTAGTTTCTGCTTATTCACAGGTATGGTGTGCTCATACAAGAAAGAGCCAACACTCCCAGGCAAGATTGAAAGAGTTTCCCTCAGAAGAGGTGGTTTTCAACATGTGGAATTTTATGAAAAATACTGAATACATGGACTTCCGTTTTACCAAGTTCCGGTAGATAAGCATTACAAATACTCCTATTTTTATACAGATTTTTTCCTTTACCAGACAAATTAGCCAGAAAAATGAGTCCCTTTAACATATTATTTTCTCTAATAACATACACTATATAACTAATTTTTGCTTATGAGCAAACAGGCTCACTACCATTCCAGGTCAGCATAGTTATTAGGACCTCTTCAGGGAACGCTATGGCTTAATCTTTGTTCTGAAGGAGATAATTATTAGACCTGTTTGAATATTATTTTTTTTGATTCAGCTACTCAACCAGGAAATAAAAAATAAGAAAAATTATGCAGGTCAAATTAAAACTAAAACTTGCCAATGAATTCTAAGACTTAAAATGTTTCATTTATTTTGATTTGCAGCTTGAAAGGAAACATTTCTTTTTTTTCCAGAGACATCTTTGAAAAACAAAGGAAAAAAGAAAGGGTAAAATCTCAAACTACTGGTGCAAAAAATACTGGTTGCATTTAATCATTGTCTTAAAAGTTAGTCTCAAATAGAGTAAAAGATTGAATCCAAACCTCTTTCATTACAGAACTGTCAGTCTGGTTTTGATTTTGTCTTTGCCTTACCAGTTTATTATTTTAACTCTGGAACTGGTTTTGCTCAAGTCTGCAATGTTGAATTCAGAGAAAATGCAGCATAAAACTAAGAAAGGCCCTTTAGGAAGACTGTAAAGATTTACATTCACTTGACTCAAATGCATGAACACATAACACTCGCTAAAAACTGAGATTTGCCATCCAAAAACATACAGTTTTTTGGATGTATAAGCAATCAAGAGATGTGTCTAGTTTGTTTGTCTGAGTTAACTTTTCAGAACTTGTGTAGAATTAAAATATTACCTACTGAGTGATGTAGAAACATCAACTTTTTAACATTCAGTGGCCTTTCTTTCTGCAGGAATCTCTGCTAGCAGTATTTTTGTCTTTTAAAATCAGAGAAAAAAGACATGTACGAGTCATGTTATTTTTTTTTTTCTCTAATTGCACCTTGAGATAAGTGACATAGGAGTGCTAGGCCTCTCAGTACAAGAAAGATATTGAGCTGCTGGATCATGTCCAAAGGAGGGCAATGAGGCTGGTGGAGAGTCCGGAGCACAAATCTTACGAGGAGCAGCGGAGGGAACTGCGATACTTTAGCCTGTAGAAGAAGAGGTTGAGAAGAACCCTTATTGCTCTGTGTAACTATCTGAAAGAAGTTGTAGCAAGGTGGATGCTCATCTCTTCCACCAAGTAACAAGTGATAAGCCGAGGGTAAATGGCATCAAGTTGGATCAGAGGAGATTTAGAGTGGATATTAAGAAAAAAGATTCTTTACTGAAAGAGTGGTGAAGCTTTAGAATTGTCTGTCCCAGGGCAGTGGCTGAGTCTCCACCGTTGGAGGTGTTCAAAAGATGTGTAGATATGGCATTTAAGGGCATGGTTCAGTAGGTATGTTCGGGTCATGTTGATGGTTGGACTTAATGATGTTATAATTCTTTTGTAATCTTAATGACTTTATAATTCTGTGAATCTATTAAAATATGAGAACAGCCCAATAGCAAAGAGCTTGAAATGGAGTCTTCAAAGAAATGTGTTGCTTTGTAGGTGGCTTGGGTTAATAAAACCAAGATCAAGCAACAGATTTAGATAACACATACACCTCTCACCTTGGTCAGACAAAAATAACAGCTCCTGGCAAGAGAGGGTATTCAAGTTCTTTCACTGCCATTTGTTGATTAGCTGCTATTAAATGTGAATGTGCCAGTTGTTATTTCCTTTGAACAGAACAGACAAAATTTGTCCCCAGTTATTTTTTGTAAATATTTGATGCAGAATGTCGTTTTACAGTCACAATAAAAAATGAATCAAACACTGCATGTGAATGCACCAGCAGTTTTAAGTTCATTTGAACACGGAATAGTAAAAAAAAAAAAAAACCAACAACTTTTCCCCATTATTTTTTTTAAAGTTTGATGCAATTTGCCATTTTACACAGTCACAATAAAAAATGAATCAAACACTGAAATAGTTGCTTTGTTTGCCAGTCAGAGAACAATGCCAACTGTCAGCCATTTGACATGAGTACAATAAAGACTATGTATTTTTGACTTGTCTTGTATTGCATCAGCAAATAGAATTACTTAATAGGTTTACAATTGAGCTATATTGTATACTTCTATTTCAGTTACAGCCTTTGTATATTGCCTGTCTTTGTACTTTACACACGTAACTACATTAATAAAAAGAGAAAATATTGAAAACTGTGCTGTTTGCTGAAGAATTTTATATGATATATTTCAAAAATATTGTTAAATTTCACCAATAATAGTAAAACAAAACTCTGCTGAATCACATGCTAGAAATTATTTTTAATTGTTTGATGATTACTATTGTATAAAAAGTAAATCTGTCCCCTGTTATTTATGCTATCCAGTTAAAAAGGTTGGATTAGCTGAATCAATGGGAAAAATCGTCATTTGATTGGTCTGACCCAGAGGTAAACAGAGCAAAAATATGTTGTCTCTCAATGGCAGGAGTGAAAATGAAAATTGCTCGACACTAAATGGGTATAATCTGGGGGAGGCTACTCTTACGACATCCAACCATCCATCGTATGACATGCTGCTCTGAGATGAATCATTCTGAACATGAAAGAATGGAAATACAGTTCTGATAATTGCTAGAAACAAATGTTATGCTGGCACTCTGTCATTCTTAAGTTAGTCCTTCTAGACAAGCTCTCCTAAGGTCAGGTTGAATGGGGCTCTGAGCAACCAGATATATCATAGAATCACCAGGCTGGAAGAGACCCACAGGATCATCAAGTCAAACCATTCTTATCAAACACTAAACCATGCACCTCAGTGCCTTAAACACCTCCAGGGAAGGTGACTCAACCATCTCCCTGTGCAGTGTTTTCCAGTGCTCAGTGACCTTTTCTGTGAAAATTTTTTCCTAATGTCCAGCCTAAACCTCCCCTGGAAGAGTTTGAGGACATTCCCTCTCGTCCTGTCCTCTGTCACTTGGGAGAAGAGGCCAGCTCCCTCCTCTCCACAACCTCCCTTCAGGTAGTTGTAGAGAGCAATGAGGTCTCCCCTCAGCCTCCTCTTCTCCAGGCTAAACACCCCCAGCTCTCTCAGCCGCTCCTCATAAGATTTGTTCTCCAGCCCCTTCACCAGCTTCGTTGCTCTTCTCTGGACTCGCTCCAGAGCCTCAACATCCTTGTGGTGAGGGGCCCAGAACTGAACACAGGATTCAATAAGCTGCCTCACCAATGCAGTTAAAATTGTCCCTGTTCCTGCAAGAGGGTTGGACCTGGAAAGCTGCCTTCCAACCCAAACCACCTGATTCTATGATTCTAACCTGGTGCAAGCACAGTTGTTGCTATTACACTTATTTTACAGAAGGCAACACTCCTTTTCATGTAATTTTCTCCTTGGGCCTCTGCTGCATTTTTAACCCATGGTCTGATTTTAAGATACTCTTGGGACAGGTGTTCCACTATTACCCTTAGGTAGGATACCTTTTGGGTATAAAGGGGAAGAAGGAATGGAAATGGATAAATTCAATAGGACTTTGACACCATCATTTCTTAAAAAGCTAAACTATCAGCTAAACTACTGATCCTGATTAAAATCTAATGATACACACAAACAACCAGCAATCACATGAAAGTGTATCTTTTCAATAATATTTTCTCTTGTGGCTTTTTTGGGGAGTAAAATACTTCCAGAAGGCTGTCCTATCAAAATGAAAATGCATTTTCTGAAGACACAGATTGCCATTTCTCTGTCAAGGACAAAACCTGTTTATTCAAATTCTCCAGACTGAACTGTTGGAAGTGTTCTCTAAGGAGTTTAGTAATATTTACCTTCACTTTTTCCTGATGGGAAGGAGAAGGTAAAATATAAGCTTAAGCTTGCCACACAAGACAGTAATATAACTATTTTACCTTACATATTTATTGGCACTTTGAGTTCAAATGTTTTATTTAAAGGGTACAAATTTAGTCTGATTGCTTTCAGATTCAGATATTTCACTGGAGCCCAACTTTATACTGCTAAGCCTTTCATTCCAGGACATTATCCAGAAAGCTGGCAATAATAACTATGATTTAAATTTTTGGCAAATAATTTGTTGCAGCTGCAGTTGTTCACATGCATCATTAACTGCCTGGGCACATACAGAAAAATTTCCTGTCTTTTTCAGGGGATTTCATAGCTTTTCTGCTCTAAGACTTAAGGCAAGTTACGAAAAATATCCCGATTCCAGAGTATTTCCAACCCTCCAAGAATACAGGAGTCCAAATGTACCTATTAGAATTCTTCACAGTGGTTGGAAGCAACCATCACTTCTGTTTACAGTATAGGCTTATAAATTATATTGAAATATCATGCAGTTATAGTCGTTCTCCAACACTGCAAAGAGACGGATGGTCTCCAGGGTAAAGTTGTCATAAAAAGGAAAATCAAACCAGCTGAATAATACAATAAGTCTGTGTATCAAGCCAGCTCAACCAAGCAGCGATAAGAACTGTGGCAGCCTTTGAGGAGCTGGCTGACAGATTTCATTTGTCTGAGTTCAGATCTTGCCCCAGTGTCATATGTCACATCTTCCTACCATCCCTTTGGTGTTCTACCAGCACCCCTTCAGGTGCTGTCAGGGGATTAGAAGGAGTCTGCCAGTTAAAATGCTTGAATGGCTAAGTCAAGAGTACAAGTAAAGAGCCCGTTTCATTTTTTGAGGCCACAAAATTGACACATCTTCTGCATTTGGCTCTGTAATTAGGTAAATGCTAAACTTTAGAATATAAATCTATACTACCGTGTTGAAATAGGACATTCCATGTAGATATAAATAATAATGAGACTGGAAAGCAAAGATAATTAAGCCCTTTGACAATATCAAGAGTTACCTTTAAATCCTGTGACTACTGATGGAACATCTGGAACCACATCATCTGCTGCTACTAATGTCTATACAATTTAAAACATAAACCCTTGCCCACCTGAAAATGAGGCAGACCAACTTCAAAGTTATCACGTATTACCTACAATGCTTCCTGAGGAAATCATTTAAAAATAAAAAAGAAACCCTCTCTAACTCCATTTCCTCATGGGCTTTTCTAATACATGGATTACCATTGCTCTGCACTGATTTTAGGTAATTTTTGCATTTCGCTGTACTGAGGTCACTGGCAAAGAGTTTTATTCTACAGACTCATTTAGTGCAGATTCTTCAGTAAGTGTTGATTAAGTTTTGGGGAATAATTCAGATTACTAAGGGAGCCTTGGCTGCAATGGCCATGAAATTTTGGAGTCCCTTAGAGCAGTGAGGAGGAGACACAGCAAACCCACTATCCTGGACTTCAGGAGAGCAGGCTTTGGCCTTTTCAGGGATCTACTTGGTAGAGTAGACCCCTGGAGGGCAGAGGTGCCCAAGAAAGATGGTTATTATTCAAGAATCACCTCTCCTGAGGTCAGCAGCGATGTATCCGGAGAATGAGAGTCAGGCAAAAGTGCCAGGAAACCTGCATGGATGAAGAAAGAACTCCTGGACAAACTTAAACTTGAAAAAAGAAGACTGCAGAGGGTGGAAGCAAGGACAGGTAGCCTATGAGGAATATAGAGAAACTTCCCAGGCAGGCAGGGACCAGGGTAGTCAAGCTAAAGCCCTAACAGAGTTAAATCTGGCCAGGGCCATCAAGAACAAGAAATACTTGTTGATGCATCAGTAATAAAAGAAAGACTAGGGAGTCTGGGCCCTTTCCAGGAGGAAACAGGAGACCTGGTTACCCGGGATATGGAGAAGGCTGAGGTACTTAACTTTTTTGCTTCAATCTTCACTGGCAAGGGCTCAAACCACATTGTCCAAGTCACAGAAGGCGAAGGCAGAGACTGAGAGATTGAAGAATCCCTGCAGGAGAGGATCAAGTGCAAGACCATTTGTGGAACATGAAGGTGCACAAGTCCATGGGACCTGAAGAGATACATCCACATGTCCACAGGGAACTGGTAGAAACAATTGCTAAGCTGCTATGTATTTGAGAAGACATGACAGTCCAGTGAAGTCCCTACAGACTGGAAAAACAAAAAAATAATCCCCATTTTTAAAAAACAGAAAAGTGGAAGACCTAGTCAGGACCTACAGTCCAGTCAGTCTCAGTATCTGGCATGATCATGAAGCAGATGTTCCCAGAAACTCTGCTTAGGCACATGGAAAATAAGGAGGTGATTGATTGACAGCTAGGTTTGTTCAACCTAGAGAAGACAAGGGTCCAGAGAAATGTTATAGAACTCTTCCAATACTGAAAGGAGGTCTACAGGAGAGCAGGAGAGGGGTTCTTGATCAGAGAGTGCAGGGATAGGATGACAAGGAATAGTTTTAAGCTGGAAGAGGGGAGGTTCAGATTAGACGTTAGAAAGAAATGTTTTCATGTGAGGGTAGTGAGGCATTGGTACAGGTTGCCCAACCCTAGAGGTGTTCAAGGCCAGGTTGGATGAGGCTTTGAGCAACCTGATCCATTGTGAGGTGTTTCTGTCTATGTCAGTGGATTGGAACTGGATGACCTTTCAGGTGTCTTCCAATCCAAACCATTCCATAATTCTATGATAGGATTCTATGACTAAGGTAGGAATTTAGTGACACTTAGGATACAGAAGTATCCTATCTGTTTTCCAGTTTTTGCTGTAGAATATTATGCTCTGTCCCCATCATATCTGCCACGGCTACTATGGATGTCACAGTTACACTAGTGTGTCCAAACTAGCAATAGTTACCTATGCTTATGCATCTGAATCACAAAGTATGCATTCCAAGCACTGGTCAAAAGCAGTTTTGCTTGATTTCAGGGAGCGGCTCTGGCATGTTAAAGCAACATTTCCAACAGCTTAATAGATGTAGAACAACATTGTACCTGTATTGCCTATTGTTCCAGCTCAGCAGGAGCAAGGGCTGTATCGCCATGAATAACAGATGCCTATACAAGCACACAGGAATGCTCCCAAAATCAACTGTTTACAAACCAGTGTCATTCTGGGTATAAAAACATAAAGAACGCATCCTCCTCTCAGGAACCTCAGGGCTTTGAGCCTCAAGGCTTTGAGCTCTGATAGATAGTGAACTTCAATCCCATTTTACAGAAATCTCTCCCCCACTTTTGCCTGTACACGATGTGTAAAACAAAATAAACCAGCATAGCATTTTTTATGCAGAAAATTCAACATCACACTTCTGATGTTTAATGCTGTTCAAATTTGAAAAACTTAAAATACGCCATAGAAACTAAATAACAACTTAGTCACAAATTATTATCTATTCATATGTGAATACTAGATGAAAATAAAGGTAAAAGTTTGAGCCCATTTCAAATTTTTCATTTACAGGAGGAACCTCTGGATGTTATCAACACACTGATCAGAACTGAGAAAGGATGCACAGTTTAAAATTCAATCGGCATTTCTGGTTTAGATCAAAAGTAAACTACAAATACTATGCAAACCCTGAAGTGCAACAAGTCTCTAAAATCAAGGGAGTAAGATTCAAGTCCCATACTAAATATAAAAATACATTTTTTTCTAATTTAGCAAATGCCACCTCGTATCTATTGTAATGACAAGAGTAATTACTTCCGTATCAATTCCAGGCTTTTTGATCATGTATATATCTCCTGAAGGAGGTAGACAAAGACACAGGGTAAATACCTAAAAATTCCTGTAATGAGTACAAAGTTTCCCCAAGCTGTAGATCACAAAGGAGAGGCAACAACCTAAGCACAGAAGAAGAAAATCTAAAATTACGTTTCATTTTTATTAATTTTTAGATGTTTAACTACCTATCTGTGAGCAAAAAATAAAAGTGCACATGCATGAAAATATCTGGAGGGACACAAAAATAACACTGACTCAAACTGCCTTTAATCAGTAGCATTCAAGAATGCAATAACTGTCAAAAAGGTACTTCACTGTACTGTAGTTATCAGTCCAGCCTGACACCAGAATGCCTCTAGCAATGTTGTTTTGACACACTAGTAATGTCTGCAACTTGTTAGCAAGTGTTGTATTAAATCATCTTGTCACCAAGTCTAGCTTTTATCAAGTTAAGTTTAACAAATTTACCACTTAAAATGGAAAATATGGCTTTGGGTAAAATAAGTCTGGATACAACATCTTTGAAATCCCATTTGCTTGTCAATATCTAGCACTAGGCTTGGTTGTCAAAGGCAGAACAAAGGGTAAACCCTTTTTGCTTATTATAAAAAAGAACGGTAAAAGGAAATTATTTTTAACTACCAAATTTTAAAAGCACTGCCTTTTAAATAATATTGATTTTCACCAAACAGAGAAAGAAAAGCAAGTGGGAGTACTAGATGTATTAAACAAAAAAGCAACTCACTGCAAGAAATAACATATTTGAAGACTTAAAATTTGGTACCATCAATCATATACTGAAAATTTCCATTTTTAATACTTTATAGCCCCCAAATCAAATCAGATAAAAAAATAAACATAGTAGTAGAGTAGTATATTAATGATAGGACAAAAAGATCACACGTTACCAGTAGAAGGATTAATAGCATGACACATAATGATGTCAATACGACTCAAACATTAGAAAATTTTAAGTTGTCAGAGAACAGGCATCCTGACTTCCTAAGAGAGCAGAGATTGAGCACCATAGACTCTTCACTAAAAACATACACACGTATCCTGACATTTGTGAAGTACATTTACTTTCATTTCCACTATGGAACTCGGCGGAACCACAAAGTCAAGAAATGAAAAAATTAGGCTCCAAGAATTAAACATTTGTAAACAGGGCACAATCAGAACAGCTAATTTCCATATGTCGGTCCAAGTATAAAACCACAAAAACTCTGCACCCTGGTCCTCTGCAGCAGCAGTCAGGAGATGGTCACTACCAGTGAGTACACCATACACACTACAACTTCTCTCTGACCTTAAATTAGAGTTGCAACTCTAACAATGCTCTGGGGAGTGGGTTATTAGTTTTGTTTTGCTTTTAAATTGACTTTACCTTAGTTTCTTAGAAATTAGTGGTTAAAATCTTACCAACTTCCAAAGCTTGCTTAGCTTTCTGAAGGCAAAGAGAAAAGAGAAGATGGGAGGAGAAGGAAACAAGCAGCAAATCGAGCCTGCCACTTCGAAGACTCAACCTGGGAAGTCATTGAGTCATCGTCTCTGATGATGTTTAAAGGATGAGTAGATGAGGTGCTCAGGGATATGGTTTAGTAGTGGACAGCTGCAGTTGGACTTGATCTCATATGTCTTTTCCAAACAAATGAGTATATGATTAAGTTTGAATCAAGTCTATTTGAGAAAACAGTTGCAACTTTTCCCAGGTGAATTTCATGCCAAATCAGATTCAAACTCAGTGAACTCTAGGAAAAGAACAGGCTACTGTACGGATTCTATCTAAGCCCTTACACTACATCAGAGTGTAATAAAAATATCTAGAAATATCTTAGCAATTTCTAAATAAAATACCTGAAAAATATCTTGATGTGTGTCTCTGCGTTTCCCTCACCAAAATAAACACTTTCTTAGGTAATTATAGTAGATTAGAACAAGTCCTACGAGGAGCAACTGAGGGAAGTGGGGTGGTTTAGCCTGGAGAAGAGGAGGCTGAGAGGAGACCTCATAGTCATCTGCAGCTCCCTGAAAGGAGGCTGCAGAAAGGTGGGTGTCGATCTCTTCAACCAATTAACAAGTGGTAGGACAAGAGGAAATGGCCTTAAATTGCACCAGGGGATGTTTAAATTGGATATTAAAAGAAATTCCTTCACCAAAAAAAGTGGTGAAACACTGGCAGAAGCTGCCCAGGGAAGTGGTGGAGTCTTCATCCCCAGAGGTATTAAAAAACTATGTGGCCATAATACTCTGGGACATGGTTTAGTAGGCACAGTGGTGCTGGGCTGATGAATTGACTTAGAGGTCTTTTCCAGCCTTAGTAATTGTATGATTAAATCCTATGCTGATTTTTTTTTCCTCCAGCCTACTCCTATCTAAATCTAGAATTAGGAATGTAAAAAATATCCTCATGGGAAAGTAAAATTGACTCATTTTTCAACCATTACTTACTTTTCTGGACTAAATAAGTCAATTTTTGACAAAGCTGGCAGAAATTGTTTGCTGTACATCTCACGGGGATACCAGTCTCTTAGAGAAATCCCAGATCAAGAAGGGAAGAATAGGATGCATAGCCATTTCTCAACAAACTTTATAGACAGAGAGAAACGCTGTGCCTCTTAACTCTAAACTGAAAGTATGTGGGTCAAGCATGAGCTTCCTAAACTTTCAGAAAACAGAGAAAGTTAACAGAACTCTCAGAGGAACTGGCCTTCATATGTTCTTCTGGGTGAATAAACAGTACAATTGTTTTGAATGAGCTGTTTTGAGTCACTTGAATTAGCAAGAGCTCCCAAAGGAAATTTTCATACTCTTGACAAATTCAATCAGGATTGTCATGTAAGCAAAGTTTTAAGAGAAGACTGTAACTGGACGGCTAAGAATCATTAATCCCAGTGTTTGACCCTTGCAAGGAGGAAAGAATATGACAAATGTTCTTATAGTGAAGTGGTTGAAAACAACTGCAGAATGACTCTCCAGTAATCACGCTCTTCATCCATGAAGAGCATTTGCTAAAACTTTACCATTCAAGACGAGGTTTTTACACTGTCCCAACTGACCTACTTTGCCAGCTAGACATCTCTAATCAAAACCTTGATTCTGAAGAAAATTACCTCCACGGCTCAGTTGTAAAGACAAGCCAAACACTTAACTACTGTGAATTCTTCCTCTTTACAAAATAAAAGAAGTATCTTCATAGATTGATAGAAGGGCAGTGCAAAATATCCTGACCCCACAACTGAGATGAGTATTTTATTTCCTTTTAAGAGCTCAGTGGAATATCTGCAGGGATTTTCTTCAAAATCCATCACCCGCCACAGTACAGTGTAGGTGGGCAAACCTCATGCCTCAGCTGGTAACATTCATGATAGTTCTGCAAGACTGACTTATGAGATACCCTGATTACTTCAGAGTCAGTAAAACTCTGAAAGTTTCATATCTCAGTAAAGTTACTAAAGCTTTTGGATTTTTAGTAAATACACAGGCACTTCTGACCTTTCCTCTCTGTGATTTACAGTGAGTGCCATGTTCCTCACCTTAAAAATTCCCTTGTTGCAAAGAGAAGACAAAGTGCGTGTCAAGAGGCGATTCCAGCCTTGTCTGTCACTCAGACATTTAGTAAGACTATTGGGCATTTCTCTATGTTATCTCGGAATCGTGTGCCTGTAATATGGTTCTACAAAAGTGCTTGCTTGGAGACCAAGCAGGATATCCAATTCCCAAGTGGATATGCTCCAGGGGGTTAGATTTAGCGTGCTGATTGACAAAAACCTTTTCCCACTAGTTTGTCTTATTGCACTAATTCTGGAGAAAGGTCAAAGAATCATTTAGTGCTTCCTTTCCTCCAAAAAACATCAGGTAAATCATTGGTCAGTGGATTTCCTCAATATCTAGCATTAATACAGACATATTCGCACACTTCGGTGAGCTCTATCTTCCGTTTATTTCTTGGAGCGCTGTTGCGTATATATTGTCAGATAACAAAGTGGAATAGCTTTATGTCAGTGAGAGAGTAAAAAATAAAGAGAAAATTGGCTTCACAATAACAAGCTGAAATGTGTTAGATAAATAAGGCTACTGCATGTCTATCTGTACTTTAATTATCTAAATTACCATTATTAAGGGATAAAAAGGGGAGTTCTCAAGGAGCTTCAGTGCTACATCACACAAATTACAGAACAAATTTAAGTGTTAACCGACATACATTACCAATTTTAAACCTGAAACAAACCTGTACCTATATATGGGTAAACATTTTTATTTCCATAATGAGAAACAATAAACGAGGAGGAAACTTTTAAGTCAAAAGAGTCAAACCAACATCTATTTAAAAAGCGTATAATTAAAATCAAGCAGAGATTTAGCCCAAACCCAATGAAATACTTCATTAGATAGGCAAAATAATCTCACAGGCAGCACATACTCATGGGATACTCTTGTATCTCCTTCAACTATGCAGAAAATCCTTATTTTTCCAGTTCTATAAAGGAAATGGACATTTCACTAATCATTAACAGGTTCTGCAATAAAGTTTTACAAAAGCTAATGTTAGTATGCCTATGACAATAAGACTCCACTCTGCCCTTCACAGCAGATGTCTAAAAAATGATCCTTTTATTTTTCCTAAACAGAATTTATTCATACAAGAAAAAAAGATAAATAGATGAAATGTCTGAGTTGTGAAATTTGAAGGAAAGTCTAGTCTTTTAATACCAGCCTATGAAATATAAAATTATATCTAGTTTTAAACAGGTTCTTAATCCATAGCAGAAAAAAAACCCCTCAAAACTACTCAGTATGTCTTGGATTAAAACCTAAATAACTCATTAATCTCTACTCCTCAATAAGGAGATGGCAAACTTCTCATTGTTTTCATTTTGTGTTGGATCAATCCTCAGAACAGCTGTTCTTTTGGAACAGGAAAAGGTTGAGGAACATTAAGAGAGATATGGAGCTGTTGGAACGGGTCCAGAGGAGGTTACAAAGATGATCAGAGGGCTGGAGCACCTCCCATATAAGGACGGGCTGAGAGAGTTGGGGTTGTTCAGCCTGGAGAAGAGAAGACTCTGAGGAGACCTTATAGAGACCTTCCAGTACCTGAAGGGGCTACAAGAAAGCTGGGGAGGGACTGTTCATAAAGGCTTGGAGTGATAGGACGAGGAGCAATGGGTATAAACTGGAGAGGGGCAGATTTACACTAGACATAAGGAGTAATTTCTTCACTATGAGAGTGGTGATGCCCTGTCTCAGGTTGCCCAGGGAAGTTGTGGCTGCCCCATCCCTGGAGGGGTTCAAGGCCAGGTTGGATGGGGCTTGGGCAGCCTGATCCAGTGGGAGGTGTCCCTGCCCATGGCAGGAGGTGGAACTGGATGATCTTTAGGATCCCTTCCAACCCAAACCATTCTATGATACATCACAATTTCTTACACTAATTTCAAGAGGTTTTTACTTTTTAAGCAATATTTTTTCTGTCCAGCTACTTTCAAGAGGTTTGGAACTAGAAACACCTCTTCTCCTATCCCTTTTTCCTCTGCAAATATGCTGAACAATTGGAAAAGCAGTACATGGAGGTTTCATTAACAAAGAGATTTCTAAAGTACGTCAGGGAAATCTCCAAGGAGAGCTTAGTAAATGCTTCTCCATATTTAATGATAAATATTGATTGTTTAACAGCCAGTCTTCTAGATGCTGAAATTGCAAAAATACAGTTGGCAGCAAAGCAACAGAGTTGGAACTCTCTGCACTGAGTACTAAAGAAAAAAGTTAAATGCAGAATCTCAGAAATAATTTTACTTCTCCAAGTTAAATGTCTCAGCCCACAGGTTTTTTTCATAGAATCACAGAACAGTTGAGGTTAGAAGGGACCCTCTTTCAGCTTAAAACCATTCTCCCTTGTCCAATCCTTGCACATCCTGGTCAAGAGCCTCTCCCCAGCTGTTCTCTAAGCCCACTTTAAGTACTGGAAGTCTGCTATGAGGTCTCCTCAGAGGAAACAGCCCAGGAACAGGAGCAGTCCTCACCACCCTAGTATTTACTATTTGTATTTGCTACTGAACAAGAAAGATAAGGTGAGTGGCTAAAACCCTACATAGCCCGGAACAAGTTGAGAAGATCCTTGCAGAAGGGGGTATTGAAACTGAACTTCATTTTCTGCAGCACCTCAATTACTGAATAGAGATCCGTAATTCCTCTTCTTCTACAGGCCTTTGGAATTCTGCTCCTCTTGGAAAAGCCTTCAGCACTGGTTCCATTATCTGTGACATCTCTGCATTTATACACTAGGACCAAAGTGCAAAGTGCTCAAACTTTTTCAAAGAATGCGTAGTGTATTTAAATCTGTTTGAGTCCTTGTCTAATACATCTTAAAGCCTTAATTAGGAACACACAGATAATACCAGCTTTGGTAGAAATACAGGAAATAAAATTCTCATCATTATTGTTAGTCTCTAAAAAAAATAAAAAGAAAGCAGATGCATTGACAGTCTTTCTCAAAAAATAAAAAAAAAAAAAGGTTGCACTAATCCATGTTACTGAGCAATACAGATACTTACCACAGGAACTTAGAAAATGTTTATTCGTGAAAGTACTCAGCTTGACTTTAGCAGGGCTGCTTTCAGAAACAAAGTTTGCAGGTCACAAAGGAAGCTCTTATTTGCTACCTGAGCACATTAGTATCAGCATTATTAATTGGTATTATTATGTGTAATACTTACATACATTACGTACAGAGATGTCCATTCAGAGCATCCCTAGCCTGTTGTTACCATGATTCATGCTGTGCTTTGTGGGATTTCTCATCCTGTGTTTGTTTAAAATACAATCACCTCAGTCACCTTTATAAGTTTTATATTTGTTAGTGAATGATTACTTTTTGTCTCTCTTTAGGGATACTGGGCCAAGCATTTTTAGATGCTAATGTATTCTTCACAGATATTTCCAGGCTATGCCATACTGGCCCAGGTTGTCCAGAGTGGTGGATACCCCATCTCTGGAAGTGCTGGTTGGTCGGGGCTACGAGCAAGCTGATCCAGCAGAAGGGGGCTGGAACTGATTTTTGTTTCATTTATACTTAGCGACTGAACTAAAAACATTTTTTTTTTTTCATCTTTCCACCTAAGTTCATGAAAAGTATGGAATCATCTGGCCTTAGTTGATAACAGACAGTGATAGGTCATTTGTTATCCTGAACTAAAGCCGTAAAACACTATATAGGTATAAGGGATTTAAATCAAGCAAACAGACATTAATGCCCACCCTTCACTGTTATGAGTTTATTTCCTTTTTGAAATGGTCCTCATTTATCATGTACTTGCCTTCATTGGTGATTTTCTGACACATTGGTTAAGCTGCCAAATAAAACTCGGCATGGGGTGGAGATAAGAAAAGCAATAGGTATCTCTCTAGATAAATTCACAAGTTGTTATATCACTTCTTGTATTTTGAATATTTTTTTCATCTCCCAGAGCTAGCAGAAAATACTTTATCAACTCATTAGCTCAGTGTTCTATGGAGTAAACTACTCCCCCTGCCATGAAGTTTGTCAGTATCTTCTATGACAGCAGAAAGTACGAAAGAGGCAATAAATGCACTGGCGAAAATGAAAGTTTATATCTGAGAAAAGCAGTTACAATCATTAGAGTTATGAGCACCAAGGTATTTCAGGAAATCCTAATCCCTTTGTCTGGCTTTATGCATTTCTACTTATCCTTTCAATAACTTGTCTGACATCCACATTCCTAATTTGTGGTTCATTACCTTGAACAGCATAACATATTTTCCAAGGAAAAGTAACAAATAAAATAACCCATACCTCTATTAAATAAATGTTGGTATATACAAGAACCAAATTAGAATTACTATATTTTTTGCAACCTGGAAGAGGAGCCCCCTTGAGTGCTATTACACATCGTTAGGTATTTATGAGTAATCAGGGATTTACAATTTTTAAAGCATAGAATCTGCACCCACCATATGCTTTTTTTCATATCTCTAAATTATTCTAGGTTGCCATGGCATTTTTTTTCTTCACATCGTCACATTTTCCAGAAGAAAAACCCCGTGGTTGATGCCTTCAAATTTCAGATTTCTCTCAGAGAAATGAGGTACCTTCCGTGAGGCAGCTGTCTTCAGTTTTTCCTGAGGAAGGGGTATGGATTTGCTTCACTTCCCAAGTTCTGCTCAGTAATAAAACACTGTGGGCCACTAAAAAGCTAAATAATAAATATAATTTTGAAGTCGTGATTACACCAGCTCCTTTTCTTGTGTAGTTATAATCATGTCAATTGCTGTAAATAGTTTACCTCTTCAAGGAGTAAATAGAGAGCAAAAGCAATTTTTTTAGAGGTGATGAAGTCACAAAAAAAGGTAGGCTGAAAAAGATGCTCCTGCGAAATATAATAATATATTCACAGAATATATGTTTTAAAATATTCACAAACATGACAGATAAATGGAGTTTTGCTTTTCAAGTTTTCATGCTAGAGGTTTTAAATTAATTTGATTTAGTAAGAAGACATGATTGCAATTAAATTGATATATCTGTTACCAACTGGAATCCACATGAACTTCACACTTAGGATTTTACTTACTCTGTCTTTTAAAGACAGGAAAACCTTGATTGCTCTTACTAACTCTGTATCTGCACAGTTGCATGGCTTTGACAGAATCATTCCTCCCATACGAGGACAGGCTGAGAGAGTTGGGGTTGTTCAGCCTGGAGAAGAGAAGACTCTGAGGAGATCTTATAGCAACCTTCCAGTACCTGAAGGGGCTACAAGAAAGCTGGAGAGAGACCATTCATAAAGGCTTGGAGTGATAGGATGAGGGGCAATGGGTATAAACTGGAGAGGGGCAGATTTACACTAGACATAAGGAGGAATTCCTTCACCATGAGAGTGGTGATGCCCTGTCCCAATCTGCCCAGGGAAGCTGTGGCTGCCCCATCCCTGGAGGTGTTCAAGGCCAGGTTGGATGGACCTCGGGCAGCCTGATCTAGTGGGAGGGGGGTTGGAATTAGATGATCGTTAAGGTCCCTTCCAACCCAATCTGTTCCATGATTCTACGATTCCAACTTTCCATCAGCACAAACAAGAGAACAAGGTGGCTCGGGGAATTTTGACTTACCATGTAAAGTTTTACACTGGCTCCACTCAGAATCCAGACAGTCAGAACTGAAACAGATCAGCTTAAACTTAAACTTAAACATGTAAGCACTCAGAATTGCTGGTTTAGGCAAACCTCCTGGTTTAATTAGACTATCCACCACTGACTGCTCAGATACTGTCTTAGTTTAATGAAATAGATATGAAGAATAGATATTTTATGTATGCCTAGAAGCAAGGCATATAAAATACTAAAATACAACAGTGATCTCCAGGAAATATATTTATTGATCCAATATGTGAAGCTTATTTTCTCTCTATTCTCTGTCCAAACCTAGAACTAATCAGAGAATTTGATGTAACTTGTAATGAAGAGCAGCCCACATACCCCGCTACAATGGAAGTTGCCTCCTATCTAGTCCTTGGAAACACTACCCTTCTTTTTATTTTTAACGTCTTTTATACAAGGACAATGAAAAATTAAGCCAGCATGATCAAAGACTTCAGATTTCACATATTTGGACTCACCTTAATGAATCTTTTTTTTTTTCTCCAGGCCTTAAGCAAGATTGGAATTGCAAACCCATTTGTGGCTAATTTCTAAACAATGCTGGACTACAGAGTTCAGAGTATGATGTTATTAAGAAATTACTTTTCTGTTTTATAGCATTCTAGAATTGTCTCCTTAGGCACTAGTTTTGGGTAAAATTAATTTGCATTAGAAATACCTACCTGTAATTGAGTATTCTCAGTGTAGGAGTTAATTAAAACTAAGTCCAGTTTTTATCATTCCACATGCTTGGTGACCTTCACTGACAGAGCAGCTGGGACTGGACACAGAGAGCAGTATCATGGCAGAAGGTGAAGAACTTCATCAAGGTGGTGATTTAAGTAACATCACATTTTTCCTGCTGGACTTCTGTCTGAAGGGATTTCAGAGACCAGAGAAGCCACATAGCACAAAATGAATTCTCTAGCTACTAGAAACCTGAAAAAATTGTACTCTGACACGGGACAAGAAGCTGTTTCAAAATTAAGGGGCATCGACAATATAAGTTAATATGATATATCAAAGCCTGATCCTCCTTACTCCTAATTCTGTACTCAAATCAACAGCCATAAATTCATACCCACTATACATCCTTGCTCAGTTTGGCTTGCATGTGCTGCACCAAACCCACACTTTTTTGTGTGTGAAGTTTAGATCTCAGGGCTCACATTAGCCAATAGAATCTGTGTTTGCTGAAGCACCGAAGAATTTCAAACAGCACAAATACACAAAGCTTCTGGGAACAGTGAACGTTCAGCTTCACTTGTGTTTGCAAGCAACTGGATTCAATGAAAAAAGCTTTAGTAGTCTCACTTGGTAAACCCTGCACAAAACATTCCTTTGTGTAGTTGTGCATAATTAGGAACTTTGAATTGAAAATAGGAATGTGTTAATGCCTGAAACATAGCGAAACACCAAAAGAGTAAGGGCAAATAACACCATGTTGTTTCCTTGAAAAAACAGCCCTTTTCCGTGTAACATAGTAAGTGTTTTAAAATGGAACAATTAAGGTTGGAAAAGACCTCTAAGATCATCCAATACAAATGGCAGCCCAACACCACTACGTTTATTTCTACCTCTTTTGTAATAATAAAAATCAAAACCCTGGTTATTATAACAGCAGTCAGGAAGAAAGAGGACAGAGAGGATTAGAGACAAGGAGGCTAGGAAGACCAGAATGCCCCTTCTCTAGGAAGCTTAACCCTTTCACCTTCATGATAACAAGGGGAAAAAAGTGATTGATAAAACGCATCAATAATCTAAGTCCTGGTTTTTTGGTCTCTTGTCGGCCCCAAGTCCCTTATCTTTATGGCAGGCTGTGATATTATCTGTCTCACTGCAAGACAGAAAATAAGAGGGCTGTCAAGGTTGACATGCATCTAAAAGCAATAGCTTATCATTAAACCAAAGACCTTCCTACAATAATTGAAAATATTTTCTCTTGTTGTCGTGCTGTGTTTCAGATTGTTTTATTTGCTGATACATACTGATGGAGGGTGAAAAGGGGAAAAACGTCTCCAGTCATGTATCAAATCCAAGCAATCGCACTGTTTGTGCTCCAGTTACATGGTTGATTAACATGAAGGAGCAGTGAATCTGGTTATTCTATGATTCATTCCCTCTCGCCCTGTCCCCTGTCACTTGGGAGAAGAGTCCAGTTCCCTCCTCTCCACAACCCCCTTTCAGGTAGTTGTAGAGAGCATTGAGGTCTCCCTTCAGCCTCCTGTTCTCCAGGCTAAAATGATGGAAGAGAGAAAAAGAATGCATTAACAAGTGTTTAAAGACAGCCTACCAAAAAAAAAAAAAAAAAAAAAAAAAAGAAAAAAGACTTACTCAAAAAAATCTTAGCAGTTCAAAACCATAAATACACAATTAAAGATTTTAAGATTGTTGGACTGAATCTCTCATCACTCAGACATATTTGTAACTATGAAATCTCTTTACTGCCCCTGAAGTACAGTCTGAAGGAATTAAATCTATCTTCTCTATTTGTGAGCAACGGAACCACGCTATAATATTTTCAGTCTCTTGACTGATCTTTACAGGAATTTCCACCCAGCAGGTTTTATTCTTGGCTTGAATTTGCTGCAGACTTTCAAAAGACGAATAGTCATCTGCCTTGTAAAGGGTTTGGTAGAGATAAATTGGGATAAGGTTATCTCTAGACAGCTTCTTTTCAGATTAGGACACCCGCTTTCTTCAGTCTCAAAAGATTTCTTCAATCTTAACAGACTCTGAAAAAAAAGAGTATTTTTTGTGATATGATTTTGATGGCAAAATTCTTTTGGAAGCCCAGGGAGAAGACACTGCTTCTGTGGCCTTGAAAACTAGAAAAAAAAAAAATCTCTCACATGACCTTGCCTAATTATGAACAACTGCAATGCATGCTCCTGTTCTCTTCTTAACTGTGCTTCTTGAACAATATTGTATTAAAACATGATTTCAACAGAGTGTTTCAGGCGGGATCTCAAAATGAATAACATACAAGAGAAGAAATGTATTTCCAATCAGTGAAGAAAAAGGTAAAATTTTCTTTTCTGCCACAAATACTCTTTTGTTCCTACTGAATTGAGCCATAAAATTACCCTTCTATGTCAAGCTGACCCTGCAATAAATTACTAGCATAATAAAGAAATAATAAAAAAAGTAGCTGAATGAAAATCTAGAATGCAATTAGATACAGAAGAATCCATACTGCATTTAGCATTTGAATGCAATTTGGTCATTGTTCCAAGCAGATATCTAAGAATGGCTAAGTCTGCTCTCCTAAAGTCGAGGGTCATGAGCCTGATTTTTGCCTTGCTCCCTTGTCTCAGTATCCTGAAGTCCACAGTCTCATGGTCACTGCAGCCTATGCTGTCCCAAACTCTCTCATCAACAACCCATCCTTCTTTGTTTAAAAGCATGAGGTCCAGTAGAGTATGTTCTTTAATTGGATCCTCAATCAGCTTTCGTAGGAAGCTGTCATTGCTCTACACCAGAAACCTCCTGGATTGTCTGTGCTGTTTGTGTTGTGTCTTCAGCAGATACTGGGGTGGTCCAACTCCACCATAAGGGATGTAGCCTTCAAAAAGGAGGCTTCATCCACCTCACCTGCCTGAAGGTCTCATTTACCTGCTTGCCAGGCATCTACAATACACACCCATCAGAACACTGTCCTCACTGGTCTGTACGCTAATCTGCATCCGTAACTGCCTAGCTGGCCCATCACCAACCCCAAGACAGAGCTCTAGACATTCCCATTGTTCTTTTAGACAAATGGCATGGTGCTCTCGCTGTCTGGCCTTCCTACTGAAGCTGAACCAAATCACTACTGCATTCAAGTTGTGTGAACAATCCCACCACGTTATGACCCCAGTGACAATAGCTCTACAATTGTACCCAGGCCTCTGTTCATCCTATTTCCCACTCTGCATACGAGTACTTCTGAAAGGCAGGCAGCTGTGTCAGTTCCCTGGAAAAGGTATGGATGAGAGGTTTCCTCATGACGCTGTCTTGTAGGCATCTTGTTCTCTGCATGTTCTTGAAGTGGGTTAGGCAACGCGTTGGCGTGAAGAAAAAGCCACATCATTACTTTCTAGAAGGATTTTCAACAAACAGCCATGAAAAGTTGATGCTGCCCTACTATCCTTTTTGCAATTAAAGGCATATAACTGCTTGGGCTCACAGAGATGTGTATCTATATAACATGTTGTTTAGAGGCCTGGACAATAATTTGTGTCAGAAAGAACTCTTGAAACTTATAAATCCCATGGAAATGGGAACAACATAGAAAGCCCTAATCATAATCCACATATTTTGCATTATATATATCACTCAGCACAACAGAATCAAGCTGTACTACAAAATGTACTTCCATGGTAAAAAATATTTACAGTAGTAAATGGAATACTGATACATCCCTTAGTAATCCCTTAGGTTCCAGCACATGTTAAAGATTAAGTACTGAGCAATATGTTTATCTGATTATTACATATTTATCTTCTCCTCTCCTTTAAAGGATAAACCATCCATTTTCCCTGAAGCAAAAATATTTTGCTTTGAAAGTACTTGTTTTCATTAATGGGATTCTAATACTTAATTAAAAATGAGGGGCTTTTTTGAATGAATTTAATGATGGAACTGTAGCAATAAAAATTAGTCTCACCAAAAAAACATGGAATTTTAATTGCAATATTAACTGGATTCAAATTATGTGATAGTTCAGCAACACCACTGAGTTAACTCAGAATTAAAGCTATGCAGGATTCTGTCTATGTGTACCATACGAGAATAATTAGATAGAGCTTGGGATTTAAAAAACAAAACAAAACAAAACAAAACCAAATCATGTTCACCGTTGGTCTAACTTTTGATATGTGAATGATAAATCAGCCTTAAACTTCAGTGGAATCAGAATTAAGCTGCTGACTCACTTAGGCTCACCACATATGGAGTACAATTATTTGTTCTCCCTTACTCTCTGTTGGCCTCAACCTCAAACATGTTATCAGAAACATACATTCTAGGAACTATATACATCATAGCAGAATGCTAAAATTCAGCTCCAGGTACATGGATCAATGTAAACAAAAAGGCAGGTCAAAGTGTTAGACCCTGTTGATTTAGGCTCACACTACTGGAGAAAAGAATCACAGAAGAGTCAGGGTTGGAAAGGACTTCTGGAGATCACTCAGTCCAGAAATGTCCCCTCGTTAAAGAAGGTTCACCTACAGAAGGTTGCACAGCACCATCTTGGCTGAGGGCACACTGCCGGCTCATGGTTGGCTTGACGTCCACCAAGACTCCCAGGCCCTTCTCCACAGAGCTGCTCTCCAGCTGATCAACCCCTAACCCACACCCATGCCGGGAGCTGTTCCTCACAGGGTGCAGAAAACTTTCCAGACTGGATTGACAGTAAACTCTGGAGACATCTATACTTCTAATTTTCCTTAGAAACTAAGTTAACATTTGCTATAAATGTAAATAGTTCTCAGATTTGACTAGTTTTTCTCCAGAACGTCCTAGACGACTCCATGCTCCAGTAAAGCTTTACTTGACTTTTGTCACTCAGAGGTGGCTGGCGAGCCATCACCCGGTGTGGTTATAACCATGTAGGGAAAAAAAGAGGAAATGACAAAGGCTAGAATACCAAATACTTGGCATGCTATCTTTCACTGCAGAAATTGCCCTTCAATTAGAGACCTTCCCAAAAACCAGGATCACATTGTTGTCATATCCAAATACACTATTTGGATGTCGATGCAGTCAATATGTACAGGCAAACTGGCAGTCTGATAACTATATACTGTGCAATCTGGTCGTGCAGATGCTTAGGGGGTGCACAAACACTTCTGGGAACATAAGTCCAACTCTTCTTGACAAGAGATGTTCAGTGTTGAAAATGTTTTAGGCATTAGAAAACTAGACTATGGAGGTCCCCGTTGATATAAGATGGCACAGGATGAAGCAGTGGAAAATAGGGAATGACCCGGTGCTGAGACAGTGAACTCGCCAGTGCTTGATCAAGTCACCTGGGCGCAACTTGAGTTGAGAGATCCAGTATCACCTGTAGGTGAGGCGGCATCTGCATAGCACAGCACTATAAGTAAAGACAGGAAAGACATTATTTTCACCTCCCTTCATGCTGGCTGGTGGAGAATTCAGCAATCTAAAATTTGTTTAAAGCACCTTTTTTATTGACTAGTATTTAAATCTGAAAGACCACAAGTCTTGGCATCCCAGACATAGGCAATACTGCTTGATGCCATTCATTCTAGATGTTTACTTTGATGAAGAAATGAAACATGAGTTAAAGTTGTTAAGTGTTTACAGCTTCCAGAAGGCTGCTGTTTATGCCTTCTATGAAAACTCATAACTAGCACAGTAAAAATTAAACTCACTATAGTCTTCTCAAAATATACTTGTATTCATTTGGTACTTGAAATTTACTCTGTAATTTGCTTCTTCTTAAGCATCCTCTGTTACTTTTATTTGGCTTTGTTGTGTACTATGTCATTGCTTTACAGAGCATAAAAATATCACCATGAAAAAGATCAGGCCAGTGTAAATAATCATCTTGGAAATGAGTCTTGTTATTTATAATAGGGCACCTTGTGAGTTTTCACATGGCTACATACCTATCTCACTTCAGCAGATGTTGCTGATGCTCCTAGGGGTATTCTAACTTTCATTGCTTTAGTTTCTCACTGAGTAACCAGATGCCAAACCACAGAAATATCAAATTCTGGTGAAACGTATGTCTACTTCAGTCATCAGAATACAAATTAGATAACTAATCTACACCAGCAGGGCATAATTAAAGATTGAAGACTGCAGGCTAAACCCTAACCGATGCTTACACTGCAGTTCTTCCAAACATATAATCCATTTAGAAAGATGGTGTTGAGATCTACACTCTCCTTGGCACAGTCACAGAAGCGCGGAGTGACTTCCCTTTTTTTTTCATTAGCTTTCATATCGCAAATTTCCTTCATTTCAAACCTCAAATTTTTCAAGTGGGTTTAAGGAAGAGTTAGAGCAAGTATGCACAAATGCAATTGGTCTGGTCAGAAGCATGGAAGAGGTTAAATATACAGGGAAATTAAATAAGCCACGAATCTTTCCCTTCATAAAGAAAGGATTTGATAGGAATGGTTGGACTCAATGATCCGGTGGGTCTCTTCCAGCCTGGTTATTCTGTGATTGGGAAGAGAATATGGTAGAATCATAGAAGATCCTGAGCTGGAAAGGACCCACAAAGGACAGCTCCTGTCCCTACATAGGGCAACCCCAACATTCACCCCACGTGTCTGAGGGTATTGTCTAAATGCTTGTTGGATATCGTCAGGCTTGGCAGATCTGAATGATGGAGATCTGAAAGCTGCCAGGAATGCAAATAGCAAAGGGATGTGTATTCTTTTCCAAAATACAGAACCCTGGGTTCACTCAGTGAAACCATCAGGCAGTAGATCTAAAAAAAAGATAGTACTCCCTCATGCAGCCAATGTATTTGCCACATAAAGTTACGGAAATAAAAGGTTATATATGGGTTCAAAGAGGGATTAGAAAAAAAATCTAGGAAGATAGGTTTGGCAGTAGCTACCAAACACAAACACCTGTGCACAAGATCTTTTTCAAGATACTCACTTTTTCTGGAAGTTGGGAAAACGTGACCCTAGGTATGTTGTGTTCTTTTCCTAAGAAAATCCCAGTAGTCCTTTCTTTTGGAACTAGATCCCAAAAGAAGACAGTGGCAGTTTATACAGGCAGCAAAACATTTATCACATCATCTTGTAAAACAGCATATTTTCATGAAGGAGGGGAATTTCTGGTGATAGTTTAAAAAAAATGTTACATGATTGTAAGGAGAAGGAATCACCAGGGTATAAAATTTTATTTAGTATCTGGAATGTTTTAATTCTTTTTGTTTGTTCAAAATCAGCAAGTATAATCCCTGATCCAATTAAGCTTAAAAACTGGATAAGCACTGCTGATCATAATTTGATATAGGAAGATATCTTAAGTTTTTGGGGGGTATATACACATAACCTGGACAGGAGGAGCATGCAGGACCCAATTAGCACATCATACTCAGTATACAGGAGTGCCAGCAGAAGGCAGAATACCTGCTAAAACCATAGACTCCAGTCATAGAAGCATAGAATCACCAGGTTGGAAATGACCCACTGGATCATCAAGTCCAACCATTCCCATCAATCACTAAACCATGTCCCTCAGCACCTCGTCCACCTGTCCCTTAAACCTCTCCAGGGAAGGTGACTCAACCCCCTCCCTGGGCAGCCTCTGCCACTGCCCAACGACCCTTTCTGTGAAAAAAATTTTCCTACTGTCTAGTCTAAACCTCCCATGGTGGAGCTTGAGGCCATTGAACATAAAGAAATAATTGAAAATAATGCAGAGATTTTGCCATGAAGACGGCAGTTGCAGATTTCCACTGTGGCAATGACTAAATATTGTGTGGACATGACAGTTTCTGCAATCAAGACTGGAATAACATGCTTGACTTAAGCTTCCAGTTTAAGACATACACAATCAGACATGAAAAAGGAAAACTACAGAAACCAGAATGATTATGCATTTGTATCAACACACTCGACTAAAAAGGAGCAAGAATAAAAATCCTATGAAATATTAATGACCTTGATTATTTTTCTTTCATTTATTTTTTTCCCAATCATTTTTAACATTTGTTAATTTGTTTGGACTTTTGCAAGTGTGTTTAAACGGAAAACAGTGACTGGAATAATCTAGTTCATTATGAGTAACTGGGAACACAGACACCTCACAGACATTCCAATAACTATAGAGTCTACATTTTTGTTGTAACCTGATTTTTAAAACTGGATGATTTTTAAGTTCCCTTCCGACCCAAACTATTCTATGATTCTACATATTGCGGTTTCATTACGAGATTTCTTTCAACTATTTCTGAAAATTTCAAGTTACATAATGCTTTGCAATCATTTCAGGCAAAGGAAACTACCTTTTAGCTCTTGGTGATACCGACACCCAGGAAGTCCATACAGATAGACAAAGGGATGTTTTACCTGAACTGACTCACATTGGCACCCACAAATGTAAATATCTTCAGCACTGGCAGAGCTTCTAAATGTCTTACTCTTTCACTAGGGGCATTTTTAAACTGCTGGTACCTTTTGTAACTCAGTAATCATGCACAGTCTACTTGCCAAATAGAATTCTGAAGCACTTGGTAAAAAATCCAGCTCCTCAGAAATCAGAGCTTCTGCTAACAACGGAGGAGATGGTGCTACACAAAGTAACCATGGTCATCATTAGCATTGGAAGCCTCAAGCTGCGTGTTGTCAGCTCCCAATATTGACCAAGTAAACAAGAATTTTATTCCAAAGAACTCAGGAACAGCAATTTCTAGAGTCATCACTGAAAACATATCTGAACAGGGACAGAGATATTTTATGAAATCTCCTAAGTGATACTAGAAAAGGATGTACACATCCTCTTCATGAACATAAAAATAAAAGTAGAGGCAAGAAACTTGATTAAGTACATACACACAAACCTCTCAGATCATATTTACACAATATCAGGACAGTGTAAGGAACAGAAAACTCCTTATGTACTTTGATCTAGATTATTGTTTTCACTTCCTGCAGATCATCTAATCTGAAAGCATTGTATTAGAAACAACAAGTCATCGTGAATATAAATCATTTTTCTTAAAAAGAAATTGGATCTGAAGGCTGACACAGTGAAATCTTAATACTGAGCAATGTATGGCAGGCTAGAAATTAAGCAGTTTGTTTAGATGTAAAGTTATACAATCTAAATGAAGATATAGAAGAATGATGGTGTTTTCCACTAAATTGTGTGTTAGGGTATAAGACTTATAAAAACAAAATACCAACAAAGACAACGACCATGCAGAGTCTCTGAACTATATTTAGCACTCTTAAATTATTAAATACTACAAATGGGTTACCCTGGCTCATATTTCATTAAATGGAAACAACAATTCTCATGTTATTAACAACTTAAAAGCAGAACTGCAGGGAATAATGGGACACACGAGGGGATAGGAAAAGGTAACCAAACTCTACATCCTTCATAACTTATCTAGAAAGTTAGCACAACTTAAACGATAGCATTCTAGCTATAAGCTGAATATATACTTATCTTTAATAAGACACAACCGTCACAAACAATACGTAATTGTTTCTAATGTTACAGTACCTAGCCTGTCAGTTAAAGGATACTGTGACAGGTATTATGAAGAAAATTCTAGTACAGAAAACAGATTATCAGTGAAACTACAGCCGACAAACTAAGCAGATCTCCAAGACCCTTCGCTTTTGGACAGAATAATTTTCTGTTCATTTAGTGAAGATAAAGGCAATAAAACATGTTCAAACCCACTTAAAAATATTTATTAATGAGATACTGCTACAGCTCATATTATCAGTAGGTAGCTTGCATTACTTCTACACATCATACTATTGAAATAATTTGATATTTAATTCCTGTACAATGCTAGAAAAAATTTAACTGAAATGCCTTAATGTGCAAATACCCACATCAGATTTCAGTAACTATATTTAAAAAGATGTTTGAAAAAGTATTGTGATTAACTACTAACACTACATCCCCAAAGCACACAAACATACTCCTGCACACCAGTATAGTACTGGAGGAAGAAATAAATCATCCACTTAAAAGAAAGAGTTCAAGCATTCTGTTTAAGAGTCTGAAGGGAAAGTTGGCTCTTCCCGTAGGAAGATTAAAGAAGAGAAAAGTCACTGTAGAAAGATCATTCTCCACTTAGACATGACGGATAATGTACCATGTGCCAGCATAATAAATAATTTCTACTATGGGGAATACACTTAACAGCTGAGCAACAGAGATGTAAGCTACACCATCAGATCGTGGAAGTAAGGCAACGAATTAAGGGTACCTAAATAGCAACAGAGAATAGACAGAAGTAGTTAAGGATTCTACCATGTGACGCCAGCACCAGACCTTCTGAAGCCAAATGTGCTATCTCAGATGCAAGTATTATTGTCATGAATTAAATTGTCTAATAAATGCTACAGAGATGGCAATTTATAAGTTATTTAGTTGTCTTGCATTTTTAACAGCCTCAGGTTTTTTACTATAGCTTCATCTTTTTAATCAATAATGAGGTCATGATTTACAACACGCAGCTCCCCAACAAAACCTAGCAGCATGTTCATAGGACAGGCTCTGTTATACCAGTGAAGAGACTAGAAGCAGTTTAATTTATTTCACTGGTAGAAATGCTGTACCTCACATGAATTCAGACTTGCATTTCAAGGAGAACTCAGAATCTGACTGACCTTAAATTCCTTGTGGTGCAGGCTTTTTGGTATTTTGTTGGTATAAATCAGCGCCTGATGCTCACTTCAGTGACCTAAGGTGGTTTGCATCTGCTGGTCCCCAGCAAGTATTCCATAATGAGAATTTTCATTTCGGTTGATATTGGAATTTTTAAGTGTTCTGAATTTTTTTTTTTTTTATAATCAGAAAATATGCAGGGAAAAGTATTAATTATAGTTCAAGTTGAGAGAGTTTTTTTTTCCCCTTTCCTTCCACTTCTCCTCTACCCTCCAGGCTACTTTTTCTAAGGGTGAGCATGTCACATTTATACTTACAAAAAAAAACCCCAAAACACTATACTTTTTCTCCTATTCCTCACCATCACAAATACAATTATTTTCAGTTAGATAGCTTCCTAGCCTTAACATCTAGAGTATCCTTAAAATGATTATAACATTAATTCAGAAGTTTCCTGGCTTTTGAAAATAGATACTAAAAATAATACTCATTTATTTTCTTATTAATATCATCTCTCTTCCTAGTTGTAGATACTTTCTAGATCACATTTTCTCAACAGAATATATGAAAAAAAACCCAGCACAAAAGGGCTTTTATGTCTACTTGATCAAGTCACACTCAGGGATATAAACAGCTACTACCCTGGAAGAGATGTTTGAGGTACAGCCTTTGAAATCCAGCGAATACAGGGTTAAGAGCATGCAGGAACAAGCTCCACATACTTATCCCAAAGAGAGATGGGAAACTGTTCACCATCAATTAAATCTACAAATGAGGTTTAGATAAAAGTACAATTAAAGGTACATGTACCTTTGTGGTTATTCTCTTCTTGACCTAGTTGAGGTCTTTTCAGGTTGATTTTGCTACACAGAATCATAGAATCACCAGGTTGGAAGAGACCCACTGGATCATCGGTGTCCAACCATTCCCACCAATCTCTAATGTCAAGCCTAAACCTCCCATGGCAGAGCTTGAGGCCATTCCCTCTCGTACTGTCCTCTGTCACTTGGCAGAAGAGGCCAGTTCCCACCTCTCCACAACCTCCTTTTAGGCAGCTGTAGAGAGCAATAAGGTCTCCCCTCAGCCTCCTCTTATCCAGGCTAAACACCCCCAGCTCTCTCAGCCGTTCCTCATAAGGCCTGTTCTCCAGCCCCTTCACCAGCTTCGTTGCTCTTCTCTGGACTCGCTCCAGAGCCTCAACATCCTTCTTGTGGTGAGGGGCCCAGAACTGAACACAGGATTCGAGGTGCGGTCTCACCAGTGCCGAGTACAGAGGGAGCAGAACCTTTTTGGACCTGCTGGCCATGCCATTTCTGATACAAGCCAGGATGCTATTGGCCTTCTTGGCCACCTGGGCCACTGCTGGCTCATGTTCAGTCAGCTGTCAACAAACACCCTCAGGTCCTTCTCCTCCAGGCACCTTTCCAGCCAGGCTTCTCCTAGTCTGTAGCTGCACAGGGTTGTTGTGCCCCAAGTGCAGGACCCGGCATTTGGCCGTGTTAAACCTCCTGCCGTTGGTCTCTGTCCAGCGGTCCAGCCTGTTCAGATCCCTTTGCAGAAGGATCAGGAAAAAGCAATCTACTCTGTCCCAAACATTGGTGACACCAATTATTCAATCTTAATTTTTGGATGACTCCCTTTCCTTTCTTCAAATGCTTTTAGTTTTCAGGGCTGAGAAAAACATGGAGTTGGAAGATGAATTTGAACAAGACACAGGCAACAGGACCATGGCCAAATCTGTCAACACAGCATAACCTGCTTTATTCTCAAATCACACACTATTTGCAACTAAGACTCTCTCAATTTTTTTTTGTGCAGCTATGTGTGGTTTAGGGCATTAATTACAAAAAAAACAAACAAACAAACAAACCCACAAAACCTGCAAAAATACCACAGAATTGTTATTTACACAAACAGTAATGTTTTATTTTGCTAAATCTGGAGAGCCAAACTAAACTGAGGTGTTCAAGCTTAGTTATCACTCAAGTTATGCTCGAGTGAAAGTCATCTGGTTAATATCTCATGCTTTACAACATGATACTAACTCACAATTAAACTGATAACAGTTTGAAACATAAGCAGACTACTAAAAATCACAATTTTTTCATCCCTTAAGCATGAGCAGTCACACACTTGGACTTTGTTTCCCAGTGAAATGAAAAAGAAATACATTTGAAGCCAAGGATCCACCTGCATCAAATGGCTTTGACCCTGACAACAATAACAAATGGATTTACTTTCCCAAATATTCACCTATTGAGGATTTAGTTTTCTTTCAGGCATCTTCACTTACAGTTCTCATGGAAGTGACAGAAGTCCCACTATATTCTTGGCCAGAAAATGATGTGTTAGATCACTTGATAGTGCTATAAAGTGTATTTTAAAACCTTCTGGCATCAGCAATCCCCTGTTGCCAGTCAAGGTGAAATACTTTATGTCAAAAATAGTGTCACTTAGCAATTGTTCATATGTGACTTCTATTATAACCTCCTTTGGAAAGACAAGATACAGTATTAACAACCACAGAAGAGCTGATGAAAAGCCTTCATAGGTTGCTAGAATTACCTGTACCTTATTTATTCTGCTGCTTCAAGGACACATCCACATAGAAAATGGAATCCAAAATTTGCACTGCACGGTAAAAGTTAACTAATCATTTCCCTGTCCTGAATGGTTGCTTTAATGCAGCCAGATAGGCTGGAAGCTTGAAACTTCAGTTGCTGTGACACAAATAGTATCTGCATGTGCACTACTTAGAAAGCTATTTCTTAAATCTGTATATGAATTATCTTAATAAACTTGCATCTCAGTGTTTTAAGTGAGGCCAGGTGTGGCTAATGGTATCCTCCACCGATAACATCTTAAGAGAAGCTGTTTGCAATGTGAGTGTGTCCTGCATGCACATGTACCTTTTCATGAGAAAGAACTACTTGCTTTTTGTAAACGACAAATATGATTTCAAAGGGAAATTGTTAAATACGTGATTCTGTGCATCTAAGCTGAACACAATAATAGCAACCTGAAGAAAGACATTTAAGACTAGAGTCATATTACCACCAAAGCACTGAATGGTATGAAGTTGAAAAAAGAAGGAACTTGTGTCTCAAGAGATCCCATGGTAGTACATATCAGTGTTTCCTTTAGCCATCATATAGATATGACAACACACATGGGGAATTTCACACCTCCATCTTATATAGCTTGATCGTAATGTAACCAGTAGTTACAACACCAAAAGCAGCATTTGGGGTTAATCTGTAAAATACATGTTTTAACTGAGTTAAAACACAGATAGAGAAGTTTTTATGAAGACAGAAAAAACACCTTCCTTTGAAAAATATCTGGGGAATTTATCAAATAAGGGTACAAAGAGAACGTTGTTAGAGAGAATAGTTATGTATAATTATTAGATTGGTTCAACTCCAGACAAGAGCACTCATTTTATTCCCTCAGTTTGGGAGACTGTTCTGTAAGGATCAATTTTCCCAAGCTGGTCTAATGCATACAGCAATTCCTTCATAACAGAAAACTTGATCTCGTATAGAGGCACTTATGAAGTGTAGAATTACTGCAAATTACCACAGAACTTCATTGCCAACGATCAGGCAACAGACAACAAATTCAGCCTGCCCTTTAAAACTAACGCACTTCAGGAAATCATTGGCACCTATTTTCTTTTCAGGAAAATTATTTTATCACCATATAGATTCCTTCCCTCAAAATAGTTTTTCTCTACTGCTTCCTTCTCATGGTTACCTAAACAAACAATTATGGCTTTCTTTGCAAAGCAATTTATTTATTTTGTTTTCCAAAGCCTCGCAGTTTGAAAAGGGCTGGGGATACAGTCCACTATATAATACTGTCACTTTTAGCAGCACCACCACCAGTACATATCCTGTCATTGATCTGCATGTGCTGAAGTTCCTACTTAAATCAATGGAGACTTCTACAGGAAAAAACACAAAATAATCAAAGGAAGGAAACTGTCTTCCAACGAACAGACCTAACGTCTATCACAATTCCAGTTAGCAAAAAAGACTACACTTCCAGAGAGCTACTGATGTTAAGCTTAGTGCTGTTCAACTTGTGAATACGTTCATCAAAATAGTTGCCACAAACCCAGATCCTGCTTTTCTCCACAGCTCTCCTTCCAGAACGTGACATGTGGCTTTGTTATTTTGCCCTCCTTTCCCAAGCACAGTTACACTCCCCGCTAGGCACGAGAGGACTTCTTTGGTAGTGTCCACCTTTAGCATTTCTGTCTGATCTGAGGAAGAAAACATGCTTGGAACAGCAATCAAGTCTGGAAGAGCATTACCACTAAGGGTCATTGGGCACTGGAACAGGCTGCCCAGGGAGGGGGTTGATTCACCTTCCCTGAAGGTGTTTAAGGGACAGGTGGATGAGGTGCTAAGGGGCATGGTTTAGTGTTTGATAGGAATGGTTGGACTCGATGATTCAATGGGTCTCTTCCAACCTGGTTATTCTATGATTCTATGACCACCTAAGCAATCTGTTCATGAACAACACATAATGAATAAGACACTCAAAACCAGACTTTCAATATTTAAGTACCCACTACTTCTGATCTGTCACAACATTTAAAGGAAGCTTAGACTAACAGAAAAGTTTATTCAAGGTTTTAGAGAGCTCTGTTCTATTTCTGCAGCTATATTAGATGAATCAAAGACACAGGTAACCAAACCAGCTTCCCAGTTCCCAGGGAGAGGGAATAAACACAAATTTTGTCACCACTTAATCTTACTTTTCACGCTACCTTCTACATAATTAATTTTAAAATAATTTCAGCTGTATCTAGCGATCTAAAGGATCATGAGACAGTGTTTTACTGCTTACCTGCCTCTGCATTACTAACATGGAGTCTGTCAGTGCCGTAAGATAAAATTAGACACAGAAAATATGTCTAAACAGTTCTAAACCAATCATTTGTTTCTCTAAATATATGAAAAATACTTAAAAAAATGAGAATTCTAAGCACATTAAGATTCCTTAAGATGTTACTCTTTTAATTTGTAAAAGATGTTTTATTTAAAATTCTCCAAATTAAAATCAATGCTTCTTCTAAGCATAAAACTGTTTGACACAGAATGCGTCATGTTGGGCCAAAAATACTGTTTGTCAAATATGTGAAGGCATTGTGAGATGTGGCGATAGCAGATTCTGAATGGGATACAGTAAAACTATTTGAACAAAGATAACTTGGATTCATACCAGAGTAATAAAATCAGAACAGATATTTGTAAACACATACAAAGGAGAAACCTATATAATACAATGAACGGAAAAAAAAGCATAGCTACTTCCCAATTCCACAAGATGTAAAAAAGCATTAAGAGTTTGTGAGAAATATTATTTATGCATTTTCACCATGTTTTCAGCAGCACACAGACCTTGAATGAAATTCTGGCAAATCTGAAGGCAACTGGAATTTACTAATGACTTGAAAAAAAAAACAAACAGGAATTTATTCTGTGTATAAAAACATCATCCTAAAAATAATTACTTGTGTTTCTACTTGTATGCTTATTTTCATTTTATTCATTGAACATTTCCACAAAGAAACACTACAATTGTTTCCTCAATAGTTATGAACTTTGTAAAGGCCACTAGAGAATTCAGAGTGTCTCAGCTGACACTAGCCTGCCATCTGCTACCAAAAGGGCACATATGTTTTGGATTTACTCACTCATTTATCATGCCAGAGGTTACACTGGCATGAATAGCCACTTCTGTAAATAATAGATAATGTCGGGGAATTCAGCATGATAGTGATTCCTCTGAAGCACATTGTTCAAAAGAACTGGATATTCCAAATAACTAGACACTGTACATTAACTGTGATTCCAAGCAGTTTCTTACGTTATTTTTATAATTCTTTGGGTTTAACATGTACAAGGTTAAATTACAGAATTTGTTAAAAGTACATATAAAATACAATTGTTTACAAGAAATAAAACTTCATGCAGATGACAGCTTCAGCTTTGCTCTGTATTTTCATCTTCTGTGTAAATGTAGAAATAGACAGCTAGTATCAAACGATGGAAAAAGCCTTAAGGACATCTGTATATCCTTTATGCAGTAAAGCATGAAGTAACGGCATAGAAAATACAACCTCTGATCTTGCAGGTACTCTATTTCCCCAGCGTAACTTCCAAATAATTGGCTTTCATCTAAGTGAAAGCCAGAGGAGCTTGGCAATGAAAGTTCATCCAGCCAGTTAGGGAGCTGGATTTCATGAAAACTATTGACCACAGATTATCCAGTTTCATTTCGGTTTTGCAACTGAAAGTAAAATTGATCAAATACCATAACTTAATAATCTGTTTAAAATAAGTCAGGTATAAATGGTTTCTAGAGATATTTTAATATCTGTGGTCACAGATACTTTAATCTAAAGAGATCTCTGACCTGGCAAGTGTAAATAAGCTTTGTCTCCATCTACTTGATACCTACAACCTGCTATTTTACCTGGTCCATCAGACACTTCCATTCTTATTTCAGTTTTAATTACAGTTCTTGGCTGTGTAACTGCCCCAGGAATTTCCAATGGACCTTCCATGTGATACTATACCCTAAACTACAACCAGTTGTTAAAGATAACTAGCCCATCTTGCCACTTCTGTGACTAATTCCATAAAGAGGTAATGGAGAACTGGAATAGACAGCAGTAAAGGAAACAGTTTGAAGAAGGGGGTGGGTGAGGTGCCTTTCCCAAGTTTCTTTCCTGCCTTCAGCGATGCAGGCAGTTGGATGTCAAGTGGCCTTCAGAATTTTGAACAAAGAATGGCAGTCATTATTAGGAATATGAAACTATTTTTTTTTCCAAGTCTCATCTTTCTCCTTACAACATGTTGTCTAATTTTAAACCAATTTAAACTACAGCTACTGAGCTGAAGTCATCTCCCCCCACTTTTTTACCTCCCTAAAGAAAAGCAAGAAGGAAGAACCCAGAGAGAGACCATTAATGGTCTTCCTGTGCCTTCACAAAGGAGAGAAATCAGCAACAATTAAATACACCCTTTCTGATCAAAGGATACATCCTTTTGCCAAAGGATAGCAAGAGCCAAGTTAGGAAGCCCAAGATGCTAATAACATTTCTAAAGAACATACACACGATCATTCCCTAGCTATACAGCTACTACTAAGCTTCACCTTCTGTCAGGCTGAAGCGAGTACAACTACGCAGCAGTAACAGCAACCTAGGAGTCACTTAGCAACCTTGCTGCACCCACTTGGTAGAAGAGTTTCAAGTGAAAAGTTGCTTATTGATCCAAGGGAGCTTATTGTGACTCTGCTGTGCGAGCAGATAAGGGAGAGCTTTGGCAACGTGATTTATATAGATGATTGATATATAAGCCCAGAATGGATGAGAATGTGTCATTTAACCCTCCAAAAATAGAGTCATTCAAAATGAAAACCAAAACATTCTTGACACTTCTCCGGCATTAAAAAAAATTTTCTTGAGAGCTGAAGTACTCAAGGGACATGAAATTTTGAAGGATAACACAGGCATTACAGTAAATGTCTTCTTGTTTAATGCACACACTTTTACACTGAAGGAAAACAGAGGTATGATTATCCAACTCTATTATTTATAGAGAGTAATACAAAGATTCTGAAGGATCCTTTCCTAATATGGTACACAACACAGAGAGTAAATTTTTCAAGGCAACGTTCAACCTGTATTTCTGCAAGACCTCAGGATATTCAAGGTACTGTATTATAATACATGCCACGCATTAAGTATTCCTAATACAATTTTCTGTTCCACACAACCCTTCATTAAGTTTTTCTTCTAATACTTTTGCGTATGTAAAGCCTCAATGGCAATGCAGTTGGAACAGGATGAACTTTATTGTTCCTCCCAACTGAAATCATTCTATGAAGAAACTTGACTACACTTTTACAGAGACTCGGGGTCAGTTATTTTTATTCTATGCATGCACTAGAAACTCCTTTCTTGCCAAGTTGAAATTCTCAGTATGACTTCTTGTGGGTTTCCATATGTAATGTAAAATGAGTCTTTGTAAGGGTACAGGGTAATTCTATTTTTCTGAACTGTTGCTATCCTAAACACAGATCAGAATTTCAAAAGCCTTTGTAATTATTAAAGGCATGTGGGTATTGGTTTTGGATTTTTTTTATTGCCCAGTAACTTACAGCTAACTCTTCAAATTCAGTATAGGTTTGGTAAGCTTTGAGGTATGTCATCTGAGTGAATGAAGGATGACAGGGGAGTCTGTGCACTGTCACTTTGTTTAGAGGAAAGCAGTTTTCCTTTTCCCAAGTCTTACACAAAACTGGACTATATTCATAAAGAAAAACATTACACAAAGACAAAGATACAAGAAATTAACAATTTGCTTTAAATGAGATTGAAAAGGTTTTAAGGAAAACATAGAGTTAAAGGGATCTATAGCAGAGATACTGAAATACTTGGGAATTTCAAGGTGCATCTAGTCACTTATCCAGTCAAAATAATAATCAAAGCACATGAACGGTTTCATTGCCAGATTCGCCAGTGCTTTCAGAAGTTAGTCTTGGTGTTTTATCCTAGAAACTTAAGTAAACCTGCTATAGAAGAATTTGCATCTCCATGTGTAGATACAGATCCTAAAAAATCTTGCCTCAACCTGTCTTATCAGCTGTAATGGATGGTAGAAAGAGCACACTGGCACTGTACAGTTGTCGTATATTTTGTGAAAGAAAATGTCACAGAGTATAGGATAGCAGGACCATTAAAAATTTTTAAAAGCAGTGTAACATTCATCCCTGATGTTATACATCTAATTATTGAAATTATAACATTAAAAGAAAAAAGAGCAAGTGATTTTATTTTCTTATCAGTCCGGGTAGCAGTGGGGAAGTATTCTCTGAAATAGTATCGACCAAATAAATTATAAAAGAGATTAAGAACTTTCCTTGTATTTGAGTGTAAATAATGCTAGACCCAATTAAATTATGTTAATATGTAAAAGAGCATCCTTATACCCCTTAATGCCATATAAATTCACACATTGACATCTGTCTCTCACATACACAAATTAGTCATACGAGAATGAAAAATCTGCTTTTAATCTCATACTCTGAATTCCAGCTTCTTGAAGGAAAAGCTTGCCTTGTGTGCATAGGGCTTAAAAATTGGCTAAGTTTGAGAGGGAGAGTGTGCCTGTGGGAATCAACTTCTTTTTGGTGCTAAAGTTCTGGCTTCACATTGTGTCTTACCCCATTAAGTATCCATTAGGGAGTAAAATCTGTTTTCACAAAGGAAAAGGCTGGCTAGACAATAAAGAAACTTGTATTAAAGACAAAATCCTTAGCACGTAATATCTGTTGATTTTTTCCACTGCTGTCAGAAAGATTTCCTAAAAAATCCCCATGGAGTAGGCAATGAACACATTTACTTATCCATGCCCTTTAGCCCTGAACAACATTTTCTGCTCAAAATTGTTTCTTTGTGGTTGTCACAATTAAGAAAGAATAAAAACTTTGTTATTTAAACACTACCAACTAATATTCTTGCACATTTATGGTACTTCAGATAATACGGACTTGGACTCCAACAATTTAAAAACTCAGGTGACTTAAGCTTATTTGCAACATATCACATGAAGTTCAAGAGTGTATTATCAGTTTCTTTAATAAAGCAGAGCAACTTTCTACTGAAATCCAAAAAGCAGACAGTTTAGCTATATGGAGTGTAAACACACCTTTGCTTGGCCATAGGTTCATTTATACAAACACGCCTCTCCAATGGTATATAGTTATATAGAATAAATATTAAAAAAACCCCACAAGCCACCATGACTGAAATATTCAATGCACGCAACAGCGACTTGTTTTAATAGCACCATGCTTTTGTACTACCCTGCAGTATTTCAATTTGCATATTAATGAAGTTGAAGGTCAGATGCCACTAATTACAACCTATCCACTCTGTCCAACATACCACTACCAAACACTCATGAGTGGACCTCTTAATTCCATTATGCAAATGATACTTAACTACAGAAATAAATTCAAAGTAGTGGCCTGTAAAGGAGCATATTAGCAGGAGGTAAATTAATAAATATATTCAAAAAATTGTCATTAAAAATTATTATTCCACACTAGATTAATCATTGCTGAATAATATGTAAAAAAAATTTTATTATTTCCCCAGGTGTTAATTGTAACAAAATAAGATTCCTAGTACCTTGCTTAAACCTATTAACCAATATTTCTGGAAGGATTCCAACATGGGTCTGATTTAGAGTATATTGAAGTAAATATTAAGTAACTATCCTCATCAGAAGAAAAGTTAAGAAATTATTCTCAAATAATATGACAATATACTCAGAGGGCTGGAGCACCTCCTGTAGCATGGCAGGTAGAGAAAGGTGGCATTGTTCAGCCTGGAGAAGAGAAGGCTCCAGGGAGACCTTGGAGCAGCTTCCAGTACTGAAAGGGGCTGCAGGAAAACTGGGGAGGAGCTCTTGATCAGAGAGTGAAGGGATGGGGTGAGGGGGAACAGTTTTAAGGTGAAAGAGAGGAGGTTGAGATGAGATCTTAGGAAGAAATATTCTTCTGTGAGGGTGGAGAGGCCCTGGCCCAGGTTGCCTAGAGCTGTGGTAGTTGCCCCATCCCTGGAGGTGTTCAAGGCCAGGTTGGATGGGGCTTGGAGCTCCTGATCCAGTGGGAGGTGTCCCTGCCCATGGCAAAGGGTGAGACTAGATGAGGTTTGAGGTTCCTTCCGATCCATGCCATTCTATGAGCCTATGGTTTAATCCATAGAAAAGAGCTCAAAAGCAATTATTTTGAATGTGCAGCATAGAAAGTTAACAGGGAAGGGTGGATGGCTACTGGTTTTAGTGACACAAAAGGAAGAAAACTAGTTATACCTGAGAATAGGCAAAGAACAGAGAAACAAAACAAAGGTTAAGGAGATCGCAGAGTTAGAAAACATATTACAAAGCTGTCTTCAGGTAAAACACTCAGGGACAAGTCTGAAGGTAACTGAAGGAAGAAAGAGCAGATTACTGGAAGAAAATCAAATGTGATGTAGTAATGCAAGGAGTAGGCTATGACAAAAGCATGAGCATTAGTTCTGTAAAGCAGATAATTATGCAAATACTTCACCACTTGATGACGCTTACAAAAATTCATCTCCTGTTCCAATGCCTCCTATATGAAATGTTGATCTATTCTGCACCAAGACTTACTTTGGATGCTTGTAAATAAAGATTCAGCTTTAATATTATAAATCTTCTCTGCAGAACAGAAATCAAGGGACATGATGGGAGAAGATCTATAGGCAGAAAGGGGAATACCACCACAGCTTGAGTTCACAGCATACATAATCAACAATTTTTAGCACTGCCCTTAAAACAAGGAAAAAGGCAAACCCTACAGGAAAAAAAAAGAAATTGATTCAATTCAAGGATGCTACCAGCATCTTGATATATGTCAAGAAAGAAAATCAGTATTTCATGGGGATAAACTTTTCCCAGAGCAGAAATCTGTCACAGTATTATCCAAAATTTAGAAGGACACAGTGCTATGTGAATCTTTGTTTCTGGAAGCAGGAAACAAAGAAAATCCTTTTACAGCATCCTTCAGAGGATATCGAAATAACCAGTCATGTTCTCTGGATACTGAATTTTGTAATATTTACCCCAGCAGCCTTTCATCTCTTTCTCAAACATACTTTATCAATAGTACAAACTCTCTTTAAGATTTCAACTTGAAACTTGATTTGTCTATACATTAGTTTAAGCTCTCAAAAATTTAGCCAACACTGTCTTTGTCCATTTCAAATCTGTTATATTAATCTCACACCTATTCTATTCTATTCTATCCTTTTATTAGCCCTTTAGATGAAGCAGTCAGCAGCAATACTCAAGAAATAAACTACTTATATACTCATTTGTTACTATTTTTCCCATTGTAAAGAAGGGCTTGTAAACCCTTCTTAGTAAACTAAAATAATTCACTGTTCTTGCTTTGCTTTTGTCTCTCATTTTCATTGAATATAAGACAATCAGACAGGTGCACATAATGTAATTCCTGCTATAATATTTTAAAAAAGCAGTTTAAAAATCACTGGCATTTTCTCAGGTTTTGTTTTCATAGGATTATTGTACTAAAAAAAACTTCAATAGATACTATATTGTGATCAACCTAGCAGAGAAAAGTAGAAAAGGTGTTTAATTAGTAAATGCATATCAACATTTTAGGACTGATAATTTGAAGAACTCAAAATAATGACCAAAATAAAAGCACAAAGTCACAAAAGACAACGAGTAGTAGGTTTTCAACTAAAACCACTTAAATCTTCCAGTTTTCCTCTGTTTCTACCTGGTTTCAATCTTAGAAGGATTTCCCCACTGGATTGCATATCTTGAGTTTAAAAATGTGTCAAAGAAAGGATTTCCCTTCATGGTGTAAGAGAAATCATTAACACTAGGACTATTACACCAGTAAATATTTTATAATCAGTCTTAATTAATAATTTTAACATTTGTTCCTCTATTGTAAATTGCCACCTGTCATTTAATAATCATAAAATGCAAACCTTGAAAATAATTAAATGAAAGGCTTTTATTTAAAAAAACCAATTTAACAGTAATTTATACCTTCATGCACTTCTTTTTATTATAGGGATTTGGGTTCATTTACCAAAAGCCTTCATGCAAATCATAATCATAGAAGGTCTTGATTTGGAAGAGACCCACAAGGAGCATTGAGTCTGACTCCTGTCCCTGCACAGGGCAATCCAACATTCACACTGTGGGTCTGAGGGTCTCAGCCAGATGCTTCTGGAATATCATCAGGCTTGGCATCACGACAGATTCCCCAGGGATCTGTTCCAGTGCTCCGCAACCTTCCGGCGAAGGGCATTTACCTAATGTCCAACCAAACCCTCCTAGGCACATCTTCCTACCACTCCCTCAGGTCCTGTCATTGGTCACCAGAAAGAAGAGGTCAGAACCTGCTCTTCCTCCTCCCCTTGGGAGGAAGCTGTAGATCACAATGAGGTCTCCCCTCAGGCCCCTCCAGGCTGAGCAGACCAGGTGACTTGAACTGCTCCTCAAATGGCTTCATCTCTAAACCCGTCACCAACATTGTGGCCTCCTCCAGGCACTCTCCAGTAGCTTGATATCCTTTTTATCCTGTGGCATCCAAAACGGCAGCCAGCACTCAACGTGGGGCCACACCAGTGCAGAGCAGAGCGGGACAATCCCTCCCTCAGCCGGCTGGCGGTGCCGTACTGGATGCACCGCCGGACACAGTTGGCCCTCTTGGCTGCCAGGTCACACTGCTGGCTCAAGTTCAACTTGCCTCAAAGTCAAGCTGCTTGAAAATCTTCCCTGCAGCATACACACATTTACTTGAACTAAGATGAACAACTCTAAAATGTTAACAACATTTATCTTTTCTGGAAGAACAGATTAACACAAGCAAAGTCACCTTTGCTACATAAGGCCAGACTGTCTTAAACCTCTCTACGGGCTGCACAATGATGTATTGAATTCCTTGAGCTGTTTTCCCCACAATCTTTCCACCTCTCAGTCCTAATAACCACAGTGCAATCATAAGACTGCTCTTACTCTGAAAGCCTTCAGGATGGAAAGTCTCATCAATATTTGTAACTATTCCTGTGACATATGGTGGATGGCCATATTCAATTACTATAATATTTTCTTTTTTTAAAACCTCTGGAGTTGTACTCTAGAGTCATTCAGTGTGCCTACATGGATTCAAAACATTTTAGATTCTTGGGATGGAACAGAGAGACCCTTTGATGACGTACTGTCTCTTGAAGTATCTCTTAGTGTTTACGATCCTGCATGAAACTGTCTTAATGTAGGACTAGTCTAATTTTAAGAGTCAAACGTCTAAAGTGCTCATAAAAAATCCTGATCTTGCAAATTTACATTATTTAACTGAAACACATTTCTCACTCAGAGCTTTATTGCATTTCAATTTGCTCATTCTTTGAGGAGTATTGACATGTTTAATGGAAAACACTGATGGCATGTAGAAAAAAATCAAAATAGAGAAGACATTTTAGTGTGAATTCTTTTAATATAGAGTTATACAGCTTTCATTTGTTATACTTTCTTCATAGTCTGCTTCGGTTTCAGTTTTTTTATGCTCCATCTTCTTTGCCACGTAAAGGTCAAGTTTGCACATACAGAGATAAAGGCTTTAGGAGGGTTCCAGTTATGCCACTCAGTGACATATTAAATGATGCTCTAAATACTTTCCAAATAGTAATCCACTCTCACCTGAGTTAATATTATTTGTCTTTATCTAAGCAAATTATAGACATCACATAATTTGTTCTAGTCTCTAGAACATTTTAAAAATGAATTTGACCTAAACTGCTCGAAGTGTTGGCCTTGATCCCTGTTACAGTTACAGTTTGACATCTCAGAAATGACAGAAACCATCAAGATATATTAGCCAATAAAATGATACTTGTAAGAAGACATCAAAATCCTCAGCTCGTCCTTCCCAAGTATTTCCTCACTGGCACAAAGGAAAGTACACCAGGTCCCTCCTGACCGCAGGAGGAAGACAGACCTACACACCTGGAAGAAAAAAACACTGTCCTAAATCCAAACTCCAACAAGCAAATATGTGCTTAATAGTCACACACCCAAACATGCAAATTCTTTCATCTTTTAGTTCCTTTTTTTTTGCCAAATACCTCCACTTTCCCACCTTCATCCCTTTAAAAAAGAAAATACTACTGTCTCATTAGTGCCCCAAGCTCATCCTACTACACTAATGCTTCAGATGTTCCTCAATAACATCACTCATAAGTGAGCGGAGTTCAGTACAGGAGTTTTTGTTTGCTTAATAATTAATTTCCATTGTACACAAACCAGAAAAATTAAAAAGTCTATTAGGCCATAGGAAGAAGCTGAAACCATGAAGTGTAAGCTGGAGTTTGAAAGCAAAGTTGTTGTACGGACCCATAACGAATACCCAAGGCAGTAATGAACAGCTTAGTATATAACAGGTATAGTACTAGATTATTCACTTTATGGCACTATTCCACTGACGTGCAACTCACTAATTGTCTCCATTTGATCTTTTCATATGTTATAATGGACTGAAAATGGAATGTCATAGAAAGGAGCACTGAAAAGTGAGAAATTCTACTTCAGACCTGGTCATGCCAGCTTAACTGTCTGCTAACACTAAAAATATTAGTTTAAGAGGATACTGGTACAAACACAATCTCTGTTGAACTCAGTAATTTTGACAACTCAGACGATTATTCCAATGAATCGTTGAAGTAAATCAAAATAAATTCTTCTGCTGGCAGTAGTCTGAACAGAGTGATTTCAAAAAGCTTAGGAAGCACTTCTATGTTGTGCCAATAAGGAAAAGCACAGGGCTTGAGGGCTTAGTGCTAAAAAAAAAGGAAGGAAAAAACTCCTAGTATGCAACAGGAACATTTTAAGTGATCATAGTGGTGGCCTAAAGTGAGTTACACCTTGCAATGGTCTCATTAGAAAACAATATCAAAGAGCTGCAGAAGTTCCCTTGAGGAATGTAAAAATGATACTGTAATTACCTGTCACTGAATCAGCTTTGTTACCATTTTCCTTTTCACTTGAAATTGAAATTATTTACATAACATTTAAGATTTTTTTTTTTTTAGCCCTGTTATAAAGAGTAACAAAGCACTCTCAGCCCTAAACATCTTTCAACATTTTGGAACAATGCCAGTTGCAAATTGACACTAAAAGCTAAAAATGAAGCTGAAAAATAACCTTTTTATTTAGCTTGTAAAGTGAAAGGTTTATTTATCTTTACACTTTGATTGAAGACAATCTGCCTGTTTTCTAAGGCAGATACTATAAATACATATTGATTGAAAAAGGTGAAGCAGGTACAGTGGAATAAGGGAGGCAAGACTACTGGAAATGACAATAAATAGCTTTTGTTAAGTAGCTTGCATTGGGGGGGTTCTTTTTTTATGATAGAATTACATGGGTTTTACCACTATTGTAGAAGTTGCTTGGTCAAGTTCTTAAATAGAAAGAGCTTGGCTGTTACAGTAGCTTGGAGAAGGTCACATATCACACTATATACATACTTTCTTACACTAAATTGTCATATTTTGGTGTGAGGTACAATGTTACCTCATTACCAAAGCTAGAATTTTCATATACAAATTAATGAACAGTGGTAACTGGACAACATTCTTCATTAATTCTATTTCATAGTTTACAATAGTACTGAAGTAATAAATGGCACTCTCAGTCGTTAGAGCCTGCAACTCCCCTGTGCACACTAAAAACTTGACAGTTCAAGGCCATAAACAGTTTTGACATAGAATCATTTGTCGTGACCACTATCATTTGACATAGAATCCCAAAATTATTTGGGGTGGAAGGGACCTCAAAGCCCATCCAGCTCCAACTCTTGCCAGGGGCAGGGACACCTCCCACTAGATCAGGGGCTCCAAGCCCCATCCAACCTGGCCTTGAACCCCTCCAGGGATGGGGCAGCCACAGCTTCCCTGGATACCTGGGCCAGGGCCTCCCCACCCTCACAGCGACACAGTTCATGCTAAAATCTCCTCTAGATCTAGATTAGCTAAATTCCAGTTCATAATGGGGGTTATATTCTTCCTTTTTATTTATCTAGTATTAATAGGCAAAATCCCTTCATACTCAGATAAGCAATTTGCAGTAAGTGAACAGGTAACAATGTTGCTTAAAGTAGTTTGTCTAATTATAATGAGGAATCCGAGGTGTTGCTCAAATACTCTATTACATATTGTGAACATATTGTCTTGGCTACCAGATCAAGAAGTTGTTTTCATTATCAATTCTTAAATAGAATTTTATGGCAAAAAAAGTAATCACCTCCCTTTGCATTTGAAAATCAAGTAGATGAATAAAGGGATTTCAACACCAATCTTCTTTTAACTACTTTCAGAGATTGGTCTTGATTTTCAAACTTAATTAACTACAGAGACTGAAGACTGAAGTTGACAGAAGCTCCACACTGAATAAGCACCAAGGACAATGTGAGCATAGAGTTCTCAAAATCATGACAAAAAAAAATAGCTGAACCAGATATTTGTGCTTCTCTTGAAAGTTATAAATGCAAGAAGAAAGTTTTGTGGTTTCTCAGTAAGATGATAATACTCAGTGCTAACATAGCGTAGGTCATCACACAATGACAACAGATTTTTGTCTTTTTTTTATGGTAAGAAATATGATGGCCTCATGATCTGAGTAAAAGATAAATAATATTATTAATGTGGGTATTTCACTACTATAAGTTTTGGGTGAGCCCAGAAGGTAGGCAGTATTTGTGCTCTGGAGGTGAAATGCCTCTATGTTATGTAATAAACCTTCATAGCATCAAAAAGAAAATGTATTTGAAAGAAAAAAAATTACTTTATATTGCACGCTGCTGTATAGGGGTGCAAGGGGAAATCCAATCTCAAGACAATTTTCTGAAAACAGAAAGAAAACAATGCAATTGCTAAGAAGGCAATCAGACACTTTTTTATGCTACCTGTCTTGATTTTTAATAAAGATCGCTCTATCTCTCAAGATACAATTTGATACTGAATATAATTTTTCTTCCGACTGCAAACTTTCAATTGATTTTTAGAATGCAAAAAAAAAAAAAAAAAGAGGGGGTAGGAAAAAATGTCATTTATATTTAAAGATATGCAAGGAATAAAAAAGCCACATGTACTGTATTTGTAAAATCTGTTTTGTTATTTCTCTGCATACAAGATGGACAGTACTAATATACATAAGGGATCTGTATTCATAATATGCTTTTTGTTTTAGCAATCCTTTTGTCTACTGAGAAGTATTGAAAAAGTCTTTATTTCCGCATCCTCCTTTAAAGACAACTATTAAGTGTAAAGATATTTTGTATTTTCTTTTCCTATGCCATTGACATGAAAGCTGAAATTACTCGGAATCATGGGTCACATTGAAAAGCACCAGGAAGTCAAGAAAATGTGACTCTACTATTGTTTCACACTAATGTCTGTCTTACTTTATTATATAAACTACTAGTAAATGGCATTTCTGGAGGAGAATATTCAATTTACAGCAGCCTGAATTCTATTTGTATCTATGACCTTGAGAAAAGAATGACCTGTAATTGTGGTAGTTTCTAAAAAATAACTGAAAAGACTGCTGGATTTTCACTTCCATAAAACACATTTTGACTTTTGCGACTTAATTGCTTTTGTAATACAATATTTTATTATCTGAAACAGTAAACAATTTAGAAGTTATGTTAGATGTTTATGTTAAATGTTTATTGCCGAGAGGCATTTTCATAAGGAGACTGAATGTAACGTATTTTCACTTCAGAAAGCTGACACACCTTAATGCTTTATCATACAGTGCTGACAAAAATCTAACGTTAAAAAACAAAATTGTAAAAAATAATGCTTAAAAGGAATAAAACTTCTCTTACAGACACTGTAAATCTGGGTCATCTCAATTTATAATTAACTGCTAAACAAGTATTTTTCTATCCAAACACATAATTTTACATATTGCACATTTTCCAAAATATTTAATTAAAAAATCACAATTTTAGATGTTTCAGTGTTGTGATTTTGCATGATGACTCTGCACGAGACTGTTAGACTTCCAAGTTTTGATATCAGCTCTTGGTGGTATTTTATTCAATGAAAACTAAAGATTGACACCCATCCCTGTCTTTTGCATGTACCATTCAGTCCTTCACAGGTTCTTGTTCATGAAAGTATATCAGAAAGACAGACAGAAACTCTCAGTCCACCAAGTGCGCACAGCCAATACCACCCTAAAATTCAGTCTTACAATTTCCTAGGCTCAGTATTTTTGTCCATGGACAACATATTTTTAGAAGCAGATTTTTTGGTTTTTCTTTTTTTTTCCCCCTCTGACTAAATTTTATTTACATGTATCTTAAAACCAAGAATACCACATTAAATTACATCTTAGATAATTATGTTTTTCCTACATCTCCTGCTGCTGTGCAATGAAACAAACAACAACTTCTGTTGAACCTGGTAAGAACTTGCTCTAAATTTAAATAACTTGAAATTATTTTGAAAGCCAGGTAAAATATTTACATTTTTATTGGGTTCCCCAAGCATTTTTTCCTCTTTATCTTGACTTATTTTGCTTACATAGTCCATTAGCCATTTATTTTGTCAACTCACAAAAATACATTAGGGGACAGGTAAATAATGCATGGAAGATGCTCTTAGTGGATCAATATATTCTGCGAGTTTTTGGATAAATCTCTCAATTGAAACTAAGCAAAAAATTCTGGCACAGATTTATAATTATTTTATCCTATATTTCTTATTTACTACTGATATAAACTATAGTTCTATGACTTGGAATCACCCCTTAGTAGCTGAACACTTTTATAAAGAAAGGTTACTTTTTGTAATAATGGTTGAGGTCTCCACTTCTCAGAATGTTTTACAGCATGAAAAATACCACTATTTTCCCAAAACTTTTCCCACTCCCTAAGAGGATAATAAGCCTCTATATACTAATTATATGGAAATCAATGCTAGTATTTTGCCTTTGACAGGAGATGGTGCAGCATCAGACATTTACAAACTCGATTTATAAGGTAAATAAAAGCACCATAAATATCAAAAGAGAAAATGACTCATTTCATGGATAAGAAACACTTTTAATATAGAATAATTATTCTCTTCCCAGTATGGAAACTCCCGTGCTTGTCACAGACCACGATTGCAATAAGGATACTTTCACAAATCCATTAGAACACTGGGAATATTTTAAGATGCTTTCAGTATTTCATTCATAAGGTCACGATGCTCAGGGTCCTTAAGGAACTATTTTTTTCAGTCTTTTCAGAGTTATTAATGATGAAGAAGCACGAGTACAGATCTAAAAGCAGGTAACTATCCCCAAAACCTAAATAACTCATCAAAATCAGATTTATAAATTGCATTTCACATTTTTACAGCCTATGTCTCTTCATTCAAACTGCACCAGCATCACTATTTGATTCTGCCTTGCCGTGGCAACTGGGAGGAGAGCTTGATTTGGATATTTTGGTGGATTACTGCACAATACAGACGGCAGGCTATCATTTGTTTTCACAGACAAGGGCAGTGGTCCAGTTATGCTCCCAAAAATCCTCTTTGGGAGCAAGAAGACTAAGCCCCTGATTTACAGTTCTAAGAAATTAATATGATAACATAGGCAGTCACAATTATTAAATCAGTATGTATAAGGAGTATAACAGCCTTACTAAGTAATGGAGGCAGTATAGTTAATGAGCGTGAATTGACCAAATGGAGCCAGAAGCATAAACAGGTATTTGTGCTCTTGGTGATGGACCATGTAGCATGTACATACTGATGAGACTTGTTTCTTCCATACTAGATCAGTGATTTTAAGCAGGAGTACATGGGTTAGCAAATATGAGTGAAAGTAGCAAGTGATTTCCAAACCAAATGCAAGAAGCACTTAACTTCTGATCTCAAGGTAATTAAATCTAACAGAAATGTGGACTCGAAGTCTTCCCAAGCCTACTATGACCCACTTAAGACCTTATAATCGTGCATGTCAGGCATCCTCATGTTTTCAGATGTCTGGGTCAATGTTATTTCAGCATTTGTTCTTGCTGCATGTTATTTCATAAATGAGATATGCAAGTCTAATTCTGCTCAGTCTACATCAAACAAAGCTATTTGGCATGGCTTGCTTTCTAAAACAGTGATTACTACTTCTTGTTAGTAAAATAGATTTGTGGGAAATATATTTTACCCAGTTAAGAAATGGCTGTAGTGGCTACCAAGGGAAAGAGAGCAATTGAAGTACAAAAGAAAGTGGAAATGATGAAAGTAGCATGACTGGAGAAGAATGAGGAAGAAAAGGAAAGCAAGCATATAATTCACATGCAAAGAAAGAGCTGACTTGTCACTGGTGACGTAACAAACTAACCATCAGCCCTTGCTACCACATGCTAAGGTCTGCAAAGCTGGAATCGACTCATTTCAATGTTTCACTGTCCATTCAACTAGGAAGCTACTGGACATTCAGATCTAGAAGTGAAGGTCAAGCCTTGCAGGTTTAACAAAATTCCATGGGCAGATGTTTAGTTTACTTTCCAAAGGAATACTTTGTTGATTTTCTTTTTCTTCTTCCTTTGCACTTTTTCTTGTAATCTGCCAAGAAATCAAATGACCTTCCCGTCTTGTTTCTTTCTACTGTGCAAAATTTATTACACCTTATAATTCACACTCCATGTAGCAGATTGGAGAACATTCTGTTAATTATAGTTTAAGTCTTTTTGACAGTTCAACAGGTGGAAGGGTATGAACTACCCCCTACCACTAAAGCAAGTGTAGAGACAAACATTGGTGGCACAAAGCCGACCAGCAGAAGGAGGGCAGAGGTGTTGCTCAAAAGTACTAAAGTAAAACAGTTTTCAATATACTCATTATCTCAGGTGCAATAATAACACCATACAAAAATAATAGAACTTTAACATGAACAATACTAAACATTTTTTCAAAAGGTAGTGTACGTTTATTCAAATGACTGCTATGTTTAAGTATTACTGTATTTTGCAGTGTCTAGAATTAATTTAAACCTGGATTTGAGGATGCAAATTGACATGGACCTTGAAATACCTTTTCGTCTTTTGTATTGGTAGGTTATATTACCTATTTTTAGTATATTGATAGCACTGGTAATCTATTAAGTCTTATCATTAAAAGTCCTCATAGCCTATACTTTCTGGAAAAAAACAAGCCTAGTTAAGAGGGAAGAGTTTAGGCATTCTTACCCACACTCTCTCTGCCAGACTACTCTGAACATCTGCATTCAACATCACACTCAGCACTGTCAGCTGTGGTACGAGCTCGCTTACTGATAACCATGCAGTCACCCTGGAGATAGAGTTTTAACCCTACGCTTACTTCAAGCATGAAAGCCTAAATGATGTTCTTCAGGTTTTAGCACTGTTATTTTGTAATCACAGAATCACTGAAAAATATAGATTGGACACGATCTCTGGAGATCATCTAATCCAGCTTCCTCCTGAAAGCAGGGTTAATTTTAAAGTCGGATCAGGCTGCGTAGAGACTTTTACAGTCAAGTTTTGAAAATCTCCAAGAAATTCTACAATCTGTCTGGGTAACCACTGTCAGTATTTATTCACTCTCTTTGTTGAAATTTGGGAAAGTAGCTTCAGACAAAATATATCTGTGCAACTTCCTCTGAATTCCAAGAATTCATAAGGGTACAAGAATTTTACAAGAGTTCTGAAATTACTTTGGGGATGACACCACCAGTGTTGAGAATTTGGAACTTCCTGAATTTAAACTATGGCTGAATGAAAATTTTCCTATCAATAGGCTAGCTCTTCATAAATTGTATTTTGCAGAATATTTGCTTTTCAGCAAAAATCAGATATTGAGAATTGCAGCAAAGAGAACCACTCACTTGGGAAGCTCTTACTTTTATTCCTCTCATCCTTTTAAACCATATTTTCTGATTTTAAAATTGTAAACCATTTTAAGCCATATCACTGTTTTCTGATGAGTTCTAATTTAACTTATGAAAAGGTTTGGTTTTTCTATAAAAGAGAGACAAAAATACCATTCCATAAGGACTTCCTCAGTAGACCAATACATAAACCAAGCTCAAAATCAAGTACTTGAGAAAAATATTTTTTAAGATGATAAATACTACAGTAATAGGTGTAGTTGCAGAGTACTCAAACTATGTAAGTTCAGATGTCCCAACATCTGGCTTAATGAATATCATTGAGTGATTAGTCTTTAAAGTGAACAGTGGAGAAAGTAACTGAAGTCATTTGACTAGGAATGCAAGTAGGTGAGCAGCTGTAACAGTATTTAATAAGTGTTTTCTTATTCCATAAACAGTCCCAGTAATTTGCAACTCAATTGCTTTTATTCAGCATGAGAGCCCTTCTTGACTGCACAAGTTGCTAGAGTAACTCACACAATATCATAACACGGCACTGAATTATACGTCACAGATGTACCTTGATCAGTGGCAGTTGGTATGTTCTGAAATGTCAGTTCTACGGTTCCACGTATTTTCCCAAAGGGCACATCGACTTCTTAACTCTTGGATTCTTCATTCAGAATTCCATTACTGGCAACAGGACTTGTAAAGAGGTAATAATTACCTAATCATACACAGTAATTAAGTTCATTTCTGGTAGATTCAAGCACTCTCCAACACTTCAAATTTGTACTTAACATACTCTATTAAACATAAATGAAATTGCTTGTATTAAGCAAAACAGGAACTTTTTTCTGTACACACATCCACATATGCATAAAAATGCAGAAATACAAAGCCAAATATATGCAGATATGTAAAAATGTGGAAGTTATGCACCAGTGTCAAATATCTCTAACAGTTTTAGAATTCTGGTTAGTGGTTTTTTCACAGCAGTTATTTTCTGCAGATGTTGAGCTACCAATACTTGCTATGCAATTAAATTCAAACTTATAAATTACTGGTTTTGTTGTTTTGTTTTGGTTTTTCTTTAATGTTTTTGCATGGGATCTTTTTCCCATAAACCCTCTCCGCTCATTGTCAGCAACTATAGAATTGCTAATCTCACCTGTTTTGGAAAAAAATGTTAAAAAATAAATAATGCATTGAGATACAATCATGAAGGATGCAAGTGCTCCATGTGACTCCCAAAGAGCAAATAAACCATGTTTCACTGAGCAAGGACGGCAGATAAGGTTCAATACTCTCACTCATTGTCCTGATTTGAAACAGCAAACTATGACAAGAGACAGCATCCCTAAAAAAGGCGGAATTTATGCAAAGCCTCCACTTTTCTGGACATGTGTCTGAGAAAAAGGACATGTAGAAATTACTGATTACAAGCAGAATGAACCACAGCTGGAAGCAACCTTGGAAATCCTGGTACTTCCCTTATTCCTCTCCTCCTCCCAAATGCCAAGTTTTAACCATACTTTCTGGGCTACAAGCTAACTGGTCATTTACTGGAGTTGCTCTGCTTCCTCCATTTCTTTTTGTCTATCATTCCTCCAACTGTGGTCTAAAAGTGCTTTTCTTTTAATGCCCCTTATGCCTTCACATCTCTCCATTGAACAGTATAGTTCATTCAGTCTAAGTGAAATACAACTTGGAGAAAGCACATTGTTTATTCACTATTAACAGGCATTTTATTATATTTTTAGTTTTCCAACTAAACACATAAAATATGTCTAATAAAGAAAATAGTCGACTAAATGTTATCCTTACTGGCATTAATAATAATAAAAAAAAGTAATTTTCAGCAAGTAAGCAGTAAGACTTCAAAACAGAAGAGTATCTGCATTTCAGATACATCTCTGCCTGCAGGATACCAGAATATTGTTTCCTGTTCTGTTTTTATACAATAAACAAAACACAAATACTTTCAGTATTTTAAAACTTGATAAAGACTCTACTTGACCTTAAATCAAGTTACAGCAACTCTCAACAGATAAAACTTAAAATGACCATCCCAAAGATTTTATCCAGGCTAACAAGTATGACCCAGTGAGGCCCCAAGACCTGCCTAAAATCAAGTTATGCTGAATTTAGGCTCCCAAGTGTTGATTGAAAATCTCAGTTCACTGTCATGATTAGCAACATGAAAGAAGACATTAGTGTCATGAAAGGAGTGCTTAAAGCTGCGATGTACTTGAATATTAAAGCTACTGAAATTGGAGCAATGCCTGTGCTCACATTTGTGCTTCAAAATCACAACTTCACACTGTGAAACTCAAGATCTAGAAGAAGGGAGGTACTGAGCAGGTAATTAAATCCTTGTCTCCCTCCCCCTTTTTAAGGATGTGTTCCAACTGCTAAGGCTACACAAACATCAGGGTCTCTGGATCCTAACTGAGATTTGCACTCAACACACACATAAAGGAAGAAGCACAGACATTGCAGAGTTTTGCATTTTACACTGCAACCAGGTACCAAAAAATCTGGGCACTGCCATGATTTAACCCGCAGGCAAACCAAAACTGCCTTAATCTTGGTAACTGGGGCTTAAGGCAATCTGTGTTCCCTTGAATAAATCAATCTAAAAGGAATCATAGAATAACCAGGTTGGAAGAGACCCACCAGATCATTGAGTCCAACCATTCCCATCAATCACTAAACCATGTCCCTCAGCACCTCGTGCACCCGTCCTTTAAACCCCTCCCTGGGCAGCCTGTTCCAGTGCCCAATGACCCTTTCTGTGAAAAATATTTTCCTAATATTCAGCCTAAAACTGAAGTAACATTTCTTTTTTTTCAGTAATGTGTGAAATTCTTATGCAATCTTTTTAAGCAAAAATTTACTTTAATTCTCAGAAAGATTTATTTGATTTTTAAATGAATATTTAATATTGTACTTGCTTGTGTAGCAGGATGAAATGGATTCTCTGACATCCCCAGACTGCACTGGATTTTTTTCCCCCAGGCAGAATGGTCCTGTTAGTAATATGATCAAATTACTACGAATTCTTCTGAATTCAACTCTATCCCTAAACTACAAAAATATTCAAAGTACTAAAGTATATATATATAATTTGCATTGCAATGTTTCCAGAGTTATTCTGTTTGCATGGCAAGGTTTTTGGTAGCAGGGGGGCTGCAGGGGTGGCTTCCATGAGAAGCTGATAAAAGCATCTCCTGCGTTCAGTAGGGTCAATGTCAGTCAGCTCCAAGATGAACCCACCACTGGCCAAGGCCAAGTCATCGGCGACAGTGCTAGGATCTCCTCCTCTCGCAAGAAGGCAAAAAACTGTTGCACAAAAAAAGCCTGAAGAGGGGTGAGAAAATGTGAGAGAAACAAGTCTGCAGACACCAAGGTCAGTGAAGAAGGAGGTGCAGGAGATGCTTCAGGTGCCAGAGCAGAGATGCTCCTGCAGCCCGTGGAGGACCCCACACCAGCTGGGTGGATGCCTAGGGGAGGCTGTGATCCCCTGCGAAGCCCATGCTGGAGCAGGATCCTGGCAGGACTCATGGAGAGAAAAGCCTGCACTGGAGCAGGTTTGCTAGCAGAATTTGTGACTCCATTTGGGACACACACTGGAACAGTCTGTTCCTGAAGGACTGCACCCTGAGGGAAAGGACAGGTAGAAAAGACCCAAGCTGGGGCAGCTTGTGAAAAAACTGTAGCTCTGTGGGAAGGACACATATTGGAGAAGTTAGAAACTCCCCACTGGAGCAGGGGAAGAGTGTGAGGAGTCCTTCCCCTGAGGAGGAAGGAGCAACAGAGACCACACATGAATAACTGACTGCAATCCCCATTCAGCTTTCCCTGGGCTATTCAGGAGGAGGAGGCAGAGAAATTGGATGTGAAACTGAGCCCAAGAACAACAGAGGGATGGAAGGAAGATTTTTAAGATTTGGTTTCTTTCCTTATTATTTTACTCCAGTTTTCATTGCCAATAAATTGAATTAATCTCCTTGAGTTGAGTCTTTCTGCCCATGACCAGCTGCTAAGAGATCTCTCTGTCATTATCTCAACCTATGAGCCCTTTGTTATATTTTCCACTTTCTATCCAGCTGAGGAATGGGAAGCAATAGAACAACCTGGTGGGCACCTGGCATCTAGCTAAGGTATAATCTGCCACAATAACTGAAACACTCACCTGTAAGTTATAATTGCAATACAAAAACATGAAAAATACTTCTTTCCTCTTTCTTCAACAACTCTATGGCTGCCTCAGAAAAGCAGAAAGTCTGTTGCCTCCTGTTTAATCCCACCTTGATTCTTTCAAGCAGCATGGGCCCCTCACCACAAGAAGGATGCTGAGGCTCTGGAGCGAGTCCAGAGAAGAGCAACAAAGCTGGTGAAGGGGCTGGAGAACAAATCTTATGAGGAGCGACTGAGAGAGCTGGGGTTGTTCAGCCTGGAGAAGAGGAGGCTGAGGGGAGACCTTATTACTCTCTACAACTACCTGAAGGGAGGTTGTGGAGAGGAGGGACCTGGCCTCTTCTCCCAAGTGACAGGGGACAGGACGAGAGGGAATGGCCTCAAGCTCCACCAGGGGAGATTTAGGCTTGAGATTAGGAAGAAATTCTTCACAGAGAGGGTGGTTAGACATTGGAACGGTCTGCCCAGGGAGGTGGTTGAGTCACCGTCCCTGGAGGTGTTTAAGGTTAGGGTAGATGAGGTGCTTAGGAGCATGATTTAGGCAATGGTGGGAATGGTTGGACTCGACGATCCAGTGGGTCTCTTCCAACCTGGTCATTCTGTGATTCTGTGATTTGTGCATATGATAGCAATTCCTGATTTGGTAGCACTGAACTCTGTTTCCTTTACCAGCCTGATAAGTAAAAAATTGCGTTATGAGTTACTTCAACTGGGTTTGCTTCAGCTTTTTAACAGTATCATTTCACACCCTCAGTCCAAGGCCACAATGTTATTGAGTTACAGTACATTATAGGACAGATAAAATGAAGGTATTTGATTGTTGATCTTTTTTTTAAAGATATCATCCAGCAAGAGCTTTTCTACTTTAATACAAACCCTTCTCAGACTGAAATCTTTGACCTCTGACATTAAAACTGGCGAAGTGTGCTTGTGGCAAATTGGAATTACATTATGATGACAAAGGATGTTTGCTGCACAATAGTATGGGGGCATTACGGCATTGCCATTATTACTACTGGAAAGCTCTCTATTAGATTGAGCCAGTAACTGGTCACATATGTACTAGCGGATCTTCTGTACCACAACAGCAGGGGCGTGGGAAGAATTGTAACACAGATAGAAACAGGATAATAAGGCAGAGAAGGGTATAAAATTGAAAATATTATTCAGTTGCCACAGGGCAATAAGGATCTGAACCTTGAAATTCTTGCATACAGAATTCGCTAGCTTGGTACAAGCTACACTGATCAATATTATATTGTATTTGCCAATCCACACCATACAACAGTATCTTAGTAGAGAATGTAAATGCGGCACCTTTAGATTTCTTAGTGATGACTATTTGCATATGCCTGAGGGTAGCAGGTTCTGCTATCAACCCTTTCATCACTTAGAATCTGTCAGGATCACTGCTATAATAATCTGTCCTATTGATGACTGCCTCGATACTACTAATGGTACAACTTGACTTTATCTTCCTACTTACCAGAAAAAAAAAGTTAAGAACTCTGAAAGAATACAAGGTATTCTACTTCTTACAGGGTTTTATAGCTCCAGTTTGTATCCCTGACTCCCTGACATTTTGCATGTCATATGGTGCGTTCCCTCAGGGAAAAGAAATCAGCTTCTCTCCTGGAGTGCAAGCTTCCTAATATACAAAAAAGTGAGGTTTTCTTGACACCAGAAGTACTGTACAGTTGTTATGGTAACTGGGTTTTTAAAGAAGTGTATAGTTTTGAGGGGCATCTGCTTAATTCCCAAACAAATTCTTCACCCCAGCTGCCCTCAAAGGAATGATTTTTAAATCAATCTTTTGCAAGATGCAAAGAGCCACTTCCAGCTGAGAAGCTTAGCACAGCTCCCACTGGCTCAATGAAAAGGATAATCCCTTTACTTCAGCTCGAAGATTTGCTGTTTATGAGCCACGAGAGTTCTCACTGAAGTCTCAGTTCTGTTAATGTAAAGGGTGAATACATTGCAAGTCCAGCTGAGGCAGTACTCAAGCAATTCTATGGTGCTAGAGAATTTAATTGTACTTGGCAGAAACAGAGTATCCTCTCTTCTTCCCAGACACATATACAAGAATAAGTTCCAATGCAGGTAATAGGGTCCTGGACAAATAAGGAAAAAGCAGAAATGGAAATCAGTCTGGCATACAAGCATGTAGCAGGGGACGGGAAGGGCTGCACTAATCATAGTTGCTACCGTACTGTCAAAGTCTTAAGATGATGCTGTGAAACAAGAAGTTTTATTTCATATTTTAAGAAATCCAGTAATAACCATATTATTGATAATTGACAACATTGACTTACAGGGGCATATTACTGTGTGCAGGTGTATGTATTTTCAGCTGCAACATGACACAGGTGCAGGTTTGGGGTTTTCTTCCTGAAACATGCAGCACTTGCATATGCAACATACGACTTGCTGAAACGTGTCCAGAAATAGGCAACCAAGCTGGGGAAGGGTCTAGAGAACAAGTCTGATGAGGAGTGGCTGATGGACCTGGGTCTGTTCAACCTGGAGAAGACAAGGCTGAAGGAAAACATCATCACTCTCTACAACTACCGAAAGGAAGGCTGTAGCAAGGTACATGTCTCTTCTGCCAAGTAAAAAGGGAATAGGAAAAGACAAAACAGCTGCAGGAATGACACTAAGCTGGGTGGAAGTGTTGGTCTGCTGGAGGGTAGAGAGGTTCTGCAAAGAGATCTGAACAGGCAAGAGGAAATGGCCACTGGGCTGAGACCAACGGCAGGAGGTTTAACACGGCCAAATGCCAGGCCCTGCACTTGAGGCACAACAACCCTGTTCAGCTACAGACTAGGAGTCTGGCTGGAAAGCTGCCTGGAGGAGAAGGACCTGGGGGTGTTGGTTGACAGTGACTGAATATGAGCCAGCAGTGGCCCAGGGGGCCAAGAAGGCCAATGGCATCTTGGCTTGGATCAGAAAAACATGACCAGCAGGTCCAGGGAGGTTATTCTCCCTCTGTACTCGGCACTGGTGAGATCGCACCTCGAATCCTGTGTTCAGTTCTGGGCCCCTCACCACAAGAAGGATGTTGAGGCTCTGGAGCGAGTCCAGAGAAGAGCAACGAAGCTGGCGAGGGGACTGGAGAACAGACCTTATGAGGAGCGACTGAGAGAGCTGGGGGTGTTTAGCCTGGAGAAGAGGAGGCTGAGAGGAGACCTCATTGCTCTCTACAACTACCTGAAAGGAGATTGTGGAGAGGAGGGAGCTGGGCTCTTCTCCCAAGTGACAGGAGACAGGATGAGAGGGAATGGCCTCAAGCTCTGCCAGGGGAGGTTTAGGCTGGACATTAGGAAAAAATTTTTCATGAAAAGGGTCATTGGGCACTGGAACAGGCTGCCCAGGGAGGTGGTTGAGTCACCTTCCCTGGAGGTGTTTAAGGGATGGGTGGACAAGGCGCTGAGGAACATGGTTTAGTGTTTGACAGGGATAGTTGGACTCAATGATCCAATAGGTATTTTCCAACCTGGTGATTCTATGAAACATTTCTTAACATAAAGAGGGGTGAAGCATTGGAAGCGGCTGCCCAGGGAAGTGAAGTCTCCTTCCCCAGAGCTGTTCAAGAGACATAAATAGGGCACTCCGGGTCATGGTTTAGGAGACACATTGCTGTTGCCTTGTTGGTTGGTCTCTACGATTCTTACAATCAGAATTACAAACAGCAAATATCCATACCAGTGAAAAACTATACTCGGACTAATGGCTTTGTATAGAAAGCATGTAACCAGTCAAGCAACAAAAAAGATCATCCAAGGCTCCCTATTACAGCTTAAGAGCCAAGTGAGATTCCGAATGCTACAGGTGATACCAAGACATAATAAGTAGTTCTTTCAAAGGAACATTAACCATCACAGGCTGAAGTAAAATGTACAGAATAACCAAACATGAGAAGAGTCATGCATTGTATTAACTCCAACAATAATTAACTCTTCTATTGAAGTGAATTAAGTCTTCTATTGAATAAGATTGACTGTAAAGCCTCCTATTGCTTGTCAAAATAAGACAGATTTGAAAAATGTTAAAATACTGTGTAACAATAAATTTCAGCCAGCGGAAGTAGAAAACTAAACCTGAATTCTACTAAAACAAAGAGTTCAAAATACAACATCTGTAAGGATAAATTACACTCTAGCTACTAAAAATATACATTTCCCACCTGATATTTTAAGTGCAACATTTTTGGTTTGCATTTAAAAAACCTTTAAATTCTAACAGGTGTACAACTACTGAATTAAAGCATCAATACTCTTTTGTACTGATAAAAATAACAGAGGATCAAAACCTACAAGCAAGCCCAGTAGAAGGCATTACTTACATGGCTGCTCCATGCCCTTTTCCTTTTTATTTCTACTTAATAGTGTCTTTCTGTTTTCAAGGCTGCTTTGAAAGATGGGCATCAGATGGCTGTTTATACATGTGAACAAGGTGCATCTTTAAAAACCTCTAAATTATACCTAGTTTATAAACACTGCCAACTCTCTGCACCTGCACTGAATCAAGCCTTTGTATAAGAAGGAATTGTATGTTCAGATGCATCTTAACATTAAAGTCCATTTCATTTACGTGACCCTGGAGCCTTGTCCAAACAAGCTCACTCGAGCTTTACCCAGATGGTGGCCATTCGCTCTGGCTTCATTTATTACTATTCCCTTAAGTTAAGGCAGGCAGCCAGCTGGCAGAGAATCACAGACTTTGCTGGAAAGATTACACATCTTCATCACTGCATGGTAAATAAAGGAATGACAGTTATAAACGTGCTAATGTTTGCATCATTTTCTTGCTTAACCTACTGTGTACAAGCTTGTTTTGTGCCTGAAAATAATATACACATACGCTAATAGGCAGAGTCATGAAAGAATTACAGCAAGAGCAGAATGGAGCTGCTCTGAATTAACTCAGCACTAGCGTGGCCGTGTAGGCCTAAAATAAAGCTACAGCCCTCCAAAGACAGTAGTGCAGGATGAAAATCAAAATATCAAAGATGAGGATGTTACAAGAAAAGAGAAAAGATCTTCAGCAAATTATTTTTCTAGAGCACTTAAGCAGATCTATAAGGTGCTTTTTTTCACTTTAAAATATTTTACCATGACAACATTAGTAAACAGATGCACGAAACTCACAGAGAATCATAGAACAGTTCAGTTAGAAGGGGCCTTAGAGCCCATCCAGTCTCACCCCTGCCATGGGCAGGGACACCTCCCACCAATTCAGGGGCTCCAAGGCCCATCCAACCTGGCCTTGAACCCCTCCAGGGATGGGGCAGCCACCCCTGCTCTGGGCAACCTGGGCCAGGGCCTCCCCACCCTCACAGAAAACATTTCTTCCTAAGACATCATCTCAATCTCCCCTCTATCAGCTTAAAACCATTCTGCATTGTACTATCTCTGCACTCGAGATTTACTTCAAGTTTACATACGAGAGTCATTTCAAAATGTTCATGATGTTTTATTCTTCATCTTAACATATCTGCAAGAAAAACAGGCAGTGCTGCCTCCATGAAGCTGATATATGTTAAGGTGGAATTTTTTACCACTCTGACCATTTATTCCACCTCCAGCAAAATAAAATACTACCTATATACCTGAAAGATTTATATAGAAGATATCACATCATTAACTGTTAGTAGTATAGTATGTTCCTTCACTCTCATCACATAACTTCACAATCATAGTATTTTCCTTAAGATGGCATTTGTTATCACATGCAACCCACCGAGTCATGCCCATGTTTAAAATAAAAATATTGATAAAGAAGTCCTCATTTAAAACCAGTATAAATATTATACAAGGTATACCAGTAGCAGACATGACTTATGCCTGGCTATTTATAATAACTTTATGTAAGAAGCATCAAGTTAACCACCACTGCTCGACCATGGAATAATTTTAATTAAGTAGTTCATGACAGTAAACAACATGGAATAAATTTATATTACACAAGCAGCAGCCAATACATACTCGAGTAACCAGCGTGAAAATAAATACAGCCTCTTATATTCCATCAACATTAGTGATGTCAGCACCTGAACCATTTCTCATGTTCCCAACTTATTAGTGTTCAAGCAGCCGATGAACGGACAACCAAGACATTAAATCACAGGAGATGTTTTTATAGATCTAGTAGAGAACAACTCATTCAATTTAAAATAGTTTCTGAGCTTTTGAAAGTAGATCATTTCATATTCAAAGGGAATTAGTCTACATCAGGCTCAGAATTTCATGTGAACCTCCCCCTTCTGTAGCTACAAATTCGGGAGTTTCACAAAAACCAACTCTGTCTATACTGTCTGTACCCAAAACTTTATTAAACACAAAAGACTTGACTGAATGAGGTTTCAATCACATATCACATACAAATGACATAGCAAAACAGAGTCCTAACTTGAAACATCCACCTGATTTGTGTGAAGCAAAACTATGTCCTTTCTTGGTTGCTACTCAAAACAGCTTAGGAAGCGAGGAGGGAAACCACCTGGTAGTCTTCTCCTGGAGTGGTTGTGCCCCCACCATAGAGTTAACTCAGTCAGCTTCACCTGGAAGCCTTCTTCTGTAAGGAGTGCCCTCACTACAGAATTAGCTCAGGGAGCTTCACCTGGAAGCCTTCTTCTGTACGAGGAGTGCTCCCACCACAGAGATAGTTCAGGCTTCTTCATTGTTAAAACATGGTGAACTTGGTTTGGCTTTTCTTTGGTTGAGTTTTGGTGTCAGGAGGGGAGGGGAGACCAGTTGGTGTTGCTGCTGTAGGGCAGCCCTGGCTGTGGCTGTTCCTGGGCTGCTTTGTCCTGTTGCCCCTTCCTTGCAACATGGTATTTTCGGGCATTTCACGTGTGCTGCTTCTTCCTCCCCTCAAAGAAGGGCTTCTCTGAAGGCTGCTGGGCTTTCCTGGCTGTCTGCCCATGGGAGTGTGGCCAGGGCTCTCCTGCTGTGGGAGATGTTATGCTTGGAAGTGACCTTGCACTCCTATTTAGCTGAATGTGAGGACACGCTTCCCAGAGATAATATATGTTCTATTTTAAAATAACGTGTAGGTTTTAAATTTTTGTTGCCTGTTTTTACACTGAAATTAGCCGTATGTCTATTGTGAGAATTAACTGATAAATTTTACTGCAGCTGGTTCATATGTTTAATTATCTTGTCATATAAATATATCTTGTACCAAGAGATAATATGCAGGCAATCTCCAGACATGGATAAATAACCTGAAAGAATAAACATTATCTTAGAGTTGCAAGAAGTAATTGATATGCTTACATGTCCTATAAGATGTATCTGGTTTGGGTTAGGAGATAACCTGAAGGAAGCCTCCAGACATGGTTGGATAACCTCAAAAATATTAACATTCTTCTAGAACTTTACACAGTTCTTTGTTCAAAACTAGTATATATACCCATTGCTTTTGTAGGATGAAATACCTTATTTAGAAAGGCATCCGAGTCAGTGCTGAATTGTAAAATAAAAATATTATTGCCTTTACTTTGAAGACTTTGAAGTTTTCAGTATTTTACCAGTGAATAAGTGTTTCTCCCACTGCCCAAGGGAATGTGGTTGTGGCTCTAGTGCTGTAGGAGAGATTGGGCTTGGAAGTGATCTTGCACTCATACTTAGTTGCATGTAAGGATACACTTTTCAGAGATATATCTGTTGCATTTTTAAATTAGTTGTACGTTTTAAAGCTGATTCAGCTGTTTATTTTTACACCGAAATTAGCTGTGTGTCTACGTTTTAGGCAAATGTTAACATTCAGCCTTGTTTGTACTGAAGTTGGTATTTGTCGCAGGTAAAGCTCCTGGTCTGTTTCTGTCAGGGAATTTGTTTTTAGCTTTTGTTATGTACTGAAGTCAGTTGGGTTCTGTCAGGCTTAAGGACTGTTAAAGTCAAACATATGTTTGAATTCTTCACTGTACCCAAGCACTTGTTAATGGCTTTACTGAATTGGTGTTGTGTTTTTCAACAGTTTTTCACTTGGTCCAGATGACAGTGTAAGAACTTAATACCTCTCCTCATCAGAACTAACTGTCACAGAGAGTTACTAAAAATACACAAATAATTTGCTCTCTATATTTTTTTTTGGTGTCCATCTATAACTGTGCTTTAAGGGTGAGGGAGATTGGTCAGCTGAAGCCCTCCTTTTCACCCATCAACTCCATGCTTGTTGGGAAATGTTTTTCTCCTTATGTTGTTTTTTCTACACCTGCTTAGAAACTTCGGCTTCTTCTTTCCTTTTAGCTATCCTGATAGTTACTCAATACGTGGATTCTTGTACCTAACGAGTTGCTGAATGTGTTTATTGCTCTGAATCTCAAATAGACCCTGTTTTTACAAACTACAAATTGATTTTCCTTCTCACTTTTTTTTTTCCTGAGCCATCTTGACCTCAGCTGTACCATAAGTGAAGCTTGTTGATAAGAGCAAGGACTTGATAGGCCTCTAATCTAATCTTTCTTGCTAATTCCTTTAGTACTGGTGAGGGATTTTTTTATTTTTTTTTTTCCTTCTTTTCTTAGCTTTTTTTTTGCAGGGAAAAAATTAACTGTCTTGATGGGTTATTTCTGAGCTTTCTACAGTTGCTAGGTGCAGATTATAATTTGTAAATATATTGCTTCTGACCAGTCTTAGTTTCTCAATAAAAATAACTGTTCAACACACAAATATTCTATCATAAACAGAAAATCACATTATTGGGTTATGTGAACAATTGACTGAATCTAGATAGTTGCAGCAAATTCTGAAATCTCTACATGGCTAACAATATTTTACAATTGCAATTTATACATACAAGTTTAATTTTAAATGTTTGTGGCTGTCTGGATGTGATCTGCTGGACAGGACATGTCAAAAGCAAATTATGTTAATGTGCATTTCTGTTTGATAGCGGATGGTTTCTTCATTTGCTGTGTATTTGTGCTGTAACCCTCCTATCACTTTTAATTACTAGAGCACTGCCCTTGCTGTTCTAGCTCAGAATTGGCTTGTGTTTACCATGTATCGTGAACTTTCCTGAAGTTTTCCTGGCAGTCTTCTTGGTTATAGAACATGGACCCTCAGTGCTAGGTCTATGATCTTGGAAATCTTATATATCTACATAAGCAGGTCTTAGAGAATCTCTTGAAGGGGATTTTCTTAATGGAAAGCTTGAGCCCATGAAGTGAGTGCAAAGAGAATATTGTGAAATTATTTCAATAGTAATTAGATTCTCAGTTGTTGTTAGCTTTCATCAGCTATATATTACTAATCAGATATTTTTCAGTTGAACAAATTGCACACGGATTGATAATTAGTTTGCAACCTCAGATAATATTCATTATATTAGGAATTTTCCCCATGAACATTATTTTTTGAAGAATTGGGACTATGCAATGTACTTTTTTAATAAGCACTCACCTAAGAGGTCAAATAAATCATGACAAACGCAGAGAATGGAAGTTATTTATTTTGATTATTAATCATGCATTACTTGTCTTAAGAAGTTATGAAGTATTAATTAAAACATTTCTTGCTGTAGAAGTAACTTAAAGACAAAACTTATTCTGAGTACAGTTCATGAGGGGCCAGTACCTTCGTTATTGTTTTAAGGATAGGGAGCAGTTTCTGGCGCTCTTTTCTCCTCTGGGAGGAGGTGGGTGTTTTATTTGTTGCATTTTTGTAGTTGTTTATATGTAGCAGCACATTTCAGTGAAGCTGAAAGGAACATATAAGTCTCCTGAAAATTTCTATTTTCTTCAAGCGCTTTAACATGTTTTGTTTAGCTTGATAATTTCATTTTTACTGCTGAATTTCTGGGGATTTACTTATGATAGCAGTGTAAGCGCTCTTATCAATGGAAATGTCCCATTTATTTCCACTGACATGGTAACAGCCCCAGAGGAGCCATTACCATCACGTTCCAGGCACTGGAGCTGTTACTGTGTCAATGAATTGTCTCTCATACTTCTGTGGATGTGGTAACAGCCCCAGAGGAGTCGTTATAGTGTCAGTGCGAGTGCCTGAGTGGTTATGATGTCAATGGAAGTGCCGGTTTAATGCCAGCATAAAGTAGTTGTACAAAATTGCATAACTGTGATGAAATAAGGGAATTACTCTTAGTACATTATTTTGGTTACTTAGTGTAAGGTTTGGATAAAAGCCTCAAAAGGAGAGAGATTCTCTGCAGCCTCATATGCACATACTTTGACATGTTAAGGATGAAAAAAGTTGCTTGGGAAGTTGAAACTTTCACTACACTGCGTCGTGCAGCACAAAACAAAGGTGTGCCATGGTATGGTTGATGCAATAGTGTTCGGTACTGAACTAGACGAACAGTGGAACCATAATTCATAACAGAATGTGGTGTTGTAAATGGAAGAAAATTGCGGTTTATCCTTTGTCCTGTCTGGGGTAGGTACAGTGAGTTCTGTTCAGTTCATGATCTGGTGATCTAATGATTGAGATCCTGGAATAAAATCTTTGTGCAGCCAACTGAACATGAGCCAGCAGTGGCCCAGGTGGCCAAGAAGGACAATGGCATCTTGGCTGTATCAGAAACTGCATGACCAGCAGGTCCAGGGAGGTTATTCTCCTTCTGTACTCGGCACTGGTGAGACCGCACCTTGAGTACTGTGTTCAGTTCTGGGCCCCTCACCACAAGAAGGATGTTGAGGCTCTGGAGCGAGTCCAGAGAAGAGCAACGAAGCTGGTGAAAGGGCTGGAGAACAAGAGGAGCGGCTGAGAGAGCTGAGGTTGTTTACCCTGGAGAAGAGGAGTCTGAGGGGAGACCTCATTATTCTCTCCAACTACCTGAAAGGAGGTTGTAGTGAGGAGGGAGCTGGCCTCTTCTCCCAAGTGACAGGGGACAGGACGAGAGGGAATGGCCTCAAGTTCTGCCAGGGGAGGTTTAGGCTTGACATTAGGAAAGAATTTTTCATGAAAAGGGTCACTGAGCACTGGCAGGGGCTGCCCAGGGAGGTGGTTGATTCACCTTCCCCGGAGGTGTTTAAGGGACGGGTGGATGAGGTGCTCAGGGACATGGTTTAGTGATTGATAGGAATGGTTGGACTCGATGATCCAGTGGGTCTATTCCAACCTGGTGATTCTATGATTTGAATAACTCATAGGACTGCATGTTTTGCTCGCTGTTGTTAGCCAGTCAGGTGAACAAGGGGAACTGAGTATTTATTGTTTTGCTGGATTTGTTCCTTTAGCCAGACATTGTGGAGTAATTGCACTGTACCAGCAGATTTGCATCCAGAACCAAATTGTACGAGTAACATTTTTAAACCTGAAAGATCAGAATATTCGTTTTCATCAAAGCTGAAGTCACAGGAGAAATGAGAGGTGAAGCACTGGGCTATTTCTGTAATACTAACCATTAGTTTCTAGTAACATTAAATATTAATTAAACCTAACCCAAGGATGGTATTTTTCAGCGGACTGATGATTCTGGGTTGTGGAGCAAGGCAACCCGTGTGTTATCCTGTGTGTTCATACAACTAAATGTACATCTGGAAATGTATTTCTTTTACTCTCTTTGCATATCAGGCTTCAGTTATTTTGCTGGACTAACAGACAAAACACTGTTCTTGCCAACTGTTCTCAAAAATCCATGCCTAGAAATATCCAAATGAACCATCTTATTTGTATAGAAAAACTCACTGATTCTGTGATGTCCTGGATGCCAGTTTTCTAGATCTTTTTTCCCCATAGTTTGCACAAGGTCTTGTTTTAGAGATCATTTGTTTCTTATTACTACATGTTTATACCTTTTGCTGGAATATTTGTGGAACAAGACAGTTGAACAGTGTGAAAAAAGTGACATTGCTGTCTGCAAATGTAGGCAGTTACAGGTTAAAGTAGCCTATTTTAATATGTAAGTTTAAAAGAAATGACAAACATTCTTAGGTAAAGACTCACTCTTTATGAAAAGACTCACTCAGTGTGAAATCTTGGTGGAGATGGCTCTTCAGTAGCTCAGCACAAGAGCTGCTTCTGGTGAAAATAATAAACTTATACTTGATTTGCCATAGGACATTATAAACTAGTGTGTGCTCAGAATATACTGTATTTTGTATGTCCTAAAATGTCAAATACTTTATCGTGTACAAAAATCTTCTTTAACATTTACTTTAACAGCGTTCCACTTTGTTTTGGGGGCTGTGGCTTATAAATCACAAGCAGCTGTAGGGTTTCCAGGGGAATTAGTTCTTCTTTTAGGTTTTTAATAGATCTATGTTGGGGGAAAAGCACTGGAAAATTGTTTGGTTTTAATTTTGGTTGGTATTTTAGCTAAAAAAAAAATTCCTTTGCCTAATATATCATTTTCCAAATATTAAACACAAGTCCAATACAGTAGAATATATGCTTTTGATAACACATGACTGTCCCATTCCTTCCAATGTTCTCAACTGAACGTGTTCCTGTGCATGTGTAGTACCTTAGTGTCATTTACAGAATTTTACATTTATTTTGGGGACTTAGTAGTAAGAAGGAACAGAAGCTTCCTTTCTTTCGGTCACTTTGTTCAGGCACCTTCTGTCATGGTTGAACAGGCTGTCTAAGCAGTGTAAAAATTTAAGTAATGTTTAATACACATAATAGATGTGCTTTTCTTTACAGCCCAAGTGTTCCTTTTAGTGTTTACTAGATTTTGATGTTGCTATTTCTCTTTTGAATCCTGAAGCTGCTAACTCTCCCTGTCTTAACAATCTTGGCTCGAGTATCATTTTTATTTTGCATGGCATATGTATCTCTTGTAGTCATCTTGGTTATGTGCTTCTCTCAGAAACCTGGGTCCATGTTACATGAAGAACGAAAAATAGGTCTGAAACAGTCAAGAGCTTAATCCCCTGAGGGGAGGATGGGTAGGACTCGTGTAAGAAAGTGGAGGCGAGGGGAGTTGAATTTATCTTACCATATTTTAAACTGTGTCCAGAAGCCTTTTAGTTATCCATTCCTGAGGATTAAGCCCTCTATTCCAGTGGATCTGGATGTGCATACTGTTAGTCACTGGAATTTGATACTTTACTAGGCATGGGTGCAGATCATGGTCTCTCACACCTCAAATGTGAGAAGGGAAGTCTTTTCCAGAAAGTGTCATAAAGGAAGAAAGGGATGGGAAATGAGCATAAACTGAGCACAATGAGTGTCTAAAAATCAACAGAGCCATTCTTGTAAGGGGAGATGTTGAGGAGAGCAGAGTCAAAGTAATAGCAAGGCAAATGCTTTAATATTGCCTTCTGTAATGATCTTGCTGTGTCAGCAGTGAAAGCGCAATCATGCCCTTTGACTTCAGTCTTTTACAGGCTTGTTAGATGATAGTGATGTCTGCCACAATTTGTTTCTCAGCCGTGGGCAGTAACACCATGACTGCAGTCCTCCTTTTCCACTGAGCATAAGAACAAACGAGGGAGTTGGAACAGCAGTTCCTGTGCTGTTTTTTTCTATGGTGTTCTGACATGTATAAGCCAATTAGTGAGATTCTGCATCTACTGTGTTACTTGCTTCTCTTTGTCTTGATGACTTCCTGTGGTTTGAATGAAATAACTTCTTTTGTGGGCAGTTATCTGCGTGCTATCTTTTTCTACATGGCTGAGAAGAATTTTGAAATTTCTACTGGATTAGTTGTGACATATTTCACTTGTACTGTTTACTGAAAGCCCCAGGGGCAGCAAGTACGTGTGCTGTCAAACATTTGTTTAGTGCTGATTGAAAATCTAGCAATTGGCCCCAGTTACTTGTCTGGGATGTGCTTTCCCCTGAAATGCTTTCGTATGCGGAAATAGAACTTAAAAGAACAGCAGCTTTTTTCTCTCAAAAAGAAACATATCTTAGCTAGTGTACTTTGGTTTTAATTTTATGAAGACTTTCAGACCATTCCTGTTGTGAGAATTAATTGATTTTTTTTTTTTTTGCTGCAGCTGGTTTTTATGTTTAATTATCTTGTCATATAAATCTGTCTGATATTATGAGATAATATATGAATAACCTGAAAGAATAAACACTGCATTAGAATTGCAAGAACATATTGATATGGTTAGGTGTCTTGTAAGATGTAGCTAGTTTGGGTCAGGAGATAACCTGAAGGAAGCCTCCAGACATGGATAACCTAAAAAAATAAACATTCTTCTAGGACTTCCATGGATCTTTGACCAAAACTAGTATATTAACCACTGCTTTTTTTTTTTTTGAAAGGACATCAAATTCAGGGCTGAATTGTAAAATAGAAATATTATTGCCTTTGCTTTGAAGACTCTGTGCTTTTCAGCATTTTACCAGTGAATAAGTGTTTCTCACACTGTTAGAATGCCAGTATAAATCTTTGAAAGAATAGGTCTTGCTGCATACATGAGTGACCCCTAAGTTTTAGTCCTAATAAGTCTCTGAAGACCTTAAGGGAAGTTGTCATAGGGATGTAACATAAATAACAACAATAAGGTGAACCAAAAGAAAATCTCCTTCCACAACCCCTTAGCTGCATTTACATCTGCTCCTAATTATGTATAAGACGAGGCTTTGTGGAATATTAGTACTTTCTGTGAATACTTGGGGAGGGAGAAACCTGTATTTCCTCTTAAAGAGACAAGAAAGATTGTCTTAAAACATACTTGTCTTACAGGTGCTGCTCTGGTATGATTCCACTGTTCATTCCTCACTGGAGCTATGAGTGTTTTAGTTATCCGTTACATTGGTTCTTCTTTCCTAGTTGTATCTTTACCAAATTGACTTCCAACTCTCTCTCCCTGCTTCTTAAAAATAGATTATTGCAGTAGTAAAACTTTCTGGGTGCTGGCCTTGGACCACTGATAGGCCTTGATCTCCCGCAGTTCCTCAGTTGTGTGTTCCACTGTTTAACTGTCAATCTGTAAACCCTTATTCTTGGGGTTAGGTATTACTCGTTTCAGCAAGGTGCAATTTGGAGTGATCTTTGCTATAAAGTGCTGTAGAGCCTAAGAGTAAAATAATGTTATACTTCAGTTTTAGAGAGAGCAACAGAAGCGCCGTGTGGTTTGTAGGTGTAAGGACCGCTGTTTTGTTATTTCATGTTAGTGGCTTCTATCATGCAACCTCAGAAGTCTGGACACACTGGGTAGATAATTGCATTTTGCTTAAAGGCAATAATAAACATACAGACAAAAACCAAAATGCTGCTGAATGACCTTGGAGAGGAACGCCTGAGGCACCACGCCGTGGCAGCTGACATTATTAACTGTGACTGTTGTGCTCGGGTCCTGGAATAATCAGACTTTAGAGAAATGTTTTGCAGGGGGCACCTTATGGATGTCAGTCTTTCATGCCCTCATTATGATGCTGTGTGTGTTTCATCATGTGAGAACAAGGAAGATCTACCTTGAGGCGTATCAGGCAGTCTAGCTGGAGGTATTAGAAATCTTGACAGAGTAAAGCAGTGTATTAAGAGCTTTCACACTGATGATCCTCTTAAAAATGAGACTTCAGAACATCTATTGCATAGCATGATTCATCTAAGACATCAAATAACATACGTTCTTAGCCTTTGACTGCAGTCTTATTAATGTTATGCTTCAGCTGAAAAGTGAAATTATTAATAAGTTTTAAAATATCTAATTTCCCTGCAGTATTTTTGTGTATACATCTTGTGAAGAAGTCGAGTCCTGCAATCATTTGAATCACTGCATTGGTGAGTGAAGCTGGTTTAGGATAATGTATCTTAAAGATACTGAATTAAGTTTTCCACACTGGAAAGTAATAGAATATAAGAATTCTTTTAAACACCTCTGGAGCTGAGTTTAACGTCCTGTCCCTTTACCTAAGCAGCAGGTTTTTTATCTTTTTACTGTTTTGTGAATCCCTAGCAGAATAAGTCCTTCTCATGACAACAGGCTCTTGAGATAAGGCAGACTCTCCACATTTTCCAATCGTCATTCTCCTTGATCTGAAGTATGGTTGTCCCCATGCTTTTTGCCTCTTTTTCACTGCATTGGAGACTCAGTAGGATAAGTGTCATGTTTGTGCTTTTAAGGGCAAGTTAGTATATGATTGATCCGTAACATAGTTAACTTCATCTCCTTTTTTCATAAATGCGATCTTCCCATATGTTCTCACAAACCGATAACTGACTGCTTCCTCTTTGCATTTGTAAATACGTTGATAATATTGTGTGATCTTATAAGTTTGTGTAGCAAGAATGTCTTTGGTTTGATGTTTATATACTGATCTTCCATGTCAGGCAAGAGTTTGGATAAGTTACCAGGTGTTTTGTTGAATTATTTAGAATTTCTTTCTTGCTTAGAATTTAAATGCAGGTAACAGGAAACATTGCACTAAGAATCACTTAATTCGATGATGCTTTACAGTACATTTGTCCTTCAGAAAAAAGCAGTGGTAATACATATACTTTGGCAACTTAAGAAACTGATTCTCTCCATTTTGATTAGCGTCACTCTCATAATTTCTGAATTTCAGGTGGAGTTATGAAGGTCGAAATGTTAAAGACTGTAATTGTTTCACAAAGTACCAGTGAAATAATTACTGGAGGGTTTCATTAGAAAGTAAAATAAGCAAATGCCTGATTTGTGTGTAATGTTTTATCTGTAAATTAATTATTAATGTAATACCTTATTTCTCTGTTCCAAACAATGGAGATATCACATTTCATTTCTTCCTTTTTATTAGAAGCATCTAATTCTTTAGTGGTTTGTGAGAGTTCAGTAACACTGATAATAAACAGCACAATACTGGCTTTCAAGAAACAACAGTAGAATCTCTAGCAGTTTCAAAATGGCAATTGACTAGCAAGCTTTTCTATTTTTTTGTTTACTTTTGGGTGTATTTTCTTTAAAGCTAAATGATGACTTATTTGAAATGAATTTATGAGTAGAAAAGAAATCTTTTAGGGATCATCCATAGTTATCAGTAAGAGTCTGTGATTGGTATCTTTTGTAAGTGAATTATCACATTAATTACCTATTGTAATCTAGAAACAATGTGAAGAGAATCAAAAATAAGTGTCCTACATAAAATAACCACTTTATTTCGGTATTTATTATCTTGACTGCTTGAGCATTATCATCCTAGGGTTGGTCGTGCTAAAGCAGGAGTTGGTCCCGCCACTTGTTCATGACTAAGGGGGCCTTTTGGGACGGAAAAGAATTGTCTGAACATCTCAGATACTATTATTACTTCAGCCAAATATCTAGGTATTATTAAAGAGTTTAGAGTAGATTATAAGTTCTTAGTGGAAAAAAATAGTTTTGCTTCCAAAGGTAGGACACTAAATTACTTTGAACGACACCTCGTTATTGAACTTCAGTTTGCATGTAATGTGGGTTTACGTGTATTTACATTCAAATCAGGGTTTTGTTGGTAAGCTTTCACTGACCAGATTTAGATACAATTACAAACATGATCTGTTTGCTTTCATCTCAGCGTAGATTTTTCAGACCCTTTTCTAGTCACATGAAATCTAGGTAACTGGCAGCTTTGCTCTCATAATATTTCATGTATTGAATGCTTCCTGGATTAATGTCTTTGAAAAGATACCTACACTGTGCATTCTCTCCCTGCATTAATAACGAGCTGACTGTTTAGCTTTGGAGGGGTAGTTTTGTTTTGTTTTCACAAGCAATTTACTCTCAATGGGAAAAATACTTCCAATATTCTGTTCTGAATCAACTATGGGCTTGAATGAGGCTGTTGAAGGTTATCTGGTATTCTGTATCAGCAGCAAATTAATTGAAGGGGGAACACCCACCTCTCCATCCGCCCTGAACATACTGTAAAGAAAAACTCTGTTTAGAACATCTAGTTAAGAAGTAACCATGAGTGCTAAATGAATATTTATCTTGCCAATTGTATGGGTTTGGATGCCGAATGGCAGCTAGTGCAAAGATCTTGTAGTAACGGTTGGTAAATATATTGAATGTATGCATAGGTGTTGTGAAAAATAACATTGTATGAACTGCACCAGGTTGTGGTTTGGAAGCATTTCATAGCTACAGTATAATAAGCCTTTCTTTAACATAAACCGTGGCATGTGGATGTCTGTAGTAGTTGTATTGCCTGACTTAAGCCAACAATATCCTGTAGGTAGCAATTTTATTGCTTCTGGCCCTGATCCTTAGCTTTACACCTGTAAGAGTAGTAGGGAAATGCTTGAGTGTGAATGTTTGCAATGCCTGGTGGTAATAAATTATGTGATAACTGAAGACAAGGAAGCTAAACTGATCCTATTGGCTCAGGAGTTAATTATTGTTTAATCTAAGACAGAACTTCCACTGATGTTTAATGTTGTGTAGCTTATATGTGTGCAGTTGGCCATCTTTTATCTTTAAATAATGGAGGGTTATGGCATATAATGTACAGTTAGCATGTGTTTGCTATCTCAGAATTTAGTGGCACGCCAAGTTATGTTCTCTGTTCTTAACCTAATTTAATGTTCTGAAATTCATTTATGGCATTACACCTTGTAGAATATTCCAGTAATTACAGCGTATTTGGTATTTTCAATTGCTGTTCTTGTGTTCTTGAGATTTTTTTTTTATGTGGCCAGAACTCATAGGAGAAACAGAATTTAGTTCAGTACTCAACTCCCATGTGTCTGTGCTTTTTACTTGAGGTACCAATTCCTGAATCCAGATGACAATTGAGTTTCTTTAGATTTTATTTCTGCCTTGAACATGCTTAATATAATGTGATATCTTAAGGGCTGTGGAGTGTTAATAGTAAATCATACATCTCTGCCTTCCTATGGTATTTGCTTCATTTTCCCTTACAAAGAATATGTCCAGATTTTGACAACATCTGGTGTATTTATAGCAATTAGTTCTAGACAGGCTGTACTGCTGTCATTCTAAATTGCAAAGTCCAAACTCACACACAAATTATGATTAAAAATTATTTAGTCAATGAGTAAATAGTTTATCTTAATCGCTTAAACCACAAACTTATCAAATTTGACAGGTCTGATTTAGGTTTTATTTTTTTTTCTTAGATTAAAATTTTAAGTTTTGAATCTCTTGGGTAAGTATGAGGGTTAAACAGATCATGTAAATATTGTTTAAAAAGATTGCTTCTTTAGATGGGATATCGTGTTGATGAATGGATTTTTGAAAAAGAAATTCTGAATAAAATACAGATTTATTTGTAACATAAGTGTCCTCATAAAATAAATGGTTCTACTATAGTAAGGTTACTCTTGTGAAAAAAGGTGATTTTGTTTTGCAAATTATCTTATGGATACCTAGGCCACTGTCAACATCACCCTGGTTTTAAGTCACTGGTCAGCTTTGCTTTCAAGTTTAATAATATGGAAATGTATTTACGAAACTTAGCTTTGTGCATTTCCTATGCCATAAATAAGGTCATAAAGTACTTTAGGTATTAGTTATCTCAATTAAATTGGTTGTCATTGGCACAGCTTTTTGACACCAAGACCATGACCTATGCAAAACCGCTGTATTGTGTTCATACAGCAATTGGAAATTGCTCTAATACAGGTTTTCTGCATTGTATGTGAAAGTTCAGTAACAAGGAAGGACTTTTTAACTATGGAAACTTCCAAGTAAGCTGTTGTAACCGTCTAGTACGTGAAAACTGTAACTTGCAGTTAAGCTGTGGTGTGATGGTAGTACAAAAAAATCTATAATAACCCATTGGTGTTATGTGTAGTGGAGGAATCTGTAAGATATTTACTAGGCTTTTTGTAGACTGTGACTTATGACAACTGTGTTGTGCTGCCGCACATACATAGGTGTGCACTTGGACATCTCTTCCATAGTGGACAATGCAAGCCTACAGACTCGTTAGAGGCTTTGAGAGTTTGTGGCCCTTTTCCTTTAACTGATCAGGAAAAATTGCTTCTTGAAATATGGAATAAAGGACAAGAAAAGACGTGCTTTAGGAAAAAAAAAAAAAAAAAAAAAAAGGTGGTAGTAAGTTTCTTTTGGCTTGAAATAAATGTTTTTTTAAAAAAAAAAATCTTCAAAATATTCTTACTAGTGATTGATAGGAATGATTGGAGTCGATGATCCAGTGGGTCTCTTCCAAACCCCATGATTCTATGATTTGTTTCTGCATCTTTTCTCTGCTGAGTGCATATCTTGTTTTATTTTTTAATGTTCAAAAAGATATTTAATTCAATGTCTCCACTGAATTAAATAACTGTTTGGTTAGCAAAGAATTATTGTGCTTGGATTATGTTACCCTCAACAGGGAGATTACATTGTTTGCATCTTGCTGCACGCATTAAGCCTGAGATTGGATGTTGAGTTCTGGACATGAGGATTACAGAGAATACATGTTTGGATCTCAATTATGAAATGCAGATTAAATCACCTAGTAGAGAGTAGCTGGGAATGCTTTGTCAAGTTAATAGGTTTTTGTATACAGGTGTTTCCAGTTTGTCAAGAACTGAAGCAAACTGTAAAGTGAAGTGTACTTGAAAGCTTTTCTCTGGCAGTCCCTTGACAAGGTATTCTCTGCTCTGTGACCCCTTCATGTCTGGTTTTCTTAGTGAACTCGGACAGGCCCAGAAATTTGATTGTAGCGTAGTAGTGGGAATACCTAGAAGCGTGGCCCTTTGGATGGTAATTAATCGTTTGAAATGTCATTTTTCCACATGGCACCAAGGCAAACTCTGAACGGAAAAGGAGTTGGTTATGGTGTGTAACAGCGGTGTATCTAACTCTTGTGTACTCATCACTTCTATCCCCTTTGTAATTTTTTAAAAGGGGATTTCAAGAACTGTACATTTCTTCTCTAACTCAAATCAGAATAGCTGAACTGGCTTTGGTGGAACTGTGTGTGGCTACCAACCACCAGTGCTACAGTTAGTATTGGGCTGTATTTTGGGGTAAAACATGAGTATAAAATATTCATCTGTGGTCCTGCGTAGTGAAAATGTTCAAGAAAAGTCTGTATCTCTGCAATAATTCAGGAATATGTAATGGCAAGCTCACAGCAGAAGAATTGGGTAAAGTTGTGGCCCATGTGGTTTCTGCTGTTATTCACACTAGTTTTCTTGTTATTTGCAGTTGTTTGAATAACTCATTTAGCAGTGTGTATCTACACCAACATATATCACCTTCTTGGCCTAGAGGCTGAAAAATGGAACAGTTTATATTATGCAGTGTAAACCTATTACAAGAAAACCAAAAAAACATCATCTGTGAATAGTTTAGTTTGAGAGACTACACTCAGATTGCTCTTTCTGGTCAAATTCCCATATTGGCCAACAGTAATTTGTTAGTTCTTCTTTCTTTCAGCTGAATGACATTTGTAGCTAATAGACATTAGCCTTGTTTTGTCGATGTCAGAGTTGATCCATGTTAGCCAAAAATGTTGACTTGCGTAACTTTTAGTTCCTGTCTTGAATTCTAGAGTATTTTCTACCCTTAAAGAGAGAAGCTTCTACAGTAAGTTAGCTAAGAGATACACAAACCTTAAGACGGTGGTTTAAAAAATGATTTTAAATGTGTGTTTTTAGATTGAGCTTTTCTGTTTATAGGTGATGGGGTTAAAATGCTGAATTTTTTTTAACTATGTACTTTTACATTTAGAATAGTGAAAGCAATAGGGAGAATATGTGCAGGGAACACTAAATAATTAAAATAAGGTGTGCAAGGTGTAGGATATGTGAAAAACACCTCCTGGGAGGAAGATAATCCTTCTAAGTAAATCCCTAATGAGTAGTGTTTTGTCCAGCTAGATGTTGCCTCTCTCCATGTATGTCTATGCATGGAATAATTTTCATTACAGTTCCTAGGATATGTGATGTAAACCTTGATGTATGTAAAATCTTCCTTTAATGCTCTAAGGTGGTCATTTAGAGTTCTATTTGATGTTTACATTAAGACGCTTGGTGTATCAAATATGGTGATTAGTCCCTCTCGAATGCAAGAGAGGGATTTCTGGCAGCAGAAATATATTTGACTGTAAAACCTAGGAGGCTGGAAAGAAATCCTTCATACAAAAAAATGTCTCTATATAGTTGCTCATACACCAGGTTCTGAAAAGAACCTCTAAGCTGTCAAGAACTACAATATGATAAAAGCAGGAATGATGAAAAGGAAATGGCACCTTGCAGCAGACCGTATAAAAGCATAAATTCCTCCTGGGACTTCTGCATATAAAAGATAGGTTTCACTACTTTTCTAAGAACATTGGATCACATTAACTTATTCAAATAGGAGGTCAGATCAGTGTTTAGGTTTAAAGCTGTCCCACACAGTCCCTGATAAGAAAAAAATGACAAATCACACTTTTGAATAAACTCATTTTAATCCTTTTCTTCCTTTTGAAGTAATAAAAATATCCCTGTCATGCAGTTGCCATTGCGTTTAATGGCTGTCATTTAGTGAAATGGAAAAATGATATCTGAACATAATGCCTTCAAATATGGCTAATAGCATTTTACATGAGGAAAAATACTTTTATTTTACACGAGTATGGCTGTTACTCTGATTATTATTGAAAATTTAGCTGCTTTGCCTATTGCAGCAGAGTGATAAGAACAGATAGGACTTTTTCCTGTTACCCATGTAAAAGAATAGTAATCTGTATTTTTAATGTTTTATGTAATTTGCACAGCTCAACAAATTCTTTGCCAATTATGACTTTATATCCTTTTTATTTGGTGCAGTAAACAAAATAGTACAGCCCCATATTTTGAAATGATACAGTGATTATAGTTTGGGATCTGTTATGATAAATATGCTTTTATTCCAGAACGCATTGCTCTTGTTGAGATTTACGGCAGCGCTATTGTACAAATGAGCATTAATTTATGCTAAATTACTGCAGGGTGTATATGGAATTACAGATGACATCCACATCAGTACAAAATGAGTTCCTAGAGATTAAACTTACTAAGGTTTCTAATTAACCTTCAGTGCATTGGACATAAACTTCCCAAATTCTCTGAATAGCAAACGTGATTTGTAGCTCCACTGAAAACCAAATGGACTGTTCAGGAAATGGCTGTACAAAAAGTGCTGAAAGGCCACCTGTATGCTGAGTTGACATTTGAAAGAGCCCAAGAGAATCAGACCTAATTCAGGTCTGCTCATAAGGAAAACCAAACAAATTGCAAAGTCAATAAAAAGAGGTCTTCAGAAGGCTAAGTATACTTGGTTCTCAACTCCAGTGCTTACTCTGGGTGATGCCTTTGCTAGAGTTTCCATAGAAATCTCCGTAAAGGGACAACTGAAAATGTTGCATCTTTTATTTTCAGATATGTCTGTATCCTGATGGCAGGAATAAGGCTTTGATTTGTAGTGGCAATGCAGCAGACGGACTCCTGGTTATTGGAGGACCCTGCCCCCCAAAAAACAATATAAGAGGCTGGCTTATTGTGATTGGTTTCAGGAACACGTTGAGAATATGAATTCCTGGCAGGTTTTAGCTAGGATTTGAAAATTGAGATAGTCTGGTACATAGCTGATTGTTCTTTGGGTACGCAACTAAAACCTGCACATTTATTTTGCAAGCAGTGGTTAAAAATACAAAAACCAGGAAAATATGCCACTTAGTGAAACTAGAAATGGTTTATAGCACAAAGTAAATACTAGTGGTATTTAAAATAATGCAAATGGTTGTTTTCTTGGGATGGTAGGTATTAGTTCCCCATTTATATCCACTGTTCTCTGGACACTCTGAGGACACTTCATCTAACCTCCAAGACTGTTATCTGATGTTCGCATGCCTCTAACCTGTGGCTTTTGTGTGTGACAGTGTGCCACTAAGTCAGCAATACGGATGGTTTCATTGAGATGAAATTGTCTGCTTTTCTCTAGAATCGGCAGAGATGCTGATTGTCTAGATACTTCTGATGCACTTTCAGTTCATAGCAAAAAGGAATTCAACTCCTTTATGTTATTCCTGTGGGTCTGTAAGCTATTTGGAGAAAAACAAGATTAATGAAACATGTCCAGTATGAAAGGATGGTGACAAAGGATAATGAACAGTAAGTGCCGAGACCTTTGGGCAGTGGATGTCATAGTTTAGTATCTTTCCAATTATAACTCTGTTCACATCTCTGTAAAGCTCCTCCATTTGATGCTTGTGTACAATTTCATGCATCATTTTGATGTCCTAGATCAAGGAAACAAAGTTGGGCAGCGGGCCATATGTAAGTGACTCTAATTTTCCATGCTGTAGAATTCTAGACGTGATGTAACTGACTGCCATTATACGTGGACTTTCTGTTTTCATTTTATTTGTTGATATGAAATTGCTAACGGAGAGATGGGTTCCTTGGCAACTTAGTAAAATATTTGTGTGTGTTGAAATCCAGAAGTTTTGCAGTAAGAATTGGGAAGATGGTCTGCAGATTTTGACAAAATATCTGCAGATATGCTTCTCATGGGTAGTTAATTAATCATACCCAAATACTCGATTGGGATGTATAAAACTTTAATAGATGAATTAAAATTGTGTTCTGCAATTTTATCTCATCCAGCGAGTGTCTCTAGCATTATTTTTTTCTGCTTTTGGGTGGTATGATGAGATAACCAAGACTTTGAGATGAGCAGGTCTCCTTCATTTTAAACATTTTGCTTAAAATCTGATAGTTTGTACATCAAAATAGTAACATCACATTTAGTTACACACAGGAAAGTTTAAGGAAGAGGTGTGCACAGGTAAACTTTCCTATTAATTTTTTTTCAGTGTCACAAATGTCAAATATGAAACCTTAAGCTACAGTGCTGAATTTCTAATACAATATGTTCTTCTTGTGACTGCAACTACGGGATAAAAGGATTTGCTTTTCATCATAGGCCAAATTAAATTTTAATTGCCTATGACAACACAAATGTCAAAACCGGATCTTCAAGCCAAGATTGTGATCCTCTGTCACTTGATGTTTTGTCCCTATTTGAAAGTAAAATAAGTGTTTTCTTCACAGCATATCCAGAAGTTTCAGTTCAAAACATTGTGCTGTGATACATATAGAGTGAACAGTGTAGTTGATAGAAGACAATCTCAATTTATGTATCGTGTCAGAAACTATGCTTGATGTGTCAGATTTTTGATCTCTGATCATCTTACAAGTGCATCAAATGAAATGTATGGTTTGTCAAATTGTATATTGTGGAAAGTACACTTTGCATACAGAACTCATTAATCAAGTAAAGGGCAAAAGGCAACTTTCTTAGTGGATATAAATCAATAAGTCTTTACTGTCCTTAATACTGCATGCTCTAGAATTCAGCCCAAGCTTCATCTTGCCTAATTATAGTTCTTGCATATTTCCTGTTATTCCAAGCTGTCTTTAACATAAATCCTGGTTCTAAATCACTAATAGGCATATCGATCTGCTAAATATAACTCAGTAGCTGCTTTGTAGCAGAAGGTGCTGGTTCATTATGATCCCAGTAAGAGAGAGAGTTGAACTGGAATGTATTATTTAAAATGCTATTTATTGAAGCTAGAGCTGTAAAGTAATTATCTTGCATCCTTTTGGGTACTGGGAACACTGATTTGGGCAACATTGAACAGGCCTTTAGTCAGGGCACAGCAGTCTCGTCAGATTCTGTCCATGAAGGGGACCTGGATTTTTGTCTTCAGAGTTTTCATAGCATTTGTTGAAATAGAAGAACTCTATTCAGAATCTGTTCTTTCAAATAAAAATGATGATTGCATGATAACTCGTTGATGTACATTCAGATGGAGGCAAAAGATGCGAGTTGTGTCATCCCTAGTAACAAGTAGGAGCTGTGGATAGAGGCTCCTGTGTCGTAGTTACCCAACCAAGAATATGATGCAGTCAGGGGATACGCATAATGCAACACAAGCCTTCAGACCATGGAGCACTGGCCTGCTTTTACCAGATACTTGGATTACAAATTTCTTGAGGCACAGTGCTCTTCAGGTTGGGATCACTATTGTAGCTATGACTTTTATGAATGGAAGGAAATGGAGAATATTATTTTAAAGTATGTAGGAAAGCAGGCGAGCACAATGATTTCGTTTCATTCAATTATCATTCAAATATGGCATGTAATTGTAGAACTTAAAGAACTATGAAAGTGGAAATCTATAATGATGCACTCTTAATTTTATTAATTTAATCCATAAAGCTGATATTACACCAAGACAGACATCAAATTAAAACTCTCAGACTCTAATTAGCTCTAGAAGTCTCTTATGTCTAATTTATATGGCTGTCATAATTAATTTAAATACTGATTTCAACCTGGTCATGATGCAGAAAACTCCATTCAGCAGTAACTGTTAAAGAAATATTAAGCAGGACCTCGTTTTGTAACCATGCTTTAATTTATAATAAGATGTCCAATTGACTTGCATGATTTGGACCATTTTAAGGTACTTCATAGGAAAGAAACAGTCTTAAAGATAACCACCCTGCATAGTATCAGGATTGCCTGGCCTGTCATCCAGAAGCAATGTGTTGAAGTAGAGATTGTGTTGTTTATAGTAGACAATCCTATTTTCCAAGCATCCTTAGGATGACACCATAAAGTCATTACTTTTCTTAGGCTTTACATTTGAAAAGGTACCTACTTGTTGTTTTGCCTCTTTTAGTTGCAAGATCCAGGCACCAAAAAGGTGTGAGCTGTCTGAAGTGACACGGGATAAGAATTTCCAATGTTCATTATCTGTCTTACAAAATTTAATGTGAGTTCTGAAATCCATTAATGATTCCATCTAACCTCTTGGTACAACCAAATTCAGTAGATAAGAAGCCTGGCTTTGCCAGAGAATAAAATTTAGTTATGGTTTCTTTCTATTAATGGCTAATGGAGAAATGAGTAGTAGCATCCACCTGTTTACTAGTTTTCCAGGTAAGTCTATAGCTCAATTGGTAGAATGATCATCAAGTAAATTGGAAATGTTGGGTACTGGATGTTGAAATCAACACCAGCAATCTCTTCAAGAATATCTCTTCAGGAAGTTGAAGAAATCTCTCTTCAGGAAGTTGACCAAGACCTCCTCGAGTCTGAATTGTGATTGTACAGGTTTGCTGGTCTGCACAAGGGAGAAAATAACACTGCACCCACCATATTGGGACCTTGATTGGAGCAGGCAAATACGCTGAAGCCCTTACAGTGTTGGAAGGAGTGGCTTTATGTTTGTTTTCATTCTCTAACACTAAAAAAAAAAAAAGTCATTTTTGAAATATAAGCTAGCAGCCAGAATTTCTTTTCTGTTAAAGAATATGAGAATACAATTGAGTTTGGAGGGAAAAAAAAAAAGAAGTAGAGTGGGGAGCGATGAGAGAAAGGTGGAGGGAGTGAGAGAAAGGAGGAGGGAGGCTTGACTAGTTACAGCAGATTTAGTGTAATTTTTTGATGTATTAGATGGCTTCTAGAAGTGAAGCAACATGAAGTTGACATTTACAAGCCTAGTTATGATATTTAAATACAGTTCTGTATAAAACCATTAATATGACTTAGACTTATCACTGTGAAGGCAACAAAGCAAAAATGCAATGACTCTGAAAATAAATAATAGAAAGAATTAAAAATTGGTTTGTTTCTGTATTTGGACTAGATGATCACAGAAGTCTTTTCAATGAATACTTTTATAGGCAGAGCTCAAAGCTGAACCATTTCTTTCTTGCAAGCAGTGTTATATTTCCATATCTTAAGCAAATGCTGACTGAGTCTTGAAGAGTGGTTTGCATCGGCATTTGTCCATCGCGTGGCAAACTGCAGTGTAAGTTCTAGTTTGGCTGTTCACCTCTATTCAACAGGCTAATTGCTGTGGCACATTATTAAGAAGAAAGACCTATACTGAACTTCATGTTCCAAGTCAGAGTGAGAAGGAAATTCCATCTACTTGTCACAGGTTAGTGCTGCATTCAGAGGATCGTAAAGTGAAGGCATCGTATATGAAGAAGCTCTGAGAGAAGTGAAGTAAATCTCTACTGGTGAGCTCTAAGCATGGGAGCAGGGCTGTTTGAGGGCAGCCTTACTGCACAGCAGCTTGGGGGTGTGTTGGCTTGTTGTTCTCTGTTGCCTTTGTGTACGTTCCTGAGCCTATGTGCCATCGGCAGCTCTTCTTTTTATGACCATTGAATTGAGACACATGTATTGATATAGGAGTCTGTTTTTAAAACCTTTAGATACACCAGGAATTCAGTTGTACTTAAATCTAGTCAGAGCTTTGAATTTTCATAGAATCATATTATCACCAGGTTGGAAGAGACCCACTGGATCATTGAGTCCAACCATTCCCATCAAACACTAAACCATGTTCCTCAGCACCTCATCCACCTGTCCCTTAAACACCTCCAGGGAAGGTGACTCAACCACCTTCCTGGGCAGCTGTTCCAGTACCCAATGACCCTTTCTGTGAAAAATTTTTTTTCTAATGTCCAGCCTAAACTTCCCCTGGTGGAGCTTGAGGCCATTCCCTCTTGTCCTGTCCCTTGGGAGAAGAGGACCCTGGTTAATACAGCCTTTTAATTTTTGGATTGGTTTGCTTTTTATGACCTGCTAAGCTGATGTGAAACGGTATCTATGCTAGCTTGTATACCTGCACCAAGTATCACTGGCTATTTCTGAATGGGAAAGTCAGAAAGGAATACCTGGTGAGTCTTTACTTCAGTGGTTAGATACTCTATAAATAGTAGTGTCTTATTTTCCTGCAGTTTTGCAACGTTTTTGCTTTGCTTATTTAATGTCTCAAATATTAAGCTTAAGTCAAGGTAAGTGTTTGGAAATTAAGGTTTATACTGTAGATTACAGGTGCTTATCTGCATACAAGGTTCTCATTTCTGGTCCAGGAGAAATTAAGAAATAAATCTGTCTAGTCTGACCTTACTGCAGTCTTTCTGAAATGCATGAATCTTTTAAAACCAGAAAATCCTTTTACCCTATGCTTAAATGAGAAAAGTTTCATTTTTTTTAAAGAGGCCATAGAGTGGTAGATTAGGTAATTGTGTGAAACAGAATTTAGAAAAGCCATGAAAACATAAAGACAGTCATATAAAAGACAGTCATATAAGACTAATTATCACTTTCTTTGGCATACAATAGCTGTCATTTTCCCACTGAAAATATGAATGCTAAACATCAAAATACAAGGGAAAGAAAAACAACTGCAGAAGCACGTAAAAGCTATTTTCTTTCTTGCTAGATATAATAAAGAGCTTGCATATGAGTAGTCATTCATCATATAAATGAATGGAGTAATTTGTTAAACGTATTTCAAGGACGTGAAAAGAAATTCAACAACTTTCATTAAAGTTTATATAGGATTTTTCAACTTCCACATTTTCCCTAAAATTGCTTCCTTTCAGGCTAAGAGGGGGTAAAACCCCATTTTATTTATTTTTATAACTATTGCAGATGACTTGGTTGTTGGTAGAATAGTTGATTGCACCACTTTATGGTGACTCAGCATCAAGCCTCAGATGAGAGAGGCATTTATAAAGCTGTTTGGGAAGTGGAGTAATGTGCCAAAACCCATTGTCTCTAACAATTAGTGTAAATAAAAGCCAACACCTTGAAAAATTCCAAGCAGTTGAGTAGTCCTGATGGTAAGTTATAGCACAGTGTTTTTAAAGTATTGACATGTACTGACAAATTTCTTGTCAGTTTACAGTCAGACTTTTCTTCCACCTGCGTTAGAAAATCCCTCGAGAGAAAGAACAGCTATGGGGATTCTTCAGGCTGTGCGTATGAGTGTCGCTTGAGGATTTTTGCGTTACAGTTTTTAGGAGAATACAGCTGTGTCACTTGTAATGCTGACGTCATGAGAGTCCTCCAAAACTAAAACCTATGCTCTGTTGTGAGAAACATGAGAAAAATAAGATTGCTATCCGAGTTTAATAGATTTTCTCATACATGGAGGCCTTTTCTCAGCAAACCTTATAGGATGTTTCCTTCTCACCTACAGCAGTCTTTCAGAAGAAAGAAACATTTTGTCTTCTAGGAAATAACAATGCCATTTCTCTCATATCTCTTGTTTAGTATACATACTTGATGGTTGCCTTAATGCTTTTTAAGTCTGATTTGAATCATATTTTTCCTATGCTTTTTCACCTATTACTACCAGTCAGTCAGCTTATCCCTCTGGCAAGCTCATCTTGCGCTCTGAGTCCCACAACTCATTCTGAATGTCAAGAACCTTTCCCCAGAATATGTCTGGTTTGCTTTTTTTTTTTTTTTTTTAAAGCACAACATTGCCACCATTCTCTATTTCTTGGCAAGAATTCCACTGAGGAATTAAAGATGTTTACTATGGAGAAATGACTTATTTGAGACTGTTGGGCTGACATGAATAATACAGACCATAGAATGGTGCATGAGTCAAGTATTTCTTATTGTTATCCATGTGAAGTCCAAGATGTTTTCATCTCGGATGTTTTGACTTCTGCATGAATTCAAAATTCCATTTCCTTATGGAACACAAGTGACACAAATTTTATTTTAAAGAGATAGAGTTCTTTGCTAAATATTATAGATTCACTTAAAGAGCTAGTTCAAGCTGGTGGAGTAATAATGTATTATAATGTAACTGTACCAGCATCCATACAACAAGGCTTAAATGCCTAGAACATGGCAAACAGTTAAATTCAGTATATGTATTTTTTAGTTTAGGTAATAGCTGAGGTACATCGATTTCTTTGTCATCGTTAGAAACGTGAGGGAGATCTGAATAACTTAATGGGGGTGGAATATAGGAAATTATTTATTACTACAGTTAACAAAAGAAGGGAATGCAAAATGATGATAAACAAATAAGTACAATGGTCCTTGCTAATGTATTAGTACAGAATGATTTAACTATTTTTGTGGTTTAGCCCTAAAACACACAGGAAACTGCAGCTGGCTCTTTTATCACTGACACGACCTCTCAAGACTATCAGTATTTCAGAGTTGGGTAACACTTCAATCACGTAGTAAAATACTGGAGGTAGCACATAAAATTCTTTAGGTGTACTCCTGTGACTTCTTGACTGCAGTGGAACTGGCAGTCTGCATTGTTATACTTGTCATGATATACATGAGAGGTGTTCTGTGCTGGGATCACTGAAGGTCATGGCATTTGCAATCGAAAAAAAGAGAAGGAACAAAAGAATGAAACCCCACGTGTAAAAACTGTTGGAGAAAAGAAGTTTTGTGAGTCTCTATAAAGAAGTAGAACAAGTTTTAAAATTAGTATTAAAGATAATACTGTAAATGCAAGCCTGCAATGCTTATTTGTAGAACTAAAAATGGATGTATTTTATAACCATAGCCAAGCTGCTGCCATGCATACTCCAGGCTGCACTTGAACTTGGATTTTTCTTTATTGAAATTGCTTATTGATTTAAATAAATACAAGTAAATACTTAAATGTGCAGCCTGTCTTTTCATGACAGTTATGGATAGCTTAAAATAAGGGTGTAAAACCTACTTAGAGGAAGCTGAGGAGGGGGAAAGGATGGACTTCAGGGGGTAGAGCTAAAAAACTGCTTTACAATGACAGGTTTTAAATACAGATCAGATTGAAATCTGAGAGACCATTCTCTCCGAGTCTGTAGTTCAGTGATGTGTCACAAGGGCAGTGATGTTTCACAGGACTTCATCAAATATGCCAGTGTTCATCAGAAGCAATTAGTCTACTTTATCCAGAGGATGTCTGGACTTTTTTGTTGTGGGAAGGTTTGTAGTGGTGGGAGGTTTTGGCATTTTTGTGGTGTGATGGGGTTTTTTGGTGGTTTATTTGTTTTGTTTTTGTTTAAAGTTTGCATAGCTAGGGCTCTTGAGAGATCTTCTCAATAAAGGGTTTTCAGTTAGAAAACACTGATAAGTTAGGCCTGTGGAAATAGTTGCTTTCAGTGCATTTACTGGAGCTCTGAGCTCTGTCTGTGGTTCAGGCTCTAGCAGTAGCTTCTGAGAAAGTCTAATCACACCATTGTGACAGGACTAGGGGGCTTAAGATGTCTTAAATCATTGAAAATGTCTATCAACCCAACAATACAGACTGTGTGGAGAGGCATCAGAGCTCACCGACTCGCACACAGCTGCCTAGTTGGCACATGTGAGGAAAATATCTACTGAAGTGTTGGGCAATCCAGGGATCCTGGCCATAAGTCTCCATGGCTAAACCTGAAAAGCAAAGGCAGTAGTTGGTAGAAAGCAAAGCATTTCCAAATTTCTCTAATTAACACGAAAAAAAAAAAAAAAAATAACACAACACCAAAAAACCCCCAACAACAGTGACCAAATGGAGGAAAAACTGTGTCAGTTCTACTCGGTGGTAGTTGAGAATCCCAGGAAGAACTGCTTGGTTCTACACTGCAATTATATCTCTTATTTTCTAGAATTGTTCTCTCTGAAACATTCCCCAATCACAGAACTTTTTAGGTTGGGCAAGATCTTTTAAGATCATCAAGTCTAACTGTAAAGCTAACACTGCCGAGTCCACCACTAGACGATGTTCCTAAGAACCACATGTACATGTTTTAAACACCTCCAGAGACCCCTTCCATGGAAGGCCTGTTCTAGTGCCTGATAACCCTTCCCATAAAGAAATTTCTCCCAATATCCAGTTTAAAGCTCTCTTAGTGGAAGCTGAGGCCATTTCCTCTCATCCTATCTCCAGTAACCTGGGAGAAGAGACCAGAACCTGCCTCGCTACGACCTTAACTCAGGAGCTGTAGAAAGTGATAAGGTCTCCCCTCAGCCTCTTTTTCTCCAGAATAAACAGCCCCAGTGCCCTCAGCTGCCTCTCATGGCATTTGTTCTCCAGGCCTTTCATCAGCTTTGTTGCTCCCTTCTGGCCATTCTCCAGTACGTCCATTCTGAGATGAATTTGCCTCACTGCAGCAGGAGATGCTCCAAAGCTGCTGTAGGAGACGCATGCTTTTCTTCAGCCAGCTCTGTCTACTTGTAGCACTCCAGAAAAACACTGAAAATCCATCCAAGTAGTGCTCAGGAATAGGAAATAATCTCACATTGCCTCAGGTTGAAACATCTGGTTGAAGTGCAAATTACATTTGTGATGTCTTACAGCTTCCAGTAACAGTACACGGCGGAGGGAAAACAGTCTGGTATGCATTTCTTAAAATTCATTTAGATTCTGAGTTTTCACAGAGAAGTTTGGAGTTCATAGCTTCCTTCTACAGTCTAATGCACTGCCTGGAAGCTTTTTGTTTTGAAAACCATTTGCAGTCACTTTTAACTGTGTGCTTGACCTGTGATGCTGCTCTCTTTGTCTGGTTTGTCAAGATCTGGATGTCTCTGGCTTGTTATGGAGTTGTTTGCTGTCATTCACTGTTTTCTTCTTTCACTCACTCATCCCAGGCCTTATCATTTCATTGACAAGAAATTAGGGTTCTAGTAAGTTCCTCAGGAACCTTTACAACTGATGTAGATGCACAAATTTCCTTCTTTAACAAAGCCTAAAACACAGGTTTTTTGAGAAAATTATAAATCTTGAGACTGATTGTTCAAGTGGGCTGCATTTTTCATGAGATGCTACTGAATGTCTCTCTCATACAGAGTAGGAGTAGATAATTTTTGCTGTGTACCCTTTGACACAGTTGTTCCTGGGAAAAAATCATAGCAAACAATTAATTACATGTACTGTTTCCTTTTCTTGGTTCTAAATAGACTACAACTACTTGACCTAAAAAAAAAAAAAAAAAAAAAAACAAACACAACAACACTTTAATGAAAAATTTTTTAGGTTTGGCTCTAGGCCACTGTTGGGCAACTGTTTTTTAGAGGAAATTCAGATAAGAAGAAAACTATGCTTAGAGGCATGTTTTGCAGCATTCCCAGATTCCAGCTGAATATTTAATGCTTCCAACTTAATTTTAGAATCTAGACTTTTGCTTAAAATATATGGATTCTGGATGTAATATTTGTTTTATATCCTTTTCGGGTTTAAAGGTTGTCATGGTAACTTGGTAATCCTAAACCATGCTGTATTTGTTGGGGCATTTAATTTTATTTTTTAAACAAAAAACTTTTAGCCAAGTTAGGATCAAATTATGAATGCACAAGGGTTTCAAGCAGTAATAATAAAGATGTGAATCTTCATTCATGTAAACAAAAGCCCATGAATCCAATGAATGCACAAACCAGGATAGTGATCATCCCCTTACAAAAATTAGTGTCCTATTTCTCCTTTCTTCTTATAAAGGATTCCCCAAACCATGACCTATTACTATGGAATTTCTCCTATTATTGTGGTTTGATATAGGTTTTAATTCTGTCAGGTGTCACTTTTCACATGCTCTGTAGCAAGTGTATTTGCTCTGTGGATGTTGTTGCTACTTTACCTGGTGATAGAGCAGTTTGTATTGGCAGAGACTGTTCCACAAGGAACGAGCATCATCTGGTTTTATTCACCTTCATGAAATGTGCACTGAAAAATAGATAGTGAAAGGCAATGCCATGCCACAAACTGAAAAAAAAGTTTATTCTGTATGCGTATTCCACACTTGAAATCCTAACAGCAAGACATAAGGAGCTCCAGAAGTGTCTGGTATTTTGACCTTATGCTTTCCGGCTAAAATGATGTCGTCTTTCAATATTACTGTCAAATTATTTTATTTCTGTGAAATATCTCCTTATGCTTACCAGACTTAGACTATCAAAAGAGAGATAATTTAGAGTTCAAGTGCTCAACTCTATTTTTAGTTGTTTAAGAACTGAAAGGAATTAACAACCAACGTAAGAATAAAATAGAGATAGGAGGGGGCGAATAGAGGAAATAGAATAGCTACAATTACAAAAGCAGCTAGGAAAGCTTTTAAGTACTTTTCTAATGGATCTTCTAATGTTTTTCCTTGCATGAGATTTTTCAGTGTGTCTTCCTGGAAGAGGTGTTGTTGGGTTTTTTATTATTATTATTATTATTATTATTATTATTATTATTCTTTTTATTTTAGTTTGGCATGGGTCTCTGAGTTATTTTTTTCCTTTTTCTTAAAGTTATTTTTTAATCCTGCTTGCTGAGGCTGAACCTTGACATGCATTTACAGATCTCTATCTGGGCTCTTATAGTGCTCGGTCAGGTGCTTTAATGACTGCTACTTCTACGTTGGTTCTTATTGTTTTGAATTCCTTGCCCCTCTGGCTTTATTTTAATGAATAGCTGGTGGCATGTGTGAATGCCATGTACTCACAAACAAAAACATTGTTGCCATCTGGGATGTTTTCGCTCAGATTATGAAAACAGGTTCAATATTAGTATAAATATGTATTCTGCTAACAGTGTTCTTGGCTTCAAATGGGAAAACAGCGCTGTGGTTTAAGAAAAATAAAAAAAAACCACTTAAATCAGTAGGTGGTGCTATAATCTTAGTTTTAGCTTGTTAGGCAAACAAGTCTTGAAAGACTGCATGATTTTTCGTACCTTTCAAAAGGAAAATGTTATATATAAAAATGTAATCAACATGATACTATAATTATTTTATAAGTTTGACATTTAAAATGCTTTAATATGATATTTACTCTAAAGACTATGCTATATTTAGGTGTAGGTTGATGAGAATCTACTGGACAAACAAGTATGTGATGTGATTCTGAAGAAAATAAAAACCTGATTGTGCCCACTGTGGCTTTTTTCCCAGCTGTGCCTTGGGTTTGTTTTGCTTCAAACCGGCACATCTACAGGTTCCTTGGTGTGCTGAGAGGAAGAAATCTGTTGCCTTTTTTTGAGAAGGCACATCTCCCTGGAACCCAAGAGATCTTTGTATGCTCAATTTCTTTTTTTAATCCTCACCAGCCCGTTTTAACAGGAGCTGGGAAGGAAGATTGTATTTTCTGGAAGTTTGACCTAAGTAATTTCGCTCTTGAGAGGAGGGAAGTCGCAAATGTAAGGTGTTGTCAAGATGCCATCTAGGAGGCGAGGGTCTTGGTACCCCACCACTCTGATGTATGTGATCTGACATTATTGGCTAAAAACTACATTTAAATGTATCCATGTCCTGAGTTCGAAGAGACCCACAAGGATCACAGAGTCCAGCTCCTGTTCCTGCATAGGATGACCCCAACACTCCCACCGTGTGTCTGAGGGCACCGTCCAAACCATTCTGGAATATCGTCAGGCTTGGCACTGTGACTGGTTCCCTGGGGGCTGTTCCAGTGCTCCACCACCCTCTGGGGGAAGAACCTTTTCCTAATATCCAACCTGAAATATATGAACCTGGAAGCAGTGGCAGTGTTAAAGAGTCATAACCATCTGAAGATGGATTAATAATTTAAGAAAGCAAGTGAAATGTAGTATCAGGAGTAACAAGGAGCTGCTGCATTGTGCTAGAAGGCTTGTCCCAGGTTATCTACAGTTTGGGTAGCATGAGAGCTATCAAAGATAGTGTAAGGTATCATCAAGGAATGATAAGCATACTTGGAAAAGCAAATATTCCTGGAAAAAAAATCTGTATTATAGAAACTAAAGCTTCTTCTCCCCTGCTCCTTGCAGGCTAAATGGGAGATATGAGCCCGAGAGGCACTCTATGGTCCCGTTAATGGACAGTTCAAACTGGTCACTTTGTACTGAGATCAGGAATGTCTCTGGTAAGAAGAGTTTCTGCTCTTTGCAGTGTAAGCTCTGCACAACTCAGCATGCATTTCTCTCCTTCTCTATTATCTTTGCACGATTAAAAATCTGCCTCTGTTGCAATTACAGACTGGATCATTTCAGGGAGGTGTGGCAAGAATAATTTGTATAAGCCCCTTTAAAGTAGGACTTAGGTTTATTAAAACTTTCACATTAATAGCAGTTATGCATTCAGTTAAGTACTATATGTCCTGGACAGAGGTGCATAATGATATAATTTATAGTGGTAGAGTGAGGGAAGTGGAAAAGCAATCGTCATGCTAGAGCTGCTGTTGGTTCTGTTTTAGAATGACAGAGAAACGTGAGGTTTTTATTAACAGAACTAGCAAATGCTACTAGTTCTGGAATACGTTTCCTACCAGAAGCTTTTGGTAAAGCAGGAGATATATTGATTTTTGCTGGTGTACATGAAAATATTTTTACTTCTGTTTAAAGAATGGTTAGGAATATTAAATTATTTAGAGGAAAGGATCTTGTTTTGCAACCTAGCACAGTATTTGTGTGCTTGAACAAGGACTGTAGGTCTGAGGGCTGTATTTCTGACAGTGATACTTGCGACAGTAGTCACAGAGACCCTGTAACAGTTTGTAGTGTATTAGATTATTATAATATTCAATTTCATATGCCAAGAGGTAAATAGCTGTACTGCTTGAATGCAGAATCATTTTAATGATGAAGGAGCCTTAACACAGCTCTAAACGGCCAGTGAAGACCTTAGGAAGCTTACGTGAAGTCTGATCTGTACCACTTAATTGGTGAAAAGGCTTCTGAGGTCCCAAAAGCAAGTGTGCATTATGAAGTACAAGATGTTCTCCTCAAGAAGACCTTTGCTTGTGGAAAGGCTCTGAAGTGGGATGTTTTATGAATGAGCACGTGATTTAGACTAATTTTTTGCTAAGGAAAGTGAAGTTAACTAATCATACAAATCATAATCTGTAAAGGCTAACAGTATAAGACTTTGTTATATTTTAAGTTGCTGATAGTTCTTTCTTTTATGAGAGTTCCAAATTGCTCCCAAGCAAAGATACATAGCAGTAGCACAGAAGTACGTTGTATTGTTAGGAAGTGGCTCATTATAACCTCATCTTATCATATAAACCACCAGCTCAGGGATGCATTAATGCACTTAGAATGTGCCTTATGGGCCTGCACAAGAAACAGATTAATGCTTGTGAAATCATATTTTAATTTTTAAATATTCTTTCAAGATGAAAGGGATCCTCTTAGTGCTATGGGTAAGCAATATTTTAAATCTGTGTGATTGTAATGTGGTTATTAATTTAATGTATTATTCTCATACAAAAACACATATTACCATGGCTCTGGTTTAAAGTGACAGTATTGCAGAACCTAAGCATTCTTTTTTTGAGCAAATACAGTATCACAGTCAAAATCAAGCAATTAGTTTGTTTTATTTTTATGTAGAGGTATACATTCTTGATGCACTGGAAAACACTTAATTGTTGTTAATAAAGTTGTATTTAATTTTTCTGACGCGACCAAATGTTAAAAACCTGTATACATTGTGGGGGAGAGACGGAGTGGTGAATAAATGAGAAACGTGGAACCTGTGAGATAATATGGTGCAAACATACAATCCCTCTCTGCTCTGTAAAAGCGAAAGGAGAGTGCTGAAATATATCATCCTAGTCAGAAATTGAGTTAAAAAAATTAGATATGCAGTAGATGCTTCTAAATTCTATTTTTACCCTTAGAATTATTACTTTTAAATTGGAATACAGTGTACCAGACGTTAAAACATGACATTTATTATTTCTTCAGAGCATTTTAAGGTGCTGCATATAGACAGCAAATGCCTCCACTCATTCCAAAGAAGAGTAGTGGAGAAAAAAGCCAAATAGCTGTTGAAGAATTTGAAAATGGTTTGTACATCTTTCAGAGGAAGCAAGAGCTGAACTTCTAAATTTTGTAGCTATATTGAGATAAGCAGTCTTTTGGAAATAATTCATGGAAGAATATGGCCTTATTTGATTGTCTGAAGCTTTAGGTAAGATGATAATGGTAGAGAAGATAATATTAAGAATGGAATTAATCCTGCTAGTTGACCCAATGGACATAAGAAACTGAGTTTCTCAACAGTGATGTGTACATTTTAACCAGGATCCTGATGATCCTCATTTGTCTTCTGTAGAACTTGATCAAGGAATTGAAGAAATTGTATCCAAACTGCATGATCCATCACAGATTCAGATATCCTAAAAGTGCCTTTGAAACTGAAATAGATGTAAGTGATACTTAAACATAATAAAACTCTTCTATCACTTCTTCATATTGTCAGGTGGCACTCATGAGAGAAATGTTTACCGTACAAACAAACTTGTTTACCAATATTTTATAGCTGAACCACTTCTGCTAGGAAAGAGCAAAAAATAAATACTGTTTGTACTCTGAGGAAGCTCTTCAGTCACAAATTCCTTTGTACAGTGGTAGTGTCCTTCCAAACTGAAAAAGATTCTTGTACTGCTGAATAAGAGGAAAGTTTTCCTTCTTTTTTATCCTGAAAGTGCTAAATTTAGATTTAAGCTTTAGATCTTAATCTTCAAAGGCTGGTTTAGACTAGCACATTTATCTCAGTCCCATTTTCTGATTTGTGTGCTAGCAAGCAGAACTCTTCGTTCTCTGGTGGCATTTGTTCTGGCAAGAGGCTGGTAAGCAGCGTGTGCTGATGTAAAGCTCAGCAGTATCACTGGAATACGCTGCTTAAGGAATCGTTTTTCTGTGTAATTTGGATGTAGGCAACATGCTCTTTCTGACAAGAAAATGAAAACTCCTGCATTTGTAGATCAGTTGTTAGATGTAATTAATGAGTCTTAAAGGTCTCCCGCTCTCAGTGTTGTTATTTTAGAAGTTCTGGATTTTTCGCCATTGAAGTTTAAAAACAGTTGATCCCAACGAGCAGCGAGTTGGATGAAAATGCCAGGGGGATGAACACAGAGCTCCTGTCAGAACTCAGACACAGAGCGAATACTCAGAAAGTGGAAGTAGAGTTGGGTATTACAAAGCAGTTTCTCTTTACTTGTAATATTGTTTTCTCTGCAGAGGTAGGCTGATGCTTCAGTTCTGAAGGGTCTGTGTCTGATCAGTTGCTAATTCATATTTGAGTGTTAATTGTTATTGAAAATTATTCAAATTGACTAACATTTTCACCTTTAAAATGTATTCCTATTAGCAGGTCAGTGGCCGTGTTAGACACGTGCCCAGTGACTGTTTTGCCCTTCCAAACACACTATAATGGTAAAGTAGTATAGTCAGAAAGAAAAATGTCAAGCAGGGGAAACTGGCAACTGACTTGGTCCATGAAGGAAAAAAACTGGAGTGTCTTGCCTGATTGTTTTAGCTGTCTCTAATTCTCTTGGTAACAATTTTATGCAAGGTGACAGATGTTTTAAGTAGGTGAAAAAAATCAATGATTGACATACTACACTTTTAATAATTATGAAAATATTACTGGATCAGTGTAAAGAGTGAGAACTTGAGGTCATTAGAATAAACAGAAGGCAAATCCCATATTTTCTCGCTCTCTGAATACAGCATTAAAACACAGCACTGTAATATTCCTAAGAAAAATATTCTCTTTGCTTGCTTTTTATTTCTTTCAGACAGTTGATTATAGGAGTAGCTGAACATTAGTTACAAAAATATGAACCTTTTGTGAAAGGAATGAGAGGATGGATTTCCTGTTCTTTTCATTTTGAAAAATTGAAAGCTTTTTAATGATCGCTGAATTCTTTTAGTAGTAAGGCAAACTTCAGCAATTTACATCTATTTTAAGAAAATAACTGTAGTGTTTAAAGCTGTTCACATTCTTGTTTGTAATACACACACAACAAACCTCTTTTTATAGATATGTTGTCTGTCATGGGTTAAAGACAGAACCATAATCATTACACATTTTAGGATTGTAAAGTGTATCCGTATATAACATACAACACCATCTGTTAGTACCTGTAGGTGTTCAAAATAGGATGTAAATTCTGTTCTGAAATAGTAGAGGGTTGTTTAGACATTCATTCTATATTTTATTTTAATAAGAAATAAGGTTTTCTTTTCCAACCATATAAAACAAAACCAACAAATATGCAGTAAGCTATTTTTTTGTTTGTTGTTTTAACTGGTTTTTCGGTGTGCTTTATTTCTCTCTCTTCAGTCAGTTTGAAGCATTAGGAAATGTAGAATCTTACCTCTGACTGTGTCACTTGCAGTGATTTGAGAAGACTTCTTTTCTTTTGTCTAAACTAGAAGTAAATAAACAGTGCCTGGCTATTACATAGCTTGTTTCTTCAGCAGCTCCTGGTGTACTTTGAATAGAAGTTGTTCATCACTACCTCATTTTACAGATGAAAAATCTAAACCAAGGAAAAACGACTTAGCAAAATTATTTTAAAAGGTCAGGGCCAAAAGAAGAAACAAGTCTTGTGTGTTTCACCGTACGGCCAGTGTTGCTGTATACGTGAACCAGACTGTATAAAAGTTAGGGAAGTCATGTGCTACTTTAATTGCTCCACGTTTGTACCGTTCTTCCTCACTCCCTTTTTCATTTAATCAGCACACGAAAATCTTTGATTTTATTGTTTTTAATATTCTTTTGATGTCATTTCTTGTTTCCGTATCTTTCGGGGTGTGTGAATTGTCATCAATATTTTTGAGTTCTATGTATTGTAAATGTCCTTAATTAAAAAAAGGAGGAAAAGCTCGTGCATTAGAAAATGTGTTCCAGCACATTGTATTTAAAACTCATATTTAAAAAAAAATCTTGTTTATTAGACTCAGAAAGTGTGTTGGGGGGTTGTATACTGCTAGAAATAAAGTTATGGTCCATGTGATATAACTACTGTGGGATCCAAAGTGAAACATTGCCTTCCACTGAGAATTTAGTAATCTGTATGGAGAACGTGAGCAGCTACAGGCCTGGGCTGACTGCACGTATAGCTTGGCCTTCAGACCTGTGCATGTCCCTCAGCCATGGGATGAAGAACTTGCAGGTTCTACTCAGTACCAGTGGTTACACCTGCTCTGTATCCCTACTTTTATCTTCAAGTGCAGTAACACGTTCTCACAGCTTCTGGAGGAATAGGAACGTATGACCCATACACAGTTGTTTTCAAGCAATTACTTTATGATTGATTTACTTGACCTCATTTCTAGTCTAATAATAATGTGTAGTTTACTGATGTTTCTGATACCATTATCTACACCACACTGGAACCTTCTCAGCTAGTCTTAACCTTTTTGGGTACCTCATCAAAGAGACTTCTAGTCCAGTTAGTGGAGAACTTTGTGTGCCCAGGAGGTGAAACAACTTGCCATGGTCAGAGTCAAAGATAACTTACCTAGATTTTGGTATTTAGGCACTAATTATGTTACTAAGTACAGATTTTGTCTTGTTTACTTGCCTTACTTGGGTTAATACCTAAAATGACTATAATTAAACATTTTAAATAGTAAACTAAAAGTGCAACCAAAGAGTGCAGTGGTGGGAACACTGAGTTATCGTGATTTAGGAGAAAACAGCAGGAAATGGAACAGGTTCTGTCTTAGTTCTGTGCCTTTCTCAGAGTTTTGTTGAACGTGGGTTAGGCTGTCCTGTGCGTGTCAAACTCTAGCACTGAAGAGAGGTTGAGTCAGATTTTTACGGTTTATCACTTTGTTTAAAAAAGTCTGGTTTTTTCCTTTCCTTGATACCCTGTTGCAGTGTGGTTTGAACTGGAAAGAAAGTAACTTTAGAAGCCTTATCACTATTCCTACCTGTGCTATTGAAAGATGATGTTGGAAAGATGCAGAATTTTGCAGAGTATCTTCTTAATTACCAACTTTTGTATTAGATGAACTAATTCAAAATAAAGAGCTCATGTTTAAAATATGGACTGTATGTTAAGCCACTTTTAGTTGGAACAGTTGGATCACTCTTAAAAATAAGCAGTCTTTGTAATTAAAGTTCACCTCTGTGCTTTCGTTTAAGGATGCAGAAATGCAGGAATACACAAATCCTACCGGACTGTATTGTTGAAATCGTCTTTTTTTTTTTTTTTGAGGTAGAGAGCAGAACTATGGGAAAGCTTGTTCTGTTAAGACTTCCATGCCACTTGTTCAGAACAAAAAAGGGGAGGTGGGATTTTTCTGTGCCTGCAGTTATCAGATTTAAATCTTCAAATTTTTAATGTCAGCTATTGCCAAGGGGTACTGAACCCTAACAATCAACTAAGTACTTACAAAGCTCTGAAACACAGCCTTAACTACAAGCCAAACTTTAGGCTTCTGCATGTAGTCCAAGTTGTGGAGCTGGCAGGCACTTGTAACTCTGTGATGTAACTGTTAATTAGCAAAGTAGCCTTGAAATGGAAAGAAAAGTTTGTCTACTCAAACATCAGATGACATATCTTTATTTTGTTCCCATAGCCTGCTTTTTTGAGGTGCTGATTGCTTAAAGAACCAAGGCCATTCGGGGAAGATCTTGGCACCTTCTTGATTAGGATTCCTCATCAATGAAAAACGACGTTTTGATTGTTAGGAAGTTTAAAAACCTTTTGTCACAAGCATGAGAATGGAATTCTAATAAATGTGCTAAAATGGGGTGGAATACATATAAATTGCTAGTGTTATGCAGGCGCTTAATCAGTTCTTACAATATCATGAGATTGTGAGGAAATTGGAAGTACAAGTCTTTAAAATGTTTTTGATAGCAGTGTGGCAGTACCCGAATCCTGTTTAAGAACTATTCAGTGCAGAACTGGCTTGTATGTAAAACTGTCTGAGCTCCCAGCACCTCCTTGGGTTTATCAGGGAGGGTAAATCATGATGAATAAATCACAGCTGAATATCTCAAAACAAGTAGTTCTGAGAGGAAGATTCCATATTTCTAGTGCTGTGTATCAGAGACAAATGATTGTACTGAGGGGACAACAGTGGGCAAGTCCAGAGGAGGCCATGGAGATGATCCAAGGGCTGAAGCACCTCCCATACGAGGACAGGCTGAGAGGGCTGGCATTGGTCAGCCTGGAGAAGAGAAGTCTCCAGAGAGACCTTATAGCGACCTTCCATTGTGGAAAGTGGCTCCAGGAAAGCTGGGAAGGCGCTCTTTATCAGGGAATGCAGGGATAGGATGAGCGGGGAAGGGTTTTGAGCTGAAACAGGGCAGATTGAGATGAGATCTGAGGAGGAAATGTTTCCCTGTGAGGGTGGGGAGGCCCTGGCCCAGGTTGCCCAGAGCAGTGGTGGCTGCTCCATCCCTGGGGGGGTTCGAGGCCAGGTTGGATGGGGCTTTGACAACATGATCCAGTCAGAGGATGGAATGGAATGCTCGTGGAATGGGGGTTGGAACTGGTTGGGCTTTAAGGTCCCTTCCAGCCCAAACATTTCTAAGATTCTGTGCCAATGACTGTTTACAAAGACTGAAGCTCTGCCTTAAAGCTGATGCATCAAATGAGGAAAGAACTGTAAGTTTAGTGTTTTCATAATTTTTCTACAGTTTTTTGATTAAATACTGGCAGAATAAGGTTTTTAATCAGTCATGCATTTTTAGCATTCTATGACTGTGCTTCTGAGAATCTCTAGATGTTCTGAAAGACCGAATTTAGATAGTGGATGTACTGAAATACTCATCTGTGCTGGGGAATGAGGGAAATGATTACAGAAGTACTAAGAAGTGCACTGAGAACACCAATCGTCTTCATTAATTTGCGTAACTCATTGAAAGACACTAGAGGACCCTGTGTGAATCTACTTCAGCTTCAGTACCCACCCTAGCAGCTGTACATCCCTCAAGGTTACACCTTTTCTGTAATGCAGGTCTCCAAATATCAGTTCACTAATTATTTCTGCAAGTCAATTTTAACTCCTCTACCAACACACTATTATTTTGAAGGAAATCTGTCTTCCACTGCAAAATTTAAGATGAATGGGTGAATACTTGTCCATTACTGTGAGATATATTTACTAAAGCCAGTTTATAACAAGGAAGAACAGAATTCTTCTGGTTTAGTGTATGAATTAAAGTAAATAATTCATTTTTTGCCAATAATATGTCAAAAGCGTAAACAAAGTTAAAAGTAGAAAGAGTAAAAGTATGATAGTATATCAGAGAGCAGCTAAACAGCTATAATCATGAATTATTCATACAGCTCATGTAAAAATGGAACCTGGAAAATGGAAAAAGAAAGGCTATTATTTATTTATTCTACTGAAGAATAGCACATGTAAGTGGAAAAGCAAGTGGAGTCTGAATGGTAGTCCTATCATCTTTTATCTGTGTTTTATAATAAATAAACTAATAAATCGATTGTATTTAATCTACTTAAAATTTTGGTAAAAGTATTTGGTTGAAATTTTTTACACAGATAACAGTTTCTGTAAATACCTCAATTATGCTAAAAGAGGTTTTGAGCCATTGTCTTCTCTTCTTAGACTGGTGTAAGAACAGGATAAGCAGTCAATGTTCTCCCTGAATACTTCGTGTACATACATATCTTCATACCATATACCATGATATGTAATGTTTCTCCATATCACTGAAATACTGATATTGTCATGAGTGCTTTTTGTGGTTAGAGAACTCCAATGCACATCTTTAATGCACTTACAAAACACTCATCAGGATCAGAATTAAAAATAAAGAATGACTGTGAAGTACTTCGCTTTCAGGACACTTTCCTAATATGCAGGTGCAGCCTAGAGTAAAATCAAAGTGATTTCAAGCAATATTCTGTGGCTTTGTCTCCCAACAACCAAAAATCATATAATGGTTAGTAAAGATCTTGTCTTGCTTCACCTGGTGTAAAAGGCAGATTCACAAAGAATACGCTGTGCACTAACATACTAAGCAACACATTCTGCACTAGGGACACATGTATTTAACACTTAACTCTTGAATTAAAACTAATATATAGAACACAGAACACATTTCTTGTCAGGTGCTGTTGAGAATGCACTGGGAAAACGTGAGGCAAAAAACGATTTGGATGGACTTGCTGATTTGTGATTTTTCTCTCTTTTTGCTGTATATCCCCAATGATCTTTATCACATACAATTCTTGCTTGTTTGCTTGAATATTCATTTCAACCTCTAGGGCAGTTCAATAAAACGGTTTGCACACACATATGTATATGTACATATAAATTTACCATGTGGATGTAGATTACAGCAGAAACTTGAGTAGAAATAAATCATTCCTAAGGTTACAGCTGAAGTGTTTTCTGGGTTTGTTTTCTGTATATACGTGTTTTTTTCTCCTTTCAGTAGTGAAGGTGGAAGAGCAAGAGGTTATGCTGTGAGCCAAGATTCCAGTTCCTAATCTTACCTTTCTTCTGTGCAAACCTTCACATAATCACTGGGGTTGTCCTTGTCGAGAGGTGACTGGATTATGTGTTAAGGTCTTGGTGCAAAGATCTCTCTACCAGCTCTTCCTTAGGGTGCAATACTTCATGCTTTTTAGTGCAGAGGTCTCATATTTGACCCTTACTTTTGCTAACCTATTTGAGGTCTCAAAATCTTCAAGAGTTTGTGAGGATGGGAGCTCCATTCACTGAGTTGTAGGAAGGACTCGGGCATAGAACAGGACACCTCTATCTAATGACGCATGGCTGAGAAATGGGTATATTTATTTCAGGACATTTTGGGGGTACATCCATGTGGCTTAAAGAAAGTACATTAATTAGATACATTTTAATGAGAATTCTTCATCTGCAACTCTAGGCTGTGGGCGATAAAATCATCCAGTGACTGATGGCAGCAAACAAACAGCTTGGTGTCAGCTTCTCTTGAGCAGCCCACTTCTGTTTCTCACAATAGTCTGGATTTAAGCATTTTAGGTTTCCACACATATTCTCATCTCTTTTGCTACTTTTTATTTAACAAAGTTAATTTTATTCAGTTGCTTCATCAGAAGGATTTCTTGATATTTTAGTCTCCATCCAACCTATCCCTCGCTTTCAGCTTTTCCTGTGCAGAGACAATTAGCTTTTTTCTGCTCCCAATATTTACCTCAAAACTATCTATTAAATGTCTAATTCACCCGTGTGTATTTTGTATTTTCCCTGCCCCTTTTTTCATCTTGTTGCTAAAGGTTTTTGTCAGCAAAAATACAACTGATAGAGAAGATAGATTCATGTACTGTTGCTAATGGTCCAAATGCTATACTGTTTTGTCAACAGAGCTCTATTGTTGAAAGCAATTTCTCTCACTGTGTCAATATATAAACCATGCTGTGTTGATATTAATGGATCTGCCAGGAAAGGCATTTAATTAATCAGTTCCTAGAATAAACTCTGTCAACTTTAATTTCCTAGCTAACAGTAATGCTTGGGCCAGCATGGTGGGTCAGTCAACAAATGTTGTAATAAGTTAGATTCATGTTGAAAAAGCCTCAGTTCAGGACCTAGAAACAGTGCTTAGGTCAGCAATTTGTTTCTTTCTATCTGTGGACATGTTTCAGCAATCTGACAGCTCTGACATTTGTACAAGGAAAGAAAGAGTAGTCTGCAGTGTTCTAAAACAGGTCAGAGCATCAAAAGCATTTGCCAAGTTCTGGAAGAAAACTAGGAATACATTCAGTCACTTGTTCATCAGCAAGTATATTTATTACAGTTTTACTGGAGCCAGTAATGTTCTGTAACTACAGAATTATGCATTAATGCAGCAAAAGTCACACAAGCTGGAAACAACTGCACACTCCTTGAGAACACTTGCATGTAATTTCCAAGATTTCCTAGCATATGCAGCTGGTTTTCAGCATACTTTTGCTTAAACAACTCTTATAACATGCAAAATAAGACAACTCGTATACTGCATTACGGAGGAGAGTCTCATCCCATGACTTGTTATCAGCAGGAAAATATAACTATGGATATTGTCAGACACAGCAGTGCAAGAACAATTCCAGTGCCTAGGAGCAGAAATAATTTTTTCACAATAATTTATAAAAGATAAAGATGGGACTGAGAAGCAGAAGTTAAAATGAGAGGTTAAAATTATCAAAATCTGACAAATTTCCCTTAGCACATCTCTAATCTGTTACAAGAACATCTTGATGGCTTCTGTGCTTATAATTTAAAATAATTTTCCAAGTACGTTATGAACTGCATGTCTTTAAAGGAGTTCTTCTCAGTCTAAAACTTTGCAATGCAGACTCTAAAACTGCAAATATAAAGCTTGCATAAGATCTCTTAACAAAACTCCTTAGCTGCCATGGAAGTATTGGAGCACTGGTGCCCATATTTGAATAAAAAAAAAAAAACCAAAAAAAATTACATGAGAAAATGTCTTACTATTGTGCAGAGAAACATTTTTTTAAGGAATTTTGTTCAGTGTTTATCTGACTGCTCCTCACCCCCAAGGGTACAATAATCCACAGGGTTTATGTACTTTCTTTCAGAGGTGCTACCAGCTGAAAAAGGTGGTGGTGAAATTAAGTAGTTATATGTCTGCTTTTGAGAACACTTGATGCTGCCGTCGATTTTTAGATGGAGTGATTCGCATGAACCTAAACATCTGGTGGATTTCTATATTCATGGAATTAAGGCTGCTTTGCTCATAACACGTTTATTCCAGCCAGACAGCTAAGAAAACTGCATTTTCTTATTGCACACGGGCAACATAAAGTAACTTCTGAATCTTAAGATTTGACGAGTTACAGCTAATTTTCACTTTTGCAGCAAGGAATATTGCTATGTCAGGTCCATCCAGCAAGGATAATATTTGAAGTACACAAGAAAATAAGATTTTACTTCTATTTCTAAGCTGGTCTGAGTGCTTTGCAGACTGTGATTAGGTTTTTGCATGACTAATGTTGACACAATATACAGGGTCTGTTAATTGCAAATAGACTTAACCATCATATATACATAACGTCCTTTTGTGCATGTTATTTACAGACATGTGAAATATTTAAAATAGTTTTAATTTCTTATCAAATTTCTGAATGTAGTATTTTTTTTTATCTCAAATCACTATATATCAAGGCAACTAGGTTACTGGGGTGGCCTAGAAATATTATTCATGGACACAGTCTTGCTGATGTGAAGAACCTTGTTTGTATTGTCAGATGAATGGAAATCACTATTTAAGCATGTTTCATTTTGAATGTCAAATCTCCAGAAAATTAATATTTCTTATGAGATAAGAACAGTAGCTTCAAAATTCACCCTCTGCACGTTACTGCCCCTACTCAAAGATATACTTTTCAGTGTGATTTACACAAACATTGAGTAGTCATTTAAAACCATGAAAATATTAATATCTTGTTATATTCTGCATGTGCTGTGGTTTACCCTTAGATATTGATAAACCTCTTGGCATTTTGTCCTGGTCAAGAATGGGTAACAGGATATTTATAACGGATTAAGAGTTGGTTAGGCATGGTAACATCTGAAGTCTAGCCATATTCCTACAATTGCTTGAAGATAGGGAGGATGAGTTGGGAGCCAGCATGTTACTTTTATAATTTTATAATTTATAATTTGGTCTTTTGAAGATCCCAGAATGGTTTGAGTTTGAAGGGACCTTAATGCCCCTCCAGTTCTACCCCTTTTGCATGGGCAGGGACACCTCCCACTGGATCCAGTTGCTCCAAGCCTCATCCAGCTTGGCCTTGAACCCCTCCAGGGATGGGGCAGCCACCTCTGCTCTGGGCAACCTGGGCCAGGGCGTCACTATCTTCACAGCAAAACATTTCTTCCCAAGATCTCGTGTAAATCTAATTTCATTTAGTCCTACAGTGAAGTCCACATGCTTTAGGCTTGCCTTTATGAGTTCCATTCTTTTGGAAATAAAGCAACTAGAATAGCTCTCCTGTTATTATTGGGTTGAAATAAAGACAAAACTAAAGCAACCAAGAACCATCCCCCACCCTCCAAATCTGAACTTAGATTTCCTTTTTGAGTCTTATTTAGCTATTTGTAGCATCTAAGCCCTTTTATCCAGAATATGGAGCTGACAGATTCTCTTACAAGTGCAGCAGCAGGCATACTTGCAGAACCTAGGGTCGTGCCTGTTCTACTGAGATCTTATATAAAGTACATTTTGCCCACAAAATGAATAAATGAAATTCTCTGTCTCTAGGCTTTTATTCCTTCCAACAAGTACATTATTTATTGACAGGCTGAATTAAAAGCGTTTTATCAGCAGAATTACAGATGGGTATTGTTAAATTACAGGGGGTGGGGGAGAGGGTAGTAAATTAAATCAAAGGACTCACTATAGTTTGTATTGATGGGATGTAATACGAAATTGAACAGAAATGTTTTGTTAACAGACTGAAGTAAGGGATTTCCTGAAAAATGTGTTTTATTGACAAAAGAGAAATACGGTCTTGAAGGAAACAGCAGGTCAACAGAGTACTGTGCAAACCTTAGAAATTCTTTATGGAAATATTGCACCCCTAATTCTATTTCTGTTTGTTAAAGTACTGTGCTGGATGGGATGACTTCATTTAACAAAGGGAGTGCCCGAGACTTAATTGATGATAATAGTTGTAGTTCCCTCGAAGCTAGTGGAGCTGAGCCAACTTACAGTAGATAAAGATTGGCCGAATTGAGTTTAAGATCCAAAGTTTTGTATTCCTACAACAGCACACTCTCTTTTTGAAAGATGATTTTGGAGGGAGGGGAAACACTATGCAATGTGCATGTGCATGCCTTTGTGTGCTGTTAATGTTTTGTTATGTAGCTAAGTTTTATCTGCCTTTGATATTCTGAATCTGACTGGTCTAATTATAAGTACGTAGAAACTACTACAGTAAAAACAGGACACTAGATATATTGAGGAACCCTTTTCTCACATAATCCATTACAGGGTTTAATATGGAGTTCATGTTTGCCCACTGATTCTCAGCAAAGAGAACGCACTTCAGAATAGAATGAAAATTTCTAGCAGAAGTGGCTGTGCCAGTATAACACTTCAAATACCGACTAAGGAATATGTGTACCTAAGATATATATACCTAAGATATACAATTATAAAGAGTGGCTACTTCTGTGTGTTAGATAGTGATCCAATTCATGTATCAAGTAACAGAACTATCAGAGTAGAAGTTAGGTGGGTCGTTGCACTCCCTCCAGCTCAATTACTTCTCTAATCTTTATTGTGCAGTTCTTATTTTGCATCCTGTATGGTCCTTCAGGGACTTCGCTGTTCTGCTTTCAGAAACCAGAACAAAGGTGTCATAAGAGATCTTCAGCTAGGAATACTGTAACAGAAGCTGTTAACGTGTGGAACTGAGATGAAGATAAGGTGATAACAGCCTTAATCTTACCTTCTATAGTTATGATTGTATTGAAGTTCTTACTGGTTGTGCATAATGCTTGATAGGCACAATATATACTGAGTGTTCTGTGAGGTGAATAACGTATTTATTCCAAAACTGAGCATTTCCTAGCTGCTGGAGGTAAGATTTCCAGAAACTACAACAAGCGGGTACCATAGAAAGACTATATATTTGGACCATATGAACATCAGGTATTAAAAAACCATATTGAGCCACTGATCCTCGAATTATATTATTGAAATAGATAACACCCATGTAATAGCACACGACTCGGTATTATCGAAGTCAGAGAGAAAACACCTGCTCAGTTTCATCTTGACTACTGATACTTACTGTTTTAAACAAGCAGATCTGGGAACCACAGTGTTTTTAAGATCAGATCCTGCTATCCAATGAGCCATATTTGCTGTAGCATGATAGCTGCTGCTTATGGTAAGTGGAGGGTTCAGAGCAATCTTGAAACTCTGGTTGAAGAAGGAAAGACTCTTCTCCATTGCTGGCAGAATGTAAAATACACTTCTGTCATTTACTTTTTCTTCAAAGACTTCTTGGAAAACTATAGTAAATTGGATGAAAAGGTACTAACTTCTCCAAAGTAGTTCTTATTTTTTTGTAAATTAAGACCACATTTATTTAAGATGGCCGTAGACTTACAGTAGGTAGTATAGAAAGCCACGAGGATAAAATGGTCCAAATGATGCTTCTTGTAGTATTTTACCTTCTCTTAGCCTCCATAGACACAACAGTTCTGTTGAGACCTACTTCAATGATACAAAAATTAAGTTTTGCATGTCTCTTCCCTTTTTTTGTACTTAGTTATGTAGCTTTAAACAGGAAAAAAAAGGGCAATATTTTGAAGAAGCATGACAAATAATAGAATCTTCCCTGTCGTGGTGATGGAAGATCTGATTTTTGTAGCAGTTGTTACTGATATTTACTTGTTTATTTGGGATGAGGAAAAGTTATAGAAAGGAACAGAGGGGAAAAGAGTTTTGCAGTTTGGTTCCTTATTTTATTTGAATCTTTAATTGAAAAATAATAATAAAAAGAATAAATGTCTTCCAAGAGCTGTGTGATAATATGCATCCTGAATAATTTTGGATATAAGTGATCCATCACCTGAAGGCTGAGTATGGAATAAATTGACATATCTTCATCAGGGAGGATTTAAGCAGATTTCCTGGAATTTAAACTGTAACGTGTAAAAACATCTTTATAATAGTGCCACTTGTATATTTGTATTTCTGCATAAAATCATACCTTTAAGCTAGGTATTTTTTTAAGAATTGGATTTCTATAATAACTAGAGCCAATTTGATTAAATACCAAACGTGGAAAAGTCGTGCTTTCTACAAGTATTAAAAATAATTTCCCCATCCAGTTCCAACCCCTGCCATGGGCAGGGACACCTCCCACTGGATCATGGGCTCCAAGCCCCATCCAACCTAGCCTTGAACACCTCCAGGGATGGGGCAGCCACCAGTTCTCTGGGCAATCTGGGCCACGGCCTCACTGCCCACACAGGAAAACATTTTATTCCTAACATCTCATCTATTTTTCCTTTCTTTCAGCTTAAAACTGCTCCCCCTGCACTCCCTGATCAAGAGCCCCTCCCCAGCTTTCCGGGAGCCTTTCTCAGTACTGGAGCTGCCTTAAGGTCTTCTTGGAGGCTTCTCTTCTCTAGGCTGAACCACCACAACTCTTTCAGTCATTCCTTGTATAGGAGGTGCTCCAGCCTTCAGATCGTCTTCATGCCCCAAAGTTTGTTAGTTAATTAATCCACAAATGCTTTCCTCTTATGACTGAGTGGAATCTACGAACACGCTGTGAGGACTGAACTCTCATAAACTAAGTATTTATCGCATTTTTGCGATAAATAAAAGAAGATCATCAAATTTTCATTTTACAAGCATTCATGAAACTATAGCAGTGAGATGTGAAGCAACAGAAGATTTGTCATTTTGGGACACTGGTAGAAACGTGGTATGTTTTTCCCAGAGACCCTGTAATCCAGTCTCAGTTGGGCAACCAGATTGCTGTCAGAACTGAATCGTCTTCATGTGCAATGGAAGTTGTTGCAGGAGGAAGGTACTTAAGATTATTGTTTGTAATAATGGATGTGAGAAATTAAGATAATTAGGTTACATTTATGTGTTTAAAGTAGATGCTCTGCTGTCATAGGACAACCTTCTCTTGAGGGAAAAAAACACCTTTGCTTGTGGCAAGAAGGCTGCATTATTGACTTTCAGATGCCCCTAAAGATTAGACTACCACAGCATGTTCTGTACAGTTAACATTTTCATAACACATTTATGACTTGTTGTAAGGAAATTTAAATCCCAGGCATGTGGAAGAAATAAATACAACATAAAACTGGAGTCGGAATGAAAATTACATCAGAGATCTGAGTCTATTACACGCTGTGGCATGGTGAATGCCAACTGCATCAGGAAACCTTTTGAATCTAAATTTTGATATTGAGGTTGCAGTGTGTAGGAATGTTCCTAGAGAATTACAGTTTTGTTTTTATTTTTCTCTCATGAAGTGCTGGAACACTGCAGAGTAAGCCATAGCGTTACTGTATAATATTGGTTTTGTGAAAAAATTTAATAAGACTGTAGAAACAAGTCAGAGCTGCATTTGGACAACAGTATTATGAGCTAATTAAATTGGGTGATTAGAAATTTAGAATAAATTTTTCTGTGAATTTATATTTGCTGAGAGAATATGTTGAGCATCACATTGTAGTGTAAGTCCAAAATAATTACTCAAACCCCACAAATTTTATTATATAACAGGTCTCCAAACTACTTGCTTAGTGCTATGTCAAGGCTGTAGTTCTAATGATGTCTCACGCTGCTCCTAAGCAGTGGTTAAAACCAGTATTTAAATGAACGTATTAAACACTATTGAAAATCAGCATCACGTGGATACCAATTCTAAAAGCTGTCATTTCACTAAAGCTTTCAGCAGTGTAACCCACTGCAGGACCAGCTTTTACCTCCTGTTCAGAATGGTAAATTAAAATGATTATAAACCTTTAATCTTCTTTCATTACCAAGAAATAAAAATATAAAGCCTGAACAATTAAAGTAAAATTGGCTGAAAGCCATGATTATGCAAATCCCATTATATGTAATGTTAAAATGTACCCAAACACTATTAGAAACAGGGAGAGAAAGGATTCTAGGAAGAACCCAGAAAGTTTTGGGGTTTTTTTTTAGGAGATAGTGATGTTATTGGGTTGAGATAGGATCCTCGGGTGGGAGCAGTTGTGCTGCAGGGGCTGCAACAGGAACGTGAAGGAGGCAAAAGGCCAGGGAAGTTGGAGCAAGTCTCAGGGGAGGATGTTGACCACAGTTCTGTAACAGAAAGAACTGAGCACTGTAAACAGGGAAGCAAAGCTATATGCGTATCGAAGCGTACAAAAGGTCATATAATGACAGAAGTAACAGGAAAACAAAAGGAGGTAAAAGAGAAAAAGAAATCTAATGATACAAATTTATGTTTTAAAAAAAGCGAAGAGAAGGCAAAAGAATAACAGAATGGCATAACTAACTACCACAAATTCAAATGTAAAATGAATGTAAAGAGGAACTATCAAGATGATAAATATCTAATAGGAATTAGTAGTGAATTGAGTTTAAGGTGATTAAAATTAGGGCTGTAAATGACACTGATGAAGTTTTTTCATATACTAAGATGTTCCAAAGCTCCATTATTGTTCCATGAAGTACCATGTATTAAGATTCTAATTGAATAAGTACAGTATCTATGTATTTATATAAACTTCTTTGATCTCTCCATTCTCCGAATGATCTTCATCACTGAACTCTTCCTCTGGAAGAGAGATGAGGAACTATGTAAGACATTAAAAATATAGTTTTCTTGCTGACTGTTTATGCTTTTTAACAATCAAATGAGGTGCCTATGAAGAAGAATAGGAACAATTATAACATGGAAATCTGCATCTTGTACTCTAGCGTAATGAAGAACCTGAATTCTGAAAGACATGTTTTGCAGAAGGCTCTTGGACTGAACCATAGTCCAATTATTGGAAGTAAAGGTGACTTCAAAATGAGGAGCTAGGAAGAAGCAATTGAGAAAACAGCAAAGATTTGAGAAATATTCTCTATTCATGCTGTGAGACATGGTAAAGTTTTTAAAAGCTAATGTGTGGATGTGTTTTCTTTCTTTACTGTGACTCCTTGATGAGAAGAAATTGACTCAAGTTCCACAGGGGAGGTTTAGACTGGCTATTAGAAAAAATTTCTTTACCGAAAGAGTGGTGATGCTCTGGAAGAGGCTGCCAAGGAAAGTGGTAGAGTCATCATCTCTGGAGGGGTTCAAAAAGCATGTAGATGTGGGACTATGGGACATGATTCAGTAGGCACAGTGGTGTTGGGATAATGGTTGGACTGGAACAGCTTAGAGCTCTTTTCCAAACTTAATGATTCTATGATAACTTTAGAAGAAATCCTGAGTGCACAAAGCAGAAGAAAGCCACCAGGCTTCTGACCTGCTCAGGAAGATGGCAATTTAGATTGGCTTATTTTGACAGAGGAGAATTTATTGGAGGCCTTGATCGTGCAGGACCAATTTGTTGATACGACACAACAGCACACGTCCTTTCATTTCTTATGAAACATAATCCTTTTTTCATTATTCCGTATCTGCTTCACTCATAGAATCAGAGTTTCAAATGATACTTTGTTTGAATCTGAACGGTCGATCCTGCATGCTGCAGAAATTTGTGTTAGTCTATTCCTTCCTAGATAGAGTTTTGTAGTATTTTTAGATACTGTGTAAGATTAGCTTTCATACCTGCTCTCTAAATCTTCTGAAGTTGATGGGACAGGACTTTTGTGCCACCGCAACAAATACTTGTATCTGAGTTACCAGTTAGGTGTTCTTGCATAAGTCTCTCTTCTGTGGAGATAAAATTAAAGTATTTTGAAGTACATTAAATCTGCAAATTTGAGTACTTTGATGCTGGTGTTCCTTTTATTGCAAAGTATTCCATTCTAATCTTCATAAAATTAAATGCTTACGTGTACCATTTAATTAAATTTCAGCACAGCAAAGAATTTGATCAGTGCATTTAACTTTTGGCTGAATCTCTCTAACTGCTTCAGAAGTTTTATCAGACTAAAATATATTCATGACACATTTACCAAGGAAAGAAATGTGAAAACATTGACACACAGAAAATTTTAAAAATTGAAATCTGGACAGTAAAAAACATTAGGGTCTTCCTTATTTTATAGTAGTAGAAAACTAGTAAATGTACAATATGTGTGTTTTCTAGGTTCCAGATAAGCAGTGGGTTGTTTTTTTTTAGTTTCTGAAGTATGTGCAAATGTACCCACTGTGTTTGTTTTTCTTTATTTTTATTATTTGCCAACCACTGATTATTGATTTAGGACAAGTTTGGAAAAATTACAGTTCTAGATTGTAAAAGGTCCTTCTTTTGATCTTCCCTGGAACATCACTGTCATTATTTGGAGAAGGAAGCATTCTTTTTATGAGAACCTCTATTTTAGCGGTTTGTATTGCCACGCATTTCCTTTGATCTTTTGTGTAATGTTGGAAGTGGTTTCCTGTACAGTGTTCAGTTGCATCTGTGACAAAGCTGCCATGAAATCTTAGTCAATATTTTGTTGAATTAGGGAATGGTGTGGGTTGGAAGGGGCCTTAAAGCTGGTTCCACCCCCCCTGCCATGGGTAGGGACATCTCCCACTGGATCAGGCTTCTCAAAGCCTCCCCCAGCCTGGCCTTGAACACCAAGTTTTCACAGGTAAATAAATAAACACATATCTCTTAATGCTCAGGCACGCTTCAGACAGGGTACTTGTTAGTGGACATGCTCAGTAGCCTTCTCAAGAGATTTTGTTGGCTGTTCCCAAGCTTGCACCTGTAGGCATGAGTCGACTGGGACTTAGTACAAAAGGGATGCATGGGCGAAAAATTACAAGGGTGTTCCCGATTTAATGGTTGTTCTACCTTTCTTCCAGCATAACAAGCAATCAGACATTCTCATTCTGGCAATGTTACCTTGATAGTGAACATTGTGTTATGCTTTTACCATGCTGTTCCCTCAGTGTTATAAGCCCATGTGAATGCACACGGCTACTAGAAACTTTCTGTTGAGGCTGGCATTCCTAGAACAGGATTGAAACCCCACTATGTATGTAGCAGAATAACATAATGCTTTCCATATTGAAATATTTTGTTCTCTTAAGACAATGAGATTGACTTTTTAATATGTCTATTTTTCCCTATCTTGCTGTTCTTATTTAATATAGCTGCATTTTCATACTATTTCATTTTTGCAATCCTTCTAATGTTGTAAACCTTTTAGCTCTTTTTGATCCTGAGTGGTGCTAGCTAAGTGCCTTAATAGATGCTAAGTCTTTAGAAGAATTGAAAGTTGTTATTATTTTTGTCATGTTACTGATGTACTGCTTATTTACCCCAATTACAATGCCACAAGCACAACTCTACTGTTAAGATTGTCAAACTTCTTATTATAAAATCCTATTTTTAGATGTATAGGTGCCTATGAATGTATCTTTGAGTGCTACAATACATATATCTCACCTTGAGAACAAACGAGAGAACTGAAGGAACAAAAAACAGCTGTTGAGAGACAAAGGTGGTTGGTGAAAAGCACATCTGTAATTGTAACAACTGTCCATTGTATAAGATAAGCAGTACACAGTAATGATAAGTATTAATACATGCCAATATAATGTTTCTTCCATTCACTCATATTCTGCACATGCTACAAGCAATACAGTACAAGATAACGTTATTTGCTTTCAAGGTGTGTGGGGGCTTGTCCTACAGAAAGACATTATTTAGAATATTTTAGAATTCAATGTGGTTTTGTTATATTTTGAATTTGCAAATGCTTTCATTTATGTTCTCTGATTGTTTGGGGGAAAGGAGGTGGTGCATTTTCCAAAAAAACCCCAGTTTTAGATTAAAAGCCAAGAGATTCTAACAATTCAGGTGAATGGTTTGGGGAAAAAAGCCCTCTCCAGTCAGTTAATTAATTACTGATTTTTTTATGGCCAAATTAGGCTTTTCTTTGGGAGGTAAAGGGTATAAGTACGAAATCCTGACCACCTTGCCATTATTGATTGTAATTAATCTGGAATTTCTGATCTAGTGGGCATTGTCCTTGGCCATGGCAGGGGGATTGGAACTAGATGATCTTTACGGTCCCATCCAACCCAAACTATTCGATGATTCTATGATTTAAAATGTTTCAAGTGATGAAGTTATGATACCTGTTGGTTTAAGATGCATGATATTTAAAGTATGCTAGCACATCCTGCTATTAAATCATTAGGTATATAAAAAGCTGAATACCATTGTCACCTCACAATGAGCGGTGTCACAAACTGTAGATCAGACACCAGTGCACAATCGTTTGTATGGTCAGGTCAGTGAAACAGACTCCTCAGTTCTGCTAGTAATTTTGAATTTCACAAAGTGATGACAGTTCAGTCCATTGCCGTGCTGACATTGCAACGTTGGTTTCTAGAGACAGTAGCATAGATAATCTGATTAGGTGAAAGATCGGGTCCTCAATGATTTTAGCAAATACAAGCAATTAATTTTTACAGAAAGTGATAAACCTACTTAGAAAAAAGGGAACATGATGGTTCTTTGAGAAGTGCAGAATCCTCACCTTCTAAGGAGTAAGTGGAATGGGGTGAGGTCGAAGAAAAGTAGAACCTGCTAATGGTGGAGACTTGCTCTCTGCAGAGAGAATTATGTAGGATAAGCTGTGTTGTGTCTTTTTTTAAGCCATAACTTGTATTGGTTAGGTCCTCATCTCTACTAGATTTATGAGAAATTTTACAGGTAGAGCGTCAAAAAGGGAGTATCAAAGTTTGGCACTACGAAATTCACATATAGAATCATAGAATTATAGAATCACCAGGTTGGAAAAGACCCATCAGATCATTGAGTCCAACCGTTCCTATCAAACACTAAACCATGTCCCTCAGCACCTTGTCCACCCAGGGAAGGTGACTCAACTCAAACCCCTCCAGAGAAGGTGACTCAACCCCCTCTCTGGGCAGCCTTTGCCAGTGCCCAATGACCCTTTCTGTGAAAAATTTTTTCCTAATGTTCAGCCTAAACCTCCCAAGAATAAGGGCTGTAATCCTTTCTGCCCCTGAATGTATAGTGGCCACCATTAGTCATTACTGTAGTTAAGATCATGGACAGGGGTGTGTGCTGAGAAGTTCTTGTTGTTCATGGCTATTCACTGTCTAGGACAAAAGAGAGATGTAAGCTGACTTCATGTGATGCTTAGATGTAGATGCCTAGAATAACTTCAGATTTCCAGTCAGCAGAGCAGTCAAAGTTTTAAACAGGAAAGAATGTGGAACTGAATGAGAACCTCTCTTTGAATTTATTCTTGGAATGCAATACTATTCATGCACTCATCATGAAACTTTTTTAATGACTTGTGATTTTTTTTAAAATGTCTTAAATATAATTATTTGTTTTAGCTTCAAAAAGTAGGTGATTTTTAGATATCTGGAGCTGAACAATATTATCGCTGTGGAAGCTATTTGTAGTCCAAAAGACGCTTCAAAAAACATGTTCAGTCTTAGCTGTGTGATATCTAGGTTAGAATTATTTGGTTTAGTACCATTTAGGTCTTCACATTTTCAAGGCGGGTTTTACAGCAACAGTGTATTAGCCATGCAATTTATCAATATTTATTCATTACCCAAATGGCAGATTACTTGTCATAACTAATTATCAAAGTAATAAATAGTCTTATTAATAAAAACTGATGACAAGACCAGAATGATTTCCTTGATAAAGAATGATGACGGGTTTCAGTATCCTAAACGACACACAGAACAGTGTGCAGATTGAATCTAAGGCCTCCTGCATGGATAATAAATTGTTGTTTCGAAGAATAAAATGATTGATACATTTGCTTTGTGTGGAAAAAGCACCTGGGAAAAGATCCTACTCCCTAAGTTATTTAAACAGACTGTGGTGAAATTTTCTTTCCTTGTGACAAATTTAACTTTCCAAGGAAGTGACAGCTCTTTGGCAGAGAGAGAGGAATTGATGCCTGCTTTGGGTTCCTGACTTACAGATTCTCCCCAAAGTCATATTCTTTTGAAAATATCTTAGCATTCTCACTCACTTTGCATACGTCTCTGGCAGCACACAAAGGAGTGGCTGCAACACGGCAATAGAATGACGGGAAAGCCCAAACATGTGACATGGCAGTGTCTCTTCTGAGACAAATGAACTTGTCAGATCCTTTGGAAAGAATGCTGCTGGTTTTATTGTTGCATGGCTGAGTTGGCCTCTGGTTCAAACTCATTGTATTTTTTTTTTCAATGGTTTGAAACTTACCTTCCATGACAAAGCAACCCTAGAGACTGAGCATCTTTTGATGGCTTGGAAATGGCTGGGCTGGGGTGAGGTGGGGGAAAAAGGCATTCATACAAAATGATGATGCAAGAACCCAAATTCCAAACTATAGTGCATTTCAGGAAATGAAACAAGTCCTATTGAAAAAATAAAATCTAAATATTATACTTGAAAAGTCCTTTGAAGGATGTTGGGTCCACAAGATGTTTGATGGATGGATGAGGTGCAGAGGGGTATGGTCTAGTGACTGATGGGAACGGTTAGACTCGATGATCCACTGGGTCCTTTCCAACCTAGTGATTCTATGATTCTATGACATTCAGCTTCCTTAGCATAGGAAAAATAGGGTTTGTTTCCTTTGGTGACTCTTTTTCCCCATTTGCCATAATTTACTTGAACTTTCAGGAGTTTCATATATTTAAAATAGTACTGACATTTGCAACAAACTTAAAATGGAAGCCTTGTATAATATTCTGTAGATTACTTATTTAATAGCTTATTTAAAGTTGTCTGTAAAATCAGCCTTAGCAGCAACAGAATCGTGATACAGTTTTATAATAGTTCTTACAAATTTTGGTCTCTCAGTTGCTGAGCTCTGTATCAACAATATTACATATTAAGGAATGGCAATAAAGTATGATAGTCTACTAAATGTCTAATTTAGGGATTTTTATGCTATACTCAGTACATTGAACTATTTCTGGATCACACTCCTGTAATCATACATAAAATGTAGTTGAACTTTTATTGGAATTCTGAGTTTAGGCCAAACAGGTGAGTAAAAGTCCAAGAAAAGACCCCACAAAATAAGGCGTGAAAAATATATGATTATTTTTACCTTTGACAGACTCCTTTATGGAACAAACTTTGCATCTGACCCACTGATTTGCTGGAATCGTGAAAATATTTATTCTAAGAATATTATTAATTATTCTGAGAACGTGAATGACGCATACCTTGAGCCAAATCCTATCATAATAAACTGTACCCAGTCTTAAGCATTCTTTCTGAAAGAAGTTAGATGATGCTGGGATACGATACAAGAATAAACATGGCAAAACTTTGCTTCTTTTTCATATTTTTCTGATTTGTTGTAACAACCATAAAGGAATTGCCGATGACTGACTGCCTTGAAAACTACTTGCTAATGCAGATGTTCAAAGAAGTCATTGTAGCAAATTCTAGTATTTGCCATTTCATGCTATATACATCACGATAACAGTTTCGCAGGTACCTGCTCACCTTGGAGTGATCAAAGATCAAATCCAAAGGAAATCTGTCAAAATTGTCTATTTTTACCCATCAATAGGTGTAAGGTATCTTGAGTAAAAGAATATTTTATTTTTAACATAATTGAGAGTGCAAAAATGTAGAATTGTTTCATTTTGAACTACATGACTGTAATCACAGAGTTCGGAGTTGTGCACTGCTTTGTTTAGTTGGTATTAGAATGGAAGATCTTCAGGAAGCTGATATGGTTAGCCTCATCCTGACTTGTGCTACGTGTCTCTGCTTGCCACTAACTGTGTCTTCATAACATTCCTGAAGTGCTGGCATTTGGATGTGCAAGGCACATTAAACTTTTAATATATTTGTTGACTGGTTTTATGTTGAATTGGTATCTCCTTCACGATGAGGGTGAGGATGCCCTGACCCAGATTGCCCAGGGAAGATGTGACTGCCTCATCCCTGGAGGGGTTCCAGGCCAGGCTGGATGGGGCGTGGAGCCCCTGATCCAGTGGGAGGGTCCCTGCCCATGGCAGGGGGGTAGAGCTGGATGGGCTCTAAGGTCCCTTCCAACCCAAACTATTCTGTGATTATAAGATTCTACCAAATAATAATACCTCTTTGAAGATGAAACATTTCAAAACAGAGAAGGATTAACAACTAAAAATAGAGTCTATATAATTAAGTTCTCATCGTTTGAATACTGAAATTCTTTAACAGTGAGAGTACTGTTGCCTCTTCCATCATGAGTGTGTAATGGAAAGCGAATTGCCCTGTAGTACTTCCATTGTTCTCACAATTTTGATGTTGGCAAGATAGCTTTATTGTTCATAGATATATGCATTCTTTAGAGTAATATTTAAAATGAGCACATGATACAGAATATATTCCTGGTATAGTTCTCCCTTTCCGAGTGTAAGGAAATGCATCTGTGAGGTTAGTGTTCTCCTTTCAGTTGTTGGCACAACGTAACCATCTCCCAGCCTCCAATCTGCAGTCAGCTGTGTAAATGGGATATGTGAAATTCAGGATAATTTACTCGAGTTTTCAAATGCTTCAGGGGGTGTGGATAAAACCTAGTTCCTGAGACATGGCTCAGGATTAAAGACAGTACAGACACAGCAGTGTGTGGGTCCAGTTTGTACTGAGAATTCGCTGATGAGGATGAAGAATGTCCTTGCATATTCATCTGAGTTGAATCTCTGATTCTATTCTACAGAACTCACAGATACATGTAAACATTCTGGTAGAATTATTCTAACTCCTTGTACAATATCTACATGGATTATATAAATCTTGGCAGTTCCAGTGTGATTAGCACTCTTTGGATTTAAATGTATGTCTCCCATTAGTGCTCAATGATATTCCAGCTTCTAAGAGCTAAATTGAGAGATGGTTTAGACATGGAATATTTGAGACTTCTGGATGAGTATTAGACCTTCTATTATCTCCTGGCCACTAGTAGGCTATTTATCAGTAGGAGCCATTTATATTCTTAGGCATACTGTTGTTACTTGTGAAATCCTTTACGTGCTTAACTTTTTTCTCTTGTTCGTTGTTCAGCCATCCTGGTTTCTGTCACTAACCAACTCCACACACAATGGTAAATAGGATTCTCAAACCACTGCACTTCTAGCTTCCCAGCTGGGCAAATCTAATCAGGTTCAACATGCTGGACCAGACTTTGCAAACACAAGTGGAGACGATTAAACCAGTTTTCTATAAGCACATGATTCCCTTGTACACCTTCTTCTATCACCTATTTTTGGGGCAAGGACTCAAAATAGACTTACTTTCAAATGTTTCTTTTAAAAGCTACCTTGTAAGTGTAGAACTCACTTCATAAAATATAATTAGAGAGACACTTCATAAGAAAACAAGTCTAGCTGAGATGGAGTTTACTTTCTTTGTAGCAGCCTCTGTGATGGTGTGATTTGGATTTGTGGTTAAGACAGCATTGGTAACAAACTGGTGTTTTATCTGTTGCTGAACAGTAATTGTACAGAGTCAAGGCTTTCCCTTATTTTTCCCCCTCTGTTTTCCCCAAGTGAGAAGTGTGGACACAGCCAGGATAGCTGACCCAAACTGGTCTAAGGGTTAATTCATAACCATACCATCATGCTCAGCAATAAAACTGGGGTAGAGAAAAATATAGGTGGAGGTTTTTGTCTTCTAAGGTAGCCTTTGCTCAGAAACTGTTTGGGTACTAGTCTGCTTTTGAGAGGTGGTGGGTGATTGATTGCCTTTGTATAGCTTGGTTCCTTTTCTGCTTTCCTTTATCTCAACACTAGACTCTTCTTGTTTCTGTACTCCCTGTTTCCTCCCTTGTCCTGTTTGAGGGTGTTTAAGAAGGAGGTGGTAAGGGGAGGAAGGGAGTAAAGACCTGTGTGGGTACTTGCTTGCTCTCCAGGGTCAATTTACCAAATCCATTTAACATGGTAGCAATCTCCTGCCAAATGGATTTCAGGGTTTGGATCTATTTGGGATAATCCTTGGAACTGCTGTCCACAGGGAAGGGAGGTGAGTGATCGTGTTTAAAAACCACATGGTACCTTACAGGTAGAGAATCAGTATTACTGCTGCTTCTTCCTTGATCTTTGACAGCTGTGTCAGAAAAGGAAAAATAGTCTTGCTCAATTCTTTAAATAAAAAACATGCACGTGTACAGCTCAGGATTTTTACCTGTGTATTTGTAGTTGATTCTTTCTCTCACCGTGCTTTAATTTAAAGCTTCAGATGTTAAGTGGTTTAGACGTAACATTTGCAGCATTTTTTCGAGTTTCTTTCCAATCAAATTTTTTCAGCCTCTTGGCAGATACGTCTCATTCTGGAACTTTTGTCCGTACTTGAAGACTAAATACAGAACTAAGTATCAAACAGAAGATGTTGATGGTGCTTTTGGTGCCAGGTACTTGAAATGAATACTTAAGATTAGTTCAGCATTATAATAGACAACTTACAGATAGATTCCAGTGTTAAAGGAGGAATTCAGGTCTGACAGTATGAAGAAGAATGGTAAAAAATTATTTTAATGTTTCAATAATATAACTATCACACTGCCTGTTCAAAGGCAATAATCTGATATAATATGAGAAAAGAATCAAAGCAACTACTACTTTGAGGAAGTAATAAACCTTAGAAGTTCTTTATATGATTTAGGAGATTCGATATCACATCCTCAAATAAAATGACTGTGAATCAGTAGCAGAATTTTCTTCATGAAAAGATTCTAGTGCTTTGGCTCTGCACTGATCCAGTCCTGTTTCAGGTTTGACACCTGCCTGAACTAAGCCTTAAACTAGTAACTTCTTTCAGACTGCCTCAGCTGACAGATGCATACATTGGATTCCACTGGAATTCCAGCAGTTCTTGTGTTCGGAAAAGTAATCAAGGTCCAGTGTAAACCTGTACTATATTAGCGTGTCAGTAACTTGATGGACACAAGTCATCTAAAACTTTAAGCTGTATAACCATAGTAAAAACAACACAGAGCATAAGCTAGTAACTGTTTTGATGGAGCGCTTCAAAGAACTCAAGACTTTCAGGTTTTCTGATTTTATTTTTGTTTGTTTTATTTTCTGATGCAGTTATTTTTGTCTTTGTTCCCAAATACTTCCAACAGATGGGTCAGTGAGGTATTTTCACTGTCAGAAAATTGCCCAGTTGTGCATGTGCACAGTAGGATATAGAATTTATGATCTCACAGGGCTGGTTTGGCTTTCATTGATTGTTTTTTTTAACAATCCAAAGTGTAATCACAGAGTTGAGGAATGATTTGGGTCAGAAGGGACCTTAAAGCCAGTTCCTGCTATGGGCAGGGACACTTCCCACTGGATCCAAACCCCATCCAACCTGGCCTTGAACCCCTCCAGGGATGGCGCAGCCACTCCTGCTCTGGGCAACCTGGACCAGGGCCTCCCCATCATCACAGGGAAATATTTCTTCCTAAGATTTCATCTCAATTTCTCCTCTTTCTGCTTAAAACCATTCCTTACATCCTAACCAAGAGCCCCTCCCCAGCTTTCCTGGAGCCCCTTTCAGTACTGGAGGCTGCTGTAAGGTTTCCCTGGAGCCTTCTCTTCTCCAGGTAGAAGACGACCAACTCTTTCAGCCTATCCTGATAGAGGAGGTGCTCCAGCCCTTGGGTCATCTTCATGGCCTCCTCTGGACTTGCTCTAACAGATCCATATCCTTCCTGTACTGAAGACTACGATCTGAATGCAGGTGTAGGTGTGTTTTTAATTTTGCTGTTTCTAAAACTTCTGTCAGTAAGCTATTTCATGTATTTAATAATTAAGCCTTTGTGGAATTCCATTGGATTTAGTTCTGGATAATTCTATAGCATTTTTTTCCAAATAGACAATTACTTTTAAAATACTTTTAAAGCTGTAAGATAAAGGAAGAAAGGAAAGAGAAGCAGAATATATAATACTGAAGTAGAAGCTTGCTGCTCAAAACAAGCTGAAGAAGCTGATGAGAAGCTATTAACATCTGTTCCCTGTGCTAAAATCAGCTCTAAAGTCTGGATGTCTAAAAGAATTCTGTTTAATAGGAAACCTTACGCAACCTGATTATTACTTAGCAGGTGAGAGGAAAATCAGGAAATTGCCAGAACTCATTTTTATGTATAGAATTAATGACAGCATAAGTTTAAAGAGGGGCTTAGGTGGCAATAAGAGCCTGCGAGTGAAGTGATGATGAGGCAGGTAACAGGTGGCCCTTATGCAAGGTGGTCCAGGTTACCTTCAATGATGTAAGATGTTTGTTGTGAATCAGCTAACTGCATCATGAATATAGAAGAGCCGAATGCCCCGGTTCTGGCCCCTTTTAGATAGCTCTTGATGTAAATTTTGTTTATGTAGTTTCAACATGCACTCAGATGAAACATCCTATTTTCATGTTTTTAAAGTAAATTACCTTGAATAGAGAGGAGACGATGTGCAATATAATCAGACTAAAGTGAGATCCAACTATCACACAAAGGTCAAGATATCCTCTATTTTATAATTTACAAAGTTTATACCTTTTATGTCAGTCCATGCACTTTGGAGTGCTTTTTTTTTTTTGTTTTAAAACTGATTTAATTATGTACAGCTTCAACTGTTAACGGTGCCAGTGGAACTACTGGTCCATTTCTGCTGGATTGTAAGACAATGTGCTAAACCACAGACACAGAATTCTTAAAATGGTGCAGTTCTGTATATGCTGACAAATGTCTATGTCTAAGGTAGACTTGGGTATCACACAGTGGTATGTTTGGAAAAACACTTTGGACAGAAACTGCTTTTTCTAGTTCTTCAGAGAGTGTTTAATTAGGTGGAAACTTGTCTTTTACTGATTTAAAGAAGTCGGTATCTAGAAGAAGTAGAACACCTTGCGTTATTTTGAGCATCAAATTACTGTATCCATGGAGTACAGGCTGGGCTTAGGAGCAGGGTTTATGTACAATTGACATATATATTGTACTAAGCTTCCTCATGGCTTTTCTGTGGGGCAGGTAAAAATATAACGAAGCCTCTGTAATATGGATATAATAACAAGTATATGGGAATCTTCTTTTTGAAGCATAGTCATAATTACACCTTGCAGCTCTCGGACCGTAATAGATAAACCAAGGGATTTACCCACAGCTAGTTGTGAATTCATCCTTGATTAACATGGTTCAAAATAGAGTCATAAAATTGTTTGAGCTGAAAAAGACCTCTAAGATCATCAAGTCCAACCGTCAGCACAAAAGTGTCATGCTCACTAACCCATTCCTGAAGCACCTGATCTACATGTTTTTTTGAGCCCCTCTGGGATTGGCAATTCCACCACTATCCTGGGCAGCCAGTTCCAATGCTTCACCACTCTTTCAGTAAAGAAATTGTTTCTAGTATCCGATCTAAACCTCCTCTGGCACAACCTGAGGCTATTTCCTCTTGTCCTATCACTTGCTACTTGGGACAAGAGACCAGCACCCATCTAGCTACAACCTCCATTTAGGTAGTTGTAGAGAGCAAAGCAGAAATGCTATTGCTTGCATACACTTTTCATTCTTTAAAAATAATAATAATAATAAATATTAATTGGCTGCCCAGTTCTTTCATGTGGAAGTACAACTGGATAGGTACATCCTGACTTATTTTATTTTACAAATTCAGAGTAATGTACTAACAGTGTTGTAATTTTTTTATTCTTGGGGAGATTCAGTTCTTTTAAAGCAATTGAAACAGAGGAGCCTCATTGCTCTGTCAGACCATAGTTATATTCAGACTTATAGGCACAAAAAATTGTTTTCTCACCCATGCAAGCTGGTGTTGTAGTTCTATAAAACAGCAGAATCATAGAATACTCAGATTTGGAAGGGACCTAAAAGATCATCCAGTGCCATCCCCCACGACAGGGGCAGGGACACCTCCCACTGGATTGGGTCACTTGAAGCCCCATCCAGCCTGGCTTTGAACACCTCCAGGGATGGGGCAGCCACAGCTTCCCTGGGCAACATCTTCTGGCTCCTCACCTCTCTCATAGTGATGAAATTCCTCCTTATGCCTAGTCTAAATCTGCCCCTCTCCGGTTTATCCCCATTGCCCCTCATCCTATCACTACAACCTTTGTGAACAGTCCCTCCTCAGATTTCTTGTAGGCCCTTCAAGTACTGGAAGGTCACTATAGAGTCTCCTCGGCGCTTCCTCTTCCCTAACATTAATTTTTACTATGCCATGTTTTACAGTTGGAAATAACTTGTTGGAATTACAGTGTAGTTTTAGGTGAATTAAATGAATGTATCCAAAGTGGATTCTAATGATACCCATAGGATTCGTACCTGAATTCTTGTAAAATTTTTCATTTTTACAAGGCCATGATGTTCCCATGAAGTCTCGCACAGAACAGTTACAGTCATCAGTCCATTGTCCTGTCACTGATTAATTGGTGACTAACAGGAAGGATTAATTGTTAAATGCTTAACACTTCTGTGTGTGCGTGCGCACTCTTAGGAGTACTTTAGTTTCCAAACCCTCTGTAGTGACTATTTATAATTGAAAGTGGAAGGTATATCATTAAATCTTAATCTCTTGCATTGATATAATGTCCTCTAAATGCTGGCCTGTTTGGTTTGGTTTTGTTTTTAATGCATTGTTACTAATGCAGTGAAAGGATAGGGAAGTTGAAGAATAGTAGTTAATACAAACAGCTAACTGGTTTTTGGTTGTTTTTTTTTAAATAGTGCATTAGAGCTGAAAGAACACATTAAAATTTTTAAATCTGTATATCTATTCAATTTTTAGCTGTGCATTTAACGTGAATACTCTGCACATCTGTTTCAGCCATCACTAACTGGAGTGACTTATTTGATTGAGAGTGGTATTAGACTTTAAAGCTAACCTGTATTTCCTTATATGCATGGTCAGTGGTATTTGGAATGGTGATTGATTATAATGCATTATACTTTATTTATAATTCATAAATGCCTTTGAGATTTAGATATTTTGGTTATCTTATCCCTAAATCCTCTCTTCATAGTTAGCAATGGTATCCATTAAATATGATTGCTAAGGACAAAGTAGTTTCCTAAGTAAATGAAAAAATAACAGCATTTTATGTAACAGGCTTTGGTGATTCAGTAAAAGAACCTCTGAACTAATTAACAGGTGAAAGTATAAGCAAAAATTTCCATTTAAAAAAGTTAGAAAAATAATGCAGTAATGTGACAAATGTTCTAGGAAAACCGAGTCATAAAATACACTATGAGTACTAGAAATAGTTTTAACTGAACCATTTATTTATGTTTTACCAATAAGCATTCTCATATTCCTAAAATATCTTTAATTATGCTACTGTCTTTCAAAGTAGGATGGTGTTATACCATTCATTACAACAATAAAGAGAAGTGTGCATGGTGAAGTTGTCAGGTGGTAAAGACTGTACTGTAGCCATAATTATTCAGAGAAGCCTGCTGTAACTGAGTAAAAACTATAATGCAAGGATGAAATATACGGTGTTTTAAAAATCAGGTATTTTCCATGAGCTTGACTTTGAAATTTGCAGTAATTATATGGCTTATAACATCTGAAGAGGTGAGATAAGATAGGAGAAGAGAATGTTACATTATGTTAGACAAAGAATGCCTGAAAAAAAATTAGTAACTATTCTAGATATGGTAGGAGTTAACTAGAACAGTCATGCACCAATTCTCGTCCATGAACCTTTGACAAATGCTGCTTTCCCCCTTCAGTGGAACCCATCTTCCTGTCTCCTCAAAGAAATTATGAGGGTAATTTGTTCCTTCGTTTCAAATTAGGTGAGAAAAGACAACATTGTACAGCCCTGATGTTACTGTAGGAAAAACCTTCAACTCTTAGTAAAATAGGGATGTTCATAGTTGGAAGATCACTGGGACATTCATGCTCCTGTTTCTTCTACAGACCCAAGCAGTTGGCTATGCTCTGAGCAGGTTTTTTTTCAGATTTTTTAATGTATTCCTGTAACCACGTGACCAAAAATGGGAAAAGTGTGAGGAAATTCCAGCCTTTTTTCCTGTAGGAGATGAAGGAAAAAGAAAATTTAAGAGTCCTGATATTGGTGAAATGCAAATATTCCAAATTATTACTTTTACTAACCAGATATCACAGCACAGAGAACTGGTAAAGCAAGTGTTTATTACATATTCTGTAGAAATAATCTTCCAAAGAAGCAGGATTGGGACTGCATCACTTAATGCAAACACCAGTAGTTCTCATCATGTTAAACTATTATAAAAAAAAGCTTCAAGTTTTAGACTAGCCAGGGGGGATTAACAGAGTTTAGAGTTCAAGCAGGTAAAGGATTTCAGAGAACTAGCTCATTTTGCAGTAGGTAAGATAATGGAATATACATGAAGCAAAAGAGAGAACACAACAGGCTTTCTTTAAAAGAGCCCATTAGGCAACATTTCAAGACTAATGGATAAAATTCCCAGTTCAGCAGAGACTATGGAGCAGTTATATGTGAATTTCAGACTTTCAGCAGATGTTTCCCTGGGTTATGCACCCACAAGTTGTTTCATTGGAAATAATGCCTCTCACCTGTAGTTAAACAAGGTAAATGCATTAACAGAACCACATGACCCAGGGATAACATTCCCCTCTTTAGACCTGTCCCCATTTCACTTTGAGATATTGCCCACTGGCAACTAAATATAATTGACAGAAAATTCCTTTTGAAGTTGCCTACAGTATCCTCATAATGTAGCTCTAGTCCAGCTACGTTATCTTTGAAAACCCGTGCTGTGAGTATGTGACTTATGAACAGCAATAGAACAGATCTGATCCATTCTTACAGTATTTTGGAAAGTAGCTCATGTCAAGCCACGAGGTATTTTCTAGTCTGAAACCACATGGGTAGGTTTTTGGGGTTTTTTTCCAGAAGACATTTGGATTTATCAGAGTCTGTGGCTAAAGATCTGAGATTAGTTCTGCTGAGAAGAATCTCAGTTTTAGTCTTGCTAAATAAGACTGTCGCAGTCAAAATCTCAGATCACCGTGTGTTCTCCTTTCTCTCACCCCAATACTTGTCTTTTAGGTTCTTGTATTTGGCTCAACAGTATAAGCTGCTTTGGACTTGTCTTTTTCTAATTACATCTGATTCACAGTAAGTTTTCTGAAGTGCATCACTTCAGTTGGACTTGCTAGAAACTATTGAAGCCCTATTGGCTTCTGTCAGTGATACAGAAATGCTTGTGAGAAAAAATGGAATTCTCAGCTCTTGCGAGAGAAGGAATAACTTTGTCATCGAGTCAGGGGAGAGTCACTTGGATTGGAGCACCGCAGGTCATGAAAACTATCTTTCCACTTGATTTATAATAATTCTTCTATTGCTAGAAAAGGTCAGTAATTTTGTCTAATAAACCTTTGGAAACATTTGTGAATAGAGATTCCACTATCTGAGAGGGCAGCCTAGCCCAAGGCTTGCACTGTCCTCCTACTGAATTACTCAGTTTGGCTGCTTTGGATTTTGCTTTAGTTGGTGTTTTATCGAGTGGGGTTTTTTTGTAGGGTTTTGGGATTTTTTGTTTATTTATTTGTGTAAGTGGGGGGTTTGTCAGGGGTGTCCAAAAACTTTAACTGAACCACCAAAATCTGAGTTTCTAACATGAACAAAAAGATTTAGGGTCCATCATTCATCAGTCCCTTGCAGTTTTACATAAGTAAAACTGTGTTTACGAGTCTTAATCATCATGATTTTCTAGGATCTGAATTTCTCTTCTTCAAATACAGATTTTTACTGCCTGTAAACCTTTTGTAAACCTGTTTATTCTCACAGCTTTCTGGCTCTTCACTTTAGCACGCACCTACTTTAGATATTGTTCTTCTTCATGGATTGTTTTCAAAGTTAAGTAGTTGTACTTGAAAACGCACACTTGGGAAGGGGCTGGAAGGGGTGAGGACAAAGGCATGTGAAGAAAGATGTAAAGAGATGAATAAAGGATACACTACTAAAATACAGCTAGGCTCCAGGGGCAGTACTTTAATAATGACTTTTTAAAGTCATGTTTTTAAGACAATTATAAATAGAACCTATTTCTGAACTAAAACAGAAACTAGGATATGTAACTTCAGATCCAAGTTCTTGATCCTCTCTACAGCTTTGGAGATCTGACAGCAGACAGCATTGTGGTGGTTTTGAGTGAACCCCAGTGGGCAGTGTAGCACAGCACAGCTGCTTGCTCACTGCACTGGCATGAGGGAAGAGGGAAAGAAAGAATAAAAGATGATAAAAATCATTCAGTAAGGGAAGAAGAAATGGCAGAAGAGAAAAATAAAACAAAACAAGTGATGTAAAGGCAATTACTTGCAATCTTCCTCAGGTAGACCTTGCTCAGCCAGCTCCTCAGCAGAAAAATACTTACCCTCCCCAGGCCCCTTCCCTCCGTCTTCAATTTTGTTGCCAAGCACAACGTTGTAAGACATGGAATACCTTTGGTTATCTTGAGTCATCTGTTTGGTCATGTCTCCACCTAACTATATTGATCGAGGGGCAAGTTGAGAAATAGAGAAGCTTTGGCCCTTTCTCATAACAGCATTACACAATTCAAGCAAGTTCCTGGTGATATTCACTGTTCAATGCTTGTAACATCTTAGTTTCAGGGAATAGTGCCTATACAGAAGTATACTGTGTAACTTGAAAACTGAAATGAGTAGCTGGTCATTTCCATAGAAACCTTTTTCTTTGCCTACTGTGACCAAGGTGGCTGCTGCAGCCCAGTGGATTACTCTGTTTAAAATGATTTATTACCTTGTAGTTGCAATACATTAATGAATTCTACTGCAGGCAGGGACATTTGTGTTCTTCTGGTTTATCTACATGTTTGGTGGCACAAGAAGTGCAAAAACTCTTGTACATTTTGCAAAGAATTTCCCCTCTTAATCTTAAAATCCCTCCTAATTACATTGCTAGCGGGTTTGAATATCCAAGCCAGTGAATACCAGATTTGTTTCAAATTGGGGGCAAATTACTGTTTAATTTATATCGATGTTAAAAGAACTGAGTGAAGCTTAAAACACTCAGTGTTGTTAAAACAACTCGTTACAAAATTGTACTTCATTGACATTATAAAGTAAGGCAGTGATATTTGATTCACAGGCTGGGATATGGAAACGACGGATTCAGTCTGAGAGAGTTGGGGTTGTTCAGCCTGGAGAAGAGAAGGCTCCAAGGAGACCTTAGAGAAACCTTCCAATACCTGAAAGGGGCTACAAGAAAGCCGAGGAGGGACTGTTAACAAAGGCTTGATTTGAAAGAAATATGGGCAATGGGTAAAAACCGGAGAGGGACAGATTTAGACTGGACATAAGGAGGAACTTCTTCACTATGAGAGTGGTGAGGCCCTGGAACAGGTTGCCCAGGGAAGTTGTGGCTGCCCCATCCCTGGAGGGGTTGAAGGCCAGGTCGGATGGGGCTTGGGCAGCCTGATCCAGTGGGAGGTGTCCCTGCCCATGGCAGGAGCGGGACTGGATGATCTTTAAGGTCCCTTCCAACCCAAATTATTCTATGATTCTATGATTTCATTTGAGAAACCTGGATGGCTTCCCAATTTATGTATCAATTTTTTAACCAGTCCACAAAAAAAGAGGCTGAACCAGAAGGCAGTTACTTTTTTTTAGGATGACTTTGCTGAAGATTTCATTGTTTCATGCAACAAAATCAAGTGACATTTCCTTCATTTCCCTGTTATGTTTCTGAACTCTCTTTCCTTAGTAACATTAAACAGTGATATTTATGCAGGTGCCAGGTGGTTATTTTCTTTCAATTTAGGATCCAGGTACAGGACCTGGTTGCTTTGCTGTAATTATTGGTTGTTCTTCTCCAGCTAAAAGCAATTTTAGTATCTGCTACAGGAAAGATTTTAAAACAAGATAATTAGCTATTTACCAGTAATTGTAGAAGTAGAATAAGAAAAACTTCTACTTTACTGCCTAATGTGTTTTCTTTCTCATATCTGGTATAGATTCTCAGCTGTGTTAACTGCCTTAGTTTGGAGGAAACCAAATTAAGTGGTGTTTTACATACCTGAGGATAAGGCCCATCCTTTATTCCTCTTTTACTAATCAATGTTATTACTTTGTTTTGTACTTTATTCTGATATATTTTTTCTTTTTCTGATCTGCTTTGATGCACTTTAACTGCAAACAATTAAGTACAATTAAGCACATATCTGAAATAGGTTTCATTAGGAAATACCAACATTAAAAAAACAGGTATTTAAAAGTCCATGGATGTAGTAATTAAGCTTCCATGCATAAATTCTTTATTTTGTCTCTCCTCTTGAGATATCTAGAGCCTGTTCTCTTTCAGAGCACCTAACAGATTGATAGCCTTTGCATTTTAAGCCAGTTTCATTTTATCTCATTCAACACCTAGTTCAGTCTAATGCTATTTTTATATTAGGGAAACAGAGACTGAGTGCAGCTGGAAAAGTTTCATTTCCATGACTTCCTTAAAGACAAGGAGACAATCTGGTTCTTGGAGCAAAACTTCGGTGTCTTACATATGACACATAACAGAATCTATTTTTTTACTATTCATTTTGCTATATACCTTACTGGTTCCAAAGTAAAAGGAAAGAAATGTTGTTAATATCCTCATTAACTTTGTAACTCTAATGCATTTGGAAGCATCAGCTTTTAGACTCAGTAAAAGAGCCTTTCCTGGTTTTGCTTCTTCCTTTGGACTATTCAAGTCTTAATCCCCAGGTTCTAAAACCTTTGCTCTCTACGGTCCTGACCTCACTGTCAGAAGAACTTTCTTTTTAGTGTAGCAGTATAGATTGTCTTTCAAATGACAGCACAATAGGAAATCTGAAAACTCACATCCCAGATTCAGAGAGCAAGCCCTGGTTCTGTACAACCAGCCCGTGACCCCAAATCTCAAGTTCCAGCATAGCGTCTTGAACCCCCTTCCTCTCCAGCTGACCCAATGCCCCTGCTGTAACCCTACAGAGCATCCTGACTTCGAGATGATTCCAGGATGTTGCAGCTAAGGTACAATGCCAGTCAAAGGCTGGGCACCATCACAAAAACTCCATGCAGTAGGCTGAATATGCACACATACAAGAATTTATTCATAGTCTAATTTCAGAATTAGCAGTTAGTTATTAGTCAAGTTTCAATGATACTAACACAGACCACACAGAATCACACAGAATAACCAGGTTGGAAGAGACCCACCGGGTCGTCGAGTCCAACCATTCCCACCAGTCCCTAAATCATGCCCCTAAGTACCTCATCCACCCTCACCTTAAACGCCTCCAGGGAAGGTGTATCAACCACCTCCCTGGGCAGACTGTTCCAATGCCTAACTACCCTTTCTGTGAAGAATTTTTTCCTTATCTCAAGCCTAAATGTCCCCTGGCGGAGCTTGAGGCCATTCCCTCTCGTCCTGTCCCCTGTCACTTGGGAGAGGAGGCCAGCTCCCTCCTCTCCACAACCTCCTTTCAGGTAGTTGTAGAGAGTAATGAAGTCTCCCCCCAGCCTCTTCTTCTCCAGTCATCATCGGCATTTCTGATTCTCCTCCAAGAGGAATCTAATGTTGATAATGGGAGGTTTCTTCCTTTTCTGAGAGGTAGTTGAGTATTGATAATGCAATAAATGACTCCTTTTTCATTCTCATACTGCATTATTAGTTGTTTAGTACACTATACATAGTTATCAGTCTATTCTTAGAGAAGTGCTGTAATTACCTAGCATTTGGCATATAAACTTTACTGATTGAGTTTCCTAAATAAGAGTTTATTAAAACGGCAATGATTTTCTTCTGAGGCTTATTTTCTTATTAATTATTGTCCTGATGCAAACTATGGTCAAATGTTCTATAAAGAGAGAAGAAAAAGTTAAACTATGTGCAGCAGAGGAAAATATAATAAATCAGGTGATGTTGTGAATAGTATACATATGACATGAGATATGTGTGAATTTTCTTGATTCTGAGTTTTATTTCCACTATCATCACTGTAGCCTTAATGCAACAAAATGATACAGTTGATACTCCTCCTTAATTTCTTCTCTGCAAAGAAATTCCACCCTGTGAACATCATCGGCATCTACACTATTTCTTTGTGACAGTGTCATTTATTGTGCTGAGAGGCGCACTAGTAAGAGAAAATGAGTTTGTATTAGTGATTTCTATTGAATTCTAATATTTCTGTTTATTAACATGCAAGGAAATGCAGCTCTACACCTTAGATTTTCCTATTAAATATTACAACATTAAGTAGCATGCATGATACTAAAGTTGCACTCAAGCAAGAAGGTATGATATGCTTTTTGTTACATTTATATCCTTTATTAAAAATCCATTAGTTATGAGTTCTGCCAATTTACAGAAGAACACCTTAATATTACAAAAAGGTCAGTTAAAAACTATTGTTGTAGTAGCTTTTCAAAGTGATAGTCTTAAAGAACCGTTCACCATAATAATAGACTAATACTTGGATATTTCATAGAATCATAGAATCATAGAATAACCAGGTTGGAAAAGACCCACTGGATCATCGAGTGCATGTTGTCATCTTGTTTTAGCTGGAAAATGCCTATTTGATAGTGTTCATGGTTTAAAAATCAATGGATTTGCTTTCTCTTGTCCTATTCCTGACTGAATCAACGATGTTGTGCTGGTGACCAGAAAACAATGAGTTCCTATGATTTAGAAAATCTGAGATAATAAGCAGGAATAGCAAATAATTGTGTACAGAAATGTGTCAATACTTTTGAGTTACACGTGTCTCATTGGTAAGACTTTAGAGGAGATTCTGTCTTTCACAAATCCTCCCATGAGAAACATGAGACTAGAAGAGTGATGACTTTGGTCTTGTAAGTTCATCCCAGCCTTCTCCATCTTCACAATTTTTACTTTTAGGTGTTTTCATGGATAAAGAACATTAACTATTGTAATTCTTGTAAGTGAGATGCTCTGGGACTATTCTTATTTATTATCTTGTTATGAGTAGACAAACATCTTGCAAATTTTACAAAAATATTCTGATAAGAGAAAATTAGACAATACTGAATGATGCAGTATTTGCTAGGATTTTATTCAATGATGTAATTGAGCAGATGATTGAAGGAATTAGTAGACTGAGGACTGGACTTGAATGAGAATGAAGTCAGATATGTGATTTTTGGTAAAGCAAAAGAGGAATAATGAATAAATAAAGCAGAACTGAAGTTTCAGTAAGCTTAGAAAATCACTAGGTAAAATCTGATGTCTAAGAGGAAAGGGGACTCTGAAGGGGTTAACAGTTACTTAAGGAAGAAATATGAAGGCTAAAAGCAAAATCTATCCTAAAATCAAGAAGTCATAGGAAGATTAGTGAAGTACCAGGTCGGCTAAATAACGGATTCCTCATTGACTTAGTTGTAAAAAAGAAGTCTATGGAAAATAGATGAGAAGTCAAAGTACTCAGGGTGTAAATATCAAAAAAATACAAGCAAAACATCAAAAGACCTGATACTGCTAGCAAGGAACATAAAGAATAAAAGAAAGTACGTTAGAAACAGGAGGAAAATGAAGGAAAGCGCTGATCTACTTCTTAGATGAGAAGGAAAAGAAATGATAGCTGATGTTTTTAGAAGGTCAGTGTTAACATCTCTTCTGAATCAGTCTTAACTAAAAAGCTCTGCTGTGATAATTTTCAAGCAACTAAGATTAGTGGCAAAGGAAGAAGAGCTTGTGATAGTGTAGGGAAAGATCAGAATGGAGACTTCATTCTAAATCAGATGCTTGCGCAGCAGCTGATCTGGAAGAAATTCATGTAAATATACTTCAGAGAATTGACTGAAGCTATTTGAGTCATCAGTGATTTTCTTTGAAACAGGAGATGGGTAAAGGTCCAAACAACTACAAAAAGGCAAATATACTGCCTGTTTAAAGAAATTAGAGAAAATGAGAGGCTGGGCTTAAAAATTGGATTGCAAGAAATTATGGAAAAATTAAACATGTTATAAACACACAAAAGTAGGGAGAAGATTGATGGTACAAAATCACGAAAAAAAAATCTGGTCAGAATTATATTGTGTTCAGTTTTAGATCCCTCAGTATCAGAAGGACATTGAGCTGCTGGAGTGTCTCCAGAGGAGGGCTTGGAATTGTTTAGCCTGGGGAAGAGGAGGCTGAGGGGTGACCTTATTGCTGTCTATAACTACCTGAAAGGAGGTTGTAGTGAGGTGGGTGCTTGTCTTTTCAACCAAGTAAGAAGGGATAGGATGAGAGGAAATGGCCTCAAGTTGTGCCAGGGGAGGTTTAGATTGGATATTAGGAAAAACTTCTTTACTGAAAGTAGGGTAAAACTTTGAAAGAGGCCGCCCAGGGAACTGGTAGAATTTTCATCTCTAGAGGTATTTGAAAAATGTGTAGACAAGGCACTTTGGGACATGGTTTAGTAGGAATCTTCATATATGTTGACGGTTGGACTTGATGATCTTAGAGGTCTTTTCCAACCTTAATTATTCTATGAAAACAATACAGTTTCCTTTTGCTATAATATATTGTATTTATAACTGTGGGGCATTAGATATTGCATATACCTACTTTTTTTTTTTTTAAGTATGTAATACCTTGTAGTAGGAGGATATTCTCATTGCTAAGCTGAAAGTACAGCTTAGAAGAAACTATTATGTTAGAAAAACCTATACAGAAGTATTTTTCAGTGACCCACTAACTGGAAATATTCATTGAGAGAGATGATGTAGGAAGTTAAGTAGAACATTAGGAAAAAATTACTCAAGGTAAGTATCACTGCAGAAATGGTATTGGACTGTTAGAGAATTTCATCAGTTCTTAACCATGCTTGTCTTATAAATAGTTTCAATGAAGTTCATCTTTCCAAAGAAAAAAGACAACTACTTCTGGTTTTCCCATATGAATTAGTTTGTGTCTGAACTTTTAGAAATTCCCGTTGCTTTAAGCCCACTTCAGAGTGAAAATTGTACTTTTAAAATTGAACTTTCTGTAATTGATTATTTTGAAGGTTTGAGAAACAAATAGTATATGTACTTTGATCCATTTCCAGGCTTTCACAGCTTGAAGAGTCATTGCTTTGTCCTTGGAACCAATTACTTTGAACCTACAGTAATAATTAAAGAACAGCTTTTAAAAATGTATGACTACATCATACCTTCCTAACAGTATTATACTTAATATTCTGATATCCATTGCATTTGTGTTTCAGATCTACTTGGACTGCTCTTTTTGAGGTAGGTTAGAAGGCCATTGTCCTTTCTCCATTGCCCTTTGAACACAGACCAGTCCCTGATTATTATAAACAAACAGGGCTGATAGTCACATTTCAGATGTAGGTGTGATTGTCTTAAATCATTTATGCTGAGTATGTGTATAGAATTTAATTAGATGAAGGATATTTGCAATCTTCACTAATAACATTTTTTTTCTAGAAAATCCTGCCTCCGGCATTCACTTCAGTAATGTTCCATCTTAGCTGTATACATCTCAAAGAATTGACCATTCATAAAATGGGTGATGAGCTGAATGTAAAGCAGGCACAGACAGTTTGTTTAATACCACTTTCCCACACTCTCCTCCTTGCCCTCAAGGTGACAGGGATGCTGAAATGCGTGGAGATGTGTCAGTGAGTCTCTGGCTAACGTGAAATGCCCTGAGAAAATTGGTATCTGCCATCCTGTTTATTTACACATTGACATACTATGACACAAATAATCATCTCCATGTCCCTTCCAGGTATACAGTTTAACCAGAAACTTGCATCTCAGTACAGCTGAGGAGTTGATGCAGAAATGGTAGATAAGATTTTAAAAAGGTCATTATCTGACCAAAACACATGCTTTTTTGTTTTGTTTCATTTGAGGGCTTTTTGGGTTTTTTTTGTTGGTATTGGCAGCAGTTCTGAATAGAGAATCTGGAAATGGTTGCCGAAATAATATTGTACACTTTTGGATGTGAGAAATATGAAGACCTTTGATAGTGTAAAGAAGATCCAGCTGCTTGTTACACATATCTAGAAATCTTGCTGGCAGTTAACAAAGTTTCTTGTCTAATAAAAGCCCTGTAACACCTTCAGTCAGCAAGGTTCAGAAAAGACAAGTTCAGAAAATGATCTTTATGTTGGAAAGAAAATTTTCAGTGTTTAGCAGCATGTGGTTACTTTCCTTCTCGATTGGTGTGTAACATAATGAAAACTGAGGAAATAGTCTCTCAGTAACAGATAATTAGGACACAGAACTGTTTCTTCCTGCTCCCCTCCCACCACCACCCCCCCAAAAAAAATACAAAATGAAATAGGCAAATGGCAGAATCTGATATAGGTTTATTTCTTAAATAATAGGCTGCAAAAATATTTGATGTACCTTCAGAATACCAGTACACATCCTTTTGCAGTGTTTTACATTTTCTAGATTTAGCCCCAGAAGAAAACATGCTCTCTTTATGCACATGCTAATAACCTCTTATTACAGGATTAAAAATGTAATTGAATTTACACCGTTCAAATTTGTAGCAGCAATGGGGGAAATTGACTGGTGTATTGGTTTGAGTATTTGTACAATGCGGTTTATCATGTTTAGCCATGACAGATCCACCCTGGGCTGCTCAGCACATGAGCCTCTCCTTGCAGTTTTCTGTCTCTCTACACAGCATCACAGCATCTGTTTTAGAAATTAGCTTGGCTGTAACATTTTTATCTGAAGTTTTCTTTTAATAATCTTCTACCTTTAGTAATATTGTTTTTCACAATCTTTGAATATTAGTAAGATCAAACATACAATTACTTCTAACAAAGAGATGGGGGGGAGATTAAATTTGTGCTAATTTTAAAAACAACACTGTTGAAATGGAATACTTACGATGCCTGCCTTAATTATCAGTGTTTTAACCTTGAAGAAAATTTATTTCTAGGGAAACTGGGACTGTCTGTTTACCTCAGCAGTGGTCTAACCATGCTTAGGGCAGTCATTGGTTAGAAAGTCTTGGGTAAAAGTCATGATATGGCTAGGTACCTAGGATATAGTCAGCTAAAAAGAGTTATCCAGCTGCTTTAATTAGACTGCACCATACTTGTGGGAGAAAAAAAGCAATACCAATAAAAAGTAAAACTTGGTGCAGCATTCTCATTTGACCTTCAGGCTGATCCATGCCTATGCTGTCAAACGCAGTCATCATATGGGCAGTTCTTTTTCACTTTTCCTCTGTTTTACTCAGTTATTTTTCAAAACATGTAGATTCACCAGCTCCAGGTTCCATCTCCTTTCCACTGACACTTCGTTGCTTCCTTTCCCCCTCTGAGTAATCAATTAAACATGAATCATGCTGGATTTTGTTCTTATTCAAACAACGAAGCTGGTGAAGGGGCTGGAGAACAGGCCTTATGAGGAGCGGCTGAGAGAGCTGGGGGTGTTTAGCCTGGAGAAGAGGAGGCTGAGGGGAGACCTCATTGCTCTCTGCAACTACCTGAAAGGAGGTTGTGGAGAGGAGGGAGCTGGGCTCTTCTCCCAAGTGACAGGGGACAGGACGAGAGGGAATGGCCTCAAGCTCCACCGGGGGAGATTTAGGCTGGACATTAGGAAAAAGTCTTTCACAGAAAGGGTCATTGGACACTTGCAGAGGCTTCCCAGGGAGGTGGTTGATTCACCTTCCCTGGAGGTGTTTAAGGGACGGGTGGACGAGGTGCTGAGGGACATGGGTTAGTGATTGATAGGAATGGTTGGACTCAATGATCCAGTGGGTCTCTTCCAACCTGGTTATTCTATAATTCTGTGCTTCTAAGTAGATATACTGAATCTCCAGAAACCACACATACTCATGATGGTGTTAAAACATTTCTGCATGTCATAATTACAGTACTAAAAATCACGGCTGCGTATTCCTCATAAGTATTTGAGACTGTGGTGATTATGTTATGAGAGACAGAAATCTGTCAGTCTGCCCTTCCGCAGGAAAAATGTTATGGGGTCCCACCTTCCCTGTTGGAGGTTACACCCATATATCAAAAGCCAGTGAAAAGCCAGTCCTTTCATTCAAGAGTTGATACGATGGAGGAACTATTAAATACACTTCTAATGCTCTTGTGAGAAGGGCTCTGGTACGCTGTCATGGATATGTTACAGTATAGGTGCTGGGCAATGTGAGCAGTGACCTGTTCCCTGCAGCCCGGCTGAAGTAGCTGCAGTTCATAATGTTCTTTACCAATCTGTGAAAAGCCTGGGGCCATTTCTGTTCCCCTGAACCTGATAAGCCCACCCTGACCATCTTCAGTTCCATAGTGTGTGCGCTATGGATTACTAGGTATTTCTTTTGTTCTGAAACAATCTTGTACATCTCCAGTGAAATATGTTGTTATTTGCAGTAGGACAGGTAGAATAATTCAGAAGGATTATTCCTCAGAGGTTAGCCAGCTGGAAATACGGAGCAGAGAGGCATTTTCAGTGAGGCTATTTCACTGTACATGCTGTCAGGTTTAGGGAGGCAACAAATAAAAGCAGCAGAAAGGAAACAAGAAAAATATCTATGAAAGAAGGAGGCAACAGAAAATATTTAATAAGTGGAGAGGCTTGTTTTCTCTTAAGCAATTAATGTTCTCCAAAACTTTTTTGGCTGACTAAACTGTGATCCAGTACTCTGATTCAAAATCTGATCATCAGAAGTTCTCACAGCCTGACACCTCCCCATTGGTGCCGCCTGTTCACAGAATTCCATACATTTCTGCAGCTGATTCAAGTATCTTCTATATTCAGTCAAATTAGGAGCAACGTCTTGTTTGATAGGAATTGTTGGACTCGATGATCTGGTGGGTCTCTTCCAACCTGGTTATTCTATGATTCTATGTATAGCAGTGTAAGAGTGATGGACAATTAGAGTTAAGCTTAAGAATTGAAGGATGGAATAAGCTCCTCAGAGACTGGAGAGATTAGGTAGGTGAGAACAAGTAAGAATGCTGGTGAGGAACTGTCACTTTGAAATGCATATTTTAACCCAGACATTTTTCATTGAAAAAAAATCCCATTTATCACAAATGCATTTCTTACAGGAAAAGATAGCAAAGCTTTCTGTAAGGTACTTCAAAAACTTAGTGTAACTAGATTAAGGAAAATGGGTATCACAGAACTGCTTTTCACAAGCCCAAGATGCAGATCCTTCCTGAAGGTGCTCTGCAGTGCAATAACGCAGTATACAAAAGGTATCGTGGAGAAAACTCTTACTTGTAGGTTTTGTGGGTGGGGAGAGTTCTGGTTTACCTTCTGTTGGCCCAAAACTGGAATGTATGTTTATTAAATTGTTCTGTGCAATGATCTTTAAAAGCCAGGGTTTGTTAACTAATATCAAACAACCTTTGCTCAAACTGCCAGTTATCTTTCCTCTGTATTTAAAGTAGGTAATAGCTGTGATACATGATTCATCATGCACAGTCTCCTTCAATATGCAAACCCGAATAAACTCAGATATGGTAAAAACTGAGATTAGTCTTCATGCCCTTTACTCTGAATACAAATATCTTTACATCGTTGACATTGAGGAATCCCAAAGAAGTAATACAAATAAAGACAAACAGAAATGAGTAGCACATTATGAATCATTCATAATTAAACGGTTCCATTTTTCTTCAAGAACAGAGTGACATGAATGACCTCTCACACTTTCAAATAGTGTAAAAAGCTTCCACAATAAGAGGAAAAAAAGCTTTTTAACGATTGTGCTTTACTTACATTGTCATGATCCTTAAAGATAGAACTGGTATTGGTGTTCATTGTTAGATGGCAGCTATGGCACAAAAGATTTTGTTTTCAGTTGCTTATAACATTACAAATCTGTGAAGGAATAGCCTGTATGTTTGCATGAAAATTCTCATAGAGGACAAATCCCCGCAGTTCCAATTTCCCTTTATACGAGACAGTTGACAACATAGTAAAGTAATTCCCAAAGTAAAAATTGTTATGGAGTGTTTTATTTTATTGTGGCAAAGAAAATTACATTCTTTCTTTAAGAAATGCCAACAGCTGATGTTTTAAAACTAGACCTTGATCTTCAATGGATGAAGTACTTTGTGGTGTGAAAGTGGTCGCTATTGGCAAGGTTGCTTGGCTTGGAAAAATTGCGTATTATTCAAGGTTTAATTGGGTCAAGCTGGATCACTTATAGGGCCAAGAGAGATCAACACAAAAAGATCTGTTCTCCCTTTAATCTTATATAGAAACTGGGATGGAAACCAAGCCCTTAGAGTCTATTAATTTCCCCGTCTCTGTAATCCCTTGGCTTGTCATTATAGAAAGCAAGAGTTGCTGTTGCTATCAGTTAATTAGAGTTGCATGGAAGAGTTTTAAGTAGTAAAGGTTTGGCCTTTAGCATGTTGTATGTCACCGAGAGTTACGTAGAATGTCTCTTGTAAGCTTAGACCTTTATTTTGGTGGTTTTTTTCAAACATTGAAGAAATTGAGATAATAAAAGAAAAATTATAGAAATTACTTGAGGAGAGGGATGATTTTAGTGTGAGAGAAAAATTTCCTCTTTGGGTAAGCAAAACAAGAGCTAACTTGCCATGGTGAAGGTCTCAAATTGATCTGCAGCCAAGTGAATTATGAACAACTGCTTGGGAAGCTGACTTTTCCAAGACGGATAGACTACATGGCTGATTACAATAGAAAAAGTTCATCCCTCTGAAAAGCCAAAACCATATTAATCTTCCTGCATTTGGTCTGTTATTACAACATTGGATCTATTTGGCTTTTGCTTTCCTAGTGAAGAAAATGGACCTGGTCATTTGCACAACCTGTTTTCCTTTACAGAGATTTTTCATCATTGGTATATGTTTTTCTCACCTATGAATGACATATTTGATGATTCTGTTTTACATTTGTAACTGAAAACTTGGATAAAATTATCATAATCAATGTAATGAATGTATATTCATTTTCTAGGCTGATCCACAATTACATTTCTACTGATCGATATGTAGAAAAATGTTCTTGAACTTCAATGTAGATGCAGAGATCATCAGATGTATTTTCTAGAACTGACTTCAAGATGATCTTGTAATAATTTTCAACATACAGGAAGCTCAATTCCTTATAATGTGAAGTCAGACTTTTGGCAACGCTGTCTGCTTTCAGTCTGAATTTTGCCTACGCATCAACAGCATGAGATTTTTGGCTTGTCAGCAACACAGTTTTCTGTTCAAGTATGGCAAATTATCATGCTCATGGCAGAATGCACAAAACTTGTAATGTAAAGTACAAATAAAATTATTTGTAAGTAGTTCTTTTGGGCTCAAATTCTCTGTTTATGAAGATGAGAAAACTGGCATTGGCAACTTTAAGTAAGTTATCTTAAGTGTAGCAAAGCAGACTTTAATATAGTAAATTAAAATGTGTGTCTTTTCTTTTTTTTAAAAAAAAATTACTTAGGTTTAGGTAGGAACCACTCAGGTTCCATAAACTTAAAAGCTGACATGAGAATGATGTCTGCTGCAGTACTGCAAGCCAGGTAAATTTGCATGTATTATTGATGAATGTTTTCCTGCATGGGTCATTGTTTTTAATTTTCCCTATTAAAATTGTTGGTGTAGCTGCAGCCCATGTTCTTCTAAAATGCAGAAATTGAAATGTTTCCCTTGAGATTTCTCAAATATGTGTTTGCAAAAGGTCTAAGTTAAAGACATGGAACAAATGAAGATTGCTTTCCTTAGCAAAATTAATTAAAAGTCTATAGCGAATAGATACATTTAAATATTTGTATCTGGAGATGTTTGGTTTGACCTGCAAATTTTGTACTAAGTACATGATCACATTCACTGGATAGCAGAATTTTTAGCCAACGTATTTTAAACAAGCCACTGACTTTGGGTTTTTTTAATTATCATATATCTTGCTATACATTGCTTTTTCTTCTGTCTGATTCTGCTTCTCCTTTAAAATACTTAGGCTTTTTATCTTTGTCTTTTATGTATCAGTTCTTAAAATGTTTATGCATGTTTAATTCTATACATTCACCCTGTTCTGAGGACAAATAATACATGTAAAAGGTTTTTCAGGAGGGAATAAGAATCGAGTTTTTAGCGAAGCAGTGGAATTTTATCTTGGTTTTTAAAATGGGGCAGACATATCAAAATGTCTGAACTTCTCCATTTACCCATCCTTTTTGAAGCATTCAACCTTTGCAGTCTGAGACAGTTGCAGCCACTGGTTGCTGGATCTACACAAGTGTCATATTTGTAACCATTAATATGCAGACAGGAGATGATTAAATGTGCTTGTGATAAAATGTGACACCATATTATAAATGAGAGTGGAAAATGAATTTATAACCATAAATCATGTATTAAAATATATGTGACAAGCTCAGACTGATAAAGACAATGCAGAAGTAACAAATACTGTATATGTCAGTTTAATCACAAAAAAAAAGAGATGTTTTCTCCTTGTAATGCTCAGGTTTATGTCTAGTTTTTGTTTAAACTCATATGCCTAGGTAGAAAATAACAGAGGCGTGGTTATGGTACGTCTGCTAGCATTGGGATGTCTGTCAAAATCCCTTTCTAACATAAAGATCATAAGATCCATCAAATTCTTCAGAAAACTTAACAGAAATCAAAATGAAGTTCTCTGTCTTACCATGATAAGCTTTTCTACAAAGTTGTTTTATAGAAATTAAAGATTCCATCCAATTAATATGAAAATATGTACCTGACACATTTGAAGAGATTCAATGGTTCATTTAGCTTTGTTACGGAGTCACTGCCAAGAAGCCTGAAGGGAACTTCTGAGGTCATGTAGGCATGTCGTCCATCTCCTCAGTCTTGAACCTTGGAGAGGATACCTACCTCCAAACCTCAGTCATTCTACCTAGTCAATTCAATATGTACTTGCCAAAAAAAATTAAAGAGTTTAGTATTCTTGCTGAACTCTGCTATCTGTTTACAAGATTGCAGGGCTGGGCTGTCCAGGATCAGTGCAGACTGCCCTGTGTGTGAGCTTACTGAGAGTCTTATGGGTTTTCCAGATTCAGAGGTTTTATCTATATCATCCCAAGCACTAAATTCTGAAGTTGTTTTCTCATTTCATGCTTTAAGCACTCCTCATGATCTCGTTATTAATACTGCGCGTGCACAGTTAGTCCCATAGGTGGAGAGTATGTACATGAGGGACGGTATGAGATATGAGAGATCAATACATGATACCTGTTTAACTGATATTCTATGGACAGGAGGCCTTCTGGAGTCCCCAGGAGTCTATTTAAAGCTGTTGTGGAACTCTGAGATAAACGTATGTTGTCCTGAAATATCATGTAGGAAGGGGGAGTGTTTTGAAAAGATGAAACTTTATGTGAATCTAGCACTGAAACAATTTGCACTTTTTCCTTTATAGAAGAAACTTGATTCTTAATTTTATTTAAAATGACTTTTTATTTAAAATTTCCATTTAATATGGAAGCTTTCATGAGGTAAAGATGTATCTTTACAATGCAGTACTGTAAAGTATAATTCCCTACAAGACATTGATATGAACAAAATTACTTTTATGTCTTTAATCTTATTTAAGTATTTTTTATTGGTTAATTTCCTTAATTCTTAAAGGCACCAGTCAGGACTGGACAGGAGCATGTTAGGTGGTTATAGGAACATGGGGAAAGATATAATATTTTGGCTGAAAGATTTCAGAGCTAGCTAGGCAGGACAGAAAAAAAAGTGTGGCAACGGGCTCAAGCAGATAAAGCAATCTGTCTGAGGTCACAGAGAAGGTCAGCGGTAGAGCTCGGGGTAGAACGCATGATTTCTGACTTCCAGTATTGGAGTCCTAATAAATAATTCATTTAATTTCCCTGTTTTTATCTGCTTGCAAAATTGTCATGAGTGCACTCTGGCAATGTCCAAGTCATTCTGTATTCATTCAGGAATCTCTAAAAGGCTTGAATACTGTGGGATTATGGCTATCTAACACTGTAGATTCTAATTAATGTTTCACTGCTCAGTTGTAAGGGAATGGAAGGCCTTTCACCCACAACATGGGAATGTCATTTATAATATTAGACCTTCTGAATCCATTGGGGTTGGACTGGGGTTGGACGGAGGAGGGAAGGGTCAGGGTTACTCAGAAAAAAAATGAAATTATGGTTATGCTTCACTGCTTGAAGATGAATGACATATCATTGTTTTCTTCTTCTGAATAGTCAGTGTAGCGCTGGTTTTAAATTCATTTACTGGAATATGGGTAATCATAATTTTGAATGACCAAATATTCATGCAAGTCTCACTTTTTGCAGCTATTTCTCCTAGAAATGTCCAGCTTCTCAATAATAAAGAAAAAGTTATGATTGAAGTACTATTTCTATTAAAATTTAAATGGCTATTCGTGGAAAATAGTTTATTCATTCTACTCTGATATTTATGTATTAAACAGAAATACATATATGCCAAGACAGTCTGGATTAAATTTTGTAAGTGCATGACTGTGTGGAATGAATGGGGGAAAATTTGGAGATGACTTTCTCCATCTACAGCTCTAATTGGGTTCGAATGATGTCCAGTTGGTTTTGCTTTTAGAAATAGCAATGTTCTGATACTTGACTAATTAGGCTTAGGGAAAGATTTCTGATTGTTTTAGAAAACATACAAAAACCTGATTGATTGGATACTGTTAAACATGAAATTGTTTCTGAAATAAGAATGAAAGGAAGGTGCTCAGGGATTCTTTACTGACTTGAGTGAAGGCAGTTCACACAACTTGAAGACGTGGCCTTTTGTAGTGCTTTGTTAGCAAAGACTTGGCCACTAGTCTGAGTGAAAAAACCTCAAGATCCTCAAACTTTTAACACACTTTAGGAGCGTATTAAAAGGCACTTCTGCAACTGGTATCTTTCATTCATTTAGAAGGGAGTTTTCCTTCAGAACATTTGGTCATCACGGTTGCTTCTGAAGACTGCAGATAAAACACTCGTTATATCCTACAACATCAGATCACATTACAGGACTATGGAGTTCTTGTAGGTGGTGTCAGTGTTCCCTCAGCAGGTGAAGAACACCTAGAAGAAGCTAACTGGAATGTTCTTCCAGGGGCTTTGCATCCAGACTGAAGAAGTCGAAATTCTAACAGTAACAAACCAGAGAAGAAAGTGAGGGACAATGGCAGGAAGACACTTCCATTACACATTTTCCATATTAAATTAGATTTCAAACAGAAATAATCCAGTGTAAATCATAATAGTGGGTGCTATTTTGTTTAAAATTTTCTATTTTCAGAGAAAGTTCTACTATCAAAATTGTATTTGCAGCAAGATAAGTTGCTATGACCTACAGTTTTACATAAATTACATGAATGCGGCAGTATTTTCTGTTGATGTTGCTGTGATCTGATGCTGAGTGACTACTTTTTGTATTACAGAACAGTATCTCTTTTGAAGATAGCCTTGGTAACTACAGCATAAGTGTCACAAGTGGTAATAGGAAAGGCATAATTGTTTCAGCGATACTGTAAGTTTACAGGTTTTGTGTATAGTTGTTAAAGTGCTTGAAATTGAAATTGTGTACAGCTAAAGATGAATTCTACTAGTTGTGTGTACTAATTATGTAAAGTATCATTATTTTGTGGTCAAAAATATACACTAACTCTTATGACAATATGACATTCTCAGGATAAGATTAATGTGCTGTTAACTTTTAGCTGTTAATAAGATAAATTGTTTCAAATTAGCCACTGAAACACCTTGATATGTGTCACAATTTAGAATACGCATAACTTGTTTTCCACAGCAAATGAACCAGCTGTCATTTTATTCACATCTATATATTCTATCACTTTTCCCGCTGTTGTGATTGGATAAACAACAGTAGAGGTTCAAACAAAGAACTTAAATACATACACAAAGGAGAAAAGGCCGAATACCTCTGCACATGGATGGAAAAGAATTTTTCTTATCAGCAGCAGGTTCTAGATGCTAATCTTTGGAACAGAATCTTGACTATCATGTTAATATTTATTACCTCCTTTAGCCTGCCTTCCTCTGGTGTGTTTTGTAGATCTGTGTATTGATAAACACAATGCATTTTGACACATGAAAAATCTTTTAAATAAAGTGAGGAAGCATTATTCTAACTACTGTTTTCCCACAGCCTTAGGCTTTAATGCATGATGTTAGAGCTTCCCTTGCAGCCAATCCTTCTTATTCCCTTTGAAGTGAAAGCAGCACTTAGGAAATTGTTGTTTAAACTGGAAGAACCCTCTTAAGGGCTCTGATGACTCTTCACTTCCTCATATCTCTTATTCTGTATCATAATAAAGCCCAATTATTGACTCTAATGATATACAAAGTCTGAAAAGAACTTGGAAAGTCTTGAAATTACTCCCTGAAACAAGCCATGTTTCTCTCTGGATGTTGTAGGTCTTCATCCTACATGCAAACAGGAATGCTTTGTTTTTCTGCTCTGAGTAAAGTAAATGTATATTAACTTGTGCCTTAGAGGCAGAAATAAAACATCTATCATGTTTTTAAGTGAGCATATGTTAGAAGTGCTCTTGAAATATTTTAAAGCGCATTAAAAGTTTGAGAGTCTTGAGGTTTTCTACTCAAAGTATGTTTTAGATTTCAGTTTCAAAAAAACCCTTTTTCAATGAAAATTATTTTTCTTAAGTATTTCTGTGTAGTAGGTGAACTTAGTTTTCAAGACATAGTTAGCCGAATCATAGAATAGTTAGGGCTGGAGGGACCTTAAAGATCATCCCATGGGCAGGGACACCACCCACTAGATCAGGCTGCCCGTGACCCATCCAACCTGGCCCTGAACTGTCTGGGAGTCTGATATGCAGAAACAAAGAGGATTTTCTTACTTAACTAATGGAAAGTTCTGGTTACAATCATGGTTCATTGGTGGAGAAGTTAAAGAGCATTAGGTTTATTAGGAATGAAAAACTAAGAGTTTAGCATTGCTGAATTTATTTTAGTGTATAAAGCTACTGGTACAGCAGCGGAACACCTTTTAAAGCTACTAACATTATCACAGTTAGCTTTAACAATTTCCTTCTGAAATACCATGTTGTACTACTTAGGCTTGTTCAGTGGTAAAAAGTCAAGTATTAAACGAGGTCATATATCTCATTAACTCTAATAGAGTTCAAGACATCTGTCTTGTATGTGCAATATGGAAAACTGGACTTCACCTTAGGCGGGGGGTATGTGTAATATTTTAAATTAACTACAAGGACTTTTTCAGCATGTGATGAAAGCTTAGAAGCATTATGTCATCCTGTGATCTAAGTTTAAATAACGAGTACTCAGAATAAGCTAAATCAGTAGAAGTTCTTTCTTTAAAGACTGCTTTTTTTCCCTCTAGAGGTTAAGATTCCTGTGTCCTCAAGTTTCTGTGTAATTTTGCAGTCTTTGGACAAATGGGAATAGACCCATCCAGCATAAACCAGAATATCTTAGTGCTGCTATCTTACTTTACTTTCTTCACTAGCATTAGTTTGTTTGGTGTTTGTTTGGTATTAGAGAGGACCTCTCAGTAAATTCCTAGAAAGGAGGAATAAATACTCAACAGAAGTCGTTATTACATTTAAAGATTCTTTACTTAAGGTACCTGTGGAGTAGTTTCTGTGAGTGACAGGCACATGCAGAAATGCAAAAAATTTGGTCCAAGAAGCTACGAATAACTGTGGTAACAATTTCATTTTGTGTCATTTTTATATATATGTAAAGCATTCTAAGCGCACTGTCCATGTGAACTAGGTGTGTATTGCTCACTGAAATAAATGCAAGTCCTGTGTCTGTCCTAATAAAAACTCATAGTTTGGATTGGAAAGGACCTTAAAGATAATCCAGGCACACCTTCCACTGGATCAGGGTGATCTAAACCTCATCCAACCTGTTGCTGAATACCAAGCTAAAGCTAGTGAGACAGTTTCTTTTGGCTAAGGTGAAGGTTCCTTTTCATCTATGAGGCATTATAGTACTATTCAAAGAATTATAGTTAATGCAAACATGTAAGCAAAATGACTGAAAGGTTCTTGGCAGGGCAGTTTGTACAGACTGCTGGATTTTTTCAATTGTTTTATATTTTGAGGAAAAGTGAGAATTTTCTTTGAAAGGATTTTGCTTATTTTTTTTAAAAATTGGTCTTAAACGGTAAACTAAGAAACTAACCTGCTAGGCAAATAGGACAAGTGTTGTGCTAGTCTTTCTAGGCAGCTTATTTTCTAAACCAAATGCATCTACTGTGATGATCATGAAATGCTTCTTCATATGTGTCACATAAATAGGAATAGGTGAAACATGAGTTTGACTGGAAAAATGTTTTGGTCAGTGTATTTACAAGCAAAGAACACTTACCCTGCAAATGGCAAAAGTTTTTTCAAGCTTGATCCAGCTTTGTTTGAACATTTGACTATATGAAAATTTTCCAGCACAAATAAGTCCTTTGGTTGCCAGTATGGTATTTGAGGAATTAACATAAATACCAGGTCAAAATAGGCTTTCTGTGGAGTTTCTAGGTATTGTAGTATTGTTGTCTCTTACCTCTATAAGACATACATTTTTTTTAAGCCTCACTTTTTAATATAATACCACAAGGCAAGACTCACTAAATTTTATATGGACTGAGATACTCTGATGATTTTCCACTTTGTTTCTCTTTAAACTAAGTAAGTTTTAAACTTGTGTTAAATCAATACTTCTAAAGATAATCCAATGAAAACACAAAAGTTGTTTTTTCTTTTTTCTTCAGAATACATTAATTCACAAGGTACTTTATCTTGTTTAAAATGCAGCCCAAGAGATAACAAATAACATTTTTTTTTTAAATGTAGAAAAATAAACTCAATGTAGTGGGTAGTTTAACAACATTGATAAATAAAATCTAAACATCAATACTTGTTAGCATTCCTCTAACTCCAGGCTTCTCCAGTGTAATGAAAACCTCGCACTATTGCTTAACGCTGTAACATTATTGATTATTAACTATTATTATTTGCTGCTTGAAAGCCCAATTCACACAAATAGGTTAACGTAAAATCTGCCATGAAACATGTGAAAAAAATTATATCTGTGAATTAAATCAGTAAATTCCAGCCAGAATGGAAATTTTACAGTATTTAATCAAGGCCAGTAACATCTAATGAAGCTTGAGAAATTCTTGAAAGAAGTTGACTAACATCTCTTTGTGTTCTGTTAAAGATGTCTCGATACAGAAGGTGTACCGTGACTAATTTAGTTGATCTGTCTTCCCCTAAACACCTGTATTGAAGAAATTATTAGATGTTTCATTCCTAGTTCATACTAATTAGAACTCTGCTGAATTTTGAAAGAATTCATACAAATACAAAACCCTCTTGTACTGCTTGGCTGTGGAAGATCTCTCTACTCTTGTCTGATTCAGGGCTTTCACAGGAATATACCAGTTATTTCATGCTTGAGGTATATAAGAAGTGATGCAAATGTCTTATGCAATGAATACTTGGGCTTCTGCAAGAAAAGAGTTGGATTTCATTTCATAGTTAGGTGCTGGCAAATTGTCATAGTCAAGTGCTGCTCTGTGAGACAGGGGCTATTCTATAAGTGCCATGCTTACTTGTACTCTCGTGGCATGAGCAATGCAGGACACTTATTAATCCAAATATTCATTTAGTCAAGTGGCTGCTTGTGTGGTTCTTTCACCTAATGTTCCCCACGTGAGAGAATTATTTTAATTATCATAATTTGGACTTTCTTGTTGCTCAGATCCTGGTTTGGATCATGTCCTGTTTGATCCAAGCAAACCAGCCCACTGATAGAACAACAAGGAAAATCTAAAGACATAGTATAAAATGGTAAACTTCTTCGCTATTATTGCTTTGCAGAAATAACATGTCAATCTATGGAAAAAAAGAGTAAGAATGAAATTAGTCATGCATTTGTATCATACTAGGAAAAATAATCCTGCAATGATAAAAAAAAAAGAGGTGGAATAAGACATCTTTGTTGGAGAAGAGATAGGTGGGAGGAGAAGGGATTTGACGGAGAAGGTCACTGGAGGAAGATACCGAGTTGCTGGTGATGCTATCAGAGTGCAGCCCATGGTTGTCTTTAATACAAAAAAAGTGTAAGCATCAAAGTGTTGCCTGTACACAGTCATGGGTCATTTCTTTCCTACAGAGAGAATTGAAGGCTTGCAAAGGGGTACAGGGCTAGGCTTGGAACAGTTTTACTGCCTCTTGCTCTGATAATCTTAGTTCTATTAAGAAATATCCTGGAATACTTTATTTTATCTTAAAATTCAAATGTGTGTCTTGCTACAGTTTTGAAACTATTGTATGAGTCATAGAAGTTTATTCTAGTCTTTGAGCTGCTTTACAGTGGCTCATGTAAAAAGGGAGAGACAGCTGTGGAAAGAGCAATGCATTTTTTTCTTTGACTAATGTTTTGCTTCAGGAATTCCACTAAATTCCATAAGCCTACCCCAACTTCCCAAGTTACTTATTGCCGATGATTTTGCATGCATTATATCATAGAATCACCAGATTGGAAAAGACCTCTGAGTTCACCGAGTCCAACCATTCCCATCTGCCGCTAAACCATATCCTTAAGTACCTCATGCACCCATCTTTTAAACCCCTCTAGGGATGGTGACTCAACCCCCTCCCTGGGCAGCCTCTGCCAGGGTCTGAGAACCCTTTCGGTGAAAATGTTTTTCCTGACGTCCAGCCTGAACCTCCCCTGGTGGAGCTTGAGGCCATTCCACCTCATCCTGTCCCCTGTCACTTGGGAGAAGAGCCCAGCTCCCTCCTCTCCACAACCTCCTTTCAGGTAGTTGTAGAGAGCAATGAGGTCTCCCCTCAGCCTCCTCTTCTCCAGGCTAAACACCCCCAGCTCTCTCAGCTGCTCCTTTTGTTCTCCAGCCCCCTCACCAGCTTCGTTGCTCTTCTCTGGACTCGCTCCAGAGCCTCAACATCCTTCTTGTGGTGAGGGGCCCAGAACTGAACACAGGATTTGAGGAGCGGTCTCACCAGTGCTGAGTCCAGAGGGACAATAACCTCCCCAGACCTGTGGAAATACAGGTTGTATCCTGTATTTCTTCTGAAGACTGGAGTAAAGAAGTGTGATGAAATATATAAAATATTGACTTAAAACCCAGGAAATTTGTCCTTTCCATCATTTCTGGTCTTAAAAGAAGAAAAACATTGCTGGAACAGAGTATTTGTACTTTCTGCTAGGCTTGCTTCTTATCGCTTAAGAAAATATCACAATGAATTTCACGTAAACATCATTAGAAATCAGCTCTTTATTAAGACTCCATGCCCTGTCTGGTTAACAGCTTCTATATCATCTAGTAATGAGTATTGATACCATTTATTACATATTTTACATTGCAGTTTTGATATAGCAAAAGTAACTTCACAAATTAAGCCATTCTTTTAAAATTTGCATAGAAATGTTTGTTTTCTGGTGACTTTCATAAAACTTTAATGAATCTGAAGCTATTAGGTTCAGCTCTTTTTCTTATGTAAAACATTCTGACTTTTGGAACACACAGTATGTTTATGTTTTAGGTTGCCACAGCATATAAATTAGTAAACATGCTTATGAAATTGTCCATTTAAACCAATATTTTTACACTATGTACAGCCTTATAAATCACAGGATGCTGACAACATGTGAAAAGCCAGCTGTGAAATCAGAAACTGATGAAAATGCAGTAATTCTGAATTTTAATACAATATAAAGATATGTCAGCAATATTTGTGAAGAGCAGCTGTCAAGATTTCTTTTGAACTGCATCTATTGTGGTATTTTTATATTCTGTTCTTTCCCGATAATTTAGACTTTCCTCTGCCCCCACCCAAACTTTCTGGATGATAAGCTTTGCAAGGATTGGAAATGTCTATATAAGTTTTTGCTGAACTGCATAAAACTGATTGTCACAATATTAAACTGCAAAGGCTAATTGTAATCATCATTAAAATTGAGTTCAAAAATGCCACAGACTGTCACACTGATATTATTTATTACTAAAGACTTGGTATTTCATTAAACTTTCAAACCCGATGTTTTTTATTTAAATATGTGACGGGTATAGAGGAAGTGATGGGGATTTCTACCAAAAAAGATTGTGATCTACAAAGTCTTATCGTGAAAAATGGTTCAGTAGTGTTGAATGGTTCTTTACTGAAGTGGTTTAAATACAGAAGTAGTTGCAGAGTTAGGTAGACACTGTATGGAATTTGGTACCTGTGCAGTGTCTTGCAGTTTTATGCTTACTAAGAAAATGAAAAGGACTTTAAAAAAACAATATGTGCACAGAGCAGCAGGCTGGAATGCCTAAAAGGAACAAATATTTTCTGAGGTTTTTGCACTGTGTAGCCATCCATCTAAGTCAAGGAATTTGTAGGTACCTTTAAAAACTCTGTGTTTTCTTATATATTCTCTGAACTCTATTTTTTTTCCATCGTCCCCCAAGGGGTCAAGAAAAACCTAGAATTGCTGCTGTGTTTAAATGTGATCTGAAATGCTGGTGTCCAGAGAGGAACCCTTCCCCCAGAGGGTACTGGAGCACTGGAACAGCTCCCAGGGAAACAGTCATAGTGCCAAGCCTGACAATATTCCAGAAGTATTTAGACATTACCCTCAGACACACGGTGGGAATGTTGGGGTTGTCCCATGCAGGGGAAAAAGTTGGACTTGATGAGCCTCGTAGGTCCCTTCCATCTCCAGACATTCTATGATTCTATGCTTGATACGATTGTGACTAAACGAGTTGCCTCTAGTGTAAAGAATGTATATACAGATGTCTGTCAGTGGGAGTGACCTCATTTGTATTGAGTTTTAGGAAGACAGAAAGTGAATTGCTGGTATAATTTAACATGATATGCTTGACAAATCAATGCCTGAAAGAATTTAACCCTATTCTTCGACTAGCAGTAAACAAACAATATTGAAGAGTTGTACCACAAGGATGTGATGTGCAGATTTTAGCACGTAGAGCTCATACTTTGCAGCCAAGGCTGAATGTGAGATGTAGCTAAAACTGGGAAATGCAATGATCAGAAAGCTGTCTGCCTTAAGAGGAGGGAGCAGGTAACATTTCAGCTGTTGCTTTGATTTCTCAATCAGTGTCACTTGGCCTTTCCAAGGTTTAGGTTCAGCAATTAATTTTCATCGAAGGCTTGATTCGTTATAAACATTGAGTAGGCACAGGTGCTGCTCAGTGGTATAGGGACATCACCTGCCAACCAGAATGTAGCTCACTGACTGCCATTCTGTGCCTCATCTACTCTCTAGCGTATAAATAAATACATAAAAGAAATGTAATCAAGAATTCTTTTATGAAGAAGCCACCATATTTTACTTGGCAGAGTGATTTCATGCTCAGCTGCCGGTGATTGTAGTGAAACCCAGAAAGCAATCAAAAGTGTTAGAGAACTGTAATTTGAAGAAAAAAAATCTTTAACATTTTGCCGTAGACAGCCTAGAGACAGCGAAAGGCAAGGGAACTTTAGCAGAAACAAATGTCAGTTGAACATAATGAGGCATAAATACACTTTATAGGAGAAAAAAAAAGTCAACATAGAAATTAATAGTTTTGAAAAACAGAAATACAGAAATACTCTATAAAAACTGTTTCTGGTGTAAAGAAGGACAATGTTTGCTAATCACAGAGAATGTTGGCCCATAAGAAACCAGTGGCTAAACCCCACTGACTTTCCCTTTTCCGTAATTGCACGTCACAGAATTCTAGAGCAAGGACTTGTATCCAAAATGGAAAAAAGTGTTTGGTTATAGACTTGCGAACAATATTCTGTGATTTCAATAACTCACTGCCATGTACACTTTGGCATTAAGGAAACAAATAGATACTATTTAATACCAAATTGGTAATTATCCCGAGAAAGTTTTGATAACTGTGTTTTTCTGATCTGTAATTCTCTTTTGTGGAACACACAACCGATTACAGTTACTTCTGGCACAGTGCTATCAAATGACTGAAAAATGCAAACAAAAATAACTCTTTTTATCCTCTTATGATTACATGTTATTTTCCTCCAATGTAACGATGGCTGCTTCAGTAATCTACCAGGGATTGGATCTGGAAGTCTGGAGTCCTTTATCTGGATACAAGTACAAAGTGGGTCTTTCCTCTTTTGTATCAGCAAATTAATAGTTTGCAAAGAACTTCTAAGATCAACAGAACGGGCAGGGGCAGACAAATGTTCTATCCTAGTAAAAGGAAGAGAAAAAACGTTTCCTTACTAAGGAAAAAAAAGTAGGATTTTTAGTGTTTCAGTGTCTTGGGGTTTGCTCCTATAAGACAATCACAAACCTGTAAATCCAAATTGGAATTACTTTTATATATGAGTGAACTTCAGAGATGGTATTAACATTTGTTGACTTTGGTGAGTATAACAATAGGACTGTGTCAAACCTCAAGTATCTCTCATTTAGTCTCCTCTCTGCAGTTCTGGCCAGCAGCACGTTCACAGCTCAGGGCAGGTGAAATATGATCTTTTCTTTGAATATAGGCTTGTAATTTCTAAAAGTCATGTGTTTAAATATCTCTAGAGTTGGGGGTGGCTTCAGAACAACTGTGCTTCATAACAGATGAGAAACCTATGGTAAACTGGAATAATCTTTTGTTAAATGTTGTTTTGCTTTTGCTCTCCTCTGAACCTTTGGCAATGATTTTCATAAGTCTGCTGCATGAAAAACAGACTTTTTTTTAAAAAAATAAATGTTATGCTGTATATTTTTTGCTCCTTAGGAATCTCGTGAGTACTCCTTCAATCATTTGCGTTATAATAGATTTTTCAAAATACCCATGTTCTGATAAATCTTTCACAGATCCTTTGGGGGATTTCTTTCCACAAATGAAGAGGTTCAGTTTCATTTCTCCATTTAATTTCTTGTAGAGATGCTGTCTCATAGCCCTTGGTAGTAATATCAGCCTTTCTCTACCTTTTTTGGTTCTATTTTAAATATAGGCAGAAGTGACCAAAATTGTTGAATCGTGACAAACTTATGTAGTGATATAATAATGTTTTTTTATTTTCAGTTATTTTCTTTTTTAATTCTGTTTACCTTTTTGATCAGCGCTGTTCCGATTTGAACGTATTTTAAGAACAATCCGAAGAGAAATTAAGTTCTATCTCCTGAGTGAAAACAGTTAATGTATATAACATCTCCCTGATGCTTCTTCTTCTTCATTGACACTTCTTTGCATGTATCATTATTTAATTTCATTTGCTATTGTGAGGTTCTTTAACAGCTTTTCATATAACTGTTATATTTCATTATCCTGAATAATTCTGTATAATCAGCAAACATTTTTTACCTCATCATTCTCTTCTTCCAGGTCATATAAGTTGAATAGCATATGTCTTAGCATAAATCCTTCTATAATCCCATTGGTAACTTTCCTATTATGATAATAAGCCTTTCTTCTTATCCATTATATTCCACTTTTTAAACTGTCAATAGTCCTTAAGAGAAACTTCTCCTTTATCCTTTGCCATAGCTGTTCTCTGCTGAGCCTTTGGAAAGGGATCTTGTTAAAAAATACTTAAAAAAATAATCCTCTGGATCACCCTTCTGTACGTGCCCCTGCAGTCCCTTAAAGGGAATCAAATAGACCAAGAAAGCTGGGTTCACTCTATGCCAATATATTGTATTTATCCATTTGCTTAGAAGTTTGTTCTTTATTCAGATTCTTACAGCTGTACTTAGCATAGAGGTCAGACTTGCCCATGAAATCATCTCTGCATCCCATGTTAGAAATGGATGCTGCACTCACCACCTTCTGTTCAGTTGTTGAAGGTGACAGATAACACATCATCCTAGGAGTTCAGCAATTTCATATTTAATTCCTTTATAACTTTTAGGTGAATAGTTTCTTGTACTGTCAGTTTTTGATGGTATTATAATCTCCCCCCCACCACAGCCCAAGCCCCTCTTTTGTCGACACTTTAAATTGAGGCAAATCCAGAACTCATAATTTTTAAAGAATGGCCCCGATATCAAGAATCTCCCTAACCTTCTTCATAATAAGCACTGGTGGAAAAAATCTGCTTAGCTTTTCTGTTGCAATCTTCACCTTTCTTGAGTTCTCTTTTCACTCCTTGATAATCTGTCAGTGTTATCAACTCTGGCAGGCTTCCTGCTTCTGTTTTTGTTGAAGAGGCTTTTATTATTAGCTTTTATTTGTTAAGCAAGTTGCACTTCAAACTGCTTTTGGCCTGCCTTACTCTGATTTTGTATGCAACTTCTCAGAGTTCAAGTGGAAAAACTGTAAAACAATGACAAATTTGAAAGAAAAAAGTATGATTTTCCTACTCATTCTACTGTCACTCTCATGTTTTTCCATTTCTTTTGGAATTGCTATGCATCTATGAACAAGAAATTAAAACATAGACATTATTATACTAGGTCTGTTGATTTTCTGACTTTCTTTGATCATAAAATGGTGTCCGAGTGGTGGAGTAACATTGGGAATGATGTTTTAAAACTGTATTACCTTATCCTTTTTATTCTCTCTCCACTCTCTAAAGAGAGAATTAATGATTGTTCATAGAGGCTTTTCCAGTTTATGACTGCTGAGACTCAGTCGCTGTTTTTTATACTTCTTACACATGTTCTATAAGAACTTGAAAGCGTTCATATGATAATTAGGTAAGTTGAGATTGTATTATGAATAAACAACGTTGTAAATACCAATTAGAATGCATTTATTGAATCTGGGTTGAGCAAATGTTTGTTAGTGCTGTATTTGAGAAAGGAAGTTCAGTTACAAACTAAGTCTTAAGAACCTCTGCCTTGGGATATCATAAGTGAAAGAGAAATCATTCATAGATTGCATCCCCGCAATCTCTTTTTCTCATAGCTTTTTATATCTCAAAAATCATATTTGGAGTGCCGCTGTTGCCCAGATATGGCTCTTTTTGGCTGGAATAAGCTTTTTTGCATAGAAGCAGGAGCAAGACTAAAATTTGGTTTTTCCAGATGCGTTTTGTAGAATAAGCCAAGCACTGCTGAAGACATTGGGAATGCTTCATGTGACAAGGTTAACTGTAACATTAAAATATTTTGAGCTTTCAACTTCCCAGTTCTTTGTACACTGTTAATTTTCAAAGCTACACATCTGTGCACATTGCCAATCACAGCAACACAACCTGGATTTGTTAGAACATGGGGAAATTGAAATGCTCAGGCTGCCAAACTCATTCTTCCTCCTCAGGGATGGTTCTCCAATCACTTATTCATGGCTTTGCCTATCCCAGTTTTTCATGTGCTTCCAAATCAATTTGTATTCATCCAAGAGAAGGAATCAGCAAATGTAAAGTACTGTCAGATTTATATGTTCACTCACTTGGTTGGTTTAATCTCCTAATTTGTCTCACTGCAGTTCTCCTTAGTGAAACAAGAAACTGTCACCAAATCTGTGGCGGTACTTCCAGAGATCCCTCTAGTCAGCAGCACTTTGTTTCTGTATCTTCTGCAGATAAATTTCTCGGGTCACTTCTTTGGTCTGGTCGATTTGGGAATTTCTTGGAGAAATACTATCAGAGAAAACTAAATACACAAAATTCAGACTTTCCTTCATGTTTCATTTTCTCTGTTTAGGGCTCTAACTTCCCAGTCACTAAGTTTAGGAAGAGCTGGGAAATGATCTCTTTGGCCTCAAACTGCACCAGGGAAGGTTTAGAATGGATATTAGGAAATGCTATTTCACTGAAAGTGTTGTCAAGCACTAGAACAGGCTGCCCAGGGAAGTGGTTGAGTTGCCATCCCTGGTGGTATTTATAAGCATTGTAGACATGGCACTTAAGGACATGGTTCAGTGGCAGTGTTGCGTTTAGAGTTAGACTCAATCTTAAAAGTCTTTTCCATCTTAAATTATCCTGTGACTCTACAATTCTGAGGTGATTCAGAGGCATGTTTTGTTAAACCTGTGTATCTTCCATTTTCTGCAAAATGATTCAGACATAGGTGGCCAATCAATAGTGGCCTCTGGCACAGAGACTTAGATTCACAGTGTGGTCTAAGAACTGCAGAATACAAGGTGTGAGTGTGGAACAGTCTGATTTTACATTTCAACTCCTGACTGAAACATAATTTTTTTTTGTCCTGTTATGAATACTTTATGATACTTTTTGCCTAGAAAATTACAGGAAGGCCATTTCAAGCATCCAGAACTTAGAACAAAAGTCTCTGATCACTGAGGGGAAAAAAACCAGTAACTTATAAATACGGCAAAAGTTTGATTTCTAACATAGTCCATATAAAACTCAAATTGTTGGAATTTTATGCATTTTTCCTCCCTTTTCCTTTTCAATAAAGCCTGGCCATGTATGCTTAGACGCAATGTAAGTCCTTTAGAAATGCAGAGTTACTGCAGGCTGTCATTCTAGTGTTTTCAAATTCTTTACGGAAATATGATGACATTAACCTGCCAGTTCTTCTTCACAAGTTGCTGATGTTTTTTGAAGGCCTGAGGCACACACATGCGACCAGTCACTAAAGGATTTGGTACTGTTCCTACAGTGCAGTAAGGCTTTACCCCAGCAGCTGTTGTTTAGCGATAGATCAGTGAAGCAAAAAATTATGCTCGTATGAAAAATAGATCTTGAACCACAGCTCTCATTCTTATGCCTTTGTTCTGCATTAGTGGCAAACCTCTGGGATTCATTTAGCTGTAATCATTTGTTACTGAGGGGTAGAGCGTCTTTCAGATAGTGGTGATGGAGTCACCTTTGAAACAAGTGAAATGAGTAGAAATCATTTACCAATCTACCCTCCCAGGACTGCATTTTATAACTAGCACGTATTCCAAGAACCTGTTCAGAATGTGTAACACAAATGTAAAGAACAAAAAAAAAGCATTTTACTTTTGTATTCCTATTTTTTTCTGAGACGGTTTGATTAGTTTACCATTGGGGTTTGTAATCCTTTATTGAAGAACAACAGACATACAAAGCAAGCACCAGGAGGCAAATTCTGCTTCTTTTTACACCGAGGGAGAAAGAGACCTATTAGGTGTCTGATTCAAAACTCAATAATAGTGTCAATCATAGTGTTCAATGTCTTTGGATTAATAGTAGTTATTGCTAGGGGATCCTTACAGTTAGTGGTGAGGGGTTTTTAGATAAAAGTTTTTTTCATTCTCAATCATTTTCCAAAACCAGATTGCAAAACATAAGCTTTTAGTCACTCAACTCAATTTAGTTTGTAGTTGGCAGGTGAAGAAGAGGAAGCTTGTAGGACAGCAGATGATATTCATTACAGGTAGTGCCTTGAGTGCTGTCTTACAAACTACCTGTGACTGATGCCTTCACATATCTGGAGATGCTGAAGGGAGAAGCTGTGGTGCAGACCTCAGACTGCAGAAGGTGCACAGGCTTTTCTTCTGGGGCAGGTGGCAGAGCTGCCTGCAAAAGGAACGGTCTGCCAAGGGAGGTGGTTGAGTCACCGTCCCTGGAGGTGTTTAAGGTGAGGGTAGACGAGGTGCTTAGGAGCATGATTTAGGGATTGGTGGGAATGGTTGGACTCCACGATCCAGTGGGTCTCTTCCAACCTGGTCATTCTGTGATTCTGTGAAAAGGTGTCCTCAGGTAGAGGAGCTCCTGTAGCCAGCGGTGCTGAGAAGGCTGCGTAGCATCAGGGAGGCTGAGAGGAAATCAGATAGATGGTTCCAAGCTCAGTCTGCAGTGAGTCCCATGGCCCATGGCCAAGCAGCCAAAAACCTCCCCACTGGCACACGTAGAAGCGAGCGGGGCTGGTGGATAAGGGAAGAGCAAGTCCATCTGCCTGGACGTGTGCTAAGTATTTTACAGTGTTCCACATGATGTTTTTGTCTCTAAATTGGAGACACATTAGTTAGGTGGGTGTGCCACTCAGTGGTAAGGAGTTGGCTAGATGGTGGCACTCAAAGAATTGTGGTCAATGGCTTAATATCCAAGGGGAGACCAGTGATGAGTGGCATTTCTCAGGGGTCAGTATTGGGACCAGCACTAACTGGACTAAGTGAAATCTTGATAATATGCAGTAGAAGGAAATGCGAGAACACATCTTAGACCTAAGGTACCTGGTGAAAAATCTCTTATTTCAAATCTGATAATCACTGTCTCATTTTTAACTTCATGTATCATTTAAACCTTTTCCTCTCAGGCATTTTGTCAATGACTCTGTGAGTGGTTGTTTTCTTACAGGCTGTGTTTAAACCCACCACCTGTGCTGAAAGACTAAGATGCAGAAAATGAAATTTAAACCCAAACCGAAGTTCAAAAAAATTAAACTAAATATGAACAAACCCCTCACAAAAAAAAACCTTTACGGTTCCTGCCAAACTGAAAAAAAAAAAAAAGGTTCACCATTAACATAGATCTTCAGTTTCACAAGGTATCAACATATTGGATAAAGCTGCAACAGGAACAAGGAGCTGCAAAGGATCACTTGGCTTTGCAGCGTATAGTAGCCATTCCTTAGTCACCCAGCATTTGTAATAGTGAGCTAGTTAACCAAACTATTTGCAATTTCACGTCCATGGATTAGATGGGCAGGCACTAGATCTAGGAACAGTTTGAAATTGTACATCTTCCCATAAATAGTAGTATAGTAGTAATGATCCAGCCACTCTGTAGCTGTTGCCAGCTTCTTTTTGCATACTCCAGAGACATCTCTGATTATGTGAAGGATGCAGACTGGCAAACTGCAGTTTTGTTCTGACAGGCATAAATACCAAACAAATCCAAACTTCAGCACAGTAATTCTATCTTTACAACAGAATGAGTAAGAGATGGACTGTGTATTACAGATACGGAAAGAGCAGCTGAAAATTAGAGGAATTATTGTATTAAAGCCTATACGTGAAAGGATAGCTCATATTTAATCAGGAGTTAACTGGTTTACAAGGCTCCTTGTTAGGATGAACAACAACAGAATAGGAAGCTGTAAATTGTTTTATATATAGCATTTGGAAAAAAAGCTTTCGGAATTGGTGCTCAGTTCATCAAAAGTAACTTCTGAGAGTGTATTAGTTGAGAAAGTGACACCTTTGTTCAAGGTAAACATTATAAGACACTGTCTAGTCAGATCTGTGTGCGTGTTTGCGATAAGATCTCCATCTAGGGGTTAGCCTACACATAGCATGGAACAAAAGCTTTACAATGAGATTCTGCACAAAAGCAAAATTGAGGGCCAATCCTTTAGTGTAACTACCCTGACGTTGGAGATACTGTGCCAACAAAGGATTCTTGAAGTAAAAAACACCCAACCAAAGTAAAAAAAAGTAGATGGACAACCCACCCCGCAAAACCATAATCACTACCTTCAAATCAGAGAAGTTAAACAGAAAAATACTCCAGTGCTTCCTAACTTCTTAATGCAACAGAAAAAAATGCTTATCTTTTTTTCTTTTTTAGGCAGTTGCACACTTTGAAATTTCTTCCATGCATGGTATTTCCAAATTTAAACTTGTGTTTCTTAAACACAAAAACTCAGTGTTGCATAGATTGTTTGTCTCGGTTTGTCGCTATCCTAGGAAATGATGCAGCCGTGCTAGTTGTATCACAGAACTCACTTTACTGAGGTAAAATCTGTTTAGAAAATCCTTCCTGGATTCCCTGACAGGGTCACCACTTTGGTTGAAAAAGATTGTGTGTAGAAACAATGCTACGTGGATTATGATAAGAAACGAATGATGAAGTGGCATCTGTCTAAAGAGAGCTGTATGGCACCAGTGTTCTCTGGCAAATACAGAAATCCTTTAGAATTATACTGCCCTGGCATAAATAGTAATTCTAATAATTAATCAGCCAGATTTTAACACAAAATGGCCATTGTGGTTAAAAATAACATGCTCAAATATTCTGCACGTTGGTAAAAAGAAATGGCCCCTCCATGCAGCGGGGCGGGGGGGGTGTTGGTTCTCTCTCTTTCATTGACGTCCATCAATGTAGAAAGTGTTTCTGAGCAGCCCCTGGTGAAGGAGCTGCTGAAGGCAGGATGAGTGAGCGAAGGCATCTGGTCAGAGACCTCATGCCTTCATCGTTTTCTGCCTCCACCCTCTCCCGTGATGCTTAGAAATGTTGCATTTAAGTAGACTGGAGGAGCCACCCTGTGCTCAACTTGAAGCATTCTGAATCTATTATTTTAGTCCTAGACAGTTTATATTAATTGGTTATTATGAAAGATGCAAAATTACCAAGTCAGCAGTTTAGAACTTTTAGATGCAGTGTAGTAGATTTTTAAGAACTGCTGGTGTTTTTGACTTAGGGGTTTAGTACCAAGGATGTTGATATTGTCTTGACTCATGTTTATGAAGCTGCCTCCTTTTTAAACACATCTGTTCATAAAACAGACAAGCTAGGAAACAGCAAATAACTTGAACATGCAATGGAATGAAGCTTTACTTTTTGACTGTATTATTCTTTCCAGAAAGGAATATGTTTTTCATATCTTAAAAATATAATAAATAGAAGGAAAATATAAAAATAGAAGTTTAATTCTACCAAGAAGATGAAAATAGACCAAAAATAATGTTTGTGTTTTATATAAAGCTTACTATTATTCTTCATGTAGTTATAAAAGACAACTAGACAGGTAGCAACAAGTGTTTTTTATTGTGTTGATACAGTTAATCAGTCTGCCTCCTGTATCTTATATTTTGACTTAGTGCCTGGGCTAAACCAAAACACTACTAACAAAAGTCTAACTTCTTCCTGTGGTGTAGCAGCTGATTCTCAGTTTACCAGTCAACTGACAAGCATTTTTCTATTAGTAAGTGCTGAAACTTGGAAAGAAGAGATGTGAAAGCATCTTGTTACTCCAATTTCTCTCTTCTATCACATGGTATAACATTGTCTTAAAAATTCTCTTTCTAAAATTAGACATGTAGGCATAAACCTCAAACATATTCCAGGTATTTCCTCTTCTCCAACCCTTCCCTGAGCACCCATTTTTTTGCTTAGGAACCCGATATATGTGAGTTGTATATCCTCTGTAGACTTTTTTCACAGTGAGTAGAGGGCAGTTCTTATGTACAAATACTGTACCTAACAGTTATTGCTGTGAGACAGACACCTACAAGACTATAGACTGCAAAATGTTTTGACTTCAGGCTTTGTTAGACACATTAAGGTCTCCTTTTAGACTTAATTCACTGACTAATTCTGTCATTGTCATGAGGATGGTGGTGGTTGAGCCCTACACTGAATATGCAGCTAGTATTTCTTGGAGGTACCACACAATAATTAGGATGTAGGACTGAGTGATGGGAACAGGAAATAGAAATGAAGAAGGCAGAGGTCATGGTCAGCTTGCATAAATAAAAAAGGCGTTGGAACCATGTAAATTCGCAATTTATTTTATGCTTGTAATCTAATATAGACCTCTATTGAAGGATGGGCATAAGTATTTTTTTAATCAAGCTTTCTAGTTGAAAGCACTGACGGTTTAGTTTCTCGGCTGAGAATATGTGCCCCTTAATCAAGGCTGTAGACAGAGAGATGCAAGTAAGAATCTTAGCCATCACAGACAAGCTGGCACTCACCACAGCTAGTTGTCCTAAAAAACAGGAGGCATTCGTGTATTTCAATGTTTTAGTTTATTAATCTGGAACATCAAGCAGAGGACACTGTTTTGCATCCTGAGCATATTTTTGCTGTGCTCAGGCACCCTTGGGAACTGCCTCAGCTCCCTGCTGGTCAGTGTCTGTCCCTTTGACTCTTTGAAGCTTCCTACTTCAGGACAAATTGAATACACAAGCCCTAGTGTTCTGAGGGGCAGAACTGTGATAAGGAGGCCTGACCTATGACATATTTGTTATTTTGGGATGCATTATAATTGTTAGCCAGACCTGCTTCCTTTTGAATAGTCAGGAATCATAAGGACCGTTGTCGAGAGAGGCTGAATGATTCTGTAGAAGTGTTTTGGTAAGTTAAAACTAATGTTATAGATTATGTGAATAGAATGGATCAGTCCACGCCTCTTCGTGGAAACAACAGATCTAGAGTGTTGATAGTAAGTAGTTTAAGGGTCAAGAAATCATGAGACAATATGAAGGGTGGTATCATATCAAGAATGGAGTGTACTGATCAGTGATTTCTAGTAGCTCAATGAAACATCATCAGTAGAATAAAAGCACCTTTCCTGTGCTGGACATGTGGGCCCTAGAGATGTATGAAACTGCACCTTTAAACAGTGTAACACTGAAACATCCCATTTAAATGAACATTTGCAATGGCCAATATACTTTTCCTCAGGTACACTGTTCAAAATAACTCGCAACATTTTCAAGTGTGCAAATATATAGAAATGAGATTTTCTAGAAGTATTAACTGCTGTAACTTTCTTTGATACAAATATAATTTGTGAAAACAGCTCCTTGTTTTGCATGGTTATTTCTTGTATTAGCCCAAGTGAGATAATGCATCCATGGTCTGTTAATCTTATTTGATTTTTTTTTTTTACTCTTTGCATTACTGCTCAATTATAATAACATTTTGTATTGCATCTGACTCTTTGCTATGTAGTACAGAATCCAGAAAGCACTATTAATAGTGGGTTCAATCAATTTCTAAGTGCATACATTTCCTCTAGGTACTGATCTAATTGCAATCATAGGAGGCATTAAAGAAACATACTCTAAAAATGGGAAAACTGTATAAGTTAGAGTGCCAGATACAATGAATAAACATGTATCTCATTCTTTTAAGTGCTTTTGGAATGAAAGGTTATTAATCCACATAAATATCTCTAATCAAATGTGTATTTCAAGCTGCCTTCCAAAATGTGATTTACACACTTGTCTTCAAAGACAGCAAATGTTTTCAGCAACCATACAGAGAACATGGTTCAGTTGTGTCACAGCTCTGCCTCTTTAAGGTGGATTTAAGGTATTAGGATAACAAGTGTGGAAATAGCAGCCCTGAGCAGCCTCACCTGGGGCTACTACACAAGATCCTGCCCATGGGTGCCTCATATGCTCAGCTTTTAATCATTACTCCTCATTGAGCTACATTGTAGATGTTGCTGTTTTCGGTCCTGTTTCTGGTGCTTCCTCCTTAGCAGACCTCATATGTACATCATAACTTGGCTTAGCTCCTTGGCTGACTCCTTGGATGTAACTTCTAGTTTGTATCTGAAGCTGCCGTTGGCCATGTCTCCCAGACAGCTTTGGGCCTGTGTCACGACCCTGCTGTTAGTCATCTCAGACCTTGACTCCTTTCTCTTCTGAGTGGACTTTCAGTTTGGACCCTGGATATAGTTCACCATATTGATTTAGGGATTGGTGGGAGTGGTTGGACTCGACGATCCAGTGGGTCTCTTCCAACCTGGTTATTCTGTGATTCTGTGATATATCTTATCAGGGCTGGTCCGTGTTATCAGCGCCAGACTCTGCCCGCTGAGTTCAGCCCCTGCCGGTCTGTGCTCTGTCACTGAAGGCACCATCTGCATTGGAGTCATTTCTGGCTCCCTCCCCATCCCTTAGGGAGCAGCTGCCCCTGGCTGCTTCTTGACATAATGAAAATGCTGTATCTGTCACACATAGCGGAGTTTGAAACTATTCCATTTCTAGAAAAGTAATCTCAGTTGGACTGTAATAGAAAAAAGAGCAAGTATGAAGCACCTGAATTACAGTTCATATGAGGTACAATGGCAGGTGAATACTGTTTAAAGTTGAGCTAAAACAAAAAGGCTTAGCCACTAGTGAGCTGGAAACTCTTACGTATTTCCATACCACAGAAAAGATCTGCATTTCATTTTCTGTTCTAGCACAGAAGAAAAGTAAACATTGCAATCTATCATTTTCTAATGAAAAGAAATATAATGTGAAATTGTTTGGGTGCTTTTTCCTATCAGCCTTGATCTCTGAATTATTAACTGTCTTCTAACCAAACAACTTGGTCCAAAAAAGGTCTAATTTCCTGCAAATTTAAATCAATATTTAATTTGTATGCCCAAGACTAATGAAAATTGGTAACTTGATACTATTTCCTCATTATCTGTCTTCTCAGTGCTGTGAGGAATATACCAGTGAAATTTAGAACAGCAACCTTTGCTAGAGAGTAAGGGATATTTAGATGAAGTGAAGTCTTCAGATCTGGCATGATTTTCTAGATCACAGAACCTATATGGATAGTGTTTAGAAATTTGCAGTACATAGGATTGGTTCAAGAGCTAAAAAAATATTCCATGTAAAACAATAAAAGGTTGGGGGGGGGGGAAATGTCCTCCTGTGTTCCTGTTTTTCTGTGAAACTAAATTTCTTGGAAATCTCTAGTTAAAAAGATGAAAACCTTCCAATCACTGTAACACAAACTGTTGCACATTTTTTTTGGCAAAAACTAAAAGAAATGCAGTTTGTGGATCCCTATATTATATTGTTAAACATCAATTTCAATGAAAACAAAATATCCATATTTTATTACAGTGTTCAGGGCATTGTATTTCTGAACTCAGGAGAATCATTGTTACTCTCTGATGTATTCCCTAGAAAATCAAGTTGCTTTTCACTTAATCACTGTGTGCTGGCAGTAACCATGACTAGGGTGATTTAGCTAGTGGGCTGGTGGATGAATTATATTGTTTATTGGAGGCCTCAAGTTGCACCAGGGGAGGTTTAGATTGGATATTAAGAAAAATTTCTTTACTGGCAGGATGGTGAAGAGCTGGAAGAGGCTGCCTAGGGAAGTGGTGGAATCATCAGCCCTGGAGACGTTCAAAAAACATGTAGATGTGGCTCTTCAAGATATGGCTTAGTAGGCACATTGGTATGGTGTTGATGGTTGGACTGCGTGATCCTAGAGGTCTTTTCCAACCATAATAATTTGACTTCTCTTTAAATCCTTTTATCAAAGTATGAAGCTAAGCATATGTGAAGACTTTATAGCACTTTTAATTAATATTTTACAGTTGCACAGAATTCACATTGTGGAATGAGAAGCATCTTAACAAAGGAGTAAAACAAGTCTTGAAAATATTTTATGTGCTCATAACACAGGCATGCAATTCTTGTTCTTTCTACTCTCTCTTGCCCCTGCATCCTATCACAGGGTCAGTCTGACAGGTAGCAGAATAATCTAGGTAAAAAGAGAAAATTATTGTAATGCTTAATTTTGTACTGATAGGAAATAGCTTCGGTGATGGATGTAGTCTGATGAATGCAGCTAAAGTGGAAAAAGCAAATTTCCATGGAAGATTTTTTTTCTTGCAAGCTGTTTTCTGTGGTTTTAACTGCAATCAGAGTATTCTGATGTTTTCTCTCAAGGGCTATGTAGTAGCTGTTGAATGTACTGTACTCCCAAGTGCTATCTGGCTTTTGTGCTGAAGTTATCAAATATACTATTAGACATTTAGGTATATACCTTCAGTTTTGCTCTTTCGCACTTACTCAGGGCAAAGTATTTTTATCTCTAAGACAGAAGTGAATTGCAGCGTCCAATTTGTCGCAAGATTTGTGTGTAGGCACAGGGAGGTGTGCATATGTTGTTCCATAAAACAAATACAGAGGATGCAAAGCTCCATAGAATCATAGAATAAGCAGGATGGAAGAGACTCACTGGATCATCGAGTCCAACCATTCCTATCAATCACTAAACCATGTCCCTCAGCATATCGTCCACCCGTCCCTTAAACCTCTCCAGGGAAGGTGACTCAGCCACCTCCCTGGGCAGCCTGTTCCAGTGCCCAATGACCCTTTCTGTGTATTTTTTTTTCCTAATGTCCAGCCTGAACCTCCCCTGGCAGAGCTTGAGGCCATTTCTCTTCTTCAGACTGAACAACCCCAACTCTCTCAGCCTTTCCTTGTGTGGGAGGTGCTCCAGTCCTCCGATCATCCTTGTATCCATTTCAACGGGTCCTCTGGACCCATTCCAACAGCTCCATCTCCTTCTTATGTTGAGGATTCCAGAACTGGGCATAAAATAGTGGGTTTGGCTTAGGATTCTATTCCTCAACTGACTCACCTTCAGGGCTTTTTTCACAGCAAATTCTGCAAAACTGTTTACTTTGTGGATTTAGATCAGTTACATCAAATTTATGAGGTTTAAGCTACTGGTTCTTCATTACAGCAACCAATATTTTATATTGAGTCAGAGCAGGGTTAGAGAGCAGCAGAATAAAGTAACCCTCTGGTGTTACAGCTATACCAGTGATGCTGCTGTTGACAAAAACTATGTTGCAAATTGTTTATTAGAGCAATAGTAACCAATTGATACCTTCAAAATGATAATTCAAAACTAAACTAACCTATTTTTAACGGCCACTATATATGATAATACATAATTTCCTGTGTTCAAATAGAAGTTACAACTAAAGAGTAGTTCTGCATTTGCTTTTTATTATAAAAAGACAGTAAAACTAGTAGAAATAAGTTTTCTTATAATATGGTTGAATGCATTTCTATACTAGCTAGCAACAATTTTACAGAAACCCATACAAAATATTCTGAAATGACCTTTCTGAATAATTGAAGATGGCTTTGCATTTTTACCAGCATCTCCATAAACTCAGTATGGCATCAATGACAGTTTACCACAATATCAGCCATAGAGTATCATTTACAAATATATTTAGAGAGGTTTACTGTAAGTAATGAAATTATTAGAGAGGAACCAGGACAAATGTATCTGAATGCTAAAACATGTTTTATGATTTCAGTAATTCTCACAGTAAATATAATTGTTTTCTGAAGACCAGATGGCTAATGGCTGGACTCTGTGCAATTCTGAAGTGGGTGGGTAGTGAACTTGCTGTTTTCCCATCTTCCTCCCCTGTATGATCATCTTCTGTAGCCCACTTACAGAAAAGCTCAGACTGGATTTCTAAGGTATTATCTAGTAGTGGCTACTTATTTTTTTAAAAAAGTACCATAGACAACTCATTTTCACTCAATGAAAGTTCTAAGCATAATCTAGCGTCCTGTTGGTTAAAGAAATCTAGCTTGCTTTATGCCTGATACAGTGTGAGGGAACAGAAAGTGATTAAGTAAATTGTACTTCTTATAGTAAGTACCTACAGCTATTTTCCAGGTGTAAATAGATACTTTGATGATGGAATTTCACCCTGTATTCTTTCTACTCTAGGCTGTAAGCGATATCATCTAATTAAAAGAGAAAATAAAATATCTGGTGAATTTCCTTATTTAGATTAAAACTTTAAAAAAAAATAAACTGAAACTCCTCAAGTGTCACTTGTCTTAGGAAACATTTTCTACTAGTTAAACCCACATAAGAGTAAAGGAAAGAGAGTGTAGTAGAAATAACTGCTGTGATTTTGAGTTCATCAAGAAATCTAAGTGGTACACAGGGTAGTACATGTCCAAGTCTGCTGCATGTCTGGATAAGGAGTCACCCTTGCCGCATTTTCATTCCCATCTCTGACTGTCAGAGCTCTGTTAGATAAGAAAGCTGGTCTTAGAATCATTGTTTAGTAAGTAAGTGTGTCAGACAAGGTGTGGAATATGAACCTGGACTACTTGTGTTCAGACTTCTATGTACAACAGATGAAAACCAAAAACAAAGTGCAACTCCATGCATGCATACGATCTACCTATGTACATGAACAGGGGGAGAAAGAGGAACCAGAAAACCTGCTGCTAAAGAATAACAGTCAGAAGCATTCAACTAAATTAATAAATACGCAAATTCATGAGTCATTGTAACTATACATCTAAGCAGGCCATTTTCAGTTTGGGATTGAACTTTAGATGTGAACATTCCTTGAGAATATCAGATTGTGCTGTGTTGTGTTGCATCCCATCGAGATGAACTGTATGTTGCCCGGACCAATGGTTGTGAAAATTTGTGAGTCTGAGCTATCCTCATTTCCATAAGGATAAATCTGTATTGTCAGACTAAAGTCTAAGTGTGCAACCTCTACTTGTTGTTGTGTAGCAAGTCATCATCTCCATGAAAAGGCCTGTGCTGTTCAGAATTGTAAATCATAGAATCATAGAATAGTTTGTGTTGGAAAGGACCTCAAAGCCCATCCAGTTCCAACCCCCCTGCCATGGGCAGGGACACCTCCCACTGCATCAGGCTGTCCAACCCCCATCCAACCTGGCCTTGAACACCTCCAGGGATGGGGCAGCCACAACTTCCCCGAGCAGCCTGTGCCAGTGCCTCACTGCTCTCATGGTGAAGAAATTCTTCCTTGTGTCTAGAATTCTTCCTTATGTCTAGAATTCTTCCTTATGTCTAGCAGTCAGCAGGAATAAGTGGCTAGTTAGGTGTTTTCCTTTGTACAAAGCAATACTTAAAGGTATTTTTCACCAAATCTCATTTACGTTTATTTAAGATTGTGATGCTTTTTATGTGACAGTAATGTCATTAATCCATTATACTAAACCCAGACATGAATTCGAGGTATATAGCTTCATACCAGTTTTTCACCTCTAAGAACTGCAATTTCCTTAACTTAAAACAAGGAGCTCAATGCAGAAAACAAGTAATTTATCACATGTAGGTGGAAATAGCTCTGCCAAGCTGCTGTTCCTCTCAGTATAGAACAATATTTCCCCTGTCTGAACCTGATCTAGTGGGAGAGGAGCAGAATTGGGTCCCTTCCAACTCAGGACATTCTATGAGCTGGAAATATGCTATTCAATGGAAAACATCCATCTTTATATGCAGAGTTATTTGGGAGCTGAAACAGGTAGAAGATAACAAAACCCCAAAACTATAAGATTTTCTTTTGTGAGTCAACTTTTCAGAAATGTCATTTAATTTCTTTGTCATTCTCACACTCATCCTCAAAAGATAAACACAGCATTTCTAAATTTAACTTTGAGGTTAATAAAAATATAAAATACATAGCTGGTTACCCATTGAGAAAAATCTGCAAAGTCTGCCTCCCCTGTCCCTGCCCATCTCCTTCTTTCATCTGGAAGTGATGTAGTCACATTTTGTCTTGGAAGAGAACCCAAGTTCTTCGTGTGAAAAACAACTTGCAATGTTGAAAATAGTTTACCACAGCCCTATTAGGGAGCAGGGTGAAGTAAATAGAATGAAGATTAGTATCAATAGAAGAAAAGCTAAAGAAAGGGATGTAAAATTCAATGCAAACAACTGAATAGTTACTGGACTAGCACAATTACAAGCTAAGTTAATTGTCTCTGAAGTACTCCTAGGGGCTCGGTTTCTCCACTGGTACCAACACACTTCTTCTGACATAGAATTTCTTAGTCTTCATGTATATTCTCCATTTTTTCAGCATTCAAATGCCCACCCTCCTGAACCTTAATTCTCATTGACATATTATGAACTGCTTGGTAAATCTCTTTCTGTAGCATTCGAATGCAGTGACAAGAGGTCCCTCTATGGCAAAGCGCCTGAAGAGCTTCAAACTGGTCTCAGTTACATTGAAATGAATTCTCAGTTTCTGGAAGTCCAGGGTTCATCTGTAAGTGATAACTACTTTGAGTTGTCTCAGCCATATCCAAAGTTCTATTGTATATTCAGGATATTTACATTGATGTTGACTCTGACATTTGGCACTTATTCCATATCATAATTCTGTGATGCAGGGTAGTGTTCTAATACTTAAAGGGAAGAAAGCAAGTGTCAGCGAGTGGCAACTGTTTAGCTCTTGTAGGTGGAGAAATAACTGTTGGCTAAGATAATCTCCAACACAGTCTGGCTAAGATCAAATGCCCAGATGGTATAATCTACCTCTTATCTTTGAGTGCAGATCAGCTCCGTAAGTAATTGTGGTACGCTCTTTGCTGCCAGTGTAGTAGCACAGGAGTACAGAATGGGAAATGCTTATACTGAAGGTTCATGTGATTCTCCTGCCTCTGCAAATACATCATTTGTTTGAAGTCAGCAAATATATTTTCATATATTGTTATTTCATTATTCTTTGTTACTGAAGAAACATTCTCGTGAATAACACATTTATGGCAGAGGATGCTTGGAGCCCACAGATGACTCTTTACTAAGAGATGTTTTGGTTTTGTATTAGGTGTAGGTTGTATGAATCAATGACTGCCTTTGATTTCCTTGATGGTCAGAGTGGAGTGTGAGTACTCACTAAATTATATTCAAAATCTCAAGTTGCTTTAATATTTACATGGTTGTGAACTATATGCTTCTTTCCAACATTTAATCCAAGTTTTTACGCGACAGAAAATGTAGTCACTGACTTTGAAAACCAAGACCTGCGATTCTGTGCTGGCAGCAGTAGCTTGATCTAGAGCTGTCTGTAAACCTGGAACCTCTGAAACTGTTACCCATCTGTGATATTTCCAGTTCAAGTTCTGGGTGTTATATCACAGCAGAGATGGACCAGTACAGACCAAGAGCAGATATGGGATGCTATTCTTCACTCAGGGGGAAAGAGAGAAAATCAATTTCTACAAGTTTCACCTTTCTTTGTTTCCACTGACCAGTTCAGAGTACCCGAAGGTACCAATGATTTCTGTATTCTTACTGCCATGATTTTATTTTTACTTTTTTTTTTTTATTTCTGTAAAGATCACCATTTATATTTCTGAGGTCAGATAAAATATTTCCAGTCTGCAAACTTTCCTACCTTAAATTTATTTTGAAATTTGTGAGTGAAAAATCTTTTTTACCTATTGTTATGTTGCAAAGCAGGCAAGACCTTTCTGTTTATGCACTTTGAAACGAGCATATGGAGATGAATCTTAGAATGGTTTGTGTTGCAAGGGACCTCAAAGCCCATCCAGTCCTACCACCTTGCCCTGGGCAGGGACAACTCCCACTGGATCAGGTTGTTCAGGGCCCCATCCAACCTGACCTTGGATACCTCCAGAAATGCAGCATCCATGACTTATCTTTTTATCCCAGAATTCAATGGCTTCCAATAATCATTTCTCTGGTATGTAGAACTTTAGTTATCCTCTGGAATCTTTAATTCCAGAGTGATCTTGAAAGCCAAGAGGAACATAACGAAGGGACAGGCATATCTTTGGTGCTTGTTCCCATGGGCCATGGAACTGGATTGGGCTGTTTAAATCACATTCCCAAATGGAGGGTGAAGAGAACATTGTTCTAGGAACAGAAGTTGTCAGATTCAACAGAGTGAAATTTCCTTTGATGGAATGATGTTTTTCTGGTATACGTAGTCTGCTCCAGCCATCAATACAATTGGTGCCTATGGCATTTCAGCTCATTTACTTCAAGTCAGCTTAGAAAATAGATGATTGTGATCTCATTCTGTTTTATTGTGTCCTATTGTCAAAAGAGGTCCCACTGCAGAACTGCGTCCCGTTAGTCAAAGGCTTGGCAATACTTCTGTAAGAAAAAGGGTCCCTGGTTTTCCTCTCTGGTGTATAGCAGAGTCTCTTAAGTACGTGACCTCTAGGCAAAAGCTGTGTTCCACATACAAAGGCTTGAAAACACAAGAGATTTTTTTACAACCCATTCTTCAGCACCTGGGAACAAGTGATCTACAGGAATTGGGAAGTGTGGATTAAAAAAAAAAGGCACTAAAATAGTCTGTGCCATTTTTTTAATCACATGGCCCGGTTGCGGTCTCTTAAACCTTTCAAGACAGAAAGACAAAGGAATCTAAGGCAATTCTGATCCTTCTAAAGCTGTAGAAGCACCCTAAGTGCTTTTGAAAGAGTTGGTTTTGTAGAACTTACACACTGTTTCATACAACATTATTCTGCATGCTGCGATGACATATTTTCTTCTGCAATTAGAAGTCAGAATGTGCGAAGTCTCACAGAATTTCCTTGGTGGGATCTTCCATCTGCTATGGATCAAAGGTCAACAGATCTCTATATAGTGAATATGAAATACAGGAATGTCATAACAGAGAAGATTTGAATTAAATTATTTTGAAGGATTAATATTAATGAAATAAGCAAATCATGTCCTGTTACAGCAGTTCAGCATGCCAACTTTACTACTCCTTATTCCCAAGAGTCAAAGAAAGTGTCTGTTAGTTATTTCATTGTTAAAAATTTAAAGTTCACATGGCTAGAATCCTCAGGTCAGATTTGTATCATTCATAGATTCAGCAGTAATTTGACAAACAGCTTATTTTTTTTTCCTCATAAACTAGGATTCCAGTTAGAGAATTTAATTGAAATAATTTATTTTGGGCACAGTTTTGTAATGCCATGGTGTGGTGGCAGTGTACTAATGTGCTGGGTTTTGATGGAAGATGTAAAAAATAAAATCATACTAATCTTCCATTTAAGAGTAGGGTATCAGTCACGAGAAATGAGAGAGAAATAAATAAACATTTTATAATTATTTCAGTGACAAGTTGTGCTCCTTGATGAAAATATAGAAAGACAAGGCAGCACACTAATTTAATATGTGCACTTTATGCACATATACACTTTTTACCCTTCTAAATAGAGAATTAACATTTTCAAAATTAGTATTTCTCTGGTTTTAAAGGTATTCTTCTTAAAGGAAATCTTCCTGTCAGTGCCTATAGCAGCAAATTATTGGGGTTGGGAGTTGGTTGGGTAGCAACCAACTAGGAGTATCAAAAGCCTCATTTATTGTTATAATAAAGAAAACTGTAATTGGCATCCCTTGTGGAAAAGACCAGTTCAGTTCTGAAATGTTCCCATCACTAAGCACAGATTTGCAATTGGAGAAACACGATCAAAGCATTCTCCTGATTAACAAGCATCTCTTTTGGACACATCCTATACGAGGACAGGCTGAGAGAGTTGGGCTTGTTCAGCCTGGAGAAGAGAAGGCTCCCAGGAGGTCTTACTCTGACCTTCCAATATCTGAAGGAGCTACAAGAAAATTGGGGAGGGACTGTTCACATAGACTGGTAGTTATAGAACAAGGGTTAGTGGCTATAAACTGGAAAGGGGCGGATTTAGACTGGACATAAGGAAGAATTTCTTCACAATGGGAGTGGTGAGACCCTGGCACAGGTTGCCCAGGGAAGCTGTGGCTGCCCCATCCCTGGAGGTGTTCAAGGCCAGGTTGGATGGGGCCTTGTGCAGTCTGATCTAGTGGGAGGTGTCCCTGCCCAGGGCAGGGAGGCTGGAACTGGATGATCTTTATGGTCTCTTCCAACCCAAAGTGTTCTATGATACTCTCCGTTATGGTAGTGCTACCTCTGAAAATTAGAACAGACTAGGCACTTACTCTAGTTCCAAACTGTTCCCATGATCAGCTGGAAGATAGAAAGGCATCTGGAGAGTATTTCTCGGTGTAATTGAAAAATAACTGCAGTTTCATTTGGTGCATGCAAATGTTTGCTAATTTAGTCTTACACAACTGGTTTTCTGGATATGGGGGTATATATAGGTAAAATAATTCTACTTCCTTGTTGATGGTACATTTACAAACAAACATAACAAAACATGCATAACTGCAGGTTAAGTACATCAGTGCCTAGGGTGTGTCAGACCCAGGTGTTGAATTTAATGAATATACTAGTAATTGAATGAGTTAGTATTTTTAATGTATATCATCTATGTTTGTTCGACCATTCTTAATGTCTTCTGTGTGAAAGGATCTTTTTTCCTCCCTTCAAAATATTGTTGTAAGAATTATATGATCATTGATTATTCGGATCATGAGAACTTTCTTCTGTATTCTTCCTGCTCCACAAATCAGTAATATAAAATTACTGTGACAATTGTCAGACAGCATTCCTCTCAAAATTATGATGAGCTCTATTATAATCATCAAGGCTTTCTTATATTCATTGGCCTCTGAACATCCCTTCTAACTATTTTACTTCTGGCTCTGATGATGACATGGAAATGAGTCAATGAATGCAAAAGATCATCAGAGTAGGTGGAGTAATATTGTATTTACTTTTGTCAGTCTCACCATCCGGTGAACCTTTTCATGGTTCAACCGTAGGAAAAGGAAAAACCCCTACTGTCAGGATCTGATTTTCAGTGTCACATCTCATTAGTTCGATTTTGTGTTCTACTTTAGCTTTAAAAGCTGATTTTTAAAAGGCAGTTTGTGTTTAAACCAAAAGAATGATGTTCACATAGAAAATACTAATGAGGTGTGCACAACTGTGGGTTTCTATGTGTACAGGTACACATAAAGATGAAATTATACCTGCTTTATTTAGACTTCTTGAGAAGACTATTTTCTACAGGGCTTGGTTCCTCAATAGTGGAATTCAAAGACCAACACGAACAAGAAGCACATAAGCTTTAAAGAGTTTACGTTATTAGAGATATTTAGGACTGCAGCTTATGTTAAAATGTTTATAAATGTGCATTTGATTCATATTGCTTATGTGACATACATATTATGTCGAATAACGTGTCTCAAGAGCATTTCCTTGATGTCTAGTGGTTATGCATAGCTGGGGAAAGAATATTTGAGTCTTCCTTAAACCATGGTCAGCAACAAAAAAATAGCTGTGGAAGGAATGGATTTAACCACAATCATAACTTGTTGTTTTCAGTTTTCAGCTGATACTATCTATCAGATAATTTTGCCTGTTTTAATTTACTGCTTCTCTACTGCACTCATCTTTGTATTTAAAAAATAAAGGTAGATGAACCTAATGCAGGCAGTATCTCTTTGGTGACAGACATGGCTTTTCTTCCAAAATAGTTTTTAGTACTTACTATGTACAATTTAAGGTGACACACGGCTGAATTTGTCTTCTCCAAGGCCTCTACGCTAATTTAGAACAGCCTCGGGATTACTCTAATCTCTGCCCTTTTTCAGTGTTCTCTCTTGCTGTCTTTTTTCTTAATAAGTAAAAGTAAAAGCTGCACCATAAGGGAAGTAGTGCTGTGGCTGAAATATTCAGGTTCTCCCTCCATAGAAGGTGTTTCCAGAATACTATTTTTCCCCTCCAAACAATGTTTACTGGAGAAATTAAAAAGAATCATAGAATGGTTTGGGTTGGAAGGGACCTTTACAGTCCACCCAGTCCAACCTCCCTGCAGGAACAGAGACATCTTTAATCAGATCAGGTTGCTCAGAATCCCATCCAACCTAAACTTCAATGTTTCCAGGGATGGGGGCTCCACTCATTTTACCTTCACTATTCTTCTTCTGCTCCATCTCATCTCGGCAAACAGTATGATCCTGGTTGTAGCCCAGCTATTCCTTGAGTTTAACTGAGAGTGTTATGAACAACTGTAGTTCTCATTGGACATATTCAGGTTATTATGTACCGTGGTGCAGAAATTCTATTGATCAGAGGACACTGTGTAATGCTGACTTTTATAAAAAAAATAGTACTAAGGGTGTTGTGTTTCATTTTGCATTAAAGAAGGATTATCTGTAATTCAGGTGGCTATATTTGTTCTCTCATATTTGATCTCTGTAATAGTTATATTGTAGGGTTTTTTTCTTATTTGAGGTGTCTCTTTTACAAGATTACCTTTGGCAGAAAGATTTCTTCAGCACCACTTAAACCCCTTCCATCTTCTTTCCTGACCTCTTATTTTTTTCATGTATTGTAGTTAAAAAATTTCCTGTTTAATCTTATCCTGTATTGCAATCTTCATTTCATTGCTACCTATGCTGTAATCATTTTTCAAACTTGCAGATTTATTCTGTGTTCTTTCTCCTCCTAAGTGACATTCTGTAGCTGATGTATTCATCTTTTTCACTTTCTCATTACTCTTTTAGCTAATTCTTTTCAATATAGCTCCATATATCAGGAGGCAGCAGGAAGTCCGCAGATATAAAATAGTTTTTTTCCATTTCCTCTATCCTTCTACTTTATAGAAACTACCTTACTCAACTTTATTAGCAGTGGGTTTAATTTTAATTTAGCAGAGTAAATCTGTGATGCTTTGTGCATGATTATTCATTGTTGATTTATCTGTCAGGGTGTTGGTTATAGAAACGTGAGATTTTGCTTTGAGGTAATGGTGACACAAAATAATTTTTATTTGAAAGCATGAAGTAAAGTTTTTGAAATGAATGCTTTCAAGATTTTATCTTAGCAGGTTTTCAGAAAAATCAGTTTAGGGATTTTCCCTTAGATCCTTTCAAAATTCCATACTGATTTCTCTCTCCCACTCTGCGCAGTCCAGTTTTGGCTGTAAGCAGACAAAGGCAGAGGGTATTCTTGCAGTTTCTAACAACTGGGCCTAATGATGAAACTTATTTTAAGTTTTAAATTATAGAACAGAATTTAGTAATTACCTCATTATTTTCTCAGAAATAAAAATGTATTCAAAATAACAAATCACTCAGCTTTAGTATCCATGATCAAATAATCACATTAGTTACCCCCCTGCCTGTTTTAATAACACAGTAATATTTCCAGTTCAGCTGTTTCTATATTTTAAAGTATTTCTTCCAATGTTTGATCTCAGATTTTCATGAACACCTATTAAAAAAAAAAGTAATTCCTTTCCCTGTTGTTTATTATGGGATATAATGTAATAATGTACTGAAACGATATAATTTATGTGATCAAAAGTTTTCAAAATGAAGAATTTAGAGAAGAACATCGAGCTTGTAGAAGTGTTTCTGCAGAGTGTTTCAGAAATTGACCATTTTAGTGTTCTGAATGTGCATCAGTTTAGGTTGGACTCTGTTTCTGGTGTCTGAAGTGGAAAGCAGTTTCTTTTTTGTTTCTCTTGCTATGTATTAGAGATACACAGGGGGTCCAGCCCTCTTCAATGTCTTTATCAACGACCTGGATGAAGGCATCGAGTGCTCCCTTAGCAAGTTTGCAGATGACACCAAGCTGGGTGGAAGTGTGGATCTGCTGGAGGGTCGGGAGGCTCTGCAAAGGGACCTGAACAGGCTGGACTGCTGGGCTGAGACCAACGGCATGAGGTTTAACAAGGCCAAATGCCGGGTCCTGCACTTGGGGCACAACAACCCTAAGCAGAGGTACAGACTAGGAGAAACCTGGCTGGAAAGCTGCCAGGAGCAGAAGGACCTGGGGGTGTTGGTTGACTGAACATGAGCCAGCAGTGGCCCAGGTGGCCAAGAAGGCCAATGGCATCTTGGCCTGTATCAGAAACGGCGTGACCAGCAGGTCCAGGGAGGTTATTCTCCCCCTGTACTCGGCACTGGTGAGACCGCTCCTCGAGTCCTGTGTTCAGTTCTGGGCCCCTCACCACAAGAAGGATGTTGAGGCTCTGGAGCGAGTCCAGAGAAGAGCAACGAAGCTGGTGAGTGGGCTGGAGAACAGGCCTTATGAGGAGCGGCTGAGAGAGCTGGGGGTGTTCAGCCTGGAGAAGAGGAGGCTGAGGGGAGACCTCATTGCTCTCTACAACTACCTGAAAGGAGGTTGTGGAGAGGAGAGTGCTGGGCTCTTCTCCCAAGTGACAGGGGACAGGACGAGAGGGAATGGCCTCAAGCTCCACCAGGGGAGGTTCAGGCTGAACATTAGGAAAAAGTCTTTCACAGAAAGGGTCATTGGGCACTGGCAGAGGCTGCCCAGGGAGGTGGTTGAGTCACCTTCCCTGGAGGTGTTTAAGGGATGGGTGGATGAGGTGCTGAGGGACATGGTTTAGTGTTTGATAGGAATGGTTGGACTCGATGATCCATTGGGTCTCTTCCAACCTGGTTATTCTATGATTCTAATCACTGCTGGGTTTTATGATTCTTCTTAAGTCACTTTACATTTTTTTAGATGGATATTGCTTTCTCTGATCCTTAAAAATCTTTGCTTATGACTCAGATATGTTCAGCAATAGCTGTAAGACTAACATTACACCAACAATGCAATATTTGTTGTCCTTATTTCTTCACAGGAGCGTTTAGTGCTACGTTTGTAGACATTCCATTTTCCTACTAAAATGATTGTGTTCAGTGCTTCCAATATCATTTTATCCCCCCTGAAATTATCAGCTATTATTCTCAACTAATTCAAAATAGTACTTTAAAACATACTTTTATGGAGAAGATCAGGGAAAATAAGTGAAGCAGATCAGCTTGACGTGATGGGAGATAATAGAGCAATCTAGGCAGACTGCTTAACTCTTCCTTTGAGCAACAGCAAAAGCACTGAGATTATGAGCAACTTCTACGAGGAATGAGTTCATATTCAGAATGGAAAAATCCATGTATGATAAAACTACTCTCTCTGGCAGCTGCCCCTGAAGTTGCATCAGTAGAGGTTGTGTGAAATTTGTTGTAGCTGGTGAGCTGAAAATTCCTTGCTGACTGGTTCTGGATTCAGAAAATAGCAGTGTCGTTTGCTGCAACACTTCTCATGAGATGGCATGAGCCTGAATTATTTTGGATTCAGTTGTTGTAGTATTTCGTCTAATGTTTGTAAAATATTTATATATTTAATTGATCATTTTCAGAAAAAAAAAAATCAAGGTTAGGGCAAAATCCTTGCTTTTTTCTGAGTGTTACCTGGAATATGTTTTAGCCTTCAGAAAGTCACGTAATACCAAAGAAATTATGTGAAACTTAAAGGCTATGTAGTCAGCAGGGTGAAAAAGGGTGATTTAATTTATGTAAGTGATAACCGAAGAAAACAAAATGAACTTAGAACTTGAGAACAGGAATCCAAACTAAAGTAAGATTGAAAAGATAGGAATAAAAAATGGAAATTAATGGAAAAGAATGAGTAGTTATTTTTACATGAATTCTTTCTGGTTTCTTTGCATTTTTTTGATGCCATTTTTATCTCATTTAAATGCATTAATATTTTTAGGGAATTAGAAGTCTTGCTCAATGATCAAGTCTGAATGGAGAAGCATCTATGGCTGCTGACATGTATTTTAAGGTTTCACTAACCCTGAGAAAGTGTTGCAAAGTTTATCACAATGTCTCCCAAGGACAAAGTGATTGATTTCCTTCGGTCATGGTTCCTGAGCCTGGCACAATCCAGATTACAGGGAAGGTGAGTTAAGTGCAGAGGAAAAATAAAGAAACAGTTTTTTGAGAAAGTGATCTCGAACTTCTGCAGCCCTTCCTGCATCTCTCTTCCTTTTCCCCCACCTCCTTTCTTGGACTTTGCTTTGCAGCAGGGTTGAACTACTGAAATTCCAGGCTTAAACCCTAGACCTTACTGGCCACTTCGTATTTCTTGTATCATAAAAAAAGCTGCGTAATATCATGAGAAAAGTTTTTGTCTTACAATTGCACAGGTTACTTCAACTCTTGGCAACACAGGCTTGAAACCAAGGATATAAAGAATCTCTGGGAAGCTGTGGTTAGCAAAGTAGGACAGTATGTTACATACATATAACAGCACTGCAGACTTAGATTGTTTCTTCAAGGAAAACTCCAGTTGTGTTCCTTCATGGTTTTGAATTACTTGCCATGACTTTAAAGATGCACTGAAGAAGAAAGCTGCAAGGTGAAGAATGATTCACTTGAGAGACCATGCTGAGTACAGGGAAAAAGAAGACAAATCAGAGCTAACAAGTGAAGGGCTTCTTAATTAACAATAATAATAGTAGTAATAAAAAAACTCAGGCATCTCAACTGTTTGTAAAACTGCCAAGAAGAAAACATCTATTACTGCTGTAAAATGGATTGTATTAATTTAATGTCTTTGTTTATCTTTGGAATATTTCACAGGTGCGTTGTAAGTTATGGAAATGAAAGTTGTTTAGTGCTTCTGACATCTGTTTGAAACCAAAAAGGAATCCTATGGTAAAGCTGAGTGAAAGAATAGAGTGGGAATATGAGATGGGCATCAGTGATCCAGATCAGATTACTTGCATTGATTTTTACCTACACTTTACTTGTGCCAAAGAGAGATTTGGAAATTTTCTCCACGTAAAGGATGATTGGATTCATATTGAAGTCAGTGAAGCAATCCATTGATTTCCATATGGCAACAATTAAAACAACATCTACCAATGCACTCCAACCAGCATTCCTCAAACTACTTTGATTTAGCAGGTAGAAGACCTGCTTACTAGAAAAAACAATATTATGCTGATATTCCTCTTAGTTATCATTATGATAAATATTCTTAAAACCTTAAAACCCACTTATATTTAAATAATAATCATGCTTAGTATTTACACAATGCTCTTTGTGTTTTGGGGTTTTTTTTATCTGTTAACTAATGGATATTTCAAATTGGAAGGAAATTCCATAAAGTTTTAGATGCAGCTGCAGGGTTTCCCTTAAATTAGAGATTCCAAAATACTAGCTGCAATAGGACAATTTTATGTTGTTGGCTGATAATCGCTCTGTCTGGATCCTTAGTGAGTTAATCAGTTTTCTCCCTCACTTCTCCACATTTGCTTTAATTAAATTGTCAGCTGAACTCTGTTTTAGATAATGTACAGACTATATAGATGTATACTAAACAATGAGGTGTTACAAATCAGCCATTTGGGGTAGGAAATTACAGAGAGTAAATCCTGTGGTTTGCAAGCACAGATTTGTGAGGAAGTGAATCTCTGGTTTCATTCAGGCACCTTAAGGATCCCCCCCAGTCTCCAAGCTTGGTGCTTGTAGCTTTTAAAATACACATCAGACTGAAAATACACTCAGCGTGATGAACAGTGGTAAGGTTTTTCAGATCAACATCTTCACAGCTTTTTCCCTTTCCCTGCTGGCATCCTGCCTAGTTCTAATTGGAAGAGATTGCCTTCCCTTGCTGCATTGTGGCAGAAAAGACTACATCAGCTGTAACCATCCCTGAGAGGAGAACGTCAAATCTCGCCCTGAAACTGTGTCAGCAATTATGCATATATTATTATATATATATATTTATTTTTGTAAGAAAATCCTCTATCCCAGAAGTACCCTAAGTACTATAGTTTACAGAGACAGCCACGTTAAATAGACAGCCTTCATTGAACAAATTAATAAACAGGTGCTTCTGGCAAGGAATTCTTGTATTTTTGTTGCCAGACTTCTGCTCTAGGGCTTTTATTTACATACATATGCACATATATATGTATAAATATATGTGTACTTATGTGTATGCATATATTTTTATATGTATATTATCATAGAATCATATTATAGATTGGGTTGCAAGGGACCTTAAGCATAATCTAGTTCCAACTCCCATTTATCTACTGTTATCTACTAGCGTAACTAGCTGTAGAAAATGCAAAACAGCTAGCATGTTTTAAACTGTACTTTGAATTGAAGGTTCCATGCCTAAAATTCTGACATCTTTATTTATTAATATGAAAGAAATAGTGGATCCTGTGAATCACGTGAGGTCACATATGGCCTCGAGTTGCACCTAGGGGTGGGAAGAGGTTAGACTGAATAATAGGAAAAAAATTCTTTACAGAAAGAATGGTGAAGCACTAGCATAGGCTGACCAGGGCAGTGGTGGAGTCTCCATCCTTGAAGGGGTTAAAAATATGTAGATGTGGCATTTCAGGACATGGTTTGGGCATGGTCGTCTTGCATTGGTGGCTGGATTAGATGATCATAAAGGTCTTTTTTCAACCTTAATGATTCTATATTTTAAGTTAAAAGTCTACCTCATAGTGTCCCTGGGGAAGATTTATTTGGAAATAATGGAGGAATTAGGCACAAGTGTTTTAAGAACTCACTAAGTGTGGCACCTTAAATACTTGCTTCGCATTTCTTGGCTGTCAGTTACAACAAGAGATAAAACCCCCTGTAAACTCAGTTTGGCCTAGGGAACAGCTTAAGTATTTATTCTGTTGCAACATAGCCTCTGCTTCATGAGTTGGAAAAACATATTTTCTTCAGCTTCTCTGAGTCTGGAGATCCAAATAAATTCTGTTTCTCTCAAACTTCTCCCTCCAAAACTATTGTATCAAAACCATGCAATGTGAGATTCATCTTACGAGTGTTTATGAATATGTTCCTGAAATTACAATCAGGAAACCTGGAAGATAAATTTGTAATGTGGACTCAAAATAAAGTAGCAAATCATATTTTGGGGGTTTTGAGTTGGGGTTTTTTTTTTGCAAACAAACTCAACATGATCATTGTATCTGGTTGAAGAGGTCTCATAATCAGCTGGGAATTCTGCATCATGCTATGTTGTGAACTAAATCTTCATTTGTTGATCTCGCATTTGACTTCCAGAAGCTGTGATGTGGGAAAATACCTCCTTTCTGTTGAGACATCCCAATGAATATGTGAGAATAAGCTGAAAGAGGGGAGATTGAGATGAGATCTTAGGAAGGAATGTTTTTCTGTGAGGGTGGAGAGGCCCTGGCCCAGATTGTCCAGAGAAGTCATGGCTACCTCAGTCCCAGAGGTGTTCAAGGCCAGGTTGGTTGGGGCTTAGAGGCCCTGATCCAGTAGGAGTGTCCCTGCCAGTGGCAGGGGGGTGGGACTGGATAGTCTTTGAGGTCCCTTCCAACCCAAATGATTCCATGTTTCTGTCAATAATTCGAAATGCTTTGAAGTTCATTAGATACAATATGAAACTGATAAGAACCAGATCTACTTTTGGAAATAATTTAGATGACAAAGGGGTGCAGATATTGATGACTATTTCAAGCTGAGATTTTCAGAAAAATTAGAGCAGTTTGCTAACTCTGAGGGAAGACTGTTTGTAGAATGCAATAGCAACTGCAGCTGAGGGTGGTAATTATTGTACAGCTAGATTGGGTAGTTAAACTGGTGTGATCTTAAGTGATAGCTGTTTGCAAAGAACACAGAGTGAGAATTCTAAACTACGCACAGCATGTACATGGTGGGTAGCTTATGAATATTCAGTCTCAGCATTCATACCCACAATAAAATTTAATAGAACAATAGTTGCAGGAACAGTATAAGGGACTAGTGAAGATGTTGAAAATTCACATATGGTGTATATCCAAACACCCTAAAAGATACAGCACTCTAAGTCCCAGCATCTTACTCTTAAAGCTATGCAAGCAAGTAGATTGCAGCTATCAATTTGTCATAAACATACCCACTAATATTGTCCTACAAAAGTGCAGTGCTTCATTCTGCTTCTTCCGGCAGAATTGGAGTAGCACTTGAATATGATTTCAGTCACAATCACAGTGTTCAGTCAAGCTAGTGTTTGCATAATATCAATGCTTGCAATAACTCTTGTTTTGCTAATTATTCTTGCCTTGGTGAGGAAAATAAGATAGAGGTTAAAATTAATGACATCTGATAATTTTGCTGAAATTTCTTGCAGCACACAGGCTATTTTAGTCCAGAAAGCTCAGAATCCGTTTTTGCCAAGATGATATGCAGTGGTTCTATTCATGAAGAAGAAGGAAACATTTAGTCTGTTCCTAAAAATTCCCCTACACACAAGCACCAAGTATTTTACAAACCTCTGGCCTTTTGATATATTTATGACCCTGAATTAAATCCTTATGCTTTAATATTTTTTCCTATTACTTTGTTAGCTGAATTCTGCTTACACACAAGATGTTTTGTTACTAGGTTGTTTACACTGTGTGATTGAATGGACCAGTCTATTTTTCTTCCAAATGAAATTAGAAAAGGGGTTTGGCTTCGATAAAACCATAGTGGAATGGTTCTCTCATCCTGTTTAAAACTTAAAGGTGAAAACAGAAGTTAATGTTGCTTGAATTTTGCTTTGGCTGATGTCATATCTGATCCTATCTGATCTTACTGTCAGAAAGGTTTCGTACAGAAAAAAAAAAATCATGTATAGCTATTTACACTAGTACTTTATATTCAAGGCTGCGTGATGATGACTGTAACTATGAAGGCATATGTTTGACAGTTTGCAATTGCTCACATTCAGTTATAGCATCTTTTAGATGATATATTGCACTGTTCATATGTAGAATTCATAATACTTAAGAAAATATAGGATTTTTTTTTCTTGGTGAGAACTACTTTCATCGTTTTTCATGTTACTGCCACAGAATTAGAACAAAAATTTTCAAATTGCAGTAGCAGTTCTTAACTAACTGATTAAGACAAGAGTGTTTAAGACTATTTAATAATAAGAGAAATGGGAAATTATTTCCACTTATGTCTTATTGTGTTCTAAATTTGCTCAGTGCTTTCCTGCACTGGGTCAGGGCAATCCCAAGCACAGTAACAGGGAGGAGGACAGAGAGCAGCCCTGCTGAGAAGGACTTGGAGGTGCTGGTTAATGAGAAGCTCAATGCGAGCCGGCAATTTGCGTTTGCAGCCCAGAAATCTGAGCATATCCTAGGCTGTAGCAGAAGCAGTGTGACCAGCTGGTAGAGCGAGGGGATTCTGGAGGAGTTTTAGGGCATCTGAGACTACTCACATTTTTGGTAAGAGTAAGTGTCACTCCAAGGGGCTTGGCAGTTTTCCATTTAACTACCAACTTACAAATGGATGCAAGAAATCCCACTTGTGTCCTTTGAACTTACTGTTTTTCTGTGCAGAATGTCCTCACATTCTCATATTCCTAACACCACAGACCTTTGAATAGACTGTGCCTAGTCTCTCCTACTCATTTAATTTGTTGAAGTGAAAGAAGGGCTCCATCACCTGGTAGGTAGGACAACTTTCTTAGAACAGGGGGAAAGGTGAAAAGTTTTTACTTCCAGTCTACTCTTTCCCTAATTAAAACCAGAACTTTCAGATTATAGAGTCATAGAGTGGTTTGGGTTAGAAGAGACCTCAAAGCCCATCCAGTTCCTACCCCTGCCATGGGCAAGGGCACCTCCCAATGGATCAGGTTACTCAAAGTTCCATCCAATCTGGCCTTGAACAACTCCAGGACTGATGTAGTCATGACTTCTCTGGGCAACCGGGGCCAGGGCCTCCCCACCCTCACATGAAGACATTTCTTCCTAAAATCTCATCTCAATCTCCCCTCTTTCAGCTTAAAATTATTCCTCATTTTCCTGTCCCTGCACTCCCTGATCACGAGCCCCTCGCCAGCATTCCTGGAGCCCTTTTCAGTACCGGAAGGTGAGTGGTGTATGTTCACATATCATGTGTTAAAGTAAATCATCTGTATGGGTCATGGGAAAGAGAAGTACTACATTATTCTTTCTAGCTATAAGAATTTTTCCTGTGTGAAGACAAAGTAGGCTTTTTTGAGTCCAGTACCATATTCATTGGACCTGAAACAAATTTACTGATTGAAAAAGCAAGATTTCTTTCAGCTTGGCCCAACTAATTTACTTTTTGTCCCTTTTGTTCAGCTATCAAACTAAAGAGTAATGTTCACTCAGTTATGAAAATCATTGTATTTTGACAGGGTCCAAAAAGTTTTCTTTAATATTTTTCTTCAGATTGAATACAGTTTCTTGTTTTGCAACAGCTGGAAGTAATTACGTTTAATGTTTTAGCTGGCTAAATGGTTATTGTTGAAGATGTCTCTAAAGGAAGTAAAATTTTATTGGAACAATGTCAGAAAAAAACCCCTGACATATGAATACAGATAGGATTTAAGTTGTTCCCAGTGTTCCCAGTTCACACTAGGAAATAGGAAAAAATGAGCCTATCTCATTTCCATGATTCAGTACAGTTTAATGCTCCCATCCCGTTGAGCTTTGTGAAGTGTTTTCCACATTCTTCCTCAAAATTTCTGCTATGTATTAGCCTACCAGGGCAGCATATATTCCAGGTCAAATTAAGGTATGGATCAAATACTTGATTTTGTATTGGGAACATAGGTCTTTTGCAAGAAGTCTTGTATATAAGTTAGAACTACAGGATAGAATCATAGAATCGCAGAATCAGAGAATGGTTTTGGTTGGAAGCCCATCCAGCTCCATCCCCCTGATATGGGAAGGGACACCTCCCACTGAATCAAGTTGCTCAAAGCCTCATCCAGCCTTGTCGGGGTCCATTTGTTCCATGGCTATCCCGGGAAGACTCACAGACACATCAATATGATGCAGATTCAATCCGTTTATTTCACAGGCTGCACACACTTATATACCATCTCATACAGGCTTTGTTCGCTAGTCATCTAATCATTGGTTAATAACTACTTCTTTACTTTTAAATCCATTGGTTAGTATCCAATTACATTATCAATACACACGCTCTGACTCCACCTAACCTTCCGGACCCCAAGTCGGTTGCTTAGTTACATTGTCCCTTATCTTGTGACCTCAGCAACTTGCTCAAGATAGTCACCAAACTGACTCATATTCCTTTAGCACCACTAGGGCCTCAACACAGCCTGGCCTTGAACACCTCCAGGGATGGGGCAGCCAGGACTTCCCTGGGCAACCTGTGCCTGTATGTCACCACCCTCACAAGGAAATATTTTTTCTCAAGTTCTCATCTGTATCTCCCCTCTTTCAGCGTAAAACTCTCCCGTCTTGGTCCTCTCCCTGCACTCCATGATCAAGAGCCCCTCCCCAGGCTTCCTGCAGCCTCTTTCAGTACTGGAGCTGCTCCAAGATCTCCTTGGAGCCTTCTCTTCTCCCAGCTCAACAACTCCAGCTCTTTCAGTCTGTTTTCACATGGATGGTCCTCCAGCCCTCTGATCATCTTCATGGCCTTCTCTGGACTTGCTCTAGCAGATCCATGTTCCTCCTGTGCTGCGGGCTCCAGGACCGAATGCAGGACTTCAGATGAAATCTCTTCAGAGCAGAGCAGAGGGCCAGAATCCCCTCCCTCACCCTGCTGGTCCCACTGCTTGGGCTGCAGCCCAGGATACACTGGGCTTTCTGGGCTGCAAGTGCACATTACCAGGCCATGGTGAGCTTTTCAATGACTGCTCAGTCAGGCCATTATTATATTGAAAGGGTGATCTCAATCGTTGACATGGTTAATTGTCCAAAGGTAAAATGGAACAGGAATTCTTATTATGCAATGAATTTCTGTAAGGCAGTATTCATTTTTCATTAGGCAATTGCTTAAAAATGTTGGTCACTTACTTCCCAAGGAAATAATCCTGCTTCTATTAAAGTCACTGTCCAAGGATCTCAGCAACTTCACTAGGAGACCACTATACAAAGTAGCATATAAAAGCGAGTCATTTACCTTTTTCTCTTAATGAGATGAATCATGAGGAAAAAGCCAGGTTAATGTTCCAAGGAGCTTAATTAGAGTCAGGTGAGAGCTTGGAAAGGCATCTAAGGTGATTTCAGGCAGGCTTATATGAAAAGCCTTAATTAAGGAGACTTGATGGCCTTTTACTTAAGTCTCTTCAAGAGTGTACAGAGTCCTGTTTAACTCTTCCAGAACCGGTACAAAACATATTTGAAATTCCAACCTGTTTCTTTGTAAGGAAATCAAACTAGCAACTCTGTACCAGCTCCTGTGACTCCAGTAGAGCAGCCTCCTGTCTCAAGGAAACTCCCAGAAATGCAGTGTCACAGAAAGGGCATAGAGGGAAATATAATTAAATAGGAAATCAATACAAAGTTTACTGATAATTGAAACATTTGCAAAATTGCAAATATCTCTGTAGAACTGTGGTGAAGAGTTGAATGGTAGATTACAAAAGTATTTTATAGCTAAGACTGCTGCGATTTTTTTTGGTTTTAATTTGCTTGCAAAACACAATCTCACATGGAATTCTTTTAGTCATCTTAAAACTCCACATAAGTTTTAAATTTATTATTGTAGTCAAGGGTTTTTTCCTTCCTTCCTCCTGCCCCTCCCTGAGAACAATAAGGTCTATGAGGTATCTTAGCTGTAGGGTGCATATTTGGAGAAAGTGCTTCCTGCCGAGCTCTTCTGCCTTTCTTGTAAATTAACTGCAAAAAACCCAGTCATGTTACAGTATGACATTTAGCTTTCTAATCTGTTTAATGCCATGGTTTGCACATGATGTTTTCTGATGTGCCTTTATGTTTTTGATACTAAAAAAACCCCACATTATAGTTGCAGTAGGGATTCTTTTCACAGACAGTATAACTTGTAACAAATTGCATATTTCAGAAGAAATATAACAAAAGACCCAACCTTTTATCTTGTTCATTAATCTAAAAATACAGCTTATGTCTGTTCTGTTTGTTGATATAATGGATAAGCACCATTTTGGATACATACAAATGCTGCATCTTTAGCAAGCGCATTCATGCATACTTTAATGACTTAAGAATGGAAAAGCAAAGTTAGCTTTTGAATGGTCTTAAGTAGTCATTTTAAGATTTTTGTAATCAATAATTATGTAGTTGTATGTATGTACCTGTGATTATCTATATACTCGTACACTGCAACTCTGTTTTTCCAGGGTAGAAGTACTGTCTTGTATTTCAGCTGTATAGATGCATAATTAAGTCATCATATTTGTCAGTTTTGCCCTCGTTCATATGAAAGACTTCATAAAGGGAAGGTAAATGGTTTATTGTGCTCCATCTTCTTCAACCCTCACCATTTCAGACTACTCTTACACAAGTATTCTTGAATAGAATTCATCAAAATTCATCAGATTCAGCTAGTTTCATCCAGCTTTATGTAACTAGTATTTCAGAACCAGTGCTAAAGATTTAGCACTAAAGGATATAAGTACTTTTTCGTACAGAGCTTCTTATCTTCTTTCCTCTTACTTAAACAAATTTCAAAATATAAATATACATAGTGGGAAAGAGTGTGGGGTGAAGAGGAAAGAAAGATAAAAGAACTGAAAGTCTTAAAAGGCAAGGCAGCAAGCCTGACGATATTCCAGACGCCAGATGTGAATGCTGGAGTTGTCCTGTGCAGGGACAAGAGCTGGACTTGATGATCCTTGTGGGTCCTTTGCAACTCAGGACATTCTATGATTCTATGTATTCAAAATAAAGGCTGAAGACAATTTGTTTGTGGTTTGTTTTTTTTTTTTTTTTAATTGTGATCTTCACCTTCATCTCTCCCCCACTATTTTGATCTATATCTTCAATCCTAACCTTGGAAAGTCTCATCTCTACAACTGAAAAGCCTACGTCAGAGAGTCTTGCTGTAAGAAGGAAGCAAAATAATCCGGAAGAACATGCAGAAGGATTCAATCCCAGCCACATGCACTGAAAATGAATTACGACAGTACTGTCGTAATTGAAATAGTTTTTCAGTGAGGAGTATTGAGTCTACTAGCTGGCAGTTCTGCTTTTGTATTCCTCCTCAGAATAAAAGATTACAGATTTCTATCGCAGTTACTTTAGGCACAAAACTTCTGTGCACAACAAACCATCATCGTCTTGCCACATATTAATTAATCTGCACAAGAGTTGGACCTAATTGCATGTTGACCACTAGATGATGGAATGATGAAGAGCTAGGACCTAAAATCCAAGGCTAGTTTGTCTATTTGAGGCTCTGTAAATTAATATGTGCTACATGAGATGCATAGAATTTGTCAGAGAGTTTCATTAAGTAAAGATGCGGACTGTTCACCTTAATATCATATGTTGCACAAAACAGGGAAAGGTGTTTCTTTCAGATCAGCATGAATATTAGTAAAACTCTTCATCTTTCTATGGAAAAAAAAATCTAAGGTAAGGCTTTCCAAAGCTTGCAAGAGTCTATCATTTTTGATAGGTTTTGACATTTGGGGAAGGTGCTTAATGACTGGAAAATTGCAAACTTCATGCCAGGGAAGAACAGGGCTGTGGGGAAATGTAGATTTGTCAGTCTCATAGATGTCTCTGGAAAGAAAATCTAGAGAGGAATGCAAAGCCTTGCTGCTGGGACAGAACAAGCCCGGTTCAGCTCAGTCCTCACAATGTGGGTAGAAGAACCAGGGGAGCCAGACAGATGTACAGCAAGGTGAACATGAGTCACTGTGGTATTGCTGCAGCAGTGAAAGCTACACACTTTCTCTCAAGTTCAGAGACAGGAGTTCTAGAGAAAAGATCATTCCCGTGTTCTCAGCAGTCTTGGGGAAGCAACTTGAATTCTGTACCTACTTTTGGGTCCATGTGAGTAAAAGTGAGTCCAGTGGAAGGTCACAAAGACATTTAGGGGGTTGAAGCATGTGGTGTATGAGAGGAGGTGAAAGGGACTTGTGGCTGTTTAGCTTAGGGAAGAGGATGCTGAAAGGAAGGATATCTCATTGTAGTATTTCAGGTAAACTTATGTACAGGGTAGGTTTCTTCAATGAGTGTTTTTATTATTGTTATAAGTATAACTTCTTGAAAGTTGAATGTTTGCATAACCACTGAGGTTTGCTGTTCTCGTGGCAGTATAAACATGGTATTAAAACAAAATAAAATCTTTAGCTTTTTAAAATATTTCCCTTTAGGTTTTTTAAATATTTCACCTAATGCACATTCTTTCCATCCCTGTAAATTGCTTTTCGTATGTCTGGAGTATTCATCAACTCAAATTTCTGGATTTTTTAACAATCTATCTTTTCAAGTTAAGGATAGTATCTCCTTAATATGTAACTTCCACAATTGTAGTTTGAGTCAGCAAGGGACAATTCCTACATGTCAGTTTAAATTGGAAGCAACGAACTAAATTTAGAAGCATTAGGCTGCATACATTCTAGTTTAAAGAAAAGTAAAGCCATGAGTAGGTAGCTGAGGTGCCGAGACATTCAAAGACACACATTTAGGCATTATTGACTTTCAGAGTCCTTTTCTGTGGCCTCTGGCAGCCCATCCAGGTTTCAAGAACACCTTCACAGTGTCTCACCTAGAAGTCTTGCTACATTAATTTGTCTTCTAGTATTTCAAAGAACTCTGAAAATGTAGCACTTGGAGGATGCTGGTTTTGAGAAAGAAAGAATTGTATTTTTCATTCTGATGACTTTTGTCTGTCACGATGACAAATTGTGAAAGCAAAATAGACAATATAAATATATTAAACAAAATCTGGGCTGCTAGGGAAAGCATTAGATGTGCAAGCTCTGCTAAAACTCTGAGAGGAAAATCATTTCAATGCAACTCCTAGTTGCAAGCACAGAACCCTTCTAATGAGGAGAACTGCAACATTACGAGCTTGACATTCAAAGCAAAAGAACATATTGATGTTGAAATTAATTATTATTTATTAAGGTAATTAATTACTATTTCTGTGAGATACTGTGGATTAAAGCCAATCACCTGTAAAATGGTCATCATTTCGCATATTATTTCTTTTTCTATCACTAAAGTATTTCTGACAACTTTTCAGCTCCTAAAACACCACTTGGCCAAACTGTTTCTTTCACGGTCTCCCCAGATCAAGATATAAATTATTCAGCTCTCACCTGACATAAAAAGCCTGTTCTTTTTGTGGCTTCTCTCCATTTTGTCATGGCTGCGCCTTGCCTTGGCACTGCCCTTTTGGAAAGGGTTAGCCAAAGTACTGTTTGTGCCGACGGCACAGCCTTATCTAGACTAATTTTGGATAACTGAAAGGTCATAGCCACAAAGAAACAGCAGGTACAATTACTGCCATAGTAGAAGGGCGCAACAAATACATATGAATACCCAACAGGGTTCAATATTGTCTTTTGAAGTGGTGTACATAAAGTCCTGATCTTGGGAACAGAATGGAAAGCAATAATTAGGGCCTTTAATTTATCACTGAAATGTTAAAAGAAGTCTGACAGAGTAAACATCAGTTCTGACAAAAAGAGCAGGAGTCATGCGTTTATAGAAAAGATGAAGCCTTGCAGGGAGTTATTCTTCCACTGCTGGGCAGAATTCCTATTGACAACTCCAGGAGATATTGTTATTGCCTCACTTCTTCTCTCAGACTTGGGGGAGAAATAAACACACACTTTAGGTGAGTGATTCTGGTAATTAACAGAGGATCTGAGCCTGCTAATAGAGCATTAGCAGAAAACAATATTTTTTCCAGCAATTTCATTATTTATACTCTAAGAGGAGACATAATTGGCTGTGCTAATTTAATTCAGGTAGCTTTTCTTTTCCCTTCTTGATCTCCCATTTCATATAGGGTTGTATAAAAAGTACCCAAAGAAAAGGCAATGCCAGGATCCAGAACAAGATTTTTCTTGTGATGTAGAGGTTCAAAACCTCAGAAATGAACAAATTTATGTTAGTAATATTTGTGCATTTTCTCTTCCAAAACAAATCTCATCATGGTATCATTTGACTCAAAATAACCTCCTCTCCTTTATCAGCAGAGAAGTTCAGAGAATAATTACATTTAGCAGCAGCTTTTGAAATGTTGCCATTGTTTATTTTTCCATTGAATACAAAGCCTTTTGATTGTTTTTGCAAAACTAAAATTTCCAAAATGTTAATTTCCTGATTAAAGCACAATTATTCCTTTATGCAAAATGACCTTTCATGTTGGATATCTACAGCAATGGGACATGCTATCTCCTTTCTGAAACTTCTCTTGGTTGTAAGTAGTTGCCCAGCTGTGCAAAGGTGAAGAACTGAATGCAGGGTTTTCCACACCAGCGGGACATTGCTACCTGTTACACAGAATTTCCTCTGAGATATTCATTCTGTATTCTGTCGACTTGATTTATCTTATTAAAAGTTAAGTCATATTTCTTAATTTCTTTACATATTACCTCAAATAACATTGAGGTAGCCAGTTATGCCTGTTTTTCCTTAATGAGGACTTGCTCTTGTCTCCTTGATCAGGACAGGCTGCAGTTTTGTCCTGTGTCTGTGAGTTTTCTTAAATAATTTTGGTTACCCATGGTAACAGTTTGGCCCAGATCAATACAACTGGCAGTCAGTGCTTAAGAGAGGTCCAGGGTATTGCCTGTAGAGGAGTTAAGACCTGATTTTGTCATACTAATACTGCTAAAGTCAGAGCTCAAACCATAATACAGTCTTTCCTGAAAGTCACAACATTCCTATGAGTGCTCTGAGGAGCTAAACCAAAGCTCAAGGGAAAAAAAACTTCTAAAGAGATAGACCTACTGCTTTTACCAACTGCTTTTTCCTAGTGTGCGAGGGGGGTGTTAATATATAAAAATATGAAGAAAAGTAGTTTAAAATTTTCAGGAGGGTCAATCTTTATTTTTTCCCAGCAGTATGACTGAAAAATTGCTATAACAGTTCACCATTTTCTCTTCTTTGTTTTAGTAAGGAGAAAGAAGGAGCTGAAAGAAACTTTGAAGCTTAGGGTTTATTGAGGAAAATTTAAAGAGCAATTAAAAAATGCTTAGAATTTCTCCTTGATGAATCCTTTTAAAGAAAATGATAGCTTTGATTTTATTAATGTTGGGGTTTGTTTTAATTTGTTTACAAATAAAAAGCCTTTTCTACAATGAATTTTAGAAAAAGATTTTTTCCCCCATCTTTGTCTATAGAATCTTAGTTGAAATGAGAGAATAATTAGAATGAATTAGTTAAGACTGATGTATCTAAAAATACAGAATTTCTAATTGTGAGAGAAGAATGGCTACTTATGGTACTTACTGTGTCCCAGACACCTGAACTGAAGCTACACCAGTTGTCGTTGAAGCTGTGTATTTGCCGAGTGTGTCAGCGAAACTTTATAGCTTCCTTGTAGAGTTTAGACAATAAAAAGTCCCAGTAGTTAATGCAGAGAGGAGCACTTGCAGACTAGGTAAGCTCAATATGCAATTATGGATTTTAATGTGACCTAAGAGGAGATACCCATTGAGACCTGCCAGAACTGCAGTGTCGGACAAATGAAAGTGTTGTGATTTATAGATTTTGCAGACCTACGCATCCAGGCTCGACGTAGAGGCTTTCTGAGGTGAAAAAGAAAAAAAACCCAGCTACAAATTAAAGCATTTTTTAAAAACTGGGTCGTTGAAAGTGAAATGTAAAACAGCTGGGAGATTTGTGCATTTTCTGAACTCGTGCCCTGTGGGATGGATTTGACTGCCAACTGTATATTTGTTAATTGCTGCTTTTGTCATCCAAAGAGCTTCTCAGAGCTTGACACTTATATTGAACATCTAAATTAAATTCCCTCTTGATGATGTATATGCAAAGGTACCTCAGAACAGCTTTTTACATTACCTCATGAACATTTTCCACTCCAAAGGTCTGTAGCAAGTTTTCTCCTTCTACTATTAATCTTTCTGCAGACAAGTGTATTGTCTATACAGATACTTAGAATGTTTTACCAACTAACAAACCATTTTCCAAATTCATTTCTGTCGTTATTGGAATGTGGTTATGGTTTATAAATCTGTCTGTTGTTGCAGAGGTAAGTCAATTTTTTATTCACTGAAAAATAGCAAGTAGAATTTTAACATGTATTTTGGATATCGATAATTTAACTTTCATGAAAGTTTCTATTTCAGCTGAACAAGGTAATATTTTCTTTTAATATTTAATTGTGTTAGCTATGTAAAAGCTCATTAGACCTCTCTGGACATCGTTTAATAAATTGCAAATGTGCTAGAGTAATGAACTACAAACACGTCCTAGCTGAGGTTGCCGGAGTCACAATGCCTGTTTCTTGCTCGTTGTGTTAATGTGTGTTTATTACTGTATTTAAGGCTATGAGGTGAAGGTAAAAAAAAAACCAGCTAGAGAAGGGTCCAACTTGAATTTCTGCCAGATACATAAGCTTTACAACAGATAGAAATCTACATTTTGTATTCCAGAAACATCTGTGTGACATTTCAGCAGGGTGAGCTCCAGCTAACAGTGGCCCAGTTCTGTGTCGCTCTGCACCTGGATAGAAGAGGCCTGGAGTGACTGTTATCTACAGTTTATAAGGACATCCTGAACTTGAATTACAATGCTGTGTGCCCCAAGCACAAGTGAGATGTGTTGGTAGCCTTTATGAGAGACGTGCCTCAGGCATTTTCCAGTGAGGGTGAGGAGACCCTGGCCCAGGTTGCCCAGAGCAGTGGTGGCTGCCCCATCCCCGGAGGGGTTTAAGGCCACGTTGGATGAGGCTTGGAGCCCCTGATCCAGTGGGAGGTGTCCCTGCCTGTGGCAGAGGGTGAGACTGGATGGGGTTTGAGGTCCCTTCCAACCCAAGCATAACATGATTCCATGATTTTGGGGAGCTGTCGGTCTCCAGGTATCAAACCTACGACATGGGCATGTGGTAATGGCTCACATTCCCTCTGGGTGTGTATGTGATCTTACACCAAAAGGCAGCACAAATCCAAGCTTTCATCCTGGTATTCCTGTATTTCCCTCAAACTGCTCACCAGAATGGTTTTATATCAAGCATTGACAAGTTTGGATTAAGGACTACTCTTAGGTTTATACTTTAATGTAATTCTTAAATCAATACAATCATTTGCGTTTCTATTCCCAAGTATTAAATATGTATTTCAAAGAGCAGAAAATTTTGTTAAGGCTAACAATACAGTCTTCAGGCACGAACTCATTAAAAAGAGGCGGAGACTTATATAATTTTTCTGTAAAAGTAACTTAAACATTAGAAGTGATGAAAATATAAAGTACCAAAATGATCTTAACTTTTTTCCCTTAGTGAGGCAACCTCCTTTGCTCTTGCATTGTAAGAGACTATTTTCAGATCAAAGATTTTATTGTTGTACAGCATGTGGATTACACACTGTATAACTACCAGGTGTTTAAAATGTAAGAAGATTATTGAACAGGGGTGCCATTAGAGTTGATTAATTTGTGTTTTGAATCTGCAGATAAATTGTGGTGTATATTGTGTGAGTAAGACCACTGTTGGCATTCAGAGAGTAAGATTCTGGTTTTGGAGAGGGATTATTTGATTTCCTAAAGAAATTTGGCAATTTCTGTACCATACAGCAAAAATCAGAACTGTTCCAAATGTAACAGAGCTATTAACTAAAATTAGCCATGTGAGGAAAGTCTGTAATCTTACTTCCACTGGGTGATATCTTTATACACAACCAGTGGCTTTGACTTCTGGAAGGTATTTTTTTTCCCTCTCGTGATATAGATTTTTTTTCCCCCCCTAGTTTATCATTTCTCGTCAGTAATTCTGTAAGAGGTGGCTTGTAATAGAGGCTTTACTGCTGGGCTCTAGATAATGAAGTCCTCCTCTTCCTCACTCCTCTTCCATAGATCCCCCTCAACACAGTCACACACACACACAAACACGTTCTTGTACTGTCAGAGTTGATCTACCGAGCTGTTGAGCTGTTTCGTTGTTGCCCAGATGTTGTTCCTTAAGAACAAGGACATCAAAGAACTCCCATGCTCTGCAAAACAGCTGAGTATTTGCTGGCTGTCCCCAGCAGTTTCAGTATTTATACAGCATCCAGAAGTTTTGTCCAAGACAATTTTCGCCATAAGCTGCAATTAAGGTAGGAACTTGCCTTGCAGTTTCCTGCTGCTCATTCCAAAACAAATTGATGTCCCAGCAGTAAGTGTAATGATTACATGGCACCAAGGCCTTAAGAAACACAAGAACAACAATCCCCCCCCTCTGCCGCCAAACAGCAGTGAATAGAGATCAATTTCCTCCAGCTCTTAGTGTTTCGGAAACTACAAAGCAGTGTAACGTGTAGTACCACTGTCTGTGAAGCAGTGACCTATTTTGGTTGAATGTTGGTCTACCAAAGCAGCTTTTCACTGAGATGTTGCTTGTGTCAGGGGAGGCAGGAGAAGAGCAAATTGTTCCATAAGGGAAGGTGAGCCAGGATCTGAGGGTTGCAGAAAGCAGGCAGGAGCAGCGATGAGAAATAATCACATCCCTATGAGGACAGGATGAAAGAGTTGAGGTTGTTCAGCCTGGAGAAGAGAAGGCTACAGGGAAATCTTATAGCAGCCTCCCAGTACTGAAAGGGGCTGCAGGAAAGCTGGGGAGGGGTTCTTGATCACAGAGTGCAGGCATAGGGCAGGGGGGAATGGTTTTAAGCCAAGAGAGGGGAGATTGAGATGAATGATTAGGAAGAAATTATTTAGTATAAGAGCCCTGGCCCTGGTTGCCCAGAAAAGTGGTGGTTGTGCCATCCCTGGAGGTGTCCAAGGCTAGGTTGGATGAAGCTTTGAGCAACCTGATTGAGTGGGAGGTGTCCTTGCCCATCACAGGGGTTGGAACTGGATGGGCTTTCAGGCCCTTTCCAACCCAAACCATTCTATGACTCTATGATTATGCTTTTTCACAGAAGTCTAATCAAAGATTACACCACAGAACTAAATCAGAGCTGGCTTTGGAAACAGGCAGCTGAAAATCCACTTGGTGAGAGGTCATTGCAGAATCTCTATGCTTTGTTCAGGGCCTGGGTAGCAATGACTGCGGACACTAACGAGGATTCAGTTCTACTTAATATAATCTGATTGGAACATTTCTATGTAATTGACACTATTGGCTGTAGGTTTAGTCCTTTTCAAGCTTTTATAAAATAGCTACCTCCTTGTATGACAGAAGGTAATTTAGTTTATTATTCTTCAGAAGTAAAAAAAAATCCTTTTCTTTCAAGTACTTAATTTAACCTCGAATTTCAAATTGGTTCTTTTTGAGTATTGGTTGCTGGAATCTTGTGAAGACTCAAAAGTAGTCCTTATTGCTCAGTAATAAAAGCAATTGGTTTCCTTAAGACTTTTAGATTGCTACGGAAAATTTTCCAATCAAGTTGTTATAGTGATATGAATTCAGATTTTTTCTAGAAAAATTAAATTTGCTTGGAATTTACTCAAACCAGTCTGTCACAAAAAGTGGGCTGCTGTACTTATCAAACAATGGGAGATTCTCCTATGGGACTTAAGGTGAAGACAGAGCTTCTTGTAACCTGTTCTCTTCTTTTAACCTTTTTCTTTTTTCCTCTTAATTGGTACATTTTAGGACTTTAAGTCATCCTTGTTAAATACGTTTTGGTCATTCTTAAAAAAAATAATTTGGAAATTATGCCGAAGGATCAATGATAATAATTCAGAAATTCTACTTTAATGCCTGTCCCTATAACTCTCAGATACTATACATAATCATCCAATAACCTAGTAAACCTGGAGATTATAATACTTGGATTGGAACCCTAGTCCTCCTGTATTTGAAGATTCATTTAAGAGAACACTGTAATAAGGCTTAGGAATGTCTTTAGATGAGTAAGAGCACTACAAAGCAAAATAATTATGTTATCCATCAAAACTATGCTGGGAAAAGTTTTGTTACTTTTCCTTATTTTCACTGTCATTCCAAATGACAAATTTTCTGTGAAATTTGTAGATTGCATCTTGAACAAACCAGAGAAAACTCTAAAATCACAAATCAAATAAGTAGGAAAATCAATTCATTTAACTGAGGAAAATTGTACGAACAAGTAATCCTAATAGCATTTTTTTCTCGCAAACTACCATCAACATATTGTATACTGACACAAAAATAGATTACAGTATCTCTAAAATTAAAAATGGATTTGTATGTATATATATTTCCCAAGACATTCTCATATTGTACAGCATTTGATCAATTCTCACCCTCTTTTATAACTATTGATGGAACAACAAATTATTCAGAAATAACTGATCAATGTTAGAATCAGTTCCTGGACTTCTTGTATTATCCATGGGTACGTTATTACTTCGTGATTTGTGATAGTATTTTCTTATTTATTTTTCTTCATGTTTGCCATGAAAAAAATGCAATGTCAATTGTTTAGGCATATTCATATTTCAAACATACCAGGAAATTCTTTAAACACTATTGTTCTTTAAAACTCTGCATAACTTGCATAAATAAATGCACTGTAGCAATGCTGATACCGCATCCTCTCTTTTCTCATCCATTTATTCTAGAGAAATTTCTTACTTTGTGATTTCAGTCACATATTGTAAAAACAAAATGAAATACTCCAAATTATCTACATTAGAAGACAGGAGACAAACAATTAGTCTGCCAGAAAATGTCTTTTCGTTCTCTCATTTGGTTGGTGGGAAGATAGACAGGTGAAGTCCCTGATGACTGGAAAAAAGGTAAACATTGCACCCATTTTTTAAAAAGAGTAGATAGGAGGATCCTGGGAATCACTGACTGGTCAGCTTCACCTCTGAGCTGGGGAAGATCATGGAACTGATCCTCCTAGAAGCTACACTGAGGCACATGGAGGACAGAGGTGATTTGAGACAGTCAGTATGGCTTTACCAAGGACAAGTCCTGACTGACCAACCTAGTGGCCTCTACGCTAGAGTGACTACATCTATGGACAAGGGATGAGCTATGGGTGTAATCTATCTGGAGTTCTGTAAGGTCTTTGACACGGCCCCCTCCATCGGCAGAAGAGATTTGGGAATTCTCTCTAAACTGGAGAGGTATGGATTTGATTGGAGGGCTGTTTGGTGGAGGAGGAACTGGTTGGATGGTGGCATCCAGAGGGTAGCAGTCAACAGCTCAGTGTCTTAGTGGAGATCAGTGACAAGTGGTATCTTTCAGGGGTTTGTACTGGGATCAATACTGTTTAATACCATCAATGACATAGTGGGATTGAGTGTGCCCTCAGTAAATTTGCAAATGACATCAAGTTGATTGGAGTGGTTGGCATACCTGAAGGGTGAGATGTTATCCAGAGCAAGCTCGATAAGCTTGAGAAGTGGGCTTGCGAGAACCTCATGAGGTTCAGCAGGAGCAAGTTCGAGGTCCTGCACCTGGGCCAGGTGATCTTTGAGATCAATACAGACTGGGGGATGAAGGGTTTGAGAACAGCAGTCCTTCCTGACAAGAAGGATTTGGGTGTGCAGGTGGATGTAGAGCTGGGCATGAGCTGGCAATGTGCACCTGAATCCCAGAAGACCAACTGTATCCTGGGCTGCATTAAAAGGAGTGTGATCAGCAGTTTGAGGGAGGGGTTTCTGCCCCTTTACTCCATTCTGGTGAGCCCCCACCTGGAGACCTGCATTCAGTACTTTACTCCTTGGCATAGGAAGGAGAGATCTGTTAGGGTGAGTTTAGAGGAGTCTACAAAGAGGGCTGGAGCATCTCTCCTGTGAGAACAGGCTGGGAGGGATGGGGTTGTTAAGCTTGGAGAAGAGAAGGCTCTTGGGGAGACCTTGTTGTGGCCTTTCAGTATTGAAAGGGGGCTTATGAAAAAGATGGGGGCAAACATTTTAGCAGGGTCTGTCGCAACAAGACAACAAGTAATGGTTTTACACTAAAAGAGGGGAAGTAGAAGGAAGAAATTTCCAGCAATGAGGGTGGTGAGGCACTGGCACAGGTCGCACAGAGAAGTCATGGCTACCCTATCCCTGGAAACATTCAAAGTCAGGTTGGATGGGGCTCTGAGCAACCTGATCTGGTTGAAGAGGTCAGTGCTCAGTGCAGGGGAGTCGGACTGGATGGCCTCTAAATGCCCCCTCAGCCCAAACTGTTCTATGATTTGAAGTATTTATTTCTGTTCCATTTAGGTTACTAGTATAGTGGTGCAGGGATAAAGATAAGGGTTGTGTAAAAGCATGATAATAATGCTACCTGTTAGGGGGAAAGTGGGTTATGGTATTTGTTTACATAGTGCCTTTAAAATAAGGCAAGTGTGTTTATATGATGTAAAATCACCAGCTGTTTGTGGGGAAACCCTGCAACAGGTGCACTGAACAGATTTTTCAGAATTAACATCTACAACTGAAGCTCTTTCGTTATAATGTCTATTTTTAAATAGACTATGGCTTAACATAGCACTTTCAAAATTAAAGTTTTTAGAACTGGAGCATGCCATTACACATATTCATCCATTTGTGCTCGAAGTAGGATTTTCCTGGAACATAATTAATTGTTGGCAGAAGAGATTTGGGAATTAATACTTTTGTAGTTCACTTTCAGTTTTAGACTTAATACTTTGTGATCTAAAAAAATCTGGATTTGATGAAATTAAGGCATAAAGGCTAGACAGGCTTAACTTTTTTGCTTCCTTGCCTTCTAAAGGCTAACTTCCCAGGTAAGGATGTTTTTATTACTATTCCTCCCTACCTTGCCCCAAGGTACATCATGTCCCAAAGCTGGTACAGTTCACAGCTGTTCCAATCCTCCTAAATTAACAAATTAATGATCCTTCTCTTTCCATGTAACACAGTGGTACTTTAAAGTCTGGCCTTTGCAAATTAGAAATAGCAGTCTGAGTTGTGCAGGTATTGATTCAAGAAACTTGGAGTGGTTTTGGAAATACTACTTTTCATGTAGGAAACACAACCCTGACTACCACGTGAGAAGAAAGTTAAGGTTAAAGAGAAATTCAGAGATTGCAGAAGCACTGGAATTAAATGTATCTGAAAAACTCTTCTAATGTAAATCCATTAATGTAAAGCTGAATGTTAGGGTTAAAGTTTTCTCTACTTTCAAAGCAGGAATTCTCTCACATGCAACCTTGCCAAGCACTATCTGATTCAGCACTGACGTTTGCCCCTCAAGCAGCAGGAGCAATAATGAGGAGTCTGTGAACAATGGTGGGTTATAATCAAACACAGGGCAGCCACTTGACGTGTTGAAGTACTCTGCACAGATGGATTTGCAGCCATTTACTGGCTGCAGAGGTGTGTGGAGTCCTTGGTGGCTGACCTGGTTATGAGGAGTCATTAGATGTGCATGCTTAGCAGTTACAGAACATATAAAATCTACTTATAAATCCTAGTTTCTGAAAATCTACCTTTTCATCAGCTGGTGGGACATAGACTTGAAGACCTAGCAAATGAGTCCTTGCAGAAGCCTATAAGGCACTAAAAGCTGTGTATTTTACTTAATTCAGTGACTAGACATTAGATCTAAGCTCCATGGTTGGAAAATGTCACCTGTCCCATAGCTTATGTGAAGCATGAGGAAGCTCTCAGTACTCAAATGCATTCTGTGCAATGTGTTCAAATAGTGGCTTATGTAGAGACAAGTTCCTATTACGTTTTAGAGGAAAACTCGTCTGCTTAAGCACAAGAAGCACTTGGAGAGAGGGACAATGGAAATCTAGGTGAGTTCCTCAGAGCTGGTTGAGAATTTTGACCCAGGTTTGTGAATACATCTACACTTACATGTATGTCTATATAACGTGCACAAATGACAGTTTTCTTGGCAGTGGGCTGCACATTTCTGGTATGTTTTCCCATCACCCTTCCAGAATATCCTGTTTAGCTTCTATCTTGTGACAGTACATTAAGACACTTCATGAAGACACCTTTGTACCTGTGGTAAATATTTTCATTTCTGGCTCATTGTTGGGCTTTTTTTTTTGTGGATAAAACAGTGATAGTTATTTGTCTTCTGAATCGTTTTCTCCAAGAAAAATGTTAAAACTGTCTATTTAGCATAATATTTTTTTCCAAATTGAAAAAAAAAATATTATTCAGCTATAAATGTTCCAGAAAGATAATCTCTCAATTCTCTCTCTCCCAGAGAAAGCAGATGTGACATCAGATAGAAAAACATGACATGCATTTAGACCGTGTCTTAAAGCAAAGACTGAGCAGAATTTCACAGAACAAACAGCTTGATACCAAGATTATGTTCCGGTTTGAACCTATGTTCAATGCGTTATGTGGAAAGGCAGCTAAACAGTAAACAAATCTATTTAACTGGTTCTTGTTCAGCAAAGCATATCAAGAGATCTTAACCAAGATGAAGAGAGCAGTGTGACAGATTAACTCTGATGTTAGCAAATGAATCATTACAAACTTCATGAAAGTTCCTTGTTGACATGCAGCCATGGATACCAGAGTATTTAACAAACGCAGGAGGTGGACATGCTGAAGCTACTGATAGAAGTCCGACACCAGAACGACGTCAGTATATCTCAGGTTTGATGTCACAGTAGTGATAAAATCTAATTTCAGTATCTGCTTATGGTTAAGAAGGATCTTTTCTTATTTCGGTCAAGTCAAACACCAGAAACGTTTTTTAAAAAAACCTCTTATATCGGCTTAAACTGCTCTGAGAGGAAACAAACTCTTTCATATATGTTCTTATTAGGTCTCTGAAATGACAGCTGTTCTCACAACAGCCAAATAAAGTGCACATTATGTTGTCATGTCATGTTCTTCAAGTGAATAGTAGCAATCATCTTCAAGGATGTGCCAGTATAATTATATTTCTATTTTTAATCCATTTTAAATACATGATCCAATTTACATTTGTCTATAGATATGTACATTTACATTCTATATGCAGCTATCGCTAGGGCTAACTATAGTGCTTCAGGAATTGTACTGTAAAAATGCTGAACGAATTCAGTCTCTAAGAACCTAAGTGTTACAGTTGCAATACTCCTTGTAGTATATGAGATCCTCATAAACAGAAGAAAACTCTTTTCTGTTTTCATGAGATATTTAAAAGCTAAGAGTCTCTAAAATTCTTATGTGGAACTCTTATACACTCTGCATCTGCATGTGCTGTGATAAGAAACCTCAGCTAAGTGCAAGTGCATTTTCCCTCATCTTTGGAAGAAGAGAGGCAATGATACAGTCAATGGAGTTTCTGTGCAGTTTTCAGATAGAGCTGCAGTTTGAACAAGAAAGCACTATTCAGTATCAAAAAGAGTTAATGAATACTACAAAAAGGGAATAAATTGAACAAATGTTGCCAGTGAGCTGAAATCTCAGAATGATGCACCCTTAGTTGTTTTTTCTCCAGGTGTGGACTTCATGCAGATTATGAAACTAGCTCATTGTTTTAAACAGGTCTGCTTTCTGCTGCCTTTCAAATCTCTGGTGTAAAACAATAACCTCAGGCTTGTGATATTTCCCAGTATAGCCACTGATGTTAGCTATCTTGTTGCTAATTTTACCATTTAGTAGGAAAGAAATGATAAAAGCTTTTTTAGATATTTCTAACGATGTCAATATATGTGAAAAACAAATACATTTTCCCTCACCTGTTTTTCCCCAGTTAACAAAGTAGAAACATTCTGCTCTGAGGTATTCAAGAAGGTAAACTGTGCCCAGATTTGTTGCCATTTTAAATATATACGTGTGTGTGTGTGTCTATTCCAAGGTTCTTTACAGCTGCAGTGATAAATATTCTGGCATACAGAGCCTTCATTCCTGCCCACTGTAGATTCTGGCCTTCATTAAGGAACTTACCACATAACCAATCTACGTTATGGATGTTAAGTAACCTAGAATTTTCTCACAAGGTGCCACTGGGAGAAAAAAATTAGTTTGCTTCCCTTCTTATTGCCTCTAGGAGCCCATTCAGCATTGATTAACCTCATGCTCAAGATTTTTAAATATACCTAAATGTATACAATACCAAACTATTTTATGATTCTATGAAATGTTCTTCCTGACAGTCTTGACAAAATAACATTAGCATTTCACAGTCGGAGCCTTGGAGGATCAGGAGAAAGACAACAGTGTGAAAAGGAGTTTGATATAAAATCAGGCCTCTGACACAGGGAAAGAAGTTTCTTAAGAGCTGGTAGGGAAACATAAGGAGTTTGTTGCAGTCCAGGAAGCCACCAAATGACTTAACTGAGCAAAGGAAAGAACCTGACTTTCACGAGCTTTGTAGAAAAGGAAGAACTGTAGAAGTCTGTTCTTTTGCTTTATTGGTCACTCAGCTAAAGACAAAAGCTGAGAACTGAAGCCCACTAGAACCACTGCAGTATTCTGTTTCTAAATTCCTCAACTGACAGGTAAACCAAAATCTAGATGTTGCATTCTTTTGGTATACTTAATGCTCAGAAAAGCTTTATGGTGGAAGGACAATGCTTACAATCACTAACACTTGCATGCTGACAACGTAGCGAATGTGATTAATTCATAGAAAATGCATTTTGAAGTGAGATAAGTGCTTTAGAGAGACTAGTTAGAACAGCTATGAGTATAAAGACAGCTCTGGGTTAAGGACTGTGGAAGAAGAAATACTTTTTTGCCACTCAACCAAAGACTAACTTGACTGGAAAGAGACCTCTTTCTCTAAGCATTGTTCAAGGTAACTTCATGGGTTATTTTACTTAAATGTAAGTTAAGGTTGTGGTATAGGATTTGGAGGGCAAGCTGCTTTTTGAAAAGGTTCTGTGTCCTCTATAAGAGGAAAAGCTTTTAACCCAGAGGGTGGAGAAGCACTGAAGCATCTCCCCAGGGAAGCAGTCACAGCACCAAGACTGACAATATTCCAGATGCATTTCACCAGTACCCTCAGACACGTGGTTTGAATGTTGGGGTGTTCCTATGCAGGGACAGAAGCTGGACTCAATGATCCTGGGTGAGTCCCTTCCATCTCAGTAGATTCTATGATTGTATGAACTTGTGCTACCTGATATGGAGAGGAAAACAGACCTTCCTCTTTGTTCTGTGCACTGAAATGAATTCAGAATTTAGGTTGTTTTTTTCTGATAAAGCTAATAGACAAACTTGATTTTTTTTGCAATATAGAAAATATCTTGCAATATTGAATTTTGCAGATCATACTACATCAATGCTTCCTCTAAATTTCTAATTGTTATAACTAAACTGAAATAGTTCCCACACTGATGAATCAACATATATTAATTAAAGCTTACTTAAACTTCCAGTCTGGTATTCATCTTCATACAGATTCACTTGTTTCAGTTTTTAACATAATTCTGCAACAGTTTAAATCCAGAATATTTACGAAAGAAACGTCGACCAACTGAACTGAAAAGGTATATCTATCTTGGACAAAGTTATGCTTACACCAGAATTTACAGTATATACTGTAATGGGGCAAGTGGCAAGGCCATTAGGAAATCAGTCGAAAATTAGTATAAAAATAGAAGAGAAAATGCAGCGGGTGATGAATAGAACAGCAAATGAGAGCAGACAAATAGGCAACAGCATTAAACCGTGTCTTTATGCTTTGTGATAAAGCAATATCACTACAAGTATTACATTATTAGTGTGGGATAGAATTTACTTAGATATTCAAGGCCTCCTGCATTGAAAATGTGAATCCAGTAACTGTAAATCTGTGCTTTACAGTAAGTTTCATGAAGACCTAACAAGGGGGATTAAGTAATACAGCATAAAGAGAAGGAAGAGATGAAAAAACATAATACAGATGATTTTTTAGAGAGAGTTGAAAAATCACTGTAATCTATTTTAGAGAGCATAATACGGCTGCTATAGAGGATTGGAAAACACTAGGGAAATTTAGTTCAAGTACTTTTTGCTCCAGTAGAGAAATAATAGTGATTCATTATACTAATTCCTTTGACATAACAGGATGTTTAGGGTTTAGGAGTGAGATTCAACATGTCTTGATATTACCATGAGTATTGTTGGGGTAGCCTGTTCAGGTCTGCCACCATGTTTAGTGGCTGGATCCCAAAGATCATGGAGATGGTAATGGGCATTGATCAGTCCTCATATGCTTACAGTACAGTATCCGTGGTAGAGGAGCATTTCATCTTCGCTAGCATCTTGGGGGCTATTAGAATACAGATAACAAAAAATCTTTAACTACAGAAATGTGATGCAATACAACTTTGCATTGGAATTGCAAGTATTATAGACAGACATAATAAAATAATTAAGTGATAAAGAAGCAAAGCATGTTAAATTACCAAGGCTTATTAAAAATACTTAGATGCAAAAACATTCTTAAATACAGATTTTAAACTGGAAAAGGTTGTCAGATATCTTTAAATTACACAATGTTTTCAGAAATAGGACAGTGAGATGTTTACACAAACACTGTGGTAGACAACACTCAGTTTTTTTAATTACCTTCAGAGATATTTCCTATTATGATAATTAAAATTTTAATCTGATTACTAAAAAATTAATTTATACCTTTACTATCTCAGCATATTGTCTTGATTAATTGGTTTAATTAATTTAGATTACATAATATATATTACAGTCCACAAACACTGTTATAATTACACTTACGACTACTTTTTCTATTGTTTTAGAAAAGGAAATGAGAGATGACTTATTGAAAACTTTGAGATGCTTCTACCAGACTGTTCTGCTCAGCCTCATCTAAGAAAAAAATATATATACAAAAGTATCATTCCTGATCTGTAGTTACGGTTGTGATTCACTTCTGAGTAACTGGCTTCTTTTGCATAGAAGCCATCTCTTTGTTCTTTAAAACTAATGCTCCTCAGTGGTTTTAGTTCTGTGCCAAACAGAACAGTTTTCTTGTTACAGAGAGGAAAGAAAAATCTTTCTAAGATTATTCACTCTGATGTACATCAACAAAGAGATTCTGGTAATTGACTTCACTCAATTTTCCTAAATAACCATAGAATCACAGAATCATTTCGGTTGGGAAAGATCGTTAAGAACATTAAAGAGTTAAGAACATTAACAAGAGTTAAGAACATTAAGAAAGAATTAAGATCTTTAAGAACGCTGAAGAGTTTGAGGCCAACTCTTAAACTAACACTGCCAAGTTGACACTAAACCATGTCCTGAACTGCCAAATCCACATGTCTTTTAAATACCTCCAGGGACGGTGACTCTACCACTTCCCTGCGCCGCCTGTTCCAATGTTTGACAACTCTTTCTGTGAAGGAATTTCTCCTAACATTCGGTCTAAACCTGCCCTGGCACAACTTGAGGCCATTTCCTCTCCTCCTATCACTTTTTACCAGGGAGAAGAAACCAGCACCCACCTCACCACAGCCTCTTTTCAAGTAGTTGTAGACAGTGATGAGGTCTCTCCTCAGCCTCCTCTTCTCCAGACTGAACAGCCCCAGCTCCCTCAGCCGCTCCCCTAATCCCTGTGCTCCAGACCCTTCCCCAGCTCCGTTCCCCTTCTCCAGATGTACTCCAGCCACTTAACATCTTTTGTGTACTGAGGGGCCCCAAACTGAACCCAGGGTTCAAGGTGCAGCCTCACTGGTGTCAAATAAAGGGGGATGGTCCCTTCCCTGCTCCTGCTGGCCACACGATTTCTGATACAAGTCAAGATGCCGTTAGCCATCTGGGCCACTGCTGGCTTATGTTCATTCAGCTATTGACCAATACTCCCAGGTCCTTTTCTGCCGAGCAACTTTCCAGCCACACTTCCCTAAGCTTGTAGACTCATTATTGCCCAAGTGTAGGACTTCACCTTGCTGAACCCATACAACTGGTCTCTGTCCATCAATCCAGCCTGCCAATGTGCCTCTGTGGAGCATTTGCCTTGCTTGTCTCAGGATTTTTGGAACTGTAGCATTGAATGGAGTGTCATCAAAATTGAAAAATATTCTTCATAAACATTTTGCTCTTTCTAAGTGGAATTTCACTTCAAACCAGATCAACTTCCTTATTTGCTTGGGGTTTTTTTGATTATGTTAATTTAAATGTTGACTAAAATAAGCTTTTCCTGTAACTAAAACACAGTTAGTTAGTCATGGAAAAAAAAATTACACAGGCATCATAAAAATGAGTGTGGGGTTTGATTTCTTAAATGATTAAGTAATTCAATAAGTTTAATTCCCAAGAGAAAAGAACACAAAGTGTCAAGTAACTACTCATGCAGCTCAATTTGAATTGCGAATTCTGAATATTCTCAGTGAAGAAATTTGAGTCAACTGATAAGAAGTTATGTCTACAAAATGTTCATCACACAATCAATAAAATGATTCAGTAAAGGTCTGGAATATGTCTACATGCGTAATAACAAAAAGCTACCTTTGAATATGTATTTTCCATTAATTAAATTAATTTCCATTGGTCCAAATCTGCTTGTGAACTGTTTGAGCAAAAATATTCCAAAATCATTAGCCTACAGGGGCTAGAAGTGGCTCTTTTTGATCAGCCAAATCTGGATGTTCTTTATTGAAGTCAATTTGACCCATACTTGTATATATCTCAACTTTTGTATTATATTCTGTTGTCTGAGCTACGTGCTGAGAGAAAAGAGCAAAAGGATAGATAAACATGCCAATAAAAGGAGACAAGTAAACTATTCTCCATTCCTTTGCCTGTTTGCACTGAATAATCTAGGAATTAGTATTCCAGGCTTGTGACTCTACCTCTTGGCTCTTAGACTTTTAAATGCAGTTGCTAATAATCTCTCTGCATTCATGCATGCTGACAGATATGCCACAACACTTTAATCAGCATTGGCTACAAGGCTAATAAAGGTTAGTAATAAAATAAAATTCTGTAGGGGCTCCTTCTTTACAGGCAATATCAAGCCCTATGAACTTTTAATGCCTACTCTGTCTATTTAGATAGTTATGGCTCAAAGCTCTATTAAAAATAGCAAGGAATGCTTATTTTGAAGTGTTTGAAAATATTGCAAATTACACTGTAGTATTGGCTTATTCCAAACTAATTTTATCCCTTACTGACCTTTGCAGAAACACTTCTCTTTCATTTGGCAGCTTCATTTCCCTTCTTTCCTTCTGTCTTATTCCCCTGTCCTTTTACCTGTGGTTTATTTAGTCATCTGGAATTGGTGTGATGAGACTGCTGCTTTTTAACTGTGTAGCTGATAGGTTTGTTGTGTTCACCCAAAAGCAAATACCTATTTCTCATTCCATTTCCATTGCAGCTTCATTTTCATCTCAATATTGTATTCCTTGGGAGCTGCACAATAGATTTCTTTTGAGGAAAGCTATGAATGTATTTACTCTTTGCTTTACCTCTCTACAGGGTACTGTGGATTTTCATCTCCTTTATTTCCCTGTGCATTTTATTTTAAAAAAAAAACCTAAATTCATTAGGAAGATCAAAATAAATTCAATGAGTCAAGAAATAAGTTGTATACCTGCATTTGCAATAAAGATCTTTCGTTAGCATTATTTATTAAAAACAGATAGAATATAGTACAATTTCAGTGCAAAAATTAGTAAGTCCAGTGGAAAGCTAAAATCTTCTTACAGTGAAAGATGGATATGTCTGGTATTCTTTAGGATCACCAAGCTTCTGTCGGGTCTAATTCTATCCTGTTAGTTGATATAAGTTTCCAGACTTCATAGTGGAAATTGCAGGTTTTTACAGTCTTGAGGAAAAAAGTGAACCTGCAGTAGTCTTGACATAATGAGTGCATTTAACTATGGAACTGCTATTTCCTTTCAACCCACATAAAATAAAATACCCAGACATTGATCTGTACCATCCTGTTGTTTCATCTCAGAGTCTCCACTCACAAGACCAGAAGATATTGGATTCTTGTTTCCAGACTCCCATCCTAATCCAGAAGTCGATGGGCCTGCCAGACTCCCATAAATCTGTGGCAAAAGCAGTCTGGCATTGACATGCCCACTGCAGCTGTTGTTATTTAGGTAGTTTGTGAGTTTATAGAGCATCTGCTTCATTCATCTGTAATGACATTATAATTGTATTTTGAATGTAATTCCTTCCAGTTATTTCAGAGGCATTGACAGGACAGTTTGACCCAGTGTTCCTCAAAAAGAACCATATAATCCTGTAGAATATTGTTCTGTTGTGCTCTAGGCATCTCCAATTTCCATTGATGAGCTGTCTGCATTGCAAGAGTACCAGCTATATTGACTACCAGTGCATTTTTAAAGGTCCTCCTTTGCCAGTAGCCTGGACTGTACTCAGAGATGTGGTTTAAGGACTGGAGGCTCATAGAAGTTCTCCTTTCAACATCCACAGCTTCACTGGATCAACCTCTGTCCTCAATGATACCACTTAAGATGCTTAGGAAATGGAATGCTCGCGGAGGACAAATAGATCTGTAGAATGCCTACTCTCACATTCAAGTATTAGTGTCTGGATAATCTAGAAATAGATGAATTAATGTTCTGTTCCTGATCATTGTGTGATGGTAAGGGGCTCAGAATTATCCCAGGAGCAAAGAACCAAAGAAGGGAATGTCATCTTCCTTTTCAAGCCATCTCTTTGATATGTGTTGGGGAAGGCTTTACAGCTTACTGCAAGATGCCCCTCAAACTTGGGTGCAGAAAGAACTTTATACCTACCTGAAAGGTCTGCCAAATCCTCTCCTGTCTTCTCTTTCTGATGGGATCCATCTTCCCTTATAGTGACGCAAAACATATTGCACTGGAGAGTTGCTTCATTGAAGCCTTTGTCAGACTATTCTACTAGATCCTGAGGTTTTACCCTTGGTATTTCATCCAAAGCATTCTCACCATGTCCCAGAGATGCTATGAGTAGCAGAGTCCCAGAGCATCCTTGTACTGACCGTACTGCAGGGTTTCTTGCTCTGCCTTTAAAGCCAGAGACACTTCTGGATCAGCCACGCTGATAACTATCAAATAGTTCTAGGAATGTCAGCAGTGTAAGCTGAGAGGTAAGGCATTACAAAAAATTAAAACTAAAATAGCAATAAACAACACAAAACAAGCGAATGTCTTCCTGTTTGGTTGTTGGTTTTGGTTTTAGGTTGTTTGTTTTGTTTTGTTTTATTTTGTTTTGTTTTAATGTGGGATCTATAGCTTTATAGTACTGTATCCAGATTAATTTTCAGTGCCTTAGCTGTGATGCTCACCTACAGGCCAGAGTCAATGGGTTATCACATCTAAGTAGAAAATCTCAAAATTCTAAACCCAAAATAGGACTAGCAAGCCACAAACCAAATGCTTATGTTGAAATATGTCATGTTTTAAAGAGTAAGTCTATGATCTATTCAAGGACTTCTAAGAGAAAAACAAGACCAAATTTGTTGATTACATCATTTGTTCAGACTTTGTTTGTCCAAGTTAAATACTAATTCTCTTCCTTTCATTTAAGATTAAGAAAAAAATTGGATTAAATGAATTTCTGTGTGGAGGACCAACAAAGTGGCTGTTCTACTTATGTCCTATTTTCAGGGATAAAGAAGGATTTAAATGATGCCTAAGTATTTGTGAAAGTCATTAGCAAAGGTAGAAGTCTTTTTCCAGCCCAATAATGCAAGGAAAAATGATTATTTTCATTTCCATGCATTATAAATGTTTAAAGATGTTTCTAGAAGGACTACTTGCAGATGCAAGGTTGTATCCTTTTTTCCTTTGTAAGCGCTTGGGTTTTTTTCTAACAGCTTTTACACTTTGTTCATAAAAGAAAATCACATACCGTCAGTTATCCTTACAGAGAAAGCCTTATGTTTTGTAATAATATACTCAATTTACTGCACTATTTTTGCAATTCTGCCAGTGTTTAAGACTTCACTATTCATCACAAAGTCAAATCCAATTTTTTCACTGCTTGATTTCTTCACTAGCACTACAATTAACATGTCCTTAGTCCTATTCTTACATGTCTTCCTTTTTATCAACATCTGGCAAGCCTATAGTTTGTGTGGTGCTATAGTTCTGCAGGCATTTACAGGAAGTATTTTAAGCATATCTAGGTGACAACTGTGGATAGAGAAATAAAGTAATTCTTCTTTACAGCAGTATTTTCCTTTTGTTCTTATTTGAGTTCAACGCTGTTCTTTTCACTGAGCAATCTGTACCGCTTGTTTAGCATCAGCATCCCCAGTTAGAACTCCAGCTTCACCATCTACTAGTGCAAACCTCATGTGCTGTTCAAGGTTTATACTTGATACTCTTTGGAAGTAGCCTGAGAGGTTTACAATGTAAATGCAAAACTCAATTATATCCATCCTGTAATATTGTATTTGTTGAATAACAGAGCTAGTGTTTTTCTGTGGTTGTCTTATAAAAGCATTTTCACCCCTGGGTTGCCAATGATTTTGTATTCAGGATTCGATAGCATAATTCCCAACAAACTTTAACATTAAAATTTAGTCACAGTTAAACCACATCTACACCTTATGTACAAAAAGGATGAAGCACTGGTTCAGATATGGACTGGTTTACATATTCTTTTGTGATGCTTAGGACACATTCATGACACATCAGTACCAGAGCTCCCACGTGAATTCAGATTTTTAATTTGCAATGAGTTCAAATAGAAATCTCCGCCATTGTTCTCTATTCCCAACTGGCTCTGCACTCTCAGGCAGGTCAATAACATTTTTATGCCTCGGAAATCACAGAATCATAGAATGGTTAGGGTTGGAGAGGACCTTAAAACCCATCCAGTTCCACCCTTGGGCAGGGACATCTTCCACTGGATCAGGGGCTCCAAGCCCCATCTAACCTGGCCTTGAACCCCTCCAGGGATGGAGCAGCCACCCCTGCTCTGGGAAACCTGGGCCAGGGCCTCCCCACCCTCATTGTGAAGAATTTCTTCCTAATGTCTAATCTCAATCTTCCCCCCCTCTGATTTAAAGCAAATCCCCCTCATCCTAGCACTACAGGCCCTTTTAACAAGTCCCTCCCCAGCTTTTTTGTATGCCCCTTTCAGTACTGGAAGGCCATTATAAGGTGTTTCTTAAATAGTCTTCTATTTTCTCTATATTTCAAGCTCTGCATTTTTCTGCAGACTCCAGATACTTCAAAAATACCAAACTACAGGAAAAACAACAAAGTAGTAACTGTTCTGAGTCTACAATATAACTTTGTCAATTTATTAGCTGCCAGGAAATTTATTTGTAGCGTATATATAGCAACTGTGAGGCTGCTCAGACACTTTCAATGAATGCTTTGCGTATTTATAAAAGTTAATGTAGTCTAAATGTCATAGATGATCCTGCTCATGTAAGATATTGTCCATCAACATCAACAGAAGTCTTAAAGTCCTTAGCGGTTGTATAAAAAAATTGTTAGTAATAATTCTTGGTTTTCCCCCTCAGTGTTCACTGTGTGAAAATTACTTTGATGTAACGTCTTTTATTACAAGTTTTTTTTTGCTATTTCTATCCTTTTACTCCTGCTTTCAGTTTTTCTTCACCTTTTTAATGCACAGCAGTAGCAGTATTAGTGAATAGCATGACACATCATGACCGTGTCTTTGAAACCAAATATAGTTGGTGCTAAGCATTTGATTCACATTCTGGGAACTTCAAGCAAGCTGGTTTCTATTTGGTCTCGTGGACTAAATACTCATTAGTGGTTGCATCCAGGAGTACAAATGAAAGAAATTAAGTTTGTCCTCTTCATGACTGCTCTTGTGGTCCATAATGAATAGACTTCAAAATCACAGTCATGATTGAAAATAAAGCAGCAACGCAGTTGCGCAAAGTAATGTGTGTGTGGGCTTGTATTTTCTGGTTGCTATGCATTTAAGATTTGTGTGCATCTACAAAGTTATTGCATGACCTTTGCGTTCTAAGGCATAAAGACCTAAAGCCAGTTTTCCAGGTAGGCTGAAGAGCCACTGCCGCTGCCGTAGTAAAAGATGCACGTTAGAAGGGAAGGAGCAGGTCCCTAGACTGTTTTTGTCTGTACGGTTACTCTTGCTGCAGACAGTGGCACAGAGATCTCTAAAGAACTGTCTGACAAGTCCATCCGCTCATTGATCACTCCAGCCTGGCAGGGAGGGTAATCAGTCACTAACAGGATGGATTTTGTCAGGCTGATTTTAGCAGGGCAGGGTCTTAGAGCCAGTGTATCTTGCAGATAAGCTTAAAAAAACGCAGAAGAAAACACAGCAGTAATCATGTCAGCCTGTCAGACACAGCTCTCACACAAAACAACAAGATCCAAGATGGTCAAAGCCAAGTGACCCAAAAACCACTCTCTCAAATGGTTGTAGATAGCCTGACAGTTATGGACAAGCCCTGCTTTAATGGAACAAAGCCACTGCAGAGCAGAGAGTAATGTGAAGAGAAAATTGCCATGTGAAGTATTTATATTTGATTCTGACACTTTCTTTCTCCATGTAATTATTAACACGTATTTTAAAATGCCTTAAAATTTCATTTGGATTAAGATGCAACATTAGACCAGGAGTAAGAGCAATGTATTGAAAGATCTTGTGTTGACAATCAGTTTTAGGCAGCAACCTTAATCAAGGTTAATGTCATTTTGGTTCCTCATCTCAGATCCTTATTTGTGTCTTAGCCAAGCCTGGCATTTTGCTTTTACTTGTGATATGTGCTGCAGACTAATTTTTCAGGCTTATCACATATTTAAATAGAATCTGTAGTGGAACTTCATAAAATATTTATTAATAAATGTAAAGTACTTAATGTCTAAAAATGTTTTTGCATGATTTCATTTAGAAGCAACAGCATTTCCTGTGGACCTTCATACCAAGTTTTCAGTAACTTAAGTACCTGACTTTTTTGCTCTTGTGATAGATCCTAAGAATCACAACAAATAGTTCATATTATTTTGAAGATCCTTCCAGTACTTAAGGACCTACAAGAAAGCTGGGCTCTTACTCATGGATTGCAGGGATAGCACAAGGTGGGGAAGCTTTTAAGCTGAAAGAGGGGAGATTGAGATGAGATCTTAGGAAGAAATGTTTTGCTGTGAGGGTGGCGAGGCCCTGGCCCAGGTTACCCAGAGCAGGGGTGGCTGCTCCATCCCTGGGGGGTTCAAGGCCAGGTTGGATGGGGCTTGGAGCAACTGGATCCAGTGGGAGGTGTCCCTGCCCATAGCAGAGGTGGAACTGGGTGGGCTTTGAGGTCCCTTCCAACTGAAACCATTCTATGATTCTAAGATCCTATTACAGTGTACTCACGTGCATTACTTGATATTAATTCCATCTCATTAGATGTGTTTTGTCACAGCATGATTTCCAATATAAGCCTCCTGATTCTGCTACATAATACAACCTACTTAGATAATCTGTTTGGCTGCACCATTGCTATGCTCTGCTGACATTATGTAGTCTTAAATCCTTGATACTTTTAGAGGATTCCTGATATTCCTCCAAATTAAGCACTGGCAGATGCTGCCTAGGAAGGTAGTTGAGTCCCCATCCCTGGAAGCCTCTAAATGGCAGGTAGACAAGGTGCTTGGGGACGTGATTTAGTAGTAGACAGATCTGGTTGGAACTGATGATCTCTAAGGTCTTTTCCAACCTAATGACTCTATGATTCTGTGATAAATGTAGATGCAACCTATATACGCATGGGTTGATGCTCTGCATAAGGGGAGGGTGCATATGACAGTTCTCAAGGGTTTGAGTTGTTGAAGATCAGAATCTAAATTTGCAGTCTCCTTTTCTGGAAAGAATTCAGATCTCCCATTCAAAATGCTGATCTGCCAAACTTTGTCAGATGAGTCACCCTAATTATGCAAGTGACCTTCCTGACTGTGTCACGTGGCTGTGTGATTTAAGAAAAGAGTGTAAGATTTGGTCATATGTTAGGAGAAGGTAATAAATAATTTCTGTATTTAATTGAAAATGTAGGAAACATTGGGACAGTAGAATGCTGTAGCTTTTGTATCTAAAGCAGACTAAGGAAATTTGTTCCTTATTCACCATGTTTTATAGGAGTAATATAAGTTATGGATTTCATTTCTTCACTTTTTCTTTCACTACATAGTATGGATTTTGGAAACAACACCATCAAGTGGGTGGAAAGACAGAATTAGGTCATTTTCAGCTCCATTTCAGAGCAGGACAAAATAAAATTAACAGTTTTGTTTGCTTTACTGTGGGCAAAATTTGATTCTCAGACAGAATGCTAACTAATGTGTTATGTGCACAAATACAATTAATATTATATCTTTGTTTGTTTGGATTGTACAGGTAATTATCATGTTCTATGTTAGAGACAAATGTCTGAGTATCAACCAAGTATGTCATAGGTTTGACCAGGCCAGACCAGTGAGTTACAGATACACCACCAGATAAGTCATGCTTAAGCAAATTACACCTCGTGCACAAGGGGATTTCACAAGGTAAAGTACTGTAGATAAAAGGCACCTTCTATCTCCTAGCAATTTCTTTTTTTGACTAGCTATTAATATTGATTAACCTTTTTTGGAGCTGCACGCTTTGTTGAATAGAAGTTACTCCCTAAGGCTGACGTGGGATATATTTGTAGGAAATATGTTTGGGGTGAGTTTTTGGGGAGCCATAAGGAAGGTTAGGAGTGACATGTGAGGCAAAAATATACAGATGGTCATAATCTCCTATATCCATCTGATATATTCTTTTTTAATCACAGTACATTCTGATTATAGCTTTGACTTTGCTCTGCCTTTGCAACTGTTTTCTACAGCATGTCAAAAACTTTTGTCTGTTCTAAAAAATATTAAGCAATGGTCTAAGCTGCTCATCTGCTAAAAGCTACCCATATTTATCCACCTCTGTTGTTTACTGTCATTAATAGCAATTGCATTTCACAATCTGACCTTGAAATGACAGTTTATGTGCATAAATTCTCCTTCTCTCTAACACACATATAAACACAGAGTATTCGTGAGCACAAATGTTAAATCAAAAATCACTAATTTAATACCAGAAAAATGCGAGTGTGAAGAAAGAGTACTTAAACATATTGGAAAGGTTCATGATCTTTTTTTGCATTTTAGATTTTGAAAAATACTATCTGCATAATTTTACTTCTTTCCCCTTCCCAGTAGCACAAAAAATAGCAAGTGAAACTGCACAGTTAGAACAGAGGCATTGTGCAATTGTAGTGCTGTTTTATAACAAGAATAATAGAATAAACACTAGGAATTCTGTTTTCTAATAAAACCAAATATGCAGTTGGCTCACTATAAAGAATTATTTGACGTACCTATAGGAGGTATCTGGAGACCATTTGATGCAAAACTGTTGTGCCTCCCACTTGGTAGTTAATTTTAGGACTATATTCTATGTGATACTCTGCATTCAGCTGAGAATCTGTTTTCTGTCTCCCTCCTCCTCCGAGAGCATGAAGAGAGTTACAGTATTGGAGATGGAGGAAGGATGCTTTGTCTGTCCTGTAGGTGGCTGTGTTTTTTGGGATGAGTGAATGATGCCCAGGGACATTATCCAAACACCTGGGAATCCTCCAAGATAAAAGGAACTATAAATTAACTTATGTTAGAATTTTGTGAATTTTTTAGAATTTCTAGCCTTATATTCAGACACTGATGTAAAAAGAAACATAGCTTATAGGTACTTAGATCCTATTTCACCAGCTTTCTCTAGGGGAACATGCATTTTCCTTACCATAATGAGGCCCATAAAGAAGAAAAATTACATGGCCTAGTATAGATAAGGAGTCACATTACAGTAACTTCTTGTCAGAATTAGAGTAGTTAGAGACTGCTATATTACAGCGGTGTCGGTAGCTGTGCTACTGTTAAGAGCCAACTGTCAACATTTCTGTTATAAACCCCATTTTTTCGAGGGTTTATAACTCCGCTGGAAATCCCACTCAGAGTGAAGCTTAGCTTAGAAAGACCGAGTAAGGGAGAGATCTTTTGAAAATGAAATAGGGGGGCAAATAAAAGAAACCTGAAATCCACACATTTTCCGCTCAACTGCTCTTTTCCATTTTGTTTTCTTTAGTATTGTTGCTTTGGTTTTAGTATAAAGGACTTGCAAACAGAGTTCTCAAATACATTTTGCTGCTGCTGCTGAAGCGATTGCTGTGGAGCACCTCCCTCGTGAGGACGGTCTGAGAGAACTGGGGTTGCTCGGTTGGAGAAGTGAAGGCTGCAGCGAGACCTTAGAGCAGCTCCCAGTACTGGAAGGAACTACAGGAAAGCCAGGGAAGAGGTTTTTATCAGCGATAGGACGGTTTGAAGCTGAAAGAGGAGAAATTTAGAGATCTTAGGAAGAAATACTTTTCTGTGAGGGTGGTGAGGAACTGGGTCAGGTTGCCTAGAGTGACAACCTGGAGGTGTTCCAGGCCAGGTTGGATGGGGCTTGGAGCCCCTGATCCAGTGTGAGTTGTCCTTGCCCATGGCAGGGGTGGGACTGGATGGGCTTTGAGGTCTCTTCCAACCCAAACCACTCTATGATTTTATACTTCAAATCAAGCCTCACCTCTGATAAGCAGCTTTACCAAGCACTCTTAAAGGGGTACGTAAACATCTAACTCCACTGGAACAGTCTTTTAATAAAAAAGGGCTGAGGGTGGAGGGAACAAATGTAGGACTGAAATGAAATGATAGAGATGAACCCTTAGTTTTTGTTTTTTTTTTTTTCTCTGGCCCATCTCTGTTCCACCCTGTCTGTTCAAGTTGAGCTCCACTACACACTGAGTTTCTAGTGGGAAGGAGGTCAAATGCAGCACAGAGCATCTCTGAGACACTCAATCCATCACTGCCAAACAGAAGTAAAACCTCTGTAGGGAACAGTCATTAAATAGAGTGTAGAAAATAATAATGGTAATTCAATAAGTGCCATTTTTAACTCACTCTTACCCTGGCATTAGAGGGCAATGAAGGTGCTGCTTTTCCAACAGGACAGTAAAATAATAGCCACTTGTTCAATGGAGTTTTCATTGAATTCTTCTAAGAGCCTGAATGTTACCCTTTGTGTGATGGCCACATTTCATGTCAAGTGACTATTACCACTAAAAAGCAGTGATTGAACAGTGCAAAAATAAGTTTCACTTAAGTTTCAAAGCAAATTTATTGCTGGTTTTATGTCTTTTATGAATAGATCTCTAGAAACATCCTTGCACTCAAACGTTATTAGAAAGCCTATTAAATGTCAAAGTTTTAAACTTGAATGTTTTGTAAGAGTTAATTTCTTTTTGCAGTGTATCTTCTGGTCTGATTTCCAGCTTTGCTAAAGAAAAGAATGATCAATTGGGCAAAACAGTGAAAAATATTAGGCTTAATATAGGTTTAATTAATATAAGTTAAATATACCTACGTGATGATTTCTTACAAATTATCCTCCAGCTCTAGTAGTTGCCTGATTACCTTTAATTTCTCTAGCAGTTTTTTGAGGCGGTTTTCTGTCCTGCAAACAGTTTTTATTTCCCACTGTGGAGGAGGCAGCATGGTGGTGGTGAATGAAAGTCCTCAGTTGCTCAAGGGCATTGTAACCCAATTTTACATGCTTAACTAATGATCTGTATGATTATGTGAGAAGGATAGAAATAAAGAAATACAGAAAAAGATGTCTACATATTGTATTCATGTGCAAAATGAAAAGGATGGGATAAATACCTCCAAGCTGTTTAGCTTTCTTGTGCTGTCATATATTCCTGATCCCTTGCCTTTGCATTCTGGATTTCTATCTTTCAAGTGGTAACACTTCTTTATTACCAGAATTGTAGGTGAACACTGGGACTGACTAGGTGAGATTCACTGAAGATAGATACCGGTGCCTGTGCAGAATTACCTGAAATTACTAGTTGAGTTTTGTGTCTACATGTCTGACTAATGGAAATCAGACTTTCCAATAACGGATGACACAACTGCTGGAAAGAAGGCTGTACTGAGATGAGTTTTGGTCTCTTCTCTCAAGTAACAACTAACAGGATCAGAGGAAATGGCCTCAAGTTGCACCACGGGAGGTTTAGATTGGATACCAGGAAATATTACTTCACTGAAAGGGTTGTCAAGCACTGGTAGAGGCTTCCCAGGGGAAATGGGGGAGGCTCCATTCCTGGATGTATTTAAAAGATGTGTAGATGTGGTGTTTACGGACATGGTTTAGTGGTGGGCTTGGCAGTGTTAGGTTTGTTGTTAGACTCAATGATGTTAAAGATATTTTCTGTCCTAAACAATCCAGTGATTATTTAGGAAAACTACCTGAGTACAGTTCAATTGATAGAAGGTCTTTTCCAATCTAAATGATTCTATGATTCTGTCATGTAATGCTTGCTCCAGAGAATAGTGAGGTGTCACAGAAAATTGCCACATGGTGTTTTCTTCCATAATCTTCCATATTCTGGAAACATGATGTTGCTGTACCCTGTTTTCCCACCTATCTCTGATGACAGCATCCTTCTCCTGAAAGATTTGATTCTAGGTCCATCAGTTTCCCTCAGTGTGCAAAAACCACATGAAGAACATATTCCTTTTGTAGACTGCAGTTTCTTTGCCATTCCTGTAACTGAGCTCATATCTTTCCACTGTAACAAGCAGATACCTTTTCTGCATTTTACATTATTTCAATTATAGTTAAAATTAATGTAAGGTAAAAAAGAACATGCAGCAACAAGATGAACAACAATTTTAGTCGTGTTGTTCTGCATCTGTTATATTTTGGTTTTTGCCACTTGTTGATTGTGTATTCAGTCGAGAAACAGTTGAATCATTGTCTCAAATGTTTTCTCTCATTTTCTATGCTTTTCTGCTCTTTCCGGGACAGTAAGTGGCAATATTCAGTTGCCCACTTTCTTTGTTGGATATTCAAATAATCACTCACAGAACAAGTATCTCATCATTACTATGTTTTTCTGAGCGAGTACGCATTGTAGGTAGAAAGACATGAAGGGACAGAGTGGGGGGTATTTAATTTTTCTACACCCATCTTGACTTTGACACAAAGAATTAAGAATGTGAAATATAAGGGCAGGTCATATTCTCTTTCAGAGAGTTTGAGGGCTAAGGATATTTTATGATTGTCAAAATCATATTTTGTTGCTTCTATTCTGTTATGACAATACAAGATAATTGTTCCTCATTCAAAGACCAGAATGTACTTACAGTCTCTTCCCTCGATTTCCTCCATAAACTAAAAATCTTCTTTTCTGAGCAGCCACTTAGGAATCTAGATTATTGCTGATAGCTTGCCAATTGAACCAGAATAAAAATTGCGATTGCCATTAGCACAGTAATTCCAGCCTCCATTTTGGTAAGGATTTTGTATTGCTCAAGCTCTGAAAAAAATAAAAGACCCACTGTGGAAAAAAGCTTTTGATAAAACTCTTCTCACAAAAGGGAGAAACGTTTGAAGATACTTTTAATCAAATCAGAGTCAACAATAAATTTGTTTTATGACTTTGTGGTTTGAATGATACATCAGACCATGTAAAGCAATAGTAACATCTGACATGAGTAATACCTGATCACTTCAGGGAGGGGAATTTACATTGTTCTGGGAAATATGTATAAACTCAAGTGGTAAATATACAAAAAAAATAAACAAACAGGTTGTTCTGGCATGTCAGATAATCTGTATGAATGAAACGCCTGCTTTCAAAGATAATTGCAACTATAAAGGAAAAATAAATAACCTTTTTTATTTATAATAGAAATATATTCCTAGTTGAATGCTATGAGCAGATTTATGTCTCTGAAAATATGTTTTAATACTTAGTCTCCGATTCTGGGCTGAAACCTTATGTTTTTATGTTGGGAGACTGAGAAACTGGGAGAACAAAAGGATTAAAATCAGTTTTATTTTCCTATTTCTGCAACTCCTGAATGGGGTAATGCTATCAGCAGAGATAATAACACCTTTAAATGACTTGGAATTTATTTGGTTCACAAAATCGTATGGGAAGATTGACAGCATCTTAAACAGCAGCAGTCAGAAAGGACAGGGTTGGAGTATTGACAGAAGTGATTTTCCAAGTAATGAAGAAGGTTACGTGATTAAGTTTCCTGAAGCATACATTGCATGCCGCCTGCACTTACTGTATATTGTCACCCTTCTAAGTCACAGAAGAGCTTCACTTTTTTTTCAGAAGCAGGATCAATAGGATTAGAGGATTTGTGCTCAAAGCTTGCCTGTGGCTTCTTGTTAAGCATGTCGTGTGCTTTATAGCTGCCTTTGACTGCCTTTTTGCACCATTCCATGGTATTAGTCACCTAAATAATATTCCTACATTCTGATCTTTTGGCCAGTTTTTTCTATTAGTACTCTAAAAAATAACGTATTTAATAAAAAGGCATCAGAAGTCAGACTCTGGAATTCATGTTTAGAATTTCAAATAATAGGCTGCTCCTTGAAAATTCTGAGTACACTTCAACTTTCATAGCAACTGGTGATGCTCACCGTTTTATTTTTTCTTATTAGAAAAGTTGTTCGACTGTAGCTGTTCCACAGAAGACCTATTGCCTTTGTGTGTCAAGCAGTATACACAGAGAAGTCTGCACAGCCAGATGGATAATGTAGTTTGGCAGACACATCAAGTGAGATATGCAGAGGACAGCTTAGCTGGCTCCTTGCAGGTCAGCTAACAGCCCATCAGAACTCATTGGGTAAGCTGATGATTGTACAAGCCAGATGTATTTTTGCAAGACATGATTTGCATGAAACGGTAAAGTCTAGTAGTGTGCTACAGTTTAATGGGCTTCTATTGAAGTGTGGAGTTTAGACATTTTATCTGTAGTCATTATTGCCGCTGGTCTAATGGATTGGTATAAAGCCACAATAAAAAGAAGCGATTACGGAAGAAGCTGAGGAATCAAATCCTTTGCGGAGCTATACACATAGCACATAAAATGCCAACTTTGAATGATCACGCATAACATTTCATTGCCCCAGTTCAACAGCAAACAAAGACTACTTCTGTGTATCTTACCTACTTTAATCCAATTTATAACTTCTCTTCTATAGCTGCTGTTTTTTTGCAGGCAGAGACTGTTGATATGTATGGTTGGGTACCTGAGAACAATTACTACACATAAAAAGGGTTGTGGAAGGGGATAATGGGTCAACTAAACGTGGAGCTATATGCATGGGCAGTGCCCCATGCCTAGAGGCAGCAAAAGAGAAAAATAAAAAGAGGAATTGTGTTCCTTATGTGGTATACTTTTAAAAGGTTTCCTATTGAGGAGTTTAGAAAAGAGATGCTGCGTACCTGTAGCTTTGCAATTGAGCAGTTCATTAGAGAGCTAATTAGATGAAGTGCTTGATCAGTGATGGGTAAAATATGTCAGAACTTATCTAAGCACTGGTTTAAGAATAGGCTTATCCTTTTCCTAGGGTGGAACAAAAATAGACTCCAAAAGCAGAAAGAGCTGCTCTCAGGAGAATTTGGCTTAAGAAATTCAATATTAAAGAAAGTCATTTAAATCAAGTTTATTGTTTTGGAGCTGGATTAGTGGATATGAATTAAGCATTGTCATATTATCGAGGGAGAGGAAAAGCATAATTGTATGTGAAGGAGTCCAGGAGGACAAGGGCTGTGTAGGACAGTCATATTGAAACTCATTGCTTATGGATTTGAATATCTGGTACTTTACAATAGACAGGCAATAGTGACTGAACTTGCAACAGAAATGGACATTGGTGCTACCTCAGTGAAAATAAATGTACTGGAAACACTGGGCATGAGAAAAATCATGGTTATATATATATTCTCACATGTTTTAAAAAGGACAAAAGGACATAGGAACCATTGAGAAGAGCAAGGTATCTGTCTACTAAAGGATTAAACTTTCTCTGATGTTCATAGCTTAGAAAACTGGAATGTGATGATACTATTCAACCGCAGAAATGGTCAGCTAAAGGGAGCAAGAGACGTTTTTCTCTATAACTGTCATATAGAATTTAATGAGAATCTTTGAGGTGCTGTGCAGTTACTTTTTCAAGGACTAATTGGAAATACAAGACGATTTTAGAAGAAATAAAAGAATTATAGTCACAACTGAGTACAGATATTCATCTAGGGATTAACACAGAGTAGCATATAGTAGTTAGTTTTCTGATTTACCCTGTGTTAGTTACCTGATGCCCAGACCAAGTTAGCTCTGCAAGGGAAGTAATATTGATTAGAAAGTATAAACAGGCACAAGTAGTCATAATAATCAGGTGGTTTGGTTTTTTTAAAGTGATCATCCTTTTTGATTGGGGAGAAAATTCTTAACTAAACTTATATTTGATAGAAACATTGGATTAAAAGTAGAACTGATGGAGTATATGTATGGCTTATACTAAATGAAACCTGAAGTTTCCTGTTCTTGTAGCAAATGTCTCTGTAGTTTACTGCGTTGATTCTTTCAGTTCCAGTTGTGCTTCAGGGAAGAATATTGCATGTTTGATTTAAAACTTGCTGTAATGAGTGAGCATTGTGTAATTATTAATTGATGCTGGCCCTATGGTTGTACTCTGAATTATTTCTTTCTGGACAGTTATAATATGAATCTAGCATAAAAAAATGTTGGGCAATTTCTGGCATGTGTACACACATATTTCTTTTCACTTCAGATGCTTCAAACAGCTAGGAACAATTAACAAAAGGCCTTGTAACTTTAATTGGCATGAGTGTAAATGGGAATTAGAAGCCATTTCTAACAGTGGTGTGTCAGAACAAGGTTGGAGGCTTTTCATTACCTGAAGAAAATGTGTATCTTATCATAAGGAAAATACAGCGTTAGAATTACCTTGCCTTTTTAATCTAGATCTCTTAGACCAATCACTTTGCCCTTTCAAGAGTCAACGGATGTAAGCATTGCTATAGAAAATCAGGATGCAAAGTTTGTTCCTAATTCCAGGTTAGAGTAAGAGGAGCTATAAATTTTCACCTTAGAAACTGTGGAGAAAAGCAAGGAGAACATTCCTTTATTTATATATAAAAGGACCAGATAAGAAAGTTTCAGTTTGGGTACAATAAAGGTTTATCAGATATTATGGTAAGAAAACCTCTGTAGGATTATTGTTTGATTATGGGTCATCTGGACACATTTATCAAAGAGAAATCACTGCAAAACATTTTGTAAATTCTTTTGAAAAGCATTGAGTGGGAAATCCCTTGCTGCAATTTAGTAGGGCATTTAAAAATCATCTATCTGGTGAAAATATTCACAAGATTAATCTATCTAAATCAGTCTAAAAATACAAAAGACTAATCAGCAAGATCAGTAAGTTACAAATTATGAGCAGCTCAAATAGATGCAGAACTTGATTGGATCTCGGTGACAGAGGGCAAATATGAATGACAAGCCTCTGGGAATTAGAGATATAAATGCAGGTGCACAGAAGATCAGATTGCTAACCTGCTTTCAAATGTATTGGCTGATTTGTAAGTAATTTGGAAGAAGAAATGCGTAGTAAGGCAAAGAAATATGCTGAGGAAACAAATCCAAGGCAGGATGGTCAATACAAAGGGCAGGACAGTAACAGCAACAATACTGAAAAGGAGGTCGTGTGGCAGGTATACTAGTTATTAATGGATTTATATTGAAAGTTTCAATGTTTCAGTTGAGAGAAGCCTGGAAAAAGATCAAGTGACAATGCAAAAAGTAATCTAAATACGAAAGCCTGCAAAAATGCAAAAAACCCAAAGCTGCTTGTGAATTTAATGGGCATATGTCATTCTCTGTCATAATGGCTACTTTAGTTCATATCCAGAAAATAACTTTTAGTTTTGAACTATTATATCTATCCAAGATGGAGAAAGATTTGAAAGATGTGATTCAAAACAAATAATTCTCTGTTCTCTGCACTTGAAATCCCATTCTCTGAGTTATGTTTGTGACACTACAGGATAAGTAACAAAACAGAATTTGAGAGAAGAATACAGAACTCATCCAAGTATGGATTTTTTCCTATTGTTAATTTTTAATTACTTTATTAACAATTTGTTACAGAAATAAATGTCCTCATACTCCCATAAGAAGTGGTGTTTACGTTATTGTGGAAAGGAAGCTCAAAGTAACTAAAATAGACTGAAGTAAAAAATGAAAAATTATTCCTAGGAGGAAGGCAAAATGTAGTAGCACCAGCCTTCTTTATTGTTTAATACTTGTTATGATTTTGAGTCATTAATCATTACGCACCCATAACAAAAGGTATTCTAGAAATGTGGCACATGCTTATTTAAAACTAATCCTTTCCAGAAATATTGTGTCATTTTCTTAGGAAGTCCAAATATGAAAAGTACAATCGAAGGTTACTATTGATTTGTCATTCATTGTTTATCTGCATAGTCCCCTTTCTGATGAAGTTTAGTTTTCTTTTTGCATCCTACTGGATGTTTTTATAACCATAATGTGCTAAGAGGACACATAAGGGATCAAAAAAGAAATTCAGTTTGTGACAGTTCTGTCCCTTGTGTTGTGGAACAGCAGCACAGTGCTGAATAACTGGGGGTTTTCCACTGCTGGACCATTTATCAGAAAACTTTCATAGATGGCAGAGCACTAATAAAAAACCACAACCCTGTGGCTGATTTTCTGAGAGTAAAAATATTCTGAGTTTCCAGAACTTTTCTGCTTAACGTGTGAATGGGAACATGCCCAGAATTATTTTTTGGTGCTTTATCTCTCTAAAATATATACAACTTGATATTTATTTTCTGTAGCTGTCACCTGTTTCCCCATTAATTTTATATCAATCTTAGAATTCTTTATGCTATGTCCATGTAAACCACTGTAAAATGTTAGATAGCAGGTTGGTTTCCCATAACAAAAAAAAAAAAATATTATGTTTTTTCTTAAGAGACTATCGGTTCTTTGTCCAATTCATTTACTTAGTGACAGGTGATAAGACAACAGGGAATGGCCTCAAGCTGTGCCAGGGGAGGTTCAGATTGGACATAAGGAAAAAAAAATTCACCAAAAGTGTCATCAAGCACTGGAACAGGCTTCCCAGGGAGATAGTGGAATCATCATCCCTGGAGGTATTGAAAAGATGAGGTACTTAAGGATATGGTTTAATGGCAGATAGGAATGGTTGGACTTGATGATCTCAGAGCTCTTTTCCAATCTGGTGATTCTACAATTCTATGACTTCAGGATGTTCTAAAGCTTGAGGCACCATTATATATCACAAATGCCAATTCATATTCCTAAGAGGCCATCCTGAAAGAACCTGAGGAATGGACAATCACTTCTTTTAAACATTACTTCAGTTTCTCCAAAACTCGGGTTTGAAATTCTACATATTGTTCTTCATTCTTTCATTAGGAAACAGAGAGTTAACATATCAGTTGAGTAGGTGTCTTTTGCCTATAGTCATTTTACTGCATTCAATGTTTGTGTTGCTAAAAGCTCCATAAATAAATAAGTAAATAACACGTTTCCAGCTAGATGTCAGCACACAAGAAAATTGAGAGCAGTTTCATCCACTTCCATATAACCCATTTTTAAAATTTAGGACTTGCCACCTTTGTCCCCAGTCGTTTACTGAAGCTCATTACCTAAATCTTAGTACTAAATATTTCTTGCAGTGCTATTTTCTGTCATCCTAACCATGTTTTCTCTCCATAGTCACCATTTGTTTCAGCATTCCTGGGCAGATCTTAAACACAGAGAATGTGGTAGTGAAGGTTTTGTTTGTGTTTTCAGTGGAAGTTAAGCTCAGGATTAAACAGACAAAAAAAATAATCTTTAATTACCAAGAAAGGATTGTAGTTCCTTCTCTTACAAATTGTAACACTGTACTTATTGTTCTAGGGAAGGATGTAAGTCTTAGAACTTTTAAAATCATAATTATATTAGCAGTCTTGAAAGTACCTTCTGTTCGATAACACACTTTTATATATTGGTTTTAAAGTGCTTTTTGTGGAGATGAACACTACTTAAGAGATGCAAACAAACAAGTGATATCCCTATATCCCCTACCCTTTCATGTTGTGTTGCAATTATTTTGGAGCAAGAACAAATAACAGGAATTTTTCCTCACACACACAAAAAAATCATTGCATTAATTATGATGCAGAAATTCCTACAAGGTAGCGCGACATCTGCTAGTAAGAGGGGAACCGCAGCGTGCAGCTGTGCAGAAACCCATCAGAAATGAAGTCTTTGTTGTAATTCTGATGATTGCAGAATGTACTTATATGTAAAAGGACACAGAAACAAATTATTTTCAGAACAAAGCATTTCTATTCTCAAATACTTGCACCTGAGTTTCAGAGTAGCAGTGAAAGGTCAGACATAACTCACCATGCTAACCTTATGCTGAGACAATAAGCAGGATTGGCTAATGACTCATTAAATAATGTGAGATAATTATTTTTTATTAGAGGCAGGGGATTTTCATATAAAGCCAGAATAACAACGCAGCAGAGCGGATGGACTGAGTGTATCTATGACTGGTTCAGAAGTTCCAGTAGATGCAATGATTTTTTTACATATGAATATATATAAAAAAAGTGCTCACACATCTGCTGATAGCCTTTTGGTTTTAGCCACTTTCTTTCACTACAGATTGTGGAAGAACGTCATTTTCTATTTCATCTCAAATTAGAGGTGACAGTTTTCTTCCAGCGTTTGTTTATTGCAGGGTGTTATGAATTCAAAATTCACAGACCTCCTCCTGTATCGGCCTTCTGACAGTAGTAGAGCTGTGAGATGCGGTCATGTTCACATTTCCACAGTGCCAAGGATTGCTTTGAACTATAACTGTCAGGGGTTTGACCCCATAGCCCTCTTTATCTCGTTCATACAGTTGTGAATTTACAAATACCTAATATCCTTCTCAGCAGCACAGTCCAATAGAAGCCCACAGTAATTCTTCATTTTACATGTATAAGCTACATGTGCACTGATACACGGGTACCTGACAGGCTGAGAGAGTTGGGGTTGTTCAGCCTGGAGAAGAGAAGGCTCTGAGGAGACCTTCTAATAATCTTCCAGTACCTGAAGAGGCTACAAAAAAGCTGGGGAAGGGACTGCTTACAAAGGTTTGTGGTGACAGGACAAGGGACAATGGGTATAAACCGGGGAGGGACAGATTTAGACTAGACATAAGGAAGAATTTCTTCACAATGAGGATGGGGAGGCCCTGGCCCAGGTTGCCCAGGGAAGCTGTGGCTGCCCCATCCCTGGAGGGGTTCAAGGCCAGGCTGGATGGGGCCTTGAGCAGCCTGATCCCGTGGGAGGTGTCCCTACCCACGGCAGGGGGGTTGGAACTGGATGATCTTTAACGTCCCTGCCAACCCAAACTATTCCACGATTCTATGATTAACAGGTATATGTTGAGTGAAAATCACAAGGTCCATGACTTCACTGGCTCACAGGCAGAAATGTCATCAGCCTTGAGGAGCTACAGGATTTCACCTCAGAAATTAAAGTGCCCAGAGCTGTGTTTAATTTTTATTCACACACCTTGCCTCACAAATTAACAGTATAGCAAACTGTAATATCAAAGATGAAACACCAGAAAGCACCTTTTGCTCTGACAGAGACCTAGATATTTGGTTCAAATGAGTAACAAATACTAGTGCAAATTTAATCTCCTTTCTGTTCTCTGAGACAGTTCTTGAAGAAGCATGCAAAATAAAATACCTTTGGGCCTGTCCATACTTTTCAAGCTGTGCTGGCCATGGTCATCTACACAGAACGAAGCATCTTAGTCTGAAACAGACTCCATTAAATGTTCTCTATTTGTTCGGAATACGTACTGCTAGTATTATCCCCAAATGCCTTGTGTGTCCATCCATTTTTGTATCTTTTACCAGAGAAAATGTGATTAACATAGTTACTATGACACTAAAACTTTAAAATTACTTTATGATTTCAACTTGTAAAATCATCTAAAAGAGTATTTTCTTTGAGTCACAGCAGAATCAAAACTTACTGTGTAAACAGCGCAAGATGGACCTTTATGTTCCAGGGCTTTTTTGCATAGTTACTTTAATATTAATTTAAACAATGCTCTTAGGGATATGTCCACCTCAGTTCCACCCACATATGCAGTAGAAACTCAAAACAGCAAACAAATTAGATTTGCATTTAAAAAATACTTTAAAAGCCCTACTGGAATCTAGCACAGCTATAGAATAATTTATGGAGAAGGGAGAAGATATCATACTCTTCAAATGTATTTGAGTAGCTAATTATTAGTTATCTGTAAAATTGGAAAACACTTTTTATTTGAAATTATTTAACTTCATGAGGTTATGTATTTAAATAACATCAAAAGTAGCACTTGTCCATTTTTTTTTCTTGTCAGTATTTAATATCTGAATATTTCTGTACTGATCAAAGCTACAGATAGCACTTCTATAGGGAATTGCACTAACATCATTAGGCATTTGTCTATAGTATATGTTAGACAAATAGAAAAATACTGCTGTATTTTTTCCCCAAGGGTAGCCATTTTAAAGATTTATTCCCCACCACCCACTCATTTTCTTGTATTCATACTGAAAAACATTTTACTTCTTCCTACTGCGTTCAACCTAATCAGTATCAAAACCTCATACCTAAGATCTCAAAAAACAGCGTATCAAAAAGCAGATCTCAAAAAGATAAAGTATCCATTATATCTTAGTTAAGAGAACGGCAAATCTTCAGTATCCAGGCATTAATATCAAGCCTTAATTATTTAGGAGGAGAAGTTAGAAAAAGTACTTTTTTACTTTCATCTAAATACTCTCCCTGGAAGAAAAAAAACCACAAGATTCTGGAAGCTTTATAAATAATCAGAAACAACTTTTCAAGGAACTGGAAAAGATACTTTTTGTGCATAATTTTCACACAATAATGGCTACTACAAATGTTAATGTCACCATATTAGAAAAGTTGCCTGTTTTCTTCTTTTAAGTTATGGTGAGTGTACATTAGCTACATACTTAAGCCACAATATGTTGGGGAGATCGCACACAGTTCAGAGAAGATTATTGGAGTTTTGTCTCAATACATAATGATGGGTTGACCCTAGTACGCTGCCAAACACCCACCCCAGCTGCTCTTAACTACTCTGCCTCAAAACCAGGAGGAAAACACAAGACAAAACAAGCTGTGGGTTAAGCTATAGACAGGAAGATCCCTTACAATTACCTTCACAGGCAAAATAGACTCAGGGTTAACTCAGTTTATTTATGGATCAAGATGGTGAGAAACAAAACCCAAACCACCTCTCCTACTCCATCCCTCTCGCAGGCTGGTGCAGTCCTTTGCTTCCAGCTCTTTAAGTTCCCACCAAGTGCCACAGAAGGATGGGAAACAGGGGCTGGGTCACTCCATAACGGTTACTTTCAGCCAATCCTTCCTCCTCATGCCTCTCCCCTGCTTCCTTCAACACTCTGCAGTCCTTCAGGATAACCATGCTCCCGCATGGGCTCCCCAGCTCCCTTAGGAAACATCCCTTTGCTTTGGCACATCCCTTTCCCTGGGCTGCAGTGTGGCTATCGGCTCCAGCAAGACTTTCCACAGGCTGCAGGGAGACACTGCACCACAACAGTTCTCTCTACAGGCAAGTATCCCCTTCAGCACCAGAAATTCAGCACCTCCTTATGAACAGGCCTTATGAGGAGCGGCTGAGAGAGCTGGGGGTGTTTAGCCTGGAGAAGAGGAGGCTGAGGGGAGACCTCATTGCTCTCAACAACTACCTGAAAGGAGGTTGTGGAGAGGAGGGAGCTGGGCTCTTCTCCCAAGGACGAGAGGGAATGGCCTCAAGCTCCACCAGGGGAGGTTAAGGCTGGACGTTAGGAAAAAAGTTTTCACAGAAAGGGTCATTGGGCACTGGCAGAGGCTGCCCAGGGAGGGGGTTGAGTCACCTTCCCTGGAAGTGTTTAAGGCACGGGTGGACGAGGAGCTAGGGTGCATGGATTAGTGTTTGATAGGAATGGTTGGACTCAATGATCTGGTAGGTCTCTTCCAACCTGGTTACTCTATTGTTCTATGATTCCTTCCCAGATCTTGCTGCTTACAAGGCTGCTTTTTCACTACTTCACTCTTTCTTACAAACACTTTCCCAGAGGCTCCACTGGCTTTGCTAATTGGCTCAGCTGTGACGGGTTCATTACTGAATTGGCTGTGCCCAGGCCAGGGTGGCCCTGAGCTCTCCTCACAGAAGCCACCCTGCAGCTCCCACTGCCAAAGCCTTGCCTGGTAGCTCAATGCATGGATGTATTAATTGGTTTTATGTTTCAGCTGAAGCCAGGCACGCAGCTGGAGTAGATTAATGTGGCTGCTGTAAATCTGTAAAGCTGTGCTAGGAGGGATTTATGGAGGTTTTACTGTTGTAACAGGTGAAAGCAACAGCAGGGTGGTGGCTGGTCCCAGACAGGGCATGGGAGGATGCTGGATGGCCTCGCTACTGCCTTCAGAGCACAGATAAATTCAAAGTAATCTTTGTTTTCTTTCACACCTCTGATATGCTTGACGTGCTTTCTCTAGAGAGGATAGGATGGTGTTATTTTTTTCTGGGAACATTAGCATTTTTGCAATAAGTTTGGAAAGCTAAAATTTCCTTTGGAACATCAAGTCCAGTTGTCTGGAGCTTAGAGGTTTTGGAGTTATAACATGGGGGTTAAAGAGGAAAAATAGTTGTCTCTCAGCCTGGTTTAGCTGTAGCAATTTTTAATCTATGGCTGTGCCGGTCTTGCTGGTGTAAATCTTATTAATTGGAAGAGGTGGGGTTTGTTTTATAAATGGCACTTCATGATTTTATAAAATCACATATTTCTAAATGAGGTCCTTGAAAGCAGCATAGTATTGTGGTGTTTTATGAAATGACATTTTTCTGTGAGTGCTGATTTCACTTCTGTATCTAAAGGAAAGACTAGCAGTAAGGTTTTGGCAGTAAGCAGATTAATGTGTGGGAAAAATTTGTCATACGGTTTCTCACCAAGGGATACATGGATCTGCCAGGTAATATCATGGTTGAGGTGTAGGCTTGTCTGTTTTCAGAAGATAATATACTTGGTGAATTAGTGATCTTTAATTTAATATCTTTTTCAGTATTAAATAAGAATGCCAGTAAGAATAAGATGAATCTCTTTTAGAAACCAATGTAAAGAAGAGGCGATAGAGCTGTTACACCTGCACGCTAATCTTAACAGAGACTAATAGGGAAGACATTGAATGTCCTTCTAGTTTTATTTTTACCCAATTGACATTAGTGAAGTTACTTGATTTGTTTATATTCTTCTATCTGAAACTAGACTTGGGACTGTTGAGGTTTTATTGTTGTATTGTTATTGTTGTTAAATGGTTCTGTTCCTGAGATAAATTTTATTCTTTGTTAGAATTCACTATGTCCCGATGGGAGGAAAAAAAAAAAAAAAAAAAAGAGTCTTTTTTAGCTTTCGCTAAAATTAAAAAAAGTATTGTGCTATTTCAGATATTGAGTCCAAAGGAGGGGAGATTTTGTGATGAACAACTGCTCTGTTTCCATAGTTTTTATTTGAAGCGGTAAATAAAAAGCGAATGCACGCCAAGGGGAAAGTATCTGCTGTGTGCATGTCAAGAAAACCTTCCCACAACTTCAAGCTGGTTTTAGTACTTGACTGTGGAAGTTGTGCTTCAGGAAAGTGTTTGCTTTAAGGCACCAATCCCCTGTAGATATCTGAGCTCAGCCTGGAGTAAAGGGGAATCCAATAGTTTTCTGACAGTTGCTGGCTGAAGTGGAAGCAAGTGCCACGTTAGAAGCTTTGCTTCCTTCACTGTGTGAAGGGGGACCTGGTTTCTTCAAGAGAGCAACCCATAAACTGTCTCTATTAGCAACCCAAGAGCTAGCTAAACATAGTAGTAAACCTCAACTCTATCACTTCTGGAGTCTAGATTGGACTTGTACCAGATCTGTAGCTTTCTCCTGGAAGTAAATGCCAAAAAAATCATCTGAAATAACTGAGCATCACCACTTTATCTCTTAAATTTCGGTAATCTTGGTTTTTATGTAATGCCATATTCTCGATAATGTCATATTGGTTAGGGTGCTCGCTGCTAAAGGCTGCAAAATTTTAATTCCTGAGACTGAGGTTATCCAAACGTGTGTTTTGTAAACTATCGACCCTGTATGCAATCAGCTAGGGCGCTCCTAATGGCTGTGGAGCAATTATAAGTTCATGGAAGAAAAGAAAGCAACGGGGATTATGAGTGCATTAGCCGTGACTGTACTCTTGAAGGAGTTAGTGACGCAGAGCTACAGGATGGCATTTCCAGGGCATCAGGCAGGGTGAGCAGTTGTGATGATTGCAGTTTGTACGGACACATGGGACTTAAAAAATAATTTAACTTTATATTGTTAAATAGAATTCAGCTTAAAGTAACTTTTCTGAAGCTTAGGTTTCTAAATGTAAGCTGTCTGACCAATAGCCTGGTCCCAAAATGAGAAAATTGTTTTAATTACAGAACCAGCAAGGATAAGACAATTGGTCCATTTGTAGAATGGCAGAGAAGTTTTGATGATATCTATATTGCATATGTGAATATATTTTTAATTTTGCTGGTGGGTGACTGATTAACTATTTTGACTGTCTTACCCTTCTTATAGTTAGTTATTTTTATAGAGATTTGTCAATGGATTTGTTTAGTTGTGCTTTTAGGCATGTGATCTAAGCAAAAGCCTTCAGAAAGGATTGTATCTGCCTGGATTTTCAATAGCTTTATGGGTTCACAAATCAGTGGTATGCATATGAATGGATATAATAGTTCTCTTTTGTCTGGATTAAATTCAGGTTTCCCAAGGTGATTCTGATAATAATGATCTAAATCAAACTAGGATGCCTGTTTTTACAGCAGCGTTGTGTTAATAGATATGGCTCTGATACATGGCTGAGGGAAGCCCTCTCATTGAGTTATGAGATTCGGGATGGACCCTCTTGCTTTCTAAGCTCCCACTCAGAAGACAGCCTAGGTGTTGCTGGATCTGATCTTAATCCTGGACGTGGTCAACAATGGTTTATATCTAAAGGATTACATGATCTTCCCTAATTCCCCTTTAGGAAGGTACTTGGTGAAAATAAATATGAGTTAGCCACCAGTCAGAGTTACTGTTACCTGTGAGAGTCCCCTCGTGGACTGTCACCCACAGGTTTGCTGACAGAACCCCCTACAGGTTTTTCACCAATGGGTTACTGGCTGCCAGAGAGTTACCAGGATCATCACCAGCACAGTTAAACAGTTTTGTGATGCCTGTCAGAACCCTTTCATTGAGATAACTTCACAGTGCTGAAACAATAAGTAATTTATTTAAAGCATAAAAGATAAACACAAGTTGAGAATGGCTATTGATAAACTCACTTGCTACATTGGCTGTAGGTGATTGCAACCAGTTAACAACAATCACATATCAGAATTGAAACTTAAGTGAGTAGTTATTTTCCTGGGGAACACCTGATAAAGTCAAAGGCAGCACTCTTACCAAAAAGACTTCTCTTCTTGGGGTAGTGGGGAGAGAGGTCCATGTCTATCAACCCATCCATAAGGTAAGGTGTCATTTGGTTCCTCTTTCCCAAGAAAAGGGGTTTTGGGTACCAATTTTATACCTTTGTGGCACCTCTTGGCAAGGTGTTAATAAGTCAAATTTTGTCTTTTATTGGCTCTTGGCAAGGCTTGCTATGTTGCTACAAACGAGACTCAGTGGTTCATCATATCCTTGGGTCTGGTGGCTCAGTGTGTGCTTTCTGGGGACTTTCTGTTCTTAACTGAAGCAATATCAGGCTGAGGCCTCCATTTCAGCCCGGTGTCACTTAGCTGGTTTGAATGCTTGACCACTACCTACTTACAAGATAAAGTTGTTCAAGTTGAACTGCTCCTTTTTGCCTCCTCTTGCAAGATTGCTTTTTGCAAGTCAGGCAAGCCTGTCCCACAGGCAGGCTTCTATTTAAAGACTAAAAGAAGGGAATGATTTAAGGCAGAAAAAGACTGGAACATCATATATAAGGCTAAAAAAAAGAAAATAAGTGTTCTAAGAGGAAACCATCTCCTTAAATCTCTGAAAGTATTTATATAATGCAACAGAAATATCCAAAGTGCCTCCTTTTTCTCCAAGAAGAATTTCCAGTTTGTAAGCCCCACAGCCTGCTCTTGCTGTCTTGAGCCATTATAGCTCAGGATATAGTGAAAACTGTTGTATTGTCCTTCCATCTGTGTTTTATGGGGCTTGATTTTGCTAGTCGAGAAGCATCATACCTTTCCAATTTCCTTGATTAGCTGCAGTTTCAAGGTTCTGAATGTGTCTCTATTTGTAATCTTACATAATTGATTCAGGTAAAATGTTTATTTTTAGTGTTTGAGTAACTGAGATCAAAATTATTCTTCCATTGTTAGCACTCATCCAGGTGCTTTCTTTCATTTACAATAATGAAGTGGTTCAAAAAAAAAAGCTCAAACCCTTTGCATGTGAACGTGTAGAGCATTTCTAATTTCCTGCATTTAAACAACTGGGAGCAGTAATGAAATTGAGATAATTTGAAATCTGTGTTGTGCTCTCGGATATGGTTTAGTAGTGGACAGGCATGGTTGGACTCAATGATCTTGAAGGCCTTTTCCAAATAAGGGATTCTATGACTCTATGAAATTTTGCATAGAATCGTGGAATGGTTTGGGTTGGAAATGACCTTAAAGCTCATTCAGTTCCACCCCTGCCATGGGCAGGGACACCTCCCACTGGATCAGTTTGCTCAAAGTCCCATCCAACCTGGCCTTGAACACCTCTAGGGATGGGGCAGCCACCACTGCTCTGGGCAACCTGGGCCAGGTTTCCACCCTCACAGGAAAACATTTCTTCCTGAGATCTCATCTCAATATTCCCTCTTGCAGCTTAACACTGTTTGACCTTGTCCTGCCTCTGCACTCCCTGATAAAGAACCCCTGAAGGAGTTAATGATCTAGATGTTGCAGTTAACATTCACCTCGGTGGATTTAAGTCTGTTTCTAGGCATAATCTATAGATTAGAAGAAAAAAAAAAAACTTGCAAATTTGCAATTTCTAAGATTCACAACATTGTTGATTAATTTTCAATTAATAAGTGCTGAAGAAAAACAAGAAATAGTGAGGCTTAAGGGTGAAAGAGAAAGCAACAGTGGTGGAAGTGTTTAAGACCTACCTTTAATTATTTCAGCAGCAGAAATATAATAGAGTTGTGTAAGTAACTTTTCAGAGTGATGTAATTTCAGTGACGTGCATCCGCTTGAAAGAAATTATGTCTGTGTATCAAAAGCTAGATCATCAAAACATATTTGTTTTAATTAAAGTGAGAAAATTGCTGAAGGGACACTAGAGAGCATAGCACTTAATAAACTTGATGAAACATGGTATGTTTGAACAGTGTTGTGTTTGAGTAGCAAAAGGAATTGCAGTATCCTTACTCAGACTGTGAAATACCTACTCTGAATAGTTAAACTTCTTTTGGAAATTGTGGCTGTGGTTTAAGATACTCGGTGTTGTAAATGATATCTCCATGACCTTGTCCCTAGTGCTGTGCGTGAACAACCTTGATTACAATCCAAGGAAAGAGAAAACTGCTATGCTTATGGTTTATCCCTACACAAAGCTCGTGCTTTTTGTAAGTTCACAATGTTCCAGTTCTCAGTTAAGTGGCAGACCTTGTAGTCTGGGGAATAAAACCTGAGGCTTCCAAATTCCTTCTCCTGTTACCATGTAGTCATAATTCTGAACAAGTTATTAAAAAAAACCAAAAAGCCACCACAAACAACCCCCCTCAACCTCTTCTACTACAAGTCATTTACCTGCTATGAATGAGAAATATATGAATTGTATTTTCAAGGCAAAAGTATTATTTACTGAAATAATTGGGCATATTACTCTTCTTCTAAAATAAGTCTATGCTTAATAAGCCTGAAATGCAAAAGGCTCTTAGCATGTGTTAGTGAGAATATGGAACAGAGCCAGGAGTTTTCTGATGGTTGAGCTGAAGTGCGGTTTGCGTAGTAACTATCAGTATTGATGTAAAAGACTAAAACACGTTCATATAGGCTTTTTTCAGTGACATTAAAAACATTTGCTACTGAAGCAAAAAAAGAATGAAACTGGACAAGTGATAGTATTTTCTCAGTAAACTGTCAGATAGGGGTTTTTTTGATTAGCAGAGTTATATGTATCCTTGAAAGTGGCTTAAGATGTGAAGAAAAGTATTCAGGAAAGACTGATTTCTGTTACTTTTTTCTACAAGACCTTTGGCTTCTGGATTCTGAGATCTTTCTGTGTAAATAAGAGTTACGGCTACCACACTGACCTAAGATAATTGTCCCTGCCATGCTTGATACTTGCCTACTGCTGTCAAATGCATGAAAACCTTCACTTTAGATTGAGCTGAGCTGATTTACTCTATACTCGATGTAGACTAAGGGCATATATAGAGACAGCTGTCATTGCTAAGGTCGTGTGAAGTAGCCCACCTATGTTTCTGAAGCGCCTTTCAGTGCAGGGTGATCTGGCACATCTTTAATTGTACGATCCACAGATCTTTACATTTTTCAGTAATTTCTTTTACGGCCAAACAAAAAGAAGTAGTGAAGGACAGATGTTTGTAAAACTTGATATTTCTTGAGGTGAGGTTCTGAGTAATAGCTTGTGTGATGTTGTGACCAAAAAGGTGCTAAGAAAAGAGAATACCAAGTCGAAAGCATCGCTGAGCCTTTCAGTTTGTGTAGAGTTGTACATTGAGAGTAATACATGAAGATCTCATACACTTTCTTAGGAAATAAATTCTCAGCTGCTGCCTCTTACATATTTAACCACTTTCCAAAATATGCCTTTATAGTCTGTGTGTTTTTCACAGTGCCATGAATCCTAAATCCTGACATTTTCCTGCTCAGTGACAGTCACAAATATCTACTGGGAGTTCTACTTCTCTCAGATTAGTGCTACAAAACAAAGTCTGTCTTGTGCTTTCTAAGAGCAACAGAAGCTGAAAATCTATTCTTTGTGTTGTTTCAAACTATCCTTGCTCCTTTTAAAAAAAGGAAATTTTTATAACAATATTGAAATGTCTTTCTAGCTTTCATATGTTCTGTTGAAACCTCAGATGCTCAGCTTTTCCTAGAAAATATAGCGATATTGCAGTGTTTCTGAGCCCATCTGTCAAAAACCCCCATATTTATTCAAGTATCAGACCGAGGCACGTGTGGACATTGGAACTATGATTTATCAATCAACAACATATTTTTAATTTAGCCTTGTCTTGAAATCTATCTTAAGTCTAGTTGATTTAATCTTGTGATCCCAAAATCAAAATAGTGATGAAGAGAAAGTGACAAGAAGCTTAAATTTCTGCTGGGTTTTTTGTATTTGTTTTATTTGGTGCTGAATTTTGGGTTAAAGCATGTTGTACTACCCTTTCATCCCTTTTGAGTGGTAGAGACCACCATTTTATACTGTCATAAACCCTTTTTTTAAAGGCAGTCTTTCAGCATATTTGAGAAAAGAACAAAAGAGTACAAACTATTGTCAAAGTTGTAAATGGATCTACCTGCCAAAACAAACCTGATGACAAAATTGAAGCAGTCAAGAAGACAACAAGGAATACAGGAAAAAATGCGAGGCTGTCTTGGAAGTAGGTGGAGTTATTTTTAGTGTGGGGTGGTAAGGCAGAGAGAGTCTTTGGTTTCTGTTACGATAGTTTGAAAAAGTTACCATTCAGTAGAAAATATTCCACTAAGTTTCATGTGGATTAAATGGCTGCTTATACAAAGTGTACAAAATAAGCAAATGTATTTTTCTTGTCTGTTTGTGAACATTCTCAGGCTTCATGTTGGGAATTTATTATTTTATTTTATTATTATTATCTATTTAGGAGTGATTGAGTTCATAGTTTTGATTTTCACCCTCTTCCAGCAGACTAGTTTGTACAGGTTTTGAATCTTGAAACAAGCAGTAGGTACTATATAGGACTTGGTAATTTACTGTGTGACCCCATTTTAACATAAGAATGCTCACGTGATTTACCGACCTTTATTTCACACCTCAATACGATACCCCTTCTTTTCCCCTCATCTTGCTTCATGTCACTACGAGGTGTATATTTTTTGGCAAGGTGAAAAAAAAGCTCTATAGTGCTCAAATGCACTTAGATTGCAATGTGTTCTCTTTTTCCAATAATACTTGTATGTATTTGTATTTTTGTAGGGGGGGGGAAAAAAGGCCTGTAAATTATACTTTGTCTTGTGTTAAAGCAAGGACAAAGCAAACAAGTGAAAGAGAAAGTGACATATTTCCGAGTATGTATAGGTATCCTTTGTTTTTTAGGTATTTGCTTTGAGAGATGCTTCCCTGCAAAGCCCAGTGCCTTTCTCCAAGTTTGAATTGTTTTAGGAGAATAAGTGATATTTTTTGCTTTTGCCTTATTGCAAAAGCACACAGGTAATATCTAATTCAGCTATTCAGTGTGTCTTTGTAAAGAGCTTTGAGACGATATTTTTAGGGGCATTTGAGATGTTAAAACTTCTATAATTTTGAAGATAAAATTCTTAAAAATAATAATACTCAAAAAATACTGTATAAGAGGTAGATTTAAGTAGTGTATCATGACCCCTGGCAGTGTTTTATGTAGGTCTTGGCCTTTGGAGATATTCCTTTCAAAAATCAGTGTTCACATACTTGAAAGTTTTAATCTTGACTATGATGTTGTTATTTCAGAATAAGCTTTGTAAGGTGCTAGTGACTTCAATTAAAAAGATTAAATGGCAATGTGATATGCGCATAGAACATGTCAATTCTGTGCTTTGAAACACAGACAGTGGCTACTTGAACTGATTATTCATTAATGGTTACCTGTGAGTTACAGAAACAATTAAATTAATCATCTGTGGAATTCAATATAAGCTCATGCATCGTGTAGTGCTGTGGTATTTACCCTAATGACTTATTGCTACTGTATTTTCGGCCTGTTTGTTTGTTTGAATGATCTCTAGTTGGTTTATAACCAATTTCTTCATCTGTTAGTGCACAAAGAAAGCACTAACATTAATGCTCATGTGATACCTGGCGATACATTGAAAGAGTAGTGTCAGCAACAGCTACTCTCAAATCCAGAGGCCCTTTTTCAGACCCTAAATATGCAATTCCTTTGTTCTAGATTGCATTTTTAGCAGGAAAGAATACTCCAGCTCTGCTGCATAGCTTCCATTCCCTGAAGAATGCATATTGTAGCCTGTTAGTGTCTGAAAGTGGATGTGATTTATGCAACCAGCAGCTGGTTTCAGTTCCACAGAACAACTCTTTTAGAGTAAGTCAGATTATTTACGTGTTGTGGTAGCCTTGCTTGTATCTCTGCCTGGTGGCTTCTACTTCAATTTATGTCACTGCAGAAAGCATCTAGTTGTTCTTTCAGTTCCCTGACAGTTCAGGTTTTTGTTTCACACTCTGCTTGCACTGTTTTCACATTTCTGCCTTCTTTGGCTGACTGTTGATATAAATCAATGTTTGCTCAATTTGTCTTCCATTCCATCTCCAGGCTTTCCCAGATATATGTTGGCAGTCTGAAATAGTTTCTTCATACTAACCAAACTGGTGACTGCATGCAAAATGAATTAATGTCTTTCTCTCCAATATAAGAATAGAATGAAGGGAGAAATTAAGCTTAAACTGTAGTCATCAGATAAACAGTACAGTAATTTCTGACATTCCCTACAGCACGTTCGTACCACCCTGCACTGTGTAGGAGCTCAGTCTCTGTAGTTCTCGTGGTGAAAACTGTAATTACAATGACTGCCGAAAGAATGGTTGCTTTGCGTAAAAGTGTTTTATCAGGACATAAAGTCAACTCTGTATAGAAAATCGCTAATATGCTGTTCAGAGTGAGCATTTCTCGGAGAATAACTAATATCCATCTCTAATGAAGTTGATGACCTGGATGTAGTGCAGATTTTTAATGATAAAATGTTCAAGGCATAAAATTGCTGGAATGTGAGCCCTACAGCCTCTTGTGAAAATAGTGAATCAAATATGCAAACGAGTGAACTCCCTGACTTGGCAAAATAGGAGCTCTAAGCAAAGCATATATATTTACTGACAAGTAAAATAGGTGCTTTCATCTGGAATTTTGAGCTTCCTTTAGTCAGTACAGCTGTACAAATCCAGCAAACTGTTTTTAAGTCTACATAGGAAAGAGGTAGGAAGAATTCACCACCGTTTTGATAAATTCAGATTAAAAATTCATGGAAGTAAAACACCGTTCTGCCTAATCCAGGAGGAGACAAGTTGGGAAATAGGAAAGCATTAGTAGGTGCGGAAGCCTCTGGTGTGTTATTTTATTTCATTTTAAGTGTAACTTGTCTATTTTGTGATGATTTCATCACTTGCCTCTTGAATACAGTAATTCTCAGAGGAATAATTTTACCTCCTACACTGCTGATGTAGGAATGTGCTGTATTTGATGATCAACAATAGTATACTCTAGAAAGGGCTTTATGTGAGCCGTGCTTGGAGAAAGCAGATCTTCTAACAGTAACAAATCAATACTTTGTTTTTATATTTGAGGAACATAAATACTTGCGCTAGATAATAAATATAGCACTACCTAGGTTTGTTTAGTTTGTTTATATGCACAACTTCCAGAGATCATATCTGTAATTTTGTACTGGTCGTTATCATGTGAGGAGTCTATTAAGAATAGATAACTAAAATATAAGAATTTGGGGTGGGGGGAAGGTTTTGCACTTACTTTTATCTGTTGGAAGTAGGCATGGTCTGGAAAATAAATCAGAAACTCTAAATATTTGTTAAATTATCTAATGCAGTTGGGATTAGTAAGAAAAGTTAAATATCTACTACAGCAAGATTTTAGCTGTTTCAGTGGGATACCTTGTAGATGATTGCTTTAAGCAAGAACACCAAAGCATGAATGCTCAGTAACTCTAATTTGCAGTATATAATTCCATTAAAATGAGGGGGTAGAAAAAAAATACAACAGTACAGAATAGAAATGGTGTGATGAACAAGTGCAAATTACATCTCCAGTTTCATGCATTTTGATAGCTGCAATTTCTTGACTAAATCTGTATACTTACAGCAATGTGTTAAGTAATTCACAGAAGGAGAAGGAGAGAAGGTCAAGTGCAGACCAAGAATGGTATCATCTCATTCCAACAATAAATCTAGTTCTCTAGACATTTGGGGCCACTGAAACACATGATAAAGTTTACAATCAGGAACTACTCATGACGTGAGCCATATTTGGGATGAGATATGCAACAAGCACATACCCTGAACAGGGATCTGGAGGGACAGGAACATGGCAAGAAGGGAATACTGATCGTGGATGTGGGCACTGAACTTCTCAGATTCATTTTAGGGCACCATGGTCTGCAGGGAGGAGCAGAAGCATTCTGATCATACAACATAGTGGTTAAGGATAGTTTACTCTGTTCCATTCTCCATTCCCAATGGTGTCAATATTTTCTCAAAGCAGACCTAGGATCCAGGACCCTCATCTCCAGGTACTGCTTGTGCTTTCCGGGCAACAGGAGACTCTTGAACCCAAAACAGAAGACAACAACCACCCTAAAAACTAACAGTGGGGAGAGGGGATGCATAGCTGCTTCCACTGTTAGTGGCATATGAGAAAGGCAGGGGGTGTTTTATGGTTGTGAATTTTTCACTTGCTTAATCTGTAGCTATGTCTGACTTTAAATAATAATTATTTCTATGCAAATGCCCAATATGGCACTATCATTCCTAGGATGTAAATAGTAGCCTAATGGAATAGAAGCACTGCGAAATGGCTCTGCATTATGTTTGGGGGAGTACTCAGTAATGGAATTAGTACACTTAGAAGCCATGTGCTTTAATCTCAAGATGGAGAAATATTAGGAAATCCTTGTTGTCTGAAATACCTAGTGCTTGAGAATTCCACATGTACTAATCTGGATCTTGTCACCACTGTTGTCTCTAATCTGTGATAGAAATGTTGCAACTTGAACTATAGTTAATGAATAGTATTGTCTGAATTCTCAAAGTGGATTGGATGAAAAATAGTTAGATTCTGGCTTTGTCTGAAGCTGTGGAAAAGGGGGCTTCTTATTGAGATAGCTGTCTAACTGCATAGTCCTTTTGAGATAAGGCATCAATAACTTTCTCCTAATCTTAGCCGAGCTTAATCAAACACCTCACTTATCAGACTAAGCTGCTCTCAGGTAAAAGCCTCCTTATCTTGCATTCACAAGATTTTATAGGAAGTTAGTTAACATCAAAAAGCACAGATTTTGAGTGTGACAAAGTCACCTCTACTCAGTAGAATATAAGCAATCACACTATTCACATCCCTGAAAAGTTAAATCTGAACTCTTTGTATGTGTTCCAGTTGCAGTTGGTAATTTTTTTGTTATTAATAGTGGTAATGACTGAGAGTTTGGAGCTTAACTCTACCGTATCTGAACAGAACAGCACGAGGTTACATGCATATACCAGACAGAAATCTTCTTGCTTAGAGAAAAAGATGCATCTAAAGGACAGTGAAAAAGACATAAATTTACATTGTTGAAGGATTATTTTCATTATCATTTGCTATAGAAATGTGTGATACCAAAGAGCCTACATTGCCAAGTCAAGCTATACATAGGAACCCAACTGTTAATTTTGTTTGGTTTATGCATTCAGTCTCTGAAATTCTACTTATTGAACATGCCAGGCTATGAAGCAGAGGAGGGTTGCCGTTGTATGGGATTTAGTTTAAAACAGTTACTTTTTTTTGTGAGTAAATACCCAGAGAAGATCCAGGGGAAGGATTTTGTTTGCTAAATGGTGAAGAAGATATACGAGAGGACAGATGTAATCCAGGAAGGGAATTGACTTGGCACTGATGTAAAGTAATAAGGATGATATGAAAGTCTAAGGAAAATGTTTAATTTCAGAAGATAAAAAGCATTATGGAGATTTCAAAGACCTAGAGTGCTATTGAGCTGTATCTGGTGAAAGAGGAGTGTGAAATATTAGGTATTTGAAATGTTTGGTTCATAGGGGAATTCATTTGAAATTGTTGTTGATTTTATTATGCTGTTCATGTTAATGGATATTTGACTGTAAGGTTGATTATTAATGAAGGACAAATGAAATCTATGCTTAATGTTATGCCATCGCATATCACCTTGAAACTTTAATTGTAAAAATTGAGTAGGGCCGGGTTGATCAGTATTTCAGTTGAAAGCTCTGAGAAGCTTGCAGCGGTGCCGGTGAGAGGCCCCAGGACAACTTAATGACAGTTCATGCTACATTTATAAAGAGGGACTGAACTGCTGCAGCTTTTTATGATCTCATGTTATTTTTAGATGGGGAGTAGGGGAAAACTAAGAAGAAACTTTGGAAGGTTTGGTTACACACCAGGCAGTAAAACCTCTGCCACATTTCCTATAACTAAATGATTTCTTACAGTACTACTGACTGAAAGGTTGGGTGTTTTTTTTAAACTACTTTATGAACGTTCAGTGATTGTTTTCATAGAATCATGGTTCATAGAAGCATAAAATAGTTTGTGTTGGAAGGGACCTTAAAGATCATCCAGTTCCAACCCCCCTGCCGTAGGTAAAGACACCTCCCACTGGATCAAGTTGCTTCAAGCCCCATCCACCTCCAGGGCAGCCGTGACTCCCCTGGGCAACTTGGGCCAGTGTGTCACCACCCTCACAGGAAAACATTTCTTCCTAAGATCTCATCTCAATCTCCCTAATTTCAGTTTAAATCTCTCCCACTTTGGTCCTATCCCTGCCCTCCCTGACCAAGAGCCTCTCCCCAGCTTTCCTGCCGCCCTGTTCAGTGCTGGAAGCTGCTCTAAGGTCTCTCTGGAGCCTTCTCTTCCTCAGGATGAACAAACTCAGCTGTCTTGGCTTCTCTTTTGTTTCATCCTATGACCTTCAAGTACAGATATGCTTCAGAATTGAGGATCCTTTTGTGAAACATTTTGCAGTGGCAAAAAAATATTCATTGCAGCAGGCCAGGATTTTTTTATCACATGTAGGGGTTGAGGGTGGAGCTGTAATATTTTATTTGGACTATTTTTCTGATAAAAAAATATTGATTTGTCAAAAGTCTTCGCTGAATATGAACTCTTAGCACTAGGATAGATTTTTTTGTTGTTGTTGTTTCAGAGCTAAAGAGAAGAAACCTTCTTTCTTCCCTTTTCACAAACCCAAAATGCAGACCTTGGTACCTCTTGTCGGTAACCCAGCAGTCAGTATTGCACCCCTGCCTTTGCAAGCATTCAAACCAAATGAGACCCCAGGAGACTCTAGAATGAAAGCCTGGCCATATCTGTGATTGCAAGTGATGTAGACTGATGGAAGGAGAGCTGTAGAATAAAATAGTTTTTAGAGGACCTGTCATCCACCACATCTGCTGTTCTGTTTTTTTCATTAGCTATTGTCTGGCTCTGGGGAAATAAATACACATTTGCTGTTGGAATGTCACACTGCCACACTGTGGTTATTTGGAAGATAGATCATAAGGAAGAAACTCATTTGTGGACCCTTAAACCGTAGTCCAGAGCTTTGGTCTTTGTTAATCTCTTGCTCAGATGAGATAAGTTTGCATAAAGCTAATATCTATGAAAAATGTCAGCATAACTGTTTGTCTCCTCGGTTTTCCTTCCATGTTGCATTGAATCCAGCATCTGTCTTTGGGAGACTTTCATATTCTTGTGAGTAACTTGCTCCGAAGTAAGTAGAGGGGAATATCACGAGACCACACACAAATTTGGTAGTCTTCATTTTCGTTTTGTTTTCAATTTTTTCCAAAGCAAAACAGATTTCAGTATCCAGTTGTTGTTCAGACTTCAGAACTGTATATTTAATATGATCTCATATTCATTAAAAATTTCTTTAAAGTCTGTTGCTCAAAAACGTATGTGTCATTAAGGCCTCTAATGGATTCCCTTAGGGGGTCCCTGTAGAACCGTTAAACTTCAGAAGTCCCTTTCTGATCTCATCTGTGTCTCCACTCTATGCAGTTAAAAGGCTGCACATAATCAAAGAAGGTGGGGCGAAAGATATATGACTGTTTTAAAGCTGCTTCTTTCAAGTGGCCCAAGCCAGGGAGAGGTCAGTCTGTGCCTGCTGAACCTCACGGGGACTGTGAGCAATGCCGGTGCCATCTCGAGTCAGGGCTCCAGCACAGTATCATAGAATCACTAGGTTGGAAGAGACCCACCGGATCATTGAGTCCAACCATTCCTATCGAACACTAAACTGTGTCCCTCAGCACCTCATCCATCTGTCCCTTAGACACCTCCAGGGAAGGTGACTCAACCCCCTCCCTGGGCAGCCTGTTCCAGTGCCCAATGACCCTTTCTGTGAAATTTTTTTCCTAATGTCCAGCCTAAACCTCCCCTAGCGGAGCTTGAGGCCATTCCCTCTCGTCCTGTCCCCTGTCTGCCACAGCTCCGTGTCAGGCTCAGCCCTCTTCAACCTTGCGTGTTGCAATCAGCTATGGGGATTGGTACCTGTGTCAGCTCATTACAGACACCATGGAATCATTTGAGTTGGAAGGGACCTTAAAGATCACCTAGTTCTGATCCTTCTGCCATGGGCAGGGACACCTCCCACTAGACCAGGCTGGTCATCCTCTGAGCCAGAGCCGAGTCTATGTTAGATGATGCCTTTCTTGCTACGTGGCTGATAGGTGAGAAAGCCTGATCCAAAATAAAACAAAAAGACAAAACAATTGAAATGTCCCCTTTTTAGTGAGGGCACTGTAATTAGTTTTCTGCCTCTGAATCTGACATTAGTTTTCCCTCTTGTGCAAACTGCTGATTTATCTCATTGACAAGGAAAGTAATGCTCAACCAATTATCAATCTATTGAAAGTTCTGCATCTCAAATGTGATTTCTTCAGCTACATCTAGGAAGCAATGGAAAGCAAGTACAGATGGCTGCAGTATTACATTATTTACTTCTGCCTTACGGAGCCTAGGGATGCTAATCACCCAAATACAAAATCTTTAGAATGCTGGCAATTTGCTGGTGTTTAGAGGCATAGAGAATAAAAGAAACATAGGGCTATATAGTGGTGATAGCAGAGTTAGAAAAAGGAATTCTTATTCACTCCTTTGCTTCTAAGCATTAGAAGAGGTTCTGTAATGTCATCAGCCCTCAGTGTTTGTTATAGGAATTGAAGTAATCAATTTAAATGCTAAAATTATTTGGAAGTTTAAATAAGATTATTTTGATGAACAAATGAGCGTTCCTTTGTGACATGGGATACTACTGAAATCTTTAGAATTGAGACATATATTGCCCTAACAGAGCTAAAGCAGCTTGAGTGTGACTAAGATTATAGAGGTCTTCTTAACTTATAATTACAGTTCAATGTTTTAGACGGTGTCATTGTTTTTCTATTCCTTGCTACCAGCAACACCTATGTGCATTGGCACTTTAACCGTCTGCGTTGTTCACATTATATCACATTAATAAGGTCAGTGCACCTGAGGCAGAACGAGCTATTGCACAGCTTTTCCCCCTCTTTGCTCCAATGTGTGTCATAACAAAGGCTCCACAGGTCATTGTGTTGGTATCTCTGGGCTTTCTTCTGCCAGATGGTTGGGTTGCAAGTGTGAGGTCTCATTCCTTTTTTTTTTTTCCCCTTCCTTTGGTATATCTTTAATTCTGAAGAGTTTGTTAAATCTGAGTGCAGCATGTATAATTTTCTCATTAAATCAATGGACAAGGTCATTATATGTTAAAAGGAGGAAATAACTAGTTCACACATGTTATCTTCACAAAAATATGAGCTGAGCAATTCTGTACTGACCTTTCAATATCATTCAAAATTAAATTCCATATAAACTCTTCTACTATATTCAGTTCCGGTGCTGCTATGATGTTAGAATGGCTTTTAGATGAAAAATAAAAACTCTAACTATTTCTTTGTAACTGTTCCATTGCGTTTGCTTGTCAGGTTTTTTCTGTTTCCTTATATTTAACTTCTTAATTTAATGCACATATGTTTTCATTGTATTGATCATAGGAACATCAGGTACATTCTAATTGCAATTAAAACTGCTATGAAGTCTGCATTTACTACTCTCTCCAGAAATGCAGGCCTTGATATGCTTAAGAGTAACAAGTGGAAGGACTTGCATCTTTAAATACTATAGAAGAGACATTAATATAGATTTGTAATCATGAAATGAATTGGTCTGTCTCAGGGGCAGGAAGTGTTTTCTGCAGAGTATAATTCAGAACACAAAAGAACATCACTACGAAGGTGCAGTAAAGATACAGAACAGTAATAGATAAGCCCTTAGAGTACACATATTTACTAGAGGAATGTTAGAGTGACTTGTGAATGAAGAAATGGAATAATAACATTCAGGGCTGCAATGTTCACATCAGTGAATATGCTTAATTATTTTATAGCAGTGCTTTAAATGTGGTGCATGACAAATAGAAATCCATAAGGCGCTTCCTTATTCGGGTTTCACCTGAAGCTTAAAGAAGGGGGCATTTATCTTTGCTAGTAGCAATGCTCTGTATGAGTGAATACTTTATGAAAATGCATGGATACCATGCAAAGGAAGTTGGGTATGATGAGGAAAGCTTTGTCTTTGTTTTCAGAACCTAGCACAGCTGGCTTTTAATATTTACTGTGGTCGTGCAAAAACAGCAGAGCATAGATAAGTGCTTGGGGGTTAGGGGGTGATGAGTACTGCTAAAAGCTTCCTGTGCCTAAAAATGAAGCATAGAGGCCAAAGACATTGCTAAAAAAGCAGAAATCATCAAATTTTGTCTTGACAGAGACCTGATCTGATGATGATGAAATTAGAGCTGGATACAAAGTTGTTTTCTCTTAATGCCAATTGTCCTCGGAAGTTTCAAACAACAGATTTGCACAGGAGAACAAAACTTTACCAAGGCTGAAGGCAAAATATTAAACAGCAATAGCAGGACACTGGGAAGCCGAGGGCTCCTCTGCTGAGACGTAGGAGTGCCTTGTTCAGTCTGTTGTGCTCTAGACGAGATTAATGTCCTGACCTTCCTGTTTTATTAGTCTAGGATATCTCCATGTCTTTCTGGTTTTGGTCGGGGACCTTTTCCAGTGTATTGCTGAAGCTGATCTATTCTCAGCCTTTTGTCTGTTGTGACTAAAAATAATTTAGTTGAGCTAGTCAAGAATTTGCCTGTTTCAAATATAGAAAGACAGGGTGACTTGCCAAACTGGAAAGAGCACGATGGAATGGTTTCAGTTTGAAGTTGAGTTCATTCCTTCGCTTTTAAGATAAGAAATTCCTGAACTGAGAAGGCAGCTATAACTTTCACTTTAAGAAAGGACACCGGGAAAGGTCAAAACAATTTAGAAGAGATTTGTCTCTTCAAATAATGCAAGTAGTTATGTTGTTTTAAAAAAGGAAATGAAATCTTCATTGTGGAGGACTTATTCATGTAAAACAGATTAAAATATGCATTCATAATATGTAAATATAGAGTCAATTAACATGAAGCTTTTTTTACAGTATAAGTGACTGTAACGTGCCGGTGTCCTCTGGGACGACTTTGAAACTGAAATGCTGCTTCTCTATAGTCCCAGTTAACAAAAATCAATAAACAGTAAACACAGAGCAGTCTGTTGCCAAGTGAGCAATGTCTGGGTAGGACAGTTTTGTTTTTAACAGATGAGCAGAATTCACCAGGAGCTGAGAAAGGCTTAGGGGATCATAAAGCCCTGCACGCATTCAGGACCAGCCCAGTTCCAGCAGGCAACAGGAAAAGAGTAGAACTCAGAAAGAGGATTAAAGTCTGTGTGTTTGGACTGCCTCCTGTCTGTTTTTCCTCAGATTTAGTCAGCTCCACTCATCTGAAGGCAATATGAAGAGGGTATAAAAACACTGAGGCATTTATTTCCACTTTAGGTTTGATCTTTTCTTTGATCCTTGAAAGGTTCCGTCAAAGCAGGACAGTTTGAATCTGTCAGGAGGCCTGGTGGCAGAGGAGGTTGTGCTGTGTCAGTTCAGCAGAAATGACATCTTTCCCTTGCAAGTGATTCTGCCAGGAGTCTGAGAAGGGCTAGGCAGACAAGAGGCCAAACTGGTGCTAGCTCTTACCATTGCAACAATTCTCTGTAAACCCAATGCTGTCAGAAATACTCAAGTCATAATAAAGAGAGAACGTTATTTATACAAAAACTTATACAAGTGGATGTCTGACATTTTTCTCCTTGAACAGCTGGAGTAATTACACTGATAACTTAATTATACCGTATGACAGACATTGAAGTGGCCATGCTTTGCTCCCATTTTTAGAATTTGGATTTTTGATGTCTCCTTATGTGAAAACACATAGCAAACTATTTGACCATTTTATATGAGGTCTGCTTGTACACAGTGTGCTGTTCATAAACTCAATTTTCCTTTTGCATGTGAACCCTAAAGGATCACTGCATCTTTAATTGCATTAATCCAAGTTGCAAGTAGCTTGAATGTTTCTAGAGGTACAGAGATTAGCTCAACTAAGTACAGAACCTTTAAAATTAAGTAGATTGAGGGTTTTGCACATTTGCTATGCTCAGCTTTTGAAAGCAGTTTCCACTAAAAGTCCGACTACTTAAAATTCAAGTACTCTGCAACTAAGGAACTCCAAAAAGAGGTAATGAACCATAAATTATTGCCGTTAGATATTTAATACTCAATCAGTATGTGCTCTCTCATGCATATCCCACTGGCATTGCATTTATTCTGACAGTGTGGTACTGGTTCAATTACTTTTGCTCATTTACAATAAAAGATTAATGAAAAGAGGTATATTTTAGTTCACAGAGATTAATTGCATCCCTTACTTTCCCTGCTCTAGAAATATTCAACCCATAATCCTGATAGCTTTTTCGTCAACAAGTACATGGAAAATTAATAGACTTTCTTCCGCTGGAATCCTCAGTAGGCTTGCAGATATAAACATCCAGGGAAAAGCTGACTGAAAGTTGGATTTCTGGTATGGAGGAATTAATTTACCTTCTCTCCCTCAATCTTTCTCTTTCCCTTCTCTCTTGAAGCCATTCCAATGACACTTTGAATTAGCCAGAATAAAAATGCTTGTGCAGTAAGATTTGGAAACCAGCACACTTTGTCTTATGTAGTCTGACTAATACAAGTTGTGTATTTTCCTGCTGATGCATGGCCAAAGGCAGCCAGTCACTGTGATGGTGGATTGGGGTTTCAAGCACTTTCTAGGGTGTTACTGGCTTAAAAAAAAACTAATAGTCTTTGTATTTGCAGAGTTTTTGCTAAGATTACTAATAAAGCTTATTTTTAATCTTGCTATGAATGTAGTTGATTCTTGTTTAAAACAGCAAAGGTACTTACATAGTTTAGGACTGAATAACCTCTCGGATATTTAGGTTTGGAGTTTTTACTCCATGATATAAAGATGATGGGGATGGAAATCAACAAAAAAAAGCATTCATATGTGTGCGGTTGTGATGTAATGAAAGAAAAGGTTCTGCTTTATTTTATAGGACTTCTATTGATGTTAACAAGAACATGAATGTATAAAAAAGGTAATAATTGCAGTATCATGACAAAACTCACCAGTGGCAGTGGTTTACAAAAATACGAAGTTAAGAGACATACATGCAAGCAGCAGAACCTTAAGGTCAGCCTTCAGCATTCCACATCTATAGCTGGACTTTGGTTTATCTTCCAAATTAGTCACCAAGTTGTGACCTTCCTCAAATATAAGTACAGCAGGAGAGATTTCAAAAGGGATTGCCTTGAGTTCAGCTTAGACAAGTATCCAGACATGCAGAATTTATCACAAATTTCTAGATATTTTGAGCTTACATAACCAGAAGGGAAGTCTTAATACAATATTTCTTGCAATGTTTTGGTAGTTCTCGTTCTGCTCAGTGCTGGAAACTATTGGTGGAAAAATGGTACAAAATTTCAATATTTTGGACCTTAAACCTTTGGTTTAGGCATAACAACAGATGTATGCTTTAGATGTATACTACATGTACTCATTTTACCTAATTTGTTTGGCTCTCCATGGTCACATAGTAAAAGGTCTTCAAACTACTCTGAAGATGATTCTTGGCTATACCGCTCTAAATCTACTGTAAAAATGTAACAGCTAGCTTAAGGTCTATATCCAGCTCAACCTCAAAATGCAGTTTTATATATTATGATCCTTTCTAATCTGTGCTATTTTCCATCTTATTAAGACTTATCAGGGTAAGTCTTGCTGACTTAGAAAGTAGAAGGAAAGCTGAACTGGTTTATGATTGGATAGTACAATTTATGGGGTGGTTTATACTAAGGTAAAGGAAGAAGCATGACTTAAGGAGTTCTGAGTCCTCTGCAGTCATTACACATCCAGATTTTTCTCCTGAGGGCTGAACAAAGATATGGATAAAATACTCAGACTTGGTTTGTTGGTGTCTTAATGAGTACTTTTCAGGCCTGTTTAATCCATCTGGAATAGGGCCTGTGCCTCTTTTTTTCAAGACTTTCTCTTGCTCCCATAGGATAGTATAAGGGATTCCGAGCTCTTAGCTTGAAAGACAGAGCATAAATCAAATACATATGTACTAGCTCTGAAGGGCTGAGGTTAGACAGTGTTGCTTGATGCACTGTGCTCTGATTTTATGATGCTGTTGTTCATTGTCCTCATCTTACCAGGCATGGGGGAATCTTTCTGGAAATTATTTCGGGGGGGGGAAAGATGCAATTTGACTGCTCTTCAGGATAAACTGCATTTATTCCTTGCTCATTTTAACAAGAGCTGAGTAGATTTGGCAGTAGCTACACCTGACTTAGAAAACTGTAGCAAAACGCTACTGCTGTGTATAGTTTTTCTGTGTGAAAATTGTATTTTAAGTCTGAATAATTTAGCTTATTTCATTCTTTCTATGCCCACTATTTCTTCGAGTACTGGAGGATTCTACATTTAATTTCTGATCTTTATAGTAGCAGATTTATAATTTAATAATACTTTAGAGCTGCCTGTAATTACTTGGAAGATATGACTTCTTTTTTGTGTAAGTTATATGCCTGTAATTAAAAGAAGATCTGGAACATATATCTCCAGTTAATAATACTCATGATAATAGAAAACTTGTGTAGGTTTTAATAGGAAACAACTTCTTTATTTGCTTTTATTGAATCATACGTAAATTGACACGAAACTATTTCCCTTGAATTGCACAGTATGTCTTAAGGAGCAAATTTGATAAAAAGATAGTTTTAAATTTGCAGAGTAGACCCTGACTTGGGCACATCTGAGGAATGTCCCGTGAAACTGTGCCCGGCCATGGGATTTCTCCACAGAAACAGGGTGCAGCAGCCAGAACCAGAAGGTTTGCACAAGTCAGAACCTGCAGCGCTGAAGAGTCACTTCTTGCTTAACCCACACAGACACCAAAGCTGCACGAGTATTTCAAATTCACACAGAAGTGGAATTTTAGCTGTTTGCTCTCAGTGTTGCACTCTCCCCAGAGAGGGAGAGGCTCTTGCTCAGGAAGTGCGGGGATAAGACGAGGAGGAATGAACAGGTTTAAGCTGAAAGAAGGGGTATTGAGATGAGATCTTAGGAAGGAATATTTTGCTGTGAGGGTGGGGAGGCCCTGGCCCAGGTTGCCCAGAGCAGTGGTGGCTGCCCCATCCCTGGAGGGGTTCAAGGCCAGGTTGGATGGGCCTTGGAGCAACTGGGAGGTGACCCTGCCCATGGCAGGGGGTGGAACTGGGTGGCCTTTGAGGTCTTTTCCAACCCAAACCATTCTATAATTCTATGATCAGCTGGTATTTGAAGGCTAAGAGGAAAGCAGGTGGTTTAAATACCCGGTGGCACGAGGAGGTGTGAAGTAAGGATTTCACTACTGAGTCTGTTGTGACACCCGACAGTGCAAGAAGCAAAGGAGATTATGGTAGCTTCATTTTTTTTCTGTGGCACTGCTCATTTTCTTGGCATGTGGTTTGAAAATACTTCTGCTTTTGAGCCTGTAGGACAGTCTGAGAACAGGCTGATGGAAGTCGTTCTAAAGAATCAGCTGGTGATAAAATTACTCACACCAATATCTTTCAGTGAAACTGCAGTTCATTCAGTTGTCATAGTTCTTTTCATACTTCCTTTGGAAAGTGATATGACTGCAGTTGTTACAGCACAATAATCTTAAAAATAACTGCAACGCTTGCACTTTTTGTTCTTCTGCCAGGTCTTCCTCAGTCTGATTGCCCAGCTTGTTTTTCATATCTTGCAGGAATATTTGTAACTCTGTGGTTGTTTCGTACCTTAGAAGGACGTGGTGGTCTGCAATTTAAAAATGCAATTATTCTTCAAACAACACTCTTGCAGAGACACCCCTTAGAAGAAAGCACATCAGTTCAGTAATGGTCTTGTTTCACTGTCCTCTGCCTTCTACCAGAGATCACATTAAATTCTAATATTTGAATCCTCTTGGAGACTCTTAAAAAAAAATCTTTTGTAATGCTACATTTTTTCTTAATTTTTAGTCTTAACTAACTCTTAATCTCTAACTTTGGACAGATCATTTTCCACAGCACTCATGAAATAAAGCAGAGTATCTGTGTTTTTAACATTTGTTTTTCTTTCTTTTGCACTCAGGGTAGGACCAAGTAAGGGGCTATATAAGAACATTGATCTCTTTTCTTCCACTTGGCTGAATAAGACCTCTGGTGATGTTTGCTTCTAGGACCTAATTCAGAAGTTCGAGGAAATCAAAAGTTTTTCCATTTACTTCAGAAAGCTTTGGATATAGCTTTTTTTGTGTATAAAAATATTAAAAATGGGAAAACATCTGTATAGGACCAGATTGTTTAATTAAAAAATGGCTTATAGAGATATTTATTCTTCAGCTCAGCAAAAGCACATCGAAAACAAGGTAACAAGCTGAGTGATGACAAACCTTGGGGTGAAGAAAGGGGCAAATCTAGCAGAACACTTTACATCCAGTAAGCAAAAAGTAACATGGAGTAAGAATCATGCCCTGATATCTTGAATTCTTGTAATGATCTAGACTCAGGCTGTACAGGCTTCTTCTTTTTTTTTTTTTTCTTGGAGGGGAAGGAGGGTCAGAAACCACCCTACGACAGAAAAATGGAATCAAATAGCCAGTGCAATTCTGCTCATCCTTTAATAAAGTAAGATGAAATAAATTTTAGTGGTTTTACTTTGTAACTAAACTTTATTGAAATGAAATGTTTTAAATACCCTTATTTATTAATGCGATATTTTAAATCAGAGCAACTCTATGAATGACTTTTTGTTAGGCACAAAAAGCAGGAAACCATCAGTGAACTAATAGCTCTCTGTAAAGGTGTTTCTTAGCGTATTCTCTGAACAGTTGTCCTTTAACAATGTCTTTTTTTGCCGTTGCAGCCAAATGAGGAAGGCAGGGAAGGAGGAGTGGCTTGAATGTATCTATATCAGTTATAGTTTCACGTTGTTTTAAGTCAATCACTTCTTTCTTCTTCCTTCCTACCCTGTTCCTGCTTAACTCCATTACAATAAAATAGTTATATAGGTTTATAGAAGGGTTTATATGATGGAGAGAACTGGATATTCAGGAAATTCTGTCTGCTTCTACACACCGTGTCTCAAAGGGGAAAAGCGGTCCCAGTTGGACTTTTAAAGCTTAAAATTAAAGACACATTATAAATCATAAAGGGGTGGTGGGGGAAAGGTCTAGAAGCTTAAAAGATCATGTAGGTGAAGCTTAGACATCTTGCTCTGAAATCATACTGCAGTGCTTCCATGATCAGCCTCTCCAAGGTTGAGATCCTGGAGCTCTCAAAATTGCTCTTAATTGGATTTTATCTGATTTCTTATTTTTTACTATTAGATCTTATTCTCCAAAAGTAGCAGTTAAGGATAGTAAAATTGATTAGTATTGGGGAAATTCATGGAAGGTTCATTAAATTGATTCTCTTTTGCACATTTGCAAACAATAAATCTGAATCTCCATATCTTTAGAGATTTTCTGGTGCTCAATTTAATCTCTTTCTGAGGGAAAGATGGAGTTTCATTACCTGAACCCTCTGTATGAAAAATGCTACTGGCAAAACAATACATACTGATACCAGGATGTTCCACTGTATTTTGTGCATTGTTTTTTAGTAGTAAAACTGTGGGAAAACAGCACTTAAAAAGCTTACATGACAAACCCTAAAAAACTAAAAATCCCCAAACCTTTGTTAAACAGGATTTGTATTGATTAAGAGAATAGGTTATGTTACTAAAATAAACATCCCTGAACAAGTTTTTGTTGGTAACTACCATTAAAATAAGATAATAAAGTAGGAAAGCTGGTTAGGAATTGGTTATTATTGCCTTTTAGCACAAGTCATTTTGTATTTAAGTCTCTTTGATTATGTTGACAAAGCTGAACACCTTTTATTAACTCAATTTTTGGAAAAAATAAACCCAAACAATTGAGTTCATACTGTTGTGATAGCTTGTACTCTATAGCCGCAATTCCTGTGGCATTTATTTAATGTCATCTAAAGAGCTGTCATTAACTGGAGGGGAAAAGTAGTCAATTAGGCTTACAAGTACAGAAGAAATATTCCTAAAGAACTTATTTAGAAACTCACCTTTCAGAAGAAGGGAGGTAGGTGGATTCTTCTTTCAGGAGGAAGATGATGTGACAATATCTTTGAAGGCCGATGAATACTGATGGTGGCAAATGGCTCTGTTGAGAAAACAAAGGATCAGAAGCCTTCAGAGTACTATTGTGACTCTACTGGCTGCAAGATTAATGATTAATTTTATAAATAATTAGTATGTATTTGCTAATTTATTTAAACATTACTTGTCTTCTTGCTATTGAAGTGTGTGAGAAACAAGGTGGAAGAAAACATTGCACTAATGCTATGTGAATAAGTATTTTAACCTTTCAACACAGCAGGAACCGTACTAAGGGAATGCAAGTGTGTTGGGGTCTTGAGTTCTTGTACTGTGGAGCTGCTGCAATTATTTTGTATGCCATGTATCTGCTTCAAAGCCACAATAGTCTGAGTAGGAGATAAAAAGGAAAAATACTACATTAAAAAATGGACAAGGAGGCACACCTGAGACATCTGAGGTAAGAGTGGTAAGTAAAGATTAGTTGTAGGTGTCTAATGTACATCATAGTTTCATCAGTCAGCTGTGTTCAGGAAATGAACATTGTACAAATTATTTAATCAAACACCTTCAAAGATGAAAAGGGCCAAATTCTGTTATTAATGAAATGTTGACCTTTGAAACTTAGTTTGTGTGTTAAAGGTGCGATGGGTAATACATAGATCCTTTGGGTTCTAGAAACTAAATATTAGAGTTCAGTGTGAGGGGTAGGTGTGCACGAATACGTCTGGGGCTGGGAAGGAAAAGGAGAGATGGTCAGCCTCCTAACCCAATTGGAGAAGGGATTATATCAATCTGTTTCTTATAGGAGTAGGAAACATCAAAATACATTAAGACCCTAAATGCAGTCACTTGTAGAATGCTTCACCCTGCTATTGCTCTTAAACATGCCATGTCTGAAAGTCCAAATGCTCAGGCTCAGTGCTTGTTCAGGAGCATTTTTCTCATGAACTTAACTATCATTGTGATAAGCAGTTCAGCTGGAGTCAACAGCTTATTGTTGGCATCAAGAAAAGGAACAAGGTGTTGAGGGGACACTTTTATAAAGTCTCTTACGTGTATCTTCTTGCAGTTAAGGCCACGTTCCTGCTACAATGCCGGCTTGAATGGAACTCGGTTTAAAAGAAATAAGGATTAAATGAAACGGTTTACTGTGAATCCACAGGTCCTGTGGCTTTTGTTAAAATATTGTTCTGGTGAGTGAATGGAACAACAAAGCAAAGTTCTTCAGGCTTCTTTTTCTGTTCAGTCTTTTTCGGAACATTATTTAATTTAATATTAGGCATTTAAAATAGACATCAGGTCTTTTGCCCTTGCTCAGCTGCACAGGGGTTCTCGCTCTCTCTCCCCACCGACTATCTTGCTGATCTTGTCATCGCCTACGTGTGGAAGCGAAGGCTTTAAAAGGCTTTTCGTTTGCTTTGTGACTTTGAGGAGGAGTTAACTGCTAAACATTCGAGAAAATGGGCCTACTTTGAAGGATGAGAATAAAAGCACCTAGGAGGTTGTAGCGCTTTCTTCCTCAGAAAAACACAACAATAGAGGGCGGAGAGTAAACAAGACACGCTTGATAGAGGAGACTTGAGTCATTGTGGTAGAATGGGTGATGCTCTTCCAACAAAAGGCATCGATAGGACCTAGCAGTCAGATCTGGGCTCAGACAGAAGCAATAAAAAAAAAAAAAAATGAAAGCTAATGACATTATTGACAAACTCACCAACTGTATTTCAGAATAAGACTTGGTGCGACAACAGCTGAGGTGACCAGTTGGTGCCTTTGTAATCCCTGCAGCTGTTGGTTTTATCCTCTTCTATACTCTTTGGTGATTTGTGTTCTCCGAATTGTTTTTCTTTGCAATCTCTATTTCGCTATAGGGTTCTTTATTCAGAGGAGAAAATGAAGGAGTGGCAAAAGGAAACTGAACCATTTCACAAGAAATTTATTGCAGATAGCAATTTAGGAGACTTATTATCCCAGTGTGAGGAAAATACAGTAGAATCCTAAGCTGACACAATACAAATGCAGCAAATATACTCTGTGATTGAATAGACAATATCATACTTTTTCAGTTCAGATTAATAAAGACCCTAATTCTTTTTGCTGTAATAGAATGGATTAAGTCATTATGAAGTGCTAATTAGTATCCTGCTATTGAGAAAGATTAGAGAGAGAGATTAGTTCAAACTGGTAGAAATTCTGAAGTTACTGGGTGATGGGGAATGGCATAACTAAGCTATGGGCAGCAGTCTCAGTAGCAAAAAGGGTAAAAATGCTTGTAAAAATTTCCCATGCAAGTCTCGCTAAAAAAAACCCAGATAAAGTGATGAGTTGGTGGAGTGGGGCAGTTTTAAGTTTTCAATATATTGTTTTTTAAGAATGTAGCAAACAAATTAGAAAAGCAGTTTCAGCATTGTCAGTGCTATTAACACTGTTTTCTTGATTGCAGCAGTTTTAATGTATGCTGTTTTCTGATGGATTTCTCCTTGTCTCCTCACTAAATGCTTTTTTGAAATGCAAAGAAACTCTTGTAAATGGAGTCAACAGTGCTGGTCAAACCCAGTGAAAACAGCAATTTTGAACATTCTGACTAGCTATGAAAATCAATAACACTTCAGACGCTGCATTTAGATATATGCTCATATCTGTTATGTCTCAGCTTTTGACTCAATAGGAGATATTTGTGCTGTGGAAGTGCAAGTCATGCAGTAAACTCTGGTGTCTTGAAATGAATTGTATTTGTCAGCCAGCTTTGACAGTCTAACCTTTGCTCTGGCCATCATTGCAGGAACAGGAACTTTAATTTAAGAAGGTAAAGTGATAAATTGTGCATCAATTTATTCTTAAAACACACATTTTAAATTGCAATCCACATAACTGCAATTATGAGCTTATGTGGCAAACACCACTTGCCTGACCCGTAGCGCACACACCAGAATACTTTTCCTGCTGAGTTAACAGAATTAAAATTTGTCTGCTGGCTCATGGTGAATTAACAGAGCAAGTAATAAAAATACTCCTTGCTGTTACTGAAGTTCAAAAGATGTCCACCACATACAAATTGCATAACAATTGTTCGGATGTATTCAGCCTGTTAAGGGATACGTTCTTAATCAAACTATAAAGGGAAGACTAGGAGGAGCTGTGAAACATCCACATGTCCTGAAGGCCATCGTAGATTACCTTTCATAGAATCATTGAATTGTTTGATTGGAAAAGACCTCTGCAAGCATCGAGTCCAACATGCTAAACCAGATCCCTGAGCACCTCATCTATCCATCTTTTAAACACCTCTATGGATGGGGTCTCCACGACCTTCTGGGCAGCCTCTGCCAGTGCTGGAAAACCCTTTAAGTGAAGTAATTTTTCTGAACATGTAATCTGAAAGCCCCTGGTGTAACTTGAGGCCACTTCCTCTTGTTCTCTCACTTGTTACTTGGGAGAAAAGTCCAACCCCTACCTCAGTACAACCTCCTTGCAAGTGTTTATAGATAGTGATAAGGTCTCCCCTCAGCCTCCTTTTCTCCACACTAAACATCCACTTTTCCTCAGCTGCTCCTCATAAGACTTGTTCTCCAGCCTCTTTGCCAGCTTCATTGCCCTTCCTTGCACACGTTCCAGCCCCGCAATGTCCTCGTAGTGGGGGCCCAAAACTGAAAACAGGATTCAAGGTGTGGCCTCACCAGTGCCGAGTACAGGGGAAGGATGGCTTCCCTGGCTGGGCTCTCTTTTGTGTAATTCAGCACAAGTGCAACGCTGGCTGTGTTAATAAAAGAGAAATAATGACAGAAGTAGTCTCTCCCATGTCCAGTCTGGGTAGAAAGCGAATGCTCACAACAGATTCATCAGTACCAGACTAAATAGGATAAAAGGGCAGCATGTGCTCTGAATATTACCACAAAAATAACATACGAGATAGTTCCTACAAATAGCTTGTTCTGGTTTTGAAAGTTACACACAAAGGATCTTGTTTCTTATATAATTCTGGAATCACAGTAGGTGTTTGCGAGAGGCTGTTTATTGCTTGACCCGTTATTATTACCAGGTGGCTACACTTTCCTAGAGGGAGAGGGGACAACTGACGTATGAGTGGGACATGGTGGAACTAGAGTAAAGTAGAGCTTAGAAAATTCAGGTCTGGAGGAGGAATTTCTTGTGCTTTTTCTTTCAGCAGCATTTGCTTGCTAGGAGATACTTAACTGGCTATTTTCCATCTCTTTGCCCCAACTCAGCCTCAGCACCAGCTGCCCTCTGTGCAATTTCAGTGTCTTACCCTGCTCTCAGATTTACCTCCTTACCTCAGAAAGTGTCTAGTAAGCAAAGAAAAATATCTTCATCGCTGGGTTCCACAGCTCCTCTACTGCAAATGGGCATGCATGTGATTACTGCTCTAAACTCTTTCTTGTCACTTAGCCTGACTAATAACACAAAAACATGGGCATTTACTGCTACCTGAGGGGTGCCACCTACAAATCTAATTTCAGGCTTCTGGTGAACAATGGGCATAAAAGCTGCTACTGTTCCTCCAGGGAATTCACCATAGTGCTCTAAAGGCTATATCCATGCAACTGTATTCTTAAACTTTGTTTTTCGACTGACCTTTTTCAGTCTGTTGATGGCCTGAAGAGCATAGAATAGATACATTAGCAACACAGAAGGCAAAGTGGAGAAACACAGCCTAATGTCACATAAAACTGATAAGGCAGACAAAAAGTGTATGCTCTAATTCAGTTCAATATAAAAAAAAAATAGATAAGCTTAATCCTTTCTCTGTCTAGAAAAAAAAATCTATTCTTATAATCAGTTATGTTAACTACTTCCCAGAGTCACTTTGTACCATCCAAAGACCTTGCAAACCTTTCCAAAATTGAGCTATTGAAATGCACTTTTAGATAGACTTCCAGTAATGGATTTGCATTTGCACCTCCGATCCATTCAAGAAAAGTTATCTAGTCCTTCTGTGCTTCTTTACAAATTCATTAAAATAGTGCCCATTGCAAGTGTTTTCCAGTGTTAATTCTGTATTTTATGTGAATATATTTTTATAATCTCATCAAAAAGGACTCTTTATGTGAATGTTACTCTTTTTGTATGAGATTTTCATGTCTTCTCCTTGACAACAGTAAGAAGGAAAATGAATTCCATATTTTGGTGCATCCAACTTGGTTCTTTTCCTTACAATAACATGCCTGTTAAGCAAATGAGGAAAACGTGCACCAAATCATGGGGTTCAGCATGTGAGGTGGGGTTCGGTATGTGACACAAATGTTGGCAAATTTACTGTTGTTGCTGCACTGCTGCAAAATTAAGCATCTAATTTTCATTGAGTTTTCATGTAATGATGGCTTCAATAGTAATTTACTAACTATAATTAAAATACACTCCGGCTAATCTTTGGACATTATCCCTTTAATTATAAAAGGCATCTGCTACATTAATAGCCCTGGAGACTGCCTTATTTGCTTTAAAATGTAGGTGCGTGTACAATTAAACTTTTGCCATGTTTCACTGTGTTCTGGGTAGGATCAGTGACCATTATGCATTACAAGGCTTACAGAGCTGTGATAATGAAGCAAATTTGTGCTGAAAGCCTGTACTTCAAGGGAGCATTAAAGCTCATTAATTTCATTAGCTGAGAGTATCTTTTTCAACATAATTTTAAAGAAGTCTTGCAACATGGTGGCAAGTACTGTGGCACTGCAGAATGGACCAATTTGTTTAATAACTTGTGACTTCACAGCAAATAAACATTTTCACATGGTTAGTCTAATAGTGTGCTAAGACAGGGTTTTCTTTCAAAGTTTAGCATTTTCTCTTTTGCATTTTTCTTCACTGCATTTTGTGGTGACACATTATACTCCACATCATTAGGAACTAGCAGAGTCTCAAGAAATTACACTGCTTGGTAAAGAACAAGTGAAGCTAGAGGTTACGCAGAACAGGTTTAAGGCGTGAGCAAAGTAAGTTGTCGTCTATGGTGGGAGGATAAATCAGTTTGATGCCTGAGGAGGCTGGAGATGACTGCTTCCAGCTCAGCTGTTTTCCTACTCTTGTGACTCCTTCAAGCTTCAGCTGTTCACTCTACCACAGTTATGAATTTGAAAATTCCATTCTTTTGGAATTGCTGCCCTGGTTTTACATCTATGTTCGAAGCTTTCTTATTTCCTGAATGAAGAGAAGGCTGTAGCTCTTCATTCATCTTTTTCTACTTTTTTTTTCCCCCCTGATATCTGGAGAGGCTACAGAGTGTGGAGGAGAAAGGAATGAAAAGCTCTTTCTCTTGCAAAGAGAGTTTTGGGGGTCAGGGGAGATTTGGAGGTGCATGATTATAGGACAGAGGGCAGATTGAAGAGGTCTGAGGAGTTTGTGATCAGGTTGGGGAGAGGGGCTGTTGACAGGGGAATACCAGGAATGAAGTAGACTGAGCAAAGATGGCCTTTAGTTGGCTCTGTCTCAGTTCCATGTGAGGTGGTACAAAGAGGACCCAGTGTTCTTGGAGGCAGAAAGACCCTTCTTTCCACTTGTTTAGTGTGGGCAGAGGACAAGCCATTCACTCCTGTTTGGGCCAGCTTTGGAGTATCATCCTGGTGATTAGTTTGGAAGACTTTCTACTAGGCAACTAAACATAAAACAAAACAAACATAAAACAAACTAAACATAAAACAAACTTCCCTTCCTTGAATGAACTCATTTCCATAACGATATAATAGAAACGTTGGTTTGTGTTTGAGGCCCCTGTGTTCCGTTTGATACGGTTGCCTCTGTCCACCTACCAGATGGTAATGTGAGGTGCGGTAGCTGACACCTCTCAGAAGCTGTCTCTGTATTTAGGTGGGTGTCTCTTCGCCTTCAGTTCTTTTCAGGTGTTCCATGGCAACGATTGAAGGTGGGTCTCTAAAAGATGACTTATCTACTCTGAAAGCACCAGCAGCTCTGGGTCCAGACCCATACTCTGTTTGCTCCAACGCTTGCTTCAGCATCCCATTCAAGCTGGTATTATTGTCAAGAAAGTAGGGAAGGAAGTCAGAATTTAACCTGAGTCAGTCTTGGAGGCTATACAAGCTCAGCCAGTTAAGCTTTTCTATTACTTTACCATTATTACAAAAAAAAATCCTGTTTTTCTGAAATAGCTTGCTATTGGTAATATTGAGTGCTTGTTAGTAATGACTGAAAATGCTCAAATATCCCTTCTTTGACAATGTGGTATTTATAAATATTTTTCCCTGACACTTCTTCTCCTCTTTAACGCAAGTCAGATTCAAATGTTGTCAAATAACATAACCCAGCTATGTAACACTACATATTATTAGAAATTGCTGCCTTTATGTTTTCCATATCTCAATTGCCTTTTATCTATGCTAAGAACTAAAAAACAAAGAAACCCTACCTGCTAAAGTCACAGCAGATTAATTTGAAAGCAACACCACCTTATAATGATAGCATAAGCCAAAGAATCTGTGCTTTGCTGCTAGTTGAAGAACTCTATTGTATCAACTCGATCACTTACTAAAACGTACAACCTACAAATAAACGTAATTTTATGTTTAGAAAAGTCCCATATTTGTTTCTGTATTTAAGGAAGTAATTTTAATAAAGATTTTATCATAATACATGATAAAATTTGTTTACCAAATATTAATTTTAAGCCTCATTCCATGGCTTTTGCTCATCAGGAGAGAGGACCTCCTTCACGGTCTGTATTCTAGGTTGCTTTCTGATAGTTTTCCCTGCTAGATCAGTGCTTTGGTACTGGGTGTTTCCAGATGTGTCCCTTTGCTTTTTGCACAGTCATTATTCTTTTTTTAACAGGCACAAGACATAACAAGGAATTTGGGGGAAGCCTGGACACTGCAACTGTTTCTAAAGCAGGATAAAAGTTTGTATTGCAGTTAAGAAAAATAAGTTTAAAAGTAAAGTAAAAAAGCTTTAAAGTTAAACTCAAAACTAACTTTCCTTCCAAATAATGGCAATGCATTTTTCTCATGTAAAAATGTAAAACTGCGATTTCTTCTGTCCCAAGAGAACAACTAGAAAAGTTAAGACAGTGAAATGGCAACATATATTACTTTCCTCAGTGTTGGTTGCTCCCAGGCTCTCTGCATTCCACACACAGCACAGCATCACTTGCAGAAAGGGCAGAGGTCTCGACACATGTAAGAAGCAGCAAAAATTGCTGTCAGTGGTGAAACACTTCATACAAAACTGGAATGATAACTGCTGGTGTTTACTTAGAAGACTATTCTGAGATTTTGTTTCCTTCCCAAATCGCTGTAATGTGACAGGAAGTATTTGGTCTAAATCTTGTTCCTGGATGAGAAAGATGTGCATTTCAATAACTTTTTGTTTAAATGAATTGTTTACCATTTTTTTTTTTTTGTTGAGATGTTGTGTTGTTTTGTTTTGTTGCCCCTTCTTCCCCCAAAAGTTTACTGATCTGTCTGCTCTAGGTCAAAATGTGACATCTTCTGACCTACACAACCAAGAGGAATCCTCAACTTGAAAGCCATTGTTGTTAATTAGTATCACAGTGCCTTAAAGAAGAGTTGTTGAGTCTTTAATCATGTGAAGCTGATTTTATTTTAATGTCCCTGCAGACTGCTTTCTCCACAGAGTTTCATAATGCTAATGATAGTGAAGTCATTCACAATTGCTGAGATACAACTTTGGTTAAGACAAACTAAAAGGAAAATTGAGCTAGAAAATAGCAATCCTCTACTTGTTTAGCAGTTGGTTTTATTAATGCAGATTAGTTGAAGGGTATCTGTGACGTGTTCTGTCATAGTAAGTCCAGTTGTTCACCTAAAATTCAGTCCCCTGAATTTTCTGACACAGACCATATATCACTGTGGTGAATTCGAGGGCCAGGTTCCATGCTCTTAGTTAACTCAATTTGATCTCACTGGATTTGGAAATATTTTAGTAATGCTGCTCCCAAAGTGACTTTTGGATCTCGTCATTTTTCAAAGGAATATACGTCAAAGTCCTGATCTTGTTTGAATAGGAACCCATTTGGCAGAAGAGATCATTGTGTGCTATCTGCTCCCTTCCAGTTTTTTAACTTTGCTTTTTGCAAGAGTGTAATACTGCTCCCATTACAATGTTGCCAGGTCCAGAATTTTTGTTATTCATAGAAGCAACCTTGCCAATACTTAACTGTGATAGGAGACCAAATACCAGTTGCTGAACAATCTTAATGCAAGGGGTTAATAACACCTCTACCCATGATTATACCGTTTCTCCTACAATGCTGATATTAAAATCGTAGCTGTGTGGTACCTTGCTAACTTGCCAATAGTTTAATTTTTAATGGTGTGTTATTTATTAGGTTTTCCTCTTGATCTTTTCAATATTACCTATTAAAAAACCCTTATATGCCTTTCTTTTCAAGACTGAGATAGAAGTGGACAGGTTCAATCTATTAATGCATGCTACTTCCAGTTTTGTGGCACGTATGTTTATTAAACAACATGCTTTATATAGTGACAATTACTTATTAGTTTCTGACTATCTCACTTGCTGTGTCTGCCATGAAGTCTAGCTTGCTGACACTCATCCTAGCACCATAAGGCTACATTTTTTTTGTTTTAGCCATGGTCTAACCTGAGATAACAGATGAAGCAGTGATATTTGTGTAAAAAGCAAAAGGGCTCGTAACAGTCTTAAATTTTTGGCTTTTTCTGGTCTATGACTGTTCTGTGATACTGATCTTACTTTTCAGTGTAATGAAAAACGTTTCCAGAGCATTTTGGCTTTATAAATATCAGTCATGTAGTAGAAATTATTACACCAGACCGACTTAGCTGAAGAGTCATTAGTTGCTTCAAAAAAGTAAGAGACAATTTTCCTTTCATTAGCAAAGTTAAGTCATGAAGGGAGTGCAGCAGCGTGGTGTCAGCTTTGGCTCTGCTCTACTCTTCTTATTGCTGCTAGAGCAGCTGACCTCCCTGAGCTGGGGAGAGGGAGACGTCTCCAAAGAAAGGCAGGAACGTAGCAAAGGAAAGATCAATGACTCTTTATCATTCACTGAGCTCTTCCAGGACAGAACAGTTATACTTGCATATATAAAGACCTGGGAAGCGTTAAGTACTTTGTAGTTCAACAGTAACTCAATTCTTAGAAATACTTATTTAAAAAAATAATACTACCTATTCAGAGGCAGCTTTGTAGTCATCCTTCTTTTCTTTCACAATTTAAGAAGTCAAAAAACCAACAAAAGGACAGCTTTTCAAGGGCATTATTAGATGAATACCAAGTCACTTAGTGTTTTCCACTAAATGTCATTAGATTGCAAGGCAGATTATATTGATGATAATTCTGTCAATTAACCAAGACTTCAATATTTTAGTAGTTTTCCCAATAAGCAGTAGTAAACATATCGGGATTTGAAACCTGATGCTTTCTGTTAAGGTTCTGTACAGTTTTTTCTTCTAAACTAAGAAACAGAGAGATAAGCAAGAAGGTGAATTGGAGCTAATCCTTAGAGTATTAATGGGTATATATCCAATAGCCTGTACGACCCTTCCTTTGGCATAAATTTATTACAGTATTGGACGTTGACCCCAGTGCCAGAATGCTCCATAGAGCCAAGACACTGGAATCTGTGCTCCTGTTACTACATTTGAGCACTTCCCTTCAATTTGGTGTGATCTGTGTTGGAGCAAGGAGTTCATAGTATGGCCTGGTCATCGAAGGGGTGACCTGAGAAAATGTGCATCTGAGGAAACATCTTTTTGTTTTGTTCAGGGGTCTTTTTGTTTTGTTTACCCTGCATATGTCTTCATGGCAATCCAGTGACAATACTGTATTATACTTTTCCTTTGAATTAGCCACCTGACCTGATCATTTTTTTTTCTTCCAAAAGTCCAGAAAGGCATCTAAGATCATTTGCGCTCAAATATTCTGAGTTATATAAATATTTGATGACATGAAATCCTGTGGGCACTGCAATAATTATACAAATTGTAATGCTAATCCTCAGTATCAATACTGCCTTTGGAGAAAATAGCATTATTATATACTTCACTCCCAGAGAATAATAACAATACGAACGCAGCACTGACACTTGGCAGAACTCCTTCCTCAGCCTGTGTTCACTTGGCAATTGGAATTGCAAAGAAGCACAGAAAGCAGCACACATTTCTGGCTGCAGTTCTGCTTCCAGAGTGGTGGAAAGAACTTGGCATTTAATGATATGCAAAGTGTTGCTCCTATTTGATTGTAGTATACTATACATGCCTTGGAGCATGACTTAAAGTAATTTAACAACTGGAATAACAGGCATTAGGGAAGAAACTAATTTCATATGAAGGCAGATCACAGGCATTAGGCTTGTTCATAAAAATGTTGCCTTGTCATGCTATGTGAAGTTGGATATCAAGCTAGCAAGGTGATGATGTGGGGGTAACATCACCTTGTTCAGACTGGATGAGAGCCACTTGACTAAATAAGGTAATTAGTGAAATGTAAACTTCGCATTGAACCTGCTTTACAGACTCATGTCAAAGATGAATCATTGAACGGTCTGGGTTGGAAGGACCTTAAACATCATCCAGTTCCAACCCTTCTGCCATGGGCAAGGATACATCCCACTAGCTCATGTTGCTCAAGGCCCATCCAACCTGGCCTTCAACACCTCCAGGGATGAAGCAGCCACCATGGCTTTGGGCAACCTGTGCCACTGCCTCACCAACCTCACATGAAGACATTTCTTCCTAAGATCTCATCTCAATCTCCCCTCTTTCAGCTTAAAACCATTCCCCCTTGTCCTGTCCCTGCACTCCCTGATCAAGACCCCCTGCCCAGCTTTTCTCGAGCCCTTTTCAGTACTGGAAGCTGCTCTAAGATCTCCTCAGATCCTTCTCTTTTCCTGGCAGAACAACCCCAACTCTCAGCCTGTCCTTGTACGGCAGGTGCTCCAGCCCTTGGAACATCTCCATTGCCTCCTCTGGTCCTACTCCAACAGATCCATGTCCTTCTTGTGCTGATGACTTCAGAACTGAATGCAGGGCTCCAGGTAGAGGTCTCACAAAAGTAGAGTAGTGGGGCAGAATCACCTCCCTTGCATTACTGGTTACATTTCTTCTGAATGAAATGGTTATTTATTTATACCTTAACATTTCTCCAAGGACCAGTTTGGACTCTTGCATACTGGTCCTGCACTACTCCCTGCCTACTCATCACTGCCTGCTTCCTCGATTTTATTAACTTGGAGAAGGAAACGTATCAGCTGAAGTGAAAAGTGATTTTGGTTTTGCAGTCCACTGTCTTCTCGGTTATTTTGCTGATATGTTTGTCAATAACTGTTCACATGTACTAGAAACAGCTGGAGCTTCTAGCATGTTCGAGTAGTTCACAGTGAATCTGGAAAGAAAAGAGAGGAAAAAGTGGTAGCAACTTCTATTACTATCTTTCAATTTATGTAATTCCCTGTCCTAGCGAAGGGGTCTGGAGAGCTGAAGGCTTACAATTCACATTCTATTTCTTCATAGCTGAATGGAAGACAGAGGCTGGAGGAGAGCTGGATTTTAGAACAGTTAGATTATTTCCTTTCCAGTCTTCCTCGCACTAGTTAGACTTATTTTTATACCAGTAAAAGGATGAGGAAAAAATTGGAGCTGGTTAGGCATTGGAACAGTCTGCCAAGGGAGGTGGTTGAGTCACCGTCCCTGGAGGTGTTTAAGGTTAGGGTAGACGAGGTGCTTAGGAGCATGATTTAGGGATTGGTGGGAATGGTTGGACTCGACGATCCAGTGGGTCTCTTCCAACCTGGTTATTCTGTGATTCTGTGATTCTGTGATGTGTTGTAGGAGAGGTTGGATGGAGGCCATGGGGTGGAAAGTTTTAAATTGCTGTTGTCACCGCTGGGGTTAAGGATTCTGTATTTAGGTGGCTACCTAACTCAATGAAATCTGTGGGGTTTTTTTGACACCTTCATTTCTGATTAAGGCAGAACCCCAATTTTCCCTTTAGATAGCATAAGTAAATCCCAGTTCTTAATCTTTCCTATTCCACAGGATTGTTACAGGAACTTTGAGATTTTTAAAGTATAACTTTGAGGTGAAAATTATTTTTAAAATAGAAATTACTTGCAGTTCTTCAGCAGCTTTCATCCAAGAAATTAAAGCGCTATACTAAGCACAATAATGTAAGACACATAACACAGTTGTGAAATAAGAAAGGGATATAACTAATTCCCCTCTTGCTGTGAGAACAATGGTGTGGCAAAAATTGCAAAGCCAAACCTTCTGAGGAAAGACAACACAAGATTTTTTCTGTATGTATATTTTCAATTCTTTCTCTGTATTCATATATTTTATGATGTAGCTCTAAATGTTTATATAAAAATCCTTCCTGTGAGATGCACATGTATCCTTACAAAGTCCATAGAATAACCAATAGGTTAGAAATAATTTGGTAGATATCATTTTGGGGAAAATAATTGGTAGGTAGAAATAATTTGGAAAACTCTATATAATCCAAATCAGTAGACTTCATGATTCTTTGATATGTTACATGTTTAAATATGCAGTATAAATGCAGCTTAAACATATGTATAACATGTTTAAAATAATATAAACAAATATGCAGTATAAACATTGTATAGTGGCAACTATAATAAGATTATTTTATTCTGCACAGGAAAAAACTTACCAAGTGAAAACTGAATACTCCCTTTAAACTGAAATTTAGGAACTTGCATTCCATTTCCATGTCCCGTAACAGCTACCATTTATCTCTTACTGTGGTGACCTTACATTAGAACGTCTTGCTTAAAAAGCACCCTGGATTTTTAAATCAAGTAAGAAATGGAGAATAAGGCTGAAAGAGGTATCTTTTTGCCACTGCTGTGTTACTTTTCAGACTCTGACATGTCTGACAATGTGATCTGCCAAATGTAATGAGAGATGGGTGTTATATCCTATTCTGGATTTTGTTGCAGTTTCCATGTTTGGTAAATGTTAATTAAGTTCTATGTGACACCTCTCCTGAAACATAAGAATTCAATGGCATAATGAAATTCACAGTAGAAAACGCCAATGATCCTTTGGGACCTGTTTATCATCTTCCCTTCAGTTAAATAAAAAGGATTATTCAGGCAATGTTTTAGGTGAAATTATAGATTAGCAGTGTACTTATTCATGCTTAAAATTGAGTTCCATTTCAGCTGTGGTGGCCCATAAATCTGATATTTTAGGAGCTTTTATCCACGTTAGTTCTTGAAGTTCTTTGTATATCAGTAAGGAATCCTTTTTTCTGTATTTTAGCAACTAATGTTTGATCAAAGGAATATAAAAACCTAAACATCAAAGGTGCTTCTTAAGGGTTTACAAATCTCTGCTTTCTTCTGTATCACAGAATGCAGGCGCTAGTTTTGAGGATGCTTCATTTTATCTCTTGGGGGAAAAAGAATTTTCAGTCACTTAAACAATATCAGATCTACTGGTAATTTTCATCCTTGTATGTTATATTAGCTTTTCCATTGCTTCAGCAGAGCCATCTGGACAATAGGCTGCAATAAAAAGTGCATTGAATATGATTATAGTAATTCAGGAAAAAAAAAAGTGTTATTTCACCAAAAATTAACATTGTTAAAAATTCTTGTATGACTTCCAATTACTGAAAAAAAAAGCAGCAGAATTGACTAGACTAAAAGCATATTGAAACAAGCACAGTGGAGGAATCTATGAAAAGCAGAAAATTAACAAAGAAGTCTTATAAACATCAGTGGTTTAATGCCGGTCATCTCCCCTGTTACGGTCAGTAAATGAACACATTAGTTTTTGTAGTGAAATCTTGCAGGATATTTCATATTTTATTTAACTTGGCGTTCAGGATTTTTATATTCATTACTGCTTCTTTGTTCAGGGACTTTACCATCATGGGAAAATCAGAATATACACAAATACCAGCACGTTTATCAAAATTGTAGGCCTGAAGGAGCACAGCGACGGTGTGTTTGTGTATCACCTTTGACGGGGGAGGGAAGCAGTGGGAGCCTCAAGCCTGATGTTGTCCTACTAATGCAAAAGATAAGTGCTTGCCAGGAGAAAGCAGCCCATCTAAATTTTCAGGTTGTTTGTGCGGTATGTACATGCTCTCTCTATCATTAGAACCTCCGGTGGATCTCAATAGTGTTTCCAGTCAGCTGTGCTTTTTTGAAGATGCTCAGTGAAAATCCCCTAAAATCCTATGCTTTCTGCCAAACTCGCTGTGCTTTGTTGTTTGCTGGTGTGCTTTGCCATGGCACTGCATCTCTGAAAGCATATACGATCAAAAGTCTACCATCCATGTAACAAAAATACATATAAAACCATTGAAGAAGAACACTTATTTCACAGGTCAGGTGAGATCTCAGTCTCATAAGACTCTCTGATCTCACCTCCCTTCCTTTTTAGCAGCTCCTCCAGTGTGGTCTCTGGACTAGCTTCTGTGACTTTTCTGCTCGTTTTGAACTCTCTTTGCTCAGTTTCCACTGGACACACTCCATCTTGCCCACTTCTGCTCTGCTCCTATTAACTATTGCTGGTCCTTTCTATTGCTGGTTATTTTTCCTTTTTTACCCAATCCATGGGATTTCCATTTCTTCTCCTTCCTTTTTTTCCCCGCAAGAAATTCTTCCTAGTGTTTTGGTTACCGGGTTTTTAATTTAGTCTGAATTTTCCAATTTCATTTTTTGGGTCCAAATTCTTCTTCCCCTGCGCTCCTGCCATAGTACTTAGGTACTTACACAACAGACTCCTTTACGCAGGCACAGAAAAGAGTGATGTTTCCTCCTGGAGGTATGAATTAGTTTGGTGTCAATGAGTTTCCTTACTTACAAAGGCTTGTAGTGACAGGACGAGGAGCAATAGGTATAAACTGGAGAGGGACAGATTTACACTAGACATAAAGAGGAATTTCTTCATAATGAGGGTGGGAAGGCACTGGCACAGGTTGCCCAGGGAAATTGCGGCTGCCCCATCCCTGGAGGTGTTCAAGGCCAGGTTGGATGGGGCTTGGACCCCCTGATCCAGTGGGAGGTGTCCCTGCCCATCGCAAAGGGTGGAACTGAATGAACTTTAAGGTCCCTTCCAACCCAATCCATTCTGTGATTCTATGAACACTGGCTTAAGCCACAATTGTGACAGGTCATGACTTCATACTCATGGAAGAATAAATAATAAAGGAGATAGTAGCGATCAATGGTTGGAAAGAGCATCTGCAGCCAAAGCAGAGTGAGTAGGGACCTGTGAGAGACGGCAGTCTGCTTGTATGAAACATTGACAGAGACATTACCTACTGTGTTTCTGGATGAAACCGTAGGTTGGCACAACTGTGCCAGCTACCGACTTTTAGCAAATCTGTGGAGTCTCACAACTATTGAGTGTAATGGCACAGAATTCTGCATGAAGCAGCTACATGGCCCTTCCTTCTGATTGCTGTTGTCCTTGAAATTGGTGTTAAAAACCGCATTGATCTGTATGGGAATTCAGCTGGACTAGCTCCAAATGCTTTAGAAAGTCCTGCTGGTTTTCCCTACACTATGATGATTTATCCAGTCTATTCTAAAGGGCAATTTCAATCTCTAATGGATGCTATCGGTATTTTCAAACGAAGCACCTTTTAAAATGTGGAAATAGCTTTGAGAATAATTCCTGGTAAAATAAATGTTGAGTGTTAGCTTCTTGTAGCTGTGCAGAAAAATACAGTTTTGCTTGGGGTCGATAAGAGATTGAAAAGTGTGGTTAATAATAAAAGCTGAAGTGGGAGTTACTTTAATAACGGAATGTCATGTGTAAGTCTATAAAATAAATAGTAATTATCACATTTGAGAAACTACTCTGTTAGAATTTGTATTGCTCTTGACAGCTTCATCTGTACATCAAGCCTTGCTGGATTATGCACTTTCTTGTTCTTAATGAGCAAACAAATGAAACAGAAATTCTTGTTCTGATAGAAGGTGTTGATTTCAACAAAACCTAAACAAAAATAGATGAAAGAGAGCCAGTATAGCAGACTGGAGGATTATTTCTTGTTAATGCATTTTGCTGTTAGAAAACAAGATGAAAAACGCAGCTGTAGTCTTATTTACGTTTTTCCTCCACCTTCTATATGGTACAGGGTGAAGGAGGCTGGTTTTGCCTATTACGTAAACCAAATCCGAGAAGTTTCATAAACAGTAGTGAATTCAGAATAAAACTCCTTAGTGTTGCCAAGAAATGGCAATGCTTGTGAATCCGTAAACTTAGGCATATCAGACATGGAGGAGATGGTGAGGATTCATAGTATTTTTCTCCTTGTTCTCTATCCGTACGTATCTACCTTTTAAAGAAAATCCAGCAATTTTTGTCCTCTGAGAAAAGGTGGGGGTTATGTAACTTCCTATATTATTAAAACTATAGATTTTTAATACTCAGAGCAAATATATCCAAGAAAATAATCTACAGCTACCTGCCATATCTTTTTATCATTTTTACTTAAGTATTTGTATTTTTTTGCTCAGCATTTATTAAGGGATTTACATGTTCTTTGCTTTCTTTTAGGAAGATTGGAAGTGTAACAGTCCTTCCAACAATGTAAAACATACTTTATATTATCAAAAAGAACTTCATCAATGCCTAATTTATAAGAACACTCCAAAATATGTTTGCTTTTGTACTGAATGGAACATACTTGGTTATAAAGATAAAATGTCAATAACTATTTAAAGATATAGAACTTATCTTCTACACATCAGTTCTGAGTTTAGACTTCTGGGCCTTAAGAGGGTCAGAGTTCTGCATGTCAAGAAATAGGAAAATACAAGTTAAATCAAAGGAAGTAAATAAATTACTAAGATCTCATTACACTACCCTTGAAAGAGATTTGTCATTGGCTTTTTGTTCTCTTATACGGGGCAATAAGTTCCTGTAATCAGAACTCGACTGTGAAATTGAGGTGTTATGTGTAAAAAGGATGTAGGGCACATACTAAATGCATGGATTAGCAAAGCTGAATCACCACATCAGGTGCGACCGAGGAAATATATTTTCAGAAAAAGTTATTTCTGTGCGCTGACTTCATTCGCAGGGACGTTAACGGCAAAGCTATTGATTTTGACATTAGCAGGTTTACAGACTTCTTTACAGTTTTGTCTGAATTTAGCCTTGTCTTCGTAGGCAGCTCCGATGCCAAAGCAAGAAGGGAGACAGACCTGTCCAACACAGCAAAGATGATGTTTGTTTCTAAAAGAGCACTTGAGTGGGAGCAGCCCCAAACAGCATAAGCACTGCTGATTGAGGTGTTCTAACTTTGCCCAGAGCGTCACTCAAAGGGAACCCCTTTGCTCAGCAATAAACTCAGGATTCCTGCGTGACAAAGGAGGATTCAGCCAGGTACCTTCGCAGGTTTGCACAGCTTCTGCGGACTCCCTTCCACAAGGGAGCAAGGACAACAGCGATTTCATAGAATCACAGAATGCTTGAAGTTGGAAGGGATTGTAAAGATCATCCGGTTCCAACCCCCTGCTGCATGGTCAGGGTAACTGTTGAAGTGGAAGCATCCCGGTTTCATTCCAAAAATCTGTTTGTCATCATGCTTCAGCACAGATTTAAGTTAAATTAATCACAGCAACACCCTAGCAATCGCACGGTTTGTATTGCCTGCAACTGTTTCTGGAATGCTGGTGTCACCTTCTAGCTGCAAGTGTGTTTAGGAGCCTCTGACAAGGTCTGGAGTCACTTTGGCAATGGTGTTATTGCAAAAGACTGTTTGCAATTCCCTGGCAATCTCGTTACAGCCCGAGGCTTTGCTGCAGCAGAGGTCCTTTTTGGATAAGGATAACATTTGAGCTAAAATTCTAATGGAAACCTGGAAAGCGAGAGGCATTTGATTCAAGGAGCCAGGGCATAAGCGCCAGTCGGCCGGGCTGCGGCACCGTTTGGTCTAATCCAAGTGCAGCACCTCCGCTATTCGTTTTTCCCCGTGGATCTGGCTGTCAGCCCCCGGGCTGGGTGCATGAGGAGCAGTCAGATGGTCCTGCTCCCGGGAATATGGCACCGTGCGTCGGTCCCGCTGGGGAGGGTGGGGACCGGGGTCAGGCAGTGCAGATGGCATGAGGAGCTGTAAAGCCCCAGTTATTAATAAACATCGCTGGTGCAGGGTTTGAGCAATAGGTCGTTGCAGAAAAAAAAAAAAAAAAAAACAAAAAGCTGTATCCAAAATCCCCAATCCACTAGACAGAAGGCAGGGAATTTATGTTCAGTTGTGCTTCGCTATCTGGTGTGCAACCACATATTGTCTGAGCACCAAGGCAGGTGACTCGTTTGGTTCGCCCTTGGCCCTGCTACAGCTGTCCTGTACTGGAATGTGATCTGCAGCTTCCCAGGTGCTTTTCACACAGTGCAGGGTTTTAACCTATTTGATGGTGCCTTTATAAAGCATTCTTTGTGTTGTTATGGAGGTTGCCTTTGTGATGATGATGGAAAAGAAAAGCACAGTAAAGCTAGTGCAGGTTACACACAAGGAATAAATAGCTGTGGGAATAAATAGCTGATGCACTGTGGAAGTCGGGAAGGAGCAATAACACAGGACTAAAAAAATCTTTCTAAATGTACTGAGTTAATGGATTTTTTTTTTTAAATTTTTTTTGGTTTATGTTATACTCCCGCTCCTGTTCCAAGCTTTCTAATGTTACAGAGCAAAGTACCAAGGCAGAAATAAGAAGAAAATAAAGAGGACAACTTGGCTGTGTTTTTGAAAGAGTAAAATGAGACAACAGAATGGATGTTAGGCTGCCACTCCCAGTACAATATACCCTGTGCTGTCTTGTGCCCAAGTTCAACTCCATTAACTTTAGAAATATCTTCGTAAATGCAGAATTCTCACCTAATTGGTGGGTAGGAGGAGCCTACAATTTGTGTTTATTTTGTGCTGGTTTGTTGTTGCACATAAGTCTTTGTATTTTAGTCATGGAATAAAATCTCTGCAAGATGTTCTTAAAAAAAATAGTTATGATAAATCAGTGGTGGTAGACAGCGTGGCACTAAATCCTAATAATTAGGAGTATCTTGGCTGGTTTACACCACCATGTTATGCAGCCAAGCCTGTGCTCTGATGATGCATTCTTTTTATGTCAGCTTCTGTTCTGGCTCCAGTCTAAAGCCAACTGGATCACAAAATGGGAAAACTCTGCTATTAGCCATAGCAAATATTGTGCTAGAGGTTTGGATATGCTTTCATTGGAGCTTTGCAACTACAGATTCATCTGAATTTGAATGTAAGAGATACACCTGTGCTATAAAACAACCACCCACCCCCGCCTTTCCTGCCTCAAAGTATGGATTTGCTACAGCAGAAATCAACTGGCATCCCTAATGCACTGAATGCTCAGTGGGTGATCTTCTTCCACAACTCAAAACAACAACAAAAAAGAACAGTTTTTGGTTTTCCCATGTAGCAGAGCTGCTCGATGTCTCAGAAGAGCCACTTGCTCTGCAGGGATCCACCTTCTGGTACAGACCTGGTGATAGCCCTAATTTCAGTGAGAGACACTGGCTTCCCAAATGTCTTTTCTTCTTTCAGCTGGTCCCAAAGAATGAAAACAATTCCTATACTGTTTGCATTTGTTTTGGTTAACAGTGATAACTCTGCTTCACTCCATAAAAGCAAAGGCCACCTCTTACATTGTGGGGCTGTAGCTCTGCAGGAGATTTAACTGGAACTCAAAAACACAAAGAGGTTAGTTTGCATTCGAAGCAAAGGTGCTAGTTTTTGCTTTTAAAAATCAACATTCATAAATGCAAGTCTTATTTAGTAACACCCTGCTGTGCTGAGAATAACATTAATGCCCTATGTAGCTTCAACTAAGCTAGATTTTTTTTTAATTCTATTTTTTTCCACCGGAATTTTTCTGTCCCTTACTGAGAAGTTGCTTTATGTTATACAGTGGAGTTTAAAAAGCCACAAACTGATCTGGATTTTTGGTGCATAATTTCTAGTCATTTTTATGTATATTAAGGTTAAATCGTGTTCTTGATTTCAATAAATGACCCATATAACATGCCAAATTTCTTCCACATTTTAAACAGCCCTAGGTTTTGATGAACAAAATTGATAGGTATGAGATGAAAAAAAAGAATGCTGATGACACGTAATATAAGCTTTGATCAAAAGTTATGAACTTGTCAGATGGTCTGCCAAAAATGAATTATTTTCTAAAAGTTTGAAATGTGACTGCAAAGCATGCTGGCCATTATTCAAAGCCTTTAATTTATAACATTGATGTTGTTAGGCAACTGATAATCATAGGTTTTAATTTCCTACAGAATTGGGCATAAATGTAGAATGCTTTATATGATTGAATATGCAAAAAACCCCTCAGATCAGAGACTCGAATTTATATCCCTGTCAGTATAGGTTGTCCAATCTGACAGATTGATATTAATACATTACATAAAATTGGAATGTTCTTAGACCTTGTGGCATTTTGTTGAATCCTTTGATGTTCATGCTCTCAAAAATGTCTAGATGCAATTTTACATCCATCTTTAGTAATGTACCAACTGTAGCGTCTTGTTTACTTAAACATTATCCTATCATTTTTTCTGACTTCATAATACTCTTGCTCTTTAATCGCTCTGGATTGTTGTGATTCACTCTGCATTTATTCTTTAATCACTCCGGATTGTTTATTCACTCCGGATTTATGCACAAGCCCCTCTCTGGTGCGTTGGGCATAAATCATAGGCTTGTTAATTTGATCATCTTTTTCTGCGAGGTAATAGTAAAGCATAGTGTATCTTGTGAACGGGAAAGCCATCTAATACAAATAATTGTTTAGCTCAGTGTATTTTTGGCATAGCTTTTTAGGTTCTCTTTATACAGTTTTGTTTTCTTTTACAAGGTGTAATAAAAAAGTACAAGTTGGTAAAAACCCTCCTGCAAAAACTTTAGATGTCTTCCATTGTATTCTTGTCCCAACAAAGCTGATTTCATCAGGAAAAAGCTTTCTAGCAGCCAGGCAATCTTGCAAACTGTAGTGTGTTTGACAGGACTCAGTGAACCACAGCCAGCATCTGATTTCCTAGCTGTTGGCTGAGTAACCTCCCCTTGATCTGCTGTGTTCTGCAGACACCTCGCCATGAGGCGCCTTGCATCTGAGGTCGGGGGGCTTGCTCCCTGATAGATTATTGTGGAGATGAAACCCTAACAAAATCATGAAGTCACTGGCAGAGCACCAATTAGACACAATAAAAAGCCAAGTGGCCAAGGGTCCTGTCTGGCCAAAGAAAGACCTGAGGTCCCCAGGGCACAATCCACAAGCCCTCAGGATTGCCTGAGTGGCTGAACAAAACTCATATTCTCTGGGACTTATCTATGTGGTAACTGTACTCATAGGGTTCCTGAAACAGTGAGTCTCCAAAGATTTTCTTTTTTCTTATGTTTTGTGGGAAATATGGTCTGCAAGATATCTTAAATTTGGCTCTGCCTTCCTTCAAAGCGGCTTGTTCTCTCTGTAGGTTTACAGAAAACTTACCATTTCCTTCCAGGGAGGTGTTTTTTTTTTAATTAAAAACTCTTTTTGACAATGTGGTAAACATGCTAAAGGTACTTAACAAAAAGCACTAATCATAACAGTTCTATTGCCTGTAATTTATATTACTTGAGAATCTGACCAAGTATTCCAGCAAGTAAAACTCTTTTCTACGTAATATTTTTTTTTGTGGTTGGGCTAATGATATCCAAGGATGTGACTAACTTCATAGTGTAGAAAAGAACAAGTTCTATGCATTCGTAACTGAAAGCTGAAGTTTCCCTTTTTTACGAAGAAGGAAATGAGCAGTGGCAGTAAAAAAAACATCTGCCAGAGCAGAGCCTAGTGGTAGAAGCTACCTCTTGTTAGTGTGATGACAGTATCCAGATGTCACACAGTTAGGGGCATTTGCTAAAATCTTTTTGAAATAGGAACACCTGTGACTGTCAAAAGTGATAAACATTAGATAATAAAATGCATTCCTGGTAGGTGTACTGTGTAACCAACATAGTTGCTGATGGAGCAATCAAGTTCCTTGCACTTTTCCTTCAAAACATTTCCTTCTCTCTATCTATTCCTGTTTATGGAGCACTTTTCTCCTGGCTGAATCTTTGACGGTCTATTAATTTATCTTTTTTTTTTGGCAGCTGTTTTTACATCTAATGTACACTATTACATGGCTTTCCATTTACTTTCCCATTCTGCTTATTTTTAGACTGATGTTCCACAGGTCTGATGTTTAAATATCTGGAACTTTAGATATGGATAACCACAGGGAACTAAGTAAGGGTGCATTTTTCTGCAAAGTTGCACATTTGCTTTGTGTTGTCTGGGTGTTGCTCCATTATAAGTGAGGAAATCGGATGCAATGAACACATCACAATGACCTATGTTTAAGCATAAATGTTGAAGCGATCCTTCTGTGGTCTTTGCTTTCCTCAGTTTCAGCAAATCTGAAGTAGAGCTTTAGGCTTTTGAGGAAAGAGAAACACCAGCTTGCTTGAGTTCTTTATTCATTTGAACTCAGACGATTGCCTCACCTAAAGCAGAAATCCTCCCCAGCATCTAAACTCATTTGTTTTGCAATGGATCAGAAAATCTTGACTGCTCGTTATCCCTCCCTCTGGAGAGCCGGCTGCTGCCATTCCTTGCTTGAATATGGCTTGCTTCCTCTGTACAGCTTGGAAGCTGCTGGCATCGTCTTCTGTTCCTAAAACCAACAGACCATAGCAAACTCCCATCCTATTGCCATGGAGTAGGGATGTTGTCTTCTATAACTGTGCTGCTTTCAAACAGGTCTCTGTGCTTTTTCAGATGCAGAAGAGTATACTGATACCCTCTGAGTATCAGTGTTTAAACAGAGACAGAGGTAATTCTGCATTTCACAAGGAAAAAAAAAACCTTATGATTACACTTTTTAGTTTTGAGGAATTACTTAAGTCCTTGCTTTATTGCAATCCATCGTTTCTATTTGATGCATCAGTACTGACCTCTGGGTTGCTGTTCTGATTCTCAAGGGGATTCTGTCTCCTTTATTTTGGCTGGACTCCAGGTTTGGATGACAACTTCAAGGTTACAGTTTGTTTATTTTTTTTTATCCAGAGACAGGGGAGATCAATCCTAATCTATAGAGAGACTGAATCTGAAATGCCAGAGTGCCAAAGGCTTGACCCTCAGAAGTGCTGAGCACTCGATGCTCATAGGTTACCATGTGGTATTTCACACCTCATGGGGTCAGACTCACCATTGCCATCCTCTGCTTTGCCCTCAGAACTGAATTAGTGTCTTTGCTTCCATACCAGGGGATTTCCTTCTAATTTATACTGATGCCATTGAACTCTGTCTTTCAAAGTCAAGTGAACAGTGGCATTCTCTAATTTCTTTTCATTCTCAAAGGGAATCTTTGAGGTTTACTGGTTGTTTTCCTTTTTTTCCCTCAAACTGTTTTCCACTTGTCTTTTCTGCTCTTGCAATCTGTGATCCTTTGTCGTGTTAGCGCAGAACCAGGCTGCCCGACTGACTGGTTCAGTCAGCAGCATCCTTTTTTTAGGAGCTAACCTTTGGTCTTTGATAGACTTGAGACAGTGCTGAATAACAGAAGGCACTACTTGTTTTAGCGTTGTCAACAACAGCAGAGAAACCTAAAAAGACTGTTCCAATTCTCTCTACGTCTCGTTAATCCCGAAGACATTTTTGTATGGTCATTTAAGCGGAGGTATCCCTCCATGTCCCTGATGCTCTGTGACCTTTAGCAGTCCCAAAAAGCAGCTCAGTATTGGTGACAGTAAGGAGATAGCAGCAGACTGCAGAACCTGTGTGAAAGTACCCAAGCGCAGCACTTCTCTGGGATGACTGAAATCCTATTTTTGGAGCATCATAACCTTTTTAAGTTCCCTTTCTATTTTTTTTCTTGGTGGCAGATTGACAAGCCTAGAGAATGAAGTCGTCTATTCATAGAACAGGTTCAGCGTGGGCAGAGCACTGATTGTTTCCTGTGTTGCCCTGCTGGTGTTTCTCCAGCCTGACCTCGAGAGGCTGCTCCTCTCGAGCAAGGAGCTGAACTCCTTGCTCCTCTGAACCAAGGAGTTCAGCAACCAGTCCAGAGTCCGTTTCCTCTCTGAGACAGATGAGATGACTGATTCTCGGTGCTGGTGCGAAAACGTGTCTGCAGAGTAAACGGGTCTCTACCAGACGACATTGCACTGGTCACTAACCAGCTGACTTATTCAAGGCTTTCAATTCCTAACAACTATCCTCAGTCGAGTTTTTTCTTTTGTCTCCAGCCTTTTTTTTTTTTTCCGCTTTCAACCACTGCTCACCCTTCCGATCGCATAATTAAAATCTTATGGCAGAATGTAAGTCGGCTTTGACGCAGAATGATGAAGTATTACTAGTATGGTAAAAGAAATAGGCAAGAAAATGTGGAATTGCTTTGCAAGCTGATGTTTGTTTAATGTAATTTACTGTAAACAGCAGGTTCTAACACAGATTGAGAAAGACATGCCAGAAGTTAATCTTTTAAGTTTATCTTTTTCCTTTTGATTCACTTTCCTAAATCTCTTTCCTTCATTGTTAGTGTTAGAATCACCTCCTTTTGTTATATGTGAAAGATACCACTTTCTGATAGTGAGATATTAGTCACACAATTACCAAATTGCTGCTTCTGAGCATTTATAAAAGAATTTGGGGGCCCTTGCAGCAAGTATGCAAGAGAGAGTGCACAAAGAGGATGATTCTGCTGTCCCTGCTGCTGCTCAAGTGGATTCTCATCCACTGACTCTAAGAATGAAAATCAATAAAGAATATCCAGAACCAAGATAGGATAATATCTAATAATTTCCTGCACGGACAAAGAAAGTTTAGGGTGACTTTAAAGGATATTACCATCTCAACTTTAATGATACCATACTTTACATTAATTTAAAATCCTCAACTTCAGAATATTCTTGTGGCCTCTGTTCTCAGCCCACACAAACCTGCTAAGACAAAGAACCTTTCTAGGCTAGAAAGAGCTGTCAGTCAGCAGCACACAATACATATCAAAGACATCACCATTCTAAAGGTATCATTAATACCTATACGGAATAGAGTGCACTGCAGCTTTTAATACCTCATCTGAAGGAAAACCACATAATAAATCGCACTTTGCCTTGTTGAGGAGGAGGAAGGGATGCATGCACTCTAAGATTTCTCAAGGATGAACGCTATTTATATCTGTTCAGACGGTGTAACTTGAGTTTCTATTTGCTTATACATCACTCCAGTTATTCCTTTAGGAAACAATGCATTATACCGACACGCTTCAAAAATATGTATTGTTAACATTAGCTTTACCTTGCATTAAACATTTAAATTATATATGAAACGAGTCAGGGTAAGGGTGTGTAGTGAACTGCGGAGTGGAGACTAAAAGTCTGCCTGTAGGCACTTTAACAGAGAGATTTGTGTGAAAACCATACACTCATCCAAACGAGATGGGCTGATGCATAGAGCAAATGAAATGATAAACCCGTTGTCTCGATGACAGCAGTCACTGACTTTTCAGACTAGACCTTGCAATGTACTGAGCATTTGTAAACCTCCATGACAAAAGCACGTGTGCATGTTTACCCTTAGAGGTGCTGAGAATTGTCCATTTACACTGAAGTGAAAGGCAAAGGCAAGATTACAATGGGAAAGTGTCTTTGGCTTGGAGGTTCAAGCACTCTTGTTTCTGCTAGCATTTTCTTCATTTTTTTCTTAACCAACTTAGAAGGAGGATATGGTGGTGGGTCCTTTTAGACTATCCATGCTACTGTTTATCACTGAAACACACACCCAGGTGAAATTTCAGTGGTGACACAGCTGATAAGGAGTTGCCAGGGACTTTTTCAGCAATCACTTAAATGTGCTGGCTTGCACATGTGCCTGGGAAGATAGCTTTGCCATATGCTTCAATGATGATCTATTTGACTCATAGTATATATATTATTCCTTATTTGTCTTACAGATTAAGCTTTTTCCTTGTAAGCCAAGCGTCACTTTTCACTCTTCTGAAACTTGTCAGTTAGAAACAGACGCTTCGTTTGTGGAAACTTCAAGGCAAAGTAAAGCACAACATAGTGGCAGCTCACTTGTTATTTCTGCTGCCTCTTGAGCCCTAGGTAAATGAAGCAGTGGGATATGACAAGGCTGAGAAATTTGTTTGTTTTGTTTTGGTTTTGTTTTTTCTTAACTATTCCAAACAATGTCATCACTTTTTTTTTCCAGGAGATCATTTATTACGCAAGTACTGAAGAGAAAGCTCAGTACTTCTTTGTTTTGTGGCACTTTTCTACTTGTGCACTGTAAAGAATAGCGTAACAACATGACTGGCATCCACAAAGAATGGGATATGTGTTCATCCCTGTTTATATTTGCAGCATCATGCATGTTAATTAAAAGATTGTATCTCTGGTGCACTCTTAGCTGCCAAATGTAAATAAATGTTACCTAGCTTCAGATGAGTTATCCAATGCACAAACAAGAAAATTGGACTTTTGTCAGGCTCTTTGATAACTCTCAAGAATACTCTTTCACTAAGAACTGATTCATATGATTCTTTAATATTCCACACAGTATTTGACTGCATGATGTCAGTATTCCTGCCAGCAACCTCATGCATCTGTCTACCAGCAAATAACCTTTCTGCAATTACAGTATGGGTGATGATGGATAGATGAGAGGGAAATGGGGAGGGATAGTGGGAAGACAGTCATAGCAACAAAACACATGATCTACAGAAGGCAAGTCAGAAAAATATTACAAAAATAAACAAGAATTTGTGGGGATTAAATCAGAAAAAGTGTTACTGTGGCAAACAAAGAATGACTGAACTGGAAAAGGCACAATAGCTAAACAGAGGAGTCCTCATATTTGTGTTCTTGTAAATGAAGAGAATTTCCCCTAAAGCATCACTAAATTGTAGCCTCTAATAAATCTGAATTGCTGATGAGTTAGATTAGGTTTGTTAGTGTTTTCCATTTGATTTTAATCATTGTTTCTGCAACTGCATGTAATGCTTAGTTTTTCAGTGGAAAGCTGAGATGTGCAAGCTGTCTGGGTGTGTGGTTTATATGTACAGCCAAGGCAGAAAGAACAATCGGAGTACACTGAAGAGATATAAATGTCACTTTGAAGTGCTGTAATTATAGGGAGATAGTAAAAATTTTGGATATGTACTAGAGAAATAAATTTATTTCTGGTAAGACTAAACTCTTGTTGTGGGTTGAACTGTTGCTTGGCATTCACTTTGGTTCAGAAGCTCTTTGCAGTAACTCTTTCTTGGATTTCTCTGTAGAATAGTCATAAAAGTCTAGAGAGAATAAGCTGAGATAAATTAATGTAAGGAAAATAATTTGTGATATTGTCACAGGAACTATGGAGTGGGTCATATTGCTTGCAAAGCTTGTACCTTCCAATCCTTTCCAAGCAAACCTTTTCTCTTGTTTGTAAGGTGCTGAATTCCCTGCAGATTTCCTGATAGTTTCCAGCTGTTGCTTTTACAGCTCTGTTCTGTCAGTGATGGGCAAGGGAGGAGTCATCAGTGCAGGCTGGAAGCTGATTTTTTAACACACTGTCCTCTATAACCCCTTTAGCAGGATTAGGTGTTAAATGGAACGCTAGAAACACGGATGGCAGTTAAGCTTTATTTGTGCTAGCTTAACTTCGTTCGACAGCATAGGCAGAACCAAGCTAGTCCTAGAAAAAATAAATTAATTGAAGAAAATGGTTAGCAAAGATGCAGCCCCTCACCAGCCCATCCAGGCAGGGAGTTGAGCTTTGTGGAAGTACAGGTTGTTCTGTCCTGAAAGCTGACCTTGAACTGAAGAACTAACATGTGGCTTCCCCTTTTGCTTTCTCTGTAATTGCATGGTCATTGAAAAAAAAAAAAAAAAAAAGATCTCTGCTAGGTTTCCGTTCATATCTTAAAGGCATTTTACTGAAGTAACAGATAAAGAAGAAATATGTTAAATAAAAACATTTATTAGAGGATATAATTTTAAATATTTAATGATATAATTAAGTCTTATTAATGTAATGGTCTTTATTCTTCAGCTTAAAAATTCACAAGGTTAATTTCCCTTTCATCTTTATTATGCAATGTTTGCCACAATTATTTGTTATATATTCTTATGAATATTTGATGAATATTAGAGATTTTAATTTAAATAAAAATATGAGTCGTCTTTTACCACAGCGTTACCCCAGTGTTAAGCTGGAATTAGTGAAATTAACACAGTAGTGAATCAGGCGGTACTATTCCTTCAGTTATGCTCAACTGGCTTCTTTGACTCGAGTAATTCCTGGAGAACGCTGCCTTTTGCTACTGCCTCTTTACTTCAAAGGCCTTGCAAAGAAGCTGAGGATCAACAAATCACAGAACTCTTAGATACATCATATTCATGTTGTTGCCTATGAGGGACATCATTTCCAGCAGCTCAGTCTCTGATTATCCAGTACTATTTAACAATAAGCACCATCTAACAAAGTTCTTAAACGAATGTAGAATATGTATTTCAGGAGGTATTTACTTGAGTCACTAAATTAAAAACTACTTCTTTATGGTAATAGGTTTCTTCTACATACTCTGCTTTTTTAGCTACTTACTGAGAGAGAAAAGTACCTCAGCATTAAGTCTGGGGGATTTAGATGATTTATATTCTCCTTCATTAGTAATATGTGTTATGTATACACCAGAAAATATTTTTAGGGACAATGGATGTTTTATTTTACCGCAGGATTACCTTTTTCTTTTTAGATCAATCTGCCAAACTACACTGTCAGCAGTTGCTGAAAGGAAAACACTTTATGGGCAATATGTTGACTTACCCTCTTAATTAAATAAAGAAACAAAATAGAAATCCCTAGAGAAAAATACTTTGAAATAAGCGTATAGTCCTAATCTCTCAGCACTGTTGAGGCCGCTCCTTGAATCCTGTGTTCAGTTCTGGGCCCCTCGCCACAAGAAGGATGTTGTGGCTCTGGAGCGAGTCCAGAGAAGAGCAACGAAGCTGGTGAAGGGGCTGGAGAACAAGAGGAGCGGCTGAGAGAGCTGGGGGTGTTTAGCCTGGAGAAGAGGAGGCTGAGAGGAGACCTCATTGCTTTCTACAACTACCTGAAAGGAGGTTGTGGAGAGGAGGGAGCTGGGCTCTTCTCCCAAGTGACAGGGGACAGGACAAAAGGGAATGGCCTCAAGCTCCACCAGGGCAGATTTAGGCTGGACATTAGGAAAAAAATTTTCACAGAAAGGGTCATTGGGCACTGGCAGAGGCTGCCCAGGGAGGTGGTTGATTCACCCTCCCTGGAGGGGTGTAAGGCACGGGTGGACAAGGTGCTCAGGGACATGGTTTAGTGATTGATAGGAATGGCTGGACTCGATGATCTGGTGAGTGTCTTCCAATCTGGTGATTCTATGATTCTTGCTGTGTTCAGAATGGAACCAAAACCAAAACCAAACAACTATTTGGACTAGCAGTCAAGTATCAGCTTGAGTTGCTATTCGATTTGGGTTATCACGGAATCACAGAATAACCAGGTTGGAAGAGACCCACCAGATCGTAGAGTCCAACCATTCCCACCATTCCCTAAATCATGCTCCTAAGCACCTCGTCTACCCTAACCTTAAACACCTCCAGGGACGGTGACTCAACCACCTCCCTTGGCAGACTGTTCCAATGCCTAACCACCCTCTCCGTGAAGAACTTTTTCGTAATCTCAAGCCTAAATCTCCCCTGGTGGAGCTTGAGGCCATTCCCTCTCGTCCTGTCCCCTGTCACTTGGGAGAAGAGGCCAGCTCCCTCCTCTCCACAACCTCCCTTCAGGTAGTTGTAGAGAGTAATAAGGTCTCCCCTCAGCCTCCTCTTCTCCAGGCTGAACATCCCCAGCTCTTTCAGCCGCTCCTCATCAGGCCTGTTCTCCAGCCCCTTCACCAGCTTCATTGCTCTTCTCTGGACTCGCTCCAGAGCCTCAACATCCCTCTTATGGTGAGGGGCCCAGAACTGAACACAGTACTCGAGGTTTGGTCTCCCCAGTGCCGAGTACAGAGGGAGAAGAACCTCCCTGGACCTGCTGATCACGCCGTTTCTGATACAAGCCAAGATGCCATTGGCCTTTTTGGCCACCTGAGTCACTGCTGGTTCATGTTCAGTCGGTTGTCAACCAGCACCCCCAGGTCCTTCTCCTCCTGGCAGCTTTCCAGCCAGGTTTCTCCTAGTTTGTACCTCTGCTTAGGGTTGTTGTGCCCCAAGTGCAGGACCCAGCATTTGGCTTTGTTAAACCTCATGCCGTTGGTCTCAGCCCAGCAGTCCAGCCTGTTCAGGTCCCTTTGCAGCCTCCCGACCCTCCAGCAGATCCACACTTACACCCAGCTTGGTGTCATCTGCAAACTTGCTAAGGGAGCACTCGATGCCTTCATCCAGGTCGTTGATAAAGACATTAAACAGGACTGGACCCAGGACTGAGCCCTGGGGAACCCTACTTGTCACTGGCCTCCAGCTGAATTTAACTCCATTTCCCACCACCCTCTGGGCCCGGTCATTCAACCAGTTTTTCACCCAGGAGAGTGTGCACCCGTCCAGGCCAGAGGCCGACAGTTTCCGAAGCAGAATGCTGTGAGAAACTGTGTCAAAGGCTTTACTGAAGTCCAGAAAGATACATCCACAGCCTTTCCCTCCCTTTGGGTTATGGGCTATACAAAGCTACCTTTCTGGGAGTTTCTTTAGGCAGGATATACTGAAGCCCAAAGCTTGTGCTACTTTTCCTTTTGCTTTTCTCAGTAACCACGGCTTTGTTTACCTGCTATCATGGTCACCTTCACACGGACTGAAGTTATTTCTACTCTGGTTGAAGGCACCTGCATGAAGAACTGGTCTAAGTTTAAGACATTTCTTGTTCAGAACAGCAGCAGCAGAACGCTGTCAACTTTTAAGTTACTCATTTTTGGGAGGCAAGGAGCGCCTCGCTGTTAAGTGAGTTTTTTCCTTTCATTATATTGTACTAGCAGCTCTATTTTGCTGCTGCCGTATTAGCATTTCACTGGTATCACTTCATCGTAATGATGGAGGGCTGAACACACTCTGCATAAGTTTCCCCAAATCTGATGGTAAGGCATGCAGTTTGTTTTCCCAGATTGCCACCAAGACCTGTCTAGCCCTTACTGACAGATACATTAGGTCTCTACTTGCTCTAAAGCATGACTGGCTCCTCTGGTGTTGTTTCAGGAGCAAATCTAGTTGCTGTATTACTACCATCATGTGGCTGTTACGATAGGTTAAGACAGGCTATTAAGAGGTAGAAAACTGCGTACCGGCATACTGTGATGTTTAGTTTTCTATTTTGTTAGTCTCCTATATATGCCAAAACCATGCTACAAAACTCTGCTCCCTACAGAATGCACGAGGAATAGTTAGGTTACAGATACTAACATTCAAAGAACCATCGTGCTAAGGAGGGAAGATTCTAAGCTGGCAAACAGGAACCAATCCTGTGGGCTTCTCTCAGTGCCTCACTGGAAAACCACAGCCCTAGATACAGGGACAATTGCTCTTTCCAATTACAGCGAGTCCTGCTGATATTACAACTTACAGACAGGTAAATTGTCTTACCTTGTAGCATATCCCTCATATACGCAAGCATTTCATTTCTACTGGGGTCCACCCATCCCTCCTCTATCAGCTTTCAGAATTCCATTAAAAATCTAGAGTGTGCTATTATCACGGAACTTTATGGTAAATCCCGCCTGAAAGTGAATACTTGGCTCTGAAGTCAGACCACGATGAAATAAGGAATGGGGAAAAGTCTTTAGTGTTTCCCTCCAGAATTAACTCATTTATGCAGAGGAGAAAGGCAGGTGGGTATCACGGGTGTTAAGTTTGCTTTTCAAATACAGAAACACATAGAAATATGATTTCTTGCTGCCCAAGGAAGTGGAGTCTCCTTCCCTGGAGGTGGTCACAAAACATGTAGCCATGGCACTTCAGGGCATGGTTTAGCATGCACAGTGGTATTGGGCTGGCAGTTGTACTGTATGAGCTTAGAGGTATTATCCAACCTTAATGATGTTATAATTCTATAATTAAATTAGTTAAACTAGGTACATGTACTGTTATTTTTCATTCTTTGTTCTCAGAGCAGCACTTGATAATTTTACCTCTCTGGACTACAACCTCCCAACATCCTCTCTCTTCCCATTGTCCCTTTCTTTTTCATCTGTTGTCGGACAGGCTCCTGTCCCACTGATGTGGCACTTAAACAGCTCAGACCACCTGGCTGCGTGTGTTGCCTCCTGCATCCAAAAACCAGCTCTGCACAGAACCTTGTATCACTGTCAGACGTGACACAACTTGTCCAGCCAAGCAACGTCCCAATTTTGACCAAGCACATCAGCGTAACAGAAGGACAGACTAATCCTGCTGTTCAGGACAGATGAGAAGACACAGAACTTATTACCTGTGTGCCTTGGTAGCTTTTTAAAAATTTAAATTCATGTAGAATTACTTATTTTCTAAACTGGTTAAAAAGAAGACTTTCATTATGGTCCTGTTCAGTCACTTGCTGATAAGGAATGGGATATATGTGTCTATAGAACAGTATTTCCATTTTTCACAAATTAGTGTTTGTAGAGGTCATTTGTGTTTGCCTAGAAAAGCTAAAAATAACTTCTGAAGCTATGATTCTCAGTGGTGTCCAGCACCTTAAAGTACATTTAAAAAAAAACAAACAACCTACAACCAAACAGCAAAACTCTAGCAGCATAATTAGGGGTTTGTTGTTAAATCTTGTTCTGGGGTCATGTTTTGCTGCTGAATGTGTTAATTTCCTTGTGCAGACAGACAGGACTGTTGTTTTGATTCGGATAACACTTAAAACTGTTTGTATCTCAACAACATTTGCACAATGTCTGGAAGAATTATCGGGCTTTATTTAACTAATACCTCTGAGAATAAAAACTTGACAGCAAAGGGAGTGATTTCATTTTACATAGAAGAGATAATTCATTTATATCCACACAATTAACGCATCGCACACTGATTTTCTCTTCCCTTTGAGAAGAAAAGCAGTGTTACACATTACCTTGGGATTTAGAAGAGTGGCTGTTAGGAAAAAGGAAAAAAAAAATTGTATTTTAACCTGCTTGGTTACTGCACACTAGAGGGCACTTGAGGTAGAGCAAAAAATATTTGCACAGTACTGAAACAGATCCAGTTACTTATATTCACAAGGCATATTGAAAACTAAAAGCAAAAGATTAACTTTCTAAATTGTATCCAGAACACTAATGTACAAAAAAAAAAAAAAAGTTTGATTGCCTTTCTTGATATAATTTTGTTTTGTCTTTATCTTAGTGCTTAACGTACAAAAGAAATGTTTGTTTTTCTAACAGTCAACCTGACAGCAACTAATCCAAATTGCAAACAGTACTCAAGGAATAATAAAACTTGATAATGTGTTTTTATTTTTATGCCTTCCGTAATATCACTGGTGCATATGGTACACAAATTAGTCATTGGGGGTGTTTTTTTATATATATTTTAAAATCTCCATTCAGTGAAGGGAGCTCAGAACTAGTTATGTTTTGTTTTACCAAATGGTGTAATTTGGGGATGGGAAAAGGATTTGCTAAGGGCGCTAAAGCCCCAGTGCTACTGTGGGTTAAACCTTCGTTTCTGTCAGACAGTCCGTGGGCTGCAAATGGAATTTGCATGGTTATAAGATGTGTCTGTCCAATCAAGGCAAAAGTAACTCAGTCAAAATCAATGCATTTATTTCTTCCCATGTATCAAGTAACAAGGGAATGGACTTTGAGTAGATGTCTTTGACTGAAGGCCAGACTGGAAAGCAAGTACTTTTTGGTGATTGAGAATCATTTTTATCGCTTATGAATGATGCTGCTTTATGGTCTGTTCTTTCTTCACTAGGGTTTTTCAAGCTTTCTGTTCCAGTCTTGGATGCTGAATTTTAACCATTTTTGGTTTCTATAAAGACCTGGCATTCCTCTGCAAATTCCTTAGGCAAGTTTCTCAGTTCTTCTAGCTTTCCCTGGTAAAACGAAACCACAAATTTCTGTCAGAACAAAAAAACCTGAAACGTGCTCCAAGCCATATACCTTTATCTCATGGGCCATTTGTATTATTTCCTGCATTTTAATCTATAGTATAAGTTGTAAGCATTATATAATGGAACTTAAATGGGTCTTTAGTGACTTCCCAAAAATCGGGGATCGCTATTTTTCATGATAAGCAACTCTATCCAAGCAGGTTTTAAAGGTTGCAAGACCATGATAAGAACCTATGTTCTAAAGGTAATTATGTCTTTGTGCTGGCACAGTGAACTGATAAAAAGCATATATTTTATTCAGAAATGTTCTGGACTTACCTTGTTTCTTCTTAGTTTATGGAATGTGAATTCTAGCCTTTCAAAGCAAATTATATGTAGGAATAATCCCTCACATAACTTAAGCAAAAAGTACAAACTCCGTAGGACATTTGGATTTTGCCTAAGAAAACAGCACTGAATTAATTTAAAGCTTTAGACTAATAGTTGGATACACCACTATTCTGTAAACCTGTTTAATAACTTGCAGATCGGTTATTAATTTTATATCATTAATATTACTTTGAAGTGGTGTGCTAGTGCTAATCCCTGTAAGCAAAAGTTGCTTGCAGTAAAGTCATTTATCTTAATCAAGTAATTCACACTGGACTCATTAACCTCAGGTAATTTTGGATCAGGCTCTATATTGTGCATTAAAAACTGAAATCAGCTACTGGTAATTTGAGGAAAATCTCATTACTAGGTGATCTGATGGAATAAAATCTGAATATGAGGAATCAGCACAGTGGTTTCTTTTCCAGGCATGTTTCTCTTCACTTCCCCTCCCCACCCCTTTCAAGTTCCTGACTTTGGCATTGTTATTTAAATGAGATGACGATGAACATTTACATCAGTAGCAGCCCTGGTTAGGCTGTGCTGTGATTGAGTTGCCCCCTAAAAGCTCATTGCAAGTCACTTCTATTCATTATTTCTAAGCAGTAAAGTCTAAATTTTCTGTCTTCAGAAAACAGTTTATTGCACTGCTTTGCAGTCTGAGGAACAAAGAATTATATGATAATCGACAACTATTTTCACCAAAAAAATATAAAAGGGTGGAAAGACGCTTGTATTCCATTATGCCACACGTTTTCAGACGAACGAGATATTTCCTGTCTGTATATGGATAAGAAGTCACATTGAGGTATTAATCCTTCCTACTCATAGAAGTGAAATAATGGGGAAGAAAATCTCCAGGTTCTCTTCCAAGCAGAGGTTAATTTTTTCCCCCTTATCAGTCAGAATGGGTCAACATCAACACCACCCCCCCAAAAAAAATAATCCAAATCAACCAAAACAAAAAACCCACAACACAAAGACACCAAAAAGGGAGGAAAAAATTCCCCTTAAGAACATCACAAACCAATGTATTTTATGAAGATTCTGTACTATTTTTCTTCTAGGATAAAGATTAATATTAAAAAATTGAATTCCAGTTTGAGCCAGGATGTACTCAGACACATACATTTTGCAGATGAGTTTGTTTCTTTGTTACAGTTATTTAACTAAAAATCCTGATCCCATTTCAATCAGTGTCAGAGCTGCTTTTTGCTTAAAAAATGAAATGACCATTTAGGAGATAGAGGTATTATCTTCCTTGTAATAAGTATTTAAGATATTTAGGAGGAAACGATTTTTAGCCGGCATGCTCCTCAGTGCCATGTGATGTAGCGTGTGTATATATATCACCACGACAAATATCATTAAATCAGGATAGGATGTAGAAAATTTTAAATGTTCCTTTGCTATTTCAAGATTATTTTTAAATTAAATATGAATCCATACACTTCTTCCCGTCAAGACTTACTCCACCCTCTGAAAGGCTTTCCAGCAGGGCAATCCATGGATGACATAATCCATTTTCACAAGACACTTACCACCCTCTCCTACAACAATGTGAGGATGAAAGAGCATCGCATTTGCCCCAGTAATTTCCAACTGCAAGAAAGGTCACATAGAACAAATGGTAAAAGTCAAAGGTTGAAATCAAAACAAAACCTAAACTTTTAAGCTGTACTTGGAGGTACAACCTCTCCCATTAGCTTTCTTCCCACATGCAACTGTACCGGCTGTTTAAAGCTCAGACTTGAGGGATCTAATCCATTCTTATTAGTGAGTATTTTTATTCTTGGTTGCTTCTATCAGTTTTTTTTGATCAAAATTAAAAAAAAAAAAAGATATTTAACTATTCTTACTGAAACCTTAATAGGAAAAAAACCCCCACAAACCGAAAACCAGCTGAAAACTGTCATTAACTTCTGTAAGTAAAGGCAGACCAAGCATCCTCATGGCTCCTTGTGATACCATCTAGATCCTCACCCTGTTGTCCAGTTGGTGGAAGGATGTGGTAGAAAAATACCCTTTGCCTCAGTGGAACCCCAGGTAAAAGGAAGCCACGTTTCTGATGTTATCTACCGCTCGCTCGGGCAAAGTGTTTTGTATTTCCCTCAAGGCTCTCTGCCTGCTGCAAGTAACTGTTGTGTGTTTTACATCCTTCTTCCTCCAAGGAATCATCCCAGGCTCACAGCTTGGAAAGTAAACGTTTGGGCTGAGGGAAGCAAGGGAATAGTTAGATGTTTCTTCGTTGCCCTTGAAAAATGTCAAATTCTAGGTACATTTTGCAACATTCTGATGAATTTGTATGAATGAATATTTGTGCAAGAAGAAATGCACCTGTTATTTGCAATAACTTGCGTTTAGTTAGAGTGAAGTGAAGCACAGAGGAGCTCCAAACGCAGGTCTCTCTGTCATTCATTGTCTTGCATGCATGCATGCACACACCGAGTACCAGCATGAAAAATAAGATTAACTATTGTGAAACTAAATGACATGATATTCTTACTGCATAGAGGAAAATTAGGATCCACTTTACATGATCCTAGATAGACCTTAACATTGTAGGCATCTTATTTTTTTGCTTAAAGTTAAAAGGTTTCAGTTTAAGATGAGTTTAAGATGACCAGCCGTTTAAAAGGAAAGTTGATCAATGAAGTAGTTCAGAACCACATTGAACACTCATCTTAAACACAACATCATGCTGGCCAAGGGAAGTTGGGAAAGAGGACAGAACTCGGCACACTTAAGCTTCCCCACCAGTCCTAGTTGGGTGTCGAATCTTTCTTCCATTTTAAGTGTGACCATCTGTGACTGTGTCCGTACAGCATCGGGCTGACCCCTTCCCTGTTGGTGAACATCGAACGAAGAGGGAAAATAGAGGTGGTGGTGATAACACTTACAGCTGTGATATATGCGATTATTAAATATAACAACGCTTTTAATCTTCTAATAGGCAATACACACACGCAGCACAGACAGGAATAAAACTAGTGATAAAGAAGGTGGGGAAAGGGTTGCCTTGACCTTTTCCATGGGAGAGGGACACACCGATGTGTCTGAGCCCTTGGAAGAGATGAGCGACCTTCAGCTCTTCCCGGTCAAAGGCAGTTGATGATACCTGATCTTTAGGGTCCTCCAACCTCTTCCTAGCTCCTCAGGAGCTGGGGCTGTGCGGGATGTCGGTGCTAAAGCCGAGCAGGAGCCTGGATGATGACCAAGGGCTCCCAGAGCCGGCTGCCCTTCAGCCTCCCCCGCTGAGGTCTCTCCATTTCGCCTTCAGGCTGGTCCGGGCTCCTGCTCATCATCCGATCGCCACCCTTGCTTTCACAGCGCTGCAGGAGAGCCTCGAAATGCCTGCAGGTCTGTGGGGTTTGTTTGCAAAAGCGGGTTTTGTTTTTTTTTGGTTTTTTTTGGGTTTTTTTGTTTTTTTTTTTATTCCAGGATGCCCTCCGTGTCCCCGCAGCGCCTGCCGGGGCCGCCAACAGCCTCAGCTCTGTGGGGTCGGTTTGGAAAAGCAGGGTTTGTCGTTTTTTTTCTTGGTTTGGGTTTTTTTTCTTTTCTTTTTCCAGGATGCCCTCCGTGTCCCCGCAGCTCCCGGCGCCCCCTTTCCCCGCGGGGTCCCGCCGGGCTCGGGGGAGGAGGCTCCGCGCTCCATCCTCCCCTCCATCCTCTCCCTCGCCCCTAGCCGAGCTCGGGGCACCCCCCCGGGGCCCTGCCCCTCCTCGGTCCCCCGGGCCATGCCCCGGCTCGGCCCCGGCGGCTCCTCCGGGGCGGGGAACGAGCCGCTGCGGCGCTCGGGGAAAAGTTGCGCGCATCCCACGTTCGAGGAGGGGGGCGCGAAGGGAGTGGAGGGCGGGGGGGGTGGGTGGGTGGGCTGGAAAGACCACCCCCCCACCCCCCCACCCCCCCCCCCCCCCCAAAGTGCTTACACGAATTTCCAAGCGCTAGACCTGCCTCCGCGCTCAGCCCAATAAGAGCTGTCAGGGGAGGCTCCCCAGCTCACTTTTCCACATCACTTCACAGTTGCGTTTGGCAGGCAGGCACGCCGGAGCGCTCCCGCCCCGGAATTAGTGGATTTCTGTGGAATATCCCCGCTTTCCCGGAGCCGCCGGGGGCTTGTGCGGAGAGAAGGGATCGGGAGCCGCGCGTTAGCATGCGGGGAGCCGGCGCTTCCAGCAGCGGCAGCCGCCGCCTCCGAGAGCGACAGCAGCACCGGCTGATGGGTTTTTACCTCCCTCTCGCCACCGGGGCTGCCGGCGAGCGGCTGCCTCGCTCCTCGGCACAGTGAGTATTCGCTTCGCTCGGGGCGGGCTGGCACAGGGATCTGCTCCGCAGGTTTCTCCCCGACTTCGCTCCTGCTCGTGGGGGCGAGCGCTGCCTCCTCCGAGGGGCCGGATCGGGCTGCGCTGGAGCCGCTCGGCGAGGCGGAGGTTTGGAAATTCCCGGTAAAGAAAATGACAGGGGATGCTTGCTAGCTAGGAATTATTATTTTTTTTTATTATTTTATTATTCCCTTGGAGCGGTAGCGCTGTGGCTATTTCTCCTCATGCTTTGCTTTTGGAGATGTTTTTTTTTTTTTTTAAATTTTAATTTTATTTTTTTCCCCTTAGTTTCCTTGCCCCCCTTTTAAAGGATCGGTAAGACTTTGGATCACAGAGGGTCGCTTCCAAGGCTGGAGAACCCATTTCTTCTCCATGTTTTCTTCTTTTTTTTTTCTTTTATTTTTAATAGAATAAATCTCTGGGCTATTTTCACTGTGTTGAATAGATGCAGGGCTGCATTCATGCATTGAAATAGATTGCAGTTTTCGTGCGGAGAATAAAAATCACCCACCAGCTAGATATGTAAATGAGGGAGGAGGAGGCTGGAAGGACCATGGTGGGGGGGGAATCCCCCTGATTTATCACCACCATCCCTCCTCCCAAGGCTTTGCACCCCCTAGACAGATAAATAAATAAATAAATAGGAACGGTAGGATAGCTTCCTTTTCCAGTTCCAGACAGAAAAGCATCCCAGAAATGCTGTGCCTGCTCTTAGAAGCTGAGATGGGAATGAATCCCTAGTCGTAACTAGCCAGGAGTCATCCCTGCCCCACAAGTTGTTTTCCTTCCCGTTCTTGGGTTGACTAAACAGATAATGCACCCAAGTGAAACTTCAGAGAGGGAGAAAGCCCTTCAGCTCCAGTCCCTCCTTAGTGGCATCACCAAGGCTCCCAGAGAAGGGATGCAGGAGTCTGTCAACCCCTGAAGCTGGTTGTTCCACTAAATGCTTCATCCTCTCTTGGAGGAAGACAGAGGAGTAACGTGTCCTTATATTCTGCTTGGCTACAGTGTCTGTGGGTAGCAGCATCCCAACCGGGAGCCCTGGGCTGTCAGACAGCATCCCTGCTAGACAGTGTCGGAAATGTATATGGTCCTCAGCTGGGGATCCTGGGAGGCACTGCAAAGCTTCAGCACAGAGAGCCTATGGCAGCTTCTGTGTGGATATTAGAGAAGAGATTAATTCAAATCCTTATTTAGACACTGCCTACCGCCGTGAAGGTGACACCGCTTAACATAGGCAGGAATTCCTTCGTGCTTCGTTGCTGTTCAGTCGTGTCTTGAATCTGTCTCAATTCAGTTTGCATTTAGTACCAGACTAAATAGAGTGGAATCAATCCAACCTGGCACGTAACAGCGTTACACAAACCTGCTCGTGTTGCCAACAGGTATCAAACTCTATACCCTCGCTTCTCCCTCCCTCTCCTTCTCTCTCAGACTGGCACAAACACACGCTCTGTTTCATGCAAATGATTCCATCTTCCTTTCCTCTGAAAGCAGGAATAAACACTCGTACAACTTTCATAAAGGCTGTTACTTCTAAACAGTCGACTTGATCGCGTAAGCGGCTCATCTTTTGTGTCTCTGGGTGTCTCAGCCAGATGTTTTTTGGGGGGTGCTGATGGTAAGGAATCATTTAACATTAACTGTTTATTGTTTCAAATCTGCCACGTTAGGTCTTAATAAAAGGGAAGCAAACAGCTGCTCACTTCAGTTTCAATTAAAGAATAGAGCTGATAACGACCGAAGCCACATATAAAGAATCCTCTTAACTTCAGTCATCCTCCTTTGGAAATTCTTCAAGAGTTTCTCTGCAATAAGGATAAAAAGCAATGCGCAGTACTTTTCTGTGAATTGTGTTCCTTCTCTATGTTCAGTACCAGACCCTTATGAACAAGAAGAGACTTCACAATAGGCTTCTCGGTAAAGATAAATAAATAATGAATACCTTCAGAAGACTGAAAAATTACCCTATTATATGCTTTTCTGGTTAAACAAAATGATGAAGACGCTAGAAATTAGCATTTTTAAATACCTGTGCAGTTATCAAATTTTGCACTATAAACTGTGTTACACCATCAAAACCCCAAAGCTCTCTGTAGTGTCACCTCCCAGCCGAGTTGTATGAATGTCTGCGACAGAAGAAACTTTGGAAGGGAAATGGTTATCGTGTGATATTCTAATCTAAGGTTTTCATCCATTTGGCCTTACTGTTCTACCTCACTGCATACAGGGTGAGTGCAGCTATCTGCTAATTCCTGCCTAGGCTTGCTATTTATTAACTCTCCCTTCTTTTTCTAAAACTTGCATCATGGCTACAAAGAACTTTAATTTCCGTGCCTGGTTATAAGCTGAGGGCCTTCAGTGTCCTCGGGGATGGAACTATTTCATGCAAGTTTGTTCTTAAAATATACAGGTGAGCAATTTGTTAACTGAGCAGGTTGCTAGCTAAGAAACTAACTTTGGACATATTCTTCAATATTAAGAAATCAATAAGAAGTACGTGTGCCTGCTTAATGAATGCAGCTGGTTTAATAAGAAGTATCCCTGTATAAGACATTTACTCCTTCTACACTTTTTATTTTGAAAGTTTTCATCTCTTTGAGGTGAAGAAGAATCCTCTTTGGGCAAAGTCACTCAGCGCTTTTTCGATATGATTTAGTCATTCCCATCAGTTCCTGCTACTGAAGTCTAAACCAGACTTGTTAAGGGTGAAGTAGGTCCACAATCAGATTTAAATTCACTTTTTGTTACTTTTAATCTTCAGTATTTTTCCAACAATATTGCACCTTTACCAAATAAGCTAATTGATCCCTGGACCCTTTATTTCTGTCGCTGTTAACATATGCTGCATCATCTTCTCTAGGAAGAAAACAAACACACTTGTACTCTTTCCTTCAGGATGTAAAACCATTCTAAGCAAGAACACACAATCAACCACAGATGGAGATTTCAGTCTACCACCCGTTGACGTACTTCCTGAATGTTCTTTCTTTTTCTTCTTGCACAGTTGCAGAATTCATCTTTTAGAATCTTCATTTCAGAAAACCTAAGTGTCCTACAGGCTTTAGCTTGGATTTTCTCAGCCACTCATTGAATGAAATTAGGGGCCTGGAACTCACCCATTTGACCCTTGATTCACGCACATAATTTCATTTCCAAAAACCTGAGAGATGCTCAAGGGGAAAAAAATACTGACCTCTAAATTTACGAACAAGGAGATGTGGATGTGTACTTCGATCTCTTAGTGCTGCGTATCTCTAAGTGATGATTATGCATACTCTATAATAGCAACCACTCATGGTACATAGTATGAACAGGTATTTTTGTACCATATCAAATAACCATAAGATACTGCATATCTTAGCAGTATTCCTTTTCTATTCTCTTTTCCATTTCAATATCTTTAGAGCCTGACCTTTTGGATATGTTATTAATACTGACAATTATGTGCTTTTACTCTATAGTTGTATCATAAGAGTCTTCCAACTACGAGTTGAAACTAATAGAAACCAAATTCTTTCAGTGGGAGGGAAATGCTAAGGTATTTTGAGCATGGAACAATTTAAGCATCATCACTGCCATAAGATTGCATCAATAGAATTAAATTAGATGATGGAAACTCAACATTTTTCTTAGTGTTGTTGCCATAGAAAAGGTAGCTCACTTCATAGCTTCCTGTACGTAACTATTTGAGCAGCAGATAGAAATAGAACAAAGTAAAGTCCAATTCAGTCTGAGCTATCAAATGTGTACATATATATTCCACACGTCACCCCCCCCCGCCCCCGGATAGACCCGTTTGTTCTAAAATCTCCTCAGCACGTTTCTCATTTTGTCAGCCAAGTAAATGACATCAACACAGTGACATTTCACCTATATTAATGAAACTTTGCTGCCAAGAAGCATTGGGGACTGATTATCTAAAGTGTTAAGCTGAGAATGAAAGAGCTTCGAAATCAGTTCAGCACCAACAGTTAAGAGTTCAAAGCATCTGACTTCGGGCAAGAGGCTAATTTCTACCTGGTTTAGTCATGGGAGTAGCTTTTATCCATGAGTTGCAATGATAATGCTCATAGATTTGTTTTTCTAAGGTGTTGAGCATTATGTGTCTTATGAAAATCATTTGAAATCGAGAACAACCAGTACTTTGGCTTGGACTGGAATTATAATGCCAACCAGTCCTGGATCTGAGTAAGTGAAACCTTCCATGAGAAGGTTCTTATTGTACCTTGCAGGGCCTAAGTTGTAGACAGCATCAGATAGGCGTTTCTCAGCATCTTGCACTGGTCTTTGCACCTGGATGTGGGAATTCAAAACATTACATCTTGGCAGTCATTAGTTCCAGCCTTCCAGTTTGGTGAACTTAAAGTAGCTTGCTCCTGAGGAAGAATGCTCTACTTAATTTGAGGAACTCTGGTAACCACCGAAATCCATTTCCTTTGCAGTTGCTGATTATAATAATCATTTACATGTGTGTATCTTATGTTTTTATGGGATTTTAATATGCATATATAAAAATAATTATATTAAAGCTCCTAAGTACTAATGCAAATTGACTGTGCATCCAGAGGTAGTGCAATTCCGTAGCTGGGTTTTGCAATTGGGAAACAAGTTAGATGTGAACCTCTCTTATGGATTAAATGTAACAGCTGTGATTACTTTTTAAGTAATGGACCATCAGAACTAAATTCTTAGTCTTGCTGAAATTTGGATTGGGTTTTGTATTCTAGTTTGTGGGCTTTATTTTTTGTGCATTTCCACAAGTCAGATTAAAAAAAAACAAAACACAAGACACATAAATAGTAATTTTAAAAAAATAACAAAAACTTCAACCTGGCAACTGCCAAAAAAAAAAGTTTGTGCTGGAGGACCCTAATTCTTTCCAAAAATCTTACTAAATTGATGGTAAAACTGCCATCCATTTCAACAATGAAAATTCAAAGACCCACGCTTCTAATTTCATATGTTTTAGTGGAAAAGATTTGAGTAGTTTTATCGCAGAAGTACTGGTTGTAGCTAGAAAAGTCCAGTTACATTCACCTTTTTCTTTGTTAAAGGTTGTTTTTTTTAATGTACACACACACTTGTGTACATGGTTTGAAGTGTTATATGACTTTCATAGAATCACTTATCACTTTATATTCTTATTCTAATTTGAATACACATCAGGAAAATATGAGTTTTTCCTTAATTATTATGTTTAGTTTAATTACATAGAGAATACCTATTATCCTTTATAGAAAATCAAAAGAAATGAAAACTCTGTTTCATATCAAGGAAGCCTGGAGAAGAAGCCCAGATAGCAAGATATTTATGTCCGCCATTAATATTTAAACATTTTTCATCAAGTACAGGATAAGCACATCCCAGCTGCTGAAACTCTTATGATAAACAGTGCCTCAGGCAGAGCATGGTTAACACTTAATTCTCATTTGCAGATGGATCTGTTTGCCCTTTTATGAGCTCTCTTCATGTTGTGCACATCTTGCCTTTTTCCCCCCTCTCTCCTTTAAAAGTGATATAGGGCTTCAAATAATGTTATGAACCTTCATAAAAATGAGCATCGGTGCGAGAGATGAGGTTGGCGTGAGCTGAACCTGTTAAATCTATATGTAAGGCAGTTCTGTTTAATCAAAGGAAAATCACTTCAATCAATGGAATATAGAAAATAAAAGTTAATTCAGTTCACATCTTCCTTTTACTATGGAATGAAAGCTATGCAGATGCAACTATTTTTGTCATGCTTAAGTTTCTGGACCACCTTGGTTGTTCAGATTTTGACTTCATTTCCTCTGTGTTTTGAGAGGGCTCCTCATCGATGGAGCATCAAGGAGAAAAAAAAGTCAAAGAAATACACAACACAAAAAAAATCCCGACCCTAAGGTGTTGTAGATACTCATTTCATTGAAGAGGAAATGCAAAGAGGTCGTCTTACTTCAACTGCAAACTGTGGAGCACATGCTGCCTCTTTGTCCTGTGTCTGTACAAGATTTAGCACAGCTGGATTCTTGGCTGAATTTCCTGAGCATGACACAATGCAAGTAATAGTAAAGTAGAAAAATTAGTTTAGACATGCTAACAACACACTTAGTGTCTGTATTTTTTTAATGCATTCTTGTAGAGCAGTAAACACTTCTGGAAAGACTGACAGCTTTATGCAAAAAGTATCAGAACGCTGGCAGTTTTTAAGCTGCAGCATCTTGATTTTACTATCCATAAGTAACAAAAATATCCTCAGTGATATCCTCTATTGACAGCAATAGAAATTAAACAGTAAGTAGAATATCACAGGGCCAGGATAATCTTTTTGTTTTTAGAAAAAGATTTCCTAAAAGCAAGTATTTTCCTAAAAGTAAATATCTGCCAAAAAGTATAAAAAAGATTTAGGTAGTTACTAATGTAAACCAGACTTTGTAGATAAGATAAAGTACCATGTTAAGCAATCAAAGACTAAGGGATGATTTGTTACAAGATATTACTTTGATTAAAGGAGATATATTTCAGTGTGATCTACATATCATTTTCTCTTTATCCCAGAGCATTAGTCAAAATGTAAAATGACCTGTATCCTGTAGCAGCCTCATTGCTGCTTCAGAACATCAGTCGTGGTGTTCCCTAGATGAAATAAGGAAACTATGGAAGAGGAATTTATCCTAGAGAAACTTTTCTAACCCTTTCTTCCCCCTGTCTCTGAAATGGATCCCTAAAACTGAACTAACCTGCTTTTGCTAATATTAATATTGTAGTTAGATGAATAAATCTCCCAATTAAAGGTCTAACTACTGAGGGAACTGTTGCATTTCTCTACCATCATGTGTATTTCTGCATTTCCTCAGTGCAGATGTGTGGTTTCCATCAGCTCTATGTCCAGAGACATACACAAAGATGAGCACTGGCCTTAGACAAGTCCCTTAGCATTAGACACAAGCTTTAGAACTCACTTAATGACCTAAAGAACTGTTCAGATATCTTTAAAGTAGCAATGCATGACTAAGCTTAAAAAATAAAGTTGCTTATCTTTGCACACTGGATTACTTTGTGTATGTAGGACAGAACATCCAAGAGCAAAAGAAAGAGGAAGGTGGTGTCTGTTACCATTGTTACTGAAATAAATAATTCTTTCAATAGCTGCCTTTTGTTCCCTGAGCAGCCAAAAGCGATTTACCACCCAAGATATATCAAAATAAACTTGGACAATTGATTGTATTGGCAGGATGCTCTCCTGTACATCTCTGACAGCACAAAGTAAACTTCAAGTGTGTGGCGCCCTGCTTCTGTAGCAGAGTTAATATAACATTTCCCATCTCATTTTCCTTCCCCTGAAATTTCAGGTGCTTGGCCAAAAGAAAGGACATGCAGATGATACTTTTCTGTGTTACAGCTAACTCCTGATGACACAACAGTCCCTTAAAATCACTGTTAGTCTATGAAAGTCAGAGCAGCTATGAAGTGTAATACTGATTTGGGGCTATGCCTGGAACATACATGGCCCAGAATCTGGCTGTTGGCTCATTGCTACTTCCAGCCCCTCTCCAGTGCGTGCTTCTTGTGGTCAGGATCACTCGGAATTCTCCTCCTGATGAAGACGGTTTCACAGTAGCACATATAACTGCTGCCTGGCTTGCAGCTGAGACGGTGGGACCGGTTTCCATCCCTGAGATCTCCCAGTGTCAATGAACAGAGCTGTATCAGATCGCCATGGTTATATACTAGGAATCCATCAGAGTTGTATTTAAGTACTTTCATTGTCTCTAGTTGGGCATTCTCTCCTCTTCTCCAGAAGTTATCCTCTGCTCGGTTTGGTTGATTCAGCTGTTTATCTGACTGCTCTCTAAAGCACACAGTCAAACTTCTTATGGTTTTTGGCAGCACTGCTGTTTGCAAAACTTTCCGTTGTCGTCCTGTAGTTTATAGACTCTTCAGCTGTGCTGATGCAACTGAACATCATGCTGGTGTGGCCGTGCTGTAAACTAGATCAGTGCAAAGATCTACGTTAGGAACTTGAAGGAGAAGACTTCTGGAAACGGGAGGTTGTTGCAAATTTGTCTTTTAAACCCACATTTCACTGATCTGCCTTCCAGTATTGCTTGCAAGTAGCACAACTGCAGGGATAGTAACTCACAGCGAAGAAAGGAATGGGAATGGAGAAGAATTATTGGATACATGCAGCTGGCATGCTGAGGGGTGGGCAAGAACCTCCCAAACTGAAATGACTCTTGGTGGAAGAATAGCGTGAGCAATGGCCTAACCCAGCTCTGTCAAAATGATTTGGTTTAAAAAACACCTTACTATTAAAAGCGTTTAAGTTAACAAGATCATTTTGACAGAACTGGGTTAGGGAGTGACTGCACAGACAGTTGCACTGGTAGATAAGAGAGGCAGGAAAGTCTAGCCAGGGCACACAAGTGGCGCTTGGCAGTGGGCATTGTAAGCATGATCTTAGCTACTGCTGTAGTAGCATCTCTTATTACAGCCTCAGTCCCTTTTCATCTCACGTTAAGGTGGAGAATTGCTTTTTAATTTTAATTTGTTGGGGGGGGGTACATGAGTAGTCTTTACACAAACGAATAACCCACCGAGGAATAATAGTTATTATTTACAGTAAGCAGTGCTCACTCCTTTGCAGTGGAAAGATAAGAATGCTGCTTTAACCAAGGTAATTTAAAATCAAGTTCAGGTACAACGTAATAGATCCATACTTGGAACATGATGAGTACGTAGCAAAGTTATGCAAGCAAGGATGACACAATTATTTGTTGGTTATGGTGTCTCGACAGTTCTATTCTAATAGACTTTGGGTTTGTTCTACTTTAATGGCAAATTAAAACCCTTACTACAGTTCCCTTAAGAAATTAGAATTATTCCTACAAGTGAGACTAGAGGGCTAACAAGCGCTAAGGCCTTATACTTTTATTATTGAGAACTTAAGGCCCTCTCTCCTGTGCTACCAACAGATAATCAATGAAGGAAAGATAATTGTGCTTCCCCTGGTGGGAAGGCTTTTCATCATGTTGTAGCTATTGATGAAAGAGGACCCCATCTGAATTCTTGTGAAGCAGGACTAGGAAACATAAATATTAGTGTAGCCGGTACCTGCAGTAGTAAATGTAAACCTAAAAAGTTTAAGGAATAGGAAGAACAGTGTGAAGCTAAAAAACTCTCTAGCTACTGTGGGGACAAAAAAAATAGGAAGGAGAGAAATAGTCAGAGGTTAAAAAAACAAACAAACAAAAAAGTAATTTGAACAATAAAAGCCATTGGTTTGGATGTTAACAAAGGAAAAAACTAAAAAAAGTACAAAACAGCTATACCTGTCTACTTGCTTTCAAAAAGGATTCCAAGTTTGCAGACCTATTGACATGGGAAATACAATACCTGATCATGAGCTGTGGGAAACCTGTGGAAGCGTAAATTGTTCTTAATGAATTTCAGATAAAGGAAGTCACAAGATGTAAATTTTTGCCAGGGACACCTGATTAACCTTCCTGTTTTATTCTCCTAACCTGTATTAAAACTACTGCCCACAGCTCCTTTTAGCAGGAATAAAAATACTTATTTCTGGCAGAAATTAAATTAAATTCCTTCTTCTGGACATGAAAGCCCACATGGGTTGGATGGAATTTTGAGTCTCCAGAGAAAGCGTGTGAGAAGCCCAGGCTGCCTGCCTGCTGTCACACTGCTGGCTGGAACTCTCTAGGTGATCAGTACATGAGCGCCTCTCATCAATTATTTGAGGCTGCTTGTATTGTAATGCGGATTTACTTATATTGAATTAGCATCGAAGTTAGAGATTATGCATAAAGATCTCTAACCCAGTTTTACTAGAACTCCGTTGCCTTTATGTATCACATATCTCCTCGTGTTGTTTGATATCAGTCTTCTGAATATGTACTGAAGGGGTCATTTAATGTGTAAAACAGAAAAGAACCTGAAAAATCTACCAAAAAAACCTGCTTTAGGCAAAGATCACAAACATTTCTCTGGCATTTCTAGTGTATCTTATTTAAATAAACCAGTTCTTCAAGGTTTTTTTTACCTTAATAATAATTGTTCACAAATTGATAGAACCCACCCTAATGAAATAGTGTGTTCAAAAGGCTTTGCTGTTGCATATCGTCACTACGCATGATAAGGTAAATGCAGAATGAAATAAAGAGAAAACTTTGTTGCACTTCTTAAGACAGCCCTCCTGCTCTTCTGCAAAGAAGCAAGTGGCTCTAAAATCTTTTAGACTAAGGTCACAGTGTAAATCAATGCACTAGCATTGTAATAAAGTGGTTCACTCGGCCAGATAGATATTCTGTGGTTTAAAACCTAAAAATAAATTGATTTTTTTAAAGCTTTTTATGATATTACTTTGTTTCTTATTCAATAAGAAGTTTATATATTAAACTACTTTTATGAACTTTAGTAATCCTTTTACCAAATCTGCTGCATTTCCAGTGTTCACCTTTTAAAGCTGCAAGGTGGTTATAAATAATTGTAGTAAAATGAGTTACACTGGAGATGCCAGCCATCATAAAGCCTTCCACCACTCACACAGAGAATGAGAACTGTCAGTGTGTTAACTCTACTCTTATGCAGGCAATTGACTCACCCAACTAACCCACTAGAGCTTAGTTCTAAAAGAGGTTAGAGCTTAGCTCTAAAAGAGGTTGCAGTATATATTACCTTAATTTCTGAAGTTGGTATGCTAGTTATGTTCTAGTGTTAGGTTATAAACTTCTACTTCATTGTAATGACTTTTTTTGTTGCACTTGTATAAAATTTATGCACTCCATGTCCTAGAGTTGTACAAGTAGTGCTCCAAGATGCAGGTTCCTGATAAGAGAATAATGTTTTTCTATAACTATAGCAGCGCACACAGTAGATGGAAAACAAACCACTCGGCTTTATCTGTGTTTCTCTACAGGTTGTGCATGGAGAATCAAATTTATGAATATAGTCTTACACTGTTGAAACAGAAGACAGTGTTCTGAATATCTGCTACTGACAGTTCGTCACATCTTTTATCTATTTGCTACATAAAATAAATTCTTTATATTTTTAGTATCACTTTATCCTTTTTAATGTTTTATACACATCTTTGCTGGGTTAGAATTGTATCTATAGTTGTATATATTGTACACTATACAGGGAAACCACTTAGAAGAACAGTGAAGGTTTGTTAAAGAAAACAGACCAGAACTGCTTGAATATGTGGAAATTCAAAGTGAAAATTATGTTTCTGTCAGTACCAACAAAATCTTTATGAACGTGGAACTACACTCTTCAAAAGTTGTGTGCTTCTCCTCTTTTCAATGCTTAGCAAAAGGTAGTTCAGGATTCCCTGGAATAATTTTGCTGTCATTCCATAATCACCACTTCTTTAGACCCCAGCATAATATAAGAAGGGAAGGTGCCACTATGCCTCACCTGCTAGTCTCCCCTGATTGCCACATCTCCCTTTACATGTGTCTTTGTAATATCATTATTGTAGCCTGATTCAATAGCCATATCAGTTCCTCGTATAATCCAGAGGTTTTATAATATATCTACCTGATCCAGCTGAACGTGTCCCTGCTCACCACAGCAAGGGTGGACTGAATGAACTACAACAGTCCCTTCCAACCCAAATCATTTTATGATTCTATGAATTTAACTACCAGGCATTTCTTGATTTTCCTACTAGCCAATATGAAAATCACAGGGCCAAGCATTTAAGAATGGCTTCTGTCAGCTCCCAACCACATACATCATGTTCTGCTCCCAGGAACGCAGAATAAAATTCATTTCCAACTTTAGTAAAGAAATCTGGGGACAGTACAGTCTCCATGCATTGCACAAAGTAAATGCCACGATTCACTGATAGAGCAGTGAATCCCAAATGAAAGTCTATTTCTCAAATAAATCTCAACAGGCTCCAGCAGTCTAGGTTGAACTGTAGGGAAATTTATCCAGCTTTGCTGTTACACACTGCTCGTATTCCCCTGCACTACACCAACACATGCAGAAGCCCCATCAGAATTTTTCTTTACCCTACACTGCCTAACATTTTCCTGTCGGTACTTGAGAATCTCTCAGTTTTGTGTTTGTTGGGCTTGTGTAACTGTACTTTTCATGGGGTTATTTCATTGCGTTCGGCTTAGTGACATGGTATGTGCATAACTAATACTTTTGGTGTGCCTCTGACTCTTATTGCCTTAAGGTATAGCTGAATAGGGAGCTACTGTAAGAACGGTCCAGTGATAGTGAATCTTAAGCATTAGTGCTAGCGGATAAATTTGATGGGAGTTAGTGAAGAGTAACAGCCAGGAAGTCTGGGGGAGGAACTGAGGAGGGTTGCACTGATATGAAGCTAATGCTTGCCAAGGATTTAGAATGGCAGACTGAGAAACAAATATCCTGTTCTTTCTTCAAACAAAAATGTTTCTGTGAGCATCATATTGTTTTATCTCATTTATTTCATCTCTTCTAGAAGGCAGCTTGTGTAGATTAATTAGGAATTATTTTCAAAAAGCTTCTTCATGAAAAGGAGTGCTTTGCTTTTTATTATTTGGTCCTGTGAGTAAAAAAATCTATACCAATTTGCACTGGCAGAGTTTGAAAGTCAGTCATGGCCCACTTGGGTTCTTTTAAGGCTTTCTTGGACAAAGTTGTAATGTACTGTTTTGTTTCTGGTCAGCCCCTGTTTCTGCACCAAAAATCACTTTGAAATAAACACTGAAAACTCTCAGCTACAGAAAAGGACTCTCAAGTTGGATTTTCAGCTTGTGCCTCCGGTTTTGAATTTAATCCTGGATGATATTTGAAGATGATGTCTATTCCTCTGTTTTATAGGGGTTCTATTTCTCCTGTGTTTCAACTCTTGCTCCACTGAAGGCATCCAGAGCATCTATCCGCTGGCGGACACATGCACCCACAAGTCCCCTCACATGCACAAATATCCCATACAAACAAAGTTCACCTCTTTCACTGAAAGTTTGTCTCTCTCTCTCTCTCTATTGATAGCTTCCACCACCAAACATGCCCCAGGAAATGTAGCTTTTTAACATGTGCTAGAAAGCAGCAGCGGTAACTGCCTTTTAATCCCCTAGACCAAAGAGAGTTTTCAGAGGGTGGTTGGCAGACCCTTCCCCTCAAGCAATTAAACTGTTTGCTCCTTATGCTTTTCCATTTTCTGGGACTGAGAGAATGCTGAGAGATTGAGGGGCTTCCCTTGCTTCCCTCACATTTTTCCCCAAGTTCCATTGCAAGACCACGTTGTATTCTCTGATTTCTTCCTTTCCATCTCAGTCTGCAGTGAAGCCTAAAGATGTTTCTAAGCTGCACAGTTACTTCTGTAATGGTATTCACCTCATTCTTGATGCATTGTCAGAGCACTGCACTATTAGCTTACCATTCTTCCGTGCTATTTGAAATACTGAATTTCAGTTTGATAACAGCTCTTCTTCCCTCTTAACAAGACAAGTTTCTCACAGTTTCAGGTTCTCATGCAACAGATTTCACAATTGGTTTGGCAATTACAGAAGATTAAAAAAACATACATTTTTTCGTTGTTTGTCTTTAAAAAAACAGCTGACTTGCTTCCATGAGTATGTATGAATTTAAAGAAAAAAAGCCAAACCCACCCCGTCAAAAAAACCCAATAAAACCCCAAAACCCCCAAGCCCTCAAGATTTTCATGGACATGCGACGCTAGGAACTCATTTTAAAGTGGAAACAAAACAGCCTAAGACAGAGTGTAAGCTTAAAAGTAGACATTTCTACCTATCCTGAGTATGGTGATTTCTCATGAGATTGTTTGGCTGTGAATCAGCCAATGAAAATGTCTCAGGAATCTTTCTACAGACCTCTGGCCTCATCAGAGTAGCTGCAGCGCAGCCCTCCCTTCAAAGGGATCCACGGATGCAGTTCAGATTTTGCCAGTCACAGAGGTGTTAGCAGGCCTGCCATGTTAACTGACTCATCCATTTCAAGGAATATTTACACCGAGAGGGAACTTGGTGTGCACTTTTAATATAGAAAAGGGTGGGTGGGAAAATGAAAGGCAAAACAGGAGAAGAAAAGGCTCCGGGAGACCTTAGAGTTGCCTTAGCGTGCTTAAAGAGGGCCTGCAGGAAAGTTGGGGAGGGGCTCTTCATTAAGGAGTGCAGGGATAGGATGAGGAGAAGGGTTTTCAGCAGAATGAGGGGAGATTGAGATGAGAACTTAGGAAGAAATATTTCCCTTTGAGGGTGGGAAGGTTGCCCAGAGCAGTGGTGGCTGCCCCATCCCTGGAGGTGTTCAAGGCCAGGTTGGATGGGACTTGGAGCAACTGATCCAGTGGGAGGTGTCCCTGCCCAGGGCAGAGATGGGACTGGATGGGTTTTAATGTCCATTCCAACCCAAACTATTCTATGAGTCCATGATTCTATGAAAATACTCTCAAGTGTCCATCAAGGAAAACGTCTTTGAAATAAAATCTGACTGTGTGTTTTCTCAGAAAGTGAGAGAGACGCTGCGAGTCTTGCTGTGCAGATGTGGGTAAATGAGCTTACTTAGATTCTAGAAGTGATCTGGTTTAAGGGTCATGGATGTCCTGTTCCTCTGCTGGGCTGGGAAGGTTTTGCTGAGCTATGTGCTGCTGCAGCCAGATGATTACTCAAATGAGAACGTACTGCTGGGGCCTTGTGCACTTCCTAGAAGCAATTTCATTTTTCATTGTGGAGGAGAGCAGAGTAAGTCTGTATACAAGAACATTATTTTGTTTGACTTTTATTATTTGACATGCTAAGTATTTATAGTTGACTATGTAAAAAGTACGAGCTAGCAGGAAGACCATGAGCTTCTTCAGACCCTAAGACAAACCACAAGTGAAATGTTTCCTGAGTGTGTGTAATCATTTATTTGGGTCTTCTCTCAGTATTTCAAGCAATAAAAGAATTCTCAGAATCACTTTATTTATTTTTTTTTTAATCATTTAATATGCACCAGTATTATGTACTGCAAATTCTACATCTAATATAGCTTGTTTATGATGTAAAAGTAAATAAGATGTTTCAGAATGCTTTCCAAAGCTATTTAGTCACTAATTTGGCCATTTTTTTCCCCCATCAGGAATCTTTAATGACTGGAAAACTCAGTGGATCATGTTTTTATCATCTAAGCTATTTTTACGTTGACTGTGCTGTAAACACATGGAGGAGCTGTAAGTAAATGTTCTGTACTGCATGATGAATTGGATTGCTACAGTCTGGAGGAAAGCAAAATAATAATTTAATTTCTGTGGTGATTTGCGTAGCTTGTGGTACAATGCCAGAAAGACTAACGGAAATGCTTATGGATACATGGACTCCATTAATAATATTATGGATTACTGTCCTTCCTTCCATTTATATGGCTCCAATGAATCAATCTCAAGTACTACCAAGCGGATCCAGTACAGGACTTAAAAGGCTAACTGAAGAACAAAGAGTTTTGAACCGTTCCAAGAGAGGCTGGGTTTGGAATCAAATGTTCGTATTGGAAGAATTTTCTGGACCTGAACCAATACTAGTTGGCCGGGTAAGGAAAGATATGTGTTTTTTTCTTTCTGAGTATGTAAATGTATAGCATGTGAAAGTCTTCAGTCATTTGGTCCCTTCTAAGAAGTCCAAGTAGGAGGTGCTCTGTTATTCTGAAATTTTTCTCTTAATATCCATACATTTGTTCTTTAAATGTACTTCATTTTAAGAAGACATTTTCCTGGTTAGCTAACCTGCTCTTTACAACAAAATTATGCATATTCCATCTTCCATTTGACAAAAGCACACAAGCACGTACACATCCTTTATTTAATATCATTAGTCACCACTCTTCACCTCTGTCAGCTGAAGATTTTCACCAAAGCAGCTTTTTGTCATTTGTTCTTATTCACTCAAGATGTGTTCCTGTTCAGTCATTCAAAAAGGTCATTTGCTATCTCCAACCTGATTACACAGAAGTTATTTATGCTTTGAGAATTTTTAAAACCAAAACCAAACAGGGAAGCGTGGTCTGTTCAGTAAATGACAAGGGACTGGTTTATCAGGAGATTCTGATGCGCACATTTTTGAAATAATAATGTTGCCACAGATTTTGTAATTAGCTTTCAAGTTGGGAAGATAATGCAAGAAAAAATATCATGTTTTTCTGTGTGTCCTAGCTTGCCTATTGCCTTAAACCCTTGATTGTTGGCATGCATTAGCTTATTCTGTTGCTCAGTGTATTACCCCCAGTCAGTGAATCAGCCTTGCACTTTCTCTGAAAAGAGATCATGGGCCATCTGCATTCATGAGGAATGAATTATCTTTAGAATTATTCTTGGAAAAGAACTCTGTGTTCCTAAATGCATGTTTGGCCTATACAAAGTGGTTATAAATACCTTGGTTGTTTATCACTAAGGCTTAGTTCCCTTTGAATAACCAGGTACATTATCGTCATCTTACCTGGCTACTGAAGTTGAGTAAAAAATCTAGAGCACAGAAATGATGGGCATCAGTTAATTTCATGATAATTTTGGAAATTTTCTTGGTAAATTAGTAGCATATTATATAATATAGGGATAGTCAGTAGCTGTATCTGTTATTGAAGAGAATACAGGTCAAGTGCATTCCTAAGTTTTCCCTGGTACAGCTACTTTCCAGTCTAAATTTAAGAGTCAGAAGGTGTAATGAGCTTTTATCCAGTGACTTGTGAGCGCGCTGTTAATTTACGTTTATATCAAGTATTATATATCTAGATTTATTTTTTTGTCCTGTGGTTACTAACCTGTCTCAATTTCAGAGTGATAACAATATGCTTATTTCAGATCTTAAAAGTAATTTCTTTTTAGACTATTTCGGTCAAGATTTTAAAATGATTTTGAGTTGCTTCTGAGTAGCTGGGGAGAATCCTGAGGTTGTACTTTTTGTACTTTGATTTTCAGACTGTATCCAAGTTTTAATATTTCTACAGTATTGAGGGGGTTAGTTAGTATCCTGAATTGTTCCAAGTAACTGGTGAACAGAAGTGGATGGGTTAAACTAAGTCAAACTAATAAGGACATTATCCAATCTTTTCCTGACATTTTGAATAGAATTAACTACTCTAAAATGCTGTGATAATCTATTTGTTGTGACTGTATAATTGAAACACCGTATGATACAGATTCAAACAAGCAAATAGTGAAATTTTCTCCTATAGGAAGAAATTCTTGATTTATTCATGAAAATGGCTAAAAATATTCTTGTAATTCTTATCTGTATTTCCTCACTCTTTCCAGATAAAAGAGCTATATCTGACTTATTTCTTTTCCTATGTTTATGAATAGTGTGGGTGCTTTCAAACTCTGCTGTAGCCAGTGGGAGCAGAGGTACTCCGCGTCTTCGGAGCTGTTCATAATCCTTCCTGACTATAAAGCAGCAACTCCCTCAATTATAGCTCTCGGCAGTCCTCCTTCCCCAAGCTTAAAGGTATAGAATGTCACAAGCAAAATGCTCTCCCTCTCCATGAAGCTGGGCTGTGGCTTGTCCTCTGTCACCCTCATTGGTTTCTTATCCATTGCAATTTTAAAATAACCTCCTTTTCAGAACTCACTACACCTGGTTCCTCCAGCCTTCCAGTTTTGACCCATGCCATAGGATTTACCCCCTGCCAAAGGATTTGCACGCTTAGGGCATCTCCTTCATTGTGTGGCTTTCTTTATCAACTATTTTTCTGGCCCATGGCTTACCTTGATTTTCTTCTTCCTTTTTATACTGCCAAATTTGAATGACGGGCACTCTGTAAAATGTGACGTGGTGAATTCATGTAAAGAGGCTTAACATTGTGGAGAGAGGCTTAACATTAGAAAACCAACAGCAGAATAGAATTAACAGTAGGATACCAAACGAGTACGCCACCTATTTGCTGCATTTTCTGGACAGATGTGCTTTTCTGCTGTTACAGAGGCAGTCTTGCTTATATGTCCTTTTTACATGTTCAAAATATAATGTCCAAACAAATTTATCATTTGACAGTTAAAATTCAGCTTTTAAGCACTGCTCAGAATAATATTGATACTTAAATAATGTTTCGCATGTCAGTGCGTGGAAAGGCACTGAGTAGAAGCATTTGATTTTGATGGAATTGAAATGTGTCTCAGCAAAATAAAACTGAAAACTAAGATTAATTATGATAAACAGAATAACTTTAAAAGAAAAGCCTGAATATAGAGCTAATGCATTCATTCTGCCTGTTAAAAAGATCTCATATGAAAATTTCTGAAGTACAGGGAAAGATAACAAAGATAGGTAATATCTTTTATTAGGCTGCTTAGGTTTTCCAGGAGAAGCAGCTTCTAGGCTAAATTTTCCAGAATTTTAGCTGTATCGATATATCTGCACATCCTTCAAAGTTACTTAGCCATTGCTGTTCTGGGGGAATATATATTTATAAATGCATTCTCAATGTATTTGCTCTAATAAATGAAAGAATCTGGTGTGAAACTAATAAGAGGATTTAATGTGACTTCTTCCTTATGGCACAGTAGTTTTCTTCAATGACTTGAGTAGAGGGCAGGAGAAAATCTTTTGCTTTCCTTCTTGAACTTCTTCCAATGAGTTTGAAAAACACTCATTTCAAATGTCAGTTTTCATCATTATATTCAGTAGGATCAAGCTTGAACTTCAAATAAGCAGCTCTACTTGTGTTCCTACATCTGTAAAAATGTGTATAAATGCTTCTTTCTTAGGATTTTTGAGCTAAATTTATGAGCTTTCTCTATGAAATGCTACAAACATTGGAGTTTTTCATTCTATCTGTATTAATATTGCATTTCTTTAGACACATGGTATTATAATAAATTTCGTATTATTTTGATCTGTACATGCAGAAATTTATAGATGTGTCTTGAGAGACCTCCGAAGTAACCTTTTTCATGTCCATGTGACATGCTTCAAATGAGTTTGGTTTTGTTCATAGAATCATAGAATCACCAGGTTGGAAGAGACCCACTGGATCATCGAGTCCAACCATTCCCATCAATCACTAACCCATGTCCCTCAGCGCCTCGTCCATCCGTCCCTTAAACACCTTCAGGGAAGGTGACTCAACCCCCTCCCTGGGCAGCACCTTCAGGGAAGGTGACTCAACCCCCTCCCTGGGCAGCCTCTGCCAGTGCCCAGTCACCCTTTCTGTGAATTTTTTTTTTCCTAATGTTCAGCCTAAACCTCCCCTGGTGGAGCTTGAGGCCATTCCCTCTTGTCCTGTCCCCTGTCACTTGGGAGAAGAGCCCAGCTCCCTCCTCTCCACAACCTCCTTTCAGGTAGTTGTAGAGAGCAATGAGGTCTCTCCTCAGCCTCCTCTTCTCCAGGCTAAACGACCGCAGCAATGCAGTACCAAAAAATAGTTTTACAAATACCCTTCCATGCTTGATTTCTTCTTTTTTTTGCTTCATCCGTAGAAGCAGGTAGGTATTTTACAAAGCTGCTGCATCTACTTTACCAAACTCCATAGAGTGCACGTTGCTGTCAGCAGTTTGCAGCCCTCCCAGTGGCTATCGGTCTCGTTCAAGTGTAGAGTGATACGTCTTGCGACACCTCATGCTGTCCCTATGGACTTGATTAGTTAGATTGAGCTTTTCTGTGATATTCACTGCTGCATTTTCTCAGTCTCCTCTGCGTGCATTTACAGCACCGTGGACGATGTGCTGTGAAATCTGCAGTGCAGATGATGCCACTGTTCTTCCACAGGAGGCAGCCACCAGATTCACAGTGCAACAGATAATAGAGTTAAAAAGCATTAGGGAACTAGGGTTTGGATATGAAATCATAGCTGTTCATTTATAGAAAGTGCATTATTTGTGATGTTATAAATGAATAGGATCTCGTTTAATAGAAGTTTTTAACAAAAAACTGGGACAGTTCTTATGTTAACAGTTGCCATTTGTAAGCATTTGTAAGCATGGAGCGAACAATAGGGAGAACAAAGGTGACAAAAGTAATTTTTACATTTAATTTTTATATTCCCTACTGATTCATTCACCACTAAAGGAACCAGCAGTTATGTCTGGACACAAAATCCCTCTAACAGTCAGTCAGCTGGGTGTTGCTTCTGCACAATCACACCTCTGGGAGCACCCCTGATGTTCTCCAAGAACCTTCCCCAGGCTTTTTTTAATTTGCCCATTTCCAGTCTCAAATCCATAATACATTGCATGTTTTGCACACAGTCTCTGTGATGAGGGAATGAGAGATTTATAAGATAAGCTGACCAGGGAAGAGTAGCACCTGTGTGCTATGTCACATCTGAACATTAGGCTGAACATTAGGAAAAAAAATTCACAGGAGTCATTGGGCACTGGCAGAGGCTGCCCAGGGAGGGGGTTGATTCACCTTCCCTGGAGGTGTTTAAGGCACGGGTGGACGAGGTGCTGAGGGACATGGTTTAGTGTTTGATAGGAGAGGTTGGACTCAGTGATCCGATGGGTCTCTCCCAAGCTGGTGATTCAATGATTCTATGATTCCATGATCTGTGGCCTGTGGTCAGTTCAAGAGTTGTGCCAGCTCTTGAGAAGTGGCTCGGAAAAGCTAGAGCAGGGGAGGCCAGATTCGATGGGCTATAAGCAACCTGATTCAGCGGGAGGTGTCTCTGCCCATGGCAGGGAGCTGCTTGGAACTGGATGGGCTTTAATGTGTCTTCCAAACCAAGCCATTTTATGATTTAATGACACAAACCAGGCAGAGTTGATGGGACTTGGGAAGAACATGCCCAGGTCAGCTCTTTTGTGCAGTGGAGTCTCAGGTAGGCATTTTTAATCAGTGACGGTAGAGTTTTCCTCCTCGCTTTTGACATACATGGAATGTCTCTGTTCACGCTGTTAAACACAAATCTTTTTGGTATGGCTTGTAGGATGAGGGAGCTAAGCAGCTTTTGCTTTTTAGAGCAGTGGAGATTTTTCCCTTGATGTATGGGACTGAGGTTCAGGCCTTCAGAGGAGAAATCATTTTCCTGTACGAGGAACGGTAGAGGCATCGTATTTGCACAGTGAAATGCTTCAGGCTGCGCTACTGTAAAAACCGAACCTGGAAATGCAGAGAGCACTTATAAATAGCTCCAAGCTGTATGTTCTACATTATACATGCTTTATGCAATCTTTGATTTCATTGCCAACATACATTTTATCTCTTAACAAGGAAATGGTAAAAATCTTACTTGTTTAAAATTATAAACAGTTCTGTTGAAGTGCAAGGGATGCATATATGCAAAGTAAACAAGGTTTTAATTAAATGAGTTCTTTCCATATGTTTTCCTTCTTAGTCCTGCATTGAGCTTGTGATTCTGAAAATACTGTCATACTCAAGTGTTGCATACCAGAAAGGTATGTAACTAAGGCTTTCATTACTTTAAGGATGGATTACATGCTGTTTCCCTGAATATAAGAAATTATAGTGACATGTAGGTGTAGTACAGCCGTAGTGCAGGTTTCACAGGGTATAATGTGTTCCTACATTAATGCATTGTTAAAGTTTGTGTTAGAACAACTTATTATATCCATTCTCCTCTTCTCCTTCTTCTGTACATTTGTGTGTTTTGCTATCTATGCTTTAAATACTTGCCATAAAATATTCAATATCTCAAGTGTTGCGAAGTAAGCATTACTTTCTCAGCCCTAGCTTTTTGTTGTTATTTTGCAACCATAATTATACGCTGATTTTCCTACTTATGTTTAATAAACTCCCAGAAGCTGGAATGTATCATTTATTTTTCTAATGTATTCTTTATGGAAAACATAATCCCCCCTGCCTTTTGTGCGCTTCTGAAGGGGAAGAGATGACTGTCTACTTCATTGAATGCTCCAGTTTACACGGTCTAAATCCGCTTAGTAAGCAAGGGTATAACGATCTGAGAAAAACCCTTCTCAATTAAATATTGCTGCAAAGACAATAAACATAGTATAAAATATTTTTTTGAAGTCTGACAAAAGCAGTGGGTTTTAAACTTGTATTCCTGAATCTGCACAAATTTTATTTGTTTCTTTTTAACCACTTACAAGTTCCAAGAAATTTCTTCTTGCAAGATCTGAATTTAAACAAGGTCAGTCGTACTGAAGTGAGCCAACAGCGTCTGCATTTTCTAACACAGCTTAAAAAACATTTTACTGATTTTGCTTGGAATTAACCAACAGGACATAACTCCAGACTCTAAAATCTCATTTCTCTATATTTCTGGGAGTATCACTGCGTAAGGTTGAACACTTTCATGCTCTCTTATCTCTAACTGGGGGAGGGGGGCACTATATGAACACGATTTGAATAGAGTCACAACTTAAAATTTCCTTATGTCAGCTAACACAACTGCACTGGTAAGAACTTCATAGAATCATAGAGTATTTTGCATTGGAAGGGATCTTAAAGATTACCTAATTCCAACCCCCCTGCAGGGACACCTCCCACTGGATCAGAGGCTCCAAAGCCCCATTCAACCTGGCCTTGAACACCTCCAGGGATGGGGCAGCCACCACTGCTCTGGGCTTCAAAGAAGCATTTCATCAGACACCTCCTCTATTTCTGCCTTATACTATTAAAGCAATAGAGTAAAAAAAAGCGAGGCATATCCATATTGGCCACTGATGTGGAAAACAGTTAAAGGAATGCATTAGAATGTCAGGTAGCTTCTGTAACCTGCATGGTAAAAGGTCAACCTGCTAAACATAGGGCACCATCTGAGCTGTCCATATTTTCTTTACTAAAGTGGGAACAACTCTCTGATGTGATTCACATCTTGAATCTTCACAGGCAATATGTGTGGAATAACACCAAAGAGTTGGGTTGGGGGTTTTATTTGGTTTTTCATTTGGGGGCTGGATTGGTTAGTTTGATTTTGGACTTGTTTTGGTTTTTTTTTAACTAATGGTGGATATGCTTACACTGTGTGTTCTTGGGTATTTGGATCCCCTGATGTTACTTTAAGATTATTCACTTAAATTTTATTGTCATATTTTTTCTAAAGCTGCAAAGATCTCTTTTTTTTCTGAGAAAAAGTAGCTCATGTTGAGAATTTTGTTTTGTTTGTGAAGGATAAGAAGCTTGTGTACTTTTGTTCAATACATTGATTAAAGCACTTTCTCTTTCTCTCAATTAATTGAAATGTTTTCTAAGTATGCATGCAAAACGCTGAAGTGACAGTATGAAAAATCAAGTAGAGCCTTCCACATAATATTCTGCAGGTGCCCTATGATCGTTTAGTCTTTCCAACATCACTTTAGTAAATGGTTTTCAATTTCTACCTGTAGGGCCCACCTCTGGTGCTGTCAGGATGCTTCAGTTCCAGTTGTCAATTTACCTACCAATTAGTGCCAATTGTGATGGTGTTTTTTTGCTAAAAGTTTGTCCTTGCTGAACGTGATAAACATATTTCCTATAGGGTCCCAAAAAACTCAGGTAGTAGTGACTTCCCAGAAGTGACCAAATATGTTCAAACAGTAAAGTGATTGTATTTATTATTTTCATTGAATCATAGAATGGTTTGGATTGGAAGGGACATTAAAACCCATCCAGTCCCATCCTCTGCCATGGGCAGGGTCACCTCCCACTGGATCAAGGGCTCCAAGCTCCATCCAGCCTGGCCTTGAACCCCTCCAGGGATGGAGCAGCCATCCCTGCTCTGGGCAACCTGGGCCAGGGCCTCCTCACCCTCACAGGAAAACATTTAATCCTAAAATCTCATCCCAATCTCCCCTCTTTCAGATTAAAATCGTTCCCCTCATCCTATCCCTGCACTCCCTGATCAAGAGCCCCTCCCCAGCTTTCTTATAGGCTCCCTATTAATACTAGAAAGCTGGTATAATGTCTCGTCATGTCAGGTCCTGATGTAATGTTCTTCAGTTTGTCAAAGCTTCATGTAATGAAAACTTGAAAGATAGTTTTGTATTAAAATGTGAAATGCTTTGGGGTTAATTCCTTTAGTGTCTGAAGGCTTCCAGTAAGACCTCTGGAGCTGATGTGGGCGATACCTCCTGAACTGAATTACATCTGAAGAAGGTTGGTTTTGTCTGCTGGATAGCTTTGTCTTTTTAGGATCTATTTTTTAGGTGTTCACACAACTAATCACAAGAAAAGTTAGTTTGAGTGTGAAAATAAGGAGAAAGAGTTCGTATAAATTTTGTTTCTTGAAAGTTCTGTTCTAAAAGTTGAGGGTTTTCCCTATAGTAGTAAAGCAAAAGAAGAGAAAGGAAGACATAACTTGTGTTGTGCGACAGACCAAGGACTTCACAGCTGAGGGTCTTTTGTTTGTTTTTCAGTTGTTTTTTTTTTTTTGACAAAGCCAGGGATGTTGATGCTATGGAATTTAATGTGGATGTGAAGCCTTCAGCTTTATTACAGAAATAATTTCCTGCAGTCAGCATTTTGGGCAGTATTTAAAGGTAACTAGTATTTGAAGGCAATGTGTGGGGCATGTGCCATTGTAAATAAATGTAGATAATTTTCCTAAAGATATTCAGGCAAATATTTATGTATATGAGTTGCCTCTTAGTTACCCCTAAGGAACACCTGTAGTGAAACATAGTAATATATAACTTTCCTATTTCCTGGGGACTTTCTGTTAGTGTAAAGATTCCCTTTCCAGAATTTTTTCAAAGCCTATATTTTAAAGCAGCTGTGCCAGCAGCTAAGAAAAAGTAAGCGTAGCTCTCCCTGGAGACTATCAATGCCATTCCTGAATTAAAAGGAGGAATCATTAGGAGAAATGTAAGAAATCCCTTTTCTTGTTTCAGGGTCTGAGCTCACAAACTGTTACGCACCCACCCCCTGGTGAACAGGAGCAAAGCTCGGGTTTGTGTTTCAGCCTGATGTGCTGCACGTTGCTGTTAGATCACCTCAATGAGAGGGAAAGGAATGAAATAAAAGACTGACTCAGAGAGGCTCACTGGAGGCAAGGAGCTCAGTTGTAGGTAAAACCAGCAAAAGATATTTCTTAGCAGTACCAGAGGGCCCTTGTCATCTGCTAATTTAAATCCAGAAACCATATTATCCGGTTTTCTTTTCCCTTGCTGAGAGAACTGCTGGCAAACAATAGGGGTCTTGATACCAAGTGAGAAAAGGTGCATTTTAGTATGTGCAGAGCTGGTGGTGGGCATCCAGGTGTGAAGAACACAGAACATAGAAGAATTGAACCAAACCATAGCTCTTCTATCACATTGTTTCCTAAGGTCATCAAACTACAAGCATCATTAAGAGCTATGATGTGTTATACACCCAACCTAGGAAACCAGGATGTTAAATTGAATGGAAAAAACCCCCTTAATTTTAAGTAATTTGGAATAGTCTGCAACATAATTGATGCAACATAATCCTGTATTTTTAAAGCATGATGCAAAGGCTCAGAATCTGGTATTTCTCCACTCAAATAGCTTAACAAAAATCTACCATATTTTTACAGAACAATTTTTCTAAATACAGTCACTGGCATACTTGCTATTCTCTTTTAGGTCCTCCCTTTTTGAAATTGTCTGCTTTGCAAGCAACCTGTTCCCTAATTCCTGTGTAGTTTAAAGCTTTTAATGCAGGCCACTGGCACGCTTCACAATTCCCATTGTTGCCTTGTTATACAGGCAAGAAAATACAATATCCAGAGGCAAAATGTGTTTCTTCCTTCATGCAAAATGCCAACCCAGTATTTCAAAGTTACTAGTTTATTTCTAGTAATTAACAGTCTCAATTGTCTTTTGGGGTATCCCACATACTTGTCAGAATATTTGATTAACTGAGAGCAGGTGCTGATTAAACATACAATGACTTTTACTTTTTATTGAGTTTTCATGTGAATAAACAGAAGTTACTTAAATTATTTGAAGCATATACCAGGATTTTACTTGGCAGCAGAAGACTTGCAGACTGAATTGAGAATGAAGCCATGGAGGTTTTTAAGGGAATCTCTGCATGGACTTGTCTGTTGTGTGAATTTTTAAAACCTTGCACGTACCCTCGGTGTGTACGGGGGATTGTTCTAATAAACCGAGCTACGGCAAATGAGGAATGGTGTTCCGAGTAACAGTTAAATGTGTAACAGTTAGCTGTTAATGCTGCCATTCGTGTTGAGAAACCTTAGCTAAAACTTTAATCCTCTGTGTTGAGTAGGAGACAATTCCTGCCTCAAAGCTGTTACTGTCTAAACAGAATACACAGACTGTAACTGAGGAAGAAAATACAAATACCAAAAGATGCGTGCGGGCACAGAAGTAATTTTCAACATCCACAATTACACGTTAGGCGGTCCACACCCCTCTAGCAGGGAACAAGCTTTCTGATTCCCTGTTAAATTCCCTAGCCAGTGCTGTCTCCTGCTAGCCGGGATGGAATCACAAGGTGTGAAGATCAAGTGTTGTTGGGAAGTCTAAGAAACCACGTGATTACTTTTCATGTGTGTGGGATGTTCTGTAAGAGATGTTTCCTGTGCAGTTTATTAATAACTTAAATATGATAAAATAAATATATGTAGTAAAAGATACTGAACATAAGGCTTACTGGCACGATGGAGTTACTGTACCTCAAAACCACTGAATCGTTAGGCAGAATTAGGCTTCTCATTCTCTGTAGAAGGCAGCTACCCTGATCATCCCATGGAGTAATCATTTTGTAATTGATCTAAATTCTGTCATTCCAGAAGACCACCTGCTAGGTACTGCAAATCACTGATGAGCACAGGAATGCTCGGAATTGAGGAGTTTATTTGTGAACATAGGTATTTGGATTTTTAAGGGAACTTTTTGTGAGTAGATGTTTCTACCTGATCAAATGCATTCTGCACAAATACTGTAACAGACAGTTAATTCTCTGTGAGATTTTATGGATTGTAAAGCACAATTTTGCTTTAGGAGTTAGGCTGGAGACCTGCTCTTAGACGAAGATTCACTGCAATGCTGTGAATGGGTTCTGAAATGGATGTTTCATTTTGTAAAGTGGAAAAAAAACACCCCATACTATGGCTGAGTCAGTATTTATTCCAACTGACAGAATCAGGAACGCATTTGTAAATTCTAAAACTTGCAGGAAGATTGGATAAGATAAGAAATACTTCCCCCACCCTAAAACAGGTGTATGTGGCTCCGTTTTGTCCTAATGCTCAGTTTCCAAGGGTTGTTTCTTTGTGAGAAGAAAGGTCTGATGTGGCTTTAGGACAGCGGGTTGTTAGGCTGGAAGAGTACAAATACTGACTCATCTGGGAGTCCACTTTGTATTTAGCTCTAAGGACTTGTGCAGCACAGGAGGATCTAGCCTGGTGAGGGACAGAGTAACTGACCTCGGGAGTCCCTTCTCTTGGTGACCGTACTGCTGTAATACCCATGATACAGTCTTCAGGCACTCGTGTTTCATCGTGCCCTCGAGACAGCAGTAAAAGAAATCTCTCAGGATCATTTATTTGAGAATTCTCAGGGAGACCAATAATCCTGTAAGAGTTAAGCCTTAATTTATTCTTTCTTAGCCACTTAATTTCTAAGTTGGTTGTCCTTATTATACCCCATGATACGTTCTATTACAGAGCCTGAATTTCAACTTTGTGAAACTGTATGCTTTTCAGCACCGCTTCTGATTGATAAAAACAATTTTGAGGGGTCCAGCTTCCCAAATACTTTGAATTGTTTCAGATCCAACAGGTCAAATTAATTCCACTTTTGGTTAGTAAAGTCACTAGGCATTAAGTCTGTCTTAATGTACTTAATGTGAAGCCTTGTATACAGTTTATGCAGTGTCTGCTGGAGGCAGAGAGATGAAAGAAAAAGCAATGACTACACTGAGATGAAAACTGATTCGAATGTTGTGTGTATGCATAGGTTGGTACGTGTATCTAAGAGAATTTTAAAAGGATTCCTGTTAAGAAAAGAGGACCTCAATAGTCAGTTAGGCAAATGTTTCATCAGTGACACAGTTGTTTTTTCTGGAATTAAGTGAGTGTAGGAGCTTAAGAAAGCCACAGCATTCACACAGCTTCCTCTCCATGTAGACTGACCCTTGTAAGGTCCATCTCCTTTGTCGTTCTTCTAGAAATACCATTAACCATTTCTGTAGTGACTGTACCTCCACATTTGATGCAGCAATACTGTGGGCTGAAATTGAAAACAAAAATGTACCAAGGGAGATTTTGCATGGCATACAAAGTTCTGCAGCAGGAAAATAGCTGCAGCTGATAAAAATTTCTTTTATATAATCTTCCCTGCTGAACACACCTGTATTGAAATACTGCATGTAGAAGCTAAAATTGTCTTTGCTAGAGCTTCTCAGAAATAATTGAGTTATTATTTATTTCCTTGGAGAATCAAAAAGTGATAATGGGATATACTTTAATGTCTGAAAGTCAGAGTCTTTTGTCATTCCATACCTCACCAACCTAATGTTAGTCTGGATTCCTTTGGAAATGCAGCTTGGTCATTAGGAATGTGTGAAATGAAATAATTCAGAAGAATAAACATTTATCCTATGTATTTCTAAATCTCTACTATTCTCAGTTGACTCAATATGAAAAAAATCTTATTCAGATTGTTTTGAGAGGCATAAAATGATTTTGGTGCTAAATAAAAGTTGATATGGTTTCATTTATAGGAATTAATGATAGGTCACGTAAGTAGGAAAGGTATTCTTGTATACAATATATCACAGTAAAACTGTGGAAAGGTTTGTCCTTGGTACTGTTCTGGCCTTTCATTATGAAGAGCAGGAAGAACAGTCAATAACCACTTATTAATGTTTTTCTCTCTCCTTTATTGTAGCTTTAGGTACATTAGGCTCTCAGTAATTATCTCATTCATAATCCTCTATCACGAGTCATATTTTCTGCAACTTGTGAAGCGTAATTGGAAAATATTTTCTTTGGATGTACACTATTTCTATTCCCTCTTTAATATAACTTTACCCAAGAGTATCCTGCCTAGGAAAAATGAGCGAGTATAATTTTATACAGGTAATCAAATCTCTCAAATGTTGGCACGTTTTCCTTTATCTCCATGGGACCAAAAGCTAACCTTCAAATAGACCTCGGCATTACGACAGAATTTCAGCACACAATTAGAACTCAAATCAGCTTGTACAAGGCAATTTGAACAGAAGTGCTATTTTGAGTTACCAGTACGATATTTCTACTACAGGGCATTTCATTTGATTAACATAGAACTGCAGGGGAATATATGTATTAATCTAAGTATGTGTGTCGATGTCTTGGTATGTATATAAAGTCATGACTGACATATTTAAACACTGGCTTATAGCAGAGGTTTACTGACTTTCTAAACAATTCTATTTTTTTCCCTCTTAGGGCTCAAAACTACATCTTGATACAGGTTTTATTTTATTACTTTGAGCAAAATAAAGGTAAAAGAGGGGAACAAAAGAATGAAATCAGTGTGTCTTTAGAATCACTTTTGTTGCCGTACACTGTAGAACAGTTAATTTATTCCAAACCTTCTGACATAAATCACGCTGAAGGGGGAGAAAATAAAAACCATCCAGAATCGCAGATACAAAGCTAAGGACTGTTTTCAGGCTGAGCAGACACTTTCAAGGCTAGGATATGGTAGGCCTACAATGATTCCTCTTAGTCTCTGGTTCTGTTGTGGAATTGAACATTCCCATTTCTGTTTTCACTCGTGTTGGTATCAAGGGCTCTTGTGTATACAGAAACCAGAGAGATGATACGACACTCCAGCTATAAGCAGTGTACCAGGATTCTGGGAGTGTGTAGCCTGGCAAGATAGCTGCCACTTTCCCAGTGCTTATTAAGAAGGAGGTGCTAGATGTCTCAGTGAAGATCCTTTTTTCTAGTTTAAAAGTTTGATTGGACATTAGTTGCATGTTTAAATGTGATATTAGGCTCATGAATAGTTTCGTGCTGTGAACATACTTGTTCTCCAGAAACAAATTTGGGGTTATTTAAATCTCATTTTCAGCTGGCCAGATTATTTCATGGTTGTCATATGCTAGGCCTGGTAACTGACATCTGAATTTGTTTTTTATTTAAGTTCTTGGGCCAAGATTTTTCTACTTTGTATTACCATGAAAATATCCACAGAACTCTTCCAATTATAACACTTGAGATCTAAGATAATTTCCTTAGTGAGTTGTTTCTTAATCATTGTCTTATTTTACTGTGAAAACATTTTTTTTAAAAGGGATATTAAGTGATTTGCTTCTTAAATCTGGTGCAGGTATGATTAGAAAAAACAACAAAAGCTGCCAATACAAAAGTTATGTTTTTAACCTGAATTAAAGTGGCAATGGAGATAAGGTAACTGTTGGCTAATAGTTTTGCCAATCTGTTAAGTTCATTTGCTGATAGAACAAATTCAGATCACCTGTCTCTGCTTGGAATTTCAGCCCAGGCAGAGATTATCTCTATTGTAAAGTCGGTGGGGATTCTTGCTTGCATTAGGCTCATAGCTCGAGCCACTGCTCCTCCTCCAGAAGAGAGAAGGCCTTCCTTCAAGGGGTCCTGATAGTCTGAGGTAGGTCTGTTTGCAAAGTTCTTCCCCTTGCATTAAAAACTAAACATCAATAGGCAAAATAAAGAACTGGGATCGTGAGAATTGATAGAACTTAGGGGAAGGGAAGGTTTCCTAGCCCATGGCAGGGGGGTTGGAACTGGATGAACTTTAAGGTCCCCTCCAACCCCAAAGACTCTGTGATTCTATGAATTAGAGAGGTAAAAGCTGCTGTTCAGTGTTGTAGTCTAGAGGAGAGGATTTTCAAACACTGGTCTAATTGTATGAGTAAATTATGGGATGAGGAAATTGTAAGGTGCTTCCTGTGTTTTCTGAAAGTTAGCTGTATGATTCTATACATCAAGCCCTCTGTGACTATTTTTACATCCAAGTGACATGGAAGACTGAGATATATGCGAACTGCCGACTGTCAGCTTTTGCGTAAACTTAGAAAAAGGCATTTCATTATTTCTGGGCTGGAGAGAGAGTTTAGGTGGAGTTGCCTAAAGCTGCTGTTAGATTTCTAAGTCTCTTTGTGAATCTAAGAAGGCATCTGCTGATGTCCTCATCAATACTGGATGATTGACCTGAAATGGAGCTGATAGATCATTGACCTAGAAGTTGTTTAGGAAATACAGTTTTTCATTCCTCTGATAGCAGCTATTCTTAGTAGGTGATGTGACCTCTGATGTTCCTTACTTTGATTTCAATGTTCTTTCAACTATACTTCAGTCTAGTTTGTATGTAGCTGCTTGTAATACTATCCACTGTTTCCATTACTTTTTTCAAGTTTACATATCCAGTATACTGCAGTGCTGCAGATGAGGGGAAGAGTAGCTACAGAGCTTCCTGGGGGAGAAAGGACCTGAGGGTGTTGGTTGACAGCGACTAAACAGGAGCCAGCAGTGGCCCAGGTGGCCAAGAAGGCCAATGGCATCTTGACTTGGATCAGAAACGGCGTGACCAGCAGGTCCAGGGAGGTTATTCTCCCTCTGTAGTCGGCACTGGTGAGACCGCACCTCGAATCCTGTGTTCAGTTCTGGGCCCCTCACCACAAGAAGGATGTTGAGGCTCTGGAGCGAGTCCAGAGAAGAGCAACAAAGCTGGTGAAGGGGCTGGAGAACAGGCCTGATGAGGAGCAGCTGAGAGAGCTGGGGGTGTTTAGCCTGGAGAAGAGGAGGCTGAGAGGAGACCTCATTGCTCTCTATAACTACCTGAAAGGAGGTTGTGGAGGGGAGAGAGCTGGGCTCTTCTCCCAAGTGACAGGACAAAGGGCAATGGTCTCAAGCTGCGCCATGGGAAGCTGAGTCTAGATATCGGAAAGAAATTTTTCAAGGAAAGGGTCATTGGGCACTGGCAGAGGCTGCCAAGGATGCGAGTTGAGTCACCATCGCTAGAAGGGTTTAAAAGACGGGTAGACAAAGTGCTCAGGGACACGGTTTAGTGTTTGATAGGAATGGTTGGACTCGATCATCCAAGAGGTCTTTTCAACCTGGTGATTCTATGATTCTATATGTTCGAACATGTATGTAAATCAGGCCCTGCAGGTGAAGGAATGCAGTTTTGTACATTTTGTCAAGTCTTAGGGCTTAGTGTACTCAGATTTAAAAATACAATTTAAAAATAATGAAAAATCAACCTTAGACTACAGACACTCTAAAGGAAATTCAGGTGTGGTGTGCTTACCTACATGTGAAGACATGCCATGCCATCTATTCTCCATGAACTTGCACAAGCACAACGTATTATTTGCTGATATAGAAATAGTACTATACATCTTTTCAAGTTGTATTGCGCTTCACTCCTACTGGCATGAACTTTCATACCTTCACTTCAATATATTTGACAAATGTATTGGTTTTGGATCTTTTTATCCTGTAAAACAGTGCCTTTGCACATTTTATTCCTTATTAATGGGATCGAAAGGTCCGAGAACTTAGTGGCAGTACTTCTACTATAAGAATATGCAAACCTTTTTCCTCCGACTCATTTTCCTCCCTCTCTGTATTGCTTTATGTTGACAAGGAAATGAAGTCTGTTAAAAAAACTCCTTTACTGTCAATTTGTCCCAGTAGAGCTGACCCCATGTTCAGAATTATTGTTAAGACCAAATAGGCAGTGGAAGAAAGGATTGAGGGAGTAGCAAAAAGAAAGATTTTGAAACGATTAATTTTTATTTTTACTGTGGTATATTTTCACAAAATTGTCCGGTTGTTCATTGTTATTTAAGATATCAGTCAACCTCAAACATTTATGAGACTTCTACTGTTGGAAATAGAAATTTCTGTAAATTAGTTTGTTTCTAAACTTAAGAAGATCATATTTGAGATGACTAGAGGCTATGTGCTGTTTTATTTATTTTGCTTGAAAATGATCATTGTTCTTGAAATGCTGTTTGAGTTCACTGAAGCATATGTATTACAACTCTTACTTTATTGCAAAGTACTTTTATATAGCCATGCAGGTCTGTGGCAGGGAGCTTCCTGCTTCTCTGTTTCTCTTAGTATTCATCTTCATTACATTGAGCTCATGTGGCATAAAAATGTGATGCATTTCACTCAAAAACTGTGAATATATACTCAGAAATACACAGTTGTATGTACTGTGAGATGAGAGAGTCAGTATCTATACTGGCTTTTCAAGCAGCAATTAAGGAAACTCTGTAATAATAACCGAACACTTGTGGCTGGTGAACACCCTCCTGCAGTTCAGAACTGGAATATGAATGGACACCATGGGAGGCTTGCCCATTTCTGATGAAAACAGTTTTTAACAGCGTGAATTTATGAATCTACTCAATGCAAATGAGAGTTTATTATGCTGAGAGTATAAAAATGATGCTTCATTTATTAAATTAATACAAAACTTGTGTTCAAATAATGCTGGAGAGTTTTGTTAGACCTTCCTGAATGTCAGAGCTGAGGCTGAAACCATTGACTTAGGTTATGGGAAGTAATAGTGAAAACAGGACAAGCTGCCATTCCGTTCTTTGCCTGATTTAAATGAATGTGTATTTGGAACAACACCTGTCACCATTTTCCAGTCTGTGCACTAGAGAAAATGATACTTGCCCATTCTGAAAACACTGTATTTTTTTAATAAAAACCTCTCGTAAGAATTTTGCCCCAGAAAATAGCTTTTGTCCTTAAAAGACTATTCCTCCACAGTGTGGGTCGGCTACATCTAACTGCTGTAAGACTGGAAGCAGGGGAATCCATTACGGTAGAATCTGAAGCAAGCTTAAATTTCTGCTTATGTGGTAGAAATCATAACATTAAATTCAGGCAAATTTGATACCTAGTCACACATAACTCTAAGGCTTCTTGCCAGATTTTGATATCTAGTCTGCCAGCTGTAATGTGCACTGCCCAGCTCATTCAAACCATATGCCTTGAGCAAACAATTAGCAAAGTGTGTTAAAAGCTCTGGAAAGTACCACATTAGCCATAAGTCAACCAGCTGCATGCACTGCCCTATTAATTTGGATAAAAGCTTACCCCTTCAAAACTGTTTTTTGACTTATTTGTTCTAAAAATACAGTTTAAATATAATCTGTGCATCTGCAGTTAGGTTTATAGCAGTAATTTCATTCTATCTGCAAAATATTATTGAAATTCTCAGTTGGCTTTAGAAGTTTGTGTAGACATAGAAGAGTCCACCACAAGGTTTTCTGTAGCTTGAAAGGAAACAGGCATTCATGGAGCACCCTATAGCCTTTGTAGCACGTTCTTCATACTCTTGAAAGAGCCTCAGTCGGAGTAAATTGTTCATTCTTGTGCCATGAACAAAATAAAAATGTGTTTTCCTTCCTTTAGTTGGATTTGGCTGTTGGTTTACCTTGGTTGTGTCGCTATTTATGGCTATTTTCAAGAGCAAGTCAAGAATTCACCATCAATAATAGACATGTAAATTGTATATGCTTATGACTTCTTACTTCTGTGCCATACTGCTTTGTCTCTGCACTTTTGTAAGTACTTTTTTTATATGCCCTGATTAGAATGGTTTCTCTGTAATTAACTTTTATGGCAACAGATCATTATTATCTGCATATTTAAATAAAGGGTGAATTTTAAAATAAGGAGATAACATAACCATTGTGACTGGTAGAAACTCATACTTTCTGAGTTATATTTTTTCTTCTGAATTCAGACTAGTAGTATTTCATATTAAATTTTGTAAGGTTTAAAAAGGGAGAACAATGCATATTAATAATTTTTTTAGCAGTATCTCTGAGCTAGAATGAAATATTTTGCTCCAAGCAGTCTTAGCTAAATAAAGAAGTGTAGCAAGTATATTGTGAGTTAAACATTTTCATTGGTCCTTCTAAGTTTTCTGTTTTCATCCTCTGAAATGCATTATCAAGAGAAACCAATGCTGGAACTGCTAACCCAGAAGAGCAGAGCAGCCTACTGGGATTAGTTGCCTGTTCTTCATACTGTTTGTGGTTATGCCAAAGAGAGGCATAATTAGGCAAAGAAAATACTGTCTACTTTCTATCAGTCAAACTAATATTGTGCCATTTTCAATATCACTCTGCAATGCTAGGAAAGAATCTTTAACTATTAGAGTAGTAGAAAACCTGACAGACTTGTGTTGTTTTTTTATCTGTTGACTTGTACAAATATGAGAACTTGGTTCCACCCAGCAATGCTTAGAGTCCATGGTGTAGATGTAACACACCGTTGTTTATCTTTGTTGCTGTTCCTCTCATCACATCACAGACCTGTAATGACTTTATCTTATAGAGTTTATGGGCTCAGCTTCCATTTTCTTTTTACCTTCTCTTCCAAATCACTGCAGATGGAATATGTCTTCAATTAGCATGAGACATCACACTGTTCAACACAGCTAAAAAGTACACAAGTTTGTTCTTATTCATGTAGCAGCCTTGGTAGTTAACTGTCGTCCACATTCTGGACCCCAGAACTAACGATGTCAAACGTGTAGTTGAACATAATGGCAATAGCTCTAGAGCTTTAGACTTTCCACTTATGGTAGAAGAGGCTGAGAGTCAAAAGGCATCTTGACTGTGGCTAGGAAGTCTTAGAACTTGACATCTACAGAGTCATATTAAATGATATTAAATACATGTTTATAAAGTTGACTTCAAAGCTGGGGATGTGGCTCCCTGCAGAAGTATTCCTCTGGCGTTAAACCGATACTACACTGAATGAGAGCCAACAGGCTCTAAATTTGCTTTTAAAAACCTGAATCTGAAAAGCTTTTCAGAGAATACATCTGTATTTCTAATTTGCACCTTGAAGGATGAAACTGACTGGAGAGTTGGTGAGAGTGAATAAATTGATTCACAGTGGGTTGACAGCTCCCTGTGTCTCGCTTTCTGTGAAACATCTGTGGGTGATGCCACCACAAAATTTGACTGCTGGCTTGCAAGCTGGTCTGCTAGCAATACATGATTAAAAACCTGTTACTGGGATATCTGCCACTGAATTCGTGGCACTGTTTTCCAGATTACTCTGTATAACTTTCAGTGGCTGATAAGGGGATTGGAGCAGAGCAAGCAAAGACCTCTTTCTTCAAGGAATGTCATCTCTGCTCTTCTGACTCTTATAGATGTGCAAGGGGAATAGTGCAGTAGAAAATGAAGCCCAGAATTTAAAGTAATAATTTATTAAGAAAATAATTTTCTTTTTAAAAAGTAATTTTCTTAGATTGTGGGGTTTTTTTACAGCTTTCTAGAGGAAAATAATGAAGATGACTAAGTTTTAGCAAATATTACAAGGCAAAATTTCTAGCAGCCAAATCATTAGATGCATTCAATTTTAAATATCAGTGATGGAGATGACAAGTTATATAGATCACAATTCTTCTCTTCTTGTCATGAGGAGTAGTAATTTATTGTTTGAGTAATCACGCAGCACAGAATTCAGATTCCCCTAGAAAAAGATGCACAATGTTTATGAATGTGCTGGCATTTTAGCATTATGAAGTTATGAACTCAGAAGAAATCATCAATTTCTAAAATGCAATGCATGTACACTGAAAACAGCTGTTGTATAAGTTAGACAGGCAGACCTGTGAACCAAATGCTATTGCACATCATAAATTAAATAAAGGCTTTCCTAATTTGTTTCTTTTCTAGACAAAGTATCCTCACCTTCCTGCCACTTTAGTCTGTGGTGAAGGTGCAGAATGTACTCAGAAAGCGTCCTCGTGTTGAGCACCCTCAATAAGTAAAACTGTGCTATTTGGCTTTCTTTTATCCTCGGAATCATCTAATTTCATACAAAGATGAAATGAGACAAAAGACTCGGATGTCCTGGCAGTCTACACTTGGTACTGAAAGATAAATGAATTAAATATATTAAATTCTTAGCTGTTATCTTTTTACAAAGGAAAACATAAAATTATGTAATTATACAATATTGGTATTTAAATTTATTCAGCCCTTGTAGAATCTGCCTGTGGATTCCCCCCCCAGACATTATTGTTGCTTTATTGTGAGGAACAATTTGCTGTATCACAGCTGGCCATCAGTGAGGCATTGTAGACTTAATTCCGTCGATGGCCTTCAGTGAGGCATTGTCTGATTCACTTTTAGCTGAACACTGCCAGGACACGTACTTGCTTATTAAAGCAATGAGAAGCATTTTATGTGTATTTGTGTGTGAGCGTACACCAACTTTATTTTTTCAGGCTAAAGGGAAGGACTATTAACCACAAACTCTAGAGCCTCTGATTTTATAATTAGAAATCAATTGGGCAAAGCTTAGTTTTTGCATATGTGACCTCTTCCCATGACTGTGTCCCAGAGTGTTTTTCTTCTGAAATGATCTCCCTAACAGTTTTACATAAAGAGCTTACCTATTTGCAAAATCAGTTTGAGATACTAAATTACCTGCGTACTTGGAGTGGCCACATAAAAAAAAGTTTAACCTGCATGGGATTATGTGAATGTGGGCTTTTTTGTAATATACGTTTTAATCTCTTTGTTTATTTGCTTTAATTAAAAGCTGTCACAAAACTTGTTGGCACTGGAGACTTGCCTTGACTTTGGTAAGGGCACGGCAGGGCCAATTGCATCTGGAGTTTATACTGTTCATTTGTGGCCACGAGGAGGGTGAAATGCAGCTGAACTTGGTTCTGCCAGACAGATTGCTAAAAGACATTTACTCAACTGATTCAACCACCGAGGGCCAGTGTTGTGGTTTGGATTCATTGCTGTCCAGATTGCTGTGGTATTTGGGAATCCTCAGGTGGCATAGATACAGAATTTCCTCTTCCACTTACTTTCTGCTCTTGTGCACAGAAAGCTTCTTAACTCTCCAAAAAGAACGTAACTGACAAGTATATTTAATTCCAATGACCTTCACATTCAGAGATTGGGGGACAGGACCCAACAATCTGTTTCTTTTCCTGGAAAGTCAACTATAATTTGTAGTATCCCATGTTCCCTCTTTCATCTGTGTTCTTAGTATGGGAAGGACTGAATATAGGGTAGTGCCACTGTTGCTTTTTTTTTCCATACCTGCAGTGTTTGAGCTTGGCCAAATGTAAATGCGACATCAAGATAATGTGTAAAATGTGTTGCTGTTCTGGTTAATTTTATGTTGGGAATGGAAAGCTCTTTCCACGTTAAAGGGGAAATTTATAATTAATAACTCAAAATGTTTGGGACTTTTAATTCTCAATAATGAATTTATTGTAGTAGTAATGACTTGTATTCTGGGAGAGCAGGAACTAACAATCTTTTGGGGTTTTTCCTCTTTTTGCCTGAGATCTCATTATCCATGCAAGCTTATTATTTACTACCTCACAGTAACACTGTTTTAAGGAGTGCAAGAGTATCTGAGATTTTTGATGCTATAGAGCTAAACAGAATTGGATCTAAGTACCTGCAGATGTGGCTGTTTTCATCTTTATCAGCTTATCTAAGGTTTTTGCACTTAAAGGCTTCTGTCAGTTCAAAGCACAGATGCTGCTTGGTTGAACAGAGCTAAACTATAGTTGTACTTCTTAGACTTTCAAAAATAATGCTAACTTAATTCAACCTCATGTACTACAGAACTTGAAAGAGCTTAGATGTGCATCAAGTAAAAAGTCCTTTCAATTTTTATAATACACGGAGAGACAAGGAAAACGAAACATATCAAAGCTCTTGAAGTTTAATTTTAGTTTTCTCAAAAATGCTTTTTGTTTCCATATGGACAAATGTCATTTGAGTTTTTCCCCCAGTCCCTTGCTTAAAATAAACAAATTGCTACAATATAAGTCAAAATTGAGCATCAAAGAGCAACTTTGTCAATGCAGGCATTTGGGGAGATTCTTAGAATGCTGGAATAATTAGAAAATTGGATTTCTGTTCAGCAGAGGGATAGACAAAAATTCGCTACTATATAGCATAATGAAATATCTATGTATGTTTCTGCATTTGGAATGATGAGAGAGCCTACTAGTGCAGCAGCATAGATAAAAATGACATTTTTTTACCTTTTTTTTTTTTTGTTTGTGTCTCCAGTTATAATAGTTTATACTTCACCTAGACATCAATGGCACACTCAGAGGAGAGTTTGATGGTGTCTTTTGAAAGGGCAAAACCATGAAGCTCATCACAAATGCATCTTTTTAAAAGGAGCTTCAAAAATTAGGAATGGAGATTTCCAAAAGCCAGAGCAAAGTCAGTCCTATTTGTTTGCTCCTAAAATATATTCAAAGGTATAACAGAAAGGGCCGTGTAAGGAAATGATTTGGTTTGTGCATCAAAACTAGTATTCCAAAATCATTTGGCCAACTTAGGATCTGTGAAAGTTAAGTAGGGAGAAATGATTAGGAAGAGTCTGTTGAAGAACTAAGAAGGTATCAAGTCTAATCGCATCTTTTCCCCTCCCAGGACTTAGGCCATCAGCTTTCTGGCATGCTTTTGAATTGACCTTTTGCCTCGGGTTAAGTTTTTCAGGCACCTACATGGTATTTGCTGTTTGTGAAAACTTGACTTTCCTCATAATGATATCCTATGTAGGATGAGAGCATGTTTTGAAAATACAATTTTCTGGACCCTGGCAAAAATAGGCAATTAGATCCCTTGTAGTATTTGTAGACTCAGCCTGGGCTCATGAGAGCAAAGGAAAAAGACTTAAGCCCAGGGAACTGCCAGTAGTGCTTATAGATCAATCAGATGGCACCAGTGGTGACCCTATCTAAGAGATCATTCATCTGGAATGGCCCTTGACATTTTTTCCTTTGTTGTGGATGGTTTGTGCACCCTCACCAGCAGAGTACTCAACACAAATTGTAGATGGATGTTAGATAAAGCAGCAGGATATTCCGTTATGCACATTTTCCCAAACAGTGTAAAGGAATAGCACACTAGGAAAAAGACCCAAAAAACAGAGAGAGAGCAAAAATTGAGAACTTGGTTTGACTAAACATATGAGGTTTTGATGCTGCGGGATGACCCTCTGGCTTCCCTGTCTCTGAATAGTCAGGAGTTGATTGTGCCTGTCCATCTCAAAAGCAGACTCTGCATTGCCTTGTGCTTTCACAATCTTTTACACCGTGACAACACACAGATGTGGTTAATAGAGATTGTTTACTGATGGAGGTGAGGTTTCTTGGTGTTGATTGTGGATTTCTGAGTAACTGGAAGGGACTTCTGTCACTGGGAATGAGAGGAAACTAATTTAGGAGGACATAGGATGTGGATGTTTACCATCCTGTGATATAGTTCAATGACTTTCAGTACAAACTGCAAAAGAAAAGTTCAAATAAATAAAGGTGTTCAAATAATAAAGGTGTTTCTACATCCCACACAAGTTAAGAAGTGCTCTCAGCAGGTACTATGAACGTAGATTTTACTCCAGTCTCAACTCATCCTGCATCTCAACTCATCCTGCTGTGATTACTTATTCAAATTGTGCAGGCACCTGCCAGCTCGTAGATGGGATGTCCTTTATCACTGAAGCACAATGCTTAATTTTGTTCGTTAAGATATACTAATCAGAGATATCTTGATCTGTATAATTCTAGAGCACATTCTAAGATGTGATTTTAGAGATTAATATGTGCTAGATGAGTGATCACAGTGGTCACTTAGCTTCTGTTAATTTGAAGTCTTTAAAGCATTCAATAAAATGAGTGCTTGCTGCCCACCCCTGAGTGGAATGCCAATTCTTGTTTATAACATTATAAAGTTAAAAAGAAAGTCCGATAATTGTCTCCAGCAGGCTCATTTGCATTATTTCTTCATAGTAATTACATGAACAATAGGGATTCTATACCTATGAGCAAAATATATGTTGATCTGTATGTGCTGAAATATAATCACAGTAAATAGGTTTTAATTTTGTTTGTAATGCTGCAGAAGTAAAGGCCTGGTGAAAGCTGTTCTAATATCTATGAAATGAGTCATAGCATAAAAACACTAAAACATTAAAATAAAGCTGGCTCTAATAAGGAAAATAATTAAATTATGATAAACAAAGGAAATGAAATTGCTTTATTTTTGTTGGAATATAGGTTTAATTGGAGGATTTGTGTAGGCAGCAGGAATGGTTTTGCTTTTAAAGCAAATATGAATTTAATTCTCCTATAACACAAGTGTCTCTTTTAAGATGAGTAACAAAATTTCATTTCATGAGCAATTTTGAAAAGTTAGGGAGAAAAGATACTTTTACGTCAGTCCAAATACAAATTTTTGGAATATCAAACATTATTTTGGGCTAGCCATAGTGTTTTTATTATACAAAGAAGAAACCCTTAATAAGATAACAAATGAAATTAATGTAAAAGTAAACATTTTATTTATGTTTTGAACATGTTAAAAAATCTAATACTCTCAAAGAATGGAATTAATGCATATATAGGCATAAAAAATGTTTTGAGCGTAAAATAGTGCTGAATCATTCTACTCAGGAAATTTTCAGAAAAAAATACTGCATTGGTCTTTTCCCAAACCTGTACTTGTTTCCTCAAATCAGCTTTCCAGTGACACGTAGGTGAATGGTTGAGGTGAGTGTCACCACGCCTTTATTGTTGTCCCCCTAAATACAGATGAAAATATATATGCAGCTGCAAGGTCAAGGCTAGTATTTGGAGTCTGGCTTCTTGGTGGTCTGGAGGAGCTTCCTTAGGACCTTCGACTGTTCAGTTTATTCTGAGTATCAGGCCCCTTTATTTCCATTATGCTGTTCCCCATCACCAGAGTGGGAAGAGAAATTAGTGTCTGGTTTGCACTGGTAGGGTGATGCTGTTCATTTACTGTGTGATACGTTCAATTTGAGGAGTAATGGACGTGATGTGGTGAAACACTGGCAGAGGTTGTCCACAGAGGTGGGAGATGCCCTATCCCTGGAAATGTTCAAGGTCAGGTTGGATGCGACTCCGAGCGACCTGATCGGGTTGGAGATGTCCCTGCTCACAGCAGGGAGGCTTGGACTGGATGACCTCCACGGTCCCTTCCAATCCAAACCATTCTATGATTCTGTGATACTGATTTTTAGATTAAAATAATGTTACCTTGATTGCAGGAAGAGAAATAAAAGGTTACCTCTGCTTTGTTGAGAGTTCTGAGTGAATTGCTGGTACTTGGGATGTGTGAATACTCTCAGCATAGCACCCTGAGGCTGGATGACACAACCAGTTTGATGATGACTTTCTTCACTTGTGCTATCAATATAAAGTGTCACTTCTAGAAGAGAGTCAGGCCAGAAGAGAGCGTTAGCCACAGGGAGCGAGCAGAAATGAGCTTCGACAGTAAGGTTCCAGGCAGAATAAATAAAGTTTGGTAGCTTTCTTAGAGAAGTACATTCACAATTGAATATACTGAGATCCAAACCAGGTATAACTTCTAGGGAAATCCAAAACGAAACTTAGAACTCAAAGCCTCTCTGTAGATCTCGTATTCTGTATCCATTCATTTACCTGTCATCTGCAGTCAAAGAAGCTATTGACATCTGTTATCTTTGCAAACAACTTGTGCCCTACCTTTCAGCAATGCAATTCCTTGGTTTCTCCTTGAGTTTAACTAGATGCTATTCTAGTTTTTTCTTATGCAGGCTTAAAAATTCAGTTATTGCCATATCTTTTGTACACTAGAGCAGGAAAAGGAGAGAGAAACTGTTTATCAAATGTAAAAATCTCCAGATAACCCTTAAAGGGAAAATTATCACAGGTACATGGAGATTGTATGGGGCTTTTTTTTCTCTTTGCTTCAGGTATTTGTAAGCCTGTGGTTTGTTTGTCTTTTACAACAAAAAAAAAATCCCAACCATCTTGTAATCAATAAACCAGCATCTGGAAGTTAGATTCTCAGCTTCATTTTCTGTGGCAAGATTTAAATTGCCTAACATTCATGTAACTTTGTTCTACATGTTTTTTTTAAGGGCCATATGCTTGGTATTTGCTTCCTTTTGTTTCTTCCTGCTTTTCTGTTTGCTTACTCTAGATATTTCTATTTCTTAGCTGTTTTCATCCTCCAGACTGGCTGGTGTTTGGTTTTTGACTTTCACTACTGCTGTCCCTTTGGAACTGTATCTCTGCAGACAGAAGAAAGCTGAATTATGAGGAATACTTTTTTTTCCCTTCTGACGGTAAAGCATACTTTAGATGGAGGCTTTTTACAGTCTTCTCACATTTTCTCTATTATCCATCACCTAATCTGCATAACCTCATTCCTTTTTATTGGTGAAAGACAGATCTCAGACTTTTAACTATTTAACTCCTTATATTGAAGTTCTTTTTTAAGGTATAAAGGATAAGCACACCGTATATAATACGACTTCACTACTATCTTCCATTCTGACTTAGAAATACATGTTTTCTTCAGGTCTAGAGGATTCAAATTAAGGTAGTATTCATGTAAACTGTCAGAATTGGACTGAGTAGAGACTAACCATACTGGCAAACATCAGACCAATGTTTAAAGTTACAGGTCAACTTTAAGAAATCTGTGGTATTTGCAGATCAAGAAGTGGAACTGAATCTTCAAATGGTGATTTCTAGAAATACTTCTGCATGCTACAGTCTCCATGGATGTGACTCATCTGTACAGGAGTGTTCATGACCTATTCATAACGACTGACAAACAAAAGATTTTTTTTTTATCTTCCTGGATTCTTTCACAGGTTTGAAACTGTTTGTTAAGCCTACATATCAATAACATATGAAACAAAAGCAGAATATTATATAGCACTCCCAGGAACTCAGCTTTTCTTCTGAATTTCTATCCTATTCTAGGAAATGTCCATCCTGCAGAATTGTCCTGAGGTTTCTCTTTGTCAGGCTGAGGTCGCTTGATTTTGTGCTAGTTAGAAGGGCATGGTTATATTCAGGCTAAGTATTTCCTCTTGAAAATAATGTCTGAGCCTGTTCTGCTCAGACATTTTCTGAGCAGAACAGGCTGAGACAGTAGTTTCTCCTCGCACATAAGGAAAGAGGAGACTGGAGAACCCATGGGGTTTCCCTGTTTAGCCACCTTTCTGACATTGATGTTGTATAATCGGAAGCAGTTATGCACCAGACTGCAGAAAATTATGTCTCCAAGCATTCTCATCCTGTGGGCTTCTGTCTTTCTCTGAGAAAAACGATCTGTTAGTGGAGTTGGCATAGCTGAGGCGTGGACACGGAGCTAGAGCCCAGCTGATAAACGCGTACAAATTCAGAAACAAGCTGGTTGGTAGTGAGATATTTAATATGCCTTTGACTTTACAGTATGGGTGGAAAAAAAATTTTGGGTTAATCTTGTTGTGATTGTAATTTTTGCCTGGCCGCAATCCCAATTTGTGTCAAAAAAAAAGTAAACATTTGATAAGCTAAGTTAGGTTTGTTGCATGTATCAGTTTTTGTGTCAAAATATCCATAACATATCTGAGTGATGGTGCATTTACACCACTAATACTTTACTGAAGGACATCACACAGTAAATTATCTTTTCAGTTAACTTTGCCATCGGTGTCCATTTACATACCCAATGATCCCATCTCCATAGGCAAACAAAACCTTCCGTCTCCTAGATCCTAAGTAAATCTGAAAAGGCAGCATTACTGACTTGATAAATAATCTCAAATGTTTTACTTTACTTCAGGGTCTTGCTGTTTTCAACACTTTGTTATCGCACAGTCAGGTAATTGTTAATCACAGTATTTATCTTGTTTGTGTGAAAGACAGTTACACCTGATATATAAGTTATCAGGAAAAAAAAGTATAAAAAATAAACTTGTAAACTAGGGTTAAATTCTGAATTTAATTGGACTATGAATTACGGAGTCAGAATATGAAAAATATTAGAAATAATAATCTGAAAACAAGAAATCTGTGTAAGAATGCAGCCCCATTTCTTCCATAAGCTTGAGCCAGACTGAATTCATAGGTAGTACTTGTAGAAATTAAATAATGTCTTAAAAACTCATATCTATTCTGAGTTCGTTCTTCCTTGACTCTTCTGCAGAAAAAAAGAAAAGGGAGAAAAAGCCATTTGATATTTCACTGTAAGCAGAGGACAGTGAAGTTAAGCTCATTGAAGGTTGCTGCATACAGTAAAACAGAGCTCTTCTGCCAACAAGGACCTCTATGTGTTATTGTAATACAAGTAATTAATAATCATTATTTATAGATGAGTACTGATGCTGCAGTTGTCAGCTGCACAGCTGTCATTTGCTTCTCTCAGTAGGGTTTTCAGATAAATGGCAGGAATGTACATAAGATATTTGGATTTTTTTTTCATTCTTTTATTTAGGGTATCATTTGGGTCAATTTAAAAACTTCTTTTCTCAATATTGTACCTCTTTTTCATCTTTTTAAATTTTTTTTGTCATCTTTTTTTTTTTTTTTTTTCCTCTGACCCCTTCCAATAGGTACCTGAACTCATTTCATTAGAGAAAATTCGGTAGAGTCCTTGGGAATCTGCAAGCATCTCCCTTATGCAGCTGTTTCCCTCCTTTGCTGTTCCTCCAATGACCACTACCTTCTCTAGCCAGCAACATAATAATCGGGTTTTTTTTGAAGGAGAAACACATGTAACATTTGAAAAGAAGTCTTGAGAAATCATGTTTCTCTGCCTCTCAGCTTCAGACTAACGTGTATTGTGCATCTTTGCTATTGGCAACCCCGGAGGGTATTAGTGCAGGGTAGCTGGTCACCTGTCCTTTCTGAGGAGAACGTCCCGGTGGAGGAATGCAAAGAACAGCTGAATGGGGAGAGGACCATATGGGATTGTGCCTGTTCTGTGCTCGCAGAGCGATGTGAGCACTACCAGGCTTGAGTGGGTAGAGAAAAGCGACAGTGATTCAACTGTCATTAAATTAGTGCAGATGTCTCCCGCAGCCTCCCACAGCAATCTTCACCGTGAGCTCAGACGATTTGGAGAAAGGTCTAGACTAAATCATTGCTAAGTCTGTATGGATTCTGGCTGCTTTGAGATTGACATATGTTACACTCTTACAGCTTTCGTGCCACAGATTTGTATATGATTTGCCTATATTCACGCTGAGCCAGAGTTTCTTTTTTTTGACCGGACATTAACCCCAGATTTTGGATGTTTTGAATCACAGTTAGGATAGGTGTTTACAGCAAGTGACAGAAATATCCAAACAGTGCCCACACTTATAATCACGGCATTGCTATTTTTCCTTCCTGGAAACGGGTCAGGTTATCTGATGTACCAATGATAATTGGCACCGAGATTTAGTCTCCATATGCACTGAGAAAGGGACTGTGGGACTCGATGGGAGTTGCTGGAGAATCAGAGGTAATACATTGCTAAATATCAAACACTGCTGGAGCAGGCACAGTTGTTCATTTCTGAGTACTTAATACTGTCTATCTGTAATGGTTTGTGTTCTCTCCTCCGCTGGTTCTTCCAGAAAAGCATTAACGAAGGCAGAAGCTCTGATCTATCTCTAGTGGTTTAAAAAATATCTCAAGCTTAATGGTATTGCAGATTGATCATATTATGAGAGATATAACCTTTGTGAGTCAGTTTGCAAGGAATTCACAGGAACACATGACTTAGTGGAAATGGATGGGAAATGACATTAGGAAGCTTTGAAAACCACACAAGTGATGTGGCAAATAATTTTATGTGAAAATGCATGAAATCATAATAACTAGTTTCAACCAGGTTCTTCTGAATAACTTACAATTCCGTGTAAGTTATCCTTAATAAACATCCTACTGCAAGAAAATGGGGGAAAATAATTGAATTATCCTCATGTTACGTCTGTTTATTTTGTATGATACTATGTAACTGCAAACATAGTCTTTCTGAAGGGCTAGTGGTTTGCTTGATGTCTCCTAAGGAATTTGCTTGTAGCATCTCCTGGCTATGTCTATTTTCACATTCCAGGTAACTAGAAAAATATTTTTTGTAAGAAAATATTTATGCTATGCCCATGTGCACAGGGTAGGGTAAGTGCACTAAAATAAGGAATGTGATCACATGTAAGCAGTTTGTAAGATAATCAGTCTGCAAGTCCTCACAATCTAATTTTTCATTTCTCTCTATTTCTCTCAGTTACCTTCTGAACAGTTTTCAATTTTAGCTCAACGCTGGCTGTATAGCTGATGTTTATATTTCTGCATCGTGGATGTGTTTGACAGCCAGTTGCTAGGAAAGAGCTTTCTATTTGCACTGAGCGCTTTACACATTGTGTCCCTACTTCCTTCTGTTCAGACACTGAATTATGCTAAGCAGCCATCTGAAGTTTGAAAAATTACTTTCAAATAAAGTAAATTTAATGCTTTCAGTTTTGTTTTATTAAATGTTATTAAATAATAAAATACAATCTACATGGATTTGAAATTCTTTTCTTGAGAAGGAAGATAGGTTAAATATGTAATCACTGGGATCCGTCTAATCATTGAAAGCAAAGCGTGAGCAGAAGCCAGAGAGTGATGAAAGCAGCTGAAAGCAGAGCTGTGAAGGACTGTAAAGTCATGACAACTTAAATACGCTTAAATAAATAGAAATAAGCTTTCCCCTTTGACCACACTGGGGTATTGTTCTTTATTCTGCCTTTACTGATCTAACTTATAGCTTGTCTAGTTTGACAGATTTTGTAAGTAGCCTTCAAATTACTGCTGTGGGTATGTAGTGGTTAACATTTTTACTCCCCTCCTGCAGTCCTAAGAGTATGTATTATAAGATATTACTCTGACATTCACTTCAGAAAATCATTTGAAAAACACAAAGAGGTCTTAGCGCTCAAGTGCAATGTTCTGTGTGCCTGAGAATGAAGCCTAGCAAGTTATAATAACCTTTTAAAGAGGGAAGAAAAAATACAGCTCAAACAACATGGAAGAAAAGCTCGGAACAGAGTGAATAAGATGATGAAGATTAAAGGAGCAGAAGAGAAGGTTTTGGTATATAGGAAGTGCTGAACCTCTGGCTAGCACACTGAATGGGAAATTCCCATGGCTTATGGTTTTTTACAGCCCTCCCCGTCTTTTATCTACATGGAGGAAGGAATGGCAAGATGGTCTTAGCTGGCAGTAGGGACTGACAGCCGAAAGGGAATGGTCTTCTGAAGTCCTGTTTGGAGACATCACACGATCTTACAAGTAGCAGAAACTGCAGCATAGTTTGTGTCCAAAACTGATGAGGTGGAGGAGGGAGTAAATAAATGACTTTACTGTTCTGTCGCTGAGTTGAGAAAGGAGTAACAAGTGCAGGAGGCACTGTTAATTATAATGCCTGAAGCTCTGGAATTCTTTATGTAAGTGCTTGACCCCAAGCAGGAGGAGATGGCAGACAGATCCTTCTTTTTTTTTCACCATAAGGACACATAAGAAGGGAGTATGTTTTACAGGAGTAAAACTGCGTGCAGTTTTTGAGGCTCTCTATACCCAGCTTTCATATCCCCTGTGGTGAACCACTGTGCACTACAGATGGAACAATAGAGAAGTAAATGAGATGGGAAAAGATCCTCTTTGGCAGTATGACTCAATTCCATTGCATATTTCCAAGTATCAGAAACAGTTGGGTTAAAAAAAAATCAAGACCTTTTTACAGGAGCAGTGTCTGCTGGAACAGGAGGAACAGCAGTCTGGGTTCAGAAATAGTTACACGAACTCCACGCTAGGCAGGAAGCCAGCTACAAAAAGGTGCCAGCCATCTGAGGCCACTTGACACAGGATACTTGGGTGTTAAATAGCTGAGGAAAGCAGTGACTAAAGGTGGCAGTCCAAGCTGTGGTGGGACACAGGTCATATGTGGTGGCGACGTTCAGGACAGAAGGGAAGACAGATGGTATTCCCAAATGGAAAGGGCCAAGGCCATAACTAGGAAAGCAGAAAGCTTTAGCTATCGTCTGGCTTAATATATAGATTCAGGAGAAGCAAGGTATGTAAGAAATACACACAGAATAGCTGACCTAAGACCATGCTTTGGAATGAAGACAGCAAAGATTAGAAACAAATTACCTTGTCTTTGTTACCGTCACGACGACTAAAGATGCAAATGTGACTGTGGATGTGGTAAAGACTTCACATCTGGGGGCATGGTTCCTCCCTTTTAGGGAGTTCCCTCGGCAGTGGGAACATCTGTGAAAAAACACTTAAGAAAAGACACTTAAGAATTCTAATTAAAAATGAATATTGTGATTAACTGGAGGTAAAAGTGTAAAGCTTTATAGGAAAGACTTGGATAGTCCTACGGTCAGGATGTTTTTTCCAAGATTCAGTCACATCCCTGAGCTCTTTCTTGCATCAGTTGGTCATAATCGGTGAATTGGAACAAACAGATTGTTAGATCCTAATCTTGTCTCCAGTTTTTAAACAACAGTTCACTCTAGTGTATTATAAGATGATAAGAAAAGGTAAGCAATGAAAAGCAGTTTGTGCACAGTTGCAGTCTGAATATAAACAGAGGCAAAATTAGCAAATCAAATAGAATAAAAAAGCAATAGCAAGGAATAAACAGAAACATAAAAGAAGCCATCTGGAATCAAAGATACACAAATGACATGGTAGGAAACTGAGGCAGACAAAAGCAGAGATTACACTCTTAAATGAAAGCGTTAGGGATATTATTGTTTTAGCTCTCTTTGAATATTGTTATGAAACTGCAGCTGAGGAGTGTGAGCAGTGATGTCTTTTGACAGCTACTCCAGAGGCTTCAAGTTACATGATTCTCATATCTTAAATGAAATCTTTGTCATCCACGGACATGTCTGTTTCCTTTCTGAAAGTGTTCCAAGGACTGACATTATGTCTGGTACATCAAGTCTGTGCCCCAGTTTGTCATTACCCTGAATAATAATGCAGAATATTTGGTTTTCCTCTCACCCATTGTGCAGCTATAATTCCCATTACTGAAGATGGAATCAGCCTATCCATGGAGAAAATGAAAGATTCTATTACACTGAAATTACATTCACTTTATTAATTCTGTGTTGTGTGCAAATGGATTGAATCTGTCTATAATAGTTTAATTTTGAATGATTTTTTAAAACTGTGGGCCATCAATAAATGTGCTGGTTGTCCGTTATGTGTCAGAGCACTCAACAACACACACAAAAACCTTCTGTAACACCTAATGATGTTCATATTTTTAGGAAAAAAACCCCTGCAAAGTCACACATAGGAAGAATCACATGATGAGTAAGGTGCATTAAAGTTTTTGAAGGCATTTCTATATATAACTGATTGTAAAAGTCACTGAAGTCCTTCCCCATTTTCACTGAATGAGCTAGAGCTTCTTAGAATCCATCAGTTTTGGAGAAGAGTTATAACAGCTGAAAATTCTGTCTCTTAAGTTCATTAAATTGGTTCTGCCTCATCAATGTGGAATCTTATTACAAAGCGCAGGTAAAAATTAAAGAACCTGAAGCATGAGGTTAATGTTGGTGTGTTGTGTGTGTATCTGTGTAACACCGGGTGGAAATCAGTGATGCACTAGTTAATCCCTTAAAAAAGATTCCACAGTCAGGATGGAGGAGAATGATGCAAATTTTAAAATTAAGTTTTAAGGGCAGATTATGCCTTTACCCTTGAAACAAGTAAGGAATAATTCCCTAGTAATTGCACAAAGATGAATTAATTACTTTCTAACAAACTCAAATGAAAACTTGACTATATAATGCCGCCTTCTCTTTTCTTAATTAAAAATGTCCAGGAGCACTTTCATAATATGTACATTTCCCCTTCTTGTGAAGTATTGATATATTTATGCTTTTTTTAGTAATATGAGGAAATTTGGGTTTCAAATGCACCCTTTGTTGATACATCTCATTATGGGCCCTTCTGTATCAATGGTCAGTATCAAGCTGTGCATCAGCAACATATCTGGAGAAGACCTGTCATAGAATCATTTGGTTTGAAAAGACAGGGGACAGGACGAGAGGGAATGGCCTCAAGCTCCACCAGGGGAGATTTAGGCTTGAGATTAGGAAAAAGTTCTTCACGGAGAGGGTGGTTAGGCATTGGAACGGTCTGCCAAGGGAGGTGGTTGAGTCACCGTCCCTGGAGGTGTTTAAGGTGAGGGTGGATGAGGTGCTTAGGAGCATGGTTTAGGGATTGGTGGGAATGGTTGGACTCGATGATCCAGTGGGTCTCTTCCAACCTGGTGATTCTGTGACCTTTGAGATCACTGAGTCCAACCATACCTGTCCACTACTAAATCCTGTCTCTGAGCACCTGAAGTGCCCAATCCTACGGCAGAAGCCAGTCAGTGGCTTTCTGCTGATTCTGGGTAGGGACCGGCACCAAACGCATTATATACTTTCCTGATGGTCAACATGTGGCTTGAAAATGACATGCTTTGTGCCGAGTGAGCTGCTGTTTTGCCTGCCATCAATTTACCAGGTAGCTGACTGAAGGTAGATGAGACACTCTCTGTCTACTCAGAATTGCAGCACTTCATCAACCTTGCTTGAAGCTTCTGCAGCCTTCATCCATGCATTTAGTCCTTGGCTGCATATGTAGTTTTGAAGCAAGTATTTGTTAAAAAGATGTGGTTACAAATACGATGAACAAATACCTATGGAATAGGAGAACGTAGTATTGCTAATATGCTCCTGTATTTGGTTTTTTTTTTTTTGATGCAGAATAGTACTTTTGCATCTACAGAATATAGAGGCTCTTTGTATAAGTTTAGTCTCTGCAGTTTCTCTGGCATTGATTTTAATTATACATATTTGCGATGTGCGTATGTGGGAGACTATAAATATATGTTATGTATTTGAATAGTGTGTTGACAATACTTTTAGATATGCATTCATTATTAGTGAAAATAGTGTTTTGTGGAAGAACACTGCGCTGTTAGCATTAATACTGGCTTCATTGATTATCATCTGTATTATAACAGAGAATAACAAAGGAATTAATAGCGATTTGAAACTCAGGTATTCAGAGTTCATTTTGGATGAAGATCATTTTTTAGGAACGGACATGAACTGAGGCTACACGTGAGTCATTAGCTGGGTATTAATACAGGTGATCTGCATCGCCATTAAAACTAGGAAAGCATCCAAACCCTCTCCTGCTGCTATAAATCCAGGCATGAACTGAGTGACGAGGTTGCATCTGCTGCTTTGAGAGAGATGTTTGACTGTGTAGTCCCCCAGGCAAAGCAGTAAGGGAGGAGGAAGGTTTCGCTTCCTCTGAAGTCTAACTGGATCTCACATGAAGGAGTGAGCTTGACTGGCTCTGAACGTGATTAAGATTTCCAGTAACCATGTTTTTCTGTTAGTTGTAGGATGCTGTCCAGCAGTGGCGCACACAGGCTGGCAATAGATGTTTCCTTTTCTAAACAGAAATTCTTATTACCTTTCTTGATATTGCTCTAAAATAAGAGGTCAGCCTTCAATCACAGGCACAACAAATAAAGCTACAGATGTGGAAAGCAGTTTCAGATGTACATTTGTGAGGCTTTTCCAGCAGAAACGGATATTCATTTATCATATTCATTATGCCACTCTGTCCTTCACCTAGACCCTATATAATTATGTGTTTAATGATCTTTAACCTTCACATGAATACAGCTTGCTGAAGCTTGACGATTGCTGTAAATTATCATTCACATCTGGTAGAGAGAGGAAATATTCCTTGGGAAAAAAATACAGTGCTTTTTGAGTTAGAATGTCACTTCAGTTCTGTGATTTAATTTTGTAAGTAGATGATGATATTTTAATCCTAAATCCAAATAATGATATTATTTTGGAAAACTGGCTCTTCTGTAGGTAATTTATTATAATATTTTGATATTAAAGTATAAGAACTTCAAAACCTAGAAAAGGTATTTTAATCTGTTAGTCTGGATGCTCACCATTAAATGTCTATGTGATTTCAGTAAATACCATGTTTATATCTTGGTCTTTTGTTAAGAACTGAAAAAAAATTACTATATTTTTGCCACTTTTAATCTTCGGGTAAAAAGCCTGATCTTCTACTAATCAGAATCAATTTCAACTTTAAGATTTTAAAATGCTTGTAGCTCTCCTACTTTTGTTTAATGTTTAGCTCAAATAGCAACATCTATTTCTTTCTTTTGATACAAAGGACCTTGACTTATTAGAAGAAACTATTAATAGTAATCATAGACTTAATTTTAACTGTTGGTATATTACCCACACTGCAAATGTTTTATGGCTATACATTAACTTACACCCAAGGTGATTTATGAACCGTAGTTTCTGTTGGATAATACAGGTAACATTTATATTGGAGATGATACTATCAGCCTCTCCTGCTTATTAGGAAATTAGAGAACCTTTGGCCATTCTCAAATATCTGCATGGGATATCTAGTTTATCCAGCCAATACCTTTTTAGAAATTCAGCTTATAGAATCACAGGATCACAGAATACTTTCAGTTGGAAAACACCTTTAAGATCATTGAGTCCAATTATTGATCCAGCCCTGCTAAGTCTGCCACCAGAATATGTCCCCAAGTACATTTCCTCATCTTTTAAACATCTCCAGGGATGGTGATGCCAGTGCTTGACAACCCTTTCAGTAAAGAAATTCCTCCTAATATCCAACCTAAATCTCTCCTGGTGCATCTTGAGACCATTTCCCCTTGTCCTGTCACTGGGTACCAGGGAGAAGAGACCAACCCCCTCCTTGCTACAGCCTGATTTTAGGCAGTTGCAGAGAATGATGAGGTCGCCCCTCAGCCTTCTTTTTTCCAGACTAGACAACCCCAGCTCCCTCAGCTGCTTCTCATAAGGCTTGTGGTCTAAACCCTTCATCAGCTTTGTAGTCCTTCTCTGGCCATGCTCCAGCATCTCATTTTTCGCTGTAAGGCTCTGGGTAGTTGGGTGAACTGAGATGTTTCCAATTGCTTTGCTGAGCTGTGTGTGTCCAGACGAGTTGGGACGTGACCTCTCTGTAATTCAGTTATGAATATTCTGCCAAAACTTTCATGCGCAGTGTTGATAATGTATAGATTTCATTCAGGGATCAAACAGATGCTTAAAGTACAAACAATCTGTTTAAAAAGCAAACAGATTCTGGACTGATCATGAGTGGCTCTGGGACCCTGAAAATATTTTGTACGTTGCTGACATCTAGATGAAGGATAAACCTGCTCATAAGGCCAATAATCTTTACAACAAAAAAGAAGTTGTATTAACCTGTCTTACTGAGCCCACAAAACTGCAGTGGAGAGTGCCATTAAACTAAATTAACATAATGTAAATTATGCTGATTGTTCTCAATTAAAAGCCGATGGCAACTACAAAAAGAAAAACAGATTGAGGATTTGGAAAAAGGACTCGGCCATTACTTGATGTCTCTGTTCACGTGGGTTGAGTAGGAAGGGTGAACTGGATTGAGTTAGTCATATTCACAGTGCTTTTAAGAAGTTGTTAAAACAATGGTGTGGCAATAGCTGCTGCAGTAATAATGTGTTGTCCAGCAAAGCACAGAGGATGAAGTTACACCTCTTGTAGTCAGCAGGAGTTCTGCTATCATTGCAGGGCAGAGAGTACACAGTTGGCCTTGGATTTTGTAAGGATAATAAACCAGATCAACTGGAAAATCAGGCCTGACTGCCGTTGTCCACTGTGCTCATTGTAACTATCTGAGATTCCTTTTTGTAAGGTGCTACTAATGAGTTTTCTAAGCTCTTATTCCTGAACAGCTAATTTGCAGATGAAACTGTATGTGACCAATTATCTAGCAAAGCCTATTTGTGCTATGACATAAAAATCTACTCATGGCTTGGCTGTAGCTGGTGTTACAAGGCTTTCTAACCTATTTTAATATCCTAATACTGTTTCATATATCAAATGATGATGCTGCCTAGCTCTAGCAACCACCGCTATCAATTGAAGAGTAAAATATGTAACCAGGAACAATTTATGTTGAGCTGTCTGCACAAAAATAAGCAAACAGGACCAAATTGAGTAGTTATTGTTATGTCATGTTGCAGCTATCCTCAGCAGGTTGTATGTGTTTCCTTCAGACTGTCTTTTGTGAGGCAGAGATAAATAGTAAGTGCCAGATATATTTTTTAATGATGTGTTATTTACTACTTCTGATTGTTCATATTGAGTGTGTTAGATTTAATAGTGAATAGAATTTAGGCTCTGTTACTGTAAGTTTGTTATCCTGTATTTTTTAATGTGTGGCTACTGGGGATTAAAATATGTTTACTTGTAGAATGTTATAGTTAATTATGTGATTGCATAGAATTAAGTTAAATTGTAACCTGCTTATAGCTTAGCATGAGTGGACAGCTTGCTGTAAATGATCTTTGTTCTTAGTATAAGGGAATTTTGTTTGTTAGCATAAATCAACTTTGTTTCTCAGTATGAATGACCAAGCTAGAGTTGAAGTAGAGAAGAAATGCATGTCAGGCACCACAAGATAAGAGGAACCAAACCCTATGACTCAGGGAAGAAGGCTTTTGAAGCACAAGCAGCAGGGGAGCAACCAAACCTTGGTACAGATCAGCCAGGTGGATGAGCTTCAGCTGGGCACTTACTGAGGTTCACAAATAAAAGCTCCAGGGCTGAGTCAAGTCCAAAGATGAGGAGGTTACAATCAGCTGCCAACTGTGAAGATAAGAAAGAAGATGCCCTGCCTAAAGGTGGAGGGGAGCCCAATGTGGTGCCAGAAGACCCGAGCCCCAGAAATACAACATCTGACTCATTGTCACATGGACAGTGCATCAAGAACAGGGAGGGGCAAAATCTTATATTGTAAAGGTGTAATTGCCATGGGATTTATTTCTTCGGGGTCCATCTGATCACAGAATGATTTTCATTAGGAAAGACTTCTAAGATCATCGAGTCCAACCATTGATACAGCCATGCTAGGACCACCACGAGACTAAGTCTCCACGTCTGATAAGTACTCATCTGGTGACTTGACTATTTGTTACAGTCAGAGGCTAAGCTGCAGTCAGATCCAGCTGCATCTAGGCTTCTCTCTGAGAGGAAGTTTAGAAAGCAAAGGCGTCCATTCTGAACCTAGTGGCTCAGCGAGAGGGTTATTTAGGACTCTTCTAGAACAGTTGACTCTAATACATATGGTCTACTGATTGGTTGGCTCTCCTTCACAAATAAAAAATTATTTGAGATAATCTGGTATTTAGTACTTCTCTCTGAGCCTAGAGAAAAAAAAATCAGTGGAAATCTTTTGTTTGCCTGTAGTGTTATTTGATTCGGGTTTTTAATTAATGCAGAAATTCAAAATGAAGATGAACTTCTACTTTTCCTATACTTTTTCAGGTTGTTATAATCCTAAATTGGTTTTTGAAAAGCTGATTGCAATCTCAATATTACTTTTTCTAACAGGACATTGAGGAGAATGGGAAGATGTGTAAGGGTTCTTCTTATGTTTTTGGAATTTTTAACAGAGCTTTCTTTTAGGGGAAATACTTTTAGAATAAAGATCTTAGAACCTTTTAAGTTCTGCTAACAGCTGAGTTACAATACAGTCATAAATTTCTGTGAATGCTGTCCTTTACAACATTTACACAGGTGACAGTGTTCAGCCATTTTCAGACACCTGAAAATGAGCTGAAAGTAATAACTAAAAATAAGAAACTAGATTAAAATAGATATTATTGTTAATCCTTCACTCATCCTTTGATCTAATACACTAAGGATGTTTTGTGCTTGTTCATTTTGGCCGGTTCTGAAGACATTTACATTTTAGAACAGGGATTTAAAATATATATATATAGCAGTTGCTTTTTAAATAGAAAGTCTAATTATGCCTATGAATACATTCACTTTTGATCAGTGTACATACAAATCCCTGCTCTCCATGTGTATTCAAGCTGAGATGCGCATCACTGGAGCTAAGATTAAAGTACAAAAGAATAGCTTGATAAAATGTATGGTTAGACCAATGCCAAGAAATAATTCTGGCTGTAATTTTTGTCTCTAAAATGCTTTTTTGTTATTGTTTTTCTTTTCTTTCAGTTACACACAGACCTGGATCCTGGCAGCAGCAAAATCAAGTATATTCTGTCAGGAGATGGAGCCGGAACAATCTTTGTGATTAATGACAAGACTGGAGACATTCATGCAATGAAAAGGCTTGACCGTGAGGAAAAAGCTGAATACACTCTAACGGCTCAAGCAGTCGACAGGGACACAAACAAACCTCTGGAGCCTCCCTCAGAATTCATTATTAAGGTTCAAGACATCAATGACAATGCCCCAGAGTTTGTTGATGGTCCGTATCACGCCACAGTTCCAGAAATGTCTCTTGTAGGTATGTATGTCTAAACATCAATGAACTTTGATTGCTCACAGTTTAAACTATGCCGGTATGCCATTGAGCTGTTGATGAATACTAAGATATTTATTATGTTGTTAGCATTAATTTGCATATCTTCCAATCTCTTGTTGGCCAAAGCTTTCATCTGCAGCACAATAGTAGAGTCCCTTAGTAGTAAGAAAATGACTAACAGATGTATTAATGTGTCTGTTTTGTCCAACAACACTTTAATGGGCTAAATTTATATTCCCCTTATGACTCTGTAGTTAGAGTACTGTTATTGAGAAGGATTTATCAAGATTTGTTCCAACACGACATGCTGATCCTATTGATATTTTGTTGATGTTTAACTATCTGTGTATTTTCATACACAGACGTAGCTCTTGCTGTATGTTGATACATACTTATTTGTTTTCCTCTAAGTGCAACTGTAATCAGCCAAAACTATTGAAATGAAAGATGATGTGCCTTGGAATTGATAGTTAGACTCTAGAGTGGACTTAACCAATTGGCTATAGGATTTGCATGGAAGACAGAAAGGGAAAAACAGAGAAAACCATGTAAAAATGTGATGAAAAGGGGAATTAACTGCATGAAAGGGGAGAAGAAGAAAGGAGTAGGAAATAATCTTCTGAATGAGTTTTACTTTTATTTATTTATTTAGTCAGATTAGTATGAATCTATTTTCTCGTGGATTAATATGTTAGATGATTTTTTGGTATAGTTTTCCCTTGCTCTGTATTTGCAAATGCACAGGTATGTGCTTACAGAGGTACATCTTTATGTACACAGGATCTCCATCCCTACTGATATCTGTATATCGGGGCACAGGGGATCTCTAGCTGTCACTAAAGCAAACCCATCAAATGACAAGAGTCAGTCTCAGGGTAATAGAAGAACTCAGTGTAAGCAAAGACATCAAAAACTGGCCATGAAATGCAGAGTGAATTCTAATGTTTTCTAGTATTAGGTTGAGGATAATGTGCTTTTCAGCAATTTGTCTACATCTGTCAAAGCAAGATAATTGCAAAACTGTCAAGGTACTTTGTAAAATAAAGCAGCGCCCTATCAAAAACTTTCAAACCTATCATTCTGTCCAGCTTAGTTAAAGCGAGGAGGGATGTGAAGAGCCAGAGCCATCTTTTTGCATTCAGTATGATGAGTTGTACCAGGTCATTTTCACATGAAAACGTGGTGTGCTAACTAGACAGTGATACCTAGGGCTTTGTTTTGTTATCAACACTTCTCCAACAACTTTGCATATCTTGGTTGCATTGAATTGCTTGTGCCAAAACTGATATGCAAATTTTCAAGTCTGCGTGTCAGTTCTTTTACCAAAACATAGGTTTAATTTGTTAAGTTACTTTTAATTACACAGCAGCACAAACATAATATGGACCTGCTTTCAGAAGATATTTTTGCCAAGCTCTTGGTGACAAAATGGCTTAATTAAATAAAATAAATTTAGGAAAAAGAAAAAGAGTAGGAGAAGGGGGAAGGGAAATTGAAGGCAGTTATTCCTTATTTAAATGGGACTTGTTTGGTATTCTAGGAAAAAAAGAAAATTAAAATCTGTGCAGACAAGGTGGTTTCTGATCACAGAGGCTGCTATAAAAATAATTGGTATTGGTGCATATGAGCGGTATTTATAATCCTCAATAAAGACATGGCACCTGTCCAAGGAGTGCTCCCTGTAAAGAAGATGAGGGGAAAATACCCAAAGCTTTGGCAGGAGATAGTCAGAAGATCAGGTGAATAAGAATCTACTGAATTGGTTACCATGAGGTTTAAAAGATGGCAGAAGTACAGTGACAAGAAGAGAATGATAGGTAAAATATTAATGAAAGAGAGGGAAAGTGGAACAACGGAGAAACATGTTGGGGTTAAAGAGGTGGGGGAGAATGTAGAGGAATGTCATAAGAAATAATTAAAAGATAAAACTTCATCTGGGAAAAATTTACACTAGAGGATTGTAGAAGAAATGACTGAAGCTTGGACACAGAGATTGGTTTAAGGAATAGTGGAAAGGGCTCGCCTTTGAAAGGTATTATTTCACCTGTTTCCCCTAGCATGGTGGGGGAAAGAGATGCAGTTCTTCACTGAACTGTCTCAGAAATCATGTACTTCCATGTTTTTATGTATTCTTAAACTGCATGGAAGAGTTTGGTCCAAACCAAATTCATTCTGACACCTCAACTATAGGTAGAAATTTGTTATAGATTGTCTTAGAGCTCTATCATTTAATAACTTTGTTAACCAAACTGTGCAAATTTTGCACTTTTATCCCTTACAATACCCGAACCTTGCATTTTTCTGTGTGGTATTCCTAGGGGTGCATGTTTTCAAATTCTTTCTCTAAAGAAGCACAAACACACACTCCAGCTCTTCTGTTCAAAACCAAATCCTAATTCTCAGCTGCCACTTCAAAACTCAAAGAATGTTTGCCTTCGTATTGCAAGGGTCATGAATGACTGTAAAATCTACACAGCTCACACAGCCAAGTCTGGAAAGCTGAGGATGAGGATGTTACTCATTCACCAAGGCTGTTGTTACTATTTCCTTCTGCCTTCCTCTTGTAACCCACAGGCAGCAGCATCAAAAGCTGTACTAAATGATGCTTTGTAAATTATTTTAGCTTTCTTTAAATTTCATTAGTCCTCTTAAAATGACTTTAACTCCTCTGTAATATTTGTAAGAAAACTGTCTCCTTTCAGAGTTCAAGTATTTCACTTCCATTATCCACTTACTTAATTTCCCTTAAAGAGATCTCCACCCACTTCTAATTTCAGCCTTGACATTTCTACAACACAGTCATTACTAGGCACTGTTCTTATTCAGGATGAAACAAAGTTCTACTAAATCTCTTCTTTCCTCAAAGTGCTTATACCTATTCTGAAACAGAAGAGGAATGCATATGCTATATATAGAGTGCTTATGTAATCAGAAGACGGTACCAGGCATTTTATTTTTGGACCTCTGTGGAAAGCAATGCGTGAAATACAGATGAACGCCTCAGCCTTTCGTTATTCTGTAATGCAAAATAGAGGTTCTAACACTGCGGGTTTTCTGATGGGTACATTAGATTGTGCTCTTATATTCCTTGCTAGAAGAGATGTCTTGTGTGAATGCCAGTGGTATTTTTGCGTGACTGTCTGGAACGTGAATGTTACACCATGGTGAAGTGAAAACTGCAGTGCGCGTGCAAACTTTCTGTATGGGATCTGTATGAATGTGTCTGTGTGCCAATGGATGCGATTATCACACGCACACGGCCACAATCCAGCCTGTTTGATGTTTGTTATGTATCGGCAATATCTGAAAAATCCTGTTTGCCTACTAAAACAAAAGAAAAGGATTTGCATGGCTTTCCTTCCACCGCTTGGTGCAAAGACGATTAGTATTACACTGTGTTATCTCCGGTAGGAATGATGCTCACTTCTCAGCTGTCTTCACAGAACACACGCCCACACGCGTAGCAAGTGCTGTGTATCGTCACTGTGTTCACAGTTATTTTGAAATAATTTATTTCTCTCTTTGAGGAAAGAGAAGACCACATTCAAAAAAAAAAAAGTTTTGAGAACTAAATTGATTTTTTCCATATTTCATCCGAGTATTCCTTTCTTTTTTTTTACATAATTCCTGTATCATCTGTCATAGTAAGCTCTGTGCCCCGTCCTCAAAATGATGAATTTGCTTGAGAAAGCCAATACATATATGTGGAGAACGTGCTCTTTGCTGAAACTGAGCGTTTTAAAGTCTGATATTAATTTTCTTAAGGAATTAATGATCAAAAAAGTGAAATCTTTGGAATCACTTCACTGTAACAGTATAGCATTTCACAAATAGGAAATTATTTAATTTGTCTGTAAATCTTGTTTAATCACTTTTAGATGTGAAGGGACACACTGGGAATGAAACCAAGTTAAAACTTCTAAAAAGAGCTTCAGCTAAGCTGATGGGAGGAAGAACCCTGTGACTCTTTTCTTCCCATTTGTCTGTGAGCTCCATACATGTGCCTGCAATGAAGATAGCGTATTATGTAAATGAATGAGCAGTCTTAGAACATCCACAAGGGTAATTGGAACTGGTCCTGTAGCTTATTTAAGGAAAAGAAAAGGAAAAGGAAAAAACAAGCCCATCAGTTCCCCCTTGAGTCTGTTCTGCTTCTGGATTGCCCTCTCAGTTACGCACAGATTGATGAATTCCCTGCAAGCGTGCGGCACAAGTGATAATGGGAGCAAAAGTGGGTATTGTCTCCCAACACTATAGTTTCAGGAGAGGAATGGGGAGTGAAATTTCTTGATTCCATTCTTAGTGGAGCCAAAAGTGTTTAGACAGCTAGTGTCACGTTGAGCGATAGAAGACGACAGAAGCAGAGTGACAAATGTGTTGGTGAAATAAAAAGGACACAGATGGAAAAAGAACAAAGCCATAAGGGAAGAGAGTTTTCTCATAGTTTGCCTGAATTAAGGTAAACAGACAAATTTTAGTAATCTCCTAACATTAAGAATATCCCTAACAGTTATAAAAAAAATCTTAAGATACATATAGAGGAATTCAGTCTGCCCTTTCTCTAGGAATGCTTTTGCCTTTAACACCTGAAAATATTACCAATATGAAAAAGCTTAGAAGAATAGTTGTGTCATTGAATGCTTCCATGAAAACTGTTTATCAGGGGAAAAAGTTCTGTATTGGTAAAGGTTTAGGCTTTTAGTTGAGTTAGAATATCTGTTTCCAGTTCTGGCACAAGCACGTCTGCTTAGCAATGTTTTCCTTTGGGTCAAAGTTTGCCCTTGATTACACCATTGTAAATAAGAAATCATTCAATCTTTTTTTTTCCCCTCAAAAGCTGAACAATTATTTAGTATAGCCATGTGTAGTAGAAGCAACCTGTACACAGTACAACTGTTCCTTCCAGTTCTCTAAAAGATATTATTTTTTTTTCCAAACACACGTTGTTTGCAAAAGGACAAAATCCGCTGAATATGGAATCAACAGTCAATGTCTGGTATGAATACCGATAAAATAACTTGATAAATTAGAAAGTTGCGATAAAAAACCGATCTGAAATGTTATCAAGATCAGCCATGCTGTCTTACTGTTTTTTTTCCTATGTATTCATTGATTTTTAAGGCACTGAGCATGACTGCAAAATCAATGATAGTTTGTCACAAAATTGTGGAGTAAAAGGACTATATTACTGGGGTCAGCTACAAATTAGCCCAAAGGGTAAATGCAAACGGAGTGCAAAAGCTCAGGAAAAAAAAAACCAGCAGATGTTGTAAAAGATGGCAGCAATGCAACAGCTGTTACAAAATGTATATCTTCATGTCGTCTTGTTCCTCTACTTGTTCACCTCGTGCATAATCAAATTCTGTAGCTGTGCTGCTGAAGAGCATTTTACGTGAGAGATTTATTTAGTGAGCGTGCATGTGTTTAAAACCTTCTGTACATTCTGCGTGACTGAGACATCATTCAAAAAGCAAAGCCATAAGTAACCTGAAGTAATTGGTTATGATATATTCAAAACCAAGATGATCTTCTCCTTAATTTAACTAGTTATCGAGGCTTAAAATCATCCATATTTCTGAGTATATGGTATTATTTCTGTACTTTCTGTTTCTCATGAGGTCTAATTGAAAATGCCATTATCTTTTTATATTGTTCTTAAATGACCATTATGAGCTCAAGGACTACAGATGAAGTGATGATATTGCTCTATAGAGATTTATAATCTGACCCTTTAGTTGCACTGACCTGTATTACCCTGAGTGTACTGATCTAGTTCATTGACTTTAGACAAAATCACTAAAATGAGTGGGATTGCTCAAAATATTTCGTGTTAATGGCATCAAGTACTTGAATGGTGAGGTTGTGAGGACACTGTCTGGTTCTGAGAAATAAACCCTAAATTACTAGTGTAAAGTATGGAGGTATTATTGTGCAGTGGTTTCTTAGACAAAAGCTGCCCTTTTTCCTGGCCATTAACTGTCAGCAATTTGTCACAAATTTTCCAATTTTTGAACGCATATATTCTCTTTGCACGAAGGAACATTGTGTAAATGACAGAATCACATAGTGATTTCCTCAGGAAACAGACATTTGGATCAAAATTGAAGTCATATTTCCTTATGGAGTTTCATATAGAAGAATACACCTTCCTGTTGCACAGGTTGAGGACAGACAGACATAGCTGTATGTTGTCCATATGAGGGCAGAGAAAATGTTGGCAGTCTGAGTTAGCTGCTTCTCTAGTCCTATGTAACTACAAGAATCTCTCCTGTTGTCGTTCTTCCAGATGCTTCTTGTCTTATAGGCACAAACATCTCATTCTGGTTGCAGCTATTCTGCTTCTGGAAGTCTTGATTGCTTCCATTTGTACGTATCAAATACATTGTTGTATTTCTGTTTGATAATTATGTGACATAAGTCTTTGACTCGAGTTTCCGATACATTCTCTTATGGTTACAAGTTTAAAGCTACTCTTGACAAGGATTTTTCACTGTTTTCCCAAATTTCAAATTTTGAAAGGAAAAAAATGTTTAAAACAGGGGTGGGATTATCTTTTGTCGGCTTTGAAAGCAACCATTTCATTTCTCCAAATAGCTGTGCTTGTGATGGGAGCCCATTTGCTGGCCAGTGGATTTGTCTTAGTGGAAAAGAGACAGATGAGATGAACTAGACCAGTACAGATTTCTGCTGGGATGAGGCTCTGTGAAATTCTGCAGAAGTGAATTGGAACGCATTCTGTGCTGGGTTTTTCAGTTGTGCGAAAGGTAGGCAAGTTCTAACCACAAAGTAGAAAGTTCCAGGTCAGAAAATTAAATCTGGTGCTTAACAGAAACTTGTATTACTATAATTTATATCACTAGTGTTGATTTAGTTTTAGAGTGCTGGAGTCCGTTTGAATGCTTTGTGCCAAACTTCTCTTTGGTGGGTGAGCTTTGATGGGAAAACACGATTCAGATCCAATTCAGAATCCGCTTTATTTTTCTGGCACTGACCATTCCCCACCCTGCCCCAAAGACCCCCTGGTCTTTGTTTTGTTGATGAATCTGCAGCACTTAATGTTTCTTAGTGAATACAGATAAGCAATTGCCTGTGGAGCTGATGTCAACACGGCTTTCTCCGGAATCAACGATTCCGGAGAAAGCCGTGTTGACATCAGCTCCACAGGTAGGTTAGTGCTGGGCTTGTGCACTTGCAGTTGCCGGCGTTACAGGCTTCACTCTACCAAACAAAGCGAGAGGAGGATCAAAACCGCAAGATTATACCAGCCTTTTTCTCTTTTCACAACAGAAAGTTGTAAATGAAAGAATTTCTGCAGTAAACAGCCAGGACTACTTTATTATTTATTTATACTTTTATACAGTACACCTGAGCATAACCTGCAACTTCCATCGGAATCAACAAGCCTTACGGTCCTTTTTTCCTGCTTGGAAGTATAGCGTACCGTGATAATCCAATTTTACTGTCTTTGCCTGGGGACCTTGCAGAATGAATGCTGATGAAATAGTCAATTGATTAGAGACAAACAGTCTTTCAAGAAGTCCTGAGCAGAAGAAAAGCTATTTCCCACATCTCTCACAAATATCAATTAATATTCCATAGTGAGGGTGATATCTAAAGGGAGAATAAAAAATAACATGAAAAGAAACATAATTCTTTAAGCCGAACATAAAATATGTTTTACTTTTCTACTGTTGCCTGTGATGTTAGACTGTATTCTAATCCTAACAAACAGCCACCCAGGGGAATTTATAAAGGAATACCTGCAGGCTCTCTTCTGGCACCATCTTATAAGTTGCAGCAAGAAAGAACTGCCAGCTTTAAAACTGAAAAGGCAGTGTTCTTTCTTATTAGATTCACACAAGCTAAATCCACCCAGTAAGCAACATCAGCACGGATAATTACCAAAGTTACCTGTATCACTGCATCTGAATATATGTATTCCTGATGTAAAACATTTTTGTTTCCAAAAGGTCATGTTAAAAAGGCAGCCTTGGAGTTCTAAAACAATTAGTTTGTGCACAAAAAAGTGTAAAATATACAGCTTATTAGATTTCACAGATGTGCTTCCCACAGTCCTCATTTTACAGCTGCAAAGTGCTGAAGGCTGCCAGCTTGCTCCATTGTCTGTGGGTGTGCAGGAGGCATTTTTCTCCTATACATAGCAAGCACATTTCATACTTCTGCAGTTACACATTTGCATACAATATATTTTTCCCATTTCCCTCCCATGATAAAAAGTCCTTAAAATGACACATGAGCAATCAAAAAACATTGTTGTGTTACGTGTTGGCAGGGTATTCAGTTGTTCAGAGATTTTGGCTCATACACATACTGCATAACATTAACATTTTTTAAAGATTTCATTAACTTTCTGAACCCTCTGCTCGAAAAATTGCGGTGAGGAAATATGTAGCATTTGGAAGAAACAACTCAGATTCCTCTTATGCTTATGGAGCTGTCTCAGAGGTAAATGAAAAGACAGTTTTCCTGGTGGAAACAGGAAACAGGTCCTTGGTTTTTTTTCCTGCATGATACTTTATGATTTATTGTAGTGGGTATTTCCTACTGTTGACCACGCTGCTCCTGTTTAATTCTTTCAGATTCCTTTAATAATTTTGCTTTAAACTATCAGATCTTTGGGACCGCATCTGCCATTGTCTGTAGGTCTGCAGGGTACTGGGTCATCAAAGTTCTTTTTCTGTGCATTTCAGTGACATTACATATGTCTACTTATATATATATATATATATATATATATAAAAACCCTAGCAAAGCAAGCGATGCTTCGTTACTCTAATCTTTCAGAGTAGTTTTAAAATGCTGAATATGAAGTATATCAATTGTAGTTTATTTCATAAAGTGTGTGCAACTGTCTATACAAGTATGTAAGTCCACACAGGAGCTAATATATATAATATATATTTATATATAGTATTTACATTGAAGTTCCTAGAGGATTGATATTATAGACTGGTATGGCCTGTACATAAGAGAGTAGTCATAAGATTGAAATTTAGTCATTCACGTTAGCTGACTAATTTAATTTGCATTCCTCTGTGGTCAGTCAAGAAAGACTTCAAAGAGAGGACAACTCTCTCTCTGTCTACCTCCCTTGACAATAATGCAACTAGGTACCCAGTTACACAGGCTGCCCAGGGAGGTGGTGGAGTCTCCATCCTTGGAGGGATTTAAAAGATAGATGAGGTGCTCAGGGAGCTGGTTTAGTAGTGGACAGGTACAGTTGGACTGGATGATCTCAAAGTTTTTTTTTTTGCAAACAAACGATTCTATGATTCTGTAATTTAACCAGTTCAGCCTAAAACTGAGTTGTATGAATAACTCACTTTTCCTTCTTCCTTACCTTAATCATCATAAACAAGATCATGGCGGTATCACAGTATTTCACTACTTAGAGTCATATAAATTACAACTGGGAAAGACAAATTGCCCTATCAGTTAATCTTCCTGTCTTTCCAGGGTTTCCCCTTAGAATACATTATATAGCATCCTGTGCAATAAAGTGAACTCTTCAGTGAGGAGGATTCTGTTATTTCCCTTGGGGAGCTGTTCCTTGTTGCAAGATTTCTCATTGTTGAGGAAGCTTTTGTTGTTGTTTTTCTCTTTGCAGCAGATTAAGTGAAGTCCTGTATCCATCTGTGTATTTTTATAGTTCACATCACCCACATATCAGTATTACATCTGTAATGCACAAGTTTTCTCTCTCATTTCTCGCTCTAGGAGTGTCTGTATATAGTGGAATACATTCTGGCCTGCCTGTCTCTCTGGCTTGTCAAGCATAAGTTGTTCATTTTTCATATAATAGTGGGCTATTCTGGTCCACATCTGTACCCCTCACCCCTGCTTAGGTTGTTGTCTTCCACCTTTCATAACTGGAAGGGGCCCACTGGACACTTAAAATCAATTTTTTCCATTTAAAAAGCCTATTTTCACATACTTTCCTTTAAGTGTGGGAAGATCTCCTGGAAAATGCACACAGGGCCTCTGTCATCTATTCTCAAAGCAGTCCTCAAAACTCTTCCATGATGCCTACATCCCGTAGACGCTGTTGGGTAGCTGTGCTAGCCTGACAGCAGGTAGGTCTGGAAGTAGCACCACTGTGTGCTGACAGCATTGCATCCCAGGATAACTTATAGCTTCTTATCATCACCTTACGTCTCTTCAGTTTTCTCTCTGCATTCGGCTTTCATGGAATTCAGCTGTTGGAGTATTTTGGGAGAGAACTGTCTTGCATTGAGAGACCTGAACCACGTATGGGGCTTTTAGAGCTTCGGCAGTAAAGTAGCTATTAATAATAATAAAAATAAATCTGAATACTGATGTTGAAGGTAAAAGTGAAATGATGTATGATTTGCAACAGAACCCTGGAACACTCATACAAGATGCTCCTGTGTAGATGTGTGTGTAGCTGCGTAGACACCAAGCTGTGCAGGTGAGAGAGTTGGGGATGTTCATCCTGGAGAAGGGAAGTCTCCGAGGAGACCTTATAGCGACCTTCTAGTACCTGAAGGGGCTACATGAAAGCTGGGGAGGGACTTTTTATGAAGGCTTGGAGTGACAGGACTAGGGACAATGGGTATAAACTAGAGAGGGATAGATTCAGAGTAGACATAAGGAGGAATTTCTTCACGATGAGCATGGTGAGGCACTGGCACAGGTTGCCCAGGGAAGCTGTGGCTTCCCCATCCCTGGAGGTGTTCAAGGCCAGATTGGATGGGGCCTTGGGCAGCCTGACCTAGTGGGAGGTGTCCCTGCCCACAGCAGGGGGTTGGAACTAGATGATCTTTAAGGTCCCTTCCAGCCCAAACTGTTCTATGATTCTATGCAGTTTAAAATACCAGTAATAAAATATTATGTATGCATTTTGCATATGTTAACAAGCTCTGAAATCCATTACTCCGATTTCTAGTCCACATACATTTTCTTTATTTGGTTAGTGAAATCTCTGATTCATAGATTTTGTGTTTAGAAATGGTCTCATGTAGAATAATACAGGATGCTAAGGTTTAAAACTATGGGGTTTTATTTAAAAAAAAAATCGGCAACAATGAAAAACAAATACAAATAAGTTTCTTCAGCTTTGAGGCAGTAATAATTTACATGTCAAGAAGTTATACAGGTTTTTATGAGATTATTACAGTTTTATTCAATAAAAAATAGTTACCATGACAACAACTGTCATGCTACCTGTGAGATTATAGCAAAGAAGGGCAGTGAAGAAAAGACTTCATTTTGGAAAGAATGCTTATCTGACCTGCTGAATACAAACAATGCTTGGCTTTGACCGCTGTTGACTGCGGGACTACTATCCGCCAAGCTCAAAATCTAGCTAGAGATTTTGAAGCACAGTGATCCTCTTAGACAAACAGACCAGTTGGTAAATAGTGGTAGGTCTTTTACATGCAAATATACTCTTGATGCCCTGTCAGACTGGTAATCAGATCTCCTGAATGAAATGGAGATTTCAGCCTGCCAAGATTTGGGATGAGCAGGAAAGAAAGAGGGAGGGAGACCAAAAAGGGCATCAGAAAAGCAAAGCAAACCAGAAGTCCTTAGGAAGATGAGAAAACATGGTCCCATTAGGTTGCATGATGGTCACGTTCTTTATTTTTCCCAGCCATTACAATCTTTCAACAAAATGGTTGCTTCATTGAATATGGATTCATGTAAATTTCTGGCAGTGACTCTGCGTTACCTCCTCTAGAAAGTACAAGTTTGATTTTTGTGTTTCTCAGTACACACATTTCACTGCCACACCAAAAAATTTGCTTTCCTACTCCCTGTGGCAGCATATGCATTTTTCTTTCTGACTAATGTGCAGAATCTGTACCCTGACTTGCACATAAAAACACAGTCGAAACAACAGAAGAGCACTAGCTGAGCACACACATCTCATTTTTATGATGGCTTTTAATCTTAGGTTGCCAGCAAACACAGGCTTTCTTACCTAGCCATATAAAAATACTTTTATTGCTAATTGCATCTCTGATTGCTAGCCTGTTGCAAAGAGAAACTAGGAAACCTGACACTGACGGAGTAAAACAATCAGCAATGGTTAATGGCTAAATCACATTAGAAGTGTTCATGAATTAAAATCTGTTGAATCTCTTTGCAGTCCATATTTAATCGCAGGGTCATTAGCATTGCAAAAGTGCACCTCAGAATAAAAAAAAACTGCAGAAGTTTTTTTAACTGAATGTCTTAAAATGTGCAGCCTCTGTTGGAAAAATGGGTTTGTTTTACATAAGGCAATATTAGGTACATAAAGCAAAAGAGAAGCAGTGATTATGTTGTTGGGCCAGATTATATAAAACTGCTATATTATTGTAATTAGGACAACAGTGACTTGGACTATAATAGTGGCTTTCTTGTAAAAATGGCACCATTTCAAATTTATAGTCTCTAGCTAAATGAGTTTGTTGTAGCATTGACGAAGAAACAAATACAAGCCAAATACAGTCAAAATTCAACACAAACAAAACCTTAGCTGGTTATTTGCTGGGTAGAACCCAGAATGTTGTTTTTCAAAGAACATTTACTTAATAAATGCTCTTCCCTGCCTTTTGCTGCTTTTTTCAATGCAAAAATTTTATCTTTAAAACCTTAAGCACATTATGCATGTAAAAAATATATACGTGTAGTTTATAACTGCAGTTTCCGTAGTGGAGTCAAATCCTACTTAAATGCTGATAATCCTAAGCTCTAGACCAAAGCATGGAGAGTTCTGCTGTGTGCAACAGATTCCCTAAATAACAGCCATGATTTGTGCTTGGTTGAAAAAGTGTTTGGTTGCTTGTGGGAGTCGAATAGGTTGCTACTTCTGCTGGACCCTTGGCATCTTACAGTGAACTGGAGGAGCACCGATACAACAACATCCTCTGCGGCTGCAGAGTGGACAGAGTTTGCTCCTTTATACACCTCTTAATGCCTGTGTGAACACATTAATGTGGAGTGTTTCACACATGGAGAAGATTTGTTTCAGGGAATAAGATGAAAAAAAAATCGCATTAAAGGTGATAAAATTTAAAGTATGTAAAAACTTAACTAGTTTCAATAGTGGAAATAATTTCTTTAATTTCTGTTTCATGATTGCTTACATCTTTCATAACCAATTTTCATCAATAAGATTGTTGCGAGCTAATTACTGAATTTGACAAAGCTCAGAACTGCGTATGATGGTCGGAAATGAAGCGCTGAGTGGCAGAGACTGGCAGGGTAAGAAATTGATTTCTAGGAGCTGGGAGAACGTTTTATTTTTCTGTTCCCTTCATTAATTTTGTTAGATGAGATTATAGTCACATTTCAGGTGACCCGTAAGGGGCAGAAAAAGAAGAGTATGCCATTTCCCCCCCTCCTCCCCTTTTGGTGTATATAAATAGTGAATGGGAATGCTGACTGTTACGTATGTCTTTTTAATGTATGTATAAATTTCAGATAAACTTGAGGCCTCAAGAAGCAATTAAATTATTTTATATCACAAGGAAGGAATCTTGAGAACTGAGTATCAGGATTGGAAACAAAGTTAGATGCTGATTCCCTCTTTTTATTAAGAAGTATGCAACTTTAATGTCTAATGAACACTTGGGATAAAGGATGCATTTATCAAAGAATCAGCAAAGCTGTTTGAGTTTCGAAATCTTGAAATAAATATCTATACAAGTCTTCAGGAATTCTCCAATGGAATAAGAAAAGAATAGAAATTATATATCAAATCTTTCTAAACAAGCAATGTAATTATTTCAGAAATCCTTTGAAATGAGAGCAAGCTAAGCAAATCAAACACAATCTCGAAGAAGTCAACAGTTTCATTTCTTTATACTCATAGGAAAATAAAATATATTATGGAAACAAAATGGAACAGCCGAGATAAAATACTCTTAAAAATATCTTCACTGTTCTGTGATGAGCTTTATCTTATTCCACCCTTCTCCCATTGTATGATGTCCTACACAAACTTCTTCTGCCTTAAAGCTATGGATTTGTAACCTTCTATGATAGCAGCAACTCTCCCAGAACCCTGGTACATCATCGACTCCCTCAGTTTGACTCCAGCTGAAGAAAGCACTGACCTCTACATTCATATTTCGTATCACACCTGGGACAAGAGCTGTGAACTGCAGGGCATGTCCTGCTGGGGTGGTGAGGCTAGAGCTGGAATTCTGTGAGAGGGGCAATAGAGGAAAAACAAAACAGAGAACTTGTGACTGGAGTATGAGGTGAAGAAGGTGAACCAACTTTAAATATGTGAGACAATTCTAATAGCTATATCTTTTCATGCTTTGTAACTACTGTGGGCAAACCTCAAAGGGTCCTTTTGTCCCTATGTTCCTGCAGCATCCAAACTCAGGCTTCCTGCATGCTTCCTTGTCATTGTTCCCTATTTCGTTTATTTTCGGTAGCATATGCCATGGCCTCTGAACGTGCTCCGTGGTTGCTTCCCTGTTACTGTTTTATTCTCCTGTACGAGATGGAGGTCATTCAGGATATAATCTATGGACTGAGGCTGCTGTACTTGGTATGCAGCAGGTGACCACGTTCGTGTCATCTATCCCCTTTATCATTTTCACTCAAACCTACCAGGCATTGTCTGTTAGTGTCTGGGCGTGCAGCAAAATTAGTAACTGGTCAGACAAGAAACTTCCCATGTTAATTCCGTACATACCAACCATCAAGTTAAGGATAAAGTCATTTCTCATGCCCAGTGGCAGGTTAAAGATTATTATATTAAAGGCTAGATATAACATCACTTTTCAACATCAAAACCAGCAAAGCTTCAAAACATAAACAGTCTGCATGTTGTATAAGAACAGTTTCAGTAAGCATCTGTCAGAGATCGATGCAATATAATGTTCACCAGCATTGTGTTCCTCTTCCACATGGTACGTACGCATCAGCTGCAGGCCATGTGGATTCCTCTGGACCTGCTGGGCAGCAGGAGAGGCTGGTGAGATACTTTCCTGCCAGATGGGGTTGCAGTAGAGCTTGCATGACAGCCAACTGATCTACTGCTCTTCTTTGATATTCTCCCCTTGTAAGAATGGATAAATGTACACCAGTAGCCAAAATAAATGCCCAGTGCAAGCCATGGGCATTTGATTCCCTAGAGAGATGTATTTCTGCAATCCATATTCCCTTTCCTGGGAATTATCCTGCTATTCCCGTGCAGCAAACCCTCCCCAACATCAAGTACTGCAGAACTTCCACTCCATGAATAAGGTATTATTTATCCCTCTAGACATTCCCAGATCCTGCCAGCCCCATATCTTGCCTTGATGCTCAAAGCAGCCATGTGGGAAAGCCCAGAATCGAAGCTATAGATTGATACGCAAATTATCTCTGAATATGCAAATATTCCTCTAAACAACTTCCATGTATTGTTATGCCCAAACCTGCTCGAATCATACAGAGATCACAGTGCAAGGACATGCCAAATGGATCTCCCCCACCTCTGTTTTACTGTTCCTGTCCTGAAGTGCCAGTGCAATTTGGATTCAGCAGCACACAAAGTGTGAAAGGGAAAAGAAGGCTGGTTTTATTGGCATATCCAGAAGAGAAGTAATTTGCCTATAACACTTTTCTTTTCTTTTCTGAATGTAAGTACCATAATTCAGCCCTTAACCTATCTCATACTCTTGCTTTCTCTCTCTCCCTATATATTGTCTTTATTTTTAGCCCAATTAATGGCATCATTATACTTTTAAGTCATTCAAAGAAGCCCTCTCTGCAGCAAGTTTAATATAACCTGAATTTCATTTGATTTTACGTCTTATGGAAATTGGAAGTGCTGTGTTGCTTAAGAAATAAAAAGGGCAATTTCCTTAATTTTTTCTTCTTTTTTTTTTTTTTTCTGGACAGAGTATGGAATTTATAACTCTTGCTAGACAATGGGCCCCTCAGTGGCAAAGCCTCATTTCAGAGCAATAGATGTTGTCCGGACTCTGTCACTGTGGCCACATCAAACCATTTTTATGGCTGTCAGCCAAGAGAAGGAAAAAGAACCCTTTCTATTATTGCCTTTCTATGCAGTGTTTACAACTTGGCAAGGTTCTTTCAAATGTGATTTTGCAATTCTTAAATGCAACATATTATATTGTATTAGCAAACTTATATTTTCTATCCCTTTGATATGACTTCTCTGCAAACGCTTGAAGTCCACACAGATCTATCAGGTAGCTTTAAATGCATCCTACAAAGAAACCTTAAGCAATACAGCTAATAAAAGGGTTTTTCCTTTACCCAGAAATGCAGCCTGCTGGCATAGCTCATCTTGGAGAAAAATGTTTTGTTTGCGTTCCAAAAGCAATATTATAAGTTGTCCCTGATGTTCTTTCTTCTCTCGATATTGTCATCTGCCTCATAAATTTCTTTACAGCTCCAAGGAAGATATTTTAATTTTAAAGTAGATTTTGAACAAGTTCTGCATGTTTCTGGTCAGACCACACATTAATTGTATATACTCTTTTTATTTAGGTACCTTTGTTACTAAAGTCACAGCTACAGATGCAGATGATCCGGTGTACGGAAACAGCGCCAAGCTGGTTTATAGCATTCTGGAAGGACAGCCTTACTTTTCTATTGAGCCACATACAGGTAGGTGCCTCTGAACATGAATCCCTAGGTTATATTTACACAAGTGACCATGTCTTTTACCTATTTTGTATAATACACTTAAACAAAGAGCACAAGTAGGTGTCTGTCAGTATTACCAGTTTGTAGCATGTCTCACTTGTATTCTGTCAGGGTCTGATCATGTGAAAAGACAAAGAAAAATCTGTATTAATGATAATGCAGGTAATAGTGCTGCTAATATTACAGAAGTTGCTGAAGGTAGTGGAAGTGCTTAGGGACTGAAAGATGGCCTGAAGAATTTAATGAGTGTGATGTAATTGTCGATATGAAACTACAGTATTTCCATTCTAAAAAAGTACAGTCTACCTTGGGAATTTTAGTGAGCATATTGTATTTTTTTCATTAATGATTATTTTTCTTTCTTGATTGGATGAATCAAGGGAAAGAACTAACGTGATACTGAGCCTTCGTATGAATTTTTGTTGGCATACATTTAAGATTACTTTATTTCTCTGTGGTTTTAAAGTCTTGAAAGTCAACTGAAAGAAGTGCCAATAAATCCATTCCCTCTTGTTTCCTGCACATGTCATACTTACAGTAAATTCATTTAGTTGTCTGAGAAGCGTTTTTTAAAGGTATTTCATATTGTTTCTTATGTTCTTTCACCTGTCACAAGAAGCTGACTTTAATCACTATTGTAGAATCATAGAATCATTTGGTTGGAAAAGACCTTTGAGATTATCGAATCCAACCATACCCGTTCCGTACTGAACCATCCCTGAGCACTCTGTTTCAAGCAGCTGTGATCTCCCAGGGAAAACAAAACTAAAACTCACATTACAATATACAAACGCACCCCCTCCCTTGAATTTATTCAAACAAAAAAGGTTTTAAGCAGGAGTAAGAATTCTTGTCTTCACGTAGATTAACAAAATATTTAATTAGTGCTAGGAGGAATTTTCAAAGGAGGCTTTTGATATATCAAGTGTGCTAGTTTTCTCACCAACTTTAAACGGAGTACTCTTAGATTTTTTAGGGTCTGCAAGTTCTTTAGTTCTTTCTGGTGCGAGAGAAATTATTTCGTCTTTCTAGAAATGCCCCAGCTTGCAGGGACTTTAGGTAAATAGTGTAGGACGATAATTATAAATATATTAATGGTTCAGTTCGCTTAAGTAAATTGTTATGTTGAAGGACAGTTACTGTAAGTGTGAAACCAATCTCTGGAATGTGCTTCAGTGGTTCATTTTTTACTGAATGAACAATAAGGATTTGAAAGAATAACACTGGAACAGCACAATGGAAAGCCAGTAGCTTGTTTCAAAAATAAGGATGTCAAGAGGGTGTTATTAGTTGAGCTCTTTAGTAATGCTGGGTGATTTGTCACAAGTCATGTGGAAATATAACTCTGAAGAGACCCCTGACCATTATGTATCTAAATGTATGATTTTGTTTCCTTTAATATTGCAAATTATTGCGTGCAGTAATGACTTGAGTTAGACGTCTTAATTAGCAGGGGATTAGCTGTAGGCTCTTTCTCGGGTTTTACTAGGGTAATGTAGTTCTTTGGCAGGGGAAATAAATATGCCAAATGAAAAAAAAAATGTTGAATTTTACTCTGGTTTATTATTTGTATTGCATTAAAACCTTTTGTTTAATCCAATGAAGTAAATATTAATCACCAAGGAAAGTAATTGCCATTACCATAAAAGCCAGTGAAAGCTCCAAAGCTTTTTGGTGAACATCATGATTTTTCTTCTGTTTCAACAGCATTAAATTCCTTCTCCTGCCTTCATTTCCAGTTACAAATATTCCTTTGAGTAGCAGTTCAGTTACCATGAAAATGACATGTTAGTTTCTAAAGGGAATTTAGTCATAAAGAATTCAGCTGCGGATTTGCCACAGTCCCTGAGCAAGTGGCTTGATATTATGGAGCTGCTTCTGAGTGAATAAGCAATTTCAGATTCCCTGTTTTTCTAGATCTATGGAGCACCTCCCGTAGGAGGACAGGCTGAGAGAGTTGTGGTTGTTCAGCCTGAAGAGAAGGCTCTGTGGAGACCTTATAGCGACTTTATAGTATCTGAAGGGGCTACAAGAAAGCTGGGGAGGGACTTTTTATAAAGGCTTGTAGTGATAGGATGAGGGGCAATGGGTATAAACTGGAGAGGGGCAGATTTAGACTGGACATAGAGGAGAATTTCTTCACCATGAGCGTGGTGAGGCCCTGGCACACGTTGCCCAGGGAAGCTGTGGAGGTGAGGAAGGTGCTCCAGGCCTCTGATCATCTTTGTAGCCTCCTCTGGACTCGTTCAACAGCTCCATATCCTTCTTATGTTGAGGATTCCAGACTAAAAGTCAAATTGTTTAAAATGCTCCAGCATGTATTTGTTTAGAATATATAAAGAATAAATATGAGAAGTCTAGTCGTTAATCAAACCAGGTGCAGGAAGGCAGGTAGTCATGTAGAAACTGCAGCCAGATATTACACAGGATGAAATATATTGCTCTAAATACCCACAGCCTTACAGCTGTGCTTCTTCTGAAGAGACATGTTGATTTCAGAGAACATAAGGGACTATACAGCAGCTCTTCATGGTCATACCAGAATTCTGAAGTGAGGGGACGATAATGTTTATTACATACCAGAGAGAGTTCAATGGGTTGGTACAAACAGTCTCAAAATGCTAAGAGAGTTGCAATTTCGCAGCACCTTGTGGCAGTGGATTTCACCTTTGAGACGTAGCAGTGAATAAAAGATGAACAATGGTTTAGCATCTATATAATCTGGATGGTAGTGATATTAGCATGGACAGACAGAGTGCAAAGAGCTCTTGTTTTTGTTAAAAAGAAAGTGTCCAAAGCAAATAGTAAGTCTGTAGACATTCATTTCTTTACATTTAAATTTTGCAATGTGAACCATCATAACTAATATTTGTTTCCTCTTAGAGGCTAGGACAGGAAAAATCATTATCTTACGCATTTGTGTGTAGTCCTTGGGAGCCTCCAGGGAAGGTTTATGGGGGAGGTTTTTATGTTTAGATACAATTGTCACAGCATACAAACTAACACAGAACAGCTAGATGTGGTACTGTCTTCTCCAAAACAAATCAAACCTGAAGGTGATGCTCCAAACGTGGCAGATACTTTAGAGTCTGAGGGACTTTGAGCAGGGGCAGGGGACAGGCGATGTACGTACGGCTACATTTTCACTCTGGTTGCATTTCATTAGTGCTCCTGCTAAGTTACAAGCCCTTCCAATTCATTTGAAACTGATTTTTTTTTTTCTGAACACAGACATTGTGTCTAGAATTGTGTCTTTCTCAAAATGGAATCGCTGTTTTAAGAAATGTGCTATGTTAAAGTGATCTGCTAAAGAACGTGGCTATTTTCTGTCATTCATGGGAGTGTATCAAGTGTTACCAAAAGCATTGCTGCTTACAACTGATCAACTTACTATTTTCCTATGAGACTGATTTTTTTTAGTTTTGTTTAGTAGAAATTAAGACTGGATTTAGATTTGTGCAGCTGCCAGCGCCAGGGCAGCCATAGAAAGGCTGCACTGCCTATCATTTTTATCATTTCCTCACTCAGGCTAAAGACTTTTTGACCTTGCTACTTGATTTTAATGGGAGCTGAGCACAGGAATAATCCAAATCACGCCTCCTGATTCTCCTCTCTAGTACTCTGAACAAAAAGAGGGAGCAGAGGTGTAGGATATGGCTTCATGCCTATGGCAGAAAGGGTTGCTGCACCTGAATGTAAACCTGAGGGAAGCAGTTGCTTACTCTTCTGCTTTTTTTGTTCCTACTAACTTGACACTTAACTAGGCGGAGGCCTTATCTGAATCACACTCATGGCTGAAACTCTTAACATTACTCTCAGCATCCTTGCTGAAACAATTCTATAATACTGGGTGCACAGAAATAAGTACCAGTAAGTGACCCATAAAACAATAATTTTCCATTAACTTAGATGAAAAATGCATATACTTCTGCAGTTCTAGTTTGCTAGTTCTTCTGTATGAGTTATAGGCACATGAAAGCAGGTAATTCAGAAGTTCTATTTTATTCAGAGCTCTGAATATGGCTTTGGGTAAATGCTTTTTTGATGGCTCATTATGAATATTTTTCACTTTTCATAGGTGAATTTTAACATGACCACTGGTTTATTGGGTAAAGGGTAAGCATAAATAATACATTAGAAAAATACAGATCCCCATTTTCTATGAGAGGCTAAAATGCTGTGTCATCAGATTAATGAAAACACTCACAGGGCACTAAATTATACTCTGTAAATCATTATCATTACATCTGACTAGATGATGCCAGGTTTCTTGACTAATTTGTATTATTTATAAAGATAAACAAGTTGTATGTATTGTCTCATAATCCGAATCATGACAATCAAAGGATTGGAAAAGGGAGTTCCTTAAGACTGCTAAAAGGAGCTAAAGCACACTTCTCACTTTTAAGCTTTTCCAAGGATATTAAATCATGACTGTCAGCTTTAAAATAAGATTATCATAATGGAATGTAATATGAAGTGACACTGTGTTCTACAATATAGGAATAGCAGAGAAAATAAGTTTTCAGCTGTGTCTCACTTATTTACATTTCACATGAACTTAAATAATGTCACTCCTACACACATCTGAAATATAGTTATATGAACAAGGCAAATTACAGCAAACACCCTACTGAAATGGAAAACACATTGTACTATTCAAGCATAAACCCTTGCTATAAATCAAAATGAATAGGTTTTAAACACTGCTATTTTGGATATAGTCCTTTGGTACAAACCCAAAGTTCAAGTTAGTAAAGCTGAGGTGAATAGAAGAGTCCGGAGACCTAGAAAACTAAAAACTCTCCTAACAGAATTTGGATATTTCTTTGGGAAGGTGCACATGCTTTAATCAATAGAGCTTTTAATGATTTATGTATATGGCCCTCTCTGGACCACAGTGTTGTTGAACCCTGTGATTCTGACTTGAGTATATAAATGAGTAGGCCTAGGAGGCATGAAAATGGCCTTCAGCAGGGGCTAGGTTTGAATCTTTTATTTTCATTTCCAGTCTTTCATATCTTCCTTTACCTAGACCTTCAAATACAGTCCAGCAGAATAAAACCAAGTAGGGTAGTGAGAAGATAAACCAAAACAACTTTTGAGTTGCAGACATTTTTGTGACATTACTCATTATTTCTTCTACCTGGTTGTTCATATCCAGTTTATTAGTAATGGTACCTCTCAATGACAGTGCAGGCTGCCCTCAGAATATTGTGTGTAGTGCTGATGTGACCCATCATCATAAAAAAGACTACTGAAATACTGAAGAAAGTTCAAAGCAGGGGAGCTAAGGTGAGGAGGATATTACTTATAATGAAAGATTGATTGAACTTAATTTGTATAAACTGGATAAGAGGTGATTAAAGGAGGATATGAAATCACTGCACAAATATTTGAGAGGTGTTAATAAAAGAGAGGCACAGTGACTATTTCTGTGATTACAGATGATAAAATGACAAGGTAGCATTGTCAAACCAGAGAGAGATGAGAAAACAGTTTGGACAAAGGAAGTAGTTTGCAATGGAAGGGGAAAGTAATGAGCTGCTAGGAACAAAACTAACTTGTGTTCAACAGAGCCTTTCTAAACAGTGCAGTTTCTAAATAGTAGAGAATTAAACCCTCATGGGATTATTGTAGAGAAAGAACTTGTTCGACATTAGTGAAAGCCTGGATTGAACTGCTGCTTTCTAGCTCATTTTATTAACCAGTGCTGCTGCGATATCCTTGCCAATTCCTACAGATTTAAAGTTATCTAAACTTTTAACAGGAATAGTTTCAAGGGGCATGAACTGGGATATGTTGATGTAGTTCTGTCTTAGCAAATGAGGTGTAGGAGCTCATTTCCTAGAGGAGAGGGCACATCCGTGCAGCGGTGTACAGCCTGGATATGCAGCCCCGGTAGCAGCATTCCCAAGGTAGCAGAATTGGCTCCAGCAGATGCAAAGATTTCTAGACTTTATAGGTGGTTGGTTCCATTACAGCATCTTCAGCTCTGTCTTGACAGCATTTGATGCACTCGAGTGCAATGCTGAAAACAGAGTCTATTTTCAAACTTGTATAAGCCTTTTGATGTCATCGTGTCCCAAGGATACTGTGCAACCGTAGGAGTTGCACTAAGGTGTTTGTACAAAGATTCTTTGGTGATTCTGAAAGTTGTCTTGATGACAGCCCGTTAGGAGAGAGACTTGTGCTGACAAACTGTTCGTGCAGCAGACCTGAGGGTCAGTCCTATGGTTTTTGGTTTTTACTTAGAACAAGAAAGTGCAAACTTACGGATAAGGTATGTAGGACTGGGTCTTTCAGTACCAGCAAAAGCAGTCTTTTCTGATAAATAAAGGAAGTATAAGACAGGGACATTTGAAAACAGTTACGATGCTCTGTAGTTGGTAAAGATGTGAGCCTTAAGACCAAGACATATTGGCATTTAATAAAAAGTGATTTCTGCCTCAAGAGATTGTCTAATAGTAGTAGTAGTATCAAAAAATTGTATAGCACACATATTTCTTGCATATCAGAGCAATGCCTCTATCATTTTAGGAAGCTAGTGAGATAGTTAGGACTTAACCACTTTCCTCCTGCTGAGTAGGAAAACGGGGGTTACATGTCTAAATAGCATTGTGCTTCAGGAGACTGAATTAGAGAGAGGCATTTGAACCCAACAGCTAGATTTGGAAAGCATCTGCAAAAGAATCCAAGGCCACTTTCTGCAAAATGTCTAGTATAATTATAGGTATTAGAGGATCATTACACATAAAATCCTAAGGAGGCAAGGTCATAAATGCAGGGCAGACTGTTTATTTGCTGCATTCATTCTCAGCTGGGGAGAGGGCAATCCGTTTCACTGTGCCAGTGAAAATTGGTCCCAGGGAAAAGGGGATGGCTGCTAAGTAGAAATAGAAGCTTTTTACCCAGACTATAAAACCCAGATACAAGTTCATCTGATTTAAAAAGGCAGCATTACAATATATGTTATCCAGTCATACCATGTCATAATGTTCATCAAGCAGAATACGTATAGCAAAAGACAGATAGTGTTAATTCATGCACGATGCTGAACCTGCAAGGTCAACTCCCAAATGAAAGCAAGAGCAGGAAACACAAAAATGAAAGTAATATGGGCTGAGAAAGAAAATACAGATAAAAAGATTGCAGGTGACGCAAGACATAAGGCAATTCATATATTGATATTCGACTTCTATCTCACAGTTTAACATAAAGGTGAGCAGTGCCATCTTCCTTGTAATTTTTAAAAATAAACATAGTAATCAAATAAGGACGATATTAGCTTCTTTCTTAAAAATACAAAAATAGCACAGAACCACTCCACATAAAATGATATAGCAGAGTATTCAATTCCTTATCTAGTCATTATTTTTACTGCAGCTGATGTCTTTGATTTGAAATATATTTCCATGTGAATGTAGTTCAAACTAGTCCAGTAATTGATAGATTTCCTAGAAAGTTAGCCAACTTTGCTAGAAGCTACAGATTTTTTTTTCTTGTTAAAATAAAAATCCTAAGGCATTTGAACCAAATAAGAATTTAGAACATTTGGTGATAATTTTTGTTAAAAAATATTTTTTTTTATTAAGGGTAAAATGAATGAAAAATTATGGATCAGTGTGCCTGTATCACATCATCAAAGAATAGGAATTTCTTTAATTTTCAAGAAAGATATTTGTGATCTATTAACCTTTTAGGAATTGTGGTATGGGTTTTCCACAGATCTCCAAGTGAACCTTTTTTATGGACTGCAAAAACATCACTGTAATCAGTGTGCTTCATGGGAACACAAAGAATGGTACTCTGAAGAAATTATGATTGATTTTTTCAGGAGTTTGGGTCCTAAATGACTTACGTGTAATAAGAATCTTCACCAAGAATTTAGCACTGAAGAAAGATGAAAGCAATTACTTGGCTCTTCCAAAATGAAAAAAAGGAAAGTTCCAAAGTATGAAAGGCGCACAAGCAGAAAGTCTTCATCAAAATATGTGAGATGAAGGAGATATTTAAGAAAGGCTTTTCAGGGACAGATAACAATTTTGCATAGTGCTTGCTTGGTTTTGTTCCGTGTTCTCAATTATTAAGTGTAGTTTTATAACGATACCATAAGCAGATCTCTCAAAAAATTGAGAGGAAAGTGAAAAGTGAAAACCAGATCCTTATTTCTGCTGTTCCTTCTACTTCTTCTTCCTCTCCATCAGCTGTAGTCTCTGACACATTGCTTCTTTTCCCCTGGTCTTTTTCAGTGTGAGGCAGTGTATATTCTTCCAAATAGGTTTTTGAAAGTGGTCCATGGGGGTGCATTTTAACCAACTCAAGTTGTGAGGCAGATTGTGCAAATTGCTCTGTGTGTGCAGTTAGGACCACAGTAAAAGTAAATCCCATTCTGCAGCTGTTTTATTTGCTATTGAGCAGTGTGACACCAATAGCTGCTTAGGAGAAGCAACTCAGCCAAAACCAAGCAGGTACTTCCGATACTGGGAGTGTTTTCATTCTTTGAAGAAACAGATAGCTTCTTGATTTCTTTAACCTTCCAATGCACACCCTGATGTTTCTAGCTATAGTCTACAGCCAAAGTGTGATGCAAGTGTCTGTACTACATGTCCATTGAATGTTGTCACAGGATTAAGGTTTGTGAAACGTTTCAGAGTACATAAAGCTCCATCTTAAATAACACTGAGGGAAGGGACCTCAAGTGAGAACACAGAGAGCACCCTTGCCCCCCAAAAGGAGCAGGTTTATCCCTTCTCATTCTCAACAGGCATTTGTCTCAGATTCTTAGAAACTTTCCATAATGGAAATGCTACAAATTCTACAGGCAACCTTCTGTCTGTGCTTACTTTCTCTTTTAGGAAGCCTTCTCCTGACGTTTAACTAAAATCTCTCTTGCTACAATTTAAACACATTTTGTGCTTTATACTTTAGGCCCATCATTTCTTCTCTTCTCCCTCATGGAAAAGGAGAGTAGGTCCCAGTAGTTTATATTTGGCAGTAAAGTCTTCTTTCAGACTATTATAACTGTATAAAGCAATGTTTTTCAAACCTGGACACACCACTCCAGCTGCATCCTTACTGGTGTGATTGGGAAGGTTTATTCCGCAGTTCTTCCATCTAACGTGCAGGTTAATATACCAGGAAAGGTTTGAGCCTTTTATCAGCAAAATGCTGTTGACTCACATTCAGCTCATTTTGACTCCATGTTCTTTCCTGTCTTGTGAGTCATCTGCTCTATTGTAATTGTAAAGTTAATTGTTTCACCCACACAAAATATCTTTAACTTGCCAAATTGAGTTGCATCCTGCTTTTGTAGACTCTCCAATTTGTCAAAATTGTTTTGAACTCCAATCCTGTTCTTCCAGTACTTGCAATGGTGCCCAACTTTGTGTCATCTGAAAGCCTTGGTAAGTTCCTCCTGTCTTCCATCATTCAGGAAATATTGAATTGTGCTGTAAGCAGAGCAAATGCTATGAACCACTTCATCCATTTATCCACTTTGACAGTAAGCCATTGATAACTGCTCTGAATACAATCTTCCAACAATTGTCTGCCTGCCTTACACTAGTTTACGGTAATTCTCATCCCTTCCTTTTAAACTACTCTCCTGTTTGGTCCATATCATTTTCATCCATCACAGCATGCTGAAAGTGATTATGTTTTTATTCTCGATTTGTTTCTGGGTTGAATTGAAGTAGAGCAGGTTGAATGCTCAATGAGTTAATGTTCTGTGTATTAGTGTTTGGTAAGCCTGAATTGTTTTCTAAAAATAGTTTGGTAGTTTCAGTACATCCTGTGAGCCTAACCTGAACTGGTGAATAAAGCTAAAAACAAATAAATGTCCTTGAAATTCTCTATACATAGCTGTGTTAGACTGTCTTTGTCTCGATCACGTTACTACGCTGAGGATGGAGCCTTTCTGTGTTTATTAATTTGCCTCATAAGAGATATTGACAGTTTTGCCAACCTCTATTCTGTGCTTTCTGAATTCAGAATTACTGGTAGTAATAATCAATTTGTGTAATTTTGTTTTATTTTATGTTTAAATACCGTTAGTTCCTCTTACTGTATTCGAAGAGTAACCTTTTAACTTTTTATTCTGTTTGAAATTCAAACTTGACTGTCTTTAACTCGCCTTCTGGCAAATGGTTTTTGGACAGAGGCACAGATAGAAATATGTATCAAACTACAGACATAACAGGCTAGATTAGTGCTTTTATACAGGAAAAGAAACCAAACAAATTTTATGTCTTAAAAGTCATAAACTGTAATTCTGAATTAGGCACTTTTTAAGCTATTTCATCTTCATTTACAAACTGTAGGCAAGGGTGAGACTCTTCCATACACTGAGAAACAAATTCAAATAGATATCCAGGAAAAATTATCCCTTTATTGGAACAATTAATCTGTCTCAGAGTAAACTGCAGAGTACAAAATTTAGCATCTTATACAAGTCATCTGTAGGCTAAGCTTAACTATGCAAATGAGGTTTACATTAAAAAAAAACATAAATAAGAGAAACCCTGCCTAGAAATATTAATGGAGAAAAAGTTATAGCAGGCTTAATACAAAACCTACCAAAACAATCAAAATAAAATTTCGCTATCTCTACATCAGCTCTTCGAGAGAAAAAAAAATATGGACCAAGTTCTGATATCCTGAGTTTGTATTAGCAACCTTTTCATGAATCATCTCATTTGTAAAAATAGAATTATTCACAGAATGCATCATTATTATTCCTTAATAGTAAAACAAGCCAGTCACAACTGTCAAATGGTTTTACAAATAAATATCATTTGCTGTGGAGGAAATGACCTTGCTCTTTCACTGACTGTGTTTTGCACCTATCACATCTGATAAGTGTTTAAGTGCACCTATCACATCTGATAAGTGAGGTGTTTAAGGTGAGAGTGGATGAGGTACTTAGGGGCATGATTTAGGGATTGGTGGGAATGGTTAGACTCGACGATCTGGTGGGTCTCTTCCAACCTGGTTATTCTGTGATTCTGCGTTTATTATATTCTGGGGTTTGCCTTTCCCTTGTTTTCATTCAAACAATTTAACAGAAGCATATTCTTCAATGTTTTGCCGCACGTCTTCTCCTACAGGTGATACAGAGTAGTTACATTTCATCAATGTTGTACTTAATTCTGCTTTGTTGGTTCTACGTGCACTGGAGGGCTCTCTATTTGTCAGGTTGCTAAGCACCTTCCAGAAGTTCAGTTTTTTCAGTTCAGAAGCGTATCTGGCTGTGTCCAAGATCAGCTCCTTTGCTGCCGTGAGCTGCTGGGAAGAAATCTTTATGCAGAGGCTGCCCCTCCTTTTTCTTGGGAGCTTCTTTTAGGCTGAGGCTTTACTCAGCCGTGCTACACCTGCACCTGATCTTGTATATAATGACCCAGATCCAAACCTTCCAGCTGGGTTTCCAGGCCTGGCCACTCTCTCTGGATCTGAGTGGGACCCTGACCTGCCATTCTGCAGTCTGGCTCCTAGTTCCTGAGGTCCTTGCTCTTATCTTTCCACACTTGGCTCCCAACTCACTTTTAAGTGCAGTGGAGTTTGCATTGGATTTGGTCCTGTATTTAGTTGATCTGTCCCTTTGCAGGTGAATTCCAGCTCTTTAATATTTTGATATACCACAGATGATTTTACTTCTCTGTCTAAAGTTCTGTCCTCATAAAATAGGTGACAGCAGCTTACTGAGATCATTGTCCAAAAAGTGACCTTCTTAGAGTAGGGACAATGGAGCAACTTAGGGGTTTGCAGTGAAAGACATACAGAAAGACCTGTTGTCAATCTCTGGTAGAGGCTTGGACACTCAATTTAGGACTTAATGGAAGAACTGCACCCTGCATTATATACAGGAGTAGATTAAATAATGGGTTTGGTTTTAAAATATTTGAATCAATTAATCTGACAGATAGAATTAACAGCGTTTACAGATTACATTTACTATGTGGTTGTCTTCTGTTTCTGAATTTCTGTGGGGAAAGAATGGGTTTCTGTGGGAAGTGGGACAGAAATCAAAGCGTTTATCAGGAGGAAAAAAAGAAAAAAGTACAAATTTATATATATCACAGGAATAATTACTTCTTGGGCTTTTCAATTTCGTCATACTTTTAATCAAGTCTAGGTAGGTGACCTCTAATATACTGTTTTGAAAATATCAAAATCTTCTTTATCCTTGTTACTAAGCGACAACTTAACTGGACCTTTAGCAGTTCAACTTTTATACCAATATTTACACATATCTATTAAAATTGCTGCAAAACTGAATTTGGGTCTGTACGTGACTTTTTTTCCTACCTCATTGTTGTAGCTATAATTAAAACAGCTCTTCCCAACATGGACAGAGAAGCCAAAGAAGAATACTTTGTGGTCATCCAAGCAAAGGACATGGGAGGACATATGGGTGGACTCTCTGGAACTACAACAGTGACAATCACGCTCACAGATGTTAATGACAATCCTCCTAAGTTTGCACAGAGTAAGTACCATTATGTGTATATGTTCTCCTATGCAAGAAAGTAACATCGTTCTTTTTTTTTTTTTAATCATCAAGTTGCTTGGGTTTGTAATGTAATTTAAAAATATGTAGCTGCTACTAGAGAAAGATTAGTAGTCCTCTGCCTGATTAAGAGCTTTGGGAAGAGGGAATTGCATCCGCAACAGTGTACACAGTGTTCTGTCTTCCCTGTTACCCTTCTTACATCCACACAAAAGGGCTTGGGGGCTTTTTTCATATATATATTTTCTTTCAGTGCAATTTCTTCTGAGTGCTGGTTTTCGTTGCTGTTATATGTGCTTCTATCTCATGCAGACTGGTGATGACACCAGTAAAAGGCATACATAACTGATAAAAGGAAAGTTAGGCTAAACAGGTAATAGTGAAGGAAACAAAGGAAATAAGTTTGAGTGGAGATAATTGTTGATCTTAATTCAAAATCCATATTTACTACTGTGGTTCCAATGGGTATCTTGCTGGGCTAGGTTAAAATGATTTGGCATCCTGCTGAGATTCTCTGCAAGCTTTGTAGTCTGTTTCAAAGATGAAGAGGAGATAAAGAAGAGGGAAAAGCATAATGGCTGGATCGATTTTATTTGGAATAGGTACAATCTAATGCACTATTAGAAACTTCTCTTTTTATCCAGCTTGTTCTGAAAAGCTAAAGTTGTAAGATATGAAGAGTCTGTTTTGTGACTTGAGAATGTTCACATCCATATAATTTTTGTTTTATTAGAAGCATGTCTTTCTAACAAGGTACTCAGGTACTCATGGACCCAGTGGAAAATGAATCCTTTTCCACATATGTATGATGTGAAGTCCACTTCTGCACAAAGAGGGTTTGTCCTAATACTCGGCATATGATAAATACTCTCCTATAGTCTAGAAAATGCATTTACAGATATATATGTAGAGGAAAGATACAAAAATAATAAGCAGATGTAAAAACTTATTTGGAAAATATACATTTTATTACCTCAGCTTAGTGGGTGTTTCAGCAGATAAACACATGAAACACATAAACAGCATGGAAAAAAAATGGCTTTCTCTCATAAAATAAGGCATTCTTAATTTTCTTATTTTAGTATCCCATTGCATTTCTTGCATTTGTGCAGTAGCGTGGTCCAACATAGGGTGATAATTTTCCTAAGAATATAAACACCTATAGCTGAGGCTCCTGGCCAAACTGTATCCCCAGGATGCAGAGGGACACAGCTTTTATACTTTTGACATACTGACTCTGTGACTGAAGATCGACTTCTGCCCCTCTACCTGGCTTTCATATTTGTATCGGAACTTTCTATCTCAAAAAGCCTTTGCCTGCCAATATAAAAAAAAAGCTGATCAGAAAATTAGCAGTGCAGCTGGTGCTAATTGGTATTATACACGTGCTGGAGGTCTCAGCAGGGAGCACAGGAGTGGATGCGTGTGGAGATGTTCTCCTGTATTCGGATACAATGACACGTTGACTGGGTAGTGTGAGTAAAACTGAACCACAGATCCCTGAAATGTGTTTTCTGTATGGGAAATGTAGATTAGATTTCCTTCAGTGAAGAGCGAGTTGCTGCCTTTGAAGCTGTTCTAGCTATAGCATTCCAGTGCAGAATTCAAGTTACCATCTAGGAATAACCACCCTGTCATAACACTGACCATTGTGCAATTCCATTAGGAAAAAACGACAGATACTATAACTTTTTATTATGTATATATTGTGTTTAATGAGGATGAGCGATAGTAAACATTGTAACTGGATGTTACAGCAGATTCTGCCTTTTAAAACTAAGTACTCATGGCCTGCTGCCTAGCATTACAGATTAGTCACGACTCTGGCCTTCTACAAGAGCTGATCAAGTCTTTTACATTTTTTTACACCGTTAAAACACGGTTTGTATTTGCCTGGAAAGGAAAATAAGAAAGGATCAAACTTACAACAGAGCCTAACCAGAATGAAATAGAAATTCATAAGATGTAATACATGCTGCTTTCACAATAAATTGTAATGAACTCAGAAAGCCGCGTGCTTTATCGGTTTATTGTTTCCAGGCAGGACAGAAATGTATATTTATGGTTTGATTTCAAAGAGTATTAGCCTCCTGGGTTTTAGAAATGAAAAAGATGAACTTTCACTACTTCCATGATCTCTTTGAAATTATTTTAGAAACATTTTATAAGTCACAGAAGTTTTTAACCTGGCAGTTTACCACAGGATTGTACTGAGAAGAACCGTGCCCTGCTGTGAAAACTGAAGGGTGTCAAAGATGAGAAACGCAGATTTTTGGCCAGCTCTGCACTACGACATCATGACAGGACAATTCATGATGCTGGAAAGCAATTTGTGTGAAAGAGTCAGCTGCATCATAATAAATTTTTTTTAAAAGATTTTGTAAACTACCTTAATAAATCTGAGAGAAAAATACCAACTTAAAAATGCAATCAACTGTGTCTGGAGATTCAAACCACCAAGTGTGGACAGCAGTATAAATTATGAACGCATAATTTAGTCTCCTGAGGCACTTGATTGCTTTGGCTGCTCGTTGTTTGTGAGCCATTATGAATATTCTTGAGGAATCTTGATGATCTCCAAATTATCTCTAATAATTTAGCTTTGAAACATTAAAGAAAAAAATATATCACTTCGGGACAGACTATATTTGTAGCTAATACATGTGTTTGTGAATTCCTCACAGTTTCCTTCAAGCTTTCAACTGTTGCTACTGCAATCAGCCTACAAATAGTTAAAGCAACAGCTCCAGAATGTAACACAAAAAGCTGCTTGTTGTCTTGGAACAACTGGGAGGACAGAAAAGAACAAGTCAAGAACCCTTTGTCAAAAACTCTTAATGGTCTTACCTCCTAACCTTGAATTCCTTTGGAATATTTTCACTACTAAATAGTGCTGCAGTTGATAAGATCACATACTAACTCTAGCTTCAATAACTGTAAATTACCAAGAGGTAAAAAATAAAAGCCACTTCATAAAGAATTTTTTATTTTAAGCGTGCATGTGTATTCTGTTTCTCAGCATAGTGCTAAGAACTGGAGATATAGTCATAAAATTGTTATTTTTAGTTCTTCTCTTAATAAATGAGTACCTGAAAGAACAAGTTAAAAGTTCTAATAGATTTTTAAGACTTCTTAGGGCACAAAGTTTGAAGCAATTATTAAAAAAACCTAACAGCTGACAGTCTGAATAGCACTTTCTAGTAGATTTTAGTATAACCTTGCAACTAAATAGTAAATACTCCAATGTTTGCTATGAAAAGTTGTTGTTTCCTTTAAAACATAAATTTTGGGAGTTTAATGTTTCTTAATTAGTTTCTTACCACAAGGAGTTATCAAATGAAATTAAAAGGGTTGTAAAAGTATACTTGTATACGACATCTTTTAAGTATTAGACAAGTTTTCTATAGCGTAAAAGCCAAAGTTTTACAGCTGAATTCTAATTTTACGTGTCTGTAAATAAAATGGTAAGTTCAACAGTGTCTGCGGTAGAGAGCGTTGGATACTTTCAGTGTTGAAAGTAGCTTAACATTTACGTTTTGTCAGCCCTGAGCATCCCTGCAAGGAAAAGCAGGGTACTACTGTAATAAATGGGACATTCACATACCGTAATCTGAATATTCCTGTACAAAGAACACATGTTGCTGCTTTCAGTAAATAACTAGTGTCGACGTGGTTTATATCAGTTGCACATCTCAAGAGAGTGCACTAGGGAAGTATAACCAGATGAAGAGCACACCAAAGATACTGGAATCAGGTGTAATGTTCAGTCTTTTCCTCTTATTTATAAGGTCTATATCACTTCTCAGTAATGGAAGACGTTGCTCTTGGTGAACCAATAGGAAGGGTGAAAGCAAATGACCTGGATATTGGAGAAAATGCTAAATCATCCTATGATATTATTGAAGGAGATGGAATGGATATATTTGAAATTACTACAGATGCCCAAACTCAGGATGGCATTATCAGAGTGAGAAAGGTAAGTGATATCTCTGTTCAAAAAACTGTTTATTGTTTATTTAACTACCCAGCCAGACCTTGCACTGTGAGAAGATGCTGGATTTGCAAGGATTCTTTTATCTAAGGATGAGATGTCAAACTAGGGAAGAGATTTATTAGCCACGTCCTTCTAAATTGCCATTTAGGTGACAACATTGATGAAAGTATTTTCAGTGTTGGGAATGTATTAATCTTGTCTGGGCTTTCACATGGTCAAATAACATGGGTTTTGCTTCCTTGGTTCCAAAGCAGAGTAGATTAGAACTAAATTCAGTAAAATCTTTGCTGAGTATTCATCAAATACCTTTTCTCTATTATATGATTTGCTGCATAGCTGGTCAAATACGGTTCTGAGAAAACAAAATATCATGTATTACTTAAATTACCTGATACGTGAGAGCCTTAGTCGTTCAGTTTTGCTCATGTCAAACTCTCTTTGCTCAATGAATCATGATTTCAGAGATCTTTATCAAGGAGATCAGTACTATTTCATGTGAGAAGTGCCAAATTCAGGCCCTAGATGAAGCAACAACTCTGTCATCTTTTTGTATGCTTGCTCACTCTTGACATATGCAGCATGAGGCATTTGCATGCACACAATAGAAGGACCACCCAGTTATTCACAGAAAAGTAGAGAGAAACAGCACAGCTAGAACAAAACTTGACCAGTAAAGTCAATGAAACATTAATGGTGGATTTAATGTTCATTATTTTCTGGGGAAAGAGAGAGCTGGTTCTCATGCTGTGTTCTGGAAAATGTTCTAAATTTATAACACTGGCATAGAGACTTGTAAATACGTGGCACAGAACACTCTAAATGAATCTTTGGACGTTGCTTTTTAAGAGGAAAAAGAAACAAAATGCCACAAACAAACAAACCCAAACAGAAACTCAAACAAACAAAAGCCCCCAGGACATTCCAGTGAAAAGAAGACTCCAGTGAGTATAGGTCATTAATATTAAACTTCTACTGATAATAAAAAAGATCGGGCATCATATCTGTGAAAAGTTTACACCCTCTGTTTCTCAGTGAGTAGGTCAGCACTGTAGATGTATTTTTATCTAAATTTACATGTTTATTATCTAAATTTCCTAAAGAGAAAATTATGATATACATCCCTGATGTTCCTTACTGTTATTTATTGGATGCTGTGGCCTTGTTTGTAAACTAAGGCAATTAGCCTTTTGCCCCAGTTCCCTTGGCTTTATATCATAACTGAGTCTCTAACATAATGTTGTTTCATATATTCATTTTGACAGCAGTAATCATTTTGGTTCTTCTACAGTAGATGATGTATGGAGGGTACTGCTCACCAACAGATTTTCTCCAGCATAAATTCATGGGCTTTAGACAATGCAGAGTAAATTTTCGATATTATACCCTGATTAAGCTCAACTAAATGTATTGGTGTGCTATCATTTCTGTAAAGCCTATGAAAAGCAGCTGGAAACATGATACAGGAGCTATGATTGGCAAACTGTGAATATGCTGATATATAAATCACCATTCATAATTACAAAAGCTTACTAATTTAAAAGCTGCGAAAGAAGCAAGTTTTTTTTATTCATGTTTACTAGATTTTGTGAGAAAGAGCAAATCCCATTAGAGCTTGATTCATACCTAAAGAAACTCAAACAGATTTGTACGTATACATAGTGAAGGCTTTGACAGAGTTCCTGAAGGTTCCTATTTGTGCTCTTGCTGGCATTTGCATTGCAGATTCAGAGTTTCTGTGTCCTTTTCTTTTTATCCTGGGGACATTGTAATGCAAATGTTGATATCTTTCCAATGCTTGGCAATTTGCATCTTTGAAATTTGAATCATTGTGAGACACAAGAGAATGATATAGTGAATATACTGTTGTGCTGCAAGACACAAACTTGAGTCTCCTGTGATGAAAAATTCTAATATTCAAAAGTAGCACTAATTTCGTTCTTATTTGGTATTTCATTTCTTTAAATCCACTGTGCTTCCCTCTTCTATGTTTTAATTTGAAACTGTAAAACAGTAAAAACAATGGTGACATGGCCAGTGTATTGATAGGATAAAGTAATTGGTGTTGTATTTCCCTCTCTGGAAAAAAAAAAAAAAAAGATAGAGAAATAGGATTTGCTACAGTTTTAAGAAATTCCTGAGAGATGTCTACCTCACTTACCCCTACACACAGAAACACAGAGTTACCTGAAGTGCAATGATATTGAAGGACTTTCCTATGTTATTAGCTCTACATTTTTCTGCATAATGCTTCTCATGTCGAAGAAATAGGAATTGCTAGTTCTTTGCATTTCTCACATTATTCTAGAGGTTATAAAATATTTATTCTTTCTTGCTGGTGTAATTTTTTTTCTTATCTCCAAATAACAAAGCACTGATTAAGTGCATGATTAGTATGCAAATCATGCCATCGCCAACAGATTTGTAATACTTAGCGGATATGTAATTGTAATGGTCTAATTCAAGAGAGAGAGTATTTTGGTAAATTTCTTGTGAAAATCAAGGAAACAGAGTCTTATTTTCTCTGAGTCTGATTAATAAACAGATGTCAATATATGCCTAGAAAATTTGCAGGTTGGATTTCTGGGAGTGGGAAGTCATTGCATTAAAACTCACTGAATGTGCTTAAATGCACATAACTTTCATCCATCAGCATTATATTCACTTATTTTTTCTCTATGGCCATTAGTAAAATACATTTATCTTTGTCATTCTTAACAGCCACTGGACTTCGAGACCAAAAAATCCTATACTCTAAAGGTAGAAGCTGTCAACATTCATATTGATCCTCGCTTCATCAGTGGAGGACCATTCAAGGATACAGCAACAGTAAAAATTGTAGTAGAGGATGCTGATGAGCCACCAGTCTTTTCATCTCCTACTTACCTGCTGGAAGTGCATGAAAACACTGCTATTAACTCTGTGATCGGTCAGGTGACTGCCCATGACCCTGACGTGTCTTCCAGTCCTATAAGGTAGCGCTGCTTTAAAGTTCTCTTTGAAAAAAAACTACTGGCAGAATACTAAGTATATTTTCCCGTACATTGAATGACACTGTTTATGTGTCATTTTATTTCTATGAAAACGCTTGTATTGGATTTGTTTTATGATGTTAGATGTATCAGTTCAGATCATTTTCAAAACCACAAAAATGCTCCTTGCCACATGAGTACTCTTATGAAATGGCAGGAATGCAATGAAAAGAAGAAATAGGGTGTATGAGGTCGAATGGGGTTGAATCATCAGTGTGTATCTCCAGAGTTATTTTGAATTATCTGCTAGGGTCTGTGCTGACAATACTGGGTTTGTTCCGTGTAGTTGTAAGGTAGTCAAAATGTATTTTGTATTCCTTCGGTGAAACCCATTCCTGGTTTAAAGATAGAAAGTCAGAGATGATTATGCCCATGTGACTTTTGCATCTTTGATTTATAAAATTTTCCCTTTTTGATCTAACTGGAACAAAACCTGTTATTCCAGTTTCATCAGATCAGTGTTTTCTATCTCATTTTGATGAGCACACATCTTTGCCTCCCCCTTTCTAATGCTTAGTATGGTAGAGTGCGAGTGTTCCCAAAGCACATTTTGTGCTGTATAGGACTGCCTGCTAAAAGTATTGTGAAAACAAGCACTAAAACATCAAATTCATAGTAAGGCATATTTCACAGGACGGTTTGGGTTGGGAATTTAAAGCCCATCCAGTTCCACCCCTGCCAGGGGCAGGGACACCTCCTGCTGGATCAGGGGCTCCAAGCCTCATCCAACCTGGCCTTGAACCCCTCCAGGGATGGAGCAGCCACAAATCTCAGGGCAAACTGGGCCACTGTTTCACCACCATCATCATGAAGAATTTCTTCCTAATGGCTAATCTAAATCTTTCACCTTCCAATTTAAAGCTATTTGGAGAAAATCTATTTAATAACAGTCATCACTGTCCATTAATCTCCTAGTGAACTTAACCTGTGTGAGTGGTCTTCAGCATCTTAAGGATGGATGATGCTAATTGTTATAATTCATCACTTAATATCATTTTCTAATCATTGTCATCTACATCAAGTTTGTTGCAAAGCCAAACTTTAAACCTTTATTTCAGGGACCTACACGTTGCAATATCACATTTTAGCATTTTCAGAATCAGAAACTCAGAATTTCCAAGATTTGGATGTATTAGAACTTGTATATAAAGAAGTCAGAGCATACGTTGGAGTCTCTCATTTCTTAGTCATCTTTTCAAAACTAGCTAAATGTAGCATTAACTATGATAGATTTCTATATAATTTCATGGATTAGTATATTTTCTTCTGCAGCCCACAGCCCAGGCAGTGTTGATGGGCACTGTGTTTATTTTCTTACCAGACAACCTCTCAGGATGATCAAAGCTGCTATTCTGATCACAAATCAGGAGATAAATGAGAGTAGTTTCCCAGGTTAGAAAAATGTTATGTAAACAGTAGAAAAGTAATAGAGAATACCCAAAGTTCATTCTGTCACGATCGAAGCAGTGGCTCCCCCCCTCATTTTATTACCGTTGCCCACTGGCAGCTGTGAGAAAGAGCTTGTGCTGCCACTACAAAGACATGTAGTGAAATTCTGAAATGTGTGTGAAACCAGCCGTGGTGCCAGTGTTGGCTTTTCTTCCCTTTATTCCAGCTCGATAGTAATTTCTCTTTCGATTTAACCTTAGTTCCTTCCCTCCACTCCTTTCTGCTTTGCTCTTGGCTTGGGCCTGTGCTCTTCTGCCTCTTGATTTTGTCCCCTTTGTCCCTCATCTCTGCCTGCCTTCAACTCTGGTTCAATTTTTCATTGGCTAGTTTTCCAGTCTTGATCTTTTTCCCTGGAATTCTTTTCTAGTCCTGCCCCAAACTCCTAATGATTTAGGCCTGCTACAAGCTTACCTGTGTCCTAAAATTGTGTCCCAAGCCTGAAGAATTGAACCAAGTAAAATATTTACTTCTTTGCCGTTTTTTAATCATTTTATAGATCAAGGTGGTTTCAAACTTTTAAAAGCAGAAATATTTTAGATGTGCAAACTGAACCAGAATATTATTACTTTATCAGGACATATAGGGATGATATACATGAAACAGCATTGGCAAAAATTCATTACATTTAAATGAAAAAGTAATTAATTAGTGTGACACATATTTCCTTTTAAAATACTTTATGTAGGACTTTATAAGATTCAGTTTTTTCCACTATATTGGCTCAATAGCTAATTAAAGAATATGCAGAGCTCAGGTTTGTACGCAACTTTGGTTTTTTCTTGTTTGCGAACCTCATTAATTTGGCTTTATCTAATAGCTCTGGAAAGTCCAAATTCCTTTTTTTTTTTTTTTGCATGCAGAAGAGATTTCAGGGTGGGAATTCTACTGTTATGGGAGTAAAGCTATTCACCGAAGATAAGTAGGGGGCAGAAATGCAATCATTTCATTCCCTATTCAGGACAAAGTTGGAACATGACAGGTTCTGACAAAAATAGGGGGAAACATTTTTTGTTAGATTGGAATGTTTCATTTTGATTATGCATTTTAAGTGTTTATTTTGTTACTATACCACAAATATAACGTATACTTTTATGTACACACTCTATGATATGCTTTCAAAAATATTAAGCATAAAGTAAAAAACTGAAAACCAGATTTAAAATATTCTGTTTTGAAAATAATGAACAGTTATAATGCTGCCTAGACATTTCTTAATGTATATTTTCTTTACAACAGAATTTTATGAGATGGCAAACAATTATTTTCCATAGGTGTCTATTTTATCTTTATTTTGGTTAGACAGAGTGCTTGGTGACATTTGCTATAAAAACCCTGACAACACAGATGAAACTATGAATCACCTTATGTGCTACCAATACCACATCTGCTCTTATGCACAAAGACCAAGTAAGCTCAAAAGAATTGCAGTGCTATAAATGAAAGAAAATATGGATATTGCTGAACATGGAGACATTTTGCTAATTGAGGCATGACACAAAATATTTGAGAATTTAGAAAAAAAATTGTGGATAACGGAGTGAAAAAAAAAAAAACAACAAAAACTTAATCTCATTTCTATCCAGTACAACAGAAGTAAAGCTTACTGAGAAGAGATGAAACGTATTCTCTGATCTTTCCTTCTCTTGATCTAAAAGGCATGGCAGCCTATCATAGATTTACAAGCAGGTATATGAGGTTGAACACAAAAAAAACCCAAACCCAAGACTGCACCTGTAACTCACAAATTAACAAATTACTTAACAAATTAAGAAAATCAACTATGATCAGCTTCACAATAGTTCCCTTCTAAGCTGACCTGCAGCTGCAATTGATGCTGTTAATGTCCAGAGCAATTCTGTAGATCAGTTTCTGAGAAGCTGTTGAGGATCTCCACAGGTTTTGCTCTCACGTGTTCTACCAACAAAAAATGGGTTTCCAACTGGATCCTTGGGACCTTTTTGCCATAAACCTCAAGTCAATAATGGATCGCTTCACTTGTACTGAGTGAGGCGGTCGAGCTGAGCCTTGTCTCACTGTGACAGGATAGAACATGTTCTATACTCATCTCTCTGTCTCTCCCCTCCCACTCCTGGTTCCTGAGCTATAGGGTTCACCTCAGGCTTATTTTTTTGTCTCGAACCTCGTATGGGTTACTGGTCTGGTTCTGAATGTGCCCACCTCATGGAAATCCCTCAAGGGCCTTGGGTCTAATGCAGTTGTGGCAGTGGTTATGGTCTGACATCTCAGTATCAGCTGAAGAAATTTAGATACCTTTAGATGGATGGGACTAAAGGATGCATATGTTGCATGGGACTTTTCTCATTGTTGATCCCTAGTTGTGGATAAGCAAAGGTATCTTTGAATGGCTAAGTGGTAATGTGATATTCTGCTTTCATTATAATTTTTTCCAAGGAATATGAACTCTGTCTTCATGTCAGCTGTTAGGTTAGTCTGACTGTATCTTTCATAACCCAGTATTTTAGCAGCAAACTTTCTCTTTTATCTTCGTTTGCTATTCTGCATGCATGTTTCCTAAGGGCTTGGCTCACTTTTAAGCCTGTTGGTGAATGGGTTTTATAAATTTGCCTAAAAATTTTAAACACGATCAGTAGTTTGCCTTATTCTAGCCTAGTCATTTTGGAAGAATACATCCGTGGCTCTGTACATCTTGAGCACACACATCTCTCTCGGGAAAGGGTCCCAGGGAATTCAGCTAAGCTAGCTGGAAAACTTAATGTAATTTATTTAGTGAGGGTGGTACATTCTGGCCTGTAGTATAATAAGGCTTGAAAGATCAGTGTCTATTAGCATACAAATCTATTGATTCCAGCAGTAGTTATTTCATGTTTCTGTTGTTATTTTGCAACCACAGAGTATTTACCTGCAGTAAATTATCTTGGATGGAGCATGATCCAAGAGCATAGAAAAAAGCATGAGTAATAATCTTTCTTCCTACACTGTCTCTGCCCTCCTATAAATCACTGCCCTTCAGTGTCTTTCTCTGTGGAGAGATAAGCTTCACGATGGCAGGTTTTCCCTATTTGTATCGACAGAGATTTCATCTTCGGCAGCAGTTGATCATTTTCTTAATTCGTGGCAGGCCTTAAAAACCTAGATACGATATTTTCTGCCTCCCTAATGGCCCAGCTGTTTATCTGTCACTAAGCAGCATGTCTGATCTGCCTGGCATTAATAAACAATGGTGATTTACCACTGATGAGGTATCAGTACTGTGATTCAAATCTCAGCAGGTGCAGCAAAAAAGGATTTCTGCTTCCATTTATGTTGATGCAAAGAAAAAATAGATCAAATTAAGTCATAACAGCAGTATTGATAGTGCAAGAGCAGGACTGCGAATCGTTTCCAGTCTCCTGTTGAACCACTATGGGGTTGTTCCTATAATTGCCATAGCAAACCCATAAGCTAACCAAAATATTCCAATAACCTGTGCTGGGTTTATGTCGATTTCAAAAGATATTATTTCCCAAGATATTCTTTTCTCATTTTTAGATATATGCATGTTATATATATAGATTACGGATCTGACAGTGCATTCCCATTGAAGAGAGTTACAATACCATTATCATGAAAAGGAAACTGCAAATGTACTATTAGTTTTCTCAGGTTTATGATACTGTGGGTTTTATTTTTTATTTTGTACCAAATATTTATCAAATTAAAATCAGGAGAGGGTTTTACCTCTTTGTAGTCTTGTAAAGCCATGTAACTTATGTAAAATTGTTTCATTTTGAATGCTGGTTTTGCATTGTGAATAAATACTGTTGGGATGAGAAGAAATGCAATACAATAAACTCACAGATGTTACACTCATTTTTATAACTTCGGAAAAGATACTGCCGGAAGACTGGTAATGAAAAATTAAAAAAGGATTGGTCCTTCAAGAAAATCTGTGACTTATCTCAGTGGAATTTATTTCACGCCCAGGCCAACTGAACATTAAGTAGCTTATAAGCATTTCACATTTTATTTCATTTGTGGACTAAAAAAATTAGACCGTATAAAAATATGGTTGGACTCAATGATCCAGTAGTTCTTTTCCAACTTGGTTATTCTGTGTTTGATTCTGTGAAATTTCATAAATGTTTGGTGTCAGATGAGTTATTTCTGCATCATTACATAAACATCAAGAATTAAAAGATAGTTTTAAGCGATGACATCTTTTAAAAAGTTACCATTTGCTGCCTTTCTTGTATTTTATTGAGTGACACCTTAACCCTGTGAAAGTCTGTAAGGTATTTTTTACTAACTTCACTAGTACCAGACTTTTACATCTAATACTTTAATTGAAACTACGGAGACATCAAAATAAGGTTAAGATACATTTTCAGAAATGATTGCCTGAAGTTAGGCACCTACAGCTTTATTCTTCCACGCGAGTGACCTGATTTTCTGAAGTGCTGAGGGTAGTGAAATCCCCATCAAACCACTGAGAACTGAGTATGTGGAGTTTGCTCGAAAATCAATTTACTAAAACATCCAGATATAGTTACATGTACCTAGCTTTAGGCAAATATATTTGGAATTTTACTTTATATTTTTGTGTTATTTGTAACAAAACTACTCATTTTGGGGAGAATAAAACTACTTCTTAGAGTTTAAAAACTTAAATGTGTAACAAAACCCATTTCCCAGTTAAATAGGGTGTGTGTGTGTCACTCTGAAGTCCATTAGTTGTTTAATGTCTTACTGGCATGATCATGCTAGCCTTGATCTTTAGTGATAGTCTTTAACGATGTAAATGTTCAACTCTTGATGGATTTTCATAATGTAGAACTAATTTTTGAAAGTGAATTTTATCTTATTTTGTGGATTGCATAAGCAATCTAATTGCAAGGTATTTCTCATTCTCTATATGAAAATATCTAACACTGAAATAAAAGATGAACGCTGTAGGCCTGAACTTTGAAATCAGATCCTAATGCTACGTTTATCAAATCAATTGTGTTATGCTGGAATGAGTTTGAGTTCATCAGAATATGTTTATTGTAGGAATGAACTACAAGTTCCTATGATAAAAGCACTTCCAAATCAGAATTTTTTTTGAGGAAATTGCTTATGGTAAAGCATAAAATGGAATGGAATAACTGATTTTCAGATAACTGTGCCATTGTCACTCTAGCAAAATATGCTCTTGTTCTTTTATCAGTGAATTTAACAGCGTATTTGCAAAAAGTTGAAATGTAATGAGAAACTGACAGTCTGAGTCACTTTTCTGACCACTGTATAATGTAATCCAGGCTGATACTGTATCCCAACTCAGCCTATTATGCCTAGATATAATGCAGAACAGATGTAAAAATTGTCAGTGCATGCTGTTAGGCACTGTAATACATAGACACAAAGGCTTAAAAGGCTTTTATATAAATCCACAATTAGGATTCAGTAAAACCCCTTGAAGTCAATTTTTGTTGAACCATATCAATAGTTTATCACTAAACTCTCATTTCATACCTTTCCTGTCAAAAAATTGGAAGGCTTAATTTTGTGATTTAGTTTCCTGTTGCGAATAATACATTAATAAAATAACTCTGTAGAAATGGACAAACACAAAAGCTTTCCTGGAGATCCTGCTCTGAGGTTTAAATCATCATCCTGCTTAATGCACAGTTGGACCGATCTACTGGAGCTCTTTCTTGTTGTCAAGCTGGCTGTTTAAGCTGCATAATTTGCCTGGACATTCACATTTCCAAACTCTAACTACTTGTCAGATGAAACTCTTTTTTTGTTAAAAATCAGTGATGTCAATCCATAAAACAGTCAGCCCCTCCCTGTTTGTAGGGTTTTATAGGAAAACAGTGATCTACCAACTGCATTCTGCTCATGGAGCTGCTTGAACCATAAGCAAATAATATGCTTGGTGAATAGCTCGTGCTTCATTAATCTGAAATTTATTGGTTAAATAATGCTATGCAGTCCTTTTTAAAACAACCATGAAGCCCACCATTTTTGTATGCTTCATACCTTACTGAAATTATCAGCAGTTGCTGTGAATACCATAGAAACTGTCTAATAAATGAGATGGATTGTGTAATTAACTCTTGATCAGCACTGTTTTTCAAAGATGTTACCCAGTTAACCTGAGGGCATTTTATGACCTTCACACTGGGTATACAGCTAATTAGTCCTTGGGCAATAATTATTAAGATTTTTTACTCTCAGTTTGTCATTTTGTCTTATAAATTATTATGCTATCGAGCTTCAACGGCTTTAAATTGGAGAGGGAAAGATTAAGACTAGACATTAGGAAGAAGTTCTTCATGGTGAGGGTGGGGAGGCCCTGGCCCAGGTTGCCCAGAGCAGTGGTGGCTGCTCCATCCCTGGAGATGTTCAAGGCCTATGTTGACTATTCATAAAGGCTTGTGGTGATAGGACAAGGGGGCATGGATATAAACTGGAGAGGAGCAGATTTAGAGTAGACATTAAGAAGAATTTCTTCCCCATGTGAGTGGTGAGACACTGGCCCAGGTTGCCCAGGGAAGCTGTGGCTGCCCCATCCCTGGAGGGGTTCAAGGCCAGGTTGAGCAGCCTGATCCCATGGGAGGTGTCCCTGCCCATAGCAGGAGTTGGAACTGGCTGGGCTTTAAGATCCTTTCCAGCACAAACCATTCTATGAATCTATGATTCTATGGTTCTCAATCCATTTGACTGAGAAACTGCAGCTCTCAGAGGGCTCCCTAAACTGTCTTGTGACTGAATGGATTACAGTAACTTCATTAAGTAGATTACAGAGATGTCTGTTTTGTAGGTTTTCCATTGATCGGCACACTGACCTTGAGAGACAGTTCAACATTAACGCAGAAGATGGGAAAATAACGTTGGCAACACCACTGGACAGAGAAACGAATACGTGGCACAACATAACTATCGTGGCTACTGAAACTAGTAAGTATTTGTGTCAACGGACTTATAGTTCTTTTGGGTTTGTAATCAATCTTAACAGCGTGTGTAGTGGAAACTGTAGATACTCCAGTAAAAACGTTAAACTGGATTTGCAAATGACAGAATTTTTGAAAAGAAACTTGATTTCTGTTGAAGTTCCATTTCTTACAGTTTTCAAAACCACTTTTTTTCAGTGAAGACAGTGGTATGGAATTTGAAGGGATGCTTGAGTACGTTTGAACAGGATATATATGCTAAATGTTAAAAAATGTGTTAAAAATCCAGTACCAAAGCACATGGGTAATGTTTCATGAAAGTAATCCTATTTGATACACACAGATAAATTTATATGGCTATAAACAGGAGCTTGAACTGCTCAAATCTGCAAAACTCTGGTGTCTGATCTGTACGGCTAAGTCACTGAGAGCCAGGAGTGTCACCTGTCTGGAACATGGGTCCTAGATTCCAATAAAGAAGAATAATTGATAAATATGGAATTGTAAGCGCTGCTGACAGGATCACATATGACATGATTTATTATTAATGTTAGCACTGTGTTTTAGACTATACATTTGACATAAACATATTGCAGCAAAAGAACATCACCCTATATTGTTGTCTTAACTGAAGTTCACCAGCTATGAAAATGTTTCTGCTGATGCGTCTATTCCACAATCAGTGTATGTGCATGATTCCAATATGTGCGTACGCACTTGATGCACAGCTGGAGCACCTCCCATGTGGGGACAGGCTGAGAGAGTTGGGGTTGTTCAGCCTGGAGAAGAGAAGGTTGTGGGGAGACCTTAGAGCAGCTTCCAGTACTGAAAGGGGCTCCAAGAATGCCAGGCAAGGGCTCTTGATCAGAGAGTGCAGGGATAGAACAAGGGAGAATGGTTTTGAACTAAAGAAGGGGAGATTGAGGTGAGATCTTAGGAAGAAACGTTTTGCTGTGAGGGTGGAGAGGCCCTGGCCCAGGTTGCCCAGAGCAGTGGTGGCTGCCCCATCCCTGGAGGGGTTCAAGGCCAGGTTGGATGAGGCTTGGAGCTCCTGATCCAGTGGGAGGTGTCTCTGCCCATGGCAGGGGTGTGACTTGGATGGACTTTAAGGTCCCTTCTTACCCAAACCATTCAATGATTCTGTGACACATTGTTGTAAGTATATTTTTCTTCAGAGCATGATAATCAGTGCTGTTAATTCTTGCCTGTAGAAAATAGGGTGAAGTTAATGCTTGATTTTGCCCCCGAAGTGTCTTTTTTAAAGTATGTGGTAGTACGATGCAGAACTTATAATGCTTGGTTTTGTACTAGTGAGACTTTAAACATAATGAATGGAAGGGTAAGATATGCTTCCTTGGCCCATTTTTGCTGTCCAGTATTTTTCAGTGGTATTTGTTTTCAAAACCAAACCTTAAGAATCCACAATCAGTAACCACAGTGGCATCTGTAAATGAGAAAAGTGGGTCTGAGTATCAAGTGGGCTCTCAACTTACAACTCCTGTAAGCCATCTTCTTATGACCTTCCTTAATAGTTTGTTAACAATTTCATCACAGTAATGCAGTAGTTAATTAACAGTGACCTGTTAATTGCTGTTAAATCTTGCAGACAAACACCACTTTGATAAATTATCAAGAATATTTGCTGCTTGCAGGAAAGCCAAGCCTAGGCAGCAAGTCAAACTACGTACAGAGAGAAAGTAAACTCTAGTTTCCTATGGCGTATTTTGCCCAGGTTAATATTTAACCAGTTAATTTTGATGTTTTTAAAGGAGAAATTTATACAACTTCCATACTAATTTTCTCAAGACATGAGGAATATTGGATCATGAAATTTACCAGTGGGATGGAAAGCACAATTGTTAGTTTGTGGTTCAAAGTTTTCAGATATCAAAATAGTAAGGCGTAAGGTGAAGTGATTTTATATTTTGCTTTGTCCAAAAAGTAAAAAAAGAAGAAAAGAAAGAGAATATTTTTGCAAGAAACCCCTCCAATTAATCTCTCGATCTCCCTTATGAGCGTGTCAGAGCAAAGTTAACAGAAGTGCACTTCACTAAGTGACAGCTGAATCAACTCTGCCTGTTGCATCTTCAGATTTTTAAAGCATAATTATACTCTAGAATTTTGTAAGAAATCAGCCTCGTCATTAGACTTCATGGGAGCCTCAGTATCTATCACTGTTGTAAAACTGCCTCTTATCAGACTGGCTATGAAAATAATAACTCCAATCTTGTTCTAAGCATTTGTGTTCCTGCTGATGGCTTATTTTTGCATTCCTAATATGATTATTTTGCATTTACATAAAACAAGAGCTTAATTTCATAGACTACTATCTTTGCTTATTTAAGAGAAATTATTTTTAAGCTTCTCATGCAGAAACTATATTTGTTCATAGAACTGTCAAGCAGGGGAAAATGGGCATTTTTAGATTTTTTTTCCAACACAGTAATAAGCAAAATCTCTGTTATAAAATAACAGAAATCTGTTGGAGGCAGACACAAAGAGCAAATGAAAATACAAAAGTGTGTCATTATCCTGCTTTCACTGACAATAATATTAATGCACTGCTGATGTCGCCCATAGAAATAAATTTGTCAGCATCATCCGTACAGGAGCATTTTCTCTTCCCAGACCAGCTGCTTTTCAGGTTCAGTTCAAGCCTCACCTGTGCTCCTATGGGCAACAATCAGATTGTTTCATTGACATTACACTTGCTTACTAATCATAAGCCATCATATTGTTTTTTTCTCTTCATTCATAGCATGGTGGATCCTAACTATACCCTGGTTTGTCAACACTTTCATAGATAAACACCAAGTTTTGCCAAAATATAAACCACTGTTTCAGACCTTGATGCTGGTAAGGTACCTGCAGCTAAATTTGTGCTTTAAACACAGGTAATTTGGGGCAGATTTCTGCTGCTACCATGAAAAAGTTATTCTTTTTATCATCTCTCAGCCACTGTCTCAGGTGAGAGTCTTCTGAGATTAGTCTGGCTGTATTTAGAATAACTACCAGCTGGCTAGGCTGGATAATCTTAGAGGTCTTTTCGAACCTTAACGATCTTATTCAATTAGCAACCAACACCTGGGGGTGTTGGTTGATAGCGACTGACCATGATCCAGCAGTGGCCCAGGTGGCCAAGAAGGCCAATAGCATCTTGGCTTGGATCAGAAACGGCGTGACCAGCAGGTCCAGGGAGGTTCTTCTCCCTCTGTAGTCGGCACTGGTGAGACTGCACCTCGAATCCTGTGTTCAGTTCTGGGCCCCTCACCACAAGAAGGATGTTGAGGCTCTGGAGCGAGTCCAGAGAAGAGCAACGAAGCTGGTGAAGGGGCTGGAGAACAGGCCTTATGAGGAACGGCTGAGAGAGCTGGGGCTGTTTAGCCTGGCGAAGAGGAGGCTGAGGGGAGACCTCATTGCTCTCTACAACTACATGAAAGGAGGTTGTAGAGAGGAGGGTGCTGGCCTCTTCTCCCAAGTGACAGGAGACAGGACAAGAGGGAATGGCCTCAAGCTCAACCAGGGGAGATTTAGGCTGGACATTAGGAAAAAAATTTTCACAGAAAGGGTCATTGGGCACTTGAACAGGCTGCCCAGGGAGGTGGATTATTCACCTTCCCTGGAGGTATTCAAGGGACGGGCAGATGAGGCACTGAGGGACATGATTTAGTGTTTGATAGGAATGGTTGGACTCAATGATCCGATGGGTCTCTTCCAACCTGGTTATTCTATGTTTCTATGATTCTATTATTCTGCCTTTGCACCTGGCTTGAGGATGAAAACTTTTAGATTCAGGCAGGCTGATCTCTTTGAAAGCAATGAGATTCAGAATGTGTGGGTTAGTTTAAACATACTGCTTCTTTTTATTCTAAGTGAACTTAATGCTTTTAGTTGTCGTGGTTTAACGCCAGCTGGCAACTCAACCCCACTCAGGTTCTTGCTTTCTCCTGGGAGGATGGGGAGAGAATCAGTAGGGTAAAACTGAGGAAACTCGTGGGTTGAGATAAAGATAAATTGTAATAAGTAAAGGAAAAGATATGCACACAAGCAAAACAGAAAAAGGAATTAATTCACTACATCCATTGGCAGGCAAGGAGTTTGTAACCATCGTTTGTAACAGTTGCTTGGGAAGACAACCACCATCTCTCTGAGGGTCACCCCTTCCTTCTTCTTTCCCAGCTTTATATGCTGAGCATGATGCCATATGGTATGGAATAGCCCTTAGGTCAGCTGAGGTCAGCTGTTCCAGCTATGTCCCTTCCTAGCTTCTTGTGCACACTCAGCCTTCTCGCTGGTGGGGTGAGAAGCAGAAAAGACCTTGACTGAGTAAGAACTGCTCAGCAATAACAAAAACACCGCTGTGTTATCAACAGTTCAGCACAAATCCAGAACACAGCCCCATGCCAGATACTATGAAGAACATAAACTCTATCTAAACCAAAATCAGCACATTCTCCATCCCTTATTCCATACCATTTACATCATGCTCAGGTTTCACATTATCCAATGCATTCTCACTACCCACTGCCATACTTCCCATCCTTTGGTCTGATTTATAGATATCGTTCCCTAAGTTTATGGACCACACCTTTGAAATGTCTATAAAATGTCCATAATGTTCACTGCGCTTCAGTTTTGTCTGTTGTGTTCATTTAGTCCATGACTTTGGGCTCAAACTGTCATGGTGGCGCCTCAGCCCCTCAGCTGTGCTGCGCTGAGTGGAGTTTTTGAGCGCCAAAGCCAGCTCAGATTGGGTCACTGATGCACTTGCACAGCTTCTTGTAAGGCTTGGCCTCCACTGGTGTGGTTGGTTCCTGCTATAGTAATTCCTACAACATGCATCTCAAGTGAACTCCTCCTCTTCCTCCTAGCCAAGCTATTAACAAAGAGTTCTACTTCTGTAATTACCATAATATGCAACTAAAGTTGTGGGTTACAAGAATTTAAAGTTATTTCCATTGAAATCTCCACTCCTTGTCCCTTTGGACCAGACCACAGGGTTTAACATTCAAGTAACTCCACCTCTTGCTCCTCCTCTGGCTTGGACTTACCCACAGACTGCAGTTCCATAGGGTTGTCCCTGCTCCAAGTGGACTCTTATCTGTGTGCTGGAGTGTCTTCAGTGGTATAAATCAACCACAGCCACAGTCGCTTTGAGATGTACCCGTTCCAGCATGGCCTTAGCCATGGCTGCAGTTCCTCCAGGGTTGTACCTGCTCTGTCATGGGCTTATCCATGACTACATACTTTAAGGCGCTCCAGCATAGAATCATAGAATAACCAGGTTGGAAGAGACCCACCAGATCATTGAGTCCAACCATTCCTATCAAATACTAAACCATGTCCCTCAGCACCTCGTCCACTCGTCCCTTAAATCCCTCCAGGGAAGGTGACTCAGCCCCTCCCTGGGCAGCCTGTTCCAGTGCCCAATGACCCTTTACGTGAAGATTTTTTTCCTAATGTTCAGCCTAAACCTCCCCTGGAGGAGCTTGAGGCCATTCCCTCTCGTCCTGTCCCCCTGACCTCATGGAGAGCCACTGATGCTTCAAGATGTACCTGCTGCAGCATGGACTTACCTACAGCCACAAATAATTCAAGGTGTACTTTCTCCAGCCCCTGACTTATCTTCTGACCTTCAGAGACATACTTACTGCGGCACAGACATAACCATGGCCACAGATGCTTCAAGATGTGCCTGCTCTGGCGTGGGCTTGTCCATGGCCACAGACACTTTGAGGTGTCCAGGTCCTGTGTGGATGCATCCACAACAACTCGAGTTCATGCTGGAGTTTTAACCCATGCAGCGCAGGAACAGTAGCGATGCCCTGGCCACCTGCCAGCCCAGGCGCATCACCACTGCTGTTATCAGAATGGTCCCAGGCACAGTAGAGTAAGGTGATAAGCAGCACAGCAAGCAGCAAAAGGAAAAAGCAGCCACTAACAAGCATTAGACTCTAACCTACAGCGAGGCAAGGAAACCCCGTGGCAAGCACAGTGGTCTGCCAGTTAGTAGCTAAACAGCAGTAACAGCTATAAATTCGGTCTAGCATATTCTAATCAAATCTAGCAAAACTAGGTGTAGAAACAAAAAAAAAATGCATGAGCCAGTGGGTACTGTGACTATTTTCTGTAAGTACATAGCGGGCAAAAGACCAGTTTGAGGGTTTTTAGAAGAAGGACATTTCCTATTCCTAGGCAAGTGCCTGGCTAGTTCTGATTCTGAGCAAATCCATGCTATTGGTGCCAAATTGCATTCTAGAATCAAAGAATCATTAAAGTTGGAAAAGACCTCTAAGATTATCCAGTCCAACACCACTGTGCCTACTAAACCATCATGTTCTGGGACCTGTGCAAAGTGAGACGTTTTTGGAGCTTTTGCTGCCCTCCTTTCACTCTCCCACCACTAGCAGAATCCTTCCAGCCTCTGTGGAGTCGTTTCTTCTCATCTTCAGCCTTTCTTCTTGGGTGATTAACTGTTTAGACAGTCTAAGGAAAAGTTGCCTTGTGTGGCTCTCTCTCAGACAGTTGCCCAAACTTTTGTATTGCCTTTATCTTCTGGTTCTCACAATAGGTAGCTGAGTTGCATATAGTTTTACGCCGCCTGTTTAAATGACAGAAACTGTGTTGCATACTGATTACATGCTTCCTAGAGATAATTCTTCAAGTATCTCATCCATCTAAATCTTTTTTCTGGTTACTAAATGTGAAACAATGCAAAGAATGATCAGTGAAAAAGACTGGATTGCATGTGATTAATATGGAATAGGCAATATTTAGGGGATGGTTTCAGTATTTCAATTTTAGTAAACACATTTTCCATCAATGTATGGGAAAATGACTAGATAAATTCCTTCTGCAGCTTTGATCCTCTCAATGACTACCCTTTAATCTGTCTACTCTTAAATATGCTATTGCTTTTGCACATATTTTTCTGTGTTATAATTTCTTACATTTCTTTCTTGTATTGTCAACTTCATCTTTGCTTCTTTATTGTTCACTTTTTCCTCTCCGGTCACATGGTGACTCCTCTGTGTTGATGAATTCTGTCAAATGGATACTTAAGAGAACAGAATAGTACAAAGAACTTTAAGCTCTTTGAGTGACTACTTTGAAACACGGATGTAGGATTCAGAGAAGAAAAACATATAACACTCATGGCAAGAGGGGTACTGAAAGTTATTGCATCTATGAATTATCTTAAACTTTCTTTCTGTGTTGCCATACATCCAAGTTTACTTCACTGAATGGGTCAGGAGCAGGAACATCTCAGTGATCACAGGTTAGAGCAAGCAGGCTCCCTGGCAAAATGACCTGTCCCCGAAAATGTACCTTTAGGTCTGAGGATATAGAAGATGAACTTTGTTTTCTGTCATTGACTCTGAACTTTAAATACTGGGCTGATGAGATTTCTCATTGGTTTGCTGTGTAATTGAGACTTATGTGAGCTTGAAGTTGTATATCAGGGCTGGGAGGTTTATTTTAACTATAGATGCTTGAGAGAATGGAGCAAGATACAGGCTTGCTTTGTCAGTCAGGGCAGATTATGCTGCTCCTATGTTTGTGCTCTCTGAAGCTGTGTCCTGAAGGAGAAAGGAATCTGAGGGCACATGCAAGTATTCTCTGAGAGCCAGAATTACAGTGCAGTAAGAATGAATGATTAATTTACAGACGTTTCTTTTGGTGCATCTTTTTCGTATATACAAAGGCTCATCACATCTTTGGTTCTTTGGAACATTTTTGAAATGGAATTTTCTACCATTCAGTAAAATCCAGTAAAGTCAGGATCCTTGCAGTCATATGTGACCCATTCATCTCAAAACACAATGCATTTTTTAGTTTGTATAAGTTACAATTATCACTCTAGCTGCTGTTCACATTGACAGGCATGTGTTTCTTGCAGTAACTGGTTAGCAATTTTGCTGGGCAGTGAAGCAGAGCAGAGTGCAGGCTGGGATAACCTGCTTAGTTTTCTCTCAGTTTCTTTTACAGGTTTTGCAGTATCTAGTGAGTTATGTGCAATACGTAGCTACTGTTATAAAAGAAAATCAAATACCTGTAATTTATTTATTAGAGCATTTTTCTGCAGTTTGCTACATAGATTCTGAATGGAGTTAGAATTACTGATTATTCAAGCTCTCAGAGCGTCATGCATGTGTAAGGTACAGAGCAATGAAACTCTATCTTCTTTCTGCCTCCAGCTGGATTAACATTTCCAGCTTCTAATGGCTCCAACAACCATATTGCAGATATTTCCCCAGCATCCTCACTGTCTCTCTCATTAATGCTCTGTGCTTCAGTCATTGCTGGCTAATTGATATAACAAAAGCCGTAATAAATGGAGAACTAATGTAGTTTGAAACTAAAGCAAAGACTTAACCTCAGAGAAGCTGTTTTAACTTAGGCAAGAAAAAAGTGTATTAGTAACATAATTGAACTGCAAAATGTTCCTCCAATTTAAATATGAATATCCTGGTATTTGCATAGTCAGACCTCCTAAACTGTAGCTGAAACCTGTGTGAGCTACAGGATTAAAGTGAATTCTTTGAGAATAAAAAAGTGTACTAGAATGTGTTTACTATTAGCCATGCTTCTCTGGAACTCTGTTTTTAAAAAATGAAATAATGCTTTTCTCAAGAATACACGTATTACATAGCAGGAATGTGTTGAATGGTACATAGATTCCAACAAGGAACAACTTGTAAATGTATAGCAGGTGGCAGCCTCTTGAGATTTGTGGAAAGCTCACCAACAAGTAACAGAAACCATGGCTCATAAAATTGAAAGCCAAATAAATGGTGATCTCTTTAAAGTCCCAAGTTTTCTTTCACCTGACATCACACTGAGTGGGCTACTCGAGATCTATATTATCTTCTTATGTCCATGGGCAGCACTGGCTTCCTTGGACTGCATTCAGGTTGGATCTCAGGTACCGTTCGTGAGGTACTACTGAGAGTATGTTTCAGTCTAGGCAAGGTTCTTTTGTTACTAGGATAGGCTGAAGCCGCTTCAGCCTTCCTGGGAAGTACAGAGATGGAGCGTGCATCCGTTTGCTTTGTTGCAACAGGTTACTAGAGGTCTCTTCTAAAACTTCTCCCTTTTCTCCAACTCAGTGCACCACATGCAGCAGATTGTAAAAGCACTGCAGGTCTGCCTGGGAGAGGATGTTTCTCTTAGCCTAGAGCAATGCTTTTAGCCAAGTTTTAAATCTCTGAATGAAGAGTTTTAATGGAATTTCTGTTTTCCTTATTCTCCAGGCACTGCAGTCACGGAGCTATTATTTTCATTTTGATTGACTGCTTTATCAAATGATTCTTGATATTCAGCTTCACTTGCCAAACAAAAAGTATACCAGTGGCTGGTTAAGCCCCTGCCGAAGTATGTGGCAAAGCACCAGATCTGCTACAACGAGGAGAAAATCTTATGAATTACTAGTCAAAAAAATCATAGATGACAATATAGACCAGATCTTGCAATGGAAATGATGATTTGACCACAATAAATACTTCCTAGGCATAGAGTGTAGGAATCTCAAGGACAAAGCTCTGGGCTCTTATCTGACAAAGGTAATTACCCGTACCGACTGCATTCTTTAGAAATGAAGAAGTATGAGGCAATTTTATCACCTAATGGGAAAGGGCACAAAGCCAGAAAGGCTCTTTATGGTTTACCAAGAATATAAATACAATAATTGAATCATCACCCTGCACATGCTGTACTAAAGTTACATATATTGTATATTCCTTTAAAGAAAATGAGGACACTAATTAAAAAGGAAGAGAGACATAATTACTCTTCAGAATAAGTCTTCAGCTACAACGTGCTGTTTAATGCCATGAATACCTGTGCTCATGCTTCCATTTATTTAATTTTGTTTAGCCTTTTATTGTGAAAAATACTGTAGACATTATTAGCAATAATTCTAACATTTTAGGGAGTTACTTTGGTGCATCATACAATTACCTCTAATTTAGGGCTGAGTAAATTTCAGTAAGTTTTAGAAAGAGAAGTAAATAAGCCTTTATGGAGGTTTAAACAGGAAAAGCTCAGGAATATTAACCTTTTTTGCTTGACCCTTTTTTCTCCGGCTTAGTGGAACTCAAACTAGCTAATCCATCTTTTTTTATAGTGAAACACAGACTTTAGCAAGGTAGTTTTTATTCATTTGCACAGAAATCGAGGGTTACACAGAACTCCATAGACTCTAATGGGTCACAGAGCATGGGTCACAGAGCATTTGCTGCTGGTCAGTGGAGGGCTGGTTTACCAGTTAAAGCCAGTTTGCAGTCCTCAGCTATGAAAATATGCTCAGATAGATCACAAACTTTACTTTTCACACCTCGGGAGTAGCAAGAGAGGTGATCCACATATATAATAGCATGGGAGTGGCCGTATTATGAGGAAATACGAACAGGAATGGAGTGTACTTAGGAAGCAATCTCTATATAAAATGGTCTCAGTAGTTCAAGAGTAAGAATTAAATTCGGGTATGGAATGCTGAACAGAAGTTAGCAGCTTCTGATTTCAGAGGAAGGCATGTAAGGCAGCTGAGAATAAGGCATCTGATAATTCAGTGCAAAAATAAAAAGTTAGAGGAGGTAATAAACATAACTACGACAAGGAGAAAGAGAGATATTTGCATGAACGGTCTCGCTTCTTTTATTTCTGGTTTCAGGGCATTGTAAAGCCAGGCTAAGATATCTTAGTTCTGGATTTGCAAATATTGATTTCATAAAAAAAATACTGGAGCTCAGCACACTGTTCAAAGCTTAAAACACAAAAACGAGAATACAAGGTGATGTTTTAGATAGGAATAAGGCTTTCTGGGGCACAAAACAGGTAAGCATGCAAGCACAGAATACAAGGGTCATTAGCTAAAATATGCTTGACTAATTAATGTGAAGTATGTTTGTTAATTGCTTTGAGCCAACTGGAGGCCTGGTTGAACTGACAATATATGCATTATATTAGCAAAATGAGTGCATTGTGAAACTAGACAAGTTTAACATAGAATCGTAGAATAGTTTGGTTTGGTGGGGATCTTAAAGGCCATCTTGTTCCAGGCACCTTGCCACGGGCAGGGACACATCCCAGTAGAACAGGCTGCCCAAGGCCCATCCAACCTGGTTGAACACCCTGGAGGTGTGGGGCAGCCACAGCTTCCCTGGGCAACCTGTGCCGGGGCCTCACCACTCTCATCATGAAGAAATTCCTCCTTATGTGCAGTTTAAATCTGCCCCTCTCGAGTTTATCAACATTGTGCCTAGTCCTATCACTCCAGGCTTTTGTGAACAGTCCCTCCCCAGCTTTCTTGTAGCCCCTTCAGGTACTGGAAGGTCGCTGGAAGGTCTCCCCAGAACCTTCTCTTCTCCAGGCTGAACAAGCCCAACTCTCTTAGCCTGTCCTTGTATGGGAGGTGCTCCAGGCCTCCGATCATCCTTGTAGCCTCCTCTGGATCTGTTACAAGAGCTCCATCTCCTTCTTATGTTGAGGATTCCAGAACTGGACACAATGCTCCAGGTGAGGTCTCACAAGACAACTGGCCATCTGCACTTCCAATATCCAAATCAGAATTTCCAAAGAAAACACGATTAATCTTAAAAATACCGCGTAGTATTCATCTCATTTGATAAGCAGACTTTATTTGCTTCTAAAAAAAATTAGACTCTTTAAAATCTTCAGTTTTCTGTAAGGCCGAAGCTTGGGAGCTGGTCAGAGGGGAGGTTTGTACTGAATATTGGTGTAGTCATTCTTTTTTAAACACATGGTTGTAGAATAAAGACTTTACTCAGGACAGCTTGCTCTGAGCTTCTAGTGAAGCTGTTGGATAGCAAAGGATGACAGTAATTTCTGGCTAACAAACAGAGGAGAGGCTTTTTAAGGGGACACACATGGATGTGGGAGGGAGATCTTTTTGCTTATTGCTGAAGAGGTACAAGTAAGAATGATTCGATGCCGAACTCCTAGAACCTGATTCAAATCCAGCGTAGCCAGCAATATTTTATCTGTGAAGGAAATATTAGAGTAATAAAATTGCAGTATAAAGAAAATCAGTCCCAGAAAGGAATGTGAGCTCTGAAAACAATGACTTTTAAACACTTCTGTAATAAATTATTGTTTAATAAAAATTTTTAGGAAAGCATTTTGGTGTCTCATCTATAAGTTAAGGGAGAGATTTAATTTGAGCTGTTAATTATTTTACTTTCAATCACTAATCATTTAAAATGAAACAATGAGCACATTCCAGACATCTTGCCCTCAATCAGTCTGCTTATTGTTGTTATTATTGTTGCTACTAGTCATTATAAAATTTCATAGCTAATTATAATTGACAATAAGACCTTGCATATCTAAGACAATATTTTATAACATTTTAATATGCATGATATATTAGCATATTAGCAATATTATTGCTACAAAGTGTGGGCCAGATTCCTGGCTGTTTTGTGCTATTTCAACTCCCTAGGTTAAGCTGGAATTTAGTAACACAGCAGGAAATCATATCCTGGCACATTTGTTGTGTCTTAAAACTTCCTTTTAAGCAGTTTTCTTCCTGCCTGTCCATTTGTTTATTTTTGAAGGCAGATCCTTCCCTGTCGCTATGTGGCACCATATTATTTTCTGGAATTTTTTTCTCATCGTTATATTTAGAGATAAAGCCTTGTTAGTTCCTCACAACAATAAAGGCATTACACTGCCTTAGAAAATCTGGAATCCTTATTAGGTTTGTGGTACTGTGAGCCACAAGAAGTAAAGAACTTGTAGTGTTTCATCACACTGTTATCATTGCTAGTGTGTGTAATAAAGGTAACAGAAAGATGTGGTTCCCTGTGGTTTTCTGTGGTTCTTCGTTTTACTAACACTTTTTAACTTGTTATTGGTAGCTGCCACAAGGTAGTGGAAAAAACGGTTTTACCTGTAGAAGACTATCTTTTGCTGAATAGCAGCTCTGTAGAATAGTGCTTCCTAGCCCAAGATGCTCCCAGAGGTTATAAATACTGTTTTGCTGTTGCTTATTCTTGAAGTTAAGTATAATTTTTTACTTTTTATTTTTAATTTTGCATTGATTGTGGCAAAATTTGTATCTGTATAACTTCAAACATTCAAAGCTTGCCTCTCCTTGTAGTTTTTAAGTCCACCGCTGATAATGGCTAAAACATAAACCTAATTCTTTCACTCATAACAATTCATCAATGAAACACTTAACACAGTTAATTCCCTGGAAGTGACGTAGTTGCAAACTACGGCCTGAACTGCATACTTGTTTGAGACAAATAAGGCTCAATAACATTGTCTTGTATCCGAAATACAGGTTGTTTTCCACCAGCGCTTTTTTCAGATCGGTATCTGGATAGATATGTGGGTGGATGGATGTTGGCAGTGTACTTTTTGATTTTTTTTTTCCCTTAAGGATTTACTTAGGATCTGTGAATAAAACAGAATTGTTTTCATTGTCATAAACCTGACACGACTATAGCAGCTTCCAATGGAACCCGCTCAAGCAGCTATACTAATAATTTTGTTTGAATTATGTATTTGTTTACTCATATTGATGTGCCACATATATCTTGATTATGTGTCACTGTGAATATAAAGCTCACTGTGGTCAAAATTAGATATGCTGAAGAACGGTCTCTAAGGACATACTGTTTTCATCCAGAGCTTCTGACAAGAGACAAGTACCCGTAATTGCTACTCAAATATTGAAAAGGTGCTACAGTTTCTAACTAGGATGCCCTTTCCAACTCTTTTCAAAACTCACTCCATCCCTTTGTTCTCCCCCTTCTCCCTCCTAGTGCGTGTGCCACGCAGTCTGATTGCTCCCTTATGCAAGATGGAGGTTACACGTAATGAGCTTGTGTAACCTAGTATCTCTAGTATCTAGCACATCTTCTAGCATTTTCTTTTCGGAGTCCATGAAAATGAATAGGAAGTGGTAACATTAAAGTGGATTTTTCAGAATACAAACATTTGCTTAAAGGGAGACCATCATTCACAGGGATTTGCACTAATCAGAAGCCCTTGAGTTTCTGAGTTGTGGGGTTTTTTGGGAACGTGGCATGGGCTGGGGAGAAGGGGGGTTGCCTATGCTTCCTATCCCCTCCAGCAGTAAGGTAAATATGAATTAATTCCAGCATCCTCTGCTCCCTCAAGGACAAAATTGCAGCGTGCTTGCCATGGCCTCTGATTCTCAGTCACATCACAGGAGCGGGTAACTGTTCCTCTCTAATCGTGCATGGTTAAATTCAAACCAAACAATAGGTTATGGTAGAAGAGACCCTCTTGACAGCTGTAAACTGTATTTGAGGGGATGGGGTTTTTTCCATCTATTTTTGCCTTCTCAGTAGCCCTTTTGATCTATTTGTGCATTCAAACAAGGCAATTTCATGCATAAGAAGAAAATAAGTATGATAACTTCTGCAAAACTTTACAAACATTTCTCAGTTTTGCAAATGAATCTTTCAATTCACAGAGGATCAGAGATAATTGCAGAATAACTATTTGTTAGGCTGCTGAATAACTGCACAGCTTAATGGTATGAAAAATAACAAAAAGCTTGCATTTGAATGTCAATCTATAGCCTGCCCTCAGATATGTAACATGAGGGCTAACTGATTCCATCAATACGTATTGTAGCTCTATGAAAAAAATGTACTAACTTTTAAAAAACTTAATGTCATTATGAAGTTTTATAAATCGGTGTCGATACTTTGAAGTTAACAAAGTACATGGGTTAAGCCATTGTTTTAATTTAAATTATATTTATGTTTTAAGTCTTAGATGAATTTAAATGTAGGAAGTAGATAACGTAGTATTTAGGACAAAGACTAGATTAAACTTCCAGACTAGAAGAAATCTGGCTGACTTCAGTAGAAGCTGAATCAGCCCTTGGCATGGAAGGGAGAAGCACACACCAATATAGTCTGTTTACATTATTCTGCTACTGGAATGGTAAGCAAAGAACTCACAGCAGGATTAGATGGGATGTCACTGATTGTCATGGATTTGGTGGGACTTGATGATCTTAAAGATCTTTTCCAACCTCAATGATTCTGTTTTCAAAAAGAAAAAGAAGGTCCATTTGGTCTTTTGGCAGGTGTGCTTCATTACTCTGCAAATCTTATGTAATTGATTCTAAATTCTTATCAGTTCTTAGTTTGTTAAACATTTTTTACGTCTTACATGCACTAATGCGAGGGGAAAAAAAAAAAAATGAAAACCCCACAGAAAATGAAAATGATTGAAACCTTTGAGGAGGGGCTGAAGAATGTGCTTTTGCTTAACTAATGTTTTCTGGCATGGCTTGAGCATCTGTGCCAAGAATTTTACTCTTTCCTGTTTTCTTTTGGTATTATCAGCAACCTGAAATACAATTTGTCCTTTAGTCCTGACCTCTACAACTTAATATATTGTATTGATGGCAGGCATGCAGCCTTTCTTAGTCACCTTTTTACAGATGGAGCTCTGAACTCTGGAATCCTCTTAACTACAAATTCAGCTTTGAATTCAAGGACTTGAAAATGTAGCCTGTCCTCAGTTTCCCCTCTTCCTTGTCCTCCTTCCCAGGGTACAGAAACAAAACGCACTCCTCGCACTCTACCCAGTTAGTGGGTGCAGTTCTCCTGCATTCATCCAAGCCTGTGGAGGTGCATTTTGCAGGAGTCTGGCATCTTTTTCATGGCAGTGAGGGGTGGAAAAAATGGATAAACATGAAGGAGGTGGAAGATGTTGAGCAGGTCCTCAGTTAAAACTTGTAACAGTCCGTCCATGAGCAGACAGGAATAGAACGTAACCCAGTATTGCTCTTGACTCGTTCATCTTTCTTCTGGAGAATGTAATGAAATAAACCAAAATGGTCTAAGAAAAAGACATAACTTTTCAACTGCATTGTTGTTTTTCTCCCAAAGAGTGACTTAAGGAACAAATCTGAGAAATATGGTTCACATCTTTTCCTTGCTGGCTCCCTCCCACACACATGTACACACTGAGACTCACTGCAATCTGTACTCTAATATGTTCTGGTAGGCTGAAAAAAATACAAATGGAACATTAATTTTGAAGCAGTTTTTGTTTCTTGTAGTAGCAACTTGTAGAGAAGCCTTTCTGCCATGCCCAGATATGTTTATGTTAATTTATAGATATTCCACAGCTTTCTATATTTTATCAGCCTTTAAAAATACAAGAGGTTCAGAGAGGTGTATATCTTCCTGATAACCAATCTCGTTTGGTTGCTTGAACTTTTAACTCAGAAATATCTTATATTCTGTTATTTTTAACAGAAATATCACCAGTTACTGAGGTCTTTCCTGACAATTTCAGAGCCCTTTTCGGGCACTCAGTCACTCTTGAATCAGATCATTACATAGCACTTCAGACAAACGAACATGGTATTTGCTGCAGTATGTGATTTCTGTAGCTAAACATAAATAAAATTGCATTTTCACAACAGCATCTTCTCAGGGTTCGTGAAGGTATATTTGTCAGTTTTATATAGCAAAAGACTTTTTTATAAGCAGTGGTTTTGTATAGGTAAGGAATTGCACAAAGAAATCAACCACTAACAGGAGAATTAACCTTGTCCTGTACATAGATTATTTTAACAAAGTCATCAGATAAAACCTTGATAAAGTCATAGGGAATGGATCTGTTAAAATACAACTTAATAAGTTTCAAATATGAGAGATATATACCAAGTGCCATTGTTTTTATTAATTCAGTAATTGAGAATTGGTTTGATTTCTCTTTTAGAAGTAGACCTTCCTCTACTCCTCATTTAAAATATTATTAGAGTAGAGATTTCACTGAATCAGGGAAGCATGAAATAGCCATTTCCAAGCAATGTGGTGATGATAATAATAATAAAAGATGTGTTATTTTCTAGGAATCTACTTTCTATTCAGGTACTTAATTTTAGTTAAAATGCAAGACACTTATGACTTTTTAAAGAGAACCTTGAAGCAGTTTTGGATGATTTAATTACATAAAGAAAAGCTGTATTAAACTGGATTTTTTGGAGTTAAACAAATTATGAACTTAATTTTGTGCCAATCCCTCTCTGCCTTAAAGACTACTCCTCTTCAAGACTGCTTGTATCTGTCAAGGAAAGACAGTGTAGAGGCATTTTAAGCATGTTTATGAAGTGCTTAAGTGTTTATGGGAGTTGAACAGATGCATTATGTCGTGTTAGTTATGGCACAGGACCAAAAAGTTGAATTACAATCTCTAGTTACTCTCAGTATTACTTATTGCATGCAGTAGCAATGTTACCAGTGCTTGGTGGTTTGCATTACATTTTCCAATGATACACACACATCTCAGGTAAGTAGAGTTTTTCCAGGAAGGAGGGAATGTGTTTATCAGAGTAAGAGCTTGTGTGGGTCTGTGGCCTCCGAAAGTTCAGGATTAGATACACTAAATGGCTTGATAATGTGTTTTGTTTTGTTTTGTTTTGTTTTAAATTTGACTTTGATTATCTCATCTATCTTGTCATTTTTCTATCAAACTCTACAGCCTTTTTAATGGTAAGTTTCAATGAGTGCATTCTCCAAGATTGATGCCAGCAAGTTGTGTATTTCAAGCATTTAATGTGCCGGTAGAATCTTGAGAACTGGGAAGAAAATCCAAAGAGCATTTTAGGTTCTTATAATTCTTGTAAATACACATCTCCTAATTCAACTGGGCTTTCCATTATTTTTGGAAATTTATTTATTATCACTCCATGAGATATTTTTACATTGAGTCCTCCTTTCCTTATATCCATCTAGACGTTCCCTTCTTTGTGTGTGTGCTTGGCTCATCAACAGCAGTCTGTTAGATGCTAGAACTGTGGGCAGTAAATGAGACTTCAACAGAGACATAGAAGAGCTGTACTTCTAGGAAATTACAATTGCATATCTGTTTCTTATAGCTAAACACAATTTGCATATGTTTCTTATAGCTACACGCTCTGCTGTGCCAGTGGTGTCCACAGATGACCAAGTGAATGTATTTGAAATTAATAACTAAGTTCTTTTGTGCAGCCTTTCCCTAAAAAGAGTTTGGGTAAATCAGACTAGTGAAATTATCTCATTATTTTTTAACCTTCCACCTCAGTGTGCTCCATTTCCCAACCAAGCCATGGCTCCTAAAGTGACCATCCTAACGATAGACTTGTGTTGCAAGATGCAATGTAGGACTTTTTAAACTGTGCATCATGAGAAACAGAGGTGATGAATCTTCTACAAATGTGGTTACTTCCTTAGAAAGAGTGTCGCTAATATTATACTCTTAAGTGATTTTGCATAAAATTATTGACTGGAACTTAAAAAATCAGTCTTATTGACTCTACTTGGTACAGGGAAGAAGGCTCTGTCTCCTTAATTCTATTGCCTGGGTGCTTTGTTGGGACAAAAATCCAAACCAAACAAAATACACCCTCGTAATTAAAACTCAGTTTTGTCACCAGTTTAGAAAGAACTGACTCTTGAGTTCATAGCAATGAGGGGAATTTCTGAACATGGGATACTAATCAGTATTTGCTTAGTGAGAATGTAATAATTTGAATAGGTATGCTCAGGGTGATTTTTATTTAGAGGGAAAACACTTAGCATAAAGTGACATTTCATTGGAAAGTTTACAATGACAAAGTAATACACTGTATTCAGCGTGGTGGGCAGTACAAGCAGTAGATAAAATTCCCTCTCCATCTCTCTCTCTTTCTCAATGATGAATTTCATCATAATCACAAGACCCTAATAGGAGGTGGATATCCTCTTGTTTGGAGACTTCCAAGCAGTTGGGTCTCTCTTGTGTTTAGTAAATTAATTTTTTAAATTAATTCTCATCAAGTTTCTAATTATAATATCTTTAAATTTAATGTTTGTATTTCTGATGAAAGACAAACATTTTGGGGGCAGTCACAAGGGACATGAATAATTTCTTTAGAAGCTTATCTAATTAATTACATTTCTCTGTAATGTCTTTAAAATTTGAACTGCCGTCATTTCATTAATTTAGATAAAAGTAAATCTTTAGTGTTTAAATATGACACTAGTGCTGAGAATTCTGATGAGCTCAAGATTTATTGTCTGTATTCTTATCAAGTAAAAATAAAAAAAAGTGTGTTTAAAGTGTTTGGGATTCATGATTTGCATATTAGGTTTTATTTGATTTTAAATACATTGCTATTTCATGACATAACTGTGCACCTCACTAGTTAATAAGTAAGATCATATGATGCAAAACATACATAAATATTACTCACACAGTACATTGGTGGGGATTTCTTTTTCTTCTGTAGCATATTTCTTTCTGAACGAAAAGGTTTGACTCTTTCAAATGGAAGGTATTTAAAGTCTGGTGTCTTGTAATCTTTCATATCCTTCACAGGTGGATTTTTATTTTAATATTTCAGGTTATCCAGCAAGCATAAAGCCTTTGTTTTTTGTTGCTAGTACATTTGATCATAGCATGGCTTTTGGTCTCTTGAAACAATTATTCTTACGCTATTTCAAAGTAAGCAGAGCAATTGAGATCTACACATTTAGATTTATAGGTGGAGCCTCAAAAATTATGCCTGCCTTTTGCATACAAGGGGGAAAAAACGATGCAGGAGGTAGGGTTTGCTTAGGTCTCAACACAGTCAATTTTGAGGAAAACCACAAAAGATGCATTTTATGTAGTGATTCTTCCTTGAATCATCTCCACCGCTGGTAGGGCTCCACCCACCCACTGGTGGAGCCTTCCTTGCTTCTACTTTGCATACATTTGTTATGAGAGGTGTGGTGAGCACCAGGCAATTGGAAATTCCGTGCTGCTGGAGAACTGAGCCCTTGTGGATTCCGATGACAGCTTGGGGCAGCTGCTAAGCCCTCACAGCAACTCTCTGAGTTGATAACCCTGCATCACGGTAGCAGCTTTCTTACCTGCAATAATAATTTGGGCAAAAGCATGTTGTTCAGTTACAAGTCAGACCTAGATTTTAATTCACATTGTGTGCAGCTCTTCAAGTTCTTGATACTATAAACATGACAAATACTGTGGTTGTAAAGTTACACTCTCTAGGAGATGATTTTGGAAATTACTATTGAGCTACTTGCAGAGGTAGGCATGTGCGATAGAAGGGATTTTAAACTCTTTGGTCACCTCAGTTTAAACTGAAGTTATGTTTTTGTCTTTAGGGAAAAATAATTACAATATTTATGAACAGTCTCTTAATATACATTAGCTGAACTGAGCTGAAGGAAGAACACTAGAAACTGACTGTGAAATCTATTCAGAGTGCAAACTGTTTGTTTAGCTTTTCTTTCCTTACAGCTTATTCTACTCTTTACAGGACTAGCCCCTTTAATGCAAAATGGCTCTTTATTAGAAATAGTGAGGCTTCATTTTGGTGAAGAAAGAAGTTGACGGGTCATATTTGGTCAGTGGCAGATGAATCTAAGTGCCTTAATAGTCCAATGTACTACCTAGTTTTGTCTATGTCAATCTCCCATCTATCTTTCTCACAATGTGGATCTCCACATTAATCTTATTTGTAGTGAAGAACTAATAGATGTGCAGTCAGAACAACTAATAAGAGTAAAATATTCTGTACTCTGCCAGAGAACAACAAAGAAAATAAATCTATATTGTTTACAGCGTTCCTTTTTCCTTTTATAATGGACTTCATCAATAAAACAATACAAACTTCATCAAAGAAAAATCTTACCAGTTTAGTGCAAGAAAGGTCTTCGTTGAGCTAATCTCCAGCAAATGTTGTTTGCAATAGGGATCTATTTAATCTTTTCAACCATGAAATACTGGCCATCCTTCTATATCATGCTCCAACTCAACGATCCCATATGATAAGACAGCCCAATTAAGCAGGAACCAAAGACAGAGCATGCTTACTATATAATCATGTATGTATCAGTCCCAAATTAAATACGCTTTGCTTTGCTTTCTTCTCTTAGGGAACCACAGTCAAGTGTCCCGGGTACCTGTTGCTATCAAAGTTCTCGATGTGAATGACAACGCTCCCGAGTTTGCATCAGATCATGAAGCCTTTTTATGTGAGAATGGGAAGCCTGGACAAGTAAGTGTCTCCGGGTTTTTATCTCACATGTATGAGAATGGTCTGTACCTTCTCCCTCTCATTTTTTCTCATCATTATTCCCAAAGTGTGTACCTGTATGTTCATGTTAACAACTCCTGACATTCACTTAAGGCAAACCTACGCTCACATTCTGTGGCACATCTCTCTATGCATGGACATGGATATTTTCTAAAGTAAAAGTTTTAAATTAAAGTCAGGTAACTTGGGGTAATAGCCAGAAAAAAATGCTGAGTGTCTTTAAGCTCCCACTCTGTAAACTCTGTTTAATGGAGCTTATCATGTCACAGGTTCATGTGTGTTAATAGGTTAAAGTATAATACAACCTGAATTCTAATTCATATGTTGCAGGTAGTTCTAGGTGTAACTTAGAAGAAACACTTTAAAAAAACAATGAAACCATTTCCCCTTGCCCTTATCTCAGTTATAATCTCCATCTGTTTAGTTCTTACTAACTTTTCTGTGACAGCTGAGAAAAAACTAGAAAGGGTGGAAAGTCAAGTAAATTTTAACTGCTTTTAAAGTATCTAAAGAGGAATAGGGTGTTGGAGAAGTGGAGTTTCACTTTATATTTCACCAAAAAAAAGAAAACTTAAGTTATTTCTACCTCGATTTAATGAAATGAGGGCTTGCAAAGACTCTCCAAGGTGAAATAAAAGGATCAGATGCAAGATTTAACCTGTATATCCTTTTTCAAAGAAAAATTGAGCAGATTTCTTAAAAGGTATCCATTTTGAGGGAGAAATGTACAGAAATAGGGAAGAATACCTCATATGCCACATAAGATTCAAGAAAATGGACAGACTTTTAGAAAGTGTAAATGAGATTTAACTGTTGTCCAGGTTGAGAAACACTGTGTGTTTCGACAATTCACTGTTTTTAAACTTTCTAATTTATTTCTAGATTGTGACATTTTATTTAAATAAACAGCAGCTGACAGCATGACGCTAGTCTTGTTAATCCAACTATTCCTGTGTCTCATGTGGGTGTTAGGCATTACATTCACTTTTCTCCGAAGAAGGTTACCTGACAATAGTGTTAGAAGTTTTCTTTTAGGATTATTAAAAGATGACCTATATCCTCGTGTATGACAACTTACCTCTGCCAAAACTGGATTGTTACAGACGATGGTTTGACTTCTAGCACCCCTTTTTGTTTTTTAAAAAGGTGTCAAAAATGTGTCGTTTAAGAACTGAGAATTCTCCCTAACCACTGAAAAGCAGATTTTTCAAATGTGTCCTTCCGGGCAGACAGTTATGTTACTGTTGGTATTTAAGTTCTTCCATCTCAGAGAGGATTTCTGTTTAGCTCAGGGTGGATTTCAGATGCTGAGTAGTTAGGTATTCGAGGATATATTAAATTCTAATGAGTATACCTTTATAGAGGACTCAGTAAGCTTCCCCAGAATCAGAAAGCTATGTTGCACAGTGTTTTCTGAATAGATTTATCTCAGTATTCTTACCAGATTTAAGAGGTGGTGAAAAATGTTCACATTTCATTTTGGAATAAAATAATAAATGAAGTGATTAAAAGTCAGCTGTAAAAGAGGCTTTTGCTTGAACACTTATGGAAAACTTTCATTAAACCATGATACTCTTCATCTTACCATCACCTCTTACACTTTTGATCTGATGGCAGATGTCACTCTTGAGCGTGAATCCCTGTGTGAACTTTACAGATGGTTATTAAATATTTGGCTGCCAGTACGAATGAGGTGGCACTGATCCTATAATTTAATCTCTGTTTTAAACAAATAACATTATTGGAACAGTAACCAGTGCAGAATAATCACCAAGGTTATGTTCTAAATATAAGTTATCATTCATAAACTATGTGTTCTTGTAAAGATTTTAGTATCTATAGTACTTGATTGTTTTTGTATTTATTATTCCATATTCAAGTGTTGAAAGAAATCATATTAATCAGTCAAGATGTAGAATTAAAAAAATTAACTGTGTCTCAGCTATTCAGTAGCTAATATAAGGAAGATGCTTCTCTTTTACATAGTAACACAAGCCTAATTTGGACAATTCCCTAAGTTTAAACCTAAATATTACACGTGCAGTAAAGGCACAATTGTATTACAGCATTCCAATCTATTTACATTTGCAGTTCAACTTAAATCTAAGTTTGAATCAAACCTGAATTACCATAAGGGAGATTACATTTGAACCTTTTTATGAAACCTTATTTGCAGCCCTTAAATACATTGAAACATCTCTTCCAGTTCACTTTCTAAGTGTTCTATTTTGGGTACTGATATAATTGCAAGTGGCAAGTGCAGCTGCTGGTGATGTGACAGAATGTATTAAAAACTGTTGATGTAAAACATTGCCAGATGCATTTTCTTTGCTTTAACCCACCTCTAACAGTAGAGGTACCCCAGCCAGTAGGAGAGGAAAGGGACAGGAGGAGGAAATGTATTTGTCCATGCATATATTTATGTGTTCTTTGCACATTTTTTCACACAACCGAAAGGTGCCAGAAATGTTTTTTTGACAGTTTTAGGGGATTAAAGATTTTGTGGTACTGTTACTGTACCTCTAATTTAGCCATAGACCAGATCATGCCTTTCCCTGCATAATTCCACTTCCTAAAGCCAGAACAGCTAAATTATTTTCCCTTACTCCTAGAACAGAACACCTCTATTGCTGAACAAGGCAAGTGCCTTGCTCGATGTTCCCCAGTCCATAACCAGACTTTTCCAGTGAACTGCTGTTTGCTTGAAACAAAGCTATTTAATTGTCAAACACTAGCATACAGCAGACAATGATGTACCAGTGCTCAAGCCAATGTTTAAGCTACAGCAATTTGAAAGTGAGTATAACGTTCCTCCAGTCTCTTGCAATTTGTCTCTATTTTATTCAGTTTCCCTAATAGAATTGGCTTTTTCTAATGGAAGGAACCTTCAAAGGGCTGGCTCTGGCTAAAAAAAAAAAAGTTAAAGTTGTACTGTGATGAGTCTGCAGCTCATGGCATTGTGAGTCCACAAAGTAATTCAGAAATAACCACAAACACCAATGTAACTGCAAAAGTTTTTTCAGAGTTGGAAGAACAGTTTTAATAAGTTGATGAAGCTGATCCAAGGGCTGGAGCACCTCCCATCTGAGGACAAGTTGAGAGAGTTGGGGTTGTTCACCCTAAAGAAGAGAAGGTTCCAGGCAGAACTTAGAGCAGCTTAAGGGGCTTAAGCAAAGCTGAGGAGCGGCTCTTGATCAAGGAGGGCAAGGACAGGACAAGATAGAGGGGGAACAGCTTTATGCTGCAAGATGGGAGATATAGTTGAGGTGTCCCTGAGGTGGAACTGCATGAGTTTTAATGTTGCTTCCAATACAAACCATTCTATGAATAAAAGTAGGGAACACTTTACTAATGATAAGGAATATTCTAAGTTAGGGTATCAAGTACATTGCAAAAACTTTGAAACAGGATCACATATCAATATCGAACATAGATAGTTATGATTCACTGATGAGAACATTGTTATTCTATTTGTTCTTTTACATCATTTGTTATGATTACCCTGATAATCTTTCATAAATATTATTTCAGGTATGCATGGCTTTGTGGAAACGCAGTACAAACCTGTAGACTAACATACTGAGTTGTCCTGGGGGGTCATTTAACTATTCATTTCAATCCAGAGCTGCCTGTTAAGCAAAATATGCTGATTGACTGTGTTTCTACTGAATGTATGTACAGAATCAAATAGATGCATGAATTTTTAATGCAACATCAAAGTTGAAATTTTACATGGAAGAATTTCAGAAATTTCAGGACTGAAGAGCCAAAGGGTTATTAACTTTCGCTCTGGTGCTGATGGATGCATAGTGAAAAAATCAGTTCTTGTCTTCTTTATTATTAGTATTTCCCAATTCTGTTGTATGGAACACACTTGTTATTACTGAGAGAGGTAAGGCAGGTCAGCCCTGGAAGATTCTCTACCATATTATGAACCACAAATTACGAGTTGGAGACTCACTTCAATATTGTTCCATTGCCTGATCACACAACACTGAGCAATAAAGTACACTTAGTATACTTATAAAAACATGGTAATGAGAAGTCCTGGACTTTTCTCACTCCAATGGAGTAACAGATACAGAAGCTTTGTACTACTGCATATATGTTATGCTTTTTTTTTTTTTTATGAAAGAGCTTATTTTAATGCAAATGCACAAAGAAATATGGTTGCTATGGGAACACTAACTCTTAATTCCTTGATGTGTGCATGTAACAAAACAAATGTAGTATTCCACTAAGCCTGTCTCTTGCATATGATTTTCAGTTTTGAGAGAAAGGATGGTTTAGGAAGCATTGAAGGGAATAGATGGAAAGAACGGAAATATAAGAAAGAATTCTCTAGGACATTGAGAAGTATCTATAGTTCCTCCTGTCTAGCCACTCACTCGCCTCCTCTCTCTGCCTTCCTGACCCCCCCCTCACCCCCCCCTGAATAAAGAACAAAGAATATGCCCAGTTTCTAGTTCTTGCAAATTTTGAGTCTGGATGATGATACTCTATGCTTATTTAATAAAATTTCCATCAGCTGAAAACCCGCATTACGACTGCTTTTGGATACTGACTTTCAGGTATATTAATTGAAAAGCTAGAGAAGTGATTTTTTGCAGCCAACTCTGTTACATAATGCTGGAAAGAATTAGCACTTACGTAGCCAGTAGAGATAAAATTGCATAACCATCTGATAACCACACCTACCATATGCATTTCATCTTCTAGACTTCACTCTGCCATTTTCCTTTCCCTGTTGCTTCCCCATTCTATTGGCATTAGAAAAACAGAACAATCATGAAATATATCTATCTAAAGATGCTTATTCCAAATTGCACTTCTGTGAGCACAGAATTGCCATTACCAAGCCCTGCCCTGTGCCCATGTGAATATTTTGGTATCTCACACCTGTGCAAGGAGAAAGATGAAAGTGTTCCACATCATAAACAGGTCCATCTCTGTAGTGGGACAGACAACATCTGCTTATGTATTTTTCAGGTGTTTATGACTTCCCACACTGCATAGGTCTCTAGGATGCATTCTGCAGCTATTATGTTGAAGTATTTCTTTAAGCAGAAGTTATATTGAGCTTTTTTGTCTGTCTCTTCTAACACATCTGTTTGAATTATCCCAAAATAAAGAATATATTTCTGTAGTATTTAAACAATCTAAAACCTTTTTCATTACATTTTTTATAATAAATCTGATCTATCCAGAATTTGATTAGGCAAGGAATTAATTCATAGAATCATAGAATGGTTTAGGTTGGAAGAGGCTTCAAAGATCAACCAGTTGCAACCCCAATGCCCTGGGCCCTCCCACTGGATCAGGGGCTCCCAGCCCCATCCAGCCTGGCCTTGAACCCCTCCAGGGATGGAGCAGCCACCACTGCTCGGGGCAGCCTGCGCCAGGGCCTCCCCACCCTCACAGCAAAACATTCCTTCATAAGATCTCATCTCAATCTCCCCTCTTTCACCTTAAAACCATTCCCCCTTGTCCTGTGACTGCTCTGTCTTGAATTCCTTCTTAGATTGTCTTATAAATTATGTATGCCCATAACAATACCTGCTCAAACATCTTTTTATACACAGAATTTAAAATATTTATGTTTTGATGTTACTCCTTATGTTTATCTAGTAAGATCTCATTTTTCCTTTGAGTCTTGCAGAACACAGGAGAAAGAAAAGATATTGCCTATTAACATATATGTAAACATATATGGATTGATATTCCTTTCTTCCGCAGTAAAACCAGTATAAAATATTAAGATCAGACCTTGTTTCCATTTTTTACTCAACTATAAAATGAAATTTGTAGTGATTCCTAATTTGAATTTAATTGGCCAAGAAATTATTGGTCAGTTGCTTTAGGCATTGCAAAAGTAACTACATAAGACAAAAATATTATTCAATTCAATGGACATGGGAAAGGTCAATAATTCTCATTAGGTTTCTTATAAACCTTATCTAGCATGAACTAACTAGCACTGAAGTTAAGCTCTGAGGGCAGGATCTGGATCCATAGTTGCCTTTGTTCCTTCTTTGAAAAATACTTGGAATCAAAAGTAATGCACCAAATAGTAAAAAAAAAAAATTCAAAGCTCATTTTAAAATGAAATTCCTTGCTTTTATATTCCTATGGAACTTTGAATTGTTTGAAGATAACAACTGCGGTATCTTTCTGATAAATATCGGAAATAAATAGTGTTAAATAATGTGCAGGCACTCTGCTTGTTAGTATACATAATATGAGGTGCTTCATATGAAGTTTACTCAAATTTATTCACACTATCCAAACACTCCCTCCTTTTCTAAGCTCAGCATCCTTCATTATTCTGGGCATTATTTTTTAATAATACTATTTTAAAACAAGCATACATTCCTAGTACAGAAATAACTAATTTTTTTGTTAAAATTAAGAAAAGAATCCAATTATAGACTTATAATTTTCATTTTTTCAAATCAGCTTTTTTAACCTATAAAAATTCATACTATAAATGAATTAAAAAAATAAAATCATTCACAGAATCATGGAATAGTTTGGGCTTAAAGATGATGCGATTCCAACTGGATCAGGTTACACCAAACCCCATCCAACCTGGCTGGGGCAGGAATGGGGCAGCCAGGACTTCTCTGGGCAACCGTGGCCAGGGCCTCCCCACCCTCAAGGTGAACAAAAACCTGGCTGGATGTCATTATGTTCAACATTGCGTTATAACAGAGAAATAGTCTCATCTGCTATGGTTCTACTAGGCAAAGTTCTGCCTCCATCTATATAAAATTCATTAATGCAATCAAGAGAGGATTCTTTGCTTTAATCTTTTTAAAATTAAAAATTCAGTTTAGAGCCTAAAGCCTAATCTTAATTTGACAGAAAATGCTTGTACTAGATATTCTCAGGCTCAGGCCCAATACTGGCTACATGATCTGAAGCAACTAATCATAGTATCATAAAATCATAGAATACTTTGGGTTGGAAGGGACCTTAAAGATCATCCAGTTCCAACCCCCCTGCCATGGGCAGGGACACCTCCCACTGGATCAGGCTGCCTGTAACTAAAGTTATGATCAACACAGGTGCAGGAATCCCATCCAGTATTGCTTGATAATCTTTAGAGGTCTCTTCAGAACTTCATTTTTAACTTCAGTACTTACTGCCTTTCAACTCCAAGAACTTTATATCTTCCGGAGCAGTGTTTCCAGTGATTTTGAAGAGCCAATAGGATTTGCAGCTAAGTACAACTCAGCAGCTGATGTCACCTGACTGAAGCAATGCACTGTACAGGAGCTGTGAATGAACTTTTCAATTAAGTAAAAGATGGTGGTGGAGGAAAGGAGAAAGGATTAAAGATAGATGCTGTATTTTGGTCCAGTGAGAAGCATGGCTGTGTGAAAGAAAGACTAACGTAGGCATCACGGGTGTTTCTGAAACACAGTTTTCCTTCTTCGATGCTGAATAATAATTTATTACTTGCCTAAATCATCAGCAGCTTTTACAGGAGTTTCCTGTGTACCTGTCTCTCCTTATTCTCTGCATCCTTGCTAAAAACAGTTTGAATGGACCAGATACAATCCTTGTTCCCTAGACTTTCAGCCTAAGGTTTGTTGAAGCCTTGCAAGATTATTAAAAATTAGCATTTTTAATCTGGCATGTAAACAAATGAGAAAATAATTTATTGAATAGAATGTTTTTCTCAATACTGCATGTTTATCAGAAGTGTGAATACTTAATGAGAGCATTTTCTGTTGTAGGTAATTCAGATTGTCAGTGCCATTGACAAAGATGATCCTAAAAATGGGCATTATTTCCTGTACAGTCTTCTTCCTGAAATGGTCAACAATCCAAATTTCACCATCAAGAAAAATGAAGGTAAATATAAGCATATCTAATGCGTATTGGAACAACTTAGTTTGAATTGCTTTGTTGGCTTCCAGTTACTTTACCAGTTTCTCACCCTTGGGCAACGACAATGTAGAAAATCTGTTTAATGGTACCGTCGTTATATCTCTTAAGCTATTTCCAATATCTGTAGAGTAGATAAGAAGAATGGAAACTGAATACTGAATTCACATCCAGAAGACAGCTCTCTGGCTTAAGTAAAATGAAAGGACGGGTTTACAGCCTGTTTTATATCTATTAACTTGAAATTCCAGAGATATGCTGTAAAATGAAAATCTGAAACTATGTTGATAAAGAAATGTTGATCCTGCATTGACTGGATATAGATGGGAGCATAAAATTAAGTATCTACTAAATCCCCCCAAAGAAACATTTTTTGAGCAGATTTGTTGCCTGTATAGGGGTCCCAAAGTATTTTGGTTATGCACTTTTACTAGAAAGAGAAACCTGTCAGGTCAGCAAAGCCCAGAAGAGTACTTTGTATCCCTGTGCTTTAGAGCACTTCTAGAAGGGCATAATGTCATTTTGTAATACTATAGAAGTGGAATTTCATGCGTGCTGGAAAAAAACTTCCATTTAATACTGTTAAGCAAAAAATTTTCAATGATCCTTTTCTTTGGTACATAGATATATTTGAAGGTCACGTGGGAAAGAGCTAGGAATGATCACAAGAATGCTATAGGCAGAGCTTTATGTATCTCTATTTGAATACTCAGCAAAGTTTTCCATCTTGGCTTTTTTTTTTTTTTTTTTAATTAAACACTATCCTGTCAGGAATTTTAGTCAAATTCAGTCTTGTATTTATTTATTTGAAATGGTAGATGAGGTACTTAGGAGCATGATTCAGGGATTGGTGGGAATGGTTGGACTGGACAATCCAGTGGGTCTCTTCCAACCTGGTTATTCTATGTTTCTGTGAAATCCCTACGTAGTCAATTACTAATGGGAAGATGTATATGTGAGGTGTATGTACGTGAGTGTAGAAGTAATACATAAAAGGTGAAATCAAAAGAAAATGCTGTTTTCATTTTTTTATTCTAGCTGTTCCAACCAAGAAGAATGATGGCGCCATTTTGTTAAATTATACTCTAAAACCCTAAATTCTTAAATCTGCTTAAATATATCCTGAATTTTTCTTTTCATTAGATATGTTTTTCTCTTATAGCATTCAAGTGTGTCTCTACTTATATTTATACGTTCATGTAGGAAATAAGTCTCTTTATGTTTTCTGCACTTACAAGAAAAGAAACCTCTTCAAAATGCATTTCGTAGTTGTCAGTAGGGTAACACAAAATAAATTAAGCATTGTAAATGAGAGGTGGTTTGCCTTGCACAGTATGACAAAGTAAAAAAATGTCTTAGCATTTCTCTTCAGGTTTAAATACTTGTCTCACTTCACCATTTAGCTTTGTCCTTCCAATCTGTTACCTGTGTAAGATCCACTCTTACTCCTACTCACAGCCAACAGCAAAATGACTCCTGATCGAAACAGGAGTGAGGAACATTTCTCTGCAACGTGGGTTAGTAAAATAAGTCCACTTTCATTACAATATTGCCACTTTTACACTGATTTTAATGCATTCAAATCAGTTACATGAATAAATCCTCTTAGAACATCCAACTGTAATCTCTTAAAATTAAAAATCCACTTAAAGTGACTTTTCTGATTTAATCTTTCAGTATCCAAGAATAAAATTCTAACTATGCATATTATCTTTTTCTATCAAGAGTGCTTAGCCAGGGAGGCAGTCCATGGTTGATGCCAGAAAATGACTCTCACAGGAAGCAAATATTCCTGTCAAAGCCAAAATCAGAGTATAATTTTGTTGAGGTGAGGTTTCATGTCATTTAAACATCATAAATCTTTAGTAAGTCTTTATTTAGTTATGCCACTCAAACAATGAACTTCACCATGACTTTCTCTTGCACATATCTGCTAGATAAGTATGATGAATGTTCATGTTGAAAAAACTCCAGTATTCCTAAAAAATCTGAACTCACATGTCATATTTCTCTGTAGTTGTACTGATGAGTGTCTGGGCTGTAACCAAATGCCTATAACAAACCCTACTGTCATTTCTGGAGGGTTGTGTTTCTGAGGATCAGAACAGTGTGCAACCCACTTAGCTTCGCACCAAAAAAAGTTCCTTCATGCTGGTGGGCAAAATCCTTGAGTCTTCCTGACTGTGACCTCAGCCTCAGCTTTCTCCCACATTCTTGGCCTACCAGATTCTTCAAGACAGCAGAGACTGACTTGATGGCTGCTGAAGAAATGCTATCCTCTTATGGATATTATAAATAGATTGCATTTTTTTCCGGAAACCTAATATAGAAAACCAATTCTTATTTGCTAGAATGAGTAATGTTTTTTTAAACAATTTTTCATACCTTACCTTTCTCCAAAATTCTTTAAAGTGCAGAGATAAACAGAACTCCCCTTCCTCAAAGAGTGTTTATGCAATGCTGCTACCCTTTTGGGTTCTTCTTTTGTGCTTTAGGTAACATCGTGGTATTTGGCAATTACTTCTCTGCTTCACAGAGTAATGGTGTTATCTGACTTGGTCGCACCTGGTAGGCAAATGGTGCAGTTTGGCGTCTGCCGTGGGAAGAAAGCTGTGGTGTTCTGTTTCTATCCCTCACACTAAAGAATATATATAATGCATGTATTTTGGAATTACAATACATGCATTTTGGGTTTTTCTCTTTTTTTTTTTTTTGCTTGTTACCTGCAGGCTAATTATATTATTTAAAATTTCCAGATTGCCCTAAAACAAGTTTACATAACACTTCAGACATTAACTGTGCTGCCCAAATATGCTGTGAATATTATGACTGGCTATGTCGTTATTGCCAGAGAACTTTAACTGAGTGACACGATGTTGTATCTTAATCAGAAATCAAAAAACAAACCCACTTCTCCTAAGATTCTATTATGTATTAGAAAAATTATGCTGTGAAAGCAGAGTCTGTTCCTTGAAATTATATGCAGGTGTCCTTTATTAGTTTATTAGAATATTAGTTTGGTCTGTTGCATTTGGAAGGCCCCGAGGAGATCTTGTAGTGACCTTCCAGTACCTGAGGCGGCTACAAGAAAGCTGGGGAGGAATTGTTTATAAAGCCTCGTAGTGACAGGACAAGAAGCAATGGGTATAAACTGGAGAGGGGCAGATTCAGACTAGACATAAGGCGGAATTTCATCGCTATGAGAGTGGGGAGGCCCTGGCCCAGGTTGCCCAGGGAAGCTGTGGCTGCCCCATCCCTGGAGGTGCTCAAGGCCAGGTTGGATGGCCCTTGGGCAGCCTGATCCCGTGGGAGGTGTCCCTGCCCATGGCAGGGGGTTGGAATTAGATGATCTTTAGGGTCCCTTTCAACCCAAAGTATTCTATGATTCTATGATTTGCCTATGTACAATCCTATCTGTAGACGAGCTGCCCAAAACTGTGGAGGATGAAGTGCCTTTCTGATGTAAGTAATGTATAATGTACATAGAAATGATCATCTCTTAGCAGTATTTATTTCTCATATCACCTGATCTTTTCTTTTCTAAGTTCAAATGTCTGTCACTGAGTAGTTTGTGTAGGCTTTGTGCCTTGGCTAAGTGGGCAGCTAGCGATGATCTCTGAAGTGAAGAAATCCTACTTTCTCGAACTGTAACACAAGGAATTCTGATCATTTACACTGCCAGATACATAAACTTTTATCCCTTCAGAAACAAAATTATGTAATAAAAATATAAGAAGTTAATACAGGGTTAATGGAACATGAAAATTATGTAAGATTTTCTGTGTTAGTCCTGGTGCCTAAACGTATGACTACGTGGCATAACAAATCCCTGACTGCATTAAGTCACACAGACTGGCTGGTCACTAACTATTCACGACTTTGTGCTGGAGCAGAAATGGGAAAAATGAAAATAATGTTTTGTATAGTGTTCCTGACAAACTTCAAACCAGAAAAAAAACCAACAAAACTTCAGTTGAAATTAGCTGATGCTTAGGCAGATGTTGGTGCATTTCAGCAATGTGTTGTGGATTCCAGCTGAATGGAATTAACCCTTCCAAGAAGCTGTGGGATCACAATAAATGACAGAGCGCTGACAGGAATTTAGACAACTACTAAGGATTTTGCGCTGTCATGGCATCAGTAAATTGAAATGAGACTTCGGGAAATGAATTAGCATTTGTTGACTTTCTTTTTTCAGGTGAGTGGTCTTCACAAAGCATTACCTAAACTCTAATGCTATTTCATGGATCGCCTCCTGCTTACCAAACAATACTGTCACACCAATACCTGTTTTTAGCATTGAATTCCTAATGTTCTTGTGGTTTCCTTAGAATGTTCAAGTGGGAGCAGAATTTTGTGATAAAAGCTTTTATGTTTTCGCAGTTGCAAACATTTTGATATGCTGCCAGTGCAATTTTTACTTTCAAAACCCAGCAAGTACATCTTTGCCATGAAGTAAAAAGACTTAATGTTTTGCCCAAAAGATGTTTCCATTGCTATTCAATTTTTCTTATGCCAAATTCTGTTTCCTAATAGAATAAGCCCTGCACCAAATGTTCTACAGTGCCTTTGGATGCACTAGTTACTGCATCCAAAGGCACTGTAGAACATTTGCAATATCACATTTATATAGTAGAGATGCAGTACTGCATCTCTACTATATAAATGTGCTATTGCATACCTTTTAGTTGGGCTTACGTGGTAGAAGCAATGACAGGAACATGGCTAGGAACACAGGTAATTCTTTGAGTTAAGAGAACCATCTTAATGGCACGGGTTTGTATTCCTGTAGAAGTCCTTTAGTATTATAAGTAATCAGCCTCCCCTCTGCCCAAAATACTCACTGTCCCTCTGGTGAGCTGAGCTCTGGATTTGGGCCAGATTGATTTTAGTGAGTGCATAGTAAAGAAAGGTGTTTTTTTTTTTCTTTCTAAATTAAAGCATCGTATATACTTCAGTGAGGAACTGTTCTGTTGATTCTCTATAAAGAACTTAATATTAATTCTCAGCCACACTTAGTCTACTATACCTAAGATATCTATAATAGCTCGAGGAATGTTCATGTTTAAATGTCCATATCTTTTGTTCTTTTTGTCTAGCAAGTTTAATCTGTCACTTAGGTCCTCATTGTGCTGCCTTGGAAGTCTAAGCAATGTGTCAGGTATTTAAAGTGAAATAGCCTGGTATAATCACTTCAATCACTAACTGCCATGCAGGCCTTTGTAAATTATTGCACATCTTACTCTAAAATATTTGCTGTTTCTCATCACCTCTTTACCATTAGTAACTAAATATATCTAAGCTATTTAGAAATAGCCAGAGAAGACAATTACACACAACCTCTCTTTTAGTTATCCCAAATAATAAACCCGAATGATCAGCCCTACTTCATTTTTGGAAGCGCTTCTGTGTCATTGTGGTTTTAATGTAGTAAAGCCTAGAGGTTTTTTCCTTATCTTTTTCCTGAAAATATTTTTAGCAGCACCTGTCAAGTGCATACCTGGAGGGTGCGTCATTTGTTCCCACAAGAGTAACTCTCAGGGATTAAGATGAGTTTCTTTCCCTGCTTTTGCATTTCTCGGTAAGTCTCTCTGCCATTGTCTCAGCTGCCAGCTGAAGCTCCTTGTGTGCTTTTGATTGACTTTCCCAACGTGTACCTCCAAGAGCTAAGAAGTGGCATTGCTATTTCATTACCCTTCTTCTACTTTGCCCAATTTCAAAGTTAACCCACTGACCTCAGGTACAAATTGCCTTAGCAGGGACATCATTAAACCCATCATTTCCTGATGGATGTACAATGTACATCTAGGATAGCAGCACCCATGTGGTCCCTTGGATATGAGCAGTAAATCCTCACATTTTTGCAGCTTCGTGCAGTTTTCCCAGAGCCCTGAGAAACGTGGTGGCCCGGCTGCCACCTATGCCACAGGATATTTCACAATCACAATTCTCTAGGGAAAGGACATGCTTATATCCTTCTAATGCATTTAATTATCGCCCTTATTTCTTTTATATGTCAATAATCAGACTTTCAAAGCACAATTCTAAAACATACCAAATTACATCCTTGTTAGTGTTTTTCCTGAGAATTAGAATGAAGTGATGGGATCACGGATGTGTCTTGCATCCTATAAATTTTTCCACGATGCTTGTCAACATTAGTGGTACGAATAACATCTAGAAGACTGCATCTAAAATTGTAAAAGACTGTGCTGCATAATCTAGGAAACAGCATTGATCAACATCTCTCTTAATAGGCATAGTTTTGTCACCAGAGATCACAAGGAATGCTTGCATAGTGAGGTGCATTCACTGTGAAAAAAGAGAGCTAAATATAAATTATTCCAATAGATTAAAAAACAACAAACACAAACTAACCTGTAATCTGGCACTTCTCTGCCAGGATCTGCCATCCACAGGCACACGTCATGTTTCTCCAGGAGTGTTCGTAGTGTGAAAAAAATGCATTATAAATATCACACTATCAATCATCCTCTCGGCATGGCATTAAAACTGGAGCTGTTTAAATAGCAAAGTTCAACAGTTTTATAAACTGAGGATACCAGAACCACCTCAGATTATTGATTTTTTAAAATAAATGATATAGTTAAGAGTGGAATCATTAATATAAAATTATTGGAAGATTTCCTTTCTAGTGTGATTGAAAGATTTTGTTCATTAAGTTCTTTTTTGCTTATGTTACAAATTGTAAGTTATAGAAGTTAAAACAAGGAAGCATAAAGAAGATGATACTTTGCTGACTGGAAACGTCCAAGTTTTAGCAAAAGAAATTGTGATCGTTAACATAGCTAAATTCCATGAAACATTTTAGTTCTGTGGATTTTGACTCTTTAACATGAAATCATATTTCAGAAACCTCTTAATTGTATTTCAGGTGCATACTTACCTTTCCCAGTTGAAAACAAAATGGAGTTTATAGGTCTGAACTACCACATTCTAAAGACAATCTACAAGTTATGCGACACTGTCGGGTCCGAGTTCCTTTCTATGTTTGACATCTCAGGTGTGTCTCAGTCTGTGTGCTGGAAAGTGTTTAAGAATTCTGATCCAGCGTGTGGTGATAAGAGAACACTGCATTCCCTTAGCTCCCTCACTGAAGTGTCATGGCCTGAAAAAAGGAAAAGATAGATTCTACTTTCCACTCAATTAATATGTGAAAAAAATGTTATTCAACCAGCTGAAATACTTTTCCTGGAGTGAATGCTTGTGCATTCGGTGGTAAGTGTTGAGTCCCTGTAACAATTTGTTCCTATAGCAGAGGAAATGCAGTTCATTATTTATTATACTCAGGATCCTTCATCCTTAGTCCTTAGACAATCGACCTAACTGAAACTGCTTTGGATAGGAAACTATGTTAGATCATTCTTCGTAGGAAAAGTAATCAATTTGCTTATTTGCATATCTGACAGAATTCTAAGATGTAATGTCATCCTGTGAAGTAATAGACTGTGTCTAAAGGCTCAAAAGTATGAACCCTTTCTGCTAGTGATAAAGTGGTAAGCAACACGAGGTGGAAATTGGTACTCTAGGTCTTTAGACTAGTCTCAAATTCTAGAAGGCTGGTAGAGTTTCAGTTAAACCATAGTATTACCAAGGGACTCTAATACATCCCAGTAATGCTCACAAGTTCTATCTTGCCAGGCAGCATTTCCATTCCCATTGTATACCTTCACATTACAACTGAAGTAATATATTCAACTCCTTTCTACTCTACCATTTTGTGGTCCTGGCAAGGTTACACTTTTCCATGGTGCAGGAACCCATCTAGTCTGAGAGTGTGAAAATATTTGCAGTATATATCTTTCATACTTGATAGCTTTCTGCTTCCTTTTCTCCCTCTTCCTTTACTGTCATCACTACTTACTACGTTCTGTTATTCCCTGATGTTCTGTTTTCCCTTGATGTTGAATATCAATTGAGTGCGATTTGAAACAACTTCCACGGCGTAGAAGGATTGATGTTATTTTCTGAAGTGAAGATTACTTTAATGTATACGGGAAACCAGCTTTTTTCTACTCCCATCCTTTGTCTACCTCTTCCTTCACTGACATCTGCTTCTGCTATTTTTTCCATCTTTCTTCTTGCATGCAGATCATGGCTTTTTCTGGACTCCTTTCCAATTAGAACCACAGAACAAATGAAGACTAAGTGCAGTTCCTCTGCAAATGTATGTTTTAGCCCTGTCTGGATGATTTACACCTTCTTACAATGGTTATAGGCTTTTCACCACTTCAATAGGCTAAAGAAATGAGTCCTCTTTGGTGCTCACGCCATTCTAGCTGAAAATGAATGCCAGAAAAATAGAATCAGCTCCTCAAAGGCTAACTCAGCTTCCAAGCTCCTCCGCACTTTGACCGTCCTGTCTGTTCTGTCCATCTGAAACTTTATTCACTCCTCTCCTGTATTCAGGATGCAGGGCTCCAGACAGATTCCCTCTCTCCTCCGCCCTAAGCCAGATGTGATCCATCAAGTCTTCATTCGACTGGACAGGCCAGCCTGATGAATGAACAAGCGAGGAGGGGGCCATCTGGTAAGCCGATTGTCCTCTTCTAGGCATCTTTAGGCTCTTCTTCAGCTCTGCTGTGTTCCCCAGCACGTTTCTCCTTTTTATAATTTTGCAGCTGGCCAAGTGTTTCCCTGGGAACACTTCTTTTCAAAATGCTGTGTAACTTTTCAGACCTGTTTTAGTTTAGCTCTGTGATGACAACTTCTTCCCAAGCCTCACAAATACAAACTTTCAGACAAATAGAGAAGAGTTCTATATGCGCATTGGAAAATAAGACTACTTTCCATAGCATCACATCCTTGCAGAGGGAGCCTTTTATTTATCATATGAATCAATCACAATTACATAGCTATTGTAGGATATTGATGTAAACATGACCCAGCCCAAAACAACATAAAATGTGGGTGATGAAACAGAGAATAATACTGTATATATGCAGCACACTATTATGCATACATGACAAAAGACACTTTTACTTCACTCATTCTTAATTTATTATTTGTGCTGCTGGCAACACAATGTTGCCAACACATCAATTATGTTTCATTTTATAAATCAAACTAATTAAGAACCAGATGTGATCTGAATGAAAAAAAGATCTGAGGTCAGTGTTGTGCACAGTATGTACGACAGCGCTTACTCATTATGAGGAGACGGATTGGAAAGCTGTGAATTTTTCTGCAGTAGGGGTTTTACCATGCTCAGACAGTTTAACAGACTTATTTCTCTTTTTCCAGTTTATTCCTTTAATTTCATAATAAAACTAAAGCAAAGTGAGCAACACTGCTGTGACTTTAAAAGACTAAGTAAGGGATAAAAGGTTATGAAAATAAAATAGAATTGGAAAATAATTTGGTCAGCAAATCAGCATGAAAATAAATCTATTTTAGTAATAAAATGGAGCATAGATGAAAGAAATAACAGAGATAAGAACAAATTAAGTCTTCAGTGTGACAATTTCAGATGCGTAATGGAGAAAATAAACATTAAATCAGTGTCTTACAAATGAACTGCTTAGCAGATGGAAAGACGTTTGTTCGGAATGAGTGCAAGATTTAACTAAGTGCTATCAGGACAACAATAAGATCCATAACACCATCTCTGTGGAATATGTCTTCCAATGAAACATTGCTCCAATGGCCCTTTAACTTTCAGAGGTTCCCTAAGAGCTTTGAAAACATAATTCCTTGAAAGCTAACTCCACTCATGATAATTGTATTCTAGAAGTATTTCACAGCAGCATTTATGATTAAGCAGATGCGGAATATTTGGAGATAATTTACAGATTTTCAACCAACTATCTTCTGAAAGCACGTTAGGAGATTTCTGCCCAAGTACCACTTCTGTGGTTTAATGGATGGATCGAACTCCTCCAGGCTTCCTTCAGGAAAGAATTTACTTGTTTTATCATGCTCTAAATACGGGCTATTGGGAAGGAATAACGATTAATGTATTAGTTGCTCTGATTGTACTTTTATTTTGTCAATTAATGAGAAACTAGATGGGAGTTTCAGTTGTAGCGAAGATTAGAAGAACGCCAGCACTCCTCTACTAAAGGAGGAATCCAAACAGGTTAAAAATGAAAATAAGCTGGAGTCATCACATACCAGCTGTTAAATTTTCAATTGATTAGTAAAAAAAACCTCTTGTTTTATTATAACAGATATAAATCTCGTGTTATTATAACAGATATAAAGCATACAGCTTTATACATGCATATAGCCTGTCCGTTAAAAAGGGAGTTTTAATCTTTCACACTTAGCCTCAAGGCTTGTCTGACAAACTGTTTCACAGTTCAACATTATAGTGTGAATTAAAAGGACAAAGATCAGTTTGCACCGTATTTTGAATGAATTACACAAGTGGTGTAGAGGAAGGAAGTAATTATTATCAGAATCACATTCATTCTTCCTACAAGGTGACCATTACGTTAACTATGTGAACTTGATGTCTATATATTTTCCTGTATTCTTTCCGGTGTGGTCACATTCCTTCCAAACCCTTTCCTTTCCTTCTTACTCCTTTAAAAGAGGTGACTATTCAAGAATGGGCCCTATTTCTCTGGCAAGACCAAACATCAGTGACAAACTGAAGGAGATCTGAGATCTCTAATCACTTTGACTAGAGATTCTCACATCAAGCTTTAAAGAATAAAGGAGACAAAGCTTTTATTCTGTTGATTGAGGGTTTTTTTTTGTACCACTTAAGGTATTTTCCCATCAACTTTTTGATTTTGTAATTTGTAGGGGTGGCCTTGTTGTAAGATGAGTCACTTTGTTGGTCTTCATTTAATTCTATCTAATTAGGAAGTATTCTATTTGGCAAGCATCCAGTAATTAGTGACATATTTATGTAATTATTATTATTGAATATTTATAAAGTAAATATGCCTAGAAGGCAATCCATTGAGAGTCCAGAAAAGGTAAAGTCCATGATTTAAAAAAATGCAAAGATCATACATACTGAGCCAAATGCAGGAAATAAATGAAACACATAATTTGACCTGTCTGGGATGGGGAGAGAGTTTGCATCTTCTAAAATGATAGGATGTGCATACTTGGTAATCACTGCTGATTATAGAGGGAGTGAAGATGGGCCCCTGTTTGAAGTGAGTTAATAAGCCAGCTTGTTAGGGAGAGATAAATAGAAGAACTTCAAGAAAAGGACCAGATGTCTGCTTGATGGTGTTGAAGAGAGAGAGCGAGCTAGTGGGCTCCTTCAAAGGTACCACTGGTGGATGCATAGTCAGGTTACAGGGACTCAACAAAGCCACAGTAGCTCTCTACCCATATTAAGACAGCAAAGTCAGACCCCCACAGCTTTACATAAACTAATTGTGGATTCGAGGAGGTAATGTTCACTTTGCTATAGGCTAAGGGCTAGGCACATTCTTGAGCAGTGCAACACTGTAATAGGTTTTTTTATTCATACATTTGAAACTCTAATAAGAGATAAGTCTTATCTGTGAAGTTTTGAATGGAGTTAGGTATTGCATTCACAGACCTTAAAAGGAGCATCAATAATGATCACTGCTGATGAAAGCACTCTACTGTATTCTATAATGCTGGAATGTCTTCAACATGAACAGTGACTTTTTTCTTCTCTTTAAGTTTCAGAATGTCATGTATGACATTCCAATCTCACATCGCTTTCATAAAAACACATAGAACTGTTTGGTTTTGTCTGTATTTTGTCAGGAAACTTTCCCTCGGTCTAAACTAAACTTACAGGTAACATCTAGGTTATAGGAAATAATAAGAAATAAGAAGGAAATGTTTTATGTAGCCTTTTTGAAGTTGTCACTCCCTAACCTTGCTTAACTCTGTCACGTCGCTTTCTATAACATTTTCATCCATTATATATGAGCCTTCTTAAAATTATACAGTGTTCACCCCTATAAAGTTTAAGACCTTGTGATCTAAGAACACACTACAGGAGAGATGGGTTGGGTTTTTTTGGTTAAGGAACTGTTCTGGAGGTCAGAACAGTTTTGTATAGCTTGGTTACAGGTTTCCTGAATGATTTTGGACAAGCCATTTAATCTCCATGCCTGTCTTTGTGCCATGCATACACTGCAGACGTTCTTTTCCAACATTCATCTGATGCTCATATCTGACATTAATGGCTCCTGTTGGCAGCTTCCGAAGGATCGGCAAAGCCTGAGATAATCAAGATTGCATTACAGTGTCTCTTTGGATTTTACTGAAACTCTCCGTTAGGAAACAGATAGAAGTTATTCTGCAGCTGAGAGAAGGAAATGGCGAACCCCAGTTTAATTATAACTGCAGCTAAAGCATCGTATCTTTGATACAAGCAAGATCACTAAATACACAGGAAGGTGGTTTAGATGCAATTCTACACTGTCCATCCCCTTCTGCAGCACTTTTATCTATCCCACATTAGCACTTCTGTCTTGGTTCTCCTATTTTCTATTTTTAAATGAGAAAAAATATTTTTTTTAATGATTAATGGATTTTCTCATGTTTTGTGCTTGTCTTCTGCTAACTTGCAAGACCAGAAGATGTATTTGCTAAAAACATTATGTAGTGTCCTAATGTAGTCTATACAGCAGAACCACTTGCTTCAAAACTTTGTACAAAGAACTTAGCCTTTTTTAGACAAAGAATTGTTTTTCTTAATCTTCTTTTCTGTTTCCCAGTGAGGAAATGTGTATCTTTCTCCAAGCATCTGCTGAGTTTTTTCTGCTTTTCTATTTCACTATTTAATTTTTCCTTCATGACCGTGGAGTGATTTTTTAGCATATTAGGATGTATTCTCCTTTGCCACTGCATGCCTAGTCTATCCAAATACTTTTACATGATCTTGCTTCATATTTTCATTGTAGCTTCTGCCTACGCACTTCATTTGTACTTTGTCAGACTCTTCATGATGAATTAGAATACAACAGGGCACAATTTCACTGTGGTATGCAAGTTGTTCTCTTAGCATAGAAATGCATTATATATTTCTATCTTGTAACTTATCTGCTTGAAACAGAGATCAAATGAATAAGATGTCCTCTGTTTTGTTGCACACACATTTCAATTGTGACTAAAAAGTATATTACTATCCTTGGAGATGTTCAAAAGCTGGTCCTGGGCTCTAGGTAGCTGTGCTTGAGCAGGATGGTAGGCCAGATACCTCCAGAGGTCCCTTCTAACCTCAGCCTTTCTGTGATTCTGTGAAAAGTCTGGAACGTCTGGTCAACAATGCTGTAGTTTATAGTTTATCAATATAAGCATTGACTTTGTACTATCTCTACATTGGCAAGGCAGAATTTGAATGTTGACATCTTTCCCTGGCTCCTTCTTCTTGCCATGTTATGTATTGTGTCATGCAACTTATATAGCAAAGTTAGGGTCTTACAGTATGTCCCAGTCTTGAAATTTAAATGCACATGCACTTGTGTTCCTGTAGATCTGCTTTGATTCTCAGGAATCTGACTGTGCGTGCTAGTATGGAACTTCTGGCTGTGCCAGGATTTCTCCATGTAATATTTACATGGTGTGCAGAAATCTTCCTAAGACTATCTGGAACGTTTCACTTCAAAACTTTGTACAATCTATTCCACTCGATAGACAGGTAATTGGGGTTTTTTTTCACTTACTCAGAGTCCTTCTCTGGATGTATTTTGCTGTTCCCTGCATTTCAAATGGCCATTAGTCTTCACCATAGGAGACACAACCTCACCGAGAGATGTGCGTGTAATAAGATGTTATGTGTGTACTTTGGATGTAAGACAGAGTTATAAATTACTGCCATTAATGGCCTGATGATAACGAATTGTTATTGTTATATGTAATCTGCATATGAGAATGTCTTCAAAAAGTCATTATCGTGCTGTCTGTGTGCCCAGCGGCAATCTTATACCGTAGCATTTCAGTTTTTCAGATTACAAAAAGCTAATATAACTCTTGATGACATTTACAAAAATTTATAATGGCACTCCTTTCAGTTCTCTCACAAAAATTATTCTCACCAAAGTTAAAGGTAGTTCTGCATATATAAGAACTGCAGGATCCGGAACTTTTTTCTTTTTTCTTAAGTGGCACCAGCTCAAGAAAATGTTGTTGTTTTTTTTTTTTAATTTCTAACTTAAAAGTCCCAGCTGATGTAAGTCATATTTAACTTTCAGTGCTCTTTTTCAGAGAGTACACATTCAAAATTTCTTCCTATAGTAAGTTGTTATGTCAGAGTTATAAACCCCTGAAAATCGGCATTTTGGAATGGAAGTGCTGACAAGACCTTTATTGCACCAGTACAAACAGGCAGCATTCCAATAAAAGCTGGTTGGATTTTTTATAGTCTGGTGGTTGCTTTCTGCCACTGTATTTCAAAGTGATTGTTATAAAAAGAGTAATAGTATAATAGAAATACATTGGTATGACTGGAATTTGGCTCTCTAACTTTTATAACGGAACTTCAGTATGGTTGATGTGTCCAATTCCAGATTTAGTTTTAAGGGACTGTTATATGATCTGCTGGTAAACTGGTTTAAATTCTTACTGTGCACACACATGTTCCATACAGCACTGGAACAGAAAGAGCGATGATCATGTCATGGTGAAGTGAATGTTAAGTTGCTTAGTGTGAAACTCGTTTAACTGGCAAGAACACGACGCATTTGAAAACCAAAATGTTCCCGCTTAAGTTTTTTGACTATATTTTTATATTTTTCTTACTATAGTATTCACAAATGAGGGGAGACTGAGATGAGATCTTAGGAAGAAATGTTTTCCTGTGAGGATGGGGAGGCCCTGGCCCAGGTTACCCAGAGCAGTGGTGGCTGCTCCATCCCTGGAGGGGTTCAAGGCCAGGCTGGATGGGGCTCGGAGCCCCTAATCCCGTGGGAGGTGTCCCTGCCTATGGCAGGGGGTGGGACTGGATGGGCTTTGAGGTCCCTTCCAACCCAAACCATTCTATGATTCTATGATTCTACATTCTATAAAGTTTCACTTCAAACATCAATGATTGTCTTCACAGTCACGAAGACTGAATTTTTCCAGGCTCCAATAGTAAGTCACTGAAGTAAGAAGTGAGGGATATGTATGGAGAGAGGAAGGTGAAGAACATAGGATGGAATTCATAGAATTCTTCCATTGCCTACCAAAAATACTATAAATTTCATTAAATCTGCTTTAGATTTAACTTTACACACAAGAGAATCCCAAGTCAATGTAATGTAAAATTGTAAATCTCTCAGTGACCTAAGGGCATTAGATACGTATCTTTCCTTAGTTCTGCCTCCCAGACTGCTCTTGGAAGTACACATTCGTAGAAAAAATAAGAATAAGAATGCATTATCCCTAAAGAGAAATACAGATGGTAAAGCCTTGGGGTATTTTGGCTTTTCTGATTATCTTTGCATCATTTTGTTGCAATTTGAAAACACAGCAAAGCAAAGTTCTTGGTTCAAATGCAAAATGTAGCCATTATTTTTTCAAAACCTTATAAAACACAGTGTGACTTTCTGAAACTTTCTGGTTAAAATAACAAGATAATAGAATTAACTAGAATATGTAGATTTCAAAAATGATCCATCAGTCTATGCAAATTGCTGTGTTAATAATGTATTTTTAATGCTAAGCACATTTGACAGCCATTTCATCTCTCTTTCTAAACTAGAGCTTGGCAACCTGCATTAATTCTTACATTTTACAGATGTAACATTCAATGCACATGCCATGTAGTGATGTGATCCGAATAAAGTAAAGCATGTCAAAGCAATGTGATTATTAGTAAACAAGTTTGTGGCTGGCTTGTTGAATGCAGGAGGGAAAAATGCGAGGCAAAAGCCAGCGCTGCTTTAGCATATCTTACATCTTCATTGGCCTGGATTTGCTTCAGATTATGGGAGTGTCAATCATAGCTGGCACAGGGGGATTCAGAAGAGATAAATGGGCATAGGATCACAGCGGGTACGGTTAAAATCAGGTGTGTTTGGTACAGTTCAGATAATTGTGGTAACTGCGTAGCTTATACAGACCCAGAGCAAAAAGCTGCCTGGTTTGACTCGCCATAAGTCCGTGTAAATTAAGAAGAGAAAGAGGTACTACATCCTAATTCTTTCTCTACCCTGTTAACAATAACACCAGTATTGTTTCAGACTCACGGTGTGCTTCTACATCATTACTCTTTCAGCAGAGGTTTTCTATCCTTCCTTCAACGAGTTAAAAACTGATGGTACAAAAATACAAGAGTTGCTGTAGACTGCAAGTGACCACATAGGTGTGTTTGATTATAGCTCTGCTGGACTAAAGGTCAAAGGAAAGTTTTAGAATACTTAAGAGACGATTATCTAAAGTTCAGACTTTTCCAAAGGAATAGAACTAGAAATTATACAGACTATTATCTAAAGTTCACACTTTTCAAAGGAAAAAGGTAGGAGGAAACGCTTATTCCATCTCTTTGCTGTTAATTTGTCTCTTGGGTTTTTTTTTGTATTGCTATTATTCAGTCGAGAAATTATTTACTGTAAGGTCTACGTTACAATAATATCGATATGATTATTCCCCTCTCCAAGAAATTTTAGCATAGGAGAATGATGTATTCTTGTACATGATTAAATGTTACTTTGCTCATGATTCAAAATTCCCAGCAGCAGATTTTCTTTCTGCAAAGGAATACATGACCTGGAAATGTGTTTAGCTTTTTGATTCATTTGTTGATTCAGCAATTAAATTCTGGCATAAGCTGTAATTATTTAGGCCAATTGGTAAAGGAAAAATATAATCAAAGATAGAAAATTTGTGATGTTTTCCAATTCTTCTCCTCAGCAGTACATTTTCTCCCATGAAATACTTCTTTTCCTGTGTTCTTATTGGTGTTTTAAGGGACTTCAGATAAAAATTGCTTCAGGTGTTTGCTAATGTGTCATAGGAACCTTCTGTGAATTGCCATTAGATATGCCAGCGTGGCATGTGTCTCACCATGGTGCAGGGGAGACAGTTTGATCAGTCAGCTGAATTTTTATAGCATAAAACCTTTTTTCTTTTGAACCTGATGTCGGCTATCAAATTTGATAGTAGTCATCAATCTGTTTTTTTGAAGACATCACAAAATTTTGCCTTTCATGAAAAACAGGTCAGTTTGAAATACCTATGTATGCTTCAGTGCCCATATGGTTTGGCTGTCATAAATCAGCCAAAATATACTATAAAAATGGCCTCTTTTTATCTTCAGATTATTTTATAAGCCTTCTACTTGAATAGAACTTTCATGCCTTTACCAACCAGATTAGATGGAAAGATGAGTGGGACGCAATTGTCTCCTCTTCTGCAGAGCAACTGCTGCTCAACAGGATTTTGTTTGAGATGGTCATCAAGGAAGTTCTAGTATAAGTGTAAAATATTACACATGACACCATTGTGTATCTATCTCTATCATGTCTCTATCTCAATCTATGTCTATCATCTCTATCTCTGTTTCTCCCTCTCCCTCTCTCTATCCATTTCCATATCCACATTCACATCCACATCCACGTATTAACATATATGCTTATATAATAATACATTATAATATACGTATAATATATATAACATTGAGATGCTGGTCAACAGCTATCTGAACGTCAGCCAGCTGTGTCCCAGTTGGCCAAGAAGACCAGTGGCATCCTAGACTGAATCAGCCATGGTGTGGCCACTAGGAGTAGGGAGGGGATTGTCCCCCTGTGCTTGGTGCTGGTGAGGCTGCACCTCAAATGCCATGTGCAGTTCTGGGTCCTCACTACAATAATGACCTTGAGGGGCTGAAACACGTCCAGAGAAGAGGGATGGAGCTGGGAAAGGCCTGGAGCACAAATCTTATGAGGAGTGGCTGAGGGAACTGGGATTGTTTAGTCTGGTGAAGAGGAGGCTGAGGGGAGACCTCACTGCTCTCTGCAACTACCTGAACAAGGCTGTGGTGAGGTGGAAGTTGTTCTCTTCTGTCAAGGAACAAGTGAAAGGATGAGAGGAAATGGCCTCAGGTTGCACCAGGGGAGGTTTAGATTGGATATTAGGAAAAATTTCTTTACTGACAGTGTGAAGAATCATTGGAACAGGCTGCCCACGGCAGTGGTGGAGTCTCCATCCCTGGAGGTGTTAAAAAAAAAAATGCAGGCCTGGCCCTTCAGGACATGGTTTAGTAGGCACAAAGGTGTTGGGCTGACGGTTGAACTGGATGACCTCAGAGGTCTTTTCCAACATTATTGATTCAATGATTCTATATGAGTAAAGAAAGTATTTAGTATGCGTAAATACATCCACGTTGAAAATACGAAGTTTAATAATGAACAAAACTTTGACACTAATGCTAATGAAGAAATAGGTTGTGGTTTTGGTTTTTTTTATTTACCTACTAATGACTGGCAAACCCAAAATTTTTCTTTTTTAATCAGGTATTCCTTTAAAAGGTTTTACAGCCTAAGGCAGAAACAAAAATATACTGTATTAGATAAACAAGGGTGTACCTCTCAAAGCATTTGAATGGCATTCTTTTATAAGCAAGAAACTGATGCTTCTAATTTGTAATTAAGCACAGTCTGAATCATACAAATAATTTTTTCAACTCAGGGCATGTCTCTGAATAATATCCTTTTACAAGGTGAACATGAGGGGATGCTTTGAGTTGCCACTTCTGATTCTTATGCTAGACCAGAAAGCAGGTCATGAGTGCTCTTTCCCACTGCCTTTGTAATTGCAAAAATAAAGATTTCAAACCAGTTGAGTTGACAGAGAGGGAACACGTGTAGGACTATGAACAGTGAATAGTCTGGGCTGCATTTGTTGCTTTTGTTTCTGCAGTGTGATGCTACCAATCTAAATATGTGTGATTTGTAAATCCTTTCACACAAAGGTGTGTACTATTGAGAAAATATGCATAAGAGTAGAATCTCAGAATGTTTGGGTTGGAAGGGACCTTAAAGATTATCTAGTTCCAACCACCTTGCCATGGGCAGGGACACCTCCTACTAGATCAGGCTGCCCAAGGCCCACCCCTATATTCAACCGTTTCTCTGTCATTAGGTTTGAATGTTGAAGAAAAGCAAAAATGCCAGTATTACTACAGATCTTTAGCAAAGCCTGTGTTTAAAGTTATGAGGTCTCCAGTACTGAAGAGTAAGAATGGTAGGAGGCATGTGCATGAACTGATAGTTATACAAGAGCCGAGATGCTCTCTTAGCATTCTTCTGAATGTTCTTTTCCAGTGCATTTGCAGATGACTGCTAACTTTTCTGTGAATGTCATACATTCTGGTTTTTCTACCTATGCTTCCATAGTTTCCACTGAAACCCTGATTATAATAATTTCATTACTCAGTTTTTTTCAAGTTTTTATGTGAGGATAGATTGCATTTATGAACTGAGAAAAGAAATGAATGAGCTGTCTTTGTCTTTTCATTATCAAAAAAAAGCAGAGTATTGCAGTGAGAATATTCTTGCTGCTCTTCTGCTTGTGCCAAAGGACTATGTATTACAGAGAATTTGTTTTAGACTGAAAAAATATACACAAACCGATAGCTCTAATAAACATGAAGAAACAGTAATTTCTGTCATTCTATTGTTTCCAGCTGTAAAGTTTCCAAGTAAAATGCTTTCTTCAAATAAGTAACATATCCAGCACAGAGAACAATTTCTACCACAAAGTGCTTAACATTAATGATTTGATCTTTCTGAGAACATTACAAAAGAGATGGGAAAAGACAGACGAAATAAGAACTATGTAGGTGGAAGGTTACCCAGCAGGGAAGTCCACTGATCTCCAAATATTAGAGACTGCGAGGGAATTAAAGACTTGCAATAATGTGTGCAGAGAAAATGACAGTTGGATGTAAACTGGCTGTTGCTGGTTTTACATTTGTTCTTTCATTTTGTTGTCTAACTTGAAGTTGCAACATACATTCTTGTAAAAAGAGGAAGATAAAAAGTCGACTCCTGCCTGCTAATTTCACATCTAGGTTGATGTGGATGCCATTAAAGTTACTCATGTCCAGCAAATTCAAAACGAGCCTTGTATTAAAAGTATTTAATGTACTTTTTCTCAAAATCTTTCATCCAAGAACCTCAAAAGAGATCAAAGGGTCTTGAGAACAGCTGGAAATCTGCAAGAAGCACTTGTCCCTGTGGTAAGCATGTCCTCAGTTGTGGTATTTCAAACCGCCTTTGTCTAGAAATCACACTGGATATCTTGTAAAGACCTTCTGCATTGTCATCATTTCTTCCAGCTGTGAGGGACATATTCCCATAACAGTCTCTTTCAGGGTTGTTTCGCAAAGCTGCTTGTAAACTTCAGAAACTGAGAGTCATCAGGTGATCTAAATGACTGATTTGGTTTTATGTTTAGAAAAAGGTAGAAATGAGCTCCAGATATAAATCGTAGTTATGTGTTCCTGCCACTTGCACTGCTAAAAAAAAAATCATGATTAGTTAAGACAATCACTAAGATCACTTATCTTTAACTGTTCCTCAAGCCTTCAGGACAGTATAGCTCCTGGTCCATCCTATGTAGTTAGTACATTGTCAGTGAAATGGCATTTAATAGAACTCTGGCATTTCAATGAACTTATTCAATCCCTTCCCCACACAGAAGGGCATGGAATTCAGGGAGGCTCATTTTGATTGAGAATGTCAAAGGACCTCCTGAATATAGAATCATAGAATAGTTTGGATTGGAAGGCACCTAAAAGTCCAGATCCAACCCCCTGCCATGGGCAGGGACACCTTCCACGGGATCAGGCTGCCCAAGCCCCATCCAACCTGGCCTTGAACCCCTCCAGGGATGGGGCAGCCACAGCTCCCCTGGGCAACCTGGGCCAGGGCTTCACCACTCTCACGGTGAAGAAATTCCTCCTTATGTCTAGTCTAACTCTGCCCATCTCCAGTTTATACCCCTTGTCCCTTGACCTATCACTCCAAGCCTTTGTAAACAGTCCCTCCCGAGCTTTCTTGTAGCCCCTTCAGGTACTTGAAGGTAAAGACCTCTGCTAAAGCCCACTTTTCTCTTAGCCTGTGGCAGGTAACCTCAGAGTTTTATTAACAGAGAGGGGTTCTTTTATTCTGCTTGTAATTTTCTTTGTTTTGCTAAAAGTAACATGAATAAATAAATAACCTGAACAGTGCTATAATGAGGGATCAGTGGGTTAATTGGAAAGATGAGTGGGAAGTGATTGTCTTCTCTCCTGCGGAGCACCTGCTGCCAGGATAATTCATGCATCAGAGCTGGACATTGTTCCTGGAGGAGATTCTTGCTGGTTTGTCAGCTATGGGTAAGGGGAATGTCCACAGAGAGGAGAAAGCAAATGAGATAAATTGAGTTTATTGCTAATCAGCTGCTAGGATTTATTATCAAGTTGTAGCAACCAGTTAAAACATCAGAGAGTCATTGTTCTTTGCTCAAGAGTCCCATCTCCATTAACACCAAGGTATCTCTATTTCAGGACTTTGCAACGGAGGGGAAGGAATTTGTTGCTAAACAAAATTCCCAAGGCAGAAGCGAGTACTTGGCATCCATTGGCAAAACAATTCAGTCATTTCATTTTGCTTTTCGTATTGACTAGGTCTGACTGCCAGTTTCCTTCCAGGCACAACAAATTCAACTTTCATCTAACACAGCAGTTTTTAACACAAAAAAGTCACCTCTGTAAACAAGAAAAGGTTATTCTCTTCTCTCTTTGTCTTGCATCTCTTCTTAAGTAGTGCTAATTATTCAGCCATTAGCTCTCTTACACTTAAATAGCTCAAGTAAATATCTCAAATGTTTTACATATCTTCTACTTTATCTCATTTCGTTTGAGATTGAATTGATAACCCTTGCTGGCACCAGGTAGTTTCTTATGCTCAGCATAGCTTCAGTGATTGGTAGAAATGGACAATTTACTTTCACCATCCCTCTTCCTTCCTCTCCCTTTTCTGCCCTCTTCTATTTGTCTTTTTATAGTACTCATCCATTTTTACTTTGTTTTAGTCTCTGTTTCTGGCTTATTAGAATTTTCTGAAGCAGGTAGAACAATGAATGTGTCAGAGAGATGGAAGAGACCTGAAGCCGTCACCAGCAAGAGCAGCTTCTTTGTTTCATCTCTTCCTAAAGCAGATGCCTCACCTCTTTTTCATATCTGAAAAGGGCAGGGATGCTGAGGGTCAGCGTGTCCATCCTTTCCTCCAGCTTGGACAGATGAGGACTCTACCAGACTTATAGGCTGTATCGGTACCAACTTCTAGAGCACAAGATGTCACTGTGTAATATAACTGTGTCTCCAGAGTTCTGAATAAGTGACTACAGATGTGACACTTCTGAGTGAGATTTGTCTCTAAGACAGAAAGAGCTAGAAATTGAGTCCCACATAGTTTTTTTCTCCTTTGTGAGTTTAGAGCAAAAGAATTCAGGATGCAACTCACGCTGAGATATTTTTAATTTTGCAGGAGACAGTCAAATGGACAGATAAATTTATTTTTCAATATTTGAAAAGAATGCTATCAAATAAAAAAAATGTGCCTTTCAAACCTTGCGATAGGTGTGATTGTCACTCCTACTTTGGTAAAGCTATACACACCAATATTCAGGAAAATGTAGCTACAGTAATATTTTACTAACGTAACATTTCCCTTTGTTCATTGCATTTCAGCTAAAGAGCAAGTACAATCCTAGAAGTAGCTTAACTTGCACACGTTTAAACCTCTGACACATTCAGCCAAGGGGAAGAAGCATAGTGGTTGTTTAATTCTAAATGTGTGCTAATTGTTGACTTAAAACACACTTGACTTTTCCACTGCATCATAGTGGCACATGTAGCACTGGGTATCCTCTAGGAGTTTGGTCCTATTTGAGTTGTCAGAATTCTTAAGAGATTATACCTGAAATTTATCTTCAGTAAACACATATGCTTCCTTTAATTTTGAAAAGGGCACAAGGAAGGACTAGAGTATTTGTTTAGCTCCAGGGTGCCATTAGTTTTGATGTGACTGTTTCTAACTTGAATAGGTAAAAATATCAGGATTTCAGGAAAGAAAAATCATTAAGAATCCTTTTTGTTCTGCAAAGACATTATGAAGTGACCATATTTATGCTGCTTTGTAAAGCAGTTAACTTTTAGGTTGACCTTCATGTGCTACATACTCTAAATGCTACAGGAAAATGCTGAAATGCTTGCATTGTCTGCAAAATAAATTATGTTAAGTATTTTTTAGGCTGCGTGAATGAGATTGGTAGGTGATTCCATCATGAAAGGGATACAGTAAGACTGCAAGATCAACGACGCTGAACTTCAGGAGGAGCCTACTTGAAGTTCATTTTCTTAGTCTTTGAAGGTGAAAGCAAGCCTTCTTTGTTCTTTTGTACGAGACAATTATGCCATGGACTTAAATATCAAATAATCTTTCTTAGTTGTTTATTTTATGGCAGTAATGAGTTAACTATAGGAGTTATCTGCTGATGGATACCTTGATGTAGATTTCAGGACATGATAAAGTTTAGTAATGTTTTATTCTATTATCATTACATTCCGTAACTAGCTTTCTTCCTTATTAATCTGCCTCCTTATGAAGAAGGACTTCAGGAATGAAATACTGCATGCTAAACTTATTTATTTGGATGTTAAAAATGCCTTTACAGTAATTACATCATGAATGTTTTCCCCTTCTTCCTTCTCTGCATCTTCCTCTGACTTTTGAACTTCGTAAGCTGTCAGCTATTTCAAGTGTAGAGAGGTCATTTATGGTGGGACACATACACTGCACAGATAACATGGACTGTCAGAAAAGTTCCTCGTCATCACAGTACAAATTATATATTTCTAAACAATTTCATGTTTTCAAGTGAGTACCTCAAATTAAGGTTCACCTTGAGTGAATATCAAGATCAGAGTAGATGCAAAGCTTTCTTACAGTCACGTTATTTATGTGCATACCCATGTTGCGCTTCAGGTACCTTTTTGGTTTAAGCTCAAGAATCAGGTCTTTGCTGTATTTGTCCTATGAACACCGCCCATCCTCCACGTCATCTTTTCCTTATGCTTACTACAGAACTCTCAGTGAGTTCTTTCCTTCCATGAAATGGCATTTAGTGATTGTATGTGCCCATTTTATAGAATAGAGATCAGGAAGCTTAATTTGTTCATGATACTTCAGGAATATTAACTTTGGTAGCACAGAGGAAGAGAGGTTAATGAAAGGAGCTACAGCCTCCTTCTTTTGAATATGATGTGCAGCTTTATTTTTAAATTGTCACTGGATTCCTCAGTAATGCACATTCCTATTCTGTGTGCGTCGGAACCTTTCTGTTAACATATGGTGTTATTTGTGATGCAAGAACACAAAATCCAAACCAGTACAAGTCAATGTGTTAGTATGTAACTCATAACACTGAATTATTTTTTATTTATTCCACCAAATAAAGCAGTTACAAGCTAAAGTGAATATTTAAATCTGTAAATGAATCAAAGCGGTTTGCGTATTTGACATGCTCACTAATCATGGGTTGGACCTGGGCATTCTGGCACGTACAAATATGTATATTGATATTTGATAGCAGTGTGTTGTTAAATGGCTAGAATCTATAATTCTTACAACTATGCACAATAGAATCGATGTGATTACCCTAAGTAAAATCAACTTGTAATCATTTTGATGGTGAACTGAGAACTGAGTGACCATGAAAGGTTTAACCATGTAACTTTATGTCTGGGTAGGATGCCCTGTCGGCAGATGCCTATATATGTTTGTGGAATTAATATTGCATGTTGTGCAGAGGTGAGAATGTCCTAGCCTTGTTTTCCTCTGGCTGCCTTCATAGGAGACACATTATGGTTTGGTTGGCTTTTCCTGTTTTCCTCATTGAAGCCCGATAAATGTTTAGATTGCTGAAAATCAGTCCTACAGCTTTAATACATTCAGCTTTTCTTTTTTTTTCCTCTATATTGCTCATTAGTATAAAAGAAGAATATTTCTTAGCAGGGCAAAATATTGTGCAATTTGCGCTTATGACACATGGAACGTTTGTTTTTATTGATGAATATGCTTTATTAAATTTGAGTTACTTTAACGTTTCATTTCTCTCTTTGTTGTACGAGTTGACTTTTTATGACTGTGTGACTTGAAAAACATCTATGAATTATGACAGGAAGATGTCTGTAGGGATTTATGCAGAGGAGAAAGTGAGGACTTGCTGTTACAATTGTACCATGTAGCATAAGAAAATGCATCTGTTGCAGTTATTCATTTGGGGGGTATGGACAACCAGACAGAAAGGGGAAGATCTCTGTGTCACTATGCTGCTGATATAATGAGTACAATAAAGTGCATATGTGTTTGTGTATTTTTCTGAATGCATTAAGAAAAAGCTGTGGGTTTAGCAGTTATTCTATGTGGTGAAACAATGCGCTTTTTTTCCCCTTTTCAGATAATACTCTCAGCATATTGGCAAAACATAGTGGATTCAGTCGGCAGAAGCAAGAAGTATATCTACTGCCAATTGTAATCAGTGATAGTGGGAATCCTCCCATGAGCAGCACCAGCACTCTCACTATTCGAGTCTGCGGTTGCAGCAGTGAAGGCATCGTCCAGTCCTGCAACGTTGAAGCCTACGTACTTCCCATTGGACTCAGCATGGGGGCCCTCATTGCAATATTAGCGTGCATCATTTTGCTGCTAGGTATGTATTTGATTCATAGCCTGGCGTTCCACGTTTATCTGGTTCCTGGGTGGCTGTAAGTAAGACAAGAAGTCATGTAGAAGAACCTAATAGAATGTAATGTGCAGCTGTAACAAGAGACCCATCAGAACTGCATCCCAACTGTACTAAGGACTGAACAAAAGTGTGTAAAGCAAAGTCCCAGTCTGAAGTGGTCTTACACACATGGTCCATAATAAACAGGTAGGTAGTTGATTCACCTTCCCTGGAGGTGTTTAGGGCACAGGTGGACGAGGTGCTTAGGGACACGGTTTAGTGTTTGATATGAATGATTGGACTCGATGATCCCGTGGGTCTCTTCTAACCTGGTTATTTTATGATTCTGTGATTCTATGAACACAACAATTAGGTATGTTAAGTAGCAAGGTGAACACAGCATATATACTGCACAGGATGGAAAAAGTGTTTGCTGTATCTTCAAGGACTTGTATGACTTTATCCTGGATTGTAATGGCAGGTGAGACAATACAGCTTCACAAGATAAGATACGCAGTACATTGTGTATTTTAATAAAATATACAAAGTTTGTACACAACATCAAGCACGTGAGGGAGAAAACAGTGAAGGAAAAAGCCTATTTCTGTGCCTTGAAGCTTCACTTTGTAACTGAGATTTACATCTGAGATGTAACTGAGATCTCAGCATTAAGCCACAAAAACAAGTGTAACCAATTTAGAGCTTTTTCTGCATCTGTCCATGATTCTGAAACTGATCTATCTAAGCTCTTTCTTTCTCCCTTACTGTCTCATTTGCTATTCAATTATATGGTGTGAGTCTTTTGCGACACGTAAAGATAAAAATATATCAATTTCCTTCTGTCATCAGGGCTATGTTTCCAGAAAAAAAAGCCTCTAATTTTATAAAACTCCATCCATGATGTAGATCATTATAGACTAATGTTCAGCGAATGGTGATACCTTGACTGTACTAGGTTTGTGACTGCACTTGCTTTGTAACTTTTCCAAAAGCAAAGGTTGTCTAAATTTGAGGCTCTAAAATGGAAGTATACGAAACCATATTGCTTATATAAAACTGAGTTTCAGAGGTAGATATGAGCTGATAATAGAAGACTAACCAGAGCTTCTGACCAAATTTTCATCCCTTGAATGGTGTGGAAGTTACAGATGTGTTAGCTTTTCATTACCCTTATTACTCTCATTTTCACATCAAGCAACCTATCACCTTGCACAACTGTGCTTAACATGTAATATTTTGATTGGAAACTTAACCTAATCAGCCTGTGATGCTTTCTTTGCAGTCATTGTGGTGCTGTTTGTAACACTAAGAAGACATAAGAATGAGCCGCTAATCATTAAAGATGATGAAGATGTGAGGGAAAATATTATTCGCTATGATGATGAAGGAGGTGGAGAAGAAGATACAGAAGCTTTTGACATTGCAACTTTGCAAAACCCAGATGGAATTAACGGATTTTTGCCTCGCAAGGATATTAAGCCTGATCTTCAATTTATGCCCAGGCAAGGTCTTGCACCTGTTCCTAATGGTGTTGATGTTGATGAATTTATTAATGTAAGGCTTCATGAAGCCGATAATGATCCCACGGCTCCACCATATGACTCTATCCAGATTTATGGCTATGAAGGAAGAGGGTCAGCAGCTGGTTCCCTTAGCTCATTGGAGTCCTCTACATCAGACTCAGATCAGAATTTTGACTACCTCAGTGAATGGGGTCCTCGCTTTAAAAGACTTGGAGAACTTTACTCAGTTGGAGAAAGTGACAAAGAAACTTGACAGTGGATTACAAACTTCTTCACTGTTGACTTAATGATCATGTAATATTCTAGGGCCACTGCTGTTAGTTAAAACTAATGTGGCTTTTTTGTTTTAGAGGCAAGTTTAGCGCCAGTCATCTATAAAATCAACTACATTGTAATGTTGAACCAAAAAAAAAAAAAGTATATGTTAGGAGGTTAAGTCTTGTGGAGTGTGAAGTAAAGTATGTGGAGTGTCTAGAAGTCTTTGGATATTTGATATTCACTTGACCACTCTGAAGATGGAGATTTGGATCTTTGATTATCTTCAGTGAGTTGAAAAGAACAAAAAGAATTTGGTGCTTTCTTAGAAAACGGACTTGCAGGGATTTTGCCGCTGAACAGTAGCTCCTGCCAGTATGGATAAAGCTAACGGTTTGTTTCTGCATTGCCAACAAAGATCCCGCCACAGAAATGTTAAAAGCAATATCTCGGTCTTCTTAGCAATGCTGAATAGGAATAGCATTGTAAATTCCTACTGGCTTCTACTGTGCAGTGACCATACATTGTACATACAGTAATTGTTGGCCACGTAACCACAGACTGAATATCATCTTTAAATATTGTGTCAAGCCTTAAAATATTCACATGTTCTTAATCCATTCCAGTGTTGGGTAATAAATTCTACTAATGAGCAAAGATTCAGAGGCAGGGCTGCAGACCCTTGCTTGACAAAAGGATCTTTTTTCTAGAAGAAGGATCAGTCCTGTGCTTCGTCTTCTGAAAGGAAAGAAAAAACTGTGAAATGGGATGGACTTACATATATGAAAGAATTGCTGATTTTATTGCTAAAGATCGAATTTATTTGTTTAATCTTTGAAATAAATATTTTATTGATGTCCATTACTGCTTTTATTTATTAAGACTGATAATCTATAGAGTAAGATTACGAAGAAAGCTAAATTATATCCATTACTTTTTTTTTTCTATATATAATGAATGTTTATTACATGTACATTTTGAAAAGAATAATGACAAACTATTGCAGGTTAAAGCAGTAGCCTATCCATTTGCAGTAGCTGGATTTTAAGAGAATGCTGGCAGGAATAAAACTTTCCCAGAGAAAACTTTTGACAGTTTTATATCTTCTTCATAAATCTAGTACCTGGTGTTTTTAATACAAGCACAAACAGCTGGAAGTAAACTGGTTCATGTGAATATTTAAACTATAGACTTTTAGAAATCCACACATACCACAGTACAGTAAAAAAACATGCTTATAGTTCTCCACTGTATTAGAGCAGGAACCAGTGTGTACATAATTTTACTGCTTATGTTATTAGCATTTCTTTTCTATAATATTCATAGTGATGCACCAGGGCTCTTGCACACAGAAAGAACAACACTAGAAGCTGCAAGCATACTCAGTTTGTAATGCAAACTTGCCATTTAGGAGTAGCAATTGTATAATAAGACTACGTATTACATGCAAATCATTTTAATTTTCTACTTTGTTTTGAAGCTATATTATTGTTTGTTTATTTACTCCATGTATTGTATTCAGAGAAACTCCTGTATTGTTTCCTACTTTGTGAAATATATTTTTATAAATACTTTTCTTGTTATTGCTTTTCTTTCAGTTTTACCTGTTCACTGCAGAAAGAGATCTTCCTGAACGACTTCATCGTTTGTTGAGGAACGTAGTCCTTCAAAAGCATTTATTTATTTGTTGAATGCAGTCAAAATAAAAAGGGATAATATTTGCAGCTGTTTTTGATAGCATTTGCAGAATTAGCTCTGCAGCAGCCTCTGACCGCAGGAGTTACGTGTGTCTAATTCACCGCACCATGCTGAAAAATAATCTTACCCTTTTTTTAGTTAGAGTAAAAACTAAATCCTCCCTTTAGCTAATAAAAACAATCCTCCCTCTTTAAGCTCCACAGTTATGTTGGTTCTGTGAACAAAAACCTTTTCATACATCACCTCTAGTTTTGCCTGTATTTCAAAATGGAAACATTTACTTCGCTTTAGCTGTGCCATGGCTGCATTTAATGACTGCAGTTTCCAGACAACTAATATGCTAACACCACCTATACATATACTATAAAGATTTTATTGAAATTAATGAAGAATCCAATTCATTTAAATTGCCCCGCATTGAAGAAGAAATGCTTCTGAATAACTTGAAGTAGCAATTTTCTTAATACTATATATAGAGTGGAGTCATCTAAAGATGGAAAAGAAGTAGTCATCAAGATTTCAATGAAATCAAACATATTTATGTAGCAATGTAATAACAACCAAACAGGTTCTAACTAATCACTTAAACCAAGTGTCAGGATTCTGAATTGCCATGCTGAATCTTATAGTAGTGTAAGTGGAAAAGTCTGATTTGAAACTTACTAGGAGGCAATTTCTAGTCCACATCCCATTCCTGGGAGCAAAGGAAGGTGCTGCAAGATCTGGATCATATTATTGTCTATAGGCACATAAACGTTTAGGGCAAGTGGCTCTGACTATGAGTTATAGCATATGCTGTAGAGTTTTGCAAAGCTCTTTTGTAGGAAAACTCACAAATGGATAACCTTCTGATTGCCTTTTTGATTGAAAGTTCCATCTGAGACCAAGACAGTAATAAGATTTCCAGGAAAAAAAATCCCATCACTGGGACTGTAGCAGAGGCAAAGCATGACAGAAATCTCATCATTGTCAGTCAAAAAGAGCTGGTAGCTACCACTGGTAGGCACAGCTGTAAATTGTGCATTTATACAGGTTTTAAACATGAATATTTACAATGCAAAGGGGAGAAAAATTAATGAATTTGTGATCGGTCAATAGCTATTTCTCAAAGTCCTCGATACCCCACCAGAGAGAAATGATTCGTTCTGCAAATTCCATGTGATTTGAATATAAAATGTGTACCAGTACATGGTAAAGGGTTAAATGTTGATCATGCAGTTTTGCCAGTATTTGTTTCTTTTCTTAACAATGAAATTAATTTGGTATAAAATTGGTTTGGGTAATGATGGTATTTAGGGGGATTAGAATCATATCGTTCGACATTTCACATCTAGATTTAGACATATTATCAACATTCTTTTTAAGCATGTAAAATGGTAATTCATCTTTTTCAACAACATTTAATTAGCAATTGACTCATTGTAAGTGACAAGGAAAATGCATTAAATTAGAATTATTAATACTGATAAATTTGAGAATTAAATTCTCAAACTCTTACAAGTGCCAAGCCCCCTAGAGTCCCATTGATTCTGGCTTGCCTTCACCTTGCTGTGTATCGTACTCATTTGTCAGAACTGCTAAAATAAATCATCCCACACATAAAAAGCTTGAATTCTAAATTTTTGGCCTGGACATTGTCCAGACACAAAATTCTGCTCTGTAGTTTCAATATGCGAGTACTGTGAAATGATTGTGTGTACATGTTTGCTAATTGTAACTCTAATGACTAAAGGTCATCAGCATGTTCTGTCCTCTACAGTAACCAAACACATGTGCTCCTCGTGTGCAGCTACGACCTTGAGATCAAGTCATGGAAAGCTCATTTAGAAACAATGCATTTTTCACCCAGTATCATTTTTACCTTTTTGTCTATGATGAATTCAAAATGACTGTGAAATACACAGCAGAGAAAATGGCTGAAGATTTTCATTTAAATCAGCAGTTGCTGATCACAGGAGAAACATTTAACACTATGGCAACTCCAAATACCATCAACTGTGTCGCAGCGCAGCAGTAACAATTCTCAATCTGGATAACAGGCAGGATGTCTGCAGAATTGTGTGTTTGAAATAACTGTATTTGTACAGCTCTGCTAGAGATGGATATGCTGATTTTAATATGCAGAGAAAAATACGTGAACTGCACTATATCCATGCGGCTGCAGGTACATACGTACACGTGTGGCGTTTTTTTTAACAGCATGCATGGTCATTGAGTTCTAGAAACGGATGAAGAGGCTTAGGAAGCTTCTCCAAGGCCTGTCAAGCTGTAGGAAGCCTTGGCAGGTAGTCTGTTTCTGTATCTGATTTTCTTGGGATATAATTTCAGCCTTAATTGAACTATTTGACTGCTTCTTTTTTTCCCCACCCCTCTCTCCACCAGTTCGCCCGTCTTGAGCTACAACGCTGTGAGCATAATGTTAGGGAATAAGTTCATTCAGAGCACAGAGCTCTTTTTCAGCCGGTGTGTTCAGTTGACTGGAAACAAGCAGGTAGGCCGGGACTGTTAAGTTCAGCAAAGTCTCTTCTCTCTTATCATCCTATTTGTGTTTAAAAAAGTCAAAGAAAAACCAAACAACAAAAAACCCAACAAACAACTGTATGCAAGTGGCTCACTCTTCCAATATAGCCAGAGGACTGCATTGTTACTTGAACAAGTTCAAGTGCTGCATAGAAAACATAAAAAGCATGACTAGAAGCAATACAAAAACCTATCATAGGAAGACTTCTAGTGAACAGTCTGGGTTATTTATACCAAAGGACTGTTTCTGTGTTTTAAATTACACTGAAATATCTAAAGCCAATGATGGTGCTTTTTAGTTAATATAAAGAATATTTAGTAGCCACACACACTCACAGGTATTTCTGACCAAGAGAAGTGAAAAGAGATTACTTAAAAAATTATTTTTCAGATTTGGTAAATTCTTAGGAGTGGCAGGATGTCCTAGTAAATTAAAGCTTAGTACATGGGGCAAAAAAAGTGGAGTATTCACCATTATTAGGGTTAGCTTTCAAAATGCCGCAGGTGGCAGCAGCAGCAGCGAGAGTATTGATGGAGAGAGCAGTGGAAGGTCTCTGCAGTCCATGGTTCGCGTAAGTTGGACTTGCATTATTTCTACATTTGTACACTATTTGTGCTAGATAATATCCTGGCTTTGCGGAAGGTGGAAACCAATTTAACTTGCTGTGTAATTCACTGTGATGGGTTTTGTAATCACACTGCAAAATTAGTCTAGCTGCTGTATTATACAATGCTGATACTGGCTTATGTGCTGCACCAGTCCCTCTCCAAATAATGTCAGAGTATTCTAAATGAGAAAATATAAAAACCCTGACAATGCTTTTCGTGCAACTGCAACTAAGACATCTTCCGAAACAGCTAATGAAAGCAAGCTGAAGCACAGAATTTCTGGCAGAGCCTTGTAAATGTGCTCATTAGCATTGCAACACAACTATTACTTCTTTTTTTCTCCTTCTACCCCCTCCCACGCTGCAAAAATTAAACCAGTGAAATGAACAAAATGAAAGTTTCAACCCTCTATTCAGAGGGGATATGTAATAATTTACAAAATTCCCTTTCTTCTGTTTCCACTATTTCAGATACTTGCATGAATGAAGTCTGTGTGATGATGACAGGCAGACAGGAGGGATGAGCAGAGGTTACCTGTTTCATTACGTGAATGGAGAAAGCATTTATGGAATGAGGGCAGTAGTACTGTCTCCTCAAAGCCTTATCAAGATAAAAACCTTGTAGATGTGCCTCTAGGGAGTTCCCATCACGCCACATTTATCCAAGGAAAGATCTTCCTCGATGTATACAAAACAGAACTGTTCCTTTTCTAAGCACTCTCATCTTAAAATCAAATAGTGCCATCTCAAATTCCTCTTCATCAAGCGAACGCAGCCTGGCTATTCTGTGGGCGATACCTACATCCAGCAACACTCCATGGTGCTTAGGAAAACACAGTTTGTTTCTTTATTGGTGCAGAAAAGGTCTGATTTGTGAAGTTGGGAATAAACAGCCAGTAAGACAGAAGGCAGGTAGCATAGATCATTGATGCTAAAAGGACAGATGGGTCTGGAATCATCTTATATCTTACTTGGGGCTGTGTGTAGTCTAAGTCCAACCTGAACAGTTTACCTTCACATTATTATTATTTTTTTAACAGTAAAACAGTCAATTCCCTGCTCTTCGTTGCAGCTTGGTCTCTGAAATATAAAATGGGTCTTATATATGGGGAAAGGGCAGGCAGAGGGGCTCTTATTATTATCTCTGTCTTGGTTAATGGAACTTTCACTGATGGCAGCATCAGCACAGTTCATTCTGCCAGATTTCACACGCTGAGAGCTTTAACATTTAATATGAAAATATAAGATCTTCCAGCCACATCTGTGATCACTTTTGGGCTCATTTTCTAGCAGGCTGGTACACCCATATTCACATGCAGGTGGTATGAGGTCTACACGCCAGGGAATACCTCCATCTCCTTAGACACTCCTGAGGAATACGTTTCTTATATCTAATGGAAAACGTATGTCATGATTTAAAGCTAGGGACAAGGAAAGAATAGGGTTTCATATTCAAAAAGACTGCACAAGTAGAATGCAGAGCTTAATTCAGTGCCCTGGTCCAGCGTCTCAGCCATGAGGTGCAGGCAAGCGGACAGCTGATTAGAGGTAAGTAACAGATTTTTTCAGCAGTATTATTTCAGACCTTCCTTCTTCATACAACCCAGGGGTCTTGTTTCAGCTATCAGGCACATGGTTATTTTGTAGGTTACCCGTGGTGGGAGGTTATCCCAGCTTCCTGCCAGGAACGTTCCATGGCTGAGTGGTGAAGGTAACCAAGAGCTTGTCATCTGCAGAGCGGCAGATGTAGCTTTATAGTCTTTGTATTGAGACAGCTTTTACAGTCTTCCAGTCAGCACCAGCTTCCTTTCAATTTCTGCAGTTTCAGGTTTTAGCTGTTTCAAGCTGTACCACCGAGTATAACCTGTTATACCAAATAAAGGCAGGGTATTGTTAGGTAAAATGTCATTGCAACACAGAGCAGGAGACACAATTAATCCTTGCAGAAAAAGGTCAAGTATGAATCATCAAATGCTGTAGGGTTTTAATGGATATTTTCCAACCTTCTTATTTCACATGAAACAGCAGCTATTTATTTTATTGCATATAATATTTCTTCCTTAGCTAAAAGTAGCAGTTACTGATAATGGGGCTTTAGTTAGACTGTCAGAATGGCTGCTGGGTTTTTACTATAAGTTACAAAACAAACAGGAAGTTTTCAGCTCACGATTGCATAGAACCAAGCTAATATCTGACCAGAGCAGAAGACATTACCCTCTTCTTTCTGTCCCGCAGTCATAAATGCTTCTGGCTTGTTTAATTAATTAATTAATTAATTAATTGTAGCATTGTGTCTGATCTCGTCCATGCAGCAGCTTGTTTGAGAGGTTTTTGACTCAGCCTCTATTAAGAGCCCTCTTCTTTCAGGCAGCGTGCTAATATTAGATAGGGAAGAAAAGTATTCTGTTATGAAACTGTGATTGCCTTAATAACAGCTCTTCAAGTTCTTCCACCGTTTCTGAATATACTTTGTCACATAAAGATGCATGAAAGAAAGAGTGGGGGTTTTGCAGCCCTAATGTGGCACAAGCAGAATCTATTAATTTTGATAATTTACTGCCCCTTATGTTGCCGTGACAGTCAAATGAACACAGAATGAAGAGTTTTGTCATCACAAACCAACTCTAGTTAGTTACAGAAAGAAAAAAGAAAAACTTTTTTTTTTTAGGAAAAAAAGAGTTAATAGCAGGCATATTTTCCTAATTTTTCCGAATCATTTAGTCTAATTTTAATTTTCATTTCTCATGTATGAATTCTAATAATCCCAAATGAGATTCCAATAATTCCAACTGAAATCCATGCCTGCTAGCTAGCTTTGTATGACAAAAAGGGCTGGATTCAGCCCCAAGAAATGCCACACCAAATGTTTACAACGTGGAAGAAAGTATATGAATAAAATCCTTGTTCTCCACACAGGAAATAATATAATGAGAATTCAGGTAAGTTATGTTTGGGTTTTTTATTTGTTGGGTTTTTTGTTTTGTTTTGTTGTTGTTGTTTAAAGGAACATACATTTCCCATTGAAAACTGTGTCCCCACTGCTGAACATTCTTGGGTTCCTCCTACATCATTCAAGCCTGATTATAAGTACCAATGTACACATAACTCACTTGCAAACGGACATCTATTACTTCTTAAAATTTAGCAGTGGCTGCAGCATTTTATTTCAATAATATTTTCAGTGTGCGTTGTGGAATATTTTGTGGAAACAAATCCTGTGCTGACAGTCTCAGGGAAATTATTTCTATTAGGAATACACATATTATTGCTGCAGGTGGCCCTTTTATGGAGATCAAGAAACTTGATGGCCTGATGGTGTTTTTGTTTCCAACAAGGAATTATTGGAGCTGTAGTTCTCATGGAGGGGAGGCTTGTAGGAAGTCCTGGCAGGTAAAACTCTGAGAACTTCAGAATGAACAGGTTTACAGGGAGTGAGAAAAGTTGTTGGGAAGACACAAGTTGTGCTGCAGGTTTGGCTTAAATGCTTCTTCATCTTGATTTTGTTTCTTTTCATATGCAATTAGAGAACTGCAGGCTGAAGAAGCATTTCGGAGAGCAGACCAAGCCCCAGGACGGTGGGTGGGAAGTAAGCAACCCTTTTGTTATACTACAGCCTAAGATAGCAAAGGAAAGGTTAGGGCTCCACACAGTGTGAAACGTTGCTGTCGAGATTTCTAAGAGCAAGGAATGCGCTGCTGAGCAAAGGGTTGATGAACCCGAGTCCCAGCCAGAGCCTGCAGCACCAGGTGTGGATGCTGGAGGCTGAGAAGGGCTAATTTGCCTTTCTGCTTTGCCATTTGTTTCCACGGCTCTTAGGTGGAAAGTGAAGCACAAAAATATCAGTGGAGACAGAGATTCAGGTGGAGCACAGCCCATCCTGGTCTAAACTAATGCCTTGGCAAGGTAAGCGATTATTTTTTAGATTTGGCTGAGGGACCTAAATATTTTTCTTGGAAAGCTGAAATTCAAATTGCGAATAGCTGGAAGCACAGAATGTCATTGGTATTCATGATACTTGATGATTTGTATGAAACATTCCAACAAGTTTCTGGAAGTTGTAGGGGGCTAATGATGGAAAGGGGGTACAGCTGAATAAAAAGGGAGGGGAAAAAAATATTTCTGCTGTGAATAGCTTATCTAGCTCAAAGGGTAAAAGGTTCCCTTGTGCAGGGAACTAGAGTGAGACCTATACACCACTTAATTAACACTTAAAGCCACAGAATACGGCCCTCAGCACTACAGTGATTTTCTCTGAGGATACAAACAGAGAGAATAAGCTTCAAACTTGCAGGCTGTTGCCATTACGTTGGCAGCCTCATACATCATTGTAACTTTCAAGCCTGTACCCAATGGCTTTAGAGTTCTATAGTGCAGTGTAAGCTTAAAACGTTCAAAATTGTACCAGTCAGCTGGTGAGAATTCAAATAATGTACAAGAGTTGAAAGTGAATGAGCAGCAAAAACATAAGGTGTCACTTACAATCAAATCATTGTGTTGCAATCTGAGTCCAAGTATAATTTTTTTTTTTTAGTGTGTATGCAGTAAACCCCAAATCAGCTTGGGAATGTAGTGACTTCTGAGATGCGTAACAAAGCAGAAGACAGTATAAATGGGATTACAAATACAGAATATCTTTCTAACAAATTAATTGTGAATATGAGGCAGGGTACATGTATGGAGAGGATGACAAAAAAATTAACAGAATTTTGAGAAAAGTTCTGCAAACATAGGCATTTGGAGCACCCTGACATTCAGTCTTTCTAAACAGGATTAATGGTCCAGTTTATGCAGCTCTCAAGCCCTTTATTCTGGTGAGATAACTATGAGAAAACTTGTAAGTCTTCTCAGGTTATTTTTTTCACTGCTTTTATCTGCAACACAAGCAACATTATTTTTTCTTGTTGTGAAAGGAATCATCATCAGAGTCATGTGATCTGAGCAATAATAAATGCCTGATCATCTCACTATGCCATAAATAGGATTTCATATTTCAGATTGCATTTCACCCAGAGGTGAAAGACAATCAAACATCTTACAGTATCTCTTTCTGATATTGCAGTATTTCATCTCTTTGATTTGATGATATTTATACAGCTCCTTTGCCTGTTGTGAATGGAAGGAAGAAAAGGTGAAGACATCTTTTTTTTTTTTTTAAAAAAAAAAAAAGAAGCATCCTTACTGGCCAATTTCAGAGAAACAACATTGGGTAAAGAATTTATTTTCTTCCAATGTGGTAGAATTTCACAGTAACAATTTTCCAGAGCAGATGGATTTCCATCACCACTGATTTGTACATGCATTAAGGAGAGAACTACAACAATCCCAATGATATTAGTACTGATGCTAATAAAGAGCTATATGATTTATACGTGAGCTATATAACTCAAGATTTTCTTGAAGTGATAGGTTGAAACCTCAGTTTGATTGCCAGTGAGACCTTCAGTGTGATACATGTTGTGTGGGCAATACTGACTGAGCTGGGAATGAGAATCCAGCCTGTGCTGCTGTCTAGCAGGATATGGATGTCACACAACCATGATACTAGGATGTTCTCATGTGGCATGGTGGCTGCCCCAGCCCTGGAGGTGTTCAAGGGCAGGTTGGATGGGGCCTTGGGCAGCCTGATCCAGTGGGAGGTGTCCCTGCCCACGGCAGGGGGATTGGAACTAAATGATCTTTATGGACCCTTCCAACCTAAACCGTTCTATGGAAAAGTATGTTTGGAGGAGACCTCCTGAGACCTGCTTTTCTGTTGGTAAAATCTTCAGTGGTCTCCTTCCCCTTGTGAGACTGGAATGCCTTTCCATGAAAACCAATGTATGAGGAAAGATGATGGAAGTAGGATATTGAGCTTGCATAAATTCCTGGGACTGTCTATTTACATGTAGCCTAAATGGGTCCAGCTCTATCAGAAAGTGTTATTCTGTCTTGTCAGGGAACCAGAGTAGCATTTTTTGTTCTCTCGCAGTAATACTGAAGGTAATAATATGTGTGAGTAAAGAAAAGCACTAGAATCAAACCGACAAAAAGCAAATATTAGACATAAAATATCTAGTCCCCTGCAAGATGATTCCTCTTGTCAGTTAATGAAAAAAACATTCAGATCTTGTTTAGTGAAAATATACAGCAAGCTTAAAGAAGTTATGTGATACTATCAATAACTTGAATTTTTGAGTAGGAATTGTCATTGTAATACATGGATCAATGAAGAGGATTTATATAGTTCCCAAGCAGATGCTTCAGAACAATGGTCAATTTCTCATTACCCTTTACTTTGTGCTTGTCTGATTTTATGCGCTGTTGTCTCAAAAAATATTCCTGACATGTCTGTGTGCTTTACTGATGATGCTCTTGGGGAATGTGTTGCATGCTACACATGGGGTGACTAGAAACAAAAAGTCCATCTTTCCACCAGTTCTTCTCTCCTCTTTTCTGACAATTGGTAGATAGATGTGTTTTGCTAAGGTGAATACCATTTAGTCAGTTATGGTTTTTTTGTTTTTTTGGTTTTTTTTTAAATTATAACCCCCTTTGCTATGATATGGATTAATTGTATGCTCACCACAGCTTTGAAGGTATGTATGTTTGAGTTCTGGGTAATCATGGAATCGTAGAATAGGGACCTTAAAGATCATCCAGTTCCAACCCATCTCATAGTTCCAGTTCACCACTCTCATAGTGAAAATATTCCTCCTTATGTCTACTCTAAATCTGCCCCTCTCCATTTTATACCTGTTGCCCCTAGTCCTATCACTACAAGCCTTTGTGAACAGTCCCTCCCCAGCTTTCTTGTAGCCCCTTCAGGTACTGGAAGGTCACTATAAGGTCTCCTTGGAGCCTTCTTTTCTCTAGAATAAGTGATTTTTAATCATAACTTCGTTTATTTAAATGAACATGTCATCTGCCACAGACTAGTGTCTTTTTCTGGAACTAGCATTGTGTTTAGGGATATCTGCATGAAAAGAATAGAAGACAAACTTGATTTAAGTGATAGAGTCTCTGAAAAAAATATTAAAATTTGGCATTCAGGCTAGATAATTTCTGAAGTTTATGTCATCAGTAAAGAAGGAACATGAATAATTTCTGCTAATCTTGGGCGATATATGGGCAAAGGTAGAAAAGAAGGAAAAAAGAAACGAATGGTTCCAGAATGCTAAATAATAATAATGGAGATTTTAAAAGAAAAATTGCTGTTATTCACAGGAAGTTCCTAAAGCCTGATTATTTTCCTCCATAGTGGAGCAGAGAAAGAACATATTAATAGTTTAATTATTAGAGACTCTTGAGACTACAGAGACTGTAGGATTTCAAGACCTTGTAAGAATCTTTTTCTTGAGAGACTGATTCCATAAAGAGTCTAAGAGAACTATGCTTCTGTCTCTAATGTACATTATTAGTTTCCATTACTGTAGTGGCTGAATGGCTTGCTTTTTTAACAGTTACTCACACAGCACCTCTATGCTGTAATAACATGCTATTAACTACCTTGCACAAATAAAGGAGCTGAAACTGAGAATCTAAAGGACCCATGTAGGACCACACAGAAAAAGTAATAAAGCAGGAACCTTAACCTCAAACCTATGTGTATCCTGTAAGGCCAAGATAGCCCTCGTTCCTATTTGTGTTAAAGCAGACTATGCAGTAGCTTGCACAAATTAGTAGAATACTCTAAAACTGAAGAAAGTATAATACAAAATACCAGATTTCATGTTTCTGTCATTTGATTACAACCTCTTCTTTTAACATGGTTGTGATGTTGTTCAGTTTCTACTGAAGTGAACAAGAACCTTCCATTGATTTTAATGTCAGTGTGACCAGCTGATTAATTAATGATTTGTCAACATTCAGACAAGTGAGCTTCCCCATTCCTTAATATTTTTAAATGAATCGAGTAGAATTTCTTACTCAGCTCATTCCTGATCATTTTTTTTGGTCTATAAAGTAATGATTTTCATGTCTCTGCACTCTTGTGAAATACCTGTGAGTGGACTGGAAGTACTACATGGGAAAGGCATTTGAGTGGTCCAAATGGGAATGGAAGTCACTAGAGATAAAAAAATTACTCCAGCCTGTTTTTTTGTACCAAAGGGTTGGTTTGGATAATCATTTAAAAGCTTTTGAAGTGAATCTTCAAAAATTTTGGAGTCATCCCTTCCTCCTAAAATGCCTTTTCTGCATCACATCAATGAGTTGAAATGAAGGTGAAAAGTTGCTCTGTTTAAAATTATCTCTTTCTGATGTTAGTTTGAATTTGGCTTTTATTCACTTGACAGCAATCTCAACGGAGATCGTGTGGCACGGGCTGCTGTTCCCATGCTCAGAAATTTTACATTTCAATGATATGTTTGTATTTCTAGATCTAAACAGATAGAGATAAGAAGTGGTTTGAGCATGTCCTGAATCTGGAATGTGCTGTCTGCATGCCAGGGAATAAATGTACTTATTATGGGTTAGTTGTTCATATTCCTGAGGGAACTGGGGCTAGAGGAGAGGATTCTAAATGTCAGTGATGTTTAACTTAGCCCCACATCACGTACACTGTTAGATCTTGGGCAAATGTCCATTATTGTCTGTTCTCAGCTGGGTTGCAAGGAGAAAATACAGGAAGCCTTATCTTTGGGGAGGGTGAAACGGAATGTTGTGTCTTGTGTAATGGAAATAACACTTTCTCTGTAAAACTGCAAGAATGTTTGCAGATTCCTCATTCATATCCTTGAAACGCGATATGCTTGACAACCCCATTCCTCTTCCTTTGTATTACAACATAGCGTGTCAGGCTGTCACCTAAATCAACAGGGTGGTTTTCTAGACAGTCGAGCTTTGTCTGTAACTGTTACGATCCAGGAGGCTTTAGGTAATGCCGTTCTATAAAGCACCCATCCAGATTTCTAACCATTTCTGACACCAGTGTGAATCTGCAGTAATTTCAGCTGAGGTGAAGTTGTAATCCAGAGCAGCTGAAACCAGTGAGAAGAACTGACATCACTGATATCCTGCCTTTCGATTTCTACTGGAGTAATCATGCCCACAGATGGACGTTGATCCCTGGTAACATCTGTGTAACAACCCCTGTTAACACTTCTGCTTTCATCTTTTTTGCTGGTTTATTTATCCCATATGATGAGAGGTCCTAGGCATTTTTTCCTGTACTGTTTTAAGAAAACAGTAGGCTTGAAGAGAATGTCTCCAAACTACTTCTGTTTTGATTTTTATGATGATTGTGGATAGAAGGATGAGATAACAGTAGTTTCATAAATGAGTAACATACTTTAAAGGTATGACTTTTCCCCTCACATTTATGCATTATTTGTTATCTAAATATTTCTTCCTCCCTGTTCTCTGTGTTTTGGAAATAACAGAAGTTATCAATCACCTGGAACTGTGCTGATGTTTCCATGGCAGTTTAGTAATTAGGTGTATTCACCAGAGGCTCTGATTAATCCAATAAAATCCTTCGTGCAATTCTTTCAGACAAAGTATTACCCTGTGTTGCCAGCCTAGGAATAAAGTAAAATTATTCTAGCCACAGACACTTATTTTCTCATTGATGCAAAATACTCAAGACTTAATTGCCGCTACTGTGTTCTTTGAGATTTCTCAGTGTTCAATTCTCATCTGGAAATCCAAACTCTGACCTGAGAATGACCATGCGTTCCCCAACAGGGAACAAGCAGTTAACAGTTTGCACTCTAGAAAGTGCTAACAGCTTGAACAGCTTCTGCTCCCAAATGACTACGGCCAGTATGGTTTAACCAATGGGCACTTTTCCTTCAGAAGAAAGTAAAGAACAGCTCTGCGAACAGTTCACAGTATTTGCACAGCTATGTTGCACATCAGCGTCTGAAATTGCCCCTTCTACTGAGTTTCTATAAGCCAAAGCAGCACCTCAGGCTGGTAGGAATGGAGCCTATTAGATGGATTCTGTTACCTACTATTAACGTGCCTGCAAAGCTGGCATATGACCCTCATCTTGTTCTGACTGGCACTTACACTAGGAAATCATATTCCTACAGTTATGATAAGAGTGAAATGCTTCTCATGTTTATATAATCCTGTCCATGAGTACTGGCATGGGTAACTGCTGAGGTGGTTTGATATGAAGGGCTAGTATGATTAAGACATGAGAGCATCTTCAGGTACACACTGGATGGAATTTAGGGGTGAGTTAGTTTACACTTTTGGACCATAAAGGGAAACCGGTGACCTGGAATTTCATGTAAATATCTGTTACTGCAAGGAATCATAAGGCTCACTAATCATAAACAGTGGTCTTCAGAGAAGGAATTGTAAAGCCTTAAACAGAAGGACAACAATGAGTATCTTGGCTGTGTGTAACTTTGGGAAGCCAAGCAGCAAACTGATAACAGGGTCTGGGAACTACATTTAATACAGCCTTATGACTATTCCAGGCATATACTGACTTTCTAAATAAAATGCCAGTGAGGAGACCGGTGGACATCAGCAACCCCGCTGCTCATCAATACACACAAACAAAAAAGATTGATTCTGGCTGGGTAGTCTCTAACCACTGGTATATTTGTATACAGGAACCTGGCAGATCTCAAAGCATCTGTAGTTGGAATTATTATTGTGATGATTTAATTGCATGTTGTGGGGTTGTGTGTTTGATGCTTAACATTTAACAACTTTTTTGGGGATTTGTTTTAAATCACAAAACTTACCTTTTCTATGATTTCTTTGAGAAAGCCCTCATATCATTAAAATGACAAATAGTAGGGTCTATAGTTGATAAATAATATTCACCTCATTATTCCTTGACAGCTTTCCTGCACTAGAAAATGATGTTGCTTGAATTTCTGTTAACTAAGAAGGTGAAGTCTATGTTGTAGTCTAAAAAGACCTTGAATCTTACAGGAAAGTACAGCCTGGTGATGCTGTAGTAAATGTCCTGATCTGCACTGAAAACGAAATTCTCCAATATTAGGTTGATGTCTGCAGAGTAATATAGCTCACTGATTAAAAGAAGCCCAACAGGATAAAATGGCTTAAGAGCAGGACATTAAGCGGATGAATGATGATTCATTCTTGCTGATACTGCCTGTCTGCCAGTGCAGGATTCCAAAGTAAAAAGAAACTTATATGTATTTGAATATGTCATAATTTTTTTAATTAGAAACTCAAGGGTATAACCAGATCTTTCCTGAACACTGTTGTAATCCTCACTCTTTCTGCTGTCCAGCAAGCAACTCTTGTTTTTTCTTCCTGTCAATTAATGTGACCTCGCAATTTCTCTAAAAATACAATAAAGTATGATGGAATGTGAGGACCTCAAAAAGCTGAGCTGTGACTGTGCTTAAAGATAACCAGTGTCAAGTAGAATAAAAATACGGCCATCGCGTTTTATTTAGAGGGAACAGATGCTCAACCCACATCATTGCCATGGAGACCTTGGAATTCCTGAATACCCTGTGGTTGAACCTTTAGAGATGCAAATGGGACACACAGAGCACATAACTCTCACTAAGTTTTGAATATGCATAGATGTAAAAATGAGATATCATATACCTACATACAGCCTATAATTTTCTTCAGATTGATTGGTGAGTATTAGTGCTAATTTTGGTGGTTTTGTTCATATACATTATGTTCACTATGAACTAAATGGCAGGGATCACCATTTTAAAATACCTTGAATTTTCCAATGTGTACCCAGAAGCTAGAGTAATGCACAAAGATATCTCACGTAAAAGGAGGATGTTATAGCCAAATGGTCCATTATTTTGAGCTTCTAATATAACTAGTGTGTTTTAACAGAACAATGTGTGAAAACAAATATTATTTCTTGTGGAGATGCTTTCCTTAGTAGCTGCTGGGGGTCTACAAAGGTCCTGAGATACCTGTCAGTATATTTGATGTATCTGAGGTGTTATTGCAGATCTGTTCGTGTGTGTCTTGATCAGATAGATGGCAATGTAATCACCATGATTATCCCAAATTAATGTGTTGAAAATCATAATGTATTGCACACTTCATTTACATTATTCAGTCTTACTGGATTAACTCACATGAGGAAAGCATGTGCTCTCTTGCAATTGTTAAATGTTTCACTTTGGGGTATGCTGTTAGACGTTAACATAATCATTCAGGGTTCAAGATGCCCATTGCCAAAACCCCCCCAAATGTTCCTTATATGTAAATGGTAAATAAACTGCAGGAGAACTAACAATGGATCTGAGCAAATAAATTAAATTCCAGACCTCTCCAAGTAGTTATTTCACAATGACACATTATTGTATATCGAGGATCCTATTGCTGACCTAAGTCAAAGAACAATCTTGATCTTGCCCAAGAGCTAACTTTGTTAGTATTATTTCATCCTTCACAACTCCAGTGGCTGAGTTAAGTGTTGTTGAAATCACTCAAGCAATGCTGGAGATGATGTAGAGAACTGGTAGAAGCTAAACAATGTTGGACTAATTTGGAGTTCTTTAGCATGAGTTCTATCGGAGTGTATGAGAAATAATGAAACAGGAATGTGTTCATTATGGTAGATACTGAGAAAATACAAGGTAACACAGCAGCTTCATTCATAATTCTGTGCTTTTTTTCAGACTATTGGGTACGTAGAATGGGTTAAGCAAGTCTAAAGATTTTTACTGTATTAACTCTTGTCCCTCTTATTTGTCCTGTAGTGCATGAAGTTTAAATCTTGCCTAAGATCATTCTAGCCATTCAGTACTGAAAATGTGGGCAGCAACAAAAATTTCAAATATGAAACAAACCCTTAATAAAACCACGTCCTTACCCCACTCTCCTCAATTGGAGACGAGTCTTGGATTTGAACTTGGTTTTAATGAAAAACTAAATTTAATGTTCATGTTCAGGAAATGCTCACTTCTGATACTGTACATGATCACTAGGTATTTCTCATTGTATTCCTTTCTTTTTACAGTCCATTTGAGAGACATACATTAATCAGCTGACTGCCTCAGTAGCATTTCAGTGCAAGCTAACAATTCTTTTGCTCAAAGATATAAAACAATAGTGTAGCTCTTCCAGTAATGTTTAATTTGTTTAATTTCTCATTGCATTATGCGTGAATGTCAGTTTTTAGTTAGATGAAATGAAAATTATATCCTTAAGCAAACAATGGGGGATTCTGCCAGTATGACCTTTTGGGTCAATCATCTCATTAGCAGTCAGTTTTTACAACTGCTTGTTATTTATAGTAGAGGGATTTACAAGCTGTTAAACTAAACAACAAATTAAATTGTCCATGAGCCATCATCATCGGGTATAGAAATTCCCCTTGGATAACAACCTGCTGCTTTTTCAATGGGAAGTTTTGGAAAAATTTAATACACTTTAATTTTTGCCAGCATAACCTTTATAGGGAACAGTCCCTTTTTTATTATGATGGAAAACTGTGCCATCAGTGTAAACAGCTCCAGATGCACAGTGAAATTCAGCAGTCACAATCCACAAGCCTCATTTTAATGAATGCTCACAGGCATCTCTCTCATCTGCTAATTGTTTTCAATCAAATTTAAAATACCACAAATAGAGAGTAGCTCAGTAGTGCATTTACAGTCTCCATTAACTAACAGGGTTTATTAAATATATTTAAAAAGCAATAATCTGAGAAGATAGCTTTAGGAAAGGTTTGCATCGCTGCATTTTGAACATAGCAGTATTGTTTCAAATAACCTGTCAGCCTGAGCGTGAAATGATGTGATAAAGAAATACCTTATGACATCACATGTCCAATATTCTTAAAGGATAGGTAGAACAGATTTCTAGCCCGAGTAGTGATGCTGTTCTGCACTGACTGACTTAAGTGTACAAGGACAAGTTACTGTCAAAGCATCTCATCATTTTACATGCTTTGCTGGTTCCGCCTTAATCTTTTCAAGTCTTTCAGACTTAAGTATTAGTGTTCTCATACAAAGTCTATTAATTTTTCTGTTTTGAATCAAATTGCCTGTTACTTTCAGAAGTCTAAGTCATTGCTGCATTGTGTGCTTCACCTTACCTTACTTCTGTGCATTCTTTTTAGTATTGCTCCTTACAAAAGACACATAGCCCAATCCTAATTTCTCATTTCCCCTTGTTCCAGTGTCTCTTTTTTTGCCTGAGAAACATTTGTATCATAACAATTCAAAAGAAAAGCTGCTTCTGTTACTCACTGTGTTTTGTTCTGGCCTCTCTTTACATCGCATATGGATAGGCAGGGAAATAGCAAGCTGTTTTCAGGACTTCTGAGCTCCTTGCAGGCAACCGTTTCTGGAAAAGAAAGAGAATTCAGAATCAGGTGCTTAATTAAAAACAAAACCAAAAGAACACAATCCCCCACAAACTTTTCCATGCTTTAATATTCATTCTATATTGCTACACGTTGGTGAGTAGGGGCGAGCCTGTAAGTTCAAGTGAAACAGTGCTCACTTTTTACAAGAACCAAATGTGATTTGTGAAACCAGCATTAAACTGTGTCATAGTCCAACCAAATCAGCAAACCTGTGACAACTCAGTCCCTTTATGACCTTAATCAATGCCAGACTAACTTTAAACCCCAGAGAAGTCTGGTGATCCTGTACCTAGTAGTACTACCAAGGTCAGACCTACGTGCTGACCTTATGCTTCAATTCATGGTAAATGCACAATAAATGCCCTGCAGGACATACAATGTTACATAAAACTATTCTAATTCATCACGCAGCATGAATGCAAGCACACTTATTTGCAGAGAGCGTTTTTGTCAGGGTAGTTGCTCTACAAAGGTTATGATTGTTTTTTCTGGGCTTCCGTGAGGGGGTGAATCTAATTTCAGACTGGTGAGAAGTCCACGAGGACATGGAATTTTCAGCGGAAGAGGAGTATGGTCGGTAGCTACCCTCTAATATATTTAGTGTGGACTAGACAATCGCAGAAATTGCCAGTTCAGGACAGTTTCTCATGGAATGGACAGGAGGTCTAGTTCTTTAATGCACTAGTGCGCAAGGGAAAAATTGGGAGGTAAAATAGGGCCCCTAAGACCTACTGAAGAGAAATATAATTTCACCATGGGTTGAACACTAGCTGTGGATGGCTGCTGGCAACTTTCACCTTGGCAGAGATTATGCAAGGACCTGTCTCCTATACTGTGGGATTTAGATCTGAATAGCTCTCAAACAGGTTAGATTAGACAAAGTGTTACTCAGTTTAAATTAGCAATTAGCTTTTCAATTTTTTTTCCCCTCAGCCGTCAGAAGAACATTGTCTAAATCCTGCAATATGAGTTCATCTTAAAGAAGAAACCACATTTAATGACAGTTTAGGACTTCTGGAAAACTACTGAAGAGAAAATAGCAAAAAAAAAAGAATCAGTATTTAAAATGTGTGAAAAAGTTTGAAGGTCGTATGGTCTACATTCTAGTATAATACTGTTTTGTACAGTGTTTTGTATAACTCCAGAAACTAAATGTATATGGGATATCTGCTGGATATTGGGGATAAGTTACTGACATCACTTTGTCCTGCATAATTAATTCAAGTCACTGACAATCACTTGAGTGGCTTCTAGTTTTTGCTTTGTTGTGACTGCGAAGTCAATGGTACTATGAGCCGGTATATATTTTGTCACATGCGTCATCAGAATTGCAGCTGGGTCTCACTGTAGAACTCTTATTAGAAAGATGATGTATGAAGCAGAAGGAACACAGCTTGACTTTCAGATCCCAGACTGAGTTTGATGCTTTAGCAGTTGGAGAAGTGGGAGAAGGGCTTTTGACATGCAAATTTTGTATCATTTCAGTACAAAGGCAAATGATGGATGATAAATACCATATCCCATTATATACACTTTACACTTTGCAGACAGAACCACACTTTGATACGCACAACCAGGAGAAAAGGAGTCAAAGGGGGGCTATGATAGGGACATAAGTGTCTACAAATAATTGAGCAGCAAGAATCTTTGTTGTGTTATTGACAGTGGCTGAAAATGGCATAATAAGGAGCAATAGTGTGAATCACTGCATAAAAGGGACCATTTAAATCAGACATAAGTGAAATTAATCCTTAACAATGCAAAGATTTAGGCAATGAAGTATATATTTGTAGAGATATTTAAAACACCAACATAAGGTGTTCCAAAGTGTGATTTTACTTGATGAGTAGTTACCAATATTGCAGTTTCTTTACTCATTTTATCTGTTTAGTCACATCTACTGGTTTCTAGTGACAACAACTTTTTTTTTATACCATGCTGTTCTTGTCATGGGCACTGGCAAGTAAAAAAGTGAGAGAATAAGGTGAGGTTTACTGGTCTTCAGTTATAATAAAGAAAACTGATGTTCTTTAAAGTAAGTCGACAAGGTCTTTTCGATTCCTGAAAGAAGATCTTGATTTTAGGTTCTAATCTTGAAGTAGTAGAAGTAAGCATGTCATTTCCCTTAACGTGCAAAATTCAGCCATATGGTTATTCTAAGCAGATGCCCAACTTTTAAAAGTGTGCTGTAGTCGTACTGAGAGTTGGTGTAAGAATGTAAGAGAATCAGGGTCTGCTGGGAGAAATAACAACTTTAATTAAGCTGACAATATTGCTTTTGAGCCTCTTTATAGAATTCAGCATGGTAGTGGCCTTTAGGTCTCAGTCTCGTTTTGCAGATCACGATGACAAATGGAATAAATTCCAAAGTTTGGAGTAGTGTGAACATAGAGAAATGTACAAAAAAAAAGTAGTGAAAGTGAGCACAAGTTAATTTCTGCAAGAAACAATGAAGTTTGGATTCAGAATTTCTTTGTGTGATGAACTGTGGTTGTAGGTTTTTTTGTTTTTTTTTACAAAACCATCTCATGACACGGGGAACAACTCAGCTGTGATGCTAAGTTTTCAGAGGGGTGAGTAAGGGATGCTGGTTTTTGGTTTTGAGTGCTAGTTTGGCTTTTTGTTTTAGTCTTTAGTTAATGTAGAAACAACTTGTTTCGCATTTGAGGAGTGTAAAGGCAAATTAAGGATTAATGCTGGTCATAGGACAGAAGCCATTTGTAAAGCCTTCTCCTGGGAAATGTGCCTCTCTAAACTATCTTGCTATCAAGCAAGCAAGTCTGTATGTCAGGCATGTTCTGCGAAGGATTACACAGGACTTTCTGCAGTAGTAAGTGTGACAGCATGAGGGGAGAAAAGAATCTAGGCTGCCTTCCCATTTCCTGGGTATTTCCTAGAAACAATATTCTTATATGAAGTGGGAAGATGTCTTCAGAATTTGGTGGGTCAGACTCCTGCTTACTCTTGAGGGTGTATTAGTCATTGTATCTACCAGAAAGCACTGTCTAATTTCTTCCCTTTTTTTCTTGCTGTTTTTTTTCCCCTTTTCATTCATTTGCAAGGAAGTTTTCCATTTACTTTTCAGAAATTCACAGTATTTTAACATTTGGAGTCTGCTGAGATATCTGTCCATCCTTAATTTTTGCTAGATTCTGTTATGAGCAGTCAATACTTGATGCTCACTCATGAACCACAAGAATGCCATTATATGTGGTATGCTATAACCTTTGATGTTGTAGTATATTGCATGCGTTTAGCATAGACTATTTTATTATTTAGCTTAGTTTATTTTAAGATAGATCAATACCACCTGCTGAATTTGATACTCTTTCCAAGATATTTGCTAGCATTGTGGCTAAGAAAATGGGTGCCCAATCACAAAATATTCTTTCTTACCACTTAAGACAACCCCAGTTAAAGCACATTATGTACACTTTAAAAATTGAATGTTGAAAGCATTTAAGAGGATTCAGAGGTAGAGTTACTGGAATTTTTAAATTATAATTAAAGGCCAATTTTATCTGCTACATACTAAACTTGCCAACACTTTTAGGTCATTGTTTTGCATCTGTTCATTATGACAGGGCACAGACTCCCATAGCTTGTCACTTTTAAATCACCAACTAACTCGCTATTTCAGTTCACTGTGAAAAGCGTCTTGGTAAAAGTGGAATTCTGGGGGTACATGGTGATTCTACCTTGATAAGTCTTTACTGAATGCAATTATCCCTCAAGAAGAGGGATCTGGCTGCCAGTCTGGAAAACTCTGCCAGTGTTCAGAGAGTCAGACAGGTTTGGGGGTGGTTTTTTTCCCCTATTACTATTGGTAATAAAGAGTCCATTTGCTGCATTAAGTGGCACCTCTGTAACACCCATTGTACATCAATAACTGACTGGAAGCTACCAAACTATTTCGATGATGTACTGGCAGCAGTACCCTTCAGTTAACTCCAAACTATTTTGGCTCGGCAGGAGCAATAGGAATAACCATTTGTCACTAATTAGATATGACTGGATACATATATAGATCAGATTTGTTAAGAACGAAGGTGCCATTTTATCTTGTCACTTTCCAGAGCAGAGCAATGCTTTAAATAAGACCTGACAGAACACTGCTCTTTCTGGTGTCTGAGCGGACAACTTGATACATTACTGTGTAACATCACCATTTGTTTGCAGTTCTTCAGCCAGCTTCCAGCCCAGCTGGCTTGTTTCCAAGTCATTTTGAATTGCTTTGAAAAGACTGTGTAAGACATTCTGTCCAATAGTTTATTGCTGTAGAGATCTTGAGCCAGATCATCCTTTTAGAAGCTTTTCTCCCCTGCATTTTTCTATATTTCTATAAGGTGAAGCAGCCTGAATGCCAGATTCCAAAGTCTCTAGAGGGATTTTTCCAACAGAGGGAATATGGTTGTAGCAGACAGGGGCAGTAGTGTCCCCAGCCCTTTGTCATTGGTTGGTCTCTTCCTCTCTTACACTGAGAAATACAAGTTTTCTTACGTATTTGTTACAGCTTATTTTGTAATAGTATCAAAAGGAATTAAAAATAATGACAGTAGCGAAATGTATTGTGGGAAACTTGTTCTCTTTTTAAACCTGCCCAGTTTCTAGATGATAGTGATAGCTGGTTTGTAGGCTTTTGGGGGTTGGACTTCAATTCTATTTCCTTCTTTGCCAAGACTTTTTCTCTTTGTGACTTAGTTTTCTCTTCTCCAAAATAAGGATAATGAAGGAAAACTTTGTAAATTACTTGGAGGTCTTTGATATTAAGTGAAAGTTGAAATGATTATTCATTTTTTTGATAACTTCTTTTAAAACCAGAAACTGGTACTGAAGTGTCTGGAGAGGGTAGAAGAGGTGTGACATTTAAAAGCATTCCTCCTGCAAAGATTTCATTTGAGGCTAGTATTATCATAACGATAAGTTCATTAATATTAATAAAAGAAAAAAATAAAATAGGAGTCTTATTTCTCTCCTAGGAAAGCTTCATCTTTACTTGTGTCCTCTTTCCTGTAAGAGCTGCAGAAAGGATCTGTCCTACACTGAGCAAGTTGTAGTGTTGCATTTTGGTTTTTGGTTTTTTGAGAGCTTCAATGTGTCATTGTTCACTAAGACGACAACATTTCTTGCGTTGCTGGGAAAAGAAATAACAGGCCAGATAATTTTTAGCTTTCTGTTTTTCTAAAAATATAATGTCATAATTCTTCCATTTCCATGTTTTCTACTTCCTGTTATTTCTAAAAGAATGAGTCAGAGAAATGGAAATACAGCCGCTGTGAATAATTTAAAAGTGGTCTGAGAATGGCTAACCATTACTTTTGGTGATGCTGCTTGTGATGGTTACACAATGATAAGATTATCAAAAGAATAGTGGGAGACTGAAAAATAGAAAGGATGCTTTAAGTCATGTAGTCATTTTTGCAATTGTAGAATTATGCCTTACATTAGTTTTACTAATGGCATATCTGTCTACCTTTAAAAAGTTTGAGAAAATGGATTTCCACTATTTTTTCAACATTATCCCTATACCTTCTGCTTCAGCTATGAGACTATTATTGTTGTTGTTATCATCATCATCATTATAATTATAATTATTTCATTGTATTATTTCTAGAGACTGTTCTGCTACTAGAGACTTCACAGGCTAAACCAGACAGTGATCACTCCCTTTCACTTTAATACCCATGGTGAAAAAATCATAGAATTATGGAATGCTTTGCGTTGGAAGGGAACCTTGCAGGGCTAACCCCCCTGTGGGAGCAGGGATGTATTTGACCAGACCAGGTTGCTCAGAACCCCAACCAACCTGACCTGGAATGTTACCAGGGATGAGGCCTCTACCATCTCTCTAGGCCACCTGTGCCATTGTTTCACTACCCTCATTGTAAAAAATTTCTTCCTTATATCCAGTCTAAATCTACCCTTCCCTAGTTTAAAAAAATTACTCCTTGTTCTGTCACAACAGGCCTTATAAAAAGTCTGACTGCATCTTTCTTGGAGCCCCTTTCAGTGCTGGAAGCTGCTCTAAGGTCTCCCTGGAGCCTTCTCTTTTCCAGGCAGAACAACCCCAACTCGCCTGTCTTCATAGGTGAGTTGCTGAAGGTGCAACTTCATATTTGTTGCATGACAACTCGCACCTTCATTAAAAATGACAGAAATTCATAAGAATGAGTGAACTTATTAAATAAATTTATTTACTTTTTTACTTTCTTATTCATCCTGTCTTTGCTCCATCTTTCACACCGCTGGAGGAGAGTAGGGTGCACAGCCAAGACATTGGAGCTGTTGTCCAGCCAAACCATTTCTGGTTTTCTGTGAAAGGAGAATGGCACCATGTTTGTCTCAAGTGTTTTCTAAATAGCAGAAAGGTAGGATAAATTTCCTTTTTTTTCTTTTTTTTTTTTCATCTTCAGTAATCCTCAACAAGTTGTGTAGCTTTGGTTCAGTAAATGTTTGACACCGAGTCTGAAGATGGGACAGAATCCCATTTACTCCTTCATAGTCATTTTAGAAAGATAATAGCATAAAAACCAATAAAAATTAATTTATTCTAATTTCAGATTTCACTGTTTGGTGAAAAGAATCATTGACTTTGCCATAAACATGTGCACGGAAGAACTGTAAAGATTAAATTTTATTGGGATGGAAGAATATCGCTTTCCAAACTGAAGTTTCAGACTGTAACTACCATCTCAAAACTAAGCTTTCCTGTTTGCTTTTCTCCTGTTAACACTGTTTTCATAAGAGATTTTAATCCTTAACTCAGACAGAGAAAAGGTCTGGAATTAGAGATATAAATAGCTCAGGGATACATACAAGCAGTGGGTAATTTTTTCTGTGTTGCCTGCCAAAACAGAACAGTGGATATTTCCCATTTGGCATCACTTTAATTAGCTGATTCCATTGTAACTACAGAATTACCTATCTATTAGAATTGCTTAAGCCCTGTTAATTTTCAGGAAAAGTCTACCTGTGAAACTAAATCCCCTTTATGGCTCTACACTGAGCCCTTTTCTGTGGCTCTAAACTGTTCAGCCACAGGGATATAAATATGAAAGGACAGGCCAGAGTGAACCCCCAGAGCTGTATGTTTGCAGAATGATGGAAATACAATTTCATATTAATACTTAACTTGGAGTAGCATTCTACCTTCTGGTCCTCTGAGTACTGAGTAGCAGCCAAAAAGTGCCCAGCCATTTTCTCGTTGTTGAGCTGTGCGTTGCCTGGTCAAGCCCTGCTTGACAATATCTTCTGCATGGGCGTATTTGACAAAAATCATTCTCTTGAGATCTGAAACTCCTCTAGTTCCATGTTTCTACCCAAAGCTGTACTAATCTTTTATCACCACTGTTGCTGTTCTGATAGAAAAAGCAGTTGGGCAGCTTCTCTGCTTCCTTTCTTCACAGCCTATTAAGCTTATGTCTAATGGGCAAATATAAAACTGGAACCAGCACCTTGGAAATGCCTTTAAGTGGTTACATTCCCCTCAAGTTATCTGCACTGTAACCCTAACGACTGCTGATTGTCCTCTACCTCCTCTATTTATCCTTCTCTCCAACTTTTTTTCCTTATGGAATCAAGTAATATTTTTAAATCTTTAAAAGAATTGGTCACTTGTCGTTGCTGCTGGATCTTTCAGCAGAGTGAAATCTACTTCAGGGAGAGACGTGTTCACCTATCATTAAAGTTTGCTGGCATTGTTCTTTACAAGAATCTACTTCTTTTTGGTTTTTGACTTCAGCAAGTTTCAATTACATGAGTTAAAAGGTTTCTAGCTTCTCTCTGGTTTTGGGGATGAGAGAAGATCGGAGACAATACAGGACAAAAGGTTTGTCAAGCAGCTTCCAAGGTAGGCTCTGGCTTTTGCCTGTGCTGAGGGACAAAACACAATCTATTCCTTTGAAAATACTATCTTTCTTATATGCGGACTGGGTGTTTTCTCCTTTCTTGTCTAGGAGATACCATTGCAATCTCAACATTTCTATGGGTTTTCCTAAATTAAAAATTCTCTGCCCACAAAACACCATCGAGAAGAAGCAAAAGTGATCCATGGCAGCTGGGCACGTGCACATTTCTCTAGTGCCTTGTTCCGCACCAGTGGGTGACAGGTTGACAGCAAAGTCTGTCCCTGCTCCGGACTCTGCTTACACCCCTCAGTCCCCCAAATGGCCAGACCCCTTCCTCCTTTCCTCTGTCTCAGCTTCGAGGATGTGGAGGAGCAGAGGGAACGGCTGGGGCAGCAACCATCACCACAAAGGCAGGAACGCCCCACGCTGCTCTGGATGAGGGCAGATGGGCACGAGGGGCTGGAGCAGCGATGGTAAGGGGACGATGTGGAGGAGAGGAGAGGGAGCAGCCGGAGCGGTCGCCATTGCCACAGAGATGGGAACAATTCAAGCGATGGAAGGTGGGGACAGGGATTGTGAAGTGAGTACGTGAAGGAGCAGAGAGGGTGCAGCCGGGGCAGTGGCCATTCCAAAGGTGGGAATGACTCACAGAATCACAGAATCACAGAATCACAGAATAACTAGGTTGGAAGAGACCCACTGGATCGTCGAGTCCAACCATTCCCACCAATCCCTAAATCATGCTCGTAAGCAACCTGTTCACCCTAACCTTAAACACCTCCAGGGACGGTGACTCAACCACCTCCCTGGGCAGACCGTTCCAATGCCTAACCACCCTCTCCGTGAAGAACTCTTTCCTAATCTCAAGCCTAAATCTCCCCTGGCGGAGGTTGAGGCCATTCCCTCTCGTCCTGTCCCCACGCTGCTTCAAGTGATGGTGGACAGACGTGAGAGGCTAGGCTGAGGATTGGCGGAGCAGAGAGGGAGCAGCTGGGGTCGTGGCCATTGCCACAGAGATGGGAACACCCCACGCCATTTCAGGTGATGGTTAACGGGCGTGAGAGGTCATGGCGGGGCAGGGACAGTGACAGTGAGGTACGAAAGGAGGCGTCTGATTGCACCCAACAAAAGAAGCTGGGCCCCCAACCCAAGAGGCGTCTGCTGAACACTAAGCATCTCTGAGGCAAATTCCACCTGGCAGCCCAGAATGTCCTGGAAACGCTAAGGAGCGCAGGCGGCTGGTGGTGTGTGCTTCTTTTCAAGGGGTGTTGTCATCCAGTGCTGGTGGAACCACACTCGTGCATGTTGTTTCTTCTGCCTGGCGAGTCCTACACGGCATCTGTCCCTCCATGGCTGCGGGACCGCCTGTGCATCACCCCTTGGGTAACACACCATGGGGAGGCGGCTGCCACAAAGCTTACCTGCAACACAAGTGAGACTCGCTGTTCCCACAGTTTTAATTTTCTTGGCATGACTGTGATCTTCTGTTGTGAGTGTTGGTTGCCTCTTTCTCTAAAAAGCTTTGCACGCTGGTGGCAGCCTCCATCCAGCTCCTGTGGGTTCATGCCAAGGGCAGCTTGACTGCTAATGCCTCAGAGTGGTGGAACTGTCAAGAAAATGATCAGTTTCGGTCTCTTCCTAAGGGGAAAAAAATTGCAATGTTTATTAATTCCTTCTTAAGATTAAAACCAAAAATCCTTAACAATGGGGAGTATTTCTGTTCAGCCCCCAGTGCTCACTGCATGGTTGCTCACCAGCGGCAGGTGGTTTCCTGAAGAAAGGAGGTTTAGCTGCTCATCCTCCTTGACTCTAACAATGTCAATGGGTGAATAAGAGTGATGGTTTCTCAAAGTGGTTTTTACATTTTACCAGACTACTCAGACACGTAAATGTAGTCACTATTTGTTTCCATGCACACAGGTACACTAAGTTAAGGTACATGGGGCTTAATTTCTATGTTTTTTTTTTTTTCTGACTGATGCTTTACCCTTCACTTTTAAGACTATTTAAACAAACTTTTTGTATAAGTTCCAAGATACGGAAAGTGTATGGATTTGTGCAAAACTATAAGCCGTGTTCAGAGGGTTCAGTGGGTGCAATCCCTATTGCACAGCACATCGGATAGACTAAGGCTATTTGGCAGCTCTGTACTGCACTTCCAGCCTGCCTGAATTCATGTTTATGGGTGGATTTAATGTAAGATGAAGTAGAGCGCTCTGTTTGAAGGACTTACAGAGGCATCTGTGCTCCTTGTTGTGGGCTGGCCTGGTCTCTATCTTCAGCTACCATAACACACGGATTGGCCATCAGCCTGATGAATTCCTTAAAGTTTAAACAAGTGTTTACACATTGAGATGCTCTGTGCAGACAATTTTGTAATTTAATTTCTGCCTATGCCAAAGTTTCCGTATTTGATTCCACCAAGCCTGTAGCCTGTCGCCCTCATTTCAAATGTATGAGGTCAAAGTTTCACCACTTTCAATGACTCATTTTCGGTGCTGTGCTGTCAGTTTAATTTAAAGCAGGGTAAACTGATAAAAGCATAGATTGAGGCGTCACAGCAAAAATTAAATCAATAGCTTCAATATTCAAATAGGTTTCCATAACTCCCTGCAGCCTCTGTTTTCTACTCCTTTCTGCCAGAGGATAACCGATTGTTTCGTATTTTAGTTAGTGTTACAACTGGCAATTTAAGGAATGTAGAGTTTGGCCAAAAATGACCACCATGGGGTTAAGATCATTCACTAACAGAGAAAAAAGGTTCATGGCTGTTCATAAAAGTAGCCCATCTGCTTCATTGGGGCTGTTAATTTGAGTAACCCCTGAGTGGTGGGACCAAGAAATTTTGCCTCATTAGTGAACATTTACAGAGTAATTGCATTGTTAATACACATAGCATCTGTTTTTTATTTTAAAACACTCAAAAGTAGCCTAAAATACTGGTGTTTTAGCTGAAGGGGATATGGATGGATATGTTTGCTTCATAGCTGTGGCATCTCCTGGGTTGTTTTTATAACTTCTTAAAAAGATAATTTGCTACTCTTTAACATCTTTTTAAAAAAGTTATTAAAACATAGACTTTTTGGTTTCTATTTAAAAGTATTTTCTACTTATTAAAACATTCGAGTAGCTCTTTCCCTTTAAAATAGGGTAAAAAAAGTATTAGAGAAGATGAAATATTTTAAAGCAGTATCTTTCTCGTTTCAGTTCAACAGCATTAAATATTTCAATGCTGTGTAACTCCCAATATATTTATTTTTTATGCTGGGGAAGTGAGGCCTATCCATTTATAGAGAAGCAGTTGTGAATTTTGGTTCATTTCTGACTTCTGATAAAATCCTGTTTTGTTTTTTTTTCCCTGAGATACGTGTCCCAGATATTAACTCCTCTGTATATGCTTTTCTCATTTATAGTGGGTGAAGTTTACATAGCATTTAATTTGTGGAAGTAAAGCAATGCTTCATTGCATCTTTTTCTTTTTTTTTTTAATTTTATTTTGGGAGGGTGGAGGAAATATTATGTATTAGAAAATAAATAACTCAAAGGCTATGTTACATACAAGTGCCAAAACAAAATTCTTTTTCATGTAGGCTCAAGAATACATAAAAATGAATTAATCATACTAATGCTTTTCAAGTAAGATTAGATTTTCATGAATTCAGAAAGAACAATAGATGAAGTGGGCAATGTTAGTTGCAGTTTATATTATTAATAGGAATCACCTGCAGAGATATGGATGGGAATTGGAAATAACCTGGGGCTACCTCAAGATATGCACTTCAGCAGTGTCCTCAGGCTAACAAAGCTAGTTGAAGCTTATGAGTTTTACTGGAAAGCAGTATTCAGGTTGGCTCCGAGGTCTGGTTTTCATTAATCTTGCCGCATTTTCCATGAAGATTGAATCTAAAGGCATTGTTTATGCTTGCACTGCTCCATCTGTGGAAAAATGCAAATGTTGTCAGCTTAGGACCTGCTGAAGTGAGTATCTGTGGTCTGAAGAGCAGCCCTTACGTGCTACAGGGAAGTTTTTCCTGAGGAAAAGGGTAGATGTGGGGCCAAACAGATGGTGCAGAATATGTGCACTGAGACGAAATACTTTTGCTTAGTAGGTCTCCCCCACCAGACAGGGAGGGGCTAGGTGGGCTTGTACTTCTTACAGGTTTAATCCTTACATGGGATTCTGTCACATGTTCAATAACGTTTCCAGCTTCTATGAATCTGAGGAGGAATCCAACTGTTGTGCTACAATACTTTACCACTTGGGTAATCTTAGATGTTTGAGCTGGATGAAAAGATTTTGTTCTGTTTTGAAGAAATATTATTGAAATAGGTTAATATGTTTTGGTTTTTAACTTTTACTAGGTTGGGAGTGGGGTGGAATTCTGTGCTTTTCCTTTGTGTTTTTCTACTTCTTTTGTTTCCTTCCCAACATAATTTTTGTAAGCTCTTGTAACTAATAAATCTTTAATTTCTTTTTCAAAGCTATCAGAAAAAAATACGTTAAAAAAGCGAGAGATTGTGACAGCAGTGTTTGGTGTTTGTTGAACAGGCTACAGTCAAGTTTGCTTTATAACTCTATGAAACTCGTCTTGAAGTCTTACTGTCCTTTTTATTGAGTCATCAGTGGGTTTTGTATCCAAATTGCTATTTTTTTTTCTAGGCTCATATTTGAAAGGTATCTGAGAGATGGGCTCCAGAGTCAAGAGTGCCTTTCCTTGGCAAGTACCCTGGCCACTGTGATTCCTCCCACTCCTCTTTAATGAACTGCATAGTGTAGTAGCTGCTATTTTACCTGAGGGCATTTGGTATACTAAATGGATTATATTCAACTCTAGAATGAAGGATCTGAAAACTTTTATTTTTCATATACCACATTTTTGACAGTAGATGTATTACCATGCTTTACATTTCTGAGTTGTGGGAGATGGAAGATCTACCTCTACTGAAAAAGTTCTCCTGTGCTGATTGGTTGGCTTTTTTGGAACTGTGTTCTGATTGTAGAGAGGAATGTCCTTGTTGGCAGAAGGAATTCTTAGAATGTTGAGGCAGGAGTGCTCTATTTTCCTTTAAGTGAATGCACTGGAAATCAAAGGCTTGACTGTTATCACTGGATTTTTTTGAGAAATGTTTTCATGGTTTCTGAATTAATAAGTTAGATGGACTGATACATATAATGTGTGAAGGAGCCCGGTGTTGGCTAGCAGATAATGCCTAGTTTGACCTTATCCCATTTTCAAAATGGATTTTAGTACTTGAAAGTGTTACATGAACACATGGTGGAGTTCAAATTCCTAGCACTGAAAAAAAGGTATGATATGCAAGTCTGGTTTATTGAAAGTCATGGACATGTTTGTACACTTTGTGCCTGCCTTTGCCACTGAGAAAGTCAATGGAAGAGGAGAGCTGATGGCTGCCCTTTTGTTGAAACTGATTTATAAGAAAATGTTTAGGTTGTTTTGCAATGTCCTAACCTGAGAAACAAAGGTTTGGTTTGCTCTCTGCAGCATGGCAGCTTTTCAGACTCCTTCAGTCAAGCAACCTGATCTTAGCGTATCAATCATTTGTGAGTGAAGTTTAGTTAGATTTTGTTTAGTGACTTCATGACTGACATGGTTTGGGAAAACAGAATGACACTGATGAGGTTATGTGTTATGGCAAAAGAATAAATAATAATAATTTAGTAAAGTAATTTAGCAAACCCCTAATTTAGATATCATTTCAATTATGACTTATTTTTATTTTGGTGCCCACTGGAGACTGCACTTCTCTGCAGTACTGCCCTGTTTGGTGTGCAGGGAAGGGGTGTTCAGCTGTGTAATGTTCACTGGGTTTTCTGATTCCTTCTTGTCTTATTTACGGGCCTGTTGTGACTCATTCAGGCCCTTTTGTGCAACCACCTGCTTCAGGGGAACCACGATATAAACCAAATCCTCTGGCACATAAATTCAGCCAACTGTGCACCTTCACTGAAGAACTAGGAAGAATTTGTGGGTTAGAGGTAGCTGACAGTGGGGTAGGATCTACTGGGTACGTAATTATTTCTCAGCCTGAGAAATAATGAGTTAGAGAGTATGTAGAGTTGCTCAGAAGCAGCAGGGAATTTCTAAACGTTTTCATGGATTGCTTTGGGTTTGGTTTGGGAATATATAGAGACAATTATTCACCACAGTCAACTTTCAGTGTTATTAACAGTCTAAAATAGCATAAGTAGGCAAAAGATGTCTTTAGTGAAAAAGCAGATAATGGCTTCGGTAATCGCTAGTGATAGGCACTAAAATGTGTTTTTCATTTATCTCTCTATTCAACAAAAATGTCTAATGTTTATCAAGATACAAAGATTTTTTTTTTGTTAAAAATTGGCTAAGAAAATTAAAACTTCACCTAACTTGAAAAAGTTGGTGGAATTAAAAAAAGTAGCAGAGCCAGACGCCTGAATGATACAGATTTCAGCTTCAGATCTAGACTTTGCAGCGTGAACTACATTATCCTTCCAAATTCGTCTTACTGTTTTGGTGATTTTAGATTGAGGTCTGGATTTTTTTTTTGTGAATTACACCCCTTGTTGCAAGAAAATTGATTTGGATAAGAATTAGGTTCCTCAGGAAAAAAATGTCTAGAATGCAATGACTTAAGCTTGCAGGCAGATCTGTCTCAATGATGTGTTTTGTTATTGGCAAGGGTGGTGCTTACTTTTATTGTCCTGTAAATTAAAAGAAAAAAACCCCAAATGCTAATTCCCTGGTGCCTTACAGTAAAAAAGAGTCTTTTCTGTAACACTGTCTATCACCACAATACCATTGAAATAAGTTTCTTTCAGAACTAGCTGGCTAAGAAATAGCTACTAGTGGCTTTTGAAGGAGTGATATCTAATGTGCTCCACTGATGAACAGCGACTATGTTGGAACCAATGTATTAGGAGAAAAGATTCTGTTAAAAATTCAGAAAGAAAAGGACGTACCCAAAACTTCAGGTTACTGCTTTCCTATTCTTTATTAAAGGCCTTTTCCACACATTGTGTGTGGACTCCCCTCTTTTTGGATATTTAGTACAAAAAACATCTTTGTAGTGCAAGTGCAGAAATTTAGGGGTGATAAAATGCCTTACAAACATTCTTTTTATTTGTTTTTAAATTCTTATTTCATAAGAGAGAGAAATTTTTTTAGGCGTATATGCACAGTCTCATTTATAAAAGGGTGAGGGAAATCATACTTTTAAGAATGCATTGCTTTCAAAGAATTCTTGTAAAATCAATATACAGGATGTTTCTCACAGCAGCGAACAATTTGCTTAAAGAAATAGAAAAAGCTTTTAAATAGAACAGCTTTGAGCAACAGTTACTTCCACCTCAGGCTTTTTGCTGTATAGTTTGTAAACGAGATGCATTAGAAAATTTGGTTCATTTAGGAAACAGTAATCGTAACGGTTAATCTGTAAATTACTCAAAATAATAAAAAAAAATATGCTTACACCTAGTCATATTTTAATAATTCTTGTCCCCATCAATGAATGATTTCCACATGTGAATGAATGAATTCCACAAGTGGCCAATCTTATCTTTCCAGATCTGTTGTTCAGAGAGCATCGAGAGTGTTCAAGTGTTTGTTTAGTGAGCAGTATTTCCACCTTAACTAAAAGGCATTCATGAATCCAGTTCACATCTTTAAGGCTGAGCGTAAGAACTCTCTGCTTCCTGAGTTTGTGAGATCTATTGTGCACATGTTGCAAAGCGAAATGCATGGACGTGTTGGACTTGATGCTTATGTACAGATAATTTGGGTAGCAAATCTTTTATATCAAGCAAAATGTATACGCACATATTTCTGTCCAGCAGATGTTCTGCTGCAGAAGTATGGGAGTCTGTGCCAAGAGAGAAATTTTGTGTTTAATTGAAGTGTTTTCCTCTTTCTTTCTTTTTAACTGGCATTCCAACTAAACCTGGTCAGACTGTGAGGTATCAAGGGTGGTAGCATAGATGTTTATACACTTGTTCAACTTGTGACAAATGAGAACTGTAGACTCAGATTTACACACAGTTTAAATTACATTTTACAGCAGATCTAGCCAAATTAAATTCTGTTCATATTACATAAGGAGGGTCTGTGTGATCTGTACTTTATACCTGTAATTGGTTGTGTGATGCATCAAATCATTAGTGTTCAAAAAGCCGATCTTAAATATTCTTCACAAATACCTGTATTTGCTGTATAGGGAGGGGAGGGAAACTTCTTGGTTTTGGAATCTCTGAAGTTCTTGAAGTGCAAAATATTTTTTTAGGTCAATTGATTATTGACATCATATATTCCCATTTCTCAGATGGTGAACTGAAACAAGTCCTCCTTGGTGAGAACAAAGGCTGTTCTATTACAGTGGATGATTAGACTTGCAAACCTAATTATCCCCTTTGGGACTCAGCACAGACCTAATGCAGCTTGGATTATGGAGGCAGGTTCTCACTTTCAACTTTGTTCAATAGCTTTCTGACAAGTCTAGTCTTGCAGAAGATTAAATTTCAGTACAATGATTAGAGAATAGTCTGCAAAGGAATCACTGGATTTTGGGGGAACTGAAATGGAACAATTCTGTTTCACTTTGAGGTCTGATTTCCTCCCTCCTGGTTATTTTCATTCAGGTGAAAAAGTAGTGTTTGTTTCAAGTAGAACTATCCAATGCATGCGAAGCGATTGGTGCGGTGATATCTACTGTCTCTATAAGGCTCATGTTTGTAAAATGAAATTGTTGTAAATAAACGGTAACTGCACTCACTGGGCAATTTTATTGCTCCATCTGGTTTTAGATTGGTGAGATGATGAATGGCACAAAGAGGAAAGGTAATTTGGGTAGCCTGACAGCCTACCTGATCTTCAGACAAATTCATGTCTACTTAGTGTCTCCCCAAGGCTGCCAGGGGCAATGTAAGAGGTTGCAGGTAGGTTCTGGAGCTTCAGTGATGATGTGATTGATCCAGCTTTATGTGTTTGGATTAGCTGTTTGTTACTGAAGCTACTAAATCATGAAAGCGTATTTAATTTCCAGAGGAACACAATCAAAGGAGAGTTTTAATGAAATCTAAATCATAAAAGTCAGAAACTTACTGGTGGAGTATTATGAGTGTAAACATCAGTCCTTTTTCCAAGCTATACTTACCACTGAGATTATATTTTTATAACCCTAAGTCAAGCTACTTACAAGAACATATCTATCCATCTCTCAGTATACTTAGCACTTATGATACTTGTAACATAGGGACTTGAAATATATGTTCTTGTAATGAAGGTAAGAATTCTTGCAAATAATCCTGCAATCATGAATACTAGAAGAGTTGCAAGAGTTTGTCTTGCAGAATTGCCAGATCCTTCATTATGAACAACCTGGTACAGAAGATTTCCTTGTGGGCAGTGTTAGTAGATTTTCTTGTATCCTTTTTCCCCTTGAAGAAGGGAAATCATCTGTCAGCCTACCCTATATTCTGCAAAACTTAAATGACTGTCATTTATTTGAAACTGCCATCTCAAAAAAACAAACAAATGAAAAAAAAACACCACCCCAAAAAAGAGAATGAAACTGGCCCATAAGTTAAGAAGTTATCAGGAGAAAGAAGGAAGTGAAATGTTTGGGGTTTTTTTCTTTTCTTTTTTTTTAAGCCTTCTTTGTATGTGAAATTAGGCTAAAATACCTTCCCCCAGAAATGTGATATTCTCACTCTAATTAGGTACATATTTTCTACACTGAAAGCTGAAGAAAGCCATACGGCCTTACAAACAGCTCTTAGACAGACAGGCAGACACAAATTTTTGTTGCCACTAAATAAATTATTTAGGTAATAATTTACTGAACAGTAGGAATGCACTGTACATCAAACTGATTAAAAAATATTAAACAAGTTGATATGTCATACATTAATAATGCCGCTGCTTAGTTGAGATTGTTTTTACTGTAGTTTGGCACAGTTGAGCATCTAATGAATAGGACAGTAATTCTGAAAGTTATAAATATGTAGTCTGGACAAAAACAGTGACAGTGGAGTGTATTGTACTCTATACTGAAAAATATGTGCTGATAGGAAATGAAATGACTTACCAGAACAAGATGTAGATTGTATTACAGTGTTCTGTGTATCTTCTTAGTAGGTACGGATTATTGGCTTGATGGGCTTGTCAGAAGTTAGTGACTTGAGAAAGGGCTTTATGCACAGAAGTGTGTAAAGGAAGGGAAGTTGGGATCCTTAGGGGTTGTCTACCTCCTGAAAAAAACCTCAAACCTGTTAAAACTGCATCCCCGCTCCGACCAATTAAAACTGCACCCCCACTCCTACCGATCCAGCTAACCATTGTTGTTCTTCCATGAAACGTCCTGGAGGACTTCTTGTGTGCATCCTCAAACCCTGTTTGGTGTTCACCCACATCAGAAGATGTCTTGAGAATTCTTACCTTTGCAGTCTCATGTAACTCATCTGCAGGACAAAGCTATCACCCACATTTACATACTTGAAATAGTTGGTGTTAACATCCCATGTGTTACATATCCCCTTCTCATCAAACCATGTTTCCTTTTCCAGCTCCAGGTAATATATTAAAGAGAACCAGGCTTTGCTCAGTTTCAGGTTTTTTACAATGTTACTATGAAAGGAAAGGAAAGAGCATTCTTATTAGTGTATGGATGAACCTTTTCTACTCCATTAGCCTTTCATTGGCTGGGGGTTTGTTTAAATACAGTTTTTGTCTAGTTTAGTAGTTTTTACTAACATATTTGCCTGTTTAATATGAGAATCTCGGGTACAAACCATTATCTTAATCTCTCTAAAACCCTCTATGATTTACCTCTCATCACATACTCATGCAGGGGTAAAATGTGGTAGATAAGTTTCTTGTGTTATGTTAAACAAGTAATGATTTCTCCTCAGGCATTTCTGAAGTTATTATGCTGCTGTCTCCACTGACAGGTAAAAGAAAACCTTGCTAAAATGGAAAACTGAACAAGAATCCACCTGAATTTATAAAATGAGTACATTTTTCTTTTAAGAGTCTTTTAAGATTTGTTAACTTGGAAGAAGATAGTAGTAGTGTAGGAAGCTGTGGAAAATAGTGGTACCTTTGCCACGATTCAAATGTTGTCACTTAAAGGAGTCTATTTATGGTTCTCCTGTGATATCAGACTGCCTGGATGAATGACACATTGCTATTTCCATTTTTATAGGAATAGCTAACAATAATTAAAGTGATAGGTAACAAATCAAGTAAGTATTCCTGAGGTTTGGATGCCTTTGTAAAATACGGATGAGTTGCTGGGAATAGGGTTCTTAATTTAAAACTAATAGTGGAGGTTAGAAATGAGGTCAGAAATCTAAAATTCATGGTGTATTCAGATCCATACTTGTTAACAAGAAAAACTTCAGCAGAACTATCTCAGACTTTCATGAAACTTGGCTTTAGACTAGGGTTCACAGTTCAGGAGTTTCTGCCTAGGAGACATTCTTCCTGCCAGAGGTAGAACCGTTCAGCACGCATCCAGTGGTTTTAGAGGCTCTACTAGCATAAGTTAAAACCTTTTGTTTTAAAATAAATAGTTCATTAAAACATATTTATTGGTTAGTTTGCCATTTGCTTTCTCTTACTACGGCAACTCTCTTTTTTTCCTGAAGGGCAAAAAATTGATTGTCAATGCTATCCAAGACTTAACAAAACAAAAGAATTCTCGGCTATCTTGCTTTGCATATTTTGCAGATTGCCTCGATCTACTTTCAGGGAATTATTAAGCAAGCAGTAGAAAAAAAGGAATTTTTTAGATTTTGAAAACAATGTATGAAATACCTTCAGCTATAGCAAGCATCTTGGGAGAGCAGAAGATGGAAATTGAATAGTTGATAGCAGGAAATCAAAGTAAAAAGTAGTATTTTGATATTATGGTAACTATCAACTGGAATATAAGGTTCAATTCAGTGTTTTAAATATGAAGGTTGTCATATCCTTGCCCGCCATGCTGCACTACAGTGTGTTGACAGACAGCATGGTTGGACTCCTTGCCTTCTTTTATACATTTGAAACTTCTAATTATAAGATCAGTTTCTTTCTAGATGATCCACATCTCCAGTGCTGGGAGATTTTGGCTGAGCGTCTCATAGCAACAGTCCTGTAAGACCATTCAGCCATCCTCTGTGATTTGGATCAGGCTTGTTACTGAGAGTAAAAACCAAATGTAATTAAAACACCTTGAAACTTCCACAGTATTTATTACAGGTGGCACAGAAACGGTTTGTGTTCTGAATAAATTTGTAGTGTTTTTCCAATACCAATTTGACTATTACCTAGTGCACTTCTCAGGATCCAAAACAGGCTGGGGGTGGGGAAAACCTTGACATCTAAAACATTTTCAGCCCTGTGGTGAGTACAAGTACACCTACTCTTACCTTTCAAATGCAGCACGCAGAATTTTTCTTGTATGCTTCCACTCTTAGTTTGAAGATAATAGGAGTCCAACAGCTAAATTACCATGCCAGTCTTTTGAAGTATGTTTCGTTTCCTATGTTTGTTTGGGGAGTTGCTTTCGGTAGCCTCTCTGTGACCTTTTGATTACAGAACTTTGTTTTATGAAAAAGAAAGGATCAGAACAGATTAAAACTTATCTTCGTTTTGGTAGTTCTGTTCCAGGCCTGTCACTTGTTGAGTTACAAGCATTCATTATGTTTTAGCAGTCTAAAAATCGTTACTGTGATTAGTTCATTTGAGAATTCAAGTCTTGATTGTTTAGTATATAAACACAGTCCTCCTATATGAAAAAATTAAAATGAATAGGAGCCTCTCCAGGTGAGCATTGTGAGGAACAGTCATTTCATGTATTTTTATATACGATGAGGGTAGTATAAAGCGCTGCCCAAATATATTCAACCTAGGGACATTTCTGTGTGGCTATCTTAGTATTCTTTGCAAGAGAATGTGTTAATTGCAATAGTGTCTAGTTAGAGCCTGGAGACACAGGTTTGGAGCTCCTGACACTTGTTCATTAAAAGAAATGCTGAAGGCTGACAATTTCTGAAGACACTTTTCGGGGAATAACAGAAAATAAGGTACACCTGCATCCATAACACAGATGCTATTTATGATAAATAAGGCAAGCATCTTATTTGTAGCTCTGTTTCATGAGAAGAAACCAAAAAAGGTTTAAATTTGGGTTTCATGTTGAGCAAGAAAAATGTGTTCAGGGAAGTTTTATAGACTTTTCCAGTTAATAATAATGTTATACAAATTCTCAAGAGAAAAAAATAGCATAATGGAAACCAAAATAGTACACATTGAATCCACTTCTGTAAGATTGTTTGAAAGTTTGGAATTAATTTTGTATTTTTGTTACTGGTAAGATATCAGACCATTTTTCTTGTTTGAGGTCAAAATGAATGCTTCTAAACCATGGAAAGATTTTTTGGAAAATATACATATATTTGCTGAAGTACCTTTGGAACCAGTTCTTAATTATAGTTCCAGAGTTCTTAATCTAGCAATTTAGTGCTCTTTAAAAAACTGACGGGAGTGTCTCTGATTCAAACAGCCAGAATTTGACTTAAATCCTGTGTCTCCTGCTACTGCTGTCTGATGTTTGGCTTTGGAAACACCTAGTTAGTTGTCATAAGAGCTGAACTTCCAGCGTATCTGATAAGAATCAGCTTTTTGTCAACCACGTAAAGATGTGCAAAACGTTCAGCACTGTGCCTTTCTATGGATCTGCTTTTCTGTGCCAGCTGAGGTTCTCTATTATCTCTTCAGTGAAGCAAATTAGATGGAATTCTCAAATATCATGAGAGTATCAGCTGAAGCCTGGATTCCGGTATTTTACTAATTTAGGTTGGTCTCCTTTCCCACACAGGAAACGGTTCTACTGTTCAATTTAGTAAATTTGCATGTAGGTAGACTTGCCAGTGTTTAACTTTTATAGTTGTTTGGTCGTTTTGCCAGAGGTATTCAAAGCTCAGAATGTTCAGCATCTGTTGGAGATGCTTTCTCCCCAGTCACGGCCTCTTTGTGCCTTTGAAAACTGCTTGCCTGCTTTCTTCCTCAGCTGCGTGTGAAACATTCTACAGATGATGTACTGCCTAATTCCAGTGTTTGTGGGCCAGATTGGAGCCCACCTGTTTAAATAGTGGCCCTCGCTTAGGATGTTAGCAATATTTTCTAAATAATTGTAGTTGTTAAACTGCAAGTACAATGTAATTAAGTAGCACTGTCATTTCGTAGCATAGAATTGAGCACACAGGCAAAGCTCAGTTTCTGAGAGGAGCAGAGAGCATGAAATGCGGAGCTATTTAATTCGGTAGGAAAGCTTTACAGCCTTCCCATTTTGAAATACAGAACAAAACTGTATTGTTGGAACGGTAATGCACAATACTTCTTAAAGCCAGAGGTGTCTAACCTTCTTTAAATGTTCTTCAGAAGCAATCAGACGGCAAATACACATTTTCACAAAAGCAGTTTCTTCCACAAAGCAAGCAAGCTTTATGAAGCTGCTAAGCCTTATAAAATCTGTTATTACTTGTGTTCTTTATACTCCAGGTGTTTTAGCTTTTAAAGTGATATTATCAGTTTAATTAAAAACTTATCAAAGTCTACCTCTCACACAGAAGCAATTCAGAAATTTAAAACACAAACATCTTACCGTGTAAATTAGATGCTAGAAATCAAGTCAAACTTCAGGTATGTTAATAATTAAAAACAAAAAAAAATGCCCGATGCATTTAATGAAATGGATAATCGGAATAGCGTATTGTTCAAGCTGAAAACAGCTTTGACCTCTGAAGGGGGGGAAGCAAGTAATTCCTACAGTGCAAGCAAGATTTGATTTTTATACTTAATCATGTCTAGTCACCCAAATCTTTTTGAGAGAAGGTAGTATTAATTATGGTCTATTACAATGCAAAAATCATTGGACCCTACAGAAACATTAATCAGTAGTTAGGAAAGTTTGGATCATGTTCTCTGCAAGGCCCGAGTTCCTGCAACTTCTGCTCCTGTGAAAGAATATAATTTGAAGGATTTTCCTTCTGTTTAGAGGAAGTGCCAGAAAGAGCAGGTATTTATGGCTATGAAGATAATGGATGAAAAATAAAAGCTTCTTGTCTCTATGCTAATTTTCTTCCTTTAATGAGGAACTCGATTCTGGCTGAATCTTTGGAGAACTTCTATCTCCTGGATGCATGCTGCAGTATGGGCTGATGCTTTAGATTGGAAGATCCTTCCCGGGGATCATGTGCTGTACCTTCAGCAGAGCAGAGCGAGGCTGGTGTTTTACTAACGGGTGATCAGTAACTCTGTTCTTCTCTAGAACTGTCTGTTTAGGATAAGATTGTCACTCTTACATTGGGCTGCCAAGGCTCCATGGGCATGAGGGCAAAGAGTGCACCCACATTTTAGGTTCCAGCACTCCAAACAAGGAGCCATCCCTCAGCAGTGCTCGGAAAATGTTTTCTGGGGTCATCATGGCACAAAGTAGAATCCTACAGCACACCGAAATCTAATGGGAAAACTAGTTCTGGATGTAACTTGTTATACATGTAAAACCAATTTTAAACTTTGCACATTTAAAAAGATTATTAATAATGGGTGGATGCGCATACATGTTTATTTTCGTAAGTGTATTTTTAAGGGGCTAAAGTTCTTTTAAGTCTTGCTTCAGCTTACTGTATAAAAGCACCCTGATCATTGTTATTACTATATACAATCATGCTGGTCATTATTATTGGTTTTTATTGTGAAAAAATACCTCAGCAATGTCAACAAGTGCATATTAATCTTTTTCCCCCTTTCTTACATGTCTTCAAAGTTTTGAATAAATAGGGCTAATATGTGGGGGTTTTTTAATAAATGAAGTGTACTCCCCAAGCTGTATGTTTTATGTTCAATCAGAATATTTGTTAAAAACACAGTGTAACTAATGTGTTTGTTTTAGTGCTTAGAGATCAAAAAGCTACTTGTATGTAGATATTATAGGTATATACTTGTTCAGATATAAATCTTATGTTGATACAAGTTTCCATAGCTTCAGTGACTGAAATGGAACAATGGTTTTTCCCAACTGAAGTTGTGTCTGTGGAGTTTCTTATTTCTATGTTTTTGGGGTTTTTTAATAGTTTTTTTTTCAGTTGAATTTTGTAGATAAAACTGCGTGCTTGCTTTGTCTAATTTAAGAATAGAATGCCGAGAAATCACAGAACAGTACACAAAATGGATGTAACAGTGATCTATTTTAAAATTTCAATTGTCGTGAAAGATTATGGATCTTGGTTTTCTCTTGACAGTTAAAAATTATTGATTTCTCAGCACCCTATTATCAACATTTATATTAGCAGATGGAAACAATGGTAGTGGGTTCATTTAGTATTAATGCACTAATGGATACTGTATAATATATAGCTCTTTGCTTTCAAGATATTCCAGTTTTTAGTAGATTAGAATATATCCTGTCCCAGAGTAGCTTAAAAGTTTACTGCTGCAGTTATGAGGGGTCTTGATTTTACTATAGTGAAGGGAATTTGTAGCCTATTTATACTTGGTTTTTTTCTTTTAAAGAATAACAAAATACTAATTCTATTTCAAAATCACCTTCCATATTTGGGCAAATCCTACATAACTTTTTGATTCAATATTTTTGTTAATACCAGTTTGTGATGCGGGGCTTGAACTGAGTGTGTCCAAAATCCTCTGAGGCCTATAGCTGCTGATAGAGATGTTTTGTGAACCTAGAAACATGCTGTTTCACAGTTGCATTGTTTGGGTTTCGGCTGTATACCCAGTCAAACTGATGGTGGAAAAGATTTTCTTGGGGATTTTGAAATCTTTAGGTAACTGCATGCAAAGCTCAGACTTAGCAAAACTGTTAGGGCAGAACAAGACTCTTCTTGAAGAATGAGCAGGCAGGACACAAAATTCTGTGCTATAAGAAAGCAATGCTGACTATTCTCAAATAATTTCTGGCCTGATCATCTTCTAATTTTGTCTAGGAACTACAGTAGATCTGCTTGTCTTCTGACGTTCGTAGGAAATCCTGAGAATTCAGAGGAAAATCATTGATACCAGTGATGCAGCAATAGCTCTAAAATTATCTTTTTTTTTTTTTTAAAAACTTCTGCATTCTCAGTACTTATACATCCACCCAGTCCCCTTGCTAACCCAAGCTTTTGTGAGATACATAATTTTGATATTGCTGGTAAAAATCCCATCCCTTGCAGGTTTGTAACACAGGCTTATCCCTTGCTTGTATCCCGGAATTGACTTCCATTATTGTTTGTTGTTCTGAAAATGTGCTTTCTTTTGCTGGATGTTGTTTTAAAATAAGCATGTAGTGTTCTCTTGAGTTGAATGGACGGTGAAGGAAGAATAAAGGATTTCCCTAATGGTTCAACAAGAGCACTCAGTAAATAATTTATCATCATCAAGTGCCAGCTTTATCTGAAACTTGACAGGTCCTTCTTTTATGATTCAGTAGTGTCTGTGATGACCTGCTGTACACACTGGCCGTCGATGCTGTAAATCCACTCAGGTGTCATCCAGCCACAGCTACCCTATAAAGTGTAAAAAGTCATGGATTAGTATATCTACTGATATTCATGAGGTACATGATAGTAAATGTGTGAGTAAGTATTTTAAGGCTCATTTATATGTTGAACACAGAAATACAACTTCTGTATTTGAATTTGTAACAGACATCTTGTTTTATGATAACTGTAAGAAAGTGGTTTTGCTTATTGATTGACATTATCAAGCAGTCAGGCAGACACTTCAGCAGGTAGAATTACCTTTTTGTGTTGATGTCTGCCAGAAGTTAACAGCGAAAGTGATGTCCTTTCTGCTAGCGAGAGCTAATATGCAGGAAGGTAATGGGTTTTAAAAATGCTGCAAACCTTAATGGTGTGAGATCAATATTACTGCTACTACAGGTAAAATGTGCTTGCATGTATTATTAAGACCTTCTTCAAAATTGAATTACTTGAAGCACTTTTGAACTGTTAGAGGATTCAGTATTTATCTTCACAATAAAATACTAATGGACCTGAATTTGAGGGAATAATATTAGTATTTTTCTTCTAGTTTAGCAACATGAAAACTTATTTTAGGAGTATAGGGATGAACACAACAATGCCAGGCAAGTCTATTTATTTCCTTGCTACGAGGTAATGATTGAGATTTAGAGGAAGTCAAATTAGCTGATGCAGGAGCTAGACAATTTTGCAAGGATTACATGTATGCCTGGGTGTATATTTGTCTGATGGGAAGAGAATGAGCAAGATAATCCTGTTCTGTTCTATTAGCAATGTGTTCATAACCTTGATACCAAGGGTATACATCCCGAGTGAGGCCTCAGAAACACTGCAGGATGTTTAAGGCCTCAAATATTTTGCAAGCCCCATTGTTTGAATATTAATACGTGTGTGTTACTAAGGTTACATGTGTTAAGTGCAAAGTATACAACTGTTACTCAGCTCACACTGGATCTTTTCTTCTTTATTTCTTATCTCAAGAATGTTCTTGTGTGCTCTGCAAATTAGCCTTTCAAGTTTGAACCTAGCTCATAGGATCTCATATAATTTAATCATCTGTTTGGAACTGGGGTTCAGGCAGGTTGTGGGAGAAGAGTTTCGCCTTCCTGATGGCTTCTCAAGGCAGAGAGGGGAAGATCCATAACTTATATTAGTTAAAGTAAAAACTGAATTATTGAATTTTTTGACTTGTTAGGTGCTCATTCGTTAAACAGGCTGGGTAAAAAAAATAAAAATGAGGTTACCATCCCTGGAGGCGTTTAAAAGACAGATAGGTGAGGTGCTCAGGGATAGGGAAATGATTTAGAAGTGCAGAGGTATTGTTCGACTCAGTGACCTCAGAAGTATTTTCCAACCAAACGATTCTATGATTCTGTGACACCTCAGATGTTCTAATTATAAATATTCTGTTTATTTGCAAACAGAACTGTCTTCAGTTTAGGGTGAGCTAAGTTCCAACTGAAATATATTATAAATCCGTAAATATTAATTGCTATGAAAAAGCACTTCACTTTTTTGTTGCTGTTCAGAACAGTAAAACAGTTACATTTACATTGAAATTTATTTTTCAGAATCTTTCTTGTGCCTTTTCACTCGCAGTATGCAGTGTGCTGAACAGCTTTGGCAATAAATTATCCCAAGAGTTGTATGCCATGACTACAGGTACATGCATGTTTTTCTTATGTGTAACTTCAAAATTCTCTGCAGGTTTTTTTCTGCAGATTTTTTTCTCCATGGCATGGGATAGATATTCAGTTTTAGCACACTCAGCCTCACACATGGCAACTGAAATTTTGTGGCATAAGCACAGAGTCTAGTTTCTAGTCCTGGACAGATGGGCAAAATCATCATTCCCTAGAGACTGAGCTTTGTGAGTAGATCACTTGTCACAGTAAATATATTCAGTGTTCCATAACATTGGCACAGGCTGACACGAAGAAGTATCAATGCAGAATAGCAACCCTGCTCAAAATTTTTCCAACACTTTTTTTATTACAGTGGTATGTTCAAACACATGAACAAATGTAAATTTTACATGGAATGGCAGTGGGAAAAATAAGACTTATGAAAAAATTATGTATAAATATTGTCATAAGGTGAAAAGCACATGGAGTTCATCATGCTCAAACCCATGTTTGGCATAGATCTACCAGACTGGCTGCCAGTGTGGTTTTTTTTTTCTTTGCTTCTCTGTTCAGTGCCAGTTGGAAAAGCATAAAAACTCTTCTCCTTTTCTCAAGAGGGAAACTCTTCTCCTTTTCTCAAGAGAAAAGGAAATAATTTTTCCCACCTTGGTGTATATGCATGCACCTACATGCACAAATGTACATGTATATATATGTATGTGCATGTTTCTATGTATATTAAACTCTGCACATATTGCATGACTGCAGTCTGAAAAAAATATTGTAAATCGGAAGACAAAAATACAGTATAAAAAGAAAATACAGACTTGAGAAACAGACACAGGCAGTGTGACTTTTTTAATAATTTTTAAATTTTATGATAATGTCTATGTGCATAAAGTATCTTGTAAATAATTTGCTTATTTAACACATGATATTTCATAGAATCATAGAGTGGTTTGAGTTGGTAGAGACCTCAAAGCCCATCCAGTTCTAACCCCTTGCCATGGGCAGGGACATCTCCCACTGGATCAGGGGCTCCAAGCCCCATCCAACCTGGACACCTCCAGGGATGGGGCAGCTACCACTGCTCTGGGCAGCCTGGGCCACGGGCTTTTATTTGAAAATAATTCATAGATAAGTTAATTCCAGGAATATTAGGACAGGAAAAGAGATGATTCATGCTGGAAAAATCTTGCTGAATTTGTCCCAGTTTCCCTTTTTCTTTTTTCTGTATGTGTACCTATGGTAATAAGTTCCAGTTATTGTACTGCAGTAGGCAGTCATCTCTTTCATTCCCTGTTGTGTTTTGTTTTCTTTTCTTCTTTTTGCTGATGATTCATTAAATCTGTGTGGGCTTTCAGTAACTGCCTAAAAGCACATGAAGGAAGACTGGTAGCTGCAGCTCAAAGGTAGCTCTGTTGGATGTTTAAGTGGAAACTTGTTCTGTTATAATGATCTTCAGGATTTTTTTTACCATTGAGCAGCAGGAATTTTAGAAAACCAAAACATTGTAAGCAGTTGTTTAGATGCGAGAGCCATCGGTATCTAATGAAGAATCAGCAGCTGTAAAGAACATCACTAGCCTGGATGCAGACACCCACTTTTGGTCACCATTTTTCAGAGTCATTGTCTCTTAAAATAAAGATGAGCTTTTAGAAAGTACCAGTGATCTGATGGGCACGTGAATATACTTGCAGTTATAACGTGTCTGTAAATCTATGACTCAAGGCAGAGAGGTATACCGTACAGTTTCTGATAAAGAGGATTTAATGCAGGATACGTGACATTGTGATATAAATGGAAGAGTTTACCACAGAACACTGTGTTTTCTGAACTAAAACATATTTCAGGGCACCATTAACAGGGATATCCAACTAGGTTTCACTGGAGTTCCACCCATGCAGGTTTAACAGCCGTGTCCGTGTTGATAATAAGAAAACCTGGATTACAATGCAGAAAAATGTCAAAATTGTATCTTCAGCTGACACTTTGTCGGATGGCTTATTTTCATATTGTGAAGGCAAAAAGTCTGGTGCTACTTCAAGGTGATAATTCACTGTGCTATGAAGCTTTAGATTGGGTCCTTATAACTAAGATGAGTAAGAACAGGCAACCTGCCCACCAACAAACCATTTTGACTCTTGTTCAAGGTTGTCTCAAACTCTTGAAAATCTGAAAGGTTCTGAGAGAAGGCTAGGTTAATAGTCCTGAAGAAAGCAATGTGTTCATCAGGCTGGATCCATTTACAGCAATTGTTATTGTATTTGCATACACGTGAGCAGATCATAGCACTGTATTTTTTTTGTTCAGTTAATTAACATCTTACCCAAACTATTTTTGCACTCTGTTCTCCGCGTGAGTCCATACACACAGACATACTATTGTTCCTGCTTTGCAAATAACATAAGAAACATGAGGACCATAGTGGCAATTAGATATCTAACAGATTTAAGTAGGCATGATGCGTGCGTTGCTGGTTAGAAATCCCACTGAATCCTATTAATTTCAGTGGAAGCTGTATGCTTCAGGTGCCGCTTTGCAATTCAGCTCCCTTGATTACTGCTTTATTTGTTGCCTATCTCCAGTGTTTCTTCTCTGCCACCCTCTGTGCTCAGCTAACCTTGTGGTGAGTCACATGAAAGAGTTAAGATGATAGACACTGAGCTCAGTAGGAATATAATCAGATATTCTTCTACCTTTTGAACTTACACCTTAAAGTCAGCAGAATATTGGTGCTGAGGCACAGGAGGTGATGACAGAATGGAAGCAGTGGTGGGCAATAGGTTTGCATTACTTGGAATTGAGGAATCATTGGCTTGGTTGTTGGCTGAAGCTATATCTTGAGATATCTTTGTGGATGAGTTGCTGAGGGGCATGGTTTAGTGGTTGATAAGAATGGTTGGACTTGATGATCCTGGGTGTCTTTTCCAACCTAGTAAATCTGTGATTCTGTATGTTATCCATATGTTAAAGTATTAAAATACCATAAAGCAATAACCATAAAATATAGTGCCATGTTGTGGCTGGAAAGTTGCAGAGAAACCTTGTGCATGCCTGGAGAACTGAATGCAACTTTCTGAGCCCTAGGCTAATCAAGTGTATCTTAAATGTAGCAGTTCCATCATAGCTCTTAATAATGCTGTTCTTTCTGTGTTTCATTACTGCTTTGTATTAGCTTTCATCTCCTTGGTTTTGAGTGGGTGCTTCTGGCTGTGAAGCTATTCATGAATGAAAAACTTGCCTTTTGCTAAAATGTTTCAATGAAATAAATGTGATTTGTATGTTATTTTATTTATTTTTTTTTTACAAAGTTAGCACTGTATTTAACAAGTGTTTGTTTATTGAGTTGGAAGCTGGATGCCTTCTTTCTTTTTTAAGTTCTGCACTTTAAACACATCTTGACATGAATGTGAATAGTATAAACCAGTATTTCACTTATCTGATGGCACTTCATCTTTTATTTTCTGAGAGGTATTTTGTTTTCCTCGAATTTCTAACCCTGCAATGAAGGCAAATAGTGTTTGCCTTTGTTAGAAGTCTGTTTAAGTTGCAAATACCTGAACTCTGAAAATTGCTACCATTGCCTTGGTTTTGTATAGCTACAGCTTTCTTTCTGGAAGTGCTTTTCTGTGAACGAGCTGTAAAGGCCTATTTGTGAAGCAGAAGTTACATGGGGAGAACATCTACCCTTCGGAATATGCTGTATTTCAGTCTTTTGGGGTCGCTGGCTGATGATAGACTTACACTCGTTTTTTCTATACACTTAAAGATACTTTGTGTACACTTAAAACTTTCAGAACCTGGTGTTTAATTCTGTCAAATAGATGTAACAAACATTTTCTTTGACTACAAGGGATAAGATTGCTCAGAGTTCACCTCTGTCTGCTGATCCTAATGCAGCTTTGCGTAACAGAGTGCTGCCTCTTTTTGTGTTGCTTTGGAAGAGAATTTACATTATGTGAAGGACATTTTTTTTTTTTTGAATGTGGTTGCAAAGCCACAACTACTTTTTACTTATGTTTCAGCAGCAAAATGTTTGAGAAAGAAACATTTGTTTCAGCCATCTGAGGGCTTTATTTATCCTCATGAGTGCTTCCTCTGATTGTACTTGACAAGAGTGGCTGGTGTGCAGGTAAGGATTTTATCTGTGATTTCCTGATAGTTGCAAATCAAGTGCTGCTCCTTTGAAGCAGTTTCAGTGTTGTACATCTTAATTGCCTTACAAGACAGAGGGCAGCCTTTGACTCTCAAGGTAGGTTCTCATTGAGCTATGACTCTGATGTTAAAATGATAGAATGTTCTGAGTTGGGAGGCACCCACAAGGATCAAGTCCAACTCCTGTCCCTGCACAGGACAACCCCAACATTCCCACCAGGTGTCTGAGGGTGTTGGCCAAACACTTCTGGAATATCGTCAGGCTTGGCACTGACTGGTTCCCTCGGGAGCTGTTCCAGTGCTCCACCACCCTCTGGGTGAAGAACCTTTTCCTAATATCCAAGTTCTCAAATCTAAGTAGTAGTGCTTGTTTGAGCTGGGTTCAAGACTACAGACTTATTGTCAGAATTCTATATGGTTACAATTACTATTTTAAAAAAAAGTTTTAATATTTTACTTCAATATTTCTCTTCATGAAAGGTGGGACTGGTTTCAGTTTTCATCTAAATGCAGTTCCATTCCTTCTAGACTCACTGGATAAAAAGTAGTCCCAAAGAAGCTCTTTATTGTCAGGAATTAATAAGCATGTTAAAATATCTGTCATCTAGAATAACAGGGCACCTTAAAGAAATATTTTCCATTATTTAAAATGACTGTTCTTGATATTAATTGACCAAGTAGGTGAATAGAGTGTTCCTGGAAATTAAGCAGCTTACATATACAAAGCTGTTACACTTAGTATTTCAAATGAGAACAGGTGAGATCGGGAGGAGGAGGGTAAGAAAAGAAAAGAAGGAGGACCAAGCAAGGAAGCCACGGCAGAAGTGACAGGCTTCAGGTGTGTTCCTGGTTACTCTAAATATGCAATTTTAATGGCTGTGGAGAAATAAAAGAACTTAATTCTGGCAAATATATATCAACAATTCAATTTATTTCTTTTTAGCAGAAGCTGGATAGAAGTTAATGTTGGATTTTATAATATTAATAGTAATAATCAGCCTTGTATCTCTTGGCTCTGTTATAGGAATATTCTGCCATAGACCTCACAGCGCTGTGATTCTCCTCGATTCACAAAGAACGGGGAGAAACAGAAGTGAAGTGACTTGTCAAAGTCATTGAGGTGATCTGTAGAGCCTGAAATCGATCTTTGAACTCTGAAGTTCTGTGTCTCTGCCTGTTGACTTATTCTGTTGTCAGTGATATTTTGATCTTGGAAGAGGACAAATGTTTATATTTTTAGGTCTTCGTTTCCACTGGAGCTATCAGCAGTTTGTCTCCCATGTATACAATTATTGTCATAACTGCAGTACTTTATAGCACAATGTGAAAAGCTCCCAAAAGATGAAGAAATATAGACTATGGAAAGTTAGAAACATTTGCAGTATATTCAGGGTTATTACTATTTTACTTAAGGATCATAGAAAATTCAATGAGATAAATCATTCGACTAAGGGACTGTAGTTTGATAGACACAGTCTTGGAATCTGATAGGTTAGAAAAGAAGAGGGTAACATAGGAAGATGAAAGTAGATCAAAATTCTGGAAGATTAGGAGGATTAAACCAAGAGTGTCCAGAATGAAGACACCACTTTGTGTGCCTTGGAACCTAGGACCAAACTGAGTAATATCATTGCATCCCTGGGAATAAGCCAACGTTGGATCTGCAAGGAGTGTGTCTATATAGGCTTGTGTGTGCGTGTGTGTGCGCGCGTTGTTTTTTTGGGGTCTTTTTTTCTTGTTGCTTGTTTGTTTTTTTAAACTGGTTCTTAACAATAGGATTCTGTATTTTGTGGACACAGTTTTGCTGTGCTACCAAACAAGGGCAGGCTCTTCCCTGTGATTAGAGAAGGAATGTTCATAACTCCTGCCATTCTCACAGCCAGCTGCTGAGCTCCTCGGAGAAAGAAACAGTGTCTTTGGTAGGTCTAGTTAACTGTATGAGGAGATTGAGGATTCAATAAATATTCTGTTGTGCATTACGAAGTGATACCACATAAAACCTTTTTTATTTTTTTTTAGACTTCTATTATGATTTTGTAGTTAGTTTCTGAGGGGTTGCCAGGATTAGAATGAAAGTAGAGTAGTAGTTAGAGGCCAATCTGTAATTACATGACAATATACAGAACCCTGGTTCCAGCTGCAGTGTGCATGGTAGCTCAAAGGGTGTGAGTACCAGTGTTTATTCATGCACTGATGATCCAGACTCTAATTCTGAAGTTAAGTCCCTGTAAAAATGTTCTAGTGCTGGTGTGAAACTCTAAAAGTAATTGGGGCTGATGCACGGATCCCTACACATAAATCTGATTGCAGGTTAAATCTGAAACAGTGGTTGTGTCCAGGCTTGTCCTTTTATCAACTCTTTTATTCGTTTATATCTTAAACTGCTTTTTTTAAAAAAAAAAAAAGTAAGCAAGGTAAATACTTTTTTAAAATTACTTAGTATTTTTATATATTTTTTTTTACCAAAATGGTGGTATTAGGAAAAACAGAATTTATTAAAACATGACTTAATACAGTATGTTAATATAATTGAATAGCACTTATGACTTGCTTTGGGTTCAATGAGCAACCCTTTGCTCAGAGAAAGAAGTGTTATTGGAAACCTCAAGGAATGGACTTTGTTTGCTGATTGAAAGGGTGGCATTCTGATTTATGAATTCTGAACCCTCTGATACCATTCTCTTTTTCCTAATGTTCAATAAAATAATTGTAGCCCCGTGTTCTGTGAAGTTTTTGGGACTCATTGGTGACCATTTGGTGACACACTCGCATAGGAATCCTACTTCAGCTAAGCCCAGATAGTGATAATGTGCTGCAGCTGCTTCCAGCTACGTGTTGCTTTTGCCACAGCTGGGAACAACTGAATTTCTCAGCAAGCAATGATTAGCATTTTGATCTTGACAAGCACTTTACTGTCTGAATACCAATATCTGAATGATTGTTTTCGCCAAGCAAGGCATAAACAGTTATTGCATATATGGCTTGTCGTTAGCTTCTGCTTACTAGAAACATTTGATCAAATACTTGCACACTTTATTTTTTTAAGCTGTATTAGATGCATTCTCCTCTGACTTGCAGTTGTAGAAAAAGTGTGGTTTTATGTGTCTCAGTATGTTACATCAACTAATTCCAGTATGAAATGCTAGATGTCTGACAGAGCATTTAGTGTCAGGTGTCGTGCTCTTATATGTCAGTGGTTCATGCCAGTGCTCCCAGCTACATGCAAATTAACAGTATTCAAGTGTAACCAGACTCTACAGATTAGCATAGCCTGAGAAAAATCCAATTATCCTTTCCTTGGTTGTTTGCCTTCATTATATTTTTGTTTCAGGGTACCTTTTCTGTTAAAAATTTAGTATTATTTATAGAACTAAAATCAGATTTATAAATAACAAATGATAATGTGAACCACCAGGCAGAAGTATGATAGAGTGTACTTTGTCCACCTTTTCAGGAAAAGAAACTTACAAGTAAAGCCCAAGTACTGGGGATCAGGGGAATAGAAGTTAAGCTTTGCAATGTGTTTACACTTTTCCTCAAAATAAACTTAAATCAAGAGAGATTTATGCTCAACCTCCTGGCCCCATTTTGACTGTCAGAGAAAAGCTCCCTGTCCTCCAGTGAGAGGCAGAACATATGTAGAAAGTTACCTTGTGGAAAGCTGAAAAAGCAGAGCTATGATTGCTAGAGGTGCTTCTGCTCACGCCTTAATGTTCGCTCTATGTGTTCAGGAATGCTGCTGAAATGAATATGCTGCAACATATGACTACAACACGTTCTCAAAGCGTGCATTATACTCAACTACATGGTTGTGAGAATTATTCACAAGAATATATTATACAGATGATCATACCTATTGGTGGAATATGGGGTAGACCTGTATTTGTTTAGATAATACCAGAACTGCATTCAGTAGGTGGACTGAAAGACACGGGTAGAAATGAGTACGTGAAGTGTAGTTAGAGTGTTCAATGCTTTTGTTTGTTACAAGTGGGGGGAAACCTCATTGCTCTCTACAACTGCCTGAGGGGAGGTTGTGGAGAGGCGAGAGCTGGACTGACAGGGGACAGGACGAGAGGGAATGGCCTCAAGCTCCGCCAGGGGAGGTTTAGGCTGAACATTAGGAAAAAACATTTCACGGAAAGGGTCGCTGGACACAGGCAGAGGCTGCCCAGGGAGGTGGTTGATTCACCTTCCCTGGAGGTGTTTAAGGCACGGGTGGACGAGGTGCTGAGGGACATGGTTTAGTGATTGATGGGAATGGTTGGACTCAATGATCTGGTGGGTGTCTTCCAACCTGATGATTCTATGATTCTAAGTGGCTGACAGGCATTTGGTGTAAGGCTGAATAGAGTTTGAGTTGTAGCTCAGATACAGTTTACAGCAAAAAAGTAAGAGGCTAGGAAGGTAGGCCTTTGGATTTTGGGAAAAGGTTGCAGGTTGCCAGGTGTTGATGAGCCAAGCTGCCTCTCAAACCAATTCCTGACTGCGCTGAATAATTTGGAATTGTCCAAGTACAGTAGGAACAGTCCATATAAGCACAGGAAATAATACCACTTACAAAAGTCTCCCTATATATAGCTGTGACCAAAACGTAGCCTTCTGTTCAGGCACTTGTTTTTTTATGTGAATCTGATCTGTATCTGAGTCAGTAGGAAAGAAAGACATTTGGAAATCACTTAACAGGGAATGATATTAATAGCAGTTGTATGAAAAGGATTAGTTTGCCAGTTATTCAAGATGCAGTCCAGAGTAGTGCCATCCAGCTTTATCGGATAACCAAGGAGAGCTGGTTGTGATTGAGCCCCCAGTCCTGTGAGGCTGAGGGTGAGAAGGTGCCGTGTCACAACTAAGAATCAGCCGAACAAACTCTGTTTACAGATATCTGCGAGGAATTTAAAATGCAGGTAGGAGTATCCGTTAACAAAGAAGAGGTCTTAGGCTTTAGAGAACTGTGTAAGATTACAGATGGTGTTGATACAGGGTGAGAAAACAGAGATATGGCAGTGGGAATCACAGAGGGACTATGAGAATATCTTGAAGTATAAGGAACAAAAGATGGTTTGGAGGCTGCATGAAGAAATTGAAGAGTGATATGGAGTGCAGATAATGCACATTCACAGTTATACATAGGTTGATTGATACTGTGAAGGTAAAATACAATACAAAAAATTGTATTAGTGTGGTTTAATAGAGAAGATGAAGCAGATCAGATACACAACTGAAGGAGTTTTCAGGGACCATCAAGAGCAGGTACATCCCTCTTTACGTTTCTATGGGCTTGAGGTTCTTCCTGAAGTAGGAACGCGTTTACAAGTTTAATATTACCCTGTGGATACTTTGTGGAAAGATACTAGAGAGAAATGGTTTTGGAGTCATTGTGAAATGGTGCTTTTTCATAGGAGTAAAACTGGGTATTGGGAAGGAATCTTTCACTGAAGTTAGGCTTAGGGTAAAGGGAGGGGAATTACTTAGCAAGAAAATTTGAAATTAACTGGGTATTGAGTTGCTGTCAAAGGGCTTTGTCACATAAGTGAACACAGTCATTGTGGGAGTATTTTTACTCTATTGCAATTAGATTGCTAGAGGTATAAAATGCATGTAGCCAGGAACTCTTTACACATCTTAATTGTTTGGAACGCAGAACAGCATTCCAGCTTGTAGGCAAGCGACATTCTCTACTTTCACATTCTTCCTCTTGAAAAAATTATGTATACATTATTTGTTTTTAGAATGGAATTTCAGATGGCACCCTACAGATAATTGGACCCACAGTAACGAAAAAAAACCCAAACCACCTCCCTCTCCCTCCTAGAATACAAACCCAACCAAAAACCCCCATGTCCGATCCCTCTTTTTATTTCCCCCTAAAGTGGTAAGTGTTCCCTTAGATGACAATTCTGTTGTTTTCCTAGACTGCTAGAAAATTGCTGCTGGATAGGGAAATAGGGTGAGATGTATAAAAAGAGAATCTTACTCAGCCGGTAATTTCACATGCAAGTCTAAATCCCTCTAGTACATTGAATCTTGTTTAGTTTCTATGCATTACTTAATAACTATACATAATACAAATGTAAATGATGCTAATACACTCAGCTTCTCTCTTTCTTTGAAAGGAGTATAAAACACTGGGATGACAACTGATTGTAGGATTGATTCCTTGAGGAAGTGGTAAGGCAGAGGTATGAATGTATGTAAGAGTAAATGAGCTGCGAATCCGAAACAGTTATGAAGAGATTATAGAAAGTTTGAGGCAGTAGTGTAGTGAGAATCTTAATGGTGAAATGATGACATAGAGAGCTATTTTCTAGACAACTGAATCACCTGTGAAGAACGTGATAAAATTCAGAAGGCAGGCAGAGACCTCAGGAATAACTAAGTACTGGGTACTGATAATGTTCCTGTTGGGACTCAAGGAATCATCAGTCTGGTTATGTTTGGGGGTAAAACCGTCAAGGAATGGTAAGTCATAATGAACAGAGTTAAGATTTTGATTTTATAGAGAAAAGTTCAGTATTATATTCATCACCCTTGATGGGGTTGCCTGTGAGTCACTGCTGGCCAGGAAGCCATCACTTGGATGGAAAGGTGTCAGCCTCTGTTCCTCATTGGAATGTGGTAATTCTTGATCTTTCTGAACTACGACCTTGCAACTTGTTTAGTTTTTCTCTCTCAAAGGTTTATGCCTCTTTGTCTGTGTTTTTCTCTTAACTGAGTTATAAACTCATACCAACTCAAATGTTTTTGGTTTTTGTTTCTACTCTCTAACATAGTTTTAGATTCGTTAGTTCATACGCTTTCTTTGTGTCAGTTCAGCAGTAGCCTCTTGCCTTGAAGCTGAGCAAGGATCACACAGGTGAGCTTTGCAGAATTTGGCCAGATATTAGAAACAGTTTATCCTCATTAGGCTGGACCCTGTATTACAGTCCATTTACCTGGAAAACTGACACAACTATACATTTATTAATTTGCCCCCATGGCCTCCTTCAAGGATTTTGAGAATAAAGGAGGTCTGAGATGTTTTGATGAAACATGATGGTTGAATTAAAAAATATGAAAGTAGGCTAAATATAAGTAGCATTAATTGCTTCAACCTATGAGAAATTCAGTGCAAGTGCATCTGAGTAGCACATAGTTAAATTAATAATTTATAGAAATTATAAAGGTTCAGTAAATCATGCATCAAGTTAAGATCCTACTTTCTATTACACTTTCAGATATTATGAGTCAGCAGCTTTATAACTGTAACCATCTGAATTTCAAAGGCTAAATGTATTTTTAACACTGTTCTAGAACGCAGAAGAAATTATAGAAGGTCACCCTTTTGAAAAATTTACCTACGCATGTGTAATTTGATATATGTAACGTAATCTATTATGCACATCAGGTTTATATTTTTCAATTTTATTTTGTAAAACAGAACAAGCTTCAACTTTTTCACCTTTCTGCAAGCAAAGTCACTGATGATTGCATTGCAAAAGCAAAGATCTGGAGTTTTTAAGACCCTTCAAACACAAAAATAGATTTTTTTCTAGATGCTTATAAGGACAGGTCTCACTTCAGGCATGGCTTTACTGTACTTTATTTTATAGGGTTATTTGATATTCGTTAAGGAGTATATTCTAGAATTTGGCCCCTCAGTCATTAAGAGCAGTTACTAAAAGGAAGAAATCTGCCTATAAAATGTGGTTTTTTTTTTTTCCTTTTCCAGTGACCCATCAAAACTGATAGAATACATTTGTACCCATTAGCATTAAAGTGTTTACATTTACATGTGCAGTAATATGTTTATAAAGACTTGTGAATCCTGTTTAAAGAATATAAAATTTAAACCAATAAACCTTTCTTAATAGAGAGGTTCAGATTTAAGTGTTTGCTAAGGATGTTAAACCTAACAGTAGGTCATATATTGCCTTTGCGATTCTTGGAATCAAAGAATAATCTTAAACTCTTTTCACATTATTTCATTAAACAACCATCTAACTTTTGAACTTAGTAATGTATATAGGGATCTGGATAGGGTGGATCCATGGGCCAAGGCCAATGGGATTGGGTTCGACAAACCCCAGTGCCAAATCGTGCGCTGGAGCCGCAATGACTCCATGCATTGCTCCAGGCTTGGGGAATAGTGGTTGGAAAGCTGCCTGGTGGAAAAGGATCTGGAGACTGCAGTCAACAGCAGCTGAACATGAGCCAGCAGTGGTCCTGGTGGCCAAGAAGGCCAACAGCATCCTGGCTTGGATCAGCCATAGTGTGGCCAGCAGAACTAGAGTAGGGATCGTGCGCCTGTACTCGGTGCCGATGAGGCCACATCTCAAATCCTGTGTGCAGTTTTAAGCCTCCCAGGACAGGAACGATATTGAGGGCCTGGAGCATGTCCGGAGAAAGGGAACGGAGCTGGGGAAGGGGCTGGAGCACTGGGGTTATGGAGAGTGGTTGAAGGACCAGGGGTTATTTAGTCTGGAGAAAAGGGGGCTGAGGGGAGACCTCGTCACTCTCTACAGCTCACTGAAAGGAGGTTGTAGGGAGGTGGGTGTTTTTCTCTTCTCTCAAGGAACAAGTGATAAGATGAGAAGAAATGGCCTCAAGTTGTGCTAGGGGAGGTTTAGCACGGATATTAGTAAATACTCCCTCACCAAAAGTATTAAGCATTAGAATAGGCTGCCCATGGAAATGCTTGAGTCTCCATCCCTGGAGATATTTAAAAGACATGTAGATATGGACCTGTAAGAAAAACAAAGCAGGGACTCAGTGCTGTGATATGCAATTTGTATTTACAGTATATAAAAAGTTTCATGAGTGTTTAAAAACTGGATACTGATTCAGAGCTGGGAAAGTTAACAAAATTAATATTGTTTTGAGAAGGATGCTATAAGGCTCATATCTTCAGAGAGAAAGTATTTGTGAAAATATATAGCAAAGAAGTGAGGAGGTGAAAGGTACAGTCATTAAAATGTATTTAGCTATTTTGCTTTTGATTGTGTGGTTTGACATAGGGCAACACAATCAATTTCCCCAGAAACAACGCAGGGTGAGGATGTCACATTTACAGTTGAAAAGCACCACTGTGCACAAAAAAAACCCTGTATGGCATTGAAAGTACTGCTTGTATGAGCCAGGTAAATGCTTCAGCTGGTGATGAAGAACAGTCAGTTATGCTACCTGTAACAAACAAGTTAGTCTCCATAGGCAGAAATTGGCTTTATAAATCCATATGAAACAGCAAAGTGTTCTTCTTGTCAAACAGCATTGTCATAAGCTGGGCAGGGAAAGGCAAGCAGCGAGACTCTTGGAATGAGGAACGCGTTGTGACCAACAGTAAATGGGATACAGCCAGCTGTTAAGAAGACATGCTCTCAAACACTAAACTGCATTATTTATGTTGACACTAACTACCAATGACAGCTTCAGAAACTGAAGATACCAAGGCAAAACTGCAGAGCTAATTTTCTGTTCAGAGGGTTTCAAGCAACACTGAAGAAGAGTGATGCAGTGTAGAAGATAATTAGGAAAGCAAAATAGTCTTGCTATAGGAAAGAGACAGCACAGTTTTTTTCAAGCGCTGAGATGATTTGAGGAATACTACAAGTGAAAGGTTCAGGCATAAATTCTAATTAAAAAAACTGGGAAATCTAATGAAGAAAATGTGAAATAAAAGTTGTGAAATTCAAAGATATTATTATACAGAGGATGTGCTTACGTTGATAGACCTGCTAAGTGTCTCTTGGGAAGCCACTTGACCCCTTTGTTGATTTGAAGATGAAGGGATAAAATGTGCCAAGACTTTTACTGGGAATTGCTGGCAGCAGGCGAAAATGTCCCTGTTGGGAAACAATTGGACAAATTGGGAGTGGTAGGGTGTGAAAGAGTTTATAACGATATTAATAGCATTAGGCACAATATAGAGCCATTAAATGTAACTTAAATAGATTAGTAAAAACCTATGTGCTTCCAGTTGTTCTGTTTTATGTATTGAAGAATTGGGAGAAACAGCATAAATGCTAATTGTAACCACAATCTGAGCAGTTAAGGAATCCCCCTTCCCCACTATGGTGACATGTCAGAAAATAACCTTGAGTGCCTGTGAGTGCCTCACTACAGCTAAACAGTCACCAAGGAGAGTGTTGACCTACGGTATTTTCCCGTCTTTTTTCAGTCTGAATGTTTAGAGATTGATTCGTGTTTTCATTTGTCATCAACACAAATACGAGGTATAAAATCAAAGAATGGAAGGTTTTCTTATATTCTTGTGTATGCACTGCGGTGATGCCCTTCAGGAGGTGTACACATAAACCTTTGTTTTGTTCTAACAACATTTACAATGACTTATGATTGGTGTTTAGAACTAGGGATGGGTACTTGGGAAAAGAGCAAAGGGACTCCTTATATCCAGGTGAAAGTGATGTGGAGTTTATCCAACTTAAAATTGTTTTAAAGCTTTCATCATTTTCAGTTTTCTAGTATTACTGTTGCTGGCTTTAGATGTTGTGGTTTATTTTGGCTGGCTGAGCTCAAAGGATGGTGATACTGCTTTTAATAAGTAAAAATAGCAATATTTAGGTAGAAAGTTTATATTGTAACAGTCATTGCTGACTCTATAGCTATTACTGCTGACTCACTATGGAAAATAAATTACCATATCAGAGCAGATAAGGAGTGTTATTTTCTGCCTAGTTGTACTTTATTTCTTGTCTAAGATGAAAAAAACCACATTCAGATTGGAACTCCCTCTGCTTTCTTTAATGGAAAATTGACCCTAGACACTAAATATGCAAAATAAAACTAGCTTATACCTCTTGAAATATTTTGTGTGCAGAGATGCCGGTTGGTTCCACTTAAACTGGCAGACTGTAAGAAAATAAGATTAATACACATACTTGGTGCTTAAAACTTTATTCCATGGTTGTTTAAATTGTTTATCAAAGCAAATACATCTGGAGCAGAATAGTTACATAAAGATGAACTACCTACCTTGGTCTTCCAAGTTTTACTTTGCTGTTCTATTTGAGAAGTGGGAAACATGGGGAGAAAAAAAAAAATCCCACTTCGGACGAGAGGTGTCACTCTTAAGGGATCATTATTCTGTCGAAGGGGCTGCCTCCTCAAAAATATAATAGTGTTCATGCTTCTCAGCAGCAAGTCCTAGCTGCTTGAGGGATTTTTAGTGGCAATTCCCTCAAATATATCCTAGAAAATATTTGTGAAATTGTTCCTGTAAAATAACAGAAGAGTTTTCTAAAAGAAATTGTCTTTCTGCTGGGTTAATTCTAAACTAAGAGACAAGGCAATGGTTTCCATGAGTCTTTGTTCACACTCCGTGTGAAGCAATGCACTTGTGATGATGAGTAGTTTACACATGCAAAATTGTTTTATTTATACAGATGGTAACTCATCTTGTAATAACTTACAGATCCTACAAAACCGACCAATTCACATACTTTCGAAAATTTCCCTTGGCCAATGGTAATAAAACGTGATAATATGGTAAATAGCAAATATGCTGATACCGTAAGATGGTTTTAAAGGTGACAGTGAAGAGAGTACAAAGTGAAAGGCTAGAAAAAAATTGCAAGCAAATTGACATTCCTGAGCCCTGCATATCACCAAAAGAAATGCCCATGTAAATATTTACTCTGTGCCTGAGTGCTGTCATTGCAAAGGGCTGAAGTTCTCTTCCTTTTATTGATGTTAAATAATTATATAACAAAATAAGAGACTAAGATCAGATAACATTCATCTTAAAAGAAAGAGATACTTTCTAGACCAGAGGATGGGGGGCATAGTGAAAGAGAGAAGCCTTCCTATGGCTTTGTAAAAAGTATTCTCTGGACAAGACTGAGGCTGTCAGCTATTGTCTTCATCCTGATGCTGTTTAAGTAAAATTTCTGCTGTTCTCAGGTTTGGTGTTAAAATGAGCAACTTGAATTATCTCACTTTGGTCTGAATGGCTCTCTGTCCTCATTCACTTTGGCTGTCTTGCATCTGTGTCTGTGATAAAGCTGAAGGCTTTAACTGGAACACAGCACTGAGTATGCCTGATGCCAAAGACATTTTTAATATTTCATTGAATAGATGAGATATGGGCATATGAGAAAATGTCTTCGGCTTAAATATGGCCACAGCTGACAGATGTAGTTCAAAACTGTCATATTTGTACAGCTACTTAAGCATAGAAAAGGTTCTGTAAGGCTGCCTTTTAAGTGCTCCTTTCTCCTGTTTTATTTTTAGACTGTAGAATAGCCTTCCAAAAGAAATGGTACTAGATTCATCACTTGAGATGGTTAAAACCAGACTCTAGCAATACTAGAAAACATAGCTTTGAGTTTTTATAGCATTAGAAAGCCTTTCTGAAGGTTGAAATCCAAAACTGACAGCCAGGAGACTGCTTCTGTCTGGTACTTCTATAGCAGCTGGCTCAGAAAGATACCCAGAATGCTAACAATGGCTTCATGTTTTTGCTGTCTTATGATTATTTCTTTCCCCTGGTCCCCTTAAGGTGCTATAGTTTGACTTTGCAAGTGCAAGGAGCTTAAAGTTGAATGTGTTGTGTAATTTTAGCACCGATTTGTTTTGTTAGTCATTTAGCTCTATATAAAAATAAACTGCGTGTAACAGTATAAAAGTAATTATTTTAGATATTATAGAAGCTTCTATACTTTTTACACACTTTTACAGGAAAATACTGTGTTGATAGTCTGCCTTGCTTCCTTTTATTAAGAGTTTTGAGAGAGACTCTAGGGCCACAAGGCACTTCTCAGTCTGATTGTCGTGACCCTTCAGATCACACTCCTTCAAGTAAATATCTTACCAATATGTAAATACATCTTAAATGGTTTTGTAGAACACATACTTACTTTTTTCAATGTGCAGGTTTTGAGGATGAGAAGCAGAGGTTATTCAGAAAAAAACTTGTGTATGTCTGTGCCCCCCTACCACCAGCTGGGTTCTAACTTGCAGAAGTATATAAGAATTGACAAAGAATTTTCAAGAGAAACATTCCTACCTTACAGTTAAACATTTGCTAGTGAAAGTGCATTTGACTAGACTGTATCTTCACTGAGCAGCCAAACACAATGTGCTGAACTGATGTCCAGCTTGTTGTGCGCCTTTTACAACATACACATTACTTCCAAGTTGAACAGATAATATCGGTTGCTACTGTTACTAAAACAATGATGGATTAATCACATAGGAACTCAGTTATCCCCTATGGATCATAGATTTCTGTCTTGTATCATCAGTTCATTAATATTCAATATGCTGATCGTGCTTCATTGAAATAACTAATTAGAAATGCTGTGATTTATTGAACATACTTTACCGGAGATTTAATAGAAATATCTCTTCCGAAGTAATTCAAACAAAGATTGTGTGTTTGCTTTTTAAAAATTCCAAAGTATAATAAATTTTATACTTTAATTGCATATTAACCTTTAAGAAATTTTACCTCTGGGAAAGCCTTCTACTGAAATATACAGTTTCTGAATTTGGTGATGGTAGAGTAATACTTAGGGCAAAAAAATTGCATAATCTGTATTTATGATCATGCAAGATCCACAGACTTTTTGGTCAGTAGGGAGTCACATAAGACCTCAACTCCTAATAAAGATCCTTCTAGACTATGCTCTGTCACAACACATATTGTCCATTTATGTGTCTAGGGGCTAAAGAAGACTAGATTTTCTTTGCTAGGGAGCTCTTTTTTTTGGACTTCTTGGTTAAGGTTTTTGGATACAGCCTCTGTTTCAAAAGGAGGGAAAGTTTTTTATATTATATTAATAAATTGCAAGCAAATTGACATTCCTGAGCCCTGCACATGGTCTAGCAATGAAAACTCTAAAATCGTGTGACTGACACATAGGACTCTGCTGCTGTCTGGTAGTTGATTTTCATAATAAAGTAAAAGGTATGAAGCAGCAGCAAGAAATCAAAAAGTGTATGCACTTAGAGACTACTGGGTCTAGCTCTGACTTTGACCTGCAGAGAGAGCTCATATCGTTTTGGCCTACATAAAAATTACTGTCAGTTTAAATTTGATGCTTCTTTTATTCTTTACTTGCCCTTGAAGATCTAAAAGGTCTCCGACTTCTGTAATCCTGTTCAATCCAGGATTTAAGTTGCTGGAAGATCACTCCTTTAAGTCTGCACTGTGTTTGGGGGAAGTCCTCTATTTTCTCCAGCTGGATGCAGAGACAGACATGCTCAAACATTGCTCTTTAAAATAAATCTAATGATGAAACTACTGTGAATTGCAATAACATACATATTTTATGCTTATTATGAAACATGACATCACTGTGAACAGACTTAAATATTTTAATTCTGCTTCTTCCATGTAATTGAATTGTGGTATGGCTAGCACATATCTGCCCAGCACTCTGATTCTGAGGGGCAAACAGGGACTCTCCCAGGAGCAATATTTCTCTGTTAGAGATGGAAAACACATTCAAGACGTAAAGTTTTTTTGGAAACATTATTACTGTAATTCATAATAATGTGAAATAATTTTTGAGAAACACCCTGATCAGTTGGTTTCCAGTTGCAGGTGGGAATGTGCACAGGTTAATTTTCTAAGTTTTAAAATACTTGTTTAATTTGAACTGAAAGTTTCTGTGGTTTTTCCCCTGGTATACTCATTTTCCATTTTTTTGACTGTCATGACAAAGCTGACAAAGGATTACTGGTGAGCTGATCAGCCAAGGGAACATGGGAAAGCAATGTTGGCATTAATGTAACTTGTCCCTTCTGTCTTCCATCCTGATCAGTGAGAGGCACTTGCTAAGGCCTGCAGGTGAGACATGCACAATCCAACTAGAAACATTTGATATTAGAAGGGCGTGTAGGTGCAAATACTTGATTTCTGACACTTTCTGGAAGTGGAATAAAAAAATAATAAGGAGGAATGAAAGAATTTATCCCAAGCCACTTCTAAAATGTTATAAGAAAGCAGACAAAAATTCCAAATGTCAACTAACTGTATTTATTGATAGTGGTTATCCTGTGGGGATATGAAATGAGAGATCAGCCTTCTGTTATAATTCCCAGGGGATGGGACACAGCAGCTATGGATGTGTATCAGGAGTTATAGATTCTGAAGCTCTCTGGTAACATCAGACGATTCGGTCTTACTAAGTAACATGTAAATAGAGTTCTAAATCTTGTGACTGCAAAGAGAAGTTTAAAAATGTGTGAAGCTTTAGTGGTGATGTTCCCCACTTTGGTAAAAGTGAGATGAGCTGTTGCCATTTGTTTTCCCCATGAAAGAAGTTGCAGTTTAAGAAGGTGAATAGGTGGATGGGGTTGAGCTGGAACTGGGTTTCTAAGGAGACTGGGACGCTGAACAATCGAGCTTGTGGTTCTCACAGTTAGTGGATTTTCAAAGTATATGTTTAAGCATCAGTATTTTATCTTTTTTTGGTATGTGGAATTAAATTTTTGGAGTACTTTTTTTTGTCCTAATCTCAACCCTCTTCAATGTGAAAGCTGGTCTCAAATGCCAGAAACAAAAGTAATACATTGACTAAAGACTCTGCAAGCATGTAGTTCTACTGTTATTAAATATATTTAATGAAGAATAATTATGAAGAAATCCCGTTTAATTGTTGGTGGTACATGCACCTATTGAAGTAGTGTCTATTAAGATAAATCTACTTGCCATGTAATTAATTCAGATCAGCAGAGCCAATAAGGTACGTGACTGTATTCATGCTGTTTTGTGTTCAAGTGCTGTGCAAGTTTAACGTTGCATAATGTCATACAATCTAAATAATTTAAATGCAAGGAAAGACTACCATTTGCTACCAACATTTAGACGATCAGAATTCTGACAATTTATGTTCTTTCAAGGATTTCTGATAATTGAGGGGCTACTTCCTGAGTATAATCAGTTTGAAACAACATTTTGTGTAGCAGTTCCTGCCAGTGTAGATCTGGAAGTCTACTCTGTGACCCTCCTCCCCAGCAGTGGAAGGACAAGATTTTGTTGTTAATTTAATGTTATGTACCTTGAAATTTCAAATTTTTCAGTGAGATGGTGCTGTCTTCTTAAATGTTTCAAAACTTCTCTTTTCTCATCTCCAGGTGAAATTTGTCTATGCAGTCTTCACTAAACTTTATCACCTGCAAAAGTCCAAGTGTTTCTCCTGTGGGACAAGTTCATGCTAGGTATCTGATATCACAGAATAACCAGGTTGGAAGAGACCCACCGGATCGTCGAGTCCAACCATTCCCACCAATCCCTAAATCATGCCCCTAAATACCTCATCCACCCTCACCTTAAACACCTCCAGGGACGGTGACTCAACCACCCCCCTTGGCAGACCGTTCCAATGCCTAACCACCCTCTCCGTCAAGAATTTTTTCCTTATCTCAAGCCTAAATCTCCCCTGGTGGAGCTTGAGGCCATTCCCTCTCGTCCTGTCCCCTGTCACTTGGGAGAAGAGGCCAGCACCCTCCTCTCCACAACCTCCCTTCAGGTAGTTGTAGAGAGTAATAAGGTCTCCCCTCAGCCTCCTCTTCTCCAGGCTAAACACCCCCAGCTCTCTCAGTCGCTCCTCGTAAGATTTGTTCTCCAGCCCCTTCACCAGCTTTGTTGCTCTTCTCTGGACTCACTCCAGAGCCACAACATCCTTCTTGTGGTGAGGGGCCCAGAACCGAACACAGGATTCGAGGAGCGGTCTCACTAGTGCCGAGTACAGAGGGAGAATAACCTCCCTGGACCTGCTGGTCACGCCGTTCCTGATACAGCCAAGATGCCATTGGCCTTCTTGGCCACCTGGGCCACTGCTGGCTCATGTTCAGTCGGTTGTCAACCAGCACCCCCAGGTCCTTCTCCTCCTGGCAGCTTTCCAGCCAGGTTTCTCCTAGTTGTACCTCTGCTTAGGGTTGTTGTGCCCCAAGTGCAGGACCCGGCATTTGGCCTTGTTAAACCTCATGCTGTTGGTCTCAGCCCAGCAGTCCAGCCTGTTCAGGTCCCTTTGCAGCCTCCCGACCCTCCAGCAGATAGACACCTCCTCCCAGCTTGGTGTCATCTGCAAACTTGCTAAGGGAGCACTCGATGCCTTCATCCAGGTCGTTGATAAAGACGTTAAACAGGACTGGACCCAGGACTGAGCCCTGGGGAACCCCACTTGTCACTGGCCTCCAGCTGGATTTAACTCCATTTCCCACCACCCTCTGGGCCCGGTCATTCAACCAGTTTTTCACCCAGGAGAGTGTGCGCCCGTCCAGGCCAGAGGCCGACAGTTTCCGAAGCAGAATGCTGTGAGAAACTGTGTCAAAGGCTTTACTGAAGTCCAGGAAGATACATCCACAGCCTTTCCCTCGTCCAAGAGTCTAGTCACTCGGTCATAGAAGGTGATCAGATTACTCTGGCAAGACCTGCCTTTCATGAACCCGTGTTGACTGGGCCTGATCACCCGGTTCTCTTGCAAGTGCTTCTTGATAGCACTCTAGATCACCCGCTCCATGACTTTCCCCGGTACCGAGGTCAGGCTGACAGGCCTGTAGTTTCCCCGATCCTCCCTGTGCCCCTTCTTATAGATGGGCATGACATCAGCCTCCAGTCCAGCGGAACCTCCCCAGTCATCCAGGACTGTTGGAAGATGATGGAAAGGGGTTTGGCCAGCACATCCGCCAGTTCCCTCAAAACTCTTGGGTGGACTCCATCCGGCCCCATAGACTTGTGGGCATCTAGCTGGGCAAGCAAGTCTCTAACCACCTCCTCTTGGACCTTGGGAACCTAATACTTCTCTTCCAACCCCTGGGGTTGTGCACAGAGGGAACAATTTTCCTTAGTGTTAAAGACTGAGGCAAAGTAGGCATTGAGCACTTCAGCCTTGTCTTTGTCCCCTGTTACTGTTGTTCCCTCTGCATCTACTAGGGACTGGAGATTCTCCCTAGCCCTCCTTTTGCTGTTGATGTATTTGTAGAAAGACTTTTTGTTGTCTTTCACAGTCATGGCCAATCGCATTTCTAGTTGGGCCTTAGCCCTCCTGACTTTTTCCCTGCACGTTCTCGCTTCCTCCCTATAGTCCACCCAGGATGCCTGCCCCTTCCTCCAGAGGTCGTAGACCCTCCTCTTCCTATTGATGTCTCTTAGGACCTCCCTGCTCATGCTGGTTTCTTACCCCGCCGGCTACTTTTCCGGAACTTGGGGACGGCTTTCTCCTGAGCTGCTAGGAGTTCCTTCTTGAAGAGCGCCCAGCCCTCATGGACACCTTTGCCCTCAAGGAGTGCCTCCCATGGGACTTTTCCAACCAGCCTTCTGAACAGTCCAAAGTCTGCTCTCTGAAAGTTGAGGGCGACTGTTCTGCTAACCTCCACATTCTTCATTTTACCCCTCACTGAGAACTCTATCATCTCATGATCGCTTTGCCCCAAGCGTCCTCCAACCTTCACATCCCCCACCAGTCCTTCTCTGTTCACAAACAGCAGGTCCAGGAGGGCACCGTCCCTTGTCGGTTTGCTCACCAGCTGTGTGGGGAAATTGTCTTCCACACACTCCAGGAACCTCCGAGACTGCTTCCTTTCTGCTGTATTATACTCCCAGCCTATATCTGGGAAATTGAAGTCTCCCACAAGGACTAGAGGTAGCGATTTTGAGACTACACTCAGTTGTTTGTAGAAGAGCTCATCAGCTGCTTCTTCTTGGCTGGGTGGTCTGTAGCAGACTCCCATCACAATCCCTTCCTGCCCATGGGCTCCTCTGATTTTCACCCACAGGCACTCAGTCCCATCCTGATCGTAGTCCAGTTTGAGGGTATCAAAGCCCTCTCTAACATAGAGGGTTACCCCACCTCCTCTTCTGCCCTTCCTGTCCTTCCTAAAGAGTTTATAACCCACCCTGGGTACGCTCCAGTAGTACGAGTCATCCCAACACGTCTCCGCAATGGCAATGACATCGTAATCGCCTTGCCCTACCACAGCTTCCAGCTCCTCCTTCTTATTTTCCATGCTGCATGCATTGGTGTAAATGCACTTCAGCTGGGCAGGCGTAGCTTCAGCCTTCGCAATAGGGCTCCTCCCCAACTGAGCAGTCCTTGAGTTAACTAAGGCCACAGTGCCAGTTTGCTGCCTACCATCCTCAGCTGCACTCACTCCCTCTTGCTTAGTGGTGATATACTGGCAGGCGTCACCAGCACACCACCCGTGCTTTGCAGTGTGAATTAGAAAGAAGAACCTAATAGCTTAAGAGTAGGTGAGCTGCTTAATATGCCCTTCAAAGCTAGAGATGATTTCCTTGCATTTATTTTAATGCAATCATTACTTTGTAACCTAAATGCAAGATGAGTTGTTTTCAGAAACACTTTAAACAGGTGCTATAAACAACTCCATAAAGTTTTGAACTGGACTTTGTCCCACAAAGTCATTGTACTTACAGTTCTTTATAATGTGGTTTTGGTAGCAATGTTTTGTCTCATAAAGAATTCCCCTTGAGAAAAATTTAATATCAAGGGGTTTAGAGGCAGATCTGTTTGAGGAGGACTTTAAATTACAATTCCTGACTGTAAATAAAGGAGAAACTTCATGGAATGTTTGCCATAGTTCAGACAATCACTGTGTTCTGAGACTTTCAGTGGCATTTCCATTTATGAATTTACTACTTAATACTATAAGGCTTAAATATTTTTTATTTAAATGTTCAGTTAGCTTTTAACAGCTTAATTTTGAGGCGCTTGTGGCAAATGTCTGCCAAATATTTATTATCTGTGTGTAATAATACTGTCCTGTAGTTATGTTGTGATATTTATCGCATATTTTGCTACTTGTTACTATCCTGGATATTATTGCTCACAAGTATCGTGAGTTATATTTCTCTGTATCAGTTCAATAGTAGTATGCATTGAGAAAGAGAAAGTGTCAATGTTAATAGAAAAAAAAATCATAGTTGGACTTATTCTTTTTTGGGGAAAAACAAGATAAAAATCCAGTGGATGTAAATAAATAGTGAAAGCTTAAAGAGCCATGTCCATTAAAGTGAACTTATTTATATGGGTGAGTTAGAGATTATATTGAGATTTGAACACTTCATGGTGAATAAAATAACCTAAATATAAACCAAATTATCTCAAAAAAATATTGAATGCATTTCAAAGTATAGGTTTAAATAGGTTAAGTTGAGCAGAATAATTTATAAAGCTTAGTTGTATGAGGAAGTTACCATCGGGTAATGAATAACTGTCAATCTGACCTGTAGTGTGTGGTTCCTTTCAGATCTCACACCAATTGTGTATTTACCATATAACAAACCTCGAAGAGGCCTAACTGACCTTCCCTGCCTTTGTCTTTGAAGTAATACAATTTTAAATGATCCATTAAAAAAAAAAACCAACAAACTTATATAGTAAGTGGTGGTGCATTTTTCTTCTCATTGTAGTCCAGAGTAACCTGCACCTTGACAGTTAAAGTGTGCTCTTTGCAACTAAGAAATATGTTTGGGTTTTTTTTATGAATGTCATGCATCCAAAGCTACCAAATACTATTTTTGCAACTGTGATTGAACAGGATCTGAAAGAGCAGATCATTCCAAATGTGAAGGCGCTTCTGGATTGAAGAGTTTGGATTTGGCAAAATGAATCAGTTGATTGTGCCCGTTATGGCATGGTCATTGCTGACTGCATGGAACCTCTGAGGATGCCAGTTTACCATCTTTAAATCAAATCTACTTCTGTACTTAAATGGGGAGTTCATCACGAAAGTTTGTAGATAGTTAATTCCAGAATTTCATGTCACTAAGTTTGTGTGGGCTACAGGAGGGGGGAAGAGAAAGCTGAAGCATCACTATTATCATGAAAGAGAAAGGATCTGTTGCCAAATTAATTTATTGTGCCTGGGAGAGACTTAAAGCAAGTTGTTCTTAAATACTTGCAGATCAAAAACTGAGATTGGATTATTTCTGTTGGAAACAGATTAGCTGTGTGCCCTGTTCCCTGGAAGAAGGTAATTTCCAACAGACTGAAATGCTTTGTACCTTCACCAGAAAGTTCTGTCAGGAAAAGATGACTGTAGTAGCCTGGTAAGTTTGATTAAATAACCTTGTCACTCGGAGGCTGGAACAACATGTTCTATTCAGTGTTGGTCCTCTAGGGGAGGATGAAAGAAAGCTTTCGCGTGTCTAATCACCATGCTTTACTCTCACCTGGAAAGTGATGTGAATAGATCTCAGATTTTGTTTTCATCTCTATTCCATCAGTTTTATTCAAAGTGAAATTACTCAAGAGAAAAAGATTGGTGCGTGCCAGAATGTAATACCATCTAACTGGTATGCCTGCCTAGGATTTGTGAACCCAATGTGAAGACTTCTCTCTGCCTAATCCAGAGCTAAGGCCTAAACTTGAAATGTTTTGGTTCAAAGCTGAACTAAAACCACTCAGTCTTCCTTGTAAGTTCATGCAAACATTGTATCTCATGAGATTGATTATATCCTACCCAGCAAGATATTAAATTTATAGATACTATATCAACTTCTGCAGAAGTTAAGAAGTTCAATTATTTAGCTAATTGGAACTTATCTGTTTTGCTATTCTGCATTAGCATCAGAGCAATAAAGTTCATTAAAGCAACAAAGAAAGCCTTTTGAAAAGTGAACATACGAATAAATACAAAAGATCTGGCAGAATGTGCATGATGGAGTTTAAAGGCCAGATTCTTTTGATAATATAGGGAGTTTTTTGATTGCATTTTCACTCTTTGCCTTTCCTTTCCAACTTTTTTACAGCATAGTTGGCAATAACATCTTCCTTACACACCTTTGCGGCATCATGGGTAATAAATTCATAATCTTGAGTTCTACAAATTGAATGGATTGTATGATTGCAGTGTGAGTTGCCCCTGTGAAGGTTTTTAACTTACTGTCAGAGAGCTGACGCTCTAGACACGTTTAAAGTGAAAACAGTAAAGTTATTTTAACTGAGGCAAAATGAATTTTTAATTAGGAAATTGCAGAAAATGGCTAGTGAAGCAACTGAGTGCAGATGTAGAGTACCTATCATCACTCCGGTGCTAGAGTTGTTGCTCAGAGACTTTCTTGAGGCACGTGTTCTATGGGTCACTAGAGATTCTGGCCAGAACAACTTCATCAGTGTCTTCCAGAGCAGGATTCTGTTCCACAACTATTTTCCTCTCTCAATGCCTGGAGATTATTTAGTTGCAATTTAGTGTTAGTAGAGATTCAGAACATAATATCACAGTGAATTCCTTGTTTTTCTAACATGTGGGACAGCTTTTTGGCTTGGCGTTGGCTTTTGCAGAATTTTTTTTATGAGATTGGTAATGAAACACTCCTAAATTTGAAAAGAAGTTGCTTCGAATAGAGAAGGATGTTGGGGTGTGAAATGCCTTTATCAGAGGTATTTTTATTTACTGCCCAGGCAGTAAGTAGAATTACAATTACGTGTTTATTCCTCTAATGCTTTGCACACCAGCTACGGGAAACGCTCTTTTAATTGAGAGAAGTGGGAAGAAGAAGTTGGCATCCTGGAGCAGTTCCTTTCCTTTTACTGGTATTTAAAGAAACTTCTGGTTGCAGCGTAGTGCGCTCTGGGCCCCTTGTCACAACCCATTTGAACTGGAACTTTACGTGTTGGTTGTGTGTTGTTTTATATCCTGTAGATACTGTTGAATGGTTAATCCTTGACTGCACCTGGTGACTGGATTTCTCAGTAAGAGACCTTGTGTTGCAGCGAGAAGCACACAGACAGTTGTGCATTGCCAGTGATTCGTTGCACCACGTGTAGTATTATTTATGGTGATAGAAGAAATCAGTGCATTAATAACTTAAGAGCTTTTTAGTCTGTGTACAATAACTTTTGTTTTGTTTTCCTCATTTTGGAGAAATACGTCCTGAAAATGAAAATCTGGTTAACTTTCACTGTAAAACAGTCTCAGTCTTTTCATTAAATATCAATGTTTTATCTCTGCATTTGCAGAATCCTGGGTAGTTGCAAAATCTCTGCTCTCATTTTTTTGGAGGGAATGTGCTTTAAATGGCAATACTGTGTACCCGCTATACAAAGACAATGCCTTTGAGGTTATAGAAATTAGATCATGTAATCTGAAATAGTTTAATTTTCAGTTGTTTTCTTGGTATTCATTTTTTTTCTCCCCTCCCCTTTATATTTCCTCAACTGAAAGAAAGGTTGACAGGACAGAGAAGAAACTTCTAACGAATCATTAAAGGACGTTTTTGTAAAAAAAAAAAAAGGAAATAAATTAGAATGACTCAAAAGCATCATTGAAATTCTTTGACAATTGTTCTGAAAATAACACCATTGAAGTAAATTTTTTCTCCCTTCCATTTCTATTGTATTTTTTTAGTTATTAGATGCGGTAGTAGTAGAAAAGAAAAAATACAAGCTTATCTATATACTTAACTACTTAGAGTGTAAGGAAAGAGGAACTTTTTCTTCTAAGTTAGGAGCACACTGAGGATTTTTACATAGAAACTAAATTCAGTAGCTAAAATCACTCCTGAGTTCGATAGACTTCAGTAGAGCTAATTTATGTTCTCACCTATACATATTTTAAAGCACTGAGAATACAGATTTTCTGTACTACTTTTCTTTTACCTCACCTTTTCTTCCTTTCTCAAGGGTTGCTATTTCTTTACTGTTTTTCCTTCTGTTTCTTGTGCTTTGCCTTTCACAGTTTTCTTTACCCTATTTTCTACCTAGCTTTCTACCCCTCATCTCCTCCATTAGCTGTGCTCCTTTTTGTCTGCCTCCCAAACTACTACAATGCTTCCATCTTCTTAACTGTGTATGAATGCCTAAATACACTGTTTTCTAGTGGTAATATAGAGTTTATGATGGAATAAAAGACATTCGTAATATTTAGTGTTTCCCAGATAAGGGCTGATGAAATTGTAATGATGAAAGCTGCTAAAATTCCCAAATGGGGAATAATTCCTGCATGAAATTGTGTGATGTCACTGTTGATGCTAAAATAAGTAGTGGTATCAAGGCTTACTTTCAATCAAAGAAGAATTTGAACTGGCTGTATGCAGGTATGAGTATGTTGCACTGCCTCTCCTGGCTTCTTCTGGCTCCAGTAGGTTGTGTTTTAAGCAGTGCTTGTGAAATCTGTAGAGCAGAAGGAGGTGGTACTTGTAAATAATAGACAAAATCTCACTGCTGAATGTGGTAAAAATCAGAGTATACCTTTATATAGGTATTTGTGAATTCTTACACGTAATGTTGTAACCTGATCTTGCCCTTCAGAAACACTGAGCTTTTGTCTATATGTAGAAGTACCATATTTTGCAATTAGTTCTGCTGTGATTTTGTAGGGATATTGGCCACCTCAGCCAGGAATTTGGTATTCTTCTAGTTATTTTTTTGCCTCTAAAGCACAGAGGAGTAAGGATCATCAAGTCAGTCTAATGCCATGCATGTAATATATGCATTCCTACCTTGGATATGTGATCCTAAGATCTACTCCAGAGTTCTCCCAAGCATGGCTAATCCTTTTTTCTTATCTCCATTTCTATATATCATATCGACGATTCGTTTCTTTGTTTATTTTAGTGAGCCTTACAAGTGCAGAGGTTAATGTTGGCTAAAAATCTCTTTCTGGATAGAACTGATAAGGATTCTGACTAAAAATCAGTTCATTTTTGTTCTTAATTCAGTGACATGTAAATTGAAGGTAACCAGGGAAACCAAAAGCTTGTCATCCTTATATACGTTGCAGAGTGCTCTCTGGAAATACAATAGTCTCCAATCTGTTGTGATCAGTATTCTTTGAGAATACAGTATATGAAAATAATCTTAACACACCTAAGAAGCAGAAAGACAGGATCCTTTTATTTTGAAAATGATCATCAGAACTTTACCATTTTGTTAAAAAAAACCTAAACGCATGGTAACCCGCTGCATGTCACCAATTCTGCATTTTGGAGCAATATCACAGGTGCCTGTAGATGGAGATGCAATTAGGAATCCTGTTTAGATGCACTAAGGAATATGCACTTTGTTTCTTCACTCACATGTAGTCATGGGCTTCACACATTTGAAGAAATTTGTGCAGATACTGATACATGAAGCTGTAGAGCAGAATCTCCTTCTATCCTCTCCTGAATTTAGCCAGGCAGAAACTAGGGGCAAGTATGACAATTTAGGTTCTTGATATGGAGGGCATAATAGCAGTGAAATAGTAACCCTTCTGGTTTCTTGTAATAAGTAATGTTACTTACTTGACATGCTGGGATGTTTTGTGGTTGCAGTGGGTACCAGATCCTCCCTGGGGGGAAGAATGTTAATTCGAATAAAATGTGTCAGTTCTTAAATAAAAGTTTAACTATTTTCTGTATGAGAATCGTGGTAGTTTAGTCATGCTTAGGTATTGGACTGTGATATTTTAGCTCTAAATTTAGATTTCGATGTATCAGTAGTGCCAAACTGGTGGTAACTTAGATTTTTGTTTTGGAGGTGTGGTGAGGTGGGGTAGTTTACAAGTAGAAGACTAAATCTTTAATTATTTTTAGAAGCAAGCTGTTTCTTTTATGTATTTCTCCTGACGGGCCAAAGGGCTTTCTTCATGGTGGAACTGTCCTTCATTGCCACTATGCTGAAAGCAATGCTACCTGTACAAGCTGACTCTTGGGATTTGACATTTAGAAGAGCTTTTCCCTCACTTGCTAACAGATATGTGTGGTACAGTCTCTAAAATTAATTATGAATTCTATGAAGATATTTGAAAAATGTTTCAAAACAGATTAAAAATTAATGACAAAGTCAGGTTTCTTTACTGGCTTGCATTATTTCACCCGTAGATAACTACAAACCATCAAAGAAAGCCAGCATTAGATTCTAATTTGGAGAGACTTGTAGAAGGAAAATAATCTCTAAACCTCTAATAATATCTTTTGACAACTCCTTAATTATTGGAAGTTGTTGGTAAGAGCTGCATCAAGCTTACTCAGAGCCCTGATCTCACCTGAGTAATTGGAAGAAATGTGTGTACTGTGATCATTTAGAAGAAATTATAACTTTAAGAGATCATCTAGACAGGTGTGGGGTTTTTTTTTCTTGCAATATGTGGTAGAATCTGAGCTGTTGGTTCTACCATTCATATTCTTTTGCATCAGTTACCCACCACTGTGTCTGCACTATTTTAACTCTTCCTTTGCATCTCAAGATTCAAAGGGGGAGCACGTTTCAGTAGTACATAATTATAATTTTTTTAACCACCAAAACGGGGACCAATGAAAGAATTTGAGGACTAAAATCATACCTATGTGGTCCTCAAATTGCTTAATGGGAATTCTTTGAGTAGTTAGTTCTCTGGCTTATGTCGATATCCACAAGTTGATTTCACTGAGCTACATGGGGTAGGACAGTACAGCCCATGACATACTGCACAACTATGCAGGACTTAAAAGTGAACTTGACAGTGAAACAGTGGAAGAGTCAGTGTATAAACACTGCTCTGTAGAAGCCACCAGTCTTTCTAGTCAGCTTAGTAAATTTATATTCACTGTTTGGTGTATTAGAAATAAGAGCTGACAAGATTCTTTGAGATAACAAATAAAGCTAGAACTAGGCAATTCTTTCCCACATCTCAAGTATTTAAGTGCCTCTAGTTTCAAATTCCCAACATCTTAGAAAGAAGGCTGCTGAAGGTTTGAGGAAAATTTGACTATGGGCAGGGATCTGTGACCCTCCAGAATGCCACTATTTTAAGTACCGTATTTTGTGTGTTGGCCATTGAACCTTTCAAAGAAGAATGATTTTAAGTTGCCATGCAGGGGAGTTGTACTAAATGACACCATCAGTAGTAAAGTTTCTGCCACGTTTAAGTTTTGTTTCTTTTCTCCTGCTGGAGAATCTGCAACACAACATTGACACTAGGCATTATTTTTGTCTGTAGCAAATCTGAGTAGGTTCCAGTACCATAAACCTGTAAAGTCACCCCATCCTTGTATCAGCATCTGGAGCATTACCAGGGAGGACGCCTATGAGATAAATAATACCCTTCAATGTCCTGTGAAGAATATTGATGGATCCAAGACTTGGAAGTTAAGAATAGCAATGTTACAGCTTGCCTATATGCACTGTCTTTACCACATACTGTTTTATTTTCAGTATATTAATTATGGATGATCACTATTGTTAACGAGTATGATTTTGTTACTGAAGAGCATAAATGCCTCAAAGAAAGCATCATTTTACTGTCACAGAACTCTCGTAAGCAATACCGTTTACACTACCATTTATTAAAGGAAGAACTATGATGTAGACTGAAATTTTATACTTCTTTTCAAATACTAAATTATTTGTGTAGATAGTTTGTATATCCTTAAAAAAAAAACAAAATGAGGCTCAACCAGAAACCTGAAGGAAAGGATGACAATAATTGGTTATAAGCTGGTTTGGTTTACTTCTGTTTACTGTTGTGAGCTCATTGTATCATGAAGAGCATAGTTTTTACCGGAAAGTTCTTTCTTGCACTGCTTAGACATTGACAGGTCTATTTCATTTGAAAGATTCAGATGGGCTTTGTTGATTTGTAAATAAGTTATTGTTTTCTTTTCACATATTGGGATTCATTATTTCTTTTGAGTTGGGTGTCTACAGAATGAACAGATTCACTGAATGAATTACTCTATGCAAGAAGCACTGAACACACCTTTACTCCATCATCACTTACAGTGGTCACGCTAACACTGCTGCTCCATAGAGCAGTCTTCTGTTTTTGTAGAATATATTTCATTAGCAATTCTCAACGTGTATTTCTCTTTTGCCAAAGAGAAAATGGGTGATGAAATCGTTTGCCAAAGATTTTTCAGCATCCAAGTCAGGTTATAGATCTCCTCTGTCTCAATCCAGCAATCTGTCACCTAGATTATCCTACTATAAGTTCACAAAATGTGGCACATTGTAAGTCTGTTTGTGTGCTCAGGTTTTTGTGTTTGGTTTTTTGTTTGTTCTTGCTTTTTTGTTTGGTGTTTTTTTGTGGTTTGTTTTGGGTTTTTTTGGGGGGTTTTTTTGTGTTTTTTTTTTTTTTTAAAGTAGAATAAGTTCTGAAGAAATCTTTCTGTTTTCTGAGCTGTGTGGAATGCAGAAACCTACCCCACCTCTGCTGTCCCTTGTTGTTTGCTGTTCCAAACTGTGTCCAATCTGCCTCCTGAGCACACACTATTAATACGGTGTTGTCAGACAGCTGTTTTTGTAGAAAAGCAGCAGCAGGATAATTTGAGCAATGCTAAGAGACATTTCTAAAAAAAAGTAGAAATAAGAAACTTTCAGCTAGGACTGGACATCTAAGATGTAAGTTAGATGGGCATAGGCATCAATAAAAAAGTGTTGTGATTTACATATAGGAATCCTACATGTTATATGAAAACTTCTATCCCTTGTTCCAGAATTCTTAAAATACACTGTGAATCTGTTATCAATAATTCAGTTATAGCAAACAAATAAAAAAGCATATTAAATCCCACCACTCCAGAGTTATACTCCTGGAACAAACCCCAGCATTTTACAGTCCTGATGGAGTAAAAATGATGCAATGCCATAAAGATTTTCCTGAGAGCTAGTTGAACTTTTCCTGTTACTGAATCATAGAACACTTTGGGTTGGAAGGGACCTTAAAGATCATCTAGTTCCAACCTCCCTGCCATGGGCAGGGACACCTCCCACTGGATCAGGCTGCTCAAGGCCCCATCCAACCTGGCCTTGAACACCTCCAGGGATGGGGCAGTCACCACTTTCCTGTTCCAGTGCCTCACCACCCTAATTGTGAAGGAATTCCTCCTTATGTCTATTGAAAGAATTTTAACCCCTTAAGCGTGTGTTGCCTCAAGCTTTGGTGGGTTATGATGTGGTTAGAAATGGTGTTCCAAATAAACTTGCTTCTCTGAAACAGTTGTTTATACTTTCAGCATAGCAGCTAAAATGGTACAAATGCTTTGTAGCTGGCAGAGAGCTCAGCAAAGGTCTTGCAAGAGCATCACGCGTGTTCACGTGCACAGATAGAATGGGCAGATTTAAGAAAAATACTGTACAAAGCAACCACATAAATTACTAAAATGACTCTAGTGGGATAAAATTATTTAGATAAATGTCAGAAAAAACACACAGTAGTGCACACAGCAGCTGCCTTGTGAAGTGCCTTGTAACTGTTTCCTCTGTCACCTCTTTTGCGTGGAACCCGAGTTGCCAGATGCCTGTCTCTGTAAGCATGGTGACTGTCACTAAAGCCCTCTTCTTGTGCACAGTAGAGCTGGTTCTTCTACTGGATTTGGGTTTTAACATAAAATTTTATGTTGCTTGCTTCATCATAAAAAGGAAAGTTGAATCGTGTAAGTACACAATAAACCCTTGTGCTCCCTTGTGAATGGAATCGGGGATTTCAGCATCCCAGATATCCTAATGTTCATTTCTCTGCTCTGCTTTTTGTGCTCAGCTTGAATTTTTGCGTGAGCTAGTAGTAGCCAAGGAAAATCCCAATGAAGACTGTTGCTCAGCTGCAATGAACTTTATTCTAAGATTTGGCTGCCGCTTGCGACAGGAAAGTGAAAATCTGAGAAAGCATTTTAGCAAGCACTGAAGTTCCAGTGCAGAGAGCCCCACCCAGACTAAAGATAAGAGATGCCTTGTACAAGTGAAAAAATACGTTCTAAAGCATGTGAAGGGAAAAGAAAAACAATTCTATGTTGAAAAGTGTTTTCAGTGTTTAGAATGATGTGCTGTGGTTGCTATATATTGAGAATTAAAGGCAGTATAGAAGGATTTACAAAGGAGATACTGCATCATACTCTGGGGCTGATGTATAAAGATGCACTGGAAGCCATAATGAGGTATTGGAGCTCTAGTGACAGGGGATAAACTGCAAAGCAGAATATTAACTTCTAGGGATTTGGATAGAATCAGACTGAGTGAATAATGAGGCATTTAAGTAACAACTGAATGGTTCGTGCTCAAGCCAAGCCCTGTGAGTTTATATTCAATAAAAGGTCTAGTTAAACTTGATCTCTCCCTCCTTAAAGAAAGGGGGGAGGTAGAGGGTAAGAAAAGAAAAACATCAAACACCAAACAAGCAAACCAGCAGAAGTTCTTTCTGTTGGTATGAGGCAGAATAACAATTTCCCTAGGATTTTAAATCTGCAACATTCTTCTGAGGAGAGGAGACACGAAATTTCAGCTGGATCTCATGGTTTTTTATGCAGCAGCTGAACATACTCATATTCACTTGAAGATTAAAAAGAAGAGGGGGAAAAAGCTTTGTTTTGCTGTTAGCTATGCATTCCATAAAATTATCCTTACGTTAACTCCTTCTAGATGGTTAATTTGCACTGGGTTAAACTCTCCTGTGGATTTTCTAGGGCTGCGGTTTGTCACAGTAGACCACAGGGCTTCCTTTGGAGCCACTTCACCATCTTAATTAAATCTGTGGTTAGGCGTATTTAGCTATTATTCGCTTCATAGAATAAAACATTTGAGGGTTTGGTGTCTGCTCTTGAGGGTACTAAAAGTAACTGCTTTAATTAAGCAAAAAATGAAAAATGAAGTCAGGTCTGTGTTTTGAAGTGCTAACATTATTACCAACTTCACCAGGATCTATTTCTTTAAGCAGAGAGATTTCACTGCTTAGCTCTAAACTGTAAAGTTTTATAAAGCAGACATTTTCAGTGGGCATTCTTAATTTTTGGGGTAAATGTTGCTACAATTTTACACAACATAAAAGTCAAGTACATTTTGTGATTTTTTTTTTCTGTGATTGATGTTTTTCTTTCAAAGGAAATGGGTCTCATGTTTCTTACACGTGTTTCCTTTTTCTCACCCCTTGGAGTTTTCTTTTTAGCAAAATAAGTTTTTACTATACTAACACTGTCTGCTGTTTTCATCTGTATCTAAAATTTTCTGAAGTATTTCAAAACCCCTTCTTCTCTTAAAACTCTTATAAACTGATTATTTGAGAGACATTTCACAGATATGCCTGGAGGCTCAGCTGTATGTGCGCTAGATGATAGACTGCGCTGTGAACAGCTTGCAGTTGGAATAATGGGTTTTTATGAAAACAACAAAGAATTCCGTATTCTTAAAGAGGAGAAAAACACACTAATGTTCCCTTGGTTTAAGGAATAAGAAACACGGTATCAAGGTACTGAAAATAGCTGCTTATTTGTAAACTTACAATCCTAGATCATCACTAGAAGATTATATTTGTGCAATACTAATGTGGCATTTACCTATTTCTTGCACTTCTGTTAATTTAATGTGATAATATGGCTTTGTGTTTGTGTGGAGAATAGAAATTTTAGTTTATATTGAACAGAGCACTTAACCAGAACTGCAGATTCAAGCTTTCACATTTTTGCTTCAAAGAATGTCTGTGATTACGACAAAGCAATAAAGGGACCTGAATTAAATGATTGACAAAATGTTAGGTGGCAAACACAGAGCAAGATGTGTATAATTATCAAAGGCTAATGAGGTCTACACTAGCCACTTTGAGAGAGAGCAGAAGATGCAGATTAAGGAATGTTTATCTCCTATTAGACAGCATTTTAAGATGCATATCACAGACTGAATCTGAGCTAATGCTGCTACCTCTGTCTATGCTTGTTTAAATCAAAACCACATGATAAACTGTGATTGACTAGTGGGGCCAAGAGTAGAGAAATGCACTGAGTTCCTGGAAGAAGAGGGTTTACCAGTGTGTTCTTGGATGTGCCTGCCATGGGGCGAGGTCCCTGGAAGTAAAGCATTACAGACCTGTGGCCTGTAAGGAAGACAGGACAGCCTTGGAAAAGGGTGCTTTCATTTCTCGAGGACTTTAGCAAAATTTGGAATATTTTTATCCCTGCTCCAGTTCACCTCTGCCCCCTCCCAGTGCTAAACTATTTTGGTCTTCCCTACTGTCTGGCTTTCATCAAAAATTTCACGTTCGACAGGAAATATTTTAGCAATACAAACACATAATGTTAACACTTCCAATTTTCATAAACTGACATCTTCTGAAGAATAGTTCTGTTACCTCAATTCTGGTGATGTCCCAAGCATGTGCGTAGGCAAGAGACCTCTACATCACTTGAATCTCCTCAGAGATTTCCTAGGAGAGGGAACTCTGCTTCTAGTCAAACAGCTCCTTGGGTGGACTTATGGGGCTGCTTGGTCCTCAGAAAGGATCTTTCTGCAAAGGAATCCCTGCACTTCTTGGCATGGTGAGACTTCAGTTGTATAAGCACAAGAGTAAATAAGTTCTAGAAACTGAAGAAGCACAGCAGGAAAATATTTTTAGCCAATAAGAATAAAATACAGGAATAACCTATAAATACTGCTTTGCATGCTTTATCTATAGAATTTCTCCGTGAGTTGCCACCTGTTTAATTTATCATGTTAGATCCTGGCATTTTTCAGGTAAGTATGAAAGATTAATAAATCTATCACATTTTTGCTCTCTAAGTGCAATTGCATTTTCAGTATAGGATGCACTGGAATAATAGATTGCTTAGCAAAGTAAATATATGAAAATGGTGTTTAGTATTTCAATGTAAGCAGTAATTAGAGTACCGCTTGTCAGTTTTAGAGCACTGTGAAATATTATGGCATATTGTGACTTTATTTCTACAGAATCTTTTACATACCTGTCATGTTAATTCAACTAGAAAGCATTCTTTATGACAATTCATATAATATCATAAAGGCAACCAGTCATGTTTGTTACTGAATCATTGTATGTCTCAATGTGGAAATTAAATTGGAAAAGAAAAAGACAGCGCAGAAAGATTAAGCTCAGTATCAAATGCATTTTAAAGAGCGCAGATCTTATTTAGTCATTTGTCTTGCAGTCATAAAATTCTTAAGATGTGAACTTGCTTAAATTAGATATATCTGCAGGAATTAATATTTTGTCTCACATTGATAGATGTGATCACATGACCTGCAACCAAGTATCCGAGGCTGATGAAGAAAATGTAGAAATTTTATTGTTGTTCAGTTCTCACAGAGCAAGATGGGGGTTTTACTTTAATTTGGTTACTTGAACATTCTAGTATTATTTTTTTCTTTTTATTGGTAATAAAATCCTGGAATGGCTTGGGTCATAAGGGAATTCAAAGCCCATCCAGTTCCACCTCCTGCCATGGGCAGGGACACCTCCCATTGGATTTGATTGGTCTAAGCCCCATCCAACCTGGCCTTGAACACCCCCAGGGATGGGGCAGCCACCCCTGCTCTGGGCAACCTGGGCCAGGGTCTCCCCACCAACACAGGAAAACATTTCTTCCTAAGATCTCATCTCAATCTCCCCTCTTTCAGCTTAAAAATCATTCCCTCTCATCCTCTCCCTGCCCTCCCTGATCAAGAGCCCCTCCCCAGCTTTCCTGGAGCCCCTTTCAGTACTGGAAGCTGCTCTAAGGTCTCTCCAGAGCCTCCAGGCTGAACAAGCCCAACTTTATCATTTGGTCCACATTTACTATTGACCAAAGGAGTTTCTTGGCTGGTCTCTTGCACTTAATCCTAAGTTTTTTATATAGCCAGTTTTAACCTTTTTCCTGAGCAAATGGATGCACCCCTGTAACTTCTGTGTAATTGAAAATTATCTAACAGAGTTTTAAATGTTAATGTTATTTACTGTCCTTGTGAACTGCAGGATTCACATATGAGAAGGAATGATCTTTCATTTATTGATTTGGTCAACTTTGGCATCTTGAAAGTGTGAATTTTTTTGGCTAGTTCTCGGGATGTGTTTGGTTTTTTTGTGGTAGCTTTCTTAGGCACTGCTTGCAAAGAATCTGATCTGTGTGCAATTGGCGTCTCAAGCCTATCTCTTGATGCTAATTATGAGTGGATCTTTTCTGCATCTTATTTGTTTTGTGTTTTCATAATTTACAGTTATTGTTAGCAGTCTGGTACATTTTTCAAATAGCGCCAGATGTCAGCTCAAGCATTTTTACTTTGGCATATCTCTTTAGTCTTATCTTCCAGGGCAGGTATGATAAAATGTTTTACAACAATTCTGTAAACTAAATGTTTTCAGAAGTGGGTTTACAATCTCTTATGCTGCTTTAAATATGTTCAAACACTATTTGACCTTGTTGCTTCCTAACAACATCCTGGAATTGAATTAACAGGAGTGACATACAGCTGGTGCTGCTGGATCAACTTAGCACAGTTACTAGATGGTTATTTCACTGTAAGTGCATAGTAGATATAATTAATGCTGTTTAGTGAAGCATCCCTCTACTAATTTTTTTTATTAACATGGCATAGAACAGCAATAGCCAATATTAAATATTGTTATCCTGCTTGGATAAAAATAACAGAGCAGTTGTTAATTGAACAAATAAAAAGTTTTTATGAAACATTTCTATATAGATATCTATGTACTTGTCGAGCTTTATTCCTCTCTGAAATGGAGACGATTTTTTCCAGTACTGTTTACCACTACCTGAAGTGTTCTGTATACCAGTTCAAAAGAGAAGTTGTTAATAACCATGATAGGTTCTACTAAAAGGAGCTGTAGCTCACCTAATAGTAGTTTAGTATTCAAAATTGCTTTCTACTTTGATTTCCATCTCAGAAAGAGTTGAGTGTGTTGATGATTTTCTGTTTTACATCAAACTTTGTACCTCATATTTGAAAAGTCAGACCAATGTTGTCAAATACAGCTGAACTTCTAGTCCCTATTCTGTGCCCATTGTTAAAGGACATGAGCTTTTATCTAAATGAGGTATTAAGTAACAAGAAGCATTTGAGAAATGTTTGTGGCAGTTTATTCCATTGTGACTTAATGAAAAAGTGTATGTACTTCTATTTTATTTCAAGGTGCTTGTTACTGTGCTGTCATGGCAAGCATATGCCCTGGGCTTCTGTTGGAAAGAACACAGCATAATTAAAAGACTGTTTATAAAAGGACTGAAAATCTAGTAGCTGTATTTTTGGGTTTCGGTATTTCATAGAATCATAGAATAACCAGGTTGGAAGAGCCCTACTGGATCATCGAGTCCAACCATTCCTATCGATCACTAAACCATGTCCCTCAGCACCTTGTCCACCTGTGCCTTAAACACCTCCAGGGAAGGTGACTCAACCACCTCCCTGGGCAGCTGTTCCAGTGCCCAATGACCCTTTCTGTGAAAATTTTTTTCCTAATGTCCAGTCTTAACCTCCCCTGACAGAGCTTGAGACCGTTCCCTCTTGTCTTCTGACTTTCCTGTCTAATTTATGTACTTAAGAGGCTTTCTTTTGTTGGCCAGTGTGAAACAGCACAAGATAGTGACTACTGATGTGGAATATCTCAGCTCTGTAGCAACACCATTTTGATGGCTTCTCCATGCAGACAAAATATTTACAGAGAAATATTACAGTAGCATTTTACAACGTTTTATATAACAAAATAGAACAACTAACAAATGATAGTTGGAAGGAAAATTGCTTTGTTTGAAATGAAGGGCATGTAGTTTATTGTGGATGGGAGGAAAAGCATGTAAAAATCTTTTCTTTAAGCAATCCTGTTGGTGCAGAGATTATCACAAGTGTTTCTCCATCACTGGAGGTTTTAAAGACCAAAGCACTTGTGAGGACTTTTGACTTGTCTTTTTTCCACCTGGATAGGCAAGATGACTTCAGAGACTTTCACCCATGGTTTTGAGCATCTTTTACTGAGCGCATGGAAGAATGATGGAACTCTATGGAGTTCATGAAATTATTTTCTTGGTCAGGGGTGTGACCTGAGGCTTACTTCCTGCAGTGTCTGCCAAAATGATCAGCTTGCATGAGAGTTTAAGACACTTGAGGAACCAAGTCAGCTTGCCAAAACCCTATGACATTATTGTCCAATGATATTTGCCATTCTCATAGTCTAGGGAAAAGATTGGAGACTGCAAGTGTCTGCTTGAAGTTATTGCTGTCCACATCAGAAATCCTTTTCCAAGTTGCTGTTTTATCTTTTAATTGTTGTTGAATTAAAAAATGTTTTAGTAGGGTGAAATACTGGTCTTCTGTGAACATAGAAATGATCACTGAAGTCTTCTGTCTTTTCAGTTGTATCTGTTTCGAGAAGGATGCTTTGGGCTGAGTTCATACGTATCTCTTGGCACTGCAATGTGAAGTGCAGACAAATCACTTTCAGTCTGTGATAGGTGAAAAGAAACACTAGGAGAGAGCTGTTTGATGGTGTCTGTTGATGAGGAAGAAACTGGATGACTCGGGATTTGCTTGGTCTTTATTCATACGACACTCTCAATCCAAATTTTACTTCCATGATTCTGTTAAATTGTTACAAATCACAGAAATCACAGAATAAGCAGGTTGGAAGAGACCCACAGGATCGTCGAGTCCAACCATTCCCACCAATCCCTAAATCATGCCCCTAAGTACTTTCATCCACCCTCACCTTAAACACCTCCAGGGACAGTGACTCAACCACCTCCCAGGGCAGACCGTTCCAATGCCTAACCACCCTCTCCGTCAAGAATTTTTTCCTTATCTCAAGCCTAAATCTCCCCTGGCGGAGCTTGAGGCCATTCCCTCTTGTCCTGTCCCCTGTCACTTGGGAGAAGAGGCCAGCACCCTCCTCTCCACAACCTCCCTTCAGGTAGTTGTAGAGAGTAATAAGGTCTCCCCTCAGCCTCCTCTTCTCCAGGCTGAACACCCCCAGCTCTCTCAGTCGCTCCTCATAAGGCCTGTTCTCCAGCCCCTTCACCAGCTTTGTTGCTCTTCTCTGGACTCACTCCAGAGCCTCAACATCCTTCTTGTGGTGAGGGGCCCAGAACTGAACACAGGATTCGAGGTGCGGTCTCACCAGTGCCGAGTACAGGGGGAGAATAACCTCCCTGGACCTGCTGGTCACACCGTTTCTGATACAAGCCAAGATGCCATTGGCCTTTTCGCCACCTGGGCCACTGCTGGCTCATGTTCAGTCACTGTCAACCAGCACCCCCAAGTCCTGCCTCCTCCTGGCAGCTTTCCAGCCAGGTTTCTCCTAGTCTGTACCTCTGCTTAGGGTTGTTGTGCCCCAAGTGCAGGACCCGGCATTTGGCCTTGTTAAACCTCCTGCCGTTGGTCTCAGCCCAGCAGTCCAGTCTGTTCAGGTCCCTTTGCAGCCTCCTGACCCTCCAGCAGATCGACACTTCCACCCAGCTTGGTGTCATCTGCAAACTTGCTAAGGGAGCACTCGATGCCTTCATCCAGGTCGTTGATAAAGACATTAAACAGGACTGGACCCAGGACTGAGCCCTGGGGAACCCCACTTGTCACTGGCCTCCAGCTGGATTTAACTCCATTTCCCACCACCCTCTGGGCCTGGCCGTCCAACCAGTTTTTCACCCAGGAGAGTGTGCACCCGTCCAGGCCAGAGGTGACAGTTTCCGAAGCAGAATGCTGTGTGTCAAAGGCTTTACTGAAGTCCAGGAAGATACATCCACAGCCTTTCCCTTTTCCAAGAGTCTAGTCATCAGATTACTCTGGCAAGACCTGCCTTTCGTGAACCCGTGTTGACTGGGCCTGATCACCCGCTTCTCTTGCAAGTGCTTCATGGTAGCACTCAAGATCACCCGCTCCATGACTTTCCCCGGTACCGAGGTCAGGCTGACAGGCCTGTAGTTCCCCGGATCCTCCCTGCGTCCCTTCTTATAGATGGGCACGACATCAGCCTCCAGTCCAGCGGAACCTCCCCAGTCATCCAGGACTGTTGGAAGATGATGGAAAGGGGTTTGGCCAGCACATCTGCCAGTTCCCTCAAAACTCTTGGGTGGACTCCATCCGGCCCCATAGACTTGTGGGCATCTAGCTGGGCAAGCAAATCTCTAACCACCTCATCTTGGACCTTGGGAACCTCATACTTCTCTTCCAACCCCTGTGGTTGTGCACAGAGGGAACAATTATCCTTACTGTCAAAGACTGAGGCAAAGTAGGCATTGAGCACTTCAGCCTTGTCTTCGTCCCCTGTTACTGTTGTTCCCTCTGCATCTACTAGGGACTGGAGATTCTCCTTTGTCCTCCTTTTACTGTTTACTGTTGATGTATTTGTAGAAAGACTTTTTGTTGTCTTTCACAGTCTTGGCCAATCGCATTTCTAGTTGGGCCTTAGCCCTCCTGACTTTTTCAGGATGCTTGTTACAATGCCAGGATGCCAGTTACAATCCCTATTTGTGATGAAGAGCCTAGAGAGCTACACCAATATAGAGTGATTGAGTCTTCTGAGCAGAGTGGGCAAATTAGATTAGGTCAGCAAGCATTTCTGATAGTTTGGGGTTCTTTGTATGACTAAACTCTCTTTACAGTGACAGTGCAGACTCAGCTTTCTTGAAGAAGAAATGAGCACCACTGTGATGGTGTAGAAGTATGTGTTCTTTCATATGCTTGCTCCCCACGCTCCCTCCCCTTGGTATGAAAGGTTCTAGAGGTGGTTTACTCTGACTGCTAATTATTGAAGAGGGACATAACTAGTGATGGCACTTGGCGTACTACATGACTAGAAATAGTAACACTGTAAGTCATTCTTTGGAAAGAAAAAAAAACCCTAACCCCTCTGTGTTACAGGTGATTCTTCTTCCTCAGTTCTGAAATACAGGATTTAAGCTTAATGGAAAAAAGTTTGCATGGCAATACTCACTATTTTCAGTACTTGACGATTCTCATTGTTACCAGGGGTCCCATTTCACCTATTTTATAAACATTTCAAATCAAGGTTATTTAGATAAAGATATTAAGATGCTGTCATTTCATAGCTGACTGTCATTGGTGGCAGGTAATATTCCAATGTTCCAAACAAGTTCTCTTTTTTTTTGTAACTTTCCTTATTTTTCAGTATTCCTAAATCCTCTCTGATTCCATTCACACTCCTGTCTTCCCAGTCAGGGTTCATAAAGAATTGTGGCAATGGAAGGGTGTATTAAAAAGCTCCTGAAGTATGATTATGAAATGATACAAAGTGCTTGAATACTTAACTATGCTTTTTTCGCATGTAATCAACTAATTTTCTGTGGTTTATGTTTTCTTTTTTTTTTTTTTTTTTATTTTTCACTTCAGGATAAATTCTTAGTATATTAAGTGAAGAGAGAAAATAAATCCCCTGGTCATGAGAACATTAAGGCCACTGGGTGGAAATCCTGTAGTGGAATGTAAACAGGTTCAATGAAAGATACTTCAATTTCTCTTTTAATTTTCTAGGAGATTTGGATTGGGACAAATGGAATAGTCTCATTTTTCATAAGTTAAGTATGTAATTAGAACAATTTCACGGGTCTTTATTTTTGGTTTTCAAGAAGCTCTGGTTTTATTGTGTAACTAATGGCAGAATGTGGAAGGATTATGGTGGATTAATTTGCAACAGCTGTTGTAACAACTTCCTAATAGTTTCCTAAGTATAAAGGTAGGACCTGTTTATCGCTTTTTTTAATTGTTTAAGGTACATGTTGACTGCTAATATATCTATGATGTCTGGCTACACATGCAAGCTCATTGAGATATAAATTACCTTTTATAGTTTACTTGCTATGCGCTGCAGATAATTTTGAGCAACCTTCTACAAGAAATATAAATATTGTATGCTTGATACTTTGTTCTTCTTTCACATTAGAATACAAATGTTAGTAATAATTTGACTCTGTGATTTTCCCATGTACTTCCTGGATATGTATTTTTAGTTAGGAGAATGAAGAACAATGTGTTGAAGTTCTGCATCTATATATATTTATAGATATATCTAGATCTCTTTCTCTACATATGTATGTCTGTATGTGTGTGTGTGTATAAAAATATATATGAAAGTGAACAGTTATTGGAGTTGAAAGGCAGGATTACTGGACTTCAAAGAATCACCTGAAAAGATCATTGGGTCTAGTCCCATCACTCACTTACCACATGAGATATTCCTTTCTTAAATTTACAAAGATGCATTTAAAATGTTAATTTTTTTTGCCCCTACCATTTCTCATCTGAAAATCTGTTCCAGACTTAGGCAGCTCTAATGGCAGAAAACTCAACTGATTTGCAACTTAAACATGTAGAGTGGCTGTGAACCCTGATTTGCATTGCTCTTTAAGGTAAACCAGTTCTTTAAATCTTTTCATTTGCTCCTTCTCTTTCTTTTCCTCTCCCCTACAACACGTCAGGGTTATGCTTTTATCCATTCCACATCAGAGCTTTAACGGCATCCTCTGCAGATGCCCCCATGGAGCCCGGGGGACCAGATGTCTTTACCCAGTATTCAGTCAGAGAATGTCTCTTTGAGGTACCTGTCAGGGCTGGCCCAAGGCAAGAGGCAAGAACAGAAGATGTGAGGGATCCAGCAGACAGTAGCTCAAATTGGCTGAGCTGTGCCTGCTAACCAGTTTTACTAGCCGTCCTGGCAATAATAATATCAACAACGGGAGGTACCAAAGAGATAATATTTACAGAACATAATCTCCTTTGATTGGCATAACCCTGACACAACATATATATACACATCAGTCATTCATTTCCATTTAACGTCTGTCTTGATGCATCAACAAATAAAGGTCAAACTCTATTTGTTATATTCAATTTGAAATGACATTTTGGCAGTGCACTTTTACGTAGCATTAATACTAATAACTCTAGTGAATATGTGTTGTTTCTTACAGTGTGTTGACTTCTGTAAATAAAGTCTCTAGCAATAAGAGTGTATCATGGTGGTGACTTCTAATACATCCATATCCCTATTCTCTGCAGTCACTTCTGACTGAGGAGATCTTTGGTGTACTCTTGGGTTTTCCTTCTTCGCTGAATCCCCTTGACTTCTATACTTCTGGCTTTCATTCTTTTTCTCTAACTCCAGTCATTGAGATAACTCAGTTAATTTGGTACAATATCTCCTTTCTACTCTTTATTGACAGTGGTCCTAATTTTGTTTCACCAGAGCTTGTCTGTTTCTTGTGCCAGGGTAATACAAAGAAAATACTAAAAGGACTGGTTCCAAGAATAATCTTTGTCATTGCCACCCTACTTCCAGATGATGTTTTCCTTTTGGAGGATGTTTAAGTCTTAATTTGACATTTTTCATCCTAAATAGCATTAAAAACTCTGATTTTTCTCATGATGTCTGAGTATTTTTAGCTAAGTGGGAAATAATGCAATATGTAAGGCATGCGGCTTTCAAGTCATGAGTCAAAGTCAGAATAGCAGAAACATTCTTTTCCTATGTTACTGCCATAGAATGCAGAAGTTCACATTTGGAAAAGTTTCTCCTCCCTCCTTTCTGTTTGAAACATCTCTTGCAAAATGATAATGCTCCAATTCAAATAAGAACGCAGAAAAACTCAATCAGCTATTTAAACAACATAATACCCTGAAAGCACTGAAAGTAAAGCTGAAATAACATTGCAACCAGTTCATTCATACTGTTTTCATGCATCCTGAATATGCGTTTTTCTTATTTAGCTGTCACCGTAGCGAATATACTGTTAACTCTAATATTAACAGTGTCAAAATTACATATTCAGACAGAGGTGATGAAAAAGAGAAGACCAAAGGGAAATAATAAAAGAAGATTACTGGCCATAGGGCTGTCTTTCATGACAGCTTCATCTGTCTGCTCAGCCTCTCCTCTGTTTGAAAGGGTATGATACACACTTTTGTTTCTGAAAGTAGTCAACGCGATTTTATCAGCGTGTATAAAACTCTTGTGGTGGTCACCATATAATCTCATTTCCTGTGCAAGGCAAACAGTTACTGTATTACTCACATGGGTTCAGGTCTTATAGGAATTATTTTCTATGCAGCCTCATGGCTGTTGTGTGTTTTGGAGGGAGGTGCCTCAAGTTTGTCCCGAAAACAAATTCATTGTCTTTCAAAAAAAAGAAAAAAAAGAACTCTGGCATTAACACAAACTTAATTCTTTTAACACAATGTATATTATAATGTTGAGATCTGTAATTGTGGAAAACTTTCAGAATGGCTGTATAAAGGCACAAAGTTTGTGCAGAGTTCCCATTGCCAGAAACTATCGTATAATACCTAGGAAAGTTGTGTTTGTCTGTCTGTCCATTTTCTGTAACTGGGTGAAGTGTAGGTTATTGAGTATATGTCAGCAAGTGACCCAGGGCCACAGTGCGATTGCAGATTTGGTACCAGTGGCAAGGAGCTTTTGGATACGCTATTTGGTAACATCAGCTTGTAGTTTTTGGTTTGACTTCTGGGAGAACATTCTTAAAACACTCAAGATGTGGGAAAGAGGCAAGAGATCCTGCAAGTAGTTTTCCTTCAGTCGCATTTTGTGAGGACTGGGTTTCCAAATCAACTAATTAACAACTGATCAATCAGCTTGTTCAGTCAAAATTGTGAATGCTTCATAACCCAAGTGAGCTGTGATGTAAATATAATCAGCTTTTTACTGAATGAACAAAGCTGGCATTGACCCTTAATACAGCATTGTACTTTTGGATTAAATTTTCAAGTTCATGGCAGCCTCTATTCATCACTATTGCATCCTACAGATAAATGATTTACCCTCTAGTCATATTATTAATGTGGTTTTCTACTTGAATGTCCCACAGTAACCTTCTACTAATTAATAGATGCACATAAAATTTTATTCTTCATTTTCAGGACTTGAACCTCTTCCCATCTCTCTGATATGTTTATGAAAATCCCTTAAAGCTGGTAGAGGACATGTGCCTATGGTGGGTATGTTTGGGATTTGTTTTGTTTTCTTTTAGCTTTATCCTGACAGTACCTGTATATACTTTTAACTTTGTAATGCAGATAATTATATGACCATGAAACAATTCAAACATATGTGCTCAATGCTGATCCTCGCCCTCAAGTTTTCAGTAATTTCAGAATTGAAGACTGTAGATTTGCTGACTGCAATCCAGTTCATTTGGCAGTACTGAAGTGGCTAATGTAATTCTGTGTGCACTCTCACAAGATGTAGAAAGCGATCTGTGCTTAAGCACTAAAATAAATAACATGTAACAATGAAGAATTACCTTATTTAAAGCTTCAAGAAGTGATGCAGCCTCTACGTCATGGTAGTATGATGAATGGGCTCTCCAGTGCCTGAATTGTTTCCTCATGTCATCAAGTACAGAATCCACACCAAGCAGTCCTTACATGAGATGGAAAATCTATAGCCTGACATCCTTAGTAATTCTGTTCCATAATGAACAACAAACTTACTTCAAAGGGCAAGCTGGATCTTGAAGAACAAAATGAAAAATGTTTAAATAGAATTTAAATCAGAGAAAATCCAGTCAGTTGTCCTCTCTCTGTGCCTGAAAAAAACAACCCAATGACAACAAACTCTGCCCAGAAAAAAAAGAGTTTTCCTCCATTTTTAAAAGACAGCCAACCTGCAGCTCTGTGGCTGAGCTGACATTGAGCCAGGCAGATCCTGGGTTCTTGTTTGCAATACTACATGTAAATCAGGGAATCCATTCTACATTTGGATGGTCCACCCAGAAAGGAGATTGCTGCAAAATCTGAGGAAGAAGTGATATTCAATTAAAAAGTAGCAGGGTTAGGGGAAAGTGGGGAAATTCACCTGTTTTCAAAAATGTAATGAGTTTTTACATGTTTCTGTGTTGAGGAATACATCCTTTAGGCTTTTGGTCTTTGAATTGCAGCCTTTTTTACTACATAAACATATTGTACATTTAAGCCAGTTTTTCATGCCTTACGATATAGTTCAAGGCAATATACTATAACTGCATATTATTCTTATTATACAAAGTCATATAAAACTCAATGGTGCATGTATCTTTCACTTCAATGTGACTTTGGGTAGTAAAATTGTATACAGTGAGAGGAATTCCTAATGAAGTGGCTGCCAAGACTTCTTGAAGAACAGCTGAGGGACTGAGAAAATGAAAACTACATTATCGCATAATTTACTATACAGTCACAGCTATATAATTATTTTAATCAAGTATTCACAATTATACAACCTACTTCTTATCTGAAAAAAAAAGTTCATTATTTTAGTAAAGAGTTTAGACCTGGGCTTAATGTTGATGGCAAACTGTAAAAGGGAGAGTTGATAGTTTAATGGCTTTCCAAACCCTATGAATTACTCTTTTCCAAAGATTCCCCTGTGCTTATCCTAAACTTGTTTGCAGTCACATTGTTAAAGCCTGGAAAATACTGGAATGGCAAACAGTTATTCCTTTGAAAAATCAAGAACTGGCACGTGCTGTACTGAGACTTCCAGGAATGTGACAGAGGTGCAAGATTCTGTTGAGGTTTTAAGGATGTGAGAACTACAAGGGAAAGTCAGGCCACTACTTTCTTCATTTGATCCCATTGTTTATAGTTTTAGTGGCTTCAAGAATGAAAACAGCTCTGGAAAAGAGGGGTCTCACCTGGCTGATGTGAAAGTGAGAAGCCCACTACTGACAGCCTAGATAAACTGATTGTCTGTTTGTCTCCACCAGCATTTTGGCTTTTCAATCACTGGCACCCAGGTAATCTTGAAGTCTCACATATTGTTCTATCCATTGCAACAAGGCATGACATAACTTCTGGTTGTGGCCACTATGTGAAAAAAAAAGGCATGTTTGATGGCATCTGTTTTGTAAGGCCAAGTGACTGCACCTCTGACCTTCTGTTTTCTCTCTCTCACACAATGGGGTAAATGCAAGGTGTGCTAAAACACGTGCTCTAATAGTCATAGTCATGTTAAATTCTACAAGCCCATGTAAAGTCAATGAGAGAGGGTTTGGGGACTGAGATGTGGAGATTAGGGAACAGCAGAGTGACTATGCGAATGGTGTTCCTAAGTAAACGAAATAATCTGTAAGAAATTACTCTGTGCCATGATTGAGTGCATAGTCTCATTTTCCATTGTTATTTTCCAATATCTAATATTATTTAGTTATTCCATTGTAAACTTGAAATAATATAATTCTTGTGAATGATAGTATTTACATGTAACCAGAGGAAATCTCGGATTAGGATTTTGAAGAGCAAATGTTAATAGTACCCACGCAGTATATTAACTGCTAATAAAAGTAGGTCTTGCTAAAAGGCCTTTGTAAGGAAAATTTCATCCCAGCACTTTTTCAATATTAATAAGTAATGAAATTACTTCTATCAATTCAGTGTACTAAATGGAATTGATTACTGCGCCCCTCATGTTAGCACACACAGGGCGTAATATGGATTGGACTTTGAAAGCTAAGTGAATGCAACATTAAAAATGAGAAGAATTCTTTACAATGAAATCAAAACATTTAAGGCTCAGAATAAAACCTTAATTTTGAGCATTTTACTTCAAAGTATTTTATAGAATGGAGCTGCATTTTGTAAAATGTGTCGCCCAAATCTTTGTCACACTTAATTGTATTGTTCTGTCTCCTGCAAATTGTATGTGTGAAGTTTCCTCAGATATTCCTTGTTCTGAATGCACCTTGGTAAGGTTAATGGAAAGAAACATGTAATCTAATACCACCGCTCAGTTGTCATCTTCCCATGCAATTTCATAGCACTGCAGACCTTGTCAAAATTACATCAGCAGCACAGACATTCCATTCCAGCATAACTGGTTGCAGGTTTTACTCTGTTACTCACGGCATCAGTTAGATAGGTGTTAGGAAGGTGAGAGAACATTTGTGATGCAAGAAAAGAAAAATCACTCTTGTTCTAATTACAGGAAGAATAACTTGAGTTAATCCTTATTGGCCATGCCTGACCAGCCATAGTTTAGGGACTCTTACCATTCTGCGACATGGTTTGGCCTGGTGAACCTTAAAGGTCTTCTCCACCCTTAATGATTCTATGGTTCTATAATTCTATGAAGAAATTTCAGAAACTCCTTGGAGTGAGAGAAGCTTTCTTACAGGCAGCTACATCCTATTTGATTTTCTGCTTTCAGGACAAGTATCACTGCCACTTTCCATTACAGCTTGTACGTTCTCTAGATGGTTCCATCTCTCCTTCCAGATCCCATCCTAGTTTGCTTTGTTGCTATTTTTGTTTTGTATGTATGCATGTACACATGTAGTGATTCTAATACACTAGGTTGTACAGTTCAGTATTTCCAATCTCTTTGAAAACTGTTTCTCTTCCCATATCTGTTATTTGTCCAGATCTTTGTTTCTAATTCCAGATCTCATTGTCTTGCTTTTTGACTGCATGCACTCTGTTCAGATGCTACCAGTACTGTGAGCACATAACTCAATGAATCTGTGCTTCAGTGCTCCTGATACCACTAATACATATGTTACCCTCTATCTTTTCTGCATCTTTTATTGGTGTATTTTTCTTTCCTTCTGCTTGATGAACTCTTGCAGTCCATGCTACCAGTTTCAATCTGCTTGGCTTCCTGAGCTCTTTCAGAACTATTTTAACACCTACGGGTTTTGGGAACCGTATGGATATTAAACTTTCAGTTCTTTTTGAAAGGCCTGATTATGTTCACAGTATGCCAAGCCGACAGTTTTCTCCTCCTCTTCACCTTCATTGTTTATCTCTTAAAATGATAAACAAGATGGTAATATTCTTTAGGTTTAAAATGATGTTATAATTACAGGTAAAACAAAATTAAGGCAGAAAATAATGATCATAATTTTATAAAACAAACTGTACTGCACATGAATTAAACATGAGATTGCCATGCTACTGTTGGACTGCATTACACTGAACTTACCCTTTTATATAGGAATTGGTGCTCTGCATCATGACATAGGAAGTTAATTATAAATCTACAGTACCATCTTGGTAGGAAACTCCAAATAACTTATTGAATTCAAACTACAAGAGAGATTGAGGTGGGTAGAATGTGATTATCTACAGTGAAATTTTGCCAGGGTACCTGTTCTAACATTGGAGAATAGCAAAAGGTAGGTATGAATTTACTGAGTATCTCAACAGCTTGGAATTTCCTTTGGGAGTCAAATACTCAAAACTGAGCAAGTTTGTGGGACAGACACGTTGTGAGAAGCCAGCACGAAGAGCTTCTGTAGTAGAAAGTTTCTATGGGAAGTATCATGTGTTGTGATGTTTAAAGGATATTTCTATAGAGCATTTTAGACTGAAGCTGGTAAAAGTAGCCAGAACAGTCAAGAGTTTGGTAGGAGGTCTGGGTTTGCTGGATGTGCGATACAGGGATATAATCATCCGCCAAACCTTCATATTCATTAGAGTGTGTGTGTGTGTGTGTCGAACTGGTGTCCAGTTTGACCCTTGACATCCCTGTGAATTACTGAATACCTTAATATTCTGAATCTGTATGCATACTTTGGGCATCAATATTTACAGATTTACAGGGGCAGATTTAGACTAGACATAAGGAAGAATTTCTTCACCATGAGAGCTGTGAGACACTGCCCCAGGTTTCCCAGAGAAGCAGTGGCTGCCCCATCCCTGGAGGTGTTCAAGATCAGGTTGGATGTGGCCTCGGGCAGCCTCATCCACTGGGAGGTGTCCCTGCCCATTGCAGTGGAGTTGGAACTCTTTATGGTCCCTTCCAACCCAGGGTCTTTTATGATTTTATACTTGTAGCTGTCATTTCCCGAATGATAATCTTAGTTGTGTATCTACCGTTCTTTAAATTTTAAGTCTTTACATTAGTTATGTCAAGAAAATTGCTATCCGAAATACTGATATGGAGCACCTGGCATGAGTGTGTAGATTCCTGGATGTGACCTAATATCCGACTGGTCTACTTTCTAGCAATCTGCACATCACAAAGAAAGTGCATAACTGATGAGGCAACCCACTTGCTGTAGGTTTGGTAAAACCATTCTATGGTATCTGTTAAGACACTCAAAAATGTTGGTAGTCCAGTTTCTTGGAAGGGTAATAGATGCCCAAATCTCACTGATCAGTAACAGTATCTGCTGTAACATCTTCTTTGTACAATGACCAGTGTTCAGTGAGATTTCTGGCCATCACTGGCTTTCCAAGATGCTACAACTGCAGCATTACTGATATCAGTAGTAACCAGCACATTGACTTCTTGATTAAGTAGCACTGTCTTTAGGAAAACTGAATCTTTATGAATAATTCATGCAAATAATTGATAATATTTAGAATATATATCTATATTCAGCATAATTTTAAAGGTTTAACTCTGTGGTCTTTATTAAAACATAGGAAAACTATAGCAATACTTTCTATACAGAAATAGATTTATATTTTATGAATATTTATTTTGCGGTAGTTTCAAATAGAACAAAAATTGAACCCAAGACTTTAAATTTTCTTTAAAAACCCTGCAAGTGGCAGGCACTTGTAGCTTATTCTTCCATTTTCATTGCGTATTCAGCCAATAGACATATTCAGCCATTCTGTTAAGTAAGATCAACAGCCCTAGCACACCACCACTGGCAACCCCAAGCCACTGCTGTCACTTCTAGACATATAAGTCATCTGGTTTTCAGAAGGGGGGGATATTACATGAATTAGTATAAGTGCCTGCAAAATATGTGACTTAATTTGAAAATAAAATGACACCTTATATACATATAATCAGGTTACATATAAATAAATGTGATATAAATATATATATAGTGAAGTATTCCATCTGTTTTGTTTAGATGATGTCTGATTCACAGTACAGTTAGGCAATTAAAGTTATCCAGTGATTCCTTGGAAACAAAATTTATGCACAGTTTATCTTCTGCAACGTGAAATTCATTGCGGGCATGAATAATTTAGACTGGTTCTCCCATGTAGTGCATCCATGTTACATCAGAAACAGAAGATTTATTCCCTTGCTTTTCCATGCTCACTGCCCAGGAAGGTCCTTCTGCTTGGTTGCTAAGTCAACACAAATCAAACGTAATCATACAAGTTTGTCCTTTATGTTTCATTGCACATGCTTCACCCTATTACCCAGTGTCCTTTTGTTGGTGCTGGGAGCTCTTTATCTTGGCAAGTAAGGTATTTTTTGGTTCTGTACTTGATATTAAAGTCCAAACTAATCACAATGATGCACAGATTTAAGGTCATTCTAGCTTTTAAATGCTAATTGTTCTGCCAGCAGTTCTCATTTACAAGGATTTTAAAGGCCACGCGCACATTCTATAGGATTCAATAGTGGAACGTTTTCTAAAACCAATTAAGAAATATAACTGGTTTTAAAAAAGAACCATATGCATATTGTCCTAGGCTGCTGCTTTTACTGTAAGAAGAGCTATTTAAAAGACGTTTTAATGAAGTTCTGAATGTTTCGAATCTGTTTAAGCTTATATATTTTTTTCTAAATGAATAGTTTAACTTAGCAGAAGAAACCACAGAAACAGTGATTTCCTTTCTAATTCGCCTCTCCACGTTTTTCCTCTACTAAAGAAGGTACAAATTAAATGTCTGAAGTGATTTATTTCTTTTTTTTTTTACTTAATATGTTTATTAGATATTGAAAAAAAAATTACAAAAAAAACCCACAACCAAACAAATATAGATTTCAAAGTATGTTCAAGCTTTCAGAAACAGACTGTGACAATGAAGATTTTTCTCACTGTGAACACGCAGGATATGATTAAATGTCCTTGGAGATAAAGTGTGGTACCTGTTAACCCGTTTGGCTAATTTTCTGTCAAGACTCCTGGAAGCATTGTGGAAATCCAGAAATGCTTGTCAAGACCACAGTTTTCAGTTGAGATTTTTCTAGATGTCTTGTTTTTGTTGTTTTTCAGGCAGATATAAATAGAACACTTAAATAGGATATAGGGATATACCCATAAAAATACCAGCATAAAACCCGGGAGTAGAAAAGGACACCCTTAGTGAGTCCATTCCTGCAGCAAAAAGGAAATGGATTGCCCCTAATTTATAAAGAATAATATCTGAATATCAACAACATGCTCCCTTTGTTGATGTTAATAACTATAGGTATGGATGTGGTGTTTCTGCAAGAAAATTGTAAATGTAAAGCACAAATCTGGAGTCAGAAATGAAAGGAGAGAGGATAGTCTTCTCAACTTGTCAGAGTAGATCTTATGTGCAGGTTTCCACACATCTGCAAGAACTGGACAAACAGTTTGACTGCGTGGACACTCTGACCAAGATTGTATACTGATGATTTAGTTTTCATCTGAACAAGATGCCAAAATTATGCTGGTTCTTGAACTGCTAACAGTTGCCTCCAGGGTACTTTACTTCCCCTTTTACTTCAGTCACAAGCCTTGAAGTTAGATTCAGTGTTAAAAATGGATGCTTCTTGCAGGTGGAGGGAAGAGAGAGAAAGAGAATCCACCTGGGCCTGTAGGAGTGCTGGGGATGGCAAACCAGAAAGGGAAAATCCTAATTCTGTGAGTAAATCATCCTCTGAGATTCTCTTTTCAGTACTGAAAGGGGCTCCAGGAAAGCTGAGGAAGGGGTCTTGATCAGGGAGCACATGGACAGGATTAGGGGGAATGGTTTTGAGCTAAAAGAAGGGAGATTGGTTTGAGATATTAGGAGGAAATATTTTCTTGTGAAGGTGGTGAGGGCCCTGGTTGCCCAGAGAAGTTGTGACTGCCCCTTCCCTGGAGGTGTTCAAAGCCAGGTTGGATGGGGCTTGGAGCACCCAGGTCCAATGGGGGGTGTCCCTGCCTGTGACAGGGGTCTTGGAAATGGTATAAGTTTCCTTCCATTTCAAACCATTTTGTGATTCTATGATTTCGTGGCTATAGGGAAGATTATTTAATTTCCCAGAATGGAAGGAGTGAGTGGGAGCAAACAACAGTGGTTAGAGGAGGCTATAAGTATTCTTTTCTCCCTTTGCACGTTGTTACTCATTCACCTTTTCATATATATAGATATACACGCACATACATACACACACACACATATGAAGGTTGGGCCCAGCTACTCTGCTTCCTAAGGGCATCTGTGAAATGGGTTAATATTTTTTTAGTAATGCAGTCAGAATTATGAAATCTTTTCATTAAGGTATATTTGGGGGCAAAATCTCCATCATGCTCCTGGGCATAGTTAAAAAGATCCTTGCTCTGCATCAGTGTGTACCCAGCTCAGAAGAGAAACACAGCAAGCTGAACAGCAAGTGTAGTGTGTGCGAAAGATGAGTACATCACAGGCACAAGTCCAAGAACAGTTTGGAGAAAAGTGCAAAAATGAGCTGGGCAACATCGAGTTGCTTGCCAGGTGGAATGGAACCAGAGAGACTTGTGAAAGATGAGAGAAATGCATTGAAATGAACAAGGTGGATTGAAAGGCTTGTGGAGATGTATGAGGAGCAATTGCGCTTTTTTCTGCTAAATGTTAGCTATTAGTTTTTCAGTTTTTCATAAATTAAATGTATATTACAATTGTCCAAACTCTCAGCTTACTAAAATATATTTAACAAATACACATAATTCTTCAAAGTTTCAGCAAGTTTATTGCAAATACCATTCATCCTTTTCACTCTTCTCTTCCTAAAAAACTGCACGCAGTTGTCTTAGGTGCTTGCAAGACAAATGTGAGCACATTCTGATACTCAGTACTGATATTTTATTCTGCTATGCTGTCATACTGTATCTGAATCTGTACTGCATTGTGCTGTTGCTTTGTAGGTACTGCTCTTTTGTGACCAGTGTGTTATGGTAGTCCTTTTTGGTGTAAAGTAGTTAGAAGCTCAAACTGTATGTTACCTAGAACTGGTGAGAAAAAGAAGTTCTTTGCTATAGCCAAATGCTAAGGCTTAGGGAGGTGGTAAGGCTGTGTTCCTCTCAATGCTGTGGTTTAAAACCAAATGACAGAGTGGAGACTGAACGGATATGGATACCAAAACACAGATATATGCAATTTTACAAATGACACAGCTTTACTTTCCCATAGGGGAGATAGCATAGTCCACCTAGATGCTGGACAGGTTAGCATAACAGTTCCTTATGGGGTTTCCCTGTTTAGTAGGTGAGATGATACAATCAAGGGAAGAAACTGAGTGGGTTTGTGTGGTGGATCCAGCTGTACTATGTGTAGTCTTGACTCAGTCCTGGGCTTCTCTGGGTAGTTATCTACCTCCAGAGTACCTAAACGGTTGAAGAAAGGATCCCAGATCCTGATGCCAGGTCATGAGATTCCCCCATCAGAGTTGTTCAGGTACCACAGGGAACTGAAGAGATGGTCCCAGCTCCTAGCAGTGGGTCCATTCTTGTGAGTCATAGCCATGGTACAGGGTCATGGGTGGTGGACACATCTCTCCTCTGCCCTACCCTCCATATCATATTGCTTTTCTTGTTGCCTTAAGCATCCCTAGTTTATAGAATTGTGTAGGGAACACCTCATTGGTCATTAGTCTGTTCAAACTCTGGTGACCTTTAATGAGTTTCTGTTGCTGGTGCTCTTAATGGTCTTGTTCTGGACACCACTCTTCATGTTTACACTTCTCTACAATCATCAGGCAACTTGTATAGTTCACCTATTTTCTTGAGCATATCAAAACTGTTCTGCAATTTGGGGCAGGTGCTGGATTGTATTTTGTCTACTTCTGCCAAGTTCATGGGCTTGTCCTTAGATTAATACTGCAACCTCAGAACTGATTGAGTTCCAGGTTTGAACACGTTCCTGGGATTCATGAACACACATGCCTGGCCACTGCTCACAAAGAATCTTTGTTTTTCTTCCTCCCCCTCTCTTAGTTATCACCCTGTCCTCCTCCACGTTACCTGCAATATGCACCCACTAGTCATGAGAGTCAATTGCAACTGAACATTGGCTGGAAAAGAGACGGAGCTATTATAAAATCTGACATGATCTCTTTCCATTTTCTGCTTGCAGTGTAATGGCACGAGCTTCTGATGTGACATACTGTGTTCCTGGCCCTCCTAAAATCTCTTGACAAAAGCTGGTGAAAGTGTTTGCACTGGCTTTGTTTCATCCTGTTCCAAACGTGGTTAGAATGAATTAAAGGAGATGGCAGCTTAGATTAATGAGAATGCTATGCAGTACAGAAGCTGTACTGGTTCTGCTGCATCACGGTTTAAATCCATTGCACAGATCCAATAGGTCTTAGAGCTTTATTCTTTGCAGTTTTGCTGCACATTATTGTCTTTTAGTTGTGCAAGTGAGCATAGTGCCGACAAGTCACGAATAGCAGGGTTACTCTTCCTGAGTGAAAATGTCTCCAAAGGTTGGAAGTCCCTGGAGAGTTAAGACCATCTATGAACAGGAAAGCAGTTGTATTTTATGCTAACTTTGACTCATGACTTAGAAGTTAATGAAACCATTCAAGTTGAGTGCTTTAATCTCACAAATTGGTTATCACAGCCTTGTGGCCACTTCTTGTTTTATAATAAAGCATAACACAAAATATCTGTGAAGACTTACAAAATTAAACTGAGGGAAATATGTGCAATTTTGAGCTCATTAGGAGCAATTCCTATTTTCGTCTGTCTCATTAGAGATGTTTTTATGAACTAGGAAAGTACTTCTGAATCTGTGATTTTTAATTTCACTGCCAACTGGCGTGAGCTTTTTGGGATTGTTATTTTCTTTTCATTTATTTCAAAATGTTAAAAAGGAGGAAAAAAAACACACCACAGGAGAAGTGAGAAGAAAAGCAAGTCACAAAGAAACAACTGAACTGCATGAACGTGATAAGAAATATTATTTTGTAGTAGAATTGTTCATTATATAGATCCTGTTTTGGTACTTTGATGACAGTGTATGGAAATAGAGCACACTGGTAATGGACTTGGAAGGTGCAGTTGAGAATTGAAGATGCACATCTTCTCGAAGAATGACACTTGACTTGATGCTGTTTCATCTGTCATTTTTCCCCAAAAATAGATTTCTTTGAGCTAGATATAATTTCAGTGTTACTGTATCTTTACTGTACAAATCAGACCCGTTTGACCTTTGGTAGTGTTGGCAGTAAACCCTTTACGAGATTTTTGTTTGAAGAACATGGAGGAAACTTAAGTACTCATTTCGTAGGACAGTAGCGACCAACCACAACATGATTAAGACACTGCTATCCATGTTTGATCCACTGTGTCATTAATCCTAGCTTTAACCTTTATGTTGAGGTGATTTCTTTACCAAATCAGTCCTTCCTTTTGGTTTGTTCAAGGCCAGGTTGGATGGGGCCTTGAGCAGCCTGGTCTAGTGGGAGGTGTCCCTGCCCATGGCAGGAGGGTTGGAACTGAATGATCTTTAAGGTCCCTTCCAACCCAAACCATTCTATGATCTTGACATTGATCATGTGATTGCTAATTGCAGACAGTGATGGAGATTTTTGTGATGTGATGCTCTGCAGTTTAAAGAACCACCACACTGCATCATAAAACAGTTTAAGTCTTAATAGGGATTTCCAGATTTTGAGTTTAGTGCGTTTTGTTCAGTATTACACATTATTTTTCCTCATTTGTGGCATTTGTTGCTGGCAAAGCATTTCCCTTATAATAATAATTAAAAGTCAGTTTTAAAAATCTGAACCTAGAGCTCTTCACCTTTTCAAAGCGGTTGTATGTAAGAATTATTTCTATAGAGCCTTCTCACTTGGCAACCAGGTTTTCAGGAGATTCTTTGCATTGACCATGCCTCGTACCTGCGTTATAACATTACCTTACAACCCAGGCTTGCAGAAGGGGATTGATCTTAAAAATAACTATCCTCATGCTGATGCTGTGCATGCACCTGTTTCAAGCATATTCATGTAGGGAGCATGTTCCTACATATTTCCTACAGGATCAAAGGCACAGTATGTGAAATAATAGAACCACAGAACCTTTTGATGGAATAAATGATTTCTTTGCTTTATTCTTTTTTTAATATGATTTAAAGCCTATGTCAGAATGAAGCCACAAAGACAAGCTTAAGTTTGAATATTTGACTGAACACAATCTGGATGTGAAGATTGGATTGTTTTTTTTAAACATAAATGACTTGGGTTGGAAGGGGCTGTTAAAGATTACATAGTCCAAGGCTCCTGCCATGGACAGGGCCATCTTTCCCTGAACAGGTTGTTCAACATCCCACCAAACCTGACCCTGAACACTTCTAGTGATATAAATATATTGCTTTGCTGCCACCAATGGAAGTTATGAAACAGTGGCGCTTCCTCAAACTCTGATCAGTAGAAAGTCTCTTTGAGACAATACTTCAAATACCTTTTCGTCTTTAGCCTTCAGGTTTTCTGCTTAGATTGCCAGCAAGATTGTCTTTTAGTACTAGTCAGGATGATGGTTTCAGTGATGCAGGTATCTTTGGCTTATGAGCTGAACAGAGGCTGCCAAATTATGTCACGGAGATCATGAAACAACCTTTATGTGTGTCATTGATTTCCAAAAATGCAGCCGCATTCCCATGCTACACATTACATAGCAATGCACTACAGTTTTTTTTTTTTCTTTTTAATTTCTTTCTTTATAATTTGTAATCTCTCCGCCGTAATTGTAGACTGGAAAACACTGAAAAACCAGGTGGCAACTCCTTTGTAAATGTCAGCTTTTTCATAGTAACAAACTATTGATTTCTATTGTCACAAATGTCTTCACGGTAAATCTGTCTCTTAATGTTTTGCTGTAATTTGCCTATAAGCTACAGCGAGGCCTCGCACTGGAGGTGTCTGCAGTGGACTGTGTGTTGTATCTCAAAACACTGCCGGAAAGATGCATATGGTGGTTAGACAAGACTTAAAAGAAATTGAACCCCCCTCCTCATTGAAACTCCTTGAGTTTCTTAAACTGTTTTTGAGATCTTGCCATACAGCATAGTCTAAAATCCTGGTGTTTTTTCAAGATACATAGATAGACATCTGTCATGAACTGCAGCCCAATTTGGTGTTATATACTGAGAAAATGAACCGATAACAATATAACCTTACTTTGTAGTATAACTGAACTGCAGAAAACATTTCTGGATGTACGTAGATTTAGGGATCAAATAAAATTTAAGTGTCCTGATACACAGGAGTTTATGAAAGCACAATTTCTTTGTTGAGAGGCATTTTTTCCTTTTATTGATTCATGTAAAACTTGCCTTTCATTTTAACTGTAGTTCATTTCAGCTTTCATTTTCTTTAGAACAGAAGTTTGATTTTAATTTTTTTCCTCATATCCTTTGTTGGGATTATTATTTAATTAAAAATGACCCTATGATTAATTTAATAGACATTTAATTTACTTTCTATAAATCTTATTGTGTTTGGGTTTTTTTTTTTTCTATTGGAAAAATGTATATTCTGTCTAAAAATGTGACAGTCTGTTTAGGTGTTAGAATTTGTGATCCAGGGGCTTCTGAGGTAATGGATGCCAAGAGGAAAACACCAGTGAAATACCTGAAAGGAATTAAAGGCTGTCCCTCTGAGAAGGTGATATGGCCAACAGCCCAGCTGAAGTGCCGCTATATAAATGCACGCAATGTGGGCAACAAATAAGAACTGGAAGTCATCACGCTGCTAGAAAAGTCTGACCTAGCTGCCATTGCTGAAGCTTGGTGGGATGAATCCATCTCCAGTAGGGACAGATGAGGAAGAAGGGGTGGAGGTGTTGTCCTCAACATCAAGAATTGAGTAGAGTGTGAAGAGCTCTCTGTGAAGAAGAGCCACAAGCAGGTTAAAAGCTTATGGATAAGAATCAGAGACCAAGGCAGTGCAGGGAACCTTGTTGTAGGCAAAACCTTATAGTAGCTTTCAGGGGGCTTATTTGAAAGATGGAGAAAGACTTTTTAGCAGGGCCCGTTGTGGTAGGACAAGGGAGAATGATTCTAAACTAAAAGACAGGAGATTCAGGCTACATAGAAGGAAGAAATTTCTTGCAGCTAGGGTGGTGAGGCACAGGTGGCTCCATCCCTGACAACGTTCCAGGTTATGTTGGATGGGGCTCTCAGCAACCTGATCTGATTAAAGATGTCCCTAGTCACCACATGGGGGAGGACTACATAATCTTTAAAGGTTCCTTCCAACCCAAACTACTGTATGAATTTTAAAACTTAGTCACAGCAGTATCCTTGCTTTTACTCAGCAAGGCCTGAATGGATTCTACTGCCTTAAAGGGAAGCTGAGACAGACATGTGGGTCAGTGAGCTTCTTGGCTTTCTACAGGACAGCTTTATTTGTATGTAGACATAAGGTTTTAATAGCTTTAAATATTTTTATTAGCATAATTGTTGAGTTCAGTTGCAAACTTCTATATCTCTATATACACACTTCTTGTACTTGCTATGACTGATCATGTAAGGAATGATTTTATATTTTGAAGCTTGTCCTGCTATACAGAACCAGCAACCAATGCTTGGGTCAGCTTAAGAGTTCTGAAGTTCTCACCCCAGATCAAAGATTATGTTATATGATAGAAGCTATAGTATTCTTTTTACAATACAAGTGTTAAATAGAAATCTTATAGAAATGTTTCTGTCTCCAGGTTCAGACAGCAATGAATGTGTGCAAAGCGTAGTGACCAGGGTGCTTGTTTGGACTGAAGCAGAAAGTTTTCCCTGACTTCTCAGCCTGACAGCTGTCTGGAGGGCAATGGGCCACCAGTAAGGAGGGAGGCCAGTGCTTGCACCTGTTCCTATGGAAATTAAGGTCATCCTGGAGCTGCTGACAATGCAGGCCCGTTTGCTGGGAGGTGCAGACAGGGGAGGGATGTCACCCAATGGAGGTGACCCAACCTGGCCAACAAGGTATTCCAGGCCATACAAGTCACACTCAGGATTAAGCTTAAAGATCACGAGAGCCGCTCCTTCTCCTCTTCTGTGGCCGACGTTCAGGGAGGACCTGGCCTGTCTTTCTGCCACTGAACTCATCCAGGTATTCCTGACTCCAGCTTCTGCCTGCTGATGAGCCCAGTCTGGAACCATTCCCTGTGCTTGTTCTGCAGTGTCAGTGCTTGTTAGGGAGTTGGAATGGGTTTTCTTTACTTGTATATATTTTACTATTTTCTTACAGATATCATCTTCCTTTTGTTACTGTTGTTTCACTAAAGCTGTATTAGTGTCAGTCCCCAAGCCACAAAATTCTCTCTCATTTCCCTTTTCCCTTTCCCGTGGGAGGAATTGACATAAGAGCTGCCCAGCTTAGCTACTGACCTGACCAGAGGTGGCTAAACTGGGGCGGTCTGGAAAGGGCTTGGAGTGTGATTATCTAGATAAACTTCATCAAACAGAACCAGTCTAATCACAGACCTTTCTGCTAATGTGTCATCTTTTATCTGAAGTAGATTGAGTTACAGTCTAATAACAACTAATTGTGTTGATCCCTCTGTAAATACTGTAGAGAGTACAATGTTTTAATTCCTTCACCTGATGCAGCTTCAAGGAAAGGAGAATACCTAGAGCTATGTTTTGGGTTTTTTTTGTTTTTTTTTTCCTGTGAACCTGTACCTGGGTTTAAGTGCTTTCATAGCAGCTCAAATCCCATTACCTTAGTTCAGGGTATGCCAATGGTTTGCACAAAGCACTACATGTTTTACATGATTCCTGCTGGTGAGCAGTAGCTCGTTAACTTTGGTAACTTGAGCACTTGTGATACTCTAAACAACATTTTAGATTAGTCTTAGATTTTACAGTTTAAAGAAAGCTCCACTTGTGGCTATTTAAATCATAGGTAGCAATCAATGTGTATCGTACTTTTAATGAGGAACATATTGAAGAGGTAAACTAAATTTTTTAACCATCACCAACATTCCAGTAGATAACAAAGGATAATGCCAGACTGAGTGCTTTGTAGACACCTGAAGGCATTAATAAAGAACATAAAGTAGAATGACTTGCATTCATCTTAGTGTAACTAAATATAAAAATAGTTCAAGTTGTGAGTGCTCTTTGAATTGCTGCAAGCAGCTGAGATCCAAACACTTGGCAATAAAAGAACCAAAATAATCTTTGCTGTGTTTTCTTATTGTAACTTAGCATTGTCATCAACTTGGTTTTCTTGAATAAATGTAAACATTGGCATAGAAAATCTAAATATTTCTGTTAATGGAAGAGGTGATGGCCAATGGATAAGCTTTTCTGTTCTCCCTGGGGGATTGTCTCTATCATGTTCTTCTATCATCTTTTCTTTTCAGGCTGAAGAGTACTAGGCAGTTGCATTATTTCTTATACAAAACCTGATTGTCTGCTGCTGTTTCGTCTTTGCAGAGACTTCTCAATTTCTGTTACCATTTCTGGGTTTGGGACCAGAACTACACCCTGAACATAAATACACCATGGGTTTATACTGACATAGCATTCTGTTTGTTTTCTTGTATTCCTTTCCTCCAGTAATTTCAAATATTGAATGTCTTGTTTTGACTGATACAGAACATTAACTGGCAGTTCCACAGGCTTACCTACCCCATATTGTGCTCCTGTAAATCAACTCATGACTCTGTTAGTGCATGTAGTTAAAATTTGTCACTCGGATCATTTTATCCCACTGTGAGTTGTCTCCTCTCTTATTTTGGTGCGGTGAGTTTTTTTTGGTTTTTTTTTGCTTTGGTTAGTTTTTTGTTTTAAACTGCATTGGAAAGATAAGCCAGAATTGTTTGAGGCATTCATGAGGCTCACCAGAACATCCTTTACAAGAGCATTCATTATTTTCTGGTAGCATGAATCAGGATTAACTGTTGCCATCATTAAGTTCTCTGTGCATACTGGAAATCATTTCTTTGTACCTTCAGTCGTCCATCCCTTGAAGTCTCATTTGCTGCCATTGTATAAGATGTAGCCTTGAATTTTGTGTCACAGAAATACTTTTGAACCGTGACTCTGTAGCATGTGCTTGTGCTTTGTAGAAGTGAAATAGCACAAGATACAGGAATAATTTTATGAAAATAACACACCTCACAGCAGAAACAGTACATGTAGAAACTTGAAAGTTGCTTTTACTTTAGTATAGAGGGGTCTTTGATTTTAGTGCACACTGTACTTTCCTGTGTTTCAATGTGTTGTGATTTTGTTTTCTCCTTTTTCTTCCTTTTTATCATTATATTCATACAGTCAATGCAATAAAGAGCAGTAAGGTTCCACTGAATCACAGAATCACACAGAATCACAGAATAACCAGGTTGGAAGAGACCCACCGGATCGTCGAGTCCAACCATTCCCACCAGTCCCTAAATCATGCCCCTAAGTACCTCATCCACCCTCACCTTAAACACCTCCAGGGACGGTGACTCAACCACCTCCCTGGGCAGACTGTTCCAATGCCTAACCACCCTCTCCGTGAAGAACTTTTTCCTAATCTCAAGCCTAAATCTCCCCTGGTGGAGCTTGAGGCCATTCCCTCTCGTCCTGTCCCCTGTCACCTGGGAGAAGAGCCCAGCTCCCTCCTCTCCACAACCTCTCCTCAGGCAGTTGTAGAGAGTAATAAGGTCTCCCCTCAGCCTCCTCTTCTCCAGGCTAAACACCCCCAGCTCTCTCAGTCGCTCCTCAAAAATAATAATATTCCTTCCTGAAGAACAGGGAGGGAGGAATGATATATGATCTTAAGAAAAAAAGTAGAGAACAAAGTGATTATTGATAACTTTATCTTGTATATGCTGCAGAAAGTCATCACAACAATGTATTTACCCGAGGAGCCCTTGGCACTAGCCTGGGGATGCACCCAATCAAGTTTATTACACCATATATCACAAGGCAAAGTCTTCACAATTCTTCAGAATCTTGTGAAAGGGTTTATAGTGTAGCATCCCCTTTTGAATTTTAAGAATACCAAATCATTGTCTGTCAAGGGAAGGATTTATTCCACCGATGTCACACTTCATTGAATTTAGCCTATAAAAGTTGGGATCCTAAACTATTGAAAAGATCATGTCTAATCTTGGAGGCATTGCAGTGGTAGTACTGTGCGTGTCTTTTTGTATTAGAGCTCTGATATGTTGGAACATCTTGACTTTGACAGACTTGAGCAGATTGGGATTTATCCTCCACATCCCCTGGGATCCAAAAACTAGGCATTACTTTCCATAATGCCTAAGCAAGTACCTTTGACCCTTAAGAAATAGGAGGCTTTGCTAGTTGTTGAGTTAAAGCAGAAAACCACGCTCAGTTCTACATGTGAAAGAGCTTGTGCTTCATTATAATTTAGGGGAGCTGGGTCCAAATGACAAACTGAGTGGTGCAAGCAGTTAATTGGTAAAGAAGAGGTAATGGCAAATGGTTTGCTCTTAATTTATTCAGCATATTTCTAGCTTCCGTGAAGGGACTGCATTAAAATGCCTTCTGAATTTCCTGTTAGGGCTGAAAGCTGACAATATTAGCCTTTTTAGATACCACCTCCTGGCTGTATGAAAATCTTGGTGAAGTCCTCCTTTTAATTAGAAAGAGGAGAGTTATGCTGAAAAAATACTGATCTCAGGCAAAATTTGGTGTTTCTTTGCACACACGCACACACAGAGATTATATTTGTATAATAATAGGCAACCGGATAAGTACAGTGATGTGCAATTGATGTCTTTTCATCCTTGTTCTTGATCCTTAATCAGGGGTTTTAGCTGTTACTGAAATGAGAATAAATTAAATCGTAAGACTAAATTGCTTAAAAATACAAAAAAACTCCACCAAAAACATAGCTTTGGCATTTGTGCCCTGGTCAGCGTAGGTCATTAGAGATGCCAAGTCTTTTAAAGTACATAATAGGCTTTAGTGTTCTCATTATCAGAGTTGCAGTTGTTAGAGTAATACAAAATCTAGGCAAAGAATTGCTACTTTTCCACAGACATTACTTCTCTGAACCCAAGCAGCTGTTTTATTGCTGTGCCACTGCAGTCCTAGTTCCCAAATTGCCTCCGTTTCTGTTGCTGTTGTTTACACACTCATGGGGGATTATTTTTATTGCTGGAAATTATGTGAAGCTTCTTTGATTTTTAGATATAATTATGGGCAAGATGTTTTTGAGCCATGGAAGGATTTTTCTTAGTGCAAATAAATGGAAGTCATTACATGGGTATCTGAACCTCAGATGCAATATCTAACCACATTTAAATTTCATGTTCAAATCCCTGTTTGTCTGGTCTAGTCTGTGAGCAATGGTTATGCTCCTTTAAGTACCTAGTGATACCTTATAAGCATTGTTTGACTGAGATTCTAACAAGGTTAGCCTCTGCTCTTAATGGACACTGCACCAGAGTTTAGTATGGATTTGCATCTTTATATGAAGTGCCAATCTGCCCATGTATGTGTCTATTTAGACACTATAGAATAAATGATGGAAGTTCAAAATATATCTTAGCCGAGATGAGGAATCAGTAAAATGGCAGGGATTCTATATTAGAATTTTCTTTTGTTGGTATCAATTACCCAATAACTGGTTTTAGTCTAAATAGGACAACAGGATTTTTTTTTTTTTAAGAGCAGTTGGGCACTTAGAAGCTCAGAAGTATGCCTGAAGCTCAGTGTCCATTAGCATGAAGAGCTGATCACAAGCGGGACCTGCAGATACTGTCATAGTGTATGTAAATTATAGAATGTGAAACATAGAATCATAAAATAACCAAGTTGGAAGAGACCCACTGGATCATCGAGTCCAACCATTCCTATGAAAAAATAGAAGAAAAAAAAAAAACAATTATGAAGGTCTTGCAGAGGAAAAGCAGCCGACTTCTGTGGTCTGTGGATCCTCTTATGAACTCTCACACTTCTTAATACAGCCTTTTGAATACCATTATTTGACTTTGTGATTTGTGTTAGAGATGAGCTTGTGTTCTGTTCAGTTTTTCTCTCTATTGAGGCAGGCTGTGTAAGTCTAAAGTAGAGGGTTTTTTTAGTTTGTATTTGGAGGAAAAAAACTCTATATTGAAAATGGCTGTTAGAATGTATGATTGTGTTCAAACAAAGAAAGTATCATTTATTTCTGTTGTGTTCTCATGAGTCTTTAGCTGGATTAACTACTGTGCTTTTGTTGGGGAAGATCATGCTAAATATTAACAATTTGATGGAAGGGAAAGGAAGGAATAAGCACGCTCTGAGAGCAGTGAAACAGTGCATTGGTCAGCTACCAATCCATCCCTGAAGAGGTAAAGAACCCCAAGTTTTAAATTAAAAGAATTCTAGAGGTGCTGATTGATTGTTCCCCAGTGCATCCACTCGTATCACTTACTAGGACCGTAGAACTCTATAGGAACACCACTTGCACCATTTAATCAAACTAAGATTTTCAGCAGTGAGCAAAATTCCAGATCTCTTGTTCTGCCTCAGAGGGCAAAGATGTTTTCCAGTAAAAGTGACACTTCCAAACAATTATCGTCACGTTATTTCTGAGCTGACTTGCGCTAAAACCTTCAAAGCATTGTCTGCTCCGGAGTCAGATGTTTCCATTAGAATAATAAGTGACGCTTTGACATACTTGCATTATGGTTACTCACATCCAGTGTCAGTTTCCTTCCCTCAGGTCAGCTTAGGGGTGGGGAAGAAAGACAGGGGTTGATGAATATTCCTTACTCTTAACCTTTGCAGTTTTCTTCTGCCCTCACTTATCTTCATCACCCGTGTCTACTGAAGGGCATCAGAAGAGGGAAAGAAGAAAGAGGCAGTAGAAATATTTCTTTAATTGCATTCTGAAATTCTTTCTGAACAGTTACTGTGTGCCATTCTTTTCTGACACCTTGATGAATTTCCAGCTGAATTGATTGTAAGACTCATGAGAAATGGATGATAATAAAATCTTGGGAAACTGGAGTCCAAGTGGAGTTGTCCTAAGGAGCATTTGGAGTAGGAGGGTTTGTTGATGATGTGGGAATGGCATCCGAAGGGCTGACAAATGGAAAGAGTATTCTGAAAGCATCAGTAAAGACTTTGCTTTTAGAACCAAGTTTATAAATGCTACCTTCCAACAGAGAAGCAAGGCCAGACTATATGTAGTAACAGAAAATAAGACAATATATGCAGTGTTCACTGTTAAAGAGGCTGGAGTTTTTATTTATCCTTGATGATTTATCCCTACCAAGAGAGAGATAAGCAGGGAAAAAGGATAAACAAGATTAGGGAAAATGTAAAATTAAAGTTACGCAAATTAAACATAGGTTAATAATGCTGAACTAAGTATAAAAATTGTTATAGCGATAGAGATACAGATAAATTAATTTGTGGCTTCACTGGAATTCTGATGGAATTACATGTAAGAATAATTTTTCCCAGGAAAAGAGTTAAAGCTGAATCTCTCACAAATGACAAAAAATAAACAAAAGTAGCATCTGACACTGAGAAATAAGTCTAGTAAGACATGGGTGTTTACATTCGTGTCAGCCAAATCTGTTAAATATGACAATCATGACACTGATGATTTGCATGGTAAATATGAGTAATTATTTATATTTTAACTGCCTTCCATCTACAGATCTTTATCTATTTGCAGTCATAAATTATTAGGCCTCGCTTGCAATGCACTTGCCTAATCTTGAAATTCAGCACCAGCCATTCCTGGTTTACTTAAAACTTTAATGGTTCTTCTTTGTTTTAAGACTATTTCCTAACTGGTTTCAATATAAATCTTTGATGTAAAACACTAAGAATTATGCAAACGGTAAATTAAAATGATCTAGCCCCACTGGTGGGGAAAAACTCACTCTAATGTAATTGTTTAAATAATACAATTACCATTGCAGGATTAAGCAACTAAGTGGTTATATCGTACATGTTGGTTACTTTTGATCGATTCACTTTCCTAACTCTTCCATAGCTACTTCTTGTGAGTAATAAGGCCATCAGTGATACAGAAAATTCTATCCTTCAAGCAACGCATTAGGTCTGTCTCTAAGTGGTCTTCAGTGAGAGAACAAACCAGTTTGCTGCAACCGTGTGCCTTTGGCATCTTGCATCTGGATCGTTCAGATCTTCTAAGCCTTTTAAAATTGTAAGGGCTCCTCCAGGCTGGATTTCTATTTTATCATTTGGCATCAATGAAAGCCAGTAAGAGAAAGTTGAGTTCTATACGAAATAGGCTTTTAGCTCCAAGATAAGCAGTAGGGAGAATGACTCAGCCAGTGACTCACAGTATTTGTACTCCCTGTTTATGTGGAGCACTGCATACTGTTTATGAGATGCTGTGCTCTTTTTAATAAATCTTTTGACTCTTATTTTCCAATACTGACTTATTAGAAGTAGATAATGTAGGAAAAAATTCTGTCTGTAACTTTCCTGAAACTAAGGGATTGTGGATTTAGCTCAGTAAATTGTGAGGAGTGGAGGAACAGGTCCTTGTAAGTGGTTTAGGCTTAAGGGATTGCAGGGATCTTTTCCAAGAAGACAGCCACTGTATTCCGCACACACAGGTGCTCAGGGAACTGTTGTGAATACTGTAAAAAATAGATCATGGCAGGGAAGACAAAGTCTGACAAAATCTTGGGACCTGAAGCTATGAGCCCCTTTTCAGGATGGCTCTCTTTGTATTACTAGAAATGATCTTATAAAAACAGCGGGGTTGAAGGGATCCAGGAGAGCAGGGTGGAGAATGTGTGGCTTTACCAGTGAGATTGGCTTATACTGATTTGAATGGATTTGAATCTTCAGCTGTCATTTCTGTGTGTTATTTAATTGTCAGTAATTGATAATTTATTTAATTGGTGTTTGTTACTTTAAACTTTGTGATGAAGAACCTCCTCTTAGCTACCTGCCCAGATAAAGGTAGCTTTCTCCAAGTTCATCTTACAGACCTGAAACGCCACATGAGGAAGAGAAAAAGATAGATGTTTATTGTTATCTTACACTACAGAGCATGAAGGGTAATAGCAGAATTTAAAGGTGCTCACAGAGGTACAGGGATCTCAGGTGTGAGAATAAAAAGCCATTGCTGGAAATTTGAGACTGTTTGCTGTGTGGCAAATTAACTCTGCATCCCTGATCTTGTGAGTTTAAATAAATTTACCCAGTAGCTGCATACAGCTTTCTGGGACAGAATTTTCCTGGAGTTGCTGATACACAATTTCCCAGGAATTTAAAGTCACTGTACTATTTAGACTCAAACGGGTGCAATCTTTAAACCACTGAGGCAAAATTATAACAGGATTTGGTGTTGAAATTTGATTCAATATTTAAGAAGAAAAATGCATAAGAAATTATTGATGGACTGTTAAAAAGTAATCAAATTTGCATCATTGCCAGCTATGCTTAAGCCTTAATTGATCTACAGGATAAACCTCAAGCTCTGTCAGAAAGAGTTCATTTATAATGTATTAGATATTACACTTGTTTTATGAGAAAAGCTGGGGAACAAGAAGCAGAAAAACATCTCTGTCAGTAATATTTACAACCCAAAACAAATTTGAAACTGAAAAACAAATTAAGAATGCCTCTTGATTTGAAAGTCATCTGAAAATTACGCAGATTTTCAGTCTGTGGAGGGCAACCTCTCAAACTCTGTCTAGAATCAGTCCAGAGCATTTTATTTTAAGTGACAGATAATACGTCTTTCTTTGGTTTTGCCTACAAAATATTTGCTCTTTTTTCTTCTCATTTTATGTGTATTATGAATCAGTGTAAGATGTTACTGTCAGTCACAGAGACTCAATCCTACTTTCTTTCTCATTATATTTAAAGGGAATTTGAAGTACTCAGGAATGGCAGGCTTAAGGTGTTATTTTCAAAAGCACATAAATGATAAATGATTAATGTTCCTTGACTGTATTTAAAAAAAAAAAAATCAGGAATTTAGATGCATTCTGAAAAGTTATAAAAAATGTTTTTGTTCTTTTTCAGTTGACCAGTGGTGTGGACAGTGCCACCGGAGAATTAGACAATAATACTGGAATTATAATGTCAGTTTCCTAATTATCCATTAATTTTATTATAGTTTGCCTAAAGCAAAAAATACTGGGTAGAACATCAGAGCAGAGTTTCCCCCAGTATTTCTGTGGTATGTTGATAAGTAAAAATTTAATTTTCCAGTGCAAATAAGTGTGAAATTAACTACATATGAAACACTTTTTCTACAGCAGAAGTATCTTTATTGACTACTTTAAAGTTTACTCAGCAATCTGTTTGAAAAGTCACTTTGGTTAGGTGCTTACAGAATATACAGTGCAGAGGATTAATCCAGTTTGTAGGCTCGTTTCCAAAGAAATGCTTCATAAAAAGAATTTCATGCAATATGCTATTAGAGCTTCATTTACATTAATAAGACTCTGTTCTCAAACTATTAAGCTACCTTCAAGATAAAAAAAAGGAGGGGTGCTGACTGTATTCTGTGTGTACAACCACAGCGATTAGTTCCTGCTGCTCTTGTACCCTCCGGAGCCCAGTGTATGTGAGAGAGAACGTTGTTTTTCTCACAGCTGAAGAGATCTCCTGTCATCTTGCTGCTGTGAAGTTCCTCTCAAACAAAATAGTAAGAGCCTAGAGAAAGAAGTTGTTGGCTGCAGTTGCATTGTGGTGGCAATAGGTGCTGTGGAAATCAGCTCAGGGTCTCAGAACTGAATGGAATGAATTCCATGCTGCAAAGGAACAGAAGCAATTCTGAGTGTGTACACTAATGCTACATGAATTATCCATCCAGAGCCTGATAATACCATAGCTGGGAGTGGTTCTTGCCATGTGTAAAGCAGCACATGGAACTTAGCCATAAGGATTGAGCCATAAATGAATTTAGCACTTTAGACTCCAGTTATTACCTCTCTGCCATTAGGAATGTAGGATGTACCATACTAGGTTAGAACGGTGTTCATAGTTGTGCTACCTGCTCTCCCAGGATCTTCGAAATGGTGAAGGGAAAACACAAGAATGATGATCTGGTATTTTACCATGAGAGTGGGGAGGCCCTGGCCCAGGTTGCCCAGAGCAGTGGTGGCTGCCTCATCCCTGGAGGGGTTCAAGGCCAAGTTGGATGGAGCTTGGAGCCTCTGATCCACTGGGAGGTGTCCCTGCCCATCACAGGGGTGTGGAACTGGGTGGGCTCTAAGGTCCCTTCCAACCCAAACTATCCTATGATTCTATGAAGAAGATAGAGCTCCACTTTTTTTATTGCTAGGAAAACAAATTAATGGAAAACAGGCATCAATCTTCTTTTCAATAAAGATTAGTCCAGTGTATTTTGTGAGGAAGAGTTTGGGGCAGAGGATCAAGTAAAGACTTTTTAGAACTATATCATGTTACCAAATTTTTGTAACCCATGCATCATTTTGGGGGAGAACCCTTCAAAGCAAGACTGATACATAAAAAGTTGGCTTCATCTCATTAGCAACTGTTAATCTAGATTTATGATCAGCTCATTGCAATTTCCTGTGACTGTGGTGTAGTTTTTGACTGTACAGTGTTGTGATGTATGGTCTCTTCCCCAGACTTGTGGAAAAAAAAAATGAAAAAAACAAACCAAACCAAAATCAAATTACAATATCTACTTCAGTAGATGATCCAAGACATTTATCTGGCTATCACAGTTAAATTGGGATGAAACCTGTTTTAAGTTCTTGTCCAGAAAAATAAAATATTCAGCTAGCAAGGAGTGAACTGTAATGATCATTATTTTTTACTGCACAGATTACTGATTTTTTTTCAGGTAACAGGCACAAAATTATTTCTTTAAATTATTATATTTAATCAATTTTAATAATAACTTTTATGATTTAGAGGGGGGACGAAACTGCTGGTAGTAGATGAATCTAGCAGAAATACATATAAGCTCCCATGGATATTTGAATTAATATACATGTTTTAAATATTTACTTTCTGAAAAACGTAATAGCTTCCTTCTTAATTTCACACATTCACTACAAGAAATTAGCTAGGAATGTATTGGTGTGATGTAAAAATACCGAGTGAGAATACTTTACCTGTTTTCTGCTAGAGGTCAGACAGGCTGATACCTGTCTCTTACTCATTTCAAAACATGTTACTTTTTGAATAGGTATTGGTTTGTCCTTTTTTCTACTGATCTACTAGCTGTGGCTTTTCAGCAGTGCTTCACGACATGAGAGAAAAAGGTCTGTACATGTTTATATGCAGATAGTTAATAGATAAAGTGCCAGCAACAGATGCCAAGAAATGTGCTGACTTTTCTGTGAGCTTGGCAAGATCAATACACTTGTTAATCTGCACTGGAAGTAGCTTCTCATCTGGGGCTTCTAATGCTTGCTTTTGGCTTCAGGGAGTTAAAATTTGTTGTTACCTACATAATCTACTTTGGTTTCTCTCTTTGCTAATGACAGACTGCAGCACTTTGCCAGTATGAAAACAGGCTGAGAGTTGGGGTTGTTCAGCCTGGAGAAGAGAAGGGTCCAAGGAGATCTTCTAGTGACCTTCCAGTACTTGAAAGGGCTACAAGAAAGCTCGGGAGGGACTGTTCACAAAGGCTTGTGGTGATAGGACGAGGGGCAATGGGTATAAACTGGAGAGGGGCAGAGTTAGACTAGACATAAGGAAGAATTTCTTCACAATAAGAGTGGGGAGGCCCTGGAACAGGTTGCCCAGGGAAGCTGTGGCTGCCCCATCCCTGGAGGTGTTCAAGAGGTTGGATGGGCCTTGGGCAGCCTGATCCCATGGGAGGTGTCCCTGCCCATGGCAGAGGGTGGGACTGGATGATATTTAAGGTCCCTTCCAACCCAAACTATTCTATGATTCTGTGATTCTCTGCACAACAGTTAGGTTTGGTTTAGTTCACATCATGTTGGCAATTGTTGGGAGCCTGTGACCCACAGGTGAGACTGCAAAAAAATTCGATCTCATTTTCAAAATGTCAGTAAAAATGTTTGTGATTTTAGAATTACAAGGAAAAAAATGCCAACTTCTAAAAGAGAGCTAATTTTTACTCATGGAATAATGAAAGTCAATGTGTGGTTGTGCTAATTATTGCAGCGTTCAACTTGTGGCCTTGTAACTGATAGAGCTAGTTATTTGATTAATGTATTATTGTATGAATTGCTGTATTTAACCAACACAGAGATGGAATAGCAATTAACCCCGTATTTCTCTATTATACAAGTGAGTTAGTGGGAATGGTCGTAATTCTTAAACCCCCAACATGACAGGTTGCAGCCACTATACATCTTCACTCTCTGCAACCACTAGGTTTAAACTTGAGTAGGTGACACAACATTTTTCATCTTTATATACATATTTGTGGTAGTATCTCTTGCATATTAAGGTGTCATGGACTTGTTAAGGCGCATCTGGAAGATTAGAATTGAGGAAAAAATAATTTTCTATTAAATTTTGGTCAGTCTGGCACTTGGTGTATAGCAAAGTGTTCATAGTACCGACCAACAGTGTCTGTTGTAAACCTGGTTTCCTGTTTTCTAAGAAAGTTCTGAGAGGCTGAAAAACCACCTTTCTGTTAGAAGCTGAATACCTTCCCCAGTTGGTGCCAAATCAAAATCAAAATCTTAAATAAAATAAATAAAACTATTGACAGAGGCTTTGTGGGTCTCTCAAAGTGTACTTCATTTAGCTGTTCCTCAAGGGTCTGTTTTGGAAATTGACTTTCTTCCTTCGGTTGAAATCAAAAGTGGAGGCTTGTATCCATTTTGAATGCAGAAGTAATTATGATTCAACTTTAAAAACTGCATTTGTACAATGTCACAATGGGGTTTTCAAGAAACTTCAACAATTAAGCAATTCATAATTGTTTAATTTAGGAGAGTTATTAAAACAGACTTTGTCCTGGAAAAAAGATGATTTCAGAAATTGTAAACATCCAGCGAAAATTTTTTCATTGTTTGTTTCAAAATCTTATGCTGATGAGACCTAGACCAATTTAAAAAGGATTTAGTTCCTGTTAGCGTTTTTATCACATAAGGCAGGACAAATAAGAGAATGTTGGTAACACTGTGTTGTAAATGTACAGTGAGAGGAGTTGAAGATATGTGCTTGTTTTGGATTGTGGCAGTCCTTAGTTTGCTAAGAAGGCCAGCTTTTCAGATTATAGGTTGCAGATTTTTAGAGGCAGAGCTTTAAGCGACATTTTGTTTGTGCTGCATTTATTTACACACCATGGAGTCAATCCTTTGGGAAAAACTCAAACAACCCTTTTATTAGAAATAACCAAACTGTCCATATTGACTTTGCTGTGCTTCAGTATTCCTACAGGAGACTCTTCCAAAGGAGTGGTGGTCTCTCCTACTGAGTAATGATTTAGTTGGGCCTTTCTGTGTTCTTTTTAATTGGTTTTGTAGTTTTTCTTCCTGTGTGTTGACACAGCCTCCAATTTCCATCACATATGATGACATAGGCATTCTCTCTAAATATGCATAACCTGAGAATTGCACTGTACTACGGTGAGTTAATCCTAGTTATTTGGTTACCATTTTCTGAGGAGGTATAACTGTATTTGAATTTATTAACTCCATATTTTGGACACTATCTTACAGTCAAAATTAATGTTTCCAAAGCATTTTATTCTATTTTAGGAACACTTTGGGTTTCCACTTTCCCTAGCATTTGGTTAAAGATTTCTTTGCATTAAAGGATGTCTCAAAGCTGGAACAGTGACAGTCAGAGGAATGTGGAGCTGGTGGTAAAAACACAGATAGTTAGCATTCAGCAACCAAGTTGCAGCTTGATCATTTGTCCTCCTACTTTTGTTTGGCACAGAAATGATCTTAAATGTGGCTAATAGAGAACTGAGCCTTCATTAACAGCCATTTGGAAGTCTTTCAGCTCTTTAAAAGTAGTCATCAGCCATTACAGGTTGACAGTTTTTCATTGTGCATGGGGCCTCTCCAGACCTTCTCTGTACCTGACAAATACTAGTACGAGTCCGGTGTGTGGTTGTGCATCTGCTTGGCAAAGCACACTCTGACTTAAGTTTTGTCTAATGTATTTTTTTATTTTCCCTTTTGCAACTAATCTCTGAAATGCCCACATGGCATTTACTGTGAGTGTTATTTATCTATTTACTATGGAACATAAGCTGTTTGGCTGGCTGTGTTTGTCATGCGTATCTTGCAATATTTTTTCTTGTTCTTTTGCTGCAATCAAGAAGGAGCTTAGAGAAGCCACTGTGCCTGCGAACCTCCCTTTGAGGCACAGCCAGTTAGGAAATCCGACCTGGTTAGCTGCTTGGCGATGCTGGAAGTGTAAACAGGAGAATTTCTCTCTTTGAGCTGAGCAAACTGTCACCTCAGGCAGCCTGCCTAGGAATCTGTAGAATTTAATTTTTCTTTCTTCAAAGGTTGTATCCATCTCTGGCTGTGAAGGCATTAATCGGTTGCCTTTACAGATCCTGCAGGCTCCCCAGGTTCACAGGAGAGCTCCTGAGCAAGGGTCTTCCTTACTGTGTGCGGAATTAGCCCAACTTCCTTAAAATAAAGACTTTTAATTCAGTATAGTCTTCTCTCACTATCTCACTCCCTTTTGCCTTTTCCCACAACTGAATTTCCTGGGTATTGGTATTTAGTTGTGTACACTATGTTTAAACATGCAATAAATATCTAAATGTTAAAAATACAGCAGAAAAAAATATATCCATTATATTAGGGCTATCTTTTCCTGAGAGGTTTGACTTCCATCTCCAGCCTTTCCACGTAGACAGATATTAAGTGTCGTGGAGTGTACTGGTTTTGTTTCACTCTATCCAGGAGATGATTCCTGTAAAACTCCTGCAATAATTTACGTTTGGGCCTGTGTGACAGAAAGCACTACAGCAATTCTGAAACATCTCAGTCTTGTAAGCATTTTCAGTGCCTAAATTACAATACTTCGGTTCATAAACTGCTTTAATTCTGTACCATTTGGCTTTGTTTTAAATCATTTTCTATTTTAGTCTGCAAATGCCAATGGTAAAGGTAATTATTATGTGTAGGACAGCACCCTCTAGACCTGTGCACTGAAGGGATTTGCTGTGGGTGACCATTTGCTGTGCATGAGCCAGAAGCTAGAATTAGGTCTAAGAGAAACGGGTTTTGATTTAGTGCACTTATTGCTTGTGGAGAAGGCACATGCTGTGTTTCAGGTTAACGTTCTACAAAACAGAAAAGTAGGGCTTTAGAAATTTCTAGTATAGAGCCCTGATTTGAAACCTGTTACCAGCCCCTTCCTTATCCAGAGACGTTTGCCTAACTCGGAAACAAGCACAGGACAGTTACTCTGACAGCAGGAATCTTCCTAGCAGCTCTGTGCAGGTCGTATTCGCTATCACAGGAAACAGAGGGTGCTGCAAATTTCAGCCATAGATTAGACGTCAACCTACTTGAAGGCTTTCAACATTAACTCCAGGACATTCGTGTGCCTTGGTGTCACTCCTAATCTGTAATCCAAGTCATAGTAGTGGTAAACAAATAAATTTCTTCTACTTTTAATTTATATTATTACATTTTCTTTGTTATGGCAAGTACTATGAACGCTGTTGAGGATAACGGTGTTTTGAAATCTCCGGTTTTAGATTTTAGCTTTATAATGTAAAAAGAGATGGGAAGTACAATAAAATGCTGATAACTAAATTACACAGATATTTTTATACTTACTTTGTGTGAAGGATTAGTATAACTTGTAGACAAGAATTGTTTTTCTTGAGCTGTTAATGATCTGCCATTTTATTCCGTAGATTAGCTCTCAAAGGTCAAAATGTGCTCAATTATCCAGTAATTTGGATCCCTTAATTAGCTTGGTTGTGCTTGAAAAGCAAAGCCTCAGTTTTTTTGTAAAAAATGCATGGGAAACAAAAGATTCAGATGATGTCTAGAAGGACATTATGGACTAATATGCAAAAGAAAGATATGTACAGAAATTCTTGGAATATTTCCAGTGATATTTCCAAATTCTTCCCATGAGATATTGAGAATTCAGGTATTCCAAAATGTAATGTCCTTCCTAAGTCTGAAGGAAAAAAGAGTTGCAACAGATTCTCTGTGTTTCGGGGGACTGCAAAGAGAGGGGTGGACGAAAGGCAGAAGTGGAATAGGAATAAATGTGGAGGGTTTTTTTGATTCATACAGTGACCAGCGTAATGTTTTTAAAGATTTCCATTGACTTGAACAGGAATTGGTTCAGACTACAGGGACTGTTCATAGCAATCCTGTGCCTGAGATGTGGTGGGTGATTTCAGTAAGTAATTGGTTCTTCTGGACTGGAGGCTGATGTCGTGCCCATCTATAAGAAGGGGCGCAGGGAGGATCCGGGGAACTACAGGCCTGTCAGTCTGACCTCGGTACCGGGGAAAGTCATGGAGCGGGTGATCTTGAGTGCTACCAAGAACACTTGCAAGAGAAGCAGGTGATCAGGCCCAGTCAACACGGGTTCATGAAAGGCAGGTCTTGCCAGAGTAATCTGATCACCTTCTATGACAAAGTGACGAGGGAAAGGCTGTGGATGTATCTTCCTGGACTTCAGTAAAGCCTTTGATACAGTTTGTCACAGCATTCTGCTTCGGAAACTGTCGGCCTCTGGCCTGGACGGGTGCACACTCTCCTGGGTGGAAAACTGGTTGAATGACCGGGCCCAGAGGGTGGTGGGAAATGGAGTTAAATCCAGCTGGAGGCCAGTGACAAGTGGGGTTCCCCAGGGCTCAGTCCTGGGTCCAGTCCTGTTTAATGTCTTTATCAACGACCTGGATGAAGGCATTGAGTGCTCCCTTAGCAAGTTTGCAGATGACACTAAGATGGGCGGGTGTGTGGATCTGCTGGAGGGTCAGGAGGCTGCAAAGGGACCTGAACAGGCTGGAACCCTGGGCTGAGACCAACGGCATGAGGTTTAACAAGGCCAAATGCCGGGTCCTGCACTTGGGGCACAACAACCCTAAGCAGAGGTACAAACTAGGAGAAACCTGGCTGGAAAGCTGCCAGGAGGAGAAGGACCTGGGAGTGCTGGTTGACAACCGATTGAACATGAGCCAGCAGTGGCCCAGGTGGCCAAGAAGGCCAATGGCATCTTGGCTGTATCAGAAACGGCGTGACCAGCAGGTCCAGGGAGGTTATTCTCCCTCTGTACTCGGCACTGGTGAGACTGCACCTCGAGTCCTGTGTTCAGTTCTGGGCCCCTCACCACAAGAGGGATGTTGAGGCTCTGGAGCGAGTCCAGAGAAGAGCAACGAAGCTGGTGAAGGGGCTGGAGAACAAATCTTATGAGGAGCGGCTGAGAGAGCTGGGGGTGTTTAGCCTGGAGAAGAGGAGGCTGAGGGGAGACCTTATTACTCTCTACAACTACCTGAAGGGAGGTTGTGGAGAGGAGGGTGCTGGCCTCTTCTCCCAAGTGACAGGGGACAGGTACGAGAGGGAATGGCCTCAAGCTCCACCAGGGGAGGTTCAGGCTTGAGATTAGGAAAAAAATTTTCATGGAGAGGGTGGTTAGGCATTGGAATGGTCTGCCCAGGGAGGTGGTTGAGTCACTGTCCCTGGAGGTGTTTAAGGTGAGGGTGGATGACGTACTTAGGGGCATGATTTAGGGATTGGTGGGAATGGTTGGACTCGATGATCCGGTGGGTCTCTTCCAACCTGGTTATTCTGTGATTCTGTGAATTAGAAAAGAATAGAAGAATAAAATTAATATTTCTCTATATATTCCCTGCTCTGTCACAGTTGTAGTTAAAATTTTGATTAAATATACAGATATGTCAATTATTTTCTGGTTAAAAATGGCAATAATAAAATTTACTGAAGTCATAGAAATATTGGAAGGTTTATTTAATGATAAAGATTTATATATCAATTTTCAGTGAAATTTTCATTAGCAATCTCATAATTTCCAATTATATACTTTGTATTTCCTTATATATTAAGGAGATACATAATTTTATTCACAGTGTAAATTCACATATCTAATTAAGTTCTTTATCCTCAAGATAAAGAATGTGGAACAGTTATGAATAGAGAATAATTTTGATATTCAAATTAGTCTTTTTCTTAACGTGAAATCTAGACCTCTATAAGTTAGAGGCCTAGATTTCACGTTAAGAAAAAAAAAATCAGCATTAACTATTAATGGGGTTGAGAAACTACTTTTTGGGTACTGGACAATAGTATATATATTAGTAGAACTGTCATGGAATCTGTTAATGCTTGGAGGCTATCACGTTGTTCTTCTTTTCTAGTAGATGATATTCAGATTTCTTTCTTACTTTGGCATTTTTATGGGAAACCAACCTTTTTAAATGATTTGGAGAAACTGGAGCAACTTCTTCCTTAAAAGAATTACTTGCCTTGTCTACTGACTCTGATTTTTATTTACGGGTCCCAGTTCTGCCGTTAATGTGATGGCAGTGAAAGTTAGATCTTTAACATGTCTGCACCAAAATACACTTCATTTCTAAGCTGGCCTTTTAAATCCTCTATGTCTTATAGAATAGTCTTCATAGCATGGGTGTTTCTGCCTTGTTTTAATTAACTCTGACATATTTCCAACATAACATTACACTGGTTTAGGAAACGGATACAGAGAATTTGAAGCTGTGCTTTAAACAGTAGTTAGAGTAAACGATTCTTTGAGTATCTCACGGTTAGTGGCAAAAACATTTTGTAAAAGAATAATTATAAACATAGAAGTTTAGAGTATTGAAAATGAACACTGGAATAACTTTTTATCCCAAATGTATTTCACGTTCTTTCTATGTTTCTGAAAGTATGTGAGGCTTTTATTGCTGTTAAAGAACAGCTACAGGGATTGCTTTCAGCACTTATAAAATAATTGCTCTCTAATCCTAGATTAAATTTTTCTTCCTTTTGATTTAATCTTTTATAGTTAGAAGGCAAAATATTTTGTTTAATTAAAGGAGTCTGCTTACTTGATGCATTTTTCCCTTGAGACTGGTTTAAGATTACTGAACTACTGAAAACTCCTCAACCTTCCTTGGCTTTATGTAGGCACCTTTGGATTGCTTGTTGACCAAGAAGACCCTCAACAGGCTGGATTCCTTTGCATGTTCTTTATGTCAACACGTTTGTGGGAATGTATCTTATTTTTAAGATGAAAATTATTGTTGGAAATGAGAATTAGTATTTTAGTTTGTATTTTGGCACATTTACCAAATGTTTTCAAAAACAAGATGGCATAATAACAATTCTAAGAATCAAGGAGGGGATCCATTTACCGCTTGCTCACTAAATCATACATCAGTGAGGAGAAAAGAACTACAGCAGTCTTGTATTCTGTTTACGTTTAATTGCTGCTTGCATTTATGGATTTTGCTCAATTTTAAATTATTAAATGCAGATTTTTCAAGTGTATTTGTGTTTATTTGCAAGCCTGGAATTTGCCCTAGAGAATACGAGTGCTATCATTTTTGTGTGCTGGAATTTAATACCCATTGGTTTTGACCCAAGAAACCTAGTTGTACCGCATCTGACCACCACCTCTGAGCAGGTGAGGAGCATCAGATAGATTGAAAACACTCTACTTAGTGTACTAACGTTTTACTCCCTGTTGTTTTGTATCATGAATCCGCCACATTCTTGTACCCTGGAATGACTTTGTCCTCAGAGGAAATACATCGTATTTTCCTCAGCTACAGTGCTATTTGAGGTTAGATGACTTAGAATTTATGCTGGTACCTGTATTTTTAACTCATGCTATAAATGTATTTATACATGCATTGGAAAGGCTTTTAAGAGTAATCCTTTTATTAGTCTTAATATCGGCTTTTTTTTTTTTTTAACATACCATTGATGAAAGCAGTTCTTGGGGGGCAGTTTCATGGATAACATGGATCTATACACAATGATTTCTTTATGAGCTTCCCAGCACACGCCACAGTCCGTCTTTCCTTTTTTTCACATGTATCTCCTCTCCAGTACATTTGCCCACCAAAAGCATTCTCTCCAACTTCACTTCACCCCAGGAGGAGCTGAGGTAAAGGTTTAGAACACAGCGTGTGTGGTCGTGACCTTAAGCCGCACACCCAGTGATCATTCTGGGAGACAGGAGAATCTAACTGGGTAACTGCGTTTATGCTGGGCTGCCGATACTGCAAATGAAGTGCAAGCCTGACTTTTCTCAGCAGTGGAGATTCTGGCAAATGGATATAGGGCTTCAAATGTAAATTTATCTTCTTTATATGCGGATAACAACTTTTATCCTTGGTGGCCATTTCCTGAGAGGGAAGAACATCTGTCGGTGCAGATACAATTGTGTCTTATCTGATAAGGCCACAATCAAGGACTCTGTAACAACTTTCTTCATGGCCTGGGTAAGCTTTCTCTGAGGAAAGTCTTGTGGGTTTAGGAACAAGAGCAAAGTTTATCTCAGTTATTAGAGAGGTTTCCAAGATTTTGGCATTTGTCAGGGTGGGGAACCTTTAAACTTAAATAGGTGAAACCTTTAAACATGACTGTAGCCAAACCCCTAGCTGAATACAAAAGCCCATGAAATTTGTGCCTTAATTATGTAATGAATATTGTAGCCATTTAAAAAGATATGTTCTTTCAAAACCTAGCTAAGCTCATAAATCGAGCTTTAAACTAGATGTGAAGGGGGAGGGGATTGAGACCAGGTTAGACAGGAGCGAGCCTGGACGTGGGGCACTAGTGATTTGGAGAGGGTGTGCTGGAGAGGACCACCAGTACATCACCACACAGAAAGTGGGGGTGAACACACCTGGGGGTGGTAAGGGAGATACGGGTGCTCTGGTACAAGTTACTCCAGTTACCAGGCAATTGGGAATGAACTCTGTTCCCTCTAAGAGGGCTGAAGGCTCAGCAGCTCAGCTGAAGTGCATTTACACCAATGCACACAGCATGGGTAATAAGAAGGAAGAGCTGGAAGCTGTCGTAGGGCAAGGAGCCTATGATGTTGTTGCCATCACAGAAACGTGGTGGGATGACTCATATAACTGGAGTGCAGCTATGGTGGGTACAAACTCTTCAGGAGGGATGGGAAGGGAAGGAGAGGAGGCGGGGTAACCCTCTTTGTAAGGGAGGACTTGGACACTGTTGAAATGGATTGTGGCGATGAGGAGATTGAGTGCCTGTGGGTTAAAATCAGAGGAGCCCATAAGAAGGTAGATTTTGTGATGAGAGTCTGTTACAGGCCACCCAGCCAAGGAGAAGCAGCTGACGAGCTCTTCTATAAACAGCTGGGGTTAATCTCTAGATCGATGCATCTTGCTCTTGTGGGAGACTTCAATCTTCCTGATATCTGCTGGACGTACAATAGAGCAGAAAGGAAGCAGTCTAGGAGGTTCTTGGAGTGCGTGGAAGTTGTCTTCACAGATGATGAATGAACCGACAAGGGAAGGTGCCCTCCTGGACCTGCTGTTTGTGAGCAGAGAAGGCCTTGTGGGAGATGTGGCAGTTGGAGGACGCCTAGGACTAAGCGATCATGAGATGATAGGGTTTTCTGTTCTAGGCAAGGTGAAGAGGGTAGTTAGCAGGACAGTAGCATTAAATTTCCAGAGGGCAGACTTTGAACTCTTCAGAAGGCTGGTTGGCAAAGTCTCATGGGAGACAGTGCTTAAGGGCAAGGGAGCCCACGAGGGCTTGAAGCTCTTCAAATAGGAGATCCTACCGGCTCAGGAGAAAGTCATCCCCATATTCCGATAAAAAAAAATGGCAGGGGAAAAAAACCAGCTTGGTTGAACAGTGAGATCTTGAGTGATATCAAGAAGAAGAGGAATATTTATGGGCTTTGGAAGAGGGGACAGGCCTCTTGGGTGGACTATAGGAGGGAAGTGAGATTGTGTAGAGAAAAAATCAGAAGGGCAAAGACTCAACTAGAAATCAGATTGGCAAAGTCAGTGAAAGGTAACAAAAAATCTTTCTATAAATATATAAATAGTAAAAGGAGGACTAGGGAGACCATACAGTCCCTGTTGGATACAGAAGGAATAAGAGTGACAGGAGATGAGGAAAATGCTGAGGTACTTAATGCCTTCTTTGACTCAGTCTTTAATTATAAAGAAAGTTGTTCCCTCTGTGTACAAACCCCGGAGCTAGAGGAGCAACATGAGGCTCCCATGGTCCAAGAGCCTTGATAGCCTGACTAGACACCCACAAGTCTATGGGGCCAGATGGGATTCACCCAAGGGTATTGAAGGAGCTGGTGGATGTGCTGGCCAAACCCCTTTCCATCATCTTCCAACAGTCCTGGAAGACTGGGGAAGTTCCACTGGACTGGAGGCTGATGTCGTGCCCATCTACAAGAAGGGTCGCAAGGAGGATCCAAAGAACTACAGGCTTGTCAGTCTGACCTCAGTGCCAGGGAAAGTCATGGAACAGGTGATCTTGAGTGCGATCATGAAGCACTTGCAAGAGAACCGGGTGATCAGGCCCAGTCAACACGGGTTCACAAAAGGCAGGTCTTGCCAGAGTAATCTGATCACCTTCTATGACAAAGTGACTCGGCTGCTGGACAAGGGAAAGGCTGTGGATGGATCTTCTGGGACTTCAGTAAAGCCCTTGATACAGTTTCTCACAGCATTCTGCTTCGGAAACTGTCGGCCTCTGGCCTGGACGGGTTCACACTCTCCTGGGTGGAACACTGGTTGAATGACTGGGCCCAGAGGGTGGTGGGAAATGGAGTTAAATCCAGCTGGAGGCCAGTGACAAGTGGGGTTCCCCAGGGCTCAGTCCTGGGTCCAGTCCTGTTTAATGTCTTTATCAACGACCTGGATGAAGGCATTGAGTGCTCCCTTAGCAAGTTTGCAGATGACACTAAGATGGGCGGGTGTGTGGATCTGCTGGAGGGTCAGGAGGCTCCAAAGGGACCTGAACAGGCTGGACTGCTGGGCTGAGACCAACGGCATGAGGTTTAACACAGCCAGATGCCGGGTCCTGCACTTGGGGCATGACAACCCTAAGCAGAGCTATAGAATAGGAGAAGTCTGTCTAGAAAGATGCCTGGAAGAGAGGGACCTGGGGGTGCTGGTTGACAGCGACTGAACATGAGCCAGCAGTGGCCCAGGTGGCCAAGAAGGCCAATGGCATCTTGGCTTGTGTCAGAAACGGCGTGACCAGCAGGTCCAGGGAGGTTGTAGAGAGGAGGGTGTTGGCCTCTTCCCCCAAGTGACAGGGACAGGACAAGAGGGAATGGCCACAAGCTCTGTCAGGGGAGATTTAGGCTGGACATTAAGAAAAAAATTTTCACAGAAAGGGTCATTGGGCACTGGAATAGGCTTCCTAGGGAGGTGGTTGATTCACCTTCCCTGAAGGTGTTTAAGGCACGGGTGGATGAGGTGCTAAGGGGCATGGTTTAGTATTTGATAGGAATGGTTGGACTCGATGATCCAGTGGGTCTCTTCCAACTTGGTTCTTCTATGATTCTATGAAATTAGCACGCTGGAAAAAAGGGTAAATTATTATTATCAAGCTTAGAATGCCCCCCATGGTAGAGGGATTGGAACTAGATGATCTCTAAGGTCCCTTCCACCCTCAACTATTCTATGATTCTATGAATTTCAATTTTACACAGTTGTGGGTTTAAATATTTTCTTTATAACAGTTCTTCTCACACATTGTGGGCATTGGATCCAAACTGAGGATATATTATCTAAATTGTAGACACTATACACATCCATATATAATGTATGGTTTCATATTAAAAGGATTTATTGTAGGACATGGAAAAATAGTAAAAGCCCCATGGAATATGAAATGACAAGTTGTTTGAAATTTTAAAGCTTTAAACAACTTGAAAATATGATGTTGTAATTATGACAGTGTAATTGCTAACACATATAACTATGTTATTGTTAAAATCTGAATATATAAAACTAAATAGCAGCAAGATGTAAGTTCTGAAGTATATAATGGATGTAACAGAAGATAAGATAGGATGCAGCAGAATCCCGTAGCTAATGGAAGAAAAATACCTAAACTTATCTTAGTAAAGTCACTTTTTGTTCCAATACCAAATAAATTTCTTATTTTCCTTATTTAAACAAACTTCTTCACTTTGAGAATAACTCATATATTCACTCCTTTGCATGCGTTGTAGCAGAGCTGTTCAGTACTAAGCTAAGCAGAGCACTTAGGGTTGACTTGAAAGTGTTCAGGAAGGATAAAAGCTTAGTGAACTGATTCAGGAAAAATCATATTTATCTGAGCCAATTTTTGTAGCTTGACGCTTTATGATTTACTTCTAAGCTGCTAAAAGAGCTTAAGAAACCTTTTCTTTCCCATTTCTCTGATTTTTATTTATTTATGTATTTTGTGCTGCTTAATCCTGCCTGAAATTTGTGCAATTAATATTGAAATAAACATTATGGGAGCTGATCTATGAAAAAACTAAAGATATATGAGATTAGAAATGATCGGGTACTTCACAGAGCTGGTTAATACACGACACCATTAGTCCATTAGCCAAAGAATTGAGAGATATTGTATAGTTTTCTGCAAAACAGAGCTGATAATGTGCAATAGTGCTGAAGTGAGTGTTGAGAATTTCTGGTATTTTGTTAGCTTTAAAACTGTTCCAAGCCAGTTGCACACACAAAGAAAAAAAAAAAGTTTCAGGCTGTTTACTATTCAGAGTCGATTGGTATTGGCTTTGAAGGGACTTAAGCTGTGCAGAAGCTTGAAGTGTGGCTGAATCCTTTATGAAATCTCTAAGGAGAAAACCATTTAGGTGTAAGAAAAACATCTGAAGCAGTAAATAAACAACCAGAAACGGGCATTTTACTGTGCATATAGGCTGATATCTGGAAACCTGTAAAAAGACTTTTTGCTCACGTCCCATGTATTGAAATGTAAACGTGCTTTTGAGGCACAAGTGTGTGGATCTGTTAGAATGAGTCCAGAGGAGGCCAGAAAGATGATCCAGGGGCTGGAGCACCTCCCACATGAGGACAGGCTGAGAAAGTTGGGGTTGTTCAGCCTGGAGACAAGAAGGCTCCAGGGAGACCTTATAGCGACCTTTCATTATGGAAAGGGGCTCCAGGAAAGCTGGGGAGGGGCTCATGATCAGGGATTGCAGGGATAGGGCGAGGGGGAATGTTTTTAAACTGAAAGAGGGGAGATTGAGATGAGATTTAAGAGGAAATATTTTCCTGTGAGGGTGCTGAGGGCCCTGGTTGCCCAGAGCAATGGTGGCTGCCCCAAGGTGTTCAAGGCCAGGTTGGATGGGGCTTGGAGCAATCAGATCCAGTGGGAAGTGTCCCTGCCCATGGAAGGGAAATGGATCTGGATGGGCTTTAATGTCCCCTCCAACCCAAACTATTCCATGATTCTGTGATTTGTGTCCCCACAATACAAGGTTGTGATTTTTTACTAATATTAATTAAATGTTTACAATGGAGCTTTATGTAGACTAAAATAGTACACATCAGTTCTTTTGGTACAGTTGCTTTTTGAAAACATCTTCTGTCAGTGGATGATTTTGATAAGTAAATCTATTGTAGAATGAGGCTGGCTATCTCTTTCCCTCCATCCCATATTTTAAGTTAGTAACCCAAGCTCATTAAAAGCAGAAAATTAAGTGACAATAAAAAGAAATTCAGAGACCTGAGAAGATTCTGCTTTAGTGCTGTCGTATATTCCTTGAAATGGCTTAATAACTCAGTATTAATTAGTGTGAAATAATTTACTCGTGGTGTTGATGCTTTATCTTGGATGTTATTCTTACAATGCTTTTTTAGTCACCCAGGGACCAGCTGGCCAAAGTATTGGTTAAAAAAATTAAAGATGAGTTTACTGAAGTTAACATTTGTGAATGGAATTGGTCAGGATAGGATATTACCAGAGTGCAGGTGGAAAAGGGAAGCAAAATTGCCTGTTTTATCAGGAAGGATAACATGCACCACCATTGAAATAATCGTCGTTTACAACCTTAATTGGGAGGGAGAAGTCAAAATTCTTTCTTCATTCCAATTTAAACTGCTATAACAACTTGACAAAGAGGTCTCAAACATGGATCTGTTAATTATCATTTTTGTGAGGCTGCTCCTAAATATTTCTTTGAGTTGTCAATTGACTATATAATCAGTTAATCCATATCTGTAATACATAGGAGAGAAAGCATTTTTCTTTTAAATAGCTTTTCCGATTGTCAGCTGTGTGTTCCATCACGTCTGGCATTCCTTGAGATGTGCCCAAGGGAATCCCTTTGGAACTTTTTGGTAAAGGTATCCATCACCAGCCTACCGTAGTGCTTCTGGAATGCCTACTGCCAGCTGTGTTAGTCGTCCACATGTGTATTATTTGCGATCACTATGTTACATGTTTTTACAAATGGACACAACTCTGAGAAAAAACAGTGTTTTCTCCTAGTTAGAAGGTCTTAAACCAAGGCTTTGAATAGAATTCTGACCAATCAAGTATATGTTTGATTCAATGTGCAAGCTTGATTTGTAACAGATGTGAGATGTTTTGCACTATATAAAAACAATGCTGATCAAAAAAGGAGAGTCTTTGCCCAGGAGAACCCCCTTCTTAACCTCAGATTTTAAAAACTAATTGTGAAATGAACTTTGTCAGTGCTCCTTTCCAAAAGGTTTGTCTAGAGGAAGCCGTAGTTTTATTACATCTGGTGAACTAGGTGCATCTTTTGTATAAGGAACAGATAAATATGATCTTTCAGTTCTCTGTTCCTAAAGAGATTGAATATTTATGTAATTTTGTTATTAAGTTAAATTACATGTTCCTTGTTAGTGATATCAGCTGTGGCCTGACATTATTTGGGGAGATATATCTGCAGATTTTGTGGTTTGTACCTGAAGTTTGACCAAGGGTTTACTGCTTACTGCAGAGCACTAGTTGAGAAATTAGAACATTTTAACTGGAAAGACAAAGAGACTAGTGATGTATGCATTTGTGGTCTTCCTTACCAGCCCTTGTTTTACAGTCTTGTATTTAAAATTAGTATCAAGTTTTATGGTACCTGTTATTTCTTATAAATGCTTGCACGTTGTTCAAAATCTCCAGCTATGGAAGCATGGTGGTGGTGCCCAGTGGACAATTAACTTTCACAACGTAACTTTTGTGACCCTGAAACACCAGTTACTCTGTACCAGAGTGCTACTCTTTATAGAACCTGGACTTTTTAAATTAAGAAACTAACAGATGGAAATGCTGAGGTGTCACCTTTCCAAAGTATTGTGTATTCAGAGATAGCAAAATTCTCCAGAAGCTTTGCAGTGTGTCCTCTGTTCTTTTCCAGAGCTGTTTTCCACACCTGGGCTTGCAATGCAAGACATGTAAAGGTAATATTTGTTGTTTGTGCTATTGAACATTGCTCGAGAATTTGCTGAATTTTTATTCCCATAGAAATAAATAAAAAAAATGCCAGTTTTCTGGAATCCCGTCACAAACTTTTTTGTAATTATCAACACTTGAGATTTTAGTTAAAGCTGTACAAAGATTACATTAGCATAAAATGTTGTGTTCTTTTGACTGAATTCATTATTTGAGAGAAAATATTCAGCAGTACCAAAGGTAGGAATAAGAAATTATTACCTGCCAGGTGATAAATAGTACTGTGTTGATGAGAAATATTTTTTAGAAATGCTAATTGCTCCATTGAAGTTGACACTTAATCCAGTTAAAAATATGCCACAAATGCAGCTTTGAAAATTCAGTATGTAAGTAACAGGGCTGTTTGAATTGTAGCAATTACTGGTTCCAAATTAGTGGGTTCTCCTTTAAAATTTACTTGTCACATCATATTTTGTCACATCGTGTAGTTCCACTTCATTACACATCGGCATATAATCCTGATTGGTGAACTGCGGTGAGATGATCAGAGTCCCGCTTTGACTTTGGTGCTCATGATTGAAAAGGAACCCAAACACTGCAATGCAAATAAAATGTTTTCCTGATTACACAGCTACATTTCACAGCTTTTATTCCAGGACCTCTTGGAACAGAATTTCTTTCACCTTCTTAACCCCTCACATGCTCCTCATAAATTATTCTACTTTGCATTGTAAATCTGCAGTTTTTACTGCACATTTGAAGCATGGAGCCTGTCTGGATGTTGCTCTAGCTTGCTGTTATTAGTGAGTCTCTGCTACTGTTTGGATTAAACATAAATGGGTTTGTAAGATTTCCCCAAAGATGAAAGTACCAAACATCTAATGATATTGCATCTCACAGCCATATCTTCTAGTGTTTAGCTGCTTCTGAAATTAGTGTTGCACTGACTGTAGGAATGGGCCTTTGAGAAATGTTCTGGTTATCTGTAAACCTGAGAAGTATCTTCCTACGGCAAATAAAGAAATATTTTTATTTGATGAAGCTTCCTTTGCTGACCTAGAGAAAACTGTCACAGAAAGCTTCAAGGGCTATCTTGGTGTATGGCTACTTGATTAGAATCATAACATCAGTAACATAAAATCATTAGGTTGGAAAGTGCCTTGGAGATCATCAACTCCAACCATAAAGTGTTTTCACTTTTTAGTGCTCTGTATTGTCTCAGTGAACCTGCTATATGAAGATTCATTAGAGAATAGTCACTGTACAGAAGTTTAATAATAAGCAAAATTAATGTCTGTTGTTTCTCTGTTGCAGTTTTTAGGGTGGGTATTAAAAAATACAACTGTTCCCTTAAGGGATGGCTTGTGACACTCTCATTTTAGACACAGAATTTGTAAAAAGAAGAAAAGACCATCTGGCTCATTAAAAAAATATTTATGTTGATTTTCTTAGTATTTTATCTTTAATTTCTCCACAATTTTTCTTTTTTTCCCTAAGATAAATAATTCCTGGGCTTTACACTACTTCTACATTTCATTGAGATGAGGAAACTGTGCCCAGTCTCTGCATTTTCTGCCATGGAGAGAACATCCTGCTTTTCAGTATTAACCCTTGAACGGCACACATGCAGGACCCGATGTGAATACTTTTGGCCTCTATCTCTCACTTGTTTTGTGGAGATTGTAACCAGCATTCGTCTGGCTGCTTTGGTGTCCTTGACACAGGGAGAGACTTTCTGATATTAGGCAACATTAACAGAGACAGGTCAGCCTGATGGAGCACTGGATGGTTAGATAGAGCTGTCTAGCTTACAAACCCTGGATCTTAGTTTCCTTAAAGCTCCACATGAGCTAGTAAGTTATGCCACATAATGTTTCTTTGTTGAGTCCTTTTGTGCCACTGAAAATAGCCATGGAAAAAATGCTGCTAATATTTCTACTTTGATTCTGTCACGGGATAATGAAGAACTATGACTTTTCAGTTTTGGACCTCTGACTCTGGCATTTACTGGCAAATGAGCCTCTTTCCCCTGTGACTTGCATTGAGACTCTTCTTTATAAATAATTAGATACCTAGGAGTTCATCAGTCTGTTTTGGAATTTCTTGTTTGTTTAGTAACAATAATAGTCTGAAAAAGGTTTCCCTTCCTCTTGCAGAATGGCTTTTATACGTAAATGAAGGCGTAATTGGTTTCTGAGCAGAAACTTTTCAGTGGCTGAAAACTGTTTTCAAAACTATTCTGTGTGTTCTTTTTTCATCTGTAGAATAGTATCTGGCAACTGTTTTGTATTTTTTTGGGGTTTTTCAAGTCTTCCCCTCATTATTTCTGTATATTTTTTTGAAGCTGAATAGGAATATTTGAGAATCTGATGATTTTTGATGTAGACATTAACAGGCAATATAATGTAAAAAAATATTTCCATCAATAGTAAAGCTACTTTTAAGGTAACAATGGGTATTTCTAATTTACAAAAGAATATGTGGAACAGGTACACTTTTTTCACCTTTGTGTAATCATATTACTAGCTTAAGGATGGTAACACAAAGCTCTGAAGGAAGTTAAATTAGTAGGTCTATAAATGGAGGTTACTGTGTAGTCTGCCCATCCCTGAGCTGGTTACTAGAGCTCCTTTGAGTGCTTTTCCAGCTGGTGTGGTTCTCAATGAAGCCATACCCCGAGAGAGGACAGGAGAAGAGAGTGCGCTCACAGGGGTGCTCCCCATGTCATGTTGCTGATAAACCTCAAGATGCTCCAGGATTTTGTGTGGGCATTTCACATTTTCTCTGTTTTATTTGGAGTACCAGTAAGGAAGAGCTTAGCCAAAAATACTGGGCTTTTTTTTTTTTTTCTCTCAGCTAGTGGGGCATTAGGTGCTTTTTGTTGTGGGTTTTTTTGATGTAAAACCCTCTCTGATTACCTTATTGAGATAATTAAGCTTCTTTCACCAATGTTGATGTGTTTATGGAGCTCATGATAAAATGATTATAGGGAAATAAGTGATTACAATAGATTACAATCCATAAACATGGCTAGTGATGGATGCCATGTACAGTAGTAGTAGTATTGAATGTGCACTGTCTCTACCCTTCCTATCTCTCTCCCTGAAGAGCTGAGTGAATCCTCTTTATGCTGTAATTTAGGTACAGGCATTTTCGGTGATGAAGTTTTAAATAAGAACATTTACTCTGGCAAAAAAGAAATGAAAAGGAAACAAAGACATTGCCCCATGTGTGCTGTATAATGAGCTGCTGTCCTCATTTTTCACTTGAAACCAATCATTATGGTACTGAAGTGAACAGTGCCTCATCTATACATATATATCATTTTTCCAAAGGATGCTCTAGAGAGGGTGAAGATCAATATGAATTCATTTTTTCTGGTAATGGAAAATATTTGAACTGTTCGGTTATCAGGCACAAAGATGACTTCTGGGGGTATCGTGCCTGTGTTTCTATGCACTGCCCTGACAATTCCAGGCATGGGTAAACCTGCAGCTTTTTGTATGCCTTGACAAGTATTCAGAAGAGACCAGAGCTACTTACACCATTGAGAAAGTAGAATGATACATGATTAGCAGAAAAACAATTTTCCTTAAATAGACCCTGTCCTCGACATAATTGCCAAAATTCAGCTGTGATTTGTTTTGTGTTTTAGTGCTAACAATACTTAGAAAAATGAAAGCAGTTTTAAAACCCGTATGTGAAGTTCAAAATACTTTCACACACACTGTAAAACTGATAGATACTATGATGGTCACAGAATAAAACTATATTTTAATATACAAAGAGGATAGAGAGATGCTAAGATATTCCATTTAGAAGTAACATGCATAAAACCTAAAAGAATTGCTTTTAATTACAAGATATGTTCTGCTAGTTGCCCACAATATTATCTTCTTAATCATAAGCACTTAGAAATAAACATATTTACACAAACATATTTATGTTGGAAAGACACTTTCAAGCTACCTGGAAGCCTCATAGAAGGGCATGAAAGAATAATACGACATATAAGTGGCAGTGCTGACAAAATCTGAAGTACATTGCAGCTGGGCCAGAAGAAGTAATTGCTGTGTTATCATCATGGTGTTTGGACAATAAGGAAAAAGGAGACAAAGAAGAGAGACAAGAATTTGAAATCCTCGATTAAGCTGGGTGCTTTGTAGATGAAGAGAATGCTGCATGGCTGCTACAGTGTCTGTAAGTGTAAAACCACAACTCGACTTTTAAAGCCAATAAAATAATTTCTGATAAAGTTTCATGTAAAGTAGTAGACTTTTAAATATCCCCCAAAGTTTCTGTGATCAGCTATTGAAAACCATTGGCCTAGACACAATAATGCTTGACTCTTAGTAGAGATCGACCACAACTGCAGTTTCATATGTCAGTACATACCGGGTAAATACGTTATACTTCTTTTATATCTTTAGCACAAGTGACTTTTGTGTTGAAGAGCTTGTGAGAGATGCTAATTTTATCAAAAATGTTTCATTTTGTAGTTGCATCTTATTGAAACCAGAACTCTACTTCAAGCCTGTATTTGTTAGTGAAGGTGGGAAATAAATTTATTTATTTATTTATTATCTGGGCTGTGTTGACAACTTCAAATGGGCTTTTAAGATCTCAAATGATCTTTTAAGATCTCTTGATATCTCAAGTGGTAATGGGTTAAACTCACTTCAACTTAAGATCTAAAATTCTCTTAAAAGCCCATTTGAAGTTGTCATATATATGACATATATATGTCATATATATATGTAACTATACCTCAGAATTCAAGAAATTTCGTCTACAGATTAGTGATGGTTATGTGAGATTTCTGAAAGTCTAATTTACACATCCCTTCTCTACTTCTCAGTGGAAGCTGAAAATACTTTTTGGTTTTGAATTTAAAATTTATCAGCTATAGGTTAATGACGATGAAAATGTACTCGTGCCTGTTTCAGAAGATCATCATGCAGCAGAGCAAGGTAACTAGCAAAATGTTAAAGTTCCAGTTTAGGTTTCATAAACCTGAATTTTTTTTCCTAATAAACCTCTAGATAGGTAATAAGAGTTTCATAAGCTAAACTGCAAATAACTGCCTGGAGAGAGTCCTATTTAAATCTCTCCAGTGGAGAAACAAGCTGAATACTACACTAAAATGTCCTAAAAGTCTGAGAAATGTTTTCTTTCAATGCTTTTGAAGTCGTGCCCATCTATAAGAAGGGGAGCAGGGAGGATCCAAAGAACTACAGGCTTGTCAGTCTGACCTCGGTACCGGGGAAAGTCATGGAGCGGGTGATCTTGAGTGCTACCAAGAAGCACTTGCAAGAGAACCGGGTAATCGGGCCCAGTCAGCACGGATTCATGAAAGGCAGGTCTTGCCAGACTAATCTGATCACCTTCTATGACCGAGTGACTAAACTCTTGGACGAGGGAAAGGCTGTGGATGTATCTTCCTGGACTTCAGTAAAGCCTTTGACACAGTTTCTCCCAGCATTCTGCTTCGGAAACTGTCACCTCTGGCCTGGACGGGCGCACACTCTCCTGGGTGGAAAACTGGTTGAATGACCGGGCCCAGAGGGTGGTGGGAAATGGAGTTAAATCCAGCTGGAGGCCAGTGACAAGTGGGGTTCCCCAGGGCTCAGTCCTGGGTCCAGTCCTGTTCAATGTCTTTATCAACGACCTGGATGAAGGCATCGAGTGCTCCCTTAGCAAGTTTGCAGATGACACCAAGCTGGGTGGAAGTGTCGATCTGCTGGAGGGTCAGGAGGCTGCAAAGGGACCTGAACAGGCTGGACTGCTGGGCTGAGACCAACGGCAGGAGGTTTAACAAGGCCAAATGCCGGGTCCTGCACTTGGGGCACAACAACCCTGTGCAGCTACAGACTAGGAGAAGCCTGGCTGGAAAGATGCCAGGAGGAGAAGGACCTGGGGGTGTTGGTTGACAACCGACTGAACATGAGCCAGCAGTGGCCCAGGTGGCCAAGAAGGCCAATGGCATCTTGGCTTGGATCAGAAACAGCGTGACCGGCAGGTGCAGGGAGGTTATTCTCCCTCTGCACTCGGCACTGGTGAGACTGCACCTCGAGTCTTGTGTTCAGTTCTGGGCCCCTCACCACAAGAGGGATGTTGAGGCTCTGGAGCGAGTCCAGAGAAGGGCAACAAAGCTGGTGAAGGAGCTGGAGAACAGGCCTTATGAGGAGTGACTGAGAGAGCTGGGGGTGTTCAGCCTGGAGAAGAGGCGGCTGAGGGGGGACAGGACGAGAGGGAATGGCCTCAAGCTCCGCCAGGGGAGATTCAGGCTTGAGATTAGGAAAAAAATTCTTCACGGAGAGAGTGGTTAGGCATTGGAACAGGCTGCCAAGGGAGGTGGTTGAGTCGCTGTCCCTGGAAGTGTTTAAGGTTAGGGTGGATGAGGTACTTAGGGGCATGTTTTAGGGATTGATGGGAATGGTTGGACTCGATGATCCGGTGGGTCTCTTCCAACCTGGTTATTCTGTGATTTTGTGATTCTGTTTTATGGTGGGTTTTGGGGTGGTGTTTGGGTGTTTGTTTTTTTTTTGGTTGGTGTTTTGGGTATTTTCATTATTGGGTTTTTAGTTTTAGTTTAAGTGAGGAAAATCTGTAGGGTAAAGAAAGTGAAGTACACCATTGATTCTATTTCTCTTTTCTTTTTTTTTTCCCCCTGGTTCAGAATCTTTGAGCAGGTTATCATTCTGTATTAAACCCCTAAGAGGCTGAAAGAAACCAGAACAAAATCTGGTGTGGAACAAAGGAAGCCTTCAAAATTGTTTAAAGGAGCAAAACCAGCCAAGCTTGGCTTCACTTGCATGCATTACACTAGATGGAGTTTGGCCTCAGGGCACTCAGGTCCTGATTCAAACCACTGTGGAAAAAGTCCCTCCTGGTCTAATTATCAGCAGCTCTAAGAGTTGATGGTGCTTATTGAATGCTCTTTAATGAGGGGAAATCAGGAGGATTATTACAGGAAAGGCCTTGAAACATGCACATTTTCTTTGAAAATTAAGACCTTTTCTAAAGTTTGATGTATTTCTTTTTCTGTTATTGCTCTACAATAGAAATGCAACTATTCATTAGCATTTCACTTAATAATTCTATACCAAGTCTGAAAGGCTTCTTCAACCATTTAAAAAAACCACAAGTTCTGAGGAGGCTTGATGCAACAGGAAAATAGCTAATATTTGTGTATTTCCTTGAAGAGAGAGACATGTATGCATATTGACCTTCCTTGTTTTATAGAGGTGTATGTATGGATTTTCCTCAGTGATTCAAAGAGGACAAATCATCTTCATAATAACTTTATGCAATTTTTACTAAGATACAGACTCCTCTGACACGCTAAGGTCATTTTCATGGGATTCAGTAAGATTCAGTAGTAAGATTCACTGCTTGGTGAACCAGGGAACATCAGTTGTGGCTGCCCCATGATCATCACGAGATGAAAATATTCATGTTCTCACTTGAATTGCAACCTAGCTGATCTAATGGGAAGGAAATGCCTCCACTGCAGAATATATTTCACCTTTGTTGTGCTTAGCTAAATAGCAAACTGTTTTCTAATGGGTGTACAATTGTGGTCTTGGCTTGAGCAGGTAAGGTTTTGTGCAGATTGAGGAGTGAAGAGGAAATAGACTGCAGCTGCTCAACTTGCATCTTTGAAAAGCTTTGGCCTTGATAGAGAAAAATTGGAAGGATTAGAAGGAACCTTCCACGACACTCATAGAGCTGTGAAGGCTGGTTTTGAAGGGACTGAGTTGATGATCATCATGAAGCATTTTTTAATTCTGTCTCATGCTTCATAAAGTTCTAGTTGATGATAAAGACTCAAACTGAGCTTGGGAAAGCATTATGACGTGTTCCAAATTAAAACATATCATAATGTTACTCTCCCTTGACGCCTTTTTTTGAGAACATCAGAGCTTCTCTGGAACAGGTTGCCCAGGGAGGGGGTTGAGTCACCTTTCCTGGAGGGGTTTAAAAGACAGGTGGATGAGGTGCTTAGGGACATAGTTCGGTGATTGATAGGAATGGTTGGACTCGGTGATCCAGTGGGTCTTTTCCAACCTAGTGATTCTGTGATTCTGTGATTCCCTGTGTCTTTCGTTCAGATCCACAGTAAACTGTATATGCCTCTCCTCTGTGATTCTGCTGCCTGGTAGTTTGGAGTCAAAAATGTACTGGGCTATGACAGCTATTGTCAAGGGACAGCTATCAGTATTCTCTTTCAGCACAGAAACAGAGTTGGAGAGATGTAATGTTTAATCAGTCCAAAATTAGTTGTAGAGCCTCTTCTTCCAACCCCCTTACTTCTCCCAACTCCTCTTACATCCTCAGCTCTGGTATCTACAGACAATCTGCTGAGGTGTCTTGAAAGAGACTTTTGTATTGGACAAGGATATCCTGGAAAGGACAGTACATCACAGCATCTCTCTGAAAAACCATTGATGCCTACTTGCCTCTAAATAGATGAAAAGCTCAGAGTTTTCACTGTTTTATCAGTGCTCACAAATTATACAGGCAATTGGAAAATTGTCAGATTTATATAAGCCTTCTATTTCAATAATTTCTACCAAAAATATGTACTTTCTGTTACTTTTTTCTATTGGTTTGAATATATTATATTTAAAGTGAAAAATCTGTCAGACGTTGTATCTGAGCCATCAGATGACTTCAAAGGAAACAAATTTATGGAAATGAATTAGAGGCAAAAGGATTTAATTGAAAGTTTATTAAAAGTAATTGAAATTAGCAAAGGCTATTGATACAGATGAGAAGTAGCTAAACTAATGTGAAGAAATTGAGTTAGCTGAAGGTTAGCTGAGAATTAATGAATGAAATTCATTGAGAAAATTTTAAGATATTAAGGAATTTCTATAATGGAAAACTATTATCTAACAAAATATAATAATAATAGTCAAACTATCTGAATATAAAATACAATTTGATAAATACAGATTCATGACCAGTACACAGAGAATGAAGAAATGCTTCATGCTTTTTCAGTTTCTGTCGTAATTGCTACTGAAAGAAATGAAATATTGCTGATATAGAACTAGCAGACTAGTAATAATTCTCAGTATCATCTTTTAAACAAAATAATATATCATGATTTTGATATGACATTTTCCACTGGTATTGCTTGCAAGGGCTATAAATTCTTCTTTCAAAGTGACCCTAGTTTATATGGCCTATAGGAATACAAAGAAGTAGTTTGGGTTATATTCGAATACAAATATATAGATTCTGAAAAATATGGGGTGTTTTTACTTGATAACTGAGGTTCTGAAAGGGGAAGAGATCTTATTACCTCTTTCTGTGTAGGAACCAATATGAAAAATAGAGGGGATTTGTGAAAGCAAGAACAGGGATTTGAGCATAGAATTAATCAGTATTATTAATATTTGCCTGGAGTCTGGTCAGAAAAGCTATAAGAACTGAACTGCAGTAACTTTTGCAAGTCTCATACCCTGGCCCCTGAGATTTAGGTGACGATGCCATAAACTGCTTAGGGAAAAATGGGATTTCCTCCAACTACTACTCGTTTTCACCATTGGTGATAGGACTAGGGGCAATGACTATACACTGGAGGGGGCAGATTTAGACTAGACATAAGAAGGAATTTCTTCCCCGTAAGAGTGGTGAGGCCCTGGCCCAGGCTGCCCAGGGAAGCTGTGGCTGCCTCATCTCTGGAGGGGTTCAAGGCCAGGTTGGATGGGGCTTTGGGCAGCCTCATCCAGCGGGATGTGTCTGTGCCCATGGCATGGGGGTTGGAACTAGATGATCTTAAAGGTCCCTTCCAACCCAAACTATTCTGTGGTTCTATAATTCTATGACTATGGTCTACCAGAAGTGTCTTTTGGCCATTAAGCTGCCCCAGTTATCCTCACGGGTTGCACGTTGTTTGCGGGAGGCAGGCTCATTATTGTTTGAGTATTCAGATGTCTGCTGTATGAGATTTATTCACGCTGTTGGTGCATGTGTAGCGTGGGAGCCAAAAAGGAGGGGTGATGATGTGAGAAGTGTTGCACTGACACTGGAAGGCTGATGACAACAGTATCAGTTACAGTATGTATTCAAATATATTTTTGCAGTTTTCTGACATAACATGTTTATTTTCTCTGATTCCTGTATTAGAGATGGGAGTCTTTGGAATGGTTTACTATTAAAAAAAGTAAATTAATATCTGAAACTGGAAGCTCAATCTTAGGAATGAATTATACAGGAAAATCGTATAGATTTTTAGAGTGATATTTCTATTTCTGGTTTCATAGGAGCCCATATTTTGAAAAGCAGCAATGACAGCCATGGAGTACTATTTAAAAGTTGCCCTGATGCTGATCTTGGAGAAGGACTTTAGGCTATCTCTTAATTTTGTGTAAATAAATTTCATTTCATTTAAAAGCATATATTTTTACCTTCAGTGTGTTTGACAACATTATTCCTGTCAAGTATTTTCAGAAAACAGTAATTGGTAATGCTTCTAGCAAGAGACAGACATCAAAAAAAACCTTCAGGGGAGGCAGTTCCATGAAACGATTCTAAATCTGCTTATATAAATTGGATTTTCCTAAGTTAATTCTCAAAACTAAGGTAACCTTGCATTCCACAGAAGGAAAGTTTCAGTTTTGAAAAACACACTTTTAGGTATTTTAATGTATAGATGTATAATACATATACATATAAGACATTAGGAAAAAATGTTTTCCTGTGAGGGTGGGGAGGCCCTGGCCTAGGCTGCCCTGAGCAGTGGTGGCTGCCCCATCCCTGGAGGGGTTCAAGGCCAGGTTGGATGGGGCTTGGAGCCCCTGATTCAGTGGGAGGTGTCCCTGCCCGTGGCAAGGGAACTGGAGGGGCTTTGAGGTCACTTTCAGCCCAAATCATCTCATGATTCCATATGTACGTAAAATATATATAACATAAATACAAGCTGGAGCTTGTTATGGATTCCATTTTATTAAGTAAAACTTTAATTTCAACTTCTGCCTTGGATGGTCATGGAAAAGAAGAGCATATGGGAAAATGAAACCATGGATGGAACTCACGAGTTTAAACATAATAAGGGAAAGGCATAGCAAATACTGGGGGTTTTCCTCTTGTTATGTATAAATCCGTGAATTTGGAAACATTTGCTAAATCTGATGCTCATCAAAAATGTAGTGACTTCTTTCACAGACAGGTGTTTCCAGTGCATCTGGTGCATTGGTTCATTGGTAGTTTTATCTACCTAGAGGTTAGACACTGTGAATGGAGCATTGCTCTTACTGAGAGAGGCCTAGCTGGTGTTGGGAAATCCATCAGAAATGTTCTGCAGAAGCTCATGACTCAGTATGTGTCAGTAGCAGGTTATAAGAGACCGTTTTTTAGTAGGAGATATGAATAGCTGTCTGAGGAATGATTGTGTAGGTTTTTTTTGGTCTAGTTAGGCACAAAATGCTTTTTCACATTTGGCCACTGGATCAAATGTCAAATTCAGGGTTCTGTGTTTCGTTTCTCCTGTAAGGTGTAGGGTTTTCTCATATTGTTGCATAAATTTCCATTTCTAGGACCTGTATGACGTTCTGGTTCCCTGAATGCAGCAATTCTCGCCTGTAGTTCAAATTCCATTTTCATTAACTAACTTCTCTACAGACTTTACTCCTTCTCAGTGGTTGTTCAGACCACAATAGATGCTTCCTTGCTGTTTCCTTGTTCCAGTTTCAGCTGAGATAGAGTTAATGCTCTTCCTAGCAGCTGGGATAGTGCTGTGGTTTGATTTAAGATGAGAGTAATGCTGGTACAGTGATGTTTCCATCACTGCCAAGCAGTGCTTACAGAGAGTCAAGGACTTTTCAGCTTCTCACACTTCCCTGCCAGGGAGGAGGCTGGGGGTGCACAAGATTCTAGGAGGGGACACAGTCAGGACAGCTGAGCCAAGCTGCCCAAAAGGATATTACATACCATCTGAGGTCATGCTGAAAAATAAAACTGGGGAGGTTTTTGGTGGGACAGGGCGTGTGGGGAGTTGGCTGCTGTTCGAGCACTAGCTGGACATCAGTTGGTGGGTGATGAGCAATTACATTGCTCATGGCTTGTTTTGTATATTCTAGTATTACTATTATTGTCATCACCATCACTTCCTTATCTGTCCTATTAAACTGTCCTTATCTCAACCCATGAGACTTATATTTTCCTGCATCTCTCCCGCTGAGGGGCAGTGAGTGAATGGCTGCCTGGCATTAACTGCCTGCTAAGTTAAACCACAGCATTCCTTTATCATCCTCTTTGCTACTTTTAATACAGACATGAACAACTCTTGCAGCTAATTTTCTCTAGCTGAAAAATCACCTTATTTCAAAAAGAATTTTATCCAATCCTACCATGACTCTTTATTAATGTCCTCTGAAGTGAGTCTATCATCTTTAAAGATGGTTTTATATACTGTTTGTACCAAGATGACTTGACAGTTTAGTTAGCTGTTTGGTATCTATGTCAATTAAAACATTGTGTTGTGTGTTGAAGACCATGATTATACATAAAAAGGAATTTACATGGATTTCATATGAGAATGTATTTACTAATCCACATTAATTGAATATTCTGCACTGAAAGGCAGAACTCAGTGTCATACAAATAAATAATAAGAGTGAATTTGGTTGCTAATAAAAAATGCGTTGGATGCATACATTCATTTACTGATGATCAGATTTTTCATGTGGCCTTAATGTCCAGAATGTGTGGATTTTTTTATTCCAATAACTGAGTTTTTATAGGAAAATTAAATTTCTGTTCCAAGAATGTGTTAAGTTCTGTCCAGGGTTAGCCAAAACCAAATACCCATTGACTAACAATGAAGCAATATTTATGTCACTGAACGCAGAAGGTCCTGTCAACTTTGGGCTCTCCAGCAACAGCAGCAGTCACAATAAAATAGCTCCTTCTGGCCTTCTTCCATTTTATTTTTGGGGTTTTGTGTGTGATTATTGCATAATGGCAACTTTCTTATCAACCTGTGTTCAGAAGAGTGTCCATCAGTTGGTGTGGTTCCGTTTTATGACGTTTGAACTCATTTTAAGCCTAGAATATTTTAAGAAGAAATACATTAATAGCATAGCTCTTGATTCAGCTTTGTTGAACACTACATGGGCTTCTAGTTTCATATGTGTTTTTCCAGGATTTGAGCTGAGAAGGAATTGTTTTGCAATTCCAAATGATAATTCTTTCCCCTAAGAGATTGTGTTGTTATTTTTCAAATGTTCCAGGAAAGGCTGAGCTGCTTCCCTGTTGTTAGAGGATGTGTTGGTACTAAAAATTAAACCTTGGATGATCGATCTCTTAATAGCATGTCTTATAACAATAACTATTCATTGTTTCTCGAGTAGGTCCATTTGTACGGAACATTCACTTCTCTAAAGGAATACCATTATTTATGTTTACCTGATATCTTTTCCTTTCCTTTGAGCTTTGCAATATGAAATTATGTCATATTTTCTGAACAATTACAGTTCAGCTATAACCTTATTTTTCATTCATAGACAGAAAGTGATGGAGGTCTTAATTTCCCAGCAAAGCTCTACCTTAATTTCTGCTGATTATAACATTTCCATTCTCATTTTAGCTGACAAACCTTTGAACGTAAGTCAACTTTTTTAATAATCAATAGGCAGATTTGTGCAAATCAAAATGTGGATGAGTTAAATGGAAGCTGCAAACACTATATTCTCTGTACCTTACATGTTATATGTGTAGCCTTTTTAAAGGGAAGCAGAGCATCTGAATGTGAATTCAAGGGTGGGCTGTGCTCTTTTCCTGTTGCTTTGATCAGTTGTTTCTAGACGTGCTGTTTCCTCTGTAATGTTTCATATAGTACATTTGGAAACTTGTTTGATTCTGAAGCTCATAAATGAGTAAATGTTTATGTTTTTTAGATTAACTGAACTGAGAGAATTTTACAGAAGATAGCAGTAGATTCAGAAATACAATTTAGAGCCAGTAACCACTGAAAATGTTCTGGAGTAGGCGGCTGTAGTATATTTCTCTCTCATTTAATGCTATTTAAATATAATTTTCAGTGAGTTACACCACGGTGTGAGTTATCCTGAGTAAGTAACTGATAGAGATTAATTGCAACATGCTCTGTACTTACCGTAATTTAATTTCCTTTTGCTTACATAAAGTAAACCAAGAATCACAACACTTTATTTGTGCAGCCAGCAGTTCCTTGTCTCAGTCTCCCTTGGTTATGTATACATTTTCGATTACGATCAAAAGAAAGTTGCAATTATTTTAGCATGGCAATTTATCTCTTTCTCTCTTTAAATACTTCTCTCTGCTTATGTGTAAGTTTGGGTTTGTGTGCCTTTGCTAAGGACTTCACCTATGAGAGGCAGTGAATCTTCTCATCTTCTGTGAGAACGGAAGATAACATGTAGAACATTATCTCCAGCAGCTGAGGTAACTCTTGGTACCTGTCAGCTCTGGTGAGGGAAGGTAGGCTTTCCTTTCATCTTTTAGTTCACTGAAAGAATCAGTGGTCTTCTCCAAGTTTGTTATTGGTTATCAGTATTAAACACATTGCTGTTTGGGTTTTTAACCTCTATGCACTGGCCTGCTGAAACAACAAATGAACTCCTTGCTTGGTGCTAACAGAAGCGACAGCTTGCAGATCCAGTAAAGATCTGTTATTCGTATACACTTTAATGCTGCATCAATATTTACTCTCAGGAGGGTTTATTAACATTTTTTAGTGTCACTCTTTCTCTACTGTCTGGCCCCCTCAACACAAATACTTTTGGTATTTTAAGAATCTTGTGAAGAGTGGTGCGTATGTCTTGATACAGGAGCTTTCGTGGAGAAAGGGAGCGTCTGACTGTCTGTATCAGGTAAATTTGAGAATAACTTTTACATTCAGTGAAAGTTGAAGAAACTTTTCTGTAGTAAGTGGGATTTTTATCAATATCCTCTTAAAGTGTTGAAACAAAACCAGTAGAAGACCGCATTGATTCTTAGGCTGATAATAAGATGTGTAATCTTTCAACTACAGGACATCAGCTGACGCCTAACAGTGTGATAGGCAGGGATAAAATCCTGTCTGGATGGCTCTTTGATGATTATAAGAACAAATAATTTTCTCGCTCTGTTTCTTATAGGTAAATAATTACTTTACAAAAACCCTTCCATCACACTTTCTGATATCAAGCACCTTTATGTATGATAAATTTCTGATAACGTGCACCTAAGTATGAAAGGGGAACTCTCTTTTTACCTCTTAGGCAGCTTTTGTGTGCTTGACATCATCGTAGCTAAAGGGATGCCTGACCTACTACTAGGGAGCAGAAGCAGTCTTTTTGATAAAGAAGTTCTGTTGCTGCTCTGAAGAAGTAAGGATTCAGTTAAAACTTGTTTTCCTGCGCCTAGTTCACTACATTTGGTTTTTTTCCTAGACAATAGTGAAATAGCTGTGAACTTTCAATCTGTTTTACAAGCAAGATAAATAACAACAGGATTGATAGTTCAGAACACTTTTGGAAGGACTCTATGAAGTTAAGGATTCTGCTTTATCTTTAAGTCTTAATGAAGTTTATACTGCAGTTTACTCTCTCTCCTGTCACATTTAGATTCTAGTTGAACATCTGATAGTGGAAATATTGGATTATTCCTGTTCTAAGGGCAATGCTCACAGTAAAGTGACAGGATTTGGACTTCTGGAATTCAAAATGCTTGAGTGTACCAAAACCTGCACCACCATAAACGAGATGCCTCAAACAATTATCATGTTAACTTAATATCTGCAATCACAATATCTGTCACTCCATGATCGTATTAATAATTATGTAGCTTAGAGAGTTTAGACAGTAAGTTTATCACCTAGGACATTCTTCATAGATACAGACTTTTGTTTCATTAATAGCCTTGCATTAGATAAAAAGAAGATACAAAAAAGACCCATGGACTGAAAATATAAGATAAGATATGAACTTAAGGTATTGCTGTTTTTCTGATTATAGGAGATGTTATCACAGGTCATCAAAACAGAATAGAACATAATTCATAGAATCAGAATAGTTTGGGTTGGAAGGGACCTCAAAGCCCTTCCAGCTCCATCCTCCTGCAGGGACACCTCTCACGGGATCAGGGGCTCCAAGCCCCATCCAACCTGGCCTTGAACCCCTCCAGGGAGGGAGCAGCCACCACTGCTCTGGGCAACCAGGGCCATGATCTGTCAGTCATACACGCTTGGAAGACCTAATGCTATTGACTTGAAAATTGGAGAAGTTTGGTATCTGGAGCTTTTTACCTTCCACAGGATAGCAGGTGTTCAATCAAAGTTGTTAATGTATTTTCTGTGGATCTCATATGCTTTAAAAGCAGGTAATTAGAATTATCCACAGATACTTTGAAGGTATGAATAATTCATTTCTTATGCATCAATAAAATAATTATTGCATATTATCATCCTTAGCTTTCTACTTCAATAAAATTGCTCACATCATGTCACTGTCATAGTAATGTACCTTTTTATTTTTCATATTAATGAAAATTGCCAGTAGAATGGGGAAAATTGTAACAAGATTTAATGTCACCTATAGGCCTTTTCTGCTGCTTTGCACTGAAATGGCACGGTATCTGGATTCTGGGTAATTGTTGGTGGGTATTCTTGCCCACTTTGGCCACTTCTGAATAATGCCTTTCTGAAATAATTGTTAAGTGCTTTATAGCTCTCACTTTAGTTTCACCAACTCAGTTCTCAAGTTAGTTTGTAAAATTCATCCAATTGCAAAGCTCTTTTTTTAAATCTTGTTACTTCATTTGTTTAGGATTTCACTCCAGTCCTGATCCAGAATGATTTCACACATGAGCCATGTAGTATCCTCATTAGAAGCATATCTATATTTTGTATTAAGCAAGCATTTAAATAATTGTTAGCTTAAGACCAGCTTCTATTTGAATTTATTTTTATTTACTTGTATTTCAGCAAACTTTTAATGCTCATTATAAATTATTATTTCAGCTGTTTATTATTTTTTCCAACAGCACTAAAAGAACATGAAGCAACAAAACAAATATGTTAAAGAAGAAAACAAAATCAAACATGAAACCCCAAAACCAAATCAATTTTCCTGGAATATCTAAACCCTCATTGGCTGTAAAATACTTACTTTTTAAAAAAAAACCCTGTATATTGTTTTGTTGAGGTTTTTTTGTAACTTTCTCTAGCAACATGCCTTCCTTGTTGTGACTTCACTGCTTTCACAAGATCAGAGGGAATCTTTTCCAAGTGCTAGCAACAGATTCTGTGGTGCGACCATCAGAGGCTATAAAGAGACTGTAACCTGGGATTTTTATCAGCAACTTAAGCATTACAGCCATTGTTATTTTGGTTATAAAATCTAGCATGAAGTCCTTAGCCATGTTCTGTTTGAAAAAGAACTGCTGTGGTTCAGGTGTCCAATTCTAGATAAAACTGTAATGGAGAGAAATCCTTTGGAGTGTCAGTGAAGAGTGAGCTCCAAGCAGTCAGATGCTTGACTAGCCTAAGTTGTCTTATCTTAATCACATAGTGTTTCAGTGGGTGTTGCATTCTGTGAAGTCAGGTAAGGAGGTTGCTACAGCGTTTTTGGAAAAATTAGGTAATTTGAAAGTTGGCCAGCTCAGCTTAGGGGCCTTGGCAAACAAGGGGTATTGAAAGACTGCCTGTTTTCCATATGGAGTGGTGAGCACACTCACAGAAATGGTCCTGCAGCAATTCAGTGTGTCCTGCTATCAATGAATCTTCTCATTTTTCTGCTGGAATGTGCTGAACAGAGGATTCCCACCAAGGTTTCTCTGTGATGTTGAGAAAATGCACGTGATCTGAGACTCTGCAGCTGGCAGCCCTGTGCATATAGAGCAGGTTCTGACTGACAGACTTGGAGCTGGGAGCATTGTGTCTGATGGGAATCAGCAGAGCAGAAGCATTTCTAGTGAAAGGCGACACAAGTCAAGCCAACCCAAGGTCACTGTCCCATGGACCCACGCTCTCCAAAGAAAGGAGCTAGCATATTGATTTGTATTTTTTACTTCTTGTGTTATTCATCTTGGTTGCTAATTGTTCTTTGATACTTCCTGAGCATTTAAATGAATGGTCTGATCCTTATTCAAACGTAGCAAAACCTCAGGGCTTTTCCCATTAGGATTAAACTCCTTGCATGAATTCTTCGTTGTCAGATCAGGTATGAAGGTAAAGGGATAATTTGCAGTTTTGGGCCAGGACAGCATCATAAGCCTATACTACAGATTCATCTACTGATTTCTTTGTAATTTTCAAAATAACAATTAATTGCAAAGCCACAAAGCTAGTTTCATCTTTAGCTTGATCTTTAATTTTACGTGAATAATCTGCAGTGAAAAAGAAAAAATTTATCTTCCTCAAACATTATTTAGATTTAAAAAAGGATAGATGAAAACAAATAAAAATATACTCTGTTTTCTAAAAAAATCCAGAACTTTCTCACAGCCATTCTTTTGTTAAGCATTTATTGGTTTTGTTTCCCGGACTGCATGGATAATTCCAGATGAAGTACACTTTTATCAAGAAACTGCTGATGAGAATTGTTTTAAATGCAAGATCCATGGTCACTGACACCTGCCTTAACATCTCTAGAGTAGGACAAGAGACAGAGGGGGAAACAATATTTGTTTGGACAGAACTGTACCTTGAAGCCACAATTATCGATATCAGGAACAAGGCAATGTTCTTTTTTTTTTTTTTTCTGGATCAGAATATTTCTTTTTTGTTGGCCTGAACATTGCTTTGCTGTTTCTCATCAAACAAGCAAAAATTATGTTCTCCTTTAAAAAGGGAATATGTGTTCCAAGTTTTGTAAAATGCTTTAGAAGTATTTGTTATTTCTAGTTTCACAAAACCTCTACCTTCAGCCTGAACTTCGACCTCTTTTTTTGCCTCAACCTTTGTTTAATTTAAGCAGTAAGTACAGTGACATCGATTTGTTCATCTCACTGTATGCCACTTGTAACACAGTCCTTGTACCTTGCTGCAAATGTTTTCCTTAGAATGAGTTGCAGAGCCTAAATTAGTTAAGAGAACAACAAAAAAGGAGGTTGTAAGAAAAGATCTAAAACCTTTAAATTCGCAGAATCATGCAGGCATTCTTCAGAAGTGAAAAACAAATGGAAAAGATCATTCTGTGGCAACATCAGGGATTTAGACATTGCAAAATACAAAGTAAAAACTTATATTTTTTCCATTACAGCAAGAAGAATGAACTTGTTATTTACAATCTAAAGTTTAAATATATTTTTTATATTTGAAAATGTTAATATTCAACTTAAAGTAATTATTAGGTGTGCCCAGTATGCTTTGTGCCTTATCTATAATACTGTGACTTGGCACATTCTTACTACCTGCTGCTATTTATTATTGTCCTAATTTCAAATTTCTTGTCAGAGAAATATCTTCCTTTTCCATCCCTCTGTTTGCTGTAACCTGAGACTTGGGTTGTAGTTAGTGCTTTATTGAAACAGAAAGGTATGATCGTGCTGTGTGCAAACATCCAATTTTATGTGATAATAATATTAATAAAACACAATGGAAAGTGGTAGGAATGAGATAGCTCAGGTTTCTTTACTGGGTTAATAGTATCACTACCCGATAGTACTTTCTCTACTACTTATTTTCCCAGTTCTGTGCTGTAGATCCATGTATTTTGCACTGGAACATGTGTCAAATTGATTAATTCTGAATTCTACTGCTACTTAAACATCTTTTCAGGCATGTCCACATCAGCGTAATCAGTGACAGCGGTGTCCACATAAATGAATCCTTTTAAGATATATTTCATTTAGCCTCGATGCAGTCACACTGTCAGATTACTAAATAGTCCATGAAATGGTGTGTGTGTGTGTATGCATCTCCTCAAATTGTGTGTCCCAGTGTCTTAAGACTTGCCAAGTCATTTAACTTCAGCATAAGATTCACTCCTTTGGACTCCTTTTGCTTGTCACAGTGCCTTCTATGCCCATACAACTCAACACAACTCTATCTTTTCTGGCTCCAAGAATCCTCATGCCTTATTTCACTGCTGAGGTTCCTTGAGAGCACGTCACTGGGGTCAGCCCGGGAAATGATGCTGAGCAAGTAGTGGGTCAGTGCTGTGACAGCTTTATTTCTAGGTATTTGCACAGCTTATCCTGACTTGTATGTTTGCTGTTAGGAAAGGAATGTTTTCCTAAGTTAGACTGAGATGAATTTGGGAAGATATTTTTAACCTTTTGCTCCTGGGAGTCTTTGAAGTATTTGCTTCACTGCCCTTGCAGCAGTTTCAGATATTAGAATGGTTTCAGTTGGAAGGGACCCCATCCAGTTCCATCCCCTGCCATGGGCAGGGACACCTCCCAAGTGATCAGGTTCCTCAGAGCCCCATCCTACCTGGTCTTCAACACCTCCAGGGATTGAGGCAGCCACCACTGCTCTCTGCAACCTCCCCACCCTCACTGCAGAACATTTCTTCCTCAGATCTCATCTCAGGCTCCCCTCTTTCAGCTTAAATTGTCCCTGCACTCCCTGATCAAGAGCCCCTCCCCAGCTTTCTTGGAGCCCCTTTCAGTACTGGAATCTGCTCTAAGGTCTCACTGGAGCCTTCTCCAGGCTGACATTCCAAACTCTTTTAGCCTGTCCTCAAATGGGAGGTGCTCCAGTCCTCAGATAATCTCTGTGGCTCCCTCTGGACTCTCTCCTACAGATCAGTGTCCTTCCTGTGCTGCCTCTTAGTAGTGTCTTAGTTCTGTATCTTGCCTGTTTTCATTTAAAAAATAGTGTGATTTTTTTGCTTAAATACATTTGTGGATTTGGCAAGAGATGTGTCCAGATGCAGTAGAATGGCCAGTGACCAGGTGCTCTGAGTTTGCTCTGATCTATGAAACAGTGAAGCTAAATGAAGAAATTGTGTATGCTGTAATGTTCATTGAAACAGAAAGAAATTGAAAAACAACAGCACCTGGGGAGAAAGATTGGGAAAGACACCTGGAGATGTTCCAAATGTGTGCTTTCTTAATAATTAGCACATCATACATCTAGTTAGCATCTCATAAATAACCATAAAGTAGTCATTTAATGAATCATTTTACTTTGTGCTGTCAGAGGTTACAGAAGAAGCAAAATGCTTCGTTTATTTTAAGAACAAGGTGCAGCTCTTCTTTCAGCATCCTTAAAAAAATGATGTCATGTTATAGATCAGCTGGGGCTTTTAATACTGAGTAGCGTGAGTGAACCTCAGTGGCATCGAGTACACTGCTATTTTGTACATAAGTTTTGGGGGTTGATTCATTACAGGGCACGGTACTGGCTAAGCTGTGGGGCATTTTCTGACTGTAGACTTCAACAGGTTTGTGCACCTGAAATCCTGTGTGGGAATCTTGTTTGGCCACAGAAACTTTATTGGCTTCTCAGCTCTATTCTACTCGGGCAAACCCAGTTTATTTATTACTCACAAAAGCATTCGTACTCTGTGTACTAATAGATGCGTATCCAGTCTTGAGAGCTGCAAGGAGGGGTTACAGTTCTGCTGCCCTTTGCAGGGGTAATAGAACCAAGTTTAGCTATGGAAGAGATTTTTCCTGCTGGGAAGGCACCAGACTGGGCTTGAGGTGGGTGAGCAGAGAGGAAGAATGGAGTCCCATCCCTTTGGGGTCTTACCACTTGGCCTGGGCAAAGCTTTCAACATACCTTCCTAAGAGTCACTTTCATTTACTCTCTGAAGCCAATGATTTCTTAAACGGTGAGGGCAAACGTCAGTCTGTACTGGTAATTCTGTTTTAACAGTAGGCAATATAAGGTGCTTAGGGAAGCATAGAGACACTAGGGGTTCTGTATGGTCATAACATCACATTATCATTTAGGTTGGAAAAGACCCTTAATACCATCAAGTTCCACTCTTAACCTAAGACTGACAAGTTAACAACTGTTCCCTCATTCTACTAACATTCTTTCATCTTGCATGGCACCTCAGATTGCATCAGTCATCAATATTTCATAATTCTGAGACAGAAATTGCATTTAAATCACTGTGTGTAGTAGCAACTAATGGACTGCCTGCATGTAGATTCCAAGTTAGTTCTGTATTGTCTTATGTTTCTACAAGTCAAAGTTAGGCATGGTCTGAACCATCAGAAGTGACTGAAAGGACAGTCGCTGCTGTAGCTGATATGCGAATCTTAGTCCTTAGTCCAAAGATTTTTATTATTTTTGTTCTAATGTCAGAAAAGCAAGTCTCAATTACTTGTTTAAGTATCAAGAGGCCTCCATGGAATAGAAGTACAATAGCAGTCTTGTAAAAGTTTACCATAAACCTGGCTTCAATGAGAAAGTATTTATATTTTAGGTGGTTCAAATCTAATTTTGAAACACTATAGATGTAACATTATTTGCTACACATATAGTCATTGCCTGTTAAACATGTAGTGGAAAGTAGTGAGGAATCCTACGCTTGCAGAAGCACCTCCTTGCTGGAGATCAGAAACCCCCCAAGTCCTGTTTGGGAGACCAGATTTTGTCCTCTTCAGGGATCTGCTCCCAAGGAGCATGGGTAGGGCCGTAGTGGCCAAGAAGGTTGCAGGAAAGCTGGTTGATATTCAAGATCGCATTTCCCCAAGTTAAAAAGCAGTCTACCCTAAGCCTAGCCAGGAGGCCTGCATGGATGAGGAAGTTGCTCCTGGCAAAACTCAGACATGAAAAGAGAATATACAGAAAGCAGAAGCCAAGATGGGTATTCCAGAGAGGAATATAAAGAAGCTGTCTGGGCATGCAGAGATGTGGATAGGAAAGCCAAATCTCACCTGAAGTCATACCTGGTGAGGGCTGTCAAAGGCAACAATGAGGACTTCTGTAAATACATAAGAAGCAGAGGAAGACTAGGGAAAACATGGACCTACTGTAGAACCGGAGCAGAGGCCGTGGTGTCACAGGATGTGGAAAAGCTTGAGGTACTGAATAGCTTTTTCATCTCAGCCCCTGCTAACAAGACTAATCTTGAAAAATCCAAGGCCGTAGAGTCCAGCTGGAAAGTCTGGAACGAGGAAGCCTTCCTTGTGGTGAAAGGGGATCAGGTTAGGGAATGCTTAAGCAACTGGACATGGGAAAGTCCATGGGCCCTGATGGGGTGCAGGCACGAGCGCTGAGGGAAGCTGTGAACTGATGCCTTTGTGAGGCTGCTCTTGTTAACCTTGGGCCAGTCGTGGAGCTTCGGAGAGGTGCCTGAGGGCTGGCAGAAAGCAAATCTAATATCTGCATTCAGAATGGAGAGGAAAGAGGACCCAGGAACCACAGGCCATTCAGCCTGTTAATTGTAACCACTCACAGTGGAGGGCCTGAAGTGGCCTTCATGAAGAACTCTCACGTTTCTTCTTTCTGCATTTTTAATGTGCAAAAAGATGCACTTCTGGAGGAATTTTCTCTCCAGGAAACAGTGCTCAAAGTCTGGCTTCTACTTACATTTATTTGAGAACTTAAAGTACCTTGAGTTTTAAGTGCTCATTGCTGTCAGTGTTTACTGAAGGTCCTGTGAGCAAATGGAAACTCAGCTTTTTCAGAAATGGAGCATTTCTTTGCAATTCCAGGAAAAAGCAAGGCTTTAAACTTTCAGAAAGTAACTGTTTAGTTCTATTGCTGTGCTTTATTTACAAAGACTAAAAATGCTGAATTACGTATAACTTAAAGAATAATTATCTTTGGAATTAATGAGGTCCTTCCAAGAAAAATAACAAATGCTGGTAGTCAGCTTTGCAATGGTTTTATTATTTTCTTTTCAAAACTGACCAGTGATGCTGCAGGTCAAAAGGAAAAATGTGAAGTAGAAATCTAGGTGAAATATTATATTCTCTTTTTCTTCTATTAAGTATTAATTACAGTGTTTTTGATTACTTAGTCACACAAACCAGGAAAAATTAAATGCAACAAAAGCCTCTGTATTCAAAATAAATAAACATAGATACATACAGCACATCAGTAAGGAACTATTCTTCTTTGCTTAAAGTTAAATAGATATGTTCAGTGTGGTAGGATCAAGGCATAAATACTCATAAAAGAAGAAAACCCAAAGATGACATTTGGAAGCTGGATCATTGCTCTCTATAATTACCTGAGGGGAGGTTGTAGAGAGGAGGGAGCTGGCCTCTTCTCCCAAGTGACAGGGGGCAGGACAAGAGGGAATGGCCTCAAGGTCTGCCAGAGGAGGTTCAGGCTGGACATTAGGAAAATGTTTTCACAGAAAGGGTCATTGGGCACTGGAACAGACTGCCCAGGGAGGGGGTTGATTCACCTTCCTTGGAGGTATTTAAGGCACAGGTGGATGAGGTGCTGAGGAAGATGGTTTAGTGTTTGATAGGAATGGCTGGACTCGATGATCCGGTGGGTCTCTTCCAACCTGGTTATTCTATGATTCTATAACTCTATGATCCATACTTTGGGCTGGCTGCAAGTCTGCAGTTTGGCTATTAGAGGTGGGAGTGGTGACTGAGTAAATCAGGCTGTGAATCTAATGTACAAATACTGAATTTTCTTAGTTGAGCCTGACCCTATGTTCCTATTTCATTATTGACCTCTTCAGGATTTCTGTAGGTGTTTTTTTTTTTCCAAAGCACAGAGAAAGAAAGATAGTTTTTCATGTATCAACAGTTTATTCTGATCCAAGACTTGAATTTAAATGCTATAGGCAATAATCTGGTTTCTTATTTAGAAAAGTATAAATTAATGATATCTGAAGTAATTTGTCTGGCATCTTGAAGCTTGCTAATTGTGTTTTTTGGAGCTACAGAGTTAGGGGGAAAACCAATAACCAACTCTTAAAATCCTTTTGAAGAAACCTTGGAATAACTGATCTGAAAAGCATCCTTAGAAAGCCTTTGACATCTATCAGCCATCTTTAAGTGTAAGTACCAATAAAATGTCTGTGGAAAGAAAACCTGAAATTATCTAATGTGGTAAGTACAGAGGAGGTATTTTTGGATTTCTTAATGTAGCTTTCCATCCTGCAATACATCATTAGGTGTTATCAACAGCAAGGAAAACTGCCAATCATCTTAACAACTAACCACTTTTAAAAAACCACCCAGTGACTTTAATTATGATTAAGTATTTATGAAATTAAGTAACACTGAACACACAAGTTCCTTCTGGTAGTGATCAAGGTGTTTATTTTCTCCATATCATTAGGGTTTGGGTTGACAGAGCACTTTGGGCATGTGCATACTTTTGAAGTTAGTAGGACTTTCTTATATAACTGATGTATTTTAATTCCCTTCAAAATTAAACCCCAAAAGCCCCCCAAGCCCCTTTGTTTCTCTAGTGAGCAGCTGTCTTGATTAACTTCTATTCTTATTCAATGTTCTTTCTGTACTTTACCCTCCCATGAACTTCACTCCTGTGCTCTTCAGCTTATTTTGGTCTTTGTTCAGATGTAATCATTCATTTTAAGGTGATTACCAAGATTCTATCTGGTCTCTATTCCCTGATCTTCAAAAGCAGAGAAAAGTTTGCCAGTTCAGTATATCTGCCAGGCCCGAGGCCAAATCTGTAAGGACTCCTTTCAGAGTCTGGAGGAAGGAATGTAGATATGACATCTTTGGTACTTTCAGCTCCTAATATCTTGAGGACTGAGTGAAATTGGCTGTCTGCTTTGGAGGAATGCAGAAGGTTAGCAGATGGAGTGCTTGAGTCGAAGGATACATCTCCAAACTCTCACAACCTAAGGTCTCCTAAGGCCTTCATACATCAATTTCTATTGGTGCTGGCGCCAACTTGTCAAGTACAGTTGAAATAAAGAATGTTAACGTACAATATTGATTTCACTCTCGTTTTGTATGCTGCAGACAAGTATTCTTTCCATTCAACCATTGTAGAGTACCTCGCCACTCCAGGATGTCTCTTCTGGGTTTTGTGCTCAGCAGCTAGTTTATTATTTTACAGTCTGAAATAAGTGAAATAGGAAAACTTGGGTTGAGAGCAGCTCTAGTCTATTCCATAGCCTGGGAATTAGGGCTTGCAATAATATATCCAACATCTACTCTAAATGAGTTGGAGAAGGGACTTGATTTCTCATCCTATCTCCATACATCTAAGTGCTTTACTCCTAATCCTTTTACGTAATTATTCCTCTCATTTTCTTCTTTTAATTAACAGAGAAAAAATCATTAAATAAAATGTAGAGAGTTTGGGGGGAAGAATTGCAAGAATTTTTCAACCAATGCTGTCTGAGGTTTTTTATATTTTACAAACCATTAGGATACCTTCTGAGTAAGCACTCCTAAACCTAAATATTGCAACATTTAGAACAATGTGAGGGTCTGCTCAGGAATAGATGAATATAGCCAAAACCTGTAGACATTCGATGCAGTTAGGTGGAAAATAGCTGAAAAACTTGTACAACTGAAAATACCCTAGTAGGTCCCCAAGGAATTTAGAGGCTTAACTACTCTATAACTTTTTAATCAATGAGAGTAATCAACTGTTTACATATTACTGAGTGCTTAGCTGCAAGACATTTGTTAGGTACTCAAGTATCTTAGAAAATCTGGCTCTACATCCTCCTGGCATATGGAATCCTCCTCCTCTATGACTGTGCTGTTGCTTTTGGCAGCACTGATATTACTGCCCTTTTTAGTATCCTTCCGCTTCCCATTGCAGACACTGCTAGTTCATGTGCTCTAACCTGCTCTTTGACCACCTACAACCCAGAACAGTGTGGGGTTTGAGTGCATCCATCTTTTGTCTGGACCCACTGCTTCTCACTGTGTTTCTTTCTTTCTCCTCTCCTGCCACACTCACATTCTCCAGTGGGCCAATCAGACATCATTTTTACATTTAGAAGCACATAAAAACTCTTATTTTTTTACTTTTCTTGCTTGGCTCTGAAGATATCTTGACTATTCTTGACTATTGTTACTTTTGGGAGGATAGGAGCAATGAACTAACCTAGTGGTCCTTCCTAGCCTTACCTATATTATTTTTTTGTTTCACTGCACATCCACACGTGATCTAACAGTTTTCATTCTTTTAGGAATTAATTGACCAGAATTAGCCATCAGAGGGTTTAGATGTTAGACTGTTATACAGCCAGTGAGTGATCTAACATAATCTAAATTTCTTTAGGCCTCGGCTTTACAGACTGAATTAGGAAAATGGCTTTTTATTTTTTTTAACTCAGGTTGACTACAATGTTTGTTAACCCTGTTTTACACCAAAGATTCTCTTGTTGTTTAACTCTTTTAATTAAAGAAAAACCCTCCCAAAAGGGACCATATGCTAAATTATGTTTCAGGTAATTAAAAACATATACTTCCATCACTGAGTAATCGGACAATACTAGGGTGCATATTTCCTTGCACTCACTAGGCAAGAGTTTTTATATTGATGTGTTATTATGAAATGTTTTGCTGTGAGGGTGGGGAGGCCCTGGTCCAGGCTGCCCAGAGCAGTGGTGGCTGCCCCATCCCTGGAGGGGTTCCAGGCCAGGTTGGATGGGGCTTGGAGCCCCTGATCCAGTGGGAGGTGTCCCTGCCCATGGCAGGGGTGGAACTGGATGTGTTTTAATGTCCCTTCCAACCCAAACCATTCTATGGTTCTGTAACATACAGCTTCAGTGGTAGCAGCAAACTAACCCCAAACTAGAAGTATGTTCTTCTTTGCAATGAATCACAGCTGAAGAACTCACTGATGTCCATATTTTTCCTTCAATTAAATAACTGAAGATGCAGAGCGTAATAGAATGATTTTACAACAAGTCTTGGCTCTAAAACAAATGGACAAGAAACAGAAAATAGATTTTAAATGTTATTTGTCTTTGTGTAAATTATGCATTTGTATTTTAAATGACTTTGCTCTGTAAGGAATTACATAAACAGCAGGTTAAAGCCACTCGTTTATGTGTCATAAGACTGTACAGTCTTAAATGAGATTAAACAGGTCTTTCATTTCTGGTTAACAGTTGAATTATTAATTGTGCCTGCGTGCATCTGTAGGGATTATTTGGAGAACAGAATTTAGACTCTGTTGTCCTAAGGAATGGAGAGTGGTTTTACTTCACTGCTGAATTAACTGTACTCCAAGTCTGAGGAAAAGGCTGCTGGCCATCAGCCACCAGCAACCACTACAAGTCAAAAAAGCTGCAAGAAGCAGGTCACGTTCAAGAAGTACAGAATGCTAAAGCTCAATTATTTGAATTAAAAAAATAAAAAACTTAGTGCAGATGATCAAATAAGCAGTTGAGAGTATGTGATTGGGAGCGCATGGAAACCATCTGTTCCTCTATAAGCCAACCCACAGTAATAAATAAAGGCAATCATGTGTAGTTAACAGGCTGCATTTTAGTGAGTACATAGAATCATGGAATTGCCAGGTTGGAAGAGACCCACTGGATCATCCAGTCCAACCATTCCTATCAAACACTAAACCATGTCCCTCAGCACCTCGTCCACCCGTGCCTTAAACACCTCCAGGGAAGGTGACTCAACCACCTCCCTGGGCAGCCTCTGCCACTGCCCAATGACCATTTCTGTGAAAAATATTTTCCTAATGTCCAGCCTAAATCTCCCCTGGCGGAGCTTGAGGCCATTCCCTCTCATTCTGTCCCCTGTCACTTGGGAGAAGAAGCCAGCTCCCTCCTCTCTACAACCTCCTTTCAGGTAGTTATAGAGAGCAATGAGGTCTCCTCTCAGCCTCCTCTTCTCCAGGCTAAACAACCCCAGCTCTCTCAGTCGTTCCTCATAAGGCCTCCACCCCCTTCACCAGCTTCGTTGCTCTTCTCTGGACTCGCTCCAGCCCCTCAACATCCCTCTTGTGGTGAGGGGCCCAGAACTGAACACAGGACTCGAGGTGCGGTCTCACCAGTGCCGAGTACAGAGGGAGAATAACCTCCCTGGACCTGCTGGTCACGCCGTTCCTGATACAAGCCAGGATGCTATTGGCCTTCTTGGCCACCTGGGCCACTGCTGGCTCATGTTGTCAACCAACACCCCCAGGTCCTTCTCCTCCTGGCAGCTTTCCAGCCAGGTTTCTCCTAGTTTGTACCTCTGCTTAGGGTTGTTGTGCCCCAAGTGCAGGACCCGGCATTTGGCCTTGTTAAACCTCATGCCGTTGGACTTTTCCCAGTGGTCCAGCCTATTCAGATGATAATGCCATTCTCCAACTATATGTATAAAAACTACTTCAGATAATTTGCATGGAAAAATATGTATATATGCACATGAGAAATACCCCACAAACATGTGAAGAATTTCCCTTGGCTACTCTTCTGTAGCAATGAATATTGTGCTTCTCCCTATTTTATTTTATTTTAAACAAATCACCTCAGGCTACAAAAACTGTACAAAGAAAAGGCTTCTTGACAATCTGTCCATCTTAAATGACATTTCCAATGGAGAATACAGAACATTGTTATTTTACATCTACTGTGTTTGAACAGTTGAGAAACATCTTGGGGTTTTTATCTTTTTAAAAATGGTGTTAGATCTCTGGAGCTGGAAATGCCTGAAAGCGAAGTGGAAATCTTTCTCTATCTTGATAGCAAAGCTTTTTAACTAATTATAACTAATTAATCAGTATGAACTCTTCGAATTTCTGCACCAAGGCTACATTTTCCAACATTGTTTGTTATGGGAGAGGTTTCTGATAGCCGGACTCTTTACCCCTTACTGGGATAATTAAATAAAAGCAAGTGGACGTGGGGCTTGTCCTGCAGTTATTTTTTCAAGCTGTAGTGTATATTTACTGCACTTCAGCCCCCTGTCAACTTCTCTCAGAAATATGAGTATAGATATTGCACATGTGCAATGCCATTCTGAAATTGTATGGAAGGTTCCTGTCAAGTAGAGGAGAGTTGCCTTCTGTTTGTACAGTGATTGCAGGGAATGAATGCAGTGATCAAGCATATGAAACTACCCAGGAGAAATGGTTGGAGTGGCCAGATTTTTTAAGTGCAGATTTCTAGTGTTTCCTGAAGCCATATCAAATGTTGTCGGTACCATACAAAATAAAGCAAGGAATTCCTTTCCTCTGTACAGTCAACATGATTACTTTTATCACACTGATAAAAGGTGTTAGCAGAAGCTCTACTAATATCCTGATTTAATTGTCACAGGGAACACACAGGTGATGGCTTCTCAATCCATTTCAAGTATGAATTCATTTGTTAAATTATTCTTTTCTTTGTATTCTTCTTTACATGCAGTATTTGGTCTTTTGTGCAGTATTTCTATATACCAGACAGCTGTTTTGGAGCTCTGCCAGGAACCTGGCATAAATAGCTGTTGCATACACGGTCTAGATGTATAGAGTGAGTCTGGAGGCATCCCCGATGTCGATTCTGATAGCTGTGTGCTGCCCAGTGCCTGTGCCTGAGCTTATACCTAGTAGTTCTGTTGTGGATTGAGTTTAATTGCTGCCATTCACTGCAGAGTCTGAAGAGTATTTCAGATGTGTTACAGAAGCAGAAAGGCAGCAAGCCTTCAGGTCAAGAAAGGCACAAGAATGTCAGCACCTTTAGAAATTGTCTGATTTTTTTGAAGATTTTCATGCTTTTGAAAGTAAGGTACAAGAGAGGAGAAATCCTTAGTGAAGCAGGTTGATATGAAACCTCAGCCTCCACCTGAACAACCTTATGAAGTGTGGTCCAAAGTAAAGCTTAGGAGGAGAGGGCTGGAGAGATGAGCAAAGGTGCTGTATCTTATAATTTGTTTTCTGCTCTATGAGGTTAATCTAGTTTTAAATGTTAAAGTGAGTGTGTTCAAGAAGTAACAAACTCTTTCAGACTGTCCTTGTACAGGAACAACTGGCAGCCTTCAAACCAGCTGAATGGCTGAACCATAACTTGATATTGGTGCAAGTAAGAGATGGAAAGAACTGGGCAAGAAGATACTAAATAATTTGCTCTGAATTAGGGTATTGTAAACTAATTACCTTACTTTGTAAATTAGGACATCTAAATTGGCAAAATAAAACAAATGAAGCATTTAAATAACTAATATAAATATGGAGCTTTATAGCTATACATGAAAAATTATGGATAGAATTCCCCATCGCTATTTCTCATAAGTTTCCTTGGCTTTACTGCATTTGAAGAACTCGGGCTCATCAAAATTGCTAGCATAATACAGTGTTTTGACTGGTAAAGACTGAATTTTTGAGCCATCCTGTTACACGTAAAGCAATAAGCTGCTCTGTGACCATGGATAAACTTCTGGAGAAAAAAAAAAAGTCTATATTTCTTGGTTTTTCACGTGCCTACAAATGCGTCCTCTAAGCATATTTTGAGTTTAGTGGCAGAAGAAAGGCTAGACTGAAGTCAAGCAGTATGTACAATATGTAAGTCCTAAGTCAAAAAGTATATTTGTAGCCTACTTCCTTTAGAGTTTTGTATGAAAAAGTGTTTCATTTTTCTTCTCTTTTGTAGTCACTCCTTTTCTCCACCTTTGTAGCTGTGAAGTGGCATTGTGGCGGGGGGTGTGGGGGAAACTCTTGTAAACCTCAGTTCTTTGAAGTAAAAAATGTTCGCTAAATGATAATGGCTCTGAAATAGCTTAAGGCAAGCAACATCATATGTTATCCTTGATTGGAACTAAAATTACTTCTAAAGAATTCTTTATAAAGTCCTTCAGAGTCAAAGTAACTGAAATAATCTGCAATTTCAAATGATGGCACTGTTGTAGATTTTGAGTAACGATCTTCCAATACCAGTGTTTACTTCAATTCATTTATGTATCTTTGTTCAGTTACACAAAGTTATGAATCAATTAATCACAAGTACAGATGGGCAAGGTGAAGCACTTAATTTTGATGCTGTAGAAAACATGTACAACATAAGCACTTCTTTGGAGTTTATGTAGAGGTGGCAGCATGCTGCACAGTTCTTTTGAACAACAGTTAGCTAACTAATTACAGGGTACCATATTTGTGCTTTCACTAAACGGTTTCACAGTGTGTAGCCACATCAGTTCTGTTCTTGAATTTGGCAACTTCAATTATTGCTGATAAAAGCTGATTTGTTCAGAAACTCTGAACTATAGGAAATATGTTATTAAATCCACCAAGGAACCTGTTTTAATTCAAAATTGAGTTTTCTGGTATCCAAAGCTTGAGTTTTCCATGACCTACTGAATAGAAAATGTCAATTATTAAGCAAAGCTCAAATCTTAGAATGTCGAGTGCCCTTCTGGCTCGTGTAGGAACTATTTTATTGCACCATGAAATTGCTGTAAGTTTCCATGAAAGCAGTTAAACTTTATAAGATAAATTTTCTTCATTAGAGGTATGAGTGAAGGTCTAAATTTTGCTTTTTTTGAGATGCATGAGGGTAACCTGTACTTACAAGCAATGCCTATTAAAATAAGTTAGATAAGACAGTATCGTTAAGTGCTAATGACAGGTTTTAAAAACAAACTCTGTGTTTGTGGTCGATGGAGGAATATAATTATATCCTGTAGAGTGAATCACAAGCAAGGATCTAATTCTGGAGATGTGGGTCATCCTAAATCCCATGGAACTTCTTGTTGCCTGCAAGTTGTGTGTTACTTTAATGCCAAGGGAACAGTGAATACCCATCACAGACATCAACAGGTAATCCTTTTATCAAAGAGTTTCCAATGAAAATGATAATACAGTGAAAGAAATAATGTATCTAGGAGAAAATAAATGATGGTAAGAAGATGTAGGTTTTCTAGAACTACTTTGTTTTTCAGGAAAAAAGAGTGTGAAGGATAATGAGAACTTGTGAGAAATGAGAGAGTAGAATGAAGGAGATAAGGGAGAACAAGAGTTGGAGAGTAAAATACAGGCCAAAGGGTTGTGGAGGCAACAGAAGGAAAACTTGGGGCTAATGGCCAATCATCTGATTGTGCCAGACAGGATCCAGATGAAGTGTATGTCAGCGCTTGAGCTGCTTCAGCTGCTGCTTCACCCTTTCTCACTGTGCCTTTCTGGTGTGCTCTGTATGGTTGCAAGTCTAGAGTCACATTCAATGTTGGTTATTCTGTGGTTCTAACCATCTACTCTAGGTCCAAACAGATTCTCTGTATTACAATAATTAGTGGTGTACCGAAGGGCCAGCAGGTACTTTGAACCATGAGTTGTCTGTCATGAGTTGGTTGATCTTTTATACTGACTATTGAAAGAGAAATGAGTGTATTGAGATATTTTGTTCTAGTGTTTTCTAATTGGTCTTTTATTGAAGTTAGAGCTTTTTGGTTCTTCTTTGCACTTGGAGCAAAGTCTGGTGAGTTTTGTGATTGTGCCTGTTTCCTGGGAGAGCTACCTCAAAAATTTTTGTCCGATGTGTAGTTTCGCTGTGCCATTAATTGTTGACCATGGTCTTTATGTTGGACATCAGGAATCTTTTAGATGCCCGTGGATAGACGACAGAGCACTTTAACACAGAAGACATGAAAAAAAAAAAGAGTATGATAATTAGGAAGCCTCTGTTTTTTGTCGTTTGGTGTTGGTTATAAAGTGGATGCTTGAACATGTTTGGTATGCTTCCATGGCACTTAAAACTACACTGTGAAGTGTTAGATGTGTTCTGTGACCAAGAAAGACTTGCTTCATCACTGTCCAGCGTATAACATTACATAGTTCTGCTGAGAAGTCATGAGCAAATCCCAGGCAAGGTGGAATTGCTCATAGCTCTGGTGTTTTTAACACCAGCCAAGATGCTCACAGTGCATCTGAACTAAACTTACTTTAGCATAATAAAAGGATGTTTCTGCTTTGTTGGTTTACAAAACAGTTATCATCTCTATTACTTTGCTTGTAAGTTAAAAAGAATAATACATCTCCTGATAGGCAAGAATTTCAGGGTACTGTGTATGTAAAATACTATGTATTTTAATATCATTTAATGAAACAGAAGCTGAGTTGTTAGATAGGATTTCTTGTTGGCCAGTTCACTAATCTCTTGACACTGAGGTGTGCGATGTTACAACAGTAGCATTAAATACTAAGCTATAAACCCAACAGAATTGTGTATTAATTGGATTTACTTTATATTTCTTTTATGCATATTGTGATTCTTAGTCTTCCAAAAATCATTGTCTCCACATTATTTTGTCTGAATTATGCAGACTTAATTAGAGATTCTGCTCTCAAAAATTTAAATTTCAATTATACTTTCTTGAGCAAGCATGAAAGGGGTGGGTTAAGTATGAAGAAGACAAACAACAGTGGAAAATGCAATGCAGAAATTTAAATTGGAAAGAGCTCTGAAGAATGAGGATTTTTTTTCAAAAAAAAAAAAGATAATTTTTAACATATATTTTGAAAAGCAGTACGTTAAGCACATGTATCCACTATCTGAAATGCTCCGATGTAATCAATGCTAGCTTTCCTTGGGTTATTGAAGAAGAGAAATTAAATTGCTTCATGAAAGTTTAATACACTTTCAGAATCCTGTAGGTAAACAGAGATATTTTTCAGCATTCTTATGTGATTAACATGGTGCCTGAAAGTCTAGTGTTGATGTGGAAGTCCAAAGTCTGTATTCAGTGTAGAAAACAGGAAAGAAGGAAGCATGTGCTTTTTCGGAGCTTCCAGCAAGGAGCTGTTAGAGGAGCTGCAAACTCTCACGCTCTTACTCTGTGCACTGGGATGTGGTGCAGCCAGCCTGAGCTTTCCGATGCTTTGTGGAATTTTTGCAGAGAAGAAAATAATAATCCAGACCAGGATCATTCATCACCGAGTGGGAAATCTATATCTTGTGTTACAGTAGTGCAGACCCTGGGTGGAAGAGTTACACAGGGGAGGGAGATAGAGAGCTGACTGCTTTAAGAGACAGATTCTTTATTAAGAAGCAGCAGGACTGGTCCAGGATAGGTTAAGGAATGAGTAGGAAATGGAAACCAAAGAAAACTTCTCCTTTCTTCTTGCACGTAATTGGTTGGTGTTGATGCATCTTGCTATATGTCTTACAAGATGTGTGTTGTGTTTCAGGCCATTTCACCAGCTTAATCTCCTGATAAACTTCCTAACATCTGTTCTGAACTTGACATGTATTTTCTTTTCTGTGCTGTCCTTCAGGCAAAATTCTCTTCTCCTATCCTCAGTGCAGCTCTCTTATCTATGCTGCAGATAATTTCTATGAATTTATATTCATTTTGCTGATTGAACATCCATTGATGTTACATTTTGTATACAAGCCAAGTACAGATTTTGTTAAGAGATTTTTCACTTTCTCACTTCAGATCTGGAGCAGAGAGAATGAAAAAGCCTGAGACTCATTTTTAATTGTTTTGTTGATTTTTTTTCCTATACAGTCTTTTCAACTACTTAAATGTTTGGAGAAAGAAATAACCAAACATTGTTAAGTAACAGAGATTACAAGTATAATTTGTGAGAGGCTGCAGCTCAATTTAGGAAGAAATATTTTGCTGTGAGGTTGCCCAGAGCAGTGGTGGCTTCCCCATCCCTGGAGGCGTTCAAGGACAGACTGGATGGGGCTTGGAGACCCTGATCTAGGGGGAGTTGTCCCTGCCACTGGCAGGGGGCTTGGTCCTTTCCAACCCAACCCATTCTATGATTCTGTGATTATCAAATCCAGAATGGAGCAAGCATTTAATTAGAAAGTGAAATGCTGTATGTGATTTCAAATTTTATTTTTTTTCTGTTGCTTGTGGGGAGCTGGCTCGTTACGTTTCCTCCTGAAGTGTGCTGCTCTTGGGCAGAGGACTGCAGAATTTTGTTGTCAGTCAATATAAAAGTTCATTCATGAATATTGTGGTGACTAAACTATTACACTTATGGATTATTTTTGTCAGCATATTTTATTCCCCTAGGTGGATACAGGATACGCGTATTCTTCACTGCGATCCTGAAAAATTTAAAGTTGTTTTCTCTGTACAGAGAGGGCAGTGTTAAAGTGATAGAGTAGTGTAAGATCTTTGAGTTGTTATTTTTCTTATCCTCAGAGAGCTTCAAAGATTCATCTAGTTTCCCATTCGAAACAAAGAACTTGACATTCATACATGTTTTGGAGAATATTTTTGTGTGACTGGTCTCCAAGGTGGTCTGATCTGCTTTGTGACATTCAATGTGCTCTAGAAGTACTAATTATCTGAAGCATTTCACTATAATTATCTGAAAAATGCTGTGGAGTGGTGATGGTTGATTTGTTTGTTTGTTTGGTCTTGTCGGGGTTTGTTTCTTTGTTGTTTTTTGGGGGATTTTGTTTATATCTTAATATAGAAGAAAGCATTTCCCGATTAGATCTACTGATAGGAAGAAAGGATTTTTTAGGGATTCCCAAGAAAAGAAGTGTAGAACAAGCAGAACAGGGAAAAGATAGACAATTAAAAAGTAAATATTTGCAACATGAAAAGTTCATTTTTAAAGCAAGCATACATTAAAGTACTTGTAGTGAGCTCTACTAAAAGAATTGACAGAAATAGAAAGAAAGTCCTAATCCTTAAGGATGAGAACTTTCTTTTTATAGAAAAGAAATTTCTCATCTTTAAAGTATCAATTTAATAATTAATAAGTGATATCCATTAATTTAATATTAGTATCAATTTAATACATAACCATTTGGAACAGGAAATAGTCAGGACAGGTGGCATTGATAGTAATTAATAATGGGTTTAACTTAAGCTGTCTACTTAAGATGTTTGGTATATCTAATCATCATGAAGGTAGGATTAACTAGTGTTAAGGCCACATTTTTCTAGGACATGAAAAAAAAAGAGAGAATGGTATCCATCTCTTGAGAAACACATTTCTATTTTTAAAATAATAGCTAAAATATGTTCTCTAAAATGTAAGAACTGATCCAAACCATGGAATGCTAGTGATAGCAATGAGAATTTGCAAGAGAAAAGAAGTATCGTTCCAAATTTTTAGCATGTTTTAGCAACCATGTCAATGGTACCTCTTAGACTACAAAGGTGTATAATCTGAACTGAGAGAAAACAAGTTAATGAACAGGTTCATCAAGACCCACCTTGTTAACTGTTCTGTAGTGTTTAGTTCAGATGTGTCTTACTCCATGAGGTCTCATTAAGATTTTTAACGAAATAATAATCTAGGGTGTTAAGACCGCATTAAGATCTTAAAACTTCTTATGTTTACTGAAGGTTTCTCTAATAACTTAAATGTTTTTAATCCAATAGTTGAACTTTGGTACGTTTTAAGTCCATTGCACTACCATTTGCATCATAAGGTTGAGTGGACAGTCTCTGCACAATGAACTGTATCACAGAATCATAGAATAACCAGGTTGGAAGAGACCCACTGGATCATCGAGTCCAACCATTCCTATCAAACACTAAACCATGTCCCTCAGCATCTCGTCCACCCTTGCCTTAAACACCTCCAGGGAAGGTGACTCAACCCCCTCCCTGGGCAGCTGTTCCAGTGCCCAATGACCCTTTCTGTGAAAATTTTTTTCCTAATGTCCAGCCTAAACCACCCCTGGTGAAGCTTGAGGCCATTCCCTCTCGTCCTGTCCCCTGTCACTTGGGAGAAGAGCCCAGCACCCGCCTCTCCACAACCTCCTTTCGGGTAGCTGTAAAGTGCAATGAGGTCTCCTCTCAGCCTTCTCTTCTCCAGGCTAAACAACCCCAGCTCTCTCAGCCGCTCCTCATAAGGCCTGTTCTCCAGCCTCAAACTGTTTTTTCTGTAATGCTCATTCTGGGGCAGCAGTGGATTGCTACAGACCAGAACTTCACGTGAAAATGTCCTCAAGTTGCACCAAGACAGGTTCAGACTGGATATCAGAAAAAATTTCTTCTGAAAGGTTTCTCAGGCACTGGCAGAGGCTGCACAGAGCAGTGGTGGAGTCTCCACACCTGGAGGGGTTTAAAAGACTAGTGGACAAGGTGCTGAGGGTTCTGGTTTAGTGATGGATGGATAAGGATGGACTTGATGTTCTCAAAGGTCTTTTCCAACCAAACGATTCCGTGATTCTATGATTCTATGATTCCATGATAGTTATGACACTGTTAGCTAAAAAATGCTGTTGTTGCAGTTTGAATTAGTTTGTGGTTGTCTGTTTTCTTTACAGTAACACTTCAGTTACAAAGACATTTGCAACTTATAAAGTATATGAAAGTGTTTTCAGGGAGCTTGTGATCCTAGGATCAAAAGGACTACATCAGTGCTTCAGTTCTTTAGGTATTCAGGACTCCTTTTTTGGCACTCTTGTAATTTAAATATAGCTCAAATTAGTATATTTTATTTCAAATGTTGTAAATGAGAAATAATTCATTGCAGAGATCTTCTGTATTTGAGTTTCCACAGCCAAATACCTTCTGAACACCCAGCTCTTACTAGACTCTTAATTGATGCCAATACTTCAGTTTTCATAAAAGTGTAGCCGATAGGATTGTAACATCAGTAACTGCAGATCTTTGCATTCATTCACTTTCAAGGTCAGTACAGCAGCAGGATCATGTTCTCCTACATATTATTCCCCAGTATGGTCATGGCTCATCAGATGACTGTATATATGGTAAATTAGCATTGGATTTTGGGAATATTTTGAGGATACTGTGTAAAACCATAATGTTCCTAGGTATTTCTGCCCCTTCTCCTCTCATTTGAACACAGCACGTGGAGTATGTAATTTTTACATGGATTTTTTTTATTGTTATTATAGAAGTTTTCTTTCTAATAGCTGTGATATGATGCTAAATGGAAGTGAAGCTCTGCCTTTTTGTTCTAGTACCTATAGTTCCTCAGAAAAAAGGGGAAGACTTAATCAATTCCTGTTAACTGTAATCAGAAGGGTACTCACCAAGCTTACCAGTGGTCAGTGGAGAGAAAAAATCATCTCAATGTGCAGCAATTTGTTCCTTTTGAGGTTTGTGTTTGGGTTTTTTTTTATGGTTTCAGATGTCTTGGCTGCCATTTATTGCAGTATTAAAGGTTAGAAATGTATGGCATGAACTTTTATTGTCCAGGATACAAAATAGGTAGCTCATGTTTAAGCTGGATTTGGAGAAGTTTAGTTCATCAGAAAGCTTCGTGAGCTGGAGATTTCAGTGCTGTCTTGAGAAATGAATTCATAAAAATGTCTGCATCTTATCAGTTTGTCATATTTGTCTGCCCTTGTTAGAAACTAATATCGTTATACATAATGCTGAAAACACAGCAGTCACTGAAAGGGGAAGATTCTGTTAACGTCTGTCTTCAGCACTTCTGTTTTTCAGCTTGAATTGGTTTGTTAATTAATTCATCTATGTAAAGAATGCCTCCTTAATATAGTGCAATTTAATTGTCATTTCCTTTAGGATTCTAAAAGAGATCATGAAAGTTTGAGAGTTATCACACACAACAAACATCTTGTAGCTAACAACTGGAGTTGCAGATTTTTCACTACCTGTTTGTGGGGAAAAATGGCATTAGAAGCAGCGGAGGTGCTGAGTGATCTTTGCCCTGTTGCATCAAAGCATTCATTGCATTTGATTGTGACCAGTGAAGAATCTTGTAGGAATTATAGCTCATGCTGTTTGAAATGTTCTTATGCTCTATCATGTCTTGTGGCAATGAATTTCACATTTAATTATGTATTGTGTTAAAAATTACTTGAAGAGTTACTTGCTTTTGTGACTTTCAGTATGCTACCTTGTAATTGCACTGAAGGTCTCTCAGTTCCTGTGCTGTGAAAAACAGTGAGCAGTCATTCCACATTTATTTTTCTCACCATTGTTCATAATTTTACACAGCTTTGTGGTGCCGTAATGCCTCTCTTTCACACTGAGGAGTCTAGTCAGTCCTTTTATGATGTTCTCTTTCCTAATCTCCTTATGCCCCTTCTCTTTGCTTTCTCTAATGCTCTCATTCATTTTCTGAGATGAGGGACCAGAATGGCTGCAGAATGAGATGCCATTCTTCCATGGATTTAAATCCAGGAGAATCCCTGGCTACGATACAATAATAATTATGTGAGGTATATATTTTTTTTGGAGAGCAGGCCACAGTGAATTAAAGATCTCTTTTCTGAATGATGTTAGCTTGGTTCAGTGATCATCTCTGAATGTATGGTTTAACTCTTTCTTTAATGTGAATCGCTTTGGACTTAACTGACGTGTGACTTTATCCCCCAGTTGGTCAGTATCAAAAGCTCTTTCTAAAAGTCTTAGCCTAGTTAATATGAAAAGAATAGATATGTTGAGTATGTAATAGGAGAAGAGTCTTTTCGGCAGACATTATTGTTGCTGGATTATTTTACTCTCTCAAATGCATCCAGATGAAGCAAGCGTAGTGTTAGAAACAGAAGTAAAAGAGAAGAGAACTTTTAACATGCTGCCAGCGCTGTGAATGATCTACCTGTCAGTGCATAGTCTGTTCAGGAAGATGAACATGTGTTCTCCTGGAATGATTTACATGATTTGGTATGTTTGGAACATTATTTGCCTCAGTGGAGGTGTCATTTTCCCTGCTTTTCCTAGATTTGTGTAGACAGATGACTTCGTGGCTAGAATTCTTTCTTTCTGTGGTGAACTGCTGCAACAGCTCACTGTCTCTGGGCTTGTTGTGGAGCTCCTGCTGTGCCAACACTGATCATCAACAATACTCTGTGCTGCAATTCACTTGCAGAACTATTGCAAACAGATGTAGAAGAGTAATATTTTGATGCGTTTCGGGGGAGACCCTTTGGCAGTTGTGTGTGTTTAAAATGGGCAACATCTGAATGAAACTATGATAGGCTTTTGTTCTGAAGAGTGCACAGTACAGATTACTTTAAGCACGTGCCGGAAGCTACCCTTGAGGTACAAGACTACCAAAATGTACCCATTTTCACAGAATCACAGAATGGGTTGGTTCAGGTTGGAAGAGCTCTTAAAGCCCATTCGGTTCCAACCCCCCTGCCATGGGCAGGGACACCTCCCACTGGATCAAGGTCCTCAAAGCCCCACCCAGCCTGGCCCTGAACATCTCCAGGGATGGAGCAGCCGCCACTTCTCTGGGAAATTAATTTAATAGAGTTAATAGTTAAAATAACAGAGTTCCATTTTCTGCTGTTTGTTTCTCTCAGTCTTTACTCGACATTTTTGGAAATTTTTACCTCAATAGATGAGACTTACAAAGAAGCATAAAATACCTGGAGTTATTTATTTTGCATTTGCTTTCTTCTGAAGTTATATCTTTCTGAATTCACGAGCATTGTACAAGTTCCTAAAATTGGACTCTTTTTTATGTGTCATGTTTGGCTGAGACCATAGCAAATACCCAGAAAATCCTGAACTCTTGTTCTCGTCACTTTACAGAGAAAAAGAATTATTTGCCATGATGAAGTATTGTAATTTTTAAACAAAACGGGTAATATTTGTTTATCATTATAAAGTTTATACACAATGTCTACTTCCTTGTTATCAACTTTAACATTTATTTTTCTTCTGTCTCCCATCTCTCTTGTCTACTTGATGCTTACAAATGTAAATAATTCCCCCAAACCCCCCTGTAATTAAATGCCTTGGGCAGCACATGCATCAAAAGAGTGAAGACATTTTGAGCTCACTAATGCTCTGCAGTGGATACTGATTATGTCCCAGAGGGAAATGTGCACAAAAGATGAAATAATTGGCAGTTGTCAGTTGTAGGTCCTCCTTCCAAAGTCAGGGCCACCTGAGAAGTAATGTTTGCTATGTGCTGTCTTCCTTGAGTGAGTTAGCAGCTGGCATTGCCGTGAGCACGGGGACAGTGGGTCAGATGGCTCACTGAGCTGGAGCTTACGTGTAAGAAAAACACACAGCAAAGACAAACTCAAGAATCCTTTAGTGAGTTTCTGGTGGACTGGCAAGGATTTCCTGTGGGTAAACTATTTATAAATGGTCACCAAACAACTCAGACTATATATATATATTTTTTTTCAGGTCATGGATAACTTTCTACCTCTCCTCAGTCTTTTTGGCAGTTTAGCCACCACAAAGCCTGGAGAAAGTGAGGGAAGGCATTCTAACAGTTACTGACTTATAAGGATTCTTTCTCATTAATTGTGTTGAAGATTAGTTAATCCTCTGTTACCCTCTCTGGTCTTTGAGTCTGATTCAATTTACATTGAAGACGTTGGAATAATCTAGATGCATTTTACAGGCCTTCAGCTAATACTTATATTCTTGCATGACAGAACTATAATGAAAAACAGGAGACTGGTATTTCACAGAATACTTGTGAAAGAGGTTTTTTCTATACAGTATTAGGCCTGTGATCTGTTGCCAGTGGTGGATTGTTATGAATGCAGCGGCAAGCATCGCACAAGATAGCTAACAAAGGAAAGAAAAGTCATTTTTAATACAATGCATTTTCATTTAAATGTTTGTACCAAGAGATTTATTTTTTTATTGACAGATGTATTGCATTTGTTTATATTCTCTCTCTCTCGGATGCTTTTTATCTGTATTTTGTGTTAATCATACCGTACATACAATGTTGGGAAGAAACATTAAATCAAAACTGATTCATGCATGTGCATTCTTTTTTTGTTTTCAAAATTTGTCTTAATATTCTAAATAATCCTGTATATTGCCAAAATATATTCAGTTTAATTGTGAAAACAAGAATAGATATATTTTGCAAGGCACCTCTAGGGGTCATCTGATCTAGCCCCGCCCTGATAAGGTGGTGGAGCCTTCAAGCAAATTGCTTGGGATCTGTCCATTGGGCAGTTCCTCTGGCTCCTATTGTGTTTCAGAGATCATAGGGAATGGCCTTTCAACACCACTGACAACCTCCTTTGGCACCCGCGAGTTGTACAGACTTGTATGTGTCCATTTGCTGAAGATATCTCTAGTTTAACCTTCCTCTATTTAAATGCTTCATTCTCCCAGATTCTGCTTCTAGATGAGCCAGACCTCCCAGACACAATGAACTGAAATGTGCTTCCATGAAGTATGTGGTTGTAATTCTTCTGTTTATCTCACTTTCCTCGGGATCCCAAACTCCATCATGTGGTCTTTGCAACCAAGGCTGTCATTAACCTCCACATCCTCAAACTTTTTTTTTTCTAATTTATTAAGGACTAGGTCCAGCATTTGGACTCTGCTGGTTAACCCACTAATCACCTCTGTGTCAAAAACTCTCGCTAACTCTCTCCAGAAATCTCCTGTCATCCTGCCATGTTCAGTCATTAATCTTCTCAGCAAGAAGTGAGGTTGTGGTGATGAGGCAGCCTCCAGTTCTTTGAGGATTAATCCTTCTTAACCAGGTGATCTGTACCAGACACCTACCATGGTATCACCTGTGATTGTTCTCTGGTCCTTACCCATAAGCTCTAAACTAGCTTTTCATCAGTTCTGCAGCAAAGCTGCAAGTGTCTAAACTGCTCCTTGGCCATCTTCCTTACCCTCCTCTCCTGTCCTTCCTTGAAAGCCCATACTCCTAGCAGCACTTCACCATGAGCTGTGTCAATGACATTATGCCAGTGCAACTACTTGTAGAGCAGTAAACCAGGATCTATTTACATATCAATACATGTAACACACCGCAAAGAATACTCAGTCAATGTTGCTGCACACCTTTGTCACTGATAGGTGTCAAATTTGATGTAGGTAGTCTTTAACCATCCTCCCCTAGTTCATTTGAGGTTCAGACTAGATATCAGAAAGAAATTTTTCATAGAAAGAACTTTTTCACAGAAAGAGTCACTGGGCACTGGAACAGGCTGCCCAGGGAGGGGGTTGAGTCACCATCCCTGGAGGGGTTTAAACGATGGGTAGATGAGGTGCTCAGGGACGTGGTTTAGTGGCAGATAAGAACAGTTGGATTCTATGATCCAAGAAGTCTTTTCCAACGTGGTGATTCTATGATTTGGGAATGATCATTTTTTTGAGTAGACATCATCTTGAGACTTTGAGTCTTCCATTAGAAGATTTTGTATTGCTGTTAAACATCAAAGTATATAAAGACCAGTGGGGGAGGGGGAGAGGAAAATAAAATTGTGGGTTTCTTCAGACTATTTGTTAATGTTTGCGGTTTTGGATCCTCTTTGACATTTTCCACATTTCTTTTTGTTTTGTCACTTGGCTGTAAATAACACGCTTTCTTGGCCACTTAGAGAGGTAATGTTCTCTTCACTTGTCTTGTACAATAGACTTATCATTGAGCAGAGCATTCCTGGCAGCCTGTTGAAGAGCTTTAAATTGAAACATCCTTTTAGTGTAGAGTGGTAATCAAAATGCTTGTGTGTTATATGGGAAAGGAGAAGTAAGCATTTTTCAATTTTATGGCATAGAGCTTTTCCCATTGTTGTAAGAGTTCCATCATTAAAGAAGCCACTCTAAATTGCCACATAGATCCCAAAGCTGTTCTAAAAAATGTTTGCTTTTGGAGAGCAGTCTTTGGATCACTTGTAATTGTAATTGTATTCTGGTGTCATTAGTTCTCTGTGTGGCTTTGCTCCGTGTGTTCTTCATCATCCAAAAAGTATTTTGTTTAAAGCATTTACTCCTAAGTCCTGGAGTGAAATATGTTATATGAATTTGTCTCTGAGCTTCAACACGTGTGCATTCTTAGAGATTCAGATTTGCTCCTTGGTGAATATCCACTTCTATGATTCTAAACAACTGCAACCCTGCTGCTGCATCCCTTACAGTAACATGCTGTGTGGGCATTGTGCTACGGGATGGCAAGCTACAGATTGTAGCAAGTGCTGCCTTTACAATACAGAGCATTTTCCCATAGGAGGACACTGATATTTATATTCTTTAAATAGAGTTTTCAGGAATTTATGAGGGTAAGACCTAGCAAAGGAGGAGAACAACATGAAAGTGAGCCTTTTTCTTCATTTCTTTACCAGATGGTTTTACTGGCCATAGGTCTTGTATTCTGGGACTTTTTCAATTGTTGAATTTGCCAAATTGTCTGACTGGAAGTATTTCACATAAATGGTTTCATTTTTTTTGAGCTCATAATGAAACTTCATTTTCTCTTTAATTGCTCCTCTGGCTCTAAATGAATGCAGATGGGTTGCCAAGCCCTCAAGGTTTCTTGGGATCATATATTTGGAATCACTTGCCATGTGCTTTCTTAAGCCAAGGCTTCTAGAGTAGATCTCTAGTCTGGCCAACTTGCATGGCATCTGGTCTCTGGATTCCTGACTGTGAGAGATCCCTGATGTGCTGTGATAGAAGTTGTAGCAGATGTAGACTAAAATTTAGATCTGTAGTCAGAATAAAAATCTGTTGTGCTAGTCAGAGGTGAACAGCCATAGAGCGGAGAGATGTTTTATCCATAACCACCTAGAGCTGCCAGAGCTGCTTGGATGTTTGGCCACAGGTCAGTTTATCAAGTAGATCAGTACCTTGGACTGGACATTTATTTCTAGAAATGTCAGAGTTTGGCAATAAATACACACTTCCAAGTTTTGGTTTATTGCCCTGATTCTTTTTATTTTCCTTGAAAATAAAGATTTCCCAGAAACTGAAATTTCATTTTGGCACCTGCTCTCAGCGTGTATATGTTCCAACAAACATACACCAAATAAAAGTGAAACAAAATTATACATATCTTTAAAAGTTAAGAAATACCAGACTGTTGGCATTTAGCCCATTCTTGCATGTACGTTATGATTATGTGCTGTTCACAGCAAGAATGCACTGACTATAAAACCTAAGCGTCCTTAATCAGCTCTTTATCCTTCATAAATACCAACTAATCCTGTTTTCTTCCTGACCATTAGCTTTCTCTTCTTTTGACAAGTCAGATTTTTGGCAGTTTCTCTGCAGCTGCAGACTGCTCCTTTTCTCTCTTTCTCACTCTCTCTTTTTTTCTCTTTCTCTCTTTCTCTCTCTTCCTCTCTCTCTCCCTCTGCCCCTCTTTGTCTCTTTTTCTCTCTTTAGCTTGTGATTCATGCCAGCAGAGTGCAAGGAGACAAAAAGTCTCTGCTTTTAATACAAATACCTTATTGCATATTGTAGTAGCAATTATCATTAAAACCCTTTTCCACCCTTACTCCCAAAGAACAGGGCATGCTTACTCAGCCTATGGTATTAGAACATACACTGTGTGGTTGCAAACAGAAGTAAATACCCATTTTCCTACAAAGAAACGATTCTTTTAAAGTTCGGTCCACAAAACCCAAGTCTGAGCTGAGAGGCTCTGGTTCAGTCACTGAGAACAGACTTTTTTCTTGTTAATTTTTGAGTGCCTGCTTACACGTGTGGGAAGTGTGGAAACGCTAGCAGGCTTCAAAACAAAAAAGTCTGGGATCTATTTTACATGTTTAAAATTCTTCTCTCCCACTGCCAGTGTCAGAAATGGCTAAGCTGATGGGGATGAAAGTATCAAAAAAGGAAAAGAAAAGCTCAACCAGAGAGAGAGAGAGAGAGAGAAACACCCATTGCAGGAAATGTCAACACAATTGGCCTGAGTTTGAGGCAGAAAAAGCAGGATGCTGAAGAAAGAACAGTAATGCAGTGTTAGCATTCAGTGTTACCTGGAATTCCTTGAATACCAGCATCAAATAATCCTCGCTTTTATTTTGTATGTTTAAGTAGTAGTGGGAATAAATCTTTCTGCTGTAAGTTCACATCCCTCAATTTGCTCCAGCTTTCAGAACCCAGCAATAGGAGGAGTGAAGTGAAATTGCTCAACTCCCCTCCTTCATCATGAGCTGTTTTATCTTGCCAGGGTTCAGAGGAAGTTTAAGAGATATATACTCTAAAAAGCAACTTATTTTATTGGTTGATTTATTTATTTTGCTTTTATACTTTACCTTTAAGGAGGCAATTGTGCCTACTGCATAATTTCCTATTTTTAAGCCAGCATGTAAATTAACTATAGCAATATGTAGATTCATCTTGGAACAGATCCAAACTTACTCATTTGTCAGATATGATTATAATGCATCTTAACAAGTTTAATAAAGTGTGCTGAATTGGTGTCACTATAAAAGTATTCCCAGAGATGTCTGCATTGATGTGAAACAGTTCCCTGACTATTCTGATTTGATCAGAGCCACACAGCTCTTCACATCAAGCTTTGCCAGGCTTGATCACTCAGATCTCCATTAATTTTTCAAGCCTTTCTCTAAATTCTACTTTATTATTTATTTAGCTGTTTCTTTGTTACAAAGAAATCTGGTGGAAAATGAATATGTTAGCTGCTTAACCATGTGGCCAGGTCGGGTTATTTACTATGTCTCACTGTCTTTGGTATAAGTGAAGGCTGAAGTGCTGCTTGGTTTTTTGGCTGTATGGCATATGCCAATCCACACATGGATGAAACTAGGCCTGTGCATGACAAATACCTCCATGATATCCATACGGACAAGTCTGAGGTTGCCTACTCTTTTTTCAGGCCTGAAAAGTTGACAGAAAAAACCCAGCCAGCCAGAATGGTTCTTAATAGCTGCTGCTCGGAGGTGCACATGCCGAAGCCTGCATACTTTATTAGCTGCCAGGCTTTCAAATTAGCTCTTAAGAGAAAGAAGGTATGTTAGTTATTTCTTTTTATGACACAGAAGCGTTCGTCAAAGTCATGTTTCTGCATCGGAAAGCATATCATGTTGCAGCACAATCTGTGGCTTGGATCATAAAGGGAAATCTCTTTGGGCAGTTATGGGCCACTCATTGGGTGCAGAAGGTCCTGGTGACAGTGACTGGCAGGGCTGAGCTCCACTGACCAGAGCGTGGACAAGCTTTCAGCTTTGCGTATCGAAATCTGCATCCAAATCTTACCTTCTCACATCCTGCATTCCCCCTGTCTTCTTCCACTGATGTGAGAAGAGTTGAGGAGACTCTAGAGTGACAGACACGACAAACCTTTTTGCTAGAAGGGAAGGTTACAGACCCCCATTTACGTAGGTGGACCTAGGAGCATCTGGATGGGTTCAAAAAGAAATGATGTGGCTCCAGAAATCTCCACTATGCAGAGGAAGTGCAAGACTACAAATAGCAAGAGAATGAGTGTTGGCACGCTAGGTTAGTAAAACTTTGACAGTGGTTTTGTTTTAGTTCTCCCATTACATGAGAAGCTCACCTTAGGAAGAATCAGTGTTTCTGGAATGCGGTACCAATAGAAAACACTAATTGCAAATGCAGCAAAATATTTCTTCTTCAGACCTGAAGTCTGTGTTTTTCCTCTTCATTTGTTTTCTACAGTTGTGAATCACGATATCCCAGTTTCATTCAAATTCAGTAATGGGATTAGCAGCTAACTCTCATAAGGACAGTCTCTGTGCTATGTTATTATATTTTATTTATATTCCTCTGTGCAAAAATTATCATAGCCTTAACTTGTTTTCCTATATTTAAACTGTGTTATGGAGTATGTATATACCACGTCTTGAGGCATGCTATTTTTCTAATGTACTTCATATAGTGTTGGAGATTTTAGGAAATTTATGTCATCCTGATGGTCTTTGAAGGAATTATAATTTCAGATTTACTCATCTGCTTTCAGTTAGGAACTGCAGACTGGCAGCCAGTGCCAGATGGGATATGTATTCATAAATCTTATGACTGATGCTTTGTATTGCGGTATTTTAATACTTCAATCAAAAGAGAAAAGTCAGAGGGAGGATGTATGGATATTATTTGGAATATTTTTTATACACACAGTGTAAAGTGGAGAACCTGACTAGAAAGACCTAGCAATATCCTAAAGTAGGTTTTGAAATAATAGGATGATTTCATTGTGAATAAGAAGTCTCTGAAATCCACCAACATTACCTTCTCAACTTAAATAAAGAGCTGGTTAAAATTTAGTGGAGAAAAGCTACATGTTGAGGCTATAATCTTTTGTACCAGTCCAACAATGGTTGGTCTTCAGAGTAAACTCAAGTCAGGTGATGATTTAGCTTTCCTGCAGGTAATAGTTAAGGTGTTAGTGCTTATGCAGGTGAAATGTATTTTTTCAAAGCACTATTAACTACACATGTGTTGATACAGACACAACTTGTGTTTTCTGAGCTGGCGGAATGTCAGCAACGGCTCTTGCAACAGTTGCTCTTAGTACAAGCCTGTTAACATGCCCAGATGAAACACGGGGAAATGATTCCACCACTTCATTCTTTTTTTGTGTTGTCAGACAGGCAGATGTGTGGAATGTCCTTTGCCAAGTTCCTGGGGTGAGGGTGGCTTCCCCTTGGCTAGTGGCCCAATACCCCCTTGGCTGCTGGCATAACGGCCTCCTAGGTGGGGCAGGGGAGAACAGCGGATGGGAAAGCTCTCAGGTTAAGAAACAGAGAGGGAAATTCCTTATTGATTACTGTCACAGGCAAGAGATACCTGACTTAGGAAAAAAGAAAATTTTATTCCTAATTAAAATAGACTGAAGTAGTAAAAAAAAAAACCACTAAACCAGCCCAGTTGCATCCCCTTTTCCTATGGTCCCCCTCCCCCTGTCCCTCCAGACCTATTTCCCTTCCCCAGAGGCTCTGGGGGTGGCAGGCAGCAAAGAGCCGTTCCCCTCTGCCTCTCCTTCCATCCCTCTCTTTTCCCTTGGGCTGCAAAGGAGTCTCTGCTCCGGCACCTCCTCACCCTCCTCTTGCTCTGCTTTTTACACTGCTACGTTTCCTTATGTTTTTCCTCCTTCCTCCTCTGCCCTTCCTTCCAGGCTCTCTCACAGCAGCCCCACCTGCCCCCCGATGGGCTCAGCTGTGCCCCAGTGTGTGGCACCTGTGGAACCACCTGGAGCCATCTAGGATTGTTTGGAACTGGCCATGCCCTGCTCAGGGCAGCCCCACTGGCCAGGCAAACCCAACACAGGGGGAGCAGGAAAGCCAGCACAGAAGGGAGTTATTAGAGGAGCAGAAAAAGAAGAAAAGGTGACTTAGTGTGTTTGAAATTGGTGGGGCTGTAGGGCAAGCTCCCAGTGTGAGACTGGCTTGAGAATTAATGGTAGAATTATATTAACAACTTGTGTAATAAAATGATCCTATAAGAGAGCACCTACAGTCCAAAGAAACTGCATGAAGCAGCCTGGAGGAGAAGAAGCCTACAGGAGAGGGTAAGGTGTGAGAAAGGAAGGTATTTTGCCTTCCTGTACCCTGTATTTCTGCCTTGTGTCTGATGCAAATTATCTCCCACTTGCACTGTACGGAGTTCTATGCACAGTTAAATCTGTGGGCTAGCAGTGAGCATCTCTCTGCAGTGTGCGTGCATTTCCCAGCAGTGCTGGTACATGAAGATCTGGGAATAAGCCATTAAGATTTGTGAGATCCTTGGTTTTTCCTACAGGGCGTTGTAAATAACTTACAATAATTGGGACTTAAGCAAAAAGGAATTAAGGTGTTGACTGCTGCTAATGAATACTAATGATTGCTGGAAACATGATCAATGTGACACACATATTATTAGTGAAGGTGCCCTTCTTAAACTTCATTAATTGCCAAGATACCTAGGAAGTAACAAATAATACCTTATTATTTGGCAACAGCTAGAAGAAGAGCCAGTTTGCAGTTGGTGCTAAATTCTGCATTCCTCTCTCATGCTGATGCAAAGTAAGATCTCTGTAAGGGTTTGTGCTGGCATAGTAAAAGATATTTAGTGCCCTGCTGGGGTTTCAGCATGCAAATGTACCTGGATAAATGCGTAATCCTGTTCAAGTCAACTAGGGAACTTGTGAGTCTGTAGTTAAAGTGTATTTCATTACAAGGCTGTGAGGGCTTCCATGTGGCAGAGTGAGGCCATGGCACTGTACAGCAATCAGTGTGTGCTGGCTTCTGAAATCCCATATCAGAGAAACAAAGATACATCCTTCTGCTTCTCCCTAATTAAACACAATCACAGTAACACACACACACAAAAAAAGTCTGAAGTTAAATGCTTGTTAAATGCATCTTCTAGTTCTAGCTGTTTTAATGACCACAGTGGTGCTGCTTGTTTCCATAAGCCTGTTTAACTCTCTTTATATAACCTACAAACAGATTTCTTGTAATAGCTTTGTTACTTCCTTTTTTCTTCCAAAAGTCTCAATTAATCCATTAGGAATGAAGACCATTTATCATTCAGCTTCTGCTGGGGTGGCATCATACTTACAGTTTTCCTACTCAATAATAAAATCTTTTAAACGGAGTCTTTTAAATTCAATATTTTTTTTGTGGCATGACTTCCTCCAAAATCAGAAGGTTCTCAAGCTGCTACAAATGTCAGGTGGAGGATAGCTCTATTTCAAGCCCAAAGAAGGACTTTTTATGGGTGATAAATTGTACATTTTTTCTGTCTGTTTGTCAAATAAAATATACAACCTCTCTCTACAAGACTTCAAGTAGGTTATACACTGTTTCCTTTGCAGCATCAGTGAAAGTCACCCTGTTAATAATGGAATTAACAAGAATTTTTCCTTATTTCTTAGTCACCAGGCCCTGCATCAACCTACTTTCTGGGCACGTAGTACATTTGTGAGACTGAGATTGTGCTAATAGATTTTAAAAGCAAAACAAAACCACTTCAAAACCTCCCAAACCCCTGTTAGTGATAATTTAGGGATATAATACAGATGAGTATGTATAGTGAACAGTAAACAGACTGTAGATATTGGACTTTGTGATCAATTTTGTGCTGCCAGGGATAGTAATAAATGTGTACAGACCTTGTTTTCTGATGTTTTCCTACAGATATCACAATAGTATTAAAGCACTTGGGGAAAAAAAATGATGATCTCTGGTTGAAAAGTATATACTTTAATAAAACGTTGTACATGGTTAACTTAGCAAAGAGGGGCCAGGTTTTTGTCTTTATCCATCTGTTATTTTTCACATTGCAAAGTTTTATAAAGTTTCCTTACTAGGCATCAGGTATTACTTTCTTAGCTCAACGAATTCTTTTAAAGTCTAAGTAGAGATTTTGCCAGGAAAGTTTCAGTTACTTTTGATGTTGAAGTTATTTCAAATGTATAGTTACAACCTGTTATTGATTTGTTTTGTCAGTCTTACTAAGAGCCTTAATGATGGAGTAGGTATTTTAGTGGAGCCGTTAGCTGTCTTAAGCTTATTCCCATCCAGATGTGTTTAAACTTAAGTAAGATAGGAATATTTTATTTCTTTCTAAGAATCTCCACAGAAAAGTTTTGTGTATTCCTGTTATTTCACTTTGAAATACCATTCCCATGAAATTTTTTGGTGTCCGCTTGCAGAGGAACCCTTCTAGTGCAGTCAAATCAATTGATCCCTCTGACAGGCTACGATATGCCTTAGCCCAGACTTGATTTTCATTTCCTGATTTACTTTATTCTCTTCCATTTCACATCAAGAAACTATTTTTTCACCTCTTTGTCCTCCTTATTGGCTTGACATTTCCTACCTAGTTTGTTTGTTTAAGTTAAAAACAGGTCAACTGTGTCGAACTTCAGACCTCTTCAGCACTAAGTGCTGTGTTTCATTGTTCAATAATTAGTTCCTTCAGCAATTCACTTAGCAATGGATCTTCCTAGGAAGCTGCATTAGACCCTGTTGATAACAGGGTGGAGAATTCTTTGAAGAAATCTACCTTCCCATGTGTGATTTTACTTTCTCCTGAGCTTTCTTGCGCTCATTTACACTCCTCACAGTAAAATATCCTACAGGAATGCAAAGACTCTCAGTCCAGAAACTTAAATGCTCCAAGGGAAGTAGCTTTTTGCCATTCTGCTGGGATGAAATCAGGGCTATTTTGATTATTTTCTACAGTTTTCCAAGTACATGGATTTGGTGCTGATAAAAGGAGGGGGAAGGTAGGCAAATAAAGGTTTGCATGGGCCTTCTGCATCTAATAGTGAGCTTTACAGCAGCAATTCATTGAGAATATCCGCCTCTTACCCCAAAACCTAGTGATGGAGAGTAAAGCAGACTAGTGACATATTTTCACCTCTCTGCCACCACCAGTGCCATGTACCCTTGCAGAAAAAAACCCGATTATCTTCAGACAGAATAAGCTGCGAGGTGTGTAGCAGGGGCAGTAAATGCTTTTTGCTTTATCTGTTAGATTGTGTATTGGATCTAGATTAAATATAGCATCCTTTTTTTTTTTTTTGGAGCATTTTTATTTTCCTGCAATATGTAGATTGAGGGTACTGCTAATGGTTAATGGTTAATATTGGCACTTCCTAAAGACCGTCCCTTCCCGTTATGTAATCATACAGTGGAAGCTCCAAGGGAAGCTGTGTTTATCAATGAAGCAAGGCACTTGCTTTCTAGGTCTCTGCTTTTGTCCTATTTCCAAAAAAAAGTAGCTTCTGGGAGAGCACTTTCTTGTGAAAACTTCAGTGTTATTTTGAGTGAATAGTAACATTTTGCATTAATAATTGTGTATTTATGGCTGTGGGGTAATAGATCTGAGTAAAAACCCATTGTAACTCTTGCAAAAAGATTATAAAGCCTGACATATTAATCCGAGTCCAAAAGATAAGGAAACTGGCCATGGTTGACAGCAGTTTGCTTTGGACAAAACTGTCTCAGCATATTACAGTCACAAATCGTCACTCATATATTTCAATGATAAATCTTTAATTATGCTATAATAATGCAGCAATTTGTTTTACCCTTTATATTGCCCAGTGATTACAGTATAATTAAATATGAGTTGAAAACCACGATTATGTTTTCATTGTAGCACAGAATTAACACGGAGTTAATTATGAAATATTTCAGATGAAGCAGTTTGAAGTAGTAATCTTTCCCTTTTCCCAAAAGAAATGTAACAAGAATCATTTTCAGAAGGTACTCTAGAGTCAGAGTGTTAAAATGGGATAATCCAATACATGAGTTATGACAGACTAGTGGAGGCTAAGGTAGTTTATTGGCATTTATAAATGGATAAAAGAATAATTCTGGCTTTCACGCAATGCTTTGCTTAGCAGAGACTGTTGCTTCTTATTCTAGTGGTGACTCTCACTAGAAGTTAATATTCCGTGTTTAAGATGCTGATCTTCACATGCAAAGAAATTGCAGCTGCACAGGAGACATTTCAGGATGGAATTATGAGGGCAAAAACTGTGGACCCCAAAGTTTACAGTGAATGTTTAAAGGGTACTAAATAGCTTGGTATTTTGGTTACTAAATGAGTGTTGTCAATGTCTAATGAATTCTGGAAAGGGAAAAGATTGGTGGCTAGGTAAACATTCAAGGAGGTCCTGTGTATTTAATTTTGAAGTATTAATTTTTGGGTGATATTATGAATGCTGAAGTACTGTGAAAGGGCTTATCTTAGCTAACAGTACCATATACCTGTGTTTATAGCTTGCTTTTTTCATTATTTTTACACCCAAGAGAGGAAATAGTTGTCTTTAACAAATAAACCCCTACTAGACTTGACAAGGAGTTGGGAATTGTGTGGGTTTGTTTTCTAGCAGTGCAAACAAATTCATTCTGAAGATGGATTTACTGTGGAAAAGTTTGCTTCATAGCAATATGGAATAGTGTGTTTTGAGAGTGTACAGCTCTTCTTAAAACATTATTCCATCCTATCTGCTTTTTTTTATTGTATTTCTCCTTGCCAAATCACCTTCTCTCTGGTTGGGCCAAGAGTTGTTTTAATGGGACTGCCTAAAAACTCACATAATGCTGTCTCAAAGTTTATTTAGGAAACTATTACAAGAAATAGGTTATTTCAAAACAACAGAACTTCCTTTTACAGAAATAAGAGTAATATTTCCTACTTGTTTATCCTGGTGCATTTCCGATATCCTTTTCAGAAGTTCATTACACGACTGAATTCAGCCACATAAGCTTGGTATTCACAGTGTGTATTAACAGGAATGTTTTACATCCTACTATTGGAATTAGTGGGTAGCAGTTCATAGCCTATTTTCCTTGCTTAGCGTTGCCATTGTTTCTTATCAACCTGTTGCAGTCACAGAGTGTAAGTCACAGTATTGGGAAGTATTTATATTGAGCTTTGTGAAAGGTCAAATACCTTAGGCTGTTCAGTGGTTTTCATTAGCAATACAATTTCCTATTTTCCTACTGCTTCAAAATATGTCAGACCAGTGTTTTTTAGAGGCAAATATTTAGACTTTTTTTTTTTAAGGACTGAAAGCTATTTATCTTAGTTTGAAAAATTATTTCCTCTTTGAAAACCAGGTAACAGAATTAATTATTGTTCCTTTTTGTATGTTTTATTTGATTTTTGTACTGAAGAGTCCATACAATACAAACACAGTCAACATTATTCATAAATGCTGAATTGATTGGTTGGCTTTGGAACTAGAATAACCACAGGGTACTCATGAAAAGAAGAAACTGAGAAAGCTGGTATCAAAAGTTTTAGGAATGAATAGAAAATAACTTAACTTTGCACACATGATACAATCATTAAGAGAAATATCAAAACTCTCCTTTTCAGATTGTGTCAGACTCTCTGAGGTGTTTTGTCCTTGCTTTTGGGGAAGAGAGGCCGTGTCTGCACACTGAGATTCACATCCCAGAAACCCTGTTTGCCATAGGTCCCAAGCATTCAAAACCAGTTTTGCTTTCCCTCTTTTCTATAACATCACATCTTCAAAAAAAAAAGATAGTGGTGTAACCCCCTCTCTTTCACAAAGCAGTTCTGCTTCCAGCTGTGTGAACACTTGTGCCAGTCTGAAGTCTGGTGCTTTGCTGACTATTTCTTGAGCTGATTGAACTGGCTGATCCAGAAAAACAGGTCTAATCTCCATATGGTTCTGCAGTTAAACAGTTATTTTGCATTAACCTGACAATTAAAGGGATCAAAGAAGCTGCAGCCTTTCCATGGGAAGAGTGTGGCCAAGAGCAAGGTTGAATGGGGAAAAAAAAATGGGTAGATAGCAGAGGAGCAGAAGGACAAACTCCACAGCAGCACGTGAACCCCTTTCTTTATTTTAGTTATGAAGGTTAATGCTGCTGAGGTAGAGACAAAAAAAGGAGGGTGCGTTTGTTCTAGTTTAATCCTAGTCTCCCTAGTTCACAGATAGATATGGAACCACTGCTTTTTTCCACCCCAAGCTGTGTTTTGAATGAAAGTAGCATCTGATGCAGGGTTTAATGCTGTCACACCTTCCCAAGTGTTCCCTTTGGGGAACATAGCAGGAGAGCATCTACACTTGAAGATCCTGCAGGGCTTCTGTGTGCGATGATACCAACCTACTCAGCTCTGATAAGACTGTGATCCTTCTGGGCATGTGCAGAAAAGAATGTCTGTAACTCTTGAAATGTTACTGGTGAAAACGTTGAGCTTGTAGGGAGTAGATAATAGTTTGGGGCATTGCTCTTGTAGATTAAAGCACAAATTCCATTTAAATCTTTTTTCTGTGTGTGTATCTAATCCTGAATCTGCATGGTCTCTTGTCTCCTGGGAAAGACATGTTTGGTGTTTCCAGTTAAGATTTTACGTGTTTGAAAATTCAGAGTGTGTTCCCAGTAGGACTGAAAGAAGTGGTGGTTTGGATCTTGGCATGATGGGGCACCAACTTGTGCATAATGATGGACAAGATACTTAGAGCTGGTTGAAATAGCAGGAAATGTTGACTGTAGGTACCTGTCCTCTCTGGACTCCTCTGAGTCACTCAGCTCGAAAAGGAACATTACTTATTGAGTAAATTTCCATAGACCTTAGTTTAGTACCAGTTTTCACTCTAGAGAAGAATGCACACTAGCATCATTTGTAGCTGTTGCAGAGCTCCTCCTCAAAAGAAACAGAACGATGTGGAGGTGTTCGGCAACTTGATCATATGATTTTGCTCTGCTGCCCATCTCTTTGTTTAACATCTGAAAAAAAGATCCCACTTCAACTGACTCCATGGGACGAAATATCTTGAAAAGTGCATAGAATATTCACAGGCATAGATGAACCAAATAATGTGAGTTTTGTCAGGCTACCTGAAGGTGTTACACAGTTTTTCTAGTAATGGGAGTGGTGATCTTGAATCTTAAAGCAGTGGATTGGCATTGGCTTAAATACATTCTAATGGAAATGTTTTTCAAAAGGAGGAAGTAGCAAAGGAAGGTGCTGGGGTGTAACACGGAGTTGAATACCTGCTAACATATTTTATTTCTGAGTGTGCTTATTGTGAACATGAATAGATTGAGTCCTACAGATATGCACTTCATATTCTGAGTCTGCTTCTGGCCAACCCAGCTCTAGAGTTTTTATATAATACTGCAACCATCTTCTGCCACTTTTCTGTGGGTTAAGCTCTCATCATCACGCCTGTTTAGGAACTGTTTATTTTTCACTTAACTTTTTCCTTCGCATGTGTTTAATTAAAACATCTCTCAAGAAAGCACATTGCTGCAGTGCTGCATTCCACTGCTTTTGTAGAAGTGCTTCTCTAATAATTGTCCTGGGATTTAGGAGAATTCTGCAAACAGGCCACCTCGCTGCCTTCCGCTCCATTTCCCATATTAAACAGATTGCCCTTCAACCTGTAATATGTTAAAAGTCTGGTTTATAATACTGCAAACAGTAACATGACTGAAGTAAATCTCACTGACAGTGCAATTTACGTCAATTGTAAGTGTTAATTTATGATCAGACTTTATTAAATCCATTTAGTTGTATAAAAGGACTGTAAATTAATTCTGTGATTTGGGAACACACTGAAGTTAGTACTGCACAGCACCTTATTAAAACATTTGAACAGTTCTTGCCTGTACAAATACACTGTGATGCTCTGATAGTCTCAATGGGTTTTAATTGTACTGCTGCAACAGGATAATGATTTTCTTCAGTATAGGAGAAAATTCAGGTGATAATTATACATTTTCTGTTTAACTGTATGCTGTATTGATTGCACAGATATACTGAGATCCTTTTAGTTTATTATTCATAGTGCTTAAGGGAATACTTTCTTGACAGCCTCGAGGCATGTATGTATTATGTCCACTGCTATTCAAAGATACAGCAGTGTCTATAGACACTTTGTAGGCAGTACAACGAGTATCTTTATTTTATCATTTCAAATTGCAGGGAGCAACAATAAAAACACTAAATCTGACATTGCTTTTCTTCTAAAATTCTTTCTTTGGCTCCATTCTGGGAATAAAAATAGTCTGTGAGATAATAAAATTTAAATTTGATAAAAACCCTTTATTCAAAAAGGCATGTTTTATTGTATTGTATGTTGAAATGTCTTCGCTAGTGTAAAACATTAGATGTTAATGAAGTGGGAGCAGATATCTTGCACAGTAGAGATGTGAAAAGGTAAACTTACCACCTAACAGGTGTTAAGAGCCATAAATAATGAATGACTCAACAGTAATTTAATCTTTTGTCAATCAGAATATTCACTATTGAGAAAATACCTTGCTGAGAATGCCACATTTAATTGAAATGCTTGTTAGTTCAAGAGGCACAGTGTAATTTTACTGGTATAGCACTGGGCATGGTGCATTTTCCAACAGTCTGTGAACTGTCTGGACACATCAAAAAAGATTAGTTCTATTGCTGGTAGTCATATTTTCTTGTTATTCAAGGATTCTGTACAAATAACACAATAGCAAATAGACAAAGTACTTTCATGTTATCTACATAATATTTATTGGTGTTCTAGTTTAGCCTTAGTGTACGATAGATAAATAATTCAAAGGATTCTCATAAAAGTACTTTAAAACTGTATGGAAAGTAAAATTATTAAAATATGTGTGAAAAGGTCATTAAAATATATAAGAATTCTTTGACTTGGGTTTATTGCAGTCCATTTTCCACATGAACAAATGCAATGGAAATAAATGGAAATTTAGGTGGGTGTGGGAGAGGAAAGGATGGATGTGTCACACTCATGTGTCACTATTAGGGACGTTCAGGGACTGTGGTGATGGCAGCTTTCACTCAGCTGTGTGTGTGCTTAACCAGAGCTCATAAACATTCGCGGGCTAGTGGCAGATGTCCTCCCCGGCATCCAGTTTTGCCGATGGAAGCAATTATCATCTGTAAGCGATGCCCTCCTCCCTGCTGTTCTCCCCTGTAGGGTCTTCTCTCCTACCAGCACAATTGCTCTTTTGAAAGCTCCCTGACCCATTTCAGTCAGAAAGCTGGATTCAGAGAGGCTTGCTCTAGAAATGGGCTGAAGCCATCCTGCTCATTCGGACTGAAAGCTAGTGAGAATTGCATTCACAAAAGGGGCTTTGAGAGCAGCAAGTAGGAGCAGTCACAAGAAACTTGGCAACAGCTTTTTGTCTGTCACATCTGGGTTTGGAAGAAAACTCATGTCCTCATCTGTTTGATGGAACGGTCTCTGTGGTGGTTGGCGGCCTCTGTCTCTGCCCGTCTCCCACAGAATCAATCGCTTGGCTGTGGAGTCTAATAACCTACCTGGGATTCATAGAATTATAAAATCACCAGGTTGGAAAAGACCCATTGGATCATCGAGTCCAACGATTCACTCAGGCCACACCAGAGCTCTCATGCGTGGCTGCGCTTTGCATGAGATGTGAATTTGGTCTTGAGGACAGGCTACAAACCGTTCCTTTCTTCAATGGATTTAAGCAAATGCATTTCGGTAGATTAATTCCCAGGCTTAAGCACATTTATGTCAAAGATGAGGGTGAAATATATGCAGACACATGGTTTTGCCATACCTGACTGCAGCAAGGTGAGGAATATTGATGACTGCAGTAATCATGAGCTTATTAAAAGTAGAAATCATTCTTCAAAACCTCCAAACAAAGTTAAATCTTCTGTTTTGGTAAGGACAATGACTTGTTTTTATGGACATAAATGCCCAGTATCCCAAAAGGAAACAACATAACAACAAAAGAGGACAATATAGTCAGTTCTTGTTTAAAGTTGAGGAACAAAGTGTTAAAAACTGATAGAATGAGTGTACATAACGTAGTATAAAGCTACAAAGGTAGAATTTTGTCAGTCACTTCATAATATTCCAGAGAATGGGACAAATAAAAATTGTGTATTGTATACATTTTTTTTTTAAGCATGCAGAAAGTGTGTTGCATTTTGGGGTCATTTATTATCTAAGTATGATGTCAGTCAGTAGATACCCTGCTGGCTTCATTTATAGTAAGCAGCTCTGGAAAAGCATAGACAGCTTTTTTGCTTTCCATCTGGTGTTCAGTTAAATTCCTATTACCTTTGATTGGTATTTATATAAATTGCTGGTAAGTTCTTTGTGATTACTTCCGATGGTAGCTATTCCGTTTTCAAGATCCCTTTCCCAAAATTAACGGCGAGGGCTCACGCTGTTTTCAATTATTACAATTCATTCTCTTTGCTTGGTAAAGAATGCTTTTCTGCATTTGAGTGAGGTGCTAAAAATAAGTTTTCCTTAAAATCAGTGGAATCCCACTGGAAGAGTATTTGTGCTGCCTGTGCTGTGGGTACCTGTGGGCTTTCTCCTCTTGCCTTTGCAAGGCAGCCCCTGCTGAGTTCAAAGTGAGTGGGGTCAGAGCCTCAGTGAAAGAGAGAACAGCCCTCACAAAAGAACCAGGACTGTTATGCCAGGCATTGCCTTGGAGTTCTTACTGAAATCTTAGCCTAAGCTAAATGAGTGGATCTGAGTGAAACACTTGCAGGAGATTGACTGGTGAGAGTTCTGGTAGCTCGTCTTGTTGATTGTCGAGTTTGATTTCCCGAGCTGCTCATTTTGCATCTATTGACTAAAGGAATAGGTTCTCTGTAGTGACACGTGCTGTGAACGTGGTGGAATGTAAACAGAAGGTGGTTTGGAAACTTATATCCTAATGTATGCAATGGATTTGAGTCCCAGGGATAGAAGAGTTTTTTTTTTCCCTCTGTTTATTTTGTTTCTGATTTTTTTGACTGTAGAGGCTGATTTGGCCCACTTTCTGTTGCTTGCATGGAATTGAAATAGTATTTGAAGTTGGTGGGCAACAGTACAGCACCCTGAGCTGGAAAATAGAAATGGGTCTATAGCTGCAATCACTATTTATGTCTGCGTGGGAAGTGTGTGCAATCCTAGTACAGGCTGCTTTGTGGTCAATAACTTGCACTTATTGTAGTTCAAATTATACACATGCAGGCTGTCAATGGTGACACATTTATCTAACACCTTCTGACAGATTCAGCACAGTTCTTAGCTGGCAGACGCGCTGTTTGGACCAAATGTTCCAACACCAACCCGTTGGGCAAAGAGCCAGTAACTGTTTGTCATGCAAATATAAATAACTGGTACTACAGCAGTGGTGTCTTGCTGCAGAGAAGTCTGCTTGGTGGTAGAAGCACCATTCACTGGTTGTATTTGAAGCATGGAGGATGAAGTAATTGATGTATTTTTAAATTGCATGGTCATGTGTTAGAGAACAATTAATAATAATGTTGTAAATGCTGTAATTATTAAAACCCCATGCTAAGAAAAAAAAAAAAAAAACCAAGAGCTTTGTTTATTTGAGCAGTGTGGTAGAATTTGGACCCTTCTCAGTGCACGTGTGTAGGTTCTGCTGCCATTTCAGTCTCGATGCCTGTGATCACCAGCACTAGAGAGCAAAGCTGCTCATCTCTGTAGTCTTCTCTTTGTGTACGTCTGGAAACGGGGCAGGCAAACCATCCTGACCGAGCCCACACCTCCTGCCCTGAACTAACCTGCAAGCATCCTGTTCCCAAGATACTGTGTGTCTATCCAGCTGCTAAGATACAGAATCAGGAATATTTTTTTTTCTAGGGAATCTATATTAACAAGGTATCTTCTTCACAGCTGCCTGGATGTTTCGAGCCAGCCTGTTGGAAAGTAGATGATGTAAATTTTGCATTTAGATTTGTATTTTTGTCACAGTTCTCAGCTAGCACAGGTAGATTACCTTCAATGTAATACAGGAGATTACGGAGATAATGAGCAATACTGTTTTTTTAAAATAAGATATTTTAAATCCTCTCTGATTAAGGTAGTTCTTCTATGCTTGCTTTCCTCCTTTTATAGTGAAAGACTTAGCTATCAGAATGCTTAGGCTGTGTAATATTTATTTGCCTTGGAACACTGTTAGCAACATATTGAACCAAGTGAAAACATTCCGTAGTAATATCTCTACTTGTGATAAAAGTTAATAAAGTTACAACCTCCCACTTTAAATCAACTCTTCTCTTCTTAATTCATTTGTGCTCGTGCCCTAATCAATAGAGGCACTTCTGCAGAGAAATTCAGCAGCTGGTAGGAAGCAAACCTCCTACAATACAGGCTTAGAATAAAGCTGGAAATGCAAAATGAGATCTTTCTGGGAAGACGAATTGTCAAGACTACCTGAAATTGAATTTTGATTGGTGAATTGTAATGAGACCGTTCCTCATCATACAACCTCAGTTCCTTAACATTCAGAGAAGCATCAAGAAGTGGGTTGCCTTATCTTTCCTCAGGATCTATTCAGAATACAAAGGGTGCCACCACTGGTACAAATGCTGCTTTTAAAGCCGTTTGTGTGTCCTACATCTCTGTGTGGCATAACTGGTGTTGCTGTTACTGAAATGGTGGTTTGTAAATGGTGGGATCGAACATCAGCTATAATGCATTAGAAACAAGATAACCACTGTGATAACTACAATGACCCTTGTGTTCTTGTCCCCCAGAGTCATTGAGATTGACCACTCGGATATGGCCACACCTTAACAACTCTGAGCTGATCTGATTTCATCCCCCCTGGATATGCAATGAGGTTCTGTGAATCAGGTATACTTGTCATTTTGGGGGAAGATATGAATTTGAAAACAACACTGTGTATAAATTTTCTGTGAAATCGCTGCTCAGCAGAAGCATTCCGAGGACAAATCCCAAGTCTTCTCCAGCGCTGAATAAAAGTTTATCTGCCTTAATGGTTAAATTAAACTGTTAAGCGTAAGTTTCTTTGTTTCATTAAATTGCAGTTCTTTTGGATCTGAATAATTGTGAATCTATTGTCTTAGTCTCTTGAAGTAACTTACCCAGTCTTGTCTTTTTTTGATTTGTTTGCGTGGTTGTTTCTAAAATGCAGATGTTACAGTTTCTGGGCAAAACGTGTTTGATAATGAAAGCTCCACCCCTGCTATCACAAAACAGTTCCTTAACTTTCCCTTTTGCTGTAAACAAGGATAAATGATGATGCTCCCTTGCAGCTCAAGTCTTATGTCAGTCACGCCATATAAACATCTTCTCTTTTTCTCTTGCATTAGCGGCAGAGGGAAAAAATGACAGCACTGGTGATTTCTTTTATCCTTTTACTTGTTTCAAATCTTGGAGTCATAATACATAAACATAACCAGGACTTTGTTATCCAGTCGGAAAGCTGATGTGCAAAATGTAATTAACTTGGACGGTAACATCTCTGTAACCTATCTAGTCAATACCTCAGCTCTTTGTTCTCTGGAAGTGTTAAAGCTGTTGTCTTATTTCACTTCATTTCTTTGGTGTTGCTCTACATCTTTCAATCCACCTCTAGTGTTTGTTTCTGCAGTGTATTGCACAAAAAAAAAAAAAAAAAAAAAAAGGAAAAGCAGCCCCATCATAAGTAAAAGTGCTGGAAGCATGTAGGAAGTGTATAAACAAATTGCTATTTGGCATCCTTCTTAAATGGGGTAATCTTCCTGTGTGAGCTGTTCATTAAGACAGATGCATAAAACATCTGTACTAGTCATCATTCACTGCTAGAATCCTGGCTACTCTAAACAGAGCTGAAAAACCCATTTTGCTAATTGAGGTGGGAGTTACCAGCAATCATTTTGACAATAGCAGCTTCATGGCCTGGAGGACAATAGCAGCTTTAGGCACTGGAGGGGTAAAAACCAGCTTTGTATGTAGTATGTATGTATTCTAAATAATATCACTCAAGATTTCACATCATCCAAGCTAGAAGACATTTACAAATATTAGTCCTTTGTGAAAGCTCATTAATACATGGGAATCTAGTTCAACATTCATTATTATTACTGATGTAAAGGCTAAAAGTTTAATTTCAGGACAGCTCTGAAAAGTGAAGTCCTGATAGGTACCTCCCTGGATGCACACGGTATTACTCTAAGCAGAACATTTGTTATGCTTACAAATTATGTAGGTATTTTTCCAAAAGATATCTCAATGGAGAGGATGCAGACGTAAAAGATATATTTAACCCAATGACTAAAATTAAAATTAAATTTTTGTTGCTTTTCATGATCTATCCCTCTTGAGTTTTGAAAAGCATGTGTTTCAAATACTCCCACTAAGTTTACTAAAAGAATAAAAGTTTAACACAAATTTCCGTTAAGCCACTAAACTTAGTACTGTGTTGGTAAAGTACAATAAGTTGTGCTTGGTGTCTGTGATAGGGAGTTTGAAGTGATGTGTTTGTTCAGAAAGGAAAACCTTGTTTAGCTGTACTGATTGTTGTATTCACAGTTAAGCCTCTTCTAAATCAGTCACTGTATAATTATTGGTCTCCCTCCTGCATGGATTCTGGACTGCAGGATGTAACATAAAATGCAGCAAAGTGAAAAGTGTTCATATTTTTGAGTAAAAGTACTGAACGTTTTTCATTAACTTGGAGATAGGGCTTAGAATGTATATACTTCAAGGAATTTACCTCAAATTCTGGTTCAAAGCAAAAGCTGAACTGGTTTATTCCCAAATGAGTTTTACATGAGGCAGGGTTGCAGGAGAAGTGTTGGCAGTGTTCTTTAGAAATACAATTGCTTTTCCACAGATACTTGCTTGTCATCAAGCTTTATAAAAATTTTTTAAACTCTCGTACTGAAGAAAGACTTAGGGTTTTACAAATCTATAAGAATAATATTTGAATTCAAGACAAAGAAATATCTTTGTCTTGAACAATGTCCCTAAAAATACAATAAAAATTTTCTCATTAAAAACCCCAGTTAATGCAGAAAGATCATGTATTCTCTGACTGACGAGTTTTAGTGTTCAGTATGTGAATCTCCTGAAATTAGTATCAGTGTGTGTTATCACAGAATCACAGAATCACAGAATAACCAGGTTGGAAAAGACCCACTGGATCGTCGAGTCCAACCATTCCCCAATCCCTAAATCGTGCTCCTAAGCACCTTGTCTACCCTAACCTTAAACACCTCCAGAGACGGTGACTCAACCACCCCCCTTGGCAGACCGTTCCAATGCCTAACCACCCTCTCCGTGAAGAACTTTTTCCTAATCTCAAGCCTAAATCTCCCCTGCTGGAGCTTGAGGCCATTCCCTCTCGTCCTGTCCCCTGTCACTTGGGAGAAGAGCCCAGCTCCCTCCTCTCCACAACCTCCCTTCAGGTAGTTGTAGAGAGTAATAAGGTCTCCCCTCAGCCTCCTCTTCTCCAGGCTGAACAACCCCAGCTCTCTCAGTCGCTCCTCATAAGATTTGTTCTCCAGCCCCTTCACCAGCTTTGTTGCTCTTCTCTGGACTCACTCCAGAGCCACAACATCCCTCTTGTGGTGAGGGGCCCAGAACTGAACACAGTACTCGAGGGGCGGTCTCACCAGTGCTGAGTACAGAGGGAGAATAACTTCCCTGCACCTGCTGGTCACGCCGTTTCTGATCCAAGCCAAGATGCCATTGGCCTTCTTGGCCACCTGGGCCACTGCTGGCTCATGTTCAGTCGGTTGTCAACCAGCACCCCCAGGTCCTTCTCCTCCTGGCAGCTTTCCAGCCAGGTTTCTCCTAGTTTGTACCTCTGCTTAGGGTTGTTGTGCCCCAAGTGCAGGACCCGGCATTTGGCCTTGTTAAACCTCATGCCGTTGGTCTCAGCCCAGCAGTCCAGCCTGTTCAGGTCCCTTTGCAGCCTCCCGACCCTCCAGCAGATCGACACTTCCACCCAGCTTGGTGTCATCTGCAAACTTGCTAAGAGAGGACTCAATGCCTTCATCCAGGTCGTTGATAAAGACATTAAACAGGACTGGACCCAGGACTGAGTCCTGGGGAACCCCACTTGTCACTGGCCTCCAGCTGGATTTAACTCCATTTCCCACCACCCTCTGGGCCCGGTCATTCAACCAGTTTTTCACCCAGGAGAGTGTGCACCCGTTCAGGCCAGAGGCCGACAGTTTCCAAAGCAGAATGCTGTGAGAAACTGTGTCAAAGGCTTTACTAAAGTCCAGGAAGATACATCCACAGCCTTTACCTCGTCCATGAGTTTAGTCACTTGGTCATAGAAGGTGATCAGATTACTCTGGCAAGACCTGCCTTTCATGAACCCGTGTTGACTGGGCCTGATCACCCGGTTCTCTTGCAAGTGCTTCATGATCACACTCAAGATCACCCGCTCCAAGACTTTCCCCGGTACCGAGGTCAGGCTGACAGGCCTGTAGTTTCCCGGATCCTCCCTGTGCCCCTTCTTATAGATGGGCATGACATCAGCCTCCAGTCCAGCGGAACCTCCCCAGTCATCCAGGACTGTTGGAAGATGATGGAAAGGGGTTTGGCCAGCACATCCGCCAGCTCCCTCAAAACTCTTAGGTGGACTCCATCCAGCCCCATAGACTTGTGGGCATCTAGCTGGGCAAGCAAGTCTCTAACCACCTCCTCTTGGACCTTGGGAACCTCATACATCTCTTCCAACCCCTGGGGTTGTGCACAGAGGGAACAATTTTCCTTACTGTCAAAGACTGAGGCAAAGTAGGCATTGAGCACTTCAGCCTTGTCTTTGTCCCCTGTTACTGTTGTTCCCTCTGCATCTACTAGGGACTGGAGATTCTCCCTAGCCCTCCTTTTGCTGTTGATGTGTTTGTAGAAAGACTTTTTGTTGTCTTTCACAGACATGGCCAGTCGCATTTCTAGTTGGGCCTTAGCCCTCCTGACTTTTTCCCTGCACAATCTCACTTTCCCCCTATAGCCCACCCAGGATGCCTGTCCCTTCCTCCAGAGGTCGTAGACCCTCCTTTTCCTATTGATGTCTCTTAAGACCTTCCTATTCAACTATGCTGGTTTCTTACCCCGCCAGCTACTTTTCCGGAACTTGGGGACGGCTTTCTCCTGAGCTGCTAGGAGTTCCTTCTTGAAGAGCGCCCAGCCCTCATGGACACCTTTGCCCTCAAGGAGTGCCTCCCACGGGACTTTTCCGACCAGCCTTCTGAACAGCCCAAAGTCTGCTCTCTGAAAGTTGAGGGCGACAGTTCTGCTAACCTCCTTCTTCATTTTACCCCTCACTGAGAACTCTATCATCTCATGATCGCTTTGCCCCAAGCGTCCTCCAACCTTCACATCCCCCACCAGTCCTTCTCTGTTCACCAACAGCAGGTCCAGGAGGGCACCGTCCCTTGTCGGTTTGCTCACCAGCTGTGTGAGGAAATTGTCTTCCACACACTCCAGGAACCTCCGGGACTGCTTCCTTTCTGCTGTATTATACTCCCAGCCTATATCTGGGAAATTGAAGTCTCCCACAAGGACTAGAGGTAGCGATTTTGAGACTATACTCAGTTGTTTGTAGAAGAATGTTATGCATTATTTGATGTTAGAAACAGCATATAAAACTGTTACTATCCTAACTATACAATATTTTTAATTCCACTATTGTTTGCTGTGATGTCTGTGTGTTTGCCAAACTACGTATTCCAAACGGCACAGGAAAACTGATGCTTAAGAAAAAAGCTGCATCTTCAGCGCTTTTGCCTAAACCTTGTATTTAGACAAGAGTCATTCTGTTACAGGTACCAGTAACAGCCCTTGGGGCTGCCTCAGTGGGGTGAAGCCCCTGTTTTGTTTTAAAAGGGCTGTGTTGAAGTCACTACCAGTTTGTAGATCCTTAATTGTAGCATCTCCCTGTTTCTTGCCTTACAGATAAGTTAAACAATGCCATTACCAACTCCCATGAAGTTTGTTCTTTCCCCTAAGGGAGAAGCGTGTTAAGGAAAATAACTTTGTTTAGAATTGTTTTTCGTATGAGATGTGTTTGTGGAAAAACAACAATCAGTGCAACTCCATAGACAAGAGCTCTGCTTTGCTGGAGGGTTTGCGAGAAGCACCTTTACCCAGTCCCATACTTGCTGCATGTGGCAACATACCAGATGTTTCTTTACCACCTAAGTGAAATGTGCAAAGATTCCTGATGGTCCTTAGTTAGCTGGAAGATTTATTCTGCAGTCTTGAGCTGTCCCAGGAAATTTCCTTCTCTTAGGTAAAATATTTGTTATGTTCCAGCATTGGTTTCTAATCTGCTTACTGATAGAGCAGAAACATTTACAGTAAACAAGTCATTTGTGAATTCAAGTGGGTTATTTGTCTTTAAACAGCTTGTGTTTTTAACACATTTCTTCTCAAGCCATAATTAACCAGTAAGCCATTTTATGATTCTTATTATCAAGATAAACATTGCACTATAAACTTTCAGGTTCAAGGAGTCAAGAGCAGCCTGTGATTGTATTTAGGCTCTGATTGTTGTCTGGTCACAAGGAGGTGACTTTCAGCACTTGAGTGCTTAACATGACTGTGATGGGCAGCTGGAACTCTAGGAATGTCTTTGTCCTTGTAAAACAAAGTGAGAACTGAAGAGCTGGTGCTCTATGCGTACTCACCTTGTGTATTAGTTTGAGAAGAGGGCAGAGAATGAAGAAATCCTTTAACAGTTGTAACTGCTGTACTTTGTGCTTTTGGGGAAAGTGAACTCCTGATATATTCAGTATTTCCTGTACACTTGACCAAGCTAGAAAATTGGAAAGACCTTCCAAGGGACGCCGCTCTTATTCTTACTGTTCTACACTAAGGCAACATTTACATGGAGAATAAAAACTAAACATACTGCAAAGCTAGATGCAGTCCCCTAACGTGTGCCTTTTGGATGGAATGAGCATAATTTGGGACAAAAGTAAAAAAAGAAAGAGAAAATCAGGAAATGGTTGCTAAGGAAAGTAATTTCCCCAGGGTAAACAACATGGAAAAAACAAAGGACAGGGGTATCTTTTTTTACCTTAATAATAAATATAACAAGACAATGAACAGTGCGCAATCGAAGCGTATGAAGTTTATTTTGCATATAAATACACTATATATACTGATTCCTACATGTGTGAGTGTGTGCACGTCTGTAATACACAGCAGTGATTCTGAAGGCATTGCTTGGCCAGACTGGTGGCAGTGAGAGGTGTCTTTAGGAAGCAGAGGTTCCATGAAGTAAATGTCATTACTTACCAGACTCTCCTCTCTCCTCCCATAACTGGCTGCACTTTCCACAACTTTCTCTTAATTTATCTTCCTCCTCGGAACAGCTAGAGCTCAGTACAATAGAACTTTAAAGTTAGAACATCAGATATTTGAAGCAAGCTACCTTCTCCTACCTGTTTCTATGAGATTCTGCTGGGACAAATATATTTTATCTTTAAAGAAATAAAGGCAGAAGTGTTTTCCATGCCTTTATAATTGCTGTTGCCTACACATCAGCTCCACTTAGATTAATTTGGACTCTAAGGCTTCTCTTTACTAAACATTAAAGTATGAAAAATGCCAAACCAGCTGCTAAGAGAATTGTGCTTTTGATAAGTAGAATCAACTATATTTCATGTTATTTGTACATCAATGCAAAGTTTAAAAGTAAGCTATAAACAGCACTTAGCCCAGTTCTGTAAGAGAAGCAATAAACACGAACCTGATATCATAATGGAATAGCTGTCAGTAGAAGTGTCATCCTACACCTCATATAAAGTGATTCCCATGCAGAGGATCGTATTCTAATTCATTTTATTTGGGACAGATTTTTTCTAAGAATTAAAGGCATTATGATCATGTGGAACACAACTCACAGCAATGGAAGATAGAAGGGACACATGCCCTTTTTAAAAAACCTCTATATTGAAATTCATTGTTTATTGGTAAGAAGGGAGAAAATATTGTGTGAAAGATCAGAAACAAAACAAAAAAAACCAAAACCACATGTTTTATTTTATTGCAGATGGCTTTTGCCATTTTTTTCTAGGTTCTAGCATAACATTTATCTGATTGACTCCCTGACTGAGCTCAGATTGCTCTGGTGCACTTTCATTTTTGTCATTAATAGGAAGGACAGTTATGAAATCCTTGCTACACCTGATATTCTGTGCACTTACATAATAATTCAGGAAAGTGACTACACTGCTGCCTGCTTCAATCTTATTGAAGCCGAGTCTGTCCTAAACCAAAGAACATATTATTGGCAAGGTAATAACCAGAGGTAAGCATATTCGTGTCTGATAACTGAGAGGGGATTTTCTGTACACCTCTTGCAGAGAACTGAAGTTAAATCTACCACTATTTTTAATGCATTGTGCTAGATTTAGAGCCCTCTGATCTCAGAGGAGAAATTCTCATTCTGTTTAGTGGATTATAGATGTAGCCTCTTAAAAGACAATCTCTTGTAAGTTTTCCTTCTCTAAATCGTGGTGTTTGGCAAAATGCTTGAAGAAATCTCTCTTGCTTTTGTCTTGCAGGTGTAAGACAGACTTCTCGGTCTGCTTAGCAAACCAAGTACATTTTTCAAAGGGTAAAAAATAATTGCTAGTATGTATGGCAATCAATATTGATTGGCTCAGATACATTATATGTATCTAGTGGGTTTGATTAGAGTTAAATCCAAAATATCTCTAGCTCAGTTTCAGGCAATAATAAAATCCTATTTTATGTTAGAAATTGCCGTATATATGTACGCATTGCAATTCTGCTTTCAGTAAATGAAATAAAATAAAGTTATTTAGTTGGTAGGATTAAAGGCAAAAGATAAATATAGAAGACACTCAGTGATACTTTATCATTTTTTAGTTGTTGTTTGTTGTTTTTGCTTTTTCTCTCTGCTTGCCGAATACATCAACCTTCTCATGTTTTGAAATAATTATACCTGTAGATCAAATGGTAGTGGAGCTCTGATGTTGCAGCAACTTGAGGAATGTGCCCAGTCGATAACAATGGTGCTTGTATATAAAGAGACAATAAAACAGGTGATAAAACACCATCTGCTAGCTCAGTGTTGTTGATACCTTGATCGAGGTGTGAAAGGAGGCATTCCATATTGGTTCCATTTTCTGTTCAATGGAATTTGGAACAAATATTTCCTTGAAAAGGAAAGGCTTATCTTTCTCATTCCATCATGTTTGATGTGTGTTCTAAGGCAATTAAACAAGGAAGAACCGCATAGCCTGAGAGTATATAAAGCTACAAGTATTCACATTTGAACTGTTGAGATAGTGATGCATGCGGAGCGCCTGAATGCTAACATGCAACAAAGAAGTCGTCTTTTCCTTAAAATTCTGCTCAGTATTTTCAGAATCTGGTGGGAATTTGATTTTGGTAATAGGACAATTCTAGCTTTTTAAGAAACAAAAATTGAAGATAAGCTCCATGTACTTGTCATAATTGATTGACTTCTTATGTTGGACTTAGTATAATTTAATTATCTTTGTCTGTTGTATGGTAGTAAATAGTGGTGACTGCATTCTACTTGGTGACATCCGATACAAGGTAGCCAGTGTGGATTGCTTTATCATCAATTTTTAAGCAGCACGTGGGATTTTAGATGATTTGGCTCCAGTTGCATCCTACTTGCTAGCACACTTGATACAAGGTGACTGAATTTGACGTATTTACTGTCCAAGAAAGGTAAACATTAAAGTTTCTCAGTTCTGTTTGCAGCTGAATCTATTTGTTAATTCATATGTAAACACTAATCTTCATGAAGAAATGATGCTGAATACGATCGATTGGAATGTGCACAATGTGCTGTAAAGTAATGCAGTGTAAGGAGTTCAAAGACAAGCTGTGGCTTAGGAGGAGGAAGTATATTAAATTTCTGTCCTCTAGAGAGGTACAGAGGTCCGCCCGGCCTGAAAGCATTACTTTTATAACATCAAGGCCGTCTTCATCGTTATTAGATAAAATTGCAAGTGTGAAACTGCCGTAATTATCCTGACCCCAGATATGAGCAACAGCAACAAAGCAGCAAGGATGATGGAGTGAGAGAGGGCCGACGTTCCCTGTTGGTGAGTTGCTCCTCTTCTTTCCTTTGGTACAGAGAAGGATTTTTTCTGGCTTTATTCAGAGAAAAGGAGGGAAGCAGTTTGGAAAGATAGTCTGAATTCGTGGCCTATGAATTTACTTGGGTGTGATGGGCTGCTGGGGCCAAAATAATCCAATTGCCTTGAGATTGTGTATCCTTTACAAACCTGTCTCTTCCTTCTCAATTTCTGGGAAGGCTTTGCAAATGTTGTTTACCATCCTAGTGTTTTGGCAGTAACTAATTATTTCAATTGCCTTCACTCTTAAGGAAGGTTATTATATATAGCAGACAAAATGGTAGTTTACATGCCCACGAGGCTCATCATTACTACAATGCGGAGCACTGTTGTGCCAGTTCAGTCTTATTTTGTACTAAAAGCTTGAGACACATTGCATGTTAACACTTTGTTCATGTAAACCTTTACTTTACACATCTGAATTAAATTTGAGCCTAAAACATTACACATTACATGTTGTGAATCTTATCCTGCAAAAAGGGTCCTCAACTCAGCTTTCTATAAATGATTTATATAGAGATTCCATTTGCAGGAATCCTTGCAAACTAGAAACTGTAGCGAGGTCTTAAAGAAATGCATCTTACTGATGCAGTTGGAGGGATTCAGCTAGTCACCGTCTTGTAGGTTATGAATTTTATCTAGTCTCTTTTTAATGTAAGTGTGTTTATAGATGAGTTTATGTCTGTAGGAGCACCAGACTCTCTTCTGCAGATCTGAAAACATAGACTTTGTGTCCAGGACAGATCAAATATTAAAATGGTGTGTCACATATTGCTTAACATAACCAGTTAAAAACACAGAATCCAGTCCTGCCCTGATGACACTTGGTCATACTTTTTGCTTCAGTGATGACAACATGAAGTCAATCAACAAAGGCATTTTAACCATGAAGTCATTTAGTCCAACTATTAGATTTCTGTACTCTGTGTATTAGTGCACACAGTCATGGACTAATATTAAAATTTCCTCTTCTTTGTGTTGGTGGAAAAACTCCTCAACCTTCTTCAATCTTCTATCTCCATCAGAAGGAAGTACTTATTGTGGGAGTAGTCTTGTATAAAAAGTACCTTTCTTTGCATGCAGAGCATGCACACTCACAAAAATACCAAATTAAATGCTTTTCCATTAAAATATGAGCACTGTAACTCAGTGCTTGAGAGCTTGTGCCGTAAGGCTGTAATTTAGAGTGACAAGTATATAAAGGTCCATGCTGATTGCTTCTTCCCCTACTACTTTGTGCCACATCTGTTATTTGTAATGATTTTTAAAAATAAGTGAGAAATATCTTTATGAACATTTTTTTTCTCAAAGACACAGATTTTCTCTATCAGAAAGCTGTATTCTTCGTGGTCAAGAAGGTAAAAACCCTAGCTTTTTAGTGAGGGCTGGAGAAGAGATTGTATGACATTTTTATATTCTTTTAACAAATATCTCTAGGGAGTTGATTAGATAACTCTTCCGCATTGATAAGACGCCGACCTCTATACAGGTGCTACTGTGTTGTGTTGGGTTACCTTTGAAACCACACTTTTTGAGTGTTTTTAATAGGAACTCAGTTCTTCTCCTGAGTGAAGCTAGTAATTGACACAGGCTGTTTTCCAGGCTATTCTAGGTTAAAGTGAGACGTTTAGCTTGGGAAGAGTTTTCTTGCATCTCTTTTCGGATTTTTACATGATTTTAAAATATATTCTGCTGACAAGAGATGCGAATTATAGCAACCTGAACAGACTTTAGTGATGATGTCAGCCCTGTGAATCAGATAGACAGTTGTTGTAAGCTCGGACTGCATGATCTGAGTGTCTGATACACTGTGTAAAAATAACAAAGTCATGAAATAGTAAAAAAAATATTTTTAAAAGAAGTTTTAGAGATGTGTGGGACAGAAGAGAGATCAGGAGAGACTGTACCCTGTCATATTCTCTGCTCATCTTCTTTGCAAACAGAATTCCAGAGGGCCTGAGGTATCTGTTTCAGCCCAACCCTTCCACCTGTCTGCTTCGTCTGTTCAAGCGTCATCCTGGTTTTCTCTAGAACGCTCAAGATTTTCTGATTTTATTTAGGTGTGAGATGGCAGTGAAACACTGAGGCATAGGAGGGTATTTTATGTTCAGTTAACTAAATGTGCTTTAGTAGCTGTTAAACCAGTGCAGAAAAAATGTACACAAAAAACTTTGGATAGCTTGAAGGAAAAATAGGAATCGAACCCCCAATGACTGGCATAAATCCATTATTCAGTTCAAGAAACTAACCACAACACTGATGGCATTTGTATGTGCAATGTTAGACCCTGTATCACAGCTTTGTTTTCCTCTCTAAAGCTCTCTATCTTTTCTCACTTTTGCCACAGAGCTGATACTCCTCAGTGTCAATGAGAATAAAACCCAGTCCTTATGCCCCAAACAAGTGATTGGATATTTAACTTGAGAGCTGTGTGTGCTCAGCCTTTAAAACTGGGGCATCTTGTTAGATCCTTACTATTGGTTTAGGTTGCATATATGTCTGAAAAGCCCTTGTGATTAAGTGCATCATTAAAGAAATAAACACAATCTTCAGATGTAGACAAGATTTTTCCCAAACTTTATTGATGCTCCAGCACCCTTGACTTCCCAAGTTTTCTTGGAGATGAAAGATAGAACCCTGTGACTGAGAAGGAACAAGTTTCTAGCCCTTGCTCCAAGTGACCCTGTCTGATACTTTTGCAAATATGCGAATTAGGGTAGGAGAAAAGGGAAAATCTAGGAAAGAGAAGTAAATAAACTTATCTGAAAATGATTTCTCATTTCCTTCTCCTATGGATGGTTAGGGTTGTGAGCTCTCTAAGAGCCTGTGATGAAATACAGTTACCCTTGCAGTATCTATGTGAAGAGGGGTTGTTGTTGGTCTCCATGTGGCCATCTCTATCTATAACCATCAAACGAAAGGCCAGGATGAAAGCCCAGAACTGTGTGACTGTGAGGTCTTTTTAGGACTGCTCTGCCTGTCTGTTGAATGAAAAGCTTCAACTTAGGAACAGTTGATTCCTCTTCAAGCAGTCCTCCAACACTGTCCCATCTGGCTGTGTGGTCCCAGATACCCACAGGTGGATGCACACAACACTTCCCTCACCTTAGCTTGATAAAGATGCAATTCTTGCTGCTGTAATACAGCGGTCACACTATTTCACATTCTGTTCTCTGTATACAGCACACAAATGGCTGATACTTAGTGACCCAAAAGGGTCTTGTGACAGGGTCTCTCAAAGGTTTCCTCTTCCAGGTGTTGATTCATATCATGACCCTTGTGAACTATGACTGATGTGCTGAGAATGAAAGCTCTGCTGTAGGGAGGAGTAGCAGGGGAGAGAAACCAAACTCTGGAAGATGAAGAGCTACTGATCTTGCTTTTCAGCCATAACTGAAAGCTAAACAGATTTCTATAAACTGCTGCTGGCTTTTAACTTTATCGTAGTAGTGGTTAGCAACATAGTTTGCAGTAATCTTTCCATCTCGTTCATATGAAGCGCTCATATTCATATCTGATAATGTAAATATCTATAAAAGGCCCCTATGTACCTACATATTTAATTTAGATGTGTGAGTATAAAAATGTAACAGGGCAACTGAGAACCAGAGAGAAGCCTAAATAATGAACTGAAGGTTAAGATCCTACTGTTCATGCTGACATCTCTGTGTTTGGTCCCCATAATGTAAGGAAGGTTTAGACTGAGTTTCTCCCTACACATGGTAAAACCTACAGCGTGTGGTGGATGTAATCAAACCAACACCTGAGACTGACTGCCCCAAAACCTCTCCTGTGAACAAACTCTAACTTGGGCAAATTTAAGGTAGAGAGTTTTCTTCAGCTTCTTTCTTCCTCCATGTGGATGTGACCCTGGGAGCATGAATACATTTTGTTGCTAACACCCTTTAGAGAAAGGAGAGGGTTCTTTAGTGTTGAGGCTAAGCATATGTGGAAAATTTCCTTAGAGCTGTGATGATGTTTGCAGAGGTAGGGAGATATTCCCCTGTCCATCTGAGGCAAAGGCTTGTATTTGTAAAGGGAAGCTGCAGCAGTGCCTGCTATTCCTTTGTGCTCTACCCTGTTGTTAGTTCTTTTAAGGTGCAATAAAACTAGGCAAACAATTAGGGTGCTATTGTCTTGCTTGGTGACCAGTACAACAGCAATATGGCTTTTCCTTTAAATCTTGAAGCTCTGTCAAGCTTCAAATTATGATCTATTACTAATTTTGCATATCTGGCTTTTGAAAAGTTCTGCTTATCTACATATGAATGTACGTATCTTCCTTATGCACTAGCTTTTATAGTGGTATTGAGCATGTTGGGGATTCTGTAAAGCCCCCAGTCCCCACACTCAATGTATCTGAAGTGTCTCTTGACAGGACTTGCAGCTCAGCCTGGTAACTTCAGTTCCTGAGGGAGAGGAGTCAGTGTGTAAGTGGCAGTAGTGGATTTTTCCAGATGCCACCTCTTTTATCCTTAAACCTGAAATACACTATGGATTTGTAAATCAGAGTGAATGATGTGAATTATGGTTGTACTCGATGATCCGATGGGTCTCTTCCAACCTGGTAATTCTATGATTCTATGAATTTAGGCAATCAGAGGTAAAAGGGGAAAACGTATTTGTAAAATATATGTTATCTACGCTATCATTATGATCTTTAGAAAAGAACTGTCAGTGAGAACACTATTGCCTAGCAATGAGATCTTAATTTTCCTTTCTGTCATCAGCCTGTGATCTTTTCAGGTTTCCTGGCTTTGATTTCGGGTTTCTTGGCAACTGATTTTTCTACAGGAACCAACTTCATGCCACTGAGCTTGTCAGCTTTAAGGTCTTTTTTTCTTCTGTCGCTGTTTTTACCTAGGCTACTCCACAATGGCTTCTTAAGACAGAAAGTTAACAGTGGCTGGCTTTTTGTTATTTCTTCTGAAGTATATACACTTCAGTAGTGTTTAGGAGCATGTTATTCCTCTGACAATGATTCAGCAAAGGCAGCAGCAAAGAAAGATTTCGCATAGGATCTCATACCCCTCCTGTGTTTGTAGACCTTGACTGAAGGTCAAAGCAGCGATTAAGATAGCACTCAGTCTTCTTGAAGGAAGGAAAGTGCAATTTATGACTGCTTCCTCAAGGCAGGACCATTCCTTAAGACTGAAGTCCATCGGCTTATCCTTTGAACTAGACAGACAGACAAACAGCAATTTTGGCTGTATTTGTGCAAGAGGTAACAGAGACATCTGGGAAGACAAATCAAGGGCCACTTAATTACAGAGAAGTGTGTCCTTGGAATTAGATGGGATACTAATGTGGTTCATACGTTTAAAAAAAAAATTAAAACTGGATTGCAGCTGCACTGAGCAATAATTAATCATCTATGGGAGGCAGTGCTTGGTATTAAAAATAAACAGCAAACTAATCAGATAGGAAAGGGGGTATTTAAAATCAACTTCTCAATGAAGTTGCGGCAGCAGGAAGTTTTGCTTCATGAGAGACAGAGGGTTTTTCATTGTCATGACAGGCTGGATTTGTATCTAAACCTTCTGTCCATGGCAATGTGAATGTCCATCGATTAGCTACTCATAATAATTGGTTAAATTACTTAGTGTATTCACTTTATAGACAAGACATTGAAACTGGCAGCAGGGCACACAGTCTGATCACAGCTGTCTGGTGTTTGAACAAGCTGCCGAGCAAAATTTCCAGTGCCAGTGACTGAGTGGGAACAACAATGGATACCAAGCACTGTGATTGCTCCTGAAATTGAGCCAGTCCTGCTGTCAAAATTGAACTGCAGCAGTAACACAGAAATCAAGGTGTTGAATGGCATGAAAATGCCTAAAACCAGCCAGATAGTGAGACACTGAGAAATTTGATTAACAATCCTGCTTTAGCTTTTAATTTTCAGCTGTGCCTGGGTTTTTTTTGCAAACATTTAACATATTCTCATCTTTTCCTAAGGAGATCCAAATGTAGATAGGAGTAACAAATCTGCCTTGAACGTATAGATCTAGGATCATAGAAGCGTAGAATGGTTTGGGTTGGAAGGGACCTTAACGATCATCCAGTTCTACCCTCTGCCATGGGCAGGGACACCTCCCACTGGATCAGGCTGCTGAAGCCTCATCCAATCCAGCCTTGAACACCTCCAGTGAAGAAATTTCTCCTTATGTCTAATCTGAACCTGTCCCTCTCCACTTTATACCCCTTGGCCCTAGTCCTATCACTACAAATCTTTGTAAAAGGTCACTTGCCACCTTTGCGGTATCCCCCTTAACTACTGGAATGCTGCTATAAGGTCTCCTTGAAGCCTTCTCTTCTTAAGGCTGACTGGTTAATATTAGTGCAAAAATCTTTTCCCAATAATTTGATATAAAATTAATTTAAGGATATAAATCAATAAAGTATGGTTATATAAAATATATTATATATAAAATTAATACTAGTTCTTTGTTGGTTAGTTTGGTTTGGGTTTTTTGGAGGTTGTGAGGAGGTTTGGGGTATTTTTAAAATATGGTTCAGATTTAATCACTCTTAAACAAACAAACAAACAAAAGTACTTGTTTTTGATATTTTGGAAGAGAGGGGGAAGAAAAGGGATTTGTGTATACCAGAGGGGGAGGAGAAAATAAAAAAAGAAAAGCAATGAGAGTCTTTTCCTTTGCTACTGTGAGTGGGATTACAGGTTCACAGAGTGCAGCTTGCGAACACAGGAGAATACACGAACTTCTTGCTTAATTTCGGAAGCAAAATCACATGACAAATTTTGTTCTTTGATCAAAACATGGCTTTTATTCAGCAACTTTGCATCCAATTATTGTTTCCAAAAAGCCATCTTTGACCTTCCCAAAAGCTGTGCTGTCAGTAAGTCTATTTCATTCCAGGGAACATCCACAGGCTTAAGAGAAAAAATACCAGATCGGGTTTTCTAGGTAGCTATTCTTTGCCAAGTTGACATTACTCTCCCCAGCATCTCTTGTTTGTGTGTTTGATGTGTACTTCATGAATTTTGGGACACAAGATAATGATTAGCCTGTTTCATGCTATTCTGTTGAAGTGTGGAACTTCTTGTACTCACTCAGTTCTACTACAGAACAGAATTTCATACCAACCACAAAAGTGACAGCAGTAAAACGATGGAAGCTGCACCTAAGGAAGTGTCCTTAGGAGCTCGATTATCTGAAATGAGATTTATTATGAAGAAGCAGCAGTTTGTGGATGAGCGATGAAGTTTTCAAAAGCCTTCAGATCTTTAGAACTCTGCGTCTGTATACTTGAGACTGTCATCTTTAGCCATACCTAGATACATCAAAGCATCTCCTTGGTCTTACTGATTCTGGAGAAATTCCATTTATTCCATAAAATGCATCTAGCTGTTTTTTTCAGTTGCTACATCATCTTTCACTTAAAGCTCTGCTGTCTCGACAGCACAGAGCAAACTGAACTTTATAAATGCTTGCAATCTCTCTTTGGCAATTGCTGCACTGTTACTGTTATGTTAAACCTTCTCCAGAAAAGATGCTACCACCCGTGTTGGATTTGTATGCTGAACAAATCCAGTGTGAGTTATTCAAGACTCTGCCAGATTCATTTGGTTTTTATGAGCCTTAGTAACAAAAAGAAAAAGCCCAAATACTTGTTTAAGTTAATATTCCAACTCTCTGGAAGAGTGATGCTATTATTGTCTATTTCAGTGAACAAAGCCTTGAGCAGCTTGTCTGCCTTCCTGTAGACTCACATCATCTTATGTGAAATGCACGTGTTTTCTGTGAGCTCTGTTGCATGTTCAATGGAACTGCCTTGTCTTCTCATCTGATTTCAGATCCCACTAATGTAGATTATTCTTCCATGTTACACATTGTCTGTATGCATATGGTTTAATATATGCTTTTCTCTTGGGATACACATTCAAAGTTAGACGTGCATGTTAATTCTAGTAACCCAGGAAATCCTTGTTTTATTCATCTTAATTAAGGAAAAACAATTTGAATGAAGACAAAATAGCATGATCTTCTGATGGCAAGTCCACAGAAGAAGGTAAGAAGTCATTGTGCACCTAGGAAATCAGATCAGAACAAAAATGTGGCTTTTCCATTTTTAATCCAGATTTGAGTGACATTGAGGATACAGAGATGAAGGAATCCCATCCAAGAGGTCACCTAGTAATTTGTCTTTTTTTTTTTTTTTCCCCAGGTTGACTGCAAATCCACCAAAACCTATGGTTGTTAAAAGTGTTGATGTGTTCCTAATTAGAAACTAACCAACCATATTAATAATATATAGTATTTCCCAAGGAGGTCAACCTAGAGGATGACACTGTTACAGCCTGACAGGTAGGCTGATTCATGCTTATTTAAGTATGTGATTTTACATATTTAACCTTTTCTCTGATTATGCCCAAGTAGTTTTAAGGCCAATTGTAGCCTTTTTTTCAATTAATTTTACACCAAACTTTTATAATGACCCAGTTTGACTATTTTGAAACCTCACAGTCATTGTGGTGGTGCTGTTTCCTGTGTATCAGTGTTATGTATATCTAATTATTACATTGCAATTTTTTTTTCTTATTTGTCATTAATGCACTAAAGAAAATAAATTATATTCATCAGGCAATGTGATGTAAGTAGACCTACACGTTTAGATTGGTTGCCTGTGTTTGGTCAATATACAATAATGTTTTGTTCTGAGAAGTCTGAATTAATTCAATCTCATTATAATTAAGTAAAATATTACCAGTATTACAAAATAGACATATCTCTTTCTTTAATGTGTTTCTTGAAAACCCTGTAGATTAAAATGAGATAGAGAAAGCAATCAGGCAGCAGAAGTGGGCACAGCTGAAATTAAGCAGTTTTCCTAGGCTGGAAAATTACCTAATTCTTTACTTACGTTTCCTTTTTCGGAGTACCGTGTTTCTATCTTTAGTGATACTTTCACTTATAGGAATGTGAACATTGCGATAATGATGTAACCCAAAGGAAAAAAGTATTTGTGTCAGCCAGACTGGGTTCAGTTGTGGAGGTAGGAGAGCCAGGGGAATGTCAGTGCCTTGTTTGGTTCTGCAGATGTTGAGCTGCAGAAGATCTAAACTTGTGATACACTTTTGACCTCAGTATTTATACCCTGGGTGATCCTGGACTCTTACTGTGTGTCTGAAAAGCAAGAATGGATCATCTAGATGGATCCCATGATACAGGTGAATCCCAAACCAAGCTATGAAATGTAGCCCTAGCAGATTCCTGTGGTATAGATCAAGTAACTACCCCTGATGCTGTTGAAAATGGGGAATGGCCAGTTTTGGGAAGCTATCATAAATATTTCAAGACCTTTTAGCTAGGACACGACGAAATATTGAGTTCAGACCGATTTATGGGTTTGCTAATAATGTATAAATGTGTTGAAGGTGCATGTGTCATACAGAAAGCTTCTACAAACACTTGAGCAAGCTTCTACAAGCACTTCTACAAGCACAGGCTTTCACAGTGTTGGACGCTCATATAACAAATAATTTTTACAAAGCAGTGATGTGTTAAACCTGTGTGTGCTGCATAGAATTTTAACTAGTAAGGATGTTAGGGATTTTTTTTTCTGCTCTTTATGCCTTAAAAATAGGTTAGAAATCAAGAAAGGACAAAAGAGGGAAATACTTTCATTCAAGGAATTGATGCTCGTAGTTTCTTTGTATTCTGATATTTTCAAAAAGAAATCCCACTTGCTTCAAAGTATTAGACAATGGAGGAATCGATTTGGACTTGTAGGTGAGCTCAGAAGGAGGAATGTGTGTGCTGTGGTCAATATGTTAGCCTTAATGGGAAATTGAGTATTCCAAAGCTCTGAACTTTAATGAGCAGTTTAGACTTCACTATGGCCAAAAGTAATGTTCTCTAATTCTTGCAAATAAATATTTTATTGTTCCTCTTTTCTAATGTTAGTGCTGGATAATTGAGGAAAAGTGTTGGTGTTTAATCATTGCAATTAATTTTAATTGTAAATGTACATTTCCAGAGGAAAAATTATCCAGAGCAGGTTTGCATTTTTTTCAAATGTGAGCAGTAAATCCTGATTCTGCCTGAAGCATTAAAAGCAAACAACAACAGAGATCCCATAATTGTTGATTTAGTCTACATTAAAGTTGAATAAACTGTTAAAGGGTAAAAAATAAACTAAAGCGAGTGCCTCATTAATCTTACTTTAAGTAACTGAAAGTAACCCTAACAGTGTGCTGAGTTTCAGCAGAGGTGATGGTGAGTTTTTTGTTGGCAAGGGCATTGTGAGCAATGTGATGGGCTGTTGCCTGAAAAGTAAAAGGATTTTCATACAGCAATGCTGATTCACGCAGGACAGCAAAGCGGCTTATTAAGAGTGGTTGGAGTGGCCTGATTAGTGTTCTGTACTTGTTCCCAATGACAGCATTTGAAGGTCAAAAAAACCCCAAACAAACCAGAAAATGAATGAAACAAATTGAAAGATGCCAAGATGTTTCTATACATTTCTTTCTGCAAGCAGATATTTTTGTCAAGCTGTTTGTGAGCCGACATAGGGACACAGCAGTTTTGCTCTGTTTAATAAGAGCTTGTACAGATTCACCAGTTGGGACCTGGTAAGAATCCAATGGTTAAAGCTTTTATCTGTAATATTCACTGGGGAAAAAAATGTTGCCTTTTGAATCAGGATGGGATGAACCAAAGATCTCCAACCTTGTAGAGAAGAACTGGACTATGTCTCAAGAGGCCGGGTAGGAAATACTTGGTGCCGTGGCTTACAGGGAGCTGCAAATGCAAATTGAAGGATGAAGGGGGAGGAATAATTCCTCTACTTGAAAATCTAGAACTATATATGTGGGTAGTTGTGCTAAAGCGTTTCGCAGCAGATCTTAAGAAAAATACATCATTAATTTTTCAGTTTGCTTTTGAGGATGCTAATGAATTTACAGTAAGGCTTAATGAAAAACACAGTATGCAGTAACATTCTTTTTTATTTCTCTTCTAGCATATACATATTAATGATGTTTGTGGTCATTCTTAGACCCTTTAAGTGTGGGGTTTTTTTGGAAAATGCTCAAATATCAAACAGAAATTTTGCCCTTGAATTTGAAACGAGTTTGAATAAAATTTAGAGTGTCCCAGGACAAGCCTTATCCTATTTGCTAAGGAAATCAGTAGAGTTTCTGTAGCTTATTTCACTGCCTGGCTATGGGCAGAACTTTTGTTGGACCGCTTCTGCTTGGCTTGACCACAGATAATTCAATGGAATTTCCTGAAACTTTTCCAGTGTTCATTGTTTTAGTATCAGATGAAGCATCAGGCATTAAAAAAAACAACCAAACAAAAAAAACCCAGGGAAAACAAAGAGCTGAAAAAGAAGCTGGAGTGTACATTTTAGTTTTTAATTGGTCAAGAAACTGTTGGTTTCTGTTTCCAAAACACAGCTATTGATGTGCAAACTGAAACTCTGGTGCATAGTTAACACAACCTTGAAGAATACATTCTCTTGCCAAAAGACGCTATCAGCAAAGGTGTGAACTAGTCAGTTGAAATGAGATAACTTGGTACTTGCCATGATCTGTTTGTTTTCAAAATTTTACAGTGTTAAAGAAAATTGTGCTCATTCTTAGTTTGCAAATTGAAGACTTAATGTGGTGAAAGTTGCGTGCTTTCATAAGAAGCAGAGCTAAATCTTACAACTCAGTTAAATGTGTACGCAAGTAAAAGCAGAACAAGTTTGAGCTATTGCTCATGGAAATGGCTTATTCTGTGTAAATATCTGCGTATTCCAGTAGAATTCCCAAAACTGCTAAAGAATCCAGAAGGAATAGATGGGCAAGTTTGCATATAGCACTTTTGGCTTGTAGCATTGAATGTGACTTAAGACTAGCAAATAAATTTTAATGAAAAAAAAGATTGAATTTTCACTGGAATTTGTCTCAGTTTTCCAGAGCCAAATTTGATTGCTCCCACTGACTTTGGAGAGCTCTGACTGGGAAGCTTTGAAGTTCTTTGGCCTGTCAATTGAGACAATTCATTGGCAGAGGAGAGGCACTTGGTACAGCAGAAAAAAGCTAAAGAAGGAAGAATGGGATGTAAATTAAAGGCATGGTGTAATATTACTTTGTTCTACATAACCTGAGTTTTCTTTCTCTGACAGCCAGCCCTTTATACCTGTGCCCCATACACACGTAATTCAGTAAATGCTTCAGACAATCCAAAGCCACTTTAATTAACCTGTGCTCTCTGTATGATGGTGGCAAGCATTCTGCCACTTGCCAAATCACACTGCAGTGGCTGGCCATGGAACTGTGGTCAAGAAGTATGCCTGGAGGAAACATTATCAGTTCTTTTGGGCAATGATTCCATTTCAGAAGCTGTGGAGGTTTGAACCCGAGCTTTGAATTGCAGTTGCAATAGTAGCTACTGCTGACTCTATGTTGAACCATACTGTGCAGTGAAACAGATGCCTTCAGGCTTTATTTGCTCTTCTTCACTGGCAGAGCAACCACAAGCTTTCATGGCTAACATAATGCCAAAAAAAATTATGGCCACTGAGATAGGAATTCATTGTCCACATTCCTGTGTCTCTCAGCTTCTCCAGGAAAGGCCAGAAGCTGAAGTGAATGACCAACTCGAGTCATCCTGTGATTCTATGAAAGGATACTGGATGCCCAGATCCAACCCTTGGACTGCAACCTTTTCAATCAATACTCACCCAATCTGTAGCTTTCAAGCCTCTTGGCTGTACTTCTGTTTGATTGCTATAATCTTTTTCAGCAGAGTTCTGTATGCCCTGACACATTCTTAAACTCCTCCAACATTCACAAAGAATTCTCCTCAGTCTTCTCTTCTGTTCTTGCATAGCAGCCCTGTGGCTTTCCAACGTGTCCTTGCAGAATTTGACTTCATTTTTTCCTTCCTCCTGCAGCAGAAACTCTCTCCACCTTACCCTTTCCATCATCTTGCAGCGACGTTTTTTTCCTCCCCAGTGTCCTAGAAGAAATTTCTTCAGTGGTGTGCAAAGCCTTTTTATTTTCTTACGAGCCTTCCAAATCTTTTACTTTTCTCTTGACCTAATCGCTTGTCAGATGCACCTCTCCTCCTTTGGCTGTTATAGAACCTTTACTATCATTCATTTTGAAAGAATAAGTAAGTTCATGGGGATACAAACCTGTTTGAACTGCAAGAAATCTGCCTCCACTTACATAAAGCCTTGTTAGTATGCGGGTGTGAAAACACATTCGGCTCGGTTGCTCGCTCAGTGTCTTCAAAGGGGATGAAACAATGAGCAACAAGGGAAAAAAACATACTTCTGCACAGAGGGATGTTGCAATAGAAGGGAGAAATTAGTGTAATTATTTGGATGTTTTCCTGTGTGCAATGGACATGAGAAAAGGTTTCTTCCACATTCAGGCTTAACATGTGAGGGAATATTTCACAAGCACTAGTGAGTCCTTGTGAAATACAGCCAGGAGTAAAACACTTCCAGGAATACATTACTTATTTCTTTAATATCGTAGAACTATTGACAAGGAGGACACTGAAGGGCTGAAACACATCTGGGGAAGGGCAACGTAGTTGGGGAAGGGTGTGGAGCACAGGGGTTATGAAGAGCAGCTGAGGGACCTGGGGCTGTTTAGTCTGGAAGAGGCTGAGGGGAGACATTATCACTCTCTGCAGCTCCCTGAAAGGAGGTTGTGGGTGCTGGGCTCTTCTCCCAAGTAACAGGTTAAAGGATGACAGGAAATGGAAGTTGCACTTCATGAAGTTTGGACTGGACATCAGGAAATGTTCCTGCACTGAAAGGGGGGTTGTCGAGCACTGGCAGAGGCTGTCCAGGGAAGTGGTGGAGCCACCATCCCTGAAGGGATTTAGATGTGTGGATGTGGTACTTAGGGACATGGTTTAGTGGTGGACTAGGCAGTGTTAGGTTAACTGTTGGACTCAATAATCTTAAACGTCTTTTCCAACCTAAACAATTCTGAAATTCTGTGACATGCGCGCGCGCACACACACACACACACACATATATATTATTCCCAGAAAACATCTGCCTTCATCCAAAACTCTTCATCAAGCCTGTATATAAGGCCAGTTCTAGGCACAGCTCTTTAGGGAGGTTCTCAGGGGCTTCTAAGGCAGGATCAAGTATGTGCTGAAGTGTCTGCTTTGCTTCTAGCCAGCTCTGAATACTGATAGCACGGTTGTGTGTGGGAAGACTGTGTAGACCCAGTGAAACTCCATAGTTCTATCTGGGTAGGAGACCTCAAAAAGCTGAAAGCAATATTGGAGTGAAGAATGTTTGGAATGTGTGGTCATGAGCAAAGCGACATCAAGAGCATGTCTAAGCTACAGACAGAATGATATTTCAATGATGTATATATCAAGGACGTGTTTGATGGATATGTTTGAAGGATGTGTTTATGGTATTTAAACTACGTAAGAGGAATATGGATTTGAACTTCCACATAAATGTAAATAAAAACAAGCAAAGTCTCACAAGAGCAAGAGAATTCATCTGTTTGTCAAAGGTGGATTGACACCATCCCAGCTTCATACGTGTTGTGAGGACCTTGAGGTGTTCCATACTGGACGAGCTCATACAATAGCTTTTCTTCAAGTAAACCACAGCCACGCTTGAGTCAAAGACCTGTCATCTTAAACAGATTCTCTTCAGAACAAGTCAGCTGAGCAGTGGCTGATCCTCACCAGAAACTCTATTATGCACATCTTCACTTCTTCTGGCAAACATATAAAATCTCTGGTCAGAATGAGCTCCAAAGGCAACAGCCTCATTGCATGCCAAGTGTATGTATGAAAAGGTTCCAGTGACTGCCCTTCCTAATCTGGTGCTCTTGCAGTGAAGGCTCAAACACTTTCTCAGATCATGAGGTCTAGTAGTATTTTCAGCATTGTTGACCTTCCTTGAATCTGCCTGTACAGCTGTGAGCAGCACAAGTCCTTCGAGAGATGGCTGCACAGAACAGAACTTGCAGCAGCTTGGCAGATTGCAAGTTTTAAGTTTTAGGATATTTCTGATCTCTAGACACACTATCAAAGCAGCTAAATGTTATGGTTTTGATTCTAATTACATAGAAAATGTACCTGGTAGTTAGGCACCACATGAAGCTTTTCTCATGGGAGTTTATAGTGGCAGCGCATTAGAACTGGGGAAGCAGGGGTGAACAGTACTGCTTTGTGGAGTTAAGGGTTGATAAGATAAGGGGCTCTGTATTAGAAAGTGCAGGGACAGGAGATGGTGATGGCTTGAAGCTGAAAGAGGGGAGATTGAGATGAGCTCTTAGGAAGAAATGTTCTGGTGGGGAGGCCCTGGCCCAGGCTACCCAGAGCAGGGGTGGCTGCCCCATCCCTGGAGGGGTTCCAGGCCAGGTTGGATGGGGCTTGGAGCCCCTGATCCTGTGGGAGGTGTCCCATGGCAGGGGTTGGAACTGGATGGGCTATCATGTCCCTTCCAACCCAAAACATTCTGTGATTCTGTGATAACCTGTGTGCTGTCCCATCTGAGTGGTTCCATTGTACATTGCAAATATGTTACCCTTAATGCCTTTTCTGAGAAAGAACTGCTATGTTTTAGAAAACTAAGAAAATAACGCAAAAGAGATAAAGAATGAAGAATTAAACACCTAAATCCTCTGTGGCTGTAAAAGTATCACACTTAACTTGTTACAGGTATAATATTTCTTGCATTTACAACTCTTTAAAAAATAATGATGTCTTGTTCAGGAACGAGACTTGGGGGTTTTTAGCACAAACAACTGATTGTTTTTATTGTCTCTGTTGTTCATTATTACTAGTACTAATATTAAATATTAAAAGTATTGCAAGTTTAATGTGTAGATCCTGAAGGCTTTTGCCCTGTACTGTTGGCTTCTGTTATTCATCAGTCAGTAGTGGTGGTGTGCAGCCAGCCACTCGTGTGCAGGTCCCTCTGACGTTCAGTCAGGTGAAGCTGACTCCTTTTTTCTGACTAACAAACAAAATGCAGTAATCATAGGAAAGAATGCTATATTTTCCTGTTTTTATCTGAAAATTTGCAGGTGTGGAATAGTGGGAGCAAAGTTAAGCTGCATCTCAGTTTAAAATCTAGGATTGAATTTTTACTGTTATTGTTGTTTTAAAAATAATAAATGAATTATTGTAATAAGAATAAGCTTTGACCTTATGACGATGATGTTAGAATAGAACAGATGTAACTGGAAGTTAAATAAATGAAGCTAGAAGGAAGTTAAAGCTATTGCTACCCAAGGACCAAGATATGATATTTCATGGCAGATTAGTTGCCACAATATATATTCATATGTTTGATCAATACCAGGGTTAATGGGGTAAATATGCTTGATGCGTACTAAATAAGGGTGTGCTGTAGCTGTAAGCAGGTTGATTGTGTTTTTTAATGGCATTATAGACATACCACGAGTCAATGCGTAAGAATTTAAATGAAGTTAGAGTGGAATCTTTCTCACACTCTCTTTTACTCCATATCTAGTGGTAGAACTCTGCTTTGTCCATCTGTGAGATCCCAACAGTGTTGACTGGCTCATCTGAAATCCCATTTATAAGGGGAGTTAGTTGTTAGCTGCCCATCATTGTGCTCATTGACTGCGTTACAATAATGCATCAGAACCCAGGAGGGGAAGCATGTGCTGTGCTCTTCACCTTTGACCAAAGCCACATTACACATTAAAGCTTCTTAAGTGAGGCACTGATCATTCAGTGGGCTTTATGTCTGGAAAGCCAGGATGTTGATATCACAAGTTCAGCAATATGAGTTAATCGCAGATTTGAGAAGGAAGAAAGAAGAGATGGAGGAGGCAGTAATGAAGAAAAGGATTGATTTTAAAAGGCCTGCTGCATAAATTATTGGACATTGGTGTAAGTTCTTATTAGGATGCACTACGAATAAGGATTTTGCATTATCTTTACTGGGACTCACATCTTTGACATTTTAGTATGAAGCGCATGAGTAACTATTCTCATTTCCCCCTCTGCACTAAAATCTGGCTAGGTAAACTGGAGTAGAAGCCATTCCCTAGTTCCTGTTTGGGAATAGCATCTCAGATCTTCCATTTCTTACGTAGAAGTATTTCTTAGTCATGACAGATCATCTGTCCTCTTCCCTCTAATTGGAGCAGAACCGAAAGCAAAAGCCATTCTGAGGAGTATTGAAGTCTCAGAGGTGGTTCCCTATCTCGTTCTAATAATCTCCTAAGTCAGTGGAATAAAACACAGCAGAATTTTGTTTGCAACAAACTGCCCTAGAAACATGCCTACCCCAAAGGTTCTGGCAACTTCCACAGTAATCATACAATCGTGGAATGGTTTAGGTTGGAGAGGACCTCAAAGCCCACCCAGTTCCAACCCCTGCCCTGGGCAGGGACACCCACTGGATCAGGAGCTCCAAGCCCCATCCAACCTGGCCTTGAACCCCTCCAGGAATGGGGCAGCCACCACTGCTCTGGGCAACCTGGGCCAGGGCCTCCCCGCCCTCACAGGAAAGCATTTCTTACTAAGATCTCATCTCACTCTCCCCTCTTTCATCTTAAGTAAAGTAGGAATAATCTTTTGTCTTCTTCAGAGAAGTCCAGCTGGACCTGTGTCGTTATGCAAACTGCTGTCTTGTTCCAATAGTCTTGAGTCAGAAACACAGTGTAAATTTGGGTTCAGTGAAGCATCCTGTGACTCAAGCAAGGTCTGGGAGTGCAAAGCTGTGGGTGTATATCTATGTGAGATGTTTTCTAACTAAGTGTGGATCTAGAGATCCAGCACAGTAGCGAGTTGACCTTGAGAAAGTAAAGCAAAGAAAGTATGGAAAACAACAAAACAGCTTCAGAGACAGCTGAAAGAATAAAAAGAAAAAAAAACCTCAATTCTTAAGAGTTTCCTCTATCATTCTTTCTTCATTATGTGCATTGCTGGAATGATGATATAGATAAGTATGAGAAACACCCAAAATCTACACCCTTCTGGCTTTATAAATTCCAATTTGAAATGCTGTATCTTATATTTTGCTCTTTAACATTAGATATGGTGGATCTATTGTCTGGAAGGAGATAGAATTATTCAGATATTTTTTAGTATGTTTCATATACCTCTTTTAAGCAAACCATCTGAATGTTAGTAGTCTGGAGGAAGGGAAATTTCTTTAAAAATCTGACGGAAGTACAACCTCATGTTTATTTAGCTTATTTCAACAAAATAGGATGGGGAAATAAAGTTAGAAGGGAGAGAAGTGCTATTGCTATCAGTCAATTACTTTTTATATATAGTATTATGGAATCATAGAATCATAGAATAGTTTGGGTTGGAAGGGACCTGTAAGATCATCCAGTTCCAACTCCCTTGCCATGGGCTGGGCAGGGACAGCTCCCACTCAGGGGCTCCAAGCCTCATCCAACCTGGCCTTGAACACCTCCAGGGATGGGGCAGCCACAACCTCCCTGGGCAACCTGTGCTGATGTCTTACCACTCTCATGGTGAAGAAATTTCTCTTTATGTCTAGTCTAAATCTGACCCTCTCCAGTTTATACCCATTGCCCCTCATCTTATCACCACAAGCCTTTGTAAACAGTCCCTCCCCAGCTCTCCTGTAGCCCTTTCAGGTACTGGAAGGTCGCTATGAGGTCTTCTCGGAGGCTTGTAGCCTATTATCCATAGTCTCCTATATTACTAAGAAAGAAAAACTCTTAAATCCTGATCTTGGCTGCTGCTGCTTCCCCTGAGGAAGTTAAACTTTGTTTTGCTGTGGTCTCTTCTCATCCTGCCAGCCTGGAAGCTCTTAACTTGTCTTTTCCAGTGCTTATTTCTTCCACTCTGTACAGTCTCAGAAGAGGCCACCCACGCCACCTGCCATGAGTGGAACAGTGCTTACTGATTTGAATGGAATTGGAACCAGCAACTTCTGTATATTTTCTGTATTTAGATTCTACATTTTTACATTGTTCATATGAACAAAATATCCCTTGTGGAATTCCCCACAACTTTATATGTTGTGAACATCCTAAAGTTAGTTCTGCAGAACCAAACTGTAACTTAAGATTTATAAAACCTTGAATTCCATTGAGACCCTTGTTGAAATGCTCTGAAGTCAGTCACTGCAACTGTTTGCAGAACGTAGAGAATACAGTAGACTGAAGTGATGAGGTTAGCAGTTAATTTGTGTTAAATACACTATGGGATGAAATTTCCTGTCAAAGAAAAAGGCTTACATGAAGTGCCAGAACTTGTGGTGTCCCTAGCAGTTATTTCTACACTTGGTGATGATTCTAGGTTATAATGTCACACAGAGGCACCAAGGGGAGATGACTTAGGTAGTAGAGACAGCCTTGTTAAGCCAAATATATCTTATTTTATTAACCTCCAGAACAGAAAAGGTGTTGGTGTAGATGCAGTTAGAAAAAAATCCAGTACTTACAATTCCATGCTATGTAAAAAACCTTAGACAGATCTCTGTCGTACTTCAGTCTGTTGGCTTGCCTCAAGCAGCTGAAATTCTACAGAAGCCCTCCAAGGTTTAAATTCACAAAAATAGTTAAACTGTGATGATGTTATTTGTGTTATTTGTGAGTATTGGTGATTGTCTTGTTTTGGGCCCAGTGTCTGGCTGTGCTGGACTCTGTGAATGCAGGTTTTGAGCACGTTGAGTTGTGCCATAGGATGAGGGTTTTCTTGGATTTTGCCTCTTTGGCCAGAGTAGTCTCTGGAGACAGAATTGCCCATGTTGGGCTGTGATTTCTGTGTTCAGATGTAGTGACAACCGGCATGTTATTAAACACATTCTAATCAAGTGCTATTTAGAGGTCTATAGATAAAACAAGTTTTAGTGTTGATGATCTCTTGGTCCATCAGACTGGAATACATGGGAGTTCTCCTCCAACTAAATGCTGAGTTTCTCCAGAAAGTGATTGAAGTACACTTATTTTCTGAACAAGTTTGTCTACATCTGTGTCCAGTTCTGGAATCACAGACATAAGAAGAATGTAGATCTATTGGAATGAGTCCAGAGGAGGGCCATGAAGATGATCCAATGGCTGGAGCACCTCTGCTATGAGGACAGGCTGAGAGAGCTGGGGTTGTTCAGTCTGCAGAAGAGAAGGCTTTGGGAAGACTTTATAGAGACCTTCTGGTGCATGAAGGGGGCTACAGGAAAGCTGGGGAGGGACTTTTTGGAAAGAGTCTGTAGTGACAGAATGAGGGAAAATAGCTTTAAATAGGAAAGGGGGTAAAATTTACAGTAGATTTTAGGAAGATATTCTTCCTGAAATTCTTCAGTGAGGCCCTGACCCAGATTGCCCAGAGCAGTGGTGGCTGCCCCATCCCTGAAGATGTTCAAGGCCAAGGTTGATGGGGCTCTGAGCACCCTGATCCAGTGGGAGGTGTCCCTGCCCATGGCAGGGGGGGTGGAACTTGATGGGCTTTAAGGTCCTTTCCGACCCAAACATTTGTGTGATTTGTTTTGGTGCAGATGTGATGGAAGCTGTAGCCCACACACATTCAATATACTTATGATGGCACACTGGATGTCGACGTTGCTGAAGTCTTGTGGTTGTGGATGGAAAAGAAGCAGAACAGATTTTTAGTTATTTAATTACTTGGTCTCATGTTTGCAAATATTTTCACTATTTCTGTGAAAACTTACATGTAGGAAATAATTATGGAGTATTTCAGTTGACAATATGTGTTGTTTCAGTGGGACAAGCTTAATTTCTACAAAACAAATCCATCCAGGATCTTTGTTTAAGCAGTGTTAGTAAGAAAACATCTGTTTTGTTGTACACATGGTAGGCAGTCAAAAGGTAAATATTCCTTTAAGTGACCTAGTAATTATCTACAAAACATCTGCTAAAATTCATCTGATCTGAAATCTTTCATGCAAGTTTGTTTTAATAAAAGCTTTGCCTTTTCATGCTGTTTTTAACATAATCCAATGTGATGTCTTGAAATTTAGTACAGCTACTAGAAAGAAAAACTGTTTCAAACAAAACGTGTTATGAAAATGTTTTTAAACGATTTAATTTGTAATCGTTACAAAAACTTAGCTGAAATGTTTCATGCTGTGATTGATCATTTAAATATTGTGATATCAAAGGCAGTTGAGTGATATACTGAGAGAACAAATTTATCAGCTATTGCCTAGTATTATGCTGTAGTCTAGTCTGAGGGTGGGTGAACCTCTATGCTGAATCAAAGCCAAGGGGAGAATAAATAAAGTCTTAAGTCTCAAATTTTTGCTGTTCTATAGTCTAACAGTATTGACAAACCGCGGTGGAGTTGCTAAGTTTTTATGGTTTTTTTTAACAGTGTAAATTCACTGAGACAATGCAGAGCACATGTACTGAAGAATGTCTTTGCCTTGTTTGTTAGATGGGGCATGATCTTTGAAAGCCATGAATTTTGTTCTTAACTTGGAACTGGTGGCTACTAAATGCCAGAAATCTTTCCTCCTTATTTGTTTTCTGGACTACTTTGATTGCTTCCAATAAACTTCACTACTGTCATTAAAGGAACTGAAGTACAGTGCTGGATTCTTTTGATGGGAGTCAATAGTTTCTACAACAAAAGAGGAATCCAACTGTTATTTTCTTTTTAAGATAAATATTTGTGTCTGAGATTAGGTGAATTATTTTTTTAACATAAACTCCTCTCACTAATATTTTCACTTAGCATCACAGGTATCACTTGCTGTCTGGCTAATCTAATTGTGTTGAGTGGTTTTGTGTTTAAAGGTTTGCTCTCTCCCCTGCCAATGATACTGGGGTGGCCTCAGCAAGGCGGAACCAAAATTGCCTGCTTAACTAACAGCAGGAAAAATCACTCATACAACTAAACGTAGTATCAGTACTCCATGTTATTAGAAGCTCTTTTGCTTGTTTGGTGGGTGTTTTGTTTCCTTGGTTTCCATTTAATTCTCATTCTTTCATAGCATGATTCAGCCAATTCATAAAATCACAGCATGTGAAAACAAAGACAGTAAATGTGGACACTGAAATCCCCAAACTCACAAGCCGATTTACGAGTATTCCGCAGTGTTAGAAGTCGTGACTGCTAACCCAAATATGTATGGCACTGTCGGTTCATATGGGTGTTTTTCTGTCATATAAAATGCTCTCTTGGCTTTCTGAAAGCTCCGACAGGCTGTGCTAGCAATGTTCTCACCAGTATTCTACCCAAGAAGTTCGTCGGAAGTCAACCACTGTACTTCCATTCTCTCTATGCAGTCATATTCCCAGTGAATGAAAGGGTGTAGTCACTTGTGAGGATGTTAACCACAGTTGAGTCTGATAGTAGGTTCTGATGATGTCCATGGATTAATGTAGAAAAGTGGGAAGTCTTGGGGGGCTCTTACTACGTTGATCCTTAGCGAAGCGAATTACATGCTGTGCATTGTCTGAGGGTTTATTAAGCACTGCGGCTGTAAAAATAGAAATCAAGAAATCACAAAGAAGCTCATTGAAAAAGTTTTGATTTTGAAAAGAAAACAATGAAGAACAGCAATTAGCATTAATAATTAAGGAGGAAAGGTATTTGACAAGATTACCTTATGTTTAAGGAGTTTGTTTTGAAATAATTAAAATACTGATGCGGATCAAATTTTCTTAAAGCTTTAATCTTCTTGTTAATTCCCTTTCATTAGAAAGTCACTAGTCAAAAGTTCCTTTCAAAGCCCAGCTAGACAGATGTTTAGAATTTGCCTTTATTACAGGTTTACTTCTCTCTCGGGTGGATTTTCCAGTGAGCAGACTTAAAGAATTCCCAAATGAGATGTGCAGCTTTAGGTCAAGTTCAAAATTCAAGGACAGCTGATGTAAGGATCCCATCAGCCTCTGAAAGAGGTAGGACCTCCAGTTAGCAGAAAAAGTTGGGAGCAGGAAGAAAGTGTGGGGGGAGTACTGCTTTGTGGACATAGAGCTTGGCATTGTCATTATGTTCTTGGGACAAAAATAGTTGCAGGAGGGCCTGCACCTTGCTTGGAGGAACTGGTTATGTTGACCCATAGGTCGTAAATGTTATTCAGACTAAGAGCAGAGGCCGAAGGAAAATGTTAATGGTGTAATTTGTAAGGCACATTCTGTGTACATTGTAAAAGTATAAAGAAAAACAATTTCTTTCATGCTGAATTAGTAATGTCGAAAAATATTATAAATCAGGAAGGAATGTTAAGAATTAAAATGGATGAAAATGTGCCAGAGGAAAAATGTTTCTTCCTGAACACCAAAACAGAATTTTAATTCCTTGAATTTTCCTTAAAATGACAATTACAGTATTTACAATGAAAAAATACAGGGGGAAAAAACCCTACAAGCAGTGAGTTGGTAATTACTTGCTGAAAACATGCACTCTGCATTTTTTAAATTTCCTAATTAAATCATAATTAGCATGTGCACTAGAGTGTTAATTCTTGTTTTTATTCCTCTAGGGCATCCCTGCACCTTATGGAACATACGCTTACTCAGATACGTAAAAGATAGTTATCTGCAAACAGGACTACCGCATGGTATGTGCATCACATCGCTGATTGCTCTGTGCCTGCTCAGCTATTAGCCAGAAAAACGATAACATTTGTTTTGTTTCTGGTTTTGTATGAATGCATTCGGCTTTATCAAGAGGGGTTCACAGCGGCTCAGAAATCGGTCAGCCTATTGCCAGGCAATAACAACACTGGGGCAGTTTTTGACTGCAAAATGCAAGTTTAACTGTTTTTGTGTTTGAAATTGTTTCGTAAAGCCCAGAAATGTCTGTTGATAGACTGAAACAGAGGGAAAAAACGTGCCAGTTTTAAATAGGTGATCAGTTCCCTCATACTTTGGTTTATTTCTGTTCTCACTCGAGTTTCTCACCTTTCACACTACTTGAACTTTACAGCGACTGCTTGTGGTTTGTTCATATTTACAAAAGCACGAAGTCTCTTAGTAAACAAAAGGTGTTGAACATCCATACTAAAAAAAAAACAGGTAAAACCCCAAACATTGAAAATAAACGAGCACTGTGATTTCTTGGCAGCCACGAATGAATCAGCCAGTGGGGTTGTATTAGGGAACCAGATGGGTTTACTGTATAAGGTATGTTCTAAGCATCCTCTCCATAGGGCTGAAAATCTCACTCCTGAGACTGTGGCTAATCCAGTTCATTAGTGTTTTGGAAAAAATAGTTTTTGGATGGGGTGGTAGATAATTTGTACAGGAATCATTTGTACTGCACAATTGCTAGATATCTCTCCTTGTTGATCAAAACAGGCGTAAATGGTCAAGTGTGCCCATAAGGTGATATTTTTTTATATCTGAGGCTGACACTTTGATTGTGTTCTGATTTTAGTCATTTGATAAAGTGACTGAGAATGAGTAGGTTTCTTCCATTCATTTTTCAGTCCCTTCCTACAGCAGGGATGCTGTCACCATATGTGATGATTTACAGTTCATTAAGTTCTTATCCTCAGTGTCAGAGGGGCTTATCTTTTCCATCTGAAGGAGTGGTTTTGGAAGTATTTTGAAAAAAAAAATGTCAAGTTCTTCATTTCAATTAGTCTTTGAATACAAAGTTTGAACCCCGGTGAACAACTGAGGCTCAGCTGCCCTTGCCATTAGGTAACTTGACCTGTAGTAACAAATTATCATTGGAGTAAAAAGTTTTCTCTAGATAAAGGAAAATCAATAAAAATATGCAACATGGAAGCGTCTGCCACCTCTGAGGAGTTTGAATTGACTCTATCCTGCATTTTATTGACTTTCACTCAAAATTGCTAAGGTTAATTTTCTTTACACAATTAGAAATAATCTCTGAAGTTTTTTTAGATTTTTCTTGGTCTGTAGTTGCTCAGCTCTAACAAGATAATCCAGTAACTACAGCAATTTAAGGCTAAGAAGTCTGTAAGAAATCATCTTATGCATCCCTTTGCACCAAAATAGCCGTTTGTCTAATGTGTTTATAGCATCGACAAATCAAAAGGGTTACTACAGCCTTTCTGAAAATCTCTGAAGTCTTAGGACCTCTTTTAGTCAGAGAACTTTTCCCAATATCTAAAGCAAAACTTCATACCAAGTTATAAAGCCTTCCTTTTGTATTTTCCTGCCCTGCATATGATGGCTGTCACTTTGCAGGTTTTTGCATTGTAAGACTCTCATGAATCTCACTTTAATGTTTTTGTTTATAAATCAAATACATCAAGTTCCTTCTGTTCTTCTTTACACGTTGTGTTCTAAAATCTATTGTCATTGTTGTTTTTCTCAGGTAGAGTCTGCAATTTGACAGCATCTATTTTGGGGCCTCAGAACCTGGCTCACACTGTCAATGTCACAAATCAGTGTCTCTAGGTTTTGCCGTCCTGCTGGTTCCCCAGGAGTGAGTTGGCCTTTTTTTAATGTTCTCTGTGTTCTAGGCACTCTGTTCTCTCCTTCAGTTTTCCTGTCTGGCCCCTTCCTTCTTGTGTTGCCTTGGTCCATTCCATGACTTATTCCCACATGCAGTGTTTTGAATCTTTCTTTACTAAATCTCATCCTACAGGCATTTATTGATGTTGTTTCCAATTTCTAAAGATCATTATGGATCATGAAGAATCATCAGAATGCTTGCATGCCCTCCTGCCTTCTTTTACCTACGCTTTTCCTCTGACCCTCTTCACTGGAGGATAATTCTGAATTTGCCTGGGTCAACCCCTGCGAATTTCTATCTCGATGCTTCTTTTCAGTTCAAAATCAGAATATTGATAATTTCTCCTTGAACTTAACTTAAAAATTAATTAAGGATTTGCCTCAAGGTTTTTTTATCCAGGCAATATTTCCCTGCCTGGCCTATGGAGATTCCACATCTAGCAGTGTTTAAAGCTTTATTAAAGTGAGGCTCCTTTGCATCTACTGCTTCTACCTTATCAATTAAACCAGTTACCTGTAAAGGAAAGGAATTTAATTGGTTTGGCACAAGTTGCTCTTGACAGAGATGTGTGGGCTATTTGCATCACTTTATTATCTTGTAAGTGATTTTTAATTGATTGCTTAATCATTTTTTCCAACCTCTATTGAACAGTTGGGTTGGCTGATAATTATAATTCTTTCCTTTTCCCTTTTTTTGGATGGAAAGTGAATTCTGGCAATGTTTCTGCTCCTTTTCAGTGTCCATATTCCTTGTTGTACATAGTACTGCACCAAAATTTGCTTACACTGTTCCTTTAAAACCATCTTCAGTTATATGCCCTTTTTATTGCTATTGTAGATTTCCTTTTGATTCTTTAATTCTTTAAATAATACCTTCACCAATTCTCCTTTGTATAACAATATCTTGTTTTCTGCTATCAGTATTTCCACAGCTCTTCATTCACCTCTCCATTCATCCGTCTGCTTAGAGTCCCAAGATGGAATTTAACATGATAAGGATCTAGTCTCTTTCTTACCGAACAACTCTTTCATTCTAAACCAAAGTGATTCTTCATCTTCTTAAGCTTTTTAATCTGTGTCTGTATGCTTCCTGGTGACCTGGATGTAACGTAGAGTCAAATCTCACTGCCAAGAGGAACCTTCATGAAGGTTCTGGATACCCAGCCTCTGGAGTGGCTCTTAGTGCCTGGCTTCCTCCTTCGATTGCTGGGAAGGTTTACACAGGAGGGTATATGCCTGGACAGAGGCGTCAAAAGCACACCTTCATGTGAGAGTTACCAGCAGATTTAGCAACATATTTTCTACCCTTAGGTCCAGGGAGGTTCTTCTCCCTCTGTACTCGGCACTGGTGAGAACGCACCTCGAATCATGTGTTAAGTTCTGGGCCCCTCACCACAAGAAGGATGTTGAGGCTCTGGAGTGAGTCTAGAGAAGAGCAACGAAGCTGGAGAAGGGGCTGGAGAACAGCCCTTACGAGAAATGACTGAGAGAACTGGGGGTGTTTAGCCTGGAGAAGAGGAGGCTGAGGGGAGATCTCATTGCTCTCTACAACTACCTGAAGGTAGGTTGTGGAGAGGAGGGAGCTGGCCTCTTCTCCCAAGTGACAGGGGACAGGATGAGAGGGAATGGCCTCAAGCTCCGCCAGGGGAGATTCAGGCTGAACATTAGGAAAAAATTTCACAGAAAGGGTCATTGGTCCCTGGCAGAGGCTGCCCAGGGAGGTGGTTGAGTCACCTTCTCTGGAGGGGTTTAAGGGATGGGTGGATGAGGTGCTGAGGGACATGGTTTAGTGTTTGATGGGAATGGTTGGACTTGATGGTGTGGTGGTTCTCTTCCAACCTGGTGATTCTATGATTCTATGATTAAAAAAAGCTCTTTCTGCTCTCCTTTGTTTGCACGCTGAACTGGCTACTGAGCTGTTTTCACTCATTAAGTGATTCCTTCATTTTTCAGTTCTAAAATCTGTAGTATTAAGAATAATTCAAGAAGGAGCTTTTCTAGATAAGGCTTCTCATCTGCAATACTAGTCAAATATTGGCTCTTAGGTAATGCACATTTCATTACCGTTTTATAGAAACTATAGATAAAATATGACCTTTGCCCCAAAGGTCACAAAATTGGTATTCAAATCAGGCCTCCTGAGGGCCATGAATCAGGCTGGGTTTGAGAAAGAAGCAGGGTCCTGAAATGATGTTTTCTCTTTTGGTCTAGAACACCTACTTTAACCACTCTGCATTCAATACGTGATGTCTGTGGCGTGGTTCCCACCCAGAGGTCACTTGAGGTGTTCTTGGTCCATCTTGGCAGTGGCTGTGCTGTAGTAAGGCTGAGGCAGTCTTGACACCCATCGTTCCACCAGCATATGCATCAGCCACTGCACAATATTCAACAATTACTTCTGCCTGGTTTCACCTTTCATGAGGATGCGCTGGCTGGGGACAGGCATTCTGAAATGGTTTTGAAAGATTCCCCCCCTGAGGAACAAACGTTCAGGTTAGGAGATTTTGTGGGTTGAGCTTGAAGCTATTTTGAATTAAATTGCACAACACAGAACTACTGCTTTGTTTTGTTTCGCACTACATCTTCTTAGCTAATTTTTCACTTTTCATAGTAAAGGGAAACTAGAAATCAGTTCTCCCATGAACTCTGTATGATCTGGACTTCACATTCCTGTTTAGGTAATTGTACTTATGTTTGCCTTCTGGGTTTAACCTTTCCTTTTAAAGACACAGTCCTTGTTCAGAGAAGCTTTGTGATTTAGCTTGAGAAAATAACTTAAGTTCTTCCTTGTGAAGAGGTCTTTCTAATCAGAGTTCTGTCTCACAGTTTGTGTTGCCACCTTGGCCTGCTCTGGGCTTTTGTCTCAAGATCTATTGATCATTTACTCTGCCTGAGTGTTAATAACAGGGTTTCTCACCAGGTAATTTCCATGGAGCTACTGAAAACCGTAGGGAAAACCACTGCAAAGCAAAGGCTGGCTAACATATGGGTCACACACTCACATTTAATAGAGATATTGTTGTGCCTCAGCCAGTGATCATGTCACTGCACCATCTGTGAGAAGCCATTTACGAATGACCCTTGGTCAATTCAAGACCTTCTCCTCTTTCATGGTAATGTGACTGAGCTTCAAAACCAAATTTAAATAGAACCGAGTGCTGTATTTTAAGTGTTGAATATCTTAAAATTATTCAGTCTTACCACAAAATAAATATCTGAGGTTTAATGATTGTGTATTAATGTTTCTTATCATTGCTGAAAAACACAGCAACACAGAAAATTTCCAGCTAAATTGTTTAAACCAGTATAAAGCGAATGCTTTTATGTCATTGAGGTCCTTTCACTCTGGAGTCCTTCAGAAAGCAGCTGGCCTAGAACAGCACTGAGTAATTGATATTCAGAGTCTGAGTTCTGTATCCCAGTTATCTTATAAATAGGATTTTAATGCTTCCTTTGTGCTCAACGTGCAGCAGAGGCTTTGAGGGAACATATGAATCAACTGCCAGTTGTGAAAATACTAATATAGACAAAATAGTGATGCAATCATTCCCCCAGAGTTTCATGTATTTAATACATTGGCATTTAATTTTGCACCAGGGCAGGTTCACATTAGACATCAGGAAAAATTTCTTCACTGAAAGTGTTCTTAAGCACTGGCAGAAGCTGCCAAGGGAGGTGGTGGAGTCTCCATCCCTGGTGGTATTTAGAAGACAGGAAGATGAGGTGCTCAGCGTCTGGTTTAGTAGTGGACAGGTACAGTTGGACTTAATGGTCTCAAAGGTCTTTTCCAACCAAACGATTCTATGATTCTATCAACTGCGAATGTTATCATGGCCTTACTATGGAAGGTGCACTCCTCAGAAATACTGTCCTGGGAGTTTAAATGGAGAATGAGAAGCTATAGACGTTAAATAATGTAAACATAATTTGGGATACATGTAATGATGCATTTCATAATAAACACACAGTTAAGATACATGTAATCTGTGTGCCAGACCAAAAGAATTGGGTAATGCTACTGTCTGTCCGTCCAGATATAGAAGTCCAAATGTCTGTGACCTTAAACTCTGAGCTATGTGCAAGGGGAGTCTGCAGGCCTGTTCCAAAATTCAGCACTGAGTATCCAAAGAGAACAGAAGTGGGGAGATAATTATTCTAAAACAATAGCAAACATTATTCTCAGTAGTTTGATATTCTGTAATTTGGTTCATTTTTAGATACTGTTATATTATGATCTGGAGATCGATTCTCATCAGTCTGTATGTCCTGTAAGAGACTGTGCTCATCAAGAGCTTCTTCCCACTTCCACTGTTCGCACATCATGGAACACTGTGAACACAAGCAGTGAAAAAATGCCCTGCTCTTGGGCATCAGCCCTTTAAAATGTTGCACAGGAGGAATCATGTAATTCTTGGACATTTAGTGAACAGGACTGATGCATTAGAGGATGCAGGCAGAATAAACATCATGACATTTAATGGAACTTGATGACATTTAAGGTCCTTTCCAATCCAAATTGTTCTATGATTCTATGAAAGCCAAAGGAGGACAAATCTACGTGTTAGACCATTTCAAGAGCAGTTGGCTCAGTTCTCTACTTTCTCATAGAGTTCTGCAAGGTCTTTGGCTCCTCAGTTCTCTTCTGGAGAAAGGGAATAAAAAAAAATTACAAGGGATGCTGATCAGGAATTTTTGAATGTCATCCAGAAGAGAAGAAGAAAACTATTCTAGTACATTATAGCACCCTACTTTAAAAGATTTTGAATGAAAACACGGATTTTTAATGTGAGATCACTTTTTATAGTCAATGCATAAAGTCATATGTTAGATGTACCTTTAAACTTTGAAATGTAAATTACCTAATACATATATATATATTTAAGAAAAGGTGTCTTCCAGACTGCGCACAAGGATGACCATGCTTACATGCTGAAATACCTAGCATGCAGTCGCAGCTTGGTTTTAGCCCAGCTGACCTCTCCTCCATAGTCTTTTACAATGTCTACCAGTGAGCATATTTGTTTTCATAGTTAAAAAAATAGAAAATTGCAAGTAATACTGTAATAACTTACAATTTAAGATGCTCATGCAGAAATGGAATGGATGACATTGTAATCATTGCAGTAGGATGCATATTTTATTACAGTCTGTTTCTAAAGTATCCTTAGGAAGATTATTCATGCTATGCTAATGAGGGATTGGTTTTGTTAAATAAGAAAAATAAACCTGTTAAGTGCTAGATCCTTTACCTAGCTGTGAGTCTAAGCCCATCGGTGCATTCTGCAGGCTCTCCTGAAGAACGTGGTAGCTTTACACGGCTTAGAGACCTGAGTTGACTTGTAGGCTTGTCAGAGAGGCTCATGTCAACATCAACAAATCAAATAATGGCAGTGACAAAAAATATGTGCTGGTGGGGAGGAGGCCACGAGGGTCAACAATTGGCATTTACACAGATCTTTACTTTGAAAAATAGTATTAGCAGCTTTTTGCTGCTTCCTTTCAACAGCAGTGGATGAGGACTATGGCCACGTGGAAAAAACTGATCAGTGATGCAAGTCTAATTCTTGCGGTTTCACTGAGAGCCTATCATTCTGAATCCCTTCCAGCTGTGTTCTCAAAAAAAATGAGAGGCTGAATAATCAGACAGAAAAATATCCTTTTAACAAGGATATTTCCAGGTAAAAGTGATAGAGCAGGTACTGGGAAAGAAAAGTCCTTTTCTTCGCCGTAGAACATAGTTAAACCAACTTCTTTCTTTTTTAACTTGAAATCTTCTTTCTTTTTTACCTTGAAATCATACTTAAGAGCCTTATTTGTTTTGAAGATCTATTCATAATTTCCATATAAAAATTAGAAATAAATCAATAGTTACCATACTTTCAGCTTATCTTTTTGTTTGAAGAATTAGTATGCAATGTAATATTAAAATTTCTCTATATGAAGTAATATTATCTTCTTTCAGAGTAGACACACATTACACAAAATTGCTGTCTTTTGGGTTTTGAAATTTTAGTAGGAGAAAACAAATTGAATATTAACATTTATTAAACCAGTTTTATATATGAAATGTTCATATGGGCAAAATAAGATGATGTTTTGATTTTTTATGCATTAGATTTGATATTTTCTATTAGTTATCATCTCTGAGCATCTTATTTTTTATCTGTTTTGAATATAATTAGTGTATTTTTTTTTAACTAACTGCTATCTCCTTTATGCTTCAAAACCTTCCTCCAATGTTTATTTTCTTTTTTCTTCTAATGGGAAGCCCCCAGCAGTCTTAGTGCTGTGTGAGATGGGTTACATTTGTACAGTTTCATTAATTTAAATTACAAAATGAGAGAAGAATGCAAAAAGAGGTCAGGTTTTATTGCAGTTTTTTCACATGCATTTTAAGAAAACATGTTGCAAACAAAATTGCACTTAATGACAAGCAGAATAGTATTAGTAGTGAGAGTATACAGACATCGCAGCATGAGCAAAGCTGATAAAACTGCTGGGGAACTGTGTGAAATTCTTAGAGTTCACGTTGTGTAAAATTCATGTGTCATCTGAACCAAAAGCTACACATTGACTGCATTCTGGGACTGTCTTGCTAGGATAAGCTTAGGACTCAACGGTGTACACTGAATTTCTGATGTTCATCTCTTTGAAGTGCTTGGAGTTCTTCATGGACCATTTTCCTGTTTGCTTTCATCGGGGTCTGTTTCTTCCAGGTGTGTGGGAAGGAGTTACCCTGCTTTCCTTGCAAGCTGTACTGCATCTATTTAGGTGTGAGAACTTGTGTTAGTGAGTCTACTTACTTTTATTGAATTGTTAGATAACAAAGAAATAAGAGCCTGCTAGCAAGAATCTGTCTGTTCTGTGCGCTCTGGAAAACAGTCTCCAAACAGCAGGTGAAGCAATAACGTCTCCATCGCTCTGCTGGTGGGATCACAGCAGGCACAGGCAGATGTATGTTGGCTTTGATAGAGGCGGGCTGAGCGCTAATACATGCGAACACTGTCTCCAGTCGCACGGCTGCTGGCATATGCATTCACATAGATGAACATTAGGTTTAATATGCCCGTCTCTCTTCCATCATACCCACGGTTTCCAAACGGATGAGCTGTGCATAGGGGCTATATCACACCCGCAGTATTGACACAACCCGCAGGAATCACTGCAGGATCTTGGGCACTTCTGCTGAAGTCTTTTGCTGTCCTGTTCTTCGCTGTTCCTATCTCAGTTTACCGGATGGGAGGTGACTGTATCTAAGCCTCTGTTTGCATTGCAGAACCAATCACTCTTCCTGCAACACGAGTGCCTGTTCAGTGCACAATTAGAAGGCACAAACCAGCAGTCGCTTTCCAAGACTGCATGGAGTTTTCTGACTGTGGGTGAGCAAAAAATTGAGGCAAGGTGCTTGCCTTTCAATGGCTGTGAGAATCCTTAAGCTGGCTTCAGTGGGTTGAAACAACTTGTTTCCATCTCAGGGCTTTAGAAGTGGAGAGCAAAGGCTTCTGATGGATACAACCCTAAAAGCATGTTTAATCTGGGCAAGTGAGCCCTGTGTCTTTTCTCCTGCAGAGCTATGAGGGGATATGTTGTGTGGAGAGCCAGCATGGATATGGAAAGGGCTTGGGAATCCAGCCTGGAGAATGTGCCTGGCTTACCCCCCCAAGGGTCTGAATCTCTGTGAAGTGATGGGCATAGCTGGCAGTACCGGGCAGAGGCCCAGGAGATCTGTTGTTCTATGGATCCATTGATGGTTTGTGTTCTGTTTGTAATGGGGAAAAAATTATTGAAGATCCTATATTATTTCTGTTTATTCAAAGTCAGAATACTAGTAACAGCATATTTATTCTTTTTATGTATAACCTGAGTAAGAGAAACTATTTTAGTCTTTATTTATACTCATTACATTGCTGACCTGTGTCTGCCAATGTATTTCTCTGTTTTTTCTCCTTGCTATTTGTTTGACCTGTTGTTCTTCCTGGTCTGCATCCAAAGAGTGATAGTAGAACAAAGCTTGAGGGAGAAAAGGATATCAACCATTTCTTGCATATTTTAACCACAGGTTTTTCACCGTTTTCCTTTGTTCATTCTCTGCTGCTTGTTATATGGTATCTACTTCATTTAATTATGCTTTTTCTTTCAATATTCTTACCAAAGACCTTCTTGTTAGATCATGCTTTTTTTTTCTTCTTCATAAATGCTTACTTAGTAGTAGTATTATTGCGTTCTGATATTTCATGAGTATCTCATCTTTCCTTCAGATCACTATTAAGGCACTTAACAAATACAGTGGAATCATCTCTTCCCTTTCAGATCTCTTTCCTGCTTGGTACCGATTCCTGTCTCCAAGATGAGTATATTCCTGTTGACATCAGTGATGAGGCACATAAACATATGTCTTTCATACAAGCATACTGTTCATTCCCTGTTAATCTACAGACCAATATCTGTGCCTCTGCTTAACTGCTTTTCTCTTATGTAACTGTGCTCTGGCTTTTGAAAATAAAATAATCTTCTAAAACAAAAAAAAACTAAACCAGAGCAGACACAAGTAATGAGAAAGTAAGCATGATGGAAACAGTGGAGAATTGCTATTTCTGCGCTTTGCAAACTCAGTAAGGAAAAAAATAAATACAACTAAAGCTGTGGCCCAGAATGCTAATCTGGAGCAATCTTTCTTGGAATACTTTGCAGCAAACACATCCGCTCAATCCACAAAGCAGGTTAGAACAACCCCCTAAACAGCAAGGCTAAACAAGAGCAGTGCAAATTGAGTTAACAGAAAACATGAGCAGCAAGCAGAAACGTTAACTTAAAAAGTGGCTCTCACAATAGCTAGCAAGCATCTTCCTTTAGCAAATGGTAATACAGTAGTTCCAGGCTGGACAGCTGGACTGCTGAAAAGGAAGTGCCAGCTCCCTACAGAACAGAATTTTTTTTTTTTTACTTGGATAAAAGAATAATTTAATTCTGTAACATGCTTCTGGGGAAGATCTGGCAAGTTCTACCTCTCTTGCATTTTGAATGGTTGCATTGGTGTCAGTTGTATTCCCCCATTCTTTCATGTCCTAGATTTACTGTATCCTGTACTAAATGCTCATTCCATGTGGTCACTGCGCTGAGGAGAGGACATAAACAATGCAGTTGCTGTCACCATGCTTCCTAGAGGAAACACATTGAAAACTACAATTGCAGAGGCACAAGGTGGGATGGGCTGTCAGGTTTTCTTTTCCCTTGAATGTTGGAGGTCAAGCCCAGTCATTCTTATAAACAACATGCAAGCAGTTGAAGTAAAAGCTGGCTGTGCGTTCTGTGTAAGAGTCAGGGGTAATTGCTCCTGAGTAATAGTGTGGCTCTACTTGCTGCAGTTATGCTCCTTCAGCACAGCACTCAGCGGGACAGCAGGTCTTGAGGGGCTATCTCCCTTTGCACATTGGTAAATAGGCGTCGCTTGGTGGTCACCAGCATTCCACTGAAAGCCCTAAAAATTTCATCAGAATGTGCTGAATTCTTTTTACTTGCCATATTAGTTACCCTAGTGCCATTATCAGCTTCTAATCTTAGACGCAGTGAAGAGGAAGAAGGAATGTGGCCTGCCAAAGTGATAACATGCAAAGAGAAGGTGAGGGCTTCATGACTACATCTGTCGCAGTATCACCTTGTTAAATTACAGCATCTATGCTGATGACATATTAAGGTGGCTGGCTTATGAGCAGAGACTCTGTTTTCACTAAATCTATTTTTTTTTTTCATGGAATCATAGAATCATTAAGTTTGAAAAGACTTTAGAGATCATCAGTTCCCACTGTACCTTTAAAATCCTCCAAGGATGATGACTCAACCACCTCCCTGGGCAGTCTCTGCCAGTGTCCAATGACCCTTTCTGTGAAGAAGTTTTTCCTAATGTCCAATCTAAACTTCCCCTATGCAGCTTGAGGCCATACCCTCTTGTCTCATCACCCATCACTTGGGAGAAGAGACCAACACCCACCTCTCTGCAACCTTTTCTCAGGCAATTGTAGAGAGCAATAAGGTCTTCCCTCAGCCTCCTCTTCTCCAGGATAACCTCAGCTGCTCCTCATACAACTTGTTCTCCAACCCCTTCACCAGTTTTGTCGCTCTGCTCTAGACACACTCCAGAATCTCAACCTCTTTCTTAAAGTGAGGGGCAAATACTTTAAATGTTAGTATGGCAGCGATGTTGGTAACGTATAGATCCTCACATGATTAGAAAGAAATCCAGATGAACTCTGTCATATTTGACAGTTGCATGTCTAAATTCTTAAGATCTTTGCTGACGGAGATAAACTACCTCAGTTAAGTTCTTCAGTACCTCAGTACCTGGAACATTTTTCTCGATGTCTAACCTCTGTCTTCTTTGCTGCAGCTGCATCCTCTTGTTGCATTGATCAGAGACAGAAATAACCACTGTTCTTGTAAGCAGCAGCAGACTGTATTTTTAAGACTGTTGTGTCCATCCCATCCCTCTTTCCTGTAGCATTTGCTTGTCTAGCCTGAACAATTCTGATTCAGCTTTCTCCCTTTCTCCTTTTCGTTCTTCTCTCAGGTAGCTAAAAGTTTGCATTGGCCTCTTTGAAACTTGTCTCGCTTAGCATTTTTCTCTCACTGTTTCTTGAAGAAAAGTGCTGAAAATGAAGACACATCTCAAGCCAAAGACATTGGTGGCCTGGAATGGTGACTGCAAGTTGTTTACAAAGAGTTTCTGTTAGCATGTCCCACTAGTGTTTATTTTGGTCTGATTATGCCATTGGTGACTTGTGCCCCGTTATAGATGAACTTCATCCAGTTCCTTTCCTAGAACTTACAGTTTCCTCTCTTGTGTTCATGAGGAACTCAAGGTGTGAGCATTTAGCCATGTTGGAAAGTTGACTCCAAGTGTAAATCTAACTGTGAAGGAAGCTAATGTCCAAACACTTATTAAATAAGTAGAAATCAATTGACTGCAAAATTGAATAGGTCACCCAGCAGAAACACCTTAATCCTTGTATAATTTGCAATCTAATTGAAATTAAGTAAATGAAAACAATGCAGATGAGGTAAGCAAAGTGTAACTATGTGTCTTGACTATGCTATTAGGAAGTCTGTATAGTAGCTTTTGGTTTTTTTCGAAGCTAAGCAAATTGCACTTTTCAATTAACTGACTTTTCAGGAAAAACAAGTATGGGTAGCTGAACAGGCAGCGCACCATCAGCCTCTTATTTGTTTGTATTTCAGTTCCTATGTGGATGACGGGTCTATTTAAAAGACTGGTGTATCAATCATCCTTCCAAATAGATTAATCATCTTCAGATGATTTGAGCCATCAGGTCAGACCAACAGATCAGTGCCAAACCATGACTGCAAACCAGTGCACGTAGCTTTACACAAGCCACAAGCAGGCTTCAGATGCTTAAATCTGAAATTGCAGCTTGAAATTTGTTTTTTGCTTTAAAAGTTGTCTATTGCTGACAGCCTTAATTTTTAATATAAAGGTTTTTTAAGTGCCTGCCATTCTACCTTCCTGATGAAGCCAGAGTTGTCTTGGCTTGAGCAGCTATAATCCTGTGCCTACCTGGGATCCTAAAGCAAGAGAAAGTGTTGTGCAAGGTTCTGTTGTGTAGGCAGCCTTTGGGACTGTAACTCTGGGATCATTATCCAGCACCTCTCTAGTATAGTTTATGTACCTCATTTTTAAAGCTCCATTCTCACAGCTGTGGAGCTTAACAGTTCTGAGATGTCGTTATTTCTGTGCTTAGCTGGTAGGATTTATCTACTGCGCCATTTGGAATCGCAGCAGCTTGGCATTCAGGGTGGACTGAGCAGCCCTCATTGTGTTCTGGAAAACGTGAAGGGAATCTGGCTAGGCTACTCCGACCACATTTCCATTTGTTCCGTCCAGGCTGTTGTGACTACACTGCTGTCTGTATCCAAGTCATTTGGCTTAAAATAGCTCAGATCTAATTTTAAGATATATCCAGTTGACAGATACAGCGGTAGCCCATGGATTTTATGCAGTAAGGTGTCTGTGTCTTAAAAGCATTTCAGTTTTCCCTAGAAGCCCACCAGGGATAATCAAATAGAAGACAGATCCTGGTTGTGGAATGTTAAATTAAATAGGACCATTCAGCCTGGAAAAGAGATTGCTTCAGGGGCACATAGTAGAGACCTGTTCAATTGTTAGTGCCATGTAGGAGGTGAATTTAGAATGTTTATTTTCCATCTTTTCCAGTACAGAGCTAAATTAAATGGGGGAAAGGAACCAAAAAAAAACCAAACACGAACCAAAAAAAGCTAAGCCCAAACCAAAGAAACCCACAAAAAAGAACCCAAAGAACAAGAACAATTCAAACAAATAAAATGACATCTTCAAAACCTTGTGATTAGTCCTCTGCTTGACTCTGCCCAAAAGAAATGCTCAACAGATTGTTGTGGGAAATAAGGGTATTTGAACCCCATCCCATTGGCCTCAGCCCATGGATTCAGCCTGTCCAGATCCTCTGCAGAGTCTTCCTGCCCTCAAGCAGATCAACACTCCCACACAACTTGGAGTCATCTGCAAACTGACTGAGGGAGCACTTAATCCCCTCATACAGATCATAGATATTTGACACAACTAGCCACAGCCCAGAGCCCTGGGGACACCACTTGTGATGAAGGGTTTGAAACACAGAGGAATCCCTCAGGCTTGAGCTACAGAGCATTAGGGGAAGGGGGAGCACTTTGAGGAGGTACCTGCTCTTCTAGATAGAGCATGCTGTCAGAAGCAGAGCAATTGGGCAGAATATTTGGTTTAACCTTAAACTTTTCCTATCTTGCTAAGAACACTCTTTTTTTTTGTACCTGATACATCAATTTATTATTCCTCATTCTCATTTTCTGGCACAATTTGACTTGATATCTTTATTTCTCTCTGAAGTACTCACAAACAATTGGTCATAAACCTGAACTTTGCCTTGCTTTGCCTGGTAAACCTTGTAGTCTCTTTCTTTATTTCTTGTTCTAGACTTTAGGAGCTATGCCTTTGCTCCCCTCTCCATTTCTGCCTTTAGGAAATCCCAATGTGCCACTGTGCTTTCATTTTTCATTCACCCACTGTGATTCATTCTTTAAGAGGCTCTGAACTGCAATGTTCAGTCAATAAACAAAATACTAAGGTGGCAGCTTGATGGACCAATTACAGAAAGGTGATCATACAAATGTGCTTTTATTTCCTCCAGATATTGTGTGCAGAAGTCATAAAGTGGACTGCACATTGCTGAAATCAAATTATGATGAATGAGAATGCATGCCAATATTTCCACATGGTTTTGGCAACTTGCAGGTTTATTAGCTGATTAGAAATAAAAGATGAAGACACACTGCCCATTGGTTCATTGAAAAGCTGTTCAAATACTAAAATGATGGAACTATTATTTCTAAGAACTTTGATTAAATGTGATATTAGACTTGTACAGCATCACTTTTCTGTCAGAAGTCTCACTGGAAAGGATAATCTGTTGTAATAAGTTCAATCTTGGTAGATAATACCATCCGCTTTTAAACCAATGGAATATTTCCCTTAGTAAAGTGGTGTGATTATATGAATTTTAAATAATTTCTCTATCTTCATTATTTGTGCTTAAATTGAGGTGTCTTGGAACAAAATCATAGCCTTTCTGGCTTCCGGTAATTTCTAAGTGTGAAACTGAAGATTTTTATCTGTTACTTGCTTACTTGGGGTTCATAGAATTTTTCTTATGTGAGGATCTCTTTCTTTTCGCCAACATTAAATTCTCCAGGTTAGCACTAATTTTTCCCAAGAATTTTAGGCTCATATAATTTGTACAGTTTTGTGGGTGTAGATTATATTTGTACAAACCCAATTTTATTAGGGCTTTTGTGATTGCAGAGTAATACTGTGTTGTGGAGAGTCTGACATTTGTAGGATTTCCTGTAATTGTATTTATTGAGTTTATTGTAATTGATTTGCAGATAAAACGTCTAATATGTCCTCTAGTACACTGTCATCCTTCCTAAGCCTTTCTTTACCCTACGAGGCTGAGGCAAGGGCAGGCCTGGGAGTCACAGAACTGAATCTTGATGGTAAAACTTCCTAGATGCACATAGAATATAACAAAATCTATAATCAAATGTGAAAGTGACCTTTCTGCCACTTTTTCCTGACTCATCTTTTCTTATCATTATGTCTAACTTGCGTGTCTCAGAGACTGTCTCTTATTATATTTTCTACAGTGGCTCAAACCCAGTGTTTTCTTTCACTTCCAGTTCACTATTCAGTGCTCAGTGCTGGTCTGAGTAGGAGGGAATGGAGAGAATTAGTCGCAGAGAAATAACGACCCGTGCAGCAGTTTTTCTTTGTTGGTTTTATTAGCAGTCTAAGATAAATTCAACAAAATAAAAGTAGTTGTGTTATTCAAGCAGAGAGCCAGTCATACTATGACACGGAGTATGAAGCAAGATCTTTAATGGAAAAGCTCTTATTGGAGGTGAGCTCTGTGCCTGGTGTTATTCTAAATCTCATCAGTTTGTTTGTTTCAAGAGATTTTGGGGCTCAAAAAATTAATTGTCAGTAATTCTTAAAACTGGCTTTACTTTTTTTGCCTTTTAGTAGCATTGAAACTTCCATTGTTCTGTTTGTTTAAGTCAGAATAAATATGAGTTCCCAACTGGCTTTGACTGTGCTATTAATTTTTTTTTTTTTATATATATATATCAGTAGGCCAGACAGGTAGATCATTATCACTCAGCAACATCAGCAGGAACAGGATCAAAAGGCAGGACAGCATTTAACTAAGAAAATACACACACGTGACACCTTGGAAAGAATGCTGAGGAGTTCTGCGAGCAATTAGAGTCCCAGTGAGGGTCCTGCTGTTGTGACTCCGCAGCCAAGACATTACTGAGCCTGACCTATGCACTGCATGGGGGCTTACAATGCATAAATATGAATATAATAAAGTAACCCACATAAGAACTCCTGTAGATAAGTTGGCTTTTTTTTCTGAGATAAGATATAATAACTGTAGTGTGATTTCACAGGAAGCTATTTGTGCATGAAGAGAAGAGCAATATAGAATAGAGTCAAAACTGTTCTCCACAGTGCATGATCTGGTAGTTTGTGGAGAAGAATGTCTCTGTGTTGGAAAGCACTTTGTGCACATTTTAGCAGTCTGCTCTGAGTGAAAGAAATTGTTCGCATGGTTAAGTGTATTGCTTTATTCCCCTGCAATGCAGGGCAGAAGAGGAAAAGGAGAAGTACAACCTGGTGTGCCACCCAGTAGGGTAGGTGATAGTTGTGTCCATTACTTTGAGCCTTATTATTCGCCAACAGTTTTAAAGAAGAATTAACCCAGGCTATGCCCACAACGCAGGCACGTGTCTGCTTTCCAGCAGCGTGAGGTATTCAGTGCTGAACTCCATGCTGCAAGAATTTGGCTGCGAAGAGCAATAGGGACCACTGTCTTCAAACTGTCACATGTGCTGGGGGTATCGATTATCATGGTGTTCTCTTTTCTAGTAGCCTCCTTCTCATGTAGCTACTCCTTAAGAGGTTTCGTACCTATATTTTAATCATATAACCAATAGGAGGAGCCTTTCTGCATTACCAGTCTCTTACCATCCTTAGGGAGTGCTGTTAATATATGTACTTTTCTATTATTAAAAAAGAAAAGCTTTTCCTCTTTGTGGTGATTGAAAGAATTATTGTTGTTTGCTGTCCTCTGTTGATTTTGGCAGTGCACAGTGAATTATTCATGTCGGCCCTACATTTGATTTTAAAGTATTTCTTGTTGATCTCTGTATCCTGTGTGGTTTGTGTGGAGTGGAGAGGTTAATCTTTAGAGAGATTTGTCACTTGCAGCACATTGTTCAGGAGAAGAGTCTGCCTTTAATGCCTCCTTCCACCACGCTGTCTTCCTCACAGGCCCAGGTGCTGCAGGTCTCAGGTGGCGTTGTTACGGCAGGAATAAGCCATACCCTTCCCTGCCTCATGGACTGCAATTCAAAAAAGCTGGGATAGATGACAGAGTAAAAAGTCAGACCAAGAACAACAAGGTACCTAGTAATTCGCTCTGTCATAATATATAATAATCACAATAATTATTCAGAATTACAGTGGCAACCAACCTCCTGTCTTTTATAGTAGAAATTATTGTGAAAGAAGAGGTCTATGTGGATGTGCGTTCTACCTTGGGGAGAGAGTCAGGACTGGAGAAGGGAAAGTTGACAGTGTTTCTTATCTGAACTGAAAAATATTCAAACTTCCACTTTTAATACAATCACATGAACAGTATTCACATATCCTGGTAAGAGCCACAACAAACGAATGTGGACTCCATGAGTTCAGTCTGGTACCCGGCTTTATAAACCAGAGTGGAGGATACCAGAACTTGGTTCAGATGAATAACATCACCATGTCCAGGATTTGTAGCTCTTCATCTGTCTGAAACTGTTTTCTGTTCTTTTACTTTCTTCTCCTCCATCTGGGACTCTTCGTTTCATAAATCATCTGTTACAATAGCATTACAGAAATGTAAAATTGTAAGTCTAGGGAGAAAATAATTTGAAAGAAAGAAAATATAAATTATCTGGTGTATATCAAGATAATAAAGATATTTATTTTAATAAATAGCACATTCTTTTCTTGTACTGCTATAATAGTGCTATGTAATTCTTATGCCTTTGTAGCAGTTACAAGACCTGCATAGTCAGTGTTTCTTTGTCTCTCACATCTTTCTCTCAAGAAACTGGGATCTAACAGCAGATGTTCTCTTTGCTCTATCTGCAGCTAAATCCGGGTTTATTTCTGTTCCTTAGAACAAACACAAAAGGCTGAAGTTTATAATTTCCTAAACTACAGCCTAAAAATACTTCTCTTCACAAAAATGGTTCATGATGACATTTTACAATGTCATTTACTATTTACATTTTACTGGGTAGCTGTAACAGAGATTTGCTGTTTGTCCTCACGGAGATGTATCGGAGCTTTACTGAGACTTGCTTTTGACAGTCGTTGGTTCTCAAATCTGTTGTAGGATGTGGACTGCTTCAGACTGGATGGTTCAAGGTAAACAATGTCTATCTTCACTGCTTTCACACTTTCTTCACTTTTTTCACACCCTACATGCCTCGCAGCCCGCCCCTCTGAGCCCCACAAAACCAGAGTCATCCATTCAGTCCATGGCCACTGCATGGTCCTCACCTCAGGTTCTTTTTTCCACTGAAGCCATTCTGTAACCACAAGGCCACCAGAGCCCTGTGGTTCCGTCTCCTGGTGGCTTAAACAGAAGCAGATCCAGCACAAGCAGTTTAGCAAGGCCAACAAAACCAGTGCTTTATGGAATTCATTTTGAGAAGGCAGGATTTTTCCAGCTGTGAACTGTAAAACGTAAGTAAGAGCTACAGTCTGGCTTAGAATCATTGAATCATAGAATAGTTTGGGTTGAAAGGGACCTTTAAGATCATCCAGTTCCACCCTCCTGCCATGAGCAGGGACATCTCCCACTGCATCAGGGGCTCCAAGCCCCATCCAACCTGGCCTTGAAAATCTTCAGGAATGGGGCAGCCACAGCTTCCCTGGGCAGCCTGTTCCAGGGCCTCCCACTCTCATGGTAAAGAAATTCCTCCTTATACCTAGCCTAAATCTGCTCCTCTCCAGTTTACACCTGTTGCCCCTAGTGTCAAGTATTTAAGATTAACAAGAACAGAAACAAAAATGTTGCTTCTTCAGTAGGCTTTGTCTTAGTAAGCACTGATCCAGACTCCCAAACAGCAGGTTGACTGTCTCCTTTATGTTTTCCCACTAGGCAAAAGTTGGAAGATAAAGTAGGAATATGACAATAAATCATTTTTACCTGATGTTAGAAGAATTCATGGTTAGGTCAAATGGTACACCCTAAGCAGTTATTTTGCATAGATTTGTGTAAGAGAATATATAATATGCGTACACAACAGGTTTTAATTTGAAAAAATGTCTTGGCTTTAAATGTAATAAGGAAAATTTGCCTTTCTGTATAATAGGGATACTTTTGTCATATACCAGTCATTTCCCACTTCAGTTCAGGAGATAAAAAAATCTTACACAGTGCTCTTAAGAGGCAGAAGGGTTAATAGTGAGATACCTTATACTTAGCTTTTCGGCCTGTTGCTGTTAGTCTGAAATGGTCACGGTAAACAACTTTGAACTGGAAAGCTCAGCCTCAAAGAAAAAAGAAATAGATAGGAGGTCTATAGAATGTATATTCTATCAAAGCCATATTAATGGGAATGTGAGTCAGGAAGGTACTGCAGCTCTTTTTAATCTGATGCCATTATAAGACAACGTGATAATTGTGAAAATTATTGTTGGTTTTTTGTGGTTCATTATGTCCAAGGCAGTGGATCAAGCAAAGGCCTGGAATGCGTGCAGTACTGGAAAGACAGTAGAGGAGGACATAGCCACTAGTGGGTAAAAAATAAAGGCAAAATTATTTTAGTAGTTTCCCTTTCTACTGCTTGTTTTAATGAACTTCATAAGTTCATACATACACTTTCTACAAAAAGAATACCTTTGCCATTGCTTTTCTATGGTGTCTCTGTGCAGAGGTCATTTCAAGGCTCTCCCTTGTTGTCTTGCTACCCACTTTGCTTGAGCAAACACGCCAGTTGTCCACATGCTCCTGTTAGGTCTCGATAGTTCTGTCTGAAGGACAAAATTTCCCTCTGTGATCTGCACACCAAAGATTAACGAGCAGCTCTTGCTCTGAGTGGATCACCCAGTGAGATTAGCGGGGTAGCTTCATTTAATGTGGATGTAAAAGTAGTTTCTAGAACGAGGGAGGATGAGTAAAAAGAACAAGTGCAGAAAAGTACATTAAATTCTCAGGTGACTGAGTTGATTCTTCTATGTTTTGTATTACAACTGTGTAGAAATTAAAGCAGGGAGAGTATTCTTGCCAGTCTGCAGCCTGCAGTACAGTTTAACTTGCATTCACAAAGGAAACAAATGTTTGCGTTGCTAATAGCCTCGAGCTTTCTGTCATTACATTTCTGCAAAAGGTTCCTATCCACGGCCGAGGCTCAGCAGAACTGATCAGACCTCATTTCTCCAGATCTACTTTGTTGTGGGCTTAAACTCATCTCTGATCATAAACTGAGTTAAGTCACTGGCCATGCTGTTTTCTGTTGGCCGCACTGCAGGAGTGACAACCCATGGCACAGACGCAGGAGAGAGCTGAACAGTAGTAGATGGCAATTCAGCTTGTCTTTCTTGACAGAAATAAAGGGGTGTTTCATACAAGCCCAGGTTGGATGGGCCTCGGGCAGCCTGATCTAGTGGGAGGTGTCCCTGCCCATGGCAGGAGGGTTGCAACCGAATGATCTTTAAGGTCCTTAAACTATTCTATGATTCCATGATACAGATATAGTTCCCTAGATGTAGCTTCTAGTTCGGATTAACTCTGATTTATGGTGAGTTACTAAACATCTTTATACCTTAATATTTCCACCACAAAATACAAGCAAGACAGAAACAGAATTGCAGTATCCTAAGTATTTATTGAAGAATATACACACAAAGGGCAGTGGTTTTGTAATTCATTACTGTTAGAAAAAAATCAGTGCAAAACCTGTTCACTGCAGTAACTTTATAAATGTTGGAAACTTAATGGAATCTTCATGGATTTCATAATTCAGGAACTTCAGGTGATGTTACCGGCATATGTGACATACTATAAATTGCTTAATTAGCTGGCAGACGAGAATTACCAAGTGATGTCTCTTACTTGCTGCGCTAAAGCTGTGCTGGTGCAACTTGCTGTGTGGTTGGTTAGTGGGGATTCATCCTTAGCTGTAGCCTGTGCTAGCAACACGAATGGAGCTGAAGAAAGAATGCTTCTGGATGGGACAGCCATCATTAATCTTGCTAATTAGTCATTTACTTCAAGTATATTTTTAAAAAATAATTCAAAATAGACATTCATGGCAGCTGGACCTACACTTAGTACTGGACAAATGCTTCAACTAATTTTAGTTTTGAGTTCTTTTTCTCTTTATATTATTTTATTCTTTCAATCTAAATATTTTAATGTCTTCTCAAGGCTGTATGCGGTCCGCAGGAGGAAGTCTATAGCTTTCATCTTGATTTATAGAGACGATGATAAAAGTTTAGTCTCACAGCTTGTTGCCCATTTCTCTGCTAGATTGCTGCCTACAGCATATGTTCAAAGACAGGTTGCCCATAGTTGAATGTAGCTTGATTTCAGTAAACATAGCCTACAGTAGAAACATATTGAATTTAGGCTAAACTTGCAGAGACACTGGAAGAAAAACGCTGTTTATAGTGTTTGATTGTAATTGACTCTGTCCTAATATTCATTAGCCTGTGTGCCTATGTTAGAAGGGTGGAAGGGGACAAGGTTCCATCCTCATTTCGTATGCCTGTGGTTGTTGTGGTTTGTGGCTCAGTGTACGGAAATGAGGTATTGCCACTGGTGTTGTATGAGCGTATCTTCTTGGGGAGTGGATTTCCATGTGACTCGGGAATCTGCATCTCTCAGTTATTGTGAACAATGATTTCCATGCAAGTTTATCGCACTGTAGAGGAGGAGCAGTATGAAACTGCAGATGAATAACAGGAGAATTGTTCATCGCCAGATGAGGAAGATTATCTTCATGTTTCCTCAGGAACCTAGAAGCTATGTGATAACACAATTGTGGCTTTGAGACAGCTTTCACTGTTACGTGTTTTTTAATATGTGTGTATAAGAGAACATTTTTAAACATGATGTGCACACTTATATATGCACACATGTATTTTTATAGGTGGACTACAAACACTGTTATGTCAATAAAGGCAGGGGAACTACTTACTTTTATTGACTAATGCCTTCAATGCTGGTTAGTTTAATATTAATTTAATAATCAAATGATTACAGTTTATATGTTAGTGAGTGCTCACTATAGGAGAGTGTTTCAATTTTACCAAATGGGGATTTGTGCTTATTTTTTCCTGCAGTAAGTATTCATTGAAACTAAAACACATCGCCACCTCACAAAACAAGGACGCACTCGAGTAAATGAATACGTACGCTTTAAGGAGCACTCATTCTTATTATTCCCTGAATGTATTGTCTGGAATTACTGCCATAAGGCTCTGCTACAGCAGAAAGGTGTTTTGTACAGTCCTGTCCATGCATTTGAGCCCACTCCTGTCAAAGTTATTGCAATGCAGCTCTATAATTACAGATCTCTTTAAGGATGAAATATTTGGTAAGAAAGGGACAGTGGTTGTTTGTTTTTTCCTTCTATTGATAAGTCAGGGCTGTACAAAGTGCTGCAGTAAACTGTGTTTCTGCTGCTAATGATGGAAGTATCTATCGCTGACTTCCAGGACAGCCAGCCAACAAACTTGCAGTAAAAGAGAAGAAATATTCAGCTTAAATGCATCAGATGGAATGGAATTTTTTGTTACTTTTACTTAACTTAGTTGAAACTGAATAAAGTGAAGGATGTTACTAGAGCAGTGGTTCATTAAGATCATCATCCATAACCTGCCTGTCGCACACCCCTTGTTGAGACCAGATTGTCTGCTGTAGGAAAGTTCAGATTAATCTATCCCTTATGTTGCCATACTTGCTGGAGTGGCAGATTAAGATTCTATTTTTGGTGCCTAATTTCTAAATTAGCAGTTTTCATCAATCCGTGTTTACTGCTGTCACAGAAGAACAAGCTGGGATGTGCACAGTCTCGCTGAGTGATGTGTAATTATAAAAAGCCGAGGATGTGCCCTTGTTGAGTGCTAAATGAGACGGCAGCAGTTCTTTTCCTCTGTGAATACACTGATGAGCTCTTTTTTTGGTGTAAACTTAGTACATACATTCTTTAATAGTTAAGGTATTAGAAGGGTTTTTCCTATCGCTGACTCGTAATTGGTTAAATTTAAAGGAGATTTTTCCCCGAGTTTGATAATTTTCTTTTTCTGATTCTTTTGTGCTGTTCCAGACCCTCCCAAGTGGATAGGCTTACTATATATACTGCAATGTTTTGAATACAGCTTTAGTTATTGAGAAGTACTATAGAAGAAAATGGTTTTCTCAGCTTGTATGAAAAAGAGGTCAACCCTCAAAAGGTTAAAACATACCTGTGACTGGCTGAAAGTTCAGGGATCCTAGTGAAATTCCAGGACAATATCTAACAAACTTATCAGAGTGGAGTGAATGATGTCGTATTGGCAGGAAAAGATGCCAGGAGATGATGAGGTTGGAGGTTAGGAAGAGGTTCTTCACCCAGAGGGCAGTGGAGAACTGGAGCATCTCCCCAGGAAAGCAGTCATGGCACTGAGCCTGACAATATTCCAGAAGCGTTTGGCCAATGCCCTCAGACACATGGTGTGAATGGTGCGAGTTGTCTTGTGCAGGGATAGGAGTTGGACTCAATGACCCTTGTAGGTCTCTTCCAAATCAAGACGTTCTATGATTTTATGATTTTTTTCCTGAAGTTATGTTCATTGTAGACACACCCCCTCAGTTCTCTTGGTGAACTTGGATGGACTACCTTTCCTAAAATGAACCTTTCTGAAAACTATCACTCTTTACATAAACTGGAAACAATCTGCCAGACTCGTTTTACAATCTTAAAAAATGTTAAGCTTATTAGTAGAAGTCTCATGTGAGCTAGGAAGTAGCCATTGTAGGGAATGAAAAGCGAAAATGTAGTTGCTGCCCAGTGGAACACAGCAGTTGTTGAGTAACCAAGACTCACATCACATGGCCTGTTGGTGTGCAGTGGTGCCTCCATTTCAGTTTTAGAGTAGAAAACACAAAAAAAGTGTCAAGTGATAGCACTCACTATAAATACGAACATGTTGTTCATGTGTCTCCATGTTATGCTAATTTATACTAATTAAGCAAATCCAATTCAGGTGTTACTTAACATAAAGCGAATGAGATGGTTTTTAATAGGTCATCTCTGTCTCTCAGAGATATTCAGCTTCAGGTTTAAGTATTCCATATAATTATAAGCATTTAAAAACATTCAGAAATATCTTGGTAGAGAAATCATAGAATAGTTTGGATTGGCAGGGACTTTAAAGATCACCCAGTTCTCACCCCCCTACCACGGGCAGGGACACCTCCCACTGGATCTGGTTCCTCCAAGCCCCATCCAGCCTGGCCTTGACTCCAGGGATGGAGCAGCCATGAGTTTTCTGGGCAACCTGGGCCAGGGCCTCCCCATCCTCACAGGAAAACATTTCTCCTCAAGATCACTCAATCTTCCCTCTTTCAGCTGAAATACACCCCTCTTGTCCTATCTCTGCACGCTCTGATCAAGAGCCCATCCCCATCATTCTTGTAGGCAATGTTAATATCAAGGTGCTCCTTTGATTTATGTTTTCCTGCTACACAAACGCCTGGATGGTGAAGGAGCATTTATATTTCTTAAAGATATATATGATAGAGTTAGATATCTTAATGAACTGCTACATATTTAAAAACTAATTACACACAGAAATACTATCACAGATTGGACAGAATTATTTTTACCTTCGACATTTTTATTCCCAGTTCTCCCTTTTTACCTTATCAGGAAGGTCATTCAGGATAAGCAACTGACTCTTTATTCAGACTGTGTTTTTTCTTAAAGAAGGGTCTTGCAGTCTTGAAAAGGACTTATAATCATTCCTTTGGCTTTCTTTAGATATGTTTGCTGAACTCCTAAGGGAGGCTTTGATATCCTGACACTTCATGTTAGTGCAGTGTGTTTGCCAGAAATATTCTTTGTCAAAGAGGTTGCAGAGCTTTCTTCTGTTCGCCTCTTGAAGCTGCATGGCATGCAGGTGCCTACAGTGAGCAAATAGGATAAAGAAAATGGTATAAAAGTAATTACTGTCAGCTATTTGGTGCAATAACTTGAAAAGATTTTTCATCAAACAGTGGAGGAGCAGCGGTTCATTCAGAGTAAAATGGTAAACATTAGATTTTGATGAAAACATCTAGAATCTCTGCTATGGGGTGCCTTAAAGAGGCTCCAGTGAGAAATATTCTGAGCACCCCTGTGCACATGAAGGTATTTCAGAATGGGGTTCCTCCCCGAGTCCTGGATAGGAAGCTGTGCTGACAGAGGTTTAGCGGTGTCGGTGGACTCTCTTTCAATCACAGCTGACACTATTATCTTGGATAACAGTAGGTCTGCACACCATATTTTAGTCCTGGAAGTGCTAACACACTCAGGTTCTATTTTCCATTTCTCTGATACAGACTTCTTACTTTGCAACTTCCAGAAACATAGACACAGAACAGCACTAAAATAAATCATAGCGATTTTCATTCTACTTTAATAAATTGTTGCCTGAATTATCAACACCACTTCACTATTAGTACTAAGTAAGCTAGCTTTTATAAAATACAAGCAACTTGATAATTTATCTTAAGCCCCAATTTATCTTCTTCTTGTTTTTAGAGGTAAGATATAATACTAAGTGAAAGTAAGAATTGCTTCCCTAAGGAAATTTTCATGCAATCGAAGTAACCTGACTGTGCATGAGTGAAAACAATGCCAGGCTTAATGAAATTTCAAATATATTAGAAAAAGGGATGAAATGAGGGATTCCAAGCAAATTGACAATAACACTGAAGAGTGGATGTAAAATACTGAGGCTTCAAGTTAAATGTGGAGGGGGAATCTAGCTCATGCAATGTGTTCTTTTGAACAAGAGGAAAGTAAGAATGTGGCTTGAGGGAGCGGTTTTGGAGTGCAGTATTTGAGGGGTGATGAAAGAAGACACTAAATCACATGAGAAGGGAGGTGCAGAGGTGTGTAAAGCCTCCAAGGTGAGTGCAGGGAGAATGAACTTTAAATTAAAGTCCAACTTTTTGCAGAAAATGTAATTTTAAAAAGAATATATTTCTCAATAAATGGAGGATTTCTATGCAAGCAATAGATCCTGGCTGGAAAGCAGTTCTCCCATCTTCAGGTCTGTTAAAAGCATAAACATGAGGAGAGCCAGAAATGAATGTCTGCCAGATCCAAACATAGCACAAGCTTAAAATAATTGTTCATTTCTAATTCCAGTTTAGAAGTTGTAGGCATCAAGGAATTTGTTGTTGATTGACTTAATAGCCTTTACACTTGTCATAATATCTTATTTCCAAGAGGCCTGGTTTGTGTGTTCTTATCACAACCTCAGGGCTGTGGTGTTTGCCAGAGTTCAGTCTAAGACACAACTTTTCCCAGGTGAGATTGATGGGATAACAGACCATTTGTAAGGGTCACTTCAGGATAATTGCAGTGTTTGATCTGTGCAACTTCTGTCAGTAAAAGTGTTTTATAATTTAGGGACAACTTTTGTTTGCTTTATCATACAGTCTCTGGGAACAGAAATCACTGTATTCATCTAGGACTGACTAATAATTTTCTTTGCTCCTCCTCTCTATAAAGGCTTGTTTGCCATGTGGAGAACCAAGGAAAGGTGAGAAAACAATTTTTTTTTAATTCCAGTCTATCTCACTATCTCTCTCTGGGGGAAAAACACAACTTTCCTCCGAGACTGCTTTCAAGGAGATTTGAGTCAACACGTCACCGGTCAAAGCCTTTTTCAGGTAAACACCAGCTCAGTCCAGGGTGTGACACGAATGCAGATGTAGTTGAGAAAGTGCCAAATTCCTCTGCACATACTCAGCCAGGGCTGGGAATTGGGATTTTACCTGGGATACAGCCTTCAAGTTAACTTCAGACTCTCCTTTCTTCCTAAACCTATGTGGATACAGTTATTTTGTTTTTAATGCATTACAACTTCTGCAATTAGGTTTTCTTGTCAGAAAAAAAAATAATCAAGTATTAGGCCAACTTAAATCTCCTGGTTTTTTTTTTTTTTTTTCCCCTCCTCTCTGTCTTCTTCAGAGAAAGGTGAGAGCAGGCTTTTGGATCCTAATGTATTACACTGATATCTATATAGCACTTATTTTTTTCTGTCTGGTGTGAGGGCCAGCAAAATATACATGCTATTGAACTACATTCATCTTCTAAGTCTAGTTGCTTAATAATGGAGTGGTGATACCAGAACAAACCTCATCTACTGATGTTTTTGTAGATCACCATCTCTTTTTACATTCATCTCTGGTCATGTTTTGTTCTTAGGCAAGTGCCCAAATGAGAAGCTTGGAGAGTAAATACAGAAGAGTTAGAGTCGAATGCCTTTTTATGTTATGTGCTGACTGTGGTGCGATATTTAACAAAGTTGTTATACAGTAGCTGCACGAGTCTACATATTATAAGTTTAAAGATGCAGATCACAGAATCACAGAATAACCAGGTTGGAAGAGACCCACTGGATCGTCGAGTCCAACCATTCCCACCAGTCCCTAAGTCATGCTCCTAAGCACCTCATCCACCCTAACCTTAAACACCTCCAGGGATGGCGACTCAACCACCTCCCTTGGCAGACCGTTCCAATGCCTAACCACCCTCTCCGTGAAGAATTTCTTCCTAATCTCAAGCCTAAATCTCCCCTGGGGGAGCTTGAGGCCATTCCCTCTCGTCCTGTCCCCTGTCACTTGGGAGAAGAGGCGAGCTCCCTCCTCTCCACAACCTCCCTTCAGGTAGTTGTAGAGAGTAATAAGGTCTCCCCTCAGCCTCCTCTTCTCCAGGCTGAACAAGCCCAGCTCTCTCAGCCGCTCCTCGTAAGATATGTTCTCCAGCCCCCTCACCAGCTTTGTTGCTCTTCTCTGGACTCGCTCCAGAGCCTCAGCATCCTTCTTGTGCAGTCTCACCAGTGCCGAGTACAGGGGGAGAATAACCTCCCTGCACCTGCTGGTTACGCCGTTCCTGATACAGCCAAGATGCCATTGGCCTTTTTGGCCACCTGGGCCACTGCTGGCGCATGTTCAGTCGGCTGTCAATCAGCACCCCCAGGCCCTTCTCCTCCTGGCAGCTTTCCAGCCAGGTTTCTCCTAGTTTGTACCTCTGCTTAGGGTTGTTGTGCCCCAAGTGCAGGACCCAGCATTTGGCCTTGTTAAACCTCATGCCGTTGGTCTCAGCCCAGCAGTCCAGCCTGTTCAGATCCCTTTGCAGCCTCCCGACCCTCCAGCAGATCGACACTTCCACCCAGCTTGGTGTCATCTGCAAACCTGCTAAGGGAGCACTCGATGCCTTCATCCAGGTCGTTGATAAAGACATTAAACAGGACTGGACCCAGGACTGAGCCCTGGGGAACCCCACTTGTAACTGGCCTCCAGCTGGATTTAACTCCATTTCCCACCACTCTCTGGGCCCGGTCATTCAACCAGTTTTTCACCCAGGAGAGTGTGCGCCCGTCCAGGCCAGAGGTGACAGTTTCCGAAGCAGAATGCTGTGAGAAACTGTATCAAAGGCTTTACTGAAGTCCAGGAAAACCACATCCACAGCCTTTCCCTCATCCAAGAGTTTAGTCACTCGGTCATAGAAGGTGATCAGATTTGTCTGGCAAGACCTGCCTTTCATGAACCCGTGTTGACTGGGCCTGATCACCTGGTTCTCTTGCAAGTGTTCTTGATAGCACTCAAGATCACCTGCTCCATGACTTTCCCAGGTACCGAGGTCAGGCTGATAGGCCTGTAGTTCCCTGGATCCTCCCTGCTCCCCTTCTTATAGATGGGCACGACATCAGCCTCCAGTTCAGCGGAACCTCCCCAGTCATCCAGGACTGCTGGAAGATGATGGAAAGGGGTTTGGCCAGCACATCTGCCAGTTCCCTCAAAACTCTTGGGTGGACTCCAGATGTGAATAATTCTTGAGAAGAGTTGTGACTGTGTGTTAGACACAAAAGATATGCTTATTAAAAGTAGGATAGCCTCCATGGGATTTTTCCAGTGGAGTTTAGATCCATTTCTCTAGACAGAAGAGAAAAGAACAGGCTGTTCAAATTTCTTCTGGTTTTACTGTAATCCATGGGTAACGAGGTAGACCCTTCTTGACCACAGATTGGACAAAATAAGGTGAGTATGAGGAGGTGGCAGAGGAATAAGTATAGTCGGGGGGTCTCTGGATAGAAGAGTACCTGGAGGACCTCAAAGTCATACAGCTTATCTCACTGCAGGCACTGACAGTATGAGCTTAATGGGAGCATCATAGAGAATGACAACGATATAGAAGACAACTGTATGTTTCCATGCTGCATGAGTTAGACTTAGTTTGTTTTCATTACAAGCATGTATTCGACCCATGTGGATTTTCATCCCATCGCTATTTCAACACCTTAAAATCAGGTAATTTTCTGCTACGTTACTGTTTTGAAACATTCAGCTCTCAAACATCTACATTCAGGGCCATCTTTTGTATAACACTTTGTCAGGAAACAGTTTGAAAGTTGGAGAGATTCCCAACTAAAATCAATTAGAAGAAAAGTTGTCAGCTGCATTTTCTGTGCTCATCTGCACCTTTGCACTGTGTGAGAGGAAGAGGATTTCTGTCTCAGAACAGACTTAAGCACCTCAGACTTAAGCTGCTCCTCAAAATTCAGGAAGTAAAACTGGGAATTAGGAACAGATAATTCTGCAGAGCACAGACAGGAAATTTGCAGTGTAAATATGGGTTGTTGCCATATATATACCGTTTTCATGGTATCAGATAATCATAGGTTGGAAGAGACCCACCAGATCACCGAGTCCAATCATTCCTATCAAACATGAAACCATATATACGTATGTACGGATATGTTTACATCCAGTGGATGTGAACAGTTGAGTATCTTTTTCTCAGCTCAGATCCACACCCCTCAGCGCTCCTTGGCTTGGCCAGTGCACCATGTCTATGTTATTTTTGTGATAATATTTAGATTTTATTTGAGCAGGCTGGTAAACAACTGAGCTGTGATTCAGAAATGTGTTTGGTTCTCTTTCTTCCTTGGGGTAGTCCATGTAACTGAGTGAGTACTGCCTGTTCCTCACACAGACCTTTCTCTATTAGAAATACTATCTTCTAGGTAACTTTATATCAAGATTTTGTATAATTTGTTCTTCACATGTCTATATCTTTTCTACTGCTTCTTCTTCCCATTCTTTCCTTGTCTGTTCACAGAAATTGTTCACAATTAAGTTCTGTTATTCAGAGAAATGATATGCTATCAAAATGCACCATTGCAAGGATTTTATTGTATGTGTATGAACTTTGAAACAGACTTCTTTGCTCAGGTAAGCCTTAATATCTTTCTCAACTCTGTTTCTGTCCCAAGTGTGCAGTCTGCTTTCATTAAGATACAACGCAGTGATGTTGAATTCCACATTGATATTTTGAGTCCTGGGTTACCTCAGTCCCTCTCATCCAAGGGGAAACTCCGTTTACTCAAAATATGTTGTTTCTACTTTTGCTCAGTTCAGGTAAATGCATTTAAATGTTTCCAACACAATGGTAGTTTCACACAAACCTTAAAGGAATAAAAGCAAGCTCCCAGTTTTATCATCTTTAGTTCTTCCATGAGGTTGACTTAACTGTGCAAACTGTGTCCCCATTTTATTGTTTACTGAGGATGCAAATGCACAATAGGGCATTTTTGGACCAATTCTTGCCCTTGCCATTTGTCTGGCTACGTGCAGTGCAGTTTAGAGAAAAAAGAGGTTATATTCCTTTCTAGTGTGTTCTACTTTTAACAATTGTTACTTTTCCAAATTTTAACACATTCGTTTGTCATCCCACATATCTTTGGTAATGATGAGATGCACTTCCCTCAATGCTCGTCTGTTCTTTTAACTATCCATGTGAGTGACACAGATTAATAAAATGTGTCATTTCTGGATCCAGAGTAAAATACGAAATAAAAAATGACTGTTTGAGGAAAAATTAGTCATATGCAGAGGGACCTATTAAAGTTGCCTCACATACCAAGCCTTTGTTCTGAGCATGTGTGACTGGAAGTGCAAAGCTCGGCTGTCAGAATTTGTTTAGCTAATGATTCTAACTTGTTAAAATTTTAACCATGGCTCCTTTTGTTGTGCTTCAAAGGATTTGTAATGCTTTTTATATTAATTTGTCTTATATTCTTGAAAATATAGATTTTTTTAGTTATTATTTGGGCATTGATCTGACTGCTCAGCAAATACTCTTTATATGTAATTTTCATTTTCAATATGGGGTTCGGTGTGAAAAGAATCTGCATAAAATTCATAGCTCATATATAAGCACTTTGTTATTCACTACGACATGAGATACAAATCAAGTGTGAGAAAAGCTTGAAGCTAGACTGTAAGATGCAAATGCTAAAATCTATCACAATTCATGCTGTCAGGGAAATACACATTTAAAAATCCTTGGTCATGTATAATAATAGACTGAAACACAAATGGCATGCTCAAACATAAAACTTTTAAAAAAAAAATAAAACAAAAGAATGCTTTTGTTTGGGAAGAACCTGAAAAAAGCCCTAAAAGTACAATGTGCAAAAGAATTCATAATGGCTTTAAGTTTTCAGTGTGGCGCTATCAGCCCCATTGTCTTTATTCTGTCTTTGTGTGGCAAACAACATTAACAAAGGATTTAGCTTTCTGTGATAAGCTTCTGAGTAACCATGCAGCCACAAAAATGTCTGTGTGGCCCCTTTCCATGGGGTAAAGGTGATACAAACCAGTGTTGGGTTATGATGGTGTTTGGCATTGTTATGTCCTCATGCTGGTCCCTGTCCACACAGCAAACATTTTGCTCCCTGAACTGGTTCCAGCACCCAGCAGAGTGAATAGAGATCATCCCTGGGTTTTCAACAGGCTTTGGAGTAAGTGCAGTTTGTTCCTTATGCAAACGTTCAAAGCGTAGAGCCTTCTTCTCCCAGTATGCACAGGGAGGTGAGCTAACCAGCTCCAGAGAGATGGTTTTACACAGATACATCCAAATGCAGTTGTTAGTGTGTGCATATCTTCCTCATCATTGGAAAAAAGGGCCTCCTGGAACATCTGTGGCAAAAGACAGGCAGCTTTAGAAACCCTTTGAAGAGATGGGTCCAAGCCAAAAGCAGAGATAGTGAACAGTGGTATGAGATCGGTTTCAGTAAAGCAATGAACTGACCTTGCTGCTTCTTGCCACAAAAAATCTGACTGTTCAGGAACTCTTGATTTCACAGGGAATATAATTTCTATTTCATCTGTTTCTGATGGGGGCGTTGAGCTCTTGAAGACATTGCACAAAGAAAGAAGCAGCCTCCTGTTAATCTGCATGTCTCTTGGTTCTGCTGGTCTCTGTTGGGACAGTTTAATACCCACCCGCCCATTACTTTCTTTGTAGTAAAATACTCCTGTATTTTACTTGCTTAAACCTCCCGTGTCTTAAAAAGTCAGAGAGTTCATAATTAAATTCTTCACCTGGTCTGAGGTGAAAACCACACATAATAACAAATCCCTTTACTACCAGCAACCAAGAAGTTATTGATTGGATCTCTTGTGGCTAAAGAGCACTAAAAAGAAGGTAGTCAGGCATGAGTCGGGTCATAGAACCCTGCAGGAGGCAGCACCCTTTACAATGCACAGTGCTCAAAACCAGGCTGTGCTGATAATTGTATTTTTATACCATATTGATTGGTAGATTGCACTGGTATCAACTGTAAGGGTAGGAGAATGTATAGAAATCTGTGCAAGTAAATTGCTATAAAAGATTTGTGAATTCAAAAGCACTTGCACTTACATTCAGTATGTGCTTTGTATTTTCTTTCTGATAGAACTAAAAAAGAAGCCATATGGATAATTACAGACCAAGAAATGTAAAGGGTTTCCTAATAGTTTTAGGAAATATTACATATGGAACAATGTATCACTAAATATGTGCCAATATATGTATTATTTGTATTTGTACAATTCCCATTTTCTGGAGCCGAAGATTGGGCGCCAGTGTCAAATAATGACCTTCTGAACCAGCTTTTCTATCCTTTATGCAGTGACAACTTTGTTCCTCTTCGTGTATGAAGCCTGAGATCGTGCTCCTGTTCTGTCTCTTCACAGCAGAGACTTTGTCGTGGCAGTTACTAGTGAGCATATGGAGGCAACAGCCTCTTGGGCATCAGAAGCTGCAGCATCAGAACAAGCTGTGTTAGTGGGCAAGTTGAAGGATGCTTCATTGTGGATGAATATCATGTGAAGTGTTCTATCTGCAGGAAAATATGTGTGGTTTTCTATGCAAAATCAAGGGGATTCCTAACACTGCCCAGCTTGGAAATGGGCGCTCATGCGTGTGGATGGCCTAGGATGCCCATGCGCTATGGCATATTTTTGGATTTCTCTTGGATTAATATCACGCTTCAGTGCATCCATCTGTCTGTGCACTGGGAGCAAGTGTTGGAGGAAGGTAAGTGATAGACAATCAATTAGAAATGCAGGCAGAGTCTAGGACTTCAGCACTTTTCAGTAACTTCTTACTGGTAAGGTGCTGCCACACTGAAGTGATAAACAGGCTTATACAGTTTTCAAAATAAACAAAATCCATTTTATAGAGGTAATTAATAAAAACCTGTGAGGCTGAATAATGTTTCCAACCTTGCTTGTTCAGAAAGCTCAGGAAAACACAAGAGATAGGCAGAAGTTATTTTGTTGTCATAACAGTCTGGGGTGGACTTGGTTAGATAACTGACATAATTTCCTAGAGACTAAGCTAATGATTTCAGGGCAGTTTGGCAGGTCTACAGGCACAAAGCAAAAGCATTGTCTGTGTTTTACCATTTTAACCTACCCTGCAAACTCTGCTTCAGAAGTCAAGCTCCCAGCTTTCCTGATGCTGTGCCTTCAAATCCATTTTGAGCAGTGGATGCATTGTGTGTGTCAGGCTTGGAAGCGCAAACTATTAGCCTTGAAGTTACTGAGTGAAATAAATAAAGCAAAAAGCCTATCAGAAACTTAACCCATACTGTTTAGCAGTCACTAAACCAGCTAACAAATAGAGACCATTTAAATTGCCTCACAATGCCAGCTGCTTACAGAATCCCTTCCATCCTCTTGATAGGTTAAAAAAATAATCTATTTGCAGCTCTAAGGTTGAAGAATGCAATGAATTTAGCAAGCTCAAGCCTCACTGCACTTGTCTTTCATGCTACCAAATGTGTCCTTTTAAGATATTATACTGTTTCACACCTGATTGAATAGGGAATTTAAGAAGATATCTTCTCACGGTATATCTGTTCTTAAGTCTCTTATCATTTCTTAATGTTGGAACACAAACGTGCCAATATCCATGGGACACTTGGAAAATATTTATACAAAATGTCATGGCTGATGCTTTTAAAGCTTTATTTGAATATCTAAGGAAGACTTAGATTTCATACTTCACAGAAAATATTAGACCAGTCATCCGCAGACAAATACCCTCTGCCATAGCATATTCCTTTAAAAATAGTGGTTAATGACATTAAAAGGGTTGGCGAATGGCAACCTGTGGGCAACAGCCTAACAATGACCATGTTTGTCACTAGTGTAATTCCCTTCCAGTTAATCAAATTGTAGAAGAAATTATTTGGCCCAATTAATCTGCAGGCAGTGTCTTCGGAGAGACTGATGGATGTAGGAGGGCTGTGTATTTGAACAGCGATGCTCTGCGACAAGCTCCTGAGTTCCAGTCTGTTTTGTGGGAAATCACATGAACCTTGCGCAGCAGAAATTTATGATGTGCTTACGTCTCCCTATCTTCCTGAAAGACCGCAAATTTCTAAATGCCTAAATAATTTCAATATTTCAGTGTTTCACATAGTTATTTCTAGCTTCAATTTATAAATGTACCAAAGCAATACGGTGGTGGTGCATGCAGATGAATCTCAGCGCATCTGTGTGTTTACAAAGGTGTTGGTAGGTATTTATACCTCTATACATAAATATGGATACTGCAGATGTACCAAACATTTGTAACATTTTCATGCTCTAAATAATTCAGTGTGTTTGGGGTATTGGAAACAAAGATTGCCTTGGGATATCAGTAGGTCATACATTCAGTGAGAATCGGCTTCTCCATTAACCAGCCCTGGCATTGAATCAATAGAGTGTGAGTTATGCTGGCAGCTTGTGCATTTCAGCCTCACAAAAATTGAAAAAAACCACCCAAATTTCACAATGGCTTATCCAGGGTAGAAAGAACCTCTGTGACTAATTTTGCATATGAAATTAATGAACGGCTGAGGAGAACAACAGAGGTCAGAACACTGGAAAATTCTTTGTGGATAGGGTTTGTGTAGAACAGTTAATAAGTGTTATGGTTTACCTCATTTCTCATCACAGTTCTTTTCTCTTTGAGTGTCATGGGGTTTTTCTTGAGAATTAAAGGCTGTATGTTAAGAGCCCATTTCCAGGCTTGCAGAATTGACTGAAGCTCTGTAAGCAGTAAGTGTATAAGAACATATGCAGGAAGCTGCAATTTCTTATTTAAAAGACTGGCAATGTTTGTGCTCAAGTGTCGTGAAGGTGAGGCTAAGTTAAATTCTTTAAATAATATGTTTCTGAGTTTGCAAATATTGCACAATCCAAGAAGAGTGTTCATGTGCTTCAAGGTGCTTGTGTTTCTGTGAGTTCATGTGTGTGTACAATATCCCCAGTCAGATCAAAAGCGTTCAGCATCAGGATATGTTAGGTTCTTTCCTGCTTACAAACTGTCTTATACAGCAAACTGACCTTTCTCTGAATAGGTCAGCACTCTCACAGAGCCCAGGGACCACTCTCTGACCTATGTTACAATGATGAATGTCTGGAGTATCTTCACTGATGCCAGAACAGCCTCTCCATTACGAACTAGTGTGAGAGCAGAAATTTCACTGGGAGCTGCCTTCAAGTACCTGCATAAACAGTTTAGAAACTTAAAATCAGTTTCTTTGCAATGGTAATTAATTTAAGAAAGGCTTTAAATGTAGCATCTGCACTCTGCCAGCAAAAGTAAAGGAGCAGATCAGAGGACATGTGGATGAGCAGGTGAAGAAATCTCCTAACCTTTAACTTTAGAGGTTGTAATTTGTGTTCACCTTGGAGACGGAGGTCTACAGAGACAACCAAAATAGTTGTCTATGGGTAAGCAGAGCCAACCTGTTTTCTTTGCTAGTTACCTTATAACCTCTGTAAGCAGCAAAATTGAGATGACTGTTCTGTTCTAGAAAAAGGAAAATAAAATTACTTTACTTTGAATTAAGCATGGGTATTACTGACAGACTCCATCACAGATGATCAGCACAAAATTCATGTTACATGTTACTTGACATTTTTTTCTCTCATGGAAATTAAAGAAATTTAGGATGCTTTCAAACAAAGCTGTGTCTAATTCTCTAAAAGTGCACTTGTCTGCCTTGAGGAACCTTCAGGAATGTCTGTTTATGATAAACCACTTCAAGCATAAAGTTCGCAGATGTGTAGAATGTTAACAACTATAAAGAAAAACCATTTCTATTTAATTCAGATCATTTTGAATTTATGTAAATTAAAGGCTTGCAATTTTTTCTCTTTTGTCCCAGATCTCAATTTTCAGTGTTTTATTGCATCAAACAGGCAGAAATAAAATGGATGCATTTGCTGAAATGTGTCTTTAACACTAAACTCAGAGCAATATGTACAATTATGCAAAATATCATTGCACTTGGCTTCTCATGACACAGCCATCACCAAGTCCTCCCAAGTGTTTGAATTCAGTCCAGACTCAGCGCTGGATCTCAGATGTTATATGTTATTTCACACTCGTTTAGGATGGGTTTGTTGTGTTGATTTAGACCTTCTGCCAGGCTGATTTCTAACTTCAGGACCTTGAGGAACAGTGGCTAAGAGGGAGCTATAGAATCCAACAAAGTGTTGGTGCCACTGTGTTCAGCAAGCCAAATAATGATCCCACTGTCTACCTCATTATCTATATGCCTTTTGCCTCTTCTTTGGGGAGTGAAAGCTAGTACTACCTTCTTCTTTGTTTTGCTGATTCACCCGCATTCTCTGTTTGTGCAACAGAAACAGATGTTCTAAAAGAAAGGGGAAAAAACCAAAGAGGAGTCTTGTACACAATAGGGTCATTGCAGAATTATTTTTCCTTCCAAAACTGTAGGTTTTTATTCCCTACCTGTTGTTTCATGGATGATGTACCTAAAAGTTGCAGCATGTCACTGAACTTTCTCCCCTGTGCTCTGTGTGTATATATTGCGTGCATGCGTACGCATATGCAAGCATCTATAACCTTATACATACTGAGAGAGAAGCAGTTACTCCTTGGGCTGTGTAACCGTGCTGTGCACAGGCAGGAGTGGTCAGATGAGAAGCGGATGGGATGAGTGGAAGCTTAAACCAGGTTATATAACTAAGTAATATTTACTATATTTTTGTGGGGAAGATGTGAAGATTAGTATTGGGTAGTGCTGCAGACAGGGGGCTCGTGAAGTGCCCTTAAGCACTCAGGAAATCCATTTATTTCTAAGGTGAAGGTCAGACTGTGCATGAAGACGTCTGGATCAATGGTCATCATAGTAATGAACAAGCTTACACTATCATCCTTTCCTCCTTGGACTATGTTCACTTTCATGGAATACTTTGCCATGGGTTTTCTCACAGATCCAATACCCTCTGTGACAAATCAGGTCATTGAATGAAGGTCCATGCTGAAACCTCTGTTGGTTCTGATGTCACCAGGGTGTGCATGTTCAGTGGGCTCTATATAAAAGACAATGACTATATTGTTATGGTATTCTGCTGTGTTGCATGCATAATTGATTGCATCCATGAGTTGAAATACAAAGGCAAGAAAGTACAAGACTGGAAAGCTTGTACCAGTAAGGATCACATTTATATCAATAAAAATATCTGATAGATGTTTTTAGATTGAATATTCTTGTGATCCCCACACAGGAGGCATGGATATGAAACCACATGCTATAGCATTTTGATATTGAAATTCAGCATTGAATCCAGCATACGCACGATGTGAGGTTCCCCAGGTGCTACAGCATGCACTAACACCATGGATTGAAACGAGAATGCTCCCAGACCTTGTGCAACTCTGCTTTCACCTGTGTTGTTCACAAGTGAGAATGTGGGACATGTCCCTGCCCATGGCAGGGGGGTTGGATCTAGATGATCTTTAAGGTCCCTTCCAACCCTAACTATTCTGAGATTCTGTGTAGAGCTACAGACAGAGGATAAATAGGAACAAATGTCCTTACAGGAAAATAGAACTACTGAAGAGCAGCAGTGAGACTATATGCTAGAGATGCTTTTTTTCTGTGTCACGATGTTCAGATGTTCTTGAACCAGTTTGAAAGCCCAGGCACGGGTGTGTTTTCCCTATGGCAGAGACAACAGACAAGATTAAGAGCTGTTTATTGTTCTGGGATGGAAACTGGTTTACGTGATGCAATGGCAGGTGAATACTGAAGAAATACTTTCTGTATATTAAGTGTAGATTTAACTTGTAATGTGTTCTAAAATGTGTAATTTCTTAATGTTGGTGAACAACTTCCATTTCCTCACAATGCATATCTAATAGCCCCAGAGTAACCCAGTAGAAATGCTGGAAAAGTATAATCCAGTAAGGCAAAATGTTAAACTAAAAAGCCAGTAAACTTAGGATAAAAACCTTTAATCCCATCACCCTTTAATAGGAAACATGGAGCAGATGTTACCAAGGCTTTAGATCAGTTTTTATGTAGTGTTCTCTTTGACAACTACACCTTGCTTTTCTACTGCCCAGTGCATAACTGGGGTTATTTATTTGACATAAGGCTGCTTCGTGTTGTGTTTCATCACTTTGCAGTACAGGCCAGAGAATTTGGATCTTGCTACATGTGTCCTTCATTTGCATGGATGCAGTACATGTATGGACACTGGTTTGGATTGTTTTACTTTACTCCAACAAGAACATATAGATATTTATCATTAAATCAAAATATTTTCTACCCTCGGCAGAACAATTTCTGAACTCTGTCTCTACAGAACAACCAACCAGGAAAACATATTTTTATCAGGGTTTTTTCATACTGGCAATCTGGAAAGGTAGATATTGTGTTCTGTTACTGCGCTTGCCAGCAGTGTAGACTTTATTAATGTTTACATTAGGAGCCTTCATTTACTTGTGCACAATTACAGTAGCAGTTTCCGAAGACAGCCAATTGAATTATGGGTTTTGTGTTGTTGCTTCAGATATGGCTAATACGTCACTGAAAACCAAAAATGGGTTACGTGTGACCCTCTTTGCTACTATATTAGTTTTACATTATCAAACATGCACTGGCTAGTCCCGTTTTGAGCTCTGTACTGGAGTAAAGGAACTTTTGAGAGGTGATATTTATTAGAGAGGAGGTAAATTGGTATATTGTGGTATTTAAAAATGCAGCTTTGTGATGAAGACCATTCCATAGCAACAACCGTGGAGCAACAAGGGAATACTGGAAGGAGCTAAAGAAAAACATATATGTATTCCTAACTTGATACAAATAAACATAGTGCTTTAAAAGGATTATGCCAGCAAAAAGGAAACTTTCTTAACTAGTGTGGATCAAAATACAAGGCTGTGGTTAAGGTGAACATTTTGACTTCCTTTGACTTTTGGGAGTGCAGCTGAACCAAATCTTGAACTTTTCACCTGTGCTTCTTACTGTCAGTGACAGCCAAGAGCTTGTTTCTACTTGTTTACCTCTGATAAGAGGCTGCGTACCTTGGCTTCTCCAGAAGATGACATACATTCAAAGCATAACTGAGTGTTGAAAGCAGGTTTTACTCCCTACCATTAAATGACTTTTTTTAAAGCGCGTTATTTGATGTAGCAGTATGCTCTGATTTTTGCCAATGTCTTCAAAGCTCCAGGAGAACTCTCTGAAATTTAATCCTGTAACTCACACAGGTGTGCTAATGATTCCTCCTTAATACAGGCAAAATTAAAGTCTTACCTTACATAGAAATGATCCTGGTTATTGTAGAACCAATGAAAATGCAGAGAGGGGGTAGATTTTGTTAATTGTGTTGACTCTGATTAAAATGTGATAAATTTTAGAAGACCCATGTTCATCATTAATTGGTGTCTCCCATAGATAAACTACAACTAGTGCCTGAAATTATTGCTGCAGGTTGAGAGAACACAAAAAATAAACCTAAGGAAAAGTAGAAAGGAATCAAAGGCTGAGCATTGGAAAGATGAGGCTGACAAGCAAATTTCTTCACTTATAGTTCTGTTACAATGGTGTTTTATCACTGAGCTCATGAAAGGCAACTTCTCTTAGGCTGCCTTCATGCAATGAAAGAGTTATTGCGGTCTCCAGTTTGTAGCCTGCAGGCTGATAAATTCAGCAGCTCAAGTGGGTGACAAGAAGGTCATCTTACTGGCAAACTACCCTGTGTACCTGCACAGATATGTAACACGTTGATTGACTGCTGGGATACATGTTAGTTGTGATAGAAACCATATGTCTTCTTACTCACTCCAGGCTATGATTCGTCAGGTGCAGGTGACACACATAGTTATCTGCAGTGTTGCAAGCCCAGAGATTAAGTGACTGATTGAAGTAAGACTTTGTTTGGAATGTTGGGAAGGTACCAAAAGGTTCAGCAATTCATTCAGTTAAGCATACAGAGTTGTACAGCTCCTTGAAACTCATACAAATGAGAGAAACTTCCTGGGCTTGAAAGATAGGGTTGTATTAATCTTTAAAAGCGTCCTCCTTTGATATTTCTGGTACATTGTTTTGTAAGTAAATCAGTAATAATAGGAAGAAAAGATTCCCTTGACAAAGTTTTGTGTGGCTGTTTGCCATGGTTGTACCAGCATTGCAAAGAAAAATATCTTAAGGCTGCCTGTCCCAGTGAGCTGTGCAGAAGATGAAGTGGTTGGTAGTTCTTTCCCCTTCCATCTCATAACTTCCCATGAAATTCCTGGCATGTATCTCAACTCAGTAGCTGGGGCTATGGGAATTTTCTTGCAAGTTTTTTTTATTGTTTTGGGTTTTTTAAAATAAGCTTTTTTTTTAAGCTTTTTTTTTTTCTCTCTTTTTTTCAAAAGAAAAATCTCTAGTATTTTTTGCAAGCATTTATCTTCCATTTTCATTTCAATTATTTAAGCATTCTAACTTCTTCCTCTTTCAAAGTAAAGCCCTCATTCTCAGATGCTTACTCGGGAGAAGAATACAAGTCTCCAAATTTTGAGATTTACCCAGCAGTTGTCACTATAAAAATAATTCTATTTTTTCCCCCTCCACAAACTTTTGACAGCCATTTGTGTATTTCCTATAGAGTGGATTTACTATGAGCTGTCACAATATATATCACCAAGATTCCTGATAAACTTGTCAACAATTAGGAATCTCATTGTCAAGAAAACGTAAAAAATTAATGTTTCTCATCCATAATGACTAATTTAACTGAAGTTGTCACTCTACGGGAATACTACGCTTTGTGCATTCTGGTTAGGTGCTTGTTGTGCCTCAGCTGCTTGAGGTACAGAAATATGTTACAGTTGGGGTTCCACTGCTACGTGCAAAGAACTGTTATCATTTCAGCACGGTGTCATTTCACTATGAAGCTACAGTGCACACTTGTGCCGCATTTTCCTTTTCACCCCACATACTACCCATTGTTTTAAAAGGGAGTGAGAATCAGGACACTGAAAACATCTGCTTAAAACTTGTTTCAAACAGCAGAACTATATGGTTTTCTAAGCCATTCATCTCTGTTAATGTCACTTGTGACTGGACTGCTACCCCCTTTGTCTTTATTGCGCTTCCTTCTTGTGGGAGATGGTGGAAGGATTGAGAACTGCAATTCCTCTGCTTATCTTCAGGCTGCAATAGTGTACTCAGTGACAGCACAAACATGCCCTCGGCCTCATCAATATGCCTGAAGCATGAGAGAAGGTGGTTCACTCTCTATGGCCATTAAATCCTGTTGATTCCATCAATAAGGATGCCAGTAAAGGAGAGATGTCATAGTGACTTTGTGATGCGAATGACTGCTCGAAAGACATTGGATTGAGACACAATATTCATCTCACATACCTCAGCGCATACGCGATAGTAATGGTTTTCATTCACAGCGAGTCTGGGATAGATTCAGAATGTGTCTGAGCTGTAAAGCTTTCTAAAATTCAATAACCATTCCCCTGAGCCACACAGTCCCTTCACTTACTTGAGAAACTTGTTCATGTTTTTTAACAGGTTCCTTTTCATGCATGAGGTCTTTATTGTTTCCATACTTTTCTCTCAGTGGGAAATAGTTTCTAGGTTCTGTGGGGCATGTGAATAAGAATACTAAAGATTTACTCAAACGTAATATACTGCAGACCATCTGGTACTGCTGCATGTCCTTGTTTGATGCTGTGAAACGAGCTGCAAGTTCCTGTCTTTAATCAGAGTTCCGGCCCTGCTTACACCACCAACAGGGGCTGCAAAGCACAAAGGACTGTAAGGAGAGCAAAATGTAGCTAGTTCTCAGCAAAGTCAGTTTCCTTCCTGCTTGGGAAGAAACTAGATAACAAGAAACTGGGTGTAGCGGCCATAGAATGAATGAAATATCATGGAATGGCTTGAGTTGATAGGAACCCCAAGCCCCACCCAGTTCCATCCCCTGCCATGGGTAGGGACACCTCCCACTGGCCCTGTCTAACTTGGCCTTGAACACCTCCAGGGATGGGGCAGCCACCACTTCCCTGGACAACCTCTTCCAAGGCCTCACCACCTTCATCCTGAAGAATTTCTTCCTAATGTCTAATGTCAATCTTCCCCCTTCCAATTTAAAGCCATTCATTCCCCTTGTCCTATCACTACAGGCTCTTGTAAAAAGCCCCTCCCCAGCTTTCCTGGAGCCCCTTTCAGTGCTGGAAGATGCTCTAACATCTCTCTGGAGCCTTCTCCTCTCCAGGCTGAACAACCCCAACTCTCTCAGCCTGTCCTCATAGCAGAGGTTCTCCGAGCCCTTGGATCATGTTCATCATCTCGTCTGGAACCATTCCAACAACCTTCTTATGTTGGGGATTCCAGAACTGGATACAGAACTCCAGGTGAGGTCTCACTAGAGCAGAGTTACCCTGCTGGCCCATTTTTAAAACGTATTAGTTCAAATTTGAGTATTTTACCGGGCATATGATATGTGAAGTGTTCTTGACACCTAGTTATGCTATCCATTAGTAGATTAAAAATCAAAGAGATATCTTTTAGATTTTTGATTGTAATAAATATTTCAGGCCACTAAAATGTGGTGTAGATAATTTGCTACCTTCCTTTTTGTTTCAGAATGATCACTTGGAAGAGAAATACTCGTAAAAAACTGAAACATGAGTAACAGCAAAGTTTACTTTAAGAAAAACCTGTAGAAAACATAACCTGCAACAGTTATCAGGCAATATTTAACTGAACTTGTGTGCTGAACAGATGTTTCTCACCAAAGAGCCTTTTTCTTTGAAAAAGAAAAAGAAATGAAAAAACTGTAGAAAACTTAACTGAAGAAAGAAACTCATATCTGGCCTAAAACCCCCCTCTTTTTTCCCCTAGCATCCCAAGAGTTCCATGTCCAACATGAGTGTCAATGGTATGCACAGTATTTTCACTGGAAAGGCTTTGTGTAATCGATACAATGAGAAAATTCTCAGACAGTCCTCTGAACTCACATCACTAAAACACTAGTAGAAATACTTTGCAGCTCTGTTTACTTTGGGAGTTAGCTCCACTTGCATGCCAGACAGGCTGTCCCTAGTTTCAGGTGTCTTGCTGGGGGTTGGGGGAGGATTTTATACCTACTTCTGTAGGTGACAAAGTACTGTTGATGTTCTCCTGATGCTGGTTGCATCATCTCCCTCCAAACTGCTACAGTAAACACAAAAGTTTTTTTCAAAAATCATGGGTTTATGGAACTCAAACTCTCAATACACCTGGACAATCTGTTTCACAGATACAAGGCTGGATTTCAGTTCCCTGTGTGCTGTCAGCGCTACCCTAGAAGGCCTGATCTCTCCCTGTCACGGTGCCGCCCTGCGGCAGGTGAGGCTCTGACCCACTGTGCCCTCAGTGCAGGCTGCTTGGTAAGAGAGCTTAGAATGGGCAGAGTGGCCCAAGTAAAGTGCTGAGATGATTTCTCTCAGACCAGGAATACAGAAAGACTGTGGGGCAACTCTTAGTCAGGTTCCTGATTTGATTTTGCAGCAGCAGGGATACAACTTCCATCCGCAGCACACAGGTAAATCACAGGTGATCGATGACCCTGCCAGTCCTCAGATAAGCCCTGTGTTCTGCTTGTCATTAAAGCTGGTCCGAAATCATTTTGGATATCTTGAAAATTGCAGCACGTATAATCCGTCTCTAAATTCTACTGGGATTCCTGACATTTGTATGTTTCCTACCACGTTTATTCCTGTATATCTTCAGCAAGAAGGGAGAAGACATTTCTACACTGAACATGATTTCAGTTGTATCAAATGCCCCAATCAGCTATGACTTAAAGAATTGGAATCTTTTATCTGTTGCCATTAATGGGATCTATAGTTTGGAGGCAAGAAAACTAGGGAAGAAAAAAAAAACTGACCTCTAGTACTGCATACTGCAATATGTTATACAGCTCTTTTTAGGGCAGTAGAACTTTGTTAGCAGAGATCATTTGCACTCTTGCAATGTTCTCCTGCATTCATAAACTACATAGCTTAAAAGTCCAGTACCTGAAGGGGTTACAAGGAAGGAGGGAAGGGGCTTTTTACAAAGGCTTGAAGTGATAGGACGATGGGCAACTTCATGGGTATAAACTGGAGAGGGGAAGATTTAGACTAGACATAAGGAGGAATTTCATCACCATGAGGGTGTTGAGGCCCTGGCACAGGTCGCCCAGGGAAGCTGTGGCTGCCCCATCCCTGGAGGTGTTCAAGGCTAGGTTGGATGGGCCTTGAAGCCCCTGATCTAGTGGCAGGTGTCCCTGCCCATGGCAGAGGTGTTGGAACTCTATGATCTTTAAGGTCATTTTCAACCCAAACTAGTCTATGTTTCTATGATTATACGAATATCGATAAATATAGAAATATATAGAATTTACTTTTAAGTTCATCATGTCTCTTCCTTAAGGAAGGTAATTTTATTGTAAAAATTAAATATTTAATTCATGGCCACTTAGAAATAATATATTAGTAATCAGTAAATGATTAATACCTATTTCCCTCATTAGTTTTTTAGGGTAATGCTGAGTAGACCAGTAAGAACTAATGCTTGTTATAATGCATAAGTGCTATGAAATAATGGATAGCATCCTGTAGTAACGTGTTTTAATATTATTTATACATGTGTCTCTCATATGATACACAGTGGAACTTCTTGCCATAATTTAACTGAAGAAAGTAATGCCTAGAGTCATTATCCATTTGCCCAAAATTGTCATCTTAGTTTATAGTCCTACTGATATTTGCTATTTACCTTTGTAAAACATTAATGCTGTTTACTGTATTGTGTCTGGGCTCATGTAAGAGAGAGACGTGAAAAACTCCTGAGCAGCTCTGACCTAGCCCTGTGGCACCGTCAGTGGGAAGGACACCTGCACCCACACAGGATGCCCCCCGAGTTCAGGGGGAGTGCATGGCCGTGAAAGCCTCTCTGGGTCTGATGGCACTGCTGGGGCTTGGCCTCTGTAGAACTGAAAGATGTGCTGTAACTAATCCAGCAGGGATCCAATACAAAGCTTTACTTTCAACTCTCCACAGTGACCACAACTGAACAGATAGCTCTATTCTATGAGCCTGATTGCCATGCTTATTTCCGTTTTTTTCTGGTCACAGCATGCATGACAACATTGAAAGGCATAAAACCTCAGAGTCCAAAGCCTTCTCACAGCATTTGTTTATTTATTGTAGGTTTGAACAGTTTGAAGAAACCAAATTATTTAAGCTATGCCCTTGTAGTAAACAATAATTTTGATTTTGTTAAGTATCAAAAGTATTTGGCTTCATTTTTAAATACATGTTAATAAGCCACTGGTAGAGTATTCACTTCGGTTATTCTTCAGTGTCAATGGGGCAGGTTCCTAGCAAGGAAAGGGGAAAAAAATAATGAAAATACAGTGACAGAAAAATAAGTAATCAGAATCGAGCAATTGGTATTTTAATGGATGGCTTTTATCATGTCAGCTAATAGGCACTTAAAAAGTGACTTCACGTGGAATGTGATCAGTCCAACAGCTGCTATCTGCCGATGGACTCAGTGCAATTGCAAATAACTTAGGCAGTGTCTTGACAGATACTGGGTAATATTCCGGGCTTGCAGCACTGAATTCAGTGAGGATGCATAATGATGCTTCTCTGTATTCATTTCAGATCCGGGCTGTAATTTGTAACAGGTATAATACGTAGAGAGACATTTTTAAATGCTTTCTTATATGTCTCCAAATGATGCAATCCTAAAGTGGCACTTATAAACTAAGTCTGAGTGGCAAGGTGGCACAATGGGACTTGGGAGTTTGCGCTTATAGAGGTTTATCTGTACTGTGCCACATGGTGGGCTGTTATTAGCACTAAAAACCTACGTGACATTTTGAGTGAAATGATTTGAATTCATACAGCTGGGAGCTGGCAAAGACTACTTATCTTTGTCTGTACCCATCCATATAGACATAGCCTAGACTTTCAGCTCAGATTCTAGGAAAGAAATAAAGGAAGAAGCACACTGTTGGCAGGTTCCTGTGAAATGCTCTGCTGAGCTCTTTCCAAGGGAAAGGTGTCCACCAGTGCTAGAACTGACACAGCAGTAAAATGAAGCAAATACGATACGTATCCCTGTTTTAAGGGTATATCTCACTGCCTTATATAAATCTAACCTGACATTTCAGACTATAAAAACAAACTGTTCTGAGGAAAATTTAAAATTTTGGTTATCATAATGTTTCCAGAAGAGCTCATTCTTGTCTGTTGAAGAAAAATAACACAGGCATATCTTTCCATTAATTCTCATTATGGTTCCGATTAATAAATGTTCTAACAACACAGCTTAAAACATTCTTCTGCAGTTCTCTCTTTTTGAAGATTCCTTAAGGTTTCAGGTGGAAGGAGGTGTTTTGAGATCTTGCTGAATTTTGTTCTGTACTTTAGGGAAGAAAAACGCAGACCTTGAGATTCCACAGTCAGTTTTTCTCTTATCACGGCTTCCAGTTTTTGTGTCTTCAGATTTCATTGTGATTTAGCTTCTCTCAGTGAAGTGACTGTAATTTATACACACCTATTTATTGTATGCTGGGGTTTTCTGCCACATTATCATCTATCCGTTCCTTTTTACTGTGTTCTAAGTTTCTGAAAATGAGGTATTTTCCCAGGATGGCAGTAGGAATCCTCCTCCAGCTCTGGGGAAACAGTGGACACAAAAATACAAAATAGCAGCACTAAAATACAAACTTGTGTGTATTTTCTTAGTAAATACGTCTATCTGAGAAAACAGCAGAGCACATATGATTAGAAGTCTGCATTGTTGCAAAAGCCATCTGCTCTATGAAGTTTGGACATTTGAGATTTGCAAGGCATTTGGAAGATTTTAAGATTAGAAGACTTAAAGAAAGCGGATGGCTTCCTCTTATTTAATGTAATGAAATTTATTTAATATGGAAAAGGGCGAAAGCTAACTGACTCCAGCATAAAAGCTCTTTAAATGCATTAGTCCTTGAGAGGCCTGCGAACTAAAATTTCCACTACGCTTTTTAGATGAATTAGACATTGTCTTCCTTCATTCCTCATAAATCGTGAGGCAGAATAGCTTCCAAAGTTCTGTTAATACAGGAGGATGCTGAGGCGTCTGGTCTTGAGTTGCAAATACATTACTGTGTAAGAGCAAAAGTGTAATCCAGAACTACTGTTGGCTATTCAGGACCTAGACTATCCCAAAGATCTCCTTAACAATTAATTAATTAAACAAAAATCTTCAACAAAAATCTACTTAGCAGTAGTAATATCTCCGTCATTTTGCATGAATAGTATTACATAGCCTTGGGCTGTGAGTTGGATGGTTTTCAGGGCATGTGGAACTGGGAGAGTGGTGAACTCATTGTTATACAAGGCAATAACTGCAGGTTGGTCTGTATTTTTAGACAACGCCCTAGGGAAAGCCCTTTCCCGGAGAACTGTGCAGCAGAAAGAGAAGAGGTGGCACAGCTCAGAATGGCAGGATTCGTTTGTTTGTAGTTCTTGTCTCCTGATCTCCTTGGGATAAAGTTCATCCTGTTCTTAGCAAGGCAATGCACACTCCACAGTGCAAGATCCAGGGCCATAGTTGTTTCTTATCAATTTTTATTCAAGATATGTGTATGACTGTATAGACTCTGGTTTTTAGAAATATTTTCTCGTGCTTATTGCTAGATTCACAAATGTTGCTAAGATTAAAAGGATGCATATGATCTTCAAATCTAAATTCCTGTGCATGTGAACTATAGTCAGGTAATAAGACAGCGTATGTTTTAACCAATACAGTATTATAAAGCTCTTTAAGCAATAGCAAGTTTCGCACCTTCCATGGTTTCGTTACAGTGCTTAATTATCCAGACTGATTTTGAACAAAAATCGGTACACTTGGCCTCATTAATGTAAGCCAAAGATGAGCTTTTTTAAAGCAACCTCCAGAAAAGATTTGTAAACATCAACTTCATTTTCATTTTTTACAAAGCACATTAACAGCAGCAGCAGAGAAAGCTCAAATTTTATAAGTAGAGAATTAATCACAGCAGGTGATGACAGGCTGGTAAAGTGTCTCATTAGTAAAAGAATAACAAGGAGTTTAATAGAGAGCCAGTGTTTTGTAAGCATAATGGCCTGGGCTTTCAAAAGGGATTGGTGGTTTGGGAATGCCTCTTGTTTGATACCAATTCAAAACTTCATTTTTCAGCGGGTGTTTAAAACCTTTTCCTGCAACTGCTTTAAGGAGCTTTGAGGGTAAGCATCCCAAAGTCAGTTGACTATTTTATCAGTCTTAAGCAAAATTCCATTCCTCAATAAAAAAATGCCGCCATTCACAATATTTTAGGAGGCAGTAACATGGGTTAAGAGGCAGATTTGCAGCTGATATAAAATATCACAGACCCAGACGATTTAGGCAGTTTGTAGCAGTTGAGATACTGCCCCTACTACGAACTCCGTGCAGGAGAAGAGAGATATATCATTCCAAGGGAAAGCTGTAGGTTAGGTGGAAAGCCAGTCCCCACTCCCCAACCCCTGGTCACGCGACCGCAGCACAGTGGTTTGGAAATGCTTTATTTTAAACATGCTTCCTGCTTGCAACAGACATCACTGACGCAAGAGCTGATCTAGAAAAGGGCATAATAAACACAGCTGTCAGGAGCAGGAGACGTGACCATAAAAGACAAGAACTTGGCATAGCTAAAATGGACAGGTTGGAAAATGGAAGATGCGAAGAAGAAATTCCAATATTATTTTAGCTATTTAGAGGATAAGCCAGGAGTTTTGCAGCAAGCGTGCTTGGTAGTTAACTCTTGTGAAGTGTAACTAATCTCTTCAAACAGATTATCTCTAAAAGTAGGGTTGTTTTTTTTTTCTTTTTAAGCTTTTGTTGATGCATTTAAATATATTCTTTTGATTGGTTTTTACTCTCGTGAGTCCTTTTTCCTTTACTACTGAGCATATAATTTATATAACCTTGTAACAGAATATATTGTAGGTAGGCATTTTATGACACGTTTTATTTATATTTTACTGTTGTTGTGTGTCATAAGAATGTTTCTGCTGCTCCCAGTTTCACTCATAAAAGCAGGCAGGACACTGGGTAAAGCACTCTGTGATAACCAGTGGCTGAGGCAGGAGGGATTTTGGCAGTGCCTCATCCTAGAGGACCTCACCTGGAGTAGCAGGTAGCTACAGGTTAGGAGACTGTGTAAATGATATGGAAGAAATATGCATAAAAACCAGTTAATGCAATATGTGATGTAGCAAGACTGAAAGACTTAAGAAAAGATGGTCTGAGGGTTGGTCTGTAGTAAGGAGCTGATTTGTTTAATGCCTTCTGATGTCATCTCCAGCTGAAGTATATTCATCCTTAAAGACATAAACCTGTGTAGTGAGGAATTTCAGAGCTTTTTAAAGTCAGGGAGCTCAGTGTGGGCGTTCTGAAGAATTAGCTGTTGGATCTTGGGTGTTTGTTGTACAGATCAGCTCTGCCCCCTGTGCTCAAAGGCAGCACCTTCATCTGCTGGAGCTGTCACTTGAATGAAGGCAGTGCCGTTGCACAAGGTGGTGGCCAAATCAATAGCCCAACTGCCGTTAACTCATCTACTGAAGTGAAGGCTTGTCTGCTCTTGTGAGAAAACCAACTTTTTCTTTTGATGCTTCCCCCCAGCTAATTCTCTCAAAGTCACAGGGAGAATTTTGGTGCCCCCCCGCCCCAAACTATTGAAGTCACACTGAGAAGATCATTAGTGTTAGCAATATAGCCGAATTATTTCTAGATATTTAGTTCACAATAAATCTACTTAGAGTGCTTTGTTCTGATGAACTCATTTAAATGTATTATATTAAAAAATTACATTTTCAGAAGCTTCTCTAGACATCTCTTAATCGGTTGTCATGGTGATGTCACTGATTATGGTTTTTAATGTCCCATTCGAAGATTATGCTCTACTTAATGATCCAAAAAGTAGGTCTAATTTCTTTAAAGAGAAAAATCTTTTCATGAAGTGAATTACACAGGTTATTCATCGTAAAAAATAATGAAAAAAATGCAAATAACACAATGTAAAGAAAGATTTCCTTAAGATTATAGGCCTGAAAAATGTTCTACATAAAGCATCATTTTAATAAACATAGCAATAGACTAAAAGAGTTGCGATCACTAAAAATATGTATATGGATAAGAGAAAAGAACACGTGAAATATCCCTGTGCGATCTTCATCTCTCTTTACAATTACAAAATGGTAATGGGCTGGAGAGCATGTGAAATTATTTTACCTTTTAAAGGAATATGTTGTGACATCTCTCTCGATTCCTGGCTGAACTGTCACTTTGATTTAGGGAGCTTTGCAAGCTGCAGCAGAGTTCTAGCTGGGAGTTCTGTTTCAGCCTCACCTGAGAGCGCTTTATGTTTGGAGGGGAAAAAAACCCCCAAACTCCTTATATTTTAGTTTCATAAATAGTTTCAGACTATTTTTCCCATCTTTAAAGGATAGAATGTCACTAGTTGTAGTTCTAAGAAGTTTAAAAATATTCATTTCATAAAAGTTTATAAGGTATTTTTGTAGACTTCTTTAACCTTTTGTGATCCATACCTCCAGACAGTCAGAAACAAGGAACATAAACTTCCTGTTACAATGCTGTTTTCTCTGATCAGGGCAATATCCCTTCCTATTCAAAAATTTATTTCAATTTAGACCTGTGTCCCAAGATTGATTGGGAAAACTACATACAATCCTTGTTAAATCAAACAAAGTTTAAATTACGTAGGATGCATTTACATCAATGTTCCAACTGAAGCAGGAGGACACTTTAAAGCACCTCTGATAGTTTTAAGTTCATAGAATGATAGAATAGTTTGGGTTGGAAGGGACATTAAAGATCATCCAGTTCCAACCCCCCTGCCACGGGCAGGGACACCTCCCACTGGATCAGGCTTCCCAAGCCCCATCCAACCTGGCCTTGAACCCCTGCAGGGATGGGGCAGCCACAGCTTCCCTGGGCAACCTGGGACAGGGCCTCACCGCTCTCATAGTGAAGAAATTCCTCCTTTTGTCTAACCTAAATCTGCCCCTCTCCAGTTTATAGCCACGAATTTGCTGTGCTTTGTTTCACCTAATGTATAATCTTGGAGCACATGAACTGGATACCATTCAGTTTACCATAATCCAGCAGATCTCTTCCAAACCCTAATAAGCCTGCCTGAAATCAGTCCAGAATAAATCCTTTTAAATGTCTGTGGCACAGGTCTGTATTAATAGCTGGCTCTGTCACCTCATCCTCTCCTTTCTCCTAACATTGTGTCACACTGCTCTTCATTCCATGTGTGTGTCTTCTGAGTTGGTGCAGGCCAACAGGGACAGTTAACTTCTGAACCCATGGACTGGTCAGGAGAGAATTTCGTTGTCTTCTTTATGCCACATATTCTGCTACTCATTCCCTGTTACATTTCTAAAATTATAGAATCAGTAGGGTTGGAAAAGGCTACCAAGTTGTCCTTGGGGTGATCTGTAGCACACTAATGCCAAGGAACAAGAAGAGTAAAACTAGTGATGGGAATAGGAGAAGGAAAGAATAAGGAATACCAAGGGAAAAATTAAACAATAAAGGAAGAAAATAGACCTCCATTCATATTTCATGATCTTAGTTTAAGGCCTAGGTTTGCAGAAACATTTAGAAACTTAAATCTCATTGCTTCAGGAGAGAATTAGGTACCTCCCTTAAAGGATGAGAACACATGTACTAATGAAGATTTGTGTTGTGGCAGATTCAAAAGGCCATAAAGGAAGCCAGAGCATTTTGTCCATAAGAACAGTTGGAGCTTTTCATAGTCTTGAAGAAAGCTACATGGGTCAAGTATTTGATTCACAGTGCAGTGAGCAAAACTGGATTTTGTTTTGGTTTAGTTTGGGTGTTTTTGAGAAAAGAACCATGTTCTATCTTTTCTGGACAACAATGTTCATGGAAGATATGGAAAGAATGGGAAAAAACCTATCAAAAGAAATACATTCCATTCATTGGTGGAGGGTAAGGTTTACAGGGGAAAAATGTACTGGGAAAATGATATTTCTGGAGAAAAAGAAAAGCCCAAAGATGTCCCAAAACAACAATCTGTTTAGGGAAGTTTTTTTCTTGCATTTGAACCAGGCCCATCTTATCCAGACTGTCGCAGGTCTAGAGAAGAGGTTCCTCTGTCTCGCGTATAAAGTGTTGTCCATTGCTATCATAGTGACTCAATTTTAATCGGTTTATTCCCAGAACAAAGGTCATATTAGCCCCATTGAGCAACTGCAGAGCAATAGGAACAGAGGAAACAAAAAAACTTGGTTCTCAGAGAAGGTCAGTGCCTTTTCAGAGGTCAAACTCAGGCACTGGAAGCATGGGCTTTCCCCATTAGGACAGAGTGCTCTGCCATAGCTCCAGTTATTGTTCTGACTCATACATTTCTTCTCCTGTGAGAGGAACAGGACCAATATCATGTTTTCTGACTTCTTCTAAAACACCTTTTTTCTTAATAGGCTTATAATTTTAGCTGGAAATGCAGAAAGTGCACTGTTACACCTTGCACAAACACACCTCTCCCTCATCATTCCCTTGTCCTTGTTAGTTGACTCAGGCCCACAGGTCCCATTGCAATGAATCCTTTGCTTTTTCAGACCTACCTGTGTGGGGCCGTTCGATTCTTCTTTCCAAATCTCACAGTTTCATACCTGCTTACAATTCATGAACGTGTGCAGCATGCATATATTTGATGCTCTGTCCGCAGGAGATATCTCAGGCTAGTTTACCTAAGATATGCTGGAGAGCCATTTGTTAACAGGAACACAAGGCAATTTTCATTTCATCCTTTTCTTCTTCTGAAAACATGGTCTTTGCAGTTGGCGTTTTTTTTTCTTTTATTATTTCTTTCTTCAGAATTTCCATGGAAATTCACAACTTGATCAAACCTGCTCAGGCCTCGTTTTACCTCATCAGAGCTTTATCATGGAGAGCTGTGATAGGATGAGGGGGAACAGTTATAAGCTCAAAGAGGAGAAATTGAGGTGAGATCTTAGGAAGAAATGTTTTGCTGTGAGGGAGGGGAGGTTGCCCAGAGCAGTGGTGGCTGCCCCATCCCTGGAGGGGTTCAAGGCCAGGTAGAATGGGGATGGAGCCCCTGATGCAGTGGGAGGTGTCCCTGCCCATGGCAGGGGTGAAACTTTGAGGTCCCTTCCAACCCAAATCATTCCATGATAATGTGTACATTGTTGAAAGCTGACCAAATCTCCACACGGTGCTCTGATAACCTCCAAAATTTTTATTCATGATGCAAGCACTATGTCAAAGAAATAAAGAAATGATACCACAAATGTCTTAAGGTTTCCTCTGCTTGCTCCTTTCTAGTATATCTTCAAGAGGACTGTATGATCTGTAGGTTGTTATGCATATGCTGTAACAGATAGAACGTTAAATATCCGGTTTTCTTTCACAGCCACAAACACTATTTTGCATATAATGGAGTCTGGAATATACAGAAAAGGTGGGTTTATTCAGTAAGAGGTTTAAAGATAAAACACTTCATATCTGGACCTAATTGTCCTTTGGCATATGTATTAAAGTCAAAGCTGTCCATGATGGTAATTATAGTTACCTTCCCATGAAGTCTTTGCAGTTGTACTAAAATCAGCACCAAAACCTCCTGAGCTTTTACTGTGTTTACTGCAGAAAGAAATATGGTTTCCTCTTTCTTTAAATAATGCTAATTTAAAAGATCAAAAGTTTTATTTTGGTGGTCATGACTTTTGGTGGTCATGACTTCATTTAAACCAATTTCAGTCAAAATACACTTCACAAAAAAGGTTAAAAGGAAATAGTAAGAAATAGCATAAAGAGCATATAGATCTTCTGGTCAGCAGTTCAACGTGCTTAGAAACCTATTCTAGAAATTCCTTTTCTACCAAAGGCAGCCATCATGTAGTAGCACTCATATCCCTCCTGGAGTATTTTTCTCACCCTTTAGCATTGAAAAAAACTGCCACATACCCTTGTGTGTTTTGGGTTTTCGTAGTGTAGGATTTGCTCAAATAATGGTACTTTTTAAAGAAGAAAATAAATGTAACACCACAAAATAACTATAACTAATCACCCTCCTCAGCTTTCTCTATTTAGAAAGCAAACAAGAAAGGAAAAGGAAGAAAACCAGACCCCAGACCTTCCATTTTACATTCCTCTTGTTCAGAATTGAGGCTGAGGAAAATGAGGCTTCAGGCTCTGACCAATAATCTATCTTTATTTTAAGACCTCAGCTCTGCTGTTTTGTTTTCAGCTTAAAGTTTACATCAATTCATGTGCTATTTCCATCATTTTTTACCTTCTTTCATTCTCTGAAGTTGCATTGCTATGAACCATGGTACCTTTTCAGTTTATGTTGACACAATTGAGTCTGGATGGTTGTCAGCGCTCAGTAGCAGCACGGCAGGGTTTGTTCCCTCAACAATTAGTGCACTCCCCATCTTGTCGAGTCTGGAAATCCCTCCTGTCTTTCTTCATTTCATCAATTAGTTTCTCATCTCCTTTGGAACATCATCACAGTCCCCTAGGTTTTCTCAGGATGATCGCTTCTGGTTTGTGCTCCGTGTCCCTCATTGTCATGGGGAAGCACTCGGCTGAAGGTCTCGATTTCAGTCAGCTGCAAGAGGAGAATATTTTTTAATTAGTAAATTTCTGTATACATCTCATCATAGTTTAAGAAAGGAATATATGTAAGATACATAGATAACCAAGTTTTAAGTCATCTCACTTCTCCAACATTTTTTGATTTAATGTTTTGTCTTATTTTACATTAGCTATTTTATCTGTATTTGCACTGAATCTGAGAAATTACAGTGTTCCAACTGGCCTCTCTGTAAACTTCCAACACATCCTTACTTTTCTTAGCAAATCTTTAAGATAAATGTTCCTTCTACAGAAACATTCTGTCAGGTTTGTATCTGTGCCTAGTCATCCCTTGGGATATTCATAACAAGTCGCTGATTAAACTTCTCTTCTTTTGGTGGCTGGGTTTTTTTATTCTGAGGAAAGACAAATCCTGTAAGAACCAGAGATATTTTAAAGGGTGAATAACAAAGAATGTCATTAAAGTGCACAGCAGCACTATAATTTGAATGATTTCTGCTCGTGACAAGAGATTGTGTTTTATATATTCATTACCATTTACATACTCTAACCGCAGTCCCTCATTTGTTTGCATCATGGCATATTTATGGTCATGCAACAGCTTGTTTAGGCCAACTATAGGTCATTACATTTCTGTGAAGTATTCATCACATGGGGCATTATATGCTGACCTCTTCTTTCTCAGATTAAATAATTTCATCCTCATTTATGCAATTTTTCCCACCTTCTCTCTTCTTTTTATTCCTTCTTTCAATGGATGGAAATTTAATTCACTATTGTAGACTGACTGGCATGCATTCACACTAATGGAGAAGTGATTAGTTCTGCAAGGTGGCATAAAAGATGCTAAACCAAATATGTTTATTTGTCATTCAATATTCAGAAAAGATCATGGTCTTAATTGCAGTTCAACAGTAAGATATGTGGTAGGAAGGTGATTTTCCCTCTAAACTTGAGACCTTTTCCATACCAGCATTCAATTTGATTAATGTTTACATTAACAGCAATTTATTGGTCACTTGCTCAGCAGAAGCTTTCCAAACAGAGATTATGTATGCTAATGTTGTGCTACTTACATCCCCATAAAACACACACAGATTACAAATTAGAAAATATAGGACTAATTAGCAGTGATCAGCAGATGTGTATGCTGATGTGATATATTGAGAAAATCTGATTTTCAGCTTCATTTAGTCAGAACCGACACATTGACTATCATTTTGAAGAATGCCTGAGTGAGCTTTAAACCAAACCATTAAGGTCCTACTCACATGTACAGCCCTGCTTTTCCATAAATCTAAAATAGGTATTAATATTCTTAAGTTTAAGATCTATATCTATTTTGCACTGGATTTAAGAATCAAGTAACAGTTACATCATTGATTAAATAAAGACACACTGCTAAAGCAATCCAAGCATGATATTCCCACGGCTGATTCTCACAGCAAAACATGCATTTCTGTATAGAAGCAAACTGAAATCTACCTTTCTTTATCGAATCATAGAACAGTTTGGGTTGGAAGGGACATTAAAGATCATCTAGTTCCAAACCCCTGCTCCCCCTGCAGGGACACCTCCCACTGGATCAGGTTGCCCAAGCCCCATCCCACCTGGCCTTGAACCCCTCCAGGGATGGGGCAGACACAGCTTCCCTGGACAACCTGTTCCAGGGCCTCCCCACCCTACTGGTGAAGAAATTCTTCCTTATGTCTAGTCTGAATCTGCCCCTTTCCAGTTTATACCCATTGCCCCTTGTCCTGTCACCACAAGCCTTTGTAAACAGTCCCTCCCCAGCTTTCTGGTAGCCCCGTCAGGTACTGGAAGGTCTCTATAATGTCTCCTTGGAGCCTTCTCTTCTCCAGGCTGAACAAACCCAACTCTTTCAGCCTGCCCTCATATGGCAGATGCTCCAGCCTTTTGATCATCCTTGTAGCCTCCTCTGGACCCATTTCAAAAGCTCCATCTCCTTCTTAAGCTGAGGATTCCAGAACTGGACACAGCACTCCAGATGAGGTCTCACAAGAGAGGAATAGAGAGGCAGAATCCCCTCCCTCACCTGCTGGCCACACTGTTTTTGATGCAGCCCAGGATACAGTCGGCTTTCTGGGCTGCGAGCACACATTGCTGGCTCATGTCAAGCTTCTCATCAACCAGTACCCCCAAGTCCTTCTCTGCTGGGCAGCTCTGAATTATGTCATCCCCGATCCTGTATTGTTCTTAGAAATTTTCAGTGTGATGAGAATAGTAGATACTATAATAAAGAAATTACAGCATAGCTAACATCAAGAAGGAAAAACTTTAAGGCAATTAGTGTGTTCAGAGATCATTATCTGTCTAGTACAATATGAAAGGGATAGCTTCTACTTCTAGTGAAGGAAATATGTCAAATAAAAATCCCCTTTATTCTTGTTTTGTGCAAGTACTTTCCTACACAAGCACACCATATGCTGGCGGGCAGCACAACTAAGGCAGATGTGAAGGTTTGTGAGAGAAGCTCACGGAACAGAGAAATCAGCGTGAAGAAGCTGGCTGATCTCGCTCACAGCCCATCATCAGAAAGGAATGTGTCGTTCCTGTTTACTCCCAGGCAGTGCTGGGAAATGAATAGCATTAAACATTCAGCAGCATTATTCCTTTTCTATGTCTGCATAAAATTTTAACAGTTGCTATGTCCAAAATAATTTGTATAAGTTTTAGTGCTAGGAAATACGTTCAGTCGTAACGTGGCTTTGCCAGCCAGTCCAATAAAATTAATTTCTGAGTGCTGCCCTTAAAGTCTGAATTGCGCATTTTGAATCAATTTGAAATTAAATTTTAAATTGGTGTCAGCTTCCTTCATATTGCAAGAGGCTGTGTTATAGCCTGGTAACAGGTACCCCAGAAACCTTGTGCCTGTTCTGTCAGATACAGCTTTGCCAGTGCCCATATACTGACATACACGAGTACGTAATTTTTCTGTCATCACCAATGATGTCAGACACATACCTGTGTTGTATTTTATAGATATATGCACACACACATACTCATGTTTGCCTGAAAATGTGTATCTCATCTTCAGTTGGTAAGCTCTGTTCTCAGTGCTTTTATGGTCTCACAGACCTACCCCCAACCCAGCTTTCAATCTCCCCAATTTCATTGATATTTCCCCTCTACTGGCATCAAAAATATTTCAGACATGTCATATTTTCTCATCTTTTATGAACAAGATTCGGGTCACCCATGCAGTCTGTTCAGCTACCATAATCGTTTTCTCTTAACTGGTGGGGAACACTCTGTAACAGCAACATAAGGCGATTCATGAACTTTAAAAGCTTTTCTCTGCCCAGTCAAATCTCTAAGCATTCCAAACTTTGTTAACCTCGACTGTTATCTGATTTAGTATCCTAGTGCATTATGATTTGCCAGCACTGTGGATGTACCATCAATAAGTGGCTTTGCTCTCAGAAACCGGACTGATGTAAGGAAAGGGGGACCTGTTTTTTCTCTCCTGTCAAGACAAACCAAGGGAAACCGCTCTGAGTCGTCATTAACTTTGCTACCAGAATTCCCTGCAAAACATTCCTGACTGTAACCCCCTGATTTTGACAAATACTTCACTTTCCAAAGAGCTTTTATCTTCAAAATTATGTCTTTTCATGAAAACAAACAAAAAGCAAAGCATTTAAAACATACTTTACAGACTAAAGATTTTAGGACTAAAGTGGTTTTGATTTTCCAACTTCTGGTGAGAACTCTGTAGCACTAACTTAGTGTGCAGGTTCATATTTCTGCATAGGATGACGTTTCCTCCAGTTTAATGATCTTACAGAGACCATTTCCATAGGTACTTCAATCATTCAGTCTAAATTCTGCTTTGATCCACAATGTGGGAGCTTTAACCACAGGTGTTTCTCTGGAAATCAGTGTTGGGATTGTATCATCTGCTGATTTGTTGTCTTCTGAATTCATTACTTTTCAGAAGTGAAATAATAGTTCTGGAAGAATATGCAGTGTGGTTATTAGATTAGCCACTTACCTATTTGATAAGAGAATCAACAGAAAGGGATTTACACCGTGTATGTTTCTACATTTGATGAACAAATTATTGCGTTTGTTCACAGAAGACAAAAATCTTACTCAAGATACCAGTACTGCAGTCAACCATGTTGTGGATGGAACACCCTCTACCCTTTTGACCAACAACAAAACCAAAAGGTTTTCTACATCTGTGCAATTCTTTGGCTCAGGTAGAAAAAAATGGGGCAGCTTGTGGGCAATTTTTAGGGAGAATAAAATCATCCATGGTCTTCACTAAAAGAATAAGTAGTTTTTCCAAATTAGCCAATGTAGGATTTGAAAGCCAAGATGTTTAATTTTGAGTCATGTCAATATAATAATAATTTAACAAGCATCCACATTTATTGTCTTGATTTCTTTTTCTTATTAGTTAGACGGGATTTAGATGTTAGGGAAGACTGCTGTGAATTAAGTAACGGATTGTTTTGGTACTCTGGAAGCAGCACAGCCTGCGTAAACTGAGGGAGAAGGAAAGCACTTTCTTTGCCAGTGGCTGAAAGGCAGAGGTAAGGAAAGCTTCAGCCCTTTGTGCTGCAGTGTGTGTACACAGGGAGTCACAGAGCATTCTTCTAAAGTAATGCTACTGAAGATGTATCATTCTTACCCCGGTAGCTGGATTACTCCAAAGCTGCATCTCTTTCTTCTCAGGGCTGTGTAGCTGGAAGTACTGAGCTGAAGCTAAATGCTCTCAATAGTTCATCTTTCTTAGACAGTGGAGCTTTATGCCAGGAGTTGCATATGAGTATGGCAGAAGTCTATATCCATACTGGGTGGTGAGATGTCTTCAGACCCTATTGACCAGTTTAATATTATCCCTTAGCATTCAGAAACCTGAATATTAAGGCTTAATATGTCTTAAGGCATATAACCTGCTTAAGGATCAACAGTATTCTGAGATACATCTCTCACGTGAATATGGAGCTCTGACCTCCACTGAACGCAGAACAACCCTCTGCAGATCACTGAAAATCTGATGACTTCATCATTGAAAGAGCTTTCATGTATTTTCCTCTGTTGATAAGTCAAACGAAAAATCTTTCATGACTTATTGTCACAAGGAGAGGCAAATACCAAAAAAAAGTGCCTGTGAAAAAAAATTACCCTGTTGTGCTGGTGGTAATACTGAACTGCAGGAACCAGCAACTCAAGAAAATGAAAGCTAGCAGTGAATATTGTTTTCTCTCAGTCATATTCCTTCCAGTGTTTGGGCCTTTCAAGTGATTTATGTTAACTTGAGATTATACAATTACAGACACTCCTCATGCCATGTTTAGATGCTCTGACTTTTGAACCCCTACGTCTGCACTACTAAGGATGCATTAACTTAACTTACTTAGACACATCTGAATGTAGGTTTTGGTTTATGGTGCAGTAATTAATTTGGAAGTACTGTATAACCACAGAGTCTGCAAAATTGATTCGTAATGTTGGCTGGAAAGTATGTTGTGAAAGTATCGAATTGTTGGTGTGTCCGAGGAAGTCGTCTGTGGCCATCGAAGTACAGAACATGCTGCTGATTTCATCCTGTCCACAATATATTTAAGTACTAGCAAATGAAGAATTCTCTTAGCCAAGTCCAAGTACTGTCTCAAATTCCTGCCAGCATCCTACTTCAAACTCTGTAACCTTCTTTCATGGTATCTTCTGTCAGTGTTAAAACCTAACATTATTCACACATTTGAATTTCTCTCTCCTGTTTCTATTTACAGTCTCCACTAACTGAATGTGTAAAACCAAGTGGGCAGCTATTTCTAGTCCCATTTTGTGAGTGTGTATTCGATTGTGGTAGGTCACTATTTGCAAGGTGCAAAAATAGTGTTTAACTCTGACAACAACTAGCACTGTATGCTTACATCTGTGTGCACACACAAACCCATATATAAATATATATGTGTGTGTATGCTCACGTATGCTTGCTATCCTGTCCTCGTGCACTGGTATCCCTCTAAGTCCTTGCTCTGTTTTCCTTTCAGAACAAGGTACCTGTGTGCACTTCTTGTACCAAATCAATTTGGAAGATGTAGCAATTTTAAAAAGTCAGTAAATCTTAGAGAGGGAAGGGAAAGGTTTGGGAACAAAGAGAAAGAACATCAATTGTGTACAGCAAATACTGTTTCTCTTTTTCATTCATCTGTCAATTTTGAAAAATTGCATGTTATCTAACAGACAAAAAGAGAAGAATGTTAACATTTTACGAAAATGCTTGTTCTAGATCTTAAATTCCAATTATTCCCTGTAGCACATTGATAACTTAATTTAGTGCAACTTTTATAAGCAGGAAACTCACGGCCGTCTGCTGTACCTTAGGTGGTTTCAATACTTGTTATAATCCGATGTGTAAGTTAGTGTACCGTGAGGATTTGGGAGTCTTCCAATTTATTAGTTGAAGTATCTTACATCTTTCGATGCTAGAAAAAAATTTCATATTGACATATCCAGAGTTTTTATTGAAGTTATATTAGTGCTATCTATCAGGGATATGCTAGAAAATCTATAACTTCCACCAAAATGTTGCCCATGTGAGCAATTCAGTTTATGAAGTACAATCTTCCAAGGCTGGCTTTGTGCCTCATGGTTCATTTTTCAAGCTATGTGATGTTTAATGAATTTGTCAAAATAAAAACTAATCCACAGCTTCACGTCTATCATCAAATTATGCTTTCCAATATACGGCTAAAATTATGAAAAAAGACACCTATATGAAGGTCTGCAAATGGAAAACATCTCAGGTCTGTGTCATTCTATTTCTTGTTTTGACACTTCTTCGCAGCCTCAGCGATGTTTTACTTTGGTTGCAATCACACTGGGAGTTTGCTCGGATGAGGCAGTGACACTCTTTCATTACGTGCAGCTGGTAGGTATTTGTCTATGGGGGCCAGCGAGACAGTCAGTGTATTTGCAAAAAAAAATAAATAAAAGGAAAAGTTGAGAGGTCCTTATGACCTTGTTTAAAGCAATCTCAGATCCCATTTTCTAAACTACTATACAGAGATTTTCAGACTCATTCATTTTCTCTGACATATTAAATCAGAACCTTACATCAACTAACAAACTGACATTTATAAAATAGCTTGACGTACTCTTTGCCCTGTTTATATATGCTGCATCGCTTTCCTGGGGCCTTAACTTTCTTTGAATAAAGCTAAGAACAGTAAACTGTTAGGATTACTGAAAGGGGAAATGATTTCTCTGTGCCCTGTTCTGCAGACATGAGTAATAGATGTTGTACCAGCTGCCAATTTTCATAATCATAGGTGGTTGCCGATCACCGTAAATCAGTGCTGGTACCTCAGTGGGATCACACAGGTCACTGCAGAGCACTTCGAGTGCTTTATTTGTCAGTGTTGATGGAGTGAAGTAACAACACAGTGGCAAGAGGAGAGTCGTGAGTTGTGTAACTTCTTGGCCCCACTAGCCCAGCCAGATGTGATGTGCTCACCTCAGACAGACAGGGCTGCAGCTCTCTCCTCGCAGCGGCCTTTGGACACTCAAATGCAGTGTTCAGGTGTATTAAGTTAATAAAGTGTATTTAAAACACCACTAGTGGGACATTGCTGGTTATGGAATGTGAACCAGCCCAACCTTATAGCACAGAGAGGCTGACTGTGGAGAACCCATAACCAGCAGTGGAAGTATTCCTGGATTTCAGCATCACAAAAATGTACTTCAAGTGTATCTTCTTAAATCCTGCAGTGCCAGCTGCTGAGTGGAAATGATGTGGTGTTGAATTTATTAAAGTGATGACATTTTATATCCACTGATACAATTTTCACATGTGTAGATTCTATAAATACCAGCACTTGAATGGAATAGACTGTGACAAGCCAGTGAAGGGGATGGAGAACAGGCCTTATGAGGAATGGATGAGAGGATTCTCCTACAGACTAGGAGAAGTCTGTCTATAAAGCTGCCTGGAGGAGAAGGACAGCTACTGAACATGAGCCAGCAGTGGCCCAGGTGGCCAAGAAGGCCAATGGCATCTTGGATTGTATCAGAAATGGTGTGGCCAGCAGGTCCAGGGAGGTTCTTCTCCCTTTGTACTCGGCACTGGTGAGACCGCTCCTCGAATCCTGTGTTCAGTTCTCAGCTCCTCACCACAAGAAGGATGTTGAGGCTCTGGAGCGAGTCCAGAGAAGAGCAACGAAGCTGGTGAAGGGGCTGGAGAACAGGCCTTATGAGGAGTGGCTGAGAGAGCTGGGGGTGTTTAGCCTGGAGAAGAGGAGGCTGAGGGGAGACCTCATTGCTGTCTACAACTACCTGAAAGGAGGTTGTGGAGAGGAGGGAGCTGGTGACAGGACAAGAGGAAGTGGCCTCAAGCTCTGCAGGGGAGGTTTAGGCTGGATATTAGGAAAATAATTTTCACAGAAAGGGTCATTGGGCACTGGAACAGGCTGCCCAGGGAGGTGGTTGATTCACCTTCCCTGGAGGTGTTTAAGGCACTGGTGGACGAGGTGCTAAAAGACATGGTTTAGTGATTGATAGGAAAGGTTGGACCTGATGATCCGGTGGGTCTCTTCCAACCTGGTTATTCTGTGATTCTGTAATGAATCAAGAGTGACAATTCCTTGAAGGAACATTCATTAGTATAATTATGCTCATTAACATAATATGTTCATCACTTAATATGAATCTGATCAGCTTACCTAGGATTAAAGCCTGAAGCTGCAAAACTGAAGATGACCTTTGTCCTGAGCTGGCAGGCTTCACTACTCAAAAGGTTTGTGAGCATAGGATCCAGAAGCCCATGTTTTACCAATGCTTCCAGTATAATTTCATTTGCAATTGCAGCCTCAGAATAAGAGAAGTTCCCAGAGTTTCTTTTGACTGCCAGAACATCTAATATTTGTCAGAACGACAGACTCCAATGAGAGCTGTACATAGGAGAGCATTCTGGAAACAGTTAATATAGAACCTCTCTGTAAGTTGAGTTGATTTATTCTTGATAATAACAGAACACTAGGTTGGCATCCTAATGTCCTATTTTTCTGCTTAGTTGGAACCTGTCATGTGCATGTTGACATTAACAGGAAAGCTGAATATGAAACTTGACTTCACTACCTAGAACATTAAAATTTCAGTAAGTTCAAAAAAGAAAAATGCAAACACTTGTGAGGTCATTTTGCTTGTTCATTTTGCTTGTTATTTTTTTTACAGTAAATTGCATGCAACTCTCATTATATCATTTATCTCTCATAATAGCTTAATTTGGACTCCTTCCAAATTAAGATGGAGACAAAGCCATTGTTTTTCTCTTTTCAAAAAAGATGCTGAATTTCATATGAATAAGGCGATAGAGCAATGTCTTGAATACTAAAAGGAACACACAATTTCCTTCTGGTAGCTGGGCTGGCAACCGAGTCAGTATGTTTCCCTTGCTTGAATGGCTAAAGAAAATAATGGTTTTGTCCCTTCAGATGGCACTGTTGAATCCAGGAGTTGATTTCAGCAATGTGACTCGTACATCATACTGTCGCAGTCCGCATATGGTTTCTTCTTGAAGAGTTTCTTGATGACTCCCCGTGTGATAAAACACATCTCTCTGCAGCTTATATTGCTTCCACTGCATCCTCCATGCTGCAAAGGCAAAATGAGTAGGTAAATCCTGCTTATCTCTGAAAGTTCCCTTTTAAAGGCAGTATATGATATTATTACTGAAACCATAATTTTCAAGGATAAGGCAATATTTGTTGTTTTAAGAAAGGCCATCGTATACTGATACTCACAAGCACCCTGCCTGTTGTCCCTGCCAGTGTGAGCTGAGCTGTCAGCGTGTTGCACACCAGGGTAATCAGGCTGGTTCTTTGGCTGTCGTGAGGCTGGTCCGGTTCTTAACTCCAAACATCTGTAAGACAGTCGCAATGAGGCTTTGTGACAGCTCCATGACCAGCACCCATCACCCATCACCTGAGCTTGTTGTGTGCTGGGTGTGTCACTGTGGGCTCCTTTATGATCACTCGGTGCATTTTTGCTTTAAGCTCTGCCTGTCCACAGCCAAGTCCTTTTTCGGAGTGTGATAAAGTCCCAGATGAAGCCTGCAGAAGCACTTCACCTTTGCAATGTTGCACCAGGGGCACATCAAAGAAGCCCCACAGTAACAGCTTAGCCTTCAATAGATGTTAGTGGTCACTCTTCAGGACTGTGCTGCCTTCCCCCTTCCATCCATCCTTTTTTTCCATCTGGAGTGATCATGGAGTTCAATTTCAATGTAATGAATGGTGACTTTGATTACAACTAGGAATTTCACTGCTTTTCCGGTGCTTGCACGACGTTCCTGTGTCTGCACGGGCACTGAGAGCAGAATTTGACCACACACACTACTACCGAATGCAAATAACAGACATAATGAATGTCAGTTGTAGGCATCTTTCAATGACATCCCACAATATTATGGAGCACACGCTGAAGAAGAACGTATGCAATTCACTGAATTTTAAGTAAGCAAAATGCAAGTGTTTATACTGGAAAAAGGCCAAGACACAACTATTATCTGCCACACTTTATTTGAAATATTTTCTTCCATAAGAAATTATGAGAGGAGGTCAAAGACACTCTTTAACTCATGCCCTGGAGATAAACACAATTCATGCTGCCTTTTAAATATTAACTAGTGGCTGTTCTTAGTTTTCCTACATCTTAAGTAACAAAAGTAATCGTTAATATCAAATGCTTTTATGAACCTGTCAAGGCACGAATTTCAAAGAACTCTGTAAAAATATGAACATATTATTGCCCAGTTTTGCAAATATGGAGAATGAATTAGTTCAGGTTGGTGATTTGCCTAAAAATACACATTGATAGGAGGCTTTCCTAAGAATCACACTTAGAATTTTCTGAATCTGAGCCAAAGGATCACTTCACTGAACCTATTTGGTTCCGAGACCTGTGTTAAGACCCTGCAACACTGATCTGGATATTAATGTAAAGGAAAAGCAGGATCATGTGTACCAGCAACACTATGCTTTTCAGAACCTCAGACTGTGTTGTGAGAGATATCAGAGATTTCCCATCTACTTAAAAAAAGACTGAAGCTGTTGCTTATTTGACAAGCAGGGTCATGGTCCTCAGTTCTTGGGTGACTGTATACAAGGAACACTGTTGATTGATAGGGTTTAGTGTGCTTTCCTCTCTGTAATTCTAACTGTTGTGCCCTCTCTTCTTGCAGGTTTTTACTTCAATGATAACAAGTACTGATGGAGCATTAAAACTTAACGAGACGTCTTGGTTCGAAGTAGAATAGAATTAAATTCAGTGTGAATGGTGAAATACATAGCAGTAGCTGTGGGATAAACTTGAGAATAGAAAGCCCCGCAAGTATTTTGCTTAAATAATAAGTTTGGAATCACCAGTATCATCAGAGATGAGCCAGTGGCTCAGTCTGCACCATCATTTCTTTGTGGAAACTTTTCATGGCTACAGATGTAATAGTTATAAAATACCATTGGAAATTTAATAGCAGGTAGAAAGGCACTGGTAATGTTTTTACCTCAGATACAGAAGAAAGCCAAATTTTAGCAGCTGTATTCTTGTTAATATAGTGCAGAAAACAAAATAAGCATCTCCACAGATTGTATGCATTTCCAATTTGCTTTGAGATGCACTCAAGCACTTTACAACCTTTGACCATTTCTTTGCATATGTCTGATAGCTAATGAGGTTGTGTTAGATGCAGTGGAGTGTGGCACTGAGACTCACATTACTCCAGTTAATGGGGTCTGATAGGCTCCATCGACTGTCCAAAGGTTCAAATCTTTATTCACCCTTATTGTTACTTACTTTTCATATTGTTGGTGTTAGGAACGTTATCAGCCTTATGCCAAAACACCCAAGGACTGCATGAGTCTGGTGAAAGACCCCACAACTTATGTTTTAGGCACCAATGGTTTGACCAAGAAAAGGCTTCATTGTTGTGCACAGGCTAGATCATCTATCATTAAAGAGTAGAATTCATAGATAACTTCAAGCGAGTAAATCTCTGTCAGGAGAAATAGATTTGAACCCTGGAAACGTGTTTCAGACATGCTGCCCATTGATACCAGGGCTAAAACAGCTGAGGAGAGGGGTTTTATTCTGATCCTGATTCTCTTTCACTTTCTAACCCTTCCTCCTCCTCTTTGAAGACCTAGCTCTAAGCTACAGGTCCTGCAACTCAGTTGTGCACTTAGGAGCACTGGGGAAAGACTGGGATAGGGAGATGAGGAAAAGAGGGAGTGAAAGAGTAAAGGAACTAACAGACACCTAGGAGACACTATCTAGCAGAATGTAAAATATTCTTTTTGAAACTGGACTACTCTGCAGCCAGAAAGTCAAAGGATGTTAAGCTAGCCAGTAGTGTGGAGTATTTGCATCTATTATGATGAATAAATCAGTCTGAAAACTGGAATACCAACATTTTCCAGTGCCTTGGCCAATAAACAACAGGATAATGCTTTTAATGAGCCCTTGTGTTTTTAATTTCTGGCTGCTTGGTGGCTCCCTTCTTCAGAAAGCACAAACTCTGTGTGTTTAGTGTACATATGCTATGCTTAATTAATTGGAGCTTCCAAAATCGCAGGCAGAAATGAATGTCTAATTCATAAAGTCGCTTCAGCAATGCAGGTGCTCCCTTTCCCTTATCAGGACATTTACCAGAGCACTATCTGCTGTGTTTTCAATACTCTCCATGTTCTGGTGGCTGTTGCTAATCATTCTTTTCTTTAAAACAGACGCCTAAATCCTGCCTAGCTCTCATTGTAGGAATCAAAGTAGGAGTCTGAACCTCAAACACAGCAACTGCCTTTGCATATTAGGAGAGAGTAACTTCCTTGCTGTTCAGGGAGGAGAGAGGAAGGGATCAATCCCCTTTGCTTTTCTGAGACTTGTACTTTGTCATTGGAGGTGGGGAGGAAGGTAGAGGGAAATGTAGTCATGGCATTATTTATTTTCCCCAAATATTCTCTCAGAAAGACTCGTGTGGGTTTTGATTTCTTTTCATAAGAAATGAACCTAAAGTTGATAATTAAAATTTTTGTCAAGAGGCTAAACCTCAGCCTGAGTTACAGGCAGGGAGAAGAGAAAATCTGACTTAAATGGAGACTGAATGGACAATGCCGTTTAAGTGCAAGTTACAAATACTGCTGTTACTGTTCTTATAAGCCAGCACTTGAAAGGTCTCTTTTTACAGTTCTGTTTTGTATTTTCACCATTAGCTGGCATTTTCCAAAGTTTTAAGATAATTTTTTTGTTGTTGTGGTGTTGGGTTTTTTTTTAAGTTGGGACATTTTTCAAATATTTCAAATATTTATGCTATTTCCTATCACTGGCCAGATCCTACTTCTGTTAGTTTAGCAGTGTTTTCAGGTTTTTTTTCCCTTCACATCTGTACTCAGTACATTTATTGTGTTGTTATTTGGACATATTTTCTTAGAACTATGTTGATTTAACCTGTTAGCTCCGGAGTCCAAATTGGATACAATTCTTTTATTGAATCCTTGCTGTTAAACATTAGATCTGCAAAGGCATGGCAATGTAATTAGCAGTGGCTAAACAATAAAAATGAAGTGTCCAATGATTTATTTGGAAGTATCATGGTGCCAAACAGCATGTGAATGTTGTTTCCCAGCGCAAAGGGCTGTGGTGGAGCAGGGAGTTGTTGCTAAACTGCCATTGAAGACTGAAGTTCACCTAGGTTGACCAAGAAGATGAGATCCCACCAACCCTGACTGAGGACTGGTGTAGAGCTCCACTCATTTGCTTAGGCACCACTCATTTCTGCCCATGTATACAGGAAGAACCAACTGCTGCTCATCAATGACCTCTGCTTGCATGGGAAGAGCAGCCGACCCATTGCAAACTACCACTGTTGGTTTCCCAGGGTGAAAATTCAGTACTCAGCTCTCCTCAGTTGGTGCGAACAGCAAAGCTCCAGCGGGTTCTGCCAGATGAGCAGCCAGCCAAGAATTGTATAGTGTTATTATCTCTAAGAGCACGTTATCAAATGCGGTCTTTCTTGAGTATTGCTTTGTTATGTAAGAGCAAATATCTGATAAGTTTGCACTCTTATCCAGTATAAATCAGGACAAATAAACAAGATTCCTTTTCTCCAGAGCTCCTGCATCTGTGACTAATGTTTGTGGTTAAGAGCTGAGGTATCAAACATTGTTTTATTAATTTTGTTTTGATTTGTGATGCAACAAATGTCATCAGCCAGCAGTAATGGTCAGTGTTTGATCTCATTTCTGATTACCCCGAATCCATGCATCCCAAATACTGTATCTTGGAGGGAAATAATGTGATTCTGTGACTTAACAGTAGGATTGTGTCTAGACTGCCTATAAACCTTCATGTTTTATGGTAGTCTGTTTGCCCTGTGGTATTGACAGCATTGTTTCTGAAAGGGGCTGATAAAGCATGTTCTTAAAATGAAGTACTTAAACAATTTGAAAATACAAAAAAAAAAAAATTGAATGACTGTGTTACAAATTTATTATCAGCTGGCACTTGGCTGAGTTCTCAAACAAGTTGCGTACCCTGTTTTGTTAAATTCCAGGGAAAGAACATGGTTATGTTATACATGCCATCTTTTGGTGGTAAATGGAGTTAAATCCAGCTGGAGGCCAGTGACAAGTGGGGTTCCCCAGGGCTCAGTCCTGGGTCCAGTCCTGTTTAATGTCTTTATCAACGACCTGGATGAAGGCATTGAGTCCTCGCTTAGCAAGTTTGCAGATGACACCAAGCTGGGTGGAAGTGTTGATCTGCTAGAGGGTCAGGAGGCTGCAAAGGGACCTGAACAGGCTGGACTGCTGAGCTGAGACCAACGGCATGAGGTTTAACAAGGCCAAATGCCGGGTCCTGCACTTGGGGCACAACAACCCTAAGCAGAGGTACAAACTAGGAGAAGTCTGTCTAGAAAGCTGCCAGGAGGAGAAGGACCTGGGGGTGCTGGTTGACAATCGGCTGAACATGAGCCAGCAGTGGCCCAGGTGGCCAAAAAGGCCAATGGCATCTTGGCTTGTATCAGGAACGGCGTGGCCAGCAGGTCCAGGGAGGTTATTCTCCCCCTGTACTCGGCACTGGTGAGACCGCTCCTCGAGTCCTGTGTTCAGTTCTGGGCCTCTCACCACAAGAGGGATGTTGAGGCTCTGGAGCGAGTCCAGAGAAGAGCAACGAAGCTGGTGAAAGGGCTGGAGAAAAAATCTTATGAGGAGCGACTGAGAGAGCTGGGGGTGTTCAGCCTGGAGAAGAGGAGGTTGAGGGGAGACCTTATTACTCTCTACAACTACCTGAAGGGAGGTTGTGGAGAGGAGGGAGCTGGCCTCTTCTCCCAAGTGACAGGGGACAGGACGAGAGGGAATGGCCTCAAGCTCCGCCAGGAGAGATTTAGGCTTGAGATTAGGAAAAAGTTCTTCACGGAGAGGGTGGTTAGGCATTGGAACAGTCTGCCAAGGGAGGTGGTTGAGTCACCGTCCCTGGAGGTGTTTAAGCTTAGGGTAGACGAGGTGCTTAGGAGCATGATTTAGGGATTGGTGGGAATGGTTGGACTCGACCATCCAGTGGGTCTCTTCCAACCTGGTCATTCTGTGATTCTGTGATTCTGTGATTTTACAGTATCATCTTTTAACCTACAGCAGCTGCAGTTGCCCAGCCAGTCCTCTTTGTCTCTTCTTGTCTGTCTCTGTTAGGAAGCTGAGTTTAAGACAGCCCTGGCTGCCACTGCCTAGGATCCGAGCCTAAACAACATACTCTGGGGTGGTTTCTTAGCTTTCCAAGGACCAAGATGCCAATCTTTCGGTGCTCTTGTGAGTTTGCCTGTCTTCCAAATAAGAGAATGCTTTCTGTATCATGCTGCAATGTTTAGGAAGTAAAAAGTAGGTTAGTTTTGATGTGTTGTACCTGTTCTCCTTCCCTTCTCTCCCTTGTGGGTATCAAAATATCATTCTGGTCCATGTGTGCTGCCTTCTGCAGAAGAATTTCTCTTCCCTGCTTGTGTTAACTGGGAAACTTTCACTGCAAGAGTGTGGTCCTCTTCTATAATGTAATCATAGCATTTTTCATTTAGTGTGTTTTTAGTGGTACCACCGTGAAGGTGCCTCAGATTGGCTAAGCCTGTTATAATAAATATTTGAGAGTCTACAATAGCAGCAAAGGAACATTTTTATTGATACAGTTTATGACATAATTAAAGAAATTGAACTGTTATGTGCAGACAAGGCCTTAACTTCCTAGCACAGGGTTTTCTCAGTCCTTCTAGCCAGTCCTTATAGCAGAGCTTTCCTGCTGTTGCAGTGGTAGAGCTGCGGAGGGGAGCAATCAGTCGATGTTCTCATCATGTCCCCTGGCAGTACCTGGTCTTTACTGGGAAAACTGATGATTAAACCAGCAGATGGAATTCACTGAACCCCAGTCATTCTGACATTTACCAAAAAGCCAGATGGTTCTGCTTGACAGTCCTGCCACTCTGGGTGCAGCTCGGTACGGTCAGAGAGTGCTCTGGTCATGAGTGCTTACGCTGCTTCCCTGAGGGAAATAAGCTACGTTTGTTCTCAGTGTGGCTGTGTCTAACCCAGGGCTTCTGCTACCACAACAATACTCACAGTTGACATTGTTCAATGGAAAATGTGTACCACTAGCTTTAGTCTAACTGTGATCTTAGAAGTACAGGCTGGGAGAGCTGGGGATATTCAGCCTGGAGAAGAGAAGGTTCCAAGGAGACCTTATAGAGACCTTCCAATACCTACAAAAAAGGGCCTACAAGAAAGCTGGAGAAGGAATGTTTACAAAGGCTTGTAGTGATAGGACTAGGAGCAATGTGTATAAACTGGAAAGGTGCAGATTTAGACTAGACATAAGGTGGAATTTGTTCACTGTGAGAGTGTTGAGGCGCTGGCACAAATTGCCCAGGGAAGCTGTGGCTGCTTCATCCCTGGAGGTGTTCAGGGCCAGGTGGGATGGGGCTTGGGCAGCCTGATCCAGTGGGAGGTGTCCCTGCCCATGATAAGGGAGTTGGAACTGGATGATCTTTAAGGTCCATTCCAGTCCAAACTATTCTATGACTCTAAATACAAGGTTGTGCTTTAGATACAGACTGGAGTGGGACATGAGCAATGCTGTTCGTGGTCACCAGTGTCCTAGTAACAACATGTATGATGCATTTGATATTTTCCCATAACAGTCCAGCAATCTAAGCATGTGCTGAAGAATTTGTCCTGCAGTTGCCTGGTATCATTTAACATACATTTATTTAATTGTCGTGCCTAGTGTGAGCCAAATTTTAGGCTTGGTGCAACTTTGCAGGGAGATGAACATCACTTTGCATTTTCTTGGCTTATTGATGGCATGTACTAAAACGCAGATGCCTACCTTGTATCTGTGAAATAATAATTAATGATAAATACCAGTAGTTATGTATTTCTTAATTGGATAAATATACATTTCAGAAAGGAACTGGTCACATTTTACAACCTAATTAAAAGAATGTATGAAAGGATTACGGCGTGCAGTGGTCTGTGATAATTGAGAAAGACAAATAAACACAAGCTTTACTGCAGGCTATTTTAAGCAAGAAATTCTACAACAGGGAAGGAAAGTTCTGAATTGCTCTGAACATCAGCGTGGCTGATCCGCACGTGGGAGGAAGGTTTCATGGCATTGTGACCACTGCTACAACAGTTCTAGGATAACACTGCATCACCGAGATGAAAGGAACAGCATGTGTTATCAAACTCCATTACCCAGAAGCTGTTCTTCAGAGGCTTTTTTTTCAGGTAATTATCCTGGTTTCTCATTTGGCAGCTTGCAGCAAACCTTTCTGTCATAATCCTGCCGTCAGACAACGCTCAGAGGCGCAGTTGCAAAGCTGGCCCAGGGTTTTCTTCCTTGGCATTGGGAGCTGCAGACTAAAAAGATTTAGTCAAGAAAGCATCCTTAACTGGGAGACCTACACGATGTGCTCAGCTACCCATTTTGTTTTGTTTCTGCCAGTGATTTCTCCACTCTTTTATGGTTTCTTTTTTTTTGATAGAGGAAGTGTGTAAGTATCTTCAGGAGAAAAAAAAGGAAAAAAAAACCTACAAAAATCAAAGGCAAAAAGAAAAAACACATACAAATACTTGCAAACCATTGTTTTAGAGCTTTAATGTATTGTGTACCTAATTAACTTATGTCTAATCTTCCTTTTTTTCAGATTGGGCCTTTTATGTATATTTTACGTATAGTATACATTACTGACATGTCATTAGAGATGAGACAAAAATATTGAGTAATATCAGTGATATGCCATGAGTTTGGGGTTTGAAAATGAGTAGTCTGGACCAGGCTTTGAGAACAGGCTGTCCACCTTCTAACTGAAAGGCTTATGTAGGAAAATAATAAACAAAAATAATGCATGGAACATGATACTTCTAGTGAGTATGTATTGAAATATTTAGCAAGTTCAATATATCATGTTCCGTAAGAGTGTAACACAGCGTATTCTGTCAGTCTGAAACACTTGGATGATCAAATTGAAGTATGTCATAACTTTTTTATTCTCATTTGCGACGATGAAAAAACCCCAAACAATCTGAGCACGAGGAGTCGAATTATTATCCAGGGCTTCCTGACAGGATAGAAAAGAGTCTCTTTTTTTCTCAGTCACAAAATCTCAGACTGGTTCAAGTTGGAAGGGAGCTCTGGAGAGCATCTCCCACCTCTGCACAAAGGAGGTTGCTCAGGCCATGGCCAGTTGGATTCTGAACAGGTCCAGGACACTACAGCCTCCCTGGGCAACCTGTTCCAGCATTTGACCATCCTTACAGGAAAGACTTTTCGTATGTTTAAACGTCATTTCCTGTGTTCTAGCTTCTTGTGGTATCACTGGGCGCTGCTGGGAACAGGCTGGTTCCATCTTCCTTACTTCCCATCAAGTATCAATAAGCAGATCCCCCTGCACTGTGTCTTCTCTGGGCTAAGCAGTCCTGCCCTCCCAGCCTCTCCTTGTATGGCAGATGCTCCAAGCCCTCAGTCATCTTTGTGGACTTTTGCTGTACTCGCTCCAGTATGCCCATGGCTTTCTTTTACCAGAAAGCCCAGCATGGGACGCAACCCTCCAGCCATGGGCTCACTAGTGCTGAATAGCAGGGAATAATCACCTCCCTCAACCTGTAATTCATCGTCATCAAACTATGGCAAATGGGAGGTTCAGACTTCAGTTATGAGCCTTGTTTGCATCCAAGACTGCAGCCAATTCCTGTTTTCAAACATATTCGCTCAATGTTTAGGAACTGATTCTTGCCTTCCTCTTGTGTACAGGTTGTAAAAATAACTCCATTAATGGTTAAGTACTAAAAGCTAAAGTCACCATTAAGTGAACACATTGTAAAGCATTAGAGAGATCCTCTGCCTGTCTACATGTTCACAAGTGCAATGACAAAAGCCTTTTCTGAGCTCTAAGTTTCATCTTCAGTGTCACCAGGCAGCACCTTCTGCTGCAATTTGTCCTTCACGAATATATCAATAGCTGTTGAATATCAACAGGACAAGGTGGACTTCCCTTTTAGTTTTGGGACTCTTACTTTAGTTCCAGGGGTAACTGAAAAAGGCTACGGTATGTAGCATGGAGAGGGAGAAAAGCAGGTTTTGTATATGTGCTTTATTTCACTGTGATAGAGAAGAGAGTGCACAAAGGTTTGGAGTAAAAACTGGAGACCTGGGAACTTCTCAGGGCAGATTCCTTAGGAGAGTGGTCACGATAGGATCTTTCATCTTCTACCAACAACCTGTAACTCATGGTTTCAGACAAAGTCAGGTGGTAGCTGGATAAAGTATCTTCCTTTGTTCTAAGGATAATGATCACATCCTCCACACTGCCTTTGACAACTGAAGCAGGGCTTCGCACTGTGTTGTCCTGGCTGCACCACAAAAATCAACACCGTTTTTGCTCCAGGCTTGTTTTACTTCCCTCACTGTCTCCTGAACTAATGGGAAAGCAAGAGAAGGAAGAGAGAGCATACAACGATCCTGTCACAGAAGCAACCGCTTCAGAATTCCAATCTTTTTTCCCTGCTCTGGAATGAAATATTTGACTCCTTGTGGTTTGGACTGACAGTGAATTTTCTGAATCTAGAATATCCCAAACACTGAATTAATGTCGTATCATCTCTGGCTATAGCAGCCTTTCATGCAGGTGTTGATGTCCTTCCCAGCTGATGTCAGCGAGAGCTGTAAGCTCATGCTGTCCAGTCCTGTTCCCGGTGCCTCTGTATCCTGGATGATACTCCACATCTGGTAAATGGGCAGGCATTCATTTCAGTGAGGTTTTCTCCTTTGATAAGGAATGAAGATGTGTCCCATTTTGAACAGTCATATACGTGCTCTCAAGTCCCAGCACTACACCCCCAATTTTTGTCAATGTCTTTTGTATCTTTATTTACAGACAGAAAATGCCTTCTTTTCTGGAGAGAAACAGAGGTGTCTGACAGTCCTTCAGAAGGTGTGCTATGTGTAAACAGGTTATTAGTATTTTACAATAAATATTTACTTCCAGTTTTAAAATACTTAGCAGAAGTAACTAGTGCTCTGATACCGCCTTTTCAGAATCCTTCAGGAGGCAGAAGAGTCTTCTTTAGTGCAGATTTGTATATGTGAGTTTTAGTATAAAACAGCTCTATTTTTATTCACATTAAATATTGATAATGCATGTTTCACAATTTCATGAAATAATTGACTGCAATAATGACCTCCTCCTGGTCATGTAAAAAATCTCCTCAGAGCCTCCAGCTCAAATCAGACAATTGGCTAATTCTGTATGTAAATAGTCTTTTGTTCCAGTACAAAGCCATGCAGGCTATGATTTGGTTCCTGAATGTCCCAGGGAAAGCTCAGCTGCAGCCCTGAAATAGGAAAATAAGCACATAGACTTGGTGCTGGTGTCCTGCCACAATCCTGCAGAGCATCCTGCAGCCCGCCAGCGATACTCGGAAAATGATTTGGATTGCCTGGATGTGCAGGCTGTTCAGGGAGTCCAAACCTCGCTAAATCCAGTCCTGCCTAAAGCACAAACTACATGGTCTCAGCAGTGGCTGGGCCAAGAGAATTTGCAAACTCTAATTCATTCTTTTCCTACAGATTCACTCTCTGCGTAGGACAGAGGGTAATGATACCTCCAGTCAGCACAAATTCCCCTCATATCCACAGAAAGAATTCAAAGCCCTACACCACGTAGAGTAATGACAAAAGTAGCAAGTCCTCTGCACATGTGAAACCAGGAGCTGCTACTGTGAATAGTGTTGGTTTTGTCCTGGCTAAAACCATTCTGAGAGGAGCAGTCTGGGTTTATAAAATGGGATGCAAATGCACAGCAGAGTTCTACAGCATGATGGTAATGTTGTTTGGGTCTCTTTCAAGTTCTCTGCTGGGAGACTAGTGAAATTCAGTTGTACTCCTACATATTTAAGCATAACTTCGCTTGCTTTGGAGATGTGGTCTAAATATGCTCAAGAATTATGCAAAACCCCTCAGTTTTGTGAAGCCCTCAGCATCATTCTTAAACCATTGAGATGGAATTTAAATCAAAAGGGAATGCAGAAATATTGTAATTAGGTTCAGAAGTTTTTGTAGCAGAGATGAGATATATTGTTTGAGACAGTTCTTTGCCATTCGTGTGTTTTGCTTAAGATGTTGCTGTGTGTCAAAACCACAAACAAACAAAAAGAGCTACCCACAGAGAGAAAACCTGGACTTGCCCATAACCTGCAAAGCTGCGTTGCCATAGCTCTGTGCCCAGAGCTGGATGGGTTAGCCCTTATGGCACTGGGCATTACTGCGTGTCAGCAGTACCGTTCATGTCCTGGGGAGCTACAGCAGCATCCATCTGATACCGTACCCACACTGTTCCTCCCAGGAGAGCTCTGCGCTACCACCGCTGAGTACTTCCCAAGGCTCAAGGTAGGGGAAAACCAGGAGACAGAGCAGCACAGGCTGGTGCCTCCTTATGATTCTCTGTCCTGGCCATCTTTGCAGCCAGGCTGTGTTGCACTTGTGCCTCTTTGTGTTGTTTTACCCTAGGAATGCTGCCTGTTCCCTGGAGAGCCTGGGCACAATCTGCTCCCTGTGTTTCTTTATCCCTCAACTTTTCTGCCCTTCTTCCTTTTTGGTGGGTTTTTTTTTTTGACCCCTTTCTGCAAAACCATTATTTTATATTGTAATTCTGTTATTTGTTTTCTGTACCACAACGCATTTAACACTTGACATTTGCAGAGCTGCTCTAGTCAGCGCTTTCTGGATTGTTGGATGGGGTGGGATTTTTCCTATCTTATATACAGAGCAAAGTTATTTGAGGTTTGTCTCTCTTGGTGAGAAAATGCTGCTCTCACTGTTCAGACAGGCTGCTCTGTTGCTCTGGAGTCCATGTTTTTCTAACAAATAACATGCAGTGGGAAAGACTAAAGTTCAAGATACAGCAGTGACATTAGCGGTGGCTCTTTTCTCCCCAAGATTCCCCAAACCATCTGCCATCAACTGATAAGACGGTCTAAGTGGAAAAATATAAGCAACAGGCTTTCTAGTTCATTGTCTGCATGACCATGGGAGAGATGAAAAAATGACAGTACGGTTCTGCTTGGAGGTATGAGCATCAGGGGAGTGCCCTTAATAAACTAACAGAGTGGATGCAGCGTGCAGAAGAGTCATTTTGAGAAAGGCTGGAATGAATGGGAGCAAATTCTTTATAGAGGCACAAGGGTATTACATCCTGAGAGAGCAGAGACGAGAAACAGTTCTGTAAAACTCACACCTGTGGCCTTTAGGGATGAGATGTATGATGGAGTGGGCTTTGATTGACCACCTAGTGTACAATCATTCCATAAACACCCAGAGCATGCGATGCAATGGCACTGACCCAGTGGGTACAGTTTTATTGGAGGCTTCATGCCTGCCTTCACATTATTATGCTGCTGTGGCCTTTTGAGCGCAGCGTTTAGAATGAGTGGACTCCACACTGGGTAGGATTTACCTATAAACTGTCATTTCTGTTTATGCAAACAGTCATGACTCTTAACGAGAATTGACTCAATTGCTGGTAGAATAGTGCTGCCTCTCCAGCTGGAAATCACAGCCTTCTCAGGCTAATTTTAGGAATCCAACCATTTTTTAAAGTTAGAGATTAAAAGAAATGGAATTTTAATGCAAGAATCCACTTTTTCAAAAAGCCTGTGTAAGTGGTGTATCAGTGCCACATGCACTGCCTCTGCTACGTGTGTTTTGTATGCATCCCACTCACTGCACAAGCCTTTGAGAACCTGCCACCCAGGGCTTTGATTTTCACAACACAAGTATTTTCCCATGCAGGCACATGCATGAAAATCGTCTCATGTGGTCCGTGACGGTGAGGCTCACACCAACCAGTTTTTTGCAGCAGTTTTGCTAACACAGACGCTTCAACGTCAGCAGAGCCAGTTTCTATCAGACATCCTGGAATTCTCAGTTTAAGCCATACCCTGCCATGAGAAGTGAAGGGTTGAGGTGGAGCAGGATCAGCCAGAGGATGCTCTGAGAGGCAGGAGGTCTCTGACAGAGCAGGTGGGGAGGAAGCAAGCGTTGCAGCTCCCCACAGAGGATGGCACAGCTGGGCTCTTGTTTTCTGTGCCTGCAAAGATCCTTCATTCTCTTTGGAAAATGGCATGTCAAACAAAATTGGCAGTAAAGCTTTCTGAAATCAATTGGATTTGGAAGATGCAGGGAACAAAAAGGCTGAAACGTCTTTGTGCCTGTTCCTGACCCTGCGTATAGGCACCCTGAGCTGTGCCTGGACCTCACGTATGTGAATTTGGCCATCATCATCTGGTTTATTATCCTTCGCTTTGTTCAGCCTGGGCACTGTAGCAGAGATGATGCAATCTTGGAACATCCTCCAGCTGCCTTTAGTCATTGTCTTGAAAACTGTCTGCTCACCAGACATGCAATTTTCCATTTTATAAAGGCCTCATTATTCCCTAAATCCTGCTATTCTTGAGGAATTGGCCTCTAGGAAGATGATAACATTTCCCCGTTGGCCTGCTGATGACTGATTGGTTTTTCCCCTTGTTTATGCTTTAATAATTCTATGAATACAAGTAATGAATGAGCTGAAGTTTGTTTGCCTTTCTCCCAGCGTCAGTTTTATTCTAAATACGAGCTGGACTTGTTCTAAGAATCATTAGGAGCGATTCCTTTCACGGGTCGTTAAGCTTCCAAATGAAGGCTTGAGATGCCGTGTAGCCAGCTTTACTCTCTTTGCATGCGATAATTCAAATCTGAATTTCTTTGTGCAGTGCAGGAGGTTTGTGTTGGCTTTACAAGCTCTGAATTATAAAACCCTTTTGGTGTTGCTCATGTAGGCTTATACCTTGCAGGCCTGCTGTTCACCTGGTATGAATTAGTGTCATTTCACTGTGTTTGGTGAAGTTCTACAGGTCTTTACAAGCTGATGATCTCAAGCACGGAATTAGAAACCCCCTAAAATCATCACAATATCTTTCCTGATTTTATTTGTTTTTGTTTTATTTTTTTTGGCAAAGCTGAACATGGATCTAAACTTCACTGCCAGGCCTGGGCAAAGTGTCAGCCTTGTGACAGACCTATGAATAAAGTGGTTTTCTCCAGCTCTGGGATTTTCACCAGTGTATTTTGACACAGCTGGAGTTAGAGGCAAATGACCAGGACTTGTGTATTTGCTGAGCTTATTTAGTGCAATTTCTGTTTCCAGACGTGCAAGGATGTGAGACCAGCTTTTTAGCTGGTATGGACAGTGAGTGTTCCCATGTTTCCAGGTATGAGGAAACAAATTGTCTCCTTGGCCAAACGATCTCTGCTCATCGGCAGAGGCGCCAGGGCCAGGAGCCCTGTTGGGTTGTGCCGCTCGGCAGCTGCAGAGGGATCCTTCAGCTCCATTTCGGAAAGGGCAGGAGAAGAGTTTCCTTTCCCCACTTTGAAAATTATTTTGTGGAGTTTGCTACAGAAAAATGCCGGTGCTGCCATCCAGGTGGCAGGCAGGGACAGCCTGGGCAAAGAGGTTTCTTGTAGAAGGGATAGTCACAGCAAGGACGGGTTAATATGTTACCTGCTTAAAACATTGCCATGCATTAGTTCAAAACCAGCACTTGAGACATGCTAAGTGCTTAATTAGTCACAATTTCTAGGACTTCTTGTTCCCATATATTCTAACCCTCATCCTTTAGGCTCTCGCCCTGCCTGGGTCCCCTCAGCCCCCGCACACCAGTGGGATCCCACTGATTCCCTTCATGTATGGGCTTTGTAAAGCTGGAACACAGAGCTCAAAAGCAACTGCTGAACTCCTATAATCGACACTTTAATTTTGCAAACCTGATTTTTCTCTGTACTAACAGATCAGTGATGGCCTGAGTTAGGGAGCATCTGCTCTGCTTCTCCTAGTTCTCAGCTTTCAGTGTCGGGTACTACATTAGGACTTTCGGTCCCTTTCTGGTCATTAAATGGCTTGACCCAAGGCCTCTACAAAACAACAAAAGTCATTTCATTAGCTTCACTGGCCTTTGGATCAAACTGTGTCAGGCTACAGAGCATGGCTCTGAAATAGACCTTTGGAGAATTTTTTCTCCCCTGGAAAATGTTAACAGTTAGGAAAAACCAGCGCTTGTGAACTTCTTGCTTCAGGAAAAATACTGGAAAAAGTAGTTTCAAGCTGCTTGTGTTTCACCTTCTTTAAATGGAAACAAAATACACTTTGTTTTGAAATCTAAACTACATGTAGGGGAAATTTTTAAAAGGCAAAACAATGCAATGCATTCTTGAAATAACTGAAACAATGTTTTGGTTTTCCTCTTCTGGCTTCTTTTTCAGATTTTGGAGAACTCATTTTTGCCTTTTAATCCTAGTTTTGGGTAAGGATATTTTACACATTGGAAATGCTCATATTTGTGTGACAACTGCCTTATATACAATTCTCCTAGGCAAGATCACCCCTCCAGATCTCCTGCCACTGCCATTTGCCCAGAGCGGCATTATTTAATGCGGTAATAAGAGGAATGAGAAAAGCAAAATAGGAAAAGGTGACTGAGAGACATGATTCTAATACCTAAATCTCTTGCAATCTGAAGATAAATTAATCATCATTAATGTTATCAGTCTGGCTCTGTATTAAATGTTCTCAATCCTACTTCACGTTTCATATCTTTGAAGTTTGGCATCGTTTAAGTCCGTCAGTCATAGAATCATAGAATCATAGAACAGTTAGGGTTGGAGAAACCTTAAAGATCATCTAGTTCTAACTCCTCTGCCATGGGTAGGGACACTTCCCACTGGATCAGGCTGCCCAAGCCTCATCCAACCTGGCCTTGAACCCCTTCAGGGATGGGGCAGCCACAGCTTCCCTGGGCAACCTGAGCCAGAGTCTCATCACTCTCATAGTGAAGGAATTCCTCCTTATATCTAATCTAAATCTGCCCCTCTCCATTTTATACCCCTTGTCCTTTGTCCTATCACTTCAAGCCTTTGTAAACAGTCCCTCCCCAGCTTTCTTGTAGCCGCATCAGGTACTGGAAGGTCACTATAAGATCTCCTCGGAGCCTTCTCCAGGCTGAACAACCCCAACTCTCTCAGTCCTACATCCCTTCACGAGAAATTCTCTGTTACCCAAGAGTGACAATTGCTGCTGTACCCTCAGGTCTGACCCTTGCCTTGTGGAGCAGTAGCCCTGCTGGCTTTGATCCTCATTGTGTCCCCTCTGCTTGCCTCCCGGCAGCCTGTTTATCCCACTCAGCAGCAGTCAGATCCACGGCTGCAGGAGGTTCGTTTCTGTGACTGGTGTCCAGCTCCCTGTTCTGATCAGAGCGCTGACTTCTGCGTGTCTGCACTTCCTTGCGCTCGTTCTTCTGCTCTCCAGGGTGGATTGGTTTAAATGTTCCCCCAGTTGTACCACATTTCTCTGTCCATTTATCTGGGCCCAGGTACACTAATAATGTAATGAAAACAGGTTTCTTCTCTATAGGAGCTGTTAAAAACTGATGTAAAGAGCTGCACTGAGGAAGCCATTTGCAGTTCACAATAACAGCAAGTTTTATTGGTCAATAAATCCCAGGAACTATACTGCTTTGTTTTCTTGCAGCATCTTCTGGCCCCTTATTTATTAACTAGCAATTTCAGAAATATAAAGCACTTTTAATGCCAGGCCCTGATCCAAAGCCCCTGGGTAGTTCAGGAGGGTTTGTATTGGCCACTAACACAGACGGGCGCTGCTGCTGGGCCTCTGCAGGTGCCAGGAGAGACAAGGAGAGTTCTCCTTTGCCTTTCCATCATTGAACAACCACTAACAAATACCGCACAAAGTCCATCTGTTCAGGTAGGCACGTCTTCAGAAATCTGTGTCTACAAAACAAGTGCCCAGTTCCCACCATTAATGATGTCGCAGTGCTCTTCATTGAACCACTAATTCCCTGTCTTCGTATCCCTTCCATGCCTGTCTGCAGCACTTTTCTATATGCTTCAGTGCTGAGAAAATGGACATTGGGTGCTGCAGACATTGTCCTAATCCTTGCTGGGTTTTCTCAGTAAAATTTATTTAACAAGAAAAAGAGAAAAACAAAAGGAAGAAGTCAAAATCAATAAAAATCAAAGCATCATCTGAGAAGCAGCGGCTCTTAACAGATTTCTTGTTTAAAAAAACAAAATGAAGTTTTCAGATCTCCAATTTCACAAGGCTGATGCTATTGTGCAATATTTTGATTGATGCGATGAAATATTGGCGAGGCAAATAGCTCCAGCATTTCTTATCCAGCATTTAAATGTGTAGGTTCAGATTGCCACACACGACAAGTCTGATGCAATTTCCCTGAGACCCCAGGCAAAATGTAGATCTAAATCCATGCTGTGTTACTGCAGCACAGCTCCGAGAATATTTTAATTTAATTAGTGTTTCAGAAATAAATTATTAAACCAATCCCACAGTTATTGTTCAGGTAAAATGTCACATGGCAGAAAGACTCCAGGGTGTTATGACTAGCATAGCTTAAAATTATTCACTGGGCAGTGGTGACATCACTTAATTCTGCCATTTGTTTGGGTTTTTTAATGTTGCTGCCCCTACAGCTGCCCTGGAAGCTGGCTTTGTATTAATAGGTCATATATTTAATTCTGCCAGTATTGCACTGAACTCCTCACCTGTGATCTGTCATCCCTGCCTTTGCTTTCACCTGGTGAGCATTGATATGTGAGAAATGAGATAAATAATCCTCGCCACATTATGAGCTCACCTTCTTCAGACCTGTTTGTCTTTCCCAGATGGAAGATAAATTCTTAATTATTTCAGACAGACATTCACCTTTTCTGAAGAGGATGGAACCTACGGAATGATAGCAAATGATGGGGGGGTCAAAGGAACACCACCTTAGGCTTTTTAATTCAGCCGTCTCAGACGGAATCACTGCAGGATCCCAGCAGTTACTTAGAGGAGCCAATTTGTTGTTGTCCTGTGCGTCCCTTTTGCCATCTGAGTGCCCATTAGGGAATAACAAAACCGATCTACTGGACAGTGAAGGTTTAAAATGCAGAGCAAAGTGGCCGTGCCAGCTCCACATCACTGTGAGAAAAGTAGAAGAATGGGTAAAGAATAGTATTGTCACAAAGAACAGATCGTGCTAATGAACCATCCACTTGGATGAGCCTGTGTCCTGGCAGAGCTCTAGAGGAGCCGAGCAATCTCAAAACCACCTTTGCTTTGTTGCAGTTGTGTTATGTGTTGTGCTGCGAGGATGATGACACTTAACTCCCATTGACAAGCACTTCTAGCTGGAGTATTATAGCAACATTAAATATTAGGTGGATGAGGACTGTTGGCAAACTGTTGTACTTTATCAGCCCATGGCTGCTCACAGCGTGTGCTGGATTCCAAGTGGGGAGGCCCTGGCCCAGGTTGCCGCATCCCCGGAGGTGTTCAAGGCCAGGTTGGATGGGGCTTGGAGCCCCTGATCCAGTGTGAGGTGTCCCTGCCCATGGCAGGGAATGGGACTGGATGGGCTTTGAGGTCTCTTTCAACCCAAGCCATTCCATGATTCAATGGTTGAAAAGTTTCTGGGTGGCCTCCCAATTTCCTTAACATTTCTGTTGTGGAATAGTTTGGATTTGGAAGAGAGATCCATTGTTGATGCTGGCAGATTGCTCGCTCGGTATCTGTCCTGATTTGCACTGACAGTGATGCCAAGCCCCCTCCCCACTGACTGAACAACCATTTCATTAAACCTGTGTCGAATGCCCCACTCTGACTGCTGAGATGCAGAGATGTCATCTGCCCAGGGTGCGAGTTCCTGCCTTCCCCAGATTCTTCTTCAGCATGGATTTGTTTGTTCTTTAAAAATGAATGTGCCTAAATATAATCAAGTTTCAAGAACTCAGAGGCTGACACAAACTGGAGTGATTATCATTCGATCTGCCTTTCCTGCAGCTTTTTCCCACTGCCTGATATTTAGATACTTTGGATACTTGGAGATTTAATTGCTATTTTGCAATTTTAATGAATAAATGCCATTTATGTTCATCTTCTATTTACTTTCACAATGTAAGGCAGGGTTCTAATGCCAAGAATGAATTTCATTTCCAAAAGAAAAGACAGCACTTCATTAATACTGAGCTGTTACTGCTGGCACATGCGCTGGCTGCCTGATGCCCACAGTTATAAGGAGAAATGCTCACAGCTTTCCAGACACAAGAGGAAGGCTGCCATTCCCAAAGTAACGAATTCTCTGGCTCAGCCTTTGTAATTTTGATGTGGGCACTTGAAGCAAAGTTAATTTTTGGAGCACTGAGGTTTGGAATTTTCCATAATTCAGGTCTTCATTGATCTAGGTAAGGGACTAAACCAAAACCCATGGCTTCTTATAATTACCAGTCATTTTCCAGATAAGAAGGGGTGGAGGATCACGATACTTGGAGAACATCTGCATTCAAGACATTATGTCCATAATTCAGTATAATTGAAACAATGAGACTGGAAGAAAATCAAGGATTCTGAATCATAAGACTGAAAAGTGGTCACATTCCTATATGAAACATTTGGAGTAGTATCTCTGAAATGTGAGCTCTCTTCACCTTGAAAACCTGGAGTTAAGCTCTGCTTGAAAGAAACAAAACAAGGAAAATGCTAGGGAGTATTTTGATGTGTCTTTTTCTAATTTAGAAATTTGACAAAATTGCTGAAGATCAAAACAAGGAATATTCCCTAGCAAAACCATAACAAGAGCTATGAAGTGTCTCGTACAGTAAAGTCACTATATGTTGATATACACACACAGTGGTTCATGAAAGGCTGATCTTGCCAGAGTAATCTGATCACCTTCTATGACCGAGTAACTAAACTCTTGGACGAGGGAAAGGCTGTGGATGTATCTTCCTGGACTTCAGTAAAGCCTTTGATACAGTTTCTCACAGCATTCTGCTTCGGAAACTGTCGGCCTCTGGCCTGGACGGGCGCACACTCTCCTGGGTGAAAAACTGGTTGAATGACCGGGCCCAGAGGGTGGTGGGAAATGGAGTTAAATCCAGCTGGAGGCCAGTGACAAGTGGGGTTCCCCAGGGCTCAGTCCTGGGTCCAGTCCTGTTTAATGTCTTTATCAACGACCTGGATGAAGGCATCGAGTGCTCCCTTAGCAAGTTTGCAGATGACACCAAGCTGGGTGGAAGTGTGGATCTGCTGGAGGGTCGGGAGGCTCCAAAGGGACCTGAACAGGCTGGACTGCTGGGCTGAGACCAACGGCATGAGGTTTAACAAGGCCAAATGCCAGGTCCTGCACTTGGGGCACAACAACCCTAAGCAGAGGTACAAACTAGGAGAAGTCTGTCTAGAAAGCTGCCAGGAGGAGAAGGACCTGGGGGTGCTGGTTGACAACCGACTGAACATGAGCCAGCAGTGGCCCAGGTGGCCAAGAAGGCCAATGGCATCTTGGCTGTATCAGAAACAGCGTGACCAGCAGGTCCAAGGAGGTTATTCTCCCCCTGTACTCGGCACTGGTGAGACCGCACCTCGAGTCCTGTGTTCAGTTCTGGGCTCCTCGCCACAAGAAGGATGTTGAGGCTCTGGAGCGAGTCCAGAGAAGAGCAACGAAGCTGGTGAAGGGGCTGGAGAACAAATCTTATGAGGAGCGACTGGGAGAGCTGGGGGTGTTTAGCCTGGAGAAGAGGAGGCTGAGGGGAGACCTTATTACTCTCTACAACTACCTGAAGGGAGGTTGTGGAGAGGAGGGAGCTGGGCTCTTCTCCCAAGTGACAGGGGACAGGATGAGAGGGAATGGCCTCAAGCTCCGCCAGGGGAGATTTAGGCTTGAGATTAAGAAAAAAAATCTTCACGGAGAGGGTGGTTAGGCATTGGAATGGTCTGCCGAGGGAGGTGGTTGAGTCACTGTCCCTGGAGGTGTTTAAGGTTAGGATGGATGAGGTACTTAGGAGCATGATTTGGGGATTGGTGGGAATGGTTGGACTCGACAATCCAGTGGGTCTCTTCCAACCTGGTTATTCTTTGTGATTCTGTGAAACATGTAGGTATTAACACACCTGCAGACTGGCTGCATTATGAACTCCCTGGAAATGCTTCTAGAACCATTTATACCAACTTAGCAAAACCTGGCAAAATCTGATAGAAGGTGAGCACTTCAGTCTGAGGATTTGCACAGAAGTACATGTTTTTGTGCTTGTTTTAATTAAAGCAGTACAATTCACTAGGTAAGCTGGATTAGTGGTTTTGAAGGCACCAGCACAGACACAGTGACTGGTTTGCATCATCCTCTTTGGTGACACCTCACCAGTGAGAGGCTTCAGCAGCATCTGGACCCCAGTTTGAACACCATGCCCTCATCCGTGACATGCCCCATAAACATTGCTTTTGTGCCCATGCATGTTTACAGAGGCAGTCCCTGCCCTAAACACCTCAACGATCTTTGGTCTAAAGCTCAGGCAGTGTTGTAATTGAGATTTCCATTTCAAGACCACCTCTTACAGTATAACTTAGTCCTTTGTACTACAGAATCAGGACTAATTTTCCTTGACCTTTTCCCCGTTGCGTTGTGCTGCTGTGTGCAAAGGTTTTATACAGCTCCCTTACTCTTGCTGGGGATATGTGACGCAGCTCAGCTGTCCGTTTCTATTCTCCCTAATAATTTTTTCTACATGATTTAACTTATAAAAAGATCACAGAGCCACCAATCTGTCTTGCCAGTCGTTCATAAACCCGATCTTTCTTTTTTTCCTAGTCATTAATAATCGCACTAGTTTCAGGTTTATTACTAGAATTCAGATTTCATTTCAGTGGTATTTCTTTACCACCTGCCCTTTAGATGAAGTTCACTTCTACACAATAGTTTCCCTGCATAACATCTGATTCCAGTCAATTGTCTTTAAGTTGTAATGCCTTGAATGCTTGGGTTTTACAAAGTTGATGCCCGTGTGCTTGGCTGTGCCATTTGAAAATACTTCAGATATGTCGCTGCTCTGACTGCATCGGTTTGACTGCAGGCACACACAGCCAATTCCCTGCAGCACAAATGTAGCTGCACTCATAGAGACCCATTTGTACCCAGTTTCCACATTCAACCACGCCAAGTATTCCCACCTCCCTCCCTGCTCCCCACCATCCTCCTGGGTGCTTCCAGCCGTCTCCTGTGTCTGCTTAGTCCTTCATGTAGGCACAGAGGATATTATAGCTTTCCTTGATATTAATATTTTGGTTTCATTACATCTTGATCTCTGACTGGTTTACTTTTACCTTTTAAGGCTTTATTTTAAACCCTTTTAGGCTAATGATTCCTTTTTTTAATATGGAACAGGGGTTCTAGGAAGTAAATATTCTAGATAAGGAGGATGGTAAAGAGAGGAGAGCATGACTCCTTATACCTCCTAACTTTCAGGACAACCACCTCAACAAATGAAAAGCATTGGAAACAGGTAGCCCGGAGGCTGATAACAGAAAAAGCACAACTGGCAGGTGGCTTTAGTCAGTTGACAGAGGAAGAGGAAAAGAGAATATCTACCTCCAGTAAACTGCACGGCCCAGCTCTGCCACTGTATGATTTAACAGCATCACGCTTGTACTGAAGTGTGGGAGCTGAAGAACATCAGTTACTCTTTTACTTACACTTGCAGGTTATTCAGACAGCTTCAGCTCATGTTTTTCCTCGGGTCATGTACATGCAGAAGCACATTAGATGTAACAGAATGAAAGTCTCCAAGTCTTAGGTAATGCCATTGACATGTAATGACAACAAAATCCAGTCTGCTTTCCCCTAAAAGCAGAAAAAGGTGTGTGACACAACAAAGGAATACAGAGGTCCATGTAACTTAAAAGAGTATGTTACTTTGGGCAATGTTTATCACAAATGAAGAGGGATTTGCATGTAGGAGGACTTAGATACTCTATAACGCCAGCAGTTCCCCGGTCCCTTTGGAAGCCAGGATATTGACCTGCATAAAGCTGTGACCATACATCACAGCAGAGCCCTCAGTGCTGCTGCAATGGGACGGGGAAGGCAGAGGTGTTTCGCTTCCAGCACTGTCAAAAAGATGCTGCCATTTTATGCAACATTTAATTTTAACATATAACAGCATGAAGCAGGTATATTGTCGCCCCTTACTATTGTTCTACATCAATATTTCAAGAAAAATCTATTATTTTCTCACATAAACATCAACAAAGCAATAAACAAGGATTTTACAAGGGCTGTGTAATGCCAAATCATTGAAAATGATTACACTTGACTTACTTCTCCATGTAAATCTTTCATAACAGGGTCAGAGCTTCAACTAGAATCAATCTATACTGCACCCATAAAGGACTTATATCACTTGTGGGCTGTAGACCAATTTTGCCCCCATATTTTCCCCTGTATAGTTTGCTCTGAACTTGAAAAACACAACTAGACATTGCTATGCATGGGAAAGGTAAGAGCAAATTGTTAAATAAGCTCAAGAACGTTTCATTATAATTATTAATATTGTTAATGTGAGTTACAGGTGCGCTGTCTTTTCCTGCAGGGCTGCTTTGAGCTCACATGCTTGAGAAACCCTTGAGTGAATCAAGGCTCAGCTTTAAGCACTTTTGTAAACTGTTTTTGGTGCAGCCTTTCTATGAAAACTTCTGCTAGGCGTCAATGGGCAAAACTCACTGCGCTATCAGCTTTCTATGCCACGCAGCCCGTTTTTAATTGGAAAACATCGGCTGCATTTTTGAATCCCCCTTGTTCCTTTACCTGCCTTCTCCCATGAAGAAAGCGCATTTGATTGTAATGTGAAGGCCACAGCAGGCTGCTGTTCACCCATCGCATCGCACCCGTCCTCTTTCTTCAGCAATCACAGCATCCAGATGCCAAGCTGTTAGAATAGTTTTCTCGCTATAGCATCTGCCTCCAGATTGATCAAGCAGTTGTGTCAGAGTCAGTTATGTGGTTAAAGGGATAATGGACTGTCTGTGCTGCCTGCCCTTCCAGAATGCCAATGGCTTCCCACTTGCATCTCACAGTAATTTATGCATCCTTCCCAGTTGTTCGGAGGCTTCGCTGCATCCACCTCACCTCCTTCCAGTCTGCAGCAAAAAAGGGGAGCTCCCAGCCCATCGTGTTCCCCACTGCACCCAAGAACACAGGAGACTGTGGGGTTTTTGCTGGGTTCCCTGTTTAAAAAAGAGCAGCACCGCTTATCTGCTGCTGCCACAACAGCCCCTGTATAATCGTGCTGCAGACATTTCCTCATGATGCTGGGACACAGCAATTCAGCAACCTCCTAATATGAATATTTCAGTGTTAGTAGCTCTGAATAACATACAGATTGGGGGAAGAAAAAAAAAAGCATCCTCTAGTTCCTTCCAGGTCCTTTTCATAGTTTAGTGTCTAGGAAAATGATGAATTCAAGGTAACAAACAAAAATCTGAGATTTTTTTCCCTGTAACCAGTATCGGGGAAGAATAAATATGATAAATTTATTGCATGTAAGGTAAGCATTCCGATTTCTATCTTCTCTCTGTGTGAAACCAATCTTCTCTGAAAGGACGTTTGAATTGAAGACAAAGGGGACAGATGGGGAAGGGCATTAAAACTCACAGTACAGGTGTGAAGCCATGAACCATTTGCTCCCAAACCCCACTGTGGTGTTTCTGCTGAGCTGCCACACCAACACTTCTTGAAAGATACAGGAAGCAGTGTGCAAAACAGTGGAAAATCCAGAAAGATGATGTTCATGTTGTGCTGATTTTACTGTAGTGAAGTAACCCCTCATGCTTTCATATTGCCCTCCCAGATTTGTGGATAAAAGGACAATTTTCAGGCAGGAGAAAGCTGTGAGAGCACACGCTGCACTTCTTCCATGAGGTGCATGTGTCCATGTTTCCAAAGATCATGTTAGCTTAACAATAACAAACCCTTAGGAGCTTACAGAATGTACCTCCTAATTTTTGTTTCAGTTTCCTATCAAGCTGCAGATAGTGGTTCAGACACTGTCCTGAGCGCACTCTCATTGCACATTCCTGTGATTTCAATTATTGATGCACTAATATTTTTTATTAATTTTTAAATATTCTGGGTTTGAATGTAAATCATTGTATGCTTCTGAATAGGTCATATACATTAATTATTGAACTTTTGTGAGAATATCAGGGGTTTTTTTATACATAGTTGAACCTTTTTTGCTAACAACCTCCCCGAATCACAGAGAGGAAGCTTTGGATTTGCACCACCTCTGGATATAATATGCACCCATCCCATCTGCTCATGCATGCTGAGTCTTGTGCACATATTGCTGGTTCTATGAAAAATAACAAAATTCCTAATTTATATTTAGTACTGCTGCACCAGGAACTGACAAAAGAATTTGGATGCTCATCATGGGACAGTGTGTGAGAAAGAGACTGGTGTTTAGAATCACTTCATGTCTCATTGACTAAAGGACCCAGAAAGAGATCTAAATGTGCACATCTAGAGAAAGGTAGTGACTGAGAGCAGGAGGGAAATGACTCTGAAGTGGGGCATCCCAGATCATACTCTTGAAACATGGAGTGAGTCAAGAGGGGGAAAAGGGCATAGCAGCTCATGGATGCTCCAGTTCTGCCAACCTTACCCCTCCCAGAGCATTCTGGTTTGCGTTACATGTGGAACCAATTCTAAATGTGTGTTTGTAATGCTAATGAAGGGAATTGATACTGACTGCCATAAACCATAGCAGCCTCTTAAATCAATGTAAAGAAAAGATACCTTCATCTATTGCTGAGATAAATAGATCCTAGAGTGATCATTCCATTCCATTCTGTTCCCTTCCACTCCATTCCTATCTGTCCTGTTCCATCCCATTCCATTCTCCTCTGTTCTGTGTCACACACCTGCAGCGCATGGACTACAGAAGGAGGTTAGATATTTGGCTAAGAATAGACCCATAATTTTTTTACGGTTCAAACTGGAAGGAGCGAGAATAAATTCCATATGAAATTTCGAAGGACGTGGGCATGAGCAATTGTGTGTGGGACCAGCATGTTAAGGAGTGACAGGGCCCTCGTATCACATACAGGATTGATGTCATTTGTGATCTGCAGAACGTTGCTTTTGTAAAGGTGAAGCTGTTTTGTCCTCTTTGGAGCCTTAGTGTGCCCTTCCTGCCTGCCTCCCACCACACCGACTGCCCCACAGACCATTCCCCTCACCCTTAAATGCCTTTTTGCCCTTCTCTGGCATCCTATTGATGTAGCTCCCTTTCGTTCTCCTTCAAATCTTGGCCGTCTCTCCTTTGACTATTAATGGCTGGGTAAGAGGGGATATTTATGTACTTTTGCTCTGTGGCTCTGCTCCAGAAACCTGACTGAAGCCAATGAAATCACTTACATGTCTGCAATACAACATAAACCGAACAGCTTTTATGAATGACGATCTGTCTCTCTCTGCCACCCTTCCCCTTCATTATATGCTTGTCTTCTTTTATGCAGCCAGCTCTTCAGAAGACATATTTGTGGCATTTCATATGCTTGATAGTAATTGCAGGAGTAGTAAGAACAGTGATAATAATGTGGTATCCTAGGTTTCATTTTATGCTCATTTAAACTGGCATTTCTCTTTAATAAATCTCGGTAACTCAGTCTCTGAAATGCTGTAGCGAGGGTCCTGAAACAGGAAAGCTCCCTGTCGCAAGCCCCAAGCAATCAGCACCATCACAGCATTTTACATGAGCCCAGCACCGATCCTCAAAAGTCTTCAGCTTGTTGTTGATGCAGCTGATGCTCAGATCTAACCCATATTGTGCCTTTTTAATTGTTCATAGACAAATTGCAATTAATATGTAAAGAGAGACACACAGGCTTATCACATGTAGCTATCTGGGCTAGCAATCCAGCTTTACAAATCTCTCTCTTACAAAAGTCCCCCAAGCTACTTGCTTCCCATTTTATTTTCTTGTTGACCTTAGTTACCAAACTGCCTGCAGAATTCTGAGAACTGGGGTCTCTTTGTAACCCACCCATCCAAAGGCACGGCAAATCCCATCCACCTCGCTAACCAGCAAGACAGCTCATTGCTGGGATCCTTTTACAAATGTCCATCTCCTCTTCTACCATATTTTATATACGGATGTATAGGTGTTTACAGATCTGTGTAACTAAATCATTACAGCATTAGGAAGAAACAAAGACTAAGAATAGTGGGAGCTTTCTTTAGTCACTGGCTATGGAAACTACTGCCCAGAGCTTGTACACGTGCTGGGTCAACTGTTTCTCATTTCTGCTGGGCTCACTGCTGTGGCTCTGTAATCAGGTGTCAGACCCGGTCAGGTTTTCTTTTTCACAAACCAACTGAGCAACCCCAAAATAAACCCCCCAAAAGCCAGAATTTTTGCTAAGCAACTGCACCTGACGTAAATCCTAAACCTGTAACTCTGTTCTTCACCCATCTGCAAGCAGCAATGTTCACATGTCGTGGTGATCGTGGTGGGCACGGTGAGACCAACTAGAGAGTGAATGCTGTAGGGAATGAATCCTGGGGACAGGCAGTGCCTGGCATTGGAAGGCAGACTGCATCCTGCCCTGCACGCTTCCAGACCTACTGAGAACTGACTCTGAAAGTCAAATAAGCAACTTTATCTGATTGTTGTTATTGGCAAAAGGAATGAGAGGTAGCAGTCAAAGCTAGACTTTAAATATGGGTCTCTGTAAAAGCTCCTTGCATCTACAGATGGAAAACTCCTAAAATGGTAAGCTGGGATATTCAGGAGCTTCAAACATCACTTATTTATTTAGCTATAGCAGTGATATGCTCAGCTGAGTTGCTTTGTCTCTGCTTGGGTCTGACCTAAATCCACCTGCCATGATCCTGTTAGGAATTGGCCTTTCCCCAGCCATACTCCCTGGAACACCATTCTGGATTTGCAAACCACAGTCAGGAGTTGCTAACAGCCTTCTCTCTTCTCTCTGAGAGGCAGAGTGGCAACATACTGAATAACCAGGGCTTACATCTCCTGTGTACATGCTTGAACAATGTTATCAATGGGGCCTTGAGTATCCTGATCCAGTGGGAGGTGTCCCTGCCCATGGCAGGGGGTTGGGGCTGGATGGGCTTTGAGGTCCCTTCCAACCTAAGGTATTCTATGATTCTAAGATCAATAAGAAAAAAATGTTTAAGAAGTTTGAGTACGATATCCAGAAAATATTTCTAAACATACACATTTCCATCTCTTTAAGCACCTCAGTAATCTCTTGGGCCATGCAGTGTCCGTTTGTATGACCAATTTCCTTCAGCTTAGCTATGGACACAGAGAGGAAAAGAAGAGACAGCCTTGAAAAAGCCCTGATTCTATGTGTTCATGCTTGTTTATCTCTGCTTTTCCTCAGAGCCTGGTCCCAGACTGAAAGTTCCATGGATGTCTGTGAAGAATCCAAACATAGCAGGCTTTCCCAGGGAACATTATGATAAGGTTGCTTCCCCCCATCACCACCGAGTTTGTTGCCATTCTCACATCTGTAAAAAACAGAATCTGTATGGAATGGTCCACACCCACCCGGCACTCCTGATCTGCAGTCTCTGATACCAAGGCCCTTTTTGAGCTCTGAAATGGGATATCCACAAACCTTTATTGAAATTCTGGCAAACCCAGTAGGAATCGCTCAAGAGCAGGAAAAGCAGCAGAAGCAGTGAGAGCCAGTCCTTTTCAGGCTTCGTCGAAATGGTATGAGGATGCTGCCATGCTGTTCCCACAACTGTGCTGATGTCCCCTCTGATGTTCCTACCATTATGGTGGGCTTGAGGAGTTGCAGACTGACTGCAGCTTTCCCTCAGAAACATCCTTGTCCAGTTATGCCACATCCCGTGGATGCCCCAGCAGAGCAGAGCCCGTGCCCAACTGTAGCTTCTTGCTCCTACCAGATACACAGCAAAGGGTTGTGTCAGGTAGAATGCTTGGATAGCTGTTGTGTCACAGAGACAATTTGACCTTTTTGGTTTACACTGGGAGAATTATTCCAATAATTATTACATTTATTAAGCTTTCATGGCTTAAACTTCTAAATTATGAACTTCTTTCCAACCTGTGGCCCCATAGATCAGAAAGGCTGTAGTGTTCTAGCAGCTACACAGGGCCTATCAGTAATTTTCAAGATTTATCACATTTGGAAAGAAATTCTTAAAATTACAGCTAAAAATCATTCTCATCTATGCCTTTTTATACCAGCACCCTACCGGCTTTCTGCTGCTCTAGGAAAATGGATCATTTTTGTGACAAAATGCAAAGCTGAACTATTGTGCTTCTCACTGTTAAGATGTTGGCAGGTCTGATGTGTGCTGGATTTGAAATATTTATTGTACTGCCAGAGCAATCCAATATCAAACAGTTTTACAGCTAATTATTCCCACTAATTATATGCAAAAGGCATCCATTTCTTCTTCAGTGATACAGTGCACATATGGATCTTCTGCTAAGAATAATCAAGTTTACACACATACATTAAGGAGAGACGGAGCAACAAGATCCCCTCATCTTCTCCTTTTAAAACTGGACAACTTCTTTTGCAGATCAAGCTGTTATTGAATTAAAGCCTTTCTCTGAAATCACAGTGCTTTCTATAACATATGTGAGAATGGAGAAAGCAGTTTGGGAAGAGAGAGAGAAACCTGGAGGGGCTGGAAGAGATCCAAACCGACAGAGAACAATGAGTGGGCTTGCTGCTCTGTTGATCTTGGATTCTCCCCAAGTATCATTTTTTTTCCAAAAGCCACTGCTTTTTGTTGGGTTTTTTTTTCCTCCTCCCCATTTCTTTTTCCTTCTTCCAAGACAAGGACAGAGGAAAGACAGCAAGGCAGTGCAGTGATTTAAAGGAGGATAAACAGAAATGGAAAGAGAGGTGTTTATTAGTAGAGGAAAACGGTTTAAAGCTGCATAAATGTAAAACCCATACCACATTGCACAGATGAGGAAGTGTTAGGCTTTCCAAACATACTTGTACAAGCACAATGTGTGTTGAATAGAAAGGTAGGGACTGCTTACACAGACTGAGCACAGAATCATAGAGCACTTGACCCTCTGGAGCTTATCTAGCCCAGCCTCCCTGCTCCAAAGCAGTGTCAACAAGAGCAGGTTTCTTAGGGCCTCTTCAGTCTCATTTGAAAGCCTCCACATCCATGGTGCTGTGCAAGATGCATCTGAAGACTAGAAGGTTGCTGCCATCTTTCAAAAGTCCTGTCAGTCAGGGACCAGAAAAAGCAAGCATTCAGCCCATCTTCAAAGATGAGGAGGGTCTGGGGAACAGCTGGCATAAAGCCTCCACTCAGTCCCAAGCACGGACTTTCCAGGCACATGATGGGCATCTGGTAACAGCCAGAAAAGATTTGCCAGGGCCAGAATGTGCATGACCAACCTGATTGTTTCCTTTAACAAAAGGACTGGCTTTGTGGCACAGGGGTGAGCAGCACATGCCTCTCACCTGAGCTTCTGCCAGGATTTCAGTACGGACCTCAGTATGGACACTCCTCATCCAAACCAAGGAGATAGGAACTGGATAGGGCAGCTGCAAGGGGAAAAGCTGACTGTCCTGCTGGATTCAAAGAGGCAGTGGGTTAAAGTCAATCTACCAACATTGTAGGTGATATGTGCTGGAGGCTTATACTCCTTTTGTATGAGCAACCTAGACAGCAGCATGGGATCCACCCTCAGCGAGTTCACAGGTCACACCAAATTGGATGGGCCAGTTCATGTGCTGTCCAGGAGGGAGGGGTTGTCAGGCAGAGAGAGGTTGCCTGGCTGGAGAGTCAACAAAAAAATAACTGAGCAAAAGCATATTTCTCAGCTTGGAACAGAATAATGCATGATGGAGGCAGACCAGCTAGAATCAGCTCTGCTAAAAAGGAATTGTGGTCTTGTGGACAAAGGGTGACCATGAGCCAGCAGCACAAAGCTGGGGCAGCAACAGCTGAGTGAGAACAGGGTTGCAATGTGGGGCACGGTGCTGCTGCAAAGTACAGCTGGAGAAGCGGTCCTGATGAAGAGAGAGCCGAAGAAGAGGACACTCTTGCACCTTACAGATGAGACAGAAAACATTGCAGCAGGACCAGGAGAGAGCTATGATGTGGCTTGGGAACTGCGGTACCTGGCATTTAAAGACAAGTTGAAGAGAAGTCGTTGCTTCACTGCAGAGGAGGTTGCATCTATCAACTGTCTTCAACTACCTAAGGAAGAACTAGAGAGAAGGTGGATCCAGATTCTCCTCAGTATGTGCAGTGCAAGGGCAGGAGGAATTCCAAAGATACAAGGGAAGTTTCCCCACATTGCAGATGGTTAAAGAAGTAGAGCAGATTGTCCAGAAAGAGATTGTGGAATAACTATTCTTGATGATACTTGGCTCTGACTGGGAAAAGCCCTGACCTAGCACTCAGATTGACCCTGTTCTGATGCATCATATGGAGTTTTACTGTCTGCCATGCCGACTGTCTCCCTTGGCATCTGAAGACATGGAGAATTATGCTTTGGAAGACTTACCAGCTCAATTCTTCCCCTGCAGTTTTGCTGCATTATATGTCTAATTGCCATCCACCCAACTTTTGAACTTTATTCATTTCATCCTTCCAAGATATGAAAGTTATGCTAAGGTGTCTCCAAAGCCCCATGGATTTAACAAAAGTTATGCTGATTAATGGAGACAATTACTTCTCTATTTAAAAAGTTACAGAAGTGAACTAAAAAGATATTATTTTACTTTCAGGTTCTAGTTCCCTGTTCACTTAATACATGTGCTGCTTCTCTGACAGGAGCTAAAACAATGAACAAGCCAAAAGAAAGGTGTATTGTAGAGTGCTTCATCAGGGAAATGTATTTCAAATTCCTTCTTTGCTGAAGCTTTACACTCACTTAATGGGTGTGAGGACCTCTGCCTTTTCAGACATGCAGACTTACAACCTGACATCCAAGACAAACAAATATCCTGTATCTGGAGTGTTTTGAAAACTAGATACTGACTCAATCTCAAAAGGAAAACCACTTTGCTGTGTTTGCAGGGTAAGGCTGGAGAAACTGTTTAGAAATGATAATATAAGACTGACCTTCTCCATGAGAGGAACGAACATACACATATGGTCCCCTACCACACACTTGAGTAATTCACCACCAGCATTATGCTAATCTTCGCACACTCTCCTGAAACACAGACCCACGGTTGTCTGCATGTTACAAGCAGAAACTAAGGCAGTGGAAACACTAAAAAAAAATATTGGGAGAATAAAAAGTCTGAAGAGCAGCCCCATGTGCTGCAGATGAGTTTCTCTTGCTGTAGTATCTCTCCCTGGGTTTCCAGCTGGACCACAGCCTCAGCCAACAAGGTAATCCATGCGGTTCTGGTGCATGAACAATGGCCATTTTAATAACATTATAAAAGTATTAGTGCGGCTTTAATTCAATCAGAACTGTTACTTGGCAAGGTAAAACACTCCCTCAAAACACTGCCAGAGAAGCTTAACTTTCCACTACAGTTCAAAGGAAGCAATTAGCTACTCATTATTTAATGGGCGACTACCGATGACCTGTGAGAATTATGATCCAGATCGGTATCAGCAGTGAGTGTAATGATTGCAACTTCCAGCCAGTGAAAGGGAGACATTGCCATGTTCCATGAGGAAGCATCTCCCACTTGATGACAGCAATCAGACATATCAATACACCACCACTGGATTTTACAATGCAAACATAGTCATCCCTACATAGAATATTCAGTGTAAATGTCCTCAAATGCATAAAATGAAGCCGAGGGAACAAAACCACACACAATTTGTTACACAGAGCATGGAAGGGGATTTTGCTCAGACAGACTCTGAGCACCATCTGGGAGACAAGTGTTCAGTTTTGCAACAGATTGCATAATTTTCGTGCAGAATCTGGAGAAAAGCTCTAAATGCTTTAATAGATAGTCAATTTAACATGCTTTTAATCTTTGTTTTGTGTTGTCTTAAAGGCTATACATATGTTTTGAATGACAGAAGTAGTTATTAACTTATTATAGTGCTCATTCCTTTGCACAATTCACTTTCTTTTTTTTCTCCTCATTGTGTGTGTCTGTGTGCATGCAATATTTCACCTTACAGGGTTCGTTTTCACAGCACATGGTAATTAATCTTAGTAAAAGCCAAGCATCTACTGCATATGCATGCCATTTGATTGATTAGATAAAAAATGTAATGTTACAGTTCATACATTAGCAATATTTCAGTATAACATATACCAAGGACTCTACTATCAATAATAAGAATACTTCAAGAACAACACAAATTAACACCTGAAGCTTTAAGAATGACCTTGAGAGAATGAAATGCTTTACCTGGAACATGCTGCTCAAAATGTATTTAAACTGAGCACCATGTTTATGGGCTAAAAACGACTGTAGAAAGCACTGCCCTTCAGAATGGGAAAACTTCAGATAAAGAATGGCTCGCTTGGAGCATTTTAGAAGTGGCATTGTGTTTAGAAACACTGCATTCACTTTTAGGGTTTTTTAGTGGCATGCAAATAAATATACTTGATACACACAGCAGAAAGCCATGCATTAGTACTTTTTCCAACCTTCCTACACAAGTTAATAAAAATATTGGAAGACATAAACTGAGGATTCAATTTAAGGGCCAGAAACACAAAGGTAAAATTAGAAAGAGACTATAGATGCTGTATGAAAGAAAAAAAAAAAAAGCCATGCTGTATAACATGACATGGTTATGACAAAAGGAAATACCAGCCTTCATTTGGGTATCTGTTCTTCCATATCCAAAAGCAAAACTACATCAAAATACTTCTGCGCTGATTGACTTGTAATGCAACCCACAGCAGCGTCTCTGAACCTCAAGCAATGCTAATGCTTTCAAACCTGCTCTAAACTGGGTCAGCTGTATGGAGAAATTGTAAAAAATGATGCTGTAATTCAATTTAGCCCTGTGTGAGAGCTGCACAATAGCAGGATTAAAAGAGCTGAAAATGAAGACAAGTCGTTCATTATTAACTCCTTCAATGTTTTTCCTTCTGCTTTTTCTGGAGTGCCTTTGTTTCTAGTTTAGAATCATAATTTCTATGCCATGATACAGTGGGTATGTCCTGTATTGCCTCCCCAGAGGAGAACATAGAAGTTTTCCCAAAGGCATAATAAAGTTTATGAAGTCAGTCAGCATTCACTATTAATTTTACCCACATATGTAACAAAATAAATTAGACAGAAACAGCAATATATAGTCATATTAAAGCTGTGGAGTATATAAAATAGAGTATTTTTTAAGAAACAAAAAAAAAGCTGCTGTTTAACTGGGCAAAGCTGCATAAAACAAGTAATGCTAAAGCTGCAAAGAAGTGCTTGTATGCAGAGACTCCTGTTTGTTCCTTTTATCACGCAGCCATTTAAACAGCTTGTCTTTCTTGTACTGTGGTGATTTTATAGACATCATTTCTTTATGCACCTGAAGAGGCCTTTTTTCCCTGGGATATTTGGTGGTGTGTGTGCATGTGGGAATGTTTTGGATCAGCATGTGTAACCACCATGACCATCCTTCCTGCAGGCAGCCCCATCTCTGTCCCGGAGTACAACAATAGCTCTCCATGCCGATCATCACCAGAGTCGGTGTTCAATTCAGAGGCAAAGTCAAAACGAGTAACAACTGAACAGAAACCAGCCTGGAATGGTTTAAAGAGCTGGGTAAGCCTAGAGATATAAAAAATAAAATAAAAAACTCCTGCTCCAGGGGAGCAATTGTACTTTTGTGTATGAATCTTTAAAAACCTCCTCTGAATTCTTCTACTTTGAGAGCTTAGACTGCTTCAATTAAATTCAGTCTGGCCATCTAAAAATAAAGTTGATAATAAACACAAGTATAGTGTTGCTTCTGCTATGGAAAACTATCTCTCTTCCAAACTGTAATATCTTGGATAACACTCAATTTTGAACTTCATCTTACTCTTAATTGGCAGAGTATTGATGCGAAATTCTATTTGGCACTTAGTACTTGTGCTTAAATTGCAGGACAGTGTGCTCCAAACTGTGTGGTTTGGTTCTGGCTCCTGGTCACTTAGCGGAAGGGATCTGCTGGGGCTCCTCTGCCTCCACCTTTGCAGCCACAGCATGGGGCTGGAGTTATGTGCTCAGTCACTGAATGTTGTTCTGAAAGCAGTCTGAGATCCCTCGTGTGTGCGTGTGTGTAAGCACACGTGGCACTTTCCACACCTCAAGCTGCAGTTGCTTGGCCATCCTACCGAATACATTAAAAACTGACATGGGAGGAAAATCGTAATAATCCAAAATAAAACAGTAACGTGAGTGATGATAAGCACAGATATTTTTACTACCAAGAAGTCTAAGACCTCAGCTGAGAGACTCAATCATGACTTACATTATGTGTTTTGAAGAATTTGCAGTTTCTTTTCCTCTGCTCCCTTATCCCACATTGTAGGAGTAATTCCATGAATTGCTGCTCCCTTTTGAACTCCTGGTTCTGTGATCCCAGAGCACATAAGCTGCCTGATAACTCATGTATCTCTGTATCATTTCATTGTGCAGACCCGCTGGTACCCAGGATGTGGCCTGCGTCATCCACTCGTGTCAACTGATATCATAACTCATAGTAAAATAGTTGGTCGATGAGCTCATCTGTATTATGGTTGGGGCAGTCATCAGGTCAGCATGAGATGAAGGAGAGTAGGAGAGGCTAGAGAAAGAGTTCAGAAAAAGAAGCTTCACTCAATGGCACAAACGGGTATCATAAGAAGAAAATATTTGAAATAAATGTTGTAATGGAACAGTTTGGGTTGAGAATAAAGAGAGAGAAAAGGGATACAATCTCCTAACTGTGCACATTATCATTTAACAGTGAATGTTTTCCCCATCTGTGGTCCAAAATGTATGTTCTCCTTCAAAAGTGATCACAGCTTGTGATTGTAGACCTACTTGTGTCACTAGGAACAAGGAAGGACATGCAACTTCCTAGGCTCGTTATAAAAACATGTAAATGTTTGGTTCTGTAAGAGAAAATTGACTGAAGGAGAAAGGTAAACTTCAAAATCAGAGTGGGAGCAATTTTTTTTTTCCCTGTAGGCATGGTAGTAATGTAATTACATTTGTGAGACAAATTTATAAACCCCTCATGCTGTTTGTTTTATCCGTTTTTCGCAGTTTTCTCAGTTTGAATGATGACAAAGATTCAACCTTTATGTTTGCTTACAGTCGATCTCATGTTTAAATTACTGGAATTTGCAACTAGAGGTTTCATTGGGTTTATTTTTTATTTTTCCTCCTCTTCCCTATCCCAAATAGTAGGAGTGATTCCAGGAATTGCTGCTCCCTTTTGAACTCCTGGTTCTGCAATCCCAGAGCAGAGAAGCTGCCCGATACCTCATGTATTTCTCTATCATTTCATTGTGCAGATCTTGTGGTCCTTATGCCCCCCATATTTCTGCCATATTTATTCAGAAAGGTTTTTTCAGAAGGTATTTTTATTTGTGTATTTTTTTCTCAATGCACAACTGCAGTCCTGGAACTCTCATAGCTTCAGAGTGTCTTTATGACAACTTTCAAGACATTGTGAATCTCAGTTTCACATTAAACAGAACTGAACTGAACCCATGCTTTGCAAAATGAGAACACAGGGTTAACTTCATTAAACTGAGATGAACTAAAGCTGGAGATACAACGTCTGCCAGAGCATCAGAGTTCTGTCATGGCCACGTAAAAGGAACAACTTCCAGATGTCAGGCTTGCAGTGGGAAAGGATGTTTGTATTAAGGTAGGAACCGTAGCAGAGAGCAGTTCTGCATCGGTGGGGCCAAGTGAGCACAGTGGTACATGGGGATTAATCTGGAAAGGCAACGCATGGTCTGATCAGCAAAAGATTAAAATATCTGGAGTAAAATTCAACTGGGGCACAGCAAAATGAGGGATGGAAATTACAGCAATGTGCTCCCACATTGTAGTTTCCTTAATGTATTCATTTACACATCTCAACCTCTAAAAGCAACAGGTAGCTTGCTTTCATGCTTACCTTGCTGGATGTAATGCTTGTTTCTCAGTAGCCATAATATATATTTCAGGCATGTGATCCAATATCTGCTGAAGAGAGAAGTCTGTGTGACTCTGCAGCTCATTTGAAAGGGGTGCGGATCAGGAAGATGAGCACCACGCTGTTTTCCGAGTGAAGAACCGCACATCAGTCAGCTGTGCCGCAGTCAGGTCTTGGCGGAGTCTTTGCAAAGTGACTGCCAGTTGCTTTTGACAAGTATGGACGAGCAGGCAGTCATTTAGGCCCACAACACGTGTCGCTGCAGTAATTAGGATACACTGAGAAATCTGATTGGAATTCCTGCATGATGAGAACATTGCCAACTGCCTTTGATACTGGCTGAGAGCAACAGTAACAGGCTGACAACGCCTGTTCTGAATCTTCACCAGTGAGAATGGGAGATGCTCTTCAACGGGTTAGTCCTTATCATCATCCCTTTCTTTTCCAGCCTCTTAAGCCTATTGTAAACAAATAAACAGCAATGCTATTTTAAAGGTTTAGTTGTGCCAGACATCACCCAGGCTCACTGAGAAGGGGAGCCGTGTACAAACCACTTTCTTCATGTGTGAGCTTCCCCTCCACATCACACTTGCCACCAAGTTTTGGATTCACTTTGCAAGTTTTCAAAGTCCTATTATTCTATTCGGATGGTTTTCATAAGCACTGGCAAAGGGGTTTACTGCCCTGTCTCTCTTCTCTGGAGTTCCAGCTTGCTTGCAACAGAAAAAGATGATTTACTGTAGATCAATATTCCCTTCAGATGTAAACGCATCAGCCCTTATAAGTACAGCAGGATTTGGCCTGGCCAGTGCTCTAATGCTCCATCTCAGAGAGTATCTCAGGGGCTGGGGAATTCTAATGAGGAATTGATAACGAGAACAAATCTCTTGCAGCCTCTTGGAGTAGGTGTGGGGCTGGGTAACTGGAGGTGGTTTTCTGCAAATGAGATGCAAAATGGAAGAATTCAGGAAATTCATTGTGGCAGTTTCAGTGCTAGGCAGGACTGTGAGCCTGATCCCAGAGGTGACGTTGTGTGGTCACTAATGATGTTCTTCTTCCCCAGACTGCAAGTGGATGAAATGCTCTCTGTTATTCACCCCTCTTCAATGACACCTCTTGTCTCTTTTTGCTGTTTCAGCAGGGGCTGTATCAGCCCAGCTGGGCCTGAATTATAGGTTGGGTTAAAGGGAATATTTTCTGTGCAGTGTTTTAGGATGAAATGAGAAGTTTCAGGACTGTGTGCAGAGTATTTTGCTCTCTCCCATGCCGTGGATGTGAACCAGCCATACTTTCTAGTGTCCATTTGATAGCTTTATAGGAAAGGAGTCAGGATTATACTGCTGGACTTTCTGGCTCTCGGGGCATGAGGGACTATATAAACATAGCCATATATATCTATGTGTATGTAAATATATACATATATCTGTATCTATGTCAGGGTGATGTTTTGTACCACTTTAATGGAACTGTTCTCAGGTGTTTTCCCAGGTTGGAGACCAGGGCTTGTTGAATGCCTCAGCAGCCGAATGCTGAGGGTGTGTATTTCTAAATCAATCAGGAATCCTGCTGCATGTATTAATAGTTTGAGGTGCATAGAAATTCTGCAAATGTCTTGATATTCCTAAAAGGAATGACAAGTTTAAGTGCTATGTTCTGAGATGATACGATTACTTACAGTAAGGATCTTTTGCCTTTGTTTTGTGAATGAACTTCTCATTTATAGAGTCCTTCTTTGTTCTTCTCTCCAAGCTATTGTTCTTCTGTGTTAAATAAAACCCAGACAATTAAGTATACAAAAGTGTACCTGGGCTCTGTGCACACCCAGCTGAAAACAGGGCCAAACATGCCAGCGGAGATGGGAGCTTTGTGACGAGAGCAGAATGACCGAATCTGAAATTCATTATTGGAAGCACAGTGACAATTGAATTATGCCGCTGTTTCTCCTACGGGTTTCTGACAGGGTATTTTCGGAAAGAAAATTAAATGAGTTACAAGGCACTTAAATTCAGTGCTTGGAAATGGTATCTTGGGATTCTTAAATGACATGTTAGCCCTGTGTATCTCTATGATTTCACCGTGGATGTGACTTGTAAAACTGACGCTGCATGTCCTCAAGTCTCCAGCGTGCTTCCTTGTATCCTTCACATGCTGGCCCTGAGCCATCTCTGTGACACCCACACAACAGAGTTGGTCATGTCGAGAGGGCAACAGCTTTGGGGAGGAAAAGGCATGAGCAGCCAGCTTTGCATTGTCACAGGTAACAGACAGCAGCGACTCACAGGGAAGAGAAGAAATGTTAGGGTAAAGCCAGTAACATGGATAATTCCACTGTAACTCCAAGGTCCCTCACCGAAGTCATCTGTGATGGGTAGGGAAGTGGGGGAGAAGTGGCTTCAGACAGGTGAAGGCTACTTTTTGGTGTTGAAAAGAAAGCTTTATCCTTATTATCCGAGCCCCCAGTTTACCAGGGGTATTGGTCTATGGGGTTAACTCCATCAGCTCCACTAACTGCACACCAGTGGGAGAAAAAAGATAATTAAAATTCCCACCATGCTTAGTCAACTTGCCAGTGTATGGATACTCTCTTGAATTGGGGCTCAATTAAATTAAGCTTAACTTCTTCCAAATAGATGCCAGGAGTAGACATCTGGCAAAGCCTTGCTGCAAATGCACAGACCTGCATTACAATGATCTCCGAGGACAGGGGGAAATGGAAAGTGAATGGGTTTGAGGGAGCAAAGCTTCTGCCAAGCCATTTAATCTTTGCTTTGCAATACAAACTACCACTCACAAAAAATACTCATGATTTCACTAATTTATTACTAAATCACTAAACTAGGGATTCCACACTCTTGTGTTTCACGATAATTTATAACTGCAATTGAAAGGTCTGGAATTAATATAAAAGGAAGCAGGCTAATTGAGGCAGTCAGAGACAAGATCAAGGCTCTCCTGGTCTTGAAATCTATAGCTCCATGAAAGGAAGTCTTGGAATATTTGCTGATTCTAAGGATATTATAATCAGCAGCTGCAGTTCCATCCACCTACAAAGGGGCATCAAAGAATTAATTTTTACAATGTGCCCGGAAGGTAAATAGCACTCTCCCTACTATTTTAATGAATCAGAAAGTCAGGAAGACCTGCTAATGCCACAGCCAGGTTACATGTTCCAAATTCCTGATTCTCACTCTTTGGGCATCTGCTAAATGTTGAAGACAAAAAGGCTTCCATTCAGATTGTGTCTGATAAAAACAGTGCGATTGGTAGTTGTGCTCTCACACTCTGAGAAGTCAGGATGCTTTAAAAATCATTCAAAGTGGAAGTAAATAATTATCTTTTCTTATTTTTGCTAGCAGTACAAACCTTGATGTACCTTTTCAAACACGAAACCTGCATTACAGAAGCACTTTTATGAGTACAGTCACTCACCAAGAGCTGAAACCTAGGATCCATCAAGCACTTTCTACTTTAAATGATGTTTATCTTTATCCTGCAAAGGCATCAGCCCATTCCTTTCACTTAACTCTGTGAAATTCCCTTTCTCCCCCCCTAAACTGTAGAAGCAGTAAGCTCATTAGCTATGTTCTCTGCTTTACTGTGCTCCTGTTTCATAGCGGGGGGAGATGTAAAAGTAGTGATGAAGGCTGAAGAAAGGACTTGCTAATTTATTCTTTAGTGAGATATCATTTGAATGCTTTGGAATTGCACTAAGTCTCCCAAATTCCCAAGTCTTCCTACATGGCTTGTTCTTGCCTGGCTACAATGATGGAGCAGAAGAATATAAATAGCTAGCTCCACTTTCAGGAGACAATCATCAGTTTTTAGCAGGTCTCCTCTCTTTCTGGAGGTATTTGCTGATCTTGTCTTTCTTGGCCATTAAATAAAAGATTCTACAGAATAATCCAGAGTATTAGATGTTAGTTTTCTGCCCAAGTGTGTGATATCTTCAACTGTGGCAGCAGTCACTCTTTTGTCAAGGCATTCATTTAATACTCAATTCCAAAGCCAAATTTAAAAGTGGAATTTATACCTAAATTCTTGTCTGCACTCCTGATTAGACTTTGTCAGAATCCATTGGAGTTAACCAGACTCTCAGGCCATTTTTATTTCAATAGTTTGTACTATAGGGACGCACATTAGTGGTGGAGTTGGCAATGTGAGGTGTTTGGAGTCAATGATCTTAAAGGTCTTTTCCAACCTAGATGATGTTATGGTTGTATGACAGAACATACTTAGGAAGCGTGAGTTGATTTTAATATAATCATAACTGGAAAACAGGAAGTATTGAACCCCTTCAGCTGCCTGTTAATCTAAATAGGAAAAACATCAGCATCCAAAAATCGTAGACCTTAGAAAACTGCTGCTCATCCTGGCAAGTGCATCTAGTATCACTGGAAATAAAGCACTGAAAAGCTCTACAGGTTTCTGTAAGGGGACAAAGCAACTCAGCTCCTGAAGGCCCTACTCAGGCAGAACTTGTCACTAATGCCAGTTTGCACACCAGAGCACATCAGGCTTGGGTTGAAGAAAGTTGTAGGCTTAAAGCCATAAAGTTCAGTATTAGAAAGGTTGTTCCAGTGGGAAAGAAAAGCAAAAGTCAAATTATTGTCTGAAATTTTGCTCTCTGACTCGTAAACACATTCCTCTGAGAAATTAAACAAGTGATGAGCAAGTTAGGGAAACTGCTGGTGCTGGACTACCTTCCCAAGGGAAAAAATGATGCTGTCATTACCAGCAATCCCAGAAAACCATTCTGACATGCTTATTTTAGTTTTCTGCCATTGACAATCAAAGAACTGTGCTTGTGAGAGAAAGAACATTCTAAAACTCCTGTCATCTCCCCCCTTCCCTTGCACACCGGACAGTGCACATCTCTCCACATCTCTGCTGAGCACAGTTGCTCTCTCACTGGTGGCTGTGAAGCCAGGACTCCTGCTGACACAGGATCAGAGCAGGCTTAGGGTTTCAGATGTGGTTCTGAAGTCCAGAGAAATCCTTTGCAAGCCGCATGCTTTCAGCTGTGCTGAATTGCTGCTGCCTTCAGATCCAATCTTTCCAGCAGCTGATTTCCCTTTATCCTGCATGACCAGACTTGTCCCAGAGGAGAAATTATGGTTCCAGCTTTCCTAAAATACTGTAATTCTTATTCCCATAGTGGTACAAAACCAGGTCATGCTGAATCCTGTTTACATTCACTTCAAAAACGTATCCATTGCTTTTATCGTGCAGATGGCCGTATGTAAGAAAACATATTTGTTAGATGTAAATTTTAGCTGCTCAGGGTCCCCGTCTCTGTGCAATATCGAGCCTAATGTCACCACAGGACAACATTTATGTTTTCATTTAAAAATAAAGTAAGCAGATGGGACTTCTCTCATCCATACAGTAGTAAATTAAAAACAAAAGTAACCATTTTTTTAATGATGAACTCTGCTGGGATGGGAGCTTGGCACTCTGACATCTGGTCTAATTTGTGTATCCCAGTAGCTGCAGCACAGCGTTTACTACAACACAGAAACGAAGCCTGCTAATATGACTTTTGCATAATCCCTGTGAATGCACACACAGAAAGTCTGGGCTTGCTCACCTCTCAGCAAAATAAAGCAGCCTAGTACAGATGGATTTACTGCCATGGCGCGTGTCCTGTAGTAACCACTGCAGCTGAAACTCAATCATACAAAGTTTGTTTGAGATTATTTCTCCATGAGGACAATAAGAAAGACAGTTAGCAGTCTCCCAGTTTGTACCTTTGAAAATTTCTCCCCAAATATATAGCTTTCTCCCTGCAATATTTAGAACTCAGATTTTCTGTCAATCTCCCAACCATTGGTGTAAATTGTTGAGATTCCACTAAATATTTAAAATGTTTCTTAAATAGGCACTTTGTGTTGCCAAGAAGTTGTCAATATTAAATTAATTGCTGTCCTTTAAATATAAAATATTAAAACTTTTCATCTTTAACCAGACTCAAAGCATGATGAGTAAATGATTAAATAAGTCTTCAACATGATGTGTTGCAGATACGCTATGAAGTTGAATGGCCTCTTCCATCTATATACTAATGCAAGTAAACACACTTAAACAAATGAATGGGCAGATCACAGGTTCCACAAAATAATGCCTTTTGCTTTAGAAAGTGTTCATTCGTGACTCTAATCTGGTCATAACTTACCTGCTGGAAATCGTTGCAGCAGCTGGTTGGTCTCAGACCAAGCAGTGCTGAGAAAATCAAGACAGGCTTCTCATTCAGAGATCCAGCAGTAACATTACCGGATCAACTTTGAAGAGCTGACTTGCTTGACTGCTAGCTGAACTGACAGCAAGGCACAGCTGTGCCAGTTCTATGGATGCAGAAGGTTCTCTACCTGTAACGAAGGAATAAGGTCAGTGTTGGCAATATTGCTCAGTGGTGCTCATGTGGTGCTTTGAAAAACCCCACAGCAGTGTGATTTGAGTGGGGTAGGGGTGGTTTTCCAGCAAACAGATAGTTTGGCTGGCAAGGAGAGAATGCATTTGTCCTGCATCCATTAGGCTTCAAGTTTGGAAATGAAGTGTATCTGTACATATGCGAGAGTGTTGTTTTCTCAGGTTTTTTGGAAAGCATTGATTTTGCAGGGCACGCTAATTAGGGAGCAGATGCCCTTCCTTACAGTCTGATCTTGTGGCGAGGACACCTTCCTGGGAGGGAAGGAAAAAGTAGGTTCAGATTCCCTAAAACATGAGAAATAATAATTCCAAACAGCCCCCAGCGCTCCCCTGTGTTCCGAGAACTGGATGTAAAGAGTTGCCACTCTGTATTCTTCCAATACCACTGTATAAAGTTTTCATGAAATTTTAAAGTTCTCACAATTTAAAAATGAACATTTTGTGCTGGAAAGGTTTTGTTCTTTAGTAGCAAGGGAGGAAATAGAATCTGGTCTTTGCAAGTAGCATTCCCACGTGGGCTCCAGAAAGACTTTTTATTGTCTTTAGGGCAAGAACTAATTCAGAGAAAGGCTCTTTTATTTGCCACCTGTGAATCCTGACCCTGACCTGGAAAGTCTCCCCTCACTGTTACACGAGGGGCAATTAAACCTGTGAAGCAGGAGCTCCCAATCTTAGCAAAACGTGTCAAGTGTATCAGAGCTCAAAACCTCCAACCTCATTTTATTCCCTTTAAATGTGCCAACCTGCCTCACATTTAATTTGCATGAATGAAGAACAGAACAGAATAGGTCTGAGGAACTTCAGACTTTCTCTGATCTGTTCTGGGCTGCTAGGGTTTCTCTTTTTCTTGAGGGAAGAGCAGAGTGCCAAAATAACTAGAGGTAGATGTTTTTAAAATTCAAATGCTCCCATGGACCCTCAGATTCACACTGTGCGTGAGGGAGCACAATGTAAAATCTTTAATATTCCAGTATTTGTCAGTAGTGTCTGATCACAATAAAAGTTTGCTCATCCCCAAGAAACACAGGTCATCCTTGTTCTGCTGAGATCTGTGCTTAAATTTGCCTTGTTTTCTTATGAACCCAAATGCACCCAGAAGCTCTTTCATCTTACATCCTTGAAAATGAGAAGACTTACAACAGGGAATAGGGAATGCTGGAAATGACAGGTAACTCAGCTTACTGTTTTTCTAGTAAAATCAATGCCTCTAGAACACTGGATCCCCGGGGTCTGCAGTTTTGCATTGATCTCACTCACCTCGTTTCCCATAAGAGCCTTTCTCAAACATTGCTATTGAGTAACACACTCGCTGGTATGAGGGGGAACAGAGAAGGAGTAACCTTTGCTGCTTGAGTAAAATGCAGAATGACATAAAGCATCCAACTCAGGCTCCTTTAGGGTGTTTAAGACACAGAACTCATTTTTCTGGATGAAAAGCAGAAAGTGACACTGCCAGCAGCAACTGTGTCGGCTCAGGTCCTCCCAGCAGGAGGGAGATGGAGGGTGGCTGGAGAGGGAAGCACCACAGATGCCACAAATGGAAGTGCTCATTTAGAGCCCACATTTAATGACATGAAACGAGATGGGGTGCATGTGGAAGTTAGCAGTGGCTCTTCAAAACACAACAAATGTAGATGATCAGTAATGGAAATTATAGAATGATTAATATCTATTTAAACTTGGGGTCCCATCTTGCCTCCAGAGTGTCCTTATCTGGATATAGATGAATAATGAATGGCTTGGTTTGGGACTTAACCGCAAAAACAGTCAAGAGAAAAACTAAAACGTAGTTTAGGGAAGTTCCAAGGGAAAAAGTTTTGAGCAGAAAAACCTTTGTCCTCCTCCCAGAATACTTTAATAAATTACATAGTACATTATATGTCATATTGTTCAATCAAAATATTTTATCTCCTATTTTATATTTACCCTCATTTAAAAAGTCTTTCTATTGTATCTGTTTTTAAAGGAATAATTTTAAAGGAAAACTTTGCAGTTTTCAGGATCGCAGATACCAGAATGAGCAAGATATATTTTCAAAGAAGGGGGAAAAAAGGGATTTTGGAGAGACACACACAATACAAAATATATTATTTCTAAGTAGATGATGTTAACATTTTATACTGCTTAGCATTAAGATGATCATTACAGGATAGGACACGTCATGCTATATACATTGCTACATTAGAAATGAATTTTAATGCAAGACAAAATATTAAAAAGCAGAGTTATGAAATATTTAGAACACAGCTGCCTTATAGCAGTTAAGATCGATCAACATAAAATTCAACACCTTTTTCCTAAGTAATCCAGATCTATTTGTATACTCCTCAAGCCATTAAAGAGTGGTGGTTCTTGAGGAGTTTAGCATTTTCCCAGCTCTTACTTATTACTGGACAGGCTCTAGAGCTGTGTTTGTTAACTTGGGATTAGTTAACAAAGCAGTGCCTGCCCTGGGCTGTAGATCACCAAAGACTGACCTGCCAGGCTACAGTGACTTTTTTTCTCTGTATAAAGAAATGATCATTCCCACTGCCTACTAGAGAATCCAAAATATACCTACAAGCCCTACCTGCTACTTAAAGGCAGGGAGAAGACGTGCATTGCTAACTAGAGTCAGGGGGAGCACTTTTCTTCTTTGCCTTTTCCAATTTTTTTTTTTAATGATTACATTCTGTCCATCTCCTTAGAAAGGTGGCAGGTGCTTCATGGGTTTGTTATAACCCAGCATGACACATTGTTCTGTAACATGTTTTATCAAAACAGCTTTTAGTTGGAATCCAGTGTGAGCTCTGGGCTGTGAACTCAACTGGAAATGCAGCACGTCTACTTACCGACACCAGAGAAATGCAGGAATCTATGCACAGCAGCAAGGCAAAAACAAGAGGACAGGTCCGTGGGTCTGAAAAGCCCATTACTGATGGGATACTTTGCAGTGCTGGGCTTCCACTGTGAACAAAACCCAAAACGGAACGTGCAGTTCTGTCCCCTGGCAGCTGAAGAACGGCAGTTAAGCTTGTGTTTCTCAGGACTGCACTATTTCTCCACTCATGCCTCCTCTTTTGCTTTGAACTTACATGAAATCAATTTCTCAAGTCCCTCAGATGTTTTTTCCCAAGAAGCTGTTACCTGATGGCACTCCCATCATCTCAGCATGAGCATTGGACGTGGCTTGAATAGCACAGAGCTCCACACAGAGTGAGTTTCACCTGGGTGAGTGCCAGCAGAGAGATGCAAATAGCTTGAGATGGCCCATGATGAGGATTACAAGTAGCACTTAGATGTCATTTTTTCCATGACCTGTTCCATTTCCTGAGTGCACTGGGGTTAAAAACGCTGTTCTGCCTGCTGCACAGTGTGTTTGTGATGGGGGCAGACTGTATCTGTCAGAGAGCTACAGACAAACACAGCTAGAGAAGACGTGCCAAGGCTGACTTCCACCGAGACGCTTCCTACAGCTCCTTCTGCACAGAGCTCACCTGGCAATGCGGTTGTTTCCAGACCACCAGCATCACAGGAGGAGCCTCAGCTGTGGTCACGGCGAGGATGTGAGCTCAGCAACCGCGGGACCTGCATGGGAACTCTTGCTAATTGGGTAGAGCCACTCTGGTGTGCAGGCACCAACTGGCAAGCACGACTCCCACAATGAGAGAGCTCCATAATTTCCAAATGTAACTAACAATTTGTGACAATAAAGCGGCAACAGGAGCCAAGATGCTGGCACTTCTTCTTGTCACCACTTTCAAGCACATTAACTAGAATTTGCATTTGTTTCTTTTCCAAAGGCAGTCACTTATTTTATAAAGTAGGAATTTAATGCATGGAATTCCTTTGGCATAATTTCATTTTTAAGCCCGATTTCTAAACAGTTCAGTGTTGTTTCCCTAAAGAAAGGAACCTGGATAGTGTATTAAACCAGGGAAATGTCATCATCCACAGAGAGCAGAGAGAAGAACTGTCTCCAAAAGGGTAAGTAGCATCATTTTGATACAGGAAAGTGAAGATGATGGAAGTATACACAATTGTGGGTGAGATAGGCATGGTAAAACAAACATTCTTGTCTGAACTTCTAATAGCGACAAAGACAGTGCACCTCAAAGCCACAGAAGAGAGCAGTTTAGCAACATAGAGTATCATCCATGGCACGGTGCCCTGGTTAAACAGCTCTATTCGTGTCTCCCTTGTCCACTGCGTCCCCATCCTCATCAGGCTCCCTTGAGGACAACGTACGATCTGTTCATTTTTAGACCAGGCCCTGGGCTGCAATATGCAGTGTATCAGTCATTCATGCCCTGGAGTCTGAACTCCACAAAAAAGCCCACGTGCAGAGGAGGGTCAGTGCCAGAACATCACCTTCAGAGGAAAAGTCCAATGTATTTGGCATTTGGCTGTGGGCATAAACCTTTAAAGACAAAAAGAAGAGGAAAACAAATTGGAGGGGATATTTTGAAATGCTGGCTTAAGCATTGGTAGGTAGCGAGTCAACCAGGCTGGGAGAGATGTTCCAGATACCCTCAGCTCATTATCCCAGCTCCCCATGGCGCAATACACAGGGAGCGCCAACAGGTAATGATGTAACACGAACCTGAGCGGGTGCTCGCGATGGAGGGACTCCAGTTCAGACTCCAAACAGCATATTGGAGAGCCACCAGGACCATCGGACCAATTGTGATTATGTTTCTTAGCACAAGAATGTCACTTGATGGGTGGCTGGAATGCTGTGTTCCTTCCCTCTGAGATTCACCACTAAATTCAAGCAATACAAAACATCTCAGAACCCCAGCACTCCTCTTTTAGCGATAAATTATTACTCAGCACTCCACATCATTTGCAGTCATCTCCCCTAAGGCCACAGAGGTTCTGGAAAGGACTAAGATTGCATGGATAACATGTACATCTGCACCTCTGTTAAAGTGCAGAGAAATGGGCAAAGACCCTGAGACTGAGACTCACTATCAGGAGTGAGGATGGAATCTCCCCTCTCTGGGGCTGAGTGGATGAGGTGACCATCACCAGGGTGATGGACTAGGTGACCAATTCAATAGCCTTTCAGGTTTAGGGTTCTGCCCATGCCCCTCATGTCCCATCCCAGTTGGCACCACCCTGGTTCAAACAGGGCTTCAAATGTCTGTGAAGCATCTGTTCACGCTCACTGCCAAAGGCATCAGAATACAGAAGCTGAGCTACAGGTTCAACTGGCTAAGACTATTCCTGTGTTCTGTTTGGCCATTTGAATAGAACAAGGAAATGGAGAACTCATTTGGAGATTTCCTTTGCACCAAGAAAACATTTAATTTTAAAAATCCAACTTGAATTTTATGAGGATAATTCATATCAAATATTACATAGGCAGAAGCTGCTCTATTTCATTCAGCTCCTAGAGAAAAATAATTATGCTCTTTACAATTTGAAGTGCATTTGTATTCCTTCCAAATAGTCCTATTACAACAAATGAAGTACTTACTATACATCTTTTTCCTGCTGCTTTTCAACTTAAATTTAATTTCCACATAGATTTATTTAAAACAATTCTCAAAGTGACTCAGCCAAATGATGAATTTGTGGAAGTTTTAGTAAATGTGTAATCTAGTTGAAGTTAAAAATGGCTACTTTGTAATTCTGTGACTAAATGGAATTACCCATTGTAGCCAGTTATTCTGCATCCATTTAAAGCCTATTTCTTGAGGCACACATTCAGTCTTTAACTGAAAAAGCACAGTGCAAATATGTTGCTAACAGAAAAATGTGTATATAGATGTATAACATTAGTTTAAAGCAAATGTTTTAATTTATTTTTCCTGTTCTCTGCTTGAGCCGTTAATACATAAATGTGTGTGTGCATTTTGTATACACAGAAAATACACAGCACCTATCGATGTCTTATTTTATACTGCTCATAATACGTGAATGTCCAAATGTAAATAGTTTAAGTTTAAGAAGTAAAATCAAACGAATGTTGCAGAGTATAAAAATATTTGTAATGAGCTCTCACTGCAGAGAAGGCTTGTGACTTGTATTGATAATAGAACAGACTGTGGGAAAACTCTGCCTCGGGCAAAGCATGACTCTGTTTTCTGTTCCATTGCTGGCACAAAATCAGCAGTGACACCAGAGTTAAGGCTCAGACCAGCCTGCCTCTGGTAAAGACCGCTTGAATTCAGCACAAGGTGTTTACAACTTAACCATTTTTAAAAGCAAGCCCCAAAATTTTCTGAAAAAGAGCATGTGGCTGTAGTTTCAGACAGGCTGGGTACTCAGGGTGGATGCACACTCATCACGCTGCTTCTTAGCCAGGATGACCAAGTGATTTGTGCTAAGTCTGGTCAGAACAAAGCTCATTCCTCCCACCCAAATATACAGAATATGAGCTACTAAATTCTCTGCCCCTACCACCCCACAGCTGTGTACAACTGCAGCTTTGGTGTCTAATCCAAAACCTGCTGCATCCAATTTGTGGAACAGCATCTGTCTCCTCACAGCTCTGGATGAAGTCTGTATTTCCCACTGCAGCAGCACTTTATGCTAGTTATTTGGTGATGGGCTGATCCAGACAGAGGGATTTCCATTGCCTCCTTTCCAAAAATTAGTAGATAGGCAGAATGATGTAATTCCACATCCTTAGGGCTGCCCAGGCTCGCCAGGTCAGGCTGTATCCCACAGCCTGCACTGCAGCCCATCCACAGCAGATGGGACATCAGCTTTGTAAATTACTGAGACTGAGACTACTTGATTCTTTTTTTAAACAAGACCGAAAAACCCCAAACAATTTCATCTTCTTTCCCCACTATTTGACGTCTGCTGTTAGAAGGCTGGTAGCTGCCTGCTAAGGAGACAGGCCAGCAGAGGAATTCCAACAAGGTGAGTGAGTGCACATACCAGCTCCTTGTGGTAACTCTCTTCAAGATGCCTTTAACTCCCAGCACATGGAGGGAAAGGCAGCCAAACTCCTCAGCCTCTGCAGAGGGGTTTTCTGATGTGCCTGTGTTCCAGGGAGGATGTGGAATCATGTCTGTTAGCACAAGCAGTTGAACCCAGTGGAAGATCGTGCCCTGCATTACCCTACAACAACTTCCTCGTGGCTGCGACATTACCTTCGGTACATGATTGATGGAGGGCAGCAAGCACTCCGATATTGATTATGAGGACTCATTTTTCATTGTTAGTATCTCCTGCCTACTATGAAGCCATACAGCAGAGTAAAGTCTGGAACTGGAAACAGGACCACGTTCAGAAACCAGAATTCAGAACTCTTTTGCTTCTTGTTGCTTTGCTTACTCTGAACTACAGAGAATGTTCTGCAAAAAAAACTAAAAGCTTTTGCTTTGTGATTAAGCCCTGGGCTTTAACCAAATCCTGCTGTCTAACCCTTTAGCCTGTGCATCAGGAGTTCCCATCAAAAGATCAGCTCTACAGCACGCAACAGCATTTCCTGAGCAGCGCTGCATAGGTACATGGAGCTCCTACAGGGTCGCTGCTGACTTTCTTGAAATTTTGATTCAGTTCCCCCACGGCAGCACAAGGCACTGCTTTCCTTGGAAAAACATATAAGATCCAGTTCCAAAATAATCCTGAAGCCTGGACTGAGATGAGAGCTTCCAGAGTTCCTGGCTTCTTCAAAAGGCTTATAAAATCTTTGAAGTTGATAGCACCTTCTGTTTCGTCTTCTGTATTCTGTGAAATGGAAGGTAGGGAAAGCATTTGGGTTTTGTCAGTTTGAAACGAGCCAGTGAGAGGCCCTGCCATAAACAAAGCTTATGAATAAATGAACATGCCTGACAAAGAAGTTAATGATCACATGGACTGAGACCAAATTCTTGATCAATGAATCATGTAGGCTGCTTTGTTTAGGCTTGGACGAATCAATACTCCATTTTGTTAAACAAGTCAAATAGATTTTTTGTGGGGGTGCTCTGGATTAATTTTTAAATATAAAGTGTGAGACAAAGCAAATCTGCAAGAATGCTTGAAAGCATTGCTTGGAGCTTTCCAAATTCCTTTACTTCTTCTCATTAATTGTCTTGTTATGCTCTCACCAGGTAACAACACCAACCAGATGACCAGTTATGAGGAAGAAACATTTCAGCAGACCGTATAATAGCTACAGATCTGTGAAAGAGCCTGTGACTTTGCAGACTTATTCTCTCACTGCGGTAGACTGCCATTAAATGAAGTGCGATTGGTAAACAGTAAGACTCTGCATTCCTTTCTCTCCCTGTACTTGGAACACCCAATACAGGAACAGTTTTTCTTTTTCCCTTTATCATAACATGCTGGAGTTGTATTTGATGCAGGGGTCACATTATCTCTCAGCAACTCACCACACCTGGAGTGGGCAAAGCAACTCCAGGATAGGGTCTGCTGGGGTTTTATGACAGAAAGCACAGAAGTCAAGATTCCTAAAGGGATTTAGGTACATGATGATGTTAAGAAATAAACTTACACTGGATGGTTGGAAGTTTCTATCCAGCAGCAAGATTATGCCAGTTCCACAGGAAGAAATACATTAAAGTAACTAACATGGGTTCCTGGCAGTGGGTAAAACAGGTATGTTTTCAAGAGAGCTTGGTTGTTTTTCAAAAACTATTCCCACAGCATCAGCTGAATCACAGGTGGGGATACTAGTTTCTTACAATTCCATTTGCCTCCCAGCATTATTTATACACACAGTACAGGCCAGGCTACTCAGTCCTGCTCCCCAGTTCCCATTCTGCTCAAGCAGTTCTCTACATCGCACCAGGTATATATGTGCACATTGAAATCCATTAACATTCCCTAAATCTGGCCCCAAACATTAGGTCACAACCATGCAATGTGTGAGTATCGCCGAGCTTGCACTTGTCCTCTTGACACAGCAGCCTATGGAAATTCCTAGCCCCAGGGTTTCATGAACAAAACAAAAAAAACCCTCTAATTTGGGAAGAAAGTTTCTAACCTTGTCAAGAAAATGACAGTGTCCTGCACTTGATATCGCCTGAACAATATTCCTGGAACATCGCTGCCAGACAGATCTCAGCAGAGACAAGATGCCAGATCTGATTACATAGATCAAAGTGGTCCGCTTCTACAAAGATCCAAGTGCTCACAGCTCACGCTGGCAAAATTGGATTTGTGGCTAACTGGAATTTTTCATCATTGCACCAATTTGTTTTGGGTACTTAACAATAAATTTAGGGGCCTAACTTTGGGTAGCCAACATTGCAAGCTCTGGATTTCTAAGAAAAGCTACTGCTGTCCAGATCCCAGAGTTATTTATTACCTTCAACAGCACATCTTGTTAAAGAGGGTGTTCAGAATCAACTTCCAGCAGGAAAACAAGTATTGAGATATGGATAAGAAATGAGCCCTTCTCTTAGCCCTTGTGGTTACCGGTCTTTCATCAAGCTTCTATATGCAAATATGGACCTGTCAGAAAACGACACTATGACTTTAATTTTAAAGCTGAACAATAAACTGCTGTCTGAACTCTGAATTACGCATTCTGTGTGGTCACTGCACTGGGTCAGGGAAAGAAAAGAAACGAACTGTTCTGCAAAAGATAAATTATTATCCCTTAAAATGGTTTATGTTCCCTTATTTGTAGCAAGTGACTGAAAGTCAGGTAGAGGACACAAGCCATTGAACTGATCACTGGGGACTTTTGCGCATTTAGTATGTTTGAAATCTTCACAAGTATATCAGAAATTTCTGTACGGAACAGAAGCAAGTGGAGCAAAATAGAATGAATCCAAATCAAGGATTGTGTATTACAAGGATGTGCAAGCTCAAAGATCGTTAGAGGAGCTCAAGTCTGTTTGGTGGTTTCTTATTTTGAAGCCTGAGCTGGGTTATTGGAATTCTGACAATTACTCATTCAAAGAACAGAAAACAAAACAAGAAACTGCCAGTAAGTAAAAAACAAGCTTATTCACTAAAGTACAGTGTGTGTTTTGCAAAGCTGTTGGCTTGATGTTTTCAGGCTGAGACTATCCGAAGCCAAACCCTCCCTCAATTTGAACAGAAACTAAGGCCTCTGAAAATCAGGCCCATTCTGCCATTCTCGCTGACTGCAGGTTCACACGTCACTGAAGGCCTTTTTAAGAGTCAGAGTTCGATATTAATAGTGGCACAGTTACTGTCCTTTTTCCGTATCAATGTGGGATCAAACATTCTAATGAAATCAATAGAGCATTTCCACATTTTGTCTCTGAAAGCAAGAACAAATACTTGCATAGGATGAAAGGATTATGTTTTCACAAGTGATTAGTACGATTCAAGTGATGCACTGCTAAAATAACTTTATGCAGAATCAGTGTTTTTTCAAGCAGCATTTCACTTTCCCATTCATTGCTCTACGAATATTTCCATTCTGGCATATCTTTTGTGCAGCAGTACCGAATTACAGCCCCACTTCAGCCTGATCAAGGCCATCAGCATCACCTCCGTAATTAGAAAACACAATCTTACTCATTCACTACGGTATTGCACAGTGTGATGTGGTAGCTGGAATTTCAGAACAGAGATCTCCCCATGCCTACTCGAGAGATCATTATATAGAAAAACTTGTGTTTAAGAACAAAATGGCATCTCGGAGCTTCCTGTAAATAAAACAGCAAGTCCTACAGAAAACATGAGAGAATTAAAAAACCTATAGAAAACGTTCGGATCTTAAGTGATAAAAAGCCTGAATTTGTTAGCAATTTGGATGGCAGAGGTGGAATGTCTCTCAGATTTCCATTCGTTTGATGTAAGCATAGTGTATCACTGTGGCTTGTTTTACTTACATACACTTGAAAAAAAAGCCAGTATCATCGACTGCTCTTTTTACCTGACATTAAAGCTGGTGAAAATCCTCTCCATCACACAGCTGTGTGGATCCAGATTCTAGATTTTACTGCAATACAAAAAATGGCCTGTATTTTTACGTTTTCTGTCATATTAGAGAAAGGTAAAGAGGCAGCACCAGGCTCCATTGCGTGTTTTACTAATAATTCTTAAAGGTGATTAGGAATCATTGAATCATGGGATGGTTTGGGTTGGAAAGGACCTCAAAGCCCTACCAGTTCCACCCCTTGTCACGGGCAGGGAAACCTCCCGCTGGATCAGGGGCTCCAATCCCCATCCAACCTAGCCCTGAATACCTCCAGGGATGGGGCAGCCACAGCTTCTTTCAGCAATCTGTGCCTCTGCCTCATCACTCTCATTGTGAAGAGTTTCTTCCTAAAGTCTAATATAACTCTTCCCCTCTCCAATTTAAAGTCATTCCCCCTCATCCTGTCACTCCAGGCCCTTGTAAAAAGTCCCTCTCCAGCTTTCCTGTAGTCTCTTTCAGTACTGGGAGCTGCTCTAAAGCCTCCCCAGAGCCTCCTCTTCTCCACCCTAACTTTCTCAGTCTATCCTCATAACAGAGGTGCTCCAGCTCTCCAACCACCTTTGTGAATCAAGCACAGCGTAAATTTATGCTGCATTGCCAAAAGCCCTTCCTTCTGCTGCTGTCACTGCCAGCACAGTGCCTGTAATGCTGAGACCTGGAGGCTTTCATTTTACAGTTAAGCATTTGATGCAATCGTTCTCTTATACATACAAAGGCTGGCACGCACCATAGAATGCTCAGTAATCTGGTAGAGAAAGCCTTCTGCTGGGAACTGTGTGTTCAAGTCATTGCACACAAAGAAATAAACTGAAATTAGTCTCTTAGGTAAGTGAATAAAAAGTCACTGTGCAGACTGAGCCCTAGAGGCAAGAAGAAAGGGCACTGCATGCTGTAGGGTGGGTCTAGAGAGAGGTGGCAAGTAACACTATCCATAGTATTTTTACAGAAACACAAATGGCTCTCAGATCAAAGGTAATGATGCTTTGACTCATTCAAGCAGCCCTTGTGAGCTGCAGTGAGTGCTGTGGATGGCCATAGCCAGGGAGAGATGTGGAAATCTCCAGTACAGAGAAAGCTCCAAGTGTAACAGAAAGCAAGTTGGCTGCATCTATCCCCAAGACAGAGATTTCACTCATCATTGTTACGGAATGAAAAATTTAAGAAAGCCCCAAGAGGAGAATTTTCTTATTTTATTCAAACGAAGCTTCCATCTGAAGGCACATATGCCACCATATGGGATCCATTTCAGGCATTCATTAGGAGAAGAATAATTATTCTAGCATCATATGAGCAAGAAAGGAAGAGGCCCAGAGGATAATTACTTTAGAAATATAAATAAAAGACCTTGAAACTAAATATGCTAGGGACAAGTCTATAAAAAATGAAAGAAAAAGACCTTATTTAAGGGAATTTTGAATTTGGTCATCAAGGAAAAGAGGAAAAGGTGGTTGCCCATAGCAGATTATTTTTAGCTCAGGGAGAAGCTGGTACACTATTGTTTTAATAATTATGGAAAACATGCAGCCTCATATTTCAGCCACTCACCACAAGCAAGAAGCCTCTTCTCTAGTACAAATGAGATGAAACACTTCCACGTGGTACTAACAAGAACTGCATTGTGTGGCCTCGCTTTGCAAACGCACCGTTATTAGCGCTACTGGTCACAGCCTTGCATAAGGAATTATGTCTTTGTAGAGCTTACTATGAGACAACCTGCAAGAAAGAAAAATACCTGTATTATGTAAATAAAGTGTCGACTGAATAAGATCAGAGTCGAGAAAAGTCAAACCCGTGTGAGCATTAGGGATGGTTGCTCATAGCTATTAAATACATTGGGACAATGCTTAACCCTTAACCCTAGCCACATGGCTGGCCAACATCTGCCCACTTTCCCTTCTGGAAGGTGACATCACCCTGAATAAAGGTGTGTTGAATATTCTGGCCCTAAGTAACCAACCTCTAATGAACCAACAAATTTGGCATTGCTTTGCTATCAATAGGCCCATGGGAAGGGAAAACCGCCTCAAGGGAAAAGGAGGAATTCAGTCACCAGTCCTTTTTTTAAGACACAATATTTGGCCCTTAAAAAAAAAAAACTGGTGACTGCATTCCTCCTCTTTTTACCAGGAAACACCTGATATTCTTCAGCATTGAAATCATAATGGGAAGTAATAATTTGCCTAGGTATAATCCTTTGATTGAGACAGTGGTCACAGGGACAGCTCTTTGATGTCTGGAGCTCTTTGTACCAAAGAATAAAAAGAGATCTCACGTCGCTGCGTGTGAAACAGATGGTACAGGTTGTGACAGTGGAGCATTCATACTGGGAACACTTGTTACAATGCATTATCTTTTAAAGATACGGAGAAAGCCATCTAGCTTTTTGTGACTCACCTACACTATAAACAAGATAATTACCTGGTTCACCTGCTAGAGCAGGGAGATCGATTACAGAAGCTAATTAGAGACCTGTTTTAAGCAGATATGAACTCATGGGTTTTCGTTATGGGTTCTTCTGCTCCTAACACACCACTGAGAAAACCACAGAACAACAGTGATTAGCCTTATTTCATTTTTATTGCTTCTCCCATTCAGAGCAAAATCACAGAAAGTCAAAAGTGTAGCTAATTTCCTTTAGCAAGCTAGCAAATGTAAGATAATTTCCTTGCTTTACTACTTAGAAAGCTCTGCCAGAGCATTAATGTCAAAGGAAAACAAAGAAAAAATACATATCCATATGGAATATGAATGCAACTCATGGTAGCTTGACAAACACTGGCAGAGAAAACGGTCCCATTTGCACGTAAGTAAGAGATATTAGTAGTGAGAGCCTGAGCTTGTCGTTACTTGTACATGTCAGAATGCAGCAGACAGACACACCAGGTTGGGACATTGATTTTTACTTTTCTGTCACTGGAGAACACTTGTGTTTCCTTTAGGCAGCAGGCTTCCTTACTGTTGTTGTTCCAAAAGCAGAATATCACAGCAGTGCCGATGAATTTCTGGTTGCTCATGTTTAAATAAGTCACGTCCACAATCTGCAGCCACTTCCCATGGATCTGTCCTGCTCCAGGAGGGATATCTTTAGAATCTGAGCACTGTGAAAAAAATCACACTGTATCTCCACCCACATGTGTAATGAAAAAACAAATTACTTGAGGAAGGCAGGAAGATTTCAATAATTAGTACTTAATTGCCAAGTGCCCTGCTGTCCCATGAAAACTGCAGTCCTCAGCAGAGGACTCAGGCTCCAGCCCACTGGAATGGAAATGGCAAGGCACGGCTAAGCCACTAGCCTTCGGTGTAGTGGCACCATTGTTCTGAAATCATAGAATCATGGAATGGTTTGTGTTGGAAGGGACCACAAAGCCATCCAGTTCAACCCCCTGCCATGGGCAGGGACACCTCCCACTGCATCAAGGGCTCCAAGCCCCATCCAACCTGGGCTTGAACCCCTCCAGGGATGGGGCAGCCACCACTGCTCTGGCAACCTGGGCCAGGGCCTCCCCACCCTCACAGCAAAACATTTCTTCCTAAGATCTCATCTCAATCTCCTCTCTTTCAGCCAAAATCCATTCCATGCTACCTCTGCACTTTCTGATCAAGAGCCCCTCCCCAGCTTTCCTGGAGCCCCTTTCAGTACTGAGAGAAAGAAGAAATCCCAAAGAGTGAACTGTACCCTCATCAAACACCTGCAGCAGAGCTATAAAAAGACCTTGGCATTTTAGCCACAAGATTGTAAATTAAAACCTGCATTTACCAGGAAGATTGTAAATCCTTTAGGTTTTCACCAAGTCCTTAACAAACTGGCTTGTTGTGAGAGCGTTTGCCTAAACACAGCAAATATCAAGTAATGAGGCAGACAGCGCACACCGCAGCCTCCAGTCGGGTGTTAAATCTGTCCCAGGCGGCACCAAGGGAGGCCTGACTCTGTGTCTGTTATATCACATTGTACGTAGGCTCATAAGAATCCCAGCATGGTTTAGGTTGGAAGGGATCTTAAAGCCCATCCAGTCCCACTCCCTGCCATGGGATCAGGTTGCTCTAAACTCCCACTGCAGCAGGTTGCTCCAAGGCCCATCCAACCCAGCCCTGAACCCCTCCAGGGATGGGGGAGCCACAACTTCTCTGGGCAACCTGGGCCAGGGCCTCCTCGCCCTTACAGGAGAACATTCCTTCCTAAGATCTCATTTCAATCCCACCTCTTTCAGCTTCAGACCATTCCCTCTCATCCTATCCTTCCACTCCCTGATCAACAGGCCCTCCCCAGCATTTCTGCAGGCTCCCTTTCCTCTACTTCCCTTCTCGGCTCCTGTTTCAACTGACTCAACTGAGCAGAGCAATAACACAAGTTAGGGAAAAGACAACTCATGTTTGCTGCCCCAAGTCATTTTAAAATGCTTTTTATCTTATGTGAACGTGATAAGGCACATACAGTAAATGTAATATAGCTTAAACAGCTTAGGATGAGGAAGTCCTACCCCACCATGGACTATATCTGATGTTTCAGGCATGCTCGTAGACACTGCAAAGCTAACCTACTCCTCTGCTCTAATCCCAAGCCTAGAAATTCAGTCTCCAAACCAAACCATCAGATGTTCTTGGTTGTGTGGCAAAAGCTGCTTCTCCCACCACTCTGCCAACCTGACACTTGTGTGTCAGGGCGATACGTCCATGCTGAAGGCTCCTTCTGAGCCTCATCCACTGAAGCCTAGACAAGAGAAGGACATCAAGCAATGTAAGCAGTTAATAGGATTAAACAAGAGCAAAGCACACGAGTTTAACACTGTTGGTGCCTTTGGATGTGACCAGGAGCAGAAATGGGTACCTGGAGAGCAGAATGGGTGGAGGGACTCCACATCTATACAGCTTTTTCCTTGCAGAGCCAAGCTTTGCCCTAACTCAATCATCACCAGATGCAATCATGCTAGTGCAGCCCTGAACCTGACCAGAAAAGTCCTCCCCAAGCCCAGCAGCTAGCCTTGGTGCTGCCCTGAACAAACGCAGAGGAAGCTCTACCTGCGTGCAAAGGATGCTTTACGAGCTTTTTAAGAACTTAAGCACCTATAAAATTAACTAGCGACCAAGAAAGATCTTTACAGTCACAATGGAACTCAAGCTGGGCTTATCTGCCCTTCAGGGTATCACCCTGTACCTGTGGCTCCTGCCCACCAGCAATAGCCACACTTCTGCAAAAGCCAGATAGGAACAGATACTAGCATTAGTGGCTGAGTAATTGTCTCAATGACAGAGTCATAGTTACACCATTTGCTTTCTACACCCATTTACTCCATGGAAACCAACACCACCTGGGTTACAGAAGGAGCTCACCCTCACCAAGTGCCAAATTCCGTGGCAAGTTTTAGCAAAAGCTGACATCCATCTCCGACCACAGAGCTGCAATTCCACCTACACATCTCCTCGTCAATGCGAAACTCACATAGACTCTGCAACAGCCCCAAGAACAGGACACACTCTGCAGCAAGAGTCTAGACATTTTTGGGAACAGGGATACCTCCTCTGGGAGGTGTGAACTGCTCTCAGGCAAGGAACCACGTTTTGGGATGAGTAAAGGTGAAAAGATCTTAGCATAGATCTACATTCATTAGAGAAAATGATATTCAATAGTTGACTACACAGTTCCAGGTTGGTGCAATTAAGGAATGACACTACAGGCACAGGATCCACCAGATACCTAACTTGAAGAACGTCACTGTACATCTACTCCATGTATTTCTAGATCTCCTGTAGCAAAGGCAGCTCCTCCAATAAAGCCTCAAAATCACAAGAAACATGTCAAAACGAGAAGGGCATTGGGCCATGTGAGGCTAGTACAGCTGATAAACCAGGGAGCAATGTTTCTGCTGCCATTGAACACAGAAATGGTAAAAAACTATCAGTAAAAATAATATTACACTTTAAAGCAGGCTTGGCACAAAGAGCAAATTGTGCTGGTATTCTATGGTCATTCACCTCTGCTCAAAAAGAGGTTTTTTCTTCCCTTTGGACTTATAGATCCAGTGAAAGTATCCATGAGAGCCAGCAAAGGGGCATCGCCTTACCAATACAAGACACAAAAGTCATTAAACCCGAAGTGACATAAGGGGAAGAAAAGCTCCTTCTAATCCCACCCAACACCACTGGAGATTTAGGAGGGAGGTGAGGGGAGGAATAAGGGAATAGAGTTCCAGTTCTGTGAAGGGTTTATGTAGTGGTTCCTTATCAATCAGACAAAGGCTGGCTTTTCACCTTAGCTCCTTAAACAGCCCATTCAATAATTAATTAAACTGATATAGGACAGCTCTATCATCCCTGAATGAAGTAATTTGTATAGATCTAAAAGCAAATGTCTCAGTGGAAAGACAAGGGTGATCATTATTTCAAAGCTCTTTTTTTTTTTATTTTTTGCCTGCTCTTAAGACTTGTGAAATTATTTATTTGACAATCTGAAAATAAAACTTGAGCTGTATTAGCATGTAGGATGCTCAATAACATGGGAAAAAGGCAGAGAGAGGATTAATAAATTACATGCTAGAAATGGGAAACAAGATTAGAGGTGACATTTTGGCAACGTCTTCGTCACAGAGGAGGGAAAAAATGCAACAAGATTAGTTGGAGGGGAAAGAGAGAGTCAATCAGCAGGAAAAAATGAAATTTGGTAAATGTGAGAAAGGCTGTGAAAAATGGAGGAGTTGATGAGGATAAGGGTGCGATAAAAGCAACTCTGCAGCACAGAGGGACACTGCTTCTGTCAAAAGGTAGAACCACACCATGAATCAGGGTTTGAAAGTAGGCTGGAGAGCAATGGGCTGAGAGCAGTGGGAATACAGTGGAGAGGAACAAGGGCAAACCAGTGCCTCATACTGGTGCTACAGACATGAGAGGGGGGAGTTTCCAGTGCTTGTGTCCCTCCTGACTTCTTACCTCTCCTCTGATAACATGGATAAGCGGTCAGCTGTACACAGCCATACAAGAAACAACAGTTCCATGGATTGACAGAGTCAGGCAAGACAGATTTTTAGCCAGTTTATTTGTTTTCCTGAGTCAACACTGATTGTATCCTACAGCAGATCTCAAATATGCATATCGGGTTGCTTCCTCCAGCACATTACTATAGCAACAACACTCGAATCACTGATAGCTGACATCACTGGGGCTGCTGTTTCATTCTGATTTCAATGGCAAGCTGGAATAATGCTCCAGTGTTGTGCTACCTTCTCTGCAAGGCCAGTGGACCTCTTCTCCAGCTTCCCCACCTCCCATCATGAACACTCAGCTCCCTAGAACCTACTGACTGTCTGTTTGTCATCCTCCCCTGTCACTATTAAAAACTCCATTCTTCTTTCTCCCCATCTCTGCTCCTCTTTTTACATGCTCTTACTTGCAGAGGCTGTTTGAAACTCCTCTCAAATGAAGGGTGGTGGAGCAGCTCCCTGGGGAAGCAGTCATGGCACCAAACGTGACAATATTCCAGAATCATTTAGACAATGCACTCAAGACACATGGTGTGAAGGTTTGAGTTGTCCTGTGCAGGGACAGGAGTTGGACCCAATGATCTTTGTGGGTCCCTTTCCAACTCAGTTCATTCTGTTCTCTGAAATGAGAACATGGGCAGGATGGTCTGTCAATGGCTTGGGATTGGCTGTAGCCTGAGCAGCTCTTTCTCCTTTGAGGTCCTAGACCCTCTCTTCCTGGTCTATTGAGAAAACTGGGTGGGGAGGGAGTAGATCCCACTGCCATGAGAAAATGAAGTGGGCAGCCTGCTGCCTGCCCTCCATCCCATGAAAAGCCAAAGCCCCTGGTGCTTCTGAGCCCCATGAGAGGGCAGGCAGCAGGTGTAGAGTGATGAAGCTGGTGAAGAAGCTGGAGAACAAATCTTACAAGGAGTGGCTGAGAGAGCTGGGGGTGTTTAGCCTGGAGAAGAGGAGGCTGAGGGGAGACCTCATTGCTCTCTACAACTGCCTGAAAGGAGGTTGTGGAGAGGAGGGAGCTGGCCTCTTCTCCCAAGTGACAGGGGACAGGATGAGAGGGAATGGCTTCAAGCTCTGCCAGGGGAGGTTTAGGCTGAACATTAAGAAAAGATTTTTCACAGAAAGGGCCATTGGGCCCTCGCAGAGGCTGCCCAGGGAGGGAGTTGACTCACCTTCCCTGGAGGGGTTTAAGGCATGGGTGGATGAGGTGTTGAGTGACATGGCTTAGTGATTGATGGGAATGGTTGGACTCAAGGATCTTTTCCAACCTAGTGTTTCTGTGAAATTGCACTGATGGATGTTTTATTTGAAACACAACTCACACAGAGCAGCAAACTGGAGGGACCAAAACAAGATGAGAGCTTTCACTGTGCATGAGCCTCTTGAGAGTCCAGAACAACACTCCACAGCCAAATCTTCATGGCCAGTTCTCCAGGGATCATCTCTATGTGGTTGACTCTCCATGGGAAGCCCTGAATGCCTGGCAACAATGTGGCAGATGCCACCAGTCCTCACTCCTGCCAAGCTCTGCAAAGTCCTTCAACACCAGTAGGGCCTCTTGGCAGGCACTTGGCACTCCCCACATAGACGTGACCCTGCAGAGAGCTGGTGATTTCAAGGCATCCTACCCCTTTCCACCTCATGGTGCCCTGAGGATTGGTCTAAGCAAAGCCCTTCCCAAGCATGTCAGGTTAAGAAGTAGTCTCTCAGCTGGTAGACCCTGTTATCACCTGAAACTCAATCCTGTTGGTAATTGTGGGCATCTATGACAGGATAAAATTCCCATGTGTATGCCACTGTGCCAGCCATACTGTGAACAAACTTGGAATTATGAGCAAAAAAACCTCATAGCGATAAAAAAATCAAAGCTTTTGGGGATGAGACAAGTGTCACCAGAGTAACCAGTCACACTTCAGGATTAGTTCAGTCCCTGACTGTCTTGGGCCTCCATCCTACCATGCAAAGGACCCTAAGGGGAAAAAAAACCCATCAAACAAGAGAAAGCAAACCTCAAAAAGTTCTTTGAGTTGCTCTTATTAAAATTTGCAGGAATCAATCCACTGCTGCCTTGCAAGGCCTTGCACAAAGGCACGATCAGGGGCTCAGCCCAGGATACCGAGCAGTGGATCCTGCTGGAATCCCTCTTCATGTGAGTTACCACCTGAAAGAGACGACTCCCCCAGACAACAGCTCCTCTCACTCACTTGGCAAGCATCAGTAAAATGCTGAGCATGCTTGCTTGCTTGCAGTACTCTACGAGATGACTTCTGTCTGCAGTAGTAATTATCATCCCTTAAAATGCTCGTGTTCCAACAGCAGCTCCTCCAAAGCAGGTAGGAGCTTTTTCCTTTGTTTAAATTCCTTATGTAACCAGCAATTGACTGCCAGACCCTGCCGGTGTTGACTTTCTGACTCAGAATTTCTGTAACTATGACTGCACTGAAAAGTTACTTCAATTTGTCAATGAAATTGAGAGCAGTTAATGTGTAAAAGGTAAATCCTGATATTCTAAGTCAGCAGGAATATTATACTGCTAAAATATTTATTAACCTTGAGAATTCAAAATGAATGCATGCTTTGCTTCTGGTCTTAATGGGACATCATTTCACCTAAACACAAAATGCAGGTATCGTGTATGGCACCATCTTTTTAATTTATCAGCAGCCTATTAACATGATTTTACTTTTCAAGGATATTTTATTTTTAATGATAATTCTTTTGTAGATTATTTCACAACCTGTTTTTAATTAGGATGCAGACAAATTTGAATTTGCCTTTGTTTTCCTTTCTCACAAAGTGTCCTTTATTCTCTATTAATTTCCCACAGAGAATTTTTTAAATGAAGAGGTTTCGTTTCAGAATTTGTAATCTCCTGAACACACTTTATAATAATGAAACATCAGTCTCTCTCCCATAGCAGCCTCTTATTCCTCTTAGCTGTGTTTGGAGAGCTTCACATAAGGCAAGAGGTTAAGTAACTCTCCAGTTCAGTGGGTAGGACACACAAACACCTCCCCACACCTTACATAATCATAGAATAGTTCGGGTTAGAAGGGACCTTTAAGATTATCTAGTTTCAACCCCCTGATACGGGCAGGGACACCTCCCAAAGGATCAGGCTGCTCAAGGCCCATCCAACCAGGCCTTGAACACCTCCAGGGATGGGGCAGCCCCAACCTCCCTGGGCAACGTTTTCCAGGGCCTCACCACTCTCATGGTGAAGAAATTCTTCCTAATGTCCTGTCTAAATCTGCCCCTCTCCAGTTTATACCCATCGTCCCTCATCCTATCGCTCCAAGCCTTTGTGAATAGTCCCTCCCCAGCTTTCTTGTAGCTCCTTCAGGTGCTGGAAGGTCGCTGGAAGGTCTCTGGAAGGTTGCTATAAGGTCTCCTGGGAGCCTTCTCCTCTCCAGGCTGAGAATCTTGTAAAACTATGCAAATGTTGCTTGTCCTCTAGGCCTGCTTGGTTTTTAAAGTTGTGGCAAAAACGTACTGGGAGCACAACAATAGTGTACGAGGAGAACTGTCAGCCAGTCCCTTACTGAATGCAAATACGATGCCATTAGATATAAATTCTGGAGTGGAAGGAATTGCTCAAGTATGGCACAGTGTTATAAGTAGAATCGGCACAAAATGCAATAAAAAAAAAGAAAAAACAGAAGAGAATCTCTGAAATGTGGCAGAAAGCCAGCCATGATGAAGTCGCTGGTTCAAAAATAGCCCCATTATTTTCATTTTTTATCGTAAAAGTGGCAGAGTTCTAAGTGCAGACAATGAACTGGAGCTTTAGAGAAGTCATTGAACCATAGAAACCATAGAACAACCCGGTTGGAAGAGACCCACCGGATCATTGAGTCCAACCATTCTCATCAAACACTAAACCATGTCCCTTAGCACCTCGTCCACCCGTGCCTTGAACACCTCAAGGGAAGGTGAATCAACCCCCTCCCTGGGCAGCCTGTTCCAGTGCCCAATGACCCTTTCTGTGAAAAATTTTTTCCTAATGTCCAGCCTAAACCTCCCCTGGCGGAGCTTGTGGCAATTCTCTCTTGTCCTGTCCCCTGTCACTTGGGAGAAGCAGCCATGTAAGTGTTGGGTAAAAGGAAATGGAATAAAGAAATGAAGGAAGAATATACAGAAGAAAAATAATTTCTCGATATTAATGTTATGTCTTAGAGGACAGCACAGAGCAGAACATGCAGCAGCGAGTGCCGTCATTAAATGTTCAGCTGCAAAAAGTAACCAAGAATTAAGGGGCAAAGCCACTCACAACCACAGTGGGACATAGGAGTAAATGAAGTTAAAAGAGTTAACAAGAACGGACAAGGGGGTGGCCTGAAATTGTATAGGAGAGGGGGTTTATCATATGCATGAGAAAAGAAGTTTGTAATGGCTTGAAGGAGTCATAGGAAAAAGTTATACAGGACATAAAAATATTTCTTTTGCCAGGGAATGACACCAAAAAAAAATAGCCCTATACAAAAAATTGCCAGATAGTTATCAAAGGGAATCTGTTTCATATAAAAGAGTATCAAGAAAGAACAGTACCTGAAGATGGACACAGCTTTAGAGAGTGCTGAGAGCTGTCCTAGAATGCCAAATAAAATGACAGTTGGTCAGGTAAGCCTCCTGGAGAGATGTGCAGATGAAACTGGTGTGGGAAATAATCGTATGGAACCCAAAATGTGTATTCTAAGAGAGGGCCTGGGAGAATTCACTCCTGCATCTTTGCAAGTTCCTTGCAATATCTAAGATTTCACTGTCATGGAACTCAGAGTAACAGTTAAATGGGATAAACAGGGAGGAGGTAAAACTTCCAAATGAACTTCTTACAGTAAGGGGAAAAAGAACCTCATGGATTTTGGATTCTTCAATGGAACTTTAGTAAAAAAAGAGAGAAGAAGGATTTGATGATCTCTTCAAATTGCTACACAGTGTGAAAGACCAAAGAGCTGTAAAGACAAGTAGTCAGGTCTGTGCATACGTTTCTGATTATTGCCAGTCTTTCTCACAGAATTATCTTGTAATCAGACCAATAGGACATAGTCAGATCAGTTCTGTATCCCACTGCATGCAAGAAAGCAAGAAAAAGGGAAAAGGATGTAGTGATGGAGAAAAAACAAAGATCTGGGCAAAGAAGCCTTCTCACTGGTTTCTTATTTATCATTTTCTAAACACTACAAACAGCATTCGAGGAACTCAGAAGAAGTGTAAAGAGCGGAACACAGTCAAGACACCTGCTAGCATGTGACACCATGAAATCAGGTCCATAATTGCACACCGTGCCTTCCAGATAGAGGCCAGCTCCTATTAGAAGGCAAGGTGCTTGGAAGCCAACAGATCAGACATAGGAGCAGCCAAGTGTCTTAAAAACATGATTAACCAAAAGCAGTTCAGGCGTAAACTTCCACACCCTTCCAGCTGCCTGAGGGGCCGCTGAGATGACAAACCCAAGGACTCTGTTAAAGGTGAACCCAGTCTGGCACACCAACAACGTCTGCTGTTATAACATGGAAGCAAGAAGAGCAAACTGGAGAAGTCCATGACATGAAAACGGTTGGATTTGGAAAAGGAAGAATTAATGGGGAAAAAACGCTAGATGTTTATTACAGTGATGGGTCCTGGGCTTGTGTCCAGGCCATGCAAGCACTTGTCTTCATCTCCTGTGGTGTGTGAAGCCTCTGCAGAGTCCTGTGACTGCCACCAGGAACTCTGCCATCTGACATTTCATTTACTGCCCAACGGAATGCTCTGGAAAACAAAATGAAGTCTTTGCTTCTCTATGTAAGCCTCCCCCACTGAAGCCATTGTCTGCAATATTTTACAGTTTGTCATACAACATGGTAGGATCCAGCCCTGCTGAGGGTGTGACTGCAAACACATCACTGCCCCGAGACACCCGAGCACTGCTCCTCTCTCACCGCACCAGGTGATACGCGTTCTTCATGTTTTATTTTGAGTTTTGCAATTTTTGTAATAAAGAGGAAAAAAGAAGCAAAGAAGAAAACAAGCTCCACAATGATTTAGGACTTCAGGGAGAAGAATAAAGCTACTGCATCTATTTTACACATGCAAATATGCTTATAACATTGATCTGAACAGCGTAAATCAATAATACCCAAAGCTTCCCTGCCCCCCACAGTCTGTCTGCAAATTATAGATGGTGGTTACGGAAGTATAATCAGGGTGAAATATTACCAGATTTCATATTCTACACATGCTGTAATTCATAAAAGAAGCAGATATCTTGGAACTTAGAGTTTTGATGTTTTAATGAGTGCACTATTTTTTTTCTAGTGAAGCACAACCGATTAAATTGAGCATCCAGGCTTTTGCTGAAGGAACAGTCCTTAGCTCCCAAATGATTGCAATTCTCTCTTTTGCCATTATAGGAAAATCTTTTTATCCTGTCACCAAGCTCAGAGCACTCAGAAGGTATAAAGCAGCTGACAGCTAATATTAGTAGTATTCAATATAATCAGATCCGGTTGTGTACCTGACACAAGGCACCAGTGAGAGACACAAGGAAATGCTGGAACGTATTTTGAAATTACACCTTTCATCGTGGGGTAAAAAGCAGTGTTCCACAGCCTTTTCGGGACTTTGGTCCATCTCAAAATTAGCCTTTGGGAAGTGTTTCTAGATTGTTAACTGAGTTAAAAAAGAGCAGGTGAAACCTGGGGTTCAATACTGGCCTTCGCACAGGCAGTAAATCTGGAGACGCACGCTCCTCCCTACTCGTGCATTAGTATTGGATCAGAAATATGAAGCAGAGCTGCTTCAGTAAAAGGAAGCCAGAATAACTTCTCCTAAAATGAGCATAAGGGATGGAAGATGAATCAAATCTACTGGAGGCCAGGAGAGATCTCTCCCTATGCCACGTGAACACTTTAACCTCAGTGCTAGATAGGAGCCCTGGGGAAAAAAAGAAGCCACCTCCTCCTCTTGATACATACCCTCCTGGGTCCTTTCCAACCTAGTAATTCTATGATTCTATGATTTTCCTTGAGCCATCAGCTGTTGGGAAAGATCTGAGCTTTGGCTTTCATTTCACAAAGACTGGCTGGTTTGTGAATACCAAGGGCATGTATCAGCCATCACCTGCATGCTAAATATTGTGAAAGCCAAAGGTCCCCAGAGAGCATCATACAGGATGTTAGGTGCTTCTAAACTCAGGCTTTAGCTAAGACATTTGAGTCTCTAGAGCTCATACTTTGGTGAATTTAGCCCTGACTGATTTTTCTGGATTCCTGCAGAAAGAGTAGAATCACAGAATGACAGAATAACCAGGTTGGAAGAGACCCACCGGGTTATCGAGTCCAACCATTCCTATCAAACACTAAACCATGTCCCTCAGCACCTCACCCACCCATGCCTTAAACACCTCCAGGGAAGGTGAATCAACCACCTCCCTGGGCAGCCTGTTCCAGTGCCCAGTGACCCTTTCCGTGAAAACAGAACAGAGACTCCGATTCCACATCTCTCCAAGACCTGGCTTCTTTTCCAGCTACCAATTTGATTTTACCACCTGGTTCAAATTAATTTTCATGAGAACTGGGCAGTTAAGGCAACTCTAAAAAATACCAGACTGTTTTTAGAGGAGAAAGTAGAATTCGATCCCCTTCCCCTACCCCACAGTCCTCAGACTATGGAGGGAAATAAGGATAAGGGCTATAATTTTCCTATTTGCTCTTCAAGGAACTCTCCCTGGCTTCAGCAATGGCACAGTAATATTCCCAGCTAATTAACATCACGCATAAGGTGTTACCAGTCAGGTTGCTGCAGACAACCTCACAGATAGTCAGGCTTTAGAAAGTGATAGGCTGATATTATAGAGTGCGCTATAAATAAAAGAACTCTAAGTGAGAAGCACAGATTAGTTGGTTAATGAGTTATACCAGACCACAAGCAGCAAGTGTTGGTGCCTGCTTACTTACAGGCAATAATACTGCCAGCAATGAACATTTCTCCATTGTTAAGTGCTTCATTTTTCTGTCTTTGCCATTTAAAATAATAGTAGTTTGAAATCTTCCTCCTGCTGTAGCAAATGGAGGTAAGGCGAGGTTATTGCTAGGGATAATAAATAAGACAATAATTTTACCGCTTGGTGAGTATCATTTGAACAGTGTAATACAAGTTCCTTAGTATTTGCTTTACAGTTCCACCGCATACGAGCTTCATGTTAAAAGGGATACTTTTGCCAGACAAACAACTAGCCATTTTTTTTCTGACCTCTGAAATCACCCAGGAAGAGATGAATTTTTGGAAGATGCTGAAAGGCAGACGCAAGCCTGATGACAGACTCTATCAATAACTCAGCAAACAGATGTCACACTCTTTGTTTGGGCTCCCCAGACGGGGTAGCGAAGTGCTTTTCTGACTATAGTTTAAGAACTTCTTTTCCACATTTGTGTGTTTATTTTTGTTCAAAGGTTTCACATTTCTTTTCCTAAGGAAAAAACAACAGAAATCGCAAACCCAAGTGCACCCTGTGCGTATTTGCCGAGCCCCAAGGCTGTTCTGTGCCTCGACTGCAAGAGTTAGCGAGTTGCTTGCACCTTCCTAATGAAGCTGTCCTCACGGCAGCCCCCTGGGCTGGAAAATGCTACCGCAGCCATTTAGAGGCAGCGTGCTGGAGCACACAGGGACTGAGGGATTTGTCCAAGTTCACACACGGTGCGCAGCAGAGCAGGGACTTGAAACCACCTTTCCAATTACAGGGCTTGAACTCGTGCTGCAGGTCCTGTGCAGTCCTTTCTCTCACTTGGCCACCCCTGTGCACACATCCACAGCCACCAGCTGCCACCCCAGCTTCTGCCCAGCAGCCGCTCCATCCCGCTGCCTTCTGGGCGTGAGGCCAATGCGAGAATTTATATCACCCAGGACTTTAAAGACCGTTCAAGGTAAGCAGGACCCTGCTGCACACACCTACTGCTGCACCAGCCTGGGAGGCACCTGGCCTCTTGGAGCATCCATGGAAAGAAAAATCCAGAATTCCAGCAATGGATGTCAGAAGTGTCACAGAGATGGTTTTCTGCTCTTTTGGGGCTTTTTGTAGAGCTAAACAGTGTATACCTGGAATATGGTGGGTGTTCTTAACTGTGTCTCCTGCAACCAGGAGCCCTGCTTCACTACACAAGCTGGAGCAAGCTGGTGAAGGGGCTGGAGAACAAATCTTATAAGAAGCGACTGAGAGAGCTGGGGTTGTTTAGCCTGGAGAAGAGGAGGCTGAGGGGAGACCTTATTACTCTCTACAACTACCTGAAAGGAGGTTGTGGAGAGGAGGGTGCTGGCCTCTTCTCCCAAGTGACAGGGGACAGGACGAGAGGGAATGGCCTCAAGCTCCGCCAGGGGACATTTAGGCTTGAGATTAGGAAAAAGTTCTTCACGGAGAGGGTGGTTAGGCATTGTAACAGTCTGCCCAGCGAGGTGGTTGAGTCACTGTCCCTGGAGGTGTTTAAGGAGAGGGTGGATGAGGTACTTAGGAGCATGATTTAGGGACTGGTGGGAAAGATTGGACTCGACGATCCAGTGGGTCTCTTCCAACCTGGTTATTCTGTGATTCTGTGAAATGTTCTACACTTGGGTAAATACAGATAAATATAATACAAAAAAAATATGTTATAAATAATTACATTATGTAGCATTATAAAAATGCACATGCAAGAAATTAGAATGGAATCTCATCCCTTAAGGCTACGGGTACGGTTGCCCATTAATCTACCTCTGAGGGAAAGAACAGCTTTTTTTGAAAACATGACTTAATTGTAAGCTGGCTTGGAGTAATTCTTTATCAAACAAAGTCCCTGTTTCATAAGGACACTGAAAACTTCTCTGGGTTTCATATGGAGAGCCAATAATTGGCCTTATTTAGTTTAGATGAAATAAATAATTTCACAGCCACTTCTCGTTTAATAAGGTTGGCTACAGCCCGTCTTTTTTCTCCTCAGCTTGTATATTTTTGTTTGGAGTGAACATAAAAGCATATTTTCTTGCCTGCTGAGTGTTCATTAAAACCACTTCCAAATCTTTGCAGCCATTAGAGTCCTCACTAGGTTCAGATCTTACTGGCATATTGATTTAGCTGAAAAAAAACATTCCTTTCTTCAAATAATAATAGTAAAGATTCTTAACTGAAAGTTATGAAGGACAACTCTTCATCCAGAGGCCTGAACTACTGGCAAACATTTAAAAAAAAAAAAAAAGGAAAAACCAACCAACCAAAGCTCAGAGGTGTCTGAAGAATGAAAAGCAATTGAAGTGTGAATTCTGTACTTGTGGCTGAGATACAGTTGCTGCTGCCCTCTCAGACCATGGAACTGGTAGCTTGCAAAGGGAATGCTTGGAAATGTCTTACCTGTTCCTCACCATGGCATGCAACTCCTCCCAGAGGTGGGAATATGGTATGAGTAATAAGAAGAGCCGCTGATAATGGCATTGATGATGTGTATCCGTATCTTAGAGACAAATGGGGAACGCCGAAGCATCACCAAAGAAGCACTGTTAGAAGCACATAAGAAAAATATGCAACTACATATCAGCAGTTATTTGCAAGCTTCCACAGAAGGCTATGAAAAACTTCCTCTGTGAAATTATTGTTTGGTATTTCTTTGGGTTAGCAGTCTGAGCAAAATTACTGATCAGCTTCTCAGTACGCAGGCTGAGGATGTCTTCCTCTGGTTAAGGTGACACATTGCACGCAACAGAGTAGATAACATGGCTGTATTAAAAGCCTACTTAAGCTCTTCATTACACCAGAATTCTGTGAATAACTCTGCTTTTTAATTACAGAAGATCTTCTATGTGTGAAAGCCTCAAATTATACAGAGACAGAGCAACAATGCCCTGGAACAGCAACAGGGAAAACCAATCATGCTATTTTACAATCCCAGTTTTCAAGAAGCATGATGACACTCAGGCAGCACACTGACAAGCGTACACAGCTGATTAAAAACCCTAGCAGGGAAACACTGAGCAGAGCAGTGCCGAGCGCCTGTTTATCTGCCTGTCCGAGGCTCCCACACCACTAATTGCAGTCAGTTGCTGCAGCCGTGCCGCTCAAAGGATGTAAGCACGACAGGATCACAGGGAAAAAGTACCAGCGTATTATGGCTGGTAATCAGGTGTGTGAATAAAAGTGCTCTATCCACATCCCCTCTGCTCTGATTGGGCACTGCTGATTGCTTCTCAGAGAAAGGGTTAAGAACAATTATCATAAAATTACAGAAGTCATAATTTTAATGTCAGATAGAAATATTGCAGTGCACACCACTGTAATAAATGTTAAGCTGTTGTCAAGGAAGAACTAGACAAATGATACGATCCATTCTCCACATCTTATGGAACATACGGGCTGTAGCTATCATTCTATTAGGCCTGCCCAGGCTGACAAATTGTATGCTAATAGATAAAATCTTAATCACAGAAATAAGGGCATGGAAACCATTTAGTTTAGCTAAGATGCCTCATAATTACCAGTTCCCCTTTCATTCGTCCTAACTCCTATTGGTAATACGGTCACACACCTCATCCTTCCTGGAAAACTCCACCACCTCTCTGCAACTCAGCTGTAGAATTTCCCTTTTAACTCCAGTTTGCTGTTGATGCCTCTCTGAAGAGTTCTGCGTTCCTGTACATTAAGGCCATCTATAAAAACACGATTTATTTTACTACATTATAAAAGAATGCCAGTTATCCTGACACATCTGTGTTATCAGCATGGTCTCCCGGGAAACACTTGTGCAATAGAAGGGAATCTGTTACAATTTGTTTAGAAACATTTTTACAATCACCAGGTGAGCAAGTAATTGCTGACATGAAAATGGTTATCTCAACGCATTAGCTTGAAGATGGAGATTGCTGTGTGTGCAGAGAATATCCATAACTGTTATTGAATTTTCCTGGCTAAATAATGAGCTAAATGACGTAAGTGATGGAGACGGAAGTGCTCCCTTTTGAGGTGAGCTGGTATGTTGTCACCAGGAAAGGACACCCTGAGCACCTGATGCTGGCCATGACTTGACACACAGGAGAGGCAGAAGTGATTTACGCTGAGTCACAAAATCCTGGAATGGTTTGGGTTGGAAGGGACCTCAAAGTCCAACCATCTCCCATTGGCAGGGACACCTCCCACTGGATCAGGGGCTCCAAGCCCCATCCAACCTGGCTTTGAACACGTCCAGGGATGGGGCAGCCACCACTGCTCTGGGCAGCCTGGGCCAGGGCCTCCCCACACTCCCCACAAAGAATTTCTTTCTAATGTCTAATCTTAATATTCCCCCTTCCAATTTAAAGTGAGTCCCCCTCATGCTGTCCCTGCACTCCCTGATCAAGAGCCCCTCCCCAGCTTTCCTGGATCCCCTTTCAGCACTGGAAGCTGCTCTAAGATCTCTCCAGAGCCTTCTCTTCTCCAGGCTTAACAACCCCAACTCTCTCAACCTGTCCTAATAGCAGAGGTGCTTCAGCCCTCGGATCATCTTTGTGGCCTCCTCTGGTATCAGCCAGACTCTGCTGGAGCCGGACTGCACCAAACATGGAATTGGGGTTCCTAAAGTTTATCAAGATTGTTCAAGGTTGTAATCTAAATTTCTATGATCCTCCAATGAAGACTGGGATTCAGTGGGGAGAATGAGGGAAGTCAAGGGCCCCTGAATAAGGGAAGGCAACCCTCCACACAGGAACCTGGAGAGAAATTCTTCCTGCTGGTAGTCTTTCATAACTTTGGAAAAAGTGGACAGTAAATACAGGTAAATACTTGTCAGACACTGAGGAGCTTTCTCTGCCCCTGCCGCTCTGCCTGCGGGTCTCGCTCTGTGCACTGAACAGTCTTCTCATGGCTCCCAGCTATGAAGCAAGAGAAAGACTCCACTAACTCCTTCCTTACAGGTTGCCATCCCATGCTCGCAGGCTCTCAGTGCTGGGAGTGGAGGCAGCAGCACGCTCTGCTAGGGTCTGATTGCCTGCACTCACATACACAAGGATCACAGCTCTACCTGTAGCTCTGAATGAACCTTCCTAGCAAAAATGTTCTAATGTAAAACTAAAACCAAGCAATTCAAACAAAAATGGCTTTTTTACTATAATATTAGGGAAAAGAAAAAGTTCTTTTTCCTCCCAAGCAAAATACAAAAACTAATTTGAAAAATCATTTTAACAGTATAAATGCAGCAGCTCAGACACTGCCAGCAAGAGAGGATCTGCTGGAAAATGATGGTTATGTCTCAGCAGAACCAAGGAGTTCAGATGTCTCTCTCCCCCACATACCTGCTCAACATTCTAAAACACAACTTGCAAAATTATCTTCTCGTCACACATTATTTTTAATGGATTTTTTTTTGGTTGGTCAATTTTATTTCTTGTTTCAGGCAATTTTCAAGAACTCTTAAGCCTTCCTCCCTTTCCACAGGTCTAATTACTCTGCATACTCTTGTGATCTATCCAGAACTACATTTCTACCTCCACAATGCTCTAACTATTTGTTGTTCACAACTGGTGTCCCTTGAAAGCTTCTAATGTTATAAGTAAAAGTTGAGAAGCAAAGCAAACCCTATTGTTGTGTTGTGCTGAACAAACAAAGTGCATTCTTTTGTATTCTGGAAGTGGACCATTATCTTATCCTTCAATACTCGCGTGGTTTCTCTTAGTAAAAAAAAATTAATAGATAATTTTACAGCTGAATAACATTTGACATTGGAACCGCTCACCTAATCAATGAGGCAAGCTGATTTTTATGCAGCACCTATGCACTAAAAAGGCTCTTTAGGCAATTCCAAACATGAGAAAGCAAAGCAATAGGAAGCGCTGGTTTCTTGAAACATGAAACAGCCTGGATGCTCTACAGGGCTTGTAGTTACTTCTGTGTAAACTTCTAAATAAGTGTTACACATTTTACCATAGCAGGGCTCGTAACAAACTCCACGCTTGCTGCATGTAGCACTCCTCAGAGTTTCATCACAGCAGAGCACTTGCAGCAGTCTGGATATGTTTTTAATTGAAACATCTCTCAAAGGACTATCAGCATAGGTTGTTTTGAAGCCAACAACTACTGCTAAATGGGCTTGTTTTCATAAAAGCGCAGCCGAAGCCTGCTACGATAGGCTAATATTATCAGCCCCAAGTCTCAAACTTTAGAGCTTAGAAATCCAAACCCAGACCACACTATCATTCCTGGTCTAGAAGCACATCTCTGAATCACCACGTTTCTATCTGTAGGTCGATTCTTCTTTGCCAGTTGAAGCCACTCTTCACCAAAAAGCAAAATCACCAATACGGTTATTGAACTAGTGTTAATTCTGATGGTTATCATTTCATGGAATATAAAAGCTGTTAGTATATTGAACAAACAGATTAAGAATTTCTGGGCACTCAGACCTACCAGGGGTATCTGGTGTGGTCTGAATGTCTCGTGAAGGCACATTAAACTAAACTTACAGTTCCCCAGCCCTGCTTAGCCTCAGTCCAGGACAGGCTCCTCACATTTGCATTTATCAGGGGTTGTGCAAGCACAGCCGTATAATTGTCTGCAGCTCTGATGTGAATCACAGAATGCCAGTTTGGAAGGGGCTCCAGGGATCACTTGTTCCAACCTCTGCAGTAATAATTTTCAATTAGATGGTCCAGAGATTACAGAATGACTGTCCAGGTAACGGCTATGGAGTAGTTCATGGCAATATGCTCAAAGATAGAAGAAAATGTGAATGATCAGGGCTAAAAAGCCAGACACCCTTCCATCACATCTAACAGATGCAACACAGAACACAAACAGGCTGGGAAGCAAAGATGTCCCTATTTTTCAAACCCTTCTAATTATATGTAACAATGTTTTCCCTGAGAGAAAACAAACATAAAATTGATCCCAGCTACCTGAGGTCCCGTGAAAGGTCAATAAAGGCTGCTGTGGCAGTTTTGAAATCCAAAGTTCTCTAACATGGAGCAATTACCCCCTACATGATATAAATTACAAATTAATTTTTGCTGATGATCACACACTGAATTCATTTCAGAGAACAACTCACTAGAGCATAAATGTCAATTTCATTATTATTTTTCTAAAACTAGGATTCAATTTTGCATTTCTATCATATTCAAAAAAATCATTTTCTCTGTACCTCTGTGGGATATTCATATGTGCTCAGAAACTAATGAGGTATGGGACACAGATACGCCTTCATAAAAGGAAAATTACTAAATGAGAAAAAAAAAGATTTTAAAGGATCTCTTAGAGCAAAGAGAACAATTTCATCACCAAATGGGACTGCTTCTTCACTGTAGCTCTGGTTTCTGCCATCTCAAGTGGCCTGTTCATTTATGTAACTATTTTGGAACATTCTCCTGCTTTTACTGATTGAAAGAATCCTGCTCATTAAACACCTCCGCACAGCACTGTTAAAGAGAAAGTCCAAGTAAAGAAGTTTATAAGAATAAAAACGTTTTTTAAATGCTCGTCTTCTTTTGGTAATTCTGCTTTGACTCTAGTAAATAAATAAATGATTCTCTGACCTAGAACGAAACAAAGGGATTGCACAGCTCTACTGCTAAGTAACACCTCATTATTTGTAAGTGAATAGAGTCTCCCTTTCATTTGATGCATTTCAGGTGAACTGGCTGGCCAGTGTCTTCACAGGGCTGCTTGCCATGTCCCAGCTCTTAACGCATTTGTGTTTGACTGAGGTTTGCCTGATTTCAGACTTAATTTTGGCAATTACTCATAGAATCATGGAACTGTTCTGTTGGAAAAAAAATGTTTGTTTGGAAAAGACCTTAGAGATCAAGTCCAACCGCACGTGCCTCTACTAAACCAGATCCCTGAGCACCTCATCCACCCATCTCTTAAACCCCTCCAGGGATGAGGACTCCACCACCTCCCCAGGCAGCCTCCGCCAGGGACTGAGAACCCCTTCAGTGAAGACGTTTTTCCTGATGACTAATCTGAACCTGCTCTGGTGCAATCTGAGGCCATTTCCTTGCTCAGAGATGAAGTGGTTTGTCCGAGATGATTCGAAAGCACCGGTATTCCGAGTTAGCACATGCCCTGGTGCAATAGCCATGTGTCTTGGCAGCCCTGGCACCAGGGGGCCATGGGACGCTCCAAGCCACTGGCAGCAGCTGCTGGAAAAGTGCTGTTACAGATGAATCAAAAATTCTCTTTAATTAAGAGCTACATGTTCAGAGAAAGTTAGTAAAAGATGTCTCCGAGCAGAGTAAGAAAAATACATATTCATATTCTGATAAGGCAATCAAGATGTTGATGTTAATATTAGAGCAATAACTTTAATTGTATTTCAGCAAACGAATGGCAATTAGAAAACAAATTATCTCAGAGAAGCATGTCTGCTGCACAGCTTAGCCCTGAAGGCAAGCCAAAAGCTAAACCTTTTTCTTGAATTTTAATGCAGAAGATAAATAGACACACCTCTGGAATTATTCTAAATAGAAATACCATAAACGGTTCAAAGTTACTCTGAGACACAAATGCCTTTCCTCTTGAAGCACGTTCTTTGCTGCCGTAACAAGCGTTCGCATGCGAGAGTGAAATATTACCCTGTGCTTTAAAGATGGGAAAATGCAACAGATGTTGGCCATGCTAATTAAAGAGCATATGTGTGTAGTAAATGATTTTCATTAGGGTACGATTTAGCACATAAATGCAATATTAATGATTCAAGGTGAATTCTCATACTGCTTCTCAGTGCCACACTCTTTACAGTGACCAACCACAACAGCAGCCATGCTCTTTGCTGACAGAAAGAAAAACTCCCCCTGCTTTGTACCTGATCCTACTGGCTCTAACAAAGTAGCAGGTGAGGTTGCTGGAATCCCCTCTCACCCAGAACGGTGATAACGGCTAGTGCAGGACGTGCTATGCCACAGGGGAACAACAATGGCTTTCCACCAACACAACTGAGCGCTAAAATCTGGTGTGACATTTCCAGACCTAAAGTTGGCTTCTGACATAAAAAATGCTTCCTTCTAATAAAAATATACTCGTGTTTCTTGCTATCACTGCTTTTCCTTCTCCTGGTCTACTCCCCCAAAACAATATTCTCCATCTGTCAAGAAGAAAGTCTGTTCCTATGACCCACTCACTTCCCTGTTGCACACCTTTTTGGTCTGTCTGGTTTGGCATGGACTCTGTTTTACTAAACCAGAGGCGGTATGAATTGCCCAGGCATTACTCACCCTCCATGGTTTCAGTCATACTGTTTAGAAAATTTATACAATCTTTCAATCAAGCTTGAATGGGTTTAATGATGCTGTAATTGATTCCACCCAGATTGCAACAGAACATTACAGTTTTCAACCATCAAATTATGCATAAATGGTAAAAAGATGGACTGCAACTAAGATCTCTATTCTTATAAATCCCCTCACTCAAACAGGAAACCAGTGACAATTTCTCATCACACCTGCAATGCAACGGTCCATCTTGGTTCTAGAAAGCAATTAAGTACCTCATTAACTTTAAGCACTTGCTTGATTCCCATGGCTTTGAAACCAGGGGGAGTTAAATTCTTGTTCCTGATTTGTGCAGGAAAAACATGCTTGTTAAAACTTGCAAAAAAAGCAGATTATGTCTGCTGAACTTGTTATAGACTAGTTTAATAAACTTTATGGCACTTAACCTTCAGCTTTGTTCCATAAGTAATCAGGCTGAGGCCCAAATCTGTGATGATGTTTAGACCAGTGATGCTACCAGTCTACTTGGCTTTGGAATTAAAACAATCCACGCAACTGACTAGTAGTGCCACAGGCGGGGCTGAGGGGGAATCTAGGAAATAAAGGAGCAAGAGTCTTCAGGATGAAGCTGATGCTTTTAGGAGGCTGACCTTAAGGTCTGTACTAAGCACAAAGTTCTTTCATTTTAGTATGAGTTTTACATTCAGGGCTCCAAGATTTGCACAGAAAGCCTGAGGGTTTTGTCTATAACATCAGGAAGGTGGTGGCCAGGTGTTTGGAGCCTTGAAAAATACACTTGCATGAGATATGTCAGCCTCACAGTATCTGCATTCTCCTTGAAAATACAGATGTGGAAATGCAGCTGTGGGCTACAGAAATGTACCAGAGATTCTTCCAAAATATGGCATTTAAACCACGAGCTGACACGGGGGAAGACAGGCCTGTTTCTGGTGGCTGCGACCAGCGCTCTGGTATCCCCCACCAACACTAACCAAGGAGAGCTGGAGGGCTCAGAGCCAGAAACGCTTAAGAGACATCCCTGGGAGTTTCCAGCAGTGAGACACATCTGGCAGGATGAAGAAGGTGAGGAGCTGTGAGAGCAGACCGGACCTGGGCTCTCTTGCCTGCAGATGGGAACCTGTGTTAGGACGTCCCCTGCAGAAAATAGAACATTTCAGTGCGAACTCCCAGGAAAACCGTTCCTCATGAGCTGGTCAGGAACAGAAGAGTAAGCTCACTAAACCACCCACAACTGCCCCTACGCTGACAAATACATCTCAGGGCTTATTTTACATTGTGAGCTTCATTGTGGTGCAGTAACATGTATATATATATATGAAAAAATAAAGGATATCCTCTGCACTGCTGAACACTTCAAAGTACACATTTGATAGTTTTCTTCCCTACTTCCTGAAACAAAGGTATTTTCAACTGTTTTGGTATCTGAACAGGTCATTCTTGCTGCACACACTGATCCTAGTGCTTTTCTTACAGCAGCTATTTACCTCCCCAGATGACTAGAAGATTTCTCAGTAATCTTTCTTGATCTGAACAGTGAAATAAAAACTCAGATCTTGGACATGAGACACATTGTGTGCTTGACTTCAGGAATCACAGAATCATAGGATCACAGAATGGTTTCGGTTGGAAGAGACCTTTAAGATCATTTCGTCCAACCATCGATCCAGCCCTGCTAAGTCTGCCACTAGACCATGCCCCCAAGTACATCTATTTGTCTTTCAAACACCTCCAGGGATGGAGACTCAATCATCTCCCTGGCAGCCTGTTCCAATGCTCGACAACCCTTTCAGTAAAGAAATTCCTCGTAATATCGAGATTAAATCTCCCCTGGGCATCTTGAGGCCATTTCCCCTTGTTTTATCACTGGCTACAAAAGAGAAGAGTCCACCCCCACCTCCTTTCAGATAGTTGTAGAGAGCTATAAGGTCTCCCCTCAGCCTCCTTCCCTCCAGATTAAACAACCCCATCTCCCTCAGCCACTCCTCCTAAGGCTTGTGTTCTAAGCCCTTCACCAGCTTTGCTGCCCTTCTCTGGACACGCTCCAGCATCTCAACATCCTCCCTGCACTGAGCAGTCACATAAATGACAGTGTCTTACACACAGCACTAAGACCTTTTCTAATGGCCAAGACTCCAGCCATAGGCATCAAATGTGCTGAAATCCTGGTTTATTGTTCATTTTGACTAGCCTTATTACAACAGTTTCACTTAAATTAATCAACAGTGGATCAATGAGCCTTACCACACAAAGTGAGACATTTCCATGTTCTGTACAATTTACAACATTAATTTTTAACTGTTCTTTGTTTAGCTTTCAAAATGTAAATTATTTCTTCCAGTAAACTTTTCAAGTAGTACATTGCTTTAAAATACATTGCAAAAACCACTTCTTAACTACCTCTGCATTGCTGTAACAACAATAGCTGCTGAGGAGAACCCAAAAGGCTACTGGATTAAAATTCATGAAGGGCAGTTTCTCCCTCCAGTGTCACAAGTAATTGCACAGACACCGCACATCAGAGCCCTTCGCTTTCTATAAGCAGCAATTCAAATGTGTTGCAACCCTTTGCATCTGCTAATATCCTTCTGCAACTTAGCCAGTGATTTTCTGTCTTTACCATTGTGATTGAAGTGGCCACATGACGGAGGCCACAGTCTAGATGAAAAAAAACCTTAATTATTCCCACTGTCAGAGATGCCCCAAGAAATACATCTGATAAAGACGCTGTGGAGTATTGAACCTACTGATGTCATGTGGAAAGAGACTGAAGAACAGTCCTGTATAATTCTGAAGCCACGAGCTGAAGAGCAAAATATATTAAATACACTCACAGTTTACATTTTTCTATCTTTGTACTTCTAGTGGATTTTAAAATGTGACTTTTTAGTGAAAATAACCTACACTGAGGTCATCAGTTTGTTTAGCCTCTTGGCAGAGACACTTATTCCACTTACACCACAATGCATTACAATTCACATTCAGCACTCGCCGAGTGCTACTGAGTAACAAAAGTCAGGACAAAATGTCTTGCAGCACTACCTACTGCTTCCACTGTAAAGTCAAGGGGCCCATTCCAGTGTGGAATTACACTGGAAAGACACTTCTGCCTAAGAGAGATAATCCAATTTCTCCTGCCAGGTTTGCCAACCAGCCTAGAAGAACCCGTCAAACCACCCAGCCCTGTTTTTAAGAGGAGAAAAGGATCCTGTATGGTACAAACAATCTGTGTAATCTAACCATATGTGTGCACAGACACGTGCTTCTGTGTAAAGTGCGGCCCTGGTTACATGGAAATATAAAAGCAGGGTTTGCAGCTTCCAGGTAGAAGATACTCCTATTTTTTCCCAAAGTGATAAGTGTCAGCTGACACCAGTTTCACATCGGCATTTCACAGCGGAGGAGAAGGCACCACTAGCTACCTATCTGAATTAGGCACTTTCCTCAACTTTAATTTAATTAAATGATCTTTGAGGTATTTACTACAAAGAGAACAAAAGACAGGGAAAAATATAAATGAAGAAGTGGAATTTAACAGCATTTTATTGCATGTATCATCATGTCCTTCGCCTTCATAATATCTACCAGGAAAATGCTTTCTAAAAGTGAAAATTAATTATTTTCTTGAAAGTTTATTAATTAATCATATCCTTTTCTTTATGAGAGACTGATTATTTAATTTCAGTCATCAATGGGAATGTTGAGCTTCCTAATACCAGACCAAAGTCATGTAAGAAAAGAGCTTTAATTAGTTTCCTTCCAAAAAGCAGGTGGAAAAGGCAATTTAATGATCTAACATAGGCAGGCACTGGCCCTGATCTCAGGTGAAATCTCATTACTGTCTTTCGTTTGCATGACTTAGTTAAAATTCTGCTGTTCTTGAAGTTGCTTTGTGGCCTACATGAACTGAGTTGGTAGTCTTACTCTTCTCCACAATGTTGAGGCGCCAGCGTCAGGAAGATGCTGTCAGAGCTGTCTCTCTTGGACGTACATGGCAACAGGTTTATCAGAAAACAAAGACATAATGGGCACAGAAATGGGATACAACTCTTGCTCCTGTGGGAACTGCTCCCTGCAGCACTCGCAGGAAACATTATGTGAGAATCTAATTTGCACTAACACCAACTAGACTTGTTCTGTTGAGAACAAGGTGATCTTCACCTCCTTTCTAGTTTTTTCTCCTTACTTATTACAAGTGCCTTCTGCAAAGCTGTCAATGAAGAAGTGTCCATGGTTCACTTGAAGGGTTAAGCTGAGAATCAGAAGCGTAGGGGTTGGACCTGGATGATCTTTAAAGTCCCTCCCAACCCAAACCATTCCATGACTCTATGACAGAGATGAGCTGGCATGTGTTTGTATGTGTAAGGAACATAAACCAGAAGAGAATTGTGATAGAAAACAGATGAGACGTCTGTGCAGAAATCTGCCAAAAGCAGTTAAATGTCCAACACAAACCAATGTGTGCCCCAGGGCACAGGGCCATAAGAAGTGTTCCCTCTTTTTAAACATCAGGAAACAAGAAAGGAAACACCCAACAACGACACAGACCCATTATTAAAGCATACAATAATACTCTGAAAATAATCACGCATACACTTCAGGAAATATATCTGAAACATTAGAAAAGAAATAGAGTGAAGCCCTCAAGTCACACAAAACCCCCACTCTACTTTCCCAACTATGTGATCTATAATGACAAACTCGTCCCTTGGTCATCGAGGGACCTTCTTGGTTCACTGAAAAGTGACCACAGTGGCTCTAGTGCTTTGTAATAACGGGAGACACCACCACCAAAGACAGAGTCGTTGAAGGCATCCATTCAAGTAACAGAGTTTTATACATCAGAAAATTCAGTTGTTATAATGGAGAGATTTAAGGTCTGGTACTGTTAGCTCATAGACTGACCCCACATCGCACTCACGGAAAGAATGCTTTAGCAGCAAGAAGTTGAAATATTTTAAACATTTCAAACTTAAATAAAGACTATGAAGATCAAAGAAAAGATAGGAAAAGGTTGTTGCCTGGACTATATAGAAGTAAGCAAAGTCCTGCGACGACTGACTCGGAAGCCTTTCTGATGGCATTGCCATCCCCCTTGGATGGAAGGCGGCCACGCAGACAGATGTTGGTGTTGACTGAGTACATTTATCCTAAAGAGTGACATCCATCTTCTGCCAAGCACGGGAGATGTGTGAGTACATCTGTTCCCTCCACTGAGGGAGCGCAAAGGCACAGGACAGAAGAAAGGGCTGCCATAAAATAAAATGTTAATTAGTGCACAGAGTCCCATCTGAGCCATTAGGAAGTTGGTATTTCAGAGGCCTTTAGGATTCACCTAGCGCAGGACCCCTGACGGAGAGGAGGGCTATGCACTTGGTGTCACAGAGGGAAGGAACAGATCAAAGAGGGGTATTTAAGTCTGACAGTTATTCACGGATCCTTAAACAGCTGATGACAATAACCATTCACTCTCTACCTACACACACATATTTATGCACACAGATCCTCATGCCCATGGGCTTATTACTCTGACTCTCATCGTGCATCCACCTTCAGCCTCCAACATCTTCTCTTTTTATAGAGCAACAGAAAAACAGAATTCTTACATTAAACTTTCTCCATTTGCTTTCTCCAAAAGCAAAGATCAAAGGTGTATGAATGTAATCAGCTGTGGTTCTGGAACAAATACATTCTCGTGGTACGGTTCATGTAAAATATCAAGCTGATTTCCAGTAGTATCATTAAATAATGTGGCACTTGTAGAGTTCACTCAGAGGTCTAAGACATACAAAACTAATTTATTAATACATCCCTCATTTCGCAGCATAGGGCTTGACTTTACATTGTACTGTTGCCTTCCCTTAGGCTTTAAGGGTCTTCAGGACACCCTGAATGCCTGCCAACTGGAGTACTTGAGTAAAGAAAAATAACAATTTGCATATTTCACATTTCTATGGTTAAAACATCTTCAAACACCACTTCACTATGATGGATACATGTATATAATACACACACAGAGACAAGTTTCCTGACCTCCCTGACCAGTTGGGATAACAGCTATGAGTCCTTTCTAGTACAATTCTGGTAGATGCTCTCTTCTCCTTACTGAGCCTGTTGCCCTGGGTGAAGGTGAGAAAGGATATAGTCAAAACCTCAAAAGACCTTTAAAAATAATTTCAAATATTTAATTCTCCCCAAATCTTGAACCACATCCTAAAACAAGGCAGAAAAACATATTTGTATTGACTGCTAATTTCTTTCATACTGTGGCTACAGAATTTCTTCTCTTTGACCAGTTTTTGGCATCTATCCATATAACACTGCTACTCTTGAAATAATCCAGCTCCCATGAGCACAGGAGTGGCTGTTTTTTTGACCATCTGACAAGATATTCCAAAAGTCCATGCCTTGATGTACATACAGTAGAAGTAACACATCTAATTTTAAGTTATTACGGTGTTTACTGACTGACAACTTAGAAGTTATTAGGTGAGATTGGTCATTCATGTGTTTTATGGGTAGGCAAAAGCACAAGGCTGTGTTCTGAGGGCAGAGATTTCCTGGCTGACTTAGAGCATGTGAGAGATTCGCCTTCAGTAATACGCGAGCTGATGGGCTCCGTCTGACAGAGAACTCATCCTGCCTGCTGTCATCTAGAGCATCCCCTGAATGCACAGCAGGGACACTGACTAGCATGGCTCCGAGACACAATAAAGTAGTAATAACCTCCATTATTATATCTCCAAACTAAAAGTAAGAACACCTCTTCTGCCAGAAGGGGATACGCTATAAATGTATCCCAATAAGTTCTGACAAATTGATGCTTTAATGGCAGTTTCTGTACATTTTGTCTTCACAGCATGATCTGCCAGTTACCTACAAAGTCTTTGCTTCAGTATCTTCTGGCTTTTATGCAAATATTTGATGTTAACTGCATTTTTTTTTCTTGGATTACTTTGTATAGTTTTGCTGAGTTGCACTCTGCAGTCAATAAAAATAAACAGCCAAAATAAAATTATTGCATATTGGAAACCATATTTAAAAATTAATACTGTTTTAGCAAAAAGACTCTTTCCCATAATTTCATAAACACAGCAGAAGAGAATGGTTAATCAGCCACCAACAGCGTTTAACTGTGACAGAGGAGAGTAGGTTTAGATTAGGCAAATCATGCATCCCCGTATCGCATCTTTACAAAGGATAGTCTTCAAATCCAAACCAGCCTGTGAATTTCAGTGAGTTTAACACATGATCATGGAAGCCCAGCTATTCCATTTTGGACACAGTCCAATCCACATCCCTTACACTTACAAGGAGCTCACTTCGCAGCCTCACACCTTGCACGGAGGTGGAATTCTCTGCATCTGCAAGTCAGAACGGCAGGGATTGATTGCTGAAATTCTCCCAAGTACGCAGCGAACATCAAACAAGAGTGCAGACCCTGGTGGTATCGATTTCGAACTGATGATCTCATTAGAAAGCCCTAATTCTCAACATTGCTTTGGTTTACACAATCTTTAATTTATTTTAAAAGAGCTGATTCGCCAACTGTTCCAGCCTCCTGCCTGTCTTCTCGTCTTACCAGACAACTGCTTTAGTCTTTGAGCATTTAAAAGGTCATTAATCCAAATGCTAATGCAATCAATACTATATTAAATGAACTATAAAAAGTAAATTAATATTAGGCAACCTGATGCATTGTGCCATAAGGTTTGAAAATGTGCATATTGTCAGCACATTTAAAATGATAAATTAGAACAGCACACCTTTCAAAAAATAATCCCAGGAAGCTTTTAAAATTACTTTTACCACTATTTAAACATGGATTCATGGAGAAAACAGTAAGGAAAATATATATTATTTACTTTTTAGTTGAGCTAGCTTCCTAGTGCCTCGTGTTCTCCATATCTTCTCTTTTCTTATCTAAGCTGTCCCAGTTAGCCTTCATATCCATTTCTCTCGGTTTTAGCATGCTCTTAAATAGTAAGTGGCCTTGTTGTTCCCATGTTGTTCCCAATCCTGTTCCCTAGGTCCTGATTCGGAGCAGCTGATATGCCCTGCTGCAATAATTTACATCTCACAAAGACAGCGGCACTAGACGGGCATTTCCTGAAATGTATTTTGCAATGCATTTATTTAACAAGCTTTCAAATCAAAAAGCTGGTTGAGAAATCAATGTATATCCACCCTCCAGCATGTTCCCAGCTCACATCCTGTGGATTTCGCATCTGAGGCAGGAGAAAGTTTATTCGTTTTCTTAAAATTTTGGATAATGAAAACTAAGCTCTTGCAGCTACACTGGCAAAGGTTTTTTCCCTTCTATCATCCCTGGGAAATCCTGCCCATCTCCAGTGCCTGCATTGAGGTCTCTGTGCTATTTACCTTTCCTCTCGGATTTGCTTTCTGTATCCAGGTCATTGTCTACAGATCTCCTTTCAGCACCTTTATGTCGATTGTTAAAACAATTGATGTGGACTTGTGGTATGCCAGGATTCCTTTAAAATGCCAATGGTAGCTGATGCTGATCATTTTCAGTCTTTCTAATGAACAGTTGCTAAAACAATGCCTTTTTGGCAAGGATATTTATTATCACTGCCACTCATTTCTCATTCACTGCCTGCACCAGCTTTTCATGCTTTTTGTGCTCACCTCCCAGGCCCCTCAGCAGCCCAGCTTTCTCCGGTTCTACCTTCTGCTAAAAAATCTGTCAGCCCCCACTGCCAAGAAGTGTTCAGGGAGGAAGCTTTGGGGAGAAAAGAAAAAAAAAACCAACAAACTAAAAATTCCCAAAGGGTCATAATTTGTAGCCACAAAAGAGAGGTGGTCTGAGGCTCTGAAGCTGTATCCAGAAAATTAAGACTTGTGCTTTTGCTCCCACAAAAATGAATGGAGTGTTCAGGCTTCAGTTTGGCCCTTCTCCCAGGTAACAGGATAGGACAAGAGAAAATAGTCTCAAGTTGCATCAGGGGAGATTTAGATTGGATATTAGGAAAAAAATCTTCACCAAAAGAGTGGTGAAGCCTTAGCAGAGTCTGCCCAGGGCAGTGGTGGAGTCTCCATCCCAAGAGGGGTTCAAAAACCATATAGATGTGGCACTTTAGGACATGGTTTAGCGGGCATGGTGGTGTTGGGCTGATGGTTGGACTGGGTGAGCTTTTTCAGCCTCAATGATCCTATGATACAACTGCCAACTTTGCACCAAACGGCTACAGTTGCACCAAAACACAGCTGCAAGACTGTTATTTGGGAGAAACTGGAAAGAAATTGTGTCTGATAAAGGTGGAAGTGCCCTGTAGAGAACAAGGTAGCATGGATTGTTCCTATTTAATGATGACTGTCTGGAAAAAATCACAGGCAGCAACACAACAGAAGTGAGTGACCCCGGTTCAGATGGAAGAACGAACAAAATACAGATTGATGAGAAAATCACTTGTTAAAGAAAAATAGCATTTGTTTACAGAATCTGCACCTTATGCACTGTTTCAGTTTGCTTGTAGTTGATCTCTCCCTTGTAATTATTAGAAAGACATCTTTTTAGCAGGCAAAAAACATGGAAAATAAGGGCTGTAGAATGAGTGGAAAGCCTAGGTCAAGGTCGTTCTCAGTTTATAAACAACTAATGTAAACAGCCTGACATAAGCTATTCGAGTGTTAAGGTAGTTTGGCTGAAGACAGAATACTTTAATGGATCAAATCTGGACTGTGGTGGATTAGGGTTGGACCCGCTGTGGCTGATGGGAACTGTGACCAGTACTGGTGCAGGTGAATGTTTATCGCTTGTTGAACCTCATCGCGTACTCCATGGCTTGGGTTGTGGAGCACAGAAGTCTAAGAACTCTCCTAATTTGGAGAAGTATGAAAACAAAAGGAATAATTGAACAGTCTTATGTTCTTTCCTGTAGGACGAGGAGGAGCTTCACTGTAAGCACATCGGATGGTAACAAGACTCCAAGAAGAGGCAGCCGGCTGCTCGCAGGCAGCCTGCGGGAGCTGTGCCTCAGAGGCTCTGCAGAGCTCACAGCGGGACGCAATGAAACAGTTCCTGCGGCTCAGAGGCAACACACCCACAGCAGAGACTCTCCACGGGGTACAACTCCGCTCGGTAGTTTCTGAACTGAACTGATAGATGATGATAAACAGGGGGCTTTAAAAATCATTTTCCTTGATGGAAAAAAAAAAATCAATAAAAAGCCAATCATACTAGAGTATGAAAACATTTTCTTGCACTTCATTTTACATTTTTCATTGAATTTTTATGTTCCCAAGTGTCTTGTTTTAAGTACCTCAGATATTTTGCAACACTATCCACAAGGGATGATCTAATGAGTACGCTGAGAGAGTAACTAAGTGATGTGTAACAAAGCAGGGTGAATCATAAAACCCAGAAATTTTTAGAAGACTCTTGCATCGAGCATGGAGGAGTTGAACTGACAGCGCAGAGCAGAGCAGCAGGGGTGAGAACATTAAGAGATTAGAAGGTTTCAGTGTTTCAGTTTTGAAGAGCTTCATTTTGGAGCACTCAGGTATTGCTGGGCACAGCACGCTGAGCACTGGGGGAAACACCAAATGCAAATCACCACAGGAACATCCCTGGGTCACTGAGAAGCAAGTGCTGGGGCTGAGCTACCCAGTCATTCAACGGCTGCTCAGAGATGTGAAGGGATGTTGCTGGATTCACTTCAGGAACAAGGAATTCAGTTTATTTCTAAATAAGCCCCATCACACTGTATCCACTGTTAACAACAGATGCCTAAGAAAATGCTTTCTGGAATTTTTGATTGTTTTTTTTTTTAAAAAAACAAGGTTGATACACAGCTGTGAGTTTTCCCAAATTGCTGGAAGTCTGGAATGGTGAACCTTTAAAACAGTGATTGTACTCACAGGGTTTTCCAGCAGAGTCACCTGAAAGGAAGGGAGCGTGCCCTTTGGATCAAGTGCTGATATAGGGCAGTATTTCATTACGTACTACAGTACAGTATTCTAGGAGAGTACAGGTTTGTCGAGGGCAGCGGCGCATCCATTCGCAGTGACTCCAAAGTACATTTGCTAACATCCCTCAAGACTCTCACACGCGAGTGCGTCTTCATTGGTTGCAAGCTCCACGTGCTTCTCACTTCTGGTATAAGACATTTACACACTAAAAATCAAAATCACTCTCATTTAACAAAATTATTCTCCTTTTCCCATCTACATTTAAATTAACACACTCTAACAGTGGATGTATTTTGATTTCTTTTAAAGGGTTTTGTTGGTAAAGGATGAAGCCCAAACCAACCTATTTGATTTCTGTTTCTCTGCTGTCATGGGCAGAACTTTAGGAATACTGAAGCATCACAAAAAAGGTTAAAAGTTAGTTTTAAACATTGCTTTTTAATAAATTGTAGTAAATTTACTACATCCCTTCAATCCCTGTATAACTTGTTATTACTATGACTTATGTTTAGAAAGAGAGCAACAAAACAGGATAACTAGAACTGGGGAGATAATAATGGGTCAGAAGAGAGTGACAAGGGCATTGCCTAGTACGAGATTTTAAGAACGTCTGGCAATACTTGTTTTCAAGTCTGTTTAATAAAGACATTATTCTTATCATTATTTTTTCAGTTTCAGTGTACAATGATGATAGGCAATCAGCATTTTAATGAAGCAGACGGAACCTAGGATGCCTACTTGCTCTCCTTTGTGGTCCCATGTTCCCAGCAGAGCGTATTTAGCCAGTTCTCAGTACTTAGCCAATGTCAGGAACAGGGAGTTCTCTCTGATTGCAGCAACACCACAAATGCATGAGTGTATACTCACAACCTTTGCACCTTCTCCTCAGCATAAATACAAGAACTAGGAAGAATATGGTCCTACACAACTTCGAAACCCATTTATCAAATACCAGCTTGATGTCAAAGTTTCACACCGCATGAATATCCCTACTGAAAATTTAAGAGACAGCCTTTACTATGAGTTTGTCTAAAAAGCAATACAAGGAAGGATTAACTCTGTTATTCTTCAGAAGAAAGAGAATATGATTTCTAATATGCTCATGGTGAGACAGAGAGGAAAGCAAGCACACCACACATTACAATGACTCGAATGACTTGACAGCTGTTAGCTAAACAATACAACATTAATTTTCAACATTTTTGCACATGGCTGGGTGAGAGATCCCTTAATCCCAGTTCCTATTCTGCTTCTGCCTCATTGTTGCTGTCTCCTTTTGTATCACTCATTATAATCAGTTTCTGCCGCGTACTCCCTTTCACCTTATTATTGTTGCAAAACTAAGGTACTAGGTTAATTCAGACTTGCTTCCCTGGGGTACAGTAAGATGGATTTAAGTACTTTATTGAGACAGTCTGACTTCAAAAGCTGCTTTATCAGTTACTACCAGAGAGAGGGAGAGTCATCCATGACAGCAGTAAACTAACCATAAATTCTCATATTCTATATGCTGAGTGACTTTCAAAAGGAGAACTATTGATTTTGTCATTTATGAATGGATTTAGTCAAATTAGTCTTTTCACTGCGCACAATAAGACAGCATTGTGATTAGGAATTAGAGGATAAAAAGGCGTGCAACAAATTGAAGCGCCGGTTTTGGGATCCTCAGCACAAATTCAATAAGCTTTACTTATGCCACCCTGATCGTTTTGTTCCTGACCAGCTACTCTCCATAGTTTGATTATGTTCAAAGGAAAGGAAAAGTGGTCTCCGCCTTCAAGAGGCACTTTGCTCTCCAGAAGACTTAACCTTTCAAAGAGCTCTCATGTCTTTCCCTTTGAAAGAGCTAATAACTCGTTTGCCAAAATGGCACAAGTATTTACAGGCACACTTGAAATCAGACAAAGATTACACAGGGAAGTAAACAGAGAGACTGGCACTGTCAACAATAAATTAAGTTTCTGCTTAAAACATAAAATGTTTAGAGTGCAGCAGACATCACTAAGCATTATGCTACTCAAGCCTCTGAACTTTTCCAAACACAATAAGCACTGATAGGCCCTGGATACCTTTCCTGAAGAGCCACTCCAGATGGTTATTTCAGTAGCTGGGCTGTATTGCTGGAAACAACAAGGCTACCACTTGTGTTCTGATTTTCATCCTCTTTGTGTGGTGTTTGGCATGAATACACCAGCTCACAGCATCAGAGAGAATGGAGTATCAGGTGAAAAGCCACCGGGGAGCAGGAGTTGTGTGCCAGTACTCTGTAGCCCGTGTATTTAGGCACCTGAGCAACCAAATGCATCTGCACAAGGGGATGCATAGACAACACAAGATGAAAAAAATGAAATATGATAACCAGCCCAGCATTTGGTAGCTCTCGGTTATTCATCAATGGAAAGGTTTCTGCATCTGAAGTTGACTTTGCAATTCAGGAGTGCAGAAAAGCCTAGATTTTAGTTTCCTTCCCAACTGCAATGTTATTTTGTCACCAATCCTGTGTCTAATTTCACACATTACAACAGAAATCACAAGGCACACGTACAGCTCCTGTGTATCCCAGTAGGAACCGGGCACATCTTGAAAACCGTAATACTATTCCTGAATTTATTACAGACCTGAAAGACTTAAGCCTTTGACCTACTATGCTATGTCCAGAGATGCCAGAAACAAAGTGAAATTTCTAAATATGAAGCATTTCAGTCTCTGATCTGCTTTGCTCCCAGGAAGAAACTGGGAACAAAGCTCATCCAGTGCTGCGAGCTGGCTTCTCAATGAACAGTTCTGCCAGTAATTCCAAGATCCCAAAGCAGCCATTGGAGCTATATCTTATGCAGTGTATAACAAACCCACTGTGTCCCAAAAGCATCACTCAGTGCAGGCAGAAAGCAGCTGCACAGTATGGATGCAAAGCCACATGTTTCTACAAAGCTTTGGTTGTACCGCATGTGTAACACAGTTCATCTTTCTGAGCAGGAAAACATCATCAGTGCCTTGTAGATAGGCTGCAGTTTAAAAAAAATACATTTAAAAGAATCTTTTTAGAATACCCCACTACAAACCAAACCCCAGACATCAATCACTTAATGACATTTTCATTGCACAACCAGTTTCACATTCAGATATCGTCCCCATTTCAGAGACAGCACAGGGGAAACTGAAGTTTGTGCCGACACACTCGGGTTTAACCACTGACTGCTGGAATGAGCTGATGCAGAGGCAGAGGTGAAAAAACTTGACAGCCTGGCTAGTGGTGGCTGCTGGATTCTTAGACCCTGCACAATAGAATCATAGAATAGTTTGGGTTGGAAGGGACCTTAAAGATCATCTAGTTTCAACCCTTCTGCGATGGTTCCAACCTTCCACTAGAGATCAGGTTGCCCAAGGCCCCATCATATAGAGACCTTTTACTCAGTTCCTGACTTCAGTTATGAATTTGTGCTGGTTCCACAACTTGTGCGAGCTCACACAGCACAGACACGTCAGCGCCAGGTACAGAAAACAGAAAGACCCCTTGGCTCAGACTTTTCATACTCACAACCACTCTGTCCAAAGGATATTGCACACCTGTCCTACAGGCCAGTGAGTGTAACAAAGCTGATTATGAGAACACACATTGGATATGTCACAGGAAATCAAGCAATACATTGACTTTAAAAGTTATGACCTGCTAAACACCACAGATTATTTAGTATGAATATCTTCATATTCCAGAGACAAATCATGTTAAATTGAATGAAGTATAACCATTCTCACCACAGGATACCATGATTAAGTTATTCAACTATCTCAAATAAATGAGTAGGGATGTGAAATGGGAAAAAAAAATGGATATGGAGGTAGAAAGCTGCCTGGGATCACTAGGAGATTTACCATGAATTATTACAGGAATGCAGTAAGGTCCACAATCTCAACTTCATAAACTTTGTAAGAAGTGAACAAATAACTTTCTTGGACACAATATGAAACATAATATCACATTAAAGAAAGAAAATCAGGAAAAATAGGGAAACCACTGATGCACAGCCATGCTTATACAAAACAGGAATAGAGCACGAGCTTAATTATAATGATATCCTTGGGCATCATGTCTGAAGAAGATGCAAAAAATTACAAACATTGATGTGCTTCACTGAATAAGAATAAAAGGGGAGAGAGTAGCTAAGGTATCAAGAAAATGTGAAAAAACCTCAGTGATTTGGGATTTAAGTATAGCATAATACAAATATTTATTGGGCTCAGTGCTATTTTCAGTGTATAACCTGAGCAAACAAAGCCCCTTGCTGTCTCTGCCTTGTCTAACGTCACACAATGTTACTTTGAACAGGGGTCCTAAAAAAAGGGCATTAATGATTTTTGAAACAAAGTAACTATACAAAATCATAACAACTGCTATACAGAAATTATAGAATCATAGAATAACCAGGTTGGAAGAGACCCACTGGACCATCGAGTCCAAACATTCCTATCAAATACTAAACCATCTGTGCAATTTAAGCAGAATTATGCAATGGCTTTAGCTGGTTCATCAGAATGGTATCCAGCTGTAACAGCTATATGGAAAGAGAGGAACTGCTTCAGTTGCTGCTGCAGCTTTCCCTTATATCACATTACCTGTGTAAGAAGGACGTGTAAAATCCCTGAGCCCTCCTGCAAGCTCAGGCACACCAGGGACTCACACGAGAGCACTTGCAGGAAGAGATTTTGGCAGAATCCCACCAGAAATTGTTACTGGAAAATAGCACTTCTCTCACTGCTGACAAAAGTAGCTTTTTAGCTACAGAACACAAATCTCTCTGACGGTCTAGGACTTATTCTGCAAATGCTTAAGCCAAGGGGATTTTAATCATCAAGTTTAACGTGTTTAAGAACTGAGCCCTAAACTGCCATTACTGCAGCTGGTAAACTGTGTAAGCTCAACTGTTGTGTCATTCAGAAATGACCCTGCAAAAAATAAATCCTGAAAGCACTAACATCATCTTTTGGAATATAGAAGGCATTTGTGTAACATATTTGTTTATGCAGCAATGACTTTTCTCTCCATTTTCCCTTGCTATTAACTAATAATACAAAGCAAAATATTCTCACAGAGCAAAAGAGCCAGCTGTAAACAAATGGTACATCCTCAGAGGCTTACGGTTTCCCCTATGAAAAGCAATGCACTGGATAAGTTCTTATATTTATACTAGAAGATACCCCAAAATATACCTGCATACAACTCTATTTAGAAGGAAGAGAAAATTTAGCTGTTCTGACAAATGTGCATATATGTGTGATAAAAAGCACCCTGAAAACTGGTGGTTTTCTGAGCTTGGCAATCCATGAAGAGTTATGCAACCAAGTGACAGATTTGAGGTACAGACCATTACCCATATTATTATTTTAACACTGGAGTCTAAATTCTGGTTTCTTTATGTTTTCTAATTTAGTCTTTGTCAGACTCCATTTACAGCCTCGCACACCTGAAAATGGATACAGTGAAAATGAAATCTTTTCTTCAACTTCTATAGTAATTTCCACATTTTTCTTATGTGCTGCCCTTCCCAAAATAATTCACTCTCTGACAAAAAGCTATTTGAATAATCTTCGTATATAGAAGTTTCTGCAGAACGGGAACTGAAGACTAAAGCAGCAAGCTGAATACCTAAGTGCAGTCTGAAGCATTAGGATGCATGAAGATGACGTTATTCACTGCACAGGTTTTCACCGTTGGAAAGAATTCCTCATCAGGGAAAATCAATCCCGAGCCTGGAATGCTATACATTGAGTACAAGACATTTATCATCAAAGGTCTATGAATATATTTGGTGTTACTCTTGTTATGAGCAAAAGAAACAAAAGTAATTATTGCATCTTAATTAAGGGTAAACACTGGTAGGCATATGTTATCTCAGAGAAGAGCTGTGTGTCTGAATATGACTAGATCTAATCTAAAATGAGTGCTGAGATTAGCCAAAATCCTCTAGACATTATCTCTGTGTAGGACTGGTTTCATAATCTTGTTCTAAGGCTAAAATCAATGAAATCTTAAAGAAGGATTTAGTGATGCTGATAGGATTTTCACTTTTTGATAGATTGTTAGGTGAAAAAAGCCGTATTAATAGGAATACATTAAAAAGTTTCTTAATGGTGCACTGCCGCTGCATGTAATACTTGTAGTGCAGAAATGAGTTGTAAAACAATCCTTTATTAATATAGGAAACACTTTTTCATTTTGGCGATGCTACTTCAGACGCTCAAGGAAACATGAATCTTTCTGAGTATAAGACAGCAAATTTAAATTGCAAAGAAAGGAGATCTGGGCAAAGATTAAAGCTAATGAATATACTGAAATCTGTCCCAGCTGGATAGATCTTATCTAAAGATAATAGCTTGCTTCACATGTTTTCAAACACTGCAGAGTGTTAGTGACAATTCTATCTCTTGATAGGGTATTTTCCTTAGCAGCAAACAGGTTATATCTGTTATTGGCCACATATCATTGTGCTCTGCTGAAAGACACTCGGTGCAGTCACATGAGAGAATCAAGGCCTTCTAATCCCAAATAATCCAAGAATAAACCAGAATCTGTGGATAATCTGATAAGTCATTAAAAAGGGGAACTCTTAGAACAAAATATAAACCCAAGCTCTCCCTTTTTACTGGGATATGTAAACTCCCACTCAACAGCAGCACTTCCACATGCCAGTCATGTCTCAACTGCTAATTTCAGTAATTCCAAATAATCATTATACATTAATACCGTGGGTAATTACTGCTGTCAAAACAAACTGTCCACCTGCATTTAGTGTTAGATGCATTTCTTTTCCTAGACAGCAACTGCAGGGAGACACAGTTGTCCTAGGGATTGCTGTCCTGTGTCCAAACACAGAGGAGAAGTGGTTCAAGAACAGACACACAGCAACAGCTGAAGGCAAAAAGAGACAATGGCATGGATGAGAATAACAGATAAACAGACAATATAAGGAAGGAACAAAGAAGAGGATGAGGGGGAGACTGACCAAGCTAAAAGTAGGTTAAGACACCCATTAAACCCTGTGGAGCAACAGTGGTTCGTTAAAACAAAAGACCTGGAAAAAGGGCAACGTAGGGGGTGTGAAATACATCAGGGCTGGAAAGTAATTTAAGGACAGTGAAGGAAGTGGGAGTGGGAAAAAGAACATGCAGAAACTAGATGTTCTGTAACCCTTTAATGCAGCATGTGTGCATTTAGCACTGCTTTTACTGGGCAGCAGTGTTCTACAGGGAAGCTACCAGGTCTTGCCTTTCATGAAATCATAGAACACTTTGGGTTGGAAGGGATCTTAAAGGTGATCCAGCTCCAACCCTGGCAGGGACACCTCCCACTGGATCAGGCTGCCCAAGGTCCATCCAACCTGGGTACTGCAGGTAGTAACAAAGAGGTTGGATATTCATAGTGAACAAGTTGTGCTGTTCAGCAAGGTGGTTATGGTGGTGCCACCCAGCAAAGGGGATGGGAAATGCAGGGATGTGCACGAGAAGAAAAGAAAAGGTGGTATCAGATAGGGCAGTGCCACTCTCTCCTATGAGTGCAGAACAGCACTGAGCCAAAAACTACAGACATGCAAACCCAAGTCAGAGATGCTGCGCACAGGAAGATAATTAAGCACTAATTAGTACAAATTGGCTGAAAGTAATTTGCTAAGTTTTTACTAGGAGATAAAGATAATTCCACAAGTCAAAAAGCTTGCTTTCTTTTCCATTATCGCCTTCCCAGGGCTTTAACTCTAACCAACCATGGTGGGCATTTGCAAAATCCCCCTGGGGATCTGAGCCATGTCCTCTGTTTCAGTGCACTGCGATGTTTTACATCTGAAGAGGCTCAGAGCACGAGTCAAGTGAAGAAACAACTAGAAACAGATTCAAAGGGAAAATATATTCTGGTGTCCCACAGAGCACTTTAGATTTTAAAATCCTGCCTTCTGCACTGAAGTCAGAACCTTAGGGAGTCAAAGGAAACCATTATAAAGGAACAAACCCAAGGAACTTCATCAAACTGTCCCCTTGCAGAGTAATTGGCCCAGTCCTGCTCTGGAATGTGAGAGAGGTTCAACTCCCAACACTGATCTGCACACACAGCAATTCACATCCCAAAAAAGGCTTTTCCAGTTGAAGAGAGCTTCATTCAAACCTTGGGTCTTCCAGAAGAGCTGCCTTGGACAAGTCAGTATTTTCTGATGAAAAACTTTTTGTCAAACATTTCTGATCTAGAATATCTTGCATAGATGGTATATTCATAAAAACAGTCACCCTCCAACAGAAACTGGAGAGGGGCAGATTTAGACTAGATATTAGGAAGAATTTCTTTACTATGAGAGTGGTGAGACACAGGCCCAGGTTGCCCAGGGAAGCTGTGGCTGCCCCATCCCTGGAGGTGTTCAAGGCCAGGCTGGATGGGCCTTGGAGCCTCTGATCTAGTGTGAGGTGTCCCTGCCCATGGCAGGGGAGTTGGAACTGGATGATCTTTAAGGTCCCTTCCAATCCATACTATTCCATGATTCTATGAATAAACAGCATTACAGTAATGATTAACAATTTCTATCTCCTTAAAAGTGTCTTCTGCAGTTTCAAAAGGGTCTCTTAGCTCGATGGAAACACTTATCAGATTTTCTACTTGTTACAGCTGGGCTGGGCTCAGCAGCACCCAAAGAGATGATGTGGGTAGAGCAGCAGCCACTTCAGAATGTGGAAAACATTTTAAAGTGGCAATTGTAAATGCTGAGGTATATTAATGTTGTGGAAGAATTTGCTTTCATATTTGGATAGAAATTTAGATCTAAGAAAAAGTGTCATTTGTGAGCATTCAGTTAATGACTTTTTTATGGTATTTTTTCTATGTGCCCATGCTCTTTCAAAGACAATACATTGGTGGTGTTGATGCCATGCTTGCATTGCAATACCGGAGCCAATCCAGATGAGAACGTGACTGAGGTTTAATCACAAGAGTAAAAAGGCTTAGGAAGAATTGAATAATGTTTTAGTGGTCCTTCAAGGTAAAGGATATGTTAGTACATTTCTCAGTTAGTAATATACCTGCCGGAGAGACTAGAATTGGTATGAAGAAACTATTTCCTCTCTCCCCTGGAAAATAATGTATTTAAACAGGAGGTCTGCAAATGTGTATTATGCGTAGATTGTCTCTGAAGGAACTGTGCTAGTCTGATAGCTGAATAGGTATTTATAAATGCTTTAAAATCCCTGTTATAGACAACCAAAGTGTAATGGTTCTTGCTGGAATAGTTCCAGGCTCTCGTGCAAGTGCATATTTAAGACGTGTAAGATGTATACCATTTATACTAAACAGGCATAAACACAAAACCCCATCCTTTGGGAAAAGACAAGTAAACGTGACCTGGACTCTGCCTGAAACACACCAAAGTCCTGGTGTTACTATTTTCCACCCACTTTGATCTGAAATCATCCTTGAACATCTTGTAGCAAATCCCCCACACCCATCAGAATAGCAGGATAGAAAAAGGCGATAAGGAGTCGCAAAGATAGGTTGTATGTAATACTCTTACTTAAGGAGGGGAACCTGAATATATGTGCAAACCTACCAGTATGAAGAGGCTGGATGTGCTTGTTTGGACTATAATGAGACAGTGGGTCGGGGTGGGAGCTGTTTGAACGTGCACAGTCCCTCACAGTTGGCTTTGTCATCACACACATGAAAGCATGAGGGCAAATGGCACAGTCTAACACAGACCTGTGCTTTTAGTAAGCAGTAGAAAGTCTGACCCTTCATGTTTACACTATTGAACATGCAGGATATATCTAATTGTTCCTGGGTTTAAAATGTGAAATAGGTACAGTGCTCTGGAATAGGATCTGGCAGATCACTTTTCCACTCAGAACAACTTAAGTTGTCTCATTCATAAATATGACATGGAGACATATTTATGAAGGGAGAATAAGAGTTTTGCCAAACCCTTTTAATCTCAGCCATAACAGGTCCTCTGAAATGCTACTTTATGTGAATGCTAAGATCTAAAGCCAGGCTTCAAGGTGTATGTTTGCTTTTATTGACTGTCCTCCAGATAAGAACAATTCTGAACTCACCAGCAATGATCAGGGCCCATTCCGTGGAGTTCCAGAGTGTCACTGTGACTGAATATAAGCCAAAGCTAAAGCATAACCTTTCTCTCCTGCCCCAGCCACTTAGCTTGAGACTCAGAGACATAAAAGCAGTTCAAGAACATGTGCAAATCAACCATCTATATTCAAAAGCTCCAAGAAAGTGCATTCTTTGCCATTTCCTAAGGAACAAATGAGGCTTTAATACTTGTATTGATACCAAACTTATTATAAGTTCAATTATATTAAAAAATATCCTGACTCCAATTGAGCTTCCTTTACAAAACACAGAAACTAACAGAACCTAATATCAACATCTGCCACATCTACCCAGCTCTAAACACTCCAAGTCTTTGGAGCTGAGCCACACAATTCAGGAGAAAGAAATATAATATCAATCTACAGTTTTGACCTAGTTTAAAGGACTTTTCCTTGTTAACTCCATTCCCAATTTAATCTCTCTGGACTAAACTCTGAGGGCAGCATGAGCCCTGCTTGAAAAGGCATCTTGGAGAAGAACTTTTGATTTAAAGGGACACAAGTCCTATTTATGCATTCTAGTCTAGAGATACAATAGAAGTTAAGTGCAGCTTTACTCTCTACTTATTCTCTAAATAGACCCAGTTGATATTGTTCCAATTCTTATTCAATCCGAAGCTCAGGGATGGTTGGGAACTCCCACTCTTAATGGCTTTCAACAGGCTTTTCAGGTAATCTTGGTTCTATTGAAAGGCTGTGCCCTGATTACTTTAATCGGCCAGACTTTAGTCGGATGAACATCAAATACCTGAGGGAAGATCAGAAAATTAGGTGATCAGCTCTCAAGCCTTCTGAGGGTATGGAAAGAGAGGTGCTCCTCAGAACCACTAAATCTACATAGAAATAATTATACTGAAGACAGCTGCACTCTATGGGAACATTTTCAAGATGTAAATAGACTCAAATGTTTGCCTATGTGTTTGAGCAAAGCCATTGGTCCTGAAAGAAAGGTAACACATTATATTTGGTGTTATCAGCTGCTGCTAACTTAGCCAGTGTTGAAAATCTCAACTAAAATACATCTGTGATCACTCAGGCTGGATGAAACCAAACAGTATGTGGCTATTTGGGAAAACAATGAGCAACAAGCAGTCATTGGAGTCCAGAATTTAATACTATTTATACGGATCAGTGAAACACTGGGTACACTGCTATTTCAGGCAGATAAGATGGAGTGAAATCACTTACTTTTCATCCCTATTAGCAAAATGCAGTTCTGTTTCCACATCATACAAGGCCTGCTGCTTTCTCTTTCTGTATGCGTATTGTGCAATTTCATAACTTCACAGTTCATATAATGGGTCAGATCCTGAGAGATGATGAGCGATTGCCACGCACACTGGCTTAAACAGTTGTTCCAGAAAACCTGACTGTTTAAGATTCAGTTGTCTTTACATATTGTTTACATCCACCTCATTGACAGCTTTTTGAAACAAGGGGAAAGCAATTGCCTTGAATAACATATCATTACCTACTGTGCACATAAGTTGGAAAGCTTTCTGCTCCCTTTATACTGCAAACGGCTATAGTCAGTTAATGTAGTTTTCCCTGTTGAGTCTCATACATCTGTCATGGAAAACAGACTTGAGGAGGTTGGTTCTTTTTCAGGGATGTAAATCTAGGTCTTTTGATCTAAGAATCATTGAACAGAATAATAGAATAGCTTGGGTTGAAAGGGACCTGATAGATTATCCAGTACCAACTCCCTGTCACGGGCAGACACCTCCCACTGGATCAGGCTGCCCAAGGCCCATCCAACCCAGCCTTGAACATCTCCAGGAATGAGGCAGCCACAGCTTCCCTGGGTAACGTGTTCCAGTGTCTCACCACTCTCATGGTGAAGAAATTCTTGCTTATGTCCAGTCAAAATCTACCCCTCTCCAGTTTATATCCATTGCCCCTTATCCTGTCACTCCAAGCCTCTGTGAACAGTCACTCCCCAGCTTTCTTGTAGCCCCTTTCAGGTACAGGAAGGTCACTCTAAGGTCTCCTCAGAGCCTTCTCCATGTTGAACAAGCCTAATTCTCTCAGCCTGTCCTTGTATAATGACAAAGTGAAATAGAAGATAAACCCAGAAGCCAGGACCCACAGGTATTCCTCAATTTGGAATAATATGGGATTCCAGAATTGCCTTTAAGGCAATGAAAACTGGGATTCAGAAAGCATAAATATTAAGTTCCAACCTCCTTGACATTCTGTTATCCTTCAATGTTCAGATGTTCTGTGTAACTGACTTTGCACTCTGTGCATGTATTCTGACTGATCTGGTGTAACTGGCAATGTAAAAAGTTTCCTTCCTGCTCTGTCCACCTAAGTGAGAGGAGTGGACTCTCTGATGGGTGCAATAGCAACTTTCTGAAACACCAGTTTTCCAGGTGAAACAGGCTTATTCCTCAGTATTTTTTCCGTTCTTATTTATACTGTGTGAAGTACTGAAGGAGAACATTCTGCCTTGTTCATATTTCACCCCAAAATTCTTGAATATTAGCAGACAGACTAGTTTTGAGGGTTTAGCACAGGTAATTTCTAACCTGTGCATGCCAAGCTGTTTTCCATCTAGAATCTCAGCACTATTTGCATGATTTCTTTGGACTCTTCAGCTATCATTGAAGTATTTTGCAAGATTTCTGCTCTTACAAATACATTATCAAGTGCTCTTATCTTGATTCAACTTATATTTATCTTTAGAAGCTGTGGTTTTGCCAAAAGGCTTCCCAAGGCCTTAATCCTGTCTTGGCAAAGGAACTGACTCTATTTGTAAGAACTGTACAATGGTGCATTCTGAAAAGAATGATTGCTATAAATAACACCATCAGCTATTCTTGAGATTTACTGTAGTTTGTTTTTTTTTTGTTTTTTTTTTTTTAAGGCAGGGTAATATCCCCCACGAATGGTAGAAGTGTTAGCAACTGCCTCAGATTTCACTGCCATAAATTAAATTGAGTATTAAATACAATGACAACAACATTTTGATAAATATGTGTTTCCAGCTTAATAGCATGGAAAATTCAGAATTATGTTCTCGAAGCAGATGAGAAATACAGTTGCTACTGTAACAATTTTATATAATGCAAAGGGAAAACATCGCTTTAGCACAGTTGTACAAGTCTGTGTTACAAGCATTAAAAATACATTTTAATGTCAAGCTTTAACTGCTGTCATAAAATGATGCTGAAATCAGCTATAGCAAATGGTTCTGTAGGCTTCAGTAAGGTCTGGATAAATAGATAAATTAGATTATTTTGGAACCAGTCAGCTTAGTAAACCAACCCTTCCCCATTCAGTATTTCCTTTGTTAAGTGCTTGTGCTCAGTTATTTTTTTGCTTGTTCTCACTCTGTCCTACAGCAACAAGGGTCACTGTGACTTTCGCTTGCTAATGAAAATGGTCACTTTATCAAAGAAAGATTTTCTTCAAAACCAAAAATGTCTAGACACAGACACACGATCCTTCTCCAGCACCTCCACCCACATGTAGCGATGTTTGCATGTAGAATGATGGAAGAGACAGAGTATGTTTGAAAAGACAGCAAATGCAAGAGAAATAACCCTGCTCTGTGAGCAAGAGCTCCTCTTCCTCTCTAAAGCCAAGCTATTTTGCACTTTTCTGAGTCGATCGGCAAACCAGGCAGGGGGCTGCTCTCTTCAGTCCACCCCTTGAAGCTATGACTTCAGAGAACAATCCCAGAACACCAGAGCAATGAATAATCTTCTTGTGCTGTAGATGAACTATGTTATACAGCCCACATGATAAAGCAATATTTTGCATGATGCAAATCTCACCAATTCCACCTCTCGGCGGTGCCTCTGACTGGCTGAGCACCCTCAGACTGGGCACCTTCCTCCAGCACACAAGAACTTCGTACAACTGCTGGGAAACAGAAGAGAGATCCTGATTAGATCATGATTGTGACTGATAGAAGCAGGGTCCTGCACAGGTGATGAGAAACTCATCTGCCTGTTACCAAGGATCCACAAACTGAGAAATCAGCTAAAGTGCTGCCATGCCCAGTATTAAAGAATATAAACACATTTTTTATTTTTTCTCCTTTTGAAAACCTCATCTCCAAATACTTAACTTTCATACACAACACTCCAGGTAGCATACAACTCGTGTTCAAGTTTGTAACTGAAACATGCTTGGCTGTGAAGTTCCAGAATAAGTGTGCTCCTCCCTGCAGCTGAGCAGAAGTCCTGCTTTTGCACAAATTTTGCTTAGACTTACACCTTCAAAGCTCACGATCAGCAGGATATGTAGGTGTAGCTCCTAATTCAATTCTTCCTTTCTACCTTAGAATAAAATCTTGTACAACATTTTAACCATGGCAGAATTACCAAGAAAATCAGAAGAGACTCCTTTTTAGATTAAACACTTAACAAGATCCTGTTTGACTCTGCTGTTGAATCACCTAGCCTGGAAATACCTATACAGCACAGTGTACCAATTCCCCAAGTACATCTAAATATATTGAAACTGGAAGATCCTTGGTTATCACTAAAAAAACAGATTGTTTACTGCTAATTTGAGTATTTCCAGTCTTCCTTGCAGTACGCAGTAATGATACACCAAGTATTTCTTGAATTCCCCATAGCTTTTATCAGCATCATGACAATACCCACAAGGTACCATCCCACACATGAAAACAAAAACACTCCCCCTGCCCCAAAACACCAGCCAGTCACCTCAAGAAAGCAAACCTTAAAGAAGAACAGCACATGCCTTCTCACCTGCTCTTTTCATTTTCCTTCTCTGCAATTCTGTATAATTTGAGAACTTTCATTAAGGTAGCACATCTTATTTATTCATGTTCTTAATCACTACCGGGGTCAATAACAAGCCAGATTCGTTCTCTTTTGGTGGTGCGAGCCTATTTCCATAGCTATCTGCACTATGTTTGATGAGAAGGCACCACTCACACAACGCTGCTGTGAAGCCAGCATGGTAGGGCTTGGCTCTCCTGAATGGTCTGGCCCTTAAAATTACATTGGCTGGTTCCTCCTTGGGGCACCTCTGGGGGTTCTCCAACCATACGGCACCAAACATCTCCTGCCAGCTTGGGCAGGTAGGTGCTGCCAAGGCAGACGCCTCTATCAGCTGGGTCACACCGCAGGGCTCCCAGGGACGCAGTTCCAGTTCGGCAGATGTGCCTCCAGTTGGTGCTTCCCTGGGACTGGGAATCCTGCAGACTTCACAGAGACTTCCTATCTGTTCAGTTGCCAAATAGATCAAGTGGTGCTGGTGCAAACTGGCAGAGCACAGTTTTGTTTGGATGTATGTTTAGCATCTAAAACACATTCCAGACAAGGTCTCTGGCAAAGGATTTGCAAAGATGTGTGCTTTGATTTTTCTCATTTATAACTGTGTGTCCACCCCCTTGTGTTTCTGCAGCAGCTCCAGTTTCCCAGGCAGGCAGCACATTGCCCATTCATCCCTATCTTCTCCCTTGCTGTCCCTGAACTCATCAGCCGTCTGCGTAGAGCCGGAGTCCAGCATGACTAAGGTTACGGATACACTTTCTCACAAAATGCATCATCCTATACAAGCTGCACGACAGTTTCAGAATTTCTGTATGATAAAACAGGTAATCAGGTCTGCCGAAACCTGCTTTTGATAATCCTGTTTCTATGCTAATCAGAACACAGCTACAAATATCTATAAAAAATTAAGAACAAGAAAAATATAGGGAGGTACACACGTATTCTGCATCAAGTGTCAGGGGTCAGGTTAAACTTTCAGTACAAACAGAACATTACTGGGGGTGATGCACATTGGCTCTGTTCCATGGAGGTTTTATAATCTGTCTTCAGAAAGCAGCTCAGATGAGAGGATTTGATCTGGGGCTTGAGGCTACACTAAGAGTGTGGCCACCCAAGGTCATGCAGCAAGTCAGCAGTTTAATTAGGATTTGAACTCAGCATTTTCCTGGCTCTTGGCTCTTTGCTCTAACAAGCAGCTGGTACAACCTTCTAAAGATATTTATTTAGATGGTCAGCAGCCAAGAGTGCAACCTGTTCCAGGCAGCTGTGTTCACCAGTCTACCACTCTGTTATTCAGAAAAAAGATAAAACACCACATAATGAACTGGTTGGATAGCAGTTTCATAGGAAAGGATTTGGGAGTTACAGCGGATTGCAAGGTGAACATGAATCTGAAAAAAAAAAAAAAAAAAAAAGAGTCAGGTGGAGAATTCAGTCTGCTCTGAGGCTGTGGTGAACAGGGCAACAAGCTGAGGGCTTACACTGCACCAGACCCTACTGCTTAGACAGCAAACAAAACTCACACCAAGCACAACAGCAGAGGGTTGAAACTGGTTAATTTGTGATCTATCCCACTGTAAAGAACACAGAAGATGCTGTGTCTGGAATAACAGAGTTGCACTTGATTTTGAAGTTCCTTCCAGAACTGCAGTGTGGTGGAAATCATGAGTATGACAAAAAAATAATTGCCATTTATATATATCAAACGCCAATCTGTACTTCTATCACCTCACAGTGGCCACCAATACTCACAAAGTAGCACTAGAAACTCTGTACCAGCTCTCCTTCTCACACACTTAGGATGTTGTCACTAGAAACTCTGTACCAGCTCTCCTTCTCACACACTTAGGATGTTGTCACTAGAAACTCTGTACCAGCTCTCCTTCTCACACACTTAGGATGTTGTCACTGTAAGGGTCCAGAATCTAAGAACGACACGGGCACATCAAGCGGGTACAAAAACAAAGTACAAAATAAATTTTCTTGCACAAGAGGTTAAAAAAACCAGTCTGGCTGGCCAGGGCCGCTCCACACAGGAAAGCAACCCCAGTTGCATCTGTGGGGTTACAGGTACATACTAAATTATTAGTTGCAGCTCATTGGTTGGTCTAGGGGTACATTCAGTGTATTTACAGTTCGTGTTACATTCTGATAGATTCCATGCTGTATATGCAGCAATGTCTTATCCATACCTAGTTTTTGCTCCAAAATGTGATTTTTTGTCCGAGGGGTGCCTGGCACGAACAGTTTCTAGTCCCCCACTTCTCTTTATCTTCCGACTGCCTGTTTTTTTTTTTTTAACTAGCTTTGCCCACCCTCCCTACATTCTATCATGATGGCTCTTACATTCTCCCCTTTTCTTTGCATGATGGCCCTTACATTCACTGCGTCTCTGTAGAGCTGCTCTCCAGCAAGACACCCTGTCCTGTGTCCTGTACCACGACTTAGAGCTGTTACCTTCCAGGTACCAGACAGCCCTTTTCTCCTTACTCAGCCTCAAAGAAGCTTTTATCAACCCATTTCTCCATCACATTCAGAACTTCTTCTTGGCAGTCACATTCTGGCATGAAGCAGATCAGCTATTCCACCTTGTTTAGTGTTATCCACCAACTTTCTGAGGTTTTCATCCCTACAATCAAGTCATCACTGAATACTTAAACAATAGTAGCTCTGTATTAGTATTGACTACCGAGGAACGCAACTTTCAACTGGCCACCAGCAGAACTTTGAACAAGCTCCTGTTAGCTACTGGATGCTACAGGATTACCTTAAGGTAGGAATACGTGAGAGAGCACAAGAGAACCTCAAAGTTAAATGTGCTTCATGGCTTACTCAGAGTGTGTGTGTGCTCTCATGTATTTCTCCTAACCCCTGTCCACAGACATGGACACCCTTTATGAGTGAAGAGACTGAGCCACAGCTCCAGTAACAGGAACAGCTTTAGTGGGGGAAAAAAAATATCTACAATACCTTCTTCAGAAACACCAAATCAGATGCACATGAATAAGAGGAATTAGGCTTAGAGTGATATTCTGCAAAGGTGTTGACACACAGCGAGCCTTGACAGCCCATCTGGTAAATGTGGATGTCATTCAACACTCTGAATTTCCCAGTGAATGGCATGCCAAGATCTCACTAGAATAAGAACTTGTACACCAAATGCCAATCATTCATTATTTTCTAACTCTCTAAGGAGTATTTTTCATTCAGTTTGGCATTTATAAAGGAAGCAAATGCTGCACCTCTATAAATGAAAACCCTGCACCTTTGTATCAAGCCAAGGGCTGACACTACGCACGCAGCCCGGCTGCTCTGAGGGACAACCAGGCTATGGAAATGGTGGTGCTATGAAGAAAAACAAAGATATCATGAATGCGCTATTGAATTAAACAAAGAAATGGAAATGGAACCAAGACTATGCTCTTACTTTTCCCTGTGCATTTTCATTTTCTAGATCATCAGTCTAGGGGGGAGAAAAAAAAAAAATCAAGTGCAGGAATACCTCAATATGCCATAATCAATAACTCAAACTGACTAGAATGAATAATGCAGAATCTTATGTAGATTTTACATCTATTATAGGCTGCTTAAAGTAACATATTCTGGAGTAGAGAGGACATTAACAATCTGTGTGTGCACGTGTCACTGAAGGCATGTTAGAAAATACAAATAAAAGAATACAGAGGAGCGGCAGGGAAAATTTGTTTCCTAAAAATAGTGGCAGGGAAAATTTGTTTCCTAAAAATAGCAGGGTCTCCAGTTTTCATGGTTTGAAAAATATTATTAAAAGTAATATAGGTGACTTTTGGTATCAATTTATTTGGCACCTTCAGTTCTCATTACCCTGCTGCAACACATGCACCCAATTTTCCTTCATCCACACCAAAGTCAGCCTGCCCAAGGAAACAGATCTTCAAATCAACTCAGTCATTTCTCAGACTCATGTGAAATATAACCAAGACAATATACACTTCTCTGAAAATATTTTACAGATTTTCAACAATACTCATTCAAATGTTTGTGTTAAACCAGGTTTTGTTTAAAACCGTATTTCAGATATTAAAATTATTGTTCCTAAATACTCAGAGGGGAGCACACATTGTGTTTGACCTGACTTTCATTTCCCTTTTAGACTGCAAACAGCAGTCAGTTACTTGTACTGCTCTGCAGATGAATATCAGTCATCCAAAATTTTTGCAAAGCACATTCTGGCTTAAACATTTGCATTATGCTTTGTGATTTTCACTTCTAAAACAGTAAGATTTAAAATAATTCCAAGTGTGCAACACAGATAGGAAAGCAAGAAAAGAAAATGTGCAGCTGAGGTCAAGAGCAAAGACAACCAATGTGAAAGGTACCTGACCTTCTGGGACCATTTGTTTTCCTGAGCTGTCAGGCTCCTCTCAAACTGCAGTGCCTGTCTCTGAATGGAGGAGATAAGAGAGCTGGATGTTGTCCTGAAGGATGTGCTGAGGACATACAGTGCTCCAGGCATGAACAGGAACACAAGGTGTGCCTTGAAAACTGGCAGAAGGGATGAATGAAGGTGCAGGGGACCATCACTGGGCAGGGGCTTGAAACAGGGAGGGACTCAGATGAAACGGTTACGTTAAACATCAGGACACAGGGAAGAGCTGGTTTTGTCAACAAATGTCCAATCCTGCCATGGACTTTCCTTTTTTAAAAAAAAAATCTATTTAAAAATACTGTGGATATGATCCATTAAACTGACACATCATTCTCACCCTGATCAGTGGCTATCTCCGCATAATACAATGCCAAATCAGCTCCAGCCTATTCCGTTCTGATTTTGGGAAATATTTAAGAATGGAAACAATCTCAGTAAAGTCAGCGTCTGTACAGACAGGAGCACTACTCACTTTCTTGAATTTTAACAGCAACTATTTGACTATTTGCATCTTCACCATGCCTGGAAACCCACAGAACTATAAAAATATTTTCATTTTTGCTTCATTTGCTGCCTTGAGAAAAGGAAAAAATAAATGCATTCAGAATCAAGTAGATTTTAAATAATTTGCCTTTTTTCTCTCACTGAGGTAGCAAAATAATTCAACAAATCATTTCCATCCTACGTGCAACATTCTGTTCCTACAACAAAGCGTTGGAGTAATAGCTTAGGAAAAGCTTAAAAAGGGAAAAAAGAGGGTAAGATTCACAACATTACCAGGGAGGCTCCTTATCCAATTATACATTATCGTGCTTGGCTAAAGCAGACAAGAAACACAGGAAACTTTCCTTGCTGCTAGAAGGAAATGACATTCAGTCCTAATGCCCCCAACGCAAAAGCTACATTTAAGCAAAGACTTTCAATTCACTTTCCTCATCTTCCTTGGCACCAATTAACACCAAAAGCCCAAACAGTCAGAACTAGATAATCAGAAAGCTCACCTGGAGCTCTGGTAGCCTCTGCATGACCAGAATATCCTGGGACCTGCTGGTTAGGTCATTTCCCTCGAAGGTCAGAAACTTGAACTGCAGTTCTTCCAGAGAGGAGAAGTTCAGACTTGCCACATTCCAGGAGAATTCTCTAACAGCTGAGCTCCTGGACACTAGGAAAAAGGCAATTCTCCCACCTCTCCATCCAGGACTTCTTGCACTGACAACAATTTTCTCCTTCTTTTAAGCAAACACAACCACATCTGCAAGAAGACAACTTAAGTAGTTCATTCTTTGCAAATAAATATCAGGGTGGGGGGATAAAAAAAAAAAAAAAAAGAAGCTTAGTTCTCAGTTTTGTGACCTATTTTTGTACCACTCCTCTAAGATAGAACCCCCTGTACCAAGAAATGCAATATCTTCTCTCATCAGCTAACCCACAGAACAAAGCAGATGGATGCACAGTCATGCACAAGAACTTGTCATTACAGAACATAAGATGCCCTTCACAGAACTAATTTGTGAAAAACGTTGCAGTGATCTGTTCACAGACAGCTCTCTGGAAGGAATCTCTCTGTTCCTCTCTGTTTCCAAGACCTGCACTAAGTTAGCAGCACTCTCATGCCTCTGTGGCCCCTATCGCCATGGTATCAGCACGGTTCTCCACAGTAATGTCCAGATTTACAGAACATAAGGCCAGAATGAATGACTGGGACAGTCCAAGCTAACTTTCTCCATGATGCGGAGCAGTAATTATGGCATCAAGTCTACCACTTTGACTGAGCTGTAAAATATCTTTCAGAAAACTGTTCAGACTTCATTAAAAGATTGCATTTAGTAGAAATTCTTGTCTCTCCATAATGATTACCTTGCTGGCCTTTCAAATACCTTCCCTTTATTTCCACTCTGAGCTGGGACATTTCAACCTCTTGCTCACTGTATCTGCTTATCCCAGGCTTACAAACTAAAGAGTAAACAGAAATCTCTTGGACATCAGAACTAGGTAAAATATTGTCTCCTTTTTCCTGAAGTAAAATAATTTGGCCCTTTTTTGCCTTCCTGGCAATGATATTTTTTATCAGCTTTCTGAAAATCTTCCCTTTCAACTCTCTGCTGCGCACTTACACCTTTATTTCATCTTTCTAATCTTCTTGGTTTTATGACTGGCTAATATTAAGAAATTGTTGTCTCCCCAGTTCCAAAAACAGTGGAAATAAAACTCCATAAATGTCCTTTACAAAAGCAGCCTAAGATGTAATATTTGCTCTTGGGAGGAAAGGAACTGTTATGTCCAATTATCAAATCAAAAATAGAGAAAAAAGCATTCTGATTAACATCATATAGGATGCACGTGGCTGAATCAGGACTTGGACACCTGCTCAGTTCCAGATTCACCAGAAAGGCAAGATTATCCTCCCCCTTCATTAAGCACAGAGCAACTACCAGCATTTAGAAAAGGAGATTAATGCAAGTTCTTAGATCTGTTTCTGTTTTTAATATTAATTATGATCAGCAGTGATGGTATTTATGACTTTTCACATCTCACGTGCCATGTGTATTTATTTTCCCTATCAAAACATGATGCTGCTCTAAATCCTTTTAGATTTGCTATGAAATATTATTTTTAAAGAAAATGGTGCTTTAACTTCTACCCTGGTCTTTGAAGAAACACAAAGATCTACTCTAACTACAGCACGTTTTCCCTCATACCTTCCCTGCTCAGAGCCCGTCACCTCCAAACTGAGATGCACGCTGTTTCCCGACACGCATTTTCGTAGGAAAAGTTACTCATACATCCTAATTATTCTGAGGCTTAAAGCTGAATTTTTACTGATTTTCAAAGGTTTATCTACAATGTATTGAAGTGATTTCAATTCTCCCATTTTATTATCATCCCGTATGCTCATACAGTATATTAATCCTTCTTACACTGCTATAAAGTCAAAGGAAAACTATCATAGCAGTTTTGGTTTTATTCCAAACACACTAGCTAAGCCTTCAGCTTTAACAGATATGCATTTGTATTATTTCTCTTTTTAACTGTGATAGAAAAGGGATTAGTTCGATGCCAGCTCATGGAATTTTCCTATTTACAAGCCACAAACAGGCTGTATCACATCATGTACCACTGCATGTAGGACTCGGTATGTCTAAGTTCCAGCCCCAAGACAATAGAGGGTCATTAAACTTCATGGCTCTCACTTGGGGATGACAATATCAGGTAACAAAACCTGGCTGAATGCTAAGAAGACCACTTCAGCCCAATTAATCTGCAGGAAAAGTTTGTGAAGAAGTTTCTCCAGAAGTAGAATAAACGTTATTTAGTGAGAATTAACTGTATCAACGTTGTCTTGACTTTGACCACTATCTGTGAGTTAAATGTTACCTGGTGTAACTGACAAGGATCTCAAGTCTCAAACAACTGTAGTCAGGAGACATGAAGCAAGAGCTGTGCTCTAGAGCCAGGCAGAAGGGGAATGGGCAGAGAGGAAAAGCTAGAGAGGCACCACTATGTGGAAAGCAAACAGGACAATCAAAGTATCCTTTTTAAGCTCATGTTGCTTTTTAGTTAAGTTCCCATGATTATCTCTTTCCAAAAATCCAAAGCCTCCATTTTTCTTCTTTTATGTGTTTTCTGATTCTACCTTTACCTTCGCTTCTCAACAGGACCATGCTTTCCTTCTACTTTCCATGAAGTAGTTACACATGACTTAGTCCATTCACAACATTTAAAAGGCTCTGGACAAAAGACAATATTAAATTACTCTCATTTCCAATCTTACAGGGAGGAAATTAGCAGCAACTCAAAATTCAGAGAACAGGTTTATAGGAAAAATGTCTAAATTCCCTGTTAAGTGCCTCGTTCTGTACACTGATGGTTGCTTAATTTACTTCACAAGGCACGCTTCTCAACTACAGAAACAGGCTTCCATCCTTAAAAGGAAATGTTAAAATTAAATCTTTTCTTTCTGGGATAATTAAATTCAGATAAAAATGAAAGGGGTTTTTTTTTAATTGCAACAAGAATATATTTTTATAATCTTTAAAACAGAATCACAAATCTTTAAGAATTCAAAAAATTTTCTTATCAAAGCACAGACCTTCAAACACTGAATAAAACCAGATGCACAACGAGGCAATTCCCATTTTCTGACCTATGTTTAGTTGGAAAAACATAAAAAATTGATTTCTCAAAAAACTTCAACTATGACATCTTAATGAATAATTTGTACTCTGCTAGGAGAAAAAGCTTCACTGTCTTCACAGCTCCATTGTGGTTAAGACAAAAAATAAGACAAACAAAAAGACTCAGCCTTGTTTCTATTTCTACCCTAACCTGCAGACTCAGATGTGATTTGCAAGAAAACGTTCTTGTTGAGAACAATGCCATTCACAGCCTGGATTGAACTTCCCTGAGCATGACTGCTCATGGTCAAATGGCCCATTAGGTCACAAAGTAAGTTCAAGCAAGTTTTTTAGGTTGATAAAATGTGGAACACAGTAAATATGTAAGAAATAGAAGTAATCTAAGCCATGAAATGTTTGATTTTATTAAAAAAGAAAATCACAATGAGCAGGAATAAAACTATTTTATGGGTGCTTCAATATATTAAAATTAATTTCACAAACCCCACTGCATTATGCGCGAACAGAAGGGGCATCAATATATTCACTGATTGCATCCACACACCAGCAAAACACATACAGGTACTGAATGAAGATTCACGTTATATTTTGCACCTAATGTATATTTACACTATTCCACTGTTAAACTATGCAAATCAGACTTCCAGTTAGTACTTACCCTCAATTAGCTTTGCCAGTTTAGTAAAATTGCCAGTTTATTGCAGAATAACATGTACATTTATATGTAAATGAGATCCCCTTCTTAAAATTTGCCTTAAAATAATTATTTTTGGGAAATCGTACAGGCTGAGGCAGGGAGATGGGGAGCAGGGATCCCCATTTCTTTTTCTCATGCTTAACAGTGTATGGCACACAACCTAAAAGGAAAGCTTTTTCGTTACTGTTATTTGAGAGGTTATTTCATATTAAACTAAACAACGAAGCTGGTGAAGGGACTGGAGAACAGGCATTATGAGGAACGGCTGAGAGAGCTGGGGGTGTTTAGCCTGGAGAAGAGGAGGCTGAGGGGAGACCTCATTGCTCTCTCCAGCTACCTGAAAGGAGGTTGTGGAGAGCAGGGAGCAGGGAGCTGGCCTCTTCTCCCAAGTGACAGGGGACAGGACAAGAGGGAATGGCCTCAAGCTCTGCCAGGGGAGGTTCAGGCTGAACATTAGGAAAAAAATTTTCACAGAAAGGGTCATTGGGCACTGGCAGAGGCTGCCCAGGGAGGGGGTTGATTCACCTTCCCTGGAGGGGTTTAAGGGACAGACGGATGAGGCCCTGAAGGACGTGGTTTAGTGACTGATAGGAATAGTTGGACTCAATGATCCAGTGGGTCTCTTCCAACCTTGTGATTCTATGATTTCTACTGGGTGTCTAATACTTGTTTATCCAGGATCTCATCCTCTGAAGGTTACAGACACAGCCTTCTTACACAGTTTTAAAAAGAAAGATAATTTCTTCTATGGCACGCAGTGTTCTTCACCTTTCTAAGCCATCCCTTCACCATCTCAGTTTAAACTCCTCAGCCTATTTCCTCTGAAATGCTGAGAATGGAGGACACTCGGGAGGTGTGGTTGAAAACAGCAGGGAAAATGTAATATTCTTCTGAGATAAAGAACAGAAGGAAGAGAACTCAGAAGGAAGCATCGTTCCCTTCTGATCAGAGTGAACCATAATTAAGTCCTGTACGCAGTCCACAGTCCATTCATCTGTAAGGGTTCAAAACAAGTCTACCTTCCTGTCCAATGTTCTAAAAGAAATTCAAATGCAATCCCAAGACCATACGTCTGCAGATTCAAATCAGAACATCTCCATGGCATCTGGACGTGCTGTAACAATTCGCTCCATTCTGAGGCCCGTGCGTAAGCCAAATCAGCGACAAACTTTGAATATTTACCTTTCAAGTAAAGTATTTCTATACTTTCTCTGTCTGCATCTTTCCCCCCCACCCCCACATACTAGCTTTGGCTACATAAAAAAAGGAAGCAGTTTTCTCAGGAAATTTAGTCTTGTTCTGCATTGGGACAAATCTGAGACTTCTACAGTAGGGCAGGCACATGCAGACATGTAATAAAAATAAGCAGGGCTTTCTTCCAGACGAAAGGAGGAGGCAGGATTCTCACAGAGATCACAAAAGCCTGATTTAAACCATATAAAACACTTGAACTCTGAACTGCTACAGCCCACCTCAGTGACGAGCTCATTATGATTCTCTGCTAGTTCCCTCACATTGACTGGGAATTCTGTTCTCTACTTTTCATCAAAAGTTCTCTCAAGACTGTCAAATCCAAATTTTTTAAAGGAGAGCTTATCAACCACTATGGTTTTGATGAGAAAACATTCTTAATCAGACCTATTCACAACTTTTTTTTCTCTGCCATCTGCCTGCATCCATCTGCTATTTGCTTTAAGATTAAAAATGATTTAGGACAAGGAGTGTTTTGTTAATTTGGTGTGTAAAACACCTAGCACAGGAGGGTCATGGTCCAAGTCACAGACTGTATTTTCTTCTCAATTCAAACAATAAATACAAGAACGTCCACCAAAAAGATCCCTGGAAGGGAGGTGCAGAAAAAAGGCAGTGAGGTATGGCTTCCTATACTTTCCTCCCTGTGAGCTCAATATTCTAGCCCTAGGCATTACATAACTTCTTGATAAGGTACAGTCCGGTCCTGGCTCTGAACGTTCAGATAAATGTTATTTATTTTCTGTAAAAATTCTTTTCTCTTAAATTCCAGTAACATTTGCATTTGGGACAAAAGATGTCACAAAGATGCCTGTGCCTCTGGTCGCATCCTTCATTCAGGACAGCCTGTAATGGAGACAGCTCTTTTTGGGGGTGACAGTCATTTGGCATTCATTTGCTTTGCCACTTCCCTCAAGAAGTTTCACCTTTTCTTTTACACCTAGCAGATGAATATGGGAAACCTTTTCCAGTCAGTGAGCATTAGCTTTCAAGCAGTCTCCAGGGAGCTGGAGGAGTGAGCTCTATGCTGCACTGGCATTCTCCGTTCCCCCCTCCCAGCTTCTGTGACACTTGTGGCCCATGTAGCAATGCTGGCTAATTCCAGCTCCACAGTCCTTTATTAAGTGTTTTGTTTGATTTGACCTCACATCACAGGATCATCTTGTCTACCTCTGACTTTTTCATTACCTCTCATTTCAGCTTTCCCCACATTACACTGTCATCTTCAGAGACTTGCACTGAGAATACTTGGAATAATTAAGCTATCTGCATAGCAGTGATGCAGTTGCCCTCTGTGAAAATGCCATGCCACCAGCTTTTAACTAAGAAGGACAGAAATCCGGCCCTGGAGGTAGCAAAGTGAACAGCTTCAGTTCTACAAAGTTTCTCCTGGCATCTCCAGGGGCGTAAGCCAGAAACAGGAGAGGCGATTGTGATGGATGGCAAGTTAGTATTTTCAGCGGAGGCACCTCAGCAACTACTTTCCCAGAAGATGTCTATTTGGTATTGCAGCCTTGCAGGAAATTAGGCCTTGGGTTTTCTTCATTTTTTCTATCTCTTTCTTAGCATGCAAGCCAAGTTTTCATATTTTACTCTTTCATTTGTTATTCCTACTGTTCCAAGGGCTGCTCAGTCCTTCACCAAAGCGATCACTCATCATTGCCATGTATTGGTTCAAAAGTAAAGGAGACCGAGGCAAAGGAGTCCTCATCCTGCTTGCAAACAGCACCATTACTCTTCCACTGAAGCATTCTTTAGGTGCACTTCAGACAGAGCACCAGGAGAGCAGAACTTTCAGCTTAGGCAGCAGGAACAGCGACCCACCTTCTGATTAGCGCCCCCCTATCCACTGCCAGCCTATGTCTCTCCTATCTGTTCAGGGCCAGGCAACGGAAAGGACTCAGTGATGCTGTTTCCCACAGGCTTCAGGCTCACACAGGACCTCAGGACACTTTCTAACAAGTTCTGGAACATTAAAGGAGTCTTCTTTCCCAATGTGCGCTAATGCTAAATACTTTGTTAACAATGGACTTTTGTTCAGCTTGGAGAAGAAAAGGCTGCAGGCAATATCTCATAGCCTTCCAGTACTTAACATGGGCCTACAGGAAAGATGGGGACACACTTTTCAGTAGCACCCGTAGCCACAGAACAAGGAGTAAATGGCTTTAAACTAATAAAAGGGAGATGTACACTAGACAGAAGGAAGGAATTTCTTGTAGCGAGGGTGGTGAGGCACTGGCAGAAGTTGCCCAGAGGGGTGGGAGATGCTTCATCTATGGAAACATTTCAGGTTAGGTTGGATGGGACTCTGAGCAACCTGATCTGGTTGAAGATGTCCTGCTCACTGCAGGGGGCTGGAGGAGATAGCCTTTAAGGGTCCCTTCCAACCCATACTTTTCCATGATCTTTTTGAAAGGCAATAATGTGGAAATAGAGAAAAAAACCCTTGAGAAAACAAACAAGTTTTTACAGTTGCTCATGGGGTAGAATTGAAATCCTTCACACTTTATAAAAGCTGCATTCTTCAAAACTGTTTTCTCAGGGGATTTTTTTAACCTTTTTCCCCCACACAAGATACACCATCAATTTTACTGCCGCAGGCTGAAGCATTCCAGAATATTTCTGTTTCTTACACACACTGTGCTGCAGCTTAACCTTTCCCCATGTTCCCTACTCCTCCCAAAGAGTTCATGAGCATGCTAAGTTACTCTTGTGCTCTTCATCTGTTTAATGCACACACAGTTTGGATGACAGTAGTGATCCGAAACTCTCCCGATGTCATCAACAATTCAGAGGGCTATAATTCAGGCATTTCCTTGCAGCTCCTCTATTTGTCACTGAAATATTTTCCACAGTCTTGTGGGCCACGTGAGCTGCGTAGAGTGAAACCTGCAACTGTTCTAAAAAGTGAAGTTAAAATAAGAAAGTTTCAGTCTCAGACCTGCAGAATGTATGTGATTTCTCACACAAGGTCAGAAGAGTTCTTTCCTCTTTGTTGTTGTGTGCATTGTTCTCTTGTCTTCCAATACAGTTTTACTCCCAGCCCTGTTGTGCAGGTGCATCACACCTCCTTTTCCCTCCCCAGTGTTTTCCTGTTCATTGCAAACTTATAATAACAGCTTCTTAGTGTCTTTGAAGTTGTCCCCACTCTTTTTCTGAACTTTACTGTTTCAGTTAAGGCACTTCAGACTCATGAGTTCTACAAATTGTACTCTCCAAGAACTTTGCTGACGTGCTTACTGCTTGCAGACCTTTAGGTCTCCTAGTACTTACCTTACACTCTAGTCTCTACCATCACTCTCTAACAGCGCTATACTGATACAAACACAGGGCAAAAAACAAAAAAGGAAGCAAAATTTCACTGGCCAGATTCTTTAACCCAAATCATGAAAGTATTTTCTCCAGCCCCTCCCAGGGCAATGAACATTTTGCTCCTGGAAGCTTATGTTTGGCTACAGATGAATCTTCAGGGATCATAATGCCACACATATTAAACGAAGCCATAAACAGGGCAGAAAGGTCACTGTGCTAGTTATTGAAAATGTCTTCTGCTCAGTGGAACATACCGAGACCCATCCCTCCAGGCTACTTCCTCCTTGCCCTGACCTAATGTGAAGAAGTGCAAAGTTTGGATTTTTTTTTATTGTTTGGGTTTCTGAAGAGATTTCAAGGGTGTTGATGACCCCTATTTGCACACTTATCCCTCATGCAACTGGGAATTGCATCATTAAAGAAAAAGCACTATAACTTTCACAAAATACCATGATTCCAGAGCTGATACTTTGAGAAGGACAAACAAATAGATATCAAAGTTACAAGAATCCTAATAAAGCTCCAGAAGACAGCAGCAATGCCAGCGCATGAGCATTGCTCAAAGAGAGCAGGATAGGATTTACCTCCAAGAGAACAGAAGCCCATCAGCATCCACAAACACATCTAAACAGCTCTATTAAAGCCAAACAGTAACACTTGCAACAGGAAACTGAATTCTGTAATCAATGAAGGCTTAAGAATTGCCATAGTATTTTAATATGTATTTTTTTAAAAGCTGAATTTAAAAAACTAGGGTTAGGAAAGGCATCTGAAACACAGGTTTCTGTGAAGGAATAATGACCAAATGGTTCCATTGTATGGCTTAGGAAAAAACCCACAAACCCCTACACATCTGTAAATAACTCTAAACCAAGCTGTGTTTTATTTTTTTTTCACAGCTGGAACACTAGTTTTTATTATAGCTCAACTGGCATTGCAAATTAAAATCCATCTCTGTTTGTTAAACTGCTACTTAAAATGGCTTCCACCAACTGTTACAGTCGGATATTATGTTGTCATTTATGCATTAAGTGGGAACAGTTCAATAGCATGAATATTTAAAAACAAGTACATGGAAAGTATTTTAATTGGGTTTCTATTGCCAACTGCTGGGTTATGTTCCCAAGATTTGGTCAAAGCTTGCTTCATTTTTCATTACCTATGAAGCAGCATCCTCTGAAATGATGGAATTGGGACCCTCTGTATTGTAGAATCACCAGGTTGGAAAAGACGTCTTGGATCACTGAGTTTAACGATTCCTGTCTGCCACTAAACCATGTCCCTGAGAACCTTGTCTACCCATCTTTAAACGCCTCTAGTGATGGTGACTCCACCCCCTCCCTGGGCAGCCTCTGCCAGTGCCCAATGACCCTTTCTGTGAAAAATTTCTTTCTGATATCTAGTTTGAACCTCCCCGGCACAGCTTGAGGCCATTCCCTCTCATTCTGTCCCCTGTCACTTGGGAGAAGAAGCCAGCACCCTTCTCTCCACACCCTCCTTTCAGGTAGTTGTAGAGAGCAATGAGGTCTCCCCTCAGCCTCCTCTTCTCCAGGCTAAACACCCCCAGCTCTCTCAGCCGCTCCTCATAAGGCCTGTTCTCCAGCCCCTTCACCAGCTTCGTTGCTCTTCTCTGGACTCGCTCCAGAGCCTCAACATCCTTCTTAAAGCAAGGGGCTCAGAACTGAACACTGAGTCCAGGGGCAGAATAACCTCCCTGGACCTGCTGGTCACACCATTTCTGATCCAAGCCAAGATCAGATGCCATTGGCCTTCTTGGCCACCTGGGCCACTGCTGGCTCATATTCAGCTGTAGGTGCATCTCAGGATGTCTGACCACAGCACAATATCTTTGTGCTTTTAAAGAGCATCAAGCCAAGTACGCAGCAGACTTCTACCACAATGGTGAGTCTACACTGAACAAGTTATGAGGTGAACTCTTTCTCAAAGATGTCAGCTGGGAAAAGTCCACCGCTTCATCATGAGCAAAGGTACCACAGAATGACTGTAAACACACTGGAACCTCCAGCAAAGCTTTCAAAGGTTCCTACTGGAGCTACACATGAACAACTGTATTTTCATAGCCCACTACATCTATAAAGGCCCAATGTCCCTGGAAGCTGAGGTGAACTTTGCAAAATGGACAACTATACCAGGACCTAGGTCTAGTCTCATTGAAAATACCTGTCTGAGGATACAACAGGCAACTCTCACAGGTAACCAGACCATCTACATGGGAGTAAAGCAGTTCTGAAAGTTTACAGTATGTCTTCACCATCGCATTGCTCGACAATCCTTAATGACTGACTGACACTTCCTCAGACATCATCATAAGTATTTTCTTTAACCTATAAATTACATCCCATTAGTGACACCAGCACAACTCTCCCCTATTACTCTGAGAGTCACATCACGGATATATCTGGATCTCATTCAGAGGGACCTTGACAGGCTGGAGAAGTTGGCCTGTGAGAACCTCATGAGGTTCAACAGTGCCAAGTGTAAGGTCCTACAGCTGGGTTGGGGCAATCCCCAATTCCAGTACAGGATGGGGGTGACGTGATTGAGAGCTGCCCTGTGGAGAAGGACTTGGGGGGCTGGTTGATGAGAAGCTCGACATGAGCCAGCAAGGTGTGCTTGCAGCCCAAAAGGGCAACTGCATGCTGGGCTGGATCAAAAAGAAGCATGGCCAGCAGGTCGAGGGAGGGAATTCTGTCACTCTATTCCTCTCTTGTGAGACCCCATCTGGAGTGTTATGTCTAGTTCTGGAATCCTCAACATAAGAAGGAGATGGAGCTGTTGGAACAGGTCCAGAGGCAGCTACAAAGATGATCAGAGGGCTGGAGCACCTTCCCTATGAGGACAGACAGAGTTGAGCTTGTTCAGCCTGGAGAAGAGAAGGCTCTGAGGAGACCTTAAAGCAACCTTCTGGTACCTGAAAGGAGCTACAAGAAAGCTGGAGAGGGACTATTCATAAAGACTTGTGGTGATAGGATGAGGGGAATGTGTATAAACTGGAGAGGGGCAGATTTAGACTAGATGTAAGAAAGAATTTCTTCACCGTGAGAGCAGTGAGGCCCTGGAAAAGGTTGCCCGTGGAAGCTGTGGCTGCCCCAGGTGTTCAAGGACAGATTGGATGGGCCTTGGGCAGACTGATCTAGTGAGATGTCCATTCCAACCCTAACTATTCTATGATTTCTCAAGCTGCTGAACATTCTCCCAGACTATTCAACTTCCCAACAATCACCAGGATCCATGTACTGATGTTACAGCATTTGCTATTTGCATTAAGGACTTACCCCAGGAGCTATCAATTACTGAACGCTCATGAGAAAAATCAGCACATCTATTTAGAAACCAAGTAAGGAAGTTCAATAGGGCCTAGATACCTAAAATACATTCAATAATACCGTTGAAAATACCTCCACTTACCTATGTGCTTTTGACATCCTTGGCCTTAGGGGTTTGTTTCAAGCAATATGCACATTTATTGGAAACCTTTAAGGAAGGAAAGCTACTCCTCATGGTGACCGTGGATTGACTGGGAGCTGGGAGAGTTCACAGCCTGCCCAGCTTTCTTCCCACTTCAGGTCTCCCTGGCAAGATTTACAGAGACAGTAAACTGAGCATCTTGGCACCTTTTCTTATTGTCTTTGTGTATTACTCCAAACCAGATTCATCTAAGTGTCTTGTACTTTAAGCAGGTACATAAGTCCATACCTCCTCATTATTTAAATATACTGTAGATGTAAAGCTAAGCATTTTGAAAAATATCAAGTTAACTACTCATTTCCTTAAGTGATGGAGATTGCCCTTTACATTCTGAGTCTTGAAAGTACTTAATATTAGTAAAGAAGTATCTTCCATCCATCATAGACCCAAAAATAAAATATGCAGCAGATTCAGTGTCAGCTACTGAAAAATACTCTCAATTCCCCAAATTAGTGATTCTTCTCTTGACATTGAAGTAAAGGAGTCTGAAGTTGAATGAAATTCAAATTCCTCCTATTCTTTAAGATAATCATATTGGTTTTCAATATACAGTTAGACAGCAAAGGTTTCTGTAGTTGGGGCAGAGGAGAAATTACTCTTCCACTAGAAAATAAACCTGCTCAGTTTTAGCCCTGTGCAAATGTTGTATTGTCCCATCCCTGGAAACATTCAGTCAGGTTGGACGAGGTTCTGAGAAACCCGATCAAATTAAAGATGTCCTTGCTCACTGTAGGAGGGGTAGACCTTGAATGGGTTCTCAAGCACAGGCAGAGGCTGCCCAGGGAGGTGGTTGAGTCACCAACCCTGGAGGTGTTCAAAGGCAGGTAGAGGAGGTACTTGGGGACATGAATTTAGTAGTAGACAGGTATGACTGGAGTTGATGATCTCAAAGATCTTTCCAAACTCATGGTTCTATGACCATCATCCTCCCTTCTAATCCAAACCATTCTATGATTCTATATTAGATAAATATCTAAAAAAAGTGTATCCTTTGTAACTTCTCCTCCAATACCAGTGTGGATTCCCAACTTGATTTCCTGGGTTTTTTTTCATTCTTCTCAAATGGGTGGAGCAGAGCTGTGGGAGGAGCACGGAAACAGGACTTCAGAAAAAGTAGTTTTCTTTTCCTGACCAAGCCATGCTGTTCTCCAAAGCTAGACAATTACTTTCAAAACACTGTTTCAAAGTGAAAACGTACTTAAATTTTAACAAATATTTACTTTGTTATCATTTACCTTAACCTGAAATTTACCCCCATTTGAACCTCCCAGGCACACCAAACTCAGGTGCCCGTGGGTACTGATGAGGAGCCACTTGACACTCCTGAAGATGTTCCAGAGCATTTACTGTCTACAAAATAAAATATCTGGTAGATGAATTTTAAGTAGATTTAAGGTCAGGCCTCCAAAGTGCATACTAATTTTCAAGCTACACCACTGTCAAGCCTACCACTGAAGACTCAAACAATTGTATCTGTTTTTTCTGAAGCAATTCCCCTCTAAGTACCAGGTCTGTATCTCTCTGTATCCAACCCTTTCCACCTTTTTTCTCCTACCTCTGCCAAAACTTCTCTGATGTGATTGTCCTCTCAGCTTCAACAGCACTCCAGAATTCTAAGAAATATTTTTCTTTTTCAGGGAACACACTGTTTGAAAGGATTTTAGATCCAAGACCCTTTCCACTCCAAACTACGCTATTCTGTTTTAAAGAAAGGATTTCTGCTTCAGTGATCCCAAAATGTTTGGGCTTAAACAGAAGTGCACAGACAACATTTATTACTGCATCTTTCAGAATATTTCTACCTTAGAAAGTATAAATACCTTTCCATTTCAAGGCAAAAATCAAATGTTGATTATTTAATAATTAGATCTTGAGGAAACTCTGAACTATTTGATTTTAGAGAACCTATATTTAGAAGTCCAAATCAGCACTTGTGACCAGTGTCTGTAGCATCGATAGCAGAAACGCTTCCATCCTTTATTACAAGAAAGGAAAATGTGGAATGCTTGGGTCCAAACAATGAACTGATACCTTTCTTCACTATATATGTAGCTATATATATTTTTTTTTTCAGTTTACTACTCACTACCCAGAACAAAAGTGTCATTTCAACCTAGAAGCTTCTTCCTTGCTTCTGCCAATATATCTATGCTTATGTCTATATTCTCATCCATATCAAGAATAAACCCTATTGTCAAACAGCTGCTTCTTGTGGCAGAGATGTCAGTTTTAACTCTTCTGCACACAGTAAAACTCTTCCAGATGATGCCAAATCTTTTTTTCCGAGGGACACTGGTTAAATACACACACATTTTGATGCTGATTGTAATTCTCTTTTTTTTTGAGTACCTGTCAAAGATAGGAAATGGCTCACAGGGCCTATTTTGAAGTACCTGATATTTATGGAAAAGAATAAGATATTGTATGCCAATACAATGGATCACAACTGATACACGAATTTTCTCACTGACAATCCAGTATGTTTCAGGGCTTCTGGGTTTGTAATACTAAGACAAAGTTCTCTATCTAAATGGATTGAGAATTTTAGGGAGTTACCTCTCTAAAAGGGAGAAATGAAAGTTGACTATGAGACCCCTCCCCTACCCCAACAAAAAAAGAAAAGGAAAGCTCCATCAATAGGCAAATAGGCAATGGTAAGAGTTACTTAGAAGCAGCTTCTATTGAGGTGGGAGCTGTTATCCCAGGACCACAAAGAGAAGAGGGAGGTACATGTCAGAACTCTGAACACCTCCCTTCTCCACCTGCAGACAGCATCACTCTTCCCTGCCCTCCTGGGAGAGGCACCAGACTGCTTGTTTCTGGGATTATTACTGAGACACTAGGTATGTTTAAGAAAGGTCTTTTCTCTGGTACTTGAGCATAAATAAGTATGACAAGGTTGACATTCCTGCCTTTCATCATAAAAGTACATTTGGAAGGGAAATGCCTGAAATATTCAGTAGAAAGAAGCATTTTGAACTGGTTAGTCAGAAAGATTAGGTAAGTTAACTCTATATTTGTGTGATTTTCATTTCCTTTCCATTCAGCCTCTTTCCACATAGGCACGTCAGACAATGACAAATCACAGAGCAGCAAACAAGGTCAGGAGACAGCATTTCTTTTGAAAAACTAGCAGACTCTTGCTTTCTCCATCTTCTGATGAACACTTGGGTTATCTCAACCAGTGTGGGAAGTAGGAATTAACTGATCCACAGCAGACAAGTAAGCGACAAAACATAACAAAAGCAGGAATAGTAGGTTCAGGAAGTCTAAAAATCAAAAAACTGTCAAAATCTCATAGTAAATACACAACTGGGAGTATGAGGAGATCAATTAAACACATTTTGGATGCCACCCATCAAAGTCATTATCGCAGAAGAGCAATAGGACAATACAGAGAGAAGACACTACTACTTCAAGACTCTTGGCAAAGGGGAATCTGGATTGTCTTTACTCCCCATGCACTCTCCCACGTGCAATAGCATTAAGCAGCAGTGACACAAGTTATTATGTTTTATTGCTTAAGCAGGCAATTTCCCTACTAAGTTAGGTCTTGGGAAGGTCTTCAAATGCAAACCTAATCAGGAAACTTGCAACCATATAGAATGCACTTGAAATTCGCTGCTCTCCAGCTGACCTTCAGGAAACACAGCATTAGTTGGACACATGCCGCGCTCTAGGTCTGTGCCTCTGAATTTAATTACATTAGAGAAGAGTACAATCCGAAAAGCTGAATGCTGTTTTCACTCCAGCCACCGAGGTTGTTGCCAGCTTAGTTAACAACCTCCATTCAACTGGCTGGTCACCTGGGAATCTGTGGTGGCGTTGCTGTTGGGAAGCTCATAGTGGTGTTTTTCCTGTGGTGGCTGCTCTCCTGGAAGCAGACATGGTCAATCAGAGTTTTGTGGGATGCTCAGTAACGCCACTCGGCTAGGTGGGAGCTAACTTGGAAACTGCTGTACAAATTCTAAAATGCTGCCCAGACAAAACCGCCTCATTCATACCCCAAAGTGACCTCACACTTATCACATACTGTTACATCCAATTAGAGGTAAGGGATTGTAGAAGAGATCCAGGATTATTACTGCCAATGTTTCTGGCTAGGAGGGGAGAAAACATTCAAAAAGAGATCTATATTCACTGGAAAAAGTTCAGTTTGAATAATTTTAGAATATTATACAATAGCTTTACTAGAAATGACTAACAAAAAAGAGAAGACATACTAGAAGACAGCACTGGTGCAGAATGTCCAATACCTCTTCCCTGGAAAGGAAGGCTGGTTGGTTTGCACTTGAGTCTGTTACTACCAAAATGCACCAGCACCTACCCTGCTGCACCCCTGACGCAGCTTACAGGAACAGTATTTGCCCAGTTATGCCCTAAACCAATAATAAGATTTAAATTTTAAAAAACCCAAAAACTTGACATAAGGAAGAATTTCTTCACTATAAATGTGGTGAGACACTGGAACAGGTTCCCCAGGGAAGCTGTGGCTGCCCCATCCCTGGAGGTGTTGAAGGCCAGGTTGGATAGGGCCCTGGGCACCCTGATACAATGGGAGGTGTCCCTGCCCATCACAAGGGGTTGGAACTGAGTGATCTTTAAGGTCCCTTCCAACCCAAACTATTCTATGATTCTATAATTATTGCAGTCATTCATGAAAGCATGGAATAGACTATTGCACTGCTGGTCTATAAATACTATTTTAATGTCTTTAATATTTTAACCTGACTAGTACTTACAGAAGTGAGATTTTTCCTAACAAGGAAAAGGGCTACCACTAAAGCAAAATGACTAGAGAGAAAACCAAAAATTGCATCCTCTTGTTTGACACTGTTCCTGGATGGATGTGTTGGACAGAACGCTACACTGTCATACTCACACCAAAGTCCATCTGGTCCAGACTTCTGCCTCCAACAGCAACCACATAATGCTTCAGGGAGAACATTTTAATAAACAGCTACAAGTTAATTTACACCAACTTGATACTGATGCTCTCTTAGCACACACCAAGTTTAATCTCCACAGTATTAATTGTTACAAATGCATAACACTATACAACTTAATCCATTAACAAGCTGGGACCTGAAAACTCAGCTCTTCAGCCATTAAAAGGAATGGCACTCAAATTCAGGACTGACGAAGCCTAGGCATGATGTGGTAGCATCTAATTGACAGACCATAGAGTTCCTTCAATTAACCCATTTAAGTCTGGATTGTCAAAACACTTAAAGTTCACTCTTGGCTAAAAAAAGACTAAATGTAAACCCCAACTGACTGAGAATGCAATGAACCACTGGCAACTTGCTCCAGCTGTTGGGTACCTCTACTGAAAAAACAAAATCACCTTTCCTCTCAGCTTACTGAGCTTCGACATAACAGGCATTAGATATTGTTTCATGTTTGACCCCATGCCTAAGGGGCCAACCACCCCTTCTAGATACTTACAGACTCAATCCAAGTCCTTCATACCTTGGTTTAATTAAACAAAAAGAATTCAGACCTCTGAAAAACAAGGGATTTCAGCAACATACAGTCAGGGACAGAAATAGGGGACCAAAATTTTAAAGGATTTAGGTGCTTAAGTGAGAATGAAATAAAATTTAGGCACATAAGTACTGGAAACACCTTACTGGCAATACAGAAATCCATCCCTCCACAGAAACCTTCACTCCTCACTTTCACTGGTGCCAAACACACCTCTGTGCATTTCTAGAGTTAAGCAACTGGATTCCTAGCTAACTCATAAATCCAACCCGAATGCAGAAGTGAGGCATTCCCTCATCTAGATTGCCAGCGAGTCTTGCAAACCACTCCTTACCAAAAGGAAAGGATAAACAGAGAATGCAATGACGACTGCTGTTCTTCTAAACTAACAGGTGAAGCAGAGAAAGAAAGGGAGGGTGGATCTCCTGTTCCCCCATTCATTTAACTGAGCATGCAGCTGGGAAGCAGCTGATGTATGTTCCCTGGGTCTGCCCAAGTGATTTGAAAACCAAAATTTCCACCTTCTATAAAATATATACATCAAGATTAAACCTATATCTTACCAGCAAGGAAAGAGACATAAATCCTACTTTATCCTCAGGATTTCCTAGTGACTAGATCAGGCAGCTCTCCACTTGGTGCTCAGCTGCTGTGAATCTCTTTCTGAAAGAGCTACCCACTGGCCTACTGGGGGAAATAAGCATCAAGCTTAGAACAAAAGATATTTCTAGTAAATCGTGTGCTAAGAAGTTTGGTTATACCATGTTTTCCTGTTTCAGTGTTGGCTGATTAACTGCTTACCCTGTTCAAGAATCCCCAATCACTGCAACTCCCTGTTGCACACAGCATCACAGCGGGACCACACACGTTGCTCTGATTTTGTAGGGCAGTTTTCAAGGATTTCAGAGCTGCTTTTTCCAAGTAGGAAGTTCCTCATATTGAAAGGATGATGAAACGTTTCTGCTCAGAAGTGAAAAAGCAGTTTTCACCTACTTGGTCAAGCGACCAGTGGTGTTCTGGAAACGTGCTCATCTTATTCACCCATCTTTTTCAACAGGGCCAAACTTACTCACTGCAGATTCTAGGCATTTCCCAACTGATATGCTAAAAAACAAAACAAAAAGTAAAGTAGAAGCCAGAATCTGTATTCCAGGGTCCAGGAAGATTTAACTCAGCAGCAGTTCCCCAGCTGTAATTGCCTTACTAGACAGTTTAAATCCATTTGGAAAGTTCCATGCTAACTCTGTAGCCTCGAGTGCCTTGTCTCCAGAAATAGCTTCTGTTTGAACTGTAGCTGTTCACACAGATTTTAAATCAAGCCCGTGACATTTTTTACCTGGGGAGCCTGTGTACTGAGACAGGCATGTCAGGGATGCATGAAAGGAACAGGAGAAAGCAGACACAGGTACACACACACACAAAGATGAGCCAGCTGGTGGCAGCTCAGGTGGAGGGCAGGGAGCTGCCTGGAGCATCCCAGCAGTCACACTCAGCAAGCCGTGGCACATAGCAAGCCACTCACCAACCCTGTATGTGTTACAGCTTTAACTCCCATCACTAACACTAAATGAGTAAACCTGGAATCATTATTTCCTTTATAACTAAGCGACACATGGACTACTTTAACCATCCTTTGATTTAAAACTGCAGGTAATTAAATCCTAGTATTGGTCCAGAACTTCAGCGCACTCCCTCTGATGATAATTATCACACTTACAAAGAGCTACAGGGTGCAGGTTGGTACAAAGAGAAGTATTTAGCTTAGCTTCATAAGATCATTGTTTGCAAATAATTCTGGAAGCTACAGCAGGTGAACAAGTTCATGCCCTATCATGAAGTCAACAGGAAAAGCAACAGGCCAGCTCACATGCCAAGCGGTGCTGTGAATCATTCAGGAGGAAGGTTTGCATCAGACACAGGCTGGTCTTTATCATCACACTCTTAAAGCTCCTCTCACACACTACCGATTGACTTGGCATCTTTGACTCCAGTGGTTTCACCATTTTGATGAGGAGTATGGAAAGGGCATTCTCCATCCATGAAGAAAGAACACAGAACAAATCAAATCAATTGCAACATGAACGTCTGTGGTGTGCAAATACCTTCCAGCTCCAGAGTCCTGTTCATTTCCTTCGATCTTGCTACCTAGCCATAACTGGAGAATTGCTGTTCCATCACCAAGCTATTATATACCCTCCACCACTGTTCGATATGGAAAATTGTACAGTTTATAGAGATGTTTACTGCAGCACAGCAATCCCATTTGTGGAGATCCAAGTTTAAACATAGCGTGAACTACATCCAGGAAAAAGGGAGTAGGGCTCAGGGTCAGCTCAACACTGAGGTGAATTAATTTCAGAGCAGCATTATGAAGTGATCTGTTGCAATTTTTCAATTATTCTCACAAAAGCTCCATGCCAGGCTATCTGGGCTCCTGCACAATAGAATTCCAGTAAATCGCTGTTCCCCAGCACCTGCCTGCAGCCCATTCAACTCTCAACAGTGCTGCCACTGATTACAAACACTACAATCAATGCCCAAAACAAATTAAAGAGAGGGATAAAGAGTCATCTGCCATCAGTTGTGTGTTCTTTATCTTCCAAAGGCTTCTCGCCATTAATTTGTTGGAAGTTTTATTGTTATCAAGTGAACACTTTATTTTGTAGGACACTATGGGTAAGAGATGCTACAGTGCAAACAAACAATGGCAATCTGTTATTGTGCTATAAATCTGCTTCCAAATCCGACTTGTGCACTGAGGGTTTAGGATCCCTCTAAAGTAACATATTTGTTTACTGGTAAGGAGAAAGGTCCTTCTGTATATACTGCATAGATTAAAATAAAAATGGCATTTTTTGCAGAGTATCATTAGGAATACAGTGACCTGCAGCTTCATAATTAAGTGAGAATTATTTAAACGCATATTGGTGAAAAGAAATAGAAACATAAGTAAACAAAGCATCCTTCACACTCACAGAAGACAACATAGAAGTATGATGAGATGCAGAAATGCCAATAAGGATCCTCCCCCACAGATCTCGCACATCTATCACAGTTAAAGATCTCTAACTAGTTTCTTTCTCCTTTTAATTTTGGATTAACTTCTTCAAATGTTCTGGATCAGTCTTTTCCCAGAATAGTTAACAGTCACTAAGGATTTCAAATGGCTTAGGTGCCACTTCAGTTTCCTTACATACTTGTAAGGTCAATCCCACTTCTTGCTTAACTCCACACTTGTACCCTCCATGCACGCATGCAAGCATTTGGCTGTAGGCATAATCTCAGCTAAACCAATACAACACAAAAATCCCAAAGGGATTTGCTTAGACATATATTATGGACATTTATTCATTCAAAAGTGAGAGACAAAAAGAGATGATGCTGCAAGGGTGTTGCTAGCATTGCTACATCAAGCAATGAAAAGTTGGGGGGAAAAAAAAAAAAGAACTGTAAAAATTCCTCTCTCTCAGGATGCGACAATGAGAAATGAATGCTAATCAGCTGGCATAATCACACTTGCTTTAAACATGTTCTTCCCTCTTAGGGGAAATTATTAACTTCACAGAGCAAGGCAGACCATTCCGAACAAGGCATGAAATAGAGCAGCACGGTTTCTCCCAGCACCTGTAAGCAGGTTCGCATTGTGTAAGTAATTATGATTTGAATGGATATTGCATAGATGTTATCATCTTCGATTACGGCTGCCATTTCCATAATGCCATTTCCATCTGAATGGAGAGAAAGCCTATCAGAAAAGTGTTGACCCTCCCAGGTAATAATACACTACTGATTGTGATAAGAGGAGAACTCCTGTGAGCTGTAAAAAAACGCAGCTTGCGCATCAAAGACAATTTAATAAAAACCCCAAAAAACCAACCTTCCTGTATTCAGTAAAGAACATGCCAGTCACTTCACTGCAATTGAGGCACCAGGCTGGATGTTCACAAGGCATTCCAGTCAATTGAGCTACTTCACTACGCACTACGTGTCCGATCCAAAGCCTCTTAAGAACAACTATCATTTAGACAGCCTAAAATAAAGAAAAACCCCAAAAGAAATACTGCAGTCATGTCCATTGTTTAAGATCAGTAAAATTCTTCAAAGGGTAGATTGAAACCTGCCTGAATAAACACGATCAAGCATTTTCCTTCTGACTTTTGTTTCAGTAGAAACAAAATGAAGCCCAGTCTTTGCTTTGAGTACACTCTCACTGTATATTAAAATGGGTTGTTTTTCAAAGATACCACAATATTACAACTTCAGTCATCAAAGATGATTCACTAATACACATACCCCATAATTAGTGAGCGAATGGTGCAATCTCTTTTCAGACCTTGCACAGAATTAATAACCGTGGCCTCATGCATAAATTTTCTTATGAAAATAATAGATTCAGTCCTTTTTCTATTAAGGATTGTGGCAAAAATCCAATAATAATAATGAGCAAACTCCTAATAATATTTAACTGTCATATGATTACTACCTAGCAATTCCATTTGTAATTAAAACTAAGCAGACTTATCAAATCATGTATTGCCTTCTACCTTTCCTAATACCTGGCCTTTCAAACTAAGGGTCAAATTAATGTCATTGTATGTGCAAAAGATTTAAAAGAGAGGGAGAAGTTGTGTTCTGTCTATATTTATCTGTGTTCTGTCTATATTTATCTCTACAAAAGTCAGCTGAAGCCCTTCAATTCCCTTAAGCACAATGTATCATCAGGGCAAGAACCAGAATAACCTCTAGCCTTGAAAAAATTGATTTAGAGAAAATGGAAGTTCCCTATACTCTCTTTTCCTATGTCTGCTCATACAGGTAAATGGCTAACCACAAGCAAACTTTTCTGTAGTGTCATCTCTTGACGTACGGACTCTGGGAAGCACAGCTTAGAGTTACTCCCACATTCCATCCTACCCTTCAGCTCAGCCTGGACTCCAGCACAGCCACCGGATCAGAGTTCCAGAGAACCCAGCCTCTGATTACTCTGGTAATCCACAAGCAAAGCAGGGTATGCACATTTCAGCCTGGTTAGGCTACATCTGCCTCCATTTTATTAATATGTTGAAATTTTAATTGAAATTCCTCTCAAGTAGGGTCTTCAGAGTGGAGAGGTAAAAATGTCTATGTCCAAGGAGTGATCCTGCTGTACCTATAGATCTTTACAGTATTTTATAATGACCTTTTTCCTACTGTACACCATTCAGGGAACGACACCGCTGCCTACTTCCAAATCTTCCCTTCTTTCAGAAAACAACCCTTTTACTTTTTTTAAAAAATAAAACAATAGATGTCTGCCCATCTTAAAATTTCCCAATTAGAAGTAAGCTAATTTCAATTTTCAAACTTCAAATATGACTGCAACAATACAGAGTTAAGTGACAAGCTGAATTTTAATACACAGTAAGCACTTAACTCCTAGTATTTCTCATCAAGCCACTACCAGTAATTTATTACTGCGCTCCTCCAGAGTTATCAGAAAGAGCAACAAAGGCTTACATCTACTATGAAATACAATGCTAAATAATTCTCCTTTTTTCAAAAAGCCTTGTAGGAAAGCAGACAGTCTCTTAGGTGGTTTTAACAAGTGTTTTTTTCAAGGCACTTAAATATAGGAACCCAGGTAAAATCCTGATCTCATCTGCACACAAGGGAACTTGCACAGGATCTTCTGTTCTGTTGTTGCAACAATCCCCACAAGAACCAGTCCCAGGTACCACTGCGACCCTCCAGCTGATCTGGGCAACTATGTACTCCCTGCATTTGGATGACTTAAGGAATACTGAAAATTTAAATCTATGCTAATAATCATCAAGACAATAATCAAGGGTTTAAACCCTTTAAAGAAGTATTAATTACCAATATCTTTGAATGCACCAAGCTCCTGTGCAACACGTGCTAGGAGTAAAAATGCACATTGTGAAAGGGATGTGTTATGGCAAAAGAGTACATTACACACATATAAAGAAAAAAACCCTGACATTCCAAATCCATTGTTGCTGGGAGCAGAAACGGATCAGTGGTATTTTGATCAGAGAAGAATGGTCCTACCAGGTAGAACATAATGTGTTGACTGTAGTTTCTTTTGTGACAATAGGAGCCCATTGAGCCAGTTAATGCTGGAGACTAATCCTGTACCACTCGGGGCAACGGAGTTTCAAAACCATGCTCAGCAAAGTATACAGTCACACTCTGGATTATGTACTCAGTAGATCTTCAGCTGGCATGCATCTGCATAGCCCCACAGAGAGCAGGCAGAGCCACGGCTGAATTAAATCCATTTAACAGTCATTTATACGTTTGCTAATTAAAGACAGTGGCAAAAATGAAATGTTTTGACTTAGTTCTAAAAAAGTAGCTAACACTGGTGCAATGCCTTACTTAGGCAGTTTCTATGTTTGTACCTAGTCTTTCCTTTCCATTTTATTCTTGCAGTAAACACAGAACAACCAATTGTCACCCATGTGACAATTGTCACCAAGTGCTGTCCCATTCCTTTCCTTTCTTCCTTCTTTTCCCATTTTCATCTAACATCCTGAAATTTGATATGGGACAAAGCATTACAAGAAAGTATAAAACCCCATATCATATGTAGAATGAGAAGAGGAACAGAGCTTCTATGATTCCTTTGGCCACTTCCAAACAAATAAGCAAAAAAAAAATTCAACTGAACTGTCCTGGCCAGACAGCTCTACATTAAGCCTGACAAAATGCTTTCCTTGGAGATGTGATGTTATAGCCCCATTCAAAATATCTTTAAAGTTTGACTGCAGTAAGAAGCAATTCCACTTCTGCCAGGAGTGGTCTCCTCCCACCTGGTCTTGACTGTTATTACCACACTCCTGCTAGATTACAAATATGAATTGTATTCACAAATATGCAGGCAGGTATTTTGTTGGCAAGGAGGAAGTGAGCTCCTATTATTTTTACTTTGATATATGCCCATACGGTAAAATGAAATCACTGCTTTTCTAATACCTTATACATCCCAAGCACTTGACCCAAATGTATTTAAACAATGTATTATTATTTTTGTATGTGAAAAAATCTCTCCCCCACCTCACACCTCTTCTCTTTTCTTGGGGTCTTTTTATAGCTCGAAATGGCCAAGCTTATCTCACTGCCAGCATCCTCAGCTCATCTCACTGTTCAGGGAGATAAGATTAGAGGCCTTGATCCTCCTGCTGTTAGAACAAGACCTCAATCTCTCACTGTCTCTATTTAATCAGGTTCCTATTTTAGCTGCCACAAAGCTGTCAACAAAAGAAAATAAGCTATACCCCATCAAGGGGTTAAATTGGATTTCACAAATGTGCAAATGCTCGTCGGAACAAAATTCCACCTGCACCCTCCATCAGGCAAATTACTTCTGACTTTTAATTTATTTCTCTAGGAAATGGAAAGGTATGGCATACCCAAAGTCAATAGGGAATAAAGAACGGGGTGTAATCAGCCTGCTCACCAATTCAGAGCCCTCTTCTCTGTCAGCTTTAATAGATTCACAGACCACACAATTTATAGAATGCAAGATATATCTCTTCTGGTCTGTGTTTTATTTCGGCCTTGTCTAGTTAATGATCCTAACAAGCGACAACTGATGTTTGTTTGATGTAACAGAGTCTGTGAGACAGATATGTTACCCAGGCAGATTTTGGGCAGCCTGCTTGCCTACTCTGGGCTGTAACAGACTGGATTTCAGCAGTGCAGACCTGCAGTACCAGAATTCTGTTACAGTTCTGCTCAGAAAGCAGGCCAATCAGTTTTTTTATCCAAATCTACTCAGTAGGCCTAAAATATTCCAATAATTAATCACTTGTAACTTAAAGAACCTTTTTACTTCTTGGTTCAAACTGTCGGTTAGCAGTATGTTACCAAAAAGGGTTTCCTTTTCTTGGACATTGATTATATTGTAAATAACAAATGATCAAATAATCCCTATCCTCAAAATAAATAAAATTGAACTATTACCAAGTGAAATCCAAAACCTGCTGAAAATGGTAGCTCTCCTTGTTCCCTCCTCCCAGGGAAGGGCCAGCACCCAGGAAGGTGAAACAGCTCCAGGGCAACGAAAGGAGGGTTAGCATCATAACCATCCACTACGAACACCTTACTGGCATTGCTGGCCTTGTAGCCCTATTCGCTTCATTTATTTGTCAGTCCCAGAGCAAGGTAGAATTTGATCTGCAACAAGGACGCCATTAAAACTTAATCATACTCATAAAGCATAAAATGAAATTGTAAAAATAAAATTCACATCTGAAGAAAACACGATCTCATTAATTCTCTGAGCAGCATTAGCAAATTCTACACCTTATGCAAAGGATAAAGGTTATCTTTTTTCCCCCCCCCCCAAAACCAAAGGCAAGGAACATCTACATCTTCTACTTATTTTCTAATCCCGTGTTAGGAAATGCATACTTGCCTTCAGTGTGTTTATTGCTGTCTAGTAGGACATCTGCTACCTTGCTGCTAACATCTGTCTGCCTATGATCACGCAGTGTTAGGTGTAATTTTGTCCTTAATAGCTTTTCTCGAGTTCTGTCTCTCTACCTCCGAGAGCCTGTATTTTGTGATCTGAAGAACAAAACTGCTATATTTTTGGCCTGATTAAGATACATAAATCCTCACAATGGCAGAAGTAATAGACTTGGACTCTGGATAAAAATTTCTTTTGTTTTGCTTCTGGGTCCTTCTTCAGCTGTGCGAGGAGAATTAATCATGGTGACATTAAAGGTCTGGGGAACACACCATAAAAACAGGGGAAAGGAAAAGCAAATACATTGAAGGAAAGAAACCGGTAGTGGGATTAAAAAGCAGATTATACCCTGCTAACAAATTGCCACAGAACTTATTCTTTTTATCCTCTTATAATGGCACAGGTTCATGTTTTTCAACAGAATGATTATCTGAAAATCAAATGCATGAGCCTCAAGTAAATAAAGACAAACAAATTCCATGTAGTAAGGACAAGAAACAAAAAAGCAGACAGGCAAAGGTGTAGGCACGCAACACAAAGGCAGATTAAATACAGCTTCCAAGCATTCGGGCAGACCCTTCCGCAATGGGGCCCCTCACTTCCGCGATTTAGAAACTGCGGCTTGAGTTGCCTTCTACTGCTGTCAGAACAAAGATGAAATCTTTGAGCCAGAAGTAGTTCACTACTGGTATATCACAGAGAAACAGCACAGAAGTTCACTGTTGCCTCTTCATCAGCTAAAAGAATTGGGATATTTTATTGCGAATGTCACTTACCAACAGCTAAATGCCAGGGTATGCAACACATTCCATACTGGAACCTCAGCTAGAGGCCCCAGAGTCCACATAAATGTTCTGATGGGCATCTCCAATCAGGTTCTGAGGTTCTATTTGAAGATACAGGGATGCATTGAGATCATCTCTCCGCTATCTCATTACAGTTTATTTTGGACATCTGAAAAAAAATGCAAAGTGCTTGGCCAGAAGCCAATTATCATGAAATCCCCTAACTTTTCTTAATAAAAAAATGAAGAAATAGTTTTTAGACACTGTTATATTTATTACACTTGAAATAAAACTAAATTGTTTGAAACTTGGCTAATTTGGGCTAGACTGCATGCTTCCAATAGGAATTCAGTTATATGGGCTTTTTTTAGAAGAATTTACAGACCAACCGAAACCGTGTGCTGCATCAGTAAGTAGGGTTTGGGCTTTTCCAAAGGACCACCTTTCTTTTAAGAAACTGCAAGTGGTTTCCCAGCTCCAATACTAGCACAAACACTCTTCCCTACTGATCTGTTACTTGTCTTGGGTCATGCTGGAAATATCTCCATGCAGAGTAAGAGCTACTGGGGGTTTATGGAATGGAAACACAACACTGGGGAACAATAATTATTAGTGCAGCCAAATGTAAGTGCTGAATTTCTCAGACTCCGAGACCTGCCCATCGCATTGGATCCCAGGCCTTTTGCAGCATGCTTCACAGCTCAAATATTCATACGGCTTCAGAAAAGCAGCCTCCTGACACACACTGCCTGGTTAAACATGAGCGATTATTACCATTACCACAACATGTTATTAGAAGCTCCACAAGCAGCTATGTATTCCGAAGCAGCACCGCCTTCAGATACAGAATGCATTCAGCAAATATAAATTAACATATTGTCTTTTGCTCCATAAATGTAAGTATTTTTGAAAACAAAACATCTACTCCATCTCAACAGAATTGCCAAGGTGTACGCTGCTGGAAATTTGCAATTTGGATTTCTTTTGCATTAAAACTATCTACATATTCATCAGGACCCTGAAGGACTCATCAACATCCTAACTACTGACAACTATTATAGCATTAAGGTACTGCCTGTTCACGCTGCATCGATAGTGGAGCAGTGTTATTAAAACTGGCAGGACTTCCCACCCACACTTCAGAAAGCTCTAGTGTTCCACTGCAAAAGGAGAGAAACACAATTTGCCTGCATACAAGGATGACCCAGAAAGCTAAATCTTTTCCTCAGGAAAAATAGATAAACTCATGCTTAAGTTCCCATAATGGCAGTGCATTCAGCTGTTACCTAATAGGGAATGATGTTGGATCACTGAGTTTTCCCTGGAATTTAACATCTCTGCATGCAGCTCTTTCAATAAATAACCTAACCCAGGTGGTAGAATAAAGAAGTATGATGCAAAAATCAAACAAACCAACCAACCAATCCTTTGATCTCACTAATGACTAGCAAGTCAATCAAACTTCCCTAGTGCTTTGTCTCCTACATCAAGGCTTGAAATCCGGAGTCTGAAGCCAAATAGCGGTCAGTGCTGTACCAGCTACAAATGCATAGCACTTATGACAATACATCTGTTCACAGGATGCTGGTAGAAATCATCTGTGGTACTTCGCTAATTACAAGCACAGCAGTCACAAAGCATCAGACTCAGCCCCTGCAAACCAAACACTGGGGGGCAAAAGAAATAGTGTTAGCACTTTAGTCCCAAACCCCAGAAGGCCAAGAAGGAAGTTTTGCACCTTGATGTTCCAGTTGCAAGTGACCCTGAGCTCAGACCCTGAGCTCACCCCACCTCACAGCAGCTCCTAACGTCAGTGAGATGCCCCAGTTCACCCCACCAGCTAACCTGGCCTTAGAGATTACTGAGATTTGAAAATCAAAAAGATAACAAGCAAACCACTGTCCTGCAGATGCAAACATGGACCAAAACCTCGGTAACATTGTATATCACAATTTATCAACCAGTATTTTTAGAGCCTCACTAGCTGTGTTCCCACACATCCATTTCATCACTCCTTCCAGTACACCTGTTGTGCTGCTTTTGATTTGGGATGAGCACAAGTGCCAGCTCCAAGAGGCATTTGCACACCTGCAAGTGACTCCCCAGCAGGGCTTCCCAAGGGTACAAAACTGTCTTTTCCCTGGTCTGACAGAGTGCATCTCCCTCAGACTGCAGCCCTTGCACTGTCACATACAATACTAAGATTAACTCAGTATCTTCTTTCCTGGCATCCCTTTCAAAGCTTCCTCTGGCTGTTTAGCACACAAACTTCCAGCAGTCTGACACCCTCAATGTTTAATCTCTGTGCTACTGTTCATTCAATGGAGTGGTGTAATTTGTTCACAATTCTAAAGGCCAGCACAAAGAAAAGTCATTTTCCCTAGTAATAAGATATATACACACAGAAGCCAGGAAGGGAAGGCACAAATAAAGCCAGATTATCTTGCAAAGTCTGTGTCTGCTCCTTAATGCTAATTTAAGTTTCCATCAATAGGCAGCTCTGCCAACATGACATTTCAGTACCAATTCACAGCAAATGCAGGCAGTGGTAAGCTGAATCATCTCAATGAAATCCTCTCTATCAGAGAGAACAAGGAGGAGAGCTTGAGCTCTTTCTCTTCACCAGAGCTCTGTCTTTGCTTTTTGTCTGATACATACAGTACAATTCTAACAACAAAATACACCCGGCATGCCAGACCCAGCTACCCACACGCACAGCTTCTCTAGCCTAGGGCTGTAAAAAGGGCAGCTAACTCACCAACTCTGGGTTCCACAGAGAATAGGGAGTGAGCTTTTAGCCAGGTTTTCTATATTTTTGTGCATTTTCAGAAGTTTCCATCCCTGACACAGAAAGTCTGTATCATCTTAGCTGGATTACACCCACGCAAACCCCTGACTCCAGACCTGGCAATACAGGGGGATACAAGAACTGCTTAAAGAGTGCCAGCCACCTTTGGAACCGAAATCTCCTCCCATCTCATTACTAATCCACAACACCTGCTTTATTTTTACCCTCAGCTGCACCGAGTGCAACAGAGATGGAAACTTCCAGAAGAAAGGTGATCACCATTTCTATTTTGCTCAAACAGGATTCTCAGCTGTGCTTACAAGGCAAAACTCACCACCCTCTTCAGGCTGGTTTCCAAAACAAGAGAGGATACACAGCAGCCAGAAGAACATCACTCGGTTCTCATAAGCTTAGAGGCATCTTACATCATGCCATGTATTTTTTTATTATTATTTAATTACAGGAAAAGATGGGATAATGATATTCTTAGATAAAAGAAAATAATCTCACATAAAGAGTAGATCTTTGTTTAGGTCTAGACATTCAAAAGCACTTAAGACACAGAGAAATCAAAGCCAGACTTAGCAGATTTTGAGGAGCATAAAGTCCTCAGCAGCGCTTGCTGCGACACTGCCAGTGTTTCAAAAGCTCTCAGTGCACAAGGTTCTTCTGAACTCTTTTGAGAACCTAGATCTAAGCCTCGCATTAGGAGCTGCTGTGTGCTCAGCATACCCAAGTATCAGATCTCTATTGTGGGCTTTTCTGAGCCCTTTTCAAAATCTGGTCCTCGCTTTAAACATCCAGCTTCATGCATTGTTTCAGTCCTTGGAGGATTCAAGAGGTTTATAATGAACTTTTTAAATTGTGAAACTTGAATGAAAAGTACCTTTTAACAGCTATATGAAGTAGGTTATCTTAGGTAACACATTTGTTATTGTTGCTACAGGAGGTATATGCCAACCATAAATACCATTTATTAGCAGTGAATGATAAAGGCTCAGTGTAACTGAAGGCTTAATGGCAGAATGAATTAACTTCTGCTCATACTGCTGCAACTTGAATTCTAACTCGAGGCACTAGGGGGAAAAACCTCCAGTTCCTACTGAGCTTCACCAGTAAAGAGCCAAATATAAACAACCAGGTACAATAAAAATAGCCAGAGGCTACTGGCCATTAGTATTTAGCAGCAAGTAGCTGCTTTAGCCCTCGCTAGCGGTAGTATTCTTCTCTGAAAATGTAAAAACTTGATGTTACTATTTTACTTTAGTTAGCTGCTTCTCTTCTACATTCGGACAGGCTACACCAATCCCACATGAGGCTGCACAGGAGAGCAGACGGAGCAGGACACACTGCAGCTTAGAAAGCTTTCTACCCCATTGGAGAGGAGAATACTTTTTGGTAAGAATACAGATATGGAGAGGGCTGACCATAACAACAAAAAGCTAAAAAAGAATTATCTTTATATTATGGACTGGGAAATAAGTAAGGATGAGTATATCAACTTAAACTCACAAAAGAGGAGGACATACCATTAAGACAGAGGTACTATTAGCTAAACAATGCCAAAAAAAAAAAGTAATCTTTCACATGTCACTGCAGCATTCCATTATGAGTTAGTTGTCTTATAATTAAGTTTAGATCTACCAAAACCATTATGAGCTTGCCAACCAATTGATCATGCACATAAACTCAGTGAAAAGAAAAATGTCAATTTTCCCAGCTGTCTTCTGCAAACCCCTCAAAGTCACAGCCTATTTCTCATGCCTTTTCACCAACCTGCTCCTTCCTTTCCAAGAGGGATCTTCTTTCTGTCCCTCAAAAGTGTGACTAGAGCAAAGACTCAATGGTGAGAAAGAAACTTTGGCTGAAGGAACAGGAAAGAAATAACAGAAGGTGTTTGGTTTCAAGCAACGCTTGGGTGTTTTCCAATATAGCAATATAGCATATTCTGCTCACATTATACTAGTGGCAAGTTAGGAATCAGTCTCCATGAGAAACAGAGATGGACTCCAGCTGGATATCAACAAAACCCACCCCCATCGGACCACCTTCTCTGCTCTCTCATAGGCAGAATTTAGAGTTCACCAGTTGCTCCTAGACTCTGTCCTCATCTAACTGCCAAAACCATTTGGAAAAGAGTTTTTCCCATTTCTCTCCACAGCAGCCCCTCCTGCAAGGTTAGGAAATGCCACCCTACGAAGCCTAAGGTTCCTGAGTTTCCTTGCACCGCTGCAGCATTTGCAAAGGTGAAGATCCACCACATTTGTACATCAGAGTCCTTCCATTTGCTATGGTTCTGATTTATGGCTTTGTAATCTTCATAGCCCAAATTGCAGGGAAGGAAAAATGGATACTGGAAGAAGTTGTAGCAGATGTGTTCACCTCTAAAAAGAATGCGCAACATGTGCTGCAAAATAGAAGCACCATTTGGCAACATAAAACATCTTGGCATCTGTGTTAATTGGTAACTGCAATAAAATACTGATATGGCCGATGGAGCTGAAGTTCTGTTTTGCTCCATCTTTGCATGTGTGTTCCTTTAGAAAAATTGTGCTTTTCCTACTGTGGGATTGTCCTCATTTAATCTAGATTGTGCCCATTGTCTCCTATCCCTCTGGCTGATGGAGTGGCAAAAAAAGAAAAAAAGAGTTCTAGTACCTGGCCAGCTGACTTTTGTGGCCTCAATCCATAGGGGAGGTTTGCCTGCTTTTTCTCTAAACCTAGTGAATTTTAGTGCTTAATCTTAAAATTTGTATGAAACCAGTGGATGAATTCTCTTCATTAACATCCAACATATTTCCTTCTAACTGCACTTACATATGGGTTGAAATGGTCAGAACTGTCCAAACATCCTTTGCACGGATGTGTTTCTCTGGGGGTGAGCGAATAACAGATTTGGGTGCACAGGTTCAACTGGTGTTTTAGGTCATTATTTAAAGAAACCATTTGTGAAGTCCCCACCTGTTCCTCTTCCTTCCTTAAGTTGGAGGCTCATCACTCACGTTCTGCGAGCCGTTCAAGATAACAGGTTATTGCAGGTTTGAAGCTGACTACAAATAGACACGAATTCCATTCATCCTTAGAGAAGGGCTTTCTGTTCTGAGGTAACTTAAGCATGGAAAAGATCCTCTAGAAGCTATGTCTCAGAGCATTTGACCTCTGACGTACCTGGCTGGAGCAGAACAAGCACATAAAACTGAAAATGAATTAACATTACTCTGTTAAATATTACTCCTATTACAGAAAACTGTCATTTCCCCCACAAGGACTTAATCTCCAATTCAAAATCAGCTTTATCACTTCTGGATCTGTGACAAACCAATTTTACCTCCTCCACACAACCAATCGCTGCACACCATTAAAATAACACCGTACCCAGGTTTTGAGAGAGCCTAAGAGATTATGAATATTGAGAGTACTTCAAATGTAATTTCCTTCTCATAAAAATCTTTGGTGTCTGTTCTGAGTACCGATATAATATGTGGAGGCTGCAAGCTTGTTCCTTTAATTCAAAGCAATTACTTTCTATCAGGATATACTCCTACTCTCTGGAGAAGTCTTATAAATTGGGGAGGAGGGGGTGGTGGTGGTTCCGGAAATTTTACCTTCTTAAATCAGAATGAAAACAGTCATGAGACTCTCATGTGTCCATAATGGACTGTAAAAAAGTCTACTGCAATCATATTTGCTGTCACTGAATTATCTACTCTGTTCAAAAAGGTTTTTTTCATATTTAAGGTCTTTTTCTAGATCTTGAGATCACTGTTAAACCTAAGAAATTCCTACGTATCACCCATCTCATCAGTGAAACTACACAACCGTGAGGAAGACTGGTGATATACACACATAATAGAAATTTATAGTCAATACTGGAAACAAGAGTTAAAGAGGAGCTAATGTAGACTAAAATAATTTCACCTGCAACAGGAACTTAATTCCTGTAATGCATTCCATCCAATTCAACACTTCCTACCAAGCTTCCAGGTTATTATAAGAAGATCACTGGCCTATTGCTTTTTCCAGTTCCCCACAGCTTTTTATGCTCAGCATCATTCCGTGGGCCAACCGGGGTCAGCTGTCCCAGTTGTGTTCCCTCCCAGCTTATCACAGATCAAAGCCCACCCTGTCCAAGCTCCCCTGCAGTGAGCAGAGACATCTCCAACTAGATCAGGTCACTCAGAGCCCCAGTCTAACCTGACTTTGAATGTTTCCAGGGATGGGGCACCTACCACATCTCTGGGCAACCTGTGCCAGTGCCTCACCACCCTCACTGTAAGAAATTCCTTCTTTCTATCTAGTTTAAATCTCCCCTCCTTTGTACTTTAAAACTATTACCCCTTCTCCTCTCGCAACCGGCCCTGCTGAACAGGCCCTTCCCAGCTTTCCTGGAGCCCTTTTCAGTAGTGGAAGCTGCTCTAAGGTCTTGTAGTAACAATGCCACATGTGTGGAAATGTAATTGGGGCTAAGATAAAGCATGAATCTGGTACACAAGGGCCCCAAGCTCGAAACACAGGATGATAAGACCAGGCTGGGAAAAACAGCCTGGGAATAAGTGAATTGGCGATATGGCTGAAAATAGTCAGCAGAGTGTGGAATAGACAAAACCAAAAAACATCCTGTTTGTCTGAAGGTCGGAAAACCGAGGAACTGTATAAAGATCTGGCTGAATGAGAGAAGCCAATGCTAAGGACTGAATACTAAGAGAAGCAGCAATAGTACTTTCTTAATTTGACTCCTATGTGCTGTGCTGACTAGAAAAAATATGCTTAAAGAAATTTATGAGGTCTGCATCTCCTTCGTCACCTCAAGGGCTCCCTGCAGCCTTCTCTTCTTCAGCCTGAACAACCCCAACTCTCTCAGCCTGGCCTTATATGGGAGGTCCTCCAGCAGTCACATCATCTCCATGGCCTCCTCTGGACTTGTTCTTCCTGTGCTGAGGACTCCAGAACTGGGCACAGGGTGTAGGTGAGGTCTCACGAGAGCAGAGGGGCAGAATCCCCTCGCTCAACCTGCTGGCCACACTACTTTGGCTGTAGCCCAGGATACAGTTGGCCTTCTGGGCTATGAGCACGCATTGCTGGTTCATGCCCAGTTTTTCATCCAGCAACTCCCCTAAGTCCTTCTCAGCAGGGCTCCTCTCAACTCTTACATGTCCCAGCCTGTATCGATAGCTGCCTGGAGGAGAAGGACCTGGGGGTGTTGGTTGAACATGAGCCAGCAGTGGCCCAGGTGGCCAAGAAGGCCAATAACATCTTGGCTTGTATCAGAAACGGCGTGACCAGCAGGTCCAGGGAGGTTCTTCTCCCTCTCTACTTGGTACTGGTGAGACCACTTCTTGAATCCTGTGTTCAGTTCTGGGCCCCTCCCCACAAGAAGGATGTTGAGGCTCTGGAGCGAGTCCAGAGAAGAGCAACGAAGCTGGTGAAGGGGCTGAAGAACAGGCCTTATGTGGAACGACTGAGAGAGCTGGGGGTGTTTAGCCTGGAGAAGAGAGGCTGAGGGGAGACCTTATTGCTCTTTCCAACTACCTGAAAGGAGGTTGTGGAGAGGAGGGAGCTGTGAGAGGGAATGGCCTCAAGCTCCACCAGGGGAGGTTTAGGCTGGACATTAGGAAAAAAGTCTTCACGGAAAGGGTCATTGGAACTGGAACAGGCTGCCAGGGAGGTGATTGAGTCACCTTCCCTGGAGGTGTTTAAGGGACGGGTGGACAAGATGCTGAGGGACATGGTTTAGTGTTTGATAGGAATGGTTGGACTTGATGATCTGGTTGGTCTTTTCCAACCTGGTGATTCTATGATTCTGTGATACTGGGGGTTGCTCAGACCCAGGCAGTTCACACTGTCCCACCCCTCAAGCTTGGCCAAGTCCCCCAGGATGGCATTCTGTCCGTCCAGTGTGCCAACTGCACTGCTCAGTGTGGTGTCTACAGACTTGCTGAAGGTGAGCTCACTCCCGCTGTCTGTGTTGGCGATGGGGATGTTGAACAGCACTGGTCCCTGTACACACCCCTCAGGGACATCACTTGGGCACCCCCAGCACTCACTGGTGGAGTGGGATGAGAAGAAGAAAAAGCCTTAACTCTAAGTAAGCGCTGCTCAGCAAAGATGAAACAGCCCTACGTTATCAACACTGTAGTACAAATCCAGAAAACAGCCCCAAACCAGCTACTCCTAATTCTGTCCCAGCTAAACCAGCACACAAATCCTGAAAACTATCAGCAAAACCAGATATGAGCAATGTTTCTCTTTTGCACTTTCTGCTTGATGGTGTTGGCTGCAGATGAAATCCATGTTGGCTACAAATCAGAGCCGGAGTAGAAATAGCCTGAATTCAAGAAACAATCCCAAGTTTTAGCAAACAAGTTTGCTTTCTGCCCAGCAGTTATTGTGATATGAGATGTTTTGCCACAAAAAGCCCATCCCATGAAATACTGCAAGTATTTCATTTAATAGTCAGTCAATTTTCATGTTCAGAATTCATGTCCTTCTTGATACAAGGGCTGGATGCCTGTCTGCCAACTGACTCACAGCAAGAAGCAACTTATACCTTCTCTGTTGCTTTTAATAAGAACTAAGTCAATAATATATCTCTCCGGCCATAAGCACTACATTACCAACATGAGCCCTCCAGGAAACTACTGAATTTGTTCAGTTAGTGGATCCCCCAAAACGTTTTAGCCAAGAAGCTTTTTCATTATTATGTAGACTTTATTTAAATAAAATCATTTATTAAAAAATCCATAGATTGTACCTGACTGTGCAGCTATTGACATAATATTTAGGTCCTGGACAGAATACACTTTTTATGCACAAAGAAGATAACACTCATATGGTGGATATGATTTAAAATACACAGTCTCACTCCCACTCTCTTTTTCCTGAAAGGGAGATTTCTTCATTAAATAGCAGGTTAATAGAATCTTTTACTCCAAAGAAAGCTGAAAAAGCTAAGTCTTGTATTTCCAGTGGACAGGTAGCTGCCAGCTAACACAAAGTATGACTAACATTGATAACCGCCGTTCCTGTACAGCGACAACCAAAATCAAGAGGGAAACAAGTTGAATACATATTCCTAGAGGAGTCTGGCTGTATCTGTCCTACAGGACAGGGTGCAACATAATGCAATGCTCTGCCCAAGTCAGTATGAGTGTTCCAAGCAGGACTGATGTGTTTGTTCTGTGCTGCTCAAACTGTGCCCTGACAGGCAGGGTGACCTCCAGGAATTTACACAGCAATGTCCCCCAGGTTCTGAGTGCTAATTGATGCCACGTTACCTCAGCTTCCCTTACTGCATATGGAATGGTGCCCCACGGACACAGTAGAAGGAGCAGTTCTTCTGCAGACCAGGATGATGTGACTAGTTTGATCCTTTCCACTCTTACAGACCATGTGCCTGATGAACAGAGATGCAGTCAGCAAACACTGCTGAAAACACTCGCAGAGCAAACGACTCATTTACTCCTCACGGAGTGAATACACACAGACTCCCCAGCAAATGCGTGTGGCTGTTGCCTTAACAGAGACTGAAGCAATAAGGGCTTGACAGGTGGAGCAGACATAGGTTTAGAGGGAAAATAAAGCCCTCATCAAGCTTTTCAAGCTTTTGTTGCTGCGGGTTTTTAGCTCCACTTTTGTTTACCTCCTGTATTTCAGCCTGTGGCTGAACAAAAGAGCAGCTGCTGAATCTGATAATATTGTTCAGCTTAGGCTGTTCTTGGCAAATCAGAATGGCGTTAAAAAGGCTTTGCTTTATTAGAGCACAGATTTGCATTGCTTAGTCTGTATTTCACCACGAGTGTCTGTGGATGCCTATATATTCTTTTGTAACGCACATGCATTTATTGAAATACATACATATTTTACAGCAAAGAATTACTGTCTACTAAAACCAGAAGAAAGCAATGAGCTCCCCTGTTAGACCAGAGGTTATGAACTCAGGATGTGCATGTTCAGATTCCCGCTCTGCTACTGACAGTGTATAAGAACTTTGTTACTTAATAAATGACAGCATCCAATTAATAAGAAGTCAATACAGAACTATAGTGTAAAGGCCTCTTCTGTGAAGAACTCTTCTGTGTGGAGTTCTACAAAAGAGCCAGGTCTTCTTAGGAATGCCACCATTCTGAGATAGTAGCTACTTATTAATTGTGTTTAAATATGCTACCAGCCCCTTAGATTAGACACAAGGGAGCGTGCATTACACAGGGGACTAAAATCAGTTGGCTTCCACTTGTTGAATCTTTGTTATCTAGTTTTCATTTGTATGAGTCTCCCTTTATAGAGCCACGATGCTGCTTAGAATTTCCCCATCCAGATCTATCCCTACCATACCACTGAGTCCCCTAGAGAGTCTGTAAGAGGCCAATCCTGACTGCTCAGATATTTTGAAAGAGCACCTTGGAAAAAAAGAGAAACCATCACCAAAGGAAAGAAATGCAAGCAGAGTCTTGAGTTCAGATTGGTGCATTATGGAGAAAATGATGGAAGGGACAACCAGAGGTGTAAGAAGCCCATACATATATCTTAAGAGAATGAACCAATTAAATTGACTTTATAGTCAATACATACTCAACTCGTATTCAATATCTAATTCAAGATTTTACAAACAAGACATACTTATGGAACATTTTCCAGAGTATTATTAGTAATACTAGCAGAGCTTTATCTTGATTTTTGGTTTTGTCCCTTAGTTCCTGTAGGAAATGGAGCAATCCTTCTGGTTGCTTTTTCTATGTTATCTCAGCAGTGTATTAATGCTCCTGAATAAGTTACTGCTATAAAATACACAAAAAGCAACCAGAAAAACTTTAGCAGTTGAAAATACTGTGTGTTTTCATGGCCTACCTGTCCATTTTTTGAAGGCTGGGAGGCCAACAGAGGAGGTAAACACTGGGTTGTTCTCTGGGTGTTCACACAGCTCAGTCCCTAAGGCTGCAGGAGGAACTGTCAGGTGCAGAAACGTCCAGTGTTTCTTGAATTCCTCCAGTTCTGATCATCTGAAGGCTCCGCAGTGGCATTACTACTCAGCAGAACCTGACTGTTAAACAGTAACTTGGTCTGCAGCCAAAAATGGGTATTTATCCAAAAATGCAGTACTAGCAGATAAAAACTCTTGTCAGACTCCCAGGGACAGCACGAGGCCTGGAGAGCTTTCAGAGTTTGCATTCAAAGGACAGTTACTGCAGAGAAGCACCTTGCAGGTCAGAAAGACAAAGCAGAGGAAATAGCAAAGTGCACGGATAGTAAATTGCCTCAGTATGCGGTGAAAATGGAGCGTGTAGTCAAAAACCAGAGCAAACCTGTCTCACGTATTTGATAAGGGAGGAAAAAAAGCCAAACAACACAGTGCGTCTCTTACCCACAGAGGATCTGCTAAAGAATGTCTGGGTTTACTGTAAAAGTGACAATGATGTGTCCCACTCCGGAGTCCCTGAGCGACTATGATTAGGAAAACTGGAACAACAAGTATAAATGAAGCTGTGAGCCTGCTGAATTGCTTTGATGCCTGGGCTTGGGTTCAATTCTCATCATCACACTGATAAAACAGCTCTGTCATTCTAAGTGCCTTAATTTTCCTGTGAATTATGAGACATTTCTGGCATTTAAATGACGTACGCATTTTAAGCTATATTCCCTATGTCAGCCAACAATGATGGCATTTTTAGCTTGGATAAGCCTGAGCATTTTTATTCACTGCCATCCCAAGTATATGCAAATGGCTCAGAGGTACAACATCACTGTCATATTTTAATTTCTGACCCTAATTAATTCATCAAGTTCATAACTACTCTTCTCATCTGAAACTTGTTCGTAGCATTTCAACCTCTGCATTATATCTTTAACTTTAAAGTCACAATGAGAATCTCATCTCCCTTTCCTCTTTCATTAAGATGATTTAAATTATCTGGAACTGTTCCCACTCCCACAAATAGCTAGCTTTCACCTTTTTTAACATACATGAGTTGAGAAAAAGCCAGCTTCCACCGGTACCTAGACTGGAAGAAGGCTAACGCTGAACAAATTAGGAGCATACATTTTGTCTTGAGCTAAATTAATATTACTGCCAGCCCAGGAGCAGCCAGGGGAGCAATGCTTCTCAGAGCAAAAGCACTTACTTTTAAATATTAAAAATACAAAGCGCAGCACAAACACTTTGCTTGACAATGCCCCAGCAAGATTAGCTGAAACTGGTTTAACAAAGGTCAGAACAGCAGAAAAGCCCCCCAGCTCAGAGTTCAGGTTAAACGTTGTGGATGTTACAGTGCTTCTCCCCTCGATCCTGTAGTTGTGCAGCCCTCAAAGTGTAACAAAGTGAGCACACAATGCTCCTTCCTCACGCTAGTCACTGCTCTTTCACAGAGCACTCTCCTGGCCCTCTGCTTATACTGTCCTTGCTGATTCTCAGCAAGTGGATCAGAGAGAGTACAAAGAGTCCACCAGATTGCCAGAGTGACCCAAATAATCCTCCACTTGCCCAAGGCAGAACTTCTGGCACAGAAGATAATTAGACACTGGTTCTTGCTTTTTTTCTCAATACGCCTTGAAAGGAGATTAAAAGAGCAAGCCTTGGAACTAAATCCAAGTCTGCATTATTGCCTTGACATAAGGTATAAGGGGACAGAAGGGAATTGGAGTATCAGTGGAGGCTGGGATTTTGCATGTTTTGAGAGCAGTAAGAACACTCAGACTTGTATCAAACACATTTGTCTGAAATAAGCTGAGCAGGCGATTACACCAGTGTAACTTCACTACAGCATCCAAGTGACTGAACTGCTCCCTCAGTATTGCCTGGTTTGCATTTTACCACCAGCAAGACATTTCTAAATCAAATATCTCCCTGACGAGCACTTCCTTTGTGAGGCAAAAAGATCTCTCATTTTGACATTTCCATTTTGATAGCATTCCACAGATCAGAAAAACATTCAATTTTGTGTTACAAACGTCACATCAGTAACTGTCTGTTTCTTATCAGGCTCAAAGAAAATCCAAATTTTAAAATTACAAGAGGTTTGTTGCCAATTCAGCTCTTTGGTACACTTTTAACTGGCTCAGATTCACTTCTAGATAGCATGCAAAAACATGTCAATATTTCTGTCATATGGGTAACATTACATAAAAATTTTATGCCAAGTACATCAAATAGATGATGAAATAGTTATACACGAAGATTAAATTATTAGCTAGGGACAGAAGAGTTCAGAAATGGTATATAACAGGTCTACAATACCTAAGCACTCTAGGTTAGTCCCATATTTGCAGACTTGAGGGTTTTTTGTTGTTGTTTGGTTGGTTTGGTTTTGCAAAGAAGGAAGAAAAATAAGAATCACAGAATTATAGAATAGTTTAGATTGGAAGGGACCTTAAAGATCAGCCAGCTCCACCCCTGCCATGGTCAGGGACACCTCCCACTGGATCAGGGGCTCCAAAGTCCCATTCAACCTGGCCCTGAACACCTCCAGGGATGGGGCAGCCACAGCTTCCCTGGGCAACCTGTGCCAGGGCCTCACCACCTTCATAGTGAAAAAATTCCTTCTCATGTCTAGTCTAAATCTGCTCCTCTCTAGTTTATATTCGCTGCCCCTTATCCTATCACTACATGCTTTCCTGCACCCCTTTCAATACTGGAAAGCTGCTTTAAGGTCTCCCCCAAATCTTCTCTTCTCCAGGGTGAACAAACCCAACTCTCACAGCCTTCCCTCATCTGGGAGGTGCTACAGTCCTCGGATCATCCTTGTAGCCTCCTCTGGACCCATTCAAACAGCTCCTTCTCCTTCTTACGTTGAGGATTCCTGAACTGGACACAACACTCCAGGTGGGGTCTCACAAGAGAGGAGCAGAGGGGCAGAATCACCTCCCTTGCCCTGCTGGCCATGCTTCTTTCCATGCAGCTTGAAGAACAAGTTATAACATCTAGTTATAACTTGACTCATGTTCTCTGGACAGTGGATGAGTAAACAAGGATATGAAGGCTTAAATCAAGACTGGTGAAAGATAAAGACTCTTTTTCAGCTACAAATTGCTGGGAACTATTTAGGTAAAACAACTTGTTAAGTCCTGTACAAAGTAACAGCCCATTTTGCTGTTAACAGTTGTCACTAGGTTTTAATGCCCAACAAGATGAAAAGTGAACATGGACCCTCTGTGAGAGTCAGAGCTGGCTGGTTAATGTATGTAAATGTGTTTGTCCACTTCAGCTCCTAATTCTATAAGCAGAGAAGATATCTGCCTTGTCTTGCTAGGCACACCACCCTAAGAGCAGCTACAGATTTAATTGTGATTATAGGACCAATGGAAAACAGAAAACAGGATGACAGAGATGAAGTCCTAGCACAATTTATGTGAGTGAAGAATAAATCAGAGGAATTCTGATGTCGTATTAGTGTCCCATTTCAAGACTCATCTTCCTCCAGATTAGGTCTACCATTCTGAAAACAAACCTCAGTATCATTAACACTCATTATGATAAACTTCTCTTCACTCCAGTGGATTATGCATCTCTGCTTTGACATTCTGACACCACTGAATAAGAAGCACAGAAGCTTTTTGGCTTTCAGACATAGCTCCTGTGAAAGGTCCCTGAATAAAATGATTTTGTAGCACTGTCCCAGCATTGACCTCAGTCTAGACTGAAGAGTTAATTCAATTCCAAGGACTCTCACTATCAGAAGCTGTCAATTTGTCCCCCTTTTTTTACAGTAATATCTAATATGGAATAGAGTTACTAGGAAGTGAGCTGAGACCAGCAAAATTCACTTCAATTAGGGGATAAGACGCCACTGAAATCTCTCCCCTGGAGGAATAGAGACCATGGCTTTCCATTCACATACCTGTAAAAGTTGTCAGTAAATAAAACATCGTCATACAGATTTCTACTTGCAGTTAGGGGGGAAATATGTACATCTGCTTCTTATGCTGGTGGAGGAATCTAAACAAAATTAAACTCTTGAATTCACGCATTACGAAGCCACTCTCCCTCCCATTTCTCAAGTCATTTTGTGACATACATTCAAAATTTAAGCTTTTATTAGAAATTTCTTGGAAGAAAGGAAAGTAGTTTAGGAATTTACATTATTCCCACATGAAAGAAGTAAAAGGACTAGTTGTTCTTTCTTTTGTTACAGGAAGCTGCTTTCTATACACATTTCTGAGCTGTAAAGATTTTGCATGCAGAGGCATTCAAGACTGCACTTTGTAAATAAGCCTCACACCAAACAAATCAGAACTTCTATACAGTTTTGTCAGAAATTTAACTAGGAATTTTGGGTCTGTTGCTATTCTTTGTAGTGGCAATACCTCTCCCTTCAGGGAAGTACCCTGGTCATACAGGGAGTTCCATATACAACACGGTTTGACACCTCCACGTTGAAGCAGGTTCTTGTTTGGAAAAGGCAGAAAGCACTGTAAGTCCCTCACAACCTCACTGAAGCCAGGTGGGTTGGATGCAGCCAGGTATTCAAAGCTGTGGATTGGATGCCAACACTTCCAAATAGTCCTGTTATCTAATTTGCATTATTGCACCTATTGTTATAAGAGTTAGCACAAATTAAACATTTTCAGACTCAGCCAAACTCCGTTTTATGTTTGGAAAAGTAGGATAAATGAAAGACATTTTGTAAAATTAGAGGCTGCAATGCAAAGGGGCTGACAGATTTTCTAAATTGGGAGAGAGTCTGATAATAGAAGCACCAAAATAAATTCTGATTGGCCAGCTATGGGAAAATGTCCAGCTCTTGGGAAGCATCATTTAACTGAAAAGCAAAAAAATGCAACAGAAAGAAACATAAGAAGTGAACTTTGGCAAGCACTATAGCATGAACCCTTGACACTGTAGTTTTATTCTCAAGTCTCAATACATTTTTAACTATTTTGGTTCTGCCTCAAATTTGAAAATGGAGGTATGAGCTCCTGTCAGCCTCCCCTTCGTGTCCTTTTCCTTTATTCTTTCTTCTTTTTCCAGTCTAATCTAGTTTTCCTTCCACTTAGTAATGCCAGCTTAGATGCAATCTGGCTCAGCTTTTACTGCGGACCAGGGACTAACAAAGTGCCACCAATATTACACAATGACAACACAAGTTTCCCTGGGCTCAGACTATGAGTTGAGCCTTTTTTCTTCTACTAAAGCCAGAGACAGAAAAGGTAGCTTTTGCCTAAATTTTTTATCTTTGTTTATCTTGATTTGACTTTAAGCAGGTGGCATCAAATTTACATGTCAAAATCTCAGCACTATGTTATTCTTCCACTTTCTCCAAGAGAACAGTTACAGCTTCTGCAAAGCTGGGTATTCCCCTAGTTCTGCTAAAAGAAATAATAAAAATAACTAAAATAAATATTTTTAAAAATCTTTTCAGAGCTTTATTAAGATTTCTGCTGCCAGTATGTAAGTGGGCCAAACTCTGTTAGAAGTCCTGAGAAATGCAAGTGCTTCAGTGATGAAAAATTAGTGCAAATTCCTTTGAAAATTTGTACCAATTCCCTCCTCACTAAATGTAAAGGAGTCTGATCCTGCAGAAAGATCTTGGCATCGATGATTCAAAATGAGAGGGGAAAATATTGAAAACTTTGCCTTATTCTTTGCCAGAGACTTCTTCAAAATGAAGGGGAGAGGACAAAGGTATTTATTGTGATTTTGCACTAATGCTCTGTACAGGGACAGTACATTTTACTGTTAGGAGAAGGAGTCTTTTGGCTCCTTGGTTATCACAGTAAGCAGCAATATCAGCACAGCACATTGGAGACTGAAGGCTCGCAGTCCTCGGCAGAAGGTTTAACAACTCTGTGACAGGTCCAAGGCTTCCAGATGAAGCAAATCTGGCTCTGTGCATGTGACACAGACAGGACAGTCTTCAAAAAGTTTCCAGCAACACAAATACAAATCAGATGAGTATTCACACTGAACCCTACTTAAACTGAAATAGCGAGAATCCTTCTACTGTTGCTTTACATCCAGACACAAGGGCAAGCTGGAACCAGATAAACGCTGTCGCCTTGATTTCCTTTAGTTTTCCCCCCAATATTTAAGTATTTAGAAACTTAAAAGAGAAACATATGTAGAGCTTCACACTTCACATACTGATGCTCTCAGAAGCCTCTCTTCAAGTCTTCAGGAATCCTCTGATGCATCACACTGAGTCAAAAGCCCTATTCTGGTTGACAGATTAGTGCTCAGAAGGACTCGTCCTCCATTTCAGCCAAGAACAACAGACAAGGACATTCCCCTCCACAGCAATGGCTTAATGCTCTGCTCTATCAAGAACTGCTTCTGCTACGTAAACAGCACATGGACTTGAAAGAAATCTGAATTATGAAAGCTAGGTGTCCACACTGACCCTGCCCTGGGGGCACGACTGACAGATAATTCCTCAAGGGCAGAGCTCACAGGTGGCCAAGACCATAGTTAAACCACCATGGCTATTCACTCCTGCCAGCAGCTGCCGCATCCTGGGGATGCGAATCCAGCACAGCCTCGGCTGCTACTGCCGGCAGCTCCTGGGGATTCTCCTAATGGCACGATTTAAACCATGAAACGTGTCTCAGAAGCCTTGCAAATAAACGCCGCGCACTTTATAAAAAGCATAGGGATTGATATGTTATAAAAGAGTTTCCTTTCAGCCCCCAGGTACCCCAAGGTGCTTTACAAAATAATGTTAGGGGCCTGCCAGCTTGGATTCTGCCTTCGCGATTCTGCTCGCCCAAATACTGCTCAACCAAGAGGAAAAAAATCATTATACTCTGAAGAATGGTTTAGTGTCTGATAGGAATGGTTGGACTCGATGATCCAGTGGGTCTCTTCCAACCTGGTGATTCTATGATTCTATGATTCTATATGTACCACAGACAGAATTCACCCAGTACAGACCAAGCCTGTATCATGTTTAAGTACATTCTGGGAGATAATCCCCACCTGCGAGAACTTACAACCCAAACAGAGAGGATCAGAGTGAGATGCTGGGATCACCACATTGGTGATGTCATAACAGGGTGAATCAAGCATGGTCCTTCCAACACTTGCCAGCCTAGCAGCTCCCCAAATTGTCTTGGTGCACTGCCATCAACATCAAGCACTACAGTTTTCAGCGGAACCTAGGACCTACTGTCTTGTATTTACTTAGTGCTTTGCTGAGGGCTATTTAATAGACTGTCCTATATTCATTTGTTGGTACCTTTTTTCCAGGCCACTTTTATTATTCTCCAGCAGAACCAACTGGTGGAAACCTGAAGGATAATGGCCTTTTCATAGTCTTAGTCCTAATTAGGAAACTTGTTAATAGGCTGTGGAGAAATGAGAATCACATAGTAAAGGCTCTATCAGCCTTTAGAGACTCTCTTTAGTCCCACTGAAATGCCTGACTGGTATAGCACAGTTTAAGGGACTGATGATAAGGCTGCCCACAATTCTGATGCTGATACAGAGATGCTGAGCAGCATCCGCGTGATTCCAGGAGGGAACATCCCTAACCTACAATACGAGCCCCCGCAAGAGTACATGTAAGGGAGAGGGAAGCACATGGATCTGCAAACAACACTTAACTAACCTAAGTAAACTATAACTACAGGGGTCAGGAAAATAGCGAAGGAAGGGTCATAGCCATAGAAATTAGTAGCTCTGACCAGCTGATGAGTATTTTTATTATAGCAGTATTTAGAACCCCTCCCATATCAGACTAGGATTATTGTTCCAGGCATTTCACAAACTAAAGAGAATCCTGGCACAGAGCTGGACAATATATTTTACTCACTTATAATACGGGCTGCAAGAGTTTCCCCTCAACTAATGTCCAGCCTGAAATTTGCAACTTGGAGAGCAAACACCTTTAGCAAAATTTTGGCCTATAGAAAAGCCTTAAGTAGAAAAAGAAATAGCTAAGCAAGCAACAAAAAAAGAAAAAATATTTTCAATTTTACAAATTTTAGAATCTGCCTGAGCCTTGCAGGAAATCTGCCCATATTCAGGTCATTCTGCAGGCACTGTAAGAGAAGAAAAACCACTTTCAGTCTGGCAGCAGCAATTCTGAAGCTGGCATTTCCAGAATCACAGAATCACAGAATCACAGAATGACCAGGTTGGAAGAGACCCACTGGATCGTCGAGTCCAACCATTCCCACCAATCCCTAAATCATGCCCCTAAGTACCTCATCCACCCTCTCCTTAAACACCTCCAGGGACCGTGACTCAACCACCTCCCTTGGGAGACCGTTCCAATGCCTAACCACCCTCTCCGTGAAGAATTTTTTCCTTATCTCAAGCCTAAATCTCCCCTGGTGGAGCTTGAGGCCATTCCCTCGTCCTGTCCCCTGTCACTTGGGAGAAGAGGCCAGCACCCTCCTCTCCACAACCTCCCTTCAGGTAGTTGTAGAGAGTAATAAGGTCTCCCCTCAGCCTCCTCTTCTCCAGGCTGAACAACCACAGCTCTCTCAGTCACTCCTCATAAGATTTGTTCTCCAGCCCCTTCACCAGCTTTGTTGCTCTTCTCTGGACTCGTTCCAGAGCCTCAACATCCTTCTTGTGGTGAGGGGCCCAGAACTGAACACAGGACTCGAGGTGCAGTCTCACCAGTGCCGAGTACAGGGGGAGAATAACCTCCCTGGACCTGCTGGTCACGCCGTTCCTGATACAGCCAAGATGCCATTGGCCTTTTTGGCCACCTGGGCCACTGCTGGCTCATGTTCAGTCGGCTGTCAACCAGCACCCCCAGGTCCTTCTCCTCCTGGCAGCTTTCCAGCCAGGTTTCTCCTAGTTTGTACCTCTGCTTAGGGTTGTTGTGCCCCAAGTGCAGGACCCAGCATTTGGCCTTGTTAAACCTCATGCCATTGGTCTCAGCCCAGCAGTCCAGCCTGTTCAGGTCCCTTTGGAGCTTCCCGACTCTCCAGCAGATCGACACCTCCTCCCAGCTTGGTGTCATCTGCAAACTTGCTAAGGGAGCACTCGATGCCTTCATCCAGGTCATTGATAAAGACATTAAACAGGACTGGACACAGGACTGAGCCCTGGGGAACCCCACTTGTCACTGGCCTCCAGCTGGATTTAACATCATTTCCCACCACTTTCTGGGCCCTCCATCCAACCAGTTTTTCACCCAGGAGAGTGTGCTCCCGTCCAGGCCAGAGGCCGACAGTTTCCGAAGCAGAATGCTGTGAGAAACTGTATCAAAGGCTTTACTGAAGTCCAGGAAGATACATCCACAGCCTTTTCCTCGTCCAAGAGTCTAGTCACTCGATCATAGAAGGTGATCAGATTAGTCTGGCAAGAGCTGCCTTTCATGAACCCGTGTTGACTGGGCCTGATCACCTGGTTCTCTTGCAAGTGCTTCCTGATAGCACTCAAGATCACCCGCTCCATTACTTTCCCTGGATGGAAACCGGATGGATTCGCATGAGCTCACACTCTCAGTTACAGACCAGACTGAGAAGACAGGATCTGGGTGCCTAATTTCCAAATTTCAACATTTGCATCCCTCTATGCTTTGCTGACTCCCTTTCTAATTCTGACAGGAACAGTCCCCCAGAGTCTGCTGACAGAGGACAATGCCTTGCTTTGAAGAAATGCCTAAGCTTGTCCTTTTGCTTGCTCCACTTTTGCTGTGGCAAAAAATTTTTCTACTGCAGATGTACCAGCTTCGGAGCCTCAGCCCCTTCACAGAGAGCCAGCGTATCTAGACAACAGTGCATTGTGCCACCAAAACAAATGTTAACTCTTGGTGAACAGTACAATGTCTCCATTGATGGGCAAAGGCATAACAAGCTCTGTTCCAGCACTACGCAGCTGCTTGGCCCTTCCAACGCTACGGGTACTCCTCCACAGGTTCAAATCAGTCGGTAAGCTGAGGGTCTACCTAACCCCTCACAAAAGAAGGCTAATAAAGCCTAATAAAAGCAGTACTACCCTAGTTAATTAGCTGCAGAAGACCCAAGTGTACACCCACTTTCTGAACAGGGGAAGTATTGGTTTGCAATCTCCCATAAAAACATTCCAGATCTTAATGAAGTGTGTGGGGAACCAGGCACCAGTTTTCTACATTGCTTTAAATAATTATGTATCAGAGCAGAGAAGTGGCTCTAGCAACAGAGTCATGTTGTTTTAGCATACTGGTTCCCTGGGAATTGTGTTTGTGGTCAAAGTCAGTACTTAGTCATCTTCGATCCCCTTCCTCTTTGAATAATGCAGCACAATGTCTCAATGTTAAGGGTGCTTTTTTTGGTAGACACCTGAATTCCTAAATTGTGGTAATCGAACAACCATTTCACAGTCCCAGAGCCTCCAGTCCAACACTGTTTCTGCAACAGTTGGCAGCAATCAATAAACTAATGAAAGCTGAAGGGGCTGTGAGGCAGCAAGACTCCTGTGTACCCGGAGCCGAAGCTGTTCTTTTGTCACACAGCCGCTCTTTGAACTAACAGGGATGATTTTATCTTTTCCTGCAATTCTTTGATTCAGTACATCAAACAACAACGCCTTTGTGAATGACTTCATTACTGAGCACCTTTCAAGGAGAGCAACAAAAGAACACAACAACTGTATCGGGTCAAATGAAAGATCCAGTTAGGCTGGAGCCTCTCCAGAGAGGACAAGAAGAGGGCAAGCACATGTGGTGCTTTCCCCAGACTTTCTCGCAGCCTGGAAGCATTTGTGTGGTTCATGGGACATCTGTGAGCTTAGTAACGTGCAGCAGGAATTTCTGTCATTAATTGGTCCAGCTCCACCACGTAGTATTTCTGCAGGATACATTTAACATCAGCTAAGTTATGCATTTTAAGCACTTGAATCTGAAACTCTCCAGGCACAACCCATCTATTTGTTCCTGATTGCTCATTGTTTAACACATTGATCCATGACTGAGGTTACTAGGTACTACAGCAAGGCAGCACAGCTTGCTAACAAATGAGACTAACCTCAACAGACAACACGGAAATGAAATAGATGAGAAAACTCCAGCAAGTTCAATAACTTTGGAATCAACCCAGTAATGGCTCAGTGGAGTATTTCCAGTTCCTTCTACTTTGGAGGAGTTAGGGTGGCATCAGAAGGTAGCAGCTGATTTTACAGCAACAGAAGGAACAGGGATGTAAGAAGTTGCATTTACTTAGGACTCCCAGCCAAATGATAGCTTGCTCATCCCAAACTGTTTCCTAAAAGAAACCTCTACCTTAACAGAAATTACAGTACTGTATTCGAAATTGAGAAGCAAGAGGAAATGTGTTTTATGTCTTGATTCCATTTTTAAAGTTGCTGATAGCCTGAAATTTTCATTTTAATCATTCTATGGAGATTTTCCTCTCTTTTTCAGAAGGTGCAATGAACACTCCAGAAAGTTAAATCTTTTGATCACTGCAGAGGTGGAGTTAGTCACTCTTTGTTTCAGTTCTCCAGTTATAAGAAGTCTATTCTGTAACCGTTAAAAAAAAATTATCGCTGTATTTGAAAGAACCCCTCTGTTAGTAAGAGTTAGATCTGTTAAAGTCTGTATAATCACAACGCACTACTGTAACTGTTTTGATGCTCTGCTGTATTGTTTCAAAGTCCATGTTGCCTTTCTTCAAAGTAATATTCACTTCTGAGTTAATTTTGAACTAATAATAAAAGTACTTCTTCAAACAAAGAGGTATTTTATGATGACCTGTTACAGCTCCAGTTGCTTTCACCTTCCCCTTGAGATATTCGGATTTACATAATGTTTCAACTCTCTTTTTACAAAATGTATATACACTTATATACATAAAAATCCTTTCAGGAGGCAGCTTTACATCTTAAGAGCTCTGAATATAAAGAAATGCAGGAGTCTGGGTGAGAAAAGGCCACTAACTGTGAAGATTTATGAAACAGACTGACTCCTGCCACCTCAATATTTCCCCTAGCAATGAAGTAGAATATTGTACACTGTGGAATTCTTTCCTACTGGCAGAACACAGATCTCATCAGGAATCCGAAACTGAAAAATATCTCAGTATGCTTTTTTACACGTATACACAAAGCCTTAGAAGACAAACTTTCTAGCAGAGGGTTGTGGTTGGGTTTAGGGGTTTTGTTTCTAAGACTTGGTTGACTTCATCAAGCTGCACATTCATTACTTTAATGGCCTGATCTAAGTCTTCCACAGCAATGGGCCCAGGGAACAAGTAATTTAAAGGTATTTCCCTTCAACACTCAACACTCCCAAATAACATCAACAATTCTAAGCATAAAGGGAAGACTTGGAAGACAACAAACAATTCAAAACACAGAAAATTTGCTGCTGATAAATCATTATTTTCTAAAATAAGTCATCAACTGATTCAAAGGTATAATTTCTTATTCAATTTTATGCTGTGCTCAAATGCAAGGTTATAAAGTAATTGGTTACTTACGCTATTTATCTCTGCTGCTAAAGAAGAATTTAACAAATATTAGGCTCTTTGTGTTTAACAAGGCCAAATGTCAGGTCCTGAACTTGGTGCACAACAACCTTGAGCAGCTACAGACTAGGAGAAGTCTGGCTGGAAAGTTGTCTGGAGGAGAGGGACCTGGGGGTGTTGTTTGAACATGAGTCAGCAGTGACCCAGGTGGCCAAGAAGGCCAAGGGCATCTTGGCTTGGATCAGAAACGGCGTGACCAGCAGGGCCAGGGAGGTTATTCTCCCTCTGTACTCAGCACTGGTGAGACTGCTTCTTGAATCCTGTGTTCAGTTCTGGGCCCCTCACCACAAGAAGGACTTTGTGGCTCTGGAGTGAGTCCAGAGAGGAGCAATGAAGCTGGTGAAGGGGCCGGAGAACAGACCTTATGAGGAATGGCTGAGAGAGCTGGGATATTCTCCCAAGTGATAGGGGACAGGACAAGAAGGAATTGCCTCAGGCTGTGCCAGGGGAGGGTTAGACTGCACATTAAGAAAAGTATTTTCACTGGAAGTGTCATTAGGCACTGGCAGAGGCTGCCCAGGGAGAAGGTGGAGTCACCATCAAGGTGTTTAAAAGATGGGTAGGTGAGGTATTTAAAGATGTAGTTTAGTAGCAGCTAAGTATGGTTGGACTTAATGGTCTCAGATGTCTTTTCCAACATGGCAATTCTATGATTTTATGATAAATCAAAGCAGATAATTTATTAAATTTCCTTGAAACACAGCAACGTTTTTTAAGGTTTCATGGGTTTTGCCAAGCCTTAATAGAAGTTATCTTCCTTTTAACATCTGGTAATTATGAATCTACAGGGATTATTTTGTGCATATCATCTTCCAGAATATGAATGTTCATGCATGTTTGACACTTAAGTACAGGCTTCCCCCACAATGATCTGTACAGCTGCAGCCTGGTCGTAAACTATGTCCACAGTGACCACTCAGTTGTGCATATCTTTGTGCTGGTTTGGCTGGGATGGAGTTAATAGCAGCTGGTATGGGGCTGTGGTCTGGATTTGTGCTGCAGTGTTGGCATCACGGGAATGTTTTCATCATTGTCAAGCAGCACTTACACAGCATCAAGGTGCTTGCTGCTCCTCATCCCACCCCGCCAGTGAGTGGTGAGGGTGCACGAGCAGCTGGGAGGGGACTCACTTGGGACAGCTGACCCCGGCAGACCCAGGGGATATTCCAAACCATATGCTCACTGTATGAAGCTGGGGAACGGGGGCCGTTGAGACTGATGGCTTCTCTCTTCTCAAGTAACAATTACACACGATGGAGCCCTGCTTTCCTGGAGGTGGCTGACCATCTGCCTGCCGATGCAAAGTAGAGTATGAATTCTCTCTTGTGCTCTACCTGTGTGCATGGCTTTTGCTTTTCCTACTGAATTGTCTTTATCCCAACCCACATGTTTTCTCACTTTCACCCTTCCCACTGTGGGAAGTGAGCTAGCAGCTGGGTGAGGCTGGCATTAAACCACAACAGTCTGGAATTCACTCTGGAATTCAGCTGCTGTTCAACAACTACAAACGCACACTTCATCTAAACACTCTGCTGTCCTCATTTTTGGTACAGGAAAGGATAAGGTGAAAAATAAGTCTTAATGACTATTGAAGACAATGCAGAGTAAGACAGCTACCTTGCTGCCCTAATTCAGCTCTTCCAGCCATGCTAAACCGACCACTTCTTTCATTAGGTTCCCATTTAAATTTTGGAAGAGGAGCATGGCATTCTGAAAATAGGTGCAAGACTTTTTTAAAAAAACTAGTGCAGTTAAAAAGAATAACTCCTTACTTTGGGAACTACGGATCATGGAATTTGTTGTTTTTTATAGCATTACTTTAGGTCAGAAATATTTTATGGCATCAACTGTGTCTATGCCTGGAAATCAACTTTTTGAAAAGCCACTAGAGCTCCAAGTACTTTCATTTTAAGTGCAAGTTCAGTTTGAATGTTTAAATACATCCTTAAATCCTATTTGATAGCAATTTATGGATTACATAAAGCAACACTTACAATAGTCCTTGAGATCAAAGATTCCTTTAATAATTCCACAACTAATTCATTCTTAAAGGCATAAACACTTTGGTAATAGTCTTATTCTAAACATCTAGAGTTTGGCAAATCTCATTTACTTTTAATGAGATGCAGATATTTTAGACTGTGTAACATTTTTATACATTTTATGATATAAAGGCTAATGACAGATTTGTGTTCCTCCTGTTCAGCTGGGAATACACAATCTTTCATGTAGTATCACATTTCGAAGACTGTGATTATTTAGTATTGCCTAAACCTCAAGGAATTTAATTCCAAAAATGGCAAATTATCTTTATTTAACTCCTTCATAAAACCAAGGAAATTCTAATTCCCATCACAGCTTAATGAAATATTTGCATCAGTTCATGGCAAGACAATGCAGGTAGCTGACAGCTGAACTGTATCACCCCCAGGACAGAGTTTTGCTGTTGGATCCCAGTATTCAAAGGCCAGCCTATCTCTACCGTGCTACCAAGTAAAAAGTCAAGTATTGCCTTGTTGTTTCCACCTTCTCTGAGAAATTCTGTCGTTTTTACAGTTTTTACTGGGAAAGAAATGGAGTGATTTGGTTTTCTTTCACACTGCTCAAGTGGAATCTCCATCAAAGAGCTCTGGGTTGCACTGTAAACCCGAACGTCCAGAGCAAAGCACTGAGGTGTACGCTGAGCCACTTGCTCCTGGGCACTTTGCCTCAGATACCGAGTGACTGGAAAGCTGGTTATAAGAAAATATTGTCTTAAAAGTTAATACAGAATTGCTGCCTCCAGACATCTTATTTGGCTTTGTCCATTTTAAAATCTTTAAAGCAAGGGATTCCATTCAAATTCCTTGAAGAACTGGATCTATTCCTTTGAAAACCAGCATTAAGGACTTATTTCCAGCATCTGATTGGGCACATATGCTGCTAGACTGCTCAGAGTGTTTATTTTTCCTTTGAAAAGCTTCCATTCTCCACTCACAAAAAGGTTTTAATTTTAGGGCCAGATAAGGATTTTTCCTGTAATCATTAATAAATCTTTAGAACCACCCCAAATGATCACAAAATCAATGACTTAAGTGTTATTTACTAAGTAAGTATTTCCTTTTCACCACGTCCAAGGAAATTACACTGTAATAGAGCATTTGCCACAGCAACATTTTCATCATAACTAACACAGGCTAATATTCTGTGTAAAATTACTATCATGAATTAACTTTATGTCTGTAGAAAATGAGATTGTATGTAATTACTGATTTCCATTCACAATAAACTAAGCAAATTATCTTCACAAACATAAATGCACCATAAATTTGTTTTGAGGCATAATGAAGAAATAAATTTGTGAAAGAAATATGGACTGAATCTGCCAAATTATTGTAAATGATAGCTTCTTTAAAATTAAGGCACGTAATTGCAATTGGAAAATGTTATCCTCTTAATGGTTGTATTATTATTTAGGTAGACCAATAATCCTCTTTGCTGATGCCTCATTTCTAAACTATTGGCAGATTTTATGCATTTTAATATCAAAATGCCATGCAATCTATAAATAGAATGATTTACCATTTGTGGGATTAGGTTTGTCCTAATGAATTTCAGAGGATTTTAAAAATTGAGATAAAAACGCTTAGTAGAAAGTCTCACGTTTTTTCTGCTCATTTTATTTCTCTGAGTATTCATTCAATAGACAAGATTATTTTAACATATGGTTCCCCGAGTTTAATGTTAATGAGTGAAAATCACTGTACTGAATATGACATTTTAAATCAAATAAAGCAATCGGTTTGATGATGTTTTAACAATTGCATATTACATCCTGCAATAAAATTGCAAAGTTAACTTCTTTAAAATGCCACAGAAATTAAAATACTCGTATTGTCATAAGGCATCAGCATTATTTGACATTTCAAAAGCACTAAATCACATCTGATCCGCCCTTTATCCTGTTGATGACCATGCATTTGAAAGACATTGTTAAAAAATTCAGATGCTTTTAAGTAGCCAAGCTTGTAAAAACCTCTCACGTGTGAGAATATTCACTAACATCATCAGCCCTACAGAATTCATCACTGTACTATTACTAAAAATGTGAATTACCTCTCCAACCTCAAACATTTGTGCTCTTAACTTTTATGTTACTTCTATCCTTTTTCTTAGAACACGTAAAAATAGAAAAACAAACCCTGCCATACCCAAGACATTGTTTGAAGTAACTGGCAGTCATATTAGTAGAAATTACTCCAGACAGTGGTATGAGGCAGCTCTTGCTGCTGCCATGATGCCCAGCAGGTTTCCAAAACAGCTGAACAAGCATTGCACACAGTGAGAACGCAGAGAGGTATCTGAAGATAGAGCTTGATTACTGTGTCCCTCTGCTAGAGAGGAGACAATCAGGAGTCAATGCCAAATTGCCTCCTCGGCATCTCTGTTTTTTAGAGTAGCTGGTGTCAGGGCTGGCCAAACACATCCTCTCCATCACGGGAGGGCTCTCATCCTTGCGGCTACCTTCTCCTAACCCACACATGGCCCCTTCGCCCTCCTCTTCCCTTCTTTGGTACCTGCCACAGCTTTGCTTTTAGGAAAAAGAACCTAGAGAGGCCAAACTGCAAAAGATATGTGGAAGAAAAGCCTTTGAAAGCTTGCCTTTCTCAGATAGATGCAGGTTGGATTTCTCTTAAAATACAAAAGGTGATATTACAGCATTTCTATATTGTACCCGAACAAGTGAGGGAAGGAGATGGCAATCTTTGACCATACTCTTCCCATACCCAAACCAGATAAAGCCACAGCAACTGCTCTGTTATTGAATTAGGGGAAGTTCATTTTCACTAGGTATGTTAACAACACATCTCTGAGATGGGGGAAAGCTTTCATTATTGCCCATGCCGGGAAAACAAAGTTAAAGACAAACAGGAGCTTGAAAGCATCTTTGAGCTTTCTCACTTCCAACTAGGCTAAAGTGGCCTCACCATTCTTGAACAAAACAAATCAGAGCAAAGTTGTGTTTTGGAAGAACTAACTTTGCTTTACACTACCTTTGCTAGGAATACATTTTTTTTTTATTTCAAATAAGCAGATACAATAACCTAAAGGTCACTACACCTCTGCTGGCAATAGCTTCCAAGATGAAGAAAAAGCCACTTCCCACACTTTCCAAACTTACAGATGTCCAAGTCTGGGTCTCACATTAAGGCTTTGGACAGTGAAAGAAAGCTTGTGGGGGGTGGTTGGAACTGTTCACAAAGGCTTGTAGTGATAGGAAGAGAGTCAATGGCTATAAACGGAAGAGGAGAAGATTTAGACTAGGCATAAGGAGGAATTTCTTCACCATGAGAGTGGTGAGACTCTAGGACAGGCTTCCCAGGGAAGCTGTGGCTGCCCCATCCCTGGAGGTGTTCAAGGCCATGTTGGATGGGCCTTGAGCAGCCTGATCCAGTGGGAGGTGTCCCTGCACATGGCAGGGGTGGAACTGGATGACCTTTAAGGTCCCTTCCAACCCAAAGTGTTCTATGACTCTACGAAAGCACAGAGTACAAAACAGTGGCCTTGAATTTTTCACTTGAATAAAACTAAAATATGCTACACAACAGCCTTTTTTCATCTAAAGAAGTGGAAAGCTATTTCGACAACAGACTGTATGTTTAAAGTCAGCTGAAATTCCTAACATCATAAAAAAATGCTAGTTACCCCTGAACTAAACTGAAATTTAATGCTAAGTGCTTGGAATTCTAAAATAAGTTTTTTTCAGGGTTGGTTCATGAGTGCCACAAGAAACTGTAGGTTCAGTCTGCATGTGTTTGCCCTCCCTCTCTTCCACGCAGGGTCTGCAGCAGACACATTCTGTACTGCATATAGATGCACAGAAGGTTCCTCCCAGGCTGCTCCTCCTGCCTGGGCTGCTGTATCTCAGGGCACCAAGTTGAGCTGCACTCCTAGTGCTGAATTACTGCCTTTATCAATGAAGCAAACACTCCAAGTGGCAACAGCTGAGTTAATGCTCCTGCCAACTACTACATAAAGCAGTGGTAGTAAAACACAATGTGTTGGAATTCTAGTGTTGTAAATTAGTCTGTAACGAGAAAGTGATTTGCAGTCACCCAGATAATCCAAACAGATCTTGTTCTTTGCTGACTGCCCTAGGCATAGAGTCTGAATCCTAATATGAATTCATTAAGCCAGTTTGGGTTTGATTTTTGTCAAAATAGTGCTGGGAGGACAACAGGCAACTAGAGGCGATCAGTCATTAGTATGAGTAATAACAAATAGTAACTGCCAATACCCTTCAAAAGATGGGAAATGAACAAGCATGTGCCACAGAGGGGAACCCGCACATTCTCAGTTTATTTCAATGCTCATTGAAAGCAGACAGAGCGCTAGCTAAACCAGAGAAAATGGCAATTTAACCTCCAAGTCCCTACTGTGGTCATTCTGTATTCACTGGGTGGTTTGACATTATATACAAACCACTAGGTGCTTACTAACATTCCCAGTTTGGCTTCTCCATCACATCCGCTGAGATCAGGCTTAGTATCTTTCTAGTGATCTAGGAGATCCATCATGTGGGCAACAGCCTTATTCTACCCAGAGAATGAAGTGAAAACTCTTTAACATCAGGCATTTACTTTGCTTTTTGTGAATAAATCACTCCAATGACAATTTCTAACTCCTTTATACAGAGTAAATCTGAATGTTTCAAACACTGAAATAAATTTGGATTCAGTATCAAAATCATGGAGCAGCGTGGGCTGAAGATCATAAGGTTAAAGAGAGACCAATGTCCGAAGTGTCACTAGAGGAAAAGGCAATCACTGTTCGATTTCGTCCTGCCTTGTGCCCTGTTGGACTCTCAAGTACAAGGGATTTAGCCCCAATAAAGATAGTTAAGGGCTCATTCTGCACAATAAAGAAAACTTTTCATTTAGCAAATGTTTTAAGATGATTGTAGGGTGTAATTAATTAATTAACTAACATTATCATGGGCTTTTAATTCTAGAATGAAGGGAAATACTTTAAAATAGAACTACTGCTCATGAATGTGGATGTCTCCCCAAGCAGCTCATTGCCAGGCCAGATGTGTTCTATTCCATATGCAGGGAACACAACAGATGTCTTTGAGACCTTGTAGATAATCTCAGCCCTAGAGGGCTTCACTGCAGACAACCATAAATTACCACACTCCGGAAGTTACGTTTTAAGCCAGGGGCTACACAGAACCAAAAATACTTCCAAAAGGTAAAAAAGAAGTAAATACAAATATTTACTTTCAATGAGGAATCTGTGAAGAGAGCTTAGATAGATTGATTTATGAGTCAATGCCTCTCTTGACTCCTTTTTCTCCATTTATAAAATGCGGAAATTTTCTTTAATCTCATATGAGAGCATTACAGGATGGTTAATTCATTAATGTTCCCAAAGAACTGTATTCTGAGCATCGGAGTTTTTCCAAGAACTACCTATTGCTCCATAGTTGTTTCATGGTGTGCAAAGGGCAGGGATGAAGGGAATAGGCTCCAGGTAATTCTCATATTATTGCTTTTATTTCAGGCTGTTGCAAAACACGACAACAAGTGAGGAAATAAGTGAAAAATTGTATGACTCAAAGAAATTTAAATGCTTTCTTCTAACCTGAAGAACTGGAGCTCTGTATGGAGTGTTTCTGGAGAAAAGGCCAGAGGGGAAAAAGATACAAGAAACAGTTTCTAGACACAAAATGCATCTCTTCCATGAAACAATGAACAATGTGTCATGACAGGTCATGACAGCTGAAGAACACCACTATAGCAACTAGTAACCTGTGTCTGGGACTCAGGCACCTTTCTTTTTTCATAGAATACAGAAGAAGAAAAGCTGAGAATTTCACAAGCTGTTAATTTAAAAAACAAAGAAACAAACAAAACAAAACAACATTCCCCTAACAAAAAAAAATCTTAGAAGAACAAGCAATGTTAGGAAAAGCCACGATGTCAGCAACATCTGCCAACAAAGAATATTCAGATATGTTTCTCTGTTTATAATACAACAATCACTGCAGTTAGAGAGATCAGCACAGAGTGCTAGTGATGAACTGTGGCTGAAAAATGCTTGACGCTGGGAAGAGCATTCCCAGTGCAACACCACTTAACGCAATCTGACTGCAAAACAGACTTTTACAGAAGAGTAGTTCCTACTTGTACTAACATTGTTTTTCATAAGAAAGCCAGTGCAAATAAGTGTGGTATAAAAGAATAAGCATCTGTGTTGTTGAAGAGTCTGCCCACAGAAATTTGCCTCAGGGAGCGGAAAACTGAACTTATATCTACAACAGATTACAATTATGGTCCTATCATTGATATGCTTGTCCTTCTCTACAGCATATGTAAAATTCAATTTTAAAAGAAAAAAAAAGGTTGGAAGGGAAGGGAAAGAGCTCAGAAAATTAATCCTAGAGCATTATCTCATCTCTTGCTCATGATGCAGACTCTCATTACATGATCACACATTTATCTCCTCTGTATCTGAGGCTGACCACCCTGATCAAATAAGTTCCCAAATACCTCAAAGGCAGAGCTAAAAAACCTTCCAACTTCACTGAATGAATTGACACTATCAAGTAAATGAGGCAGCAGTATTAATATGAAACAAGCTTTGCAGATCATCACCTCTGCTCCAAATTGTAGCCCTAACCTGGCAAACAGCAACAAACAGACATGTATTGACTCACACCCACAGGCATTCTGGCTTTCTGGGAATCCTGAAGAGATCTATCTTTTGATTTGCAGACTTGGGAATGATATCTGGAATTATACAGCTCTAACCAAAAAGAACTTATGTTTAGGATATGAAATAGTTGAGGCACAGTCATGAAACCAGACATGGTTTTAAATCATACATCTGGCTCATTTCACGTTGGATCCCATTTAGTGAGTGAATCAGGTTGCTGGTAGTAGAACTGGAGAATAAAAATAGTGTAAAAAAACCCACAATGAACCACACTCTCATCTGGTCATTGGAATATAAAACTTCAGTGATTCTCACCCAGACAAGCATCTGGACAAATTGCATACATTCACTCCGATGACTTATTTCTCTGCATATCATGCAGGAAGGAGAAATATTTTTTTCCTGGTGGGAATTAAAAATTCCCAATTTAAAAGCAATACTAGGGGGCAAAGACTTGATTTTAATGTAGAAGATATGTTAGGGAGATTTGACCATGGTAATAAAGAGTATTGTGAAATTTAAAAATCACATTCTGTCATTATGATGTTGAATGGAGTCTGAGAGAAAGAGAACAACTCCTCCACTTAATGTCTCCATGGAATTATTTCCCTCCAGCTCCATATAGACCCTAGAGTCACAAAACAAAATAAGCTAGAAGAATAAGACAGTTTATACACACAAAACCCTCTTTGTGTTAAGTGCCAACCAAGAACACATTGTACGTTAATTGCTGGTCTCTCAGTCCAGACCATCTGTCTCTGTGCTGTAATGAAAGCTGGCAGCACTGCTGCTATGTGTTCAGTAACTAAAACTGGGCATGGACTAAGCTCTCCTCACTGTCTCGTTATGCTGTCAGCTGGACTTGCCTGAACTGGGACACAAAAGCAACCCATAGCCACATTTAGCAGCCATGGCTGAGCTTGCTGGAGCTGCCTGAAGTGGCAGAGGGTCTTAGCAGGAATAATCATAGACTCATAGAATAGTTTGGGTTAGAAGGGACCTCAAAGATCACATCTAGTTCTAGCCCCCTGGCGATGGGTGAATGGAATAAGAAGGAAAAACACTGACCACACCTGAAAGCAGAAAGTACGATAACTGTGAGAATGTCCAGTGCACTCGGCAACAGCTGCCTCTGAGTATTGCTGACCCATTGCAGGGGTTAGGACTCATTCCAGCACTAGAACTTAGAAACGTGTTTCTATTTGTGTAGATGGCATCTGTAGGAACTCTTACTTGACCATTTGTAAGAAGCTGCGGAAGTCTTTAGACTTAAGTATTTAGTCTTAAGTCTAAAGGCTTAGCTTAAATACAAGGAAAATGAAATACTAGAAAGCTGAGTAGTAGCACCTGGTATTGACATGGCCAGAAGTTATAGGATCTGCTCTGCAGGAACAGAAATGTAAGCAGGGGAGCAACTGCATTTAGCATCAATATGCAGAAGTATTGGACCATGGGAGCCTCATTTTGCTCCTGAAGGTAACTCTGTGGAATTTACATTCCACCATCCATGGGAGTGACATGCCATATTCAACACACTTGAGAAGAATTTTTCCTGCTTGGACCTTTCAAGAAGACAGCGAAAGCATGCTGTCCTCAGAACATCACAAATTCTTCCTGCTTTGAGGTGCCCAACCAACCTCGGAGGTGTGGTATGTGGCCACGTTATACCCCAAATGTTAGTCACCGGTCAGCTATTCAAAAGCAAGGTGTGAGTTATCCTGGAATTTGTGCCTCCCATCCAGAGAAAACACATGTTGCTTAGAAGGCAAAAAGACATAGGGAAGATCTGTGCAGCTGATTAGTGAAGACAGATCTCACTTCCAGTCTGTGGCAGCAGTCCATTCACTCCTTCTGCTAACACTAGGAGCTTCAGGACAGGGGTGGCACAAAAGAAATAAAACTATTCTGAGGATACCTTATAGCAACCTTCCAGTACCTGAAGGGGCTACAAGAAAGCTGAGGAGGGACTGTTTACAAAGGCTTGGAGTGATAGGACCCGTGGCAAGGGTTATAAACTGGAGAGGGGTAGATTTAGACTGGACATAAGGAGGTTATGGGTTAGAATCAGAGGAGCCCATAAGAAGGTAGATTTTGTGATGGGAGCCTGTTACAGACCACCCAGCCAAGGAGAAGCAGCTGTCGAGCTCTTCTATAAACAGCTGGGGTTAATCTCTAGATCGACGTCTCTCGCTCTTGTGGGAGGCTTCAATCTTCCTGATATCTGCTGGAAGTACAATAGAGCAGAAAGGAAGCAGTCTAGGAGGCTCCTGGAGTGCATGGGAGACAAATTCCTTGCACAGCTGGTGAATGAACCAACAAGGGAAGGTGCCCTCCTAGACCTGCTGTTTGTGAACAGAGAAGGCCTTGTGGGGGATGTGGCAGTAGGAGGATTCCTAGGACTAAGCGATCATGAGATGATGGGGTTTTCTGTTCTAGGTGAAGTGAAGAGGGTGGTTAACAGGACAGTAGCATTAAATTTCCAGAGGGCAGACTTTGAACTCTTCAGAAGGCTGGTTGGCAAAGTCTCATGGGAGACAGTGCTTAAGGGCAAGGGAGCCCACGAGGGCTCGGAGCTCTTCAAATAGGAGATCCTACCGGCTCAGGAGAAAGCCATGCCCATGTTCTGGAAAAAAAGCCGTCAGGGGGAAAAAACAGCTTGGTTGAACAGAGAGATCTTGAGTGATATCAAGAAGAAGAGGAATGTTTATGGGCTCTGGAAGAGGGGAGAGGCCTCTTGTGTGGACTACAGGAGGAAAGTGAAATTGTGTAGAGAAAAAATCAGAAGGGCTAAGGCTCAACTAGAAATCAGATTGGCAAAGTCGGTGAAAGATAACAAAAATTTTTCTATAAATATATAAATAATAAAGGGACCACTAGGGAGACCATACAGTCCCTGTTGGATGCAGAAGGAGCAACAGTGACAGGGGATGAGGAAAAGGCTGAAGTACTTAATGCCTTCTTTGCCTCAATCTTTAATTGTAAACAAAGTTGTTCCCTTTCTGTACAAACCCAGGAGCTAGAGGAGCAAAATGAGGCTCCCATGGTCCAAGATGAGGTGGTCAGAGCCCTGCTACCCAACTAGAAACCCACAAGTCTATGGGGCCAGATAGGATTCACCCAAGGGTATTGAAGGAGCTGGTGGATGTGCTGGCCAAACCCCTTTCCATCATCTTCCAAAAGTCCTGGAAGACTGGGGAAGTTCCACTGGACTGGAGGCTGATGTTGTGCCCATCTACAAGAAGGGTCCAGGGAGGATCCAGGGAACTACAGGCCTGTCAGTCTGACCTCAGTGCCAGGGAAAGTCATGGAATAGGTGATCCTGAGTGCTGTCATGAAGCACATGCAAGAGAACCGGGTGATCAGGCCCAGTCAACACAGGTTCACAAAAGGCAGGTCTTGCCAAACTAACCTGATCGCCTTCTATGACCGAGTGACTAGACTCTTGGATGAGGGAAAGGCTGTGGATGTATCTTCTTGGACTTCAGTAAAGCCTTTGATACAATTTCTCACAGCATTCTGCTTCGGAAACTGTCGGCCTCTGGCCTGGACAGACGCACACTCTCCTGGGTGGAAAACTGGTTGGACGGCCAGGCCCAGAGAGTGGTGGGAAATGGAGTTAAATCCAGCTGGAGGCCAGTTACAAGTGGGGTTCTCCAGGGCTCAGTCCTGTGTCCAGTCCTGTTCAATGTCTTTATCAACGATCTGGAAGAAGGCATCGAGTGCTCCCTTAGCAAGTTTGCAGACAACACTAAGCTGAGTGGAAGTGTCGATCTGCTGGGGGTCGGGAGGCTCCAAAGGAATCTGAACAGGCTGGACCACTGGGCAGAGTCCAATGGCATGAGGTTTAACACAGCCAAATGCCGGGTCCTGTACTTGAGGCACAATAACCCCATGCAGTGCTACAGACTAGGAGAAGTCTGCCTAGAAAGCTGCCTGGAGGAGAAGGACATGGGGGTGTTGGTTGACAGCGACTGAACATGAGCCAGCAGTGGCCCAGGTGGCCAAGAAGGCCAATGGCATCTTGGCTTGGATCAGAAACAGCGTGACCAGCAGGTCCAGGGAGGTTATTCTCCCTCTGTACTCGGCACTGGTGAGACCGCACCTCGAATCCTGTGTTCAGTTCTGGGCCCCTCACCACAAGAAGGATGTTGAGGCTCTGGAGCGAGTCCAGAGAAGAGCAACAAAGCTGGAGAACAGGCCTTATGAGGAGCAGCTGAGAGAGCTGGGGTTGTTTAGCCTGGAGAAGAGGAAGCTGAGAGGAGACCTCATTGCTCTCTACAACTACCTGAAAGGAGGTTGTGGAGAGGAGGGTGGTGGCCTCTTCTCCCAAGTGACAGGAGACAGGACGAGAGGGAACGGCCACAAGCTCTGCCAGAGGAGATTTAGGCTGGACATTAGGAAAATATTTTTCACAGAAAATGTCATTGGGCACTGGAACAGGCTGCCCAGGGAGATGGTTGAGTCACCTTCCTTGGAGGTGTTTAAGGCATGGGTGGACGAGGTGTTAAGGGACATGGTTTAGTGTTTGATAGGAGTGGTTGGACTCTATGATCCGGTGGGTCTCTTCCAACCTGGTTATTCTATGATGATTCTATGATGATGAATTTCTTCACTATGAGAGTGGTGAGGCACTGGAACATGTTACCCAGGGAAGCTGTGGCTGCCCCATCCCTGGAGGTGTTCATGGCCAGGTTGGATGGGCCTTGGGCAGCCTGATCCAGTGGGAGGTGTCCTTGCTCATGGCAAGGGGGTGGAACTGGATGATCTTTAAGGTCCCTTCCAACCCAAACCATTCTATGATTCTATGATTTTCATATACTTGTAGTTCACACAGCTCAATGAAAGAACGTGTCCATGTTTCTGCAAAACTTTTCTTTGAAAAGCTGGATTCATCAGCTCCTAGTTTGCTGAGGAAGACTGAAGATTTGTCATTATTTTCTGGCTTCAAGATCAAATGGGATAAGACAGAGGTTCTCCTGCCTTCCAGATTTCACCCCAGGAAATCTGTCCTCATCTTGGGGGCTTGGTTTTTGGTTTATATTTTTGTATAGAGCACTCGGGTGTTTGGGAGTCTGAGTAACTCATTGACATGGGGAGCAAACATTTTTCACCATTAATTAAAATTCTGCAAAGAGATTTTGACAGATGGAAGTGATTGAACCTACTGCTACAGTGAAAGGTCAATTCCATTACAATGATTTTCACTCCAAAAAATTAATTATTGGCTGTTGAAACTACCACCGGAGAGTCTGAAGGGGATTTTTTCCCCAAAGTTAGAACAACTGTTCAAAGAGTTCAGACAGAAAAGGCATTATTGTACTCAGAGCAAAAAGTCAGAGATAAATAGGTCTTCTAAATCTATATGCCTAGAAAAATGCTAAAACTTTCGGCATTGATTTAAACTGATCTGTTGTAACATCAACTGCTCATGAAATCCTCCAGAATTCCATCCTAGCAGGGGTACAGGTTTTTCAAAAATTGGGATGTTTGCCATTATATAAACTCATTCTCAGTTATGGAGATCCCATGCTCAAGCTTAAGCTAGAATTAATTTATTCTTTTATTTTCAAACCATCACAACAAAAACTGCATCTTTTCCTTGGAAACTTGGGTCTCACGGACCATTTTCCATGGGATGTTTAGATTTTTTCCTGAAAACAAGGCTTGTGTGTGTGCCTGAGGAAACAAAACTGTGTTCATTATGTGTTTGAAAAAAAGCCCAGGTTTAAATAAGAGAATTAAACACAGGAATGCAGTATCCAGTACTGGGCTCCCCAGTAGAATACAGATATGGAAATACTGGTGAAAGTCCAGTGGAGAGCCACTGGAGTGATGAAGGGACTGGAGTATCTCTGATAGAAGGAAAGGCTGGTAGAGCTGGGACTGTTTAGGCTGGAGAAGAGAAGGCTTAGGGGGGATCTCTTAATTGAATAGAAATACCTAAAGGGAGGGAATAACAAAGGTGGAGCCACGCTCTTCCCAGTGGTTCCCAGCGACAGGACAAGATGCAACAGACAAACATTGAAACACAGGAGGTTCTACCTGAACATCAGGAACCACTTTTTCACTGTAATGGTGACTGAGCACTGGCACAGAATGCCCAGGGAGGTTGTGGAGGCTCCATCACTGGAGACACTCAAAAAACACCTGGTTCTCAGAAGCCTGTAGTAGGTGACACTGCTTGAGCAGAGGGATTAGACAAGATGACCTGCAGAGGTCCCTTCTTACCTCAGCCATTCAATAAATCCATGATTCAAGGTCCTGTTTCTAAACTGCAGCAAATGCAGACAGGGCCTCTTTCTATACTTTTTTTGTATAAATAAGTAGAACCTAAACACTGGGCATAGGTTGTGTCCTCAGGGTGGGGATGAGCTTCACCCAAGTGACTCATCTCAGTAGGCACCATACATCTTCCACACTCTTTAGAAGAGCCCATCCCTGACATGTTCTTTAATACAGATGAAACATGTTTTCTTTACCTTCCAAGCATATAGAATAATGGAATTGTTTGGGTTGGAAGGGACCTTTACAGGTCATCTCATTCAATTCCTTGCAGTGAGCAGGGACTTCTTCAACCAGATTAGGTTGCTCAGAGCCACACTTAACTTGACCTTGGATGCTTCCAGGGCTGGGAAATCTCCCACCTCTCTGGGCAACAAGTGCCAGTGCCTCCCCACCTTCAGTGTGAAAAATTTCTTCCTAGGATCTAGTCTAAACTTCTCATCTTTTAGTTTAAAAAGACTGCCCCATGTCCTATTGCTACAGGCCCTGCTGAAAAGTTTTTCTGCATCTTTCTTATAAGCCCCCTTTAAGTATTGAAATTCTGCAGTATCACACAGTCTACCGGAGATGGGAATTCAGGAGAAAACCAGTACTTGACTTTGAGCCTCTAAATATGTTTTCCAAGTAGCCAGTTCCAATGGGAGGGGTTATAGTTTGCTCTGGTGAACATCCCTCTAAAAGTAAAAATCTCACTGCTATCATAGCAACAACATTAACACTGTTCTTTCAGAATTCCTGAGTTTGAAAACTCTGGTCTGAATGATCAATTCTATTCCAATGGGAAAGTATTCCTCCCCACATTTTTCTTGACTTCAGGTGTAAGGGTGTAGAAAGTGGTACCCTGAGAGTACTCGTCTTTTCGCAAGAGCATCAGCAACAGCCTGTCCAAGGTTCCCAGAGAAATGGACAAAACTGTAAGTCACCCGTGGACAGAACAAATCTATTTTTCTAGGCTGCCTGCTCTTCCATGGTGTAATTTAAACAAAATCCCACAATAGTCAAAATTTTTAGATGTCTGCATGAGCAAAGAGATGAAGCCTCCTTTTCTCCTAGCCCTGGGACTGTAACAGCTGATAATGGAGTCAACGGTGTAAAACCGACTCTAGATATTTGAGTACTGTCTGAAACCTCATCGTGCATGACTTTCAGAGAGCATAAGCCATGAAAAGTATGTTTGATGCAGCCTAAAACTCCCAATCTTTTTCATTTTTGTACTTTCATAGTCTCACAAGCTTGAAAAATCCTGAGAGAGCATGTGGTAAAACAAAAAATAAATATGAGTAACATATTCTTGCAATTGGTGCCAGCCCAGTGGGACTGAAAATCTGCTGTGCAAAGATATAAGAAAGTGAACAATAGTACAAGAAAATTCTTCTTTCAGAAAGTTAGAAGCTCAACATCTCTCAACATGAGAAAATGACAAACAAGATGGAATATATTAAGCTATGTAATGTATCAATCAGAAATCTTCAGCTTGACCCAAAGAGCAGAGTCTCATTTACTTTATGACACTTCGACTAACAAGAGAGAACTAAACAAAGATGTGAATTTGCACCCAAAGCTGCTCTGAAACTTTCTGGCAGAATGAAGCGACATATTTCATTACTTCTTAATCTTCCAGAAAAGATGTGGCCTGCTGCCAAAAGGACAGTCCTGCTTTCCGGAACTATGATTCACACATTGAACGGACAACTGGTCTGGCCCTAAAGCAAGAAGTTTTTCACTTGTACCTGGTTCCGCAGACTGAAATCATTCACGTGATTTCAACAATGCGGTTTAAAGATAAGGCTGCGGGGCAGACAACCCCGCTTTGGATGGCACCTTGCAGTTAGGTCAGTAATGCAAAGCTGCATGTGATCTAAAGTTTATGGTTTACAGTGGCAGCAGGAGAGAAAGTGCTTGATCCCACATCAAGCAAAGGTCTCACAGACAGATGATTCTTTACTGCGAAGAAAGCTAGCTTGTAAAAAGAGAATGCATCAGAATTTTGGGGACAAACCTGAGGTTCAAATGAGTAAATACAGGATTTTCATTTTAAGTTTGAAAGTTGTGGCATTTGCAATCTAGTCTGAAAGTCCAAACCACATTTTTACAGTATCTTAATTACTGTATGTAATTAATTTGTATAATTAGAAGGTGGATTAAGTGTTTTCAAATGTTTTCCAAACTTCATAAATATATAAAATGTGTGACATTTTAAAAAAAGCCACTACCCAAAAACCGGCTAACTTAAATTCACTGTGTCTTTCCTCATAACAAGGCAGAAGGAGCAATGCTACAGAAGTCATATCAGCTTAGCTGTCTGAATACATTGTTGAAATAAAACAAACTGACCTTGTTTCCTGAACAATCCATTCTACATATTACTTTTGAATTACTCTTTATGTAGGAAGGAGAATAACAGTCAAAAATGCTTCTGCAAAATCAAAGATTAAAATAATTTTCCTATTATTACCTCCATTGCAATCAAATAACCTAAGAGTAGTATCTCTTAAGGATGATAGAAATGCATATTTTGATAAGATTTCAAGCCCTCTCTAGCAAGGTCACTTCTAAATTGAATGAAATACACTCATTTCAGTATTCTGGTAGTCAGTGTATGACTTTACACAAGGCAAAAATGTAACTGGTCCTTACTTAAAAAACAGCGGAGGTAATAAAGGTGAAGAAACATTTTACCCTAGCTTTTACTCCCTGCTGCGTGGGGTTTGGGGACTACTGAATATTTCCTTGAGAAGCCTCTCCCTGTATCCTCTTGTTTTGGTGACTGTTTGCTAGAAGAAAAGTATGTGGTAGCTGAACTAGTTCACTTACTTGCAGAACCAGCTAAAAACATCAATAACTTTCAAAAAGGAAGGTTTTCTACCTTTTAGTAAAGCAGGATGAAGTGGAAGCATTCCCATTGCATGACAGATTGGCAATGCTCAGGCAATGCCTTCAGAGCAACGTCTCGTGCTCAGTGGAGCAGCGCAGCCTGTGCCATGGGGTAACAATTAACAGCTACAATATGGCTCAAAGTAAAAACTCAGTGAGCTGATGCAAGGAGGAGGGACTAAAAACACTTCACTTTCCTTCAGATCCATTTTCAACTGCTCTATTACATATACAACTTTTGTTCAGTGATTCTTCCACTATACCCCAAAGTTTGCCGACAGCATTTTCATCCGAAGTCCCAAATCTCAACCAGCCACACCTCAGGAAGGTAGAAAACACAAACCAAGATAGTCCACAGCTATGCACCCAAAGCTGCAAAAAAGCCTGTTCCACAGTATTAGGTGCAGTTGTAGCTTAGTGAATAAAAAAACAAGTGTAGGTATTTCTGCAACTGTTTGATTCCAATCCAACCGGAATGATCTTAACCTTATTTACATAGTCTTTCATATATTCATTAAACACCTGTGTGTTAGGAAATGTTAGAGTTGCTTAACATTAATGTTAAATCTTTAACATAACAAATACCTGAACTAAGTGTGTGTTGTTTCCAAAGTTACAGGTACTAGCAAAAACATGACAAAAGATCCACATAAACTCTTAACTTGTAAATAAATGTTGAGCTCTACTAGCTTTCTGTGTTCTGCTCAGAGGGGGCAGGGCTGGACTACAACACTTTGCAGTGGTCCGGGCAGATAATGCAGCTCAATTAATGAAGCTCCAGCTCCACACACATTGCAGTTACTCCATGTACTGTTTTCTACACTTTACACAAGCTGCCTATCTGTGTTGTCAAATAATTTTTATCAAAAGCTTTTACTGCTCATTAGTGTGATGGATAATCTAGCAGTTTTGTACTGGCTGTTAATGACATCCACGTGCTGGTACTGTCATGATGTGCTGTTTTCAGATTGGCTGATGCCACCACAAGGTTTTCGTCACAGTCAATGAATGCAGCTGTTTAACAACATCACAGTGAACAACTGACATCCCTGTGCACTGAAGAATGATTACGCACAGCACGCATCAATCACTTGGAAGAACAGAAATATAGAGTCATTGTAATAGAACAATATCACATGATAAATACCTTCCCCCTTGAAATCCTTGTGCCTCAGCATTTAGGAATGATGCATGGCTCGACCTCACCTTGACATTTTTCCCCTAGCAGTAGACTGTTGTCCCTTGATAATTTTTTCTGAAGACAGATCATACAAAATATTTTGGGGAAGAATTTGAATGAATTTATACCCTCGTGAAAGGAAAGAAACAACTATTATTTAAATGTAGAAATTCAGACTAGGAATAGCTTTTTCTTCTAAGCATTTCAGTAACAGGACGTGTTTGGTTTCCTTTTCTCATTTAACATTTACCAGTATTTTGTCACTCTGCTTTAGCATATTCCCTCACTTTCCCCCCACTCCCAAACTTTTTTCCTTTCCTGGACCCCCAGATCTCTTTGCTGTTTCTCTCTTAGTGGAGATGATTATACCTAGGTCAGGGAAAAGAGTTCTTTACAGAACCCTGCAGTTGGCTGATTGATTCTTGTGGGGCAAAAAGCCCTGCTATTCTCTTATATCTTCTTCAGATTGCTTGCTACAGAGGTGGTAGTGAGGGAAGGAAAAAGCTAGCTCATTAAACCTGCTTCAGCAGCTTGAAGAAGAGAGCCTCAAGGAACCTCACCATTTATGTCTGTAGAAGCACCCTTTCCAAAATCACGCCTCCAATGCCCGCCTATCACATTCTTATCTACTGTACACAAAATGTCACTGAAAACTACGATCATGTGACATAAGGCTAAGGCAGTGAACTTTGCTCTTTTTTATGAGGCATAAGGAAAACGACGGCAGAGCAGCCCCATCATGGAGGGCTGCTTCATGTTTATGGGCTGGAGACACATTACTGTGGTGATTTGGCATAAAAGTTTTAAGCAGTTGTGTGCAAGCACTACGGTGGAGAGTAATGATGCCCTCTCCGAAGTATGTTAATGAAACTTTCATATGGCTTCACAACTACATGAAGTTTTTGTGGCTTGCTTCCCAGAGAAACTAGAAAGAGCAGCTTGAGAAGAAAAAGCATTAATGCTATTTTTCATTTCTCAGCACCTGCAAAGCTATGCTGACTTACTGTTCAAGATTCAAAAGCTTATGGATTGGTAAGGAGGCAAACAATAAACACCTTTTAGCAGCCTTGAAAAGCAAGTAGTATAGCTTCAAACTTCTCTTGTTGTATTGTCAGCCTACAGAGTTGCTGTTCTGAATTACAATACAAACTCAGTATTTGAGCTGGAGTTGCAGTGATCAAGTACGCATGGAAAATTCAGGCTATGACAAGGCACTGAATTCTCTGGCATTGACTTCATTGCTAAATGAAATTTTAAGTTCAGAGGGGCTTAAAATAGGAAGAAAGGCACTGAAGCATTTTAAAGACGTTAAAAAAAACCCTATTACATGCTGAAGTTCATTATCACTGGTAATACAATTGGATTTCACAAAACCAGTTTGTAAATAATTGCATACGAACTGCACATGGTTGCTCACAGTTTACACATGATTACAGTTTGATTGCAGAGACAACCATACAAACAACGAGCTCAATTTACCCAATAGTTGTGCATGTTTTATAAATGGATTAGGTATACTTAAATCCATTTGGTTAAATGTTCTCAGTAAATATTTTTCAGTTGTGAACCCATGCAGGACTCTCAGTGAGGGTTTTCTATATAGTTCAGTGCTCAGATCTCAGCAGAGACTATTCTGCTACCTTTATACCCATTTGCTGTTCATGTTTTGTTCTTTTCTCACATCTCTCTGTCTTCTTCCTTTATCTTTTGGGTCCGATCAGATCTATTACAGTCAATGGAGAGAATCGCAACAATGGGCCATATATCAGGTCATTATGTTACAATCTGGTAACGTGGACAATTACATACAATTCACATCTACTTACGATGACAGCTGTGTGAATTTTATCATGTCCCAGTACAAAGAGAAGAGGGAGCACTGTCTGTACAGTACGTCAAACGCCAGTGCTGGGAGAACAGCCAGGAGTTTGAATAAAGTTAGGTGCGAGTAACCAGTCAGTTTGATAGTACTCAGGAAGATGTTAAAAATGCATCAAGCTTTTCATATCTCTTAAGCCTGTCATGTTAGGCTGAAAACTGCTCAATTCAGTCTCTTTCAGGGCTACTGAAGCTGCCATTTCTAGACTCAGCCACTATCAGAGAGAGAAGATTTCCAGAACACTCAGTACTTTTCCATCTGTAATTGTAGCACGGTGAATGTACAGTCTTGAGACCAGAGACTGAACCTGTCCAAGTCTTCCACCAGGTTTCTACTAGCCCAGGGTGGTGCCCAAACACAAGACAGTCTTTAGACTTGATAACAACACGTGCAACACCTCAGGCACATAAAACAGAAAACAGTCGGCACCAAGGAAATTGAGAAAAGAAGAAATCAGCCATGAGTTTCCTTCTAAATAGATTTTCGAACAGAGTAAGACAAATATTTCATTGCTCTTCCTTGAAATATTCCTAGTCATTCTTTCCTTCCTCATAAAAAGAAGAAATGTCAAAGGAGAAGTCAAGCCACATTGAGCAGGGATGATTTGGTAACGAGTTCCTTATTTGCACATGGTTAGCCTAAAGCTACACCCTTCGATGGGACAGGGCAGTGGGAGGGGGAAGAAGTCTTCCTTAAAGGATAGGGTATTGGTTTTGCCTTATCTTACTCTTCAAACCACCAGTAAGTACAAACAGCTCTTTCTAAAGTGCTGAGAAAACTATAGTCCTAAACAGATGTTTCTTAATGATTGATTTAAATGAAAGAAAAACATTCTTTTGTCTCCCCCATCACACTTACTTTATTCACATAATTAGCAAAATGAATTTGTATTAGTTGTACCACGTCACACACCAGAAGACACAGACTACTCCAGAGTTAGCTGCATATCCTTCAAGATTCTTTGTGCTCTTAATAACACACATCTGTGGAAATGGTGCCATTAGATCATCTTAAATTGACAATCTACCCCACTCTTGTTTACAGTACATTCGAAAGCTATCAAAGCTTTTGGAAAGCATGAAAGTCAGTGACTTACTGCTATGCTTAGTATCCTGAATGATAATAAAGGCCATTTCAAGACTGCAGCAGGCAAACATAATTCCTCTGAACTTAATGAAGTTATGCCTGTTTATATCAGCTTAGAATTTCATTCAGAACTGTTTTCTGAGATATGACTTCACAGTATGCTTAGCAGCTGCCTTCCAGTCTTGCAAAGAATGTGGCCATTATTATAGTTGAAATTTTTTTTTCAACAGAGAGAATTATTAATTATAAAATATGCCCTCAGTTTCAGGGGCACTAGAAAATATTCTTGTTAAAAATGAAAAACAATTTCACTATTAATTATGTCCACAGAGACCAACACAGTAGCAAAAAAACCCTCCATAAGATATTATTTCAAAATAACTTGTAGAATACTAAAGATCATTCTTACAATAATTTTCAGGTATTCTGAAATCCATGACTTTTACTAGGTACAGTCATTACTTTAGTATTTTATACAAACAAATAAATCTTATCATTAAAACAGTACAACAGTTCTTAAATTTTGCCCTGTGACCCTTAATTGAATTAATTGAAAATGAAAGTTTATTTGGAAAGCTCTGAATAAACTGGAAAAACTAAAAGTATACTCAGATTTCTTTTAAAAACAGTTACAGATTCAGGGTAGCGTAGAATTCAGATGCCCAACTTAACCAGGCTGATCAACCCTCTGCAATGGACACCTTCTCTACGTTCTCTACCCTGAGGACTCAACATATTGGATCTGAAAAGAACCTGGCTGCTTTTTTTGACTGATAATCCAGGGCACGACTATTTTTCTTGGTCAACTACAGCATATTAAACATATATTATTATAATTTATGCTTTCTCTTCTCACCATTCCTAAGAGGCAAAATTACGCTGCCAATGTTGAAAGCAGACATCATGACCTGGGTCCATGCCTGCTCTCCCATCACATGTAATGATTTAAGGTATGATGTAAATGTAATTAGCTGCGCTTTTTATAGGATTTGTGCCATACAGCTATGCTGCTTAATCTGCCGACAAAATGTTTATTTCATGTTTTGGTTTTTTTTTAAACAGAAAAGCAGTTATGCATTATTGAAAAAGGAAGAAAATCAGAGATAGAGTGCTAAGAAAACTGGTTTAATATGAAATGAAGAATATAGAGAAGGGAAAAGACAGTAAGGCAGAAAATGGAATATGTGGGAAAGGTGAAACACTGCAGGAGATACTGAAATCACAGATCATAGAATTATTAGGCTGGAAAAGACCTTTGAGATCATCAACTCCAACCTTACCTGTCTACTCAATCATGTCCCCAAACACCTCATCTGCTTGCCTTTTAAACCCCTCCAGGGATGGGGACTCAACCACCTCCCTGAGCAGCCTCTGCCAGTTCCTGAGAACGCTTTGTGTGAAGAAATGTTTCCTAATGTCTAATCTAAACTTTCCCTGATGTAACTTGAGGCCATGCCCTCTTGTCCTGTCACCTGTCACTTGGGAGAAGACACCAATACCCACCTCACAAGAACCTCCTTTCAGGTAGTTGTAGAGAACCCCCTTTTCTCCATGCTTCACCACCAGATCCCTCAGCCGCTCCTCAGAGACTTGTTCTCCAGCCCCTTCACCAGTTTTGTCACTCTCCTCTGGACACAGTCTTGGACTTTCTTATAGCAAGGGGTCCCAAACTCAACATAGTACTCAAGGTGCAGCTCACACGTGCAGAGTACGGGGGAGGACTGATACACACCAGACCTCCCTACAGCACCATCTGAGAAACATGAGAATTAAAAAATAAAAAGACAGAAAACTAAAGAAAACCCACCTGAGCACTGAAAAGAGACAGCAGAACCTGGTTATTGCAAGCTTTTGCACTGCATTCACACCAGGTCAACATGCAAAACCAAACAAACCCATATGACTTACAGCGAACATCTTTAACAAGTCTTTGTGTTTTGATAATTCTATCTAAGTTTATTTGGTTACAAACACAATAGCTAGCACAAAGTAGTAATGGTTTCAAAGGCAGTTGTTCTTAAGCACTAAGTCAGCGGAGAAGGTCTTTGTCCTGCCTCTGGCTGATCCACAGAAGGTATCTGCCTGCTACAACACCCTGATGCCTCATGTGCCTGACTCCATCTCCCAGGCCTAGTCTCCACATTATTCCAGAAAAACAAGAGTTGTGGTTGGTCAGCCTGGAGAAGAGAAGGCTCCAAGTAGACCTTATAGTGACCTTCTGATACCTGAAGGGGCCATAAGAAAGCTGGGGAGGGACTGTTTACAAAGGCTTGGAGTGATAGGACCTGTGGCAAGGGTTATGAACTGGAGAGGGGCAGATTTTGACTGGACATAAGGAGGAATTTCTTCACTATGAGAGTGGTGAGGCACTGGAACATGTTACCCAGGGAAGCTGTGGCTGCCCCATCCCTGGAGGGGTTCAAGGACAGGTTGGATGGGCCTTGGGCAGCCTGATCCAGTGGGAGATGTCCCTGACCATGACAGGGGGGGTTGGAACTAGATGATCTTTAAGGTCCCTTCCAACCCCAACTACTCTATGATTCTAAAAAGTGATTTCAATCACATGCCTAACAACAGCAGCTTTTCAGAATTAAGGGATGTTTCAAACCAGCCAGCTTCCACTTCATGAAGGTGTGGCAGTGACAGAAAAGAGTAGGTACTAGCTTAGCACAGTGCAGGTAGAAATCACAGCTTTAAATGGAGGTTACAGTCATCTGGGAGCAGTGTGAGTCAAAGAAATGAACACATTCTGCCCAAGCAGTGGGCCGGATACATGGTTTCATAACAAACCAATTCATTACTTGAGGAGATAGTGTTCTTCCTCTCATCAAATATTAACGATCATTTCAGGAAGTTTAAAAAATTGTCTCAGAGCAACTTCTTGCAGCCATTAATTAAAATAATGAGCACTATAATATTAAAAGTGTAATTCTCCTACATGTCCTCAAGTGTTTGCCTAGAAGTCTCTTTCTTTAGGAGACAAAAAATAAAATAAGAAAATCTGAAAACACAGCAAATTAAAAAGTTTATACTTATATTACTCCTGGCCAAGCCAATAATTCTCAGCTGGCAAATACAAAATTAGTTTGTTACCTTCTTCTGTCAAAACTTGTCTCCTCATTGTATCACAAGTACCTTAACTCCCCTGGCTCAACCCATATTATGTGTTTTCCATACTATGCTTAGTGAGGATGATGACAGACACAATCCACCCATGGTGATTCAGAGGTGAGACTTAAGTTGAGATTTCAGCATTTAAAGATGACTCTGAGCAGCATGCCTGGGAAATGGAGAAGGATTCTGCGTGCACTCCTGTTTGGATTCCTTAACAAATCTGTCTCTGCTGCCATTTCACCTCTCTGGTTTTTGTTCTCCCAAGCACTAGATGACAGAGGAAGACTGAGGGCAGCTGACACAAAGGCATGCAAGACTCTCCACGCCGTAATCCAGTTTTAAGTCAGTAAGTACAGGGACTGAGTGAATCATCAAATCGAGATGAAATTACAGCAACATATGCCATCTTGTAACATTCATGGGCTTTTTTTTCCATCTAATAAACACACTGAAACATATCTTTTTCAACATCTCTACTCTTAATGGCATTTTGAGTTTACTACATAGTTTTGATTGAAAAGAGTTTGAAAAGAGACCTGAGAAAGATTATAGGAGCCCTGGATTCATTTCCTTCCTCTTTCAAGGAATATCTTTTATTAAAGTATTTGTGCAGAGCTCCCAGGAGTCTGTTTAAGGAAATTCTACTGAGCGCAATTAGTGCTCACTGCAAACCTCTCCCTCCATTCTGTTAGCACTGTTAAAAATGAGCCTGTGACACCATCTGCGAGAGCTGTTTCTTCCCCACTATTGGAGAACATACAAAACTCAGTCTTAAGTACATCAGAAAGCTGAGGTCAGACTCCATCTCCCTTTTGCTGATCCAACAGTCAGTCGATGGCTATTTGGTTTCTGATTTTCACTAAATATACCATCTCAGCCAATACTGACAGATGGGGACACATGTATAGAAATATACTTGTGTGTATATATATTTAACCACAATGAATAGCATTTGCAGAACCTGGAACTTTTTTTATTTAGAAAAGGAGGGGGTTTTTTCTACAATATATTTTCCCCAGTTTAGTGGCTAAATCCTAGAATTCTTTATCTTCAGTACATTGCCTACAATGAACATTAAGACAGCAGATAATTCTGCTGTCATGTTCATTGCTGTATGCGACTCAGTGTAGATTTTGGGAAAATTAGTTGGCCAGCAGTGCAGCACAGGGCAGCTTTTTTTGGTGACGGTAAGAAAGAGGACAAGCAGCCCCACCTCACAGCAAGTTGTAATTTACAGTGGTTTGAAGCAGTGTGCAGAAGAGCTTCCAAACATTTTCTTAACAGAAGCCGACTTTCATCTCACATATTGACTGCAACAATCACTCAGGTGAGTATCTAAAAAAGACCACATCAGCATTATTAATTCAAATTAAAACAGTCACCATGAAACACCTCCAAAAGACAGGCTTACCAAATCTTCAGTTCTAATACTGTGAGCCTTGGTGATAGTTGGAGTATTCCTCTCATAGAACATTGGAATCGTGGTTGGAATATTCTTCTCATGGGTATTGTGTCGCCTTAGCTGAAGGGTGAAATTGTATTTTAATCTTTTCCTGAAGCAAGCTGTGAGGGTCTAGCCTTTCTTTTCCTTTGTCTTTCTTGAGACCCTTCAGCCTGATGACTTCTCATTTGACTTTGGTGGAACCCAAACTAGGATCCAGCATATGTCAAAATGCAAAACTCCAGTGTTTACCTACAGAACCTGCATGCTGATTGTATATATCACACCCTGTTGTCGCCTCAGGCTGCCTTCCCACGCTGTGGGTGCTGCACTGTCTTGCGTGGACATCAGTGGAGGAGAGCTCTGAGACCGCTCTTGGTTTCTGCACAGTGCAGTCCTGGATGAGTGAAAGCATTTCATAGAATTATAGAATCACAGAATCATAGAATAACCAGGTTGGAAGAGACCCACTGGATCATTGAGTCCAACCATTCCTATCAATCACTAAACCATGTCCCTCAGCACCTCGTCCACCCGTGCCTTAAACACCTCCAGGGAATGTGACTTGATCACCTCCCTGGGCAGCCTGTTCCAGTGCCCAATGACCCTTTCTGTGACCATTTCTCGTAATGGCAACTCATAGCTCGAGGATAATTAAATCCTTTTAAGTTAAATGTTATTACACTTAAAACAGCAAGTGCAGCTCACAACTGCCGCTGTATCTCTGCTGTCCACTGCAGAGAATGGCTGAGGAGATGCAGAAGTATTACATTTAAATAAAACTTCACTTTAAACCTTCGTTTTCCAAAGTTTGTTCTGGAAGTGCTGTGCTACAATACAAGGCTACTTTAAGCTTTACACTACATTAAAGTATTTATTTAATTCAGTTTTGCTAGTTACAGCCCGATGAGTTGCTCACTACAATTCCTAACAGTCAAAAGTATTGCTGAGTTTAAACTGCGTTTTACTTGTTTGACTTCAAGATTTTTCTTTTTCTCCCTTAATCATAATGTGCAATCTGCGTTATCCCAATGAGAAAATTAGAGAGAAGAGAAAATTCTTTGGAGTGGGAGTATTATTGGGTTTTAATTTTTAGTTGGTTTTTTTTTAAAATATCTAATACAAAAATTAAAGAATTATCCTGATAAGGCATCACCTGCTAGTGAACCAAAACTGATGTTTTTGGGAGGGCAATAACATGTCGAGACCCCAGGCCTCAGACAAATGATAATTTCCAAGAGCAAGTGAAAAGGAAAAGCCAAGTCACAACATAATGATACATATGAGGGCATTTTAGGCAGAATTGACAGCAGCTATTAAGAAAGGAAAGTAGATGTTCAGCCCACAGCTAAATTGAACATGCTAGCTGTGAATGAAGCTTAGACTCGGGAGACAAATTAAAGTATGATGAAAAGGTCTGGACCATCAGATAAGAAAACTGAGTTTTATTTTCACTTCCAGTCATAACGTGGAAAGCCACCAAATGGCTCAAGAGAAGAAATCATTCTCATTCAAACTTAAGCAAAACTACCCTACTGAAGTGTTTGAATACATTCTGCATACTGACAAATAAACTCAGATGACCCTAAAGTCTCCACTACACAAAAAATACAGAAGTGATCTGTGAGCAGTTTCTTTCTTAAAGGGCCAACACGCTGAGCTTCACAATTCAAGTAGTTGAAAAGAAGGTTTCTGAGGTTTGAGGGAGGCTGTGTTTTGTTTTTTTTTGTTGGGTCTTCTTACATTTAACCTAATCACACATTATTAGGGTGCCTGTGAATCAATGTAATGCTGTCGCAGGATACATTACTGAAATTTCACCAAAACCACAAAATAGTTTATCCCAGATTTCACTTGGGAATGTCTTAATCACTTCATATACTGATCCTATAGCAGAAATGGAATGTAGCAGTTTAGTAACAGTCCATGCACACACAGAGTAACTTCAGCTGGAGACTGAGAAGAGACAATAGAGACTGGTGGCAATGAAACAGAATGAAAGGAAGCCAGGAAAGGGGAGTAAGGGACGAATGAACAGACAGATACCACTCCACAAACTCTGCATCTACTGGTAGGTCAAAACAGAGCTCCAGCTGTAAAGAGGGATGTTTATGACTAATGACACAGCCCATGGAGAAGCACAGAACACTATGAAAAATTAATGACCTACAACAGGCAGAGAAAATTGAGTGTTTTGACATAGAAAGCATATGGGTGGAATTACTCTCAACTCTGAAACTAATACTTAGGCTTCATAATACTATCCCAGTTCAGACCCTTCTCTCTTGCTGTGTATGTCAAGATTTCTGCTGATTGGGCTTACAAACCTTGATCCTACCAGTGCATTAACAGAAAGGCTGGTTTTCAAGGTAAATAAAGGGCTCCTGGGACCACAAATACAGTTCACAACAATGAGATTTCTGACAAAAAAAACGGGGTTCATGTTTCTGTACTTGGCACTGTTTACACCTAACCTATTACATCCCTTGCTCCTGTGTAACAGGGGAAGCAGGCACTAGAAATTAAGTCTGAGGTAGAGGGCATTGGAACTGCAGTATCCCAAATGTTCTGACTCTGCTTCTATCTCAAGATTCCTGCAACTATTTTTTTTTTCACATTCATGCAGCTTCTGTAGAGGAAGTGAGAGCTCTTACCCAGTAAAGTGGTGACTGGCTACTGTTTGGATGCTACAAACTTGGTTTTCTTTAAGCTGAAAGCACTGACCTCAGGACTACCTTGATGCATGCACTCATCATTGCAACTACCTGTATTTGAGCAGCTTTCTAAAAGGATGTTCCTAGGAATCTATCTTCAAAAACACGTAACAGGCTACAAATCTGTAGAACATACATCTAGTCCTGATCATGACATGAAAATATTAGAAATGGGCAAATTAAGAGATATGCTAGATTTCACTAGATTTAATGCTCTCATACTCAAATTACTCCCATTTCTTATGAATAAGAATTTCATTCTGATGCAGCTGACTCCAGAAAAGGGAAACAGATACTTACAAAGCATTCCTATTTTATAGCCATGTTCAAGGTCTTCAATAAATCCAGATCTTAAAAGAGTTGTAGCTTATAGACTCCCATACAGAGAATAAAGACAATACTGATTTCAAGGGACTGGAATAGCACTCCTGGAATTACATCTCACTCACAGCCTTAGCAAGCTGGATCTTTGTATTGTATCCTCTACCTTCTCAGAAAATCAAGTACAGATCTCTGGAGTTACAGAGAGGAAAGTGAATAAATAGTGTAGTTAGATGCACAACTAACAACTACTGTGGACAAGGAAGGATGGGGGAAATGTTTACTGAAGAATTTATAATGGAAGTATGTATATACTGCCCAACTCAGACAAATTACTGTACCAAATTCTGGTCACATTTGAGCTGCAGGTGGGTACACTGCACATTTTACAGATTATCCACAACACAGTAGCATGGATCATTTCTGTATTTTTTTATGGAGGCACATTTTTCAGAGTAAAATGTCTAACAGGGGAAAAGAAGAAATCATTAAATTAATACTAATCTGCTTTGACTGTCCCTGCTGTTGCTTAAGTGAGTGATATACAGTCACCTAGATATCACTGAGAACATATAAAACCCAGTCTTAAGTACAGCAGAAAGCTAAGGCCAGGCTCTATGTCCCTCTTGCTGATCCAACAGTCAGTCGACAGCTAGTTGGTTTCTATCTGGTTTCTGATTTTCACTGAATATACCATCTTACCCAAAACTGACAGATGAGGACACATGTACAGAACTATATCTGTGTGTATATATATTTAATAAAAGGGTTGAGATGGTGGCATTTTGCAAGGACAGTAGAGGCCATTTGAAATTTCGTCAAGCAGGGTCTTTGGTGCAGCAAGGCCAATACCATTTTCAACCACCCCACGAATGCCACAAGAGTGGAGCAGCACGGCAGCTCACACTCCTCGGGTTTAGAGACACTCCGAGCACAATGTATCATAATGAATATCATTTGCAGAACCTGGAATTTCTTGATTCAGAAAAAAAAAAGATGTTTTTTTTTCTACAATACATTTCCCCCAATTTAGTTGCTAAGTCCAAGAACTATCTTCCATACATTCCCTGTAATGAACATTAGGACAGCAGATAATTCTGTAGTCGTGTTTATTGCTGTAAAAATGTTTGCCCAGATTTTTTTGTGGTAAAGCCTGACACTAAGGCAGAAATGAGAGAGTTTTCATGGCTTATTTTTCATGAGTTGCCTTCTGTTTTAGAAACTTTATAAAATCACAGTACAGAGCCATGTACAGGTAATTCAAATAAGTGCTGCTGTATTGAGCTAGCAAGCTTTCTTCGCAGCCCTTCCTTGTGACTTTCAGTTTTAACATTTATAAAAATATATTTTTAGGAGTTTATTAGTTTTAGGAGTCTCTTTGGTAAAGTCCTTGGCAGCTGAAGTTCACCTATAATTTAATGCAGATTTTCAAACTACATATATAATTAAGCACACTACTTCCCATAACAGGTTATCTGATTTGATGACTAATATAAACCAGCTCTGATCACTACTAATTCATAAATACTGATATGTTTAAAAGCGTTAGAAATGCAGTGTCACAAAGAGCAAAAAGTATTTCCATTATTCTATCTAGCTCACCCAGAAAATCTATTCTTCATTTAGTTAGTTTCTCCAAACTCTTATATTTATTTTCTGCCATATGGAAAACATACATAAATACAGCGTTGAATTATTCCAAGCACGACTAAAAACATTCAGCCACAGCTATGGATCTTCATCACTACTAGTGTCTCTGAACAACCTCAAAGAATAAATAGTTTGTGAGCATCAGAATGACTATTGATTCACACCAGGCATCCATCTCGCTCGGTATTCTTTCTCCAACAAGGACCACAAGCGGATGCCTAGGAAAAAGTACAACAACCATATCACACCTTTCTTAATATTCCTCTTCCTCCCAGCCTCTGACCCTTCTTTGACTCAGGAAGTTTTCTGGGCCTGTTGTGGTCTGTCCATTTAGTAACCCACAACAAATCTCTTTCAGTCTTTTGAGCTCATATGAGTATTTTGCATCCACAACATTCAATAAGTGTTTCCATACATCTGATAGCTGTGGTATGAAGAACTATTTGGTCTGGTTTGAACCTGGCTTCATTAACTTCCTTTGATAGCCCCTAGTCCTCATATTAGAAATGAAAGCAAACACAGGTTTTATTTACATTCTACATTCTGTCGTAACTTTGTAGTCTTTCATGTCACCTGCGTCCTGGGTTTTTTTTTCTTCAGGTGCCAAACACTAGGCTGATGTTTTCATTCTATTATTTAGCATAACCTCGTTATGTTATGAGAAGTTTATTTCATCTGATTTGTTGTAACAGTCAAATATTTTGGTAATTTTCACTCTTTTGTTCCTTTCTAGCTTTCCTTTCATAGGTTTCATATACTTATCTGTATTTAAAATTAAAACTAGTAATATTTTCTCTTATAAATTAAGTAAGAGGGAACGTAAATAAAAGCAAGGAATCCTAGATATATTTTGGCACTCCTCATTTGAAGGCATTTCATCACTGCTCACCAACCTGGTATCAGCACCACTGTCACAGATGAAAACCTGCATTTGAAGGGCATTAAACAAAACGTTAATTCCAAGTGTACCGTAATTACAGAAACACCTGTGCTAAGCAACTCTGAAGAGATTCACTGTGGAGCTCAGCAGCTCTGGCATTTCCATGGTGGGACAGGATAAAGATGACTTACATGATGGGAATTCAACTCAAGATTTTCCAAAGATAAAGCTTTCTTTGGCTATTTATTTTATAGTGGGCTTATATGCAGTTTTAAATGTTAGCTTTGTTTCACTTTGCAAATTCTGAAGCTGATTAGGAGAATCAAAGTCAAGTTTTCAATTATAAACTTGCACTTGGGAGAACTGAACCAGTGCAGCATTACATTTAGAAGCTCATTATTGAAGAAGTTTTTAAGAAAATTAATCAGATTACAAAGTCATAAACCAGGAATTCTCGAATAAACCAGAAAAAAACCGTAAGCATAGATTTCGTATAAATGTGCAATTCCACAACAGTTAAGCCAACTCAACTTGTTGTCCTCTTCTCTAGTTTGTGTCTGACCATTCCAGAGCCGCATACAAAGACACACACACACAAAAAAAAACCATGCAGAGCACTGCGAACTGATTCAACCTCAGCCAGTGTCCTAAATAAACTCTACAGAGTGCTCTTAATTCGTACTGCTTTCTGGAGGAACGCTGCCCAGGCTGAGACACCCCTCTGAATCTGAGCTCACCCGCAACAGTGATGTGACTAGACGAGGCCGTAAGACTGGGAAATGTCTCTTTGAATCACACTGCTTATGCTGAATCCTCTCCAACAAGAGAGATTTTGGGTGTTACGGCCCTTCTTTCAGACTATAGGACACCAAGTGCTTTAACAGGAACTTGGGAAAGGATTGATTTCAGTAAGGAAAAGATAACTATTAAATTTTAAAAAGCAAAAATCAATTAAAAAAGCAAAGAACATTAAATTTAGAAAACAAGCAAAAACCACACAAAACCAAAACATCCCTCTGCCATAAACAGAAGAAACATGTAGATATAGTTGAGAAACTTGTGAGCTATCACTGATGCCAAGGACCACTCTAAGCAGTTTCACTTAATAACATTTAAAGATTCAATTCAGTAGATTTCAGGATAATGGGCCTACATTCCATAAGTGACTAATTGAGCTGACATTTGTAAACGATTATGAACCCCAAATTCTAATCGGCACTTCTTCCACACAAAGCTTTTTCATCCAGCTAAACCAGGCTGACTCCAAAAGTACATTTCAGAATGATAATTAATTCAATGCCAAATGTGCCTGCAGTAAAAATACCTTTAGGAAATGAACACATAATAGTGTGCACAGCTTTTAAATAATCTGTCCACAGGGCTATGCCAATTTAAACAAATTAAAATAATTGTCAGTATGCTAGGTATGGAACTATTCTTTTTTTAAAGTTGTTGTGAAATGCCCTGGAGGCTTGAGTGGAAAAGCAAGACTGCCCGACAGATCTGGGCACTTAGGTTGACTCTGTCCAATGTGACAGGAATATCCCCAGGTGCGACGGTGAAGTCAGTACTGGTGAAGTTATAGAGTAATTTTGGTTTTTGTCCAGGCAGATACAGGCTGGAATCCTCAATGTAAGAAGGAGATGGAGCTGTTGGAACGGATCCAGAGGAGGGTTAGAAAGATGATCAGAGGGCTGGAGCACCTCCCATACGAGGACAGGCTGAGAGAGTTGGGGTTGTTCAGCCTGGAGAAGAGAAGGTTCCAAGGATACCTTAGAGTGACCTTCCCATACCTGAAGGGACTACAAGAAAGCTGGGGGGGGACTGTTCACAAAGGCTTGTGGTGATAGGATGAGGGGCAATGGGTATAAACTGCGGAGGGGTAGATTTAGACTAGACATAAGGAGGAATTTCTTCACCATGAGAGTCTTGAGGCCCTGGCACAGGTTTCCCAGGGAAGTTTTGGCTACCCCATCCCTGGAGGGGTTCAAGGCCTTGGGCAGCCTGATCCAGTGGGAGGTGTCCCTGCCCATGGCAGGAGGGGTGGGACTGGATGATCTTTAAGGTCCCTTCCAACTCAAACCATTCTATGATTCTATGAAACCCCTTGAAAATGAGGGACTCCACACTCGAGTAGTCAAACACAGACAATTTCTTTCACTGCTCTTGTGTGCTTGCCTGGCTCATATGCTTACGTTCAATTGCCCCTCCCTCCTTGAAAAGTAGACTCATAAAGGAAGAGAGGAAAAAAAATCACCCTTCACATGCTTGTATGCAACAACTGCTACAGAACCTGTGCTGCGCCTGAACTTCACTTGCTCCTGTGTAATTGGATCAATGTGTTTGAGGTGGCATCAATGTACTCTGTTCACTCACCGCTGCTGTCAGGGCTATCTGGGACATTTCCAGTTTCAGATGTCTCACAGATGCTCCACACTCTTAGCTGCTCTAAGAGTTCTTCTAACAAGCAGGAATTTTTAGGCCACTGAGATGCTGTGACCTTACACCGCATTTTGAGCACCAACTGTCTCTACTACCTTAGATCAAGAGCGCGTAAGAGTAGCCACATACTCCTACAAGGAGGAGAACTGACTTCCTCGCAGCATTTTGTAATGTGGGCAGGAAATCAGGATCTGGCCAAGTGTGTACTGGATCAGCTTTTCAAATACTGAAACAACACACAGAGTAGGACTCTCCCACAAGCATTGTTAGTTTGTGTCCTAAATACACCTAGCATAATTCTGCCCAGACTTTACACAGAAACATGTGAAACAGACACCTGGACAAAGAAAAAAAAATTCTGCAGGTTTTCAGCACCACCACAGATCATCAGTGCCATCCTTCATTTGCTGCTGCAAGTTCAGAGGGTATCAGCAGAATAATATGAGCATTTTTTCCACCTGCTGCTGGTGGAAGCAATAACATTTAAATTATCTAGACTTAACGGATAAAGCAACAGCTTTAAGAAATGAAATCCTTTTGGAAGGGGAGGAAAATACTATTCTAATCTAACATGTGTTGCTGCATATGAGATTATGTAATGACCTCTAGCCCAGCACAGACTAACATTTCATACCCTGGCTGGAATGCCATCAGTCTTACTTTTCATTTCCAAGCTTCTAGCAAGAGAAGAGAGGTTTTTATTTTATTCTATTGTACATTAAGACTGGGTATATAATAGCTTATTAGAAAAAGAGAAACTAAAAATTAATGACAACACTATCAAACCAGGTCACTTAATTGCTTTGCAGAGCCTGCAAAACACAAAGAAAGGCAAAAAGAAAATCTTTATCATACCCCATTGAGAAGAAATATCTACAAAGTCAGCATTTCTGTCTCAGATACACTGAAGAAGTTAGTATATTTAGCAGGTCAAGGTATCATGAAGGGAAAAGAAGAATCTAAAAATTAGGAACTGATCTGGCCATCAGCTCCCATGCTATCCGACACTCATGTTTAATCATCTACCCTGGCTCACATCTCTAGATATAAACCCAGACATCACTGCATTGATCCAAAGTCTAGTCTTCTGTATCTCAAAATGTTTCTAGTCACATATTCCAGTTTAAATTAATTTCTATTTATCTTAGAATATTTCTAGACATTTCCTTTGACAAAGTGCGACATCAATATTAAATATTTCAATAAATGGCAGTGTTCACAGTGCATTCCACATCCATGATTCTTTCCTTTCTGTTCATGTGGATCAGCTGTCTTGTTTTATAAAGCTATTTTCATGCCATATCAGACACACATCTCTTTGAATGACCCAATGTGAAAACCTTTATATAGATTTTCAGAGCTACTGACAAAAACCTATTGGAGAATCAAAATTTTTTCTGGTCAAAAGGTACTGAAAGTTTAAGAATGAAAATAGTCTCTCCTGTCTTACAGAAAGATGGGGAAGGGAAACTTTCACTAAAAACTCTTCCCTTCCCAAAGGACTTTTCTCCACCCTCTCATGACAGATTTCCTATCCTGAGAGCATCTTCACATTGGAAGAAAAGTTGAGAAAGAGCCTGAAGCCAACATTTCAACAGCCTTTGCAATCTAAAGCAGACACTGTAACTACCTTTACCCAATGAAACAAAGCTAAAGAGCAAACACTTTTCCTTGTGTCTATTCCCTGTACTCCTGTGCAGGGGTGTGTGACATCTGCAGTTACTTCTATTATTTCTGCCAGTGTTATTTTTATTCTAGAAGTAGAGGCAGTTGTACACTTACCAAATGCCAGTTAACTGGAAGGATTTGTTTTGGATGTTAGGACCACTACTTTTGAGGGGCATGATGGATCAGACATAAAGCATTTCCTCCGCAGTAAAGCCTTCAAAAGAGGAATGAGATGAGTGCTGGCAAAAATAATAGACAGCAAATAATGCAAAAGGGAATTATTTCCTAAGATAATATTAAAATTTGCTATGTGATCTCTTTTTGGTTTACAAGCACACCCTTAAATGCAACAGTAAAGTGGGAAGATCAGAAGAGATACAGACCTGAGGGATTTAATTCAAATTGCTTTTCTTTGAAAACTGGCAGGCAAATTAACTTCTGTGACAAAGTACTCTGCAGGTGTTTTACATCAGACTTCACAGAGCAATGTCCTGCCTGTCCTTACAATCAAATGGGGCTGACAACGTCCTTCACAAACCCTCTTCCGCCACTCACACACTGACCATCCCAGTTTCCTGTCAAGGAGTGACTCAATTTCATCAGTTAAGAACCCAGTGCTTCACCAGCTGGAAAACAGGTCCTAATAAAGGAAGAAACAATGTGGTTTTTTTGGTTTTCACTGTGTCAAAACACTTAGTGAGTAAGCCCACTTGAACAGAATGCTGAAATACCTCTTTAGAACAGGACAGAATGGTCTTCTCATTGATGATCATGGGAAAATGTGCTTTTTCACTTCAGTAGGCTGAGGATTCCACACAACCCATTTCTTTAGAAGATGTTCTAAGACTTTCTAAAAAAGCTATTCATACTGCATTTATTTTATTGAATTAAATTTTATGATCTTAGAGAATTTACACAGCCACATTCTAACGGAATGGCTTCTTTTCATGCAAGTAAGTGTATGAATTTTATACAGATCATTAACATCTGTCATTTTCAAAATGGTTAATAAATTGAACTAAAAAAAACCCCAAACTCACAGTCCCTAACTAAAAAGGAATTGTTACTGGCAATAAATATTCTTTGAATCCCGGAAGACTGAGTTGCTATAGGAAAAAAACATTTTATCCAATATTTTCCTCTTTAAGAACATAAAAAAATACGCAAACATTCAGACTATTTGGTATCGTGGAAACATCCTTCCTAGCTTTCTCCAAGTGTTACCCTTCATGCTGAAAAAGGTCAAAGCTAATCCTCTCCCATGGATTGTTCTCTTTACTATGGAGGTGGCCATCTGTGCAAAAAAGCTCTAACTTCTGCTCCAGCTTTGCTTTTTCCTAGAGTTCTTCCTCAAGGACTATTCTGCCTAGCCCATCTGTAACTGTGAGCAAAACTCCTGTGCCTGCGGGTTCAAAGGAAGCTTCTGCAAGCCTTTTACCTTAAAGTTGCCATGAAGAGGTAGTGTTTCTCTGCCCTAGGACTGTGCCACATTAGAACAGTTTAAGCACCTTTGCCCTCTAACCAACCTCCAGACTCGGGCAAGCTGATCTGCAGAATTAGCCTAGTAGAGCTGAGCATACTGAAAACCTGACATTTCATCCATAAGCTGTCTGCTTAATTTTGTGACAGATTAGAAAGGATAGCAGGATCTCCCTTTCCCATCTATGGCAAACAGAAGTGAATTCCTCTGCCCGATAGCTGTGATGCAATTTTTCTCCATGTCGTTAGATTTCAACGCTGTACTAAAAATAAGAATTTTCCTTGTATGGGCGTAAGTCCTACATTTCTCACCTCTGGTGATCCTCACAATGCATTAAAATTGGCTTAGAAAAATGGTTTCTTCTAGCGAATACACAAGTCTGAGTAAACGTCTATGTATACAAAGTATTTCTGGAAATGAAAGTGGATGAATAAAATACACCATAAAGAAAGAGAAATAGAAAGAGGATTAGCAGCAACCTTTGAGCTGTGAAGCTTTGGGATGCAGGAAAATTAAGGTTAGAGCAAAAATCCTGCTGAGTTAATATGTATGGAAAGATGAAAGAGAGAGGAGAAAAGGAGTGTGGCAAATGGGAGGGGGGAGAAAACCTGCAAAAGGTCAAGTTGCATGGAGAAAAGGTGAGCACAGAATCAAAGGGTAGGAACCATATGAGCCAAATCAAAGGAGAAAGGAACCAAGGCTTGAAATAAGAACACTGATCATTTTGGAGATAGGTTATTGGATTAAACTGGAACACTGTTATCACCTTGTCCAAGGAACAAGAAATGAATTAAAAACATATTGTACAGGAGACTGTCCAGACTGTGTATTTCTTTTCACATTTTTTCATTAGTGAGGCGCCTACTTCTTTTGACTCTAATTTCTTTAACTTTATTTGATAGAACAATAGGGCTTTTCTTTTTTATTTACGTTGATTTTCAGGACTTTTTAGTCTATTCAGTGAATCACCATCTATATTATTAACCACAAAAGAAAGTCCCGTTAAATTGAGTATCTGGATCTGACTGATATCATGGCTAAATTTTTCAGAGGGACATGTGTGCTGAAGGAAGGAATTGATTAGTGCACGAACTAGTTCTCTGAGGAGAATCTGTGGCAGATGTCCTATTTTAGAAGTCTCCTCAGCGTAAAGGGAGCAATGCTAAATTGACATGGGAATGATTAAAGATTAACTAATCTCTCAGCTTTATTGCAGTGCAGCCACGCTTGAGAATTATGTTGCTTATTCCTTCAAAATACTTATTACACTTTGAAATTCTTTCTGTATGCCATACAAACCACTTCTAATTGCTTCCTTTTAAAGCCTGCTTCCTCATTCCCATTATCACTTTCATTACATATCCACTTTGGCCACAGAAAAGAAAAGAGTTAAGGGCCCTCAGGAAGTTAAAAACAATACACAAAAATATAGTAATTGATCTTGGGCAAATCAGTGCTCCATAAAATGACTTACCTAGTTGGTAAGTGATTTTGAAGTTTTATCGACACTTGGTTTCAGACAGCAAGCAAAAAGTTCAAAAGAAATTGGATCAGGCTACAGATACATGATCTCCATTCTATGAAAATAATATCAGCTGTATATCCAAAGAGAACAAAAAATATGACAGGACTGTAATACCTAGCCTTATTACCTGAAAAACACTAACTATTGGCACTTTCATCTCAGTAGAGTTATATTCAGCAATATCTTTCTTTAAGTTATGCAAAAAAAGCAAATACATTATTAAATAGTCATTAGCAGCATTTGATAATTGACATTAGCAGCACTGAAAGGCCCCAATATTTTATGTACTGTAACAGTTACAATCACTTATTAGGGCTTTGGAAACAAGAGCAGATCTTTTGACTCTACTTCTTCTAAAATTTTGATCAGACGCTGCCTGCCGCGTTTGGCAACCGCGGATATTGGCTGTGAGCTCCTCCAGCTGCAGTTCAGGCACGCTGCTCTGCCCAAGAAAGCATGGCAGCACAATTCTCAGAAACACTGGGCTTTAATCAACACTCGCTGTCTCACTGATTATAGCAACGTATGCAAAGTCTGTTAGCCAGCAGCCTTTCAAGCAATTGCTTTTGATTCCATACATAGACAATTCTGTAAAACCTCCCTTTAAAAGCACGCCCATCAGACTACTCTCATCAAGTCTAAAAACTGCCCCACTAGTTCCTTCCTTCTAGATGAGTCTGGAGAGCTCTAAAGTCAGAGGAACATTAAGAAAAGTGGGTTCATAAGCTGTGTTTTTAGTGCTTGCCAACAAAGCATACTAAATCAGACTAGTATCTTTATTCCACATAAATATGCAGTAACTGCACCCAAAGAAGAAGAAAAAGAAAAGCCTTTGACAGACTGTCACATTAACAAAGGATTCACACTGCAGACCTGAGCCCTTAGCAATCCCTGCTATCTACAAGGACAGATATATTTTCATCTTCAAACTGCTATAATCTCCTCCTTCACTGCCAGCTCACATCAGCAGAGTCAGGTTTGGGTTTTCACCACAGTGAAAGATGAAGACCCTTATAGCAACCTTCCAGTACCTGAAGGGGCTACAAGAAAGCTGGGGAAGGACTGTTCACAAAAATCAGTAGTGGTAGGACTAGGGGCAAGGGTTATGAACCAGAAAGGGGCAGATTTAGACTAGACATAAGGAGGAACATATGACTTCTTGAATAATTCATCAAAAAAAAACCTATCCAAATAATGACGCATTGATGAATTTTAGATCTTGAGTTTGATCTTCAGATCAAGAAAGTCTTGGGTACCTGTAGGTCAGAGCAGGACTGCTTCTCACATAAATACAACTGGATTGTAATGAAACCTACAGAACACATCTGCAGACTCCCTTGAACATCATTCTGTTGGGTTTGGTTTTTTCCAGTGATCGCTGTGAATTATTGTTTCTGCCTATCAAAACTTTGCATGGTTTTGACCTTGTATGACAAGAACTTACAAACTTGAGTTACCTTTTCAATATTTTTATGCATTTCATTGCAAAAGAATATGATAACCTTCAGTACAAAGGTTATTCTTGTTGTTAAAGACTCACAGCTTTTATAATCAGATTCTCTGAACTCACTTTTTGGCAGCATGGTTTGCAGTCCATAGAGACAAATCGAAGGCAAATACATTCTTAAATTCTTTAGTACTTTGCAATGCAAGGTAACATTTTTCCTTCTGTAGTCAAACAGTGGCATTGATAGAATGTATTCTGTATTGTTTACTAAAAAGAGAAAACTTATATTTAGAAAAGGTTTTGAAATGCCACCCCTCTGACGGCAAGCACACATGTAAAATCAATACAAGTCTACTTTTTTGCCATTCAGTAATAATAATAATATTAAAATTGTCTTTAAATGTCAAGAATGTTGGAAAAAACTAAAGAAAATTACAACAGCACTTGCTCTGTGAAACAGTAATTCTTTTAGTAATCCTGTAAATAAAAGCACTTACACAATTGTAGTCATCTGTTCTAAAAGCACTTTATGACAAAGATGTCTCTGTGATAAGAATTAATTAAAATAAACCAGCTGGTTGAAAAAAAAAATCAAAATTAAAAATATATGGGGCAAGCCCACAGGGTAAAACACTTTTCTCCGTAAAGCCACTAGAATTTCATTTGAACAAGGCACTGGTTTAGCGATTTCCGTGTTGCTTGGGAGTATAACAATGTGTACCGAATGGGTCACTGAAAGTACTGGAAGTGGTGGTACTAAAACACTTGTTTAGTTGGTTTATATTTTAGGCTAAAAATAACCTCTGAGGAAAATAAAAAGGCAACACCCAAACCACTCTCTAGGCCTGTAGGTCTGGAGGGGCTCTGTACGGTCAATGGAGGAGGAAGAAAGGTTCTGCCAAAGAACACCTCCCCTGTTAGCAACAGAGGGGATCTGGCCCTCCTACCCCTGGCACTGGGACTGGCTGGGCTTGAAGGTAGATGGCGTGAGCCCCAACTCTGTTTGACTGAAGGGAAATATTGTATGAATAAAGGAAGTTACCGTTACCTTGCATCTTTGCTGTAAAAGAGGGAATGCTATTTCACTCTGTTTCAATACGTATTAGGCAAAGCGACTTGCCAGTACTTGAAGGGGCTACAAGAAAGCTGGGGAGGGACTGCTTAAAAAGGCTTGTGGTGATAAGACTAGGGGCAATGGTATAAACTGGAGAGGGGCAGATTTCGACTAGCCATAAGGAGGAATTTATTCACTATGAGGGCAGCGGCGGCTGCCCCATCCCAGAGTTATTCAAGGCCAGGCTGGATGGGACCTTGGGCAGCCTGATCCAGTGGGATGTGTCCCTGCCCATGGTGGGAGGTTGGAACTGGATGATCTTCAGGGTTCTTTCCAACCCAAACCATTCTGTGATTCTGTGATTCTATGAAGTCTGTCTCTTTTCCTCCCTGTCGGCTAGAGGTCTTCCTTCTGCTGTTGCAACTTCCTAGTTTGCCCTTTGTCCCTCCTTCCTGAGTTTTGGCTGAAAGCAGATGGCAACACTTTTTCAGCTTACCCTATCACATCCCTTAGAATTTCTGATTTATTTTTGCAGTGACAGATTTGATTTTTTTTTTAGTCTGGTAATAGGATAACTATGGCAAATAAAAGACATAAAACGACAAGTTTCTCATTGCCCCCCAGTATGTATTAGAACAAAACAATATTGGGTAGATATGAAATATTTTTACTATTAACACTAAATAATGTAGCGCTTCTGAATTTCTGCATTTCTGGCAGTAATGCTGCATTTTTATAGCATTCTAAGCATCACGGTCTTAACAAACTTTGAAACATAGAAATATTTTTTTTCAATTATAGGCTATAGATCCCTAGCAATCCAGATGTGCATAAACACATAAGAGAAACTGAGCTAACAGCTGTATGATTTCTCTTGTATTAAAAAGGAGGAAATGTAGCAGGTTGGAGTTTATGAACTCTCTCTTAGATACAAGGCCCCATTTTCATTGTTGTTCATACTCTGCTGTTTGCTTTCTATCAAGCTATTGCTGACAGACTCAACATTTTTGTTTTCCAGGCAGAATTTTGACAGAAAGCAATATGAGTTCTATACATCGAGTAGCTGATTTGGGCCGTAAGTGCATTGCTCACAAGGGGAAATAAATCACTACAAGAGAACACTCTACCATCTCAGCTATAAAGCTGCTTTACTGGAGATAGGTTGGCATTTTTCAAGTCCTCATTAATATTAGTCAGAATCCAAATGCTTTTCAGATTCTCCTGTTTCATATATATTTATTCTGAAATTATGAATAGTACCTTTGAAGCTGCAATTGTGTGAAATGAGTGACCACAACAACTTAAATTGAGAAGTATCATAATTTTGATATATTACATTTCAAAACACCATACCTCGGGCAGTACCTCACATGAGGATGTTACTGCACATTAATTTTGAGAATGTTAGGATCTGCCCACCACTATTTCAGCAGTAAATGCCATGGCAATAAAGAATAATCGCTGCAGTAGTCACACTATTACTGTTACAGCTCTGTTGGAGTTTCCATTATAAGTTCTAAATGCTCTTTTTGAAGGATTTGCAACTTGGTGCTTTTGAATTCACATTGGGCTGCAACTTCACATTGGGAAGGATTAGTGTATATAATTGCTTAGGTTTTGTTTGATGTTTGGATATACTGGATGACAGAAAAATAGCCGAGCTCACTGAAATACCGGCCTTGCCTGCACACTGCTTTTTGCCCAAATTTTTTATTAGAGTGCAATTTTATATTAGGATAATTTCATGGGAACAACCCCTCATATAGCTCCAGTGTAAAGCTGTTATACACGTATAGCTCAATCCTTTAAATTTAGTAGAATGCACTATTTTTTTTTATACTATTACATTCTTAACTCCTAATTATAGGTCTTTTTCTACTGTGTTGTAGCTGTGTTGGCTTATAAATCAGAAGGAATAGAGAAAAGCAAAACCTATGGAAAGAAGCCTTAAGATGCCGTGTTTAAATATTTAAAGTAAGCGAGGAAACTTTTTCTGAATTTGTTTCAATATAAAAAAAACCCCATGCTTTTACATCGTCATCTTTTGATTGGTTTATTTTAGAGGGGTATTTGAGAAAACCAGATTTTCCTGTTATTAATTTTCTTCATTTTCTGTTTGCAACCCTATAGTCCTAAAGCTTTAAACTATTCTACTAATCACGTCTTAAGCATTTTCACAGACCTTTGTCATTTTGAGTAGTCCGGTACATTGTTGGCTATTTGTAATCACACAGGACCCTGGGATGTGAAAGAACTTAGTATAAGTACAAGTATTGGGCAATGAGGATCAGCATGCACTGGAAACCATAAAAAAAACAGTAACTGGCCCATGAGTATACATTTGATTTAAGTTTGAACTATTAATATTTCCTAGTAAAGTGAAAAATATTATTAAGGGGGTTTATTGCAGAATTGTCATGAAAAAGATTCAGAAATACACTATAATTGCAAAAGGAAAGTCCAGGCATACGAACAAATGAGAAAAATCATTGAAAAGACTCTCAATTCTAGTAAATTGCACTAAAAATAGGAGAAGAGCAGTATAATTATTGTATGAAGAAAACTCTAGCTGCAGTGCAAAGCTTGTCACATCTAATACAATCAGCTACAAAACTGATGCAGAGATCCACGACCCTACATCTCAACTGCCACACTAGACCTCTCCCACCCAAAAGAACATAATTAATTAATTTCAGCTGGAGGATGTTCTCCAATTCTCTAATTAATAACATGTACATCCACCACATTAACCCGCTGTAGTTGAAACAGTATGTAAAGCGATTAGTAAAGGTAAATTATGGCTGATTTTCTTTCAAGAACTGGATAATACCAGTTGCAGTCAACTTTCAAAAGATCAAGACCATACCAGAACTTATTTATGGACACGGAGACACAAACAGCAGTGCATTGATTGTCAATATGTAGGTTGTATTTGAAAGGAACTAGATAAAAACTATTTAGGAAATAAAAAACCAAAACAGTATCCTTTTAATCAGTTATACTGCATTCTGTAACTGACATGGCTGAGGTAGATGGTGGGATTTTCCATAAATGTACTGAGTTTCATGAACTAAGGAGAGCTGACCAAAACCAACATCCCAGACAAACCAACAGAGCTGACCGAAACCAACATCCTAGATCAACCAACACCAGTGAATTTTGCCAGTGACTTCAGGTGGGCCAGAGTTTATTGGTTCATTACCTTTCTTATGCACAACAGTAGAGTGAGCAGAAAAAATGGACATTTCCCGAGAAAGTTGTAACTGCTTTTACAAGAGTGCTCTATGTTTGCAGTATTGGAAGATAGGGACAATTTTGCTATTAAACTCCCTGGGAACAGGCATGAAGACGAGCAGCCTTGTGCTGGCAGAGGAGAGGGGCGTCTTCTCTTCAAGTGCTTTATCTGATTCACAGGCCTCAGTGAATCAATATCCCTTCCATCTACCACCTCACACACATCAGGTCACATTAGAACATAGGCACATGCTATGATTTAAGAGGCAAGCCTTTGTTACATTGCTGGTATAACTGAGAAGGCGAAAGAGATTTAGGAATTGAAGTGTTAAAAAACCTAAATTATTAGACACCTGAGGGAGATACAAGATCCCGTTCTGTTAAATAAGTTACCAGAAGAGTTTGTGTGGTACATTACAGGATTGCTGAAGAAAAACTGGTGCATTAGCAGTAGGGACTAGAAAGAAGACTCAAATAAGAAACAATCATTTTTACCCAGAGGTAAGAAAATACAGGTTGTATTAACTAATTTGATTGAGTTCCATTATTCTGACTCAAATATTAATTTGGGACGTTACAGTGTTAGAGAAGTACTGTGTTGGAAAATATCTGCCTATCTATTACTTTTTGAAGTCCATCTTCAAGGAGAAAACTGATTTTTTGTGTATCATTCCTGGAGAAATGAAGCTGCCTAAATCATTTTAAGTTTCTACCACTAACAACCCATATGCTTATACTGGCATGTGTTCAAACTGTCATTCTCTGCTGTGCATGCTGCTTATGCAGGAAAAATTATTAAAGAGGCATTTGACATATTTTACCTCTTATTATAATTTAGCAAGTGTAATAAAAATTAAGAGTGAGTTGCAGGTAATGTAATGTGCCGAAAACTTAATAAGTGCTCTGCTTAAGAACTGCTGCTCAGCAATATTTTCAGGATTTTTTTAAAAACTAGCCTGTAATACACTGTCCCAGTGTGTATTCTGACTCCCTGATTGTGAGCGTGGCTGTTCTGGAGCTCTTCTGGAAATACTGAAACATATCACATGTGAAAAGTTTGGAAAGAATAGACTTTGTACTCCATGATCAGATTTAAAACAGATTTTTTTTTTTTTTTTTTTTTTAATTCAGAGACCAAAATGCATGGATTTGGTTTGGGTCAAACTCCTTTAAAAGTCATTAGTATAATTTACAAACTTCTAAAAATATTTTAAAAGCAGAGGAGAGAAGGCTCTGAGGAGATTTTATAGCGACCTTCCAGTACCTAAAGGGGCTACAAGAAAGCTGGGGAGGGATTGTTCACAAAGGCTTGTGGTGATAGGACAAGGGGCAGATTTAGACTGGACATAAGAATTTCTTCACCTTGAGAGTGATGAGGTGCTGGAACAGGTTGCCCAGGGAAGTTGTGGCTGCCCCATCCCTGGAAGTGTTCAAGGCCAGGTTGGATGGGCCTTGGGCAGCCTGGTCCAGTGGGAGGTGTCCCTGCCCATGGCAGGAGGTTGGAATCTTTAAGAATCCTTCCAACCCAAATCATTCTATGATATCAAAATTCCAAGGAGAGGAAAACTGTAATGTAAGCTTCCACCTTGAATTTCACTGAAAACACCAAGATATTCCAAAACAACCATTCCTTTCTTCAAAGCAGGTGGTGCTCTAACAGTTTTCGTCTTCCCCACTGGTGTGTTGTCCCCAAATAGCACCCAACGATAAATTACATTTCATTGGCTGCACTATATCACAAACTACAGAACTAAAGGAAAATTTCTAAACAAGACAAATACTTATAAACAGTCTGCCTTTGCGGCATCCATGTGGAAGCCTCTTCTCATCACTTTGTTTATACACATTCTGTATGTGGCAATCCATCAACGAATGTTAAATATGAAGACTTCAAAATAGAAACAGCAGTAGGCTGTTTATTACAGATTCAAACTTTGGCAAATAAGCCCCACCAGGCATCTCTTGGAAAAGCTATCAGAATTGCTTCTGTTTTCTTGCTTGAGATGAAAAGCCCCCTATTGGCTGCCAATATTTGTATATTTTTACTTTTGGATTATCCGTGCAGGATTCAGTAGGCATAGTTGGTCCAGGAGAAATAACAGATTTGTGTGCCCAGAAACACACACTTGGAGCACTGATAGCCTTTTTCTACCCTACTGTGGAAACTTGACTGGGAAAGGAGGGCCTAAAAATATCATAAAGGTTTCACAAGCGTAACGCTCCCTCTGGAAAGGTAAAAGCTATAAAGATTGGAAAGGTCTGCATATCTGTATTCCGTGGTTTGAAAGGATCCAGTTGTAACCTGCTGTGTCTGAGAGTACATTCATTGTCTGCCTTTCAAGATGGCATTGCAGGGGATTTGCAGCTAACATTCCCTGTGACTTCTCAGTACTGCCATCTACCCTTAAATCAGCCCAGCGAGGAAAAGATGCTGCTGGACGCACCCGTGCTTTACAAGAGCATTAACTCCCAGAACTGCTTTGTTAAGCCTTGATCTGACCGACTATGGGGCGAACACAGTGTGAAACTGGGGCTTAGGAGGAGGACAGTTAATACTCTCCTGATCTGTGTTTGTTTCCCTGCTTCAGCTACGTTGCTCGTGTTTTCTTTCTTACTGGCAGGGTGGATCTTGGTGTATTTAGGGTCAGACAAGCTATCTGGTTGATGCTGCTAGAAAAAGGAAATGGGAAAAAAATACCAACAAAAATCCAGTACAAAAGCTGAATTTTCATGATTAGTTGACTTTAATTAACTTTAGTCTTACGAGATTAGGCTAACTAGACAGGTGCTTCAAAAAATTACCCTATGCTCATTTGAAGGATCGAGCCATCAAAGCCCATGAGAGGGACAGTCTTCACATGTAGATTGTCACACTGGCTTTGAAAGGCTGGATCACATCACTGAAAATTAATAGGTCTGGTCCTGACTGATATTCTCAACATGCATTTACTGTGAGTAAGATTTTTCACATTATTATTTGACCAACTGATGGATGCATATGACATATTTTCTTCCCCCCCAAAAAAAAAGAAGAGATAATAAAGAATTACTGATGAATGAGTGATTACACATCTTTTTTACACCAGGACTTTTTATGAAGTACTTAGAGCTGAATATAAGCCAATGTTAGTAATAAATAATCTTCATAAAAAATTTGTTGCTGGAAATGCACTCAACTCATCAACACTACAAATCTAATTTTAGCAATGCTATTTAGATTATTAAACATACTCTGGACAACATATTACATTAGATCAGATTCTCAGAGAGACTTTTATAATAAGTGGATGGCAGTAGAGTTTCCATCTGAACATAAAGACTTATTGCTTGGCATTCAGATGGATTCTGTAATCCCAAGCTAATTGTTATGCATTGATTTACTACATTTAATCATTAATACTGCAGGGAGGCAGACATAAACAGATCATTGAAACTACAATATGATTGTGGATTATTCATGTTAATATTTTTCTTAAAGATAGGTCTTTCAGTGGTGACACACTGCATGCTGTACAAATGTAGCTGCAGTACAATACATCATTTGTTACATCATCGTGTCAGAGCCTGACACACTTTGCATTCTGAATTTGAAAAGTAATGATTTTTTGGTTCTTTCAATTAAGATAAATAACCAGGTGCCACTGTACTTTTTACAGCATTTCAGCCACTTTCACAATTCTATGTATGAAAAAGACTTTCCTCTGAAATTAGGAAAAAAACCACTCACATACATGGTTTGGTTTTTCCCTACTTCTTGTTTTATGTCTTCACATGCCCAAATGCTGTAGTGAATTACAAGATCTCAGTGCATACTTCAATAGTAAAACTACTTTATTTTTTTCAAACAATTTCTTAACAAAGTTCAGCCGGCAAAAATTAGTCTGGTTTGATGAGGAGGGGTGCCTGGAGAAAATGGGATTGCGGGAATGGCAGACGGGGTATCCTACTTCTGTGTTAATTAGTAAGGACCGTCGGCAGCAGAGTTACTAGGCAAAGACACTAGGCAAAGACCTTTTCCCTCAACACTGTAAAGCATCACTTGTAACTAAGTCCTGGTGCAGACCACAGGGAAACCTTCCAGGAACACACACAACAGTTTTGGGAGTTTTCTTTAATAAAAACTTAGCCTCGAGCTCTGCTCACTTACATAGTGCTGTGATTCTTGCAACAACTCTTCGTGCCAGAGTAAATCACACCTACTGTGGGGTCAGGGCTGTGCGCTGTAAGGAAGCTGTGACCGAGACACGAGACACAGGACACGAGAACAGAGAAAAACACAAGTAAGTGGAACATCTTGAGATGCAACTATATTCTCTGTATTGATTTCTCTCAAATTAAGAGCTATATTGCCCTCATTCAAGCAATAAGGCATTAAATCATCATATGTAAAACATGTCTTTCTTTTAAAGAATGAACATTAATGAGCAGAACCAATATTAGCGATACAATTTTGAAATAGGCAAACTGAGTTCTGTTACATTAACTCAGGAAACATACAGCTTATGGAATTTTAAAATAAACTAGTTATCATTTTAGATCAGAAAAGGGAGGAAAACATAATGATGAATTCAAAGAGGAGTGCCCCAAGACCATTTATGTTCTCAAAGCACAATGAAGTTATTTATTCAGGAGAAAGCTGTCCCCAAGTTCAGGAAAAGTAGCCGGCGGGGTAAGAAACCAGCGTGGTTCAGTAGGAAGGTCCTAAGAGACATCAATAGGAAGAGGAGGGTCTACGACCTCTGGAGGAAGGGGCAGGAATCCTGGGTGGACTATAGGGAGGAAGCGAGAACGTGCAGGGAAAAAATCAGGAGGGCTAAGGCCCAACTAGAAATGCGATTGGCCAAGACTGTGAAAGACAACAAAAAGTCTTTCTACAAATACATCAACAGCAAAAGGAGGGCTAGGGAGAATCTCCAGTCCCTAGTAGATGCAGAGGGAACAAGAGTACCAGAGGACGAAGACAAGGCTGAAGTGCTCAATGCCTGCTTTGCCTCAGTCTTTGACAGTAAGGAAAATTGTTCCCTCTGTGCACAACCCCAAGGGTTAGAAGAGAAGTATGAGATTCCCAAGGTCCAAGAGGAGGTGGTTAGAGACTTGCTTGCCCAGCTAGATGCCCACAAGTCTATGGGGCCAGATGGAGTCCACCCAAGAGTTTTGAGGGAACTGGTGGATGTGCTGGCCAAACCCATTTCCATCATCTTCCAACAGTCCTGGATGACTGGGGAGGTTCCACTGAACTGGAGGCTGATGTCGTGCCCATCTATAAGAAGGGGCACAGGGAGGATCCGGGGAACTACAGGCCTGTCAGCCTGACCTCGGTACCGGGGAAAGTCATGGAGCGGGTGATCTTGAGTGCTATCAAGAAGCACTTGCAAGAGAATCGGGTGATCAGGCCCAGTCAACACGGGTTCATGAAAGGCAGGTCTTGCCAGAGTAATCTGATCACCTTCTATGACCGAGTGACTAAACTCTTGGACGAGGGAAAGGCTGTGGATGTATCTTCCTGGACTTCAGTAAAGCCTTTGATACAGTTTCTCACAGCATTCTGCTTCGGAAACTGTCACCTCTGGCCTGGACGGGCGCACACTCTCCTGGGTGAAAAACTGGTTGAATGACCGGGCCCAGAGGGTGGTGGGAAATGGAGTTAAATCCAGCTGGAGGCCAGTGACAAGTGGGGTTCCCCAGGGCTCAGTCCTGAGTCCAGTCCTGTTTAATGTCTTTATCAACGACCTGGATGAAGGCATTGAGTCCTCCCTTAGCAAGTTTGCAGATGACACCAAGCTGGGTGGAAGTGTGGATCTGCTGGAGGGTCGGGAGGCTGCAAAGGGACCTGAACAGGCTGGAACCCTGGGCTGAGACCAACGGCATGAGGTTTAACAAGGCCAAATGCCGGGTCCTGCACTTGGGGCACAACAACCCTAAGCAGAGGTACAAACTAGGAGAAACCTGGCTGGAAAGCTGCCAGGAGGAGAAGGACCTGGGGGTGCTGGTTGACAGTGACTGAACATGAGCCAGCAGGGACAAAGGTGGCCAAAAAGGCCAATGGCATCTTGGCTTGTATCAGGAACGGCGTGACCAGCAGGTGCTGGGAGGTTATTCTCCCCCTGTACTCAGCACTGGTGAGAGCGCATCTCGAGTACTGTGTTCAGTTCTGGGCCCCTCACCACAAGAGGGATGTTGTGGCTCTGGAGCGAGTCCAGAGAAGAGCAACAAAGCTGGTGAAGGGGCTGGAGAACAAATCTTATGAGGAACGGCTGAGAGAGCTGTGGTTGTTCAGCCTGGAGAAGAGGAGGCTGATGGGAGACCTTATTACTCTCTACAACTACCTGAAGGGAGGTTGTGGAGAGGAGGGTGCTGGCCTCTTCTTCCAAGTGACAGGGGACAGGACGAGAGGGAATGGCCTCAAGCTCTGCCAGTGGAGATTTAGGCTTGAGATTAGGAAAAAGTTCTTCACGGAGAGGATGGTTAGGCATTGGAACGGTCTGCCAAGGGAGGTGGTTGAGTCACCGTCCCTGGAGGTGTCTAAGGTTAGGGTAGACTAGGTGCTTAGGAGCATGATTTAGGGATTGGTGGGAATGATTGGACTCGACGATCCAGTGGGTCTCTTCCAACCTGGTTATTCTGTGATTCTGTGATTTTATTTATTTTAACCTGGAGAAGAGGAGGCTGTGGGGAGACCTTAATACTCTCTACAAATACCTGAAGGGAGGTTGTGGAGAGGAGGGAGCTGGCCTCTTCTCCCAAGTGACAGGGGACAGGACGAGAGGGAATGGCCTCAAGCTCCACCAGGGGAGGTTTAGGCTGGACATTAGGAAAAAAATTTCATGGGAAGGGTCACTGGGCACTTGCAGAGGCTGCCCAGGGAGGGTGTTGAGTCACCTTCCCTGGAGGGGTTTAAGGGACAGGTGGAAGGGGTGCTGAGGGACATGGTTTAGTGTTTGATAGGAATGGTTGGACTCAATGATCCGATGGGTCTTTTCTAACCAGGTGATTCTATGATTTATGAACTATCCTTTAAGGATTTAATCCTATATAATGTTCCAGGGTAGATTCAGAAGAGGCATCAGAAATGTAGGTAGGTTCAGTTCTCAATGAATTCAGAAAAATATACAGGTTATTAACCCAATTCCATGTTAAATAAACATGATTATATGCTAAATCTGCAGATAAATTTTCCTTTTGAAAATCTATGGACTTAAAAGTCTTTATTCAGGTTTTAGTCTGTTTAAAAAGGACCAGAGCAGTTCTGTGAGCAGACAGGCAGAATAGGCCACTGACTGTGACAACAGGCTTCCCACACAGCAAAGCAGCCGTTGCCTTTCTGCTTACTTTACCCACAATTTCATCCCTGAAAACTGGGCCTGTTACAACCTTCTTACGGCTGCAGCAGTTGGTAACCAGTAAATGGAGAGAGAAGAGATGAGATCCCTCCCAGCAAAAGCACTTTCCTGTCATCCATTTGTGCAGGTCACAGCAGAACTAGCCTGGTGGTTTGAGGTGCTACCTCTCTGCCCCTCACACAGTTCCTGTAAGCTTCTCAGGTAGGTACAACCTAGATCTGGCCAGGCCCCATCCCTTCTTCTGTGGCAGCATCGTAAACTGCCGAAAGCTTTAAAACCTCCTACTTATGGCAAGTCTGCATCTTTTTATGCCTACGTTTGTTAAAGTTTTTAGAGGATTCCCTAGCTGATCCAAAGATATTTTGCTATTCATCTGTACACTAGCATTTTTTTTTTAAAGCAGGAAACATTCACCTGATACCCATTCATTGGATTCAGTATATTTATCTCACTGAACTTCAGCAGATTTGAGACACCTCACTTTTTTGAGCGAGTACATGGCTTTTCTTATAAATCTGTAATTTTCAGCTTGAAGAAACACTTGTGCCTTCAGGGAGCAATGTATTCTCTTTTCCCAGTGGCTTTTAATTTTGTTTACTTTCTCAAGTACCAACAAGAATATGCTCTAGTACAGTAACAGTCTCTTGTCAGATCCAAATAATATATTTTTACCACACAAGAGCTTTCAGTTTTCTGTGGAAATGCAATATGGTATAATTGATCTAATGCATGCTGCAAATCTCAGTAACATTATAGAAACAATCAACCTCAGGGAAAAAGGAAAAAAAAAAGAAGAAAAAAGAAGAAAGGAAAGGAAAGGAAAGGAAAGGAAAGGAAAGGAAAGGAAAGGAAAGGAAAGGAAAGGAAAGGAAAGGAAAGGAAAGGAAAGGAAAGGAAAGGAAAGGAAAGGAAAGGAAAGGAAAGGAAAGGAAAGGAAAGGAAAGGAAAGGAAAGGAAAGGAAAGGAAAGGAAAGGAAAGGAAAGGAAAGGAAAGGAAAGGAAAGGAAAGGAAAGGAAAGGAAAGGAAAGGAAAGAAAGGAAAAGGAAAGGAAAGGAAAGGAAAGGAAAGGAAAGGAAAGGAAAGGAAAGGAAAGGAAAGGAAAGGAAAGGAAAGGAAAGGAAAGGAAAGGAAAGGAAAGGAAAGGAAAGGAAAGGAAGAAAGGAAAGGAAAGGAAAGGAATATAAAGGAGAATTGCAATAAACATCCATACATTTGAACTCAGACAAGCTTCTTTAATATTACCCAATAAATCCAAGACCAACCATATCTTCATTTGTTCATTAGGTACTCAGTTTAAAAGAAAAAAAAAAAATCAATACTTGTTCCTGTCTCATTTCTGAAGAATGGCACTGAGCCATTTGAGGTCTGGAATGCCTTCAAGTGAGTGACATGCTCAGATAAAGTTCAAAACCTCAATATCACCTCAGCACATTTTGAACATCAGTCACAGGATTCTGATTTTTGATGGAATCAGAATTAAGCCAGAGGGAGAGAGGGTAGCACACGCTGTGTTGACAGAGGAATGGATGCTGTTTGGAGAAGGGGAAAAACCTATAGCTGCCTTTCTTTAGCAAACTTCTATCATGAAACAAAATTCTTTATTACATTTAGAGTTTATTTTTTACTCCTACAAATACTTGGAAGGTTTTAAGATTATAGATATGAGGTAGACTTTAAGATTGCACATAGGTTGAATAGATAAGAGCTGTTAAAGATGCAAATTAGATTAAAACAGAGTGAAATTGTAGGTACTATATCTTACAGAATTTTCTAAAGATTTATTTTTACTGTTTTCAAGTGCATGTGTCTTACTGGGTGAGTGCTGAGCAAGAAAGTAATACTTCCTTTACAGAGTCACTGGAATTATTCAGTGTTTGGAAAGCCCTATTAGGTGTCTCAGTTCCAAAAAAAAAACCAACAAGGTATTGACATGCTGAAAGGGCATTCAGGACTGAGGCCTTTGCTGATCAATGAGAAAAGCCTTTAACAATTAAATATGTATGGCTCATCTTAAAGGTGACTTTTAAAAAAGTTTGAATCACTGTTAAACCTGATTCTTTAGGATGATTCTGGGAGAAAACATAGCCAAATCAGACAAAGCTACTTAAAGAAATAGCAATTGAATTGCTTCAGGGTATAGAGTCATAAAATCATGGAATAGTTTGGGTTGGAAGGGACCTTAAAGATCATCCAGTTCCATCCCCGCTGCCATGGGCAGAGACACCTCCCACCAGTCAGGGCTGCCCAAGCCCCATCCAACCTGGCCTTGAACACCTCCAGGGATGGGGCAGCCACAGGTTCCATGGGCAACCTGGGCCAGTGTCTCACCACTCTCACGGTGAAGAAACTCCTCCTTATGTCTAGTCTAAATCTGCCCCTCTCCAGTTTATACCCACTGCCTCTCATCCTATCACTACAAGCCTTCGTAAACAGTCCATACATTACAGAAGAATCTTGCTTGTTCCAAATGATCATAGAAGTGCAAATGTGTTGTAAACAAATCATGTAATAATATATGTAGACATTTACCAGTGGAAAAGATATTGAAAGATTTAACAGGATTTCTAATATCTGACTTTGTGTAAGTACTTCTTCTTTGATACAAGTATCAAACAGACAGACTTAATCATTCACAAGATATAGCGAGTGCCAAACCTGCATAAATTAAGACACAATCAGGCCCAGTCCTTCTGTACTGTAGACTTTGAATGCTTTCCAGATGTGGCAGTTTTTAAGAAGGATTTCAGAAGGGCACTTCCTAAAATTGAGCTGTCAGCATTATAGTGATAAGGAGGATATTCTTAATTTTTCTCTTAGATGCCTTGGGATGTTTTGGAGGAAAGGTGCACATAACCTTAAGCGTACATATTGCATCCTAAGAAATTGTTCCCTAGCACTCATATCTTCAAGCATTCAAGAGACACATTAGTCAAAGGCTTATGAACTTTAAGCTTCAGGACATCTTCAGAAACCTCTTCTTTTTGCACTCATGGATAGCCACCACGCTCTCAGAAGGTGTCAGTCTAATTCTTTTAAGGGATATCACAACAATAGCACCCCCAGTGTAACAGCTTTAAGCTTGGCTGTCCCTTAGGTTTGAGTATAAGGAAATGGTGCTCTATAGACAGACGTGTCCTTTGCCAGAGCTACCAGCAGCATTTGGCATCACTTTACAATTTCCTGTATTGACAAGAAAAATCGAGGAACTGGCAGGTGATGTGCTACCTCTGAACTAGAGGTTTGAGTGAACTGACTCAAATTATGCCTTCTCAACTCAGGATTTTAAAGCCTGGAGCACAGATTTAATCTACCTGTGTTAAGTTCATGCTTCTCCTATGAATTTCTTTATTTTCTGCAGGATTTGCTTCTTGCTGCACACAAGCACCGGGTGAAGAAATAGCGTTTTCTATGCAAACATCTTCCACTAATGCTACCTTTGGTCCCAAATTCTAACTTGTCAGCACCCCATCTGTTAATGCAGGAGCAAGACTCTGTTTCACCATACAGACATGATGCCTCTTAAAGAGGATTAAAATGCCTATCTCTGAGAGACAAAAAGGGAATATTTTAATGTTTAATATTAAATCATTCTCCTAACTGGAGCAAAGCTATAAAAACAACAATAACAACAGAATCCTAGAGGAGCTGAGATTCAGTCTTTATCTGTCAGAGGAGAATATGCAATTATAAAACTATCAAGGCTTTAAAACCATAAATATAATTAAGAATAAAGATACGCAAAGAAAAATAGTGATGTAAACTCTTCACTGCTTTAAAATAACTGGCTATTCAAATATGAAGGAAAACACTCTGCCATAATGATAATAGGAACCCACAATTCTGGGTTTGCATACGAGGAATCTCAAATCTCAAGTGTTTCAGCTCAGCTGTGCATCACTCTTGCCAGTCACCCTCCACCTAGGAAGAGACTCTGCTAATATTCACACAGAATTTTTGGCACCCAGGTTTGCGGCAGGGGCTCAGACTCAAGAGCTGAGAAAAGGATTATTTGCAAGGCTGATGTAAGCAGGTAAAGGTAGAAATCCTCTCAGCAGCCTGATATACTATTAATAAGTCACAAGGTAAAGCATATTAGGAGGTGAAAAATACTACTGTGAAGACTGTAGAAGCAGATATATGCAAATAACACTTTCATTTAGAGGTGCGCTGTTGCCTCAGTCATAAAGGCTCAGAGTATCAGGGTGGGAGAAGGCGGGTGCAAATTAGCTAATGTTATTTTATTTATTGGGGAGTTTTACCTTCTTTTACCTCACTTTTTATTTTAATACAAATTCTGTTAATTCCTTAGGGTACAGCCTTTCTTCACTTTAAATTCATGTTCTCTTAAGTCCTGTGGCACTGAATCAAGTCACTTTTCCCAAGCTATCCCTTTATTCTTTCCACAGTTGTGTGTCCTGTACTGCAATGCAGTAAAGTCTCAGCCTCCTGCTTTGCAATCTTTCCATATCTCTAATGACGGAGCCTTTGTTTTCTGTGTCCTTTTCAGGGCCCTGTGCCTCCAGTACTAAATCTCGGAGTTCCCTTTGCTATCAAGTCTTTCACTTGGTCTCATTTCCCCTCCCCTCAATTTAATAGAGATACTGATACAAGCTGGTTTACATTAAATAGTAACATTTTCACATTTTTTTCTCTATTTATTACTTTAAGCATTTTTAGATCTCTTTCCAGTCTGATAGCTTCTGTCAGTGTCCTGCGCCATAACAAATGCTCCTAATCTACAAAAATGTCACCCTGCTTTCTTTATCCAACACTTTCATGCTCCCTGTTGGTTTATCACATGTCCTTGTTATTGATGCTCTAATTAATTTGTTCCTTTTCCAACACAGTGATAATTACCTTTGAATTTTCTTTTGGCCATCTTCTGAGGCTTTAATATTTCCCCTCTTTTCCACACTTAGAAAAAAAAATCTTTACATATTTTTCTCTATACCCTGCATACCGGACTTACGATATGGAAACATAACAATAAATTTCCCTTATAGGGTACTACCACCTCATTTAATCATACCCAGCATCCAGTCTTTCAAGATTTGCTTCTCAGAAGTCCAGACCTTATACCATTGGCCTTTACCATGCAAATCAGACAGATGTATTTGCTTCTACTTCAACTGCTGGTTCAAATGGGTATGGATTTGAACACATTTAAAATCATTAGCTATGACTTGGAGCATATCTGTTGGAACCATTTAAATTTTTGCTAATTTTCATAGAATAGTTTGTGTTGGAAGGGACCTTAAAGATCATCCGGTTCCAACTCCCTGCCATGGGCAGGGACGCCTCTCAATGGATCAAAGCCCCATCTAGACTGGCCGTGAACACCTCCAGGGAAGGAGTAGCCACAATTTCCCTGGGCAACCTCTGCCAAGGCCTCATCACTCTCATGGGGAAGAAATTCCTCCTTATGTCCAGTCTAAATCTGCCCCTCTCCTGTTTATACCCATTGCCTCTCATCCTATCACTACAAGCCTTTGTAAACACCCCCTCCAAGGCTTTCCTATAGGCTCCCTTCAAGTACTGGAAGGTTGCTATAACGTCTCCTCAGACCTTGTAGTAATTTATTTTCAAAGGCAGTGAATTCCAAATGTTGTATGTGAGATCTTCAAACATGACTGCTATTTCTCAGGAAGGTGAGACATTTCTCCCTCTTTAAGGAAAAAGTGTTTATGATCAGTTGTGTGCAACTACTTGATTTAGAATACAAAACCTATGTCTCAGTATAGGATAGACTCCTCATGTCAACAAGGTAAAAGTTATTGATTTAGGGTACAAGTCACCTGTCTGAGGTCTCCACCATCCTGGGGTGAGTGTCTTCTCATCAGAACTCAGCAATGTCAATTGATTTGTCTCTAACACACACAGTTTGAATGGGAAGTGTGTAAGGTACAGATGAGAAGTGTTCTGGAAACAATCATGTAAGAACCAGTTCTTGCCTTTCCCCAACTTCAATTTAAGCCATCTGTTCATGTCAACTCAGAAGCTTGGAAAGGAATTAAAAAAGAAAGTCTTTTTCAATCAGATACAAGGCTCAGGTGGACAGCAAAGTTGAAGTATTTAATTACCTGACCCATAGGAAGAGAAATCAATTGGTTCCTCAGGCTACTCCTGCAGAGAACCCTTGCTCTTACTGGTAGAAATTGCAAGGTGAAAGGTATCTTTTCTATAGTAGCCAGAAAACTACGTAATTTGGGCCACAAAAATAGTTTTGGGTTGCACTTGAACATGAAATTGATACCTGTGAAAATGACCTGGTAGCAAAGCTTGCTCCTCACGTGTCTGGGAAGATGAGACCTTGAGAGGGTAGGATTTTAGTAGGTCTTAAAAGAAAATCTGTATCCAAAGATGTGAAAAGCTCATCCTTAATTATTCGTATCAGATAATTTTATGGGCTTGCATTTATGATCTTCTTTTTTTTTTTTTTTTCACTTCCAGGCTACTTTGGCATCATACAATACCTAGTCATTGTGTATGAAACAATTTTATAGCCTCCATCAGTTTTCTGAAAACCAAACATTAATATCATAAGTATAATCTTGGCTGATGCTATTGCCACAAGCTTATTTCTCTAATTATTTGAAGTCATCTGGAAGAATTCCTTGATTTATTTTCATAGTCAACTTGGTATGCAATACTGGATATACTAACTGTAGCACATGTAACAGGGCTTGTGAGTAAGGGTCATTTAAATAATGTTTTCATTGAACAAAAATAGAGTGAAATGATTTACACAGGAAGTTTCCATATGAAAGAAATTGATAGCAGCTGAATGGGCAGCATGAGAGTTTGCCATACTCAAAAACTTCAAGGATTCTAAGAAGGAAGCATATTAATATTTTGGGGGGAAGAAAATATAAAGGAGGGAGACAAAGAACCAAGCTGATTCTATGGCAAAGGCTTTTGCTCTTGTTGTTTTTAGGACAGAATAGCCGGTCTATCTCCCCTCCCTCCTTTGCTCCTCAAACAATAATTTTCAAGGAAAATGCTGGTTCAAAATGGTACCAAATGCACTTTTTCAGTAAAATTCCAACTGACAAGGTTTCGGAAGGGCAACAGCAAGCTGTCAGTGAAAGGACAGGACAATTAGGTGGAAAAGCGACTTCATGTCATCTTCTGGTACAAATAATGACATTTTGCACTTAAAAAAGATGCAACTGAATTCTGAGTGACATTGGCTGTGGATACAAGCTGGCATAATTCCACAGAGTTCTGAAGAGCATGGCACCTAAAACCAGCAGGCAAGCAGGGAACTGATCATAAATTGTCCATAAGATTTTTCTTTTTTTTTTTTTTAAAAAAAAGGTATAGGGTGTTAGTCTAGCTTTCTACGAGGGCAGTGTTAGAAAAGCAGTTCAGCTCTCACTAGCACTCAGACTCAGGGGTTTGACCAGGCTTATGGTTAAGGTACTTGATATCAGTTGTGATTTCCTAGGAGGAACATTAAGTGTAAAATACAAAACAATAGTTGGGTCTGAAGTAGCTGTCAGGAAATGGCCACTAGGCTGTCAAACTACAGAAACCTAAACTTCAAGGGGAATCTTACTGTTTGACCTTAAGGCTTTATAGTCACCCCTGAAAAAGCTCCCAGATTGTATCACTCTTGACAAGGCTGATGGCTCAGCTGAGATCCAGAGTCTAGATGCTACTCCAAAGATTTTCCTTCCTCAGGAAATATTTCATTTAACTTGCCTACGACTCCCAAACAAGGAGCTGCTTCTAACCAATGTCTGTGCCCACTCCCCTTAAAAACCTGGCTTCTGCCTTTCAAGCCCCTATTTGCTTTATTTGGTGTATTAATTAGAGCCTATTTAGATAGGTACAAGCTGTGGGTGAAGGGCTGGGGAGTTTGCTCATGTAGGAGTTCATTTGGGTGTAGGTTCTTACCTTCCTCCTCTATAGAAAATAAAACTTCATTTTACATTCTATGGAAATTACATTAAAAACCAGGAAGGAGAAACAGGCTTTGGAGCAGGGACCAAATATAATGAGCACCTTAAACACCATCCACCCTTTCAGACCTAGTGAATTTTTGGCTTTTTTTCTGCCCAAAGGTACTGCTCTAAAAGAACAAAAACATTCCCCACTGCCTGAATAGCCTTGTGTCTTGAGAGCCTTGTGTTCGGGGCACTCATCTGGAAGATAAAAGACCAGGTGTGAAGTTCAGAGGAGAGGGAATTGAATCTGGGCTTGCCTTTTACAAGACAAGCATTCTTACCACTTGGCTATTGTGCAGAAAAGAGAGACTTGGTACCTCCTTCAGCTGTGTTGTAAAAGCAAAACACAAATACTGCTCAAAGGAATCAGGGTCCCTGCTTTCAGAGAAGTTCTGAAGTTCTCAGAGTGGGCTAAGACCCAGAATATATTGATATTTAGTGATTATCTTGCAGTTGAGTACCTGTTGAGTGACTAAAAGAGGATGCCTTGTTCAACCTATTGGCTCTTTCAGTCCCAGTGTGTAAGTGATAACCCTCCATTAGGCTGCACAGAGCACCTGATGAAGGAGGCAGGAGCTTTCTTCCATAACATAAGATTCTGGAGTCCATCCAGCGGACCAGCAGCTTGGAAGACAGGCACCTCAGATTCCACATGGCATCCACCTACAATATTCACAGAAGTGTCTTTCAGAGTTGGGACTTTCTGCACTTGTTGGTTAATTTAGATTTTAATTCCTTGCAATACAATTTTAATTTACTACTTTCCTAAATCAATACTGTCCATGTTTTCAAAGAAGTGGATCTGTTTATCTGCCCTAGTTCAGTATATACAAAACCTATATTTTTTCTTTGTAAGATACTCAGTATGTTCAGAGATGTAGAAAATGGTACAGTCACCAACAGCTATCCTTAGAAAACCTGACGTGGTGTGTTTACTGAAAAGCACCTCTACCTCATGAATATTCCAGGAAGCTTTCACCCTTTCAAAATTTCCTGTAGCGATGAAAAATGCCACTTTTCCAAGGGCTATTTTGTTATGATTTATGTGATGCCTAGATAACAGCTAGAGAAGCATAGCAACACATGCAGTATTAACTAGTGATGCCATTAATAGGCAAATACCTGACTTACTAATTTATTTTTCAACATTTTTTGTGTTCTAAAGTATCCAAATGTATTCAGATGTTCTCAGCACATCTCAAATAGAGCATAGAGATAATATGAAATAAGGGCTACAGCATAAAGAGCTAACAAATGTGATCTTACTTTTAACTGTAGGAAAGTAGGGCTTATTTAGACAATCATGAGGAATTGACATTTAAAATAAATGTTTGGATGAAGTGAAGAAACTCCCTAGGTTAGTATGGCATGAAGGGGACACGACGAATTTGTGAATTACTAATATCCATGGTCAGAGGCAAAGGAGGAAAAATAATTTAGGTTCCCTAGAACCATAGGATACAAATACATGGACAAGATGGAATTCATCTTCTCTTTTAAGTCTTCCAAAAAAAGAAAGTGTCTTCCTTGCAAAGGGGAAAATGACATATAAAAATACCTGAATGCACAGCTCAGACACAAGATCTTGGTACTTTCTACAAAATCCTAGCCAGACTTTGTAATATACAATCATCACTTCCAAAAGAACATCAGAAAAGTAAAAGCTTTATGTGCTGTTCTGGAATCCAGGAAAAAACGTGTAGCCTTAGGCATTTTATTTAAATGAGTTCTCCAAGATCCTCATGAATGCTAGCTCAGACACAGTTTATCTACCGGGGGAAACCAGAGATTCAGTTTCACTGCCAACTTTCTTAATAAACATGAGCCACTGGCATTGTCCAAAATAGAGTAGATAAGCAGAAGTTGCATGTCCCACTCATTACTATTCTATATTAAAGCTCAGCACAGCTGAGAGAACATTTCAGAAGTTATTTACAGTGATGTGAACAATTTAGTCTATAAACAAATGAGCAATAAATATCCTCATCCAGGAGATTAAAAAAAAAAAAGTTAGTTTTACAAAAAAGTCAAAACACATTTTTTTTAAGCCTTGATTATCAAAGAAATGTTAGCTCTTTGGGTGTGTTTAGCAGGGTTATTTATTTTATTTATATGTAAAACAGCTAGTGCTATATTTAAATTAGTAGGCTAGGGAAAGACTGCTGCTCTTTGACAATACCATACCTGACGGATATTCCAGCTCACGCGGGCTTCTGGAAGAACTTGCATGCAATAGAGATGCTGAAATTTGGTTTCTACTCTTTTCATAGCACTAATTAGCATCATCCTCAGACTGCAGTGACACCAAATTAGTAGTGTTAATTGCAATCTTTTCCTAAAGCAGCATTTTTTAGGTTCAGACACTCTAAACTGAATAGACTCATAACCTAAAGGTTTGGTTGGGTTCCCCAGCACAGAGTCAGGTAGAGATAGGCTGAGCATTTAAATAAGCTGTGATTCTTAGTGCCCAGATTGGCCCCTTCGCACCCACAGGAGAAGGGGGGACACTTGTAAGGAAGCGGTAAGCATCTCTGGCTGTACGGGCTGCTATAAAAACAAAGGCTTAGGCATGTCGTTTGCATATTTTCCTTTAACTTCCAGGTGTCTGTGAAACACCTATATAATTTGTGAACCTTGTCTTTCAGTCTGTTACAGCCTGAAGATCATATTTCTCCTCTCTCTATCCTAAACCCAAAAGAAGTGCTGGGGCTGCAGGGCACTGTTCAGCCTGTGGAGGGTTCCTCTCCTGAACTACAGCCCATACTCCCATAGTTTGGAAGACAGACAGGCATGTTGAACCTCCCTGTAGTAGCTTTATTCAACATTACTGTGTGTGCAGCTATGTTACTTGTACAAACAAATAACCTGCACGCAGTCTTCCTCACACAGATTCAGAAACTTAGGTTGCAATCATAGAATAGTTTGGGTTGGAAGGGATCTTAAAGCCCATCCAGTTCCAGCCCCCCTGCCATGGGCAGGGACACCTCCCACTGGATTAGGGGCTGCAAGCCCCATCCAACCTGGCCTTGAACCCCTCCAGGGATGGGGCAGCCACCCCTGCTCTGGTCAACCTGGGCCGGGGCCTCCCCACCCTTATCGTGAAGAAATTCCTCCTTTTGTCCAGTTTAAATTAGCCCCTCTCCAGTTTATACCCATTGCCCCTAGTCCTATTACTCCAGACTTTTGTGAACAGTCCCTCCTCAGCTTTCTTGCAGTCCCTTCAGGTACTGGAAGGCTCCTATAAGGTCTCCTTGGAGCCTTCTCTTCTCCAGGCTGAACAACCTCAATTCTCTCAGCCTGTCCTCATATGGCAGGTGCTCCATTCCTCAGATTATCTTTGTAGCCTCCTGTTCTGTGACACTTAAGCTCAGTATTTGTATCCTGCCCGACCAGTGACATGTGCTGCCAGCCTTGTCATGTCCCTTGTGCTTTCATGAAGTGTTTAGGTATGAAGGTTGGGAGCCCATTTTCAAATGCATTGTCTTTTCTTGTCTGAAAAGACTTCCAAGAAAACAGCACTGCTTTGGTTTGTATATTTGTACACATTGAAATGAAACAGCAGTGTTTATCTTTGAGCCTCAAAAGCTGAGTGGTTAGAGTTTCAAGAGGCAGTTATTTAGCAGACCTGAAATATCTTACTCTAATTCTAAGCAAATGATGTATTTTGGCATTAAAAGCGTCTGTGACTTTGTGTAAATCCTGAAATAGTAACAGAAAGAATACTATTTTTCTGATCCTGACTCCTACAGTCTCTTAATTTTTAATGTAAAATATATTTGAATTTTTTAAAGTCATCCAATTATTATTTTTTTCTTGCAGGGAACTCTAAAATGGATCCTCTGATAACTGATAATTCTATTTTTTTTAAAATGAGAAAACAAAGGACAAGGGAAAATGAGACAAACCTGAAATTTTGTGAAAATTCAATAGGCATTATTATTTTCCTATTTTTTATCTTCATTGGATATCTTTTTCATCTACCCACGAATCTAACTTTCTTTACATTTTGTCTTTACTTAAATAAACATTAAACATACTTGCCTACAGTAAGTTCTCTTGTTTTATTCTCTTTGCTCTCCTTTCCTGTACAATAAGCCCATTAATTTTTCATATTTTATTTTCTGAGTTTCTCTTTTGTTATCTGATTCTTAATGAATTCTCTCTTAAGCTTACAATATCAATGCTTATTTATTATGGATGTATTGTACAGGAACATTTTTACTGTGATTTGATTTTTCATCAGAAGACCTTGAAGTTCACTTTATATAGAAGGCATGACAAAAAATTCCTTGGGAAATAATCCATGAAAAATAAATATAGATAATTCGAGAGAGGGGAGAGAAACCCAATGCCAAAAAAGAACAACAATGACAGTAAACAGGGAAAATCTTCCTTGAAAAGAAAGAAAAAATCCATTATAGAACTCCATTAAACCAGGCATTCTTAGTGGTTTTGTCCTGTTGGAATCCAAGACAATTTGCTTGATTTTTTTTAACCTGAAGATTTAAACTAGTTTTCATGGAGATTGTGCTGATCAAAAGAAACTAATTTTATACATTTGCAGCTATAGTAGTAAAACAGAAAAGATGTGAAGGTCAAAGGGAACACAGCACCACCACAATATTTGTTTAATTTATATTCAATTAAGAATGCAATTAATAAGAAATGTAAGGAGCAGTAGACCTCTAGGCAAAGATCTCTACCTGCCTAGGAAACATTAATAAGAGCGCTATCACCGAGACACAGATGACTCGGTCAAATGTCTGTAGTGCTCACGTGGTATCAAGTGTCGCTAATCCTCCTTTTCTCCCTGTTTTTCTGTCTGTGCCTAGTATGGTCGGTATGAAAGGAGACGCAGAGCAGCACTTGGCCTCCTGGCACCCCGCCAGGTATTTTGATGCGAAGATTATATTTTGGGAAATTTTAACATTGATACACTCTTAAGCTTCTATAATTAATGCAAAATAGTGAATATAAAAGACGACAGGAATTCCAGATGCTATCTGGCAGACTGAGTTTCTTAAATATCTGTTTATTCCTGATTTTGTATGACATTGCATTGGTTTATGCTAGTAATAATTCCAGCCTAGGCAACGTGGGTTTGATTTTATATGATCTTGGACAAGTTGCTTAACAATTCAAACTACTGTACTTTCGCATCTAACTGGGGGATTGTCAAGATGAATTCATTGATTAGGAGCACTAAACTGGTGCTGTATAACTGGATTGTAGATGGATTTATGGGCTGTAGTACTTTTCAGAACAGGTGAGTAACATTAAAAGCAGTGCTTCATGGCATATCTGGACCGTTAAATAAATAAACAGAATGAATGGAGAGTTGGGAAACATTTGAAGATGCCTAAATTTTTAAACTGAAGACACACCTGCTGTTTTATGGGGAGATATGAGAAAAGATGTTACAGCAATTGATAAATCAGGTACCTAAGTTCCTCTTTACTATACTGTTCTCCATGTTCTTCTTCTGTAACTGTGGGTATAGCTTTGAAAGTTACAGTGTTTTCTGAATAATGGGACAGAACAAGCCCATGCTGTAATGAATTATATGATGATTTTCCTTTTTTTTTTTTGCCAGGATTGGCTTTTTTTTTTTTTTTTTTTTGATTGAGGAATGAATAGGTGTTTGCCTGATTTTGTAAATCAGTATTTGATATTTCAGAGATGCTCTGATGGAAACAAACCATCTATTTCTGTCTTGCTAGAAATCAGGCAAGCATAGACTTTTTCATTTGGAGAGGCTGTTATTTTAACTGGAATGGATTCATATTCTCCTGACTCAGACTGAGTTCTGGATGGAAACGAATACAAAAAGCTCAAGAGACATCTTAGCTGGGAGAGCTCCATCCCCTTTGTAGCTTTAGCCAGAAATTGACCCGCGGTCACATCATCCCTCACTCAGAACAAACCCAAGCCCCGTCATGCTCATGTGACTCCGCACAGTCTTTACCCCTGCACCAGCCCATCAATGCTGTTTGCAACAGAATTCCACGGGAGAGAAGATCCATTTGGGTTTGAGGTTTGATATGACAGCCTAGCTAAGTTTCCTTCGATCTTACTTACACCACACTATTTGTGTTCTTTGTACTCGTTCTGAAGTCATGATAAAAACTGGGTTATTTATACAAGCCTGCCTGAAGGAAGAATATTTGAAGAGACTTCCATTGTTCTGTCTCTGCAATCATTCTTAGTCACTTAATTTTTCAGAGTTAATTGTAACCATTTCAGTTTAAATACGGGAGAGACAAGAGTCTGGACTGAGTTAAATAAATGCCTGCCTCTAGACTTGGGTTTCTCTTGCATATTTGGTTTTGCAGTCTCCTGAAAAGCCTCTCAGGGTTGTTTCACTGGTGCTAAATTGCGTATAAAGGCTGAGAGGGACACTTCTGTGTAAATATGTCTAGCTGTTGTGTCTACACAAGCTTGATTTTTAACACTTAGTTTGGATCTTGTTTGTTTCCTCACTAAGGCAACTGAGAGGGGAGAAAGGATGTCCTAGAAATTAAAGAATTGTCATGAAACTTGAGAGATCTGAGATCTGATCTCGGTCTAGCTAGAACTTCCCTTGTAATAGAAGCCCCTTGTCGGCTCCTGAGCCACAACGCCAGGTTTGTCAGCCAGTGACTTACAGTAAGAATTTTTAGCTGATGATTTCCAGCTGCCTTTGCAAACCCTTTGTGCCAACCTGTGCTTTCAGTAAAGCCTTCCTGTGCCAAACTTGCCATTCACACACATACACACCCATACACACCCACTCTCATTTCAGATTTCTACAGTCATAGAATCAACACAGTAAGAAATTATCAAAATTATTCTTCATGCATTGTAAACACTAATAAAGATGAGCTCCTTCCAGAGTCTGCTTTTTGCTAATGCCGGAGCGTGGAATTTAATGCCTGTGTAGGCTGTGATTTTACAGAATTTACATTCTATTGCTGAAAATGTTTCTTACCTCTTGGGTAAAAATCATCAGGATTATACCAACTTTTTTCTTCAGACAGGGTCACTGACGAGAAATGAACAGAAATGCTGTCAGCCCCTGAATCAGGGTAACAGTTTTGACTAGTTGTTTATAACATGCTGCTTCGCCACAAAACAAGACAACTCCTCTGCCAAATAGGAGCGAGTGTAACAGTTGTTACCTTTCAACAACTCTTCATTTCTGATCAAAAGAGAAGGAGGTAATTTTTTGAAATCTGTTAATCCAAAAAAGCTTAGCTGCTAATAGTTCCCAGAATCCTTGCGATGTGCGTGCCGTGTTCAAGTTTTACAGCGATCAAAAGTCAGGGAACTCCACTGATCACAAACAAAGGAACACGTTATTATGACACTTGGAGATAAACTTTGCTTTCTGCACTGATGAGAATTCAGAAATTGTACATCACCCTACAACAACTCAGCAAGTGTATTAAAGAATGCAAATCTTCAACCCTGTAAGACATCCACAGCAAGAGAGGACTTTGCGCTCTCCTTCAGGAGGGGAACAGGATTTCAAGTGCTGTAAATTATGTATGGCCAGATAGCACGCAAGAAAAATATTTAATGTTTACACTTAATGTGAAACAAACAGAAATGTGGACCTTGCCTCAGGTAAACAGTAGCTCTTGAGAGAATAAATTTACCAGTCACAGGCAAAGTTAATGTTTGCCTTTTAATTTTTGGTGGGGAGGCAGATTGAAATAATCTTTAAAGAACGACTACATGTTGGCAGAAAAGAGCATTTATCTTGTGCCATTTTGAGAAGAGTAGCAGGTCTGTCTCCTGTAGTTGGGATTTGTTCAGTGTTGCATCAGCCAAAGACTTTCTCAGAAACCACCTCTGCTCACGCCTGACTTTGCAGTAAGAATTTCCTGCCTGTGCAGCTCTGCCACCACAACTCCTCCACGCTCACCTGCTTGCATCCACACACAACACAGCCATATTAAAGTAATTTTTAAAAATTCTCACTAAACCAATAGAAATACCCGACAGAAAATTCCAGCTTGAAAAAAGCTTGTGATATTCCAGGCATATAAGTAAGCAGTCCTGACCTTTTTCTTTGTATTGGTCAATCGAGATGAAGCACAGTTCCATTTATATAAGATCTCCAGCTGGACACTACCTGTGTGTTATCCAATGTGCCTCCTACGCTAAAAGATCGGTTAATTATTTGGTCACATTTCTGAAGGCAGTCTGGGACCAGCAAATATTGGTTTTTGTTTGCCTACAGATTAATTTATCTGTCTTAGAGGAGAGAATGGAAGTCCCTCACATGATGATAATTACTGTCATCGGCTTGGTGGTGGACTTCCAGCTTCTAATCACTGGAGGGGGTTCTTCTCATTTGTTCAAATAGACAGCCTGGTCTGACAGAACACAGAAAGGGTTTTTTCCTCTTTAGTGTATTTTTTTCTCCAGATCAGCAAGTTGAACTGGCAAAACGTTAATGCAGAGTTTTCAATTCTAGGAAACTGCCTGTGTGGATTGACCAGAGTTGCTAATGAAATTACATCTATTTCATACATCTATTTCTGCAGAATATTTAAACAAAAAATCCACTCATGCCCTCTTCTCTCTGTTTGAATCACCTATCACTTACCTCATTGTGGAAAGGCTTAAAAATTAAACTGTCCTCATTCCTTCTCTTAGGGGTGGCTGTTGTGGATATTTTGCTAACAACTAGTAGAGCTCCCCTTACGAGTGACTGCAAAGCTGTGTGTAATTTTGCTTCTAGTAGCTCTGCACTCTCATGTTCTCTCCTGCTTCTTGTCCCTCTGCTTTTTCCAATCCTGTAATCACATTCTCTTGATTTGCATCTGTGTGTGCCTGGAACTATCCTTCTGATCTTGTATGCAGGCACCTTCTCTCTTCCTTTGAATTCTTTGCTGAAGCATTTCTTCAGACAATTATTTCTATCTCTATTTATAATCAGTGATCTCTCCTGAACTGTTGCTTCTTGTCTTGTCTTGTTTTCATCTCATATCAGATTATCAGATCTTTGAGTAAGGGAATATGTCTTGCTATGTCTTTGTAAGATGCTTTATAAACTTACAGTGACAGCAAAGATAGTTCATGGTATATTTCCACTCAGATCGAGGATTTACTATTTACTTATTCTGAGAAGCACGCATTCCCGTGGGCTAGTGAATTCAGGTTTATCAGGGCACTAGACTATCCTGATAATTAAAATTTGCTACAGTGATTATCAGAAGGGGTGTGGCTCTTCCTTACCTTAATCCACCCAAATTCCTCCTGACCCCAATAAGTTTGTTGGTGGCTGCGACTCCACTGGTGCCAGGGCTGCTGACTCGCTGCTCCCATAGTGACGGTGGGGAGGCAGGCAAGAGGAGGACACTGCCTCTGCATCATTGCTCAACAGGTCTTTGCTTTCTTCTTTCCTTTATTTTTTTCATAGTACTTAAAATTACTTTCTGTTAGGTTTAAGGAAGGCAAGGCTACCTTTCGACTTCCATCTCCAGCTCCATGACAAGGGAGCTGCATAGAAGCAACCAAAACTTCCTTCTAAAGCATCATTTTCTTTTTAAAATTGTGGAAAGGTCAATTGTTCTATGGGAATGAAAGGCTGAAGAGATATCCCGCCGTCCAGGTTTAATGCATTCGCTATATTTTTTATGCTATTTGTCAGAAATTCAGAGTGCACGCCAAGATGTTTCTGGGCCTCAGCAGAGCTCATTCAAGTCAGAGTTACACTACAATTCCAAAGAGGGAGGCTAATAAATTACAATAAAACATTATATTGTACCTCCACGTTGTCAGTGACTGAATGTTTAAATTGCAGTAACTAGCAAGTGATATTTTTCTTTGTGGAAAACAATGGGATTTTTCTCCCCAGTATTACAGTACAATGTTTATAGCAAATCATGGGACACGTTCAGTGCTATAAGTATAGTCTGCTAGTAATACATATTACAGTTATCATTAAAATTTTAAGAACAGCTGCAGTATCTGCTGTGGAAACAGCACTCTCCCCTCTAACATGTTCCATCTTTTTATCCATCAGCAGATAGTCAAGTTGAATCTCTTCACACAATATACCCGTTCCCCTCACCCTCTCTCGACATTGTTCTTAGTTTGCTACTCAGAAATGGAGCTGGGGCCCTAATTTAAGAAACTCTACATGTGCTACTGGTTTCCAAAAGGCTTTGTAAAGCATAACAGAGACGAGCGTACCATCTCAGCCACATTTCGTCCCAATAGAAACTCATATTGAGTATTTCATTGCAAACCCATTAGTAGTGATTTGCAATAGTCCAATTTAGAGGTCACTTAAGCATGAAAATAGTGTACAAGAAAAAGTATAATGAAACAATATCAGTAATAGCATATTTAAATGAACAATATCAGTAATAGCATATTTTAAATGTTTCATTAAGTCTGAATTGTTATATAGTAGTACTGCTGTGAAATAGCTACTACTTTCTCTAAGATGATTTCTTTTGTATATGTATTATCGAGACTATGCATTTGCTCAGAAACCAAAGGATTATAAAAGTGAAAATATTTTTATTAATCATGTTCTTTAGAACATTTGTATACTGGATGACTTGTTTTATTTGCCTTTATATAGACAATAATCCTAGATTAGATCCAATCAATATAAATTTAGAGTCTTTTTTTTAATGGAGGCAGTGTGAGGCTGAACATTCTGTAGTCTCACATATTAAATTAAAACAATTAAAATACTTTGCTATTGCTTTCAGAAAACTATTATCACAGCAACATAGATTTTCAGTGTCCTGATTTGGAGGCATGAAGTAAACAAAAAATCTGTTATAATGTACCTATTAATTTTATTCTTGCTAAGCAAGGACGACAAATTTACTGGTGCTGTGCTTTCAGATATGCTGAATAGAACCAGCTGAGTGTCTCTCCCAGAGAAAACCCACGGGTGGGACATAGAGAAGACACCAAACTTCCCTCAGTGCAGATGATGGGGTAGAAGAGAAGCAAGGCTGAAATGAGCTAGCAGGAGAGAACCGAGCCCATGGCTGAAACCAAACTTTCATAAGTGGGCTAGTGGCACATCCTCATTTATAGCAATACTGAGTTAAGGGTGTTTTAGCTGGATTTAATCATTGAGCAGCGTAAACTGTTCTAAATCCATTAATATAGTACAGCTTTGTGAGATTCTACTAGCTGGGGATCTGGTCTGTATTTTCATGCTGCAGACACAATCATTATACTGTTATTCAAGAACACTGCAGTACTGACACCTGGCTAAAAATCATGTGGCTTTGTTTTTCTTTTCTCCAGAGAAGCCCAGTTCTAGCAAACGCTCTGAAAACTGATTTGCCTTTTGGAAGCAGCAGCCTTTAGTCTATAATCTTCTGAAAAGTGGATGGTTTTCACTGAAAACTGCTTCAAAAGGAAAATAACAAAGTATGCAAACCTCTGGACTACATGTATTTCTGGCTTTATCGTGAACGTAATAGACGCAGGGTAGATGGGAAGAGATGCCTTGCCAGAACCAGCAGAGAGGCTGTCACTTGCTGTGGTAATCTAGATTGGTTCTAGAGCCAAAGTACTCTTTATGTGGCTCCTCACTGCATTGACTCACTGAGGTCAGTGGTGGCTTGAGCAATTGTATACCCACTCCTTTGTGCAATGACAGAAAGAGAACAGAAACCAATAGGAATGTTACCTGCAGCGACGGAGATTTTACTATATCATCTCATAAAAGCCACTTGTTACCTTGTTGTCACTTTACCCTTTGCTGACTGCAAATTCCACATCATCGGCTCAAATTTGCTCTCAGCTTTCAGGACAGAGCGATCTCATCAGCACAGCCTCAACTGCATGACAAGTGCATGCTCAGTACTCTTGCATCTATTGCATGCAGGTGATTCCATCTGCTTGAATTGCTCTGATTTTATCTTGGTCTGCAGCTCCACATTTCCTTCCCAAGGAAAAAGTGAGGATGAAATGCCATGAAGTTTGGGCATGAGGTCAGTATATTTCTGCTCAGCCTTTACCCTCAGCAGTTAGAGATAACTGTAATTGTGCATTGCATTTTTATATAGTCCATTAAGCTATAATATTCTATCATAGTTCCATCAAGAAAAATAAATCAATCAACCATCTGATGGCTATCAATATACATTTCAACAGTCATTTTGGACTGCAAGATTCATTTTGGCCTTAAATTAATATTTGTGTGCAATATTACCTTTTCAGAGAGCCTAAATCAAACAGGAGTGTCGTCTACTCAATGCCTTTAACTTTTCAAAAATTAAGTTTTGTGATTATGTGGCTGAACTGTAAAGACAAAACCCATCCATGTGGGTATTTCTTGTGGGGTTTAGCCCACCAGATTGATTGGCAAGGGACAATAAAAGAAAATATCAAACAGAATATTGTATTTTGAAGTTGCTGGCTTTGTTGGACAAGTCTTTTATTGTGTCTCTCTAAGAAACAAGGTTAAAAAAAAGAACTGAAACTGAAAATCACCTCTGTTCTTATCCATATCTAATTCTACTACCTTTTCACTCTACTAGGAATCCCAAAGGACCATGGATATTACTGGTGATTTATAATCACCCCATTGACAGAGGCATTACTGGAGAAAAGAAGCCAAACTCAACTGTTGGGTTATACCTCTTAGATTCAAATGCTGGTTAGAGTCAGTTTAACAGGCCTGCCTGTGATACAGTAATTCCTCTCCATTTGGGCCCCATCTGTTAGACTTACCAAATATTTTTTTGAGGACTTAGTGTTTTATGTGTTTTATCCCCAGGAGCAGAAGCATTTAAGAGCCCTGCCAATGGCAGATTTCCATATGGATCTACTCAAAAAATAGGATGGTTTTCTCTTTGGAGGGTGGAAGGAAATAATGATAGTGACAGGCTGGAAGAGGATGGATGTATTTGTAAACTGTGACAATAACAGTTAACACTGTAGCAGGAACAAATCAAGTATTCAAGCAGCAGCTCTGGCAACACACACCAGCAGTACTGTGCTAGCAGTGTGTGCTTTCATTTGACAATACCCAGTGCCAAACTTGCTGGCTGAGAATCCTTTTGTTCCACCTGCCTGTACAAGACCAAAATATAACATTTATTGCTTGTATTGAACTGCTTCTACACATCTCCCCTATGAAATGTCACGATCCACTTTTGTAAATAACTGATGGACTAAATAGATGCAGCTGAGATAAAGGCATGCTATTAATACATACACTTTAGAGACAGATAAATGAAGTTAACATTTGAAGGAAAGCTGGCACAAAATAAATGCCACAAATCGTAGCATTTCTAAAATATCTGGAGTTTTTATCCAGAAATTTTGTCTGGGTGAAGTTTGAAGATGATTTCAGAACACCTGGCCTAGCTGCTAAGAGTCCAGAAATCCCAGATGTATTTGCAGTGACTTGGTACAGCACAACTCTACAGCACTTATGTAGCACATCGGAAACTTCTGAAAGCAAGTACCGCTTTTTTGTATACACGCTGCACAGATGGTCCGCATGTTTCTGCTAAATCTGACAGATCCTGACTGCATGAGGCTGAGTGCGCATGCACCGGCCATCTGTGCCGCGCCACAGCATCCGACACCTCCCAGAACAATGGATCCGCTCTTCCTACACGTGCATAGCACACGGTGCATTTCTGTTAGGAAAGTCCCGTACAGAAAGATGGTTTGAAGGTCTAAGGGAGGTAATGAGTTTTAGTGGAAGACAGAAGCAAAGGAATGAAGTCCACGTTTCAGTCCACCATGACCATCCCACTATTTCTAACACAATTGCAGTCTGATTCCCAAGATTAGAATCATAGAATAACAAAGTTGGAAGAGACCCACTGGATCATTGAGTCCAACCATTCCCATCAATCACTAAACCATGCCCCTTAGCACCTCGTCCACCCGTGCCTTAAACACCTCCAGAGAAGGTGACTCAACACCCTCCCTGGGCAGCCTCTGCCAGTGCCCAGTGACCCTTTCTGTGAATTTTCTTTTCCTAATATACAGCCTAAACCTCCCCTGGTGGAGCTTGAGGCCATTTCCTCTTATGGGTTTAAGTTTTTTCTCCCTTATATCATACTCCCTCATCATTCTCGTGCCTCTGTCACTGCATAGTTACAAGACCGTATTTGTTTATTTGTTTCTTTCTCTTTGTCACCTGCCATGCTTTGTCTGATCTTCTCCCTCCAGAGTGATGCGTGGGTGTCCTTTCCCATTAGACCTTACAAAGCCTCATGCAACTTAGCTGAGACTTCACACTATTGCTCAAGGCCATTCACCTCTAAATACTTGAACAGACTAAATAGCAATGAGGCAACACACGCTAGATCTGTACGTCCTGCCACTAATGACGATGGGTAGCTATTATATGGAGGGTATTCTTTCTGATGCCCTTGATACGTATACGGTAGGAGTCATTTTCACTGCCAGCTTATCTTTCCAGTGTCAGACTTTCAGCTTTAATAGGCTCATTAATCATCTGTGTCACTCACTTTCCATTCCTTCCCTGAAGCTGCTCAGCAAAACTTCTGCTGCTGCATTTTGCCAATACTTTGGTGTTTTGACAAGAGAATGTGAATTCCACTATCTAGCGGCTACTGAACCAGAGAAAGGCTTAATTGGGTTCAATAAGCATCACAGACTTTGGATGTTTATGAAGAGCAATAATGTGTTTGTCTCAAAGCTGGACCCAAGGGAAAGCAGGTTCTGTTTATCATTTAAACTTCCCATACTGAACATGCAGTGTTGGATCAGGCCTTTTCTGGCCTGTCTGCTTGGGATATTTCACCCTAAGCACCTTTCATTTCCTTTTGAGTTAGCTGCCTGTGCTATTTCATCCCAGTTTGACTCGACTCATATACGGTTGGGTCTGACTCCCTCAAGATTGATGTTCTAAAATTTCGACCTTTAATTTTCATTCCTGTTTTCACATTTGACCTAATAAAAATATATTTACTGATTCTCAGTTTTTCTTTCACGTGTGCAATCAATCATACCTGATATATTGCTTAATTCTAATTTCAGTATCACTCACTCACTCTGCAGTAGACCCATATAAGTCCTACATTAGAGCAGAAATAAAACCAGCAGTGTTAGCATTTCCAGTATACCTCAATCAAATTGTTAGGAGTTTTTAACAATAACAATACTTTTACCCTTATGTTGAACATTTTTCATCTCATTCATCTTGTTTTCCATCCTAGCTGTATACAATCCCACTGCTTGATAATTTTTAGGTCCTCAGTCAGGCCTTGCAGCATCTGTAGCTCGGTTACCGATCCCAGGACTGGAGTACAGATTTAAATGCCTCAATTCACAGGCATATCTTCTCACAGGACACAAGATGAGAGAAAACTTAGGATACTATCCAAGCCAGAATAAACTTCAGATACCTAGAGAAACCCAAAGGATAACCCTGAGAAAAGAGAATTTATTAAAGTTTTTAGGAAGTTGCATTAATCTATCTAGCATCCAGAGCTCAGAAACTGTTACAAATAACCTCTTTTCTTCCCAATATTCTTTCTCCCTCCCTCCCTAGAGAGATAACAGCAGGAGGACCCTTCCCATACATCTCCTTAATTGCAGAAGAACAAGATAAACTCACTGCCTGAGAAAGGAGACTCAAAGCTCTTGCTCTTAAGAGAATGCTCGAGCTATCAACTTGGGCAATTCAGGGTACAGCCTTCCTGTCACAAATAGGTATCTGACCAGAAAATACTTGAACATGCAGCATCTCAAGGACACAGAAAAGGAATATTTTGCTGTGTATCATAGCTTTTAGAGCATTTCTTTAAAAGCACAGAAATCCCTGATAAATTTCTAGTTAAGGCCAAGCCTCAGTCGAAGTGGTGATGAGAATCAGAGCAGCCATGCTGCACCCTAGAAGGTCCGAGATCCCTGCACCAAAGAAAGACCTAGGTCTTGCAGGTTCTGGGCTTAAACTCTAACTGCACTAAGATCAGCAGAAAAAAAAAAAAAGAAAAAAAACCCTTAGCTTAGCTAATTGATCTGTTCTAACTAGACATACAGTTATTAAGCTTTTGGGAAACCATATCAAATCTACTCCACTTGGTCCTGAGAGAAGAGCTGGCTTCTCTGCTATATGAGCTCATTCATCTTCCACAGGATTTTTAATTCAAGTCATTTGGTTCTGTCAAAAACATCCTAAACTAACTGCATTTTAAGTGGGTTTGAAGTTTCCGCTGAACATGATGAATTTTGGAAAATCTAAGTGCCTTGCTGTCTGCACCTGCAGTCAGGTAGGAGCTGGCAGCAGGGTAGACCCAAAACGTCAAACACCTCAAAGCAGTGAATGCTTCTGTTCAGCCATAAACATACATTGTCAAAGGTCATTAACTTTCCTGTTTTAATAAATTAGGCTGTTCTTCCTATGCTCTGTGAGCTCGCAGCATCTTCTTCATCTGTGATGGGCAGTGACGTCCTCAAATGAAAATTTAGGGAACGGTTGTTGGAATGAAGTGGTCTCCAGGCACTACAATCTTTCATCCATGGTTCCCCTACTTCATAAAAGATAAAGTGGCTCATCCCTTCAAGGTGGAAGAGCTGTGGACTGCTGTTTTGTAGTATTCTACAGCTTTCAAACACTTAACTTCTCCCTTCCCATTCTTTTTGCTTTTCACATCTCTTGACAATTTTAACAACTATCACTTTTCCCAAAAGTTGAAAGCTAAGTGACTTTGTTCAGTGCCCAGCAGTCACCTCCCTGGGGATAAGGCCTTGCTGAGGAAATATATAACAGCAGAGGCTCAGGGATAAGCAAGACCACTGAAACACCTTGATAAATTTAAGCAGATCTGTTAAAGAAAATAGAGTACACACATGGGTGTTCATAATATAAATGTGTATTTGCAATATCCACGAGTTACTATGGCCTTGGTTCCACATACAAGAAAGCAAATACAAAGTAAAAGCTAATTTAAAAAAAGTTAATTAAAAACAAATCCATCAGATCCAGCTTCCTCTCATCACTCCAAAGTGTTTTCCCAAACCAGCACTAATTCAAGGATTCCTTGGGGAGGGCTAGGGATTTAACAGGTTCAAGACAAATCCCCTTTTCTCCATTGTGTGCAGAGAGAACTGGAATGGCCGAGAACTACCACTCACAGAATGAATCTTTCACTAGTGAGAGAAGTTAGAGGCACTAGGAAAAGGCACAGTACCTGTTCAGTGGGCAGTCATGAAAGAAAGTTGGCTGGGGAAAATAAAATGCAGGTTGGGTCAGGTTTTGTATGACTGTAAACCCAATGGCCAAAGAGCAACAGGAAGGATAAGATGAATATCTAATATAACATGTTCTAATAAGTACCCTTTTGTTTTGGTTTTAATTCAAACTCGCTCTTTTACAGTTGCAGGAACTATTTTTGTTTGACTGGGCTTGACACAGCCTGTGTGTTTAGTGATATATATTTTCATCAAAGGTATATCTTAATACGTCCTGGGATTGAAGGGATTGAGAAAGTATCACTTATATTTTCACCAAATCTTAAGTAGGAGGGGTGTAAGCTTCCTGTAAATGACTCCTGATCCATTCCACAAGCTATTTACAATAGACAATAAATACCTACCTTGGTGAGAATGGAGCACTGGCTAGTTTTTGATCCTTTACACTAGAAGGCCCATTTTTATATTAATATCCTCACTGAGGTGTAGTAAATCTGTTCGATATCAATATGGAATAACTTACATTTTTAATTATACTGAAAGCACAAACTTAAGTTGAAATGAAATCTGGTGTCTTAACTTTGTCAGGATGCACTTCAAGACCCAGCAGATGCTGGAGCCAGGGTGGTTTCCAGTAAATCAAAATCAATCCTTGGAGGAGCAGGAACTTGGTTTAGCACATCCCTCTCCTTTCTTTTGTTAAAATTTCAGTTTGAGGTTTAACGGTTAGCGAGGTAAGTGCCATACTGATTTTCCCCCATGGCAAATGGCAGTTCCTGTTAAAGGCAGGATGCCTTTTTTAAAAGCAGCATTCTTTCAAGGGCCTGTTCCTGCTAGGTTCCTCCCATGACAAGTGAAGCTGTGGCGCTAATCAGATAATCTTTGGGAATAACTGGAGCAATGTGTCTGCCATGACAGGAAATAAAATGAGAAGCTGTAATTGGATTATGCATTCTTCTCATTATCCAGATTCAAATGCCTGATGAACGCTGTATGTGCAATGAAAGCACTGTCAATGTCACATATAAAGCAGCGACTCAAAGTGTCTGCGATTCTGATAATGCTCGACTGTGCCTGCAGGCACAGCCCCAAGCCAGGTGTGTGCAGGAAGATGCCCCACTCCCCAAGAAGCCTAGGGAGACATCACCCCTCCAAGCCACGCTCCTCTCAGGCCTGCATTGCTCCTCTCCTGCTCCAGGGAAGGAAATAAATGATTGCAGATGACATTCCTCTTCATGCCTGGCCAGCTATTCCGATCATTAGTAAGCGGTGGTGTGGAGCCAATTCTATGCCCATTCTCTGCCAATTCCTTCGCAGGGGGAAGTGTTTGGAAAGTGGAGGCAGAATATTACACGACTGCTGAATCCAAGATCAGGCAGGCATTAGCCAACAGAGGAGAAACTCTGCTTCAGTGAATAAAGGAGTAATATCTTGAGTCACTAATAGTAGAGGGCATGTCATTGCCATCTGAATTGCCATTTATATCCCGTTAGAGTTACATATCTCAGTGAAGTGACAATAACGAGATAGCACTGCTGCCTAGGATGACTAGGAGAATATCGTAATTTATCTACTGAGATGATCATCTTTGTACCAATGTGGGTAATCCAGACATCTGAGGAGGATTTTATTCAATCTACCCTCCCCTAGGGTGCAGCTGGGAGCTTGAATCTGGTTGCACTTGACAGAGAGATATTGTTACGACATTCTTGTCATTGAGAAGATTCTTGATGAGTATTTACCAGGGCTGAAAAGCACTCCTGAGGAAAGGACAAATTCTGTTCTTGCCTTAGGAGTAATTTATTTGTAAAGGCAACCAGCTGCTGTTGCAAAACTCAACTTCTTTTCTACTTTAACAAAAAAAAAAAAAATAGAGAAAACCTCAGCAATGATCAGGGGGCAAGGAATAAAACCTCTTTGGTCGGCTCTGTTAGCTCAATATAGAGAAATACGGCCATAAAGTAAGGCTGTGCTACAGCAGTGTGTATCTTCTAGCTCCATTTCTACCTAGCTGAGTATATCAACACGTATAGAAACAAATGGCTGATACTGCAGGTGAGTGCTGAAGCTTCAGCAGTGTCTTCTTCTGAAACCAGAAGTAACGCACACAGACTTCCGACATTGGTACCTCCTCAGCTGTGACAGAGACTGAACTCCAACCACCAAAGCACACAGAGCTACACTCTCAATACAGTTTAGAACTCACTGAACCAACAGAAGCCTTTTCTTTCATACCAGAAGACACAAGGTGAGAGACTAATTAAGTGCATGTCGAGAAAAACAAATGCCCTGAACATTAGGACATAATAATTAGGTAACATTAACCAGCCTGGCCACAATGGCACCTGAAGCTCTTGCACATGTACAGGGTGCAAGAGTTCACTAGGCCACACAAAAAATGTCACTGAGTTACCCAAAAGCTCCTTCTCCTTCCAAAGAAGTCAGGAAAGTGACCTCCCATTATGAGCAAGAAATAAAACAGACATTTCCTAATAAACACAGCTTTCTATTGTTAGACAGCATGAGAACTCAGGGTGATCGCTAGCTCTTACTGGCACACATTTATAACATTAAGGGTTACATGCTCCCATCATTTTACCTGTTACCGATTGCTATTGGTCATCAAACAGTAAATGAGTGCATTTTCTTTAACTCCCTCTCTCTAACCCTTGCAGGGGAAGAACTGCTAGGATTTCAGCTCATGAGAGTATAGCCAATGCCACCTCCTGACCTGGAAGCTCTGTTTATGGAACACTAATTCTATGCTACCTTGCTTACTATTTTCAGATAATCAGTAGGAAAAGGCAGCCAGCCTGAAAATGCTTATTTGTTCTTTGTAGAACAGTGCCATTGGATCTTTTGCATTCTTCTCAATATGCAGATCAGTATACAGATAATGCTGCCCTCTCAGCTTTAGGCTGGTTTTCAATCCAAGATAAAGCTTAAACTCTGTTACCAGGTGACTACAATATTTTACAGAAACATACAAGACAACAAGCGGAGAATTGTGTCCTTTGACTAATAAGGGAATTTATTTAATAAAACCACAACTCTTGGAGCATTCACTTCTTGTTAAAGCAAAGAATACTGCATGTCTTAATTCTTTCCCTCAGAGGCCCACTGAATGACATCTCGGGCACAAGCCTTTCTGCTCTGCACCCTTATTGCTGCAGCCAGTGCTGTTGGGCACGTCTCGAATTTTTGGACCAATTAATTATTTGGTAAGCTAATAATGAAAAACCTGTTCTGGATTAGAGCTTCATGCAGACATTTTCAGGGAGAAGTTCCTCCACAGGATGAAAGAATAAGAAGAAACACCTCACTGTCCTGGTGGTAATTATAATCCTGAGCTACATACGACATCACAGAAGTGAATAAACTTCTAAAACTTGCAGAAAGTTACATTGAAAAATATCCATACACAAGAACTCTTCTCTTTTTGAGGCCCAAGAGACTTCTCATCAGAGGTAAGTGTTCTCTAAGCAAACTGCTGGCTAGTTTACACAGATGCACAGAAACAATGAGAATTGTTTTATGGACCCAAACCAGAGATGCTGAAACCACGCCAATCAAGTAAGGGGCAGCCCAGTCCAGCAGGCCAAGCAAGTGATGCTAGAGATTCATAAGCAAGTAACTGAGCCACCCACGCTGCCCGCACAGTCTGCCAAGAAGACAGATGGTGCTACTTGTGAAATATCTTCAGATGTTCCTCATAGTTTACAGCATACATTTTATGGTAGAAATAAATGAAAAAAGTAGTCTTTTATTCCTTACATTTTATTGGCTACAAATGTTGGGTTATGTCCTTTTAAATCAGCCGACAGAAAGATCTGCATTTAATTAAACCCTTTAAATAACTGGTAGATTTTAACTTGCCTGTGGAGACTTGATCTCCATACTTGCAATTTAATCTCAAAGGCTCAATCCACTTTTAGTTTAGTTAATTGTTTTTATAGGCAAAAGCCCAATTAAGAGCTCTTTGCACCTTTTGGGCCTCCTCAGGCTCAAAATACCTGTGCTAAATAAACAGGCTTAAAATAAAAACAATGCAAAGACTCATCTGCTTTTGTGGTGTCTGACATTCTGCCTCCAAAAGGTGATATTCTGGCATTAATGTTCTAGATTTCACTGGAAGAGCTTCTTGTGCTTGCATTCCCAGGTTAGGGATGATAGTAAATAGCATGCTGAGGTCTGCAGATCGCTTTCGCTTTGGGAGATTGAGAATATCATCTCAACTATAATGATCTGAGCCTCTCTACCTTCAGTTGCTGTACCCTTTCCTTTAAAATAATTTAGTTTAAATATCAGGTCGCTGGCTTTCATATGATTAATCTTTATAAACACAAAGGAAAATAAGTGACTTTTACATCTTCTGGGTTGTTTTTCAAGCAAATAACACCAAGTGTACGATACAGAAGAGGATTTTACACAAACAGGCTCTCAGCTTCAAGAGAAGTGCTTACTTTTCATGGAAGACAATCAGTGGAAACTTAGTGGAATGCTACCACACAACAGGTAACAAAAGAAAGGTGAAATAATGCCAGCCTCCTACCTCCTGGCCTTGATGCAAGCGATCTCCATACTTTAGCTCTGTAGAGAGGTAGCCACAGAACTAGGATTCAGGATGTGACTGCTGCCAGTTCAGGAGCCGGGGTATCAATCCAACAAGAAATGCAGTGTTACCCACAGCTCAATTACAGAACTGCTGACTCTGCTGGCAAAGTCCTTCGGACTCCATTACCAGAACACAGAAAGGGCTGAGCTGCAGCTCTTGCTACACATCCTACCTTTTGTAGGTGATGTGAAGGACTGGTCAGAGCTGACAGTAATCCAATAGGGAGCCAAAATGCTTTGGAAATTGTTTTCCTTGTTTTCATTCACATTTTTTCACATTATAATCTCTTCCCATCCCTTCTTTTGTCAGCACAAAGAGATCAAGTTATTAGCAGCATTCAATAGAGAAAAAAGGGCACGTGGCCCATCACGTTACTTCATCCTAGCATAACTGTTATATACAAGGTATTTTGTTTTAGAAACCCACGCATATACATCACAACCACACTCATTTTCCCACCAAAGATGAGGTATATGGGTAGCTACTATTATTCAGCCTGTGTTTAGGGTTGATTTTTAATCTCAATCACCAGCAAATAGTCTGTAAGCTTTATGTCAACAGACTGATACGAAATATTTCCCTTTTGAGGATATTGTTATTTTACTTTGGGGCTTTTTGTTGCTCTTACTTTTTAAACCACATGAAGATCTCTTGCATCCCTTACACTGAACAGTTATAGATGTCTTTAAGAGCTGAAATCTCAGCATAGTCAACCTTTAAGCCATTCAAAGAACATAATTTTCTTCAACTCCCCCTTTTTGGGTAGGCTGGGGAGTTAATAAACAGTACTTTATTTTTTCAAAAAGGGCATTGTAATTTTAAAACCCATAATACCATGAATATTCTTATACTCCCTGTGTCTAGGGGAAGACTGGCATGAAAGGAGCTGTCTGACACTATCTGCTCCTGTGTTTTCATCCCACCAGACCCACAGAAGCCCCATCCCTCAGCACCACCTCCATCCCCCTGCCCGGCACAAGCGTGTCCTTGCCTTCCTCCTGAGACACTCTTTAGGACCACTTCTTCCCAGCAATCGGAGTCCAAAAAATAAGAATAAAACCCAACTAAACAAAAGAATTAAAAACACAGTCATCCAGCAAATCATTTTAAAGGACTGCTCCCCAGGCCTGTTTCCCATTTAGTAAATGTTTAGCCTGCCTCCCCAGAGCCATCTGACAGGAGCTCCCAGAACCATCCAGCTGTTGCTAGTCCCCAGCTACCATGAAGATGTTTTTCTTTGTCCTCTTTTCAGCAGGCAGCTGCGCTAAACCCTCACTAGACTTGATGCCTGTGGCAAGCCAGGGATCATCGGCCCTTGCTAACCTGCTCTGAGCCAACTTGGCATTTGTAGGACCCCATCTCCATAAGCTTTCATCTACCTCATCACCAACAAGCCTACATGAGTTTCAACTGTTTAATGAAAGCCTTGATACCAACCTCTTCACTGTACTCACACCTACTCTGCCACAATCGGCCAGCCATAAAGGTGCTAATCAGATGTTACAAACAAGGCTCATTAGAATATTGGGAGCCAGTTATGTCTACTTCAAAAGATAGAAAATTGCTGGAGATTCAGGATTCATATTGAGTCCCTACTTAATAATTTATCTTCAGTCAGGTATTAGGAAGCACTTACTCTGCCAGGATGCAAATCGACTGCCTGGAGCACTAAGGGGCATCCACTACTCCATTTCACTTTTCTGAAGAGAAAGTACTCTAACCGCAAGACAGATTTAGACACGTTTCAACTTACTCGCACTTTCTCCACTCCCACCTCAACTCAGGTAGCTTTATCGTATATATCCTTGTGTATCTTCTCTTCTAAATACCATATGCAACCATATCCACCAGCCTGCACATGATCCTCCTCTGTCTGCCACATGCTTCAGTTCAAACTAGCCTCAAGTATCCCTTCCCCTCTAGGTGCAACAATTAGAACTGCACAAGCCCTGCCAAGAGGTGCAATGTAAAGACAGTGTCCCACTTTCGACACGCAGGGCCCAACACAACTTGCTTCTGTGAATCCTTCAATATGTTAACTACCAAAACATTCCAGCTAATTAATTCAGACATAAGAGCTTGCAAAAATCAAACATTTCTTTTGCAGAAGAGTGGCTCCATAGAGCTACAGCTGTTGGCAAATCAAAATAACATTCTAGTTTTAAATGCTACCGGAAAGTCCAAATTGACAGCCTGGAGATGAAAAACCTCACTTCACCTACCAAAAGGGATACAGGAGGTTCCCCCATACCTGACTTATACCAGTGCAGCCAGAAAGAGACACTGAGTCATTTTTCAAGGTAGGCATAAGCCAGCTGTAACCTGCTTATATTTATTATCTACCTATTATTATAGAACTGTGCTGGCTTTTATCCTCTCTTGCCACAGCCATTAATTCATTTGCTTGCTTATGTTGCCCCTCCCATTTGAGGTGCTTTCTCCTACTTCCTTAGAAAAATTATCAGCTAATTAGTGGCCAAATTGATCTTAAGAGCTGCTTGAGCAAAAACCAAGGAGCAGCCTCAGGAATATGGTATTTGCTTGATGCTCTGATTCTCCTCCGCCTTTTTCTTCTGACAGCCTTGATGATGCCTACCTGTTGCCTCTGATTTATTTGGAGGTGTCAGTAACATCACCTGTGCTCAATGCAGCTCCTGCAACTCAAGATGCAGGATGCAACTGACAGCAGGAATCACTCTGGTGTCACATCAGTTGAGCTGAATTCAAAGTAATATATTCAGAGAAAGGAAACTGGCTCTTAAATGTAACCCAGCCTAAGAAGTGCATTCTCAACTCTGTGGTGCCTTCATTGAACTCTTGGAATAAGCGGCGTGTGGAATGAAAAGTGAGCCTGCTCCTCCGAGTAGGGAAAAGCACCCTGAAACCCGGGAGAGAGATGATGCTTTTTAGAGCTTTTGAGAAGTAAAAAATACTCCAGACATCCTACAAGGCCAAATGCTGTTTCCATGAAGAATCTGAGTTAATTTTCACATAAAATAGCTCCAAACATTTAAAAGCAGGGAAAGAATATCTGCTTCAGCAGATACATACTTTCAGCAGATTAATTCTCTCTCTCTCAAAGATAAAACTTTTATTTTGCCCAAGCCTGGTAACGCATGGAGACGAAAATAATTCTACCTTTAAATTTTAGTCACAGAGTTTTAGAACTGTGTCTTGCAATAATTTTGAAGCATAATGTCTTTTTTTTTTCTGGCCTTCAGTAGCACAAGTAACAAAGATTTATATTTGGAATTTATTTTATTATATTTTGTAATTATGCAAATGAGGCTGTATATCAGCATTAATAACACTGAATGAATCACACTGTTTCAGATTGAAATACTGAATAATTATTCATTAACAATGACTGCCGAAGAAGCTTAAATCAAATAAACTTGCACTTTAGAGAAGCAGCTTCCAAAAAGTATTCGTTGGGAGAGTTGATGTTATTTATTTTGGGGAAGTGTGTGGGCACAAATATTTGAAACCAGGTATTATCTCTGAGAAATATTGTAATGTCTTTCAAATGCATTTGTATTTATAAATCCAGGATCCAGAGTTATGAAGAGGAAGCTAAGCAGTAAATATCAAGTATTTTCTTTATATTTGACAAAAGAAGATGAATTGGCATCTGCCTCCTTTCCTAGTAAATAATCCATCCCTAATTAACTCATCTGTGCAGGGAATCTCTACGCAAACGTTCTCAAGAGCAGAGCTGTTACAAGATGCGGCTGCCGCCCACCGCGGTGGCTGTGAGAGTACGGCAGGCGCGGAGCTGCCCTCTGGCAGCGTGCGGCTCATGGGGTCACTCTGATCTGAGGCGCTCACTGTGCAAGCTTCGGTTTGTGCGGCTTTCTCAAAATGAACTCTCTCGTGCAGTTCAAACGGTGCAGCAGCAAACTGATCTCACCAAGTTCATACAAACCCAAACTCCTACAAGAATTTCCTCCTTTCCTTAGACCCGGTACCTTCTTCATTAACTTTGATACTGGCTCTCTGCCTCACGTCTGCAGTTTCTTGTGCTTATCTTTTCTCAGGGCAGTCAGCAGCTTCACCCTTTTAGCAGGCTTAGCCAAGCTTACACTGCGAAAGCCATTCTCATCCCCAATAAGGAAGAATCGCTCTGTATCAAAGGTGAGACACAATGCGCTCAGCTTCCACTGGCCAGCTGAAAGCAGGGAGTGAGGAACTGGTGCTGGCAGTGGGGACCTGGGCCTTTCCCAGGCTAGAGAGAATCAGGCCTTGCAAGGCTCTTCCAGTCATCACGTGTTTCATGGTCATAGACTCATAGAATCACCAGGTTGGAAAAGACTCATCAGATCATCAAGTCCAACCATTCCTATCAAACACTAAACCATGCTCCTCAGCTCCTCATTGACAACTGAAAGAGGATTTGGCAGTAAGACTTCCAAATGCTTTCTTATTCCCTGAATAAAGTCAGCTGTACCATCAGTGGGATTTAGTTTCTTTAGGGTTCCTTTGCTCTAGGGAGGAATTCCTGATTTTCCAGGTCACACTGATCCCTTTAGCTAACAGTTACAGGTCCAAAGAGTAGGATGCTTTTTGCAGTCAGTAACAAAACAGAGGACAAAGCTGGCGAGGGGGCTGGAGAACAGGCCCTATGAGGAGCGGCTGAGAGAGCTGGGGGTGTTTAACCTGGAGAAGAGGAGGCTGAGGGGAGACCTCATTGCTCTCTACAACTACCTGAAAGGAGGTTGTGGAGGGGAGGGTAATGGCCTCAAGCTCCACCAGGGGAGGTTTAGACTGGACATTAGGAAAAAAGTCTTCACAGAAAGGGTCATTTGGCACTGGAACAGGCTGCCCAGGGAGGTGATTGAGTCACCTTCCCTAGAGGTGTTTAAGGGTGGGGTGGACGAGGTGCTGAGGGACATGGTTTAGTGTTTGATAGGAATGGTTGGACTTGATGATCTGGTCAGTCTTTTCCAACCTGGTGATTCTATGATTCTATGACCCTCCGAAATGTGGTTCACTGCATTCCCACACAGATGGCCAATGCTGAGCTGACTGAATTCCAGCCTGGAATGCCATTCCTTTTCCCTAGACTGAAGGACAGCGATGTCTGAATTGGTTAGACAGGTAAAGTCAGCTCAGGCAATTTGTATCCAGTTATTTGTCGGTATTGGGAGAGGCCAAACATCTCCGTACTCAGACACTGCTGAGCACACCAGCCCCTCTGAATGAATTCCAGGTAGGCGGCTCTGTGTGCATCTCAGCGTGGTGGCCAGCACAGCTTGAATAAGAGCCAGGTTTAGATCCAGATCAGAAGCATTCCCTATGATTCAAGCAATGTCCTGGCTTTGTGCTGCAATGGTGCAGAGGAGACGGGCTTTAAATACTGTGACAAGGAGATCAGCAGCAGCAGAGCCTTTGTTGCTGCATGCAGGTGCTGGCTTTTCTCTGGGAGGTTGTTCCTCTGTTGCTTTCCAGGCTCAGGTAGGGCAGCTGCAGCAAACTTCCAAATTCCCACTGTCCATATCTGTGTTACAGACTGGGTCAGGGCCAAGCCCTGCCGCAAAGCTGCACACACAGCCCGGACCATGACGAGTCTGGGGATCCTGCCTGGGACAGCAAGCGAGGGGAATGTCCCTGTGGCCAAGAAATAATAAGAGGGATAAAAGCTGGAAGGAAAAGGAAGCAACAGAGCAGAAAACTGCTCAAACGCCCAGGTAACAAACACCCCAGGAACTCTGTTAAAGCTTGAATCATGTGGCTTGTAGTTGTCTCAGGGTTTCTTTTCTCTTCTCCCTCTGCCACATTAACCTTTCCTTGAGGACAGGGCTCTCTCTCTTCTTTATTTTTATGGGTTTAGGTTTTTTAAATTATTATTTGAAACTGGATTTTCAGTTTGTAGACTATGGGCTGAATCCATCCATTCTGAATGATACAGGACTCTACAGGATCTGACTTCACTTATTTGATTTCTGTTTTAACACTAGAAATAAAGGTTATTAAGTAATAAATTTGATTGTCAATTTAGAATTGTTTGTCTCCTCAAGTCTAATGTTTATTTCTTGCTTTCTTAAATCTTTCTTGCTAATAATGTGACATGTATCTTGGGAAATTGCTCACTGCACCAGGAGCAGACTTAATAAACATCTTTCTGCACCCTCAACAACAAATATGCAAGCAAAATTAAGAACTATCATTCAGACTTGTGTCTTCAAATATGTAAGGGAGTCTTCTTAAGAAGGTTTCCTGATATCAAGCAGCCACAGAAAGCTGTTCTCTGTTTCACTGCCTGGGTTTCAGAATTAGTAGTATTTCAATACAGCTAAGTTAGTATAAGGATCACAAAAACGTTTTCAGTTATAAGAGGTTTACTTCTGCTATTTCGTGAAAACAAAAAGGGATCAATAAACCCTTTACAATGCATTACTGCGAGCAAAAAATAATTTGTGTAGAAGTTGCTGTGAGCTTCAGACTAATGGTCATAACTGTAAATGATATTGAAAAACAGATAAAATTAAATAACGACTCGTGAAGTATAAATTTGCTGCTGGCAATCTAAAAAGGATTTTCTTGTTACGCACCCATGGGATTTGGGGTTCTATCAAGGAAGCTTTCCTACTTGTCATACATCATTTCAAAGAGACATATATAGCCTGGAAACCGCTTTAAGGCTGCTGCAAGCAAGTGTCACTTTGAGTTAAATGCATTATTAAACTGTTGGGAAATTTCACATCATGGGTCATTTATCTATGCTAAATGGGTCAAAAGCCTCTACACATGCCTAGATAAATGAGAGAGAAGAGCAAAATTCTCCCTTGGGAAGTAATACGTTGACAACCTCTTAGAGTTCATGTTGTTATTTTTAGTAGATATGAGAAAAAATGACTTGCTAAGTATCCTAATTCATAAAACCAGGTGCCAAATACCCACAAGAAAAGGTTAGCAAATATCACTGTGTTTTGACATTGCTCCATGCAAGGTGTCAGCAAAATGAAGTATAATATGCCTTGGTTCTCTGTCTTTAATGGCTGATCACCTGGTCCCGAAAGGCTCACTCTGAATAATGTGTGTACTCCCAGCAGAGTTGCTTTGGGAAGAAATAGCACGTGCATTTTGAACAATGCAGACAGGTAACAAAACCGGAGACATTGGAAATTCCTAGAAGTGTGACGTATTGTTGATACGTGGTTGGATTTAGTTGCAAAAAACTCTTTGTAAATCCTCTAACGCCCTGCCACATCGCTGGCATCCCCAGACGTGGCAGCATGCATCGCCAACCAAATCAGAAGATAACCTGGTAGCCAGCTTTAGGAAATTAGCAGTAACGTGAATCCACATGAGAAGAGAAGTGAGTCAGAAACAGTTCTTCACAGTGCATTGGTATTCCTTCATGTTGAAAGATTAAGTTTTCCATCTCCTTGCACATTTGCCCATTGAGCAGGCCAGTCAGAAAAATAGTTCAGCAAATGATTGCAGAGGGAGGGCCACCCGTTTGATTAGAAGCAATTTCACTTTCTCAGTAGCTGATAACGGGGAAAAAATATCTGATATTGGTATCAGTTCGCAGCTGCGAGCCAGCCAAATTTACATGAAATTCAGTGTGTGTTTCTGGATGAGAGGGAGCAAAAGCAGAGACCCCTCTTCTGCCAGGCGACCTCTGCAGATGGATGGTGTCAGATAGGGTCTGATAAGCCTCTTTCTCAGCCAGAAGATTATGGGATCATGCTGGTTGGTGCTGCAGTGTTGAGACTACCAGGATGTTTTTGTCATTGCTGAGCAGCACTTACTCAGCACCAAAGTCTTTTCTGCTTCTCGCCCTACCCCATCAGTGAGGAGGCTGGGAGAGCACAAGGAGCTGGGAGAGGACAAAGGCAGGACAGCTGGCCCCGTGGATCAAAGGGCCATTCCACACAGCATCCTCAGAGTCTAAAGCTGGGAGAAGAAGGAAGGGGTGACCTTCAGAGTGATGTAATTTCTCTTTCTAAGCAGTGCTTACATGTGATGGAGCCCTGCTTTTCTGGAGGGTATTGAGCACCTCCTGCTGACAGGAAGCAGTGAATTAATTGCTTCTTTTGCTTTGTTTGTGTGCATGCCTTGCTTTTCCTACTAAACTGTCTCTATCCCAACCTGTGAGCTCCCTCACTTTTACCTCTCCAGTGCTCTCCCCCATCCCACTAGGGGGCAGCTGGATCAGGCTGAGTTGCCAGCTGGGGTTAAACCATGACAAAGATATTTTACTAAATGCATTCCAGATAACAGGGAAGGATTCATTACTTTAATGTAAGAAGCAGACTACAGATGTGTTGATGTTAATGACTGGATCTATGAAAATAGCATGAAGCTCATTTTGTCACTTCTAACTGCTGCAGTGACATTTCTGTCAATACCCTGCCCTCAGCCCCCAGCACAGTCAATCCTGAGCTCTGGGCACCAAATTAATTGATATCTCCTAGGTTTTACTGCTATGGCCAAATCAGAGCAACCTCAGAGAACCAGCAATCCAACAAATTCAAGGGTGGCAAATTAAATTCATGAGTGATTTTCCTATCAAGCTCCATGAGAGTGGCACGATGATGAAGTCATCAGATTTATTCATTTATTACAAAAAAAAATTCTCTACAGTACAGGGAATAATGGAAGTTTGCAGTGTATTCCTGGCTCTGAATATCCGAACTCTTTCTTGGCAGTAGAGAAGAACATTTCAAAAGACATTCAGTTCCTAGTGTAAGGATGACTCTGTCAGCAGTTGTCATCAAAAAGATCTGCTTGACTTACCTACAAAGTGCTTGTTTGCCATAGCCCAGCACAACAGTGAAATTCAGAATGAGCTGATCCAAGAGCTGAATTGAATTGTATTTAGTTCTTTAGGACAAATTCTCTAACAAACAGAAAATCGGGGAGGAGCAACATCAAAATTTTGAGAGAAAATCTGATGACAGTCTTGGCAAATATGTTTCCTCTCTTAATCGAAGGATTTTATAGTCCAAACAAACCCATGAAACACATTTCCTGAAAGAACTCTGACGCTTTTGCAGGAAATGTTTCCAGGCCATTCATAAAAGGCTGCCCAGGATTCCAATTGGTTATACTGACCTCTCTATCCAAGCTGACACTTGCAATACCTGTAATATCAATGTAATAGGAATTCTGAAAAAAAAAATTGAAAAAAAGAAGTTGAAAAATTTTAATTGAAGAAATAGGGCATGATTAAAATCTATTTTATATCCTTCATTTTAGGATATGGCTCAACTCTTCACAAGGTTTGCTCTGAAGCCTGCAAATGTAAAGTGTATGTCCTCAAGAGCTGCCAAAATTCATCTGAGTTCATTTCAGCAGGAAGCTATCTGCTTTCATATGGTATTTTACCATCAAGCACAATTACTTAAAGTACTAGCTGTAATATCGGTCATTTTGTTAACTTTCCTTAAATCACAGTTCATGATGAGATCATCACTGAAGTTCTACAGAGCTCAGAGGGCTCATTTTTAATCACACTTGACTCATTTAGTACTCACTAGTGTACATGGAGTGAGTTAAGGACAGATATGGGTGCAAAGTCGAATCCTCGGGTATGTGATTGTCTGGTTATCCTTGGTCATTTTGTCTGTCAGTCTACATTTCTGCTCGAAATAGTGAATGTTTCCCACACTGTGTCTTATTCATCTCAACCCTCTGGCCAGCTGGGGCAGAAATTCTGCAAGAGACTCTCATTCTTGCAACCCAGGTGAATCCTCAGTATAAGAAGGAGATGGAGCTGGTGGAATGGGTTCAGAAGAGGCTACAAAGATGATCAGAAGGCTGGAGAAACTCCTGTATGAGGACAGACTAAGAGAGCTGGGGTTGTGCAGCCTGGAGAAGAGAAGGCTCTGAGGAGACCTTATAGGAGCCTTCCAGTACCTGAAGGGGCTACAAGAAAGTTGGGAGAGGACACAACTTTTAATAAAGACATGGAATGATAAGATGAGGGGGAATGGCTTTAAATTGGAAGGGGGAAGATTTAGATTAAACGTTAGGAGTAAATTCTTCATGAGGAGGGTGGGAGGCCCTGGCCCAGGTTGCCCAGGGAACCTGTGGCTGCCCCATCCCTGGAGGTGTTCAAGACAAGGTTCAATGGAACTTGGAGCCCCTGATCCAGTGGGAGGTGTCCCTGCTTATGGCAGGGGATTTAACTCGATGAACTTTGAGGTCCCCTCCAGCTCAAACCATTCTATGATTCTATGCCTTGAATCTCAAATGAAATTTGAACCCATCTTTGAGAAAGAGTCAGTTTAGAGGACCCCACCTCTAAATTTCTTTAAACACCCAAAACATGCCCTTTTTTAATTTAAGTGTTTACTTTTCATTGAGGAATGTTTTTCCTGGTTTGTGGTTTAGCATAGTTTTGTTTGAAAAGTTTTGAAACAATTAAGATGCTTGAAAAGTAAAAAAGACCTTCGTGCAGTCAAAATAACACTTATTTTAGTTGATGCAGCACACAAAAAAGGATCTTAGTCTCCCTAAAAGCGCTAAGAATTTCAGTACTACTCACCTAGGAAACTTTCAGCCTAGAGCATTGATCATTACTGTACAATCAAATGCAGATTAAAGTTAGTGGAAGATAAGTTTTTGCTGGAACTATTTCTCATGGTTATTATTTTATAAATTATTTTCATACAAGAAGGGCCTATTAAAACTTTAGTAAGTTAAAAAATTGATGAACCAGAGAAAGCAAAATGTAGCAAAATGTTTGGCTGCCGAAGCAAGGAAAGCCAAGCTGAAGCCAGCAGACGCCGCTGGCATTGTCCCAAACTGCACAAACACAGACTCTGACCTGTCAGCGTGTTTTATGAAGATGTCACTGAGAACAAAATTAAAACATCTCATTAAAATTTTTCTCAGACATAAAATTAATGTATATATCAAAGCCATGACACAGGTTCTCAATTAATTAATTAACCTACTTTAACACAGAATATCTCTGTGCTCAGGTATTCTGTCTATTGAAAGTTTCTGACAAGGTCCCCAGCTACCCTGAGAGTCTGTTAAACTAAATAGTCTTAATAAGGTAAGAATAACTTATATCACCATTAATTTCTTACTTTATTTCTCTTTATAAATTTAGCAGGATGATATGGTGAACAGGCATTATAAACCAGCTGCATGGATTAGAAGATATTCCTCAAGGTGTTCACCATGCGACGCGAATAAGGTTTCTTTCTAGAGATGATTTTAATGTCTTAGTCTTCTTTCACCCAGAGCTGGTTTGTGTTTGCGCACAAAGCTTGTTGTCATAACCCCCGTCAGGCCATTTACAGTATAAACAATGGCTCTAAATTAAATAAGCCAGATTTACTCAATTTGCTCTGTAATAACAATATTACATTATTTTAGCCAAACGTCAATGTCAAACTGAACAGAAATAAGAGGAAAGCAGTAATTAGTCTAGGTTAAAATATATCCTCAAAGGATATTAAATATGCAAGAGCTCATCCATGAAAATTAGACTGCAAGAGGCTACACCATGTATTGGCTTATTTTGTTACATATCAAATTATCTCTCATGAATAAATATATCTAATAATGTTTAACTCTATAATTTAATAGTGCCCTATTAAAAATACTTTCTGAATCAACCAAGCTGTGTATTTGATTTTCTACAATTATCAGATTTTAAGTACACAATAATTAAATGCGCAATTTGTACTGACTCCTGCAAGCACAATTAAAAAGACTGTGTTCTTTAATCCCTTTAGCAGATAACATCAATAAATATGAATATGACCTAATACTTAAGTTGGATAATAATGTAAATTATAGAACACAACAAGTTGAGAAGTTTCATAATAGGAAAAAAAACGTGTTAGTTTAGACCTCCGTTTTTATTTGAAGCTAAAAGAAATAAGTCCTGGACTATTCAATGCAAGTTTGATGCGATTTGCAACACAAGCTCTTCACAAGCAACACACCTCCCAAGACCATAGCTTACTTAAAGGACTTGAAACTACATCTCATCCACTGTGAAACCCTCACGTCACCTGTCATTAGGCAGCGACACGATCTCCCTGTCTAACAGCTCCGTGTTGGGCTGACCCTCAAAACCTCTGAGTGTCGCCGCAGCTGAAGCTGAGCTGAGCCAGGTGACCTCTCCACCGGTCACTGTTAGGAGTGCAAGGGGACACTTTGAAAAGTGAACTTGGTTAATAGGTACTGAGGAAGTATGGGCAAGTTACAAGTCCCCGCAAGCAGTGTTAACCCAGAATCATCGCTGCACGCTCCGGCTCTACTTGCCATGGTAAACTCTACTCAAAGATTGTATCTCTCTCTCTCTCTCTCTCTTTTTCCCTAGAAAGAATGAAGATCTTCATGGAGTTTTTGTTCCCATTCCCACTGGTCCCTGCTCCGGCACTCAGTCCAAGCCATGACACAGAACAAGGATTTGGTGCTGTTTGCTAATACTAAACATTCATGAAGATAAATTAGTCTCCTTCTTGCAACGTTCCCTCCACCTTAAGAAATGAAGATGAAGAGTGGAGCAATCAGCTAATTAACCCTCTTTTCCAGGCACAAAGAGCTTCGTTACAATGTGACATTGCTCTGCCCTTTTCTTTTTGAGATGTTTTCATGGCCTATCAGAGTCTGCTCTATGAAAAGACCCTCTGCATCTGCTCTTGCAACCCGCTAATTACAATACTGTAATTAAACGCACACGGAAGCAATTACCTTCATATATCACTGTGTCTGACAAGCAGAGAGCAACTTTCCATTAAGACACACTTAGCCCCGCTCTCAGGAAAGTGGAGATCTGGGTTCAGTTCACCTAGCTTGACCACTGCCAGAGGATACTGAAAATCCTTATGGCTGTGCAAGTCGTAGATTTGTAGAAACTGAGTGCACACATCCATGCTCCCGAACGGGCCAAAGCCTCTGTGAGCAGGGGGTAAAGCTCCACTGGAGTCACTGGAACTGGATATGGATCATCACGGCCAAAGTGTCTCCAGGGTAGTGGCCATCCCAGATCCCCTGGAAAGTGATTGCTTGTTTCCCAGCTGCTGTTTGAGGTTCCCCAGTCTCTGCAGAGATACAAAGTCACAACAATATCCTGGGTTTTCATTGATTTCCTGGGTTTTCATCCCTTTTGTGATTTCAGTGTTTACAACCACCCTTTTCTCTATGACAGCAGCAGTAATTTGGGTTGTTTCTAGAAGCACTTCATCCTCAAGGGGAGCAGAGCTTAAGGTTTTATTTTGCTTTGTAAGGAACAAATAAACACTTTTTAAAATGAGTGGGTGCCTTTGTTTTGATCCAGACTTTGTTGCTCACTCTGCAGTAATTTCTGAGCCAGGGGCTGAGCTGGGCTTGCTTAAGGTCCACACCTGGAGTGCTCAGACCTGTGCTCAGCTGTGGAATCCAGAGGAAGTTCTGCAAATCACAAGCTGGCACAGCAAGAAACCACACAAAGCAGTCCAGGTAGCGAGGGAACACTACCTTCCAACTGCCAGCAGGGATCTGACGGAAAACAAGGGGCACGGAAGAGAAATTAGAGGACTTGACAGTCACCTCCAGACACTACCACATTCTGCTTCTGCGTTCTGCCTTGATGGTGTCACATCATTATCCAAGGGGGAAAAAGAAAAGAAGCCGCTCTAAAATGTCAGTGTCTTTGAAGCGCAGACAAAATGCAGACACATCAAAATGTATTTTCCTTTTCTATACCTTTTCTTAAATGAAATATAATGGTCAGCTTTAGGGTAGGTGCTGCCACGCGTTGCCAATGGGAAATGAGGAACAACAGCAGCAAATCCATCTATGTCCCCAAAGTGCTGCTTGCAGCGTGAGGCAGCACTAATCAAAGCCAAATCACAAAGGTTTGGATTTCCTCTTTTCAGAACTAATACGTAGGGGCAAGGGGGATAGGAGAGCTGTTTGATATTGAGCAGCCATACTCCTTACCCTCCTTACCAACGAACTTAATGAGAGCTTGATAGGTTTTGTGTGTAAGAAATTAGGAATGGTATTAAAGCTCACCAAACCCCGTTATTTGATGGCACTTCTGTAGCAGCATATGGGAGTTGGAAGAGTTTAGAGCCAGCACTACCACATACGCCAAAGGTGAATTTTCCCCACCAGGGAAACAAAGGGAATTACACCTCTGTGTACGTGTCGGCAGGGTTGGGGCTGCGATGCCAAGAACCAAATAAGAGGAAACAAACAGCAGGGATGCCACGAGAGCGGAGCAGCCTGGCACCGCATTTCTGTGAGGGATAATTACAGCCCCACTGAAGCGTGACTGTAGCCGAACGTATTTGCAACCACTGTAATCAATGTAATCATGCTGCCATTTCATTTACTTCCACACATTCTGTTAAGGCATTAGGACTGCTGTGTCGACTGCTGGAATGATACATTTAATACTGGCCATTTATTTTGTTCATGCTGATAAATCGTGTTGTTATTCTGCTGTATTCGTACTACTTCTTTCCATGACTTTAAGGCTTAATCAGCCCATCTCACCGTAGTATGAGAATTCTGTTAGCGAAATAAAGACAGAAGGAAAAACCAGGTTTTGTTAGATTTTTAACACCTCTACAGGACCTTTCATATCTGCCATTAATTAGCACTATTGGGAACAAAATAAAAATAACAGATAGCTCCCTCTTGTAAAATTATTCCTTCCAGTAGTTATTATTTAGTCAGAGTGAAGGGAGCAGGGAAAAGGAAAAAGAAGAGACACCGAGAAGTCTAATCTTGTTGCCATTTTACTCTTTCCTGAGTGCCCCACTTACAGTTTGCTTTCTGTAAGCAGGTGCATTAGTAAAAGAAAATAATATAATGTGAATTGCCTTGGAGGTACAGAAGGTAATTAAACTAATACACACAGCTAAGTGAAGCACTGACAGGAATATGCAAGGTTTAACATCTGCTCTACCATACAAATCCCTTGGAAAAGAAGGCACAAACTGGTTTAGAACAGATCAAGTTGCTGGTTTTTCATCACAACTACAAGCCTCAGTCCTTTCAGACCTTTCTTCAATGCAGTTTTCATAAACAATAGAATGAAGCAAAATTGCATGAGTGGAAGGGCAATGATGCTTCTGCTGATGCTTCTGCTGGTGTTGATGATTTTCTGAATGTTCTATTTGCCTAGTTGTTAAGGAAATATTTTTTGTGATTCTTCTCATATCAGGGTATTCAAAGAGGTAGTGGAAAATTGGTAGAGTGAGTTTTTAACACAAATTCTGCACCTTGATGTCTATCTAGGAATTTAAGCAACTATTTAATAAGCAGACTCATAAGAATGAAATCTATATAACAATTAAAATAATAATGCTCTTCTAATCACTTAAGCGCCTAGAGTGTACATCAAGGTAATCACATTCATTGTAAATTTATATGCTGTGTGGATCCTTGTGAGCATTTTGAAAGAAAGTGGTGCAGAAGACACAGGTGCCTAAATTAATAAACATTAGAAAATCAGCAAGAGATTTAACTACACTAGTTATTGTTTTCAATTATTAAATAATTAGTTTGAACATCTTTGTACACCTGGCCCCAAATCATGGGATTCAATTACCTCAAATGGCTCTGGGCTGCAATTTGATCGCTTAATACTAAAGCTGCAAAGTCCTGGGCATTAGGAAGAAAATCAGGTGGGGACACAGAGATTTCCCAGACGGTTTGTGGAAAAGTTCACTAATCAGAATATTTTGGATTGCAGAGCCTTGACTATAATTAATAACAGAAAAGATGTATTAACATTTTTGTCGGAAAAGACCGCTAAGGCAAGAGGCAACAGGCGAAGGGGATGAATAACAGCATTCAAGCGTTCACACAGGGAGTGATTTATCTTTCCAGAACGCGTGCATTTGATACAACAATTTAAGACATGTCACATGCTCCTCCAGCTTCCCAACCTTTCTGCTCTGCCCACTGACCAGAACACACATCCTGTCTCATTCAGTTCCAGGAGTACTGGATTCCCCTTTCTCTCCAGCCCCAATCTCCACCTTCTCAGAATTGTTATGCAATTGGGGCACAACAACCCTAAGCAGAGGTACAAACTAGGAGAAACCTGGCTGGAAAGCTGCCAGGAGGAGAAGGACCTGGGGGTGCTGGTTGACAACCGACTGAACATGAGCCAGCAGTGTGCCCAGGTGGCCAAAAAGGCCAATGGCATCTTGGCTGTATCAGAAAAGGCGTGACCAGCAGGTCCAGGGAGGTTATTCTCCCCCTGTACTCGGCACTGGTGAGACGGCACCTCGAGTCCTGTGTTCAGTTCTGGGCCCCTCACCACAAGAAGGATGTTGAGGCTCTGGAGCGAGTCCAGAGAAGAGCAACAAAGCTGGTGAAGGGGCTGGAGAACAAATCTTATGAGGAGCGACTGAGAGAGCTGGGGATGTTTAGCCTGGAGAAGAGGAGGCTAAGGGGAGACCTTATTACTCTCTACAACTACCTGAAGGGAGGTTGTGGAGAGGAGGGTGCTGGCCTCTTCTCCCAAGTGACAGGGGACAGGACGAGAGGGAATGGCCTCAAGCTCCGCCAGGGGAGATTTAGGCTTGAGATTAGGAAAAAGTTCTTCACAGAGAGGGTGGTTAGGCATTGGAACAGGCTGCCAAGGGAGGTGGTTGAGTCGCTGTCCCTGGAGGTGTTTAAGGTGAGGGTGTATGAGGTACTTAGGGGCATGATTTAGGGATTGATGGGAATGGTTGGACTCGACAATCCAGTGGGTCTCTTCCAACCTGGTTATTCTGTGATTCTGTGATTCTGTGATTCTGTGAATAGAAAACCCAGAAAAGCTTTCTTTGAATTAAAGCCCTCCCAAAGGCTACTGAAAAACACATCTCAGACAACTAGTGACATATCGTTGAATCCTCTTACTCATTTATGCAACAAACTGAAACAGTTTGCTATAAAATATCAGATTAGAAAAAAAAAAAAAGATTTAATTAAATGTTTTAGGAAAAGTTTCATGTTAAATGTCAATGAGTTTTGCATGACATTTATGACACAAAATTATCTTCCTGTAGAACTTGAGAAATGAAAAAAAAAAAAATCCCATGACACACTTCTAATGGCTCCAGTAGGATAAGCAGGAATTAAATAAATTTAGTCTCAGAAAAAGTAAGAGCCCATGATCTCACTTACTCAATCAGAAAAAGATTAAAAGACATCAAAAAGCCTATATATGTACCTAAATAATGTATAGAATTCCATCAAAAGTTTCAGTAAGTCAAAGCATCCTTTCCTTTCTAGTTTTTGAACATTCATTGATTGCAAAACCATCTAATTTCATTATTTTGCTCTAAAGAACAAGATTTTTTTTTCTCCTCTGCCTAAGAACTCAAAGCAAACCACTGTCACTTGCTAAATATGATGGAAAATAACACTGGGGGGAGAGTGTTTTCCAAATCTCAAGAAGGTCTAGTTGATAAGTAAATAATTTTCTAGATCAGAACACAACAGCGTAGCCAAGGCTGACACGCTTTGCCTGGGTCTCTGTAGCATTCTGTTTCTTGTGGCTCCAAAGACCAACACAAAAGCAGGGACAATGTTGGTGAGTTCTCAGATGATCCGGTGAAGGTAAGCTTCTAGAACAGTATTACACATTCTAGTGGATTTGTTTTAAGCAGAGCTACAGCAGCTAGGGATATTTCAGATCAAAAATGTCTACAGCATGTAACTCTGAAAGTGACTGTTCACATTGACTGGGAATTATAATTCAGTAGATGCTAATTTTTGTGAATGATATAATCTGTTTCCTGGTTAGGTATTACCTATCTTGTGATTTCCAAACTGATTATGTGAAATGATTTAACAAAAATGTACACAAGGGTTACGTTTCATAAACCTCCTTGGCTGGTTATGAGCAATTCCCTGTGACCATTTGATGCAGTGTTTGAGTTGGGATCAATAACGCAAACCATATGGTGGTACTTGGAAACTTCGACTTAATGCAAAGCTGGCAAAAACTTTCATGTGCTGCTTTGAAATGTGCTTTGCAGGTGCATTTGTATGACTGGAACCTGGAGCAGTGCCATGGAAATGACACAGAACCCAGGGAATTGGGAATTCATGCTCTCTGCTGTGCCACCCAGTGCCTGTCAACAGTGGTGATGATAATAACAGCAGATTAGAGCTAAAAGGCATTTATCAAACTTGCATTAACTGCAAATAGATGGGCCTGCTGGATAATCTCTGAACGATCTCGGGGCCACACTATGAGGACAGACCTAATGGCAGAGATTTCTGGCTCTGTTTAGTCTTAGGTACCACAAGCTTTTATCAGATACTTACCATTGGAACTGATGTAAGTTAGGCAACTGTAAAACACCAGTTCCAAGAAGAACAGACTTTTTCTCCTTTATTTTATGTGATGGACAAAAGGGTGCATTGTTATTTCAGAAATACATGGTTTTGGGGGGAAAAAACCAGTCAGAATATTTGGTCCAGGTGGTGCAATAAATGTATACAGACTATTGTATTTGCACAAGTGCAAGCAACATAAGTATTGAATAAATTAATCATAAGTAAGTTTTACCACCTCACTCTGTCATTATGGTACCAGAAATCAGCTCCCTACAGTGACCAGGTGGAACTAGTAGATTATATTTGCACAAGTTCTTTAGGGACAGTACAAAACATTGGAAGACTATGTCTAATTTTATTCTGGAGTGCATTTTAAACTCAATGGAATAATTAATTTCCCTGTGACATGCATGGGCCAGCCACCTCATCAGCATCCCTGGCAGGTGGTTTAGCTTCAGGGCAATGAGCTACTCGCAGCTGCAGGCCTGACTGCATCTTTTCCTCCATCGGAATGCCCGAATCCTCCCTGCTGCTGTTGGATCCCACACTTTACCTTTCCTCAGATGGAAGCACTCTCCCACTCAAAATAGCGCACAAGACTCCACTTCTCCTGAAGGGAGAATGATGCTTCCCCAGTGTTAACATTTTAAACCAATAAAGACTCTACAGTTCTACCTTTGGCACTAAATGGTTGTAGGCGAGAAAGTCTTTGAGTGCCTAGGAATAATCTGCATGGCCAAGCCACTTTGTCACAACAAGAATGCACCACAACAATCATCAGAGACTCATTTATGTTCACACTGAGGGTTTCTCTCATGTTCCCAGCCTTTTGCCAGCGATGTTCAAGGTCAGCCACACAAGCACAGCCAGCGTCTTCAGGACTCCCTGGGTTATAACAATATCCAAGGGATCACCAGGGTTATTTTATAGCAAAGCAATGTTAGTCCTGCATCCCAGCAGCACTGGTTGTTCGTTGCAGTGTAGAGGTACAGGCGAGCATCTCGCTGCAGTTGCAGAGTAGGGATCACAGCACTGATAAATGTGAGATCTTGTGCAACTCCAAGGGTGTTTCCTAGGATGATGAAGGTGACTGTGTATTTCCTGCAGTCAGTAGGCACTGATTTTGCTAAAGCCAACGCTGTCCTTTATAAGTAGAATCAGTCAGGATGGTTCAAGCCATAGGTTTCCCCCCTCCCCCCCTGAAATTTGTTCTGAATTCTCAAAATCAACTTTGTTTGTATAAGAATGGAAAAGAAAGAAGTAAGAGCTGGTCATCCCCAATGTCTTCTACAGGGTTAACCCAAGGCTGTAGCAACCTCCATCCTCTGAGGCTGAACCCCAAGCAGATGTGATTTTATATAGCATTATACATAGATCTAATTAAAATGTACATGAGGATGTGCTAGAGAGATCCCAAGCTTTAATATTTTATTGTAGAAAATGTGATACTAAGATTAAATAAGTAAGGTTAAGATGAAATACAACTATAATCTAGTGATGGTCCTTTTTTATTCAAGACATTTTCATTTTGCAGTTTATTCCCTTTATTTCTGCTCTCTTTGTTCCTTTGCATTTAGAATACAATATCATCTTATGCAATCTCCCAGTTGAAAGGCTTCTCCTGTAGTTATGATCATCTCAAAAGTACTCTGATAAATGACTCCATCTCTCAAAATGCTTTGAGATACAATAACTGCCTTAGAAAGGAAACCTTATCAAAATGATCCATCAGCTACACTGACTACAGGCCACAAATTTTGTCTCAAATATGGATCATCAGTGAAGATGGAACAGACTGGAACCCTGTCCGTTTCTGTTTGGAAATCCTATAGTGGAATATGAATAACATCAATGTTTACAGTATGTTCAAATCCAGACAGATAGTCAAAAATCGAGATAAGGGTGTCAGAAGTAAATCAATTCATTCTAGGAGATTCCAGGTTTGGTTAATGTAGTCCCACCTCTTCTGGGATTAATAAACCAAGTCACTTCTTTTTTTCCATCTTCTGTCACAGATTGACTTGTTGTTTTGGTTTGCTACATCAGCAGAATCAAATACAAACCAATTTTCTCAGTGCAAGGTGGGTGGTACCAGTCAGAGAGTGCGGTTGATATGGTAATGTTATCCCCTACCACCTCCTGCCAGGATGTTCCTGAACAAGATTTTGCCTCCTCCATTTCCACAGCAACCCTTCTCTCCACGTTAGCAAAGAGAGCCAGAAAAAAGAGAGGAGCTTTAGGATTTCTTTGTGTTGATTTTCCTCCACCTGCCTCAAGCTGCACCTGAAGAGTAAGGCAGGCAGATGTGACATGAGAGCTGTTATGGTAAATACTAGAAACTGCTGGAGTAACAGACGATACCGACGTGTCACAATATAGCCTAGAGAAAACAGGCTTGGGAAATAGCATCTAAAGCCAGCAGTGATTCCTTTCGTAGCAGGTTGCTGTCAGCATCCACTGGCAGACAGTGTGGAAAGTGAGAAGCAGAAAGGTAATAGCAGTCCCTCTCCTTTATATACAGTCCTCTGGATGTCTGAGGTTTCAGATAGATTAAGGGGAAGAATAAAAGTGCAGGAGTCTGTGGTGCTTCCTAGGACCAAAAGGAACTCTTCATGTGTCTCTGCACTTATAAAATGAGGCTAGTGCCTCTGCCCCTTTGAACATTCAAGTCAAAGAAGTGGTGACCATGGGCTAGAAAAGCAGGAAATCTGCAAGTAAAACGAAAGGGGGGGGGGGGGGGGCACGCGTTTGTCACCCCATCACAGGGAAAGTCACCCCACCAGGACAAAAATTCTTTTTGGTGGGAGAAAGTAGTAACAGTGGGCATTAACATCACTGGAACTCTTGTGTAGCTTCTGACAATAACTTCCTTGAAAAGATTTCCTCCCCCTTTGAAGTGTCTGTGGAGCAGACAGCTTGCTTTCTGCCTACTGTCTTGCCTGTCTACTCCCCTGTGTGCTTCTCTGTTGTAACACCCTGTATTATTACAGTCACTCTCAGCACCTGGCTGCAGGAGTGAATCAAAGTGTTGTGGAGGCAGCATATCAATTTGGGTTTGCGCCATGGTAATTGTTACTTGGTGGCTAAGTGGGATCATTTCAAAGACGCTTTCTCTTCCTTTTCCCTGTTTCTCTGTGCCCAGATCACTGTTTGAGCTCTCTTCCCCCTAAACGCTATGTGCTCCCCTTTTCTAACAGTCCAAAATGGAAAACTCTGCTCTTGTCAAAAGGATAAACTGAAACAGTCACTTATCTGGTTGAGGAACCACAGATCTGAGCACCCTATCCCCCCTTCCCAGGTGCCCCTGCAGCCCCCAGCCCAGCTGGGGCAGCTGCAACCCCCACCGCATCCCATAGACTCGCCTGAGACCATTGCATTGCCGAGGGCAAGCTGGCCACCGAGCCATGAGAATCCAAACAGAGGGGAACACAAATAATCCATTTTGAATTGTTGGTGCTTATAGAATCCTCTTAAAAAAGAAAAGATTGGATTACGTGTTAGTTGACTTCACGCTGCTGCACAAAGAGCTGTTTTCCTTTCTTTCTCTTCCCACTTCTGTTACTTAACGAGTCGGTGTTCTGCACGCACACCCCGAGAAGTGAAGCCTGCAGGTTCTTGCAGTCCATGATACCTAAATGGAGAACAGGCAGAACTCACAACCACAGCTGTGCAGGCTCTCCTGGAAGTTAATGAGATTTTAGTAAATTCAGAAGACTGAAGTTTCCCCAAACACAGGCAAAATTAATTCATAATTTAAAATATTTTTGTCTACAGTAACAGGAGTAAATGCCACATAAAACCCAGTCCTGCTCCCATCAGAGACAATGGGAATTAAGCCACTAACTTCAAAGAGCCGCACTCTCCCTGTAGAGTATATTTCATGCTTCTGCAGTCTTGGCTAGATTAGTGCAAATTAAACATTGGGTTAAGTTGCCAAAGCCCATAAGTGCTCCATTAGGCTCTGGAGGATTTGGCTAATTTTAGTCAAATACTTACCTATTTTACAGAATACATGCAAAATCCATCCAAGGGATAAGCCCACAGAACTCGACAGAACGCCACTAACAGATCTGGCCTCCCAGCTTCGCCGTCTTCACGTTTACCAAGTGCTTACAATGCATCGCAAGTCGATGCACCTTATCAAATCTTAAGATACAAATATTTTCTACCAGAGCATAGAAAATAATTTAATAAGAGTTGTAAACAAGTGCCTTTCACAAGTGCTAAAGGATCTAATCATCACATCATAGTCTGAGTGCACAAAAGGCTGTTCTTGCCTTCAGGGCCAATGCGAGCAGGGCTGCTGCAACAGCTCCTTCCAGCGCCGCTCACCATCCTACATCCCATGAAAGGCAAACTGCCCCAGGGAGCTACAAGTTACATTTTTCAATCATCTCTGCTTTATGTTAAATACACTTACAAGCAGCCGAGTAGCATCCCCAGAGGGTCTTACTACGGCGGAGGGATGTTCACAGTACACTGCTGCCTTTTTTCTTCATTTTTTTTTGCCCCCCAATATGCTTCAGTTAGATCCATTCCCAGACAATCTCCTAATTAGTGAGGAGGCCTTGAGATGAGAATAATGGAGTGAAGAGACAAAGACCTCAGGTGTCTTCTCCAAGCCGCGTGCTGTAGGATTTGGGGGCCAGCCTAGACAAAGGCTTGCCTGATTTTCCAACCTCATTTCTCCCCTGGCTGATTCGAGCCTCTGGGCTGCTGCCAGGGAATCACAGCAGCACTGAGCGCCTCAGCTCCCGGGCACACCAGACAGACCAGGACTGACAGTAAAGCGCTTTGACATCTGCTGAAAAGCACTGGAGGAGCTTGTTACCGAGCATTTGTACCATGTCTGGAACCGCTGCTTCTGCAGTCGCTGTCAGGGTTGTGGGATGTTAATGCAGGTACAAACATCATACTCATTAGTCATCCCTTAACTTATGACTCAGGCTTTTACAAAAAGCACAGGTCCAGCTATAGGTAACACAGTGCAAACGATTACACAGCAACATATTCTGGGAAGGCAGAAAAGGTCAAGTACAGCGCTGCTCTTCTCCAAAGAAGAAATACGTAGGATTTCTATGTGGAAACTTGACCACTCAAGCAGCTAATTGACAGTGGGATGTCTTGCCGTACACATCTTCTGAGATGCTTTAATTATGCAAAGACACCTTGTTGCCACACAGCTACAACTAATGTATAACACTTGTATTTGTTTGCAGTAAGTGCTAAGGGGATTATTTATTTTTTGCATTACAACTCCCCTTTGGGGAGAATTCTACATTATAAACACAGCATTCCAGTACAGGGTTTTGTTGTTGGGCTTTCCCCTCCTCAAATGATTTTTAGAAAGCTTCTGGCTCTGTTCCTGACTGTTGTTGTGAAATTGGGCACTTCAGCAAATTGCTTGGTTGACAAAAGGGAAAAAAAATTGTTGCTTCAAAACAAACAATTATGATGACTTTGAAGCATAACATAAAATGTCTCATTGATTTTGTCCCAGAGGACTGGCATAAGGAATGAATAACCAGAGACGCAATGAGGCGCGTAATATTAGCACATGCAACATTACTTGTGCAGGGTTCTTTTAAACCCATTGGCTCACCTTTGCCCTCTGTCATCCCCTGCTATAAACAGGAGACACACACACACAAGTAATCTAAATCCTTGATCACTTCTAAGGAGAAAAATATCTTCCTATTCAAAAATGAAGTAGCTGAGGAGTGGCAGGAAAGCGCGCTATTCCATTTCCATGGCCTCTAAGTGCAGCATTAGAGAGAGAGAGAGATTATAATTCTGACCTGTGGTGTTTGAATTCTTGGCCACTAGAATTCAGCATTTGTTTTCTTCTGGAAGATAAATTTTACATTTAAACTCTGATTACCCTGTGAAGCCAGTACTAAGAAGAATTTTTCGTTTCCTGTTCTCTGTATTCATAATGCTAAGTGCCCTCTGCAGGGGCACTGAGTGCAAGGTGATAGCAAAACCTGCTGCTGGAGACAACCACTTACTCAGGAGCGTTTTGTTCACACAATCCAGTGCTCAAGGAGTAGGACGTCAGAGCGTGAAAGCCAGAAAAGCAAGCAGTAAATGATCAATTGTAGCAAATGTTCTGCAGTCATTTCTTCAAACATAAGTGATGCGGTATTTTGTCCCAAGGCTGAAATAGATTCAATTCCCTATTAGGCTGGAAAAAACTCAGTACAGCTGTTCTGCTGCCTTTGGATCTGGCTCGTCTCTAATAGAACATCTCATCTTCAGCCAAGGTGTTTGCTTCTGTGATGGAGAACCTGTGTCCTGTAACTTTCCATTCAGCAAAGAAAATTTAAATGGCTTGAAAAAATTGACATTAGTCAGGTGGTGAAAAATAGTTGAAAACTATCAAATGGTGGCTGTCAGTCTGAAAGTTTGATTCCTACTAGACCTGAGACTGAAATTCAGCTCATTGTATTTATTTCTCTAGATATATCCCAAAATCAGTTTTCACCGCTGAAGTGGAACAGATTATTTATTGTCACAGACTTCTCAGCATCTTTTCAGTGCTCATTCTATACATCTTTCCACTTAGCTTCACTGGTTTGGGATCCTCATCCCTCTGTGAGCCAAACTGCAGTCTCTGAGCTGCAGTGAACAGATCCATTTTTTCACAGGCAGGGCTCTGCTGGGAAGCTGCAGGTACTCCTCTACTACAAAGATCCAGCCATGCTGTGCTGTGACCTCTGCTAGACACAGGAGAAACAGTATTTTTTTTTTTTTTTTTGTGCTACAGCATATATGAATACAACACAGCCAAGATTATCCTATCAGGGAATCCACCGTCTATGGGGTTTTGTTGCCTAAATGCTCTGGAAGATTACGACCCCTCTCTTCTCACGTTCCTGGTAGCCCAGTTGTTCTGTACAGCTGCATTAGCTGTGCAGGGAAAATAACCATTTACCGTGGGAGTGACTTGACAGTTCTGTTTTCGGAGCTGCAGACTGACAGGAGATATATCTATTCAGCTCTGCTGGGCAGCAGTGCTCAGCAGTAAGCTAAATTAGCCCACAACATGTTATTCTACCCAGACTTTCCAACAACCAAAGCAGTTGGGTTTAACATTCGAAGGAGAAGGGTAAAATTGCAGCATGTTTTTCTGCCTGGATTGATTATTCCTCCAGTGCTTCCACGTTCTGCTCTATGACAATTTAGACCAGAGCACTTCATCCCATACTGAAATCTACCTGCCCTTGCCTCTGCAGGTTTATTTTAGCTTCTATGATGAATGAGAATGAAAAAGAAATAATAAGTAAGGCTGTGTAGCTAGGGAATACGCAAGACTGATATTCAAAATAACTGCAATAAGTATTTGTAAAAATGCAATAACTCAAGTGTATAAATGGAGGGAATTAAATGCCATGGTAAATTTACATGAAACAATGTTTAAAGCAGAAATTGGAATAAATATAATATAGATAAGTAGTAATCCTCTCTCGGCTTAACTAGGCCATTTGTAACAATTTTCAAGGACAGACCTCAAAATATATTTAAAAGCAAAAGGTCAAGAGACTAGCAAGGAGCGATCCAGGAAAAACAGAGAAATGAGCCAGGCTGAGCCTTCAGTTCTGCATCCTGCGCACAGTGGTTCCTATTGGAACTCTACCTGGACTGGTAGTCACAATACACGGAGGCATAACACCAATATCCGTTTACTCTGATCTTTGTTCTTACAGTGATTTTTAGATTGTTTTTTTTTAGACAAGCACTCACTGTGGAACAGCATAATATATTTGGCCATTGGTTTTCTTAAGAGAGTAGCAGAAAAGGATTTAGAAATAGAAATAAAATATGGTATTCAGGTTGGTCCTTTGAAATTAAGCCACTTGCATTTTATAAAGAAGCTATCAGAGACGACAAACCTGACATTTCTTGCCTTGTCTAATGCTGCAATGATAGCTGCCTTACAAAGACAATCGTTCCTAAGCGCGTAAGAGGTATTAGGTTTTCTCTGCTGATCCTCAAGGTGTAAATGACAGGTAACTTAAATTCCCTGCCAAGTGCACAATTTCTTTGCAAAACATCTCAAAAAATATGATTTTCTGTTTTACATAAGACTTCACAATCCATATTATGTCTAATCCTTTAACATGTATTCTTCTTTTCTCCCTTTACCTGCAGGTTGTCTGGTGAGCAGTGCACATGGCTTTAAGTATTAGAAAAGTAAATGGTGTCTTGAATAGCAGAATTAAATTCAGAGGCATCCTGCACTGATAGGAAATCACCTCGAAAATATATTCCTGCAGGCGGTTCTACTAATTCCAGGATACAGACAAATATCGATCTAATCCCAGAAGTAACAACTGTCAGTACAGTGAGGCTCCTGTGACCCATATCACGTCTCTGTAACTGTGACAGGATAGAAGAGGAGTTATCCAGCTGGGAACAGAATTGTACTACTGTTTTCTGACATTCTCTTTGATTTTTTCCTGCAAGCCTACTTGATCAGTAAGCGATGTATTAATATAAGCCACCCAGCTGAAACAGGTTCAGACCCTGCACACCATGGAGACAGGAGATGAGGGATGAGAGACAGTGGGTCAGGTCAAGTGAAATGTGTTTTTTTTCTTATGGGAAATCTCTTCAGGCATCAATGATGACTTCATGTTCCCTCCTTGTGTAACACTGGCCACACTGACAGATTTCAGGCAACACCAAAACATACAGTCAGCAAATAACCCTCTTGCCAGTGCACAAATCTGGTGTGGGATTAGAGTGATCAGAGGGAGTGGCAGGAAGATGTGCCAGGGGAGGGTTAGATTGGACATCAGGAAAAGGTTCTTCTCCTAGAAGGCAGTGGAGTACTGGAACAGCTCCGCAGGGAAGCAGTCACAGCACCAAGCCTGACAACATTCCAGAAGCATCTAGCCAAGGTGCTCAGAAATATGGTATGAACGTTGGGGTCATCCTGTGCAAAGAGAGGAGCTGAACTCTATAATCCTTGTGGGTCCCTTCCAACTCAGGACATTCTGTGCTCCTATGATCAGCTAGAGGTAGGACAGAGAGTAAGAGCTGGCACATGGACCTTCCAGCCTAGCTGAGCAGTGTTTCAATCCACTTCCCAGACCAAGCAAAGCAGTTTGGAGAGTCATAAGGTGCTGTCACAAGGGTATGATCTGAAAATAGATCTGTCTGGTGAGCTAGCTGAGGTATCCTACATCTGAAAGAGCCTCTGAAATCCTGTCTGAATGTGACTGGAAAGAAATGTCTACCAGAAGGGAAATGAAACGAGGAGAAAGGAGGTTCCACACCATCTCACCATAGTTACAAAGGCAGGAACTCAAGCATCTTTTACAGCCAGTGAAGGATCCAGAAGCAGCTCAGCCACACCTATCAAGCAAGATCAGACACCAGCCCAGGCACTCACAAGGCAACACTAAACACTATGCCTCTTTCCTCCAGTGTGCCTACATCACAGGAGCACCAAGACACCTGCTCCCGCATCAAACCTGTGGAAGTTGTCAGTGGTCTGTGACATTTACTGGCCAGAGGGGACCTCAAAGGGAGTGCACCACTAAATGACATCATTGCATTTTGGATGTCAGTATGTGGTGATGTTGAACCTTTCACATGGTAACACTTTTAATCAAACCAAGAACTGTGTCTATGGGCGGTAGCACTGATGGGACGACAGGTCAGCAGCACTGGGCACTGGTACGGGATCCAATACCTTTTCATAGAAACTCTTAGATCCAGGTTTTCTTATTTTCCAGTGCTTCACTCAATGAGATATACTGATTTACAAGGAGGTTCAGGACATGAGGGAGAGAGATCAATACCTTTTTAGTGAAAACTAAGTGCTATTTGTGACAACGCAGAATTTAAAAGAACCCTATGTGATCCAGCTCTAGCAGCCAAATTGAAAGGAGCAAGACTCATTGTCTTGAAGGAAGAGAAACTGATGGCAGAATTTTTTTTTCTTTTTTTTTTCCCCCCCCAGTGCTTTGCCTCACTGGTTATATTGGGTGATTATGCACCACTGTGCAGGACATGGAACACAGGGAGACCAGACTTGACGCTGGAGAAGTCATGGCTTCATTTAGAGTAACATCCATGCTCCCAGGATTACGCAGGTGGCCTCGCTGTTGCTTAAGATATGCACAGCCAGTCTGGAGATTCTGGGAAGAAGCTTGTTCCTCAAGCAGAAACTCAGTTCTTTTGCACAGCACAGCTGGTTGTGTGCACAAGTGAAATTTTTGTGATGCATCGGCTTTAGCATCTGAACTGGCTGTAACAGCCTGGGTCACTATAGCACCGCTCCTAGAGAAGAATCAGGGGTTCTGCAGCCACACCACATGTTTCAGTCCCACACTAAATTGGTCTGATGCTCTCCTGAAGTATACAACCTACTTCACAAGGACTGTGTAGCAAACGCATGGTAGCCCAACACACTTTGGACTAAGCGACTCAGAGCAGAGATGTGATTTTTCGAACGAACTGAGGAAATACCATACTGAATGCCTGCTATTAATATAGTGCTATGAGTAGATCTGTTTAAAAACAATTCTGTTTGCTTCAAAAGGGCTAAATCCTCCTTACATATACAGAACTTGTATTCCCCATAGGATTAAAGAGAGGAAGCCAACTCAAGCTTTCACTTCCTAGGTACAGAGATATTAATTAAAATGGATTAATTTAATTAACAAGAACCCACATCTTCCTTAGGAGAATTTGAACAGCATTCCCAAGTAGCTTGTGATTCACTGAAAACATGTTTGGCAAAAAAAAAATTGAATTGCAGTGATAGATATTAAAAAGTGAAAAAAGAGCTTGTTATAAAAAAGAGAATTATTTGCACTTAAGCCCATCTGTTTCTTGTGCTCATGTAGTTTAGATTAAAGCACTTCATTTCTGTCTACTAATTAGGACTATTTATTACTAGCTTCTCAGATATTTATACAAGAGCTTAAATTACAATTCTTATGATCCTTATTTTCATATGGTATCAACACAAATAAAGGATGACTCTTGAGAATCTCTGGAAGCCACTGAATAACATCAAATCCTAATGAAACTGGTGGCAGTTATCATGCTTGGGAGGAAGGCTCAGCAAGTTGTACAATCAGTCTGTGTCAGCTGAATGTTTGCTTCTCAGAAAACTGCTCAGCACAGCGCACTGGGGATCGCTAATCAAGGAATCGTAACAGGGAGAGCAGACCAGAACGACAGCTGAACCTCCTTGTAAAGTTGCTTCCAAAAGTATCAACAGTGAGTACAGAAATATTTATTCTTGAAATCTAATTAGGAATTAACAATTCAGCTAAAGATTACGTAGGAGGTGATCATATATTCACCAAAATACTACACCCAGTGCTGGAACACAACAGTAACAGGCACGAGTTTCTTCATGGTTGCCTTCAAAACCACATTTTATGTGTGCAAAGCAGAGAGGAAAGCAAATGCTTAACTGGCATAAATCAGCATGACAGGTATTTCAGCTGTGTCTGCATTGTGGTGCTTCTCATAATGATGACACTCTAATTGGATAAGGATAATGATCTCGAGAGTCACATTTTTGTCAGGAGTCGTGGTACAGGGAGTTAGGTGGAAGTGGCATCACGAGATGTAGTTACACAAACAGAAAAGTTATAAAATCACTTCAGTTCTTTTAAGTAATTTTCCCCACCCCTTTCTGACTCGTGATACAAAACAAAAAGTGCATCTAAGCTCATCTAGGCAGGAACACTAATGCAAGGCAAGAAATACACAGGCTTATAAGTATGAACCCTGGAAAAACAGAGATAGCTCTAAAAAAAACATTAAATGAGAAGAACACAAAAAAACCACGCACAAAAATTACATTAGAACAAAGATATTTGTGAACCCAAGTATTATTTATAATAAATAAATGCATCGCATCCTGCCACTACTACTAATCATTCAGTCTCCAGAAGACAACTTCTTTCCTAATACCTGTAAGGTTTTAGGTGAAGAAAAATCTTTAAGCTTTTAAAAATAAATAAAGAAGCAATAAATAATGTAAATTTAGAGATGCTAAATATTAATGGCTTTTGTCAATATTTGTGTTTTGTAGAAATTCCAGTTGTGTCCATTTGGCACAATTCCTTATGGAACTTTAATGAGCCATTTTCTATTGGTAATAAGTCATTAGCATCGTCCTAATCATTCTCATCCAATTCTCAAAGGATTTTTGCCTCCAGAGTCACTGCAAGTCTCATTCCACCAAGAGAAAACACTTTAAAATGAATCAGAATAGACTGTTACCCCACAGCCCTCCAAGTAAATCTTGCATAATTTCTTCCTTAATTAGACTTAACTTCAACAAATATCCCTTTTCATAGAAATACATGTCCACAAACTAACAGAACCCTCTACAAATTGCTAAAGAAGATGCTTATTAGCGACATCATTCCCATTATTAAAATTTACAGCTATTTCCTATGACATGCCTCAAAGAGAGAGCTGGGGGTGTTTACCACCAAGCTCGTTGTATCCTCAAAAGTAGGCTTAACATTGTTTTTAATCTCAAATATAACTGGTAATCTGCATGTATCTCGGAGTTAAAAAGCACCACTCTGCAATGTGAGCCATATACAGACTGGCAGGAAAATGCACTTTGGCCCTATTGCAAGTATGTGAAAGCACTGGGGTTGCATTAGTCACTTTTAATTACCATTTGAGTTGGAAGGATTCATAATGAATCATGCAGAGTAGATATCTACAACTGGTAGAAAATCTCACCGACATTCAGGGAGTAAGGAGGCCTAGGGAGCAGGGTGGATGAGGTTAGAACTTGAAAGGAATCTCAGAGCAAACCCAAGGAAATTCCAGATCGGAAAGCTGACTTGGTAGGTGTCCCTTCCGAAAGTGTGACATCAGGCACGGGAAATGCAGCAGAATAGATGCTATTGTCACATTTCACACAGAAGCACTTGATATACATCTACCTTACTTATCTCGAGCTGTGAGCAGTTTCAGGATCCCTGGAGAAACCAAAGCATTTCAGACACAGGGCTGTAGCAGTCCTTAGCACAGGAGGCACCAAACACTCACCAAAAGGAGCTTCCTAACACTGAACTCATGCATGTCTCATTTCAAAGAGGAGCACTAGCCATACCTGCACTGAGAAGGGCAGACAAGGTGGGGAGCTAGGAGCACAAGGCTTCAGGTAGAACTGGGATCTCTGCTGAAATCCACCAACCAGGTGCTCCTTGTTAGCAAAGTTGAGGGGAAAAGTGTGAGCTTTTATAGTAAAGAGCTGTTCCTAATTACATGTAAAATTTATCCAGGACAGACTGGCACAAACCCCATTCTCGTAGATTCCATATTGTGCCATCTAGGTTAAGAGAGAACTGTGTGAGAATGATTTCAGTGTAACTTCAGATAACCCAAACTAACTGTATGAGCCCCCAAGCATTCACTCATTCACTCAAGCACACTTCAAACCAGTCTGCTTGGGATGCAGTCATGTTTTTCTGATACAAGCAGGGAGCATGTTACTCTGTAGATGAGACACAATAACAACTGACAAAAAATATTAACTGATCAGCTTTAGTAAGAGCCCCATGTGCCTTTAAAGAGCTTCTCAGTATGGTGACTGGTTAACCTCTCTTAAACGTTGCTGGAGGTCTGATCATAAGCCTTTTTCCATTATGACCCAGAGGCTTCCTTGGAACCTAGTTTGTGTAAATCATGGAAATGAGGAGGTGAGTTTTCTGACGGCAGGTTGGCACAGTCTCCATACTGAATTGGTCCAAAACAGTTCCTAATGACACAGTCAGTAATCGTTTCTCTCCTGACATCCTGGTGAACATCTGTTCTCAAGTCTGGACAGAGGCGGTTAGATCCAAGTTCATTTGCTTTGGGGCTGTTCTTGCCCAGACTCTCAATACAGGATGAATAACCTTCCCTCAGTGATTTCAGTGATGAAACAAGTGCCAGAGACCCTTTTGATTTCACAGCACATCTCAAAGTTTCTACTTGATGGATAAGAGGCCTTGAATTTATGGTATAATTTTCCTGCCTTGGGAAGATCTTGTTCTGCCACTGTTTTGAATATGAGACAAGTCCTATAACCAGAGAAGATGGATTTCTCTGGCAGTTGCTGTGTAAGGAGCAGGGATAGCACCCTTGTGGCTAACTGGAGTGATTTGGTACCTCTCCCATGCCAAGGGAGGGCTAGTGCACACAATCCTTGGCAAGTCTGCACATGGGGGCACTGTTATCCAGTGCTTTATGTATTTCAATGCACATCAGCTGATGTGGCACAGTGGAAGAAGGGTTTTAAACAGATTTGTGTGAGTACAAATAGGGGCTTAAAGCCCCCTCGCATTTGAGAACTAAACTTCCAGCTCACTCATGAAGTCACTTGCCGAAGATAATTCTCCAATTCAGCCACAGAACATGTGAACCCATCAGCAAAGCCGATCTTTATCCTCTGCTCCAACAGTTTGGAAACCAAAGGACCAGTCCACACTCACAATGACTGCAAAAACTGGTATGCCCAGAGGAGACATACAGGGAGCCTCCTTATAATTAAAATCCACAATACATTTGAATTGCTCATTAGTCTATAAAGCTATTGCCTCCTACTTCTTCAATGATGTTTTTTCTTCCCTAGGATATGACGTTCAAGAAAAGCAGTACAGAAGTCTTGGCAGTGCCGAGCATAAATATTCAAAACATGTCTGAATCAAATTGCTATTGTAAATGCTATAACAAGAAGGATGAAAAAACATAAGAATCTGATGGCACAGTGGTGACATGGATGTTAATGTGCAGGCAGCTGTGCTGATAGTCTGTGTTTTAGTGGCCAGGAGCAGTTTTACTAACATCCTTGCCTCAGCTCCCTTTAGCAAAAGCATTCAGGATAGGTTGTAAGCATCATTTTACATTTATTTTCTTCCTAGGAACAGTGGCTGTGTTAGGTCAGAAGTATATCGAACTCTGGATTCCAGCTTTGACACCTATATAAGAAAAGCATGCAGTATATATTGCTTCAATACACTTCCCTAGCTCTCAGGAAATTACAACTTTTATCAATAGTCCTGACAGAATGTTCATCAAGGAGTTGTCTCAATACTCTTTTGACCCATTTATAATTCCAATCTTTACACTGTCTTGCAGCACCCAGTTCCAGGGCTTAACTAACCTGCTTTTGTGACAAAGTGGTTTTCTTTTTCGCTCCTACCGTTGGAGTATTCCATTTGATATTGCCTCATTCTTTGATCATGAGAAGTGAATACCTTTCCTGTTCCCTCCCAATCCCACTCACTATTTTATCACAGTCTTTAATGTATTCTTGTGTCAATGTGTTTTTCCTGTGCTTAAGATACTGTTTCTCCTGGGACAAAAGGCACCCTGTGCTTTGTCACCCATCTCTGCACCTCTAGTTCTGTTTCAACCTCTCTGAGATGGGTGAACAGTACTACAGAAGGTATTGAAGATGGAAATATACCTTTCCTCTTAATCAGGTGTTTTTTTCTTAAGTGAAAACTTGTAAAGGTAAAATTGAAGTCAGTCTGGCTACTTCATTTAAATACCTTGAAAGGGATGGATTTGATCAACCTTTTGAAAATGTGTTTCCTAAGCTTTAAGAGCACTTGAACTTCATTACCTTGAGAAAACCTAGCATCTCACCGGATCAGGCTGCAAATGTTATCTACATCCAGTTCCAATGACCCTTTTATTACACTGCCGTTAGATTTAGTAGGAAACAAAAAAGAACCCTGGAGGGTTAATATTTTCAAAACCAGCCCTAGTTGAAGACAATCAGTGCAGCTTTTGATAAAACTGATCAAAGGACAATTCTTGACAGCCTGGAAACTTGAAATGCTATTACTTGCCCTCTTTTAGTTTTGCTCTTTCTTCTCAGAAGACCAGTGTTTGTTTTGCATAGCAGAAACATTATCCCTGTGTTGTTTAACTTTTGCACATGAGCCCCCATTTCATTACACCAGAGTAAAAGGACTTTGAGATTAGAAAGAGGTTTGTTGTCTTCTGCTGTATTAAAAGGCTTTTTTTTTGCAATTTATCTTTCTTTTCTTTCTCTGTTTTACCTCTCAGCCACAATTTACACATTCACATCTTCTGGTATTGTCTTTGTATTGGATGAGAATCCCCTTGGAAGATTTCCACAGACTTGCTATTTCACCTCTTTTCATTAGTACAAATTGGCAGTGGTTATTATAATATATTTGGCACCAGACTGACAAAGAAAAAGACGTAAAAGGCATGAGGTGAATTGTTGTGATCATCTCAAGGACAGCCTGTGTTGGGGCACCAAGAGGGAAGATTCATGATGCCTTTTAAATCATGGTACTAGTGAAGGCATATATTGATGACAAGAACCTAGGAGCACCTTAAAACCACCTTCCTTTAGGCTTAGTACCAGAGCTGCAGGGTGCACATCTCAGCTCCATGCCCACTCACAGAAGAGGACATACCATTTGGCCTTTTAACCCTTTGAAAAGGCCCACAGGATTTTGATCTCTCTTTCATAATCTTTAATTAGTCACTTCTTTCAGCGCCTTCACAGTTTTCTTTCATGCCATTTGAAATCAGGACACCTTGCAGATAACAGCATAGAGATGAAACCAAGCGTGCAGTCAGCAGCAGCCTGCAGCCGGTTTAACAGGCCTTTTAGGCACAGTGTCTGCTCTCTTACACCAGTGGAAAACTGCAGGAAATATAAAGATCTCAGTGTCAAACCTGCCTCCACATTCAAGAATGCTGAGGCTGTAAAGCACAATTCAGTCCTTGAACCAAACATTGTCGTGACTAATACAGAAATGCTTAACTGAGAGTGCAGGTAACAGATAATTTCTCTACTACCAGATCCTTACTTTAGTTATCACCCTCAGTTAAGCCTGGAATTGCTTTTTAAGATTCTTTATTTAAGCTACTAGTTTTAAAATGCATGTCTGCATTCTCAGTTCACTGCTGCTTATTGAGTGTTTTGGGCATAAAGAATCACAGAATTGTTTATGTTGGAAAAGACCTCTAAGATTATGAGTCCAACTGTAAACCTGACAAGTCCACTACTAAACCATGTCCCCCAGTGCCACATCTCCCCATTTTTTTAACACCTTCAAGCATGATCTTACTTCACTATACAAATGCTATTCTTTAGTTTATTATATGCAAGTGGATGGTTTTGCTTACACCCCAAATGGATGCAAGTCACAGTTCTGTCTGGTTGATTTCTCTCTACTGGAACTGGCATTTTTCACTAAAAATGCTTTTTGGCAGCACTGTATCTTTCAACTGGAAAGCTTTAGACATGAAAAATCTCAGACGACTATAACCTAATAAATGCTGCAATGGTGTGCACATGAGATACAGGGCAATTTCATAGCTAACAATGCAGGTAGCTTAGTTTTCTAACAGCAAGGTATTAAATTTTATATTATGTTCATGCATGGGTTGTGTGCTTGAGCACATCGACATTCCATGTGTAAGGACATGGGGATCCAGTGCACCCACTCACTGTACTGGTGCCCAAAGAAATGACACAATTAGAAGGAAACGATGAACAAGCTCTTCGGGTGATCTGTCAGAAGCAGCTGAAAACAGCCTTTACAGACTAGGACCAAGCCTGTAGCTGAGTTTAGTCCTGCTGATATTAGACTTTTTGTACATCTGAGGGAGCTGGAAAATCCAAGGAAGGTGCTCTAGACCCAAAAGGGATTTGAATTTAAATGTATAATAGTAGGCCCAGGCTCTATGCCTATATGCTGGAAGACCACACAGCATTGCAGGGCATTAAGTAACTTCTCAGATGTCAAGGTTCTATTGAAAAAGCATCTTCTAGGCCATTTCCACAATTTCCTTCCCACAAGATCTATGGAGTCCCTGAAGAACCTCCCATGACATTATGGGACTTGAATCAGAGTCGGAGTGTAGTTCCTTTTCAAGGAGTTTGTCATTTCAAGGCAATTAATTTCCAAAGTGAATGGATTTAGATGTGATTTCCCTCTTTTCTACCTCCCTCTTAAACTAGAGTAATCCTATGGAGATGTGAGTTTTTATTTCCTACCAGAATCACCACAATGGATTAGACTCTATTTGCCTTCTACTGTATGTGGCATTTGAACAAATCCCATCTAAATTCCTCTCTTACTCTAATAGTGGCTTTGGCAATTAGATTTATAGGCCATCTCTGCTCTGGCATTTGAAGTCTGTTAGTGTGAAAAAAAAAATAAAATAAAACTCCTTGGGAACAAATCTTCCTTTCTTCCCTTCTTCTTTATGATTCAACAGTCTTAGTGACATCATGCAGAAGTGTTTGTCCAATAAGTAACATTTCATTCTGCAGAAACTAAATGAAATGCAGATAGTGAGAAAGCAATTTAATTTCATGAAAGTCAACGTAGTCCTAACATAATGTTTAAGAAATAGTGGTGCCTTCATTTTTCATGTGTGTATTTATACACATTATAGGCTATACGTTATTCTAACTATTCTGCTTACTACAAACACTGCCTGTACATCACATTGTATTATCTGATGACTAAACTTTGCACGCAAGAACTTAATTTACCTGCTACAGTTTTCAAGGATGCTCAAGATACTTTTCAATTCTCTTTCTGACCAAGGAACAAATAGTTCTTCCGTTTCTTTTCCTCTCCCAGCATTCTCTGAACAATATCTCTGTCTTGCCAGCTGCCAACCTCATTCCAAACTCTTTACATGTAGCTCCCCTCGTGTTGTTGCCCTTTAACACCAGCCTTCTTCAGGCTTGCTCCTTATTGCCCTTCCTTCACCTTCCACAATTTAGAAGTCTATTTCTAAGTGGCAGTGCCATTTTAGTGTAATCATTGCTTTAATCCCTGTAAGAGTCCAAGATCTCTTCTCTGGATAGATATCGAACACCTCCTTGAAAAAGCAAGATTTTTAGATCCACTTCCACTCCCTAATCTATAGCTGTTAAAGACATCCACTGCTTTGCTTTTTAGCTTCATGCTTTTCTCAGACCAGAAATTGATGGAGGTGGCCTGTTCTATTTTTACTTCTCTCAAACATTGGCTTTTTCTGATAATGTCAGCTCTCCTTTCAACACCAGGAGGCTGCACAGTCCTGTCATCCAGGCAGAGCCTAATCCTTCCCTTTTTGCACAGCCCAGACTGTTAGATTTTTAGCTGATGTGAACCCACTTAGTTCCACTGAAGGTGGCCTCATGCACAGGGGACAACCTGCTTCACTGCTGTCAGGAGGGGTGTGGGTGAACAAAGCTTGGGGAGAAAAAAGGCATTTTAATAATAAGGCCAAAAAGTCACTGGCTGAAGCACGTGCAGCAGGAAATGAGAGAAGACTTAAAAAAGGTGTGCTCAGACTGAATTGTAGAGATGATGTTTGTTACAATTGTGTTTATTGTTTTTTTGAAGTCACTTGAACACTTCAAGTGCATGAGCTTTGCTTAATACTGGTACGAATAAAATGTGATATTGAGTTAAAGTATTCACATTCCCTCAAAGCACAACCTAGGCTGCACATCCAATCACAGCATATCCAGCTAGAGGAGTTGTTAAATAGCCTGTCTAGAACCCTGTGCTTATTGCAATCAGACCCACATTCTCTGACTGTAGTGACATTAAATTCTGTTCTATTTATTTTAGTGGAACATTTACATAATATGATGTTGCGGTATCTCATAAGGCAGCACTGATCGGCTTTGCCAGAGCAATCTCTTTGTTGAGAGAGACTGGTGTAGTTTTCTGCCAGGGCAGTGGGCTGTGATGGCTCTCTAAAATATTAGACAAATCCCAAACTTAGCACGACTAATCCACTCAGTAACAGCTGCTTGATATATTGGCCCAGTCACTTCATACAAGTTATTCAAGTCTAGGAAAGTTTGGGATCTTTCCCTTCCAACTCTCCCATCTTTAAATGACTTTGAGCCAGTCGCTGGAGCCCTGTTACCTCTCTGTGCCTCCTCTGTTCAGTATCAGTGAGCACCTACTGAATCATGAGAGCCATCGGCAGCCTTGTACTAACTACCCTGCCATTGCAACCCAGTGATGTCTGTGTTCTGTGTTATAAATTCAAAGACTTTATGTAAGTTACTTCCAACACAGATCTTTGAGACTAAAATCAGGTCAGAAGCATAGAATCAATCAATCCTATATAGATCCAGTTTCAAATACTCAGAACAAGCTATTTATAGATGGCAAAGTACAAAACATGATGAAAAAAACCAGCTATGAGGTGCTCCTAGACATTCCAAACAAGATAGGGATAAAAGCGATTATGCCCAATGACTTATCTGAAAGCTAATTTTGGTTCTATTCCACTCATAAATTGTAAGGACTTTGCTGGATAATTTTCCTAAGGAGAATGAATTGCTGGCATGACACAGTCCTTCCATGACATTTGCTAATACACTTCTCTGTCAAACTGTGAAGTTAAGTGTTTTCATTGTTGAGCTAAAGAGGCTTAACATTAAAAACTTATGGAAATGGTTTTAATACTGAGATTTACTTCCAGAACACTTTTGAAATGCAATATCCCCAGGTACTTTATAAAAAAGCTAGACTCCATTTTCAACAGCTTTTGCTGAGTTTTTATCTGTATTCATAATACAGAATGTGCTATTATAAATAATTAATCAATCAGCATCTGCTATGCTCACCAAACAGTTATAGCTCAAAATTGACTGTTGGCCTCATTCTGCACCTCTGAGGTGTCTGAGAACTTTGCTTCTAGATTCTATTAGAAGTGGATAAAGTGCATAGCATCAATCCCCACCACAGCCTTAGGGTCTTCATGTACAATTATACGCATTAGCAGTCTGACCCAAGCCAATGGATTCACTTTGCTGCCTGGCACCTAAAAGAAAACGTCAGTTTAAAAAGTGGGTCTTAAGTCTGCATATGTTACTTGCGGAAGTATAAATATAAATATCAGAGAAATGGGTATTTCAGTCTAACCTCAGTCTGAGGTCTCCCTTTCTGACCTCACACAGTCCTTCCCCAGCCTTTGCCACTCAGGGGGCACTACAGCACTATCTGTGTCGTGGCAGGAGTAGCACCCACATACTCAACTCTTCGATGAGGGCTTTATGCCCGAGTGAACACTAATCACACATCTGCTTTGCCCTGACTCACTGGCCATTGCAGAATCCAGCTGAAGTTAGCAAAGCACCATCAGCCAATAAACACTAATAAGATGTCTTGTATCAAATCTTACCTCTCTCAGATCTATCTTTGATGATTTTTCAGCCTCACACATTCATTGAGGTATAAGTCTTCATTGAGACATTTAGTCTTTACACTTCCAGTGAAGTTAAACATCCTCTAAAACACAGATGGTTGTTACAGTCTGTTTTGGAAAAAGAAGAAAGGAAAATCTGGTGTGAATCTTGAATGCATGTGATTAGCTGATCCACTGGTAAATAGCACTGCTTTAGGACATGGAGAGGCCAGAAGAAAGCCATGTCTCCACTAGTTTATCCTCATAACTTCTGTACATGCCTGTGGAACAGTGAACACAATGTATGGACCAGACAGGGCACAAGGGCCTCAGCTGGTAGCTCTATGACGAGTCTTACCAACCTTCTGTGCCTAAACTGACTTTGAAAGAGAGTTCTATAAAGGCGATAACAAAACCCGACCAAACCGAGAGCAGACAGTTTATTGCCATTTTACCCAGTTACACAGTTTTCTCAAATTAGGTTTTGTCACCTTTCCATGGTCTTCCAACCCATACCTACCATACCATCAGCACTGTTATTCAAACTTTTTAACCTTTTTTTTGCAAAATTCACGTTATTTCCTTTCAGGAGAGCACTAACATCACATTGGGCTGCTCACAAGATACGCTGCGTCCTGGTGAGCCAGAAAACAGAATATGGAAGTGGAGGTCTAAGCTTTTGACTAAAGAAGTCTGATAGACTGAAGATGCTGTGGCTGGTTTTACATAAGTAAGTGATAATAAACAAAAGACTCCTTTTTTAGCTCCTTACATAATACAGATGAGCTTGGGAAGTGAAAGCCGGGTCTCGCATGCAGTTCTCTTTCTCTGTCATCCACAAAAACCTTTTTCTGGGCTGTATTAGGAACTCCCACTTAGCTTTGATTCACATTTACTTTTACCAGTGCATAATCTTACCTCCTCTCTATTGTTCATTACTGTCCAGATATCTAACTTTAACAGTGAACACAAGGAATTCTGTTTTAAATTGTTCCACTTTCAAAAAACCCTGCTACTTTCATCACTTACTCAGCAACAGCTCTTGCACAAATATGGGATTTATATCAGCAAGAGCATTGGAACTAAAACCACTGCAAAGACATAGCACATTTCTTATAGTTATGCTCCTCATTTTGCTAGTTAGTCACATATTTAATGGTAGCAGGGATCTCTTCAGAATTGGCTTTGCTTATTTTGCTTTGTGCAAGATACTGCGTGATCATTATTCAGGGTAGTAAATAATTCCTAATTACATCTCAAGGGGTGCATTTTGCCTACCTAATTCTTGAAGAAACTGCTCTCTTCTGTTTATACAAGCTTGGGCCATATATTTAAGCCATGATGGTACAAACATTTACCTGCACAGAAACATCTCCTAGAGGAACTGCTCCCATTTTTGCATGTGTTACCTGTGCAAGAAGAGGGAAGGAAGGTCTGGGTATGAGGGTTTCTATCTTTTATGAATAAAAGGAGCCAACAAATGATTTTGCCTTGGGCACATAATACTCACAATCAAGAACATGTGGTTAATGAACAAAAGCATTTTACTTTTTCCCTTTAACTCAGGCTGTCACTATTTTCATGTTTATTTGCCAGATGCATCCCAGCTGCTAATTAAGCTTGAACGAATTAAGGTGAATTGAATCTTGCCTGAGCATCTGCCGTTGTCCTATTAGCATGGCAGGCAATGAAAGGAAGATGATGCCATATCTTTAAAAAGGCCATTTATACTTAGAATTACTTCATGCAATACACTAATATAGAATTTTTTCCTCATTACAAATACCATGTAAGTATCAGTAAAATGTTTTGTCGAGTATGCCAGTGAGTTGGCCTGAGTTATAATTCTAGCAGTTTTCTTGGTATATTCTCATAATATGCAAAATCATGATATAAATGATGTTCACAGATGGAGAAAGAGCCAAGTATCTACAAGCTGGGTGCCTTGATCAGGACTGGCAAAGGTGCTGCTACAGTTCCTCTGCTTTTAGTAAACCTCCGAACAAATTAAAAACACAAGGTAGTACCAGGCAGTATCTGTAGGGCCTCCTTTCCCAGAGAAAGGAAAAGTTTTTTGCGACACCTGTGTCAAACCAGTCCCCTGCATGGATGTTAAAATGGGAGGCAGAACGAGCTGTTTGATTCCGTCTGCCTGTGCCAACCACACAGTTACTGCTGTAAGGAGCTTAGGAGTCAGAGTTCCTGTAAAACTGCAGTTAATATAGTATTAAAAAAAAGAACACAATCTTAGAGATAGTTATGAAAGGGAAGCAAAAAGTAAGTCATTTTGATCCTGGAGACACTTTTAGGTTATTTTAGATGCAAAGAAAATCTCTTCATAAAAGAAATATAAAAATGATTAAAACTCTGTGCCTTGAGAAGGTGCAGAGTTTGCTTTTACACAATTTGCAGTAAGTCTTTAAAGTGATAAAATCTTGAATATTAGATGTGCATCCCTTAGGGCTTTCATTTCATTTTTATACTGAAAAAAGGCTAATACAAGTTCATAGTAATCAAAAATGGTGATAATTGCCACCACTAAAATCCTCTGTAAAAAGTTTGTGCTGCCTTACAGAAAAGTAAGTGAAAATTAACCAAAGCTGGTCCAAGTTAATAAATTTACTTATTGCACAAGAGGCAGTTGGAAAGTGAAGTATATAAATGTAAATGTCTAGAAGTTAGAAATAAAGATCCTCAGCTGTAAGCATGATAAATTTAAGCTCTGTAAATGGTATATTGTGGCAATTAAACCTAAGAATGCACAATGGTAAAACTGCTGAAATACTGCTTCTTGCTCCACACCTTCCCATAGGAATAAACTGTTGGAGGAAAATCTAATGGACTTTACATCCAATAATGAATGTTCTTTTGCTTAAAGACAAATGAGAGTTGTAGTAACATTTCCTGACTAAAGATGATTAAGTATTAATGCCCATTGGGCTAAATAACAAAACAAGAACTATTGATCCAAAATTGGACAAATGTATTTGTTTTATTATGCCTATCTGAATTTTGCCAGTTCTTAATGGTAAACTCAGCACCATGAGAAGAGCAGTTAATGATGAGACTCTGGATAACTTAATGATGCTTGGCTTGTCATGAGCATTACCTGAAAAACATTTAAGTACTGGGATAAATTAATCTTCATCACTAAATTCCACCAAAGCAAAATAAACACAAGGAAACGGCTCTAATATGCACAGTGAAGGAATCTTAAATACAAACTGCAGGACTCAAATAATTCACCTGTACCTGAAAAAAATCTGAATATTCCTCCATTTATTTCCCACTTGATAAAATACAGTAAGAAGCCACTTGTTTTTCCTCTTCATGAGCTTATCCTGAATTGAAATAAGCACGAAAAAAGAATATCAAGTGGAAAATTATTCTCATTTTTTGTTGAGGCAAGGTTCATGAACTCTTTTTCATAATTTATTTTAAAAGTATCCAGAATGAATCTGACCTTCTTTGACTGAGTTGGGCAGCATTCCTGAAGAAGCCATCAGGGTCTTTTCTTGGAATTGTTTGTGTTGAACCACACAAATGACAATGCCAAGAGCATCGAGACATCAGTGTCACAATCAGGAGAGAAACAACAGTGCAGGAACCAGAGGACTAGTTGCAAATGAGCAACACAGAATGCATTTTGGATGTTAAATTTCAAATGTTAAGCTATTCATTAATACATGAATAATTCATAATTCACACTTCATAACTATGATGAACCATAATTACACATAAAATGGAAAGTGTGGGAAAGAGATAACAATTGATATTGAAGAGATAACAATTGATATTGAGTTGATGAGAGATGAGAAATATTCAACATCTCCTTCCTTACTGAGCAGCTAATCTCTAAATTATAACTCTTTTATGGCTTTCTCACAAACAAAGCACATTTTCCTCTTACACTTCAACATTTTAATGAGGAGATGTAGACTCTTCATACCTGCCTTCTTTATAGACCACTCTTGGTTAAAAGAAGGCAGTATTTGTGTATGAAATCAAAGCTAGAAAAAAAAAGAATTTACATTCACAATAGAATAAAAGACATTGTTACTGTAGAAGCTTTATTGTCAGATGAAAGAAAGAAGATAGGACAGTGTAGGAGAGGAAAAACCTTGTGCAGTTAGATGTGTGTATATATATGGAATCATATAAGGGCAAAGATACCCAGGAGATCTGTACAAGGGAGATTTAGAAAATAGAGATATTGAAGAATGAGTAAGAACTAGGGAATCTATGGAGAAATCTGCATGAGATTTCAATCAGTTAAGAACAGATTATTATTCTTCTTTTTAGAATAATAGAATACAGAAGGAGATGTCTTAGCCCCCTGTGAAGGTAAAGCTAGACTGAAACTACACCTAACTTGCCAAACTTGTTCTAGAAGTCTGCAGCAATGCAGGATTTGCCACCTTGGCCAGTTGCAAATCTTAACCACTCTTACTGGAAGCTTAACTTAAGCTTTACTCTAAACAGAAAAGTTCACAGATAATTTAATTTTTTCTCAAGAGTTACACATGTCATCTCAGAAAATATACATAACAGATTAGGTACAGCATCCAAGATGGACTGCACATGTAGTTAAAAAAGGCAGCCAGTGTGGATGCCTAAGGCATACAGAAGGCAGTCCCAGGAAAGGAGCGTACAGGCCTCCGAAGTGACAGGGGACCGGACGAGAGGGAATGGCCTCAAGCTCCTCCAGGGGAGGTTCAGGCCTAACATTAGGAAAAAAATTTTCACAGAAAGAGTCTTTGGGCACTGGCAGAGGCTGCCCAGGGAGGGGGTTGAGTCACCTTCCCTGGAGGGTTTTAAGACACAGGTGGACGAGGTGCTGTGGGGCATGGTTTAGTGATTGATAGGAATGGTTGGACTCGATGATCTGGTGGGTCTCTTCTAACCTAGTGATTCTATGATTCTATGATACTATAAGATCCCTTGACATATGCTGTCCCTCATATCTATCACGAGTGGCTCATGGCCCCTCTGGCTTCTCCTGTAACAATTAATCTAAAAATAAAGATATAGTTCGTTACTGTTATTTCTCAGTGACCTGACTGTATTTTACTCTTAAATTCTCTGCCACTTTTAATAATGCATTTAGCACTTCCAGCCCTGTATCTAACTGTTTTACTGGTTTGTGCCTAGGTTTTAATGTTCTACAATACAAGCAAAGAGATACATTAAGTAATGTGAAGTGAGGGAAAGTTAAGACTAGCAGTAACTCGGAGGTACAAACACTTATTTATTCTGCCATGTTTTTCAATGTGTTGAAGATTTATATTTCAGTAATCAGAGATGGATGGGACTCGGATTAGGATGTATTCAACACCCTAATCTGTCACTGATCCACTTGTGACTGCAGAACAGCTGCTTACAGTCACCTGTAAAACAGAACAATAATGTTCCTTAGCATATGTTGAGGCCTAACAAAAATTTGTAAAGCATTTTGATACTCTTCAATGAAGGATGACATATTAAGGTGAAGAATGACTCTTAAATATCATCCCCAATTCCAAGACTCCAGGCAGCTCTCTATTCCCATCAGTCATTCAGCAATGGGATTTTAATGTGTCTGCTTCTTGGTTAACTCCAGGGAAATCTCTGCTCGGCACTTTCACTGCCACTATACTGAAGCCCTTTGTCAGACCACCTTCATCCCTTGTGACAGCTGGACTGGTGAGGTTGTGACTCACTGGAGCAGCCCTCCTTGTGCTGCCAACCCAAGGGCCGGCGTGAACCTCCCAGTGGCATCACGGAGAGTTCACTTGTCAAGTGTTGTCACTGCTGGAGCTATCAATCTTTGCTGGACAGAAAACACAGAAGGCAACTGAAAGGAAGAGAATCACTTAATGGGCTCTCCTTCTAATCCATGACCCATCAGGTTTAACCTGGGTAAAGACACCAAGCAGTAGGCTTTCCATCCACTTATGCGCTGGCTTGCACAAATGCTATTGAGTTTCATTCACTTGGGAGTTCTTTTTTCCTTACCTTCCCTAAAGGCTGGGCCCTGAGTAAATGTTGTGTTTGTTTTCCCTTGAAGCTGGCCTTCAGTGTAGTCAAAGATGCAATTTAGACTAAGAAATATGTGCATGGCGTGGGAAACAAAAATATTCATCACCACGATTGCCAAAGATGTTTTCACAGTCGTTTAGTTATGCCTAAAGGCATTCTTTTTCTTTTCAATACCTATCTGTGTTGTGCAGATCCAAAGAGTTAATATCAATATGCTGCATCTCAGGAGTTTCCCAAACTGGTCTGAGCTGGTGGTGTTCATTGAATATTAAATAGCTTTTAAATGGCTGCTCAGGTAGAAATGTAGGTGAGAAGAAGGGTATTAGTTTGAAACGCCATTTCCCATCGGCAACTCACAGTGATCGATATTCCGTTGTTACCCTGCTTCTGCTGTTGAACGTGTGGATTTTGCAGATTTGTGAAAAAACAAAGGAAGCGTAGCAGTCCTGGAGCAATCTGAGGGGTGGCTCTGCAGATAAAATTGTTAATTGAGGTCTTTACAAATAATATCATCTAAAAATAAAGTCCTGTAGCTGTTTTGTCACTTAACTAATAATAACATCTTGGAAAATGATGAAACAGCCATGTCCAAATCACACAAGCTGTTACTCTTTGTGTTACCATTCAGCAAATAAAATGTTATTGATCTCTATATTAGTAAATAAATAAAAGCCAATAACAGTCAAAAATATATACGAGCATGAATAGGCATTTTATTTAGACACTAGAGGTTTTTATTTCATTTCTTCTACTTAAATTTCAATGTATCTGTGAATATGTCAAGATGACAGAATCTCATTTAAAAGCTGTGAAGACAGCTGACAGGAAGTGCATTAAAAATTAGATTTTGAATTCAACGAATGAAAGCTCTAAATCACTACAAGCATGTCTGTAGGACAAGATTGATACCAGATGCTATTTAGTACATGTTATTAACAAACCATTCAAGCCTTGAAGGGACCTTGTCACTACATAACTTCTGTCTATGTAAATAAGATTGAAGCAAGGATTTATATTGCTAGTGATATCAAGCATCCCGTACATCAAAGAAACAGGACAGAAAGTACTGCTCGAGTTAAAGAAAGTACTAGAGAATACTAAAATCTATGACTTTCTCCTGACTTTGCTAGCACACATAAATCACTCCACAGTGCCACACAAAATCTATCTCATGAAAGCACTGCCTTGCCAAACAAAACCAAACAAAACCAAACACCTACAGTAGTCCCTGTGCTAAGAAAAAAAGGGTTGCATTATGCAAACATTGTATTATTACAAAGCGGATACATTAATGCAGATTAAGTTGAATTTTAAACTGAATATATACATGTAGTGTAGGACCTATCAAAGTCCTTTCTTTCCTCTCTCTCTTTCAAAGATCTCCCCGTTCTGTCATGCTATTCACTAATAATTATGGTTTCAAACACTCAGTGCTTTGGGGAACATTGTGATGGCAATCTAAACAGCTAAATCCTGGTCTTCCCTGAACTTCTGGTCCGTGACCCACACTGACATATTCATTCAATGTTAACTTGATGCTCCTGCCTTTTCCTGTGTTCTCCTTAATTTATCAAACTGATTCTCCCTTCCCTTCTAGCACAGGCTTTCCATTCACACTCATACACAAGTCACTCCAAAGCGGCTGCATGTGTTACCAATGGATAATCATGTTTTATATCAAATCTACAAATATTTCCCCAGACTCATCATTTTTGATAGCACAGAAACCACCAGCTGATCAGTCAGACCTTCTGCCTCAACACTTCTGGTTGGACTAAATAAGTTTTCAGACACATCCAAGCTAGATCTTAAGACTGAGGGAAAAAGAACATGCTGTAACCCCACACAAATTCCCGAATAGTTATTCACAGAGTGGCTGCATTTTAATTTTTTTCTTGGCTTGATTTGTCTAACATAAAATTTTAAGCTTTAAGTGAATAAATATTTACTATAAAAATCTGAGGACTCCTGGTCATGAGATGATTTGAAAGCAGAATTTTGATGGGTTAGGATTTGCTCTTTATGGCCCTATGTGATTTCTGTTTGTCTAAGATATTGCTTTCCTCAAGCAGATCTGCAGCCATCGTAATTGCACCGAAACACCTGAGCTGCAATCACACTTGTCACAAGATGAAACGGCAGCTGGCGAGTCAATCTCTAGAGCAGAAAACTTTGAAAATTACTGGCCCAGAAAAATATGGTATTTATCTTTGTTCATTATCAGGATAACTTCCTGGGGTTCTTTGGGTTCCATAGGTAGAATTGTGTCAGGAGAATGATGTGGTGGAGGGATTCAAAAAGCATGTTTGCACTTCAGGACATGGTTTAGTAGGTACGGGGGGGCTGGGCTAACAGTTGGACTGGATGATCTTAGAGGTCTTTTCCGACCTCGATGACTCCATGATTCTATGATTTTGGAGCCCATAAAATGGATGGAAATCTATGAGAACACACTTTATGTCTCCAGGCTATTTTGCCATTTCCAGGTGACTTTTCACCTTGACAATTCTCTGTCAGTAATCAAGATGAGGGACTCTGGAGTCACCCTAACTGGACAAGTGGGAGTCTGTTTTGGAAAGAGCAGTAACAGAAAGATGTGGATCATCTCGAGGATTTTTTAACCTCATGGCCTGGCTCAAAGGTCCAACATTGGCTCCTGATGGAGGGATTAGAAAGGAGTGTGCAAAAGCATCCTCAGTGAGATTTACTCCTCCAAGCTCCTTGTGCTTTATAATGTGGTTATCTGGTCTATGTTCATTATTGCTGGAAACATTCAGCATTTATCTGCCTCTCCACATGACAAATAAGGATACTGCTTTTTCATTGAAATTCAAACCTGCCAGAAACTCTGCTTGCTGTCTCTGATGAATCCAGCCCAGAGTCTTTACCTTAATGTGATGCCTACGATCTGGATTTGTTGCAACACTATAATGTCTCCTTTTCACAATTATTATTATTTAGCATCCTGCTGATCTGTCAGTTTGGAATGACAATGTTACTGGATTTACACAAATTATTGAAATACAGAGATTTATTCAGTGCTGTGTTAGAAAGGGTGTCAAAACACAGGAAACTAACTTTCCACTGCAGATGTGTACATAGGCACAATGTGTCTTTATCTCATTGCTTTTTAAATTAATCACCTTCCCTTTGTAAGTCTATTCTTTGGAACGTCATTCCCTAATGGGAATATCACAGCCTCATCTCAGGCTTTACTGCAAACTGTATAAATGCCCTTGATTTGGACAACATCCAGCAGATTGAAATTCTGCAATAAATTTTAATTGGCAAAATTTATTAGCCCTTCAAGTTCTCCTGAATTACTGAGATTGCGAAGCGCAGTCATATTTGATGCAGTCAGCCCACAGGCTGTACTTGTAGAGACCGCTCGTAACAGTCTTGAGGGGGGGAGGATATTCCTGTTCATTTTCCAAGTAGTGAACCAATTCAGCTTTGTTTTGCTACAGAAAGGGAGTTTTGCTTTGGTTTTTAGGACTGTCATAAACCAAAGATGATGTCCCTAGGAGCATTGTTTTTATAAAACCTCAGCCTCAGAATCCTCGGAATGCAGAAGTGCCTACTCCACTCTGCTAGGGCTGCAGTACAGCTGCTCTTACAAAGAGGGACTGAGGGGCTAAACCAGCAGCCAGGTTGGTCGGATTGCAGATTCCTTCTCCTGTCATTGCCATTCCTTACACAGTATGGCTGGCTGGAGACAAAACAAAGCTCTAATTTTTTTCCTCATCACCAGAGGTGAGCCTTGTCCAGAGTAAGTCACACACCACTTTTTAGTGATGGAGCAGAAAGTGGCACATGTACATCACCAGCTTAATAAAAAGCTCTCAGTTCATAGCATTTCCTGGACTTTTGATCAGTACACACATGTCCTGCCTAGCTGAATTACTGTTGCAACAAACACTGAATTTAAAGCATCAACATAAAGCTTATGAGCTTAGGCCACCTCACAACTCATGCAAAAATTAGAACCAGAGAAATGAAAACACATAAACCCAGCCCTCCTCCCTTCGATGACTCTTATCAAGCAGAGATTTACAACCGAAGCGCAATCACGTTAAGGTTGGATGCACTTTTGAACTAATAAATATTTAAGCCATTTTACAATATATTGAAAGATTTCTCTAATATAGTGATGATTATGTATCACACTGACAAAGAATAAATGCTTTTTTGACATAAGAAGTTCATTCTAACCTTCTGAAATGAAAGTTTGATATTTGGATGCTGTGGTGTAGTGTTTACTGATGGCAGCTTCTTCAAGAAGATAGTATGGTTATTATTATTTCCTGCAAAATAATAAATATCTCACTGCTTGCAAAACTTTCCAAAGAAAGTTGAACCTAAATTACGTACCATCAACTTGAAACTGGCACACAGCCTTTTTGAGATGAGAGGGGACAATTAAATCAGAGATAATGGAAGGAATAAACTAATCCAAGCACAAATCACTAGAGAAATTACTGAAGAAATGTAGCATACCAAAACAGGTGAGAATGAGCAAATAAATATTATAACTTCAATTAAAAAATAGAGTATTTAATGGACTGGAAAGGCATGTGGGAATTAATGTTGGCTGTTATATTTCAAACCACTGAGTTAAATCCATAATATCTGTTTATGTTGCTATGTTTTAAAGTGTGTGGTTGCCTGGAAGTCATCTTCTAGGAAACAACAACAAAAAGATACACATAGATGTCAGTATGACTAAAATAGTGCTATTTACTGCCACTAGAATCTAATTGGAACCATCCTGTGCAGCCACTCATGTCAGGGAGAACACTTATGCTTTAAGAACAGTAATAGTGGTTAAAACCATGCTGATCCTGGGAGCAAAGCTCTTGCACCGTGGACTTTGCACATGGGGAGGAATAAGCAGTCTCAGGAAACCTCACATGTTGCAGCTGGGACTCGAGGCGTTGGGAAATAGCTGCTGAGAATCCAGCTGCATTTGTGAGGGGTCTTTGAGTAGAGGAGAGACTCTGCACTTGCCCCTGCTGGGGCGGACGGTGGCCGCAGTGTGTCTCACACCTGGCTGCATCGCACTGCTTGCCTTGACGTTATTTCAATGACAACAAATTCTCTTTTCATCTAAACAAAAGAACCTGCGGAAACATTTGACTGGCAAAGGGATTTGCTCTACATCAAATTGAGAGGAGATATTCACTACCTGGCACGGGCGTGCTGCCTCACAGGTGGAGAAGAGATGACAGTATTTATTTTGTATCATTTATTCAGATTGCTAAAATATTCCCTACGAACATATCCTGTGCTCTGGGTGCCTTTTCCACTGCTTAAAGCGAAAACACAGCAATACAAAATAACTGCCTGTGCCTCCACTCTTCAGGGCATTGCTGAACAATGCTAATTCCCCCCCAAAGAATACAATCGTGATCCCAGTGGAGAGAAATAGCAAACACCGTCAGTTGTTGAATTCCATCATATGAACCTCAATTCCATATTTCAAAGGCATTTTGTAGCTTTCTAGTATGCTTAAATTTGAAGGTTATAAAGAACGCTTTTGTTTAAAATAGCCACATTTCCATTCTTTCTGAGGGTTCCATACACTGATGGAACAGCCATAAAAGTATTTTTCAGTGCCTCCATATATTGTGCAGTACTGATAATCTGAAGCTTTCTGTTTCTCATTTTTGAGTGTGTCTTGTAGACCTTACTGATTGTTCCTGAACGTTCAGGGTGCAGAAGCACTCTGCGCTCATTTAACAACATAATGGAATGAATTCTGCCAGTGATGAGGATTTCAGCTATTATTTGAATACCACTTCTTTAAGACACCTGATGCGTATAAGGAGAACAAACCTACTCAAAAAAAGAATAAACCCATTCAAGAAGAGATCATTTGGAACAGCATTTGCCGTAGCTGCCTTCTTAGGTAAAAAGAGGAAAAAAATGTCACCTCTCACCAGGGAAAGCCTTCAGAACACAGCAGTTTTCCTTAGATTTATGTTGGATTTACATTATCCAGCAAGCCTGGAAAATACATGTTGCCTTGCACATTCAGCATATGTCATTTTTTACTGATAAGGACTCTTTTCATTCCCCCACTCGCCCCTTTTTTTTTTAAAGACTAGCAAGCTGACCACAAACAATATGTTCTTCTGCTGCTTTTCAGTGTTTTGTCTTGAAAAAAACAGCAGCTGGGTATCATTTAAATATTCACTTTACCAAGCTTGGCCAAATTACATTGCATATTCAATTTCTTCTGCATTCTAGAATAAGTAAATTGAATGTGATGTGTTCTAAGAGGAATAGGCTCGATTCTTCTATGAACTTCAATATTTTCCTGTTGCCAACCACCAACTTGTTAATGAGAGAATGATTGAATCTTAGGGACTGGAGTAGCATAGAGAAACTCAGCTATTTGTACATGACTTACGTCTGGAATTCTGCAGCAGAGGAAAAATAACATAGCTCACAATTACATTTATATGTTTGTTATATTTATGTATTTTCTTGGAAAAGCCCCCTGACACTACTATTGTTTTCTTTTTTTTTTATTATGGGGTGTGGGGGCGTAGGCTTGGAGAAAGGACATTGTTTTGGTTTGGGTTTTAATTTGTTGTTGATAACAAAGCTGCAGAATGGTTGTTAGAGGCATTGTGCCTGGGGGTCCTGACACCTCTGAACAGTGTGACATTGCTGTCCAAACTGCATTTCAGCTTGTGTGACTGGAATACAACTGCTCGAGCACCATCTGAAATGTCACCACTCCTCCATAAATGCTACATAGTTAAAAATATCTGTTAAAAGGGTATTCTGCTCTGGATGTACCTATCTACCTCAGGCGCTTATTTGACCCCTATTACTGTACTATCAAAGCACCTTACAATCTTACTTGCTTCATCCAGGCAAACCCCCTGTGAGGGTTTGCTGTTATCTCCACACTCACGCTGGTACTTTATGTTTCAAGGAACGACAAAATCAAACTGATTCAAATGTGCTACTTTCCCTTTGGCCTTGGAGGCCCAAGGCAGCTCTTTCTAAACATGGTTTCAATCATGTTTCACAGATTAAATGAATTATTCAGGTCTGTAAATCTACACTTTCCAGAAGATTTTTCTCAGTTTTAAGATTAAGTTATAAAAAGGCATCATTTCTCAAAACTGCCACTTAATGGTATAGTTTTGATAACAAAACCCATGTAGGAAGTGCACATCTTCTTAAATCCATGGTCGTTTACAGTAAGGGGTAAAGCTGCTTTTCTTATGGTCTTTAGGAGAACAAAATCACCAGTTCAAAGCAGGACAATCTGCAATTAGAGTTGAAAGGGGAGATATAATTTGTACATCTGATGGTAAAAATGAGGCTACAGGTATGATTTCTTACTCTCAGTTTGTCATATCTCTTTTACACACTAATTTCATCCCCAGTCTGAACAGACGTTATGTACAGTCCTCAGCAAACTTGGAAAGAATCTGACGTTTTAGGGAAGAAAAGAGAGAAAAGCAGAGCAGAGGTGAGAAAAGAACTGATTAAAGGGTCAACTGATATTTTATATGATACTTTCTGTTGTTATGTTTTCCAAATGATCCGTTGTTTATTGTTTTTCTTCTCATTGTGGAAGATGAAAAGGGAAGACCTTGGACAGGCCTGAAGAAGAATGGCTGAGGGAGCTGGGGTTCTTTAGCCTGCAGAAGAGGAGGAGGCTGAGAGGAGACCTGGTTGCTCTCTATAACTATCTGAAAGGAGGTTGTGGAAAGGAGGGAGCTGGGCTCTTCTCCCAAGTGACAGGGGACAGAACGAGAGGGAATGGCCTCAAGCTCCTCCAGGGGAGGTTTAGGCTGGACATTAGGAAAAAAAAAATCACAGAAAGGGTCATTGGGCACTGGCAGAGGCTACCCAGGGAGGTGATTGAGTCACCTTCCCTGGAGGGGTTTAAGGGACAGGTGGACGAGGTGCTGAGGGACATGGTTTAGTGTTTGATGGGAATGGTTGGACTCGATAATCTGGTGGGTCTCTTCCAACCTGGTGATTCTATGATTCTATGAAATATTGTTATTATTATAGTTCCCCATTTCACTCTACTACTCAGTCTCAAACTCCTTGTGTACACCCAAACCAGACTTTTTGAGTGGCTGGATATTGCTGGAGATGGCCCACACAGAACAGCTGTAGCGTAAGGAAGGCTGGATACCCACTGACCATGGGAGCCTGCCCATGGAGATCAAGTCATGATCCAAGATGACCAAATCATGCCCCAACACAACCAAGTCACTCACAACCTCTCAGACAATGGGAAGCAGCTTGAACTGAAGCACCTTTTAACTGACAAGTGAGCAACAAAACCTACCAGCTAGCAACGTAACTTGCTGCTTGGTGTTTATCTAAAGGAGAAAAGAAAGACAAAAACATGGACATTTCATCAGCATTGTCAGTTGTCAAAGCTATTTTTAGGGATATCTGTGATCGACTGTCTTACTAAATGGAGGCTGATGGGGTAAGTCTTTACCTACAAGATTTGTGACAGGGCATGCACCAAGCCAGAAGTGGCGAGCACTGTTTCCTATTGGTCCTCACTGCACAGCAAGAATAACAACCACAGTTGTCCCAAGAGTTTGCTCTTGCCCTAAGTGTGTCACCTCCTCTTTCTCTGTGTTTAAACTGAACTATGCCCCAAGATATAATTTTTCCATCAGTGAGTATAGATTGAATATATTGGTAGAAAAAACTCTGCAGGTACCACCCTGAGTAAACTATTTAACATTATTCCTGTTGCTTTCAGCTTCATTTATGTGCAATGTTGTTACCATATATCCTAAGAGGCAATTATAGTATTTGTTTCAAATTACAGTCACAAATGTGACTTCTTTTTTAGGTAGTGACTTCGTTATTAACCTGTCAATCCTGATTATTATTAAGCAGACTATTCATTTCATCCACTCACTGCTACTCCTGTGCTCCATCCCTGGTCACCGAAGGAGCTGGGCCACTGCTGCTGCTCCCTGAGCAGAAACCGGAAAGTTTCAAATGTGAGACCATCAGATAATTGACACTAATTGTCAAATTACTTATACTAGATGTCACATAAATATTAGGATCCTGGAAAATTTCCATAAACATGAAGCAGTTATCTAAGCACTCCCGAATAGCGCAGGCACGGCAGTTACAGTCAGTGAAATGCTGTGTTTCATTCATTCCGTAGTTCATATCAGTCATCTGACATTTCTTTAATTCTCTTTCTTCAGAACTCAAGAAGAGCTCTGCTCTGGTTTTGTATTGAAACCCTCCACCTGAGCCTGATGGACATTACAGTTGGGATCCATTTCATCGATGCACTGCAAAGCAACCCCACAGTCTATCCAAGTGACCTTCTCAACTGAATTATTAGGCGCATAGTTTATAAAAAGTTATTTTTTTCTCATTAACAGTGATAAAATTTTTAAAAAATAATGAAGCATAGAAAATGTGCCCACCTAAATGAAACTGAAACCTGGAAATACTCCCTCTAAAGACCTCAGTTTTAAAAAGAAGTTTCCTACCTCGTTCTATGCAGGCTGTACCACGGGATTGGTAACAACTGCTCCCTTAGATGAGGTGGTTTGCACCCAACTGCCTCCAGTCAGTCAGTTGACTATGGAACTGCCCGATTTCTGTGGGTAATCAAAGTAGCTGTATACACATTTGGCATGTAATTATGCTTCTAAATTGATTAAAATCCAGCCCTGAGATGGTTGCAAGCTAAGGCTTGGCTCCAATGATTAGTTCTTAAAACTTCTTTCACAAGCTTGAGCAAATAACATATTTGCCAAAAAATGCTGCCAACTGTGAAAGTTAATTATGATAAATGCAACACAGTCCTCTCATCACCAATGTACGGAGAAAGGCTTTTGCCTCTTCCAACTTCATTGTCCATCTAGACAAAGATGGTGCTCCAGGTTTTTTCCCTCTAACGAGGACAGATATGCTCATGAGTGACAGTTAAATTTGTTGGAGGTATTAAATTGCTAATGCTAATGCATTTTACAATCTTCTGAACTGATTTAATATATTAGACTGTCACTCAAAACCCTAATAAACAATCCCGCACTCTTGGTTTGAAATCAGCCTGTCAGATCTGGAAGCTTTCTCAATCAGCCCCCATTGTTAATGTGATGGTAGTTTACAAACAAATGACTTTTTTTCTTCCTAGGTTGTATCATCTGAGACTTTAATGGGTGTTTCTCTTGTTTCTCTTTTTTATTTATTATGGAACATCTGTGCCAGAGCTTAATGCTGTGGATTTGTGCTTTAAAGCACCTGTGCTTGTAGCAAGACTTCTCCCTTTCCTGCAAATAATCTCTCTCTTATTCATATTTGAATAGATCTTTCTTCTCATTTTAGGATATTGCAAACTCAGCCTTGTGCAACTTAATACACTTTTGAAGAATGATTTCATTATGTTTATTCTAATATAGCGTGATTCCTCCATGGAGCACCACTTTTGCTTCAGAGACCCATCAGAAGCTCAACGAGTACTGAAGTTTCATGTTTGCAGATGTGAAAAAGAGAGGCACTCATTATGGCTAATAGACTTTGACAGGAAAGTCATTAAATATAAAATATTTTCTCTAATTTTATAGCAAAAAATAAGAGAAATAAGGAATTCATTTTTTTCTGAAGTGCGTTTATAGAGAAAACAACCTGGTTATTCTGATTTTGAGGCTAAAATATAAGAGAAGCAGCACTAGCATCAAAGTGTTTAGATTGTTGTTTGGATAAGTATCTGGATTTTGATACTTTATCTGAGTGCTAAATCAATATATCGTATTTCTGCCAAAGAAAAACTAGTAGAGAATTTCTACCTTAAAGTAGTATTAATAAAACCTTATTGTGTTTTGTTTGGGTTTCCTTATCAGTGTGCTGGTGGCAGATTCCTTCTGTGAATAGATGCATAATTATTTGTAGTAGGATCTAAAATCACTGCAACAGACAAATATAAGCGGTTCTGCCAGCTCATTCCATAATGTGCTGCTCCTCATCTAAGGAAGCTTCATTTCCAATTCTCACAATTTTCATTATACACTTTCTTAACTTAGTTATATCCTGAGATTTGGAGCAGCATCCCCTAAAGCCCCAGCATGTCTCTTTTTACAGGACTAATTAAGATTACCACGTTTAAGGCTAATGAAACATCAGCCACCTGAGGATGTGTGTTTTCATTCTACGGACATGACAAAGCACTGTTCTGCATTTACACATAAGCAGCTGAAAGCCATGCCAGGAGATACAAGCATGGCCAAATGGGGGAGATCATCAGGTCCCTGCTTCAGAGGAGTTAAACTACAGTGTTTAAATGGAGTTGCGTCCTGGCCTAGATTCCTCAAGGCTGCCAGGGCTTGCCCTACATCTATCCCACATTCTGCTTTGCAAGGTTTCTCATGATGGCAGAAAACAACTCATCTTAACTTGGTTATTTGCTCTTCAGTACCAAAAGTAATCATTCCTTTTCTGTTATTCTTTATTTGTTTATAAAACCAGTAAAAATGATAATGCAAACATTAAACAGAAGAAAAAGTGAGAAGATTGAGCTGGTTTAGACTTTTTCTGTGCTAATTCTACATCACTGCATGCACAGTACAATATTCTGTCCTATAGTCTAATAGAATAATTGTCGAATTTTCCCAAGTAACAACACTGCAACAAAGAAATGTCATACCTTCCTGAAACCCTTGGTTTTCTTCCATCATTAGACCATCATGGCTATAAAAATATGTAGAAACACATGAATCCCTAAGTAAACAGGCATTGAAAATTGAGAACTGCCTCTTCAAGATGATTTTAGAGAGTGAGCATCACTACAGCTGCACCAGATCTTGCAGACTGACGATCTGGCTATCTGTCTGTCTCTCTATCCTTCAGTTGTCCATTGAGTGAGCTTCTCCACAAATGAACTGGAAACAGAATACCATGTGGGACAGGACACTCTTGAAAATTGTGAATATGACATAGTTATCCATGTTCATAACAAAGCAAACACTAAATACCTAAAATACTTTTAAGGTTCTAAATTGCCTTTTTTTCTCCTACATTAATATTTCTAATCCATCATAGCAACTTGGCAATTGTCACATCTGGTTGAATCAGTCACATCGTTCTATATTACTTTACAAAGCAAAACACAGCACTACTAATATTACAAAATATTTTGGTGACTGTTGTAGATCTGAAGGTTGAGGGATTTTTAGGAAAGGCACTGATCCATGAATACCTGACCTCTTCTAACTGACGGGAGTTTTTTTCTGACCAATGACATAAACTGCCTTTGATTGCAGTATAGATTCTGCCACTTGATACATGGGAAATTGTAGGGTCCTGGATGAAGGAATAGGTGGTTTGGACAATAAGACCAGTTGCTGACATTTGTTGATCACCTAAAACATATGTGAATTTTTTTATACATTTGAATAGCTTTATTCCAGCCTATTTGCTCCAGATGAAGATTTGCATGTCTCAGTTTCCATTTGTTCAGTTCTAGAGTCCTCTGCACAGGTAGGACATAGGTCTGTTGGAGCGACTCCAGGAGAGTCCATGGAGATGTTCCAAGGGCTGGAGCACCTCCCATTCGAGGACAAGCTTCAGAGGGTTGGGGTTGTTCAGCCTGGAGAAGAGAGGCTCCAGAGAGATCTTATAGAGGCTTTCTAGTACAGAAAGGGGCTCCAGGAAAGCTAGGGAGGGGCTCTTGGTCAGGGAGTACAGGGATTGGACAAGGGCAGATTTAGATGAGATCTCAGGAAGAAATGTTTTGCTGTGAGGCTGGAGAGACCCTGGCCCAGGTTGCCCAGAGCAGTGGTGGCTGCCCCATCCCTGGAGGTGTTCAAGGCCAGGTTGGATGGGGCTTGGAGCAACCTCATCGAGTGGGAGGTGTCCCTGCCCATGGCAGGGGAGTGGAATTGCATGGACTTTGAGGTCTTTTCCAACCCAAATAATTCTACAGTTCTGTGATTCTATGAAGAAGCATACTTAGATCCCTACCTTTCCTGGGGTCAGTAAGATTTTCTCTGAAATACTGGACTGGTTTTGTTAGGACTGATTTTTGCCTTGAGCATCATAGTATCAGAGATCTGAGTTGTTCTGAGTGATTTTCATACACTGTCTGTCAGCAGTGTGGTCAGATCCAGTGCACTCACTGTGGCCAACGCTCAGTACTCACTGCCAACCCAATCTGCTCAAGCTGACCAGCTTCAGGTTAGACAAAAGTCTGGAAGATCTCACATGTTTTAGAAATCAAGATAATTTTATGGTAAAAGATGCAATGCCATCACAGACTTCTAGAAAACTTATGAACTTAATACTGAATTTTTGATGAAATATGTATTTCTCCAATGAATATTTTTTTGAAAACCACTTATGGAAAATCTAGTAGGGTGATAGGCACAAATGGGAGAAATGGACAAAACCAGGCTGAGATAGAATAGAAAAATTTCAATCACGACACTACCTTTCTATTTGGTTAATGCTCTTCTCCATTGTCCTGCTTCCCATTTTCTTCATTTCAGCATTACAAATAGCCTGTATTTTTATTTTTGAAAGAAGATGCCAAGTATTTCTTCTGTTCGATTTGCAATTCTATGGACTCCACATGGCGTCTGTAGTAATAAAAGATAGCAATTATGAACTGGTATAATTTTCACTACATGGTTGATCTCGCATAAATTTCAAGCTGTAGCGGCACTGGTCTGGCATTAGTGTGGGGGGTGGGAGGAGCTGCTGAAAATGAACTCCCCAAACAATAGGTTTGTTGGGGTAGGAAGCTATAATAGCTTTCTTAGCTGCCGCATTCCTTGTGGGAACCATTCTGCAGCCGCGCTACATGCAGCACTCCCACTGAAGTCCTTGAGCAAGCGCGTAATTGGGCTCCAGTGCACACTTTACCACATTTGTTTTCATTACCATGTTTACTATCTCTGCTTTGGAGGTGTCAGTTATACAGTGCTCCATGGCTCTTAAAACAGCAACGCAACAGCAATATTCTATATTTCTTCTTGAAACAATAATTTAGCAATTATTTTTCCCCTTATGTGTATGCTTTTAGAAAGCACCTCTGCGCGTTCCAGAACAAAGTGCAAAGTCAGCACTTTTGTGCAGCACTTTGAACCTCTGATACTTGGAAAACTTACACAGCTGTAAAGATTGGATTTTTCTTCCAGACTTTGCAGGCAGTTAAAAATAAGAAACACGCCTCTTCCACAGAGAATCCTTTCTTATACAAGATCTATTGCTGAATGTGCTAGGATTTATGGCTGGCATTTCAGTAGACTGGGATGTTTTTAAACATGACAAGTTCATCTTGTTTTTTCCTTTAAAGAAAGTGGATACTAAAAATTACATATTGCAGTTCTTCATATGTATTCTGTGTGAAATCCTAAACTATAATCTCTGAAAATCTCACTACTGAGTGTTAAAGGGAAGGGCTTTATCCTAGGTCTTTCTTTGACTGAAGAATAACTAATATGTCATTATTATTTTTTGACTGAAGCAATGGTTAATGAGAAAGATTTGCAGAGAGCACACAGCAAATCAATATCTTTGTTTCTTCTGCTAATCTTTCTGGTACAGATAATCAGCCTTTAGACGACTGAGAATTTGGGGCTCTCAGAAGATAAGGACGAAGCGCTGACAGCTTCCTCATTTCCTCATGCAAAAATATGTTAGGTCATTTTTTGCATGTGAAATATGATAGGGATATATCATCGACGTTTGATAAATAGAGAGGTTTTTAAAAATTGCATCTGAAATACTTGACATTCAGTACAGTTTCTGAAAATGATAAAATCATAATTGTAAAAAAGACCTGCAGTATTGCCAATCAGATTCTCGCTGTTATGTGCACCCTGGCACATATATCTTACTGTCCCCCTGCAGAAGAAGGAGTGAGCATAAAGAAAAGAGCAATTTTCCTGCTGTAAATTGGAAAGTCTGCCAACCAGCTAAGTGATCTACCATCAATCAGTGTTAAAATCTCCTTAGCTGCAGAAAATTCAAGAACTAACTATTACTGAGAGATTTCACACAGTGACTAATGGTATATGACAAACACATTTAAAATCTGCATAGACCAGCACCAGTTTAAAATATAACATGAATAATAAACAATTCTGAAGATATCCTGGTGTGCAAAATAAGATATAATCTCCTCAGACACATATTGTACATAGATTACCATTTCAGAAAGGCATTCAATATCAACACAGAACAAAGTCAAGTACCCAAGATGACGTTATTTGGAATAGCACCCTCCATACAGCAAACGCCGCAGTCGTGCTGGTGCTTGAGACAGACTGTGCAGCAAGAAGCCTACGTTCTGGTACAAGTACAGACGACAGCTGACTAAAACACTGCCCTGAATACACAATTCCTCCACTCATATGAAAAGCCCCTTGAAGTCATACTGAGATCCTGAGGTGAGGAAGGTCTTTCCCTCCACCACGTCATTACCGAAACCACAACCAATGTGTTTTTTCCAGACGGCAGCGTTCACACGAACAAGAGATAGAGTCAGTCTGGCATACTAAACCAGCCATCACTCTGTACAAAAATGCCATTCATGTCTCTTTAGCTTTCCTTTAGAAACAGATTCTACGGTTGCACAATATGGAAAAATATTTATGAGAATGGAATAAACTACCCAAAGCTGTGTGCACTTCCAGCTGAAGAACAGTGCATAATGCTAGACACATTTGTCCTAGATTTGCCTTTCCAAGCATTTGGACCTTTTAATTTATCTCCATTCATTTTCTGTATCTATATTTTTTATTTGGAATATAAAGTCCATTGTTTTGACAATGGTCTTACTGGACACAATGTTTTTTCTTCCCTTCTGACAGAAGTGTGTTACCACAGAAGTCAGAGGGAATACTGGGATTTATTTTATTGGGAACAGGATCTGTTATTTTGGGCTTTGCCAAGTTATGAAGGGACCATAACAATTCAGGGCAAACTCATTCAGTTTGAATGGAAACATATCCTGAGAAGAATAGAAATGTGCAAGTCAAAGCACCTAGGACAAGGCGTGATCCACTGAGAATACAGGCGGTTCTAATAATCACTAAATAGAGATGGAGAACCCTTAGCAAATGTAATCACACTAAACAGCTTCAGTCTGAGTACAGCTTCCTCCATTCCCATCAGAAATAAGAGAATCAAGAGGGAAGCATAACCAAGTAGTTTAAATGTGTTTAGCTACAATGTTTGCAAGTTACAGTGTAAGCTCTCAAATATTCTTCTGACAGTATGTCTCCTCATCCATCTTTCTGCACCCAGGGTTTAAGCATTCACAACTAGTTTGCTTAAAAACTGGAACTGCTGAGTCTGTCCATGTCTAAATTGTGACTTTCTAAGTCAGTCAGGGATCAGTTTATCTAATTTGGTATCCTCAGGTATCTCATATTTAAATGGGATAAAGTGCTATATATGTTAAAGACTGAATGATATAGGCACAAGCTGGGAGGTCTGTTTGAATGAAAATCACAGGTAATGAAATAAACAGAGCTATATCTTGTGCTTGAATTGTTTCTACACCAACAAAAGCAAGCTGTTCCTTGACCTTAATTCTACAAGAGCAATCAGTCTAGGCATACCCCTCAGAAAGCAGAGACTAAGTCAGTCACAATGAACAAGAATACTTCAATAATCACCCCATTAGCTGAATCATAGTATTGACCCACTGATGTGACTCTACTATTTAGAATCATTTCTATTTACTAGATCACTAATAAGAAACCAGAAACAGGACAAAAAGGAATTTATGTATTATCATCACCTGGTGCCATTGTGACCAACTTAGGCAAGCACACATCCATCTGGAATGGAGGGAAGACACAAGGAAAAGATCATTTGCAAGTTTTCTGTGTGGAAAAGATTCCAGACACAGTTAGAGACCTGTCCATGTTACTCTGTCACCTCGATCCTTCCTCTGGACATTATGGAACATTTTGTAGGGACATAGGGGGCAAGCATATTGAAATTTAACCTAACTCAGTTTATGACTGCACACACATTCAGTGATGAAAGAAGCCTTAAAGTCTATCAGATAAATTGTATTTCTGATTATTGACTTTTCCCAAAGAAATTAAATGCATTTTTAAAAAGTGAAAACTGAAGTAAAAGTGAGATATAGCAAGAGAGATGACTAGGCAGAAGGATATTTGCCATTTCTCCTCTGTGCTCTCTTCTGTTAGTAAAAGCCTCTGATGTATTATCACCATATTATCTTCCATTGTTTTTAATAGGGTTTTTTATGAGTAAGGAATTTATGGCTGTATGCAAATATTCTGTGAAGCTAGCAGCAAAAGCAAGTGCTATTTAGGCTGAAATCCATGTGCTAACTAAAAAGCATTAACAATAGCAATTAACAACAATGGAGATTGTGCTGGTTCCATCTGTATTTTGCAGTATCCAGCAAATGATAGTCACTCAGCAATACATTAATTTGCTAATGTTCTTCAGTTAAAATATAGGAGTTGTTCTATTTATTTTAAAGCACTTTTATCAAAGTAGTCCAAATCCCCAAATCCTGTCTGCTAAATAATTAGAAATCATTAAGGATATGAGAATTCACTGACAGCCCCAAGCAAAGTATTATTTCCCTAGGAGGGCTTCCAGAGAAGACTCCGGAGGGAGACTTTGGAGTTTGCATTATTCCACATGGGACAGAAAGGAGCAGTTTTTGGCACCAAGGCCCCGGCAGGTGCAGATATTCCTCTCTCGCATTGTCAGGGTGTAGGAATGGGAACAACTGCCTGCACACAACTTCTTTTGTAGGACAGAGAGATACAGAGGGGAGCAGGAAGATAGGTACCGAGCCAGCATGAGAAGCGTCCCCTCTCATCCTCCTTTCTCCATAAACACAAGGCAGTGTTGTGTGGAGGAAGGTCTTAAGTGTCTTTTCTCGCCAGCTCAAACAAATACCCTCACAACTGAACAGGCTTTTCAGAAACAGCAAAACTCGGCACTCCTCTAGGACCAAACAAACAGTACAAATATCTTGTGCTTATTTGAAATTCCTTAATATTAAGGATTTTTTTCCAATCCGAAGGAACAATCAGAGTAATCTATAGCCCTGTGAGAATCATGACAGGTCTCTCTCCAACAGTTTATGTACTTACTCATCTCTACCCATGGAGCAGCATCCAGGTGGATAATAGTGTCTCCATATCCTTCCCAAGTGACCTTGCAGAACCCATTAACCTAAATGAGATTAGTCACTGGAGCTGGGCACAGTTGCTTTTAGCAGATGCAGTCACAGCAGCAGCACTTATCAATAAAAGAAGCCAGTTGAAGAGAGACAGAGCCTGGATTTCAAAGTTTTGAAGATGATCATAAGGACATATGGTATCTGAATTTCTGAATATGTCAGAGACAGGCTGGCATAAGGACTCATATCAAAAACCAGAAAGAGCCTCTGTGAAGAGTGCACATTTTCATGTTCATTTTTATAATGCACTGCAAGTGTTTACACAGAAGCCTCTCATTCACGAAAGTGAAGTTTATTACTATCAATCACAGGAACAGCAAACAAAAACGCTGGGATTTTATGTACAGTACTTCAGTCTAAGGGGTTTAATGCTTCTGTAGGCAGAGGTAGTTATTTTACTGGCAAATGGTGTCAGGAATATGTTGATCATCTGGCTAAGTTGTAATATTCATAAAATATCATCATCCTATCTGAAAAATAACCACAACAACTCAATGGGGCAGATTTTCTTTTGCATGTATTTAAACATTTATACTGAGGTGCTAATTGCTACTGTAAAAAGTATCTTTGTGGAACAGGAGAATCATCCATGAATGAAGTTCCAAGGTTACTGTTAATGCAAAATCAGACTACACTTAAGAACAGATTTTACTTTCTCCGTACTTTTCTCAGGTCAAGAAGCCACTCTGGACACAGCTGGTTTTTGTGCACTTCAAATGAATTTGAGAAAATCTAAACCAAAGTTTATGTTCATACCATATTAAAATGAATTGCAGTGGCCGAAGGTTAGCCAAAGCTCTCATACAGTCACGGAAGAAAGAGAGATGCTTCCAGAAAGCAATGGCCCTAAGGTCTCAATAGTGCTTTGGAGATGCCTGGCTCTTTCCTTGTGTACAAGAAGAGTTTCTGAAAACCGCTATCATTACTTAAATACCCAGGTTGGGATTAATCTAGAACTTTGTTCCTGGAGAAACTTCAAGCATAAGGTCTTCTCAAAGAAATCTTAGGACGTGTGTTAATATGGGAGCAAGTATAGCTTTACTGCATGGTTTAAAGCATCACCTGCAAGTGAAAACACTGGATAAAAGGTCTTTCTTTAAACAGAACAGTAGGCACAAGCAGCTGTGATGACAGCTTGTATCAGAATGCACTAATCACTGGGCTGCAGGGTAATACGCGCTCTCGTTCCCTTTCTCTGCTGCTTACCAAGTATTTAATTATTCTGTGTAAAGTGCAATAGCTTCAGCAGAGTTGCGAGTAGGATGAAAATTAATCCTGTAAGTCCTTAATGGTAGGGTAGGTTCAAATGTTGTCAGGCAGAGGAGGAAAGTGGAAAAAGAACTGCTGGAAAAGGACCAGTTCTCTGATCAGTTAAACTACATGGAGAAGTAGGCAGACTTAGCTTCTTTACTGAAAACAGCAGTGAGATGACATCAAAGAGGGGAGATCTTTTTTCTTTTTGAACCCAGCTAGGTTCTTGTTTTTCCTTTTAGCTATGGAAAATCACGCTAGAGAGATCTTTTAAGATCCATACAAGTTTGCAAACACACAAAAAGAGAAAAACCATACGGCATCATCCTCCAAATAATTTAAGTATAAAATAGATGTAGTAATCTCTGAGGGCAATGCCTGGGCTGCCAAATGTTTAATAAGTACCCATGAGCTTCCAGTTTGTGCTGTAGAACTGTGTATGTCAGTACTGAACATGGCAGGGGATGACTTCTCTGCCAAGAGGAAGACAGATCTTGTGTTTGCCATGAGCACATAAGGGCTGTTTGGGGACACGTCCACCAACAGCACATTCAGTCCTTTCTGAATCAGTGGATATTACCACACAGGTACAAGGAGAAGAGAGAACAGATCTCTCAGCTGCCAGCACGGAGCTAGCTAGGCTGCCTGTCCTCTTGGTCCTTCCTCGCAGCAATGAAAGGCACCTGCTGGTGTTCCCGCAGAGGTATCCACTCCCCAAATCATCTGACAGGTGGTTAGCTATTAACAGAAATAAAAGTTGTGACCTGTCTGCCACTTCCAATAACTCAAGCGCTTTACCTCCAATCTGTCATGTCCTTGGCAGCCCTTTTGTTTATTAGTAAATGCATTATTCATTAGGAAAATTTGTTATGAAAATGTGCCTTAATTTTCATCATTTTAGCTGTTTTCCACTATTATCCCTTTAGTGACATTTCTCTTTGCTGTGCTCCAGCTGTTTTGAAAACCAGACACAACACTGCATGGGAACAGAAGAGAGGATGGCGCTTTGTTGCTGTCATGTCCACGTTCTTCAAGATATGCAAAGATAAAAAAGGTTCCACAAGCAGCTCCTTTCACAACAGTGAAGTGTATGAGTGGAAAAATGGGAAAGAAGGGACAAATAAGTCTGCATTTACTATACACTACGGTAAAACTAATCCTGTACATTTAAATCTGAAGTAAAAATGATACCTTTGGGGGTTCAGAGAGTCACTGTGACTCAAACACAGCTCTCCTCTCTGTGGCTGCTTACTCATGATGCCTTATTCATAGAATCGTAGAATCGTAGAATCATAGAATCATAGAATCATAGAATAGTTTGGGTTGGAAGGGACATTAAAGCCCATCCTGTTCCAACTCCCAGCAATGGGCAGGGGCACCTCCCACTGGATCAGGCTGCCCAAGCCCCATCCAACGTGGCCTTGAACATTTCCAGAGAAGGGGCAGCCACAACTTCCCCGAGCAACCTGTTCCAGGGTCTCACCACTCGCATTGTGAAGAAATTCTTCCCAATGCCTAGACAAAATCTGCTCCTCTCCAGTTTATACCCCTAAGACTATAAGGTCTCCTGGGAGCCTTCTCTTCTCCAGGCTGAATGACCTCAACTCTCACAGCCTGTCCTCGAATGGGAGTTGCTCCAGCCCTCTGATCATCTTTGTAACCCTCCTCTGGACAGCTCCATCTCCTTCTTACCTTGAGGATACCAGAACTGGACACAATACTTCAGATGAGGTCTCACAAGAGAGGAATAGAAGGGCAGAATCCCCTCCCTCACCCTGCTGGCCATGCTACTTTTGATGCAGCCCAAGATACAGTTGACCTTCTGGGCTGTGAGCGGACACTGCTGTCTCACATCGAGCTTCTCATCAACCAACACCCCAGGTCCTTCTTTGCAGGGCAGCTCTCAATCACATCATTCCATTATTCCTAATGGGGTCAGCTTTCTTTCTTCTTTGTCTCTCCCCTGCAAACACTGAGTGAGGAATAAGGACTTTCAGTGTTTCATGCAAACAAACAAAACCTGAGTTTATTCACTGTATAAAATGTGCTTTTAGAATTGTTAAAGACTTGGTAAAGGCCCTGGTCCCTACAGCAGCAGCAGTCCTTGAACCAGATGCTAACCCTTCATCCCTTCTGGAACAAATCAATGGTTTTAATGAAAAATATTGAGCATAGATCACGTTTGCGAGAGTTAGCAGTGGGGTAGCCATTCTGTCCTTGTGTTAGCTTGGAAATTTCTGATATAAATTGTATCATCAGGCTTATAGCACCTGTTATTATGGAGGATTTATTCCGGTTGATAAAGCAGTAAAGTCCCTAATAAGGTATCATACTAAAATGTTGAAAAGGGAAATTACCATTATAAAATTTGATCAAATGGACGTGATAGAAATTGGGAAGCAGTTCTTACGTACTGGATATAGGAAGATAAACAAGGATATGTATGCAAGACCGATCCTGATGTGTGCGGGATCAGATGAGGCAGAACAGCTTGTCAGTTACAGTGATTTCAACTAAAGTTTCCTTCCTGGCCATGTCTTTATCTTCCATGCAGTTTGCATCACAGTATTTTAACCTCTAAGTTCACCCTTTGGATTGACAAGTCTGGCTACCTGTGGATTTTGGAAGGTGAGTAATTTGTTTTAACCATCTTCCAGGCAGTTTTTTAAATAGTCCTCTGTACTGGTGAACTCTACCCACTGAGCATTTTTCACTCCCGTGTTGTCCATTTGTCTGCTCCCGTTTTGCTTGCAAAGTGTGGCTTTTGCAAAGAGAATGTTAAAGACTAATGGCAAAAGTGCTTCTTAATTACTATAAAAACCCCAATGTCTAAAGTCACTTAAGGCACACAAAACGTTGACGTTTTAATTTGGAGTCAAACTAACAGGCACATACACTAGATCTTAATTGAGGGGATATTTTTTCTGCAGGCTTTGCAGTCTTTAGCTGAATTTTGGAGGACAGGATTTCCAGTCGCTGTGCAAACTGTCACATGGAGAAGGATTGCTGTTGCACCCCGGTCTTCTGCTCCACAAAGCAGCAGCCCATTGCTCATGAGTGCAGCTTTGTGTTAGTGCACCACTGAGATGCTTTTCTGGCACATTATTCAGGGAGATGTTACTTGACAGCTGCTTAAGGAATTCTGAGGTTAAATTTAGACTTAAAGTAAAGAGAGATGCAGAGCCTTTCTCTTACCAGTGATATAAAGAAACCAGAATCTCATCTGACATTAGATGAATGAAAAAAAAAAGGAAGTTGAAAGAATGTTGGACAGAAATGCAATTCTCAAGCATTGTTCCTGCTCAGCCTTGGCACTGTAAATGCATGTCAATTGTCAATTAACCTTCCCTGTTTAAATATGGAGATGGCCAGATGACTCTTCTTTAATTTTGGGTTTTTTCTAGTTGAATTTCAGAAGTTGATTTTCAATGTGCGAACATAATAGGAACAACAACAGGACAAACCAAAGTTCTTCCTAACCCAGAGTTCCAGTTCTAAAAGCACCTCACACAGAGCAAGCACATAGCAATGCTTTCCCAGATATATTTCCAGCATAGGAAGTGTATGGATCTGTTTGAGCGAGTCCAGAGGAGGCCACAGAGATGATCCGTGGGATGGAGCACCTCTGTATGAGGACAGACTGAGAGAGTTGGGGTTGTTCAGCCTGGAGAAGGCTCCGGGGAGACCGTTACAGCAGCTTCCATTACTGAAACAGGGTCCAGGAAAGCTGAGGAGGGGCTCTGGATTAGGGAGTGTAGGGACAGGACAAGGGGGAAAGGTTTTATGCTGAAATAGGGGATGCTGAGATGAGATCTTGTGAAGAAATGCTTTCCTGTGAGGGTGGGGAGGCCCTGGCCTAAGCTGCCCAGAGCAGTGGTGGCTGCCCCATCCCTGGAGGTTTTCAAGGCCAGGTTGGATGGGGCTTGGAGCAACCTCATCCAGTGGGAGGTGTCCCCGCCTGTGGCAGGGAGTGGAATTGGACGGCCTTTAAGTCCCTTCCAACCAAAACTATTCCATGATTCTATGATTTTTCAGCATCAAATGAGTTTAGCTTGGAGATGTCCTGAGACACGAGTTCACTGCATTTAATTTTTTTCCCACAATTGTTTCCTGTTGTCTTTAACATCCATGGAAATGATCAGCTTTCGTCTGCATGCTGCAATCTCCCATCTCCTCCTAGGAACAGGGACAGTTGTCTGGCAAGATGAAAGCAAGAGCACAACTTCAATCTCACCATTTTGGTGGGTGCAGAGTCTGCAGAGAATCACAGCCAGTTCTCTGGGGATATGGGCAAAGCTACAGGAAGCTATTTCTCCATGGGGAGCCAGTTGCACCTTTCCCCAAGTCAAACAAGGCTGTAAGAACGTAGCCTTTAAGGGAATGACAAAAGAAGACAGACAGTGGAAAGGTGACTCTATTTGCTATGGGGATGGAGATCAGGTTACCCGTGTAGAGTAAACAAGGAATTATTAAGCAATAGGAGCATGTGAGGGGAATTGCTTCCAAAGTCACCAGCTGGCAACAGCCATACCTTACTCTTCAGCAGCCCTGCCAAAAGCTGAAGTGAACGCAACATAGCACAATATCATTTGTAGAAAAACACAAAATCAGAGAATTCCTGCCATAATTGTTCCATGATTCAGCAATTCACCCCACTAACTGCTCCCAATCTCACACCAACTCACATAAATCTGAGAAGAGCCTCACATACATGCCATATGTTTGGATGAATGTAAAACCCCAAGGATACCATTGGAAAGCTCATAACGCCTATGCAGAATTCAAGAAGGAAAAGAGTGAATACAAATTTGCAATATCTGCTTTTAAGAGGAAGGGCATGGGGAGTAGGTTTTTTAAGTTAGCAATTAACTTGCAACAAGCAAATGTGTAGCTCTTCTTCCCCAGGATTACCATAAAGTCAGTGGAGCAGCTGCCTAATCCACGGGCAGAGATAAGATAGGAAACTTGCAAACTGAGACAAGTTGATACGTCAGATCTGTGTAAGCAAACACCTGGGGGCTAACCCTGCCACAGCCACTCAGGGGGAACTCTTCCTCCCACAACATATCACACTTCTGCAGCCGCCCACGATGTAACTCCCAGAACCTCAGGCCAAATTCACATCCGACTTACACTTTGTGAAATTAGGATTCACCACTTCCAGTCCCTTCGAATCACCCTTAATTTACAGTGGCATAACAGACTAGAATCTGGCCCCTCGAGTTTTAATACCTGCTTAGATTTAAACAGTTGAAGAGCTTCAGCTTAAGACAAGAGCTATTAATTCACTCATCTTTATTCACACATAAAGGCTCAGATATATCTTTATGCATTTATGTACAACATAATACAGCTAAAAAGTACTCAGAATGTGCATAAAACTGCAGGGAGGGATAGCAACTGATTTTAAATTCCTTTTTAATAATTACAATTAAGCATACAACTACATTACGATACACAGTGTATTATTTTCTTTTTTCCTTTCCTCATTTTAACAAAAGCTTCAGGGAATAATTGTTCTCCTGGTGTATGTATTAAAACCAGCAGTTTGGGTTTGAGACTGTCCACTCTCTGCAGAGGCTTCAACACCAGACTTTTTAAAAAGAAATATAAAATAATCATAGATTTTCCATGTAATTAAGTCCATTATAGTAACATGCTCATTAGATTTAGCCCACTTAGCCACCTTGATTTTCAAATTTCAGGTTCTGAATTTTGTCTATATTCTTTTTCAGGGAAGGGACAGTGTTTTTTCTCATAGTTCAGCATGGAATTAAAGATGAAGGAAACATATTCACCATTAGCAAGCGATTTTGGAGGAAATCTTTTTTATCTCCACCCCTCTGATGGAAATTCATTCTTTCATATAACAACTGCAAGCTTCCTAAAACACATTTTCACTTGTTTTTAATTTTCTCATCCCTTTACATGTGGTTCTGGGAATCCCAGAGGGTGCTGAACAACAACTTGAAAATCACTGCCAGCCCAAACCCCTGTATTGTTTTTTTTCAGACTGTTCACTATTTTCCCTATTTTGTTCATGACCCAGGTTCTGGCTGCATCCTTAATTTCACTGACAAAAGGAAAACAGAGTATTCGCTACTGTGTTTGGACTAATAGCATTTTTAAAGCTCGGTTGGAAATGTAACAACTCTCTTTTATTAAGAACTAAATTCAGCTACCAAATAAATACAAGGAATAATGTTCTGACCTAAAAACTGCTAACCGTGCAACTCTCTCAGCAGGAATTTTAGCAGAGACACACACAAAGAAGCACAGGAAAGGAAGAGGTGCTATATAATGAGAACACACTCATTGGCCTTCCGAGTGCAAGGGAAGATATTGTACTCTTAGCTATTTAGAAGCGATTAACCTTTTTATGAATACTGCAGTCGGTACGACCCTATTCTTCACATGTTGCGTAGAACCCAAAGGAGCAGGGAAGACCGGGAAATGACCTGTCTTTTACCGGTATGTGGTCTGTAATAAAACCTCCTAAAATATTACTCCCTTACCCTTTGACTATGTTTTATTTTGCCAGAAAAGGTAATGTATAGAGATGAGAAACAGGGTTTCCAAGCATTACAGGATTGCATCATCTGTGAGAAATGGGAGGAGGTCAGAAGAGAGACTCAGCTTGCTAGGGCCAGATCTCTGATTCAGTTAAATAAAGCTGTTGATCCCTCTTGCTATTACGACCTCATGCTACTCAATATCTGCCAAAATAAAAGGGAAACAACACAAACTGGAAATAAAAGACTGGATAAAATTAAGTACCATCATTCATATTTTTATGCAAATTTAGGTTTTACGTCATGCTCTGGACCTAATCTACCTGTCACTCATCACTTTACTGCTTCTCGTGGATTGAATTCCCCACATATAGAAAATCATGTAAGCCAGAAAAAAAACTGGAACATCAAGAAACACAACAACATTCTGAGAGCTGCAAGCAGGCAAACACTGGTCAAAGATGAGATTCAATTCTGACACTGTTATCCTCCCAGAAAGAAAGAGGAGCTAGAGGGCATAACACAGAGCCACAGATTTCCACTAAACTGATATCTTCTTGAATGAAGTTTATTTTTTTAAGCAGAACTACTATTGCAGTACTAATAGAAAATGTAACTCTCAAATTCGATGGGGATTCCAGAATTATGGGACTGTTTAACCCAAATTTCAAGTGCAGTATTGAAAGATTGAAACCATATTTATGGAAACGTAGGCCCTTTGTGAAAACATCAGGGATATCCTGGTATAAGTAATATATCGTTTTTTATGTTTAGTAGCCACTACCTTGTCACACTTTCTACTTCCAGTCATAGGTTGAGTGCTTGTCAGGAATCAAAACACTACCTGTGTCTCTAAAAACAGAACTAAAAGAGGGAATGTTTATACTTTTAAAGACTCTAAAAGACAAGAAAAAATAAATATTTTCCTGGCATTCATGGGCATCGTCAAGCACAAATATTTTGCCATTGATATGGGACAGGCCATCCCTGAGAAGGCAAAACCAGTCCAGTCCAGTCCAGTCTGTCTCTCTGCCTGTTGAAGAACATTGTCAAAATGATCAGGGCACAAATGGATTCCCTTTACCATATACTTGGAAAATTGCCTGGTGACAAGCCTGTATTGTTCCGCCCACAGAGAGCAGTGTTATGGTATGTGACAAGTGGAATGACTATGTGTACAGGTAGTGTGCAGTATCTTGCATCCTTCAGAATGAAAACTCCTCATGACAACATTCATCCATCCATCCCACTGGCTTACTCCCAAGGGGGAAAGGGGACTTAGACTGAAAGGATGAAAGGAAAAAATGAAAATAATTCCATATAAGCTTCTGATGAGTGTTCTGCTCTTTGATGTAATGATGTAGCATGAGCTGTCAGAAATCAGGAGTCCAATTGCATAATGCTTCAAAAAGGAATATATTTTCAGTTCTTTTTACTTCCCTCCTGGAATGTTTGGGTTCACTGAAGGCTGGAGTCTCAGGGTCAGTTTTAAAATCAGATAAGGGGTGGAACTAATGAATCTAAACATAAAATACTAAGACAGGAATTTTTCACCCAGCTGCTACCTAATCCTGGAAGTGCCTAATTTCTCCAGGTGCATGTCCTTCTAAAAGTACATTTTTTTTCTTTGAATTCCCTGAACTGCTTTGACTTGAGTTCTCCCTTGCGAGGCCCATCAAAACAAGAAACCAAACTTTTTCTTTTTTTCTTTGACAAAGTCCCATAGGGAATTTAAAATTCAGAAGCACCTCTAGCAATCACCCTAAGAAGCTGGCGATGACGATTTTGATAAGTGTGGCCTGCTCTTCTTTTCTGCTGATGAGACATCATCACTCTGGAGATCTAGGAGCAAGCCACAAGTGAGCTTTGTAATGAACAGAACTGTTTGCACAGAGGCCAGCTCTGATGTCTACAGTTCTGTTCAGGCTGCAATTTTGTTAAGGTATACTCTATTAATCTTTCACATTTAGGAATATACCCCAAATGGAATAATGTACTTGCAGTAACGCTTCAGATTTGTGGGTCTGTGGCCTTCCCTGCCTTGCTACTTTCTTGTTCCTTACTTCTGTATGTTCCTTTCTAACTGAAAAGCAGGGGAACAATTCAAAGTTTATCTGCACCGTAGAGGAACATACCTCCAGCAGTTAGCACCAGTTTGCCTACGAAAATGCTGCAAAGAACTGAGATGACAGTGGCATTCTGAAAAAGAAAATAATTGAAATGGCTTGTTACAATCAGAACAAAGTATTTAGTCTTTAAAATTTTACAATAATGTTTATTGTTGAAACATTTGTATTCAACATAACTGAAACAAATAGGTTGTCCTTAAAGGAATATAAAATTTCAATTACCTGGAATGTAATGCTTCAAAATGGTTCTCTCACAAACAATATGACTTATGTTTAGATGTCATTCAAAATAAAACTAGAGTTTCAATATCAAGCCAAAAAAATTCTTTTTTTTTCAGCCACTCTTAATATCTGGTCCTAAAAGAAACGTACAAGTGTTGCAGTTGTGAGAGCTGACTTTAACACATACAGGTGGGAAGGGTTTCCTACAGCAGATACGATTAGAATGTCTCTGACACTTTTAATGATCAGCTTTTTAGATCAAGAGATTGACTGTGGCTGCTGTCAATCGCTCCTGTTCCACATTCAGACCTCCTCTCGCTCCTCCTTTCCTGAGCTCTCCACACACCTATCCATCTTTCACTTGCAGGGCAGCCTTGTACTAATTACACTTCACAGAGCATTAAGAAAGTAGAGATAGATTTATCGAGTGAACAAACTCAAGGAAGAAATAGTTGGGAATGCCTCAGAGTTGTCGATTTTCTTCCAGTTCTAAAGAGCATGGGATCAATTTATCTCTCAGGATGCACATGTTAGCATGATCTAAATATTCTATAGGACATTGTGACATCATTGTCATAACAGAAAATCAATGTAAACAAAAGCATTAACAAAAATGTCTTAAAAATGTAAATAAAAAGTGTCACAATGTAAATAAAGTGTGATAATAAAAAAGCAATGTCATAATAAATAACTTGTTACACATGTCTGACTGCCTTCAGCAAAGCGCTAATCCAGATAAAATAGAATGTTCCCATACTAATTACAGAGCTATAGAATGTGATTTATTTCCTGTGCCCACTGAAGAGAGAAGTGCCACTGAACAGCTGACATTTCTTTATTTCAAGCAGCCAAGGCTGGCACTGCCTGTGCTGCAAGCCTGAACACCAAGGACACGCAGCTGAGGTGACTAGAAGAGAAGAATCTGCCAAATGGAGGAGCACAATGTGATGTGAAATAAAAAAGACACTTTAAATTAAAAGCCTTCATCCCTTCTCCAAAATCAAATCAAATCAAGCTGGAATCACAAGTGTAATTAAATGCCCATGTTTATATAAACAGCAGTATCTAGAAATCTGAATAGGATCCATCCACCTGGGTATTAATCAGATTACCTGTGCTTTTATATACAAAGGTAATGGAAAAGAAAAATCTCCTAACACTATTTACAAACATCATTCCCACACATCAGAAATATTTAATTAATTTAGAGGGTGTTCAAAATCTGTATCCAGTTCAATCACTTCATATCAGTTTGCATTACTTGTTTTATTGCCTAAAGTTGAATGCCACTTGTTTAAAGTCACATGTCATATTTAGAAATATTAAAGTGTTGCTGAGCACATCTCTAATTGAATATTCTTTCTGATATTCATGAATGATTAATGGCAGGCCACTTAGTGCCGAATCGTAGGTTTTATAAATGAAAAAGAGGTTATATTATCACTATCTACAAGATCAAGTTTTGTGTGGTGAGCAAAATTTTGTTTAGGAAAGGGTCTCTCTCCTGAGACATGCCTGCTTACCATCAGGAAAGGACTGACTGATGGTCAGGCTTTAAAAAACAGACCTGGTGTTCCTGTCACATAAAAGCCAAAGCAAATCTGGACACTGTTAGGAGGTAGGTTTTACACTGCCAGTGTAACACAGCTTTGATAAACAAAGATAAGGACAAATGCTGAAAAATTCAAGGGATCTTCAATAAAAGAATAAAATATGGTGTAGCCTCCATGTACTTGGACACCACATCTCATCTGTGCACAGCGCTCCCTTTGGGAGGGACGGCTGTGACCATAAGGTTTGTTCATCACCTGCACAGCACTAAGTTCCTGTGTTCTGCTGCCTAAACATGGGCTTCCTCAGTGGGGATTTCCAGTCTGACACAAAACTCACTTCTAGTTAGATGTCCCCGATAAAATATTCTCTGGCCATTTCCTCGTACCACACAAATACGGAAACACTGTGACCACTACAGATCAATCTGGGACTCATGATCCGTGCTTCTCCTCCTGGCACTTCTATATGCTCCTTTATCATCTGCTGAGCAAAGTGGTGAAGAAGGCATCAGAGACCTGGATCTTATGTATTCTGGACTGCGCAACTTACAACTTTCGTCATGTTCTTCAAAGGAAGAGCCTTTTGCAATCCTGCTCCTGTATTCCGGCAGGACATGTTTACCCTTTCTGTCATCTCTTCCTGCAAAATGTATCAAAACAAGGTTGCCCTGCTGCAGGAATGAGTAAAAAATGACCTGTAGAGTGGGGATACTGAGACAGGTACACGGAGTGATTCTATTATCTCATAGTGTCACTTTAGAAAACAGTGAAAGTTGTGGTGCATTTTAAGGCAAGAGTTCATGGAGACACTCTAGAAATACCCACAAATGATGACACTTTGGGAATCACTGAATGCAATAACCCTCCACAAATGCCAGCCTTTACAAATAGTTTGCCACCGAGCCTTATTGCTTTAGTTTCATACCTTTTAAGCTATCTTCAAGTATCCTAGTTTTTTTCTGATCATATTTCTTGAGCTTGCTATGAACAGAAAAGAAAGGACTCTTAGATACTGACTTTCCAAGAACATTTTTACTTTCTAATTGCACTAATGAGGCCATCATTGAATGTTTAAACTGCTGCCGTGCTATGCTTTTCCTCTTCAGAAGTTTACTCAAGTTATGGAAAGCAGCTGCTGTTAATGAACATCACTAAATGTGTGAGAAATTTGAGGACTTTCTATCTGGTGAAGACACTGTCAATACCACTCATGTTAAAAGAGTTCACAAGGTTATGCCTGGACAGTAAGAAGCCCTAAAGCCTCACAACATCAAGGTACTAGGGAGCCATTCAAGGTCTGACATAAAAAACCCTGAGGCTGTGCCTGTAACTCATTTTACTTGAGAAATCAGGAATATCAGCTACGATCACCTTCACAATAGTTCCTTTCTGAGCTGACCCACAGTTGCTAATGTTCAAAGCAATTCTGCAGATGATTTTCTGAAGGTTAATTGGGGGTATCCATAGGTTTTGCTGTCACATCTTCTACCAACAAAAAATGGGTTCCTTAAAAGCACCAACTGGATGCTTGGGACCTCTTCACCATCAGCCTCAAGCCAATCACTGAAAAGTTTCCATCATCAATTTCTTCAATTTCACAAGAAATTTGATGTGAACTCACTGTTCAGTCTTGCTCACCAGCATTTTCAGACCGAGGGTCAGAAAATATCTCTATTTGAACATGTTGTCCACTTGTACTGAGTGAAGCGATCAAGCTGAGCCTTGTCTCGCTATGACAAGTTAGAACTTATTCTATAACATCTTTCTGTCTCTCCCCACCCACTCTTGTTTCCTGTGCTATAGAGTTAGTCTTGGGGTCTCTACAAGTCCAAGTACAACCTGATGTTATTTGCAAGAGCCTGGCAAGGGATGTTTTTTCTGACAGAGTTTGAGTGAAAGGAATTTACTCTTTCATCTATGTCGTTTTGCAGATCTTTCATAAAATGCTGGTTAAAAAATTAGAGTAAACAAAGCTGGGGAACCATTTGACAGGAGATTCCTGGAAATGCTGTGGAAGAAGTCCACATCTTAAAAGACAAACTCAAAACCACTTCAAACATTCCCAGCAGGTACGGTTAAAATTAGAATTCTGCAAGCAATTCTGTTATTTTTAAGCCTGAAAAGTATTTAATCAAATCTAATTTAAACAATATTGGATGTGTGTGGTAGGAAATTCTGAAAAGTAATTTCTCCTCAAGATCCATTCTGTTGAGGCAGTGGCTTAAATGTATTGGATTAAAAAATGCTTTGCTAAAGTATTTGGAAATCTTATTTCAATTTAGATACTTATTTGTTCCATTTCCATGTCTTTGATCTAGGCTAGAATTGTCACATAAATACAATAAAATCTGTATTTCATCTTGTTATGATCAGGGAAAGTGTGTGTATGAGAGAGAGACAGACAGAATGGTCTTGATCCCCTTAGGCTAAAGTACATACTGCTGCCCTAGCATTTATTAGGCCTTTATAATGTACTTGGCTGGATTTATTATCTCCACCTCCATCTACTCTTGCTTGAAGAGAACAGTCCTAAAATTGCCCTTAAAAGAAGACAATCACGATTCTTAAAATAGAGCATCCTTTCACAGCAAATCAAAAGTGGAGAACAATAGCGAGGGGGCTGTCTTTCCAACCTTACTCTGTGAAGTTTTCCTGCTGGAAGCTTTAAATGAAATAAAAATCAGCCTTTACAATGAGCCTTTAGAGATAATAGCATTGGACAAGGACTTTGTTGGGTTGTCTCCTTTTAACTTGTCTCTTACTAGGCTAAATGAAGAAACAGCCTGATTGAGGGAGAACTAACTTTATCCAGGTTACAGGAACCACATCTAACAGTCTCAGTAGAAGGTGGCAGTGACACGTAGCCTGAATTATTTTCTTAGCTCTCCATGTGGTCCCTTCTGGCAGGAGTGAATGCAACCCTTTCTTGCATGCCTGTGTGACTGAGATGACTAGCAGGGTAAAGAAGCACAGGTCACTTTCTAAGATCCTAATTATCATTGTTGGTTTTATCCTCCAAGATTTCTAATGATTTAGCTGAAGATTCTCATATTCAGTAATGAAGACATGAACAAGAGGTCCGAGGACCTCTGAAGGAAAAAAGCAATAACTAATCAGATGTAGGTGCATTTATATACCTAGCAATGTCAAAACTAACAACAGTTCTCTTCTGGAAACCAATATACAAGTGCTACTCAAATGAATATTTTTTATTTTACAGTAGTAAGAATGTGATTCATAGGAAATCGTAGATTCCTCTGGAGGATCATTCTGTGCTCGCTGGGGAGGGACTTTGTAAAACAGGCTTGTAGCGATTGGACTAGGGGCAATGGCTATAAGCTAGAGAGGGGCAGATTTAGACTAGACATATGGAAGAATTTCTTCACCGTGAGGGTGGTGAGGCACTGGAACAGATTGCCAAAAGAGGTTGTGGTTGCCCTATCCCTGGAGGTGTTGGCGTCCAGGTTGGATGGGGCCTTGGGCAGCCTGATCCAGTGGGAGGTGTCCCTGCCCATGGCAGAGGGCTCAGAACTCCATGATCTTCTTCCAACCCAAACTATTCTATGACTCTATGATTCTGGTTACATCCAAGAAATCTGCACTTCCACAATCCAGTGTGCTGGGTTGATGATGCTGTCCTGCAGAACTGCAATATTCTATTTGTAGTTAATGACCACAGTTGGTGTGATCAGAGGAGGCCCTTACATTTGCCTGTGTGCAGTTTCACTATCCATGCACCACAAACCTCAGCATATTGGGAGTTCAGACACAAAAAGAACTTCCTACAGCACCGAATTGTCAGCTATTGCTCTCACAAACACATCATAATCAAGTGCCTTCTTCAAATCAGTTTGAAGATCACTCGTAGGCTACTTCTGACTCTGACTCTGCTAACAGAGGAGCTCTCTGTTGAATTCCACCTCAGATTATTCATGGCCAGTGTAGAAAATATGACAACGTCTATGGGTTAGGCAGCTCTCTTTATGCTGTTCATCCTTCTATCACTCAGATGATGAACTTCGAGACGATGTTACAGAACACAATCTTTTGCTTTAAAAAATTGAACAAGTTAAGGTCCTTAAGTCCCAGAGGAGTGGAGGGACTATGACTATCTCAGTATCTTCACTTGCCAAAGTGCATCAGAAGAAATACATCCACAACTGCTATTAAATCTGGCTTGTAACTGGCAACTTCATTACTGATCCTTTCCAGAAGGCTCCTTCCAATATGGAGTTATCCAGCTCCAGCAGTAAAGTCATGGAGAGACTGCAAACCAGCAGCCTACCAGTCATGCACTGTTTTTCAGGAAAAGTGGTGCATTTTTAGGCAGAAACACATTTGGAATAGGTAATTACCATTGAGCCTTGACAAAAATATTGAATACATACCAGGGTACTCTCGAGAGCTTTGAGAATTCTGCACAGTTATGTTAAATGATGACTAGAGTCACAGCAAGATGGTTCCTGGTGATTCAAATGCTGGAAAACTGCTCCCCCTAGAATTAGTTGCAGAAGATACTGAATTTACAGTCATTTTCCTTTCAGACTGCAGATAAATTGAAAATCTGAAAACTGTTTTCTTCTCAAGATTCCTCCTCAGAAATTGAAATGTCATAGGAGAGGGTGAGATGAACAGCAGGATGGGAAGAGCACTCGTGTGTGACATTCCTGGTGATAGATCCAGAGACATGTAAGGAAAAGTTAACAATGGAGAGTGAGATTCACAGATCTGCGGAGATCAGACAAGGACAGAAATCCTGTCTGTGTATGGAAGCCAATATAAATTCAATCATTGATTTCAAAGGACGTGGCTGTTATCCAATGTCTGTACCTTACCTAATTCCCAGATAAACACTCAGTGGGAATTACATACTTCATAAACCCCATAGTTTACCTGAGAAGAGGAAATGCATTTGGAGAGAAGGATGCCCTGGTGCCTGGTGGCAGATGTGGCAGAGGACTGCTTCATTAGCACAGGAAATTTCTAGAGCTTTACTACTTTTCCTCTCTGCAGCACGCCCCTTGTGGTTCAATATAATGCCCAAATTTGCATCCAAACAAGTTTGAATATTCTTGAATTTTCTAGTCTGTCTCCAATGTTACTGCATTTCACTGAGATCTCATCTTGCACTATGACACATTTATTACCAGTTGATAATTGAAAAATAGAAGAAATGGCTTGGAGAGTAAATGGAAGAGAGGCAGATAATTTTAGGATTCAATTTTCTCTGCATTTTTTACTGGTAGGCATAGCATAATACTGCAACAGAATCCAATCAGAAGTTCTCTTCTGTGCTTGTCACATTTCAGTGAGCTAACAGTGGCATGTCAAAACAGCTACAAATCTGGAAGACTTGTTTTTGCTGGAATTAACAATGGGACAACCAAAACTAGGAAGAACAAATACAAAGAGAATTCAAAAAATAACTATAAAACAAGCAAAGGATTTCAATTATGCTTATTGCCACCTTTATTTGCTTTTCTTCCTGTGTAGCACACTCTTCAGCATTGTATTATACACAATTAATTCAACTGCTTTAATGAAATTAAATACATTTGTATAATTTGTATGTTGGCAGAAAACAGTAGCATTAATATTGCCAGTCACTTGACAAACAGATAATAAAGCCCAAATCTAGTTATGGAAACTCAATAAAACCTCTCTATGGTAACGCTATGTAAGCAAGATGCTGTCTGCATGGAGCAGCGGGAACCCGGTGGATCAGGATCCAAACAGAGGCCCCACGATATTATCGGGGTTATGCTACAATGAGAGAACCTGTAAGAAAGTCCATTCAGATTTGTGATTTCTATCACAGTGAATTTCACAGCAAGATTCATTTTACTACCTTTTTATTGAGATTTTGGAAGAAATTTGCCTTAGTTTTGCATGCTAGGCCAGAAGAATCTATGCTGCGAGTGAGATGTGCAGCACAGGAGGGAAGGAGGCATCAAGTCAGGACTAATCTGTGCAAGCCTTGCTGCTCTGGGAGCTGAAGGTTAATCCAGAGCAGTCAGACAGTGTGCAAAGCTTCTCTGTAGAGCCCTCTGTACCTCACGGCCACCCAAAGCCGTAGCTGTGTGATGGACACTTAGCCCTTCTTCCCCATTCGCTGCTTGCTCTCAGCATGTACTCACTCTGGGTTCTCCATAGGTCGTGCCTTTAGCAGCCAACACACAACAAGAGTCCAGGCTTTTAGGACTTCTTCAAAGATCTACAACTCTTAGGAATCACAGCTGAGACACTGGAATATTCCATCCATTTTCACTATTGATTTTATGTATCTCGCTATGCATATCCGCTTCGTACACAAAATCCAGTGGCCAAGAAATGCAAAAATATTAGGATTTCAAGAAAGAAAAGGTCATCACCTGGAAATCCAGCTTGGGATATTTTTCAACCATGTTTTATCCCAGCATTCCTTAGGCTCCTCTACTCTTCATTCTCCTTTCCTATAATCCTACCTATGATCTCTTTTGTAAACATTTATGAGCAGACATTTCAGAAGCTTCAGATTTTCTTTAACAAACGGTTTATATCATCTTTGTGAAGAGCACTACATAACGATGCAACATCATACATTAATATTTAAAACTGAATGAAATAACACCTCAACAAGGATAATTTTTTCTCAGTTTGCTAGCTGTCTTACATTCATTTGTGCAATGAATTACAACAAGGAAACCACAGAGAGAAAGCTTCCTTGCATTTTTCCGAACAGATAGCAAATTCATTTTTAGAAGAGAGGATTACATAAACGCTACATTATTTCCTTCTGAAAGGGCACTTGTTTTCACAAATTATAAATTTTAAGTTCATTAGATGATTAGATTATTAGATGTTATAGATATATGATTTATAGGCCATATCTCACAATCAAGAAAGAAAACCAAGACTATATGAAATACATTTTTGAACAAAGTTGAGCAGAATTGTAAACCACAGAAACTGAATATTCCATTATCTCTATTACAAGCAAACTCCAAGTGCAACAGTAGCATAATGGATGTAAACTATGAGAAGCAGTGAACAGAAATAAAATTCAACAAATGGCATGAATTGGGAATTGAGATCTAGCAGAGGGTTGGAGTCCATGCACTGTATCAGGCTCTCAAAAGCTGTAACATCAGAAAGCTTCTGTCAGCATGCGGCTGGATTGCCTTACCTTGGATTCCTGTCTGGAGTCACAGAGATTGAGTACGGTAAGGAATAACGCTACCATGCCAGAGTCTAGGAGATCTTCTCAGGGCCAGGCAAGCCAAAAGGCAACCTCACCTCACACTGCTAAGAGCACTTCTGCAGTTTCCCTGCTACACTGGCAAAAACTTTGTTTATGTGGCTGAATTTGTATTTGCTTTTTTCCTTTATCTATGCTCATGGTTTGCATTCCATTGCCTTGTAATTCCATTGCATCCAGTTTTCTAGTTCTCCTGTCACAGCTCCTTGTCACAGGACCTTGTCCATGCAGGGTCTGATGCTGAGGAGCTAGGAGTGCTTGCGGCAAGGGATATTTATTTTCAGAATGCAGACCTTCCAGAAATTTCTTGTCACCTTGTCACCCTCAATCCGCTCCTCTTGACTATTTGTATTTTTTTTCCCCTCTGATCATGTTTAACGCCACTTCTTCTTTCCACTCCCATTAGGTTCCAGGAGGATTACTAAACTACAATTTACAGTTTCTGCACACCCACGGCACTTTCTTCCACTCTCACTCAGCTACTTTGGGATTTGCAACTTATTGCCTGCTTTTTTATTTCCTTACAAAAGGCAATGTGTCCCTTAGATGACGGCCTACATAAAACATTTTTTATAGACCTGGGGTCAGCAAGCAGCTTCTTAGAAGGCATTAAAATTTGGCTTGGAAACTGAAACACTTATAAAGTACGCTTGATTTTTTAAAAAAGGAAAATGCATCAGCCTTTGTTTTGAAAAGAAAATCTGTTCGAATCAACAAAGCACAGTCTTGGAAGTTCAGACAGTTTTGTGCCTACAGAAAAAAACCCTCATCTAACTTTTTTACTTTTGAAGAACTGAGCAGAGTCCCTGCATGCACGTTGACAAGATCTGTATGGACTGGAGAGTATCAAAGTCTGTCTCTCTACTTTCACATTGCAGCTTGTCCTTGTTTATACAACAGTTTATTCCAGAAGTCTAGGCTATGGTCTGTGCCACTGTGCAAACCCATGGGAAAGTCTCTGTCCCTTTGAAGCTACAATCTGACTGAAGCTACAAATTAATTAAAGAATGGGATACATGACATGCAGATGATAAAACAGCTCATACAAAATCACACAGTCTGACAATGGCAGAATGAAGAATAAAACTGGGATTCTCTGAATCCCGCTTGGGTTAGCATTCTGCTCAGTGGGTGATCCTATCCTCAGACTTTCTCCAGCCCTTCTGGATTTGCCACCACTTCAGACTCAGTCTTAATACCCATGGAGACTGCAACTTCCATGTTCCTTCCTCCTTGATATGACTGAACAGAAAGGCGATACCCTTATCTTCACATTGTTTGCATTAAGAGTTGCACTTTAATAGGCCTGAGATTAAGAACCAAATGACAGCAACAAGATGTGACAAATGTATTTTGAGCCTAGGTAGGAGACTGTTCTATATGTCATCTGTTATGCATAAGGATGCAAATAACTGCTGACATCAGGTAACACAGGGGTGATACTTAGTAAAATCATGTCACGGTGGTTTGATCAAGTGAGAATGACATAAGCTGATTTATGGATTTCCTTGACACACCATTTCTTGCCTGGCAGTGGAAATAATATTATTTATTTCTGTTGAATGCAACTTTCCACGTCTAGCGCATTCTGACTCCTGTATTAAATCGGCTCCATTTTAATATTATTTATCTGACACCAGTGCCTAGTTAGGTCTTGTCTGTGACACACATAGTAAAATACTCCCACCAAGAAGTGTTTGTTGCTGAAATACTCAAGTGAGGCAAAGGCAGGTTAGAACAAATAGATTTTCATGTTCCGCAGTCAGAGACACTCTGACATCTTCATGCATGATTTCTTCATCTGCTCAAATAACTTTGGAAGACTGTTTCATTGTGACTGACAAGTAAGGTTCAATCTGTAAATAGTTCTGTTCTCTTTATTTCCCCACCTTTTGCATCAGCACTGATTTATCTCCCTTGCAGCCTCATGGTATTTCCTCTCCTCGGTGCAGCACAGCTCCCCATTAACACATGCCCCAGCCTGGCAAAGCCACAGCTAGGCATATTTTCTTATTACTAAATACACTCACTTCCAGATTCCTTCCATGATGCAATTTTTAGTGAGACTAGGCCATATTGTAATATATTTCACGTTTAAAATTAAAAATATGGGAAATAAATAATTGGTATTGAACAGGATTATTGGACACAGCCGTAGAATTCCACTTGAAAGGGACTCTGGAGGTTTCTAACCCAGCCTCTCTCTCAAAGCAGGGCCAACCAGGTCATGTGGCTCAGGTCACTGCACAGCCAAGTTCTGAATATCTCCAAGAATAAATATTCCTCTCTGAACCCTTGCTCTGACAGTTTGAACCCATGGCAGAGATCATGGGTTTGACCTGTATCTGACTGCCCTCATGAAGATAAAGCTTTATCTTGTATAATGGGAGTGTTCTGTGCTACAGCTTGTGTCCACTGCCTGTGAACCCAGGAAAGGAGGAAGAACACTGAAATGACAGCTTTATTTCATAAGGAGTTTACATCACCTAACGTAACCTGGAAAACAGAGATGCAGGGCAGCAGAATATTGTATCAGTGAAGGGATGAAACAGATTTCCAGGTTCTAGAAAGAAAAAGGACCTGGACTTAAAGAAGAGGAAAGTAATGGGGACTGAGTGACTACCTTTACTGTGCCAACATTCAGAGAATTAAAAATAATCAACTCCATCACTTGCCAAAAACATCCTCACAGACAGATTTATTTCATGCAGCAGTTAGACAAGATTAATAAAAATCCATTGTGCTTCTTTCTATATGGCACAGGTTGAACTTGTCATTTGTGTGGATGACGCGGCCTGTAGTTCCTTTGGGGATGTTAAAACAATGCTGGTTCACACTCCTGAATGAAGAAGAGTGCCCTGACTGGGCTGGATGTTGGCAGCAGGGAGCAGGACAGAACGTTCTGATGCTCTCCCCACCCAGGCCATGTTCAGAATAGCAAGGTGCCAAGGAGCAGTGACTCCAGGTAGGACACTCCAGCAACTCCCTCTTCTTGCGTTCAAACTGTGCGGTAGGATACAGGTAATGATAATTAATAGGAACCTGCAGAAAATAATTACTGATGCCTTACGTTCCCATGACAACATGTGTGTGACACCCGCAGAGCAAAGCAGAGCAGCAAACTTGTCCCATCACATTTGCTGCAGCCCTTCGACCCGTCACAGCTAACAGGGCTGGCAGGGAAAGTTGGTCGCCTCTGGCGCGTTGGCCATCGGTGTGTTCCTAATAGAAGGGGCTGAAGCGGCAGCTGAGCCCAGCCCTGCTGCCACAGCACCATGTGACACACCAGCAAAGAGAAGCTGCTACCACAAAACAAGTGTGTGGGGATACCTGTTGTAAATATGAGGTTTAGTGGCAGCTGCCAGATTACCTCTGCTGTAAAGCTGCTCGTTTAAATTTACAACACTGCAATCACAAAATCTGTCATTAAGAGCCATGTAAATTACTGTTTCCAATTCTAATGCAATAACAATTGTAAAACAATACATCAACATGGGGCAACAAATTGGCTGTTTTCAAAACCATGTAGAAAAGATTTTGTTCTGTGATATATGTGTGTTTCCCAGCATGATTCTCCTTTTAATGACGCCTCATAGTGAAGCGGTCCACTCTGCTTACTGATCATGTTAAGCTGTTGCCATGGAAATGTGAAGACCCTACTGTACTCAGATGTTAACTCTTAAAGCACAGGTTTACCCTTCTTTAATACACATTTTTGTTTCAAAGGAGAGATCTTGGAAGAGCAGAATGCAGTTACATTTTCAGCTGCTTTGCACAACAGCTTCGTGAGGAAGACAAGGATCACTGGGGCTGTGAAGACCGTGACAGCCAGTCAAAGGAAAATATCACACACACATAATCTCCCTATGAATATCTACTCATGAGAGAACTGACAAAGAGCTCCACAGACAGAGTCAGTAGTATTTAATTACTCAAGTTCATTAAGAAGGAAGCGAAATGGAGAGATCACTAAACATTGCTACAGCTTTTCCTAGCACCTAAATCCTAGGGACAAAAAAATGAATACTTTTTCTCCTTTCCCTTCCAATTCTATACTTTCTTTTAGAAACAAAGATCAAAGACTTTAGGAAACAATCACGTTAAAACCGCTACTTATACTCTCTTTCTGCACCTCTTTTATTTTTGGAAGAGGATTATGGTCATCAAGGCACTGAAACAAGAGAAGTGGAATCGAGAACTGGGTACAGATCAGCTGTGAATGGCCTTCAGGTTAGGGAAGTCAAAGACAGCCAGACTGTATTTCCAGCCACATCATCTGCTGCCTTGTTGCTGGTGACTGAGTTTGGCATCTCTGGCCTGGCTGAGCACTACAGCCAGGATGGGCATTTAGCCCTGAGCTAGCACAATGAGGGATTCTGGATGGAGCTAAAGAAATGCTGCCATTCAGGCAACTTTTCTGTTGCAATAACCAAGACACACAGTCATTTTATCTTTTCCTGTGGCTCCTGCACATATGCAAAAGACTTATTTCCCCAGAAATAATTCTCATGCATGCAAATGCAACTAACATGAGTCGTGAGGGAACCCATTTCTGATGTCCAGCAATAGTCAGCTGGAGAACCATCCGATTTGCAAATGCAGCCTCGTAAAGGCAGAGCAAATGTGTTCAGCTCTTGGTAAGACATCCTGATCTACACAGATAATATTACTATTATGAACAGTGCCTCAGAAGGCAGATGCTTACTTTCTGAGCATTGACAACATAAGAAAAATGACTTTGTATTCCTGGTACGTTTAATCATTTTTAAAGCTTGTGTTTGCCTGTGGCTCTTTCTTGCCTTACAAAAGGTAAATACGTGCTCATATTATTTCATTTAAACTTGCACTAACCAAATACCCAGATAATTCTGAAAACATGCATCAGTTTTGTGATTTATAACTGAATTACATACTTGCTGTATGTAGCAGGTATAAATCAACACGGTAGGTCTCCTGATGCTCAGATAATTTGTTTTACAATCTTTACCTTCCTAAAGCTAAAGAAGTTGATTTAGATGGCTCTAAAAGCTTAAATGAAATACAGCCTAGGCGACTAGTTTCTAATAACATACATCAACTCTTTATACATGGTAAGAAACCTAAATCTTATGTCTACATTTTTTCCCTATGATAAATGCATTGCATTTTTCTTCAGCAGTGACAGAATGCAGGCTAGACCTCCTTCATCCTGTGAAGAAGCTCAAGTGCTTGTGACTCGGTGCTGTCTCTCTTCAAACACCAACAATACATAGGCGGTCAACAACTGCCCTGTGCCTTCACTGTGATTGATGTCATCAATAGCTGGAACACAGCACCAGGGGCCAGGAATCCTCCTGTGGACTGTAAACCTGTGTTTGTCACTAATTCTCTCTGAGGCCAGAGGCAAGTGATTTGTATGTCTTTACAGCCCCCTGAGTAACAGAAGGGTCGATTCCCTTGCACAAGTACGTAGATGTTTGGATGACTATATAATTGTCTCAATAAATGTCAAGTATCCTTATAACATATCTCTGCTCAGTGTACATCAGCTGAAGGTGACAAGCTCTAAAGCCACTCCCTGAAAAGACGTCTAAAGAAGTCAATAACTGCTGATCCCACATCAGCCCAGTTCCAAATCTGGTGTCTGCAGACTGTTTTAATTTTCATTTTGATCAGGTAATTACATAACCTGGTTTATTCTTTTACTGCCAGCATCTTTCAGATGCGTCCTCCTTGCCCTCTCCAAGACAGATGAATGCTATTGCTGCCATTAAAGGTGACTGACAGAAGCTCAGAAAGGCTGTATTACTTGTGCAAAGTCATTATGAAGTCTGCCAAACCAAGGGCAGGAACTCAGATATTTCAAAAATTAGCCCAATTCATAAACCAGCTTTCAGATGTCATCCTTTTCCTGTGCTGTCACTGCCTGAAACCTTTACAGAAGTGTCTGGTAATTACAGGAAAGTTATCAGAGGGAGGATGAGGCTACAGAGTCAGCATGTTAGCATACAACTGACACCCACTGGAGCTGAGCATCAGGGCAATACTAAGAAATGAAAAATTCAGTTCAGTTTCTCAGCTGCTTTGCAACATTATGAAGACTCGCAGATTTGGCTTCTTAAATGTGCTTCTGAAAAACAGTCCGGTTTCTACACTGTGAGATTTTATGGTCACTTAAACATAAATCCAAATCACATGTCAGGTCACTAAACAGGAACTTAAATTTCTCTGCAAATCCCATCCCACATGTTTAGATTTGATTTTAGCAGTCAGCCCAGGGATGCCCAGCCGTGCTGTGAGTGACCGGGCGTTTAGCTACACATCTGCAATTACTACCTGATCCAGAAGGGTTCTCGCCCTCCAATATCACTGGGACAAAGCCAAAAGTCAGGCTGTAGCTGGGCAATGACACACACTCCATCAGCCGCAGATTTCTGGAAGCTCCAGAGCCTGCATGGTAGATGCAGTCGCTCATCATACCATTCGGCTACAGCAGCCACAGGCAGCTCCAAGAATGGGTGGATAGCCATGGCTCTCCACTGCAGAAGGGCCAGACGGAGCGGCGAGAGACCATGACAAGCAATGACAAGAAGGGATGATGATATTAAGGCTACACCTCAATGAAATTCGTCTCATTTTCATTCAAAAGATGCTAGTAAAAGCAAAAATGAATTGCTTAACAAAGAGCCAAAAGTTAGGACCTAAACCAAGAAACTCAAAACCACATTCAGCTGACATCCTTAAAAAGTCATTAAAATAGTAAGATTCCGCCTGATAACTGTATTATTTGATTTTCTTTGGGAGAAGTAATGCGAAAATAAGGATTTATCAGACTCCTAAATAATCTTACAGGAAGAGTTCTTTATGGCAGAGAATCCCCTATCATTTTAGTAGAAGTCATTGCAAATTCAGTTTATATGAACAAGAAGATAAAATAAATCCTTTAAAATATATTTAATTAACAAAAAATAACTCACCTCAAAATCTCATTTTGAAAATAAATCCTGCAGCAGCTCTAGCATGCAAATCAATTACTAGATATATTCCTTAAGAGTTAGTCTAGATGCCAAGAGAAAACCAATGTGATTATTTGACTTTATTATAGGACAACACCAGCTTTATGAAAGCGCATAATCAATGTGTTCAACTGAAATTTTGATATTACTTGTACTTCCAGACTCAAAATAGACAAAACCCATGTATTTATTAGGATCCCATTACCAAAGAGTTAAACCAAACTCAATCAAAGAAGTGAAATTGAAGACACAGAGGGTCACAGAAACCTAGAGTTAGGTAGGGGCCCTCGAGTAGTGTAAATGGAAGCTCGTCACATTACTTTCTCCCTGCATGACCTAAACATGAAAAAAAGCCATATGTGAAGTATGAGAATTTACCAGAATGAACAGAGAGAACATGTCCAACTGCACCTCCTCATGTGTGGTGAGCACTCACTGCAGCTTTGTTTTGGGTGAAGGGCAGAAAGACCCTTCCGGGGCCTTTTTCAAACAGAGAAAGTACAGTTATCATACTATGAGGGCAAGACTTTACATAATCTTGGAGTCTGGAGGCATCTTCATGGAGAAGAAAAAAACATTTTCATTTGCATTTTCGGTAGAAACATAGGCAACTGGAGTTGGAAGCCAGGAGAGACATTTAGGGCATGTTACTTCAGGGGGGAAGGACTAGAACATACTTCTGAGGAATACTAAAAGTGAGGAATACTAAAACTGAGGATTTTGTGGAAAGGATAATTAGCACACTAGCAGTAAGATAATGTGGATTGAAAAGCAGAAGAGTGCATATATTTGCAGGATTTTCAAACAAAGAAAAATACTTCTTAAATGTAATACAAGGCAATGGTGCAGACATGCCTTTGTCCTCGCCTACACTTATCAGCTGCCAACATTTCAAACGGCATGGCTCTGACTGGAGTGAAACTCTCTGTTCTTCCACTGACTGAAGCTTATCTATCACACCTAGGCATGAAGAGACTGCTTTAAAGATGCAGGTCCTCCTTAAACAGTTCTTAATTCTGCTGGATTTAAGTCAAACCCACTGGGGATCTGAAACTCCTGGGGTGAGCACCTGTTTTTAACCAGTTCATTGGATAGAATGCCCCACTTTAGCATCAGCAGCCCGATACACAAGTGCACAAAGGGCTGGTAGAGTTGCACTAGATTTAAGCAAAAAGGCTGAATTTCCATCTGGTTTTTAGGGAGAACTGACCACGGCAGCTTGCTTCCAAATGTAGGGTAAATGTGCTCTGCACATTAAAGGAGCTTAATGCAATCTTCAGACTACCAACACCTCAGTCAAAAGTGAAGGGGAAATTAGTTCTAGAAATGCATGAGTGGCAGCGCCTTCAGCAGGAGATCCACTCCAAAGCCCTCTCCCATTAAACATCCTTTCGGGTCAGGAGAGCAAGGGGGAGGTTAAGAGCCAGCCCCCCGTTGCCTGAACTGTATTTCACCGGGATTTGGCTTTTAGAGTTGCTCATGCTGTGATTATTGAGAGGCAGTCTGAGATGGCAGTGCCTCTGCTTAGAAATCTAGCCCTCCTCTTGATGTCCAGGCTGCACCCTGCAGGCAGGTCCACAGGGGACACAAGCTGAGAAGCACTCGTCCTGTTGCAAAGAGGTGAGTACAAAACTAGATTACCTCAGGATCCGGATACTCCCTGTCATTTGTACTTGGCAGCAGAGAAAGCAGTTTGAATATGTAGCTTGGGCTCAAGATCCAGTCTATACAAAGCTTTCAGAGTGCAGTAGAACTTAGTCCACTCAGCACTGCCTCATCTCCTTAGCATCTGGAAAAAACACGCCCAGGGATGTAGCTCTTCAGCACTGACCGCCAAGCTGTCAGCTTCAGCGTGTCTGTGGTGAATCGCCAAGAGCTGATGCTGTAATACAGCAAGCAATACCTGTGCTATGCTGTTGCTTCACAGAGGTAAAAGGTGTGCTATTTTCAAGGCACTGTGACACCCTGGATAAAAGAACTTCCATAATTACAAATCAGAATTATTTAAAGAGGTGAAATACAACGGATTTTACTGGCTGCTGGTTTAATTCAGGCATAAAGCCTTTTCTCTGCTTGCTCTCTACAGCACGCCAGCTAGAACTGTGTACCACTGGAATTGAACACAGCAGCTCGGCATAGGGAAACAGCAAAACTGTCTCAAACAACAGAAGTATAAGTATTTGGCTATTTTATATGGCAAACCAATAATGAGTACAATGGCCCACCTTACTGCCTCCTTTTAACTTGAGCAAGGACTGTATCTGCAGAATGAACTCATATTTCTCATGTATTTGCCTCTTTGCCCTGTTAATCTGGTAGATTTGATGCATCCTTCTCATTCCCCCTGTTGCTGAAAAGTATTGCAAGAATACATCAAGGCTGATGCACTCTCAGTCAATCAGAGCAGATTTCTGTTCATAACCTTCTCGACAATACCATGTTTGCACTTCCTCTGCAAACCTGCAGTGTTGGAAATGTAGGCACAAGCAAATTAAAGTTTAATTATTCACTCAATCTATCAGGATGAAAATCAGCTTAATGCAGAGAATCTGCACAAGAATGCCAGTTCAGTACTGCAAAAGTGAGGCATTACAAGTAGAGGTAAACGTGACCAAACAAAACTACCCTTTACAGAGTCTTTCTGCATGATAGAAGCCACAATGTTTTGCCTGTTAAAGAGTCTGCCTTTCTAGGGCAGATGATCTCCTGCACAAACTGGAGCATCGCTGCCCACATGGTCCATGCTTGAAGTCTCTATGTAAGTCTAATGGTCAAAAGCTCGCACTGCTGGGAACTCAGGCTGCTAATACAAAATGTCTGTCTCTGCGTATTCCTCCTTCCTGCCCTCAAACACACTCTGCTTGCTTCCACAGTCTCTGAAAAGCAGTTTCCATAACCTCTTCTTCAACCCCAAACTTCAGTCAGGCTTCATTTTACAACATTAATGAGAATATCCTGATTTCAGCAACAACAGTAAAAAACCTCCAAGCTTTCAGTAAAGACAGACATGTTTTCTCTACTGAGCTTTCCATCAGTCTCTAGCTGGCCTTTCGGGGACCTCCTCTCATTCCTCACATCTGATTTTTAACTACTTGCTCTGTTAGAGCTCTCAGCTTCAGGCTGGTGCTGCAGAAGGGACCAATGGCCTGGTACCCACTTGCTAAGAACAGTCACGTCTTGTAAGCAATGTTCCTGTCCAAACTAGCTAACACACAATACAGCAATGGATTAAGCACTGTTTGTATGACTTCAAGCCTGATGGCCATTTTATTTCATGTGTCTTAAACTACTGCATTTCTGTAAAAGTCAGTGGAATTACACCAGCATTAAACTAGTGCAATGGAGTGGAGAATTGGGCCCTTAGAGTTGAATTCAATATGGAAGAACTAAGTGAAGCTTCGTAAGAGATGGAGAGTGACTATGACAACCCCTAACACTCTTGTAAGACTGTTTGAACATCAACATTTATTATTTCTCAGACTTTGTCATCTCTTCTCAGATACATTTGCCGTGATATTCCCTAAAGCTGTTGACCAACTGCTACAGTATTAGATTATACAAAAACATTGAGGTAAGAATGGAAGTCTCTATGCACTCAGATAGATCAGCTGTTACAGCTTATTGGATGGAGCAAGCAGATGCTTCTAACATGATGCACACAGGTTTAATCTCAGTATTTTATGAATCTACACTCGTCCACACAAATCTGGTTTCACACTTGAGTAGCAAAGTACCTTTGTTATAGCAAAGCTGACTGTGTAGCAATAAAACACACAAGAGATGTTTTAATTAGAAATGATCAGCACTAACCCTTGGCAATCTTTTTTCTAACTACAGCTTCACAAAATTCAATGACTACAGTATAAGGACAAGGGAAAGGCAGTAAAAACAATACTGCAGATTTCAAAAGATGTGCTGCATGTAATAGAACATTACAATTGAAAAAATGTTTTGAAATGAAATATATTTCATGACTGACCTTTTCTTCTTTGAATTGACTTTGTTTTGATTCTGTTTGGTGGAAGTATTTCATATGTCATTGGTATGAATCATACAGTACTACACATTTTTGGTTTATTATGGATTGTATACAACTATCTTTTGGCAAGTGATAACATTAAAGTAGAGAAACAAGAATTGAGTTGGCAATATCCACAGTAATTCTGCAATAACTCTTGGAGATTCATAAACAGAAGGCATGTTTGGCCTGAGAACTGAACCCCAAGCAAGGCATAATACAAATAATTTCTGGTCTTGATCCTGTTTGACCACATCAGGGTGACTTTTTATCTAATATGTTAAGAAGGAAGAATGTAGTATATTCAGCACAGAACATATGTATATAATAATGTATAAATGATCAAGGCCATGCAGTTTACTGGGTGCCAGGTAGCTGGCTGGCCTGTCCTTCCCTTTGTGACCTTGTAAAAACTGTTATAGACTATATCTGACAAAAAACCCACTAATTCTTGTTTGCTGTCTCAGAAGTCTGAATCATCCAACACACTGACAGTCTGACCAATGTGCTCCTGAAAATTTAGAGTTAAGGGTCTGGAGCTGAGCATCTAGAAATCAGAATTCTTATTCTGAAGTGGGTACTTGAAAACGTATCTGTTGGCTTCTCAGATTCATCAGACCTTTAAGTGATGGATATGGAAATTGCACCAAGGCTCCATACACAAGTCTTCAGAACACGCTAGGATATTTCTAGTTGTAAGCAATAAACTTGTACGATGTAATTTTAGTGGCACAGCAGGGCTCTTTGTATCTCTTCCTGCTAGTATTACTCCTTCCCTTTAAAAAATAAACAGAAAACAAATCTAAAAGTGTTGAATAAACAACAAAACAGAGACTAATTTTAGGATTCTCTCACTTTCTCTCAGAACTGAATTCATATGTATTCAAATATCACCTGATAAATAACTCAACTAGAAATTAACAACAACAAAAAACCAAAAGGAATGAGGAAAATAAAGATACCTGGAAAGATTTCAGCAAAGATCTAAGTCTTGGAGTGCTTCCAAGCAGCAGCCTTGATTTTGATTAATATTATAATACAGCCTGCTAAACCAGCACCTCATAAATATCCATGAAGCGGTTTATTAGAGCTGGTTGTAAATACTTAAAATCTTGTCTTGCAACCCATCAGATTTCAGAAAAAAGGCAGTTGAGAACATCAAAAGGTGAAAATAAGAAGAATTCTTAGAAGAGATATTCTTCCTCTTAAATATTACAATATATCAGTCCAAAAAACATTATCCTGGAGACTGGAAATGCACTGGAAAATGTGTGGGTTGCTTTATAAGCACAACGGGCACAGATTTTGAGAGAGAGAGACTGCAGGGGGAAAAAAAAGCCACAGAAATATGAGATGGGGAATGCATGAAAATTACTCTTACTACAACCCCGTATTCTCTTATTTTAAAAATCGAACAAAAAATCTGCTTGTAAGAAAATGAAGTAAGTATGCATGTGAAAAGAGAGTGGAAGCTAGAGAAAGAAACCAATGAACCATTTGGGCATAAGCAATTTCCCTTTGCAATCTCTTCATCTTGCAAGGCCGTGTTTACACATAAGCATCTTGTGATTGTAGAGCAGAATAACTTTAATTTAAGCTGTGTTACATTTGAAGTTTTAGTCATCTATCCTCCAAGTTCTTATCCTATAAGTACTTATGTATTCATGGCCAAGGCTATTCGACGAATCACTTCTGTTGTTTTCCCCCATTCTCCTGCCTTTACAAAGGACTTTAGCTCACATAGTCTGTAAGACAGAAAACTGAAATCATGCATTTGCCAAGAGATTGTGAGCGGCAGAGAGAACAGCTTTCTAAAACATGGAACGAAGGCAGTACTGCTGCTCTGCTGAAGGTATCCACCTCCAAAGGCAGAAGACACCGTTGGCCAGCTTGATGCTGCATCTTCTCTGGGAGGATCCCAGTGGGGACACACACAATCGAGCTGTCCTACTGGAAGCCAGTTGCGAGCATAGACTGAAGGAGCTGTCTTGAGGGGATTGTATAGATAGGAAACAGTGCAAGTCATGAGTGACCACAGAGAACCTGCCTACAGCAAGGCCAGATCCTGCCCGAGGTGCTCCCTGTGGACAGGCTGGAGTCACAGCGCAGCTTCAGCACAGAGTGTCAGCCCAACAGTTTGCTTTCAATTCCCACTCCCTTTGCTGTGATAAGAATTTCACGTGTAACCAGTCCAGTGCTACAAGCCCTCTGTTTCCCAGACTGTGTGTGGCAGATACAGGCCCCCAGAGATCACATAGCTCTCCCTGCCTACAGCCATGAGATATGGAAACACGATGTGACACGATGGGGCACGTTCGTCCCCTGAACAGAAACTGGGGATGCATATGCCCTGGGGAAGGAGTGATGTAAAAGAATGCTAGAGGAAAATGAGAGTGTGCTTACTCTGCCTTCCTCCTCGCTTTCTAGCTTAGCAGGTCCCAATGAAATCATTTCTCATATGTTACCGGCTCTCTGGGCTGCCAAGGTAGAGCTGTTGTTAGGCAGTAAAGATTACAGGAAGAAGGATATTTGTTCCTCACACAGAAAGTTCTGAGTTGGAAACAATGCCAGTTGTGATGATGGTATTGCAGCTGAGAAGCCAGACGCGATCATCCTTCACTGTCAGGCACTCTTTGTGCTACGCATCGCACAGCTCACCTCCATCTCCCTTCCACTGAGGCAACCTGCAGCACTTTGGAAGATGTTTGCTAGGTTGTTTTTTGGACTGTGTTAGTTTCCAATATTCAGCTTTAAAGGCAAAATGCACATGTTTATAAGATACTCTACTGCAAAAGGAGAATTTAGGCAAAAGAGCTAAGAGGCAGGCCTGTCACAGAAAGCAAAATGCTCCATACAAATAACAGGCAACAGGAAAATGCAACAAAGATATGGGTGGTAGGAAAGCGTATAGCATACAAATAGAGTAGAAACTATTTCTTTTTAAAAAACATTATAAACTTTAGTAACATTGTCACTTCTGGGTAAACACTGGAACCAGTGGTGCTCCTGCAAGGGCCTTTATGCTCATTAAGTTGCTGATATCTGTGTTACACACAGACTTTGTGGAAAGAACTAGCGAGTGACAGCATAACTGGCTAAAAATGACTTTTGTGCCTCAACTTCATATTTACATTAGATCCAATTAAAAACTTTATGTTTGACTTCTAGGACCCTTAGTCTTCAGCCCAAAAATACATCCTTAGCTTCTTGGAAAGCCGGATCTCCTCATTTCCAGTCACGGCACATCACATTGGCAATCCTTTCTTTCATTGTATACAGGGTCATGAACTGAATGAACATACTTTACTTGCTTTCAGGCTTTATGGGTACAAATGTATCCATGGAGTCTTTGTAGTGTGATTTCCCAGATCAGAATAATAAATACTTCTATCATTAATGAATTAATTATGTGTTGTACTTACAGCTTTTTCCATAAATGGCACAGTAACATTTTGAGATGTGGAAATACTTGTTTATTTTCCTTCCTACACTTTTTTTAATACTACACTTTCCCATTCAGATAAAAAGTATTTTTCCAACCTGTCAAATTTCAGGCTACTCCATTTTCAGGTGAAGTCTCCTCCATTACGAATAAAAATCCCTCAGGGAGATGAGCAGTAACTGAACACACCAGCTAAAGAGAAATGATGAACTACAAAAATGTACTTGCTCAGTGAGGACGTGGAAGGAAATCATCTGCTTCTCCCCTGCTTCCATACAAATATTACTTCCTATTGAATTGTATGATGCAGCTCTTCTCCCACCCGACATTCTTTCCCCAAGAGTAATCATTCATTTTCAGCAGCACGGCAATTCTGATTGAGGTATTTTTTTCCTGCTCCTCACTGAATGTGCTTTGTAAAAGCTGGTACACTAACTCTCTGTTAAAAAGGCAAAACAGGGACGAGGTAATTTCTTATCTGGGTAGCTGACACACTTCCAACAGAATATTTAATACAGAAATACAACCTGAACTATCATTTGTTACAGAAGGAAATCCCAACAGAATAAATTCTATGCAACAACAGTAACTCCTTATCTGAAATTAAAGGACCAAAGCTGGGGAAATAATTCTGCAAACTCATCTTCATGGGCCCAATCCTATTCGTGCTACCAAGACCTAATAACTGCTGTTGCACTGAACTTAAAAGATTAACATTTTCAAAGATGTAATTGGGTCTGGTACAAACTGAATTTTGGCAATCACAGAAGCTCTGTGATATTTTGAGCATTTCATTGATGAATTATTTTGAAGATACTGGGGCTGTAAAGGGCCAATACCTGTAAAACTCTGGCCACTTATTCAAGCCTAAAAATAAGAACATTGTTAAGTGGATTCGTGAAGCACTAAAGCTTGACAGTTCTTCTCCAGGAAAACAAAAGTCCATTAGAGCTCATTCTTAAGGTCAGGAAATTCAGACTCCAAAGCAGCAAGCTGGGAAATGCTTTCTAAAGCTATGAGACCCCTTGGGGAAGTTTTCTACTGCCAGCAACTTCCTGGTGAACTCGGTGACTGCAAATTCAAGGCCTTCCATTCATAAACTGGCAGCACAGTTTCATAGGAAAAAAGTTTTTCTCCAGTAGCTCCTATGAGTCAGGAATACATTGCACTGAAAAAAGACAGGCCTAATCAAATATAAAGCAGGGATGAAAACTCTTAAGATGCAGACCACAGAATTGCACTCTTGTCTTAGAAGCTACCTGTTAGACCTTGGTCCATGGATTGAAAAACATTCATGACTCTGCCCTGAGAAACCCTGAACAATGTGGAGATACTTTTCTGACCCCTATCTCTTAAAACAGGCATTGGAGAGGTAGGAAGGTCCTATTCCAGTGCTACACAGCCATGTTTCCTTCCCAATCATAAGCACCGTTCCTTTAGCATAGGTAGGAAGCTCACACATATAGCTAAAAGCTGTTGTAGCAATTTCATCCCCAAACGTGTCACTGTCCACAAACATGTTTCTGCATGATAAGACAGTGGAGGATTTATTTAGATATTACTTAGTATAACAAGCCAGTAACGGCCTGCAGTGATCCCTTATTATAATGAAAGTCAGCTCCCAAATTCACTGCTCCCTGGTAGCTGCTCAGGAAGCCCAGTCAAAGGCAGCACTTGCTGTTATGGTTTGTGTACCTAAAGAAGGCCTTGTGAGAATGTCTAAGTACCCAGTGTTTATATCACATTGTTCCACTTTTTAGCGATCTAATGTTTCTGCATTTTTATTTTGCCTAAATGAGAAACTTGCACCTTTTACAACCATTAAAGAGTAGACATTTGCAAGCTGACACAGATTCAGGTATTTAAATCCATGTACAAGAGATTCTGTCTGAACTTTCTGCCAAGTATATGAATATAAAGACTATAACCCTGTAAGGTTTATTACATAAATGAGAAGTTTTAATATTGTACAGAATCATTTTAATCCCTCTGTGCAGCAATACAGCCTGGCCTTCATAACATCCAGCTCCTTCTGTTCTGACAGCTTTGCAGTAAGCACTTCTAAAAACCCACAGCCCTTCCTTTACCCAATCAAGGCGAGCTAAAACCGCTCACAGTACAGACTTGTTCCTTGGAGAAAAGAGACAGGCAACGGCATGTCCTCTCCTGCATGTAGCACAGTTTACTAGAAACAGGATGAAACCCTTTTAATCAGGTTTAGATTAGTCGCTAGCTGGTTAGGCCTGTTCCATCTGTGAAGGAAACATCCTCAGTGGAAGATCAGTCAAGGAGCATGGTTAATTTTCAGCGTGATTGTGGTATGTCCTGGGGAGACTTCAAGGACTTCTGTTTTATGTCTGGTTACTCCTTATTCACTTTAAGGAATTAAAAGTAGAATTGGCATAAGAGTTGAAGATCTGTCCTCTTTTCCTAAGAAACAATATCCAAGGATTGCTGATTGATGAGAAGCTCAACGCTGATTGATGAGAAGCTCAGTGCTGATTGATGAGAAGCTCAATATGAGCTGCCAGTGAGCACTCACAGCCCAGAAGGCCAACCATGTCCTGGGCTGCATCAAAAAAATAATGGCCACCCGGTCAAGCGAGGGGATTCTGCCCCTCTATTCCTCTCTTGTGAGACCTCATCTGGAGTGTTGTCCAGTTCTGGAAACCTCAACATAAGAAGGAGATGGAGCTGTTGGAATGGGTCCAGAGGAGGCTACAAGGATGATCAGAGGTTTGGAGCACCTTCCATATGAGGACAGGCTGAGAGAGTTGGGGTTGTTCAACCTGGAGAAAAAAAGGCTCCCAGGAAACTTCCAGTGCCTGAAGGAGCTACAAGAAAGCTGGGGAGGGACTGCTCACAAAGGCTTGGAGCGATAGGATGAGGGGCAATGGGTATAAACTGGAGAGGGGCAGATTTAGACTAGACTTAAGGAGGAATTTCTTTACCATGATGGTGGGGAGGCCCTGGCCCAGGTTGCCCAGGGAAGCTGTGGCTGCCCCATCCCTGGAGGTGTTCAAGGCCAGGTTGGATGGGCCTTGAGCAGCCTGATCCAGTGAGAGGTGTTCCTGCCCATGGCAAGGGGGTTGCAACTGAATGATCTTTAACGTCCATTCCAACCCAAACTATTTTATGATTCTAAATACTGAATAGAGAGGAACAACAGACTTGAACAAAGCTGCCTTTCTATGGACTTGGTATGAGCCCACTGATGCTATTCTATGATTCTAAATGTAAAACTAGTGTAATAGTTGAAAATTTGTCCTCTTTTCCTGAGAAACAATATCCAAGGAAAGAATTTGGTACATGGTAGCTTTTTTCTCAGGACATGAGGGAACATTCCAGAAATGCATCTTCACTGGAGGACAGAAATATCTCAGCAAAGCATGGTATAGGAGGAGTTAACTCGTGATTTCAGAGCATTGTAATCTAACAGTGTTAAACAGTGAGAGAAAATTAAGTGACCTGAAAATGGCATAACTAATTGCAGTCTCAAAAAAAATCACGGTAACGTGGAGGTTCATGAAATGTGTATGAACTGTATCATGTATTCATGCCCTATTACTGTGAATTCTGAAGTGTCTTACTGTTCAAGATAATAGACCTTGATTCAATTCAGTCTGATGTAGGAAGAATTTCATGTGCTAATTAGTAAAGCATTTCTTAATGATCAGGAAAAAGTAGATAACATCTGATTGAAAACCTTACTGTCAGAGATAAAACAAGGATACAACTCAGGGTGGAAGGAATGCCAGTCAGGCTGAATTCAGGTGTCTTAATTATGATAATTAATGATTGTATTCCCTATATAAGTGAACTCAACCAACATGAAAAGCATATTGTAATTAAAGTGCTTTTGAAAAGCAACATTTAAACAAATGCCATTGGTAATATTAATTATTTTTCTCATTTTCCATTTCACATTTGACTGCATTGGTTCACTAAGCAGCTAATGTGGGAAGACTTGGAGCTGTTACTGTTCTGACTGAAATGAGAACCCAGCATGACACAGAAAGAGGACTTCACAGCCCCTGCAGACCCTGCACCTTTATCACTGCACGTGATCAGCAATTCTGTTTGCATATAGTGAAAATATACTCTCCCATTAACAAACTGCTGCATTATATTTTCCACCTCCAGTACCCTGGATTAATGGATTTCTTCCAGGCCAAAAGCCAAACTACAAGTGGATGTGGTTTTGGAGAGGCCAGAAGAAACTTCTTAAAGAATATGCTTTTTCGAGGATAGCCCAGTTCAAGAAATTGATTTTTTGTACTAAAAGAGACGAGGGTTTGGGGTTTTATTTTTAGCTGCTATGTCACTTGCATTGAAATGAAACTAAGGTTTGTTTTGTGTAGCTGGGTTTTTGAAGAACCAATACCTTCCCAGAGAAAGCTTGATTTCATTCAGAATAATGGAAGAGGTCTTTTTAAAAGAAAAAAAAAATCAGTCATTTCTGTTTTCAGTGCCCTAGGCTTATTTGTAGTCAGCTCTATGAAAACTTCTTGTCCGCAGGACTCTTGCTGCTCTGTAGCTTGTGCTGCAGTTAGACATCCCTGCTCAATACTTACACTGATCTCATGGTGGAGAGACCCTGTCAAAGCCACAGACGACAACATATACGCACACATCAAAGTTATATGTTAGGGTAGGTAAGAGATATATCAACATCATCTTGTCATCTACATTTGTTATACTGGAAAAATGCTTACTGACAGACTTCTCAAAGCAGTGTAAAGTCAGCATATTAAGGGTAATTTAGCCTGATAATAATATGGTGAGTGCAGAATAGCTCCCCTGGAAGCCAATCCTGTACTGATTACAGTTCCACATGGGAGATAAAACATAAGTTAGCAAAAGTTTCACAGCTGCAGACCAAAGTGACAAAATAGAAGAACAAAGAGATCTGTGATAATGGGTAAAATTCTGGCCTCACTAAGGTCAAGACCAAACTCCCATTGATTTTAATGATGCTTGATATTTCTATTTCATCACCTCTGAAGTGACAAATACACAAACACTGGTCGGTACAGAGAAGTGGTCTCCTAAACCACACCTCCATAGAGGTGTTTTTTTGGCTGCATGTAGTCAGCCACCCGAGAAATTTGCCAGCAGGCTTTGAGTGTAAACTTTGAAGTGATTCAATTGTATTAAAGTGTAGCTTGCTCATTTCAAATTTTTGAGCTTCTTAAAAAAGCTGTCTCTAGTTATTCTTCCAGTCAGAATAACCATTTTCAGTAATGGGAAAATGAATTATCTAGAGAAAGACTGGAAACATCATGTTATGGATAAATACTATGTGTCTGTTCTTCCTTCTACTTCTTCCTACTGCCCTTCACCATTCTCTTTTTTAAAGGCTTAATCAGCAGCTGGATCTCTTGTTATTTCCATTCTAAAACTGAGCCATGAGAAGCCTATGAGCTGATGCCACCAGAAAGAGTAGCCCAGTAGACAGAGTTGTCACATTTTTTTTTTTTTTTACTCTGCTGGCTCTGCATTAACTTGTTTGGTTTTAGAAAAGGAGTGATCCAAAGGAGCAGTATATTCAACACGAACAACGAAAAGTTTCAGAAGTCCCATTCTTGTCTATCAAGGTCTCTGTCCTTCACTACTCAAACCTCCCTGCAGCTTCTCCTGTGTTCATCTGGACAGTTCACATCAGCCCTGTTACCCACAGTACTGTCCCTAACTCACCCACCACTGGTTTTCTAGCATAATGGATGAAAATCCAGTTCTGTTGATAGCAAGGATAACATTCTTGCCAATTTCCACAGAGCTGAAGTTTTGCTTAATCGGTACAGAGTGTGAGTCCTCCCTGGAACTAATTATGTTGTGATTTCAGCCAAAGAACCCACACAGCTTTGAGGTTTGAGAAACTCCAAGGACTTGCTTGCCTTCTGGCCACAAGCTGAAACTCAGTCAAACTGCAGTAACATTGGTGTTTGTGACAGGGAGACCACTGCAGTGTGTGCTCACCTCGTGTTCAGAGGCATCTCAGACATGACTCCATGTAACCACATTGTTGCTGTGAATCAGCTCCTCTGCTCCATGCTTTTCACTCCCACAAATCCTGCTGCAGCCAGAGCGGTTCAAAAAATACTGACCCAACCTAATCCAAACCGCAGCTGGATTAAAAGAAATCTATTTCACAGAAATTGGCTTTTTACTTGCTTCTTTAATTCAGTCTTTTATTTTTCCCCTCTAGATTCTTTTGTGACAAGAGTTATACAAAGATTTAAATGAGGACAAACTAAAAAGTTCCTCATCACAGCATAGAGCAGGCTGTGAACTCTTAAATCAGATCTGCCACCAGTGGCATAGAAACTTTTAACTGGTACCTGAGGCCAGAGCAGTTCCAGCTGCTTTCACGGCAGTGAACACCTTTCCTCCCCTCAGGTTTAAGAAGCCTAATGTGACCTCTTTTATATTCAGCACTACCACAGCACAAGTTTTACATGAAAATGCTACGCAGCTCACAGCACAGGGGCAGGCAAGAAAACATATTAGAGAGAAAGACTCAGGTTTTGTTTTCCTTTTTCTACCAGAGAAGAACTTTTCCTTTTCCTCTAAACTGACCATTCCTGCCCTTATATTGAGTGCTCACTGAGTTTATTTGAATTCGTTGTTTACAGCCTGGACCTCATCTGTATTGTATTAGTCTATTTCCTAATCCAATGGTTACTAATTAAATACAACTCAAGAGTCAAAATTTAATCAACCTTTGCCTTTTTTTCATAAATTCTATCACTGATGATTTGCATTCTAGAAGTGCTCCAGTGCCTGAAAAGGCACAAATGCCATTCTAATTGTTCACACCAAGTTCCAGGGTTCAAAAACAATTGAAAAGACAATTAATCATGTTGAATGAATTTAGGAGAAAAAAAAAAAGAGTCTAGAAGAGCTTTTGCAGCTTATTATCTTGATTTACAGATTTAATATGCTCTGTTGTTGAAAGTGAAGTGTCCTCAGACCTCTTCCTCTACCCCTTACCCAAGGTGAATCATTTTGTGAAGGGAGCCAGTCAAGAAGCAGAAGGGACAGAAAAAAAAAAACCTGAGCACTGGTCTGCAATTCAGACTCCCTCTGAATATCCCTTCTTTCTTGTTGTTATATGAAAATCCAATTTTTTTGACTTGTGAAAAAGAAGAGATGTGTTATGTTGCTCATGATATGCATGAGGCATACATATAACTACTAATTTGCACAAAATTTATCTTCACCACTAAAGGCAACATATTGAGTTGTGCTTAACTCTTACCATAGTTACTGCACTTCTTGAAACCATGCAGTTTATAAGATTTTAACCCCTTCCCATGTTAACACTTTAAAGTGATCAGTTCCCTTCCATTTAAGCATCCATTTTATATGGAGAATGTCCTTGAGCAGCACTCCACGTGCTCTCCTCCCAGTGCACCTGGAACCCCATACGGCATCTTCGTAACCCTGTGAGCAGCTCCTTGACTTGGAATGGACTATCCTCATTCCTGCCAACAGAAGGCTTTTAGCTCAGCTGATGGCGTCCACGTTGTTCGAAGCACAACCGGAACCTTTGTGTGCAGTCCCATCTGTTGTTGTGGCAGCCAAAGTCTGGGTGTTCTCAGCGAGAGGCATGAAGGAGGGTGCTGTGAGAACAGACTGGATGTGCAGCATCTGCTCTAGCACCCACACAGTGAGATATAAACGTAGGTCCATGCAGACAGTCGGGATGGACATAAGCGCCTTTGTCACCCTCAGACACACCTTTAGGTTCTGCTGAAGGTCGCATTTCAGGATTCTGTCAGTGTAACACAGATTTAACACTGCAGAGTAACATCTCCCTTGCTACTCCGCTCACCGTTTCAGCTGGGTACTCTTTCTGAATATGAGCTTAGTGAACAATTACTTCAGGAGATGCAATGACTTGCCTTTAGAAAGGCAGGCTTTCTTACACTGCAGTATTAAAAGGTGATTTGTGTATTTAGGAAATCTACGCATCAATTAAAAGCCATTTTATGCCAGTGAAGAACTGACTGAGATGAATTAATATATCTAGTGTTCCGTTTTAAGAAGTTCATATTTGCGAGACTGTGAAATAACCTTTTATATGCATATTTTGCTCTCACAGTAAAAGAGTCCAGGAGCCTCTAAATAGAAATCAAAGATATATAGGCATGCAACTTCAGAAAGAACTGAGACTGAGGACTATAGGAAACATGGTCATAGTGTTTTTAATATCTTATTTTCCAAGGCCAATATCAGATCATTTATTGATTGGTATGCAAAGAAAATGGAGGATGAAATAACAGCACTAAACTATATAATTTCTGATATGATATCTTCATTGTAAAGAAGACCTTGCTTTAGACTGATCGGGGCACAATGACTAGTGTGTGCCAGGAGACTGATGTTTTTTGGCATCTGAGGCAAAGACAACACTAAAGCTAAAAAATTTAAACTAAAGCACAGTCATTTCTATTTCTAAGTCACTGCTGTGGATGTCTCAAAGATATAGAATTCAATTGCCCAGGAAATCTTATCAAGGTGATTTTTAGAATGTCAAAAGATACACTCAGAAGGATAACAAGACTTAACAAGCTCTATCAATCAGTTCTCAACAGCTGAAAACCCACCTGATATCTTGCAGTTATCACAGAGATGTTAACGAAGACATGGATTTCACTTGGCTTGAAAGGCTATTCCATTTTATTAATTTAAGAGAAATCTCTGTGTTCAAAAATATTTTTGCCAAGAAACTTAAAAATGATCCCAGACTACATGATACCGTCTCTTTAAAAGCCCTGTTATTTGGAATTGTGCAGGTATTTAACGACCAGGACTTCTCTGATCCCCAGTCTCCCCTTTATCTTTAGATGATGATTTTCTTTCTTTTGTTTTTTTCTTACTTGTTATAGAAAAGTTTTCAACTACTACATTTGATAATTAAAAAATGTGTTTATGTACCCCTCTACTCCCACTATAGCCTTTGATAATAGAACAGAGGAGTTGGAAACAGCCCATCCCCTACTTCAATCGCACTGAATGGGAGAGCAGGGCTGAACAGCACAGCAAGAGGGAAATTACTGTGGTGTTTATGTTTGCAATCTAAGGCCCTGATCCTGCAGACATTTAGGCCGTTGAGCAATTTTACACAAGTGAATAATCTGATTTAGTTCAAAGGGATTCCTCAGACACGTTAAATGTCTTACCTGCCTACATGTTTATAAGCTGGAGGCCTACATCGCAACCAAGCTGTCACTTTTGGTGGAGGCAACTTCACTGGATGAAAACCCTGTTTTTTCATTTTCTCTTAATTGTTGCCAAAGGAACAGTATTGCATTCCCTGATCGACTTTTATGAAATACAAAACAAGGTTCTGCATCGCTAGAGTGCACATGAAGCTAAATTGAAAATGGTAGCTGGGCTTAAACTTCAGGAGAAGGAAACAGGTCTGTAAAGCAAGTTAAAATAGTTAGGATGCAGCAAAATATTTTCTGTTACACAGTGCATACATTCTGCTCATGCTGACTTTAGAAGTATCTACAGGCACTGGAGAAGTAGGAGGTGGTTTATATTTCCTTCAGAAATGACTCTGAAAAAAGTAAGTTACAACAGCAAAACCTTTCCCTGTAATTTACAGAATCACAGAATCACAGAATAACCAGGTTGGAAGAGACCCACTGGATTATCGAGTCCAACCATTCCCACCAATCCCTTAATCATGCCCCTAGGAGTTCCTTCTTGAAGAGCGCCCAGCCCTCATGGACACCTTTGCCTTCAAGGAGTGCCTCCCATGGGACTTTTCCGACCAGCCTTCTGAACAGTCCAAAGTCTGCTCTCTGAAAGTTGAGGGCTACTGTTCTGCTAACCTCCTTCTTCATCTTACCCTCCACTGAGAACTCTATCATCTCATGATCGCTTTGCCTCAAGCGTCTTCCAACCTTCACATCCCCCACCAGTCCTTCTCTGTTCACCAACAGCAGGTCCAGGAGGGCACCGTCCCTTGTCGGTTCGCTCACCAGTTGTGTGAGGAAGTTGTCTTCCACACATGCATGTGTTGCCTATTAATGTAATAAATATGCTGCCACAGGGCTGTGATTCCATGGGGACAATTTGGATAGCAAAAATACCATAAGCAGATATGATAACAGTCAGAAATCTTTGCCATAATCAGCACATGCTAAGGGAAAACACAAGATTTCTGATTGCATTCAAAAGGCAGATAAGCCTTGACTTTTATGAGCTTACCCCTGAATTCTTGATACTGCTGTTTTGTTCAGGCACTTAAATACTTCAATAAGAATGCTGAGTAAGTATAGATACAAACCCATTGTCTTCTAACACTAATCCAGAAACACAGCAATGCTATATTTGAAACTTCAGCATGGTGCTATTACGCTGTTTCAACAAGAATCTGTTTTCCACCTGCAGGCAGCACCAAGGTCCTCTGGCAGGACCAGACCTAAACAGTCATCATTCAGATGTTACCTTTTTAAAACACAACAAAGAGAATTCTTTCCCTTCAATTACAATTTATATCCTCTGCTCCATGGATTATGGAGGTTTCATCCTGCTCCCCACCTCTGTCTTCCAGCACAGGGCGGGGGCTGGATACCCTGAGAAAAGCATTGACATACAAAGCACTGTCACACCGATTTTGTTATGATTTAAACTCAATTTACATAAGTATAAATAACTGCACAAAGAAGAAAGCCGGGAGATTCAGATCCTGACTGGGGAGATTATGATCAAAGCAGGATGGAAACATCTCCTGCTGCCCTTCATTAGGAACAGCTACTGCCACACATGGTACCTTTTGGATAATTTACTGGAAATAAAACAGATCAGCTGAGTAAAGGTCTAATTTTACCCTTTGCATAGGACATTAATAATCAGGCCTTCAACATCGTACGAGCAGCTTCTTGTACCGCATATCAGTGCAAGTTGCTCTTGTTCAAATAGGGAGTTCTTGTTCTGTGGAATGTTGACGATGAAAGCTTTTTCATCACTTCTGCTGTCACTGGCAGGTCAGCCCTAATTCCCGTGTGGGGCTGCTGCTCGAGGAGCCTTCCCTACCCCTCAGTGGGCTGGTTTGCACCCGGGCTGTGGGAGACACAGGAGAGGGGGAGGCCAAGTGGCCCAGAGATCAGGATTGCTCTTTTCAAGAAGAGCCCTCCAGCCAGATCAGCTTCAGCAGACCATGAAACTGGACCCTGAGGTAGGTAGCTTTGAAATCTGCTGAGGGAAACTAGAACATGTTTTCTCCCAAGTAATAAAGCCATCCTGCATTTCTTACATTTATAAAAAGATATTTTTTTAAAAAAAGATTTTCAATGTCTGCTAGAATTTCCTAAAGTTTATAGCTGAACTGCGTACACTTTTAAAGAGGCAGTTGCCTCAGCTCATTAGGTTTTCAACAAAATCTGAATTTTAATTGAAAGGTTAGGTAAAAAATGAAAATAAATGCATTCATTTAATATTATGGTCATAGTCTTCTTGCCCTCAGAAACGTCACTCACTATCATATATCTCTCATGATTCTTCCCCTACAGCATGTTTATTTCTTAGGGGGATTTACACTTGTTTGGGGTTGGTATTTTGTAGCAGTTTTTGCTAAGCCAGTGTAGCACCTGTAAAAGTAATAGTGGTAAAACATAATACATGTATGTAAGGCATAATATAAAACCCAAAATGTCACTAATTTCATAATTTTGAACTTGAATAAGTAAGAGAGAAAGAGAGAAAGAATGAGAGAAAGAATGAAAGAAAAAAAGAAGGAAAGGGAAGGAAGGAAGAAAGGAAGTAATACTAATACTTTTGATCTTTCCATCCCAGAGAAAGGAAAATGTTTTTTATTCTCTCTCTTCGTCAGTGTTTGCTGGGCTTTATTCACAAAGTAAGAGTTCAATTCAGACAGTTCTCCTGATGCTCTGAAAAATTTAAATTGGGATCCAAATGTCAGGTTCCCAGCTCAGGCCATATCGGTTTATTTTGCATTATCTGGGACATATCTTCAAAAGGCAGTTTAAAATGTATGAAAGAATAGTCTTGTCTTCCCTGTAAGAATATAACTTTATCATCATATAAAGGAATTTTCTACCTATCAGGACATTCCTTAATGCTAGAATTATACCTAGAACAGATTCTACTATGCATTACTTACGCAACCAATAAAATACTTTTTCTAATTGCATATTGAATTGATGGATTATAATAATGATCTTCTCCTCAAACCCACTAATCTTTCTCCTTTCTTTTCAAGGGAATTTTTCTCTTTACACAGGTTTTTTTTTTTTCCACCAAAAGTTCATCGAAGTTCCTAACTCCAGTTACTCCATTTCCAATTTCCCATATGAGATGTTCACAGAAGGCACGTGAAACCTATAGAGAGGCTCTTTTCACACTAAGCAGTCCAGCTGCTTTGTTGAACCAACCTCTTCTTTCCAGGTGATTCATAGATTAGAGTTCAAATGTAAAGGCTTGACTTTCTAACTCGCCATACATTGTTTTGTTTTAAATCCTAAGCCTTTTTCCACCATAATTTCAAACTTTATTAAGAACTAAACCAATAAAAAGAATTGTCTCTCTCACACTCCATGAAGAGGAGTGCTCAGCACCATTTCATCCTATACCAGGACAGGTATAAAATAAAGCTGATTTTAAAGGGGATCATGAAACTTAAAGGACTGATGTAATGTGCTTGATTTAAATCTACATACAATCAACATAAACAAATGACTTTATATCAGACATAGTTCTGGAGGCCAATTTGGAGCAGATGAGGTAAAAAAAAAGATACAGGACTGTCAACTGTTTTGCTAGTTGTACATGAAAAGTATACATTGGTGATAGGAGGGACTAGACTTAATTTTGCAGTTTCTTTGTTCCTACATTTCTTATCAGTAACACACAAAAACACACTTCAAACATTCCTGAAAATTCAAGGGCTGATTCACTGTTCAATCTCAGAAGCATCTGTGATTACAAACAAATCATGTTTGTTCTTAAACTCAGCCAGAGCTGAGCATAGAATGCAATTATGCTTTATAGAGAAAGCAGAGAAGTAAATTTCACCTGAAGGGAGACTGGTGAAAGAACAGCAGCACAGAATACGAATACCTATATATTCCACTAATCCAATGCATATGTCTCCAGTTCAAAAACGTAATATTAAGAAAAGTCACATTTAGGAAGATATAACTACCACGCTTCATTTAGAGCATGTGGTAAGGAGCTACTGTTCTCCCTTGGTATACAGAGGGGATTAAAGAATAGACTTAGCAACAGAAACCCACAAAAATGAGGGGTTTGTTGGCTGCTGTTTGTGAGCCTGGTTTGTCTTTCAGAAGATTCTATGTTGTATATGTCAGAAGAATTTCAGTTTCTATCATACCCCTTATACCAGGTCTGATCTAGTTGAGAATTTCTCACCCGTGACCTCTTCTATCTGACAGAAAGGCTCACTGCTCTCAGACTAACAGAAAACTCAGACTCGCTCCTAAGCTTATATCCAGCTTCAGGCTTTTCCCTGTTCCAGAGTTCACTAGTTTGTAGGGGTTTTGCCTCCAGGACCATCACTTCATATTATGCTGAAGACAGAAAGTCAGGAAAAGCATACCCATCTCCTTCTGCCACAAAGCGAGTTAATCAGTACAGTCTAGCATATCATGCTGTCCCTGTCTGTCCTTCCCTTCTTCCTTAACCCTCTTCTAATATCTTTAAATACAGTTTTTCTAGTTAACATTCTTCTATCACAGGTTCAATACTGCAGTTACAACCTGTAACCATCTACCATTGCTCTTAGAACCAGGCCACAATCCTTCACAACTGTTTTTTAACTGACTCCTATATCACAGCTTGGGGGGTGCAGAGGGGATGAAGAAAGTGCTTTATTCACACTGCTCTGATTTCTACTATGTTTCTTTTTACCAAACAGAGTCTACAGCAACAGAGCATTTAAAAAGACCCAGAACATGTGCTATCACGTTCCTGGTTTGTGATGGTAAGGGAACAGCTAAAAGTTCCAGCTTGACTATCATGGCAGAGTTAGCTGGGTGTATTCTGAGATGAAGTTGGGGCCTTGTACCTGTCTTGGTTTTCCCCCTACATACTTGAGCAAAAAGTTGCCATACTGATTGAAACATTAGGGAAAAAAGCCCACTTCCTAATAACCTGGGAATTAGGAGAGTCAATAATTATACAGACAATGATATAAAGTCTTGCTTAGAATAGGGAATAGCTGTGTCCTGAATCTAGGTCTTCTGTGCTTTCTATGAGCATCCTTAACTCCAGGTTATCAGAGGGCTTTTTGTATTATTTCTGACTAAGTCTTTAAACAGACCTGGGTTTTATCTTCAAGCAGAACAGGCCTGAATTTTCAAATAAGCCTTCCAGGGTGTAAAATCTACTTCATACTAACACTACGTTCACCATCATTGCTGAGGTACACGTGCTATACCAGTACTAACCTTGGGTCCCCGTTAGGTTCTCTCTCCTTACCTGTGTTACACTCGCAAGTTCAGTGTATGGCAATACCTGCTTCTGCATGGGATACATACCCTCAAATAGTGAAAATATTTTTTTCCTTTAACTTCAGGGAAAGACTCTGTTTCTTCATCCAAATATATATTTCCCATTCTCAGTATGGGAACAGTGTCACTCAAGGAAGACTTTCTGGAAACTCAGTGACTGACAAAAGTGATTTTGTTTTAGACAATTTATCTGTCTACTGGAGACAATCGCTTAAGAAACTGCTAAAGAACAGCTGGCAATAAAAAATAACCAGGTGTGGGCAAAAATAGTGATCTCATTACCTCTGATATATTGCTTCCCATATGAAAACATTCCAACTTAAGAAAGGATGTATTTCTGATTAATAAGACTGTGTACATGTTTCCTGTTTGACAGTACATCTTGCTTCCAGAATTATTGGTATTAATATGCACAGCCCAAGACTGAGGCTTTCTCAGAACCCAGGGGGACTTCAGGCTCTCACTGTTCCTGGCACTTCTCTCTGCTTGGCTCACACACTACTTCTGAGGAGGTTCTGAATGAGTTCCCCTCTTCCTGCAGTTATGTGCAATGAGAACTACTTAAGGGGTGTCACGTTTCCAACTCAAAGGGAAATTCCTTTTTTCTCAAAAATAAACCCAAACAAGGGAAGACTCGCAATAATGTAAGGAAGATTCAAAGGAAAGGCATAAAGAAACTGCTTCCTGTATACTGAGAGAATGATTGAAAAAAAGATACCTGGAATGTAGACCTGTTTTCAGTACATATCGACATCCTAGAAATACTAGGATTATGTGTAAACAACTTGGCAGATTGGCATCGAAGGACAAAATTACTGCTGCGGTCCCTGTTCTCACTTGGTTCCCATCTCATGGTACAGCACAGGCAGCATCCGAGCTAGGTCAAGCAATGCCATGGAGGATCGCTAGTGCCAAGGCTGCCTTTCCCCATCGGCAGGACCTGCCTTCCGCACCTGAGCTACCGTAGGCCCTGGTGCAATTAGGCTTGCTAAGTTTGCCCTGTTTATGTATATCTTTGATCTTTACATAAACAGTCCCTGGACATTTGTTCAAGTTGAGCGGTACTTTGATCTACGAATAAAATCACTTGCAAGTACCAGTGCAGCAAGGTAGGCCTCAACATTTATAAAAATAAAATCTTGACATAAACTGTTTTTACAAACTCCGGTTCCTTTGGGACAATAGTCATGCCTTGTTTGCTGTTTTCCTGGCAAGCTGTTTTGAGTTAGAGCAGAATTGGAGTAGTAATTGTGAAGAAAAGAAAAGGAGAGGGAGAACAACACAGTTCATTTTCTGAGTAAAAATATCACAGACAAATGATGAACTAATCTTGTGTAGAATCCTTCCCCTTTTATTTATTTATCAAATTATATGCCTTAAAGACACCCGGCTCTGGGCTAATTTTATCTCAAATATACCATAATCCTATAAATAATTTCTAGTAAGTTGTGTGCTGTTGAGAATGGGGAAGATGAAGTGGAAGACCTCTCACCCTGCATTCTGTATGTACTGTAACAGATGGTCTGAAGTAATGTAACAGGACACAGAACACTAAGAACTCTTTTCAATATCTTCTGTTGCCACTATCCTTTTCTTTCTTAATTCCCTCGGGGTTCTTCATACTAGGCAAAAGGAGATGTTTTTAAACTTCCAGATACAAACTGTTTCTTAAGATATTTTCCATTTTACAGAGTGGGAGACACAGCTGTGTCAGGCAAGGGCTGTAAATGCATATCTAATTCCAGAATAAGTGTAGCATAGTCCAGAAGGAACTTGTGGCTATTGTACAAAAGTATAATTTTAATATCTCTCTCTCTACCTCAAAGGAATAAATCACTTTGCACATAAAGGACCAAAGTGTAATAGAGAAAGTGCGAACAGTTAGTGGAAAAACACTGTGGGGTTTTTTTTCATATCATGGTGATGCCATGTTTGTTCACAAGTTATTTGGTTAATACTGAGCTAGTCACAAGAGCCTTCAGTTCTGGACACTCCTTTAACTGTCTACTAGGATGCTGTATGTATATTTGCTCATACTTGATCAAAAATCGCTGTTGTGAAGCAAACTGTGCAACTTAAAGATGACCAGAATTTAGTAATTTACATTGTCTATCCAGAAAAGCTTTTGAATGATGAATTAGTTGCTGATTCTTCATTTTCCCATCATTTGATTGTTCTTCCACTTACCATCCCAGAAATTTCCTTCAAGGGGAACTAAGGCAAATGGAGGTGTGCTGAAGAGCTTTTCTGTAGCTATTTATAGAGACTTTCAGCAATATATTAAGTACATAAGAGTAGTTTGGAGACAATGCATTATGGACTAAGAAATACCACCAAATTTCAATACACACAGTATGTCTGGGCCATTTGCTCACATTATATAGATTTGCGGGGACTAGCAACGTGCCTATGTACAGTACTGAAGTACTAACATTAAAATCAGCATTAAAAAATTGTTTTGTAAATATATTTTTTCTTTTCATAGCTCTCACATACATTCTCTATGCTCTGATGAGTCTCTAATCGGAACTTCCAAGCATTTATTTCATTTGAAAACCAGGATTATACAGCTTCTTAACATATATCTTCCCTATCAAACCAGGGAATTTGCCTATGTCATGTAGGAAGTACTGATCTGAGACCAAACTAATGATCACCATTGTCTCTTTGGGCCTTAAAATCCATGAACCGGTGAAAAGTGTGCTATACACAGGTTTATCCTCTGTCTGATTGAGAATTTAAATTCCACTTGGTTATTGCTAAAGCTCCCTTTGGTGTCTCACAATCAATGTTTTTCTCATCTTGCGTTATGAACAAATTTTCCTCATTAGAAATTATTTTCATTCTCTGTTTTTAATTTTAAAATTCAGTCTTATTTCTACCTAGACCGTAACTTCTGACCAATAACAATCTATCTTCAGATTTCACAGAAAATGTTATGTTATTTCGTCTTCAAACTCAAACAAGTAAATTGCACACGGGTACTACAAGCATTCCTACATTACAGGGAAGTATCACCAAGCATCATTAAACTTAAAGAAGCAGCAAAGCCTTCTGAATTCTGTGCAACATTTCAAAGTGCGCTGCTCAATGTTTAAGATATATAGGAATTTAGAAGTAGTCAAATATATTTTAATCAGATCAGTCAAGTAACTACTTGATTAAATTAGTCCATGCAACAAAGAAATGTTTTATATTAACACCACAAAAATGGTTTGCTGAATGAGTATATGAAGGAGCTGCCACTTGAACCATAGCAGAACTAGAACTTTGAGAATCAAATAGCTAAGAATAACACTGCTCCATTTTCAACATACTAAAAGCTTTTTCCTCAGTGGGAAACTAAGTTATTAGAAAGGGCAGTCTAAAAATGTACTGCTAAGAGATTTGGGAGTAGTAGTCCTTGAAGTGGAGATTTAGTATTGTAGATTTTACAATTTATCCGTTTTTGGTGGTTGTGATGTGTGAGTCACAGGGGTAATAAACTTCAAATAGGTTGAAGTAAAGTTAAGTACCTCCCCGTATCTTCTATTAATTATCTGTGGAATAGCAGAAAAGAAATTAATGCAGAGACATAAGCTCATCTTGGAACAAAAGGGGAATACACTCTTATTGTGATGATTTATCGTGTTTTTTTTCAGAAAAAGCTGAGTGATCAAGAAATACTTAATGCCTATAGATTACTTAAATTATTTCCTTTTTTCTTATTTTTTAAATTTAAATGAGGAATGTAATAAAAAGTGAAGGATGACAGACTCAGAATACTGTAAACAGAATTATTGAACACATTGTGTTCTTCCCTGTGCAAAAGCTGTAGGTCAACCCTGGCTAGCAGGCTTACCCACTGGAGTTGTTTCAAGACTATTTCATGCTTTTTGTTCTTTTAACCGGAGTTCTTTTGAGAAGACTAGAGCGATAGAAAATCAGTCACGTATATGATGGCTCTGTGATTTAGCAGGCAGTTGATGTGCCGTTGCTCAGGGGTGTCTCTAAGCCTTTCTCTTGGCTATTCCAAAGCTCACTGACCAAGATAATCTGTGTTTGTAGTTTGATATAGAAAGAAAGAGTAAAAACAAACCCTCCACTCCTTACATATTCCAACATCCTCCCTAGCTCTTAAAGTCCAATTTCTTCATTCCCCAATGATCTGGCACTCTTATGATTGCCAATATGAGTGGAGGATTCTTTCCCTAAAGAAGGAAGGAGTTTTCCACATGCATACCTCAAGGGACTCACTATGAATTTCAGGTGATTTTGACAGATGGAATCAAACCTGTATTTGACTTTACAGCCCTTTAATACTTCCAAGTACAACATCTACATTTAGGTTAATTGAAAAAAAACAAACCCCAAACTGGTAAATTTATTTAATTCTCATGAAAAAGTATGGTGTTTGTTTACACAAGTGTCACCTCTGAGTATTTAAGGTCAGCTCAAAGTTTGGCTTTGTAACTTTTAATTCTTCAACTCAGCAGCGTAGCTAAAAGCTCCAGACCTGTGTCTCTTTGATCATTTAATACTTGGACACTCTCCAAGACATTAACTTTCATCTAAAGCATACAGCTTCTTGGCAGCAATTACACTATTTACTTCAGCCTCGCAGAGGCTTCAAGAACAGATGAGAAACCAGTATGTTTTAGTATTTTCTTTCCTTGGAAACAGTAAAATTCTTTTCTCTTTACATACTGTACAAGATTCCTGCATTAGGATACGTATGGTAGTACCCTTAATGTAGGATCAAGAATAAATGCATTTCATAAGCTAACATAGTGAAGGAAGTTGACATTATCTATCTTTTCCCACTCCTAAGGGAAAACATTAAGTATGGCACATGACCAAGTTTTTTGCAGCTAAGAAATGTCTTTGATGGATAGAAATTATCAGGCAAAAATAATCAATCCATTATTTCAGGTTCCGTATGTGTACTGTGCATTTTAACCTAAGCAGTACCTACACTTACCATGAAACGAATACTCTAGTTTTCAATCCAGTTCATTGAAAGTAGAGAATTTAACAGATCCAGCAATGATTCCTAGTTCGATGCATTCGAGTATGAATGTCCAGTTCTAACATTTGCAAAAATATTGCTCATGCTTTTTCCCCCACCAATCCTTATCTCAAAGTCACTCTGAAGCCTCATGTAGATACAACCAATTTAACAGATTCCATACTCCCATTCAGAGTTGAGGTTCAGCTCAGTGCTGTCTCGTTTGCACTCTTGTTACATTCTCTAGATCAGTCTTCCACATCCCTAATGAATTATCATCATCATCTCCACAGATAATCTTGTCAGAGGATGACTGTGACAGAGGATAATCTTTTTAGGGGATAATCTTACCATGGGATCATCTCATCTCAAGATAATTGCATTACAAGATTCAGCATCATTTCCTCCCAAGAATACCATATGTTTTCAGAATCAGTAGTTCACAGTCCTAAATTTAAAAGATGTAGCAAACTATATGATACTACTCAGCATAGTAGTGGAAATCAACGTAGTACATTTCTATTCTACATCTCTGCAAATGATCATACAAAAAATGTTTATGAAAGGAGATGTTAATGATCAGCATTTTTGACAGTGCAGTGCATTACAGAGGAATTGTCAGTCCTTAGTTCCCTCATTATAGGTTTTAATACTTTGCATTAAAAGCTTCTCCGAGATGACATTCCACAGACATTACACTGCATTGGCAGTTTCTATAAGTTAATATCGCACAAGACCATAACAAGTCATATGCCTCATAGCATTGTTTTTGGTAAGATTAGAGAATCCTCCATTTTTAGGGGTGGATTAAGACTCAACTGATGCACCGCTAATCACTCAGAGCTAAAAAGTCCCACAAATACTACAGCCTCTTCAGATAGTGACGAAGATCCAGTAATTTTCAGTGCCTTTATCAGTCTGTCAAACTGTCACAGCTAATGAAATAGTAGTGGTGATGGAATTAGAACTTAGGAATTCTGATCCTAAGGCCCTGTGCATTTTGATATACCCCAAAGCACAGAGCCAACTACATCACACTCAAAACCTTCCTCATTAATTTAGTATTCTGTCCTGGCTCTGAACCTGTCGCTGCTGTTCTTACTACACATTCCATAGGCTTGTGTCCATTCAGTGATGAAGAAGTACTTCAAAAACCACTGAGGACAGCTTTTTGTGTTCTACTTTGACAATGAGCCTTTACATGACTAACAATTCCTGGGAAAACTGCATCAGAGTTAGAAATGGCAGTATTTATTTATATTAAACCAAAATGAACCTACTCAAAAGCTATGTTGTCAGACCACACAGTGTCACTTCTGCAAGGACCCACCAAAATCCATTTGGATTATACCTACACTCCAGTGACCCTACAGGTATTTGTTAAGATGTCATTATTCTGGCCAGCTGGTTGGTGTTAGTTCCCTCCTCCCAGGCAAGCACGTCAGATGTTAACTTCTAGTGCATCTTCACATCAGCTCGGAGCCTAGCTTTGAACTGTTTGTCTGGATTTCCAGTTTTATTTAGGAACACTTTATATCGACTATACTTTATGTTTATTTTTATGGGCGGTTAGAGAAAGAGCCTTATTCATCTTCATTTTAGGCAGTTTCTAACTGTTTCTCCTTTCCTAACTTTGATTTCACCCAGTCAGCAGCATGCACGTCACGATGTGGCTTCACTAAGGTTCTCCATTTCCACCACAGCCTTCGCCTACTCTATGCCAGCTGCATGCTTTCAATCTATTTGGAGACATTCTTTATTCTTTCTCCTCCTAACCTTTGTGACCCTATTTGTGCAACTGCAAAAAAAGAGGAAGATTGTCTAACATCCATGAAATCACCTAAACTTGATGTTTTCACTGCTCAAAACCTCATGTGGCAATACTCAGCCTTCATGATTCACTACGTGCCTCCTGTCTTTCTCCTGATATACAGAAAACATTACTTTGCTTCCTTACCAGTTTTCATAACTGATATAATTTATTGTCTTATATCACACAGTACACTTCCGTATAATAGTATAAATCTATATCAAAACTTCCAACTTTTATTCTGAATGATAAATGGCTTTTAAACAGCTTTGAAAATTAACCTGGGAAGAAAACTAGTGTCATCTGCGTCTTATACAACTGTAATCACAAACCTTAAAGGCACTAATGAAACTCTGAAAGACAGAATGTTTAAACATCATTTACACTTACTTGGGAAACTACTGCCTTCAAAGCAGGGTCAGTGTGTTGTATTTATTGAATAAATAGGATTAGCTTCTTTTTTTTAGAAACAAACATGAGGAAAAACCATGGAATTTCCATCTCACAGAGAAAGGAAAACAAGTAAAGATTTACTGTTCTAATGCAAGTCACTATCTCAAGATGACCCTTGTTCTGCTTCCACTCCTTATCATGTGTCCTACCTCACCCCAGGGATCACTTGTACATGATTTTCAAAGACTTATTCAGGCATTTTTGTGTCCATGCAAACTGATGTAGCCTGAATTCCTATCTACAATCGCTAAATCTGCTTCTGAAGTGGAGGCAGGAAGGGATGGTCAGTTGTGGGAGAAAAGTTCTCTGAGTAAGACCAGTTTAAGAATTATATGAATCTGCATCTTTATTTTTCATCTGTTTATGTTTTAGACAAGGTCTTAGTCTGTGGGGAACAGCAAGAGCTATCTCTATAAAACTGCAGATCGCTGATTAAATGCAATGACAGTAACATAGTTACATCACTATCCTGCAGTTGTTTTTAATACAAGTTCATTTACACTGTATCTCACCAACAGCAATTTTGCATTGCCAATATGCTGTTTCTGTGCATAATTAGCTGCCATTAATCAGATTTCATTTCACATAGCAATAACTTATCAATAATGTTAACACATCTATATTTAGCTTGGAGAACAGGAGGCTGAGAGGAGTCCTCATTCCTTTCTATAACTACCTAAAAGAAAGTTGTGGAGAAGAGGGAGCTGGGCTTTCCTCCCATGTGACAGGGGACTTGACAAGAGGGAATGGCCTCAAGCTCCTCCAGGGGAGGTTTAGGCTGAACATGAGGAAAAAATTTTTCACAGAAAGGGTCATTGGGCCTTGGCAGAGGCTGCCCAGGGAGGTGGTTGAGTCACCTTCCCTGGAGGTGTTTAAGGGACGGGTGGACGAGGTGCTGAGGGACATGGTTTTATGATTGATAGGAATGGTTGGACTCGATGATCCGGTGGGTCTTTTCCAACTTGGTGATTCTATGATTAAGACACTTGGAATGTCCTGGGGGAGAGAAGGATTTGTCTGAGTCAAAACTTATCTATTGATATATGTGAATATATATATACATTTATGTATGAGTTGGAGCTTTTTGTAATTCACAGTGGAGGGAAACTGTGCAGAGCCACCTCCTTGCTTTGGAGAATCCTGAAGATACTTCCTGGATAGACCTGTATTTTGAGGTATAAAGTCCTCTCAAATTGTACTGTCTGTAACCTGAATTTCCAGTGTCCCAGTACCCTGTAAATCACAAGTAATGAAAATTTGGGTTTTTCATTTATAAAAATAAAATTGATAACAAGTCTTTTCTCCACCAAGCACTGCACAGTGCACAGAAAATTGTAGGTCTGCAGAAGATTCCTGTAATACACACTGGCCTTGAAAATCCCAGAGTCTGTTGGACAGTCTCCTTTTTTTTTTCACATTCCCTTTCAAACAGATCAGTTTCACATTTATCTCCTTCCTATTGCTATGTTACAATATTTCTTTTGCATTCGTCAAAATACCACTGTATGCATCGGTAAACACCACATTAGAGTCCAGGCAATTCATAGAGGTATTCCTGCTAGGAACAGAGGGCAGTATCAGCTGAGTCTTTATAGACCAACAGCAATGAATAACTTATATTTACATGAAACAAAACACGCTCTGAATTTCATTTCAGCCTTTTGTAAGTTGTTCAGCTATGTATACAGCTGAAAATGTTTCTGTTGAGAACATATTTTTTTTCAAAGGAAAGAAAATAATGTTTTCATGGTCTTGTCAAGCCCAGTCTGAGTGCTTTCAAATTATAACCCTTTAATACGAAGAGAAGAGCTCCAAAGCTGTAGTTCTTTACTAGAAAATAGAATTTTCATTCCTACAGTTTTACTGTCTCTCCTAAACTTAATGTAAAGTTCACTCTGTGTGCTTTACTAGTTTTCATGTGCGTTAACCAATTCAAGTGAGAGATTGTGAAATGTAGTATAGGAAATACTATAATTCAAAGTTTGTTATGGCAACTCCAAGACACTTGGAAAATTGAAGTATTACAAATCATAGTACTTGGAGCTATTCTGCAAAACTTTCAAGACTGACAACTCTGCTTTACAGAACTTTTAAGTGTTTATTAATTTAAGTCTATTTCACAGAATTCCTTTTATCACATTTTTTGTAATAAAGCTTTTGCAAAGTGAGCATGCATCCTAATTGTTTATTTACACAATATTAATATTCAGGCAGAAGGATCATGGAAGAACAGTTAATTAAATATAAATTAATGTGGTGGAATATTTAATTATCAATTCTACACCTCACAACTAATGATTATGTAAATGCCTTGCATTTAATCTTGTTCCCAGGAAATTAACTTAATGGCCTTCAACAAATGAACATTTTGTATGCATTGCAGGACACTTTATCTAAATTTTAACAGCATGGTATTAGTTTCAGATAATAACATGATTACACAATTTGAAATGTAAATGTATACAATGCTTTTGCTTTTTTTTAATTTACCTTGGAATTTAAAGTGGAATATAGGGACTATGACTGTCACTCTGGAGTTCTGTGGCCTAGGTTGTGGCAAATGTCTATATCTCCAGTTTTGCTCTCAGCGCGTTTGCAGCGCTCTCTTTCAGTCAAACACACTGTTCCTAGAGAGGGGAACTGGTGTGCTGGGTGTCCCAGCTATGTAATACAAATAAAAGGGCCACAGAAGATACATGAAAATTGCTCGCTATAACATGGAGCTCCTGCTAAATGGCCCAAACCCAGGCCTAGTAATCAATATTGCAAGTTACCAGTAGCGGAGATTTTGCCCTGTTGACTGTAAATAAGTCTCTTCCTTTCTGTAAATAAGGAGAACGTATGTTTCCTGTAGATAGTTAATGCAGTGTTTACACAGAAAATCTTCCATAAGAGAAACCACTGTAACAGTTGCACATAGAAAATGAGCACTGCAAGGCAGTCTTTTCATCCTCAAGGTTTTTTTTTTACTCTTACAGCTATTAGGCACTCCTGTGTGCTCTAGCCTTGGAACTCAGAATACTTTTGACTGATCTCAGGATGAGATGATGTAATTACAGTAAGTATCCTTGACCATCAGCAAAGTAAATACCAGACAGAGATTTAATGCAGCTGGGAAAAAGATTTCCTGCTACTAACTGGAATAATTAATATACACTCCAATTTAGTATTAATCTAGAAGTGTTACGTTTCTCAAACAGAGAAGAGAGAGGGTTATTCAGGTCTTATGTACAACCCCAAAATGGACTGACGATTAGTAGTTATTTGTCTGTAGGCCTAGGAATGCCTGTGCAGGCTGTCAAACACTGTTTATTCTTATTACTCATTCTGTTGTTTTTGCAGAATGATCACTGCCAGAAAACAATGAGGTGCTATTCAGAAGCAGTGGGAGCCAATGAGAAATGATCTGAGATCAAATCAATGGGATAACAACAAGATCTCATGTTACATTTCATACCTTCAGAGCTTTTTACACACTTTATAAAAGCAACACAACACTAAGTTACATATCTGGGTAAATTTTACCAAGTAGTGGTAAATGTTGTTTAGAAAAAATGGAGAAGCTATTCAGAGAAAAGTTTCAGCCAAAAATATGAGATGAAAGTTTTCAAAACTTATCATGTCATTTTGATATAAATTGTTTCATTTGTAAAATAGGGAAGTGCAAGAAGGCTTAAGAAGATAGCATCTCTATTCCATTTACAAAGAAGACAGAAAAAGAAATCCCTGGCTCTGACAAGGTATGTTCATCTGAATTATACATTTGCTTATCCATAGCACTGCATATGTTAATCATCACTGTAATTGCACTCAGGAATAAGGGCATGGAAATTTTACAGAAAAAAACCCCATCTGACAGTAATTTACCAGTCCTGAATTCGAGGGGAATAGATTTTAGGTTTAAGAGATTCAGCTTAAAAAACACAGCAACAGGAGGCTCCATTTTAAAGAAAAAAATCCTACCCAAAAATCTGTTTTGCTCTGGATTTTTAACCTGGGTTTTATATTGAATAAGTCATCGCCTTCATGGTATGTCTGAGAAGACTGATTTTGAATGTCTGAGAAGACTGATTTTGACAGCCCATAACTAGACTTCAGAATAGGGTCTCAGAAGATCAGGAGAAGCAGAACCAACGTCTGCTAAATGAAAGGGCAATTGCACTCCTGACTGGACCCTGGTGGCACTTGCTTACAATACACTGCAGGAGAGAGGTGAAGGACAGCCATTGTAATACTGTAAAACAGGAGCTGTGAAATGAGAGGAATTTAGCACTGTTTTGTGTGATATACACTGTAGAGATTCGGCCAGCCAGCCAATTCACATACTGAAGAGGTGTTCATTGCCCTGGACTCCGCTTCTTTATTTCATATATTCATGTATATAACTCTAAGGTCCCCTGAGAATATGAAAGGAAGCCAAGGAAGATAAGGAAACAAAAGAGGAAAAGGAAAGAACTGTAATCACATACAAGTACACAGCTGTGTAATATCTGAGCCATTAGATAACTGCACAAAGTTCTTTGAACTCCAAGACACGTTGCATCCAAATTCATGGATGCTCAAGGTATCTTTCCCATTATTAAAGTACAGTACATGTTCAAATGCTTTATGCTTTAGATTCCTAAGAGGTACATATTAATTATTTTTCACTCGTCACAACTGTCATCTGAAAATCTTTTGAAAAATCACAGTGAAGTGCACCTATAAAGTGAGCTGATCAAATTAAAATTAATTAGTTGACATTGTATTCTTGTTTTGCATGACCTTTTACAGTCATCTTCTGCGGGCTATATTCATGTCTCTCAGATAGTCACTTTGTCTCTGCAAAGGAAATGAGTGATGCTACAACTGGTACTTAAAGTTCAGAATATAGCATGGGGGGTTTGCTTCTCTCATTTATCTTGCTGGTTACAACCAACTCATCTATCTTTCATTGTGTAAAAATCCTTTGGTTTATGTTTCTTTTCTTGATTATTGTTGTTTTAATTGTCCTTTATCATGATTTAATTTATTCTTTTTCAGGGTAAGAAATAGGTAAACCAGGGGCTTAATCCTGCAAGGAGATGGAAAATTTTTGGAGGAGCTTAGCACTCAGTAGAAGCTGATTACACTTAATAATTACAGAGAACACTCAACATCTTCTAGGATCAGTTGTCAGCTGAGAAAGAAAGTGGATGACAAAGACTAGAAATAATTATTTTTGCACATTATTTCAAAAGGGCTAATTCTACTCTCATTTAAGTCAATGGGAGGTTTTCTACTGAGTTTAATGGAAGACAAGGAAATTGCTTAACATTTTACACCCTGAAGAATTACACAAGTAAAACCTCTGCCTACTCAAAACTACAAGAAACATGGACAGCAGAGCATTCAGAAAAGTGCCCTGTGATCTAGCTCCTGCCTCCACCAGGCAGTATGTTAATGGCATAGCATACTGAGTGATGAGTTCAGAGCTGGAAACAAATAGGATGATAAGAAATGTATTTTAATACACTTCAGTACATGACGATAAAATTTCACAGTGGTACATGGTATCAGAAACCTCTGCCTAACCATAACCACAAAGGAAGAACATTTGCCTCTGTGCTACAAAAAATACACATTAAGATGTACCTGAATCATAGTTCCAGGTTTGAAGCAGGCTTCATAAACTATCCATGCTTCTACCTACCAGGCTAATGTATTCTTCAGAACACCACCCATTTATGTGGAACATTCCGATTCCGCTTCCTTTTGCCTTCATCTCTGCTGTCTTCGCCTTAAAACTCCTCTTGATCTCCTTCCCCAGACCTTCACCCTGCCCTTCTTTTTATACTTCTTCAGTGGAAAAAAACCTGAGAACTAAGAAAGCAGCAGCAGCCTTAAAGTTTTTTGGGAAGGAATGTGGAGAGGTAGTTCGCAGGGTAAAGTGCTGGGGCGGGCCAGTAAGTGGAGGTAATTAAGGCTCTGCAGCCCCTTTCCTGCTGCCAGGCTCCCTCTGAATGCAGATGATTGTTTGCATTAACATATTTAGGAGAGATTAATTTCTTCTAACTAAGAGGACACAGGAGAGTGATCCAGTCATCATCATATGTGGTTATCCTTGACATCCTAGACTAAATGACCTGGCTATTTTCAGCTTAGTCAGCTAAAGGCAGATTTCAACATCAGAACTTGCACCATGGCACCTGTACTGAGACACATTAAGAGCTCTGCCTTTAGGTAGAGTGTGTATTCTCCTTTTTTTGAATTACATGGGTCTATATTCTGCCATCTCTCTCACACACCATTCTTCCATCCTGGGCTTTCTTTTCCTGGCACTAAGCGTCTTTAGAAACCAGATTAAATAGGATTTAGCCCAGGATCACCAGCATCACTTCTTCAAATAGTTAGGCTTCGCAGTCATAAAATAGCAACTGCTCCTTGGATTACAGCAGCACATTCTTGAGCCCATGTAATCGTAAAACATATATTGCAGGGCTCTAATTTTCAGTGACTGTCAGAGGCCTGTTTATATGTACGTGATGTGTTGATTTTTCAGATGTTCTGAAAAGGCTTTCACATTTATTTGGACAGAGCAATTGACTATTTAAAAGAGAAAAAAAAAAGCGTGAAAAATCATTAGAGCATGTCCTCACTGCAGTTGTCAGATAGGAGGCAAATTTAATTCTGTATTAACCATAGCCTTTTACATTTTTGTGAATGAGATGAAACCTGGACTTCTCAAAAGTGTTCAGCTTTTGTGCAACTCCAGTCCTGTTGAAGACATTGGTAAATACCAAGAGATTTTAAAAACAGTAGAATTAGGTCACTGCTGAGCTCCTTTGAAAATCTCTATAAAATCAGTAGCTGAGCCTTTACATAGTCAAAGAACCCCAGCATCAGATTTCAAAGCAGATATCCTTTCTATTCTTTGTGCCTTTTATTTTTTTTACTCTTTAGGAAAGGGTTGCAGAAAGAAATGACTGTTGAAATGGGAAAAACCCAGTAGAATATTTATGCACTTTTTCTGCTACCACATTTCTCCTTTTCATTTCTTTATTACCTGAGAAAAAATTTTAATATTTGAGCAGTCTATGAGTTCACTTTATTAACAGTTCAAACTAATGTGAAGCCAATACATTTAATGTTAGTTATTAACCTTCTGTATATTTAAGCTGCATTCTGCTCACTTAATCAGGTAAACTACATTGTTTTTCTCTTGTTGGTTCTTCTCTTTAATACAAGAGCAATAAAAGCACTATAGGGTGCAATGCATTTAAAAAAATGTATTACAATATATATTTTTTATGAATTCTAAATTGTGTACAATTTTTTTCACCTTCACTACTCTTACCCAAATTTTTTTCACCATAAAATACATGATCCCTAATGGAACCTTTTTAAAAAGTGACTGCACCTAGTCTGTAACTAATTAATTATCAACATAACCTGTTCTAGTGACAGTTATTATTTAACAAAGCTTTATAATGCAAATCATGGCATTTACATTTCTATTCAAATGATGTCTACATTTGAAATCTCATATAAGATGTTGCCTTAGAATCAATTCACTACTTTCTCTGTTTTGGTTTTTTTTTTTCACCTTCTACTCTTTCCTTTACAGTTCTCATTTTCTTTTGAAATAGAACAAAACATTGCTAATTTGGCTCAAGCTGCTCTCCTCTTCCTGGCATTTTCCTCTGTTAGTAATAGTCTTATTGCAGACTGACTGGATCAAGCTATTGAATGTAAAGCTGGAGAGCATTTCACTATACATGAAATGAAGGAAGATCATGCTGGGACAGTCACCTTCAACATCATGCATTCAGTCTAAATTTACAGTAATAGACTCATACTCGGAGAATGCTTGCTGTGTTTGTTTGCAAACTAGTATGCAGTACTTACAAGTCTGTGGTTTTATTGACATATTCCTTTCCTTTCCTGCGGTTTTTAATTGAAACCCCCACTGCTCAGCCTAGCTCCTGGAAGTCAGAGAACAGAAGTTTTGCGTTTAGTTTAGCATTTAGACAAGATGAACACATACAGTAGAGTTCTGCTGGTTGATTATGAAACACATAGTTCAGGGTTGTTGGGATTTTTATTTTGATTAATAAGACTCATGATATGTGTATAGAATTAGCACTATGAAATTAAATGAATGATGAAGAAAATATCTTAATGTGAAGATCAGCATATGAATAAAATAGTCATATTAATATCACTCTGTTAGTTAGAAAAATATTTGCTAGAAGGCATTTGCATCCTGCTGCCACATACGCGTTGCTGACTGTGTGTCCAGCCTCTGTGTTCAGTTCACAGCCATTTAGGCTTGGTTGGCCAAGGCTAGGTTTTTATTCTGCTCACTATCTGAATTAGCTGAGAACAGCCCCATGTCTCACAAGGAAGGTATCACACAGAATCACACAGAATCACACAGAATCACACAGAATAACCAGGTTGGAAGAGACCCACTGGATCGTCGAGTCCAACCATTCCCACCAATCCCTAAATCATGCTCCTAAGTACCTCATCCACCCTCACCTTAAACACCTCCAGGGACGGTGACTCAACCACCTCCTGGGCAGACCGTTCCAATGCCTAACCACCCTCTCCGTGAAGAATTTTTTCCTTACCTCAAGCCTAAATCTCCCCTGGCGGAGCTTGAGGCCATTCCCTCTCGTCCTGTCCCCTGTCACTTGGGAGAAGAGCCCAGCTCCCTCCTCTCCACAACCTCCCTCAGCCTCCTCTTCTCCAGGCTAAAGAACCCCAGCTCTCTCAGTCGCTCCTCATAAGATTTGTTCTCCAGCCCCTTCACCAGCTTTGTTGCCCTTCTCTGGACTCGCTCCAGAGCCTCAACATCCCTCTTGTGGTGAGGGGCCCAGAACCGAACACAGGATTTGAGGTGCGGTCTCACTAGTGCCGAGTACAGAGGGAGAATAACCTCCCTGGACCTGCTGGTCACACCGTTCCTGATACAAGCCAGGATGCCATTGGCCTTGTTGGCCACCTGGGCACACTCCTGGCTCATGTTCAGTCGGTTGTCAACCAACACCCCCAGGTCCTTCTCCTCCTGGCAGCTTTCCAGCCAGGCTTCTCCTAGTCTGTACCTCTGCTTAGGGTTGTTGTGCCCCAAGTGCAGGACCCGGCATTTGGCCTTGTTAAACCTCCTGCCGTTGGTCTCAGCCCAGCAGTCCAGCCTGTTCAGATCCCTTTGGAGCCTCCCAACCCTCCAGCAGATCCACACTTCCTCCCAGCTTGGTGTCATCTGCAAACTTGCTAAGGGAGCACTCGATGCCTTCATCCAGGTCGTTGATAAAGACATTAAACAGGACTGGACCCAGGACTGAGCCCTGGGGAACCCCACTTGTCACTGGCCTCCAGCTGGATTTAACTCCATTTCCCACCACCCTCTGGGCCCGGTCATTCAACCAGTTTTTCACCCAGGAGAGTGTGCGCCCGTCCAGGCCAGAGGCCGACAGTTTCCGAAGCAGAATGCTGTGAGAAACTGTGTCAAAGGCTTTACTGAAGTCCAGGAAGATACATCCACAGCCTTTACCTCGTCCAAGAGTCTAGTCACTCGGTATGATCTGTTTAAAAGCATATATTGTTCCTCAGCAACACTGAAATAATACTACTACCTTGGGCAGTAACAGAGTAACAAAATGCATATAGAAAACTGATGTGAACCGATAAACAAAAGTCACATGAAAGTAAAGTTACATTTCTAGGCCCAGACATGTCACCCGATTTGGAATTCTGAAGACTTGTATCTTTGTCTTATGAAAGGAGTTAAAAGCCATCGAAAGCATTGTTTCACAGTACAGATTTCATTTAGAAAGGGAAGGCAATACAAATAACACACAAGTATGACCAAACCAGCAGCTCATGTCCTCCAGTCAAGACCTAAAAACACCTGTGAGTCCTGATGGCTTTCTAATTAGGAGACTGTTCCTTAAAGTAGTTCCATTGCAAAATCCGTGTGTGATGAAGCGGCTCTGCTCACTACAGTTCCAGTTCCCATTGCCTATGACAAAGCAGTGTCACGGCAATATTATTCTAATCTTGCAGAAGCAAGTGACTCCTTCAGTCACTGCTATACCTACAATCTGTCCCTCATCTGTAATTCTAAACAGGGTCAGCCTGGATATTCTTTAGTGATGAATATGCTCTGAATAATGAAACCAATAATAAACACCTCACAGTGCCTCATATAGCGACCAAGACCACCTCTTTCTATCCAGATATCGCACACATTCAGTAGACTACATGATCCTGGGCTAAAATACATCTCATTTCTTCCTGTGATGGACTGAGGGGGTTTGCTGAATTGTATTCAAATATGTATTGCAACAACCTGCCTTGGATGCAGATGGGAAACAGACTCTTTCAAATAGACTCTTCCTCCTGTTGCATTAACACCCTTCAACCAAGTAGCCAGTCGAGTCTTTGCAGCACAGAAGTTCTGTCTGAAAAACACAGCCACCAGCATTTGTCAAATAAATGTCTGTTGATCAACGACACAAAAGAGCCCACATTCCTCACTCGTAAATATGAGAGAACACAAACATGTGAAAAGAACTTGGCTAAAGAAACAATGAAATATTAATAAACTTGTGTAGGAAGCCTTGCTAGGTGAGGAATGAGACAAATACATCACTTACTTTCTTTATCCTCCTGCAGGACCGCATTATATGGTATTCACCTACAAGAAAATCCCATGGCAAACAACTCACAATTTTAGAGTATAGTTCACGCCACAGAACGCTGCACGATTAAGGAGTTTACATGCATAATGACACGACAGTGAAAAATCTCCTATTGATCTGTATATAGACTGGAAATGATCTACACCCCATGCTGGTAAACCTTAATGTTTTTCTTTCATTTGTACTCATAGTTTCAATCATAACTGAAGAACTGGTTTGACCAGAAATAATTGATTATGTTTAAATTGTCAAAACACCCTCCAAATATCTTAACTTCTTAACAAGTGTATTGGGAAATCACTAATTCTTCCCATATGAATCATATGACCAAAAAAGTATTTACTGCAGATGTGCTGTGCACATGCATTCTGAATCCTTTTCCTGAACTAAGTATTGAAATATCTGACAATGAATTACTGACTATCCAAGTAAAAAGCACGTGCCCTAGGAGAACTGGCCACTGAAGCCTGAAGGACAAGGCTCACTCTTCCCTGGTGATTACTGACTTCTCTACATATCAAGGCTTGAAAGTACAAAACTACTACCTTGTTTGAAGCTCTTTCAAAACGAAATGGCAATCTACTGGGTTTTCCAGTGAGATGCCAGAATAGGTAAGAATTTTCAAATATCTCTGTCAACATTGCTCATTATGCAAGGAGTAAACTATAATGAAACAACATCGTAAGACAGTGTGCCCCTCCTTTGAGGGCTGAGTAGGATATAGTTGCCAGGAGTCCATTGAAATTCCAACGTGCAAAGGGCTGCCAGCTGGCTGTCCACAGCAGAGTGAGACAGAAAAGTGATATTTTCTGCCTGTCACTACAAAAGAAGCCATTTGGCTTAAGCTCGTTCAGAATCAAATGGCCAGCTGGGAGCCAGTTCCCATTTGCCCCTTGAAGGGTTAACTCGTGTGTGCAGGAGGTAAAATAACTATTAGGGTATTGCTGTAGAAAAAAAATTCTTTGATTAGGGAGCAGCAGGAAAAAAAATCTCCTATTGACTTAGTTTTCCATATCATTTCCACAATCAGTTTGCAAAGAGGGGAGGCAGAATATCCTTCTTCAAATGAGCTTTCGGTAGGGAGTAAGGTGGAAACTATGCAAACCCAGAGACTGCAGGCTGCTGGGGCACAACAAGCTGACACTGCAGGGGTGCTCCACACCACATACTCTCCTCGCCTGCAGTCACAGGGCCATAGGACTCAGCCATTGAAACACTATGAGCATTCTCTCTGCAGTTCTGGTAGTCTCTCTTTTAACTTGCAGCTCCAAGTATTGTGGTTGTGTTTCTCTGTGGTAAAGTTTCTCTCTTCTAGTTTTCATACAGCTGTTCTTGTGCTGTTACTTTCATGGCCTTGTGCCTGCAAACCTCAAGGCTGCTGTTACTGCAAGTTCTCACAGGTAGCCTTTGTCACTGGCATGAGAATCCCCTCCTCTCTCCCCTCTAGATTTTTGTTTACATTAAGCAACCTTATAAGTCATTCACATGAACCTCAATAGCCCATCAGTGTGCAATGTACCCCCATCACGGTGTTCTCCAGCATCACAAGCAGGAACGATCAGGAAAGAGTTTGCATGGCTCCTGATGAAACATATACAGTCACTGAGCTAAAACAGTCACATCGGGATCACCAGCTACAGGGGAAAACTGTCCAGACAAGCATCCTTTCCCAACTCCATCTCTTCTCCTTCCTACCAACTGAGGAGGATCTTCCATTTCCTTTTCCAATTTCTCACTTCTCATTTTTAACTTTCCCCAAAAGTAACTTTCACTTTTGAAGTGAATGTGTGTCATCAGCTGCAGCCCCCACCAATAAACCTTTGTGCTTCTCACTCTGTCTCAACAACCTCTCTGCAACAAGACTTGGAGGTGGTACCACTGGCTCACATTGGGATGAGAGAACCTTGGATTCAAGGCATTGTAGGGAAAAGGAGGCCAAGGTCAAGGCAGGAAAAAAGAAGGCTATTTTGTGTCCTTCCACTTTGCTTTTGTACAGAGGGCAGCAACTTTTATTTGTGTATTTGAAAATACATCACCTTGGTTTTGGGCTTCACCTAGAGATTAGTCACCAATTGCCCTTGGGCTGCAGGTGGTGAGTCCCTAATCCTGGGGAAATCTTGTCTGTAAACGCTTTCAGTTTAAATCATGGTGTTGATACAGCGCTGGAGGGTAGTACCTCCTAGAGGGATGGACACAATACAAGTTGAGTTCTGGTAAGATCTAGAACATGTTGCCTCTACAGCTGGCAGAAAACTACAGTGGGAAAGAATTTCATAGACAAATGAAGACAGCTGCCTTTGGAAAAAAATATGTTGAAAAGGTAGAAAATATGGCCCTGGATTAAGATATTTTCCATCTTTTTAGCAAAATTTGAGCAAAGAAATTTAACCCATGATAGCCTTTACATGCACAACTAATATTTTGGCATGAGCTCCAATCAGTGCTTTGAAAACAAATAATGACAGCTTAATAACTGACTGATGATAAACCATAGGTTTGTATTTGTTCTCATTTCTTTGTAATGATAGTTTTATCCTTCCCATTTGTTTATGATAATTTAGATGTTCTATCTGCCTGCTCTATAATGCAAACTTATTATGTTGCCTCATTATTGTGAAAAAGATCCACACCAAAAAAAATAACAGTATTTAAATTAAAATGCAACCAAGGATAAAAATATCTATGCTGATGACCTATACTGCAGAGTATATTATTCTTCTTTCTTATGTATGTTAACAGGATTGGAATATCCGATTTTTCCTTTATCGGATTGGTTTATTTGCAAAGTAATGGACAAAACTTCCTTAGCTGAATGCTTGGAGCTTTTTCATAATGAAACCTGTGAACTCTGCCAGGCGCTATCTCCACCTGAGCCAAACTACCCGTACTTCCTGCAGACAAAGATCCTCCTTCAATCATACAGATCAAACTGAATGTAAGCTACAGTCATTGTGTAAAAAAACCCCATATGGTGCTCTAACCCAGCACATTTCCTTGCTGACAAGAAACAGCGTTCTTAATAAATTTGCATTCTAAATCCTTTACCCATAATCAACACTATGTTTTCCATTTATCTTGAAATGAACACATAGTTACTATGGTTTAAACTCCAAAATGTGAATCAAGGATTGAGTCATTAAACACCAACAGAGGACAAACACCGAGATTCCCAGTGCTACTCAAATACTGCAGTATCTATGCATTGCAACAAACTTCTCTGCCTCTGCCAAGACAGGCTGGTACATCTTTTCCACCTGTGACGCTTAAAAACACAAATACAGATTTAGAAGGCAATCAGAAAGAACTCAAGTTCTTTGCATTTCTCAATCAAACTAATCACATCCTATAAGACTGCTTGCAAGGCTGGATCCTTGAAGTCTAGTAAAAAAAAGTTTAAATCTGGTGCTTTGGTTACCTAAGCCAGTCAGAAGGCTGACTTTCCTCATGAATTTTGCTGTGCAAAAAGTTGGCATAAAGCTGGATAAAGCCAGTCTTTTTCATAGAAGTTTATTATTTTCCTGACATTGAATTTAATCACTAATGTGTTTGACAAACCTCCTATGTGATCACTGTGTCAAAGAACTTTCAGCCTACCATAAATATTCTGAGAATTGCTTTTTGTATACAGAAATGAATAGACATTTGTCAGTTTTCCTCTCTCAGCTAACTGCTACCACATCAGGGGTGAGGCAGAGTAAATGAAGTCCTGCAGTGGATTGGGCACTGGGTTTTATTTAGGAACCAACACAATGAGAGCTTTTATCCTACTTGATTATCATGCACACTCACTCATTCGCACACGCTGGGTGCTACGTTCACGACAAATTGTTTTTCCTTCCCAGCTGAGAGGTTGCTTCCACCTCAGGGAGGTTGGGCAGACTGTTCTGCCCACCTTCTACATGTAGCTCCCCAGAGTTAGATTTGTCTCGGGTGGTAAGGCCAAGGTCCTTGGGCATTTGCTGTCATTTTTCTTTACACCTGTCTCTGATCTCCAGGATCCTTCTTCCAGCTGAGATCTTGAACTTCTTTCCAAAAAGTCTTCCCACTTTTCTTCATGAATCCTTCTTTCTACACCAGCTCTTCTCTACAGAACATTATCTTCCCAGGGTATATAGTTTGTCTGCAGAAGCACAGTGTATGCTTAGCCTCCCACTTGATGGTTCTGTGTCACATCTCTTTACTAATAAACTGGAATATTTGGGAAGTGTCACTTCTGTTTAGTCCAGTTTTCCTTAAAATTTAGAGCCAACCTACATTTACTGCAGCTAGGAAAGAGTTATATTTCTGCTTGAGGGTTCAGAAATTTAATTTTTAATATCTGCCCATACATGCACAGACTCACAATTATCTGCCACCTCGTGCTGTTCACAACTGAAGCTGATTTTTTGCCCACACTATGCCATCAATACATTTCCTTCCTTCCATTTTCCCTTCAACTTACAGTTTTGATTCCAGTCTACTCTTGGGTTATTTCACCACTTTATTAGAGAATTCATAAATTCCCAATTCCTAATCCCAAATGTAGTAATTAATGTATTATCAGTATCAACAAATATAATGCCATTCACTTCAAATAGTCAATACTTGACTTGTCATGACCAATGTGAATTGTCTGAGGGGAACAAATGGCAGCATCTGGGGCCGAGACTGTATCTTAGTGCCTGGAAGGCAGAGAGGGTGCCTGATGGCTACACTGGCAGGAGAACAATGCTCAAATCTAGCAGGGGCCATGCCATGGATGCGAGCTCGGAATCTGCCAGGACTCCTTCAGGGGATTTGTGTCACAGCACAAGCACTGTACAGTTCTTTTAGCCTATCTAATAGCAATTAGGACACAGCTTGTTCCAAAAGTAAAGGAACCCTCTTCCATCTTCATGGAATCTGTTGCACAATGATATAAACATCACCAAGTCTTGATTTTAAAATGTTAATTTATCTTCCCAAATTACCACACTCACATATGGCTTATAATTGCAGTATCATGGAGTGTCAATTGAGCAAAACAGATGTATTTTTCAAAAAAATGTGACATTGTTTGCAAAAGTGCTCTATTCTCCACGGGTGCACATGCTGCTTCCACCTTCTGCTTCAGTACCTACATATTGATACTGCTGAACTAAATGCAGATTTTCTGCTTCAAGTATGGACAACATTAGCATTCAGGCCAGCAAATCACTTCATTCTGAGAGTAGTTAGATGTGGAGAATGTTGAACAAACAACTAAAGCAAATGCATGAAGTAAAAGTGCAGGATTTCTTATAGAATTCATAAGAAACCTAAACCAGCATACCTGGATATTATGTCAGATTACTCATAAATGAGGAAAAAAACTAATGAAGTATAGAATAGGTTCAGGTATAGTAGTTAGGGCTGACAGCTTTGGTAAATTAGAATCTTGTCCCATTATGTTTTCAGTTTGTGTCTTCAAAGGGATCTGCGCATCTCTGGTACCTGGTACAAGGCATCAACTTGCTCTGAAACTACCCCACTGACATAAATGAGCTTTAGATTTGGTAACAATGAGGACCCTGCCTAAGATACATTTTCCTGCACAGTCCTACATAAAAGGTGCTGCTTGTCAGACCCTGATTAATTCATTCCGGACATCCTATCCCATCTTTCTTTTTGGAAAAGACTCTGTAGCCCATTGGCTGTCGGCTGTCAGTTTGATACTGCCATTCCAACTCAGATTTGCTTTGCTACAATCTCATTACTGTGTGAATGTCATTTACTCTAAGAAAGCTTCAAGGATTTCAGTGTTACTTAGGACAGGAACTTTTTGATGAATACACTTCATTAATTCTTATATTTTGCAGAACTCTCTCCTAGATTCACACTGGGTTTAGCAGAGTATCTGGCTGGGACAGAAGGCTTTCTCATTGTTTTATTACTTTTTTTGAAGAAAGAAGCAGAGTTTATCTTGATTTCAAGAAGTTTAAACATGTTTTCTTTCCTGCTTTGCTTTATTTTTAATAGGAATGTCGTCCTTCTGAACTACATTAAATATTATCTTAAATAAAGAGACAGGTTTGTAATTTGTATTGTTAAAGACATTGACCACTTGACAGTTCCAACTCTGTGGTGTCAAAATAAAGAATCCACTTTCAAAAACTACAGGAAAAAAAAAAAAACCAAATATCCATTGTAAATACTGTTATCTTGAACTAATTTCTCTCAGTTATCATTCTTAATTGCTTGCTGTGCAACTAGTCATAGTGTTCAGTAAATCAAAAGCAGTCTCATGCAGTTCAGTTTTGATCTTTATTACTTTAAAGTTGAGCTCTCCAGCAGTTCAGAATGAGTTTTTCATTGCATCTCTGTCTATCTTCATGTATTTTCTTGCAACAGAATTTATAGCAGCATCGTCTCCACATAAAGAAGAAATCTCAAGGTGACGGATGCAGAAGTACTTCTGAAAGTGTGATATACTGCTGTTATCTCTGAGCTCCTTTGTATGTGGCGCTCCGATGGGAGGTAGATGAAGTGAGGGTGGGGGTTGAACCCTGCACACGAGCTAGAAGCCCTTACCAGATACAGGCAGAAATAATAAGAAATAATAACTTTATGTAGGAAACAAACATAGTAATTTCACTTTTATAACAACATTCCTATCATAAAAAGCAGTATTTAAAATCTAGCACTCTTCTTCCTCTCTGCTTGGCATACTGGATTCCTCAACAGTTTTACCTTTTGGCTTTTTTGACACATCTTTAATTGTCTTCCTCTTATTCAAATAAGGGTGGAGAGTATATTGAATTCCATGAAAGCAGGGTAAGAGCATGGCTCATTTCCTTTCCGAAGTCACCTAACACTTTACAGAAGTGGGTCTATTATCCCTATACCAACCCAGACACCTTCTGCCCTGCTGCAGAAGCTGGCATATTGAAACATTGGAAAATGCTGTTGTAATCCTAGATCTCTTTAGGCAAACATATCCTTCTCTGGGCCTTTTTTCTCTAATGTAGGCATGGTAATTTCAGCTTTCTTTCTAAAGCATTTGCAAAAATACAATACAAAGTAGGTAGTGTTACTATTATAATCTTATTATTTCACGTACAACTGCTATAACATATATTTAGCTCCTTTTAACTTACAAAAGAATACCAAATCACACGTGGCACCCAGCAGTTCCTGGTTTACAAAGATATCCCAGCGGATACATCACTGCTGCCAGGAATGAGGTTCTGCCACTTGTGCTTCCGGACAGAACACTCTTGTGTCAGAGAGCCCCATTTTCCGTGTTAGCATATCAGCACTGCAGATAAGACTCTCTACTGGCTTCTGTTATAGCCTGTGCCACCAAGGGATCTAGGATACAATTACAGATTTTTATCTTCTCTCTCTGATCAGATACAAAAGCAGGAACATTCTCAAAGTGCTACCACTGGAAACAAAAGGCAAACCTGTATTTTTTTTACTGCGTAATGTGTTACTATTCACTGTGTGGCTCAAGTAAATTTTTACAAGACTTCCCTATGAGATGCAAGAATCTGATTTATAAATCCATACAAAAACCTCCTTCACTTTGGAGAGTCTGGTTAAATATTACATGATATGACACCAGTATATTGAAAAATAGAGTTTCAGTTACTTATTATGGACTTTTGCTTTCTATACATGCAGCATGTTCATTTCAGATTGTGCAGGATGTCCTACATTTCTATTTTCTTTGTATCTCTGGTAAATGTGAGAGTTGAATTTGATATGCTGTGATATATTCTCTCTCAAACAAAAGTTACCAGATCAGATCCTAAGAAAAGTCTTCATCTTCTGGAAATGCCTAATGTATTACTACAGGCAAGTACAAATGAATATTTTATCACACGCTGTTACTACAGATGAAACTTTGATTCTGGGTGTCTTTCTATAAGCTGGAAATAGGTGACACCTCATTCCAGATAGATTCAGTATTACATAGCTACAGTGAGGTTTACCCATGGTTAGTTGGCTCAGTATCTCAAAATCTGCCTGTGTAACAGAAAAGTTTGTTTTATTTTTGCCTTGTAGTGTTTATAAACAACACAGATTGTTCCTAGCCCTTCCAAGGCTACAAGAATGTATTACAGCATCTGTTCAGATTGGATTTCTGACTTTGGGAAGGTTTGGAGTGAAAGCATACACTACTTTTCCACTGTTCTCTAGAAGTAAACCAACAGGGGCTGAGCCTGAAGGAAAAACAGAGGGGACGCGGGATGTGAGAAATCCGTGTTCAATTGCAAACCACAATCAACCAGACTGTTTGAGAGAGCAGTGATATGGTCAGGAAAGTGGGTTACATGAGGAAAAGGTAATGTAACCCTGGGAATCATCTGAACCCAGAATTCATCCACACATTGTGTATGTATCTACCAGATCTCACCTTAAAAACAAAATAAAACGAGAGAGGGCTCACATTCCAGAGTGATCCCTCAAGGAATAAGTAATGTGTTCAAGGAAGCTGCCTGATGTCAATGTATGCCAGTTTTAGAATGCTCTACGTCTCTTTTACAACCAGATGTACAGGCTGGAGTCTACAATAGATGTATCAAACAGCAACTTTGCATACTACGGCCCTGAAACAGGCATACAGGCTGTTGGCAGTAATTGTAGAGAACTGGCACTTGGGCAGGGAACCGCGTTGTATATGGTGTATTCATATCTTCTTTATTACGTGCAATTTGCATGTCTCTCAAAAGGACAAAATAGACCTAGGAAAGATCAACAGTGTCTGTAAAGATATGGAACAGCTACTCTACTGAGAGAGCCTGAGCAAACTAGGATTCGCAACCTTAGAAAAGATCATGAATTTCAAAAAAAAAAGAAGGTAAGTAAGGACTATTAACTAGTTTTTTAAAAAAAACAAAAAAACAAAAAAAACCCAAAAATCAAAAAAAAACAAAACAAAAAAACCTGATAAGGCAGGAGGTTGCAAAGAAATAAATATGTTTTTTTTACAATGCAGAATCCATGCTGTCACATAAGGTGCTTTGTGTGCAAAAACAGTAGATATACAAGTGGCATGTAATGATACGTTTAAATACAGCTATTGATGTGATGATCATGATGCAAATTTTGTATCAGACAGTCTCTAAAGAGTATTCCTTCAGCAGCTGAGAACTTACATTTGGGAAAACAGGAACATAAACCTGTTTACTCCTTCACTATGGCTCAGTGTTATCACAGATATCCCTTCTGTTTGAGTCAGGCTTCCTGTTCTGCTCACTGCTACTGTAACCACCACAGCAGAAATAGTACTGGTGACTGGTTTCTTATTTTTCTGACTGTATTTCAGCCCTCACTATCTTCTTGTCATAGTCAATTGCAAGCCCATTCATGACACGTTAGAGTTAAATCACTAGTGTTCTTAACTTAAAAACTATTAGCATACTACATAATTAATTAGACTTCTACACTTCAGTGAGTTTTGGTTCCCCAAAGAAAATTGAGCATAAAGAATATAATTTGATTTAACTTTTTGTCAAGGTTTAATCTACTTGAAACATTGTTATATTTCAGGGGAAGCATACACTGCTTAGATCTTGTCAGAATTTCCTTAGTGAGAATAACATTTATTTATTTTAATGTTACATAAAGAAGTCATTTAAAAAGAATTGTTTACCCCTTCCCAATTGGAAATATATATATATATATATAAATATAATGTAGGAATATATGCAAGCTGTATCCAAGGAATATGAGTACAGTTGGCAGTATGTGAAAGCTTGTGACAGAAGTGGTATTTCTGCCACAGATAATTAAACACTTAAAATACAAAATTAAAAAAAATAGGTGAGAGGAGTGAAGAAAATAAATGCCTTAACAACTGCTAAGTAGGTCAAGAGGACTTAGACCTGCTAAGGATTTTTAATGGTCTGGATTGCTCACTCAACACTGGGCATTTGAGGAGTCTGTACAGCTGACAAACGAGGCTTCCTATTTAAAGGGTTGCGAGAAGAGGTAATAATAAGAATCGCCTCCAGCCTTTGATATTACAAAGGCTGAGTAGCTATAGTGAGCTCTCCACTAACAATGATAACCAGAGTCCGAGAAATCCAGATTGTTCAAAAGTCCTTATCCTATCCTGTGTCTAGATTTTACAGTCCTCTCAATATTCTCACTTTCAACTGCAAGTACGTAGACACCATGACAGGCAGGCACGGGAATGTTCCAAACCTTTAAGCCACCTGCGCACATGTGTTACACAAAGCCTCAATGGATCAGGGTTTAGACAAAACCCAGAGGCACTAGGGAGTGCAGAAACATTTAACAGGTTCCCTGCTGAGCAGTTCTGGGCTGTGAGAGCCAGCACTGAGCCCAAGGTAATGAGCCCCTCCAGATGAACTCCCACTCTGCAGAACTGATTTGGATGTCCTTGCACGTACTTGTAGTATCAGGAACAATACACTGAATAGCCTAAACTGGCTTTTTGCATCATGTGCTTAGACTATTAACTGTTCCTCAATATGACTGAACGTTCTGGCTTCCCACTTCTTTTCTGTAATGATTTTCAAGGCAAACAGCATCAGGTAAGGTAAAGCCTGGGTTTCCAGTGTTCCATGATCTACCACATCAAGTAGGCTGTTCAAGCAGATAAAATGCACAGATTGATTAAAATTCTCACATTGTCTACACTGGTGAGATATGATGAAACACTGGCACAGGTTGCCCAGTAAAGTGTGAGATGCCTCTTCCCTGGAAACATTCAAGGTCAGATTGGACAGGACTCCAAGTGACCTGGTCTGGTTGGAGATGTCCCTGCTCACTGCAGGGGGTTGGACCGTGTGGGCTTTAAAGGTCCTTTCCAACCCAAATCATTCTATGATTCTATGAAGAAAAGCATTATGCAAGAGCATGGATACACAGATCACAGTCCTACAGCAGATACGGACAATATGAGTCTTGAGGGCAGCAGAGATCATGCTCCCTGCACCAGCTCTTGCAAGTGATGACTGTATTAGGCAGAAGTCTTTTCTGTTTGTACTCTCTTCTTTTTTTTTGGTATTTATTTTTTTTTTAAAACTATGACAAGCCTTAGAGCACTTGAGTGCATGCAGCCAACAAATACTGCTTTTAATACAAATAATTGGAGGGGAGGGCAAAAAATAATAGTAAAAATGTTCCAGTCTGTGATGCTACAAAGATTGAGTAGCAAAACATCAGTCCCAAATGTATTGTTCATCCCAAAGGCGTTAAACCTTTTGTTTCATTAATTGGAAGGCAATTCAGAATCCTCATCTGGGGTGTAGCCTAGTTTATCTTAATCTGACTGGCATAAAAAAACTTTAGAGAAGGAACCATGTATATAATTTGAATGCAGATCGCTAAACAGCAAAAGCATTCAAAATCGCATTTTCTGTCTTTGAAGTAATCATATTTTTGAAACGTTGTTCAACAATATTCCAACACAAAATAGACAGATTTGGCTTCCATAGCAGTGACCAGAAAACCAATATTTTTTTAGCAGATAAAAGCTAAACCATTAAGCCAAAGTTGATTCTCTGCACTTTATTATTTCCTTCTTTTTTTATTTCTTGTTGAGCTTTTTTTCATACACAGGGACGTCTTCAATAAAACAGGCCATGAGTGTCCCTCTTCACCTGCTTACTTTCCCTATTCAGCATTTTGAGAACTCTTGGAATATAGAAAAGTGTTTGTTGTACAAAACCTCTGCTGCAGAAAAAGGAGTGAATTTTGTGTGACCAACATAGCACTGATACCTCTTAAAATAACTTTAAAAACTCTGTCCTGGAAAGGCTGCTCCAAGGCTGTAAGAGTGGAAGAGAGGAAGCCTCTGTCTGGGTAAGATACCTGGGCTCTAAGCTCAGCTCAGGTACATCACGTTCTAGTAACATTCTATCCAGTGCTGGGCAAAGACACTTTCTCTAATAACATCAGCACAGCCCCTTTGTATCACCATTTCCCTCTTCTTTGCTTAGCCAGCCAAAACGTTGATAAAGAACAATCCTCATTTGAACAGAAAGCTAATTTGTCTGGTTTCCAGTAACATGCTGCAGTAAAAAGTGCAGCAGTATGGTAATATTATTTCAGCTTCAAGATTATTAATCATTAATAAAAAACTATGAAAAGTTATCCCTGTGTGCGCTTAGAAGCTCTTTTATAAAGTCAACATCTTTATTTTGTCAAAGCCACTAATAAAGTACAGGAAATAATACTTGTAAACAGGACTGACTAAATCCTACAAAACAGTATTTTTAAGTTAGACAAGCTGGTACAAACCCAGTAAGATAATGTTTCTGCTTCGTCTTTATTGCAGTCAAGAGTTCCACTATTTAACTCCACTTTAAAATAGAACAAATTTTCGGTCAGCTTGTCAAGCAGTATACTGAATGTCAGCAATAGTCATTATTATGGAATTTTAAAACATATGACATGCAGGTTTATCTTGGAAAACCTGATGTGTCAGCTGACATTTGCTCAAATCAGGATGCCGTTACATTCAGAACGCTGAGCCTGAATGGATGCAGGGAAAAGAAAAGGAGAGAATTTTTAGGCATCTCTATTTACTTTGTACTTGGTGGTGTTGTTTCACTGACTCCAATACACTTTAGAGGAGCTAACCTTAAGCTCATTGGAATTCTGAAAGCATCATTTCCATGTGTGCCAGCCATCCTACAGTTTCTTAGGAACCAGGAGGGGTTTGCACTAGGGTTTTGTGCACCAGGCTTTTGTGCACCAGGTGAGTTTTATCCTCACCACATTTTTCTCTGCCAGGGAGTGAATTCCCAAGTTTAGGGGCAGATGAGAGGGGCAAGGAAGAAGGGGAGATGGAGGCCTCTCCCATGCAAGATGTGGATCAAGAACACCAAAGCACCATCTTTCCTCCGTGTGACCCGAGATCTCGGGAGATGTTTGTGATGGCAGAGGGCAAATGAGGCCATAGCACAAAACCTAGACCAGAGTATCGTAACAGCACTGAAAGGCCATGGAACCATGCTGGCAGTTGATCAGCAGAGCCCTAATGGAGGAAGAAGGAAGATGATTTTGGGAGATGAGCTGCAGTGGCAGATGGCCTGACGGGGCAACTGCAAGAGTCGTGTTTAATCAAAGAAGGTGGTATTTGAAAACCCTGTTCCCCAGGAAACTATGATCTCTGACTTTAATTCTGGCTATTGCTGTTTGCTTTTCAGCAAAGCTGAATTTTTAATGCTAACAGAAATGGAATCTGCCTAATTAGTGTGATGTTAATTTTTACTAGGTTCCAGTCTTCATATAGAGATGTCCTTCAAAGAAGGTGTTACCTGGGATATCACTTACAATTGTAAAGTTTACTCCAAAGAGAAAAAAGTCCTTCAGGACTTGGCTTTTCTTTTGTGTGTTTAAAGAAAGTATCTGCAGCAAGCTTACTAATGCTCGTGCTGTACTACATGTCATTTTATCAGAAAACATTTTAAGGATCAGCGGCTTAATTACAGATCTATTAACAAATCAAAAAAATTAGAGGTGGAAAAGGCTTAGTACACCACTTCGGTTTGCTAATGCAAGAATTTCTCTAGAGCGTATTTATTTTTCATCTACTTCTCAGGTCCATTTTAAAATGTGCATAGATGGATTTCACTAATGCTGAGGTTCCTCTGGAGCATATTTATTCCTTATTTGTTTCTCCAGCCCATCTGAAAATGGATATAGATGATTAATACATTAACTTTGACAGTGCAGAAACATGCATATCAGGGGACATTCTTTGCCTCTTTTGAAATGTATTTTCAGTTTTAGGTTATTTTGCAACACATGTTGTATCTGTTCACCCTCAATGCTCTTCCTTTTAACTTAGCCAAAGCATAAAGTCTTTCTATGCTATTTTAAGTAGTGACTCTTCTCTTGTTTTTTAGTAACCTTCAAGTATTTGAAGATGGTTATAACATTTTTCTCACTGAACTAATTATTTATTAAGAAAGATTAAAATATTTATTCAAAACCCTTCAGAGCACAAGTGAGCAGAGATGAACAAAAAAAAACAATAGGAGCAGGTAAGGAATAAGGTACTATTCAAAACAAGTAAGATTGGCTGAATTCTGCCCTAAGGAGTGTCTGGTTTATTGATTATTTCAGTCTATTGGCCTTTCAGAGAAACATTAGTATGTCCAATGATTTAATAATGACAAATGAGATCAAAGATGTTCTAATTAAGAAATAAGCATTAAACCAGCACAGAATAGGAAAGCAGCGTGGGAACTCATTTTAATAGACATCAGTTGTCTGTTTGGGGTTATTTCTTTTCTTTCAGTTGCAAGGTTGTTCTACCGAAATGATTTTCCATGAGACTGGTGACAGTCTCATTTTTCACTATCAAGTAAGTCTGCATTATCAATTACATTCTATCTTATTATAAAGCTGTCTGTTCCCACGCTCCACTATGATATTGTTAGAGGGAAATAGCATCATAGAATACTTTAAGCAATGAAAGATTCACTCCTTTAATAACATTTCTATAAATATACTTTCAGGATGCAGAGTGTCAAAGGCAAATAATTTTGAATAATAAAAGCTGATAAGACCTAACGGTGTGAGGCATAGGTAAAAACATAGATATAATAGGCCAGTCTTTGGCTCCTCTTAAGACACTTTGTACCCAGCATCCAGAAACAGATGCAGCCTAGGGGGTAAATGACTCCTAGGGCACATGGGACCTCTAAATTTTGGTAGTCCCCAAATAACAAAAAGTCCTTGGAGCAGCCCCAGTTCATATCAGCTCTTAACTGTACTCAGACCTTGATTTACCCTAGGTCTGAGATCTGGTGTCAGAGTCTGAGAGACTAAATATGATGTATATATAAAGCAAATATAATGCTTATGACCTTCACTATTCTTAATTTAAATGTTTGTATAAATCACATCCACAGTTCCTCCTGAGCTATATCTCATCACCTTCCCATGCTATGACTTTCATGTTTCTTACAGAACGAACGAAGTTAACTCTTTAAGTACAAGAGAACTGTTATCCCTCTCATAGGGAATCGTGGCTTTCTATTTTTGTATTAGCTACAAATATCAATCCAAGCAATCATCTCTCTTTTACAAAATTCAAAGACTGTTGCTAGCATTAACAGACCCATGGCTGTCTCTAAGGCATTGGCCCAGCCAGATTGCACCAACCAGGGCATGGCAGTGAGAATATCAGGCACCTACATAGTATTTCCAGGAGATTCTCTAGTCCTGTGCAAATCACTTCAGATTTTGTTCTTTGACTGAAATACAGGGTTTCATTTTTTATAAGGTATTGACATTTTCTGAAGCAACACCCATTTTTTTCTGACCGATTTCATTTCTCTATAAACATAAATCAACTCCCAAACCGTCTAAAAACACTTTTGCAGGAAAGCTTTCAACCTGCCATGCTACAGCACTGTAAGGTACATATTTGGAAGATTTTCAGTCTTTAGAAGATCTATTAGCATACTTTCTCTAAGCATTATTGCATTGTGCTAAGGGACAGTCTTTAGTGTATTGTGGCTAGGTTTGATAGAAATTAGAAATATTTCTTAAAAATTAATGATAGCATTGATGAAGGAATATTAATTTTGTGACCCAGTGAATATTTTCATATGCATGACTCCCATTAATGTCAGTGAAAATTCCTCAGGCTTGTAGCCCTGAGCCTTAAATTAGATTCTCACACATTTCAGTAATCCTGATTATACATCCTATACAACATATGCCGTGACAGTAATGAGGCCCATAATTGAAAACATCCTAAATGGATAGAAAAAACATGATTTATATCAAACATGTAGAAGGCACATTGCTATAAATACAGCGTAGGACCTATAAAACTCCTTATGCATGAAACACAGGCATGTTAAACTAATGATAAGGGTCAAAATAACCTCTTTCTGAAAGGCTGTAGCTCATACATTTATCATCATGAATGTATACATGTGTTGACTTGACAGATGCAATGGTGAGATAATAAAGTTATCTTTCAATGTAAAATTCAAGTAACAAGAATTCAAAGCAACTTGTATTTACTAAAATGTTGCATTTAAATTAGCTTGGTATTGTCTGTCAAAATGCATAAAACAACACAGTTTGATAGGATGAATCCCTTATACACAACAGATCCAGCTTGAGCAAAATAGTTGTATCGTTATATCAACCATCCATTTGATGACACATAACTTGATGAAAACCACCTTGGAAGATGATGACACAGACGATTTTTACTAAGCCTGACAATTACTTAAAGGTAGCATGAAAGGTATCTTACTTTAAGCCCTTGCCAAATACTGAAAAGTGAGTAATAAGAGGTATATTGCCAGCTATTTTCATTTTGTTTGCTGAGTTTATGCACTAAAATCAAATAGTAGGCAATATCTAATGTCTTACAGCATCTGGACATGGGCTGGAAAACTCAAAATTTCATAGAAGCTTTTGTACAAAAAAGAAAGGCAATGTGGCTTTCACTAGCTACTCTTCTTACATACCCGGTTTTATAAAGTATTGATTAAGGCAATCTGTGTATCTGGAGAGATAATTACTGATAGAAAGACTAGCAGAATGAAAACAATTAAGAAGATAGGTTCCTGAAACGAAGTATTGGATCTTTTGATGAACATGCAAGATTAAGTATTTCAAATGGGAAGCTGCAGGTCTGTGACAGACTGCAGGCTGTGTTTACAGGGGAGGAAACCTACTTGTTCTAGGAAACAATGATTCTGGTACAAACATGGAAATCCTGATAATTAGAATATTAATTTTTAATAAAATAGGCTGCACCAGGTGGGTTTACACAACTCTCAGACATAACAAGACATTTAATAGGAAGAAATGGGTCATATTTCCTCAGTACTGGAACACTCTGGAACACTCTGCCTGTTTCCAGGATCCACAAAAGCACATTGAAGAATCAGACACACTTCAATGAGGGAAAACAAAATTATTTAGAAGATTATCTAAGATTATCTAAGATTATCTATGCTCTAATCACACAGTAACTATTAGACCCAAAGCAACATTTAGTTCCTGGGAATCCTATGGCCTGTGCTATGCAGGAATCAAGACTGCAGGATAGCAACAGCCTCTCCTACTCTCAGAATTTTCTAAAAGCTGCTTTAATTTCTACATAGTAGTGGAAAAACCTCTAGTCTGAGGCAAAGCATTGAAATTACATAACCATTAAAATCTGTTCCGTGAGCTGCAAGAAGCAAGGCAGTTTTTCCATCCAAAAGGAAATACACACAGTACAAAAACCAGATTATTGCTTTGTTTTCAGTGTCCCTCATTGTGATATTTGACAGTTCTTTCTGGAGGGGAAACACAAAATGATGTTGAATTTTATTGTCCCAAAGATCGCTCTAATGGTTTGTTTGAGCGTGTTGAGAAGATCTCTCTTTTTCACTGATCTTCCCTACTCCAAATCCACTGAAGTTTTTCTGGTAGCATTACTCTGAGAAGAATCCTCAGCCAAACTGAGTTTCATGGAACAAATGGTTGTATTGCCTCCAAGAAGTTCTTTTTCAGAAAGCTGGAGGACTTCTTTTTCCTTGAAAATATTTCTGTTATTTTAGTGAGAATGGGACTACCTAAGAAATGTCCAATGATTCCTTTTCATGAAAAAGGAAAGGAGAATTCTCCTTTGTGTGAGCTTCAAAAGTAGAATAATATCCATCTCTGCAGTTCTCAGAGATACTCTTTGATAGACAGACTTTAACAAAATTAATATTCTTCTTTTGCAGATAGAAAATCTGCCTACAGAACTGTGAGACTTGGGATTCTCCACATCTCCCTCTCCTCCAGTCCTGCACATCTTTACTCTCTGTAATTCTTCTCCCACATTACTGATGCTTCCTGGAGTCATGCCAAGTACTCACCTGGCACCAGACTTGGAACTCAATTCAGTTCTTCCTGATCCAGTCTCCCATCTTATGAACTAGTAATGTAACAAACTGATTCCCAATGTCACTGACATTGGAACATTAGAGGGTTTTTCTCTAAATAAGCTTTATATTTGGGCTTTGATCATTCAAATATATATTTTCAGCCCTATCTTGTACTGAAAGCTTTTCATTATTATAGTTAAAGCAAGAGTTTATGTAACAATTAAACATTTTCTTATTCTTAAACATGAGTATTCTCTACCAGTGGGTGCAATGCAATTTGAGGTAGGTAAATAAATATATCACTCATACAAAAAGCAGCACTATTTGAAAAATGTGAAGCACTACATGTAAATGAAATATCAACTAGAAATTAAGTAGGTTATTCCTTATAAAAATCTTTCTCTCACTAGAGAATATGTATGCAGTTCTACATGTTACTTAGAACGCACACTGTGTTTTCTTTGCAGGTTTTTACTGAGGAAGAAATCATGAAGATCATGGAGCTAAAAGAAATATAAGAAATCAAAGAGATGAAAGTTTGATATCACTTAGGTTAATAGTAAAACTCTTTTTGACTCAAATTAGGTTAACTTTTATGTTTATTACACAGTGATATTCTTCATTTCTTGTTCCCTTTGCTACCTGGAGATTTGGGAACAAAATATTTTTCTGGAACAATTGTTCTGAACCAGTTCCATTAGGAAGTTATGCAGAATAACTGCCTTTTATTTTCTTTTTAAATGTTGTGCTACTGGATTCTCTGTAGCTCAGCATACAAAAGGACTTAAATCATAGACAAAACACTTTCTTTTCAAGTCCCTGGCCACCACTGATTTTGTTGTTCAGTTCATCTAGGAATTCACTTTTTTCTCTTTACAGTGAAGGGTTGATCCTGACACTGAAAATCCAACACTCCCCTGTTTGGACTACCACTGTCTTCAGCTACAAGAACTGTTGGATATTCGTTTTTTGATTCAAATGGTAGAATTCTCAACCTTATTTTAATTCAGTACCCAAAAGTGCTAGACCCCTTATATCTGTAAAGTGAATATGAGAGAAGTGAATTACTGATATAGGGAAAGGTAGAAGGCTTCAAAGAAAGAAAAAAAAAACATTAAATGAGGTTCACACACCACTTACCTTTTCTTCATACTAAGTAACAGTTATATATTCATTTTCTCTGAGCTTTACTGTATTTTGATAAGTCCCTGAAGCTTTGAAAGTAAATGAAGGATATTGGTCCCAGAACACAAAGTTATATCCAAATAAAATAATAATAATAAAAACAAAACATAGCAGACTGGGGACTGTTAAAATTATCACAGATAGCTTTAAATTATTAATTCCATAATGAACCATTAATAATGAATGCAGGAAGTATTACAAAAGCCATCCCAGCATGATCCCATCCAAATTTTACTTACCACATGAGTTTTATTGATTCGCAGAATTGATAACTCAAATGTTCTAAGGGAGGTATACTGGGGAACCATGCATACATGAATAAATAATTGCATGTGGAATGAGCAGTGCTGCTGAGGAAAGCTTTGTGCACAACAGCCATTTTAATTTCTCCTTTGAAATATATAGACTTAAGAGAGGAGTCAAGTAGAAATACAGAGACTTTATTGGGCTTGTGGTTTGTGTAGACATTCAGTTCTATTTCAGGCACCCAACTCAGGAGGAATAATTTATACAGATATTCCAAGTGGCTATATTTACCCTTCAGTAATTTTATTAACTAGTAAGGCTACTACAGTCACCTAAATCTATTAGAGGATTTTTCTCAGTGACCTATTTTTCAAACTACAAGTTTGTGTATAGATCTTGTAACAATCCAAGTTAGCTTAGTTGCACAAGGTTTCTATAGTCATAACACAGCAGGTAGAAATACAGCACAGATTTTACTGGAGTTAACCTCAAATGTGTGTATTGTACCACTGCAATGAGCAAGTCACACAGAGCTCGGCCCTGTAAAGCTCTTCTGGCTTGAAGCCACAGCAACTAAACAAGCTGAGGAACTGTCTAATGTTGATAGTTCCTTAGGTAGAGGACATGCCAGCTGAGCTTTTACAAAAATCATTTAGTTATTACTAAGTAAGACCTATCAGCAGAGGAAAACTTAGACAAGCAGAAGTTTACAAACCTGATTGTCTCAGGTGTTCTCTGTTACCAGGTCCCCTTTTACCTTGTCTCCCCATACCCTTAAATAACAGCAGAATATAATCCATTAGCCTAACCTGCCTGAAACCGTATCCAAAATATTGTAGGTAACACAGTAAGGGCTCCTAAAAAATTACTAAAAAATGGATTGCCTGGAACTGAACCATGTTTTCTTTCATCAGTATTCAACAATGCTGTCTTGTCATAAACAAATTAAAAATAGAACAAAACCACAAGAAGAGCAAGAGACAAACATTCAGAAGACATTAAGATTTTTTTAGCCCAGACAGCTGTGGATTTCCTGTGACTATGGAATCTCCTTTCTAGTCAACAAACCATTATACAATTCATTCTGCAAATTTAAGCATGACTGTTACACAAGGCACATAAGGAGAGCTTGTGCTTGAGAGCCAGGCAGCCAGCAGCCACGCTCACCATACACACGTGCATTTTAGAGAACAGGGTAGTTGTTACAGAGAAAGCAAGATATGTGAAAATCCCCCCTGGCATAGTAATAGTGGTGCTCTTCATGACAAACTGACTCAGTGCTCTTTTTTTCCATACTGCCAGTATGTTTTTCCTCATGAATGGAAAGTATATTGTTTGGAACTGAATAATGCTAGGAAGAGTGGCAACATCTGCTGGGGTATTGACTACTCTTATTATTCTTTGAACAAGTGGGACAGGAGTCATTATATTTGCCTGCTGTAGTTAATTCATTAAATCCTGCAGGAACAAAGGGCTTTAGACAGTTGTTCTGTTCATCAGAGGAAGTGGTCAGGAAGTAGAGAAGTGAAACTGAAATACAGAGGCACAGTAATAGACTTCTCACAGGAGGTTCAGGTTCATACCTCAAGCTCACACTCAAAGTTATGGGGCACTGAGAGGCTACATGTTCCTCAGAGAAAACAGAAAGGTGTTTCCTCTTTGTCACCGACTGCTTCTGGCACGAGCCATCTTATTTCAGATTACAAGGTCTTTAGGTGGGAAGAAAAAGAGCTATGACAGGACCCCTGGACCTCTCCCAAAACCACCCCCCCCTTAAGAAAATATCAAAGAAAGCAGAAAATGTAAATATTTGTGGTTTAAAATTAATCTTTCATATTTTCCTTCTCTTTGTATTAGGTGATGAGCCACCTGGTTATCAACAGGCATGGAGAGCCTGGAGGGCATTATCTCTTCTGCCTTATGCAAAGGGTTATTTAAAAAAACAAAAACAAAAAACAACAAAACCCCAACAGCCACAGTCTATCTAGAGAAGCAGGAATTCTGTGGTAGAGGGACACTCTCTCATTACAGGAGTCTTTACCAGGGTGCTCGTGATCAGCGGAGCAGTGTGGAGAGCAGCCTGGTAATGTGGCCTTTCCTTGCCTTCCTCTGCTTGGCAGCCCTGTTTGTTTTCCTGCCATGCGCCTGCCTTTGTAGATGTGGAGCTTAGGGAGGTCATTTAGTTGAGGACTTGGATGTGTTAGGGTTATAGTTGGACTCAATGATCTTTTCCAACCCAAACGATTCTATGACTCTATGCTGAAGTAGTTATAAACCCCCTTGTTTCTGCTGACAGTAATTCAATAAGCCCACAACAAGGATATCCAGATATTTCTGATCTATATTCCTAAGTGTACCCTTCCATAAGATGGCTTATTTGCCTAGGTGTTAGTTCATTAGCAGAGTGAGCATTAATCATGTGTTGTGAAAGAAGTAATGCTCTCTTTCACATCTCTTGCTTTTCGAGAGAATCCAAGAAGGAAAAAGTTCAGTATTTCCCTCTGTTGCACTGATATGTAAAGAAGGGAAGAAATGCCTGGGAAGCAGCATCCCTTCTCATACACATAAATGAGATGGAAGGACCAGTCATGGAAGGAATTCAAGTGCAGTAACCCAAAAGGAATATGTTCTCCTTCCTTGAGAAGGCGGAGGGATGGAGATGCCTACAAACTAGCTACAGAACATATGTGTCAGTATCAGTAATATTTACAGTTGAAGCTTCATGAACAGCAAGAAAGGGCACAGACATACACATTCCTACAGATTGTGTTGAAGTGGCTTAGAGAGATACTTTCAGTTTAGGCTAACATGTTCTAATTTGTATTGAAAGAGACTGGAAGTGTCAACAAGGTCATTTACCACATCCTAGCAATCGAAAGGCAAGCTCCACTTTATGGAAGGATGCCTACAGTCAGAGTCATCAATTCTAGAACCTCTTCTACACAATTTGCAAGAGCCTGTCGTTGTCCAAACTGCACAACACTAATGTTAATCTGTCATGATTGGCACAATAATGGAACAGTTATGAATGTCGGGGATGCCCTGACTATCCTGACAGTTACCATACAGGTTAGGCAGGATGGGCTCCCAAGGAACTGCCTTTAGGGAGCTGTCTGAGGCTTTACAGAGGGCAAAAATAAAAATTAAAAAAAAATAAATAAAAGCTGTGTGGAAGGGACACAGGCTTAAAGCAGCTTCTCAACCCCTTTCCGTTGTATGGTGATCAGGACAGAGACACCAGATGAGCGTAGCAATAATTCTGTAAACTCAGAAGCAGTTTCCAAAGCTACATAGACAGTTTCCACTAAGGAGAGGTGGCTCTAGGTAGCTGTTCTCACTGTCCCTGGCAGTCCCTGCATCACTGGGCTGATGTATTCTGTGTTGTAGGACCAAAGCCAGTTCGGATACAGACTGCAAACCTTGCAAATCTCTTGGAAATCCCTGAAAGCAGTGGAGGCACTCCTGAGGTGATCCGCTTTTGCTGGCTGTGATGATCTTCTGGCTATTTTTCATAAGCTACTGCAGAGAACTTTGGAAGCATGGAAATGTGTCTCCCATGGCTTTCTGAGAGAAGCTAGAAATGGTAACGTGTGGCCTCTCAGCACAAGAACTACAGACACTTTCATTCCCATTTATACACGCCAGGTCCTGTTGTGCTTGCTGTGCAGAAACAGAAACCACACATAAAGGACTGGAACAGTTTGAAGATCAGGCAAATGACATAGCTTTTTCTGTCTGCCTTTTACTGGTCAGCACTGCTTCATTCTTTTGGGCGGAGACATTGTCCATCCTAACCTGGCTTCATAGGTGCACTGAACCTCTGTTATTTATTTTAAAGAAACACTAATAAGGCAGAGAAGAAAGGCTAATGTTGGAAGCAGAAAAATCTGGATTGCAAACGCACTAAACTGTTACTGGAAAACAATCTTCATATCTATTTCAATCTTGGTCATGATTAAGAAATCTTAAGTCTGTTACATTTGAAATTTGGTTATGTGTTATCATTTGAGCCTGAAAAGATGCTAGAATTCACCTGGACTACAGTAGGAAAAAAATCCTGTGGTACTGGATAAAAAGAACACTTCTGGATAGACTTGGACAGGCAGACAGATGTGTCACACTGTCATTTTTGCCATTATAACCTCAGCCGTAACGGGCTAGGGTGGACCAAGATGCAGAGAGTTTTAAAATTATCCCTCAATTATAGGTTGCTCACTTTTATTTTATCTTAAAAATTATTTCAAGAGACATTATTCTTCCATTTAAGTATTCTATTTAAGTATATCTTCCATTTAAGATGGGTAAATGATGTTATCTGTAAAAGCAATACATTCAGTCACAGCAGTAAAATGTAATTAGAATAATTTCCTGTGACACAATTGATTTTGGATAGGTACATTAAACTCATTTGTAACAAATAGACTCTGACGTTGCACAACTAAAATTTCTGCAAGATGAAGTTTGCAAATAAAGATTTCTCCTCACTTACGGGAGATTAACTTTTTGAAGATTGCACTGAGACATTTAGGAGTCAATGAATAGCAGATTAACGTGACAGGAACACAGCTGTATTTTTCATGGATAGAGAGAAGGGAGGGAGGCAAAGATTTGTAGGCTGCTTGTCATCAGTCAGCATTAATTTCCCATTATGACCATGAATCTATTTTGGTCAAGGATGGCAGAGCAAGAGCAGAGACGGGTGAAGCAAGAACCATACTTCTAATTTCAGTGTCCTACTTTGCAACTTCATTTGACATACAAGGCTATGCCTGGATCATCATTTATTTTACACTGTAGCATGTAACTAATGGTCATGTTGCGGTGTCTTCTTTGACAGAGTAACATAACTAGAGCTGTGTTAAAGTCTGCTTCTCGGGGAGCACAGGCACTTCTTGTCGCACAGGCTATCAACGCCTTTTCAAATGAGCTCCACAAGAGGAGGTCTTCAAATGCACTGCATCCATAATTGCAGCAGGTTGTCAGAAAAGATTTGATTCTACTTCAGTGTATAAATAAGGATGTGATACTAAAAAATACTTTCAAGATACCCATCTTGATTTTGAATATATCAGTAAATTCATGTTGTGTTCATGCTTATTGACACGCTTCAAAACTAATAAAAAAATCACAGTATAGGAATGCAGTGATATAAAAATTATCTTTCAGCCCTTCAGAAACAGTGGCTTAACATGAAGAAACAAATGGTTTGGCAGAAGCTCAAAAATAACTGATAATATTCAAAAAAACAAACCCAAAGTGTTTTTCAGGAGCTACTGTAAAATTATCCCGTACCCCAGCAGAAGAGCAGAAACCACAGAACTTTCATAATTTAATTAGTGAAGAAAATACCGACTGTTTCCTCTCAATTTCTCCTTCATTATCATTTAGCCTACATGGGATAATTTTGTCAGATTAGAAGATTCTTCTAGTGCCATTTCCCAAAGTCCATTTATAATATTCTGCTCCATGTAGATTTTTCTACCTGTGTTAATTCCTGCGGTATGTGTCATCCAGAAGCACATTAAGCAATGTGCAGTGTGACAAATACCTGTTGATGCACTGTTTATTGTCTGTCCCTTCTCTAGGGAGAGGGGTGTGTGCAGTGCTGTTTGTTATAAAAATGTTTTTTTTGTTTTGTTCTCTTTGTTGCCTTTTTTAAGGTGATGTTATGATATTTCCAACTTAGAAAGGCAAGGTCAATAGAATATTCCCAGCAGATGGGGCTGGAGGTGGAGAAATGGTGATGACCTTGTGTTTCTGAGGGCAATTATTCCACTCTGTCTCCCGTACAGGTAAGATTTAACCCTGTAGAGGTTTCCATGGGAAAGAAAGGTGAGTTTTTTCTGCCATAAACTTTGTATTTAAAAATCTAGGCTGAATGCTACAGCATAAAAAAGGGACTGGTATACAGAACTTGATTCTACTTTGTGAGTTTGTGGCCAACTGGTACTCAAAAAAGGGAGAGAATTAGAATGCTGAAAAGATCTATTTCAGCATTTCTTTTTTCACTTAGGTTTTCTGAAGCAGAGTAAGACTCACACTCCGGTATTTGCTACTGCATAATCAAGACAAGAGGTGACAAATGTTTTGGTAACTGAGTCTAGCCCACATTCTCCTTCTGGTGCAGACTGCCCTAGACAGCAGGACTTGACTGAACTGTGGATACAGGTACAGCAGTATTCAGCAACGGTGAGAAGTTTTAAGATGCACTTACTGCCTAAAGGAATTTACTGCTCTTTGAGATGTTTTCATCTGCTCACCATCATATCTCCTTGGGCTTGTTTTAAGAAATTTCTCCTCATTTAACTTCCACCAAAAACTGCACCAAGCTGCTGTAAGTAGTGGGGAGTGCGATCACTGCATCACTATGTGACACGCTGAAGTGCATCCATCTAAAGTCTCACACTGAATTTCTGACCATCATAAAGAACATTTTTAACATTAACATTGGATAGAAATAAGGAGAAATGCCCCGGTCACAAATCAGCCAACACCAATGGGACACCTGATGTCATTAATTTTAGCGTAAGTTCAGGACTGATTACTGCATATTGACTCAAGTACTCCAAAAGTATTACTAATAAAGCTGGAAATTTTCAGATTATTGGTATGGTAGCCCAAAATCAGTTCCAGATTCTGACACTACCCCATGGTTGTAACTGAGAAGGCCAATGGCATCTTGGCTTGTATCAGAAACGGCGTGGCCAGCAGGTCCAGGGAGGTTATTCTCCCCCTGTACTTGGCACTGGTGAGACCGCTCCTCGAATCCTGTGTTCAGTTCTGGGCCCCTCACCACAAGAAGGATGTTGAGGCTCTGGAGCGAGTCCAGAGAAGAGCAACGAAGCTGGGGAAGGGTCTGGAGAACAGGCCTTATGAGGAGCGACTGAGAGAGCTGGGGGTGTTTAGCCTGGAGAAGAGGAGGCTGAGGGGAGACCTCATTGCTCTCTACAACTACCTGAAAGGAGGTTGTGGAGAGGAGAGAGCTGGGCTCTTCTCCCAAGTGACAGGGGACAGGATGAGAGGGAATGGCCTCAAGCGCCGCCAGAGGAGGTTTAGGATGGACATTAGGAAAAAATTTCTCACAGAAAGGGTCACTGGGTACTGGAACAGGTTACCCAGGGAGGTGGTTGAGTCACCTTCCCTGGAGGTGTTTAAAGTGAGGGTGAATGAGGTGCTAAGGGGCATGGTTCAGAGTTCGGTAGGAATGGTTGCACTCGATGATCCGGTGGGTGTTTTCCAACCTGGTTATTCTATGATTCTATGATTCTATGATTCTATGAAGCCGGAATATTTCCCAGAACTACTGAGGGTCAGAAGCAACATAAATTATTGAATATAAAGTATCATTTTTTGAGAGTCACACAAAATTTCTCTGATATTGGTCTAGACTATGGATTTGTTGAGAGCTTTTGACTTTTTTTTAATTAATCCTACAAAATACAAACAAGAGAAAATAAGAAGCCTTGTGGGAAAAATGGGTAGCTAGAAAGGACTTTCTGATGCAGGTGATTATTTTGGAGAACCCAAAGATGTCTTGGAAGATATAAGTTCCAGTTAAGGAGGTTTGTGAGATTCAGGCTTTAAGTCAAGGGAGAATACCAAAGGTGTTCGACCACAGAAACAGCACTTTTTAAAGCTAGAATTAGTTGTGTAGTCCACAGAGAAGCAGAAGGTAAGCCAACATAAGACAGACACTGTCCGAAGCAAGATATGATGAACTCCAACATTTCTACATTTCATAAGCTGAAGTGCTGTCCCACATGTTATTAAACTTAATAACCTTCATTTCTGTGTTTCTGCACCCTACTTAGTCAAAGCTAAGAAGAGGGAACACTTAGTCAATAACACAGGATACCAAATGCCAATGCATGAAGTTCTTTGAGGCTCACTCACAATAGCCAGGTGGAGAGGTAAAATCCATGACAGCAAAAGAAGGAAGCTTCAAACAGGGAGATAAAGCATGGGCTTGCAAAATACATGCTCAGGGGAAAAAAAAAAGATGTGACTTTTTTATAATGTACTTGGGTTAAATGTGGGGTGTAGGAGGTAAAGAGTGAGGCAGTTTGCTAATGGAACATGTGCAGCCAGTCAGCGTTATTGCAAAAGCTACAGAGAGACTCACTGAAGCCAGGTCTATGGGCAGTGTATGCCTTCCCTTGACTCAAATCTTCCCAAGTGTCTCTGAAAATAACCTTGATGGAAAGGAATGGGCTAACGCAGATTAGACACACTGTTCAAAACACCATGTTGAGTGGAGTGATAGGAGAACTGACATGCATTCTTGCATTAAATACATATGCAGATATAAATCTGTATAACTCTCCACCTATCTGCTTCTCTTCATTGTATTTCCCTTATCCAAATATCCTCTTTGCCATATGAGGAAAAGCAAAAGGTAAGAAGAACCACAAGTCTGGGTCAAAGAAGTAGTTTAGTATCACTGAAGAGAAACCCTGAGTTCGATTCAGGAAAACTGGAAGGTTTTGAAAGATGCATAAAATTGGGGCTTGAGTATTTCTCAATGCAGTTAACTCCCGACCTCAGGATATGGGGGATTTTATTAACAGACCTGAGTGAAAACAATGGCTCAGGTACTCAGTACTACTCAAGATTCTAAAAGCCAATGTATCCAATTCCCTAAGGATTCCTATCTTCAGAAGGCTCTGCATTACCCTCTTCTGTCCCTGAATAGAGGGCTTGACCAGAGCTGGCCTTTTAGTCAGTAGACTGAACACCAAAACAGCCTGGACTGTCATTCTGTGCCAGTAAGGACTTTAACCACACTTTTAATCTTAAAACTGGGTGGGAGCTCCTCAGCAGAACCTTCTGATCTTCATGAGGATAACTGAGGTCACAATTAAAGCAGTTTTTAAAAATTCCATGTTTATCCTGTGAATGGTTCTGCCATACAAAGCAACATGCTTTCCTATACTTGTTAAAGGATGGAAATACACTGGCTAGTCTGCCCTTTCATAGGTTTTATATCAAAGTAACTGAACTATCAGACTTCAAAATTTTAGGGAGGTGAGAAAAAGCATTGGCTCAAACACATATTGTGGCACACAGTAAAGTATAGTTAATTTTGTATGACTCTTAATGTTTTAATATCTTTTTTTTAAATTGTATCAATTGTTTCCCATTTCTTCTTGTTGGAAAGATTTTCAGATACTCTAGACGTGCCATTACTCATTTACAGATAGTTGATTGATAAGTTATCATATGCTGGTATTTCAATGTTTACATACCCCACTGGCACACATAAGGGAATAAACCATAGTCACAAATTAGTCCCACAATCATGTGCTTAGAGTTCTAAAATCTGGTTCTGATTGCCCAGGTGTGATGGCTTGTTTCTAAGGAAAAAAAAGTGTGATTCCAGCTGTGTCAGTCTTGTGCCTTTTTTTTCAAATGAGCAAAAGCAATGAAAATCTTCACCTGAACTTTCAGGCAGGCTCTGACCACTTTGCAGAACTAAAGTAGTGGAAAGAGGCCTCAAAACTAGGAGTGGTTGACAGTTCCTCCCATGACAAGAGCAATAGAGGAAAACATGCAACTCAGTATCTGACCTGTTGAGCTTAGGAGTTTTCTGCTGAGACTCACAGCACGGATGTATAACTCACGTGAAGCATTAAGGGCCTGATTCTTTACTCTCAGCCGTTTAGTTTAGAACTCAATCTACTGAAATTGCTGTGGTTTAAAATCAATGCGACTTTGTGAGGAGCTCTTGGAGCACCATCCAGCAGAGAGGAGTGATGAATTATATAACATTAACAAATCTCATAATTCCTTAGTAAATGAGAGTTTGATGACAAAGCTTCAATAGGCTTGACAACCCAGATGAGTGCCACAAAGTCAGCTTGTTTATCCACCGATTATCTGAATTATTCAGGCCTCTTGGGTTTTCAAAACTGAGCTGGAAGTCTTGCACATACAGACTCTGCCAATTGTGTGTGTAGTAACAAGAAAAAAATATTCCCAGAGAAATTTCCCATGAAAAAATATCCCTGGTAACGACAGCAATTTTTTTTCCACTCTGTGAAGTGATCTTGTCAATCAAGATCACAAGAAATGTGGTGGAAAAGCTTCTTAAACAGCTACTTACAGCAGTCTAGGAGGCAGCCAAAGGTTGTTCCTCATGGGTGAGATATCCGTCCTTACAATTAGAAAAAACGATTGAAGAGGCCAACTGTTTTTCAAATGGAGATTCACAACCAATCATCCTGGCCCAGAAAGAACTAGCACTGGAACTGCAGAGACATTGAAGAGCTGCAGTCCCCCCACTACACCTGTGTGCTGACGGCCCAACCCAAAGCCCACTGACACTGTTGATAGACTGTTTCTCTATTTGATTTTATTAGATTTGGAATTCTGTGTTCATTATGACACTGCCTGGTTGATTTCTAAATCTACTGCATCCTGCCTAAAGCAGAATTAATTACAACAGCTAACACATATGGATGACTAAAATTTAAGTCTTGACTGTAAGATTTCAAGAATATGTAGATGATTGTTGCCAGCAAAGGACATTCTATGATGTCTAGGAGAGAAACCAACAAAATTCCCCAAAGTCCTTTTCCTGGATTTTCTAAGACATTGAGTCTTAATTGGAAGAATACGGCATAAACCCTTGCTTGAAATTATTCTCTTCTCCCTGTTGCGAGCTGATGTAACAGCTTTTCTTTGCATCTTTTGTCTTTACTACATTAGAGTCATTAACCTAAAACTTGGTCTTCTCCTCACCTTCAAACTACAAAACCTTTTCAATGAGATACTGTCCAAAACTTAAAGTAAATCTCTCTTTCCTTCTGTTGAGGGGGAATCAACCTGCACTAGTATTACACACCCTTCTTCGGGAGGAGGGAGAGAGGGGTGGGAAATTAAGATAACAGAAGTAACAGTTCTAAATTTTAAATCCTTGCAGCAACAAAAATAAATCTATGTTAAAGTAATATGGGATTCACCGTGGAGCAAAGTTCTCAAAGAAAGCAGAAATAGTTTTTCTATGTACACACTCCAGTTTACTCCCTTCTCACTCCCTTCTGAATCACAGAATCACAGAATAACCAGGTTGGAAGAGACCCACCGGCTCATCGAGTCCAACCATTCCTATCAAACACTAAACCATGTCCCTCAGCACCTCGTCCATCCACCCCTTAAACACCTCCAGGGAAGGTGAATCAACCACCTACCTGGGCAGCCTGTTCCAGTGCCCAATGACCCTTTCTGTGAAATTTTTTTTCCTAAATGATTTATTATTGATCAATATCATCTGTAAAAATGTCCCAGCGGGTTACCTATTCCCTCAGACACTTTTCTAGTATCTTAACTGAAAGTTTACATGGGTTCAAGACCTACTGTATAAGAAAATTAGATGAAAACAACATTGTGTTTGCCAAACACAAAGCCAACACTTGCACCCAAGGGAATCCTTGAGCCACCAATAATAAGACTATTTCTCCTTCATAAATGTAAAATGGAATGGCGTATTTTTTAACCTAATGATGAAGAATATTCAGTTTCAACTTCTGTTTCTAAAAATATTCCTTGAGATTAGCCTGGGAGCAAGAAGCAGCCAGCCTTGCTGCTGAGGTTGAAGGAATTCCTTTGGATCAGAGTTTTATGAAAAACAAAGTCACTAAGTTAATTTAATTTGAAACTCAGAGCAGAGTACAAAAGCAGGGAAGAAAAAGGTCCTTTAAGAACACCTTCAGTTTCTGATCTATCTTGTTTAATATTTTCTCTCTATTTAAAATACTGATTATCCTGCTTTGGACTGAAAGTATGAAACCCCATAATTACTACCGAGAAAAATGTTTAAGAGCCCAATTTGTGCTAAACATGTTTTTCACATACATTTTACAGTCTGCAACTGTGGGGCATTTGAGTAGGTTTTGTTGACTGGTTGATTTCTTTTGTTAAGAGAACCAGAGTGGAAGTGATGGAATTGTAGTTGGTTTGAATAAATTCTCACCTAAATAGCTGAAGTCTGATAATAACGATATCAATAAAACACTTCACTGTATAGACAAATCACCAAAATCACTGAATCACCAGAAATAAGTTGTAAGTAAAGGAAAATGGTTTTGTTTGTGAAGAATCAAAAGACTTAACTCTCCTGCTTTAGATAATAAATCAGAACATTCTACTGACAATTGGCTCTGAGTTAGGTTTTAGGTTATGTTACAGCAATAGTTACTTCTTTGATTTCAGGATTTTATAATAGCTCCTGAGTGCAGGAGGTATAATAACTGCCATTCTTTGTTCAAGAAGGTAAATATTAGTGTAATAAACAATTCTAGGAAGTTCTCATTTCTTTCTAGCAAACTAAAATTGCATTTTCCATACAGCTTAAAGTGGTATGTTTATTTAATTTTGAAACATTTATTTGAGAGGAAAAGACAACTATGAATCTAATCCTTAACGCTGTATGGAGGTTCTATCATTGACCTCCATGTATACAGAATCAAGACTGAGTAACTGATTATGCATTTCAATTTTCAATAAAATCATAAAAGTAGGTCACTAAAGTACAGGCTCAAAAGAATTTTTAGACATGCTAAAGAGAAGAATGATTATCTTCATAAAAGAAGAGTTTCTCAAGCAATAAGACTTGTGACAAAAAATAATACTGATCAATATTACGTATCCAAAGAAGCCCAATAATGAATTTCAGTTACCTCTAAACTACAACACCCCTCGTTTATTGTTCAGCGTGAACTACAGCTTATGAACCTACTGATTCAATAGAAATTATCAAGTCTCTTCAATAAAACAAGATGAATTAGATCCTGGAGCTTTATGAAACTTCATTAATGAAAAAGAAATGCTTATATTCTGACAGTAGATCTGTATTATTGCCAATTTTCAAATACCTTCTTATAGTATAAAGTCCAATTATAACAGAATTAATATGTTTTCTGTTACTTTAAAACTGTACTGCAGGGAAGTTATCACAAACATTTCTCCACTCTTAAAAGTTTTGTGAATGGTACTTGCACCCAAACCATTACAATTCTAGTGCATTATGTTTGCCTCTTCTGTGAGTAGTTGCTAAAATCATATAATTTTAGATTTAGTCCTATTAAAAATAAAGTCCTACGTGAGGCATTGAACAGATATTTGATACGCTGATTCAGGTGAATCTTACTTGTAAATGAATAAAAAAAATCACTTGCTAGTTCTTGCTGATTACACTGTGGAATATTCCTTTAACACTGTTTTTTATTAAGACTACAAAAACCATAGGCTGTTCAAGTACATAGCAAACCTTCTGTTGGCACTAATGCCAGTCATTTCCATTAGTGATGTCACCAGCACCAATTGCAGCAGTAGGTGGGTTAGTTACTTGTGAGAGGTGGGTCACTCACTGGTAACTCCTGGCTCCTTCACCTGCTGGTGTGCATCCTGTTTGTGAGCCTATACCTGAACTTCAAACCATGTTGTTAGCTGTGTAGTAAGGAGCAGTCTTAACATGATAATATGTATTAATAAAGAGTAAACAGATCTTTCAAGAACATCATAAGAGGTGAGCTACAAAACTAATGAACTGGGCTATTAAGCTTAGCAAATGCTTTTTATTTTTATTTCATTCCTTTGAGGAAAAGGCCTTCCTCCCCAACATTGGAATGCTGATATAAAGGATTTATATCACAATGAATCACCTCTTACAAGTACTGTATGTCATCTCAGGTTTCAAAACCAATACTGTAAGCTGTGAAACATATCCAATATGATATCTTTATGCTAATGGGATAACAGAAGATATGAAGTGAATCACAAAACTGGAAATGAATACAGACAAAGCAGGTGACTATAGTCAGCATTAATATTTTCAATAATGCATGTGAAAAATATTATATAAAATTCATTATTCATATACTTTTCTCCAACATGCACCTGAAAATGGAATGGTTCACTTTGCCTCAGGAATTTCTGCAATGGTGTGTTGTTCTGTTCCTAAATGTACAATCAATTCATCATATGACATCTCCTCTCAGTGGGTAAATATTTTTTTTAACTATGCCTTTATTTTTTTTCCTCTTTTTTTTCTGGGCTTGAATAAAAAGCAGAGTTTTCTAGTATTCTTACCACACACATATTCTATGCAGATTGATTTTGCACATGAGGTCTACAGAAATAACCTGTTAGTTGTGCCTCTTTACCAAAGGTTCTACAAGTGAAAGAAGTTCAACATTATTGTGAATATACGTGTACACTTCTGACAACAGCCAGCTCTGGCATAGTAACATCTCTGTTGATTAAACCTAGTATAGACTATAAAACAGCATGCAGGAGAAAAAGTCCAGATATAGAATGCTTACTCGCAGCAGCAGCATTCAATACCTATCTTCCAGACATAGAACAAAAATTGAGGTTCACTATTTCCTCACATTCTGCAAATACTACTTGTTTTGATTTGAATGAATGCTTAAAAATGTAGCAGTGAATTATTGTTCCTTCTGCATCAAATAGCATTATCATATAAATAAAACTCTAGTGACTATTTTATTCATTAATAGACAGGGTTGCATGAATCTTAAGTTTCTAGACTCTTTGTGGAAAACATCATCCTGACCAGCAATAACTTACCATAGAGCTTGAATTTTGTAAATAATTATATGCTGACTAAAAAAAGGTCTACCAAATCAGTAGGCTAAAGAAGAAAGAGAAGGTGGTTAACTTAGATTTTACAAAATATGTAAAAACCTAAGTGTGAGTCCAACTAAAAAGGTTTTCTGTTTTCAATTTTGAACAAAAAACAGTTTTTCCTACAGGCTTATTCATTGTCCTTGAGGAAGCTTTCTGTCCCAGAGAAGCTACACACAGGATTTTGTATTTGTATAGCTTTTATGTACTGTACAGCATGCGGGATTTAGTTATGCAAGAGCTAGCAGGGCTTTCACGTGGCTACTCCTACTGGGGAAAAATAAGTTGTGAAGAGGGGATCAGGTCAATACTATTGTCAGTATATTTTGATAGGCTTTTTGGTGAATCCCATAATCTAAAATAGTTATCTTTTTAAATCAACATTTTTCAGACATTCTGAACTGCATCATCACAACTAAAAGCTTTCAGTTTTCTGTTCCATGAAAGCAGAGACAAATGGTACTGAGGATTACTGGAAAAGAGGCTTAGAGCAACATCCATGCCTGTTCAACCCTCTTCCACACTCACCCTCCCACACAGAAACCAGTCAAAAATAAGCTGAGTGCAGCTTTTCCAGGTGAATGTTTTTAGCTATCCCAGTACAATTACAGAGGTAGAACAGGGATCAGCCTAAAACAAAGGAATAAATGAAACACCCAAGGACATACGAGACGCCTTTTTCCTGGGCTGTCAGTCAACAGCCACTGCACCATAATCCCAACCACGGCAAGAATTTGTTCTTAAAAGACAGGATAGTAGTCACAGCTCTGAAATACTTTAATTTAAAAGAACAACTTCAACTAAATGGTGTGCTTGAGCAACTGTCAAGATACAGGGAATGGGAGTGAATTGGAAGACAGGGGTGTCAGATATATCAGGCTGATGTGGGAACAGAGCTTTGAAATGCAACAGGCCTGCCTTCCTGCTGTCCTTGTGAGGCCGTGGTACACAGTGTGTACATAAATGAAGTCAGAACTGGAAAAAAAGAAGGCTACACTGCAGGGCCACGAAGAGTTACATAGTACGTAAGGTAGAAAACAGAGTGTTGCAAGCAACAATAGGGAGCAGGTAAGACGGAACTACTAGTAGGTTCCATGCAGAGGATTTACTTTAGACCTGTAAATCAAGAGATGACTTGACACCACATTTGTTGGTTAGACCTCCTGCACCATTCTTCTGAAAAAGAACTTGTTTTCATTAAATCATATGGCATCACCTAGGCTTGTCTCTCTTAGCCTCACCAAATCATAAAACTCTACACCACCCACTTCTCATTCAATGTAAAGCAACTTTTATAGCAACATCAATAATGAGCATTAGGATGAGATAAAGGTGTGTAGCTCATCACAAGTTCTTGAATGAGACCAGGCAGGATGGTAATAAGTCTGGGTGATTGATTCTTCAACAGCCTTTTGCCTAAGAATGCTGTGGGGCAAGAACAAAGACTATAGCCAGGAACTGTGCTGTTCAAAAAACAGATATAACCAAACATGAAAGAGCTTATTGAGCATGTGGTGAGCTTGTCTCTTCTTGGCTCTGGACATTACACGGTCCTCCTAGCCATAGGTACAAGTCAGGTTATAGAAATACCAATCTGGAGGGGAAAAGAAAAAAAATTAAAAACAACCCAGAACAGCACAAAAAAATTAAACAAACAAAAAACCCCACAAAAAATCCCAAACAAACATACTGTCATGGAGGAACAGAAGAACAAAAATGGCATCAAATGATCTACCAAGCTTAGGTATGCTGGTAGTATTCAACTTGTAACAGAACAAGGATGAGTCAGCTATCAAGTTCTGATGAGAAAAGGCCTATAGGATTGAAACCCTAATGTAAAAACACATACATTATGTATATAAGAGGACTTATTACTTACCTAGCTAATGTGAGTTCTGATAGGCATTTATGAAGTTGCTAGAACAAACCTACACGGTGTCATAGGAACACTAGCTATTCTAGTCTAGGCTTTGCCTAGAGCCGCCATGGGCTCCAGGGCAGCTCTGTAACTTGCTGAGCATCTGTGCTAAGCTTGGGCTGTGACACCCACTGGAACAGGTCTTGTATTTCAGAAAATGCCTAAACTCAAGAAGGCTTTGTCAGGACAAATTTACTCTCTGTGCTGTAGCTGCTAGTCAGACTCTGCTTCTCTATCTAGAATTTTCAGGCTGTTATATATCAAAACTACTCTGCTTAAAATAAGCTGTTAACTCCTGCATTTTTCAATAAAATAAACAGATTGAACACTCTGCTTGTCTTTAAGCTTCCCCAACTACACCCATACTCTCAATTGACCCTCCCCTGGATTAAAAACTGAGGAAAGCAGGTGAAAGTTTCCAATATACATAACATTTAAACAGGATTAAATTTCAGTTACATTATACAAAGCCTAAGGGGAGGAAAAAAAGAAAAAGAAAAAAAAATACCATTAGGTTTTCTAGTCCTAACAAGTTACTGATCAATTTTCATCATCCTTACGAAAATTATGAGTTTGAAACAAACAAACTAAAAAAGCTGCTTAATAAACTAAGTCACTTTCTTCCTTAGGTAACAGTCCCTCTATATGACCTTGTAGCCTTACCAAGCGAGACAGACAATCTGTTTTATCTGAGTGGCTTTTTCTTTCTGCTAACTTCCCTCTGTTTCCACCCACGTAATTTATTTTTTAACAGAAAAAGATAATTTCTATTTTGAAATTATCATACTTGCTTTTCACACGACCCATTTTTCATACGTAAGAGTTTCTAAATCAGAACCACAGCTCTCTGCATCTCAGAAAATAACTGACTCCTTTTTCTTTCTCTCAGGTAAGATTCTGATTCTCTTTTTCCTTTTCTCATCACTTATTTAACCATTTTGCTGGCCCTGTGCTGGTCTCTTCAGTAATTCAACATCATTACTCTAGCTCCTTCCAGTGGTAAACCATAATGTTCAGCAAGAAAAGAACAGAGCTTCTAATATACCTTTAATCATTTTGCTTTACATAAGCCAAATAAATGCCTGCCTTTTAAATCTTTCTGCTTCTCCTGTTTGCACCAAAGGGAAGGAGTGAATGAAGCCCAAAGGTACAGCTCAGCTACATTCACAGCTCCAACAGTTTTGGCTAAGGAGCTAACATTACCACTTTATCTCCACCACACTACAGCCTGTGACTTTTTTTGTCTGCTATAATGCTGTGAGGGTAAAAGCACAAACAGGAGAAAAGCAAATCTAAGTTTCATGTGAACTACAGTTTGCCCAGCGCAAAACTGGGTGGGGAGCAACTTGAAATAAGTTCTTGGTTCACGTTTCTGAGAATTAGTGCTTTTTGAAATATTGTTTCCAAACAAAGAAATAGAAAAGCAACCAATATTTAAGTAAGCATTAAAAAAGATATTTTAATATTACCTCATTTCAGAGTCATGTGTATTTGAGAAACCCTGCTTGAACTTAAAGATGAACTCTGAACTCATCTGTGACAATCCAGAACTAAAAAAAAAAAACAACCCCAAAGGTCCCAAATACAACATATGAGCTACAAATGCTAAAAAACAAGCTTCTCAAGGGAAGCCTGTGGCAACATTATAGGAGAAATTTGGAGCATCATTGATTATCATCTTGGAAAATATTAAAGTATGATAAACTTATTAAAGAAGGTATATCAGAAACTGAAGAAACAATTCATTATAGAACTGTGGGCATGTTAACAATATTCAGCAGTTCTGCAATCACAGCCACAAATTGCCAGCAGAGAATACATGTGATTATCTATTTGATTATAAAGTACCTAAGAGTGTTCAGCAGGTCAGATTTCTCAGCTGGCTGAGTTTTCTAATAGCTCTTCTCAATCAAAGGACTGTGCTGCACAGTGGACCCTGAACACAGATACAAGGATGATGGAGGTCACTGACCCATCTTTTTAAACAAAAAAAAAAAGGGACTGTCCACAGCAGCTCTACAAATGCTGCTTCCTACAGGCTTCTGCTCAAAATCTTTGCTTTTGTGGTTAACATATAAACGTAGGCCCTTGTCATTAGGTGCTATGCCACAATAAACTGGAGTTGAACAAATACCTAGAGAATCATTAGTCTGAACAGTAATTTGACCTCAGCACAAGATTTAGACTCCAGTCTTTCAAAAGATTACATACATGCTTAACTCTATCTACATGTAAAAAGCTGTTACAATTAATCACCGAAAGCAAGTTGGTTAAGGGAATCAGTGAAAGAACATTTACTCCATGTCTTATAATTGGTTGAATCTGTTTCTTATTAATCAAACTCTACTTGGTATTTGTTATGCTTAAATTAAAAGGTGGCTGCCCATTTTGTTTCACAATTCATATTTCTCTTCTACAAGGAAAAATTTTCTCGTTGGCTCCTTGGTCTCTCTAAGGTGAGATGTATGAACAACAACCCCTAAGGAATTGTGAATCTCTTCTTGTACTAAAGGGCCCTGGGTCAGATTCACAGAAAAATGGAGACTCCTAAATGGGACTCAAGCACCTAAATTCTTAGAGAGTCTAAAACCATGATCCTGAAAACGCACTTGATTAACCACAATTTCTTTAAACAATAAAGGCTGAGGTAACATGGAATAGGGGCTACAGTTCAGGCAAGCACCCTAGAATGGAAATATTTAAATATTTAATATTATTTGGAACCCAGAACATTACAGCTTTCAAAATCCTAGTTGATCCTAAAGATGAACAAATTCCTAATTTCCCATGTACTTATTTCAAGATGGGAGTTTCACCTTAACTTGGGACTAAGTTTGGGCAGGACTGTGCAAAGCAGCACTTACCTTGGAACCACATCTGAACCCAGACCACACAAAGGAAGATCACAAGATGCTGATCAACAGATATTATGTAGGGAATTCTATGCTATAGAGTTTACTCAAATCCACAAATGGCCATCCCCAGGGTCAGGAACCTACTTAGAGGCATTCTTCTACTTTCCCTCATTAAAATGGAGTAATTCTGCCAGAATTAAGTATGACTCTTTACCCCAGTGGGGGGCACAAGTCGAGGAGGAGCCTGGCTGCTCCTTTGCATACAGCACCTGCATCAGGGCACCAGGGCACACGGGGGGTTCGGTCATCGCCCTGCTCACCTCTCTCCCCACTGCACTGTCATGTTCCAGCAATATGACTTGCTTGTCCTCCTGTCCCATGGCTGTGATGGTGTGAAGGAACACAGCCACAAGGGCCATTGGAAACGGCTATGAGGAGCACAAGATGTGGCTGCAAGGAACGGCTGCAAGGCCTGCGTGGAATTCGAGGGACACAAGAATCACAGAATCACAGAATAACCAGGTTGGAAGAGACCCACTGGATCGTCGAGTCCAACCATTCCCACCAATCCCTAAATCATGCTCCTAAGCACCTCGTCTACCCTAACCTTAAACACCTCCAGGGACGGTGACTCAACCACCTCCCTGGGCAGACTGTTCCAATGCCTAATCACCCTCTCCGTGAAGAATTTTTTCCTGCGAGGGCTGTGTGGAACATCAGCAGCAAGAGGAAAGGTTGCAGGGACTGCATGGAAAGCAAGGAACTTGAGGAATGCAAGGAACAGATGTGAGGAATGGCTGTGAAGAAGGCGAAGAGCGCAAGGAACGGCTGCCAGACATGGCCGTGTGGAACATGAGGGGTGTGAGGAATGGCTGCAAGGAGCAACTTGTGGAATAATGACACCTAACTCAGAGTTAGGTGCAGGTATGTGGCCGCGCACAGAGTGCAACGGTATTTTTTCCTCCAAGCTTGCACACCAGATGTCCAAACTAGCACATTTTTATTGAGCCATATTATTCATATGTATTGGGTTAGTATACATAGTCATGACTTTTCTGAGAAATGGGTTGGGTTAGTAAGATTAGTTCCAAGAATTCATTAACACGTATCTCCTCCTCCTCTTTGCACATGTGTGGTAGCGGTTGATGGAGGGTCTTTGGGGATGAAGGCAGATTGTCTTTGTCATGCTGAACTTTTCAACTTTCCTTCTTGTGCATGTTATTAACTTTTGGGACATCTCTTCAATGTTGCCTCTGGTCCTGGCTGATTCTTCTCCCTCTTATCATTGCACCAGTCCTTGTTACCTGGCTTAATTAGATACAGTCACATTCTTTCCCATTCTTTCTAAGTGCAGCTTTGTTAAAAATTCCTTATGTAAGCGTAAGTACTCAGACACATGCTAGCTAGAAGTCATTGTTTATTTTAGTTCTAAACTCACAGAATCATAGAATCACCAGGTTGGAAAAGATCCACCGGATTGTCAAGTCCAACCATTCCCACCAATCATTAAACCATGTCCCTCAGTATCTCATCTACCTGCACCTTAAATAGCTCCAGGGAAGGTGACTCAACCCCCTCCTTGGGTAGCCTGTTCCAGTACCCAGTGACCCTTTCTGTGAAATATTTTTCCTAATGTCCAGCCTGAACCCCCTCCGGCGGAGCTTGTGGCCATTCCCTCTTGTCCTGTCCCCTGTCACTTGGGAGAAGAGCCCAGCACCCTCCTCTCCACAACCTCCTTTCAGGTAGTTATAGAGAGCAATGAGGTCTCCCCTCAGCCTCCTCTTCTCCAGGCTGAACAACCCCAGCTCTCTCAGCCGCTCCTCATAAGATTTGTTCTCCAGCCCCTTCACCAGCTTCGTTGCTCTTCTCTGAACTCGCTCCAGAGCCTCAACATCCTTCTTGTGGTGAGGTTCCCAGAACTGAACACAGGACTCGAGGTGCGGTCTCACCAGTGCCGAGTACAGAGGGAGAATAATCTCCCTGGACCTGCTGGTCATGCCATTTCTATGCTATGCATAATTTTCAAACTTATAATATGTTAGTAACTTATAAAAACCGATCACTTCTTTCAGGAGCACGAGGCGTGGCTGTAAGGAATGGCAGAGGGGAAGGGGAGGAACAGCTGTAAGGAATAAAGTGCGAAGGGGACAGGAACAGCCATGGGGAAAGCGAAGGGTGTTAGGAATGGGGGGCACGAGGCTGGCCTAGGTGAGGGTCGCATGAGGGTCGCTTGAGCTGTTCAGGGCCTGACCCAGGACCGCACGGTTCACTCGCTCAGGGGAAGAGGGTGGCATGGGCCCTGCCCAGCTGGGCGACAGGGCAGGGAGGTTTCAGAGCTTTTTTCTGTGTTTGGTAAGGAGTTGTGAGAGTTTGGGGGTTTGGTGAATGCGATTCTTGGGTTTTAACATGGCAACTGCAGAAAGGGAATGGAATCACAGAATGGTTTGGGTTCAAAAGGACCTTAAAAGTCATCCAGTTCCAATCATCTGCCATGTGCAAGGACATCTTCCACTGGATCAGGGGTTCCAAGCCCTATCCCACCTCAAGTTGTGCCAGGGGAGGTTTAAATCGGACATCAGGAAAAACTTCTTCACTGACAGAGTGGTGAAGCCCTGGCAGAGGCTGTCCAGGGCTGTGGTTGAGTTTCCATCCCTGGAGTGGTTCAAAAAGCATGTGGATGTGGCACTTCAGGACACGGTTTAGTAGGCACAGTTGTATACGGCTGATGGTTGGACTGAGTGATCTTAGTCATCTTTTCCAGTCTTAATGATTTCATGACTCTAAAGCCAAAGCCTGATGTACCTGTTTCAGTAAAGGTGTGGCTCTGGCTGACTTGGGTTCCCACATCCTGCTCAGCCCAAAACAGCTCTCCCACTCACCCTAACAGCCATTTCTCAAAGCACAACACATTGCCAAATTCCCTCTGCGCCAAACAGATGACAAGGGTAGAGGCTGCTGAGGACGAGGTTCTCAATACAACTCTCAGGGCACAGAGCTTGAAGTTCAGTAGAGCTAGGCCTAATAAACTGAACCTACCCAAAGCTTTCTGCATACATACTTTTGAAGATGTGCAATTGCCATCTTCGAAAGCTTAAAAACGGTCGAGGACATAAAATCACTGGATAGTGAAAAAGCAGAAACCACCAGGTTCCATCTGGTGCCTTATCCCACTTTCTGCTGAAAAATCTGGCTGTAATGTGTGAGAAGAGGGTGCTGAACAGCTTGAAAGGTTAGACTGTGATTAATGGGATGATATGTGGATACCACGTGGTAATCCCCCTGCACGCTATCCAATTCAATTTGAGCTTTATTGTGTTGTAGAAAAGATTTAAATAGTCTTTCAAGGCCAGAAGAATAACATTATCACAATACTTTATTCCTCCTTAATGTAGTTCTCAGAAGTAGATTTACTATGGGGAAATAATTTCAATAACAAATAGAGATGAGTTAAAATAAAATGCTTTGCCCCAATGTCAGACTTACTTGGAGAATTGTTACTTGTGGGTTAAATTATTATTTTCAGGCTGGAAATTGCAGTAAGGCAAACTGAAATTTAGGGGTGATATAATGGTAAAATACAGGCTGTTAATGAATACTTCCCTTACTCACTGGAAAACTTGGAAGCAGGAGAACTCTACATGTACAGTATCATCAAAAACCTTAACTAATCAATATTTTTTAAAAGAACTTGGTCATGCAAAAAGGGATTTGAGATGCTTAAAAATGAATAAGTTAACATTTTCCAGTGAAGACAAAACCCAATACATTTTGATGTATTTTAAGCCACAATCTGTTTTATTTCTGACCTTGTTCTGTGCATGAACCGTGATAATCAGAGTGCCAGTAGTGGCTGGAGCCTTGTGAATACATTTTAAGGAAAATAGTCTGAATGGCTTTGGTCACTCAGTAATCATATTACAGGTTAGAATTAACTTATCTGAAGAAACATTCTGTGGCCAGGTGTATCAGACTTTTTTCTATTTTTACATAGTAGTGCTATACATTATGGTTAATCTTTGTCTCTGGAATCATCCATAGAACAGATGAGATGTTTTCATAGGCTCAGCATCTTCACGGACATGATATTTAAGATGCTTGCTGCTGCTCCAAGGAGATGTGGAATACTGGTGAATTCAGTGCAATCAGTAAGAGCCATGTATTCGAGAAATATATGGAAGAAAAAAGGCTAGGTAGGAAACGGGCTAAAAATCTTTTTGCAGACATGAAAGGTTTCTATTCTTCTTTGTTACAAACTCCCAGTGAAATTGTGAGTTTTCCTCAGACTTGAACTTACAGAGGTGGTTAAGTGATTTTTTGATCCAGACTTCAGATACGATGCATTTCTTCATAATGAACAAAACTAATTGCTGTTGTACATTAAATTGCCACGTTCTTCCATCTACCACAAAATGTCTTATTTCTCAGTCCTTCTGAAGTCCAATTATCCTTATTTCTTTTTACTCTGTTTTGCATCTTATCTCATTACCCAATCACCTTTCAATTCATGACCTACAGAGAATGTGAGAAGAACATTCCAGCATTCAGCTGTCTGGTTAATGAGCCTCCCGAGAGATGTGGAGACTGACTTACCATTGTAGCATTTGTTCCCTTTGGTCAGTTGTACTTCAATATTTTGTCCTCTATCTATATTTTTCATTGTTTACCTCTTTTAAAGCATCTTTCCTATTTAAAACACACTTGAACAACAGTAAATCCAGATGGCAGCAGTATAAAACAGTCACTCTCACCTCCTTCATTCTGTTTTGTAAGATTTGGACCTGGCAGTAGCAAATAGCATACTCCGTATTCTAAGAACCACTGAACGACACCAAGCCATTTAGACCATCTGAAAATCTACTTGATGTTTTCATGTGATGGCTGGCTTGTAAAATGGGTGCACCTGTTCTAGAGCGTGTTCTGGTCAAAACACCAGCAATACAGCCTTTTAACCATTTAACTAGAGATGTCACTTTTCATTTCCTACATAGCTGGTTGTAAAGATGCTTGGAGTCATTTAATGTGTATCTGCAAAGTCTTCATTCTTTGGCATTACCTGTCAATATGGATCAATTATCTTTTTGGATATGTTAGTGACTCTAAAAACTAATGTAGTCTAAAAAACTATATAAAATGTGTCTGTATGTGTGAGTGATATATCACACACACATACACACACTGAAGTTTAAATATCCATGATACAATGGTGAATTTCTACGTGTGTTCACAACTCTGTTAGAGAACTGGTAAGCACTTGCACAACCAAGGGAGGTTGTGGCTGCCCCATCCCTGGAGGTTTTTAAGGCCGGTTGGATGGGGCTGTGGGTAACCTGATCTAGTGGGAGGTGCAAAACCAGTTTTTACAGCGTTCAGCAAAAAAGCCTCAGTGATCAGAGTGTGCAATAGTTCAGATAATGGCCTACAACCCCTCCTGGTATTTCATACCCATGTGTTAGATTACTGACTCAGGTTCATAAATATTTAGGAAATCTTGTTCTTCTTGCTGCTTACATCTATTTATTTGGTGAAATTCTGAGGAAGGCATACAGCAGCAAGGCTGCTATCTTGCAAAAACACCATTGACTTTCCTTCCTATTTCCACATGTCACTTCCCAAGTACCTTTTCCCTTGTTTGTTTCTAAGTACTCACAGAGCAGAAAATGGGAGAATATTGCATGTAAATTCAATTCTCACTAAAGAGTGCATACATAATTAGAATAATAGAATCATAGAATAGTTAGGGTTGGAAAGGACTTTAAAGATCATCCAGTTCCAACCCCGCTGCCATGAGCAGGGACACCTCCCACTAGGTCAGGCTGCCCAAGGCCCATCTAACCTGGCCTTGAACATCTCCAGGGATGGGGCAGCCACAGCTTCCCTGGACAACCTGTGCCTGTGTCTCACCTCTCTCATGGTGACAAAATTCTTCCTAATGTTTAGTCTAAATCTGCCCCTGTACAATTTATATCTGTTCCTCCTTGTTCTGTCACCACAAGCTTTTATGAATGGTCCCTCCCCAGCTTTTTTGTAGGCTCCTTACAGATACTGGCAGGTTGATACAAGGTCTTCTCGGAGCCTTCTCTTCTGCAGCCTGAACAATCCCAACTCTCTCAACCTGTCTTAATAGGGAATGTGCTCCAGCCCTCTGATCATTTTGTAGCCTCCTCTGGGCCCGCTCCAGCAGCTCAATCTCCTTCTTACATTGAGGATTCCAGAACTAGACACAACACTCCAGTTGAGGTCTCACAAGAGAGGAATAAAGGGGCAGAATCACCTCCCTCACCTGCTGGCCACACGGCTTTTGATGCAGCCCAGGATACGGTTGGCCTTCTAGGCTGTGAATGCACATTGCTGGCTGATGTTGAGCTTCTCATCCACCAGCTCCCCCAAGTCCTTCTCTGCAGGGCAGCTCTCAATCACGTCATCCCCCATCATGTACTGAAATGGGGGATTGCCCCAACCCAGGTGTAGGACCTTGCACTTGGTATTGTTGAACTTCACAAGGTTCTCACAGCCCCACTTCTCCAGCCTGTCCAGGTCCCTCTGGATGAGATCCCGTCCTCCCAGTGTGGCAACTGCCCCACTCAGCTTGGTGTCATCTGCAAACTTGCTGAGGGTGCTCTCAGTCTCGCTGTCCATATCATTGATGAAGATATTAAACAGCATTGGTCCCAGTACAGACCCCTGAGGGACACTACCTGTCACCTGAACATGTTTTCAATATTTCCCCTCAAACAGAATAGAGAATATGTTGTGTTGGATGATATGTTATATTTCATTATGACCAAAATATTAAAACCTTAATATTATAATTGTAAATATATTTCAGGTGTAAGTAAACATACCTTTATCTAATATTAGTGAAATAAAAATGTTAATTACCTAAGAGCTACAGGAAAAAAATACACTAGAAAAATAAGCAGGGAAGACCAGATAATGTGCCTCTTCAAGGACAGTTTCTGAATCAACCTTCTAAAATACATGTGATTACATGTACCTCATTGGTTTATATTTTTTTTAGCTGTGTTAATGGAAAGCAAATACTTTTTGTCAGCTCTGTGGTGTAACACACTTCAGTTTGTCTGAGTTATTGGTTAGACATGTAAATACTGTTACTAATTTCTTACAACCAGATATAGTAAAACCTGGTGTGAAACTAACTTGTGCTTAAGAGTATGTCTGATTTTTATAATTTAGGCATATCAATTGCTAAATAAGAAATTCTAATTCTGTTTAAAATTAGCTGATTTGATTTAGGAGCTAATAGAATTGTGTCTCAAGAACAGTGGTCATTAATTCCATTTGAATATTGCAAAGAAGTTAGTAATGGTGAATTGACGCTCTTGTACTGTTTGCTTTTTGACACAAAGGTTTATAAACTGACTAGTATCATCCTGCAGATGGTAACTAATGGAGGGAGGAAAAATATTTACGCAATAAACAGATGGTGAAAAATAATTTGCATTGCAGTGTACTTCCCCTGACACATTAGGTTATCATCACATGATTACAAGTGATCAATTATTTAGTTTGGCAAGGTACTGCTTATAGCTGAGCTGGAGTTGATCACGTGCAGCGTCTTAATCCAACACCGAGTTCCTAATGAGCAGATTTTAAACAGTAGCTGTTTCTGCTGCATCTTATGATTGTGACCTTGCTTGCGGATGGGTATTTCCCAGTTGTGGGTATTTCTTTCTTTGCTGTGTAGATGAGACTCTCTCTATCCCTCGGGTTCTCTGTCAGAATGACTCCTCCTGCAGCAATTCTGGGAAGTGGTCACTGCATTAATTAAAAACTCAGTCTCACGAGTGTGTCTATCAAAAAAAATGCAATATTAATGTGAAAGACAGTTGCCCACCTGATAGTTTAAAGTGGGTAGATGGAAAGAGTATCTACAGGCTCATGGACGTCTTCTACTCAGTGGGTCAGCTGGGTTGAGCTATCTTGGAAAAGAACTTGATTTGCATGAGACACACAGCATTATTTTTGGGTTTTGGTTCAGTTAAACAATCCTAGGCATCACTAATCAAATTTCCATGAAAATCTTTGCAAGGCATTTCATTTTAACTTGAGCATCAGAATAACATTAAATCCGTTCATACTTCTCAGGAAACTGTACTACAACCAGCACCAGGAGGAGCTGAGTGGCACTAGGAACATCTGCAGTTTTCCTGGGAAATGGGAGCCTTCAGTTCAGCTTCCTCCTCCCCAGGGGGTCTTTTCCCCACACCCCTCTAGACTGCCCACCTGCTCATTAAGATATTTTATGAAAGGCAGCCAGTAACCCTACAGAGATTAGGTGAAAAGTAATGCAGAAACATCAGTCATAAAAGGCAATTAGAGTTAGAGAGTGCAAAAGCTGTTAGTCCATGTTTCTGGCAGTCTTTGTAAAGAAAAATAAAATGCACGTTAATACAGTCATGCATTTCCCGATGATGATAATGTTTTGATTTCAACAGAATGCATTTTCATGCTATAAGCAGCTTACTAAAGAGCATTACAGAAAATAACACATCGAGATTTTTGTAAAATAAGTGACTGGATTGTATCATTTCCAGTATTTTTCAAGAGGTAACTCTGCTTAGAACTTGCTCATTGGCCATAAACTACTTCTAAAGTTTACATAAAACCTACCAACATAGTAGTAAGGTTTTATTTTTTTTTCCTTATAGATCTCATTTAATGAGCTTTGCTAGATACAATTTTCTGATTAAAATAAAGCTGATTAAAAAGCAAATTAAAAGTAAACTCTTGATGATTGTTTTATATTGTAATGTTTTTAATCACAGAAGTCATATCACTTGAATAATGTTTGCATTACACTATCATGCCTGCCATGATGCTGGTGTAGTTCTGATTGTGTGCGCCACAGAGGACCTCAGATAGTCTGCAGAGTGGCTGAAGATGGATTATGATAATGCAATTCACGCATGAGCATGATTAAAAACACAGTCTGATTCAAACTATAGTTTTTAATTTTTGTTCTGGGAAATCAGCTTTCTCAATCAGCAGGGTTCCAGGTACTTGCATTGTTCTGTGATTTCAGAGAAGGAAATCAAAGCTGTTGTTGTTTAATATTTTTTAAAGCCTTAGGTTTGAGGAAGACAAATTATCTTTAATCTCCACACATTGTCACTTAAGACATATAATTTGTTTGTCTTTTTTAGCTATAAAAAAAAGTAACTGAAACAGCTGCACTCTTATTCATGGCTCCGTGTTCTCCATATCACTATCAATAATTTAAAAGAGCCCACACACTGTGAGAAAACCTTGCATGTCAGAATTAATTGTTCCCGTGCCAGTCAGAGCAAGCTAGAGAGTTGCCTGTGGTACAGCAGAACATAGCTATCTGGAATGTGTGAACGTGCACGCTCGAAATCATGGTAAGCATTGTTCTGGCCAAGCTGAACTCGTGTCAGAAGTGTGCAAATGCACGTGTGCAGGCATGAGGAATCAGGAAGGATCCCTGTACTGCAAGCATCTGGGCACTGTTTGCCTTCCTGTAATCTAAGGGTAACTCCATGCATGTAGCCAGCTCCTCAGCTGGGGTCTGAAATCATTTTAGTTCTCTTAGCTATGGTGAAACAGTGTCACACCACCAAAGCATCTGCTCTTACTGCTTGTTAAACTACAATCTGCTGGAAAATAGAGCTGAACTAAACTGTGTTTTTTAAAGGGAACATTTCTCTAAGCACTTGAACTTGCCTTAGGGTTATCAGAGCAAGCAAACAAAAAATACCACACGATCTAGCATGGAAATAAAAATGAAACTCCTTGTAGGTCTGCTAGGCAATAGCTTAATGTAACATCAGAGTGCCTGGCACAGTCCCTTTTCTTCTTGTGTATGTCTCAGTTTGATTTCTCTAGCACATCGGTTTCCTCCACACTTTTATCTGCTGTGGCAATGTATCTGTCAGTGTTAGGGCAGACACTGAGGCCACACAGATCTTGAAAGAGCATTGAGGAAAGACAGAGGTTCTTTAGACGAGCTGCTTTTGAATCCTTGTTTTACCATTACCAAAAGATTGATCTTGCTTCCTTTCTCCCTGAAGCAGCTTAGTCTGAAAGGAAAGCATTTTCTGTCTTATCTGCTCAGGTCTCCTTATCTGCTGCCTGTCCCAGCCAGGTCATGGTAGGACTGCACCGAAAGCTCGGCTCACCTGACTGCTAAAGCTGACATTAACACACCAAATCATCCTTTTTAGAGTTCTTAGGATTTTCCTTCACCATCATAGCAAATATTAAGTCGATGTATCATATTCTGTATTTATGTCATAACATAGCAAGTCTGAAGACACTGACCCTCTCCTTACCTGGCTTAAGTGGAAGCCTTAAATTAAAAAAAGAGTTTATTTCCAGATCAGTCCTGTAGACTTTTTCTTCCAGACTGGTAGGCTCTTTAAAATCATGCTTTTCACAAAAGTCTTCAGCAAGTTTGTCTTACAGCAGAAATTAAGCAAAATGGACATTGTTCAGAGTACTTTTTAATGTATTTACAGCTCTTATGTTATTTACTTGTTAAGGAAGCAGGAGGAAATGAGGAGAGAAGGGGAAGAACTGGATGAATGTTTTTTTCTCTGTGAACTTCACTTGAGTTCCGTAGCACAGAAAATCAACAACAGTGTGAGTAGTAATGTGAGCCTGCATCTTCAGCTCTGGCAGTAACCCAGGAGCCGGAGTGAGCGAGGCTCATGGAAGCACCAAGCCCAACTCACTCTGTGGTGATTTCTATTTCTCATTCTGCCTGATGTGTGTGAGGCTGAGGTTGGCTGCAGTCTAGAAGTGTACAGCACAGGGCTGGAGAGAAGAAGTCCTACTGTAATGTGAAAATGGCATTCTGAAGGCAATGGGTAATTAATTGAAAAGGCCAGGTTTGGGAGGTTTTCATTAGGTAGTTGCAATAAATTATTCTTTTGTGATACAGTCAAATGAAATATGTACACAGAACTCTAAGAACTTCCAAATATAAACAAATAATTATAGTTTTCTTCAACTTAGTATGAGAAATCTGTCAGGGTAGCTTTTGATGAGTACAATTGCACAATGCAACTATCAGACACTACTGAAGTTTCATATACATTTTTACCTTATTTTCCTAATTTGAAGTTTTGACTTCTCTGTCACTTCATGACAAATTGAAGTATTAAAAATAGGCTATAACTTTCTTGTAGCTTTTTGGTTTATTTTTTTGTAAAAGAACTCTACTATCTTTGCAAATAAGCTTTTTAGTATGGGAAATATTCTTAGTGTTCAGAGGTAACAAAGAGAGTGTCATTCTAGTAATTACATGTTGTTTGCTACAATTATAGCCCTCAACCTGTAATTCAATCTATGTGGGCAGACCATACCTCCATGTGAAACTCCATTGACTTAATGGGTTTTACATTAGTATAAAGACCAATTTGCATGTCTTAGATTATAAAGTCAGGCTAATGTGCATATCCCTTAAGCCTTTAAAGACACATTCCTAAACGATGACAAGCATGGAAATTGCACAAAAATGAGTAATAAGTCTATATTTATTAGCTGTACATTTGCTCAGCAATACTGAATTTGTAGAACTCATTGACAGAGGTTGTTGTGAAGGCAGAGAATACAAATTAGGGTTAGACAATTTCAGAGAGGTCAAGTCCATCAGGGCTGTAGAGCCTCTGGATTAGGTTTTGTAGGAAGCCAGCTACCTTCTGCTGTTTGGAGGCCAGGAGGATATATCTAGACATGATTATTCTGTGTTTGTCCTCTTTCTGAAATCCACTGTGGGTCTTACAGCGTACTACTAACTTTCAGCTGTTGTGAAAGGAAAACTATCAGGGATACAAAACCAGAAAACAGCTCATCTGGGGAAGAGGAGTGAGACATGAAATGGGAATAGGGTGAAGTTCAAAGGATCTGAAATTTTAAGTGAAGAACCCGAAGGGCGCACAGTAGAAATACAGTATTGGACAGGTTGGGTGTTGACTTTGTATTCTGTGACTTTTTATTGAAACAGAACAATCAAAGAAGTGTGGGGAAGGCTTACTTTATTAATGTTACTTTACATAATTTTCAAACTTGCTATTTTTTTCAGAGTCCTCAAAAATTCCTTACCACATTTTCTTGAACTACTGTTAAGAGCTTATCACCTGAAAAGAAAATAAGAGGCTATAACTTAGTAAGTGCCTCAGTTGTGTTTTCAAGCAGCTATTTGAAATCAAAAGAGATGCTGTATATTATTTCTAGAAGTATTTGTACTTTACCATCTGCTTGGCAATCATGAATATCTGGTAGATAACAGAGTTTATGTGTACTTACATTGTATATCCCAAAAAGCCAAAGTGCACCTACAGTAATGGAGAAAGTGTTTATTTTTTGAAGTGCGAAGGAGTTGCTAAAATATTTAGCCTTTTATTTGTTCTTGTAGAATAAAGTGTTGTGAAGTAAAATCTGAATGCCATGAGCTGAAGCTGTTATTACAAAGTGTACAGGCACACTTCTGAACAGTTGGGGGATTGTATACATCCATCAGCAACTTACTGGAGGCTGAGTGCAGAGTCCCTAATTATCTGAGGCTAGAATTCTGAATCTGTCATTCTTTATCATTTATCATTTGTTAACATGCTTGTGACTTGTGCATTGCTTGTTTAAATAACTGCGTCACTCTGTTACTGTGGTGTCATATGTCTCCAGGTCAGTCCAACACTCTAAAAGTTCAACTGCCATAAATACCAGAAGTCACTGCTTGTATCTTTGTGTTCTGAGATGCTTAGTGAGTTGACAGACTTTACATTATTGGTAAAGTAGGGAGGAAAATTAAGCACAGGAATGGAAACATTGTGTTTGAAAAAGCAGAGCAAAGTAGTAACAGAACTGGAAATAGAATCTCAGAACTCTGATTCAAAGTCAGGTATTGCAAGGACTTGAGCAGGCTTTCATCCAAACCAAAGCCTAAGACAAAGTTGGAATTGAAAAGGCTTTCCATTGGTTTTATAACCTAGAGTTTAAATATCTTTTAAATTCATTTTTATCTCTTTCCTGTTGTTTCTTTTTTTCTTTATCTATTCTGACTTTTCTGAAAACTGTAACAATTTTTCAGAGAAGCCTACAAGCTTTTTTAATCACATTCTGTTTTCAACAAAAGTAAAGAATGACCCAATTCTCTACTTTTCAGTATTAATAACTACCTTCTTTTCATTATATTTAACGTATTATCTCTAACACCTAATGGAATGTTAGATGTGAAGAAAAAGATGAGTGTGGAACGACTTAGATGAGATTCTTCCACTTTCTGCCACCCACTGTTGATGCTGACATTAATGGTTTTGGGAACAACAAAACAGGAAATACTTACGCTAGCACGAAAACTAAGAACATCACAATGTACTTTGTAAATTCAAGGATGAGATCTTAAGCAGCAGATTTTTGCCAGTCTCACTCTAATTAATTTTGTTAAATATATCAGAAACACTTGTTCCTCTGCATGGTATCATGGAGCTGCTTGATTTACTCTTGCTAATTTTTTATGTCACTTTGGGAAAATAGGTTAGCTGTGGGATGCCTGCACTGAAGTGCAGATGTGATCTTCTTTAGTAACACAAATCTATTTTTGTATTAAAATTGGTAGTAACTTAAACTGTGCCACAAAGAAGACAGAGTAGACTATTTTTATGTTTACTTATGCTTTCTTTTTCTTAATATAGTCTGCTTTTCAGAATCCTATTTTATGATACAGAGGGTCCTGTTATGTGGAGCTCATTAAAACCTTTACACACCCTCTAAACCCTCTCATATTCAAAGTAATCATCTTGGTAAAATGTAAGCATTTTTCATGGCAGTGTTTGGCCTGTGAAGATTTTATGAAGTGCAAGAAATGTACTAATTTACCTTAATTTTATTGAGTGCATAAGCCCTTTTAAAATGAAATGGATCATTAAACCGGGCTGGTGCAAAGTACAAGATCAATAAGGGGGGTTGTTAAATTCTATCAATCTCAGGTATCAGACAGGACAAAAAAAAAGAACAACACTGCAGGTCCATTAATATTTGAAAGTAACATTCCTATAGCAGTAATAATGCATCACTTTCAGCTGTCATAAAAGCACAACAAGTACATCTAAGAAGTGTTCTTTACTTTCAGATTCTTAATCTGGCAAAGCAGTGAGCTGCTGGAAGCTGGAGGGGTGTGGTGGTAGGGGGGGATCACAGACAACCCTGGTGCAAGCAGGCTGATATCCTGCAGATCCCAGGTGGGGTGGGATATGGTATCAGTAAAACAGGAAGACTTTTAGGGATGGGACAAGAGAAGACAACAAGTAAGTAGAAGGTTGAATATCTCTAGAAGTTATAATGATCCTAAGGAGCTGCTCAAGGTCCGAGCCCGGCCCCAGTTAGCACAGCATAGTATTTGGGAACCAAAATGTAAGAAATACTTTTTAATTATGATTTTTAATTATGATATCTATATCCTATAGTAACAATGCCTGGTGTTAGACACATTCATTTTTACACAATTTCACATTAAACAGGCAAAACTGCAGATAAACTCAAGTCTCTTCCCTAAAGGGCTGATATTTCCTAAAGGACCAGGCACAAAAGCACAGGAGGACAGAATGGTTGCCTAAAACCCCTCAGCAGAGAGCAGCACAGGCTCCCTGACTCTTGCATGAATTAACAGACCTATAGTTGGTCCTTCTGTAGCAAGCCCTAGCCAGACTGATGAAACAGCATGCTAATGAGAAAGGACATCTCGTTGTCATTTAGTTAAAAGAAGAAAACCCAACCCCCAAAACCAAAGGATTGAACACTTGTATCTCTCCATCAGCAGCTGATTTCAAGTTCCAGTGAGGCTAAAGAAGGAACAAAGCTGTTTCAAACAGCTGCTTTTCAAACAGCTAATTTCATTTCCTGATCAGAGCTGAATTTTAAAGCTCTTAAAGCATCGACTTCCATCTGAAAATGAAGGTAGGAACAGCCAATAAATTAAATTTTTTACTACCAGACTATTTTTATTAGCAATATGCTTCCCCACTGGCAATACAACTTCTGAACCTGGAGCAAATCACTTTTACTCTGGAATGGGCTCCTTCCACAGCCTTCACTCAGAACAGCAAAGAGCAACAGAAGGAGTTTGTGTCTGACCTTTACTCCTAATAGGAAAGAGGTAAAGCTATAGCACTGGCTTCTTGCAGAAGTTTTACGACAACCTACAACAGTTCATTACATATGGCAGGCTGACCTATATATCGAATAGGTCAGCATTCCAGGCAACCTGGTTTTGGCCTCCCAAAATGTCCCATCAACCTCTCCTTGTCATCTCTGGTTCTGCTCTGGTTCTGGTATTGTTGCTGCATGTTTTGCTGCAGACATAACGTGGCATTCTCTAGTGGACAATGTTCTGTGTCTTTTAGATCTGTTTAGTATTGTTGCCCCATATTTTCTCCCTTTCGCTTTCACCAGCAATGAGGGAAGATGTTCTTCCCCATTGTCAGAGATGCAGGGCTACTCCTACAAATGTGCTGATGCTTCAATGGCTGCAGTTCCATTTTGGAGAGCAAGGGCAGCACCTGCAGATGAAGCAAAGATCGTACTTTTTTTGGCTGATTTTTTTTTTGTGGTAATGTGCACAAGGAGACGAGGAAGAAAGGAGGAGAGAGGAGGCATTTATCAAATTTAAAGCATTTTTTTCTTAAAATTTCACATAATCACAGATTGGAAAATACCTTTGAGATCAGCAAGTCCAACAGTAAACTTAGTACTACACCACTAAACCATAAGCACCACATCTACATGACTTCTAAATTGTTACAGGGATGATGACCCAATCACTTCCCTGGGCAGCTACTGCCAGTGTTCAACAACTCCTTCAGTGAAGAAATTTCTCCTGCTATCTAGTTTAAAGCTGCCGGTGCAACTTGAGGCTGTTTCCTCTCATCCTATCACTTGTTACGTGGGGGAAGACACCAACACCCTCCTCACTACAACCTTTCCTGTAGCTGCAGGGAGTGATAAGGTATCCCCTCAGCCTCCTCCAGACTGAACAACCCCAGTTTCCTTAGCCGATCCTCATCTGGCTTGTTCACCAGAGCCTTCCCCAGCTCCATTCCCCTTCTCTGGTTGCGCTCCAGCCCCTCAGTGTCTATCTTGTACTGAAGTGCCCAAACCGAACCCGAGATCTGAGGTGCAGCCTCAGCAGTGCCGAGTTCAGTGGGATGATCCCTCCCTTCTCCTGCTGGCCACCCCATGGCTGATCCAAGCCAGGACACCGTTGGTCTTCTTGGCCACCTGGGCCACTGCTGGCTCATGTTCAGCTGCTGCCGACCAGCACTCCTGGGTCCTTTTCCAATCACTCTTCCCCAAGCCTGAAGTGTTGCCCAGGCTTGTTGTGGCTTAGGTGCAGCACCCAGCACTTGGCCTTGTTAAACCCCATGCAACTGACCTTGGTTCATGGATCCAGGCTGTCCAGATCCTTCCTGCCCTCCAGCAGATCAGCATTCCCACCCAACTTGGTGTCATCTGCAAACTGACTGAGGGAGTACTTGATTCTCTTGTCCAGATCATAGCTAAAGATATCGAGCAGAACCAGACCCAACATGGAGCCTTGGAACACTGCTTGTGACCAGCTGCCAGCGGAATTTAGCTCTGTTCACCACAACTCTCTGGGCTCGGCCATCCAGCCAGTTTGTTACCCAGTGAAGAGAACATCTGTCCAAGCCACAGGCAAGCAGTTTCTCCAGAAGAATGTTGTTGGAAATGGTGCAAAAGGCTTTACTGAAGTACAGGTACACTATATCCACAGACTTTCCTGTCCTTCATAAAGCCATGCTGATTGAGCCTGATCACTTGGTTACCTTGTAAGTGCCACCTGGTGGCACTCAGGATGATCTGATCCATAACATTCCCCAGCACTAAAGTCAGACTAACAGGCCTGTTAGTTCCCCGGATCCTCCTCTGGTCCTTCTTGTAGATGGGTCCACATTTGCCATCCTCTAGTCAACCAGGACCTCTCTGGTTAGCCAAGACTACAGATAAATGATGGAAAGTGGCTTAGTAAGCACTTCTACCCGTTCCTGTGACCTGGTTACACATTTACTTCACCAAGCAGAGATTTGTTGAAATTAGTTCCCCACCAAAGCACAATGTCTGCTGGAAAAGCATGAGAGAATGAAGCTAGAGCTGGGAAATATTAATAGTAGCTCTAGACCTTTCTGCATATGGACTGAGTAAGGATGCTTCCGTGTTTCCTCGGCTACATTGCTCAAGTCTTGGGAATTTAAGCTTTGGGATCATGATGCGTAGAAGCTGAGGCTTTGTTTGTAGATTAAAACCCCTCCTGTCTGAGGATCCTGTTAAGCGCACAGGGGGTCTCCCTTATGGAATTGTATCTCTTTGCACAGTAGATCTGTAGTTGTATAGAAATGCAGGAATTTTCAGAATGTTTTGATGGAATATTTGGTCTTCCTTCACAAAGAGAAAAAACAAGACTTAGAAAACAAGTTATCACCTCATTTATCTGGAGTGTGTATGTGAGAGTGAAGTGGGAAAGAGGAGAAGAAAGTATGTTTGGTTTCATGAGAAACCATTTTTCTTTTGTCTCTTCTAGGGCACCTCAGAGCTCTGATCTTGGAATGCTTTGGGATTTATTTAATAAATGATTCAGTGGAACTTGAGTGTCCTGCCTTTTACCACCAAGGCTTTACTTCTTGTCTGTGGACAAAATTAGAAAACGAGATATCTTGCATCGGTGTGAGTGAAACCTTTGAAATATCATAGTTACCAAACCTACATTTGGGCACATGGCTATCACGCAACATCGCTTTCTTGTTAAACGAGCCTATCAGGAAATCGTCTCCAGCCACCAAGTACAAGTTAAACACAGATGGGAACTTGGCCTGCAGCCATTTTATTGACCTGAAGGGAAGGTGCTTTTCAGAGCCCTGCTGGAACAGTTTAAATAGTAACACTGCAGACAAGAAGCAAGCTTCTTTCCCCCAATCCTTCCCTCCTCTCTCCCACTCTTAAAAATCAAGGCAGTCAGATGTCAAAAGCTATTAATGCTAAGGGAAGAGGCAAAATAGGAAAGTCAGGAACTTTAAGAGTGTGTGATCAAACTGGAATTCACATTTATAGCATTTCCCATCTTTGCTTTTCTGATCAAATACACAAATATAAACACATAGCTGACAAAAGTCAGATCTTTTACAAGTCTGTCAGGTAAGCATTTCACTGACTGCATCAAAGCTGTACCTAGATATGCAGCTACTTGGCTTTTCTTTTGTGTGCTTGTCCTTGATGGAGTTGAGTGTAGAAGTAGATACTGAGATGATGAGCAGGATCTGGAAGCAGTGGAGGAGACTAGCTGGGCAGATGGCTCCCAGGCAGAATCTTCTCCTCCTCAATTTCTCATTCAGTAATGTGCATTCCATGTCACTTTGGACCAAATCTCCGGATAGTTCCTATTTGGGCTCTACCTCTGAGTAACTCTGCTGCAAGACAGATCAGTTACAGAAGTCTCAAATTCATTCTTGCTTTACTTAGATTTGCATTGCAGAAAATCCACCCACAACACAGACTCTTGATTCTGAGGTGACACCATGAGTCTACATCAAATGAGTTATACCATAACTTAGCAGTTTCACATTGTCAGATTGTGGGTACTATATTTCTTGCTTCTAGGTGTTTGGCTCTATGTTGTAAGTCATTTTTAGGCTTTTGCAATTTGAGAGAGGTGCTCAGAGTTGCTTAGTGGTTTCCCACTAGTGGGAATGCTAGTGTATTCTCCCACTGTTTTTCCAAGATACCTTGAATTCTTCTTGCTTAACTGGCTCAGGCTATTGGATCCTGTGCAGCTGTATGTCCAGTCCTGGATGCAGATCATTGGACGTAACAAACAGGGGATATTTGTTCATTGATGAGGCCTTTGTGTTGCCTAAAGTATGGCATTTCAGTAGAGGTGGAAAATATATCTTATCTATCCAGAAAAGTAATGCAGAAGAACTGAAATATTGAATCTTAGGAAGACAAGAAATGCAGTGACTCACTTGACTCTGAACGTGAACTGGAGGAGAAATATTTCTTAACTATTCCCGTGGTAGGGTAACATGTGACCAATACAATGGCAGCATTTCTGCTTAGTTATATCCCTAAATATAACATAGCATATATGAAATGCAAGATGATTCCGATGAGTTTAGTTTTCATCTGTTCTCTGGTAACCTAGTTAAGAACACTGTGCAGAAGCTGCTCAGAGGCAGAAAAAGGGCTAACAGTTAACACCTGAAGCACTGTAAGCCACATATGATCAGACTACGGGGCCTTTTTTCTTTACAAAGCCATTTAAATTTAAAGTACTGACAGTGTCTGGCTTCTGTTTTTCTGTATATTTTTCCTATGTATTTCTAATAACTGAAGGTAGGATGATGAAGGAAGCGGCAGATCCAGCTCAGTAAATGGGTGCTAGAGACAGTGAATGGAAATAAATGACTGTCTGACTCGGGAGTTGGTGAGACTGTGGCTTACAGACCCATCTCTTGGCAGTTCAAGAAAGTCTGAGACTACTGGCAACTGGAAAGAAGCAGGACTTGGGGGAGGACAGACTTGCGGAAGTTCAAAAAGGCAATTTTGACTGCTTGTGCAGACTTGGGGGATTGATACACTGAATATAGACCTGGTGGTCTGAATGGCATCAGCCCAAGTCACATCTGAAAATCTTGGGATTGTTTGAAATGCATCTGGTTTTCACTGCCCATTGCAGGATGCCTCTGGAAAGTGAGTTCTCTCTGAAATCAAGAGCAGTCAAAGACATCTAAGGAGGTTGCAGTTTAGATGCACAGAAGCCTCATCATTCTTTAAGTCTTCCTCACTCATTTTAATTTTACAAAACCAGTTTTTTTGTGACTGTGACATCATTTGATGTAATCTTTAAGCTTTTACATCATCTATCTTTAAATAAAAACATGCCTTATGGCAAAAATAATGTTACAAAGTAATTAGGCTCTATAGTCTGGAAATAAACCCTCATTTTAAATGCACTATTACTGGAAAGCTATTTGCACAGCAGATGTTGTGAAGATATCTGCTGCTTTTCTGTTTTGTCAGCTAACCTTACTCTGACAGTACTAGTTTGTAGACAAGCAGACGTAAATTCTCCCTAAGCGATTCGTAATGCTAACAGCAAAACTATAAATTGCAGCTAATGCAAGAAGATGTGTCTGAAACACTCAAGCATTTTCTGAAAACTTTGCTTTTTTTCTTTGTATTTAAACAGATCTCACCACCTCCAGTCCCCAGCCAAAAATATTTGTTGTGCTCGACTCTATCGGTTTATTTGGCTCAGGAGTAGTAATCAAGTGTTTCAGTTATACTTAGTGAACAGGGTAAATAGTCCCTGTAGTTGTTCATTAAAACCTCCATGATGTATGCATCAATTACCAAACAGCTTGAACAAAACAGAGGTAAATTAACTTTCTGAAACTCACTGTCATAGCCAAAAGGACTGTAAAACATTAAAAGTGATTTCATGGCTTAAAGTTCATCTAAAGTACTATTAGCTTTAAGTCCAATTTTCAACTGTCAAGAGGAATATTTACAATAGTAATTTCAGATCATTATCTTAGCATTTCAATGCAAATAGCCACAATTTAATTCATTATTACTTGCATTACATCTTTATTTTGCCACCAACTGGTGGCTGACATTTCCCAAGCTACTGAGAAGAAATGCTAATTAGACTGGTGTGCACTCTTACCCTTTCTTAATTTCATCATGTTTGTTCTTTGGTGACATGAAGCATTTCCTTCCTTCTGGCCAACCATTGCCTTTAATCCCCTGTATCTCCTCAGTGGTCCAGTTGGCAAATTGAAACAGGGATAGGGCAAGTAGAAGAATTGCCTGCTTCTGTCTTTTTGGGTAAGTGTCTAAGAATATTTGCTCTAGTGTGACAAAAATGACCCCTTTCCCTCAGCCCACCCACCCAATGTAATTTAGAAGATTTGAAGTGATCTCTGGAGTGGAATACTCTATGCATTAATATGCAAATGAACTGCCAAGAAAGTTCAGATTTGCATTTAGACTGGACAAAAGGGAAGGAAATGGCTTTCTCATGCTGTTCCCTTGCATCACCACAGTTTCACAAATTACTAATCCCAGAAATGATGCCATAAGGGACTTTCTCACTACATTTCATTCATGCTCAGATGAGTTTGATTCATCTCAGTGTGCCTGGCATTTTACAGTAAACCTGCAAATTTAAAATGCAAGCAGAACCTCAGCGGCTTTACTGAGAATCAAATGTGTTTGAAAGAAACACAGTTAGTAAACATCAAATAAAAGACCCTCTCCTGCTAGGGGCTAGAATAGTAACAGGCAGGGGGCAAGGCAATCTTGGGAAAGTTTCCCTAAGAATTACCAATTATGCCAGTTAGAAAGTCTTATGTCTGTTAAGAATAATATTAATCCCAGTCTGCATATGCCCACAAATAAACGATTTAGCCAGTGAATGCCAAAATTATTGAAGGGAGAAGAAAAAGGAACCTGTGATGCAAAACACTAATCTAGTTTGCAGATGGGTAGAGTTTAATCCTTCTCCTCCTGATTTGCAGTCTGCAGTCTGGACAGCCTAGGAAAGGAGGAATCATTCCTTGGGTGAAAATGCAGGTCCTCTTCAATACATTCATCTTCCTTCACTTGTGGAAAGTGTCCCTCCAAATTAAATAGCATTTTTGACATATGTTTTCCTGAAGGCTTTCTTTATATCTCGTAAGCGTTTTAATCAGGGAAGTGTCAGTCAATTTATTTTTTCAACAGGTGAGTCAGTGTTTCTGTATCTGAGAACAGAGCAGCGTTGAGTAACACAGATGCCCCAACAGGCAGGTACTTTTCAAATAGAGGTATAATGTTGAAAAAGTACCTGCCCTGGGGCATCAACAAACAGGAATTTCAAGATCAGTTTTATGTTGCCTTCTTAATCTTTCTGGGGGATTTTTTTCTCCTCCCAGCTACTGTAGCAAAGAAAATACTGTAAGTCATCAGATTTCTATTTGCCAGCATTTATTTGTCCTTTGGTTTAAATGTGTACAGTGGGAGGGTGATAGGGCAGTGCCTGTTACTGCTGGGGATACATTTTGCTGTGTCTGGTTTTTAGATGGCTAGAAATGAAGTATTAGTATTTGCTCATTGGAGAAACACAACAAAGCTTTTCTATGTCAAAGAGATTTTCCCCTCCACCCCTTTCATCCTGCTGTCCTCCTCTGAACTTTCCCCTGGGGCTGTCTTCGAAGTGAATAAAGGGGCGTTTTATTACATTACATTGATTACATTTATGTCCATTCCAAACTCTTCCCCTGTCTCCACAGGAGAAGGCAGCAGACCTATGCTGCCTTCATTTGTTTTCAACACACAATGCAGCGCAGCTGGTTAAACTTTTCTTGCCATGCCTTCATAAGATTCTTTGTGCACACAAGCCCACATTCCACCCCCTGCTTACATCCAGCAAACTGAAATACAGACTTATTTTTAGGACTCTGATTACGTCCCATTGTTGTCTGATGCCTAAACTGAAGAGTTTTCTTAAGTATTTTCTAAAATGTGAACGGACGCAGGAATCTGCTTAAATACTTTGTCATGTTGAGGGTGGAGCGGCACCTCAGGGCACAGTGCTGGGTGTTGGGGTTTGGTGGCTGTGACACTGTTACAAACTCCAGTCTGACACGCATACTCATGCTCATTTCGAGGGTGGAAGAGTCATGTGCTTGAGGCACTGATCATCTGAGCCAGGCTTTCAGTCCTCTCCCAGATCAGCAACATTAGCTTAGTATTCCAAGTTGAACTTAACAACTGATCTGTGTGTCGTTAAGCTGAAACCATACCCACACAGGGCTCAGGAAACCTGCAGTTTTCACTGCTGTAGTTTTTTACTTCCATTTCCCATAGGTGTGCAGTGCACAGAACAGAGAGTCCAGCTGCCCTATCCAGTCTGGGATTTTTTTTCCTGAGTTTCACAGTGCCATGTGATTTGTTTTTCACTTGCTACTATTCCATTTCTTGATATCCCATTGTTTTCCTTTGTATTTGATTTGCAGCCCTTTGTAGATTGCTCATATGACTCTTTGTGTGCTGTTCTTCATGTTGTCAAGCATCCTTTTTCCTTGCCTTTCGACCAATAAATATTTTTATTCAGGGGGCTGTTATATTGTTTTTATTAGTTTTCTTTTGCTTTCTGATGAAGAGTAGTTTTTTTTTTTTATTTTGTTTTTTAAAAGGTTGCAAAATTCCAACGGAACTCTTGAGTACAAACCTGTTCAGAAACCCTGTATCACCCTGGTTCCACTGGCTGGCAACTACCCACATCACTGAAAACTGGAGTTCCACCACTATTTTCTCACTGTATTCCTGGTTGTTTTTATCAAACTTTTTAAATTTTGGGAACTAGCAAGAATGAAATGCCTTAGCTGTAGGCTGGAAGCTTCCATTAAATCTCTTCTCTATATTTGCAGACACTGGAAATCAAACTTATAATGGGAATCTTCGACCTTAACCCAATGGTAGTTTCTGTAACTGCCGAGTGTGTTGTATAAATTAGTGCTGGACGACATTGAACATGCCCTACTGAAAGGCCAAAAGCACTTTAGAAGTAGTTGGTACAAGCAGCCTTTCTCTCAGGGATGAAAAGGCTGGACCGCTGGGCTGAGACCAACGGCATGAGGTTTAACAAGGCCAAATGCCGGGTCCTGCACTTGGGGCACAACAACCCTAAGCAGCTACAGACTAGGAGAAGCCAGGCTGGAAAGCTGCCAGGAGGAGAAGGACCTGGGGGTGTTGGTTGACAACCGACTGAACATGAGCCAGCAGTGGCCCAGGTGGACAAGAAGGCCAATGGCATCTTGGCTTGGATCAGAAACGGCGTGACCAGCAGGTCCAGGGAGGTTATTCTCCCTCTGTACTCGGCACTGGTGAGACCGCACCTCGAGTACTGTGTTCAGTTCTGGGCCCCTCATCACAGGAAGGATGTTGGGGCTCTGGAGCGAGTCCAGAGAAGAGCAACGAAGCTGGTGTAGGGGCTGGAGAACAGGCCTTATGAGGAGCGGCTGAGAGAGCTGGGGGTGTTTAGCCTGGAGAAGAGGAGGCTGAGGGGAGACCTTATTACTCTCTACAACTACCTGAAGGGAGGTTGTGGAGAGGAGGGAGCTGGCCTCTTCTCCCAAGTGACAAGGGACAGGACAAGAGGGAATGGCTTCAAGCTCTGCCAGGGGAGATTTAGGCTTGAGATAAGGAAAAAATTCTTGACGGAGAGGGTGGTTAGGCATTGGAACGGTCTGCCAAGGGAGGTGGTTGAGTCACCGTCCCTGGAGGTGTTTAAGGTGAGGGTGGATGAGGTGCTTAGGAGCATGATTTAGGGATTGATGGGAATGGTTGGACTGGACGATCCAGTGGGTCTCTTCCAACCTGGTTATTCTGTGATTCTGTGAAAACAAATTTAACTGTGGAGTTGATGGAGCATGTCCAGAGGAGGGCAATAACGCTGCTGAAGAGTCTGGTGCACAGGGGTTCTTGGAGCGGCTGATGAGTCTGGGGCTGTTTAGCTGGGTGGAGAGGAGGCTGTGGGGAGCTCTCATCACTCTCTGCAGCTCCTGGAAAGGAGGTTGTGGTGAGGTGGGTGTTGATCTCTTCTCCCAAGGAACAAGAGTTAGGATGAGAGGAAGTGGCTTCAGGTTACACCAGGGGTGATTTAAATGGGATATTAAGAAAGATTTCTTTACTGAAAGAGTGGTAAAGCATTGGAAGAGGCTGCCTAGGGCAGTGGTGGAGTCTCTATCCCTGGAAGGGTTCAAAACCATGTAGCCATGGCACTTTGGGACATAGTTCAGTAGGCACAGTGGTGTTGGGCTGATGGTTGGACTGGGTGATAAAGGTCTTTGCCAATCTCAAAGATTCTATTCATTTGTTGTTATCAACACCTGTCATCCTTTTTTGTAATTCCTCTCCCACAATGTTTTGTGTCTCCCTCTGCCCCTTTTCCTGTTCCTCCTACTGAAAGCACATGCTATCCTGAACCCAGACCCAGCAGAGTGTTCCACTTCTGTGAGGAGCCATCTGACATGTGGCCTCAGGACAGTCAACCACATCTGTAATGCAGATTTGTTCCTCGGTTCTGGTGCAGCTCAGAAACTGCACTAGTCCCTTGAGTTCAGAAAGCTTCTTTGTCACAATTAGGAGATCTTGTAAACAATTAATGATGTTGCTAAATGAATTGCTGTTCTGTGATAGAAGGCTTCTGTGAATGCGTGTAAAGGTGAAGACAGAGGAAGTGCATAGTGTGATCACATTCCTGAAACTGCTCATTATTAATAAAAGGCAAGGAAGAAAATGAAAGTGAATGTAAGAAAATGCCTTTTCTCTTTCAAGTTGCAGAACTTGAGGCAGGGAGTCTGAAGTTAAAAGCACCCCTACCTTTTTAGATAAAAAATGTCTTTTTTTGACTTTGCAAGCCCCGTCCTTCTGGAGCAATGACCACGTTATATACAGAAACTGCCTTGACTGGAAGGACACATGAATACTATGGCAAACTTGATTTAGTGGTCAGGAGGGGATTTTTCCATTTGGTTTCTTTTCCTCATTTAATATAGACATTTTACAATTTCTTTTTCTCTCTGGTTAAAAATAATTTGTAGCCCGTAATGCTCATCTGCAATAGCTTTTCTTCTGGATGCTCTTATTTAGCACTTAGAGGGATTTTCTTACTTCACAATTGGAGTGTCCTTTACTTAATCCACTTTGCAAATACATTAAAAGGCATTCTTGTAACAAAACACTCACTCTTATTGACTCACTCTTAGCCACAGCCCTAAACGGTGGGACTGGCACAGTCACCTCTGTTGTTACTGTGCCACAGCACAGCCCCCAGTGGCTTTGAAGATGTTTCCAAACTTGTTACCAGATATTTTATTAAGAGCCCAGTCTACAGCATGTGTGGGGCTGTTAACAGTCATTGATTTTGACAAACCCCTTGGAGGGGGCTCTACCAAACCCTAAGAGAGGATGACATCCCCAGCAGTTGACATACTCTGTGGACTGTGTTAAGTCAGAACCCTTACAGTTCTCTCAGAGTGCCTTAGTGAGGAATTGCTAGTGCATAGTACATTCACATCCTCATCTATGCTCAGTAATTTCCTTGTGTAGTCAAGCTCTTAAGGTTAGACTATCTCTGTATGCTTTCTTGAAAAGCTTTATTTTAAGCTTTCTGGTTTGCTGCATAATCAGGCTGATTTTTAAGCTTATTTATGGCTTTCCTTTGGCCTAAGCCTTTCCTAGGCTTTCAGTTTGAAGAAAACAATCCTGATGAGCAGCAGATTAGCATTAAACAGCGTTCCTAAAAGAATGGATGTTAAATCATCACAATTTTGTTGTGATTAGTTCCTGCAAATAGTGAATTCCCTGGGCTAGGCAATTCTCTCTCCCCGTATGAGGAGTCATTGCCATCCTCTTTTTGATGATGGCAGCCTGAATGATCTTGGTCTGTCCTTAGATGATGCTGTGATTCCTTCTCCCAAGTGCTTGTTTTCCCTTTTTTGCACAGCAGCATTATGCACCGTGAAGAGCTGAAACCTGCTGTGTCTGTTCTGAACGGAGGAGAGTCACAGCCAAGAATAATTGCCCCTCTGCATTCTGAGCTCCTGTGTAGGGCTAGGACTTTGCAGTTTTTTCTGGTTCTTCAGCTGCTGGTGCAACTTCTATGGGCTTAAAGCTAAGCACGCTGGACCAGTTTTGGCACCCCTTTGGTTCAGGGGTTATAATATCAATGTTGGGACCATCCTGTACGAATGATTGGGTCAAGCTGAGCTTGTGGAGAACTGCTCCTGTGTATCTCGCCTGTCCATACGATTACCAGCTATTACTCTACCATTCACCTGCAGTGGTGAATGGAAAATGTTGCTCTTTCATTGGATAGTTTTGAGTCTCTACATCTGTATTTAGCTTTTTAAGATTCTATCTTAACTCTCACAGTCCTTTCTGTGCATAGAGAAACAGTGTAATGTCTGGGGACACAGACAGCTGTTGAGTTTTTGATACCATCCAGTACCTGCCTTCTTGCAGCAATGTGTTGTTAGATGGGTTTAATTTGTTTTTTTATTTAGGGTTGTTTTGTGGGGTTTTGGAAGGGTTGGCTTTGTTTAGGATGCATTTGATTTTTGGTGGTAGGGTTTCTTTGTTTTTTTTTTTTTTTTTGAGACTAAAGGCTCTCTGAAAATGACTGGTTTTGCAGAAAACACTCTGTTGGTTGGTTTTAGCAAGTTGGACTTTAAGCCAGGTACTCACATTGTGCTCTAGTCATGTATGTGAATAGTTTTCTCTGTATACGTCTTTTAACTGTGGGGAATTGTGATTCAATGACCTTGCACTGTGTAAGAAAAATCTTCTGATCTAAGAGAGTTGCTGAGGAAACTGGTGAAGCTCTTTGTAGTCTTTATGAGTTTCTTTAATAGGCACAACAGGGAGCAGAGGGTCTCTGGACATCAGTGAGGCAAGAAATTTATTTGTTCCTGCTTAGGACAGGAGGTATAATCTAAAACCTTGAATTCTAAGGTAACTTTCTGTGCAGAGAGAACTCCTCTGCAGGACATCAGAATGTCCCTCTGAGAGCACTAGATTACTCAGTTTTCCCTAAAACCCACTGAAAAGAGAAACATTCAGCTTGGAATGTCAGTGACAAGAGAAGTTGTTTCATCTCTCTATTAGAAAAAGGACCAGTTGGCAAGTACATTGTAAGGTATCCTTGCAATAGTCATTTTAATATTAATAAAGGTAGCGTACGAGTGCACTTCCTATCTCAGCACTGCCAATTAGAGAATGATACTCCTACACAGTCTTTCTGCACTCAGCTTTTTGCAGTGCTTTCACCTATGCCATCTGTGATGTTTGTATTTCTTGATGACCTTTTCAACAGTTTGTTGTTCTCCTTCTTCTTTCCATGTGAGAGAGATGGAATTCTCCAAGGAAAGCTATTTGAACATATGGCAAGGTACAATATTATAGCATGTAAATTGGCAGTCATTACTGCCTCTCTGTACTCCTGACTTCATTTTTTTTTTTTGGTATTTTTTTGTTTGTGGAAAGGTTTTGTTAGTAATGACACTTCTAACTTGGGGAAAGAGCCCCAGCATGTGAGAAGTGAATTGAAGAGGGAAGCAAAGTTGTAAAAGCTGAGGGGCTGGGCCAGGCTGTGGATGGACACACTAAAAGGTTGTAGTGGGCAGAAATTCATTTTTAACAAGATGAGGCAGACACAACTAAAAGCTTAATTTTCTCTTTCTTTTTCCCCTACCAAACTTTACTGAGCACGGGCATAAGAAATATATTTGAGTACTAGGACAAAAGCATTTGTGAGTTAGTGGTTTCATCCTTGGGGTTGTTAAGGCCAAAACTGAATGGAAGAAGAGAAGTCGTAAGGTGAGAAGGCTATCTCTACTTATACAGCAGGGGTGTAAAGGTCAGGCACCTTCTCAGCATAAAGGCATGTTACCATTGCGGCAGGGAAGAGCTATGATTATCATAAAGCTAATAAAAGTTCAGCTTGATGAGATGCACTACAGGTGTAGTGAAGGGGCTGGATGGGACACCTCATATGGGTTAAACAAGGGGGCTCTTTCTGCAGTTTATGTTTCCCGATGACCTTTTCAACAGCTGTCTGCTTTTGTTCTTCTTTCCATGCCAGAGAGAATTCTCCAAGGGAGGCTACTGAATGCCTGCCATATCCATCCTGTTGGGCAAGTCAAAGGGGTATTGTGTGGACATCATCGAAATCAGGGAGGGGATGGAGACTACTAAATTAAGATGGAAAACAAGTGAGGCATTATCAAGTAGTTTTGTTGTCAGAATGAAAAACTACTGGATAGTTTATAAATCTCTGGATGAACAAATGACAAAACTCCATAATGTGTTACATATGTTAGGAGAAAGATGAGCAGACAGTAATGTGATTGACAGGAAGAAGAGTGAGAAATCCCCAAGGCAGGGGGGGAAAGAAAGCAAAAGAATGTTTTTTGCTTTGGTGGAAAGGAAGTAATCTGAAATTTGACTAAAGATGTGTGAAGGAGAAGGAAATGTTGGTGGGTTGTAAGCAGAGGTGTGGAATGAGGTATGAGAGGATTAACCAGAAGAAGTGAACCAGCAGCATAGATGGTTGATAAGTGAAGCCAGTTTTGAAAAAAAAAAAGCTAGAGGAAAATACATGAGATGGGATGAGGAAGAGATTAAGGGGAAAAAAAGGCACTAATATTGCTGCTGAAAATAGCTAGAGAGGATGTTATTATTTACAGCTTACAGCTTCAGCAAGGTCAAGAAAAATCTACAGATGCACTTCAGTGAGGATTTCAATCAAGAAAGTACATATTAGTAGGGATATTTATGTTAACACATAAAGTGTAATTGATACTTTCCAGTTTAGTGCCCAAATTCTAGTTACTGGAAATCTGTGCAATAGGAAAACAACCCCAGTATTTTCTACACAGTCTTCCTCTGTAATGCATTTATTACATATCTCTTACCATTCAAGGAACTTATCAGGTTGACAGTTATAGACTAGCATTTGCTGTTTCACCCACACAGGTTGTTATACAAATCAATGGTGATAAAATAGGATTTGTCACACTGCCTGGTCATCAAAGCTGTAGGTTACACTGGGAAGCATCCACTCGTGTGTGGCACTGCATTTGGTGATGTTACAGCCGTCCCTAGGAAGGCTGCCATCAGAGGAGAATTCAAGGAGGGAGAAGTGGGCTGCTGATGAACTGGAGAGAGCTCCCTCAGTTTTTCCAGGTGAGATATCGTGCTGTTGGATCAGCAACAATAGAGGATCGACACTGATAAAGCTGTGGCAGAAGGCTTAGTTTGTCATTGAATCATAGAAGCAGGGAGTGGTTTGAGTCGGAAGGCACCTTAAAGCCCATCCAGTTTCAACACCTTACCTTGGACAAGGGCACCTCCCACTGGATCAGGGGCTCCAAGTCCCATCCAACCCGGCCTGGAAACACCTCCAGGGATGAGGCAGCCACCACTGCTCTGGGCAACCTGGGCCAGGGCTTCACCCTAATTGTGAAGAAACTAAATCTTCCCCCTTCCAGTTGAAAGCCATTTCCCCTCATCCTACCCCTGCAGTCCCAGATCCAGAGCCCCTCCCCAGCTTTCCTAGAGCCCCTTTCAGTACTGGAAGCTGCTCTAAAGTCTCCTCACAGCATTCTTTTCTCCAGGCTGAGCAACCCCAACTCTCTCAGCATGTCTGCCCTCAGGTCAACTATGTGGCCTCCTCTGGACCTGTTCCAACTGTTCCATCACTTCTTAGAAGAATACTTGAGTTTCTGCCATGTTTACTGTTCAGGAAGCCATCTTTAAGCTTTAATGTTTACAAGGAAGCCCATTGTCCCTATTACATTCAAAACCAGCACATTTTTAATCAAGTAGCGTGAATAGCACATCAAATGAAAGGGTTGGCTCTAGATCAATGTAGCAGATAAACTAGTCCATTTATTATGTTTGAGAGAATAACTGCTTCTATCAACTTTGATAAAGAACAGAAACAGTAATCTCTGGGATGGTCTTCAGCACTTTTCTACTCTTTCACTCCTGTTGGCTTCAGCCAACCCACTAGCACTTCTGTAATTCCATGTTCCAAATATTACAGTGAGTGTGGAGCATGTGCCCAAGGAAAGCTGCACAAAACCAATTCTCTTATTTTGTGTTTACTCACTCGGCAGAGTTCCCTCAAAGCACTAACTACAATCTGCAAAAACAAGATTGCTTCCCTTTGGACCCAGCCTGCATAAATATTTTAGTGGATAGATACATAAATTTAAAAAAAAAATGTTGTGGTAACTAGTAAGGATAAAAAATAAATCTGAGATGGACTGGTTTGTAAATCAATAAATACTACATCAACTTTACACAATAAAGTTCTATGAAGGACATTGGATTATCGAAGTTATGAGAAACACTGGCTTGGTATGGCAAAGGATGGCTCTTCAGGTCCTAAACAACTTGTAATTCAATTTTTAATTTTATTTGGTGTTAGCCTTTTAATAGCCAGCTGTCTAGCTCTAGCTTTGTGATATTTTATTATGTCGTTATTTGCTCTTACATCCTGTTATCTGTGTCATAATCATCCCTCAGTCATTATTCAATTTAGAAGGATTCTGCACTGAGCATTGCTCATGTCCTGTGGTTTCTTTGCCCATCTGAGCTGTCATATGGTTCTTTTTCCAAAACCACATTTGTAGAGCACAGTGTTGGAACTGTTTAATTTTCTGGAGAAGAGTTTATTATTAAACACTAGACTGTCATCGAAACGATTCAATATGCGAGACCTAAATCTATTTGTGGTTAAATAGTAAGGTCTGGAGGTTAATAAAAAGAACTGCAGCAAGCTGCTTACAAGATAATTCAGGGAACTTATAAAAGATTGCAGAACTCCAGCCATTTTCCCATTAGGTCTAAGATAGAAAGTAAATTTAAAAGGAAGGTGAGACTTCTATATCACTGTGTCTTTAGCAACACCAAGAGATTCCACTGTTTCAAAGGTCAGTTGAGAAAAAGAGAACTGTGTTCAGCTGGCAAGAAGCTACTATTCTAAATTCAGCAGAATGGGGTTTGGTTTTTCTTCTTCTCTCTTCCAGTAACTTTTCTTTTTTGTTTTTTGGGGGTTTTTTTGTTTTGTTTTGGTTTTTTAACTGTCCTTAGCCTTGCGAGTGTGAGTTGTGAAGCAGGAAGGAGAAGAGACCTAAATCAGCTTCCACTTCAGCATTTAAGCAAGCACAGTCACATCTCAAGTGCTGCTGAGTGTCACAGCAAGACAGGGAAGGGAAGTGGCACTAAACGCCTCCTGAAAAGTCAGTAGGCTTATTAAGTCTTACTTAAAAAGTTGATTGGGGAGCTAATTTAGAGCTCCCCTGTCCTGCCTTTTAAGTATGATGAAAACCCTTAAAAGGCTCTCGCTGATGCTAACAGATTCAGAGTGGCACTGAGTGTAGACATGAAGTGGGAAGAGGGAAACAAAAAGTTAGAAAAAGTGGTTGCCTCTAGAGTCCACGCCTGTGCACTTTCCCTAAAGAAGTGGGAGCTGAAGGCCGGCTGAAGGCTGTTCTTCTGTCTACTTCACTGTACAGTCTTGTCACCAGAAGCCTCTTTTTTATCCACTTTGTCAGTGTATCGAAGCCTAATATGGGTCTAAATGTCATGCTTGCATATCCTGATTTCCTAAGCAGTATAAAGGGACCATGGGGTAAATAAAAAACCCGGATGCATATATGGGGTTTGTTGCTGATAATGACATTCCCTTATTGTTCACGTGGCAACTGTGATATCCATAAAGAGCCAACCAAGCAATGAAAAGATGGTATTGGAAACTGTTGTTTGTGCTTTAAATTGCTTCTGAGCTGAGCCTTTAAAACTGAATGTCATTTCCTAGCAAACTGCCTGCCCTTTTAATGGAAATGTCAGTCCTTTAGAAAGTTCTTGTTTAGAGGAACCATGTGGTAGACAATACTCCTAATGAAGATCTTCTTCCTTTATCTCTGCACTTGCCTTCTCTTTTATTTCATTGCATAGAGATACCAGCCAGGACTCTTCAATTATGGGAAAAGCTTTTCATTTTAACAACTGTTTTGTAGACATTCTTGCTAATGCATTTCCTCTGTCTTTGTTTTGCAGCCTCCCATTTCTATTGTCATCTTTTAAAGTGACAGGAGAAAGAGCTTTTTTCATTAGGAAAAGAGCTAAGGCAAGACGGTACAGCTCAGGCTGTGCTTGGAAAAAAGACCAACGGCTTGAGTATTTAATTTTAAACTCATTGCAAGTGCATATTCAACAAGATACTATTGTCTTAGGGCTACTAAAAGTTTGCCAATTGGAAATATTTCAAGACAATCAATTTTTAATCTCCAGCTTCAATAATGTGACCCACAGCAGTGTCTGAGAGTCTTTCATTATCCGTGGAGCATGTACTTGCTTGCTGTTATCTCTCCCAGTTAAAAGTTAAAGTACATTATTAGTTTAAACTTCAGGGAAAGAAAAGTAAGATTAGATTAAAGTGGTTAAAGCTGAACAAGACATGTGTAGGTAGTTGTGGTACCCCTTGACCTCCTAAGCAGACACAAGTACTGTGCATTCCATTGTGTTTCCCAGCACCACGTCAACGGGAATGCCGATGGAGCCGGCTGCTGTTAGGACCAGATGCTGCTATTAGTGCCTGATACAGCACTGATGCTTCACATTCGCTTTTGGACCCCAGAAAGACAGCAGGGACCCCATCCACACACTGTCAAGGAGTCTCCTCTGAGATTTCAGATGTGCTGAAATGTGGGCTTTCTTGTAAAGTTTCTTCCTCTCCCCTACCATGCTTCTTTTTGCATCAGAAAGTTCTGGAATCTCTTTCGGGCTGCTGAAAAGAAACATCATGGCTGCAGCTATAAACGGATAAAATAATCCTCTTTTGGACTCTCCAGCACAGCTTTAAATCCATCCCTACCAGCTATCAGAGAACACTTAGCATGTGTACATACACCTCAATGTTTTGTAACATCCCTGGCTACTATCGAAACAGAAAAACACTCCGTAAGAGAGTATTTCCAAGTATTATTGTAGTCAGCATTCCCCATTATTAAACAATGTTAACTGTCCAAAAGCTTATTCAAAGAATATTTCCATCTTTATCTGGCTTTTCCTGAGGATGAAAAAAACAACATTACATTGTCTGTCCGTGAAAGTCAGTGAAATGAAGCACTCATCTACCTTTATAAATACATACATGTGGTGTTACTCCCGGATAGAGAATTAGCAAGCCCATTGCTTGTTAACATTTTGTTAACTGACAATAAGGCCCAAACCAAGCGTCTGCTGTTTGTGATATTTTTGTCTGCTGAGGAATACCTTAGTCTTTAATTCTAAAACACAGACCACAGTAAACGTGTGTCGATGGTAACTGTGTTCTTTGACCTCTGGGATCTCAAAACAGGTCCCCTTCTCAAATAAGCAGTTTATTAACATTACCACTGTGTTACCAGAGTCTTTCATCATACCAGATTGTGTGATGAGTTCACTTTCCGGTTGTCATTTCTGTGCTGTTATTATTATTATAATCAGGAGGTTGAATTGATTTAATCACTTCAGTTAGAGCATATTGTAAATTCGCAGCATTACTGAACCTGCCTTAAAAGGAAGACAAACTAATTTTATTATTAATGATAGGCTGTGATAGATAAAAGAAGCATTATTCTTTCAGTATTTCTAGTTAAATGCTCAGCAAACTGTGCTGGATATCCAAGACAATCCGCTGATGCTGAAGAGTGGCTTCCAGCTGGGATCAGCTTAGCATACTCTTAACACCTGCTGGCATTCCTGAAGCGAGCTCCCTCCTGGCTCGCGGGTAGAGCCACTGCCAGGGCACCACACACAGTCCATTCTGAGTGTCAGAGGCAGCGGCACACAGGACAGAAACACAGCGAGATGCCCCACCAGATGAGAACTCCACTAATTGGCCAGTCTCCCCCAGTTTGCCAGCACCCTTTGGCAGACACAGTACCAGCATCCCATAAGAAGGAGCGGCTGTGCCAGGATGAAACAAACTGATGACTTGCCCCTGTGATTTTCTGGCATTTTGTTCCACATTTGTGTGAAATGATAATGGCTTGTGGGCCTGAGCCTGTGAAGAGTTGGTTAAGCACTCTCTGTCACTGCTGATTCTGCCTCAAATCCAGGTTCTGCTATCGATCTGGAATAAGTTAGTGCTTCTATGTTGCTTCCTTTCTGAAAGCACCATTGTGATTGGAAGCTGGCACAATCTAGAGACAGGTATTTTGTTATCAGTGCCTGGCAGACCGTGGTAGTGTATGGTAGAAATGTTTTAGTCAAATGTATAGAATGTTTCTCCCCAGTGAGCCCCAGAATTCTTTTATCTTAGTGTCCTTCATCTTCTTCAGCAGCATTGATTGAAGTTTGGTTACTGTGCACTATAGCTGACTTGGCAACAAAATGCGCTGTACTGAACTCATCATCACTTTAAACAGATTTGTCTCTGTAGGGAACAACAGAAAAAAGGAAAACAAAAACCCCCAAAACTAGAAGAAAAAGTCTAAGAGCCAACTAGATGGAGGCAGAAATGAGTGTGTGAGTACTTAGATGAGACAGTGAGCAATGGTGCTGCCAATCAACAAGTGTGTACAGCTACATGAGCCTGGATGTGAATGAACCTGGAGGATGGCAGGAAGAGAGAGACCCACAGTCAAAGAGAATAAAGAGTAACTGAAGAACTATAAGGATGGAATAATTCTGCTCTGTAAACTTGCTCACCTGGGTGATGTCTGGGGTTCTCAGGCTTGGCCTCTAACTGTGGTAAAGAGTAAGGTTTGGGGAGGCCAAAGCTGAGCACGGCGGGTGAGGTGGGACTGCAAAAGGATGCTGAGGGAAAGTGTGGATTGCATAAAGAATTCTCCTCTGAGACTGCATTCTTTTCCACATCCTCACTTCCTGCTGTTGCCTTCCACGCTGGAAGGCAGCTGTGGGAATTATCTGACAATGTCAGATCATCTAAAGCTGAAACTGAGTGAGATAAATGCCAGTATGAAACCCAAACCATTTCCAAATAAAATGCTTTATTATTTTTCCTGATCTTCTAATGGTGGCAGTGACACTTTACTGCAGAGGTAGAAACGGGTAAATCCAAGCAGATTCTCTTCTCCACTCACCTGAGTAAAGAATTCCATATGTACGGGGACCAAGAGGCTGGCAAAACAGTGGATTTATCTTGTTTGTTTAGACTTGAGGGCAGACAGCAGTGACAAAGGACCATAGAGTGGTTGTTTTTCTGGAAGAACAACTTCCGAAATGTGTCAACAGTGTGGGACCAAGTATTGCCCCAAACCTTTTTCAGCCTTTATTGCAGATCCTGTGAGCATTAGCTAAACATTATCCTGATTACCGTAGGGTAGGGAGGCAATCCTGTGATAGGGCACCCATTTATAGAGAATGAAACAGAGCAAAAGCGAGAGATGGTTAATATTCAGCATATTCAACAACACTGTGGTGTCACTGAACATCTGTTGCGCCAGGAAAGCAACTGTGTGCAGACACCCAGCATGAAGGGACAGTTGCTTCTGGAAAGAAGAAGCAATTGGAAGAAGGTGGATCAGAATCCTGCAGGTGCCTGATTCTCAGCTCAGCGCTGGACTGTTGTGAACATCCTCTGGTAGGTAGCCAAAGGAAAAGTTCTTGTTGAAATGACAGAGATTCTTTGGCATAACATGTTCTGTTAGAGCATATGTTACAATGTCTATATCATTGCAAAGACAAGCTCCCTTGCTGGCACCTACCGATGTATGTTCATGGTAATCACAAGTAATATCTTGTCAACAGCTACCTACCATAAGTGATCCTAATGCACTCTGCAATCATTTTGAAAGCCTCATCATTTTCACTGAAAGGACTGTTTTGTGTAGAAGAATTCTTACTAATGTGCAAAAGCGCCCTTAGTTAAATCCATTGTAGGAGCTGAAAAGGACTACAAGTATAAACCTTCACAGCTGGAGTACAGAGAGCTGCTGTGGCGCTAGCTCACACGTCTTGTTTCTCACAGGCCAAGAATGCCTGAGGAGTAACAGACATACCTCGTTTAGTGGAGCAAATCACGCATTTTATCATCATGACTTCACCTTTGGAGAGCACAATTCCTCTTTACCCGTGTTTAATATGCCTCCAGATAGTTCCGTGTAGTTGTGGCAGAATAGTGACGTGGCTTCATTTAAGCTAGAAAATAGAGGTTACTTGGCCTTCCTGTTTGAAGTTCACTAAAACAGGCAATATGTGATGTCCAGGTGGCAGCAAAAAAAGCATCCTGAATGAGCAGACTGTTGATGCAGAGGGAAGACTTGGTGTCTGAAGGTGCTTCTTGTTATTATGGACCAGGACTGAGGGCCGTGCCTTTACCTGCTGGCCTGGTCTTTTGCCAAACCCTGTCTGGCACTGGCAAAAGCTCTTTCCTGAGCTACTCCATCCACTGGCTCTCTGGCTGCAGTGCTGGCGGAAGGTAAAGGCAATCCTGGCACACTACGTGCAGAACATTACTGGTCTGGAGATGGAATAAGCAGCTGTACCAGGTACGACTTCTGCTATTTTCAGCATCCTTCATGTGAAATACTCTCCAAATACCCTGGCATGTGCCCACTTTCACTGATGTGATGTCCCTTCTTTGTTTTGTTCATCTGGAGTGCTGGAGAATGAATTTATTTTTCTAACATTGCTGCCCTTCTTCCTGCAGTCCAGACATCACACAGTATTTCTGCTGGTGCAGAGATGGAGTACCAGCCTTTTCCTAGCCTTGCTGGAGATGTAGAACAGCCAGACAAGTCTGTATTTTAACTTAACACACTACTTGGAACTGACAGCAAAAAATTACATATATAAGATAGTGTAGAGCAAGTTCAGTGTCCTCTTCCTGTAGCAGTATAGGCTGGTTTTAATGGTGCTTCTCCAGATTCTTTTTAACAATAGCTGAGGGCTGAATCTGATCCCACCTTCCTCCTTCTAAATCAAGATCTGTACTGTCATGAGAGGAGAAGGTAACGGGTATGGATATGTTTACTAAAGCAATGCATAAGGAATGCAGAGTCCCAAGGCACTGGAGAAAAATAGATAATTAGAATAATTATTTTAACCAACATTTGGTCTAAACAATCACATTTTTCAAGGGTTCTTTGGGTTTAGGTTTTGGTTTGGTTTTGTTCTTGATGAGGACCTGGCAATAGTGGAATACTTGAATGTAAACACATTTTCATGGCAGAAGCCCAAACATACATCTCTAAAAAGTTATATTTTCTCTCTCTCATTTTATCTTCTCTGCCTTCCCTGTTATTGATGCACATAATAAAGCACTAGGAAAAAAAGACAAATCTACCCAAAAGGTCAAAATCAATGATCCTTTTACAGATGGCACCTTTGGGAATCCTGGGTACTTTACCATCAGCTTGTGTTTGAGACTGTTACTTGAATACTTGTTTTTTGATGGCAAAAATCAATGACTTCTTTAAAGAAGACACCCTTGGGGCTAGAGGGATGCAGACTTTGAAATGTTTACTAGTCTGTGCCTGTCTCTGGAAGACTAATAAACATATTTATAAGTTTATGAGCTCCTGTTTAATTTTATGGGTTGGAAATGGTGTATGGTTTTGACAAGAATATTTAAGATAATGTGCCCTAAGGAGCCATATTCTGTATCACTTTGCAAATCTGCATAAACGTTCTGATCCAAAACTGATTGAATCAACAGATATATTTATATTAGGTTTGAATTTATCCTTGTGAAAAAGCCACTGAAATTATTGGAGTTACCTTGTTAATGAATTTGATCCAATGGCCAAATACTAAATCAGCTGTCAAAAAGATAGAAAATCCACATGCATAAAGATAAGAAATCTACTTCTCTCAGCAAAGAGTATTTCCTATATTTTTATATACAAATATGTGTTTATTATTACTCTGAGTTGCAGAGAGCATTTGGTTTTTAAAAAATAGACACATCTTATTTTTTTGCTGCTAACTTAGCATTACATACATTTAAGGCACCATAATTCACTTTGACACCAGGGCAGATATTTCTGGGTTTCCTGAGTGAGCGGGATTATAACAGGCTCTTGTAAGTTAATAGGGCCCTATATCTATCTGTCCTGTGATGTGGAGTTGAGGTTCTGGTGCTGGAGCCTGGACAAGCAGTTTGCTCACCAGCTGTGCAGATGCAGACTTTGCCAAGAATTGTTTGTTCCTTTTCTTTTTTCCTTCATCAAAGATATAATGTTTTGTGTTTTGCAAGTGGGTTGCTGGAGAATCAGCCACAGAGATTACTGTTGAGATGGACTGTCAGGGTAGCCTTGCAGTAATTAGAAAAACTAATACGTATTCATTTGCTTTTGACTCTAGATCTAATCAGTAAATACAGCAGTATAAAATGTCAACCCTAACCAAGCAAATGCATTGAAAGGATAATAATAGATAATGTCATTTATGAATTGAAACACAGGAACATGTACGACATTAAAAGACTTGCTGAATTAGACATTCCTTCCCATCACTTACAGATTTTGATTTAAGTTTACTGATTTGAGCCTCACATATCAGTGACATTCTGCTACATAGAATGTCATCCTGTCCTTAAGGCAGCAAAAAAGCTTTACTCTTGAGAACTGCAGGCAGCCCTGCTGGATAATCACCACTGTGCCACCACCCTGGGCAGAGAAACAGATTAAAGCTTGGAATGCCTCTGGAAAACCTCGGCTGCAGTAGAGAAGCTTGGCTTGTGGGATCTATTGCCTCCATGCAGCCCTGTGCAACACAAAGTAGCTCAGACACAAAGTTCAGCAGTGGTCTTATGAGAACGGTTTGTGCATCCATGCAGAGTAAGGACTGCTCTCACGCTGTCCCTCGCACTGCGCTGACCCTTTGTAGGCTGGCTTGGAGGAAGCAAGCTCTCACCTTGGCCCCTGAGCTAAGTGGAATCAGTGCTTTCCTGATCGAAGTGGAATCAGTGCTTTCCTGATCGAAGTGGAATCAGTGCTTTCCTGATCGAAGTGGAATCAGTGCTTTCCTGATCGAAGTGGAATCAGTGCTTTCCTGATCGAAGTGGAATCAGTGTTTTCCTGATTGAAGTCACACTGACATCATTCACCACTACCTGTGGCCATTTATTTTTCATTATTCAGTGTCTTTTACAGACTGAGTTTCTTGATTTCATTTTGTTTGGTTTTCCCAAATATGCATTGAAAGTGGTAAAACTTTCCTCTCAGATTTTGGCAGTTTAAAGGGTATCTTTGTTCATGCTAAGACTTTCATAGGGTGGAGATCACATGTATAATTGTGGTGAGGCTGATCATGGAAGTGGTGAGAAACTCCCTGTCACTAGAACTGAGCAGCTTACTCTGCAGGATGAGCCAGGCAGAAGGGGTGTCTGCAGTAGCTACACTTACTCTTGTCCAAGTACTTGATGCTTGTCGTAGGCAGTGAGAGGATGCTGGGCTCAAAGGAATTTCAGATTCTAGGCTGCTCATACGATGCTAAGTTATGACTCTGACTTCATGGCACTCTCAGCTTCATGGCACAGATTGAACTGGCCGCCTTGTGCTGCCAGAACCTGCCGTGGCTCAGGGTTTTAGCATCTAGATTAGAGTACAGAAGGGAGAAAAGTACTTCTGTCATTTTTAGCTCTTGAACTTGTCTGAAGGTTTCACTGTTTCTATAAAAGGATTCTTTTCATATGGAGTGTGACACTGCCTCTCCAGCTTAACTCTTGCTTCCCTAGAAACATGAGTTGAACTCTATAATCAGAAGCAATTGCATCACAATGTTAGTGTCCGTTTTAGACCACAGTATTCTTACATCCAAGTTAGGACTATATAGTCTGACTATAGTTATCTTCCTCTGCTCAGCACTTGAGAGACTGCATCTGGAATAATGTGTCTCATTTTGGGTTCTTTTGTGAGGAAGGATATCGTTAAACTGTACTGAGTTTGGTAGAGACATCAAATGCTCAGGGGCTGGAGCCCTTACCCCATGAGGAAAGGGCCTGGAGAAGAAAAAGCTTTTAGGGGAGCTAACAGAAGCCTCCTAGTATTTACAAGAAGGTTGTCCTTCTTGTAAATGAAACTAGGCTGTTCAAAGTGATGCCTGTTGAAAGGGCAAGAGACAATGGACACAAATTGAAACAAGAATCAATACAGAGATATCTTTTCCAAAGGATAACAGATAAACATCACAATGAGCTGCCCAGTCTCCATCCTTGGGAGCTTTGTGGACCTTCTTTAAGCAGAAGATGAGACTACAGCCCTCCTTAGGTCCCTTCTAACATATATTTTCCTATGATTCCTAAGATTCTCCACATATTGTAACTACATGTGCGGACAAGATCACAATACAAGTTTGCTTTAGTTATTTCTGCCATTTCAATTACTACATTTTGGTTTGGGCTACTACAGTTCTATAACTTTGTTGAATACCATGTGTTTGAGCTGAACTTCAAGAAGAATTTATTAGTTACTGGTATACCTTCAGCCATCTGAAAACAACTCCAGGGCAATTTGTACTTTGCTAAAATATCCTGCGTCCTTTGGATGGTGGGGAGGGCAGAAGCCTGTTGATATCCAGTTATTATTTGATACAAGGGAGAGGATAAGAGCCTGGCTTCAAACTCTTGCATGGCTTAGAGGCCATCAGTATGGAGTTTCATTTTCACCCTCACTTTGCTAAAAGTCTTAGTTTTAAGGATTTTGCCACTAAGCCAGTATTCTGTAGGATCATTTTTTTTCTAGTTTACTATACCAAAGGAAAAAATATACTGATAGTGCTCGAAGACTTGGCAACTCTGATGCTGTTTCACTTTAAGAGGAACAATTGGTTGAACTTGTTTAATGTCGGCAAGAGAGTCATGAATCCCAATAAGGCCATGAATACATTTATTATTAATTTTCTTCTCATTTATTTTTAATTTTCTGTCAGACAGAATCAAAGGCTGAATTGGTGACTTCAGTGTTTTCTACCTTGCTCTATTGGCTTCAGAAGTTCTTTAATAAGGCAATTATTTATTCTGGACATCACTGGGAAATCAAAGGTGAAGAAATCGGGGATATCTAAACCCTGTAGCGCATTAATTCAAACAGCACTCACATTGTTGAATAGAGTTCATGTCTCTGGTTCTTTAATGTTGCCTGGTTTGGTACTTCTGTCATTTTAAAATTAGGTGGAATGTGTAGAATGGAGAGTGAAAGGAAACCACAAAAGGATTTATCTCATAGAAGCGAGAATTACGGGAATCAGCAGGGGTTCTGGCTTCTGGATTGAGAGTAGGCTAGTGTGTTGTACCGAGAGGAGGCAAGCAGAGGATCTTTGGGAAGGGTTTAATGCGTGCCCACAAGGCTTTCATTAGGAAGTTATAATAGAGTAGTGGCTGTGTCTGCCTGTTACCTCCTGAAAACAAGGAGCAAATCTGCCTTAGCGGCAGTTCTCTGATCTAAGGCACGGTGCTGCATTGAAGTCAGTGGAAAATCTTGCATACATTTTACTGCATCATGCTTTCAAATTAGAATATGAAGTGGTTGTCTGCCTCCAGTCCAGACCTAGTATTTCTATTTCTGGTTGCCTTTTTTTCAAATGAATAGAAGGCAGGGGAAACAAGGGGCTGGTAAAGAGATGTGTGTGTGAGGAGGAGGAGTTACCTGTGCAAAGGGAGCCAGGAGGCAGAAAGGCTGGACATGTTTAACAGCCCTGTTTTACCCAGAGTGGCTACTACCTCTAGTGCAGGGGTGAAACCCTTCTTGAGCTCCATGTCTTTTGCATCCTGCAGAGAAGGACTTGGGTGCTGGTTGATGAGAAGCTCAACATGAGTCGGCAATGTACGTTCACAGCTCAGAAGGCCAACTGTATCCTGGGCTGCATCAGAAGCATGGCCAGCAGGTCAAGGGAGGGGATTCTGCCCCTCTATTCCTCTCTTGTGAGACCCCATCTGGAGGATTGTGTCCAGTTCTGGAATCGTCAGAGTAAGAAGGAGATTGAGCGGTTGGAACGGGTCCAGACGAGGGCTGCAAAGATGATCAGGGGGCTGGAGCACCTTCCATATGAGGACAGGCTGAGAAAGTTTGGGTTGTTCAGCCTGGAAAAGACAAGGCTCCGAGGAGACTTTAGAGTGTCCTTCCAGTACCTGAAGGGTCTACTAGAAAGCTGGAGAGGGGCTGTTCATAAGGGCTTGTAGCGATGCCCCCCCATGGCTGGGGGATTGGAAGTGGATGAACTTTAAGGTCCCTTCAAACCCAAACTATTCTATGAGTCCTGTATATTACTGATAGGATTGCATCACGAGCAGGAGGCAGTGTTTCTTCCTGTACAAACTCTGCTATTTGCACTGCTTTGCTATCAAGATGATACCACGGTCTCTTGCTGTTTTGTTTTTGCTCATTGTTCAGAATTTTAGCCTTCTCTGGAGTTGATGGCAGGAGGACTCAAAAGGAGACAACAGATCAAATCTGACATTTAAAGGTTTGAGCCTTCGAGCGTATAGTCTAAAGAGAACAGCTATGGAATCTTTTTGTCTACTATCCTGAATTCTTCCTGCAGACCTCCTTGACACTCAGCTGCCTTACTGCTCTCTGATGTAGGTTAAATCATAGAATAATAGAATCATAGAATAGTTTGGGTTGGAAGGGACCTTAAAGCCCATCCAGTTCCAAACATGGGCAGGGACACCTCCCACTAGGTCAGGCTGCCCAAGGCCCATCCAACCTGGCCTTGAACCCCTCCAGGGATGGGGCAGCCACCACTGCTCTGGGCAACCTGGGCCAGGTCCACTCTCATCGTGAAGAAATTCCTCCTTATGTCTAGTCTAAATCTGCCCCTCTCCAGTTTATACCCATTGCCCCTAGACTATAAACCTGTGTAAACCCTTTTATATGTGATTTAACCCAGCGATGCCTTGTGGCAATGCTCTGTGTCACGCGAAGCAACAAGATGCTGTTTGAAAACATTTGGCCATGTGCTCCTGAGGACAGAAGTCTCTGTTCCTCTCTGTCTAATCATTCTCCTCATCAGAATGCTGTTCTAAGATAAAGGAATATTGTACAAGTTGCCATAAAGTTTTATGAGCCAATTATTACAGATATAATTGTCCAAGGTTGTAGAGGTCTATAGATGTCTTATTTTCCATAGGCTAGTGCCCTTTTATGCTTCTCTTTTATAGTTAATGCAATGCCTCATTTAATAATTTAAAAATAATTTATTGGAGTTAAATTGCTTTTTTAGAAGGCATAATCTTATCATTCTCATTTTTATAAGAAACTCATTTTAATTTGTTTGCTGTGCTGTTCTCACATGAATTTAGGAATTTAATGGAGTGAAAATTGAAGGCTGATGGCATCAATGAAATTATTAATTTGGTAACCGAAAGATTTATTTGGTTGATTTAGAAGGAATTTTCAATACCCAATTATCTTTGGACTCTATTAAAGAATGAAGCCCCACCAAATAACAGTTCTCACTCAAAGTTCCCCAGGATGAATTGAAAAGGACATCTTCATTATTACTATTGATGTTAATGTGGAAATCACTTACTGTTAATAATCCTGAAGGACAGATAAGGGCCTGTTTTTACCCTCAAGAAGCTAGGTTCCAAACCCTAAAAAATGTTATCTTAGCGAATGAATATTACCTGCAGATAGCAGACATAGCCAAGCAGAATATTTTAACAGTTTACTTTTATCTCCACGAAGTCCCATTAGAATAATTTAGTAGAAAGGAAATATCTTTCAGTCATGTAAATAAGTTTGATTTTTTTTTTAATAAGGTGGCAATATAACTATACAAAAGTACTGTCTGCAAACCTAGATAGGAGCATACAAAAATATTTATTTTCTATTATATTCCCTAAGCTTTAACTTGCAGAGTTTTAAAGAACACTCCCATATAAAATCACCATTTTGCAGATTCAGATTTTTTAAACCATTATTTTAATAATACCGTTTGCCAACATAAACATTTATATATTCAGCACATGTTGTTTCCTGAAGAGGAGCAAACACCAGTGTGACAGCATAGCCCACTGAAAGGGTCACAGTCTTTGTTGTTTGAAGCCATCCTAGCTGACACAGCTGTAATCTGGAGAAGCATATTTCTCAGTTGTGCTACAGTTGATAAATGTAAATGCAAGAAAAGGAACTGCAAATGAAGCATTAATTGCCTTAAAGTTGGTGTCAGACATTCAAGGGAATCTTAGTGACTTTAGAAGTCAAATGTATCTCATGTAAGCTAAAAATATAGAGTATGAATCTGTTTGCATGAGAATTAGAGACAGTCAGTTACTAATACCAAAACCCAGCATGGATTTTAGCAATGGTTGCCGAATCGTAGATATATTAGGTGTAGTAGCATCTCAACAATATTTAATAATAATTCCATTTAATAATATATGTTTAATATCTTGGGTATTAAATGATTCTTTGACAGCATAAGAATGGAAACTTATGTTGTTCCCAGTTTTTCTGAGTGTAAGTTAGACAATTTGAGGAAGAAAGCCAATTCTGTACAAAAGCTGAGTTCCAAGGGTACTGGGGGTGAATTGCTTACGACTTTCAATTTTAAGCACAAAATACTCTCTTCTAGCCGGGCAATACCAATCATATACAACAGGTATGTAGTTTTCTGTATTTAGATTTGGATTTGGAATGAGATGAGAAATATAATAATTCAAAATAGGCTTGAAAATAGTTAAAAACTCTCACAAAAGGACATGAAAATTTGAAAACAAACCCAATGGATCCAGGTCTCTGCACTGGCTTCAGATCCGGGAGCGTTCCTGTGCCCACCGAGCTGGGCCAGAGCCTTTGGTCCCATTGGCTCTTTACTTATAACTCAGTCATAACCAGAAAGGTTATCCTGTGATTCTGCTGCTCCTGCCAGAGCTTCTTTTTTCCCCCAACTCTCTTTTCATTTTGGGGGAGGCCCTTTTCTGCTGTACTCAGGGTTTGCCCTCACACTGCACTGCAGGCTGTCGGGAGCGAGTGGTGGCCATGCTCAGAGGCCATTTATGCCTGGGTTGTGCCACGTCCCAGCGATATCAGTGTGCGTTTCACCCTGATAGCAACAGGCTTTTGTTCAAGCCTTATAGGCAGACAAAACATCTCATGTGATTAGTACACAGAGAGGTAAAGTCTACATCGAAATCAATCCACCAGTAATGCCGGCAAGGTCGGTGGAAGTCAACGCATGGATTGCTGAAGTGACCTAAGAAAATGAGTGATATATATATGTGTTTAATTAAACTCAGCATTTTGCTGTTGGGTCTTGCCTCAGAGGGTAGCTCTGCATGAAAGCTGCATGTCTTGTGGTAGCTCTCAGCTTTTACAGAATTTAGAGGTTATAGCTCAATCCCTGATGTAGAGCCCTCTACCCTTCTGTGCTGGCTGTAATTTGTACAGCTGGATACGGGTGATATTTGCTGGCCAGGAGACAGTTGAACAGAACTAGCACCAAGACTGAAATGCTTTTCCTTGTAGCAGGCGATATCTCTTGGATCCAGCAGGGAATCTTTTCTGGGTGAGGAGGAGAACAGGTGCTGCCTATGGTGTGTCTGACCTTGTATGAAAGCCTTCAGCTTCTGCCACTCTGTCAGGCATCACAGGGAAACATACACACAGGACCTGATGAGTGAAATTAAAGGGAAAAAACACGATAGTTGTGAAAGGAAATCACAAAATATTCTCCTCCCTAAACACCATGTGAAATTTTGATTTATTCTCTGACTCTTGTACTGTTGTTAAAGCTGCTCATGAGCAAAAGGGCCATATTCCCCTTCCTTTTTCCGTACTCTCACCCTTAATTTAAATTGATTTACCAAACCTTTTGCACCACAGTTGAAAAGCTGCCTCCACTCTGTCATCAACAAAATATTGCTTGTAATTATTTTTACCACTTTATACTATTTACAATAAAGAAAAATGCCTCGAACTGTATCCCAAACCAAAAATCAAGTTCAATTCATTTAATTATCCAGAACAGAAATTGATTCCTTCTTCTCAAAGAGCTCTGATATGTATAATTAGCTCATTTAACCTCAAAGACATAATTAGCCAACATGAGAGGAGAAGAAAAAGAAGTTAAAATGCCACAGCAGTATGTTATCACCTATTTTCTAACAAAACCATCATCACATGGAAGGGAGAGCTGTAGGATACCTACTTGCTAGGTTTTTAATAGCTAAGGGACAAGCAGAAGCTGCTCAGTTCCACCAGCTGGCTGAGGAGCAGCAGGTTCATGCTGGCACTTCTCAATTTTGAGATGACTTAGACTTTAGGGGCTGATGCACATTTGTAAATCTGACCCTCAGTGTCCTGCTAGCAGTGTACAACGTGTGTCACAGCACGAGACAACCAGACACAATCCCAGCACCCTAAAATTAATCCTTTTATCCTATGCGTGACTGATATTTTTGCCAGAAATTATGAAAAATATTTAAGTTTGAATTCATTCCCATTAGTTCAGGAACTTTGAGGCAAATAGCAGGGGGCATCGTAACTTATCTTCACTCTTAAGGCTCTTAAAACTTTATCAGTATGGCTACTAGTAATTACACTTGACTTAAAAGTACACAGTAACTCATCAGCTAGGAGAACTATTGAATCCTCTTAGTCTTGCTAGTAATTATATGTTCTTAAAGTCATTGCTAAACACACAACAGAAAAATATGATTAAAAGCAAGCAAAATGCACACAAATTAGGGGCAAAACTTGTTCAGACGTTACCGGTGACAACGTTGTCACAAGTAACAAAGCAAGAATTTTTCTTCAATGTTTGTGGAAATCAGACCAGCGGGTGGCTATTTTCGCTGTAATGAATGTATGAAAAGATTTTACTGTTGATTCTTGACAAGTTAGAAAGGATGCTGTTCATTGTCTCAAACATCAGGTTTGGAGATGGTCATGGGATCTTAAGCCTGCTCCTCGCAGGGCTGGGAGTTCACAGGATTCAGCCCTTGGCTTTACCTGAGGAACAAGAAAAGGAGAAACAGGCCTCTATGTCAGGTTCAGACAAGCAAGATGCTTTGGAGTCACAGTGCAAATAAGGTAATAATGAAAGTGCTGACAAACCTTAGCTGCAGTATAGTGAACTTTGTTGCTGTAAGACCACCAGGATTAAGTAGAGGTGTGTGGGTAATCAAATCTCCAAAGAAACGAATTGTCTATGAATACATAATTATGTCTTTCTCGAGGATTTTGCCTTTGGTCGTATTTCTTGTTGATATTTCACTCAAGCAGCTAAAGGACCATTGGCAGGATATTGTCAATGTTTAAAGCTGCAAAATTATTCAAACAACAACAGCCTGAGGGTTTTTCTGTAGTACATACTTCTTTTACTATTCATTGAGTATCACTTTTACATGATGCAAACCATGTCAAAACCAAAAGGTAACAAATTGAGAGTAGCCCTGCGGAGAAGGACTTGGGGGGCTGATTGATGAGAAGCTCAACATGAGCCAGCAATGTGCGCTTGCAGCCCAGAAGACCAACCGTGTCCTGGGCTGCATCAAAAGCAGCGTGGCCAGCAGGTCAAGGGAGGATATTCTGCCCCTCTCTTCCTCTCTTGTGAGACCTCATCTGGAGTGTTGTGTCCAGTTCTGGAATCCTCAACTTAAGAAGGAGATGGAGCTGTCGGAACAGGCCAGGAAGAGGCTACAAGGATGACCAGAGGGCTGGAGCACCTCCTATAAGAGGACAGAGTGAGAGAGGAGGGGTTGTTCAGCCTGGAAAAGTCAAGTCTCCGAGGAGACCTTATAGCAACCTTCCAGTACCTGAAGGGGCTACAAGAAATCTTGAGAGGGACTGCTCACAAAGGCCTGGAGTGATAGGACTAGGGGCAGTGGGTATAAACTGGAGAGGGGCAGATTTAGACTAGACAGAAGGAGGGATTTCTTCACCATGAGAGTGGTGAGGCCGTGGAACAGGTTGCCAGGGGAAGTTGTGGCTGCCCCATCCCTGGAGGTGTTCAAGGCCAGGTTGGATGGGCTTTGGGCAGCCTGATCTAGTGGGAAGTGTCCCTGCCCATGGCAGGGGTGTTGGAGCTAGATAGGCTTTATGGTCCCTTCCAACCCAAACCATTTTATGAGTCTATGTTTTTACATACTGAATAGAGAAGAACAACAGACTTGAGCAGAGCTGCCATCCTAAGGACTTGGTACAAGCCTGCTGATGCTTGTGGAGCTGGTTGGTACTTGAGAAGTCTTTTAAGACAGGTTGGATTTTGTATCTGCCTCATCTACTATGTAGGACAGTGTAAAGGGGAAAGAATTATATGAAGGGCTTTTTTTCCAGTCTCAATTAATTAGCATTTGGTGTCAGCCTTGCGAAGTGTAACTAGTGTCGAGTGCACCTGCTTCCCATGCAAAACACTGCAAACCGAATGTGGTATTTGCAGAAGCAGTGGAAGCAAGAAGTGGAGCTTGCAAGTGTGAAATACATGATGCAAGCTGTTGCAAGGCTTCACATGTGCAATTAAAGAGAGACTGATAATGTATGCCACAACATGACAATCTTTATTATGTTATATGTACTGTAAAATCAGGTTCATACTCAATGCTGTTTGCCCATCAGGAACCAAATTTTTCATGCATTTAGGCACATAACACAGTATGAATGCCTGGTGAGTTTCACAGAAGCACTCACGTGTTTTTAATACCTAACACACCATCTAGCTTTGGGTACCTAAATATCTTGGCAACATTGAAGCTAGGTCAGTTCGTATATAAAGAAACTGTAGTAGCTAACCTTACCTTGAGGCCTTTGTCATTTTTCCTTCAGTCTGACTGTCAGATGTAACATTTTCATTAGCTCCTCAACAAAGGGGCTATTCTTATAACAAAAACATGGGCAAATGTTGCTGCTACTTGAGAAGGGCATGTATTTCACAGGCAGCCACGTGTCAGTGGCCTTTTTGTTGCTGCCGATTGTTCTTTAGGGCATTCTTGAGAAATGGTAGTGTTAGCCTGGTGTTTATTTTGATCTTCTGTATGAGAAAGGGGGAAGGGGTAAAGGGCGAAGGCAAGAACAGGCTTCAAGTGCCTCAATAAACCAACAGCAGAGCTGTCTCTGTTAGAACAACGCATTTCTCAGGAATGTACTGCCCCTCAGGAAGAGTGTAATATGAAAAATGATGTTAATGTTAGCATTTCAGCAACTGTAAATTATACATGGACATGTAAGGCTCATATTTAGGAGGTTGCCAAAGAACCACAGGGCAGCAGAACATCCTCGCAGTACGACTGCGATGTTTTATGTGATCGGCCATAGAGAGCACAGTGGCCAATATACCATTTTTATAAGGTTACAAAACTGTTAGTGATGTAAATGTCTTTTACCTGGCATAAACAGCTACCACCAGTGTCTGGACACATATTGATGGTATTGGAAAGGAAGATCTTCTTGCTGTTGAGTGTGAAGATACATGGACAAGGCCTGATGAGCTGTACCCCACAGTGCCACTGCAGAAATTCTAGTAGGTTAAGAGCAGATGAATTAGTACAGTCTCAAGACAAACTCTGAGGACATTAATCAAGACATGCAGACCTCACAAAGACCTGCATGTGGCATTTTTGGAAGCCAAGGTGTCAAGAACACACAAAACATTGTCATGACAAATCCATAGTCCTCTTGCTAGTTCCAAAAATAAAAGCCCACATTCAACAAAACAACTGGCTGGGTAGGATGTCCTGTGATGCTGCACATTTCTAAACACAACCTTATCCTGGATTAAGGCTAATGCTTACACCGATAGCTTTGATTCAAACATTTAACACCACTTTCTCTATACGTGCTATGGGCTTCAGAGCCCATAAATCACAAAACAGTGGAACTTAGATGCTGTTCCTATCGAGGAATCTTCAGGAGCATGTCCTGGGAGGCAGTATGCAAGTACCAGCACCAGTAATAGTTATCACCTCTCCTTGTCTTCTCTGCCCTGCCAGTTTGGTGGTGTTGAAGAGGAGGAGATCCAGTGCATGGAGTTACACTTGTCTACTGCAGGGTCCTTCCAGTTTCTGTGGAATTGGATGCTGGCAGTCTTCAGAGATAGGATATTGAAACTGGATGGATCCAGCATGATACAAAAGTTCAGGATACTGCAAATATCATTTGAGGGTTTTCATACCCCATTTCGCACATGGCTGAACAGATTGTGTGGCTGATGTTTGGGGCATCTTCCATAGCATTTGTCGTCTAACATATGTATGAGTTAAACCCTCTTGTAACTCCATATGCCCAGATAAAATGCATATTGGCTGCATCCATGAAGAGAAGAGCCTTGTGTTCCCTGAAAATCTGAACAATGGATTTAATAACAGCCCTAAAATATTGTTTCTCATTGCTATAATTTCAAGCATCCAATATTTTAAAAGTATAGCAATATTTTGTTTCTTTCTTTTGTTACGTTCTTGTCTCAGAAGGTAATTTTTAGTTCAGGCAAGGCCAAACACAAAGCAAAATAGATGTACTGAAACATATGAGTACCAAGAATGTGATTTCCTTGGCAATGATAATCCTGTCACAGCTGTCAAAATTTACTCCTTTATCCATATGACATTTTAACAGGATGGGAACACCATGTTAGAATAAGCAGCTATAAAGGACTCGGTCCAAAATGACTAACAACAGCAGGCTCTTCCAGGCAATGTATTGTTTACAAATCTCAGAGAAATTGCTTTACCAATATTACATTTGATTTTGATGCTCCAAAGCTCAACCATAAATCTTCTCTTTTATTATGACAAAGTTAAAACAGGCAGTTAAAAATTTTAATTTAATTTCCGCAGGGATCCAGAGGAAAAGATAACTATAAAATTATTCTGCCACAAAGTACACAGTACAGGAAATAGAATTCCTTCAGCTGCCTGAGGAGTTTTGGCTTTTATCAGCTTGTTGTTGAGAGAGAAATCAGAAACAAGTGATAATATTTGGTCCACTTTGCCTCAGTTCAAAGAAGGGGAAATTCTGGCACGTCCACGTGTGTGGGTGAGACTGATGGTGCCCGCAACATCTCCCTTCTCCGCAAAGCAGCTTTGCAGTTCATATTGCAGCAATGTTGCAATGCTGGCCCTGAATGTTAAACATTCCAAGCATGGTAAAATGTCTCCTTTAATAGTACTGTGAATGGAAGTTGATAGATACAGGTAAGGACAGAGGGAGTCACCTCCTCAGCCTCCGTATCAAGTTATAGAATATATTTTTCCTTCCTGAAGATTCTAGATATGCTAATTTAATAACTGAGATTGGATACGACTTCCTTGGTAATTCCATTCCCTGATGGCTTTGTAAACTTACTGCTTGTGCTCTGTGTTCTGTACAAAGTTATTGATAACATCCAGGTATAGATGTCCCCTATGATCCCATTTATACTTGAGCAGAGTTTTAAACATATAGCAACCAAGCAGCTTTCTGACAGGTACAGAGGAAACCAATTACTGTCTCTTCACCATCACTGCCCACTTTTCTTCTGAATGATACATTATTTGTTGTGTTCCCCAAGAAGGACTTTGTTCAGTGCGGAGCCTTCTTAATGCATGGATTAAATATGACACAGAGTTATAACATAATCATCAGAAGAGCTTCTTCAGGCTACGAATGACCGCACTGTCTTGAAGGTAAACCAAAAATCCTGCTCTTGTACTTGTCACTTTAGCATGCTTTATCAGAAAATCTTCAGTGGGGTCATTGCCAAGTTAACAGAAGGACTTTGTATTGAGATAGCTTTGTAATTTCATCACATTAAAATCTGTTCACCTTGAAAAGACGCCTCTCTGCACAGCTCTCAGAGCAAAATGGATTGTGAGTCTGTATGTCAGACTATAGAGGAAAAAAGAAGCACATACTCTTAACATCATGATAGAGGACATAAAAAGAAAATAGACCAGATTTTCATGTTTTAAATTCTTACATCAGCTGTGTAACTGGTTTATTCCCGTAGTTGTAAATGTGGCTCAGTTAAACTAAGCGATATCTCAGGTGAACTGAGGTTTTATTGACTTTTAATGCCAATCTCAATGTGGCAAATGTGATTTTAAAGCTTCCAGCAAATAATAATTCATAAATTCCTCATGGCTGGGACAGAATGTAGCTGTATCCATTGCAAGTGTGCTGCTCTTTCCCAGAATTCCTAATACTGGAAGCAGCCAAGGCTTAAGAGACTTGTAACTCCTGTCCCATGTGGTGTCTGAAGCCCGGCCATAACAGCAATATGCTGATTGAAGGAATGGTCATTCGGGTGTCCAATCATGGTAATCCTGCAGGGCTTTGATTAAAATGTTTGTGTTTTTTCTCATCCTTCAATCCCCAGTCAATGTTGTCTTCTAATTATTTCCAAGGAGTTTTCTGTCTGTGTTGTATTTCTCTTCACAGATGCAGGAAAGGAGCTATGCAAGGCTATTCTGGCATTAATCAATATATTTGAGTGTGCATTTTTAAAACAAATCCTACTCTGGGTCTTTAAGATGTTTCTAACATCACCTGCCCAGTGCTAATAAATGTAGTGCTGGTTACATCACAGCATTCAATCTTTCTTTAACAGTGTCTGCTTGATGCACTATTTTTCAACACTGATTTAAAAATGCTAGCTCATGCTGCTAGTGCTCATTTCTACTTCGAATGTCATGAATGTGAAGAAGACATGATGCAATATTTGAAAACAAATGTTTGATATTGAAAAATGACTGAACAGCAAGGTAAATTATTCTTAAACTATTAAAACCCAACTTCCTTTAAGATCTGTATAAAGCACCGATGTTTCAGTTAATAAAATGAGAGTTGTTATATTGTTAGAACAGCTCCAGAACTTCAGCTCAGCTTGTTCTGTAACAAGAAACAGGAAATGATATAAAGTTATATCTTGAGAAGATGCATTTAACTAAGTCGCCTGTGCCTTTGAGAGAAAAGAACAAAAATGAGAGGGAACCAGTGATGGGATAATATTCCACGGTAACCTTATTGCACACCTGAATGCAGTAAGTGTAGAGAACACAGAAACTAAATCCAGATTGTTTAAGTGTATGGCAGCTAATAAAATGCTCCTGACTTTTCCTTCCTGCTCTGATGGAAAATCCATTTGTAACAGACTCAGAAGCCTTTCATTTAACATGCCTTTGTGTATTTGGTTACCCTGACTGACATTCTCACCGTCTGTGCACCAGCAAAGTGACTTTGAGCTCCAACAGGGTTTCATTCTGGGTTAGTACTGCAGGAACTGCCCCCCTTGATTTGGGGGCAGATGTAATCACAAAATAGTACCAGGAGGAGACTCTTAGTTACATGGAGGTCTTGTTCATTTTGCTGATCTTTGTCAGTGGGACTGACTGCAAAGCTAGAAGTTTGGTTAATTGTGTACAAGAGAATTAGTACAAAAGTTAATGTTTATGATTTTATGCAAATAAATACGTAGGTTTTTTTACGATAATGATGTAGCATTAGGAAAGAGCAACAGATGTAGTTGAACTCTGCTCAGTGTTTGTGCATTCAGGCACGCCTGTGCCATCAAAATATTGGTGGATTCTATGTCTAAAGAGCAAACGAAGCTTCATACTGGCTCCAGGATATCCACAGGGTACTTCGTGCCCCTCTTCTGTCACCTCATGCCACACGTTGCTGGAAGAGATGGGTGGTCTGCCATTTAGGACGCTCTTTCATTTGTGTTTTCACAGACACAATGTGACTATATCTTCTCTCTTTAGCGTACACTTAAGAGATGAAGGAGATACACAGAGAGATGGAAGAGAGAGATGCAGGGAAAAAATCTTGCTGGGATTCTCCTGATGTGGTTATAAAGCATCTAGTTGCCTCTGGGCATAGTCAGAAGGTCCAGAGTTGCTAAACTGTATAAATTTTCCCTGAAGACTTGTGATTATCCTCAGCAAATACAGAGCTCAAGTAGCTGCCAGACCATCCGCGATGACAGCAGTCATTAGGGGCAGAGATTCCTTAATGACCAGAATCCCAAATTACTGCATTTTTTACATCTATTCTGAATGCCTCTGAGTGTTATTTTTAAGAGATAATTAACTAAGATCATCCTGAGCGCTGAGAGCCAGCAGCACTGTGATGCAGTAACAGCAATTGAACATATTATTGTTAGGACTGAAATGTTTATGTACAGGCTTCTGGAGCTGTGTTGAACTGAAATGGTTTGATATATATTGGTGTAATATCACCACATTAAGTTAAAGGTTCTGCTTTTGAGACATCCTGTCTTTTCTGAGCAGATCCCTTCTACTCCCTTTTCTGAGCAATAGGTCCTTACGTGGGAATGATGTGTCCTTATGTGCAAATACTATCAAAGGAAGCTTGAGCGCATCCCGTCACCCCAGTGCCGGCTTGCTCAGCTTTAGAGCAATGACACTGACCACAATGTTTTGAGCAGAGATCTCTAAAACAAGTTTTCCTTGTTTTCCCAGCGTCATAGTAAACTTCGTTAGTCTGCATCTGAATAAAATGGAGATGATAGCTATCTTTTGCTGTGAAGCGCTTCGAAATCTACAGAGGAACAGGATTTATAGGAGGCATTACTGCAGCTATTTCATCTTCACTTCCAAATAAAGGAGGATTTTGGTGCTGTTGCTCTGAGCAAGCGTTCATACTTGAACTGATTAGTGGATATGCTAGATAGAACGTGCTTATTTCTTCATTCGTTTTTCATTTGTATATTTTCCCTCAGTGATTGTGACTGGGTCAAATGGGCCTTCCAGAGGGCCAAGGAGAGGTTTTATACGCTGTTGGTGACTGAGAACAGCCAAGGCAGGGAGGATTCCAGAGACTGCCATGGGAGGCAGGCAGGAGGATGTATGGAGAGGGTCACAGTAAGGGTGCACGATCAAGCCGAGAGACTGAGAGGAGCAGACAGCAGGCATCCAGGGCATAGAAAAGACAGAAGGAAAAGCTTCAAGGGGGGTCTAAAGGGATGGATTGAAGTTCCCACTACTAGCAATTTGCAAACAATTGATTCATGTAAAAGTCAGGAGGCAAGGATGTGTCTCTAGTGATGAGTTAACTGAAGAAGACTTACTTATAAACCTTTAATTTCTGCCCTTCTTGCTTATATTCTAATAAAATCTAAGTCCTTTTTGGGGTTGGGGGGGATAGGGTTTGAGTGTAAAAGTTCTCTGTCTTCCTTGGAAAGCTCAGTAAAGGAGAAGTCCTAGGCAGATTTTTCTCCAAGTTTGGACCACTTTGAGTTGTAAGACAGAGCTTTTCACTTCTGAGAATTTAGTGAAGCACTTCAAATGAAAAAAACCCTCCAGAAGGATTATTTACTTTATAAATAATTTTCATTGAAATGGTGATGATTTAGTGTCTCATAGATCTTCCTGCACCTGATTTTTTTCTTTCACCCTGCAAATCTCTTCCATTTTTGTCACCATCATCTACCACACTGGAGTTTAGTGAAGAATGGGTCACTCCAGCTGAGAACCGAAACACATCCACATCAGAACCAATCAGTAAAACATCGCCACTCAACAGGGCAATGGGTTCTATGAAGGATCAGGCCTCTGTAAGTGATGGAACACGTGGCAGCTACCAACAGACCTACGGTAAGCAGTGCAGAACTGGTCTGTTGTAGTGGTTCCTATTACTTATGGCTGTCTGCTGGGCTGAAGATAAAGCTTTCAATTAAGGAAACTCTATGTAAAGAACTAGCTGGTAGTGGATGAGAACTGCTCATCTTAAATAACTTGCTATTGATTTTGCAAAAATTCCTGCTGTCAGTATGGTGGGAGTAAGTCAGCACCATTACAAATTCAGCAAGTATTCCTGGTGTAAACAAGCCCAAAGTAGACAGAGAAAAATCATTGTGCTAATTGGCAATGAGAGGAATTGTTGTGCCTACGATGAAGTTTCAGGGAGATCATGGGTGATTTTTGGAGACACCATGCTGATGGGGGTAATTGCCTTTAAGATAAGCTTTATGCTGCTTAAGACTGATTACTGTCAGTGTTATTATTCACCTATAATTGCTTGGCAAAGGGCATAAACTGTTCTATGTTGAAATTGATAGCTCAGGAGCCTCACAGTTGGCTAACCACGTTTTCAATACATGCAATTAATAATCTGAATATTCAAGTGCTTTAAATATATCCCTATTGATCCAAATTTCTTTGTGAGTTATGTACAGGCAGAAAACTTAGTTATTTTGCTTTATATTTCAAGAAATTGATAATAATGCAGGGACGGCAGCTTAGAAGTATGTACATAATATATCATGAAAGAAATACCATACTTGTATTGAACACCTTTTTTTCCTAGTAGAAAGTGTTATCTATAATTATATTAACAAGCATGTGAGCCTTATGTAGCAAGCCTGTATCACTGGAGTATGATTCTAAATCTTTCCTAGTGGCTAATTATTTCTAATTTAGAATTCTGCAGATGCTCATGCTGCTAAGGGTGGAAACATCCCTACAGGGCACATTGCATTGGAGAACTGGGATCTGGTTTTATGGCTAAGCACAGAAGCTGTTTGTTTTTTACTGTGTGATGAGCTGGGTTCCAGGAAGGGAAGTGCTCCCAAATGGAAGGTTTCAGGATGAATTACCCATGTGAATATGTTAGTCATTGAACATAATTTGCCTTTGCCCTGCCATATGCAAGTATGAAAGGGCAAAAGGATTTCCAGGCAGTTTGAAGCAACCATTGTTACCTTGGTGAGACATAGAAAAAAGACAGATAGAGGCAAAATAAAAAGGCCTCATTTTCCTCGTGAATGTTCCAAGCTTTCATGTCTGCTTTGGTAAACTCACTAAATTAAAGCCAAGTCCTTGTTCTTCCATGCAGTCCAGAGAATCTGGTGTAAGATGAGGTGGGGAAGAGACACACTGTCTGGCTCCAAGTGGTGTCCCAGTTTCTTCATGCTGTGTTCTTGCTCTGGGAATGCAGGGATCCTGCCAGGATTCTGTGGGCATTGGCTAGAGGAGGACATGTTTTCCAGTTCAGGAATTTTGAAGCCAAAACTTAAGCCTCAACTCTACTTCTAGGCACAGGAGGGTGACTGGTGATTTTGTTTTAAACTTACGAGGAAATACCAAAGGCTGATACGTGACTGGTCATGGCTGTATGAGTAATGCAGTTTTCCATAACATAATTTTCTCAGCAAAATGTCCTATATCACTTTAATTGCCAATCACACTGAAATGAGAGACAGTAAATTATTTGCATAGCCTGCTGAAATGGTAAATTGCGGAAATGGAAGACCCCTCACAGAAATATTTAAAACTTCTTTTTTAGGAAATGCAGACTGACTTAAGCTGATGCTGTGACCTGTCTGCGTGTTCTGTCTGATTACTATAGAATTAATGTATTTGATGTCAACATGTAAAAGATTATTTTTCATCCAACCTAGATTTTTGCCCCCCAAAGAGCCTTGAATTAGCTTTTTTGTACTGTTACATAAACTAGCACAAAATCTATACAGTAGTTTATGAGCAATGGATACAATAATAAGAAGCACTTTGACTCTAAAGAGCTGCAGATCTAACATTCTTTCCTATACATTAGTTATCCATGATGATAGGCACTCAGAAGAACAAGGTCATACTTAGCTAATGTTTATGAGTCTGATTTCATACCTAAACGAGAAAGCATTTCCATTTGAAGGTGAGGGGGTATTATGGACTCTCTTACTATTTTTCTTACTTGTTGTGGTAGACACTCTCTTCTTCAGCTAATACTTTCCATGCATTCACTTACAAATGCAGTTCAGGTCATAAAAACATCAGAGCCGTAATGACACCATCTTTTTGAAGTCTTTAATCAAACTGCTGAATTTGACCTATATAATTGCGCAGCCTAAGATGATCTGGATTGACTAGAAAAATATTGATGCTTTTAGGAACTTCTTTGTGCACCATAACAGTTTACATAAGGTCAGATCCTTAGCAGGTGTAAACTAGTATTGCTTGCTGAAATTAGAGGTAGTTGTCATGGTTCCAGTAGGCTGGGATCTGTTAATCCTCAAGAGAAGGCAAATATGTTAATTGCACATAGTTTTCCTTGCTGTTTAATTTGTAGTGCCTTATGCAAAATGCTGAAGTACAACTCACAAGTGATATTTATGCCCATGATCAGTGCTTGTAGAGCTCGTGTTACAAGTTTACTTCCAGCCACAATTGCTGTTCTATAGGTACTATTGGTTATTATTTTGCAAAATGGAGGGTTTCTGATGCAGTTTATTTATTCGTGTGCAGCAGTTTATGGGGTGATCAAAGCACAGACAGGATTCGTATCTGAAACCCATTCAGCATCCCCGAGGACTGGAGTCACGGTCAAGTCTTAGGGTCTACAGTTTTTCCACTTCAAATCAAACTTAACTTGAATGTATGTCAGAGTTTTGATCTCAGCCACACTGTGATTCTCTGAAACCCTCAGGGATATTTCACATAGATTAAGTATATCATAATTCACAAAATTAAGGCAGATTTTATCAGACTTAACAAACCTAATGCTGACTTCTGTGAATTGAACTGATTGCATGAGAATCATCTACTCGAGCTGCTGACAAGAGGAAAATTGATATCAGTCTTGTCTTTACAGTTGAGAGCAGAGTCAAATGTCTGATAGATTGGGAACATAGGCAACATACATCATTGCCCTGCTGACTTTTTTTTTTGTTTTAAATGAATATAATGTTCAAGAAAAGTGCAGGGATTTATAGCTCTTATTCATCATTTCAAATCTTAACCATGTTCAGAACAGAATAACGGATAATCACTACCATCTGATGGTTATTGAAGCTATGTGGAATGAATCGCTGCTCCTAGAATTCCCAGAGCTCCAAAAACTCATTAAAAGAATTTGGACAAGGTATTCATGTGATGATGCAGTGGAACTGTTCACGAGTCTGGAGATGCAAAAATGTTTTGCTGATACGTCGGCTGTAATTGACTGTTGTGAATTTGTTTGCATTTTTCTGAAGTTATTAAAGAGTTTAGCTAAGTCAGAAAGGAACAGTAAAAGCTAGGTGAGAATGAGGGCTTGCTTCAAGGGACAGAAAATTGGATAATAAAAGAACTATCCTTGGCAACTCCTTACATTTTTGGCTGTTGTAAGTAGCAAGAAAGAAAGGCAAACTTGCCCACAATAAAGGACAAAATATCTTGAATTGCTGGTCTGATTTTATAATTCCAAAGTTACAGCATCAGTCTTGGAAATACTTCTTTTAATATATAACTTCACAAATCTAAATTATCTGCAGAGCTTCCAGAAACTAGTTGTGCAAATTAAGTTCAGTATGTGTATGAATTGACTATTTGTAGATATAAGGAGGAATTTCTTCATGATGAGGAGTGGGGAGGCACTGGAACAGGTTGCCCAGAGCAGTGGTGGCTGCCCCATCCCTGGAGGTGTTCCACGTTGGATGAGGCTTGACCAGCCTGATCTAGTGGGAGTTGTCCCTGCAGGAGGTGGAACTGAATGGACTTTAAGGTCCCTTCCAGCCCATACTATTCCATGATTTTATGATTTTTCTTACTAGTGTTTTATCTGTCTGTATCGGTGTGTATGTACTTTTAACTGAAATACATTCAGCATGGTCTCCCAGTACTTTCTTTCAGACCATGTTCATCAGACATTTGTATTCTAAGGTCTGGATGTGAGCTGAAGGATACTGCATGTTGCCTCTATGCATTAGTCTAACCAGTGTTTGCCAAAGGTGTGTTCTCTTACAAACAGGGAAATCACAATAAAACAACAGTTCTTTGACCTCTGAGAACGGAACCTAAATGTGCAAGACCCAAATTAGGTTTATAGTGATGTGGCAGAACATGAAAGCAAATATACGGACAGAAAATGAAGTAAGGAGGGGAGTTGCTCTGAACTTGGTGGGCTAGGATTAAATTGCTATTGAGCCCTGGAAGAGGTTGCCCAGAAAGGCTGTGGGATTCTGCATCCTTGGATATAATTCAAAGTACAAGTAAGCATGGTCCTGAGCAGCTTGGTTTAGTTGATGCTGCTAGGAGCAGGGGTAGATGGACTGACCTATTCCTAGAGGTCCCTTTCAGCCTCTACTCTTCTTTGTGTTTTAGAGACTTCAATTATTGTGTTTGAAATAAAATGTCCAGGTATTTAGCCTTCTTGGTGCTTTAGACAGAGTGATCAATTAGTTTTGCTCTCAGCCTTAGAAGATCCCATGTTACACTTAACTATGTCCAGTGTGTAGCCATTTTTTAAAACCAAAATCTTTCCTAGAGATTTGGTGTTTCCCTGTGAGGATCCATTTTAACCAATGATGCACCCAGAGGCAGATACTGGCACCTCTCACCCTAGAGATGAGAAATGGGTTCTACGAGGGATATCCTGTGGACAAGCTGGAACTCTGTCACCAGCACAGAAAATGTTCTTGGCTGTATTGATTTGTGAGTAAATTCAGATAACACAAGTTAAGAGGCATGTGCAGTCTGACTTTGTGTCCCATATCCCACTTCTGAGTAATATTTCTGAGCACAGCAATGGCAAAGGCCCATACCCCGTGCACACCAGTAGTGCCACTCTCCAAATGTTCTGAAAAGTGAAGGGTGTGTTGTTGATGCTTGGAACAGGGAGAGAATTGAAGATCTGGGTATCCTCATGTTTTGTCCAGTTAGGGAGGTACATGAGTAACAAGATCAGAAGAGAGAGAAATGCAACATCTAAAACAAAACTAGTAGCAAAATCGCAAAAGACACATTTTAGTGTTTCACTTTTTTTTCTCCTTTAAAAGGAAAAAGAGAAATGACAAAAGAGAAGGCTTCTCTGAGATCTGTAGGAAAGCAGTGGGGGAAAAGCACAGCATGATTTTGGGAGGCAGAGATGTCCCTGCACAGTTCAGAAGCAGATGCACTTAGTGATGCAGAAAGAAACAAATTCCTGCCTTTTGTCATTTCATAGAATTATAGAATCATTAGGTTGGAAGAGACCTTAGAGTTCATCAACTCCAGCCATACCTGTCTACTATTAAATCATGTCCCAGAGCACCTCATCTGCCTGTATTTTAAACCCCTCCAGGAATGAGGACTCAATCACCTCCCTGGGCAGCCTCTGCTAGTGCTTGAGAACTCTTTCCTAATGTCCAATCTGAACTTCCCTTGATGCAGCTTGAGGCCATTCCCTCTTGTCCTATCACCCATCACTTGGGAGAAGAGACAAACACCCACCTCTCCGCAACGTCCTCTCAGGTAGTTGTAGACAGCAATGTGGTCTCGCCTCAGCCTCCTCTTCTCCAGGCTAAACAACCCCAGCTCTCTCAGTCACTCCTCATAAGACCTGTTTCATTCAGATCGTCAAGGCACTTATCTCTGTTTTCTCCTCCATCTTTATGCAAGCAACTTCAGTTAAAATGGATTGTGAACAATTTGGGAGGCCAAGGACGTGCTGTAGCCCGTAACTGCCATGGTGTGTAGTACATCGCCCGATGCTCTGTTTATTTCCACTGTGAAAATTCTGAGGCTGCAGCATTCTGACCTCATGCATTGTCTCTCCCAGGGACCTCATTTTGATTGCTGCCTTGATATTTCAGACAACCCAAGATTTCTTTTTGAGGCAGAGTTTTGAGGTTTTTGTTTAGAAAGCACACTTTTCACCAGGACCCAAAGGACAGATAGAATTTATTGACTTATTCTTCCTTCCAGATCCAGTGAGTGAACAGAAATGAATTTCTTGTGAGTCTGTTGATTCCTAAATATGAAGTATTAGTGTTGAGAAACCTTTTGCAGTTTTCTCCTTTGACAGCCAGTTTCTGATGACCCCATTTATGCAATGGAGAAAGTTTCCTGTTTAAATCGTTCTGGATGACTGTGGCTTGTGATAGCTCCTGTCCGCCTGGATCCGTCACACATGCTGTATCATTGCTGTAGACTTGTCAGCCCAACAGAATATCAGATGATCTGTGCAGTCCTGTTCCAGCAGTGCATCTCATGCTGGCTTTCTGTTACTTTGGAGAGCCAAAATTCTTTGGTTGCTTGGTAAACCATTTTATTCAAAGTAAAATTAACAACAGATAAAGTCAAACTTAATAGAGTATATTCATTGAATATCTGTTAAAGATAAAGGGTTAAAGCAAGGTACAGAGGACATTTTCACTTTGTAAGTGAGAGAATTAAGCAGGTTATCTACAGTCCCTCTTCTTTTCTTTCTCCACATCTTTGGAGTTTAAAGTGCATGAGCCAAGTTTGTTTCACAGCTGGGCAGAGTAGGTCAGAGATGGGGTTTAGTTTTCTGCATGGCTTATTCTATTTGGAAAATTTTGTGAAGAGGTTTTTTTTTTTTATTCCTTCCCTGAGCTGATGAGAGAGTTCATTAAGTTACTCTGACAGAGGGAAGTTTTGTGGTCAGTCCCCAGCTGGCTGCTGGGGTCCCAGGTGACAGCATTCAGGATGTTTCATTTTGCTATTAAGTTTTGTATTCTTGTGGTGACTTTTTCTATAAGCTAGCACAGCAGCCACTCATCAGTGATGTCTTTTTGTAATATCCAAATAAAGCACAAATGTGTTTTAATCCATTTGTAAGGATAGGGACTGAAAGGTTTAATCAACATGCAGAAGATCACAAGGGAAATCAGTAATGAAACCTGAAAAGTAACCTAGACCTTAGTCTAAAGGCTCCAAACACAAGATCTCTTCACTCTCCTCTGTAATTATAAGGGGAGAAAGTCCCAGAAGGACACCAAATTCTTCTTGAAGGATTATAAAAAGTAAACCACATTCTGAATAAGACTTGTTAAGCATGTGTGAGAATTTGGGAGTTTTGCTAAGTCATCAGCCCTTTATGTATCACTTCACATATCCCTGAATCCCTATGACAACTTGTTGAGCAAAGACCTTTCTTAAAATACTTGTGTGAAACTCCAGGCTCAGTAGAAGCCAGTAAAAATTTTCAACTTGTCCCTAGCAGAGAGAACTGAAAGTATCGTAATATAGAAAATAAATGATAAAGGGGTGTATCCTCTTCACCTGCTTAAGCCTGACAGTAATGTTAGTTTTGTGAGTTAGAGAATGTGGCTGGTGGCTCCAGACAGTGCTGATACATTTATTTCAAGTCACAAGAGCCAAGAAACTGTAAGTCCAAAACCCTAGTGGGATATTCTTTCATCCTAACTACTTGTGCAGTGTCTCTCTTCAGCTACCAGTGACCTTGGGTCTCCCATCCGGGCCTTTCTAGCTGATGGCAGCAAGCTGCATAGTTTATATAAAGAATTGTAACTAAGAAAAACCACTGGGGGAGGACAGAAGATCTGTTTCCTTGCTTAAAACTCGGGGACCTTAAAAATTCTGAAAACATGTCACAGTTGAGAATTTTTGTTAAGGAACGCAGTTGTTTTGCAGATTAAGAGCCAGGAGATGATACCCTCGTGACGCATTTCAGTGGACGATGAACTTCAGGATGAGAAAAGACAAAAACAAATTAGTGCTGGAGACATTAACACTTCAGCTTAGCACAGTGCTTCATGAGTCATATAATTACTTTGCCACATTTTAGCCTTGGCTCTTTAAAAGACTAAAATTTTGCTTTAACCAAGACTTTAAATCTAAAGAGAAGCTGTAGTAAGGACAGTCAATAATTCAGATTCACTGTAAGCACTGTTGGCTGCATGATGGTTGGGGAGGATTTTCTCTTTTATATAAAGGTAGCAAAAATTCTATCAAAAACTTTTCCTCACATGAAGAAAAAAAAAAAAGGCAGATTGTTTCCTAGCAGAGCATAAAAGAGGGATTGCTGTGTTTTCTATTAGAACCACCAAAACAGTCTGCACAGAGGACAGTAAATTTTGTTCATGCTGCGCAGACATTTTGAACCAGACGACAAGTCCAAGAACTTGGATTCTCTGGAAGAAGAGATTTCAGTGACGCCAAATGAAAATGAAAAAACAAGATTGAGGGACACCAAAACAAAAGCCACTTGGATGAGTAACAAACACAAATCAATCAACTTTATTATGCCCTTTTTCTCCTGTAGAGCTCTGGGACCAAATAGGCAGGGTGCATGACAGGTATATCCAAGAACATCAACGAATCTACTGCCTTTAGCACTTCTGTGTGCTACCACCCGACGCAAACATTGCCAACAAAGGAATGGCGTGTCTGCATCATTAATGGCATATTCTGGGAAAGCAGAGGAACTACCCTGGCACATTTTGCTTAATTTTGATCTTATGGTGCCATATGGTGGCATTTGAATTTGGTATTGAAATGCAAGGCTTGTTGTCTCTGCTCCCATCATCCAGCTCCCTCTGTGCAGTTTATGGCTGGTGAAGAGGAGACTGGAAATAGGAAAGGAGGTGGAAGTGATGAGCTGTTGTCTCTGTGGACTGTGGATGAAATATCTTGGCTGATATACAGGATAAACTGTGGGAACAGGGGGGCACAGGTAGAGAGGTGCGAGGAAAGCACCAAGTGGTGGAATTTCATAGAATCATGGAATGGCTTGGACTGGAAGGGACCTCAATGCCCATCCAGTTCTAACCCCCTGCCATGAGCAGGGACACTTGCTACTGGATCAGGGACTCCAAGGCCCATCCAACCTGGCCTTGAACACCTCCAGGGATGGGGCAGCCACCACTGCTCTGGGCAACCTGGTCCAGAGCCTCCCCACCCTCATCATGAAGAACTTCTTCCTAATGTCTAATCTAAATCTTACAATTTAAAGCCATTAACCCTCATCCTGTCACTACAGCCCTTGTAAAAAGCCCCTCCTCAGCTTTCCTGTGTACTGAAAATATCCTACAGCACTTGACTATATGCTGGAAGAATCTCTGGTCTGCAGCTTGGACTTTTCTCTAGGCAGTACAAATTCAGTCACGTTCTGAACCTGGATCATGTTATTCCTGCCATTTTTGTTGAAGTGAGGAATAGTTCTTTAGAGGGGCATGTGAGTTTCACTGTGAGATTTCACTGTGCAGAAGTGTGCCCTTTGCACTACTCCTTAGGTTTTCATTTCAGCCTTTGGTACAAAGGAACCAAAAACTCTGCTGATTTTCAGTCAGTGTGGTGAATTTCATTTCCTAATGCTGGACTGGCATTGCACATTTGCAACTCAATGTAACAGTCCAATAAAATCAAGCCGTCTATTATCTACTAGAAATCACAGAATTCTTCTCTTCCTCATTCTCTTTTTTTCCACTTTGTATTAAGTAATAATTTAAATCACATTTTGTACTTATTTCAGGAATGCATGTTTGTTCTCCTGTGATGCTGAATAAATCTCTAAATTTAAACTGTCCCTCAAATATTTTGGGGGGTTTTTGCTTCTACTTATCATACAGACTTAGACAGCCCTACAATGGGAAACTAATCTCTTTGTTGGGTGATGAATCTCCAGGCCCTTAACAATAAAAGATCTCCTAAAGTAGCAGGACCAATCCTTTAAGCTGAGAAGCAGTATATCAATAAAGGTCAGTGTGACAATGTGATTTATTGAAATACTGCACTGCTCCTACCAGTTAGTATTTCATATTATATGATACACGGCAGGTATTTTTATTTGTATTTGGATTCCCCACTGAAACCTTGTTCAACCTGTTTTATTATTTATTGTTGCCTTTTAGAGATGAAAGAAACCAATTTATTCAGCTTTCATGACCATTCCTAACAGGTACAAAAAGGTTAAGGACTAACAGGAAAAAATCGATTGGTTAATAAAATAGTTAATTGACTAAATGTTCCTTCCAAGAGGCCATGAATGCAGACAGCGCAGAATCAAAGGAGGCTGGTTTAATTATAATGGAATCTCACAGCATAATAGCCTTCTCTGTGGATAAGGTTTTCAAACTTGAGTGTGCTTGTTCCTGTTTTTTATGGTTTGCAAATGTAGCAAGTCTAGGTACCATAACTAAATCTTTTCAGTTTTCAGTATCTGCTTTTCCCCTTTGTCGCCATGGCAGATGGCAAAACGACAATGAAAGCCCTTCAAAACATCGAAAGATGGGGCAACATGTTCAGTACAGATCTGGAACAATTTCAGGCTAAATGTATAAAACATTGTTGGACAAACACCTCACATTTCTGGACTAGACTGCCTCATGAGGGTTTTAATTGGCTTTATGAAATCCAGGGTTTTTAAAAGGCACAGGGAGGTGGAGAGTGACTCCCTTTACCACTTTTGAGATGCCAGTAGAACATCGAAAGCTGATCTCAGGCACAGTAACGCTAGACACTGAATGCTATTCTGAAAAGCACGAAGTGTCTTCAGCTCACTTTGATGAGGTCTAAGCATCCCCGTGGGAGGTCCTAAGCATCTGAGCTCCCCGTGTTTTACTGGTATGTTTGATGTAGTTATATGCACACTTTAAACAGCAAAGTGTAAAGGACTCCATTAAAACCTTGAAACATACTTGACAGTAAGTACTTTTGCTTTCTCAATGAACATTATGCTACAGCTCCCCAGTACTGTAAATGGGAAAGAAAGAAAGAAACCATAATAGCAGGTTATGAACCTCCTTGTCATATTGCACCAAAGTGGTCAAGGCATGTAATGTAGGATCTGTGTAAGAGCTTTTCCTTGGCTAACCCTCCCCAGTCCTCATCTCTGGAATCAGTGTTGAATGGTGAGGTTGCTTGGCTGAGCACTGTTGAGAAAAACGCTCAGTGAGGAACATCAGGTTGTAGAGGATTCAGGGCTAATGAATAACAATAGTAACTGAGGTGCTATTCAAATGATGTGGACACAAGTAATATAACAAGAGGATTACTGACTGGTTAACAGGATGGTTTAGTGGTGACAGAAGAAAGGATTCTGAATCAGATAAATACAAACTAAGTATACTTTTCACAGAATCACAGAATAACCAGCTTGGAAGAGACCCACCGGATCATCAAGTCCAGCCATTCCTATCAAACACTAAACCACTTGCCTTAACACCTCATCCACCCGTGCTTTAAACATCTCCAGGGAAGGTGACTCAACCACCTCCCTGGGCAGCCTGTTCCTGTGCCCAGTGACCCTTTCAGTGAAAAATATTTTCCTGATGTCCAGCCTAAATCTCTCCTGGCGGAGCTTGTGGCCATTCCCTCCTTATTTTCATCCTTAGATACTAACCTTGCTTTTCCCCCATGATATGGCAGCCCATTCTTTCACGCAGATTTTCCTTTTTTATTTCCTGGGGTGAAGACTGCTCTATTTGTCTGAAAAACAGAAAAAACTACGGGTAAAGTATTTGAGATACTCCAGCAGTTTAACACCTGCTGTTGTCAGCACCCCTGCTGTCCTCACATATCATGGCAAAACCATGGAAGGAGTCACTGAGCCATCTCTTGGTCTCCTCCTTGTAAATATTGTCACAGCTGGGATTTGGAGTGGGGTCTGATACTCACAGCTGCTGAGCACCATCTATTCTCTCAACGGAAATGCAGTATCTAGCCCTGGTAATGCTAGCAACAAATGCTTCTGTGCCTTTGATATCTAATTTCCAAGTATTGATATTATTGGCCTTCAATAAAATGCCTCATGAGGGAACATGCCCTGGATTCCATCTAAAAGCCAGTGGGTCTGCTTGTACCTTGGTCCCAGTTACCCAGCTCAGTGGCATATAGTGGAGCTTCACGGCTCCCTCCTCCCCACAGCACTTGCCAAGGTGTCTCCAGTTCATCGAGTCTGTCAACAAGCTCCACAGTTAATTGAAATATAGAAAAAAAAAGTCCTTGTGATTTCGAGAATGTAAGCTCTGCTGATGTCGCTTAGTGTTTCGTTTGCCTGACTCCCAGCAAGTGCAACGTGTTGATAAAGGACACAGTGTGATCGCCAAGGCGCTCTCGCTGACCTTCACTGTTGCCTCATATTGACATTCAGACAGGAGAGATGTGCAAACAGTTAAGGTTAAAAGAAAGGGGACTTTGATTAACAGCGAAGTAATGCATCAGAACTCCAAATTATGTAGGAGTCTGTTCAGGCTACAATTTGTCTTGTTTGTTTTTAATTTGGGATTCAATGTCAGTGCAAGATTTTAACTCTCTGGTTTCTGTTCTTTATCCATACAATACTCTAATGGAATTGTGATATCATGCTCAGTTTTATTAAGAGCCAGGCTAAAAAACATCAATGTGTTATGTGAAAATTTTCTTCCCTGGCAGCTCAAGCCTGTGTAATTCCTGCCTGGGACCTATTTGTCTGAGGAGAAAGTGTACATTTGCTTCTTCTACAGAAAGCACCTTTGGTACTGAAAGGTGGAGTGAACAGGAGTGGTAAGCTATCACCAAAGCTTTGTGTTAGAATGCCAGGCTCTGCGTTGTGATGGCTGAAGGCTGGGTAAGCATTTCCCTCTGCTGTGGGAGTGGTAAACCAGCAGAGCAGCTGGGGAAGGAGCTCTAAAACCATCATAATGGGATTTGTTAGAGCTTGAATGTCCAGCTGTTTAGCTTTGCGATGCCCACCATCGTGGCACCTAATGCTTCTGTGGTTTGTGGTTCCCTAACAATGGCAAGAAATCAATACTAATTTTCATTTTACTGCTCTAAAAATGCACAGCGAAAAGTGGATGGTGAAAGATTTTCTAAAACGTACTGTTCACATCTTTCGTTATGACAATTTAAATCATGGCAGGCTCTGTTGGACATGATGCTTTGTTGCAGTTAAGCTCCCTTGGCCCAAAACCTGAAAACAATGCTATCCTGAGATGTTAAGTTCTCAAATCTTTCTCTTTTCCCAATGTCTGCTGTGTCCACAATATACAGGCACCGACATTCCAGGACGTATTACTGAGAGGGCTGCTTCTCCCACGTTCAGTTTTGATCCCAAACAAACAGCTTGAGATTTCCTGTTGGATAATTGGGCTTTACCTGCATTTTAAACAAAAATCCTTGTCCTTTCATAAACTGCTTGAGTTAGGAGACCTGCCGAGCTTTTGCTGAAAGAAATGCATTAATCCTTTTAAGTTTGATAAAAGGTTCTTTTATGCTATACTGCATAGTTCCCTGCTGCGAGACCACATTTGTGTAGAATCTCCATTTGTGGGGAAAGACAGGCACAACTCGTTCTAATGGCTCGAAGGAAGGGTTGATAAGTAAAAATAATACACACCTGAACTTAAAATTGAACAAAATTCAAGGGAGGTTTATTACATTAATTGAAGCTAATGGGCACTGGCCGTCCCTTTTCTTTGTACTCCCCAGCATGCTGCCAGGAGCTGTAGGTGATCACCCTTCCTCCAAGACTGGCCTTGCAGCAAGTCCGAATTTGAGCTCTCTGCAAGGATCTGCAGGGTCCCGCCACCTCTTGTCCCTGCTGTGCTGCGCCAGCAGCCGACGCGGGGCCCGTGTCTGACAGCGGAGTGGAAAGGCCTTGCAATAATCTGCTGCCAAGGAAGCGAAACAAACACCTTGCTTATTTTGTTTCCGACCTCAGTTGTCCTGGATTTATTTTGGCACCTCTGATATTTTGTTATTATGACCAGGCTGGTGCTGGTCATTGCTGGGCAACACGACATTCAATATTCCTGGCTTACTGTATCCCACATGTCAATAGTGACTAGTGTCAAGCCATTCAGACCACTACTCTTCATTGATCAGGTATTATTAGTGTTTTATTTCTCTGTCTACTTTTATTTGGAACATTTCACTTTTACCAACCCAGTGGAGTAAAATATTTTGACCTGCTGTTTGGGCAAGGGATTATGTGTAGAGTGGCTACAGTAAAGCACAGCAAAGATCTTCTAGGAACAGTTCTCCCTGGAAACCTTTGTACTGTACATTGAGCTATTATCTGAGTCTAAACTCAGTCCAACTAAGCGTAGTTTCAAAACACAATTTAAGCAAAACTTCTTTGGATAATTTCATTTTTTATATTAATTTATCCAGCACAAACAACAAACTCATCATTGTAACACAACCAGGAAACACAACCCACTTCCACTATTTGTTTGCTTCTCTCTTGTAAAACAGTAGGAAGTACATAAAAGCATAAAAAAGCTCAGGAAGTCCTGAAAGAAAAGCTGTAAGGATACAAACACATCATGACATTCTTTCAGGACATCCAGTGCAAGCATTCATGACCAAAATTGTACTCCTAGAAAATAAGTGAAAGTCAGTTCAGATGTCAGTAAATGTGGGAGGACTGAAGTCTCCTGATCCAGATAAACAGTGGCATACATACTTTACAGTTCCTGTTAATATTAATCCTCTCTATTATCTCTTTGATAGGACACCATAGCCAGATTTTTTTTCTTTTCTCTACTGTGATTAGGGGGGTGGCTGACACAGTAATTAATACAAAAACTTCCAAGGATTAAAAATCATTTGCCGTGTCTGTTTGGGGAATAGTGGGTTTCTCAGAATGCTGCAGGAAGCTTAGCTGCCTGCCAACTACCACAAGTGTTCTGGAATCTGTTCTTCTGTGACATCTATGAAAATTTTCCCAGGTGATACAGAAATATTCAAATTTTGTAAACATGTAGAAGTTAATAAATTCATGTGAGCTGCTTCATTTTGTGAAATAGATAGAAGTAGTATGGAAAAGCAACTGAATGTTGAAGTCTTCAAGGAAGGCAGGAGACAGGTTATTGACATGCAGTACTGTATCCCAAATAGAAGACGGAAATGGAACAGTTGGAATAGGTCCAGAGGAGGCCATGAAGATGATCTGAGGGCTGGAATGCCTCTGCTATGAGGCCAGGCTGAGAGATCTGAGCTTGTTCAGCCTGGTGAATGCTCCAGGAAGACCTTAGAGCAGCTTCCAGTACTGAAAGGGGCTCCAGGAGATCTGGGGAGGGACTCTGGATCAGGGAGTTCAGGGGTAGGACAAGGGGGAATGGCTTTAAACTGGAAGGGGTAAGACTGAGATTAGACATTAGGAAGAAATTTTTCACCATGAGGGCAGTGAGGCCCTGGCCCAGGCTGCCCAGGGAAGTGGTGGCTGCCCCATCCCTGGAGGTGTTCGAGGCCAGGTTGGATGGTGCTTGGTCAGCCTGATCAGTTGGGAGGTGTCCCTGCCCATGGCAGGGGTGGAACTGGATGGGTTTTAAGGTTCTTTCCAACCCAAACCATTCCATGATTCTATGATTCTGTGACAGTGTCCAACAATGTACAGTTTTAAAGAACTCTGTAAATGGATCTTGCAAAATCTGTACTTCAGACATCTTCAGTTATGCTCAAAGGATCTGAGAGCCCGCAGAAGGTGCCATTCCATTTCTAAGGTGCAATTGCATGGAAGTATTTTTGAGGTGTCATACATTAAAAACAAATTAAGCAGGAATATTCATAGAAACCATTTTATAAACACCTCCAGCGCAGCAGAACTCCATGGGATGCACCTAATACAGACACGGCCTTTTGCCTTTATGAGAAAAGCCCTTTCTCTGTAGTTATTGATCATGCTGACTGGAGTGTGAAATTCAGCCTCCCAACCACCACAAATAAATGTAGTCCTTGGAAGTGATACCAGCAGACTTCTGGTCTTATCATTTAGATTATGGTGTTCTGGCCAGAGCTTGTATGAAGATTTTCCCTTAATATGTTTTCAGGAGAAAATGTGACTTTGGCAAAATAAAATTTAAAAATATGAATGAAAAAGTCCATTTTATCAAAATGTGATCCTAGAGAACCTGAATGAATTTCAAAAGCAATAAGCTAGTTTGGTTTTTAAAAGGAGGAGTATTATTAAAACCTTGAGTAACATATACTTCTGCACCATTCATTGAGCTGTAGGTGCTATTTATTTAATAGGCACACATTTTACCAGGCAAATTATGCCATCAGAAAAGGATCTCATGCCTCAGTCAAGTGGAAAATATATCCCAAAGTATCCGTGTTGCCTGTAAAACTGGGAGATTTAAACTGTCGAGCTACAAGCTGACTGTGGAAGCACCTACCACTAATACAAAGCTATGTGGTTCTAAAATGATGCTGACAGAACTCACAAACCTTTAAATAGCCATTTCCAAGCTGGCAGATCCAAGCTGCAGGAAAACAAAGTAATCGCTCAAGAAATTCTTTGCAAATTTAAATGATTCCTTGTTGTTGTTTTGTGTTCTCCAGCTTCACAAACAATAATACGGACTCAGAAGCCTTTTTCCTGTTCCCTTTTGTAGCAAGTACTTTTCCTGTAAAAGTAAATATTCTGGCAATAATGAGAAGAAATTGAAGTAGGTAATGTACAAACAAGAACATTTTAAAGCTGGTTTAAGAAATACAAAATATATTCATGTGTATCTGATTTTCATGTAAAATAAGAAGAGAAGTTACTCGTTCTTATGTTGCTTCTAGCCCACTGTCACGGTTTAAATGACCCCCTCACGCGGTTTGTGTCTGTGTAAAAGCCTAGTTCAGGGATAGAACAGCGTGTGACATTTGGAGTTTGCTTATGAGGGATCAGGGTCTGCCTCCTCTCCATGAAGGCTGACATACCAAAAGCCACCCCAGCATGGAAAGAGGAGAGTCCCCCAAGCACAAATACCCCTGCAGATGCTTATTCAACCTGGCATTTGTGGCAATTTAAATAAAACCAAACTCAGTATGGGTCTGCAACAAAAGAAATGCTTACAAATATTGTAATTTACATGAATTAGAACTTTGTAGATCGACATACAGCAGCACGAAGCTGGTTGTGGTGTGAGTGCAAAATGCAAGTCTAAAAAGCCTAAGAGCACTTCAGATGTTCGGCTGGCAGAGGGGCTGAGCCCTGGCATGCAACACATTGTGGCAACAGCCTGTGCTCGAAGTAGGAGCCATTCACCTTGCGAAGTCTTGGTGCTTCTTGCACCTCACCAGTGACATTTCCTTGGCAAAGCCTCTTGTTATTCCACGAGTCTCAGTGCTGGAATGTGCTGCTACACCCACACAGCTCCAGCGCCACTGGTGCCTTCCTGCTGGCCAGGGTTTGACTCCTGATATAATGGAGAGAAAATCCATCCCAGAAGCTGCGTAAATGTAGAATATTTAGAGTATTTGAATATTCCTATAATGTTCTTGTAAAGAACAGGCATTGTTCAGCTCAGCTGCCTACTTTCTGTTTAGGTAAAAAAGCCAGTTTCTCTTCAGGAATAGAATAGAAGCAGGGAGGTGCTGGTTCCAGAACCTTCCTGCCTAGAGGGAACTCCCTGCAAACAGCGCTGGCAATGTGGTCTGAGCACTGTGTGGCAGGACTGACTCAACCTGCAGCAGCATTACTTTTTGGAGGTTCAAGATAACTCTTTTAGGTACTACCAAAGCCAACACCCACTTATACTCATGGAAACAACAAGAATCTAATCCATGGTACTCAAATAGCACCTGTGGCTTTGAGTCCTGCTTCCTGAAACCAAATGAGAAAGGACTAGACAATGCCTGTAATGAAAGGGTTCTCTCCAGGTGTCAATCCTACCTCAAAAAACTATTTCATAGAATCAGACAATGGTTTGGGTTGGAAGGAACCTTAAAGCTCATCCAGTTCCAACCCCTGCCATGGGCAGGGACGCCTCCCACTGGATCAGGGGCTCCAAGCCCCATCCAACTTGGCCTTGAACCCCTCCAAGGATGGGGCAGCCACCACTGCTCTGGGCAACCTGGGCCAGGGCCTCCCCACCCTCATAGGAAAACATTGCTTCCTAAATTCTCATCTCAATCTCCCCTTTTTCAGCTTAAAACCATTCCCCTCATCCTGTCCCTGCACTCCCTGATAAAGAGCTCCTCTTCAGCTTTCCTGGAGCCCCTTTCAGTACTGGAAGCTGTTCTACAGTCTCTCCAAAGCCTTCTCTTCTCCAAGCTGTACAACCCCAACTCCCTTAACCTGTCCTTGTTGGTGCGTCAGCCCTTGGATCATCTTCATGGCCTCCTCTGGACTCACTCCAACAGATCTGTGTCCTTCCTTTGTTCTACCACATCTTCCTTTCCAGAGCTGATCCCTGATGCTCACATCCTAGCATACCAGGTTAGCATAAGAATTGCCCTCAACATTTACTTTTAAAAGGACTTTCTGTGAATATAAAAACTGGTTGGTTCACTGGTTGTACATATTAATATAGTCGCAATTAAAATTACATAGTTTGAAAATAAGTGTGTCAGCACAAATATTTTCTGCTTTAATCCGGAAAGTTCCCTGTTGGTTACAATTCTGGCACAATCTGAATTTGGTTGCAGTTGGTAATTTTCAAATAATCCATAAAAGGCATATCCAAGGTCTTCATCGAACAAAAGAGCGTTCTAGGTGTTGTCAAATATGGAAAAGTCTCCTTCACACAGCTGGTAACTATCTGGTCCAGTCGCTTGAACAGCTGAAATGAAACTGGTTGTTTACAAGGTTAAACTGGGATCAGCTGTGTCTGGGAGATGACTGCCAGAGTTAAAAATCCTGCAATACTGAGCAGGAGGAGAGGAGAAAGCACTCTATCCACTAGTGTGTCCCGAGAATATTTAAGGGTCTCTGAAACCAATACCATTCAGGAACTAGCTCGGCTACCATTGAACAGTTAAAAGCAAATTATCTGGGCTGGAATATCTGTGTGCAAATAATTAGTGAGTAAAGTGAAATATGTGTACAACTGTCTAGAAGCTGTACTTTGTGGAGCCTCGCATGTAATAAGCATCCATTTGTTTCGAACAAAGAGACATGGATATGCTTTTTGACGCTGTAATTCACCGACACCTGACTTAACCAGATTGTTAAAGTACTGGAGCAAGAGCCAGGCATGTGGCAGTACCTGGGAACTTTCTCTGAGCTACTACATCAGGTGTTCAATTCCTGTTCTAAGGAAAGGACAAATCATACTGGGGGCTTTTTGATCCTTGAAGGTGTTGTGTGGCTGGACATCCTCCCAGTTTAACTGCATCAGTTGTGAATAATAGTGTCAGGGTGGCTTTCCAGTTTCCTCATCTCTTTGGCACTCCTGGTTGCTTTGGTCAGAAAGCTCTTCTTGGCAGGGTGAGGCACTTTACAAAATGGCCTTCAGCCCTTTCATTTTGAAAGGATTCTTCCTGCAATTTATGTCTGTTTGGGTTAAAAGGCTGTTTTATTTCTACCTTTGAGGTGTGGTGCAAGTACCAGGGATTGCAAATACTCATCTTTATCAAATATTGCACTGAAACGATGGACTGACAGTTTATTAAAACTGATTTCCAAAGTCACATCCAAATCTCTTCCCATTCATTCAGCAAATGGGACTGCTGGGCTGACACCAATGGCATGAGGTTTAACAAGGCCAAATGCCGGGTCCTGCACTTGGGGCACAACAACCCTAAGCAGAGGTACAAACTAGGAGAAGCCTGGCTGGAAAGCTGCCAGGAGGAGAAGGACCAGGAGGTGTTGGTTGACAACCGACTGAACATGAGCCAGCAGTGGCCCAGGTGGCCAAGATGGCCAATGGCATCTTGGCTTGTATCAGAAACGGCATTACCAGCAGGTCCAGGGAGGTTATTCTCCCTCTGAACTCGGCACTGGTGAGACCGCACCTTGAATCCTGTGTTCAGTTCTGGGCCCCTCACCACAAGAGGGATGTTGAGGCTCTGAAGCGAGTCCAGAGAAGAGCAACAAAGCTGGTGAAGGGGCTGGAGAACAAATCTTACGAGGTGCGACTGAGAGAGCTGGGGTTGTTTAGCCTGGAGAAGAGGAGGCTGAGGGGAGACCTTATTACTCTCTACAACTACCTGAAGGGAGGTTGTGGAGAGGAGGGTGCTGGCCTCTTCTCCCAAGTGACAGGGGACAGGACAAGAGGGAATGGCCTCAAGCTCTGCCAGGGGAGATTTAGGCTTGAGATTAGGAAAAAATTCTTCATGGAAAGGGTGGTTAGGCATTGTAACAGTCTGCCCAGCGAGGTGGTTGAGTCACTGTCCCTGGAGATGTTTAAGGTGAGGGTGGATGAGGTACTTAGGGGCATGATTTAGGGATTTAGGGATTGGTGGGAATGGTTGGACTCGACGATCCGGTGGGTCTCTTCCAACCTGGTTAATCTGTGATTCTGTGAAAATACATAGTAGTTAAAGTTAAGTACCAATACACAAGCCCCTTTAGCATTATTGCTCTTCTCACTGGGGGGACACCATAATGAAACAAATACATTTTTAAAGGTATCTGTTACAAAGAGTACGATAGTATATGTGAAATAGTGTAAAAATAAATGTTTTGAGAGTTGGCAAATCACCATTCTGCCAAAGGTTACCAGTTGAGGGATGGTTTATTAAATTAATACCAACTAATTGCATCAGCTGAAAATCTTCCTAATGTGATACAACAAGGTTTAGTAATGAGGCTCAAGGCTAATTTGGTGTTCATCTCGAGTTTAGAGGAGCCATACCACAAATGTTGCTGTAGGTATATAGCTCATTTATCTCACAGGTAGGATCCCTGCAGCTAACCCAAGGAGCAGAGCAGAGCTCAGGACAGGAAAACTGCTCAAGTATGGTTGCACAACGCACACCAAATCCTCTGCTGCCACCGTTAAACTGTGATTGACCCTGAGACCCTAAATTTTAAAACTACCACCTTAGGTATGTATATATTACGATACAGTACATTTCACTCGACGTTATGATGCAGGAATGACTGTCAGACATTAGGGAAACTGTATGCTTGGAAGGTTTTGTCAGTGGAGATCATTTGCTGGAACAAAATTTGTTTTATTGCTGCCAGTAGTTGAAAATCTGTCATCAGCTTGGAAGGGATAGAAATGTGCTTCAGAGATAATATAGTCCTCCAGACGATGCCAAAAGAACCATTTAAAACTGTTTTGATAAAGCCACTTGCAGAAACCCACGCAGATGATAGTAACAGTGATGATGAACTGGCATGAGTATTGTTTTTCTCATATGGTGACATATTGCATTTTTATCTATACAAGGATAGAGTTTGGTATGATCCATTTGGCCATCTTCATTAACAACCTAGTATGGCCGTGGAAAAATAAAACTCTGAAGATGTGTAATGAAAGATACAACAGTAGGTAACTTCTGATAAGCACGTTATAGCTCATCCATCTTGGGCAAACCTGAGTTTATGAACTTCTCGTCAGCAGCAGGGGCATAAGTGCTCTGGCTAATCATAACAAAAGTTGAGTCCAATTGCTCCCACCACAGAAGAGATATAATTCAGAATTATCTGAACCAATGGATCTGCTTTACATTGCTTCATTTTCAAAGCTGCTTGTTGAAAATTCATATCCTGAACATTATCATCTCCAGCCACTGATCTCCATTTCAAAAGCATAGGACCATCAATGAAATTTTGTGTATGTATTTCCATTGACACTCTCCAGGCTTTTGTCAGCAAGTGGGTTTAAGCTAAGTGTTTGTTGTCAAGGTTGTCAAGGTTGCCTCTTTCGGTTACATAGAGGTGTGTAATGGTGCTTCTCAAATAAGAACAAAGGACAATCTCCTTGGTCTCTTGTCCTTTTGAAGGGGTACCTATACCTACATGCATTTTCTGTAAGTGGATGTTCTTGCTAGAGAGATAATTAACACGTCTCTGAACTCTCCTTGGTGTGTCCCTTCAACTTACAATGCATCGCATCAGATAAACTCAGTGTCACCTGAATGATCGTGAGGCTGGATCGTGTGACATTTTAAATTGAGGAGGCTGGATATGTGTGGCTGATTTTTTTCCTTTGGAAGAAGGAACAAAAATCAATTTACAAGCAGCAAATATTTTCCTTCATAGTGAGGACACCTCTGGCCTTAATTTGGGCAGCTGGCCAGACAGCAGCTACTAGCTGAGATTTATGGCTACACTTTAATTTCCTTGAGTAGCAGGCACACAGCTTTTCCTGTATGAGCACGGATTCCGTTCCTGTGGGGAACCATGGTTTGGTTAATTGGGCATGGCATTTGGAGGCAGGAGAGCTGGTCTTAGTTCTGACTCTGAGACCAACTGTCACTTCGGGAAAGGCAAACTGGAGACAGTGACATCAACACGCTTTACCTATAAATGAGCAATTAAAAAGTATTAACATCAAATAACTGAGGGTACTAATTTCAGTGTAGTTATATCATTCCCTGAATATAGCTAATTATTATCCCCGTGTCAGCCTCTGCCTCTTCTCCATTTTACTTACATTGTCTCTGGCATTTCCTAGCTGGATTTGGAGGTTCTGCCTCAGCCTCTATTAAGCTCAATTTTCAAGCAGAACTGTACAGCAGCCCTTGTAACACTGTGAGGACGTTGTGGTCATGGCTGTGGTTTGGACAGCCAGGCAGATGCTTTTCCCGCTGGGGCAGATCTCAGTACAGGATTAGGGCCAGACTTTGTGCTGCACTGGAAAACAAACCACCTCAAGCAATGGAGCAGTTGTGGTTCAAGAGGGGCTCAGCAAGGGTTTTATTGTCTGCTTAAATGCAGAGATTAATGTGTTCAAATACTGCTACTCTTTTTACGGAAAAAAAAGGGATAATTTGAATAGAAATAAATATTCAGTGGGAATTTTAGTAAGAAGAAAGAATTTAATTAGTTAACAATTTTGATGCCAGAATAAAGGACAAAGTGTAACTGAAGATAGGAGAAAAATTTCATCCCCCCTGTGGCTTATGTTTTTAAGAAGGTTTTGTTTGTGTAAATCCTGTTTCATTTTCCTCTGTGTCTTATGAACAAGATCTTGCTGTAGGTCAAGGCCAGTGAATACTGCTTACAGCTTGAGAAACAGGAAAATCAAAGAGATAGTCATTTATTAGACCCTTTTAGTGACATTTCTCATTTGCCTGTTCGTTCTGCTTGCATTCACCATTGTTGTGAGCTTAGTCTTTGTTTTGTGAAGGACTCGTTTGCTTCTTCAGCGTTTCTTTATGCCTTTTGTAATACACTGGATTTCCTTACAGTAAAAAAAATTTCCGTGGTGTCCCCAGTGACATTAAGAGACACTGTGACTTTAACAGGCACTGAGTATATTCACTATATCCCTTACTTTGCTGGAAACCAAGTACAGCTCAAAATACCCTCTTTGCAAAGCTGTTCCAAGTCTGAAATGGCAATATTTGGCTTCACTGACAATGTTTCACCACTTGTTGTCTATCAGTCTCCTTCTGGATACTGCTCAATGAATCCAATAAAAAGCAGTTTTGCAAGGTGGTTCTCAGCATCTCCGCTAGTGTTTGCCTGGAGACTGTCAAAGCTGACTGAATTGATTCTCCTGCCTTGATGTGAGTCCAAAACACGGGCTTTACAGCTTTACTGATGAGGGCTGGTTAAACATCCTTATCAAAACTATTTGTCATAAATTTGATTTTCTGATACCAGTTTTTGTCTGAAAGCTGCCACCTTCCATAGAAGAGAAATCAGTTTTCATGGGCAAACAAGTCTAAATAGCCATCCAGATTTGCTTTTCAGACTGTTTCTCCATTGAGTTGCAATTTGTTTTTTTAAAATTTTGTTGGAAGGAATAAAAGAAAATAATTTCCATTGAAATTCAATATTAATAAAGCCTTTTAAGCCTAATGTATCTGATTTTATGTCAGTGGTTTACATGAGAGGAGACTTGTCAGTTAGCTTTTTACAGATATAACCTGTACTTTAGGAGCCCTGATGAATGTGGGACAAAACCAATATCACTAGAATAATAATGGGGAAATTTCAGAGAAGAAAGAAAAATGGGTTTATGAGAATCTCAGAGGAAAATGCGAGAAACGTTCATAACATCGATCAATAGAAACTCTAACACTCATTTGGTTTGTTGCTGCTATATTTGTGACATGTTAAGTTCTAGGATGCAATCTGATAAACTCTCACTAGCACAGTGAGGGTCTCGCACAGAATTGATGGGGAAGCAACCAAGGAGAGTAACCTGTCACCCTGTAGGATTCTTCTTACACTTCAAGTACTGAAGCCACAAAAAAGTGCTCTAGCGCAGGAATGAATACAGCTGTTACAAAGGCTCCAGAATTAATACAGCTGTTACAAAGGCCAGATCTCTCACCCCTGAAGTGTTCCTTGCCTGTCCTTGCGTGATTCAAGCCTTACCTGACCTCTGCACCACAAAAAGTTCATATATACAGTACATTTTTTTTTTTTTTAAAGCCTAGCTTGCCGGGAACTGCAACCCAGTATTTTCATTGTAACTGTTAAATTTTTCTAAGCTCATATGCTTCATTGAAAATTAAGTGAAACTGGAATAAATGGCTTTGTCAACTCCACAATCCTTAAGTAATCTTAATGTTCACCACTTCCATTGGTATTCAATATCACTAGATATTTTACCTTGAATAATCACTGATGGACATTGATTTTGTCTTTGCTCTTCACAGCACAGCAAAATTAATGTGAAAGTCAGAGTTAAATGAGTCCCAGTGGTGTCCTCCTCGCTGCTGAGAATATGTTTCAGATACTGAAGAACTGCCAGCCAGCTCGAACCTACAGTATCTTGTATTGCCAGAGTTAATGGATATGAATCGTCCTCACAGAGGGGAGTCAGGTTACCTTTGGATCAGCTGTAGAGGTTAGACTCCTGCAGCAGACAATGAGGTTAAGGTAGGGTACTTTATGAACTAATTAATTCTCCTCTTTAAATTCATTTTTTAAAATTAGTTCTTTTATCTTCCTTTCCGAAGATTATTCCGAGTCCCTCTTGAGGTGGTAACGATGCGAATTTAAATTGTTACAAAGTTTAGGGTCAGAAAAATATTATATAGTAACTAGTCCATTTCTCTAATATCAAGGAAGGGTTTAGCAAAGCAATACTAGTTCCTTTGTTTATTTCCTCTAAGTCTAGGATGTGTTTGTGGGCTTTATTTCGATTGCAATCCCACCATGAAGCACAAAATCCATGGTGGCCTTGAGGCCGAGCTTAGCTGTGCGGATACAGCAGCCAAACACAGTATGGAAATTAAACATGTTACTGAGGAAAGCATCTGGTTAACAGCTTTGGAGTCAAAGCTTTGGGGTGTGTGTACACCGAGGGACAAACTTCTGCTCTGCTTCCCTGGACTGGCATTAAATCAACTGCTGGAGGTGTCCCGAGAACAGACCAAAGTGCCCCAGGGGAACCGGAGAGCAGCAGTCCTTGTAGAATTCTCTGCAGCTGCTTTGTACAAAGCAGGAGTGGTTGGGTGTTAATTAATATCCAAGGGCAGATGCAGAGGGAAGCGTGTGCGCACCAGCCAGTCCACCCCGTGCCTGCACAGCTACTCCAGGAGCGGCACAAGGACCAGGCAGGCGGCTCAGGCTGATCCTCACAACTGCCGCCTGCAGCGCATCAAAAATCATCAACGGGCTCCTCCAAGACTGCAGGATTGCAAAAGAAGAAAGACAGAACGGCTTTAAATTTTCAGACCCCTCTCCACTTTGTCTGCATATTGAAACATGTGGTAAATTCAACCAAAACAATTGATTTTTAGGCCGTACAAAAGTGCATTTCAGAGAGAGCCGAGCTCTCTGAATTGACAAGCAGCAAAACCTGCCCTGGGAAGAGGAGGTGCTTGGGCTTGGGAAGAACAGAATAGAAATGGAAAAAAGACAAGGAGGGAAGAAGGGTTGCAGGAGATGTGTTGATGGTCTGTTTTTGCTGTCTCTGTGGTTCTCAGGGGTTTTCTTTGCTGCTATCAAAGGACCAGTCCTTATACAAAGGCAGTGGCTCAGGATGGAGTGAGGATTCTTGCAAGGACTTTCATCCAGCACAGGAGGCAGCCTTATTTCTGAGAGGGAAACCTCTTTTGCAGGAAAAATTCAGTTCAATGAAAGAATCCAGAGACGTTTTCAGGTGAAGATGCATTGTAATAGCCTTGATTAAGAAGTTTATTGAATTCCTGCTCCTAAGAAGATGAGTGCATTTCTGTGTGTGGTCATCAAGCCGTACCACTGCAGAAACCATCCTGCCCACAACAGAGAATGAGCCTCAAAACAGAGAATATGGGGTGTAAACTCTATTCTCAAACTTCAATTATTGTTCTTAACAGCCTCCCACTTCAGCAGAAGTCAATACAAGGTGACAGCGCTTTTCTGTCACCACCGTCTGCCTTCTGTGGCACAGAGGAAGGGCAGCTCAGCAGAGCACCCTTCCCAGCTCTCAAAGTTCCACTGAATTGCTCTCTTTTTTTTTTTCCTGCTTCTTGTCTCATAGTTTTCAAACTTCTCTACAAGTAAATGATTGCAAAGTTAGTGATATGTGCAAAGAACATTTTTTCAATTAGCAATGCCCATTAGCTGAATGAGTACGAAAGGCTGATATTTTTCCCCCTGAATTAGCAGGTACACATATGGAATTTGGGCTATAAATCATTACTTAATAATTCACTAGAAAATAAATATGACATAAAAGATAATTAGAGATTTGTACCACTTGCCTTCATTTTAATTATTAATGAAGGCTATTTGGCACTGTCTGCAGGCCTGTTAAATTTTGTTATATTGAGATGGGTCTGGAAAAAAGAAGATACAGCAAAGTCATTTTATGAAAGAATATACCTTCTGGCAGAGTAGGTCTTGTACATCATTGCAGGAGCAGTATCCAACAGTTATGATCTTAAAATCTAAATGCGGAGTGCTGGAACAAGAATGGTGAACAGGTTTGTTTTGCTATTTCAGTAACGACCTGTTGCCTGGCTCACAGAAACACATATGCCAGCCAATTTCATTGGAACAAAATTAATATTATATCTCTGCGCTGTAATAATAGTTAACTTTGGCAAAGTAGAAACCGTTGGATACACTTTTCTGTTCTAGGATTTGCTGGAGGTTCCTGGAGATGTAGTGTATAGTAGTCATTTAAATTCACAGTGGGTTTGAATACTCCTCTGCAAGATAACAACCACAGTAGGAAACACAGCTTTTTTCCCTTGTCCAGGCTTTGCTAACTTTAAAGCAGGGGACAGACTTTCAGTCATGCCTTGTTCCCTTTGCTGCTGTTAAGCAGTCAGGTAAGAATTCCCCTTGCATGACCGAGGCTGTACATAAAGGTGTCAGGGTTGCCTGTGTCCTACACTTTGTCTGTTGCTAATCGCATCCTCACCCAGCTTAGGAGATGTACAGTACACATGTTAATGAGCCCATCAAGCATGTTGAACCTCAACATGCACCAACGGTGCAATAATTTCACCAAAGAATTGGTGCTTGAAGAAAGTAGAGCAGCCTTCAAACTGCCCTCTTTTGCAAACTGAAAGCAGCCCTACTTACTCAAAGGATCAAAGGCTGCAAGTAGATATAGGTGCCACAAAGCTGGCTGGGTGTAAAGCCATCTCCTAGTGTACTGTCTAATTTACATGAACTAATGTGTATGTGCATTTTCAATCCTTAACTCACGTCCAGAATGGATGGGAAAAAAAAGACTTGGATTCATCTGCAGTTATCTCTGCAGTTCTTGTAAATATAACAGTAGCTGTGAGGTGCAGGAAACAAATGCTCTTTCTGCTATAGATCTGTACTCAGTGATACACTGCTCGCTGTCCTGTGCTGTGGGAGATGTAGTACTCAAGAGGGCTGTTTCTCCTGCTCTGCGTGTTTATGGCCACGCTCCTCCAATTACACAGTTCCTGACAAATAGAACAAACTTTGAAAAAGTACCAGTCTTTTCAGATACCGCCTCCTTCAGTAAAGGGACAGAACTTTGAAGCAAGCCTAGTGAGTGAGGAGACAACGGCAGATGGGTAGGTCTGGAACATCACGCTCTCTTTCACTCCTGCTACATCAGAAATAGGCCACTGAACTCTGATTTAGCTGCAGATTTCCTGAGAACTTTGGATCAGACCCAAACAGACTGAATCAGAGTGTATCAGCCTGGAACGAAGACAAGGCAGGCTATCATCTGAGAAGATTAAGAAGAGTCTTTCTGCTGGCAGAAGATGAAGAACTTTCTTCCGATGGTTTTGACACTGTGAAGGCAGTATGATTCCAGCATGAACCAGTACCACTGCTGCTCTAATGGTGACATCCAGAGTGGATGAATGGTCACATTATGCACAGTTTCTTTAAAACACATTTTTCATGTCAGGCTTTGATTCATTTATTTTTTCCTGAAGTATTTCATTTTACTTATTTATTACTCAGATTTTGGTGTCTATAGTTTTCATTGAGATGGCACAGTCAGAGCTGGATGGGGAAAAACTCAAGAGCCGTGAGTAGCCTGTCACAGACATGTTGGCAGTTGCTTTCAGAGTGTCCTTGATGGTTCTATGGAGATGTCAAGTAAAAGCAGTGGCAGGATTGAGCCATGGCAGTTCTGCTTGTCAGGGCAGGTAGCGTGCTTAGGAGTGATGGAAATGATAGGCAGTCTGCTTATCACACCACTGGATGTCATAACAGAGGCAGAGAACAATCCCTAGGCTTTGTCATTAATTGAGGAAATAACTTCTTTTAAACATGAATACATCTGTCACCCAAATCACAAGTAAATATTTATTCTCGTGTGACAAGGATAGGTACAAGCCCTGCTTTCATTATAAGATGTGAAAATACCTTAAAGAACAGAAAGACGATTGTCTGCTAAGGCAGATAGTAATGGTATTGAGAAGGAACAGGCTCCAAAGTTCCAGTTTGGTTTCTCTTGCAGCTACAAACATGGTAGTAGTGTATTTTTGAATCTGTGAACTTGCAAGTGTATAGTGTAATGGCTGGGAGGTAGGAATAGCCAAATGCCACAAGAAACTCATCTCCTAACAGCTTCTGAATATGTATTGAGAGTAATAGGTCCCGATTTATGCAAGATGCTTAGGCATTCACACTAATTGTAAGCACACTAGTAGTCCCACTGGCTTCAGCTGGTGATTAACATTAAGTGCATGCTTAAATATCTTGCAGAATTAAGGTTTCAAGAGAGTTAAATTGAGTTTAAAAATCTCAGTTAAGATCTCCGACTTTAATATTCTTTCCCCAAATCCAACTAGATTTATAATAATTTTGAAGGTTTTTTTCCCTTATTGCAGGTGAAATATTGAAGTGACGAAAATAGATCTTTTTGAAGGAGATCCACCAACTTCTCCAGGTGTAGATGGAATGTGTGAACATGCTTCTTCCACTTGCTGGTTCATACCAATTCTGGAGAACCTCGTCTTGAGTTTGCCTGGTCACTTGCTTTTCAGTGAGGCACAGAAAGTTTTAAGTTCTTTCCCCTTTTACCTTCAGAGATCAAATGAGTGCTGTGCTTACAGTGGCTGTTTTGTTTTAACATCTTTGTAGTTCTGACCTTTTGGCACTGACTGTCATGAAATAAAGGCTGCGACGCCCTGGGCATTTGCACATCTGCAGTCAGCATGTATTTACTGCTTTCGGCTCTGTGTGAGTGCATCTGTCAGTAAAGAGTGAGTCCGAAAGTTAATGTAAAGGTGCATGTGGATTGGAGGGGTCAAGCGGAAAACCTGCCAGCTGAATCAAACACTTCATACCTGTGCTCTTAACTCTTGTGACTTTTTGTTGTAATGACTTAAGGAAACAGCAGAACTCTTAAAAGTCACCCATATGTGATTTCTGCTGCTTGAATTTGTATCACAGGAAAAACTTACCAGGAGGTTCTAACAGTCAGCAGCTTTCAGGAAGTAACATCTTGATCTCTGTGAAGCACAGCATCCTGAAGCAATCAGTTCACATGCGTCTTGGCTGCGTGCACACCTGCTGGTCATGTACGCACTCTGAAACAAACTGTTTCATGGTTTCAGCTAGGGAAGATAACTCCAGACAGTATCAGCTCTTCCAGCTACATCCTTGCATCTTGGATGCACGGTGCTCCTGCCAGGCATTAGAGCAAATCATTTACCATATGGATTTGTTACTCTGCCCTTGAATCATCATCTCGTTCTGCCCTTCTGCAGGTGGCCCTGCAGTTTGCAGACAAGGCTTCTGGGCAAAACATAGGGTGAAAAGTAGAAGAGAAGGCAGCAGAGCACAGGCAAGGACATAAGATAAAACTATTAGGAGAAAGTAAGTCTGATTAGGAGTTCACAAGTCTAGAACCTTATTTCATATAAAAAGAAGATATCTATTAGGAGTTTTCTTTTTGACCACTGGTTTCAAGTTTGCCTGCAAGGTGACATGGGAGATTGAAGTGCATCTTACTGGCAAGGTACTGTGCAATGTAGGTTCAATTCAAGCATGAAGTAATCAAGGTGAGAAATGTACCCCACATCACAACTTTACTACAATTGATAAATATTTAACATACTATTTCCAAAGTCAGTGATTCACCCTGTAAGCCCAGCAGAGGTGGCTTTTTATTCAGGTACTCTATGCCCTGCCCTATCCCTGCTCCTCCCCAAGCAGGAATAGATAGTCTGTGGTTTATTTGGCTGCAAGGGTCACTATGATGGCTTAGAAGCTGGACAGCATCGTCCTGTTCTCTCAGGTCTTCTTTGCCTTGGTGGATGAGAACTTTCTCTTTGAAGAGTTATATTCTCCCTTTGCTATGTGTGCTGTTTATCAGGTATGTACGCATACCCCTAGCTTTGGGTACAGATCCCAGGACCTATTCTCAGTACAGCAGGGAATGGTACAGGAGTATTTCAGTGTCCAGCGTTCCCCTTGGAGGAGGTCAGGTGCTCGCTAGCAGGGTAAGAGGCGTTCAGATGTGCCATGTGTGCCTCAGTGACAGGCCAAACTGCAATTCCCTTGCTGGCACTGACGAGCAGTTATTTCTGTGAGTAATTCTGTTGTCTAAGGGTCCTCACTGTACCAGCATAGTATCTCTAAGTCTAGCAGTTACCACCTGGGGGCTTCTTCTGTGGTTTTACAGATCCACGTCCTTTCCACAGATCCTCCCTCTGCCCTAGACTTTCCCAGTACCACCCTTACTTGTCTTCATTTACATCGCTTTCACACAAAAGACGCTGGGCTGACTTATGATCTTCACTGTGCCTGTATCTCTAGGGAGAGTGCAATGGTGCGCAAGGCAACTGATGTTCCAGCCTTACAACTTCCACTTCCCTTTACTTTCCCTTTCTTGGATTCATCCTCATGGTTTCTCGCCTCAATCATATTTTCTCTTTACCTGTGGTGGCAGTATGGTTCTCAGTATATCAGTGTATCTAATAACGGAGGTAAAATAACCGTCCCTAAAATTGACACAGTGTTCTGAAAGGAGCTAGGTGTGGTGGTGTTCAGCTTTCTCTGCAAATATTTTCCTCCTGATTTTCCTTTCTTTTATTTTGCTTTGCTGCTGCTTTTTTCTCTCTTCTCTGCTGCTAGTTTCTCCCCTTTTTGCTTCTTGTCCTCTGTCCTTTGATATTATATTTCATATCATATGATCCTCACGGTTTCTGACATAAAATAATAAAGTGGGACATCAGTCAGCGTGGCAGACAGCCTCTTTCTCTTTCAGAAGCTAATTCCTGTATTCCTGACAGTGGCCTGCAGAAGCAGCTGGAGTATACGTTCTTAACAGGCAGAGCATATGCTCATGTATGTAATGAGCAGCCTGCCTTTTGTATCTGCTCTAGCATTGTGCTGTGCATTTGCAACAGGTAGTAGACGGAGGATAAGAAAACCCATTCTGTAGGATTTGAAGTGCTGGAACACAAAAGAAGTAACAATCAAATTTGCCATCAATAAGAAAGGGCTGCCAAAAAGACTAGGATGGAAAACGCTCTCCGGAATGATTTTTCCATTTCTGCATTGCTAAAAAGGATGCACAGTTACTGCTTAGTCTTAGTTTATGATCTCTTGCCAGTACCAGCTGATTCTCTGAAATGGAGGATAAGAGATGCTGACAGCTGTGCCCGGTATGGAAACTGCCAAACTGCCGCACTGACTTGTCAGGCTGCCACGTGGCTTCGAGCCAGGCAAGATATCGATGACACATATAATGAGATACTAAAAGAAATAGCATCTATCATAGATTCTAAGGAGAACTGGCAGAGCGTAGGGTTAGCCTTATGTTCCCAAGCATAGTACAGTGCAGTACTAGAAGGCTGGGTCTTTATTGTAGCTGTATTTCTGGATGTGAAAGGGGCAAAAAGCATAAAATATAGAGCCACAGGTACAATGAAAGGAGCAGGGAGTTACACCGGAGTGCCCAGGCTGCCATGACACCTGAATATGGGTTGTGAGTCGGGAAAACTGGCAGTGGAAGAGAAAAGGTGTGGAGAGAACCAAGCAAAAGATACAGAGCTGTGACATAGCAGCAGAAGAGCAGACTTGGGCTCAGGAGTTAAAGGAAAGAAGGAGGGAACAGAACAGAATTTGCTGTACTACAAGAGATACAGCCATCTAACAAGCAGTGCAGTGAGAAAAAAAAAAAAAAAGGGAACAGAATGAGCTGGGCCCATTAGGAAGAATGAAAATTTTGCAAATGCTAACATATCCTGGAAGGTTTTATTCTTTGTCTAAGTTAGATAAAGAATGTTTTGAACTATTGGCAGGTGGTTGAAAGGGGCAGCTAAGAAAATACTTGGGAAAAGAATATAATCTGAGAGTGGGAAGTTGGTCTTTGGAAAAAAAAAATAAAGGCTAGCTCCATTTTCTCAATTTATAGTCAATCTGTATTGGATCTGCAGTTGCAGTAAGCCTGACTTGGAATCCTATCCTGAGGCCAAAAGTAAACATGGGTCTTTCTAGCTGCTGCTGCCCTTGCCTTATAAGCAGTCAGAGCCTCCTTGACTCATTCTGAAGCACCTTTTGATGACCCATGTCAGTATGTTAGGATTCTGAGACAACATATTTAATGTAATACCTTTGCTCTTTGGGTCTTTTCTGTTCGGACGCTCCAGCAATATGCCTCCCTGGAGCGTTCTAATTCCTTACTGTCTCCTTAAAGTCTGAATTTCTGCCTAGTTCCAGAAATTTATCTCTGAAACATTACCATCTCCTGAGAGATCGACAAGAGTTGTGCATGTACTACCCGTGTTGGAGCCCCAGTGGTATCAGAGACTGAATTGGCTGCACTACAGCTCCTTCTAGCAGGCAAAAGGAAAAAAGAAACCCTGGCCATATCCTCACTGGCAGTGGACCAGAAGCCTTGGCAATACTACTCATTCCAATGGGAAATTCTCATGAAGGGAGCATTCATCCATTATCGCTGAGTCTGTTTGAACTGGAAGGATGTTTGTAAATGCCATGGATTTCTTTATGCCTTCAGTAGTCCATCAGCATATACCTCTCTGAGCCGCACGTACCAGAAAATCCCCAAATAATCCAGTCTAGTTTCTCCTGTAATGCTAGTTTTTATCATCTCACTGCTTGAAAAACTCTATCCTGCATCTAGTAGGAGGACATGGGTCCAGAAAGCGCGCTAGGTTTTCTGTTCTGTGCAGAACCCAGCCAGGGGCAGATCTAGAATTTTGCCCCCAAATAGTTTCTCGGCCATACAGACATCTCTGTCTAGTGATCCTCAGGTGCCACTGGTTCCTTTCTTTACAGCACTGCCTTCCTGGCCATGGCTCAGTCCAATTATGCCTTTTATTTACGGATAAGCATCCCCATCCCAAATGTCATGTTCCTGGTCCTTTGTGTTTGGCTCGGGATCTTTGGTAAGCTGTGTCCCAGCTGCTGGGAAGAGGCTGTATCTATAATGTGTGTAAGCAAACACAGACTTTATGCATAATTTACTTTTCATCCCAAATAGGTTCCACATGATTTTGTTATCCTCTTTCTTTAAAACTATGAAAACATGGTGTTGTCATCAATAAATGTGGAATTCTACATAAATGGGTGTGTTTGCTCTACATTTATGCTCACTTACTCATGCTACAGCCTTTTGCGTACAAATTAAACCAAGGACCCTGAGACAGCCCCTACTGCACATCAGCAATAACATTTTCCAAGCAGACCTGCCTTTTGGATGTGTGCCTCTCTTCAATAGGTTGCTCTTGTGTGATTTAAAGCTGACGACAGGTATAAAAATTAAGACTAAACAGAGAAAAGGCTGATGGCTCCTGTTCTGCATAGAAAAAAAGACGTCTGAGCAGGATCAGTTAGTCCAGTTTGTGGGACCAGTGATCTCCATCCCTCATTTGTAACCTCTTTGTTTTAGATTCCCTGCTTGCCTTTCTTCAGGAAGGTTGTGAACTTCCTCCTTGCACAGAGAAACACACGCACCACCACCTCCCCCCCGTTTAATCGGGAAATGAGCAGAAATAATTTACGTGTCTTATGAATTTTCCACATTAGCTCTTTAATTCCTTCTGTACCTTACGTATTTGCAATTCTCTCCTATAAGAGAGGTGAGGGAAGGTGCAGAAAGCTGTTTGTGCTGCTTCATATGGTACAATGGCTTCACAATCTCATGTTTTTTTACTATACACCCTGCCGATGGATTCCTCGATAGGGATCGATTGGAGGTCAGTTGGAGGTGGTGCTCAGGCTGCAGATTGGTGGGGTAAAGCAGTCACTGCACCCAGCCTCTCACTGCTGCGCTCTCTTTCCCTCCAGAGGTTATATTCCCTTTGGCACTGAAGGCATAACCTCATGTGTGATTGCTCATTTGCCTAATTCTGTTAAAGTGATCCTGGCTAATTAACCACGCCTAACAGCAAGGGTTTTAACCTGGTTCATTTCTGCACAAGTGGGTCAGGGAAACTGTTTATGTATTTAAATCATCCAGCATGAAGGGTGCCTTTTTCCAAGAGAGAGGGAAGACCGTGGGTGGTAGATGAAGGTGATTAGCAGCAGGAGATGATGACTGGAGTGAGCTCCAGCTGAAGCAGACACATCTGGCCACTGCCTAAACTGCCACAGCAGTTCAGTTTTCTCTGGCAGAATGCTTTTGTTGTGATTTTAATCCCTTTTTTATATAAAGCCATGAAAGGGAACATTAAAGGATCTTCCCAATATGTCTGACATAGGCTGAGAAAGACTGAGCTAACAGAAACAGAAAAATGTGCATTGGAAAAGATCTCTGGAGGATTTCTGTTCCAGCCTCCTGCGTGGTGCAGGGCTACTGCTAACATGGGTCAGAACAGCTGCAGGTTTTCTGGCCAAGCCTTGAAAGCCTCCACAGATGATGATCCTCCTTTATCTCTGGATAAAATGTTCCAGTGCTGCAATACCCTCAAAGGGAAGAAATTTCTCCTAATCTCCAGTGGGAGCCTCCCCGGCTGCAGTTTGTGGCTGTTACCCTATGTTTTACCATCTGGCACTGCCGAGGTTTGGCTCCACTGTTGTAATTTCCTTTGAATCAGTTGTAGGCTGCCCTTCCATAGCCCTGGGCCTCCTCTTCACCAGCCCGAACAAGCCCAGCTGTCAGAGTCTCTCCTCATAGGCCATATGTTGGGGGTAATTTTAGCAATTCTCTGTGTGTTTCTCCCTGGTTTCTCAACATCCATCTTGAACTGGGCAGCCTTCCAAAACCCACCCTTCCACAACTGGACACAGTTCCAAGTGTGGCCTTACCAGTGCCAACTGGAAGGGACTACTGACTGCCCTTGTTCTGCAGGCCACACTTCTGCTCATACGGCCTTGTGTGCCGCTCACCTTCCCTGCGATGAGAGCACACTGCTGCTTTGCGCTCCGTCTGGAGCCAGGACCTTGGTCCTTTTAGCAGGGCAGCTCCTCAGCCAGTTGATTCTTGGCCTCTAACGATGCAGGTGCAAAATCAGATGTCTCCCTAGGTGCAGAATTTTGCACATCTTGGACTTCATGAGTTTTTTGTTGGCTTCATCCTCAGATTTCTTAAGGTCCCTCTAAACTGAAAGTCTGATGTTTCATACGCTGCCCTGCTCCTCCAATTTAGCATCATCTGCAGCTGATTATTATCCTCTGAGCCCTGCAGGCCCACCAGTTTTCAATCAATCTAACATTGATTAGTCTAGTTCATTCCAGAATACATGAAAATACAGAAAATAGTGAATAAATTCCTTGGAGTAACAGAACATGATGACACTTCAATGTTGTCTTTTAGTGCATTCCAGCTCTTCAGTCTACCTTCCTTCCATCTAAGTGAGTGCCTAATAGCATATATATGACTCCTCCTATTGCTAACGTTGATTATGCTTAAACAATAAAGATGAATGAGTTTCGTTTCCCCTCTTTCCCATTGCTCCTGAAAATGCAAATTCTAACTTTGCATTTCTGTTTGGGATTTCTTCTTTCTGTGAAAATCTGCCCTTAATCAGGAAAGTGGTTTTTCACTTCGTCACAACACCTGGCTGGGGATGAATGATTAGCCAAAGCAAAGGGTCTCCTTGGGGGAGTAGCTTTTGTCTAGATTGACAGACTTTGTGTTAAAAGACAGCAAAGAGGAGGTTTAAATTGGGCCAGATTTCTAAAGCTTTTCGTCACCTTCTGTAATGCTGGGGCCGAGTTCTGGGAGTGGAGACACTAAGTCCAGTTTTACGAGATGCAATGTTTGTCCAGCTGAAACAAAACAGCTTATGGCAACAGACCCTTTATCCATAGCCCTGTAAATCCTGCCTTTAGAACAGCAGCTGCAATTGCTCTGGTCTAGTGCTAGGCCACTGCTAACCAGCTAGAGAGGTTCTGAGGATTAGCAGCAGAAGCTGGAAGGGGATTAACAAGGAAAGATTGTGAGTGCTAAGTACACACTGCTTGGTCACAGAATGACTAAGGGGATCTATCTTCTCGTCCTACGAAGCTGCAAACTTCAGAACAGGAAAGCACTGCCTAAAGGTGTATAACTAGGATTAAAGAGGTGAGAGTTAACAAAGGAAAATGTAGGCTAAATATCTTCCAAAGAAGAGATTAGTCAAAAGAGTGGTTTGCCAAGGTATTGAAATGGTAGAATCTTACCTTTAGCATCAGAAGAGGGCAAGGTTAGAGGCAACAAAATTAATTACTTGTCCCAAACACATTTCTCCAGATTCAAGAACCATATGAGCTCAATCTGCGCCTTAGAATTCAGGGAGAAATGTGAACATTTTATTTCTTTTTAAAATTTTCCATATCTTTGATTGATAAGAGGCTGTGATAATGTCACTAAAGCTGTATAATATATATTAAAGGCATATATGAGAAATACATTAATTTCCTTCTTAGTTTTAGAACAATGCAGTTGAGATGATTTAATTTTTGCTTAATCGGTTGTATGTGGCCTATTGTGTGTGTAAGGCATATGTAAAATTACAAAGAAAAGAAAAGACAATAAAAAAGAATAAAATAAATTGCTATATATTCCATCCTTTCACAATATTCCAGTCTCATGTAACTGATATTTCTGGAACGTACGGGGCATCAAATAGAGTACAGCCATAAATCTCTGTAAAATCAAGTTTGGAAGGATGTGACATAGCATTGTTCCTTAGGAAAGAGAGAAGAGAATTGCACTGCTCAAGTCTGGACATAATGACAGCACAAACAGGAATCTTGGCATCTGCATGTGAGAGCACACATTTTAATCTGGTCACATCCCTAAAGTGGTAATAAGATAGCTTGATAATGTGTCAAATGTCAGCCTCAAAGCTCCGCACTTCGCTGAATGGTACATCACGGTGTTTGACCAAGCAGACAAGTGCCACCGACTGAGCTGGCAACGCGAGAAACATCTCTGAGGAGGTGGTGAGAGCTAAGCAGAGGGACATCAGGCTTACCAAATTAAATCATCGAAGTTAAAGGACACCCCTCATTGAAGCTTCTGCAGTCATTTACTCTCTTAGAAAATGCTAATGTGAAAGCTGCTGGCATGGGCAGCCACCTGACTTATCTTTCTTAGTGGCTGTTGAGAGCACAGTGCTTTAAATTGTGACAAAGCAGCAGATAGTCCTAGGGGTCCCCAAGCAGGGTGCTGGGGCTGCTGCAGTCCAGAGGGCAAGAAACAAGGCAATACTTGTGTTTTTCAGGATAATCAATGCAAAACTCATCCTGCTTCTCCAGCTGCAGTCGTCCCCTGTGCAGTCATAGCTGCCTTATGTGTCTGCTAGAGAAGAAACACCAATTCAGAAGGAGCCCCCGAGACCCTTTGTGTGAAAGAGGAATAAGTGCTTTAAAATTATGTGAGTAAAAGCTGTTTTATACCATGAAAAGGCCTAAGTTAAAGTTGAAAGGGCAATTGAAATAAAAGTGGAGTAACAGCTTTCAAATGCTTCAGTTTCCCTTAAATACATTTTGTTTATATTCTCTATGAGTATGTATATAAAATAGTAAAATATTTATTATGAAATGCTGATGGTGTATAAATCAGCAATACACTTTTACAACTGTGATAAGAAGTTATTCTTATGTGTGTTGAATGTTTATGCATACATACATCAGTTTTGATGTACAAACACGAAGCAGGCCTGATTTTAAGAGGGGTAATGAAAAAAACATAACTTAGCTAGTGGAAACAGCAGAGAGAAGGAACATGGAATGATTTACTGAGATGCTATAAAGTAACCTGGGGCTTCCAGAAATATTCAAGTTGTATTTAATGCACTGGAGCTGTTGGGACCTCAGTTTTACCAGAAACATTGCCAGTGGGTTAGTGCTTGTTAGTGGGATCCGTGGAAACTCCAAGGGGGTCAGAGAGGAACTTCTTCATCTTCAACAGTGGTCTCTGTTCTGTCTTACTGCCTCAGATGGCAAGGGGAGTGGGAGAGGTGGCGCTAATGTGTTCAAGTTGACATCAAGGGAAATGGCTGAAACAGAAGGAAATGCGGAGATAAATAAGATGGTTAAATGTGACTAGACCATACTCATGAAAGAGGCAGCCAACTGTATCCTGGGCTGCACCAAAAGGAGCGTTGCCAGCAGAGTGAGGATTCTGTCCCTCTGCTCTGCTCTCATGAGACCCACCTGGAGCCCTGCATGCACCTCTGTAGCCCTCAGCCCAGGAAGGTGATGGTTCTGTTAGAATGGGCCCAGAGGAGATCATGAAGATGATCCGAAGGCTGGAGCACATCCCCTGTGAAGAGAGGCTGGGAACTGTGTTTGTTCAGCTTGGAGAAGAGAAGACTCTGGGGAGACGGTATTGGAGCCTTTCAATAATGCAGGGGGGCTTATAAAAAAAGATGGGGAAAAACTTTTCAGCAGGGCCTGCACTAACAGAACAAGGGATAATGGTTAAAAACTAAAAGAGGAGAGGTTTAGACTCCATCTTAAGAAGAACTGTTCTCCTGTGAGGGTGATGAGGCCCTGGCACAGGTTACTCAGATAGGTGGTGGCTGCCCCATCCCTGGAGGTGTTCAAGGCCAGGTTGGATGGGGCTTGGAGCAACCGGATCCAGAGTGAGGTGTCCCTGCCCATGGCAGGGGATGGGACCGCATCACCTTCATGGTCCCTTGCAACCCGAACCATTCTATGATTCTATGATGAGAGGTGGTGTGCTCTTGTACTGCTTACGTAAGGCAGTTTTCCTGGTTTGTAGCAGTTAGCCTCCTCCATCAGAGAAGGTAAAGACTGTGGAAAGGGTCATCTAAATAACAGCCTATGTGCACAAGTACTGTCCTGGAAGAGATCTATAGATTGATTTATCAGCTGCACGTTCATCAGGAACACCAGTTGCAGACGCAAATTATATAGGTCCCAAACTTTCTTATTTTGCGAAGACAATGTTTCATTTGTGATTTCAAAGCGGCCTTGCTGCTCTGTGAAATATCTCACTGGAAAGGATTCTTATACCGCTGGAATACCATCGTGATCCCTCAGCATCTAGACATACTGCCTGGCCAATAACATGTGTCACAGTGGAATTGGCTGGATGAAACATTTTCATATAGCAGAAGTAAAACAATAAGCTGCTTATGGTCAGAATAGCTGAGCAATTCACCTGAATAAGAGCAAAATCTCATTAGATGGAGATAGCTATGAATAGCGAGAGCAGAGTCCGTGTCCCATGAGCTTAGAGGGCTAAAGTACCAAGTTTGATCTGCCAGCGCACTCTCGCTTTGTATTGAGGTACCTGACTCCAGAAGGGTCTCAAGCTACCAAGGGCTGCAGAAGGGTCATTATGCTAATGTTAGCTGCTGCCTGGGCTCGTATTTCCTGAGGAGGAGAAAAGCACTACACCTGCCATGTAAATAAACCCTTGGAATGCAGAGAAATCTGATTTTCCTCTACCATCAAGCATAATTCCCTCTCTCCCTTAGATCTTCTGCCGATTATCTCCTGAGCGGCACAGCTCATTGAATCCATTTGCATCAGAAACTTCAGGAAAAGGAAGAACTTTGGGGTTTTGTTTGCTTGAGAGGTGCTACACCACAATTGAAACCTGTAGATGTTTATTTATTGTCTGATAGTTTATTTGTATCCACAGTGCTTTGGTGTTTTGCAATAAGCCCTGGGCCAGATAGAAACAGTGGAATTAGCAGCGTTTCAAAGGTTGTATTCATATATAGCTTAGGAAATGCTTTGGGACCTTCCAAAAGAAAAAGCTGTGTATATAGTAAGAATTGATATGTGAAACATCAAAAGGAATTCTATCTTTACAGCTAAGCCCTAAACCCTGACAAATAGAGGCTTAAAACTGATCCAGTGACGGTTCCTGTGCTGCTGCAACAGGTGATGAAATAGCCAAATGCAATGGGAAATTCATTATAAACTGTCACACAGGTAGGAAGACGATAACCCACAGGAGGGTTGTAACTGTTCACCACACTGCGAGGTGGCTTGGGTTTGGAGTCCCCCTAGCACACACTGACACACAAAGACACAAAGAGAGAGACAGACAGAGACACGGACACATAGACACAGAGACACACACAGACACACACAGACAGACACACAGACACACATACACAAACACACAGACACATAGAGACACTCACAGGCACACACTCACATGCACACAGAATCAGGCACTATCTTTCTTACAGTAGCGAAAAGGAGAATTTTCGCCCCAGTGTGCTTGAAGCACAAATGGGAGATCACTGTAAGTGAATACCATCCTATCGTCCAATTTTAAGTCCAATGAATAGAACAGATAAACATCAAATGAAAATAAGGGTCTTGTCTTTTTTTCGGTGCAGGAGCTGAAGCCGTAGAGCAGATTTTGGCTGAGGTAAAAGGCTTGAGCTGTCAAAGATTTCTGGCTTCCCAGAATTCCTCTCCCATTTCCCAAGGTTAAACACATTGCCTCAAGGCAGCTGCTTAGAATGATAAAAGGGGCACTACAGGACAGCAGTGCTCTTTGTAATGTTAATAAACCTTGATTTTTATATCAGATGCAACCCTGGGAAAACCTGCCAGTTTTAGATTTAAAAATCTAACACTATTTAGCAGAAGTTCGTGTAAAGAAGTATTAGTTTGGGAATGGTGATGGGCTAGTTTGAGTGACACATGAAAGCAACAAATACGCTCCCTGCTCTGTCTTGTCAAGTCTTACTGTTGTTTACCGAGAACAAAAGGAATTGCCCAAGTGCTAATTAAACTGAATGCTGTATTAAAATGCACTGTGAAGTTTCTGCTATAAAATCAGCTTTTGAGGTTATCTGTCAGCTGAGCTAGAACTCCAGGAAAGGTGGGTGGGTGCGGTTTCCCTAAGCGAGCTACCTGCCAGGGAACTCCGACTGAAGCCAAATCAGGGAGCGTGTTCTCGTGCCAGTTAGCTGATAAACCTCTGATGAGAGTGTGGAAATAATGGATTGCTGTAAAAGCAAGGCCATGGGACCATTGATGAGGTAGTGTGAAGTTTTATCCAGAATGGGAACTTTATTAAATGCTTCAATTCCTAAAGCTGTGTTTAAAAATGACCATTTTCTAAATTGCATTGGCCATTAAGTTTGACTGTCATCGTGAGCCAGCTATTCCTGAATCAACAGTAAATATGTAAGTTAAAACTTCAGGGGAGTGACTTAGAATAAAGTAAAATGAGACATATTTATGATCAAGACAGCTATAAATGAACAATGCATTTTGGTCATGTGGAGTTTGGCAAAATGGAGCTCCGGCTTCTGCTCACAAAGAAGCTCTGCCTCTTTGAATCCATGACAAAACTCCCACTGACTTGAAAGATGGTTGGATTTCACCCACTAAGTTGTGCTGAAATCGGAACAAAAGCAAAAAAAAGACTCTTGTGGTTCATGGGATGTGAAACTGTGTATTCTCCTCCTTCAAATTCACCAGCAAGACCAGTTCCCATAATAGGCCCTGAAGAACAGTGTCCAAAAAATGCAAAAATAATATATTAAAAGAAATCTCAAACTGTTAGTAGTGCACATTGTTAGCTGAAGTAATCATACTAACTGCTGGCTACCATCCTGTTACCCTTTTCTTCTCAGAGGTTACTCTCAGTGTCAGTCTGGGATATCTGGGACACTGCTGCACTTATCAAATAGCAAAAGCTTCTGAAGTTCGATGTCCAGCTGGAGCCCAGCGTGGGCTGGCAACACGAGCAGCTGGACAAACACAGCGGAGCAGTGGGCTTCAGTCTGTAAGCACAGATTTGGATGGATTTTTTTAAAAAATATGGATCTTGGCTTTTGACTAAAAATTGGTTCAAATTAATTTTGCATAATTCATCGTTGTTTCCTTAGGAAGGTACTTGTACATTAAAATGTGACATCCGACACAAAAAAAAAAAAAAAAAAAGAGAGACAAACTCTATACATTGGGAAGCAAAAGTGGGAGAGGAGAGACAAAGAGATAGCAACAGAACATGGTCTATCCTGTCACAGTGAGACAGCTCTGTCACCTCCCTCCATATGAGTATGTGTATGTTCAAATAGAGGCATTTTCTTACCCTTGTTCAGGAAATGTCAGTGTGAGCCAGCCCACGGCACTTTCTCTGTGAAGCAGTTCTTAGCTAATAACATCACTGTGCTTGAGCACCCACCCTGTTCACTGGACGTGGTTTCCTCTTCCCAAAGATCCAGTTGATGCTCAAAGGAATCCACAATTTGTTGCTAGAAGATATGAAAGCAAAAGCGATGGGGGATCCTTAATACCCTTTCCAAAAGTGGTCTCGCAGCTGTGGGTCAGCTCAGAAAGGAGCTGTTGTGAAGGGGATCGTAGCAGATTTTCTCAGCTTGATAAATAACAAGAGTTTTGTGTCAGACCTCATATACTAAGCATGTACCCCAAAATTATTTTATCCTAACTAGGAGAATGCCATCTTAAATACATATTAGCCAGGTTCATATTTTATATCTGGTCCCAAGCACAAACAGCAAAGGATGCTGACTGAACCTGGGACAGTACACAGTGTCTTGCATGGTATGCTTGGGTTATTTATTAATTAGATCCATCAGGTAGGACTCAGTGTTCCCAGAACTCAATCTGATATTTGTAATCCTAAAAACACCCAGGCACTATTTTGTAATTCTCCTTTTGACTACTCATTGCTAACCATACATCTCTATCACCACTTGGGATTTTTTGTTCTTCTTTCAAAATCCTTTTTTTCCCATCAAAACAGAGCTTCAGCTGTCCTCCTGGGACTTGCCCCAACATGACCCACTGTTAACTTGCCCTCGTGCAGTCAGCATCCCCCGTCAGCAGGGCAGCAAGTCAGCATCCAGCCTGAGATCCTGAGCAACTTCAGAGAGATGAGAAAGTAACAACAGTCACAAACAAATATATCAGAATAAAAGCTCCTCCTTTATTCTGGAAAAGCTGAAACTTTGCTCCAAGTGAAGTTTATGCCCTCATCTCTTTTCTGCTGTTGACACAGCAGGGCACCCTAGTTAAAGCTGCTGTGCTGTTTATACTTAACACGGAGCAGCACTTTAAAACATGATCAGTACAGTAATGCTACCTCTCCTTGGCAATATCCACAGGTGAACTGCTCTTTAACAACTCCTTTAATGTCTCAGAAACATCAAAGCCTTTTCCTCAGCACCTAGCAGGTCTCTCTCAGCACCTAATTTCTCTGATACTGCAGAATTCTTTTGTAAGCCATATACATTCTGGCAAACACTCTTGTTTATCAGAGTGTTTCCTGATCTTTTAGGTTTAGCAAAAGTTTATTACTGAACGAGCTTTTGTCCCAGGCAATCTGAGCAGTGACCTTCTACAGTTTCAGTACTCCATGTGGAAGATAACTAAACAGAACTAAAAAAACCCTTCTGCAACAACATAACTACTTGGCATAATGCAATATGACTCTCTCCCTGCAGACAGGAGTGAGATGCTTGTGATGCTGTCAGGGCTTATACAGTATTATAAGAGAAACTGGATGTCATTCAAATATTACAACTGCAGGAGAACCTGCAGATCCCAGGACAGAACGAATACCTCATTCTGGGTTCTTGGTTACAGCCCCGTTTTGGTACAGAAGCACGTGAGAAATCTCCACTTGTGGAAATAGAGGACCACCTTTTCACATGTGGTGTGGCTATTTACAGTGTCTTGTTTTGCTTCACTGCTGCTAGGTCTGTCTGCAGCTGTGTCCAGCGTGGAACTCCTTCTCTCCCTGCTCATGCAGGGCTTGCAGTTTATTGGAGTGAGAATTCAGGTTAACGTGTAAGAAATAGGAATGATCAAGACTGAGCTTGAGCCTCAGGCTAATGTGCTATTTCTCCAAGCAAAATCCCTTTTCTTATGAATTAATGGTTTGTCTGGTCACCATCGATCTTTCTTCAGCTGATCTTTTCTTCATTGATCTTTTCTCAGCAGGAGAAATGCCAGTCAGCTAATACACTGATCTCAGAGCCGAGTATAAATAGAGTCAGAGCGTCGCACTCTTTCTTAGAGGGTATTTGGCAGTCTGCTCCTTCAGCACTTGTTCATCTGTCTTTTTCATGTAGACGAGTCCTTGAGCAGTGTCACTGATTTCAGGAAAATTATATTAAAGTAACTGATACATGGTTGAAAACTCCCATGGTTCTGGTATTTGAAAAGGAAAAGAAAGGAATGACTGCCTGGAGTAGCTGAGCCATGTTGTGATTTCAGCTTGGGATTGAGTTTCCTACCTCTACCAGGTCATTTTATGTGATGTTGTGGGGGGAAGCCCCAGATTCTTACAAGTGAAAGGCAATAAATGTATCAAGCTGAGGTGACTCACTGACATACCTTAGAGCTGAGCATGTAAATAGGGATCAATCAGAGCACTGAATTTTTGTTCATATATATATTTCAAGAAAAAAAAAAAATCTGAATATGCTTTACTTTCTTTCCTAAAGAGACAATAATAAATGAGGAGATGTTTCAAAAAACATCTCTACGTGCAGTGCTGTTCTGTTTATTGTAATGAAGTTCTGTAACAGATGTATGGAGAGCTACCATAAGTATCACTAGTTGAATGTAACAATCATTCTGTACAACTGAATGCTATTTGACCATCAGAGGAAGAAAAAAAAGTTATAAAGCACCATTATAGCAGATCTCATTTTTTTTCTTCTATTTCAACCTTAGTACTTTAATGCAGAGATAGCTCCATCAATCATTTAAAACCACTGACCATACCTGCACCAGCTATCAGCTCTAGTTCATACTGAGCTTTCTGTGTGCTCCAAATGGCTTTATATTTTATGTGGAAAGCTAGGTTGAAAATTTATAGTTACTTTCCTTCTGACACCTGGATTTCCCACCTGGAAAATAAACTCCTTTAACTACTTTAAATCTTCATGAATTTCTTGCTGCCTTGATCTCAGAGGGCTGGATCGTGACTGCTGCTGCCTGCCCGTGCCAAGTAATAATCCTATTCCACTATGTGCGAGTCTGATTCATAGGCTCGAGACACAAAGCAATAAGCAGACACTGCATCCCCATTTAAACCCAGCTTCTCAAGAACAGTTAGGAATCTAGCAACTCAATTTCAAAGGGAATTTGATGCCCAAATGGATCTGAGAGCCTGAGCTCTGCTCTCTGCCCTAAGGTAGGTAAGTGGGGACAAGAGAAACGTGCGTGTGAGTTTGTTAACATCTGTTCTAGCCAGCAGAGTATTGTGATTTGTCATTAGTACAGGCTAGGAAGAAATAATTTATTTCTACAATGAAGCCATTTGTTTTCTAGTGTTCTTCATAAAAATCTTTCATTGGGCAATTTAGTTTCAGGCATGGCATATAGTGTTTTTACCTTTCAGTTCCTGTCTGTCTTGGTAGCATTGTTGATGCTGCTAGATACATCCGAACCCTCATAATCTGTGTGTAGCTAGATGTCTGCGGAAAATAATTCTGTTTAGAGTAAACACTGTTTTTAGAGAAGGTTGTCTTTGTCACCAAATCTGTCTCAAAACTCTGGCTACAGTACAAGAAAACCCTCACAGACTGCCCCATGGTGGGATATGCAAACATAAAATAACGAGTTGATTTACAGAAAAGATTTCATCCTTAATAATAAGCCACAGGGATCTCTGAAGTGATATTCTTTTTCTGCCATAGCTGTTTGGGATTCGGTGACAGCATTGGCTCGTTCTCAGCACATCCAGAGGGACTGGAGGAGCTTGATTTCCAAGTGGCACAACCTTTTCCACATCTCAAGGCTAGCACTTTCCTTTTCTGTATCTGGGATCTCCACTCATACTTGCAGAGGCACTGTGGAACAGTGAGGGAAGGCTTGAAAGGTGTTATCAGAGTGATATACTCCCACAAAAAGTGCTGGAGGTGACTTTTCCTGCAGAACTCCAGACGTAGGAGGTGTACCTATCACCTCCCTTGATGGGCCAGCAACCCACTGCAGGCACAACAGAATGAAGAGAAGCAGTTCCTAGGATACTGTGCCATGTGCTTTGAGGATTTCAGATGGTGCTTCCAGGAGTACCTCGTCTAAATTTGAAGTATATTTTTGTGCTGGTTTTAGTTAGAAGACCACTTCATTCTGTTTGGCTGTAAGTCAAAGCCAGTGTCTCTAACTCAGGTTACCTACAGCTCCCCACCACAGAAGTTAAATATAAACCACAGCTTGTTCCATGTACTGAAATGACAGTTCAACACTTTGTGAGGCTTATTAGGACACCAAGAATGTTCTTCATGCCTTAATACTAGGGCATGACTCTCATGTAAAAATGAAATGGAACTATTTAAATTGACTTGGATACTTATTAAGGAGAGGGTTTCATTTAATTCCCTTTTCTGTTTTTCTCTCCTTTATAGTAGCAGCCATCTGGGCTTGATGGGAGGTAGGGCAATGACAAGTCTATTCTGTGAAAAACACTATAATTTTTAAAACACTATTACCAAATGAGGCTCAACAGGCAGAGTGTGTAAGTGAAAAGTGATTTGCCTTGTGGAAAAAAAATACACCCTAGCTGCCTGCAACAGGGATCTTATGATGTTAATTGGAAAACTCAAATTTGTAGGCATTTGCAAGTTGAACAGGTGACAATAACCGGTGATAACCAAGGACTAATTATCTCAACTGGGAATTAACCAACAGGTGTTCAGAGCCAAATAAAAGGGAAGGGAAGGCTTGGAATAGTAATGTGTTGGATTTATGTTGAATGAGTTAGCAGGATTTTATGTGGGATTAAAAAAAGTGGAACAAATGCTCTCTAGGCTAGTACTGTGTGTGGCTGCTGTGGGTCCATTTCTTAAAGAATTTCAGAACTTGGACAGAGGGAAATGGAAGGAAATAATAATGCAGAGCTGTGTGATTTGCTTACTAAAAAAACATCTTTGTTCTCTTGTGAATTCTGCTGAAGTGAAAAAAAGAAATAGGTTAGCAGTTCCAAGAATTAAAACTATTTGCTTGAAATTATGATTATTTTGTACTCTAGTCAGAAATGTACACTGTGCTGTCAATCTGTGGCTAGGAAAGAGTAAGTAGTTATGGATTTCTAGAAAGTCCAAAAGCAGTGATATGGCCACTGGGCAGTGGGAAGCAACAGCAGGCAGAGCTGGGGGTGCAGGCAGCCCTTCCGCAGGTTCCCAAGATGTATAGTTGGATGCAGCACACCGTTACACCATTAATTCCATCTTGCCTCTAACTTCCTTTACCTTAATGCTTATAGTAAAACTTAAATCCTAATGAGGAGGGCTGAAAGAAAATAGGGCCCTGGAGGGGAACAGAAAAATGATAAACCAGCAAATGAGCTACAGTGAGCTGACTTCCAAGTACAGCACCTTTCTCCTTTCTTGCCATCAACACAGGCTTTTAGTCTTCCATTTGCTTTTTGTGACACACCATGTGAATAAAAGTGGCAGCACTTTAAAAATAATATCAAATTCTGAAAGCAGCCAGAACCTTAAATTGGAATTTCAGTCGTTGATTTTGGAAACAAACATACAAGACAATTGTTAGTATTCTGCATTGTGCAGATAAAGACTTAGACTAGTAGCAAATTCTTCTGAGAGACATGCCTGATAAGATTATAAATTAGCTTCTACAGAGAAAGTACACTTAAAGAGAGATTTAATTGTTTGCCAATAAAAATCTCATGTTGCACGGAGATTTCAGAGCTCATTTTAACAGTTGTTACTATTCAAATGCCTTGTTTTAACAGTTTAGGGTTTTGTTTGTTTGATTTGGTTTAATGAATTCATTGTTCTGTCTCAAAACTTCTCTGTTCTTCTGAATTTCGTGTCTATTTTAAGATTTTGCTTCCTTTTGCGAAGTCTGTGTTGCCATACAGATGGAAAATGTAGTATGTAAGTAAAAATCTTTCTTGTTAGACATAAAAAAGCTGAAGTGTGAAGGTCTAAAACTGTGTGATGAGGTTGTCTGCCAGGTTCACCTTACCCATGGCATGTTTATCACTTCTTTGTTGCACTTGTAAGCTCAGATGTTAGACTTTTCTCCTCATTGAAGGCATTGACAAAGCCCAAATAGAAAGGCAGGAGTACATCAGGAAGTGTTAATTGTCATTCAGGTGCATATATGCCTTGGTAAGATACTGTGCAACCACAGCTGATTCTAAACTGCAAATTGAACGTGAATGAAGCTGCATCTGAAACTTGGAAGAAGTTCTGAAACATATTCAAGTTACTATTCAGATAAATTCAGTCAGGCATCCAAGGTTTTTATCTTTAGCTTTACCATTCAGTTTTAGGAAAATTATTTTGAATGCTCAGGACAAAATATTTGCTAAATCCCCTGGCCTGAAGTAAGAGGTGTACAACCTGCTCTGGAAGTGTGAAACTGTAAGTGCAGGTAACACAGGTGCCCGTGTATTGGAGATTCACATCTGAGGGTCTTCTCTGAATCCCATTTGGATCAGACCCAGTACAAATACCAGTTCCTTAGGGCTCATATACCACAGACTGCTAGCATTTTAGCTTGTAAATATAATTTCCTTATGCATTTGCTAATCAGCATTGGTAATTATTGAAATTTCCATGTCTGTGAGCTCACAGTGAATGGCAAGGTAGATATCTGCTAAGATGTTAGCCAGACACCCTTCACATCATCACCTCAGTCTTCCCGTTTCTACATATTTAACCTTCTGTTTCTAACAAACATCATCCTTTGCATCAAAGGGCTTTAGGACATCCAATTTTTGCTGACATGTCTGCTGTGCTTTATTTATGCATTATCAAAGTGTGATACTGCCCAAAAGGTGAAGCACCTCTCCCCCCGGCAAGTCATTTCCCGAGTAGACCAATATCATCTAACTTCAAACTGACAAATGTAAATTGAGGTCCATGAAATTAGAAAAGTGCTGAACTAGAGTATACGGAAAAGTGTGACATTCTCCTGTTGCGAATAACAATCTAGTATAATATTTCCCATAATGAGAAAGAAGGATGTTGGATATGCTTTCCCTATTTGTGATGTACACGGTAAAACCTTTCTAATGCTCTTAATGCACAGAGAAGCTGCACACCCTGAACTCCGTTACTTTTGTACACCCAACAGCAGTGAGAACCAACTCTTTGCAAGGTTAAACTGAGGGTCACAACACCCTTTGAACTCTCTTGCAGCAGCTGCTTATAGAATGGCTGCTTAGGTGGTGGTCATGTACTTCTAATATATTGACTGGATATTTTGAATTAGAAAACAAAAGCACAAGCTTCTTAAACATCACTAGTGGCTTTCAACACAAACTATTAAAGGAAGAGGCTTCCAGTATCTAAAAAGCATGTTTTTTCTGAGTTTGTGGATTCACAGTGATTCATAATTTATGTGCCTTATATCCACTTCTTAGAATTCCTGGTAAATTTTCAAATGGCTTTTTCTGTTGATTGTTTAAGTATGAGAATCTTGGTATATGGGAAAGTGGCATTTTATTTTGGTTTTTGGTTATAATATGTACTTTTGAAGCATGTTTTGCGATTAGCAAAAAAAAGAACAAAAGTGGTAAAGAAGCCACTCAAATCTTTTTGTAGTTACATTATTTTCTGCTCTACTTTTGACCGAAACTGGGCTGAATTTCACTTAATTTTAGTAGAGGTTACCAAGATATGATGAAATTTCAGTTTGTTTGGTTTCTTGATAGCTTAAGACAGAAAAAGAAAAAAGAAGTAAATTATTTTGGTTTTATTTCATGTGCCTTTACACTTCTTGTACAGAGCTAATTAGCACTGTGTTCTCACAAGCTAAACTTGCTGATGAAGCAGTCTCTTGTTCACTATGAGGAAGGCAATTGTCCTTAGTACATAGATTAAGTAATTAAACACCCAATAGGAGGTCCTGATTCTGGGAATACTTAAGCATATCTATAATTTGACATGGATGAGAAGTCCTACTGACTCTAAAAATACTGCTTCCAAAAGTAAAGTTACTATTTTGGGGAGCAGTTTTGAGGTGCATTCCTTTAAAAGATGGATTTGCAAAGAAGTTGAATTGCTTTTATGTCTGTGGAACCATGGACAGAGCTTGTTTTGTCACTCGCTAGTCCATACCCAGCTAGACCATACCCAAACCTTCTTTTCCCTCGTGTGCAAGTGGCTGCCATGTGGCATTTCATAGCCAGAGGTTTATGTTCACCAGGGTAGCAGGTGACTTGACACAACAGTGCTGTAACGCGTGCTGTATCACCTTTTGATGCCCTGGATTTTGGTGTTCAATGCGAAACCACAATAAATTCTTGGAGCTTTACTGCCTCTGCCAAATGTGACATCTTTCAGAGTATAACATGCTGAAAAGCTTGCACAATCTGTTCCAACTGCATGATTTAGCGGCTATAAAATCCCTCTGAATCAAAACCATTTTGAAATAAAGAAGACCTAGCCTGAGAATTTCGTTGCACTGTTGGATATCCACTCAAAGATCAATCACCTGTCCTCATTCTGTATTCCTGCTGTATTTTCTAGCTTAATCTTTTCTGCAGCTTACCTGTTTCATTAAGGCTGGAATTTTAAAAGAATAGCAATCACATGCAGAGGCAGAGAGTCAAGAGTGAGAAGTGTGGAATCTGGACAGCACAGTTCTGTACAAATTGTACTGTGTCATTAGAAAGACAATCTCTTTCTTCCTTTTTTTTTGTTTCTGTGAGAATCTGTCATGCCCAGATACGTTCAGTAAAAGCTTTCCAGAGTTTGGCAAACTAATGTTTCTAATTTCCATCCTCTGAGACTAGCTTGGTGCAGATAAACAGTGTTGCCTGTGAGACAACAGGTTAACCCACCTGGTTCTCCACAGTTTTCCCATCCAGGAATAGTTTTATACAGTACTCCTTCCATTTTAAACAGCCTGCAGATGTCCAACCCTGGAACCTCAGTCAAAATATTAGTCGTTCGGAAGTGAAGTAAAAAGACGATCAAATACTGGTTTTAGAAGGCCCTTTTGAAGCTAAATCTGATTTTTGTTTTTAGCAAAATATATAAATTAAATGACAAAGAAAAATATTAAACACTACCTTTGGTACGTGGTACATGAACTCATTGATGGTGCATCAGGAAAGGACTTTATCTCTGTAGGAAACGTCCGTTGTACTGTTGCACTGAAAGGCTTTTTAAACAACACAGAGTGATGCATAGTATCTGAATCATGTGAAAGGATTATAATTGTTATATTAATTTGTTGGTTCACTCTGTGAAACATTTCTAAAAATTCCACTCTACAACAAACTATTAAAATGATAAATTATCATTGCAACATCTGATCAAAAATTCAGAAAGTTAATTAATGCTCCTTTTGTCTTAATAGCTTCTCTAATGAGAGGGAAGTTTGCCAACTCATAGAATCATATAATGATTTGTGTTGGAAGGGACTTCAAAGCCCATCCAGTCCCATCCCCTGCCATGGGCAGGGACACCTCCCACTGGATCAGGGGCTCCAAGCACCATCCAATGTGGTCTTGAACACCTCCAGGGATGGAGCAGCCACCATTGCTCTGGGCAACCTGGGCCAAGGCCTCACTACACTTGTACTAAGGAATTTCTCCTTTATAGCTACTTTAAATCTCCCCTCTTTAAGTTTAAAGCCATAACCCCTTGTCTTAACCCAGATTTCCTGTAGGTCCCTTTCAGTACTGGGAAGCTGCTGTAAAGTCTTCCTGGAGCCTTCTGTTCTCCAGGCTGAGCAATCCCCACCTAGCAGGGCTTTAGTTTCCGTAACCTAGTTCCTGGCTGCCTGGACTACTTCTCTGCATTGCTTGCTTCCTCCCTCTGTAGGGTCCCTTCTTGTCTCTCAGTTGGTCCAGGAACTCCATGTTCATCCATGCAGGCCACCCAGTGTTTCTGACTGACTTCCTCTATGTTGGGATGCATCGCTGCTGACCTTGAAGGATATGGACCCGGCTTTCTTGGGCCCCTCTGCCCTCCAAGGTTTTCTCCCATGGTACTTTACCAAGAAGATCCATGAAGAGGCCAAAGTCTACTCTCCTGAAGTCCAGGGTGGTGAGCTTCCTGCATGTCCTCCTCACTGCTCTAAGGATCTTGAACTCCCACCACTTAATGGTTGCTGCAACCAAGGCTTTCCTTGAGCTTCACATTCCTCGCTAGCCCTTCCTTCTTGGTGAGATCCAGATCTGGTGGGTCTCTTCCAACCTGGTGAATTCCTTGTCATGTCCTCTGTCACTTGAAGAAGGAAGTTATTGATGCATTCCAGGAACCTTCTGAATTGCTTATGTCCCACTATGTCGCTCACCCCCCAGTAGATACCAGGGTGGTTGAAGTCCCCCATGAGGGACATGGCTTGCAAAGGTGAGGCTGCACCTAGCTCTCTTTAAAGGGTCTCAGTCCACTGGCTCTTCCTGGTCTGGTGGCCTGTAGCAGAGCTCTACTGTAATGTCACCTAACCTGCCCTCCCTTTAATCCTGACCCATGGGCTCTTGGTTGGCTCCTCTCCATGGACTCCAGCCAGTCACTGACACAGAGGGTGACACCCCCTCCTTGTCTCCCCCACCTATCCTTGCTAAAGAGCCTGTAACCTTCAATTCCGTACAATCCTTCCATTCCATAGTGAAAAAACATTGTCACGATTTTGATGTAGGTTGGGTTTGTATATTCAAATGTTGTTAGAAGATCTAATAGCATGGAAACGTACCTCTGTGAACTGTTCATGTTCATGTGCCTATGTGTGTGTAAAATTCTCCTGTTAGACTTGTGAGGTCCTATGGCTGTGATTTTGGCTGCTGCTAATAACTACCCAAATTGTTTTCCATCACCTGTTTAGAATAGTTGATTACAAATTTACATAGCAAAGGCAACAGCCTGTAATGAGAGTATAAATCACCTTGGAATAGTGCCCTGACTGGAATGAAAGTGAGTACCCCTTGTATCCAACCAAAGAGCACACTCATAGTGGTGCATGTTTATTTCTAGGCCGTGTAATTAAAAGCAATTTGAAGAACTAATGGTTCCAGCAAGTAGAATAGAGCAAAGTATGGGTAAAAAATATCTTCTTTTCATGATGAACTGTTTGATCTTGACTGTATACTATTTGTAGCATTTATTTTATGATCATCTGGTCCTAAACCTGCTAAGAGTACATCTGAGAAGCCGATCATTGTCCCTTGTCTCGCTATTAAATGTGCCCTGTTGCAAGAACAAGTTATTCTCTTCCTTGTGGCCACAGCAGAGAGAAAACATATGCGAGATCTGTTCATGGCAATAGAAGGCAACTGAGAAGTTCTTCTTAAAAGACCAGACTTCAGGGATCATAGCAGGACTTTAGTGGTGACAAGTGACTCAAAAGAGAACATGATTTTCCATTGACACAGATGCAGCTGTAAGCACTGCTAGGGAAAACACTGTACTGTGTCAATGGCAGACTGGTTGCTCAAGCTCTTTTCATCAACTTTAGTAGGAATTGGCCTCACACTTAAGTGAGGGGGAGAAGCAGGTGATGTGAAGCACAGTCTGCATGTCAGCCTTTGCTCCTGTGACGTGTGGCTGTGATGGAGAGACTCTCACTGACTGCAAAATGCTCTGATTCAGCCCCCAATAGTCATGCATTTGTGGGGTTGCTAAGAAAGAAAGAGAGAAATATTCATTACTGACTGACTTCAGTCTATGCTTCAGAAATGACTTTCGGCTGCAAAGGTTCCTTGTCATGCAGCTCATCATCAGATGTCTAGAAGGCTTTTTGTCTTTATTAATTTGACATGGGTCATCACTACAGATCAGCCTCAGGGCTGAGGCAGACCATGTAACTGGCTTAGGTACTGAGCTTTTGTAAATCTGAGTACCAACACAGCACTTAATTTCAGAAAGATGAATAAGTGTGCAGCTATGTCTAAATAACATTTAATTGACTAATTGAAATGTATTATGGTCAAAAATTCAGGCTGCACGTATGATTTACTCTCATTTGTAATGTCATTCTGCCCCATACTGGTGTTGTGTTGATTACAGGAAAATATATGTATAGACAAGAAATGCTGAAGTTTTAATGTAATCATTCCATCAGAAAAATCTGTGAATGTAATGCCAAGATTCCTAGTGAGGACTCCTGGCTGGGTCTGGGAGAGGGAGAGGGAAGGAGAGGGAGAGGGAGAGGGGAGAGGGAGAGGGGGAGAGAGGGAGAGGGAGAGGAGAGGGAGAGGGAGAGGAGAGGGAGAGGGAGAGGGAGAGGGAGAGGGAGAGGGAGAGGAGAGGGAGAGGAGAGGGAGAGGGAGAGGGAGAGGAGGGAGAGGGAGAGAGGAGAGGAGAGGAGAGGAGAGGAGAGGAGATGGAGGAGGAGAGGAGAGGAGAGGAGAGGAGAGGAGAGGAGAGGAGAGGAGAGGAGAGGAGAGGAGAGGAGAGGAGAGGAGAGAGAGGAGAAGGAGAGGAGAGGAGAGGAGAGGAGAGGAGAGGAGAGGAGAGGAGAGGAGAGGAGAGGAGAGGAGAGAGAGGAGAGGAGAGGAGAGGAGAGGAGAGGAGATGGAGAGGAGAGGAGAGAGAGGAGAGGAGAGGAGGAGGAGAGGAGAGGAGAGGAGAGGAGAGGAGAGGAGGAGAGGAGGAGAGGAGAGGAGAGGAGAGGAGAGGAGAGGAGAGGAGAGGAGAGGAGAGGAGAGGAGAGGAGAGGAGGAGAGGAGAGGAGAGGAGAGGAGAGGAGAGGAGAGGAGAGGAGAGGAGAGGAGAGGAGAGAGGACGAAGGGGGAGGCGGAGAGGGAGAGGGAGAGGGAGAGGGAGAGGAGTGGGTCTCACTGGCTGCCCAAGTGACTCAGCAGTAAGCAGGGTCCAAGCCTGCCATGGTCTCCACTCTCCTCTGCAAGGCACGACACCTGTTCCCCTGGCACCGAGGAGGTTTTGGTGGTCAGCAGCCATTTGGGCCCCTCCGGGCTGTGGCTGGAGAAAAGGAATGAGGGATTCTCCTTAAAGTGTGGCCTGGTGTGCCCAGCATCTGCACGTGGTGTGGTCCTGTGGGATCAACGCTGCTGGTTTTAGCTTGGTTATCACTCTTGGCCATTTTATATGACTGGTTTTGCTGCTGCAACTCTTTTTTTCCTATGGGATTTTGCATCAGGCTCAGTCCAGATGCAGCAGGGCTGTTTGTTTCTGGCATGGATCAGGATTTCATCTGAGGGAGCCGATCTCTAGTTCTTGATTGTTTTTTTTTTTATCATTTTTCTGTGAGGCATTTCTTTCTTGTATGATTTTAAATCTCCCTTTAGAGATTTTTTCCTCCCTCATTTTCCCCCTCTAATCAAAAGAAATAGGTACATTTTGTTCTGTCTTTTAATGGCTGTTTTTAGTCTAAGTATTTATGGCCTTTACAGGAGCAGAGTTAATACTATATGATGTCAATATTCTTCCAACATAGTTATGCAGCCGTCTTACATTTATGACCTTTTCCCCCTATAATTAGTTCCAGCTGAAATTAGATTCACTGAGAGGCTCCCTCCAATTACAGTCAAAACTGAATAAAACTGCTTCCACTACGGTTGTCTGGAGGAAAAGGGAAAAAAAGAAGAAGAAGAAAAAACTCTTTCCAGTTTCACTGTAGATAACTAAGTCTCGCATCTCTGCAGTACGTCTGCACTTAATAAAAGTGAAAGAGGTTTAAGGGCCAGCCCTGTAGAGAGCAGAAAATTCCCAGCTCTGCCAACAACTTGGAGCAGGAGTCCACTGGGTTTTTCATGCCATCTCTTGCCTGTTTGCCCTGTCTTCCCGGGGGCAGGAACAGCCTCAGTATATGTTACTCTCAACACCTTGGGACACTGGAGTGGGCAGCAGTGACTGTATGTTTGCAGAGACCCTTGCTCTGCCGTGCGAGGTGGCTGGGGGTCAGGTTCACCGTCACCATCCACATACTCCTGGTTCCTGCTGAAAATCTGTTTGGATGCACGTTTCAAGCAAACTGGGGTGTGCCAGCTACCTGTCCCTTTCTTTTGGAAGAAGCTGGATGCATGGAGAACAAAAGCAAAACTCACAGCACCCCTCAATGTGGGCATAATCAAATGATGTTGCCTCCTACCAGCCTGGGTGAGCCTGGATGTCAGGCCTTTAATGCAGATTTGCCAGTGTGCCCACACAACTATAACACACATAATAGTGATGAGGTTTGAGATCCCCACAGAAGCTTCCCGGGTGCTGACTGCCACAAAGAATTATGTGAGAAATATAAGGAGTTACTTTGAATTCAAAGCTGTGTTTTGTATTAGCCAAATGCATCAAAAATAACATGAAACCTTTTTGCCATTATCTGAGATATTTAACTGGGATTAAATGTTTGTTTACCTCAGATGGCTTTGCAGCCGGGTTTATACTTTTATCACCTCCAGATTGGATTACTTTAATCCTTTATTTGCACCTTATCCTCAGGTCTTTATTTTTTTCTTATTTTTTTTTTCCTTTTCGTTTTTTGGGAGCTGGGTCAGTACAGAAAACCCAAGATTGATTTCTGGCACCCAGAGGAGTAAATTACTTCTTATCTGCTCTGAAATCATTGTCATATTGGGTTCTGATTCCAATCCAAATTGATCCTCAAATTAGATTTTGGATCAATAATAGCCTTATAATGGAATGACACTGTTAAGGCTCTTACCAGCTCCTATGACCTGTAGAAGCTGATGAAAGAGCCTCATCGCGGTGTATAATCTCAGAAAAATTAATGCACATCCAGTTCCATTAACTCAGTGCTACCTTTTCCATCAGAGCAGTAACATGCGTAGGGTCAGCGCTGCCTTTAACCACGTTCATGCAGCCAATTCTCCAGTTCAGCTGTGGCTCTCGGGCCCTGCCCAGAAAGCTTTGTAAGGTTTTGGCAAGGGATTAATGTTGTGTTTCTAACCACGAGCCTTCAATTCCAGTTTGGTGCCTTCTGAGACACAATGGAAAGGCCCTGCAACATCAAATGAAATGAACCTTGAGATTAATTAAAGTTTTATATTAAAAATTGACAATTTACAGAATAGGAGCAAACTTTTAGTGAAGGGAAAGAAGAACCAGGATTCCCCAAAGCCCCTTCAAGAAGCAGGACTTGCAGCTAAGGTGCAATGTCCCTCCAAGCTTTTCCAGGCACTTAGTATTTCAGCAGTGATTTATCTGGAAATATGTGTGAGTTATTTTGAGGCTGTTATGATTATATCATTTGATGAGGTTTTTTTCCTTCTCTTTTCTGCACTGAGGGCTTTAAAGTGAGAGAGACAGTCTGAAGATAGCTTGTGATTTGTTTAATTAACTGGCTTTCTTTTTACGGATGGTTGCTTGCAAAGCTGCTCTTTCATTTGGTGATTGTTTTTGTTATTAATGGTTACAGACAGAGCTCTTCTTCTATCAAGTGCAAGTTTTTGCAAAACCAATGAAAGAATCACACAGAAGGATTTTTTTTCCTCCTCTTCTTTCCTGCCACTCATGTTTATTTTCTGTGGTGCTACTCTCCATCCTCTGCTGTGGCTGGAAGCACTTTGTGTTGAACAAAATATCCAGGAGCTCAAAGCTTTTTTTTTCAGATTTGAAAGTGGATCTTTATATTACAAAGGTATCAAGATATCTCTTAAATTTTAAAAATTTATGCTAACATAGTATGTCAATGAAATTAATGACATTCTTAGTCCTAAATAGGAGGGAGAGACAAATTATTATTATTTCAAAATCTTCTGTGTCCATGAAGCTCAGGAGATACTAACTTTGCGACTCTCCCTGTTATATCATTGTGGTAGGAAGGTCTCTCTGTTGTCTGTAGGCGAGGAGAGTAGAAAGAGGTAAGAAGAAGAAAGGAAGGGAGTGTTTTATTCATGTGTGACTTGGGGAGATTAATAGGACTAGGGGCTCCAATAAGGTAGGTGGTTATTATCAACTAGAGAGATGCGAAATAAATGTTTTGTTCCTCCCTCCATATAATATATTATTTTCTTTCACCAAAGGGAACAGAAATCAGTTATTCAGGTGAGCCCCTCTTGTTACAGCCATCCTGTGACAGTCCAAGTGTTTCCTCAAGGAGTCTCCCATTCTAATGGCTTATTTTCACCCATCAGTTGAATAGTCCATAGTCGATCTTTGGTCTGATCAAAATCCATGCTACTCCTGAAAGAGGCAGTTCCACCACCCCTTCTTTCTCTGCCTGCTCCTACACAAAGTTTTTCTTGTGCTGGAAGTAGTATTAATGGTACCACATGTTGATCCTAATCAAAGATGTCTTTTATCTTCAGAAAGATCAGCTCCTTACTCTGACCCAGCCCAGGTCTGCTTGAGCACTTACATGGCAGGACTGGGAAGGACCAGGAAGGTGAATGTGGCAGGACAGCATTGTAGGCGGTAAGTAAACTCTAAAAACAGAGATGAGGGAGCTAGATTTTCCGATGGTGCCTGCCCTACCAAGACAGCCATAAAGGAAGTAGTGTTTACCTCAGTATGGGGGAGCACAGCAAGCATCGACGGCAGCAGAAGCAGTTGTGAAAGGAATGGGGGGTTTAGGACCGGTATCATTTGTTAGAATCATGGTAGGAATGTTCTGTACATGTCATTCTTTGGAGATAAGGTATTGTTCTCCTAAGTCTCTACTTTCCCCTCAGCTCAATAGGAGTGTTTTTCAGTAAGGCCATAAGATCTTTGTGTGAAATGCACGCTGAGTCATATTTTCTTCTAGCATCACACCTTTGAGTATTTTATCCATTGCATTTATCTCCTCTGATGCTAAAAATCTTTCCCTTTATCTTGTTAACTCAGTACGTATGTGTTGCATTTTTCAGGCTGAGGGAGGGAGAGCAAATACAAAAATGAGAGCATAGGGACCATTTCAGGAAAATAGGAATGGTCAGCTCTTTTTATCTCTCCTGCCTGAAGGGAATGAGGTGAACATTTTCTGACAAGAAGCTCTTTAATAGTTAAAGTTTGTTTTAAACCCATGTCAGATCATGTGGCTCTCCTGAGAAGTGAAATCTCTTCTCTCTTCTCATGGGGCTGAATCATTCTGTCGTGTCTTGAGCTTCCGGCCTTAAACATTTCTTTATTGCATGGTGCAAAAGAGCTGAATCTGCTTATGGGTTCTCATTGGAATGCATTATAAAATCTTTTGTAAATGTGTGAATGTTCCTTGCAGTTACAGGGATCCAGGGTCCCATTAAAATAAACAGAATACCCCAATAACTACTATACAGACACTGAAAGCATCTGTTCCTTGATGCATTGTAGAGCTTGCACTGGGGAGTTACTTAATAAAGGTGACTTGGATACAGAGGCAAGCACAGAGGATGAAGGCAGTATAATTTTAGGGGCAAACAGAAAACTTACATTCATTGTTGCTGTTGGTAAGAGGGATAAAATTGCTGAAATAATCATCAAGAGCACAACAATAAAATGACTAGAAAAAGCAGAAGCTGAGGATTTGGGGATACAAGATTCAACAGGAACATGATGTTTTGGAAAAGAGTAAAGACACTTTTTCTTCATGCATATAAGATGTATTTTAGTGTGACAAATGGCAGTGGCAGAGTACAGCTCCTCTGACTGGAACTGTAATATTTCACAACCCAGAAGAACTTTCTTTCTCAGCCTATAGAGAAATGACTAAGCTATTATTTGTTATTCTCATATTTCAGCAACACTATGTGTGCCAGTGGTAAATTTTCACTATCTGTGCTGAAATAAAAGGCATCATGAGGAAAGCTACTACTGAGCTAACTCATGGTGGAAAAGCATCGTGCAAAAGCCTTGTCCAGCCTATATTATGTCCTGACCTATAAAGCATGTTAATAGTGGTCTTTACCAGTGAATACATGAAAAATGTAAATGTTAAAGGTAATTTCTTGCTGTAATACCCTCATTTACAAAGGAGACAGCCAGCATAATCTGTTCTGTCAGTAGCCAAAGCACAGCATCCTGCACTAATGAAACATCAAGAAAATCAAGTTCCTAAAAATGTTTTCTGACTAGTGAAATTCCACTTTTTCTTACATAGATCCAGTATGGCTGGGAGTGTGCATCCTTGCAAAGTTAGACAATGACATTTTTATGTACTAGTGCCTGAGGTATGAAGATGTCAGTGTTCTTCACATCAGTCTTAAATTTTCAAGTAGTATATTAACCAGTTTGTGACAGAGGAGAGGGGAAAAATAAGCCTATCAGGGTATAGAACTAAAAATTTAGTACCGAATACTTGCTAATGGTCTCATTGCCAAAGCCAAAGCTGACAGGGTGCTGTGCATTGTAGTGGATGTACAAATAAATTTGTAGAGTACTAGTGAGGAACCAGGAAAAGGGATATTTAGGGCCTAGCAGCTCCTCAGAGTGGAAAAAACAAAACTTTCCACTTTAAGTAGCCTCCTCTCTGAACATACCTACAATTTCTTCCTCTGTCCTGCACCTGACCCATTTGTTTTCCTTATTTATCTATTACTCTTTAAAAAATCTTGCCTAAACCAGAGTTTCAAGTTATATGTATCTACAACTTGGTGCAGTATTTCAGTCTGTACCGAGTCTTTCCACAATTTGGTTGATCTTATCTGCTAAATAATTGGATGTTTCCTTAGACCATGAGATCCAGGAGAATATGGAGTGAAATCACTTACTGGTCTTTTTGAGCTCTAAACTTTTAACAGAGGAGTTTGTTGCTAAATTTAGTTCTGTAACAACATAGTGATATTGGTGGTGATTACCTGAATGGAAAAATTTGAGGGAATGTTTTCTGAAAGGTGTATTTTAATGATGTTTTGTCTACTCTGAGCAGTACTTTCCAGCCAAGTGGTGTAAGTATTTTGTTGCTTGTGTAATAGAAGAGTAGAATTTTCCACTTTGCAATGACTTTTGATTTCATGTTTCCATTTGACAAAAACTAAATTCAGAAGCAAATGAAACTTCTTCACAAACGAATAGAGAATTCTGTGTTTGGGTTTTGTTTTATCTGGTTTTTAAATTACTATTATCTTCTAAATCAGAATGAAATAGAAGTAGCACCTGGAATACCTTGCCCAGTTCACGGCAGTGAATATCTCTGAAAACAGTCGGTGACTCATTTTTAAAGTAGATCATGAACTCACTGTATTGCATATCTTTGTTCCAGCCATCTTAGCTCCTTTTCCATTTCTTTTTCACCAGCAGCACCGTGTGTAAATCAGCTGCAGCACCAATGAGCTCTCCTTAAAGTTGTACAAAGCATCCTCTTTGGTTCTTGTTCAGCATTTACCTCATCTCTTTCTGAGAATGTGTACAGAAAACAATCAATGATGGCCTCTCCTTTTGCATGCAAGATCAAATATACTATTTCTTAACCTTTATATTTCTGAATTACAGCATATTATTCATGCATATTTTACAGAATGGGGAGAAACAAAATACACAAGAATGGCTTAGAGCTTTCCAAACAAATTCAAGGTAAGCTCAAGAACATCTGGACAGCTGTAAACAACCCATGGCAACGTGCCTTAGTAATGAGACTGAGTCCTTAACATGGCCGCTGTGTTTTTTACACCACTTGCTTCCAAATGTATTGGTTAAATATCATTCTGAACACTACAATAAAGAAAACTCGAATTGATGCCGAAAGTGCATGAAGTTCTTTCATTTGTCATTTTCCTTACACCACGTTTTAACCACCTTTGTTTTCATAAAAGCAATGCTGAAAGGTTACACACGGTCCTGTGTTCCTGAGTGTCAGAATGGATAAGAAAAAGTCTAATCATTGTAATTTTATGACTGAAAAAGAGAGTCTTGGCATATTAAGGCACTTAAAAGAAGGGAAGAAAATACCATACAGAGAGGGAATTTGTTCTTCAGATTCAGAGGTAGGTTTAAAAGGAGACTGTAATAAAATAGGAGGGCAATCAGAAAGTAACTTAGTGGTTTGTAATTACTCACTTGGTTGTTGATCAACTTTAAATTTCTTTTGTGATTCAGTGAATCGTGCAATGAAAAGAAATTGTGTGGATGGAGTAAATATCCTCCATCACACAAATTAAGGACAGGGATAAGCAAAAACTTCATGTTAAAACATGAAGGCATTATAAAACTTCTGTGGAATTATTAGCTTTGCCTCACCACTAAATTGATTTCTCTCCTGGTGGCTGTTAGTAAAATAAAGCTTTAGAATCAAGATGCCAGGCTGTAAATTACCTTTTTGAATTACCCATTTGAATCAATTATACTCATATCAAAAAAGAAAGACCATAAATAACATAAAGTATTGCCACATGTGTGCTTGATACACACATACTTGAGTTTTGATATGCTTAGTGCACCAAAGAACTGTGGATTCATATTTTTTTTTGATAGATATATGGTTAATTCTAGGAGAAAAAGATAATTTCCAGGATGGATAACTGTGGTGGCTTTGCCATCAGGCAACCCAGAAAAATTATGTTAACTTTGGAACACCTTTTCCTTCAGCAGAAGCTTAAGTTATAATTTTTATGAATTCTGTGCCAGAGTTCTACCGTTGATGCTTTTGGACATACAATTTGGAATTATATGTATTTGTGTGTGAATAGGATGGTGCTTTGGGTTTTCTTAGATGAGAGAGTTCCAAATGTGATCAGCTCACCTTTGCAGAACATGACACACTCAGCCAATGAGTGTTTTGGTTTCCATCTCCATGCACGTACATACACAAAATGCATCACAAAATAAAAACTCCACTGGAAGTATGAAGGTATCATGTTTTTTCCACTTATTACCAGGCTCAAAGCTGTAAGTGACTGGTGATGCCTTTGTTGTACTGTGAAAATAACATCCTGAAACAAATACCAGATCTGTAAACCACATTTTGACTTATACAGTTATTTCATTTGTATGAACTGTGGGTCTTACATGGGTTTGTGTTGAAGAAGACTGACAATTCTGCTGTATGAAGTCCCTTTTTTTACAAAGCAGGGATGGTATTGGTAATCTTACATAGCTATCTGGTGTCTTAATGCTGGGCAACATACATCATAACTGAAGGGCCAGCGAAGGCAGAGGGTTCTTCTTGAAGCACTCTGTATGTAAGGCTTTCTATCAGCTTTCTGAGAAAAATCCTACTAATAATTTACTGCTTGCATTGAGGGTCTGGTGCTCATCCAGAGGAGAAAAACACAAGTGGTGAAGGATCTGGATCATCTGTCTTGTGAGGAGCAGCCATGGAGGTTTAGCCTGGAGAAAAGATTGAGGGGAGACGTCATTGCTCTCTAAACAACCTGAAAAAGGAGGTTGTAGTGAGTCAGGTGTTCGTCTCCCAACTGACAAGCAATACAGTGAGAGCAAATGGCCTCAAGTTGCACTAGGGGAGGTTTAAACTGGATGTTAGGAGAAATTTCTTCCCTGAAAGGGTTGTCAATCTCTGGAATGGGCTGCCCAGGGAGGTAGTGGAGTCACTATCCCAGGAGGGATTTAAAAGATGTGCAGGCGTGGTGCCTCTGGGCATGGTTTAGTAGGCACAGTGGTGTTGGACGGATGGTTGGACTGGATGGTCTTTTCCAAGCTTAATGATTTTATGATTCCATAATAGCAGGAAATGGAAGGGAACAGGCATTTATTCACACAAACTTTTAACTGTTTTGGTGGCCTTGTATTTTCTTTGCACAGACCTGGAGAAGTTAATCTAGAGACAGAACACCATTTTATAATGCCACAGCTTGGATCTTGAACACAGGGCCAAATTGCTTAAAAAAGGAAGTGGATACGAATATACCCCTTGTCAGCAGAAATACATTGTCTACTGGATTGGTATCCCAAAACTAGCAAATCAAAATTGGAAGTTACTTTTCAAAATATTTCCAGTTTCAGTCACACCTCAAAGCAAATAATAAAAGGCTGATTACTTTAAAAACATCCTGGATACTTATTCATGAACAAGCAGGGAAACGTTGTAATAAACCTTTCACTAAAGGGTTTTGAATAATGAACATGTCTATAAAAACTGGAATCTATCTACTGCTCATTCGCTAGCAAAAAGGGATGAGTTTTTCAGATATTCAGTAACGCAGTTCCATCTACCTGCAATAAAGGGTGCTTGGCTTCTTCACGTTTGGGGGGTGGGGAAGATGTCCGATCTTCACACTGAACACAGTGTAAAAAAGTATTCTTAAATGAAACCTCAAGCTTTATGTAGAAAAGATTAGATTTTAAATGTGTTTTTTTCCCCAGAATTTGAAATAATATCCCAATTGTTTTCAGCAAAGACGGCCTTCAGTCCCACATCTAGCGTACCTGCTCACCAGAACGTGCAACTGCTTCTTCAGTAACATTGGAATGGTAAAGTGTAAAATCATACGGTTTAAGGGAATTTTACACAGCATTTTAACACTTAAACATAATGATAATCTGCATCGTAAGTATGACTAGAAGAAGTATACATGCATGAGTATATAAATGCAAGACTTTGTCAAACAGTAATTCTTTAGTTTATTATACTTTTTACTGCTATTGGTGTCATTAGTCTTCCTTGTTAGTCATTTTATACCTGGCTTCCTGCAGCTTTCTTACAAATGCATACCATTAAGAGTTATATTTGCTTTTAACTAGAATCAAGGCAAAAGAAAAATACCATATGAATGCACTTAGTTAAAGTGATTTTCATGTTTTTCTTAATAAGTAAGTCAGATTGTACCTGTAGGAAAACTTAAAATTAGTTTGTAGACTTTGTTATATCATTTCTAATGGTGCTAGCTTGACCAGCGCTTGGGAGCCAATCGTGTTGATAGCAAGACTACACTAGATATCAAAACAAGACAAGATCTTTAATATCCACAAAAATATTGTCAGTCCTGCTGTTCGTTGTGTAAAGATTTCCACTGAAGTGACATGTGGTAGAGGAATGTTGGGCTCTGTCGATGATGTACTGGTTCGGCACTCACGACACAGCCCGGCCTTGTCACTCGCTTTTTCAAGCCCTTCCTTGCCTGCTTTCAGACAAGGTGTTTCCTTCACATCCCATTGGCAGGATGATGAAAAAGACTGTACAGTTTTGAGACATTCCTTCTAGCAAATCCCAAAAGTAAAATGCTTACTGTACCATTTGTGCCGTTGGAAGGCCAAGCCACAAAACACATTTTGGGGTAAGTCCTCTTTTTCACTAGAAAAGGTGTTTTTTCAAAGTTTCTCATAATTTGACCCCAAATTATTTATACATTTAGAAAGAAATGTGCTTTTGGAGGCATGACTTCAGCCTTGGCAAAAGGAAATTTATAAGTGAACAGATTTTAATAGGTGAATAAACATATGACAGTATGATTAGCACTGAAAAATAGTTGAGCTAAAGTCTTGCAAAAGAGGTTAACCTCGGGCAGTTTGGCAGCTATGCTTCTACCAAGGATGTTTATATGGGAGTCAAATTGCACACAGTGAGGGAGCAAAAAGAGCAGTGCATGGAGCTCCAAGGATCACCTTCTCCGATCTCAGGAGCCATGCATCCCAACAGAGAAGTCATCAAGCGAAAATGACACAAGGCCTGCGTGGATGAACAAGGAGCTCCTGGACCAACTCATACACAAAAAGGAAGCCTACAGAGGGTGGAAGAAAGGACAGGCAGACTAGGAGGAATACAGAGAAATTGTCCAAGCAACCAAGGACCAAGTTAGGAAAACCAAAGCCCTGATAGAATTCAAACTGGCCAAGGATGTTAAGGTCAATAGGAAAAGTACATTGGTCGAAAGACTAGGGAAAACGTGGGCCTTCTTTGGAAGGAAATGGGAAACCTTATTGCCTGCGATATGGAGGAGGCTGCGGTACTCAATGACATTTTTACCTCAGTCTTCACCATCAAGGGCTCAAGCCACACTGACCAAGTCACAGAAGGCAAAGGCAGGGACTGGGAGATGAAAGAACCACCCACTGTAGGAGAAGGTCCGGTATGAGACCATCTAAGGAATCCAAAGGTGCACAAGTCCATGGGACCTGATGAGATGCATCCAGGGGTCTGGAGGGAACTGGTGGATGAAGTTGTTAAACCATTATCCATCATACTTGAGAAGTTGTGATAATCTGGTGAAGTTTCCACTGACTGGGAAGGGGAAATATAACCCCTATTTTTAACAACGAAAATAAGGAGGACCTGGGGAACTATAGGCAGATCAGTCTCACCTCTATTTCCAGCAACATCATGGAGTAGATCCTCCTGGAAATGATGTTAAGGCACATGGAAAATCAGGATGTGATAGGCGACAGCCATGTTGGCTTCACAAAAGGCAAACCATGCCTGACAATCTTGGTGGCCTTCTATGATGGGGCTAAAGAGCTGGTAGATAAGGGAAGAGTAACTGGTATCATCTGTCTGGACTTGTGCAAAGCATTTTACACTGTCCTGCATGACATCTTTGTCTCTAGATTGGAGGGGCCAACTGTATCCTGGGCTGCATCAAAAGCAGCACGGCCAGCAGGTTGAGGGAGGTGGTTCTGCCCCTTTACTCTGCTCTGGTGAGACCCCAACCTGGAGTGCTGCATCTGGCTCTGAGGCCGCCAGTATAAGAAGGACATGGATCTGTTGGAGCAAGTCCAGACAAGGGTCACAAAAATGATCTGAGAGCTGGAGGGCCTCTCCCATGAAGACAGGCTGAGAGAGTTGGTCTTGTTCAGCCTGGAGAAGAGAGGACTATGGGGAGGCATTAAAGCAGCCTTCCAGTACTTAAAGTTGGCCTACAGGAAAGCTGGAGAGGGGCTCTTGATCGGGGAATACAGGGACAGGATGAGGGGTTAGTTTTCAGCTGAAAGAAAGGGGGTAGAGTTGAGATGTTAGGAAGAAATATTTTCATAGAATCATAGAATCATAGAACAGTTAGGGTTGGAAAGGAACTTAAATGTCATCCAGTTCCAGCCCCCCTGCAATGGGCAGGGACATCCCACTATATCAGGTTACCCAAGGCCCATCCAACCTGACCTTGAACACCTCAAGGGATGGGGCAGCCACAACCTCCCTTGGTAACCTATTCCAGTGTCTCACGTTTTCCTGTGAGGGTGGAGAGTTGCCAAGTTGTGGCTGCCCCATCCCTGGAGGTGTTCAAGGCCAGGTTGGATGGGGCTTGGAGAACACTGACTCAGTGGGAGGTGTCCCTCCCCATGGCAGGGGTTGGAACTGGATGGGCTTTGAGGTCGCTTCTAACCCAAACCATTCTATGATTCTAGCAAGACTTCACCTTATCTCCTTGTGCTTTTATGCCAGGACTGCATTCAGCTTTTGAGGTTGTCGAGAGACAGGTTGGCTGATTTTTGGATATGGCTCCGAGGTGACTGGATGTACAAATTAGATGAAGGATTCTACACCTTTTTGAGCATTAGATATCTCTCACAAGAGTCATTTTTGTGCTTTGGACTGATGAAACTCTAATTCTAGTACTGACAGTGGAATAGGTCACACCTGTTGGCAAACCATCCTCAGTCCAATCCCCTGAGGGACTTAGGTGTTTTGTTGGCTCCTGGAATACAATGCACAACCCTGATGAATATACAGCAAGGCAGCCTAGAATGGGCGTTGGCAGAAGCAGTAAACTGGATGGGTATGTCACTTCATGTAGAAAAAAAGGTGGAAAAAGAAAAAAAGGAGTGAGAGAAGTGAAAGCCATTCAGATGTGTCTTATGCTTAGACAGTCCTAAGATTGTTATCTGTGAAGTAAATCTACATCCCAGTGTGTCTGCTTGAGAAACCTAACAGTAGGCAACATGACTCCCACAGTGAGATGCCTAACCCTGATTTAGATTGTCTTCCAGAGGTGAATCTTGACTCTAGACCTCATTTTATCTGTCAGAAAATAGAAGCACATCTTCCTTGAGGTGCTAGAGAAAATATTTGCATATATTTCTAACTCTGCTTCTGAGAATGTGAAGAGAAATATGGGTATGAGATAACAGTGAGATTTTTCAACTCAACCTCAAGATATATTTACAATTTAAATCAAAAAACACAGAATGTGTTCATCAGCCATGGCTCACATCCTAACATTAAATGGCCCTTTTTAATGTTGCCACTGAGACTAGAACCAGAGCTCCCTCTTTTCTCCTGCCCAGCTTTGCCCTTTGAAGTGTATAGGATGAATATTAGTCTCAGCAGAGTCCAAACTAGAGACATTTTTCTAGTTTTGTTAGGCACTTCGCTCACATTAATTAGGAAAAATGTTTGAACCATTTCTAATAAATCAAGTCTCTCACTTTAGAAGAAGCATTCCCATTATTTTGAGCCCTGCTTCATTTCAGTGCTTTTTCAAGCCTTCACACTCCGTGCTTAGCATACACCTTCAGAGTATGAAGTGGGTATGAGTTCTAAATCAAAAGGAGATTAATCCTTAAAAAATGTAATATACCAATGATGCAGTTCTTATTCTTTTCACTTGGGCTAGCTGAAATCCTCCAGTAAGTATTAGAAGATAATGCTCATTTTTGGTGTTCCACATGAAAGGTCTCTTACGGACAAAAGAAGTGATGGTATTTTATTGCCTTAATGCTTGCTTTCTGTACTGAGGTCCTGATTGCTTCCAACAAATGCAAATATTATTTGTGAAAGCAAAAAATTGTCATTGAAAAACAGCAACTATCTACTTGAAGATAATAGTTTTTCACTGAAGTATCTGGAAAAAACTTGTATTTAATCTTAAAGACGCAGATCGGAAAAAAATTATACGGCAGCATCATTTTCAGTTATCTCCTCTGTGATGGATACAGTGTAAGGAAAAAACAGTATACTTTAGGGATCTGATTGCAGGTTCTGCATCTCTATACTGCTAATTGATCCTTTATACAAATACTGATCATCGTTAGCAACTAATTGCCTATCTGCTAATGCAACCAAGCATTCTTGTGTCTCCAAACTAGTATTTGCTTTAGCAGACAACAAAAGCCTCTTGATGGATGTCCTGCAAATGGAATAGATTAGGAAAACAGGAATGGTTAAATGAAGCTTCATTTCTATTTTATGGGAAGTGCACATTAACATGTTCTCGTGATATTTTCTCACCTCCACTGAGTGACGCTGTGATTGCCCTTACTTGATGTGCTTGGTGGAGAAGAGGTCTTGTGTCTCAAGGTCTTCTCTTTGGCTTTCCTGGTGATTCAATGCATTTTTGTGTTATGCGGAAGCTTTGAAAAGGCACCCAAAACAAGGCATCAGGTTGGAAAGGGCCTTTAAGATCACTTCCAATACCTGTATTTACTGTGGAACTACACATTTCTCTGCTACATCACACAAACCCAGAGGTTTGTGAAGAGCAGAATACGAAGTGGATAGACCCTGCAGCAGGTCACCTCATATGCTGGTAACAGCTTTTTTCAAAGTAGAATGCCAACTCTTTCATGGCAAAATGCATCATTTCTCTAGTAGTATATGTGGGGTTTGGGTTTTTATATTACATATTAGGACTCGTGTTTGTGTTTGAAATGAGAATGTAAGGTCCAGCTGATGGTTAATACCATTGCCATTCTAACCTTGTTTGACAGCCTATTTATCAAAATCAAGAATTCCTTTGAATCTTGCTGGAATCTTTCAGAGAAGGCTTGATTAAAGATGTGGTAAAATACCGTACACAAGAGCAAATCTACTAATCAATTAGAGATGCTTCATCATGCACTCTTGTTCCAGCCAGTATTTAAATGGATCAGTCATTCTCCCCCACTGAATTTGATGATGTTATCTAAACTAATGGAAATGTTTCCTTTCCAAAACGTGACTTGTGATGTCTGAATGCAGATGTAGTAGGAGATTTTGCGCAGCACGGGCATTAAGGAATGGTATTAGTCAAAATAAACTGCTTGTATAAGAAAAAAATTGAAAAACAGAGAATAGTAAGACTCATAGGCACCACGAGCACTGTATCTTTTTCCCTTGAGTCTGGCTGAGTATTTGTTGTTATTTTAGTATTAAAAGGGTACCATTAACAATTACAAGTTATCAGTGAAAATGCAAGGGCCATGACTGAAAGCCAGTGTTTACACTTTCAGCTATCAGAGTCTTTAGAGAGTTGAGACATTCCTGGAAGGCTTTAAGCACTAAAGTAAATGAGCTGATATTTGGGCAGTGGACCTTGTACTGAAAGCATATTTGAACGTATTCTTTCGGGGGTTGCATATTGTAGTCAACCATCATTTCTAGAGTTCCAAATCTGCAGAAGGGCTTGCAGGCTGTGGTCTGGCACCACGCTGAGGGTCAGCAGGCTGATCTGGAAGAGTCCATGAAAGGCAGGTAGGAGAAGTGAGTCCAATGTCAATAATCTTTTGTTTACCTTACCATGCTCAAAATGTCTTGGGGTTCAGCCAATTAACAAAGCTTAGGGGCCACTTAAACCAGTTTCCTTAGGTCACTAGTGCCTGTGGCAGGGTTCCTCTGTGGCTGCAAGTTTTATACCTCAATAAGTGCTTCCCAAAATGGGGATTTTTGTTGAAACAATTTTTGAGGTCTCTTGGGACCTGGAAAAAATATGGTCTCATTTGCTGTTCTCAGTGAAGGGAGTAGAGCCCAGGCGAAAGCAGCTGAGGCTCTTCCAGTGTCTCCCAGACTGTAAGCACTGGTGATCTGTGGGAGTAGGAGCAGAAAGCTGAACCGGGTTGTGCTGTCACTGTTGTCAGCTTTAGATTTGGTGAGAGGGCAGGGCAGCCCAACGGGAAATCTGAGAGGTTGACAGTGACCCAGAGTATGTGTGAATAACTCATTCCCTTAGTGGAAACCAGCATTGATTGACTGACTAATGATACCCTATTTAGTGTGCCCTGCTAATTAGCTCAGTCACTCTTCACAAGTTAATTAGTAGGCTGTAGCCAATATTGACAGTGTTGGTGGATTGTATTGTAAATACTTCTGCTCGTGCAGGACATCTGTATTTGTCACATATCCTGAAAGATGGATAAAAGGTGAGGTAGGTAGTTGCATAGGCAAATTAAACCAGATCTTTAGATGCTACAAGCAGGCTTAGCACCATGAAAAAAACACTGACATAGTTAATTATACTGATGGAAGATCTCAGGAAGCAGATTATGAAGAGGGCTAAAGAGCGTCTTGGGCAAATTTCCTTTATTAACCCATACACAGTCCTGTTGAGCTGCAGCATTCCTTGGAGTATAACCCAGAGGCTATACATGTCAAAATGCAGTGCTTTTAAGAATTCACCTGCCTTTATGATAGATGTGATTTAAACGCCAGCGATGATTAGGTGGTTAAAGTTTTGCATGGTGGTTTATCAATGGCGAGCTGAGGCTGCAGACAGGTGACAAGAGAAGGTAAGGATTGTCTTCCTTTATCTGAGAGCTTTATTGGTTTTGTTGGAATCACTTTACAGTAGTTATACATGAAATAAGATACATTTCAGTGTATGACCTGAACAAACAGATTACACAGTTTAAACATTTTAGTTCCTGACAATGTGTATTTCAGAACCAAAAGTCGAGAGAGATCAGGAAAATTGGCAAAACAGAGCACCAAACTAGTGTAGTCATAATAGTTTTATTTGTTAACAAGTAGTTACTTCTCAAAAGGAAGGTAACTTAATCTCAGTAACTTCCAGAGGGGCTTGTTTGTCCTGCTTGCAAGATTTTTGTTGTGGCTGCAGCATTTTTTTATTACTATTTCCCCTTCATGATTTCAATAAATGTAACAACTTTCCATAAATTCAGGCCCCAGAACACAAATAGACTCACCTGACATCCTCATTACTGTAGCATCCTTCTCCAGGGCTGAAATGCACAATGCCTTGTCATTTCATTCCAAGCCTACAGCAAAACTCCCAAAAAGCAGAAAATGCCAGAATACAAGAATGAGATCCCTTTTGGTTGGTGCCTCTGTCTTCTATCTCTCTTTTCTTAATCTGGCCTGTAGTCTCAACCAGTTGCTTCTTCTCCTACTGAAGATCATACTTCAATTGTGTCATTTTTGCTTTAGAACTGCACGTTAAGCTGTGGCATCTTCTTTTTTAACCAGTCTACTTGTGAAATGTAAATATTTCAGGGGTTTTTGTGCATCCTGTCTGCCCTGTCTAAAGGTGCAAAAAATAGTGTCTGGTGAGGAGGGGTCTTACAGCATGAGACCATGCAAGATTGAAATACTCTGTGTGTCCCATTTCTCTAACACATCTTTTTAGCTGTAGTAGCTAAGGTGGATTCAACAGCAAGGAAATATCTGTCATAGTGGAATTTCCTTTGAGATTTGTTTTGGCTGTAGCAGCTGAGAAGTTTTACCTTCTAAAAGGCATCTTGACATAGGTAACCTGAGGACCTAGTAACCTGAGCAACCCAGCTGGTCAGGACTGTCTGCCTCCCAGGTGATGTCTTGTCTCTGTTTTCCAGTGGAACTCTCAGTATTTCTGAGATTGATGCAGTATTTGATCAGTCACATATCAGAAAAAGTATTCCCTGTACATAATTTTTGGCAGATAAAGTTTTCAGGTTTTCTTCATCTTTTGGTGGAATCCACAGGTGACACAGCAAAAATAACTAACATGTCTATGTATATTTGAACATCGTTTCTCTCCTCATGTTTTCTTTAGTTTTGGAGCTTTATATGAGCTGGAGAACCTGGATTGTTGTTCCTTCAATTTACTGCAATATAAATAAGACAATATTAAGAACAAATATTAGTTTTCATAACTCTTCCATTGCCTGTGTGTGATTATGAGTATACTGTCTTTTCAGAAAAAGCTAATAAAGAATTATAAATATATAATTTGTTCCTACAACTGGGAGATGTTTCTCTGCTATTTTGTTTTCTCTTTTCCACTGAAAGAACATAGAATATCACTAAATGTCATGATTTTCAATACTTCACATGGGTTTATAGTTAATATTTCTGGAACACTAATGTTCCCAAAACTTTTCATTCTACACTTTAATCCATAATGCATGCCTCTAGCTGTCTTTTAACTGTCTGTCATGATTAAATGTTGCCTTGTCCCTGGATATGATATAATACATGACTGTTTCAAAGAAGTTGATGCCAGGGTGCCCTCTAGACACAGAAACTAGCTCCATAAACAAAGTGAGTGCTAGGATTGAAACAGCTGCAAGAGGGAGGAGGTGATGTTCTGTTCACCTCATCCCAGCTTGCCAGGGAATGAACCTGGCTGGAAATAAACCCTAGACTTTCAAATCACTGTTCTATGAGCTTGTAAACTAAAGCATGGCTATACATGCTGTCGCATCAGCACCATACGTTTCCATCATGATGTTGCCTGCTGCTTTTAACTTTATGGAAGTCTGAAAAGAAACGTATTCACTTCCAAGGAACTCACAAAATAAGAGTTCATATATAAGCGTGATGAGGGTTAAGCAATCAAATCAGGCCTCCTTTCATTATAAGAGGCTAACTCCTTGGAATCATCTTACAGAACGTAATAGGAAATTATTTGCTTTAATGTTGTATAGAATGGAGTAACATAATACCTAAGAAATACATGATCCTTCATTAACACTAAGAGCCTTTTAAGAGGAGGTTCTGTGCAACTATTGTTTAACTTAGGTGCAATGATTTCATTCCTGGTGGCTGCTGTACAGGAAACCTCTTGCTCTTCAGAGAATTGATCTACCCTTTGCAGGGAAGGGCTGGTCTGTTAATTACCATGTCAGCCTTGTTTCTGGAGGAACGTACTTGAACTCTGGCCCCAACAGACACCCTCTATGACCTTTTGTAAGCCATCTAATCTTCGGTACCTTAGCAGTCTTCAAACTAAAAACAGTACTTCTTTAAGCCACAGGAGCTTATCCGAGTCTTGAGATACTTTACTGGGAGGACAAAGCAGTTCTTAGGATAAATTCATTTTTCAGTTTGCATTTCCTCACAGCACCTGCCATCTCCACAAAGACTTCTACAATGTTATGTGTTACACGAAGGGGTAGCTATATCCTATATCCCGTGGCTCTTTCTGTTGCTTTTGAATGGCAAGCACAAGACCTGGATGCCAAGTCACAGAGAAGATTGTCTAGCAGGAGCAGCTGGCTGCTTGGCAGGTGCATCATCGGAGCAGCTTTGAAGCCGCCCATGGGCCTGTCACATGTTCTAGCTACCAAGAGACTGCCTTGGCTTCTTTGTCCTTTATTGATGCCACTTTCTATTAAACATCCTTTCATTCTTTAGAATTTTTTATGTTGTGCATAAGCTCCTAGCTTGTCACCAGGGTTTCAAAAGTTTCATTTTCTCATGGAAAGAAGGACTTCAATTTAAAAATAACTGCCACAAGTGGCAGAAATGTTCATGCAAGATATATGCAAAATATTCAGAGAACAGAAGTTTAATTTGAACATAATTGCTAAGCTATTACGTGAAGTTATCTTTTCAAAATAGGAAACAAATAAAATAGCTTGATCATGTCTCGTACTCAGCATCTGCCGAAAAGCAAGGCCCTGCACAGATCTCAACAGGGTTTCCAGAGAATTCCAGAATGTATTTTAAAAATTAGGCTGCTTTGATTTTACAGCATGAGCATGTTTCTACAACTGGTCTCATGGATTATAAAGAAATAAATAAACAAATATGTTCTTTGACACAGCTTTCAAACTAAAGAAAGCAAGAAAGTATTGTCAGTATGTTTAAGCCTAAGACTTTCTACTTCAAAACATATGCTGTTATTTTAAAGCAGTTCAATAGCTGCCATCTGATTTGTCAAAAAGGACTTAGAAATGTGTCATACACTTTTTACACTATAGATTTCATCCTTCAAATAGCTTTGGATGAAAACACATACAAAATATTTCATTTTTTTGTATAAGTCTTTTATCAAATACATGGTCCTGTAAAGGTTTCAGGACTAAATGTATTTTCCTAACAGATATTAATGTGACATTTATTCACTTCAATTTCCATTTCTGTTTTTTCCTGTCAGTTTTCAGTTTTAAATGCAAAATCAGCAGAAAAATTACCAAACGTTTCTCTTTCTTATGTTCCCAAAGTGAAGAGAAATAGAAGATGTTTACACGAGTTTAGAAATTCAGTAGCTGTGAAACTGCACAGGTTGAGAACACAGGTAATTTCATCGGGTGCCTAGCTTTTAATTTGTCTAATCCATGTAGGTTCCATTGGCTTAATTTCAAGGTTTATGCTCATCTAACAGTGGCCATTGCTGATGAAAGAAAGAAAGAAAGAAAGATTGTTCCATCACAGTTTGACCCCTACTGTGTAACTGTGATTAATCCTCCTGTCCGTGTATTAGAGCGAGCACCCGTGGTCAAACTGGTCTGGCTCTCTTCAGTAGATTCCCAGCATAGCCCTCCAAAAGTTCCAGAAACGCAGAATAAGGTCTGTATAACAAGGTTAAACTGTAAAAATGGGCCAAGCTTTCAAGGTGGGGGGTTGCAGGATGCTGTTTTGGGAACCGAGGTAGAAACTGGGAAATCACATGGTAGAATGGCATTTCCTCGAACAGAACTGCACCGTAACAGTAAGAGAGCAGAAGAGTTCACGACCAGTGCACCTACGGTGCCTCCCAATCAGGCCAACGCAGAATTCAGCTACCCTCTCTATTGCATAATGGGTCCCTCCTCTGCCAACTGACCCATCCAAGCATGTCTTTTATAAAGGATATTCCAGGAATGTGAAACTAAGGTAGAGGAGGGGCAGCAAGGACAGGGGCCAGACCAAAAAGAGAAGCAGACTTCTAGTCAGCCTGATATAACGGGACATGTCCCTGCCCATTGCAGCGGGGTTGGAATTGCATGATCTTTAAGGTCCCTTCCAACTCAAACTATTCTATGATTCTGTGATTCTCTGCATGTCGTTTCTCTGGCCACTGAGTGCTCGATTAAGGATAGGCTTTTCTTCTCTGTGATATAAATGACAGTTTCTGTGTTTCTTTTCCTGGGATTGGGAAGTAACAGGCCTTGTGTAACCTGTGGCTAAGAGACAGTAGAAGGGAAAGTCTAGGAGTCTTTTGATACTTTTTTTACAGACAAAAATAGATGATGAGAAAAAGCACTGCCTGTGTCAGGCCCAGATAACAGAACTTCATCCCACATTCCCCAAAAGAAAGAAAATCATGGCTTGTACAGTCTTCATCCAAATTCCCACCATACGCGTGTTCTGGGGTTTGTGAGAGTTTGACTGTTGTGTTTGTTTTTCTTCTGGCTTGTAAGATGGCTCTTAACAATAGAAGTTGAAAGGTGGGATTTCCCAGTTTTTGTCTCATTTCTATTCATCTCTAAATGTTTCCTTGGAGATGTTCCAAAAAAGGAATATTAAACCATCCTAGTGTACTGCATTCTGTCGGAGTTCTTTCTGCAGACACAAGTCCCACCAGAGAGGCTCACAGAGAGGGCTCCATGGCACTGACAGTTGGAAATGAACATTTTTCAGAAGTACTTAAGGTTCACAGGCTCGACGTTAGTGGAAGATTCTGAATTAAGGCTAGAATGGAAAGGAAAGCTTTTGTAGAATAATGAGTGGCATGCAATGCGTATTCATTCAGTTTGGTCTTGTAACTCTTATTTATTAATCTGCTGATCTTGAATCTTGATCTCTGCTAATCCTAAAAGAACCTACTAAAGTGATTATTTGAAACGATGCACAAGAAAACTTGTTAACTGCTGTTTAATCCATGTCCCTAAACAACTAGCTTGGTCTTTCAGAATTCATCCTAAGTATTTTCAGTAGTATGCAAAGGAATTATTGATACCAGCACTGGAATTGTGATCAGAAGTTAGTGATTCCTGTTACTTTTCAGTTCACTCTGCATCTTTATCAGTGCTCAACAAAAGTGTATTGACTTAATTACCTGTGATGTGACTGAGCAGAGGGGAAGGGCTCTAAGTTTAAACTTGTTAGTGAAAGTAAACATGCTTTTTGTAAACCACTTTATTGTCTTTTTCCTTGTGGCTGACATTTATGAATTGCCTTCACAGGAGCCTGGCTTAGTTTTAGAACAGAATAACCTTATATAGAAACTAAAAGTAGAAACATTGTCATTGACAGTACTCCTCATGATTCTGTACCAAGTGTATTTAAAAATATGGAAAATGACATGGACTGCTAACAGAAAGATGGCTTAGTTGTTATCTTGCTTTATGTTCTTTTTGGGATCTGAAAGTGATTTTAGAATGCCACAACTTGTAGGAGTCACAAGTGCTGCTCTTTGGCATTTGTGCTGTAGATTTTACCTTTGTTTTCACACCTGTCTGGTCCAGAGGTCAGAGAAGCCACCTCTACATCAAAAATGTATGGGAGGATCTCAGTTTTGTGTCTTTGTCCTATGTTTAATTTTTCAATAGGTACAGCTCCAGTTTTCTAGGGCAGACTTGGACACCAGTAGTGGAGTTGTCCTCACACGGGGCTTCTGTGGGTACTCAGATAAGGTTGCAAAGAGCCCGAATAGAAAAAAGTAGACCAGAAAATATTCTCCAAGTTACGAATTGCTGAAACCTTTCAGACATCGGTATGTCTGCTACAGTTGTGTATTGACTCCCGAGAGGTTCTACCACAGAAGAATTCTGAATTTATGTTCAGAGTCATAAATTTCTTGCTAAAGCCTTAGGCTGAAATATTTCTTGTAGATGTACGATTTCTGTTGAAGATGAACACTGGAACTCTTTATAAAACACTCAGTTTTCAATGAACCTGGTTGCCCTGAAAGCAAATAAACACAATTTTAAGAGCTTTCTCTCTAAATGTGTATGGCAGACTTCACTGCTTGTGACTCTTCCTATTTAAGATTCTTTCCCTTCAGCAGCAAGGTAAGAAAATATGAATCAACTTCTCCCTGCTAATGGACCTTTCTCTTCTCATTGCTTCTTTTTCTTCCTAATGTATCCTGTTAATGTTTTTAATATTGCATATCATACAATACTGTGGATGGATAGAACCCAGGTACATGTTAGTGGTGGAAACAGACAGTCTAGTAACTACTGCCACAGCCTGAATGTAGGAGACGTTCTCAACTTACCTGTACATTTCTTTGGTGGAAGATAGGAGGAAAAATCTCTGGTCTGGAAATGCCACAACAGTGGAGTTTTGGCTTTTTTCTGAATTAAAAACCAAAAGGTCCTATTGCCTCTTGTTGAGGATGTTACCAATCTTTGTTCTGTCTGGCCAACAATATGAAGCCTGGCATCACTGTAAACTTGATTTAGACTGTGAGTTATGAGATTTTAATTAGATGAGGTGGTTGTAAACTGCTAACTTTTTCCTCCAATGGGAATTGATGCTTAAATAAAACCACTGAAGCAGGTCATGTCTGACTCCAAACTGCCCAAGAAAGCTTCCCAGGCACAGCATTTTGTGTTTAGTATCACTTTAGAATTCTATAAATCTTTGATCAGGTTTTATTTAATCTTTGTCTAAATTGGAAGATAGCGATGGTCCCTTAAGATTTGTATGGAATTGAATGAAATTTAATAAGGTGCCTGACAGTTATTTGATTGTGATTCGTAGCATTTTCATTTTACAGGCTTAAGCAATACTGACCTCAAAAGGGCTGTCATTCAGCCTAGGTGCAGGGCGGGGAAATAAAATGTTTTATTCCTCTTTGTTCCAGTCCTTCTTACTTGATAAGCCCTTAATAAAAGTCGAAATGAAGTCCTTGCCAATTCTTAGACCGATTCTCTTTTCAGAGATAGGATAGTGTATTCATTTCTGGAACATTTTAGAATAGGAAATGCAAAACAAGACAACATCTAAATGGCTTTCAGCCTTGGCAGACTGTATGTTATTTGGAGTGGAAAGAGCTAGGGGATTGGATGACATGGGTTGTTTCTCAGGGGACCACCCAGGGAACTGGAAGGTCCCCAGAGCAGTCTGTGGGCTACCCTGGGCTACAGGAGCTCCTCTCACCCACTCAAGCAGAAGCTGCATACTTTGAAGCCAGGCATTTAATTATTTCAGCTTGATGCACAACGGAAATCACTGAGAGAATAAACCTGATCTCTTCAAAAGTTTTCATTTATGTCTTTTAGAGCTGCCTTTCTCACAGGTTCACGTAGATGCCATCTCCATTATTAAAGCACAATTGCATTAGTGGTGAGCTGCTTCCCTCAATTAGTTTTGACACAAGGTAATTTTATGGCTTTAAGTATACTTATCTTTGACTCCTGATGGATTATTCTCTGTCCTTGTTTACTACCTAAACCACCTTTTCTTCTCTTTTTAAATTCGTGTAATGCTCTGCTTGTGTTTCAATTTTAATCACAGTTATGCATTGTTGTTTATTATTTGCATTACACTAATATCGAAATGTCAAGGTTCCATTGAACTGCACATGGTAAATATCATTTTAAGTCATTCAGAGACACTGCTGCAATGTTTCTGTCCTTACATGAGCTCCGTTCAATAGCAATTGAACAGTTTATTTTTGGTTTTCAAGTGAAGTAATGAAAGAAAGAGCAAGAAGAATAGAAAATGAGTGGAAAGACTTGTTTTTAAGTAGAGTTTTAATTGGAATCAGTGACTGAGTCTTTGATATTGCACTGGCTTGAAGTAGATGATCTTCACTGAATATCATGAAGGCATGTAAAGATCTTCATGAGTCAAAACTTCTGCAAGAGCATAAACACTGCCACACAAATCTTAGCAACTCCAGGACCTAGTCTGCTGTGAAAGTATGACAGGCAGATAATCTGCCCTGCAGAATCGTAATCCTAATCTCTAACAGTAGTTAATTTAAATTTATGAGGTATAATATCCTTTAAAGAACACATGCTCAGGAGCCGAGTCTGGCACGTGGCACAAAGGAGGCACTTTCAGAACATATTTGGGGAGGTGATCTACACCTGTTTGCCTACATTTATTTGTATCTTAGGCTATCTTTATTGAAAGCATGGGAGACCAAAAAACACAATATCGGTATTCAAAGCTGGAATTCCTTTTGTTCCGGATACAAACCTGGCAGTGAGCTCCCCACTTAGTGAGATGTTTCTGTTGCTCTTAACTTCAGTAACATGAACAATTCCATTCAGCTCAGTTTGACCTCTCCTATAGTTAGGACAGTATCCCAGCATCATCATTAGATGCTTTTTGTGTACATTTTGAGTAAGATTTTCAGTGCTACTTAGCTGACTAGGAGTCTGCTTTTAAAAATGATCTGGACACTTCTAGGCAGTTTTGAAAGCTTTTAAGTGCCGATAAATGAAGATAAGTCGAAAGGAGAATTTCTAAGTACCAGTTGACCTCCTTGCCATTATTCTGCTCAACACATGCCATTGGAAATCTGGAGCTTGGAAAGGAATAGTGGGAAATAGTAACATAGTAGAAAAGAGGTGTGAGGGACCCTAAAGTGGTCATCTGGTGCATTGCCCCATCCCCAAGGAGAATCAGCTCTCTCCAAACAGTTCCTGGCAATAGTTCATCTAATTTGTTCTTATATCTCCAGTGCCAGGGCTGCACTCTCTGTCCACGCAGTTCATTGTCTTAGTTTCCCAGTCCATTTGTGAAGAGACCTATCATCCTTCTGCCTCTTTGTTGCAATTTAAAGCTGTTGTTTACTGGCCTATTCCACATGCATGTGGGCGTTAACTGTCCCTTTTTCCTCACAAAATGTTTCTTCATGTGTTTGAAGACAATTATTGTATTGCTGTCATTGAATATCCTTTTCTCTAGATATAACCCTTCATTTGGCTCTTCTCCATAGGTTAGGCTTTCTGGATCTCTGAAGCTTTGGGCAGTATTGTCTTAAGTTGCTTGAAATACCATCATGTTTGGGTTTTGTCTTACCTTCTTCAGTTTAAAGACATTAAAGTATAAATTGTGCTACTTAGTGGAACTGAATCAATACCTAAAAATTTAGCTAATTAAGTGATCTTAAGCTGAAGCACCTCTCATGGAAGGCCAGGCTGAGAGACTTGGAGGTGTTAAGGAAAGGGAAAGGGAAAGGGAAAGGGAAAGGGAAAGGGAAAGGGAAAGGGAAAGGGAAAGGGAAAGGGAAAGGGAAAGGGAAAGGGAAAGGGAAAGGGAATGGCAAAGGCAAAGGCAAAGGCAAAGGCAAAGGCAAAGGCCAAGGCAAAGGCAAAGGCAAAGGCAAAGGCAAAGGCAAAGGCAAAGGCAAAGGCAAAGGCAAAGGCAAAGCTAGGCTGCAGGGACACCTTAGAGCAGCTTCCAGTACTGAGAGGGGCTCCAGGAAAGCTGGGGAGGGGCTGTTGATCAAGGAGTGCAGGAACAGGATGAGGATGAACAGTTTTCATCTGAAAGAGGGGAGATTGAGATGAGACGTTAGGAATCAATGTTTGGCTGTGAGGGTGGGGAGGCCCTGGCCCAGGTTGCCCAGAGCAGTGGTGGCTGCCCCATCCCTGGAGGGGTTCAAGGCCAGGTTGGATGGGGCTTGGAGCCCTTGATCCTGTGGGAGGTGTCCCTGCCTGTTGTAGAGCATGGAACTGGATGAGCTTTTAAGATCCCTTCCAACCCAAATCATTCCATGATTCTTTGATTCTATGAAACTAGCAAACTTTAATCCAAAGATTACAAACAGGCAACAATACCTGTAAACTGACTATGCCAAACTCTGTGTACTTTTTGTTGTGAATACAAAAAATTTATGAGCTGTCACACTGTCTAACCAGTCCTAGGTTTACATAGCCCCGTGACTGTGGTACTACTCACCCTAACTACGTCATTGATAAATCGGTATGCAGGACGGGCATGGAAATAACAGAGAAATAAACAGGAGAAGAGACATTTACTAAAGTGAGTGACAGCCAACAGCTTCATATTTGCCTGGGGAACTGCTGCAGCCATGCTGCTTTTGTGAACCAGCCTGAGAAAGAGTGACAGTAGCACAGTGTTAGAGTGGGGAAGGGCACTGGTTCTGGCACTGGAACTCTATGGGATCAGAGGAAATGCTGTCTTCTTTAAGCAGTTTTTAGCAACATGGACTGTACTGGATTAGAAGCAGGAATTCTGTTGCCACAGATCTTTTTTTACCAGCAAATGGCCCAGGAATTCAATCTCTGAAGGAAACATGGACATTGTTTTCTTTTGACTCTTCTTTAAGTGGAATGCTGCTGCTAGAGAAGTTACGTAGAAGAACGGTTTCTAATTCAAGGATTTCAGAAGGTCTGTCTAATGAATCTGTTCTGTTTGAAAGGATTTCTGTGCCTGATTTCCATCACACTTTGAAAATGTACCCAACTTGTTAAAAACTTATCTCCACCTCTGTTTTGATGCTTGCTGCATGTGCTGTTTTTCAGGGCTGTGCTGCTTCTCTGTGGGCTGTGGCTCTTTTTTGCAGGGGTGGACTGCTACCCTGTAATTCCTCAGACTGCTTCTGTATATTTGTGTATTAAAACAACCTGTGGGCTTCCAGAGGGCTTGTTTTTTCGGCAGTGGTTCCAACTGACTGTAAATGTCCATGCGTTTTTTGAATATCTGACATGAAAATCAACCATTTACTTTCTGTTTCAGTGAGAAGACAACCTAAGACTAAAATCCAGGAACATATGGAGGTTTATTGTACTTCAGAAGAGTAATAGAATCATGAAATGGTTTGGATTGGACTTAAAGCCCATCCAGTTCCAAACCCGCTGCTGTGGGCAGGGACACACCCCACTGGATCAGGTTGCTCAAAGCCCCATCCAACCTGGCCTGGAACACCTCCAGGGATGGGGCAGCCACAGCTTCCCTGGACAACGAGTTCAAGAACATTCACCCTGTAGTGAATTCAAAGGAAGACAAATGCTCACTGGTGCTGTGTCTTGCAACGTTGTTCCTTCTTCCTCAGGAGTCTATTCCTGACAAAACTTGATTCTACCTAGCTAATATCTGGGCAGATTTGGAACTAATAACACTACAGTCCATTGTATTTTGAATTAAATAAATTCAGAAGTCTCAGTGTTCTGGAATCTAAACTCAGTTCTCATTTTCAGTAATGTTCTTTCAGAATTGTGAGTATTCAGCTGTGTTCCTCACCCAGAGTGACTGTGCATTAGATCTGTAAATACACATACCTGATTGCCAATAGTATTAATAGGAATCACACCTGTATTCACCGGAGAGAACAGCAGTCCTTGTGCCTTCAGGTTTGCTATTTCAGAACAACAGTAATGATGCTTTGTGGGCAGTATTACTTTAAGAATAGAGCCCATTTAATTTGCTTGGACTTTGAAGTCTTCTGGTAGAGAATAATTGCCTTACACACAGCTTCTTGGTGGTGAATTTAAATGAAAGACATTTTCCAAGCTGCAAAGCAAAATTACTAAATGCCTGATTAGAAGATCTGTGTTACGAGTACTGCTTCATTATGAGAAGTCTCTTAAAAATTTCATATCAACACTTGCCTTTCACAGTCCACAGCCCAGTGCCTATTAAGACACAGAACAAATTATATCTTCTTGCCCAATGTAGAATGGGATGTAGATCAATAATGAACTATGTTTGTAGCTTTACCAGGAAGCCATCATGTAAGAAGACAGCATCTGTGGTGTGGCCTGCAGAAAGCACTGCGTGAACCTTCCCAGGGGTGGGTGACTGAGGTAGCCAGCTCCTCTCTTCACTGGTGCAGGAGTATATAGTATTTGTTGGGGTTTTTTTTCCCTTCCCCTAAAAATACAAGGTATAAAAGACCATGAAATTCCAATTTTCAAATAAATAAGAAAAATAATCAAATATAAATTGCAAATGAAAAAGTGATTCCTGCTCAAGACAATGGATCTTGCCCTTGGGGTTGTCTCTAAAATGACACGCAAAGGATTTTCTCTTATTATTTAGTCTTGCTCACTCTGGGGTTTTTTGCACTCTACCAGGCACCTGCATATTACTGCCTCCTTGTGTAGTTATTCTTAAAATGAGCTTCCAAGTGCTTCAGTTGTAAGGCCGAGGAAAAGTCCAAAGCCTGATTCAGCATCACACTTATGTCTGTTTAAGTTTGGGATAATCAAGGATACCCCACACTTGGGATTATGAGTGAATAATTGGGCTCTATGTCCATTTCAGAGGTTAACCATTTAGAAGTTCTATTGAATTCCTTTCAGAGTTTTGAAGACTAAAGAGTTTTTGTAAGTGAATGCAATTGCAAATGAAGAGTTAATTAATGGTCACTTATAAAAATAATGTGTTAGCAATCAAATAACCCTGATTTTGCTCTCTGGAGTTGTGTTAATTTATAGTGAAGAAAGATCAGTTTATAACAGCATGTGATATTCATATACTTAATTTCTGACATTCTCAAAAGGTCAGTTGACTGTTTCACTGCATATATTTTAACAGAAAAACTGGCTAATTAGCATGAACTCTAAAAGATTGCTATGCCTCAATCCATTTCCTAGTTTTCTTCTTTCCTAGTTTTCTTCTGAGCCTTTCCTAGCTAGGGGAAAGGGAGCAGCGTTATCAGAATGCAGTAAGAGATTTTGTCATGGTGTTGTGCAGGTTTTTGTAACATGACATTATACAGCAGCCTCATTATATTCAACACTACAATGTGTTGCTCAGCCATGAGCTTGATGGCTTTGTGGAGCATGCGGTGAGTTTAATTCCTCCTAAAGGAGATGCATCTTGCTTCACTGATTATTTTCTGGACTTTAAAAAATGCAACTTTACAAAATATTCTACAGCTCCTACTCAGGGAGAATAGAAAATGGCTCAATGAAAAACTTCCGTGGAGGCCGTTATGAGACGAGCCATACTTTTATGGGTTAGAGAGCACTTCTAACTTCTTTAACTTTCTATTTTATTCATTTTTTGAATGAATATCTCTTAAACCCCCTGATATTTAGATCTCAAAACACCCCATGCTGTATTGACTTTCTTCTGTATTTCTTCTCCCATCGTGACCATGTGTCGTTTTATTGTATGTTTTTCCAGATTGGTCTGACCTCCTTGAAAGGTGTTACTAGTTGCAGTCCCAAGCAGATACTGTGCTCTTTACTCCTGCTTTTTGGTAACTGCAGTTATTTATTCCTAGTCTCCAATGTTCCACCAGCTCAACCCACAGACCGGTGGTATCTGCATTCTGGGAGAGCATTTGATGGAAATGAGTGTGGTGGGTTGACCCTGCCTGAGCAGCAGGTGCCCACCAAAGCTGCTCTGCAAGGTCTCTGGCTTTCGTTTCATAGAATCATAGAATCATAGAATAACCAGGTTGGAAGAAACCCACTGGGTCATGGAGTCCCACCATTCCTATCTAACACTAAACCATGTCACTCAGCTCCTTGTCCACCAGTGCCTTAAACACCTCCAGGGAAGGTGAATCAATCCTTAGTGTACTCAGAAGGACATAATTGAGCCACGGTACCACACTCATGGGATAAGCATCTATCAACCTCTCAAAGACAATTCCAGTGTTGAAGAAAGGAAAATTCACAGAAGCTGTAAAGTAGATCCATCTAATAGCAACCTAGTTCCTAAATTTCCTTAGAGAATGACAGCATTTATCAAAATTATTACAGCAGTTTTGCGCTTCTGCATCTTTCAAGGAAGTGGAACTCTCGAAGTGCATAACCACACCTCAGTATTTCACAGAATCACACAGAATCACAGAATAACCAGGTTGGAAGAGACCCACTGGATCGTCAAGTCCAACCATTCCCACCAATCCCTAAATCATGCTCCTAAGTACCTCATCCACCCTAACCTTAAACACCTCCAGGGATGGTGACTCAACCACCTCCCTGGGCAGACTGTTCCAATGCCTAACCACCCTTTCTGTGAAGAATTTTTTCCTAATATCAAGCCTAAATCTCCCCTGGCGGAGCTTGAGTCCATTCCCTCTCGTCCTCTCCCCTGTCACTTGGGAGAAGAGCCCAGCTCCCTCCTCTCCACAACCTCCCTTCAGGTAGTTGTAGAGAGTAATAAGGTCTCCCCTCAGCCTCCTCTTCTCCAGGCTAAACACCCCCAGCTCTCCCAGTCACTCCTCATAAGATTTGTTCTCCAGCCCCTTCACCAGCTTTGTTGCTCTTCTCTGGACTCGCTCCAGCCCCTCAACATCCTTCTTGTGGTGAGGGGCCCAGAACTGAACACAGTACTCAAGGTGCAGTCTCACCAGTGCCGAGTACAGAGGGAGAATAACCTCCCTGGACCTGCTGGTCACGCTGTTTCTGATACAAGCCAAGATGCCATTGGCCTTCTTGGCCACCTGGGCACACTGCTGGCTCATGTTCAGTCGGCTGTCAACCAACACCCCCAGGTCCTTCTCCTCCTGGCAGCTTTCCAGCCAGGTTTCTCCTAGTTTGTACCTCTGCTTAGGGTTGTTGTGCCCCAAGTGCAGGACCCAGCATTTGGCTTTGTTAAACCTCCTGCCGCTGGTCTCAGCTCAGCAGTCCAGCCTGTTCAGGTCCCTTTGGAGCCTCCCTACCCTCCAGCAGATCGACACTTCCACCCAGCTTGGTTTCATCTGCAAACTTGCTAAGGGAGCACTCGATGCCTTCATCCAGGTGGTTGATAAAGACATTAAACAGGACTGGACCCAGGACTGAGCCCTGGGGAACCCCACTTGTCACTGGCCTCCAGCTGGATTTAACTCCATTTACCATCACCCTCTGGGCCCGGTCATTCAACCAGTTTTTCACCCAGGAGAGTGTGCGCCCGTCCAGGCCAGAGGCCGACAGCTTCCGAAGCAGAATGCTGTGAGAAACTGTGTCAAAGGCTTTACTGAAGTCCAGGAAGATACATCCACAGCCTTTCCCTCATCCAAGAGTGTAGTTACTCGGTCATAGAAGGTGATCAGATTACTCTGGCAAGACCTGCCTTTCATGAACCAGTGTTGACTGGGCCTGATCACCCGCTTCTCTTGCAAGTGTTCTTGGTAGCACTCAAGATCACCCGCTCCATGACTTTCCCCGGTACCGAGGTCAGGCTGACAGGCCTGTAGTTCCCCGGATCCTCCCTGCGCCCCTTCTTATAGATGGGCACGACATCAGCCTCCAGTCCAGCGGAACCTCCCCAGTCATCCAGGACTGCTGGAAGATGATGGAAAGGGGTTTGGCCAGCACATCCACCAGTTCCCTCAAAACTCTTGGGTGGACTCCATCCGGCCCCATAGACTTGTGGGCATCTAGCTGGGCAAGCAAGTCTCTAACCACCTCCTCTTGGACCTTGGGAATCTCATACTTCTTTTCCAAACCTTGGGGTTGTGCACAGAGGGAACAATTTTTTTTACTGTTAAAGACTGAGGCAAAGTAGGCATTGAGTACTTCAGCCTTGTCTTTGTCCCCTCTTACTCTTGTTCCCTCTGCATCTACTAGGGACTGGAGATTCTCCCTAGCCCTCCTTTTGCTGTTGATGTATTTGTAGAAAGACTTTTTGTTGTCTTTCACAGTCTTGGCCAATCACATTTCTAGTTGGGCCTTAGCCCTCCTGACTTTTTCCCTGCACGTTCTCACTTCCTCCCTATAGTCCACCCAGGATGCCTGCCCCTTCCTCCAGAGGTCGTAGACCCTCCTCTTCCTATTGATGTCTCTCAGGACCTCCCTACTCAACCATGCTGATTTCTTACCCCACTGGCTACTTTTCCAGAACTTGGGGACCGCTTTCTCCTGAGCTGCTAGGAGTTCCTTCTTGAAGAGCGCCCAGCCCTCATGGACACCTTTGCCCTCAAGGAGTGCCTCCCACGGGACTTTTCTGACCAGCCTTCTGAACAGCCCAAAGTCTGCTCTCTGAAAGTTGAGGGCGACAGTTCTGCTAACCTCCTTCTTCATTTTACCCTGCACTGAGAACTCTATCATCTCATGATCGCTTTGCCCCAAGCATCCTCCAACCTTCACATCCCGCACCAGTCCTTCTCTGTTCACCAACAGCAGGTCCAGGAGGGCACCGTCCCTTGTCGGTTCGCTCACCAGCTGTGTGGGGAAATTGTCTTCCACACACTCCAGGAACCTCCGGGACTGCTTCCTTTCTGCTGTATTATACTCCCAGCCTATATCTGGGAAATTGAAGTCTCCCACAAGGACTAGAGGTAGTGATTTTGAGACTACACTCAGTTGTTTGTAGAAGAGCTCATCAGCTGCTTCTTCTTGGCTGGGTGGTCTATAGCAGACTCCCATCACAATACCTTCCTGCCCATGGACTCCTCTGATTTTCACCCACAGGCACTCTGTCCCATCTTGACCGTAGTCCAGTTCAAGGGTATCAAAGCCCTCTCTAACATAGAGGGCTACCCCACCTCCTTCATTTGTGTATGAAACAACAGAATCACTTTAATGCTGTTCTGTCTTTGGTGAGGGAGGTTTGGGAAACAGTCTTTGTGTATTAAGAAGTAGGGATGTGCTTACAGGTCTCCAAACTCTAGTGCCTGCAAAACTCTTCAGCGAGTCAGTCTGTTAAATCACGGAGGAGTAAGGTTCTACTTAGCAGAAGTATGGGTGGGTGTCAGTATCTACCCCTTCGGGAAATCTGGATTACCTAATAGTGTAATACTCTGAGAAAATATTTCACTTAAACTCTTTATTGTATCCTAAGGTTTATCAATAACCTCTGTGATGTGCCAGAAACGGCATAATTCTGTGAAATTATCTAATGTTAAAGTGTTCCTATAATTTCCATAGTAATTTGCTATGAGATGCGTCAGATAGAAAGCTCTTCTTCCTACTCTGCAGGTGTAAGGAGACCTCTTTCCTGTAGGTTTTTCTCTGTGCTTATTTCTGTAAACAATTCAGAGCCCATACCTCGTTGTGAACTGTAATGCTCATTCTCTCCTTCCGATGTGTCACGGCTGTGAAGCGTCACAGATGGCGATGCGGGTGTGCAATGTGTGAACAATATGGGACAGGCCTGGAGAGCCTGGGTGGCTTTGTAAGAGGTTCACAGAGCCTGAAGTGAGCACGTACCTCGAGGCTTGAGCAGGTTTAATTAGCATTTGTCATAAGCAACGCTATGTCTTTGGATTTCTAAGGCAACTCTCTTTAATACAGTAAAAATGTGCTATGTTATGAAAGTATCCTCTTATTTCTTCATTCAGGTGTCAGCATGTACAGGCCTAATTTTATTCCTTCTCAGTAGAATATGTTTGTCTGAGGTGTTCCTGTGAATTTAGTACAAGTAGTCATAAAAGAAAGGTCTTTTTTTAGGGCTCTCTCTTTCATATATCCTTTCATGTACAGATCTGTTATTTACAGCTCTAAATCCCTTTAGAACTGTTTAAAAATCATCTGGTTTACCCTTTGTTACTCCTGTATAATCAGTGGAACTTACCCAGTTATAATGACTGAGAATTCATCCTTTGCTTACAGAACTCATGTGGTCAGGATTCAACTGTTTTACAGACTGCAGTATGTTGAAATGTGTTAACACTTAGGTGTTTCTATCAGTAACGAAAAAATATGTTGTTCTGGTTTAGCCTTTTTGCTGGCAGCTAACAACTGTAGCCCCAGTTCACCCCCTAGGGACAGGAATAAAGGAAAACAGGTTGGAAAAAAAACCTAAAAAAACTTTAATGAAAAAATAACATTAGAAAGGAATTATAACAAAATTAATAATAATGATATATATGCAAATATTTGCTAACCCAATATTGAGCTCCACCAGTAATGATCAAGTCATACTGGCACTGCAGGGTAGGCACTGAGCAGTCCCTGACTGGACTCTAGTTGCAGATGGGAATTGGGTTCAGGAACTGGATCCAGGAATACATAGATTGGGAACAAAGGGAGAAAAAAGAGAATTCTACTCTGGCAATGGCCATAGAGGGGAGCTCAACCCCTGTGATCTCTCAGCTTGGTATGGAGTGTGACATGTATGGCATGGAATGCTGTTGGTCAGTTTTGGATCTTCTGTCCTCCTCCCCAGAGGTGTCACCCTTTTTGCCCTCTCATTTGTGGCATTCCAAGCAACGTAGCAGTGGCCTTGGCTGCTGTAGGAATGAGTATAAACAGGGGCTTCTCTGCATCCCATTGTACCATTACCTTAGCAGTAACTGCAAACATCAAGTGTTATAACTTCTAGAAGCAGACCCTGTCTGAAAACCTTTTAATGCAGCCTCCCAGAAAAAGTGTAACTGAAAAGTTAAAGAGCTGGTTCTGGTTTAGCTCAACCCAGGACATGCTTGTATTTAATTAGTTTTAAAGTAATCCAGAAAATCAGTGTTCAGGTTTGACAGAAAGTGGCTTTGAAGCAGTGTTGTCTCAGTGAGTACCAGTTTGATCACGGGAGTCACTGAACAGGCTGAAAACACTTAAGGCTGCTGCCTGGCAGGGTTCGGTTCTGTCTGACAGACCAAGGTTAACTCAGCAAACTGAAATAATTTTTAAATTGTCTTTAAAATTTTTAAGAAGAGCAATTATCCCATGAAAGTGATTACCAAGAAAAATCTAATTTTTAATCTATGTTCAGTTTGAAGTCTTTCAATGGAGTTCCATTAGTGACAATGCTCTCAGAAAACATGTCTTTAGACAAGATACTAAGCTTAAAGGACCATTGTTCTATGAAATGCAGCAATACAGTGTTCATTGATATATATCTAGAGAATAATAGACGATCACGTCATCTGCTGCTTCTCTGTTCTGAACTTGAAGGGAGAAATTAAGTCAATGCTACCACAGATCAGTTACTGAACTCTTATAGGAGACCTGATAATTAAATTAATATCTTAGATGCTATTTTGTTCAATATATTTCTGCTTTTATTCCTTAATCTTTCAATCTGCCACTAAGTATTAAAGGCTATTTTAAGTCTCTACTTTGAAAATCTAAGCCGATTTCTTTAGGAATGATGTTAAGCACTTAGAGAGAGCACAGCAAGCTCTGGAGAGAATGGGACAGATCATTTCTCAATGCGTCAGAGGCACCAAAGCCCACTCTTGGATACTAATTCTTTTTCCACTTAGCACCTCTTCATTTCATACTTCATCTGTAAAATGGCACTAAGTAATACATCTGATGGAGGGGTGCAGTGAGAAAGTTAATAAATACTGCAAAGAGCATCTGATTTTTCACAGAGTTTTATGAAATGCTGAGCATCTCCTGACTTTGGGAATTATGTCCTCCTTGCAGGTTCAGTCCTGCATCCATAACTAGTACCCACTATTAGTACTGCCCTCACTGTCACTGACCCATGAGCGCAAACACGATAATGTGTGCTTTTAAACAGAAAAGGGAAGGCATGATAACTTTGCAGCCCATCATAGCAAGCTCCCTGTTTATTGAGAAATTGGCCCCACTTTGGAAAATGTACTTTTTTGCATTTAACCTGCTCAGCAGCAAGGAAACCCTGACTAAATGAGTCAGGTGACATCATTTGAAAGTAAAATGTTCTTGCTCTGCTTGAGGGAAGACTTCTGTTCTTAACAGTAATTCTGGAAAGCCAAGGTTCAGCTCTTGTCACTGTTGGCTGCTCTAAGGGATACGGCAGCTGCACATAACGAGTTATGAACAAAGCCAGAGCTTCTAAACCACCAAGATCACAGGGGATGAAATCTCCACAGTTACGTTCATGTGGCAAAAATCCAGACATCTCTCTTATGTAGAAATATTTTCTCCTGTGTACATTTTGCCCAAGCCACAGTGAAGACCATGAGGAAGCTTCTTATTTTGAGCATTATCAGGGATTTAAAGATTGCTTCTGTTCTGCTTACATCTATTTCTCTGCCTTCATAATTTTCCACCTTTTTGGACAAATGAATGCATATAAAATATAGTCAACTCCTTTTTTTTGTTGTTGATTTGTGTTATTTTGGGGAGTGGCCCGGTGTGAGATGTCTGGATTTTTGCCATATAAATGTAACAGTGAAGATTTCATCCCCTGTGATCCTGGTGGTTTAAGAGCTCTGGCTTTGTTCACTATGGACAGTAGAGCTGTAATACAGCTTTGCGCCATAGCTTAAAATGTCGCAGTATCCATCTTACAAACCCACAGTTATTATTCTAACATCACACAGCGTGAAGCAGATTTATTTAGGGAAAAAAAGATGTGATCTGGTAGTGCTATCTCATGTTCCCCTAGTGTATAATTACCCATCTTGTTGCAGGTTTTCTAAGTGCAGGTCCTGCTAATATTCACGGACGTGTTTTTCTTTCCCTCTCCACACAGAAACCAGATGGTGCACTGGGTCTCTGAGAATGGCTTCACTGACAACGACAGCGCCGTGGGCCTTCAAATGTGAGATCAATGACTTGGAAAGGGCTGTAGGGATTCAAGACGCTTCCCAATCTACTGGGCCTAGCCGTACTTCCCTCAGCTTATAAAAATAATTTATCTTTTAATCTATAAGTTCAGAGAAAATTAAAACTTCTGGATTTCACAAAAAGCTTTAAATCTTGACAGATTCTGTCTTTGACAATGGTGAAAATCCTATTTCCCTATCTTGGAAATTCCATGTAACAAATCCATCATCATGTCTCTCTTCTTCTCTGGTCCTGGTTGAACACAGTCAAGATTTCTTGTCCATAGCCTCTCAGCTGTACAGCAGTTCATAGTCAGGCTGGTTTTACAGCAGTAACTAAAGCGCTTGAGTACCTACTTCGAAACGTACACTGAGGCAAATGAAGGAAACTATCACCCTGGAACACCACTCTTCAAGCACTAATCATAATTATTAATTACACGAAGTTTTCCTAGAAATTGAATATAAGTCCTGGTTTGGAGAGTCATACCAGCACGTATTTGGTGTATATGGTGAAGTAGATTCACATTTAATCATTCTGCAACAAATAAGTGTTTTGCAATCTGATTTAGTTTAGTTTCATGACATCAAGTCATTCTGTTTTTTTTTTTTTTTAAAAAGACATTATAATAAAAATGAGGTTATAGAAATCTCACTTTCTTTCTGAATTGCCTGAGCAGGTCTTTGCTGGAAGTTAAGTGACAATTACAGATTCCTAGGATTTCTATGGCTCTTGGATGTATTTGTTATATACCATTAGTCACCAGGTGAAGCCCGTCAGCATGGCAATACCCTTCAGCAATAGCTCGGGAGAATTTAACGCTGATTGATGGCAGGTCACCTGGAATTGGTTGGCAGAATTTCCAATTTTCTGTTGGGAAATTGCTTATTTCTTGAAGTCTATTCCCATTTTTACAAGTGGACAGCAAACTGAGATTATACATTATTATGTGTCTAAGTATAAAATTGTGATGGATGGTGTCACACATTTAAAAAGAGTTAAACATTTCATTTAGGACTGATTTTAAGAAAAAGGCCAAGTAACTTTAAAATATAAACTGTGACTTCTCTTTGGCTTTTATTTGTTCATCTAGATTCAGAACAATGGTGTTGCATCTTAACTACATTTAAATAGAGAACGACTTCCTTTGTTATTGTTCTTTTATGTATTCAGAGAGTTATGAGATCTTTGTTGTAAACATTTTTTCAGTTTCTAAGGTTTGTCCAGGGACTGACTGACTGAGCAGATTAATGTTTGCCTTTTACTTATGGGACCTCGGTTAAAATTCTGGCAAAACTGCATTGACAGAAAATCAAAGGCCATTCAGCAAAGCCTTCCTACAGTTCGTCTTTTAAATCATAAGGGAGAGCAGCCAATAACAGCCAGTCATTTCCTGTTTCCAAAGGGTACGTGTTAAAAGCAAGTACAGACTTTTTATTCCATTAGCGTACAGTATGTATTATCTTTGTGAAATCTGGCTGAAGTATTTGGGAACAAAGAACCTCCGCCCTGCCATAATCTAATGGAAAACAGTGACCCTAGGTATAAAAGCTGATGCTATTAACTCAAATGAGAAGAGAAATTATGTATTTATGACATTCTCTAAATAGAAACAAAAGGAAATGGCTGTGGATTGCAGACTTAAAGTCAAATTTTGGGAATATTGGCATAGCTAGAATGGGGCTGCCTGCATAGAGCTCAACTTTACCTGATGCCCAGGTCCCTTTGCATGGGATCCAAGAGAAGAATTATACCGACTTGGCAGCTGTTTGCTGTTAGCCATTGTGATATGCTGGGGTCAGTTACACATCTCACTGTGTGGTTCATCTTCCCCTGTTAGGAATCATACTTAACATACCTCTTTTCTGACCTGATTAAACTTGATTTACAACTCTGAAATCTTTCCTCCACTGTGAAATCACTTAAACAAGTTGGAGTGAAGGTGACCATCCACTGTTTTTAAGTAGCCTCAGCTTGGTCACTAGCCTGTTCTGGAGGGTGATAAAGGTAGGATTCAGGCACTGACAGAAACCCACTCACTTTGTGTTAATTATTAGACTGAGTATGAACAACATCTCCTTTGTATTTGAGAAGAAAAGTGATGTTTGCAATTTACTGCTACAGTGTACTTCCTCCTGCTGGTTTATGCTCTGGATATTCTGAACCTGCCCATGGGTTCCAGGGCCTCAGATGATTCCGTGCTTCTCACTTCTGAAAGGCAGTCAGGAGTGGACACAGCTGAGTGCAGAGGAGCTTCAGCAGTGCAAACTCTGGGGCAACTGGCTCTCCCTGGGATGAATACTAGCAAGTGCCTGCAAGTCACTTAAAGGGTTTAGGTAACTGCCCCCAGCACCGCTTCTTGCTTCAATAATTTGTTCTGAAACCAAAAAATGTCCTTGCATTTCCTTTCAGGTATTCAATGGCTTCTCTGGATCTGGTCTGCCTGTCTGCCAGCTCATCTTTACGCTGGGGTTGGAGACTCTCGGTCTTGTTAAGGTAGTTCAGTGAGAAAGGATTCCAAGATGAAGCAATGGGTACTCAAGGTAAATTAGGCCTCCCCTTGATGAAATTCAATCCTCTTAAAAGTCAGCCCTACAAGAAATCAAAGAAAAAGCAAATTTTTTAGATACTAGTTCAAGTGTGCAAGAAAAATCCCTGTAGAAGATGGAATTTGGCAGTATTACTTCAGAGGCTTTTACATTCTGAAATTTAATTAGATCTGCTCACCTAGAACTGTTGGAAATGTGTTTACTGCTTTTAGATCTTTCTCTCTTATGAACTCATATTATGAAGAAGTTATTACATATCACACAATGTCAGATTCAGAAGTCTGCGCTCCTAGAAGCAGACAAATGTATTATTTACAGTTTGTCTCAAATTATACTTATTATACTTATTGCACAAACAAGCAGTGTATTCTTTTCTTCCTTGAACTAAAAACACATTTAGGATCTGTCTTTATTTTCAATCTATTCAGATTGCACTATATATTATCTTATTTTGTTATATTGAAAATCAGCTGATCTGGAATTGTTTTGTATGCCTAAACAAGAATCTAAGCAAACATCCTAATTATTGGTTTTAATCTTCTGAAAGTATAAAGAAGAAATACGTTTCTGCAACATTTGGACTCATACAAACATTGCTTTATTTTCCCAAGCCTAAAAGCCAATACTTGCATAACTATTTGATGCTTTTTATCAAAAGCATTGGTGCACATCAGTAAGAACTTTCTACCACCTTGAAAATGACTTTTAGAATATTTCATTAGCAGACTGTCTTTCAGAACTCAAGTTGACATTCATGTTTCTTCACACCAGTCTTTCATCCACAAAACTCTTTGTTCTGCTGAACAGTTTCGAGACAATATGGGCAATCAAAAAAGCAAAGGCTTATGACCTATCTGCATCTTCCATTCCAACATTTGATCAGTCTTATTCAAATCTCATCTTTTAATACTCCTTTGAGAACTTTCTGAGAATTTTATTTCCTTTCTTTCATTATGATTATATTATTTCAAAAACTTCAAACTTAATGAAATGGTAGCTCTCTATAAAGTGAGAGGCAGACGCCATTGGTGGCTACACATTTATCCATTTTCATCTCTTTCAATAGCCTACGTGAAAAGAATTTGAAATCTAGAATAGTAGGAGATAGCTTTTATATGTATATTTCACAGTCTGAGAGATTTGTGGTTACCTTTGCTGTTGTACATTTTCTTCTTAAAAGTAAAGCAGAGGAACGAGTTGCCCAGTGGTTGTAGGGAAGCAGAAAGCTGCCCGAAACCCGTGAAATCAAACACAACATATGTATTTAGAGAGACAAAGCTCTTTATTACCAATCGATAGCACTACCTCAAATAACATGACATTTCTTCAGATTTCATCACTTACTGCTGTGCTGGCTGCCTGCTTGTTCTTCTCTGTCCCAGTGAGTATCCGTGCTCTCTGAGTGGATTACTGGATGCAAAGGGTCTTTGTGCTCACACAAATAGGGCTTCACTCACACAGTCACCTCACAAGAAAATTAGGAGAAGCAAATGGTGTGCCTGGTTGAGGAAGGTAACCCCAGGCTGAAAAATAAATAAATCCAGATATGTTAAGCCAAGGCTGCTTTGGAGCTTTTCATTTCTTTCTTTGTGTGCCAGTCATCTTGGTGATCCAGCCTATGGCAATAACAATTAAGCATCCTTTTTTCCACACGACTGCTCTAAAAAATGAAGTCATTACAGTGTTGATATTAAATTTTGCATAATAAGGTAACTTCTCTGGAGTTTATGACTGTTTTGGCTCCTGCTCCGAGACACAATGCTTCATTTGCGTGCGTAACACGTAACTGGGCCAGATTCTCAGCTGGGGAAACTTTCTTCCCCAGCAGGCAGTGAACTGATGAACTCTTTCCCATCACACAAATGCACATAAGCTACAACAGCAACGACTTTTTTTCTTAGATTTTGTCCTACAATGGAGAAAAAAAAATATGTGCAATATCTGACAGAAAAAGTTTTATGTGCCGCAGAAGTTCAGCTGCTGATGAGTGGAATCTTCCCTGTCAGGAGTTGCATTTCACTACCAGGTAAAATCTTTTCTGTTAACAGGCAGATAAAATCTGCTTTGGCAGTATCTGTACTTCTCTGCAGGTAAAATGTCCTCTATCAGCAACTATACTTTCCACTCAGATATAATTTTCTCTGTCAGAAGTTGCCCCTCTGTGGCAAAACTTCAGAAGCTATTTCACAAAGCTCTCGCTCCTATTGACACAAACTTTTAAAAGTGCTAAAACTGTCCTAAAAACCTATGAAATTAATTCAAAAAATATTGTTAAATGAAACACTTAAACTTCTGCCTAAAATGTTCTTGATGTCAAATTTCAAAAAGCAGGAAATAAAAACTTAAGCTACATTTTATTCCTTATCATTTTTTTCCACCCACAAACACACGTTTTATCTCTGCTGCAACTCCATTTGCCACAGGTAGTACTGGATGTACTTATTTCTCTCTTTGAGATCATAAAGAGTTGCCTGTAGAAGACATCTGCCTATAATGATGATGTATTTCTTTTTATTCTTGCATTATTTATAGGGGATCATTTCTCTGTGTTCACTGCCAGGGCTGTTCGCACAATGTGGGAACCCTTCCTTTGTCAATCACTGATTCCTGATCACACCTCAACTTCTATCTAACACAGACAGCGAGTAATGAAATGCATCATTGCTACTTTTACTTAATAAATTAGATGGTCAATTTTAACAAACATTTTAGGGAAGTAATGGGCTTAACTGTAGACAAAACAGCCCCTAGAACTGTAGCAGCTAATGGACTGACAAGTACTTACAGAGTGTCTCCAGTATATTAAATAGGTTAAACAAATTAAATGAATTACCACATCACTGACTCCCAGGCTACTTGTGAAATAATAAATGCCATTTAAAGCAATGTGTACGCATCAATATGCAATAGGCATTGTCATTTCTGATCTACAGGGCATTGCCAGGACATCCAGCTTTGTCATGCTATGAAACAATAAGAACCCTTTTCCAAGTGAACTGTATAGTTCAGATTGGGATGAACAATGCACACTGAAGATCCTATCAATCCCTTCAGTCTTCTGTATTTGACTTGCAAGGTGTCCTGTCAGAGACGGAATCTGTCCAGCTGGGATCACTGGTAACCTGTTGTTAATTTAGGGTTACCTGCTGCTTCATTAGGTGTCACGAAGGGACTGGCTCCTGAAACGCTTGTTCCACTTTGGGAGCTGTATCAGAAGAAGCGCTCTCGTTTCCCCTCCAGAAAGATATTATTAGTGACAATCAATATATAGTTAATAATAGCAACTGAGGGCTGAGCTCTTCAGAATTGACTGTGCTGTGTAATGTATGAAGCGTACTGGGTAATGTCTGAGTGTTCTTGGCTGAGACTGTTCACAATTCCTTCTAGGACAGCATTACCTAGAAGAGACTCCTTCTTTGAATTGTGAGCAGCATAATGACAAGGCCCAACTCTTTTCATCTGTTGAAACTTCCTTGGCACCCTATTTCCAGCTCACCAGCTCTTTAGTAAACAAACAAGCAAGCAAAAGCATCCCTAAAAGTTGAAAGAACCAGAAAAATACTTCTCCTGAGTTACACGGGCTGAAGTAATTTCTCACTGTTAGGGTCCTGAAAGACATTCTGAAGAAAATATATTTTGAAGCCAGTCCCCACAGTAAAAGGTTATATAGGTCAATTGTTTTTCTCGCAGATCTCTTTCATACAGACATGATTCCTTTTATTCATGGACTGAAGAGAGGCTGCAGAGATCCTTTCTTTTTCATGAGTACATGAAAAAATACCTGACCGTTCTCTTTCACTGTTCTTTCTAAAAAACTTGTGACAGGATTGGTGCTTCTATGCTTTTGAACCTTAAAAAAATGAGGGGTTGTTTTCATTGTTTTAACCTCATACCAACACTCTTTCATTCTACTATTACTTGTATTAGCAAATCTTTTTCTGTCTGTAACAGCATTTGGTGGTAGTTAGCAGACAGTTTAGCCTGGAAACTTGGAGATTTACACTGTCCTGTTCTTCCTCTGGCTCAGAAACCTGTGACTACATATCATAATTAAAGTATTTTTCTTCCATTGGTGATAAGGCCTTGATTACTTCACCTGCAGTGCTAGAAAATTAAGTTGTGCCTTGTCATTATGCTGCTCACAACTCAAAGATGGGGACTATTCTAGGAAATTCTGTCCTAGAAGCAATTGTAATAGTTTGAGCCAAGGAGAACACACTCCAAGTACTGAATACCAGTATAGCTACTCTCAACTAACTTAAAATGTCTTCATGCTAACGAAAACTAAGCTTCCCACTTTCTTTGTAGTAGGAAGGAAGGGGACATAAAAGGCACAAGAGGGAAATAATTTCCAGTAGGGTTGCTTCTTGACTGTCACTTGCTTGTAGAAGATGTACAATTTAGGTTTGCAAACAAAAATGAAAAGTAATATTTTGTCACTGATCAAAAGTTATATCTCAACTTGTTGTACTCAGGAATTCCAGAAGTGCTCATGGACTGGGGCTGTGCAAGAGGAGTTGAGCAGCTACTGCTGAAGGTGATGCCTCTCTACAAACTTAAAACCCAAATGACGTGTAATTGCTGGGTGCTTTGGACAAACCGACAGTTTAATATACTGATAAAGACATTAAGGAATTACAGTGGAAACTAAATGAGTCTGTTGTCCCAAATGTATAATCATTTAACAAGCTTATTAAATATCACTATTTTAACAATTAATAGAAACCTGTCTTACTGTAGGCTATTTTGATAACTGTTAATTAAGTATTGAGAAATTCTTTACAAAGTCCATGTGCTACTAAGAATGAGATTAGGCATTTCTTGCTCATGTAATTTTGAGCTAATTACAAGACTATTAGATTTATCTTCTAAATGCTCAGTAAGTTCTCTTTTAACAATCATCTTTAATTAAAAAGCAGTATCTGGCTTGCTAAATTTGAATTAAATGCTTGCTGGAGACACTAAATTAAAAAGTATTAGTAACATTTTTTCCAGTGAAAAAATGGACTGTACAGATATTTTTGCAATTTAGAGTAGTTATCCAGAAAGCAAATAAACAGGATTTTCAAATGAATTTTCAAAGGCCCTGACTTCCATGTGCTCTTTAGAAAATTTTTGAAGTAGAAAAGGATACAGGCTGCTACTCTGCAACTTCTTAATCAGAACTGAATTGTTGAAAACATACATGGAGGGTATGTGAAAATTTAATGGAAAAGACTGTTTCATTTTATAAGAGTAAGGAAAAGAAACACTTAAATACTTGTTTATGAACACACAGAATATTTGTTTTCTTTGGCCAATAAGAATGGGGAAAAACCTCATTAAGTTTTGCATGCCTCAGAGAATATTGACAGTATTAGCATCAGACATGATCAGATTTTAACAAATATTTAAGGATCTAAAGCTAAGAGGTTCCAAAATGTCTTATTCTCAGTTAAATTATTTAAAGGCAGGAAAATGATTTTCAGTGAATGCCAATCTTGCGTTTGCATGTGATTTTAGGTTTTGTATGGCCCTGTAGAGCATTGTCCATGATAAGGTATTTTTCCTGCCTCTTGTCCTTCATCAACCTGGGTTTAAAAATGGGTGCTTGAGAGGGCTTGTTTTTTTTTAAAGAAATGACTGTCTGGTACACCTTGCTGTAAAAATGACAGTAAAAAAGTACTCTCAGGAGAAATTAAGTTTTGCCTTCTGGTTTCAAAAGAACCAGTAGTGGTAGGGATACTATTAAGTCTTCTGAGAAGGAGTTTTAATGTTTAAACACTACTCATGTGAAAATTCCCTGTCCATATATATTCATGATGAGCTCCTTGTGCTTAGTCAGTGTCGTGGAAAGTCACAGCAATTTTGAATATGAAGAGAGAGACTTAACTGGGAGAACAGAATACTGGAGAGCTTTGCTCTGAGAATCACAGAGACTGAGTAGCTGAGAAGTGTAAAGAAATAGAAAATTAGGGCTGGAAAGAACTCAGGGAAGTCGTCTTATTGCACTCTCTTTCTTTGTTACTCCTGATAGATGGCTGGCCATCCTGTTTTATATACTGCCAAAGGGGGAAGCACTAGTCTCTCCCCTGGCAGTTTATTTCATCATTGTTTCAATACCCCTACTGCACAAAAGCTTTTCTAAGGACTAGCCTGAGAATCCTGATGCAATTTGAGCCCACGACTCATTTCATCTTTCACAGGTGTACTTTGCACATCATTCTCTTGTTCTTCCTTGCAGCTGGCTGTGACATACGAGGCTGGTACTGTGTTCTACCTCAGCCTTCTCCTTTTCAAGCTGAAGTACTTCAATTCATGCTGTTTTCCTGAAAAGTCAGGTCTTCTGTACTCTCGTGCTGCTGTAGTTCTTGCCACACTGCCATCCAGTGCCCAGCACTGCAGAGCTAACAGCTTAGTCCTGCTAAAACAATCAGAAAGAATGCTTCTTATTCCTTGCAGTCTGTATTCGTCCTCCTCTGGCACGCTGTTCAGAGCAGCAGGTTATTTTTGACTTGTGTTCAGATTACAATCGAGTAAGCATCCCTGGATTTTCTGCAGCACCTTTGCCCAGCTAACAGTTCTCTGTCTTGCACGACTCTTTCTCCCGCTGATGTGCAGAGGTTTGTTCTCATCCCTAAACAACTGCACTTTGCACTGAAACATTGCTCCAGTTTGATATTTCCAGTTTTATTCCTCCAGCAGACTTGCAGTCTTTCCACCTCAGTTTTAAGTCCAAATTTCATGCCTGCTGCATTAGCCAAGTCATTAACTTGAATTTATTTAATGATACCAGATACAAGGCAGATTGCTATAGAGACTCACCTGAAATATCCTTTCAGTAAGGCCATGAAATATTTATAACTAAGCTCAGGCTAAAGTTTTCAGTCTGGTTTTCCTTCTGTTAGTAATTGTTTCATCTATAGGAAGCTTCTACAGGTTTAGAAAATGTTATGTGAAGCAATGTCAGAGGCATCAAGGGAACCAGTACGAATATGTTGTCTTCTTTAAAATTCTGTATATTATCTCTTTCAATTTCTTTTTCTCTTTTCTTTTGAATGTTATTCCTCTGAGGAAGAATTGAAACCGCTGCCTTCTGCCTTCCACCTGCTTTCTGTTCTAGCAGTCACTCCTGTAATCGCAGTGGCATCCTCCAGGCAAGAAGCCCGACACCACTGGCATGTGGCATCCCTGCTCCATGCTCACTTTTGTAATTGCGCCTGTGCAGGTGCAGCTTAAGCCTTGAAAATAAGAGTTACTTCACATATCAGGCTTTGACAACATCAAGAAATGCATAGTTTGCCTAAGAATCCATACCTGATGCACAGATTTAGAGCTCAGTGTTTCAAAGTGCCAGGCATACCATAATAAGTTCAGAGGTTTAGTGTGACTCAGCAAGCAACAGGCTTAGCAGTGCCGACTGTAGATCTATGCTAATCAGATATATCCATAAATGAAGACAGCATTGTGTCTGTTCCAGCCTTGCAGCTAAGTGCAGGAGCCGCTCTAAGGGCGTATCATTAAAGACAAGCATTATCTCAATTATAAGGTGAAGATAACAAAGGGCTCTTTATATTTTCTTTCTATCTGTCTAGCTGTGCCTGTATTTTCCATCTTTCAACTGTACTCTTTTCATCTGATTTATATCCTCACACTAAATGTTATCACAAATCATGAATTGTTCTCACTTAATGTTTATTACTGCAGATAAATATTATCTCTCACAACCCTGTTGGCTTTATCTTCATCTTTGTGCATTTCAGTACCTCCCTTAATTATTCCATTTTGAGGTGCTTTACTCCTACCTCTCAAGTCTAGCAAGGGACTCTGTGTGAAACAGCTGACTTGCAGGCAGTTGACTCCCACAGTGAAATTCCAGATTCAGGAGTGAAGCACCTTTGTGCATCTCTGCCTTTAGAGCAAGAGTTAGGAACCTCTCAGATGTGACCAAGGAAAGGGAAATTGTAAAAGGGCAGTAGGCAGCTGCATCAAGTCACCCGTCAGATGGAGTGTGAGAGTGAGCAAAAGACTTAGCAGTCCTGCCATGGAACTGTGGGGAGGTATCTGTTTCACAACCACAAGTCAGCTTTTGGAGTTAGATACCCCTTTCTTTTCTTTCAAAGGATTTAGGAGCACTCAACCCTCATCTGTTCCTGTGCTGCTGTAGAGTGACTCTGTCAGTGGCTTGGGAAAAGTTGATGTTAATCCACTATAAAACTGTCTAAATAAAGAACAGTTTGATCAAAACATGATATCAAAACTCTACTTTTAGATGTTTGTAGTTTGTCATAGCAGAATTTAATGTTAGCTTGTCTTTTCCTTCTTTCTTCAACTATCAAAAGTTCTAGTGATGCTACAGATGTTATCGTGCATGTACATGTCAACACCAGTTTGTTTACTGGCCTTTGTGTGGGACCATTTGACCACTTCAATATAAGTTCTTCTGGCTTTTGCTTATGTTTTTAACATATCTCTCTCTTAGAAGCTTTGAAATTACAATACTGGTTCAGCTTGGCTTTTGACTGGCTGATTAGGAAAGGGCTGATAATATTATGAGTCTCTGTTTTCATTCCCAGGAAAATAGCAGGAACTCACTGCAAGGAAACCCAGTTCTTCCATCAAACCACGGACGCGCTGTACGGCTGCACCTGTGACTGTCATGACAATCATGTCTGTCAGTTCACAGAAGTCTGACTTGCCTATAATAATGAGGTATTTTATATATGGCTTGTTGTGAGGAAAACCCTGTGCCTGTTTCAGTCTGGGTCCTGGTGCTAAAAGAGTCATTTGTTTCTTTCTGATGCTTGGCTCGCATTTTTTTGTAACGATCACATCCACCCATCAGACCTCAAATATTGTTTTTAATCTTAGTCCAGCATACCCAGCCTTCTGGATACAAAATTTTGTTCTAGATCACTGTGTTCCTGCGAGAAGCTTTGTATTTGGCTGTGTGAAAGCAGGATTGTGGGGTTTCTATCTGTTTATTTGAAGCAATTTATGCATCCAAATAATCACAGTGATTCTGATGCTGTCGAGAGGCAGATGGAGCTACTCTGACCATGCTTGGCAGATCAAACAGGATGATGGATCACAGCACGTGTAAATCTTTGTCTGTAATGGATTCCTGGATTCTTTGCAAGCCCTGTCTTGAACCTAATGTATAATTGACTTGGATGATGCTTCCTGAGATTTCTATTCCTGTTATGTTCATGATCTTGCAGTGCTGTTCTGCTCAGGATAAGCAGGCAACTAAAGAGAAATTGATTCCTTTCTGGGCATGCATATTTCTATGCCCAAGTCTCAAGTTTTCACTAGCATAAACTGGAGGTTTGGAGAGTCCATAGCAATGGAGAAGTCAGCCTGTGTGAACCTCATGAGGTTCAACAAGGCCAAGGGCAAGGACCTACACCTGGGTCAGGGCAATCCCCGATTTCAGTACAAGATGGGGGATGCTGTGATTGAGAGCTGCCCTGTGGAGAAAGACTTGGAAGGGATGCTGGTTGATGAGAAGCTCGACATGAGATGGCAATGTGCACTCACAGCCCTGAAGGCCAAATGTGTCCTGGGCTGCATCAAAAGCAGCATGGCCAGCAGGGCAAGGGAGGGGATTCTGCCCCTCTATTGTGAGACCCTGTATGGAGTGTTGTGTCTAGTTCTGGAATCCTCAATGTAAGAAGGAGATGGAGCTGTTGGAACAGGCCCAGAGGATGCTACAAGGATGATCAAAAGGCTGGAGTGAGGACAGAGTGAGAGTGTTGGGGTTGTTCAGCCTGGAGAAGAGAAGGCTCCAAGGACATCTTATAGCAACCTTCTAGTACCTGAAGGGGCTACAAGGAAGCTGGGGAGGGACTGTTTACAAAGGCTTGTGGTGATAGGACTAGGGGCAAGAGATATAAACTGGAAATGGGCAGATTTAGACTGGACATAAGGAGGAATTTCTTCACAGTGAGGGTGGGGAGGCCCTGGCCCAGGTATCCAGGGAAGCTGTGTCTGCCCCATCCCTGGAGGTGTTCAAGGCCAGGTTGGATGGGCCTTTGAGCAGCCTGATCTAGTGGGAGGTGTCCCTGCCCATGACAGGGGGTTCGAATTAAATGACCTTTATGTTCCCTTCCAACCCAAACCATTCTATGATTCGATGATTTTATGCTGTCATAAAAAACACTCCTGGTGGCTGTTACCAGCAAGCACCAAGGGCAGGCACTGCTCCATGTGGGAAGGCAAGCTGGGAGCAGAGTGTGATATCAGGGTGGGCAGGCACAGGGGTCTCACGTTCATGGGGACAGTCCCACAGTGCCTGAGCAAGGAAACAGAGCAGATCCAGTGACACTAACCTGCTTCAGGCAAGAGTCCAGGTTGCCCAACCAGCCTGTAGAAAAGAGACAGGCCTGAGGTCCAGGCAGGAGGTACCTCTGTAGGTACGGGTCAGGATTAATGACCGCAGTCACGGTTGCAGAGTAGCTCAGACAATGACCAAAGATGAGAGACTGACCTTAAAAGCTGCTCCTAAGTGGGACAAGAACTTCCGTGTAATATTTTGCAGCCATGCAGCTGCACTGTTGAAGCTGGCCTTGAGCAGCCAAACCCCCCAGGAGGGGAGTGGAGAAACATGCTCAAGGCACTGACAGTTATGGTATTTTCTACCCCAAAGATTCTCCATCCTTAGCATGCAGTTGAAGTTATCCCATGCAAATCCACTGAGCACTGATCTTAATTAAAAACAACTATTGCAGCCTTTCTTTCTCTGGTATTCCATGTATTGTTGCTGTGTCTGCAGTTTGTGTTTCGATAAGTTGATACTATGTAAAATGAACAATAATCATATTTGTACTGAATTTCTGACCAGAAAATGGCCTGAAGACAAACAGGTGAGGCTGTGGAAAGAATGTTTTGCATAAGAGTTATGCAAATGAATCTCAATAGTCTTCAAACTGACCTGATTTCTTTAACATGGTCCATCAGTTCTGGTTCTTTGTTTAGGGAAGGATTTATAGCTCTTGCAAAGCTATGAATTACACTATGTTTTCTTACAATTTTGTCTTATTTAGCTCCTTGTTTATTTTCTTGACTCACTCTTGACGTATCCCTACAAATGCGCAGGTCATGGTACTGCCTGTGGAGTGCTGTCTACTCCATCCTGAAGTCTTTCTTCCATACAGCAGATTACTATCAAGAACTGATAGTCTCTTGTTACTTGCCACAGGGAAACTGTGTCTCTGATGCATATGGAGAGGTTACTGTCCTACTCCAGATAGCGTCTGTCTTTAAAGTGTAGTAGTTTCGTTAAACAAAGCAGATTTCTGCAGAGGTAAGAATGTGATAATTATTCCAGCTTGGTACTTGTTTTAAACTACTTGGACCTTTGCAGATTTGCAGCTTGCCTGGTGTTCTCAATGACTGCCTCAGTGTTTGTTTAACAGTGGTGGGCTTGTTGGGGTTTCTCCTTCATTTTCTCTATTGGTCCCACTATTTTGTTTGAGTTTTTTGTTGTAATGCAACGAGTGTTCTGCAAGACAGGTGTTGTACCGGCTGAGTTGTTTTATTTATTTCCAGGTGTATCATTCTTGGAAGACATCCCAGGTTTCAAATACAGCTTGGCTGTAGGGATACCATAGAGAATTGCCTGCTCCGAGTTATTTGTGTTTTGCTCATTCTTGTATTTTATTGACACTTTCTCTAGGTTCCTGAGTTCATTTTCTTCCACTGTTAGCTCTCTCTCGTGTATTGGAAGAGTCTGTACTTCGGTCTATGTACTTTACTTTCAAATTCTGATAATAATTTGCTTTATCCTAGTAGCATTATGGCTGTACACCACTGATATTTTCATTTGGTCCAGGTTAGTGCAATTTTGCCTTGGTGCTGGGGGTTTTTTTCCTTATTTAAAGCTGAGTAAAAGTGAGTCTTTGCAGGCCAGCAGAGGCTCTGATGCTCTACTTTCTCATTGCTATTCAGTTTTCTCATTGTTTCTGTGCCTGCCCTTGAATCTTATGCTACCCTGAGCTTTATAAACCATTTATTTATTTTCATGCTGCATTAATGTTGGACATGCAAAATCTCATGCCGAGTCACTGTCTGCTTCCTTGATATGATGCCTTTGTACTTTGTTTTCTTCTCCTGCAACCTTTGACATGATGTTTTCTCTTGCTACAATTATTGCTTATGACCTCATATGCAGGGCATTTTCCATTATCATATTTTTCCTCTACAGTATCAATAGGTCTTCTTTCGCATTCTGTTTATTTCCTTCTTGTGAATTTGCTTTTGCATTTAGAATTTTGGCATATTTTCTCTTGTATTTTCATTTTTTTCCTGTGCCCTGTTGGTGAACTTTGCTCAGGTCCGTATTTTGAATAGGATGCTCTATCTGTTTCAATCTATACAGGCAGAGTTAGCACAGGTTCTGTGAATATTCTCATATGAGTACCTGTATCTCTCTTCTCTAATACTAATACCACCATACAAAAGGTATTTTTTGTGAGGTATATGCATGAATCAGCCTCGTAGAGAGTCAGGAGCCATTTTTGCATGTTGAGTGCCTACCTTGGCAGCTGACACTCCAACATCATTTTTTACAAGGCCTCTCCTAGGATTCTCCACACCCTTCTCAATCTGCTGCTGCTGTTTGACTGTGTGATGTTTTTAAAAGATGTGATAGCATTTGTCTGTGACTTCTCAGAGTCACGCAAGCTCTTCATTTGCCTCTTTTTTTTATCCAGATCCACTGCAACTGAGTAATTTTGTCCCCAGTTACCACAAAGAATGTGTGGTTTCACAGCAGATTTCCCCTTGTCCTCCCTTGCATTGCAGTTGCCACGATGGTGATAGTTTCCTTTTTTTTATTAGGAAGGTTTTTCAAATATTCATGATTTCATATTTCACGGGTCTGCAGGAAATAACCTGTTCTTGATACCAGGGTCTGAGTTTTTGTAAAAGAAGAAAGAAATCAAGACAATACAACATTTAGTCTTTATTCTTTCTTTCAGATATCCTGTGGCGTTCTTACAATTTCTAGACATAATCTTATGCATGAAACATTTACTAACCTACTCACCTCTGGATGCTCAATTGGGAAACTGTCTATCATAACAGTGAAGAAATATCACAGTATTTATGTGTAGCAGCCAGTATTTAGACTTCATCAAGAATCCTGATGTTAGGAAGGAAAGGTCACAGAGATTATGAAGCAGATTTTTTTTCTCAAGGAATAACAGAGCAAATTAATATTAATGCCTGTCATATTGAGAGAGGATTTGTTTTGTTTTCCTTTGAAAACAGTGGACATTTCAGTAGATATATCTAAGAGTACCCTGGATCTACATTACTGGAAAATATAGCCACCCATTTATAATTAGTTTATATTTTGTTGCTCTCCCTATATTCTGGGTTAAAAATCTTTTCCAGTATAGAAAACATAATTGGTAGTGTCACAGAATCACAGCATGGTGGTGTTGGAAGGGCTTTCTGGAGCTCACTCAGTCCAACCTCTCTGCTAAAGCAGGGTCAGCTCAAGCAGGTGGCACAAGAACGTGTCCAGGTGGGTTTGAATATCACCACAGAAGGAAACTCCAGTGCTCCAGCACCCTCACAGGAAAGCAGTTTCTCCTCATGTTCAGGTGGAACTCCCTGTGTTCCCGTGTGTGCCCATTTGCCCCCTACCACCTCTGAGAAGAGTCTGGCCTCGTCCTCCTGACCCCCACCCTTTAGATATTGATTAGTATTGATAAGGTCCCTTCTCAGTCTTCTCCAGGCTGAACAGACCCAGGTCTCTCAGCCTCCCCTTGTCAGAGAGATGCTCCGCTCCCCTCAACATCTGCAGCCTCCACTGGGCTCTCTTCCCTGGTTCCTTGTATTTCTGGAGCTGAGAAGCCCAGAACATCGATCTGCTATTCAACTGTTGTATTTACGACAGACTTCAAAAACAATTAGAATCATTATGTTGTATTTCTTTGCTTGTGTTTATCTTATCAATAATCTCTAAGCTGCAGAGAGCTAGTTTGGGTCATAACGGACAGATATAGAAACATTCAGAATCATCCTCTTCATTTTGGGGAAGGACTGTTCAAAAAGGCTTGTAGTGATAGGATGAGGGGCAGGGGGTATAAACTGGAGAGGTGCAGATTTAGACTAGACATAAGGAGGAATTTCTTCACAGTGAGGATGGGGAGGCCCTGGCCCAGGTTGCCCAGGGAAGCTGTGGCTGCCCCATCCCTGGAGGTGTTGAAGTCCAGGTTGGATGGGGCCTTAGGCAGCCTAATCCAGTGGGAGGTGTCCCTGTCCATGGCAGGAGGCTCAGAACTCCACGATCTTTAAGGTCCCTTCCAACCCAAACTATTCTATGACTATGATTTTTTCCCTTATGCAACATAAACAGATGAAAAAGACCTTTTTCAGGCAGTGTTGGTTTGAGATTCAGTTACCTGCTGTATGCGTGGCCGTCTGACCTTGTTAACTCCTAGTTAGGAAGTTGTTGCATCTTTTTCCCTGTTATCCTGTATTTAGGGTCTCCATTGGCTTTTCTGAGGCTTGCAAAATGACAAATGAAATGGTAGCATATCTTAGCAGTCCTGCTGAAAGAAAAGGATCAGTGTGCCATGTCAGTCAGGAGCACCTTGGCCTCATCAAAGGGAACTGCTTCTGTTGTGCCATGTGAGGTAGGCAGGAACTCTCTGTCTGATGTGCTTTATATGAGCTGTCACTTCTAGGCAACCTAAAATAAATTACACAATATACTCTTGACAGAAGTGTTGTTAGAGGGTTGATTTTCCTTTATCCAGGCAAACAATCTAATATATTTAGATCAACACATGGTCAGAAAATGCAAATTTTCAGCCTGGACCCACAAATGTAGATTGGTAGTGAAGCCTTGGAAAGTTGTTTGGAGTGTCGTCATCAGCTGCAGTGGAGATGCAATTGCATTTTGGGGCTTCATCACACAAAGATATACTGTGAAGTACAACAGAATCATTAAAATGAATGAGGCAGCATTGGAATCAGGAGAAAGTCAAGAAAAAGGGAGACTGATACTTACTAGCCTTTTCTACACCTTCTATTCACAGTCTGCAATATTTTTGATAGCTGAGATTAAGAAACATGCTCTGCTACCTCCCGTTCTGCTTGTAGACAATTGGATTACATCTTGCACTTGCTAACTATCAGCAGCACTGTTTCTAAGCCGTTCACACCTTAACAGAAAGCTGGGCTTACTTTTCAAGGTAAGATTAAAAGGTTTGTGAGTTTACAATAAGTACCTACAGTGCCTGTTTCAGTAGAGGGGATCTCAGGCGTCTTTTTCACTTACATCAGCTTTACATTAGTGGTTATGCCAATGTCTTCTATGGATTTATCATTAGAAGGGACACAAAGAGAGTCTGACAAAAACACATAAAAATAGTGCATAGGTCGGCAAACGGGCCAGATTGTAGCTAAGTAATCCAGTGGTGCTCATCCTGTCAATGGGGTTTCTTTATAAAGTTAGCATAAACATTAGCATTCTGAATGGATTCCAGAAGAAAATTTTTCACTGTGAGAACATAAAACTTTGGAATAATCTCCCCAGGGAAGTGATAGATTTCTCTACAATGGGCACTTTTACGACTCAGCTTGACAGGGTTCCAGGCCATCTTATTTAAACCATATATTAACCAAACGGTTAGACCAGATGATCCCTGAGGCCCCTTCCAACCTGGTATTGTGTGATTCTGTGGTTCTGTCTATTACAAATTGTTCGAGTCTTTTAAAATATCACAGGATTCTGATCTGTGAAAGAGCTGTATAAATTCAGAACTGGAAATCATTTAATAGGACTCATTCTATCTCCCAGTCAAGTGAGAAAGCTGGTAAATCTAGACCATCACTAATGAATGCTTCCTTAATTCTTAAAAACTGTCTGTGAAGGGGCTTTTCTGGTCTCTCTTGATAACTTAATGCAATGCTTTACTGCTCTTAACAGTTACCATAGTTCTCCTAATGTCTAACTTACATTTTCTGTACTGCAAATTAAGTCTAGTTCTTCTTGTCTAAAGGTTCAGTTTAGATAGGAAGCAACCGATCACCATTTCCTTTCTAACCTTATTTATGAAGACATTTATCATGACCCCCTCCATCTTGTCTTTCAGATTCAGACAAATCCAATTATTTAAGACTTTCATGATAAGTAATGTTTTCTAAAATCCTAGTAATTTTTGTTGCTGTCTTCTGAGGTCTTTCTAATTTGACTGCACATCTCCTAGTGTGCAGACCAGGTGTTCTAGATGAGAATTCCCACAGCCTATAAAGTGCAATAATTATCTCACTGATGTTCTGTAGGAGTGTCTCATAACTACTTACATTATTTTCATTTGTCTTCTTTTTTTAACATAAAATGTTACTTAAGTCAGCCAGAAACAGTTCATAGCCTGTTCCAGCTTAAGCCACTTATTCCTCAGTTTTGTAATTACAAGTTTATTTTGCCTTCCTCAGTAGAATACTTTGTATTTGTCTTTACTTTAATCTTACTGATTTCAAATTCTATGATTCTCCAGTTTAGTAAGGTAAAAATCATCAGGAATTCTGATCAAAGTGCGTAGTATCATCCCCAACATGCAGTGCCGTTCTTTACACTCAGGGATCAGTGAATCTTCTTTCCCAGGAAGCAAACCACAGGGAGATCACAAATGCACGACCTCAGATCTGGACAGTTACTCACTGATGTCTACACAAGTGTAAGTTTTCCATCATTTCTGCACTCACCAAACAATTTCCCAATGCAATACTTCGCTTTTGTTAAGAAAGGATTATAGGGAACAGAATGATGAAAACTGAGCGTTTTGCTTCCCAAAAGTATTGGTTTCTTAGTCACAATCAGTTTTTGTTCTATCCTGGGTAAAATGCCAGCATAAATCCTATTTCTGAATTGATATCCTCAGGAGTGAATGGTGGTGATAAAAGTGATTGTACCTAAGAAGTGTTGCAGTCTATTGTCAATCCATGGGCTACGTTTTTTCCTACATCAGTGGATTACTCCTAAACAGTGCCTGAACGGCCACTAATAACTGCCTGTTCACACAGCAAGACTGAAATCTGAGTGTGGAAACCTCTCCAGTGACTTAGGTCTCTCCCAAATAAATTCTATATAGTTGTAAATCAGAGAAGGCTAGAAGCTCCAGTACCAGCTTGAGGACAAATGGGAAGTTCCAGTCCGTTTAAGCTGCCAGTAGTCTCTGACAGTGTTTGCTGCTGGAAGTGTTTTAAAAGCACAAACTCTGATAGTATTTGGAACAGTTCTGTTTTCTCAAGTACAAGTTGAATAGGATTTGTTTTCCTTTGCAATGCCAGCTGCATCGTGTACGCTCTGGAGTGTAAAAATGGACTCCTTTTCATTCACATCCTGGTTAATAACACTGCAGCTGGGACTTCTATTAATCTACAGATAGTTTTTTCCTTCTTTAGACTACATATATTTCCAGACATTTCTGAAAAATAATAATCAATTAGCAAAGAATTAAGGGTTTTGAGGTAAAATAATAAAAATAAATTCAGTACATTGCATCCTTTATGTGCATATCTCACCATTACATATTTCACCAGCCAATCCTTTCTAAAGTTTTCTGAGAAAGTCTATTCATTGCTTTTAATGGCACACATAATATGCTTCGAGTGACGTTACCTCTTCATTTAATATGCCACCGTTTTTTCATTTGGCCTCTGTTCTGCAGAATTCTGCATTATTTTCTGTTTGATTGTAGCCAAATATGTTATTTCTAAGTTAATCAGAACAGCTAACTGGATACAGTTGTTAATCAACTTCCACAAACCCTCAGATTTTTATATCCGCAAAAATAAAGATATCTGTGGAGTGTAGATCTGAAAGTAGAGTGACAAGAGAAATGGCAGTGACTGAGGGCACGCGACTAAATGCAGAAAGCCAGGCAGCTTGAGTTGTGTTAAACGACAGCATGAGGTTTGCATTCTTTGTCATTTGCAGTAGCATATCAGAGTGAATTGAGGATTCAGAAAGAAAATGGTAAATATTTGCATGGGAATTAAAGTACCTTTTATATCTGTGTGTAATTTTGCAGCTTCCTGAGGATTTTCCTGGGAAACAAAAAGCTTTATTTCTGGGAGGAATTCCTGCCATATGTTCCTGACTGACCTTGAAAAGGCAAGATGTGTCAGTGTAGCCAGGAGAAGACCATTGCAAGCCTCAAGTTGCTGTGATCCCACTCACAAGCCTGTCTCAGTTTGGAAGTCCTAGAGTAATATAACTGAGAGGCTGTGAGACTAGGAGTGGCTCTAACTACACCAGTTCAAGGCTCAGGAGCTGGTATGGTGCATCATCTTATCATGTGGATAAGCTCTGGGCTTCTGGCTATTCTGTAGTTCTTGGTCTGTTCATTCTGAACAGCCCCACCTTATTGCTATGAGCTAGGAATAATATTCATCAAACTCATGAGGATGCTATAAAAAGATTCTTTTGAACCCATCTCTGGAGGGTTTAAAGTAGTAGAGAGCTATCTGTATTCAAAAGTGAAGCTTCGACAGGCTGGACAATGTAATAAGAAAATGCCAGACCCAGCATGTGGGAAATACAGCTGGATTAGAAGATTCTTATTCCTGGGCACCATAAGACTATAAAGGATTGAGATCAGCTGCAGCAATCAAGTACAAACAATCCCAGAACAGAATATGCAGTGTGGTGCTTCGTGTCACTGGGGAAGGAAAAACCTTGTTTCTCAGATACCGAGAGCTGCTCAGGGTTTGTGTAAGTGCAGCTGTTCAGTCTTCCCAACTGCTAATACTTTGTACTAGGGCAAAATTTAAAGCCTCCTTTCCCTTCTGAGTTTTGTTCGTATTTTTAAGATTGTTTGCTGTAACAACTCATTCTCTATGCCTTGTCTACACATTTTCAGATCTGTCAGTGTGAGAGCATTTTCTTCAAATTGTGTTCTCTGTCATCTGGACCCAAGGTTTGCTTATGGCCATGATGCATTAAGAAGCTTGTTGGTCCCAGGGGAGGGTCCCAGGAGAGTGTCTTCCTGTGCTCTGTTGTGTGTGGGATGCACTGCTGGTGGGTGCCAAAGGGACTTCAGCTCCCCTGCCCATCCAGCCCCTCACAGGTCACACCACCTTGGGGCTCTAGAAGACTGCCCTGCCCTCCCTTCTCCTCAAGATTCTGACCCATCTGTGGTTCACACAATGAGGAGGTACAAAAAGCAAGATATATGTTAACAGGGACAATTACTGCCTGTTGTTCCCATCCTCGCATGGATTTTCTGCAGGATATTCCCCAGTATGATCTGGTTTTAGTGCAAAACTGAATCAAATTTCTTCTGAAGATAAAAAAAAAAAGGAGGTTTACCTCCCCCCCACCACTGCACCCTTACGCACACACAAATGCACACTCACTCCTTTCTGCACTTCAGCTTCCTGCTGGCATCTGCTTCTCCTTCTGCATCACTCATTCTCTTCTCATGAGACGTCTGCGCTTGTTCTGCAGCCCCAGGATGCTGGAATATTTTGACTATAGCCTGAGTAGGCAGGTGATTATTCGCTGCTGTTTATGGAGCTGGCTGGAGGACACAGCTGTATTTAGGGAGAGAAACCCTGCTTTAAGCTGCAAATTAAATACACAAGACAGAAAAAACAAAATGCTGCTTTTCCTATTTTAGTAAGGTAAAGGGGGATTAAGGAATGGATTTTTTACAGGCAGTTGGAAACCTAAAGAGTCGAGTGGCTGCTGTGATGCCAAGTGGGATTTTCCAGCATATGACGATGGCCATTTCCTACACAAAGTGCTCACATGGCTATCGATTTCCTTGGATATGTAAGAATCTCTGAAATCTGGCTCAAAGGGACCTGCTTAAAGCCACACACACATTCTAGGACAGAAAACAGACATAAATATAGACCTCATATGTTCTTGTCCTGAACCACAACACAGGACCTGTTCCATGAAATCTTTACTTAAATTTTCCTATATGTTTATTTCAGTTTGCCTGCATAGTTATAACTTGTTCATCAGGAAAAGCCGTAAATATTTGTAAGAAGAATGTCAATGATTTCTGTTTGCTTCCTCAGATCATCTTTTCTCAATGATTTACTTGTAAAAAGCAAGAATAAAATACCGAGATTTACATTTTTTTTTCCTGAAAGTTGCAAGATTTGAGGTCATTTAATCCCTCCTGTGAAGAAGTCTCCTAGTGTGTCTTTCCAGTCTGATAAATATTTTTCAGGTAGAAAGCAATATATTTGGATGGAGAAAGAATCTCAGGGAAGCCAAAGGAAAACCATTAGCAGCTGTGGATAAATCTGCTTCTCCTACAGGTTTTCGATTATACAGTGGGCACTTCCCCAACACACCATGGGGAGAAAGCACGATTTTAAGTGCCATTAAGTGCTGTGCAGTAAATATCCCCAGTGCTTTACAAGCATCAGATGTAGCCCATGGGAGAAGACACTGAGTTTAATACCCAGATCTTTACTTGCTCTGTATTCTCTTCCATGTTTCCCCTTAGACAATGTTCTGCAGTAAAGCACCTCAGCAACTCCCGTTGTCTATTGTGAGAGAGCTAGAAGTTTGTCATGCGCTTGCCTTTCCTCATCCTCTCATCAAGTAAAGTGCTGTGTTTTGATAATTTCCTTTGTGGTTTTCAGTTCTTTCTTTTATTCATTCACTTCTTTGAGGTTTTTGTTTTGATTTTTTTTTTTTTTTAGTCTATGTAGGCTATTCTACTCCTAGACAGTGTGACACAGTGCCTGTTCAGAGAAGTTCTCTGTTGGCCACTAGGGTCCTTGCTGCAAGTTTTCTAAAGGATTTCATGCTCTCTACTGCAGCTGTACTTTTTTATTTAGCTGGAATGCTACTATTCTCTTTCCTTCATCTTCAGTATTGCAAACAAATCCAATGAAACTGAAGTTAATTAGGGTATCTAGATAACTCTGAGCAGTGAAAGCTATTGAAGGAAGAATTATGGTTAAAGTTCTGTTGAAGAATTCACAATGAACAAAAAATGATGGAGAAAAAAATCTGAGAAAGCAATAAATAAGCATCTCTTAAAATCAGAGCTCAGTTTTGCAGTTCCTTTAGTTGCTTTTTATAGGTCCTGTAGCAGTGCTCATGGGGGAAAAAAATCTATAAATAGATTTGTATAGCACAGAAAGGCAAAATCTTAAATGACCATAGAATCCAAATCTGAACAAACTCGGTCAAATATTTGACAAAAACAGGGGGGAGACAGTTCAGATGTTATTCTCAGAGATCTAAGGAAGGTGAAGGAGATTGCACAGGAAGTGTGGATTTAACTAAACTACAAATTGTCCACTTTTGAAATTCCTTTGAGAAACCGTGTAATGTAAAAACTGCAGCAAAAAACCACCATGCTTGAGATTTGAAATTGTTGGGGAAAAAGCTTATCGTAATCTATTCTTTCAATAATTTTTTATAGATAAAGCATAAATGAGTTTTTGAAATGTGACTTGCAAATGCTGAAACATAATATGTCAAGATAATCCCATTGGCTGCTTACAGATCTCATGCTGTCCTATGCTGCAAAGAAAGCCTCTAGTTTCAGTTGTATGTTATTCATTGTATATAAGTGCTCTCTTCCTGCTTCCATCACACTAGATGAAGGGTACCCAGGCCCACAGAGTTAACACCAGCATAAGGAGAAGAAAATAAGACCCAGGGCAGTAGCAAGGAAATAATTATTAGTGATCTAAAAGTGAATCAGCCTCTCTCCCTTTGATTATTTCCTTTTAGGTGGGTTGTAGTTATGCCTTGCATTAATATTTTTGCTCAATTTCCTATAAAATGCAAGTTAAAATAAAGAAACTATTTAAATTTCTTTCAGTTTTTCTTCATCTACCAGTCAAACGTATATACTTCAGAAACTAATATCACTCTCTGATGGGAATTGCTTATTTTCTGTTGACAGCTTTTTAGTGAAAAAGATAGAAATCAGATTGAATTTCGACAAAGAGAAATTGAGAGCTTGTTCTACCAGTGGGAGTCTCAAGGCCTCTAATTTTATCTCTGTGAGTAAAGATGAACCAAGAATATTAGCAACCTACTTTCCTGCCAGGGAAAGACAGCACAGCATCCTAGAAGTCATGCAGATAATCTGAAACTGAGGTTTGTCTAAACTTTGGTGATTTTACCTTGGTTTAAATATTGCAATACATAAGCCCAGTGGTAATATTGGACTTTCTTTCAGGGACCTAGCCGTGTGGTACATTGCAGTGAAATAAAGCAGCCAGCCATGCACATCTTGTCTTTGCTCACGCAGGCGGGGGGCAAGTGTTGCTCTCCCTCATGATCTTAAATCGCAGTCCTGCATCAATCTTGCCACCATACAGTACTGGAGCAGGGCCTTAGTGCTTGCAGAGAATTTCTGCTGGCCATCACCGTCTCTGACGAGACTCTCAGGTTATTTATATCAAAATACTGTCTTCAATTAAGTTAGTAAGTGTCCATATGAACACCGCTGCTGACTTCAGCTACACAAAATTAGCAAGTGTCCATATGAATACGGCTGTTGACTTCAGCTACACAGAATTAGAATGATATCATTAAAATATAAGTAGCAGAATGCTTTATCTTCATCCTAATACATAGCAGCATTTTTCTGCTTTCTCCATTTATGTGTTATTTTCTATGTAATCCAACATTGGCTTTTGTCACCGCCAATATATCTTCATAATGCTTCTTCCTATGGGGCATCATCACAAACCGTATCCGGCTACTTCTTTTTCATTGCATCATATTGTTGTGTCCTAATGCTAGTACTTCATGCTCAGTGCTACTTTTGCTGTATCATCTTTTCTTTATCATATTGTTTTACTTCCTTTCATCTTGTAGTTTCCTCTTTCAAATCCCTGTGTCACCTCAGCAATCAGACTCTTGTCTGCCATGACTGCTTTGCAGCGTGTTTCCACCTGAAAATAAAATTATGTAATCTCATCTCACTGATTTATGATAAAATAATGCATTTTCTCCTTGTAGCAGAGTGCTAATTTGTTGTTCTGGCATAAAAAAAATATATTTTCTGATCGCAAAAACCAGAGAAGAATAAAATAATGATTCTAAGTACTGTGTAACAAGAAGAAACATAAGGCTTTCTCTTCCTTTCACAGTGTCTGTATTACAGACCTCAGTTGAGACTGGTTACTTTTTAAAAGCCTTTCTGTAACTCAGGAGTAAAATTTTCATCTCCAGAAGTGAGAGATCTACAGAAATCTGAATCCAGTGAAGAACTGTGGCTCCTGCTAGCTGGGCCTCCCCAGGAACACACAGGAGATCTAATTCTGGATCCTGACTGTGCTTAAACATAGCTTTGAACAGCTCAACCCTGCCAAAGCCAGGGCTTCTGTCAATGAATTGGGTTGCTGGGGATATTTATGTAATGAGGCCCTGTGAAAGGGACCATGAACACTGGCAAATAAACTAGCAAATATTGTGGTGGCAGATCAGAAGGTTCCTGCCCTTTGTTGTCTTTCTCATATTTCTGCCGCATGTTTTTCCCCTGCAATAGAGGGGAGTGCACACCCACATTTTAATGTGCCATTTGCTTTGGTGAGGGGTCCTACGAGCTGGAGAGGTTCAAGTTGTGCTCACCAGAGAGGTTGCCATCTGCACCTGTCCTCGGTTTCCTCTGGAAGCTACAGCCCCAGGACAGAGGGGACTGAATGAACGTAAATGTGCTCCTTACCCACCACTGGATTCATTTACACGTAAATACAGAAGTCTGTGAACTACAGCAGCTAAGAAATTAGTGAGCTTCCTGTTGGCTTGTCCTCAAAGTGTAATCCCTGGGAAGACAAAAGTTGTGGATATTAAGCTCTTAAATCCAGCAATAAAGCAGATGAGATAAAGCCTTTAAGCACCGGTAAACTGGCCATGGGAGAGCTGAGCAGCAGGCACAACTGAGTGGACATGATACGGTCTCCCAAGTGTTGTAGCAGGGACAGAGAATCAACAGCAGCTTAAAGCACCTTTGGAAAGTTTCATCAGAGGTTACAGGCCACCTATTCTGCCTCTGTCCTGTTGGGGGGAGATAAAGGTGCCTCAAAGCAAGCTGAATCACTCAGCATCAAGCTCCCCGGTACCACTCCAAACAGGTGATAGCAGCAGAAAATTGCGTTCCAAATTTACAAACTTAGTAGAGTAACTTAAATCAAAGTCAGCCTTGTTCTGCAGGCAGGTTTTCCCATGTTCTCACACCTCTACTTTTAATTAAAATGCTGACAATCAGGGATAAGGGGAACAAAATACAGAGGTAATCGTGTACAGAAAAACATATTTCACCAGAGCATAAGCTATTAGCACTTTCTTGGCTATCTGATCATCTGACAGGCTTAAGGGTAAAAGTGATGTGAATTTCAAATCTCTAGCTGCTCCCCGAGGAGGCTCTGTCTCATACAGTTTGTAGTGAAGTGAGACAGTGGAATGCAAAAATGAAGGAAAGCAACAGACACAATGCAGCAGGATGTATAAATGTAGAGACAGAGCCAAATTCAGCCCTTTTCTAGTGCCATTGACTGCAGTGCATCCAGTGGCTTACAAACATCTGTCTCAAAATGGCATAATCCTCACCTGAACTAACACTTGTCATCTCTGTGTAGTTTGCTCTGTAGGACTCAATCCATTCAGGAAATTAAGCAGATGTCTACTGTTGAACAGATAGGCATTTTCACTAGAGTCAAAATGATTACAGTAGATGTTCACCAAAAGCCTTTGCTGAATCAGGACCCGTGTGGAGTACCTTGTTTCACGTGACTAACAAATGCCTGCCCATGTTGCAAACCAGCTTCGTTGACAAGACACTCCATGCTGGCAATACGCTCCCTCGCATGGATCACTTTTTCCCCCTCCACACCTGCACACGACTTCTGTTCTCCCTCCATCACTTCAGTACACTTGTGTCACTACTCTGTCATGTCTAACTGCTCCACATGGGTGTCCCTCAAGAGGTCATCTGTCCACTTGCTTTCCATCATTTCTCTTCTCCTACTCGTGCGAGAACAAGCAGGTGATTTTATGCCCAGGGAAGGTGCAGCCTGAGAATGACATGAGAGCTAATGGAAGAATACTGACTGCTGGAAGACAGGGGTATTGGAAATGATCCTTTTCTGCATGACAGGCAGCAGGCTCACTGCACCACAGCCCATCCTTCAGTCAGCTTTACCCAGGCTGTGAGAAGTGAAAAGGTCCACAGGAGGAAGGATTATACAATAGTCTTATCTGTATTTACTGTGAATTCCTACTGAGTGTGAGGGTAGCACGAACTCTGGCTCTAATAGGATTTGGCACAATTGTAAGTTTTTATTTTACTGGAAGCTTCTTACACCCAGCCCAAGGATGTGGAGAGCACATCATCCAGAGAGTTCATCAGACTAGACTGAGTACAGGTCAAACGTAATTGCCATTCTCATGTTTGCTCCCTGCCCTCATGCCATTAGTTAACAAGGATTTTTCTCCATGTGGAAATAATTTCCACATCTTCGCTCCTGAAACAAATTGAAACTGTGTATTAATCCCATCTTTTTTTTTCGCTTAGAGTATCTGCAGTCTATTTAGCTTTTATTACACGGTAAAGGTAACCTAATAATTCCAAACAGAGACACTCAGGATATTACAGAAGAGTTGCTCTGTTCCTGACTGATGTGTCCATCAGGGCACACTTCTGACTCCTGATCCTCTATGTTTGCTCCTGAGCTCATTGCACATAGTTAGGTGTATCTTCTGCTGCATCCGTCTTCCGTACATCAAATATGGGAAGTAGATTTCTTGCAGCGTGCTGACATCCTTTTCTTCCCTCAGTCTCATCCAAAGCTTTCTGCTTGCATACAAAAGCCCACTGGCTTTTGTAAATGGCCCATTGAACTCCCCTCGATTCCAGTGGCGGGGCATGGCTCTGCTTTCCCTTCTGCACATCTCTATTACAGCTTGATTTGCAAAGGGTACATATGATTGAAATAAAAGACAAAAGGTGCTTTTATTGTGCTTGTCCTTTTATGATATAGCTTGTGAAATGTCAGATGGGAAAGCACAGCAGGTTGACAGGTTAGCTGTAAGTCTCTAAGCAGGGTAGCTTCCTTTTTTATGTTCATCATTTTTCATGCCCTGTAGTTTAGGACCTGTCTTTAGAAGGAGGGTGGATGGGATGAACTCTTAAAAAAGGCCAGTATATCAAATGATATTTATCATAAAATATCTCAAGTTTATGTCATTTATAGGTGTAATTTAATTTTACCTAATAGGTCTCCCTAACTGTGATATTGACTATTTTATATGAGTCAGAATGAGCCTTTTGATCATCTGTGGGTACAGCTTCACTAATAGGCATAAATCAAAATGTCTTAGATCAACTTTGTACCCCTAAGGCATAATGTAAATGATGAAGGGATGGAACTTCATTTTGTCATATTCTCTTCAAATATCAAGTTATATTAAAGAAAACACTTTTTTCAATCACAGGTGCATGTACGAAGAATGAGTGACAACTTGATGTCATCTCTTTGATAAGTCTACTCCCTTGGCATTTTTAGATGTACTTTCATAAATGAGCTTCAATTTGTCTTGCACGGAGTGGAGCTGTATCTCACTGTCTGCAAAGCTGTGTTTAAAAATGTGCTTACTACTCCATAAATCACAAAGGAGGGGGGAAGGTAAAGAAAAAAGTATTCTTCATGTATTTTGCCAGAGACCAATGGGGAAATCTGCATATTTGTTCCAAAAAGTCAAAGGACTGCAGGGAGGAAGGCAAATGTGAAACCTGTGTCATTCCACCACCAGGCTGGAGGTTTGTTATAAAAGAGTTTTACATACCACTGCTCAGGGGATGATCCTGCAATTCCAGAATCTCTCTGCCTGCCAGAAGAAAAAGGCAAGTAGAGCTAGAGCGAGTATTCTGTACGGCAGGGTGTGTCTGCATGCTTAAGACAAGCACAGATACATGCAGAATTCCAGCCAAACCTACAGTGTGGGTTTAATTTGAGCAGGGTATATTTCCAAACTATATCCTTTAGTGGAAAAAAATAAGGATTTTTGGTATTTTAAGGATAGGACCATCTTTTAGCACCAAGGGAAGGTCATAGCAGCGATATAACAGATACATTTGTCTATCTGTTATATATTGCATATATAATATATATACCAAATAACTAACATGAGTCAGATCTTCATCTAATATAAATTGACAACTTCCATTTGCCATCTTGTAGGGCTTTTAAAGTTTTGCATCACTGAGAATCTGCCCCATTCAGCCTTTGAAATAACAGAACATAGCAGCTTCTATAGGATCCATAGAATCATTTTTCAGTCACTTGAACAGTCGCCTACCATTATTGCCTCTTTGAATTATAATCTGACATTTAACCTAGCTGGAAATGTATTGGCTCATTTACTTTTCTTGCTCTCCCCCCTTCCATTTACTTCTAAATAACATTTTTCTTTAGATGATTTTCATGAAATTGCCACTAAAAAGAGTCCTGTTCGAGCTGCCTCATTTAGAAACTGTAAGATAGTGCAAGACATCTGAGGATGTCATTGTAGCACATGAAAAACACTTCAGCTAGCACATAAACACTATCAAGTGGAATTTGAACTGAAGTTACAAGCTAGGCTGAAATGATATTTGGTTAATAATTGTCAAATATTCCACAAATAGCATAAGTCTAAATAGCACTGTTCTGAGCAACGAGAGTGCTGTGTAACATGCTGAATTTTTAAACAGAGCTGAACAGAATATAGAATTTCTGTTTGGGAAATGTGGACATTTTGAAGTTCAATTTTGTTCAGAAATGGAACAAATAACTTTCCGACAAAAGGAAAATTCTAAAAAGCAGTTTCAAAAAGTAATGCACATTTCCAACTCAAGAGTTTAGGTTTAAAATTGTCTTTTTATTTTTTATTATTTTGGTGTCACAGTCTGGTTAAAGAAATAACAAAGAGTGGGAGAATTTGCTAAGAACAAAAGCATCCTCAGAGACTTTGCTGACTTCTTTATCAGTATAACAGAGATGAGCTGTTTGCAATATTCTTCTGGGGGATATAGTGTTACATTTTCTACTGCCAACGGGTCATGAAATAAGTTGAATAAAATCACAGAATATTTTAAACTAAATGTTAATGTCAAAATAAATATTCCATTTTGATAAACCAGTTGAATTTTAATAAGAAATATTAATGAGCAATGTTTAATAGGAAATTTTAATAGGAAAAGCTCCATTTGACTGATATTTTAAAACAGAAGATTATTTTGTTGGAAATGTATTAAACCAATTCAATGGCTTATAATCTAAGGGTACATTTATATTCAATCCCTCTCAAGCAGGCAGTGCATTGCTGTTGCAGTATCCACTGTATTCTTTAACAAATATTTTGCTCAATAATCCTGCTTCTGCTATTATTATTTGTCCTGTGATACAACCACGATCAATCCCATCCTCTCCTAGAGCCCCTGCTGAGTTCTGGAAGAGGCAGTTGCAGCTCCAAGCGCTTACAGTACGCTGTAAGGAAAAGACAGAAAGTGTGTAAAAAGAACAAGGGAAACAAGGACTGCGGGAATGAAACAAGCCAGGTGACCTGACTCTTTGCCCTGAACCATTTTTAGACATCCATGTTCCCTCTTAATCCATTTTTGCAAATTACTTACTTTATGAAAGTTCAATTGATTCCCTATAGAGGCAACAACACGCTCTTTTCTGCATGAGTTAGCAAGATCTGCACTCCAGGCGGAGGACAGTAAACCTGCTGCTGACTTAGGGACAAGCAAGGGACAGCGAAGCTGGTGGACACGGCTCCAGTTGCCCATCAGGGTCTCTGCTCCAGCAGCTGTAGGCAGTAAAGCAGGAGGAATGATGCTGTTTCTTTCTGGTCTGGCAAGAAAGAAAAGACAAATGTCTTAAGAGTTATTCATCTAGACTAGGGAACAAAGAGAGGGAAAAGGTGACAAAAATCTCGGGAACGTCTCTATTTCTTACGGCTGCTCCTGATGGGGACTGTCTCACGTAGCTCTGTGCAGGCACAGAACCCAGGCGCTCGCCTGGCTCGGGGCTTCGCCTCCAGACACAGCAGAGCCATTTCCTCCATGAACTGTCACAGAAGATTATTTTCTTGTTTTTCTTTCTTTTCATGATAGCCCAAATTGAATACTTGCCTTGCCTTGTATCTGTCATGTTAGCTTTTTAGATAGTACGTGTTCTGTTCTATACTCCAGTGGTCTCCTGTCCTTCCATAGGAGCTTGCAAGGCATATCAAGTGCCTCTAATGGTGGTGGCCTGAGGGAAAACAGTATACAGTTTGCTTTTACATTTCTTCTCCACTTTAAAAATATTGGAGATATTAATAGTACAAAGAACAGTTCCCTGATGCTTTGATCTCTACATCGCTGCTCTTTCAGCCTGCATGTCACTTCTGATGCCACGTTGCATTACCATTACCATTATTGTTACTTCCAGCCTGTAGTCCATGTTCTTTTCCCATCTTACCATCTGCTTTAACCCCAGCTGTGGTTGGTCTTCCCAGGAGGAGAGAGAGGAGTGAGAGGATTGGATGTGCAGTGGCGGTGTCTCTCGAGAGTTGCAAGTGATGGAGGGACAGCATCAAACCTCCTGGGACTCTTGAGTGGATTTATTTTCAAAGATAGTTGTTGATTAAAAAAGTGCATAAGCTGCCATCCCCCCTGGAATAGCCTCAAAGGAAATGCATCTCAGAGACATATTCCCTCCTGGCTTCTCCTTTGCTTCAGGGCAGTAGTAATTTGCTATAAACCAAAAGCAGCAACAAATTACTCTATGCTTATGGCAGGTCAGTTTGCCTGCCCATCATGTAAGATGGAAGAGAAAGCACAGCAATAACTCCGGTGGCTTCTTGGAGGATGCAGAAGGAGTATCACGCTGTAAAACTCACTGATCTTGCATACCTGTGTTCCACATGGTTGGCATTTGAGGTGAAGGGGGTAGGAATCTTAATTTTATTTGTCCCTGACTCAGCATGGAGTCAAAGTCATTATCTAGTTTGAAATGTCTGCCTGTAGTGACAGGGTACAAGAGGCGTGGGGAATTGCTTTCTGCTTTCTTGTATAAAGGAACATCCAGCAAGAGGACATAGACCAGAGTTGAATTTGTCCTGTTACTATGTGATTAACGATAGTCCAATTTTTTAAAATCTGTTGTGCTAAAGCGTTCAAGTCTTTACAGTAAATCACAAAATAGGACGTGATGCTACAATTTCCTTATGTGTGCACGGACCTTTGCACTCAGATTCACCATTTGTGAACTGTGGGATGCTGGTGCTGGACTCGCCAATTATAACAAAAAGTAAACTCCTCCTGTTAATTAAATAAATGCATAAATAAATAAAAGACAGCAGTCCTATGACAAGCAAATTATTCCTCAGTGCCTGAATAAGATACTTTTCAGGGAAAGAAACTGACAAATAAGATGCAAATATAATACATCTTCTCATTCAAAAATGCTTTTTAAACACGGTGAACAGGAAAAATTAACTCAAAATATAGGCTCATCTCCTTATGGAAAATCGTGCTTCCTTTCTGGGAAAACGAGTGGTGTCACCTAAAGGGCAGAGCACTCAGTTAGATGCAGCAGCTGGGTTGGTTTTGTCATGGGTTCTGAACGTGGTCATCACCTGAAGTGGTAGCATTGCTGCAAAGTGTGCAGAGATCCATCTTAAATCACATTGCAGCTAGGTGAAATTATTATTATTCTGCAAGGAAATCCCATTTTCATTGTCTGTAGTGCAAATCGGCACACACGCACACTGAAAGGGAAAACAAAGTTGTTTGCCAGTGTCTTGACTCCACAGAGAAACCTTATCTAAGGAAAATGAAGTTGTGTCAGACAGGTGAAGGACTCTCTCCAGCTATTAATTCATTCTGAATAATTCATTAGCTAACACTCTTAAACTCTGACAGTCCCAGGTAAATCCCAGAGAGAGGTTTCGTGGTCCCTTAGCTATGCTCCTCATCAAATGCATTAAGGTTTACATAATAAGAGGATGTGTGAGTGTTTTTAAAGAGATATTTATTCTGGAACTTGTAATTAGTGCATAGCGTCTAATTCTGCAATGAAAGCGAATGCGTATGGTAATAAGAGTGCAGTCCGCATGGAACAGCAGCAGGAGCTGATGTATGGCTTGTGGTGATAACTAAGTTAACGCACCTTCTTCCATTGGGAAGCACACTATAGTTTTTTCCTGGCATTGGGATTTCTGAAGTTTAATGCAGCGTTAAGGAAAAATACCTTCTGAGGCCAGTGTTCCCCAGGACAGGAACGACGCAGTCAGGGTTGGACCCAGTGTAAATCGATGTGCATTCACTGAAATCTGTTCATTTACATCCATTGTAAGCCAAGTGTTTGCAAAAGTCCTACTGCTTACAGTGAAGGAGGATCACTCTTTCCAAAAGCAGAAGAGAGTGAGTACAAGAGTGTGTTTAACACCAAAACTTACCTTCTCAGAAGGATGAATGCTGCAAACACATTGCCCGAAAGCACCCCCTCCCTCTAATATTATCACAGTAAAACTGAATAAGTTGCAGCCACTATTTTTCCTAACTTCTTATTGAACCTAAAATGGTCATTGAATTAAAGTTTAACAAATAGATCTTTATAAAACTAAATTAATAAACTTCCTTATTTCTCAGCTATCCGTAAGTTCATAGCCTTTCCTTAATGATGATGCACTTGATTAAATAAAATGAAAGAAAAATGCAAGAAAAATGAAAGTTCTTTCAGACATTAAAATGAATAATGAGTTTAGACTTAATCCAAAAGCAATTTAACTTTAAACATTCATATGAAATTAAATGAGTCATTGAATTTGCTATATAAGCAAGCATTAATCTTATCAATCTATGAAGACTGGAATGTTATACAGTGACCCATTAATTTCAGAGCCTAATACAAGGTCTGTTTAATGCCTGCAGTCTATTAAAAAGTCTGATCCTACAATATAACGGCTTTTTCATAAAAGTTTAAACCCCAATTCATTCTTTTATTACTTTGATAATTTGATAATCTATTGTGACAAGATTATGGTTTCAAAAAAATCCCCAAATATAGAATTTCTTTGAATCTGCACTTGCTCCAAGTTTGAACTTTAATATCAGCAAAGGATTTCTTAGAAAATCTAAGGATTTGAAGACTTGTGCTTATGTTTACTGTAATAAATGTTCAACGTAACAATAGACTTTCTTTTATCCGATGTATTTGGACTAACAACCTCACCTATGTTCTGAACAAGATTTTTTTCCAAATCAATGGAGAGAGCAGTGGCACAAAAAGCCCCACTGCTTATTCAAAACAACTCTAGATGAAAATAGCATTTTCATTATGACAGATGACTTTGGTGTGGTTTATTTCTTTATATGTGTTGACTGCAGTGATTTGTGTGAGCATGGATAGGGAAGTTTGACTTTTGGGATTTCTTTGCAGCAGTGCGAGGCAGGTTGATTGGCAAAAATTACAAAAATTCATTTTTTAAAACTGCCCTTTTTCCTTAATGAGATGATTCAGTAGCAGAATTTAATGGCATTACATGATATCTCCTGGCAGGGAAGGTCATGGTTTACAATTTCTGTTTCTAATCAGTAGTTGCTGCCACAAAAACCAATCAGAAGGAAAGGTTGCAATTTAAATATGTTTATATCACTAAACAGGTGTTCCATTTTGGCATACTGTACCTAATTCTACCTAATTTTCACAAATCTATGATCAACGAGAAATTACTCTTCTTAAAATAAGACAAAAACTGTTCCAGTGTGGGTGTTAAATGTAAAGAATAATGATTAACTTAAATACCTTTTTGGCTGTGTTCCTTGATCGTACACATTAGAAATATCCACAAAATTTGACTCCTTTTTTGTGTGTGAGCACACTTTTGTAAACCTCCTTTGATTTACACCTCCTCACAGAAGTCGTGAAAAATGGACCTGGTCGTACGGTATCCTCATACAAATAAATTATTGTTATTAATGTTTAAGAGTCTTAGAATTCTGGTCCTGTGCACTAATTAGGAGCGCTGAGGTGTGAGCAGATTACTCGTGTAAGCTCCTGGAGCTCAATGGAGCATTTCGCCATTTACACTGGAGACTGGATTAAAATCTGACCTGCTAAATTCCTTGCCAAATATATATTTTTTGGCATTAAGAACAACATGATATTTCAAGGGACAGAGGACAAAATTGTTGTATTACAATACAACAGTTGGAAGAATTAATTCTTTACTCATATAGTTACTCAAGCAGTAACTGGACTAAATAATTACATATCTAATTAAAAAGTCACTTGTTTTCTTAAAGATTTTCATGTCAGGATGTTACTCAAGTTTTCAGGCATCTTATATTCCTGGTAGGCCAAATAAAGTCAGGGGAATGGGAACTTTTTGCAGTGTCACATGGAAGGAGACAGTGATGGGGTTGTCCAATTGAACGCATTCTGTGGGATTCACGATCCAGCAGGGTTAAGCCTGAACAGTGGGAAGGGGTTGGAAGCTGCCTTATCCTGTTAGCTCTTGTTGAGGCTGGCTCTAGTCCTCCGTCCTGTCTCTCATGCTCTCCTCTGTGGCTGTATCAGAAGGTTTTTGGGATGCAGCAGATGATGGCAGTACAGTACCCTCAGCTGCAGGCTATGACTCCTGTCTCTGGTTTCCAAGAGGTGGGAGATGAGTGTTCTCACTTGGGCTAAAGCTGATGTTCTGGGAGAGCTTTGCCTGTCTGTCCCTGAACTTGCCCATGTTTTCCTGAATCCAGTTCCCAATTCCAGCTTCTACCTGCTGTTCAGTCCAGTCTGGGACCTTCCCTGTACCTGCCCTGCAGCAGGTACTCAGCACTGGTGAGATTGCTCCTCGAATCCTGTGTTCAATTCTGGCCCCTCACCACAAGAAGGATGTTGAGGCTCTGGAGCGAGTCCAGAGAAGAGCAACGAAGCTGGTGAAGGGGCTGGAGAACAGGCCTTATGAGGAGCGGTTGAGAGCTGGGGGTGTTTAGCCTGGAGATGAGGAGGCTGAGAGGAGACCTTATTACTCTCTACAACTACCTGAAGGGAGGTTGTGGAGAGGAGGGAGCTGGGCTCTTCTCCCAAGTGACAGGGGACAGGACGAGAGGGAATGGCCTCAAGATCCACCAGGGGGGATTTAGGCTGGACATTAGGAAAAATTTTCACAGAAAGGGTCATTGGGCACTGGAACACGCTGCCCGGGTAGGTGGTTGAGTCGCCTTCCCTGGAGGGGTTTAAGGGATGGGTGGACGAGGTGCTAAGGGACATGGTTTAGTGTTTGATAAGAATGGTTGGATTCAATAATCTGGTGGGTCTTTTCCAACCTGGTGATTCTATGATTCTATCATTAGCAGTGATGTAGGGTCCTCAGGGAACTTTGAATTGCTTTTGTGTACTTGTATCTATTTGATAATTCCCTTATTAGTATTATTAGTAGCAGTGTTATTGTTTCACTAAAGCTGCTTTAGTGTTAGTTTTCAACCTGCAAGTCTCTTTCTCCTGTTTCTCTTTTGCCTTTCCTGTGAGGGGGAATTAGGACTAAAAGCTGCCCGGTTCTAGCTGCTGCCCTGGCTGGGTGAGGCTGAACCAGGACCATAAGGAACTGGCTGATCAGAAAATCTACCCAGAGGTATTTTTTTAAGTGTTTATTGAAAATATTTTTGACACTTTATTGAGAAGGGCATTTCTATCATATCTAAATGCTTTGAAAGATTGTTAAATGTGTTGAGATTTTATTTGGGGAATTGACACGTGCTCATGAAACACTCTTTGACTTGCCCAGCTCAAATATTTTTTCACAAAATGTTTTTATTTCTCCTTTTGAATGAGGTCTTTTTTTCTAATCTTTCTATTTTATATTCTATACTAAAGTGCAGTTGAAACCAAATGAAGCATTTATTTTTGTCAAAATAAGATCTGTCAGTATTTTGGTTTGTTACGGTTGGAATGTTCTTTCATGGAGAATTTTGAAGTGATAGGATTTGCTCCCTGATGGGCATGAAAACAGTCTCAAAATTATAAAATCTTTAGAAAAATGGAAATGCCAGTCTTGTCACAACTCTGATGCTTTCTGAGTTGTTCCCTGTTCACTTCCCATGTGATAAAAAGAGGATGTTGAGAACATTTGCCACAAGTGAATGTTGAGCGTAAGCTGAGCAAATTTCCTTCATGCAGTTCTGCTTCAATTAATATTGTGCCCTGATATGGACTGGCTGATCTGCTGCATGTAAATCGAGATGCCAACATCCCCATCACCAGTCAGAGCTGTCATAATTGGTTTATAGTAACTAAAAGCCTGAAAGAAGCAAACTTCAAATAAACCCCACACCCCACCTTGGTTCTGTGTCTCTTTTTAAACAACTCTTATCTGAAAACAGAGGCCACACCTAGGATTTGGGGTTGTTTCAGGCATTTGGTTACAGATTCTTGACTCAGACCCTCAGTCACCAGCAAAAGATCTTATTTTCACTCTCATTTTGACTGCTGCATATGATGAGCAGCTGTGTGAGCCGGAGGTGTAACGTGACCAGGTGACGAAGGGCAGCGGCACCGTCACTCCTCACAGCGAGTTCCCAAAGCTAATACCAGGTCTGTGTGTTACTCCCATCTGTCTGAGAGAATCTGGAATTACTGCAGCTAGAATAAAGCCTTTGCACAGCAGTGCTCCCTCATGTGCCTCAAAGGGCTTCTCAAGGACAGGTTGTACCTGCAAGCCTGTGCAATGAAACCTCTTTGGTGGAGGATTCGAGAAAATACCAGTTGGCATTTGCCGCAGGCATTTAACTGGGTTTTACATATGAACAAACTATAAACATACTAAAAACCTACACTTTTATCACAATCTCTTATTCTTTCAGCTCCCAGAAAGCTGAGTGTAGTTCAAACAGTGCATCTCTCAGGACTCTGTCACTGGAGCTTTACTATTAGTTTGTTTATTCTTCATCAGCAAAAAAAGCTTTAGGGATGGGTAAGTTTTATCAGTTCTTTGGTTTATATCCTCTTTCTGCAAAACCACTGAAGTCAGAGTTAACAGCCAAAGCCTCATGGTCCCTGGAACTGCGACTCCCTTTCTAGAGTGACTCTCTTGTACTTTGTCGGCATTTCACAGCATCACAAGAAGAGTCTGGTCAGAAGGGATTGCAGGAGGCTTTGGCTTCAGCCTCTGAATTCAGACCAGGGCTGATTTGAACGTCAGCATTTGGCTCCTGTTGCAGTGTTTAATTATCCTCGTTATGGTTTTTTTTTTCCCTTTATCATATAAGGTCATAACTATTTATGAACATGTTAGCTACGTCATGGTCAAGAAAATCATTTGCAGACTGAAAGGACTGCCCTAAAATACAAGAGAGTAACAGAGGATGAAACAGTTTTCCCTACCTATAGTGTTCTGAGCTGTAATACTGCTTGCCTGGAAAGCTATTGTGTCACATAACCAGAGCTGCAATTGACACCTGGCCTGTCATTTCCACATCCTGAGATGTCACAGTTGCAGCCCATCCGCATCTCTTCAGTGTGAACGACGTGAAAGGCAGGAATTCTTTTCCCTCGTGACTTAATTCTACTACATAAACTGCTGAGGTAGGGCAAGTATAAAACAAACCTTGTTCCCCAAGACATGCCACAGTGATAAAACATCTTGAAAATTGTTTGTACAGCTTTAACCATTAGGTTTTGGTTATAATAACAGTTTTCAGACACATTCCTATTTACTTCTGTATTTGCATAGCACACAAACTTGACAGATGGATTTGGGGAGCTCACTTTGTGCAAACAAAATGCATGCACATCATAAAAAAACAGGCCTTTTGGAGAAGCACTAAAATGAGAGATTTTTCTAAATAATTGGTTTCTAAACCAACTATTGAAGTCTTCTAATAATTACTTTGTATAAAGGAGATAAGGTTCAGTTACTGTCTATGCTAGTCGATAATATAACAAACTAAATGGGAGATGGTCTTCCTAATAAGAAAGTGAGAATTATAAGCAATAAAACCCAGCATGGGATGTGATTATCATGAGACAACAATATCTTTGGGCATTTTGCTATATAAAAGCTGAGTGCTCCCCATAAATATGTGTATTTCATAATAACCACACCCCTACAAGTCACCCGATTGATACAGAGTTATTATTTCCTTTTTAGATTTAAATAGAGATACGTCATCTTAGGAAATTGCTTTGGGCTTGAATATTGTAGCTGTGAGATTAATGGAGTCCTATGTAGGAGTTACTAATTGCTGTATTTCTGATTAGTGATATTTAGACCTTCACATTTCCATTTCCAGGGAAGTAGAGCAGTGGTGAGTATCATGGTGGGATAAAATGAATCAATCCCTTTGGAAGGAACAATCGATCAGAATTAAAACTGTGCTTGCACTGATGCTGTCTGTATTTTTGTATTTTGTTAGTTATATGTCACCAATAGAAATAAGTTGACCCTTTCAAAAGGCTGAAAACAAAGTGGAGTGGTTTTTTCCTCAAGTGAGTTCCCAAACTATGGAACAACTGGCTGATACCAAAAGCCTGTTGAGATTTTTAGGCATCACACAGCATTATGAAGCCCTTTTAAGAGAAATACAGTATAAATGGTGCCTTCATATATGACATCCGTTGTCTTTTATTCATTCCTTTGGTTTGCCCCATCTGAGCTGCCTCTTTCAATCTTGCATCCTCTTTCTTTTCACAAACCACTCAAAGCTCTCCCTCCACCTGCATTAGCCTAAGGGAGTGGTAGCAAGGAACAGATTGTACATCCTTATCCTTTACATTATAAGGACAAGATGGAAATGCATGTCTTCACACAGAGAATTTATCCCAGAGTTTCTGCTAAGAAAGATGGTTCTTCCGTCTGGGTAAGGATTATTCAGTCCTTTGACCTGGTCATCCTTTCTGTGCGAAGAGAAAGGAAATGGATATTAATTTTAGCAGAAGTCACCCAAGGCAGGAAGGAGAGGCAGTTCTCTACAGCTAGCTTTGACAGCATACCAATGATGTGTAGCCTGTGAAGAAACATTTCATGGCTTTTCCTTGAGGGGATTGTATGGAGGGAGTACTAGAGAGCCGCCCAGGAATTTGTCATCTCCATCTCTCAAACTAGAACCAGTGCTTGAGATGGAGCAAAGCCCTGGATGCGGTCCCAGCCCTACTGAGCAAGGCTGCTAAACGCTGTGAGCAGCCACTGTCATTTAGAACAATTGCTTCCCAGATTACTGCATACAGGACTATGATCACAAGCTGCTTTAAGAGTATTCCCTACATTCTATGCACTAATTTCTCCTCCACTGAGAATCTGACCTGCCAGATCCCCAAAGTCGGCGATTAGGGCACAGAATTCCAACAATATTATATCACAATAGGTATAATTACAGCCGAGAGTAAGTACCTGCTGTTACATTTGTTGCTTTGTGCATATTAATTGGTTAAACTACTGATGGCTGGCCAAATGCCTTCTGTGATCAAAAGGCATGCTGAAACACTCAGAGTATTTAAACAATGGACTTCAGTAGAGCATCAGTAACTCAGCCCTTCTTGGAGAAAAATCTGTACAAGGAAACACAAAGCATAATTTCTTCCTGAAAATCCTTCTGGAATAACAAAGTGTATTGGCTGATACCTCAATTATTTTTTTCACAAAAGCCTGTTTCTGAAAAGAAAGAGAATGTTATTAAGCACAAAGAAACAGCATTTCTTAAAATTCTTCTTTTCTCTCTCAAGACCAGTGCTCTGATCAGTGAAGGGAGGTGAAAAGTAGAAAATTTAACATTTTAGAATCTTCTTTATCTTTTGGTGTATTTATTTTACTAATAATTAGAAAATCCTGGACTAACTGACACATCAACTCACATGTAAATTAGCATGTTCCACACTAAGTATTAGCAACATGCATTCTAAACTAACAAGGTTTAAATTTTTTATATTTTTTGTGCCTGCTTAAAGAATTTTAGACAATTGGGTCACTGACCTAGCTGGCATATAAAATGATGGTGCGAGATTTTAGATTGCATAATTTATTATGTATTACAAATGAGCTCAAGAAAAATGACAAAGAACTTTGCATAGCACTTGGAAAACCTAGAAAACACATGAACAAGCTGTGTGGAAAATGATCTACAGTGGACCACCTCCTGCTTATTATATCCATAACATCCTCTTAAAAGTTTAATTAGACATAGGGCCAGAAAAGTTGTTCTAGATGGAGTCACTCCAGTGGAAACACCGATGTGCACAGATGTGCGGTAGCAGGGAGTGGCATCTGGCCAACATGTAAAGCCCCTGCAGCCACTGCCTTGCTTTTTACCTGGGAGGCTGTGCTTGTGTTTGGATCGGTATCAGGAATTGCTGTGATATACGTTAAATATGATGGAGGGGGAACGCTTCAAAATCATCTCCAAACCTTCCCTGCTCTTTCTGTTGTAATTTGCTCTTGTTTCATTTTCTAAACTACAATATTTCCATGTTCTTCCCATCAGCCACTGGTTTCAGTCACAGGCTCGGAACTGGAACCAGTATGAGCTGAAGCTATTGGTTTTATAACAGGTCCTGGAGAGTCATGGTGATCATCTTAGAGCAATATTTTCTCATTTATGTGTAGCTTACTAATGCTCAAGAACCTGTTTGAGTGCACAGCCTGTTTAACATCAGCGTAGCAGAGATGTATGCTAATTTCCTTGTGATTTTTAAGGATGAACTGTAACAGAAGACTGTAGTGAATAAGTTACATTCAATAACATCCCCTTTGCCACTTGAGGAAATGTTCGAGTTGTGAATTTTATTAACTCCCATGAGGAAACTATTTCCTTGGGAGGAATGATAGACATCAGTGACTTTATGGGGCTCTGCTTTAGCTATGGGAAGTTCATTTGCACTGTGGGGCTTCTGCACTGATGGAATATGTTCATTTCTGACTGGAGGAAAATTAATTCTAAAGGGAAACAAAAAAGTTCAGGCTTTCAGGACAACACATTTGTTCTGTGTGTAGGTTATCTATCAGCTTGGAAACTTCACAGCTGTAAACAAAACCAACCATTTCTCAGCAGTGACATTCTCCTGTTGTCTACCAGCAACTCCCCCCAAGCACACGCTGCAAAATCAAGCAATGGCACATCACTCACAGGATTCTTGCTTTCTGAGAAAAACTTTGTATCATGCTTAATGGAAAAATATCCATGTAAACATGTATAAAAGATTATCAGTTGCTTTGTTTAAAGATGAGGTAGCTTGTACTTGTCAGGGCTTTCTGCTGTTCGCCTCAATTGTGCCCTTCCCACCTTGCCAGTTTTAACTTAGTAGTGTGCCCAGGCTAGATAATAGCAGCAGTGGGAGTAATTTTATAAAGCCAGGAAATCAAAGGCAGATGTTAAATACAAATTGTACCAATCAAACAAAGCTTACAAAAGAGTAGAATTCACTCCTGTAATTCTATTTGAAGAAACATGTCAAATACAAGAACTGGTAGAAATACCGTCCTCATTAGGTCCTGCTCTCATCAGCTGCCCTGCGTTTAATCCCTTCCCTGCTCATCAGTGGTATTCCTCTGTTGTAAAATCACCTGTAAAGACACAATCAAGTCTAACGATCTGTGGCAAAGGGACGGTAAGCTCTGAACTGCCCACCAACAGCTTTAGTGTGACAATTTCCCTGATGACCCCTTCCTGCCATATGACCTTAGTAGCACGTTCTGATTTGCTTATGTCTTGTTCCTCGTGCCGCTCTAATCATTCAGTCAAACCTTCACAGTATTCTCTGCTTCACAGAGAAAAATAGAGAGTAGATGTACTCTGGATGAATCCTAAAACCTTCCTACGAAGGTGACACTTGTGTTGGTCCTACAGAGGAGGCTCTGTGAGCCAAGTCTGTTCAGAAGCTGTGCCCATGTGTATATTGATTTCCCAGACAGGCTTTCACAAGCCCTGCAAAACCAGTCCTGGGTGCAGTCTGATTCAGTGACTTTCAGTTCTAAACACTTGTCTTCTAGGATGAGATAGGACGCTCTATCCATTCAATGTGTGTCCAGCCTTCAACTTGGCATTAGTGATTTGCTAGTTTGTCATCGTTTGTTGGGTCTGCAGTGGGTTATTTATAATGAGAATATAATTTCACCATAAAACTTAATTTAGTGGCTTATTCCAGCCAAGGGTCATAGCTGGCTTTTTGCACTGTGGTCTTTAAAGAGCTGATTTAAAGGCTACCAGAGTTAACAGGCATTGAGTGTAGGAAACATCAAGCAGTGAACTGTGCTAACACCTAAATATCACTCAAGTGTTGTATGTTGGGGTGACTGAGAATGTTCTGAGAATTGTGATTGGATCTGAGAGCGCTGGGTAAAACTGTAACAGGTTTTGGCTGAAATTACATTGAAAACATAGGAACTTTGCTTAACCTGAAAAAATGGCCTAATATTGAAGGAAAGTACTTCTGTTCAGAAACATGAGGACAACGGAAAGACAAATCCTGACTGTCAGCTAACTTTACCAAGTATAAAGTCATTTGGGCACTATGTAATAGAAGAAAGCCTAAGCTATTTTACATGTGTAGGGCTATAAAAATAAGATTATTGTTGTTTCATGGCATTACATTGCACCCAAAGCTTGAATTAGTGTTCCTTTAGTGGTAATAAAAAGAAATTGTAAATCCAATTGGTTTTGGTAATATGAATGTTGCCTATAAAGCACTTCTGTTCTATTAAAAATATTTACTAAAACAAACAAAAGGAAAATGCTTTTCCAGAATGACCATAATACGAATCTGATTTTCAAGTCTTGCACTAGCATTGCCAAAATGCAATTTCAGTAATCCCACTTCTGAGTCTACCTTGATCCTCTACAAGTGTAGCCCCTTTATTTCAGTGGAACAATCTTGTTTTGTCATTATGTAAATCCGAAATTGAGTGATGCAGGAAATTTTAGAGCTGTATTCAAGGCACATTGAAGTCAATGAGAAAAACCCTTGATATAAAGCAACCCAAAGAACCCCAGAACTCGTTCCAATAGGTGATGGTAGTTACACCTGTTGTGTACCTGCTTAACTTCATTGATTTGAAATGCATTACTAAGTATTAGGCTAATTGGTTTAGCATGAGGCAAAGCTTTCAAAATCATCATGGGAAAACCATGTTCAAATGTAAGAGAAAACTGTAGTTAAAGAAAAGATTTCTCAGTTTTCTTCAGTTTAGCATCAGTCCTTATGTGACCTCGTCCTATCACTTAATGCACTTTGGAGATTCACTGTGCTTCCCAGTGATGAAGGTAAAATCAAATAACATAGCATAGCTTTGCTTTAGGTTGATAAAGGGAAATACGGAGTTTTACAAGCTAAGTGTTGTGTTGAACACATTGCATTTCTTTTTTCCTCGTTACTGCTGTCAGTCTTAGCGATGCTTACAAACTAAAGCAATGAAAGCTCTTAACCTCTTAGAAGAAGTAATATTGATATGAAATGTGCAGCTGCTTAGAACAAGGATGTTTAGCTTAAGCCAGGTATCGGTAATCTGTTTTTTAAGATTTTATAGTAGTGGAAAGTTGTCCTAAATATTAGACTGAATGATCATACCAGGATAATATGCATGATGCCAGTCACATAGCCCAACCCTGCTGTTATGCTGGAAGTACATCCCATAGTCTCCTTTACTCACATCACATTAGTTAAGGAGCATATCTAAGACTTGGCAAAGAGCTGATAAGTGCTTTCAAAGGGAAAAATCGTGTAATCTGCTCACCTGCCACTGCCCATTCTCACTTCAGACCTGTGTAAGACTTGCATGGACCGATGCATCTGCACAGTGTCTTAACGGTGATTTGCCTGTGTAATTTCTGCAGAAAATATACCTGAATTTTACTGCTAGGGTTGATGAAAACTTGATTGAAAAATAACATTGCAGAAAATCTCCCAAAACAACTGGACACAATCTCCCCACCTCCAATCCTTTCCTGCATAACTCCTGCCTTGTCCCTCTTTGTCCTCACCTAGAAATGCCTGTTCCTAAAAGTACAAGAGTGTCCTTAAAGGGAAAACTTTTGCATGAGAATCTTAACTGCATGTAGTGAAAGTTAAAGGTTTTGACCAATTCCAAATATGTCAGACCACATTTAGTGAGATGTTTTCAGAATCACAGCACTGACTTGGCTTCTGAGGGAGACAAGTAATGCAAATAGTGTGTGTTTTCACAGTGTCTGCCAGCAGCACATATACATAAAATCTAGATTCGCTGAGCAGCTGCATATCTCACCATCCTAAGTAGTTTGTGGCTTGCCTAGTAGAAGGTTTCTAGATAATGAGATAGATAACATTTTCCTCCATCATACAAAGTGTGCATGTTCTTCCTTGCAGTTCGATAAAGGTAAACATTAGGTTACCCTGACTAACAGAGGGGAATGAGACCTTTGCAACCTGTTCTCCATCTGCAGGTAAAACTTCTCTTGACTTTGGAAGTTTTTCTTGCACAGGCATCTTGGGATTTTTCCCTTAAACAATGAATTGTACTGTGTTGAATGTCAATTAATGGTACCGGTATTTAAATAATATATGTTCAAACTGTTAAAATTTCAAATGTGTCACGCTGGTGAGTCAAGATTTACCTGGCAGATAGTTTAAAGAAATTACTTTGCATGCAGTGATTCATTTAAATTGTAAGTACCCATTACTCTGTATTTCATTTTTAACAAGTTCTTCATCCACTCAAAGAAATACCAGACAGCTCAGGTTGGAAAAATGATTCATCTGGCATATGCAAAGATGGACTTGGTGCAGTTGGGGATTCATAATCAGAGCAGAAACATATTAAGGGTAGGTGTCATATTCCTTGATGTTTGCAAAAGCTGTCAGAAGCCTGCATGCATTATGGACTGGCTTTTTTACTACATTACAATCTTTCAGTTCCCCAAGCAATTTATGTGCATAAGCAGGACCAGTTCTTGAGCTCATAATTCGGATAAGCCCCATGGATTTCTGCAGCATCTTACCTAAATGAGGACTTCCAAAGTCAGTCCCAGAACACAAAAGGAAAAATTCTATGGACTGAATATCTTCTACAGTGGAAAATTATTTAAGAAATTCAATATTAAAGGTACATCTTTAGAACTATATGCACCACTGGAATATCAAACCAGGATCTGGTGAAGCAATATTTGCATTATCTTAGCATTGCTGTTCCTATATGCTAAAGAGATAAGTGGTGCAGCTTGTGTTTCTTTTCCGTTCCTCTAAAAGTAGCTCCACTCAGAGGGCACTAAGAAGAAACATCCATTTTAATTTTTGATAGTATGGTCCTTTATGTTGTATTAAAGGAGTCTAAAACATTAAAGGGTTTGAAAAGTATTTAGCATCCAAATGATGTTGCTGGGTCCCCAGTGTTGGTTTCGATAGTGCTGAGGTGCCTGCCTCTCAATGATTTCTACGGAAAGTCCCTCTCCACATATTCCTTACTCTCTTTCTGGAAGCCAAGGTAATCCTCTGCAGCTTCCAGCTTAAGGTATGGCAGGCCCTGACCTACCACCACTGAAAGAGATGGAGGAGCAGAGTAAACCAGAATTATTTAGGATTGCAATAAATGCCTGCTGTGCTTTTAGTGGCATTTAACATGCAAGCTTTAGGGAAAACAGGCTTATCGCCTGGGATAGACTGGTAATAAAGTTATTGGAGAAAACACAGAGTAGGATTTTCATTATATTTTCAGTCTCCAAATAAAGGATCACAGCTGAACTTTGTAAGTGGCCCCTCTGGACAGCATAGCCGTGGGGGCAAAAAGACCCCAAGAGCAAGCAATTAGGTTATTACCTAATCAAGTAATTGTATTGGTAACGGGTTATTGTAACAGCATGCATGATATCAGCACCTCAGGTCACGGAAGCTTAAAAATTCTGCTACTGATTAAGTTCAGGCCTTGATTTCTGAGACTTCGTTATCCTTGTTTACATAGTCTCTGCTTCCCCTGACGATGACTCCAATGTAACTGTCGGGCCATACGCTCGTCTGTGTAAATCAGTGTCTCACTGCTCAAGTTAATGAACTGTGCCAATTTTCATTAGCCGAAGATGATTCTTCTTAAGTCAAAGCTTACCTAAATTTTTAATTGCTTTGAAGACCCCCTGGGAGAAGATTGACCACAAAACTCACCCAATGCCCTTCTCCCTTTGAGCAGAGCATTTCCCATTCCTCTGTCTTTATTTCGCTGTTCAGACACATGCAGTCTAGCCTTAAATTGTCAATGTGATCCTCATTTTCCAAAAGTGGAGGACTTTTGCAATCATCTGCTTCTAGTTATATAGACAATAACAGACATGACCAATGGAGAACAGTTAGACTCTCTTTAAAGACAGATCTATTTTCATCTGTTGGGCAAAGAACTGCTTGTTTCTGGGTCTGGCGAGGAGTTCAGCACTACCCTGCACAGCCAGGGAACAGTGGAGGGAACGCGAATGCCGGGGAACTGTCCTGGTTGTGCCTGTGCATTGCTTTCGGTACCAAGTATTTTCAGAGCCAGACCCATGCTTAGTGGAAAAACACCACAAACACAAAGATGAATTCTGCAGTACCAATTAATACACAGGTAGTGCTGCAGTGTTAAGGTACCCAGTGAGACATAAAAGCCTACATGTCAGATGTTGGAAGCAGCCTTCAATTGTAGTGCAGAGTTTTTCTAAAGGCTAAACAAATCCTGTAAGGAAGCTAAATTATGTACCTCTATAACCTAGCATCCACAGTTTGAATACAGACCCTTACCCTGGCAAAATGTGGGATCTGGCTCAGTGATTTGAGTGCACGTGGCACCACAAGCACACTGTAGCTTACTTGTCTTTCTGCCTATCTATCTTCCTCTTCTCTCCACCGCCCCCCATCTTTCTCCTAAAGAAATAAGTCCACAAATTATGAATATGGTATCACAGATGAGCTGTAGTGTCATTCTCTAGGCAGTCATTGCTCTTGTGAGAATGATGCAGAATGGACAGAATATACATTGCTGTATTTCACATTGTCTGATTTTGGTCACTGTGAGTCTCTATGTAGATCCATACTGTCTGGATCTGTTGTCAGCTGAAATAGCCGAGATTGAGATGAGATCCCAGGGAGAAATGTTTTGCTGTGAGGATGGGGAGGCCCTGGCCCAGGTTGCCCGGAGCAGTGGTGGCTGCCCCATCCCTGGAGGGGTTCAAGGCCAGGCTTGGAGCTCCTGATCCAGTGGGAGGTGTCCCTGCCCATGGCAGGGGGTGGAACTGGAGGGGCTTGGAGGTCCCTTACAGCCCAAACAGTTCTGTGATGTCCAAAATGTATGTTTAATTCATTACTGTCATTCTTATGCCTTCAACTACTGAGTAACTTGTCAGATTTTATTCTTGTTCAATATATCAGAACTAATGATATTCTGCACATGAGATTAAAACGGGATAATGATGTTTAATGATAATTAAAGAAAAATCTTCTGTGGGTGCAGCTTCTGTTCCAATCTTTTCTGGTTTGCTCTTGGCAATAAAATTTTATTGTAGCTTACAACTCTTCTCAAACAAATAGCCTGTTAATCTTCCTTCCTATTGGCAGCACCAAGAACAAGTTGGGTAATGCAGAAAGTTAATTTGGGAGAGTTTATTTAGAAACAAAGTGGAGGTACATTAGAGAGTCGATCCCTCCTCAGTCCCTTTGTGTAAAGCCACCATGCCACAGCAATTCAAGAGCTGCCTAGAAGAGGGAATGCTGCTGCAGGGCTGTTGAAGCTGGCTCTGTACAGTCTTCTCTGTCACTGACTTGGCAAAGGAGATGTTTTTTGGTAGCTGTTTTCATTTACAGGTCAGGCTGGGGCATAGCATAATCCTGGGCACATGGGGGTCTCTGGGGTCTGCCTGTAGGTGAAGTAGGAAGGAGACAGCACAGAAATGTCTGTGCTCACTCTGCCTCTCAGACTGATATGGGATTCTGTAAGCAGGCTAGGGATGCTCATACTTTGATTTAATTTCATCATATAAGCAGAAAGTCTTGAAAATCCATACAGGTTTGTGTGTGCACGTTCAGGGCAGCATTGGAGCATAATGACTCATTTTACGATGCCTCCAGACTGATTCATTTCAGTTTTGGCAGCAAATATGCTCGCTTTCATTACCAAATGCCTGCTCTCCATGTTACATTTTCTGTGGGAGATCTGTTAATGATTGCTAATAAGATATTGTTCTTTTTTCATTGTCAGTTTTTCAGGGAAAGGATGGATACTTGAAAAAAATTTTTTAAAAAAGAAGTCTTTATAAGAAAGTGCAAATTAATGGTGTAATCTGTCAGATGGGAGGGAAGTTAAAAAAGAGTGAAGTTAAATGTGCTCACAGTAGGGTTTATATTTCTTGCAAAGAAAGATGACAGCTAGGAAGGGAATAGCTCTGGGACGTGAACCTTACAGGCTGTGGATGCAACACCTGCATGTACGTGAGCACACAGACATCATCTTCAACAGCCTGAATGAAGACCAGGCTGATCTGCGGCCTCTATGATAGACTGACTACAGTGTGAGCTATTTATAACCCATTCTTTCATTCTCAACAATGCTTTGGCTGGAGCCAGGAAAGACAGAACTCCTGGCAGACTGGCCCCTTGCCTAGTGTGCTGTGACTGGCATGTAATCTGTCACTCCCCATCATCTGTGGGGTGGTGATAGGAAAATAATGCTCCTCAGCTTGCCTTAGATCACACATTACTCTCCTGAATACGGCTCCCTAAAGCTGTGAAATGGCCTTTAGAAAGTGTCTTTGTTCATTTTTTATATAGGAGAATGAGAATAGATGATAAACAGGCTGGAGGGAAGGAAAGCAAAAGGCACATTAGAGACCTGATGAGAGAAATTTGCTATGAATGAGATTGCAGTGTGATCCAATGACCTCTGCATAAAGAACACCCCTGGTGAGTATCGGAGGTGTGTAAGGTGCAAGAGCTGGTTGTGTACTGACTAGGGCACTGCCACAAATGGCATTTCCTGAGCTTTAATCATGCTTTAACCAGCCATGTTCAATATGTCCCTAGGAAATCAGCTTCCTTCCATTTCTCCACTCTTTAGAATATACAGTTCCTAGTGTGATTTTCCTCAATAGCAAATGGGTGGTCTGACAGGGTCCTGCTTTCATCCAGCGGCTTGGCAGTTACAGTAATACAAATTCTGCAAGAGTAATAGTGTAATAAATACAATGATTGTGTACCTTAGTTATGCAGATTAACAGAGTAGAATTTTTGGGATTAGTTAAGGATCATAGAATCATGGGATGTTTAGGGTTGGAAAGTTCCTTAAAGTCTGTGAAGTTCCAACCCCCTGGCATGGGCAGGGACACCTCACACTGGATGAGGTCACTGCAAGCCCCATCCAACCCGTCCTTGAACACCTCCAGGGATGGGGTAGCCACAGCTTCTCTGAGAAACCTGGGCCAGGGCTTCCCCACCCTCATTTTGAAGAATTTCTTCCTAATGTCTGAATAGTTCTTCAGTTAAAACATAGTTATTCTGTTAAAACAAGAATTCCTTCAGGCCATTTTCTTTTGATGACTTGTTTATATTCCTTTTACTTTACAGCAACTCTAGAATCTACAGAGAAGCCAAATGAACTTCTCCCTCAATCCTTCAGCACCCTTCAGATCCTGGGCACCAACCCTCACAGTTTCCATGTTTGCATACAATGAAGCTGTTGATGCTCTTTAGACTATTCTAATGCTCTCCCTGAGGTCTAACCCTGCTGCCTCAAATGACATTTATGTAAATTGTCACCAGAAGTTTAGGGCACATCTCTTCTTCCTTAATAACATGTCACACTTGTGGCTTTATTTGTATTTTATAAAGAGATGACTGATTAAAGAGGCTAAAATTAATTTAGATTGATATTTCCTGGACTTCTTGTAGTGACATTGAATTATGACTCCCTCATATTTTGCATTTTAATCTAGTTCTCAATAAACTTTGACTCTACAATCTCACTGACCCCTCCTAAGGCCGGTCTGAAAAATTCCTGAATGCAGCCTTTCAATCTTCTTTACATTTCTCCCTCTTACTCAGAATCTCACAGGGAAAATAGAGCCCCAGAAAACATATTAGATGCTGTGTTTGTACTGGACTGGTCAAGCAGAAGTTTGCTCGTGTGCAGTAGGTGATAACCTGTGTGCTCCTGTTCTTCCCTGTACAGGGAAGGAGGTGTTGCCATTGACTGTGATGGCAGAAAATCAGAACCATACCCAGTTTATTCATGCAGATGAATGCAATGTCTACTGAAAACCTATCTCAATTATTCATTAGTTAGTCTACCTATCCTCTGAGTTCCTTTTGCATTCTTTACTGTTCTCCCTATGTAGTTAGGAAGTACATTTTTTAGCTATGATTTATACTGGCATGGGCATCAGAGCAGTGACTCATGAAGCCCAGTGTAACAGGTTGTTTCTTTTGTATCACAATAAGACCTAGATTTATTCTCAGTTTACCTGGTAGGAGAGAAGAAAATATGGAGGCTGGAACTACTTGTTTGCCTTCCAAAACTGTTAGTGATTTTACTCAGGTTAGTGTCCAGAAGCAGTGCTTCAGATATCATTATTTTATGGTCAATGTCCCCATAACCCTGCACAAAGCTGAATCATCTCAGGTAGTAAAACAATTTCCAAGATAACTAGCACCTTGTCACAAAAACAGGGCTTTGCATAAAGGCTAAGAGCAGAAGAAATTCAACTTTAAGACTGGTTTGAGTGATCAAAAATGTTACGTAGAAATAAAATTCCTGTGAAAGAGAATCCTGGCTGTTTCTGGAAGGTATTTGTAGTCTTTGTGGACACTGATGCTGCCACTGGGGCAGCTGGTGCTTGCGTTTGTGTCCTTTTCTCTGCATTCAAGAAAACTCTATGTTTGGACTTGATGACCCATTGGGTCTTTTCCAACCTAGTGATTCTATGATTCTAGAAGTTTGCCAAAAGGAGTATTTTACCATTCCCCATACTCATAAGAACCAGTCTGTTCTCTGTGCCATCACTCCTATCAAATTCTGGCAGGAACCCAGAAGTTCCCTTTTCCCTGTCCCGGCTGCACATGAGGTGCTGTGGGTCAGAGGGACGTGCTCTGTTCTCAGGACTGTTCTGAACATGCTCTGAACAGGTGGCTGCAGTCCCTCATCATGATAAAACTGATCTCTGTGAATGTGAAAATAACTAGCCTGAATAACTAGTTTGAAGACAGCGTGTTGCTAGCTAGCATGCAGGAGTGTTCAGCATTTGTTCCTGTGATTTGCAGGATAAATCAAATACCTTGTTTTATGCTTCATTGCAAAAGGCTTCCTTTGTGTATGGCTCTTCACACGGGGCTCTTAGCACTATTTGTGGATTATCTGAGGCCCCATTACCACCCCTGGTAAGGTAATGAGTGTGCGCTGGAAATGTTCACACTACTGCACTCATGTGGAACAGAACAAAAGGGTCGGCTAAGTTACTGTAGAGGGTTCCTTATGGAAGAGAAACGCTGGCTATAGACTCAGGAAAAAAGGGCCTACCAAAATGAAGTTATAAATTCTTTCAGGCTCCTTTCATTTAAAGAAAAAGACAAAGCCCAGCTCTTTCCAGCATCTTCAAGGCAAGGACCTGCCTATTGTAACTACCATCCACAGGTTAGTATGGAGTTACCTCCTAAGGAAGCTGGATATTTTTCAAGTCCAAAAAAATAATTAGGAATGTGATGTACTTTGAGATGTAGAATTAGGGTGAGAATTGGGGCTTACAAAATTGCGCAGCAAGTGCTGGCCTGCCTTTTCAGGCTTGTGCTTTTCCACAATCTTCCTTTTTCTCTCCATGTACCGTTAGCTTGTCATATCCAGAAGGGAGCAGCTGTATCCTGCCAGGGACCTCAGCCTTGTTCCCCCCGGGGTTTTGTTCCCACGGGTGTAAAGGGTGCCACTTGCTCCTGATATACATCTTTCAGCAGGACCACCTACGTTCTTCATTTGGATGGTGCGTCATCTGTCACTTTGACAATTTCATCATGATCACAAGAGCTGAAAGCAAATTTAACTCCCCTGGTGTCTGAAGTTGAGCTGTGTCACACCTGCAGCCCCATATTTAATCTCGGGTTTGGCTGTGGTAGGTCTGAGTGACAGACTCACAAGGACAGTGCTGGCTGGGCGTGCTGCTGGAGCATCGGGAACAAAAGTCTGTTAGACACTCATTTCTTAATGGGAATGCTTTAATTGCATATTTCATATTTATTACCCTGTAAAGAATAATTTAAATTTGACATTAACATCTGAATGATTGTCTGAAAGACAATAGCAGCAATGACAAATACTGATATAAATCAAACTAACTGATTTTCAATTTCTAATTAAAGATGACACTGGGAAGCTCAAGATAAGAGACATATGGAGAGAAACACATTTCTATGCAAGTGGAACCAAAACCATATGGGGAAAAAGTGCAAAGATATCAAGCTAAAATCTGAACTTCTTGGCATCTGAAATGTCAGTAAAGGGAATCCTGAACTGATCATCTTCCTATTAAAATAAAATCATTTACCAGTCTCTTCCACAAGCCACCAAGTAAGATGTGAGACATCTCAAGCTGTTCAGAACAACTGGGAATAGATTGCACATAACCTATGATGCAATTGTTTTACCAGTTGAGACCATGAGACAGATGGCATGAATATATTTGAAGATGGGGGCAAAGCTGCTGTGACACCGAGCTGGATTACCAAAATGAACAATGCGAGTTGCAGATTTGTTATCAGATGAAGAGGATTTAGTTCAGAAAAGCTGGGTGCCGGTGTAGCCACTGGTCTCCAGATGCTGGGGACTGGGTGAGGAGACTGCTACTCGCAGAATCAGCCCCACCATCTGCAATCCCAATAATCAAAACTTTTAACTACTCCCTCTCTGCAAATAAGCCTTGAAATAGGTACGGCTTTCATCCTGTTGCAAGGGGGTTTAAAATGTTCACAGAGGACCGATAAGGAGCCTAGCTACAGGCTGCTGATATGACTGTTATATTCCAAGCTATTTCACAAGTCAAATATTGGGAATTGCCTTATTAAAGTGCCACTGAAACACTGAGAGATATTTTAAAGGTTTTTTAGAGGCTTTAAATGATCTTGTGCAATAACGCACTCTTAACTTGCATGTTCGTAAAGAGCTTATACAACCTCAGAGCCTGATTTTTGTTGAGCTTTGGCATAAGCCCATTTGCAGTACTGAGATTCACTTTTGCTGTGTTTATTGTATCATCAACTGTTTATTTATGTGGGCTGGAAGACGAAGTGGTTAACTCTACTGCTTGTTTGCTGGGCAGGAAACAACTCCTCTAACCTGATATCTCGGTTCCTTCTTAATGTTCCTTTCTCCAAGGGCCTTTATTTTTTTGCTTTAAGGACAGTTCTAGCTACAGCTATAAAAATGAGTTAACGTCACATTTAGATTAGTTCCCATAAACCTGATTTTTAAATGAACCCTATCATCATCCTCGTTTGTAAACATGATTTTGTTGCAAATAACTGAAGAGGCAAATTCTGCCAACTCAAAGCCTAGGAAAGACCAAAGGAAAAAAGGGCTAGAGCTGAATGTACGGACTGTACCAGGACATTGAATACAAGGCATGGTTTTATTTAGGTCAATGTGAAGCCATTCATAGGAAGGAAAACGTATTCCTTAGAAGACAGGAGTGCTGAATATTATATATTGTCCTTTATGGTTTCTCTAAAGAAACCTTATGTTTTCTGTGACACAATGGCTAGGTATGAAGCCTTAACTAGCTGGCAAGAAAGGCAACCTGGTACTGCTGCAGAGCTGAGGCAGCTGAGAATCAGCAGAGAAGAACATGGGGATGATGACCTGCAATTGCCTCAACATGTGGCATCGTAGGAAAAGGGCCAACAAACAGCTCTTTGCAGATCATGTTTAGTCAGCTCTGTTGTGTGAGCCATGGCTGGCATGGTGTGGCATGTCCTTGGGCTGCTCCACTGTTGGCCTGTGGTTGCCGTGGGTTTGTCTCTTGAGGATAAAAATGCTTTAGTTTATACTAGGATATTGGGCTGAACTGAAATGAATGTCCTGCAAGATAGAAGAGATCAAATTGGCCAAGCTGTGTAAAGTTCTTTGAATACCAAGACAAAGAGATGTCAATCAGTGTAATATCTGTCCTTCACCAGTGTGGGATTCTTAACAAACACTAAATACATTTTTTCATGAGGATAAAACACTTTCAGCAGTACAGTCTGAAACTACCTTTATAATCAGAGTTAAAACTGTGTGCTTGTTGTATTTCCTCTCTTCTGTCCCCTGTGCAGTAGGCAGGTTTGGGCTACAGGGAAGAAACCACCTTAAAATGGATCATCTCATAAAGTGCGTCTTTAGCATCGGACTACGCAGTCAGAGAAATGTCTATGGCAATGTCTCAGGTTGCGGGGTTGCCCACATTCCAGTTACTCAATGATATGCTGTGGGAAATGCTTAGGAAATGGCCACAGTGTTTCATCTTTCCCATTTAAGCATTGTTTCAGGTTGCAGAAGAGCCACATTCCACCACTACATAATGTTTTGGTGTGGTATTTCTAAACATATAATGACAGTGTATGGCATTAAAAAAAATACCGCAATTGCTGTGTCTAATTACCTACAAGTATCAACAGTGAATGCTCTTAAACAAGCACTCCAGCAGAGCTCAGGGCGATTCTAGAAAAAAAGAATGGAGAGGAAAAAATTAATATGAAGATGTCCATTGCTGTTATTCTGTGCTAGAAGAAGGATTCTATTTATTGCTCAGGAAGTTAAGCAGACTGGCTTCACTTTGCTTTCAAGATGACAAGTTCATAGCCTGAGGTACAAAGCCTGCATCATGCCGTTCTGTTAAATCTTACCAGAGTAGTCTTAATGACCTGGCATCCCAGATAAAACACATCCAACTCTCTTCTTGCTCCTTTTAGTTCTCAGCAATTCCAGGGTCAATGTTATATAATTTTATGGATGAATAAGCATCTGTGAAGGTGTTTGATATGTGTCATCCTTGGTGTGGCTGGAATCAATCTCTGCCAAGTCTTCCTGGGACACTACAGTAGAAGAATTCAGTAAATCTAAGTCACACTCATGACTAACAACTTCCAAAGTTGAAAGAAACCCTTCTTTTTGTTTTCTGAAAACCTTGGGCTGGCAGAGGAGGGAGGAGTGATTGCCCTGGATGTGATAATGGCAATAATTTGATGGTGTCAGGTGCTACTTCTAAGCTGACAGATCTCTAGAAACATTGAGTTTAAAGCTTTGAAGGTGGTTTCATAAGAAAAAGGTACTTCAATGATCTAGGACTTTTTTTTTCTTTACAGGATGAAATCCTGACAAAGTCCCAGATGAAGGCACATCATGTTAATGTAATTACAGAGATATAAGGACTTGCAAGGGATTGTGTCGGATATATTAGAAATCACACTGAAAGAGTGAGAACAGGAAAAGTTAACATTTCCTTGTGCTAGTCGACATTATAACTTGACAGAATCAGAAGAAAGTGACACTATTTAGTACGCCAAGAGGTGTTCTGTCTCCACAGAACCATTGCTAGTAGACAAATTGTGAAAGCTAGTAAAAATGGGCAAAATAATTTAATGTCTCCAGGACTTTCTTGTAGTCTAGGTAAATTCTGTGCTTTTAAATTCTGTCATGACTAGTGATATAATTTGTGATGTTTCTACAGTTTTTTCTAAACCAAATTGGCATTTATTACCTTTAAAGGTTCCCACTATGACTGCAACTGACTCACTGAAAGTTCCTAGGAATATCACACCAGGAATATCACAAGCTGGGTAAGGTCTGCTGGTGCCAAACCAGGTATCAGCTGAGCCCGGTGCCAAAAGCTGACGAAGCTTTTTGTCAGTAAGGGTTCGAGAGACCATTTAGACACGTGTTTAACTTCTGCAGATCTCTGTGTCATAAGCACAGACTTACTCAGGTGCCCAGATTTCACCTGTGCCTATCACACCATCCAAGATGGAATGTTAGAGAAATGCACGCTTAAAAAATGAGAACCTTGAACCAGTATGCAAAGAAAGGTTTGCCTTGTTGAGAAACAGATGCAGACCATAGAAGAAAAGACAGAATTAGAGACTTTGCTAAATGCTTAGGTTCAACAGGAACATGTCTAATGTAAAATAGTCCTGCCGGTTTAATAGGAGATGAGGGTGGAATTGAAGACTTACTTTGCTGAAAACAAAAACCTTGCAGCCTAAATGGAGCTGGAAAGTTTGCAGAGTGGTTCTGACAGTGTAGTCACTCAGTTCGTAATGGGAGCGTACTGGGAGATCCAGGAGGACTGGGCATAGAAGCAACAGCAGACTGGGTTTGAACTGGGGAGTGGAGCTCTGAAGAGCTGCCAGCTGAAATAAATCAAAAGCAAAGGACAACCACTTTTGTTGGAGGCTTTCATTTAAATATTGGCAGCTGCTGATGCATAACAAAAGCTCTGCTTGTGCTGTGAGATATTAGAGTCGAAAACCAAGGAGGCAAATGTTCTGTTCAGCTGCAGTGCAGGAGTAAATGGCTCCCAGCCAACACGAACACCTAAGAAAAGAAAAATCTCAACAGTGTTCTGATAAAGTGTTCTAAGATTATCGTTCTCCATTTTGGTAAGGAGCAGTAGTTCTCACATTAACTGGTTCTAGATGATTTTTACAGGTTTCTTTTTTTGGGGTTTTTTTGTCTTTAAATCTTTCAGGGTTTAGTATTTATTCTAAAATTGTTGTCTTACTCTATGCATACCCTTTAGGGAGGTTCTCTGCTATAAAGGTAACTGCCTCTATAACACTGGTCAGAACTAGAGAGTTAGAATAGAGGGAGCTTGGCAACTATAGCAGGAATTCAAACTCTTTGTTCTATTTGCAGTACAGGGAAGTGTTAAGTTTATTTAATGACCTTTACTGTCCTTAGTATTTGCAGATGTCTTCTAAGTGTAACCTTCATGCTGGTATTCTTAGGTTTGCAATGTATGGCTTGGGGAATTAACAATATGCCTCTGATATTTCATATCCTTAAATGTCTGGTACACATGGATCTGGATCTTATCTCCATATGATTATTCATCAGGAAGTAACACAGATTATGAAATAAAAGCTAACTTGGATTCTTCATGTTGAAAATTTTTTTCTTTTAATGAAATTATAGGAAAATATAACATACAAAGTTTTATTTTATTTTAGACTTTTCTTAGGTTACGCCTTTGCGAGATCATTTCCTTGGTAAAATATTTTTCTCCATGCCACGACCAGAAGGAGACAGAGTGTGAAAGCTTGCAGATGCAGATTCTCTGCTCACTCTGCTCGGTCTGGGAGGGCTGGTAGAGTGTGTTCTGTGGGGGAGGAGGACCAAGGAGTCACCCTGAGGTTATGGCAGGGACATGGGAAAAGGACTGAGGCTGTCAGCAGTGAGGCGTAGGGGTTTATGGCAGAGAAAGCTTGGAGGACGGATGCTTTCAGAATGGCTCTGACTGGAGGAGAGACATTGAAAGGTGTCCTTGCTTCTGACCTCCTTTACTGTCTTTACACTTCTCAACTCTCCTTCTTGGGTACTAAAGGAAGCAGCCCTGTGTCAGAGCACTCTGCATTCAATGCTTCCTAGGCTTTAGGAAAGAAAAGGTGTTTAACTGGGGAGACTGCTAGACTAGGACTTCTTGTGGCTGTTGCTGCCAGGCTGGAGCTGCAAGAGGTGGCTGCCAGCACTGGCAGGGAATGTGCTTTGTACGCAAAACTGCGTCCTAGCAGGCTGGGGGGGAACACAGCATCTGCCAGCGCAGTTGAGGCTGAGCCCCTGTTAAAGAGGGGAATCAACAGCAGCAGAGGAGAGAGTCTACCACTTCTTCTAGCACAAGATATTATGAAAACATGAGCTAAGCCACCGAAATGGTGATAATTTAATGTTGTCTGTGGCCTCTACTTTGACGTGTCAGAAAACATCGTATCAGTTATTCACAATTCCTTTTTTCCTTTCTCCAGAAATACAATAGTCTTTTCCATAGACTGCTGATCGTGAATCAATATTCTAGTTCCTGATAGGAAATACTTCATACAAATGGTTTCCATTCCATGCTTCTGACAGGGTTTGTCACAAGACACACTCATAGAAACTAAGCTGTCAAAGCATAAGAGGAAAGGTCTTCTCATGTATTAAAAAATGGTTGAAAGATAAGAAATAAAGAGTAAGAATACAAAGACAGCTTTTCCATTGAAGGGAAGTACTCCAAGGCTGTGAGCTAGGATTTGTACTAATCAACGTATTATAGGAGATCCTGGAGAGGAGGCTCATGCGTAGTGGTAATAAGGAAATTATCATCGTAGTCAAACTGAAAGCTGAACAACTTAGTCCTTAAACTCCCAGAACGAATAAAATAGCAGATAAGATTTAGTGCTGAGAAGTCCAAAGTAATGCTCAGGGGAGAATGTCAAAACAGGAGAAAGACAACAAGGATGCTTGGAATAGGAGGAAAGATCATACAGATTAGAAGTCTTTGGTTTTATAAATAAATAAAGGTGGATGCCTGTGATGGAAGTGGATAATATTGTAAACAATATATGGAGAACCATCAGGAATTAATATTTTATTTCTTTTCAAGACTGCTATGCGGGAACATAACCAGTGATCTTACTGGTGAATATGTTTAACAGAAAGAAGAGGAAGGTTTTCACAAACTGTATAACTAATCAGTGGAATTCATTGCTACAAGATTTTTAGAAAATAATTAAAGATAGATATGAACTGTGATTAAACTTTTTAAGGACAAGCTTAATAGTGGCTAGTAAAAGCAAGTATGTGACAAAAGATTCGAACAGAAACTGAATTGTTGAGCGCAGCACGGAGAGCATTTCCCTGGTTGTTCCCATTTCTTGGTCACTCTCAGAGACTGAGTACAGAACTAGATTGTCTTTTCAACTAATCCAGTGCACTAGTTTTTAGTGTCTGTGGCAGTGTGCAGCATTGTTTTCCTTCCGCTGGGGCTTTTTTCCATGTTTCACCTATCAGAGAGGTCTGTCAGTGGATGATGATTAACTTCTGCTGAGCCAGGCAAGCAAATCAAGCCTTTCTCTTCACAGTCATGCACACTGGCTGCAGAGACAAGCATTCACAGGTACAGGTATCCATTTCATGGTTGTGCATTTATTCCACTGGCTGCCATTATTATTATTATTATTATTATTATTATTATTATTATTATTATTATTATTATTATTATTATTATTATTATTATTATTATTATTATTATTATTATTATTATTATTATTATTATTATCGCATAGAACTGACACAGAATTAGATTTGAAAACCAAACCAGCATCTTGGAATCAATCACGGGGGGAAGTGAAAAACCCAAAATGGCCTATTTTCTGGTGTTTTTACATCTCTGAAGGAAAGAACACATTCAGTAATGTCTGAATATGTGCTGTTGTAGCCATGATGCTCACCCCTTAGGGTTTTCTTTTCTCTTCTGCATGAAGATATGATTGTCTGACCTTATTTTAAAATGGTCTTTGAGAAATTATCTTTAGGGAGAAATATCCCTGACTTTCCTGCCATGAATTAGGGATTGCCACAAGGGAGTTTTTTTCCGTGGTTGGAAGATGATGCTGTATTTCCCACTGTACTGATTTCATAGTAAGCCTGTTTTGCAGTGCTAGCCAGTGTTTACTGGTGAACCAAACCCAGCCACTAGACCTGGAAACTTTGAAATGTGAAGGCATCTAGGAGTTTTCCAGGGAATCACAGAATCACAGAATAGTTGAGGTTGGAAGGGACCTTAAAGATCATCCAGTTCCAACCCCACTGCCATGGGCAGGGACACCTCTCATGGGATCAGGTTGGCCAAGGCCCATCCAACCTGGCCTTGAACACCTACAGGGATGAGGCAGCCACAACTTCTCTGGGCAACCTGGGCCAGTGCCTCACCACGCTCATGGTGAAGAAATTCTTCCTTATATCAAGCTTAAATCTGCCCCTCTCCAGTTTACAGCCATTCCCCCTCATCCTATCACCACCCACAAGCTCTCAATCACATCACTCCCCCTCACTGTGTACTGAAATAGGGGATTGCCCCGGCAAGTGTAGGACTTGCCCTTGTTGAACCTCATAAGGCTCGCACAGCCCCACTTCTCCAGCTTGTCCAGATCCCTCTGGATGACATCCTACCCTTTCCGTGTGGCAATTACACCACTCAGCTTGGTATCATCTGCAAACGTGGTGCTTGTCGGATATTGAGAAGCAAGTCAAGTGTCTCATAGATGTTTAATGTCCCATTGCCCTTTCCAGACCAGGAAGGATTAAACACTGCTTCTGCATCAACATTGGAGACATTTGAAGGAATTTTAATGTATTTTTTCCTAAATCTGTGTTTCACACTAGGTAACAAATGTACAGTTGTCCAGTACCGAAAGCCACAAACCTGCTTTTCAACAGCTCAGGAGGAAATGGAGCTACTCAGTCTTGTGTGATAAATTGCCAACACAGAGCAAATGTAACGGGTTGACCAATAGGTCTAAGACCAAGAATAACCAGCGATTTTGCTGCTCTTTACAAAACTTGCTGGCAGCAGTGAGGCCAAATGCTCATGGAATGGCTCTGGAACAGGAGAAACTGGGAAAGGAAACGGTTCTGCTGACCTTCCTAATGGCTGCATATTTAGCCTGAACTTAGAGGTTTCTTGGTGTGGGTTTTTTTAGTTATTTTGTTTATTTATGATCTCTTCAGTTGTTTTCATTTATGGATTTTTGAACGCGCAGCTAATTTTCTTCATTTGCCATGCTCCTTTCTCACCATTTTCTGTAAGAACATTTCCAATAGTTCTTGCAGAAGCAGGTTGTTCTGGGCAAGACCAAGAAGGTGTCTACTGGAGGGCCTCTGAGTCTTAGCCAGGTGGCGTCAAGCTGCAGCCTGCGGAGGACGAGCTTATCAAGGGATGTCAGGCAATAACAGCCCGAGATGCAGGCAGCACAAACAGTGCGGATTGGCAGCACTGAGGCTGCCCTAGTGTTTTGTGCCTTGAAGCTATAGAAATGGGTTTCAAGGGGAGAAGGAGGTGAGAACAGCCTCTCGCACCCTGTCCCAGCCTATTTCTGCAAGATAAGTATATTTTCCTCCTTTCTTTTGTTATGCAAAGTTTATCTTATTTTCTTCAGTTTAATTAAATCCTTTTCTTTGTTCAACTGTCAAAATCGGTCTCTGCATCTCCAGCTTCAAGAAAATGAAATTTGCTGGCTAAAAACGCCTTTGCAGCTTTCAGCTGTAAATAGATCAGCTGATTCTGTTGTTTGATTCCTCTCAGGTCTTGTGTTTGATGCTGCCTTGTATATGGTTGGCCAACGCATGTTGAGAATGTTCACACACGGGTATCTTGATTTCTCTGCTGATGATAATTGAACAAATATTAAGCATATCAGTGCTTCACATAAAGCGCTATCAGCCAAAGCAGGCCTGTTTTCATCAATCAGTTAGCCACCTACTGCTTTGCAATATCATCCTAATTCTGTGCAAAGGGGCTGCCACTGATTAAAATCAAGTGACCTCCACTGAGGGGAAGGTCAAGTGGGGGCTAATGCCATGAGGTGTATGTAGATGTCTGCTAGGGGAATGTTTGTGGGGGTTTGCCTACTTCAAATCAAGAAATTGAATAAATTATTCATGGAATGCATAGTACTTTATGGATGAAAACAAAGGGGAAATAAAGGCAAGATGAAACGACTTGTCCAAACTCACTGGGCAGTGACTCATCCAGATTTCCTGATACTCTGCCCTGAACCACCTGCTTCTCCCTTATTGCTAATGATGTTATTACTAATAGCGGGATTAAAAGGGTGATTATAATCATCATTATTTTTGGTCTATGCAACTGCACGCATGACCATGTTTCACTTGAAAGTAAATTTTTTAAATAGTTATTTAATTGGGACTTCTGGTGACATAGAAACTCCAACAATTATCTACAGCATGTGTGAATACATGCAGCCCTCAGCAAAAGAGAATGGGCACATCCCCAAATTATTCCATCTGGCAGAGTCAGTACCTGCTGTAGTTCACACATGAATAGCATCAATTTGCATGTAAATAGAGGCCTACATGCTTCTGTGGAGCTAAAAGCTGTATTTCAACATTTCACAGTGGAATTAGGCAGTGGGCACATCACTACATGATGGTTCAACCTTGTAGTGACGTGCCAGCTAAAATCATTTTAAATGCTCTTCTCTATATTTCCCGGTAGGATTATTTATTGAAGTAGTGTGTAAGAGCTCAGAAGAATCCTCTACTGAAATGCTGCCAGCTCCTAGCTACGGCTCTGACATTGATGATGTCGACTGAGATTAAGCATTGGTCTTAATGAATGCTGACAGTCATGTTTCTTAGGTATGGTCCTGTGCTTCCTTCAAGCAAAGAACCAAAATAGAAAGGCTGGACATCCAGAGAAAGATCTAGCAGCAGTGATGTTTACCTGCTACTTGAGGTGGTTTTTTTTTCATTTCTGCTTCTTTACTTGAGAGATACAGCACTAACAGTTAATGTTTTCATATCAAGACGTAATGGTAATTGATCCTGTGTTGGTTTCAGGTAAAAGTAATATATCACGCTGTGTTCCTCAAGCAGTGCTTTCAGCCTGGAGAAGAGGAGACCAAGGGAAGATCTCATCGTGGTCTGCAGCTTCCTCACACAGGGAGGAGGAGCAGCAGGCAGTGATCCCTTTTCTCTCTGGTTACCAATGACAGGACCTGAGGGAATGGCAGGAAGATGTGACAGGGGAGGGTTAGGTGGGACATTAGGAAGTGGTTCTTCACCCAGAGGGTGGTGGAGCACTGGAGCAACTCCCAGGGCAGCACTCACAGGGCCGAGCCTGACAATATTGCAGAAGCATTGGGCTAACACCCTCAGACCCTCACTGTGAATGTTGGGGTTGTCCTGTGCAGGGACAGGAGCTGGACTTGATGATCCTCGTTGAGTCCCTTCCAACTCAGGACATTCTATGATTCTATGCCCCTAAGTTTGTCTTTCCAAGTATATGTCTCGTTGGGTGATTTTGAGAGCATGCACTGTAGTTATGTCCTGGTGGTCTTTATATAGATATGTGCTCAGCTGTGACTTCGAAACCTGAGCCCTTTGTGTGTTCAAGTTTTAGTTCATTTACACCTAGTTCTAGACCAGAGCCTAGAAAGCCCTGGAAACGCTTTACTTTGTCATTGAACAAATATGCTGGTTTGTTGCAAAAGGAAGGTAATGCTGTTAAATTCAATAACATCCCTTTTGTGTTAAAACCCTTCTGAGTCAAGTCTCATAATTAACTCCTCTAGTTACTAACTATGAAAAAAGGCATACAAATAGAGATAGAAACCGATAGCTGCAGAATGCAAGGAACTGCTGGCTGGAGTAACCAACAAGGGTGAATGTTTCTGCCCTGGAGAGAGCAGGTAGGCTCATGACTCTGAATGCCAGCAATGAGACACGTCACCTTGTAAGATGGAAGACCTTAAAGATCATCCAGTTCCAACTCCCTGCCACAGGCAGGGACACCTTCCACTAGATCAGGCTGCTCAAGGCCCATCCAACCTGGCCTTGAACACCTCCAGGGATGGGGCAGCCACCACTGCTCTAGGCAACCTGGGCCAGGGCCTCTCCACTCTTGGAGTGAAGAAATTCCTCCTTATGTCTAGTCTGAATCTGCCCCTCTCCAGTTTATACCCGTTGCCCCTCATCCTATCACCACAAGCCTTTGTGAACAGTCCTTCCTCAGCTTTCTTGTAGCCCCTTCAGGTTCTGGGGGGCTCTCTTCTCCAGGCTGAACAACCCCAACTCTCTCACTCTGTCCTCATATGGGACAGCCCTCTGATCATCCTTGTAGCTTCCTCTGGGCCCATTACAACAGCTCCATCTCCTTCTTGTGGTTCTTGCTGCATTTTCTGATGCATTATTTGCAGCCTTGCACACTGAAAAAATGCAATGAAGGAGAAACAAAAATAAGCCTGGCCTTCCAGCAGCAAGGTTTTGCTTATGATCAGTATAAAATGTTCCATGGAAGCACATGGCCTGGGCTTCTTAATGGTTTGTGAGATTTGCAATACTGTGTCTGTAACAAAGCAGACAGCAGGATCATCATGTTGGGAAGTTAGGGCTAAAGTTAGGGCTCCGACTTCCATTTGACACCGAGGTGCCAAGCTGTTGAATTTGGGCTGTTTCTGTATTTCAGTGAATGCAAGACACCTTCTCTCCCTCTTGCCATTACCTTTCTATGGTCAGGCAAAAAAAAGCTGTCTGGTAAACTCAATCAAATGACATGCACAGGTATATCTGGCTGTACACCCCTCCCTGAGCACACGAAGAGTGGATCAGCACAGCGTACTGGGTTCAGAGGGAGAAGGGCTGCATTAAGCATTACTGTCAATAGGCAATTGACCCTCAGGCTGCTCCTCCTTGCAAGCACTTGCAAGTGGAATAACGTGACATATCCTTGGGAGCAGCCTGTGAAAGAAATGCCCCACTCGCATAGCTGCTCCTGTTTGTCATTGTCAGTTTGTTTCAGAAAGCAAGTGGATGAATGAAATACCCTTATTGGCACTTTTCTTAGAGGAATGCTATCACGTTTTCATAGCAACAAAATTCCTTCAAATACAGGGCAATTATTGACAGTTCTTTAATATACGTCTTAGAGGCAAGCTCCAGGTCTTTACTTCGTTTTCTCTAAATATACCATACGACTGCAGAGCCAGGCTATTTTCACAAAGCAATGAGTTGTATCTTTATACCAAGTGCTGTTAAAGAGGATTATAAATAGGCTTTAGACTACAGGCTATAGCTTTGCTTTACAGTTGGAAAAAAACATCAATCACCTGGCTGAGACTAAATCCTAACATCTCACCTTCCTAACAGACTTTAAAGGTCACAGATGTATAGAAATGTTCAGCTTAATCTTAAATGCATTGACTAGTCTGGCAAAAGCATTTTAGGGCCTTTTCCTTTTTATTTTCTGCCTGCTATTTAAATTGTGAAAGAAGTGTCACTTATAACTAAAGAGCGGATCTTTAAGAGGAGGCAGGATATCGGAGATCAAGCTTGAATCTGGGAAAGGTCTTTGCAGCTCTCCTCTGCATTTCAGTCAACTTGATTCGTAATGTTTGCAGATTACACTGGGTCACCCCACTTACCCAAACGGATTATCAGCAATCAGCTCCATGCTGGGACACAGAACAACCTCAAATGAGCTCTAGCCTAAAAATAGCCATTTTTAGATTAAATCCTTGAGTCAGGCGGGAGAATGGCTTGTAGCTGGGATGTCTTTCATTTGCTTATGTCACCAATGGCAAACACCTACATCAACAACAAGCTCCTCTCCATCCTGAAGTTGTTGTGGTTCTGCTTATTAAACATATCTTATTTTGCAGTGATGAAATAGAAACACAAATTAAGCTGCAAGATGATTTCAGGGGCCTGCCAGTGGAATAAATAGGACCATTTTAATCAACATTCATATAGACATAACCGATTAATGTTCAAATTTACGCCTCAAAACTGGTGTCTATGTAAGGAACATACCTGCTTTGTACATTGCTATCTATTCACAGGTATGAAGAGGCACCCAAAGAAGACTCAGAGCTTGTTTGATCTGAGTTCTCAACCAGCAGTGTATAACTCCCTGCTTACAGCATGGGAAAGCTGTAGATAATGTTCCTGAAGCACAGGGTAGTCTTTTCAAAAATATCCAGTTAGGGGCACTAGGTAAATCAGAGAGATTTTCATCTTCTTGCTCTTTGACGTTTTCTCTTTTTCATACCTCCTTCCAATTTCTGCTTCGTTTTTTGAATTCCACCTAGTTTGCAAATAAAACTGGGAAAAGATCCAGATGGAATTGCTCCTGTTGTAGACAGACATCTCTCATTGACTGATTTCTTCCCAGTACCTTGGTCATCATTTCTGAAGAAAAGCTTGTCTCCTTGCGTAGAGGTAGAATTCTGGCACGGGTAAGGGCAGTGCTGTACAGGAGCAGTATGTCACCACAATATAAGTTTACCTTCACATCATCTCTGGATTAAGATCTAGCACTATGAAATATAAAAGAAGATGGCTTATTGGGCTTCATGCCTAGCCTCGTAAGCATTATAGGATGGAAGGAAGCTGGATGCCCTCCTGAAAGATATGCTATAATTCAGCCACAACTTACTGGATCTGAGGATTGCTTACATGGAAGGGAGCAGTAATTCATTTGATAGCAGGGTTTGTTGGATGAAATTCTCGCCTGAGCAATGCAAATCAAACTGGGTAGTCATTGCTGTCTTTATTTACTTTAAAATCCATGAATCCTGCAGGCTGATTCAGCTCATGTTTGGTAAGGTTGTGTTAATTTTCTTATCTGTAAGATTTACTGTAATAAGACCTTAGGTGCATCTTAAGCTGCACGTAGACTAAAGATTGTGCAACATCTGTTTAGAACCAAAGATTTACTAACTGGCTTTATCTAAAATTTTCTCTTTTCATTGTTGTTTCCTTGATGTATCTGAAAGGTTTGGTAATGGTAGCAATATGCTTCTGTTAAGAGTCTAGATGAAAATATTCAGGGCCAAACTACATCCTATTTAAAGCCAAATTACCTAGAATATATGTTACAGAAGATAAGCTCCTGGTAGCATCAGTCTGTTTGCTTATTCAGGAGCAACAATTGCTGTGGTGGGGTTCTTGCAACTCTGTTCCAGAATGGGATGTATCAGTAGAAGAAGTAGGTTATCACAAAAACCTTGCAACACACAGGTTTGCAAGCACAAGATCAGGATGGCAAACAATGGCAAGGCCATCATGTGGACATCCTCATGGACCGTCCACCTGCCCAGCTGGGAAATGAACTATGAACAGGAAATACCAATTTGTTAAAAATGCATCTTTATGTTAATAGATATGGGTTAGAGATGCCTTTCAGATTCAGAAGATCCTTTGCCTGAATAAGGAAAACTAGAAAAGAATCAAGTCTTTAAGTTTCAAAACAAAAATAATTTGAGTTTGTTTACAGACATATTTACTTAAATTTTTACAGATATATTTACTTAAAGATTAAGAAGCTTGTGAGAAAAAAAAAATCCTGAAAACTAAAACTTGAAACATTTGTGTTTTGAAATGAACAAAAGGTTTTAGTTGATTAAGGGGAACTTTCTGATTTGAGAATAAAGCTCCACACTGATGTTTTACAGTCTTGGACTAAAATGGAGAGGCATTTTCTCCTGATATTTCTATCTAGCTAGAATTTTGCCAGCTTATAAAAAATTAATAGTGGAAAAAAGAAAGACTATCAAGGATGACTAAGCAGTCTGAAAATGCGAAGGAAAAAATAAAAGACGTGGGTTTTTTTGAGGAAATCCAGCTTTTTTGAGGAAATCCAGCAGGAAAGGCAAAGCCAAGATATAGGAGATGTTCTCTGGGTAGAGCGGTTGCTGTGAAACAAAGAGTTCCTTGTCCTAAGACAGTGACAGGGCAGAAGCTGACTCTGGTCTTCTGTAAGTGTGTGTCTGTGTCAAGCTGGAGCTGCAGGGCAGTGTATCATTAGATCAGCGTGTAAATGCACTGCTTGTTGGTTTTATTTTCGTTCACTTTAAATTTTTGCTGCATTTTCTAGTAATATACTTGCTTGATAAATATAGTATTGGTAACAGGATCCCAAGGTCTGGTTTGACGAAATAATTATCAATAAAACAATAGGGCATCTACAGATCCATATGAAAAATAGGAGATCTGCACTAAAGGAATAGATGCAACCAGGGAAGTCAGTAAAGGAGATGTGAAGGGTAATTAGTTCTCTAACCACGATGCTTTACTACAGGCATATTTAGAATATTTATGTAAACAAGTAGCTGTCTAGACCTCCTCATTTTCCACAGTGACCTCCCAGCAGTACTAGTTCCTGGTACACGTCTGGAATAAAAATGGATATAGCCTTGAGGTGCCATCAGTTGCCATTACACTTTGAGAACTGGTGTTTTCTTTGCAAAATAAAAAAAAAAATGTTGCAGTGCCCTTTAGTTTCAAAATTACCCTGAGAGCCATTGTAGTGTGCTGGGGTTGAGAATGGTGGAAAGGCTGCTTTTGGAACATCCATTTTCTCTTATTGTGTATCGGTTTCCATAGCCAGTGGTGCAGTACGTGGTAGGTCTGTGTGTCAGGTCAGAAAGGGCAATTCCCTGTCAGTGGAAGGGGAAGCCTCTTGAGTTGCCTTAATGAACTTGGTCTTCTGGCTACAATGCAAATAGTGTCATTGTTTGTTTTTTCAGGATACACCGGGGAGCCAGCCGTTCTGAAATAAGACATGATACTTTCATAGGAATAAAGTCTCTCAATCTTAGGACAAACATATAAATAGCTCTCCCTGCCCTGCAAATCCTCTTTGCATTATCTAAGCAAAACTGCACTTGCTTACTAGACATTCCTCCTGAAACAGAGCTTTCCTCTCAGCTGGAGTGATACCTTCAACATGAATCCTCTCTGTGAAAGGTAGAATTCTAGAATAGTTTGGGTTGAAAGGGACCTTAAAGCCCATCGAGTTCACAGAATCACAGAATCACAGAATCACAGAATAACCAGGTTGGAAGAGACCCGACGAATCGTCAAGTCCAACCATTCCCACCAATCTCTAAACCATGCCCCTAAGCACCTCATCCACCCTCACCTTAAACACCTCCAGGGACAGTGACTCAACCACCTCCCTGGGCAGACTGTTCCAATGCCTAACCACCCTCTCCGTGAAGAATTTTTTCCTTATCTCAAGCCTAAATCTCCCCTGGTGGAGCTTGAGGCCATTCCCTCTCATCCTGTCCCCTGTCACTTGGGAGAAGAGCCCAGCTCCCTCCTCTCCACAACCTCCTTTCAGGTAGTTGGAGAGAGTAATAAGGTCTCCCCTCAGCCTCCTCTTCTCCAGGCTAAACACCCCCAGCTCTCTCAGCCGTTCCTCATAAGGCCTGTTCTCCAGCCCCTTCACCAGCTTCATTGCTCTTCTCTGGACTCGCTCCAGAGCCTCAACATCCCTCTTGTGGTGAGGGGCCCAGAACCGAACACAGGATTTGAGGTGCGGTCTCACCAGTGCCGAGTACAGAGGGAGAATAACCTCCCTGGACCTGCTGGTCACGCTGTTTCTGATACAGGCCAAGATGCCATTGGCCTTCTTGGCCACCTGGGCCACTGCTGGCTCATGTTCAGTCGGCTGTCAACCAACACCCCCAGGTCCTTCTCCTCCTGGCAGCTTTCCAGCCAGGTTTCTCCTAGTTTGTACCTCTGCTTAGGGTTGTTGTGCCCCAAGTGCAGGACCCAGCATTTGGCTTTGTTAAACCTCCTGCCGCTGGTCTCAGCTCAGCAGTCCAGCCTGTTCAGGTCCCTTTGCAGCCTCGCGACCCTCCAGCAGATCGACACTTCCACCCAGCTTGGTGCCATCTGCAAACCTGCTAAGGGAGCACTCGATGCCTTCATCCAGGTCGTTGATAAAGACATTGAACAGGACTGGACCCAGGACTGAGCCCTGGGGAACCCCACTTGTCACTGGCCTCCAGCTGGATTTAACTCCATTTACCACCACCCTCTGGGCCCAGTCATTCAACCAGTTTTTCACCCAGGAGAGTGTGCACCCGTCCAGGCCAGAGGCCGACAGTTTCCGAAGCAGAATGCTGTGAGAAACTGTATCAAAGGCTTTACTGAAGTCCAGGAAGATACATCCACAGCCTTTCCCTCGTCCAAGAGTGTAGTTACTCGGTCATAGAAGGTGATCAGATTACTCTGGCAAGACCTGCCTTTCATGAACCCGTGTTGACTGGGCCTGATCACCCACTTCTCTTGCAAGTGCTTCATGATAGCACTCAAGATCACCTGCTCCATGACTTTCCCCGGTATCGCAGTCAGACTGACAGGCCTGTAGTTCCCCGGATCCTCCCTGCGCCCCTTCTTATAGATGGGCATGACATCAGCCTCCAGTCCAGTGGAACCTCCCCAGTCATCCAGGACTGTTGGAAGATGATGGAAAGGGGTTTGGCCAGCACATCCACCAGTTCCCTCAAAACTCTTGGGTGGACTCCATCCGGCCCCATAGACTTGTGGGCATCTAGCTGGGCAAGCAAGTCTCTAACCACCTCCTCTTAGACCTTGGGAATCTCATACTTCTCTTCCAACCCCTGTGGTTGTGCACAGAGGGAACAATTTTCCTTACTGTTAAAGACTGAGGCAAAGTAGGCATTGAGTACTTCAGCCTTGTCTTTGTCCCCTGTTACTCTTGTTCCCTCTGCATCTACTAGGGACTGGAGATTCTCCCTAGCCCTCCTTTTGCTGTTGATGTATTTGTAGAAAGACTTTTTGTTGTCTTTCACAGTCTTGGCCAATCACATTTCTAGTTGGGCCTTAGCCCTCCTGACTTTTTCCCTGCACAATCTCACTTCCTCCCTATAGTCCACCCAGGATTCCTGCCCCTTCCTCCAGAGGTCATAGACCCTCCTCTTCCTATTGATGTCTCTTAGGACCTCCCTGCTCATGCTGGTTTCTTACCCCGCCGGCTACTTTTCCGGAACTTGGGGACGGCTTTCTCCTGCGCTGCTAGGAGTTCCTTCTTGAAGAGCGCCCAGCCCTCATGGACACCTTTGCCTTCAAGGAGTGCCTCCCACGGGACTTTTCTGACCAGCCTTCTGAACAGCCCAAAGTCTGCTCTCTGAAAGTTGAGGGCGACAGTTCTGCTAACCTCCTTCTTCATTTTACCCTGCACTCTATCATCTCATGGTCGCTTTGCCCCAAGCATCCTCCAACCTTCACATCCCCCACCAGTCCTTCTCTGTTCACCAACAGCAGGTCCAGGAGGGCACCGTCCCTTGTCGGTTTGCTCACCAGCTGTGTGGGGAAATTGTCTTCCACACACTCCAGGAACCTCCGACACTGCTTCCTTTCTGCTGTATTATACTCCCAGCCTATATCTGGGAAATTGAAGTCTCCCACGAGGACTAGAGGTAGCGATTTTGAGACTACACTCAGTTGTTTGTAGAAGAGCTCATCAGCTGCTTCTTCTTGGCTGGGTGGTCACGGGCAGGAACATCCCACTAGATGAGGCTGCCCAAGCCCCATCCAACCTGGCCTTGAACACCTCCAGGGATGAGGAAGCCACAACTTCCCTGGGCAACCTGGGCCAGGGCCTCCCCAATCACATCGTGAAGAAATTCCTCCTTATGTTCAGTCTAAGTCAGCCCCTCTCTAATTTATAATCAATGACCCTGATCCTATAACTACCAGCCTTTGTGAACAGTCTCTCTCCAGCTTTCTTGTAGCCCCTTCAGGTACTGGAAGGTTGCTATAAGATCTCCTCAGAGCCTTCTCTTCTCCAGGCTGAACAACCCCAGCCCTCTCACTCTGTCCTCATATGGGAGGTTCTCCAGCCCTCTGATCATCCTTGTAGCCTCCTCTGGACCTATTCCAACAACTCCATCTCCTTCTTATGCTGAGGATTCCAGAACTGGACACAACACTCCAGTTCTCACGAGAGAGGAATAGAGGGGCAGAATCACCTCCCTTGCCCGGCTGGCCATGCTGCTTTTGATGCAGCCCAGGACAGGGTTGGCCTTCTGGGCTGCGAGACACCCTGACTCCAGAGTGAGCAGGGTGGAAGGTGAGGGTGATGTTTAAGGAATATGTATGTAATAGGGAACATTTTCTCCTCATCTGATGAGCTGTGCTTGCTGCTGTTGCATATGGGCTTTAGAATTTAGACCAACAAAGCCTGTGACTTAGACTAACAGAATTTTCTTTGATGAGGCTCAACTTTCCTTATTCCTTCTTTGAAACCAATTACAATTCTATTCTCCATAACATTAAATAGTACTGAACTCCATAATACAATTAAGCATTCTGTGGAAAAGTCTTCTTGTTTTGTATAATAAGAACCTGCTGCCCAGTAAGAAGATTGGGTAGCCCACTGCTTGATGAAATACTGAGTTATCCAAGTTTTCAGTTGCCTTTTCCAGACCTGGCTTTGGCTCTAAAGTTTGCCAGAACATTGTGAGCAATCTACACACTCTCTCTGACTCAGTTTCCGAAACGGAGATGGAGACAATAGCATGTCCACACACCAGAAGAAAGGCTTGTTTATTTACTCTGAGGAAAAATAAGCTAGATGACTCTTAACTGTGAGGGACTTTAACGTATTCTAGGCATGTCCTCATTGATCCACTTAATACAGCCAAATTATATACCAATGACAATGTATCTAAGGTCAGATTTAAAGCTTTTTGACATGTAATCCTAAGCATTTCTCCTCTTCATTCCAACATCTTTTTATATAAAGGCTGTAATAACAGGAGGAGAAATGGGCTGGGCCTGTAGGAGCTGCGGTGAGAGCTCTTTGCCATCATGAACAGTCCATGTACAAACCTCAGTGCCTGAGGAAACACACAAGGGCTCCTTTTCTTCCTGCCATGAGACAAAGAATTCCAGCAGAGGAGAAGCAGAAGGGACTGGCTGCTGTAACTACCTTAGTTACCCCAGGTTAATTCAGAGACAGTGCTGCTGTGAGGTGGATGTCAGTGCAGGCTCTCTGGCAGGACTCAGCCAAAGGCACCGCATTACGTGGGCAGGATTTGTGCTTCCCTGAGCAGCTGCTCCCTTGAATTTGTCTGTACCAGCACCTCCTCAGAAGGTCAGCTCTGACAGATTTGGTGGCTGCTACTGAGTGTGCGAGTCAGGTTTTCTTAATGCAGGAAAAACTCTTAATAAACCAACTAGTCGAGTGAACTGGAAGGAAATACAGAATCTAAGAGCAATTAGTTAACACATACACAACCTACAAGGTAAACTCTGCAGCAGTGAGTGGAGGGATACCCAAATCTGCTAAAATGCCGCAGCATTATGGACAGCTCTGTCAGAGGATAGTGGTGCCTTGCAAACCCTGGTGTGGTTGGAGTCAATATCAAAGGTCTCACTGCCTGCAGTAATTCTTGGGTCATGCTCCAAAGAACGCTGCATTGCTTTAGCTGATCTCCTCTAACTTGTCATTACAATAGTGTCATATTCAGTAGAGGAAGAGAATGATCTCATATGAGCACTTATAGAGAGAAATAGCAGAAGTTAATTGGCCTATTAAACAATTAATTCAATAAGTGGGTGTTATACTAGCATTCAGGTTATATGAGGTAAATTGTTTGAAGCATAAACAGAAACTTTGGTCCAGAATAAGAGTTCCTACACAAGCACTGCAAGAGTGAGCGATACCGTAAAGAGCACGGGTTTAGAGAGACCTCTAGTGTTCCTTAGCAAAGCAATGGGTTACAATGCTGTTCTTTTGATAATCAAATCAGATCTTTAGTTCTATTAAATCTCATTTAGCATTTCCAGGGCGGTTTTAATACAATATATCAAAAGATAGCTATACATTCTCAAGTATATAAATATTAGCTAGAACTCCTTTTTCTGCTGTGCTGCATCAACAGCACTGATGTTCTAAGGCTGTTTTATCAGAGCAGTCTAAAGCGGCCCTAGGGTAACAGAGAATCAGACATACATCTTTTCAAGTAGTTCTTCCATTAAATGTGGGATCTTAATGCGAATACATTATTATGGCTTGTTTCTTCTAGGAAGCCATCAAATTATTGTCTTGCTAGGTGTTGAGTATTTTCAGTTCAAATAATTGCGGCATCATAAGGATTATAACAAATATTTCTCAAAGCACTTTATTTTAAACTGGTAAAAAGGAGAGCTTTCTTAGGATAGCTAAAAGGCATGATCTTCATGCTGCCTTTAAATGTGAGCAATTTTCTGTGCACAATTTATCTTGTGCCTTTATCTCCACAGGAAAACTTGCATATTTAACTATTATATAGACTTACATAAGAGCTACTAGGACCACCTTGCTCTCATTGACAGTAATGAACATCTGTGGTGGCAATTTCCAGTCTGCCTCCTACAATGCTTTAGCCTAAGTCAGAGGCCTAATATTAGGCAGACAGTGGAACTAGATAGGAACAGGTTCATGTATGTGTATAGATGTAAGACATGTTAAGGTGATTAACAATGTGGTATTGAAAATATAAAATTAGTATTGATCTCAAAATGAACTCTTTCTCCTGGTCCTTGTTTGTTCCACTAAGCTAACAGGGAGAGAGAAGAATAGGTCAAGCTGAAGGAGGAGGACCCCTCAAGCTAGCTCACCTTCAAATCCTCTGACGAAAAGTGCAAAAGTGCTCTGTAGTGGAGTACAAGGGATTGGAAACATGTACCTGTGTCTCCTATTTAGTACAGGGATACCCTGACTGTCATGTCCTCTTTGCTCTAGAGGTTCTGTTGTGGAGCTCCTGGTGCAAGAAGGCACTTCCATGTTTGCCTGAGCATTCCGTTGCCAGGACAGCTGACTCAAAGAGATAGACTGGCTTTCCTAACTGTACAAACTGTATCCTGGTAGCTTCACATTGCTTAGAGTCATAAGAAAATGCACACCAAATCCCTTTTAAAATGGATAGAGGAGGAGGTGGTGAGGAGTGTCTTAAAAGCAAACAGCTCTGCAGGATGCTGTTTAGAACGGGCTGTTGGTTTTCAGCCCCAGTAGTCACTGTTAATTCACTTGCTCCCACAACTGAGGCATCAGATCACCCAAAACCCCTTCAGGCCAGCAGAGTTCCTCTGCTAGTTGTGTCCTGTAGTCTTGAACAAATGCTTGGTTGACCATACCAGTTGACCATCCTCATTTTCTAATAAAGTCGGTTAATTCAAATCGGAAGGTGAAAAATCCCCTTGTGCCCTAACTCCCTGTTTCTGTGAATACCCTGAGGATTTGTTTCTTATACTTCAGAGATAACTGCATTTAAATAAATCACTGAACAGGAATAAAACTTGCTTATGATGCAGTTCCAGGGGATTTTCTTAACCCACTGCTTACTGGGTGTTCTGCTTCCTTAGAAACATACAAGTAGTATAACAATTGAGAGAAGATCTACTATTACAAAGAAAATGTCATCCTGATATCTGATAGGTAATTGCCATGGCTTGGAAAGTGAAGATGATTTTGTTTGTATTAGACTGATGGGGTGTTACTGAACAGGGGTTTGACAATTGCCCAAGTTCAAAAACCAGGGAAGCTCAGCTGAAAACAAGTCTGAAACACTCACAGAGTGAGTTGTGCTGCTAATTGATAGCTGGGAATCAGTGAGAAGCTACTGCTGCTCCTAAAATTACATTAATCAAGCAAATTTGGCTATTTGTATTTATAAGAATGTGTATAGTTGTGGGGATTTTTTTTTAATGTTGAGATCTGCCTGTTCTTTTCCTGTTGTGTTTCTGGCTTTTGTTCTTTTTCTGCAGGTCTAGAATTTAGGAAGTATTCAGAGGTGGATGGTGGTCTATGGACAAGAAGTCATATGGCATTTCCAAACCAGGTATCTGTTGTCCCTGTCATATATCCTAGTACCTCCAGCACTCTTCCATTCCATGCCTTTAAGTATGATATTTTTAGTAAATGAACCAATAATTGCAAAGAATAGAAATGCTTCAGAGAAGAATGTGTTGAGGGCCTTTTCCTTTTCCTCTGTCGGATGCTTCTGGTGGGTTAATAACTCCATCTACAGTTCATAGCTGAAATAGTTCCAGAAGCATTGGAGCTATGAGCCTGAACCAGGTCACTAATAAGGTAAAACCAAGATTCTGCTCACATTAAACAATGCATTAAGTGAGGAGAATATACTGCCATAAGGGTAAAAGTATAGAATTGTTGTGTTTTGCTGGAACTGCTCTTTCCATGGCTCAGGGCAGGAGCATTAGCACATAGTCTGCAAAAGGTGCTGGCCAGTTTCCATTTTGGTGTTGGAGACTGTAGAGCATGTAAGCAAATGTTAGTGGGAAAGGTGCTAATGGACTTTCTCCAAGTTGGGTGGTAGCTCCCCAAGACCGTACTTGGAATGGGCAGAATGAGCAGATCTCATCTGCAAGTCCAAGGAAAAAAGGTAAAAAAAAATTCAGTGATCAGAGATACCTCCCACTGGGTCAGGTCACTCTAAGCCCCATCCAACCTGTCCTGGAACCCCTCCAGGGACGGGGCAGCCACCACTGCTCTGGGCAACCTGGGCCAGGGCCTCCCCACCCTCCCAGCAAAACATTTCTTCCTAAGACCTCACTTCAATCTCCCCTCTTTCAGCTCAGAACTGTTCCCCCTTGTTCTCTCCCTGTAGTCCCTGACCAACAGCCCCTTTCCAGCTTTCCTGGAGCCCCCTTCAGGTCTGGAAGTTGTTCTAAGATGTCCCCAAAGCCTTCTCTTCTCCAGGCTGAACAACACCAACTCTCTCAGCTTGGCCTCATACAAGAGATGCTTGAGCTCTTAAATTATTTTCATGGCCCTGTCATCTGTTCGTGACCTGCTTTGCCTTGTCCCAAATTGATCCATATTAAATCTACCCATGCCTGTTATTCAGAAATAAAGAAGTGGTGCTAATGAACTCCAAGAAGAAGTTTGACTGCTAATCACTTGTTGTTATGCCTGAGGGTATAGCATTTGTTGGCATGTATGTCCACACATAGGGAGATGTATTCAAACAGCTCTGCTTTCAACGAGGCTGCATCTTCACAGCTTTCACCATCTTCCTTGGAAGCTGTGGGAACTCTGTGCTTCTGAGGTCATAGTCATTCTGGTATATTAATTACTTTGGGTTCCTACATAATGGGTTTTTTTAAATTTATCAGTCAGACCAGCTGTAAATCTATTAATGACAGACTTGTGCAGTAGGTGAACTTTTGAAAACAAAATCACTGTTAACAAATTATGGAGGACAGAAATACAAAATTGATTTTCTAAGCCTAAAAAGCAAGTAGGAAATAGAGCCAGGCTATCATGGCAGGCATGGTATTTTTAGCATCTTACAAATATAAGCACATTTTCTGCCACAGTGGGGTTTTGAACTATGTACCATAGCAAAGATGTGGAGCCATCTTTGTGAATTCTCACTGTTGAACCATCTCCTTCCTGTGCGTCTGTCATTCAACACTGTTTGCTGGCAGCTTTGGCAAAATCTTATGACAAAATTACTCTAAAAACGGTATTTGAACTAGGCATTCAAGAAAATAATACAGTTTATTCTCAATGAGCACAATAGCTAAATTTTTTTTTGTGAATCAATTTTTGCCTATCATTATTTGCTTTTGAAATCCTTGGGATTTCTCTTCTGGTGACATCTGTTAACACTGCTGCACTTAACATGTAATTAGGAAGGGAAAAAAAACACAACAGAAACCAAAAGCCTGTGCTAATCTAACTGTGCCTGAACGGTGCCAGATTGATAACTCTGGAGAATTGAGTCCTCTGTTTATCCTCTGAATTAGTGCAGAAAAATCAATGGCAGCATGAACTTGCTCATGTCACCCTGAAATGTCTTGTGCTTGCTCAGCCGTGAGGGTAGCTCTGGAAGCCCTTCACATCCCAGTAGGAATGGTGTGCAGGATCCATTCTGTGCTGGAAGGACTGCACGAGACTCATTTCAAACATATTTCTGACTGTCCATCTCAGGTCAGACTTTTGGTTGTACTTTACAGTTCCAGCACAGGTTACAAATGGTGATTTTGAATTAAAAGGCTTTATAGTGTGTTTCCAAACCTGTAAGTATCTGATCCCCCGGTGTCTTTTATTTAATGCACAAGCTTCCATTGACATGACAGAGCCAGCAGCGTTACAATCTATCATGTCAAGGCTTCATACATTAACAGTTCTTGTTAGCAGGCGTTGGCACAATGCACTGTAATAGTTCTGAATTATGCTAATGATCCATGGATAATGGGTAGCAAGGAGATTTTTGAACCGTACCTTTAAACCAATGCCACAGTGCTTTTAGGATGTGTCAAAGTGCACAGAGGCTTGGCAGTATAACACACTTTAATGCATCTTCAGAGCACCTTATCTTGTATGCTCTGCTTTAATTGGGATTAAATGGCTTTGAAGGACCTAACACAATTTCAAGGAGAATGCAATATCTCATATTCTCAGTGAAAGGTTTTTAATGTATCTCCTTAAAACCGAGGCAATATTCCATACAAACACATTACACCAAACTGATGTTAAAGGTCTGCCTCAAACTTAGAGAAGGCAATGCAATTTGAATTAATGGTATTCCAGTGGCTGTGACTAGGGTGGGATGAGAGAATTGCATAGGATCTTGGGTTCTGCAAGAGCACCAGTTAGCGAAGAAGCAAGAAAAGCAGAGGTGCCTGGATCCTGTTGAAAGTCAGATTGAATTTGTGCTGGGGAAGACTAGTGAGAGTATTCCACTGAGTGCTCTGTATGGTGTCAAGGCAGCAGCAACACCATCCTGAAAGCTGGATTTAGTTTGTCCCCTAATCTTTACAACATTCCTGTAAGAACATTTAAATAGATCATATTAAATGGGAAATGGCAAAAAAGAGGCTCAGCCTCCTCCTGTTCTTATAACTTCAGTTTAATACTTAGCATTTTATTTAGTTGCAGACTTGTCCTCTCTGCCTTGCCTCAATAATGATATAAAGGTTCTGCAGTGTCTGGGAAGATGTTGTTGTATTCCAATAATGAGAACTGTGTAGTTTCATGACCCTCCTGAGCTTACATTTGAGGACCCGCTGGAAAAACTGCCATCATATCACAAGGATGTGAAGTGTAATTCTGCCATTTTTTTGAATTATTCATTAGTCAGAAGCAAAAAGAAGCAACAAAGACACAGGCATATTCTTTTTATTTATGATTTTACTACTCTTCATATTTTTCAAGTGAAGGGAGTACAGTTCTTCCGCCCATTCCACAACAACTCAAAAGGAAAAGAAAATGTGTACGCTTGAAAAGTTGGGATTCCTGGGAATACATTTTCCTCTTTTAACTTGCATTTTAGCATAAGGTAAAACATTTTTTGGCAAGGTAAATAGAGTAAACAAAGATCAGTGAGGAAGCAGAAATTATTGAAGTACTGGAAAAAGTGCTGCAGGCTACTTTTTCACACATTGCTGCTCAAGTCAGGATTATGCTATGACAGTTCTAACTCTCCTGCTGACATCCTTATAGACTCTATTACATTATTTACTTCTTGTAAAATAACATTCTATTACAGCTCCTTCATATCCTGCTGCTATTCTGCGTTCAAGAGCAAGAAATTCTGCTCAACCATAATTCCTCGCTTCCAGCTCGTTAATACACCTCCGAGGAGATCATTATTAGAGGCTGATATGTGGTCTCTATTTCATGCCCCGTTTTCTGTTGCACTAACAACTGCATTTCTAGGGTGTTGGTCTTAATTTAAATCAGCAGCACTACACAAGATGCATTAACCTGTGTCTTGCAGGATCAGGTGAAGATGTCCCACCCTGTGCTGAGGATGTAAAGCCATTTTTATGTCCAAAACAGGGAAAGCTGTCAGGTATTTCTCTTGCTTTTTCACTGCAGGGAAAAGCGAGGCTGGGCATGCAATCATACCTGATTTCAAAAGAAAAAGAACTGATTCTCAGTAGACTTGCCAGGAACATCTGTGGGTAAAGGGGGGTTAACAGCAGACAGGTTCAGTGAACACTCTGATAATTGGCTTAGGTATCTCTTTCAATGTCAGGAAATAATCAAACACATATCCCCGAGTCCCACATAAGGAGCCTGTGGAAACTTGTTTTCTGGGAAGACATACTTATTAGGACCCAGAAAATGAATTTGCCTACTTTCTCTGAATTGTCCCTGTAAGCCCAATCGGTAGCTTCATGTTCTGCTAGCAAATATTCCCACAGCCTGGGAGAATGCTCCCAAAGCTCCAGCCTTTGAAAAGAGGTACTTTTATGACTGCCTGAAATCACCCTGGCAAGTCAATCATCAGCTTTGCTGCTTGCAGTGTGAATCTTGAAAGCAGCGCTCGACACTTGAAGAAATGGCATCAAACCAAACAGCTGTAACCTCGTGCTTTGAGATGGTCAGAGGACAGGGAACTCCTAGCACTGCACACACAGTTCTGAGCAGCAAGCTATATCAGCTTTCAGAACCTGTTTGGACCATCCCTCACGAAATTGTGGTAGAATTTCATCAGTAGTAATAGACAGCATGATAATTATCTTATTATCCAGTCCTTTGGAGGAGATGCATAATAAACCTCCCAGCAAAAAGTGAATCTTACATGCCCTTTCCTCAAAGCAAACAGTGAAAACAGCTGGAGAATCAGCATCAGCTGCAGCTGCATTTCATTATGGTTGTGGTGGGTCCTGATAAGAGCAGTGAAGGGCATTTAGTCATTGATCTCTGAAGTTTGGCAGAGACTGTGTTGGAATTAGGAGAGACTTCTGCCATTTGCCTCTACCTGCTCCAGGACTTCAGTCACTGTCTCTATTATTGTCACAGTTTGCTGTGCAGCTTAGAGTTACAGCACTGAAACTGGGGATAAAGTTGCATATAGGATTGTGCTGTGTCAGAAGGTAGTGATTGTTAATTCTGTTTTCATGGTGATGGACATGGCTAGCTAAACGTTTCATTCATTGTGAGATCCTCTGATCGTCCTGCACAGAGGTGAGAGTGGCAGGGGTTCTGATTTAAACAGTGTGGTTATTAATTCTACTAGAGCAATCAAACAAGATTGATACTTGCTCTTTCTCTCAGATATGGGGCTATTGGTCAATCTGAAAGAATCACTTTGATTCCCAGTACCCTTTGATTTCAAGGGAGGTTATGACAGGTTCCTGTTATTTTGCTTCCCAGCCCTGGTGGGTTAGTCGGTGGAGTCCCTGGATGGGTCACACAGGCATGAGAATGGGCCACGGATTTATCAACAGCAAAGAAAGAAAGCAGGTTGCTTGCTAGTGCTGCAAATTTTCATTTCCCTTAGGCATGAAAGATGACCCCTTTCTGTCTCCCCAGCCTGACCTGTTATTTCTGTAAAAAGGGTTGGTGCTTCGCTGCAAAACACAGTTTGAAAGAATTTCAGTAAAGTACCATGAATATCTGACCAGCTGTCAGAGCCATCTACTTGGACTGCCTGTGGAATGCTTTTAAGATCCAGTGTCCTAGCTTGGTTTGCACTGGTAATCCAATCTCTGAGCCAGCGAGCCATATATTTCTGTTTGGGTTGGGGTTTAAAATCACCAATTACTGTTATCAAAATAACATGAAATTAACTGTGTTCTAGGAAAGCAGATAATTTCACCGGAGACTGGTAAATATCCAATTACAAATGAAGCTACCTTTTATTTATTGCAAAGGCTAGCACATTCATGAGCATGCCTAATTAAAATTTAACAATTAATAAGCAGTGGCGAACCCTGTATGAAGGTCAGTAGCGACCTAAGCAAACTTATCAAAATGCAGAGGGGCTTAGAGTTTTTAAAAAGTTCATTCTGTCCTTAATTAACAGATCTAATTACAACTCTGCCGAGCAAAATGCAAAATGATCTCTTCAAAAGACAAGAAGTCAAAGGTTTAATAGCACAGATAACCTTCTTCTTCAGTACATACTGACCTGAGTGTAGAAGGGGATTTTACCAAGCAGCCATTAGAATTGATTGGATGACTTTGACAGAAAATAAAGCTAAGCAATACATAGAAATCCCCAAACAACAAAAGAATTGAGAGGGAATAAAAACTCTGTTATGTCTTGGGATTTGAAATAACACCAAGTCAAGACTTTGGATAATCTCCTTTCTTAGCAAGTTGTCAATGTATTTATTCTGTGACCTTTGCTGGTTAGTTTTGAATAACACTTTCTGTTCTATAGACTGCATGTGTTTAATTATCACCTCATTCAACCAAAACGGACAGCGCAAAAAATCAAGGAGAAGCTAGCATAGTAGAGCTAAACACAATAAAGCAAAACACTTCCAATTCCTGTAGTTAATAGCCAGCATTTAGGAGCTGAAGGGCAATTTTCCAGGTTTCACTGAGGGGGTTAGTTATGCATTGCTTCTTGATGAAGGCTAAGAAAAATCTGAGCGTTGTGTTCAGAGTTTTGCAGGAAATGAACAGAACTGGGTTCATCAGTAAGCGAATTAAATCTTCCTGGCTGATTTATGTGGGCAAGGGTCATTACACACGGGTAATATAAAGTGGCTGAAAGAAAAATTAGACTGCTTAGAATTAATAATATATAGCTGAAATGAATTGTTACTATTCATCTTTACATTGGGATTAGCAGATGGAACACCAGTACGAGAGGTAAGATCTCCTCAGGGAAACCTCACCTGTGTCAGCGTCCTTAGTGTTCCCTCTCATATCCAATGCAAATGCCAATGGCAAAGCAAATGGAATAGAGCTACATAAAGGAAAACAACGGAATCTCAGGAATTAGCTTGGAGAGGCTCAAGAACACAGGAGCTGTGTTCATCTTATACTGGAAACAAAGTACATTATAACAAATATTTCAACCAAAAGGGTCATTAAACGCAACATTAAAGTGAAGAGAGTCATTTCTGAGCAGTCTCAATGAATTGTCCTCTGGCTTTACAGCTGCGCTGTTGTGGTCTGGATTCATTTGATGGGGCACAATAATGTTCTGTTGGCTGTAGAAGGGAAAAGGCAAGCCCACTCAAACTGATGAGCATTTTGAGATTTCTTTTTAATTCTCTTTCTTAAAAAGAATGTAATCTTCTGGTTTGGAATTGCCTGGCTTGAACCAATAGGTAGCACCGGCCATCGCTAACGTGCCATACTCATGTGGCCTTGTGCTAAGCCTCCGCTCTCTGTCTGAAAGTGGTGAGGCTTTTTACTGTAACAAACTTGTTCTTTTTCTCCTCAGAGGAGCCAGACATTCTGTGTGGCCACGACATCATCCCCACCTCACCATTAAGGAAATGATAGTGAGACATCTAAGATGGGAGTGCTCGAAAAGGGTTTTATCTGCTCGTTGTCCCTCCCTGCATCCTACCTCAAAAACAAAACTGGTCCTGCTGTGTTGCTTAAGAGCACAGATGGAAAATACAAACCGTATTATCACATTTCTTTCTCTGGTAACACTTGCTTGAAGAAAAGAAATTAAAATAATTACTTGAGTTCTGCTGATGGGAAGTGAAATGGGAGAGGTAGGCACTATTACTGTTATTATTATTGAAGTAGCAGGAAGTACAGTGCTATAAAAACTCTTCTAAGCAGTCACTCCCTTTCACAGACCATTAAAGGTTCACTTCACACTTGTATCTCTCTCTTGCAGCCTGAATCCTGAATCATTAATTTTGCACTTGACGTTCCATAAAGAAAGCTTTTTTGAAGCAAAACCTTCTCTTGATGTCTAAACGCACTCAGAAGGTGTTAATCACCAGAGCCCTAAATTCAAGACAAAAAGCCATCCGCGTACCTTGAATGTATTTAGACCTGAAAGCAGTAAAATGCAAAGATTTTTGGTTTAGTTTCCAGTATCGTACAATGTTGAAGGTTTAGATGATGTCCTTTACCAACAGCAATCTGAGTAAGCAAAGTTGTTAAAAGTAATAGATGGCTCAGGACACTCTATGAAAGGATGATAAATTAGATCCAAGAGCAAAGAGAACCAAACCAAGCCCTTCCTTCTTTCACTTGCCAAACTCCATCACTTTACAGATCAACTAGCTTTAAAGATAAAACTTACAGAGAAACTTGCCAGTAAGGGTAGGTACAAGTTTGGGTCTGTGCAGGCAAGATACCTTTAATGAAGAGAGAAATGTTTTAATTCTATATAAATTTTTCTTTCTTTCTCCGACCCCTTTCTTTTCCTTTTTTTTCTTCTCTTTTCCCTCTTCTTCTCACTCTAAAAATTTTGCTCTGTCAGAGTCTCACCAAAATGCAAAATGTCCCTTTATGTTTTGTATGGAGGAGAAGCCCCTTTTCCCTGTAAGCAGATGTCTTTCCCAGAAGTTTTTCTTGCTTTCTGTTAAGAATGTCACAGCACTGTGAAAGCAAGCAAGTGATTTTTTTCTTTTCCAGTCTGCCGTGAAACTTTTTCTTCCTCTTTTCCTCTCCCAGCCCAAGGTCTTTCGAAAGTGAAGTGAAAACACGAAGCAAATTATGCATTTTGCCTAACCATTAACAACTAAATACCACCTAGCTCAGATATTCTCAGGCTCAGTTATTCTAAATATCTCATGCACTGTTGCCCTCTAGTGTTACTTCAGAATGTGTGGAGAATATTCCAGCTGTAAAAACTGAACAAAAAAAAATGCATGGTTCAGAGAGACAGGGCCGGATCTGAACCTGAGAAATGACCATGTGTCTGTGAAAAGGGGCAGTTTTGCAATAGAAGAAAGAAACTCAAATTTTCTCAGGGTGTTTAGAATACTTGCTTTAGCAATGAGTCAGTATAAATAAACCGAATAAGCATGCTGATGTAAGCTCAGAACAGTTATAGAATGGCCTGGACAGGTTGGAACGTGACCTGTTAACACGCCTGGTTCACTAGATGTGCCTCAAAGAAAGGCAAAAAAGTAAATAATTATAATTTCTATGGAAATGTTCAAAGGCTTTCCAATTTCCCAGGTAATTTAAAAATTTAAATAGGAAGAAAATTACTAGATCTCAGTTCTTTCCCTGTGTCTAAAACAAATTCTTGCTGCAGATGGTTCTGGACAGTCAGGGAGTGTGGATCGAGATCTGCCTTTCCATGAAAGAAAGCACAAAAAAATCTGCTGTTCCCCTGCAGACTACAATAATATGTTAGTAGTCAGGCTACCAGCAGTTTGCTAGAGTGGCTGCTGAAAATTATGTCCCTGTTTCAGAATTTAGGTAATTCATTAAACCTGATTTAATAACATACCAGCTAGATGTAATTTTAAGCAATCAACAGGAATATTCATTTTCTTTGAAAGTCAGACCTCTAAAATCGTGTTTTGGTTGGTATTTCAGTGCCAGACAGCCATCAAATACTTCATCATATGATAGAGGGTGGCTGGAAAGTACATCATGGACCTTAGTGGATAAAGTTACCACATCTGGGATGCTACGAGTTCAGATTCTGGATTTCCTGTATGATCTTGTTTTCCTGTGCTTCATTTTTCCCATCTAGGAAATAAGATGAAGAAATGATCATCCTCTGTAGAATTCTGACAATCTGTAGATGAAAATAGTCCATCAGAGGGGTTTTACTAGATGATACTTCCTCCTATTATGGGGTTTTACTTGATAATACTACGTAAAGCTTCCTCTGAAAGCTCTCAACACAGTAAGATAAATTACTAGATTTTCATTGAGTTCTAGCCAAACTCACAATAATTGTTCTGAAAAGTTCTCTAACCTCCCTGAAAGTTTTGAGCCCAGATTTGCAGGTAAATACCCTTTCTTCAAAATTTGCACCAATCATGCTGTTTAGGGGTAGCTTGAAGGAAAAATCTGTGACTCAAAGCAGGGCTCCTAGAGTGATCCATGCAAAGTACAACGTTCAGTTCCCTCTCAAGGACTTTCATTATGTGCTCATGCAAGGACTGATGTGCACCACTGGAAAAGACTTCCCTGGGAACATGGTGATGAAATTCATAGAATTCCTTGTTCATTCCTTATTGAAAATCCTCAAATCCTTAAGAAAGGCTGAATCACGGCATCCCAGCTGTTTACAAACAAGAAGTGGTATCATGGTTTATACATATTTATATTGGGCATGACTTTTATCTCATACTGATTTTACAGTTGTGTGCTGCACTTAGCTTCCGTGATGTAATGTGACCTGTCCTAATCAAAGGATCAGAATCAGAGCAACCTTCCAGTACCCGAAGGGGCTACAACAAAGCTGGGGAGGAGCTATTCACAAAGGCTTGTGGTGATAGGATGAGGGGCAATGGGCATAAATTGGAGAGAGGCAGATTTAGACTGAGCATAAAGAGGAATTTTTTCACCATGAGAGTGGTGACCCTGGCCCAGGTTGCCCAGAGCAGTGGTGGCTGACCCATCCCTGGAGGGGTTTAAGGCCAGGTTGAATGGGCCTTGGGCAGCCTGATCCATTGCGAGGTGTCCCTGCCCATAGCAGGGTTTGGAACTGGATGATCTTTACATTTCCTTCCATCCCAAACCTTTCTGTGATTCTGTGATTTTTAAGTTTCCTATTACTTTTTGTGATCTATTTATCTGATACTTTAAATGTCTGTTCAAGATGTTCCTTTGCCAGCTACTTAAAAGTACTTTTCGTTAGACTTTTCAAGTCATTTGGGCACTTGTCACTCCCAGTACCTCATAGAATTTTCAAAACAGCTGAGATACTTCCAGATCTAAAGAATTTTGGCAGGAATGAGATGCTAATGTTTTTCAAACCTGTCATTAGGTATTTTCTCCATCTTTAGAAATGAATGTCTTTCAAAATATAACCCGGTTCCTTTTCTGAGAAGAGCAGACCATGACATCACAGCACTGGGTGTGTTACATGACACTTGTGAAACACACTTCGCCAATGCTTTTACACATCTCCTTGACCTCCCTGCAAGAAGTTAGCATTCAGCCGACTTGGAGAGGATGATTTAAAATCTGATCTTGAGCAAGACACTATTTTTCTAGAAGATTGCAAACGTCTCTAACATTTCATGCTCTGAAGCTCATTTTTTTAACGATGCTCATAACTAGATTTTTATGGCGAATCTTTATGATTCAGAGAAATCAAATCTCAGAGTGATTTGTGTCCACCGTTAGCTATGGTTATAGCTTTATAGTAATCTGAGGATGTGCACTAGTTGTTTTTCATATTCAGGGCCTGTTAAAGGATTTATTTCTGAAGCTAAATGGGTAACTATATTGCAGGTTGCATAGTTCCCTAGGATATCATGAGGCCAATTGTCTTTGTGTATGTGGCTGAAGTGAGAGGTTTTCCAGAGACGAGTTCCCCTGGAGTCAGGGAAGACTTTAGAGCAGCAGCAGAAGTGTCTGAAAATTTACTTCATAGCAACTGCAGCCTTCACAGTTGTAAGCGCTTGTCTCTTTAGAGGAATCCGGGTGAGCACAGCAGTGAGGGACTCAGCATAGCTCTTCGTATGCACTGAACACCTTCATGTCAGGGTGAGAGGAGACCCCAAACGACCCAGCAAAAGACACTGTGGAAAGAAGCTCTGGCTATTCGCCTTCTGTCCTGAGCAGCTCAGTTCTGCTGGCTGGTGCTAATACAGCTGCCAGCTCCACTACCCGAGCAGAGGGAGCAAACAAGGTGCGTGGGCTGCCTTCATCTGCTGGTGGTAGGACACAGCTGCCTTTGAATTTTTTGCCTTCTTGATTTACTGCTGAGGCGGTCACAGCAGCCGTATGTGAGAGGAAGACTGAGATCTGAAGTGGATCATTGTCATGGTCAGCTTGCAAGAAGTTTTTACCTTCAAGGGGATTTATTCCTTAATTTTGGCATAAGCAAACTAGATTGGAAGGTGGGCTGCTAAAGAATGCAAGAGGATTCTTTTGAGTTCAGAATGCTCACCTGCTTGCACCTGCCTGTCCTTGTGTTCCTTCTCTCCTTCTGGTCACAGAGCCATGTACAGTGATCCCTTCATACTCTTTAGATCTGTTCTCTGCCTGCCATTTTCCTTTCATTTGACAAAAACAGTATTATTCTTGTTAGTCCCATAGAATCAGTGGAGCCGCAGGGAAGTAGTTTAGATGATTTTTCCTCTTTTACATTAACAATAGTTTTAACTAAGATGCCACTTCAGAAGAGCAGTAATGAAATGCAGAAGTCAAGGATAACACAGCTGTGACTTTCAGTTTGCAGGGCTGTCAGCAAGAGAAAATGTATCTTTACCTGGAAAGCAGGCAAATTTATTCTGTGAGACTTTGAGAGAAAGTAAATTTGGAGCTTCACAATGCTGTTTATTCAGAGCCACTTCTCAGTTCTTAACCACTTCTTAAAGTTCTCATAATAGTTGGTAGGCATCTCATAAGCATCTCAAGGCACCTTACATTCTTACCTCTGTCAGGAGTCAGCAGCCAAGTTTCTAACAAGACCTATCTGCTTTTATTTTACTGGAGAGACTCTTTTAATCAGTTCACAGTTGCCTGGTATATGTCTAATTTTATGCAGCAAGAAAAAGATGAGCATATCCATACCGACTTAGCAAGTGCAGAGATACTTTGCTTTGAAATTTACAAACAGATAGGATCCCTGACTGGAATTACAAATGTAGATAAGCATAACACATTTAGAATTACATTTCTTTTCTTCTAAATTGTTTCTCTGCAGCTTGTCATTGCTTGTGTAAGATATCAGCAGAGTCAGGACAGGCACAGTAACACAAATGTCATTGGGCCACATTCAGAGTAAGATGCAAACTCTGGTTTGGTGTATGCAAATGAATATTTTAAGATTGTTTGTGTTTTAAAAGAAAGGAGACATATGGAAAATTACCAAGAAACAAGAGATGTTCAGCTTTAAATGCATTCCTGCCACTAGGTCTGGAAAATCTCCACTGCTGCCTTCTCTGTCTCGAGAAGAAAATTTAGCCATGGAAACATCCCAGACTACATTGTGCGGGTCTGGCCAGGACCATGCTGAGCTAGAAGGAGAATTGAGTCTATGTGGTTTAAACCCATAGTTTCTGCCTCGAGTCCCAGAGCAGCGTGCCAGAGAAAAGCCTGGTTTAACCATCATTCAGAAACTAATGTCCTCAGGGTGGTGGTGGTGGTACGTATACCTCCAAGTAGGTACTTCATACCTGTTGCTAATTTGATTTAAGACTTTAAATGTTAAGTGATAGCTCACATAGGTTTTTAAAGATCCAAGTAGCTTAAACCTTACTGGATTTGGTAGCTGGGATCAAGTTCCTGTTCACATTCTTAGTCTCATATCTATTCTTCCTGGCTGTAAGATCTCAGCTGAGTGTGAACTAATCTCCATGTGGCTGGGTTTGCTCTAACTAGAGAGCACAATAGGGTTCAACATGTAGGGCTGCACCTCTTAGAGCAGGGTTTGGGTAGTACCTCCAAAGTGCTTAAGCTTATTTAAGATCTAGAACTCAGGTGTTTGCACTAATTAGCTTCTTAAATCACTGCCAAATGGAAGTGCAGAATGAAAAACTTTTTACCCTCATCGTAGTCCTTTCCAAATTAGGATGAGACATTTGCTGAGGATAGGGAATACCTTGAACAAGCTCTGCTTGCACTGTACCTGTTCTGTAGCTGTGCAGAGGACTCGTGGTTCTGGCATCTCTCCTGCACTCTTCAGTATGTTCCCTTTTGGTTTCGACCAGTTTAGTAATACAAGACCCTTCCTTGGCACTGGCTACAAATACCACAATTCCCACTATGGGGAGAAGTCCAAGTATTCAGAAACTCCCCTTCAAAGCATTAGCTGAAAATCACTATGAGAAATTCTGCTCTTGCTGTTGTCTTTTATCTTGTGAAGAAAAGCAAACCCATAAAACCTTAAGCAATTAAATCTGTCTTTGACCTTCCCCTTGCCTGTACTGAGCACACGCATAGATGGAAAGGGTCTTGTTAGTCAGTGACTGACTGTGTTTGCACGTTTAGTGGTCTGGTGCTCAGCCTATTCAATTACAGCACTAGAGCTTAACCACACTACTAACAAGCTCTTAGATATCTGGAATATTCTGCTCATACTTGCTACTTTTCTCTTGCCCTCTTACAGTGCACTTGGGCATCTGCTAGTTTTAGCAAATTCAAGTTGACATTGTCTTAGAGAGGTGAGAGGAGACCACAGCTGCACAACCTAATTGTAATCCCCAGAGAACCGGAGCTGGGCCAGCCAGAGAAAAGTAAGTAATTCTCTTGGTCCAGTAAAAAAGGACCTGATAAGTGCTGTTCTGGTTAATATTTTTCTAAAGGAGGTCTTTAGGGGAAAGCCTTTAGGCAAAGGTACTATTGGGTAAAGGTTTTCAGAGATTTTCAAGCTGTGTGTTGTAATTCTTTGTTGCATTTCTTTAGTGGTCAAGCTGAAGAGAACTATCCCTTTGTTCTTCAGCTCTGTGTGGAGAGTAAAGGAAATTACTTGTCTTTCTCACAGGCTGTAACTGCAGCTTTGAAACTATAGTTGACTTGATACGTTCTTGGCTTGCTGACTTTGCTTTCTCCTCCTAACAGAATAAATGATCTCATGTAATAACAAACCTGACAGATCTTCATAATTGATCACTATTCCTCACAGATGAAGGGCATGGGGCGCAAACAGACTGAAGCAGTCAAGTATTGTGCAATGTAAGTATTGATTCTCTTAATAGCAGCCCTGCTTTCCTCTGTAAGTGCTCACCTCAGCAATAAGGAATTATGGGGAAAAATAGTAGTAGGAAGTAAAATTAGACTTAAATGAAAAAAATATGTGACTCAGTGAGAGCCTGCCAAGTAGCCTCTCATTGTCTAAGGGTTCAGCTTTGCGTAAAGCCCTTAACAGTACCAATAGATTCCTTTTGGACTACTGAAAGCTTAGAACAATTACACGTGGGGAAGGATTAATAAATCAACCCTGCTTGTACTAGACAGAAGTTAGTAGTGTGCAAAACCTCTTTATACAATTAGAATAATTTACAGATGAATGATGGGTATAGGCTGAGTGCAATGAGTAATGGGTAGAGCAATGTGGGGAGGGCTGCTCACACCTCTTAGAGCAAAATGGTCATCTAGCAAACGGTGCGTTCAAAACCCAATGTCCTTTATAAACAAGCAATGGCAAGACTATTAAAGTGTGGTCCAATCATTGTTGTACCCTGAGACTAGAAGAGATAGCTGTCAGGTTCTGTTACTGCTGATGTTTTCACAGCATCCAAATGATCTCTTTTGAGGGGTGTGAGGAGGCACATTGGCACATCATATGTGCACACCTATTCCCAGACCTGCAAAACCACCGCAGGAACCCTTTAACCTGTTCTTTCATCTCCTCTTACACATCACTGTTGTCTCACAATCTGCTCCCACTGAGCATGCTGCAGTTGTCTAACGAATTTCACATTCAGATGGTTGACTCGTATTACACTCCACAGGGTCATATAAATGTTCTGAAGCTGACAATTGTGATTACAAGTTAGTTGGGTAAGAAAAGGACCCCTGGGTACAAATCTCTGATGTACCTGAAAATTTTTTTGGCAGCAGCGGCTAAATCTATCCCAAGCCTACAAGGTCAATTTGCAGCTCAGTTGCCATCCATATTTATCTGCCTCATACATTGAAATTTTGCTATGACAGTGATCGGATCTCTAGGAAGAACCTCAACTCAGTTGTTTCTATGGGTAGCCTGTAATCCTCATTCTCCTGAAACAACCTTCCAGGATATGTCATTCTCCTGATGATGCCATCTCAAGTTTAAAAAAGAACAAAACAAGCTGTGAAACAAAATATATTCTTAGAGTAAAAGAATTCACCTTCATTTCAAAGCTCAATGGCTTGTGACTTGGTAAGCCTTGGGCACAACGCTGTCACCAAGTGCAGGCATTTTCCTGGTGAACAGTAAAGGGGAAGATTTGGCTGCTGGAAGTGACAAAGAATACAGCATAAGATCATTAAGTAAATTAAATGTCTTATGTTAGTTGTGACATCATCTATTATGGAGACACTTAGGAATAAAAAAGAAATGGTAGGCAAGGAAAATCCTGTTTACATGCATAGCCTCTTTCCTCAAAAGCACTTTAGGCTTCCATTGATTTGTCAGTAGGAGTTTGTGCTGAGAAAGAATATATTTAATCCTAGTAACAGTATGACAAAACACAAGATACAGTTATGAAAGGAATTTTTCCTACACAAATCATGCAGACTTTAGAAACAATAGTAATTTAAGGAGCAAGTGGGGAGGGGGATCAGACTAGTTTTAAAGCATTTTGAAACTAGTTTTAAAGCATTTTGCATTTAGCACGTTTTAAAATATTTGACATGACGTGATAGCTGAGAAGTTTTCAGATGAGTCTCTTGAAAGAACCTGTTCTCATGGTCTGTGATCAAGGCAGTGCGTGGCCTTGTGTGATACAGGGACATGCCTGAAGTGGAGGAATGTTTAACTAGGATTTTGTAATTCACTAATTGAAATGGCCGATTCTTCTCAAGTCTCAACACAATCTACTTCTGAACTGCTTAACACTGGAAACCATAAGGCTGTCATTGTTTTGAAGTAGCTGTTTGCTATTGAGACAATGCAGCTGATATTTTTATTGGATTTTTTGTCATAGAACAAAAGCAAGGAGGGTTGCTCAGTGGCTTGGAGAAGCTTCTGTGGCAGACTGTAAAATAAGCACTGAAAGGAAGAGAAAAAAACTCTTTCTAGTGCACTTAATGTGTTCTTTAAGTTGTGAAGTATCCCTGCAGCATAAAAGGGTTCAAGAACTTCAGCATTCAAACACCACCACTGCAGCTACCTGCACCAAGGGCCTAATAGCATGCAGGCTGTAGTCAACAGGAGTCTTTCCATCAGCTGGAATGGATGTTGGATCAGGTTCAGCACAACACAGAAGTGCAAACCCTGCAGCTCTTGTTCTCAGAGGAGTTCTCCTCTCTGTCAGCTGAAGTAAACTCTCCATTAGCTGAGCTGGTACTGTCATCTGTGATATTGAGCACGTAAGCAGTTCTGCAAAGTAAGACATGTGCTGGAAGGTAGTGAGGGGCACTGGATGCAGGTAGGTACTTCTCTTCAGAAGTGCCACCTTGGTGCTTTATACATGCTGCAGAGTTTCTGCTCGGCAGAATTAGTCTTTTCATTCTGTAGTTAATTTTTATATTTAAGCAAAAGACTGTATTTTATAGTCACTCAACAAAGAGCACTCACTAAGACAGGGCACTAACGTGCAGGGAGATGACGTGCTGAGATTTTGTCTGATCTGCCTTGTGACCCACGGCTCAGCTGCTATAACTTTCTCCATCATTATTCAGTAGCTAAAATAGCAATAACGCTTAATTAAGGGCCACAAAATGCTACCAGTGCTCTATTGTGAATGTGCCCTCTTGCCATTCACACCTGGAATGCTAATCCTGCAAAATTTTGCTTTTTATTTACAGCTTTCAAAGTATATTTCTGGAGTTGGATAACACAGCCTTTGTCAGAGGTACGAGCAATAAAATATCACTGTATGGCTGGCGTGTCTGAAGCTAGAATACAACCCAATCAAACTGACACAACTGATAAAATTCAGTGCTGCTACTCTCACAAAGTCTTTGCAGCACTCTGAAATGCTTGACTGAAGAATGGTCCCGAAATCAGTATGGTTTTGCCACAAAAACACACTACATCAGTGCCAGGGAAGAATGTCCTTGGTTGGACTGACTTAGTGCTCCGTGCCAGCCCCATTCTCAGCAGGAATTTGTCACCAGGGACAACTCAAAGTGTTTTGCTGCCTTTAAGTAAAAAATCTAAATTAGCAGAAGCTTCAAGTGGAGATGTGTGTTTTCTTTTGCTATCAGAAACCCCTCTGTCCTTTGTATCAATCACACTGACTGATTCTAAATTTGCTTATCCTGCTGAAAATATTTTATTGTGCTCTCTCTGAGTCTAGTTAATGGGGGTGGAAAGTGATGGGTACGGTAGATGTGAGTCAGACCTCCTGAAGTCCAGAATGTTTTGTTTGAAGCAGTAATCTAATATTACGATATTGATGTACCTTCAGCTCTAATCATGCTTTGTTTATAACTTATTTCTTGAGAACTAACTTAGATTAGGTAGCAATGTATTTCTTCCTGCACAGAGGATAAGAAAGTACTATCACTGCACATGTTATGACGGGAGAAAATATTAACCTGAGATGTATGTTGTGGCATGGTACACAGCATCACAGGTGCCAATCCTCTGATATAAAACCCCTTACAGATTTTCACCGACTCTCTTAGGTTTATGATCCTGGAAACTTGTTCAGTAACTACCTGGCTTTTAACCACTCAAGGTTTTGTCCTCCCTTCTGCCCCATGACAGCAACCTAAATGTCAATGAAAGATGATTTAGTGTTTCAAAATCGCATGGTATATGTTAACTTATAAATGTCAAATGTCTTTAGGCTTGATGGGAACGATGCAAAAGTCTACTGTGCCATGCAGTAATGCACTCCCTGTAACACAAGCTTGCAGCAAAATTTCTCCAGCACATTTCCTACAGTTTTTCCCAATTGCTGCAGGTGATGCCAGAGAAGCAGATAAACAAAAACAGATTTTACTTTTTCAAAGCTGTTATCTTTCCTTCTTTCATCTCTTCTCTGCTTATCTCTCACTGCTGTTCAGACCACCCTGGAGAAGGAAGATTAAAGAACAATATGGAAAAAAGAAAGGAAATAACAGGACTTTTATTTTAAAGACACCTTTATCAGAGACTCTGCTCTCAAATGCTTACCTTCAGATTTTAATTCTGTTTTTTTTTTTTGTTTTCAGTGTTTAAACACATTCCACTCTGTCATAAACACTCCTTGTGCCATTTCCAGTGTCAGGAAGGGAAATCTGGAGTTTGAATCAAGTGTGTAAATGTACAGTTACAAGGAGAAGTAGATAGAAGGTGCAGTGTTGGGTGAGCTTGTCTGTCTGTCTGGCCATCTGTTCACTTATTGTTCATTTCCCTCGGCCTTTGCCTGCTTTCCAAGACTGCACTGTGTGTTTCTCTAAGTGCTGTAAAGTGCCAGAGATCTAACTGAGTGCTGCACATCTGCTATTCTAGCTTACTTCTAGAAGAAACAGTATTTCGTTATGCTGAATTGGGTTCTTATTCAGCCTTTTTTATAGGATTTCTTTAAATACAGTTGTTTGTGGGTCTGCTGAAGGCTTTTATGACAGGTTTATTGAGTAGCCCATCTTCACTGAAGATCTGTTACCTATGATTTAGGACATGTGCTTCAGTGGTTTTTCTTCAGTGCTCAGATCTTTATTTGTCTTTGAGGATTTTAATCCTTATTCACACTTTCCAGCTCTCTTGTCTCTTGATGCTTTTTCATTATTTTATTTAAGATATATTCAGCCAACTACTTCAAGGTTTTGTTAGTATAGGAAAGGAAAGGGTTCAGTAAGGTAGGTGGGATTCTATACGGATTCGAAGGTGACTTTCCTGACTTCTAAGCACGTCTGATCCTAATGGTAAGTGTAAGTAGAGAAGGGGCTAAAGCTTCTTGCCTCCATCTCATGGAGATGCTTAATGCTGCTTTCTCAACTGCAAATGGCTGGTTGAAAAGGGTAGTTCCACAGTATTGACTCTTTACTGCTGTGTGCACCAAGCTGATAGTTGTAAAGTGCCGGAGCCTCAGAAAGACTCACAAAACCTGGCAGTTTTAAGCAAACTTGACATTTTGTTTAGATAAACACCTTGATTTTACATGAAACGTGTATATATGAATGTGCAAAGTCTGTTCGGATTCCCAGCAGCTTTCGGTTAGAGGACTGAAAAAGCAAAACCTCTAAAATGTCACAAAATCCAGCTTAGAATAATGAAGGAAATGTCTGGTGAAGTGAATGATGCCATGCTAAAAACTCCTGGGTATGGAAAAGGCAGTATGGTTACTGTAAACTAGCCAGTGGGGCTAATGGCCAGGTGGTGATGTCAGGAGAGTTGGTGGGAAACCACAGAATCATGGAATGCTTTGAGTTGGACCTTAAAGCCCATCCAGTTCCACCCCTGCCATGAGCAGGGACACCTCCCACTGAATCAGGGGCTCCAAACCCCATCCAGCCCGGCCTTGGACACCTCCAGGGATGGGGCAGCCACCCCTGCTCTGGGCAACCTGGGCCAGGGCCTCCCCACCCTCACAGCAAAACATTTCTCCCTAAGATCTCATGTCAATCTCTGTTCTGACCCAGGTCAAATCTGCAGCTGAGAGAGGATGTGAGTTTCAGAGAAAAGACCAGGAGCTGAAGGTAAGAGTACTGATCTTCAGATCATCAGAGCAAGATGGTAATTTTAAAGATTTGGAAATACAAATTCTGACATCTTTCAACACAAAGGCATGGTTACTGCTTTGTTCCCACTGTGGTTCTTTTGTAATTCATTCATCCTTTCTCTGATTTCTTGTCCTAAAACAACAATTGTGTGAATTGACTGAAGAACTCCACAAAGTTACAAAAGCTTTTAACAGATTCGCAGCCTTAGAGAAAAAAAAAATACCCTTCATCCTCTCTGTTTCCAAAATCTTTGTCCTCTCTCTTCATAAGGTATGGATACGTACTCTGGCTTCTGCTTCTACTTCTACATATGAAACAGTTAAATGCCTTAAATATCCGTGCAGCTCCAGCTCAGTTGTGATAGCCACACAGTCCTATCAGCAATCTGAAGAAAACAAAATTCATATGCAAGTTATTTCTCAAGTTTGTCTCAGCAAACATCTCATTTACTGTCTCCAGACAAACATCCATTTCTTTGTGAAACTTAAATACGTTACTAGTTTTTTCATGGTTATTTTCCACCAGAGAGCACTCCTTTATGCAGTAGACTTAGCTGAAAGCCATTTGGATAAGAATTATAGGATGAAGAAATGTAGGATTTGAAACTTTATTCATACAAAGAAATGTTGTTTTCTCTCTAAGCAATTATTTTATTGGAGTACAACTGGAAGCTCCCCAAAATTTCATGCCTGATTTTCTGAAAAGACTAATTCCATCATGATCATTCCCATATGTTGGTTAAAAAGAAATAGCTGTCTGTACTCAATTTGCTTCAGCAATATGCATAAAAATATTTATTATATATTCAGAGTGGACACAGATACAACATGTATCTTCACGTCTTGTAAATAAGTGTTTTTGCTGTTTGCCGGCCAATTTCATGCTATAAGCCATTCTGAGATACCGTCCTGTTGAAATCTTAGCTGACATGTTTTGTTTCCTTCCTTTTTATAACATTTCAGTGCTTTGGGACCTGAGTTATAATAAATTCCTCAATCTGATTTATTTTGTTGCTTAATTTTAAAGGTGCATAATTACTGCAATGCTGCTAGGGTTTTCAGTGTGAAAAGAAAAAGCATCTAGCATTTTTCTTCAACCTGTTTGGCAAACTTGGCAGCACCAAGTTGCAAACTGGCATCGTTCTGTGCTGTTTTCCATATATTCTCAAGGAAATTTCTTGGCCTGAGGCATTTCCACTCTGTGTAAAAATACCACAGCCATCTCCTTTGCCATATTCCCTTGGAGAATCTGAGTATGTAGAAAAATTGTGTCTAATGTCTGCTGAACTCTGACCATCTAGGTATGGGAGATGTCTTGTTGGAAGCCACCTATGATAGATCAGACTAGTTGCTCTGGCTTCCCTGACTATTAAGACACCGCAGTTGGGGTATGGATTTCCCCAGCATAGTCAATCCCATTTACAGAAAATGTTTTCATATCGTACTCCCATTAAGCTCTGCAATAACCAACTTCATCCCCATTTTCCTTGGCCACTTCTACATGCAGACACTGAGATAACTGCACTAAGATGTTCTTATGAGATCCCTCAGGGTAGCACTGATTCTTTAATGACTACCACTAGTTATTCCAATAGTTCATTGCCATGCAGGGAGGCACTGCTCACATTTCCTCTTGCCTTTTTCAGAGCAGAAAATGTTTCTCTTCTGAGAAATGCGCTAGGTTCTCCTTCAGTGCTTATGAAAAAGGAAGAGAGAACCATTACACTGTCATGTAGGCTGTTTTTCCAGCCCCACAGTTATCTGGCAACCAATTCTTGGATAGGGGTAAGACGGAGTTGTGAAATTGAATAATGATATCTCAACAGATGGCCATAAGCAGCCTAAATGCGAGGTGAGTGCATCGTATGTTTGCCTCAACTCTGAGAAGATTTATACAATTATGCTCTCCATTAAAAGGAAACACCTCAATACTTTCACTATTCTAGATCTGTACTACATTAACTTTCAAAGACGTACACGGCACTCTAAGGTAGGTGATTCGTTCTTCAGAGCCAGAAGGCATGTAAAAAACGACAAAAGGGAATAGGCTCCTATTGAATTTAGCAGAATAATTTGATGAATGGCATGTGAAAAGGGTGGTTGGAAGTATAAATATGTTCTACATCCTTTCCATGACAGGCTATGGAATATTTATTATAAATGGAGACATAAAGCAGGAATAATCTTCCCCATGACCTCACTGTGACAAACTGGCTTTCTAATTCTTGCTGAGTGCTGATTATTACTTGGCTAGCGTTCCGAGCTGAAGATGAAGCATGTGCTAAGTTGCAGGAATTCCTACAAATAAGCTGAGCTATTTTCAGAAGGGCAATTTTAAGGACACACTCATGTTTTTACTTGCAGGAGTATTTTTCTTAAAGCATATAAGTAGATCCACATATGTGCAAAACCTTCAGGCAAACAATGTGAAAGCAATTGCTCATTTATGCATTGTGCTTAGTGCCTGGTTCAGTGAAGCAGGCTTGTGCAGTGGAGGTTAGAGGGATGGGTTACATGCTATGGAAGGCACTCTCATTAAACACGTCTTTGGAGATGTGAATTAAAGGAACAAGTGTAACATTGATAAACTTTCTTCTTTTTTTATCAGAGTGGAGAAGGGGTTACTGGTAAACATAGCTCAGAAAGAGATGGGTATAACATGAAAGAGTAGACTTAAGGGGTTCCTTGTTGAGTTCTGTCACTTACTGGAAGCATTCAAACTATATTTATATGCACACTTCTCTCATGGAAATAAGCAGGGATCCAGCTTCTTGTATAAGCAAAGAGGGAACAGTCTTAAGCTGAAAGAGGGGAGATTGACATGAGATATTAGGAAGAAATGTTTTGCTGTGAGGGTGGGGTGGCCCTGGCCCAGATTTCCCAGAGCAGGGGTGGCTGCCCCATCCCTGGAGAGGTTCAAGACCAGGTTGGATGGAGCTTGGAGCCCCTGATCCAGTGGGACGTGTCCCTGCCCATGGCAGGGATTGCAACTGGATGGGCTTTGAGGTCCCTTCCAACCCAAAGCATTATAGGATTCTATGAACAGTTGTCTTGTTCTTCTGTACCTTTCCCCTGTTGCATGATGTGTTTTTCCAAATCTCGCACCAGCTTTTTATCAGTTCCTCCTGTGCTTACATAGTAATGAGCTGTAGTCAGGGGACCTCTGCAAGCTCTTTCTTTCCAGTGTTTTCAGAGCTTGTTAATGGGAGTCTCTTTGCAGTTTTCTTCCAGAGCCCTCTTGATGTGTGATACAGGAACAAGAGGAGAAAAGGTAAAAAGTTTTCAGGTCTTACCAATACTGAGCAACAAGAAGAGCACACTTCTAGGGCTGGTCGTTATAGCATTTCTCCTAATAATGTCAAAGAAGCATGTGAAGGTAGGATTTATTGTTCATTTTGTAATAGCCTAAACACCTGTAACTTGCTTTCAAAGTTTTCCCAGATGACATTAGAGTTTCTCTGCAACTTATTCCACCATCTCACCATGCCGTCTGCTTCTGTGATACAACACTTCTGTTCTGAAATTAAGACCACTAGGGGAGATCAGTGGAGGGAATTGTCTCACATGAAGAGTGTAAAACATCAAACAGAATGAGCAAATACCTCTTTTAAGTTCTAGATGAGCTGTGGGAAGTTTTGGCTTCTATGAAGTTTCACAGACTGCCTCTATTTAAATCTCCTAAATCTGTGAAAACAGAGAGGGATGGGGTTTTATTTCTTTCAGATTCAAAATACGAGACTTTCTCCAAAACTACATAGGCTCAGCATTGATCAACACTGACAAAGGACGAAAGCTATCTCCAAGCTCTGTAGCGTGTTTCTGTTGGCTCTGTCATCTGAGCCCAGTGGTATAATCAATGCAAGCATTCTCTTAATCCATGTAATGCAATTAAACCTGTGGGTATATCTTAGCTTCTCAGATGGGTCAACATTTCGCCTGTTTTACCAAAAGTGTTTCTGAGGTTGTTTCCACTTAAATGGAACAAATCAGTTTTTGCAAGCAAGTCATCCAGCAAACATATGGTTTTTTCTCTTGTTCTTGATATGACTTTGAAACTTTGCAACCTACAAAGAATCTCAAGCAAGTCATGTCTAGAGAACCTTCTGCAAGCACACACTGTTAGATTGGGTGATAGCAGCTCAATTCAATTTGTTAAAAGACTCGGGCAAATTTTAATAGTTCATTTTTTTTGTTGTGCTATATTTTATGTTGTGTTATGTTATATTCACAACACAGACTTTTACATAAAATGCACTGTGGATTTAAACGTGTGCTTTGCTAGTCCTGTGGGTTACTCTGCAGTATCCTGTGTCAACGTGTTGGATTTGAAAAACTAAAAGCATAGTAAAATAATTTCCATGACACTTTCAATTTCAAATGCTTTGGAGCATTATGCTGAGAATGTTACGTCGGTCTACAGCTCTGTTCTACTCTGGCATCAGAGGTGAAGTTCTAGTAGTTCCCTATCTCAAGTTCTCACTGGCTTCAGCTGTAATTCCGTGTCTTTGCCTGCCTTCCAGACTTAAAAAGAAAGCCTCCAGTTAGTGCATCAGGGATAGAAACAATAAAATGATCAAACTGTGTTTTATGAAATGTCTATGAGATTTTAAAAGGAACATTCCGTAGTTAAAGAAACTACAGAAGCACTAAGAATCCACCCAACTGTGCTCTGCAAGAGATTTCATAGCTCTAATTCTGCCTGTCTACTTAGAGTTTTCTCCAGAGGCTTTGGGGCTTTCCATTTGCAGGGGTAGTTACAAGGGAATGGCAGCACTTCCTTCTAGATTAGAAGACCCTGGAGAGATATTTTTACCTTAATTCATTAAAGGTTAAATTCATAATCATAAAGATATTCAGTCCAGTGCTGCCCTTGCTTTCAAAGCATGGGAAGATGATTGCAGCTTAACGGTCATTCATGTGGGAAGGCTGATATTGTTCCAGGGGCCACAGAAAGTTGGTCTGCTTTCAATTACTTGGATCTTTCAGCTCATGCCTAGACTTTTCAATTAACGTGGCAGAGCAACAGTGTTGAACGAATTGTCAAATGGATGAACAGAAGTCTTAGACCAGAATCGCAGGCTATGCCTGAATTTCTCTGTAGGTTCCAAAGTTGTTCACGATGTTGTTTCTACAGGCTTAAATTCTGCAGTGTCTTTTGGGTTAATTGGTACCTCATGGGGTTATTCTGATTGCAAGGTTGGGTCAGAACAAAAGGTCACGGGGGAAAAAGGAATCAGACTTCACAAGAGAGAAGTGTTTCCATAGCAGATGTCTGTAGACACACAACACTCATCTGCTTTGCAGGAACAGAGGTCAGATACTCTCAGAAAGGACCTCTAGGCATATGATGGGAACACATGGTCACAGTGCTCCAGGGGAACTCGGGGATTCTGAAGGGCTGTTTTAGGCATCGTCATTGAAAAGATTTTAACCACTTAATGTAGAAACCAGTGCCATGCGGGTATTACCTAAAAGAAAAACATAGATATCTCTCACATGTCTAACATAAAGGAAATATCTATTTCATACATTCTTGAGTGTTCAGAGGCAACGCCTGCTGCTTCTTAACACCCCTTCTGATAGGGGTGAATTTTACTTGCACTTCTGGTGAGCTGCCTAGAGGCAGGAATTATACACGTAGGTAGGAAGCTCAGTGTAGGCACAGCTACACAGCTAGAGAAACCACAGCAGGTTAAAGTACCTGTGTAACTGCAGTGGCTGGCATAGTGCTGCCTTCACATAACAGCACTAAGCAGCTTCCTCTTTTTGGCCAAATTAAATATGAATCTTAATCTAATCTTGTTGCTTTAACGACAAATAATTAAAAAGAAAGTTTTGCTGATAAGTTCTGCGCAGATATCTATACTAAACCAGAGAAGCACATAGAGGAATCATGAAGACTGTCCCTTTGGAGATGCTTTTGTGTAACGAAACAGTAACTGGAAGCAGATGTTTTGATAAAACTCCTTGTAGTGCTACAAGTAAGATAAAAAAGAAACAAGCAAAAAAAAAAAAAAAAAAACAAAACCAAAAAAAGACAGCATGGAGGAATGGAATTCCTAATGGCAAAGCTGGAACTCTCAGTGGCTGGCAGAAGTCGAGACCCAAAAGTCACATTCAGTTCCCCTGAATTCCAGCAGGAGGGGAGTGCTGGGAAGCAGTGGCCTTTGGGGAACCCTTGTAGGTGACCCCAGGCGGAGGACAAGTATGGTGCTGCAATGTTTCCAGAAGTCTCTGATCCATGGTGTAAGTCTTCCCGACAGCTGGAATTTCATAGAATCACCAGGTTGGAAAAGAACCACTGGATCATCGAGTCCAACCATTCCCATCAATCACTAACCCATGTCCCTCAGCAGCTCGTCCACCCGTCCCTTAAACACCTCCAGGGAAGGTGACTCAACCCCCTCCCTGGGAAGCCTGTTCCAGGGACCAATGACCCTTTCCATGAAAATTTTTTTCCTAATGTCCAGCCTGAACCTCCCCTGGCAGAGCTTGAGGCCATTCCCTCTTGTCCTGTCCCCTGTCACTTGGGAGAAGAGCCCAGCTCCTTCCTCTCCACAACCTCCTTTCAGGTAGTTGTAGAGAGCAATGAGGTCTCCCCTCAGCCTCCTCTTCTCCAGGCTAAATTTAACCTTGTAAGATACAATTTGCCAGATTCTCTAATGTGGCATTTAAAAACAAGTGACATTCAAAAGTCTTCACATGGTCTAGAATGAACCCTCAAGATGACAGACAGAACATAAGCAAAAGCAGCTCAGGGCCAGGATGAGGCTTGTAACATTTAATACTGGTTAAGTTTGTATCCGCGGTGAGCACACAAAGAAAATTAAACCAAAAATCTGTGCTTATAAATGGAAAGGAGGAAAAGGAGAAATCACACAAGAAGGAACTGCAGGACTTGGTTAACCATGACAACAATCTCTGCTGTACCAAAGTGACTGACTTAAGCCTAGAATTTGCACATAGCTACTTTAGAGCAGATTGGATAGTTGTATCATTCCAATGCTCACAGAGTATAACTTTTAGTATTTACTACTAATTAGTACAGCTGGAAAGGAAGAAAGTGGAAGCCAGTACTTCAGTGATGCCCCAGTTCTTGACTGCCAAAGCCTTAAATGTCTGATTTGGAACAGGGATCCTGCAAAGCACTTGTCTCACAGGTCTCAGCAGGGTCACATCATGGCACAAATTCCTCCCTGGATACAAAAGAGAAGAAAATTGAGGTTTGTGGAGAGAGTGGGCAGTGGATTTGTCAGGATCTCTTCTGTTGGTGGTGGTACCCGCACTCCCCCTGCTAAGCTGCCCCCAGAATTGAACCCCTCTTGCTCTGTAGGGAAGGTAGCGAGATCCGAGTTGGTGTCCCAGTTGCAGGGCTGACAGCAGGTCCGCGTGTGTCTGTAGGAGGATAAAGGGGCTGTAACTCTTACGTGGAATAAATAGTGTTTTTCCTCCTCCTCAGATTTTGTGTGGAGCCTTTGTGCATATGTTCAGCTTCTACACAGAAGCTTGCCATATGTGCAGCCTGGCTCTTCCTGAGGGAGAAAAAACAAGAAATCCGCAAACAGCGCCAGCTCCACGTGTCTGGGGAGTTTCAGAACTGGAGTTCAGAGGGCCGGATAACAGTAAATTCTTAAGGAACAAGGAGAAACTGGGACAACAGAGCAGCAGCCAGTGTGAAAGAGAAAGGAGAGGCCTGGAGCACAGCGTGCAAGCTCAGTATGACTGAGCGTTTTGTAGTGAGCTGAGCCATGAGAGGCTGGGAAGGTTATGAGGGAGACCTAATTAAAATCAGCTGGCCCTCATGAGGGAGATTTCTTTTGCCTAGCAATTATTTTGTGTGTGTGGAGCATATTTAATTAGGCATGTAGAGCTGATGTTTCTGAGAGGAATTCAAAGTACATGCACAGCTATTTTTCATATAGTACGATATTGTTGGATTTGGGGATTCCAAACGCTGCAAGGCTATAAGAACAAAGAAATTCTGTGTCCAAGGCTGCAGCAGTTGTTCAGGGTGACATGATCTGCAGCTACGACAGGTCTCTGTATCTCATACTTCAGAGGCAGTAAATACCCAAGTACCAATTCCACAGCATTCTGAACACAGTGTCATCAGCAGGGATGAACTGTTCCTTCTTTGACTTACTTGCCCTCCTAGAGCTATTCTGTGGCATGTTGATAGGAGATGAAACTTTGGAAAATCATGAGGGTTATAAGGTTTACCACTAGTGTCTTCATTTTTGTTTCAGCTGATTTTTTTCTTCACCCAAGTATCAAAGGATAGGACAAGAGAAAGTGGCCTCAAGTTGAACCAGGGGAGGTTTAGATTGGATATTAGGATAAATTTCTTTACCAAGAGTGATGAAGCCCTGGCAGAGGCTTCCCAGGGCAGTGGTGGAGTCTCCAGCTCTGGAAGGGTTCAAAAAACTTGTAGCTCTGGCCCTTCAGGACACGATGGAGTTGGGCTGATGGTTAGCCCAGATAAGCTTAGAGATCTTTTCCAACCTCAGTGATTCTGTGACCGCCTGGGAGCTTTCTTCTTGCAAGTGGTCTTCATAGCAAAAACCATTCTAGCCAGCAGTGCTTGATAGTTAAGCACTGCACTGATGAGGTGCAAACTTTGGCTGCTTCATTATAATTGCATGCATTTTGAGGATAAAGTTGTGTGTGGTGGCTCTGTGACCATCCCAAGCTCTAGCACAGATATGAGACCACAAGAGTGTAACTTTGTCAGAAGTCTCCCTGGAAGGACTTTGCAAAGGCAAACTCAGAAATCATAACTGGATGCTTTCTTGTGGACCCTTGTGGCTGAGGGCTTTTTCCCTTCTCTTTCAAGAGCTGGAATTTAGTGCACACAGCCAGTAAACGCAAGTGTTACTCCTCCTATGAACTGGACTCATAGGTTCTCTTGTCTCACTCAAAAGGCTTCCTATTATTTTCACAATCTCATTCAAATTTAGTTTAGCAGAAGCGCTAAGATACAAACACACTGGTGACATGAGTTCTCTGTGCTAATTCCCAGGGATGATTCTAATGCAGGGCTTTCAGTCAGCAGCAGTGTTTTGATTTAGAAATAGGAGCACAAGAAAAAGGCGAGATGAATATTTGTATATATTAAAACAGAAGCATATACATATTCCTAACCAAAATTTCGAAAGTCACTGCACCCTCAGGCATCTTTTTCAATGCTTGAAAGTTGGTTTCTAGAATCGTAAAGCGATGATGAATCTTGTCTCGCACCTTTAGGCAATTCTAGAGCCCGTCTGCTCTGCTACTGCAGCGACCTGGGTCTGCAAGTGCAGTCTGTGCAGGAGTTCCTGAGCTTCCCTCCAGCTCTCGGTTCCTCCTGGAGCTCACTAGGTGGCTGTCGAAGAACACAGATGCCCTCTCCCTCGCCTGAGCTCGGCTCTGGGCTGCTGTGCCCCGGTCTCACACGGGAGAGCAGCCTCTTAGCAGCCACAGCAGCACCGGGGCTGCTGCAAGGTGGGCAGAGGGAGCCCAGCCCCACACCTGCTGGGCACCACATCCCTCTGGTTAAACCCCCGCTCTTCCCCAAGGCCTCGTGCAGTATTTAGAGCAACTGAGTCCAAGCCTTCTTGAGCAACTACCTCGCAACAGTTTGAATTCTGCACAGTATCCGTAGAGTTAGGTATAAAACAGGAATAAGGTAGGTTGTATGTAACTAAGGCTGGTTTGTTCTCTACTAAGCGAGAGGAGTGAGGCAAGGCACTCACTTCTAGAACCTGGACATCGTGGTTTGTATGTGAGGGGACAGAGAGGAAAAAAAAAATATGTGCTGTTCACTTCCCATCCTTCTTGTTGTTAAAGCCCTTGTGACCAGATGTGGCTCGAGTCCACTTTGTACGCACTGATTTTGTATGGTATCCTTTAACTTAAGGGAAATTATTTCTGATTGAGACAAAAACTGGACCCCAAGGCTCAGGCTGAGCGGAGCTTTGGGCACGTATCTCCGTTTTCCAGTGTTTTTCCTTGGAAACCCTGACTTATGAAGGAAAGTATGTGTGGATCCATCTCCAGTCCGTGTGTCATCCTATTGTCTTCAGTACTGCGGAATATAAAGCTGGGAATGAGACCACACAGGCCTGCATCTCTCTAGAGCACCTCCGAATCTCACTTGTAGGGCTGGTGTTACTCTGTGCTACCCTAGAAGGAGAAGGTGGGGGGTAGCAGCGTCCTGTCTCCTTGCTTTAACTGGATGGCAGTGAAGCTGAATCGGCACATGGCTGGGAATGACCTTAATTGTTTGTGCATGGAAAAACAAGGGGAGGATGGGAGAATAGCAAGGAATATAAATGTAATCTGCACTCAATCAGTTCTTTCCCATCACTGTGTTTTCAGCAGGATACTTACATTCCATAAAACAATAATTTTTCTTTTATTTAGCCCTGTTGAAAACCCGAGATTTACCTGACGCTTTAACAGTTTTCAGTTGGAAATGCTGAAATGAAATACTGAGTCTGAGGGCTGGGTCAGCTCCGTATCTTCTAGCAAATCTCAGCCTGTGAAACAGTTTGTTTCCTGTCATCAGGACACAAAATGCTGATGTACAACTCTCCAAGTGCCTTCCAGGAGCTGTAATTCACTTGTTCTCTGCCCAGCTCTGGTATTTTTTGGCACCTCGTAACTACACGATACCTTTTCCACGTGAAGATAAATGCATATTTTAAGCCTTCTTTTGCCATTAATCTTAATTTACATACTGCAAGTTTAGCTGAAATAATAACAAATTGCCAAAATGGATTTGCCTGGCCATCAAGCGAGTCTGAACGCTCGCATTCTTGGCTCAGGATCTGCACGATTAATATGAAACGCTAAAGCACGATACTGGAGCTGATCAAACCGTGCAACTTACACCTGAGGGGAATTTTTCTCATGGAATTCATAAAAATGTCCTTATTTTCTCTTGATTAGATGTGACTATTGAGGTTTAAAAAGAAAGCAGCAACTTGTCCATGGACAGCAGTGGGAGCTTTGCTGTTCCAAAGCCATAACTTTTAATCAGCACAGTTCCCTGTCAAAGTGGATTACCCCAAGACACTTCACAACCCATGGCTTCGGGGGGGAGCTTTGGAACAGGAGGAGTGCAAGCAGCAAAAAAGGGGATGCAATTGTCCGAGAGAGACAGAGCTATGTGCCAAAATGTCTGAAGGTTTCAGGACTGTATGATTCTCACATTATTGGTACTTTATTTTTTAATCAGCTGCTGTTTTCAAAAAGGCAAATCCACTGTTTGCCTTCCTCCTGTATGTAGCCACTACTCCACAGTAACACAATTTGGAAACTGAGGTGTAAACTGTCCTTTCAGAGAGTCCTTTGGTAGTTGAAGGATGCTGGCTGGGATCCATCCAGTAGCATGAGTTTCAGAAGGTTAATGAGAAGTTGAGTAAAAAAAAAAAAAAGCTATATTATCATCCTGGAAGAACTATACAATGTATATAGCATATATGTGGTTAAGAACATTTTGGGTGGGAGATTCAAATTTGGGCTTGTTAGTGGAATTTCTGCTCTGACCTTAAAGAAGATGACAACCTTTAATCTCCATTAAAGTCACCATCTCTCAGCAGATCAGTGCTGTCATCAGTACCAGATGACACAAGGGCCCCATTGCTCTTGGCTTCATGCAGGCGTGAGTGAATTGTGCTTGCCCTAAATAAAATTAACCATTTAATGAATCAAAAAGGGGGTAGAGAGAGGTGGTTAGAGAGCAGAAAGTGATCATTTGCTTTATCAAATCCAGTCTCTGACCACAACAGTCGTAGGTGTGGAGTCCAGAAAGAACCAAAGGGGTATCTGTTCTTCTTTTCCCCTTCTCCAGTGCACATACAAGAAGTTGCAAAATCACAATCTACCACCCTACAGCAGACTTGATACCAAATGTCGGAGACTCAGGAACTGGTAATTCATGGGAATATTGTAGAAGAGGTTAAAATATGTACGCTAATATTAGGAATGCATTTGAAAATGTCCAGGTTATATTAACTGAGTGAAAAACAAAGTCCTCCTTCTCGACCAAGAGAGCGTCAGCAAATCCCATACAGTGTCTCCTCTCTGCTTTTTGTCAGTTAGAGGATATATTCCCTTCTATTTTGTGTTTTCAAGTTACACTTCAAGATGAAAACCTATTCATGGCCCCTGCTGAAGACCGGCAGAAACACTGGAGAGTGGGTCAGATGCAATGCAAGCACAAATCAGCCTGGCCTCCCTGCAACCTCGCAGTTGTTGATGACAACAGGTCAAAGCTCAGAAGCCCCAGAATCCTAAACTTTAACTTACAGCTCTGACATCAACCTTCATCTGTTAGACAAGCAGTTCTGTGAGCTTCTCAGTGCCTTTGCTCAGATGAAGTGTTTTTACCAGTGCTCACAATGAATCTAAAACACGGCACGGCTGCAGGGAGGCTTTGGCTCTGCTTTACAGTCAGCAGTGTGGAACTGAGCAGGTTTCTCACAAATATGTAAGCTCCGGGGTGGAATCACTCTGCTAAAGACTAAATACAATGGCCCATGAGCGTGCCAGGTATTATGTGTGTCTTGGTGTATTGAGTGGTTTGTATCAGCTACCCAAAAGCTGCATTGCTACGCTCTTCAACCCATGTAACATGGATCTAGTCTAGCCCCAGGTTAGTAGACTTTTTCTGACAAGCTGTATGCTTATCTGAGCTTATGACAAGTCCATGATTTTCATGACAAGTTCCATTGCGATTGAGAAGCATAAGAGTCAGCATGAGATGTCAACTGGCCAAGAGATGCAACGCCAATTCCAGTTCAGACCACCTCCTGCCGTAGATGTCTATCCCAGTAGCCCACATACCATCTGATGGTCTCACTCCATAGCCGAATGTTTTTCAAATTAGATGTTTCAGGTTGTTTGTATACAATTTTGGTTTTGCAACTAGTGTTTTGGAAGTAGACATCAAAACCCTCAAAATTAAATTGTGGCAAATGATGCTGTTTGAAGGAGTATAGACTATATTTAATTGAGAGAGTGGTGTTTACAGCCTGTTACTGTCTGTGTTGGTTGACTTTTCTTCCCCACACCAGCAAAGACAAGAAGGAGGATGTCATGGCAGCTTGACATTTGTAGGGTGTTTGTACAAGGTCTGAGCTGATGAGCTTTCTGCTGACAGGCAATACCTGGCTAAAAAGAAATGTTCTGATCCAGCTAAAGCTGGCAAGGGTTTTCTGCTTTGAGGAGAACACCTGCAGTTTCTCCTGTTAGACAGACCTAATTTAGACATTACAGTGACCGGAGAAGGTCAAGTCCCAAACAGGGAGTCATTGTGAATGCTTTTCTCTGAAATCCACTTGCTTCCTATTGGTAAGAACTTTATGAGTAAACATCTCCAGAATAAACTCTTTCCTATTCTTTTTTAAATGAGCTTTTATGTCAGCTCTTCTACATTATGACGAAACAGTTAGTGAATATTATCGCAACAGAACATAATGAACTTATGCTTGGCAGCCCAAGTCACCTAAGAGATGTTAAAAATCTATCTTAAGTGGCAATAGTTACGCAGCAGTGCTACGGATGAAATGTATGAAGGCAATAGCTTGATTTAATGCTTAGAAAATGAGCCTGAAGTTTGGACTTAGCTAAAGATTCCTGCTTCCATTGGCAGAATCCAGAAATGAAAATGAGTTCTGTTCATAGGATCATGGAATGATTTGGGTTAGAAGGGACCTCAAAGCCCATCCAGTCCCATCCCTGCCATGGGCAGGGACACCTTCCACTGGGGCTTGGATCCCCATCCAGCCTGGCTTTGAACCCCTCCAGGGATGGGGCAGCCCCCACTGCTCTGGGCAACCTCAGCCAGGGCCTCCCACCCACAACGGGAAAAAATTCTTCCTAAGATCTCATCTCAATCTCCTTTCTTTCAGCTTAAAAAGTGTTCCTCTGCCCTCCCCCCTCCTTCCCTGGAGCCCCTTTCAGCACTGGAAGCTGCTCCAAGGTCTCCTTGGAGCCTTCTCTTCTCCAGGCTGAACAACCCCAACTCTCTCAACCTGTCCTTGGACAGGAGGTGCTCCAGCCCTCGGATCAGCTTTGTGGCCTCCTCTGGACTCACTCCAACAGATCCATGTCCTTCCTTCATGACTGAATACTTCAATTATTGACTAGTACATAAAATGTTCAGTAGCTTGAGGTGTAAGTCCCACGATAGGTGCTTTTCTTCAGGGAGCATGACAAAAATTGGTTTTAATGTTACTGCATTGCATTGTAAATTGAGAAATTCAGGGGTTTGTCTCCGTTTTGGCCCAGCTGGGACATTCAGGCTATCTGCAGTGGTGCCTTTCAAGGAAAATGAGCGCACAACTTCCCTTTGCCCTGGCTGGGGCACGTGGGCTGTTGGAAGGCAGGCTTGTCCTGCCAGAGCCGGCTTCTGGTGACCTCTGCCCATGGCAGGGGCATCCCATGGACAACACAACAGGAGTGCAGGGAATGATGACCCCCCTTCGCAGCACATCTGGGGTTCAACTTGGCCCTGCTGCTGCTCTGTCAGTGCCTGTTCCTGTGAGAAGCAAATGGTGTGTGTAAGCTGGGAGGTGAAGTATTTCAGAATGCAATACACATCAGAGGAGATCTTCCAGCCCAGCCTGGCCCTGGGTTTGTTCTGAAGAGCAGGGGATGATGAAGAGTTACGTCTAGCAGTGGTGCCCCGTGTGCAGGAAGCAGGGAGGTAGGTCGGCTCAATGTGGCTGATGTTCACGTGATATTGGCTGGAGAGGAATTTAAGGCAGTTTCTAGCAGCTGCATTCCCTTATTTCAGAGCTCTTTTTGATGGAAGGAAGACCTACTGCCTTCCAAAACCTCACATCTCTCTAGTCCCTGATAGGTGCCAGGCTAACAGAATGATTTGTGGGTGCTGCTTTCCTCTTGTGATAGTCACTGTCTTGGGTAGGACTCAGCACTGACCACACCTCATTCGTGATTCGTTCCATTGTATCCCAGCTTCCCTACTGCCATTCCCCTCTCCTCTCAGACCTTGCAAGACTCAGCGTTTGCTTTCAAAATGGAGTCAAGGTAAAGTTCCTCAGTATTGCTCTTTCTGCTCTTATCTGCATGGAGCTGCCTTTGAAATGCGCTGCAGCACCCAGACACTGAGCCACCAGCAACAGTTCTAATCACAGCGAGCTGGCCAATAACATGGTCTGTTCCTGTTGCTTGTTGCTGCTCACTAGGGATCGTGAGCATTGCATGATGTGTACACAGTGTTGTGCACAATGGGACCCCACGGACTCAGTAGGCTTGAACTTGTATTACAATAGATATAATAATGGTAATTATTTTACTGATGCTGTTGAATAGGATGTGCTGAAAAATAAAGGAAAGCTGGGATGTGGATCATATTACCATAAAACCACATGCAGGGAAACGTTCGTCTGTCTCCAACACTTCATGTCTTCTGGGCATCCAAGATAGTTGAGTTTGATTTATACAATCAAGCCATTCATTTAAGATCTGTTTGAGTTTTAGACAGATGCATCCTTTACCTGAGTGATGAAATCTGACTACAGGAAACCGAGCTATTCCTTTGTGAAAAGGCTCCATTCTGCTTTATAAAGTGAGCCTTGCAGCAATATACTGCTAGAGAACTGCCAAGCTTTGTATAGCAAATACCACTGTAAGGGCTCGGCAATAAAACAGTTGTGGACTTGGGGGTGATCCAACCACACAATAGCACATCTTTATGCAATATTTCCTCTTTCAACATCCATCTCCAACACTGTAATTCACTGACAACCGTCAGTTCATTTTAATTCCAAAATTCTAGCCCAGAACACAAAGCACTACAGAGGCTGAATTCTTGTGTGGGCATATTAATTATTTAAATCACTAGTCCAAATCATGTTCAAAAGAACGCTTGCTGGGAATCCTTCAGGAGCCGAGTGATCTATTGCTCATTATCGCCTGCTGGATTATACTGTAAGTCAGACGCACACTCAATGTTTCCTATCAACAATAATCTACATGGCTTGCTGTTGTCAGCAAACCAAGTGATGGGGAATGAAGGTAAAAGCACCAAATACATGTGAGTAAATATGTATATTTAAAATGATTGAGTGAATTGATGTAGTCCCTGCTAGGGACTGGCTTGGAAATCTCTTAGCTGAGCCATTTTTAGAAATATGAAGTACCCCCAGGCAGATGAGAGAGAGGCTGCAAAGCCTGATGTGATGTTGAGTGAGGTTTCTTATCTTGCAGCCCACCTTACAAGGGAGAATCACCCTGGCTCCATGAGACACGTTTCTCCTGCCTCTGGTGAGAGAAGCGCTCAGTCGGTTTTGTCGTGCATAAATGGGGCAGCTGTATTTCTGTGTATTTTAGCTTTTCTGTTGGTCTGTAAATAAAACCATGAGGTTTTGTCCATTTTGCCTTTTTGTGCCTGAAGTGGGCACAGCCCAAGCCAGCTGCTTCAAGGGCCCAGAGAGCATTCGAATGAGAAGCACCTTCTGCTCTGAAAAGGCAACTGCACGACACCGACTCTGCTGAATAACCGGGCGCATTCCTCCTTGCCAGCATAATGGAACCTTCCAAAGTAGAGACGTTTCACATGACCTTAGCACATACGCCTGACTTTGCGTGCCTGAAAGGGCTGACCTCCATCCCATTCATCATAACAGCTTGTTAACACTCGCATCCACTGTTCGCATCCACTGTTCGGAGTGCTCCTCACCAACATTAACCCCTGCAAGACCTAAATGGGAAGGGCACAGCTAGGCAGAGGTCACACTCAGCTATGGTGGCCAAATTGCCACTGTCTCAAGGACGAGGCTTTTCTTGAGGGCAGCGTTTGTTACTAACCTTCCACAGGTCTGGCTGAGCTGGGAGTCACAGATGTCAGCCGGCCACGTAGCAGCAAACAGGAAAACCTTTTCCTTGGAGGCACCGTGGGACAACCGACACAAATGCAAATGAATGCATGCACCTCTTAAATGACTTGATATTTACTTATAACCTCCATATTTTATTCATGAATTTTACAATTCCAAATATAATGAAACAGTTAGAGTACTTTATTACAAAGCTTACAAAATAATTAAATATTACACTTATATTTTTTTCTTTTTTTTTTACACCATAATTCATCCCTTGTGACACTAACATTTTCTTTCCTCAGTTGTCACTTAAGGAAGTAAGCGAAGAAATACAAAGGAAAAGCTATGCATTAATAAATTAATTATTTTTACATCAAATAATAAAAAGGACACATTTAAAAAAAAATCCTTGTAGTTTTCCTAGAAAAAAGATTATCATTACATAATGTCCAATATCAAGGCAGAGCAGTGTAGGTTGAGATATGTTTCCAATCATCATTTCTTAAAGTATCACAGAATACATGTTTTTAATTTAAATTGTTGCAAAAGTAACTGCTAATTTTCAGTGACCACTGTCTGGCATTAATGCTGAGCTGGCTAATCCTAGGCTGAAACGATACTTAAAAAAAACAGTACAACTGAGCTACATTCATCAAATGAAGCTGTGGGGTTGGGTGGAATGACATAATTTATGTCCCTCGTGGGTGCTCCCCACAAAATTACAGGAGAACCCAGCTCCATCTCAACATGGGTTTGGCAAATCAGTTGGGTATTTTCCCAATGCAGACGCTCTTCAGATTGTGCCATTTGATCAGTAGTGTCACCAAACGTCTTGATGCTGAATGATGACAGATATGGATAGGTTTATGTCTCTTGTGTTTGATGGTGGATTCTGAACTACCTAAAAGCACTAGGAGTTATAAAAATAGAATTGGCTTTTATTTGGTTAGAGTAAGTAATCCATTTCACTTTGTCATTTTTTTGCATATAAACTGTGTGAATATGAACTATTTTGAGAAGTTTAGCATGAATTAATGGCCTGTAATATTCTTGTTATTTCCCTTGGGTAACAGATGAGAGGTCTGAGATTAAAAGGAAGACATTCTTCAGTATCTTGGCATTCAAACAACCTAGCTTCTGAAAAATACTACTTTAAAATAGCAAGTTTAAATTTTAAAATTACATATCTAATGAGCTTAGAAAATTGAAAACATAACCATTGAGCTCAATAAATCTGAGTTCCTTGAGTTAGTTGAAATATGAAATTCTATTTTACTTGTAACACAGCAAAAGTCCAAACATTCTAGCACTGAATATTCCTAGGAATACATTTCAAGTTACTAGTTAACCACCTCTGAGTTTCTACACAAAGCAGAAAATGAATTCTTCAAAACATTAAACACATTAGCATGATGCGAGACTTGCTTTTCCAGCAGCAAGTCTAATAGAGAAGCACCATATATCTTTGTAGTGCACCATTTACTTCGTGTGGTCACACGCGTGACGCCACGCTCTCCAGACAACGGCCGTTGGAGTGGTCTCTGTGGCAGTGGCAGCAAACGGCTTCCTTACCCTGGGATGAAAGTAGCACAAAAAATGAGGAAAGGAGACGTTTCTGATAGCGCTTCGTCACGCTGCCCGGCTGTAACCTTCCTCCTCCAGCTCCCAGCTTCTTTCACTTTGCATTCGGGTAAATTTGCCAGAAGAACCTTCCTTGCCTTGATGTCCTTCTCATCACAGGACAGTGCAAAATGACACTTGGAAAGGAAGAAGAACTGCCCCTCGAGTCCCAGTGTTCAAGTGATCCCTGTACTGTAGTGAGGTCAGCAAAGAAAGAAATGAAAAGAAACATTCCTTTTTCAACACACATCCAACAATTAACTGTACCTCAGACATTCCCTTAGAAAAATGTCTCTTCCACTGGTGGTTTCTGTGGCACCGTGTCTTGCCTCAAAGCAAAGCTAATTCCAGTATAAACTGGAGAAGAGGATCCTGTCCCCGCAGGGTTCAGATAACCCGCTGCTATCAGTTCTTCTTCGTGCATGATTTGCAGCACTGCTTGCCATAAAATTTGTGGTTACAGACCCCATGCTGGGGTACCAGATGACACCAAGTGAAGAAATCCACACAAGAAGGATCATCTGAAAGAAAGAAATCCAAGCAGTAAGGTCAGGCAACAGTTCGACACACTCATATGCATTTGGGAATATAAAAGACATGAAGGGTGACTTAATTGAAACAAGAGGAACTATGAACAAGCATTCATCTGAAAAAAATACACTTTTCTTTGTTACTTTGTTAAGAGGTGTTTAATCTGTTAAGAGATCAAATTGGTTAATTTGACAGAGATAGAGCTTACATTATAGGAGGTCCAAAGGCTAAAAGAATTAAAACAATTTGGAGCACATTTTGGAGTTCAGTAGAACAGGAAGCAATTTCATTGTAGTGGATTAAAAGTCATCTGTGTTTTCATCTCTGATTACAAATGCTGTTCTAAAGCCAAGGACTTGTACAAATGAACCTGTTCCATGCCTGATGTCGACTTCTTGCTGCTATCGACACCACACAGAGTTTGCCTGTCCCTGAAAGCAGCATCAGCTTTGAGTGTATGAGCACACAGATGCCTGGAGCTCTGACTGCATGGACCCTGCTTTGTGCACAAAGCACTCTGCTGTGTGTTTGTGCTCCAACATCTTCTAGGGACTTAGTGCTAAAGCCCATGGAGGACAGGGAGGTGATTATTGGCAGCCAGCACAGCGTCACCAGGGGCAAATCCTGTCTGATCAATTAGTGGCTTTCTAGGATGGGGTAACTGTGGCAGTGGACATGGGAAAACCAATGGATGGGATCTATCTGGACTCTAAAGCCTTTGATAAGGTCCCCCACAACATCCTCCTCTCTAAATTGGAGTGATATGGATTTGATGGATGGACAGTACGGTGGATAAGAATGTGGTTGGAGGGTCATATTCAGAGAGTAGTGGTCAACAGCTCAAAGTCCAGATGGAGATCCGTGACTAGTGGTGTCCCTCAGGGGTCAGTACTGGGACCAGTGCTGTTTAATATCTTCATCAATAATATTGACAGCGAGACTGAGTGCACCCTCAGCAAGTTTGCAGATGACACCAAGCTGAGTGGTGCAGTTGCCACACTGGAAGGACGGGATCTCATCCAGAGGGACCTGGACAGGCTGGAGAAGTGGGGCTGTGAGAACCTCATGAGATTCAACAAGGCCAAGGGCAAGGTCCTATGCCTAGGTTGGGGCAATCCCCGATTTCAGTACATGATGGGGGCTGATGTGATTGAGAGCTGCCCTGCAGAGAAGGACTTGGGGGTGCTGGTTGATGAGAAGCTCAACATGAGCCAGCAATGTGCGCTTGCAGACCAGAAGGCCAAAAGAAACACAACCGGCAGGGCGAGGGAGGGAATTCTGACCCTCTATTCCTCTCTTGTGAGACCTCATATGGAGTGTTGTGTCCAGTTCTGGAATCCTCAGCGTAAAAAGGAGATGGAGCTGTTGGAACAGGCCCAGAGGAGGCTACAAAGATGATCAGAGGGCTGAAGCACCTCCCATATGAGGACAGACTGAGAGAGTTGAGCTTGTCCAGCCTGGAGAAGAGAAGACTCCAAGGAGACCTTATAGTGACCTCCTAGTACCTGAAGGGGCTACAAGAAAGCTGAGGAGGGACTGTTTACAAAGGCTTGGAGTGATAGGACTGGGTGAAGGGGTATAACTGGAGAGGGGCTGATATAGACTAGACATAAGGAGGAATTTCTTCACCATGAGGGTGGGGAGGCCCTGGCCCAGGTTGCCTGGAGCAGTGGTGGCTGCCCCATCCCTGGAGGGATTCAAGGCCTTGGGCAGCCTGACCAAGTGGGAGGTGTCCCTGCCCATGGCAGGGTGCTTGGAACGGGATGATCTTTAAGGTCCCTTCCAACTCAAACTATTCCATGATTCTATGATTTCCCTCCATTTGACTATGTAAGGAGCTTAATAGCCTCTCCTCTTAGACACTTCAGTTGGAGGTGTGAATTATGCTTTTAGAACCATTCCATATTGGTGAAATCTTAATTAACTGCAGTGGGAAAAGAGACAGGCTGACAGTGGTCAGTTCCGAGCAGCCCAGCTTTCAACAACAAATGCATCATATTTTTCAGTTAAGATTTTTATCTCACTTAAATTTATGTACAGATCATTTATACACACAGCCCTCTTGCTTTAAAAACATTTCCTAGCTGCTCCTTTCTGCAGTTCTGCAGTGGATGCTTTATATTTCTTTCAAAAAGCAGAGTGATGATTCATACGGATGATTTATAAAGAAATCCACCACGTCTGAGAGAGCAGTGAGACATTTAAATGAGGATTAGCAAAATTTATAGCTAAACTGAAATCTCCTGTGAGCATGGGAAAAGATTCCATTCGCCTCTCAGAACTACTGTTTACATGGCCAATAAAAGGAATTTACAAGGAGACAGAGAAGAAAAACGTAGCCACTGTTGTCTGCATTCTCAGATCAGCTAAGCTGAGTCACGGGAGATAAAGGGTTCCTCACAGAGCACAGATACTTTCTTCATATTCCTAGGCCAGAAGTCCTCTCCATCTCTCTGCAGGAACTTCTGATTAGTCACCACTTTGCTTTTTCTGATCCCTTTATATATGATGCAAAGGTGATTTTGTGTACCCTTACCACACTCAAATTTATTTGATGAATGAGAAAATAATTTAATAATAGTATCTCTTAAATAAAACGATGATATTTATTCCTCATTTTTAAATCCATACACTTGTCTGTAAATGTTAATGTTATGTAAAGAAAATACCATCCTTGATCACAGCTCTCCAGGAATTAGGAAGCTCAGTACCAAACGGCAGGCTCCTTTCACCACTCTAGAACTATCAAGACCCCTCTAGGGATGCCCAGGACCCTCTAGGACCTCCAGAACCTCTCCAGGGACACCCAGGATCCCTTTAGGAGCTTGCAGGACCCCTTTAGAGCCACAAGGACCCCTCTAGGCAATTGAAGAAACCTCTAGGACACCCAGAACCCCTCTACGAATGCCAAAGACCCCTTTAGGAACCACCAGAACCCCTCTAGACTCCTCCCAGGACTCCTCTAAAAACCCTCAGGTCCCACCTAGGATCTCAGCTTTGCCTTTCCATTCTGTAAGGGTGGCAGCAGGGATGAACTGGGGAGCTCAGCTTTCCTATCACCTCACCTGCTGTCCCCCCAAGAGAACGTGCTGCTGGGAGCACCCAAAGCAAGAGATGGAAAATACACACAGCAAGATGTGAGGAAAGCTGTTCTGATGAGGCCAGGGAGAAGCTCTGCTGCATGGAAGGGTGACTTTTCAGAAGTTACGAATTGCAGTTTCAAAACAATGCAGGAGCACTGAGGAAGCAATGTCACTAAAGCTTTATGTCCCTTTTGAAGATTAGAGTGCAAGGCTGACATTACAGAGGTAGAGCTGAAAACTCTGCTCTTGGGACCTAATCCAAAGAGCGTTGGAATGAATACAAAGAGTCCCACAGACTTCAATGGATGTGGATCGGGCTGGCAATTCTTTATTGCTATTCACTCAAGTATATATAATTGCTATTTACTTAAGTATTTAGATGATGTTTACCTTTACATTCATTTTAAGCAGTTGGATTTACTAGGAGTTACGGTGACTGTAACTGCATCTAACAGGGACAGGAATGACCTGGTTTGCCTAGGGAAGTTTGCAAACTCTCCCAGAAGCATTAATGTCTTGACTGTGATCACTGAGGTGGAGCTGCGTGGCTGGTAACAGAGACTGATGTGCTTCACTGTGATTCCAGCACAGCTGGTTCCCTTGCCTTTTGCTGGTTTAGACAGAAAATGAGAGAGCACCAAAGAGATAATTGATCTCTAGAGCCTGACAACTCGGTTCTAAAAAAGGGGAAAGGGCTGCTGCAGATGTGAGGAGAGAGAGAAACAGGCCAAGGCCAAAATTAAGAACAGACATGACTCTGGGCATGAAATATAGCAGAGGAAGGCAGGGATGAAAGCAAAGGGCTTGCTATATCGTGACAGAAGAAGATGTAATACAGAAACTCCAAAGTACAGCAGAACGTTAAGGTTAATTCAAAATGTTAAGAACATTTACTTGTTAAAAAAAAAAAAAAGAGAACTATTTACTTCTTCCTTTTAGGACCATTTCATCTACAGATTCCTGTTTGGATTTAGGTCCCCGTGTGACACCCAGCCTGTCTGGAGCTGATGGTCGGCTAAGCTGTCACTAAGGATTTCTGTGCACAGTGCACGGAGGCATCGGCGCAGACGAGGGGCGGTTGTCTCCTGTAGGTTTATTGGATATGGAGCCAGAGCTTGACCTTTGCTCCCAGCTCTATCACTCCTTGCTCTTGCAGTCAGTCTAGGTTTTACAGAGGTTAGTTTCGGCTCCTAGTTTTAAAATGGTAACAAGACTTCACGTACACTATTTTGACAGTTAATGTTTAAAGTGCTTTAGCATACCTAGATATCTAGTGTTAGATGGGACATTCCTGGGCTTCCAGGAGCCTTTTTCACACAGTTAAGGAGACACAAACTGTAACCAGCTTGTAGACGGATTTATTTGATGGGGCTAATGCACTCTGTGGTGGTTCTGAGAGAATTCCTCTCTCATTTCAAGTTACACAAAAAGTGTTGCTCCTCCTGATCCTCTAAATCTGCACAAACATGCTGGAGAGGTGGAGAGGGATGCAGTAGACATACAAGCAAGGACAAAGCTTCATTTCATGTTCCCTAACTGCATGTCACACACCCATCAAGAGCAGTAAGAGAAGAAGGATGTTCTAGACAAAGCTTCTTTGGACTTCCAGGGTATGAGTGCAAAGTGAAGCCTGTGCAGACTTCAAAAGACTAAAAATAAATGGTAATTTTTTTATTGCTCACTTGAAAAGTTGCTATTTGTAATTATCAACCAGTACCAGCATGGAATGCTTCTATTTTATTCAACAAGATAGTATAAAGATGCAGCTCAGAACCAAATGGTGTAACTGTTGGCATACTCCTTTCTTAACACACCCCTGTTTTTAAATTGTCCTGTGTCAGTTATACACTCAAGTCTGGTTTGCGAGAGTTCACTGCGTGAAGTGAGATATTATAGTATCTGAGAGTAACTATAGCTGGAAAGGCTGGGTAAAAATCATTTCTGAGGGAACATGCCAAATACTAATCTTCAGTGGGCGTAAGTGGAAAAGGTGACTTTTGCTGGATAGAGTTCTAAGCAACCACCCCTGCTGCAGCACAGAGAGCTGAGTTTTACCTCTTTTCACAGGAACAGGGCAGAAGTTAGTATTGCAGGCTCTCAGGACTGCTGGTTTCTGATGGGGCAAGCACCCAGAAGCTGGTCTTCCTTGGCGCAGGCACTGTACGCTCCTGGTTTGCACTCCCCCTCCACATGTTACCGTGCACTGTAAAAGTAAAAGCATCTTTCACTGTCGAGGCTCTCTGGGAGCCCATGAAAGGCAGAGGAATAACTTTCAAGGGCTTTGACTGAGACTTTCAGAGTGAGGTCAAGATCAGATGTGTTGCTGTTCAGTGAACCCCATCAGGATCAGCTTTTCAAAGGTGCGTACATCTGTTCTCCCTTCCCAAAGTTCGATTATTTAAGGATGCAGCTGAAAATGTGGTTCCTTAAGCAGCGAGACACACTGAATATTTTAGAAAGGCTGTTCCTGATTGTCTGCACTCATTTCTTTTGAACCCTGAGCCCCTGGGCCCAATCCTGTCTGAACAGAGATAAAACTCCCACTGGAACCACAGCTATGGCAGTATCTAGGGAAAACCACTATGCTTCTGCAGGAAGATCTATGAGGTATTTTTAAATGAATAAGCCTTTTTTTCCTGTATGTGTTCCATGAAAAGTTGTCTTTAAGATAAACATGATCATTTTCATCTGATTAGAACTGTCAGGCATACATCAGTTCATGTAAATGTTATTAAATGAGTGTGTGTTTCACTGATATGTGAATTATAAAGTAAATAAATTCCAGAAATACAGAAGCTTGTTTGCAAGAATGTAGAAACAAATACAGGCTGATCCTGTGATTAATCATAGTATTTAGGGAATTCCAGGCAATCTGTGCAGATACTCAAATACATTGTGCATATAGAGGGGTAACAGTTCAACCACAGTGCAGTTCGAAGAAGACTGAGAAGAAAGTGATGGGAAATGAGCATGGAATGCGGTGTCTCTCAAGCATGAATAACATTTTTAGGTGACATTCTTCAGTTTCAGGACAAAGAATGAGTTACACCAGAGTACATGATGGATGTAGATCAGCTGCACCACATTTCAGTGGCTGAGTAGTGCAACCTTCTTTAGGGAACAGCTACGTGCAGGAGACACCTGTGGACTGTTAATACTTGAGGTATCTCTTCCATACAGCTGGACATTTGACTACCACACAATGCAAGACTGGAGCTGGCTTGGTATCTTGGACTCACACTGTCCTATCAGAGTTGTGTGACCTTCAGCACTTCACGGCTGCTCTGTGTTTGTGCCACTCAAGCTAGCGTCCACCCTGTGGCACAAGACACAGTGGCTTTTCTGGGTTTGGTGCTCTCCAAGCCCAGCACTGCAACCTTACCTTCTGGTTATGGTGTGTGCACTGACCAAGAGCCAGCAGTCACATTGCACTTAGTTTGGGGTTTAATGTTGTGCAGTGAAAAGCAATAAGGGATGCTACTTGAGCTGCTGTGAAGAGAAACTCTCTCCTTCATAAACTCCATAAAAGCCAAGATATGAAATAGAGCTGGAGACAAGAGTGCTAGCCAGGACAGGGAGAGAGAGGTGAGAAAGTTTCCCATTCCTACCTGCTGCCAGGGTGAGGAATACCAGCCAGACACCATGTTATATAATGTTTGCGATGGACAAGCTCCCTTGTTACAAACTTCTTCCAGGTTGGCATTTGGTTTCTTGAGGTTTCTACATCTTCTCTGAGGAAAGGTGATCAGTTTCCCATGGATGCTTTTCTCAGCACATTTTAGTTCTCGCTTTTGTACGCCTGGGCCACAGGAGGCTGAGCACTGCAGTGGCAAAGCACATCTTTGAAATACACAGTCAGGTAAAGGAGAATGTGCTATGTGCAAAAGACCCTGAATTACGTGAAACTACAAAAGCCTTCAATAACTAAACCCACAAAGAACACGTTCCATAATGTGTAAACTGAAATATGAATCCAGAGAAAGTCCTGAAAAACAAAGACATTGGGGTACGTTTGACTACATCTGGACGTGAAGAAGTGTTTTTATAGCAGCTTGCCTACAACACCTGATTTTCAAATGATAGCTCAGCTTTCCTTCTCCCGCGTGGTCTGTATGTCCCTGAGTCAGTGCTTCCAAGAGCAGCAAGGGACGGCAGCGAGCCAAGGAACTGCACCACGTTACCTCACTCCAGGACGAAATCACCCACTGGAGGCGGTCATTTTTGGGGCAGCGTCCGAGCACGCAGGTCTGCTGGGATTCAGGTTTATGGTCTCTGCTGCACATACTTTCAGGCAAGATTTTAACGTTTGGAGAACCGGTATTTTCGCAGTAGACATCCCGTTTCTTAACACCTCTCCCACAAGTCTTGGAGCACTGTGATGGAAAGAAAGAATCATTTGAACTAGTGGAAATGAAAATTGGCATTATTTGTATTTTGCAGCAGAGCATAGAAACCATGGCTGATGTGCTGTGCAGCTGCCATTATCATATAAGCTGAAATTCTGTTGGTAAGTAAGTAACATCCATGTCACACCTAAAACATTGTTCTAAGCACTTTCTTAATGTAAACTATGAACTCTTACAGTCCCCATGCAGGACAGATAAGTAATGTTTCCCTCCCATAGATGAGGAAAGTTTGATTTGTGAGCAAAAGGCATTTTTCCCTGGACAGCACAGTGAAGGCTGGTCCTAACCTCCCATCTCAAAATCTCCCACGGCAAGATGTTCTCAGCTATTTATTATCTTGTCCTCACCTTGGCCTAGGGGGATGACACAGAGGCAGAGAAAACTACCCAGGGAATCCATGCACCACATGAATGGTTGGAATCTGATATAGACAATGGTTAATAAGTTTGACCACAGATATTTTAATTGCCAAGATTACCACTGAAGCATAGAAAAAGCAGCTAGTGAATAAATGCACATTGCTGATCCGTGGTTCAGTTGAAGAGACATTCTGTAGTTTCCATTGCCTTAGCATACAACAAAATGAACAAATGAGCCATTTCTGATGAAATGAAGAAATAAATGGCCCAGAAATAAATGGCCCTGAAATAACTCCACCAGCTTTCTACATTGTTGCATCCTCTTCTGATTGTTCTTTTTACTAATAATTAAGGGAGACATTCCATGGCAGAACCGTTTACTATCACTATCAGCAGTAAATCACAGACACTTTTAAAAGATCTCACGAAAGAAGAGCTGAACCGAGGATGCAACAGGAATATCTGCTTGTTGAAAAATTGTGGTTTTAATCTTTCCCTCAAACAAAACACACCTTTCATTTAAAATTTCTCTGATTTCTGTAGAGAGGTTCAGTGTTTTGCATTTTATTCCTCTTAAATCCTCTGAGCCTGTGATGTAACATGTTTCAGTGGAATCTTAACATCTTCACTAACTTGTTTAAGAGGCCTATTGTCTCCATTTCTGTGAGACTCATGAACTTAATTCTCACAGGCCTATTCAAAAATCTCAGCTTGGATTTCACACCTCCTAAGGAGAAGGAAAAGGGATTGTTTTAACAGGTATTCATTTATTTGTTTGTTTGATTGATTGGTTGGTTGGTTTAGAGGAAGTAAAGTTTGAAGATGTGAATGTTTGAAGACTGGTTTTCCTCTTTAAGTGCTTAAAGACTTAAGGCTTAAGCCTTCCAGTGCTTAAAGGGAGCTTACAGGAAAGCTGGGGAGGGGCTCCATCAGGGAATGCAGGGACAGGATGAGAGGGAACAGTTTTAAGCTAGGAGAGGGGAGATTGAGATGAGATTTTAGGAATGTTTTGCTGTGAGGGTGGGGAGGCCCTGGCCCGAGTTGCCCAGAGCAGTGGTAGCTGCCCCATCCCTGGAGGGGTTCAAGGCCAGGTTGGATGGGGCTTGGATCAACCTGATCCACTGGGAGGTGTCCCTGCCCATGGCAGGGGTGGAACTGGATGGGCTTTTGAGGTCGTTTCCATCCCAAACCATTCCACAATTCCATGATCATCATACCTGATTTTTATAATCTCTTGCCACACTAAGGTTTCCTTCACATATTGGAAGAAAAGAGTTTCTTTTTGAGTGCTAAAACTCTGTTACGATAGACTATTGAGTAGTTACAGTGCATTCTAGAGCACTCGCCTGGAGAGGCAGTCTGTGCTTCCCAGCTGGGAACGCACTTGAATACCTAGAGTACCAAGAAGTGTACACAGAAGTAACAGATTTATCAGTAAATTTGAATCTGCTTTGAATCTCACTGAATGAAGATGGAACAAGTACAATAATGTAGCTCCTTTTGATGTAAGCGTGCTGTCAGCTTTCTCTCAAATCCCAGATTTCCCAGTACGTCCTTTATCCTTACACTAAGACTTCACACCAGCAGCAACAGTGGTGAAAGAACAAGCAGAGATGAGTTTTGTGTAAGCTTATGAGTGGTTTTTAGCTCTGGCTGGCTCTGTGTCCAGCAGTTGGTGGGGCTGTGAGGCAGGGTGTGTGTGTGTGTAGGAATCTGCTTGGGGCCCTCTGCCCTCATTGGCAATTAGCTGCAGCAGGGCTCTGCTGGCAGCACAACAGTGACTGCAACAAAGGTGAAGTATAGAAGTGATTAGCGAACCTGTAACTCAGAAATTTATCAATTCACATTGTGTGCGTGCATTAATATGCACCTCTAACCCCAAATATCTCTTCATTCCCTGACTGCCTGTCATGTCTGAGAAGAGGTAATATTGCTGCGGGAAGTTATCTACCAGGGGGGTTAATGGCTTTGAAGAATTCATAGAGCCATAAGTTATGAAACTAGAAAAGATGATCCATCTCTTTGTCACACAGCAGACCATGCGACCACTTCTGGCAAGCCCTTGTGTCAGAGCACTCAGGAAGGCAAGTTAAAAAGTTTACATGGTATCTTCATGAATAGAGCTACTTGCAAAATACTGGTCTTCACAAAGTCTGCACAATTCTTCCTCTTGAGCAGAGTTTTTGGTGATATTTTCATTACGCTAGCGGACAAAACTAAGTGTTTCTTAGCTTACCTGAGACCATGGGCCAGGGCTCCATTCCGGGGGGCAGTCCTGCCTGTTGCATGGTTGCACCTGTGCTGGGGCGCTGACAGGACACAGCGAATGGGCCACTGCCTCCTCTCTCTGGAAAGCCCTTTTCTGGACACACTGAATGAGACGGCTTTGTTGTCCTCCTCCGCAAGACTTGCTGCATGTGCTCCATTCGCCTGTTGACCAGCTTAGAGGAGAGAATGTATGTTAGATACACAGCAGTCCAATTTAACTTTATAAAATCAATCCCAATGAGCCATCCAACAAATGTTCAGGGATTCTCTGAGCCTGCTTTCCTGATGTGCTTTCCTGATCTGCTCAAGCAATCACAAAGCCCTACAGAATCCAACTTTGAAGCGTGGAACGTTTTGCTAGGGGTGAAATACAAGTCACACAACTGGAAGAACTAGCACTACCTATTTACAGTTCTCATCTGCCAGAAACAACTTGCCTACAAATCTGAATCCAACCTGGAATCTGGAATTCCACACGGACTGAGAGACACACTGCCATTGAGGCTGGTGCAGTATCTAGATAACAGGGCCTGGCTAACAAACCACCATTTCTTACTAACCATGCTTTTAATTGAAAAAAATCTCTCTAAAACAGGAAAAGGAAACCCTTTTCTATAGAATTAGTAGGATGATCACTTTTGTCACTGTAGCAACCAAACAGACTTCCAAACAGATAAACAGACGCCAGGCCAAAGGAAGGAGCCAGTTCTGTAAATTGATAAGGTTTGAGTATTGTAAAGTTCTGCCTTCTGTTGTTACATTTTACCTTTTTTCCCCTCACTCTCAGAAGACAGAGCAGTGGAGCAAGAGTCACCTCAGCTGATATAAGGGAGAAGCTGTCACAGCACAGAGAGAACGGGGCCGGTTTAGCTGAGCAGGTACCTCCTGATGCACCTGTGCGTAGGTGCACCCACATGGGGAGACCAGCCTTGGCATGAGCAGCCCGGTGGCATTGATGACAAACCTTACTGGCCCCTAGTGACGACAAAAGAGCTTGCTTGCTGCAACCAGCACTCCTGTCATTAATGCCTTGCGGATTTAAGTGTCCTCGGGCTAATATATTTGGTATCTAAAGAAAACAGAGAAAATTTAACCAGCAGAAGCTCTTGGGCAAGCAGCCTGGCACTGGTGTTTCACAAAGTCAGAAGAGTTATTACCAACTGTTTAGGATAATTTAAGTATGGAAATGCCAATAGCTGCAGCACTCAGTGTGTCCTCAGGCTTTGTGGAACACTTGCAAATGTACAACCAAGTGTCTTTGTCCTCAAGGGTAGGAAAAAAAGAAGGGAAGACACAAAGGAAGTTCTGAATGCATAAATGATTACTCAAGTGGACAAATCTGATTCAAAGACCCAGCACTGAATTTAAACTGAAGATCTGAAAATAGCAATTTCACAAGTTTTTAATCATTTATGCCACAAAAAATGTTCCCTTCTCAAATCCAGCTGCCTGGCCAAACCTATTTCCATGGTTCCTCCCAGCATCAGCCCTGTGACCACTGCAATAGCTGCTTACAGACCATTCAAAAGACAAAATCCCTTTTTTTCCTTCTCTTTTCTTACTGTGTGAAAGATGAACAGCATCCCAGTTGCTGTCTGCTCACATTTGCCTGAAAACAAAGCTAATTTTAAGGGGTAAAAAATGTATAAAAAAGCCTATTTTGGAAAAAATCCCTTCGGGACTAGAAGAAATCCCAAGTCTTAGTCTAGTAACTTCGGTAACTGCCAAAAGTGGTGGGAAATACAAAAAGCAGTAATTTAAGGACAAAGAAATATTAATGTGAAAAGTCAGTAGTTATGTAATTCCAGAATATGTCACAAGTTTACTTTTTATCTGAATATTTGGACTATTCCAACACAGACTTCTGGGCAAAAGTTACAGTTCTAATCCATTCTACAACTTCATTAGCTTGCCTTGATGTTTCTGACAATGGTGATTGGTGTTTACCATAAGTGTTTCCTCTCCGTAACTGCCCAGAAAGTTACTCTCTTAGAACTATAGAATCACAGAATGCTTTGGCTTGGCAGGGACCTCGAAGTCCACCCAGTCCCACCCCCTAGGACACCTCCCACTGGATCAGGGGCTCCAAGCTCCATCCAACCTGGCCTTGGACACCTCCAGAATGGGGCAGCCACCACTGCTCTAGGCAACCAGGGCCAGAATCTCCCCACCCTCACAGCAAAACATTTCTTCCGAAAATCTCATCTCAATCTCCCCTCTTTCAGCTGAAAACCATTCCCCCTCGTCCTGTCCCTGCACTCCCTGTTCCAGAGCCCCTCCCCAGCTTTCCTGGAGCCCCTTTCAGTACTGGAATTCTGCTATAGGGCAATAAACCTACTCTAACATCCTTTAGTAAACTGCCATTTTCCAAGATCATCTGGGCTGCAATCCAAGAGTATCTTTCATTAGCTCCAATAACTAAATAATTATGACCAGATTTGGCAGCTCTGAAATCCAACAGCAGCAGCGTGCAGTCCTGATGCAGCCCAGTGCTCTTGTTGTTGGGACAGTAGTTTGTCCCTACTCAGACTAATAAGTCATTGTTCTTATTCGGTCATTATTCTTAATTGACCTTGCTAAGACTGGAGCCTCTTTTAAGTCACAAAACTGACTCTTGTATCTCATCCGTTATTCACATCTTTCCCTTGCCTTTTATGCCTGCTGTATTTGGTTTTCCTTTATTTGTTGGCTATTAAGCAGTCTTTGTTTCCTTCACGATATTTATTAATACTCAATTTTTTGATGTTGGCAGTCTCAGTTTTATTGGAAATACTACATGCCGTGACTTTCTGGGCAGATACCGCGGCAGAGATATTCTGGCATAGTTTCACTCAGCTGTTGGCAACCTGTTATTTTAAGACATGGTCCTACATATATATCCTCCATACATTACTATTCCCTAAGGATTTTAAACATAATTAATTAGTAAGTTGAATTGTTTTTCTCTGAAGTTGGCTTGCGGCTTTATGGTTTTGCTTTTTGTACTCTTATTAGGGTTCAAGTAAAAAATTGTGATTTAAAGTAGTAAACATAAGAATATCAGAGAACATTGCATTGTGGGTTAAAATGGATATTCAGCATTTTGAGTGATGGGCATATGGACGGATGTTCAAAGAACAGAATCACAGAATGGTTTGGGTTGGAAGGGACCTCAAAGACCACCTAGCTCCACCCCCTGCCATGGGCAGGGACAGCTCCCACTGGACCAGGGGCTCCAAGCCCATCCAGCCTGGCCTTGAACATCTCCAGGGATGGAGCAGCCACCACTGCTCTGGGCAACCTGGGACAGGGCCTCTCCACCCTCATTGTGAAGAATTTTTTCCTAATGTCTAATCTCAGTCTTCCCCCTTTTAATTTGAAGCCATTATCCTTCATCCCATCTCTACAGGCCTCTATAAAAAGTCCCTCCCCAGCTTTCCTGGAGCTCCTTTCAGTGCTGAGAGGCTGCTCTAAGGTCTCCTTGCAGCCTGCTCTTCTCCAGGCTGAACATTCCCCACTCTTTCAGCCTGGAAAAGAGCAGAGAGGCTCCAGCCCTTGGATCATCTTCGTGGCCTCCTCTGGACCCGTTCCACCAGTTCCATTTCCTTCTTATGTTTGGGATACAGGACTCCAGATGGGGGTCTCACAAGAGTGGAGCAGAGGGGCAGAATCACCTCCCTTGACCTGTTGTCCACTTTGGGATCTCTGGGTAACAGAAATGGGGAATTATATATGTGGTCAGTAGAATCAAATATGATTTTAATGAAGCTTTATAGCATAGTAATGCCACATCCAAACAAAGGTGAGCATTAACAGCTTAAAGAGACTCCTGGGAACATCGCAGACACTACATTTCTGTGCACATGTACTGAGTTCACTGGATAAAAATACTACTGGCAGCAGATAAGTCGCGTAGGAACAGATCGTGTTTGGCTGCAACGATGACTTACGATTGGTATTGAGAAAATCATGTGGCTAAACGCAGTCTGAAGAAACTGCTGAAGCAGGAACACGGGGCTCTCATGTCAGATGCTACAATTATTTAAACCTTATCTCTGTTATTTTGTGGTCATGGTGTGCAATTTGCCATTTGGATTCTGTGAACTCTCCTGTAATCTTTAGATTTGGCAGGAAATTCCAGACTATTACTGGCTGATTTTTTTGTATGTTCAACATACTGCAAACTATGGATTTTTAACTAAAAACAAAGCCACTCCAAAACATCTATATCTTTTTTGCTTTGCCCCATCATCCTCTTGTGGACCACGGGAGATAGGGAATGCTTCCTATTAAACATCACTAACTGTGTTCTTTTATGAAGTACAGCAGCAGGCAGAGCCAATGGCTTTTACCACCCATTGCTTTAACCACCACAGAGTAAAAACAGCAGATGACACCAGGTCTACAGCTTTCCTCCACCTCCTCTGACTTTTGCTGCCTATGCACTTCAATGCATTGAACCACAGAATCATAGAATCATGAAATGGTTTGGCTGGGAAGGGACCTCAAAGCAGACCCAGTTCCACCCTTGCCATGGGCAGGAACACCTCCCAATGGATCAGGGGCTCCAAGCCCCATCCAACCTGGCCTTGAACCCCTCCAGGGTGGGGCAGCCACCACTGCTCTGAGCAACCTGGGCCAGGGCCTCCCCACTCTGACAGCAAAACATTTCTCCCTAAGATCTCATCTCAATCTCCCCTCTTTCAGCTGAAAATCGTTCTCCCTCATCCTATCCCTGCACTGCTAAAACACTTAATGTTTTCAACATATCACTTTAGAAAAGCTCCTGTTCTGGAAGTCAAAATGCCGTGTCCAACATAGTACAGCTTTTCTGGTCTTTAGTAGAAAGTTAAAACAACACTAAGGTTGCCAAGTCAGGAATCCAGAAGTGAAAAAACAGCAGAAACAGCAGCAGAAGGATGACCCATGCATCCTTAAATCCACCAATTCATACTCTAAGGCACATAATGCTGTGTTTAAGTACACGAGCACACAATGTCTGTTTTCCAAAGGACCCCTACCACAGCTACTATAAATCAGTGTAACTCCCTTGTTTTTAAAGGAGCTCTATTGATTTAGACCAGCTGGATCCTAAATGCTTATCTATCTGTCAGTGTCTGCCTTTGCACCTCACCTTTCTCATGTCCTTTGGAAAGTCAGCTTGTTCACACAGTCAGTGATTTCACATTTATCTTTGTGGGTACCAGGAGCATTGCCGACCATTTCTTTAGTTTAGATAGTTTGTATCATAATACTCTGTGGGACTTTTGTCCAGAAATCACTAATTACACTTCACGAGCCTCTTTTAACCTAATCTAATGTGTGGAATCCGAGCCCTGGGGCCAAGCTTCCACACAGGGAGTAGCACTTTCCTCAGGAAATGCTCTTATTGATTCAAGGTGAGGAAAGGTGGCAGAAGGGGGCCCTGAGTAACTGAGATTTACTCCGTGTCACATAGCTAACCACAGTGCGGTGACAGGGCTGCAGACAGTCCCCAGGAGGTCTTGCTCACCAGCATCAGGAATCCTGGCTCCATTGTTGTTGTTGTTGGGCAGCAGCCTACACCACAGCCCTGCTGAGCAACACATGTCGGATGCTACAGGATAAAAGAGGGTTGTCTAGCAGGCTATAACATTCTGTGTGCTTATTAGAGACTTTGAAGCAAACACAGCCATAAGGTGTAGCAAAAAGGTACAACAATAAGGAGAACTTACTATGCAGGGCAGGGATTGGTATTGCACAGGTTTGTTTCAGTCAAAGGCTTCATTCTTGGGCCACAAAATGAGGAATTAACTCGTGTACGATGATCTTCCAAGCAAATGGCTTTTGCTGTAAGGTGTCCTGTGGAAGGATTAGAAAAAAATACAGTAAAACAAACATTTATTCAAAATATAAGAGAAAAAGCAGTAGGGAAGAATTTTAACTAAACAAGTCCAAGCTCATTCTTGGTACAATTCCACAGACTTGAGCTAAAAGAAATAGAATTTCATTTGTCAACATCTTTACTATTAATTTCCTCTCTGTAATACAGGTACTATTGAAATCAGATGAAATATTTTAGTTATAAACAGCATATTTGCAGAGTCTTCCTCCAGCAAAAATCCATAGTTTTTCAAATCCTCATTCCCTGCAGAAATCAGCAGTGCTGGCTGAGAGCTCCCCTCACACACAGGCAAACGGCACCCAAACATTCCGCAGCTTTTCACTGTGCATCTCTACAGAGTTCAAATGCTGCAGGTTCCTCACCCTCAGCTCTGTCTGGTGCCAGCATTGAGGCAGATGACCAAGAAGACTACAAATGCTGTAAACAATGAAGTGATTTTATAGATTTATCCTTTAGCTGAGATGTATCATTCACCTCACGTGTGGTTTATCAGGCACAGCAAGTCAAATCTGGAAACACAGTTGTTTCCATCATGTTTATATCCATGCTGCAACCTTCATTTGTTTTAAAGGGAAGCAAGATAAATAAAAGTCATCATATTTTATGTCCACAGTGCTCCTGATGGGGGCTTCTTCCATAAACTCAGGTGCTGTGAAGTCTGACCACACACTAGCAAGATATTCCTGAATTTCACTTGGACTTTTCTGCCAACGCAGGAGCCTCTCATGGTATTTTCTTGGTCACCCAGTCCTGCTCTTTGCTGCTGAAGTCCACCACATTGTGTAGTCTTATTTATCTGAACCCGTTCCAATTTAACGGGCACTAAAATTTTAATTCTCAATTCCTTTTGTAGGACTTCCCACATGCCGGTTTTCTGCTTTCATTAGATTCTATAATCACTTTCACTGACAGAACATCCAGGATTTAGAAAAGCAAATAGATGGTCTGCATAAAGTAAACACGAATAGGAATAAGGTAATAAGGAATCTTTAGCTTATACAGAATTTCAGACCTTGCCCTGGCAGCGCTCAGGTTTTTGTAACAGTGAGAAGACCAGCATGCAACTGTCAGTGAAGATCTTGATAATATTTTAGTCTTCAATTTTAAGGATCAGATAAATTTTAGTCTTTGTTTGGTATCTTTCCCTGTTTCCAAATCACAGCAACACCATTAATCACAGCATCCCCTTGCTACTTCAACAGCGAGATATCATATGCATTTGGATTGACCTAAGGAAAAAACACTGAGTCATAGAATCATAGAATCACTAGGTTGGAAAAGACCTCTCAGATCATCGAGTCCAACCATCATAAAAGATTTCATTGAGACTGGCATGAAGGGTTCTTACTACAAAGGAAGTATGGAGGTGCTTCAGGATGTTGTCAGATAAAGCAACACAGACCCAGTGTTCAGTGAAACCCCCAGGATGTATTGACACACGGCTCCAAAGTTAAAGGCAGCTGAAATGTTTGAAGTGATTAAAAGAACAGCAAGAGAGGGTTGGCAATCGGAATGTTACCTACCACCACCACAAGTAGCCGAGCACTCCGACTGCACCGTCACCCAGGAGTAGCTGTGGTTTTTGACAGATGTCTTGTTTTCATGGTTGGTTTTGGAAAACGTGTATTCCCAAGCAATCCCAGGATTCTTGCCTTGTAATAGGACCTACGGGGAGGGGGGTGGTTAAAGAAAAAGAGGGAGGGGAGAGAAAACGATTCTGTCATTTTGAAAGAAGATGAACTAAACACGATACATGCCTAATATAGGTACACACACCATGTTTGTGACAGGATTGGCAGAAGACCTCATTTTTTGATAAAATACAAAACATCAAAGTAATTCCTTAACAGCAAAGAGTTTGCTGGAACTAACACCTGTGGGGGGATGACCAAAGAGTGTAGAAGCACACGGTCCAGCAAAACGCTCCTTTAAATCAGAAGGCATTTGACAGGACTGGTGAAGCAGAAAGCCACCAGTAGAAGATCAGTAAGCAAAGTCCAGGGTGATCTTTCCACAGTGCCTTCTATGAATGAACAAGCCTTTTCCCATTAGGTAAGCAGGACTGAAAAGCCCGAGCAAAACAGCAGTAGAGCTGTGTCAGGAGAGATGGCTTCCTCAGGGCTGAAGGCTGAGGGTATAAAAGAGACCTCATTTTCCCTTGTAAAAAACTTGCTTTTCCCTTGTTTTTCTATGAGGACTGGTGACAAATCTGTTTGGAGGACCCTCACCTGATGTTTCTCTCATCATGATTGAAGCTGATACAGCTTTGGTCCAGGAGAGGACCCATCCCTGGGTGTCTACAAGGGAAAGAGGATTGGAAAGCCCTTTTATTCATGATTTTAGCATAATGTGTTAGAAAATTTACAGAAAGTGTGACTACCAACTATAGTAAACAACTTCTGTCATTGAACATGGGGAGCCTTGCTCTCGGGGCTGTACAATTTTAGTGGTGAACTATATTGCAATTCTTATGTAGGCAACTTTCTAAAATTCACTGTATTTATTTCAAGTCTGTATTATAATCAATGCAAGATGCATGAACATCTGACGCATACCTAAATTTGGGGATAAATTTCTACATAGCATTTATTTTAGAAACTATTTTTGGCAGCAAAGTGCATTTATTTTTATACTTAATAGCAAAAGTGCAAGAGTTTACAGTTACAGAGTCCTTCTAAGTTTTAATTCTTCACTGGTGTGGATCTGGTCATAGTAATGTAAAGAGGAGGTGCAGTTAAACACCGTTCCTAAATACCCTTTCTGATAAGCACTAGCATTTTAAGTACAATTCCAGTCTATGTTAATGATTACCATTCAAAGTATTAATAAAATACCAGTTCACATAATGTCTAACTTGAGTGCTTAATCAATCCATGTAGGTAGAACTGATCTCTGTGTAGACTGATTTCATAAAATAGCAACAGACCAGCATTCATATCATTTAAGACCAAGAAACATAATAAAATTTTGAAATATAGCCAAAGGTTAGAAAGTATTCTGAAAATGTACCTATGGAAAAGAGAGATTACCAATGACAGTGAAAATTCAGACCAAATTTACATGACCTCCAGCTCAATAATGTTGAACACGTGAACGATCTGGACTGCATACTGTTTACTTTTCTATAAGAAAGAAAAACAGATGCTGTGTTCTCCCTTCTTAGTAGCCAAAGATTTTGTTTCAGTCAGGGAACCTGAATAATGATCCAAGCTGAGGATACAGGAAGTGGAACTGTAAAAGGCAAGAGACTTCCAAAAGAACTGGCAAGCACGTGCTTTCTCATTGGATGCTTTGGATTAGAAGATCCTCCAAGCCCAGGTAAATAAAAGTATTTCATGTGAAAGCTTCTATCTCCTCCATGAAAGCTTAACTGTGGAGCACCTTAGAAAGCCTGTGAGATTGTGGAAGAACTAAATCTGGGTGTGATTATGGATCTCTCTATTTTTACTCACTCTGAGGCTGAAATTGTACCCGGCTTTTAGTGAGCATACATCAAAATAGGAGGAGGTTTTGTCCACATCTCAAAACCTTGAGTTTGAGATGGGGTTAGCTCCCACTCCCTTTGATTCTGACAGCTGTTGTAAAACTGGTCTCTGCCAGTGGCCAAAAAAGCAGCACAGCTTAAAACTTTTCTATTAAAAATAACTTGATGTATTATCCTGAACGCTCATCTTTGGAAAGTGCTCTTGACTTTGTGATAGGGAGAGGCATGAGGCAGAACAGATGCATCCTTAACAGAAGAATTCAGAACACAACAGAGGGAGAGTGAGAAGATAAAAGTGGCAACCAGTTTTACTCCTGCTAGAGCAATCTTCTCCTGGTGCTTCAACAGAGGTAAGGGAATGAAGAGGAAGTGACTGTGGACAAGTCAGAACAAGGCATGCTCACATCTATCACTTCAGAGAACAACCATACAATGATGGGATAAACTCACAGCCTCCAGCGTGAACCCTGCACACCAGGCAAGCTGGGCCGTACACGGCTGAAGCCTTGGGCTACCCGACTCCTTGCGCTTTGGAAAGCAAACACAATTCCACCAGGCAGAGAAGTGAACTTCCTCTGCATTCCCTGGCCAGCAGCCCAAGCCAGAGCCCCTTCCACCCAGCAGACTGCGAGAGGGAATGTTCCCAAAGCATCACAGTCAGTCTTTTTCCTCCTGTATCATCCCAGCTATGTAGAAAAGGGCATAATCAAACTCTGGAAGTGTGTGGGAGAAAACATACAGCAGGATACAAACCATATACTTTAATGTCCCTGGCACTCAGTTGAAAAATAGCATACAATATCTAATGTTCAACCAACTTTTCATCAGGAATGCAATACTATTGCAAAGTTGCAATTTTGCCAGTGTAATGAGCATATAAAAAGTCTTCTATCGTATTTTCAAACATTCATTATAAAGCCCTTCCTTAACAACCCAATAACTGGAGTCTGCACATGCAGCCAAGTTATCAGACCTACAAATTTGGAAAGACCTCCAGTGCTCGTCTACTTAACTGGATGCAGTCCAGCATCTCTTCAGCCAACTGGCATTTGCTCCCAAATTTACAGCTGGCAAACTACCTCCTTAAACATTTCCAGTTCCTCAGTAGAACTGTTTAATGTCTACCTTTAACACACCAACCACCTGACTTCAGACACAACACTCAGCAGCTCTGACTGCAGGGCGCAGAGTTATAAAATTTACAGCTTCTTGAGTTCAAAAACCACAGACTCTACAGTTGGAATCTGCCAGATCTATTCTGAAAAAACGAACCGTAGCTTACGCTTAGGGCACAAAATGTTAAAACAATGGGTAAATTGAATTCTTCTGAGTAAAGAACCTTCTCCTTTTGCTGCTAATTTTGATTTCAAAGCTAAACAAATACATTGCCTAAACTAGCTGTGCATTTGCTCATTTGTTGGAGATGATTTTTCTTCCCCTGGCTATCTTAAGTTTCCAGTACAATACTCTGTTTTGCAGGTCATATTTTTAAGGAGCTTATCAACATTGTTTTGTTATGATTGACTCCATGTGTTTCAGGTGTTTTCAACTTTAAGATGAGTACATGAAGTTACTTGCAAGACAATGATTTAGAAGAGATTAATTTACACAAGATAAACTCTTCACAATGTTCTGTCCAATCTACAGAAAAACATACCAATGCCTGGCGTGTAACAACCTGAAGAAAAGACTCATTGTTTCTGAGAAGGACTAATGGACATTTGCAAATGCCTTGGAGAATGAAGCTGAGCACAGACAAAACACCAGGTGAGAGAATGGCTGCTGTTTACCGCAAGTGCCTCATCTCCTTGCATTGTTACTCATTCGGCATGGGCATGATTTGCAGAATGGGCATGAACCGAAACCTGGAATCCCAGCAGTCATGGTAGCTTCAATACGAGTCTTCAAACGGCACCTACATTGCCTGGATCACTCCCTTGTTCATTGAGTGTCTGATGATTCCTTCAGGTGGATGTAACAGAGTTAAACAATCTACAGTGAGCCAGTGACCACATCAGTAAGGGCAGACAGAGCAGTTTGGGTAGGAGTCTACTGCCTGGCTGTGTTGTGCTTGTGAGCGCTGCAATTTCCACCCACTGTGAATCTACATGCTATCGAATAAATACTTTAGCAGCTAGATTCTGATTTCTCTGTTCAAGCAAGATTAATTCCATTGACTGTTATGAATTTACTCTGGTTCTAGTAGGATAAATCTAAGCATGCAGCATGTGATGCTGCTGTTGAACTGTTTAAAAAACAGGTTTTCAAACAAGACCACGGTCTTGAATGGGTAGTTATCGGATGGGCTTCTTGACAGTGGCTCACACCAGGAGCTTCAAAGGCAAGGGAGAAAACGCCTGTTTGGAAAGCACCACTCAAGGAAGAATTACCCATGGGTTACTTAAGCCAAATGGAAAACAAAAGGGGTTTTATCTCTTCAGTATCCCTAAAGTCACTTTAAACACAAACTTAACTAAAAGCTTATGACAAACTATTGTTTTTGAAGAAAGTCCACTAAGGTCACTGATGGGGGGAAGAGTATCTTTGAAAGGTCCTCTGTGAGCTCATTTCTGCTTCAGCTGTTTCAAATTTATCTTCCCTCTTTCCTGTGTCTCGCTTGTTTGACTGTTCACATGCTAAATGTCCAACCTGCAGGGATACTGCCCGGCTAATCTCTCCTCACTGAAGGCAAACTCTTTTATCTATTGTACTGAATCAACATCTGTCTCTTATAAGCACATCTTAGTGCTCTTAAGCTTACTGTCTCTTTAGGGGAAATCAGTACAAATTCATCATCTAGTAGTTAATAATGAATGTAATGCCTTATAACTGCAAATGGACTTTCTCCCAGTGGCAGCTGCATTATCAATAAAGTCATTCTACCTGGGTTTCTTTCTCTTTTCCCCTCTATTGCTAAGGAGTAATTGATTTATTGGCTTTAATTAGACATATTCCTGCTTTGAATTCACCTTCTCTTCTCATGAATGTCTGCATCCTTGCAAAGCATCCTTTCCATCCATTACTTACTGCTGTCAAAATAAACTAGCTTTCTTTCACAAACATCTTGCAATTCCTTGATTCACTATTTCACCAAGTTTTAGATAGACTTTAGTGGGGATCCTGATCCAATCTTGTCCAGAAAAACTCCACATTGCTTTCTCAAATTGCCTTCTCAAATCAGTCAGTTCTTCATCCACTCACTGGCAGAATGGAAAATAAGCTCATTAAACTTTTGTGGGCTTAAGTTAGTTTATTGTTCCTGGGTCATGCAATATTTTTCATGCCCAAAGTACAGTGCAGTTTCTTTTGCCCTTTCAGAATCTTTCCCTTAATTTGAGCCAGTTGTGGAGAGCGACTCAATAATTGAACAAATAAATGGCTGTGGTGAGTGCAGCCCGTGTGAGTTCTGTACCGAAGGAGCCCTGCGACAGCAATGTCCCTTGTGCTGTGCTAGACTTCCTAGCAGCTCATGATGCCCACTGGGAGCCCTTACACCAAAGCTAGATAAGTGAATGATGGATTTACTGCTTGTTTCTCCTGAAGTCAAGTATTCTCCAGTTCCCAGCAAAACACTGACAAGGTATTTAAACTGCAAGTGCTGACCTTAGATTGCCTTGGGCCAAGTGACAGATAATTAAGCTGAATATATTCAACTAAATAAAAAAATCCAGGATGTTTCTATTTAAAATGAGACAATTATGCTAAAGAAACCATATTTTAAAGAGGTAGTATTAATTTCTGATCCTAGATTATCATTTAACTGTCATATTTCTACAACTTTGATCTTTGTCTGTTATTTCATCTAGCCTTTGACCATTTCAGGAACTGCCTTCCGAACCCATGACTACTTTCATTGCAGCTTTTATTGGTTTCTACAAACCCACACTCCTCAAACGATCAGTAAGTCCAGTTTCAGAAGGATGCAGAGACAGAAAGTCGAAGGGCACTGGTTACTGTGTCATCTTCCTTGCCCTCCCTTCAAATGGGACATTAATTCCTGAAAAATCCAGAAAGGGTTCTGATGGGATTCTGAAATCCTATCACGCCTTTACACTCCCGGTAATTGTGCTTGTGAAATGCTAGTCTTACACATTCAATTCCATGTGCATCTCACAATGTTCTCCTCCTCCTCAGGAAATCTTTGGCCACTATAGCTGGTATTTTTTCTCCCACAAACTACTTAAATAACAGACTCACTGCCCTCTGGCTTCTTTGGTATGACTCATTCTCATATCTACATACATATATTAGATGTAAATATATATATATTTGTATTTATATTTTTCATGAAATTTCAGGGTAAATAAAAGTACTATCAATCTTTTTCTTGACTCTTACCCATTTTTAAAATAGTGTCTAGGACTGCAAAGACTGATAAATTGAAACGGGCTCAGCTGAACTACTGAAAAATCTGACGGACAAATCGATGCATAGGAACATGTGCTAAAATAAGACAGAAATACAAAACATTCAGTAGAGCTGCAAGGCTGAAATTGTGATATGCAAGCCAATAGGGAATGATGAGATTTTTTTTTCTTGTCTGGGTTTCATCCTTCTCTCTTAAGGCACATTTCAGGTGTCTCTTTCAAGAAAATAGTTTGGAGAATGCCTGCATTTCAAAGGAAGTGATTGCCTTGAGCACAGGCTCACCAGCATTCAGAAACCTGCATCACTTGAGTCACCACTGAAACTCCTACCAAAATTATGACCACACAATTAAACAGGCACAAGCTGTGTTCATCTGTCTTTCAGATCATTCTGGAACAGCAATAAATAGACCTACAACTCCTTATATTGTCTGCATAGCCAAATAATAAAATGCCTGTATTTATGCATCCAATTGATTCTGTTTTTCAGTACTTAGAATATGCACTTTTACAAGAGCTCACACTAAATTCTGGAAAAAACCCACTGATCTAAAATGTAAGCAATCAATTCTTTTTTAATCCAACCTAATTAAAAAATGAAGAAAAAAATAGCTACACATCACAGGAAAGAGTTCAGGTCCAAACCCTGGAAAGCCTTTACTTACAGAAAACCAGCTTATTTGGATGAAGAACTGCTGGCAGACCTTTTTTTATATGCTGCTCTGAAAATTACAGCTGAAGATGAAAATAAAAGCAAAGCTACCATATCGTATACTTAAACATTCCTTTTTTCAGCCTTCTCTCGGTTTCTGGCATTTATCATTGCAGTAGGATTTAGTTCATTATTACTATTGCAAACAGATCTTCAGCAATATGCGTGTCTCCTCATAAAAACATATTTCTTTGGTTTTCATTGGCATTTTTACTTCTTAGAGTTATCAGTAAATCTTAAATAATGCAGCCCTGAACACACCTGATTCCATGTTATTTTCAGAATTCTGCTTGTTGAATGTTGCTTAAATTACTGAAGGGGAAAAAACCCCAACCTACAGCTCATAGATATCTGTAATTGGGGAATACGTAACTATCGTTTGCAGTCGTTAGAATCCCTCATTACCAATGCTAGTGGTGTAGGTATTGCAATAAAAATACAAGGGAAGTTTAAATAAGCTCTCACAGGAGCAATAGCCTCCAGTTAAATGTTAAATCTTAATAAATTGTTTAGTATTATTTGATAGGATGAAAATAGAAGTGTGATTTGGCAAAACAATTTTACCGTTAATCTTTATTCTGCAAAGTATGGGCAGGATTTGCAGCCAAGTGAGTCATCTTGCAGGAGAATTATTATGCATACTCCAGCTCTATAATAATGCAGTTCAATCTAGTTTGTATTATAACGAATAAGATTCCTGAGAGTTCAGCTTAACATTTCATAGTCTTTCTAAATGCGCTTGCTTCTCTGCTGTAAGGCTATTCTGGAGACAACTGGCAGGTGAGGACACATGCCTCTAACTTGCAGACCTCACTGTTCCTTGGCATCCCTATTAACATACGTACCCCACATGAAAATCCTTCAGCTGAGAAAGAATATTTTGGAAAGACACTGCAAATTGTGATAGTGATTTGTGAAAATACACACCCTTCGCCCATGCACGCTGTCTGTTCTAAACCATGTGTTCATCCTGCAGTACAGTAACATATGTTCATGCTCCATGAACCTCAGTGGTTCCTTAAGCTCTGTTTCAGTACATTACCCAGTATGAACAGCAGTGGGGCTCTCCAGAATTCCAAATAAAACCTTGATGAATAGTTGTGAATGTCTAAACAATCCTTGAAGACTCCATTCCACCTCCCAGTAAGTACTTGCTGTGTTTCTTAGTTTGACAGAACAAAGCTGCGTGAGGCAGACAGGGTTCAGAGTTCTAAGCTAACTGTTCCTGTTCAGCTGTAGAGCGTGGTTTTCAGTTACCATGTTCTAGGACCGAAGAGCCACTGGGTGCTGCCTCAGGGACCTGCACAGCACTCACTCAGAGAATGGTTTGGGTTGGAAAGAACATTAAAGCCCATTCAGTTCCATTCCCTGCTGGATCAGTAGCTTCACACCCTGTCCAACCTGGCCTTGAACCCCTCCAGGGATGGGACAGCCACCACTGCTCTGGGCAACGTGGGCCAGGGCCTCCACACACACACAGGAAAACATTTCTTCCTGGTATCTCATCTCAATCTCCCCTGTTTCAACTTAAAAATGCCCTCGTCATCCTATCCCTGCCCTCCCTGATCAAAAGCCCAACCCTAGTTTTCCTAGAGGCCCCGTTTAAGCACTGGAAGGGTGCACAGATGTGAAGGGTGCGAAGAAGTTCTGATGCATTGTGAAAGAAAATTCAGTAACCTAATGTAGAAAGATATTTTGCTTTGAACAGAGGCATTAGCAGTGAATTTCAAAATTGTAGCACTGGAACGAATCACCCAAGTACCGAAGCTACCTTCTATCCAAGTTTCAACACAAGAAATCCTACAGAGCAGGGGATACGAATGTGCTGGGATATAAACATATATCAAATTCATTATTTTAGATGCTATCGTCAATAAAATTGAATCAACAGAAACTGCACAGGAGCCACTGTGGTACCTTAACCAGCTGTGTCCCAAGGCAGATGTAACAATTGCTACGTACGCCTGCAGTTGCAGACACGTTCTTTCAAACTGTCACCGTTAAGCCTTGCCATAATGTCAGATTTAATTTTTGCACCACTGAATTTTATTGTGCACCGTTATGGGATGTGTTTAAAAGCTCTATTACCATCATCAGCAACTGAGAAATAATGGTCTATGGTCATGTGTTCTATAACAAATAAATGATCTATGATCATATCTGAATCGTAAATCATTAATCATAGATAATGATCTATGGTCATATCTGGTGTATTTTGTGCACCTCCCTTTCCACTGCATTTGTGACAGTTTATTAGACTTCAGCTAAACTGGTGAAAGGCCCCTCAATCTGGTGTGACCACATAGTGAAGTCTGAATAATATTGTGACACAACAGAATCCTTTAGTCTTGCTGAGAGCTACAGTACAGAGCTGAAGCTGTCGTTACCAATTCTTTAATAGACATCAAGGGGAGAATAAACAGAAGAAAGCTTACTTCAAACACCAGTGTCTCATTAGTCGGTCCTGCTGCATATAGACTCTCCAGATGGTTAAAAGAGCGTTGATAATCAAAAACTGTCCCAGCAAAAAAGAACTTTCCTGGCCAGTCAATTGTCCAGTCTCCCGTTAGATAGTACTTCCTACTGAGGTTGCGCACAGCAAGGTAGCTGGTGGAGACATGCATCTCCTGGAGATGTATACTGCGTGCTCCTGCCGGAATGGTCACCACTGCATAGTAGTCTGAAATGAAAGAAGGGAGTGACATTTTTGCAGCTGCCATACAGATAGAGACAGCTTATCATTTTTAGACCTATTTGACATTTCTGCAGATTAAGAGATACTGAAGACAGCTGTTCTCATTGACCACAGCTACTTTGTTTTCATGAGGAGAAACCAGTTCTGATTTTAGCCCCTATATGCAGCCTGTAATCAAAGTAACTCAGAGGTATTTCAATTCCTGGAATTTTTCTTTGTGAAGAAAGACAAGAAAAAGCAAGTTTGCCTTAAAAAAATGCAGAACAGACTAATGATAGTTTCGCTGTAACTGTTTTACCAGGTTTTCCCTGTATTTTCCTGCAGCAGTTGGAAGTGCATCTTAGAATCATAGGATGGTTTGGGTTGAAAGGGAACTTGAAGCCCATCCAGTCCCACCCCCTGCTGTGGGCAGGGACACCTCTCACTGGATCAGGGGCTCCAAGCCCCATCCAACCTGGCCTTGAACCCCTCCAGGGATGGAGCGGCCTCCACTGCTCTGGGAAACCTGGGCCAGGGCCTCCCCACCCTCTAATCTAAATCTTCCCCCTTCCAATTTAAAGTCATTCCCCATTGTGCTACCACTACAGGCCTTTGTGGAGAGTCCCTCCCCAACTGTCTTGTAGGCGGTGAGCAAGGTTTGTGAGGTGCAACATCCTGGGATGCAGAGGGCTGTCACCAAGCCCTGTGTGCCACTGCATCTCGCTGCCATGAGCCACTGCACACTGCTTATGCTGAAACTTCACTCATTCTACAGTCAGCTGAGACACCACTGGCCATCCCAAACACACTCCACATGCAGCTGATTTTGCAGAGCGTCCAGTCTAGGTTGTTTTTCTAGCATTGTATCTCTATGTAACTTTATCCTATACAATTTCCTGGTCCATATTACTGTAGTATTGACATGTCTTTTGAACAACAGTAAATGGATCCACAACATAACTCCACGGGTGAAGAAATGCAACCTGTATTTTGTGCCTGAGAAGCTGAGATAAAGTGAGATTATTTCGCAAGAAGCTTCTGACAGTCTGCTAAAGAAAATTCCTCCTCCCAGTGACCGGATCATCCATTCAACCAGCTGGATAGCTTCCAGTCAACTTAAGTTGTAAATGGACATGGAAATACTATCGTGTTTGGCATTATGCTGTGCATCACTTTTTAGATCTTCTACAGTCCCATCCCAGGCAGAGCTGTTGACAGCTATTTTTTCACTTCTCTGAATCCTAAAATCTCTCCTAAGAGGAAATTCACACATAAAGGGAAAATGTGGCTTAAAAAACAAGAGGAATGCTTGCAAATTAACTAACCAAGACTTATGCTCATAGCTTTCTTGTTACCAAGAAACAGGAGAACTGTGAACTCTCCTCTCACTCCCCCTGTGAAATTCAGTTCACATCTGGATGTTTAGCCACTGCCCTAATGAGCAAGGAGTCATATACATTACATGGGGATACGGCAGAGCAATGAGTTGATGATTACGTGGAACAGCTTTCCTTACCATTAGCTTTGTGCTGGATCAAGTATTGGCCTTTAAAGAACTTGCATGTTGAATTATCTCCTTTACAAACTCCACAAGCATCCAATACAGCTTTGGAACCAAGTCCATGATCACACCCTACTTGCTGCAACCAAAAGGCACAAGTGAAGGACTCAGACACAAGGGAACGTGAAGAAACAGCTGCATTTTCCATAAAGGAGTCAATTGCCCAGTTTAAAAAAAAAGAGAGACAGACATTAGAATTGTAAGAAACCAAATTTTCTCTTACTTCACATATTCCATCAATGCAAACATCATATTTATTTGGAGAACACAGAGTTCCATCCTTCACTTTGCTGGACATTGCAAAGAAAAAGTCAAAGTCTTCAGCTGTGCAGTACAATTTACATCTGTCTTCCTCTGTGCGGGGAACAAAAAAACAAAACAAGAAAGTATCAGCAAACCTGCAGCAGAGTTTTGTTTCATAAAAAAAAAGCCACCCTGATATTGTCTTTTCCTGCATCCTAGGTGACAAGCTACAGGGATATGTGTGGTGACATATCAGGACCTCAGGTGGGCAGAAATAGAGCCAAATATAGTAGCTTATATAATGCTGTTTTAAAAGAACATGTTGGTTTGACTGTCCACATAAAGAATTAAAACTTCAAGCCCATCGTGAAAACACCTATATTGCATTAGATGGCCCACAGTTTCAAATTTCCTGTTTTATTAAGAGAAATAGGAGATTGTAGTAATTTTATTTACTTTTTAGTTAAAACTTTAGAAATATGTAAGATGGCACAAATGATTCAGCCAAGAGCGAGGACCAGGGCCAGATTTTCCCCTGACAAAAGTGCTTTTCCTCTAAAAAAAACCCCACCCAAACCAAATTTCTTCTTCTCCATGGCTGTATGTCTTGCTTACAAATGGATGATGAGTTCTATGTGGACAAAACCAGTCCTGCAGTTGGAAATATTTGTCACAATTGCTGAAAAGCATAATTTAAATCCGAATGGAGCAACAAAGAAAACAGCATAGCAAAATTTTGAAGGACATGAAATTGAATCCAAAATAGTATCTTTGTGTTCTTACATAAGAGCTGGATTTTCAAAAGCACTTTTGACAGAGGCAAGGCATCTGTAGCAATTTTGAAAGCCAGATCATGTTTTCAGGAGTAGAAATGCAGATCTTAGGGGGATGTGAAAAGCAGCCAAGAGAGCAAGGACAGGCAAGTTCAGAGTCACTCGGGGACATCTTACTTTTAAAAATTATGCCCTTTGCCCCTAATTTTAAGCTTTTATTTCTTTTACTTGAATGCATTTAAAACTAATGTAGGCTGTCTTATTTTCTATGTATTATTCTCCCTGTCATATACCATCCTGTGTAACATGCTGTGAAGCCTTATTTCCCCTTTCCTCTGTCTTTAATGGCTGTTAGGACACAGGTTTCTAAACACACGGAAATGTCTGCAGTCTTTAGAAGAAAATATAGTCAGCCTATGAATAAAAGTTACATGGATGTGTATGTGTCCATATATATATATAATTATGACAGAATCACAGAATCACTAGGTTGGAAAAGACCTCCAGGATCATCGAGTCCAACAATTCCTATCATATGGTTATAATTAATTCTTATTATACAGTTATAATCAATAAAAGCAAATGTGTACAGGTGCTGAGAGCTACAGTGCAGAGCTGAAGCAGGTCCAATGTGACACAGTAGAATCACAGGATCATTTAGGTTGGAAAAAAATTTAAGATCACCGAGTCCAACCGCAAACCCAACACTGCCAACTCCACCCCCAAACTGTGTCCCTAAGCACCACATCCATATGGCTTTTAAACACCTCCAGGGATGGTGACCCCACCACTGCCTTGGGCAGCCTCCTCCAGTGCCTGACAACCCTTTCTGTGAAGAAACATCTCCTGAACCTCCACTGCCACAACATAAGGCCTCTTGTTGCTTGGGAGAAAGGACAAACACCCACCTCACCACAACCTCCTTTCCAGGAGCTGCAGAGCAATGAGGTCTCCTCTCAGCCTCCTCTTCTCCAGACTGAACAGTCCCAGCTCCCTCAGCCACTCCTAGAACTGCTGGGCTCCAGACCCTTCCCCAGCTCCATTCCCCTTCTCTGGACATGCTCCAGCCCCTCAATGTCTTTCTTGGAATGAGGGACCCAGAACTGAACCCAGGATTTGAGGTGTGGCCTCCCCAGTGCTGAGTACAGGGGGATGATCCCTTCCCTGCTTGAACTGGCAGTTGGCCACCCCATGGCTGATCCAAGCCAGATGCTGTTGGCCTTCTTGGCCACCTGGGCCACTGCTAGCTCATGTTCAGCCACTGCTGACCAGCACCCCCAGGTCCTTTGCCACTGGGCAGCTTTCAAGCCACTCTTCCCCAAGACTGGGGTTGTTGTGAACAATACGCAGGACCTGGCATGTTGACTCATTGAACAGCATCTCATTGGCCTCAGCCCATGGATCCAACCTGTCCAGATCCCTCTGCAGAGCCTTCCTGCCCTCCAGCAGATCAGCACTCTCACTCAACTTGGTGTCTTCTGCAAACTGACTGAGGGAGCACTTGATCTCCTTATCCAGATCACGGATAAAGGCATTGAACAGAACCAGCCACAACCACTTTCATTCAAGTAGCAACTGCAGCTACATGCTGTGCTTTCAAACTGCAGAAAATATTTGTTCCATCTGATAAAAATGAACACTGATTCAAAGTATTCGCAAAATTAAAATGCGTAAAAATAAACTTTGTACAAAAGAGAAGAAATATTGAGATCTGAACTTTATCAAGATCTCTTAGTAAAAGATGTCTTTAAAAACTGTGCGCCAGTACATTGTTTGTTTTTCCAATTCTCATGGGCCTATAGCAGCAGCAAAGTCAAAAGGTTGATTTATTGTTACATTTTGAAATATGAGAACATTCCAAAGGAAGGAAGATTCTCGTAGTGCTTTTGTGGGAGCTTGCATTTCCCATGCTGAAAAATCCAGGGAAATGGTTTTCTTCTGTTTTCACGCTCACAGATATGTAATATAAAATGAAAAAGAAGGGCAGCAGCAGCCAGGGAGTCATGCAAAGATTTAGATTCACAATCAAGTTCAATTCTGCATGTTCATACAGGCAGTATCACACCCGAGGCTGGATTCAACTATGCTAGAAATCAAACACAGCTCAAATAAGACAACGGAATTTCTATTTGCCTACATCAGGGTGATATTTGCCCAAAGAATATGGATGAATTACTGATTACAGCTCACTTCCTCCAATTGCTTTTGTCCATCAGAGCTGTGGCATAATTACCTTCCACTTTAGTGTAGGGCTTCCATTTGTAGTACCATCCACGGAAGGGTTTGCTGTTGTACTCTGCACACTGCTGGGCACGGAAGTCCAAACTATTTGCTGGGCATGGCTGGTTATTACAAAGTTGGTAAATACGACTGGAACCTTGGCAGAATTTGCCACCATACTGGGGCCTAAAAAACCAGAAAAAGTGTCTTTTGCAAAACCTTTTAGTACAATCGCCCTGGTACACATGTATTAACAGGGAAAATGAGAGGACATAACATCTTAGGAGATCAGTATTTCTTATACGGGCCATTAATTTTCATGATTTCTAAATCCATGCAAAGCAGTTGCCATGAATTATCTACTCGAATTAGTGCAGACTCAGCAAAGATGTAACCATCTAGAGGTGAGTCATGTTTTCGCTAATTTAAATTTATAGGGCTATGTTGTATTGGCTGGTTTCAATCTGGTTATTCAGCTATTTTTACTCTGCTGTAACCCAGGAATGAACATGTGCAAAGAATTACTTATCGCAAAACGAGTTAATGAAGGATAACACAACACTGATCACAACGTTAAACATGTCACATCCACTTCAGCAAGCCTTACCTGTGCATTTCCCATAATTCTGGCCAGAAATAAAATATCATACTCTATTAATGTGCCAATATGTTATCAGAATAACAGTTTTTAACTATTTGATCTATGCACGCAACTGTAAAACAATGTAAAATATCAGCCCTGCTCTTTTTAAAGTGACTGAGGGTTCTCTCAAGCTGCTAAGAAATGCATTCACTCACTTTTGTGTTCCTTATGGATCTTCATAGGGATTTTCTGATGTTTTTGCAGTTGCACAGTACTTCATTGCTTATATCAGTCTGCAATCACCATACAGATATTGCACACAAAAGATTTTAAAGATGTGTTCAAGCATTTGTGATGTCTTCTGACTGCATAACGTGCCTGAATGCCATTCTGCTCCTACTGAACAATGTGCTATTGTGAGGCGGGTAGGATGCAGTCCCACAGAAACCATTTAGGCATTAATGTAAATCTCTTGGACACTCCTCAGGTTCTTTCCCTTCTTTCCCAACTAAACTACTGGAATATATAATATATTTCTACCTTAGAAAATTACCACAATTGTAAAATGTTATGATGTATGAAAGCTAGATCCAGGAAATTGCACTGTGACAACCACAGAATGGCTTGGGTTGGAAGGGACCTTAAAACCCACTCAGTTCCAACCCCCTGCCATGGGCAGGGACACCTCCCACTGGATCAGGGGGCTCAAAGCCACATCCAACCTGGCCTTGAACATCTCCAGGGATGGGGCAGCCATCGCTTCTCTGGGCTCCTCTGTGCCAGTGCCTCCCATCGTCACTGTGAAGAATTTACAATTTACAGAACTGTAATGATTTTGGCAAATGTGCACAGCTTTGTGTTCCACGGCTGAGTTCCAGCAGTGTTTGATGGGATGGATCCATACACAGCTCCAGTGGTTATCCAGCAGCCATGCCCAGGGCTGACCACTGTCTTCACAAGGTCTGTCAGAATTGTCCAGAGAAAGGGAACTGCATTGTTTGGATATTGTTTGCCAGAATTTCACATACAAACACAGGTAATGGAATTTTCACAAGCAGCCTGAACTTGTGTTCTTCACCCTTAAAAACACTGGAATCTTGGAAATCTCCCTTGATGTTTCTAAGAAGTCACTTTGAAAAATGGACTCCTTTCAAAACCTTATTTTGAAGTCATAGAATCATAGAATATTTTGTGTTGGAAGGGACCTTCAAGATCATCTAGCTCCAATCCCTTGCCAAGGGCAGGGACACCTCCCACTAGAGCAGGCTGCCCAAGGCCACATCCAACCTGGCCTTGAACACCTCAAGAGATGCTTCTTCTGCCTACTCCTTCTCCTCATCTCTTACAGAAATACCTGTTATTCTTTCTCATTCTCAAAATTTTGCTGGCCAAAATTGTTTAATAAGCTTTTGAGGAAAATAAACATTAGCTCCCCCACAAATCTGGATTAGGACAAGTGAAATAAACACATTCCATATGAAATAATATACACATCTAAACTGAAATATATAAACATCTGAAATATTTTCTGAAGTTCAGAAAGAAAGGAATGGTTATTCTTTGTTTATGTGTAGTGATAGAAGTGATCAATGAACAGTGGGTAATAAACCATTCTGTGTGGTGTAATGTTGAAAATGGACTGTCATTTTTCTAATGATTCCATATTTATACAGGAGCTGTCATGGGACGGCAGCTACCTGGATACTCACACACTGTAGTGTGGCAGCTTATTTATGGTCCTGGCATCTCATCACCAACTCAGAGAGATTTACAGTGTTATATTTTCTCTCGGCTCTAACTGAATTATCGCTTATATAATACAATTAAATTTAGCATTAACATGATCTAGTTCTGGTTTCAAGTTTTAGTTGTTTACATCAAGTCTTGCATCAAGTCTTACTTCAATTAAAACCAGCACATCATTCTGAATGCAAGTTTTAAACACATAATGTTACAGTCACAGACACTTTCTGTATTAAAGAGCTGCTGTCCAAAGAACATGTGAAACCATTATCACTTATAACGGTGCAGCAAACAGAAACATTTCCATTACTGGGCATTCTTCTGTCACACAAGGCAGGTATATGAATAAATGCAAAGAGCAATGTGCGTATATAGAAATTTGTAGCACGTGAAACAGGGACCAAAAATAAGATGACCAAAATATACGTGTGATGTGTAATGCAGACCCTGCATTCCCTTGCTATATAGTTTAATAAAGGAACCATCTAAGTAATTTTACTCATTAAAATACATTGAGGAACAACAGAAGAGGTTGAGAAAATGCTCTGTTAGAGATCTGCAAAAACTGGTTTGACTGAGTGAGGGTAATAAAGACTCCTTTAACTAACTCACATGTTCCTATAACATGAGTATATGAAACGTGGATGTCATTATTGCAGCGATGTATAGTAGGTGTGAGGCTTCTTTACAGCCTCATATAAAAGCTGTCATATTTTCTCTGCTTTTATTACTGCACTTTAAATACTGGTTTTATTGTGGGCAATGAAGAGTATGTGTCTCTGCCTGTTGAAGTTGTGTATGAAACAGAACAGTGAAATCCTTTCTTCTTGTAAGCTGAAGCGAATGGAGGATTTGGAAAGATGCTGGTCTGATAACACTTCTACTTGGAAATAGCGCTGTAAGGAATAGTAACTGCAGTGATAAGACATTATTAGAGGAAACTACCAGCAATGTTTCCTGAGTTAGCATACAATTCTAGGGTTCAGCAACTTTATGCTGGCCTGTGGAACACAAAGAAATGCAAGGAACATGACAGACATGCAAAGACAGCGGTCTACAACCATTTGGACATTGACTTTGAACTTTTGGTTTATTATCCTGGATAATACAATATCATCAGCAGTCTGGATAAGTTTCAAGACCTTTTTCCTTTGCCTTTATGTTATCAGATGTAAATAAGTCTGTGCGGCATTTCATTTGGTATTTGATAAATTCTAGTGTTATCAAACGAATTGAGCGCATTGGGCTGTAGGTGTTCTAGGACTCCCAGTCTTAAGACAGCCACAGTATCAGCACACATTTCTGCCTTTCAACCACTGGCTGGTTATATCAGACATGAAAGAAGGTCTTGGAAACATTTTCACATGTACTGTTTCCCTACAGAAATGCACTCTCAGTTTTTTATGTTCTAAACACTTAAATAGTTAGTAGAAAACCAAAACCTTTTAATATCTATGTCTTACTTTGGATTATTGCAGTGTCTTTCTTGATATGTGACCCCCCCTCCACAAGTGCGAGTACACTCCGACCACTCCGACCAGGCAGACCACTGGCCATTGATGGGCTTGGGTCCATGATCCCCGTATTTGACACATTGTCCTCTTCGACACCACTGCCCAAAGAATGACAAACAATATCCCAACAGAGTTAGCAGTACCTCGCAGGTGCAAAAAGAAAAAGCTGCATATTAAAGCTCCAGTGCTTAACCCTAATAAACATGAGGTGACCCACTGAAGTCAATGAGATGGTTTACAGCAGGACAAGGACTCTGAACACCAACCCACACAATGGGATGGGTAAGTAATGTCCTAAAATTTCATAGAATAATTAACGTTATAAAAGACCTCTAAGATCATCAAGTTCCGTGCTGAAGATCACCGAGGTGCAAATTTTCAAATCTGTTTCCCTGGAGAGAACCTTTTAGGCTTACTCTTTCCCCCAAAATCTACATTAATTCATGGAGAAAAAGAGGCTAAGGGGAGACCTCATCATTCTCTGCAGCTCCCAGGAAGGAGGCTGAAGTGTGGTGGGTGCTGGTCTCTTCTCCCAAGTAATGGGTCATAGGATGAGAGGAAATGGCCTCAAGTTGTGCCAGGGGAGGTTCAGACTGGGTATTAGGAAAAATGTCTTTACTCAGTGGTGAAGCCCTGCCAGAGGCTGCCCAGGGCAGCAGTCGAGTCTCCATCCCTGGAGGGGTTCAAAAACTGTGTGGCCATGGCACTTACGGAACATTAGCAGACATGGTGGGGTTGGGCTGATGGTTGGACTGGATGAGCTTAGAGATCTTTTCCGACCTTAATGATTCCATGATTCTGTGATCCTGTACTGTCAGAACTTCAAAACTTCCCATGTAATTTGAAACCATTCTGCTAAAAACTCTCCCTTTTATCATTCAATTATGAAATACTGCACAAAGACAAAAAGTGAAATAGAAAACTTGACAGTAACTTGAAAACCAAACAGTGTTCTAGTGGAAGAAACACTACAGCAAAAAGAAAATATTTCAGGTAACTACAAATGAGTCTAAACCAGAAGATTCAACTAAAACAACCCATGCTCTATTAGTAGTGATCACTGATGATAATATGCAGGACAGCCTTAGTCTCTATAGCAAGTATTATGGCTTAAGGAACATTTATATAAGGTGGAATTTGAAGCCCTTGCCTAAATTCTATTACAATTAATAGCTTTTCTTACTGATTTAGATTGGGCAGATGCCTCTTGTTCCACAGCTGGCTGGGAAAGGCATCCCTCACTACCATGAGATGGGTGCCACGGTGAGGACCAGTCCTCAGTACATATCGCAAAGCAAGATTTTACAGAGCGATCCAGAAATCCAGGACAGCAAACCTGGAGGGAACTGAATAACTGTTACTTAACTAATAACAAGCTAGAATGATTTTGCCCTGTTTCTAAAATGACTTACCATGCTGAGACCACAAGCTGTTCCTTCCGCCGCTGGCATGAACTTTGTCTCGCACCTGTGGCCCACTCTGTGACACCAGAGAGATTTGCATATATCCTGAGAAGACAAAAGTACCCGCTATAATACTCATCATTCCCATTATTGACTGCTGTTTAGAGTGAGTAACAAATGATTTTGTGATGATTTTGTGAGAAACAAAACACATTTGGTCCCTTAAAAGCTGTATAAATAAATCCTTTTCTGAACATAGAATTCACAGCACAGCCGGGTGCTGTATGTCACCACTTTGGTTACGCATCATTTCACCAGCTATATTTTAAATTATTCTGAGCATAAAACTATAATAGAACAAAACCTGTGTTAAAAAATTTGAGGTTAAAATTTCATCAAGACTACAGTGACTACGATACTTTGAAGAGAGAAGATTTTCTGAGGCACAATCTCTTCACAGTGCTGATCACGCTCCCCCTTTGTTTATTAGCTATAGAAGGAATACAGCTGCCATCACCTGATAAGTGTGGTATTAAATAAACCAAAATCCTCCAGGACAATAACAGGAGTACAAGTGACCAGACTTCAGAACGAGCACTCCAGTTTAAGGAAATGCCTTCTCTGAAGAGATCGGCAAGGAGAGCAGCAGTCACTAAAATAACGGGTTCATCTAAATTAACCCTTCATCACAAAGTCAAAGGTATAAGTTGCATTTTTATTGCTCTAAAATACCCTTTTAGATCTTTTCCAGACTTTGCTGTCAATGCATAAGAGTAAAACAAAACACAAGCCCCTTAGTCCTCCTGACCCCCACGCACGTTTTGATCAAGACTCCGCTGCCTGCTAATTTCCCTGACATAGCAGGCAGGGGCTCAGGGGGCTCATGCACTCAACTGCACTCCTCATGACTCCTGGCAAGGCCACATTTCCTTCTGCAACTCCTCTGGGATTGTGATATTCCTCAAAAGAGGCCAGGACCTTCAAAGCAAATTGCCAAGCAAGATAAGGTAGAGAAACAGCCGAGGCCCCTGAAGAGCACTGTTATTTGTACTGATTTAGTGCACTGCTGTTCTCTAAGGTAATTTAACTTTTCAGAAGTATATCAAGAGGTACCTTGACAAAGCTGAGGTTGCACAGTTTTGCTTTCATTCCAAATTGCCATTTACACTGGGTATCAGCATCGTAGATCTGCCCTGGCAGTTTGTCAGGGTATTTATACTGTCCTGTTTGCTTAGGCTCATCAATCAGGCAGGCAGCTTGTGCTGTACTGTAATGAGAACGCATATTAATCATGGCTATGATCTTTATATCAAAACATTTTAATTTGCTGCAGACTAGCAAAAACATGTAAGATCTACAGAACTAAGCACTTGATCTTCACTCTAAGGAACTACCTTCTCAATCATCTGTATTGGATCTGGACCTTAGTACTGCTAACGCATTTTTCAGTACTCATGTCCAAGCTACCTATGGATGACAAACAAAAGGAACGTTGTACAGGGAAGGACTGCAGCTCTGATGACATTAAACACAGATGGAAAACCAGTTCCTTTAAAAGCATCCCTGAATACCTCCAACACGCTGTAGAAACAATTGGCATATTTCTCTTTTTCTCCCAGAAGCAGTATATGAAAACCACAGAATGTCCTTACTCATGACACAAGTTAGGTCAAGAGAAAGACTCCAGCAAGAAAGGCCACTGCTCTTAATTTACAGTTGGTAAGGACTTTGGTACCACTGCGTCTGCCCTCGTTGGTGTTTACCTCTGCCTGACTCCCTAACAAACCTGGCTGCTGACAGGAATACCTGGAAAGAACGATACGCCAGGCATTACGGCAGGATATTCATGGAGGGTGAAATGCCCTCTTTGGAAACACAGCAGGACCAGCATGCTTACACGCCGTGCCACCGCTACGCTTCATCAGCCCAGGTGTGTGGGCTCTGGTAGGACAGCGGTTAGGGCATGTTTTCAAAGAGATGAATTTCACACTTAACTAATTTTTATGCCTGTTCAAGAGTTCAAGCCCAGTTACCAAATATACATTCCCGGGCACCAGCCCGATTTACATCCAACCTACCTGAGAAACTTGTTGAGATACTGCCTGCTGCATACAGACCAAGAAAACACTCCATTGTTTCCTGTGAGTGTGGGAGACATTATATTACCCTCAGCTTTTCTACAAGGATTTCCTTCTCCATCATGAATCATACCAAAGCTGAAAAGAGAACCAGGTCCGAGAGTGAAAATCTGGATTAAACAAAAGTAAGACACATTTTGGGGCAGAGTAAACACTTTCTGAGTAACAGCTTGAACTCCACAGGGCATGAGGATTCCCTCCCTTTCATTCCAAAAGGATGGAAACATCTGCACCGTACAAATGACGATTAGTATGGATCAAGTTCCAATTAATAACATTCACATTTTATTGTCACCATACACTTGTCTGATGAGAAGATAGTCAAGTTTCAAGAACGACCCACAGTGGTGATGCACAGAAGGTCTGCAGGTTCTTTGCCTCGTCATAATGCCTGTTACCTAGAATAGTGTGGAGATCAGTATCCAGGGAAGGAGCAGTGTTACACAGCTGTAAGAACATAATGAGAGGGAAGAACTACACAGCTCCATTCAATCGGTAGCAACAGAAGTGGGATGGAATGAAGAGAACACAAGGTATGAATAAAAATTATGACTCTTTCTCTAATTTTGAACACTAACTTGCTATATTATCTCAGGCAAATCACTTTCTTTTCCTGACCTTTGTTTTCCACTGTCACTTTGTCTGCAATGTAATCTCTTTAGTGGAAATACTGCCTCTTACTGGGTGCTTTGCTCAGTCTAGAGCACCAGGAGGCCCTGCTTTCACTAGGAGAGGTGTTAGGATAATATAAAAAGTAATAGGCAATAATAAAAAACACGTTAAAAATGATAAATTATGTGGCACTTATGGTTATAATAAAGCTAATTTTCAGGTTTTTCCTTTCACTGTTTTATATTTACTCCCTGTAGAAGACATCCATGAATTTCAATGTGTTTTGAATAGAAATGTCATAATTTGTTACTCCAACACTGTAGTACATTGGTGACTTTATGAAAATAATCTGTGCACATGCGGGGAATATCTCATTTACTGGGCTCGATCCTTCACTGCTGTAAATCATTGCTGGCTCATTGGAGTCACTGCGTGGGTTGCCACCAGTTGTGGCTCCAAACTTGCTAAAATATATGGCTCCTTCTACAAATGGACAAAAAGTCCCACCTGAGCTACTGTTTTAGAGTCATTTATGAAAAACTGACTTTGTTCACATGTGTTGCAGCCCAAGGATCCATGGTTTCTACACCCACTGGCACAGGGGACTCTGAGCTCCTGAAGTAACTCTTCCAGGTAAAAACACAAGCTTCTTAAAGAAAACTGTAAAATTGTATAAGAGAAGCTACTCAGTGGATCGCCAAGTGTGATCTATACAGTAAACAATATGAAGAATACAAAAAAAGGACATTGAGGGGCTGGAGTGCATCCAGAAGAGGGCAATGGAGCTGGAGAAGGGGCTGGAGAACAAAGCTTAATAGGAGCAGCTGGGGGACCTGAGGTTGTTTAGGCTGGAGGAGACTGAGGGGAGACCTCATCACTATCTACAACTGCCTGAAAGGAAGTTGTAGCAAAGTGACTGCTGGTCCCTCCTCCCAAGTTACAAGTGATAGGACAAGAGGAAACGGCCTCAAGTTGCACGGGAGGAGGCATAAAACTGGATGTGAGGAAAAATGTCTTCAACTGAAAGGGTTCCCAGGCACTGGCAGAGGTTGCCCATGGAGGTGGTTGAGTCTCCATCCCTGGAGGGCTTTAAAACATGGGCAGATGAGCTGGTTTAGTAGTGAATGGGTACGGATGGACTTGGTGATTTCAAAGCTCTTTTCCAACCAAACGATTTTACGATTATTCTCCTGCTATGAAATCCTCAGGTTAAAATATTCACAGTGGACCTCAGCACCTTCAGAGCTGCCACAGATTTCTTTCTTCCTGGAATCTCTGTATCACAAAGACTGAGTTCTGTTGTCTTAAGCCCCATGCTAGGTAGTCCCAGAAACATGAACATGAACAAATGATAATAAGGACACATCTGGGACAGCTTTCTTCCAGGAGATGGGATGCATTTCATTAGACAGTGGATGGAACTATACCAAAGAAAGGCTGAATAAGCTAAGAATCAAAGGCAGCAGTAAAGAAGAAAAAAAAACATTAAAGAATTTCCAAGAATCATCTGTCAAACCAAAAGAAAATAAACAAGAAGTAAGGACATTAAAAGACTAAAGGGGTAATTCTTGACAAATAAGCTCTGGGCATTAATTCTCTCCTAATACTGATGGAAGGGCATTAAAAATGTACTGAGGTCAGTGAAAGTGCGTTAGTGTGACAGGAGGATCCAACAATATATATTTTACATATTTGGTCCCATTGAAAGCATTGGCACAATTCCCATGAGCTTCGTTGGTAGCTGGATTACTCTTTAATTCTTTGTTTCCCTTCAGATGTACAGAAACCTGTGAAAGGGTCACTCATGTAGACATGAGGTCATAGGATGAACTGTGGAGCTTATTTGTACAATGAAAACTAAATAGTCCTGGTTCAGTCATGCAGAATCGGAAGGATTCACGCCTTGACCAGACAGCAGAATACAGCACTACTGCTCTTCAAAGATATTCTGTGCTGTAATGTTTCCGCTCAAAGTAAAGATCCTATGCCTGTGGTTTATAGGACCTTTGATTTCAGGTTTGTACCACACAGAGAAACTCTGCTTCTATGCCATCAGTGGGTGGACAGATTCAAGGTTGAGCTGTGTTAAAGCTGAGAATCAAACCCACGCAAAACACTGTGACAAGGTAATTCAAAATTATTTGGGGGAAAAAAGCAGGAAAGCAAACCCTAATAATCTTCTTTAGATTGAATTCAACAGTTCAGAGAATGGCTGAAGTTCCATGGAAGATTATTACTAGCTTTGTTTGAGAGATAGCAGGTTCTTAGGAAAACTGCAGTCTTATTACCTTAGAAATCAAATGGAAATCCAGATAAAGGAAGGGAGAAACCTCCACAAAGGTTGCCTTTAGCCAAATCACCCATTAAATAGGTAGAGAGAACAAAGAAGTACAGGTTGAATGGAATGAGTGTCTCCCAGATCCTATGAGACACCAGATCTTCCAGGAATGGTACCTCTAGGAGACTCTGATCAGTTCTCTGCACTGTAAGCTGCAGCGTCCCTTCTCTTTTTGGAGCAACCCCACTGATACGAGAAGCGGTTTGTCTAGCAGAACATGGTAGCAGTGTAGGAAGCTTATAGGTTATTATTGTCAGCTTCCACTGTTTGTTCTAGATATCACTTGGAATGTATAAAATGCCAAAAAATAAACATAAAAATAAAAGGAAAGGTCTCAGGGCAGGTGATTCACCATTTCATGCTAAAGGACACACCGCTGAGCAAAGAGGCTTGACTCTGGCTAAAATTGGCTGTAGTTTCCCATCAAATTAACAACACTTGGGAGATACCTGTATCGGAATAAAGTCCCCCTGACAATGGCAGCAGGATCAATAAAAATCCCATAGCTGTTGTTTTTACGATGTTATTCATGAAGGCCAATGCACGAAGGAACAGAAGGACGGGATCTCATCCAAAGAGACCTGGACAGTCTGGAGAAATGGGCCTGTGTGAATCTCATGAGGTTCAACAAGGCTTACGGCAAGGTCCTATCCCTGGGTCGGGGCAATCTGCGGTTTCAGTACATGATGGGGGATGATGTGATTGAGTTACCCTGCAGAGAAGGACTTGGGGGTGCTGGTTGATGAGAAGCTCAACATGAGCCAGCAATGTGCGCTTGCAGCCCAGAAGGCCAAAAGATGCATGGCCAGCAGGGCAAGGGAGGGGATTCTGCCCCTCTATTCCTCACTTGGAGCACCTTCCTTATGAGAACAGGCTGAGAGAGTTGGGCGTGTTCAGCCTGGAGAAGAAAAGGCTCCAAGGAGACCTTACAGTGGGCTTCCAGCACTGCAAGGGGCTACAGGAAAGTGGGTGAGGGGCTTTTTACAAGTGCATGTGGTGTCAGGATGAGGGAGAATGGCTTTAAATTGGAAGGTGGAAGATTTAGATTAGACATTAAGAAGAAATTCTTCACGATGAGGTTGGTGAGGCCCTGGCCTAGTTTGTCCAGGGAAGTTGTGGCTGCTCCATACCTGGAGGTGTTCAAGGCCTGGCTGGTTGGTGCTTTGAGTAGCCTGGTCTGGTGGAAGGTGTCCCTGCCCATGGCAGAGAGTTGGAACTGGATGAGCTTCAAGGCCCCTTCCAACCCAAATCGTTCTATGATTCTATGATTAATTGGATGCTCCCTATATTCTAATCATACAGCTCTCTAAATGACCCCTATTTAATTGATTTATGTTAGCTGGTGCTGTGTCCATTCACTGACATATTTATTTGTAGAAGGTGCATGTAAGACTTATGAAAAACAACTTACTTGTGTCCAGATTCATGAGCAATTGTAAAAGCCAGTCCAAGGCCTGTATCTTCATTAATGGTGCAGCTACGGTATTTGCTGCACATGCCACTGATGGGTGCAAATCCTGAAGGAAGGAAGCAGTAGAACAGCTTGTTCCTCTACAGAATTCCAAAGACATGTATCATCTGCAACGGTCCTAAAAAGCCAGTCTATTGCGGTGCATGAAGATGGTTGTCTACTTCATCGAGTTTATCATGGAAGAATTACAGCAGACTTTTATTTGACAATAAAGGGACTCCTGCATAAAAAGTATAAATCAAATCTAACCTCCTAAGACACACTCTACTTGTAAAGACTATTTTTTACTCCCCCCATCCTGCCTTTACTGCTCCCAGATTAGGGAGGAATCCCACACAAAAAGGGCAAATAGTCACAAAAAAAATCAGCGATATCCTCAAGATCAAAAATATTTTTTGAAGAGGTGACAGTCCAAAAGGATATTGTCAGATAGCGTATGCTGCCAGTTTTTATGGGCAATGATACCAGTAATACTGTTTTTCCTCTAGGTTCTTCTAAGACAATATATAACAATAGTACTGTTCTTTCCTCTTCAAGAAGGTGAACTTTACTTTAAAACACTTCAATCACTATGAACCAAGATGCTGCTGTTGCAACACATGAGTTTCTCAGGATGTGTTTTCATATCATACCTAGAGTATCACAGGGTTCATTTTTCCAGGAGCAGATATCAAAGCCCGTGAGCAAGATGGCATGGTCGTGGCGCTTTCCGTTCTTCCCAATCAGAGCAGACTGCCACTGGCAGAAGCTGTTAAGGGACTGGTCTGCATGGTGGTTAATCAATAATCCACCCTGCAGGTATTTCACAGACACAGAAATAAGGAGCTTCCATTAGTAATTGAGAAATGTTATTAAAAAAATAAGAGTTGGTTTGGGGAAAGGGAATTACTTTTCCATATTTGTTCTACATAAATTTACATCTTCCCACCTTAGCTGTCTGTGATGACCAATTCAGTTGCTGAGCAAATCTGTTAATTGTCAAATCACACCGTGCCTCTCCCCAGACACAAACATAGTTTCAAAGTCAGTGGTTGGAATTACAGTGTGCAAATATGTTTCGTTCCTGATAAAGCGGAACTCTAAACCATTTTCAAAGTTGTGATTAAAACATTTGGAGAGTTCTGTGGAGGAAAAGCATTATCCAAGTAGATCAATCCATCACAAATTTCTTTTCATCAGAAGAGCCTTTGTCTTCTTTTGTCTCAGCACCTGTGCCAAAATAATTGGCTCCAACTCCCACTTTTTGTTACAAGCTGTTTGCAGTTTGGGACTTTTGACTCTTTTTTCTTTCAGATCAACACATCCTGGAAAGCCCAGGCCGTAGTATTTTTATTTATTTCAGTAGTTTTTAAGTATTTTCCCATTCCTTTTCAAGAAAATACTGGAAATTGTTAAGTTTTATCTTACTGGAAGCTTTTCAGTGTTTCTAAAGAACACTTATATGAAATGAAGATTGTAGTATCAAAACTTGTGAAGCAGTGAAATGCAAAAAGTGTGGGTTTAGAGGGTTTTGCGATTTTAATCTTCTCATGCCTTATGTCTTAAGAATCCTCAAATGAAAGTTCACATAGAGAACGTGGGAACACCCAGAGCTCCCTGTGAGCAGCAGCAAACGCAGTATACAACACACAAATTGTAGCACAACTTACAGGCTCTTGTTCCAAAAGAAGAAGGCTCACAACGATGATGTTTATATCACTGCCAATTGTTCCATCTTTAAACAGACTAGAGACCTGCAGTGATTATTGAAGAGGAAATATCAACTACACGCATCATTTTTTAAACAGACTAAACATAAGTATCGAGTTACTGCCTTGGGCTTAAATTTTTAATTCAAATTAATGGAGTTATATACCTGGTAGGATTAATTTAAAGAGCTTAAAGCAGAAGCATTATGGCCCAAACTACTACACTTACTGAAAAAACTTGAGAATCTATTGATTTCGATGAGCTTTGTCCTGCCCTCACGAAGGGTAATCAAGTTCAAAGTTCAAGTTATGTAATACAAAATTAAAGAGCACAAGTCACAAAGGAAACACATTTCTAGCTATTGTTCTCAAAAAAAAATGTGCTTTCTCAAACAAATTTTTCTTTCAAGGAGAGACATCACCCAAACCAGACTCAGCTTCATGATACTGAATGAAAGTTTCAAAGTATCTCCCTTTTTTCTACTACATAACAAGTATTTTAAAATTTAACATTTTAAGTATTTCCCAATGTATTTTTTTTAACCCCACAGTACCAGATTCTATGATTATCATTGCCAGAGCCATGATAATCATAGAATCATAGTATGGTTTTGATTGGAAGAGATCTTTAAGCCCATCCAGTCCCACCCCTGCCATGGGCAGGGACACCTCCCACCGGATCAGTTGCTCCAAGCCCCATCCAACCTGGCCTTGAACCCCTCCAGGGATGGGGCAGCCACCACTGCTCTGGGCAACCTGGGCCAGGGCCTCAACACCTTCATTGTGAAGAATTTCTTTCTAATGTCTAATCCAAATCCTCCCCCTTCCAATTTAAAGCCATTCCCTCTTGTCCTGTCACTACAAGCCCTTGTAAAAAGTAATCTTATTCTAATATTAATAATTCAGGGATGCATTTCTAAAGAGCTTTTCAACTAATGCATTAGATGAGGCCTGAAGAAAGGCTTGACTAAGGTGCCTGTGTTCTTTCTGGCACCGTTATTTGCCTAATAAAATGTCCTACTATGAGGTAACAACATTATACAAGGAACACATATGTTAAGTTATACCACATCTTACCATATTCATAACTGTTAAGATGTACGTTGTTACATTCTCCTTGCCATGTTTCTCCAACATTTTTTTGTCTGCCACAACAAGGGTTTCAACATTCAGACTCCCATTTTTCTGAATTTTAGCTGATGATCTTTTGAACCTTGCAGAAGTCCCATACTCATCTGAGCGAATGTATGTCTCTTCTGTGGGTGGCTTTGGCGCATCTAATAGGAAACACAACTCAGTTTTGGAAAGGGTTCAGATCACCCATGGACAATTTCATCAGAAAATGAAGTCTCACAGGTTTCAAGCCCCAGATTATTTTTACAGAATGTGATTTAATACTTATGGCTAAGTTCTTGTGTATTTATTAAAAAAGATTCAATTCATCCCTGAGGGAAGAATGGCTACAGGGAGAATCACATTTGTATGTTTATGAATAAGCAGTTTAAAATAAGGAATTAATCTAATAAAATGGTAGCATCTGTGGCAAAAACACATACAGTTTTTTAAGAGTATCTATGTATTTTCCTGTCCTTTTGATAACTTCCTGAGGCGTTTGGCACACAGTTTTAATACAGCCACCAGTAAAAGCCCTTTTCCCAGAGAGACCGGCTGTCAGTGCAGAGAGCAGACCCCCACCACGCGTACATTTCCTGCCAGCCTGCTACTGTGATTGACATTAGCTTTTGATTGAACGTGCCACTGCGGTTATTCCTGCTGGGAAAGGATTTATTTAGTATCAGGCAATGTCAGGCATGGGATATACCCAGTGCCAGGGTGCACTTTCCCCTCTGTGCCTGTGTAGCTCTCTGCTCCATTTCCTTTGAGAGCCAGAGAATAGGAAAGAAATCAATATCCTACATCCTAGAATGCTCCTGTTATTTATCACTTCTTTTGCATAAACCTACAGTACCTTACATTGAGAATTAATTCGAAGGCTGCTTTAACACGCTATCTGGATAACAATAGGATCAGTTTTTTGACTCAGGATGTAACATGATGCAATGAGGGAGCCTCAGGTGATTAAAAAAGTCCTGCCTGTGCCTCATCAGAAACTTATTCCAATGACAGAGCTAAACCAGATGCTACTTCCTTCCATGCCAAACTGGGAAATCAGGAGTACTGTAGAATGCACAGGTGGTTTGCTTACAGGAACTAAGGCATTCAGAATGATTGTTAAACTTTGCAAGTGACTGTGCTAGTGAGATTTTAAAATGTATCACTCCTTACAAACAATTGTCCTTTACAGGCTGAAAGAAACTTTGCCTCCTGGAAGCATGACAAGACATTAAGTCATGCCTCACCCAAGAGTGAAGCACTCAGTTCATGGCACATTGGTTTCTACGTACTGTTTTAAAAGCAACACAATTGCATGGTGGTTGACTTGTAAATCCAAGAGCAGTGGAGTTTTGCCCTTAGATCAATTCTGCTGCTACTAATGAAACCAAAGCAGCAGCAATGTCTAAAGCAAGACTTAGTGACTACAGTCCAGCCAGTTCTCATGATCTGCAAATATTCAGATTGTGAAGAAGAGTTTGAAAGACTATTCAATGGGTTTTCTTGTGCTTACAAATTGCCAGCATATGAAATTTTAAAATATGCCTACAGGAAAACTGAGGAGGGGCTCTTTATCAGGGAGTGCAGGGACAGGACAAGGGGGAATGGTTTTCAGCTGAAAGACAGGAGATTGAGATGAGATCTAAGGAAGAAATGTTTCCTTGCAAGGGTGGGAGGCCCTGGCCCAGGTTGCCCAGGCAAGCTGTGGCTGCCCCGTCCCTGGAAGTGTTCAAGACTAAGTTGGATGGGGCTTGGAGCAACTTGATCCAGTGAGAGTTGTCCCTGCCCACGGCAGGGGGTTGGAACTGGATGGGCCTTAAGGTCCCTTCCAACCCAGACCATTCCATTATTCTATGCTAAGTGAGACAAGCTACCTTCCACAGAATCACAGAATCACCAGGTTGGAGAAGACCTCCAGGATCATCGAGTCCAATCATTCCTATCAAACACTAAACCATGCCCCTCAGCACCTCATCTACCCATCCTTTAAACCCCTCCAGGGATGGTGACTCAACCCCTTCCCTGGGCAGCCTCTGCCAGTGCTCAATGACTGATTTTATTTTTTTTCCTAATGCCCAGCCTAAATCTCCCCTGGCGGACCTTGTGGCCATTCCCTCTCGTCCTGTCCCCTGTCACTTGGGAGAAGAGGCCAGCTCCCTCCTCTCCACAACCTCCTTTCAGGTAGTTGTAGAGAGTAATAAGGTCTCCCCTCAGCCTCCTCTTCTCCAGGCTAAACACCCCCAGCTCTCTCAGTCGTTCCTCATAAGGCCTGTTCTCCAGCCCCTCACCAGCTTCGTTGCTCTTCTCTGGACTCGCTCCAGAGCCTCAACATCCTTCTTGTGGGGAGGGGCCCAGAACTGAACACAGGATTCAAGGTGCGGTCTCACCAGTGCCGAGTCCAGAGGGAGAATAACTTCCCTGGACCTGCTGGTCACGCCGTTTCTGATACAAGCCAAGATGCCACTGGCCTTCTTGGCCACCTGGGCCACTGCTGGCTCATGTTCAGTCGCTGTCAACCAACACCCCCAGGTCCTTCTCCTCCTGGCAGCTTTCTAGACAGACTTCTCCTAGTCTGTAGCTGCACAGGGTTGTTGTGTCCCAAGTGCAGTACCTGGCATTTGGCTCATGCTATTGGACTCTGCCCAGTGGTCCAGTCTGTTCAGATCCCTTTGCAGAGCCTCCCTACCCTTTATTTTCTGTTTGAGGTCACCAGATAGGATTTTGCTGAGAATTTCAAACTGATAGGACTACAGATCTTAGAATGAAACCAGGAAAACAAAGTAAACTAAATAGAAAGGGGGGAAAAAAAGGAGGAGGAAGAAGAAAAAAAGCTCCCAAATACAGATTGCATGAAGTGACAGGCTGCAGGATGTTAAAAGAAAGATTTTCATGCTTAAGGTAATTACATATTATCTTGCTTAATCAGAACATAACAGTGCCTCTGACACCAAGTTCCTAAGCAATGATTTGTAAATCACCTATGTGAATGCATGATTTGTAAATCACCTATGTACTAAATCAGCTACGCTAAACTCACACACACTAATTGCATGTTCTTCATTTAATAGAAGCCTGGCTTGAATATGCAGCAAAGAATTCATAGCTGTAACTGAAATTATTGAAGGTATAGATACCCATATACAATTACAGGAGCATATGTTCTGATAAGTCTGTCAAGGAAAACCTCTGTTTATCATTTTGGTACCCAGAAGCAGGGGTTATTTTTGACCTTTCCTTTGTCCTTTTGACCTCCTATGAGTCCTATTTATAAGACAGTAATAATAATACCTTCTCATCCTAGGAGGTTATGAAAATACAGCATTCAAGACATCCTCACTTATTATAGGGATAAGCACCATGTAAAAGCTAAGAGGACATGAATAATTCTGAATTTGGACAAGCAGTCACAGGGGGCAGAGAAAATAAGGCACAAGACCACAGCAGAAAATGCAAATAAAATAAAACACAGCAGTGAGGAGCAGATGAGCTAACTCAGCACCCCCCTCCTCAGCTCTGAAGCAGGCAGCAGGGAACCAGATAGGAGGGAAAGGGAAGGCACAATGAGGTCGTTTTGAACTGCATCAGAATGCAAACATTCACAGGATGAACCTGTGCATTTGGTTCAGCTTTCAGTCCCAGGGAGGAAGCATTTTGAAGAAGTGGTTTCCAGGCCTCAGGTTCAGCCAGACACCTTTTCCAATATCTACTTTCACATTCTTTCCCTTCTGTTTGTTTATTTGTTTCTTCCCTACACACCTTTTGGAGGAGGAACCTGCTCATTTTCTCAGAACTCATGCAGAATATAACTAGAGTGAGACAATATTTGCCATACCATGTGCAGACCTGGAGACTCTCGTTAAGAAACTCAGTGTGGAGGGAGATCAGCTTTCAAAGAGAATCAGTTGAACATTGTAAGTACAGATATAGGGTCCAAGGGGGTTCTAAAATGCTCTGTAATTCAAAGGCCTAATGAAGGACTCAGAATAGACCTGGGCAGGAGAATATGTTCCAAAATGTTTTGTAAGAGGTGGCTCCAAAATATTATTTAAGCCATTGACATGGGAGGTTCTTTTTGAAGATGTCGGTGGCTGAAAATTTCATTATCAAGTGGTGACTTCTGAAATACTTCTTGTCTGTCCTTTCAGAAATTAATGACTTGAAAGACCTTTTCTCATCTCCAAGGCTCATCAGTTGTATATCCTCAAACTAACAGAGAGCACTTCAGGGACTCAGCACCCACTGCTGTGCCAAAGCAGTGATCTAAACCAGAGCAGCTTAATGAGAACTATTTCAATGTCAAAAAAAATCAGACAAGGATTCTTTTAATCTTGATAGGGAATAAAAAAACTAAACTGTGTGTGTGATGGCTTAATACAATAGATGCTGCCACCAATTTAAAGGAATAATCAAGTTTCTCATATCTATTTCACTTTATAACTGTATTATTTATAATTATTTTCTCCATCACAAGGGTGACTATGAACCACACCTCAGAATTGCCAGTCTCTAAATGCCACTATCTCAAACAAGGAGAGAAAGTTTCCTTACATACATTTCTTGCGACGTCCACAAAAATGCTGCTTTTGAAACCTTCCATGGTGGTAACCGTTTGCTTGAGCATGATACTTGTGGGAAGTGTGCATTCTGTGATGACTGAAAGAAAAGAGTTTGGGGTTGGACTGTACTGTGTACTGGTGCACCTTCTCTTCTGCAGTCCGTTTGTACAACACGTGAGGATGGTGTCCAGCTGGAGAGGTGTAGTTGTGCTCCTGTGCTAGCTGCTGAGGTAACGGAGATATAAGGAACTCAGTCTTTTGTGTCCTTATTAAGCCTGACTGAAAACAAAACAAAACAAAACAAACAAATTAGAGGAAAGACTGTCAGGGTTCAGAGCTGGAACATGCAAGCTCTGCATTGTGGTTTAACCCCAGCTGGCAACTAAGCGATCTCCCTTCAAAACCTAGGCAGTTTGGAATGTTCTTCTCTATTCAATATATGATTTAGATAGACTTACCAATTAATTATGCACTGTTTCACTTTGGAGATGACCAGGTTTCAAGTTCAGTAATTCAGAACAAGAATGTTGTGGGATTGGCAGCATAGCACCTTCACACAGTACCATGAAGCATTTCACAGAATTGTTTCAGTTAGAAAAGACCTTTAAGATCATTGAGTCCAACCATCAATCCAGCCCTGCTAAGTCTGCCACTAGACCATGTCCTCAAGTACCACATCTACTCATCTTTTAAGCACCTCAGGGATGGGAACTCAACCACCTCCATAGGCAGCCTCTGCCAGTACCTGACAACCCTTTTGGTAAAGAAATTCCTCCTGTTATCCTACCTAAATGTCCCCTGGTGCGTCTTGAGGCCATAGATGCACTATTCAGATGCACCATTAATCCATTCTTCACTGTACAGATTTGCTTGTATGTGTGTTTGTGTACAGGACGTACAATCTCACACAAAAAGAAAATGCAACTTCTAATAAATGCATACATTAGTAAAATGAAAGACTTCAAACCAAGATTCAAAGGTGTTACCATATGGAAACCCTCAGACTTCAGGTTACTCTAAGTAGAAGTGCAAGCACGTTATAGTACAGCAGCTGAAAGCTGAAGCATCTGAACATTTCAGTAATCGACTCCCTGCAATCTAAGCATAAGGACCATTTACAATTTATGCCCTCCTACAAGAGAAAACTACTCAGTGAAAGCAAGTACCTGATACTTGTTTTCCTTCTTGGATCCCTGAAAGGCAGAAGTATGGGAAAACTAGACTGTATTTTTCACATAGTATCTGTGCATAAAGCTTCACATGTGATGAAGTGTTTCCAGGATCAGGGCCAGGGAAATGTGGGTGGCACTGAGGAAGTATTTCCATGCAGCTCATTAATCAGTTATGATTTTATTTCAATTCTTGGTTTTGTAAAACATGTTGTAATAAACACTTTTTTTTACCAAGCAAAAAACCAAGGAGAAGTTTCATCAGGTAATTCTATTAACATTATATACATAATACTAGATACAGATTTTTGGTTTGGATCAGCGAGGCTCCACCACGTGCCAACACCCTCCTGCCAAAACTGACATCCCACGAGGACTACATATCTCTTAGGCTTCAGAAAACTATGTGCAGACAAACAAATGTCAATTGCAAACCATCTTGTCCAACATCTTAAGTTCTCCCAGATCATGATTCAACCTCCTTCCTCAAAAAGCATTCTTTGAAAATGCATGCATTGGATATGTATCACCTCTTCCCTTCTGAAACGGGTGCTTTCCTGTAGCCTAACCTCAGAGGAGCAGGATGCCAGGTTATCAAGAGGAGAGTAGTTTGAAAGCCTAATGTTGGCATTATAGTTCTTAAGAATTTGTGGCATTTTCTGCACTTTCAGAACTGTTTTACATGAACAGAAAATGAAAAGCAAGTGAAACTAGGAAGTTACATATGAAATCTTCACAGCTTTAACTGTTTACTAAGCTAATACTAGAACTGACTATAAGTCTATTCCAGCTGAAAAGATTTGTCAGACATATGCAGGTTCCCAACAGCCTATGGTCATACACCATGCCCTTTCCATGGAAATTCACCTCTGTCTTCCTGAATCAAAGCTCTCTCTGCAGAAGTCCCCACTACTAGCATCTTTCACAGGTGCCTAATAATATGATCATACTGGTATCTTAATTTTGGCAATGGAAGGGATTCCATGTTATGAACAGGGAGGATCTAACTGGAGCCTGAAAAAGAATATGAAAACAGAGATGATATACTGATTAACAAATTTCCCCCTCTCCTTTCTTCAACATGAGTTCATAATTATGTATCTCACCCTCTATCTACTGATCATTCAATATGAAGGTTAAAATTGCATCTGTCAGTGAGAGACAGGCTTTAAATAACTGACAAGAATTTAACTTGCCTGCTCACTATAGGCAATAAGGTGGCATATTTCAAATGTCAGATCATATTTGGTCATGACAAAGTACTTTCCTGTAGGGAAGAAGACTAAAAGTACTTTCCTGTAGGGAAGAAGACTAATATTTTAATCCTTATGGCGTGTGTCATTGCACAATTCAGAAGTGGTTTTGAGAGGCAACCCTTTATCTACTGGAGTGCACCGATAGCTGGGCACTGCAACATGATTTCTCATTTCAGCTGGAAAACAGAAATGTAGTGAATCTGGTTTTTATTTCCCCATCTTAAAGGTTTCCACATCTGAAATGATTCCTGTAGGATTCATTTTGTAAATGATTCAAACCATCTGGAACAAAGGGGGGTTCTACATTTTCCTGTAAGAAACTGTCCCTGCTGTCCGCCAAGTTACAGCCCCAAATGTCACTTCTGTATCCAACATTATAAAGGTCGGCTGAGAATTTGGTGGGGGAAACCCGAATTCTGGGCCCTGTCCGTGTATGCTGCTGCACCTTGACATGGGTGGTCGCTGCTCGAGTGCCTCACAAACATATTCCATTTATTTTCCAGCAGAAATGGCCCTAAGCTCTAGTAAGACTTCTTCCCTTTGGGTTTTACATCAGACACATCCTCCTAATTGAAAAATGTGTTGTAAATGTGAGATACCTTCTTTTTTGCTAACTCCTAGGTCTGTGAAGCTGTCAAGAAGAAAGAGGTGGCCCCACAGAGCAGCTGGAACACTCAGTCACAGGCCATTCTCCACCTCTTCCAGGCATGGGATGGCTTCAAGGATTCACATAAAACAATTTTCTTTGGTGATTGCAAAGCAATGCTGGGAATACTGACCTGGCCAGATTTTGGCCTTGATTTTCCTTGAATCAGAACTCAATTATATCTTTCCAAAAAGCCTGATAGGTTTGGGACCCAACAAGGAGAGGGTCAAATAGGTCAAAACTCCAGTTTTATTTCAGATTCTTTGCAATTATAACACCATGAGAAGAAGCAGGATGACAAAATCTAACATTTTTACTAAGTCTAGACAACACAGCATGAAAAAGACCAGGGACTCCTGTCTCTTCCCTCTTTCCCCCACTGCGGCTCTCACTAATAATAGCAGCAATTGTGAGAATATGGTGGGAAGGAAAACCCAAGAGATCGCTGAATGGAATTTGCTGTTTTCTTGTTCTTCCCTCACAACACATATTTGCTGTCCTTCTCAAAGGGATATTCTGTGCCATTGGAAAGTAAATGGAAAGATACACACTAATCTGTGTGGTTAGCAAAATTCCAAATCAATACATTGGAGGAACTTGCAGTTTGTTTGCAGAAAAGTCGAGAAGGTACAATTCCCCCTCCTTATAATTTGTTATGAACTGTTTGCTTAGCTCTGGGCTAGAGGAACTTGCAGATCCAATATGGATTTGTGAAATTCCTCAGTATCAGAATGTTATCACTAAGGTAAGACAATTGTTCTGGTTTCTTGGTGTGCTTCAAAAGGAGGAAGAAGCTCAAAATGAAATCTGGACTAGGGAAATGATGATATAATATCTGCTTCAAGCAGGGTTTTTAAATTGAAATTAGATTATAAACTGAAAAACATGTTGAACTTTTTGAAATCACCGAAAGTTCATCTTGGCTATACAGAACCAGGTAAAGGCTCCACTGATTTTAGATCCCGATGGAAGGGGTTTGAGAGTCACAGTCTAACATATTGAACAGGCCTCTCATTGGCCTCTTACAAGAACAGCCCACAGGCTGCACCCATTTTTCTCCCCTTGTGTTCTCAGACTCTGAGTGGGGCAGCTTATCAGCCTGTAAACCTAAATCTCTGAGGTTGCAGCATCTCCAAAAAACAGACCCTCTGTAAGAAACACAGCAGTGACAGCACGGGAAGGATTTTCAGAACTTGTGTCTCTTGCCTATGTTCTAACAAAGCTCACTCCTGAAATAGCAGACAAACCCTCACTCTAAACTAGAAGAGCCTCATGGCTGTGGGTTCTCTGTATGCACACTAGGCACTTTCATTATGTGCTAATTAAAGTAAAAGCAACAGCTTCACCGTATGCCTGTTAGAGTTAAACGAGTTTCATAAATTAGGTGTACATAACAAGGTAAGAAGCACAGTGAAATGAAACTGAGAATTAAAACACATGAATAAATCAACTTGAATTGTCTCCACTAAACTTAGCTGTACAATACTGATGACACAAAGTTCAATTACAGTTTGTACAAAGACAGGAGTATTTCAATTAAATAAAGTACTAAAAAGTTTTCATGTGTTGTTAAGGGAATGCTACCTATACCCTATACACTGCTTTATGCAGTGTTATGAGTATATACACAAAATTAAGTGTCAAAAACCCACACTTTCTTCAGTGAGAGCAGCTAAAATAATGGCCAAAGAAATCAATGACGTCTATACCATTAGATGGGTGTGCATGCACTCAAGATGAAAAATCTCTTGAAAGGAAGAGTCAGATGTAGTTTCACACCCACTAAAATAGTTCCAAATACTCATGCAAAGTTGTAAAAGCCTTGACAGAAGGCCAGCTGCAATTGGCATAAAGCTTTCCACAGACTTCACTGGACATTGATCCAAGACTTCTGTTGTGTTATTTCCCAACTGTCCAGCTCCTAAAAACTGCAAATCATTGATTCAAACACATCTTAACGAGTGTTATAGCACGTAAAGTACAGAGACAAAGTACAGTTTTTAATACTAAAAATAAATAAAAATGTAAATTAAGAATTTCCTTGAAATATAAAGAACAGATGAGCTAAGAACTAGCTATTTTAAATTATTTGAGGTCAAAGATGCCTATATATCCAGTGTTCATATCACAATATTGTTGTGATCATCTCAAGGAACACTGTATTGGAATATTTCCTCACTCACTTCACAGTGAAAACTCATAAAATCATCTTAGCTACAGATCATTTTAACCAAAGTCAAACTCTTTATTTTCTTCCCTGATGTTCTGCTAAGTCTCAGTCACTTTGGCATCACAAAGGAGACACAAAAGACATCTCTGCCACCGAAGAATTTCCTTGCTGGAGGAGAAACTCCTCTTGCTCAGATGTCTCACACATGGGTTTTGTCTGCTAGACTGTTTCCTGCACAGGAATAATGAGCATCTCAGCAGCAGGAAGAGGGTACAATGGATATCCAGGGAACATGAAGCTATTCACACAACTTAAAGCTACCTGACAACAGCTAGAATCACAGAATCATAGAATAACCAGGTTGGAAGAGACCCACCGGATCATCGAGTCCAACCATTCCTATCAAACACTAAACCATGTCCCTGAGAACCTCATCCACCCATCTTTTAAACCCCTCCAGGGATGGCGACTCAACCCCCTCCCTGGGCAGCCTCTGCCAGTGCTCAATGACTGAATTTTTTTTTTCTGATGTTCAGCCTAAATCTCCCCTGGTGGAGCTTGAGGCCATTCCCCCTTGTCCTGTCCCCTGTCCCTTGGGAGAAGAGCCCAGCTCCCTCCTCTCCACAATCTCCTTTCAGGTAGTTATAGAGAGCAATGAGGTCTCCCCTCAGCCTCCTCTTCTCCAGGCTAAACACCCCCAGCTCTCTCAGCTGCTCCTCATAAGGCCTATATAGAATCATAGAAGTTGCTGTTGGGCTTAGACTGTCTTCTAGAATTAAGTACATGTCAATGTACTGAAAATACAAATACCAACATACTGCACCGTGTGCTTGAAGGGAGAGGTCTCCCCATAGCTCCTGTACCTCTGCTCAGGCTCCACCACAGACTGATGGGCGTTGAGGGGTTTTATAAACGTATACTGGTAGTTCTTTCAAGTACCGAAATTCTCTAGATGCTTCCAAACAGCCCCACATCCATTCTGCATGTGCCCCAAGGCAGGTGGTGGCCAGTCAGCTCCAACTAGAAGCAACGTAGCTGCTACAAGACTGGGTTTCTAGCGCAAGCACAGCATAACATTTATGTGTCTACATGGTATTTTGTAACAGGTCCACTTCATGGACAGCAGCTTGGAGAAGGGCAATAGTGATTTCAGATCCATTTCAAACGCTTACTCTGATAAAGCCACGGTGTGGAGATGGCAGTCCCTGCGCACACCCCAGCAGCCTGACACCAACCCTGCCCAGGCAGCAGGAGACATGCCTGCTGCTTAGAATGCGGCTTGGGTCAAGCCTTGAAAGTGAGGCAAAGATATAATTTTCTCACGCATGCCAAGGAACCCCAGGAAGAATAAAGCCCTGATATTTTTGCCAACATTCATCTTTTGGATTCTTCTTTCCTCTAAAACAAGAATATCCAACCAATGCTAATACAAGGCTGCTCAAAGCAGTCCTGCACCATGTTAGCAGCCTAAATAAATCATCGTTTCTTCAGAGAATGTGTAATGAAGTAGACTCACCTCTTGAGATGGGTTAAGCTGGTAGGCTGAGAAATATGTGAGACTATAACCTTACTACAGTCATAAGCAAAACTACTTCCAAGAATTATAGCCAGCAGTATAGCACAGCCTGACCTGGAACTGTAGATACCCGATATCACTAACTGACTCTGAGAGATGAGTTACTGAGCACCTCTCAGTTTAGGGTCAAAATGTCAATGCTCTGGAAAATATAATCAAAATGAGCAAATTAAGATGTGAAATTAGGTAGAAAAAACTGACAAGCAACATATCTGGCAATGCAGGAAGGAGTCGAACAGCAGAAAGTGTTGCTGAGGTGAAAGATAACTTTACCCTCAGGAAGCATCACAAGCAAACAGCCAAACCAGTGGCAGTAAATGATAGTCATGATAATCAAAGAAGTTCATTCTCTCTCTGCTGTGACCTACAGCCCCTTCTCTGGGTGGAACTGCAAGGGGACAGCAGCAGCTAACGGAGCTGAGGGCCACATCACACAGATGCACTTGCATTCCTGAAGCACTGGGTACACGAAATCAGCTTCCAAGGCACAGTGACAGGGACACAGTCCGTGGTTCTCCAACAAAAAGCGAAAGGTATGGTTATTAAATAAATGACTGACTTGTAGAAAGTGTTAAGCACCCAGGAGGTCCCATTGAGCCAAACATTGTCTCTGCAAGCATTTCCAGAGTGCATTTATTCCAATCTGGGAAAGAACATGCTGTAGGAAACCAGTGAGAATGGGGTCTCAGGAGGGTTCCAGTAATACACGTGTATTACTGAAGTCAGAAATCCCATGAGCAAAACACTGAGCATGTTCATTTTTGATCCTATCCCAAACCAGACAGCACAAAGGCATGCGAGCGCACTAAATGAAAGAGCGAAGTTAACTTTTCCCTAGCTTTTATGTTTGCCAAATTCACCCACCCTTAACAATGCATCAAGTCTGGACATGGGCAGTTACTGGCGACTGCTCCAGAGTCAGGGAAGCACAAATGCAATGCTTTATTGGACTAGGTCCTTGGCTGATGAGGAAAACCTCAGCAGACCTTTACTGCCTTTCACCAGATTGGAATATCTGGCTCTGTACCACAGCAAATGTTTAGGTTAAGTTAATGGCCTTTATACACACTCAAATAGTTTTATCATAAAAGAAGCATTAGGATCACTGGTTGCCTATTCCGATTTGAAAATTGTAAAGCAGATCACATTTTTTCTTTAGATTTTAAGTGACTCACAAAAATAACTCTATTCTGTTTTCTAACACAATATAGATTTCTCACAAATGTTAAATGTTAAGTGTTCTTAATCATACAGCAATTTATTATCTGAGGATCTGACAGAAGGAGAGGACAATGTTTAAATTGCCAGTGTGAGTTAGGCATGAAAGACTACTCTGTTTGGTTGCTCCAAAGTGCTATGCAGAACATTCAGCAATTATTAAAACAAGGTAACAAAATTGCCTGTCTTTAATTATTCCTATAGGAACAAAGACAGTGTTATCTCTGAATGGGGCCTTTGTATTTCTGCAGTTGACTGAACTTGTTTAAAAGATCTTTATGCAATCCTCTGTCAACATATGGCAAATAAGGAAATATTCTTATTTGTTCCTCCACTTAAAGTAATTGAACCAGGCACGTTGGTATTTAAGTGTATTAAATTGGTATTTATTGCAGGGTAATGAGATATTCTAGAACTAACACAAATTGGATTGCTTTGCCACCAGTTAAATACTTGTCAGTACGGGAGCTCCCTCTTTTCTCATGGTTTAGATTTTTTAAAACCAGAAGTAGGCACGAGAAATGAACAGAAGAAAATTACCAATGCAAACTACAGCATGATGGCACTAACTCTACACTAATAACATTTAGGTTTAGTGCTGAAGGTTTACCAAGCTGCACTCAGGATCACTTTGTTAACGATTCCATCAGGACGGCTCTTTGTGTGGCTATAATGGTTCCTGAAAGCAAACGCCAGCAGCTCGGCTGTAGGTTTGGGAGCTGTATGAGCACTCGGACACCACCTGCTTAACCGCCTGCAACTGTGAGATAAAATCTAGGTATTTTATTAGGTATGACAGTTCTGAAATCCATCACAAAGCAAACAGGAAACATTTTATGAATACATTTCTGCTTCATTTTTCCTAAGAAAGGCAGCCCACTATTTGTCCTGTGCTGCCTTACAGCTCAGTGGTTACCTAGAGGACATCAAGAATAACACAGCTGCCTTCAGTTCTCTTGGTTAATCTCCTGATCTAGGATCCCATGTAATCAAGTGCACAGATTAAGAGAATCCTTAACCTGGAAGAGGAGGTGTACCTTTTGGAAATGATGAAGCATAGAAAAAGCAGCCCTCTCTGTCCTCTGATTCTGTGCAACAGCAACAAGCAGGCAAGCCTGAAAGACTCGCTCTCCCTTACGAGCTACCATGCTGAAGGTGCAGCCGACAGAGAGAGACACTTGCCCAGTGCACCTGGGCACCAATAGGCTGGCTGATGATCACCCCTTCCCTTGGCTCCAGAGTGACTTACACTGGGCTTACATTTGGGCTGTGCAACAGCACAGAATCAGAGCACCATTAACGTTCCTCTTACGTCTCCAATATGTGACTTCAAGTTGCCTAGACCTTTAACACACCTGTGCACAGGGCAGAGTTCCACCCTAAGGATGGTTCACTGTGAATTACTCATGTTGCTCAAAGGATCAGGTGCAAGGAAAATATCCTGGCAAAGTTCTGCTCGGTGTACAGCTAATCGATTTGGTGTGGATGGAATGTGCAAACGTACGAATATTCTAGGGAAAGTGCATGCCTTCCTAATGAATCTCCTGTTCCTATAGTTGTGATAAAAGCAAAACCAATGAGATCGGGGCACAATGACACAGAAAATAAGCAGCTTGAAAATAAAGAACTGATAATAGATAACTAAAATCAGTACCTTGAAATTCTTTTCCACAGGTACTTTGGCATTAACAGCTGCGTGCTTGAGCATTTCTGGTCAGGAGCATTCCTCTCTATCAGGCATGCAACTCTAAACATTAAAGTCATGCAGGAAACAACACTGTCAACTAGGAGATTTTTTAAAATAAACTGAATGGCTTTGGCGGTTTATTTTCTTTCTTATTTCATGAACCATTTTCAAGTGAGTTTTTAAAAGGTTTATTTACCCATTGTGAATACGTATATTAGACTCAAACTTGAGGCTTTCCTTAGTGAAAACATAGCTCTTCCTGTGATGATGGGTGTTTGGCAGCTGGACCTCAGAAAGACATTTCATATCGTGACTGCGAGCAGCAGACAAGCCTGAAAGATTCGCTCTCCCTTACAAAAGACCCTGTTGAAGGTGCAGCCAACAGAGACACTTGCCCAATGCACTTGGACACCAGACAGAGCTGGCTGATGGTAGCCCTTTCTCTTGGCTCCAGAGTGCCTTATGCTGACTGCATCAAAGTCCCAAAGCAAATGTTCTAGACAGAGGCAGTTCTCTACTCATACCCACTTTTCCCCAGTGAAGATCCTCCAGATAAAAGCCTCAGCCTGGCAGAGCCGATGCAAATGAATTTGAGGGGGCAGAAGATCTGAGCCTGTCTGACCTGGGATAATTTGCATTCAAACAAAATAAATCCAGCTCAATTCCCATAGCAATTTGACTTTGCTATGAATAGCTCAGGCAGCTCCAGTAACGAGGAGCTCGGGTTACAGCTGATTGCCAGCTGTACTGCTTACTAAAAAGTTAGGTCAGTGGTTCCCAACCTTTTAATTTGCCTGGTTGGAGTATACATTGCTATGGATTAGTTACATGAGAGAGTGGTCACAAGGAACTCTGTAGGGAGCAAAGTATCAGCTTTGCTGATATTCCACATACACAGACATACACATATGTTGAAATATCTATGTGGGAAGGAGAAAGGGAAGGGAACAAAAGAGCTTAGGCCATTAAGGGAATGCAAAACAAGAAGTGAAGACAGCCCAAGAGTGAGAATGTCAGGCTGGCGCCTGGGTTATCTGGATTAAACTCACAGTTCTTCAGCAATTCAGCTTCTCTGATCCTCATTTCTTGCTTTTATGGAAAGGATTTTGTAACCAACCCAGGCAATGCTCAACAGTGTGGTGAAGGCTCACATTTGCCCCAAGGTGGGTTGCTGTTAAAATGCCTCCACCTTCCTCACCCAGCAGCCTGAGCCGTAGCGCCGTGCCCAGCTGCCCTCAGCACAGGAGCTCACAGCCCAGCAAGGTGTGTGCCGCCCAGCAGGGCTCCGTGCTGGCAAATGCCCTGTGCTGAGACGTACTCCTCAAATACATCTCTGCCCACAATCTCTCCCTTGTCACATCCCTGGATGGGCTGCTGCCGCGTGGCCCCGCACACAGGAACCAGAGCTACACGGTGTGTGACCCAGAAACGCGCAGTAACAGCAGGCCAACAGGTTTGCTCACAATCACAGAATCACTAGGTTGCAGAAGACCTCCAGGATCATCGAGTCCAACCATTCCTACCAACCAGAAACTCCCTTGCTATAATGCTTTCTAATTTTCTTGCACCTATAGAGAACATGCGATTACTTAGCACGAAGGAGAAGCAGGAAAAAATAAATTCCACTTCTCCTCTTTTGCTGCAATCACCTCTTCAAAATAGGACAGTAGCCGACATGAGGCTGAATCACATTTTTGTTCCAAGAAATGGCAAATCAGTAAACCCTTGAATGTAATTCATACTCTGGAACCTGAAACACAGGGCAGCATGGTCCCAGAGATCTATCGACTTAAAATCAGACCTCATCACTTCCTCAGTTTTCACATTAAGAAAGCTGTACGATGGCAACTCCATGTAATATTTAGACAACCATACAAGCCATACAAACACCCTTAGCATCCCGATATTAGTTTACAGAGGGCATTTGAATAAGAAATGAGTTATTTGCTACAATAAATGTAGTAACTTAGATCTCTACTCCATGTCATGAAAAAGCCTCATATTTGTAGGCACAATTTACAGCCACAAAACCTGCCTTCACAATATTCTATTGCAAAGTACACCACGTGTCCCAAGATTCTTTGTTTTCCTACTTGTAGCCAAATGCTATTAACCAGCAGCTCTTCAGCATACTGCATTCATCCTTGTCCTGCTACAAACCTGTGTACGCTCAGTCTTGCTCCTCTCTCCCACAAATTGTCCCATTTTCCATGGTCAGGGACTGATGCACAGGGGTGAGCACGCTCTAAGTGCTCTGTTGGTGTAACTGTACTGAAATGACAAACAGGAAGCCTGGGTGAATCTGTCCCAGTCTAGAGAGGGTTTTAATAGTATTGTAAATGAACATTTGATGAGAAATAATTTTCACTACAATTTTCTAACTACAGAAGTCTCTATAGTAGAAGTAATTGCAATGACATACAAGAACTGTCCCAAAGAGGTTCTGCTTTGGTATGAAACTGCGCGATAACTGTCTTCAAAAAATGGATAAAGTAGTGGTAGCTTAATATTGGTCCAGATTTTCAATATAAGTTGATGTAAATCCATTCCTCATCCCAATATATTAGTTTACATCTCCTGACATGCTGCCTCCTGACAGGGTCAGAATACAATATACAAGTCTAAAGCAGTATTTAGGGTGTTAACACAACAGTTTCCAGGTATTCAGATCCATTTTTTTACTTACTCAAAAGGCCTGCAGAACTGAACTGGCCAGGAAAGGTTACGCTGACCTGACCATACACAGACATCAGGATAAGCATATGGCTTATGAGGCCATTTAGCCTCATAAGTCTTAAGGAATAGATGAAAGATGGTGTTAGAGCATTTACTTATATCTTCTGATTGAAGAAACCAGCTCTGATATGCACTTCTAAGAATCAGAAATGAGACCAGAGGCCAAAGAAGCTGAGAAGAGCACATAAAGGTTCTTATTTCTACAGAGCTCACAGAAATTGATGCAGGAAGGGAGGCCTCCCATTCCTGGGTCAGCAAGCATCACTTGCTGAAGCAAGTGAAGAGCATTTCTTCGTAAAAGCATTTGTACAGTAGAGTGTTCTCAATGCATTCTGTTACCTCAAAGTAAGGCTCTCAAAATATAGTTGGTGGAGCATCAAAAGATCTCCGTAACCCTGTGATGTCTCGGATCTCAGGAAACAGGAAAGATAAAGTGATAAGGAAAAGGTTGTGCTTGAAAATAACTTTTTCTTCTACAAGATATTCTTTATATGATTGGTCCAGGAAATCTAGAAATCTATTACTGCAGATGTTGCCACAACATTAAACACAACAAGGCCTTCTTATTGAAATAAACATGCAATAAAGTCAAGGGAGATACAATTATATAGAATTTGTTGACAGCTCAGCATGTTGCAAAGTTATAAAAGAAAAATCTGCAGAAGATTTAGGAGGCGAAATTTCCTAAGCTTAGTCTGACCTCCTTTTTACAATGAATCTACTGAACAGCAGGTTGAGCAAAGGTCAGGTTAAGCACAGGTTAAGAAAAAAGCTCCGAGAGGAGGAATGCACTGTCAGGGTCACAGAGGCTACGGGATATCAGGGCAGTGTGTGAGAGTTGCAGACACTTCAATATCCTACACAGTTTCTAGTCCCGGGGCCCTAGTGGGTTCTCCACTGACACCATGGAACACCCCACTGGAGTTTGCACCATGCACACCTCAGGCAAGACTTAAGAAGTGCTGCACGGCTGAGCTACTCTCATGTCTCCAGCCCTTATGGAGAAATCAGGATACACATGGTGTGCTGAGTGCTGCATGAGCCAAACAAGTAGTGTGTCAAAGCACACTGACTCCTGTAAGCAAGAGAAGATGTGTCTGCTTTCACAGACAAAAATTAGAAACATGAAAAGTGAAAAATGTGGTCTTCATAGCTCCACGCCACTTGCAGAGCCACCGATTCACGGTTCTCAGTCTGACCTCTCTGCTAGAGCCTCTACTCAAGCCCTTGTCTCTCACATGAGTGCATCCCCGACTTTACCCCAGTGTAATCTGGCAGCTCAGTGGCCACTGAAGGGGCACAGCTTGCCAAAAGACTCCAGGCATGAAGGTGGGCAAAGCCCTCTTTGTGCCTACAGATTTTCCTACCTAAGCCTGTGTCTGCTCCCAGAAGGTAAAGCGCAATCCTGAATTTGCCCAGCTTAAGATGTCGTGACTAAAGACGTGACTGTTCATGCGATCCATCTGGATCATCACTCATTTACTCCACCTTCTCTTCTTCCCAGGAGGTAAGGTAAACAGAGCAAAAGCCAGAAGGACCTCTTGTTGTGAAACATTTCCTCTCTTCATAGCATGTTACACTACACCCTCCTCCCACAGCATAAGCCCAGCGGTGTTAATGTGCTAGGGAAGTCAATTAGTCACAAACACCACCAGAGGAACTTAAATATTTTGAATGAATACCATACAATCAGGAAATGCCCACCCTCTTTATCTGTCAGGAACAAGGGCATTGAAAGCTTTGTAATTTCAAACTGCCCATCAGTCTCCGAGAATTAATCCAACAGCTGTGGAGAGCTAGCGCACAAGAAGGCTGGTAAAGGTCAGATAAAATACACACACCATCCTGCTGGAATGGTTTAAACCCAGGATTCCACATTTGATCAGCCTTGCCCAGGCCTTCTCTTCATACACTTCCACTGAACCCCTCAGAAGGGCCCAAAAAGGCCATTGAACTTACATGCAATTTTGAATTACCCGTACTAGTACCGATTCTCACAAGTTTCACCAGTCCAAAATAAATCTGATTTTTTTTCAAAAGTAAATAAATTCACATACTTACAGTGCCTTATTCCTTTAGCACGTATTAACAGATAATGATACAAGTCATACAAGTCTAATATACACTTTCTCTACATTATGGTTTTTTCCAACGACCCTTCATCCATCCACTTACTACAAAAATCAGAGACAAATCACATCAGTCACAATTCACATCTGTAAAACTTAAGTCTCTTCCTGGAAGAAACATAAAGGTGTTGATTTTGTTGATTTAAATGATAATTACTGGGGTTTTAGCACATAATATAGTTATCAAATGGCAGAAGAGACAAAAGCTGTAACAAGCACTGCCTTGTGCAACTTCATGAAAGTAACGGAATAATATATGAATATAATTCATGAAATAATATATGAATATCTCAGACAGTGGACACTGGCTGCACTGCCCTGTGTAAAATCAAGATCAAAGGACTGGTGCCAATTCAGGGCACTGGTATAGATGTGTATGCATACAGAAATTTCTCTTCCTTTTTATTGGCAAGTAAAAGGCAAAAAGTCTAGAGTCTCAGATGTCATCATCAGCTTGTGGCATATCCATGGATTTTTTGGAGCAGATGGGACCATTCAGAGGAGGCTGGTGGTGAACAGGATACCAGCTCCATGAGTGGGGCTCATCTTCTCCTCATCATCTGCCATTAAACCTAACACAGAAGCAGGGCTGTGGAGGCAGAGAATGCTTTGCAATGCACAAAGGCTAGTTTGCAGAACAGACCTGTTTTCTGGGTGAAAAACATGTCCTTCTGGTTTGTTTCTCACATTAGAGCTTGTTCCTGACTTTCCCAAACTGTAATACTTAAAATTATTAATCATGTGACAGCCACATCAACAAAAAATATGCCATTCCCTCAGCCCTCAAGCTATTTCAAACTAACTTAGTGCTGTAGTGCTGTTCTGCACACCCGACAGCTAGTTTGCAAGAAATGCTTGGAAAATTACAGCAAAAATAAACTCATCATGGCAATACAGCCCCAAACCCAAGAGCCTGTAAACAGAACCAGTGCAATATCGACACGCCAAGACCAAAGCCTGGCACATTTTTGATCCCAGATTCAGCTATCTATGCTGATCTGTCAGCCTCTCTTTCTGACAGGGCTTCTGGTCCAAACAGTCCTTCCATGGGTATTTCACCTGTCCCACAGGCTGATGGAGAAAGCAATCCTTGGTCACCATACCCTAGTCTGATGTTCAGTGACACAAGGCACCAGCTCTGTACTGTTCTGCATGGCTCCCACACGGGTTTTGGGTTCGGGCATGATCTTCATTAAGTGAGACCTGCAGGACTTGTCTCAAGCAGTTGAAATGACCACCCAGGACTCTGGTGGGCAGAGGAATCACAGGAATCAATTATCTATTTCTATTACAGGCTACATGTTCTCCTCTCTGCAGGTATTCAGCTCTCTAACCAAGAGCGAAGGATGAACGAAGTGTTGCCTCTCACAGGTGTTCCCAGGATGACAAGTGACAATATCTTTGCACATTTTCATAGATCAAAAACCATCTCCTGCCTACTAATGGAAAATAGCCTCAAAAGCTACTTTTCTCTTTTACTCCCAATGCCAGACTTGACTTTATCAGGACTTGATTGTGATTAGGCCAAGAAACCTCTTTACTTTGGTTTTTTTGATGGAGATTCTGCTTCCTTCACTCCTTCATTGTCATGAGACTCTGGCAGCACAGCAGGATGGAAACAGCTGGCATTAGGACACAGAAACATATCTGGCAGGTGCAGGCACCAGGCACCAAGCCCTTTGGTGCTTTTTCTAGCAGCAGTAGCAAAAAGTTCTCTGCAAAACTGCCTGAACTCCTGCTTCATCTAACCCCTCACTGTTCACCAGTCAAAGTGGTCCACGAGAACAGCGTGGAGTCTACAGAGGGGTTTTTTTTGCCATTTTCCTCCATGACCCTTCTGACTCACTGAAATCTGTTTATATAGCACCACCTTGGATTATTTACATGAAGTGGTTTGGGGTCTGCCAGTAGAAACGGACATGCTTCAATTTTTTGATGAGCCAGTGGTGCTCTCCATTTGCAAAATGCCTTTCTAAACCAAACAGTAACTCTAGCAATGTTCCCCAAAGATATGACATGCCTCTGGATGCCAGGATGATGTAGGGAGGAGGAAGAGAGAACTCTCCTGAGGCTGGGTTCTTATCCAAAGCAGTCAGCATAAGACTTTTTATTCACTATCAGCTTTGCCAGTCCATAAACCACCAAATACCTCTCAATGATCGGAAGATACTGTACTGCAAGAATGAGCACACAGTAGCTGCTCACTCATATCTCAGCTTGGAAACTGTCCATTTGCCACCCCATTGCTCAGGCTGTTGCTGCTAGAGACAGGAAAGCAATCTGATCATCAATATCTGGTGTTGGGAGAGCACAACATGTCCATTCAGCCTTTAGCATGACTTCTAGCATGAAGAGAAACCAAAGAGAGGAGCAAACTGGAACTGAAGGTATTGCTGCAGTAGGCTGGTCTCTACAGCAATTCCTCCTCCAGTTCATGAAGATGAGATGTTAGGAAGGAATGTTTTGCTGTGAGGGTGGGGAGGCCCTGGCCCAGGTAGCCCAGGGAAGCTGTGGCTGCCCCATCATTGGAGGTGTTCAAGGCCAGGTTGGACTCTGAGCAACCTGATCCAGTGGGAAGTGTCCCTGCCCATGGCCGGCGGTTGGAACTGGATGGGCTTTGAGGTCCCTTCCAACCTAAATCATTCTATGATTCTGAAACAAACAGCATGACTTTGTCAAGTGTCTGTAAGACATGAAACTGGGTAGCTATATTTTTACACAAGTTAGAACTTTCTTCTCCAACACTCTGTTATAGTGCTAATACCTATCCCAGACCACAACCAGCTTGTACTCTAATTACTATATTCCCTTGGGATATTCATGGAGTCTAGCCTAATTTTAAGACTTACTGTTTTGATGACTTCTTCCTAAAAAAAAAAAAGAATGAGTGTGTGGCATGAAACAAGCCTGTTCAAGATAGAATTTCCTTTAAATGTTCATTTTTTCACTGAAGTGCAACAATCTTCATGAAGAAAAAGCAAATCTGTTTTTAATTTCAGGATTTCTGAAAAAAAAGCTAATTATATTCTGCTGTTATATAAATTTTATATCTGATGGCAAAGAAACTGCAGATCTGAAGAGTAATCCATGTTTCATTAGTTTGTGTATTCTGCCACAGAATATAATATTACGTTCTTAAATTAGTTGGAAGCCACACTGTGCTGCAGAGTATAAAAACAAAAGCGAGGGCTCAAGCGAGGTCAAGCATATTTTGTATAGGTCCATAAAAAATCTCATTCCATTAATATTAATAAAGATTTTGAGACACAAGAGTCCTTCAATTAACATATATTAGGCAGGCAGGCACAGGCATTCAAGCGATCCCACTGTGAACAGCAAGAATCCCGTCCTCAAAGACTAAAGCCGTGAGTGTGCTGTGTACATAGCGTGGCAGCGGAACGCTGATGCCACAGCAGAGTGAAAAGGCAACGCCCCGTTGTCTGTGCAAGTAAATATCACTTTATTGCCTCAGCTTCCTCTTCTATTAAGCAGGTTTGTTCTTCCAGCAAGAATAACTTCAAGACCTATTATCTTTGTCATCAAACTTTTTTCTTTTACTCCTATTTGGCAGGAAGGAGCAGGGGAGCCACATATGAGACTGAGGAACAGGATTTTCATCTGACTGCACCACTTGTTTGTGGATCTCCCTAGCTTATGAACTGGCATTGTAAAAAAGAAATTAACTTGCATGTTCCAGAAATTGCTCTGGACAATAATGGTTCCCACGGTCCTGAGCCTCAGCCATCAGGACTCATTCGCTTGCCTATGACCTGATTATTTGACATTTCTTCACCCTCATTCTTGGTGACTTCCGAGAACGATAAACAATAGAAGGTTACTGATGTCAACCTATTATGAGCCAGGATGCTGTTCTCGGCTAACACGCAGTCAAACCAGTGCTAGAGCTTAATTAATACATGTTTGCAAATTGTGTGGAGCTGCAAGGCATTATGATTTCAGGTTTCTTCTGTGAATGTTTACCTCGAAGCTTAGTCAATGCTGCACTGTCTGAACCAAAGAGAAGTTCTGCTTCCATCAGCTATTCACATAGCTGGTCAAATCACTGTCAGAGCAAATCAATGGGAAATTCCTTTAGCATACTGTAATTTATGGTAGACCTGCAGCAACAGAATTGGGATTAAAATGGGATAAGAAAAGGCAAGAAAGAACCAATATTTCTGCTCCCAGTGACATGATCAAAAAGACAGAGGGAAACCTTGTTTGTAATGTAATTACTTATTAAAGTTCAGTGCAGATACCATTTCAGGGCTAGTCAGAGCCTTCGAATCACAAAACGAGGCAGGTTGAGTTAAAAAAGATATTGAAGTCTGAGTTTCAGCTGACAAAGCTCCAAGTAGGTCCACTGCCAGCTCCTACTGAAGACGTAACTAAGTTTAACCCTTCTCCTGCCAGCTCACTGAGAGAAGACCTTGACAAAGTGAGGCACACAGAGCTAACAGCTTCAGTCAGGTCAGGACTCAAGGTAGAGGGACACTTCTGATGCCTGAGAAGGCTGCTGACTTTAGTGAGGCTGCTGTCATGTTATCCCTGGACATCACAACTTCCAAAATGTGAAAGCAGAGACCTATAAATCTGTTAGGTAAACTTACACTACTGCTGAAATGGAATCTGATGAAAATAGCTCTGAAATTACTTAAAAGAATTGACTGATGTATTATTGACATCACAGCTAGGGATGCCTCTTTCTGGTGTGCCCCCAGCTTTTACCTTGCCCCCCATCCATAGACTGCAAATTTCAAACCTACGGACTTCTCAGTGTCTTTAGAACTCTTGACTGCTGCTTGCAGTACCGGATAGGAGTCCCAGCGTTCAATCTACCAACTCTTTTGAAGTGTTTGGGACATGTCATGCACCAGAAACACAAACCCTTCCCTAAAAACTTCCAAAATAGAAACCATTATCTTAAATATCTTGCTGACATAGACATAATTGTGAACAAAAGAAAACCCTGGAGGGGCTAAAACAACTGAGGGATTTATGGAACTAGTAACCAACTCCCAGTGACCATCCAGATTGATTATGATGGGGCAGCCTACATTGAATCACAGTCAACTTCCCAACTGAGTACCAGCGTGCACATCACAAAGCTGTCAGCAGCAGCAGGGCACGCGTTTGCAAAGAGGCTGAGGAGGGAGCAAGCTTGGGAAGAAAAATGTTTAAGAACAGTTCCGTTACCAGTGTTTGCTCCAATTAAGTGGACTCTGCGGCAGGGCCAGGCACAACCAAAGCACTCCTGTGCTTTCTGTTCACTCTCCTGCTGTGTGTCAGGTACAGAGCTCTAGCAGGGGGCTGCCCGCATTGGACTTAAACTACAGCTTCACAGACTGTCCTTGTGGTTTGGGTGAACAAAAGCCTCTACGCTCGAGGTCTGCAAACCTGGTATCTTCCTCAAACATTTCTGAAGTGCAGGAAGAAGGGGGAAAGGACAGAAATAAAACCTTGTTTAGGTTAATTATTAGTGACTGAAAGCTGCTGTAACTTATTAGAATCTGCCTCTAAGAAGAGAAATATTTTAGCTGTTCAGCTGTGCAGAGGAGACTCTGCTGCATCTCAGCAGCAGGGATGGCATGGTCCGAATGAAAACAGTGGCGCTTAAAATAAAACTCCTCATTTACATCAAAGACATCCTGTTATGAGGAGGTCAAGTCTGTGCAGACAGGTCATCCTCTCCTGACCTTTATGAGGGCATTTGACTACAAGCTTCTCTCTAATGGGCTAGGGAAAGTGTGGGAACTGAGCTTTGTGGAAAGACTTTGCTACAGCAGAAACAATGCTTATGTTTCAAGCATAGATGGAGTTGACTAATTCCTTTAAAAGCTCTGATAAGACTGCTGTTTAACAAGAAAGGCCAGGATGAACTGCCTATCTGGACACAAATAGGAACCTCCCTGTTTCCAGAACTGCTTTAAGGGTGCAAGCAGAGGTGCTTGCAATAGCCTCAAGTTCGGTCTGAAATACATGGAGAGACAATTCCCATGCTCTCACTGCCAGCTGAGCAGACAAAAATGCTTAGGAGGACCAGCTCCTGTGGGCACTCTTTGAGCTGTTCTACATCCATAGCCCACTGTGTCCAGACTGATGGACCCAATGTGCTCTCAGGGACACGCCACGCTGTCTCCTCTATGGGTGTCCAGAGGTTCCAGTTTTTTTAATATAGAATCAGGAAGAAATGCAATCTCTATTATTTTCCCTGCCTAGCAGAAACAGATTATTTCTCCATCCCCTTTAATTCAATTTCTTACCCTTCAGAAATCAGCAGACTCAAAACACATGCTGTCTTTGTCTTGCAGAGCTAAAGCCAGAGTTAAACAGAAAGCTTATCAGACAGTATAGAGAAGAGCGATCAATAATCTAATCACATCATTCACCACCAGCAGTCAATTCAAGGCTGAGACCACAGAGTGTCTTCTATTTGTTTAGTATAACTTAAAATATCTTCAAGAACATGGCTTTTCCCCATGGTCACCTCATTTTCCTGCAAAGATTTTCCTTATTTTCATCTTTACCTTATTATGGAGTGAATAATGGCAAAATTTCTCTCCCTGTACTAGGCACTGGTGAGACCGCACCTCGAGTACTGTGTTCAGTTCTGGGCCCCTCACCACAAGAGGGATGTTGTGGCTCTGGAGTGAGTCCAGAGAAGAGCAACAAAGCTGGTAAAGGGGCTGGAGAACAAATTTTATGAGGAGCGACTGGGAGAGCTGGGGCTGTTTAGCCTAGAGAAGAGGAGGCTGAGGGGAGACCTTATTACTCTCTACAACTACCTGAAAGGAGGTTGTGGAGAGGAGGGTGCTGGCCTCTTCTCCCAAGTGACAGGGGACAGGACGAGAGGGAATGGCCTCAAGCTCCGCCAGGGGACATTTAGGCTTGAGATTAGGAAAAAATTCTTCATGGAGAGGGTGGTTAGGCATTGTAACAGTCTGCCCAGCGAGGTGGTTGAGTCGCCGTCCCTGGAGTTGTTTAAGGTGAGGGTGGATGAGGTACTTAGGAGCATGATTTAGGGACTGGTGGGAATGGTTGGACTCAACGATCCAGTGGGTCTCTTCCAACCTGGTTATTCTGTGTGTGATTCTGTGTGAAAATATCCATCAAAACAGTGGACAAAGTGATGGACCTGTACCACGCAGTTTGTGTTTTATAAAACTGGAGATGTAATGGTATGTGAAAGCAAAGAACTCACGTGCCAGATGCCATTCGTGTCATGCTGGTATAACAGCAGAAAATGTAGGATTTGTATATTGACTTGTGGATAGACTAAAAATAGTTTTGAAAATGAGTCAAATCACCAGTTCTTTACTTAGTTTCTCTTCAAGGTCCCACTGGGCCAACTTCTGTCCTATTTTTACAGCTGTAGGTTCCTAAAGGAACCTCACCGCAAAGAGCAATTATTTTGTACTTTTACCAGCAGCCTGGCTCATTGATTTTGACAGGGATTTGTCTGCATAAGAACCTTGGGATTTGTCTTGATCTATTTAATTGGACTTAAACTGTGAGCTCTAGGAATAAGACGCTGTTGTTAGCATGAACTGAAACAATGCTGATACAGGCTGCAATTAAATGTCTACAAAGAACGGGTAGATGAGTTGCCTTGCCTGCCTGCCTCTTAGGTGGCCAGACTGCTTTAAGAAGCTTTACTTTTGTGGCTTCTTTGATACCTTGAGCAAAGTCCTGCCCTGAGACGTGCACACACAGCTTCCACTGAATTAACACATCTCCTGTTTCTCTCTCAGTTCTACCTCCAACCCTTTCTCCAGCTGCAGGCTCCTCTGACAGCTCAGTGAGCGTAACATGATTCACCCTTCCCTCCTTTCTCTTCCCTTGACTAGACACTAACAAACACAACAGAACTTGAGACAAGAGGCCCCTTATAATGAAAGATTCAATCACAGCTTACCAAAAACAAAGGAGAGCCCTAAACAGCGCATGAAGCTGCCTCCACTCTTCTAGTTGAAGTAAAGGAATAGAAGGGAGAGAACAGCCTGTGTTCACCTCTCGTGTAAGCAGGTGCAGCTCTTCAGGCCTGCATGCTGGTGTGCTTGCTTAGGGCTGAATTTGCCCTGAACTATACAGTTCTAAAGGACCTGAACCATTCCACTGGACTGCACTGATTTTCTCTCTGTCCCCAAATATACACACATGTCCTCTGCAATGTAACAGGTGAGTTCCTTCTGCTGTCTGCGTGTTCCCTTCCTCTGGGCGCACATTTTGTTCCTGCTGTATGGCTTCACCTGCATCTTCCACCAAAGAGCAGCAACATCCCCACAAAAGGAAAACCATAAACTACTCATCCAATGTGTTCGCTGTTTTCTGTGCTGTGTGTTGGACTGTAGTGTAAACTCACTTGACTTTGTAAGAGAGAGTTCTTGTTCATGAGAAGTTTGTGGCTTCTGCTCCTAAAGTTACAGCTACAGATTAGTTAAGAATGTATCTAGAACACAACTGGACTCTCGACAGCTCTGGGTTGTCTTGTATCCTGCCCTGGCTTACTATGTGACCGCAAACAGATCGCTTTATGAATATGTAGGTTTAACATAAAAAGCACATAAAGAGCCAGAAAGAAGGCAAAAAATAGCATGTAAAGAGGCTAACACCGCACAATTCATACCCTGATTAGGAAGACAGTACTGAGGCTTTTAGAGAAAACATCATCGTGAAAGCAGAGTTAAGGGTGATGGACATGCATACTTGGTGCAGATGAGACGGCGTGGCATGGGGGTGAGGATGGGCAAGAGGAATGCTGCAGGAATACAGGTAGGGCCACATTGAGTAAGTCCTAAATGCAATTTCTTATTCTAACAGCTGCCAGCACCATCTCCTGCAGAAAAACTGAACACCCCTGCACTCTGTGGATTTGGCATAGTCTGCTTCCCAATTAGAAATCTAAAAGCAATTGTAAGTAATAATGTATTACTAAGTAATAGTGGTAATAAAAACATATCACTATAATAAGTAAGAATTAGCTCAAGTCATATGTTTGGGGGAAAAATGCATCAGGGAACAATGAGCAGCTTAAATTGGAGAATGCAAACAGAGGATGAAGCAGCAAGAGAAACCAACAGCCTAGATATGTCAACTGGGAGAACAGAATGGGTTGAAGGAAACCCTAAGAAGTCGTGGTAGAGTGACAGAAGAGTTTTATTAAAAGTAATAATGAACATCAGTGGAGAAAGGAGCTGAAAAACCTGCATTAATTTCTCTTTGGGCCACATTAAGATGATGCCAAAGACAGAAATTAGTTTGCTACTTACTAACATAAATGAACTCATTGACCCAAATATGGAAGAGTTAAGAAAACACCCTTGACAGTGAGAATGTATTGACCAAAAACAGACAAAAAATCACGTACGAAAACGGAAAAGATCATCAGAACTTGTTTGGAGGGAATGTGTCCTACTCCCCACAGACAGTCCAGAACACATTTCTCTCAAAGTGTATCCAAAGCACACCCGTCTTTTGAGCATTTTTGATAAAACAACTGAGCAAACCTGTGTGATGGACAACATCACTCTGAATTTTAATAACACTGCAGTACTCTTTTACCACCAGGTATGATGCTTCTACTCATTGCCTGCTGGTGGAACAGACACATAGGAAGACTGAAACAAGATTGCTTGCATACAAGTTAATTCCATTTAAAATAATAGAATCACAGTTTTCTTGATACATAACAGATGCTCCAGCAAGTAATAGATGCTGAGCGAAGCAGGAAAGAGCAGAAGACAGAAGAAAGCAAGTTTCCTGTTGAAAATTAAAGCACCTAAACACTCGGATGATTAAAAGGCAAGAGACAGACCTCATTGCTCTCTATAACTACCTGAAAGGAGGTTGTAGAGAGGAGGGAGCTGGCCTCTTCTCCCAAGTGACAGGAGACAGGATGAGAGGGAATGGCCTCAAGCTCTGCCAGGGGAGATTTAGGCTGGGCATCAGGAAAAATTTTTCACGGAAAGGGTCATTGGGCACTGGAACAGACTGCCCAGGGAGGTGGTTGATTCACCTTCCCTGGAGGTGTTTAAGGCACGGGTGGATGAGGTGCTAAGGGGCATGGTTTAGTGTTTGATAGAAATGGTTGTACTCGATAATCCAGTGGGTCTCTTCCAACCTGGTTATTCTATGATTCTATGATTCTATGATTCTATGATTCTATGATTCTATGATTCTATGACAGCACGGACAGCAAACTTGGATGTGTTCTCCTGAAGTGCTCACTCAATGTGTTTGATTCAGACACAGAATGTGGATCCAGTTTTGCCTTCTGACACATCAAGAAAATTGCAATCACCGATGAAAACATTTGGTCTAAAATCAGCAAATTGGTATGAAAATGCGGGACTTTACTGTCAACTGAGCCAGGAAAATGCAAGATACACACATCTCTCAACAGATCTATACCAACACAACAAATCCTTGCTCCCTTCCAGTGTTAAGTTAAGGTCACTCCGCCTAACAAACCATTTCATGTAGACTCTCTCCACAAAGTCTCCTCTGCAGGCAACAGCAGATAACAGGCAGCTGAATGACTGAATACTCTAGGTCATCCAAAAAAATTAGATCAAAGAGTCGCTGTAGTCTATTGAAATGCAATTGCTTCCAAATCACATTGTGGTGTTCCAGGCTTGAAAGACTGGGTCACTGCAGTTTTATTGTGGAGAAGCTATTGCTAATGAAAGGAACAATGGAAAGATTAGTGCTACCAACCATATAGAAGAAACACCACTTTCGGTTTAATTGCAGTGAACAAAGCAAATAGGAAAGAAGGGCAACCAAGTGACAAAAGTAGTTGGTGCAAAGAGGATATAGAAGCTATTCACAAGGCTCTCTTGATCAGAGCACAGCTTCCAGACTTAACATATGATTACTGAATTTGGATCACAGTAAAACATGACGCGGCTGTCACTACAGGCAGCGGACGACACATTTTTAAGAAGGCAGCCTTGCAAACTGAGAGACTAAGAATCCTGTTGCTAATTTGCCTGGGCTTCATTAAGTGAAATAATTGATAGGGCAAAAGGAACAATTACACTTTATTTGTGATGCATACTCTGAGGGAGATTATTATAAGTAAACGTTTATTTCATTTACCACTTTAAAATAACAATTTAAGGTGAAATCTGTTCAACCTTGGAACTGGTTAAAGAGAGAGAAATTCTAACTGATGGCATTGAAAAAGGTTCTGCTATAATAAATTAATAATAAATTTGTCCATCCCACAATATTTCTTCTCTTTCATCAGTTTCTGGATCTTTTCTAAGGGCAGCTTACCAGTCATAACAATCTCTGTGTCGAGACAGTGGTAAAAGATCCATTTCAGCCTCAGTTAAGATCACCACATTCTGTTTCTCTGTGACCTGAGGCAGACTTGAACCTTTCTTCTCCAGACAAGACTTGACAAGCCCAGCTTCACTCAGCCCAAAGCATGTTAAAAAACGAAACGTGACCCAACTGTAACCGTTGTGCGTTGGTAGAGCACTTCTTAGACGAACAGAGAAACACTGCAAGAAGTGAAAACAGTGTTTTTCTGAATAAATATGATAAAAGCTAGAAGCTGTAAAAATTAAGCTTCCACAGAAACAACTGAGCACACCGATATTAACAGTTCAGCACTACAAACATAACTTCAACAACAAAAGAAAGCTTCATTCCGGTTCCTGGCATCTGCTCTAAAGTCGTGCTTGCAACCGTTCAAACGAACTGTAAGATACTAATTCCTCTAACTTTCTGAGAAAAGAAGTGGAGCATTCAAAACATAATCCAGACTCCTTCAACCAGTCATCAGTATTCAACAGCTCTTCAAACGAACCACCCTCTTCTCAAGTCACTGATTACTATTTCAAAGGAAGCACTGGGCGTCTCAAGTGCTCCTCTCAGGCCCATCACAGTTCAACAGCCCTTATGGACAAGTATCTTTGCAAAACAGATTGCTAGAGGGTGACCAACACATCCTCTGGACCTTAGCCAACCCCAAAGCACACAGACAGCTTCATCTACCTAACTACTACATTCACGGCCTTAATCTGCATCCATAGGAGACTGCTTTGCCAGTGCAAGGGCTTAAGCCTCAAAAACATCAATAACGATTAATTCAGCAGATGACTCTTCTGAATTCCATCAATGAAGACTTCTCTGCAGGCAATGAGTACTGTCAAATGTATTTGGAAAACATCATTTGTGAGAATAATTTTTCAGTAACTTCAATGACAGCCAGAAATGGAAAATATGCAGTGCTAATATTTAACGCATTCATAAGAGATCAACTAAACAAGGCTTACAAACATGAATAAGGCTGGAATTGTCAAAGGAAACGAAGGAACTTTCTGCTGAGCCAGAAAATTCACCTATCCTTAAAGCAGCTGACAAACTTAGGTGTCACATTTTTTCTGATTTGTTTTTTCCCTTTCTTCACAGCAGTTCAAAGACAGGAAGAGCATTTACTTAAGAGCAAGCAAAAAATGTATAAACTATCACAAACTATAACAAATGAAAATTGCGACAAGATAATTACTAAGACCACCTGCCAGTTCTCTGCTTTTGTCCTGAAAGACTGTGATAAAAAATACAAAGGGTGTGATGCAGAGTTCACTAATATAACCAAACCTCTTCTGTTAAATGCAACAGCAACCAGTGGTACTAGAAAAATCACCAAGTGCTGTATGTTATCTTCAATATTATATGAATTACAGCTACTATACCAAGTACAAAAATACTTTTAACACTGATTCGTTTTAAATAAACACTTACCAAGCCTACACATGTAGATATTGCTACTGAGGAGGTGCTATCATTCCTTATAAATCCCTGGTAGAAACACTGCTCAATGTCACGTTCCTGAGAATTTGAGACTCCATCTTTCCCGAGTACCTGGACAATAAAACTGTTGCTTAAAATGGTCGAAGGTTTAAGTTCTAAGTGAAGCTCCTGTCCAAATGCTGAAAATCTGTAGTGCAAGGAACTCTTTGAGCTCTGAGTTGATCTCTTTCTCCTAGTACTGTGCAAAACATCGTGTGAAATGTATGATCCACTGGAATCCACTTTGACGGGGGTCACAAACACATAATCTGTAACGACACAAAGTTAGCTATCAGCTTTTGTATCCAACAAATAAAGTGAGCATCACTCTAACACAGTAAGCACCAGGCTTGCAGTACGATATGAAACATTCTGTCATTCAGGGAAAGGCCCAAAAGCTCCGCGGGCTGTGTGTGCATCGGCTTGACTGCCTAAGCTCCCCTCGTCAGTCAGACAGGCTCTCAAACAGTGTTTGTTTCCTTTCTGCCCCACTGCGAGCTGCAGACTTGCTCACATAGCTGTGAACATTCCCACAATCGCTCTTCTGCAGACATTTGTCATCGCCAGCAGATCTGGAGGCTTTCCCCTCCCCCTGTATTAATTGCTGTCAAATGTGAAGGCCGCTCTGGTTTGAGAGTATTTTCCTTCCCAAAGAATGCAGCTAATATTATATAGCTGTGGGGGTAACCACGACTGAGACTTTGTGGAACTGTACCATTTGTTCAAATGGATTAAAGGATTAATTTATTAATGCCTTAAAAGAGTGAGACCTCATCTCTTTGTAGTGACTTGATTAGACTGGGTTTCAAATTGTAACTGACCTTCGGTAGAAAGAGCTTACATCCTACCCCATAACCTCTAGTGAGACATGGCTCCTCAAAGAACATTATTGTTTGGGATAAAATATGGGGGCAATCACAAAACTCTTTGTGAGGAGAAGACTGATATCTACTCTCAACCACCACAGAAAGTCAAAAATAGAGGCGCTGATTCAGCTAGCTGCCAAGCAGGTGCCCAGCTGGAAGCACATGAGCGCTGCTGCTGACCCAGCCACACAGGGATTACTGGGATCCTGGAAGCTGGGCCCAAATTTTAGCCGTTTGCTGAACTCAGACCTTTGCACCTCTCCCTGGTTCTATGAGTGAGTATGCTGAAGAAACTGCTCCCCAGCCCCATGACAGTTTGGAGCTGTATTTCTCTGTGACTACTTAAAGACGTCCATGTGTTTGACAGTAAAACAATTCACCTTTCATCCTAAATTGAAATAACACCGTTAGAAAAGAAAACTCCCTCCTTGTGTTGGAACAGATGTTGCAAAAACTATCAATCCCTTTGCCTGAGCAGTCTTTATTGGACAAACATTAAGCCAAAAACACAACCAGTGGTAGGTTGCTTTTCCTTAGACAATGGAAACAATACATCAAGAACTTTCGCTTTCCTCAAGTGGTGTTAATCAACGGCAAAAGCTGAGGACGCTCAGCAGGCTGTGGCCAAAACTTGCAAGCAGCTGCTGCAGTGAGGGAATCCCCCAGTGAGCAGACAAGAGGGTGCAAGAAAGTTTTCCTTTCTGCACCCTGGTGTAGCTCTCTATTGTACTTTGTTTCCACTCGCACCCAATAAAAAAACACACCTCAAACTTCCCAAAGCCATCAGCATCTCCGTGTTAGTCCCTGAAGCCTGGGAACAAACACTTCCTGAGCTCTCACTCACCCGGGTCCGCTCTCTTCAGGTTTGTTTTCCCTTAGCTTGCATTGCACGGCTTCTTCCACTTGCCCACCCAAATCTTTTCACCACTTTTGGCTTCCCGCTCCCCCAACAGACACACAAGATTTTGTTGTGGCTACAAACACATTCACCTTTCTAATCGTGAGTGGAAATGTGGATGCATTCATTATCTCATTCATTTGCTTTGCCTCTTTCGACTTTCACACCTGGCGCAGGACAAGTTAACCTCTGCCCACCACGAGCTCTGTCAAGCAGCAGCCAGTCTGCCTTCTCTTCATGTACCCCAACACCACGGCTTCTTCCCTTTAAACCCTCAGTCCATCAAAGCAAGCATCTGCACTCATAGATACAGACAGTAGGATACAAATCCTGGTGCTCCCCACTACTGCCGCTGGTGAACGCTGCGATGTGTGAGCTGTGTCAAACAGCAACCAACCTGCCTTCGCTTCGTGTTCCCCAACAGTGCCACTTCTTCCCTTCAAACCCTCAGTCCCCTACAATAAGCGTCCGTGCACACAGGTACAGAGCACGATACAAACCCTGGCCCAGCTCCCTGGGGCTGTGGCTCAGCGCTGCAGGGTGCGAGCTCTGTCAAACAGCAGTCAACTTGCTTTTGCTTCATGCTCCCCAGCACTGTGGCTTCTTCCCTTTAAACCCTCAGTCCACCAAAACAAGCATCTATGCACGCAGGTACAGAGTGAACAATACAAACTTCGGTCCAGCTCCCCAGTGCTGTCAGTGGTGAACTCTGCAGGGTGTGAGCTCTGTCAGAGAGCAGCCAACTTTTAAACTCTCAGCCCACCAAGCAAGCATCTATGCACACCAATACAGAGGGAGTAATACAAACCCTGGTCCAGCTCCCCGGTGCTGCACTGTGTGAACTACATCAACCAGCATCCAGCCTGCTTTTGTTTCATGTTCCCCAAGAGTGTCACTGCTTCCCTTTAAACCCTCAGTCCACCCAAACAAGCACCTACACACACAGGTACAGAGATGGGTGCAGATCCTGGTCCAGCTCCCTGGTGCTGTCACCGGTGAGCACTGTGGTGTGTGAGCTCTGTCAAACAGCAGAGAGCCTTTACACTCTCAGTCCATGAAGACAAGCACCCCACACAAAGGTACAGAGATGCTACAACCTCAGGTCCAGCTCCCTGGTGCCATCACGGCTGAGCACTGCAGTCTGGGGGCTATGTCTAACTGCTTTTGCTCCATGTTCCCCTACACTGTGGCTTCTTCCCTTCAAGCCCTCAGTCCACCAAAGCGAGCACCCACACACGCAAGTACAGAGATGAACCCTGACTCAGGTGCCCAGAGCTGTGGCTGCTAACACTGTGGTGAGTGAGCTCTGTCAAACAGCATTCAGCCTGCTTTTGCTTCATATTCCCCAACCATGCCACTGGTTCCCTTTAAACCCTCAGTCCATGAGGACAAGCACCCATGCACACAGGTACAGAGCATGATACACAGCCCGGTCCAGCTCCCCGGTGCTGTGGTGTGTGAACCACGTCAAACAGCAGCCAGCCCGCTTTTGCTTCATGTTCCCCAGCACTGTGTCTTCTTCCCTTTAAACCCTCCATCCACGAAGACCAGCTCCCTCGCACACAGGTACAGAGATGGATACAAACCTCGGCTGAGCTTCCCGGGGCTGTCACTGGTGACCGCTGCACTGTGAGTTAGGTCAAAGAGCAGCCAGGCTTTACAGCCTCAACCCACCAAAGCAAGCACACACACACACACACAGAGGTACAGAGATGAGTACAAACCCTGATCCAGCTCCCTGGTGCTGTCACCGGTGGTCACTGCGGTGTGTGAGCTCTGTCAAACAGCATCCAGCCTGCTTTTGCTCCGTGTTCCCCAACCACGTCCCTGCTCCCCTTTAAGCCCCTAGTCCACAAAGACAGGCTCCCTCGCACACAGGTACAGGGATGGATACAAACCTCGGTTGAGCTCCCTGGGACTGTCACCGGTAAACACTGGTGTGAGAGTTAGGTCAGACAGCAGCCAACATTTAAACCCTCAGTCCAGGAAGACAAGCACCCCAGACACATGGGTACAGAGATGGATCCAGACCCAGTCCAGCTCCTCGGGGCTGTGTGGGAGCCCTGTCAAAGAGCAGCCAGCCCGCTTTTGCTGCACATTCCTCAACCAGTACCACTGCTTCCCTTTAAACTCACAGTCCACGAGACAAGCACCCCTGCACTCAGGTACGGGGATGGATCCAGACCCGGTCCAACTCCTTATGGCTGCAGCTCTGCCCAGGAGCAGCCAGCCCTTAAAGCCCCGCTGCGCCGGAGCGATCCCGGGCACAGGTACAGGGATGGATCCAGACCCAGTCCAGCTCCTTGTGGCTGCAGCTCTGCCCAGGAGCAGCCAGCCCTTAAAGCCCCGCTGCGCCGGAGCGATCCCGGGCACAGGTACAGGGATGGATCCAGACCCGGTCCAGCTCCCCGGGGCTGCGTGCGGGCTCTTCCCTCTAAAGCCTCACTCCATAAGAGCGAGCCTCCCTGCGCTCAGGTACAGAGGTGGATCCAGACCCAATCCAGCTCCCCGGGGCTGCGCGGGGCTCTGTCTCAGAGCACCCAGCCCTTAAAGCCCCGCTGCCCCGGAGCGATCCCGGGCACAGGTACAGGGATGGATCCAGACCCGCTGCAGCCCCCGGGCTGGCCGCGGGCTCTCCGCCCCGCGGCCCCCGCCCCGCAGCGACCCCCGGCCCGCAGGGACCCGATACGCACCCCGGTCGAGCTCCCCGGCGCCGCGGGCGAGCGCTGCGGCGTGGGACAGGCAGCAGAGGCAGCAGAGCTGCAGGGTCCGCAGCAGCGACAGCGAGAAGGGGGCGTCGGGGGCCGCCCGGGCGGAGCCCCGGCAGCGCGGGCCCGGCCCGGCCGAGCGGCGGCGGCGGCTCCGCGGAGCCGGGGCGCTGCCCGCAGCCCGCAGCCCCCGCATCGCCCGCCGCCCGCAGGTGCGACAGCGGCGCCCGCAGCGCAGCCGGAGCCGGGGGCGGGGCCGGAGCACCTGGGCGGGGCGGGACCGAGCCGGGACCGGCACCGGAGAGAGAGGAGAGGGGGAACGGGGACAGGGAGAGGGGGACGGGAGAGAGGAAGAGAGAGAGAGGGGACGGGGAGAGGGGGACAGGAGACAGGGACGGGGAGAAGGAGAGGGGAGAGGGACGGGAAAGAGGGGCGGGGACAGGCAGAGGGAGACAGGGATAAGGGGACAGGAGAGAGGGGGACAGGGAGAGGGACGGGAGAGAGAGAGGAGAGAGAGGAAACAAGGAGAGCGGACAGGGAGAGGAAAAGAGAGAGGGGACAGGGAGAAGGACAGGGATGGGAGAGGGACAGAGACAGGGGACAGGAGAGAAGAAGAGAGAGGAGGGGGGACAGGGAGAGCAGACAGGGAGACGGGATAAGGGGAGAGGAGAGAGGAGGACAGGAACAGGGACGGGGAGAGGGCCAGAAGAGAGAGGGGAGGACAGGCAGAAGGAAACGGGGAGAGGGAGAGCGGACAGGAATAGAAAAATATAGAGGGAGAAGGATGGGGACATGACAGGGACAGAGACGGGACAGAGAAAGGGACAGAGACAGGGACAGGGAGAGGAGACACAGAGAGGGACCATGAGAGGGAAGAGGGACAGAGAGAGAGGGATGAGAGAGGGACGAGGAGAGAGGGGACAGGGAGGGGGACAGGGACAGGAGAGGGAGAGACAGAGCTAGAAGTAGACAGAGAGGGAGAGGGAGAGGATGGGACAGGGATGGGCAAGGGACAAGGGGAGCAGGGACAGGAGAGGGGGGACAAGGACAGGAGAAGGACACAGAGAGCAGGGACAGGAGAGGGAGAGGGACAGGGACAGAAAAAGATAGAAGGAGTGGGACAGGAGGGGAGGACAGGGAAGGGGGGGAAGAGGGACAGGGACAGGGAGAAGGACTGGGACAAGGAGAGGAACAGGGACAGAGAGACAGAGGGAGAGGGACAGGGTCTGGGAAATGGACAGGGACCAGGATTGTGACAGGGACTGGGATTGGGACCGGGACAGGGATGGGGCAGTGATACCTGCACACGTGCAGCCATCATAGTGAGCACAGGGATGGGGACAGGGCCTGGGACAGGGACAGGGACAGGGCCGTGATGCCTGCGCGGGGCTAGAGGGGAGCAGGACTGGGCTGTGTGGGGGCAGAGGGCAGCCGGGCTGGGTCAGGGCTGTGGCGGTGCTGGCAGCGGGCAGAGCCCAGCGCCCCAGAGCCCCATCCACCCAGGGAGGCCATGCTGCTATCCTCTGCTCTTTGCTAAGGTAGCTTTGCAGGGAAAGGAACAAACAAACCAGACAAAGGTTAGGCTGCCTGGAGAGGAGATATAGCTGTGAGAGTCCAGCTGTGTTCCTGAACGCCAAACACTGCTGTCCGCAAAGGAGCTGACCCGCAGTCAGCAGCTTATGTGTGCCGAGCCAAACACAGCGCCAGGTCCAGGTCCTGACTCATCGACTCCCTGCTCCTAACTTACATCCTCCCTTCTATAGAAAGCTTCAGTAAACGACCAAGGATCTGAAAATCTGAATGCAAACTGAAGCGTTTAAGTTAATGAGACTAATCTGGTCTGGATTAGAACATCAGAACTTGTTTCTGATGGTTCTGGCTGCCCTTGGAGAGGCGTCCCTCACTTCGTCATCTCCCTTTGGGCTAAAGAGTTGTCTGGGATGTGCTGCGGTCCAGCCTCTCTCTGTCCCAGGGGATTGAGACACGTGTTGGCTGTATCCACTGGAGGTGCCTCACTGCCCCAGCTGGCACAGGGGTGGAAAGCACAACAAGAGCTGAGGTGAGCTGAAGGGCATCTCCTCTACCTCCCTCCTTCACCAAGGGCGTACTGTTTTGGGGCAGTGGATTAGATAGATCAGACACATTTTCCCTCCTAAAGCATTTCCCATCTTTAAACATTAAATAAGCTCCCAGGTGTGGGATTTCTCCTTCACCCCTCACTATGTCCCAGAGCATTTTACAATCTCACCTTGCTGAATAGATGATGTAAAGGTTTTCATATAGTTTCTGTAGCAATGCACCTGCCACCTCCCACTGAGCATCTTCAGCTGGAATATCTGGCTGCAGGTCTGTGATTGTCCCAGTGCAGCAGAACACATACAAGATGCTGAGCACTGCAGAAAACAGGAGAAAAATACTACATTATTGGGCTGCAATTTTATTATCAGCCCTCAACACCCTGAACAGACAGACCTGGCTGTTTTCAGTACAATACTGACTGTGAAGAATGATGTTTTTTTGCTGTGAGGGGAGGGAAATAAATAGTCTCTAAGAACTACAAGAATTGTTTAAGAAAAAAAAAAAAGGATGACTTTCACCATAAACCTAGCACCACTGAAGGGAGTTTCACTCTTGATGTCGGTGGAGTTAAGGTTTCACCGTGAGGATTTATAGTTTCTGACTATGATCAAAGAAGAAAAAGATGTGACACTGCTTTATCTGACTCTAAATGACATTCATCCAAATTTGATTTGGCATTAGGCAGGGGATGCCAACCTTTCTTGGCCTGTAGCAGCAACATTGATAAGTTAACGTGCTCAGACAACACCATACTTTGCGCCCCAAGTCAATCAAGATCGCAGCAGTGATGGTCATAAACATCAGAGAATCCCACAGGCAGCTCGTTACCATGTGCAAACATAGTTACCATGCAAAACATCAGAGAAATCAATCTCCACAGTCAGCAGCGTAGCAAACTGCAGTCAGAGGGGTCCCCCAGCAATTCCCACCTCAGATGACCACCAAGCATATTCTTCCTTCAGAGATAACCATGACCACACCACACTGTTATTGGACTAGTCTCTATTTTCCCTGAGCTGTATACTGTTGGATGCCACTATCACTTTTCAATGCTTATCAGTTTTGTCATGTTTTCAGTAGATCTCTCTCTCCCTCTGCTTGTTTCTATCCCACTGCTGCAATCATTTTCTGCCTACTCCTCCACCACCAGTGAACACAAGAAAGGTGAGGACCTGTAGAAGCTGCCACCCATAAGCAGCGTTGCTCTACAGACAATATTGCCCTTCTTGGGGAGGGATCATTGGCGTAAGGAGATTGTTCAGGCACCATGGCTCTGGAAGCCATATTTCTCTTCAACCTGCAAGGGGAAGTAAGCGGTTTGCTACCCAATACCAGCATGAATTACTGCTTCACTTTCACTACCTTTTTGAAGCTTCCAAGGGCACAGCCTGAGTTCCACCAGGACTACCTATCCACTCAATCTGGACAGACTACACCTGCATGAGGCGTGTTCCTTGCCTTGATGTCTAGATGCAAAGTGATGCATCTTGGATGTTCTTGTTTCCACTTGTTAGTTCAGTGGAGAAAATGGATTATTAACAACTCTCTCATTCTGAATCCTCTTTTCTAGTGCATTTCTACAGACATTTTTCTCCAAGAACTATGCTGTCCTGGCCATCCTGATAGATTCAAGCCCCACGCAGAACTCACATTATCAGGAACAGGACTGACAGGCATGCAGAAAGAATATTCCTGAATTAACACAGCATTGTGTTTGTTTTGCTCTCTTTGCTAGACCAAATTCTTTATCATGTGAGACATTTGTGACCACTGAGATGAGTCAGTCTGTTGTCTGACAGCTGCCACAACTTTCTCTGCCAACCTAGACTTTTCCCAGATATATTTGTATTAGAAATTGATTTGAACGGTTTATACCATCTTTAAATAATGTACAATGGGATGACTGAAAGCCAAGTGCTTCCAATGGAAAAGCAGTGCAGTAAGGGCTTGTTTTAATCAGGTAGCCATGTCGTACTGAGCGAATACACAGAGAAGAATCAGAGCATATGGGGCTCTTGCTAATTCAGCCTTCAGTTTCTGCAACTCTCCAGTCCTACTTAACCCTTTCTGGGGCTATTTCTTACCGAAAGACATACTTGTTGGGTTATTCAGGATACATGTAAGCACTCATAGGATTCTTCCATCTCAATCTTCATGTTCTCTTTGTGTTTATCCTCAGGAAGGTGTTTCGTTTCTGTGAAGCACAGAAGCCCTATGCCTTCACTTATAGTGTGAGATGATTAACCACATGCTGGGTGAAACTCCTTGAGGAGAAGTCTTCTTGAAACCCCTTTACAAATGAAAATGACCCTGTTTAGAGTAAGTCGGTGGACTTCAAAACCCACCAAGTTCTTCTTTATCCCAAGCTGATGAGCATCCAAAGTGAAGTTATGCTCTGAAGTTGGTTATGCTCTGTACATCCCACAACTGCTAAGGAGGCTTTTCTTTCCTTTTGTATTATTTGTTCAATAATCTGAAGGCATTTTGTGAATTTATGTGATTTGTCTAAAGAACTCAGCAACTGTTACTCAGTTGCAGCAGGACAAAATCTCTAGCTGAAAAATGAGAGCAACTTGAAAAAAGAACTGGTGGAAGGGTTCATAGAGAAGAAGCAGGAATGTAGTCATCTGGAATCAAAGTACATTTGCACGGCTGTTCATGCAGTATCTAAACTCACTCAACACCACAGGGTTTAGGAAAAGGCCAGATACTTTCAGCTGCCGTAAATGAGCATAGCTCCTCTGGCTGCATGAGCTACAGAACCTGAGAAGATGGTCAACCGTGTCCTTCCTACCAGAGGGATCCCTCCTGCAGAAAGAAGGCTGCAAGCAAAGAGTTTGTGGCCCACCTTTCTGCCATATGGAGCACCTCAGGTACAGGACACGTCCCAACAGGCTCCTGGTCTGAGGACATTGTTCAGCTCCCCCTCCAGCTGGAACAGCGTTATCACTGGCTCTTACTTCTGTGGAATAGGTTTATAAAGCACTAGACAGTACTGTTACACCTGCTAGCAGCAGTTCTGCTCCTATGCTGCATCCTTTCCTCCCTTCCCTGATTTTAAAGAGCGAGTCTCAGAAAAAGGAACGATAAGGACGTCTTTCTTTGCTTCTGTGACTCTGAAGCTGACTGCTGTACTCAAAGGAACAGAAAACACTGGTGTAGTGTCTTCCCAAGAACAGATTTCTGCATTTTCTAACCAGCATTCGGTTCGTAATATGAGCTCCTGAAATAAAGTTGTATTTGCCTGATGGCTAATTGCATTCTCCGGTGACACATGGCATGTTGGTCTGTTTAGAGGTAACTATTTCAGGTAACAAAAACACCTACTGGCTGACTTAGTGTGGTTCCTCCATTAATTCCTGTTCTTAAAGGGACTGAAAGTTCACAGAATAGAATTCCACTGTCTCACCGGTTTCTGTATTAAATCTTGCTTTCTGCAGAAGCCTCAAAACATGGTGTTAGGGCTGAAATTATTTCCTCAAATGGTCTCTAAACCCACAGTTTTCAGTGTGTATCCTATAAATTCTGGCAAGCTCCGTGCAGTAAAGAGTAATCTCCATGGAATAGGTTTTCACCACCATTTACAGTAATATTTTCTGTCAATAGGCCTCTGAATTCATTTCACATAGCTTTTTAATCACAGCCACTGGAAAAGAAGCTTGATCCAGCATTCCTGCTGTACCCTAACTCCCAAGGAAATCAAAGAAACAATGTTTACATTTTTCCCTCACCCAATTTGCACGTAGTGCTGGGCTGTTATAGCCCCAAATAAATGCTTTTGCTTACAAATATCACACACAATTTTCTGCTTACATGCATTGCTCTGTATTGCACAGCATGCCCATCCTAATTTGATTAGTTCTACACATTTATTTGTGCTAGCTGGACATCCTACTTTCTGGCAAGGAGTGTGAAGTTCCAGCTCTCCTGCTGACTCGTTCCCATTGTGCTCACTCCGTCCTGCGACACCAGAGACGTGGGCTCAGGAGCAGAACTAAGCCCACCTCAGCGCGGGGTCTCGCCGATGACACACGGGGGCTTCGCAGCGCCCCGTTCCGCGGTGCCGTCACGGGCAGCACTGCAGGCTAGCGCTCAGATTTTCGAAGAGATTAACTGACTTGCCTTTTTGGTGTCAACAGCAATTTTTTACAGGGGGAGGGGAGACAAAGGAAGCCAGAAAGACAACCTAGAAACTTTTCAAACAGCATTTGTTTGGCTGGGATCCAAATGTCACAAGCTGCTGCCACAGTGTCCAGACACACTTTGGCTGGAAAGCGAACAGGGGGAAGTGCAGCCCGGTACACGGGGGCTCCTTCACACACCCAGACCAAAACGAAATGAAAATGTCCATCACTAATAGAAGGAAAATAAAAGCTGTCATTGTGGGTGGCCCGACTAAGGCTCTGCAAGCAATACATTTTAGAAGAGTTTTCCTGGAGGCTTGCCAAGCGTAATTAAAGCACAGGTACCTCCAAATGCGCAGACCTCTAATAAAAACAATTATGCAGTTTATAATGCTGTGCATGTGCCAAAATTTGTATTTGTACAATGGATCAGAAATGGCATGGGAGAAACCATGCAGTCCGGCAGGTTCAAAGATCCACTTTGAAAGTGCTTGTTTTAAACACTGATTTTCTTGGTAACTGGAAGGCCAGGCAGCCCATGGAGGCACAAAGACACTAAAAAACCTCTGCAAATTACTTCTAAGGCAATAGTATCGGTGTCAGACATACTTTGGCATCACGTGCAGGAAGGAAAGCCCTGTCTCTGTCACAGCCAGCATCTGCACCCCAGAAAAGCATAAACCAAGCCAAGAAAGAAAATCCATATGGAAGTTGCAATCTCTGTCTTCCATGGGAGAAATGTATGAGGTTAGTCTATCCCCAAAACAAATTACATCGGGGGGGGTGGAATGGTACCTCATTCATTTCTTACTGGTTCTTGTTTTCACCTCTGTTTCAAGAAAACATACTTGTTCTATCCAAAAGAGGCTCAAAGTAGTTCTTTTCTTCCCTATGCCTGGCAGTGCTGCTTCACCTCACCCAAGTCCAACAGATTACCTTGCTTTTTCATTTTATTTCTGTACTGGAAAGGTGATTGCTGCTGCTGTGTCAGGTTCCCATAAGTCCTAGTGCCCATTGCTTTGCAATGTGAGATCTCGGATGACAATGTTCCTGCTTGGAATCAGTTAGTTTCACAGTGGGAGTTTGAGTTCTGGGAGGAAAAAATCCATCTGCAGCCTGGGGACTTAATTTTCTGAAGCTCTAAGAATTCATAGCTCCTATTGAGATGAAGAGGAGCTGAACCTGTTCAGCATTTCTGAACACGGACCTCTGGACTCTTCTGAACAGCATACCCTGAACAGAATGTTGCTGGGAAGATTTAGTCTCCAGCCTTTTTTACATGTGTTTCTTCTTTTATTTGCTACTAATTTCATGGGCCAAGCAAAGAAGAAAATTGGCTTCTTTCTCCTCTGAATTTCATTATTTGCAGATTTTTTTAATACAAGATAATGCTTCTTTGGCTGGCTCCTGGGATTCCTCTATTAAAAACTTCCCCCTCTTCTCACATCAATGAGTCTTTGTTACTTCAGCCTTCTTCGCTGGGAACATAGATCCCAAAGACATTCAGGAGCCTTTTCAGTTCCTTCTGTATAACAGTTGCCGCGTACCCATAAATACTTTGGTTTTCCACTTTCAATTAAGGATCAGCCCATTTCCTATGAAAACGAGGTGCTTTTACTTCTGGTTCAGTGTGTATTCATCTTCCCATTGTACTTGTCTTCCCAGACCCACCACCTCCACCTCTTTCTTACCCAAAATGGACCTCTTGGTGGGAATTTTAACTACAGTTTGGCGATCCAACAGGAAAATGTCTCCCACAGAATTGTGGAGCTGTTCCATATCTGCTTCTATAAGAAAGGGCCTACAGCACCATGCAATGCTATACAAAGAAGGCGTTGTCTAATAAATCTGCATAGATATTCTGTTTGCCATGTACTGAAAGGCTTCAAACTCTTGCACCATAACAAGAGTGGGGTTTGTGTTAGACATGGGAGAGCTGTATTTTTTGAGGAACAGATTCCCATTGCTTGTAGGCTATTTAGCACCACAATGGCAGAGAGCAATTACTTCACAGCTTTCTCTAAGGGTATTAACTCCAAATGTTTAACTTGCTTTGTGCTCTATCACCAGGAAAACAAGACCTTCATGACTTACCTCCGATTTTCTACAAAGAAGAATATTTTTACCAGTATTATCCTTGCCAAAAGATGATAATAGCCAATGAAGAATATGGTAGCAGTAGCTGTACAGGACCCCTTCAGCTAAGTGCTGACCACATGCAGAACAGAAAATTGGTCCTGATGCCAAGAGCTCAGCTTACAGTTTTTAATTTACCACAGCCTTCTCTGCATTCCTAATTTGCAAACAAAACTATTGCCTGACTGTGGTGTTGATTTCCAAAGTGATTTCAGCCTGTTGAGGAGTCAAACAGTTGCCATTCTACAAACTCAGTGTTGCACCGGTTGCTGTGACAACATTTAATAATATCTTACTCTGTGTGTGTACTGAGTGGAAAGTGTTTGATTTTTATCTGCTTTCAATAGAGTTGGACGTTGGGAAGAAAAAGATATGAAATCATTTTAGGCTGTACACACGTAGACGTTGAAATCAACGGCCACTCGTCAGCTGAATTCAATACGGGCAGACCTTTCACGGTAGCAATTCTGAACTTGCATATCAAGACGAGAGTTCTAGTGGAGCAAGAGCATAAATATAGCTGGGAGAGTTAAAGAAGAAGTGACTTTTAGTCATATTAAAATAAGAGAAATGTAGAATAAAATAGTCATGAAAATGGGAGTCACGCAGGTGGCAGCTCTGCTCAGCAAACCCTTACACGTGTTCAATGCCAGGTACACTCCTGTTTGTAGGGAGGTGCCTTGAAGTCAAAAATCTCTCCTTTCCTCTAAGAAATACCATCTACTGCAAAAGTGCTGTTCTTTCGCTCCATGGATGAACTCTGTAGGAGTGTAACATAAATAAAAGTGATTTCACGGCCTTTTCAATCATTTTTCTTTTAATGAGAGCAGGAGTTTTTTAGCCTGAATTTAAATGAGATTTAAACCTTCTTGGCAAGGTAGACACTGCAATATTGTGCTGGAGCTTCATAACCTGAAACTGAAACTGATTAGTCTGTTTGAGAGTAACCTGATTAGTTTTTACCCATGTTCCTAGTATAGTCTTACTGAGTTGCATCCAGCAGGGAGAAATGTGCTGACTCTGGCACTGCCAGGCTTGCTGCCCACACGGTACGAAACTGGAGTCGCACTCTGCATGATGTGTGCTGGGATATGCACAGGATTTTCAGGGCACTACGGAAGGCAGTGCAGGTCTAGGGCTCAGCCATGGTCAAACCAAAATTGTGCACAGTTAGAAGCCTACACACTAAAGTCTACAACTTGAGTTACCTGGGCAAGAATAAAATGATCCTGAATATAATGAAATTAAAAGTAAGCAAAAACATGTAACAGGTAAAATATAAATTAGATTGACAAAGTGCTTTTATTTTTTATGACCAAGCTGCAAGAGTTCTTTTATTTTTTTCCAGGTTCTACCTTTTCTGTCATGAAATCATAAAATCATAGTACAAACAGTTTGGGCTGGAAGAGATCTCAAAGCCCATCCAGTTCCACCCCTGGGCAGGGACACCTCCCACTGGATCAGGGGCTCCAAGCCCCATCCAACCCGGCCTTGAACCCCCCAGGGATGGGGCAGCCCCCACTGCTCTGGGCAACCTGGGCCAGGGCCTCCTCACCCTCACAGCAAAACATTTCTTCCTAAGATCTGATGTCAATCTCCCCTCTTTCAACTGAAAACCATGCCCCTTGTCCTATCCCTGCACTCCCTGATAAAAAGCCCTCCCCAGCTGTCCCAGAGCCCCTTTCAGTACTGGTGTCCCATTGATTTTACAGATATATATACACCCACACACACTTGTGCCTTGCTCATTTTCAATCCCACACCCCGGGTGTCAAGAGCCACAAGATATAAATGCTGCTCCCATGAGTAAAATTTTCTCATTGCAAAAGGAGGAAAATGGGCCAAATCTTCAGTCTCAGTTTTCCAGATCCATTTTTTTCTGAAAAAAAATGCAGCAGAGAGAACACGATCTGCAAGCGCATTGCTTTGGACACAGGCCAGCCATCTGGGGATCCTTCACAAGTACTGAAACAGAAGTACGGCAGGGCAGACTGAGGTGAGCGGCTTCCAGATTGTACCTGAAAGCTCTGTAGGTGGCCTAAGGCCACTTGAATCAGATCCAAACCAGGCACCTGGCTCCAGCCTGGACGCCTGCCAGGTTCAGAGCATATTCTATCCCTGAATTACGGTGTCTGGACTTATTTCATGGCTTATTGTTGTATGTCTTTTAAAACTAATTCCTCATTGAAAGATGTTTGTAATTCAAAGCTTTCTTCAGCTTTCCACTTGATTCTGGAGCTGCAGACACTTGCCTTATTAGGTCCAGGAAAAAACTGCTTTAACAGTTCACTAAACAGAGCTTAACGCTTTGGTAGTGCAGGCTGGTGTTCTCGGGAGAAGGAAGAGAAGGGAGAGCAGAGGCTTGTGTTCTGGCTTTACCTTGTCAACAAACATGACGAGGTATGACTTCTGTACTGTCAGATTTCTCACTAAATGCCTGCACTGCTTAACTTTCAAAGCACTTTTTGTAGGTGTAAAGGGAGCAATCTACTCACAGTGATTAAAGCTCAGTTATTTATTAACTACAAATCTGGCTTGTATATGCTACCCCTGCATTATCCCAGTGCTTTTATTATAGCTCAGTCTTTCATACTCTAGTGAGATTATTCTAGCTTCTCCCTTGTCAGCTGCCCTGAAGCATCCCTGCCATGGAGCTTTGTAACTATTGGACTCTTTTGGAATACCAAGTCAGACCTACTTAAACTCTAAGCCTCCAAATAAGGACAAGAAATATCTTAAAATCCAAAAGTGAGCAGTAATAGTTGATATTTCTTCCACAGAGGAATAAAATTCTTAAGGCACAATTTAGCAATCGGTAATAAATGTAAATAGGAGAACTATTCCCTGAGAGCCACATTTTTAGCTTCTGATGTTGGAATATTTTAAGTGGAAAACACTACAGGATGTCTCAGTGCTACAAGGGCAGCTTCAGTGGCAATGTATTCATCTTGCTTCTCCTTATCAAATCTGTCAAAATGGTTTGTACCTTCATGATTTGGTATAAACAGCAAATCTAATCTTTATCAGATGCTTGGAGTTTATATTGCCCTGCTGCATATTCTTAATTATGCTGCTATCTGCCCATCTTAATACTGGATTATCATTATCACACTGAGCAGTCTGCTTGGCTAAACTTTGAAAGAAACAGAACAGCAGACTCCCGCAAACTTCTTTCCTACACGGGGCAGCCTCATTGTTACAGAAAATATGTTGCTGTTTAAACAGCCCAGAAAGGAATTACCTGACCAGAATAAATAACAACTGCCCTAGGGCATGTTCCCTCTCAAATGTTGAGTTGAAATTGCTGATCAAGTGTTAGATTAACTGAATTACTTACAACTCCTAATTAATAAATACCAAAGCAACTTGGCTAAGAAAACAACAGAGAACATTAAACAAAGAGAACAATGCTCACGTCTGCACTAACCGTTTGGAGTGGTTTGTCAGATACCAGGGCATTGCACAGAGAAGACAGGATTTCGAGTGACTCATCCTCAGAGCTAAATCAAGGGGAGTCTGTTATTTCCCACCTAAAAGTCTAATAAGTGACTCTGAAGGATTTAAAGACTGTTGGGCCTATAGGAAAATTGCAAATAACTGCAAAGTCAGGAGAACACTTAACCTGAGATTTATGTGTTGTATCAACAGTAATGGAAAGCCCAAGAGAGACCAAAGGTTCAAGACATGAACCTATTATGTGTGTGTGGAGTGTGGATGTGGAAAGCTTAGGGCTACCATATTTCTGTCCAGGTTTTCCCAGACAAAATGAAATGCAGTGAGACTAATGTGTCTGGGATGCGTCCTTGATTTAGTAAGTTCAGAGTGAACTGGATTTACTGTACTCACATAGATCCGCCATTCAATGTGCACATACTGGATCACAAGCATCCCAAATGCATGGGATCCATCGTTCATATACTGTAGAGTAGATCTCACCCCATGCAGCAAATGCAGCTGCAAATTGCCTTGATCAGATCACCAGAGCCCACGATAGGCATTACAGTACCTCGGTTTTCCCTGGACAAAACACCTAGGCAGAAGAAGAGGACATACCTGGCAAAAGCCAGATGTGGTCCTAAGTAAAAAGAATAAGAACAAATATCATTTGGTATGCTTAATGGTGTCATCACAAAAACATCTGAAGATATGATATGTACCAGGTCAGAAAAATAAAAAGGAACAGAATTAGAATCATAGAACAGTTAGAGTCGGAAGGGACCTTAAAGATCATCCATTTCTAACCCCTCTGCCATGGGCAGGGACACCTCCCACTGGATCAAGCTGCCCAAGGCCCCATCCAGCCTGGCCCTGAACACCTCCAAGGGTAGATAGTTGAAATCAGAATTCCATTTTAATGCCCCAAGTGGAGGGAGATCAGAAAACATGTCATTGTCCACTATTTAATTTAAAGAGGCACAGAAGTCGGTGCTTGTGTTCACAAGGGAGAAAGATACTCCTTGAAACATTACAAATCCAGTAAGCTGGTTTCCTTCTGATTTAATAGATGTGTTTGACTCGTAGACACTAAACATCTTTACCTTCACCACAGATTTTAAGGACTTTAAGCACTTTTGAAAAGGCACTTCAATGTATTTGTAGTTTGAACAGGCTCTGCAGCCCTCAGATGGGGAAAGACAGTTCTTCACATTCAGAGTAACCACAACATTTGGAACTCAAGAACATCCACATGCTATACATGCATGTGTTCTCTGCCTTGGACTACAAAACTAAAAAAAGCCAAATGATGAAACATTTCTCCCCTCAGGAATGTTCCATTGATGTTTTAGTACACTAGAGGGAAGAACTGGATTTGGAAGGGTCAGTACAGCACACCGCTCCAATGTGGCTGTGACCACAGCTCAAAGCTGTGCTGTATATCCAGTTCTCCGAACCCCGTCTGCACCGTGACCCAAGCTCTGCATGTCGTTACTGACTGGCAGTTACAGGAACACTTCAAGAAAATCTGATTTTATTTGGCAGCATACACTGACCGCTATCAAGTTATATCTTATCTTACTCCTATTACTCCTAAAAGTCACAGGGTTACTTTTTCCCCAAGTCTGCTTCATTACAGCACACAGTGCCAGAGGGACACACAGCGATTTTTCTAAATTCCAAGGGCAGGTTCAGGCCGTCGCAAGCTCAGAAGCACTCATCTGGTGACCTTTGCATCCAGCTCCTCGGCATGCTCCAGCCTGGACAGCAGGCAGTGTGGGAATGGGGGAACTTGCTAAGTGCATCCGAAGGATATGTTAGCCCTAGCGTACGCATAAAGGAATTCTGCTCTACAGCACCATAACATTTTAAATCCTGACTCCACTGCTGCCAAGAAGCAAGTTCAGACAATTCCTTTAACTAGGAAACCTGAGATTCCATCCAGCAGGTGCCAGCAGCGAGCCTTCACTCCGGTCTGCAGGTTACCCACTGCAGCTCCTTCCAGGGCATTTACTGAACTCAGTTCATACAGAAAGTAGAAGTCAAAGCCATCGACATATGAATCAAGAAGGAAACTATTAAAGAAATCAATTAATATTTCCATTGCAAGGATGATTGCGTGGGAGGCCTTTTGTCTTTTCAACAATCTCTGGCTTCCACCTTTTGACTCTGAAGCTAAAAGATGCTATTTAAAAGTACCGTTTCATCATATAACTTCTATTTCTTGATTTTTGTAGCTCTGATGCCATCTTTATAGTAAAGCTTTTCAGATTTTTCATGCTGCTGTGTAGCTCTAAAATGTGTAAATTTTGTAACATCAAGCATTATAAAGTGTGGGGTGATAGTTCTATCATTACTAACTCACGGTAGGTTCGGTTTCGTACATGCTTCATATCCTTTGCTCTACTGAAACTGAAATGGAAATCTATAAATGACAAGACATTCCTACACTACATTTCTCATTGAGAGACAATTTCCCTGACGCGTGTTCTCTTAATCCACATAACTGACAACTCTCACACCGTGCTCTGAATATGGAGTCACCATCCCTGGAGGGGTTAAAAAAATTTGCACATGGGGCGGTTCAGGACATGGTTTAGTAGGCATGGTGATGGTGTGTTGAAATTGGACTTGATAATCTTAGAGGTCTTTTCCAACCTTAACAATTCTGGGGTTAAATGAATTTCTCACCACTTCACAGCAAACATATTTGTAGTGAAACTGGGTATCAGTTTACTAAATAGCATCTCACTAAGAGGCGAGACTTCCCGGGCTCCTTGCTGTGAGCAGCAGCGGGTCAGATCCTCCCAAAAGTCTCTGCTAGTGTAAACCAGTACAACTCTGTTGCTGTCCTGTTTTGCTGAAACCTATTGCTAGACAGAATTTCAGCAACAAACTGTAATACCCTGTAAATCCTATGGCAGGATTTCTTCAGGGCAAGAGTTTGCTCCCTTCCTGTTGAAGGAAGGAGGAGAGTGCTCGCACAGAAAGCTTTGTGCAGCCTGCGTATGCAGAATTATTCCAGCTGTTCTTCAAGGGGTTGCTCTATAGGTGCATTAGTACTTTAGGGGACAGCTTCCAGAAAACCTGAAAGTAGAAATGAAGGCAATTGCTCTTAGCAAGTAAGAGTTAGTATGCAAGTAGCTAACACTTCTGCAATGTCTGACTAAACACACTTTGCCATCTTCATGGGAAGACTATGGTGGAAAACTATGTTACAGAGGATTTTGTGATGGAAGACAGTGCAAGACAGTGCAAGACTACTCTAGAACACCCCTCAGGACTGAAGACTACTGTAGAACGCCACCTATCACAGCCTAAAGAGCTCAGCCTGGTAGCCTATCTATAGTTACTGGACAGGGAGGTGGTTCTCCAGAAGGTGCCTGACTTGGACAGCATTTCAGAAGAGCCTCCAGCAGTGGCAAAGTTGTTCTGCCTCAGAAAATACGGCTAGCAGTGACCTCAAAATGAGCTACACAAGGTCTGCTGAAACCTTTAAATAGCATCAAGGCCACATACTCAATTCTCTGCGAGCCCTGCTTGAAGATATGGGTTGGTGACATTCATTGTACGACAGGGGTAGAACTTGTTCAGTGCTCTTAACTTCAAAGAACTCTAGTAGTTCATTTTGCTTAAAAAATTCTCATTCCAAATTTTAATCTGTAATTCACTGTTGCAACTCTTCAGGTTAAACTTATCATTTAAATTCAAGAGCCTTTAAAACCGTGTGGACAAATTAGATATGTACTTAAAATACTGGATCTTCTCCAAGACAAAGAGCGTCTGTTATTATCAACAGTGCTAATGTTACCAGAATAACAAATCAGCTTCACAAATCAGCGTGACAAATTAAAAAGGGGAAAAACAAAAATCTCCAAAGGCAAGAAGTTTTTAGCACTCATTTAAATTTAATCTTCATGGCTAGATTAGTTTCCATAAACATACGTTTGTTGTAATTAGCTACTGAGACTGGAGCTTAATGAGTTTAATAAATATTTCAGGCTGTTAAGAGATGGAAGTGACACTGCAATGACTGGAGGTTTTCTGCAGTTCAATAAAATATAAATGAAGAGTAGAAATCAATAATTAAAAGAAAACTGGAATGACTGAATCACACATTTCCTAAGGGCACCATGCAACTCTTTGTGAAGTGGAAAAAGTTATTAGAAAATGGGCATGGACCATAAGCTTCTCAACACTTGTCCAGTACAAGAAGAGAAGATCCGCCTGCTGGAGGCGTCCATTGAGGAAACCTGAACAATTATGCACCACACAGACCCCAAACAGGAGGTTGAAAAGTGCAGTGGAGGGATTGATGTTTGCTGCAAAACTATTTGCCATGCAGTCCTTGTGAATATCAGAGTCTGATGATGTCTGAGAGGAAACAAGTACAAGGAGCCACGCGCAGAACTACAGGGTTCATAAATCCTCACACAACACTCATCTCATTTAGACTTCAGGCTAAGGAAATACCTTCCTTTTTTATATTGTGGCTCTAAAATATTTGGGTTTGAGATCTTATAGGAAACATTAATTTTCATGCTGTTTGGATTTTATAGTCCAGAGTATAGATGCCAGCATGCTTCCCTTGTATGTAAACCTGGGCCAATTCATTAACAGCTTTAGACCACCTCTCACAATCCTGATAGCCCCATTATCAGGGTGCAGAGGAGGCTCAGGCACCCAGTCCTAACCCTGGTGTTTCACATCAAATTCACAGAATCACACAGAATCACAGAATAACCAGGTTGGAAGAGACCCACTGGATCGTCGAGTCCAACCATTCCCACCAATCCCTAAATCATGCTCCTAAGCACCTCGTCTACCCTAACCTTAAACACCTCCAGGGACGGTGACTCAACCACCTCCCTTGGCAGACTGTTCCAATGCCTAACCACCCTCTCCGTGAAGAACTTTTTCCTAATCTCAAGCCTAAATCTCCCCTGGTGGAGCTTGTGGCCATTCCCTCTCGTCCTGTCCCCTGTCACTTGGGAGAAGAGCCCAGCTCCCTCCTCTCCACAACCTCCCTTCAGGTAGTTGTAGAGAGTAATAAGGTCTCCCCTCAGCCTCCTCTTCTCCAGGCCGAACAACCCCAGCTCTCCCAGTCGCTCCTCATAAGATTTGTTCTCCAGCCCCTTCACCAGCTTTGTTGCCCTTCTCTGGACTCGCTCCAGAGCCTCAGCATCCTTCTTGTGGTGAGGGGCCCAGAACTGAACGCATTCTGAATGTATGTGTGATGTATGCGTGATGTCTTGCAAATCATGGGAGGAACGGATGCTCCTTAAATCATAATGACTCATGTTCACCGGAGGGTTTATGCAACAGAAGTTGATTGTGCACAGGTTATTGCTTTAGTTTTTCATAGACTTCAGCTTTTCTTTTACAACCACAAGACTGAAGCTCCTTTCTCTAGGCAAAAGGTCCCTTAAATAACCACATGGTTTCAAGGAACTAGGGACATTACCTCCTCCTTACTACCATCACCGAAGTTGACAATAAGCGTCAATTTTTGGACCTAAAAAGCAAAAGTTTGGAGTTTGGAACCCCCTTTTAGTATTGACTGACTATGCTGACTATTTATTAAACTCATTAATGACGAAACCACTCTTCAGAGAGAACAAATGCAATGCTGTTTGTTGTGAAGATTCCAGCTCATACGGTGCCTTCAGCCACCTATGGCTAGAGATACTTCTCAAAATCAGCCAAGGAAAATTCACTTCCATTATCTTGGATCCATAGATGGTGCCCATGCTTTCTGGAATCTCACGGTTTGTGTTGCATGGAAAACAATCAATGGATTATCTAGACTATACAGTGTAATAATTCACTACTTCACAGAATCATAGAATTGTTAAGGTTGGAAAAGCCCTCTAAGATCAAGTCCAAACATCAACACAACACTAACCGGCCTATCAAACCATGTCCCAAAAACTTCAGAGGAGCTGGGAACTGTGCATTTATCAAGAGCTGTAATGTCACGAAAGGCAGATATAAGAATATAAAAATAAGATTAAACTACAGATATAGAAGGTGAAACATTTACATTTTGGGTTGGAAATACTTGCTACATACCATAAAATACCCCAAAATAGAACAACACCGTAACAGTGGAGAGCTGGCTGCAGGCCCATTCTCAGCTGTTTCACAGTATTTGATCACAGGTTATCAGTCAATAATGAGGTGCAACCTGGCAAGCAGAGAGCATTTTGCAATGAGGCTCTGAACTACTCCTTACTTTGAATACCAACAAATGCTGGAGTTCTTACTTGAATGTGGACTTCAAATGCCACCTCAAAGGACACTGGTGAGGTTTTTCCTCTTCTTCTCTGGCTCTTTAAAGTGCAATGTTAAATTAACCTGACTCACAGACCACACAAAACAGGCAAACAACCTAAACTCTTTTTAGTAGCTGGGTTTTTTCTCTATTCCACTCCATCCTCCACTCAGTGGGCCTGGAAATGGAGCATTGTCAAACTTGGTTTCCTGGTTTGACGCCTGGCTAATTCCTTGTGTAGATGCAGAGGAGGGGGAAGGGGGATTTCTGCAGGGGTTCAGCATATCCTAACTTATACTTATTTAGTTCAGACAGGTGCTTCCACTGCTTAAAATATTTTGCAGAGTACATATGTCTCAATAACTACAGAAACATGTTAACTGTGATTCTACTGACAACAAAAATCAGCTTATCTCAAGCTGTTCATGAAGACAAGAAATATAATGAATGACAAAATCAGTAATCGGCTGTCATCACTTTGCAATACTCTCACTCCATAGATTTTAGTAATTTCACATGTTTTTGTTACAGAACTCTAATGATTGTACAAGTTATGTGTCAGGAAGTGGAAAGGTTGAAAATAGCTGAAAAAAAAATTTATATGGGTTTTATTTCTTTTTTTTCCTCGTTTCTCATTGTCCAGAGGGCCCAGAGGTTGAAAGCTGCAAACTAGTACATTCCAATGAATATGAACACGGTTCAAATAATATAGATTAATAAAAAATAAATCATAATTGCAAATAAACGAAGCAAAACAGAAACACGTTTGATATTTTTCAAGTAGATCTTCAAAGATCCAGCCCCACAGACGTATATTCTCAGGCACTCAAACAGAAAAATGTGATCTCAACCCAAATGTTTATTTTTCAAACAAAGGAAGAAGTAACCAGTCCATTTTATTCCAATGTCTTCACTGTGGTCTAATTAATCAAATCAAAATGGGAAAAAAAAGGGTAACAATTTGCCAAGCACATAAAAGAGATGTCTTATGGTGATGATTAAGGAAACAACTCCTCCAGTCTGAGTTGTTTCTAGAGGAAAGAATTTTAGGGGCTTTGGAGCTTTCTGAAATTTTCTCATAAGTTGTTCCCAAAGATCTGATATAAATTTCCCATTTATCAATCACATCACACACGAGAATCAGGAGTGGCTTTGAAATTCTCTTCACTTCAGTTTCTGCATCAACTTTAAAAAACTAAGGTCTCTGTGGTTTTTTTCTTCTAGAAAAGGCCCCATTTGTGAATTCCTCCTCTCAAATGTATTTGACTACAAACCTGAGCTCAGGTGCAGATGTTTGGTTCATCATTTATAACATGTATTTCTGTGGAAATCAAGCAAGTAATTTCTATTCATCTCCCAAGTAAAAAGCAAATGCCAATGCTTTTATGAAGTACCTTCATCATAAGAATTTAGAGCTTGATAGATGTTTGTTTCTTGCCATGTTCCTTGCAGCTTGCCAGGGCAGCCTTAGTCCCCATGGCAATTGATTTGCAATATTTTGCACCCACAACAGCAGCTGTTTCCAGTGAAACTCTCTATTTTCATATCCAGGCCATGTTTATGCTCCTGCATCACAGACCCGCGGCTCAGAGACATCACTGAGCAGGTTTCCTAGAGCTGGAAACTTAACCTACCAACTACAAACTATCCTGGAGGCAGAAATTAATGCCAATAAATAATGAAGAGAACATAAATCACTGTTATCCTGGTAAATGACAAAAGGTTTTAGCTTATTCACTCCAACAAAAGGCACAGAGAAAAATTCTATGAAGCATAAGCAAACTGGATATTGCAGAGAAGAATAATAACAAGAATGTGCAGGCAGAACTTCTTGAACACTCTAGCCACATGCTCCCACTCAGATATTATGTGAACCAGCACGTTGGGAATGTGAACCACAGCCTCTTTGTTCCCAACACACAACATTTCAAGGCCCATTAATCTGTGTGCTCACAAAGCCTATATGTGGTCTCCTCTCTCTTGCCTGAATACCTTCTCTCTCTGCCAACCCCAAATACTGCACTGACCCTCTTTTAAGGCTGTTACACCAGTGCTTACCACACAGAACCAGTTTGTGCATCACCTCTGCACCAGGGCAAACTTCACTTGCTTTGAGAACTGGTAATTCCAAATGTCAGAGAAACCAATCTCAGATAGGGCTGTGGCGCTGGAGCTGTAACTACTGCATTTCAATCAGAGAAAGGTGTGAAGTGCTCTTCTATTGCTTCATTTCAGCCTCTATATAAAATAGGTCAGAGCTATCCAAAGGGATTTCTAGGAAGATCTGACACTCAACTCGAAAAGCTAATGTACGGAGAGGAACTAGAGGTGTGCCTGGGGGCATGTGCTGAGACCTGATGTAAACAGGAGCATGCACTGAAAAATGAGATGTGTGAAGCATTTCTTGAGTTACCGTCATTTTGCAGTGAAAATACCTTTCTGATGGCATAGCTCCTACTGTCACTTTCTTACATGCATCAACAGCATGAGTTTACTTAGTGACAAATGTCGCCTCTGTTCTACAGAGAACTTGACACCGAATTATTCATATTTATAGTCTGCTTAATAATAATTTAGAACATCATCTTTGGATGAGTAAATTGAGTATTCCTCGTATTTCCAGCCTAGGAGAGGATCCTGTAGTCATGCTGATTAATAATATCCTCTACTCCCCTGTCTGATCACAGTACTGTCCTGTGCACCTTGCAAGACCCAGAACAGTCCATTCCAAAAGGATCTTCCCAAGAGAACTGAACATTAGGGCAGCAAACAAAGCAGTTGAGAGAGATTTGATCACTTAGATAATTTAGTTGTTCATCTCAAGGATCTGAAGAGCTGATTAATTTCTTAAAGCAGAATCCAAATTAATCCCAAGAGCTTTGCCCCTGCTGCTCTGCAGATTTAGGCTGTGCATACAGTTTTGAAAAATTCACTTTTTGAGTACAACATGAAAAAGGCTTTTGAAAATGGACTTCCATGCCAACTGACTGAGACAGCCTGAAATCCACTTGCCCCACAAAGGGTTTTCAAAAAGCACTGAAGGCAAGGAGTGGTGTTGAGTGGATCTATTGCCACAACCTACCTGCATATAAAATAGTTCAGCAGCCTGTTCCTGAAGTTCTTACTGTCAAATGGAGTTGTCCTTGAATGGCATGGAAAGAAAAGCTCCCTGACTAAGGCAACTGTTGTTAATATTGCACCATTCCCTTCATCCATGCTATAGACTCCCATTGTTTTTACTCAGTTTTAGAGGTCATTGATCCTTCAGTAAATTACCAGAGGCCACAGAAATCAGTAGGGGTCTTTTCCATTCACACATACGCTTGTTATATTAGGCCCATACACATTGCCTTGCTGTAACAGGCTTCCCTTCCTATCACTGTCTGTGGCACCAAGACAAGCCTGTTAAACCATCTATCAAAGAAACAGAAACAGTCGGAATGAACATTCCAGTGCTTCTGACTCATCTGTCTGTTGGGCATCGTGGGCCATCATTTGGAATCAGTACACCACATTGCCCTGAAGAAAGGACAAATGTTTTACTGTTATTGCATTTGCAGCCATGGAGCTTTACAAAGGCGCAAACCTCATGAGGTTCAACAAGGCCAAGGGCAAGGTCCTACACCTGGGTTGGGGCAATCCCCAATTCCAGTACAGGATGGGGGATGCTGTGATTGAGAGCTGCCCTGCAGAGAAGGACTTGGGGGGCTGCTTGATGAGAAGCTTGCCATAAGCCAGCAATGTGCACTGGCAGCCCAGAAGGCCAATCGTGTCCTGGGCAGCATCAAAAGAAGCATAGCCAGCAGGTCAAGGGAGGGGATTCTACCCCTCTATTCTTCTCTTGTGAGACCTCATCTGGAGTGTTGTGTCCAGTTCCAGAATCCTCAACATAAGAAGGAGATGGAGCTGGTTGAACAGGCCCAGAGGAGGCTACAAGGATGATCAGCGCTGGAGCACTTCTGCTATGAGGACAGGCTGAGAGATTTGGGGTTATTCAGCCTGGAGAAGAGAAGGAGACCTTATAACAAACTTCCAGTGCCTGAAGGGGCTACAAGAAAGCTGGAGAGGGACTGTTTACAAGGGCTTGGAGTGGCAGGACTAAGGGCAATGGGTATAAAATGGAGAGGGGCAGATTTAGACTAGACATAAGGAAGAATTTCTTCACTATGAGAGTGGTGAGGCCATGGCACAGGTTGCTCAGGAAAGTTGTGGCTGCCCCATCCCTGGAGTGTTCAAGGCCAGGTTGGATGGGGCTTGGGTAACCTGATCCAGTGAGAGATGTCCCTGCCCATGGCAGGGGGGTTGGAACTAGATGATCTTTAAGGGCCCTTCCAAGCCAAACTATTCTATGATTCTATGAATACATTTTTTACCTCACTAAGGTCTTCAGATCTATTATTATGATTGCTTTTGAACTAAAAATGTCCACTTTAATAATTATGGCTGCAGTTTTCTTTCTGCCAGCCAATGAAGTCAGTGAAGTATCTCTGTAATAACCCAACTAAGAGGACATGGACATTTCCTTTCAAAGAAAAGAGCAGCATGTTTTGTGAAACAATTTATTTTCAGAACATCGGCTTGAGTTTTCAGAATGTTGCTGTAGGATATGGTTACACTGAACTCTAAGACAAAAATGTCTGGTTTTACTGTGTTCCGTATCTCAGTTATTAAGTCAATTTTATAGGCCCACTTATGTAGGCTGAAAGTTCTCTTAATAAATCATTAGAGGATATTTAGGGCTCTCTCTCAGTTTGTGGTCTTTGTTTGTTTTCCAGTAACCACAAAACATCTGAGTTAGATTATCGAGCAAATTTGATTACTTGTATTCTAGAAGTTGTACATCTTCAAGATATGTGAATGTTGTTGCTGTGTCAGCAACCTCATCTTCTGCCTGCATGTAAATCACTCTGTTTCTCCTTCACTGCGCTGTATCACGCGGGTGTTAAATCAGATACACGCAACACTACAGAGCTTCAACTGTTTCTGAAGTGCAATATATACATTTTTTAAAATATTTATGCTTGGATCAAATCACACACCCTCTTTGAGTTTTTTTAGTTATGACCTACTGCCCCCACAGCTGAGGAAGGAAAAATAAGCTGGCATCTTGCAGCTTATTTTATTTTTTATTATGGTACAGGTTCTATAGATTTAGGACAACGGTAAAAGTTCCAAAAGGGAGTTTGTGATGATACAGAGGTGACTATTCTGTCCATTCCAACAAATTCTTTAATGAAATAGAAACAACTGAGTCTGAAAGGGTCTGAATGCTCCCTTTGGGTACATTTCACCTTAGAAAGATTTGGTTTTGTTTAAAATTTTGAAACTACTTTTGGAGAAAACTCAATGTATTTTGAAGAATTTGGTTTCTTCAAAAAATTTAACTGCCAATGTTTCCATCCTGATCAAAAGTGTCGCTTTTCTACACAGTCTCAATATTTGTTACAAGATAAGGCATTTATCATAGAATCATAGAATAACCAGGTTGGAAGAGACACACCGGATCATTGAGTCCAACCATTCCCATCAAACACTAAACCATGTCCCTCAGTGCCTTGTCCACCCGTCCCTTAAACCCCTCCAGGGAAGGTGACTCAACCACCTCCCTGGGCAGCCTCTGCCAGTGCCCAATGACCCTTTCAGGGAAAATTTTTTCCCTAATGTCCAGCCTAAATCTCCCCTGGCAGAGCTTGAGGCCATTCCCTCTCATCCTGTCTCCTGTCCCTTGGGAGAAGAGCCCAGCTCCCTCCTCTCTACAACCTCCTTTCAGGTAGTTGTAGAGAGCAATGAGCTCTCCTCTCAGCCTCCTCTTCTCCAGGCTAAACACCCCCAGCTCTCTCAGCCACTCCTCATAAGGCCTGTTCTCCAGCCCCTTCCCCAGCTTCGTTGCTCTTCTCTGGACTCGCTCCAGAGCCTCAACATCCTTCTTGTGGTGAGGGGCCCAGAACTGAACACAGGATTCAAGATGCGGTCTCACCAGTGCCGAGTACAGAGGGAGAAGAACCTCCCTGGACCTGCTGGTCACACCGTTTCTGATACAGGCCAAGATGCCACTGGCCTTCTTGGCCACCTGGGTCACTGCTGGCTCATGTTCAGTCGCTGTCAACCAACACCCCCAGGTCCTTCTCCTCCTGGCAGCTTTCTAGACAGACTTGTCCTAGTCTGTAGTTGCTCAGGGTTGTTGTGCCCCAAGTGCAGGACCCGGCATTTGGCCTTGTTAAACCTCCTGCCATTGGACTCTGCCCAGCAGTCCAGCCTGTTCAGATCCCTTTGGAGCCTCCCTACCCTCCAGCAGATCCACACTTCCACCCAGCTTAGTGTCGTCTGCAAACTTGCTAAGAGAGCACTAGATGCCTTCATCCAGGTCTTTAATAAAGATACTGAACAGGGCTGGACCCAGCACTGAGCCCTGGGAACCCCACTTGTAACTGGCCTCCAGCTGGAGTTAACTCCATTTCCCACCACTCTCTGGGCCCTCCATTCAACCAGTTTTCCACTCAGCAGAGTGTGCGCCTGTCCAGGCCAGAGGTGACAGTTTCTGTAGCAGAATGCTGTGAGAAACTGTGTCAAAGGCTTTACTGAGGTCCAGGAAGATACATCCACAGCCTTTCCCTCATCCCTGATGTTCCAATCAGCTGTGTTTGGGTGGTTGGTTGGTTAGGTCTGGCCACAGTGTAAATGTGTTTAGACATGGTAGATACCCCAGTACGGCATTGCAGGCAGCAGGAACTAGTGCCCCTTCAGTTAGTAGAATTGTGATGTCATCATTTAGACAATACAAAATAAATAAATCCCAAAAACGATGCAGTAATTCTTAACTTTCTCCAACAATGCGAGAAGCCACTGTTTTGGGTTTTTTTTCAATTTACTTTTGCTGCTTAAATATGAGCTCTAATTGCATGTTAAACTCTTAAATCTAAACATAAATCCTCTAAAACCAACTTAAGCCCCTGGAGAGCAAGTGTAACCCATGAAATGCACTGGCTATAATCCAGGAGGTATCTTGCCACGTTAGCAATCTTCAGCACAGGGAACACAAAAGTTAATTACACTGGCTTCTAAATTCAGCACAGTTTTGACACAATAATGGACTTCTCTACAGTAAGTTCCTGGAATTACTCAGGGTCAAAACAGAACTACCTCAGTGAGCCCAAGGCACAGACAATGTCCCATCAGGCAAGTTGAGAATGTCCCATATATTCCACTGTTCACATTGTGCTTTTAAATGCTTAGATTTTTTGGGTGGGTGACAGAGAGAAAGAGAAGGAAAATGAACAGCCTTTCAGGAAAGACTTTGCTACAACATAATAGAAGCAAAGCGCCTTCCCACTCCCTATTGCTCCCCTGGCCTGCACAAGCAGACAAGGAGGCTTTCAGACGCTCCATTTGGAGCCACATTCCACGTTTCCTTGCTTTGGGCACTATCTGTAGTTTGCATATTTCTTTAGGATGCCAAAACTGCCTGGGAAAACAACAGCAAACCCCAAACATACACAATGCACAGCCCATTCTCACACAGCAGAAGCCTCAGTCAGAAAATCTAGACAATAAAAACTTTAAATAAAAAATATTATCTCGAGGCAGAACTGTATTTTCCTAGACTCCCTGAGCATTTCTCTCTAGTTTCTGGCTTTGTTTTTTGCCAGTGGGTACCCTGCTTCCCTGTCGTTTGAGGTAAAGAAATGTACAATGATGTCTCTCCCTCCATTTAGAAAGTCCAAGCAAATGATTTGAGATAAATTCATAGAGTTTTTAAAAGCCTCAGTGGATGCAAAGTTGGAAAACTGAAACGTTTTACTCCCACACTAAGAATATTACACAATGCCAGTAAGCCTAACAAATCTTAGCCCAGAGCACACAGGTTGGTTATTGCAGCACAGTTTGCCTGCAAGCAACAGCTTCACCTTTATCCATTCCCTGCCTGCGCCAGCCAGAGGGGCACCCTGCTTTGCTTCCCACATCCCTGGTCTCTGCAGAAGCTTCAGGAGCAGTGTGTTACTTCTCCACAGATGCTTGCCAGCTGGTTTATCTTACAGATCCCTGAGGGCTTTCACGATCAGGGAATGTCCCTAAAGAGGAAGATGGCAAAAGCAAGCAGTGTTAACACCCTTCCTTGGCATATCTCCATTTTCCAGAGGTAAACTGAGCACTAAACATATTCATCACCACCTCCACATCCCAGGGTTTGTTATTACCAAGCCTCAAGCAATGCTCTCTTCTGTGAGAGCTGAAATTCCTGCATTTGACATGCATTCAGGATTGTTATTATACAGCACTTGCAGTGCACACACTGTCTGACTGTGCCTGGTGGCCTGTCTGCTGCAGGCCAGAGCTGTCATGGGCCACCACGGGACGCTAGCAGAGCCTGGTAGGACTTCTCTTCAGAATGGGGCCATGAAGTTAGTAAGAGGTTTAGAGGGGAAGCCATATAAGGAGTGGCTGAAGTCACTGGGTCTGTTCAGCCTGGAGAAGAGGAGGCTGAGGAGAGACCTCATCACAGCCTGCAGCTTCCTCACAAGGTGGAGGGGCAGGCACTGAGCTCTCCTCTCTGCCTACCAATGACAGAACCCAAGGGAATGGCAGGAAGATGTGCCAGGGGAGGGTTAGGTTGGACATCAAGGCAAGATTCTTCCCCCAGAGGGTGGTGGGGTGCTGGAGCAGCTCCCAGGGAAGCAGTCACAGCGCCAAGCTTGACAATAGCTTGGCAAAAGCTTGTGGAGAGGAGGGAGCTGGCCTCTTCTCCCAAGTGACAGGGGACAGGACGAGAGGGAATGGCCTCAAGCTCCGCCAGAGGAGATTTAGGCTTGAGATTAGGAAAAAATTCTTCATGGAGAGGGTGGTTAGGCATTGGAACAGTCTGCCCAGGGAGGTGGTTGAGTCACCGTCCCTGGAGGTGTTTAAGGTGAGGGTGGATGAGGTACTTAGGGGCATGATTTAGGGACTGGTGGGAATGGTTGGACTCGACGATCCAGTGGGTCTCTTCCAACCTGGTTATTCTGTGATTCTGTGATTCTGTAATATTCCTGAAGCATTTGGCCAGCGGCCTCAGACAGACAATGTGAAAGTTTAGGTTGTCATGTTCAAGGACAAGAGTTGGACTCTACAATTCTTGTGGATCCCTTCAGACTCAGGACATTATATAATTTTAAAGGCACCAGCTGTGGAACTGCTCCAAAGCGGAGTTGTGAGAGTGGCAGGAGAATATTGCATGAGATCCCAGCTATTCTGTGCTACCAGCAAAGCATGTGGATCTCCACTAGCAGATGTATGAGAATCTGGAGATACTCGAGAACAGGCCCTACGAGGAACAGCTGAGAGCGCTGGGGTTGTTTAGCCTGGAGAAGAGGAGGCTGAGGGGAGACCTCATTGCTCTCTACAACTACCTGAAAGGAGGTTGTGGAGAGGAGGGAGCTGGGCTCTTCTGCCAAGTGACAGGAGACAGGACGAGAGGGAACGGCCACAAGGTCCACCAACGGTTGGACTCGATGATCCGGTGGGCCTTTTCCAACCTGGTTATTCTATGATTCTATGACTGCCCTCTCCCTAGCCTGACCTGTTGCTGAAGGAACATAAAACTGGGGTTAGAAGGATTAGGATAAAAGGATTAATAAAAATCTTTATCAATGTTTACTTCTTTGTTGCTAGCAAAGGTGAGTACACATAAGAAAGCAGCCTGCACGCAGTCCTGTCCATCGTCTCCCAGAAGCTGGGCTTGACATTGCACTTCATTCTTTAGGAAGGAAAGACAAAGATATGTTTTACTTTGCTACACATGTGGTCTTGTTAAAGTAATATTAGCCCCACAGAAGAAATTCAGCCCCATTGCTGCATCCATGGCTCTCTGTTTACATGTCCTATATGAACGCTAGGGGGGTTGCATTGTTAGATTTTCACAGAGGTCACAACAGCCCAGCTCTAAAGCCCACCAACACTGGAATTTCTGTTTTCCAATTTGCACCAGGTTTTCCTGTAGCTCTGACTTGCAAGGACTTGTACTTTGTTGTTTTGGTTGGTCAGGAAAAGCACGACAGGATTTCATAGGGAAACTTAAGAAGATCTCAAGAATCTTTGGTTTCAAAGCTATTTGCAGGACAGTTCTATTGAATGTTTGGGTGGCTCCAGACTCGGAGCCCTCCTGGAGCAGGCACCCTATGGTACATTACTGCCGTTCCTGTGAACTAGTAGGAGGGGATTTGTTTTTTTTTAATATGATACAAATAGTTTTTATTAAAGAAAATACGAGTGTAGAAAGGGATGCTGTCTTGTGATGATTAAAGGATCTTTAACTTGTTCAGTGTCAGCACAGAACTGGGGCTGAACAACATGTGAACATCTTTTACCACTGTTAATTCATCGCTGCATTTTAGGTTTGATCTGGGACAGGAGAGATCACTATAATATATCTCAGAGACACATTTTTCTTTCAGCACCTTTCACACGCTTTTTATAGCCACTCATCCTGTACTTTGCTGTATTTAAATCAAACTCTTTTGCCTGGGACCATAACTTTTCACAGGTTTGCACCGTGACTGCTGTGCAAATTATGAGGTCAAGTCTCCCAAAACCTATGGACTGAAGGAGATTAAGTTTGTGAAGTCAGGATTCAACAACCAGGAGGTACCAGAATTAAGGTTTTCTCTGCAATTGCCCATGCAGTGTTCATTTGGTACATATGCAAATATTCATTACGGTATGGACCCTCATTACACACCCATGTGCCTTGTGCAGGAACAGGCCATGCTCACTCACTGCTATGGAGTATTTCATTGTGTTCCCCTCCTTCACCACGTAACCTCCTGCATTCCCGGCTGCACCTCATCAGACTCATGAGTCTCCCATAACTGCCAAATGTACAATCTTGTTTTGGTTGCCCGGTTTAAGAGGCGCAGGGCTCGACTTTTTAAAGCAATTACAACGTATAGCACATTTCCACTCAAAACAGATGTCAGTGCAATACAGATCCTGCCACATCTGCAGCACAGAAACATGAGCTTAGATGTCTAAAGCTGGATCCCCAGAAAATGAGGAATACACCATTACCACCTCCAAGCCCTTGGTTTAAATCACTTACTTTTATTAGCTACACAGAAGTATCTGCCAAACGTACAGTTCACCAGATATGTATTTCGCTACATAGGCACTGATTTGCCTTAATACTTGAATCCTCTGCCCTTCTGACTGCAGTCATGACATCTCTCCTCAGAGATCTTTGAGCCAGCAGTTATTCAGTAGCTTCTCAGGGCTTAAAGCATCTTTCAGTCTCTGTAAACTAAGCACCTGCAGATAGGTACAGTTCTCATTAGATTTCTGTCTGGGATGATAATTTGGCACATGTTCACTGCCTTGCCAAGGTCTTCAAGGGAAGACCTTGTGTGATCTTGGACAGGCTCCTAATCCAAACAATTCGGAAAAAAACTGGTCTTAGAGGATAGTGTGTCACACACTTGTGGTGAGGGTTGAGCTACAGCCTCAGTAAGAAAATTCACTGCAGTTTCCAAGGAGATTTTCTCATAAACGCCTACCATGCACAAGGCACAGGAGTCCCCTCCAGCGTTCACCAAAGAATGATCTTCTATAGTCTCCATTCCTGTAGGACTTTGCTTGTACCAGTGACTTCTTCCACCTCAGTTTACCTGCTTGCTGTACCTCTCATTGTTCTTTGAGGCTGTGAAGGTGCCTCATGATCATGTTCATAAGAATCATAGAATAGCTTGTTTGGAAAAGACCTTTGAGATCACTGAGACTAGCTGTTCCTGTCTGCTACTAAACCATATCCCTGAGCACCTCATCTACCAGTCTTTTAAACCCCTCCAGGGATGGGGACTCCACCATCTCCCAGGCAGCCTCTGCCAGGGCCCGAGAACCTTCTGAGTAAAGAAGTTTTTCATCATGTCTAGTCTGAACTGACCTGGTGCAAGTTGAGGCTATTCCCTCTTATCCCACTGCCTGTCACTTGGGAGAAGGGACCAGCACCCACCTCACCACAACCTCCTTTCTTTAAGCTGCAGAGAGCGATGAGGTCTCCCCCAGGCCTCCTCTTCTCCAGGCTGAACTATCCCTGGTCCCTCAGCTGCTCCTAGAACCCCTGGGCTCCAGACGCTTCCCCAGCTCTGTTCCGTCTTCTGGACACGCTCCAGCCCCTCAATGTCCTTCTTGTAGTGAGAAGCCCAAAAATGAACCCAGGATTTGAGGTGCATCCTCACAGCCATTGCCCTGCTCCTGCTGGCCACGCTGTTTCTGACATAGCCCAGGATGTTGTTGGCCACTTGTTACCTTACAGCACGAGCCACAGAGCAGAGATCTCCTCTCCTCCTCTAATCAGCCTCAAGACAAAACGAACAGTTCCTTTCCCCACAGCGAGCCCCGTGTCAGTCCCACTCCTCGAGAGTGGTCACAGGTGTCCCGCTGCCACGAGAGGACAACACACAACTCTGAGCACTCTTCAGGGACCTGCACACCCCAGGGCTGAGCAGGGCTCCACACAGGGCACAGAGGGCTTGGGACTACTAGAGCTTTATTAACACTTTGTAAGACACCTCTGGCAACAAACACCCACCAGCCACCACAAGCAACTTGGCAAAGAGGCAGCATAACCAGCTGCAGAACTGCAAGCAACGTGGTTTCACTGTTAGAGACCAGCAGGGATGCAGCTTCACTGCGCGCAGGGCTGAATCGCAAAGAACAGCTGGGAAGAGAAAAGACAAGGAAAAGAAAGGAGAGAGTAGGAAAAGGACAGGAAAGGTTAGATTTTTCACCTCCCTTGGGTCCTGCAAAGCCCTGATCCTCACACACACACCCCTCCAAGGTCAGTGGGTTGACTCCGTGCCATGGGCATATCATTCCACCTTCCTAGGTTTGCCCCCACCCCTGCAGCGGGGACTGACAAGAACCCTGTGTTCATTGTTCTGGAATGTTCTCTGTTGCACATGCTCTCTTACAGCCCTGGGCAGGTGCACCTGGAGTGGGTCAGTGGTCCTGCAGGCACTCAGTCTCTGCTTTGTGCTGCCTGGAGCTTCACCCCTGCCTCCCTGCACATGCCCCTTTGGTCACTCGGACGCTCTGCTTTTCCTCAGCCACGTGGAGGGATGGTACGCACGTGCCGGCTGCCTCCATCCATCAAGAGCTGTGTCAGGAGGCACCAAACCGTGCATCATTTAGGCACCTGGTGCTGCTGAGCACAGTTTTGTACCACTTTCTACTCAGCAACCAACAACTGCCACCACTGCAGAGACAAAAGTCCCAGCTGGAGCAGGCTCTGACACCACGTCAAAGCAGCGTGACATCTCACTGGTCTGCTGTAGAGTCTCACCCTCACAAACCTTTCTCTTGCTCAGACACATTTTTTTGCCCTTGGGTTGTATTTTCTCTAATTCTTTGAAGCTCACACCAGCAACACAGTAACAAACAACCTGGATTCCCTACACTTGCCAAAATAATACATGGGGACCAAACAGAGCTTACATTTTAAGGTTTCCTGATACTTGGAAGAAGATCCCCTCTCCCCTTAAGGAGACGGAGATAAGAGTGTCTTCCTCTGAAATTCCCATACTAATTACAGAGAAGACAGTGCTCCACTGGAACAAATCCCTTGTGTTACTTCCTAATCATCAATTTACGAGTACAGATTCTAAAGAAAAGCAACCCGTGGGTGGTTCTGAGACCATTAACAAGGTATAAATTCTGTAATAAATGATCTCACGGGTATGGCATCTTAAGAAGTCTCATACCAATTTCTATGCCATTTTAAAGCCTGCTGTGCAGTTAGGATGGATGCCAGTGCTGAAAAAGAACAGCCTGAAGCCTGGCATGGCAGAGCTCCAGTGGGCAGCGTTAGCCTATGAGCAGTCACATTGTGCACTTGCAGGGCATTGTTCTGCAGAAGCTATCAGGGGAAGAGGCCCATATACTGCAGTGGAGCATTACTGATACGTAAATCCAAGGGCTTTCACGCTGTCAACTGAAGCCTACTTAACGCGGGCTGTGTGCGCAGCATGTCAAATAACTGGGTGAGCACTGCCCTTCCCACTGTCCGAAGGCCACCCTTACCAGAGAGGACTGGGAAAGAAAAATAGCTGCCCTGTCCATTTTCATTTAACTCTTCCAATAAGAATATGGTACCCGCAGTTTCTGAAGGTGTCTATAACTGTGGTGACGGCAGCAGAAGGAAGAACTTGCAGGGGGACCATAGTTCTAGATGTGCTGTCCCTGCTAGCAAGGCTGTAAGTGATGGGGGATCTCAGAGGTGGCTGAATTCAGTGCCTTTCTGACTGGAATGATAATGCCATTAGGAAGATAATAAATGAGATGAAGCATCCAAAATGCCTTATTAGCCTTTGATGGGATGTGAGGAGCTGCCAGCAGAAGCAAAATATATAGGTTCTCCATTTGAGCTGCTTTGTGTATGGAAGGGCAGTGCTGGAGCAATGCGGAGGGTGTGCACACATTAATTCTCCTTCCCAGGGGCAGAGTAGGTGGGAAAAAAAGCCATGAGGAAAAATTATAGTAGTCTCCCTTTCATTGTCATGATTTTATTTGTAGTCAGCTTTGTCCTTTCAGTCAGCTATTTACACTTCTGTTGTTTTTTCTATTTATTGTTACAGGATCTCACACTTGGCCCACAAAATCAGTGTGTTTCGCATAAGGACTGTATTATTCTGACATTTCTGTTAGCAGCCTTTTTTTCTATTCTAAACGCCTCACTCTGGCTATCTGGTTTGAATAGCTAATATAGAGTTAGTCTATTCTATTGGACACCAGCGCAAGGTCTGGGACAGCTTATTGGGGTGTATTACAAAGAAAAAGATCTCAAACAACTTAAGAAAGAGGCTTTGTGTATTCTGCCCCAGCTGACGTGGCTGTTGGTTAGGACAGCAGCACAGCATGCAGTCAGACTCCTTCTCGGCCCCTCATTGTATTCTCCGAGGCTGTGCTCACTCTATATTGCTGAGCACAAGCGTTCGTTTGTTTATGCTCTCCTCCTCACCTCCACCCTGGGAATAGACACAATGGAAGAGAAGCATTTTGACCTGTTTTTACACTTTACAGTACTCCAAGATCGGCCAACCTGCCATGTGTGGCTGCTGCAGTTCCAATCACACTGCTGCGCTCATCCCTCCCCTGGGACAAGAAGTAAGAACGTGCTGGCCCTGCAAGGTGTGCGGTCCCCAGGCTCCTGCCTCTGCTTTTAGAGATGGACCGTGGGGCTTGTGCTGTCCTCTGGCTTTGGAACTCCACAACTTTACCCGCTATGGAAGGTTAGAAACAAAAAACATTACAAAAGCTGTTTTCAAGGCCAGTACTGTTTCAGTGGTTTAGCTCAAACACTTTAGGACTCAGAAAATGATGTGAGGCTTTAAAACTAGAGGAACTTGAGTTTCAAGGGACATCTGACAAAGAAATCATATGACCTGCAGCAGTGGTACGTTCTGTAAAAAGAGAGAGCTCGTGTTATCAGTGGGGTGGAAGGCTGGGATGTGAGAAGGTCTGTCTGTAGCAGCAGCAGAAAATACTTCCTAAGTTATTAGTGTGCTCTCGTATTTTCTTAGCAGCTAGCAAGTATCTTCAAAATATTATTTCAATTATTTTGTGTTATTTGGGGCTATTTACATTCTTCTATATATTATGTTTCTAAGTTGAAAGAGATTTAGATGAGATATTAAGAAGAAATATTTTGCTGTGAGGGTGGGGCGGCCCTGGCCCAGGTTGCTCAGAGCAGTGGTGGCTGCCCCATCCCTGGAGGGGTTCAAGGCCAGGTTGGATGGAGCTTGGAGCCCCTGATCCAATGGGAAGTGTCCCTGCCCATGGCAGGGGTGGAACTGGGTGGGCTTTGAGGTCCCTTCCAACCCAAACCATTCCATATTTCAATGATTCTAACAGATTGGGAAAAGGTAGACTTGAACTCATTCCAATTGACGAGTGAGTTGTCAGACAATCTCATCAGCCATGTGCCCCCTGTCCTGTGACACTCAGTCCTTTGAAAATCAGTCATTCCTTACAGTGAGTAATTTAACATGTTAGCCACATGCCCTCAAGATAATCTCCTGGACAGGACATGATTCAGTTTAACGGTAAAATGTTCATAAGGAAGTATTCAACCATGGGACATTATAGGGGTTCTCAGAGCAAAATGAAAGGAAGAAATAAATGCAACTCTGCTTATTAATATGTAGCTGAGTGATTTAGTTCAACATATGCTGTATCTGTAGCAAATGTCTCATATTCTTTTCACAGACCTCACTCATAGTTCTGCTGTGCTCACTTCTCATCACTGCAGTGCCTGGTAGGATAGCACCTGGCAGGACGTGGACTTAAAACTGCTGTTTATTTCAGGTAATTTACATCTCACCTTTACAAACTTTCTGCAAGTTTGGGAGAGGATGGAAATAAAAATCAGGTTACAGTTTGGACAATTGTTCTTTTTCTTTGCAGGAAGCTTTCAAAGAAGAGCTTGTAGAATGCATGAATCAAACCCATTTGGGAATATCTTCTACTGCAGATCTTGCCATCCCATGGGAAGAAGAGTACGTCATCTATTTTTTTACCATCCCACATGATTATATGACGAGCTTCTAAACACATCTCCCATAGCCAGCCCACACCTGGTGAAGCACGAGACAGGACAGATCGGTTCAGATCTGTGCAGACCCAACCTGAGGGCCTGTATAATGAATGTAGTGATGAATTCTGCCAAACATACTGCACTAAAACTGCCCTGCTGCATTGCCCGGCATTTATTACATTCACTACATCTGTACATTCTTCACCACGAGAGTGGTGAGGCCCTGGCACAGGCTGCCCAGGGAAGCTGGGGCTGCTCCATCCCTGGAGGTGTTCAAGGCCAGGTTGGATGGGGCTTGGAGCCCCTGATCCAGTGGGAGGTGTCCCTGGCCATGGCAGGGGAGTTGGAACTGGATGATCTTTAAGGTCCCTTCCAACCCAAACCATTCTATGATTCTATGCCAACATAGCACTTTCCATTGCAGGATTTCAATAAAACAAACCCTTAAATAGGAATAACTCTGTAAGCTATGTGGCAATAAGGAATTACAGAGAAGTAAACTAATGCAAGCGAGCAACACCCACCTACTCTATCTTACCCAACTTTCACACATCCCCCACAGGCTGGGTCTATATAATATCTTCCGTGTTGAGAACAGAAGCAAGATACTAGGTCAGCTCCCTTACAGCATGGTAAGATGTACCAGGTAAAGTTTCAAGAGAGCAAAGAGATTCCAACACTTACAGTAAACTGTACTTGACAAAAATGCAAATAATATGATGATTTAAATTCAAGGGATGCACACTGTGGTCTGTGTAATGAGAGCCCATGCAAAAGTGATCTGCCAGCAGCATGTGGGTAGTAAGGTTGGCTATGCATATCAAGGGTTTTGGTCAAGCAGCTCTAAGTCAATTAGCAAATCTGACCACGATTACTCCAGTGCAAAAGCTAGTGTGGCCATTTTGAACAAGCCATATCAGTGTTTTCTTCTTTGCACTTAAATCTGCTATTCACAAGTCTCAACCTGACCAGTACAGGCAAAACTCATCTGCCTTCTGCTTTGATCTGTGCAGCAGTATAACCCTGCAGTTCTCTAGCTCCCTCCCTTCTCTATCAATCAGTCAGGTTTCCTAGATCTTTTACCTCTTCACCAGGAAAGCAAGACTGCTTTTCTAACATTTCTGGCCATCAGACAGAGCAATCACAAATCCTGATAACTTCCAGAACTGAGATCTGTTTCTGTCTACTGCTATGGGAGAAGCGTATCTTGCTTATCATTAGATCACTCTTCAATTTTGCATTAATTATAAATTATAGGGTCCTTACAACTGAATTAAGGATTCTTTTACAGGCTTGGAAACTGAGACTATCTGTGAAATATATATATATATATTACTGCCAAATGGATGGTTTAATACCCATGAGAACGCCTTCTTTCATAAAAGATTTTAGCTATATGATCTCTACGGAAACATTTGAAGCAGCAGCTCCTGGAAACAGTAATTGACAGGGCTTGTTATAAGGAATTTTAAGTTGCATAAGAGATAATGATAGGTGGTTAAGTAATTTAGGCGGGATATCAGAAGAAAATTCAGGGTGATATCTATTAGAGAAAGAAAATATTGTCCAAAGGAAGTGATAAAAGCCACATCACTTGAAATATTTAAGGCTGGTTTCTTTAAAGTTCTTGAGAGGATAATTATATTGAACCAAACTCCATTCACAGAGAATTAAATTAGCTCCTACTCAAGAACATGAAATAAATGACTTAACTGGTTATTGTAGTCTTTAACTGAGGTGACTCTGTGGGTTTTCTCCTCTTCAAGGGGTGCTGCATAACTCTATATATTTGTTTTCAGAGAGGTAAAACACTTCCTTAAATGCGTTACTCTGGAAGCCCAGTTTAGAAAGCCTCCCAGCCCACTACTGTCCTCCGCAGCCCATGCAATGGTGCAGTAAGGCTGGACAGTGAGGAAAATCAGCGGTCCCAGAGCATCACGGTTCTCCTCCATCCTGTTCTTACCAAAAGGACCACTATAAAACCAAAGCCATTAATAATTTGCAGCTGAGTTTTATCTAATCTTCAGTCTTTACCAGAACACAAACTGTTCTTCTTGGCTTGTATCAGAAACGGCATGACCAGCAGGTCCAGGGAGGTTATTCTCCCTCTGGACTCAGCACTGGTGAGACTGCTTCTTGAATACTGTGCTCAGTTCTGGGCCCCTCACCACAAGAAGGATGTTGAGGCTCTGGAGCGAGTCCAGAGAAGAGCAACGAAGCTGGTGAAGGGGCTGGAGAACAGGCGTTATGAGGAACGGCTGAGAGAGCTGGGGGTGTTCAGCCTGGAGGAGTCTGAGGGGAGACCTCATTGCTCTCTAAAACTACCTGAAGGGAGGTTGTGGAGAGGGGGGAGCTGGGCTCTTCTCCCAAGGGACAGGGGACAGGACAAGAGGGAATGGCCTCAAAATCCACCAGGGGAGGTTTAGGCTTGAGATTAGGAAAAAAAATTTCCCCGAAAGGGTCATTGGGCACTGTCAGAGGCTGCCCAGGGAGGTGGTCGATTCACCTTCCCTGGAGGTGTTTGAGGCATGGGTGGACGAGGTGCTGAGGGGCATGGTTTAGTGTTTCATAGGAATGGTTGGACTCGATGATCCGGTGTGTCTCTTCCCACCTGGTTATTCTATGATTCTATATTGCCTTGTGAAACTCCATTTTGCCGTATCTGAGGGATTGCCTATGGCATGTTCTCCTTCAGCACATTTATCAACTCATCTGAAAGTGCTTTTTTTTCACTTTTCCATAATGTTGAGCCTCAGTTCTACCATTCCAAACCAGGTTCCCCGTGTCACTGTAGCACTGGGTCATATCATAAATCAACAACTGATGGGAAAAGTTGACAGAAGTGATTTATAGGCTTTCAGCGCTGAGCCCCATCTAGATGTGCTCTGATTGCTCTGCAATTATTCCTTGGAGGAAATATGTAAGAACATTCATACATGGGCACTGGTGGGTTCCTGCCTGAGAACATTCACAATTTAGTTGCGGTATCGGAGCTGTTAATATTCAGTACTAAGAGTTTGTTTTGAGGGCTGGCATCCAAATGGAAGTTTTCGAAGCAGACATACGTTAATAAAATATTTACTGCTGAACTTTGATATGGAAATAAATCAGCAAGTCTGATTAAGTCCTAGACAATCCTTAGGGCAAAAAGCAAAACAAAACCACCCTATCAACCCTCACTTTTAAGTATAATGAACAATTATACAATACATTAGAGTTACATCAGGTTTTCGACCATAAAACCATTTTCTAATGGATTTAAACGCCACAGAGAAAAAGGATTAAGTTTTGCTACACTGTGATCAAATGTTCTCAGTATGATGTGCATCCATCCAAACAAATGTCTGTTCTTTATAATTTAATTCATATACATATATTGCTAATTCTAGAAAGACTTAGGTTCATGTTTAACTCAATCCTGGTAGCAATCCACTGATCATAATGAGATTATCCACAGTTATTGACTTCTGCCTAATGCATAAATCTCTCCAGCAATGGAAGACTATTCTTTTGCACAAATATATTTATATTTTATACAAAAATACTTAGGATGGCAGCCTTAATCCTCTATAGTTTATTTTTTAAATGATGTTAACCCACTTTTTGCGCTATTCTTAGTGTTTATGCTTACACAGACATAGGTGTCAATAAATGCCCTTTTTTAAGGAAAGAGGTGTAAACAAAACCCAAAAACTTTATAGTATCCAGGTATTTTGGACTTCACCACACAGCAATCGAATGCATACACACAGATATATTTATACATATATATGTATATGTACATATATATACATGTATATGTATACGTATATATATGTATAAATACAGACACAGTTATACATATTTATGTATTCATAAATATTTGTATGCATGTATATACGTATATACACAAACATGTAAAAATAAATAGAATAAGAAGCAGAGAGCCAGAGCTACACAACACCTTAGAATCCATGTTTCAAATATATAATTACTTGTTGTTAACATAGATTGATATCAGAAGGGATTAGGGAGAAAAAGAGAATGGATTATCATAAAAGAGTTGAGACTAACAAGGAAGAATAAATAGCTGATAAGTGGAATACTTCCCTAGCAATTATGGGATCATGCTTATCCCGACTCTTTCCCCCATGTCAATGACTGTGTGGTTTAAGAACCTCATGTACAAACCCTGCCACCAGTCACCACCAGCCACTGTTGCATTTCTGCAGAACAATCCTCCTGTGCACAGATTTGTACATTGTGCTTTCCTACTCTGTCACGTCTCTGTGTTATCATGAGCACAGCCTGCTTCCCGACAACACGAGATCGTTCCGATATGCTATGTCACTTCAAAAGAAAGCAGCGCGGCAATCCTGCTGCTTCAGAAGGCAGACAGACAAGCTTCCCCTTCCCCTGGCCTGAATGTTCTGTGCACAACAGGCTGGGGTTAGCGATTCAGACAGCACGTGCTGCTCCTTCTGCACCCCCAGGTCTCTCTGCAACAGGAGCGAGGGGCTGGGCAGGAAAGCATCACCCAACTCCACACCAGAGACGGAACACAGAGAGCAACCCTACCACCAGTGCTCAAGAACTGGCCCCAGTCTGGGGATTATTCTCTGTAGTATTAAAATAAACCCTCTCCAGCACTCTTCTGCAGCATCAGTGTGGCTGTGACCTACCTAAGCATGGGGAGAACCAAAGGATATGCTGGGTGTTAGCTGTCTACGTGGTCTTTCAGGCAGAAGTTTGGTCTGGAAACTACATCTCCCCAGTCTTCTGGGAAATCAGCCTGTGCAACACTGACTTCAGAAAAACTCCAAGTATACATTCCTTTCACAGCTGATATATTTCTTCCATAGTTAACAATGCCCAATACTTGCTTACCTAATCTGAACTAGCAATGGTAGTGAAATACTCTACACTAGATCTATATTTGACTTCTACTGCTCATACAATTACACTCCTGAAGCTCATCTGAGATCCAAAAATGCCATGTACTTCAACGCTATACAGCATGTCTGTTCTGCCACAAGAAGTTTGACCAGAAACTTAGCTCAAATCTTTCCAACAGGCACTAGCCCTTAAAGTGCCATAGATTTTTTTTCTGGCAATATCTTCTGGAACAGTAATTACCTGAGCTTTTTAGTGGACTTTTAAAAATATGATTGTGAGAGCAATCACAAGAAATTATACATAGTTCATGAAGAATTGCACTGGTTTAATTTTCTTCTCATATATACCATTAGGATCTGCAGTAAAACCACTTCAGTTTGGGCATTAGCTCTGGATCCAACAGGAGCATTATAGGATCCTATTTAGCAGTGCTGGTTCCAGATGAGCACCTATTATCTTAGACAGCAGTGAGGGCACAGCCATACCATAAGTCAGATCCCCAAAATGAAAGAGTTAACTTGAAGTATTATTGTTTCAAAACAGTACTATGAAAATTGCTTTCCACTTTTTTTTAGCCTTAAGCATTCACATTTACATTTCTCTTTTCACACTCAGAAGGACAAGGAAATGATCTTTAGTTTAAAAACTAAAATAAGAGTTAGGAATCTATTGTAATTCATGCTCTAAGCACTGGAATTATTTTTTAAAACCCTAATATTATGAGAACTGGCAGCTCTGAGACTCGATGAAAATTTTCTAGCATTTCCTCTAATAATTGTATGATTTTTTTTTTTTTAAGAAATTGATTTCCACAGAGTTTGGGGAAGTACAAAAATACTGAACATTTCTGGCCTAAGGACTCAGCGTGCTGTTTGAAGTAGGATTATTTAAGAAGCTGTCTCAGACTATTTTCAGATTTTTGGCATACAGTATCAGGCTGAACTATAATTTTTTCTTTCCCTCCCTTCTCCTTTGAGCTGCAATTTGTGTCAGCACAAAGCCACATGGGTCTGTAAAAGCCATAACTTCAAGCATAGCCACGTCTGTTAATTGGAGAAGTCAAGGAAGATAAACAAAATAATATGCAATAGGGACAGGATACTTGCTCCTGAATTCTAGAAATAACTGGAAACACATTAAAATATATACGACTCCCATTGGCCTGCACACATCAGTGTGGGAAATCCAGAATTCCAACACCCTCTGCGTTAACAGGCGTTTGCTAGGTTTTATTTCTATAAATCTTACCTTTGATTTACACTTTGAAAACACAGAGCAAGGGAACTACTGCGTGAATTATGGTTCAGTTTTTCCACTCTGTATTTAAGTTAGATATAAAATCTTATATGAAACAATTTTAAAAACAAGACCTGCAATAGAACTGATTTTCACCACTCCTTAAAAATCACAGCTGAATTTAGCTGTGTTCACTGTGGAGAGTGGTGCTACTGTGAGAAAGTGAGGCAAAGGAAACAGAGGAAATATAGAATAATAGAATCATAAAATCATGGAATGGTTTAGGTTGGAAGGCATCTTAAAGCCCATCCAGTTCTAACCCCTCTGCCATGGGCAGGGACACCTCCCGCTGGATCAGGGGCTCCAAGCCCCATCCAGCCTGTCCTTGAACTCCTCCAGGGATGGGGCAGCCACCACTACTCTGGGCAGCCTGGGCAACACTCACTGTGAAGAATTCCTAATCTCTAATGTAAATCATTCCTCTTCCAGTTTAAAGCCATTCCCCCTTGTCCTATCAGTACATGCCTTTTTAAAAGTCCCTCCTCAGCTTTCCTCAAGCCCCTTTCAGTACTGGAAGCTGCATTAAGGTCTCTCAGAGCCTCCTCTTCTCCAGGCTGAAAAACCCCAACTCTCTCACAGCAGCGCTGCTCCAGCCCTCGGATCATCTTCATGGCCTCCTCTGGACCCATTCCAACAGTTCCATATCCTTTTTTACACTGGGGATTCCAGAACTGGACACAGTACTCCAGGTAGAATCTCATGAGAGAGGAGTAGGGTAGGGGGGAGAATCACCTCCCTTGACCTGCCGTTCAGAAAACCAATAGTCGACATATAATACAACGGTTTGGTGGTATCTAATTAAGTAGAGTAGATGAAAGATATGCCCGGCTGGTCGCTAGGATTCTCTCCTGGCATCCTTGCTAAGTGGCTCCAGCATTGCTATCCCATTGAGCCAGGCAGACCTTCTTACCCTGTGATGAACCTGATGGATGCCTGGACAGTTCCCCTTGCAGGGTGAGGATCGCTACGTGGCTGACGCACAGATCTCTGCTGTGTTCACCAACACTTCCTTCGTCTGTGAAACCATAACTGCTGTTTGCTGTGGCACTCTGAACCGAACACCTTCCACCAGCCAGGTAATCACGTTTGTTTCTGGAGACTGCAAGGCTTTGCACTGGCCGAGACGTTTCACACCATTCTAACCGCCAGCCCCTGCGTGAGATCAGGGCCACGAGAAGCCCAAGCAGGGAGGAAGAGCTGAACTCGCTCTTACAATGGTTTTTAACAATTGGCTTTGGCTCTGGGCTGACACGGGCAGCCAAGTGCAGCTCCAGGAAACCCTGGATAAAGCTTCCCCGGCGCAGACAGGCAGCAGCTGCGGCGCAAAGGCCCCTTTTGGGCTGAGAATGAGACCACATGGGAGCGTATATTGAAACATTTTAAATGGCCTTTTTTCCTGCTTTTGCCGTTTCTGAAGCAACAGCTGCTTCAGCGGAGCTGCTGTGCTCAAAACTCCGAACATCCTTCTCATAATAACAGATGCATTATTAAACATTATGAAAGAGCCTCTCCAGGGGAACAGGGCCTGGTCTGGGGATGCCAAAAAACACAGATATTAGTAGAAGACAGATGATTTGTGAATTTGAAACTGCCTGGTTCTGCCTCTCGCTGTGTTAATAATGAATTCATTACAGAAGAGCTGTAGTTCTCCCTATCATCCAAGTGAATCACCTTTTTTTTTGTCTGGCAACCCAGCATTCACTTATGAACAAAAGCAGTTCTGATCTGAAATTATGCAGATCTTGGAGACCCTCTCTGTTTCTGTAAGCAGACATCAGACTCCTCTACAACCCAAAAAGTCTCCACCATGGCTTCTGTACTGCCAGCTTTGGGTGGTTTCAGACTGTTCCACCTGCACCGAGGAGAGAAAACATGCCTGTATGGTCTGAATGGTCGTCAGTCAGCTGTGAACAAGGATGGTCAGGCAGAAGAGAGAAGGTTGAGGAACTGCATTTCTTTTTAACTAATTGTACTGCAATATTTGTTGGCTCCCTTTACTGGGAGCTGTAACCACAGCAAGCCTCAACAACCTTTCAGATCCCAACCCCCACGGTCTGACAGCACATGAACAAGAGAGTAGTTTAGCACAGGAGGTACAGAACCACCTGCTACTGGAGATGCTGTCGGCACTGGTCCCTGTACAGCAGTAACAGGAAATAAGGAGATTCCATACTTCTAGGAGATTACAAAGTTCTCTGCTTCCAACCTGCATTGGAAGTTTTTGTAATGCTCCTCCCATGGGGAAGAAGCCCAAGGGGGAAGAAATAGAGGTTTAAGCTTTAACAAATACCTAAAAAGGAGTGTGTGAAGGTGTGCATATGCTGGGTACCACTGTCACATCACTGGTGAGCCTTCAGAAACAGAGGGGCAAAGGTTTGGGAAGAGCCATCAGAGGACACGGCTTACGCCGAGTGTGACAGACAAGAGGGACACTGGGTTGAAACAAACTGGTAGATGAAAGATGACTACAGGAACATTTTGAGGGCAAGGGACTATGGGAAAAAATATTAATGGTGTACGTTTTCACAAAATCAAGTTGATCCTATTCGCAGCACTCCACTTAGGACACACAACAGTACCACTCTCTGGCAGAGTGGTCAGTGGAACAGGACAAACTTCACCCGGTGATACTGCTCTTCAGCTGCTAAGTGAAAAACTGCTTCACACAACTTCAGTGTAGCATGCTAGTCTGTTGGAACTGGACATTCCTAGTTCTTTTTCAGTAGATGGACTTTGTTGATTCCCACTATAAGCAGAGGACAACAGTCCAGATAAGAAAAGGCACCAGAAAAACATAATGGTCCAAGATCAGGAAAGGGGTTTGGCAGGGACTCATTCTGTCACTTTCTCAGCTGTTCAGATGGTACCGCAAAATGGTAACGTACATCGATCTCGGTCATCGGATCACAGAGTATGAATCTGAGGAAACAGATATTGTGATCTTGGGCACACCAAGATGATAATTGATGATGATGATATCCTTCCTTATTGCTTACTTGAAGGAATCAGCTGTGGTCCTGGTCACAAGAGTTGTTTGTATTGTTTCTGGACTACATGTGTAATGTGATCTTTTTTGGTTTTCTTTCTTTGGAACAAGTCGAGTCCAACAGCAATGGACACCAGTAGTGAAGTGCCTGGGAAAGAATTTCAATAGCCCATTTTTCCAGGTCATAGAAATAAGAGAAGTACCAAGATACCTGTGAAAAATGGTAAGAACCTGAGAAAAAGGAAAATGTGGAAGGCAAGTAGGACAATTACAGTGCTTGTCCTAGCCCCTCAGTGGCTTCCTGGATTCCCTACAGAAACAAACATGGACAAGCACTGCAGATGGGAGCAATATTAGTTAGGAGGTAACACATTAGGTAAACAATGCAAGGAACTACATGGAGTGCTCAGTGGAAAAGAATGGTAACTTTATAGCTTAGGTAGAACACTAAACCATGTATAACACAAAGAAGCAATCCCAGCTGTGACCACTGTTATCCCTGTGAACAACTACAAATGGTCTGCAGCTGACCAGCAGACTAACTGCCCTCCACGCACAGAGCCCTTTCCGTAGGGCGAGTATCGTGGCATCTGTAGATGTGCAGACAAGCAACTGAGTATATGGCAAGCCCTGCACACAGGGACACCATGAGACAGACCACATGCTGCCATACAGCAGAAGAATTTTTGGGAACTGCCAAAGTACCAAATGCAGCAGCCCCATCCCTTCTCTCCAGTATGTCTGCAATAAGGCATCAACAGTTATCAATTTGATGTCTATTTTTAAGCGTATTTGCCAGCAGCGCTCACTGATGCATCATCCTGCTCATTTAATGAGATCAAATCATTCACATCCTCAGTAAAAATTCAACAGAAAAGCTATGTAACTTGTCAAAACACATAAGCACATCATATATATGTTACTCAAAACTACACATTTCTGTAATTGTCACACATTTCTTCTGTAAAGTACACATTAGTGAAATGATTGACTTTGACCAAGTTAAATCAAGCTCAGTTGAGCGGGCAGGAAGCTCCCTTAAAAGCAGTTCAGACTGGCAAATCTGTCTAGGTATTATTCTTGGCTGACCCGGGGACCTGCAGGGACAGTTCTGGAATGTAAAGCCGTATTAGTCATTTGAACATAGTAAGTGCGGGTTATATGTCCTTAAAAATGGATCAAAGTTCTTGTTTGACCCATAAAAGTGATGTACTGATTCTTATGACCATTCTGATCATTATGGCCATTCCGATCCCCAAGTACTGTTTAGACATAGAGAAGAAAAATACATTTGTATCTGAGCATTACTAACATTGAGCCAGATATAATAAAAAATGTACTATGTTCTAGTAACATGGTTGCAATGACACTTGCTTCTCATTACATTTTTAAGAAAGAAGAATTTATTACTGCACAACTTCCAGCTATAAAACAGAAGTATTCTGTTAGGATCCTGATGTAGCCAGACTATATTGCTAATCTCAGAAAAAAGCTCTGTTAAGAACAAAATGTTATCCTGTATCACCCTTGATATTTTGCATGCAGCGATGAAAAGTTTTGATCCACATTTTTAGACAGAAATTCTCTGCTCCTCAAGTGATTTTTCTAACTCCTTTTGAAGGTCAGAGCAGCATGGAAGCAAGCTGGCCTGAGTCAGCACAGATAGTAGCTGTATCATTCTTCAGACTTTAAAGCCCAACTCATGTCTTTTTTCAATTACAGAAAAAGAGTTCACAACTGCTTTTTAAACATATTGCATTTCACCTTTAAAAATAAGCCTTCAGATATTGCCCTTTTGAAAATACAAAAAGGAGATTTTGGTTCAAAACGAAAACCCCATCATTTCAGTTAATAAAAACCACTTGTTAAAGCAAAGATGAGCCTTGCTGGAAATGTAAGTTTAAAATTATCTGGACTAAATGCATGTGTAATAAAAACCCTCCCAACTGAGAGGATACATTTTTACAACATATTCCTGTCATTTCTTGTTTTCTAGGGTACAGAAGCACTTGTACAACTGCTCGGAGAGCAAATCTCCTGGCAAACTGCTACATGCGATCATTCTGAAAGCTAATGCAGCGACACAGCTCAGAGCTGCAAGAAAAACACACGTCCAGCTGCTATCCAAATACGCAAATGATTTTACTTTTATTGCCATTTTGCTATTTAGAAATACTCGTATTTCTAAGATGACTAATATGAATGTGGTTGCAAAAAACATAATTGCTAGTAAGACTAACTGGGTTAATTTCTGAAGGGGATTTCTAACAACTTGAGCTCAAATTCAGTGCTATTGTCAGAACACACAGTGATTTACTTAACTGCTTATGCTGGCATAAACATATATGCTAATATATTTTTCTGGGATTTAACCCATGATAGTCATAAAAATGTTTATTCACTCCACTTGTTAGGATGCTTGAATTTAGGCCCTCGTTCCTCCACGGTTCCATCAGCAATTAAGTTCAATATTCACTTTCTTTTACCCTTCCATTTTTCTTTCCTTGTCCCCAATAAATCAAATTAAAGCAGCACAGTGCAACACAAGGTCACTGATGGCTCTTCACCCAAAGAGTAAGACCTACCCTCTTTTTGCCGTACTGGCAAGTAGGGACCCTTCTCTGGTAGTGAGGATGTTCTAGGAATCTCTCATTCTTTTCATCCTAGAAGTGAAAGAAAGGACCAGTTGCCCTTGAAGCAGCCGCTCAGTCAGACAGAGATAGCAGCAGGGGACCCTACGCACTCCAGCAGCTGGGAAATATCCATTTGGGTGTGCGGGTTGGCCTTGTGTGACTATTTGTGGAATCTGCCTATGTGCAGCTCATGAATTCTGCACTGATATGTTGAAGCTGTTGTTGTAAAAATTCCTGAAAACTGCAGCGCCGTGGGGGCCCATGTCCAGACCTTGAGTGGGCCGAGCTGACCTCGAGAGGGTCTGTGCGTTATTCACGTGGGCAGCCCGTGCACACACTACAGACAGAGCTCATACATATGGCCTGGTTGCCTCAAGTTAAGCCTGAAAAATGTGGACCTGCGTGTCCCCTTTAGTTGCCAAAATCTCTACCTGGTGCTCTCAAGAGCAGAGCCAAGCACAAGTGACTAACCTGCATTTTGAGTGAACAATTAGTGTGTTAAGCAGATGAGGTAAAAACTGCTGCTGTCCAGAGGAGACAGCTGAACACAGGCTGGTTTTTTACTAGGCTCTTGAACTGGCAATAACAGCATCACTTGGAAGGCAGGTACACACAGCCTATTTTTTGTTCACGAGAGAATTATATTCAGCAGAGTCATATTAGACAGAACAGCTTTATCGTGCACTGCATTTCCCAAAGCACGCAGTTGTCAGAAGGGAATTTAAGTCACTGGTACTGACAGAGATGAAAGAGGGCAAAGGCATCTGAAGGGCTGCTACCACTCTTAAATTAAAACGCGCAGTTTGACCTTGAATCTTTTCAACGGTTCTTTTTTTTTTTTTAATCAAAATCTCTTTTGTCTCCTTCCATCTCCATTTTAACCCACTTCCACCTTTGTTAGGCTCAGCACTTTGCTGATAAGAGGAGAATGACAACCCAGGTAATTCTACCTCTTCTCTGGTCACAACTAGACAGTTGCAGTCCCAAGCTGTTGATATTTCAAATCCACCCGACTTTGTAGTTTCCTCTGTATGGCTCTGTCTTTCTCCTGCCTTTCAGATCCAGTTATCTACAATCATTCTGTCTCAGGCCCCTTCCTTTCAATAAGGTTTCTGTTGGGCAGAAACTATTTTTGACTCTCAAAAGTGCTGAACACGCTAAAGGTGCTTAACACAATGAATCATTGATCCTTTGGGGATTGCATTGTTATGAAAATATTATCATTTATCAAAATAGGGGATTAAAATCTCAGTTCAACAAAAAAATACAGCGCAGACATCCAGATATATATTCTCCCAGCCTGCTTACAGACTATGTACGTGAATCCTAATTCACCTGTCAGAATAACATTTAAGATGATGAGTACAGGCACAGAAGAGAGATCTACTTGTGACTGTTTAGTTTTGTCATCTAAAGAGCAGAACTCTTCACCGTGTCTTTCCAACACACAGGTTATATATAACTGTACCAGTGAACTACACTTCTGTCTGTAAGGACAGTTTTGCCTTCAGTCCCATAGTCCCATCAACAATTCCCTTAATAAAATACTGGGCTTTTGGGTTTTTTTTCCTCCCAGAGCCTCTTAATTTCATAGTTATATTCAAGGGAAAACATTAGCCTCATCTTCGTTCAGATTATCTTGACTAAAAGTATTGTAATCTGTCCTTTTTTGAGTTTCAATCCGATTTTCAAAGAAAAGGACTGGTTTACATTTAAATATTTCAAATTTATAGACATACTGAAAACACATTGCAGAGATTTACTGCTGGTTTTTTTCTTGCTGGTCTTATAAAGATGGGTCTGTATTGCTGACACCACAAAGATGTAAACACTCTGCATAAGAAATAGAGAGTAACCCCCACCAAGAGTGAGATCCAAGCCACAAGACCTATAAAATGGCTGGGGGTGTCGCAATGTTAAAAGCATGCTTGTTTGTAGACTGCTAAACTTGTTTTAGCAAGGACTTGAAATGGACTTTTAAAAGTTTACTGTATGACGTGTGCAGGGTACAGTGCTGTGTTCAAACTCTTTGTAAAGAGTATTCCACAGTTGCTTTTAAAAGGATAATGTGTACAAACAAATTCCTCACAACAGCATGCTTTCTTTTTGCTTTTGCTGCTAACATTTTCCTCTCTTTATTCTTTCTTAATTTTGTTATTCATTATCATTGCTCTCCTTCTCTTCTCCATATTGAGTAACATTGAGACTCTGTGCTTGTTCTCTCCCCTCTTCAGTGTCAGCGTTCAATGTGCACCTGGCAAAGCAACCAGGAGCACTGTGGGAACCATCGAGTGTCGGTGCCATGGGCGGCAGCACAGGATAAAGATCTTCCAGCATTGCAGAAAAGGTCAGTACTTTACCTTGAAAAACACCTGAATGACTATGTACTTCCCCATAGGTTATGTGTGACTTTTGTACTGTGGATATAAAAAAGACTGTGAACATGCAAATGCCTGAGGTAATGCCTGCAAAGACAAAAAGAAATCGAAGAAGAAAGGGAAAAAAAGAGACAAAAAAAGAGCAAAAACAGTCTTATCGATGTAAGTTTATTAATGAACAACCCTTTATTTTTGGGGGGATGACTCTAAGAGAGAGAGCTTCAAAAACAAGCAGCAAAGATTTTTCATTCCAGTCTGGCTCCTGGTCAGTGTGTGGCCTCACAAAAGCTGGGCTTAACAGGCTTGTGACCAACCTCTTTGGCACCGTGAACTCCACTGCTCATCTTCTCTAGCCACAGCTGTGCTTCAGTGGACGGCTGATCTAATATTATCTTGATGCTGTTAGCAGCATTTCATTCCTCTGCCAAAATGCTGCCATCTCCTTGGCTGCCGTAGGAAGAGCCGCTGCCCAGAACTTTGGTTTTCCTTTCAGCCCAGTGCAGCATGAGATCCAGCCTGCTGCACGCTCTTGATGCTCTACTCCTCCCATGCTCACGTAGCTCCTGTTTGAAAAGCTTATCCTGTATATTGTTCCCGTGCTTCAACTGGAAGATTTGGCTCCTGATTATAAGCAACTAGAGTTTTTTTGCACATGCCAAGAGAAAAAGGAAGAAGATTATGTTCAAAGACTGTGGCTAGTTCCAGCTGGTAGGGCGGATGAAAAGAAAAGTCCTTACTTCTGCTGCTTCAGTTTGACTGGGGAGATAAACCAGCACTTCAAGTAAACATCATCACCTGCCTCAGCTTCCTTGAAAGAGAAGGATGACAGTTCAAGGGCACTGCTTGATGGAGTTGCCTACAACTGGCGTTAGAGCTGATTCATCTCAGGCTCTTTTTCTCCTGGTAACAAACAGCTTCTCTTGCAAAGCACACTAAAATTGTGTTCAGTGCTGCGGCTATTCTTGTAGCACCACAATCTCATTTGAAGATTTCTGTAAGCAAATGGCATCTGCTGCATGTCAAGCCAAAATACAGGCCCTCCAACGCTAATTTAAAGATGATGCCTTGTGCTGTGTAATACTCAATAATGTCCCGTGTCTGACATTCTCATTAAAGCATGTGAGACACACCCAGCAAAATGTGCTTTAAATTAATTCATCCTGATGGAGAAAAAATTGTTACCTTGCTTGTGAGTTTGTTATTACTATTAAGGAATTTCCTGGGCCAGGCTTTTCATTAACTGAAGAGCAGGCTCCTTTGCCTGTTCTCGGAGAGAAGGTGCATGTGACTACGTACTCTTTCTGCCTGTCAGCAGCATGGTAAGAGCCTAATAGTCAGGATAAGGCAGAGAAAGGGACTTCATGAGTTTGCATTTTTCTCTTGTGCCATAGCACTGAAGTACAACATTTCTAATGTATCATCAGCAATGAGGATTCAAATTAAGGTAGAGGAGTATAGAGGAGGAACCGAAGTAAATTTGAGGTGCTAAGGGGCATGATTTAGTGTCTGATAGGAATGGTTGGACTCAATCCGGTGGGTCTCTTCCAACCTGGTTATTCTATGATTCTATGATAAATTTAACATGATATCTTTGTCTGTCTTACACAGGTAGGACAGGTCTTCTAAGATAAAGATTCTTATCTGTTTTCACAGTTACAGGGCTAGCAGAGATTCCCTCGTGCCTTTTTCCAGGGTTACTTGTGAATCAAAAAGGATCTCCAAGAATGGGATCAGAGGCATTAATCAGCTTGTTTTTCAGGGAAGGCAAAGAAACACAGGGAAACCTTGGAGAAGATGGGATGGCCATTGACTGTCAAATTTAGCCGGCTTCTGATGGCTTCTTGGAGCAGAACTCCTCAGCTGTTTGCTTACCCCTTCAAAGTGGGGCTGTAACACAATGCAACACAGGTACTATTGTTCTGTAATCTGTAGGATAGAGCTGTTTGAAAACTTCAAAAAGAACACTGATTTAAAATAACAAAGCAAAACCACTCAGTCCCAGTGCACTTTGGGTGAAGAGACACACTGATGCATGGCTGTTATCGCAAAGGTTCTTCCTCTGCCCGCGTTTTCAATGCATGCCTGTGATATACTGAATTGTTCATGTAATTGACTCCACTGTAAGGCACTACAAGGTTGAAATTACCCTTTGACTTTGATCTGTAGACATTATTCTTTGTAATCACAAGTACAAGTACACTTGCGGGAGCACGGAGGCAGTAAGGTCCTCTGGACTAGTTCGTGACCCCCTGCAGGTGACCAGTGAAGAAATTACATGGGTAAGAAATTAGTTACTTGTGTAATAGAAACCACTTGTAGCATGTTGGTTCCTTGTCCCTATTAGGGAAATAAATCAAGTATCTATCTAACAAATTAGACTTGAGTTAGAGCTGTGGCTGATGAAGGAACTGCACAGCCAGGCTGAGGCAGAAACCTGAGGTTCCTTTTCTCAAGCTTTGTTTTCAAAACTAGAAGTTCCTGTCAGTTCTGAAGTCCTACCTTTGTATGGAACTGAGGAACTCTATTTATATCCTGAAGTTTTATTATATTGGAAAATACTAAAGGTACTTCTGTGTTTTGACTACTAAGCCACCACTATTGTGCCATCGTTAATGAATAATTCCTGATACCAAGTGGAGCATCATCAGGGACTGAAGCGTTGTGACACGCACTAAGCAGTGCAGAATGCCCTTCTCCTTGGGGCTGTATTAACAGCATAAATAATTACATGTTTCTGAGCTATAATAAACCCAGCTATAACAGAGCATGTCACAGAATCACAGAATCACAGAATAACCAGGTTGGAAGAGACCCACTGGATCGTCGAGTCCAACCATTCCCACCAATCCCTAAATTATGCTCCTAAGTACCTCATCCACCCTTACCTTAAACACCTGTGGGACGGTGACTTGACCACCTCCCTGGGCAGACCGTTCCAATGCCTAACCACCCTCTCTGTGAAGAATTTTTTCCTAATCTCAAGCCTAAATCTCCCCTGGCAGAGCTTGAGGCCATTCCCTCTCATTCTGTCCCCTGTCACTTGGGAGAAGAGCCCAGCACTCTCCTCTCTACAACCTCCCTTCAGGTAGTTGTAGAGAGTAATAAGGTCTCCCCTTAGACTCCTTTTCTCCAGGCTAAACACCCCCAGCTCTCTCAGCCGCTCCTCACAAGATTTGTTCTCCACCCCCTTCACCAGCTTTGTTGCTCTTCTCTGGACTCGCTCCAGAGCCTCAACATCCTTCTTGTGGTGAGGGGCCCAGAACTGAACACAGGACTCGAGGTGCAGTCTCACCAGTGCCGAGTACAGGGGGAGAACAACCTCCCTGGACCTGCTGGTCACACCTTTTCTGATACAGGCCAAGATGCCATTGGCCTTCTTGGCCACCTGGGCACACTGCTGGCTCATGTTCAGTTGGTTGTCAACCAGCACCCCCAGGTCCTTCTCCTCCTGGCAGCTTTCCAGCCAGGTCTCTCCTAGTTTGTACCTCTACTTAGGGTTGTTGTGCCCCAAGTGCAGGACCCAGCATTTGGCCTTGTTAAACCTCATGCCGTTGGTCTCAGCCCAGCAGTCCAGCCTGTTCAGGTCCCTTTGCAGCCTCCTGACCCTCCAGCAGATCCACACTTCCACCCACCTTGGTGTCATCTGCAAACTTGTGAAACAGAGAACTAGGGCTCTGCAGTTGATTAAGCAGAAAGAATCACACTGAGATCACGGTTTAAACAAAACAGGGATGTACCTTGGTGTGATACAATCTGAATGGTAAGGGATGGCTGAAGGTTCAGTCTTCCCCTCATTCTCATCCTTTGGAGTGGCAGAGGGGGCCCGGTGAACACTTCAGTCCCCTGAGGCCTGTGAGATGAAGACCTCCTTATTGCAGACCCAAACACAACTAAGCATAAAGCTATCGCAGGACTCCTTTCCAGAAGTAAAAATCTGGGAGTGTTTATTTTTGAACCTGGGCATCTACTGACAGCACTGACTGGACAGAAGGAAATCCTAGGAGATGGGAGTTGGTGTAATCAGGGAACCTTTCCTGAGGCTGCCTTCCCAGCCCTCAGCAATGATCACAATTGGGAGATCTCAAAGATGCTTTCAAAGCACAGAAACCTTTCAGCACGGGCTATACATTCTCTGCTTCACCTCTCAGAGCAGTGGCCGATAAGCACAACTTTCTTCAGTTCTTCATGTAAAGATGAAAACCAGACAATTTACGTATGCATTTTTCCAATTAGTTGTGTATTTTTTTTCTGTGCAATGTTATAGATCAAAGTCATTTGCTTCCTCATTAACTCTGAAAAAATAATCATGTTACTCAATACAATCTTTTTCATGGTGGTCTCATGACTTGGGACAGACTGTCCTGGTGCTTTCTTAGTGCCCAGGACGCAGATGGACTTGTATCATTCTGCAGCTGATTATCTCTGCTCCTATCAATAGCTCTGATGTTTGACAGCTAAGCTGGCAGTTTGACTGAAATCGTTTGGTTTTATTCAGCAAGAACCAAACATTTACAAATGTTTGCTAGTGTCCTTGCACCATAACCAGCTAACTGTAATGACCAGGCTCAGTGTTTCCCACTGACAAGCCTAATCCTTACACATGCACTTCAGCTTGCCCATCACGTCAATCCCCATGAAACCCTGCGTTACATTTTCCCATCAATATCAATGACATGATCAAATCTTTTCTGGTACTTATCTTTGCAATCAGGTTGTCATTCCTGAAATGTCTCTCATACTTTCCCACAACAAAGACAATCGACAAACCAGCTTGAAAAAAAAACCCCTATTTGACGAGTACAGATTTGCTTATATCTTTTAAAGTTAGCTTATCCACTAAAGCTGTAATTAATTCTTATACATGATTATATTTTTCCTTCTGATCCCAGATTAAAGCCAAATCTGTGCAATAGGACCAGCCACATGGAAAATCCTTCAGCTATTAAACTAAAACAGACTAAATCCACATTTTAAAAGATAAAATTCAGAAACATGTAATGATTACTACACGAACAACAATCTAAGTACATCGCATTTCAACTCAAGTAGCTATAATTTTCAGCCCAAGTAATCTAATTTCAGTCGACTTTTTTTGCAATGTATTGTTCTCTAACCTTTTTTGATTGGACTGAGAAACATTAGCAGTCAGGATGTGAAATGCTAAATCACACTGGTGAGTGATAAGTGAGTCATTCGGAAAAGCCATAAGAAACATCAGTGGAGAAACAGTAAAAAACTTGAACTCCAAACCCCTTCTATGATTCTCATGCACAAAAAGCTGCACAACACAACAGTTCAGCTCTGCAAATACCTTTTCTCAAATTCCAATTACATTTTCAAGTAGTAAACATCATAGCTTTTGCTGACTGAACTCCAGGGTCTTTTAATTAATTCCATGAGGAGTAAGAAAATTAAATGTAGCTTTTGTTTTATGCTTTGTACCAGAAGAAATATCAAATACTTAAGATTAAATACAATCATACCAGAACTCCAAAGTATTTCTTAAGAATGTGTGTTTTCTGTTCTTCAAACAGCATATTAAAGGCCTGAGCTCAGAATTAGGCTGCAGCGATACGGCTGGGCTGAAGATTTTCCTGGAGTACCTTCACCACAATACCAGGACTGTTTAAGGATATAATCTCTCCCCTACTGTTTTCTCATGGTTTACCTCTAAGTTTACATTTCACAAAATAAACTCATATTGTGATTTTATCTTGTGAGGAGGATTATACATAAGTAGTCTGATGGACAGTGCTGAAATCAAAACTCATTAGTATTTCCTGCCTTTGAACATAAATAATGATGGGGTTTCAAAGACCGACAGACCTCTGAATGAAGGGCAACAATGGCAATTGTCATCTTTGACTGCACATGAGCCCTTCCGAAAACTGTCCATGGAGCGGAGGAAAAGTTTATACTTTCGCAGAGTGGACATTAAGACTGAGAGAGGCCTGTGTTATGCCCTTGTCTCCAATTTTCTGCCCTGATTAATTACAAAGACTGCTAATTGTGCATTGATGTTAGCTGAAACCATTTGGCATTTGGTATCTGTCTGGTCACGTCAGAATAAAAAACGTTCCGTGTAAATGTTAGGTCATAGTGGCTTTTCCTCAGTCACTTCTGTTTAGAAATCCTTTAAACTACAATTATTTGTATTCCTACCATAATGAATGTGGCTGCAACGGGTTAAGAAAACAAAAAATTAAAAAAAAAAAAAACAGTTATAAAATTATGGAGTGGAAGCAGCAATTTCTAAGTGCCATTAATCCATGGTGATTGTGTGGCACGGTTTGTAAACAAAGAAAGGATCTGATTTTCAGCCAGTTGGACACACAGTCATTCATGCGGCGCACATCTCGTTTCTGTTTACTGCCCTTACACATCAACACACAAGTAAGAAGCTAAAGTTTGCTCTCCTCTCTCTGCCCAACAGCACTGACTTTCTCACACAGCACCTCCCAGACACGGCACAGCCAGTGTCCTGCACACCAACAGGACCATCTTTGTGCCGTACAGCCCATTGAACCTCCCTTTCCCACTCACTTTCTACATTGTTTGCCTTTTCATCCTTGCTTTTAAACAAATTGATTGATTGGATGATTATCCCACAATGACTCACACATCTGGGAGTCCAGCATCTGGATCTGTTCCCATTTAGTGCATGTTCCCAAGAGCCATCTTACATTATTAGTGGTGACCTCCATTTGCCTTCTCCTAACCTATGTCTTGAAATAATCCAGAGGCTGCTGGGTCCCCAGGGTGGTACCTCAATAACTGCTTCAACTCCAAACCTAGGGTTTAATTCAGTGTTAGCTGCATGAGTGCGAGTCATTTAAATAAATGCTAAATTAAGCAACATAGTTCTTAATTAGAGGACTCAAGGATCCGCCGTGGATATTTGTGGTGGATTTGTTCCGCCACCTGCACACCTACCTGCAAACTACATGTAAACATGATGTATAAGAACTGATTTATTACAGCTTACAAGTCGTAAGGCCAAGTTTAATGGCCACTTTACAGTGCGAAAGCAGAGCACAGCCTAGAACCAGTGCCTTGCAAAATTAGTGCATATAAGGTTGTAAGACTGTTTGGTTTGGTACAATGAGGTCCAGTCTCCCTTGGGACATAACACTCCTGGGGGAACACCTTCAGCTGTTGAGGGCTCCAAGAAAAATCTGACACAAAAGACTACAGCTAAATAACTGGGCTCTTAAATAAATGTCCTCTGTTGTTCTCAGCATCCTCAGGACTCGAGGACACCATCATCCCACAGTTTTCCTGCTTCCACCAAGTGCTTGGAATTCTAGCAATCTCTGCTTCTTTTCAGTAAAAAGGTTCATCTATATATTTGGAGTTTTTAAAACAAGCTTGTGTTCTGATACTCCCACTGGACCTTTGCACGCATCCCTTCTGCTTTCCACCCTCAACAATACAGCTTCTGCCATTTGGAATTGATCCCTCCACCGTCCTTCTGTTGCTGAAGTTATTTCTGCTACAAATAGCATATTCCCTTCAGTCCCTTTGCCACTCCCTATGCAGGTGAATCTTGCTTTTAGCAGAATCAAGACATCTTAGGCCTTCACTTGCAGCGAGTTAAAGCATGGGAAATGTGCCTCGTGCTGCTCACTGAGGTCTGGGTGGAATGACATTGCAAAGGAGGGTTGGTATTTGTCAGGTGCCCTGTTAGAAGCTCTTTGACAGTACTTGCAAACAATTAATTGGTAAAACAAAGGTAGAAGGCAATCCAAACACAGATCCTGGAACTCACAGAACCAATAAAAGGTGTGCATAGCATCTTACAATGAGCAGCAAGGACAGAGCTCTCAATACAGTTGCAGTACGGTACCAGCAGCTCACGCTGGCATCAGAATATTTGTTGTATGAGGGCAGATCAAGAAAAGTGAGATAAAAAATATTTGAATTGAGACAGCTGAGAGGACTCCAAAAAGATGTTAATCTGTGTCTGAGATAAAATGTGAGTATGAAACTATAATACAGTGAAGTAATATGAATTCTGCCTGGAGAATTATTAGTGCTGTGGCAGGAGGCAGAGAGCATCCCAATGTGCTATCTCCCTGCTGTCCTGCAAGCTTTGTGAGGAGTCTGGAGGAGGGACATTTCTTAGTCCTCACGACAGCATTATCTAAACAATATATCAACCACACTGTCCCGCTTATCTGAATCCTCTTCATCTACAGATTGTTGTCCCCAACACTAGGACCATCATTCCACAGCTTTCAGATAAATACCAACCTTACATGAAGTAACTGTTTTTTCCGCAGAACAACTGTCTGAAGACAAAAGACTTGATTGTTTTAAAGTAAGCCAGGTTAATTGAATAAGAGGATTTGGATTATATTTCATGTCTCATCAAGGCAGAGATAACAGAATTCTGTTCCTTCAATTCCAGATATATGTCTCACAAGATAAACAATAAGAATTACCATTTACCACAGCCAACTGGATCAAGCTAACATGGGATAAAAAAATTGCATGCTTAACGAATAAATTTGGAGTTCATCAACTCGTCATGTAAAGTGAACAGAAGATATAATACTGACAAAAACTTTGAAGAATTCTCAGTAACTTGTCATGATGGCACCTTCTGGCCACCATCTGTGTGCGTGATTGTATAAACATGACTTATCAGAGCAATTATTGAATCATAAAGGGATCTGATTTTCCAATTATCTCTAATCATTTATTAGAAGATTTTAAGCGTTATTTTTCTTTCCAGATTCATTAAGGAACAAATTAGATAAATCCTGTACCTGTTTCCCATGGCAATAAACAGCTTAGCTGGATGTGTAAGAACAGAGCCAGACACCCGGACACACAAACTCCTACTTTGTCACACTCAAGTGAAAGAGAAAGGGGCAAACACACTGTAAGCCACTATTATTTTCCCTTTGAACAGGTGGAGTCCCTGGGGCATTCCCAGAATTGTTCAGAAGAAACAGTAAGATGCTCTGAATTGTGCCTGTTGGACTCCAGGGCCACACCTGCAGCAGAGCCTGCCCATCCCTCCTCCTTTGTGTAATGGCACAAGAAATTCGTTGGCAAGGAATTACAGCTAAAATGCTGCCAGAGAAGGGACCTGCTGGAGCGCCGCCAGGTCTCTGGCTACAGGCTTTCTCCAGCACACCCGACGCACGGTGAGGTTCAGGCTGGGAGGACGTTGTTCCTGGGGCAAACATTGCTGGTGATACTTTGAGAAGTTTCATCTTTCTGCCTAAGTAATTTTCTACTGGTGTGCTGCACAGATCCACACCCCTGCACAGGACACAACGATAACTGTCAGGTCATCATCAGTGTCCCGTAAGAAAAGCTACAATAGTTCGTTGACGTGATTTCCTCCTTTCCCTTATAATCCTCTGGCAATCTCTCACAATTAACTGCCAACTCACATCACTTAGCAAAACCTATAACCTTGAAGCAAAGCATTTCTGGAAAATACTTCACCCCATTTATTACAGACAGAAGCAGGCTTGGCATACTCAAAAACTGAAATGAATTGTAGCTCAGAGTAGCTACCATGTTACAATAACTTAATGGGTGTCTATGCCGAAATGTTAAATTACACCTAAACCACAGGACAATAATGACAGGGCAGTCGTTACTGCTGTTAAGTTTCCCATCTGCTCAAACAGTAGACAGTTCAATGAGGTATAAAAATACCTCTGTTTTCAGTGATTATGTTCTCCTTTCCAGCACAGTGTGTGACAAAAAAACTGTGTTTGATTGTTTGAGTGGAACTGTGCGACCCTTGCTGACCGCCTGGTGCTTTATTTGCAGGGCGCTGCCAGTCAGCAAGACACAGAGAGGCCACTGGGTCAGCCTGATGGGCACCAACTGGAGATACAGCACTGATTCAGCCCACGGGAAAGTGTTTTGCCTTCTGTCCTGTGGAGGCAGTTAAAAGTGTGGCTTAGAATGTTACACATGATCATGCATCCAAAAATAACTTCCCAGTGAGACCCTGTGCTGCGGTTCAGAGGCAGAGCTCCAGCAGGCAGGGTACAGGGAGTGTGCAGAGCTCACTGGTGCCCGTGCGCGCTTCCACCTAGAGATGAGGCACATGGGCTTCTCACGGATATCTGACTTGAACAGCTCCTTTTACATGTCAGTTTAATGATCATTCTTCTTTCTCATCATTTAAAAATTATGAATGGATAAGGGATAATGATCATGACAAGAGGGTAACTGATTTAGCATTAAGATAAAACTGAACAAGGGAAGACTCTTCATTAATAAATTAATGTGGTGAAAGATCCCAACTTTATTGTTTCACATGAGGTTCATTTAGTAAGTTCAACCTTTACCCTAGACGCATACCTTACATCTGCTTAATTTAATCAGAAAAGACAGACAGTGTTAATTACTTTCTGATGGTTGTTCTGTACTGTGGCTTTGGCAAGTGAGAAAAGACAAATTCCAATGGCTTTAAGCTAAAGGAAACAGCTTCTAAGGGATAAAACCCACTTAAGCTGGATGGCAGTGCAGTATTTAAAATCTTCAGGGTTTGCATTTGCGAGATGCATGTTAAGATGAAAAAACATGCCAGGATTACTTGTGTCTATTCCTTCCCTTTTTGCATTGGATTTGCATTAACTCTGGATGGTGCTTGGGGAATGCAGAAGCCTCTGCAGTTCTGAAAGGTGCAGCTGTCAGTTTGCCACCATTTAAAAAAAACCCACGGAAGGCCACATGTGCCCAAAGGCTGATTGCTGAGGTGATACTGCAGAGAGAGTTGTATTGAACGCACCTAGAGTTAGTGTCATAAGAAAGGAGCATTGGCAGTCCTGCTCCAAAGAGCCAGGCTCATCAGGCATCACGACCATCCCAGGGCCCCGTGAGCCAAGCCAAAGCCACCTGAGCTGGTAACTGCTCACAAAGAGTCACTTGTCAAACGGTTCAAAGGAACTGATCCATAGTCATTCCTGGGCCTCCAGGTACTTCTGGTCTCTTGGAAGAAAGGTGGATATCAACTGTCCCACCTCTTGCAGAAGGGAAAACAAGAACAGAAAGTTACTACAGATCATGCATTAGGTGAAAGAGCAGAGTTCTTCACAGGTTGGTCCTGGCAACTGGTAAATGAGGCAGAGGGAAAACAGATTGGGTGTATTGTTGAACACCACCTCTTCTTGATGCTCACACTCTACAGTATTTCCATATGTTGAGATTTTACACTGCACATTGAAACCTGCCTGTGCTTCAGTCACTACAGCACACAGTGCTGGTCCCCTTTTGATGTGTTTAACTACCATAACCACTTCAACTATTTAAAAATAGCTGCCTTTTTCTGCTTTAAAGGCCATAAACTTTGGCATGCTACCCTAGACAATGTCACTTTCTTAGACATAAAAGCATGTGTGTGCTGCAATGACGTTGCGGGATCTGTCCTATGAATATCATGGGTAGGAATCCCATTTTCCCATCTGGTTCAACTGGAACATTTTAACTGTCTTACAATTTAGAGGACTGTTCCAATGAAATAATGGAAAATAAGACGGGAACTTCTGTAAGGAATGAGAAAGCCTGTTGTCATGGATTGTTCCCTTAGTGATTTATCTGCTAGCTCCATGATCAATTGGATAAATCCCTTTGGAAACACTACATGCATGATATATGTATTGCGAAATTCTCACTTAAATGTAAAATTTCCCCCTCATGCAATACATTCATTGTCTCCATGCCTTAATGGAGCACTTAATTATATGGTTCTTTCTGATTAGAAATTACCCTTCTCCTTATTTTTTATTCTTTCTCTCCACCTGGAGCTTGTGTCCCACTAGTGCCAGAATCCATGACAGTCAAACTCACCCAGCTTTTCTCACTTATCTGTAGCACTGAATTTCATGGGAAAAAGGGAAGGCTGTTTCTTTTACAGAGCATTAAATCACAAAAAGAGGTGGAAGGATCTCAATATCCCAGAATGGCAGCAAATCCTATATAAATGGTAGGTTCCTTTCATTGCACACATTGTCTATCAAAAAGTTTTATCAATGTGCTTCAACTGTCTTTATTCGCCTAAGAGCTAAAGGCATCTACCAGTTGTACCTCAGTTGCGGCCAGCAATTCTAAGTTAGGAGCTACTCCACTTAAAAAGGATGGCATTATACCAGCTAAAAAAGGGTTGGGGGAAGTCAAAGTGGGACTGCAGCATGGCAATAGCTGTAGATCAACATGAGCAAGTATACAGGCAAAGGCAGATTATTTCTTAATGAACAGTGAACATAACACACAAAGTTGTATGATGTCTCTGTGGCAGCTAAATAACTGGTGTATGTGCTACTAAAAACCTACGCAGTAAAAGAGAGAACAGGGACTGCTGAGATAGTCTCACTTATGGATTTTCCTCTTTATTGCCCTTCAGATTTGGCTGAAAAAAAAAGGCAAAAAAAAGCTCAGGATGAAATAAAAACAAATCTTATTGCAGTGTAAAAGCAAAGGAAACAGAGAGCGAAGTCTTTGGAATAATATTGGACATGTATAAACACCTGCAGGCAGCAGCTGGAATAGGTGTGAATAGTTCTTTTTAACAACTACTGTGCAGTATTTCCCGTGCAGGTTTTTTTCATCCTATTTTCCAAAATATTTGAAACTGCTCCCAGTTAACTATAATTTACAAGTTTTGCATTGGCACTCATCATAGTCATTAACAAAAATATTTAAGAGAAAGTCAAATAAAATTTAATAAAAAGACTTCTGTGAATCTTTAAAACTACTTGAAATACAGATTCCAGCCTCGTCCAGTTGCATGGACTGACAATAATTCAGATTGATGTAGCCTACAAATCCACACAAGCTACAGGAAATACGTTCCCTATCCTTTATTAAAGATGTGGCATGTCAACAATGACATCAGTGTGTTTTGAATGCTGCACAATCTTAAACCTCCTGTCACTTCCAATACCATTCTCTGTCTCCAGAGGGGCACTGCTGTAAAACACATAACTGTAACACACAATCCTCTTCCCTAGATCAGGCTCAAATTTTTTGTTCATGTGCAAAACACAATTCCATTTTTTAATGCTTTTTGAAATAAAAAGTGGTCGAGCTTTACAGAGAGTATGTGACCTGCAGCATCCAAACACTGAAACCACAGCTGCAAGAGCTGTATTTTATAAAGCATAGAATCACAGAATAGCCTGGGTTGGAATGGACCTTAAAGTCCATCCAGTCCCACCCCTGCCATAGGCAGGGACACCTCCCACTGGATCAGGGGCTCCAAGCCCCACCCATCCTGGCCTTGAACCCCTCCAGGGATGGGGCAGACACACCTTCCCTGGGCAACCTCTTCCAAGCCCTCACCACTCTCATCACAAATAATTGTGAAGTGGTTGTTTCCAACAGATTTTTTTTCCACTCTGTTGCTTTTATGCAGATGTCAGCATAAGCTGCTCCCAGGATACTCACAGCCACAATCAGAGATGACTTCTCAATATCTTTAGAGTGGCACCAAGGTCTGCTTATGTCTCCCTGGAGAACTCCAAGGTTCCACAGTCTCTGTCAGGGTTCCTTTAACAGCAACTGAGCTGATTTCTGAAGTCAACAGTTCAGTTTTCAGCCGAAACAAAGGCCTGGATCAGCCCTCCTAGATCTCTGAGTCAACTCCTCTGCTATTGTAATAATTTTATCAGGGAATTGTCAGCATACAGTGAGAAGAACAATAGTACAGATCACAGTTGGCCCTGGCTCAGGGATGAGTGTCTCAAAGTAAACTTGTGTCGTGTGGTCTCTAAGTCCCTAGGACAGACTGCCTCTAACCATTCTGTTTAAATAACCTTGTCCCCGCAGCCCAGCAGCTGCTGTGACTCCAGCAGTGGAGGTGAAACCTGCAGCTCACCCTTCACAGGAACTTTCTAAACAGTTCTCTCTTCTGTTCTTATCAGAAAAGAGCTGCAGTGAGGCACCACAAAAATGTGGGATTCAAAAGTACAGAACAGATTAATGGGAATATTATGCAAGGAAAGAGAAGCTATCAGGAGTCAGGCTGAGTGTGCAGCACTGTTACGGTACCAGATTAATACTGGTCTACCTTAGGATCACAGATCCTCTCCAGCAAAGGAACCAGCCTTCCGAACATCTCCCATTCAGAAAACCATGTTAAAATGTGTTGCCCAATGTCACCCACCTTCAATGGATTCCATTCCTACCCTAGGCTGTCACTCTACCACTCATTTACAACACAGGGAGCTGAGGAATTTGCGGCAGAGAGGGACATATGTACAAAACTGTTATGACACTTCCTTAATCTATCAATCAGTGGGCATGATGGAGACAGACAAATTTCACCCTAGAAAAAGCAGGGAATCAAGAAGTGAGGCAGCACTATTCCTCGCTCTGCCAAAGGATGTTGTAATTTGTCAAACAGGTACTTCAGAAGGATCAGCTGCATGGTTAGGAGAAAACTGAATGACATTGAGCACATCAACCCTGTGCAGCTACAGACTAGGAGAAGTCTGTCTAGAAAGCCGCCTGGAGGAGAGGGATCTGGGGCTGTTGGTTGACAGAGACTGAACATGAGCCAGCAGTGGCCCAGGTGGCCAAGAAGGCCAATGGCATCCTGGCTTGTATCAGAAACGGCGTCCAGGGAGGTTATTCTCCCTCTGTACTCGGCACTGGTGACACTGCTCCTCAAATCCTGTGTTCAGTTCTGGGCCCCTCACCACAAGAAGGATGTTGAGGCTCTGGAGCGAGTCCAGAGAAGAGCAACAAAGCTGGTGAAGGGGCTGGAGAACAGGCCTTATGAGGAGCGGCTGAGAGAGCTGGGGGTGTTTAGCCTGGAGAAGAGGAGGCTGAGGGGAGACCTCATTGCTCTCTATAACTACCTGAAAGGAGGTTGTGGAGAGGAGGGTGCTGGCCTCTTCTCCCAAGGGACAGGACGAGAGGGAATGGCCACAAGCTCCACCAGGGGAGGTTTAGGCTGGACATTAGGAAAAAAATTTTCCCAGAAAAGGTCATTGGGCACTGACAAAGGCTGCCCAGGGAGGGGGTTGAGTCACCTTCCCTGGAGGTGTTTAAGGCACAGGTGGATGAGGTGCTGAGGGACATGGTTTAGTGTTTGATGGGAATGGTTCGACTTGATGATCTGGTGGGTCTCTTCCAGTCTGGTTATTCTATGATTCTATGAAACACCAGCACGTTAGCTGTCCTCCCTGCAGCCACAGACCACTAGATGGCCATTAGCCCTTCTTGCTTTGCTTCCTACATAGGTGACAATAGCCTGATAAAGAGGGATCACCCACTCCATTCCCAGACAAGGATAAGCCACACTGGGAACTTGTGGAACTAAGCAAAACCAGTGTGTGACAGTAAAGGCATGTCGGATGCCACTGAAAGGAAGAACACCAGCACATTTTTTTCCCTATATTTACACAAGGTTTAGAGTCTGTTCAATTTAAATGCCTGAGGGGGCACTTTTTTTCCTGAATTATATGTAAACCTTATTGCACATAAAGTTTTATATAAAAGACACACCAAAAAATCCAATTGTACATCAAAAGAAGGACATGGAAGTTTTCCTACTTGAAGAAGCAGATGTCAACTCTAATAATTCTTAATTCAAAACTGAAGAGCGTTTAGTTACTTTTGAGACAAATACAAATGGAAAACTATTTAGCAGTGTCGGTAGAGTTTATGCTTATTTTGGCGTATTTACCATCTCAGTGAACCAAACAGAACCAACCCATTTTCACAGCCACAGTCTGTGCTGAGTCAGAGCTATTCAGAAGCTAAACACAGCTCGTACAATACATGATATTTATAGATTTCTTCTGTCTGACAAGATCTATTAGAAATACAACTTGAATGTAGAAGAATGTCAATGTCCATATTAAAATATATTTAAAACGTGCTTAGTAGAAACATTTTAATGAAATAAGGTATTTTTCTATACACGTGGGAATTTATGGTAGAGAAACAAAACTTTGATAAGATCTGATTCTTTAAAAGATCAAGAATGTGGCTTTCTACACTTTTTAAATTTGCAAAATAAACTACATTTCAGGAAACCTCAATTTTCCAAAAAAAATAAGGCATTCCAGTAAATGCCAAGATAAAATTGGCTCATGTTCAGTCCTATGATAAAATATACTTTAAAGTATATGACCCAAGAGTGAAACATCATAAGGTCAACTAAAAGCTAACCTAAACTCTAAGTGAAAAAGTACCTACACACTTAACTTTGGCAACGTCTACAAATGATTTGGATAGAGAAAACAAAGAGAAAATGTCGACACTGCTTAGTGGATGGAGGACGTTGGGTGGATTCCATCTTTTCTCTTGCTTAACTGGTCCCTATGCTCCCTATTTTCCTATTTTCTCATACACTAGACACAATAATGAAAGAAATGTGTATTTTCTCTATATTTGGAACTTGCTGCATTGTTTGACTAAATCAGAAGAGCAACTGCTAAGTGAACTGTAGGCAATCCCTTAGGGGGCAGGTTCCGAGGGAAAAGGGGACATGCTCCAGCCTCAGAGGAGTAAGGCGAGTGCTTTGTGTAGAATATGCTTTATAACCACGAACCTGGCCACTAAATAGACTGATTTCCTGCCACTTCAGTGAAGTTGCTGATTGGTCGGCATCTCTTGGTGTTCTGATGAAAACACACATGGCTTCCTGGAATTCCAGCAGCTCCTGTAGGCTCTCAGCTTTGCCGTGGTGTGCCCGATAAGCTTTTCACATCAGACGCCCTTTTACAAGCATTAATAATTTACATTTGCAGGACTACGGCATCATTTCAGCTGCACACAGAGCTCACACTGGTCTTCCACCACACCAGGGGCTCCCAGAGGTCATGTTTTTACATGGCACATATAGGGCCAGCCAGTAGAAGGGTTTCCTGGTGTCCACAGATGTGGCAAGTAAAATGAGAGCCAATTCAGAGCTTTGCACTGAAACTGAGTAAAAATCACAAGTAAGTGTTTTCTCAAAGAAGCTTTCAAATTAATCAGTCTTAACCATTATCACTTTTGGTATTTTGTGTCTGCTTGAAACAGGTTCCCCAAAAAATACCCTTTGAAAATACTTCATGTCTGTTTAAAATATTGTCTTGATTTCATGCTTTACACAGACACTATAGAACCAAACAGAATAAACTATACATTCAGTAATTTATATCTTGTTCTTGTTATTTATGATACAGAGATCAAACAAAATAGCAGCTATTGTTTACAGAGAGCAAAATGCGTGTCGATACATCTAGTATAATTTTTATAAATAGGTGAAGACGACATTTCTTTATTTCTACTTACTATTTTCCTTAAATTGTGTCCATATCTAACAGGTCAAATTGGCCAATACATAGTTTCTCTAATCAAAGTAGAACTAAATAAATTCCGGATCTCTTGATTACATTGAATTTGCAACTCACACACTTCCCTTTCCTACATCAGAAGAAGGTTCTTCCTTACAGAAAGCCTGTACAAGGTGCTCCTTTCCTTTCTTCCCACCTTTAGCTGGCACTTCACAAGGCTCAGTGTCATCATACTGACTTGGAACTGATATAACAGCCCATTTGTTTATACATCTGGATTAAGCCACATGCAAGGTTAACTTTTAAACATGGAATGGAATGCTTCTCATTCAGCTATAAGACTTAATAAAACATTAAATGATCGATATTTCTACCAACAGCTTCATTTACCCACCACCCCTTGGCTCTATTTATCATGACATAAATATTTGATCACTTTAAAACTGCAGTGGATATTATAAGCTACTGGGAAGAAGTTTACCAAGGAGACAGTGTGTCTTTTGAGGTTTATTCAATACTATTTCCTTCCCAAATCTGTCTTCTTTCTGTTTTCTTTATTCTCTGTAATTTGCCAACATTTTTCTTTAAATTAGTCATTAGTTAGGGCCTTTGCAAGTACCCTGGCTCAAGAAATCCAGAATCCATAGCATTTATTAGATTAGGGAATTTCACTGACTTCTATTTGATTTTCATTTAATGCAGTAATCTATTATCGCATTATTCTGTATATAGTATGTTTATATGCCATCCGAAATCAATGCTCATTTTGGAGAAAGAAACTCTCTTTTCAATTAGTTTTGCCTTTTAAAATAACACTTTCTAAAAGACTGCATGTTTATGGTGCACATTCAAAAGCAATTACAAGCTAAAACTCAACCAAAATAGTATTAGGTGGAAGCAGAAGCCAATTTCAAGTGCCCTGTGGCAATTAATGGCTTAAAGGCCTTCACAATTGGAAACCATAAGCTTTGCATGATTTCAGGATAAGGTATCCATAGAAAGTGAAAAAGAGCAATTGGTTGTACTTTGGCTTTAAGAAATCCACATCAGAAGGGAAAATGTCAGTGTTAACCACAGGTCAGCTGATTCCTTCTCATCAGAAATGAAGCTGAACATTTGATCTGCAGTGTCCGGGGGCTTGGGAGCACCCGCACAGCAAAAAACAGCAGTTCTGTTCTGCTCTCTTGTTTGACTTGAAGTGAAACAAGAACGGCAGGGAATATGAGAACATGCAGTACACGTGTATGGTCAGACTGCGTTACAGCTGCTGACGACTGTTCAGGCCTGTTCCCAAAGCCCAGTGAAGCAAAAGGTGGACTCTCAGCTTCAGCAGGATTTGGGCTATTTCCTTTGGGCGCAGTTACCTTAGGATATTCCCTATTGCCACTGAAAAGTGCCTTAGCGAGACCTCAGCACAGTTTTCCGACAGCTGATTTGCAAGAATGTGCTGTAAGTAGGGCAACAGAGTGTGTCCCTGGTGTTCCCAGGCACACGCGTGCTGGCTTTGCCCACACTCACAGCTAGCTGGCTGACAGCCAGTTATAATCAGAAGTTTGCAAACAGCTCCGTCGATCCACCTCTCAAAGCATCTGCTTATCCAGAGCACAGAAACCTCCCAAGCTGACTGCATAGCCAACTCCATTGTAATAAATTATTGAGCTAATTGACTAAGTGCAAACAACTGAGAAGACTGGTGGGTCGAAGACACCATCTATCAGCTGGTAGGATAGAGAAAGAGCTGGTAGGAAACCAGAGAAAAGACAGTGTTTATAGGATTGATGCCTATAAAACATATGAAGGATGAATTTCTTCACAGAGGATGAGAAGAGCTACTTAACGTCAAAAGATGAGCTAAGATCATAATATAAAATGATTATTGATACCATTAAGGTGAAGATGTGCAGAGCTTCCTAACCTAACTCTGCTGTTAACACAGAGCATGGTTACCTTCTAGAAAGAATTACGTTTTGTGACATCAAAGTGTTGAAGGACTTGCTTACATCCAGATGACCTGGTGCTGAGCTTCAACGTGCAAAAGAAAACAGTTAGGATTAAGATATAGGCTTAGAAACTCTCCATTAGATTAGCCTGTCTTTATTCTACCAGCATCCAACCTGACCCTTTCAAAACCCAAATAAAGGAAGCATTTGCCAAGAAAGACACTCATCTTTCTTACTTTCCCCCGTTTAAGTTCACAACAGCCTGGCTTTGCAGTACACAGAGACATTCATATGTCTAAAACACTGGTTGGTTAATAAGTTGGGAATGTTACATGTATTCATTATTGCAACACCACAGTGCTGGACTTCAGAAATGGTGCTTTGATGCATCCACTTGTTGACAACATGTTATTGCATTTCCATGAAGTTACGAATGTCAGTGCATGCGAGATTTAGGCAAACAAGGGTGTCTGTGCTCGATAATTTGAAATGAAAGGCAAACTTCTATTTGATTTCTTTTAATTTTTGCTTTGCCTCCGGAAAGTCAATAAGAGCGACTCCTAGCAGCAACTGTTTCCATAGCCAGTAAGTTCTGTGAATTTGAACCCTAATGTGGTGGTTATGTAAAGCATGCCAGTATTCAGAAAAATTAACTCCAAAATTAATTTTCCATACTATGGGGAAAAAAAAAGCACTGAGCTTGAATAATAAATGCCAAGAAGTATCTAAAATATTCTAAGAGATGCCTCAAGAGATACTTCCTCTCCTTTCTGTGATTAGTGATAACATGATCGCTCTACACACTCCTCCACATTCTCCCTACCTGCTTCACGGCCAAGAAGGCTGGCAATCTGCTCCACTCCCTCTGAGCACGGTGGGTTACGAGATTTTCCTCTGAAAGCAGGTGTTCCTGTGGGTCCAAAAATGAGCAAAGAGTTCACCAGCTTTGCTTGCAGGATTTCCAACAAGACAAATCATTTAAAGTAAAAGTTCACTGCCTTCTTCTGCCCGATTCCAAGAGAAACACATCAGCCAGGACAACAGCGCGGGTGCCAGAGCCTGTCAGCTCAGGTCCCTCATCTGCCATAGATGTGTGAGTGAACTCTGACCAACAGCTCCTTGTGCTTTACTTCCCTATAGAAATAACAGCATTGCCCTCTCCAATAACCTGTTTTTAAGAAAACAAACAAACACGAGGAATGGATAATCATCTACAGTAATGGAAGTTAAATATATTTTATTAGCCTGCAAATTAATCAGGGCAAAGAGAATGTCTTCTTCCTTTTGCTAAGCTGCAATGCAAATGCAGTTGCTATATACATGTTTGTTATTAATAACAAGAGATACTTTTAGATTCAGGAGTGAAATCTGATTTTCCTGGCAGGGAACTGCAATTTCAAGGATACTGAGTTCTTCTCCTGCAATTTCAGAGTTAGCGCACTAGGAAAGGCGATATCCCCTCAGGGAGGGGCAAGTCACAATAGTTTTGAGTCTTACTCAGTTTAAATAGCAACGTTAGCAAAACGCTGCAAATAAAGGAGTTTGTTAAAAGCAGAGGATGGCTTGGACAGCCGGTTCCTGCTGGCCGTTTGGTTCCTCAGAAGGCAATTCCCACAGTCTGTCCCACAATGAGAAATGGATAATGACACACCCTAGCGGTCTTAACATGTACGTTCAGCATTTCAGGGCACTCCTCACCCCCAAAACAGATCCTGCTGACCCCTCCTTGGCCACAACGATGCTACAATCACTGTAGCAATTCCAGAAGACTTAGTTCAACTCTGATAAAATGAATTTGGGTTTTACCCTGTCTCAGAAACCTCACTGAACCTTCAGTACTCCCACTCTTAAATAGGCAACTGCTGCTTGAGATTGGGGTCTCACTTGTGTATATTTTGTGGGTTTAGATTTTCGTACTGGCCATATGACATGTGTGAGGTCTAATACAGGATTTCATTCAAGCTCAATACAAGTTATATAAACCTGATCAACGCCAATAAACTTCCTTCTCTCTTTTTTTCAAGACACATGGCAGAGGGATTGGAATTAGATAAGGTCCCTTCCAACTCAAACCATTCTATGATTCCTCAAAGGAAGGATCAAGGATAATGTTACATTTTAAATTGAATGGAATCTAACATTCCCCACAATATGCACTCTTGATATTTTGAGATGTATAAAACCAGTGTGGGAACCGCTGAGATCCTAGTTTTCTGGGAGATAAAATTGACTGAATAAATAAATAAATAAATAGTTTGTATCATTGCTCCATCTGGTCCTACTGTTCTACTGAGGGGTCCCACAAGAAATAAAGGATCTAGAAATCTGCGCCCAAAGCCAGCACCGCAAAGTTTCTGAGACCTCTGTTTGAACATGCCCTGTACACATGTGAGGAATAACAGACTGAAACAACAGCAAATTAGATACAGAACTGAGGAAGCATCGAGTCATCTTTTGCTGCCAGTGCATACAGTTGCAAAGCAAGAAAATTCTTCTCCTGAGCATGCATCTCTATTAAAGTGCAGAGATGTTTAATTTCACAACCCTGTGAATCATGCTTTCCTTTCCAGCAGTGTCAGACATGTCTTTCTTCAGAGCACTTTGATTGATAGAGCAGACAATTTCGTAGTTTTTTTTCTTACAAGCAGAAATTTGGCCTGATCATTAATCATAAAACGTCTGAATAGAATTTAATTAATCTTTCTTCCTTTCTTTCTCGTACCTGCTCCCAACAAATCAAATAAGTCAGGCTGCATTGGGAAGAACTCTAACATAACCTAATGCTGAATATTGAATGTTGGTTCACAGTGGCAAGCTGCTCACAATGAATCCATTAAAATGAAAGAAAAATCTCTCCAAGGTCTCACTTCAGAACAACCAAGAAGATCACAAAGTATTTGCAAGGTTTCCATCAAAGAGACAGGCTTTGTTTGGAATATTATTCATTAAGAAATATTTCCTACAGTCTGATGATATGAATTTGGAGTTCTCCTCTTCTACTCTCAGTGTTACCTTATAGAACAGAGCAGCACCAAATCCAGATCCAATAAAATACACAAACTGCTGATGACTTGCAAGCAAATGTAGGAGAGGAGACTGGCTGTCAATACCCCCAAACAGGGTTCTGCCCCATCGCTCCCAGGGGGGCCTAAAGAGGGGTCTAATGGGACCAAAAAGTACCTGAGAACAGTAGCACCCTGCACCCTCTCATTACTTGCTGTTACGAGAGCAGAGCTCACCTCCTAGTGCTTGCTGACAAACACACGGAGCCCCAGTTACATGGACTGTTCTAGAATTTAACTGCAGCCTGATAACTCAGGGCACGAACATGCTGAAAAACTTTCTCATTTACTTTCTACATTCCTGGCTGAAGAGACAAAGAAAAATGATACTTCAGTTGGTAGAAGATACTAAAAAAATTAACTTAACCTTCTTTTCTGTCCCTTGGAACCTTGAACATTGTTATAGCAGGAGTGAGAGGTTTTTGTGCACTCTTCAACTCCCAGCCATATAATTTCACCAAACTCTTTGCACATCACTCATGCAGGGCATTAGTTTCTAAGGTGTGCTGTGGGGAATATGGCCTTTCACATTTCTTGTTATTAGTGGAATCGTTCTTAATAATAACACTAAAACTGGCAGTGATTCTAAGGTGAGAAGAGATCTCCAAAACCAGTATTTGCCACCTTAATTTCCCTACCAAAATGTATATGTAAAGCACACAGGGCACAAAATAACAGCATGGGCTCCATTATTCAATTACAGGCTCTCATTAATTCAGGCAGATAATCTGAGATTTTCGTTACTGTGGGAATTTTCAAAGTAATTAATGGGGTTTGGACAACATGACATCATTGCAATGACTGACATTTGGTTGAACTTAATATGTCACTTAGCATTCACTGCTAAGCAACCAAGCCTGTGGTATGCTGGATGTCTCAGACATGAGGTCAATGTCTAAAGTGTAGATGAAGCACAATTACTAGGAATCACCAGCCTCCAGTGCAAGTGTACTCGCTTAAGCTATTATATCAGTAATTCTCGTGTTTCAGAAAACTTAAACCTTTAAAAATGTCTTCCACACAGGCCATAATGTGGAGTTCCACCCTTGTTCTAACCTTAGGCACCTCCCGTTTGTTATCTGTACTGGTGTTTGCCGCTGACGTGCAGCAGGGTATGTCCTGCAAATAACAAGCAAGATAAAGTGCTTTACCTTGGCTTCTAGATATTCCATATGTACTTGAACTATGGTTTGAGCTATTGACCAAGAAGAATTTCTAGCAGCAAAAGGCAGATCCAGGGCTGGGTTTGATGTCAAACTTCCACAATGATGGACTGAGGATTTAGTCCCATTTGCTGAAGAATAATTCAGCACAGTTTCCATAATGGAATCATAATTGTAATCACGTCATTAGAAAGTCATGGCACTGAGACACAAGCCAGAATTACTTCAACTTAATATTCCAAACGAAAAGCTAACTTTGATGAGCTCTCATTAAGGCATTTGTTCCCTTTCTGCTGCTATTCTGTCTGTTCCCAGGCTTCTTACATAGCGCTGCTTAGAAAAAGCTGTGAAATGTTACAGCTTTCCACCAAATAATTTTTTCCAGTCACAGAAGGTTGCTTCAGGAACTGGTCCCACCTTTTCCAGGAGTAATTTGGAAAGGGTCCCACCCTGACCAAATCTGACCTCTCACTGATTGCTCCAAACCCTACACACCCCAAACGCGAAGAACTGTCCAGGACAAGACACGTCATGATGATCTCACCTGACAGAACAAGAACGATACAACTGAAGTGGAGGCCAGAGGAGCAAAAAAATAAAATGGATTGCTTTCTTACTTGCAGGGCTCACTTTCTTTGCCAAATACACTCAGACAGGAAGGATAATATAACAGATGATGGCCTGAACTCCAGAAGCTAAGGACCAAAGTATGTGATTCATATAGACTGCAACTAGTTAAGGAGAAGTGCATTAAGTATTTCTCAATAGAAAGCAGCACTTGTCAGCATCATTTCAGTGCTAATACAAGAAACCCATAGCTCTGCTTAAAACATGAGACGTAATAGGTGTAGTACACCTTGCAGGCAGCTATATGTACTTTTACAGCAATGCGACCATAAAATGCTAGATATTTATAGCATTTGGTTACTATTAAATTATGCTTTAACTATTCCAAAATATCAGTAAATGTCAACTCAATTCATATTTAGCAGACTGGCTTAGTTGTACCTAATATAAATATATTTATTTTGTGGGTGAGGAGGCCCTGGCCCAGGTTGCCCTGGCAAGCTGTGGCTGCCCCATCCCTGGAGGGGTTCAAGGCCAGGTTGGATGGGGCTTGGAGCCCCTGATCCAGTGGGAGGCATCCTTGCCTATGGCAGGGGCTCAGTACTGGATGGACTTTAAGGTCCTTTCCAACCTAAACCATTCAATGATTCTATTATTATATGTTAATCTTGTCAGCAAATATTGAAGACCAAGTATTATTGACCTATATCTGACCCAAGAACTCCAGTTTGATCACAATCTTCTTACCTAGAACTGGGGTAAATGCTAACATTCTTACCAAGCTGCAAACATATGACCTTTGCACATTAAAATGTAAATATCAGTGTATGTGCATTCCTGTGTTTTTTATCTTTACATGTGATCAAGCCTGAGCTACAGCTGAACCACTTCAAATCATTAAGGAAACTTAAAAGCATGTAAGGTAGTGTCATTTTAGAAGACAAATTGATGCTCCAGTGAACCTCAAAAACTCCACTGATCCAAAGGTTTTTAAGGACCTTTCATCATTACACAGGTTTATGTTAAACATGTTACATACTCAGAGTACAATTTTTCATTTGTTGAAAAATTCTGCCCTTGAGCTCCTAGTCACAAACAGAATTCTTAAGCCCAAAACAGCTCCTCAAACCAATTCTACTTAAATCTATTTCACTCAGTGAAAAGACCAGGAATATGCAAGTTATCACAATCTGAAGCTGAAAGGAAGAAATCCAAGAATTGCCTATTAATTTCTGAAGTCAGCAGTTCTAGATTTTAAAGGAAGTCTTAAAAAACCTCAGGTTGGTGTTTTCCATATCGCGGCTATGAGAACCCAGAATTCCAAGCTCTGTACAACTCTCATTAAAATCAGTGGAAGACTGATACTAATTTAAGGAAGAGTTGGATGTGTCCAAAGGATCAACATTAATCATATTATTATGCCTATTTCCCTTTTGTATTCACAGATTGGATGGTTTTAACAGTGAAATGCTTGTTTTGAGACTATTTTAGGCAGCATTCTTGTCCAGATAAAACTCAGAATAATGGTAGTACTTTGATAAAGCTAAGAACAACAGAATAGAACAAATTTGGCTCTTTGTACCTCATTTCCACTTTTCTGAGTTTAGACTTTCTCATAAAGATCTACTGAGCATCTCTTTGAAGAGATGCAATGCGAACAAACTTCTTGCACTAATAATAAATACGAGACTATCGCAGACGCTCAGGATATTTTCCCAACAACTTTGCATCCTCAAACATTGAGATTCAGGTAAAATATCTTTACTCCTTTTGTTGCTGGTTACACTTGGAAGGCACATGACACTGGAATGATATGTAGTGAGTAACTATGGATATGCAAGAAGAACTTGCCAGTATTTTGTGGGCATTAATTTTTCAGTTTATTACCCTCACCTCGATCCAACTTTCAAGCCCTCCTTGTGAGCTATTTTCACTACATATGTGGAATTTCTGCATAAAGGATAGGACCCAAATGAGCATCCAGTCATGCTAGAAAAAAAATGAATAAAAGGCAAAAATTACCATTCTCTTTCTGAGGACAACTTAGTTCTTAGCTGAAAGGAGTTGCAAGACCCTCAACAGGCCTTAGAATCATGGACCTAGGAGGTATCTGAGCCACAAATGACTTATTAATCTTTGTACTTTTTTTTGTAGCACTGCTACTTTTCAGCATAAAACTGCTCTTTTAATGGATTCAATCAGCCAGCCTTTGCTAGATGTGCTGAATTAAGTTCATGTTCATCTTGCTTTTAAACTTGCCAGTTAGCTGGCTTCCAAAACTGCTTCGTGTGGTTGAACTCTGCAGTTGATCCTGCAAGTGTCCTTTGGTACTCTGACTAGAGCACAGTGGCTCTCTTGTTGCATACCCTGCTGTCCTCAAAATGCAATAGGGGGCTAATGGCTCACACAGAACCTGCTTTTGGACTCAGGACTCCAGGGGACTCTTCCAAGCTCACTCCATGTCAGCTGGATGGTCCCAAGACTTGTGCCCACACAGCTACCCAAACAATTTTGCTACAGTTACTGCAAATGCTGAGTAGAACACTGGCAGTTTAATTAAAATATCACAAATCTGTCAGGTCTCATAGTTAGTAGCTAGCATGGTGGGATCTTTTTCTACTCTTTAAATGATTATCATTTTGATTTTGCTCTCTTGGTTTTCCACCTAAAGCCAAGGTCTTTTTTTGTTTGTTTTACAATCCATCATTCACACTTACCTGCCACCGTGTCAAACAAAAGAATATCACATTTGTCAAGAATCACAAAATGTTGAAAAGTCCTGAAGTTTTGTGTCTCCTTTTAGCAAATATCACTTTCCTAATACTGCCTGCTCCATTTCTGGAGACATTTCTCTTAGACACACCGGAGAAACCAATTGTTTCACTTCAGTAACTCTGAAAAATCTGGTTCATTTTGTTAGCAAACATTAAACAGTTGGGTTAAAAGTGCACTCTGCATCTACACAGAAAACTGAGGTCAGAAAGCAGTTTTAACCAGCACTATATGAGCTACCTACATTACTGCACCCTGTAATTACAGGAAAGGATTAGACTCTATGCTGCGTGGTCAGAATGTGAACCGGGTTTGCAAGGCAACAGAAGTCTCTGCTGTCCCTTTCTTCATGGTGATTGCTGGGTAACAATCTAGGTGCTGCTTATCTAAAAAAGTAAAATGAGAAAACTGTTGTTAAACTGTGCCTCAAAAGCAGATACACATCATCGCTTCAACAGTTTTTAGAAAGTAAAAATTTTCCACTTCCAGCCAGAAAATTTACAGAAAATTACACTGAAAGGCAGAAGTGGGCACTGACTTTGTAAATCCTGGTAAGAACAGACACCGGATCGCTGTTCAGACCTTTGCCAAGGACCTTGAGTCAAGGAAGAAGTTTTGTGATTCTACGTGTGCCTCCAGCTGTGGAGCTCCACATGCTGTCCTGCTCCTCATGCCATGCAGGCTTTGCTCCCACACCTTCTAACACAGAAGAAAATCCTCTTATCGAACTATAAGAAAAAATCTTTGTTGGCTCAGTGAGCTACAATTTGGAAAGCCCAAGCAATGCCTCTCAGTTTGCCCCTTTAAGCACAGTTCGCTGGGAGCTCAGGAGACTCCCAAAATTTTGCTCACCAGAAAGTTAACCACAGGTTTAAAATACAGCTGCAAAAAATGGCCCTGTGGTTGGGACCCGTGTTCAGTAGCTGCTGACGGTGGCTGTGCCTGGCTCGCCATGCTGAACAGAATGAAAACTAAGAAAAATGTGCTAATTTTGCTGTAGTTCATCAACACCTTTCTGCTTGGCCATTCCAAGAGATCAGAATGAAGACAAGGAAGAACGTAGCCGACATCTTCCTATGCAAATGTACACAAACTTGCTCTCTCCTGCTGTTTCAGTTACAAAGCCGCTCTGTTCTTGGTCACTTTTAGAATCACTGGGCAAAGCACTAATCCAAATTCATGACAGAAACAGCTGAAATGGTATCTGAGTGAGACTATCGTAGGAAACAAAGCTCATAGAGCAAACAATGTCACCACCGGCCTAAAGACTTGGCCAGTGCTGTATTTGGGGAGAAGAATTTAAACCTATCAAGCCAAAGCCTCACACCTTCCGAACAAAGCAAGCTAGTCAGAAAACAAAACATGAAGAAAACAGCCCAGAACAGTAACGGCAACCAGAGATCCATCACAGACTGTAGGAGGGATAAGACACAAAGGCCAGAAGCAGATCAGTTACACTTTACACCCATATGTGAGGAGCAAAACAGTTTCATCTTAAAAAGCAGCCATGAGTCCTCTTTCTTTTTTTTAAGAGGCTCCAGTAGAGAGTTTACTGCTGTTACCAGTAGCAAGAGCAGTCAAAAAAGAAATCGGGCACTAGGTGTACTATCTCTGCCTTTCAGATACAATGGCACACAACATTTTTGACTTGCTGTATTATATCGTAATTTTCCTCTTGACTTCAGCTGTCAACACGTCAGACTGTTCTGATCCCCTTTCAAGCTTTCATGACAGAAGTCCCCAAGAGATTAATTCTTTTCATTCATCAGTTATCTACTTTAAAGACTTCTATGCCTCGGGGGACTGAGAGCAAACACTAGCAGGTCAGTAGGGGGTTAAATATCCTTTGAGCAGATGAAACAAATGTGCAGGCCTACTGGTTGTCATAGGCTGGTAGTGGGGAAAATTGATTAGCAAATGAAAGAGACAGACTAGCCATCTAATTCTGCACATTTATCTGTGAAAGCTGAACACTTCAAGCTACAGGCTTGCTCACAAAACACTTGTGTGAGCTGTTCTGCTTTTAAAGGCTTTGATAGCTTTCCACCAGTGCTTTGATTCTCAGCTAAGTGATTTCCACTTAGGTGAAAAACCTATCCACTTGTAGAAGCAGGAGGTGATTGTTGCTGTTCTCCATGCCTTGACCTGCTTCTTTTGACTTTCATGCCTAAGGAGTCTCATGTTTCGTGTAGTGATTAGAACATGGAAGAGAAAAAGGAAGCAGGATCTGGGAGTTCTCACGGCTAAAATGTTAAGTTTTAACAAAATGCATCCAAATACTTTAACACCATCAGCCCTATCTTAAAGTTCTCTGAAGGTTTGACTTTGTGCATGAAAGATTTCACAAGATTTCTTTGGGGAATGTAAACAAGCTACAGGAGCTCGAAGCAAGAAAACTCGAGGAATATCCTTACTGGCACTGCATTAAGAGCATGTTCCTTTCCAGATGACTGCAGTGATAACAGTCTGTATTTTGTTTGAACTCTTCCAGCAACTGGATGGGGTTTTTTCAACTTCACAAGATCTAAGTCATCTCTAAAATCTGGTACCATTAGGGAGTCCGGCTTCCTGCAGGTTCCCACTGGATTTCCATTGGACCCCGGTTTAGATAAGAATATTGATCTAAAGAGAACTGGACTCCTCAAACTCTGCCTTGGAACATGTATGATCTTAGAGATATGTCCAGTGCACGAAAACTTATGGTCCAATTCAAAATAGAATCTGCTGAAAATTTTGAAATATTGCACATAAATTAAGTTCAAAGTAAAACAAAAAAGTGAAAGTGGAAAACCAAAAGGTGGCAAACTGGAAAGACATAATACAGCCTGCACTGCATCACTTTTTCCCCTACAGTAGCTACCCAAGCAGTAACTCAGTAAATAGTTAAATGCTTCTTAGGCTTCTTGATGTAGTCTGCTAAAGAACCCTTTCTATGGTTGCCTGGCATCATCCAGTGATCTTGGAGTATAAGCTCTTGTGAAAGCCAGGCTCACTTCAGTTCCCAGTTTACCTAAGGAGAGAAGTTTAAGGAACTTAAAACGCCTGGAACTGTAGTTACACAGGTAGTAAGATTCTCAAAAGTACTCAGGTTCCTCCTTTTTTCTATGAATTAGATATCATAGGTGGTTTTGAAAATTCTAGTAACTCTTAAAGGCAAGGAAAACTGACGTTACAGAGTTGGGCTTCAAAACTAGGCCATTAAATATTTTTTTAGGTGCTGTCTTCTGAATTTCCAGGTCTTCAAGACCTAGGCTGTCTGTGTCTGCTTTGTCTGAAATGATATTACATATTACAGCCAATTCTACTCTCCTAAGTCTTAGAATCATAGATTATTTGGGGTTAGAAGGGACCTGAAAGATCATCTAGTTCCAACCTCCCTGCAGGGACACCTCCCACTGGATCAGGCTGCCCAAGCCCCATCCAACCTGGCCTTGAACTCCTCCAGGGATGGGGCAGCCACAACTTCCCTGGGCAACCTGTTCCAGTGCCTCGCCGGTCTCATAGTGAAGAAATTCCTCTTTATGTCTAGAATTCTTCCTTATGTCTCACCATGTATAAAACGAACAGTGTGGTGGGGGAGACTCTGAACGCCTTGCATGAAAGGACCCTACTTTGTTACGAAGGGGCAGTTATTTGGTAGCCATCCAGTGTCGTTCTCATGAACAGAAGTAGGAATGGGCAAGCACATCAGGCATTGGGACTTCATCACCGGGGATTCCAGCATTCAGCATGTGCCCCCTGCAGAACAGAGCTCTGTCTACCTCTTATCCTCCTGTAGATAGGATCTGTGAACTTTGCCCAGAGGCTCCATCTGAGCTGCATCTGCTCCATTCCAAGCTGCTGTAAGCTGAGTTTGTCCCCAGCTAGTTTTACAAAAGCATTCATCTGTTATCACCGTTTCCCTTCTGATGTATGTTTGAAGTGAGCCATTTCTGGTGTTTTGTGTAAACTTGCAAAACAAGAAATTCTTGAAGCTAACTGTGTAAACATTCCACACGTGCATCACGGGAAAGACAATGATGACAATAAATGCTGCACTAGTGTCTGTATGGCAATGTGGGGTTTTTAATAGCAAGAATTTGTGCTGACAGTCACCTGGGCACACTAGTTCCTTCTGCATGGGAACTATTCAAGAATGTCAGGAAAAGGTTTTCTAAAAGAACAAAATAAATTGTCTGGTTCTCATGTGCAGAATCCATAGATCCATACAAATGTTTTTTTCCTAGGCACTCAGCTGAACTCCAAAGTATCAGAATAACAAAAGAAGCACAGATACAATCATAACTTAGGATGTTAATAAATGAAATATAACAGTTAGAGGCTAAGCTGTGACCTCCAAGCCAAATCAGTCCCACCGAGCAACCTGTCTGACCTTAGGCAGGCTAGCTGCTCCCTTTCCTTACAGCACATGAGAAACAAGTGGCTTCCAGCCCTCTTCCAGAGTCTAATAGCTCCTTGTCTATTTTGTAGCCCAGTGTAAGACAACCTCTGTTACACAATGGACAACACGGACTCAAGCAACAGGCGCAGGCATCTGCATGAGATTACAGGCAGTCACGGAGGCACCAGTGCTTTGATTTCACTCTCTCACCTGTGAGATGCACATCCTGCCGTGCAGGGGGAACAGCTCTCGGGTCATGACCCTCAGGGTTTCTACATTGCCTGTGTTGGTGCAGTATGCGCTATATTTTCAAATAAAAAGTAGAAATCTGATGACTGATATCAGTCACACATGTTTTGTGCCCCTGCTGTAGTCAGCCGAGACTGGCGCTGCAGTGAGAGCGCTCCTGACTTGCCTGGAGATGCAGCATGGACACGGTCTGTGGATGTACAAAAGCAGCTAGTTTCGTTAACATTCCCACACAACAAAGACCGCACACCCTTGTCTTGCTTTACACTCCATTAACCTACTTTCACCTTCTCCTGCTGGTCCACTAGATTAATAACAAGTACTACCCAGCTACAGGAAGTTTTACTTTGAGTTCCTGCTGGAACTTACTCACATTTCAGACCAAGAGGGGTGGTGAAATACAGCATCTCACATCAGCTTGTAGGACTTATAAATATCTTTAACCTTACCATGGCTGCGGCATTCCTGCTAATTATTCTGGAGGTGCCACAAAAATTCCTGTTTGTTTCTTCCTTCCAACAACAGTCCAGTTGAAAACAGAAGCAACATGAGGCACCAGGAATTAGAGTTAACCAAGACTAGGCACAGTGCACATGTTCTGAAGCAATTCCAAGTCCCCAAAATATTTAAATGTACACTTCATTGTAAGGAAACAAGTAGCTTCACAGATTTCAAAGCCTATATGCATGCAGTCCTGAGGTTTCATGTGTCAGGTGAATCCTGGCTTGAAGTGACTGCACAGCAGTAGTGGTGTGATTTTCTAATGATTACCTTTATAGAATAAACACACATGCTCCCTGCTGCTAAGAGCTAAATATAAACAAGCACAATATCCTCATTTAACTGTCAGTATGGAACATAGAGGCATGTGGAAAGGCGACAGGCGTCCAGCCCCCAGGCAAGCAAAGCAAGGTCTACCAACAGCTTTGGCACACTGACCGCACCAGGGTTGTTTGTAGAGTCTTGTGTGTTGTAATTAAACCTGCAGCACCACTCCTCAAGGCAGCACGATTTAATGAGGTTCTTCAGTACCTGGTTGTCAGTAGAGTTTCTTGAAAGCCAAGTGACAGGCAGTAGTTTATAAATAATGGTTTTAGGAGAAGAGTATGATGTTCTGTTTCAATTAGAGGCTCACTAAAAATGGGCCTAAATAACAGTTTTTCTACCCTTAGCAAATCCTTAGAATCCCAAGAAAGTTCCACTTGGCTAAAGCTTTCTCTATGAGGAAGTCTGTGTTGCTTGAATCAACCTGTTCTGCTTGCAGATATCCGTGTAAGTCAGAAGCCCCCTGTACTCTCATGCACTTCAAACCTTAGAGGCTGCCTGTCAGATAACATCTTTTACTTAAAAGGATTCCTGGACAGGAAGGAAAGATGGAGGTTCAACCCTTGGTTTGGAATAGATGATGAGCTAACCATTGTCAAAATCCTCCTGGCTCCTTCTGGGCAGAAAGGTTTGCAAGTGGAGGTGTCAGTGTATTTTTAGATTCTGTTTGAACAGCTGACAAAGACAAAATAATTGACAGCAGACGCAAAGCTCAGGAGGCAGAACTAAAGATTCAGCAGATGTCTGGAAAACCTCTGCTGGGGAGTGGAGGAGGACGGGTAAAATAGATAGAGTTGGATTCCTGGGCTGAGTTTCACATGTATTTGATTGTTATGTGACTCAACCTCAGACTACTTTAATTTCCATTTCACATCATGTGGAGCACCAGAACTGCAATATTTGGTCCTGGCTGAATAATCTGGGGCTGTCAAAGGGCTAAAATTCAAAGTCCTAAATCATTGCTTTAAGAAATCCAGAGATTTTACATATGTGTACACAGGACATGACTTTTCATGTTTTCACGTTTTGGAATTTCAGAACAGGTTATATAAGTGACACAATCTACACTGCGTCACCTCTCTCATTATAAAGTGTACATGCAGACGACGCATTCAAGAGAGACGGACTTCATTTACACAAGATGTTCAAATGAAATGACTGTGGTTACTTCTAGTCTTGGGAAATTCCTCTTGTGCTGTAAACATTCATAGAGGAACAGTCATACAGTGATCTTCAGTTTTAATATATTTTCTGGCAGATCATAAATGAAATCTATACTGCCTAAACATGTATAGGTTTCTAATAGCAGAAGAGCCGATACAGATTGCCTACAGCTGCCTTAACCACATGAAACAATTGAACAAGCTCCAGTAACTTTATTTTGCTGTAAACTCATTCATCAAATGTTAGATGTTAGGCCACAGAGAAATAATGAAGTTTGGCTGCAGAACATTGTCTGTTGGTGCAATGTTTACTCTCTATGGCAGTGCAGTCCTTCCTATAGGATGTACAGGAGAGAATATCAAAGCCTTGTTTTCTTGTGCCACTATTGAATTTCACAAATGAAGATCACATTAGGTACAGTTTGTTGAAGAAAATGCCTGCACAAGGATTGATTTTCCAGTCTTCATTTAATCACGTAGTAAGATCTATCAATGCCCATCAGAGCAGGTATTAGCAAGTGTATTGTCCAAGCACAGGAACTGACATTGTCACCCTTAGCTGGTGAGTTAACAGCTTGCTTTGGTTGGGACTGACTCTATGTACGTATAAACCATGCAAGAATTTTAACTATATTTATATAGAACTCTCTCAATTGTGTTAATTATTACAGAAGTGATTACTGAGTCTCAGACTTGAAAACATTTCCAGCAATTCAAAAGTTCCCAAGTCTCAAGTCAAAACCAAGAACAAACTGAAAGCCAGATTTATTCTGATATAATTCAAATGGAGGATAAATCTGGTCTCAAGATTCCAGATCATGCTTTGTGCAAGTCTGGAAATGTCCCAACTTCTTTTTACTTACAGTTTCTGATAATGTGAAGCAGGATACGGGATGGCTCTGGGTGCCACCTTTTCCACAAAGCCTGGGGAGCCCTTGCTAATATTTACCAGACACATCACACTCTTTCAGTGAAAGGTGGAAAAAATTTCCATATTATTCTTGGTTACTTTTAATCCCAGCTTTCCCAGAGACTATACTGGGCACAGAATGCACTAGATTACCGTGTATTTGATTAATTATTTTTTCAACAGGCTAACCCAATTGTTGTTGAGTTCCACATTAATTTGACATTCACACCAGTGAGAAATTGTTATAATGGAATCTGTATATACAGATATATCTGGTACATACAAACAGATCTGTTTTCCCCCCAGACCTCAAATGTATTATAACACAAAATGAAAGTGGGTCATTAGCACAGCAAGAGCACAAAATACCGAAGCAGCGCATAAGACTCACAGGACATTACAATCATGTTTTCTAATTGCTGCAACAGTATGGTCAGTTCACAATGTGAATGTGTTTACAACTAACACGAACACAGCTAGCTTGCTCTCAACCAGTTCCTAACCATTTTATTGATTTAGAACATGCCTGTTCAAAACAGAAATGCACAGACCTCTTGCAGTATCCAGAAATTTGTAGTTATTTGTAGCCACAGCACTCTAGCACAAAGGGAAGGGAAAGGAGGGCCATTCTTTATCCCTTTTTGGTTTTCCTACTCTTCATATCTCCTACTCCAAACTTAGATAAAGAATTAGAATTCTCTTCCTCTCTCCCATCCAGAAGTGTTTACCAAGTATGCTTGCAAAGTGCTAGGAAGAGTTTTTCAAATGCTGTATGTCACACATTTTCATCACCCAGACTCAAAATAACGATCAATGTTGTAATTCATTCGCCAGGTCCAGACAAGATTTGATTAGTATCACCTTCCAAAGATGTTCCCTATATAATTACAGGTTTTCCAACACATGGGACTCAATCATGATACAAAGCTGAAACACAGAGGTGGTTAACATAGCCTACAAGTATTTGGAATAGTTGGAGTGAGCCAGTCACTGGAATTCAGATCTATCTCAAGTTACAGTCAGAGCTTTGCCAAACCAGCCCCTCAGTCCCCCAGCAACTAGTATAGTGGAACCAGCAGGTTGAGGTAGGTGATTCTCCCCCTCTACTCCACCCTCATGAGACCTCACCTGGAACCCTACATTCTATTCTGGAGCCCTCAGCACAGAAGGATGTGGAGCCATTGGATGGAATCCAGAGGAGAGCAGCTTCCAGTACTGAAAAAGGCTCCAGGAAAGCTGGGGAGGGTCTCTTGATCAGGGAGTGCAGGGATGGGACGAGGGGGAATGATTTTCAGCTGAAAGAGGGGAGATTGAGATGAGATCTTAGGAAGAAATATTTTGCTGTGAGGGCAGGGAGGCCCTGGCCCAGACTGCCCAGAGCAGGGGTGGCTGCCCCATCCCTGGAGGGGTTCAAGGCCAGGCTGAATGGGGCTTGGAGCCCCTGATCCAGTGGGAGGTGTCCCTGCCCATGGCAGGGGTGGAACTGGATGGGCTTTGAGGTCCCTTCCAACCCAAACCATTCTATGATTCTGACACTCATTAAAGGGAAAGGCACTGAGGAATGCACATTTGACTACACAGACACTCATTTAAATTCACTGTAAAGGAAGAAATGTCTCAAATGGAGTCTGAATACTCTGCTGGCTGGAGAGATTACCAGTCTATATTGTCAATTATTACTCATGAGAGAAAACGTTACTACCTTTACAGAAAACAGCAGAACATGTTACCTTCAGAGAGAGAGAGAAAAGACCTGCTGTTAACCAGGTGTTACACTGGAACGCAGAAGTGGACACTGACTTTGTAAATCCTGGTAAGAGCATACACCTGATTGCTGTTCAGACCTTTGCCAAGGATCTTGAGTCAAGGAAGAAGTTGTAAGAACATTTAACGGACTTGAAGTCTGATGAACTATATTTCCTGACTCCCATCTCAAAACCCTTTGTAGCAAACATAACCACAAGTAAAAATAAAAAAGCAGTTCTTCAGGTATGACATAATTAAAGATATTGAATATATTCTCTGTGCAGTGACAAAGCCATGTGTCTATTAAACAATGAGGGATTTGGCATGTAGTAATTTATCATCATATTACCCTGGGATAAACCATGTCTCACTAAGATACAGCTCCTTAAACACCGTGTGAAACCCTAGTCAGCATCGTTAGGCTGACAGAGAACCCAGATTTAGTCTGAGAATCAAGAAGGTACCTATTACTTATCACCTGTTACTGCCCACTGTGAGAAGAGACGCTGCTCTGAACACTGAACTTATCCTAGGCACCTTTAGTGATAATATTCTTGATTAATTAGGCAGGAACTTTCCTATAGGGGCTGTGGGCAAATCTTCCCCTTCAATATCATTTTGCGGTCAACTGTTGTGAACACAAAAACCCAAAGTAGACAGGAAATTGTAAAGTCCTGGTCCTTGTCCTTTGAAGAAGACAGGAATTAAGCCCTGTAAGACTAAAGAAATGATGGAAAGGGGAAGAAAAAGTCCAACATGTGCATTCCTGGATCTCCTGTTTGAAATCCAGAGGATGCATTCTAGCAAAGAGAAACTCCTAATTCCTAAAGCATGCTTTATCTCTATATTGTTCTTCCTAAAAGTAAAGCAAGAAGTCCAGGGTTTCACAAACTGCTCCATCATGTGCTCCAGTTCTGCCCTGTGGAAGACACGGGTAAAGCACTGCCCAGGGAAGGAAAGCCAGAGTGTACATCAGCCTCCACAAGCTTCACTCCTATGCTGCAGAGAGGCTCCTGGAGTGTTTTACAGGAGCAGAAAGCTAGAATGGCAGACAGAGAGAGCAACTGCAGAAGACAATTAAGGAAGAATAATGGAATTGAGTGGTAGATGACTGTTATTAAATTTTTTTACTCATATAAAAAGATCTCCTATTAGTTCTGGATGAGGTCAAATGCAGTTTGGGATGGAATATTTATGACTGCCTTTCCTTTTTTTTCTGAGTGTAGATATTGTTAAAAGAGCTGAAATATTTTTTCACAAAATGATTATGAGTTTTAAGAGGTGACATTTGAAAGAAGGATATAAATTATAGAGCAAACATCTAAACGTTTTCATAATGCTGAAATAGTTATTGTAAAAAATGTATTTGATATAATAGGAAACATATGTTTCACCCGGCTGACTCCACAGAAAATGCTCTGTACAGAGCAACTGCACAATGATTCACATTGACAATACGCTATTCACCTCACAAAACATGTGCACTGAGGTCTTCTTCACACAGCAAACCCTCTGCTGTTGTCAGAAAAAGAAACTTGGACTCAAGCTTCTGACTAAGAAAGGGAATCTGATGTTTGTAATGTGCAGATGCTTACATGAAAAGTGGCGAAATAAAACTGAACACTGCTATAGGTTTCAAAGTGTACATTTTGCATACTGAAAGCTTATTTAAGCCACTGAGCTCCACTCCATTATTTGGAATCCAGAAATGCCCAACAGCCCCAACTGGAAGCCTCACCATTAAATTCATTGGACTTTGTGCAAGCACCGGCTCAAGTCTAGTGATATAAACTTGAACTCACAGCATAATAAAGGTAGGAGTAGGGGGTTTCAACACTTTTACACCAATCTATCCTATCAGTTGGGGTGATTTAGAGTCAAGTATTGCTTGTCCCACCATGTACTGCTCTCACTGATGCCACTGCATCATGATCACAGTGCCTGACCTTTAAAGAGAATTTAATGAGTACAATGAGTAAAGTCACTTTAATGAGTCCATGGTACGTACTCTTCAAGTTACAAAGCATTTTAACAGCTTTTTGAAATATGCTGTCTTAGAAATTCATCATCCACAGGGAGAGAAGTGCACTGCAGCCATCATTACTTCCTGGGTTGTATCAGCATCTAGATCAGACGTGCACCACAAACCTCCAACAAAACCTAGCCAGCTTTATTTTTAACACGATACATCATTGCAACCATGAGCATTAATATAGGATGTGTATTCTTCCCTTGGGTAAGAGAAGAACAAGCAAGTTAACCCAGGCTAACTGTCAAATGATGAGTGTAATACAGCTCTGGGTGTAATTATCACAATCAATGAAGTGACAGCAAGGAGAGACAGTGTGGTGCCTTTCAGGGTTTAGAGAGTGAAGAGAAAAAAAATCATCACAGAGATGGCAAATGTGGCAGCTGACTAAGTCTGTGCCTGGTTTGGATGGCAGATGTTTCAGCAAGAGATACCTGATGCTGCAACAATCGTTCATGCTAGAAACATCCTGAGAAATGAGGTTTCTTAATGATTACTACAGGGTCGTGTTGGGCCCCTAACTGCAGATTCAGAAACACCCAAGAAGCACATACCATTAGGCAGGCAGCTAAACAGCACTCAGGAGTACAGTAAAAGAGATGCAGACAACAGGTTGGTTTTGTCTCACCTTTCCGTGTCTAAAAGTTAAATGCTTAAGTTCTGAACTTGCATCCTTTTAAAACTGTGGCACCACAGCAGCCCAGCCTATCTCTTGCTGGTGCCTGTCCTTCTCTTACAGTACAGAACTAAGTTTCTGTGCCAAGTTAAGCCTTCAGTCATTAACTTTCAGAAGCTTACATAAAGGCATTTGAAGTCAATCCTTCTCCAGCTAATGTTTTGTCATTTAAAGTTCAAGATCACTAGGAAAAACAGGAAGGCAGGTGCTTGACACAAGAGAAAGGCACACTCTGGCTATTTTTCTATTTTACATCTTCAAGAACTTTTAAGAACCAGAACAAAAAAATCCTGGCTGAAGCTGCAAAGACAGTCAAGTGTTGAACAAGGACAAGACCATAAATTTTGATATCCTACCTCAAACTGCACAGCCTTCCAACTCATCCCGCACAAAAGATGGAGACTTGAACTGAGGCAAGGTTACTGCTGATTGCATTGTGCTTCTTTGCAAAATGTGTTCCCATTCTACTTCAAGTTGTTCCATACTCCATGGAATAAAAAATAGCTCGTTACTATGCAGTTGTGTTCATTACTGGGGAGAAAGCCGCACTGAAGATCTTCAGAAAAGTAAAACTGTAGGTCAACCTGACATTCGCTGTCATGCCTAGAAAACATTTCTTATGAAGTTTGGACTTTTAAAAGTTCATATATGAGTTTAGACTCAAAATTAATGCAGTAAGAAGACAACTGTCAAAACTAACAGCAATGAACAATTACTGCTTTCCTTCTTTGATAGGAGCTATCAGAAGTACAGTTCGCATCTTAGTGTCAGTCTGTGTTTGCCTTGAAGCACAGATACTGGAAAGCGCTGCTTCTATGCTAACTCCTTGTGTGATGCATTGCTGAGCCACCAAGAGTTGCACAAAAATTACCTACTTTGGGTTCCTACAGAAACTGATGCTGACAACCTGAATGGTTGGAGGTCTGCACGATCCCTGATGTAACATCAGGATGTTCAGGACATCATCCTGCATCACCTGACAGCATCATTTTTATGAAGTACAGAATCACATTTATCATAAATTGTTATAAAGCAAGGTGGTCTCAAACATAAAAATGCCAGAAAGTGGAATGCAGAAGATAATGTTTTGAAAGAAAAACATATGCATTTCACAGTAAGACAGTTTAAGTGAAACAGTCTGAAGAGCAGAAGAGAGTCCAGTTCATCACCCAACCTGCACACAATCAACACAGAGAAGGATGAAAGGGCTGTAAGCCAAGCAGCCTGGATATGAAACTATTGAAATTGTCATAGCACTGCAGTGATTATAAACTAAACACGCTCACATAGTTCTGCTTCCACTGAAGGCAAGGGGAAGATTTTGCAGGTACTTAGTACAGGTCAGTTGTCTGCATCTACCAAAGTTAGCCCTTTTATTTCTTATTATCTCATCTCCCACTTTACCCAATTGCTCTAGTCTCCCAGTTCTTTTCTGGCCCCTTGATACTCTGATCATACCATTCTATCCTGCCATCCTTCCCACTTGTGTGATTCTCAGCAAGACACAAAGGTCTTATATTTTACTGTGATATAACCTTACTGAACACCAGAGAACAGCTCGTGTGCTCATTGGTATGGAGCAAGAATACAAAATGCTTATGAATGTTTGAGGCTATGCCCTGTATCTTTTGACAACATGAAAAATGTTCTGCAAATTACCACATATTTATATTTTAGCTCCTTTGTTACAGTGTGAACACTTTCCTCCAGCTATTTTGCTTTCTTCCCATCTGAGTAAATAAAATCATCATTTTTTTTCTTGTGTTTACATCATTCAGCAATGTGCATAATATATTAGTCCTAATACAGACAATAATTTAACCTATTTTTTGTCCTTCCTCCATTTAAAAATGCACCAATAGAAGATTCCCTGTTGCTGGCTTTGTGAAACAAGACAGACACATCCAGTAGGGTGACACTTCCAACAGTGGCAGCTACCAAGTGAAAAACAGAGGGCTTCAAAGACCTTCAGAAGTACATAGACCTGGTGCTGTCTTCAAAAGATGTGCTCTCACCCTGAAGACGTTGCCCACAGGTATGAAATGATGAGGGGAGGTTATAATTTAAGACCTGGTCTCGCAGTTTCCGAATACCTAGAACTGCATTCACATGCAGACAGAAAAGAGAAGATATCCTAGATACTAACTGGAAGTGCTCAACACTTTTGAGGACTGGACATGAGATGACTGATCTAGTCCCTTTTCAAGAAGGTTTTCAAGTCAGAAACAGCTTAAACAGCTGACTGGGACTTTTTCAGGGCTGCATGACAACCTCTTATGAATATTGATTGCTCAGGAGATCCCTGGAGCTGACATGCAGAAGCACAAACAAGGAACAACTGGTATTCCATCATTCCCATGTTGTGTTAAAGGACTGTCACGGAGCACTCTGCTAGTGTGAGCATCCAAAGCATCAGGAAAGCCTCCGTCCTCTCCGCCTCAGGAAGCGTTACCAAGGGTGCTTGGAGCTGAATATGAGCAGCCTATATTTAACTGAATATATAAGTCATGGACACAAACAAGACCCAAGCTGTTACTTCAGCTCTCTGGGAGTCAGCATGGATAGATCCTGGAACAGATATTTCCCAATGGGGTAAACAGCGCTGCTATCAGTATGGACAGAGCAATCCTTCCATACAGGAGTAAAATGCAACAGGCATGCACAGTTTGGTATTACTGTAGCATTACTCTGAGCTACCATTTCACTACTCACTCTTTTATTGCAATGCACCTCTGAGCCAAACCGAAAACCACACTGATTATTTTACATTAGACAGTCTGCTTCATTAAAAAGCTGTAACGTGGGTAATCTGTCATTTTGTTGGGGATATTTTTATACTGAAAACAAACACTCCTGCAGTGGGAAACAGCTTGTGGGCAGGAGCAAGGTGAGGGTGCTAAGTGCTACTGAAATACAGTCAGAGCTGAGGAAAAGTGCCACATCACATACCAAAATTAGGTCATTCTTTGTATTTGGAATATGATCCATCCCACAGCCAGACATCAGGAACATTTCTTTCCATGAATAACTGTCTGCTGAGAAAATACAGGGAAAAGATGATCTGATACTCAGAATTAAAATCAATTAAAATTGGAAGGAAGAAAGGACATACATGCTGAGTTTCTGGAAGACCAAAGGCAGAACTTCCAGGCTGAAAGGCATGTGCTGAGATAAGTTTTCAGTCAGATCCAAGCCAATAGCTGCTTAAAGACAGGGCTGCAACATTTGCCCAGAGAGAAGGCTTCACCCTCAGGCAGTCAGCCAGCGCTAAGCGCAGTGCTGCTGCAGCAGAAGCACTACTGGCAGCAAGGCATCCGTAAATTATGCAGTCCTGCATGAAGTATCAGCTCTTCAAAACATGCCCACTCTGATACACTCTTCCCACTTTTAACTTCATTTAGGAAGGCTGTCTCAATTCGTCTTATGCCTAAGTTCTTTCCCAGAGAAGCTTCCCCTCCAGAAGCTTCTCGTAGAACCGGCCCCAACACAGAACCTTCCCAAGGCTTTAAGTTTCCTGTAGAGGAAGTTACATTGTAAGTGCATGTAATGAGCATGAAACAGAAGTTCCACCCCAAAGAAACTAGAGTAGGAAGGAGGAGTTCTGTGCAATGGGACATATTCCTATACGTACCTCTAAGATCGGAGAGCACTGTAGCCTGAAGTGCTCCCAGGACTCAGCTCCACTTGGTCTTATTCCCACTGTCAAGCAACCAGAACACAGACTTTCTACACGTCATGTGTCCTTAGGGCAAAAGACTCTGTGTCACCTTATGTCCTGTATATTTGCCATTTGAAAGCACTAAGACATCACACAGGATAGATGAGATCAGCAGGTGAAGCACAGTCCTGACAGCAGGTCAGCCCTCTATGGGAGAGGACTCCCTCAGTGATTTTCTCCTGGCAGCACCGTTAGAGCCCTCACAAAGCCAATCTATCAGGAATTTCTCTAGGTGAATTGTGCCAACAGCTGGAAAAATTTGACCTCAATCTCAAACTCAACTGATTTTGCACAGCAATAACACCACACTGTTTCATAAATTATCCTAGTCCCATTGATATCAATTTTTATCAGTCAAGCACCTAGCTTAGTGCTCTGAGCAATATCCGAGTGATTTCCTGCGTTAAGATAATGGGCAGGAAAATCTAACACAGTTGTTAATTTCCATGCATTGTAGAAACACAATAGCAGCACAATCACCAGACTGACTGCCTGCCTCATGGAATTTCTTGCTACAGGATGTTGTGGACGCTGGAAGACTGCGAAGGCTTGCAAAGGATTGAACAAATTCATTGAAGAAACATCTAACAGAGGCTTTTATACACAAGTATCATTCTCTGGCTCAGAAAGTCCCTGAATATAGAGTAATTTTGTCCGTGATTATTCTAGGAACATATCACTATGCTTGTTCCATTCTTCAGTACCTACCAGAAGCCATTATCTTTCAGTTGATTTTGTTTTTCTTTCAAACACTGAGTAAAAAATCATTTAAGGGTGAAAATTCTGATTATATTTGTGATCCTTCCACTATGAGCTGAAGACACTTTCTGAGAAGAAAAAAACCAAGGAGGCTAAAAGCACAGGGAAGTCATTCAAGGGTTTGGTCCAGAGCAGAGCTGATGGGTTTGCTAGAAACAAAGGTATTTCTGGCTATCTGGTTCCTGAAGGTCCTGATATCATTTCAAGTTCACTGAGATGGTGTGCAGATCTGGGGAGAGATGTGACCTGGCTGGCCCCCTCCCAGCATAATGGCTCAGAAATTAGGTCAACAGGCTTGGTCTGCTACATAAAGAGAGGTTAAAAGCAAGACATTTAGTCCTACAGAGGACAAGAGCAAATGAAGCCCAGTGTGCTCTTGGTCTGCCCTGATCTGAACCCACCACATCTTCACACAGACAAGGAGATTTGCCTGTTGTTTGGTTTTGGGTTTTTTTAAACCTGATGTCTAGAATTAAAGAAATACAGAGGCGTCTTTATTTCTGCCGTTCCTCTGGTGGTTACCCCAGTACTCAGCAGCACTCTTCTAAAAACCATGAAAAAGCCATGAAGTTAGAATAAAAACTGCAGGGCAAAGCGATACTATATCTCAGTTAAAGCAGGCAAGTTCCTTTACTGATTTTAAATGATATTCAGTACTCAATGACATAAATTTAATGATTGGGAAACATGTTTCCAGAACCCAACAAAGCGAAACAATTGTTTGGGTTTGGACTGAGCATTTGGCATGGCTAAGATGACACCAGCTTTCAGTACTATGAGGTTTGCTTTGATGTAGGTATTTTACTAGAAAGCCATTTCTACAACTCCACTTTGCATTACACCATCCTTTACATCAAGCTCTTTTCCAAAGACAGCTGATAGTCACCAAGCCAAATAATGCTAAACCAGCCTATGCATTATAGATCTTTTGCTCAATTAAAATACTCCCTCAGGCCCCTCTTATCTCTCCCTGCTGAATGTTCTAAGAGGTCTAAGAAAACACCAAGCAACAACACACACAGCAGCCTGTGGCACATTACTGCTGTTCCTGATTTGGAAGACTTGCAGGAGGAAATTCTTTATTATTTTTCTCAGGCTTTCAAAAAAATACAATTAGTAGTCAATTCTTTACATATTGTGAATGAAGGATCCTGAGCAAGCTTCCATCCTGTGTCCCTACCTTATGCAAGGCATACCATTTAATATTTTTATACAGTTCAGTGGAAAACTAACATCTGGGAATGTGAAGCAATTAAATCTAATTCAGATTTGAACCTAACCAAAAGGTTTATTTAGAACAAGCTATCTGAATAGCTTGATCTATTGAGAACAGCCCTGTGGAGAGGGACTTGGGGGTCTTGGTAGATGAGAAGCTAGATATGAGGTGGCAATGTGCTCTTGCAGCCCAGAATGCCAAACAGAAGCATGGTCAGCAGGTCGAGGGAGGTAATCATGCCCCTGGTGAGACTTCACCTGGAATATTGTGTCCAGCTGAGGAGCCTTCAGCACGGGAAGAACATGGACCTGTTGGAACGGGTCCAGAGGAAGCCACAAAAATGATCAAAGGCCTAGAACACCTCCCTTGTGAAGAGAGGCTGGGATAGTTGGGGCTGTTCAGCTTGGAGAAGAGAAGACTCCAAGGAGACCTTATCGCAGCCTTTTAGTACTTAAAGGGGGCTTGTAAGAAAGATGGATGAAACTGTTTCGCAGGGTCTGTAGCAACAGGAAAAGGGGTAATGGTTTTAAACTAAAAGAGGAGAGGATTAGACTAGATATTGGGAAGAAATGTTCTTATGCTGAGGGCTGAGAGGCCCTGGCCCAGGTTACCCAGAGAAGTGGTGGCTGCCCCACCCCTGGAGGTGTTCAAGGCCAGGTTCGATGAGGCTCTGAGCAACCTGATCCAGTGGGAGGTGTGCTGGCTCACTGCAGGGGGTTGTGTGGATGATCTTTGTGGTCCCTTCCAATACAAACCATTTTATGATTCTATGAATAAATAGGTAAGGAAAACATGCCAGTTACAAGCAAAAAATTCAGCAATAAACACTTGTTATCATACACAGATATAAGTGAGACTGCAGGTTTTCTTGTGGCTAAGACAACCACTGGCAGTTTCCAGTTCTTAGAGGCTGACATGGTTTGGAGCTCACAGCACCAGCTCCTTCAAATTCGCTGTCCTAAAGGGAGATATTAACATGGCTTCGATTCTGTTCCTGACTACAGCAGACAACATACTGTGATCACAATAGCATTCACTCAGAGGACTAAGTAAGACTTGAAGGAGCAATGAATTTTAAGATTCACTCTGGAGCCTTCTTCTGGAGACTTGCAGCTTTTATGGATGAGTTGTGCTCAGCATCTCACCTACATTATGTCAGGGGCACTTCATCTAGTTTCATGTGATGATAAAGTCAAGCCATAAAATACATTCCTTTTCAGACAGGTTTTTATCTCTCACCAACAAGCCAAAATTTAGAAACTAAAGAAAAAATGAATGCTCAAGAAAACATGCACTTGGGTCCAGACCTGGGTTTATTTATGTCAATTGCCAGCTGAAAAATCAGTGGATCGCTAACACTTTGGAAGGTTTCCCTTAAAACTGCACAGCTGTTCTCATCTGACTAAATAGAGAGGGCTGTAGAAAGGAGGTGGCTTGCTTCTGAACTTCCATCTCAAAATCCCTCATTTAGGAATAAGCAAAGGCTGAACAGATAGAAAGGTGATGAGAAATTAGGCTCCATTTGAGACACATCGAGTTCATGACAGCATTTCCAGCAGCAGAAACAACTTGCTGCCCCTGATAAATGAAAGGTAAAGGTAACCTCCTCCCCTATAAGCGAAGATGACGTTAAAAGGAGGGAAAATCTGATTTACTGCAAAGGAAATGTCTGTGAAAACTCAACTTACTCTCCTTATTTTCTTGAGTAGTTAAATCTCTCTTTTTGATTTCTCTAATCTAGCTTCTAATACAGTAGATGGAAAATATTTCACATTATTTAAGTCATAAACCACTAGTTCAGGTGGATTTGATTACCAGGTGCAGGAGGTGGCATGTTTCCAACATGCTACCAAGTCAACTTACATGCTTGTTATTCATGAATTCTTCATTGTGTGGAATCTTATAATTTGATTTATAGACTGGGTTTATAGCTTTTAGACTTATGTTCAGGTTTGTTGAGGTTTTGTCTTTTGTATTTTGGCCACTGTTTATAAAACCAGAGCTCTGAGCAGGACTTGAGTAGCACACCTGCACTCCGGCAGGGTCCGGAGAAGGGTCCTGACAGGACACACACTTTTCACTTGCAACTTAGAAATGCTCTGCTGTTTTCCAGCAAACATCCAGGAACAGGCAATGAAAAAAAAAAAAAAAACTAAGTGAAGACTTTTCCCAATTAAACCACAGTTGTAGAACAAAGTAAACCTCAAAGAGGAAAAATCACCACTGGCCCCAAACAGTCTAAAAAGTGTTACCCTGTGTCCTCTGGTTTCTTGGTAAAATCAGTTCCTAATAAGCCTCCCAAAATGAACGTCAGACCCTCAGATACATCAAATAATTAGTGATGGGATAAATGTTAAAAGAATCACTTTATGATTTAGATCAGTTAAACCTCACAAAGTCTGTGGGCCCACAGTGAACCTGAGTAGATTTCACTGAATTCACTGCCCCTTCTCAGATTTACTCCTTTGGTTTATTCAGACATCTTGATGTTTTCCATGTCCCTTATCTCTCTCTTTCTCCTCTTTCATGCCAAACCAGACCAGTCTCTGGTCATGGGACTCCCACCTGGTCCAAACTGAAACCATTTCAGATTTCATCCAGCAAGTATAATGCCTTTTCCCATCATCTTAGGAACTACAGCTGGTTAATACACCAAAATAAAAAATAAAAATAATTTGCACAGAGAAAATTATCTTCTTATTACCGATAATAATTTTTTTGGTTGTTATGAGCTTGTTGATGTTCAAAGGCTTCATTTCTTGATTTAAACTGAAGAGGCAGCAGTGCAAGTGCCTGCGTGACAGGATGTGGGAACGCAGGTGCTTCTGCCACAAAACCAGAATAAAGCATTTTATCATAGTCTGAAACCAGCAGCTCCAGCTGACGGGTAAAGAGCAGAACAGTCATTACGCCAGAGCATCTTCCCAGCCTAGGTCCTAGACTGAACACGTCCTAGGCTGGACAGCAGGTAAATTCTGTGATCTGCAGAGACAAAGAGTTTAGAAATCACTTCCACACCACGTGCACTGCTCCCACAGCCTAAGTCCCCATGTGCTAGAGAGGACGGCGGCTGCCCTGCTCTCGGCTGGCTCAGCAGGCTGAGGGAACTCTGCTGAAGTGACCGCGGTGCTCCCTGTTTGGGTTGGCAGGGAGCGAGGTCAGCCCGCAGCTGGGTCTGCCTCCACTTCTGTGGTATTTTTGCATGAATTCCACTTGGTGTTTCTTCTCCAAATGGTAGAATGAAGACTCAGCATAAGCTTATCTCCTCTAGCACTGTTTATTCTGGGGAAAGAAGGGCCCTGTTCCCGTACTGTCTGCATAGATTCAGGCTTAAAAGTGATTTATCCCATAGAACTGCTACGGCCCATGTCTAAACTGAGCCATTAGGCCCAAGGATAACCACGCAGTGAACGTCGATGGACTGTCCTTCGCAATGACATCTAATTTTGATGAATGCTGCAACGCCAGTTCACTCAGTAACCTGAATGCTAAAGATACTGCTCAGAGCACACATGCCTGCTGCCTTGATTTGACATGTAAATGGACTGGTGAAGGGCCAGTTGCACTGGAGTCAAGCAGCCTTGCCACTGCTTTCAGTGGAACCAGATTTTTATACACAACTATGGTAGTTCTTATTAGCCTAACACAGGTGCTTTATTTGCTGTAGGAAATAAAATCACCCTGCTAAATTGCAGCTGAACGTTTATTGTAACGCTGCAGATGAAAGCAAGACCAGTCTTAATAAAGAACTGTGTGTTTTTCATCCCTAACGTTGACATTAGAGATTCTCATCCCGTTGCAGTGGCTTGGCTGCTTACCATCTACTGCAGAACCACGGTTAAGAGCTCGAGGGCTCCAACACTCCAGGGAAGAAAACGCTTCCAATGAAGACATTTTTATCCCATTACTCTTCTTTCAAATATGACTCGAACATTTTATGCAGACAATACAATAACCTTTGGGGCATAGAGGCCAGCATAAATGCTGCACTACAAGCCCAGCTTATAGTTAATTTTATTGGAAGAATGATAAAATCGTATTGTTTTACATGAATTATGGCAATGAGCTCCTCAGTGGTGGTATCTACAGGCTAGACGTCTTGTACTGGGGCTTGTCACACAGCCAGCAAAAGCATTAGCATCTACTTAACCAGACTTCATTTCCAACATTATTTTAGGATATTTTTTTCCCTGTCCTAACTAACAGCATTGTTATACCACTATAAAATACTGCTTAGTTTATACTGCTTATTTTCCTTCTTCTCTAAGCACTGCAAACAAGACAAACATAGTATACACACAAAAGAGCTTCCATACTTTTTCCTGATACTTGGACAATTATTTTCTTGCTTTTGAGTTGTACCTATTGTGGGACTTGTATCATCAGCTGTTTGCATTGTGACGTTAGCTCACCTTACATTAAGATAACCTACACACTAGCCAAACACTGTACCCATCCTGAGAAGTTCACTGACATCTGAGAGGAGGGGAAAGTGGACACACACCTTTAAGAACTTAATTTTGCATAAGCAGGCCCAACTTCCACAGTGCGTGAGACGATAAATTCAGAAATGTCAGTCTTGCACCAGTTGACCCAAAAGTTGTCAGCCTACGGTCCCTAGACTGAGTCTGTTTCTTCTGCCTCTCTTCATGCTGGGATTTAGTAAGCTAGCAATCACCTGTTTCGATGTCATTGTGCTGCCTCATTGCTGGCCTTTCTGAAGCAGTTTGAGAGGACAGAAAATGAGACATTGACCTCCTGCCCAACAATATGAAGCTGGTTCTAAATCTGAGCCTCGGGCAATGCAGAGCGTGCAGTGTAGGTATGTAGAGGAGGAACAGAACAAACTGAGAAAGGAGTAGACATGTCAGTGTATGCTGAGAAGCTGAGTTTGCTGGGTCCACGGGGAAAAGCAGACATCCAAAAGTTGATCAAAAAATAATTGCTTCCATTTGCTTTTGGAACATGAGGAGAACCTGTTCCTCAGACAGGTTTTTCAGTCTATCTTATAAGGTCAGAGATTGACCCCATGTATAGACATCACTGCACAAGCAGACTAACTCCTCATTCAGTGAGAGATATGTTAAGAAAGCTGTAGCTACACATAGTGTCAGTTAAATAAAGACACTGGAACACAGCCCAAAGTTACCACTAACTACGACTAAGAGGGAGCAGGACAGTCCCTGTATTACAGCACAGGTCTGTCAGACAGTCTGTAGCACCCTGAGTCTTCCCTTTGGACAGCAGTAAGGTCCTTTGTCCAGAGATGCTCAATGCAACACACCATATCTGTGCACTAAACCTGAGAACCAGACATATGATTCTAAAATAAAGAAAAATCTTTTATTATCTTCAAATCAGCACTGATTTGAAAAGGGAGCACTGATGGAAAGGAAGTAAAAAGTTAATGCTATGCAATGTGACAAGTTACATTTAGAACCAACAGAAAACTTGGTCACCATATACATTATTTGCTGGATATTCTTTTTTATTCCTGTTACTTAAGTACCAGTTTGGAAATCCTACACAATCTCATATTTATCAGAAGTTGTTACACACAGTTTCTCGTACATTTCAATTTTTAACACTGCGCTGTTGTCACAGGAGCCACTGGAAAGCTGCCCACCTGCCAGCTCCCAGCTGAGGGGATTGTGGTAACTAGGCATTTCCCTATATGGCTGTGTCTCTGGGCTGGAAATACAACATATGGAAAAGGATCATCCATATGTTTCTGTACTCTGCATCTGAGTTAAGAGCCTTCAGAAGTGGGGATACACTGGGTGGAGGCTCCCCAAAGAGGCTGTGTGTAGCCTATTTCTAACAGGGCTTCTGCCGAGCTGCACCAAAACTCAACTAACTGCACAAAGTTCCTGGGGAAGCTCACATCTCGCAGTACCTGCAGGATGTCTGTTTTCCATTACCCAATCTATCCCAGCTTCCCATTATTCTGAATAGTACACCTGACTGCGCATACTTGACAGATTACTTCATCACACAAATAAAAGTGGAAAAGTAAGTAATTCCCCCTAAATTCTTCTCAGAGAGACTGACGTACCCCGAGTTCAGACTACAGCAGGGAAAATCCATACTGATGAATGATTAAGTCAGTCTTTTTAATATTCTTTCTGAATAATGATAAAAGAAAAACAAGGGGATAGGAATGTAAATGACATCTCTGAGAATGCTTTGGGAGGTATGTGGTTCACTAGATACTTGAGAGATACACATGTGTTCTCTTAACTTTATGATGATGGGCTGCCTGAACAGCAAGAACAGTAAGAATGATTGCTCTAGTGCTCTTTTCATAGAATCATAGAATAACCAGGTTGGAAGAGACCCACGGGATCATCAAGTCCAAACATTTCCATCAATCACTAAACCATGTCCCTCAGAGCTTCATCCACCCGTGCCTTAAACCCCTCCAGGGAAGGTGAATCAATCACCTCCCCAGGCAACCTCTGCCAGTGCCCAATGACCTTTTCTGTGAAAAATTTTTTCCTAATGTCCAGCCTAAACCTCCCCTGACAGACCTTGTGGCCATTCCCTCTTGTCCTGTCCCCTGTCACTTGGGAGAAGAGCCCAGCTCCCTCCTTTCCACAACCTCCTTTCAGGTAGTTGTAGAGAGTAATAAGGTCTCCTCTCAGCCTCCTCTTCTCCAGGCTAAACACCCCCAGCTCTCTCAGCCGCTCCTCATAAGGCCTGTTCTCCACCCCCTTCACCAGCTTCGTTGCTCTTCTCTGGACTCGCTCCAGAGCCTCAACATCCCTCTTGTGGTGAGGGGCCCAGAACTGAACACAGGACTCGAGGTGAGGTCTCACCAGTGCCGAGTACAGAGGGAGAATAACCTCCCTGGACCTGCTGGCCACGCCATTTCTGATCCAAGCCAAGATGCCATTGGCCTTCTTGGCCACCTGAGCCACTGCTGGCTCATATTCAACCAACACCCCCAGGTCCCTCTCCTCCAGGCAGCTTTCTAGGCAGACTTCTCCTAGTCTGTAGCTGCACAGAGTTGTTGTGCCCCAAGTGCAGTACCCTGCAAACTTGCTAAGGGTGCACTTGATACCTTCATCCAGGTCATTGATAAAGACATTGAACAGGACTGGACCCAGCACTGAGCCCTGAGGACACCACTTGTCACTGGCCTCCAGCTGGAGTTAACTCCATTTCCCACCACTCTCTGGGCCCTCTGTCCAACCAGTTTTCCACTCAGCAGAATGCTGTGACAAATTGTGTCAAAGGCTTTACTGAGGTCTAGGAAGATACATCCACAGCCTTTCCCTTGTCCAGCAGCCGAGTCACTTTGTCATAGAAGGCGATCAGGTTAGTTTGGCAAGACCTGCCTTTTGTGAACCCGTGTTGACTGGGCCTGATCACCCGGTTCTCTTGCATGTGCTTCATGATCGCACTCAAGATCACCTGTTCCATGACTTTCCCTGGCACTGAGGTCAGACTGACAGGTCTGTAGTTCCATGGATCCTACAATAGACAGAGACAAGGATCCAAGGCAGTTGCCCTATTCTACATCATGCCATTTCTCTTCCCCCTTCCCCTGAAGATGAAACCCTGTGGAAGCATTTGATGGAAAAAAATCAGATCCTTGTTAACAAATTCAAAGCCTCACTGCTAAACCTGAATGGTTAATGTCATTTGTGAGTTTCTGGAAATGACTCTTTCATCTCTGATTTGAACAGATTTTTTGTAATAATTCTCTTGCTAGATTAAATAAAAATTCTTTGTGCTCTTCTTTTGCAGCCTTTTGGATACCTATTTCAAACATGCACAGGTATTACTTAAAAAATCTGCCAAAGGCAGGTTTTATTTGTCGTTTTCTCTTCTGGCTAACTTCAAGCATGCCTTTTCTGGGCTTCTTTTTTTAAAGAGAATACCTCTCACAGTCTGAGTCTCCCTGGCCCTGTGCACACCAATGGCCAATCTCACCTGGGGTTCCACAAAAACCCTTTGGCCATGGGCACAGTTCCATTGAAGCTCAGAACTGGGCTTTCAGTGCTTGTCAGAGCTATAACATAGATGTATCTCTCTCTAGCTCAGCTGGATCTGTTTTGCTGCTGTGGACTTTCCTGGTTATCACTGGACATGACATGTAAATTGACCCGCTGTGTGCCCACAATCTTTTCTGGTGATCTGGACTCCTAGCTGACCCCAGCCCCAGGCCTGTCTTGTTCACCTCAGGCAGGTATGTGGGACTAAGCCCTGAGCTGCCTGCTATGTTGCCATGCTTGGCTCCTTGTCTTTTAGGCAGGAGTTGTCCCTTGCTGCTCCCTGGCATCATATTCCTCAACTCCTCAATCTTATCTAGCTTCCAGATAGAGAACACAGCTTGAGAGAGTAGATTTTTTAAAAATACACTTAAGCATAACAATATACTGTGTGTTTTATCTCAACGCAGAAGCCTTTGCTTCAAGCCCACAGCCCAATGTGAGAGCACTATTATACCCTGCCCCAAACTTATTTTTCTTTTAACAGCTTGTCCCTGTGTGGATTCACTGTTTGCACCATGTTATCCATACCAAATCTTTGCTATTACAGCCTGACAGTGTCTTTGTGGAATTTTTCTAACTGAAAACATGAAGATGTTAATGTCTCAGTTTCTGCCTCCAACACCTCCACAACTCTCCCTTCTGCCACTCTATGACATTCCCTTAGAAGACAAGGGGCTGAAAGAGGTTCTTTCCAATTCCTTTTTTACTCTGTGCCTAAATCACTTTAACTTCTTTATTTCCATGACTGGAACCAGATGGAAGCCTTAGGACATACCTGAAGAGAAGGATGGTTTTAGCCACTGCCTTCTATAAGGACAGTCCTTAATGCAGACTTCTTCGCTTTTCCTAAATTAGACCCCTAGAAAATGAATTTTTGAAAAGCCAGTCATGGTAGGTGATGTTTTATAATGGAGGCTGTTTAAGAAGATAATTAACAGAATAATTGCTATAATGAATATTTAACATGTCTGGAAATGACTGAAATTATCACAGCCGTCTTCCATGAATGTAACTTTCCTCTTTTCTGTTAGTAAAAGCCAAGATGTTGGAGATCTTCCAGCTTTACCATATTGTGGTGCATTTCTAGAGTTGTGGTGAGACTGAGTGATCTTCCGCCAGCATCTGAGCCCACAGCCTCGCATTCTGGTTTCTCTTGATTACCACTGCTTCCTATCTTCTACAAAGTCATCTTTTTTCAGTCAGTGCTAGATGGCACTTTCTGAAATGCACATTAGCAGCAACAAAGCAAAAAGAAAAGTAATTTGTCATGTCAGGCAAGGGCATCGCAAAATGACGAGATGGCTCCCTCTTGGTTATCAGTTGTGTGTCAGCTTTGGCATAGGCTCAAAGGAAAGACCAGCTAAGGTGTGAAGAAGGTGTGCTGTTTGCTTTCATTGATATACAGTTGTGGCTTTAGCTTCATCATAACATACTCGTGAATAGCTGAACACAGCAAAAACCAGCTGCTGTGCCCACTGTGCCATAAAAACTTGCCCGCTCCTCCTTGTCGCTAGGCTTGGAAGACTCTTCTGATGACACACAAGCTGCCTGCTCTGAGCCAAGTTTTTTCTAGGAGGGCTGAAATCAAACCTAACTTGCTCTTATTGAATAGCAGGCTCCCTGTCATTATGAGAATGAACAGGGAATTAACTTTACTGAGTCTGGGACACATAAGAGCAGTGCCAGGCTGGCAATATGTCAGACCTAGATCAACAGTTTTAGATTAAACAAGACTGTTCATAAATGAAAAAATTGGATTTTATCAATTGCTTTCAATCAAAACAATTTGCTACCAATAAGCACAAGCTTTAACTATTACATGTTAAATATCAATATTATTTGAGGGTTAAAATTCAGAGAACATTAATTCCACTCTTCAGACTACAGCATAGGTTTAATTATCAGTGAACACAAATCTTAAAGTAGATGTAAATTAACAACAGTAGAACTGCATTCATTTTCAACAATTCGGATTCTGGTTTTCTTACTGTCACAGATCAAAGGCATTATAATAGCATTAGGAAACTGTGAAGCAATGTGTTTCATTAAAAATCTTCTGTGTGTTGTACTAATTTCTGTGGAGTCATAAAACTCCATTCTCATTTTCCAAAGTCTGGTCAGAGTAAAGGTGTCACAGAAGTAATTCACACAGCTTGGCCTGAAAACCTGAGGCGTAAGGAACTGGGAATAGCAGCTGGCTGTCAGTGGAGGAATAGTATCTTCAGTTGTATGTTTAATTCACTGAAATCACTTGCAAACTTCTCTGATTGCAACGAGATGGCTTCTGCCAAATATTCTAGATTTGCTCCTATGTAAAATGTATGGTTTTGCATCGAATAAATCAATATTTCCCTTTGTATGACAGGAGATGTAATCCGTAACACTTCACACATAAACATGACTCGGCCTTGCACGAGGTTAGAATGATGGCTTCTAAAGGAAAGCAGAGATGAAGACACTGCTCACAATGATGATTGCTTTCTTCCATCCATTCTAACCACTTGCAAAAGATTTTTGAAAAGGCAAATAAATCAATTTCAGAAATATCAGTGCTGACAACTTATCCTTTTTCAGAATTACTGCTTTTAAAAACAATTGCTTAAGGGGACTTCATGAGAAATCTGAATTATTTTATTAACACTGAAGGATTTACTTCTAAACATAAAAAGAACTAAACATAAGAAGCCTCCAGCAGAACATCTTTCCAGCTTCCTGTCTTGTTTCAGTAGCAGTTTTCAAGTGCCACAAATCAGTCACATTTAGTTTTCGCCTGGCAAAATGTATGTATTCAATAAATAGAAAATCTTGGATATAGGTTGTACAGGACTGAAGAAAAAGCAATTACCTGAATTAGTGTATATGTGCAGGACAGAGATGTGGTGAACTACTCTGAATCTCTGGAGGCTTTTGCTGCCAAGGGCTCTGGTAGAAACAACTGAACAGAATCATTACAACAACAGAATAATTCATGCCATCCATCATGCACCAAATAATAAAAATGAAAAGTAATAGATCAAATTTATATAAACTCATTGTGACGTGTATTGAAGGCATAATCCAGTCATTTAAACTAAGGAAGGATGGTTTATTATCTCTGATGAGGATAAAAGTAAATTATGCTGAATCTTGTTTATTTTTGTGTTATAGCTTACCCTCATAAAAGAAAACATGAGCAAAATAAACTATGCTAGAGGAGATCAGAGACTGTTGAGTGGAAGGAGATAAAAAAATCAAAGGCAAAACAAAGGCAAGTGTTCAAGGAGGAAGATATTAACCAGGTCAAACACTTCCATGAGTGCAGAATTAACAAATGAGAGACCTAACATTTTGCCATGAAGATAACACAGTGAATGGACAGAAACTAGAGGTGATGTACAATGGGAGAACAGAAAGATCGTACCTGATTAAGAGAGTGAAATCATGCTTTTGCGATGGAAAAGCTGTAGCACTGTTTGTGAGATGCAAGAGCCAGGTGGAAAAGAGTTCAGTGCATAAGATGACAGGACATCAGGGCAAGGACAGTTCTTCTCTCATTGCCAAAATAAAAGGAAACCTGCAAGGAGAGTGAAGGCATGAAACCCGAGTGCTGGAAGTGGAAGAATAGCAAGTGTCCAGCAGTATGAAATAGGCATTTTATAACAGACTGAAGAGGGGCCAAAGGAAGGCCAGGATGATGATCCATGGGCTACAGAACTTCCCCTGTGAGGAAAGATTTAAGGAGTTAAGGTCTTTACTCCCTGGAGAAGGCTCAGGGAGGACCTCATCACAGTATTCCAGTATTTTAAAGAGTGGCTACACAGAGGATGGACTCTCTCTTCACAAGGTGCTCTTCATGTGGAGAAGACAAGAGGAAATCAATACAAGTTGCACCAGGATAGGTTTCATAAGAAAGAAATTTTTTACATGGAGAAAAATCATTCACTGTAACAACTTCCCCAAGGATGCAGCAGAGTTCCCATCACTGGATGTTTTCAAGATGCAGTTGGGTGGGACGCAGGACAATCTCATCTAGTTTTACCTTCCCACAAAAGCTTGGACCAGATGATCTCTCAAGGTCTCTCGCAAGCTGGGCTGTTCTAGGATTCTATGAACATCTTTCCTAGCATTTCCTGGTTTTACAATGATTCAGGGCCCCTGTGGAATTCAGATGCTCAGTTGTGCAAACAGATTCCAGAAAGTCACCTATACCATCACATGCTGCTGGCAGTAACTGGAGTGCTTTGATGGAGACCCGAGGAACTGAAAATAAGCTTTCTGTTGGTTCTTTCCATTATCTTACAGAACTGTACTGACCAGCTCTGAATCTCCTTTTCTGACTGTGGGCAGCCTGCACAGGTAATGCACATGGGCAGCGGGTTTCACTGCAAGCTGCCGACCCCTGGAATTGCCTGTAAATAAACACAAGTAGCAGTAGAAAAATCCGTCTAAGCAAGCTCAGACGAAAGTGTCATCCTCATTATTGAACCTCTCGACAAAACTCACTGCCAACAGTGAAATAGCTAGTTTTATGGAACTGAGATTTATTGATGAACTGTCTTTATCTGAATGCAGTAATTGCCTATTCCTTTAAAAGAGCATTTTTTTCATTTTATCAAAACACAGTCCACATTTTTCTTATGTGCTGTTATGGAAAGATGGCACTTGGCTTTTCTAATAGGCAGATACGACCCTGCAGAACAGAACATTATGAACAATCAAAAATAGTGACTGGAAAAAACCTGGAGGGAATAACTTTAGAATATGATAAAATGTGGCCTCTCTGTGGTATGTATTTTTATACAATGTCTTAAGGTCTCAAGTAATAGGAAAATCACACAAAGGTAATACAAGCAACCCAAAATCCACTACATGCAGTTCTATTTTAACTCAGCAATTCACACCAAATTCTTTCACCACACTAAGAATGAATTCAGGAAAATAAATATCCAAGGAGGAATATGGATTTAATTGTTATTGCTGTTACATTGCTAAAATAAAACAGCTGTGATCACACAGTCAGATACGGCCATTGTTCAACAAATATTTTTATTAAACATCTCTGTAGAGAAGATGAGCCCAGCTCCTCAAGAGCAGAGTCGAGCGCTTCCCAGACCACCCATTGCTCCCTAGGTAAAACAACTCATCCAGCTGCTGGGGGTGGGTGGAACTTGATCGGACACACTGGACACTACAGCTGTTACAAAGCAACTCATGTTTGCTCCTTGACAAACCACAACTGTATTCTAACAGTCAAGCAAACAGACCACAATCTTTTATCCAAATCATTAATTTGAGCACTAGTTAATGACGGCTATCGTGGTTTTTTGAACGGCACCTTCCCAAAAATAACAACGACCTGCGTAGCCAACAGGAGAGAAACCTCAGAAAGTAGGGTTGGCGGATTACAGCAGGCATCAGGGGAAAGCAGGCACACAGGAAGGTCAGAGGTACAACAGGAGTAGTCAGGAAAATAAATTGGCCATGGCCATACAGCAAATAAACTATGTGTCAGAGCTGGGAATAAAATCCAGAAGCCCTGGCTCCCTGTCTCTCTGCTCTACTGCCCCAGTCCTAACCAGATCCTCTCCCAAACTTGACTTTCCAATACAGACTTCCAGGAGACTCAAACATTTTTCCTACCTACAAAACAAACGCAGCAAAAGGAACATAAAGGTCTCCTTCACACAGTCGCTCCACCACTTACAGTATGGTCAGAAAGATTTTGTTAATTAACAGGGTATGTTTCCTCCAGGTCAGCAATCAGAATGTCTGAGTCTGCAGACTTGTCATTCAACCAGTTAAGAACAGGGGTCAGGGCATTCTCAAGAATTATTCAGATCTAAACCTGAGTCAACTTTTACAGGAGTGTTTTCCAGTTCTGCCATAGCTGTTTGCCAGGTGCTGGGGCTATTGGAGGAGCTGGAAAAGCAGGAGACCTTCGTAAGCACAACACTTCTATGCTTCAGTAAAATAATAGAAATCTCACATTCAGACCAGAGAGAAAATAGCCAGGTTCATGACATCTTCTATAAATGAGCTACATAATCCACAGGACTAGATATGACAAAGGCATAAAATCGTGAGATTGTTTCTCATTTCCATTGTAAACATGTACTGTTTACTATGGGATGTGTGGTCAGCTTTTGCCAAACAGCTTTTTAGCAAACCAGTTAAGCACATGGTCTCATCTAGGGCTCAGAAGTGCCAAACAAAAAACAGATTTAGGGTGGGCTCCAAATTACTGAAGTCAAGCCATTTCACTGTGTTTTATAATCAGCTTTCCTAAAAATCCACATCAGTCACTGAACAGAAGTGCTCACTTTTAATTTAAGGCTTTGGACCATGGTGTCCATGGGTCAAGCCTTCAGTGGTGCAAGTCAGAGCAGTTTTCCTGTAATACACAGTTACTGGGGTTCAGAACTGCTCTGCATATTTAAGATGCCCGATTCAAATTACTCGATCCTATTTTTACTGTAGTGAGATAGCTGTATACTTATTAACTGAACACTGAGTTTCACAGTCCAGAAAGTTAGCTCCATAAACTGTAGTCTTTTCCGTCCCTGTTGGCAAGTGCTGTCTTCCACGGTGGAGGCTCCCCTCTAGTGGACGCTGCCTCTGATGTGTTAGTTGTGAGGTAATCGTGATTTAGCGGAATAGTAGTACAATACACTCGATATCATGCATTTGCTTTCTGATTTTAAATTATTAAAAGGAAATGCAGGACTTCATTAGTGCCTACGCAATGTTTCTCGATGAGCTTTAAAATTAATGCAGCAGTTTCGAGACCAGTTACTGCAAGGTGTAATACAACATAAAACTGTGTAACAAACTTCAATGGGTAAACAGGTACACAAACAGCAATGTCATAGACTGAAAGAGCTGATTAGGGGTTCAGTGGTTTGGCAAAGAGCTGCAGAGACAGGAGCAGTGTTGCTCTCTACTGACTGGCTGCTGTTTCCCCCAGCTATCAGTGTGGATATAATTCACCTCCAGTCTCTAAGGGTGACACTTACTGCCCTTTCAGTATCCTCTCTTCAGAGGAGACAAGTGATACCTGACTTGCTGGGTCCACGGGTTTCCTCAAAACGCTTAACTTTAAAAAGATGCACTTGGGGCTCTTATATGGAACAAATACATACACACTTAAATATGTTTGCTCTTTCCTGTGGGGGTATGATCACACAATTTACAACTGAGAAACCATCTAAGGATGCCAACTGGCTGCGTTCTGGTTCCACTATTCAGCAATGGCAAAGGGCTGTCTGAGCACAAACCTTTCACCTGTGAATTCTTCTGTCCTCAGAATGTGATGGTACAAACACTCCTGCAGCAGTAACTTCCATAAGGCAAACTTCAGCCCACCAGTGACAGAAACCACTCACACATTTACTGGGTTTTCAGGCACTTGCCAGGTGACATTGGTGTGTGGCTACTATTGCAGATCTACAGAATCTCCAGAGAATCCTAAATCCATTCAAACAAATATGATCTGGGCAGTAGTTTTCTGAGTTTCAGGTGGAGTAAGCAGAGGCATCTTGAATCAGCTTAAAGTTTAATGAAAGTAGATGTTTTTCCCAACCCCAAACTTTTCTTTCCAAGTCTTCCAGAGCTACAAAATCTACTTTTTTTTTTTGTCCATATGGGCTCTTGATTCATAATCTTTTCGTAAAATTTTGGAGGCCACATGAAAGCCTGCCTTACAAGTTTTATCTCAAGGGATTTTAGTAGAAAATACCTATTTCCCAGTTCAATTAGAGGAATCTCATTTTAGCTGAACAGATGTTCACATCACTCCTTTTTGCTGTCAGTTTCTTTAAAAAGAAAGCAGTAATTGTTAAGAAAATATAATAATCATACAATATAGAATACATGTATAAATAAGCATGGGCCTCTTCTGCTTTTTCTAAACGTGGACTCTAGTCAAAAAGTCACTGCTCATTTGTAGCTCAGATAATCCTCCCAATGCATTAAAAACTCAGAAATAAAGTCAGTGGGAGGGATTGCCTGCAATCCTTTTCTGAAACAGAATTAAGCAGGACTTTCAAACTGGGCCCAGTTGAAACTAGATTAAACAGAATGGTGCTTAAAGGAGACACAAAGATCTGCAAGGTCCAGTGTATAACTGAGAAAAACATGAGTCATGTGGAACCAAATTTGCATCAGGTAATGACTTCTAGGACTGATAAAAGTAATTTACCTAACAGAGGGGGTCTTCTATAGACAGAACCACAGTGTACGTATGACTTTTGAGAATATTTTAAGGTGATTTTAAGACCTGTTCAGAGGGAAGGCTGCCTCGTAGGTGTGAGCTGCAGCTCTGCACCTCTGTACCAGTTTCCCTGTTATTATTACGTTAGAGATTAATGACACAATATAGACAAGAAGTGAGCATTTACAGAAGGATCAGAGCTAAGATGGGTGCTACAAGTCATATCAGATATACATACAATATTTATTTCCTCACTGTAATTTGTGTAAGTATGCTCAGCAACACTGCTGGAAATCGTAAATGGAGATAGTGTCAGTAATTAGCACCCTCATTCGAGTGAGGTTTAAAACAAGTAGTCTCTCCCATACTGTTGATTTTAACAAAACTAGACTAAATTCTGTTTCAATGTGGAAAACGAGTAAGGCTTTTCACAAGACAGGAAGCTAAAATATGTAAGGCAGGGAATACGATAGGGAATTCATTGAGGCAAGGTACTGCTAAATGCATAAAGCAGAGGCCAAGTAGCCTTGGGCAATAATAATTCCCAAACAGCACTACTATTTAACATACCACTGAAAGTTGTGGATATGCCTATCAATCTGCTTTGAAGAGCATTTCCTCACTATCCCAAGAGTTACCAGCCACATCTGAAGAGCATCTGTAAGGTTACAAAGAAATGAGAACACACTTCTTTCCTTTATGTCCCCTCTCCCCAAAAGAACATTAAACTGGTTGAAGTAATAAAATGCACTGGATCTGGTGAGAACACTCTGTAATGTGTTGTGTGCAAGCTGGCTTTAGCTCATTTTGTTAGTAGGATTAATTTTTAGAAATTTAAGTCTTTCATGTTAATCCCAGATAATAGTGCAGTTTGGTACACTAAAATAATCAGATTACAGTGAATGTCAATGCGATTTGATTTTAAATGATGCACAGCATATTACTGGGACTTTCACCTCCTCCTTTTACGAAAGGATGACCTGGAAGGATGTCAGGCAGAGTTCACCACGGCTCCACAGCTGCAGACCTCTGCTTCCACTCATCTTCACAAACACGGTTCCATTTAGTCAAATACTGATATGTTATAGCAGGTTAGCACAAGAATTTTAAAAGGACTTTCTCACAATGGATGTGCAGATATTGTTTAAGAAACTGGTATACAAACTTACCTTCTACACACGTACCACTGAATTACCATCTGCTACAACCAAATACCTGGTTTGTGTTTTCCATAAAAACCCACTACCCTAACCAGTCCTTCCCACTTATTTGACCCTCATGCTTCCTTTTTGCATCTCCCTTGTTCCCCGTATCTTCACTCTGATTGGCTGCAGCAGGCTAATGCCTATTTTATTTCTGGTTGATCTGATTAAGCAAGAACCTGGGATTGTGATGTCAGTGCATTAGTAGAAGGAAGTAATGCTTCCTGTAGGAAGGATGGCAATTTTGACCTTTTAGAAGCAGGTCATGATCTGACTGCAAGATCAAAATAGAGCAAGACAAACTGCAGTAATAACACCAACTCCTTCTCCGACAGCACAGCCCAAAGAAAGACCATGGCTCACGGACTGCAGGTAGGAAAGCACAATGTGCTTATGTTTGATTATTTGACTGAGGGAAGCTTTGGGTGTGGGGAGAGGTTAGAGCCAGCAAACCTGGTAAAGCGTTAGAAATATTGACTAATGAAAGGTCCTGTTTCTTGTGCTCAGGAGAAAAACTGGCTTCCAGAACAGAGGGATTGGAATAAACACCTCTTTTTACAAAGTTATGATATTATTTATTGGACTTCAATATACATATATTCACTTTCTTTCACTCTGTGACGATAAAATGATATGTATTTATGAATCTCATCATTGTACATAATTGCTGTAGTTAAATTTGTTGGATTTCCCCCTTAAACTCAGAAACCTACACCAGGAAATGAACAACAGATGAGACTGAATCTAAATTAAACAGCAAATTCCTCAAGTTATAAGCTCATGATTTAAAAATGTTATGACTCTGTGTGATGTTTTAGTAGATTGCTTTATTCTAATGGGATGCTGCTGTATTATTTAGCATGTGCCACACTACAAATGCTTTTATGAGCCTGTAAGGTACACACAGCATGTTGCTATGGTGATGTTCACAAACTGATGTTATCTTCAAGGTTCTTCTTATGGACCTTTCAGCAGACCTGAAAAAATGCTTCGCATGTAGCAACAAACAAGATATTAATGTAGCAGATATTGTTTGCATGAAACAGTCTCCACGTGCACAGTTGTTAACAAAATACAAGGTATTAAACAGCACTGTTGGAGTGGCCATAAACTGTAATCACCATGCACAGCTGTATGCTTCCAGATTAGCTTTATTCAGTAGTTCCAGGAACATGGACAGAGCTCATCCCTCACCTGAGCTGAGCCAGTTGTGACGCCTCCGTCAACTGCAGCACGAAGGTAAATGGTTGGCAACAAGGCTGAACTTTAACTCGCCGTGCAGACAAAAGCCCCAATTTTGACTGCAAAGCAAACTGTAAGGCTGAGCCCATTAAATACGGTGGTTGGTTTGGTGACAGGGCAGGAGGAAGCTGCTCAAGTCACAGGTAGCACACTCATTGCAGTTAAGGTGCAGTTGTGCAGAACACAATAGAGATGAGAATCTTGGGGGACATAATACAGAAATAATCAAAAACCAAAACGATCAACGTACCCTAGAGCACTTTGTAAACTGTTTATCGTGTCAGTGACTGTCCTTAAAAGTGCTTTTTCTGTACTTTAAATGCAAATTATGCTTATATGTTCTGGCAGTCTCAACCAAACACTGTCTTTTAACTTTAGCCCGTCCTTGCAACCGTGTCCTATCTCACCGCTTCTTGCTGACAGAATCCCAGATCCTGTACGTGTGTATTCTGTCTGTCACCACTAGCAACCTCACACAGGCAGGAATTAGCCCATTTCAAACTGGCCAGCCAGGTTAATTGAGCACTCCAACAATAAGCAGCTCTGCACTGCATTGCAGTCAGCTCAGAGATGTCACTGTCTGGCCTCATTACGCCTGATATCAGGGCAGATATCAGCTACTCTTCCAAGATTAATAAAGCACAAACAAACTTAATTTGAAAACAGTCTCCACCTAAGCTTTCACTTTGACCTCAGCCATGAGGAAAACCGTAACTACCCAGGCAAAATAGGACTGCTGACAGCCTAAGCAATGCTCAACCCCCGGCTGTTCTGGAAGTCTAACTTGGAACATCAAGGCCTATGAATGTTGAGAACTTGCAGAATGTCTTAGTTCAGCCAGGGTGAGATTCTAGGTGCATTGCTTCGCACTACAATGATCTGTTCTTTCAAATTCTTCTTAACACCAAGTCTCGTCAGTTTTGCCTTTAAATGAAGGGGGCTGTTTGTGGCCAGTTTAAAATAAACAGCAGGAACTGTTTATCTCAATTCTATGGCTGGTATGAGCTTTTTGAGCAACCTCCTGTTCCCTACAGTCTGTTTTCTTTCTCCCTAAGCACTCACTGTCATGCCAAAAAAGGAGAATTAAAACAAATTCCCCTAATGAGTTTGCAGGTGTTAACTTGTTTGCTATCAATGCTTTATGCTATTATTGATTAGTTCACAGCTCCATGCAAGCTATCAAATCCTTGGGTTTGAGGCCTGTTTAGTTAAACCAAAGATTGTCTCGTAGCTGGTACAGGGATCTGAGGGGGGGAAAAATACAGAATCTCAGCAAGAATACTGAGTAAAACCAGTCCTTTAAAACCTTGCCCTCTGCCGAAATAGCTGTCTAATTTGTTCCTCGATGAACAGTGTATGCTATTAGGAACAAGTGCCCCACCAAAGAATGTACACAAGGCAGCACTCTATTTTGAATTATGCTGCACTGAGTTCTGCTGAATGGCACTGGTGTGCAGTGAACCTAGTGTGCACTAGTGAAGCTTTGAGTCAGCTTTACATTTTTCCTTCAATTAGTTCTGTATTTTTAAAAATAACTGGGCAACATTAGATGTGACAATCTCACTAACTTGAATTTTTCTTAACTTATTTCTCATATCTACATATAAAGCCTCTTATTTACAGCTGTTTCTACCTCATACCTTTTTCTTGTCTGCTTTTGCATCTCCACTTCCTAAGTGAACAAAGACCAAAGCATCCATTTTGGTCTTGAAGGGTGGTAGAACCCAATTGCACAGATCTGTCTGGGGTCAAGAGACTAGTCAGAAGAAAAGCCCAAATGGAGTACATGTAACTTCCAGTTATCTCTGGCTGCAATCACCTGGAGCCAACATGTTGAAAAAAGAGCTGTGAATGGCAAAAGGGTGAAGGAAGCAGCTAGGGCCTCTCCCAACCTGCTAGCAGGGCAAACAGCATGAGGAACTGAACCACAGCTCAGCAGATCTCTGGCTCCACCTTGGGCACCTTCTGCAGCTCCTCATCTTCCCACTACCACATCAAAGCTTCTCCTTTGGGTTAAGTCACCTCCTCTGTTCTCTGAGGCTGCTGATGGCTGGTGTGTTCTTAACCTTTGCCAAATGTTGTTGTGATACACACCGAGGAGACAGTTTGCCTTCTTACACAATGAAAAATGCTGGCCAAGGTAGTACAGCACCCTACAGTCACCCGCTGACTGGAGATCAACCTGTAATCCCAATCTATTTGCCCCAAATTGTAATTTTTGCTTGTCTCCTACATGAGCAAGCTCCTGTGCTCTGCAGAGGGGGAAAAGGAGAACACAAGGGGGTTTTTGTTGTTGTTTTGCAGGGGCTGAGTGGCTGGTTCAGAATTTTTCTTTTAACGACTAGGATGAAGCAGTTATCTACCCATTCACATCTCAGACAAGCACACTACTTCCTCAATTATCAGACAGATTATGAAATGTTCTATTAGAAGATTCCAAAACTCTCAGATATACATTTATTTTGCCACATTATTGGGCTGGGTGGGTGTAGAGAGAGGGTGCTTTCTCTGCATCATCTGAGATGGGAAGGTTTTTTCCCACGTGGCTCTGTCTTAACTCTTAGAGAAATTTCCCTTCCACTTGCAGATAAGAGATGAAGAAAGCGGCTACAATAAAAATCTATTTTGCATTCCTAAGCATTATGAAGAAGATTTAGAAAAAGTCTTCATTCCCCACGGACTCATCCTGGACAGGTATGAGAGTAAATAACTAAGAGCAGGAATAGGGATGCCAATAACCCATCTCCCTCCAAAAGAAAAGCCTGACACCCTATCCTACCCATGAGAAACACAGAAATTCTACAGCTGTAACACTTGTGCTCTGGAGTCTGATACAAGAGGAGCTTGACACAAAGGATTCCCCTACAAGCCCAGTTAAATTTCCACATTACCTCAAATATGTTTAAGCTTTCCTAGCTGATATTGTTCAGATATAGGGATTAAATCAACAGTGTGTCAAGTGGAGTAGGCATCACCTTGTGAACTGCAAATATGTAACTGTTCTATGTCTGAACGGGGTCACAATTTGTTGGTTACAAAAACTTAACAGCAAGATCAGAATTGTAACTTGGACATTGCTTAAAATATAGACAACTAAGTATGATGAGCAAAACACTTAAAATGATTTCTTGTTTTCCTTCCAGGACAGAACGTCTGGCTAAAGATATCATGCAAGATATGGGAAGCCACCACATTGTTGCGCTCTGTGTCCTTAAGGGAGGCTATAAATTCTTTGCTGATTTGCTGGACCATATAAAAGCACTAAATCAAAATGGTGATAGATCTGTGCCTATTACTGTGGATTTTGTTAGAATAAAAAGCGACAGTGTAAGCAGCTTTCTTTTCCTTGGAAAACTGGCTCTCCTCACAGATTCACATTCTGAATACCGGTAGCTTACATGAAAATAAAAAACGAAAAACAAAAACATACATCCTGTTCAGGTTCAGAGCAACTTGATTTATTACACACTGAAAACCAATTCATGTGCCGATCTGTCTCAACAATAAGACGGATATTGAATATGCACTGGAATAGCAGAACTCTTAACATGGCAAAGCCAGGTCTCCAACATCCTCTGCTCCAGCCCAAAGCTCCCTTAAAGGTTCTGCTCTGTCCTTACCATGACATCCTTCAGTGGGAAGGAGTATGGAGAGGAACTCAGCATCACAGACCTGGTTATTGTCTCTCCCTGAAGTGTTTTCGTTACTCCTACAGATAACATCGGAGAGATCTGTTTTTACAATATGTGTTGGGGAACAGGTGTTGCTTGCCTGAACCACTCACAGCTGGCCTGAGCCAGAATGACTTAGGCAATTTTTTTGTTTGTTTTACTTTCTCCCTTTGAAGGCTCAAGCTCTGTGCAATAATCAAAACTTACTCCACACTAAAAACAACAGTTTGCACTATCCTATAAATGTTTCATAGACCTCTGCAATAAATCTGCAGTAATGAAATAGCTAAAAGCAATGATGTCAGTTCTATGAATATGGATGTACTCTTTTCCTTGCAAACAACTTCACTTTCTCCTCTTACTCTCAGCTGCTTAAAAGCTGTTTCACTGAAGGCATGCTGTGTAAAGATGCAAGTGTCCTTTGGCAGGCAAAAAGCGAGAGCAGCACACCGTTCATACACATACAAGACAATACTTCTGAGCATGACTTATGTGACTTCCCCCTCTTTCTCCTTCTAGAATGACTCACCTACAGAAAAAATTAGTGTTGTTGGAGAGGAACTGTCTACACTAAGAGGGAAGGTATGAATTGGCATCTTTAACTTTTAAGGGAAAGAACAGTTGTTCTGTATATTCCAGGAAGCCCACCTTTATTAAGGTTTTGATACCGCGTATTTACAGCCACTTAATACTGATTTAAAACACTACACTTTGAAATAGTGAGTAGCTATCCCTGATCTCAGTGGAAACTTAACACAATCAGAACTGAGTGCTTCGAAAGATCCTGCCCCAGTTTTTATCCCACAGCCCCCAGAAATGAACCATCTTAAAGTGACTCATGCAGTATGGTTTTAGAATGTACTGCCTTATACAGAATAATATATAAAACCTGACACAGGTGGTTTCCTGGAACATAACACAGGTATGTTATGTTTCTATAAATATTTACAGACAGGCTCTTGAGACAGCACTAAAATGATGTAAGTAGTTAAGTGACAAGCTCCTCTGAAAATCAGTTGCAATTTAGTTGTAAGGGAAGTTTATGGTACAAATTTTTCCTGGCTGTTAGGCTCACTGAATGCTGCCATGTTAAACATGTTCTTTTCTTTCTCCCCCTACATGATCTTTCCAGAACGTGTTAGTAGTGGAGGTAAGTAAAGATTAGGGGCCGGGGGAGGAATTACATGGACTTTTTTTCTCCCGATATTGCAAGTTAATACCTATTGCATAGGTGTTATTATGCTACTGTGCTGCTGGGGGTTCTGACTGGTTTTACACTCTAAATTAATCCACTAACAGTTGGGTTTTTCTTTCAGACTCAGAGGAGAACTTATTTTTTTTATCTTTTTCAGGACATTATTGAGACTGGAAGAACAATGAAAGCACTGCTTTCCAAACTAAAAGACAACGAACCAAAGATGGTAAAAGTTGTAAGGTACAATGATATGGCCACTTACTAATGTGTTGTAACAAGATGATATCACAAGAATATTTAGGTGTACTGTATGAGGGTGGGTGTTTGGTTTGTCTGGTTTGAAGTTTAGGGAGAGACAAACTAAAAGCAGGAAGCCATCCTAATCCAGCTGGTGAATAACTAAGTATTTACTGAACAGGAAATTTACTACAACCTTCACTGTTAAAACAAATAAAAAAGATTCCTTTTCACATAGTCCATGAGGTCTCATGGATTCCCTATTTTTCACCTCCTTCTCACCTGAGTGGAAGTCAATTCTTTCCATAAGTTTCCTAAGACCTCCTCAGTTGCCTCAATACTAAAATAACAATACTGCAAGTTCTTCTTAACATCCTCAGTCAGACAGGCTTTCAGAACCTAGGGGTTCATCAGCACTTGCAAGATGATTCCAAGTGCCATTCCAGATCTGCTTTTAAAAGGAAATATTTGAGAATGTCTCTGTCAAGTGATCATGACGCTTCGAAGAAACACTTCCCAGTTTATGCACCAGTTGTGCTCCTCCTAGTGAATGTCCAGGAGGTTCTCTGTTTCTTCAGAAGTTCACCAGGAAAGCAAGAATGAATATGACTTTGTGGAAGAAATCATAGTGACACATTGCACAGCTTGTCCCCTTCTCCCTCCTCCCCCAGATAAAATTTTTACTTGCTGCTTGAACTGTGCTGTTCTAGTTTGCTGATACATCACTACATGAAAAAATAATTATTTGGGACACAGAACTATTGAGAGGAAAACATTAAACAACGAAGTCATTTGGACCCTCATAATGAGCCTAGATAAGAGCCGTAGCTTCCTCCTCAATTATGAGGCTTCCTTCTGCTACAAAAGTCTTGTTTTAATTTAACTGCATGATCATAGAATCATATAATAGTTTGGGTTGGAAGGGACCTTAAAGATCATCCAGTTCCAACCCCTCTGCCATGGGCAGGGACACCTCCCACTAGATCAGGCTGCCCAAGGCCCATCCAACCTGGCTTTGAACACCTCCAAGGATGGGGCAGCCACAGCTTCCCTCCTCCAGGGCCTCACCACTCTCATAGCGAAGAAATTCCTCCTTACATCTAGTCTAAATCTGCCCCTCTCCAGTTGATACCCATTGCCTCTCATCCTACCACAACCAGCCTTTGTGTACAGTCCCTCCCCAGCTTTCTTGTAGCCCCTTCAGGTACTGGAAGGTCACTATAAGGTCTCCTTGGAGTCTTCTCCAGGCTGAACTCTCTCAGCCTGTCCTCATATGGGAGGTGCTTCAGCTCTCTGATCATCTTTGTAGCCTCCTCTGGACATGTTTCAACACTTCCACATCCTTCTTATGCTGAGGATTCTGGAACTGGACACAACACTCCAGATGAGGTCTCACAAGAGAGGAATAGGCCCCTTGTCCTGCCGGGCACGCTTCTTTCAATGCAGCCCAGGATACAGTTGGCCTTCTGGGCTGAAGAAGCTTATGGGGAAGGCGGGGAGAAGTGAAGTTTGCAGCTTAGAGCAAGACATGCTTTAAAAAAGATAACCCCCTCTGCTCTGCCTTGCAGCCTGCTTGTTAAAAGGGCACACCGGAGTCCAGGTTACAGACCAGACTGTAAGTATTGCATTCTTCTGGTTGTCCATGATGTTTCACTTCATGCACTAAGTCTGAAAACTGGCACATGAGTTTCAGGAAGGCCAAAAGAAATGGGGAGAAAACACACCAAAATCTGCACACTGATGACAAGCTACCCCACACTGAAACCTTAGGACCATCTCCTTTTTCACCTGCCCTGGTCTGAGTGCAAGTTTGGCTACTTGCTACCAGATACCAGGAACAGAACCAAACTTTGTATTGTTTTGATCCTAAAAGGCATTTGTTTTCACTCTGCATTAAATTTGTCTTGTTTTCCAACTGAAAATCCCTGCTGAGTTGCAGTGCATAAACTTTTACAGAAGTAAAATCTCGCTCCTTGTCTTCCTCTCCCAGGACTACCTCCCAAGTCAGTTTTAAGTAATTACTTTGTTCTTAAAAGGCATTCTCTTAACATTTCAGTTGTACTACTAACTGACAGGGAGGGCAGAGATTCTACCCTCTGCCATCAATTTACAGTTCTAATTCTTAAAGAAGGAGGCAGAGTACCTTGAAAGCAAGAGGATGTATTTTTTAGCTATTACCGTTAAACAGCTGAAGCACATGTTGAATACAAACTGTGCACTTCAAAGCTATTTACACCTCCCAAGTATAACAAGAACTGTATTTTCTTACAGATATAGGCTTTGAAATTCCAGATAAATTCGTGGTTGGATATGCTCTTGACTATAATGAATACTTCAGAGATCTAAATGTAAGTACGCATACGTGTGCTTCGACTGTTGCATATGATTGTTACCACAAGTGGCCAGCACGAATATTGGCTTACGGTCGGCGGTCCTCAGCAATTAATGAAATTTTGAATCTCACTAGAAACTTCCATTACAAGGGCAAAACCATTATTAACATTCCAAGCTGATAATTCAGTATAAATGCATAAGAATGTGTTTATGCCTCACCTCGTCATGAACCTTCTCGAGTCTCATGGCCCAGTCGTGCTGTACAGTATGCCAAAACCTGGCAGCTACATCTGCTGCCCCATCTGAAAAGAAAGTAACACTTAATTTGGCTTTGATTTCATGTTTATCTGTCTTAGTGAAATCCTGCATTGCTCTTTTCTAGCCAGGTCTAAGGGTAGCTGTGTGTGGACTGCATGCAAAGGTTTTTCCTCCACTGTATATAACATATTCATTAAGATCTCTTTTTCCTTTGCTCCATTACAGCCTCCTTAGGATCCACTGAGTAGTAGACTCGGAAAGGGTATAACTGACAGAAAGAGCTAATCTTTCCCCCCGTCCCCCTTAGTTCTAAAAAGCACTTTCTTAAATCTGGTTAAGTGGACACTATTTTCCCTGAAAACAAACAAACAAACCAACCACTTCTGTTGAAGACACATAAGGGATCTATGCTACTGCAAAGCAATATGAAAAAGGATAAAATAACTGAACAAACCTGGCCTCTTCAAAATATACAAATCTATGACTTACAGATAAGCACGGTTTACTACTGCAAGTAGTAAACTTGCAACCAGACTCGCAAATATTACTGTTCTGGTGTGCTCTCCTTACAATGTAAGGGATACAGTCGAGAACGATTCATGCATTGTCTTTGAAGGCAAAGACTGGCTAAAGCTGTACTACTATTTTTTTCTTTTTTCTTTTTTTTTTCCCCCAGCACATCTGCATTTTGAAAGAGAAAGCCAAAGAGAAATACAGGATCTGATAGCATCAGTCTTCTGGAGCAGCAGTTCAGGGACACATACAGCTGGACGAACAAGTAATAATCTAGTGCTAATTGTGCTCTTCACTGAAGAACTGCAACATTTTCTAAAGATATTATTCTACATATTTTTCTCCTATAATGATTATGCAAAGCAGCTTAAAGGTGAATGGGTGAATGAATCCTGTTCAAGTTTCAGTGAAATCTGGATGAAACTCTGGCTGTAAAACAGGTATTCTCCTGCTGGAGCCTCGGGGCGCAGCCAGGTGTAGGCAATACACAAGCAGGTGTATGTAATGATGTCTGGGTTTCAATTTACTACATGAAGTAGCACATTTGGTTGTACATAAACTGCAGTTATACTTACATGCGAGCTTATGTAAATACATACACGAATACTTTATGTAACAAATAGACTGAAAAAGCAGTTAAGCACTCAAGGTTAATTAGGTCACCTGTACAAAGAGCACACCACATGGAAAACGCATTTGGTTCTTTGGCTTAATGCAATGAAAAGTAAACAGTAATATAACCCCACTGAGACCAGTTCCTACACGTTCCACGTGTAGTGGGTGTCATGTCTTGTTTCCTGAGGGAAGGGAGCGCATGCTCTTTGTGTGGTGTTAGTGGAAATACAGGTAACAGATCACTGGCTGGTAAGAGTGGGTGATCAATTGCTGCAGGAGGGAATTCCTTCTGCGCCCTCTCCGTCTCTGATCCTAAGTGGAAGCTACGTGTTACTGCTCAGAAACTGCACCAAGCTTGAAACACCTCTTTCCTACCTGCACGGAATCACTAAAATCACAGGGACCTTAAAGCCCATCAGCAGGGACAAGCCCATCCAACTTGGCTTCTCCAGGGATGAGGCAGCCACTGCATCTCTGGGCAAACTGGGCCAGGGCCTCCCCACCCTCATTATTAAGAATTTATTCCTAATGTCTAATGTAAATCATAGAATCCCAGAAAGGTTTAGGCCAGATGGGACCATAAAGCCCATCCAGTTACATCCCCTGCCATGGGCAGGGACATCTCCTACTGGATCAGGGGCTCCAAGCCCCACCCACCCTGGCCTTGAACCCCTCCAGGGATGGGGCAGCCGCCCCTGCTCTGGGCAACCTCCTCCTCTCCCCTTTAAAGCCATTCCCACTCATCTTATCCCTCCACCCCTGCACAAAGCTCCTCTCCACCTTCATAGAAGCATAGAGAATCACCAGGTTAGAAAACACTTGTTGCACCTAGTCCCACCATCCCCATCTGCCTTGAGAAGAGGAGGCTGAGAGGAGACCTCGTTGCTCTCTATAACTACCTGAAAGGAGGTTGTAGAGAGGAGGGTGCTGGCCTTTTCTCCCAGGTGACAGGGGACAGGACAAGAGGGAATGGCTTCAAGCTCCACGAGGGGAGGTTTAGGCTGGACATTAGGAAAAAATTTTTCACAGAAAGGGTCATTGGGCACTGGCAGAGGCTGCCCAGAGAGGTGGTTGAGTCACCATCCCTGGAGGGGTTTAAGGCACGGGTGGACGAGGTGCTGAGGGACATGGTTTAGTTGATAGGAATGGTTGGACAGAGATGATCCGTGGGTCTCTTCCAACCTGGTTGTTGTATGATTCTGTGATTCTATGATTCTAAAACACGACCCTGAGAACCTTATCTACCCATTTTTTAAACCCCTCCAGGGATGGGGACTCCACCACCTGCCTGGGCAGCCTCTGCCAGGGCCCGAGAAACTTTTCAGTGAAGAATTGTTTCCAGATATCCAGCCTAAAACTTCCTTGGCAAAGCTTGAGGCCATTGCCCCTTGTCCTGTCCCCTGTCACTTGGGAGAAGAGCCCAGCTCCCTCCTCTCCACAACCTCCTTTCAGGTAGTTATAGAGAACAATGAGGTCTCTCCTCAGCCTCCTCTTCTCTCACCCTCAGCTCTCTCAGCCGCCCCTCACAGCCCTTGTTCTCTAGACCCTTCCCCAGCTCCGTTCCCTTCTCTGGACACGCTCCAGCCTCTCCAAACCCTCCGCGAGGGGCCCAAACTGAATCCAGGACCCCAGGTGCGGCCACACCAGCACCGAGAGGGGCAGAACCCGCCCCGCTCCCCCCGCCCGACGCGTGCGCAGAGCGCGGGTGGAGCCCGCACCGCCCCCTGCCGGCAGCGGCACAGCGGGACATGGCGGAGCGGGGCGGCGGGGAGGGGTGAGGGACGGGGGGGACAGCGGGACATGGCGGAGCGGGGAGGAGGGGACGCGGGAGGAGGGGTGATAGCGGGACGGAGGGACTCGGGGACAGAGGGACGGGGAGGCAGAGGAACACGGGGACAGAGGGACGCGGGGACGCGAGGCGGCGGTGTCGGGGCTGACGCTTGGCCCCGTAGGGCGGCCGCCAAGGAGCGGGCGCGGCGGCGGCTGCGGGATTTCGACGTGGGGTCGCGGTTCTCGGCGCTGCCGCCGCCCAAGGCCGCCGTGCTGCTGCCGCTGCTGCTGCGGGGCGGGGCGCTGCACCTCCTGCTCACCCGGCGCTCCCCGCAGGTGCGCCCGCACCCCCAGACACCCCCCGGCCCTCCCGCACCCCGCGTCTCGGTGCCCCCTGTCCCTCCCGCGCCCCCGCGCCCCGCGGTCCCCGTTCCTTCTGCACCCCAGGTCCCCCCTGTCCCTGTGATCCCATCCCTCCCACACCCCGCAGTCCCATTCCCCCACAGTCCCTGTCCCCCCACACCCCACAGTCCCATCTCTCCCACATCCCACAGTCCCTGTGCCCCCACGATCCCCATACCCCCACACCCCGCAATCCCATCCCTCCCACATCCCACAGTCCCTGTACCCCCACACCCCACAGTCCCATCCCTCCCACAGTCCCTGTCCCCCCACACCCCACAGTCCCATCCCTCCCACAGTCCCATCCCTCCCACATCCCACAGTCCCTGTACCCCCACGATCCCCATACCCCCACACCCCGCAATCCCATCCCTCCCACATCCCACAGTCCCTGTACCCCCACACCCCACAATCCCTGTGCCCCCCACACCCCACAGTCCCATCCCACCCACAGTCGCTGTACCCCCACAATCCCCATCCCCCCACACCCCGCAATCCCTGTCCCCCCACACCCCGTGGTCCCAGTCCCTTCTGCAGCCCCATCCCTGCCATTCCAGTCCCTCCCGCACGCCCTGGAGCCTGGGGTCCCACAGGAGAGCTGGCAGGTCCCACTGTGCCCCAGGGACCCCGGCGCTCCCACACTGGGAAAACGGAGGATTCCCAGAAACCTGTGACAGGTAGAGATGCCGGGATCAGAAGAGGGAATGCTGACTGCTTGCTGTGGCTTAAATAAGAAGCCTATAACGAAGCGCAGCGTCTGTCAGTGTGACCCTTCAGTCTGCATCTGATACCTCTCTTCCCCCCATTACCATGCTTACCCCCACCCAAGGCCCCCAGAACCCTCCTGCCAGCACCGTGTTTTCTTTCACAGCTCTTTTTCCATCCCTCCCAACCCCGAGCAGTGCCTATATGCAGAGATTATCTACTGATCTGTTTTTCTGTTGCTGAAAAATCAAAGTTTTGGGGGGTCTTGCTTAGAAATTTTAAGACCCTGGTAATTCCAGTGACATAGCTGATAAACTGATTGCAAAGGAGTTTCTGGCCAATCTTCAATGTGAAAGCCTATTACTGTAATGTACTTAAAGGTACATTATTTCAACGCGTGTTTTAGAAGTTCTCACTTGTACCTTGAGTATTTAAACCTCGGTCCTCAGGTTCTCTGTCTGGATTCATCTTTCGGTCTCTTAGGCAGACAAGATATTTAAAATGTAAATTTTGAAGTATTGGAGCAGAATGTATGGTGTGAATTGCACAGTGCTGTATCGGTGATGTGTGTGTTTCTGATAGTGAGGGTTTATGGATTAGTCAGGTATAGGCCCAACTATCTTGCATGTAGCTCTTGATAAGGTACCTTCTGATTCACAAGCGCCTCTTAGCTACCATTTCCAGTTTCTTTGACTGGAAAGATAAATCAAAGTGATTCTGCAACTGAACAAGTGTCTGTGTGGATCCAAGGAGAGGCATAAAACGTGTTGTATTTAACATCAGTGCTCCTTTAAATCCTAGCTGAGAAGATCACCAGGGGAAGTGTGTTTTCCAGGAGGTAAAAGTGAAGCAACTGATAAAGATGAAATCGATACTGCACTCCGAGAAGCTAAAGAAGAAGTGGGACTCGAGCCAGAGAAGGTGGAAGTCATCTGCAGACTTACGCCTGGAATTGATAAAGTAAGCAATAAATGGTTTGAGTCAGTGTATTGTTAGAAAACAAGCATGGGTTATTTTCTTTTCAGGTTGATAACGACCTTTTCAAACCTGTAACTAAATAACCACCACTTCCTAAAGTGTGCAGCTTGTGCTGCTGGCAGAGCAAAGGGAAGAGGTTCTTGTTCTGCACTTGGTACTTGTGAGACCACATTGGGGGTGCCCTGGCCAGTTACAGACACTGGAGTACAGGGAGACGGTGCTAAACTGGCAGGAGTTTAGTGGAGAGCCACAAAGATTGTTAAGGGTGTAGGAGCACGTGGATTAGAAGGAGAGGGTGAGAAGGGGGGTTTGCTCCTCTGAAGATGACAAAGCTTGCAGCAGGTTTAGGTGCTTTCCTCAGGTACCTCCTGGGTGATTATAGAGGAGGTAATACCAGACTCTTCTTGAGGCAATGGACACAACAGCAGCAAATGAACTTTGAAGAGATGCAAGGAAAATACTCTTTACTGTGAGGTTAGCCAAGCACTGGAACAGGTTTTCCTGACAGGCTGTGTAATCTCCACCCTTGGGGATACTTAGAGCTCATCCAGAGAAGGCCCTCAGCAGCCCAATGTAACCTCAGAAGTTTTTTCATTCTGTGTTCCACTGAAAGCAGGGCTAATTCAAGCAGAAAGGTGCCTCTGGAGGTTATGTGGGTGGTGATTCCATATGGAACTCTAGCGAGGAGGCTTTTCTTCTGGAGGTGTCTCTACAGTGTAAGTCACTGTGAGTTAATAAACTGACAACTTCAATAACAACATTCAGTGTTACATAGGATTGGTTTTCTCAGAGTACAGAGGAATTACTCTTTCAAAAGACTTTAGTTTTGTTGTTCAGGTCACTGTCCTCTTTACGAATATGCCTGCTGTTTGGGTTTGTATCTATTAGCCACTTAGTGTTAGCAGTACCCTTCCCCATTAAAAGAACAAAAGTACTAGTTTTAAAACTATTACAAAATGCTTGATGTAACTTCTTAGAGTTTCTGTTCAGAGAATGTCAAAGACAGAGTTCAGAGGCTGTGTGTAAAAAAGATCAGTTTAGGTTTTATAACTCTTCGCTGTTTTCCAGTGTATCACCTCAGCCAGTGTAAGAACTCATGTGGGTTTGGACCACAAAGGTTTTACCTGTTGGGTTCTGCTTTGCCTTCTCTGTGCCTATGTCCCAGGTGATGCTAACTTGGATGGAGTCTCTCTAGACTTACATCAAACAGCACAGACTTTGAGTTTTGCTTTCTGTTGACAGTGACACTTTCTAGGTACAGACACAGAAGTAACAACATATCCCAAGATACGTCCTCTTTATGCAAGCTGCTATTTCAACAGATTGTGCCTCCCTGTGAAAGAAGGGATTCTATTTAAAACAAAAATGTCCATAAATGAGCAGTTCCTAAAATTTTATGTATTTTATAGCTAAATATACTTGTACCGTATTTATGTATCTAGACGAAAATACTTCTGTATCCTAGGAAAACAGATACAGAGATGTGATAAAGCAAAAGTGATTTGGGGAATCTGAATTAAAATCAGGACGCACCTAAATAAATAAAGGAGGACTTGTGACAGAGCAGGCATGGGTTTTACCTCTGTAGTGGATTGACAAATCTCTTAACTGCTTTATGAATGTACAGGATAGGCAGAACATTAGCAAAATGATAACAAATATAAAATGTAAAATTGATTAAAATATATCTAAAATCAAATATAAATGACTTGCCATTAGAGAGACTAAGTTGCAGTCCAATAAGGAATATTTCATAGGTTTCTTGTACTTATTTTGTAACAACTGAAATGCTCTTGAAGAACATTCTTTTTTTTGGTACAAACTTAGTGATTGGGGTATTGTTGGGTGTGTTTTTTCCCCTTTTAGATGAATTACTTAGTTACACCAGTCGTAGGATTTATAGAGGATACATTCCAGGCCACTCCAAATCCAGACGAAGTGAGCGCTGTTTTTGTCGTGCCACTGGAGTACTTTGTCAAGCCCTTGAATCACAGCACCTTGCCATACACCACCTCATCTGGCCACTCCAGCTGGATGCACTGTTTTGTGTATGATGACCAGGAACATAAAACGTCATTCAGGATCTGGGGGCTCACTGCCCACTTTGCTCTGTTTCTTGCTCTTGCAGTTTTTGGAGAGAAACCTACCTTTGAGGTGGATTATGATCTTGACAACTTAGCTTCATCCTCTGAGAGTAACTTTATGAATTTGTATGCATCTATATTTGAAAGAAAGAAGAGTAATCTGTGACAAACTGGTCTGGCAATTAAGTTACGTTGAAAGAGGAAAAAGGTTTCTGTTTATTGCCTTTGTGCCTATTATTTGATTGAATGTCACTATTGAAATTCTTCCGAATTGGGAACTTAGTAAAATTTATTTTTAAATAATAAATATATAATTTTAACACTATTTTTAAGATCACAAGCCTGAACTAGATCAATAGAATTTTTAATCTGTTTTAGAGTTGCTAAAAGCACATGGTATTTTGATGGATTTTATATACAGATTTGGAAGATTTGTTTCAGTTTCTGCCTTTGTTTTGTGTGATTGAATACACTTTCTGTGGTTTGCTTTCTGTATAATGAGGTAACACTATTTTATTTAATTTTTGTCTGTTTGAATTAGTACATGAAACTTTGGGGATGCATCCGTCTATCTGTGTGGTGAAATACATACAGACAACATGATCCACATGGTCTGGTGTGATACCTTCAAGCACTTACGAAATGCACAATAAAACTATGAAAGGTGGCAAGTACTTTCAGAATCTTGTTTTGTTTTGATTGGGCTTGTGGAGGGAAGAGGGAAGTTTAATGAGTGTTATTGCTTTTGCTCGAGTTAACATTTGTCACAAGGGAATTCTCTAGGCTATGGATAATGTGGTGTGTAGAGAACTGTACTGAACTTTGCACCTCAGCATCTTGGTAGCATCACTCAGCTCCTAGAGGGAGGCATCTTAAGGGGGAAAAAACGGGGAGTTGAGAGTAACAAGGACTAAGACGCTCATCAGTAGTTGAACCTTTACCAGTTGCCCCGGCGATGCCATATCCGAGGTGTTCTTTGTGCTGTGAGTCTGTTTCCTCACTGCTGGTAACCCAGAAGCTTCTTCATAGCAGTCATGATCTTAGAGCCACATGGGGAAGTTGTTAAAAGCACAATCGACTTAGGCTGGGTCTGAGGTGTAGCTGGCAAGGAAGCAAAGTACCAGTCTTTAAAGAGCTGGTCTCTGAGTAACAAGTATGTGCTGAAAGCATCCAGTGTCCCTCAGGATCCCGTTCCTCAGTGCTAGTCTGGAATGAGATGAAGGAAAGCACTGGGGTGTCCTGGGTGTTTGCATTTTGTGCTCCCCCTGCTGTTCTCTAAGGGTTGTAAGTATGATAACAAAGTTGCTGGGAGCTCCCATGAATTGTGCTGTGATTGAGCAGAAGTCACACTTGTAGGTGAAGCAGCTTTTGTCACTTCAGCAAAGTGCATCCTTTTTACAAATAAATGTTTCCCACATGTGGCCTGAATAGCTTATTATGATTTTTGAGGAAACCTGTCTCTGAGATATTTTATAGCTTCTCATATGTGCATCTGAACCATCCTTTGGCTGTGCACTAGGATGGCAGCATTTGGGCACTGGCACATCACCTGGTGGTTGGTTGAAATTCCAGCACAGCCTCTCACTGAAGCAGAAAGCACGCCAGAGTTGTGTTCAGCTGAGAGCAGATCACCGAAGCAAAGCAAGGCTAACAGCAACACAGAGCTTCTTGCAAGGGCTGAGTTTCTCTTCGCCGCCTCTCCCTGCTGCAACTGTGCAATGTTTACTATTTGTCTCTTCCCAGAGGTAATTCCCTTCCTCCCAGGTAGGCATTTCTACCACAGTATTCTGCCCAAAACATTCTTTATGCTGTGACATTGAAAGAAGCATGAGATTGGCAATCAGAATGTGTGGTTGGCAAAGGCCTTGAGAATTAGCCTGATGTCGTGCCACAAGGTGGAATCGGATACAGGATGGTCTGATAAATACCTGGTTTTTTCTGAGTTTTCCCTGAACATCCCACTGTAGTCCTCTAGTCATGCTCGACAAAGTGTGTTTGATTTAACAGACATTAGGTGTAGCAAGGAGCACGTTTCTCTCGTCCTGCACCTGGTAGAATGATGAACAGTTCTTTTCCTTAGGAAATTTCTGCACTCCTGAAAGCTTCATGGCTGTGTCCCCCTCAGCGATCATCAGACCATGATCAGATTCCTTCAGGTTTTCATCATCAGTCACATTTTCCGTACATCTCTTGTCTTTTTTGTTCATTCCAGAATATTCAGTGATACTTCCTCCCCCATTTCCCCACCCCTGTTTGAATCCACAATAATCCAGCCTTGCCAGGGTATTCCGGTAACCCTGCCTTGTACGACTGAAATAACTGGGTTACTTCGCAGCTGCTTTTTGTTTGTCCCACTGTGACTGCTGTTTGTCAAGCAGCTTCCTAATACTGACTCGTATTCCACTTCTTCCACTGAAGTTGCCTTCTCCTCTTCTGAAAGCGCTGCCAGTCATTCCTGTATTTGTATTTACTGCATTCTGTGTTTGAACAGTTGATTATTCCTGCCAAATGTAGCGTTTTGCATTTGTCCTTATTGAATTACCTCCTGATTTTTCCAAAACAAATTGTAACCACCTACTACCATGTTTTTCATACATTCCCATTTTGCTGTTACCCTCATGTTTAATGAATTTTCTGTTTCATTTACACCTCAGGGCGAGCGTGCTCAGACCACGCCTCTGTGGGATCCCAACTGCTAATTGCTGCTGTGACAACGAACCACCAACTACTGCATGGGGTTTCCTGCCCAGCTGGGTCACATGCTGCTGTTGGTTTTGTGTGGATTTAACCCTCCTTAGGTTGCACAAACAAACATTACGCGGGGCTATATCCACACCTCCAGGACTGAGAGTTCTCCCTGCACACCAAGCCCATTACTGCTTTTTGGTCAAAAGCAGTTCATGAGAAAAATATAGTGGTTGCTACACATCCTTGTTACATACAGTACCTACATAAAGATTATTTGTTCTGACATCTTTCCAGGAATTGGAACAACTTGTATGAGTTCTCCCATTCCTACACAGGGCACTGTTTGCCTTTTCCCAGCCTCAGTCAGGGAAGAAGATAAAGATCTCTGACTTCCAAAGATAATTGCTAATCATGTTGAGACTGGTTCGTTAGAGAATGGCTGTCGCACTGAGACGTTTCAGAAGATTCAGCCAACTTGAACATTTTAGCATATCTAAGTACTTGCAAACCCTTCATATTCCTACATGAGCTCTTTTGGCACTGTGTTATGTAAAGTTGATATCACTTGACTTCTTAAGTTAAAAGAAAAAAGACTTTTTCTGGCTAGGATTAAATCCTTGGAGAACTGGTAGCCACTTTCATTGAAAACAGCTATGTTTTTCATTATTAAACGCTTGAGAAACTGTTAAAACATTTTTAAAAGTTTAACTTTAAACTCTTCATTGTATTATTCATATCCTCAGTGGTTTCTCTCAATGCTAACGTATGCAGGAAAAGTAGCTAATTAAAATAAGAACATTGTTAATTAAAATAGAGCAAAGCAGTTAGACCTTTGATTAGTAAGCAAAATAGGTACCAAGAGACATTATTACTACCTTGCCATCCTCTGTTCCCAGCAGACTTCATCTCCCAATCAGATCTGGCACAGAAACTGTACGGATTGTACAAATTCAAGCCTTAGTTTGTTTTTATTTCTCTTTTTAAACGTTATTACGTGGAGTTGTAAGGACAACAACAACTGTTACAGCTGTGGCTCCCTCCAGCAAATGCAAATCTTGTTGACTTTTGAATCAAATCAACCATTTGAACAAAACTTACGGCAGTCCAACCAACAATCCTTGAGTAATTTGTAGTATTGCAGCATCCATTCTGCATAATTTACTGACATTAGTTTTGAAATTGGGGAAATACTTTCTTAACCGAGAAGACTCATTCCTTATTTAGATATCCATCTGGGATCTGAGTGCTCAAAAAACTCCTTTGAGCACAAAAAGAATAGGAGGAAATTTAAGTGCTTATTACTGAAACTGCAGTTCTGCGAGTCCCACATTTACTAATGGGAAAATGTTGCTTCGGGCGCTCTTCAGATAAAACTCTTCCACAGCTCTTGCGCCAGAAACTAGAACACAGCTCCCTCCAACCTGGCACCATCCTTGCCAGTCCATGTCGTGTTCATCGTCCCTTCCCCACCTTTGAGAGGTAAGAAGTAGCAAATGCCCCAGCAGTGCCCTGCAGGCTGCCGACACTGGCCTTGTTCAGGGTGGTGCCTTCAAGAGAACTGGAAGTGTGGAACCCTCGCTTCTCCTGGAGAAGTGCCCTGTGTCATTAGTTTATCCACAAGAACATGTAGCTGCTCCACACCTCTCATGTTTAAAGGAGACCGTGACTTGTTTGTGTGAGAGCAAATTCATGACAAGCTGGGTCCTCCAAGGAGATGATTCTTCCTCTGTGCCATGGGCTGTGGCAAAGCAGTGTAAGCTTCAAAGGGAAAGGATCCAGCAAATGTGCTGTTGGGAAAATTTCCAATTGGAAAATGCCGTCTTCGGCCCTAAGCTCTGAGTCTAAGACAGTTGACCCTCCTGAGTGTCAGACAGAACAGTTTAAATACCTAGAAAAGGCTCTGGTTTTTGTTCCATGGGCGCTTTGCAGGGTGACACTGTGGTGTTGCGATGCCTCAGTTCCCTTTCAAATCTGTCCTTACAGTCCTGTCACAAAGCACTAGTCCAGATCCAGTTCTCTTGACTGGTCCTGTGTTACACCTGAGGATGTTTACAATAGATTTGAATCTGCTTTTATTTCGAACAGGGTGATTTAAAAGGATTCCTTTACTTTGAATTATCGATTGCAAATGCATTTATGCCCTGTTTTAGGTATGGTATGTTAATATTGCTTCCAAATTAAAAAGGTGTTCTGTACAGACATATTTCCTATCTGCACATTTTCATACAAGAAAATCACTAAGGCCACTGCTCAGTTGAAAAAAAGGTATTAAAAATATAGCACAGATTAAATGACAGTAAAATGAAGGCAAAGGCTTGTATCAGAACAAGAAAATTACTGATATGAAATAAAATTAACTAAAAATGAGTGGCATATAGTTTAATGTGGGTTGTTAGACATTCTTTTAGTTAATGTGCAGTGATTCAGCATTTAACATTTCTATATTTCTGAGGGTTCGAATAATCAGGTTTTTGGTATTTAACATTTATGTGAACATTTAACATTTCTATATATTTGATATGTAAAATGAGATTTAACCATTATAACCACAGTGGAAAAATAATGAAAATTCCTTTTAAAAGGGTATAGTAGCTATATGAGTTTACAGCACTTCTTTGCAGGATAAAACATAGCAAGTTGGTTTCTTTTCAAGAAGTTCAGTGCTCAACACATCTCACTCGCACAGCAAGAGTCCATGCAGGGCTAGAGCAGTTATAGCTAGATGAGGATGCAAATATTCAAGAGAAGAGATGATTTCTAGTCTGCCTACGATAAATCATATAGAAAAAAAAAGAAAAAGTGGAGGTGTTTTTGTCTTTCAAGAAAAACCTCACATGAGTGTGTCCATGTCAATCTGTGTGTGAGGGACCCGCAGGGAGCTTTTTCTTTTCAGTAGGTTGCCATAGCAATGCAGCTTTCACAACAATGCATATTAAACCATCTCCAGTTAAAAAAAGATATCGTTATAGTAGCGGGGGCCATTCTGCAACCCTTCTGTCCCTCCACCCCTTAACCTGCTCTCTTCCCAAAACATAATCACAGAAATCAGGAAAGCAGGAAAAGGAATTGCATTAGTTTCCAATTCATAGAATCATAGAATCATAGATTCCTTGCAGAAGCTGTAATTCTGTAGCTGGAACACTCACTCGGTGCATGGAATTCTGAGTTTCATCATACATTTTGTTATGCTTTATGATGTCAATTAAATTTCCTGTACGGCATAGTTGCCTGTTCCTTACTGCTTCAGATTTGTTTTTTTCCCAATGAGAAGTACTTGCGCTAGGAAGGAAAAGAGGCAGTTAACAGTGAAACATTCACGAAGAAGCAGCATCCTGTTCGTCAGGAGATGGTGCAGGGAAAGGTTGGTCACTGCTTACCAAGAGACTCAGCATTTTGGTCACACTGACCTCTTCTCATCCTGAATTCTCTAACCCTTCAGACCGTCCAGATGTGACCATTTATTAACCTACGTCTGTCTTGATCTTCACCCTGTTATAAACGACGTTTACACATATATTGCACTAAAGATACACCCCTATCATTCTCCCTGCAGCTGCTGGAGCCCCTGATCACTAGCACGGCTGCTTTAAAAGACCTGCACTGCTGTTCTCCCCGAAGCGCTGCCGTCCCCTTCTGTGCCCATAGTAAAATCCAGAACTGCTGGAAACAAAGAGGAACAGCTCCCAACAGGAAAGCCAAATCTGTTTTGGAGCTCTGGGGTAGATCGTAACACTCCTCCTGAGCCTCAGCAAGAGTCACTTGTGGAAATGAATAGGAATAATTCCAGGCCAAGTGATCTATATATGTTTGAAGGATTAGGGACACAGAAATGTCAATCTATATTCAGATGGATCTGTATGCTGAAACACACACCTGTAGAAAAGAGGCTGATAAACAGGCCATTTAAATAGTGTTTATTTTATTGTTTATTTTAGGGAAAATTAATGAAACTTATATTTTTCTAATAATTTAATTGCTGCAGATCTGTAGTTGGAATAGATCATAATTTAATTGACCGTAGCACAGAGCAAATGTTCCGAGGCTGTAGTTTATGCCACAGCCCTGCTTTATGTCATAATGTATATTATATCAATTATATTTTATCTTATATCTTTCAATTCATTATTTTATTTCTTAGCATTTGCATAACAGATGCTATGAGTAGTTCTACTTGATAAATGAGTACTTTGAAAGGAGCCTAAGTTTGTATAGTATATATTGTTACTTATTTTTACACTGTGAGAGTGTAATTCCAATTCTAAGTGCAACATCTTTTCAGATCATCTGCAGCATCTATTGGGAGTTACTTATGGGAAACAAAGAGAATGAAATGGGAGTGCTGTATTTCACTGCCAGGCTTCACCGCTAAAAATGGAAGTGATGCAGAATGCGTTATTTGTGGATTTCAGCTATTAACTGTTAAATTAGAAACGCAGAAACTGATGAATTAATAACAGATATAAGTGAAGGCTCAGCAATGCTTTGAAAGCTAGAAATACTGCCAACAGACAGGAAGTTGATGTTATTACACAGCTAGCATCAATTTGTTCCCCACCTGAGGAAAAGAGCAAAGGTGCGTGCGGAGGATGGGGCACAGCTCTATAATCATCCAGCTGTAAAAGGCTAAAAGGCAGCAGGTTGATTAAGAGCTCTGTGTCTGTGAGAGTCTGTTAGCTGGGACAGAGCTCTAGAGGACTGCAAAAAAAAGAGATATGGTTTGGCTGTAAGAGCACACAAGCTCTGTGATGAAGAAGCAGACTCTTATCTGGTGAAGGGCAATAGCAAGGGGCTGTTGTAGGAGAGGCTGTGGTTAGATCTCCCAGAATGGGGGAAAAAGAATTACAAAGGAGACTAAAGCCAAGGAAGGGATATGTGTCTAAAGAAGGGATCAGCAGCCAGCATCCCGCAGCGAGAGGCTGCCTGCTCCCAGGTGCTCCCAAGCAAGCCTGGGCTGCCACCTGCACAGGTAACCCTCAGGTGGAGCCTGGTTAGAAACAACCTGGCCATGTCCTGGGGCAGGTAGGCATGGGCTTAGACAAACAGCGATCGTCACAACTGAGAATGGGACTCTCTTTGTATCTCTACCCACCGCCACATGACTGACCACATCCAAGTTTCAGTTTTGCTCACATCAGGACATCTGCAATGCCAGGTTTACTGAATAACTGTCTTGGAATTTTTTCTAAAAGGAAAAAATTCTCTCAAAGGAAATTAATCTTGATCTGAGAACTGTCTTCCAAATACATCCCTGTGATTTAAACTATAATACTTATTTTAATCATTAAAATTTGCTGTGGTATTTACTCTAGCTTTGACTAAAGATAACTAATTACCACACTAATTTATGTACTACATAAAACATTGCCCTGAATTTAAAAGCATCAGTCAAATTAAATGCTCCAGTAAAATGTTGTTGAACAGCATTGCTAGATTCTTCCCAGAGAGCCCAGATGGGGGCTAGTATCCAATATTGCTAATATCCCATATTTAGATGCATCCTTCGATCTTCAGTCTCAGTAAGGAAGCTCTTTTGCCATCATCCAGGTTATGGCTTTTATGTCTAAACTTGTTATTCATAGATGTCCATGCTGAAAAATTTAGGGTTAGTATTTTTACCAGTTTATGTCATGAATGTAACATGAAGAAAAAGAATTTCATTTAGAATTCAAAGAGAGAAGCAAGGAAGGATGGAGGATGGCAAATGGGAACAAAAAGAGGAAGAAAATTGTTCTTAGTTGCTTGAACTGTTGATTCTATTTATTAATACATGCATTTGTGTCCAGAGGCCCTACTTAAGATATGCGTCCTTCTGCTGAACAAACACATCAGAAGACTTTCCACCTTGAAGCTTGTTCATTAAGGAAATGTTGATTGTAGAGCATCTGGCATTGAAGGATTTCCGCAGCTCCAACCACAGGGTCAGAAATGCAGCCGTGTACATGCTGTTGGCCATTTTGCAATTGGCAGCTGTGCACCTTGCAGCCTGCCTTCTGTAAATATTAAATACTGCATTTACTTATTACACATTAAGGCTTATTAAGCAGGACAGACAGACAGTTCACAGTTCCGTGTGGTGGGCAGTCATACGACTCCTGGAGACATATTGCAGAGCTTGGGCTATGAAAACATTTCAGTCGCATGTAGGCACTGTGAGTCAGCTGCAGCTGGTGGAAATTAGTGCAGTTCCAGAGATGCTGATGAGTCGTCTGCTGTGTGGAGTTGCCCCCTAGAAAATCAGGCATGGTAAATTCAAGCTTTACTCAGTACAAGAAAGTGTGCCTTGTTCAAAAGCTTGAAGAAGTTTTCCTTGCTTTCAGGGAGACGGATCAGAGCAGTAGGACTGGAGCTCTTACTGAACTGGAAATCCCAATTTTCTCCCAGGTGCTCGTCCTTTTACACCCATACGGAAGTCAGTGTCTTCCAGCCAGTCAGCGTTTTCTTCAGGGACTCGGAGTCCTGGGCTGTCCTGCAAAGGCAGGCAATGCACAGCAACACCCAGCACCCTCACATCTGCCTGGGCAGCAAAAAGAATCCTTTTCACAATTGCTCATAACATTTCTGAAATTCTTCAGAATAATCATCAGCCTTTTATTTCCACTTTATGTAATTAATCCTTCTCTGGACCCGGTACTTTCGGTTTGGCATGTTTTATTGACTTTAGGGTATATGTGCCCGAGAACAACAGACTGAATTCTCAGGCTTTAAGCTTTCGCAGTAGTACACTGGGATGATGCACCTCAAAAATAGTCATAACACGTGTCTGTTCTCCTAAAGTGAGGGTTGTATCTTAAGTAAATGCTGCCTTAGTTCATCCATCATTCTCTGCTTGAGTCTGACAGCCCAGAAATGCAATACTGAAATGTTATCTTTGGAGAATATGCTATTTAAGTTCAATGTGAGGTTTTGGGGATGATTGTTACTGGGGTTTTGAGGAAGAAGTTGGCCCTGATTCTTTCTCTATGTGTTTTTAAAGCAGGAAAAATATTACAGGTAGAATTAATTCCTTTTTCTAATTGTTTTAAAAATTACAACTAAAACGATGCCAGGTGAACTGACAGAGCCAGCCTGCCCAAAACTTTACTGGTTGAATCACTAGGGACTTGAGAGAAAAAATATCTCTATGGAACAAAGTTAGTGCTTCATTTTAGGCATGAACTTCTGTCCCATCGGGGAAACACCAGCACTGAGAAAGACAAAAGTAAGTGGCTTAAATGCCTTCCTGAATGAGATCCTATATTATGTTTCCACTATCCTGTCAGCATTGTCTGTACTGAATAAAATTCACCTCAGTGTGAACTGTTCTGCACAGAATAACGCGGATCAGACAAGGCACAGTTAAGTATCTTCTTAAAATTCAAATGTGGTTTCACTGAACACTTCCCTGGGATAAATAGGATTTTGCCATAGATCTGATTCTTCTTTCAGGATCAGAAATCAGTCTGTGCACTCCCAGGATGTGACAGGGATGAAAATAATGATGATGGTGCTAGCAGTTAAAATCTATCAATCAGGTGCTCCATTCAGACATTTCCTCGGTGCTTTGTTTTGTTATTTCTCACTCATTTTCCTTCTAGTTTATGCCTTACCTACCTTGGCTCTATTTATGATTATTGTTAAGTTTCACACAATAATATTTTCTGACAGATAAATATACAGTAGGCAGACAACAGAACATGAAAATAGATGCTCCTAAAGATAACAAAAGCCATTGGTGTTAGATGATTGCAGGTGGATGTTATCTGTTCTTTATATTGCATTTATGCCTCAACCTGACATAACCTCAACAACTTCCTAAAAAGGAACCTTTCTTTTTTTATCTATTCTTTTCCTTGGTGCTTTGTGTTTCGAGGGAGATATTTGAACAGTTATTCCTTTTGTAATGCAGGCAATTAAAATTTAGTAGTGACCTGAGCATTCATGTAGATATGTAAGTTATTTGAGAGCCCAAGGATCTTCAGTGAGTGGAGCTACCTGACTGCCCTAAGTTGTGATGCTACATATTTCTAAAAGAGCATGAATTACCAAGCCCTGCTGATCTCAGACAATCTCAGGTTGGCAGTCACATTTGATTGTGCCAGTTCTTTATATAAAGCCAGGTTTTATCATTAAGCAGGTAGTTTACTGCGTATTCATGCACAAACTGTCCTTTTTGCCCCTTTAATTGTAGTTGAACTAGCAGTCAGTTCTCTAAAGATGACCTAATTAGCCATCCTCAAGGGAAGAATGGAGAGAAGTGGGAGGAAGAGGAAGAGGTCTAGGACAACTATTTGTGGCCAACTTTCCACAGGACAACTTTACACAGAGAAAATTCAATGCAGGACACCTAAGCCTGAACCTAACTCTACTCTGTTGGAGGGTCGGGAGGCTCTGCAAAGGGATCTGAACAGGCTGGACTGCTGGGCTGAGACCAACGGCATGAGGTTTAACATGGCCAAATGCCGGGTCCTGCACTTGGGGCACAACAACCCTAAGCAGAGGTACAGACTAGGAGAAGCCTGGCTGGAAAGCTGCCAGGAGGAGAAGGACCTGGGGGTGCTGGTTGACAGCGACTGAACATGAGCCAGCAGTGTGCCCAGGTGGCCAAGAAGGCCAATGGCATCTTGGCTTGGATCAGAAACAGTGTGACCAGCAGGTCCAGGGAGGTTATTCTCCCTCTGGACTCAGCACTGGTGAGACTGCTCCTCAAATACTGTGTTCAGTTCTGGACCCCTCACCACAAGAAGGATGTTGAGGCTCTGGAGCGAGTCCAGAGAAGAGCAACGAAGCTGGTGAAGGGGGTGGAGAACAGGCCTTATGAGGAGCGGCTGAGAGAGCTGGGGGTGTTTAGCCTGGAGAAGAGGAGGCTGAGGGGAGACCTCACTCCTCTCTGTAACTACCTGAAAGGAGGTTGTAGAGAGCAGGATGCTGGGCTCTTCTCCCAAGTGACAGGGGACAGGACGAGAGGGAATGGCCTCAAGCTCCGCCAGGCGAGGTTTAGGCTGGACATTAGGAAAAAAATTTTCATGGAAAGGGTCATTGGGCACTGGCAGAGGCTGCCCAGGGAGGTGGTTGATTCACCTTCCCTGGAGGTGTTTAAGGGACGGATGGATAAGGTGCTCAGGGTCTTAGTGATTGATGGGAATGGTTGGACTCGATGATCCAGTGGGTCTTTTCCAACCTAGTGATTCTATGATTCTAACTCTGATTGTTTCCCATGGACAGTTGTCCCCATGGACAGTTGTCCCAATGGAGAGTTTTCCCCACAGAGAGTTGTCCTGTCAAGACCTGGCCATGGAAGATTGTCCCTTGCTGAAGTGGAAGATAGCAATGAACTGATGTGGATTTCTGCGCTGTCAGAAGCAGCTACACTATTGTAACAGTTCCAGTTGAGGTGCTCAGGAGCAGCAAGCACTGCTGTGGGGTGCCTTGTTTTTATCATCAGCTGGCTGGGAGGGGAGGAGGACAGGCAAAGGGGCCGGGACAGATTCGTTTGCACAGATAGTCTAAATGCTTTGTGCTAAAGTAAGGATGATGCAGAGGATATAAACTGCTGCTGCATACAGATATGTTTGTTTAGTTAATTGAGTTGTCATGACAACTACTTCGTCTGAACTGCTACAGTGTGCAGGTTGTCATTAGCACCTTATGACTCTACTCATACAATTATACTTCCCAACAAAACTGGCAGCCTTGGTTCAGTCTGCATAGTACTAGTGTTAAAGAGTGTAAAGAATGGCAAAAAAGGAAGAAAAAGGGGACTTAGTTGTTAATAGTAGATCACTGCAGCTTTATTTTAGTATGTTCAACTTGAGACTGGAAGCTCTTTTCTAGCTCATCCAGAAGAGCTGGCATTTAATCTCATAACCCACAGAATATGAAACAATGGAGAGTTGTTCAGAACCTACAAAATAAGACAATAAAGAATTGTAAGAGACTGATGGTGCTCAGAAGAGCCTCTGAGTAGATAATGTGGATGGCTGACTGCTCAGTATTAAATACGCTGTAACTTGAAGAAAAGACAGAGCAGTTTAAATTTGAGTCGAGAAATAGAACAGTATCATTTTTCACATGAAGTGAGTGTTGTTTCATTTACAGGGAGCTAGGATTCATTGTGACAGTGCTTAGAACTGAACAAAGAGCAGCTGCACCATCCCTGCCCTAGCTCAATCTGGCAAGCATTCACAGCCAGAAGTCCCATTTTCTTGGCACAACTGGCACATCTGCAGTTAGAGTTCAGAGCTAGACAGTGTGCAAAAAAGGGGGCTTGTGGGGATGCTCCTCTTGTTACCCTTAGAAGCAAACTGGCACAAGTTAGGGCAGTCATTTTTTTAACTTTATAGTATCTTTGCCTTTGGGAGTGCCCATTTCTGAGGCTCCTCCCCTCAAGTTTGAAATCTTGGTATTGATGGATGGGCAAGTATTTGGCAGGCAGAGGAAGAGCTGCAGCATCAGGCCTGGACCTGGCTGAAGGGCACTTTGTCACTGCAGGAATCCTGTGCCTTTGCTTGTCCTCAGCTTGGCACATAAGGTGACAGATTTTATGGAACAGGGACTGTGGTACTGCTTTAGAAATTAAAAGGTCTGCAAAAGATACCATCAAGTGAAGAACTATGGAAACTGTTCCTCTAAGCTCTTGTTGCACAGACATTTATTTTCCCACGGTTGATGCTCTGGGACATTTTAAGTCCCAGCAGTTCCCTCAGTAAGGACTCCTGAACTGCTGAAACTTTTGTCTTGAGGAACTGCAGTGTGATTTATAGTTAGTTACTTCCTGAGAGCTAATCTTCTGCAACTCTTTGTGGACTAATAATAGGCTCCTTTCCAACCCAAGCTGTCAGGTACAATATGTAGGGTGAAAAAGGGACCTCACAGATCAGGCAGTGTCTGGATGTGCAAAACCCATTACAGCAGCTCAGATGACAGAAAGTAACTCAGCAAGGCACGATATCGATCACAGGTGTAAATCAATAAGAGGAAGTCTCGAAGTTGTGACTTAGGGCTTGGTTTGGCAGCATATTGATTTTATATAGGTTGTGATACAGGTGTCACGAACACACTGGATGGTGTATTACAAGATCTATTGAACAAGTGCTTTCTTCTTAGAGGGCACAATTCAAAGGAGAGATCAAGGATAAAAAGAAGTTCCTATTAGGATACAACATTAAGCATATCCTGTCGTCTGTCAGGGAGTACGTACATTCAGGATCAGGATATGCTCCTATTTGACTGGACTAAGTCTTTCAGAATGGCTTTTTCCTGATGAAGGAATCTCCTGTTCTCCATTCTCACAAAGAAACCCAGCTCCTGGCTGAGGTGCTTGAGCAGAAAGATCAGAGCCTACCAGGAACCTCTTCCTTCTGGGGCCATTCTGCCTCTTGCACAGCAATACTGCACGATGGGGCTAAGGTGCTGTTCCTGTTTGCAACATTGATGTATGTCCCTGTTCCCCAATTAAAGGCCTCTTAATTTCCTTTTATTTAAATGATTAAAGCAATCTCTTCCCTTTTAACGTCAGATGTTCAATGTTTTGCTGCTGCTCACTAGCAGCATGGGCTGTGATCACTGTAACCACCAGTCAGAATCTTTGCTAAACTCAGTGTGGTTCCCTCTGAAATCCAAGAAGACTAAGCTCCGTATTTTCATTTGAGGACGGCTTCGGTCACAAAACCCGCAGCTGCCTGCTCATGCAGAAAGCTTGCCGATGGCTCTGTCCAGTTGTTTCTGTACAGCTTTTGAAGCCTCCTGCAGAGGTCAGCCTTGGTAGCTGTGATGCTGGAGCATCGCTAAGGGAAGTTGTGTTCTGTGTCCCTTCAGCCCTTTGAACACTCAGTCTGCTGTTGAAAAGATTTCTTGCCTGTCTTAAAGGAATGTTTTATTTGGATAGGGCACGACATTTCAAAAGTAACTCACAAACCTCCTTTGAACAGCTTCACATGGATTTCTCTTTTCATGCTCTTGCTTCCCTAGAAACACTACAAGATTCCTTTGCCTAGGTGTGTCTGTAGGGCACTCCTTTCTCTCCTCTTTCCTTCATGTTCCTGCCCACATTTCTCTACCAAAAACCAGCAAGTTCATACACACACACACACACACACACACACACACACACACCCTCGTTAAAATTTATTGCAGTAAGAAAAAAATCCTATGATGTTGACTTTCTGGAGCATCATTCATCTTTTCTGAACCTAGCTAATAATTCTGGGTGGGTTCTCGCTCCTCTTCTAACTTGATTAACCCAACAGTAGCTTTATTTATTCTAAACTTCAGTTTTTCTAACCCTTCAGTTAAAGAGCTGAAGTTCAGGACACTTCCATCTTCCTGCTAAGGAGGTGACTACAAGGTGTCAGAGGTCTGGCCTCTTATTGGAAAAATTCTCTTTTTCATATTCTTTTGGGACTACACATGTCTGACAATCCAGCTGATTTCAAGGTCTCTGAGGAAACATGGGTGACATTCAGCAGCAACAATTCTTGATGCTGCAGATGAACCGGGATAGTATTGGGATTTGGATCCGATTTAGTAACATGATCCCTCTACTCCTCCACCTGAGAAGGATTCCAGATACTAGTCAGCATCTCTGCATTTAAAGACAGATGCTGGCTGGTTACCTACTATGAAAGGACATTGCTTAGCTCATGGGTAAAACACCAAGCAGAACAGTTTCTGTTTGTTTTTCTTAAGTAACAAAAAGAATTAGGAGCTTTTTTATTTGATTATTGCAGAGTGCCCATTTCCCTAAAAATCTCTATTTCCTTTTTCCCGACTTCACTCTCCATGTTAGCCCTTCCCAACTTTTATTTTTAACTGTAGATGTAGACTGCATTTTAAATTATTGCTTTGAAGACTGGCAAATGCCAGCACTTGTGTTGTCCAGCTTCTACTGTGATTTCGCAGAGTGACTCTTTGCTACATCCCAAACTCCATTTTTTAATTTAAATCAACTGATATATCAACCAGCTAGACTGTAGATATAAATTATCTCCAAATGAGGGGGAATCACACTACATGCTCAGGAAGTAGCTGTAGCCCCTCCATTTTACTCTGAAAGAAAAAGATTTATCCAGAGCGCCTAACTTTTCTTGCAGTATTTCTTATACTGGACAAAAGATCAAACAAACGGTTGTTTACATGGATATCTAAATGTTTTAGGTCATAGGAGGTGGAAGGTATTGTAGTTTAAAGCCTTGATGTAAATGGTCATTTTGTCAGGACCTTGAAGCCCTTTCACAATGTCTCAAAAAAACGCACAGTGATCACAATCATGCAATGCAATTACATCGTGGTAGTACGCAGTCCCCACTTTGACATCTTAGTTGGGACGGCAAGGTCTAATGTTCACTGCGGTCAAGTTCTACGACTCACATTTAAACACCTTCTCTGAATACTTATTCCTGATAGTTCACAAGCTGTCAGAAGTAGAATCCACCTGCAGAGCTTCTAGAGAGAATACAATGTGAATGCCTGCCTTCGGCAACAAGACACGTTGCCTGCCTAGAGTCTACAATCATGTACTACCCTAATGCTAAGATGTCTCTTACCACACAGACCTAGTGTGAGAAACCTCTCCAGGCTCTCAACTCCTGATTTGGAGTCTCCCAGAAGCTGACTTCCCCCAGAAGTTCCAAATGCAGCTATAAACTATGGAGTACTTTGGACTGGATCTGACCTCTCAAAAGGCTGGAGCACTGAAGAACCATTCATCTTAGTTGCAATGGTTTGCTTCACAAAGTTTGCATTAATTTTCCCTCCAGAAATCACCTTTATCTAATATTTATCTGATTATTATTGAAAAGCACATTGGAAATGAAGCCGATACTTCTTCAAAGCCCCTGGGAAGCAGAATGGCAGTGTCAGTCTATTTTCTGTAGTAACCCTGGTGTCAGCAAATGGGCCTTGTTTCAGACCACAATACTTGTTTTTCAGTTATCTTCCAATACCATAAAATACAGCTACAGATGCAATAAACTCATAAAACCAGAACACTTATTCTACTGCTGTTATAAATATCAGGTAACGAGCTGTTATCAATAGCATCATCTCACCTAAAGTACTTTCATTACTAGGCTTAACTGTAGTCTAAGGCACTACTTATCCAGGCAGAAGAGGCACTGAGATTTTTCAGGCCTGTTTCCTACCTAATTTATCTGCTTCCCTGATAAAATGACTATAAAAAGAAGACAGGTGTCTTTCTGGTTGTGTTGTGGCTTAACTCCAGCAGGCAGATAAGGTCCACACAGCTGCAGTGGTACAGGGGAGAGAATCGGAAGAACAAATGTGAGAAAATGTGTGGGTCAAGATAAAGACAGATTAAGAAGTGAAGCAAAACTTCACATGGGAGCAAAGCAAAACACAAAATTTATTCATTGCTTCCCAGGGAAGAAGATGTTTAGCCATTCCCAGGAAAGCAGGGCCTCAGGAGTAATCCCCAATGTCTCTCTTCCCTCCTTCGTTGCCCCAGCTTTTATTGCTCAGCACTGTATCATCTGGTATAGGATTCTCCTTCCATCAGGTGGGGTCAGCTTTCCAGCTGTCCCCTTGCTGCTAGGATCACCTCCCTGGCTGTGTCCCCTTCCAATGCCTCGTGCACCCCAGGACAACTCGCTGCTGGGGTCAGCTCTCTGGCTGTGTCCTCTCCCAGATCCTCCTGCACCCCAAACCCACTCGCTGCTGGGGCAGCGTGAGAAACACAGGCGGCCTTGATGCCGTGTAAGCCCCGCTCAGCACTAGCTATAACATTGGGGTGTTATCAGCACAGTTGTGGTCACAAATACAAAACACGGCATCACATGAGCTGCTGTGAAGAAACTTAACTCCATCCCCCCCAAAAAAACAATGCGGCTTCTAAACTTTGCTTGGCAACTCCTCTGGTTTTATTCAGGGAAAATGCTTGTTTCTGCAGCCCAAGTGAGATGTCACCTGGCAGCTCTGTAGCGAACAGTTCCATTAGCATCTTAAGAGCACTCAGACTAAACCTATCTCCTCATAAGCTGGCAGCTACGATTTTTGTTATGGGTTGGGGGTTTTCCCTCTGAAGGGAGAGTAGAAGAGAATACAGCAGCATATTCAGTTGATTTATTAAAATCAGTGAGTTACAAAGCAGTAACTAGCTATGGGACTGAGGAAAAGGCCATTAACAGGCCATGATAAAAGACTCCACAGAAAACACAATTATTCTGAAGAGCATCCTGTTTCTTTCTTCAAAAGGCCCATAACAAAGGGTACAGTCGAAGTGGTACTGAGAGCTGCTGTGGAGGAAAAGGAGAGTTCTTTGTATGGTAAACCCTATGGAAATTCTGTGTTATGACAGAGCTCTCACAAGGGCTGTGCATCTGAATGAAGCCTTCAAGTTTAAATTCAAACTAGGAGCAGCATTGCTCCTTGCACTGGAGCTTCAGAAACAGGCAAAAGAGAGCTCAGCTTGGTAAATAGAGATGCTCACTTTCATTTTCTTGAGCACATTCAGGAGCTACCTGTATTATATGTATAAATATGTAACAGTAAAAAACAAGGGCTGCACAAGATAAAATAGCTTAGTAACGTAGACAGTGACTTTGATAAAAAATGCAGCACATTATTAGCAGTAATCAGTCGACAAGATAACATTCATGGACAGATGTTGTGTGCTGCGTTGGATAACAACTGGATATAAACAGTATAATAACTGAACGTATCCAGTGCAACAACAGGGTATGGTTTTTTAACTTATTCTCAGTATTGGCTGAATTCTCCTTCTCAGCTGTAAAGTTCAGAGACATTTTTTCACAAGCTTCTAACAAGTTACTCTGGATCCGTAATTACTGAGAGCAAATTGAGTCAAAATGCCAAGCAGGATTACTCGTTCTCAGTGCCTGGAGTCACACAGAATGAATAAGTACATAAAGCATCGTGCACATCCCCAAGTATAGAGCAGTTTGTTTACTGACCACAGTACTTTCAGCAGGAAACGTAGTAAGTGCAATGGTTGTTTACTTTTGCTATGAATTACCTTAAAGAACAAGGTATGAGTAAAGCCTCTAACCTGTTGGAATTCAGGGGTGGCACCCTAACAGCCTAAACAAGTCTAAGAGTGCTTAGCACTTGCACTACAGCAAGTGAACTGTAAGTGCGTATTACCAGTTATTGTTCACATGAGGTAAACACAACTCACCTCAGCTTTACAAAGAGAGAAACAAGTCATAAAGAGTTGAAATGATCGAATTGGGACAGGACAGCCAGTCTGCCCGTCTTGAGTGATGCTTTTAAGCATGTAACTTTGCTCGTTGTGATATGCTATCCACCTCTGTAATTGTTGTCTGACCTTTTTTTTTTTTGCTTCATTTCTCAGAGCTGAGTCCAATAAGGAAACATACAGCTTCAATTTTACTATCAAAACTAATATAACGGTATTTTTTTCAGAGTAAAAATTACTCAGAGCTCTCAGAAAACACAAAATCATTAGAATGTACAGACAGCAGTTGCAGATACTGATCAGTATTTTTTTCATTATGCCAGGTATTCAGTTAGCAGAAGAAACATATTGTATAGCTCTAAAAAAGAAATACATCAATGAAGCTTTGTTAAAGGGTCTTATTTTGGTCTGTCTGTGTTTATTGATGACTGTCATCACCACTAGGCAAAGATTTCATGATCCATTTACATTTTCTTGAATTGTATTTTTTCTTGATAAACAATAATGCAATCCCTTTATTTAATTTCTATTGTAGCCATCACTGAATTGTCTGAGCACAATTTCTGAACAAGACGAATGATGAAGTAACAAAGGAATGCAATAACTGAGCAGTCAGCAGGATAAGTCATATTGGCATTTATTGGCCTTGCCAGGTCCTGTGTGAATACTCTGATTTCTTTTCCTCTTTAATTTAAAACACAACACATTTTCATCACTCCTGTAGATTCTGAGGAGCTTTAAACTGCTACTGTCTACTGTAGGGAAATGTGCTATTCTTTTCAGTGACTATAAACAGAGAATTGCTTCATTGCTTCTATGACTCACATGTAGCTCTGCCAGTAAGAGAGAGCCTCTGGCTAAGATAAAATAAAATAAAACAATTATCTCAATGGGAATTAACATTAGCAAATAGAGATCTCCTTTGCTTTTAAAAAGCCCAAACAAATAAATCTAGCATCTTATGCTCCTTTGTAAATATCTTTCTTTGTTAATACATTCTACACATGGATATGGGAGGAGGGGGGCAGGGAAGCAGGTCACCAAAGCCATTTTCCTATTGATAAGAGATGTTGTGGACTATGGGTTATAACAATATCTGAAATACATATTCTGAGCATTGAACAAACTCTCAAACTGTACAGAAGATGCATCGCCTGTCGAGCAATATGGATGTTTCACAACACACAAAGCTATAGGGGGAAGATGTTGAGTAAGACTGAAAAGTTAAGAGAGTCCTAAGGATTTGTTTTCTGTCCCTGCACTAAACTGAGTTTTATAACATCAGAGCGTAAAGCAAATAATATTTCGGAATGCAATGTATGAAAAACTGCCCTGTTTATGCATTAAAATATCCAGAACATATATCAATGTGATTTTACTAACATTATTGTAACTATGAGAAAAATGCATCATTTGGCTGAAGAAGATTTTTAATATTTTATTCTCTAAGGTACAATGTGATTTATGCCCCAGAAAAAGCTACTGATATTAAAAATGCAATATTATCCATTTTAACTGCCTTCTATGCATGACCTTGTTTGAGCAAAGGGATCAGCCATTGCTCAACTGTTGTTCCTGCTGAGAAGGGAAACAGATAGAGTAACGTCAAGCCCTTCTTGAACACAAACCTGCTGGTTGTTCTTCCAAAAACCCCGACACAAAGTACACCAGAGCTATCTAACATAGGATAGCTCTTTTCCACAAAGGTCCAGGGGTTGCTTGGTTTCGTTTGGTTTCGTTCACTTCCACACAGAATCAAACCTTGCATTTAATCCATCTACTTCAGTTTTTGATTCACTTTCTATGTTATCTGTGCTTACAGTAACACCTTCTGTTTCTTCAGCTTACTCCAAAGCATGGTAGCACTACAGTCAGGCTGTTCCTGAATGGCTGCTCGCCTCCATGACATTCAGGCACCAACCCCCAGAACAACTTTTGCGAAGAAGGCTATTTTGTCCCCAATACAGTCACACACAAGTTATCTTCCTGAACAAACGACTATCTTCTGAAACTAGAGGATCTGAATTGGGAAGAGATGTTGGCTGTAGCTGCCAGCATTCAGCCACGAGTACACTGTTTTGGTTTCCCTTAATTTCCAAAAGTGCTTTTTAAAATCACTGTTGCACAGAACAGAAGTTGAATAGATTGCACCAACCTGACCAGCTGATCACTAGAGATGGTGATCTTAGCTCCCTCTTGTTCAAGTTCTCACAGAATGTTCATTAATACTGTCACCACCTGAATATACCCATGAATTGAGTCCTGGATTTTCACTTGTACAGATCTCATCCACCAGCCACAGGAGCCAAAGGAAAGCCACCATCTGCATTCCCTGTGGTTTTACTGAAATTTTAAGTGATATTAATGGCCATTCCACAGCACATTTCCAGAGTGGCAGAACTTGGAGTCAGCTCTCAGAATAAACCCTGGTTTTCCATCTTAGTGTAAGCTTCTGTACTGCATCGTCTATCCCTAAAGAAGAGGTTATGAATTAAACCAAAATAATGGAATCAGGATCATGCAAAAATACCTGCTGCACGTTAACTCAGCTGCCACAAAGGATGTCTGCAAGCACTGGTGCTGCCGTAAGGAGGACATGCTGTTTCTATGAAATGGCCATCCTTTCATCACTTCGACTTGCAAGCAGTACCTGGTTAAACCACTTAAGATAAATTACTTACAGTTCAGGAGGAACAGAGGCAGCTTCAAATCATTATGGGTAGGGTCAATCAGAAAAGCAGGAGTACAGCAGCAGATAAACCAATAAAATAATGCAGTCTCAAAGCCCAGATTCCCTCCTTTGGATGTTTCAGACCACTGGAGTGATGTGAGAGAGTTGCCCCATGGCCTCTTCATCATTCTGGCTGTCACCTAGTTGACATATGCTCTCTGCTTTACTTTTCCCAGTTATTCTGCACTGTACCATTCATTTGAGTTACAGCTGTAATAAGATGCCAGTTGAGTGAATCATTTGGACTCAAATGTGTGTTATTCTTTATTCAGCTGCTGCCCGCCTGGTCATGCATTCAAATGGCCAGATCTAAAGTGACAGAACTCTGTATTCCCTATTACAGCACTGAATCAGCCACGTAGAGGGAACAGGAAAGGCAATATTCATATTACCAGGGGAGCAAGAGAGGAAAAAAGCTTCCTGACCTTTATAACAGTCAGGTCCCTCCAAAAGCTGTTATTTAGAGTGAAGTGGATGGCATTGCTTTAATACATCAGATAGAAAATTCTTGATGGTGTTAATGAACTGGGTTTTGAATCTTTGTCCAACACATATCTTAAGGACAACGTAAGAGGTGTTTGAGGCATCTGACTTCACTTGTGATAAAATCTGTTTCAGCTTCTTGAGATAACAAAGTCACTGAAGCTTCCCTTTGGCTATCACTCCTTCCCTTCTGCTCTTAACTTGTACAAGTTTTCTGCTTCATTTATTACAGGCAGAGATCACAAATTCTCAGAAATGGGCTTTAAAAAATATTTTGTCTGCAAACTTTCTGCAGATTAGACAGACACCCCCCCCAAACTGTTACATACGTAGAAAGAAATACAAAAACTCTCTCCATTCCTACACTATCTCATTTGTTATTTAATGCAAATGAAAATGTTTTACCCCATTACTCATTATAGCTAAGACATTTCCAAAGTTATTTTGCTCCCTCTAAATATAACACACTGAGTGCATAGCCTAAGATGAAATAAATGCGTGTTTTAAAATTGCAGAATACTGAGGGACTCTGACTACGATAAACCCACAGCCCTCAGAGACAGCGGTGCCAACCCCAACCGAGAGCTAACAAGGTCCTGAAACTTGCCAGGATGAACTGCAGAGGGGTTGATGGAAGAATCATGTCCACAAATAGCTCCACAGGAATGCTCACTATACTCTCAGCAATACCTGGTTAAACCACTTAGGATTAATAACTTATGGTTCGGAATCAAGGAGGACCAGAGACAGCTTCAAATCATTACGGATAGGGTCACTCAGAAAAACAGGACTACAGCAATGACTTTTGAAACTCTATACATACACGCACAACTACAGAAGGCACTGAAGCAGCAGGTTCATTCAGATGGAGGGGCCATCGACCAACTGAGGCAGGAATCTCACAGTGAACAACAGACAAAGCACAGGCACCCGCAGAGCCACAACCACCAGCCCCTCCACAAACCCACCTTCGGCTGTCACAGGGGAAGCTGCAGGCATCCACCCTCATTAACAGCATTAACATGCTCCAGGGGCTCTTGAACATACAGGTGGGTTTGCCTCGCGGAGCTGTGGAATCATAGAATTGTTGGGTGGGAAAAGACCTTTGAGATCACCGAGTCCAGACATACCTGCCCACTGAGCACATCATCTGTCTTTTAAACCTCTCAAGGGATGGGGACTCCACCACCTCCCTGGGCAGCCTCTGCCAGGGCCCAAGAACCCTTTCAGGGAAGGAATTTTTCCTGATATCCAATCTAAACCTCCTCTGGTGCAGCCTGAGGCCATTTCCCCTCATCCTATCACTTTTTCCGCGGGAGAAGAGACCAAAAACCACCTTGCCACAACCTCCTTTCCAGGAGCTGCAGAGGGCAACGAGGTCTGCCCTCAGCCTCCTTTTCTGCAGAGTGGACAGCCCCAGGTCCGCCAGCTGCTCCTCGCAGCCCTTGTTCTCCAGCCCCTGCCCCAGCTCCATTCCCTTCTCTGAGTGCCCTCCAGCCCCTCAATGTCCTTCTTGTAGCGAGTGGCCAGAACTGAACCCAGGGCACGGGATGAGCCCCTCGCGGTGCGTCAGACGTGGGTGCCCTGGGGTGGCAGGGCTGGACTGAGGTGCTGCCCACGTGGGGCTTGGCTGGAACCAGGCACGGGGTGACCAGCAGGCCCAGGGAGGTCATTGTCCTCCTGTTCTTGGTGCTGGTGAGGCCACACCTCGTGTCCTGGGTTCAGTTAGGGCCCCTCTCTACAAGGAGGATGTTGAGGGGCTGGAGCATGTGCAGAGAAGGGAAGGAGCTGGGGAAGGGGCTGGAGAACAAGGGTTAGGAGGAGCAGCTGAGAGAGCTGGGGGTGTTTAGCCTAGAGAACACAAGGCTGAATGATAGAATCATAGAGTCACCAGGTTGGAAAAGGCCCACCGGATCATCGAGTCCAACCATTCCTATCAATCACTAAACCATGTCCCTCAGCACCTCGTCCACCTGTTCCTCAAACACCTCCAGGGAAGGAGACTCAACCCCCTCCCTGGGCAGCCTCTGCCAGGGACCAATGACCCTTTCTGTGAATTTTTTTTCCTAATGTTCTGCCTAAAACTCCCCTGGTGGAGCTTGAGGCCATTCCCTCTCGTCCTGTCCCCTGTCACTTGGGAGAAGAGGCCAGCTCCCTCCTCTCCACAACCTCCTTTCAGGGAGTTGTAGAGAGCAATGAGGTCTCCCCTCAGCCTCCTCCAGGCTAACAGGGGAGACTTTACTGCTCTCCGCAACTACCTGGGAGGAGGGAGCTGGGCCAAGTGCCAGGGAAGAGGACAGCGGGCAATGGCCTCCGGCTCCACCAGGGGACGTTCAGACTAGATATCAGAAAGGAATGTTTCACGGAAAGAGTCACTGGGCGCTGGAACCGGCCGCCCAGGGAGTGGGTTGAGCCCCGATAGCTGCACGAGCCGCACAGCGGAGCAGCCGCGGTGCTGGGGCCGCGGCGGAGCGGCAGGAGGTGTCTGTGCCGGGCGGCGCTGCGGCTGTGCCGGGCGGGGCGGGGCGGGGCGGGGCGGGGGCGGCGCTGCGGGCGCGGAGCGGAGCGGAGCGGAGGAGCCGCTGGTGGCCGCGGCCCCGCGCCGCCGAGCCCCCGCCATGGCCAAGGAGGGCGCGGCGCGCGGCGAGGAGACCGAGCAGATGATCGAGCGGGAGGGCGGCGCGGGGAGCGGCGGCGGCGGCGGCCAGGAGATGCGCGCAGTGGTGCTGGCGGCGTTCGGGGGGCTCAACAAGCTCCGCGCCTGCCGCAGAGCCATGCCCGAGCCGCGGGACGGAGAGGCCAGGATCCGCGTCAAAGCATGGTCCGTACCGCCCGCGGGCCGGGGGGCGAGGGGAGGGACGCGCGGGGCGGGGGCGAAGTGCCCCGGGATGTGGGATGTGGAGTGCACGGTGCGGGATGCAGGGGGCGAAGTAAGGGATGGGCAGTGCGAGGTGCGGGATGCATGGTGCGGGATGCAGGGTGCGAGGTGCGGGATGCAGGATCCAGGGTGCAGGATCCAGGATGCAGGGTGCGAGGTGCGGGATGCAGGGTGCGGGATGCAGGATCCAGGGTGCGAGGTGCAAGATGCAGGGTGCGAGGTGCGGGATGCAGGGTGCGGGATGCAGGATCCAGGATGCAGGGTGCGGGATGCAGGATCGAGGATGCAGGGTGCGGGATGCAGGATCCAGGATGCAGGGTGCGAGGTGCGGGATGCAGGGTGCGGGATACAGGATGCAGGGTGCGAGGTGCGGATGCAGGGTGCGGGATGCAGGATCCAGGGTGCAGGATGCAGGGTGCGAGGTGCAAGATGCAGGGTGCGAGGTGCGGGATGCAGGGTGCGGGATGCAGGATCCAGGATGCAGGGTGCGGGATGCAGGATCGAGGATGCAGGGTGCGGGATGCAGGATGCAGGGTGCGAGGTGCGGGATGCAGGATCCAGGGTGCAGGATGGACGGTGCCAGGTGCGGGACGCAGGGGGCAGAGTGCGGGATGCAGGGTGCTGGACAGCACAGGAAGGAAGGAACGAGGTGTAGGATGCAGGATGTGATGTGCAGGATGCGCGGTGTGTGATGCCGGGGGAGGGATGCAGAGTGCTGGGCAGCTCGGGCTGTGGAATGCGGGATGCAAGCACGGGGCAGGGTCAGGCAGTGTGAGGCAGCGTGGGGTGCGAGGTGCAGGGTGTGGGGTGCAGGCACTGTAGGATGTGGGGCGGTGCGGGGGCAGCACGAGATGTAGGTTGCGAGGTGTGGGATGCAGGTGCAGGGCAGCACGGGATGCGGGCTGCAGGATGCGGGGGGTAAGGAGCGGGATGAAGGAGGCAAAGTGCAGGAAGCAGGGTGCAGGGCATTACGGGATGCAGGGGCCGAGGTGTGGCATGCAGGGTGTGAAGTGTGGGATGAAGGGTTTGGGAAGCAGGGTGCTGGGCAGCCTGGGTTGTGGAGTGCGGGATGCCAGCGTGGGGCAGTGCGAGGCAGCGTGGGGTGCGAGGTGCAGGGTGTGGGGTGCAGGCGGTGCGGGGTGTGGGGCGATGCGGGAGCAGCATGGGGTATGAGCTGCAGGGCGCGGGGTGTGGGAGGCAGGGTGCAGTGCGGGGTGCGGGCGGTGTGGGGTGCAGGATGAAGGGTGTGGGGTGGCACGGAGTGTGGGGCAGTGTGGGGTGCCAGCTGCTGGGTGTGAGGTGCAGGTTGCACGGCAGCGCGGCACTGACCCTGGCAGTTGGAGCAGGCTGTTTGCCCTAGATAGCTGGTGCTCAGCACACACGTACCCTTGGAAAATGGTCTTAAGCTCCGCCAGGGGAGGTTCAGATGGGACATTCAGAAAAATTTCTTCCCTAGAGAGGTTCTCGGTCTCTGGCAGAGACTGCCAAGAGAGGTGGTGGAGTCCCCATCCCTGGAGGGGTTTAAAAGATGGGTAGATGATGTGCTTAGGGATCTGATTTAGTAGTGGGCAGGTATGGTTGGACTCAGTGATCTCAAAAGTCGTTTTCCAACCAGGCGATTCTATGATTCAGGTAAACAGGATGGTGTTTTTCAGTGACAACAGCAATATCGAGATCTCATTGCACAGCTCGGTCTGCACCAAAGACCAAATTAATTTTGCCTAGGCAGGGATTTATCTTGCGTTGTCGTCTTCTGCTGTGTGAAAACACAGTGCTTCCAGAAGATAAACTCCAAGGTGAAGGCCAAGTTGTTTATTTCACAAGTAACTCGCATTAAAAATTGTGCTGGTATGGGGCAGTGAGCTTATTTTGAGCAGCGATGCGGTGGATGTGCCTCAGACCTTGGAACATCTTAGCGGGTTAATGTGGCTGAGTGTCTCAGCCTGTTCAAATACTGGGCCTCTCATCCTGGATGTGATGGGGAGCATGAGCTTTGTGACCTGTGTGGGTATTTCCCCCCTGCCCAGGGCGTTCCCCATGAAAAATGGTGATATCCACCAATGTGAATGAAAACTGATAAATTAAGGGTTGAGGTTTTTTGCCTTCTCATTTGTTTTGGGTTAGTTTTGTTTTTTTGTTTTTTTTTTTTAATTTATGCAAGAAATTCCATGCCAATTGCTTATAAGAGACAGTGGCAGCATAGTAGCTGTTGGGTACCTCATTTTGCTATCAGGCAGGGCTGTAGTCCCATTTAAGAAAACACATTGGTGTTTGCAGAGTGATTTTTGTTTTCAGCCATTGAGTTAACAAAAGCCACCATGCAAAACTTTAAATGTTCTGAGTATGTGGATGTATTCCTTTAAATCCCTGGGGGTGTTACTGCGCTTTGCAGTGCCTGCATGTGTTCTGCTTTCAGTAAGGCAGTAGGTACGTGTTCATCACAAACAGCAATTACCTGCAAAAGAACTGTAAAATAGTAATAGTTCAGCTGCGCTCCAGCCACAGTTCCTTCCCAAGGTTGCATTATCACCAGTGAGCTGTGTGAGTTGCAAGCTTGCTGTTTGACATCCGTAGACCCGCTCAGCTGCTCAGTAGTTGCTGCCAGGTTGCACAATATGACGTGTGTCTTGGAAGCTTCCCCTCAGCCTGCTGGCTGTGTAGAGTCAGCATGTCACAGACATCGGGCTGAAATGTGAGCAGGTCACTGAAGTGTGCTCCCAAGCCAGGCAAAATCAACTTTCCCATCTTCTTGACCCGAGTCTGTAAATAGAGAAGATTGATTGGGATGGTGATGGACTTGCGGTCTAGTCTGGGAGACGGAGTGAGGAAAACGCCTGCTGGCTCTGCCCAGCGTGGTGCGTGTGTGTTAGCATGTGCGGTGTGGGACACGCCAGGGGTGGGCTGCTCTGGTAAGAGGTGATGACAAATGGTGGTTTCAGTTGGATCAGTTTTGCGGTTGACCGTCATTATAGATGATGGGATTATTTGTCTCTGCTAACTTGCGGAGAAGAATAATCTTTAAGAAGAACGTGTGCATGCAGCATAAATAGTATATGTTATAACAAGTGCAAGTTCTGTGTGGCCTCAGCATGCACTGGTGGATGAAACCAGTCGAATTGCATGTATATCCCAGTTAAGTCATATGTATTCTTTTGTAGTATGGCACTATAAGTGGAGGAGACAGAGGATATGTTGCTGTTAGCACTGAGCCAGATGAATAATACTTTTGAAGGTCTGGAATATCAATGATCCAATTGAAAATGTGTCAGCTGAGATGAGTCATGTGTTAGCCTCATTCAGTGACTAAGAAATGGAACAGCCATCGATGTCCGAGCTGAGTCACGGCTTCGGCATATTTCCTGAAGTAATTTTTGATTGATAATGATGGAGCAGTTGAAATGACTGCGTTTGTGTGGTAATTTGCAGTCTGCAGAACACTAGTATACATAGTGGTTAAAAGACGAGATGAGTAGTGAGAACAAACCGAAGCAGTATTTCAAATGGGGAGTGTGAGTAAGGAATGGTGTCCTGTAATTACCTCTCTATTTTTCTTTTCTCTGCTATAATTATTTCTTCCTTGTGCCGCTATACTTGTGCGTCATGAGGAATGAGGCAGAAGTGACCCTTCTGACTCTGTGACTGCGAGATAACAGCACTTTAAAAAGGCAGCAGCAGATAAAAGAAATCCTAAGTATAGCAGAGTAGTAGACAGTGTATCACTTCTGTTCTGAAAGGCAGCCTTGTTCATACACTGTGGGTGTCTCTAGATTAAAAACGTTTAATCCGATCACTTTAAACCTTCCTACTTTGTTTTTATTTAACGATTGTCAGGCAATTTGCTGGCTGGGGTAAGAGGAAGGATTTTAAGAATGTAAAACTCAGTGGTCCTCTTATTTGCTCTGTTGTACTTCATTAACTTCAGTGGTTGATTTCAGTGGAGTCTTACAGTGAAATTAGAGCCAAAGCAGCCCCTCTCCCAGCCAGAGAGTGAGGGGTGCTCTGCTTGAGTTGTTATTTTGCCGGGGAAGGTACTGGGTGTCCTCGAGTGCATGGGACAGAGCAAGGAGAACCAAGCAGACCACTGCTGATCTGATGGCGAGGGAAGTCCAGAACACAGATTTCTATCTGCAGGACTTCCCACACCCGAAAAAAAGAAAACAGAAAAGCAGCGAAGCTAAATCACGAGTATAGAAAATAATATTCAAAGTGCTCAAAACTGGCGTTATGATAGAGCATTGCAAGTCAGACTTAGGTGTGCTTCCATGTTTGATAAGCTCAGCCTCCAGCGATTCCAGGTAATTTGTTCTGCACAGCTCACACCAATATCCTCACTCTTTCACAGAGAGGTTCTTGCAGGACCCCTATGCCAGTGTATTGATCTCAGCAATTTGTGTCCTTCCCTATCTTCATTTGCATCCAGCTCTTGATCTTAGATTAAAAGCGCATGACTGCAAAAAACTGTGCACTTCTTGTCACTGCATCACTTTGCGTTTGCATTTCTCCCTCTGCATATGCCGTGGCTTAAAGCTGAGGACTCACTTTCTCTGGCTGCGCACCACAGGCTGTGCTAGTGTGCGCCGGTACAAGAAGCTGGTGAAGGGGCTGGAGAACAAGTCTTACGAGGAGCGACTGAGAGAGCTGGGGGTGTTTAGCCTGGAGAAGAGGAGGCTGAGGGGAGACCTCATTGCTCTTTACAACTCCCTGAAAGGAGGTTGTGGAGAGGAGGGTGCTGGGCTCTTCTCCCAAGTGACAGGGGACAGGACAAGAGGGAATGGCCTCAAGTTCCACCAAGGGAGGTTCAGGCTCGACATAAGGAAAAAAATTTTCACTGAAAGGGTCACTGGGCACTGGCAAAGGCTGCCCAGGGAGGTGGTTGACTTGCCTTCCCTGGAGGGGTTTAAGGTGTGGGTAGACGAGGTGCTGAGGGGCATGGTTTAGAGATTGGTGGGAATGGTTGGACTTGATGATCTGGTGTGTCTCTTCCAACCTGGTGATTCTATGATTCTATGATTCTAAGAAATAAGTCGTGCTTATTGTCTAAAAGCATCCCTCTTTGTGAGACACATTTTTTCTTGGGGTGTTCTGTGCAGCCAAACTTCCCTTTTCCTGTGGCTGCTGTGAATTTCAGCGAAAGGCTTGACAAGATTGGATGTCCTGGAGGCAGTCACTGAACAAGCCATTCATCTGTGGGCCCTCCAGGTTATTTGCAGGAGCACAGACTACTGATTTTACCATATAACATAATTGTGCTTTCAGGTTATTGATATTGATGAGGCTTGTTCGCATTTGGCAGGTAAAATAAAACAACTTTTTTTCTGTCCTTATTTGAAAGTGGAGCAGAATGGAAACAGATGCCTGAGAGTAACAGGGATGTGGTAATGTCTAGGCATATGGGAGATTAAGGATGAGGTGAGTGAAGAAGAAGGTGATCAGAGATTATTAGAAATGCTGATGAACACTCTCTGTTCCAGATAATCATTAACATGAAAAAACATGAGTCTTGTGTATTACGTAGCTTGCATAGTGTTTTTTTTCTCCTTATCACACCTCTTCTAGTTTCAGGTCTTGTAAGTGCACTGTAATAGAGATGAACCCTCTGTTTTATTTAATATTGCTGCCTCTTACTGAAGGTAAAGGCGGATGAAGGAGAAATGGAACTCAAAAAGAACTGAATTGCTAGTGTTATGTTGTTAGATGCAAAACTAGATATGTAGCCTTTGGAAAATTGCCTGAGCAGTTGTTTCATGAGGAGGGATCATTCTAGAAAGAGCTGCAGTAATGCATTTGTAACCTGTTATTATCAAATAGCTGTGGTCTCTGTCACATCCATCTGTCTACTTGATGCTGTGATGTATGACATCACGGTGCATGTCCCTGCACAGGTTTCTGCATCACAGTTCAGCCTCCAGCTGCCCTGCCTTGCAGGGATGCAGGAAAAGTCAGCTTTTTGTAGGATGCCCATGGTGTGGACAGATGTGTCCAACAGGACCTTGCTGAAAGGGCTGCACACAGACCGTGCTGTCCATGAATGTTGCGGGGGGATTAGGTTTGTGGTGTTTTTCTTTCCCCAAATGACGACTGCCACGTATTTTGTTATTTGGAATTTCTCTTTCATTATCAACATTACAGTGGCAATGGAAGAGGTGGCCTTACCCACTGGGTAAGAAATGGCCTTTCCAGAATCATTTTACAGCTCCCAACTGTGCCGTCCCCCGCTAACCTTCTATGTGGTTAATGCTATGAGCTCTGTGTGTGAGCATGCTGGTTTGTTTTCGATGATGGATGGGACCTTGGGCAACCTGGTCTAGTGGGAGGGTCCCTGCCCATGGCAGGGGGGTTGGAACTGGATGGGCTCTAAGGTCCCTTCCAACCCAAACTATTCTATGATTGAATGTTCAGTTTTTCTCCTGAGTTTGTCAAGCTAGATTGTCCAAGTCGTGTGTTTAAGAAAGAATGTATAATCTTGTTTTCACAGAGCCAAAAGTTGTGGGTTCAGGTTGCTCTGACACCCCCCACGCCCCATTACAATTATCTACATGTGGTGGGATTGCCTTCCCCCCTCCCCAGTGACCTACATCTCGTGAATGCCGTCTTGTCTCCGTGCTTACTCTGCGTGCCTGCTCTACCTCTTTCTTTGTGAGGTCTGTTCAGTCTGTTCATGTTCGATTAGCAGCCCACTACAGCTCCATCTTGCAAACAGTGGTGCACATTATGTGTCCAGGCGGTCACTGGTGTCACATGCAGGAGCAGGACTGGCTGTGTGCATCACTTCATAGAGTTGGGGGGAGTCAGCGTGCAGCATTTTTGGTGAATAATGCATACAGGGCTGTGCTGTGAAACACTGAGTTAGTGCTGAAGCGTATTTTACTTCGTGAGGAGTTTTGGAAGTTTTAACCAGTAGTCAGTACATGCACATGGTAGATAACTGATACCTTTTTTAGCTGTGTTTTTTGTGGCTGCCTAGAAAACCACAACGTTTGACTTAATAAAACTGGATAGAATATGAAGGACAAAGCAAAGATGCGTCAAGAGTTTTGCTAAAACAGCGGAAGACCTGTATTTTTTCAGAGCAGGAGCCCTGAGAGCTCCAAAGAACAAAATAGCCTTTGTAAAAGTGTATAAAAGTAGTCCAGGAGGAACAGCTTTAAAACAACAGCCTGTCTATTTCTTGGGAATTTCATTTAAAAGTTTGGACTCCTGCTTGAGATGAACACAAGATTTGTTCCTGGAGTCATATTAGAGGCTGGGACAGTCCCATCAGGGTGCTCTTGGCCCAAACATCTATAATGTGTGAAGGTTTGGGCTTTTCTTCTTAAATTGAACTGCATTTACTTGCCAGCTAGTAATGTGTTCACTGAAACCATGATGTATTGAAATTTTGAATGTCCTTTGTCAATCTCTTCATGTGACTCCCAGGCGGACTTGTAGGCTTTGGGGCTGCTGACAGATGTGGTTGCCCTGCATGTGGTCCCTTCTGCCCGAGGCCCATACAGCACAGTGTAAAGTCTTCTCCATGTGACTGTCTGCTGGGTCCCTCTTACGCTTCTCTGAAGTTTTCTGGCGTTCCTCGAGTCAAATTTTCCTCCTCTGCTTTGATCTGTTACATTAGTTTTAATTTTCTTTTTTTTCCTGTGTTTTACAGTGGTTTGAACTTCATTGATTTGATGGTGCGACAGGGGAATATCGACAACCCTCCCAAAACGCCCCTTGTTCCTGGATTTGAATGCTCGGGAATTGTAGAAGCTCTTGGAGACAGTGTGAAAGGATTTGAGGTAATATTTTATTTTCAAAGCATGACTAGATAAACACCAGTTCACTGAGTACGTTGTCCCTCGTCCCTTCTTGTCTGCCAGCAGCAGCAGCCTTCACCACCCCATTGAGATTTGAAAGGGCAATTTTTCCTTGCAGCTACCCAAGCATGAGAACGACTTCTTGAATTAGTTTCTGAAGTCACTACTGTCATCCCCTTCAAATTCTTCCTGAAAAGTCACTTGTACCATGTGCATATCCTGGTGGGTAAATAGGAACTGAAAAGCGTAACTGATATGCTTTAAGAAAGTAAAAGAAATTCAGTTAACTTGTTAAGTTTCTTTTCTTGGCCGTGATTGCTGTCATGGTTGCTCCGATCCTCAAAGCCTATGCACTGCTGATCCTAGTTCCAGCTTTTGATCTTGAGTTGACAAGACCCTCATCTACAATAAGGATTGTTTCTTACAGCCATGAGTACTCATGAGGCACAGACAAAACTGGGGCTCTGCTTCTGGGTGTGTGATTCTAGTCACTCAGGAAAAGGATCTGTTTCATCTAACAGAACAGTGATAGTGACAAGTGGTTAATGTATGTGATAAACCTTTCATCACTGGTTGGCATTGTGTAATCTTTGCTATCTCTTATTGGGTATAAACAGCATCGTGGCCTACCTCCTGTTCCATGTTAAACATGTATATTCCCTTCAATCTTGCACTTTGTTTCCTAAAAAGATAGGAAAATTTTGAAATAAAAACTGAGTTAGCACATATCAGTCCTATCGTAGCTGTTTGTCAAGTCAGTCACATCATTAGGTAGTTACATTTTCTGAATTCTTATTGTATGTTGGTCTTAGGAAAGCAATGAGCTGACCTATTTTTATTTAAAGGTAACATTTTTGCTCTTCTAGAAGAGCTATGGAATTTCTCACTTGAGTGAAGATAATGACCAGTTTAGTTCCCAGTAGGGTCGTGGTGGCAAGCTCTTCTCAGAGCATTTCTCCTGCTGTGTTTCTGCTTGGAAACAATTCACAATCTCACAATGATTTTTGTGGCAAACAGTAATTGAACAGTAACTTTGCTGTTTGAAAAACTCTGCTGCTTCAGTTGTTCCACTCAAATATTTGTGTTTCATAGGTATGCTCCACATCAAAGAGTATTCTATAAAAGGATGATAGAAAGTCTCTGCTGCAGGGCAATGTTCTTGGTTTAAAAGTTCTTGCTGTTTTAAAGGGCATCATGAGGCTACAGCATATGGTGCTAGTTTGAATAATGTTGCACCCGACTGAATATTCTGGGTCTCTAAAAGCTGGGTCTTTGTTCTGACTGCAGAACATGGTTTTGCCCTGGCGTTCAAACAAGCTGTGGGATTTTGGATTTTGCATATAATCTGCATATAGCCAGTGTGTGAGTGATGTAGGAGAAGGGGTGGCAGTCAGAGGAATTTCTGTGCACAAGTGTGGGCCCATCCACAGGAGAACGTACTCTGAGGAAGGTGCAGGAGCATCCTGTCTGTTACTTTATGGATTTCTTGCACAGAATAGGAGCACGCCCGATGCTGCCTGTCTCCTTGACATCTGCTGTTACCTCTGTCTGTAGCAATGGCAGAAATGGCACCCTGCATCTTCTCACTTTCTTCCCCTTTGTGGATCTCCTCCAGTTCAAGACATGTTAAAGTCATAGGCGTCTCATGCTCTGGAAAAATGTGTTTTACTGGCTGTTAGTACCATCTGTGTTACTACACATGAGATTTCCAGCTACTTTTTTGTCCTCAGTTGCTGTGGTTGCATCATCCGCTGTATGACAAATGACAGCCCTGAGTGGCAGTCCATTTTGACAGCAGTGTCATACTTTACACTGAAATAAAGTCTTTTTATGAAATAATGATGTAATGTCTGTTCCTTCTCCCACTACAATAAAAAGCTCACTTCTTCTGAGCTGAAATGCTGATCCCTCTCCAGTTGTGTGGATGATGCTCAGGAGCTGAGGCTTGATCTGATGTGGTGACTAGGCTCTATGTTTGTGGTAAAATATGGTATTTATTATTGCTAAGAATCACTTGGGAATCAGAAGGAGGGACTTCTCTGCATTCCTTTCAGTAGTCAGTTATGTTTGTTTGCAAGGATATAGGACATACTAACATCTTCACTAATTAATCCTAGCAGGCTTTAGATTTTTGACGCTTCTCTAACAACAAAAGGGAACCACAGAGCGGTTACCAGTGAGGCATTGTTAATGTGAATGTGTTTTCAAAAGGAGGAGGCATTTCAGTGAAATTGGAATGACAGTTCTGTTTCGACATCCTCATTCTAAGAGACAAACCCTTCAGAACTGTCAGCAGCACCTTGGCTTTTAGCAAACCCACAATATCCCAGAGCCAAAGTAATGACAAGCTCTTGGGAGACCAAAATGTGCTTGTGCTGGAAATGTTTGCTGGAAGGGAAAGGTGTTGTGCTGCACTACACTGCTGTGGAATATAGTTGAAATAGCCCAAGAGCAACCGTTACTGTTTCTAAAGCATTAGTGGGCAGCAGTAGAATGTAAGACAAAATATCAAGCAGATAAGTGAAGATATTTTAGAGGGACAGCTGCTGTTAGTTTTAGTTAAAACATGAAGTCCTGTAGTTTGATGTTGTTCGTGATGTATTACTTATACCCTTTTCAAAACGCACCTTTTGTGGTTAAGCATGCTGGTTTTATTGGCGTATTATAGCAAGGCAAAGAGATCTAGGACGAGGTAAAAGTTGCGTAGGGGCTGCTGCTGACAAGCTGTTATCAAGAGTTTGTAAGGGTCACGTCTGTGAAGGTTTTAATATGTATTGGCCAAGTGTTTGCTCTCTGCAGCTCTCCCCACTAGCCCCAGCAGAGCAACTAATGCTTTTATGCGAGCGTTGCTTTCTCAGCCTGGTTGTGCCCCTGCAGGAGCCGCAGAGCTCCAGTCGCCTGTAATTGTTATTGCCCATCTGAGGGGAGTCACTATCTCCGTTGTAAAACCCGGAGCTGCAGCGAGAGCCATTATAGAAACGTATGTATTTGGTGTGCCTGGACCTCTGAACGGTTCCTAGGAACAACCAGCTGTGTCCAGTAGTAACATAAAATCTTTGTCTCCATAGTGAAATGCCCTTTCACTACTATGTATTTTCCAAAGACATTGAGTAGAGAAATGCTGCATTCAAAGAGGATATTTCTGTTCTCCTTTAAATCCTGTCAGATTCACCTTGTAGACTTAGTAGTGCCTTGTAATCCAGAGTGTGTTTAAGGTGGCTTATTTGAAGTTGCAGGATCAAATTCTGCTCTGACACATGGCTGTAGAGATGAAAATTGTGGAAATGTATTGATATAATCAGTAATTAAGATAACAAAAATAGAGTGTGGTTGCAAACAGTGTTGCCTTCTAACTGAGTGGGTTCTGGACCATTTCATGTGCTCTGCCTGCCAGTGTAACTTCCACCGAAAGGAAAAGTAGCTCTAAACTGGTATGAAGACAGGGAAACCAAAGGGAAAATTATGGGAGATGTAATTTTGTTTATTCCCTGCATCTCATCAATAGCATTATAATATTTTTTCTATTTTTCTCTTTTTATTCTGTAAGCAGATTTCCTAGTTATTAGTAAGAGTGCTGTTTTTGTTGTTTACAGCCCCGTTTGTACTGTAGGGCCTCTGCTAGCAATGATGATCCATATTAGCAAAGATAGAAGCTCCATCAGAGAAGCAATGTAGCAAAAAAGAAAAGCTGTTTTTAACTTTATCTGGATGTTTTTTGTTGAATTCAACTATTTAAATAAATACAATTAAAGAATGGTAAAAGCCCCAAAGCTCAGCAGCTTCACTACTGTTTTGCTAAAGATACAGAGCCCCATTTTCCTCACGGTCAGTCAGTGACCCACAGCTTGAACAGCAGAGCTGCAGGCCTTACAATTTGCTCTCCGTAGTCTCAATCCTTACTGTTGTTTTCTTCCTTGTTTGCAGATTGGAGACAGAGTCATGGCTTTTGTAAACTACAACGCGTGGGCAGAAGTAGTGTGCACGCCAGTGGAGTTTGTCTACAAGATCCCAGATGACATGAGTTTTTCTGAAGCTGCTGCATTTCCCATGAACTTTGTAACTGCCTACATGATGCTCTTTGAAGTTGCCAACCTGAGAGAAGGGATGTCTGTGCTGGTTCACTCGGCAGGAGGTGGGGTGGTAAGTTGGAACTTCTCTTGCTTCCCTGTCACCAGGTAACTGAAGCAGCCTGACGCATCTCAGTTTCTGGAATGAGCCAGACCTTGCAGTTCTATTCAGTATCAGACTTCCCTGTGTGAGGGGCTGTGGTGGGAGGAAATGCAGCTGTTTTTCTATCAAAAGGCTGATGTGAATGACTGGAAGCAGTTTTAGGTGGAATAAAATTTTCTGACTATAAGCTTCACCCTAAACCCTTCCCAAATCCTCCAGTTAGTTGCCAGAGATCAAGGAGCAAGTGTTGTCTCAAACATTGCATTCTTGAACTTAAGCACCATGTACTTCTATGGAAAAGACGGCTGTAATGAAAGGAATAAATGAATCAACTGCCTGCACAAGGCATGTGTAAGTAACTATAATCCTCCTTGCAGTAAATGACGCTCTTGGAGTCCTCCTGTAGATACCATGTGTGAGCCCGTGTGATGCTTTCTCTGTGAAAGATTTCCTTTTTAGTTCTTTGTTGTGGAGGGACTGAAAGCGGTGAAAAGCGCTATCGTGCCAGCCCTGAGGAGAATGTACAAATGCTGATTTTGAGGCAGGGGTGGGTGCTGCATGACATAGTTTGTGTAAGGAGGCGTGATGCTTGGGCAAAGCAACAGTAGGATGAATTTGGTGGAATACCAGGCCATGCAATCAAATAACAGTCAGCATTTTGTGTTACCAGCTCCTTGGACTGTCTTTTAGGGAAAAAACTCTCTCCTTGGAAAATATTTAAGCTTATATAAAATATTAAAGATACTGCCAGGGGAGGTTGCTTACATTTGAAGCTATGCAGTCCTTTTCCATAAGACAGACCTTACCACCTGAGAACAGTAGCAGATCTCAGCCTTTCAAACTAAAGTACCTCTTCTGTGTTCCTGTTGCACCTTGTTTATGCTAAATTAGTATTCTGTTGCCTACTGAGGTCTGGTGGGCAGCCCCAGACACCTTAGTTCTGTGCCCTTAGACCTTCTTCTGGGGTCTCATATAAAAGAAGGCTGTAATCAAAGGAATAAATTCATGAGTTCCCTGCACAAAGTATTTTTAGCTAACGCTAATCCTACTTGCAGTAAATGGTCCTCTTGGAATACTTCTGTAAATGAATGGAATTTATAATCGTATTATGCTTCAGCACTGGACAAGCTAGAGCGTTGTGGCTGACTTTATTGTTCTTTGATATTAAATCTTTTCCTGTGGAATTTTGGGCTGTTAAAGCGGCATGAGGCCATACATTTAGGGGAATGTGTATCCTACAGGAATTGAAAGCTCAGCTGCTGCTGTGCGGCCCCTTGCCCAGCTGATGCTGTACAAACTCGGGCTAAGTGTAAAGAGTTAGCAAAGCATCCAAAGCAATCCCTGCACATATGCATGGATCCAGAGAAAGTGAACACCTCCTCCTTGTTAAGATAAAGCATCCTTGCTACATTTCTTTCTTTTTCTCTCTTCCTCTCTCTAACCCACTGGTTATTTCTTCCTTCTCTTCCTGGAGCACTGTTGATGTTCTGGCAGCTCTCCCGTAGTCGCCTTCAGTGGTGCTCAGCCTCTGTGCGGGGCCATTCTGGAAGGAGCTGCTCCCTTCCTCTCTCTAACTCTCTAATTGCGGATTTTCTCTGAGCAGCCTCTGCTGTGGCCGCTCGTGGACCTTTTCTGAGAGAAGCCAAAGGAGGGATGGGTCCTGGTTAACTACCAGGAGAACAGGGAGAAGCCAGATCCATTGACTGCTGAGGAGTTAAATAAAATAAGAGTTTCCAAGTAGAAGGCCAAAGATGCAGGAAGAGCAGTGAAGTTGGCCAAGAGCAAGGGCACAATATGTACAGCTGGGTTTGGAAAGGGAAGACTTTTCCCATTGCTTGGTAGGTCTTACAGGTAAAACACCACTCTGGAGATGCATGGCATAAAGGTGTCAGAGGGGTCTGTGTTACTCCTTTAACAGCTCCAATAATCTGTCTGTTAATCCTTTTTAAAATTTAACAGCCTCAATCAAAACAATCGTTTTTGCAAAGTTCTTCGCTATTAAAACAGAAAACTGCTGCTGGAATCACTGTGGGAAGAGGTATTTTTTATGCAATTGCTTTAAGAGATGGAAAGACCATTCCTGCTTTCAGCAAGTGGGAAACCTGTCCATTTTGTTTCTAAATGTCATAGAAATTCCTAAGCACTTCAATGAGACAGTAGGCTGCCTGTGAGACTAGAAGGTTGCAATTGTTCCTTTCTTGTTATGCAAGATGGTTATTTTAGCTGATTCAGGCAGTTTATGAAAACCAACTTCTTGTTTCAAAAACATGCATTTCTTTGTTCTGGCTCCCCAGTCCCCTCTAGGAGGACCCGGCAGCTTTTTCAGTGAAGTGAGTCAGGGAACGTTCTCTGGGACCTTTACTTGTAACTGCCTCAGTTTATTTATTTATGTGATCTTGCTTTTGTTTATAGGTATTTTTTGGTTCCATCTGTGCCTGGGGTATGATCAGCCTGTGACAGTATCTTTAAGGTCTGACGGGATGCTTCAGATAAGTCAGTTCACTTATTTCCAGATCTTCCAGGGGACATCAGACGATGGTGTGGAGAAAAAGGAAACGTGCCAAGACAGTGTCTTGAAAAGAGTCTCACTTACCTATCTCTGTTACAGACACTTATGTCCTGTCCCATATACCAAATGAGCACCCTCCTTGCTGCTTGTTCATCGGAAAGGTCAGGACATCGTGCGATCTCCGCTGATCGTGGCAGGAAACTGGCTCATTGTAGGGAAGCACCTTTCCTCTCTGAACCAGGAGGAGAGAGGTGGACACTCACCCGCTCTGCTTGATTGTATCATAGCCTCCAATCTGAAGAGCAGGACCTACTGCATTGCTTAGAAAGGGTGTTTCAACAGTGAGATTGTATTGGGTTTGTTTCCTAGGGCTGGCTTGTTGGGTTCGATTCTTTGGGAAGGGGGCTGCACTGGGGGTAGGTTTGGCTTTGCTCTCTCTTCCCCTCCTGAGATGGGGGTGGTTAAGAGCGACTGGCTCGGTGCTCAGCCTGGCCAACCAAGCAGGCTGGAGGAATTCTAGAGCTCTTGTAGGAAAGTGTGGTGCAGGCTCTCACTTGCATTGGGTGATTCCATCAGACTTTGATGAGAAATTAATACCTTGCACAGCATTCTGTTACTCGAGCTGCTGCTGGCTGAGATCTAACAAGGACAGTTGTCGTATGCTCACGCCTCTGCTTGGCAGGATGCTTGACGCTCTGCTTAAACCCTCAGAGTGAGTTACAAGGCCATTCGATAATTAACACAGATATAATTGTGTAATACAAATACAGCTTAAATGCTTAAAGCTACGGAAATATTTAAGTGCCCTTCTGAACTAAAGAGAAAGTCAACTGACACTAAACTTTAGAACCTTCCCATTATATATGTGTAGGCATCAATGCTCAGAAATGGAGCTTGCAAGGATGTATGACTTGCTGTAGGACATATATTGCCCTTTCTTAACTGTAAAATGCTGTAATTAATGTTTGAAATGTCAGTAAGACAATGGTAGAGTAGTTCCCTTCACAAATACACTCCCACGCCTCTTTTCAAGTGAAGCAAACCGGCGATTGAATAAAATGTACTGAGAAAACTGAGCAGCAGTGTGCACCCCGCTGGGCTGATCTGCTGTGGGAAGCAATTAGTTCTGTAAAATGAAGGCTATGCATTCAGTGCAAGTCACAGCGCAAGCTTGTATGAGATTATAAAGTTGCTCCTGAATTTATTAATGTGAACTTGTAAACTGTCTCTTGGATTAGTTGAATTAGTATAAATACAGTACTGTTGAGTTTAAAGAAAATGAAACACACAAAAAAAGCCAAACCCAAAAATCAAAACACCTTAGGCTCTTCTCTTCTAGCTTCAATAAATCCAGCCTCTCTTTATGATAGCTACCTAGAAAATGACTTCTTTCTGGGATTTGGATTGGTGAGAGAGAACTATTATGCTCATTTCGTTATTCGTTTTCTCCTTATGTGCTTTCCTCTTCTGAACACTTAGGACACAAGGCTTGGGTCATTTAGGAAGATTGTGTAAACCACTCAATTTCACCACTTAACCCCTCAGACACAAGACAGAATTATTAGCCAATTCTTCAGCATTTTGATCTTGCAGGTGATACAGTTAAGCTGCCTTTCATGCAGGAGCATTGATTGCCATCCTGAAGCTGTGATCTGACCTTCCCTCCCAGGCTGAGCAGCAAGAGGAAGTGCAAGCAGCATGAGTTATGGATGCAGTGCTCATGTTTGGATTTGAAGGGTAAATCTGACTTGGCAGCAGATCTAGGTCGTCCTGGCAGGATTGGTTGCTCCTTGGCTGGAACCCTCTGTTTTATTGTCTCCCCTGCATAAATGGCAAATATTTGAGGATGTGTTCCAAACTGAATTACTGACGTAGTGATGCTTTGTCTGAGAAGGACCTGGCACTCCTTAGTCCATCTTGTCACCTACTGTCCCAGGCAGCAGATAGGAACCCTTTCAGGAGAAATATCACATTTCTCCTTAAAAAAATACCTGTGTTGTTATCCTTTCAGATTCTCTCTGCTCTGTCTTACTCAGTGAGATAGCTTCTCCATCTCCAGACTTTACTTGTGACCACTTAATGCATCTTCGTTCTTCTGCTGGAGCTGTTCATTAATCAAAATTAGCTTTTCTTTCCTCTTGGGGCTCCTCTTTCAGGTCTTTTGGGGAGGGTGTATATGTGTTTATGGCTAGAACAAGCTTAGAACTGAATGCTCTTCTTGGCCTATATTTTTCAGGCAGAAAGCAGGTTGGTTTGTTTATACCTCATTTTTCCCAAGGTCTGATGTATGTATCCTACAGACACCGGTCCAGGCAGCTACAGAAGCATTTTCTGAGCTCTGAGCTGGTTGGCAGCAAAGCAGCATTGTGCTGGTATGAAAGCCTGAGCCTTTTAAAATAGGTCTCACAGTACCCTTTTAACTCCTTTTAAACATTGTATGTGTAGGCTGAATTTAGGGCTGTCTGCACCTGGCAGGTAGGAGCACATTAAACAGCACTCTAGTGTTTGAGTCAGTCCTCCTTGAATGTGAATAACTGGAATGTACCCTGCCCTTCTGCTGGCCCTGGCCAGCACACTGTACAATGGCATCAATACTTCCCACTCTGCTGAAATCTTTACTTGCTGCTTCCCAGGGCTGCGCTTGCTATTTTCATATTTGCAGTTTATAGCCTTTCTGCACTTGATGAATACACCCCAAGTGCTTCCTTCTTATTTTCATCTCCAGCAGCCGAGGAAGGGAATAAATCAGCTCACAGAGAGCTCTGTGAAGCCAGGTCTGGGCTGTGTTAAGTACCCCGTTGTCTCACTTGAAGCCAGGCAGGACGTGTCTCCACCGCGCTGCCTTGTGCCACCTGAGCCTCTGCAGAAGGATGTGCTCCCTCAGCAGCTCAGGAGAGTCTCGGTGCCACGTCTCACTCTCTTTGCAGTTGCTGCCTCACAGCATCATCTGCTAATCAAGCACAAAAGCCTGGTGAACTGCACATGAAAAGCAGTGTCCCTGACCCAAGCAGTGACAGCCAGTGCCGGCCTTTTTTTTTTTGCCTTTGCCCTGCACTCCCCGAAGGACTCTTTTTTTCCTTGAATCCCCTGCTGAGTCGTGTCACAGATGGGCAGTGCTTAACTCCTCCTTGGCTCTTTCACCTTTGCAGAGAGAGCTCCCATCCTCTGGACAAGGGCCTCAGCTCGGGTGCATTGTCACTGCTCCTCTAAACTGAAGAGGGTTTGTACTGGATGGAAATTGAGCCCTGAGTTTTGGATGCAAATCAGCTGCACAGGTTTGCAAGGAGGGTAGGGAAAACCACACGCTGTTAATTGTGGAAAATAAGAGATTCTGAGGGTAAAAGACATTCTGGTCTCATGGTGACTCTTCCCCTCCCTTTGCTCCCAAACTTATCTGTGGTGCACTGAGTGTAGCAGATGCTGCTATATGCTTATTCAAGAGTCACATTTCAGTTCCTCCACTCTGCAATGTTCACATCGTGTTTGGTTTCCAATTTCCTTTGCTGTAATTGGAAAAGTGACACCTTCAGGAGATGGAGCGTTGTGTATCTGACTTCTGACGCTGGAGAAAAGTTTTCCCTGATGCCAGGAGATCAGTAGATGCGTTCTTTTGCAGCTTCCTTGCTGTGTTGTGTACCTTGAGCTACGATTGTGTGTCATCAAAGTGTTTTGGAAATGTGATTCTCCTCATGTTCAGCTCCAGACAGGTTTCTTGTGCAAGATTCCATCTGAATGATTTTTTTTAAACGCTCCAGCACCTCTGGGCTGCACAAATATATCATAAAAACGTTAATCTCTTTCTGATGTTGTTGGCTCCAGTAGATGTAGTTTTGCAGCATGGAATTTTTAGCAGGTTTGTTCTCTCTTGCTATAATGCTGGGCTCAGTTTAAGTTTACGTGATAGCAGAAAAAGATACTTTCTGGAAAGTGCACTGCTCTGTAACTGCTGTAATTCAGTGCATCAGACTGAGGTCTGGCTCGTGCCCTTAGGTCACATCCTTTCAGAAATCCACTGACTTATACCCCTTATTTATATTTCAGCCAGTGAAATTAGAACGTATTAATCAGCTAATTAGTTTACTAAGTTTTCTTCTGTTTGTGCTTTCTGTATTGATTTTTAAGTGTCAATGATTTTTTTTCTATTTTGAAATTTTTCAATACACAGAATGCTCTGTTTCATTTTTACTTCCCAAAAATCTGCTTTTTCATCTTTTATGTGATTATCTCAGTGAGAGAAGTTTCTAATCCTACAAGTTTAAAAGCAAAGGAATGCAAAGAAATTTTAGTCATTTTACTGGATCTATAAAACTACTATAAGCATATCTATTTATAATTAATCCCATAATAATCATATATGTAATGTGCTGGTTTTATAAATAGACATGATACCTTGAAAAGGAATCCATCAAACAGGCTTTGAAGGTAGAGACTTGAAACTGCGATGCCAAATCCAGTATTAGGAACATGCTTGATTTCCACAGAATGCTTTAATCCCATTATTAGTTTCTTTGAGGACTCACCACGTGGAGTGCTGCACAATAAGTAGTCTATAAAATAGATATAGATTTTAAAGGAGATTAATTCCATGTAAAGGGAATATTTTGTAACCGTGTCTGTCCCTTCAGTGAAGCAATCGATCCTTCTTTTCAAAGACTGCTAAATCCTGTCAAAGGTAAAATTAATTGTCCAAGTGAGAATTATTCATTACCACTTATTAATTTTCTCAGGTTCAGGAAGCAAGAATCTAATCTGTACTCAGGTAGGAATTTGTATTGTATATGAAAAACCAGACGAGTGCAGAGTTTTATTTTCATTTTTCAGATCATGCCTATCTTATCAGACACCCTTGTGGGAGGTTTGAGACTTCATCCTGTATTTCTCGTAACACGGTGTCTGCTTCCACATCCTTGTGATCTCCATGGTGGAAGCTGTAGCAGAAGTGATGTGGTTTTATCTGGGCAGGGAGGATGCAGAGAGCTCTCTTGGCTCTGTCCACCACGAAGCAGTTTCTAGGAGAGCATAGGACAGAGCTTGGGTGCCCTTGTGATCAAAGGTTTCTTCCCGGTGAGAGTGTGCAGGTGGACAGGAGCTGGCATGGGAGCCTTGCCTGCCGCACCGCAGCCTTGGGAAGAGGATATTCCTCCTTCCAGCTGCAAACCCCATGGTGCATCCACCCCCATGGCCATCCTGAGCACCGGGGCCTCACATACTTGCAATTAAATTGTGTAGCCCTCTGAACACCAGCTGCTAATCCAGAGGCAGCTATGGCTTAAGGGATTAGAAAAGAGATTTAGGAGTGACTTGTGTGGCCACAGTGCTGGTTTGGAGCTTAGTCAGATTCCACAGAAATTAGAGGAGCGTTGGAGTTCGTAGGGTGAGTTCAATTCTTCTGCTCTGGTGGGGAAAGCATGAAAGGTCTGGTATCAGGGTTCATTCCAAGGTTTCTGTCAGACAAATGCTGAGAATCCTTTGCACAAAATCAAGGAAGAGTCAACGTCAAATTCAGATCCTCAGAAAGAAGAATGTTATGTGGAATTGCCTCAAACTGCTTCAGTGGTGTTCATCCAGTTGTAAAAGTGCAGGCCAGATGAGTCAGCTTTAGGCTTTAAAAATCTCCAGAAAGCTGGAAGGTGTTCCGATCTGGGCTTTCAGATAAGCTTATCTCTACAGGGGGAAGGAGGGATGTGCTACCAAATTTGAGTCAGGAAGAAAACAGGTCATACACATCCTGGGGGGGGGTTTGTGCATTTCTCCTCTTCATCCGACTGCCAGTTTGTTAAATGTTAATCGCCTGCTGCAGGATAAACATCAACGTGTTTTCTGTTCTAATATGTGACCTTTGAAACGTTCAGTGGTTTTGATTCAGGATATGCTCATTATCCCTTGTCTTCCCAAGTTAGATAGAAAATGCAGAAAACTAATTAGAGAAGAGATCAATAATGTCAGAATCTCACTCTAGTAGCATACATCATAAAATATTGGCTTGCCTAAATCACTGTGGGTGGTGGTTTGCTGGGAGACAGAGAAAGTGAGAAGGGAGGATTGCTGCTGAAAATTTGTAAGAAAAAGAGAGACACAAAATCCAGGGGTTTTTTTGATTTTTTTTTTTTTTTTGTAATTTGATGCAAGATTTGTTGAGGCTCAAACCTGAGCTTGTAGTGAGAGGGTAAGTAGTAGGGAAATGAATTATGAGGGTGGTGAAACGTTTTCTTCTCCCCAAGACATTACATCTTATGAAGTGAGGCCCCTCAAGAATGGATTTTCCTATGATTTCTAAGAGACTGGGGATTCCAGCCCAAGAAAATGATGGATAATTATGAAAAGAAAAGGTCATTCATTTGTGGTATTAGATTACCAGCAGTCATTCTGGCATCCTACTGTAAGTTTCTTTGAGCTGGTGGACAGGTTGTTTAATTTGCTTTGCTATTCTATTTCTTCTCTGCAAAGTAAGAATGAGGATGTATCCCTTCCCTGTGTTTACTGGTACCTGCTCACAGAATCACATAAACTGTGCCTTGCTCTGTAGCTGTTTACTGATTAATGCAGTAGGAAATCAATCTGAAACTCCTCGATGCCACCGTATAAAAATGATAACACTGTCCTCCTGCGATGTGTAGCTCAGAGGATCATCACTGGCAATTAAACTCGGCATTGTATGTGAAAATGCCAAGCTTCTGGGGGGGATGTAGGGTTATTGAATTACTGTACTGTAAATAAAAGGCCAAGCACTGATTACTGGTATTTGCATACTAATAATCGGGGTTTCTGGTTGGAATGAACAGAAATGTATCCACCCACGGGTGATTTTCCTGGTCATACATACAGTTTACAAATTGCAATCTTTAGACTGTAAATATAAGTAAAAATCTGATGAATTCCATCAGTGCTTTTAGAATGACAGTGGACTTCTTGCTTCTAGACGTGTCTGTGTAACCATACTGGCTCCAGTGGAGTGATGTGGCTGCAGCAAGAGGCAGAATCCTTTCCCTACCTTTCTCTGTGCTTCCAGCCAACAAATGTACTCGCACTCTGAGTTTTACCCTGATCAGCTGGAAATCCTAAGGAACAGCTGCACAAATCTGGGCAAATACTGAAGTGAAGTAGTGCAAAAGCAAGCTTTGGTGAAAATGTTTTGCACAGCTTCTCTTCCAGCTTGATGAGTTTTTACTCTTGTTGCAGCTGCTCTGTCTCAGGAGCAGTTGTGCTGTTTGAACGCCTGGGGTTTTGGGGTGCATACGGGCGTCTGTGTCGGTAGGAGGAGGCTGGGCCCCGCAGACCGAGATGGCTTCTCTCTTTCAGTATTGTGATTTTCATCACTGCATTAGAAAGAAGCCATGGTTCTGTGTCAGAGCCCAGAAATTAAAAGTAGAACATGAAATTTGCGTGTTACATGCTGCAAGAACTTCCTCTAAACTCATTTAAACATCAAAAGAGAGAAAAATAAGCTGACAAGGTGGAAGTTGTGGAAGCTGGAAGGATCTACTAGGAGAAGGGTGTCCCTGCACCCAGTCTGGGCCACTTTCCCCCCTTTGCTCTTGGATCGGTTTTGAGGCTGGGACACCAGCCTGAGTAGAAGAGTTAGCCTGACTCATAGTATTTTGAATAATCAGTAGTAATTATTGTAATTAATAAGAGGTAAACCAGATTTGCTTTACTCTGCAGTATTTGTTACACTAACTGGCTACCACATGAAAATAGGATTGCTTTGTAATGCTAGACTGCAAGCTGTGCAGGGACTGAGTGCTCAAGACCCTTCTGTACTGGTACCGCAAAAACCTGAACAATAAAAGTTGTGTCAGAGTACCAGAAGAGCCAAATGCTTTTACAGTATCAGCCAAAAATTCTGTCGTGGCATCAGGTGCTGCAGGGCCCTCCCGGTGAGCAGAGAGGGTGTGAATCGGCAAGGAAGGGGTCAGCAGTGCCCTGGGGTACAGAGTGCAGAGAGCCTGCTGGGGATGCATATGGGGCGCAAAGCAGAGACTGAGAGATGCTGCTCATGCCCTCTCCGAACAATCATTCTTGGTGGTCCTTGTAAATCAATGCCATTTCCCTTAAATTACACTGCCTGCATTACAAGAACAACTTTTCTCTAATACAGCTGTTCATAGATTAATTTCATTTTATCCCTGTAGTTGCTTTGTCTTCAGAATATCTTTTCCATTGAAGTGTTATTTCTTGTGGCTGAACGGCTTTGCACTGGTGATAAATTAGTTTGGGAAGTCGTTGTATGCGTTTGGTTTTGTATCTTGCTGTGTCATGCGTGAATTGGCAGTTGTGAAGTCTGTCAGCCGCTTCCTGTGGCAGAGAACTAACGTAATAATGTGTTTGCAGGGTCAGGCTGTTGCTCAGCTCTGCTCAACTGTTCCCAACGTTACGGTTTTTGGAACAGCTTCGTCTTTCAAACATGAAGCAATCAAAGACTCGGTAACTCACCTGTTTGACAGAAATGCAGACTACGTTCAAGAAGTAAAAAGGTAATCTTTTATTTTCTTGAATACGTAGTATCTGGCAAAATGCTGTGAATGACTCTGAGCTGACTGGATTTATGGGAAGAGATCGTGTTTGTGAGTTTGGGAATTCTACTTAGATATTCCATCTGTCCATTACAAGGGACAAGGTAGCAAACATCTTGCTTTTTCTGTAGAGGCAACACAAGCTTTGTTATTCCATATTCATGCTTCGACATCTTGCCAGCAAAGTAAACTTAGTGGAAGAATATCAAGGCCGTTATGTACATATGTCGCAGCTCACTGCCATGCACTGAGTAAGACATTTTCACTGGATCTGTAAGTTGTCCAGGTTTTGGAGTTCTCTGGGGTGTTTCCATCTGCCTGAGTTCTTATCCTCTGCCAGGGACTGATATCAGAGCAGATGACGACGTTGTTTTCCAGTTTGTCTGGGTTTAGATACCGATGTTGATTCAGGTGGCAAAACTTTAGAATTTATAAGAAAATCTTACTAAAAAATGTCCTTTTGTTTTTAGTTGTCAGACAGATAAGGATAACATTTACCTTTCATCTCATATCTGTCAAAACACTGGATGATGTGACTGGGTGTGAACCACAACATTTCTCCCAGGGCACCCCGAGGCAGTGCAGCAGGGAGGCTCCTCAGAGACGTGCTGAGCCTGGGAAGCTCTCCTCCAACGAGGGTTCCCAGCCCCCAAAGTGGGTCTGCAGTACAGAGCAGGCTGTTGTGTGAGCTGCTACCAATCCAGGTTGGTGGCTGCAAGGAGAGGGGTTTCTTCCTGCTGTTCCTGGAGCACTCCACAGGCTAAAGAGAGCATTGGAAATGGTACATCACAAAGGACATTTTATATCAAAGGAAGATTCGTCCATACGGGAAGTTTCACCAAAAAGACAGGCCTTGTCCAACAGGTGACACCCTGCCATTGTCTTACAGCTCAGAAGAATCGCAGCGCGTCTCTTCAGCCCCTTGATGGCCTTTCCCTTGGGGATATCTTGCCTGCTGAGGGGTTTTGCTGCCCCTGGAAAACTGCTATGGGGAGGTGAAGACTGGAATCCAGCAATCCCCACTTTACTGACATTATTCAGCAAGAAAGAACTCTTGCAAACACTAATCGGAGTTCAGCACCAACTTATTTCCTAACTATGGGCAGGGACAGCAGTCAATATGGTCTAAGTGGGTGTGTGATATGGGGGTAGATACAACAGAAGCCAATGCTTAAAAAATAGGATTAAAGCCCCTTTAACTCTGATAACTTTGTGATCACAGATAACATTGGCTGTTTCTGGCCTTCATCGGGATAGTTCTTTTGAGGACTCTGTGTTACAGACTGTAACTGCTGAAATAAAAGGGAGACCTGGTCATGAAGGGATGGAATTTTGCTCTGTTAAAGTCAGTTTTGGTGATCCTGCATTTTCACTCACTTTTTCACCTCTCAATAGACCAATGCAGCAGAGAACCAGATATAAAAGATAAACTGTAGTTGTGACAAGCTACTTGGTGGTTCTTGGCCACAAGAAATGGCCTCAAGTTGTGCCAGGGGAGGTTTAGATTGGATATTAGAAAAAAATGTTATTACTGACAGAGTGGTGAAGCCCTGGCAGAGGCTGCCCAGGGCAGTGGTGGAGTCTCCATCGCTGGAGGGGTTCAAAAGGCATGTAGATGTAGTGCTCAGGGACATGGTTTAGCAGGGACAGTGGGGTTGAGCTGGAGGTTGGACTGGAGGAGCTCAGAGGTCTTTTCCAACCTCAATAATTCCATGATCCTTTCCTTGTGTCAAGGTGTGTAGTATTAGCAGACTTAATAGTCCTAATTAAAAGTCAGAATTAGCACCCTGCAAGCATAGTGATACCCTGACTTGTTGCTCAGATTTGTGTAGTTTCCCTTTGCATTGAATTAAAAAAGCATTAAAAAGTACGGTGCTGATTCTGAGAATGCTGTAAAGGAAAACTGGATTTCTCTGCTGCCTTTTGGAAGAGGCAGGGGGTGCACAGCGTAGCTGTTTGGTTTGCTGGCCATTAGCTCTCTCCTATGTGCTGCCTGAAGTGTTTGGCTGGCAGCAGGGCAGACAGCCAGTCCGCCTTTGCCTGCAGCGCCCGCCAGAGCCCTGAGGGAAGGGGGAGGCTGCTCCTTGGTTGGCAATGTGGGGGTAGGACGGGGTGGACTGTGACTGGGAAAGGACAGTGGTAGGAACCTGCTGTATTGCAGGTGCTTGGGCTGCTCAAGGGAAGAGCATTCCTCAGGGAGCCCAATCAAAAAAACACCCCCAACAAAAAACCACCCTGAACAAATGAGCAAGCAGAAAAGCCCACAGAGGTGATGTAGCCCTGGAAATGTTCCTGGGGCTAAGGAGTCAGGTCAGCCAGGGGAACCACCAGAAGCTGTTCAGTTGCAAGATCATCATTCGTTTACAGCGAGAGCTCATACAGCAGCCTGAATATAAACTGTCTGTTACCCCACATACGCAGCGGTACCAAAAAGTGAAGCTGCCCAATTTTGCTGCTGTCTGTAAGCCAGGTTGTGAGGAAACAGAAAGATGCATTCTGAGCCATGATGCTTCGTCTCTGTCCCACTTTCTGATTGCAGCACTGCTGCTGCAGAGGGCGCAGACCTCTGGAGCCAATGGATACTCTTAGGTGCTATCGACTGCCCCTTAAATCGTTGGCAGCCTCCAGCTTGCAGATTTCTCCTTGGGTCTGCACCAGTTATTTGCATACTTGTTTAAGAGTATTTATTGAGAATTTACCGCTGCTTGGGCTGTTTTCTTGGTTGGTATGTGGTAGATTAAATTCAGATCAAACTGGTGACAAGATATTGCAGGCTAGTGCTTTGTCAGAAAGAAGAACTAAATCGAAGTATTCAGATTCATGTTTTTCTTCAGCATCACGTTGACATTGTGTTCACAAAGGTCTTTAATGGAAAATTATAAATATGCAAACTATTTATTGAAACAGTATAAATACTTACTGATTTCTATAATATGGCCTGACTGAGTCCTTTGGGCTGGGTTTGTAGCTCTTGGTGACTTCTCCTCATGCTTGATTTAACTCCTTGCTGAAATCTAATTGATACAAAGTCTGATACAGAAGACTTTAAATGACGTCCTTGTGAAGTTATTTAATCTGAGAAGAAGTGGGATAAGAAGATGTTTCCTGAAGAATTCAGAAAAAGAGCATAAGAAGACACAAATAAAAAACATGTCTTTTTTCTCTATGACGTTCATTGACAAAAGGAAAAAGACTTTCTCTAGCATTCTCATTCACTCAGATTTTTGTGTCTGTCAGCTGGGTTTTGATAATATAATTTTACGGAAAGCCCTTTGAGAGGGGGAACAAGATTGTTTCCCATTCATCTAAGCCTGAAAGTTGTGGGTTGGGAAGCCCAACTGCTTCACGTTCCAGCACTGAATGAGTTAGAGTTGCCTTTTGATGAAGACAAGGCTTTCATGTCGTCAAAGCCTCAGACTTAGAGTCCTTTCTGCCGTACCTGGAAAATGTTAGGAGTACATTAACAATCAGCCTGTGTTGTGTTCACTGGTGGGTCCTATCGCAAAGTGAGATTTCTTTCTTGCCTTTCAGAATCTCAGCAGATGGAGTTGATATTGTTTTGGACTGCCTGTGTGGAGAAAATACTGGGAAAGGCCTCAGTCTACTCAAACCACTTGGGACATACATTTTATATGGTGAGTAGAAGAAGCCAAATATATATTTAAAAACTAAAGCTTTGCAAAACTTAAAATCGTCCGTGCCACTTCTGGAAGCGGAGGGCACCATATTGTACTTTCTCAGTTTGACCATTTCCAATCAAGGATTTTAGTGAAGCCGAGCAGGGACTGAGTGATTGAGGAACAGCAGGAAATAAAAAGCAACTCCTAAAATAATGTAAAAAAAATCCCAAACTGAAACTGCACATCTGTTTCAGATTGTTAAACGTTATTGAGTGATAGAGGAGAAGTGCAGGAGAAAGCTTGGATCCCTCCTCTCCACCCCATAGGAATCACAGTGCGGCCAAGGAAGCTGTAATGTAGTTCTTGTGGGAGGACAGCTGGGAGGAAGATATCAGGAAGAATACTGTTGTTGTTATTTGACGTGACTTTGAGGTATTCAAGCTCAGGCTTCTGTTCAGAGACTTCCATTCATGTACATGGACTGCTCCACACCCCAAGTAAACGTCTTTCCTGCAGCTCTGCCTGTTGCAAATTGTGTGTAGATAAAGCAATCCAAGCTTCTGTGGGAGAGCAGCGACAGGGACTGTTACCCTTTTGGAATGAAGAATCGCAGTGGCAGGTGCAGTGGCACTACGGATAAGCACGCCTGCCTCCTTGGGCTTTCGTCTAGCTCGCAGGGTGGCAGTAACGAAGATGGTGTCACTCGAATTTCTGCTTGGACTGCGCACGCCAGCCTGGTCGCTTGTTTGTAGCGCAGTCCCTGCCAACGAGCTGTCGTTCTGTTTGTTAACAGGCTGCGTGCACAGTGCTCACACTCATGGTGTTCAGACAAACGTACCTGTACAGATACGGGGAACAGACACCCATGTTGTGATCCCTGCTGGGTAACGGCGTGTCCGAAACAGCCGGCATTTCCCTGCAGAGGGAAGAGAGCACCTGTAGAAGAGCTTTGGTGTCGATAGACCTGCTAGCGCTTAACCTGTTCCTGAGTCTAGAAGATCTGATAGATTGCTTTGGTCATCTCAGAGTGCCTATAAACGTGCAGGGCTCTGTCACCTTGGCCTCTTTGTTATTTATTCCCAAAGAATAAGGATGTCTGCTAATCCCTTTTAAAGCTAGGGAGAATTTTTCTTCTTAAGTATGAATCAATGCAATTATTGTACACACAGTAAATGCCGTGCTCATCAGCGTGTATAAAGCTGTGTGTGACTGTACCCATCTCTTACAGGTTCGTCTAACATGGTTACAGGGGAGACAAAAAGCTTCTTCAGTTTTGCAAAATCTGTAAGTGTCCCAGTGCTGTGCTTCTGCTCTGCCCTCTCACTTCGGTCTTTTCTGTACCATTCTTGTCTTTGTCATTCCCATTTATCTTTACTGAGTTGTTACTTCTGATGTTTCTAAGAGAGCGTTTTTGTGACTGCACTGAGGCCTGATGTGTTTTCCTCTGATACGACAGCTACACAGGAACGGGATCTGTGTGCAGCGCACATTTAAATGGTTAACTGTCAAGCAAGTATCTCTCATACGGCTAAGCTTGAAGTTAGACTGCATTGTTTATTTACTTAGAGCAGAATATCATATCCATGGATATGGATAACTCCTATATGGAAATACTATCAGGACAGCATGGTGAATTAAAGGAGATCTTAAAGGAGATGTATCTCCTAAGATGGGGCTTTTGTCCAGTCATTTCCAGCTTTTCATTTGTTAATTTCACACAGAAATGTGTTTTTCAGTCCTCCCCGTTCATTTCAAATGACATAAAGGAGACAATGATGTTGTGTTTATTTCCCAACTGATGATGTCAACAAATCAAAAATCCAAACAGTAAATGCTTTTCTTCAGCTTACAACAAAATCTGATCAGAAATCCATGAGACCGAAACAGGGATACACACATCAAATAAACTACTAGTGAGAAAGGAGTTAACTGGGAATGAAAGTGATTCCTTCAGACAAGGAAAAGAGGGAGAAATCTTGACTGAAGATCTCTCATATCATCTTTCTGCCAAGAGCTCATTTACAGCTTCCAGGACATCCCTTTCTCCTGAGAAAGGAGCTTCAGAAGTCTCTGTTTACTTGAGAAGATAAGTCAAAGACTGCAGCAAGAAGCTATTTGTTGCTTCCCAAATTATCTTGATGGCTGTAGTGGCAGGATCTTCATTAATTTAATGCCTTTTTGAAGTAAAATAAGATAATCTTTACTATGCAGCTTTTTTTACTGCTAATACAAACCTATCCAGATGCTTGCAAGTTGTAGAGGAGGTTGGTCCCATGAAATCAATTCCAACTGAAATGTTTTTCAGATAGTGCTGGTATTTATTGACTGAGTAAATATGAATAAATTGAATTTAATTTCAAAAGTCGCTATCAAATGTTGTATAGAAGTATAACTAGCTTTTTGTAATTATACTGTAAAATTAACTCATCAAACTTGTATGGAAATTTTAATTAAAAATTGACTCATTCATATAAAACTTGCTAGAAAGTGGGATCTCGGTCTCAGGGATGTTCTTGGGCTAAATGAGATAACATAGTTTCAGGAGATGGTGTGAGGCTTGCCCAAATATCACAAGCATAATAACAGGTGTAAAGTAAATGGAAGCCGATAAGCAGTGCATGGTTTCCGTGTTTTGGGAAGAAGAGTCACAGCCAAGCCTTGCATGTGAACGTTTGGGAGACGTGTGTGGCTCTCCTGGGATAACAAAGGAGGAGCAGGAGTAAGGAGGGAGGTCAGGTTCCTGAGGGAGCGGGAGGAAGAAGGGACATCCAGTTCCTTAGCTCCAGACCCCTGTCCTAGAACTGGGGCCATTCACTGCTCTCCTGACACCCCTGTCTCAACTACCACATATCGGTGTTTTATTTCTGCAGGTCAGTCGGCTCTGTACCTTTTTGCCTCTTCCTTAAATCAAATCCCCACTGCTTCTCCTCGCTGTTGTGTCAGATCTGATGGATGAGTCGTGCATCACATCTGCCCAGACATTTTTCTGGTAAACTTCTCTGTACTTTTCTTAAGAAGTGTTTTTCTAGTCCTGCTGTATTCTTATTCCTTTCCAGTGGTGGCAGGTTGAGAAAGTAAACCCTATCAAGCTGTACGAGGAGAACAAAGTCATTGCTGGATTTTCTCTGTTGAATCTACTCTTCAAACAGAATCGAGGTGGCCTGATCAAGAGTGTGATGGACAAACTTCTCAGTCTGTATAACAGTAAGAAGATCAAGCCTGTGGTTGATTCATTGTGGGCTTTGGAAGAGGTAGGAGCAAGATTTCTTTCTCCATTTTAAAATTTCTGAAATGAGTGGCATAAAACGGAAATGGGGTCAGACTTAGGGTTTTTATATGTTTTTAAAATTTAATTATTAAATAAGCTTCTGAAGGATTTTTTAAATCTTTTAAGTCGCACAAGTCTCTAGACAGACATCCTGCCATTTCTTAGTTCTTGTAAATATGTCCTTTTCATGTGTTGGCGAAAAAGAAAAGGGTAATTAAAATAGTAACAATAGCTTCAAAAATCTTGATTGAGGCCTGCACATGAGAAATAGCACACGGTAGGCTGATCTTAATAGTCAGTATAATGGAATTTGTTGGGAGACTTCTGTTTGGTAACATTTCATCTAACGTTTGGCAGTAACATGCACCATCCCCACTGCTAGATTGTGAAATGTGTAAATACATCTGTTAAAAAGCACAGTCTAGAAAACTACAGCTCATTTATCACGCCTGCTCACTCTCCCTGAGCTATCGGTACATCACCGAGGAGATGGCTGGCTAGCATCTCCGGGTATGTAACAGTGCTGGAGGTGCCCTTCATCGATTGTGAAGTTTTACTGAGATGGCATCATCATTTGGGACATATTAATGGGTATAAAAATAACTCAACAATTTTCATTAGAGACTAAGCCATTATGACCATTTTTTCCCATTGATGTCTTACCGTTGCAGGCTTAGAAGAGGATGAGTTAAATCTACGGTATTGTTCCCCTTTGCTGCTTAAGTCTAGTTGCTGAAGGACCACTTATAGTATCACTGAATTATAAAGGTTGGAAAAGACCTCAGTCCAACCCCACCATGCTTACTGAACCATGTCCTGAAGTGCCAGGTTTATATATTTTTTTAACCCCTCCAGGGATGGAGACTCCACCACTGCCTTGGGCAGCCTCTGCCAGTGCTTCACCACTCTTTTGGTAAAGGAATTTTCCCTGATAATTCGATCTAAACCTCCCTTGGTAGAAGTTGAGGGCATTTCCTCTTGTCCTATCACTTATTACCTGGGAGAGGAGACCAACAGCCACCTCAATACAACCTGCTTTCAGGGAACTGCAGAGAGCAAGGAAGTCTCCCCTCAGCCTCCTTTTCTTCAGGCTAAACAGTCTGTATTGTAATTGCTACAAGGTTTTGCATGTTCAAGTGTTTCAAGAGACAGTATTACAGGGTTTAGAGAAAGTTATTAGATCCCCATTTGTCTATCATGTCGTAGAGTATGGTAAGTGCTGTCTGGCAGCAGTGGTCAGCAGTCGTTATACAGACTTGGCTCCATGCAGTCCCTGTGGAGCAGTGGGTGTTTGCTGGGTGTCGGTGACATCCTTCTAATTAGGATATAGTCCCTGCCAGTGTTTGGATTCCTCTGGGTTTGAGTCTCCAAAGGCCATGGAAATCAGTGGAAGGATTCCTGGTTTCACTGGTCTTTTGTACGATGATTTCCCTGCCTCTTCAGTACAGTTTGCTGAAATCAATTCACCAACTGACTGAAGAAAAAGTGGGACAGAATTCATGCTGGATGGAAACTTAGAAGTGACTTTTTACCTTCAGTGCATCAGATTATTGCTGATAGAAGGGAGATCAGGATCGAGACTATTGACTGTTGCTCTGGAACAAAACTATTTGTATTGCTATGTTATCTCTTGGTATTGGCTTGGGAAAGGTGCTTTTATCTCGAATTTACATCAACAAGTACTCCTAAAGTTAAGTCTGATCTCAAGCAGGTCATTTGAGCCACACTATGATGTTAGCACAAGAGAGGTTTAACAGAGACGGTAACAAAATCCGTAGATATTTTAAAATGAAAGTGTAGCTGTGGAATTACTCATCATGCGATGAGCAAAACTACGTGATAAATTAGCTGCTGTTGAGAAGTCTTGCTATTTTTCAGCTATTTCTTTATGCGTTTGAGTATTTATAAGATGAGATAATTTGTAGATGGTGCACGCTTAAAATACTGTTCTGCAGTAAAAAGCTGGTTGTCTGGTAAGATTGCATTTCATTACAAACAGTAGAGTTTAAAGCAGAATTAGTATTGAGTGAGTATGTGAGCTTTGTAGTTGTTTCTTGCTTAGTAACTGCTTATCTAATCCTTAATTTGCAGTTACTCGCTCCTCTTCGTTCTGATTAATGTGTAGTGTCCATTTATGCATTAGTGTTCTCCTGAGGGTCTGTAAGGCTTTGGCTTCACACAGACAATTCTAGATTATTAAGCAGAATGAAAAGCAAAAATTCTCAAAAAATCCTCTATTTTGACTAAAATCATACCTATTACACTTTTAAAATTCTGTTTTCTTCAGCTTTTCATAACTGGAAAAGAAAATGCATTCTCTGGGTAGATGGGTTATTGACACGGAAGCTGTGAGGCCCTTCTTCAGGTGATTTACAGCCGTTAAAGTTGGCACTGCTAGCGTGTAAAACAAAACTCGCGCATTCTTGCATGTGCACCACCAGCCAGGAAGGCAACAGTGCAAAATATGTTCCCTGCCATCAGAATACGGGCAGGCACCTTTCCCTCGTGCTGGCTGCCGGCTCAGCAAGGACTCCCGGTGTGTTCGGAAGCTTTCAGAGCGAGGGTGTTTTGGCCCATATGGGTGGCCAGTGAGATTATGGAGTAAACATCCTGGCTGCATTCCTGGTTTGTGTAGCAAAGGGTTTGTTGCATTCTTGTCTCTCACCTGATTTAAGGGAGTGGACTGTTAGGATGTCAAAGACCTGTACTGCCTCAGGGCCAGGGAGAATGATGATGCTACTAGAACCTGGGGAAGAGAGCAGCTGCTTCCTGGTGAAAAGCGTGAGGATAATCTTGTACTAGTACAAGATGAGGCCAGTACCTTAGAGCATCACCCCGTATCACTGGGTTCTAGTGATGATGTGGTCATGTCTTTAGCAACCCCGTCCCTAGCAAACAGTGACACAACTGTAGCCCAGCCCCAGGAATCATAGAATAGTTTAGGACAAAGGGACCTTAAAGATCATCCAGTTCCACCCCCCTGCCACTGGATCAGGCTGCCCAAGGCCCATCCAATCTGGCCTTGAACCCCTCAGGGGATGGAGCAGCCACAATTCTCTGGGCAGCCTGTGCCAGTGTCTCACCACTCTCATGGTAAAGAAATTCCTCCTGCTGTCTAGTCTAAATCTGCCCCTCTCCAGTTTATATCCATTGTCCCTAGTCCTGTCACTCCAAGCCTTTGTAAAAAGTCCCTCCCCAGCTTTCTTGGAGCCCCTTCAGGCACTGGAAGGTCGCTTCTAATAATGCTGTAGCACTAAGCTGTGGTTCAAATCCATGGAATCAAGGAAATTCAGTTATGGACGAAGCCCTGCAGATCTGGATATGAACCTCGGAGGACTCTAATGACTGTGCTTTGTGGTCACTACGTAGGTGTTTCTGACTGGAAAGAGCCCTGCACCTCAGTTCAGTTTATGAGGATCACTGCACACTCTTTGTGGCTGAGTAATTATGAGAGATGTTGCAGATCTAGCTGCAAATACAATTTTTACATAAGTGAGATTCCCTTGTCTCAAAACTAGAACTTTTCTCTGGAATAAACTGCTAAGGAAAAATCCAGCTGTGTTTAAGAACCTAATGGAGTGCAGTGCAACCGATCACATTAGAGCTCCATCATAGCATACCTGCTGATGCCATAATTCCCTTTAAAAGAAACATGTTCTCATACCTTGCTGTTCTCTACACTTTCTGCTCTGTGCGTAGCTCTCGGTGCAATTAGCATGCAAAGAAAAGCAGTAGAAACTCTGGGTCTGAGCACACAGCCTTAGCGAGTCCCAGGGCAGTGATGAGAATGGGACAAAGGAATGCTTTCTGTGCAGAATTCATAGCATGTTGGGGGGGGCAGAGCCATCACAATCTATTTTTAGCACCACTTTGTGGCTTCAGAGGATTCAGGTGCTGTAAACCTGTTATTTTCCCTCTGAACTCGTCCTCTCGTATAAATGACCATCTGGGTGCAGGCTTGTACGTATCAGCGGTATGAGGGTTATTCGGGGCAGGGGATGGGAAATCTCAAACCTGCAGTAGCAAAATAACAGTGCAGCCCCTGAAGCAGAGATTAATTTCATCAAAAGCCATTCATGCCGTTCACTGATCGCAGCTTCAGGGCAAAGAGCGTTTCCTGTATCACTGTAGTCAGACAGAGGAAAATTGGCCCATCAGTTACATCTAACACAGCAAGAGGGCTGGTGCTTTGCTGTCAGTACTGAATGCCATCTGGTGTCAATTTTTTTAAGTGACAATATAATAATGGCATGCACACATTTTTCACCACCAGCTTACACACTGTTACAGGCCAAAATACCTTTTGGGAAGAGTAAAGGGAAAGCTGTTCCACTTAGAATTTACTTCACTAACACTTGATGTAATGAACACAGCTTCTAAATGAGTTAGGATTGAGCCAGGAGTATGGGGACTTTTATAAAGACTTTACAAAGAATTTTTCCCCCTGTGCTTATCTGAACTAAGCAAAACTTCAAATAAATTAGGTATTATATGCTGACAGGAATAAACCATACCTTGAAAATACTGGAGATTAATTAGCTAGTGCAGGTTTTTCCCCTCTAAAATATTATGCATACTTGGTTATGGGAACCTCGTTGCTCTTACGTAAATGAAGTTTCCACTAAATGCCTGTGTCATTTCATTTACATTTCTTCCCCGTTCAATGCTGTTTAATAGGAATTCATATGACTTTATAATTCATTCTGCCCTTCGTACCTGTACAGTAAGTGATGGCTCACCCCAGTGTTCTCTTTGGCTTCACACACTGTTGATGGTAGTATAACATGAGGGTGATTTTATTAAGAGTGAGATGGAAAGAAGCAAGATGATGTACATGGCACTGTGGCTCTGTAATAAGGCCTCAGATACATGCCATCAGCTGTGATTGCCACAAAAAGAGGTTGGGTAAATGAGCTGGTTTAGGAAACTCAGACTTCACTTGTTCAGCCCTTTAAGTATATCAGCAGAAGCCCATTGTTTTCAATTACTGTATACTCATAATCACTGCATGAAAGTCAGGCTACATAATTGGAATTTAACTAAACAAGTAATTTATTTCAGCTGTGCTTTCTTTTATTTTTATTTCCTTACAGCTTCTGAAATTTAGCTTGGTTTGTCTAGCCTGCCAGTTGAGTACCTGTGAGTTAAATGCTTTTGCCATCCATAGTCTTTAGAATGTTCTTTTGTCCACACTGTAATACTCATTTAATAGATAAATAAACAAAGCCACAACGTCTATCCTTTCTTGCCTGATGCCATGCAGTGCGTTAGTAAACAGATCATGGATCAGCCTGAAAAACAGTAATTCCCAGTTCTGGTTGTTAACAACCAAGGCCCTGGGCTGTGTCTCAGCATCTCGCGCCCTGCGGCATCCCCTGCATTTGCTGGGGGCTCCCATCTCCAGGCAGGGGGTGTCCTGCCTCCTGTCAGCAAGTTGCTTCATCTCAGAGGAGCCGGATCCTAGTGTTTTGGGATGAAGTGCCAGACACGGGAAAGTGTTTCGGCAATATTTCTGTTGAACATTGATGCTGTGTTCAAAATGTTGCTGTTGCAGAGGTTAGAAGCTGACTTGTGTGAGAGGAAACCTCTCTCAATTAACATAAACACAGCCTGCAGCTACAGCACTTTTCTAATCTACTTAGCAAGCACTCTGTTAAGAATTAATTAGTTATGGAGACGCGAAGGCAGAAAGTACTTTTCTAGAAGGCCCGAGAGAGTGGAAGTGGTAAGTGCAGCAGTGAGTCATGGTGCGTGTTTGGGGGTCACTTCTGTGTGCCCCTGTGTGCCAGGGAGATAAGGGCATCCGATAGCTGCCAGCCCAAGGAAACAGCGTGTCGGCTTCGTTCCTGGTGGGTGGCGTCAGGGCCGGGGGAAGCAGGCAGGAAAATAATCTAGGAAGCATCAATATGTTCCGCTCAATCACGTGTGCACTGCTAAAGACAAACTAGTCACATGCTTCCAGTTAATTAAATTAGCAACAGGAGATCGTATGTGGGAAAAGCTCGTCTGATATTGATTAGAAAAAAATGAGAACAAACCTGTTCCATGGAGCAAGCAGCTGAAGTGCTCTGAAGAAGTGGTATTTCCCAGTAGTCTGCTCACTGAAACATATTGGCTGGCTTTTCAGGAATAACTTGGCACATGCTCCTTAGATATGGAACTGATGTGGGGATGCTGTGCCTATGGAGAAGACAGTCTGGCTGGGGAAAGCTTTACCGGAGCCGAGGAGGTAGCTTCAGACAGCAAGAGCGCCTTTACAAACACTGACGTGTGTGCTTAACTCCGGGAGACAGAGGGTATTTCATCTCTATTCATCTTGAATGTTTAAGGGGTCTGGTTTAGACTTCACTTTATGTCATAGAATTTAAGCTGTTCTCAAGAGTCAGAAAAACAATTGCATGGTGTCATTTCCATATGCAAAAACAATTTCTAGACTCTTCATCAATTATTAGAGAGCAAAAACTACGCAATTTTTTATCTGTGATCCAAATGTGCTTCAATTCCTTTTCATTCCTTTTCATTTTTACCTGACAGTGCAATGAAATATCTGCCTATTTTCCCAGTCCTGCAGGCAGGTAGATTCAATACGTGCCAGCACGTTACAGCCACTGCAGTAATTGTAAGTGGATTCTAACAGAAAGTTTCCTTTATCTTGATTTCACAGAGTTGGTTGTACCACCAGCTGGCAAGGAATTCTTAAGGTTTGGATCAGTGAGTGTTTTCTGTCACTCAGAGAACTATTGATTGGATGTGTTATAAATGAACAACAGTAGATAAATAGCAGGTGCTAAGGGGGAAATGTGAGAAACTGCATTTTCAAAGACACATTTAGATGCCGTTTCATTCTTGTGCCCTGTGGTATTCATGTGCGTAGTTCAAGCCACAGAGCCTGTGAATAGAACCCAGGATTTTCCCTGTGTCAGAAAAATTTCACTCATGCTCTGTTAATTAGTTGACTGGTTGGGAAAGAAAGCTCTTGGCTGTTCAAGGTAGCTGGTGGGGACTGCTAATGTGAGAAATTCCCTCCTCAGGGTATTGGGAAGGAGAAAGCTGAGGTTTGTGTTGTCATTTCCTAGCAATTGTTTTCATTCTGTCAGAAACTTTTTTTTTCAGTTCAGATTTGAAAAGACTTGTTTTCCCAGGATGTTAAAAAGCTGAGATAGAAGTAATGAAGTCTCCTTGGTGATGCTGAGAGACCAGAGAGATGTCATCCGTGTACGTCTGGCGCAATACAGGATACAAATAATTCAGATTCGTAGGGTCATAGAACAGTTTGTATTGAAAGGCACACAGGTCATCTAAATGCAACCCTTGCAGTGAGCAGGGACATCGCCAGGATCTCCTGCCTTTAAAACTTCCCCATTTTCGGATTGGAAAGAGATCCCTGATCATTTTGGAAGAGGTTTGTGCCTCTGATTTGCAAAAAAAAAAAATCTGACTAGTTATTTAGGATTTTTTTCTGGCTATAATTCATGAGTCTAATACTTCATTAATCAGTGAATACCTAGAAAGCCATCTAAGCAGTCTGAAAAGAATCAAAAGGGAGTGGGAGGAGAGAATAAGGAAAATTTCTGTGTGTTTAAATGCAGTAGGTCTGTTTTGTCTAGAAGATGCTGCAGTAGCAGCATTGGTCCCTGTGGCATCTCTGATGACTGACAGTGAGTGGAAAGGTTAGTGGAGCAGAAGGGAATGAGACTGCAAAGTTACTGCAGTGAGAAGCATCAGTAGATACTCTGCCTTTGGCATTTCTGCTGTGCTCTAGCTCACATTTCTCTGCTTTGGGGGATTTTGGGTGCGTGGCCTATGAAGGGATAATGTGGGCATGAGCTTCTGGCTATAGCAGAAGGAAGTGTAGTTGTCACTAGACACAGAACTCTGGTCAATGACATTAATTGAGCCTTTTTGGCTTTAGAAAACGCCTTTTTGAAATAAATGCTAGAGCTTTTCTGCTGGGATCTGCTTATCAGCGTATCTGTGTAACAAGAGCCAGAGAAAGCACATCAGCAGAACCTCGCCGGTCTCTCACCTGCTGCTGGTGCTGGTGGTGGCTTTGGCAGGCTGGTAGAATTTGTGGAATCTCATGAGCAGTAGCACAAAATTCATCTTCTGGGTTGTTGTTTTCAATGTTTGATTTCCATACTAAAGTGTAATTGGGTTACTGGATTCTTTATTGCAAAAACAGCACAAGTTTTGCATTCCATTTCATGCAACTTTGTCAGTATCATAAACCAAAGGAATTATTACTGACTTATCTACCAGACTTGTGGATGAGAAAATTCTGTAGTTTTATGTAGATAATCCTCTACATGTTGACCAGAAGATCCATTGCTGGTATTGATTGTCATTAGGAAGGGCAGTTGAATGTGAAACTTCATGAGTCAACGTATTCTAGTGTTTGAGTCCTGCCTTACATACCTTGAGATTCATTACTGGCTCATCACAACACAGACCAATTTCTTACCCTGGAGAGCAGGAGACTCAATATCCCAGTCTGTGGCAACCAGCATCTTCCAAGCTGTGTGTAAAGCCCTGGTTGTGCCAGGAGACTTGTGCGGCCCTTGCAGGCTGTGGAAGTTGGTCATGGGCATGGACTCAGCAGCAGCAGCATGCTTGATGTACAGCTCTGTCCTGGTGCCACCTGATGTTCTGATCTAGATGTTTCTGTAGCATCCAAAATTTCTTGTCACGTGATTTTTAAAGTCTTAAAGCTTTGAGATTTTGTAACATTTTACAACATAATACATACTGTTATTAAAGTCTCCTTTCCTAAGTACAGGGGGAACTGTAGTTGGCGGCAAGTTTACTTTTCTGGTTTACATAATGTTACCCTCATCAAAATGCAGTGACTCTATCCAAAATAACACTTTATTTTAGTGCATAAGAATTATTAATCAAGATAAATGTTCTCACCTAATGAAAATGGTTCATATATCCTTTTAAATTGTGTTAAACATTAAGTGTGTTTTAAAAGCAGAATTACTCTTGGACGTAAAGACGTCTCTTAGCATAATATAATCCAAATTTAATGTGGTAATTGAGAGTTTTATATGGTATTGCAGTTTAGTAACAATATTATTGCTTATTACAGATAAAGATATGAATTAACAGTGGGGCAGCAAAGCAGACATACTGTCCATACTAAAAGTTTCCTACGTACATCAGCTTCCTGTGAATAGTGAACACACAGGTATTTGGTAGGCAAATCTGAATGTTACTTCCACTGACTTAGAGAAAAAATATCCTGAAAGGAAGCAATGTAATTTAACATTTTCAAATGAGCAGCCAATTTTCTACTGTTTTGATATTACTGAATGTTAGTTTGAATATCAAAGTTCAGGCTATGAATGTGGTATTAACGTGCATACATCTGAAAATGCAAGCCGTGTTTTCTTTTATATGCTATGGTAATGTCCTGGGTAAAATATGTTAAAGATCTCAAACCTTCCTGAGGGAAAAGAGCACAACCTTTGAATTCTTCAGCAGAAGGAACACAATGCTCTGTCTTTTCCTTCAGTTTCTATCTTCTTCTTTCAGTGTTCTTCTTCTCAGATTTCCTACCATTAAGCCTACACTACCCTAGAGCTGCAAAGTGTCTGCTAATAAAGCTGGTGCCTCTTCTCCTGATTCCTTGCAGCCAGCAGATATGCCATTTGCTTTTTCTGGTGCATCTACGCATGCAAGTTTAATTGAATTAGATTAGAAACTGTCTCGGCTGAATCAGTGACGTTCTATCACATGAACACTTCTGCTTTGGACCCTGCTACCAATTACACAGCAATTTGATTTCAGTCAATAAAGTGTGATGCTCAGCTGAATGAGGATTCACGTACAAGCATTAAATTTCTTGTAAACTAAATCAATTTTTATAGCAATCACGTTGGTACAACTTATTTGGAGTTAAGATCTTTAATATAGGATTAGAATGGGGCATTTTTAACACTGCCAGGAGAAATATTAAGTAATAAAGGAAATAGGGTGGCAAAATATATTGGAAAACTGTCAGCTAGTGAACAAGATCAATTCAAATACCTTTCATCTAACCTAAATGAAAGATTTCAGTCTGACTGAAAACTGAGGTAACTCCAACTGAGCATGAATTGTGTTCTCTAACATTGCAAGTGTAATTATTACAATTTAATGTATTGATAGTTTTGGTTTTGGTTAAGTATAATTCTAATGAAGTTATGGAGTGGCACCCAATGGTAGGATCTGACTTACAGAGCTTCTTGAATAATAAAAAAATATGATGATGACTCATGAACAATTAGATTAGAAGTCCTTGTGGTACTACTTTCTGAAACACAAATCTAAGGTGAAATATTTTTTCATTTGGATCTTTAGAGACATTTGGGATTTACCTCAATGAGTTTCAAGAATTGATGTAATTGGTTTACTGATTGAGGATAGATTTTATTGGAGGGAATCCGTTGTTATGAAAGAGCACAGAGTTTTTTTTTCAAAGACACAGTGTTAATTTGTTCTTGTTGTCCGATCCTGGTTCAACTTGTATGTAAAACTTCTCCAACTTTGGAAATTACAGTGTCAGGAGTTTTAATGATTACATCTTTACAATCTGGAAGACTTAATATTTGCTGTGTTTTGTAACCAGCAGTTTTAGTTCCCCTGGTCTGGAATACACTATTCTGGAACAGAGCACTATTTCTTCTCTATAGTCGCAGTAAAGGAAGACTTAAAGTTTCTTGGGATAAACAGAGAGGTAGTACAGGAATTTCTAATTTTTTAGTACTGATTTTAAGATCTCATATTGTAAAATGAGACTCAATGAAGAGTCTTTGGGAGTAAAAATCTTTAACTCACTTGAATTGTGTAGAAAATATGATAAGTGAAGTGGCTGGAGTTGTGTCGCTCACAGGTTTTGTGCAGGGCTTCCGACAAACTCACCTGCTGTTTGGAAAAGGCAAGGGAAGCAGGATCTTCTTGCCAGGTTCAAACAGCAGAGAGCAGGGCACAGTCAGCAACACCCATCGCTGCGAGACAAAGAGGAGAAGCGAAGGCTACGGCAGAAGAAAGGAAACTTCTGTCACTGTGGTCTTAGCGCTTCAAGTCTGGGTGTAGAAGTGTTGGTGAGAAACACTGAAAACATCAGTGGTGTTGGTAAGCTGTGGAGAAGTCTGCAAGACTGTAGGAATAAGGTTTTTCTAAAGATCCGGTTATTGAGTGATGGTTCTGCTGGATGAGAGACCTGGACCAAGCCTGGCATACAAATGAGGTGGGAGTAATACAGGCCTGCAGCATGGAGTGCTGGGCAAAGAACCTGCCTTTTGGAAAGCTTTGCAGCTTCCTAAAGCAAAGCAAATGCTCTCCAGTGAGGTGCACTCAAAGAAATAACTCCTTTCTATAAAATAAACTGGCTTGTGACCAATAAATGGAAATATTAATAAAGAGGCACTGACAAAAGCTTGGGAAGGACCAAGGAAGGAAACACATGTGGGGTTTTGGGTTTATTCTATCCAGAAGATACTTGGAAGGGCTCTTTGTCTAAACATACAGCTGTAAAAAAAAAGGATAGCTGCGTTTTCACCATAGTGGCAAAGAAGTGGTAGTACAAATTATCCTTTGCAGAGGCGCACAAGCCCAAATGGTGTGTGTAGGTAGGTCTGTGTCCTGGAATGAGGCAGAGTAACCAGCACAGATCACGTGTAGGAGTTAAACATCCATCGTTATTCATGCCTCAAACTCCCCTGTACCCAGGTGAGATCAGAATGCAGTATCCCTAATTAGTCAGTATCCCTAATTAATCATTGCCATTGGCGCATATGAACAGTCTTGTGAGGTCTTAATAGGTTTCTGTCTGTGCTGATACCCAGCTGCTGCCATGGCAAGGACTGTAGGCAGAGAAACAATGAAAGCAGCATCATATAGAACAGGCGCACTGAGCTTTTTGGAATGATTTTCTTATATTAATTGACTCTGAACACTAAGAACTGTAATAACCCATCCACTAAAGCTGTGGTATGTCTGAAGGGCCACCTAGCCGATGCACACAGTGCATTCCTGTGGACTGTGTAAATACCACCTGTTGTCATCAAGACAAGGAAACCACGCCATGTAATTCAAGTGTGTTCACACAGCTCATACAGTGTAGCAGTGGTAAATCCACAAATAATATCCACAGATGCTGTCATTGTGAAAGCTTAATACTGCCATAATGTAGAGTCTGCTCTGCCTGGAAACCTCAGGAATCAGGACCCCCCAGTCCTGGGTGTTGCTCAAATCCCACAGAAAGTCTTTGGGATTTCATTTCTAGCCTGGTGTAGCTGTGTATGTTTACAGTGTTGTGGGAGAATGGACCTTGATTCTTGATAGATGCATGCTCAAGAACGCTTTGCAGGCTGCTTTGTTGGATCTGTGTCCCCACTCTAGAGGCAGAGTTAAGACGTGGACTGACTTGGTGGAACATCGTGCTGCTAGTTAGATCAGCAGCAGTTCAGAATTTGGTGTCAAGGAAGAGGCTGTCTCTCAGTAGCATCCTGCAGTGTCTAGCTGGTCTGTGTGAGAAGCTGTGAGTCTGTGAGTGTTTCCCACTTGCAAGTTCTCATATGACTGTGATGCTATCATTCCAGAAAGGCTGGCTGATCTTTGGCTTGTGTGGGAAGAGGAATCTGTATCTGCTAGGTTCCCACAGGGGAGTTACCAGGCAGGGCTGCTGCTGCAGGCACACACAGAGGAAATCAGCAATATTCACCCTCTGTAGTCAAGGCATTGGAATTGGAAAGCCAGCAATATCCCCCTACGCAAAGCAGTGTGCTTGTAATTCTGTGTGTTCTAGGGGGGGCAGTTCCATGACAATCAAATGTTATCACACACTTCTGTGGAGGAAAACGACTGAGAGGGACTTGTGAGGTGGTGCAGTTCTCCACATGTTTTTGTCAAAGATGTCACAAGGTGATGTTACTGAGGTAAGAGCTTTAAAAACTGATGTCATGGAGCTTGATCATCTATAACAAGATAAAATGTTTGCGGGTTGTTTTTTTTTTTTTTTTTAATTGCATAGTGATGAATGTCATAGATTTTATTTCCTGCCATAAATTGTTACAGCAGATTTTGATGGAATACTGGAATACACCAAACTGAACATTACTTTTTCATTCAGTTTTGGCAGGAGACTGCTGCATCTTAACCAAATGCAGCGGCTGGTTCCTTTTGCCTGTGGCTGCCAAAGCTCCTCCGCAGGCAGAGGAGTTCTCCCAGTGTGGAGCCGCTGTCACACAGGCTCACTGGAGCAGAGTCTGCCCCACTGCACTGCTGAGTGCCCCAAGGCTGAGGAGGGCTGGGGCATCCCTGTGTGCACAGCTGGCTGTAAGGTGCAGTATTGCTCAGGCTGGAGAAGGGGACCATAAACTTGATGAGCACCAGCTTCTCTGCTGGTGCTTTTGTTGTGCTTAATGCCATCTCCCTAATATTTGTCATAATTTGCACCAGCGATCCCGAAGACATGGGCAGCAGTGGGGATGCTGTGGCTTATCAGGATGCAGTGGCCAGAAGTACCATGTAAGAGGGATCCCCCCTTGGTCAGTGGGTTTGAGGAACTTCTGAACTTTGTCATAGTTCTCTCTCCCTCCCACACAACACCCTACTGCTCTCCAGACTGGTACTCAGTGCAGAGTCCATGGGGTTGTATTGTGCTGCCTAGGCAGGTAACTGTGGAGGGTTTGGGTCCATGAGTTCTGGCTTCATTACTGTTCCAAAAGAAATTCCAACACAGGATTGTTAAAGGTTCATCCTGATTCACAAGGTGTGGCTTTTCTGTTCAAGTGTGTTCCAGGGGTTTCTTCTCCAAGTCTCTACCCTAACTTTAGAAGCAAGAAGGTAATTATGTTCTGTATTAATGCATTAATAATTCCTTTTTTCTTCAAGCTGATGTTAGTAAGAATCATGAGAAAAGCTGCACAGTGCAAGCTTCTATCAGAAATAGCTTTCCTGCTCCCTCTGTGCAGATTTTTTCAAGGTAATACACAGATTAAGTTCTTTCTGTAGCATTCTGCTTGCAACCAAAATGCCCATCTTTTTCTGTCAAAGTGCTGGATACCCCTGTCCAAACTTGCTGGATGTCTCTGTGTTAAAAGATCAAATTTCAAGGTCCTTTCTCCTGTTTCACCATGTGGGAAAGCTCCCACCAAACTGATCATCCAGGCACTGCTGTTTAGTACTTCAAAATATTTCATTTGGTGCTTCCTTTTTAATGGCTTTATCCCTGTTGACTCTGCAAGTCAAAGCTGGCAAGATTTAACTCAGTTATTCTGTAATTATAAGGCTTTAAATCTCTTTTTCTTTGAATTTTACTGAGGGAAAACAAATACTCACTGACGTCAGCAGGAGCTTATAGGAATAAAGAATGAGTGAGAAAAGTACAGTTTGCAGCTGTAGCTCTCCATTTAAAAGATGTATAGCTCAACAGATATCTTCAGTAGCCGAGGGAGGACCTGGAGTCAGAATTTGCCTGTAGCACCAGTTTTTATTGCTTTGACATTTTTCTCATCTTGGGTCTGGTTTTAGTCTTGCTGCCATGGCAACATACAGTGAGGCTAAAAGGTATTCTGGAGAAAAGGTCTCTCCCTGCTGACAGGCAGCAAAAGGGATAGAGGTCAGAGCTGCTGTTCGTGGCTGTGAATAGCAATGGAGGAATGAAATGGTTTTTAAAAGTATTTTCTATTTGCATGTATGCAGGTAAAACCATTTGTGCAGGAGTTCATAGCAGCAGAGCATAAATGGGTGAGTCAGATCAAATTATTCTGGATTTCAGGTGGACCCTGGCAGCATGACACAACATGTCAGCTTCACAGAAGGGAAAGAGGCTCCATGGCCCAAGTTATTGTCTTATTTCTGCATCTAAAATACTGTTATCGGCTCAAAATCATTGCTGACAACGCTAACTTTTTAACACTTTAGCAGCTGATTTTGTTGTATCCATGTTTTCCCCCATGCACTTTTGTTTTTCAGTAGGTGTTTGTGAAAACTGGGCCCCAGCTACCCTGAGTTTGAGCCGTCTTCTTCCGTGTGCTCAGTGGTTCCTGGATGTTAAGAGCTGATTGTGCTCACTGTGGGCAGGAGCAGAGCCTAGTCAAAATGCTGCAAACATTACACTGCTTTTCAGTCTGTCTTGCAAAGTTACCAGGAGAGCAAAGACACTTGGAGAGGTCTCATTAGAGTTAACGGTGTGGATAAGAGAGGAGAATCAGCCTGGGAAAGGGAGGATGGTCCAGGGCGATCGCAGGTGTGTGTGTACCAGCCTCTCCTGTATCCATCCTGTGCACACAGATAGCTGGAGGGTTTTGTCCCAGCAGCCAGGGACGTTAAATACCAGCCGCACTTCTCTGTAGGTGCTGTGCTCCAGTGCAAGGCAAACAGTCCTGTCGTGAGCGCAGATCATTGCCGTGGGGTGTGTTGTGGTCAGTGCAGGTTATTCTGCTCACTCCCGAGGGAGAGGATCTGTGCCAGCAAAAGGATGGGTTTGTTCTAATAACTGTTCCTGTGGTAATTGTCAGGGATCACACCTGGCAAACAGGTTTGCTACAAAGGCTTGTACAGAAGACGTGCCTGGAGAAAGGAAAGTATTGCACACTCATTGCAAAAAACAGCCTGGAAAAAGCCAGGATGTTTCCCAGTGAGATATTACTCCACTAAACCATGGTGCATAAACAGGAGAGATACAGTTCAGGATTAGTGAGGAAGAGGACATACGGCAGCAAAACAGCAGGACTGAATTTTGACCGATGTCACTTTTGAGAGTAGGACACAGTCATCAGCGCAGAGGAGCCCAGGGACTGCTCACCGTGTGGCCCGGGACATCCAGGGAGTCCCTGTCCTGGCCCTCCTCTTACCCTGAGCCACATTAACAGGGCTGGGCAGATGTGGCCTGGAAGGGAGATGCTCTTGGCTCTGTGCTTCCCGTGCTCTAATGCCCTGGCAAAACCTGCCTGGAGCAGCGTGCCGGGTCACTTCCCTCAGAGCTGCGGGAAAGCTCAGAAGCTCTTGGCCTTGTTTCTGGAGTTCCCTCCTTCCAGAGACCAGAGCTAAACAGACAGCATCCAGAAGACAGAGACTATGCGGTTTATCTTTGTGTGGAGTGCTGTGTTCAGCTTTACAAGCCATATATGCCAGTGACACGAAAGAGAACTCTTCACCTGGTCAGCCAAAAGCACCTGCAGTTATAATGCAGTGCACAATTCATATTGAACACAACATACCTTTGTAACAGACCACAGCAGTGCTTCTCCTGATAAAAATTGTGTTGCCTAATGGAAGCTATAGTATTAAAGCTTTGATTGTGCAGTATCACAGCTAGAATAGACTGTGGTATGCATCTTTTTCTTCATTACTGCAATCAAATGATGCTTAAGTAAATATTATTGATATTATTGTTTGTAATGCTAATGGAGATAGCTCAGGGCTCATGGAAATATTGGCTGTTACGAACAGCAACAACACAGAACCAGCCAGAATTAAAAACAGGCAAGTTTTTAATTCAGATTTTTCTTTCATGAAGATTTGGATCATTACCTGTGACACTTGGGTTGCCAGAGTAACCTTGGCTAGCCGGCTGATGTTTGCGTACAGCAGTCACCATGGAGATCTGTCCATGTGATTTTGCAGACGTGATGCAGTTGCAGGCTTCTCAGCCACACGGCAGTGAGCAAGAGAGGAATTAATTATTGGTGAGGAATGCTCCTGCAGTCAGCCCTTCTGTGTGTCAGAGAGTGCCTGCACAGGAGCCATGCAAAAGCTCAACTTCTGCTTGCTTTAGATGCATGTAGAGGACAAGGGCAAAGGGGGGAAGCACTCTCAGCTTTCATGAGGAAAATACTGAGTGGTCTGAAAGGGAAGTACATGCTCTGCTCAGACTGGAGGAGTGGTCAGAAACTGCTGTTCTGTGTAGCATTCTATTTATTTACAGAATATTTTTTAGTCTTTTACAACCTATTTCTGTTCTGAGACTTACAGAATCATGGAATCACAGAAAGGTTTGGGCCTGGCGTCCATCCAGTTCCACCCCCTGCCATGGGCAGGGACACCTCCCACGGGATCCGGTTGCCCCAAGCCCCATCCAACCTGGCCTTGAACACCTCCAGGGATGGGGCAGCCACCACTGCTCTGGGCAACCTGGGCCAGGGCCTCCCCATCCTCACAGGAAAACATTTCTTACTAAGATCTAATCTATATCTCCCCTCTTTCAGTTCAAAACTGTTACCCCTCATCCTGTCCCTGCACTCCCAGCTCCTCCTCAGCTTTCCTGGAGCCCCTTTCAGTCCTGGAGGCTGCTCTAAGGTGTCCCCGGAGCCTGCCTTCTCCAGGCTGAACAAGCCCAACTCTCTCAGCCTGGCCTCGTACAGGAGGTGCTCCAGCCTTCAGATCATCTTCGTGTCCTCCTCTGGACCTATTTCTAACTTTTAAGTTCTACAATACACTTAAAGCAAACAAGCAAACAAAATTTCTGAGAAGGGCCATGGCTGTTTCCAATGGTTAAGCAGACTGAGTGCTCCCTCCTTTCTCTCCACATTCTTTGGAGATCAGAATTAAGAGAGCCTCAGGATAAAGGTCTTTTTGCTGTTGCAAAAGCCTTTGTTCCACTCCTTTCACCTAGGTATGAAACTGGTTGTATAACAGCAGGTGGGCACAAGGTACTGATATATTTCTGTGTGCTGCAGTGGTGCTGAGCAGGCTCAGCTGTGGTGGGGTGGGGGTTCTGTTGACATGGCACACGTATCTTGAAGGAGATACTGTCCTGCTTTCCAGAACTGCCCAGGAGCATCATGTGGTGCGAGCCAATACGTGAGGCAGCGTGGGTGACGCTTACGTGACTGTGGCAGCTACTTTGCAAATGATCAGCTACTTTCAGCCTCCCCTGTACGCACCAAAAGAGACTTGGGAAGAGTTGGAGGAGTGTGGCGACACTGCCGCTTTTGGGGATTACTGTCAGGAACCCCTGAAGCACCAGCTCTGGAGATGCCTGTGCTGGATGATCTTGTGTGTGTAAATGCAGCCCAGGGAGCAGGTGCTTACAGTCGTGCTGGCTGAAGGGGCCAGAGGAGGTGGTGTGGGCAGGAGGGTCGGGTTGGTGGCCAGATGCAGAGGGTAAATGTTTCTACTTAGGTTTTCACTCTTAACCTGAAGGATCAGCTGAAGGATTGAAGAGGGAGCATTGCTGGAAAAGCAAGATGTTGGGGTGGTCTTTGCAGCACAAGTTTCAGTGGATGGTGGGATTATTTCATGGCTGGAGGCGAACAGCCTTGACAAGCTGGAAGGTTTTGACGTTTTTGATGCGTAAATGGAGGACAAAAGGTGATTCTTCGAGATGAGGTGTGAAAATAAACATCAGTATTGAACCTGAAGGTGTGGAACTAATGAGAGGGGAAAATGACGGTTGTAGATCGTGAAGTAAATTGACGCTGTATTCCACTGTGCCCATGTGGAGGTGAGGGAAGTGGCCTTTGGGTGCTGATCACCTTTTTGACAGCACGTGATGATCCACCATTAGAACAATTAGTGAGTTTGACAAATTAACTGATCTAATTTCACTTCTGGCTCAGATTAAATTTGTTACCGTGGTTTAAGATTCCTCAGCCTTTCATGCTGCAGCCTAATTTACCAAAGGGAACTGAAAAATTTTTTCATTGAGAGCAGAAATGCTTTCATGTACCTCAGTAAAAAACCCTGTTGGCAGCAGGGCCCAAGGCAAGACAGCGCACAGTAACCCTGCCTGGGTGGAGAGCAAGGGGGTAAAGCACTCTTCTACACAAACTAAACTCTTGTCTGTAGCTGTCAGTTGGTGGAACAAAGTCTATCAGCCTCATGGAGTCAGAAAAAAATCAACTTTTCTACTGCACCAGCTCATCAATTCTTTTTTTTTTTTCTTTTGTGAAGTGAATGTGTTATTGTACTAAAAAAATGATAAAATGTGTTGTATACCGAGCTGAACAGCCTCACATAGAATGAGGAAAGCAGCATATTTCCACTAGGGAGTTTTTCCATAGAGTGCTGCCTTTGTTATTTCTCTCTACTGACAGGCTTGAAGCCCCAGTGTGTTTTTATACTGGCAGAGTGAGCAGTTTAGTGTTCCAGCTTTGCTGTCTCTCTTATTTTACTCCTGAGATGGGTCAGAGCCAAATACAGAGATGGATCGTTATGGTTAAAATAAGATCCAAAGGCTTGAAAATAGCATCCGCTCCTTCAGCAGGCTGCATTTATCTTTCACACCATGAAATGGTGCAACAGATAATTAGGAATACATTTCCCGTTTAACTTTTCTGTATTTATAAAGCAGCAGGCTGCTTTTGCTGTGTCCTACCAACAAAATGAAGTTCTAGTGAGCATTTATAAATACCTCAGTGGAGGCTACTGTTGGCTCCTGGTTTAAAATGCAGAACAGCCAACAAATTAGTTTGAAGGAAAATAAGCAAATCAGCGAAGGCTTGACTATAACAATACAAAGTGGATGTATAATTGTTTGTTCAGGCATCTGTTAAATACAACAGGTCAGACTTACGTCTCTCCTCTCTTCAGGAACTTCCAAAGTGATCATGGCCTCAATAGAGCTTGCGAGCTTGTTCTGTAGTGGGGATCCAAGGTGAAATCATAGGATCTCTTCTGCAGGGCACTGTGCTCCTCCCTTCATCTCCCTGCAGGTGCAGCTGCTGCAAAGGGAAGGGTCAGCGCTCAGGACAGGAGCGACGGAGACCTGAAATGAGGGCCTGCAGGTGAAAAGCGAGACAAGAAGTCGGCTTTACTCATTTCTGAGGGCTGGAGCAACTCCCCTAGAGGACAGGCTGAGAGAGCTGGGATTGTTCAGCCTGGAGAAGAGAAGGCTCCAAGAAGACCTTATAGCAACCTTCCAGTGCCTGAAGGGGCTACAAGAAAGCTGGGGAGGAGCTGTTCACAAAGGCTTGGAGTGGCAGGACTAAGGGCAATGGGTATAAACTGGAGAGGGGCAGACTTAGACTGGGCATAAGCAGCAATTTCTTCACTATGAGGGTGGTGAGGCACTGGAACAGGCTGCCTGGGGAAGTTGTGGCTGCCCCATCCCTGCAGTTGTTCAAGGCCAGGTTGGATGGGGCTTGGGCAGCCTGATCCAGTGGGAGGTGTCTCTGCCCATGGCAGGGGGGGTTGGAACTGGATGATATGGATGATCTTTAAGATCCCTTCCAACCCAAACTATTCTATGATTTCACCTGGGGAAAAACAGAGCTAGAAGCAGACAAGAAAATTCCAAGGAGCATACAGGAACTAAACCAAGGCAAGTGTACAAGGTGCATTTAAGGAAGACATATCTTATAATCAAATGAAAATGGGCTGGTTTTACCTATTCCCATCCAAAGGTATGGAAAACCAATGCAATGAGGAGCTAGCTGCAAATACCCAAACTGAATGACATACTCTGATGACATCCTATGTTAATTGCTCTGTTTGACATATTCTTTGGGTTTCATGATTTAAGATTGCAGAAGTTATTTGAGTAAAAATGATGTGTTGAGACAGCTATTTTTAATTACAGTATGAAAGGTTTCTTCCCAGTCTGAGCGGTCACTGGTAAGAACATGGTGACTTGTGTGGTTTTTTTTACATGCATTTCTCCCATAGAAACATGCAGATTAGTGAGGAGGGCTGGCAGCACCTGGTTAAACCAATGTGATGTGTGGGTGTCTGATTCCTAAAGGAGCTGCTTTCTTAGTTGCAATGTTAGTGCTTTGCTGTTAGTACTCTGCTGTTATTAGTACTTTATTATTTTAGAAATGCCGGTAAGAAATCAAAACAATTTTTCGTTCACCTTTTTTTTTTAGTGCAAATGTACTTTATTTTAGATTAGGATTGCTTTCAGCTCACTAATGACAGACAGCTACACTGAAATCAGTCCGTGTTCCCAGCACATACACCCTGCTGTATTCAAGATACGAACATCATTTATGGGTGTTGTTATAGTGTAGTCTCTTTGGTTTTTTAGAGAAATAAAAACTGTGCAGATCCCATGGTTTGCCATGAGGTGTTAGCAAACGAACTATGGAACCTGTCTTTTTTTTTAGAAATAGGACAGCAATTTAGCATACCCAAGGAACTGGAAATCTAGTATCTGTAATACCCTGCTATTTCTCTGTAACAGTTCCTAGTGCTGTCTGATGCTGCTAAATTAGCTGGTTTGTTACATTGAAAATTAGCTGAAAACATTCCTTTTGCCACAGAGGAAATTTAAAAATGACTTAATTTTTGTGTTTTCTGTTTTGGTTTATTTGGGTAATAGGTAGCAGCAAGGTGCCAGTATTGGTAATGTCAAGGTACATAATCAGTCTCTATAAAATGACAGAAAATTCCCCAAATCCACTAGAATCAGCAGCACCTAATGAATCATTTTAGTAGCCTACTCCATGGGAAAGGTATCTTTAAGACCCTCTCCCCTCCAGCCCAGCCCAGGTTGATCTTTTCACCATCACAAGTCTCAGAGATGAACGCTCAGACAGACTCAAACAGAACACACGCGCCTGTCCAGATGAAGCACTGGCTTGAGATGTGCTCAGATGTTCCCGTTGGGTTCCTTTTGTTGCTCTGGTATGACCTGGCCAGGACTATAATACTCAGTAATTTAGGTTTTAATTGGTAAAAAGGCTGAGCAGGATGTCGCTTGATGTTCCCCTGCGGGTAGCACCATTTCTGAATCTGCACAGCCAGGTGTTGCCAGAGTTCTCCTCGGGAGGAACACGTGTTGTGCTTTCTCAGACCAGGTTTTAAAAGCCAGTTAGACTCACATGGAATTCCAGACTTATCCTGTTTTTTGCTGTGTATCATTATCTGCACAGCCTTTGAAAGCCCATAGTGCTTGCATGTTTGAAATCAGAAAAGCAGGGCAGATGCCTGTCCCTAGAACCCAGTGTGCCTGGTGAACCTGCTTTTGCCTTGCTTTTCTGGTTTAGTTTGTATGCAGTATTTTAAAAACACTAACTTCTTGCAGTACTTCTCTGTGTAAAAATTGTTAGGGGGAGGGAGGGGTCTCTGTTACAGCTTCGTTTTGAAGACAGAGAAGACCTGGTCTGGTAGGGGATGGAAGTATTCAGCAGTGTTCCGAAAACTGCTGCTGTTGATGAAGAGAAGTGCCTAAGCTTGATTCTGAACAGACTGGAGCCTGGGGAAGATGAGCTTGTTTGAAACTGAATAAGAAATTGTAAAGAGCAGACCATATCCAGACCTCTTGATACTTTTGAGGAGTACATCACTGGAATGAGGATATGGGATAACGTATCGGTGACCTCTGCCATTTGTTGAGCTAAAAGGGACGTGAGAAATACACTTGCTCAGAATTGGTTTTCTGGTTACAAAAACGTATTCCTTAAAGTGAATGGAGGTTGGGTTAGAAAGGTCCTTGTCTTGGGTTTGTTCTTATTTTCCACCAGACTGAGCAAACAGGGCAGGGGGGCTCTGGCCTACAGGAGGCTGGAGAGCGGTACATCATACTCACATATGAACTAATGCGACAGTGAGCTTGAGAGAAAAGGCAAACGTGGGATTCCTTGTATTTCCTCTTTGCTGTGAATGATTTTCCTCATCTGCTGCCTAGAAGCGCTGCATGGATGCACTGGACAGGGTGCAGCCGTGCTACATTCTGGGTCTGGCTTGGTGTTCAGGAACTGGTTTGCCAGCTTTTCCTACCGAAATAATGTGGGAAGCGGAAGCGTGTGCACTAACGTGTAAGACCAGCTGTAATTCCAGTGCAGGACTCTGCGGTACAGATGGTGTCAGTCTAGGGGCTCTCCAGGCTGAAACCTGTAGTTCAGCATGAATTGAGACACAAACTCTCTAAGGGCTGAGCTACGCTGGAACAAAGGCCCAGAGATGTTGGTCGTTTATTCAGATGGAAACTCTCTGTATGAGTGAATGCTCCCTTGCACGGTTTCCAATCCCAAAACCCTCTGCTGATGCTGCTGCACCAGAAGAAAGACAGTTCCTCACCCGTGTGAAGAGAAGCGTGTCATATACGTTCACTGAGATGTGAGATGGCAAATGCAGATCGTGATCCTTACAGAATAATTGGTGAGAAGGAATTTAGGGGCACAGTTCTGTAAGAAGATGTAAAGCCTTTTGATCCTCACTGCTGGAAGGGCTGTTTATTTTGAATCAAACTTCAACCACATTAGAGAGGCTCCAGGAAATGCCAGGATCTGCAGATGCCTCGCTGCTCTCGCAGTGGAGCCTGGGTGCAGGGTGGTTCATCTTGTGCTCCCGGGCACAGAGGGGCCTGAGCTCCATGTCACACCCTGCGAAAGACAGAGGGTCCAATGCGCCCATCGAACACTCAGTGCTTTCCTATGGTCTGCGCAGAATAACTGAAGCCTTAACCTTGCAGGGCAAGGGTTTTTAACACTCTCCGCCTTCTGTAGTATAAGAGGGAATGGTTTTAATATTCAAGCTCCTTTGGAAACAAGTGATTGTAGCCTGGGTTGGATAAGTGGACTGTTAGCAGCCATAAACATAAAAATTACTGATTTATGAAATAGCTCATGGGCTGCATTCAGCGACAGCGTACTGGATGCATCGCACTAGTATGGAATGTGACCGACCGGGTAGGGGGGTTGAAATAGCACTGCAATACACAGATGTAGTATCAGCTCTTCAAACCACTTTCAGTTTTATTATATATTTTAATAGCTCCATCTGGATCCCATAGCCACCATTACTGTTATGAATTTTATTGGTCCCTCTGCCTCTGTGCTGTTTGCATCCGCGGGCTGGTTACAAGTGGCCTGACCCTTTCTCCAGAGCCCCGAGTTTGATCCGGTGCATGTGAAAAATGCAGGGACAGCACATTTTCTGCAATTTGCCTTACTGAAGATGATATGGTACAAATTAAAATAAACACTGCATGCCTTGCTTTCCATGGGATTTTCTGGCAGTAAATTTCAACGGACCAGCAAGTGCGTGTGCTGATTTCTCCAGTCCTGTCCCATCTCGGTGGGTTATTTATGCCCTGCTGTAGACTCCTGAAAGCTTGGTTTGGCTAATGAGTTTCATAAAATATAACATATCTGCTGCCTCTTCAGAGTTTCTGCTGGGTACTCTTAAAGGAATATTGTTCATAGTGCAGTCTCACAGGATGATTAAGTATTATTTATGCTGTAAAGGAACTTCATAAAAGTTACTGTGATGTGGACTACGATTAGAGGTCAGCCTTTGTTTTGTGTTTTACAATTCTGCCCTCAGTTAAGAAGTCACTGTGCTTTGCATTTCATTTTTTTTCTTCTGTTCTAATAGATTTTTTTCTTAAGTCTGGTATTTACTTATTGAGGAAACGACTTGGCAAAATTAAGATTGTAATATTGAGTTCGCTGCTGCCAGCTTTCAAAATAAGGCTGCCAGATGGTAAAGGCATTTTGTGCCCAGCATCCTTTAAATTTAATTGGAAGTTGAAAGCTGTATTTGCTTGGTATCTTTAAAATTCTCATCCCTCGTTCCTTACTAGCCGTTCAGTAATGATATTAGGTGCCTGAACGCCTATCCAGGCTTTTAAGTGTCCCGTGGACATGCCTGTTCCCAAGGCAGCATCTTGTCTAAAACGGCTGGGCTGTTGTTCATAAAACATGTGCTAAAACTATGTCACAGATGGTAGATCCTATTAACATAAAACTCCTTCTTGTCTCAACACATCCTGTTCTGCTGGCAAAAAATCGTGGGATGAGGATATGAAGCAGCCTTTATGTGTGCATTTTCAGTTCCTGATGTTTCCCACCATGGAAGCGAGCAAAGCCTTCCAGTTCTTGGCCATTTGATCATGGTTTGTGTGCACGTTGAGGGTTCAGTGCAGCGCGCAGTGTCGGTTCATCAGCACTGAGCTCTCACAAGCTCTGAAACGTCACACACCACCACCCGCTGCTCTCCAGGGCACAGATATCGGGGTTTGTGTTCCTCTCACGTGGGCTACCTGCCGCCAGCTGTTAAACGCCTGCTCCTGGGGCTTCTGTAGGAACCACTGACTTAGAATCTAAAACAAAACAAAAAGTGGAAAAAGACGGGAAGCAATACTGGCTTGTGCAGTGAGAACCACAGCCCTGCATGAATAACAGCCCTGTCTGCACACAGCGTTCCCTCCACAGGAACAAAAGAGACAGACTGGAAAGTATCACAGGGCAATTAGAAAAACATTTTATAGTTTCAATGAAAATAGGGTTTCTTGATAAATATTCTGCAAAGAGAAAAACCTAATGAAAAGCCTGTCAGGATTAACCCCTCGAGCCTGTATTTCTCTCTGCATCTCAACTAACCGTTGTGTTCCGCATTAGCATTTTGTGTGCACTGCGCTATTCGGAAACTGCCATCAAGACTCACATCCTATTTTGGCAAACACAATGCAAAAACCAATGTTACAAATTCACTGAACTTGCTTAACTATTAATTTTGTTTTAAGCAGCTGTTGGAATGACCTTGTCCATAGCACGCCTTAAATGTGTTGCTGGGTTTGCAAGGAAGGAAATCAAGCTTCTTTTAGTGTGTGCGTGAAAATCATTAATAGCTTATCTTCCTTTCAGGTGAAGGAGGCCATGCAGAGAATCCATGACCGAGGAAATATTGGAAAACTAATCCTGGATGTGGAGAAAGCCCCGACTCCACTGGTGAGTGCACACCGCTAGGTGTACTGTCACACAGGTTAAAACACCTTGGCAGAAATTTCCCTTATGGGTTGTTTTTTAATACTGTTTTTGTCTAAATTCATCGCACTGAAATACAACCAATAATCATAGTTTATGAGATGAAATGCAATTGTAATTCCCAGAGTCCCAGCAGTTACTTTTCCATACTGAATGGTCAACTGCCTCTCCAAAAATATGTCTGCAAGTCTTAGATCAGGGTAAAACTGCTACATCTGTTTCTGTCCCTACAATGGAAAACAAATAAGACATTTCACATAATACAAAATTCCTGTATTGATAAGTGGATTGGACAGAAAAAGATACAGTCAATATTACTTCAGCATAAACACACAGAAGTGCTTTCTGGTTCCCATCCAATAGTTGGGGAACACCTTTGGTGGGAGTTGTTCTACTCCTGTTATAATACATGACGTATAATACCTAAATACTTCCTTCTAGAACAGTTTTGAGGGAAGGCAGTTGTGACAGAGCTCTGGTCCACTGGATGTGGTGCATTTAACATAGAAGTGAACCATTACAGAAAGCTGCAGTGAATGAAAGTCAGGGTCAGGCTTAAGCTTTCACTGATGATGTAGGAATGAGCAGTAAAAAAGGTAATGAAAACCCAACTTCAGATCAATACTGATGTATGAAGTTTGCTTTCAGACCTGAGTTACTTCCTGATTTGAAAGAACGGAAAATAACCTGAAAAGAGCCTGAATTACAGTTAAGCTCTTAGTCTAAAATTGGCCCCGAATCTCAAACAAAAGCAGTGCAAGGAGAAGGAGGGCTTGTGGGACCTCACATGTGGAAGCTGGGCATTGTTTTGTTGCTGAACCACATCATAAAACTGTAAACAAGTGCTCCTAACACAACATTAATAAATTTACTCCATCTCTTCTCTGGTTATTGTATATTCACAATAGCCATCGGTTAGAGACTGAGAACAAATGTGGTACACTACGCAAAAGGGCGTTAATTTAAAATTGTGGGTGCCTTCAGAGTACTGCTCTTCTCCATTAAATTCAGGTTGTGTTTGAGGTTTATTTCAAGCAGGAGCTGGTAATCAAACAGCAGGGCTACAGTGTCACTGCATTTCTCTTTAATAACTTTCTGGGCCCCTCACCACAAGAAGGATGTTGAGGCTCTGGAGCGAGTCCAGAGAAGAGCAACAAAGCTGGTGAAGGGGCTGGAGAACAGGCCTTATGAGGAACGGCTGAGAGAGCTGGGGGTGTTTAGCCTGGAGAAGAGGAGGCTGAGGGGAGACCTCACTCCTCTCTGTAACTACCTGAAAGGAGGTTGTGGAGAGGAGGGAGCTGGGCTCTTCTCCCAAGTGACAGGGGACAGGACGAGAGGGAATGGCCTCAAGCTCCACCAGGGGAGATTTAGGCTGGACATTAGGAAAAAATCTTTCACAGAAAGAGTCACTGGGCACTGGCAGAGGCTACCCAGGGAGGTGATTGATTCACCTTCCCTGGAGGTGTTTAAGGCACGGGTGGACAAGGCGCTGAGGGACATGGGTTAGTGTTTGATGGGAATGGTTGGACTCGATGATCTGGTGGGTCTCTTCCAACCTGCTTATTCTATGTTTCTATGAATGGGCCCCTTGCTCAGTTCATTTTGAAATAGTTATGTGCTGATACAAAAATCTTTGTGTGTCCTAATAGAGGTAGTGTTGGTAGCTAAGAAAAATCAGTCACATGAATCTGTGCTGTTGGTCACTGCTGCCTGTCCAGTTCTCCAGACTCTTCCTGAGCCTCCTGAGCAAAGTCACACTGACAGGGAAGTACCTGAGAGCCCTGCACCTTACACAGCTCACAATAAATATCACCATGAGAAAAAACACCACGTGATCCTTAAATGAACTACAGATTTCTGCAATTGCCTACTGCCTGTACAGGCCTCTTCAATAAAATATGGAAATGCCATTTGTCCCCACTCCCGTATGATCCATGGTTTGCCCTGTCCCAGGTGTATTCTGCTGGCATCTGCATATCCACTGCTCTGTGAAGTTTCATTGTGTTCTGTACAAGACAGTTGCTCTCTGGGTTTCTATGAGACTGTGCCTTGCGAGGGGCCAGATCCCACTCTTAGCTGGCACTAAAGGACAGAGCTACCTGTTCCTGGGAGAGCAGAGGCAGAAGGTGCTGGAAACCAGAGGGCTCAGACATTCTGTAAACTTCCCACACAGCTGTATCTCATATCCAAGACCCTTAATACCAGTTTGGTACAAGCGCACAGACCAGAGTCCTGTCCTACAACGCAGCTTTCTGTCAGCTAGTTCAGCTGGAAGCTGGGAGGGAGCAGTGACCATTCCAGCTGGAATGGTGCAGTGCCAGCAGAAGTTTTGCATTGGCAGAATGTTTATTTTCATGTTGCACCCATGCCTTCTTTCATTTTTAAAGCCACTTTTATGAAGTAAGTCAAACTTAAATAATAACGCGTAAGACAGCGTGAAGGGTGCTCTGATGTCCCTCGTATCTCACCCTGCAGATGGCCAACGACAGCACAGAGACGAGCGAGGCTGGGGAAGAGGAGGAAGACCACGAAGGGGACAATGAGAACAAAGAGCGCATGCCGTTCATCCAGTAACAGCCAGAGGTGGTGGAAGCAGAGATTGATGAAGCAGAAGGGAACGAGACTGGGAAATCTATTCTGTGCATCAGTGAACAAATGCTGTAGTACAGTGTGTGTTGTATTTGTCTGCAGTCAGCTGAGCTATGAGCTGTTGATCATTGTTTTGAACTCCAGTGCCATCCTCATCCAGTGCAGTATTATGACATTCCTGTGTAACACCCAGTTTCTCTGTAGGAGTCCCATGGATTTTTCTGTTCCAGTTCAAAAGCCTTATTAATGTACTCTGTGGTTTTAGATGGGCATCTTCCTTATGCAAATTCCAACATTTGGCATAAAGTTATTGGGGGGAGGGTGGCTTTTTTTTGCAAGTTGGAAATAGTAACAAAAAAACTTCCCCGCTTGCTGTCTGGAAGATTCTAGTAACTGGAGGGAGGACTTTATGGATTTTTGTGTTAAAGTGTGTGGATTTTCAGCGTTAAATAAGTTTTCCTTTTATGAAGCACAGGTAAAAGTTGCAAAAAAAGATGAGTTTTCATTTTCCTCAATCATGTTTCATCACTTTATAAGTAATCTTGTCTTCATTTTCAAAAAGACCTCATTTAGAGTTCAGGAATCTGAAATTGTGCAAGAAATCATTAATTGGGAGACTTTGATTAGTATTGTATAATGACATTAGTCATCAGCACCAGTAATGAAACCCTTCATTCAGAGTGCAAACTGCTGTGCTTTCCTGTTGATCTGAGCTACCAACTCGAATGTTCCAGGCAAATAAAAAGATTGTGAGCCACTCTTTTTAGACCCAGAGCTTTAACTGCCTTTATCAATTAGCATTGTTATTGACAGATTAACATATTCTGCGAAGGACATGTGGACTCACCGCTGTCCGAATTCTAAAACAGTTTTAAATTTCATTTTTAAATCATATTGGTAAGGCTCACTCATCAGCCTGTGGAAAGAAATCTGTTGGCAGAGAGCACTGCTCTGAAATCACTCATGTTGATCGACCATCAAGCTGGAGCTGAACTCCTCCTGAAGTTAGCTCTGTTAAAAATTAGTTTTAGGCCTTAATTCCATCAGAGATTATGCACAGGGGTGACTTTATCTAGGTGAGTAGTTCTACCAAAAGCTCTGCTTCATGTCTGCAGTTCTGTTTGTTATTCGCAGTTTTGAGTATTCCAAGACCAGCCAGTCCTAGCTACCTCCCACTTGTGGATACTAGATACAAACATGGCAAAGTCAGCAGTTTTGTCATGTCTCACCTATCCCAGCAGCAGCTACTCAGGTCCTCGATCATCTTGTAAAAACAGTTATTTTAGAATGACTGCTATCACCTACAGTAGAAATGCTCAAGGAATGTCACAGACCTCGTATAGTGCCATGTATTTTTTTAATTAATGTGTTATTTTGAAAAGAAAGTATTTCCCCAGGTATGGCTGGTTGTTCATCTGAATCTGCAAGTGTCCTGTAATGACAGAAGTTAAAAACTAAAGGTGGAGAGCAACGGCTTCTCAGGCTTTTCTCAGTGTGAAAGGACTTGTGGGGCCTGGATAACTTTTATGTGTGGGTTTAGAAGATTCTCTCTTGTTTTTTCCGTTTGTTTCATCTTGCTGCCTGAGTGTTAATGTCCATCTCTCTACGCTGTACTCATGGAGTTGCTGTTCTAATACCAGATAATTGTGCAGAATGTTCATTCTGAAGGAGTTTCCCTCGGGTTAAACACATTAAAAAATAATTAGTAGAGAAAAATGCCAAAAAAGCTTTTGAAATATTAATCAGACCAGAACTATTTTTTTCTCTAGTTGTTGATGAGAACTTCACTATAGATGATTTTTCTTTCCAAGCTGAACCCGCCCATGCTTCCAGTGTCAGATTGGGCCCAAACAGGGACTTTATCCGCAGAAAAAAATAACTATTCAGTGAGAGCTTCCCATGTATTGGGTTTGCCAGTTGGGCTCTTAAGAAAGGCCATTAAGTTTTCACGACTCATAAGCTGACAGCGATAGGAAACATGCCCCATTTTGTTTTGCAGTTAGTGTAATGACGTTGTCCTGCAACAAACCTTAACATAACTAGGAGTTTTGATTTGACACCAAAGTGAGCAATATTGCTGGTGACCTTCGAGCTGGCAGTAAGTGGCATTCTCAAGGCCTTAAATTAGTAGGGCAAGCGGAATAGCAAACCCGTGCTTCTGTTATAAACTGCAGTATGGTTGGCTCTACCATTAAATTACCCTTTGAGACAAATGAAGATGGGTGATCTTGGTTGCGGCCAAAGACACCACAGGGACAGCAATCAAATGAAATAATTCTGGCTAGTTCTTTCTGGTTTTGTTAGCAAGGCAAAAATACTCTTCATGCTGATTCATACCAGCTCTGGGGCCATTTTCTGATCAGCAGAGTATCCGGGAGTTGCAGGGCGTACAGAGGAATGCGGCTGGAGCTACCCACGCGCGACACAGAGGAGGATTGACCTCAGCAAGCTCAGCTCCACCGTGTTTTACTGGCATTAAAATGGCATATCTGAAGGTCACTACTGAAATGAGTGGCAGTTTTCCAGGTGTTTGTTCTGGAAGCAGGATTTGCACGAGCAGAATTTGGCCCATGAGCCCCAAGTACCTTTTAGAATTCCACTAACAGTAGTATCGCGTCCAAAGTGGAGAGAGGGTATCCTATACAAAATGATGATGCCAAGACTTGATACCGAGCAAGTCTTTTTGTAGTAGAAGTGAAGGTTTGTGCTTACTACTGACAGTGTTGTTTAAACAACTCCAAGACAATTGGATAGTTTGTTCAAGTGAAACAAATCATTTCTCAGTTTGCCTTAAAGGAACTGTGAAAGCTTCTCTTTAACTTAAGCCTGATTGAAGTGAACTGAAACACTGTTTAATTGTATTTGTTGCTTTAGAGCTTTTGTTATATTGTGCCTACAAAGCAAATTATGTTTACATAAAATATAAATAAAATATGGAGCATAGCATCATCCTTGGCTCACATGTTTTATTCTAATATAATGGTCACATTAGAGAACAGACTTTGAATTGGTAAAGAAGAAATTTGAAGTCTTGTTTTCCATTTTGGTCCCTGAGGAGTATACAAAGAATTCTTTTGTTATTACAGAAAATATCGAGGCTGTTAAAATGGCTGAGTGCACTACTTGACAGAGCACTAACAGTTTAGATATGAAGTGTTGAATGTTCATTTTAAGCATTTAAAAACATTCTATCAGCCTCATCCCTAAAACTCAGGAAGACTTATTTTGATACAGATAGAAACAAGCTTGCAGACTTCTAGCACATGGATTGCACTGGGAGCTGGGTTGACACACAAGTTATCCCCAGAGAGATGCTTCCTTTCAGAACTGGAGATACTCTACAGCAATAATCTTAAAATAGGATCCAAAACAGCCCCTGCCAAATGAGCTATAGAAAGCAAGAGGACATGATTGAATCTAAAATTCCCCTCTCCTTAGGCCTTGCTCGTAATTCAGGGCTGCAAGGAGGTGACTCAATTCAGATCTTAGATGACCTCTTCTGAAGGCAATTCTTAACACCTTTCAAAGAACTGATTATGGTTACCAAACCTTACAGGTCATCTCAAGCCTGCACTGAAATACATGGCATTAAAGGTCTCCCTGCATGAAAAGAATAAAGATTTAAACTTCAGTTTATATCTAAACAGAGAGGAAATGTTAGATTTGGTTCATTCCAGTCACATAGCATGTGTTGTAAAGCCTGTAACGTCCCAAGAAATCTCATTTCAATAGTTACTGCATCTGCCCTGTAAGCTGAAAGCTCATACAAACACTTGCTGATTGTGAAGAGGAACAGAGTAAATTTCTGCTCTCTGTTTTCAAGTCTTAATAAGCAAATAATGATCAGTACATCCCTAATGACAGGGTCAGGGTAAGGCTGAAAGCAGCCATAGCTTTTTGCAAACTGTGATTACTAATGGAGCTCTGCCTTTTGCCAGCTTTCCCACTGGGTCATCTCTACTCGACTGCCACACAGTCTGATATAGAGAGGCTGCTAGCAGGGATGCCTTCATGTAGCACCCAACCAGGTAAAACACAAAAACCACGCCAGGATACCGAGTATCTCTGGGTCTTACGTCACCCTCCGTTTCGGCTTTCCCTCTCATTTTCTCTGAGCTTAGTGATTAATCCTGGCTGGATTCTCCTAGTATGTCCATGGCTGCCAGCACACAGCACACTTAAATCCCCCGCTCCTGGGGACCTGTGCTGCATCTCCCCCTGTGGCAGCACCAAAGTCGTTGGTGTGCACTGCTGTTTCGTTTCACTGCAGAAAGAGCCAAACCAATCAACTCTATAATTGCCATCTGCATCGAGGCACCTTTGTTCCAAACGATTTGTTACATCTAGGCTAACATCCTAGTGTTCTCCTTTGAGAGAACAGGTTGGAGCATAAATGCAAATGTAGCTTCACCTCCTCAGTCTGAGCTGTAGCACAGATTGATTGTCCTGGGCTGATTCTAGCTAAGCTGCTCCTCTCCTGTCTGCCTGGCCCAGCCTTGCCGGCTGCACCTGCAGCAAACGCTGCGGCTCTCTGGCCGCTGCCTCAGTCTTTGTGCGGTGCTGGTACCTCACCCCACAATGCTGTGCAGAAACGGGGTGGATGATGAAGAGTTGGAGAATTAATGTATGAAAAGAAATGAATCGTGTGTTTGCCCGAGAGTAACAAGTGAGTGGAGTTTGCAGTATGTTATCTGCTGCTCTGTGTGCTTGGTAAGGACGTGGGGTTTAGTGACTGCCCAGGTTGTTGCACTCCTGTGTTGCAGCCTCTGAGCCTTTCTGGTCTTGCTCTGGTTTTTAGCACATCACCGCAATCTTGACTCACTTTGGGGAAAGCGTTCAGGGTTCATTTAGCTCCTGTCTCTCTGTACAAAGCCGTGTGCGTTTACCAGGCTGCAGCAAAGCCCATCAACACGGTCCTGGGAGGCAAATGCGGTGGCTCCACCAGCGCCTCCCGCTGCAGCCAGCCAGGCCCGCACAATGCTGAAAAAGAGACGGTTCAAAAGGTGCTGGCATTGCTGTATCAAGGGGTGCCTGGCACAGACACTGCTGTTGCTGAAGCCAGCATCCTCCTCGACACTCATTTCAACAGCCTCTCCCCTGCCTCCCAACAGGTCTGACATGGGGGCCCAGCCTTTCTCTGCCGGGTTTCTGGAGTCCCTGCAAAGCTCAGTAATCATCACTGTTCTCTGGCAGCACCTCAGGAAAATTAATTTATTACCCCCTGAAGGATACTGTGTCGTGTCCACTTCCATCCCCTACAGACAGTGACAGACAGACTCTGAGTGGATGTAACAAAGGTGGATTAACCCTTCACATGTAGGAACTTCTCTTTTCCGCAGGTATTTTGGGCAAGAGGAGAAGAAAAGGCCAGAAGCACCAACAGCCTCCACAGTGACTGGCCTTGGTGCCTTACGCTCACCATCACATAAGATCAGCTTAAGGAACAGTCTCACAGTTGCTGGTAAAAGTTTTTAAAACTGAACTAGAACATGTTCTAAAAAGACAAAGGAAAACTCTTTAATCGTACAGCTTCTGAGCCCTCATGATGTTTAATGCTTGGTGCAGCCACCACTAGCCGAAGCTTCAAGCCAGGCAGGCAGGGGCTCAGTGGGTGAGCCGAGGGATGCCCCTGGCACTCGTGGGATCAGGCAGGGCAGCTGCCGGCTCTATAGCCGGGGTGGATGGATCAGCGATGGCAGGAGGGCTGAGGGACAAGGGCCTGCTTGTTTTCCTCCCGAAATCAGGAGGGCTTTGATCTGTCTGGAAGAACTTTATTTTTTCCTTTCTTAGTGACCATGCTGAGACACTACAATTAGACCAGAAGAACTGGGAAAAGGAGGTGGGGGAGAAGCTGTTCCAGTGTGAGGGCTGACGAGCTGGGAAGCAGAGGCGAGTGCTTTCCTGGGGGCAGGTTTGCTGGCAAAGCTGCAGCTGTGGAATGCTCAGCCACCCGTGCCCACATCTCCAGAGAGCTGCTGTGCCCACCAGACTCACTGCCGACCCCTGGCCCGTGGCTGCCATCCCTCAGCCTCCTGCTACCCACAGCCCTGCTGGCAGCAGCTCTGCCTCTGCAGTTGCCAGGACTGGAAATGTGCTGCCTTCTGCCAGACGTTGGCTGCGTCCCTGCCAAACATCATTTTCCTGATAAGCTGCAGGTTCCAGTACAAATCATTTCATGCTCTTCTGCTGGGTAATCTTTGTAAACACATTTCCCTCGTGGAGAGATGTGTTTCACTGTGTAGGGCGGCAGTAAACGATGCAGCTTGTATAGCTGCCCTATAACTGAGCGAGACGGCAGCTGTGCTAGATGCATTATTTGAGATAAGGGTTTCTGTTCTCTCCCTGAAAGCACTAGCCCTCAGGCTGCCAGGTGAGAAGCTAATAACCACAAGGTGTTTGAAAAGGCTTGTGGGTGACTGGGCTCTCTTCTGACAATACATGCATCCTGTGGCCTGGAGGATGTGTCAGATCTGTGATGTTTTCCAGAGGCTTCTAGGAGAAAACATTTCTTTTGTTGCAAGCACAGAAAGATGATGACAAGTGAAGTGTTTTTTCTTTTCTAAGTCAGTTCACTTTGGCAGTTGTATTTCTGTTCCTCTGCTGCTGTTTTTTTCCTTCTAGTGTCTGCATTTTATATTAGGAATATTTTCCCACTGTAAAAAAAAAAAAAAAAAAACACGCAAAAAACCCCCCACAAAACCCAAACTGAACCAGGGCTCCTGTGACTCACCAAATATCTCCCTGGTTCTATAAAAGCATCCTTCTGAGTTTCTGGAACGTTTCTACTGTAGACAGAAAAAAATGAAATTTAGTGACTTGCCCAGTGCCAAATGATTGCCATTTGGTTCAAGGACTTGTGGTCCTCTGGCATTTAATCCTTCATTTGCTGAAGGAATCCTGATTAAACTTAGCAGCTGAGCTGCAGTTTTGCCCCCGTGGCTGAAAGCCGTGTGTCAAATCATACCTGCTCCAAGGCAAAAGAGATGCACACAGCCTTGAGCTGAATACCCTCGGCTGAGACTCTGTCAGCCAAGCCCTCAGGAATTGTTTGCAGCTAGGAGACAACAGTCTAACTTTTCCTTGCTTCCTCATGAAATACAATAGCTCAGAGCTTGAGCCAACACTAAATATGGCCCTTACAATAATCTTCCAGTGTTTTTTTCATCACCCTCTCCCTGTATATCTGAGTAATTGCCTCCAGTAGGGCATGGCAGGCAAAGGAGCAATGCTGATCCCTGACCTCAGCCTTTTCTGACAAGCAGTGCCTGGATCTGACTGCAGATCCTGCTATTCTGGTTCATCCTCACCTCATGGGTGGAACTGGGTTTGCTCCGTCTGAGGATCCGATAGGACACGGTGTTGCCTGCTGGGCTGTAACAGCAAGTGCCATAACAAAGTCTGATTGGCAACTAACTCAGTGGTGTGTTTATGCAGCGTGTCCCTAGAGAGAGAGGTGATGCTCCAACTCAGCGCAGGCTGCGGCAGATGATTTACAGAAGGAATTGTCTCAAAGCCTCACCAAAATTATCAGTCTGCAATCACCCACTTGAACACATTAGCTGCCACGGCTGTGCTGCGTGACACCGGCTGCAGACAGCTTGCACAGTTTACATATTAAGTGTCAGCCTCATTTCAATATTCTTGCAGCACATTCCCTGGCACTGTGGGTTAATTTAATAAAACGTACATGATAAGATTCATACGAGATTTTGATCTGTGCTTTGTTCAACATGTCGCTGCTGTATAAAGTTATTACACAATGTTCTGTTTGCTAATCATCAAGCAAAACAGGATAATAAAAGGATAATTGTTGCAAGCTTCCTTCCTTACTCCCATTAAGATGGTAAATTCAACTCAAACCGGAATCTCACAGGAGTTTTAGCGCTGGCTTTGATAGGGCAGCATCAAGTTGATTACTCCTCTAAATGAACACAGATGTATCTGCTGTATTAAAAATTCAGGCAGGAATATTTATATCCATGTCATAAGTTTTTTGGTGGGGGGGAAAAAAGTAGGATTCTTTTTTTTTTCAATCGTTAATCAATTCTCCCTATTAAAATACACTACATACATTGCCAAATTCAATTACCTTCCTTGAGGATGCAGTATTGGCTTATACTGGTTTGATGGAGCCACTGGAGCAAGTAAGTGAAGTGCAAAATGGAAAAAACTTGAGCAGAGAGTACAGCTGCTCCTCTGTATTTGCTGCTGTGCTGCTCCTGATGCTCCAGGGGACTCCTGCCTCTCTGGGCTACCAGAGGCAGCGTGCAGAGGCTGGCTAAGCTCCTGCATCAAGTGCCAGGCTGCATGAGAAGCTTGGATCTGTAAAGCAAGCCCCTGAGTGACAGGTCCTACACCAAGATGTGAATTTGCCAGCTTCCCTTTAGACCAGCTCATTTGTTTCCTGGTCATGTTGGGTCCTTTGTGAAGGGATGGAGACAATTCATTGCTTGCAACCTGGGAAGCATCTACGTCAAGCAGAAGTGCACAGTGTCAAGTTCCTCAAACTTACTTAGACCCAAACTGCTGGACCTACAGAGCAGCATGTAACTCTGTGCAAACCTGCCAGCTCGTATCTGGAAGCAGTTTTGCCATCTCAGCAGGCTGGGATAGCTCAGACCTAGTGTGGCACAAATATTACTGGCTCACTTGTAGATGTCCAGCTTTGGCAATCCAGTACCGCTGTTTCTCTGCACGGGGAGAAAAGCCCTGGCTGTTTTGCCACTAATTGTCAGAGAAGGAGCAAAGGCTGTTGGACTTGCGCAGGCAAAACTCTGTTGCCTTTAGTAAGAATTCAGCTCAGAGGAGCTTCCCCTTCCTCATTTCTGTGGGCTGAGAGCCTTCCAGTAAGGTGCAGGTCTGTTGAGAGAGGGAGACCATAAACCAGCAGCTCTCTCTGCTATTTGACAGCCGAGCGCGTTCAGCGGGGAGGAGACATGGCACATGGATGCAACCTGAGCCCCACGTGCCAGCGCTGCACTGCAGCTGTGTGCAGATGTGTACAGCGGTGTGCAGATGTTTGCAGGTGTGTACAGTGGTGTGCAGGTGTGTGCAGATGTTTGCAGGTGTGCACAGCTGCTGGTACTGCAAGGGGAGCACAGGGCAAGAAGCAAGGGAAAGCATGAGGCTTGGCAGGTCCTTGACAGCTGTAAAACATCCAGGTTAGCAGGGAACCTGGCCCTGCAGGAGGGGGTATGAAAGCTGCAAAACCATCCCGTGGGGAGGTGCAGGGAATGAACACGGGCAGTGAATGTCTAAGCCAGGGAAACCTAACCTGTTCATTCTCCCACTGCATTGAAGTGCCATCAAACATGGGTGATCCTGAGATTCAAAGATCTTTAGAATATTAATCAGCCATTTTAATCACCCAGTTGTCCATGTAACTCATGAAAGTGTCACATTTTTATGTGAAGGCAACTCAACGTGGGCAGCATGATTTTAGGAAACAGTATTGACAAAGGCAGGGCAAACAATCTCCATCCCTTCTGAAATCCCAAGTGTACAAGTTCAGCCTGGAGAAGAGGAGGCTGAGGGGAGACCTCATTGCTCTCTATAACTACCTGAAAGGAGGTTGTGGAGAGGAGGGAGCTGGGCTCTTCTCCCAAGTGACAGGGGACAGGACGAGAGGGAATGGCCTCAGGCTCTGCCAGGGGAGATTTAGGCTGGACATCAGGAAAAAATTTTTCACAGAAAGAGTCATTGGGCACTGGCAGAGGCTGCCCAGGGTGGGGGTTGATTCACCTTCTCTGGAGGTGTTTAAGGCACGGGTGGACGAGGTGCTGAGGGACATGGTTAGTGATTGATAGGAATGGTTGGACTCGATGATCCAGTGGGTCTCTTCCAACATGGTGATTCTATGATTCTATGAGCGCATTTGACCTGATAGGCATCTGTCTGCAACTGCTCTTCCTACAGTAAAGAAGCATCTAGAAACTGGATAACCAGACTAAGTCTATTCCTCTCCTGGGTAACACTGGTGAAGGGACACACAATGGAACGGGTGTACCCAGATCATCAAGCAGGCAAAGGAGAGCCCAGGCTTTTCTCTTTAATGGATGAGCAATACAAAATCAGAGCTCTCCTAATCATTCCTAGGTCACCTAAGACATCTGCTGGAAATGAGAATAAACTGCAGTAAGAATATACATTAATAAGGAAATAATGAAAAATTCTGTGAAGTTTACATTTTCATAGTGTCTACATTACTTGGCAAATGCCAGAATATTTTCTGTTTGAAAACCTATTTGAAAATATTTGAATAAATGCCTATTTATCCCTGCTGTTCCAGTTGCCACTGAGGAATCAAATTTCAGTCTCAAAAAACTTCAACTCTGAATGCAATCTTTGAACTCCCTCCCTCCCTGGTGTGCAAGGTCAGGCAGCAGACATACAGGCATGTGTAGCACCACATGCAGAGAAGAAGCTCTGACACTAAAGTACAGGCCAGGTTTCAGGCTTTGGATGGATGTGACTATCAGCTGCCTTCGTAGTTTGAACACAGATCTCTCTTTTTGCCTTTACTCACAAATCTTGCTTACAAATGTCTTGCTTGCAAATAATAACATGACTCCAAGTCTTTGTTAAGGAATTCCCCAGAACACTCCCCTGTATGTTGTCAGGGCATGTGGCTTTGCCACCTGTACATCCTAAGCCAATTAATCCCACTCTGTGAACCCACAACTCAGGTTCTCTGGTGGCACGTGGCTTGTAGGGTCACAGCACAGGGTGAGGATGTAGCACCAGGCTGGAAATATCTGAGAGACGGACAATGATCCAGGAGCGTGACATGAGGTTCACACAGAGCCTAAGTAGTGCACAGAGGAATATTGTTTTACAGGAAGAAAAGAAGATGACGGGAACGGATTTACATCTCTCTTTCCCTGACCAACAGCCACTTTTACCTAGTTATGATGTTACAATGTGAATTCCTTCATTCCTGCTGAATGCCATATGCAGACCCATGGCCCCTGCCTCTGAAATCTCCCTGAGGTGCAGAGGAGCGCACCCTCTCAGGTTTGACTGCACTTCTAGTTCTTTGCTGATCCTTTCAGCTTTTCCTTAAAAATTCTGTGGTTCTCCCAGAGGTGTAGTGCAGGAGTTGGAACACGCCGCAATTCCCAGAATAGACTAATACTCCCAATTAAATGTTGCCAGTATCTCACACACTGTGTGCCTGCACAGTGTCCACAGTGCAGGGTGTGGTTTATGCAGACATTAACAAGCAGGCTTTATAGTAGATACCTGGAGTGCTGTCAGAAAATGAGCTACAGAATATATCAGAAGATACAGGTAAATGTGTTTTGCTGGTTGTCCCTAGAGCCTATGCTAGCCTGGCTGTGATACTCACACAAGACATGTACTAGGATTTCAAATCCTTAAAGGCAGCAGCTAAGAGGAAAGGCAGCTGTTGCACTACCTCAGCATGGTTCTTTCTGCCCAAGCTAGAATTCAGCAGGGATAAGTAACTACATCTCAAAAAAAAGCCCTCACAGGTTTCTGTGCTGTAATCAGGAAGATTTTAGAGACAGAGCTTGAAATGACATCTAATACACTAATGGCACATAACTCCTCTGTGTACCATCAGAAAACAGCCTGATGGGCAGAAGGCTGAGGGCTGAGAGTGGGAGGGGATGTTCTGCTGAAGACTTTTCACAGGAGGGCAGCATTCCAAGAAACAAATGGCATTTCTCCATGAACGTATTGGGCTGTTAAAGAAAATTGCATTGATTCAGGTTAATTTTCGCTTTCCACCCTCAGCATCCAGTCTGTGATGTGAGATTTGCACTTGGGTCTCGTGACACTTGGGCACTGCCCCAGCCACCCCTTTCCCAGCCTCCAGCAAGGCAGCATCACTGACAGCTTCTCATGGCTTGAGTTTGCTTTCAGAGGCAAGCAGACATCTTCTCGGCATTTACAGTTAGGTGTAATTTTTAATTCCTGACCAGGAAGCTAAAAACATCTTTTAACTTTTACAGAAGGGCATTTTACTTTGACCACATCATGTATTTTGCAGTGCCGAGGGCTGGCGCATGAGCTGGTTACATCTGTGCATGGGGGTCGTGCTGCTTTGAAGACGCAGTAAAGCAGGGTCAGTTGTTTGCAGGTCCTGTGACTGCCTCAAACTGCAGAGCCACGGTTTGGCTTCTCTCCCCGAGCCAGGCTGGCATCCCTCAGCTGAAGTATGTCCTTGGCAGTGGGCAGCCACCCCAGCAGCACTGGGATGGTCTCTGAGAGCACCTCTGTGGGGCCGCGGCGCAGGAGTGAGGGACCTCGAAGGTCATATAACTGCAGATGAGGTGGGAACTCGAGTTTCTGGGTTGAGAAAGCAGGAGGCCTCAGCCCTTGAGCAGAACCTCTAAGTTCTTAGTGAAGTGCAGCCACCAAAGGGAGACGTGATCACAGTCCTGAAAAGGTCTGACTTTCCATCTGGTGGAGGAAAAATCCTACAAACATCTACAGAAGCCAAAGCATGTCCTGGCCGGCCCTTCTGGCAGTGTGCAAAGCTGCACTGTTGGTAACCTGCTGTGAACCTGTGAATGTGCAATTCAGACTGTCTGGAGAACTTCTCAGTGCCTAAATAAAGGCTTTGTCCAAACCATTTGTCTGGCATGTGTAAGGATGAGCACAGCCTACTAAGAGCATGTTAATGTGAAGCTGGAAAATCTCTTATTAGGGAGACTGTGATGATCAAAAATAAAATATTTAAAGGGAGAAATTAAATGCTCACGATGTTTTCAGATCATTTCCAGAAAGGAAAAAAGGCAGCATGCATTACAGGAGAAAAATTAGCACAACAGGTAATTTGTGTTTACAAAAGGGAAGAGAGAGACATTCTCACACACATCCCCGGGGGCTAAACAAGCTGAGCTGCTGCCAGTAATTCCCAACATGGAGACTTTGCCAAGTCCGCAGGAGCAGCATTTTCAAAGACCCCATTCAACTCCTATATTTGCACCTGGACTGCAAAAGAATAACCACTTTAAATTTTCTCCTGAACTCCCTTATCTCTAGAGATGACACAGAGTGAGGTGGTCTGTCAAAAACCTTCTGTTCTAAGAGGGACGGTGGTTTGCTTTCTGGAGGTTTTAAATAGCCAGCAAAGCATTTCTCTGTAAATAAATAGCTGTTTCTTTGGGGTCCTTTCTGCCTGAAGAAACAGGCAATGACAGTCAGTAAAACCCTCAGGACCTACTAATTTTTGCAGCTAAAGGCCTGAAGTAGAAAGGATTTGGAAACAGTGTCATTCCTTTGAGACAGCTGAACCCTGTAAGAAAGCAACTTTACCACTGCAGGGTGGTGTTAGATAGGTAACAAAAAAAAAAAAAGTGTATTGGCTTTGTTCACATTGCTTCCTGTAGATTTGGTAAATCTTTTTTGAACGCCTTCTGACTTTGGTAAGCAGTTTACAAGATGTTCTTTATAACCACTGGCATTACAAGAGAAGGGAAGGAGTAGGTGAGATGGCTTGGTCACATAGCCCAGACAATGATATTTGTGTCAAATACATGTTACAAATGTAAGACAAGTTTTGACTGCCTCTTGCGAATTGTCTACCCTGCTCTCTGCTTCCTAAGCTCCAGCTGCGAGATGTTCTTGTGACAAAGACACCAAAGAGATACAAAAATCACTTATTCCAGAAGGTCAAAATACTGCCCTGATTAATCGTTTCTGTACACAAACATTATTTGTATCCCCAATTTCATCATTTCGTTGAACTTTGCATTTACAGCATGGGAAGTGGAAAGCACCAGACCTGTAAAATCTAGATTTGGAGTTGAAAAATACCACCCTGAGAGGCCTATTTAGTGATCACTCCCATCATTGGTGCCACAGTGCACAGTGAGGCATGCATTTGGGACATCAGCATCACACATCTGAAGAAGACATGAACACTCAGTGACCTTCAGTGCAGGTCCCTGGTGGGCAGCCTGGTTTTGCAAGAAACCTGGAATCTCCTTTAGTTTTAATAGACAGAGCAGATCTCTTGAAGCCAGAAAATTTCCTTTTGAAAGAGTAAATTAGTGGTTTAGGAAAAAAACTTGAACAGACTGCAAACCCCTAAAATACAATTAAGTTTTACAGAACCTCACATACCATGAGGTCAGCCTTTGCCTTTTATAAACACACAGTTTATTTGTCCCCAAATGTCCTCAAAATAACTTTGGTGCTGGGACGTCAGCCATGATCCCGCCTTATACCTGGTTGGGCTGAGGTCAAATCCTTAAGAAAGACTTTGGAAAATTTTTCAAAGCCAAAGAAACCAAGCATACAGTAATTTTCCAAGCAAAACATAATCTGTGACTATCAGAATTTGCAGAAGTTTTTATATTAAATTGAAACAAATGAAAGTGGATCCCATTTACCAACCAAGACAGTCATAAAAAATGATGCATGGGAGGTGATAAAACTTTGATTAACTTTTGTGTTATTTGCTTTTATTGGCTGTACTTGTTCTTCAGATTGCCCCATTGGAAATCCCTTAGTCTGGCAACATGCCTGATTAGTTTTAATTTTCTCTTTATACTGTGAGTAGAATGAGCAAATCTTTCCCCTCATACAAGTGTTTTTGCAAACCCTATGCTGAGCTGAATTTTTGACAACTGAAATGCTGCAACTCCCATCACCTTTGCTGTAATTTCAGTCGCAGACACAGCCCACCAGTTTCCAAAAGTGCCACCACACAGTTAGCTCTGAAGTATGGAGGAGAGGTTAGATCTCAGTAAAACACAGACAGACGGCTTGCAGTACATAAGCAGTTCACTTTTCAAGAGAAGCATTAATTTTCTTTAAAGATACATTTTACAAGCAGTGTTTCATTTGTAGCTCTGCTGCCTCAGGAGACAGGTAAAGGACGTAGATCTCCCTCCATAGGATCTTACTCTCACAATAGGAAATGGTGCTTGCAGGCAGACCTATTTCAGAATCCCAGCTCAGCATCCAGACCTAACCTCACCTCACACTGACTTCTCCTACTCTGTGCCCAATTGCATGTTCTTTCCACAGACCCAGGCATGGGTGAGAATGAAGAGGAAAAAACAGCTGTATGAAGAGTTCTTCTGAGTCAGTTTACAGGAGCATATAAAGGTAGAACTGTCTCTGAGGGGAATTGACTTTTTACCTTGAAGAGCCTCTGTGGAGAAACTGAAATAAACCTTTTGCCAAAGGATGCTTATGCTCTGAATGGCTTGGTTGTCTGAAAGCAAAGGGAATGAGGTGGGGAGATGGGAGCAATAGAACCAGGTGCCTATGCAGTTCAAAAGCTGTCATTTTTGCATGATATTTCTTGTCAAACAAAGCACTTTGAGTGCCTTGAAGTGAACGAAGTGCTTCAAGAAAAACTACGACTTTGCCCGTGTGCAGTTCTACTATACTGGTGTAAATAATAAAGCACAATCTCATCCTAGTGTGGATGCAGCTGTAAAGGTCTGAGGCTATTTATACTTGTATAGCACATTCTGATATGGAAAGAGGAATAATTTGTCCTGGGAAAAGTTTCACCTATACATAAGTATATAGGTCTGTATTATTACTCTCTGGGCTATAATACAGTGCTATAACTATGCTAATAAAAAAAAAAAACCCAAAACCTGCAACTCTAAATGATGTTGCAGTGCTGGTTTCAAGACCTTACACAGACCAGGTATTCACTTTAGTGAGGCTCTAGGTCTCCCATGTGGTTCCGTTACCTGCTTTCTCACAGGAGTCCTGGGAGTTCACCTCTTCTCAGTAACAGATTTTGACTTTTCTGTGACTCTCCTGCCCACACAACATATACAAGAAGATAAACTTGCTTTCTCGGTTGCTACAGATCAGTCACAAGCGTGAAACTTGTTTCTTGGGTACTCCAGACAAATCTAGACAGCCAAGCCCCTCTTTCCCTCTTTCCCTTCTGTGCTCTCGCAGCAGCTGCAGGGACAGCTTGGTGAGTCAGGCTTTAGGAGTCCAGCTGAGCTACTTGCAGCTGGTAAAATGCTTAAAGAGACTACAGAATGAAGGGGGTGAAGCTTTCAAAACAGAATTTCAGTCTGTTCTTGAAAGGACATAACATGGCTTACTCCAAAAAGTACAGGTTTTTACTCAGGCTCTTGGCCAAGGACTCTCAGAATACAAAATCTGTGTTTTCTTTATGCCTTCATCACTAGTGGGTTGTGTGCTTGCCTCAGCAGAGTACAAATCTTTTTCTGTCAGACTCGTTCCACAGAAAGAAAAGAAAGCCTGTGTTAGAAAACTCAAGTTCCTAGAACAAATCCATTCTGGTACTGAGTCCTTAAACACACACCACAAATGCTCGCTGACCCCAGCTGTGGGTTCTGTTTCTCTCAGAGCCTGTGAGACAGCTAAGACCCACGTGAAATGGCTCCAGGAGTTTACGGCTCCCTTACTTAAGTAACCCAAAGTTAGCACTCATTTAATATGTTAGGCTACAAGCCACAGTAGCTCAGGATTAGCTTCTTGTGCAATTCTACAGCCTCTGAGAAGGGACCAAGTGATAAATTAACTGGAGGGAGCTATTGATTTAGCTGTCCACCCTTAATTAACTTATATTGATGCCCCAATGCTGCTGGCATGAAATATGGATCAACCCTAAACTTAGGGTTAGTTCTAAATGATAGATTAAATCTTGAACTAGACCCTTGCAATGCTCCTCATTTTCCTCTCTGACAGCTCTCCTTTCAGTTCCTGGTGTGCTGGCTGGAGTGAGGCCTTTCCCACGTTTAACTGCGTACTGAAACGTGCAGTAGTGTGAACAATTTGTTTGACAGCCCTGGGTGGCTGGCACTTTGGAATAACCATCACTGGTGTCAAAGCACTGAGAGTTTAGCAGGACTGAGCCAGAGGTTTCCCTACTCGATATTTGAGGTAGGCCACTATAACAAAGTTTTATCATATCAGGGTGCATTTATGAAAATTTTATTAACTAATGATTGATAGATCGTTATATTAATCTTTAATATACTCGCTATAGATTACTAGGACACAGCTAGTTGTTTAAATGCACTGAAATGGATGGTGTAGGTGTGCTTTCCAGTCTAGGTACTGAAGGGCACTTAGACTGTATGGTCGGATTGGGAAAAGTCAATATGCATTCACGTAGTATAACAGCATGTCCCTAAACCTCAGCTTTCATTTAATAAATGGATAAGTCTCTTGCTGTTACAGTTCTCAAAGAATTGGGTAATGTGAGCAGAATGTAATCAAGGCAGAGATGGCAAAGAGATATCTGGAAGAGCAACTCTGAGGGGCATGAGCTACACCTGCCAGCACCCAGTGATGGCTTCAGTGTCAATGGTTTAAACAAACTCTCTTAGCAGGTGAGTGGGGTGGGAGGAAAAAGGAGAATGTTTTTTGTTTCAGTGTCAATAAGATCACAACCACTGATGTGACTTTGTGGCCCTGGGTCAGAGCCGTGCTGGGGGAGCCTGTTGGATTTGTGGAAATCTTTTGGCTACCCCTCCTTGAGGCTGGCATTGCACAAGGTCATTTTGAGTATCCTTTGGCATTTCCATACATTTTGGTTTCAAAGTTAAAACAGGAGCCGTGGCACTCATTAGTGGCATCCAGCACAGTGTTTAGTGCTGGTCCAGCCTCTGTATAAGCAACCTGTCCCAGATGAACTCAAAACGGAAACAGGAATTTCAAATGAGACCTGAGAACAAGGAGGTGCCTTATGCCATGGCCAGCTTAAGTATTAAACATATTTCGTAAGCAAGGAGTACAGCCAACCCTACCCCTACACTTTATAAAGCTGACCTCAGTCCATCCCTCCCGAGATGTGGCTGGACGCCTTGCTTCTAGAGCAGCTGGAGAGAATCTCCTGAAGTTTCTTAAGTTCCTTAGAGAGACATGGCACAAACTGGACTTATAATTTTTCTGCTCATAAGCATCCTACTGCTGGATCAGACCATCAGTCAGGCATCCAGACTCAAAGCCAGGAAACACAGCAAACGTAGAGTGAAAGGTACTGGGTTTTAGCTGGGAAGGGTATAGAACTTTGTGGACTATGCAAATTTACTATGTATTTAAATAACATTGCACAAAACAGAAACTAACATTATACAAATGCTTATTAACAAAGGAAAGTTGAGTGCATATTATGTCTGTCTTTAAAATATTATGTGATTTAGCAAAGCTAAAAATAAGGTGGCAAAATAAGTTATGGAAATAGCTGTACAACAGCTGTAAATAGATTGTTCCTTTGTGCCTATTTAGGACTTAAAGGTACAGTCGAGGGGGGACTCTGGCTGACCATTCTCAGTAATGTAGTTATACTGGCTAAGAGGAGAAGAATGGAAATTTGTGTGCATGTGATGGAAAAGAGTAGAATAAATTATTCAGTCTTCAGGGGTTACTGTTCAGATTTTCGAACCGCTTCCTAATTTTAACAGAATGTCTAATATTTGTGGACTATTACTTTACCTGTGTGACAAGGACTGTGAAAAGGCAAGTCAAACTAATGAAAAAGAATTAGCAGAAAAAGATAAAGCATAAATTCCCAGAACAAAGCTTACAGAGCAAATAAAAAAAAAAACCAAACTGCTGAATGTTGTTTGGAATTGTCTATGTATTTAATTTAAAGATTTATTTCTAATAAAAGCTGGTACGTTGAAGGTTACACTAATGGCAAATATTTAAACTGCTAGTCAATGAGGGAACCGCGGCTGAGACAAAGCCATTACAGCACGATGACGCTGCACTGGAGTGATACAGTTATGCATCTTTCCTCCTTCTTATTCTGAATCTCTATAGCTTTTAGCCTGGTCTCGTAAAGCCAGACTGCTTACACATCTGGTTTGCCAGCACATTTGTCTATTATCCTTCCACTACTTTTGAACTTGAAACAATCTGGCAGAAGAATGCGGCTCCTGATGATGTTTCCCAATATTTCATGAAATTCAGAATGAGGATGCCAAAAGAGAGAGACCTGCAGCAGTCTCCCACTATGACAAGGCTGCACCAGGAGCTCAGCTCGTTCTGCTCTTTGCCTCTTTGGAAGCAGATAGGGGGCACGGAGAGGCTAGTGTGAACCAGGAATCACAGGGAGGAGCCTGGGCTGCGGAACTGGGAGTCCTGCCTTGGGAAGCAGGGAGTCACAAAGCACAGCTAGGGTTATCCTTACAGGGGAAGAGATGAGCTTTCTGGGGTGCAGCTGGAGGATTAGGTGATGCAACAGAGATCTGTAAGAACTGTGGTTTTGCTAGTTCTGCTATGTGTGAAAGAGCTTATTTATTCCTCATGTTCATCAGTGTGGCTTCCAGAAGGTCTCGTTACTGCTGCAATTAAAGTGTCATTTTGTGCAACGGAAACATGCCTGCCTGTTGTTTGATGGTGGGGAAATATTATAATGATTAAGAAAAAATAATGGAAAAGAGAACATGAAAGTGGAGTTATATGCAAATTAGCTTATTTTCTTGTCCCATCATTATCTTGGTGCTTTCGTAAGTGCTACAAAGTGGTCATTCAGACTGAATTTGTGTGACTCGCATCACCAGGCCCTGTCTCTGCTGATGGAGAGAGGAAGGCTCCTCCTGGGGAGGGGGCATCGCAGCCCAGCAAGCTTGGCTGCACACACACAAACTGTGAGGTGGAATTATATTAGTTGCTCCTCACTGTGTTAAAACAAGAGCTGTGTGAAACTTTCATGCTCACAGAAACAACATTTTGTTGGATAAACACAACTTGCGTCCTGCTTTAGTTTGTAGGTCATATGTCTACAGGTTCCAAAGTGAACAGGCAAATTTTGCTGTAAGTGAAACACTGGCACGCTAAACAGCCGTGGGCTGAAACAATCCATGGTTTTCAAACAGTTGTTAGGATACAGTCACACTAAAAGTGAGATTTAAATGATGAAGGTGAAGTGTAAAGGTTGATTCCTCCTATTTTTTATAGGAAAACTACAGAAATCCTTTTATTAAGGAAAAGCCTCTAAAAGAAATCAAAACATATCTCAGCAATGTAGAAATCCATGGTATTTGGAAACAGCTTTCACTATATAATTTTTAATTAGTCTTTTTTGTGTGTGCACCTGTTCATTTCTCTATATTTCTTTTCTTTTAGAAAAAGATGACCTGAAAACCCAGATTGACAAATTGTGGAGAGAAGTAAATGCTCTCAAAGAAATGCAAGCACTTCAGACAGGTAAAGTCATTCCTGCCTTCTCTCTCCTTGACTCTCATCCTTCTTCCAGGTGTAATCAAAGGCAACACCATGAGGGTTGCTGGGTTCGAGAGTTCTGATGCTCAGCTTCGATACGAATATGGGCTAAAGATCAAGGCAAAAATACTCACAGCAAAGATTTAAAACACCTCCAAATGGAAGCTAGAATGATTGAGCCTTTTTAAAGTGAGCAGTTTGTGACATTCAAATGTGAATGTTGCTATAAAACTTCAAAGTAATACCCACTGTGAGTTCAGAAGTATCCTGTATCAACGCACAGAGTCCGTTAAGTACTTAAACAGCCAGATGGAAATTTCCAAACAAAATAGGAAGGGTAAATACACATGCATCTACCAGACAGTTGTACTTTTTCACAGCTGTTGACACAAAACTTGGCATTTAAACACGTACAAGAGGACACTACAGAGGAAATTACATCATTCACATGAAACAGAACATATTTTCCTTAGGGGATGGTAATATCTAGGTTGTCCTGGTTTACATCTTGGGTCACACAGAGCCTTTTGAGCTTTACAAAATATTTTTACTTTAAATTACTCATAAGAAGACTTCAGAAGTTTCTTAAAAGAGGGAGCCTGTGCTAGACAAGTAACTCTTGTGTAAAAGTAGATCTTGTATAGCTTCCAGAAGGAGCCTGAGATCAAGCATGTGGTGGCTTGGAACTGAAACCAGAGCCAGGAGATTTCCTATCCTCAAGCTTATTTTGAGCTCTATTCTAAATTCAGAACCCACTGCGTTCAACTGGATTGCAAATTTGGCACAAAGAGTTCTACCACCCCTCTAGCTATGGCTGCATTTATTAATGGCCATATGATACCTGAAAAAGGAGCTGCTTTTTTACCTTATAGACATTTCTAAGACACGCATTACAATCCATTTTCTTCTTTTGCTTCAGTTTCCTAGGTCTCCTCCCTATGTATTGTGAGGTTTTGCCACATGCTATGTGGCAGCAAGCACTTTTTCTCTAAAGACAGACATTCCCCATCATTACTGCAGCACATTTGAAGCAGATAAGGTTTCTCCCATCTTTCCCATGAATATATTTTTTTTAAAGTATCCAGCAATTAGTAAATTACTTTTCTTTGGCCATTAGCAGCTGGAAAGGATAACATCTGAAGGATAAGCCCTAATATAAAACAATGACCCTAAAAATGCAGCTAAGGAATGCAATGAATACAACTGCAAATACTAAAAATCTGAGACATACAGGAGATGATCCAAAGTGGATTTCCATATCCTGTTGATCAGATGCATAATTATTTTTTTACAAGAACAGATGACAAGAATTAGAGAGAGAGTATAGAAAACATCAGGACAGATGATGTTCATATTGTTTCATGACATATTTCTAATAAAAGCAAGATTAGTTCAAGCAATAAATGAAATAGTCTGGAAGTAGTCACATGCAGGATTCTAAAAATAATAGTTAGAGGAGTTTATTCAAGGCCTTTGCTACCTTCCTCAGCTCAGAAGGAACACTCCTTGGAGGAGGGTTCTCTTCTGTAAGTATTTATCCTGGAAATTATGTATGTATTCATGTATCTGCTTTAGGAGAGCTGAAAAGCAAAGTTGCAGGACTTGCTCCTGCAAGCCTGCCCACACAGACCTCGGGCTGGAAGAACTCTGACAGTGGTTCTGCAAAGCAATTCCAGTTACAGAGCATGTGCCAAATTAATGTTCTAGTACACTGGGACTTTACATCAAGACTTCCCTGATATGTTCCAGTAAAACTAAAAGCAAACAGATTTAAATGCAAGTTTTTAGATGATTTGGTTCACATTGTCACGCAAGCTCATAATAAGCACACATTTTTCAAAGTGTTTCTAGATGTAAAGTCACTTTACCTCATTTGAATTGAGAGTTTGAAGGGATAGACTTTCCTGGAGAGAACAGAAAAAAAGAACTAAAGAGGTGAATGTGTGCTCTTCCCCAGGTGGCAATCTACTTTTAGCAGCCATCACTGGTCTGCATTTTTTTAATCACTTTTCTGTCCCTGTTGTGATTGCTCAGAACGGGGCTAGGTTGATGCATAGCACTCTTGCACTTAGATATTGTAAATATGAAAAGACCTTTAGATCTGATGCTTTACTATAAAGGTAAGTATAGATTTCCTGATGATGAACTCGCATCTGCCAACAATACAAACCTCCATACCTCATCCATTTCATCATTTAAAGACTGATGAAATAAGGTAAAAATATGTGAAAGCAGGACTATATGCTAAAAGAAGACACAAGATATGCTGACAACAGGCCTGAGTTGTATGTTAACATCCCAAACCAACAAAATAAAAAAGTGCTTGAGAGAATTACATTGCTGGAGGTAATCTGGGGCTTAACATCATACCTCAGGTTTATCAGCATACACAGAGGAAAGATTCTTCAAATCACTTTGTAAAGTTAAGATCACAGCTATGTCAGTCCTTCCTCTTTAAGTCTCTCTTCTCTGGAGCAAGCTCTGCTCTTGGCCAGCCCTTGTAGCCCAAGGTGCTGTGCAGGATGCCCTTGAGCAGTCTGTTCAGACTTCCCAAAGGTGTGCTAACATGCTGGCTGCACACAAGGTCCTACATCAACTGGAGGGATAGCAGGAAAGTGATCTTACTGCAACTTTCAGGTCCCCTCTGTGAAGGCAAGAGGCTTTCACTTGCTGAGGGACTTGTCTGCTTAATTCCCAGCATACCGCAGAAAATTGTCATTTTAGAAAACATTATTCAAAGCTATAGCCCAAGCTTTTACTGAACATGCAAACCAATATCTATTCACAGTCTGTCTTCGTGGGACAAAGGCCCATAAGAAGTGCTACCTTGCATCAGAAGGCACCAAACATTTCCATGAAGCCAATGAAGATTGTATAGCCAAGGGAGGGACACTGGCTATCCCAAGGAATAATGATGAAACAAATGTTCTTCAAGATTATGGCAAGAAAAGTATGCCTAGAGTGTCTGAATTCTGGCTGGGTGTTACCGACATGATAAATGAAGGGAAATTTGTTGATGTCAATGGCATGGTTCTACAGTACTTCAACTGGGACCGTGCCCAACCAAACGGAGGGAAGCGGGAAAACTGTGTCTTTTTCTCTCAATCCTCACAAGGCAAGTGGGTGGATGAGGTCTGCCGTACTGCCAAAAGATATATTTGTGAATTTCTGATTCCATAATTGCATGTACAAATGACCCTGACCATGTTTTAGGTTATAAACATGCTCTTTCTCACTTAAACAGTGCTGAGATAAAAATATCCATCTCCTGCATTTTACTCACTCTTTCCTGAAACATGTTTTCTCTATTAATTTATTTTCTATTCAGATGCTAAAAATATTTACTGAGTGCTCTTTTTATGTACAAGAATATATATTATGTTTTGACCTAGATTGTATCATCCTTTGGCATATTATTTCAGCCTGATGTTCAGGTTGCTGGACTTCACCTCCTCTTTCTGTACTTTGTATCTCCGTGTTATGATAGCATTTACTTGAAGTCAGAGCTCTCGTGCATTTATGGAAAGTATGGAAGATGGCTGTATGGTGACATGCGCCAGCGTAGGGTGTAGGTACCCTTTCAGTTCCAATGCACACAATGGACTTTATGGTTATGTGAACTCCTGTGAAAATGGCCATCATCCTCATGGAGTTTAACAGGATGGATTTGTGACCTAGAGTTTTACCTATGGGTTAAGAAAGCCAAATACAACATAAAAATTTGATGCTAATTTTTAAACTACATGGAGTGGAAAGTGATATACTGCTTGAAAATGGGGGAAGTAGACATTTTAAGATGTCACTTAGTGGGAACACATTTGCTTCTTAATGTCTCAATCATGGTTAAATACTAGATGTTGTTTGGAACATTCCTAAAGAAGGAACCAACCTGGGACTGGATGACAGCTCTCCTTAATATGCCTTCACAAGATGTGCAAAAGCCTTCTCTCCTGCAGGATCAGAAAGAGGCTTTGTAATTCTAACAGCAATGCTGCCTGGAAGCACAAGTATGGAGGAAGAATCCCCTTTCTGAGCACAAAATGACCGCTCCTTCCCCTTCGCTGTATGGCAGGCAGCACTCCTGATCGGCCCAAAGCAGTGGGGCTGAACTGCAGCTCCTTTGGCCACACACAAGATTTCCCAGTTTAACATCCAACTTTTGAAAATGAAGTAAAATGTGTTGGTGCTGTTCTTAACCCCACCATAGAGATTTGCCTTCATGTTATAGATGGCAGTTTCTTGGGTAATGAAGTGTCATTTAAATATTTAAATATATTGCTGCTCAGAGGCTAATTCCTACTTTTTATCTTTTAGTTGTGCAAGATTTCTTAAATTATGCAATAAATTTGCAGCTACTGGTATTAAACTTTATTATGATTTTTGACAGTTTGCAGACCATATGAAGGCCAGGATTTCCTAGGTCTTGTTTTGGTTCATGAGGGGCACTGTCTTTGGGCACATTATACAATACTTTTTCTTTACTAGTGTACCTAAATGCCAAAGGACAAAATTTGGATCCCTGCTTGCCTAAGGGCTACGTGAGATGCAACTGTTCAATGCAATCCTGTAATGTGTTGGAAACCATTTCATTTTCCAGCACTTGATGTTGCAAAATAGATCTGAATCAGTATTCTCTCATTTAGCAGTGTTCCAAAATATCTCCAATTTTCTGCCAAAGCCTAATAATCCTTGCTTAAGGTTGGGATAAAGATTCCCTTTAACTACATTTTAACATGACTGAAAGTCTGCAGTACTTTTGTGTGGCTTCATTAGCTCTGGCTTGCCTGAAATAGGCAGAATTCCAGGATAACCCCAGGATAACAGCAAACCGAAAATTCACCACGTGTTCCAGAAGTTGTTTACTTTTGAGGAATTTCTAAATTTACAACCTATTCACAGAATCACTGAATCACTAGGTTGGAAAAGACCCACTGGATCATCGAGTCCAACCATACAATCTATTTCAGCCAAGCTTCTAAAGTTGTATTCGGGAGTTTAAAAAGTTTGTGGATATTATTGGAGATGTTTATCAGCTGGTGGATACAGATGCCAGAGACAGAAACAACTGTTTATTTGGTTAGGATTTACTGCAAACAGATGAACACCACCATGAAGAAATCAGTAATTGATTTGAAGATTCCCAGCAGAATGCTTTGTTAAGAAATGACAAAGGGACATAAGTAGACAGGAAAAGTGATGGAAGAAAACTTAGGTGGATAGAGTTGGAGAGGAGATAGTAGATGTTCATGAAAACCCTCCAGAAATGTCTGTAATGGGAGCAAGACAGATCAAAAATGAAGTAGAAACACAGCAGGGAGACGAGCTCTGTCCTGTCAATTAACTGTCGCTGTCTCTCCTCTCAATGACTGGATGCACCCATGCTAAGTGAACTCAGAGTGAGGATGAGTGCCTGCTGCCTGGTGGACCTGCTCTGACCCGCTGCTGCTCCGGTTCTTGTCCCCAGACCTTTGCTCCCTGCCTTTCCTCTCTCCTGATACACACATTGTGTCGCTTGGGTTTAGGCTCCCTTCTCTACACTAGTGTCCCACAATTAGTTTCTGAAATGCTTTGAGGTCTCCTAGTGACACTTTCCATTCAAATCCCACCCCTGGGTTCCCCATCTCTGCAGAAGTCACAGTAACCAGTGCCCAGCAACCTCTGCTCAGCAGCCCCTGCTCTCCAGTGCGTGCGGGTACCCCTGGCCAAAGGCTGCTTTGCGTGCAGCTGGGGTGCTGTGCTCGGCAGATGGGTGCAGTGCTGAGGAGAGGACAGCCACTCAGTGTTTATTTATTTGCACACTGGAGAGTCATCGTGGTTCAGTTGGGAATTGATGTGGTGACTGGGAATTCAACAGCACGCCCAAGAGCTGCTTTTACACACACTGCGCAGCCAACAAGAGAAAAAGCTCCAACACTCACACCTAGCGGTACATCAGGAGAATGCAGAGTTTATCAAGCCTGTAGTGTCGCTTCAATGAGGTGGCTGTAGCAAACACTGCTTCTAGCTGATTGATCAAAGAAAAAGGTCTAATCCAATACATCGAAACACCTACCAACATCTTTGCAGGAAAATAAAATCTTTTTAAGACTTCATACTAATTTTCAAAAGTGGCTAATGCTCAATATTCTTTTCAATTTTTATGACAAATATTAGTAAATTTCCTTTTTAAGGCAAAAAAAATATTCTTAAACACAAAGTTTAAACTCAAATTGTTTCATGGACTCTTGACATACCAAGCAGTCATTGTGATAAAACTCTGAGGAATGGTGCCCTAAATATATGATATGACAACACAAAACCCCTTAAAACCACTCCTTGCATTGCTGAATCACAACAATTTAAATAGTAAGTGATTATTCTCCCAATGTATTTTATACTTATAATTGTCCTCCTACCTTGCAGCTGACGTGTCCATGGATTTCTCTCCTCCTTTTCCTCGCCCCAGGCGAGGTCTCATTCTTCCAACTTCCTACCCTAAAGGAACGCAAAGCTGGCTGTGGGCACCTAATGGAGCGAGTTCCCTCCCCACCCTTTATCACTTGAAAACAGAAGACGTTCGCAGTCAAGTCACCACATAGGGTGGTAGAGGACTAGGTCACCAGTCTCTGCTTTGTCCCTAGGCAACTCATCTCTTGTTAGGGCAAGATGCTGTTCCTTGCAGCATTCACATCTCTGCTTCTGCCTTGGTATGTGTTTCAGCAGCAATTTGCTTCTAGCATAGAAGCTGGCAGTTACAAGAGGCTGTCAGGAGGAGAAACACTCTCATCCTGCTCATTACACGGGAAATATGCCTGGTATAGTTTGGTCTGGCTTCAGTTGTGCTACATCTCACAGGATTTTCAGTAACTTGGCTTCATTCTTTCCTCTCTCATTTGCCCCACTCAGCCCTGCCTGTGTTAAACCAGGCTGATCCTTATCCCGGCGAGCCTACCGACACTGCCTGCTAGCAAGGGGAGAGCCCGAGGTAGAAGGGCTGCATGCAGGGTCACCACCTGTGTATGAAAAGACTGTTTACTTGCATCACAGGTGTGTAGCTTCTTGCATTGCAACCTCTCTGGGGAGAAACAGGCTAACCAGAACAAAAGCATTACAGGGGTTTTGCTGTGTCTTATTCAAACTGCACAAGAATTTTCTCATTAGTACAAGCCTTGTCCCCCACTTTTGGAAAGAGGTAAACAATCTGCTTCAAGGAGTCCCAAATCTGCTTGCTGTTCACAATCACTACATATAAAAGGAATATCTGCCATGAATCAGACTGGCCTTACTGATGACTAAGTAGCTTGCAGACAGGCTGACAAAATCACATTTTAAAATTAAATCGTGGTGCACAATCTCAGACTGCTTGTATTTGCCCTAACACCTGGATGACTACTTGCAAAGTGAAGAAGAATTTGGCGTATATGAGCTTGGCTAAACCTCTAATGATACTGACACTGTTTTCTGGAAGAAAAAAAAAAGTAAGGCTTAACTATGTGCACTTCCTTCTTTCAAGGAGCTCTACTTCTTTTTCTGTTTATTTTTCATCTCTGTGGCCTGTGATTACTCTTGTAAGTTTGGAAATAGTTCCTTCCTCATTGATATTCATTTTCCTGTATAGAAGGGTTTTTATAGATTTTCTCCGACAAAGCCTCCATACCTCTTCCCTTGTTAAATTCCATCTTGTGGATCACTGTAGAGAAGGTTAAAAGCAGCACTAGATCTTGGAAACTAAATGATGGGTCCCTTCTAGTTTATTACACTGATAAATACAACACCAGTCTCACTCAGCGTTTTCTAAACAAACTACAATTTCCCTGAAGTGCTGGTCTTACCTCAGCACTCCTCCCCCTGCGAAGTTCCAGGGAGCAGGGCATGGTTTGGAGTACTTGAAGGCTCTGTTTGGTCTCTCAGGTTGCACTGCCTGTAGGCTCAGAGACACAGAGGGCCCGGGACACGCAGAGCCCCGCGGTGGCCAGCGGGCTGGGGCTTAGGGCTGCTAGGGTTTGCTTCGAGGCGAGGTTTTGACTCGAGTTCCACTGCGCGAGGAGCGCAGCCCGGCTAAGCGCTGGGGCGGGGCTGGGGCGCTGTCCGCCGTGCCGGTGCTGAAGCTGCCCCCGCGGGGCCCGGCCAAGCGCCGGAGCGGGGCTCGGGGCGCTGTCCGCCGTGCCCGTGCTGAAGCTTGTATCAGAAACGGCGTGGCCAGCAGGTCCAGGGAGGTTATTCTGCCCCTGTACTCAGCACTGGTAAGACCGCTCCTTGAATCCTGTGTTCAGTTCTGGGCCCCTCACCACAAGAAGGATGTTGAGGCTCTGGAGTGAGTCCAGAGAAGAGCAACGAAGCTGGTGAAGGGGCTGGAGAACAGGCCTTGTGAGGAATGACTGAGAGAGCTGGGGGTGTTTAGCCTGGAGAAGAGGAGGCTGAGACGAGACCTCATTGCTCTCTACAACTACCTGAAAGGAGGTTGTAGAGAGGAGGGAGCTGGGCTCTTCTCCCAAGTGACAGGGGACAGGACGAGAGGGAATGGCCTCAAGCTCCACCAGGGGAGGTTAGGCTGGACATTAGGATAAAAAAATTCACAGAAAGGGTCATTGGGCACTGGCAGAGGCTGCCTAGGGAGGGGGTTGATTCACCTTCCCTGGAGGTGTTTAAGGCACGGGTGGATGAGGTGCTAAGGAACATGGGTCCATGTTTGATAGGAATGGTTGGACTCAATGATCTGGTGGGTCTCTTCCAACCTGGTTATTCTATGATTCTATAAGCTGCCCCCGTGGGGCCTGGCCAAGCGCTGGGGCGGGGCTGGAGTGCTGTCCGTCGCGCTGAAGCTGCTTCCACAGGGCCTCGGCGAAGCGGCGTGCCGGGCAGCAGCCGGCGCCTCGGGACTGTCCCAGAGGGGAGAGGTGCAACGGTTCTGTCAGGGAACTAGCTGGAGCGGGGCTGCTCAGCCTAGACCGTGCCTAAGTGAGGGCTGCATCTCCTGCATGGAGCCTGTTGGCAAAACCAGCTCCTCTCTCTGAAATATGTAGGATATTAGGAAATTTGCTTTGGGTTAAGTTTTTGAGGTAACTTTTAGAATCATAGAATCACCAGGTTGGAAAAGACCCATGGGATCATCAAGTCCAACCATTCCCATCAACCACTAAACCATGTCCCTCAGCACCTCATCCACCCGTACCTTAAACGCCTCCAGGGAAGGTGACTCAACCCCCTCCCTAGGCAGCCTGTTCCAGTGCTCATTTTTTTCCTAATGTCCAGCCTAAAACTGTCCTGGCAGACCTTGAGGCCATTTTTTTTGCCAGTTTTTGTTGAGCAGGGCTTAGTGTGCAATATCAGGTGTATTGCTCTTCTGTGAGGCGTTGTTCAAGACAACTAGGAAATCAGTTGAAATGTGGTTTTTATCATGGTTTCTGTATAGATGAAATTATATTGACGATGTATTAAATATGTCAGTAGGAAAATGGACCCCTGCTCGTCCTGCTTTCTGCTTTTGGAGGAATGGAGTACAAAAAGAATTTGAAAAAGAGAAAGAGGAGTTGTGGGACCCCTGAGAAAGGAAAGAGGTAATAATTTAAAAAGCAAGCTGTTTTCTCAGGGCAATATCAGCTTTAAGCAGAGGGGCCCAGCAGCTGTAGAACCAGTTTTTTCCAAAATATGACTGATTTGTTCAATTTTTCCCTATACATAATCAGAGTTACTTTTTCTAACTGAAAATCATTGCATGTCCTGTGTTCAGAGCCTGCTTATGTACATGGCAAAACAAAGTATGTCTTTCAAAAAGTTACAATTTAGACAGACAAAAAAGATTATCCCTATTTCACAAAGGGGAAGCCAAACCATTGAGGAATTAAGGATCAGAATAAAGCATCATCTAGCAAGGAAAACAAAATTAACTCTTCTGGACCCAATATCTCAGCCACTGGGTTATCCCTCTTTCCCAAGAGTCATATCTGGCAGATGCCATGAATGATGACAAATCTGTGCCTCCATTCCAAGCACAGCAGTTGTGTGTGTGTGTGAGTAGTACAAGGACTGTCCAGGCTGAAGTATCTGGGTGCCAGATAACAAGGATGGCAGCTGGGAGAGTAAGGAAGGCAAGGACTGCTCCTGCCAGAACTACCCTGTCTTCTGACAGAGAACTTGAACTTCCCTCCTATGGAAAAAAAACCCCATACCTAATGAGCTTTAAGTTCAATTATTGGGTCAGGCACTGCTATGCTGAGCATTCAACTGATAAACATTATATTTCATATTTAGTCCAGTACCTCTAGAGTAATTATGCCAATGTGCATGATGTGATTAGTACAGCCAATAATGAGTTACTGTGGAACTAAATCTAACATGTTGTTAAACTAATTATCATCTTACTCATTTAGCTGAGCAATCGGTCTAAGCCAGCTAAAGAAACACGAATAATATCAAGATGAAAAGCATGAAACACACTGTGGCTGGTATCTCATTAACAGGAAACAATCTGGTGAAGTGCAGACATGGATACTGCAGCAAATTCATGTTAAGAAACCTCCCCAAGTGTAAGAAGGCACTACTTCAGTTTGTTTCACTGCAGTCTGCTGAAAACTGTGCTACTTGTCTTGGTTCAAATATGTGTTGTGTATTCATGAAGTTACAACTTAAATTGATTAGAGAAATGGAAAGAAGAGAAAACTATTCTGCTGCTGTTGGAAATATTTCATATGCACTACACAAAGTTAAACTGCTCCCCATGAAGACATGGCTAATGCAGAGATTTAAGACCGTGTAGTCTGTAGTCTCTAGGTATAATTGTGCTGGTACACTAGATGAGAAATAGATTCCTCCATGATAAGCACCAAGGTCAGAGGGTCAAACACCAACTTCAAAGATATTTACTGACACTTTATCTTGGCTCTGGAGTTACTGACATTATCAACTCATTCATACTGTTAATCCTCATACATATTACCTGCAACCATCTAAAATACCCTTCTCCTGATCAGACACAACATTTGCTGAGAGTACTGCTGTCACTCTTTTGGAACATTATAAAAGATAATAGAAAGGCATTGCTAAGAAGCCCTTTGGCCACCATAAATCCTACATTTCATAGAACCTGTTGTGTGAAGAGAGTTCTGTGTATGTTGTTTAGCCTCTAGTTCATGAAAGCTTTGGTACTAATTCCATGCAAAGACCTCAGTGGAATTTCTCTGCTGCTTTAAAGAAAATTAAATTCGAGCTGCTTAATCTCCTAGGCTACATCTCATGTCTCTAAAGTTGAACAAAACTAGTTCAAAGTGTTATTGGTGCAAAACTTTACTAATGCTGCTGCAGTACATCAAGATATTTTTGAAGAATCAGCAGGCATCTTTAGTTTGGATACAGGATCTTTCAAACCAGGTGGAATGGTTTTGTTTCTGTTACTCCTAACGACTCTCACTGACAGGACTACATTTTCACAGGTTGTTCTGCTGTTGCACCTGCTGCAAAGAACACAACCTACTTTATGCACTTCCCTTAGCAAATGTAAAACAATCACATATGGATATCCTTTTGTGTCAACTCATGTTCCAGTGATTCTGTAAAGAAGCGTTTATCTCGAGACTGGCCAAAAAAACCCGTGGAAGTGGATGAATCTTGTGGAGAATCCAGTTCAGTTCTTGGGATCAGCCTAGATTACCTTGTGGAATCTTGGAATGCATATGGAGCAATGCAGCTTTTGAGATCTGAGACTGGTAACAAAGGAAATGGCTTCAGCTTTCTTTTCTAGACTTTGCTATTGAGACAGCGTGGTAAATGGAAGGCCCAACAGGGATTTTATGAGCATGCGAATCTTCCCAAACCTTTGTCTGCACAGCACTGTGTTTTTTACTACAATATTTTTGCCAATATATGGCAATTCAGTGACATCCACTGGATCTTGCAGATGCAGCAGGGACACTTAACACAGTCATCACCCACTAGAAGGCAAGCTCTGTTGCTTTTCTTCAAATTTTTAAATATATATTTTCCAGTCTTCATTAAATGCCCAACTGAAGCTTGATATTCTACTAGTGTGAAATTAAATCCAGATGGTTTCTCAGGAAATATAAACTGTATCTGCACATGTGTGTATGCAGCTGATCAATAAATTTAATGACTGGAATCTGTGACTACTCTTGTAGTAAGAGTTAATAAAGTCACTGCTAATAGCACCTTACGGGAGCAGTGTAGCAGATGCACTAGAACCCGTAAATGAACGACCAGTAGTCTGGTAAAGGCTCCAAAGCAGGTAACAGCCTGAACCACAGCTAGGCCAAGAACTCCAAGTTTCAATCTGAAAACCCATAAAGGAGAGGAGTGACACAGTGAACATTGATATATATGAGCTTGGAACACCAATCATGTGATTAATGCAGGAATTGCAGACAGCTTTTCCAAGAATCATTTATTAAGCAATAAAGTCATGGAGTCCCGTGCATACCTTTCCTGTCTAATGTAATTTGACTATGAAACAACCACTTTATTCTATACATACAAAAGCCTAAGTGAGCATTCTTGGAGCTCTCCTTGCTAGGCTCTGTGGCTGCATAGCAGTGATCTCCTCCTGAGTTGGGACACCCCCCGAGGCTGCTCCTCCAGGCAGAGAGACCAGCGACACATCTTTGGTGAGTGAACAATATCATGCATAAGCTTGTAGTACGGTAACTTTGATTTTGTCTTGGTAACTTTGATTTGTGCCTTGGTAGTTTGGAATCATTGTTCAAATAACAGTGCTGAACAGTAAGAGAGTGAACCTTGCTATCAGGCTTTGTTTAGTTGCATTTTTACAATGTCATGTTAAAACCACTTTTGCTAATAGCTTTCACAGCAATTCTTCAAGTGATCTAAATCTCTCTTTCATGACTAGTGGTGTCCCCCATACATCCCTGTGCCTTTGCCTGGATCACTGAAGATTTGCCAGACATCACAAGCTAGCCTGTAAAATGGTCTCTCTTACAAACTATCTTATGCACATGACCAAACTATCAAGGCAAAATAAAAGGGAATAGGTTAATATGAATAATAAATATAATACATTCATATGAAACATGTTATGGCAGTGATGCACAAACCAGTCCATTTCTACAGGACCAGGCAGTCAGCATTTTTTTCAGGATAGTAGGTGGCCCTTTATTTCAAGAAAGGTTGAGGACTACTCTAGGCACATCAGAAGAGCTTTTGTAGTGATAAGCAATTTGTTGTTTGGCTGGTCCATGTAATAGCTGTTTATTAAGGCATACATTAAGCACTCTGTAACATTTAACAAGTTATTTATAAGTGTTAATTAATGAAAAAAGCCTTTTTGATAGCACACTGCCAGCACTGCTCTCAATATCATGAAATACAGATACTTGCAACAGTCTCATTCAGCCTTCTTGGCAAGTAGGAATAGTAGGAGTGAATAAGCAAGGTTACATATGAAGCACTGATTGGAAGGAAATTATTACCATATGAATTGGGTAATACTACTGACATATTAAGGGAAGGTGATAAGAATAGAATGTTCTGGAGACTCTGCCAGTTTCCTTTCCCATGCATTGCTTCAATAGTATTGCAGCATTACTCCATTCAGTCTTTGAAAGAGAAGAGAAAAATCCATTGGTGATTAGGCAGGGAAATGTCAAGCCTTATACAAGACGCAGATGTTCTTCATTATGCAGGGTACAAAACCTCTGAGAAAGGAGCTCATTAGTAGAGCTGGGTGAATAATGGGCTGTCTGGTGGTGTGGTCAAACAAAAAAAACCAAAAAACCAGGAGGGGATAAATGATCAAACTATAGCAGAAGATTTTGAAGGGCCTTTTTTTTTATTATTTTCTTGGAGGGAAGAAGAAAAAGAGATTGGATGCAGGGAAAGGTGGTAGGGAGAAAGGAACCAAAAAACCTGAAAAACTGATGTCAGCTTTGCCTGGTAGTAATTGTACAAGCTCTCCTCTCCAAAATAGCTGATGAGAACAGGTACTTAGAATCATAGAATAACCAGGTTGGAAGAGACCCACTGCATCACTGAGTCCAACCATTCCCATCAAACACTAAACCATGTCCCTCAGCACCTTGTCCACCCGTCCCTTAAACACCTCCAGGGAAGGTGAATCAACCCCCTCCCTGGGCAGCCTGTTCCAGTGCCCAATGACCCTTTCCGTGAAAACTTTTTTGCTAATGTCCAGCCTAAATCTCCCCTGGCGGAGCTTGAGGCCATTCCCTCTCGTCCTGTCCCCTGTCACTTGGGAGAAGAGGCCAGCACCCTCCTCTCCACAACCTCCCTTCAGGTAGTTGTAGAGAGTAATAAGGTCTCCCCTCAGCCTCCTCTTCTCCAGGCTAAACACCCCCAGCTCTCTCAGTCGTTCCTCATAAGATTTGTTCTCCAGCCCCCTCACCAGCTTCGTTGCTCTTCTCTGGACTCACTCCAGAGCCTCAACATCCTTCTTGTGGTGAGGGGCCCAGAACTGAACACAGGATTCAAGGAGCTGTCTCACCAGTGCCAAGTACAGGGGCAGAATAACCTCCCTGGACCTGCTGGTCACGCTGTTTCTGATACAAGCCAGGATGCCATTGACTTTCTTGGCCACCTGGGCCACTGCTGGCTCATGTTCCTCTATGTTACATGTCCTGAGACAGCTAGGTGTGAGTTCCTGTTTGGAAGCTATGTCAGCATGGAGCTATACAGATGCTACAGCTGTACATTTTGCATTTAAGCTCAGTCCTGAGAAAGTGAGATTGTACCAACTGACATAACCTGTGACTCTTTACCAAGCCCTTCTTAGCTGCTGTGACAACCAGGCTGTGTTCAAAAGTGACTTTAATGCTCTATTTTTGTCATGATACAGTAAACTTTGCTGGCATTGCAGGGGTAAGGTAAGAACCTGTACTGCCCTTCCTCGTGCTGCTTGACAGCGGCATGTATGCTACATAGGCATTTCTGCTTCCCCTGCATCAGGAGCTAGGACTAGTCCTCACATGCTGCTGTGAGCTCAAGATACAACTGAGTTTTACTGAGAGCAAATTTAAACAGTCTAATATCAAGCTCTTCTGCCAGAGGAATCACACTTGTTATTCGAAGCTAATGAATAAAGTGGAAGGCATTCATGAATATGATCTTTAGTTAAGAGGACAGAGATCTACTTTTTAGCACTTCCATGTACTACATTTGAGTATTCCAAACACTCGTTGAGTATTTGTAGCAGAAGTTCCTTATTAGACTCTTGTGTCTGCCTCAGGGATACAAAAGTGTGATTCAAAGATTTTTTAACACATTTTGAGGGTTTAATTTTACCACCAAAGATTTTGAGAATAATTGAGAAGATAATTGAAGTATTTGAGAAGAGTTTTGTGAGCTTGATCAGAGATTTAAAATGCTGGATTCTCTCCAACTACAGAATAGAGGCTCCAGCATAGAAATGTTTGTGCCAAGAAAAGCAATTTCACCATGACTAATGACGGCACATTGTTAACCACTATTCCTTAAAGATTTATTTTTCAAGGCTGCACAAGCACACACTATTTTTGGAAGCAACTTCCCTTTGGTCTCTCTTCAAACCCACAGAACATATATTCTCATTTGGTAAGGAAAGATGAACGCCTTAACTCAAATATCTAGTACAATAAAAGCTAGACTTTCAAGGGAGCTCACGACCAGATTTTTAAAAGTACATTTAGGCTCAAGACCCAGGGTTCAACAGCATTCAACACTCAATAACTTAAGTCCTTTTGAAAATCTTGCTTCTTGGTGCCAATCTGAGGGTTCAGACATTTGAAATTTTTCCCCCAGTAGGGAATACCCTTCAGTGAGATGCACTGTGTTTTCCAGGGCATTGTGTAACATTTGAAATGAAATCCAATGTATCCACTAATTTGCACTTCCATAAATGCTTTTGTTCTCATTACATTGTCCTAAGACTAAGTTAGGAGATTAACCAACTCTGATGGCTCTTGTGTTAGGGAATTACAGAATCAGTAGATGTCAGGAATGTAAATGAACATAGTACTCGCCTTTTACTAAATTCCAGTTGATTTTCAGGCAGAATGAAAATTGGCTGAAGAATCATAAACAGAAGATAATAGTCCATGGAGGAGAAGTGTCCAGTGAAATGCCTCAGGGACATACATTAGGCCTCACACTATTTAATTTATTTTATTTAGATGACAAGACTGGTTCTACAGAACACATTTTTCAGCTCTGTGAGACTGTAGACCATTTAACTTCAAACAAAGAAACATGATTAAGGATTAACACAGAAATTGTACAAAACCAAAGTGTCTGTCACTAATCTTGGTGCCAGGCTTCTCTAACCCTTCTCACATTCTGTAAGCCTTACAGGAGGAGCCCTTTTCTATTGTGTCTAGACCTGCTGGCTACGCAGTCGCAACCCCCACATGCTCTAAGGACTGTTTTCCCATCTTTCTATTGTTATAGGTGGCCTGAAACCAAGATTTGCATGATACTTTTTTTTTCCCCTGAATTAATAAAATCCAGTTGAATTGAGACAGTCAGTCCTTTTCCCCTGCATTCATGGATGCTTTTCTAAGAAGTACGTTGCCAATTCACATCAAGCACAGGGCTACCGTGAGCAAGCTGAGGAAGCATCTGCCATATCAAGTTCTATCAGACAGCTAGAAACACTGCTACAGCTTTGTACGTAACATCCATAGAGGAAGAATTCCCAAAGTCCTACCAAGGAAATAAAGATATTACTGCAAACCAGATGTGATGTGCTTCACTGGGATGAATGTTAGAGATTCAGAGAGGGAAGGAAATGAAAGCAAGATTTTTAAACAGATAAACAAGCAGCATGTGGTTGTCCAGTGGTAACTGAGAGGCGCGCAGAAGGACTTATGTTACTTCTTACTGAAAGTTATAACACACTAAAGTTCCTTTAAAATATAAGCTGGATTCAGACCTCTCCCAAGTGTAATGTCACTGTGTCACTTATCAATAGTTTCAGCAAGATCAGAATCAGCTTAAGATTTTTCAGACTGTTTCCATACTAAGCTTTCTGCAGTCCATCCCACACTAACTTCTCTGACGTACTGACCCTATTTTTTGCTGACATAACCCAGCAACTTGCCTATGAAAGAACAAGTCAACTACAGTATTTTGTAAAATGTATCAGAAATATTGTTTCCCTTTGTAGTAGTTCTGTTTTATTTTTTCTAATGAGTTGCTTTCATAAATAGAGCAGTCTTGATCATTAGCCTGCTAGGTCAAGGAAAGAAGCATGCAGTTACTCAATTATAATGATCTATTGTGCTGAAATAATTATAGGAGAGAACAGTATTTAGGAAAGAGCAATAGAAAAATGTTAGAGTTTAACTTAATCAACAACTGTGTTTGACCACATTCATCGTGCATGGACTGCATCCATTGTTAAGATTAATCAGGAGTGATACTTAATTTGCTTAAGAAAGGTTACCAGTAATTAATATTTATAAACAGCTATAATGATTCTTCTATTTTTTGTTTAGTTATGCTCCATCTCTTTGATTTCTCCTGAGTAATTACAGACAAATCATCTGAATGCTTGCAAATCTCTCAGAAGGAAAACTTTCTATTTTTCATGTTTGTGGCCAAATATTGACTCTCAGCTTCATCTTAAAACATACTGGTTAAAACATACCTCTTCCATTGCCAGTCACATTCCACATGCTTATTCCAGCTTCCTTGCTGTTGCCTCAGGTAGGAGCTGGACTAAGAATGAAAAATGAACCAGGTGTTCCCTTGCACCCTCCAGGTCTGATCTGCAAACATTTCCATCTTTAGCTGTAGGTGTGCGAGTGGCATCCCTGAGCTTAGACTGCATAACCAAGGAACAGAAGAACTTTACTGTTATTCTGGGTTTTGTTTTTCACTAATTAATCTTTTTTTCACTGATTAATTTTACTTGCCTCATTCTTTCTTGTATGTGCAAAGCATTTAAAGACAAATGTTTAAAGGAGTTTAGATACCTGACTCCCATTTCTTCCTCCCCAGCTTTTCAGTGTCCAATTTTGCAGCCTGGAATACAAATAATTACTTAACGAGTGTGAGTAAATACTTGTCTATATGTTCAAACATGGTGTTTGTACCATACCAAGCAAGGTTACTGTTTGTTCTTTTTTTTTAACTATCTGGTGAAGAATATTCCATGAATCTTTCAGTGCCTCTAAGAACCCAGGGTAAATGAGTTATCCTTGCCTCTCACTCAATGCAGCAGGAGACCAGCCGAGACGTGGTAACTCACAGGAGGTTCACAATTGCCTTCAGTGAGGGGGTTGATGTCTCTGCAGAAGGAGTTCCCAGAAAGATGAATTTTGGTACTGGTAAGTTTGGAGTTTACCTTACAGGTGATGATGTATGCTGATGTACATATAAAGATATGGAAAATGAGAAACTTCCTGATCATGCAAGATGCAAACAAGGCAATGCTGCGTTATCAGTGTGTCTGCCCATGGAAGTGACACTACTGGTGGAACCAGAGCACTCAAGGCCAAGGATACTTGCAGCTTAGAAAGCAACAAATAGCATCCAAAATGATTGGTGTTTAAAGCAAAAACTGGTAAGCTCTTGAAACAGCAAACACATTGGCTTAATGTCTCGCTGAATGCTGCCTTGTCTGTTAGTTTTTGACTTAGATTTTGACTTTTACTTTTCTGCACTGGGTAAGGTTTGCTCCTGGAAAGTGGTAGAAATTCCTTGCCTGATGATGAATAAAAAGATATGATTTTGTCCTTTTTAGCATTTTTGCCAAGACTGTTACATATCACTTCCAACCATTATTTTTTAATCATGTTGAACAAGTTTAATATTTCTTCTAATAACAAATCAGAATTTACAGATAAGGACATCAAATATGTCCCTGTATATTAATGCCCATACTGTGCGTGCTTTTAACAAATGAATATTAATTAATTATGAAAGATAGACTTTACAATGTTCTAATAGGGCCTCTCAGAGGTTACTGATGTCACAGCTTTTCAAGGCACAATCGTATTCCACAGTTTTTTGCATCTCAATTAAAACAAAATTGACAAAGAAACTCTTATGATTGGGATTCCAGCATTGCCTTTTACACAGAGGTTTCATAGACAGATTCCATACATAAAAGGTTCTTTATGTTGTTTTCAGAGGAAAATGGAAGATCATCAACTAGGCCTACTTGAATCCTATTAACTTTGAAATTATGCTGAAAATTATGCTATATATGTATGGAAGGAGGATAAAATTCTTGAAATTTCTAAAAATGAACTTGGGTAAAAACTCAGGGAAGTTAAAAGTATGAACAGTTTTCACAACATGAAAAACAAGTCAAAAGTGACCTTGTAACCATTTTTATGGAAAGCTGAGTTTAACTCCACTTTCACTGGAAGGACATGGCGCATTCACTCTTGGCAGTTCTTAAATATCCATTGATTTTTCCATCTCTCAGTGGACTGAAATTGTCCTCTAATGCAGGCTCCACCACTTTAGTGCAAGACGGAGGTATGAGAGACATGAGTCATGGAGGCAGAATTTTCACCTGAAAAGAAACAGCTGTAGCCTATGCAAACCTGTTCTGGCAGCTGCAGAAAAATTATGATCTGAAGGCTGTTCAGATTTCTGTCATATTCCTGACTCATGGTTCCTAACAATCAGACACATGCTCCATCAAAAGGGTGAATCAACCAACCTTTTGCCGTTGCATCTGGATGCTTTTGCAACAAGTCACAACTATTTTTCTCGTGTCCTCTTGACACACAAATACTTGCCAGACTGAGCAGTGCTCAGATCTTTGACAGGCAGTGGAGATGATGCAGCAAAGCACAGAAGCCTGTGACTAATGTTAAGGAAATGTTAAGTTTTTGCTGCCTTAGGCTTGCCAGTGTAATTATATGACCAAATTTTTGTCAACGTTTTTCATGAGATTATGTTTCTAACTGTCATTTATGTTATTGAGAAATCAACAACCATTTCTAAATGTCTTCTTGTTTTAATTTATCCACTTTCTGGCAGACTGTGGAATTAATCTTGGTCTGCAAAGCTTAGAATATCCAGAAAAATTAATTGACCGCATTGTTTCAGCAACAGATCAGAATGGCATCTTTGAAGCACTATTTGCTACAAATATGACTCTGAAAGCAAAGACAGAAGATTTTAAGCAGAATGGATTATTTACTGCCCTGCCTGAATGAACCTCTGATCACATTTGTAGCCTCCTCTAGGCCTGTTCCAACAGCTCCATCTCCTTCTTACGTTGAGGATTCCAGAACTGGACACAACACTCCAGATGAGGTCTCACAAGAGAGGAGCAGAGGGGCAGAATCACCTCCCTTGCCCTGCTGGCCACACTTCTTTTGGCCTTCTGGCTGCAAGCCCACACTGCCAGCTCATAGAATCATTGAATCATCAGGCTGGAAAAGGCCCATCGGATCATTAAGTCCAACCATTCCTATCAAATACTAAATGATGCTCCTCAGCACCTCGTCCACCCAACCCTTAAACACCTCCAAGGAAGGTGACTCATGTTGAGCTTCTCATTGACCAGCCCCCCCCAAATCCTTCTCTGCAGGGCAGCTCTCGATCATATCACCCCACATTCAGGGACTGCCCTGACCCAGGTGTAGGACCTTGCACTCAGCCTTGTTGAACCTCATGAGGTTCTCACAGGCCGACTTCTCCAGCCTGTCCAGGTCCCTCTGGGTGAGATCCAGATTCCATCCTTCCAGTGTGGAACACCACTCAGCCTGGTGTCATCTGCAAACTTGCTGAGGGTGCTCTCAGTCTCACTGTCAATATCATTGATGAAGATATTGAACAGCGCTGGTCCCAGAACGGACCCCTGAGGGACACCACCTGTCACAGATCTCCATCTGGACTTTGAGCTCTTAGAATACAACCATCCAACCAGATTCTTATCCACTGTACTGTCCATGCATCAAATCCATATCTCTCCAGTTTAAAGAGGAGGACATTGTGGGGGATTGTGTCAGAGGCTTTACACAAGTCCAGATAGATCTCATCCATTGGTTTTCCCATCTCCACTGCCACGGTTACCCCATCCTAGAAAGCCCCTGGGCTGGTCAGACAGGCTTTGCCCCTAGTGAAGCCGTGCTGGATGTCAATAATCACCTCCCTGTCCTCCATGTGCTTTAGCAGAGCTTCTAGGAGGATCTGTTCCATGATCTTCCCAGGCACAGAGGTGAAGCTGACAGGTCGCCGGTTCCCGCCCCCTCGCGCCGGTTCCCGCCCTTTCCCGCCCCTCGCGCCGGTTCCCGCCCTTTCCCGCCCCTCGCGCCGGTTCCCGCCCTTTCCCGCGGGCGGAAGGGGCGGGGGGTGATGGCGGCGCTTCGCTACGCGGGGCTGGAGGACACGGACAGCGAGGAGGAGCTGCCGCCTGGCTGGGAGGAGCGCACCACGGCCGACGGGTGGGTGTACTACGCCAGGTAAGGGCGGCTCCGGGGCGCGGGGGGTGGGCGCGGCCTTCCCGGCTGCCCGGGCTGTGCGGGGCGCTCGGCTTCGCTCTCGCGCCGCGGGTCGGAGGGGAGGCGCTTGCTCGAATTTGTTTTATAGAGCCCCGTGCCCTCCGGTGAACCGGCCGTTCCCTCGGAACGGTGCGAATGCGGAAGGCTGGTAACTTCCGACGGCGGTTCTGACGCGTTTCCCTTTCTCTGGAGGGCGGTTATCTCAGCTGTGTTAAAAACGTTGTTTAAAAAAATGGTATTCGCTGTATGAAAAACAAAAGAGTTGATTACGGAGGGAGAAAATTACTAGGCGACCTTTAAAAGTCTTAAACTTTTCTCCCCTACAGCCACCTGGAAGAAAAAACACAGTGGGAACATCCCAAGTCTGGGAAGAGGAAGCGTGTGGCAGGAGGTTTGTGTTTGGGTTTGTGATGAACCCAAGTTGCGTTACACGCGTCGGCTGGAGCTTGTGTGGGAACTGGGTCTCGTCTCGCTCTTCTGGGTGACGCTGATCACCTAGGCAAGCTGCGCTTCCAGAGGACGGCTGGTGTCAGGGGGGCTTTGGCTGTGGGACTGGGCTCTGCAGAGCGGTTGCTTTCCAGTTTTATGGCTTTCCTGTACAGCCAAAATACTCATTCCAGGATAAAGGGGTTGTTTTACTGTGGCTCATAAAGGATATAGACAAAGGCTGGGATTCTCTGATTGGGTTCTGGTATCCCGCTGTCCATCAGATAATATTTAAAGTTGGATTATATTCTTGAAGAATATATTTAATCAAAGAATATCCCTGGTGCAGAACAAAGTCCCATTAGTTTTCATTTTTACTTGTTTTCCCTTACCAAGTTGAATATTTTTGCCAGAGCAGAAGGCAGGCAGTGTCGCAGGACACTTCCAGAGGTATATGGCTTCTTAATGACCTTGGATCAGTGCCTTAAATTAGGTCTTCTGAGGTGTTCTTAGGGATACTGTACTGTTGGCAAGCTATATTTCTTTTGGGATTGTTAATGTGATGATAACTGGAATATTTTCAATAGCTTTTGAACTGATTGAATTACAGCTGAATACTCAGTCAAAGCGAGAAACACTGGGAGTGTTATCTGCAAAGTACTTCTGTAGGGTCTTTTAGATAAGAATTTATTTTGTGAAGATGGGTCATTTTTGTTCCTTTATCTGTCCTTCCAACTCATAGAATCATTTAGGTTCGGTTTAATGGATCCCAGACCAACTGGAGGATTCTGATCTTCCAATTTCTAGTATGTGTTATGTGTAACTTTTTTCAGTGGTTATGCTATTTACTTTATCAGGACAGACACTAAACTGTGTGCAGTATGGATGTGCGTGTACTAGGAAGTGTGATTTGCATTGTGCTGGTTTTGTGCTACAGTGTTAAATAATCTTTGTAAAGAATCTTTCAACTATCTCTATACTTAGTGTACCAGTAATTACAGCCTTACCAGATCTCCTGGATATTGCATTTATATTAAGGAGCGATTGTGTGTGATCAGGGAAGCAATCCTTCTGTCAAGTTCTAGTGTTCACGTACAGCCAGTAGCTGCCTTGCCTATAGAAATAATACAGATTTTTGCCGTATCTGTCTGAGAAATCACTGAAACTTCAAATCTGAGTCCACTCTAATGCTTGGGAGAAAAGATGATGTTTTGTGTGTTTTCTAGGTTTGCCATATGGATGGGAGCAGGAGACTGATGAAAACGGACAAGTTTATTTTGTAGAGTAAGTATGTCAAAATGTAGAGTGTGGGCAAGTCAGACAGCCGTGTTTCATGTTGGGTAGCTTTTTGAGTTGTCATACTCTGACAGGATCTGCTGGAAACACAGAGTAATTAATACATACAACTTCAGAGCCCATATGCAGATGTTATAGTGTCCAAACACCCATTTGTGGGTTTTGGAATTCTTGCACGGGCACAGAAGTCACAGCTCGAGTGTCTGATTGGAGTGGCTTGCGTAGCCACATCTCGATGTGTGCTGACCCTTGGGCAGGTTTTGTGTTGCCTCATTTTGTTAGTATTCCTTTACGGATGAACTCTACATACAGCTTCAAAAACATATCCAGAACTCCATGGTTGATGGTTAACGTTGCAGTAGTGCTTTAGGCATACAACATGAACCAAAATTGCTGCATCTCTGACTCACTTCCAATCTAAAGCACAGAAAGAATGGAAGACAGGGATTGAGCCAACGAAGATTTCTTAGGAAGGTAAGGGCAGAAGAAGCTGGTCAAAGCAGAAAGATTTCTTGAAACATTTCCTCCTTTCGCTTTTCAGTTGCAGGGCCAAAATGGGACAGATATCTTGAATTTTTGTGGCAGAATTAATATTCACAGGCCAAAATATTAAGTGAGGCCTCTCTGTTCTATAATTAAGCGTTGAAGCCTGAAATTTGTTGCTTAGTCTCTCTGATAATTGTCTGAAGAAAACTAAAGTGAATCTGACCTCAGTTGTGCCTTTTGCTGAGCTGATGCGAAGCTCTTTGTTTTCGGTTGTTTGAGAAAAAAGTACTCGGCTACATTTCCTGTTTGGATGCAGTTCCAAGGGAGTAGTGCAGGACCCTATAAATAGAGCTCCTAGGAGAAAGTGATCTTTCCTAATATAATGAGATTTTTCTCTTGGCAGACTTCTTTCTGTGTCAGGGGGTCACATGAAGTTCAGAATGGCATTGTGAAGTGTGTGAATACAGTTATTAAAAATGCTGTCATAATTGGAAAAAGTGTTTGATAAAAAATAATTGGGATCATTTTAACAAAATTTAAAAAAATATCTATTTTTTTGGGAATTTAAATAACGCACTGTACGCATCAGTGGCTGAAATAACTGAAATCTAAATGCAGAGTACAGAAGGGTCACAGCAGTTGAATTTCCTTGTTCTTTTGCAGCCACATCAACAAAAGGACTACCTACCTTGACCCAAGACTGGCCTTCACGGTTGAAGATAATCCAGTCAAAGCTACTCCTAGACAAAGATATGACGGAAACAGTACTGCGATGGAAATACTCCAGGGTCGTGACTTGAGTGGAAAAGGTGTTATAATCACGGGAGCAAATTCAGGAATAGGTAGGTTAATACACATAAGGGAAAATACAGTAAGCTTTATCTTGCTGGTTGCTTTGACATGATCATTTAATTAAATATCTCCGTACTTCTGGTATTCAAACCAGTATTGCATTACATTGATGTAAAAACTCTAGCTAGAAAACTTTGTTCTGGTTTGTGTACCACTCTTAAAGTAAGTTTGGAGAGTTTGGAGCTTAGAGAAGAGCCACTGGAAAGGCATGGAATTCTGAATGAATTGATGGAGGCATTTTATGTTATGTAAATCTATAAAGGGTGGCTGTGAAAGGGAGGGGGAGTTTCTTTTCCTGATCTGGGTGGCTAGGAGGAGGAGTGAGGTTTGTGTGGCTGCAGGGCAGTTCTGATGAAGTATTCCCAAACACTTTCCGGTGTCAGCTCGGGTAAAGATTTAAGGCAGCTGTAGAATCTTTATCTCTGAAGGTATTTTTAAGGCAACTTGATGAACTTGTGTCAGTATATCATACTCAATTGGACCTTTAGGGCAAACAATTATGTTTATTACCTTTAGAAATTCATGTTAGTTGTATTTTCTAGAAGGTTTGTAAATCCTGTTAGACACTTGGCTTGTTCAGGTATCTATTGCATCCTATTACTTGTATAGGGGGTGGAGTGTGTCAGAGATTCTGATTAACTGCTTTTGTTTCATTTTATAATGAATCTTTGGTGCTTGGGGGCTTTGCTTTGTTTTTCCTCCAACTTAACTCGCTAGGCTGTTTGAAGTTTTCCTCAGCAACCTCCGCAGATAATGTCTTCCTGCAGCTTAAATTGGTGGAGGGGACACAGGTATTAAAACACTGGTGTGGTTTGGTGTTAGATTAGAAACTTTTTTGTTAAATGAGGGTGTCTACCTAGATCCTAGATAAGCATTAATCTTTTGCTCCCTCTTGTGGCTTGCTTTTTTCTTTATGCTGGGACTACATCAAAGTCCTTAAGCAAATTATTTGGTGTCTTTTTTTTTTTGTGCAGGATCTTGACTTAAGTGTATTTGAAGACACGAAAACCTTGGAGACGTTCTGGAAAGTTGGTTACTAGCAGGACATAACTGTAAATTCTTTTGGTCTTTATCTCTTAATTTAAGGGAGCATTATCCCACAGGAATCAGAAGAACTCAGAGCTTTATGATAGCTTGCAATTCAGGCATTAACAGCACATGTCCTGCTGTTGCTGCATCATGTGCTGTTGTGGGCTGGTGTTGCAGTTAGGGGCAGCAAGTGTCATACTTACGTGTCTCAATGGGGAGCTTGTGTTTTCTAGTAAGGTTTACATCCCAGATTCCTGATACAGCGTGTCTTTCCATTGCATCCAGCAGTAGAATTTTCTTTGTATGCAGCTGTGTGGTTTCAGTGCACTTAAGGATTACCTGGGCTCAGACCATTTCCCTTCAGTGGGAGAAGAGCTACCATTCAGACTAGCTGAATGAGCCAAGTGTGTGTCACGTATGGCAAAAGATTAATACAAGCTGCATGATGCTTTTGTCAAGATGTTTTTCCTCTGTTCCTCCCTTAGTTTATAATCTGGATTGATTACAGATGAAGCGAGCATATCCTTGCACCAGATCTTTGCCTATGGCATCTGTGCACAGTTATATGTACACTTACACGTACGTAAGTTCTTGATTTCTGTTAGTAGGTGGGGGCAGGACATTGCCCCTTGTCAGAAGTGTGCCAAAAAGAGTGGGAGCATGAGTGAAATAAACCTTGGGCTCGTGCTGCTGTATGAGATTAGGACACAAGGAGTCCAAAACTATGAAGGTGATGTAGCAAATATGTGATTAAGAAGGTGTTACAGCCTATGTAACTCAAAACTCGTGTGCCATGTTGTGTTTAATACTGCTGTAGTCCTAAGCTGTGTCTGATACCAGTTACCGACTTCTGTGGAGCATGGGTTATGGAGAAAGCATTTCTAGGGTTTGTGCTTCTTGTGTTATAATTGATTTATGTTATGCTTTCCTAGTGCTAAGGGCTTCTGAGAAGGGGCCTGTGCTAGTTATGACTTGTCCTTGAGCTGTTTGATGGAGAAAAACGAGGTTCAGACTACTTGGTGTTGTGTGAAGGGAGTGCTTCTCTTTTGGGGTTGGGTAATAGTGTTCTGGTCCAATTAACATGGACATAATCAGCAGAATTTGAAGTTTTCTGCTGTCTGAATCTTTAAAATCTATCAGTCTTAGCAGAACTCTTGGTCCTGCTTTCTGACTCCTGTGCCTGTGTCGTGTAATGGATCACAGCATAGAGATCCCTGTGAGCTTTAGTGTGTCCACAAAGTTCTTTGAGACTCCTTGTGGGAATACTAACGGTCTACCTCCAGCAGAGTCTTACAGCTTTGCAGCTTGTTCCCTGGTAATTTTAGGATTTCTGTGCTTTGCTCTGCTTTGTGTTGTAGATAGTTCTTTGAAACTCCCCGTGTATTTTGGTGTCAATGTTTCCCTCCCTTAATATTTTGAGGAATAATAAATGACAGTGTTTTCAGAACAGTAACCTGTGTTTTATAAGAGGTAAGTGTAAATATTGCCAAGGAAATTATTGCTGTCCCTTGACTAGAAAGTGATAGAAAATAGGATGGATTAGCATTTGTACTTAGTAGAAGAAAAAAAAAATCATTCAGCCCTTCCTGATCCAAGGGGAGGTGTCCCTGCCCATGGCAGGAGTTGGAACTGAATGGGCTTTGAAGTCTCTTCCATCCACAAGCATTCTGTGATGCTATGATTGTTGTCAAAATGAGTTTCCATGGTATGTTTGAAACTAACTTCGGTACCTCTATATTTGTCGAGAATTTTTAAATTTCAAGATAGATAGAACAAAGATCGAGGTGTAAGGTGGTACACTACAGTCTGTCAGAATGCAAAAAAAAGCTTTTTCAATTTCTTCGATGCTGGATGCTCAAGGTAGAGTTTGGAAAATGCTGTAAATCTTTTGAAAGATGAATGAACATGGAAGTTTTTATTCATCCATATATACTGCTTTAAGGTAGAAAAGTTAAAATCAGATTGACAAAGGTGGAATAATACATTAATGCACTTTATTTGTGTATCCAGCATAGCTTGCCAGGAACTTTCTTTTAATCTTCTGAAAACCCGAGCTGCTTACTGAGGGACTGAGGGAATGCTTTGAATGACTTAGGCAGGGGTGGAGTTTTAATGGTTTTGTGTTTACTGGCTTCTCATATGTTACTCCATTGCCTTTACCTTCTCTGTGACGTGGGCAGCCTGACTGCTCTGTGGTTCCTTTTGTTGCTGGTAGGAGTGTGGGATGTAAGAGTATCCTTGATTACATACCCTCTTCATCCTTCAAATTGCTGTAAAAAGAGTAGGGGAAAAACTATGCTAAAAACACTAGATTCATAAACACTACATTAGTTTTCTTTTGCAACTTGGAGGAGGTTAATGAATTGTTCTGTTCTTGCAAGGTAAAGACATCACAGCAGATCAGGACTTGTTAGTAAAATGGTTTCCTGTTTTTTGTTTTTTATTTTGGAATCTTTCTCTTCTAATCCAGCTAATCTTCAGATTTTTTCTTATTTATTTTTTTTTAAGCTGAATCAAAGTTTTAGTCCAGGTCTCACAGAAGCAGTTGCGGTAGCTTTTGGTCTTGGTGAAGCTGGTGTATTAAAAAGGAGTCTGACTGAACAGTTTAGTTGGGTGACATTAATCCTTCTGGCTTTAAAAACTTGCTGTTTTCTGTATACTTAACCATGCGTGCTGTAAACTGTCAGCTTGTTCTCTAAAGTCGGTAAGACTCACTCTACTGTGAGGAATTAAAGATAGCATGCAGTTTTGAATGTGTATTGTGATTTTTGTTTTCAATGTCCCAACACCAGGTGGGTTATAGGGGCAGTGCTTCCCCAGTGTACTGCCTGCTCGAATCCAGGAATCCTTTCCAGTTTTCCACTAGATGGCTGTGTTGCTCTTTGAAAATCCAAAACAAAAGAGACCCGGTGCTTTCCTGGTTTGGGTAAACGCTCCTGCAGTTTTCTTGTTTGTGTTCTTAATTATTAGGGCTAGAATTTGAAAATGTAAAAAGCATGCCAGCTGTTCATCTAGACATGATTCTATAAAGATGTGTTTTCAGCTGCATGCATAAGCAATCTCCTCAAATCAAACATTTTTTTCTTTTTTTTTAAAGAATATTAGTTGAGTTTAATATGAGGGAGACAGTTGTGCAGCTAATGTGATTTTTGATGACTTGTATAAATATTGCTCTTTCTTTTTAAGGTTTGCGTTGCTATATGACCTTGAGAGCACATGTTCTGTGCTCTGTCAGGTGCAGTTACCTCTAACCCACTGTGACTGCTGAAGTATGTGTGAGTAGCAGGATATGAGTGGTGCTGCAGAGTATTATGGAAGGGCAAAACACTTATGTTCTGTAAGGCAGGTACCACAAACGAGGGCTTTTCTTAGTGCTTTTCTGAGGCTTTACCACAAAACGGTATTGGTAATCACATCCAAACCATTGCTCCAACTGCAGTTCTGTGTTTTATGCTTAATGAAGGTCAGAAGAAATCTGTTAATTCCGTTTGTGAAGAATGTCCAGAAAAAGCACAAACTGTCTCCAGAAAATGAAACTCGCTTTTGACTCTGAGCAGCTTCATTTTTTTTGAACACTGAAGAAAATGCTGAAGCTTCAGTCACAACATGGCTTTCTATGTTGCTTTTCCTTGATTGTGTAAAGCCTGTAATTTGAAATGGTTTAAATTACTTCTTCTAAATAACTGCATATCAATATTTGGCGAAAGGGGAATTTTATCTGGCACTTTTATTGCCATGCAATGAAAGGGCCTTAATGGAGGGAAGAAAAATTGTGTACTAGGTATTAGTGTGGTTCACTACTTAAGAGGAATGAGCTGTTAGGCTGCGTATACTGCTGGTATGAAAAGTTATCCTATTTCTTGTACAGAACTTCAGTTTTAGCAGCTCCTGTCATCCTGATGCAAAAGGTTGAGAAACATGCTTATAACGTATCACAGTTAAATGTCTGCTTTATGATATAAAATGTTTTGAATACCTGGCCCTTTAATTTATAAATATTAAACAGAAATTTCTGTGTTTTGTATTTCTCTCTCTCATAGGTTCTTTCTCTTGAGGACTTTATTGACATCTTAAGTGTGGAAAGGTAGCTTGTGTACCTAATAAGAATAAAATATGGTTATTGCAAAACTTCTACAGCTTAGATTGTAGCATATCTATTAGTTTTTAAACTCTAGAAGTCTAAATTGTAGCTAAAACTTATTAGTACATTTTAGCAGAAGATGGGGTGTTTTATTTGTGTTTTTACAAACAGAGGAAATGCAAAGCAGCCTACTTACGGTCTCTCAGCTACCGAAATACAGTTAACAGCAGTATTCTTTCATTCTTTTTAAACTGCTTTATGCTCACCTGTGGCTGGTCTGCATCCTCTAAACAAATGTAACCCTTAACTGAGGATCAGGTATGTGAAATCAGGGGAAGAGACTTGCAGCTAAAGCTCTGTTGTGAGCTCAACTATCGGAACAGAGCCTGTGCTGCTTTTGGAATGGGTTGTGTGTTTAAAAGTGTCGTATTTCCCAGTATTGGATGTCGTGGCTAATTGCAGTGAGGGTTTCTGTATGTACACAGACATAACCGAACACTGTAGAATGGTAGAAGAGAACATTCTGACAATGGGTAATTTGATAATTTACTTAGTATTAAGCATCGTAGTACCATGTAGGTGATTAGATTTTGTTCACACATGGTGGTGCTTTTGTGATAAATACGAACTATGTAGCTCTGCAATTTATCATGTGCTGTTCACAGTATCGCCTGCACCCAACTCAGAAGCCTCTCTTGTGTAGCAATTGTGGTGAACGCCTTACATTTGTGAGCAGTGTACAGTGGCTACCCCTCTTAAATCATTCAGCTCCCAAAGCAGTAGAAGCTTTTCTGTGTCCTTTACTGCAAAAAGCAGCACATGATGCCCTGAATCTGTTAGCAGTAGAGGGATAGTAAAGGTGTTCTTTTTTCATCATACTTTTCTTTCTTAAGGAATCAAAGATTGACTGGTCTGTACCTGTGGAGAAGAGAATTTTGTGAATGGGGGGAACAGTTTCTGTTGCAGAAGCCACTGCGATTATCCGTGGCAACATAACATCTTTACCAAGGCTGGCTTTATTGACCTTCACAAAGAAGATAATATTTGCTGAATCCTAATTACACCTGTGAATGTCTCATTTAAGTCAAGCTCAGATCATGTGGTAGGAATAAAACAGACCCTTACAAATACCATGGAGAACTCTCCCTTAAATAGTATTAGCCTGTCTTAAATGTGTTTGTTGCCGTTCGCTATATTGTGTGGTGTTTGGTGGTCTGAGTCCACAGCTGTTGGCAAGGAATTGTTTGGCTCTGTTTTTGAGCTGGATTGCAAATTTTCCTTGACAAATATGCACATTTTCCTTTGAAAGCACAAAGCTAGCTTTCTAATTTCTCTGGTCTGTTTCCAAATGAAATAGTATTTAAAGGTTGTACAACTGGCAAGGCTTCTACAATGGAACTGCTCAAGACAGTCTTCTGTTTCCGATTCATTTTAGGATTTCTTGTGAGTTTGGAATCTGTCTTGTGCTGCAACACCTGAATTCCATCAGCCTTGAAAAAATCGTCCTGTTTTTGTTGGACAGCTTGTACAGGGAAAATATTATCTTCAAGAGAAAATACATATATCTGGTTTTGGTTTGTAGTGTTTTTTTTTTTCTCAGTTCTGTTCACAAAAGATGAGTTTTCTGGAAGATCCCTGAGCATAAACTTCTTTTTTTGTATCTTTTATTAAAGTGTGGTCTTTGCTTCTAGTCATTGTCTGTTATTTAAATCCTGCTTTTTTGTGAGAGCAGAGTGATAGAACAAAAGGGGGGAATGGTTTTCAGCTGAAAGAGGGGAGATTGAGATGAGATCTCAGGAAGAAATATTCTCCTGTGAGAGTGGGGAGGCCCTGGCACAGGTTGCCCAGACCAGTGGTGGCTTCCCCAGGTCGAATGGGGCTTGGAGCCCCTGATCCAGTGGGAGGTGTCCCTGCCCATAGCAGTGGTGGGACTGGGTGGGCTTCAAGGTCCCATCTAACCCAAACCATTCCATGATTCTATGAGTCTAAAAGGGGATGTGATCTGTTGCATTGCATCCTGAATGGTCATTTTTGATTATTGAGATCTTTTCCTGATTTGGTGAAAAGAGATTGTTGCCTGAATCAAAATTAGTTTTCTCACTAAACCAGTGTAACTTGTGATGAAGAAGGTCTTATAGCCTTTACACCTTTGCATGTTTTCATGCTGGCAGTGTTTCACATCTGGAGATCCAAAGTGGGTGTTATTTATGGAGGTTTCAGTTCACAGCTTGCTGTGAGGCAGACAGAGAGGTCAGCAATATATAATCTGGGGTTGTTTTTCTAGGCCAACTCCTAGCTGTTCCAGAGATTGTTTTCATGAAATACTTTTGTATGCTCTTAAAAGCATGGAAGAGTTGTTCCTTGAGGTATATTTTCTTTTTTTTTTTTTTGGTGAATTCTAAGTTCCATATATCGTGTGTTTCACTGTTATGAACAGGATAGTATATTAACAGAAAAGCCAGGCTGGCCTGCGGGCAGCCAGTGTGTGTGCTTTTCCCTGCAAGAATAAAGTAGCGTCTCATGAGAAAAATAAGTTGCCTAATAAAAACATCATTTTGCAGACGTATCTTTCACAGCAGGGTCTTCTGCCACTGCAGTTGTGTCATTTAGGGGCTGTTTTCTTGCCATCTTTGCCAGCAAAACAGTAGCAATGGAGGTTTGGGTTTAAGCCCCTCTAAAATGTGATTGGGTAAGGAGAATGAGGGGGGAAAATATAATCATCTTTTGGCCTGATGCATTTCCATGCTGTCTGTGCAGCTATGGTTTTTGCTTTCATTTTATTACTCTAACTTCAACAGACATTAATCCTGTTCAGGAAAAGCTGGTTGCTCAATGAAGAATTGTGGGAAGAGTAATGCTGAAAAATTAAAGGCTGATTTTTTCAGGTGCTGTGATCCATGTTCTGTGGACCAAACTCAGCATAGGTTATCTTAAACCTTGTGAATAGCCCTACCATAAAAATGTTGGTGTCTGTACAGGAGTTTTGTTGTTTGTTTCTTACTGAAATGCACCTTAAAAACAAAGTGTACAACCTGCTCATTTTTTCCAGCTATTTTCTTTGTAGCAGTACAGAACTTGGTGGTAGGTATGAATTCTGTTGTACAAGTGTGTTTGCAGAATGGTATTACAGTGCTTTTCCAGGAGAGCCTGGATCTTGCAGGAAGTGTATTTTTGGCCAAAAAACGTTACCTGAGTAATTGGTGTAGAAAAGCTGGTTTAGAGAGGTGAACGTGCCTGTGGGTTGGGATTTTGGACTCATTCTCTTGTGGGATGTTGGTAGCTGTCAGCCAGGGATTAGTCCTTACGTGTTCCAAACAACTGAAAATCTTCTAAAAGTGATTATTTTAAAACTTGGAATAATGTTACTAGAAGCGGGAGCCAAGGGGTCTCTGATTTCCAGTGCTGTGTTGTGGATATTGATGGCAAATCACTGTGAGGGAGTTTTCTATGCGTACCAGCCCTCTGCTGTAATTCTGGCTTAGTGTTAGGGAATGCCATCATTGCACTGCTTTACCTAAGGCTTTACTGCCTACTTGGCACATGTTGTAAGTGTTAAAAGGTAATCTAGAACTTCTGTAATTTTTTTTTCTTATTGAGTAAGCTGGAAATGGTGTCAGGTGTTCATACTGCTTTTTCACGTCTGTTTTGATGGATCTATTTATTACTTCTGTAATGAGCGGTACACATGGTTGGTTAGCCGAGTTATTGAACTTCATCAGCTTTGGCTGAAATTCACAATGCATGTGGAACTTGTAGTAAGGCATAAGAAATTACAGCTGGGCTAAAAGGTTCAATAATGATTACTGCTTGTAATGGAAGCTTTTCACAAAGGATGGGATGGAGCTATATGATGGTGGGTGCTTGCTGTTGCTCCTTCTACAGGGGAATAACGTTTATAGAACAGGAACCTTGCTCTGTGGAACTCATTTTCTTGTCTAAGAGTTAAAAAGACTTTTCAGTGGGCCACAACATAACTCAGTCGCTTTCTGTCTTTTGAGATACTTAATTTCACAAAGGTTTTTCTCAATTTTATGCATATTTCATAATTCAGAGATTAAAGGACCCTTTGCAAGATTCGATCTATCTCACTGCAACACAGAACTTATTCTCCACATCATCTTGTGTCTTTGCATTCTGAAAGCAAATTGTGCTGCAAGAACTCTTTGATTAGTTTAAACTGTACATTTGTATTATTTTGGAACAATGTTAGATGGCAGGGACAAAGGAGATTGATAAATGGGTGCTGTTTTCTAGTGATAGTACCATCTGGATATTTAGTGTCAACTCTAGTTTCAGCATAAAGACGTACAGTACCGTGTATGATGTTTTTGGCTTGCTAGCAGAGAACTGACTCTACCTATTTGAAACAGTAGGGCCACAAGGAGAAAAGATTTCAGTATCTTGTGTCCCTTCCAAGCAATTCATGCTTTACTATGTTGAGAGTTTATAAAGGTTTGAAACTCAAGTGTGAAACTGTAAATCTCTACCAAGGAGGAAGTGAGACAGGTAAGAGCTGGGGGGTAAATGTTGAAATGCTGACCTGATGGACAGGAGTCTTGTCCCTGGGTTCAGCATTAGCAAAACCAGAATTTTGCCTGGATGAGAGAAGAGCAATAGCGCTGTGCGAAAGATGTTAATCTTTTATTCATCCTAAAGTCTATGGTATGCAAACCTTTCTAAAAGACAATGTGTGATGTGAGAAAATAAATACATCAGATGTCACATTTAATTAATAAATCTTGAGGGAACACTATCAAAACTGTTTGTCTCTAGTGATTTGGGGTTTTTCCATTAATGATATTCGCAGTTTTTAGTTCTGTAATTGCCCACACAAAGTCTTAGGCCCTCCTGTTCTTTTTAGTTCTCTTCTGCGAGTGAAAGGGTTTTCTTTTTCTCCTTTTCCATTTCTTCTATAGGCTTTTCTTTTTATTACATGATACTTTTGTAGCCTTCTACTCGGTGTTACAGCCTCAGTTTTTCTGTTACTGTAATGTCTCGCTGGTTTTGATTTCTCACTGTTCTTGTACACGGTGGCATTTAGTATTTTATCTGTTCCTTCAGAAAGCTTCTCAGAAACCAGCTGTCTTAGTGCTGTACTATTCAGATTCCATCGTATGCTTTACGTTTCCTCTCCTCATCATTTACATATAGTTATCTTGGTCACAGTTTCAAAGTTCCTGTTTTTACTTAGTGTCTCCTTTATGTTAAGTGAGGTTAGGTTTTCTGGTTATTACAATGCTTTCTTGATAATGATGAATCTGTGGGAGCAAGGAGCTATCACAGTTTATTTTTGGATATAGTTAAGATTTTTGCGTGCACTGTGACTTGAGGCTCAGAAGAGTGAGTGTTGCCTAGAGTTTTTTTTACTTTTTTCTAGGTGATGTTATCTTTGTAGAAGTTGATTGTTGCCTCCTCATTATTGATTCTTTATTCAAGCAGCTTTATCCGCATATTTTCTAATTGGATTTCCTTTTTTTTTTTTATATCAGTCTCATTCATAGAACTTGTGGGGCATTTTGCTCTTACGATGATTAGTCAAAAAGCTGCCTTTGTGCAAAAAGTCACTGTTTTGTTTAAAAGTTTGTGAAGAATGTTTCTAGTTCTCCTCTAGCACAACCAAATTATAGAAAAGGATGTTATATTGTGTATTCAGAGATCCAGGAACTGAGTGGTTCTTATGTTCTTCTTTTGCTGTTGGCAATCGTGAGCAGCATTTCTTGCTTCTGTACGTTTGTGCGGTACAGACATTAACTATGCTACCAAGATTGAGAAATGTGTAATTAGTCTTGTTTTATGTATGGAGCAAAGTGTGGCTGCAGCAAATGACCTATGTTTACAGATTGTGTCCATGTCTGTATTTACAGTGGGAGCTGGATTGTTCTGCTAACAGGATAACTGTACGCCTCTGAAAGCTGGTTTAATCCTTTAGCAGCAGGAGTAATTAAGATCTATTAAGAGCAGAAAATACGGCAACTAAAAGTGAGCAAAGAAGACTTTTTGGCAAAGTGCTTTGTTTCTTTGGGTCTGCAGGCAGTTGCTGAGGGGTGTAAATTTTCCTATCTTACAGATGTAAGATTCTCTGGGCATTTGTAGTTTTGGATTTAACACACTCTTCCCCAAACTGGCAAGGTGTGTCTTCGTGGAAGGTGAAAAAAATTGGTACAAAACATGCAGCTGTAAGTGGTCATTTGCTTTGGAAAGGTCCCTGAGGTCTTAGGTGCACGGTTGGTGGCCCAGCTGCTAGCAGGTAGACCTGAAATGTTATCTAAACGAATATGCATTAATTGTGATGCAAGAAGATGCATATGTTTTTTGTGCTCTTCCTAAAAGTGAGGCAAAAGAGATCTTTTATTGTTTTGCCCGTGGCCTTATGTTATAATTTAATGCCTTCTAATTCTTGCTTGTTTTCCATTCTTCTTGCTTTGTGTACAGACACTTTTTGTTAATACTCTTCTTATTCTCCATCTTTTGTTTCAGACCTCCATCTCCTGCCTTACTTTGTATGTTGGAACCACATGATGGATCATTTGAGTTACATAGCAGCTTCCCATCTCCCTTTCCTTCGTAGTTTAAAGCACACCCAAAAGGTTTGGCCGTGTTGAACCTTGGGAGGTTGGTACACATCCTGAATGCCATCTAGTCCAGAAAAGCTAGAACTTAAGGAGGTGACCCAGGACTGTATGAATTCCCAGACCTCAGCACCCTGGTACCTGGCCCTTTGCTCGCTGTCTCTTACTGCTGTGTTTGTACTTGCACTGGAACGAACAATGAACAGCGTCTGCCCTGTGTTCAGTCCTTTCCTCAGAATCCCGAGGTGACTCTTGTATTGCAATCTTCCTCTGCTGTTTAAACAAACAAACTGGCTTATCTCCTGTTGCCCAGAGATAGTGGTGGGTAGTGACTGCCAGAAGTTGAATAGTGGAGGTTTAATTTTTGGTCTACTCACTTCTTCCTTTCCTCCATGACAGACTGGGAGCTGTTTGGAACAGGACCTCCCTGTGGATCTTTAATTCTTTTTTGTAACCTAAATTGTGAGCTGTTTAGGATGGAACCTTGTTTTATTAATAATCTGTAAAATTCCTAGTATACATTTTAAAATCTTGCACTGTTCGTGTAACTGATATAAATAAATACCACATTTTTAAAAAAAAATTGGTACAATTTCTGTTGTAGTACTTGTTTGTTATCTTTACTTAACACTGAGCATTTCTCTTGAAATAACTGATGGATTAAAGCTTGGAGGATCCAGTGCTTTAGTTGACAGCACAGTATGTCTTTTAATTATTCTGCCTTGGATGAAGTATTTCTCTTTATATTATTTACTTATTTTGTTAACATTGCACTGTTGTACCTGCCAAAAGGAGATTCAAAATGTGCAAGTAGTTTTTTTGTTCTGTTTAATTAGGGCTGAGCTCGGCAGCATAAAACCCTGTGGTATTGTTGGCTTTAAGGAAAACAGAAACAGACTTGAAAGAAATGGGGCAACTTCTGGCTTTTGTCTCCATTTTTACTTTGGTGGAAAAGCTGTTGTGTTGCCCGAAGCTACTGCTGATGCAAAGAGCAGTTTTGGGGAAGGAAAGTGTGCCAACTCCATTTCTCTGAACTTGGAATTGTGGGGGTTTTTTTTGTTTTACATGTATAATTTAAAAAAAAAAAACACACCCCCAAAAAACCAAGAGATATGGTCAAGGATAAATTTTAAATTCTCTGGGCTTATTTTCAGTCACTTGAGTAAGTTTGCCAGAGGAGATGTGTTAAAAGTAGGAACAATAAAGGGGGAAAACCCCCAGAGGTTTTGGAATGAGCTGAGAAAACTGTATGACCCTGAACACAGCTTTCAAAAACCTCATTGATACATTTTTTTAATAGCCACAGTTTCACTTCAGCTTGCCTTGGCTTTGCTCTGCAACAGTGATGGAAAGACAGGAGCATGCACAAAACAGTGCTACTTCTTCAAGTTGTGGTGCTTGTAAATAGAGTGGCCTGATTTAAACAAATAAACAACAAAAAAATCACTTATCCTGTAGTGACTAAGCATTCAGGAGTGATGATTTATCAGGAAGCAGTGTGCCCTAAATGCCCTGGTACATTTGACTGCTCAAATCTGTTCTAGAGTTCAAGAGATGCTGGTTTGATGCTGACTTAGGTTGCAGGCAGATTTATTGTTTTCTGCTACTCTAGATTTCAGTTAAATGTTTATTTTGGAAGTGTTTCTTTGGCAGTAAAAATAGAAGTTATGCATTAACATAACCCTAGTCTAAGAAAATAGGTTTTATCCCTTATGAAACCAAACATACCTAATTCTGAATGGAGTAATACAGGCATTTTACTAAAATTAGGAACATGAGTCACACTAAAATGAGTTTTCCTCCTTTTGGGACAAAGATGCTAGCTCAGGTTTCTTCTAAAATGTATTTGTTTGACTTAGTAGTAGAGTGTGACGATTCGTTTGACATGTAGATGTGGTTTTAGGTGGAAAGGTTATTTTTGTCTAGAAAATGTGAAGTTGTGTGCCGATTGCTGTGTATTCAGATGCCTGTCTTCCCTCTTCCAAAGAAATAAATGCAAATGGGGGAAAAATATAGTTTAATAAATTCTCCTTAAACAGTAAAATATCAGCATTCAGTGTTTGTCTCTATGTATTTGAACTACAATAATTGATTTGTGTTAGGAGAACTGGCTGACTCTGTTGCAGAAAGCCATGCTGTCAGTTTCAAAGACAATCAAAACAAAACATGGACTTATTCTATGCTTGAAGGAACATGGAGAATAAAAGTTCCAAACAGAGTAATCTTATGTTTTAGGTGTGCCACTAAGACAGGACTGGTTGTGTTAGTTATGCAGCTGGTTGTTATATTGGTACAATGCTGTCTTGACAGTGTCCATTAGATTGATAAAATCTACTTTAAAAGCGCATCCAGGAAAAGTTTGTGTGGGATTTGATAGGAGTATGACCCTATCATTTAATAGATGAGGAAAAGCAAGATGAAACAAGAAGGCTGAGCCTTTTTTGACTTTTAAAGGAGTGTATAAGATTTAAACAGAGCTTTGGAGTGAGTTGAAATGGAAGATGCATATCTGAATCCTTTTTGGCTGGGGATTTTGGTCACTGGCATAGACCTAATGCAAGGAGTGGATCAGAAAGTTAAAACTGGAGTTTGACTGACAATTCAGTTCTTATCGCAGATTCTCCTCCTCTTCCCTTCTCTCTGATTCCCGGCCACTGCTCCTCTGTTCAGCACCCAACAATACCTGCTTGTGTTTGTGTACCTTGGCAAATGGAAAAGGAGAATCTTGATAGAGATGATCCGTGCAGTTTAGGATTAAATTTCAGGCTTGGTTCTGTCTATTTTGGATTATAAAGAGAATCTGTTGCAAATTCTTGAGCGTTAAAGCTTTTCACAGCTTATCTATACTAAAACTTGTCCTAAATTGCATTACGTGTTGCATTAAAAAAATAATATATTAGTATTGCATATTGGGTCTGCTCTTAAGGTTCTTTCTCATTTCCTTCCTTTTTATCTGAAACTCAAGTCTGAGAAGAAAGTACAAAGGGTGTTTGAATTCATTGAGTAACACTGTCTACCTGGAAGAAATGTTTGTGTGATACTTTTTATTTCTTCTGCATTTAAAAAAAAAAAAAAAAAATCAACTGTTTGGATGATGTCTGGATATTGCAGAGGAACTTTCTGAGGGCTGAGTAAAAATTCTGCTTTATTGGAATGTCAGGAGTTCAAAGTGATGCAAACGTACCTTCTTCTCTGTTTGATGGTGTAAAACTGCCCAGATCCTGCTGGTTCTGTGCACGCAGGGGACTCTCCAGGTTAAGTGTTGGATGCTGCATTGGTCTTGCTGCGCTTACTGCAGGGGAAGGGAAGGTTTTCTTTTGGACTCCCTTTTAGTTTGCATTCGGTCTCCCTGTGATGTGGTACTTGAGGTGGGGCTGGACTTTTGACAGCTTTAAATTACTGCATGTGAAAATGTTTTAGCACCTCAGAGCTCTTGTATTGATGGAGGGAAAGGAAGAAATTGTTTTGAAGAAGCTAAAGACAAACAAAACCCATAGGCTTTTACACTGAAGACTAAGCTGTTGCAGAGGAAGACAGACAGTGCCACTGCTTTTCAAATGTGTTTTGAGTGATAGATCCAAGGCATCTTGGAGTACCTGGGAGATGGCAGAGAAGATAAAGAAAGCATAATGCAGTCTGAGGTGGTTTTGAATTTCTTCTTGTTTATTCAAACTCTCTTACTGATATTTGGAGTAAAGGAGTGTTTTAAAATGTGTCAATGCCAGATGTAAACTCCTCGGAAACTGGTGCTTGATGATAAATCCTATGTGCTGTGCCCTGTATTTAAACCAGAAAGTACTGGATTACCTTTCTACTCAGTGATGGCTTTCTCTGTTTTACAGAGGAGGCTGCACCATTTCAGAGTGTTGGTTGACACAATGGAGTTTGGCATTGATTGTGCAATGTGAACAGCTCGTTAACAGAGGATGGTTAGCTGGAAATCTGTCCCCAACCTCACTGGTAGCAGTCAGCTGCAGGTAGACCAGAATGTGAGAGATTGAATGGACGTCGATGAAGAATGAATAGCAGTGCTGATTACTGTATGGCAGGCTTGCTGCAAGTAAAGGATTGTAAACATCTGTAGCAAATCCTATGCACTTGTAGCTCTCTTGTGAGTTCTGCCACTGGTCCGTTCGGTTGGCTGATGGAGAGAGCTGTGTCATCATGTTTATCCTCAGGTAGGTCTTACTTTAAACAGGATTCACCTGGAGCAACAGCAGCAAGTGTCATCGGTCTCAGGTCAGGCTTCTCTTGAGCTTTCCAGGGCAATCACTTGAGTTATTTTTAGTTTTATAAAACACTTCCTCGACACTGTATTGTATAGAGTTTTATACACTTGAAATACACTACTACTGCCTTGCCCAAGTGTTCATTATTTAAGCTTGTTCTGTCACATTTTAGGGAAGAATGTCTCATTCTTTGTGAATGGCTGCCCCTTAATGGTCCGTCTAATGCTTTTTTTACTAATGAGGTTGTTAATTTAAAAAAACACAGCTAAGATACAGCGTGTGATTTTCTACACAGCTAAGATACAGCGTGTGATTTTCTATAAGAAGATATTGAAGTGTTGCAGCTTTTCTTGACCTATTTGAATGTGAGCACTGGTGCCCAGAACCATAATGCAGTGCAGTGAGCAGGGTTTCCCTCCACCGGGTGCTGCAGCTTTTCATACACCAAAGGTGAATTACAAACATCAGAAGTGCCCAAATAACAGTAAAAAAATGTAAAATAAAACCAAAACCACCCAACGGGGTGGATGGCAGTGGTGCTGGTGGGCAGTGCGCTCTGCTGGCTGTGGTGCCCTCTCGCTGGGCTCAGGGGAGATTCTCCACTGGAGGAGGTGCTTGGTTTCCTGGAACACAAGTATCACTGCTGTTCACAGGTTGTTTTTGTGGGTAGAATTAATGTTGTTCTGGTTCCTTAATCATGCACAGAGTTATTTAGATTTGTCTTTCTATTTAACCCTACTGTTTGGTGGTTTGGGTTTGGTTTTTCTTTATGGTTTTTTTTACTGTTATTTGTGCACTTCTGATGTTTGTAGTTCACCTTTGGTGTATGAAACCATATTCAATATTGATTTTGATTCAGTGTAGATTATAGATAGACAAGATTGTTCTTTATGGAGTTCAAATAGTTTTGTACTTCAAATGCTTAAAAATGTATTTCAAATGTATTAAAAACATGGCTGTGTTTTACTGAAAGGCAGATGTTGTTGGCAAACTGAGTTTAACTCAATGCATCTGTTAAAAGAATAAAAGCTCTCCACTGTTTTGGAAGCTTTTCCCCCACCTGTTGAAGCTGAGTACCACAGGGGAGAGAAGAAGAGGAGGAGGCTTTAAGTACATAATGTCATGGAAGGATGCAGAATGTGTCTGTCTGAAGGTGAAGAATCATCCTTTTGTAGCCCAGAGAAGAGAGAGTACATCCCAAGAGAAGCGTTTAACACTAGCCTCCAAGTGAGGTGGAAAAATCAAGGTCGTATTAAAATTAACTAAAATTTGCTGCATGTAACTTGGTTACATTTTTTTTCTCAGTTTAGTTTATAATGAGAATTATTAACTGTAACAGAGAATGGTATGGAATTTATTATTTTGCACCCTGTGACATGGGGTAGACCTAGCAAAACATCATTATGGTTGGGTAATTAAGCTGGCCATCAGCTTGAGAGCTGTGTATAACAGTAGAAAACCTGTATTCCCAGGCATTCCAACAAGTTTTGAACATTATGGGAAGCTGGTAAAAAAAAAAGTGGAATTTTTGTGCACAACAAGAAATGTACAGCTAGCTTGTAGCACTCTGGTACAACATATCTTACATGAGGAACATAAAAATTTCTGGTTAAATATGCTTAAAGTAGCATTAGGATCAGGGGAAATCTCTGCTCATGCAGCAGCGGAATTTGTGTGCGTGCAAGGAATTAGCCAGGTAATTAAAGTTGCTTGGTACAATGAATGACTTTAAAAGAGATACAAGAAAATTGCTTGGACTTAAATACCGTAAGCATGTAATTGTAGAAAATGGTATAAATTCGTCTTGGTGTCTGTTGTTTCTGTAATGTAAGTTGTGTCTTGTGCTGGAGCTGAATGTTGTTGCTCCAGGGTGTTTTGGGAGTGAAACAGCCCATCTTAATAGGGGGATTAGTAAACAGTTTTTAAAAGGAAAACGTGAACATGCTTTAAATGTTGCAAAGCTGAAACAAATATCTCTTCTCTTTGACTTCTCCACACACTCACATGGCTGGGCATTTCAGATTGATTCCTCATTTTCTGGTGTAAGCTTGTCTCACGGGAATCCGTTGAGCTGTGTTCTGCTTCAGCTCGATGGGAACTGCTGTTGTTGTTAAGTCCTCCCTGGAAGTGGGTGCCCAGTGATGCTATTGACGACATCACCAGTACGCAGTAGCTCACCCCTGTAGAAACGCAGTTACGGGTTCAACTCTCTGCACTTCAGGCATCCACCAGGACCTCGTCTCCTGGTGAGCAGTGTCGCAGATTTTTCCAATTAAATTAAGTTTACCTTGGACCAGCATCTGTACAGCTTTCAATTAATAAATTGGACAGGGAAACAGTGCACTGACAGCTTGGAGATGTTATCAGGGTGGAAAGAGTTGCAGCTCTCAGTAAACAATTTCATAATTTGAACTGAACCCACTAAATTGCTGTACAGTCCCAAATTGATAGACTGAGATGACTCTGAAATCTGCAGTCTCCTTTTAGAACGGGGAAATGAAGTTCAGGTTTGTAATGATTCACAGTACTGCAAAAAAAAAAAGTGTACAGTTGTTCAGAAATTCACTGGGAAACCTTGTTCTAAGTGGGACAGAAAAAAACCCTGGTAATACAGTTTCATGTTGCACTTTAACTGCAGCGAAGTGTGAACTGTCTGTCTGCTTGCAGAGTGTGCTTGCAGATGAGGATGGGCTGGGAGAGTTGGGGTTGTTTAGCTTGGAGAAGAGAAGGCTCTTGGGACATGTTAGAACAGCCTCCAGTACTGTAAGGGACTCTGGGAAAGATGGGAAGGGGGACGCTCTTGATCAGGGAGGGCAGAGATAGGATGAAGGGGAAGGTCTCCCAGGGCAGTGGAACTGGATGGGCTTTGAGGCCCCTTCCAATCCAAACCATTCTATGATCCTATGATTAGGTCATGTCAGTGAGTTAAGCAAAAGAGGGAATTTCTCATGGATTATTGTTTCTCTGTATCTTCTGTTACATCCAGTGACCTGTTCAGCCTCATCATACCATAACCAAGATATTGAAGCTGCATGGTGTTTGATTATTCATAATGAGAACAATCATATAAAACTGTTCTGCATCTATCAGTTGGTCATGGGACAAAGAATGTGTTGATTTTACATGGGTAATTTAAGGAAGAATTTAGCAAATATTTTGAAGTGTGTGGATAATACCCATATCTGTACATTACAGCGCTCCTAAGGTAGATTGATGTTTTCTAGGCATGAGCTTGACAGTCCTTTCCCAGGAATGGTTTAACACTTGGACGGTTCTCTGATTTTGTGCAGCAATGTTCTACAGATGGAGTGGTGTTTGGATTGGAAAAAGGAATTGTTATCTCCACATGATTTTGTTTCTTATTCCCTCACGCATCCCACTGGCTGATCCTCCCTGCCAGAGGTGGTCCTCAGATGGATGAATTGAGGCTGTCTGCGCCTCTGAAGAGCCCAGAGCTCAGTGTTACAGTACTCTCTCACTTTCAGGTTGATGTTGCAAGGCATCACAACTCTGCAGTCTGGCCTTATGGCTCATTCCTCACAGTCAGGTGAGCAAGGAGTAAGAGTAATCCTGCTATTCTAGCAGCTGATGACCCTGAGGTACAGGCATTGAGTCTGCTTTATGAAGATCCCAACCCTATTTTGCACAAGAAATATACAGTTATTGTCCCACTGACCTGCTCAAATTGAGGTGTCTGCCTTATTGCATAGATGTTCTTAAGGGCTGAGTCCAGGTGATTATCGGACAGGCAGTCGGACCACAGGTAGCCTCAGTGTAGTGGTGTGTGTGGCTCACCTTCACAGGTGATTTTATAGCTCTGTTTTGTTACTGAGATCTATTTCTAACTTGGAAAATGTTTTATCCTAGGTTTTGAAACAGCCAAGTCTCTTGCACTGCATGGGGCGTACGTCGTGCTGGCCTGCAGAAACCCATCTCGAGGCAGTGACGCCGTACAGCGCATTCTTGGCGAGTGGGTAAGTGAGCGTATGGTGTCCAACGCTGTGCTGTGTTCTTCAAGATGTGAAATCTCTTGTGTGGTACAAGCAGTTATGATGGACATTACACAGTTATGTGAGAATCTAAGGAAAGCACCATTTGCCGTATTTCATACTGCCCTGTTCAGCCACCGGCATATCAGAGATGGAGCTCTTTTATTCCGTGGGGTGGGATTGGACTCTGAGGCTGAGCCGTGGGACATACGGGTGCTCTGTAAGGACAACAATGTTTGGAAGAACCCCTAAGGTATGCTTCAGAACTCACAGAATGGGGCATTCCAGAACCAAAGTGTGTAACTAGCTGAAGGGAGTGAACACACTTGAATAGTAGAGATGGCCACTATTTTCACCCATAGTTTTTTATACTATGAGAAATTTCAGAGAATCGTTCTTATGCTTTTCAAACCCAAGGATGTTTTCCTCCCTTTCTTTCCTGGCCCATCAGCCCAACAGCACTGCAGGACAGTCTGTTCCAACAATTTTTTCCTTTGTTTTTCTTCCCTCTTCCTTTAATTTTCTCTTCCGTTTTTTCCATGCAGATCTAAGCTCCTCAGTCCTGTTTGTTCCCTTGTTTCTCTTGGACACCTAACTTCCCTCCTCCTTCTCTTATTTTTTTTCTCCTCTAAGACCCTTATTAAAATTTATTCAGTGATTTAAGTTATTCCTCTCAATCATTTACTTGCTGGCAAGGATCTCGGGCTGTTTCTTTCTGAGCTGGCTGTGAGTGCAGACTTCCAGGAGATAATCTGTTGCTGCAGTTCTTGTACCCTGTACTTGAATCATTAACTGCACAGTCAGGTTCTTGGAATTTTCTTTCTTTCCTTCAAAGATTGGTGATGAGTGGTTTAGCTTTATTTCCCAAGCTCCAAAGATATTTCAGCTGCTCCCAGATGGTAGGGGAGAGTACTCAGTAGTATTAATATTTACACAGAAGTAGCGTGCAGATAATTACAGTAGTTATTAGTGCAAACCAAACAGTGTTCATTTACAAGTAACTATTTCTGACTAAGTGCTACTTATAATATTGCTAAAGCACAGATTTCTTCAAGAAACAGGCTTTGGATTTAGGCCTTTTTCTTTTGCCCAGGTAATATTAATGCTTTAAAGTAAGGGATTGGGAGGGAGAAATACCTTCCTTTCTGCCTTCACTACTTCACACCTAAAGTTCTCTTCTTGTTTTTATATATCAGTAACATGAAATTCCAAGAGAATTCCAGTAGGGGCAAGCATAGCACGTGTTGCTTAAAGGTTTATCCTTCTGTTCTCTTTCAACAGCACTGGTTTTGTTGCAATATTGTGTCTTTTGAATTTGTTAGCCTCAGTCCAGCTGGATATAGCTATGAATGTCACTGAAATCACACTGTACTGAGTGACTTCTCTCTTAAAAACATCCTGTTGTCCTTAGTTCTGAGTGCATCACTGAGTGCTTGGAAGGCAATGGGAGTTCAGGAGTACTTGTCTTAATACCTGTATTATCTCTCCAAAAGTTAATGAATTGTTAATTGAATGAAGATAGCTGAAGGTCAAATGACTTCAGAAACTCTACGTTTATTTACTAACAGTTTTCAATTTCTAATTGTTCAGAAAAGAATCTCATCTGTAAGCTAGGTAGCTGTAAAACCTTCAGTGCGTCTTTGTAATGGCTTTGTTGTTGTTTATTGAGAGGGACTAATTAACTTTGATTATTGCACTAATATTATGGCACTTTGACAGTCCCTCAGATTTATGACTCTGGGAAAATAAACAAATGAAATGCAGGTGCTGGAGCATAAAGAATAAGTTATTACTGAACTTTAATTACTTGGAGTGTGTAACCAGGAGAGGATTAGTTGATGAATTACAAGATGCTTAAAATTTACATCAAATTGTAAGCAGTCTTGAGGAAAACAAACAGAAAAACCTGCCCCAAAGTCAGTTACGGAAAACAAAGAGACAAAGATTAATTTGATTGATTGATACTAATATTAAAATATTAATGTCAGATATTAATTTTTAGCTTATAGGTGTCACTACAGAGCAGGGAGTTGTTAATTGAAAATTCTAAAATTAAAGATTTTAAGAAAAATGCCAACAACTTCTGCATATATTTCGAATGAAGCCCAACAGGAAGCTGCAGCTCTCCTGCTGTACAGGACTTCAAAGCATCCACAAGTGTTTTGTCTCCCTCATTCCCAAGGAAAGCAAAATCATCAAGATGACGTTGGTTTGCTTTTCAGTTTGGAAACAGTTTGTGAAAAACTGTAGATGCTCAGGATGCAGCCTAACAGATCCTCCTGGTCCTGTTACTCAGGTAACATGGTTTTGGCAACAGCAGTGCTACCTATTTGTTAGCTTGGAAATTATGGGATTGAGACCCCAAGCAGAACTGTAAATGCTGGCTTCCTCCAGTATTTTGAGGGTTGGAAGTTTGGTCAGTAAGTGCCCTCTCTTCAACTGCATCTCCAAACCCCATGTATTTGTCATTTGCACAAATGATACGTTTCTAATTCATAACATCTTTGCCGTATTGAATTTTTCTGCGTTTGCCTGTTACCAAAAGTATACCATGTTGGTAATAAAATTGGTATTTCTGTAGCAGCGTGTGTATTGGCAAAAACAGTGTACCCTGTGCTGGCTTTCTTGTGGGACAGTGCACTTCAGTGATGGGAGTGCAAGTGCCCGACACAGTAGTCCTTTGTCATTTTTTTCTGGTTGCCTGATGCAGAAGACAGTTCCACTTCTTTTGCAAGGAGACAAAATTAAAAAAAAAAAAAAAAAAAAGCAACTGTTACTGCTTCAAGTTTTGCTGCAATTATCTAATTGCTAGTCTGTAGCAAAGATGTATGGAAAAAATGTGATTCACAAAGAAACAAACCAACCTCCAAACCACCCACTACCAGCACAACAAAAAACCCCAGGTCAAACCTACTGTAATGCAGCATTTAAAAATAAGTAAACCACAGAATCACAGAATGGCTTAGTTTAGAAGACATCTCAAAGTCCATCCAGTCCCACCCCCTGCCACGGGCAGGGACACCTCCCACAGGATCAGGAGCTCCAAGCCCCATCCAACCTGGCCTTGAACCCCTCCAGGGATGGGGCAGCCACATCTTCCCTGGACAGCCTGGGCCAGGGCCTCCCTGCCCTAACAGGGAAATATTTCTTCCTAAGATCTCATCTCAATCTCCCCTCTTTTGGGTGAGAACTATTCCCCTTCCCTCTCTTCTTCTCCCTGCACTTTGTGATTATGAGCCCCTCTCCAGCTTTCCTGGAGCCCCATTCAGTGCTGGAAGCTGCTCTAAGGTCTCCCAAGAGTCGTCTCTTCTCCAGGCTGAACAACACCAACTCTCTCAGCTTGTTGGCTTATGGGAGGTACTCCAACCATTGGATCATCTCTGTGACCTCCTCTGCATGTGTTCTAACAGCTCCAGGTCCTTCCTGTGCTGTGGACTCTGGAACGGAATGCAGGGCTGCAGGTAGGGTCTCACCAGAGCAGAGCAGAGGGGCAGAGTCCCCTCCCTCACCCTAGTGGCCATATTAATTCTGGTGCAGCCCAAGACTCGGTTGGTTTCTGAGCTGCAAGCGCACTTTACTGGTCATGTTAAGCTTCTTGCTCAACAATACTTTGGACAATCATACAGCTTGTTCCCATATCGAGTCTCTCCGAGGTCCGTGTCTGGAATGCCAAGGAGTATCTGCAGAACTGCACCTCTTGTCTGAGCCTTTCAAACTTTGAAGTTAGTTATTAGGCAAAACCACCCAGTTTCAATCTGCTTTTAGTGAATGCTGGAAATAGTTTATAAAGAGAAAATAGAACAGCTAAATGGTTTGAAAATATGTAATCATTATGATTTAGAGAAAACAGGAGGAATAATGGGAGAAAATAAGATTTTTCAGATTAGCTGCCATTATGTTTAAAAAACATTGACTGTTGGGTACAAATCTAGCAAGCTTTGTCTTTACCAATTTATGTCTAAAGAGCTGCTTTATAGACTTTGAGGCACTGGAGTAGAGATTACCCGCATAAACTTGCTAATTACTTTAGATAAGTGACGTTTGTTTGCAACCTGCAGTATTCCAGTTATTTTCTTTCTAAACTACAGCAGAATTTAGCTCATATTGCAAATAGAGGGTAATTACCTTCTGCAGAGCATCATGACTGGTCTGGCTAAGCTGTCACATATAATTCTTAAGGAGAGGTATTGTTGATTAAATTGGTACAATGTACATTTTTTATGTACATACACATGTATTTATATAGAGAAGGGATGTAAAAGCCGCAGATAAAGGGAGATGAGTACAGCTTTATATTTGGTATCTTGAAAATGAGTGTTGCTCGTGCATGATGACATTCAATATCAATTTAAAACTATTTGATAATTTCTTGTTCAGAAAAGAGGAAATTGGAATTCTAAAGTTATGATTCATTTTAATCAGAAAGAAATTGTCAGACATAAATCTCTCCTTGAAGAGTGAAAAGGCCTGAAAGCAGCCATGAAAAAAATATCAATACTTTGCAAAGGAGGAATGATCGTTCCAATTCGTAGCTTAATTGACTTTAAAGCTTAATGAAAAACACTCTAGTGGTGTTTGTACACACAGTTCCTCTGACAAACATTGAAACCTATGCTCCAAGAAGAGAGCTGGGTAATTTATTTTACATTATTATTGATAGAATTTTCTAATTGAGTATGAGCAGAATGTTTGGATAAGATTGCGTGGAACCAGATGTTAGTGATATTCTCAAGAAAATACTTAAGAATATGAATGAATAAAGTATTTCATAAATCACAGCTTTTCTTGCCAAGAAGCTCTCATTTATTTATTCCTGTCAAATAGTCTTTGGAGTAGGTATTAGAAGATAAATTGTAAGTTTAATATTTCATAAAAAATACAACGTTTCTTTCATAATTATTCCTTGGTGTTAAGCCTACAGGTGCATCAAAGATTAGATTAAATTGTAAAAACTTGGGTTTCTTTTATATGTAGACTCTTACGAGGCAGAGATGTGACCAAAGAAGAAAGCCAACACAATAGATTCAACTCCTTGCTGTGTTCCTTTCCCCCAGTGTATTCTCCATTTAAGGACTGGTTTATGTTTTTGCTGATTAAGTAACTAAATGAAATTAAAATCTGTTAAGTGAGTCTTTGTGTTCCAATTTTAATCCTGTGAAGCACAGAAAGACAATAAGTGAACTGCAGATGTTTACGTGGGCAACTGTGTGTGTGTGTCAACTATGAGTGTTTCCTCCTCAGGGAAGTGGGACTAGTTTCCCATCTAGTGTTGGTTCCCACTGCTATCCTTGGCTTACGATTCTTCGTGTGTGCGCATGGAATACAGGGTATCTGTGTAAAATACTCTTTTGGCTTAATCTCTTGATGCTGCTGGGTGCTAATGTTGGTACAGGAGGTAGAATTTCTTTTTCTATCTATTGGATGTTACTCTTGTGGGCCTTTTCTGTAAATGAAGCTATTAATACACCATTTCCATCTCAGGACTGTGTAAGATTGCATCAGAACCAGCACAGTAAATTGTTGTTAGAATTAAGTGATGTGAATGATTCAGGGAGGGCATCTCATCATGATTAGTGGCAGATTTTCATTTATGAAAAAAAAGGGATTGTAAAAACTGGCTTTGAAGAAGTAGTAAATACTAAGTGAAGCCACAGCCTGTTAGTACAGAATTAAAGAGTTTTAAAAAGTAATCTCTTCAAAATAGAGGATATTTCAGAATACCATGTTGGTAGAGCACATGCATTTCTGTGAAAATAATCTTTGCAGTGTTGTGTTGTTGTAATAAAGAATTGAGTTGTTTCAAAGCATGACATTCCAAAACTATCTTGTTGGCTCACATATCATCTCAGTGTCATACACAATTATAGAAGCCTGTGATACATGGACATATTTTATCTTCTAATGCTCTGAATAGTGACCACGCTGAAGAATCAGGATAAAGGTAGTTATCTGAGTCTTGCTGTGGGGAAAAGGCATTGGCAAGAAGCAGTGGTAGCTTTTACTCTGCTATCCGGTAATGCAATAAAAGAAGTTCTGCATCAACTTGTCTAACTTACAGCCATGGACACTAATGGAAGCATTATTGCCACTGCTCAGTATAATGCTGTATTTTCTTTTTAAGGGTGTGATCCAGATCTTTCTGAAGTGAAGGAATCTTTTAACTAACTGTAATTACAATGGACTTGGACCTGATGTTACTAGTGAGAATTGGTAGTGTAAGCCTTAACCAGTGCTGATGGCTGACAGCTGACTGAGAACAGTCTGAAAGTAGAATTATAGAGTTGTTAAGGTTGGAAAAGACCTCTAAGCTCATCTTGTCCAACCATCAAGCCAACCCCTCCATACCTGCTAAACCATGTCCCCATGTGCCATGGTCACATGGATTTTGAACCCCTTCAGCAATGGAGAGTTCACCACTGCCCTGGGCAGCCTCTGCCAGGGCTTCACCGCTCTGTCATTAAAGGCATTTTTTTTTTCTGATATCCAACCTAAATCTTCTCTGGTGCCACTTGAGGCCATTGAGGCCAAGTTTGACCTATGTTGCCCCTGAGTTATTGTCCAAATACAGCTGGACAGGGAATTAATATGTTATTGTAGACATAGTTTCATAGTAGTAGCTTGAATACTGAGCACTAAGAAAAACTCAATGTAATGCAATTTGCTAATACGCTCTGTTAATGTGAGGAGCTGGAAAGCAGTTGCTTTTGTATTTTGAAGTCTTCCGACACATTCTGACATGGCAGTTTTTCAGTTTTCTGGCTCTTATATTAGAACAGTAACATGGATGTGTCTCAGCTGGTTGGAGCTATTGATCTCATTATCTATGAGAAATCTGCCATCTTCAAGTTTCTCTGCCAGATTCTTCTCTAAAGTCAGCTGCGAATCAGTGACTGTAGCCATGAATAGAGCAAGATGCTTTTTAATCATTTGCAAGGAAATTTGTTCCTAAAAAAGCCCCCCTCAAGTTAAAAACATTAAACAGTTTAAGCATCTTTTACATGGATGAATTGTTGAGATCTATTTTTTGTACTCTATAAACATATGGCATGAATTGCCTCTCATTACCAATGCTGAGAAAAGAGAAAGGCAAATATTTATATTACATTCATGTTTTACAGTAAAAACACTGTTCAGTTTGTTTATACAGTTCCACTGTTACAGTTTTTATGGTTAGTAATGAAACCACTGTAAAACTGAGTCTGAATTATATAGCAGATGTGTTAAGCCCCTGACTTTCCAGGCTGGGCATCCTTCTGAATACTGATATCTTGTAGTTAGAGGGTGGGAGTGCTGGCTACAGCTGAGCAGTATCAGTCCTGCGTCGTGCTCTGTCGTTAAGTCTGCACTGTTATTATGCTAAATAGAGTTTTGTTAGCAAGCTAAGTATGCTGGTATTTTAAAGTAATTGCTGATCAGCATGAGCAAGTGCAGGAGGTGTCAGAGGATTTGGTGGGCCTTTTCCAGGTGTTTAGGTCCTTGTATGGCTTATGTTTCCAATAAATAGGGATAAATTTTTTTTTTAATTAATGTGATGTATATTTTATGTCTCAATATGGTTCTGTCAAAATATTTTTACTGTTTCAATAGGTGACTGGGATTCATAATAAAGTGAAAGTGGTTTAAAAGGAACATACCTAAAAATGTGGCTATATTTTAGCTTTTATCTACTTGAAAACCACTACAGCTATGAGGAAGTCAACTTTTGGTCTTCACTGTACTGCACTCGGTGAAATACGGAAAGATTAATTCTTTGTAAGAGGTAATTTACAGGAAAAATGCATGGTAGAAATAGCTCAGGTCCCAAGGCATTTCAGTGTTGGACTCTGCAGAGGTTTATTCTTCACGATACTCTCTGCTCACTGCCCTGCATGGTCACAGTGACTTTCATCGTTCTGGTAGGAAGCAGAGAATGGAGTGCTCAGTGTGCTCAAAACTCAAATTCTTATTTCCTTAATCCCCATTTATTACATAGGCATAAACACTTTATTTTTTATTTTGTTGGTAAGTTCTGGTTTACGTTGTTGGTGTGCCTTTAGGTAGAGAATACTTTTTAATAGTGATAGCAGAAGTACTAAATGCAGCGCAGAGTTTAGATGCTGAGCAAGGTGGAAGAGAATTTGAAGTGTTCTAGCACTGTGCAGTTTTTACATGAGTGGGAAATAACATTTAGAGAAGTCTGGTGATATGAACAAAGGAACTATTCTATAAAAGGCAGGAATAGTTGTTTTCCTTCATCTTTTTCTCAGATTGGAGGCAAATCCATATGATGAGGCATGTTGAAATAGGTAGGCAGAAAGATTTCTGCTGTTAATGAAATATCGGATGCTCGTGAAGGAAAGGAATGGGGCAACAAATGGGCTCTCCGTGAATAGCTAGGAGAGATGATGATACTTGATGAGAGTGGACAAGTGAGATTGGTTTTATGTCAGTATTGGGGGAAAGGCTGTGGTATCCTTCAAGTAGGGTGCTGTTCGTAAGCTCTTTGGATCTTCCCGTTCACTGTAGCCTTGTGAACTCTTGTAGGAGCTTCCGCAGTTGGTACTGCCTGTTTCACCCATCCATGGGACAAGCCAAAATGCTAGGGAATGAAAGGGATTCTTACTGCTAGAAACACCTGAGGACGGTTTAGAAAAAACAGATTCAGGGTGCAGATTTTCAGAGACTGGAATTCCAGAAGGCCCCGCTGACTTGTTGTCGTGACAGTGAATGTGGTTTAGTCTACAGATGGCCTGTCCTTCAGGAGGGGCAGAGTTTATTAACTAGGGAGGAGAAGAACTGGCGTGGGTTTAATTTTTGAAAAGAGAAAAAACAAACAACCCCAAAACAACTAAGCAGACCAACCAAAAACCAGTTAAAATCATTTTTTGGTGATGTTTATCTCCTTCAGTTTTGTGCTTTGTCCAGGAGCTTGCTTGTCTCTGAAAATACGCTTGTACAAAGTGGTGCATAAGTGGTCTGAGAACGTACAGTTTACTCTATGTTCTGTCTTTAGTTTTGGATTTCTAACCTGGATTGGAATTTGGTCCTAATGCCCAAAGTTGTTATGCTGTAGGCAGCTGATAGAAACCAACAGAGCACTCTCACAGCTCTGAGACTGCAAAGCTTTTAATGTGGGTAGTGAATTTGCTGTGATTTTCTCCAGTAAAGATGAAGTTGTCTTTTAAGTTGCCTAAATTACTTCTGCTCTGTAATGCTGTTCACCTTCCAATGTCTGCTACACATGTGTATATAAAAAACTCTAAAATGTAATTTTGAAAGAAGTCTCAGGATTTTACCGCTCCTTAATTTTTACCTCCAGTCAGCAGAATTTTATACACAGAAATGTTGAGGTGATCTTTTGGGTGATTGGCTTCTTTAGCTCAACCATGCTGTTCTTAATCTGGAAATAGGAGTCACACAATCCCTACCAGACATAAAGCTTTGTGATAATAGCACTTAAATGTGGCATGAGCTTTCTAAAAAAAAAATTTAAGACACCTCCCTAAACAGAAAGAAAAACGAGAAAAAAAAAAACCCCGTTATTAAGAATTAAAACTACATGTCATGCTTGATCTCCAGGTAAATGTCACCAGGAAATACTGTTTGCTGAGCTTTATCAAACCCTGTCTGTAGATGTCTGTCTTTAAAAGAAATGGTAGATTTGTACATTGATTTGAGTTCAGCTTGCAATGTGCAGAGTTTGATTTTCTCTGATGCTTTATATATCAGAGTATAATGTGGGTTTGATCTTGGGCACTTTGCTCTCTCAGAATGTGTTTTCTAAACCTACTCAGTGTTACTGACATTGAGAACTTATTTATGGTAGGCCAGGCAGGTGCGTTGTTACCTACAGAGTTCTGCTGTCACTGCATTGTTGGTTGCCAGTTCTGGGAGAAGAGAGAGGAAATTAAAGTGCCTGGTTATGTGGGTTTTTTAACCATCTTCACAATTAATCTGATTGTACCATAAGCTTGTAATATATTCCATTAATGAAGAAGACAAGCTTAGCTTATGGTAAATACTGTACTAAGTGTTTATAGTGCATTTCATATTTTACATGATTCCCTTTATAATTCTGCTTATCTTTTCATTCTAATTCCCCAAAGGATGTATAAAAGAACCCCTAAAGAGAGTAATTACTGCTCTATTCCTTAACCAAGGCTCCTTTTGCAAAAAGAAATCTGAGCTGCTTTTTAAAGAAGGCAGTTTTAAATAAAAATGCAAATGAGCTGCTTTGTAACCACGCTAATTACCCACCTAGCCTCTTATTACCATGTTTGTATTGTTTGCAAGCACTATTTACTGGCGTGTGGAAATTACCATTCTTGGGCCGAGGACGGCTGTTGGTGGTGGGATGTGCTTTGGAACCAATTAGAGCGAACCCTGTCTCCAGCGGGGCCCTGGGGAGAGGGCATAGCCTTGCAATATCAAACAGCAGCGTTGACTCAGGCTGCACAGGCACCCACTTGTAATTATATTACTGGTCCACTTTTGCTTCTGCAATGAGCTTCGTTCTCTGCATCTTAAAACTAACAGGCAGAGTTGTGTCTTGCTAATGATTTAATATGGACTGTGATGGCTTTTTATGAAAGCCATGGTGAAATCCATTGGGTTATGTCTGTCCTCAGATTGGTTCTTCGCTTTCATTTTATAAAGAGTAAACAAAGAACTAATGCTTAGCTTCAAGATCTCATGGATTTCCCTGAAATTGATTATTTCACAGTAAAAAAACCAAGTTTAGTAGCTTGTTTCATTATAGGAACTGAGCAGGATGGAAGGGCTTTTGGTCAGTGAGTGCAGGGATAGGATGAGGGGAACAGTTTTAAGATGAAAGAGAGGCCACTGAGATGAGTTCTTAGGAAGAAATGTTTTGCTGTGAGAGTGGGGAGACCCTGGCCCAGGTTGCCCAGAGCAATGGTGGCTGCTCCATCCCTGGAGGTGTTCAAGGCCAGGTTGGATGGGGCTGGGAGCTCCTGATCCAGTGGGAGGTGTCTCTGCCCATGGAAGGGTGGTTGGACCCAGATGGGCTTTGAGGTCCCTTCAACCCAAACCATTCTGTGTTTCTATGAAGCTGTGATTAGTTGTAAACAGTATGTTAGCTGGCAATAACTGAATAGTTGTCAGTCTTTAAACAGTTGGAAGAAACTGAATTCCTCACAGTAAAATGTAGCTGCGTTCATTAAGTGAAATGAACGCTTGTCTCTAACCTGCTGTACGTTGTGTTCTTTTCTTGGGTTTCTGTGTCAGTAATAACCAGGAAATGTGCTGTTAGGCTAAATATTGCTCAGAAATTAAGAGCTGTCTCAACATTCACCCTTTTGGAGTTGTGTGTTTGGATCCCAGAGAGCTTGCTTTTAACCAGTGTGGCAATATGTTAAGTAAGTCTTTTGAAATGGAGGAGCTTTTCTTGATTGAACTTAGTATGGGGAAGAAAATGTAGAGAGATTATTTTCTTCCTGCTTCTGAAACTGTACTGCATGTGTCTACAGCGCTGTGGCAGTGTTTAAAGAATACTTGCTGATAGAGACAAAAATGTAAAAGTCTCTATCAGTTTGACTGTAACAAGGAGTACAGCAGAGTAGGCAAAGAGCAGCTCCAGCCTGATGTAGTACAACTTGCATAATTGCTAAGTGTTGAAAAATAAAGAAAGGAGGGGAGAAAGGAGGAGATGCTCATTTCTGGAACACTATTTGTTTCTTACAGTGACAAGGGACTAATGTGTGGGCATCAAAAGCAGCACCGACTTGGTTCATGATCCGCTATAGCTTATAAAACTGCAGACAATTATCTGGCTGATATGACTACAGAGCAGCATAAGTGACATAAAACACCCATGGATGGAGTTCGAGAGGAGTACAGGAGATGTATGGGAGGTAGACTTGCTAAGTAGAGTGCTCGAAAGGTGCTATTAATTTGATTGCTTGACAATCATATTTCTAAATCCTGTGTTACTATGAAGCCAAAACATCGTATTTTCTGCTTCATTTAATGTCCTTTCTAATTTTTCCTCATCCTTTCATTCCCTTTTATCCTCATAATTTTTTTGATGGGGGTGAGTTGGAGACAGAGGAGTACTGCACCTTGCTTGGACCCCAGGCTTCTCTTTAATAGATTATTATTTTATCTTTTATCTCACTTTGTGATATTTACGGGTACCTGTGAGAAATTACACTGCTGTCCTTGACAGTCTCCATTTTAGCAGTGTCCAAGGAGAGAGTGGTCCAAGTGGGGTCTAAAATGGCCATGGTTCTTTAGGTAGTGTCACAAACCTATCATTGAAACCTTTGGTGGGCCCCAGACACTCTTATTTTTTTTTTTTATGAATAAGATGCTTTATTATCTGCTTATTTAACTTAGTTGGTTAAGGCATTAGGGTAAATGGACAGGATGCTGTTGGGCTGAATATATATATGATGATTAATTTAATAAGAGGCTGTTAGCCTGGGGTATATCAACATGCTGCTGTTCACAAGAGTGGATATTTATCCTGCTCATGAAAAGGTCTGTTTCCGAAGTCCAATGAAAATACTAGTTTTCTGTTGCCTTGAAGAGTTTTTTGACCAGACCCTAAATATCTGTATGCAAGCGGATTGATTTAGGGACGGAAATTTAAATACATGCCCACAGCCATTTGTCCATACTTAATTTACAAGCAGGGAGAAACCTGCCAATATCTGCTGTAATTTGTGTTATTTAATGTCAAACATGGAAAGATGATTGCACTGTCCTGTGCTTGGTTCTGTTTCTTTTTAAATCTGGAACTGTATTACTGAGATTTATTAGAGCTGCGTTGAGGGAGCGCACACAGATATAATGACCATTTCCTTATGAAGCCAAGTCATTTAAAAATCTTTGTTTTGCTCCTTTCTGGTTTATGTCCGGGGTAGAAGCGCTTCATTTAGGTGCTTTGCCAGGTGTGCAGGCTGAAGCCTGCACTACTGCTGAGTGCAACTGCATCTGTTAAAAAAAGTGTAATTTGTATTTGTGCCTTGCCGTCTGAGAAAAAATTTTTCACAGAAATGGTCATTGGACACTGGCAGAGGCCCCATCCCTGGAGGGATTTAAAAGACAGGTGGATGAGGTGCTCAGGGACATGGTTTAGTGGTTGATAGGAATGGTTGGACTCGATGATCCTGGAGGTCTTTTCCAACCTGGTGATTCTGTGATTCTGTGAACTCGGAACCAGAGAGGGTGAGATAGAAAGCTGCCCCTGCAGCAAACAGGTAAACTATCCGTGTTTCTGCTAAACAGCAACTCTTGTTCCTTTAATAGGACTGTATTGATGAGAGGATGTTATAAAGAAAAACTACATTGAAAATACAAGCTAAGTGTTCTGATTTTTGCACTAAACTGCTATTAATTTGGTCCCAGTAAAGCTTCTCAGTGCATCATCTTACAGAAGCAACTTTATTACTCAGTATATAAAAATAAGCAATAGCTATGCTAAGCTTATGCCTTCCTGTATTTCATTTGAGGTCACTGGGATACAGCATAAACGTCAACAATAAACTTTGCCTATCAAACAGAAATATTTCTGTAAGGAATGTTTGGGGTAGTTTTTGTTAGTTTGTCTTTGCTGGAGACATGCAAAACAAGCCTTGAGCCATCAAGGGGAAACTTGAATAGCTGAGCCTGGCATCTAAAGCATAAGGAAGCATTTTTATCTGAAGGATAGAGATCCTTGGAGCAATTAAGTTCTGGTAAGCGCTGAGCTTTATGAAAGAGTAAGTATGTGATCAGTGAGGAGACCTGAAGGGACTCCAGGCTGTTAGGCATCAGAGAAGCCTTGAAAATAGGTAGGAAAGAAAGTGCAGGACCCAGTTCAGGGAAAGTGGCAGTCTGGGCTTATCTTCTGCCATGATACGTTGGGTGTTGAGAGTTCACATGGGATTCTCCTGTGTAGAGCAACCTGTATACTCCCTGCAACCTCAAAATCAGACATCAGGAGAACTTCAGTGGTGGTGACCCTCTCTATGCTGGGTGACATTTATGCCTTGTGTGTCCAGGAAGCTTTACCATTTTCCTTGGTTATACTATCTTAGAACTTTTAGGAACTGCTCATTAATGTAGTAGTGTTTAGCATGTTACGGTTACAAACAAAGACATGAGTGTATGTACTTACTTCTTATTAATTTGTGTAATTATGTTTTATAATCTAGGTGTTTGCAGAGCAGAACGTGGTACACCCCATTTACTGTCTGCTGTAGCTAATAAAAATAATAGAATGAAATAAATCTTGAAACTATCTTTAGTTGTAAGTATAGATTAGTTGTAAATCATATCTTTGTTATGTTTATTTTTAATTCTGCACTGTTGCAGGTTTGTAGAGCATACCAATTAGTGCAGTTATTCAAAGTAGTGATGAGCTAATTACTGTAAATGCTGAATATTATTTCTGTGACAATGTAAAATACAGTACTGAGATACTGTTTTTTTAAATGCAGGACTAGAAATAAAGGGAAAAAGGAAACAGTGACAATAATGAGACTGGTTAACATGAAGATGCTTTTCAGCATTCAAAGTGATAATGGAGATAAGATGATTGAAAATATGTGAAGAAGGAAAAAAGTGTAACAATTAAGAATAAGCATCTCAGCTAATGCCATTATAAACACGGTCATGAGGTAAATGGATATATTCCACCATACATTAATGTATAAATTTTGAAAAGGCCATTTTACTGAATTCCTCTGAGGCTGAGTGCTGTTCTCCTGCTGCTGCTTGCTCGGTGCAACCTCTCACTTTGTAACTCATCCCGTGCTGATGTGCAGCCTCCCCTGTCAGTGCCGCTCTGCTACCTGAGGCGGTGAGTGCTGTCAAGTTTGTTTTTGTGAATATGTTTGAAGAGTAGAAAATGCCTCCAGCTCAGTGTTTTCCTTGCTGATGAACAGAAGTAAACCCTGCCATTTGGAAAGCTGTGTACGGTACCTGTGAGAAATAAGCTGATTCACGGTGTTTCCTTGAGCACGCACGTGGTAGAAGATATTGATAGCTTCCTTCAGTAGTGTCCCACTTAGAAACTGCATTTTGAAGTTACTCTCACTCTGTCCTGGTTGAATTCAACTTACATTTTCTTGTGAGATCCTCTTTTACCTAGCGAAGAGTTGAAGTGTACTATGTACCTTCGCGCTGCAGGGGAAGAAAAGGTGTCCAAGGTAGTGTTTATGCATTAAATATTTATTTTTTCAATCCAGAATTGGTTACTACCAGTTGAGTCCAGGTTCAGTAATGGGCACTGGTGCCATGGCCTTCTCTGGTTGCCTTTTTAAGGAATCGGAGAAAAATTCAAAATTCTGGAGTCAGCTCTGGTGACATTGGTGATCATTTGGATTTTTACATGCCCAAGGCTTTACCTTGTAAAGTGGCAACAGAAAAGTGTTCCTCTACTACCTAAGAATGGTGCAGTAAGGGGAAAAAATCCCCTATGCTGGCAATTCAGAGCCATGAAGGGCTGAGAAAAAACGTGCCTGAACCTGAAAATCCCAGACACTCAGGTTCATCTGTTTGGACCTGTTATGACAGAAATCATTGCGAGTTTGATAGATTTATTTGTAAAGACTTGCTTCAATATTTAAAGTACATCTATTCCAGCATTCCTCATTTCGAGCTTGGCTGTGGATCAAGATGAAAGAAAAATTAAATTGTATATTGAAGAGCTGTTAATTGAACTGCACTGCATTTAGCAAGGGAGCATCAGCTTCAGGCAGTCAATACCACAGAGAATTTTTAATGTACTGTGTATCACCAGATTGTCAGTTTGCATTGGAGAATGCAGCCAGGCTGCTTCAGCTGGCGATAAAGCCCTGGAAACTTCGAAGTTGTTGAGGGGAGAAAATGTTATTTTTCTATTTTTACTTTGCTGTGTTGTGACAAAATTGTTGATAAAACTAGGAGCAGCATTTTTTTTGGTGAATATTATTTGGATATCTTTTTATTAGTGATAAATTCTGATTGCTGGGTATTTGTTCTTTAAATTGGTAAAGATTGTGTACTGATTCTTTGTTTTAATGTGGCTAAAACAAGTTCCACAGAATTCTTCAAATTGCACAAGTGGTACTTTGCAATTTGAGCAGCTCCAAAAGTCTCATTTAAAAATTAACATTCTCTCCAGATATAGTTCTAAAACACAGCATATCACAAAGCTTTAGAAATACTTTAGAAAAATGTTATCTCTCTTTCCTAAGGCAGTGTTAATTTCTTTTGTAGTTAATCTTTTGCGCTGGATTTTAGTACATTTATAGTTAAAGATTCTTTTAACAGCTAAATTATTTAAGCACATCTTCTGGGATAACATGGTCTGTTTGTTGTTAAGTATGAAATACTTTTTATTTCATTTTCTTCACTGATAAAAATGAAATAACTGGAGGCATTTGTAGAACCAGAACAGATTCAGGGCTATGGTGTTAGATTAAAGATGTACTATTCTAAGACACAGCTTGTTACAGCTGTCACACTTCAGGATAAGATCCTTTTTCCTTTTGGTGGTCCTTACAGGGATTAAAGTCCACCTTCAGCAAAGCCATAGGGAGCCTCAAACTTCATAACTCTTCATAGATGTGGTCTCTGTGCTGCTTTTCCGTAAGTGTGGTAGGTCTCAAGGAAATGGTAACTTTAGGCAAACCAGATGTTGTTGCTGTGTTGTCTTCTCTTGGAGCGGAAAGATCTGTCCAAGAGGTTCAATTTTGTCTAGTCTGTCTTGGTACCTCTCTGGCACCTGAGAAAGCTAGGAGTGGGTTTTTTTGACAGCACCCAAATAGTAGAAGAGAGGTTCATTCCAGTTGCACACAGGAGACCCTCTTCAGTGTGGTGGAAACAGATGGCTTGTTTTCCCATAGTAACAAAGTCTCATCCAAGCAGTAAAAGTCTTGTGACTCCAAAACCAAAAGAGAAGAGCAAATCCCACTCTGTGTAAGGACCTGCGTTTACTGTATTAATCTTGGGTTCTACAGCCAAGCTGTTTGGGAATGGGGAAAGGTATTTAAATCGAATTCATCGTGTAGCTGCCCACCCTGGTGGGCTGATGTTTCTGAAGTTGGAGTTCAGTGTTGCTTATGTGCTGTCAACTGACTGATGCCTTCTTCAAGTTTTTCATTTGTTACCCCTTAGTAAAATCTTGGAATGTTTCTTATCATGTGGAAAGCTGCAAGAAGGGAGATCTGGCACATTTTGAACACGATGGTATTTTGTCTTTGGGATTTTGAAAGGTTAGGGTCTAGATCAAAGTTGTGTGTTTGATTTAAAGAGCACCTGTAAATATTTGAACTTAGACTTCTGTGCTACTAACTTCATTTTTCGGAAGGATTACGATAACGGAAACACTGGATTTAATGGCTATGCAAGGGAAACCCCATTTCATATTAGGGACTGTAATTATAATCCTTAAAATGCTTTTATCCAATTCAAGTCAAAATCACTTAGCTATATGGATATTATTTTGAACATTTTATTGTAACAGTAATGTCTGGTATTATATTCAGTGATTTCGCCACCCTTATCTGTTTGAGACAGTATTTGACAACTTGAATACATACCATGCTGTTCAAAACTTGCTTATGTGACAGCTTGACAGTCAGAGTAATTAGGACAATTGTCTGAAGCTCTGGTCAACGCAATACATCAGAGGTCAGCTCGAAATAATGAGGAAATGAACTAAAAATCTTCAATTTTATTTGTGTGTAGGTAATTTGTGTTATCTACTGCGTAACATGCATTTGTCTGGTATGGGGGTGTCATTCCAAGAACCATTGTAACAGAAATTGTCTGTTACACAAGTTAGTCCATTGATGTAGTTTAAAATTTACTTAGGCAAGAAAAATGTGATGGAGGTGACCAGAAACATCAGGTCTCCATGGTGTGTTGCATTTTATTGTTGGAAGACTGAAACTTCCTCTTGACCTTTCTGTAAAGAAGAGTGAAGTTTGGTGGCTTCTCTGTGTCTCTAAAGTAGTTAAAAGGGTAAACATTATCAGGCTTCACAAAGAGAAGCTGGTGGTGGAGTCTCCATCCCTGGAACTGTTCAGAAAGCACGTGGCCACAGTGCTTTGGGACATGGTTTAGTTGGCACGGTGGGGTTGGGCTGATGGTTGGACTGGATGAGCTCAAAGGTCTTTTCCGACCTTGATGATTCTACAATTCAGTAAGATGCGTGTGTGTGTGTGTTTTCAACTGCCAGTTAATTTGTGCAGACTTGGATCTCTGGGCAACCTGATTAAAAAAACGGTGCGTTCCATGTTTCTTTCTGCTCTGCGTAGCTGCGTTGGGCAGTAGCTTTAAAATATAAAAAAAAGCCTAGAAAATGCAGTCTGATAACAACAACAAATCTAATCTAAAGTGACAACTGGGAGACTTTCCCAGACGTTTTTCTCTTTAATCTAACATGACTTTAAATTGATGCAGCCCCACAGTGATTGAAAAACTCTCAGAGCTTGTCTCCCATGATTACATTTCTGATCTGTACAACTTAATTTTTTAACTGCTAATCTTGCTGTTGTGAATGAGCAGTTTGTGTTTTAAGAGGATGAGTTTCATTGATGCAAAAGCAAGGGCACTGTAATACTTCAGAAAGTAACATTCCTGCTAGCGATCCTGCTTAGCATGACCCTGTTTGTTATCTGTTATTCTGATAAGAAGTTATCTGGTGCATATGGCATTTTATTGAGTGTTCTTACTTGATGAATCTAGTGCTAAATTAAGAGAATTTAAGAGTAGACATATTTTAGGTAACCCCCCACTCAAAATACCATTTTAAGGCATTTGAAATCTGCTTAAGGTTCTTTATATCTTGAAAATCCTTTCAGGTTCTTTGAGTTTTATTGAAATGGGGTTTCTATGGTGCACTACCTTGAGCAAACAAATGAACAAAAAACCCTGTTAGGATTCCGTTAGGCTTGTATCAGAAAAAAACAGTTAGCCTTGTATCAGAAACAGCGTGACCAGCAGGTCCAGGGAGGTTATTCTCCCTCTGTACTCGTCACTGGTGAGACTGCACCTCAAATCCTGCGTTCAGTTCTGGGCCCCTCACCACAAGAAGGATGTTGAGGCTCTGGAGCGAGTCCAGAGAAGAGCAGCGAAGCTGGTGAAGGGGCTGGAGAACAGGCCTTATGAGGAGTGGCTGAGAGAGCTGTGGGTGTTTAGCCTGGAGAAGAGGAGGCTGAGGGGAGACCTCATTGCTCTCTCCAGCTACCTGAAAGGAGGTTGTGGAGAGGAGGGTGCTGGCCTCTTCTCCCAAGTGACAGGGGACAGGACGAGAGGGAATGGCCTCAAGCTCCGTCACGGGAGGTTTAGGCTGGACATTAGGAAAAAAATTTTCACAGAAAGAGTCATTGGGCACTGGCAGAGGCTGCCCAGGTTGGGGGGTTGAGTCACCTTCCCTGGAGGGTTTTAAGGGACGGGTGGACAAGGCGCTGAGGGACATGGTTTAGCGTTTGATAGGAATGGTTGGACTCGATGTTCCGATGGGTCTTTTCCAACCTCGTGATTCTATGATTCTGTGATTCCTGAGAAACATTATTGTGAACCAGTCACTTCAAAGTCAATACAGAACTAAAGCAGTAGGCGCCTGCGATTGCTCTAACATTTTATAGAGAAAAGATAGGAAGGATGAAATGACAGTATTTTCCATGGTTCTGTCTGGAGCTGTCGCTGTCGATTGACATTTGGGTTTCTGGCTGTAATTAAGGTAACTGGTAGTGAATTTTAAATTAACAGGCTGACTTACCAAGTGGGAAAGGCATATGGCTGCTTTACTCTGGGATACTTTATGTTCTACTCTCCCCAGTTACTCCAGATCTTGGCTTCTAAACTACTGGGCCAGCACAGTGCGAGGTGAATACTGGGGTGGCAGCACGCCAGTGGGAGGGGAATGAGGCGTTCCCAGTTAGATGTGTGGGTGAGTAGTTGTGTCTGGAGCTGAAAGGACTGGATAGAGAAGGAGGAGGTGGGAAATGCCCCTAGTAACATGGATAGGAGAGATAAGGAGGTTGAACACTGATACTGGCCACAGCTTTGGTTTAGAATATAGTTGGAAACTCAAGAACTGGTGTGTACCTTTCATAGAATGGTTTGGGTTGGAAGGGACCTTACTGCCCGTCCAATTCCACCCCCCTGCCATTTAAAATCAGGTAAATTGTGGAAAATTGTATTTTTTTATTAGTTTAAGATTACTCTACCTTTCTCTTGGTGTTTTTCTAGTACATAAGTACATAATTTTTCATTTACCCTTTCATTTACCTTTTCAAATGTGTAGGGTCCGAAGAATGATATATTTAAAGCAATACTTTATAATACATAGAACTGCTTCTGGGGCTGCCTTCTAGATCTGTGTGCAGGAAAAAAATGGTCGTGTAAGAAGAAATGGCCTGTGGTCAATCTTGTAATACAAACTCTAAAAATCGGTTATTTATTTCTGTATTGCTGCTCTCAAAAGCAGAAAATGATACCCAGGGGTAGGTGCAGTGATTGGTTGATATCAGCTGGAAGTAAAAAGAAATAAAAGCCTTTGAAATGTAGTAGCTGTGTTTTATATCCATGATGAATCATAGTGTGTTGTACTTATGAGGTTGTGCCTGACTTCTGCCAGGGTAGGACAGTCAGGGAGACTGGGGCTGCAATCCATAAATGGTGGGCACTGTGCAGGACAGCAGAGGAGCAGCAGATAATCTCTCTGGAAGGAGGAAGCAGTGAGGTGAATGTTATAATCCTTAGGAACAGTTCAGCTGCCTCGATTAAAGATCGTGCAGCTCTGGAGGTGCTGGAGGGAAAAATGGAGTAACAACTGTGTTAAAATGTCAAATTTCTTTTTGAGAAGTACAGTAAAATGTAAACCAGATGAAAATATATTAGCAATTGAAGATACCTAATATTATCCTTCCCATTAACTGTGGTAACCACACCTTTTACTTGATGCTTTCACTGCTTGAAGAAAAAACTTATTATTTTGTGATCTACATCTCGGAGTGTATCTGCTGGTGATGATGATTTCAATCCTGCTTTGCAGTCTTTCCTCTATTTTGCCTAACAGCTCATCAGAGTTTGATTTCATAGTGCATCTAAACTGCTCGGAGCCACCAGGAAGGTGTTGTCTTGCCAACATTACCAAGTCAGTGGCCAATATAGATATGAATATTGATACTCCTGAGAGGCGCCCAGAAAACCCCTGGAAACCAGACACCCACAAACATGCACATTTGTATTTTCAACTGGCCAAGCTACTTCAACTCTTTAATTGTATAAACCGAGGATCTGTAAGACTTCCAAAAAAGTGAAGTTTGGTTTGTAAGAGTATAGGGTGAACTTTGCTGTCTGGAGTATGTTTGTTTATTGGGTTTGGTTTTTTTTTTTCAGGATTTGTAATTTTTTTTTAAGAGGTAGTCAATACTTAATGTTCCATTGTATTTAATTTTTTGAGAAATGAAACAACTTAGTATTTAATTGATTTTTTTTTTTCTCTGTGAGTTCTTGTGTTTATTTCAGCATAACCTGTTCTCTTCGTATTGTAGTTTGTTACAGGACCATGCTGGTATGTGCTAAGCTGGGGAATCGACATTGTATTTCAAGTAATTCAACTACGGCTTTGGAGTTTGATGCAAGTCACATACAGTTCAATTATTCAGTGACTGGATTGGGCTCACAAAGTCCTACATGGAGTTGGAAGGATTTCTTTTTCTTCCAGTAGCGAACAGCACTGGAATTACTTGCAATTTCTTTTCCATACTCTTTCCATGCCAACTTCTAGAGAAGAGAAATGGCCAGGGAATGTGAATCATCGTGATTTCCACCTCGGGTCTCATCGCTGCGTCCCACACACCTGTAAAGAACAGTCTCAGCAGAGCAGTTTTCTGTGGCAAGTTGATGCAGATTCATGTGCGCAGACTTTCTTCGTCCCAGCCCGCACCCAGTATCCAGCAGCCTGTGGGGTTTGCATTTTGAAACCTAACCTAAGACATCTGTGCCAAGGTGACTGTGGGTTGATCTGGATTTGCCCTCCAGGACATTTTTAATTAGATATAAAGGAATGAATACATTACTTTAAATTATTTTGATGAAAGAATGCTTGCGCTGTCATTAACAATGAGTTAAATGAGCTAAAACTTCCCTCTAGTTCCCTATCTTTTGATGAGGAAACAAAGCAGTTCTTTGCATGATTAAGATTTGTGGTATCACGCCTGAAATGAGAAGCCATAATAGATGCTTTATAATTTGTGTCGATTCTCTTAACTCCTGCATGACCACTCTTCTTTTTGTGACTATTTTTGCAGGTGGTTTTCTCATGTTTTCTTTTGAGTTCAGGAGCTTATATCCTAAGTTTCTACCTATGGCTTTAGCTTTCCTTTATTCCTTGGGCACCTCAAAGAGAGTTGGCCTGGAAATTCCCAAAGAGCTTTAAAACCACCAGATCTGGCTGGTTTTAGACGCATTAGGCTGAATATGAATCTTTGGTAGTTAGTGATGATTAAACTGTAGCTAGGTGTGTGAAAACATGGAAAACTGTAGGGCAACGTGCTAATCCCTTCGGTGGTGTGAAGTGTGCTAGGATCTCTGAAAGCTGATTTCCAGTAGCAGTTTTACAGTGTTTCACTGACATCACAGTACTGCAGCAGTTCCTGCACCATATACAGAGAGCAGTTAGAGAAACAATAAAGGTTATTTGGTCTTGGAGAAAGATGATTATTCCAGTGAAAAAGAAAGGAATTAAATTCAGGTGTTGACAGGGCTCTTGACGAAATTGCGGAATATACTACTCTGTAACGGCAGTGGATTTTGTGGTGTTGACCTCTTCCGTATTTCTTATTGTCCTTGTTACATACCTCCGTGCAGAGTTTAGGCAACAGAGCTGCCCATGCTGAGAGTCAGCTGCCAAAAAATAATCAGAGTGTCTTTAATATCTTGAGGCTTTTTAAAAGAAAGGTGTAATCATTTGCCTTATGGATTTTTGATTCATCTCAGCCTTAGCCTCTGCCTTGCAGCCATGAAAAACCATTAAATATTGCAAGATTCAGACTTTTCTCAGGAAAGTTGCAGATGCATTATTGCATCCATCATGTTGTGAAATTGATTTCTGTATCTTAGAACTGTACCTGCTGTGCATCATTTTGGGTGGCTGTTTCCACAGAATCATGGAATGGTTTGGGTTGGAAAGGACCTCAAAGCCTAACCAGTTCCAGCCCCCTGCTATAGGCACCTCCCAATGGATCGGGGGCTCCATCCCCATCCAATCTGGCCTTGAACCCCTCCAGGGATGGGGCAGCTACCACTGCTCTGGGCAACCTGGGCCAGGGCCTCCCCACCCTCACAGCAAAACAGGTCTCCCTCATCTAAACATGGAACATGTAGAGCAGAACGGCCAAGGTGGCCTGTCTGGGAGCAGTGGGTTGTTGCTGGAGAATATTTCCTTCTTGGTTTTAACTTCAGTCTCGGCACAATCAAAGCTGGCATAATTGGCTTAGACTGCAGGGCTGGGAATGGCAGGTCGTTTGAAATATTGGGTAATGCAACTGTAACACCGATACCTTAAGAGCAGCAAAGGTGCATATTCTGCTAAATAAACTTCAGTAATTACTTTAGGGGGTTTTCCTCGGCAACGTTGTAATTTTTCTAGTTCATATTCTTCACAGACTGCTGACCACTGTGACAGTTTTGCTGTTCTTGTATAAAATAACTCACACGTGTGTGCACCTGGTCTTCATTATTATTACCTTGCATATATGGTAATGGCAGAACGGGAAATTTTCTTTTCTGGTTTCTGCTGATTACGCCTTGTTCCAGGTACAGCGCTGTACAAATATATTGTTCATTAGCTGTCAGTATCCATTAGGCAGCATTAACAGGAAAAAGGACTGCATAAAACATTCACATTGTTTTCATCACAAGAAAATATTTCCTGTAAAATTCCAAAATGAATTATAGAATAATTTAGGTTTGAAGGGACCTTAAAGATCATCCAGGTCCCACTTCAGCTGTCAAAATTCTTAGTTTTCTGTCACTGAGGCAAAAGTATTTGCAATAAAAAAGCATAAGCAAGGAAATTCCAATAAAAACTTTGAAAAATAGTATCCATCTGTATGACACACTGACTAAACACAAATAATGGAAAAAACCCTCTCTTTAAAACATTAGCATGGGAAGTGTAATTAGGAGTATGAGACTAAAACCTGGCTTTGACTGAGTGCTGAACTATGGCTTAGTTCACCGATTCATGGCAATACAGAATGGTTTGGGTCGGAAGGGACCTCAAAGCCCATCCAGTCCCACCCCTGCCATGGGCAGGGACACCTCCCACTGGATCAGGAGCTCCAAGCCCCATCCAACCTGGCCTTGAATCCCTCCAGGGATGGGGCAGCTACCACTGCTCTGGGCAGCCTGGGCCAGGGCCTCCTCAATCTCACAGGGAATAATTTCTGCCTAAGATCTCATCTCTCTCTCCCCTCTTTCACCTGAAAACTATTCCACCTCATCCTATCCCTGCACTCCTAATCAAGAGCCCCTCCCCAGCTTTCCGAGAGCCCCTTTAAGTACTGGAAGCTGCTATAAGGTCCCCACAGCCTTCTCTTCTCCTGGCTGAACAACCCCAAGTCTCTCAACCTGTCCTTGTACAGGAGGGGCTCCAGCCTTTGGATCATCTTCGTGGCCTCCCCTGAGAGATTTTCTTTCTTTCTTGCAAGGATTTTTGCTGGAAATATGTGATTCTGTGAAGTTACTTCCAAACCTACAACTTGTTCTTGACTGTAGCGATAGGGCAGGTTGGCTGGTTGGCCAAAGGCAGGGAATTGTGGAGACCTCTTCGAGGGAAGACTCTAACAGCTGGATCAATCCGGGGTGTCCGTTGAATGCAGTCTCTTACGGAGACGAGATCTGACTTCAGCATCAGAAGCTGGTAGCATTTCGATTGTAACTTTTAAAGAGCAGTAGGGCGGCGATCCGTTCTGTGCAAAAGAAATGCGATGTGCAAGGACTTCTGAGTGTCACCACGAGATGTCACTGTTTTGCTGGAAAAAAGTTTGTCCAATGGCATGAGTACCTGGAAAATAAATTATATAGCCCTAAAGGGTGAAAATGTAGGAATTTAAGGATGAGAATTCTTTAATGCCCTCAGCTGGATATGTGCTACTTAACTATGCACAATGTACTGGCACTGGCATTGCTGCTTCCAGGTTTGTGGTGTTCTAGTTTTCCAAGCTGGAAGAACTGAAACAAGTTTTGACTCTTTTTTAGATCAGCAAATATTTGGGCTTGAAACATGACAGCTGAGAGGGATCTGTCTGTGTTTTAATTTTATTTACCAAAATGGAAGATACCCAAATATCTGCATCATGTTTCGTTGTGGAGAGCAGAGAACTGACCTACCCCATGCTGTCAGTCATGGCCCTGCTGACACGAAGCAACAGTGACATCCTGTGGGAAAGGTTTTAAAAAAGAGGCAAACAAAAGCATACTTCTGTAGTCATCCTGGATTCTGCTTGGATTTAGCCGTCTCAGCTTTTTATTGTTTGAAGACAGTGTCTCAAAAGTAAATGAATCTCCATTCTGAACTGTGATTAGAGCATTGTAGCTTGCTGCACGTTAATTTACACCATGTGGGGTATAGACCTGTGGATTTACGTTACATGTTTTATGTTCATCAGAACTGAAAATTTAGAAATGTTAATACAATTTTGCAATTACAAGACTTCCTGATATCTGGGATATTTCACATGTGTACTTTCCTCTAAAATTAAAGATAAGACTTTTTTTTTTTTACTGTATCTTTAAATGAAGTCCAAGTAGTTGATTTTAATTCTTATAAACTTTGGTTTTTTTAAAAGAAATGCACTAATAAATTTAATAAACATATGAGCTCTGAAGTACCTGAAAATCCGGTTCTGATAACAGGAGTAATGCTTGAGATTCTTCTACTTGCAACAGAAGTTAAAGGAATTTAATGTTAATGGAACACTGAGACTTTACTGAGTAATCTAGGCACTTCACATTTCTTCCCTTAATCATTATTAGCCCATTTAAAGTGCTGAATGAAAGACTGATAATTTTAAAGAAAGAAGTATTTACACCTTTGACAGTAATTCACTGTAAGGCTTCCAGTAGGAAACAAAAAAACTATCCCTGGGATTTTTCTGAACTCTTTTATAGAATTGTAGAATAGTTTGGGTTGGAAGGACCTCGAAACCCATCCAATCTCACCCCTGGCCATGGGCAGGGACACCTCCCACTGGATCAGGTTCCCCAAGGCCCATCCAACCTGGCGTTGAACCCCTCCAGGGATGGGGCAGCCACAGCTTCCACGGGCAACCTCTGCCAGTGCCTCCCCACCCTTATCATGAAGAAATTCCTCCTTATGTCTAGTCTAAATCTGCCCCTCTACAGTTTATACCCCTTGCTCCTAGTCCTACCAGTCCAAGCCTTTGTAAACAGTCCCTCCTCAGCTTTCTTTTCTTTTGGCCCTCTGGGCTGTGAGTGCAAACTGCTGCCTCATGTTGAACTTCTCATTGCCCAGCACCCCTAAGTCCTTCTCTGCAGGGCAGCTCTCAATCACATCACCCCCCATCATGTACTGAAATGGGGGATTGCCCCAACCCAGGCGTAGGACCTTGCCCTTGGCCTTGTTGAACCTCATGAGGTTCTCACAGCCCCACTTCTCCAGCCTGTCCAGGTCCCTCTGGATGAGATCCCGTCCTTCTGGTGTGGCAACTGCACCACTCAGCTTGGTGTCATCTGCAAACTTGCTGAGGGTGCACTTGATTTCACTGTCAATATCATCAATGAAGATATTAAATAGCACTGGTCCCAGTACTGACCCCTGAGGGACACCACTGGTCACAGATCTCCATCTGGACTTCATGCCACTGACTGCTACTCTTTGAATACGACTATCCAACCAGTTTCTTATCCACTGAACAGTCCACCTAGTCCTTGTTTAAACAGTACAGATGGGTTTAAACAGTCCTGGTAAAAAATACAGACGGGTAAAATTCCAGCATTGGTGCCGTGGGCAGGGTTATTTGCTCACCTGTCTAAGGTGAGTGTCTGTGGTACAGTTGTCAGCATCCGGCATTGTGTCTGCTGCAAATGACCAGATGACAAGGGACGCCTTGCAGCATCAACTCTGTGCTGGCAGTCACTGAACATTGTGGATTTTTATGAACTGGCTGTTTGGGATACGGACAGAAGAAAAAAGAAATGAGGAGGATTATGATAAGAGTTGGTTGCACGAATAGCATCTAGAATAGACTCGGGCTACTGGCAACAAGTGTGAGGGAACAGTTGGTGAGCAGGGGCATAATAAATAGCTGTCGGTAGGTAAAGTGACATCTCTGGTGTTGTCCAAAATGGTATTCATCCAGTATCAATAAAACCGAGAAAGGAAAGCTGTCACTCTGCTTTCAAGCAAGTTAAATTGCTACTAAAATAATTACTGCAGGAAAGCACCCTTCATGCTTTAACTCAAGAGCCTGTTCAGAGCGCATTGTTGGTGCATCCTTCCTGATGCTTGGCAGTGCTGTTGGCAGAGCTGATTTGAAATAAAGCTGCTAAATGTTGCTGTAGCTCTGCTTCTAGGAAGGTTTAAACATGTCACTGCCTTCAGTGAGGTGAGCAGAGGATTCCTTCCATGAACATGTGAAGGACTGGAGAGGTGATTGGTGGGCTTAAATGTAGTTTTGGTTATTTTTGTGTAGTCACTTTTAATTCAGTTTTGCAGCCCACTCCTGGTAGGTACCGGTGGGCACCAGATGGCCAAGTTGTGTTGACTGGAAGCAGATTTCAGATGCTCTTTACAGAAGCTTTCTGTGATTGATTGCTGGCAGATTAAGAGTTATTCATTAGATTTTTTTTTTGTTGTGCTCCGCTGTTTAAAAAAGTACTATTTCCTGCAGCTGCTTTTAAAGTTTTGAATCTGCAAAGGCTGTCAGTTGTGGTGAGGATCTGTGTGTTGGTCTGAGAATGGGTAGCAGTAAACAGTCAAGGACTAAAGCTTCTTCTCAGATTTATGAAACGTTTTTATTGAATTTCTGTTTAAATTGATAGAATTTCACTCTCTGAAGTCTTAGGCTGCTGTATTTTAACCGAATAAACATGAATATTTTCATGGTGCAACTCTGATCTTCCTGTGCCTTTGTGTGTGTGTGTGTATGTTCTGGATTATTTCATAAGAGCACTTTCTTTTATATATAACGACAGTTTAAATCAATCTTGCCATTCAGTGTAGTCATTGAACACTTCTGCAGAAGGAAATAGCGAAGCTGGAATGTTCTGGACTGCATGGCTGCTGAAGTCTGCGTGGGTCCCAGAGCAATTAGTCAGATTAACGAAAGGAAATGAAATCAGAGAAATGGTTAGACACCAAGGTGCGATCCCTGCCTCTGGATGTCCTAAGCTTGAAACTCGTTAGAGAGTAGGAGAATATCCCAAGGCAGTGTCATAGTTTTGTATTCTTCCTTAGGCATTAGAGAGTGAGAACTCGGCTTGCGTGAATATGTGGGTATAGTGTTTAATTATATATGATGTATTTATTTTTGCCTCAGGATCTCTGTCATAGCTTGTGCAGGCAGGATTTGAAAATCTGAGGGAAGTCGTGGCAGATGTGTCGTGGCAGAGGAGCTCTGTTAGCAGCAGGATGGGGGACTGTGAGGTCCAGCTAGTGCTCAACTTACTCCCTTCCACTTGAACATTTAACTTGTTCTTTATTGCAGCCTGATTTTCTTCTTCCCCTGTGAGTGTGACCTGCAAAGGGGGTATTAAGAGAACTTGTTTTGTTCTCATAGAATCATAGAATCCCTTGGTTGGAAAACACCTTTGAGATCTGAGTCCAACCGTTTCTGCCCACTACTAAACCAGATCCCTGAGCACCTCGTCTACTCATCTTTTAAACCCCTCCAGAGATGGGGACTCCACCACCTCCCTGGGCAGCCTCTGCCAGTGCCTGAGAACCCTGTTGAGGAAGAAACATTTCCTGATGTCTAATCTGAACCAATCTGTCGCAACATGAGGCCATTCCCCCTTTTCCTATCGCCTGTCACTTGGAAGAAGAGACCAACACCCACCTCACTACAATCTCATTTCAGGCAGTTGTAGGCAGTGATGAGGTGTCCCTTCAGCCTTCTTCTCTCCAGGCTAAATAACCCCAGGTCCCTCAGCCACCTGAGGGAACTTTGGAGACTCACAGGATGTTTTGAATTTGTTTCTGATTGGAAGGTTTAATTTAAGTTTTAATCACATTCAAAAGAAAAACCTTTAAAGAAAACATTTGTTCAAAACAAATTGCATTTTTGTTTTCTCTTGTGGTTCTTTTAGAGAATTGTGGGATTGTGTGGGCCAAGCAGTATTCCTCCTGTCTTGTCAGAAACCAGTCAAATGTTCTTAAAAATATACTAAGCGCTTGAAATAATATTAGTGTTGAGCAGAAGATGGGTATGTCGATGTGCATAGTGCAGTAATGGATGTGCACGGCTGTAACATGGATGGGGGCTGTGAAGAAGAAAGTATTTAAAAAAGAAAGAAATACAGCCCTCCACAGACCTCGTCCCATGAGTACTAATCTGAGTTGTCTGTGTTTTGTGATGAAAGACATCAGTGTCTTCTGTTGTTAGAATGGGAGTCCAATAATTGCTCTGACTTCTGCGATAAAAATCTGATAGCTCCTTCTGGCTGGTTAGATGGGAGATGGATAAGACCCCGTTCCTTTGTAAAAATTTGGTGAAGTTTCAAAGGTATTCAAAGTTGCAGGGTATTTATCTTGCATCTGTAAACTATTTTTTGCTTTATTGTAGTTGAAATTAATCATTCAGAGGTTAACTTCAGTTTTATTGGATTATTTGTTATGAAAGATGACCCTGGATTTTATAGAGTATGATTTTGTATACCGTTCCCAGCAGCCACTGAAATTAAAAGCTGATGAGGTCTCAGAGATATAACTCAAACATTTTTGCATCATTTTTAACTTAATTGAAAGTTGATATAGTGTCTTTTTGACCCGATTGCTGTAAAAAGCTACATTCTTTGGCAAATACTAACCGCTGTGTGTGGTCTAAATACATACTTCGCTGCCATGGACTGAGCCTCGCACTGAGTGTGAAACACTCCTTTGCATTCTGTTCTTTATTGCAGTGAGCATTGTATTGTTAATTTTTATTTTTTAACGTCATTTACTTCATCATGTTTGAGGTACTGTTTATAGAAAACTTTTCTTCTCCCCAGTATTAGTGAAATGTAAAATCTTTACAGATATATTACCTTTAAAATCCAGAATTTCTCTGCTAGTTTTTATTTAGAAATCACATTTTAATCTCTACAGTCATGGGACTGGATCAGGAATTGCTGAGCACAGAGGTTGATGGCTTGGATGCAGACAGTTCTTTAAGCGAATACCTTTGGAAAGGTTGGACTCCGAGGAAAATATCTTATTGCCATTACCTATATGAAGTGGGGCAATATAGGTAGTTGCAATATTAGTATGAATTCTACATGGTACTATTTATGACTTTTAAGAGGATGGGTTTTGTTTTTAAATGTATAATGGCTGTTGATGTTACTGATGTTTTCTGTGGGAATGCAGACAAATTGGGTTTTAGCGTCTTGTGTGTCATCATCTCCAAGCAAATGGGTTTCAGAATTCTTAATTTCATAATGTGTTTCAAAGTTGTAGCTATAGATCAATTTTAAAAATCATAATACTTGTACCTAGTGTACTCTAATTCTTTTTCTATTTCTTTTACTAGAGACTTAGACTTTTTTTTATTGGTAGACGTGTCTTTTAATTCAGCATCCCTTTTGCCTGAGCCATCAGGGGATGCTATAGATAGCAGCAAACCTTATGATACCTGACAATGGATGTTGCATTGCAGATTAAAATCTGACTGTCGAGGCAAAATAACCTTGCCCTTATATCGTAGACTCCATTGATGGCTGTCTGGCTCACCTCATCTCCACCTGATCCATCTTTCCATGCCATTTCGTCTGTCTCGGTAGTCTGTCCTGACACAGCTCATCTTTATCTCCTGTACTTTTGTTATCTGAACAATCTGACAAACATACCTGATTTGCTTTCTCCCTTGTCTTCCCTACCTGACACACTAAATGCTGCAGGGTGTGAAACTACAGCTGTTTTGGAGTAGACAGTGATAAATGGGAAGGGGAACAAAGAGATTTTCATATTAAAATACCCTCAGTCTCTGACAACAAAATCTGTAGCAGGATCTGAGTGCGATGGTGGTAACCATTGAAGGCTTGGTTCCTCAGCAGCTTTAGAAGCTGGTAATTTACGGAAACGCTGCTTGACACGAAGCAAACACATTTCAAATCTTTTGGCTACTTTGTTTTGCAAGGTGTTGGAGAGTCAGAGCTCTCATCGGAACTTGCAGTCTAAGCTGTGCGAGTGCGTAAATGCTGCAGTACAGGGCTTTGCCTATAATAGGAAATTGGTTGGGAGGCTCTGTGAAAAGGTTGGAACTTGAAGATGTTTTAACAAGGAGAATGACTGGGAAACCATTAAAAGAGTAGAGGATCAGACATGGGGAAGTGAAAAACCATCAGGAAACAATGGCTTCTTGGTGACTACTGTCAGTGAAGAAATGTGTCGTGAGCATTCCTGGTAGGAATAACATCCATCACTATTAGCAGTTGGTCTTTACATCCATTTAGTTGGATGTAAAACTTTTTCAACCAATCCATCAGCTGCATCAAATATTCTTGTTATTTCAGCTGCATCAAATATTCTTGTTATTTCCCACTGTTGCGGTTTGAAGTTGAGATGTGCGGTAGCGATTCTTTGAGCAGGATATTGCAGAACACCTGTGACTGAAATGAATGGACAGGATTTGGGAGACTTTCTTTAATACTATGTAAATGTCAAATTAAACCTGTCATTTTGTTTTCCTAGAACAGGAATATTTCTAGTAGCAAGATCAGAGAACAAAACCAAATTCAAAAAATATGAGGTGGTAGTTGTAGTAGTTTATGATGCGGCCCTTTTGTGATTGCTGAAATCAATGGGATTCTGGCCGTAGGAACAGAATTGGGATTCCCTAAGAGCGATGCTTATGTGTTTTTCTTTAAAATGTCCTTTTCTTTTTGTAAGGTTAAATAAATGAGGAAAATGAGTTGTCAAATTCTTCATGCAGACTCAAGGAGGCTTCATGGTGGAATGTTCACTGTCTGCTTTGGCTCGTTCAGAAATCACTGCAAACCAAAAAACCCTCAAAGGTGGTGGGCTGCAGGTGCCTGTCGAATGTGATCTATGATATTTACAGGAAGAAGAGCACATCTCACAACTTCTTTACCAAATTCCAACTGATGAGGACTAGGGAGAGTGCAGATGTACCTGAAGGTATAAGCTGTGTTTGTCTGCTTTCTATTCTTAAAGCATGTACAGGGTTACAGCCTACATATGTTTGTCAGAGTGATTAATGGCTTGTATCCATACATTAGAACTGAGACTATTAAGATTTATATCTTTTTGTTTTGAAAAGCAACAGCAAGCCCATAAATACATGCTAAATGTACTCCATCTGATGAGCACGTGACCCGGAGTGGACATTTACAGTAAATGACTAAAGCCATTTAGATGGGATTTTTTAAAGGTATTAAACACACTTTAAAATGTCATAAAATGTTGTGAGCTGTGCATGTAAAGCTGATATTTATATTTAATAGACACTTTAAGAACAGAAGAGGTCTTGCCTTTGTACCTGTTTTGTCTTTGCTTTCTAAACCAACGACTTTCTAAACTGATGAATGTGTTACCAGTGATAGGGGAGGTCAGGATAGAAAACTGCAGGTGGTGAAGGTCCAACATTTTTCATAGTGTTTGTTTACATATTCTATTCAAAGAGCCGTAAGGCTGGCTGATGAGTGATGGAGCTCACTGATGGAAAATGCGCTAATGCGGATCCTGGGGGTCTGACTGAAGCCTGCCCACAGGAGGCAGTATGACGAGACAGTATGAAAGAAGTTTGTAGAAGGCTTTTGGCTGGTCCTGAGCACTGGGTTATTGTCTTTTGGACACTGTGTTCTGGGTCCTCATTACACCCACTGCTGCCCATTGATTGGTTCTCTTTGTACTAAGATATTCTAGGATTTTATTCCTGATCTGTCACATAACAATGGTGAGAAGACTCTTGTCCATTGGAAGCAATAGGGGATCCAGCACTGGTTTTGTGTTACACCTGAGTGCTGTAACTCATCACACAGCCTGCGTGTGGCAGCACTGCCAGGCTGGTGCATTCAAGAGCAGATGTGCCCATGGCTCCAGTCTGCAGCCTGCATGAACATTGCAAGAAGGATGTTGTGGCTCTGGAGCGAGTCCAGAGAGGAGCGACAAAGCTGGTGAAGGGGCTGGAGAACAAATCTTATGAGGAGCGACTGAGAGAGCTGGGGTTGTTCAGCCTGGAGAAGAGGAGGCTGAGGGGAGACCTCATTGCTCTTTACAACTCTCTGAAGGGAGGTTGTGGAGAGGAGGGTGCTGGCCTCTGCTCCCAAGTGACAGGGGACAGGAATGGCCTCAAGCTGTGCTAGGGGAGATTCAGGCTTGAGATAAGGAAAAAATCCTTCATGGAAAAGGCCGTTAGGCATTGGAACAGTCTGCTTAGTGAGGTGGTTGACTCGCCTTTCCTGGAGGTGTTTAAGGTGAAGGTGGATGAGGTGCTTCAGGGCATGCTTTAAAGATTGGTGGGAATGGGTGGACTTGACGATCCAATGGGGCTCTTCCAACCTGGTTATTCTGTGATTCTGTGATTCTGTGAATGCAGATGGATATAGCTTTATATTTAAGGAGGACATTGGTCAAACACGTGGTGATTTTCTACACAAACAGTGTAGAAAATTGTGATTCTGAACCTCCAGGGTGTTATTTCTGGGACAGATACAGACCTGTTCACAAAATACTTTTGGAAAAGATATGGAAGATGTGCTTTCCTTGCTGTCCTACTCAGCCAGACAGTAGCACTGTTTATTTCTGTAGCATTCATTCCTAATATGAGTCCCTGGTTACTTTAGCAAGCTCAGGCACTGGGATTTTCTATCTTTTTTTTTTTCTTTTTGGTTTTGTAGAGGTTCATGAAAAATCTTCAAACAAAACATTCTCCTGAGAAGTTCATTTACAGATTTCTTGAAAAGTTTTTTTTCATAATCCAGATATTTTTTTCCAATACTGTTGATGGATTTAAGGAACCTGAACCGACAATGAATGAGCTGGATAAGACTCTTTTAATGATCCTAGGGGGTATTGAATGACGGCAGACTTTTTTAGCATCTGAACAGTACAAATTGCTAACATCTTCGCATTTCTGTGTGAAGTATCTGCTTAAGGCCCACTGGGGTTAAGAACGTTGTTTACTCTACTCTTGACTCCTGCAATATAACAATAAAAAAGTGATTAAAATTTAAGTAGTCATGAGAGATTTTTGCTATATCTAATTTCTTGAATGCTGGTGTGCATTAAAACTGGATCATTGCATAATCCTGTTGTGCTAAGTATTCCTGCATTACCTTGGTTAGCAACCAACAGAAATAAGAGCAGTAATTTTTTGATAAGTAGTCTTGGCTAAATATGCTGAGTTCAAAGATTGTTTAGCATTAAAGTTGTATGAATTGTTTCCTCCGTAGGTTGTATTAATACTTTTCTCCATAGACCTCAGTTTGGAAGTAGTTAACATACCATAAAAATCTTCTGCAAGACAAAATTTGGTATCGAGTTTCTCATGTCAGAAAGTATTTTCGCCTTCTGTTTTGGGTAGGCAATTATTGAAAAAGATTCCACAAGGAAAGCCAGAGAAGAGCAGTCTTTTTTCAGTGTCTTTGCTTTCGTCATGGAAAGACAGAGGTATATGTTTAAAAGCTGGCACCTGCTGATGGCAACTTTATGTTCTTGATATTAAAATTGTTTGACTATATCAAGCACATGAATGCTTTTGAGCATATACTGCAGTTTTATGTAAATATTCTGTTCATTGTAATTGAACATGGATTAAACTTACTTTTCTTATCATAAGTACTATTGTCTTGTATTTCACGCTATGCTAACTAAGAGACTGTCATCTTAATTTACAGTGAGATGATGCAGTATCCTCCCTGCTGTCAGATAAAGAAGTTTGAGAGTAGCTGATAGCTCTGGATTCCTATAACGATTGGTACAATTAATATGTGTCTGGTAGAACTGAAGTTTAAATGGGGAAAAAGCAAGAAGGAACGTATTTCAGGAATGGTGTGTTTTAAGAGAGAGAACAGCCCTGCATGTAGCTTCAGCACAGCAGTGTGTGGTGGCTGTTGTGGCCCCACAGATTCCATCTCTGAGCTTCTCTTAAGCTCTGCTTGTGGTACAAGGCGAGTGCTTGCACACTCACACATGCTTCAGTGATTCTTAAACAGAACTTGAGGGGCTTTGCCATGCAATGTGGGGTCCAGCAGAGGCTGCAAAACTTGCATGGAGCCCATGCCAGGTTGGGTAGCTGGCTTGCATTGGTGTGCTGACTGTAGCTGCTGATCTGGAAACTCGTTTGAAGCTAACTCAAGAGTAGGGCAATATGAACTCAAAGAAAAAAGAAGAATTTTCCTTTTTTTTAGCTGTATCAGAGGAAGCAGTGGTGATCATCCCCTTGTAGAGACCGTTCTATCTGCTGCCTTGTTTAAGTGGAAACTGAAAATACTTATTGAGCTAGAGAAGAAATTGCAGGGCTCCTGTTATGCAATGAGCCACAGGCTGCCCAGCTTTTGTTTGGACACGATCAGTGGCACAGGCGATGTCACTGTTGTTAGCAGTGCCCACTTCTGAGTGCTCGGTGCACTCTGCAGGACGGGTGGATGCTGCTCCCTGCGCATCTCAGCTCTAGTGGAAAGCTAAGAGTGGTTGCTGCTGCCCATTGCGAAGTCGGAGCAAAGCAGGTATAGAAATACGCTGCTTTGTGGAGACTATATTTTAGCTTTTTAAATACAAATTATTTCATGTTGTCCCCCTGCATGAGCTAAAATCCAGCGAGAGGGCTGAGTATGGCCATGTGCAGAAGGACTTGTGTGGATTCATGCACCTTGGAAAGAGCATTTCTCCCTTCGAGTACAGTAGAGAAATGAGCACAGCTCCCTTATTTGCTGAGTATATTAAGCATGGTTTGTTGATTAGATCAGTTCATGAAAATGTTAGTGCAGTGGTACCTACTTCCTGACTCTAAACCGGGATAGCTGTATGTCAGTGTGGCATTGTCTAGTCCTCAGAGAAGCCAGCCCTGCCTGCCCACAGCCCCTTTGGTCTCCAGGGTTCTGGCCTGCCCTAAAGTGAGCCCCGTGCAGCCCTGGCCCTGGCAGGGTGCGCCTTTTGTTGAGGAGCAGCACAGTTTTTGTTATCTGGGAAACCATCACGATCCGATTTCTTGTGTAGGTACTGTGGAATTTGAGCCATGTGGGCATAGAATACCCCTCCCTAAACCTCAGTGCAAGAGCACCTGTTCACTGACAAGGCTGCGTGCCTTGTCAGTGCAGAATTAAGCATTCCTTGACATCAGCTGCCTGCCTGTATTCCTCCATGGAGGTGAGAGATTATCAGTAAGCAAATGCAAACTGTGCCATAACTTGTGCTCGCTTTTCTGGTTTTAGAAAGCCATGCTTTAATGTTTGGAACTGAACAGTGGAGTTGTGTGGGACAGCTTTATTTGCTTACAGTGCTTTGCTTTCCTTTTTGGAAGAGCTTCCTCATCAACGTGTTTACTGCTTTGTAAAGGCAATCTTTGGTTTGCTTTAGCAGCCACAAGAACTGCTTTCTTCATGTTCAAGAAGTACTTCATGTTCTTTCTCCCCAGGTCTCCCCAGCCCACACAACGTGGGTTCCTTTTCTGGAATGGAATCTGCGTTTTAACTGGTTTACAACTGTGTATTATATGCTTTCCCATTATGAGGAAGATGATTTAAAATATAAATAGATCGCATTTAACAATGCTTTCTAAGCTGATTCCATTAGTTTTTGTCTCATTATAATATTCTTGCTACCATTAATATGTTAATTGTCTCTGGTGTTTAAAAGCTTTGTGAGCCAAGGCTCAATCATGTATGTATAAGATGAACATGTTTATTTTTCCTTAAAAGACTCAGTATTAGATATTTTCCATTATGAGTTGGGTGTTGCAAGGACATCAGACTAAGGAAAGAGACTTTCTGGATTGGAACTGCCAGGACCAGCTTTCTTGAGATTCTGTTCCAAGACAGACAGACACGTGCGCTTCCCAACACACGTGTTAGTACGAATCAACCTGCTGGCATTGGCCATCTGAAACTGTGCTGTTGTGTTTCTGTAATTATGCAGCATCTAAACCAGATGTTTCTTTGTGTGGCACATGAAGTCGAACTGAAAAATTCTGTTGCAATGTTTGATAGGTTAAATTTTGTGGCCAATGTTAAGATATTTCACATTTATTTTTGGAAATCTATTTGCAGATTTATTTGAACAATGTGCCCAGATTAGTGGAAACAGCTATGATTTAAGTTCTGTACCTGTCTTCTTATGCCCACCATAACAGTGTATCCTTCATGCTACTTAACGAAGATGTCAGATTGTCACAAGGAGAATTTGTGCTCTTGTGCTGTACAAAGATTTTGCAGGAAAAAATGTTTGGTCTGAAACTGCCGATGTCTCATCTGAACAACCAGAGGCGGCAAGCAGGAAATTCTGAATGTCTGCTGACATTAGTGCACTTGTAATTATTATTGATAACAATTTTTTATAATGCAAACACACCTGCTTCAAATGGTTATGCTACATGCATACTGAATATTTACAGCTCAAATGGATCTAATTACTCTTGAGTGATTAGATCTCAAGCAAAATTAAGATATGATTGTACAGTAAAATGGGGTAGAACAACATTGGTTTGAAATATTCATTAATGTGAAAGAAAAGAGAAAACTGTCAGAGCCCCGAGTGCTTCTCTGAGGCCACGTGGTCATTTCGTTCTGTACTGGTTTCGCTGATGGCATGTTGTTAAACTCTAGGAGTTCTAAGAACAGATGAAGAAATCTGTATTTTAGCTGCCGATTTACAGTCCTGCGATGTGGGGATGTTTAATGTGAGGGTGCCTCCGCTCGCAGATAAGACAGCGCTATTTAAAATTGATTAGGAGCCGTTGGCAGCAGCCTGCCAAATTGCTAATGGAAGCCATTGGAATCAATTCTCTCATATAATTTAAATGCCATTTCACTGCATAGAGTTTAACCAGCAAAGAATCCCAGCTTGCAGCCAGTAGCATTAATTATTTATTATTCTTTTCATAAATATTTTCTTGGTCCAAAGAATGTAAAATCAAGCTAAATTCTTGTTTCTGAAACTTTTCTAGTGCCTGTGCACCTCAGATGGCTGATATGAGAAATGCCTTACTATTAGTTTTTACTTAAGTGTGTCAAAAAGCATTTTTAACTACATGTCAGGCTTTTTTCTTACCTGATAGCTTTTGTGGAGTGTGCATTTAAGGCTAAATTACAAATTGGATTCTGCTGTTAACTGAGGGGCCTATTCAGCAAAAATTATAGATAGGCTTTTCTCCGAAGGTCGTGGAATCCATCTTTGTGGAGGTGATGAAGCAGGGAACTCCGTTTGGCCCCAGGATGGCTTTCCCCTAGCTCTGCCTGGCCATCTCTTGGGGGAATTTTCTGACAGTGTAGAATTCGGTGCGTGAGGTTTGGTGTTTGCTGTAGCCCTCTCATCCATCACTGAAAGATTGTCCTGCCTATGGGTTAATTTTATTGTTATTTGCTTGAAAATCAATTGGATTAAACTTGAGAACTAATGGTGTATTGCCCTGGTTTAAAAATAAATGTTCTGGAGGTTGGCAGTTGTTGGCTGAGAGGTTGCACGCTCAGCACTACGCAGGAAGAGCATCTTCTAATTCCATGCTTTGCCCACTCATCTATTGCTCTGCCAACTGCAGCCACCTTGGTGCCAAAGACATGAAAATATAGATTGTGTGAAAATATAGATTGCATAAAATATAGAGCAGCATTGCTTTGCAGTTGAGGAGGAAGCACATTCCGGGGGCTGCAGCACTTCAGACAGAAATAGCTTGGTGAAACCCTTCCTGGTCGTCCTTTGCTGCTGACCATTGCGCCTCAGAGAACCCAACAAGAAACAATCTCCTCTATTATTTTTCCCCCCTCCATAGAAACCCATACTTCAATGCCTTCTGCTCACACATGGTTAAAATATGTCTGAAAATTAATCAACCCCCAGTTGGCCTTTCCTCACTGCAGCTGCTAAGTGAGTTGACCTAGAGGGGCAGGAATAATATATGTCACAGATATTTAGCTGGCTTTTGCCACACTGCCTGGGAAGGTGTGGTGGGCACAGGACAGGGCTGGTTATGCACCTGAAGGCTCTTCCCATGCAAAATATGTGTATTGAGTCAAAAAAGGTCAGCCTGCAATGAGGGTATTTAAGAAAGAAATCTTCAGCTGCATTGGCACCGTTGGAAATCTAATACCTATTTAAGCAGCAGGGTGTTACAAGTGAGTTGGGTGAATGTATGTGAGAGACTGAGAAAGGTAATGAGTAAAAATAGGAGACAAAAACCTTAATAAGAGAATTTCTAGGAAATGCTGGAGATCATAGAATCATGGAATGGTTTGGGTTGGAAAGGGTCCTAAAGCCCACCCAGTTCCACCCCTGCCATTAACAGGGACCCTCCCACTGGATCCGGTTGCCCCAAGCCCCATCCCACCTGGCCTTGAACACTCCAGCGATGGGGCAGCCACCGCTGCTCTGAGCAACCTGGGCCAGGGCCTCCCCACCCTCACAGCAAAGCATTTCTTCCTAAGATCTCATCTCCCCTCTTTCAGCTGAAAACCTTTCCCCTCATCCTGTCCCCACGCCCCCTGATCCAGAGCCCCTCCCCAGCTTTCCTGCAGCCCCTTTCAACACTGGAAGCTGCTCTAAGGTCTCCCTGGAGCCTTCTCTTCTCCAGGCTGAACAACCCAAACTCTCTCAGCCTGTCCTTGCACAGGAGGCGCTCCAGCCCTTGGTTCATCTTCATGGACCTGCTGTGGAATCCTTAGTTCTAAATGCAAACCAGAGGATTTAAATGTCAGATATTCTAAAAAAGAGGAGTTAACTCATATATGTTAAATGTTGCTCCCAAAAACAGTTCCCAAAAAAGCACAGCTGTAATAGATATGATCGGTATCCATTTTTTTTAATGTCAGAAGAGCTTTATTATAATGGGATTATGCTGGAGGAGAGACAAGTGGCCATGGCAAAGGTGACCAGAAGATACGAATTTTGAATAGAGACCAAGCTCTTGTAAAGGGAACCTGCTCCTCCCTCAGACAACTGACAGCCTGTTTATTTGAAGGGGTGATGCTATATTTTTGGATAAAAAATAGTTCCTTAACTGTGGCATTTTAAGAGTAATAAATGCACTCGTGGTGCAGGCTTCAGAAGGTGATTTATTTTGCAGATAGACACCTCTGACAACACTCTGGAGACCGGCCTTTCAGATATAACCGCTTTCGAGAAACCAAGAATAAAACATCCTGCTTGATCAAGTTTTTATGTGATGAAGCCACTCCTTGCTAGGGAAATCTATTCTATGAGCTGAGGAGGGAGCAGGGCTCTGCTACTGCTGTTTCCATTACAGTTCCCTGTCCTGTGGACTAGGGGAGGGGTCAGTAACACACCTGCTCTGCCCAGGACTTCATAAGCTAGCACCACATGGGAAAGGTGAAACTTCTTGTTTACCCAGCGTGTTCACATACGCCTTGTGTAGCGTGGAGTGTATTAATAGAAAGTGGTTGGGGAGGAGCTGGCACTGAGCTCTTTTCCCTGGTGACCAATGACAGGACCCGAGGGAATGGTAGGAAGATGTGCCAGGGGAGGGTTAGGTTGGACATCAGGAAAATAATCTTCACCCAGAGGGCAGTGGAGCCCTGGAACAGCTCCCAGGGAAGCAGTCGCGGTGCCAGGCCCGACAATATTCCAGAACCATGGGGCCAACACCCTCAGACCCACATTGTGAATGTTGGGGTCGTCCCGTGCAGGGCCAGGAGCTGGACTCCACGATCCTCAAGGGTCTCTTCCAACTCAGGACATTCTATGGTTCTGTGTTTATGTATCAGAATTAAGGAACAATTAATGGTTTGGCAAGTCACACCTGGATGAACTCATTACATTCTAGGTGTAGGGATGATGATGGGGTACAAAAGAGAGAATCTTAGTTACTGGGAGAGAGCTGAGTGAGGAGAGACCTGGAGACCTGGTTTGGAATCACAAGGTATTGTTTTCATTTGAGATGCTGGGCATTAATATGTCTCATACTTAACTGACTGTTGATCCTACAATCTTTTCTGCAGTGCATTGGTAGAAAAGTTTAAGAGGTGCCATCTGTCTTGGGGAGAGTGCATCAAGGACATGGGTGGAACCTCTGGTGTTTAATCTTGTTTTCTTGCATGGAGACAAAGTTCCAACACTTCTGGGTGATATAGTTTGCATAGGGCTGGCACAGCACTTGTTCTCCGTGGACATCAACACGAGCTTCTGAGTAAGGTTAGGAAAATATGTTAATAAACACAGTGGCAGCTCAACTCATTTGAAAAAATGTATTTTTTTCGTTACTTCTCTTCATATTGCAAAAGTGACTACTGCGTATCAAGAGATTAAAGTAGTCACTGTACGGTAAAGAGACCCTCATGTGAGTGGCAGGCATTTATTTGTAGGCATTCTTCTTTTATCTGAATAAATGAAGTTTAGGGGGATATAGTGCCACATTTCATCAGGCATTTCCATTCTGAAGGGAACAGAAATGGAAAAGGAACTGTGTTTCTAAATATCTAAGGTTACCACTTTGCTGTAACTGGCAATGGAATTCCTGTCATGGCAGCGTTTGATCCACTGGCAGATTCGACTGCTGTCTGGATCACTTAGAAATACATCTCCCCATTAAAGCGTTTTCCCCTTTTCTGAGTCTTATGGTAAATGTACTTTAGAAAGATATATACGTGTGTGTATGTATAAATATATTGGACTCTTACTGTGAAGTTTTAAAATGGAATTTACAGCCGACAAGGAACGTCTTTTTTCCATACTGGACCTTGTCATCTCAGTAACCCATTTTTTCTTCTGTCTCAGAACTCTCATTAATTTTTCAGAGGCGTGTGATGGATAGTTTTTATTTATTCACATCTGAGGTTCTGTTGTGTGAAAAGGACTCATTTTATAACATTACATATTCATGGCTTGGGATAGACGGGATAAGGAACTTATTATTAATGTGTCACAGTGGGAAACTTACTCCGGGTTCATTTGTGAATCTTGTTAAATGTGGTGCGGTCAGCAGACAGTGCGGAAATTTTTGATACGTTTTATTGGAGAGGGCAGAAGGATTCAGCGATGCTTCCTTATCTAAACAGCAAAGTGAGATGATGTCTTTCTGAATGTATCTGAAACACTATATCAATGAGACGAGGCTAGGAGCAAAATACGCCTGAACAACAGCAAAATCAGAACGATGCTTGTATTAATGCCTATTTCCATGTGCTATTTGGGTCTGTTGAAATCCAGTTTGCTTAATTAAATATGATTTTACTTTTCACAAAACCCTAGGAGCTGCTTGGAGCATCGTGAATTGATATTGGAGTATTTCAAAACAGAGAACTTGATTCCCAGTGAGTTAGGTTTTCCTCTGGTAACTGATTGTGGTTGCATCTCTCTTGTTAGCGCACAGTGCTACAGAGCAGACTCTAAATGCACACATGCACGATTTTCTTTCTAGTAGCCCATCTGTGTATGGATCGTGTGCAGCATATAAAATAAAACTGAAGAGGGAAAGTTCAGTGTAAGCTCTTTTAAAGCCTGAGAATTGGATCTGATTTAAGAGAGCCAACTACCCTTTCGACTGGGTCACACGGATACTCATCTTCAAAGCAGAACATTTTGTACCTCTTAAAACTTTAAAGCAGGGGCTCTTCCCTGGGCACTTATGTGCTGAAAATGACAATTCTTCAATTCAGTGCTTCCATGTTAATTTTCCTAGTTACAAACATGAGCCCAGAGAGTAAGTCTAAGAGTTAGCTCTACTTCTGACTCCGTTATTGATCACCTGTTGTTACCTATGAGATTGTTGGAAACCTGGAAAGAGGGGTTTGCTGAGGTCTTTGGAGGTTTAATAATCCCTTTCTCACCCAAGCAGCTTGTGACTGAAGGCACTGATGTTTATGATACTTGCAGTTACTCAGACATTTAAGAGCACATCCTCAAAATCCAACAGAATTGTAATTCCTCTTTGCTTTCATTTTTTTTCTTTCTTTTAAGATGAATAATAAAATAAATGAAATATTTTTGAGCTCCTTAAGCAGCTGGGAGTGAGTGCGACAAGACAATTTATGGTGGCTGTATTTTAAAAGAAAATTTTCAATGCTGTTAAATGTTGGCTTTATTAGCGATCCTACCAGCAGGTCAACGGCATCGTATTATCAGTTATAATAGAGGAGCCGGGCAGGGAGAAAACCATGCTCTATTAAGAGTTTGCGAGTGTGTGTGTGTATACAGTGAAATAATATCCAGGGTAATGCGAAGTGACAGTCAAAATTACAGCTTTTCTCTTGCCGCAAGGGTACTTCTCTGCCAAGTATAGTAATATTGTTGTAGCGGTGTTCAAGGTTGTCAGCAGTTCTTGGTTACTCTGCAGAGAGCCATAACTGTGTGTGGAAGCAAGGAGCTTCCTGTCAAGGGAGATACTATAATTTTGATATATATTTGTTGGTGCCAAACTGCAATTAAATAGGAAGCGTTGGAGGAAGTTTTATTTAACCAACTCAAATTTGTTGATTAATTGTTAGAACCAAGAGATCTAAAATGAAATCCTGAATTATGAACATAGTTTAAATTATGAATTTATCTGGTGCTTGTCTGTACACAAAGTGTGTTATTTGTATGGAATAAACCTTATTTCTACTGATGAATTTGGGATTGTGGAGGATATACAGGGCGTACTGCATTTAGTTAAAACATCAGATCTGAGGCTAATTGTCTGTCACAAAGTTATTTTAAGGGGTAGTTATAGACTTAAGATTTTTAGAGGTCAGCATGGAAATTGCTTCTTCTGAAAAGCAAATTTTTTTCAGAGTGTGTCAGGACTTCGACAAAATATTGTCACAAAGCTGTGCATTATCATCCATATTGGAAGCAGTAAACAATTGCCTCTATTTTCCCACGTTGAAAATGATGTCAGCAGTTTTATTCAGTCGAAAACCATTTTTCTTGATGATTAGATTAAACAAAATGAGTTGGGGAGAGAGATGCTTTGGAAAAGATTGCTTTAAAGACAATCAGGAACTGTGCTGCTGTCCTTCAGCAAAGTATTGATGTGAACATGATCTTAATGCTTGCATGATGAAAATTTAGTGAGGTACTCCTGTAACTTGCTGAATGGTGCCTACAGGGTTATTGAGCCAACCCACCACTGATTCTATGTAAAACTTTCCAAGCGGAGCTGCCAGGGCACATTGTGAGGTGCTTCCACCCTGCCCTCCACTGTCTCCCTCAATTTCAGTACAAATCTAGAGGCTGCAGTGCCTGTGTGCAAGTTGGGCTATAGAATTGGAATCATAGAATGGTTTGGGTTGAAAGGGACCTGAAAGCCTTAATCCCACCCCCTGCCACAGGCAGGGACACCTCCCACGGGATCAGGGGCTCCAAGCCCCATCCAGCCTGGCCTTGAACCCCTCCAGGGATGGAGCAGCCACCACTGCTCTGGGCAACCTGGGCCAGGGCCTCCCTGCCCTCATCATGAAGATCATCTTCCTAATGTTTAATCTAAATCTTCTCCCTTCCATTCTCCCTCATCCTGACACACATGCCCTTGTAAAAAGCGCCTCCCCAGCTTTCTTGGACCCCTTTCGTTAGTAGAAGCTGCTCTAAGGTCTCCCTGCAGCCTTCTCTTCTCCAGGCTGAACAACCCCAGCTCTTTCAGCCCGTGAGCAGAGGAGCGCCAGTGGGCTTTGTGACCCACTTTAGGTGCTATTAAAGCAAAGATGAAGCCACCGAAGCTGGCACTTTTTTCAGATAGATTTACAAGGAAAGAGAAAAATAAACCACAAATAACGTCTCAATATTTTCTTTTACCTACAGCTAAAATAAATTGCAAGTGCTTTATGTTGAGGAAGTCAAATAGAAGGCAAAAGGCTTTCTGTCAGTTATTTTTCTTGAAGAAAGCTGCGTGCTCAGTTGGGATCTTGCATAACCGGGATAAGTTGTTCCACTGTTGGCCTTAACTTGTTTTGTCTCAAAACGCCTTGCAGGTTTAGCTTATTTTGGAAAACGTATGTATCTGATTTGTAGAAATGGAGTAGATGCTGAAGGTTACAGATGTGTTGAAGAGCTAAAGTCGCACCTTCAGGGCCACTGAGTAAGCATGACGAGTAGATTGGAAATGTAGCAGTAATACTTGTTATTGCAGTGGGCACATCCATAACCAAAGGACACATCTCCTACCCCCGTGGAAGGAATTGTCCAGGTATGTTGTAATGGGCCACTGGCCATAAGATCCAGGAAAGGTGCTACGAGGGAAAATTCTGACTATTACAGGAAATACTTGGTTTATGGTGCTTCTCTCTATGGGTTCCTACAATGCTTTAACCAGTGTTTCTCTTGTTATCGTCACTGATATTTTTTCAGCTGAGGGCAGGAAGCCTAGAATCTGTGCATGGTATCAGAGCTGATTTCCCCATTTGTTGTAAATATGTTATAGACAGAGGTATCTTTTTATTTTGCACCTGTCCTGTTTTGAGAATTACCTTGATGTACCCAGCTGTTTGGTTTATGAACATCTAAAATCTTTGTTTCTAGCTCCTTTGATGCCACTAGAAATTTTGCTTTTCTCCTGTGAAGTCTTACCTTTCTCCTACAGAAGCGTAGGTGCTCAAGAGATGATCATGGAGTATCTGTTTGGGTACAAAAACGCAGCCACCGGTGCGCACCTCAGGTTCTTGAACCCGAGCAGACTTAGCATCCTGTGTGTGACAAAGCAGTTTACCAAATGTAAACTCCCTCAGTCGCTGCATTAATATGCTGGGCTGTTTTTAATTGAATAAATATATTACACAGCAGGACAGATTATTTTCTTTGTGGCCTTGCTGTTGCAATTTGAACACAGCTACAATTTTCTTCAGCTGATGAAGAAAGCAACATCTGTTCTGGGTTTCCTGCAGCTTTCCTGGTTCAGACACCGCATTGAGATGCACTATTTGAATTCTTTCTGAAGAAACAGAAAATTACAGATCTGACCCCTCCTTCCAAGCAGCGGTTACGCTGTGACAACAGTGGGCTGAGCGAAATCCAGTGATGTCAAGCCAGAACTATAAAAGCAGATAGATTGCCCTCTAAGCTTCACTTTATTGGATATTGTAATTGACATATAGTTGTCATTTATAATCATCTGTCCATTCCGGGGAGTTGGGAGCAGTAAAGTTAATTGTGGCTGCTCATTTGCATTAATCTCACCTCTGAAGGGTACAGTAACCCATTAATATCATGTCATGATGAATTATCACAAATAACATTGAACATATTGATTAATGATCTCTGAGATTTGTATCTCGTTAAAACATTTTGTTAGCTCTTTAAACTTTTAAACAGGCAGTAGATGTACATGGGAGAGGTTTTGAGATCACCCGAGAGGGGATGAAAAGTTATGGCATACGTACTGGGTCACTAATTAAAACTTGGTTAAAAGGTTTCATACTAATTTTTAAAATACTTTTTCTTTCCCAAAGCGTAGAGCTTGTGAGCTTTTTAATCACAGGAATTGTCTTATTATTGTTCGTTGCTAATGAAGACAGTAATTTGTGTTAGTTGGGACGACACGAGCCAAAAAAAAAGGCAGTGGAAAGACTTGGAAGCTGCATTAACTTCTGTAGTTTCTATTCCATAACAAATCATGCTCAGAATAGCAGATGAGGGGTTTTGGTTGGTTGGTTGTTTCATGCCATTTATTTTTTTTTTCTTAGTGCAGAACTTCTCTGTTGCTGGTTTAGCACTTGAAGGTCCTTGCCTTCCTTCCCCTTCTGTTCTTTCTATACACAGATATATAAACCAGGATGACTGAAATAGCATCCGGCAAATGACCGTGTAATTTGAAGAAGCTGTAATTAAGTATTTCACCATTTTGATCATTACCTGCTTAAATTTCTGTAAGTGAAGAAGCATGAAGACTCCGGGGAGGCAAGGGAATTCACAGCACAGGTCGGGAAGGTGACTTGGCAGGACAGGAGTGACTCCTGTGCAATCTGAGTGTTGTGTTCTGAGAGACTGTGAAATCTGTCACATCTTAAATCATTCGGCAACCTAGCTTATTGCAAATGTTTCATCGTATTCTTCCCCGTGGAGGTGCTGTGTTTAGGTAGGCACTTTTTAGTAAAATGAAACTCCTAGGTCTGCATTGAGGAGACCGGTGTCCCTTTCTACCAGCTTCAGGATGGAGCCAGTGTGGTTATCTGAGGGAAAACTGCTCAGAATAATGATCATGGCTTAAAATTACTTGTTTTTTCACTTCTGACTTGTTCTTGGGTCACATGCATATGCAGAATATTTCTGTGTTAGAGATGCTTTGTTTTTTCAGTCTGTCTCATACTTTTACATTGAGTGACAGCAAGGAGTGAGTCTGGGTTTTATGTTTCTGACTGCATCCTCAGTCTCTGCCAGGAACAAATCCTCACCTTTTCCTTCTGAGTGTTACCCTTGTTGTCCAGGATGAAGCTCACACCCTCTGCCAGATGTAGGAATAAGCTAGTTCAGCAGAGGGAACCGATGTGAAGATTAGAGTAAGAAAACTTGTGGAATCATGGAATAGTTTGGGTTGGAAGGGGCCATAAATAAAGCCCATCCAATTCCATCCCTGCCATGGGCAGGGACACCACCCACTGGATCAGGGGCTCCAAGCCCCATCCAAGCTGGCCTGGAACCCCTCCAGGGATGGGGCAGCCACCCCTGCTCTGGGCAACCTGGGCCAGGGCCTCCCCACCCTCATAGCAAAACATTTCTCCCCAAGATCTCATCTCAATCTCTCCTCTTTCAGCTGAAAACTGTTCTCCTTCATCCTCTCCCTGCACTCACTGATCCAGAGCCCCTCCCCAGTTTTCCCCTGGCAAACCTTCGCAGGTGAGCTGGGACCCCTGTCTCATGGCCTTTTCCTGGGCTGGGGATTCTGTACATGAACCAACCCTATTCTAACCGTTTCGCTGGCTTTCCTGGCCAACCCCTACAATCTTCTTGCAGTAATTCCTGGGAGTGCATTTCCGTGGCACACGAGGTTTTCGAGTCAAGGATTATATTCTAGCTATAATTTATGATTAACTAGATTTATGCCTGAGATCCCCAAACAGCCTCAGTACCGTGGCCTCTGGAACTAACGGCAGTGTGGAGACTATCATACGGAATTGTTTGCTGTGCTCTGGATTTAGGGAAAGTCTTAAGTTATACTAGGGGAAAAAAACCCCAAACCACAACGTTTTGCAGTTGTGAAACAATTCAATTTCATATGAAGGAACTTAGTGCTAAAACTCATGAAGTCCTTGACCTTTACATTATTAAGGCATTAAGTTTAAACCTTGTTTTTCATGACTGAAAGCTGTTGTAGGGAATAATGCATATTAGACCCTCCTCCTCCTAATGTAGTCACCCTCTCCCCTCCCCCCCCCAAAAAAAATAGGGGGACACAAGGAAGCTTCATTTTTACCCATGGTATTAATCCTTATTCATTTTAAAACCTGCTAACGGAAATATTTCCATTCAGCTCATTAATCAATTGTGATTTTCATTCCCTTGTTTTGTAAAAGCTGTTGCAATAAATACTTTTTTTTCACAAAGCGAAAATCTACGAGATGGATGCAGCGAGCGTAATTAATAGCACCCAGTTACAGGAGATCAGCAAGTTTGTGAGATTCACATGCTGCTTTACCATATGGCTGCCCAGTAGGCGAAAAATTTGATTAATGTTTTGAAGGAGGTTATTTTCAGCAAATATTATAGCCCCAGATGAAGAGTTTCACTTTCTAGTTTACTAGACTTAACAAAAATAACAGGTCTTTTGATTTAAAGCTAAATAATATTTTGATCTCATGAAAACTCTACATGCCGAAGAATTCCAGACCTGCTGGATAAAGAATAGTCCCTATAACTTGTTTGTAATTCAGCCAAAAATGGTTAAAATTTTGTTTGATATGAGTTTTTCATAACCTGATTGATTTAAGATGGCAGCACAAGTGCATGTGGTTTGTAACAAGGATTTCCTCATCAAAAATAAATTTATAACAATATGAAGGGATTCATTCTAACTTATCATGCTGTTTCCCTTTCGCTTGCCTTATGGGAAAATAATCAATGGGAAGCAGTTTGCTGATAAACACTCAGAAAATGAAGTGCTCCCTTTGAAAAAACCTCACTGTAAATAATGTTATGTTAGCAAAACTGTTCCATGTATTCATTTTTCTTTTATGTAAGCAATTGCTGTACTAATTGTAATTAGTACTTAATCTATTGATCTCCCCCCGTGCCTCTGTGTTTACCTGAAATTAAGGACTTTTACAGAGCTGCCTCTAAGAGCATCGCCACTCCAGGTCAAGTGTTCTCACGCACACTAACACCCAGCAGGGAGTTGTGCTTTTCCCGCACATTCTCTGCTTCCTACGAGGACGATCAGCAGCCGGTAAAGCCCAGATCTGGGGTGCTGAGCTGAAATGGAGCAGATAGCAGCTCGGAGTGGGAACCTTGCTGAGCTTCCAGAATGCTGAAGATAAAGCATTACCTAACGCTGCTTTGGTTTCTTCTAATTGCTTCAGGTAATGCTGAGGTGCAGGGTCTGAAGGGGTGACGGAAGGCTGGGAAATGAGAATTTCTGCATTTCAGAACAACTCATTTCTGCAGTTTGTACAGGTACATGACCTTAGAAGTCAGTGATAGATTGTAAGGGTGTACTAATGTGACAAATAATTCTGATCCCAGTGGCTGCCTATATCCCGAAATCCTGGCACACAGTACTCCTCTACATTGCTAATTTAGGGGAGGGAGTGGGAACTCAGCCCTAATGATAAAATAAAGCCGAGTGAAAATAAAAGCCATCCATTGTTTCAACCCCCAAATTGTCCCCGTCGACAACTTGGGGCAGCACGTGGCTGTTGGGGTTGGGTTCCACCTCGGAGGCAGGGAGCGAGCTCAGAAGGCGCTTCATGACAAGCTGAATGTGGAGCGAGCCAAGGTGGTGAAATTATGGTTGTTACAGCTAGAGAACACAGATGTCCCAACAACTTGTGCTTTAGATTAAGAGGCAGCTTAGAGATGGCGAAGGAATGACCCCAAACTCCTGCCGTTAATACAGAGGGACTGATGGAATTGTTTTATTCTTTTGAGAAAGGGCAGTTAATTAAATCGGGAGCAGCTTCCCAGGCTCGTGCTGTTTGAACATTGCCTCTAGAATTCCTTTTGTCCTTAATATTACCACATTTATTACAATTTGCATGAAGTATGAGTATTTTTATTAGGGCATTTTCCAGGTATTAAATTTTTTCTTGTCTCTATCAGTAATTCTCTTGTCAGTGATTTATTGTGAGTAAGAACACATTTTATATTGTAAATTTATGTAAAATGTACCAGTGTTTCCCTTTACCTGTGACTAAACTACACACTGATGTTAAGATATCCTAGTATGTGTGCATAAAATTGTGGAGGAATTGATATTTTAGTATTTAATTTTCTTTGCTTTTAGTTTTGATTCAATTATTTAAGAAACAGGCAGGTTTTGAATAGAATTTTTAATTGATAGTATCTGCAGAAGAAGGCTGCTTGAAGCTGCTTGAACTATGTGATTAAAGTATACCATCAGATGCAATAATTACTTAATCTGAAAGAATAGGGGATACTGGGGGCTGCAGCTGTAAGCGTTGCAGGTTGTGTGGCTTTTGAATTCTGTAATTAAAGGGAAGTGTTGACTCTGGTCCCTGCCTTCGTGGTCACATTGACGTTTTTAACTGTTTCAGAGTTGCTGTTGTGCTTTCAGTCTATCGGGAAGATCTGTAAGCGATAGTCTGCACAGGAGGCTGTAGAGCGGTCACTCTAAAAAGCTCCTTAGTGTAGTACTTTGAATTTTAAATCACACCCATAATTCAAAGGTAATCTAACTTCCAGTGTCGGCCTTCAGTCCATTCAGTTAAATAGAGAAAAACGACTGACATAAGGAATGAGTTATTGATTTGTTGGAGGAAAATGACTTCTGTAATATAGGAAGTATGGTAAAAGGAACAGCTTAATTATTTAGGGGGCACTGCTGAAAAAAAGTGCTTTTGCAGCATTGCATATTGTCTAAACAAGCCATGCAACAGGGGGGTTAATAATTCCTTCTTAAAGACAAATTGCATCCGTTTATTTTTTTTCTCATTAGATGGAGCTCGTCTGGATGTTTAAAACATGTTTGTATTTGTGCAGCTGAGACAGAAAAGCAGGCAGCAAAATAAAACTGTGCGCATAACGCTAAAGGCACGGCGGCTTTTATCGGGTGTTTCTTTGCATTGTGCTCGGTAGAATCTTCATGTCTGAGGGTTGGACAAAATAGGAATGAACACCCAAAGTTATTCTGCGGCCCTGGTTTTAGTAGGTGCCACGAACTTTTAAAATGTGGATTTATCAAATAAATATTTGTGGCAGTTTCTATCTGGATGAGTAGAATTGTTAAAATATGGGATTTGATGATTTAGAATAGATCAGATCAGATATTTGCTTTGGCTCTTCCTGATGTTTTTCCTTCTGATTTAGTGCTGCTCTTTGTGGAAGGTCTGCAGTGTCGTGTTGTTTTGACTGCAGTTCACAATTTTTGGCAGCATCTCAGATAAACAGAATATTTGTGGTTAATTAGTTGAACATGTTCAACAATTATAATTATATTAAAGCCGTAATGTGTTTGAACATTTGCCCACTGCAGGCTGCTAATCTGCGCTGACTGAAATTCCTGTCTTGCCGACTGGAGCTGGCTCGCAGCTGGCTTTACTGGAAGTATCTGGGCAAAGTTTAAATGGCAGAGGTATTAAAGCTCATCTGATAACACTGATCTGCTCAAGAGTTTGCTGCTGTGTTCAAAATATAGGCCCTTGTTTTTAAGGATTTGTCACTCAGTCTTAAAGTTTCCCATCGTTCTGAAATCCAGTATCTAAACTTTCAGCGTTACTGATAAGAGATACGAGTCAGTAGTATTTTTATAAGTAAATTTTCAGGAGTACTGTTTTTTTTTTCTTCTATCAAAGCCTTCCAAATGAAATAAAGAATTAACGCTTTTCCACTGTTGATGCTTTCAGTCGGAAATTTGAGATTTATATTTGCTGCTGCACTCTGTGGGGATGGCGATAGGCTGAGTATGTAGTGAATACATAGTGACTGAGATGTTAAATTCTTAGAGTGCTGATGGAATCGAGTGCATCCTGATGGATTTTCCCTGCTTTTGTTTGGTTTGGGATTTTTAAACTCGCAGGCAGGATTTACCATCTACTCTTGCTCAGGGGTTGTCTTTATTGTAAGTTGGGTAAATAGTGCTGTTTTTGACTTAACGGCTTTGGCACTCGACTACCTGAAGAATCACCATTGCTTTGTGTGGATGATACCCTGCAGCTCTAAAATATAGCAGCAATTATGCTTGCAGCCCCTTGTTTTAATTGAGTGAAGCATAATGGCTCTCTTCTATGATGCTCCATGGACTTGGATCTGCGCAAGAGAGGCTCCCCCGGGACCTGCAGCAAAGCCTTTCCCAGGCACGTGGGCTTGGGGAAAGAGCTGAATGGAGGGGTCAGCCAGAGGCTGACGCTGGCGCAGCAGGAACCAAGAGCAGTGGCACCGACGAGGCAGCCTCCCTGCTTTCTCTTCCCTTCCTGGATTTGGTCCCTTGTGCCAGCTGGTGTTGAGCTCCAACCTTGGCTTTCTTCACGCTTTTCCATGTTCTGTTTTTCCACCTCGGTGGTTCCCCTCCCTCTTTCTGTATCAGGTCTCTCTGTTTGAATGTTCACATGTTGAACATGTCTTACCTTTTGCCTGTACTTGTTTTTAGATTTAGATTTGCATATATGTAGGGCATGGGCTCCTTGTTCGTGTTCCTGTCCTCAGAGAGCCCGAAGTTTGTCCCTTGCAAAACAGGTGAATTTAATGCAGTAATTTCATCTCTCTGCTCCCGAGTTATCATATCTCTAAAATATATCTGCTCTTGCTCACAGTGCCGGTAAAATGCTGAGGGGTAATTTAAAGCAGAAGAAAGAACTCTCCCTAAAAATCTAGGCGACTGCAATGTAGCATAGTGAATAATCGATGGGTGGTTCTCAGCTTTCTGTAGGTTAACGGAGGTTTCTCAGATCTGGACCTCTCCTCATTTCTTGTAGGTTGATGGTAAGATGTTGCATGGGCAGGGCAGGTGCCTGCTCTTGCTAAGTGGGAGGATTCAAGACCATCCTACCAAGCACACCTGGAAGCCGCTGATCCGAATTGTAGAGTGTCCTTATGCAACAAAGTGCCTGAAGCAGTAGAATCACCTCACAAGTGGAGCAGCAGGCACTGAGCTCTTCTCTTTGGTCACCAGTGTTGGGACCCGAGGGAATGGCAGGAAGATGTGCCAGGGGAGGATTAGGCGGGACATCAGGTAGAGTTTCTTCCCCCAGAGGGTGATGGAGCACTGGAGCAGCTTCCCCAGGGAAGCAGTCATGTCACTGTGCCAGGCAATATTCCAGAAGTGTTTAGTCACTGCCCTCAGACCTATGGTGAGAAGGTTGAGATTGTGCTGTACAGTGACAGGAGTTGGATTCAATGATCCTTGTGGGTCCCTTCCAGCTCAGGACATGCTATAACTCTGTGAAGTGCTGTATAAAGAATTGGAATAGAACTGACCTTTGGCTGCTTTGTTGATGTAAGGGACTTGTGAGGAAAATCCACATCTTGCAGTGAGGTGAGGCTGAGGAAACTGAGGCTGAAGTAGTGAATTATGAGACAGAAACAGAGGGTGATTTCTATGGAGTGATATCCCTGGGAATAGTAAGTGCTTCTGGAAAGGAAGCTGTTGGAGTTGAACTATGATGAAGGCCATCTTATCCCACTAGCTGGCTCTTTCCCAGTTAACCAAATCTGCCTCTTTTGGTAGGATCAATTTTAACAGCATTAAGTTCTCATGAGTTAGCTCCTGTTTTAAGAACTGGCCTAACAATCTTAAGAGAACTTGACCTTGTAACTGTCCTCTGAACTTTTTGCTCTTCACAGCAAAACCTGAGCCTCTATTGCAGAACTGAAGTGGGCAGCTAGGGAGGATGGTCGTGGAGGCAGAATGAGAGGAAGGGACCTCAAAGCCCATCCAGTCCCACCCCTGCCATGGGCAGGGACACCTCCCACTGGATCAGGGGCTCCAAGCCCCATCCAACCTGGCCTGGAACCCCTCCAGGGACGGGGCAGCCACCCCTGCTCTGGGCAACCTGAGCCAAGGCCTCCCAACCCTCACAGGGAAGAATTCAGATAGTGTTTGGGAATAACATGGCTGTTGGTAGAACTAAAAGCTGTGCACACATTTCCCTCGCCCAAATTAGGCATAATTTCTTGTGAGATTTAATTCCACATAATATTGGAAACATGACTAATGGCTATCTCAGTATGTGGGTGAATTAAATGGTTCAGGATTACCTGTGCAAGTAGAATCTCTGTTGCATAAGTCTTGTAATTGTTCCTTGGATTATTTCTGATTTTTCTGAGTGCTGCTATAAAAATATAGCTTTCTGTTATTATTTTAATCTTCGCTTTTCTTCCTGCATGGATCATTTATTTGTGAACTGGTTATTTCAGTAAGGGCTCAAAGGTAATTTCATGGTTTATAGAATTTATATCTGAGGGTTTAATGAGGAAAACATATTGTTTTCTAACACATGAAATAGAGAATCTTTCATTATATTTTTATTTTCCTTCTCTAATATTACATGTATATCAAGTTCAGAGCCTTGAATACACCTAAGTATAAAATTATTCCTCTCCTACACATGGGAAATATGAATATTTGCAACTCAAAAATCAACACACGCAGACTTAAGAGGTGATTTTGTTTTTAATGAATCTACATGATATAAATGAACAGCTCTTCTGTTTGTGCATTGCACTATCGCATACATTTGAAAATACAATAACATTATATTACTTTTCTGTGATTTAGGTTAGGAATTAACACATTCAAATGAATTTAAGAGCCTTGGGTGTAATTGATACAGGATGCTGGTCCCTCAGTAGACCTCTCAGGAACGTTATCAGATTCAATACATTTTGCATGGTCAAACAGATTACAATCTGACCTACCCCCTCTTTTTTCCATTCCTTAAACTCCAGAACCTCTTTACATAGCTTTCTTCTCGATTATATAAAGTAAACTTAATTATTCAGTGATGGAAAAAATTAGCAAAGAATAATAGAATGGTTTGGGTTGGAAAGGATCCTAAAGCCCACCCAGTTCCATGCCTGCCATGGGCAGGGACACCTCCCACTGGATCAGGGGCTCCAAGCCCCATCCCACCTGGCCATGAACCCCTCCAGGGATGGGGCAGCCACCCCTGTTCTGAGCAATCAGGGCCAGGGCCTCCCCACCCTCACAGCAAAACATTTCTTCCTAAGATCTCATCTCCCCTCTTTCAGCTGAAAACCTTTCCCCTCATCCTGTCTCCACACTTCCTGATCCAGAGCCCCTCCCCAGCTTTCCTGCAGCCCCTTTCAGTACTGGAAGATGCTTTAAGGTCTCTCCATAGCCTTCTCTTCTCCAGGCTGAACAACCTCGACTCTCTCAGCCTGTCCTTGTACGAGAGGTGCTCCAGAACTCGGATCATCTTCAGAGCCTCCTCTGGACCTGTTTCTGTTTGGTATTTGCAAAAGTGCCCTGTTTCCGATGTGAGTTCAGTTGTGGCAGAGCAGGTTGGAGCTTGTGCTGTTGGGATCCAATCTCCTCTGACTCCTTCCTGCATACAATTTCCAAGAGTTTTGACTTTTATCTAATGCAGAGTTATCAATGCTTTTTCAGCCCAAATCAGAGTCATTATCTACTATCTAGATTGTGTTTGTTGGGTGGCTTGTGTCTTCGATTTACAATTGTATAAACTGGAGGATGCTTTCAGCATCAGTTTGATCTTTTGAAGGATCAACAGCTTTGCTAGGCAGCCTCCTGAAGTACTTAAAAGGGATCCGACTCTGATATTTTGGTAATTTTACATCCTGTATTAATTATACCGCAAAGTCCAAAATCTATTAACAATATTCAAGAAGTACCTTATGCTCAGAAGGCTTTTGATCACTTGCAACTGGTTCTGGGGTGATGAAAGTACCTTTTAAAATAGCTTCTAAGTTCTGGGATATAGCAGGAACTAATTCTGCTTCCTTGCAGTGAAAATTTGAAAGGATTGTGCTCTTAAGTACAAAAACGTATATAGTGTCCAATTTTTTGAGCCATCTCACAAGAAATTTAAACACAGATTTTGACACGGGCAGGGAGTGAGTGTTGAGGCAAATGTGGTTCAGTAATGATGTCCTTGTGTTGCTGGTTTATCTAAAGGTCACTGGAGAATCTGAAATTCTACACGAGCGTTGTGTGTGCTGCCGGTATCTCTGTATGTCCTCTGCTCGCTGTGTTATCCTTCAAGTATTCTGGAGAGAAGTAAAACCTCACTAAACAGCTCCCGCTGCACTGCCAGGAGAGTCCGGTCAGGAGCAGGCACGGGGGCTGCGCAGAGTTATTCAGGCTGGCGGCTGTGGGACATGGAGCAGCCTGTCTACTTTGCCCAGAGGATTTTTCAGATGAAGTTCAGCCTGGCTTGCCCTGGGACAGCCAAGTGTGTCTGTCCACTGTCTGGGCCTGAGTTTGGGAAACAGAAGCACAATCTGCTCTTGCTGTTCTTTTTGCTTTCTTACCCTCCAGTCACTCTGTACGCTAAGCCCTCTCTGAACACCTCTCAGGCTTCTTGGTGACGGTTACGCTGTCAGGCAGTGAATGCCCTCTTTCTCCTTTGAGTTAGTATTTTCTTTTTAAACTAAAGTGCAGTTTCTTAAAATCTTGAGTATGAAAAGGAGAATTAATGTTGTGTGGCACTTTCCCTGAGAGGACTGAGAAAAGCATTCCAGAACGTAATTTCTTAATATGCTGTTGAATACTGAATAAAAATATATCTATGCCTGTGTTTTATCTTTAAATGTAGTGACAGTCCTTGTCTCTTGCTGGTTGTGTTAGATAGTGAGAATGTATAAGGAGTCCAAGGACAAGTTACAGCCAGCACTTAAAGGGTGAGAATCTCACAAGCTTATGAAGCTGAAGCTCATTCTCATTGTTATTGTTTTGCTTTTGCATGAGAGGAGGGGCTCTGCGGGTTTTCTAGCCATCCCAGAAGCCCAGAGATCGGAATGTGTTTCCATTTCTTCTTGTTGCCAGCCGTGATTGATCACCCGGAGAAGAAAAGAGGAACAGTAGATGTACAGTGCTTATTCTGGGGAGCTCCAGAAAGCTTTGTGCTTTACAGGAGATGTATACTTCTCAGAGGACTTCTTGTTTGATTGGCTTTGGGGTTTTTTTAGGAATGCAGGCTCTTGCTTATGTAGCTTTCATGATGATTTAGTGCTTATAAGACATCACTGAATATCAAGAAAGCCTTAATAAATCTGAATTGGTCTCAGTGTGGATGGAAATGAAGATGTGTTTTTATTTCATGTTGGGATGATAGAATGAATTATACCAGAGATCTGACTCCTGGAAGAACTGGGAATTCTTGAAAAACAGAGAAAGTATACAGCAGCCCAGAAAGAGCAGTAAGATCTGTAGAAGGTACTTGTTGAGAACAAGGGATGTTGGCAGTGAATTGCATTAACAGTGCCGCTGCCGGCGTGCGATCAGTCCCTCTGATTTCCAAATACTACTTCTTTTCTATCTGTACCTTTGACTGTTGTACTTTGACAGGTGTCACCAAGTTGCTATGGGAAAAGAAGTTCTTATTGTCACTTTTAAATTTTATTTTTCCTTATTACCTTAAAAAACCGATTTTAGCTATCCCAGTGTAAACCCAGAGGAGGGGCATTGGTGCTGGTTTTATACCAGTAAGCACAGTGTGGCACACTGAGAAAAAATGTTGGAATTGTATACTCAGAGCTTCTTGTTACGAAGTTTTCCATCTGTAAGAGCGTTATTGATAAAGGAGCTAAAAACTAAATTTGCTAAAATTGATTTGTTTGCTATCAGCTCAATACAGTTTGTCTGAACACTAAGCTTGCTTTTTTGTTCTTCCATGTGCAAAAGGTATTTGCTGTAAAATCTAAGCTGTGATCAGCTGTGTGAGCCCAGGGCTGGAGCAGGGACTGCCAGGATTCCAGCTCTTGTTTCTGTCACTCAGGGAGCTTGTGACCTGAAGCAACCTCTTAGGTCTCGTTTGTAAAGAAAGCTGGATTCCCTTAGCAGGGCATTGAAAAGACACTAGGAATTCAGCATCTCAGGAGATGAGATCTTTTGATAATGTTATGTTTTGTTTCATTAATTGTAAATTAAGGGAAGGATGGTCTCCTTTGGAGATTCCACCTGTGCCACACTCCGAGTCCTCCTTGCAGACTCTGTAGCTGCAATGAGAATCCTGCTCCAGGCATGAGATTGGCAATTAATGTAGACAGAAAGTTTGCGATATTTCAGGCTTTGTTTTTTTCCTTTGTGCTGGTTTATACAGTTACTTGAATAGCTTATTTTGCTGTACTTAATTTATCATTTTAGTTTCAGTGAATGCTTTGACAATAAATGTATGTAAAGCAGATGAATGCGGTTTTATTGGAGGGCTGAAGAAAGTACCAGTAGTGTTCTTATTTTCCTGTTATTTCTATGGTATTTACAAGGCTGAAAATTGTGGTGTGGTATTTTCTTTTCTTTTTCTAAGATAATGGCTTTACAATTACAATTTTTGTTGCAATTCTACTAATCCATGCTTTCAACCACCACATGTGCCATCTCATTTAAACTCAATGTGACAGTTGCTTGCTTTTTATGCTGTCCTTGGCCATTACTTTAGGCAATTTGTTGCTCTAGCAGTGGCTTTCCTGTTCTCCTAGAACTGGTGGATCTCTTTGACTCTTGAAAGTGGTTTCCTACCTGCTGAGCTGGTCCCTGTGATGGGGGCTCAGTCGCTCCATCATTAGCTTTCCCTTTCGCTTTTGCCAGATAATTTCTCTTACGTATAGGAACACAGAGAATTCCTCCTCTCTCTTCCCTCCCTTTGCATGCCATGAAAAGAGCATTTTCCATGCAATTCCTTTTGCACTGGCTGCTCACAAGCCGGATGCTTTACCTGCTGCCCAACTCGGATGTCTGGAAACCCCCAGGGAGTGGCTCCTTTCACAGTTAAACATGGACTGACCCTCATCTCTGTGCCCATGTACCTGAAAGAGAGAGAAGAACAAGAAATGTTTTTCTTGCTGTGCTTGAACAGAGTTGGGTTTCTTTAATATTTATTGCCGTGTTTTCTCAGTGTTTCCATGCAGACATTCCTAGTGCTTTTAGAGTAAGGCGAAAAATGTGTTTTATCAGCGAATTGGTAAATGGGTTTTGCACAGAGTATACACATTCTTTGCCTACATTTTTTATTCTTCCTATGATGTAGTTTTGGGTTTTTAATTCCTTGCATTATTTCCTGCCCACGCCTCAAAAGGAATAAGATCAGCAGGGCCGGCAAGTGGATGTCTGTTTGTGACCACAGATGCTTATTGAAGTCTTCTCAGTTGTTCGTTAAATGATGCAAGGCCCTGCTTTGTCCCCTGTACTTTGATTTTAAAGCAGTGCTTTAAGAATTGATCTGGGATTTATTTATTTATTTAAGCTATGTGATCTACTTTTTGTGTGTAGTAGCATTTGCTCAGTTTATACCATAGGAGACCTAGTTTGCATTTTTCCTATAAATTACTCAATATTTTTTTTGCTGGTATTGAGGTTTGCTACCAGTCCTTCTGAAAAATTAAGTTTTAGTTTTTTTCTTCCTTCTAGCCAAATAAACATAAAGAGAGGTGAAAACACAGGAATCAGGAGTGGATTTATGGCTTCTTGGAGGCAGATTTTATTCCTCAGTGTGCTGCTACTTTTGCTTTTGATGAAGTTATCTCATTCATCTTGCCATGACTTTGCTGCCTTCAAAATGTCTGATGGGCTTAGATTAATGTTATTTAGATGTTCTGCCTAGATTTTTTTAAATGTTGAAATCTTTTGAAGAAAATAATGAGATAAATGAGAAATATTTTCATAGAATTGTAGAATCAAGGAATCATAGAATAGTTTGGATTGGAAGGGACCTCAAAGCCCATCCAGTTCCACCCCTGCCATGGGCAGGGACACCTCCCACTGGATCAGGGGCTCCAAGCCCCATCCAGCCTTGTCTGGAACCCCTCCAGGGATGAGGCAGCCACCAGTGCTCTGAGCAACCTGGGCCAGGGCCTCCCCAATCTCACAGGGAATCATTTCTTCCTCAGATCTCATCTCTCTCTCTGTCCCCTCTTTCAGCTGAAAACCCTTCCCCTCATCCTCTCATCCTGTTATCCTCTCCCTGCCCTCCGTGACCCAGGGCTCCTCCCCAGCTTTCCTGGAGCCCCTTTCAGCACTGGAAGATGCTCTAACATCTCTCCACAGCCTTCTCTTCTCCAGGCTGGACAACCCTGACTCTCTTAGCCTGTCCTCGTACGGGAGGTGCTCCAGCCTCAGATCATCTCCATGGCCTCCTCTGGACTCGCTCCAACAGATCCATGTGCCCAGAACTCCAAAGCTGAACACAGTACTTACTTTTGTAAATGCATTAGGTGTGTGTCATGTGCCAGGTTCACAGTGATAACTGACTAGTGAAGAGCAGGTTTGACTTTTTTCCTTCTATTTCACTGTTTCTTTGCATGTGTAATATTCCTGTGGTCAAACTGATAATTTTTACATTTCTGCATGCCTGAAACAGGATTTTAATTTCCAGGTTAAAGCTATGTGGCTCTGTCCTTGTCATTGCTCATGCTGTGGCCATCGGTCCTGGGCAGGGAGTTTGTACATTGGTGGACGACAGGTCTTAAAAGCAGGAAACCAATTTTATATCCTTTACGTGATAGATATTGAATCGATAAAGCATCAACCTGAGGTTACACTCGATGTCTCCAGTGAGAAGACAATAAATCATGCGATGTGCATACAGGTATATTGACTCAATTTCTCTGGGCTGCCTATGCAAAACTTCAGGTGATTGAAATTCAGCCTTTAGAATAAAAGGTTATAATGGCTGATGTAAAGCCATTTACTTGCTTTTTATGAATTGGGATTTTAGTATTAACAGTATAAGTACGGCATTTGAGTCAAATTGAAAATACATCAGAACTTGTGTCCTGTTTCAAGCGATGGTCAGTAGGGGATGGTCGCAGAGGGAGACTGGATGGCAGAATATGTACAGACTGTTTTTTCTCTTGGTGCACCCTTCTGGCCCTCTGCACTCAGTAGTGTGGGACTGCTCAGAGCTGGAGGCTGCAATCACTTACAGAATTTCATATGTGCTGCTAGGCTTACCCTATATAAACTTGTTAGTTCTCATTTTTAACCTGTTTATGTTTTTGCTGTCCCAATCGACTTTTGTACACATATATTGGGGGAAGAGAGTCTGACACCTGTTGGAATGTGTGGGTGAAGAAAAAGGTCCATATGGTACTGAAAAGGGTCTCCAGGAAAGCTAGAGGGGGGCTCTTGATCAGGGATTGCAGGGAGAGGATGAGAGGAAATGGTTTTCAACTGAAAGAGGGGATATTGAGATGAGATTTTAGGAAGAAATGTTTTGCTGTGAGGGTGGGGAGGCCCTGGCCCAGATTGCCCAGAGCAGTTGTGGCTGCCCCATCCCTGGAGGGGTTCATGGCCAGGTGGGATGGGGCTTGGAGCCCCTGATCCAGTGGGAGGTGTCCCTGCCCATGGCAGGGGGTGGGACTGGATAGGTTTTGAAGTCCCTTCCAATTCAAACCATCCTGTCTATGATTCTGTGATTTGTGCTTTATCTCTTCCTCACTGAGTACCTTCTGAGGATGAAAAGCCTGATTCTCTCTCCTTTTCTGTCTTGACCGACTTGCTTGTGGTTATCTGAACTGGAATGCAAATGAGCACCTCTTTTTGTTCTAAATGAGCATAATGATATTTTGTGGCTTTATAGGGATTCTTTTCTTACACTTTAAGTACCAAACTAGGGTTGTGGGGATTGGAAAGCGAGTTTTTTCAAGCAATTTTTATCCCAGACTCCATGAAGGATCTTACATTTCTGCTCTTGAATGCTGTAAATGATGGGGCATTTCCAAACAGTAAAGTGATGGGGAGGTGTGTTCACCCTTGCTGCCCCATTAAACACTCTTCAGAACTGCTTTTTTGCTGTACACGCTCGTGTGATGTCTGTCAGCTCCTGCTGTAGCCCACAGCTCCCAGTTCAACAGTGGCTGGGTTTGAGTTTAAATGGATGTGAAATTCTATTTAAAAAGAGTAGTGGCAAAACATAATGTAAGCTAGAATTTCTATAATAGCTTACAAGTTGATTGGGTTATAATAACATATAAATAACTATAATCAAATCTATGAATAAATAAGGTCTTTGCTATCACTGTATATTTAATTCATCTACTGTAGACATTCGGGGACTGCTCCCTAACTGTAAAATGTTACACATAGAGAAATGTTATTGAAAACTTTATGATATTAAGATTTGTAGTTAGAAGAATAAAACTAAATCACAATTTTTGCTACATTGAATATGCCACAATCTTATATGTCGTAACCTTTCTGACCTGGCCTTGCCTGATGCTTTTTGACATGCTGTCCTGCTGTCATTTTCTTTCATGTTGGTCTGGCACTCAGTCTCCCTGGAATCAATAAGGTTACTCACATGCAAATGTTGAATAAATAATTGATTAAGGAGATGCTACACTTGGTGCATCTTTTCCTAGCAAAGGTAGCCCAGATAGCTGTTTTTTAAGACTTCTTTTCCTTCCTTTTACTGATTATCCCTCACTTCTTCATGGAACAAGTGGAGCATTGGACCTACTGGATGGACTGATTGATCTGAGCTCGGTTATTGGTAAAGTGATGCTACTACCCAGTGTGTGCAACAACAGGGAGAAACAGGAATCCTGCAAACATGTAATTCAAACCAAACGTCTTTTCAGTCTGTCTCTTTCCCTTTTCGAAGTTGTAACCTGGTTAGTGTTCAAAGCTGCAGTCTAGAATGGCAAAGCGCACTTGGATCCCAGTCAGCAACCCTGTGCTCATCAAATCCTAAATGAAATGTTTAAATAATTCAGTGCTATAGCAGAGCTGGATAGAAAATGACAGATGAAGTGGATCTATTGACAGGAGCTGTCCCAGAGAAGTTAGCCTGACTGTTTGGCTGCGTTGGTTGGGTTTACACCTGTAAAGACCGACCTCTTTACTGGTATTTGTCTCATCTTAAACACTGTCTGAATGCAGGGCTGCGTGTGCCTGGGGGTCTTCTCTGGGGCTTCTGATTAACTATGAAAGGAGCAGGCAGTGCCCCCGCCTCACCTACAATGGGCTCCTTGTCCGGGGCTCCAGGGGGTGGGGAGGAGGTGCTGCACCAGGTGCTGTCCCCAACACACACTCACCTGGCTGGGCACGAGCTCCCAGAGGGTTCAGGGGGTGGTTATTCTAGCAAGGGTCTGTTGAACTGCAAGTGACCCTGGAGCAGCCCAGGGCCAGAACCTTCCCAAAGGAGCTTCTGCGCGTGCCTGGATTTGAGAACTTGCATAGCAAGACCCCGTCACCTGCTAGTAGGGCTTGGACTGCCCTATAAACAGTGCCTGCTGGGCATGCCCACCCCATGGAACTGGCCTGAGGAGGGACTGCCCTGAGGAACCACGTGTTCCTGAAGAACAGTGCCTGCTGGAGGAGTAGCTCCCAGTTGGACCATGTTCTCCAGAGGAACCACTGCCGCCCACTGGAGTGGTGATGAGGGACCTTCACCTACTACTATATCCCTCTACTAATTCTTTTTCTGACTTAGCTTACAGTATCTTAATTTTCCTTGGCACTATGGTGCATCAGGTCAAATCCAAGTTGTTCTGCAGTTAGCTTAGCGACCTTGGCTGTGTTCAGGGTATCAGATTGTGATCTGAACAGGCTGGGATCTGGTTTTGCAGCTTTTCAGAAGTTGTGGCTTGGGAGTGCACGAGTATCTGGTTTGTGATTTTGCCTGTGTCCAAAGTCAGTCCTGCGTTTGAATTTACCCTGGGAGATTTGTTGGTCTCTGATTTGTCACAGATACCAAAAGAACCCTTTTCACCCTCCCCTTTTGACTCTGCAGGTCAGGGTGAGCCCTAACACTGCAGGTGTCAGGAGTGGGGTGTAACAACACTTAGAGATAGAATTGCAGTAAAAATAGAAGCATTTCTTGACAGCCCTTGTGCCTTGTGAGGTCTGAAATGGCAACAGGCACTTCCAAATTCTCTGTACACGCCCTCACCACAAAGGTGCTGTTATAGCTCCCTCCGGGCTCTGGCCGGGTAGCTCGACTGTAGTGAGCTTTCAGTAACGGGAATGCAGAAATGCTGAAGACCAAGGTACAGTTTCCTTAGAAGATAAACATTATATATCCCAGGCAAACAGAACCCTGATGACCATGCCCAGTGCTGTCACTCTACATTCTTATCCTTAATTACATGGATGCAACTTGTTCCAGTAAAATACTGTGCAAATCCAGGCTTGTTCAAATGTGTTCCACAAACTCACTGACTTGCCGTTTGGGTTTATGAAATCCTTTATTGTCATGGTTCAATGGCAAGAGAGGTGAGGTAATGACAAAGGACTTTGCCCACTAGTTTCTCTCTGGTGCGTAGCAGCAGGCCATGCTGCCAGTCCACGTACCCAACTGTCAAAAAAAGTTAAGGAAAAAAAGTTCAAATAACTTTACCTGAAAATATTTGGATGCTCCAGAAATTCTAACATGCGTTTGATGTCATGCTGTGTGTAGCCCTGTTTGTTTTGAGGTAATGTTTCATTATTGCTATTGTATGATTAAATATTGAGAGTATTGCTTTTCCAATTGTTCTAGTGCAGTATTTAATGAGTGCAATTAAATGGAAAAATTGCCTTTTTAGCTGATGATAGTCTATTAGTGTCTCTGTCTGTTCAGAAAAGAAAAGAAGTGAATTATTAGAATGACAAATGAGTCAAAGTTACCACGGTGATGGAGAGGTGCGATTCCCCTCCACATAATCTTCAATTAGTGATCTCTGTAAGAGGTTGTTTTTCAAAAGGGTAATCGAGAAGTAATGAGATCAGAAGGAGGTCAAACCCAGCCTTCTTCGTTTGGCAGTTTGATTAATTTATTTCTCCTTCTTGCAGATTGCTGTAAGGGGCTTTTGTCACCCACTGTTTTTCATGGGACTCCAGTTGAAGGGACTGCTTGTATTGGCCTTTTGTGTATCCAGGGATGTTCATTCACTTGGAATGGAAGGGTTTGAATGGTTCAAATTTTATTTTTAGCACAAGCATGCATTGATAGTTTTGAAAAGGGAACTTATTCAGAGGACTTAATCCTTGACACTTGCACATCTATTGTTTTGAAGAAGAAAAAGTCAATGGCTGGACATCATCGTTAGTTGTGATGCTGATTATATCTTTCTGGGACGTCTTACAAAGGAAAGAGCAGGAAAGAATGACCCGAAAGTATGAAGTTGGAGTGGAGGTGCTTTTCGCACAACATCTTCATGTGTGTAACACACAGCAGTTCATGCAGACATCAGGCATTCTCTGCTGGCCTTTTCTCTTTCTCATCACTTGTGTAGGAAATTCTGCTTCAAGGAGTGATGGGCTATTTCGTAACGGTAGTCAGAAACCTGAATGGCTGTAGCTCTGTGCAGCTTGTTGGCTCTGCAGGGTGTTCAGTTCATTCTCAGTACTAATTCACCTCTTTTTAAATAGCCAGAATACTTTTTCTACAAAACTGAAATGCCAGTAACATTTTCTCAGCCTCAGGTTCACTTACTTGTGCACTGATCAGTTTTATTCTGCTAATAGTTGAATATATTGCTATGGTTTGGATTTTGCTCTCAATTCAGTTGTTCTGTGTGAGGTTCCCTGGCAGTAGAGGAGCAGCAGATATGAATTTAATACGAACATGTGACAGCAACAGTTGTGTGATACCCAAGATGTAGCTGCGGCTGGGTTATCTCAGTTTATGCTCAAGATAGTCATGCAACTTTTATTTTTAGCTTTGGTGAAAGTTACATTGTCTGTGAGTTTTCTTCCTTCCCCCTGCAGTCTGTGTGGCAGTCATTTAATGGTTATTCAGAATTATCTCTTCAAAATGTTTCACCAATAAAAAGAGATACTTTGGATAAAATAGGACATGATATTATTTATTGTATTGTGATCTCAGAATCTTGGAATGATTTGGGTTAGGAGGGACTTCAAAGCCCATCCAGTTCCACCCCCTCCTATGGGCAGGGACACCTCCCACTGGATCAGGGGCTTCAAGCCCCATCCAACCTGGCCTTGAACACCTCTAGGGATGGGGCAGCCACCCCTGCTCTGGGCAACCTGTTCCAGGGCCTCCCCACCCTCACAGGAAAAATTTCTTCTTAATAAGTACTGGAGCTGCTCTAAGGTTTCCCTGGAGCCTTCTCTTCTCTAGGACAGACAACCCCAGCTCTCTCAGCTGTGGAGCTATTCAGGCTTCTTGACCTTAAGCGAAACTAATGAGCTCTTCAGGTCAGAATAACAGAAGGATATTTAGGTAGTGTGATGCAGCACATGTCCTGAAACGCTGGCCTAAATCCATCGCTGTTACAAGCTCCCCATGGAGAATTGTTGCTGGCTGTTGAGGCGATTTGTGCAATCAGGCCTTGGCTTAGTAAATCTGTATCACTGAGTGTAAAACTCCACGAGTGGACAGTGTGAGTTAGACCTTAGTTAACTTTTCATTTGTTTTGCCCACATGGCTGAAAATGAGATGTTAGGAAATGTTCAACCATCCGAGGTGTTTTCATCCGGTCACTATCACATTTTCAGTGAATTATTTCTAATTTATTATGGTTCCAATTGTTTTCCAGGGTGCTTGCATGTATTAAAAAGAGATGTGACTTGTCTACAGGTGTACGCCAAAAGCGAGTTACGCTGGTTTTGGTGGGGTATGGAATGAAATATAGAGTCTATCTGTAGTGTCTATATACAGAACAGGTATTGTAGATGGAAAGATTTGATACCAAAAGATCTTCTGATTGCAGTGTTTATAATGACAGTACACAGAGCTAAGCAAATTTTGAGATTTTCTTGTTTTTTCAGGTGCTGTCCTTTTGGAGGAGTTTATACAGACACAGATAAATGTATATATAAACATGTCTTAACTTATCAAACAGAAAAAAGTGAAATTAGATTTTTGTAAGCTGGAGTGATGTGCATGTTCTTATTTTCAATGTATGGTAAAGTAATCTTTCCATTGTACTTTTTTTACCGGTATTCTCTAATATAAATAATCTAGTCTTTTCTTCTGCAGACTGTTTAATGCAGACAGGTTGGAGTTGCTTCAAAAGATTGGCGTTAAATTGAGGAAACCATTCATGTAGTAAATAAGATAATTTGTTTCCATCCAAAAAGATTAAAATATAGATTTTCTTTATTTTTTTCCTCCTGTATGATTTAACACATACAGTACCTGAAGCTCTTGGATTCTGAATACATTTTGAAATTAACTTCTTCCACATGGAATTCTGTTCTTCATTTTCTGCATTGCATTTCTGACTTGAATTTCCTGAATGTTTATTAATGTAGTCAATAAAAATCTTTATATATTTCCAAGATATTAAGAAGTGTTTGTATAAGTTCAAAATGTGATGGGAAACTGATGCTCCTTATGAAACCAGAGCTAGTAAAAATGAATTGCAAGTCCTACAGTTTTGAGCATTATTGCATATAGAAACTGAGGAAAGTGGTGTGATTCCTGTTTTCTATACCATTTTTTATTCAGTAATATATGTGCTTCTCATGTTTATGTCTTCTCTAAGATCTGTTGTTATCTTGAGCTGTTCTTTCAGAACATCAGTCTCACTGCATACAGTTAAAAGACTAATTATTAATCAAGTATATGCGAAAGTGCTGCTTGATCAAGTGGAACAAATAGAAACACAGAATGGTTTGGATTGGAAAGGATCCTAAAGCCCATCCAGTTCCACCCCTGCCAAGGGCAGGGACACCTCCCACTGGATCAGGAGCTTCATCCCCATCCCACCTGGCCTTGAACGCCTCCAGGGATGGAGCAGCCACCACTGCTCTGGGCAGCCTGGGCCAGGGCCTCCCCACCCTCACAGCAAAACATATGTCCCTAAAATCTCACCTTTCTCTCCCCTCTTTCAGCCTAAAACCATTCCCCCTCATCCAGTCCCTGCCCTCCCTGATCCAGAGCCCCTCCCCAGCTTTCCTGGAGCCCCTTTCAGTGCTGGAGGTTACTCTAAGGTCTCCTTGGAGAACTTTCACTTTTCCAGACTGAGCAACTCTCGGCCTGGCCTCGTATTGGAGGGTTCCAACCCTTGGATCATCTTAGTGGCCTTCTCTGGACCCTCTGTAACAGCTCCATGTCCCTCCTGTGCTAGGAGAAGCTGCTTCTCCTCAGTCTTGGTTAGTAGAGGCTTACAGGGCACTTTTAATTAGTTATGTGGTCTTCTGGTACCTTTATATATTTTTTATATGATACTGATAGAAGAATTAGAAAAACATGGTAGTTTTGTGGGATTTGTTTACTTAGAAACCAGAGAAGTAGCAGTCAGCTGCTGAAACTTCAGCCTTTACTGTAATACACTCAGCAAGGAAGTTACTGGCCTTTCTGCAGGGGCTGTCAGGCTTGTTCAGTGCCAGGGCAGTGGGAGCAGCCTTCCTAACTCGTATTCCCTTGGAGAATAACCTATTGAGATGGCAGAGGTCCTAGCAGAGCAGCTAAAATAGAGGTTGAAAATGCTTGGTGAGGTGAATGTGTGTGTTACTGTCTTTACTGGGCCCATACAGAACGGCGGGGAGATTTCGGTGTTCAGGCAGGGGAAAATCTGCTTACTCAGATTTTGCAAAATAAGTATTTCTGAACCTGGTATATGAAATCACATCTCAGCCCTTGATCCTTTAGCTTGACTGACCCTGGGTATCCTAAAGTTTTAAACACGAAGGACACTAGTTCCTCTCTGTTCATCGCTTGTAGTTCTGAGTGACCAAACCCTGAGACGCTGTGAGTGCTACTGAATCGTGGGTTTGAAAGGTAAATCAGAACATGCTCATCTGTTTAACAGGAACACTACATGATTCATAGGCGGTGAATATTTCATGCGCTTCGCAGCTGCCTTTGTGCAGGAAGGTAATGGAAAGTAAATCCATGTGTACTTTAGACAGTAAAAAGGCATTACTTTGTTACATCATATAAACATGTAGATTTGATTCTCTCTTTACTCATGCTGTAAAAAGAAAGTTTTAAAGTGTTCAGCCGTACCTGAAAATGTAAATGCACCGGCCTAATGTAATGCCGAAGAAAAATTAAGACAAATGATACTGCATCCTTGCCACAAACTGCAGCTTGTACAAAATTCACTTTAGTTATTATACTGTGAGTACGTGTGCTAAACCTCCTCTGTGTATGCACAATTTATGTTGAATGCAACATGAATCATTTTAATAGACCAAGCAAAAAGTCCCCAAAGTCAATTTTCAAATTATGAACCTTGGAACAGAATATAACAACAATGAACAACAAATAGTTCAGGTTTTATTCTGAACTACAAATGAACCATTAAAGGTACAGCATACTCATTCAGAAAAACATTTCCTCCCTAACACCACAACGGTTAAGAAGCAGAACAAGAGTAATTTTTTAAAGGTCAGTTCTAGGTTTTCTTTTTTACCTGAACCTTATTAAGAGGGGCATTCATGAAAGCTGATGCCATCAAGATTTTAACCTCTATTGTGAGACTGGGATGACTCTGGTTAGATTCTGTCTCTGATTGTTAGGTAACCTTGAGAAATTTTGTAAGTCTAGTCTTAATGCTTTAAAATTCAGCACTCTGTTCCAAATTAGTGCTTAACGAACAGCTTTGGCTGCAGATGGGTCATTTCAGAGCAAAGCCTTTGTCCTGATTGTAACTGCCCTGTGGTACCGGGACACAGCAAAGATGGTGACATGTGGACACAGGTCTTCTAGAGAGTGGTCAGCAAATAAAAAGTAACAGAAAGGAAGAAAGAGTGTTTGAGTATCATCTGTAACCTGGAATTGCTAGGCCAGGCTGGCTTTTGCTCTAGAAGGAGGTGACAGTTTTCGCAGCTCACAGAAGCTACGGCACAGTGGCACACACAGTAATAAGTTTCCCTGCCCTTTGTGAGTTGAACACAATTCAGATCTTTGTGAAGAAATGTTGCAGAAAGAGGCTGGTCTCAGTCCTTAGCACTTGTTCAGTGTGAAACACCGGGACCTAAATTTTCTGTTACTGCTTCACCAAACACTGTGTTTCAGGATGTGGATCCTCAAAATCTTTCCTTAACCTCTGGAAGAACCTAAAATTCTGAAGCGTGTAAATTTTTGCAGAGAAATTTCCATGAGGACTCATGTGCTTGCTTCTGCCCATCTTTAAAAGTGAATTAGTCCCGATATTTCTGACTATATGACCTGCATATTAGGGGGTTTTTTTGTTTGTCTGAGCCTTACTTCGTGAGTGCTTTTAGGTGCTGCCTACTGGATTGGGATGCTGTGGGAGATAATGTGATTCTGCTTCTGGTTTTAATCATGATGGTCGATGGGAGATCTGTAGCTCTTTTTTCTATGCTTAAAAGAGTTTGAAATAGCATCCTCAGTTTTAGGGGTGAATGATCCAGAGCAGAAGGTAGGTGTGTCTGAAGGGAACTTTTCTGTTCCTTTGCCTGGAGACAGAAAAGATTATACTGTTCATTTGGGATGTTCTAGGCTTTGTTCCTTGTGTTACATGAGAAGCGTAAGAGTACAGCTGTACTACATTAGATATCACACCAGGGTAAGGAAAGGGAATTGTATTTCTATGTCCTCCTTTTCATTTGCCCAGCTGAGAGGGCACAGGCATCGGTCCTAGTGTGATGCTGTACTTCTCATGAAGGCCGTGGCTACAAGACCTGGATGAAGGCATTGAATACTCCCTTAGCAAGTTTGCGGACGACACGAAGCTGGGTGGAAGTGTGGATCTGCTGGAGGGTAGGGAGGCTCTGCAAAGGGACCTGAACAGGCTGGATCACTGGGCTGAGACCAATGGGATGAAGTTTAACAAGGCCAAATGCCGGGTCCTGCACTTGGGGCACAACAACCCTAAGCAGAGGTACAAACTAGGAGAAGCCTGGCTGGAAAGCTGCCAGGAGGAGAAGGGCCTGGGGGTGCTGGTTGACAGCGACTGAACATGAGCCAGCAGTGGCCCAGGTGGCCAAGAAGGCCAATGGCATCTTGGCCTGTATGGCCAAGCAGGTCCAGGGAGGTTATTCTCCCTCTGCACTCGGCACTGGTGAGACTGCACCTTGAGTACTGTGTTCAGTTCTGGGCCCCTCACCACAAGAAGGATGTTGAGGCTCTGGAGCGAGTCCAGAGAAGAGCAACAAAGCTGGTGAGGGGGCTGGAGAGCAAGTCTTACGAGGAGCAACTGAGAGAGCTGGGGCTGTTTAGCCTGGAGAAGAGGAGGCTGAGGGGAGACCTTATTACTCTCTGCAACTACCTGAAGGGAGGTTGTGGAGGGGAGGAGCTGGCCTCTTCTCCCAAGTGACAGGGGACAGGACGAGAGGCAATGGCCTCAAGCTGTGCTAGGGGAGATTCAGGCTTAAGATAAGGAAAAAATTCTTCATGGAAAGGGTGGTTAGGCATTGGAACAGTCTGCCCAGGGAGATGGTTGAGTCACCTTCCCTGGAGGTATTTAAGGTGAGGGTGGATGAGGTGCTTCATGGCATGGTTTAGGGATTGGTGGTGGGAATGGTTGGACTCGATGATCTGGTGGGTCTCTTCTCAACCTGGTTATTCTATGATTCTATGAAGATAAATGCTTTGAGAACATCAACAGCCTGATGCATTTCAATTAAATCTGCATGACCAAGACAGCTAAAAGTGTTTATGGGAGTATCAGTACAAGGTCCTCAGAGAGGCACACTTGGCATCTAGTTCCATCACGTTTGAGAGTGTTTGTCCAGTTTTTAGTTCTATACCATTGCCCTTTTCAAACACGGTGAGGCACGCTGTCCAGAGGGCAAGCGGAGAAGGTCTGCAATTAGTGTGTTTCGCTAGGCTGAGCAGCAGCCTCGGCCAGGTGTGGAGGAGGTTGGATGGGACTTCTGAGTGAATGCCATTAGTTTGACAGGATGATGAATTAACGCTTCTCGCTTTGGAGCCTAAGTTAAAGTGGATTCATGTGGTCTGGTCATCACAGGGACCTGCAGCTTGTGGCACCTTCAAAATGACATCACGTAGCTTAGAGGCACATGGCAGCAAAGTGAGATGGAAACATTATCTGCTGAAAGCCATTCACTTCAGTCCTTTGCTTTGGCTGCTATCTTTCTGCTGTATTTAACTCTTAAATACATTTACTTACTTAATTTCACTTCTTAGCTACAAAACTATATTTAAAGAATGATAGAATGACAGAATGTCCTGAGTTGGAAGGGACTCAGAATGATCATCAAGTCCAACTCCTGTCCCTGCATGGTACAACCCCAATGTTCATATCGAGGGTCTGAGGGCCTTGGCCAAGCTCTTCTGCAATATTGTCAGGCTCGGTACTGTGACTGCTTTCCTGGGGAGCTGCTCCAGGGATTCATCACCCTCTAGAGAAGAACCTCTTCCTAACGTCCCACCTAACCCTCCTCTCGCACAGCTTCCTGCCATTCCCTCAGGTCCTGGCATCGGTCACCAGAGAGAAGAGCTCAGCATCTGGAAAGGAAGAAGGAAATTTTCAGTTTGGTTGCTGTTGATTTTAATGGGAACTGAGCACACTAAGAAACCTCTCAAAAATTTACAGGAGTTGAATATGGCGAGCTGTTTACCTTTAAGAATGCAAGTAGGTACTTACTTAAGCTTGCAATGGTATCATATGTAGAACTGATACTGGCAGAGCTTTTCTTTAGGTGTAGAGTCAGACTAGTCTTCAGGAACAAAGTGAATTAAAACTGAAGACCTTCTGAAAATTATCGCAGAGCTCTTTACAGAGTTCTGAGAAGCAGCTCAGTTTTTTGTCACTTTATATTGATTTTTTGGGGAGGCCCAGCACCATAGCAGGAGGTGTTTGAAAAGCTAAATTGAAACCAAATGCTTGCAAGTGCTAAGAGGCATCTAAATGCTCGGCTTACGTATGCTCATTGCCTCATACTCCTTCAGTGGCTTTTTTCATTGCTGGGTAATTCAATTTATTATGGATTTATGTGATTATAGCAACACCATTGCTTTTTTAAAAAAAAAAAAATCAGTATTTTTGGAGAATTTTCATTTTCTTTTGCCTTGTCTCTGTCCTAAAACTGTATCCTTAATTGAAGTCTTTTAAATACAGACCTTTTCTGCCTTATCATCTTGGCATATCCTTTCACACGGGTCCGAGAGAGTTGGTGAGCCGTGCCTTGAAACCTGCTGTGTGGATCAGCGAAGGCAGAATGAACTAGGAGGAAAAAGGCTCTTAAAATTGTGCGGAGTGGTTCCGTGGGAGGAGAAATAAGGATCTGGGCACTTAACTCATCAGCCATGTTGTTAAATCTGGAAACTGGCGGTATCCATGGACTTCTCGAGCTCCACATGAGAAAAACAGCCTCTTTCCAAGGTTCCCCACTGTTTTGTGTCACGGTCAGTTCTGAAAGCTTTTAGAAGGTACATCACGGTTCTGAAAATTCTACCTATATGTGATGCAAGGGCAGTAAGATCCTGTAAATGGTACAGACTGTGGTGCACATCATTGGAACCATGGGTTTCAGACTGTAGCACAGCACGGAAAGAACTGGTCTGTCTCAGCACCTAACCTGAAGGTCTTATCACCCAGACAACTGCACGTGGTTGCACCCTGCAGTGCTGAGCAGGGTGGGTTTGCAAGGTCTGCCCTGATAATGGATACGGCTACCAGAGAAAACAACTGCCAGGAGCTGAACATGCCTGTACAGATGCAGGTTTGGGGCAGGAAAATAAAGGACAGAGTTAGCCCATCAGCAAGGCGTGCCCCAAGCTTATAATAGGATGAAGCAAGGGTGAGGATTTGGAGAACATTCTACCACCAGACTGAGCATTGGACAGATGGGATGCCACAGTACTGTGGGGGTAGCTCTCCTTACCTCTCTCTTCCCTTCTTTCCTTCTTCCCTTCTTTCCTTCTTCCCTTCTTTCCTTCTTTCCTTCTTTCCTTCTTTCCTTCTCTTTGCTCTTTTGATGCATGCTTCATAACCAAACAAACAGCATGTCTTAACCTCATTTGAGTCTTAATTCTATGTCCAAGTACCCACCTTAAGCATTCCCATATCTAAAGATGCCCTAAAGGGTACGTACCACATACGCAAAACTGCACAGTCCCGACTGTTTTAAGCATTACATGGCTTCAAGTGCTCACGGTTATTATAAAGTTGTAAACCTTGTGTGCTTCATCAAAAATTAACTTTCTTTTTTTTTAATTTCTAGAGAATAAATTTGCCTTTGCATTTTGTCTGGGTCTTTGTAACTGGCGTTTTTGCTAATTACATTAGTTCATATGCCATTAAAGTAAGCAACTTTGGAACTGGAACTGCTAGAACTCTGTGAAGTTAACTTCTTCTTGAGCAGAAGGTTGACATTTGTTCTAGGTTTCCTTGACAAGTTTGTTTATTTGTGTACATCACCAAATGTGTCAGGGTGAATGTGGAGGAAAATCCCAAGCCTCTCATTTGTGATGTATTTTATTGGTCAGTGCGGTCGGAGAAAAACACCCTAGAGTGTTCGTGGATCGGGAATTACAGCTACATGGGAACAGATGTCGTTTGGTAGGACTGGGTTCAAACTGCTTATAGATACTATTGCAGGTTATTGACTTCAGTGCCTAGGTCTGCAGATGATGGTGTCTGTAAATAATCTCAAATCTTATTCTCTATTTTGACTGCACGTGCTGGCACTGGCTGTGTCCTCTGCACTTACTCTGTTCCAAAACACGTATACTATATAGTGAGACAGTTGCTCTTGGAGACCCAACATCTGACTTGCATTTATTGAAAGAGTTTAAGTCCAGATTACTTAGGAAGTAGATGTGATAGATTGTCTGCATTTGATATGAAAACTTGGCAGGGATTTTGCCAAATTTTTTCTTTTCTGATTTACTACCACCAGGACAATTCCTGATGACTGAACGGCTTTAAGCAGCCACCATAAGTGAGAAAAACATTCCTCAAAACTTGCTTATTCGCCCCCCCTTTCCTTTTCTGTATGTAATATCTTGCCATAGCTGAATCTAAAATGCAGAACAGTTTAATCTCTTAGCAAATCCTGCTTTTTTAATTACAGAGAAGATAATCAAGCCATGAATGTTAGGCAGTTGAAGGAGGTTTTCCATCTGCTAATCCAGAAAGTTCCAAATTTGACTAATTTTAAGGTATCAAGGCAGAAAATATATTGGGTGACTACTGGAGGATTTGGCATTTCTGTTTTGACTTCTTGACCTGCATTCCTGTTATTAATTGTACATCACTGGCCTACAGATGTCTAACCAAGATCACTACCATCTTGCATCATGATCTCAGCATAAAAGAATTGAATGATAAGCAATCCTTTGACTTTAGCTGAAATCAAATCAGCAGTAAGAGCAGAGAAGGAGCCCCATCCGTGGTTTTTTCCAGCCCATGATCCGGTTGACCAATCCAGTCTCTGATGTGTAAGAACCTGTTGAATTGCTGGAAAGATCATAGAATCATGGAATGGTTTGGGTTGGAAAGACCGTTAAAACTCATCTAGTTCCACCCCTGCCATGGGCAGGGACACCTCCCACTGGATCAGGAGCTCCAAGCCCCATCCAACCTGGCCTTGAACACCTCCAGGGATGGGGCAGCCACAGCTTCCCTGGGCAGCCTGAGTCAGGGCCTCCCCACTCTTACAGGAAAACATTTCTTCCTAAAATCTAATCTCAATCTCTTTGGATTCAGCCCTGGACACATTTGCTTTCTGGGCTGCAAGTGCACTTTGCCAGCTCATGTTGAGCTTCTCACCCACCAGCACCCCCTGTTCTTTCTCCTTGAGGCAACCCTGAATCCAATCTCTGCCCAGCCTGTATCTGTGTTTGCAACTGGAAATAGATCTCACTACAAAGAGCAACAGCAAAACATTTTGAAAATCCTTTCTTTTCTTCTTCTTGCAGGTCATGAGATGTAAAACCTATGAAAATAATGCATTTCTGTGGAAAGACATTATTTATATTCCATAAGAGTAACCGTTTTCCCCATGTAATGACAAACCCCCTTTATTCCTCAGTGTCATGCATATTCTTCATTTTGTGATATATTATAAGGCTTTTTGGTGTAACTACACTTTTAGATCTTACTGAATAGAATTTATGTGTTGCTTTATAGAAAATTGGTTTCATAATTCGTTAATTATTTACTATTACTTGACCTTACAGTACATGGAAAAAACTACCCCATAACTGTAATTTCAATTATCGCCATTGTGAGATCATACACATTCCACATCTTTTATATTATTTAAACTGTGAATGATGACATTTTCTTGTGCATCTCTCCCGAGTTACGGAGAACTTGCAGACCTTGGTGGGTGGGGACCCCGTGGGCCGTCCCTGCAGACTGGGCTGAAATATGGACTGTATCGTGAACCTCACAAAGCCATTTGCGGTGGATGAGCCGTCCCTTTCTGTGAGTGGAGCTAGGGCTGAGGCTAAAAAAGGGCACTCTGGTACTTCTAAAAAAGTCTACTTCACAGGACTTCTTTTTCTCTGAGTACAAGTAATACTTAGCTAAGGACATAGCTTTTAATTAGTGCTTCCACTAATAAATCTCAATAATAAAAAAAAATATTTTTCTGAAAATCTTCAAGAGAAGTGCTACCATAAACTGGAGTTTTGCAATGTGATTTTAAACATCAGAGATAAGTTTAGAGATTGAATTTCCTTTATAGCTCAGCCTGCACAACCGCAGAGAAGTTAGTCTTTGTCCTTGCCAAAAAATCTCACCTCTGCTGGCATCTGTGTCAATTGTTTTTGCTCTACAAGACAGTTTACCAACAAAACATGCTTTTTCTCTATTCTTCTCCTGATAGTTACCGACCAAAGGTTGTATGTGCTAAAACCTGTCCAAACAGACATATTGCCTGTTCTGCAAACTCCTGACTGCTTTAGAAACACACATAATCATGTTAAGCAAAACTATTCCAGCTATTCACGTACACACTTTTATGAAGATCAGATGTCATTGATGCTATTAAATTTTACTTAAGTGGCAAAAGATTTTTAAATGTAGCTTTTCCTGATACCAAAGCATAGTTGGGGAAGAAGAAAATAAAATCTGAGTATGTGCAATATTATACAAGGAAATAAAGTTAATTTTCTTGAAATATACAGTACAGTATAGTTGGAGTTTAGGAAAAAAAAAAAAGTAAGATAAAATGTATAATGCTATTTTCCTAAGCCACATTTGCTAAATGCAGACTTTTGCAAGGTCAGCAGTTACAGTGGAGCTGAGCAGAAATGGCTTCAGTGGCTTTAACTTTACCAGTGCCCTTGATGAGGTGCAGAGTTGTCAGTATTCTCGTAAAATTCCTCAGTGATGGCTTCTTCTGTTCTCTTTATTTCCTTAAGTGAACATCTGTCTAATTGTTCACCTCCATTGCTTTAGTGCTTTCCTCATGCTTTCTCTGTTTCCAGACAATAAACTTTATTTTCTTCATAAGAATTCAGTCTACGCAAGGGTATTAGGCAGCTTGTTTGCACCTTTTAATTTCTGGAAGTTTTCCAGAAGGGCTTTTTGCTGTACTTCCAGTGGGTTCATCTGTGAATCATGTAACATAATGCAGCATTGTGTTTGGGTTTTTATCCGTTACCTTCTGTTTATAAACATCTGCTTGGAAATTTTCGGTTTGGATTTTTTTAGTATGTTTTACATTTTTGCATGTGGCACATGGGTAGGATCTACAGTTGCTGCTCCTCGTTCAGGTGTTCTGGCTGGTACAGCCAGGATTTACCTTAAAAGCTGGAAAAAGCCTAAGCTACTTGCTTGAAGGTAGAATATGTGCCATTGTTATTAAACTACGCAACAATACCTGTTAAATTAAAAGCCATTAAATAATTGAATGGCTGCATTAAAAGTGGCGTTAACACTTCTGGCTGCAGAACTGCAGAAGGCACCTACAAATCTTTGTGTCCAGTAGTGTTCCCCTCTCTCTTGATGTGCTGCTTCCCTTCATCACCAGTTCTTTGTGGTCAGGTTTGCTTCTTTTATGGAGCGGAAGGGTGGTTGTGGTTGGGTTTTTTCTTCCTTTCTTCCCCTTCCCTCCCATTTATAAAGTGTTGATAGTCATCTTGCACACCTGTTCTTCAGATTAAAAGTAGGCTGTTGTGCTTCTCTTGCTGATTTACTTACTTTAATGGCAGCACTTCCTTCTTTTGTATGGAAAATGCTTATAATAATGTTACTTTTAAGAGATATTCCCATCCTTGTCTCTATGTCTTTCATTGGCAGCTTGTACCTAGGAAATGAACATTCTAGTAAGTCAAAGGTAGGTGACCATCACCTCTCCTTCTGTACGAGGCATTGATTTTCTGCAGTGCTTTTGTTAGATAGAGATCAAAATTTTATCAAAAAATTCATGTATAATTAGTAAAGAAAAATTTGAGACCTTTACTTGTTGATGGTGCTTAAAAATGAGGCGCTTGGCTTTGGACTGACGTCAGGTTTGCACTAAAGCCATGTGGAACAATGGGACACGGCCTTGTGGCCTCTGTCAGTGTCTGGATGCTGTCAGGTTTGTGTCTGTAAAATACATGGTCTAGACTTTGATCCCCGATTTTTGACAACCCTGGAATCACATAATGTTTTTAATGATGGGTTTGGTTTCAGATCTACAGTGTGATTGCAGGAAGAACAAACTGATTCCTGAGACTGGAATTACAGAAATTGAACTCCAGCCTTTGGGTTTATTTTGTTCACATTTTCTTTGTCATGCAATCTTCATTTCTTTATAAGGAAAGGACAGAAGAAACTTCTTCCTTTCATGAGCACAAATCGGGTGGCTCAGTGCCAGGATTCCGCATTGCGATGCTGCTCTGAAGTGCCTGGCATTTTCTTGTGCGTGTGCAGGAGTTTTTCTTCCAGTCTAGATTGTGTTTATTGAGTGTATATAAAGAACCTGATCCTGCCAACCTTTATTTGTACTAGGAATCTTTGCTAATGTGATTCCATCCACTGTCAAAAATCCCGTACAGAGCAATGTGACTGTTTTCAATGGATCTCATAGCTGGGGGACGGAACAGTTGTGGAAACAAAAGAATTGGAGGATGCATATATGTTTTGAGGATGCAGTTTTGTAAAGTATCTGGTTCCTAGTATTCAAAGCCAAGAGGCTGTAACTGAACTGCCAATTCTAATCTCTTACAGAGCTAATTGCTCAGTTCTGGCATTTCTTTGTCTCATGCATGTATTCTTACTTATGTGAAACATCCTGAAATTATTCAGGATTAACGAAGTGATGAGTTTTCACCATACCCATATTTGCATTTTCCTGCTATTGAGTGGGGAGAAAGACCAGTACCTTAAACCTCCTGGCAGAGCTTGCTGTGCTCCGGAGCAGCTGCAGTGCATTTCTAGACCTGCAGACGTCACTATTCTGCCAATTAACTGCGCTACGCTAAATGTTCTTCTAACACCATGACCACATTTAAATATAGGTTGCTTCCATCTAGCAATTATAGCACTTTGGTTTTCATCTAAACCTATTTAGTCAGACTTATTTTAATATCATTACTTTGTTTCCAACATTCCACTACAGGAGATGCTCTGCTTGCGTCTTAACTTTTATAACCATGTCCAAAGACTGTCTTTAATTATTAGTTATTGTTGTTTCAATATGGATTTGTGAACTCTTTATTTTGTGTCATACACCATACCATTTTTAAGCAGCATTTTTCAATCCCAACATAGCTTCCAGGAGGGCACGCTGCCCAGAACATCAGTGCGCTCACAGTTATTACTTTGTGTCATATATAATCTTGTTTTTTCCTGCAACAAATAAATCTTCGGCCTCCCTGCAAAAAAAACATTTGTGGTTACAGTATAATAAAAATAAACCGTTTGTCGTGACTGCAGCTGACATTTATCAGCCTATTTGTGGGTGCTCTTTCTCTCTCGGTATAATACGGAACATAATTTGTCACTTTGTAAATACATTCCAGCCTAAATCCCTGCCAGCATCTGTTAGTGTTTGAAGGATTAATGCGCCGCACAGTGCATGTCTGCGCTCTCAGGCAGCAGCGCAGCGTATGATTATGGATCATGAGAGAATGGGGAAAAAGGGTTCAGTTTATATTTACTTACACATTGTTGCCCTTTTGACCATCATGCTTTTCTCGTCCTGTTTGTCATCAGCAGGAGCGATGCTGGCTCTGCGCTGTGTGCGAGATCGGTACGTGGAACCCTGCTGGGAGATTTATAAACCAGTGCGTGTATAACTGTGCATACAGAGTAACACAACTTTAATGCTGTGGGTAATTAACAACGATAATATTATATTGCAGTAGGGACGTTACTGGTTTAATCTGTTAAGAAATACTGTTTTTCCTACCATTTCCAACAAATCCAGTACCCTATTTACCACCTCTATTACACATCTCTCAGCAGCCTGTGAGCTGGTTTTATTTAATCTTAAAAACTTCAAATTGCCCAAGTTTTTTAAAAGGAAGCAAAGTCTTTGGCTTCTAAATTATCCCAATGCCGTTTGCCCTGTTGCTGTTTCTGCAAATGTGTTCTGCTATCTCTTCAAATCTTGTAGAATGAAAGGAATTGAAAGCATCTGCATAGGAGGCTCTAGTCAGGATCCTGCTCCGTGTTCCCAGGCTCCCCCGGTTACTCTCTAAACAAGGAGATATGTTTATTAAAATAGTAAACCGTACACATGTAATATATTGCCAAGATTATTTGAGATTCCCCAAGATAAATTCAAATCAGCTTTACAGGAATGGGCGTTTGGAGAGGGAAAGAGATAATCTATATCCAAGGAAAGGAAAAAATTCAGCTAAAAGTAGGCTTCCGAGTAAATACCCCCAGTTGCTGTACATTAAGAGCTAAACAAATTCTTGTTGCCAAAGCCTAGGGTCAGGTTTTTTTTGTGAAATGCATGCAATTTTTTGTTGTTGGAGCAGATGGGTGCTGCCTGCGATGGAACCGGCTGCAGCCAGGCAAAATCAGGGACAGTTGGAGCCTACAAATTGAAGTATCCTGAAATTGTAGTCTAGTAATTTTTGTGTCTGTTTTTTTTTTGTTTTCTGGCTAGGGAATAAATAACTTCTAAAATGTTCTTACAAGGTTGACTTCTCTTGCTCTTTTAAAGCATGAGTTAGGATTGCTGTGGCATAACTTCCATCTCTGAAGATAGTAATTTCAGGAAGAAAAGCACATTTTTCCTTTTTTCCTTTATAGTTATCTTCAGAAGGTGCAAAAGGCCAAATTTACAGAGATATTAGTCTAACGAGGTCACAGATGTAAAGATTATGAAATAACATTATTGCTTCTTGTGGGGATATTTATAACAGAAGAGTTATATATAAAAAATTTAAATCTGAAAAACTAAGCAACCACAAAAACCAAATACATGTATTTTGCGTTTCTTTTTATGAGTAGATGTTTTCTAATAGACACAGATTTAAAATCTTTGAGGAATTTAAAACAACTATTGCACGACCAACTATTGCACATTCAACTGAAATATACAAATACTCCCTTTAGTCATGTTGTTTTATTTGTGGCATAGATTTTAAGTTATAGGTAAATTGTGCAGTATTTGGCAGAAGGAAAAATATTACTGTAAATAGTAACTTGTTTAAATGTGAGGACCAAGTGCCAGGTTGCTCTATGGCAGCCTGAAAAACTGAACTCCTGTCAGGTTGTCTTTATTGCTCTTCTGAAGACGAGAGACATGGAATTTCAGTAGCTCATTGTTTGCCTTTATATTTAATCTCTACCTAAAGGAGGACTGAGATTTCTCAGTTTCTCTTATAGCCCAGCTGAGCTCAGTTCAGGAGTTTGGTCTTGACTGTCGTGTGTGTGATCTGCCACTGCAGCTTTAAGACTTTCATTTACAGCACAGTCCTACTACAGTTTGAGGGCTTTGGGTTTTCTGAAGAGGCCTCTTACCACTCTAAGTTGTAGATGACGCCAAAAAGATAAACATTGTTCTCTGCCAAACATCCACAAATGATCTGGAGAAGGGATAGAGACAAAGGACATAACAATAATAATTCATTCTTGATGATAAAATGTAGGTCCAAGGATGATCAGCAGTGCTGGCAATCTGAAGGCTCATCCTGACCTGTTGGGTCTTTACGTGTGTGCTCTTCAATTGACTTGGTTGACAGCAACCCCTGCTGGAGTTCCAGGAGGAGCAGTGGAGAAAAGTATACCAGTAAAGGACAACCAAAATACAGATAAAACGTATATTATGAAATGATGAAACTGAGTACTGCTAAACAGATTTTGTTTCTAACGAAAGGAACAAAGCCTTTCATCTCTGATTTTCATGAAGAATCACAGTCAGTCCCAGCTGTTTCCTTGTACATCACATACAGAGAGCCAACAGCATCTTGGCTTGGATCAGCCATGGTGCAGCCAGCAGGAGCAGGGAAGGGATCGTCCTCCTGTGCTCGATGCTGGTGAGGCCGCACCTCAAATCCTGGGTTCAGTTTTGGACCCCTTGCTACAAGAAGGATGTTGAGGGGCTGGAGCCCAGGGGTTCTGAGAGCAGCTGAGGGACCTGGGGCTGTTTAGTCTGGAGAAGAGGAGGCTGAGGGGAGACCTCATTGCTTTCTGCAGCTCCTGGAAAGGAGATTGTGGTGAGGTGGGTGCTGGGCTCTTCTTCCAAGGAACAAGAGATAGAATGAGAGGAAATGTCCTCAAGTTGCAGCAGGAGTGGTGTAGACTGGACATTAGGACAAAATGTCTTTACTGAAAGAGCAGTGAAGCCCTGACAGAGGCTGCTCAGAGCAGTGGGGGAATCTCCATCCCTGGAGGTGTTAAAAAAAGCATATGCCCGGGGCACCTGCGACACAGCTTAGTAGACACGGTGATGCTGGGTTGACAGTTGGACTGGATCCTGGACGTCTTTTCAAACCTCAGTGATTCTATGTTTCTATGCTATGCTGGTTAATAAAATAACTAATAGTTATGAAATTGGTTTGTGTCGTGTGCCGTCTTCTCTTGCATAAAGTTAGTGACAATTTGAAAGTTCTGTATACAAATTGCTGATATGGGGGCAGTGACTAGAAGAATTGAGTGTAAAATCATTCCACCATGATGTCTTCTAATGAGCTTTATGAAGGTGTTTCAAATGCAGCAGGAGAACCTGTCATTAAAGCATCTAGCACATATGTTGGATTGCTCTTAAGCAGTGAGTCATCTATCCCAATCAGGTCTGTGAGAAGGAGCTGCATGACACTCAAAGCCAACTACGAGATGAAGCTGGCATTACATAAATACAACTTTGCATGAAGTACCAAATGTTGACTGCATTAGGGACAGTAAAATTTACAGTCTTAATCCTGAGTGAAAGCCTTTCTCCCTATTACGCAGCTCCATAAATAGTGCATGGCTCTGGCTATTGGCTGTCATGAGCTGTGTGTCGAGCTGCCAGCCCTGCCCGAACAGCCCCTGCTCTGTCCTCAGTGGGGGAACATGGGCTTATTTGGGCATCACTTGTCACGTGCTGAGGGGTTCTTACTTTACGTATTTTAAGATAATTCCACAGATTTCTTATCAGCTTTGAAGTCAGATTCTGTTGTCCTGAAGATTCTGTTTCTCACATTGCATGGGAGAACAATTTGCATTCCAATATGTTATCATTAAGATTTTCCTTTATCAAATTAAACTGCTTTTTGCCAGTTTATTGTGTTTTGAATATTTCTGAGTCAGATGTTTTTGTTGTTGTGCTACGTGTACAGTTTTGAGTAAGGGCTGTTAAATATTGAAGATATATATGCAATATTTTTTCAGAGTAAGATTATACAGTAAATTATCTTATGTCCACTGTGTTACGTTTCAAGGAAGCCCTTACCAAATGACTTGTATTTACATCAGATATGGGGGCTACAGCATATTTATTAAGTCTCTTCAACTCTGTATGAAACTGGAGCAGTCAGAAGTAATGGTCTCTGCTGAAAGATTCTTTATCATATGAATTTACTTTTAGTCATCTATTATTTATTTCAGCTATTTTATATGCCATTATAATAAATATTATGACAGAGAAAGCTTTTATGCTTCAACTTATTGTACTGCTCTTCACTTCCCTGCAATCCTTCAGGAAAATGTAGCTGTGCTTTACTTATATTTAACGTAAATCATCACTTAGATTTGAATGAAAAATTCACTATGAAAAAAGGCTCCTTCTTCAATACCGAGACACAAATGCACAATCATGTTTACTGCCAAACTACTCTCCCATGCAGTGTTCATTTTTAAACAGATTTTAAGCTGTAAAATCAATGCATCATGTATAGGGAACTTGGTGGCTTTTGGGATGTTTTGACTTTCTTGTTTCTTTCTGGCTCGATAAGCATTTTTCTGGCCTCAGTGCAAAATGTACCAATTGCACTTATACATGTTTAATATTTTTGCTCCATTTTGCATACAAAAGTAACCAGAATGTTTTCTTGTGTATTTAGAGTCATGAAACTTTCCTGGAGATATTGATAAAATGCATTTAGAACTGGGCATAAAATTGTCAAATGCAAGATAATTTTTTTTCTTTGCATATTTCAGAATGTTTTTGTGTTGTGTTTAAATGAGGACTTGTTAGAACCATGGAGCAATCTGCCTTCAGCTGCTTCTGCACTGAAATCACAGAACTGTTTAGGTTGGAAAAGACCTTTAAGATCATTGAATCTGACCACTAACGTAAAACTGCCAAGTCCACCACGACAGTGTGTAGCTAAACACCACACCTAAGCATCTTTTAAACACCTCAAGGAATGGTGACTCCACCAGTATCCTGGGCAGCCTCTTCCAGTGCTCAACAACCTTTTCTGTGAGGGAATATTTCCTACTATCCAATCTCACACAACCTGAGGCCATTTCCTGTTGTCCGATCACTTGTTACTTGGGAGAAGAGACCAGCACCCACCTCACCACAACCCTCGCTAGCCCTGAGCTGCTGTCTGGGCATCATGAAAAGCAAGGACCCCACCCCCTCCCAAAAGCACCATTTTGATGGCTCTGGCTGCCCTTGTTTTCACAAGGTTCAGTAGAGAGCAGAAGGGTGTCTGCTTCTGTTTGTGAAGCTGCCTTGAGTCTGGTTGTGACAGTGGGTTTGGACACAGTTGGAACAGTTCTCCTGGAGGTCCGTGGTGAGGACACCAGCCTTCCAACAGCACCGCGTAGTAACGATCCTGGAATTTAGAACTCAGTTTTTTTAAGTTATTCTACACTCATTCTGTTATTTAGTTTCCACTTAAATGAGGTAATTGAAGAAAAGGAGTAGGGGGAGCACTAATATCTTGTGTCGATTTAATTTTTAGAATTCTGGAGTTTTCTGCTCTAGTGGGCTGATCTTTTGATATCAGTTTTAAGATGGTTTTCTGTGCTTGGGCGAGTGACAAGTCCCATTTAAGATTTCACCACATAAAATGAGGCATAATTCAGTCCCAAAAATATATGAAGTGAAATGGTGAAAGAAATCAGCGTAATACAGTTATGACACATGAGATCAGGATTTGCAGCGTACCATTAGCAATCAGTTCTGACTGTGCATTACAATTACAACTACGATGCCTCTTAGCAAAAACATGGCTTAGTTTTATTTTTTATTCAAAAAGTATGTTTTCTTTTGCTGTAAATACGTGCTACCTGGGCTTATAGGGAAAGAGGGGAATCATGCTAAGAAACGTAACACTGAGCTGCTGTAAGGAAACAAAAAAAACTTCTACTTGTCATTATTTGGATCTGCTGACTTTATTACAACACCGAGTACTGTGTTCAGTTCTGGGCCCCTCACTCTAAGAAGGACATTGAGGCTCTGGAGTGCATCTGGAGAAGAGCAACAAAGCTGGTGAAGGGGCTGGAGAACAGGCCTTATGAGGAGCGGCTGAGAGAGCTGGGGGTGTTTAGCCTGGAGAAGAGGAGGCTGAGGGGAGACCTCATTGCTCTCTACAACTACCTGAGGGGAGGTTGTGGAGAGGAGGGAGCTCGGCTCTTCTCCCAAGTGACAGGGGACAGGACAAGAGGGAATGGTCTCAAGCTCTGCCAGGGGAGATTCAGACTGGATATCAGGAAACAATTTTTCACAGAAAGGATTAATCGGGCCCTGGCAGAGGCTGCCCAAGGAGGTGGTTTATTCCCCATCCCTGGAGGTGTTTAAAAGGCGGGCAGATGAGGTGCTTGGGGACATGATTTGGTAGTGGACAGCTGCAGTTGGACTCGATGATCCAAGAGGTCTTTTCCAATCTAATGATTCTATGATTCTATGATCCTATTGAGAACACACCGTGCAAGTGTGTTGCCTTATTCATAGCTTTTTTGAAATAAATCATAACGTAGAGATGAGAGTGGGAAAATGAGGAATGAAAGTGAATTGGATGCTAAAGGCTTAGCATTTCATGTTCTCTGACTGTAGTGGAACTGATGGCTTACAGAATCCAGAATCTCATTTGGTGAGAAAGAGTCTGAATCAGAAAGGTCTGAACCAGAACTTGCCAGTGGATTCCGTTCCCCAGTAACAGTCTGGGGCAAACACTCACGCTTGGCTGTTTGCCTGTCTTCGGGAGCTACGGTGGGAAGTTCTGATCTGAGTGCTTTGGATGTCACCTGCTCCAGCTTCTCCCCTGAGGAAAGCACAGCAAATGATGTCTCTGTGCTCAGAATGTACTTGTATATTTGCAAAGGGAATACAGACCGTTGCTGTTGAGTTTTTAAAAAGCACAAGCAGTGAGGAAGTTGAAAAAATGTTTATTTTGCCATTTGCTTTCACCGCTATTCAATGGAAATCATTACTAAACATATCCTTTCTTGCCTTCTCCATTTCTCCCATTCTCTCCATTCTCTTGAATTTCTTAACAAATGTTTTCTTTGTCTTTTTCTGTAACTGTTTGTGTGACAAAGCCAAAAGAAAAAAAGCAAAAATACTGTTAAATGAATGATCTTATTGGCTTAAGAAAATGGAGTCTGACTAGAAAAGTGGCCCTACTGCATTGATGGAGCTGGTACAGAAGCAGTGTGATTACAGTTTGCATTTACTCTGTAACAGTCACTGATCATCCCTTCTCAGAATTCATTTATGATTTTTAAACTTCTGATTTTTACATTTGCAGTAGATTCATCCACAAAACTATGTCAATCTTAGTCTGTTAATTTTCTATACCTGAAAGTATTTTGGAGGCATCATACTTCTTTTCTTTTGGACTTTGAAATACATGGACACTTCTCTTCTGTTCTTGGAACCCATGGCAGAAGCCCAAAATGTGGCACTGGGAAGAATGTTTAGGTTGCGGAGGGGCTCTTGATCAGGGAGTGCAGGGAGAGGACGAGGGGAATGGTTTTCAGCTGAAAGAGGAGAGATGGAGATGAGATCTTAGGAAGGGATGTTTTGCTGTGAGGGTGGGGAGGCCCTGGCCCAGGCTGCCCAGAGCAGTGGTGGCTGCTCCATCCCTGGAGGGGTTCCAGGCCAGGTTGGATGGGGCTTGGAGCCCCTGATCCAGAGGGGGGTGTCCCTGCCCATGGCAGAGGTGGGACTGGATGAGCTTTGAGGTCCCTTCCAAAGCAAACCATTCTGTGATGATGATTCTGTGATGATTCTAACTGAGGCAAACAGAAGCAAAATTCTGCATGGTCCTTCTCTATGAAGTTAACAGCTTTGCACTGCCAAGTTAGACAGGAGTTGCTGTGGAGCACTATTGCATAGTGGAAGGCAGCAGCATCTTTCTCAGGTCTCTGACTGTCAAACAGAAGAAAATATTTACCCAGTGGCACAAAACAAATTCCAGAAAGGTGTGTGTCTTGTGATGGTAAAAAAAAACCCCTCTTCATAGCCATGTTGCAGTTGGCATTTTCAGACTCCATCAATTGCTGCTTCTTGATGGGAGCTGAACCTGTAGAGATTTTAGCTGTATTTATTTTGTTGTCCTGATAAGTCTGGTGGCAGTGGGACAAAATGAATTTGAGTGACATTCTGTTTAAACCTGACCTGTAAGGTACTTGCAGCAGGCAGAACGTGTACCAGGAAAATAGGAAACAGATGCAGGGAGAAGAGAACCAGATGTACTGGAACATGGAAATCAGGAGAATCGCTTGAACTCAGGAGACAATGGGAGCACTTTTCTTGGCTTGCTATTGTGCTGACATGTGCTGCTTTCCTTTTGTTCCTACAGAAATGCTCACTGTAGAACCTTGTCGCAGCAGTGATTCCCTGTTGTTTCACAGTGCTCCTGCTGCATCTCCGCTCGCTCCTGCTCTTGGTTGCATAGTGCCACTGGATCAGCTCCATCTTTTTTTTTGCTCTTTCTTTTAGCAGCACTAACATCTAGTCTGAACCGTGACTGTTGTACTTAGGAGTAGGCAGCATATCAGAAGTCTCCCTCTAATTTATTTTTCATTGAAAAAGTAGAGCAGAGTGTGCTGCAAGTTGACATGTTTAGGTCTGGGGCGAGTGCAGGGCTTGTGCCAGCTTTCTCTTATGTACCAAGACAGTTTGTGTGGTCTAAAATGTAAGTTTGAAAGTGAGGGTGAGCACAAATAAACATGTTCATAATTCCTTAGGGGAGCTATGTGACTTACATGTCATGGTAGTTGGCATTTTGCAAAGGATCACAGATGTTTTTAAATGGAGCTGGGTGGTGAGGTGCAGACACACAGCTGCAAGTGTCAGAACTCTGACTTGAAAGAACCACCGTCCACTTGATTCTCTGATGACTTTGACTTTAGTGGATGAAATGAAAATAGACTTTTGGTCCATTTTGTTGTGCGATTTGGAGTGTAAGCATTTCAAAAGATCTGAGAACAGGGTTCCTAGTGCTCAAAATACTAAGAGGAGTTGTTTTGGTGATGCCTGAGGTTTGCACCTTCATGTTAACTGATTGTTTTGGGGATTGCATGTCCTCTTCTAGGCGAAAAGTTGGTTTTAAGTCCATGCACAATTTCTTTATAAGATATTACGCATTGTAAACTCCTCTTATATGAAAAACTGTGGAGGCCGATCAGTTGTTTCCTGCTCTCATTTTATACTGTCTTCTACATCCCCCAATGTGAACAATACAGAGGTTTGGATTGATATATGCAGGCTTGAGTTTAGCTGGTTTAGACAGAGTATTTACTGACTGTTTTTGGTTGATATGTTATGTAGAAAATACCATGAATAATGCTTACTCTGCTTTTTATTTCATGAGCTACATGTTTCACCAGTTAAATGGAAGGAAAAAGAGAAGGTATTAACCTGAACACTACCCGTGTCGATCCATTGTCTTACACAAAGCCGTGTGTTACGCAGTGCACATTTTTAGCAGAACCACCAAACTGCAGAGCTACTTTTGGCACTAAATGTTGTGCTCATCTGTTCTGTTGGGTGATTTGTGTTCACTTTGGGGTTATAGTGTTAAACAAGGGAATCGGAGAAGTTTCATAACACATTTACTGGAACACAATACCATGAACTAAAGTGGCTGTTATTTATCTGCTTTTCTATTTTCTCTTGTTCCAGCATAAAGCCAAGGTAGAAGCGATGACCTTGGACCTTGCTTCTCTTCAGAGCGTGCAGCACTTTGCCGAAGCATTCAAATCCAAGAATGTGTAAGTACTCTGAATATTACGTGTAATAATTTCTTGCTATTTAATGTCTTTCTCAGCCCAGCACTGCTGGCAGAATTCGCTGTAGCTGGACTGAGCGGTAATCACAGTGAGGAATAATCTTTGCACAGGATTTTTTTTTAACCTAATTTAAAGATCATTTGTTTTCATCTCAAAGAAAATAATTACAGCTCTTATTATTCAAATCCTAGCCCCAGCTTTACAGGGGGCACTGATACCCCGGTGGCTGTTGAAAAAGGCCAAAGATGAACTGCACGAAAACATCTCAGGCAACTTTTATCAGTTTTGCAGTGGTTTGGAAGAGGTCAGGGATGAGCAATTAGTGCTCTCCTTGTCTTGCTTTCTTTTCTATCATTCTCTCTCTCTCTCTCTCTTTCTCTCTCTCTTTTTAAAGCCTTTAGAAAAACATCCCTATGAGGCATACAGCTCCATTTTCCAGATCTGCATCTGGAATAGTTGGTAATTAAAAAAAAGAAAAAAAAAAAGAAAAAGAGAGGGAGGGGGCGATAATGACATCGTTTAACAACAGAAAAATTTATAGGGAGATAATCAGGTTAGCTTCGCAACGGTTTGTTTAATTTAGCTTGAACAATGAATCTCTAAATTGAAGAAAAGATTTGAAATCTTTTAAGTGCCAACTCTTGACAATGAATTCCACAGTCTGTGCTTTTATCTGGTTTGACCCATTGATTGTTGTGACTGTTCAAACTTAGCTTTTCTCTGCAAATATGTGTGTACCGCATGTGCATCTCGCTGCACTTCTTGTGAGAATGCGGCCTCTTAGACAGCTTTGAAAATATATCATCGTCGGGAAAATACTTAACAAAGAATGGTTTTTCACTTTTGAAACACTGCCTAAGCCAAATCTCACATGGATAGACAGGTGACATTTTAGTGCTTATAGGTCTTTTAGATTCAAAGAATTGTCAAAACTGACTTCTAACACAAGTTCCTTTGCTGCCCAAATCTTTGATAACAATATTTTCTTATCATATATCATCTTCATAAATTAAAATTTCCTTGAAGTAGAAAGATAAATCCTTGCAGCATTGCTACTTTAATACTACTTCGGTTTCACAATTCAGGAACAGCAACTGTTTTAATTTGGCTTCTTCATTCTTTTAAGATGCTACATCTCTTTCAAAAATGAATGGTACAGTGAAAAGCTAACCCCACCCTTTTCCCAAATGCAGCTCTTGATTTGTGTGTTGCTGATCCTATTGTGGTCATCGCAGCTATTAATTCGATGTGCATGTCTGTAACTGCTCAGAAGTGAGCAGACTTACATCAATTTCTGCCAGAAAACTTAGAAAATGAGAAGATACAGAATCAGTAAAGATACAGAATTAGTAAAGATACCGAGTCAGTAAAACCTGGTTTATGTTTGCAGGCATGCTTTGTTTTCCCAGCACAGGTTAAGCTGCATTGTCAGTGATGGACAGGTTCTCACTCTCGATTTATTTAGAAAAACTTTAGCAACAGACAGCATTATAGGCTCTGCCTTGCCTCCAGATCATCCTGTGGAATCTGAGTCTGACCGGACAAGCCTTACAGCAAAGCCTAAGGTCTGTATCTGTTAAAAGACCTGGGGGGAGTTGACCAAAATGAATTTCCAGTTATATTTTGTTTAAAGTCTGAAGCTGGATAGAAACCAGACCCCACACACTGCCTGTAGCAGCAGATCTCTTATCTGATACAGATACAGAAGAGTTACCCTACAGTCATTTGCACTAGCAGGAGAATGGGCTGGAAGACCTACTAGGTCTTTCTGGCTCTGATTTTTTTGTGATTGAACTATGTCTGGACATGGTCAGAAAAGCAATTATATGGCAGTAGTATCTTATTACTACAATGCTAGCCTGTTGTCTTTGCAGCCCTGATGCACACTAACTACTTATGTCTCTTCATTTATTTGCCTTGCTGTAGTGTCTAGAGGCTTTTGTCAGAGCAGTAATTCCTTTGCATTAGAAGGAATTGAAATAAATCTTTCAGGCATTGGTGATGGACTGGGTCTTGCTCTTTGTGTTTTGACAAGCCTGTACTGACTTTCTTCAGAGGGTTCGGTATCTCTGATTTCATGTACCTGTAGGAGAGGGCACAGTGATGCACTCTCCCTGTTTCCCATCAGGTAGCTGTAAGTTCTGTTCGTGAGCACAGGAAATACGCGATGTGTGTATCTTGCTTTCTTACAAGTTCCTTAATAATAAAGTAGTAGGAAAAGCAAATAAAGTGTTGGGGTATTTTTCTAGATAAAACTGTCATTTGAGCTCAGAGTTCATCAATCTTGGTTTCCGGGGAAAAACTACAAACATTTTAAAGTATGAAGGAGTAATTTTATATGAACTCACATATTTTAATGAAGATCTGCATTTTTGTTTCTCACACCATGGTATCTAGTATTTGATGGTGAACAGCTCAAACTTCTGGGTGTAGTTCCTGAAGTGCATCCAGCACAGCATCGCCAGCTGGTTGAGGGAGGGGATTGTCCCACTCTGTACTGGTGCAGCCCCACCTTGAGCACTGGGGGCAGTTCTGGGCTCCATGAGATAAAAAGGATCTGAAGCTACCGAGGAATGTCCAGAGGAGGGCATGGAATTGGTGAAGGGTTCGAGGGGAAGACGTATGAGAAGTGGCTGAAGTCACTGGGTCTATTGTGTCTGGAGAAGAGGAGGCTGAGGGGAGACCTCATTGTGGTCTACAGGAAATTACAGGAAGATGTGCCAGGGGAGGGTTAGGTGGGACATTACGAAAAGGTTCTTCCCCCAAAGAGTGGTGGAGCACTGGAACAGCTCCCCAGGGAAGCAGTCACAGCGCCGAGCCTGACAATATTGCAGAAGCATATGGCCAGGGCCCTCAGAAACATAATGTGAATGTTGGGGTTGTCCCATGCAGGGACAGGAGTCAAACTTGATGATCCTTGGGGATCCCTTCGAACTCGGGTCATTCTGTAACTCTTTTCTGTTTGATTTCTCCAGTCCTCTATTGCTATCTGGCACACTTTGGTGTTCTACAGAACCTGTTGCTCCTGGTGACACCCTGACCTAATAACCAAACATTTATAAAGTAGAGAATAGATTTGCTTGTATTCTGAAATTCTGCTCTTCTGGGACATTTTGTGACTCTAGGGATTATTTGTTGTCAGTGGATAGAAGGGGGCATTCACCGTCAAGTTACAACTGGGACCCTGTTTTTCCTATATTGATAGCTAGTGGAAAGGAGTCTTCAAGAACTGTGTTTCGCAGATCACTTCCTGGATGAGAAAATGAAAACAGAACTACTCCAGAAAAAAAGGCTCCCTAAATTTCATTGACTTAAAACATCAAAACCTCCTGCAGCTGGGGAAGGTGATGGTTGATGGGATTGCAAGGAAAAATGCAGAGGGAAGATTGCTGACCTTGTAAGTCTCCAGTCTTGATCAAATAATTTGTAGAGGAAAAAATGCCTTCTTGAATGTGCTTGAGGATCTGAAAGCTTCTGGAAATGACGTGAAGAATGAAGAGATGTCATCCTTTGCTCAGCGGGAATTGAACAGGGGCTGGTTACACGCAGAAAACAAATGATGTAACAGAGGGAGAATTGAGAAAAACATAAATAATAAACGAGAGGAAAGAGTTACTCTGGGAAGAAACATTTAACATAAACATAAAGTGCTTAAGAGCTAAGAAGGCTTCCTTGTTTGAAAGTGCAAATCAGATGATTCATTGGCAAGTTATCACGCTGCAATGAGATTGGATAGGAATATGTTATTCCTGCTTGATTTTGTTAGGTGCTGCAGCCTTGCCCACAGATGAAGTTTGGGTTCAGTGTATATAAACACTGGTAAGTTATGTTGTATTCCTGTAAATATATTCTAGAAAATCCTTCGTCCTTGTGGGAAAAAAAATAATTTTTTGTTTGCATTATCTGTGCTCTTGAGTCAATTCAGCTGCTTCTGAGACAGTTTTTAATCCCTGCAGTTTCAAATAAAGCTCTAGGGGAGAAGGGTTGTGCGGATTATTTTAGATCCTGCAGTTCTGTGATCACAGCAAAATACCAGCTTTCCTTACAAACAGAGCAGCTCTCTCCAGTTTTTGTGGCCGTCATTGTTACAATGATTCTGTGGGCAGAATGAGCTGGACACGATCACTTGGTTGGATCTCCCAAAGCCGTCTGTGGGAGCAGGCAGAAAGAAGCAGTGTTGCTGTTGAATGCCTCCAGCTTCATTGTCACACAATGTGAACACAATGGGACTGATACATAAAAGGGAAGCCTAGTTTGGTAAGAGATAGGGCTGAAGGATTTTCACTGTGATTTCTTGCTGTCTTTTAGTATTCCTGACTCTCTTTTAATATCCCTGACTCGACTGAAGGTACATTCCCCACTGGATATTTCCACCAGGAGTGACTGATCTTCACCTCCCTTCCATTTTCTAGGCTTAGGGTGAGAATAGGAGAAGCAATCTCAGCACACCCTAGTGTTTATTGAGTTACTTCTTTTATCCGTATCTAGGTCTTCCCCTGCTGCTAGTCTCCAGCGCAGGCAGTTGATGAATGTCTCTATTATGGAAATCAAATAAATGATCTGTTTATAAAAGCATTCTGGGCTAAGATGGATTTGGCATGAGCTGAATTTTGTGCAGTTGGAAGAGAAGGACCTACCAATCCTTCCTATTAGGTTTTTTGAACTGAAAAACACTGAACTGAATCTCCTCATCGTTAAGTGGGCACAGCGTGAGGAATTGCGGTTGGTATTAATCCACATCCTAGACAAAGCTACTGTCCTCCTAGCAGCAGGAGTGCAGTGCTGCGTTTAAATGTAGGCAGCACTGGCATTTGGTAGTTTGGGGTCTGTTGGATTTGGTATTTGTTCAGGACTCTGGATTTGTGGAAGTGATGCTTTGATACCTATTTCCCAGTTTAATCATCACATACTTGACTAAACTCTGCTTTCTTTAAGTGGGAGACAGCACTAATATTTCCGTTCTAAAATTTCCAAGCTACCTACCTGTTGTCACTGTTTATGATCATGGCATTTGTGGGATCCTCAGCAGAAGAATACTGCCATGATCAAGAGGGAGATTTAGCTTAGATATTGGGAAGAAATGTTTTGCTGTGAGGTTGAGGAGGCCCTGACCCAGGCTGCCCAGAGCCGTGGTGCCTGCCCCATCCCTGGAGGGGTTCCAGGCCAGGTTGGATGGGGCTTGGAGCAACTAGATCCAGCGGGAGGTGTCCCTGCCCATGGCAGAGGGTTGGAACTGGGTGGTCTTTGAGGTCCTTTCTGACCCAACTGGTTCTGTGACTCTCTCATTCTATGATCAAAAGAGTTAGTGGGCAGAAGTGGGCAATAGAGTCAGAGATTAAAGTTTATGTGCATCTTCAGTTCTGAGTGGTGTGTACAGCCACTTGGTGTGAATTAAAGTTATTTTCAGACAGACAGTAAGACTGGTTCTCAGTGTCTGAGGGAAAAAAGTAAAAATATTCTGAAAATTCTTGAATTACTTCCAAGATATAAACCAACATTTGCCAACAGCTGCTACGTAGAATGCTCTGAATTGGTAGCAGCAATTCAAAGTTTTGCAGGACTCCCATGTGAAGATTTTCACTGCAGTTACTCTCCTGTTCTTTAAAAAAAGGACTTTTTTTTTTGGTAAGAATTGACATATGCTGACAGTTTATTCACTTATGCTGTGTGTAGAAACATGGAAAAGAAAGCAACTATGAATTATGATTCTCCATTTACAATTGAGGCTCTTGTATTTCCCTAACCAGACCCAACATGGAGAGGGCCACATTTTCAGCTGCCTCCTTAAGAGTGGCCTCATGCTCAGGGCATACATTCATATTTCATGCTGCAAGCAGGAGCACTCTGAAACCTTGTGGGTGCAATTAAGATTTCAGAGCCTGCTAAAAGTTCACTCCAGAATACCATTTTTCAGTGTTTTCCTATATTATAACTGACGTATTGCATGTGCGTGAATTTGGTTTTTAATTCCGATTTAACCACAATTAAGTCATAGATGTTGCATGAAAAATTGTATTCATACATATGTAAAAATGGGATCTGTTTAGCAAGTTGTGTACATAACTTTAAAAATCCAGAAGAAGAAAGGAATATATTATTTAAATCATGATGCTTAATTGTTCTATAGTAGATGTAACTCTGCTGGAGATGACTGTAACAACTATGTATGTTGAACATATTTTCTAACACTGTACAAATCTGTTAGCACCATGACATTTATAGCAATACTACTTGCGAATTGGAACTAATAACAATTGAATTTCTCTTCAGCTTGGAACACATCTGGCATTCTGACAGTGCCACTGAGGCACAAACTTCTGGACAACATTGTACACTTTGAGATATCGACCAATACCGGCTCTGAATTAAGTACTGAAAGGCAGGGAGTTGAGGAGTTGCTGTTGCAGACAGCACCTACCTGTAATTTCAATGAGATCAAAGTCTGACTGCATCTCTGCATCTCAAACATACATATGTTAGGAGGAAACCTGTTTTCTCTTTGTGGTGGTTCTGGGCCTTATTAAAGGCCTGGGAATTGGCTTTCTGTGTAGAATTTTTTTTTTTTTGTCTTCTTTCTTCTGTTTCTAAGCTCGCACGCACAATCACACCATTATGGGAAGATCTGTCATGTTGTGTGGATCCAAAACCCATTTCCAGTACTTTTTAAAGTAATAATTTCTGGAGCTTAACCCCTCCCTACATCTACTGGAGGCAAACATCCTGATGTTTTCACCAGATCACCTTTCATGCCATTTCCTTTGTTGTGGAAACATCTGCCTCAGGATATTTCATTTTGTTAAGGTGAAAGCCCATATTCAGATAGAGATGGAATTGACAGTTCATCATAACTTTCCATATGGTTGCATCTGCAGAAACATTAAGTGTTTCTACATATTGCTAAGAGAAAGGTTTTGTTAGGTGTTTGTTACACAGTTTTGAGTCCAGCTGTGCTGTCTAAGATTTGTGACTTTGCCACCTGTCCATGGACACTGCACTCCTTTCACTGTAACCTGATGAAGAAACCCCGACAACTACCCAGAGGCTTTGTTCTCCTTCCCATCCTGAGCCGTGTGTCCATGCCCAAGTCTAAGCCCAGTCTAAGATGGCTCATAAAGTCTTGGGGCCCTGTCTTCTTAAAACTTTCCACAACAAGCACTGGCTGTTTGGAATATTGAAGGGAGTAGAACACCCATGACTTGATATGCCTGACTAAAATGTATTCTCTTGCAAACAAAACAAGGGTCTTGCAGCATTGTCACTTAATAGGTTTTAAGACGATCTGTGTGTTTGGTTGATGTTGACTTCCAAAAATTCTGATATGTAAAGCAAGAGTAGGTATTTAATTGCATATTGATTAAAATGTATTTAGTATATTTAGTTAAAGGCTTTCTGTGGGAGATAACAAACCCACGAAGGCAGAGTCCTCTGGCACTCGGCCGGGGAAGCCTCCGTGCTGACGTTAGACAGTCTATGCATTTACCACGTGGGTCTTTATCTCAGAACCCTGATACTGCGTGATAGGCTGAAAATGTTGTATTTCTTCTTTAGCTCTTCCCAAGGCACCAAAAGTCCCAGAGGATATCAAAGTACATTAATTTTTATCACAACGTGGAATCTCTCATGTCCGAGTGACAGCTGTAGCTGTGAGGGCCTTTCTGAGCTCTACTGGAGCTCTCTGCATGTCTAGGCAAAACAGAGGAAGGGATGGTCATTGGCAAGAGATGTGTTCAATGTGCATGACGTGTTATTGTTTGAGTGATCAACTGTGGTCCCACAAATGCTTTCCAAGGTGTTAGCTGTCTTCAATGGGAAATAGCGCAAATACGTAATAAAAATAGTAAATTGGCCTTCCTTGGGAGTTGTAGCTTTCGGTTTTGTAAGTACTCACTGTGTACAAATAAAATCAGTATATTTATAAATACAGCCAGAAACAACAAATCCTTCCATGTTTTTTGCAGAAGTGAGTGTTACTTTACAGCTGGTTTATGCTTATTTGTAACTCCCGGTGTATGTGTGTAAGTAATGATTTGCTGTTGGGATTTGGAAAAAGACGCGTGTCCCCGCTTTCAGGAAGCGAATGTCCTTAGGTGAGCTGCTGAGTGAAAATTATCTGATTGTGGATAGTTTCATTGCTGCTCTCTCTGAAGCATCAGGGAGATTTAAAACACAGTATGTTTGCAAGGTAAGGCAAGGAATGGAACACGGTGCTGCTCTTATTGTGCCGGGGCTTGAGAAAAGGAAGAGGATACAGAAGGTTGACTGGACCTAGGAATGAAGTTGCAGAGCCCAATCAGATCCTTCTTCTATCCCAGCCTGGCCCCAGGACTTCCAAAATCCATCTGTATGGAGGTATTTTGAGTCTTCAGGGATACAGAACTGGCCAAGATGCAACACTTGACAAAGGAAAATGTGGTTTCATGGAATGAGTTGGGTTTGCAGTGTGGCCCTGAGAAGGCACTGAGGTGAGAAAAGGGCAGCACTGATGCTATTAATATCCATAGTGAACCCCCAAAAGGTGAGAAAGTCCCAGTATGAACCTAATGGAAGGAAGAAACCCACCACACACTCCTGAAATAAAATTCTTTCTCCTTCTTTGTCTTGTAGTTATAATTAAAAAACAAGTACTAGTACTAATCTTGACCTTCATTTTTAAGCAATGATTTGTTACCAAAAGAAAGGGATTTACTGTTGTAATGATATCAGATAAGAAAATGTAGATTTAGAAGTTCCTAATTTCTCTGATTTCCAGTCTCACATACCATAAGGATAGTCACTCCAACAAATTCCACCTTCTGCCTGCTCCTCATCTTTTTTGTGTAGCCTTTGTGAAACCCATATTAAAATGGAAGGAGAAATCCCAGCTTGGATTGTTTTTGAGGAATGGTGCTTTGGGCAATGCAGATTTTACTGAGGTCAGTTGGAGGGCAACATTACAAATGTTTAAACTGTTAATGTCAAATGCTTAAAATCATTACATGTTTAAATGTTTATTTAATACTGAGTCTGAATTTCTGTTCAGATGTTCAACTTCAAAATTTTTGCAATGTTGAAATTATTTGCGTGCAGGATTAAGAGGAAGAGTAGGGCTCAAACGCTTCTGACCCCAGAGCTAAAAACACAGATATTTTCTCCAAGGAAGTTAACTTATTGATTTCTGGAGGTGTAAGGTGATGGATTTCTTTGGTGGGTTTTTTTGATTGGGTTTTACTCCCCTGTATATGTAAGAAAAGATAACAAAGGGAATACCAGGCCTAATGGTTGTTTTCTGTTTAGTTCCAAATCAGCTGAGACCTTTGTTCCTTTTCCAAACTTTTAGGCAAATGTATTCAGTAGATTTTATAGAGGCAGGAGGTAACGACTGAGAGATAGCTGACCTGTCTGGCAACATGCAGAAGATGCGTTATGAATACATAGGGGCAGCTGCTCATCATAATTCCATGTATTTGGTATGAAAGAAGCAGCAGAACAGCCTCAGTCTGCTGCCATTAATCTCTTGGAAGTGGGGCAGAAGTATTTGCTGATCAACAGTGTCAAATCCTGCAAAGAAATCCAGTCGGATGAATTTGAGAGACTTTTCCTTGCTTCTAGCAGGAGGTCATCCATCAGGGCTCTAAGTCCCATGTTACTGGCTTGCCTTAAAATGAAGCCTTGAAATGACACAGATCCACAATTCTGTCAGCTGGCGGTGGCAAGTGGGGGCATTTTTGCTGACTTTCCAGTAACTATTTTTAGAAAAAGAGAAGCTAGACATTAAGTGTTCGTTTCAAAAATTCACAGAGTTAAGCAGTGCCTTTTTTTACTTGTTTATTTTCATCGCACAAGTAAATCTGACTGGATTGGTGTTAGATCCTACATGGTTCCGAGATTCCGTGCTGCTGCCTGACCCAGGGTGTTTCTCATCGCTTGGTTTCCCATCCGTATTCCCATGCCTGTAGGACTGAGTGGGATTTTGGAGGTGGTTTAATTCCCCCTTTTCTGGAGAGCTGCGAGCCCGGCCTGCGTGGTGGTGGTTTCCCCAGGGAATACAGGCATTCCCTTGCAGGAGGAAGCGCTGTTTGCTGACTTTGAGAAAGGAACATGAGTGTTCAGAGTTACAGGATGGAAAAGTTTGGTGGGCTGTGACTTTGCTTCCTTATGGAAGAGAAGTCCCAACACTCTGCTGTCTTCGCTGGCCGTGACATGGGCCTGCAGTTGCTTGTGGGGCTTTGGGGATATGGGGAGGCCTTTTCTGTTGAATTTCTGTGTAATTCCAAACAGTGTGAACTTTCCAAACCACTTGAGAAGTGCCCCAGATGGCGTGACATTCTGCTTCATGGGAAGATTTGAAAGTATTCCCTATGCATAATTTCTGGTTAACTATTTCCTTACATTTGAAATGGGAGAACACCAAAGCCAAGGGCTCTGTTGACATTTTGGCTGTGTTTGCTTAACCTCCTAGTGCACAGGCTACATTTGTTGGAAAATATTATTCTTACCTTTGCAAATCATCAGTAATTAATTCCCTTGGAAATAGCTGCTGCTGCACACAAGCAGCTTGGGAGGCTGCTTGCAGATCACAGTCTTCTATCAGGTGCTAACAAATTGATTATTAAATTTCATAACTAACTGCTTCATAGCAACAACTTGGTTTCTAGATCTCTCTAATACGTCACTCACTGTAATTTCAAGTACTGCAGAGCAGTTGAATTGTTTTTCAGTTTCTAATCAGAGAACCATAGAACATCTTGAGTCGGAAGGGACCCACAGGGACCATCGAGTCCAGCTCCTGTCCCTGCACAGGACACCCCAACATTCTCACTTTGAGGCTGAGGGCATTGACCAAATGCTTCTGCAATATTGTCAGGCTCGGCGCTGTGAGTGCTGCCCTGGGAGCTGCTCCAGGGCTCCACCACTCTCTGGGTGAAGAAGCTTTTCGTAATGTCCCACCTAACCCTCCCCTGGCACATCTTGCTGCCATTCTCTCAGGTCCTGTCATTGGTGACCAGAGAGAAGAGCTCAGCGCCTGCTCCTCCTCCCCGTGTGAGGAAGCTGCAGACCACGATGAGGTGTCTCCTCAGTCTCCTCCAGGCTGAACAAACACAGTGACTTAAGCCACTCCTCATATGGCTTCCTCTCTAAACCCCAACTCCATGCCCTTCTCCGGACACTGTCTGATAGCTTTTTATCCTTTTTATCCCGTGGTGCCCAGAACTGCCCCCCGTGCTGAAGGTGGGGCTGCACTGGAGTGGGACAGACGGTGTGCTGAACACAGTGTTGCATGATCTGAACAACTTGCCTGGTACAAGGTTGGTGATCTGTCACTGCCCTGTGAAGCACGCACATGGTTTTCAGCAGAGATGCTCACAATTAGGAGTATCCTTGTCAATTCTGCATGCTTTTCAACTTTCACTAAGCTCTAGGTATCGTTACCAGCACGGTGAGAGTTCTCTGGAATTAACAAATCACTTGCAGCTAAAGCTGTGTGTTCTTGAGCCTAAGATGTGCTGTGAAGGACAAGAAACATTCCCTGCATGGTAGGATGGGGCAGCTTCTGTTCAAGTCCCAGCGTGTCCTTAGTTTGCAGTGGCAGACCGTGTTAGCTCATCAACTGGCAGCGGTTAAGGGGATATAGGGGTCAATATATAAAACATTCTGCAAGGTTTTAAATACAAAATACCAAAACCACATCATTGTTGGAGGGAGCAGCTCGGTAACATCAATACCAGGAGTAAACTCTAAAGAAAGTTTTCCTTTGCTGCTGACATTTTTCGTTGGCCTTAGATGTGCCTGTGATGTAGAAATCTAAACAGTTTGAACCAGAGGGGGATTTTTTTTTCTTGAGCTTGGGAGAAAGCCTAATGTAGATGGCAGCAATGTTTTTAATGAACTTCTGAAATCACGGTCATAGTTCTGCTATCACGTAAACCTACTCTAGCCATGAAGCACAGTCATAGTGCCAGATATGTGGTGTGAATTGTCATGTGTCTTCAAAATTGCATCCCTGCACGATGGTACATTCAGTGACAGAAAGCTCTGCACCACTGTGATTAGGATCGGTCATCAGTGGCTGAAATGCGTAACTGCCCAGGGGCTGTTCCATAGGTGATCCCAGTCATTTCCCGGCTCACCAAACTTACAATGATCCATTTCAGTAAATGGACTTTTGTTAGCAGGCTGGCCAAACACACTGATAGGTTAATGGATGTGGATCCAGATCCGAGAGGTGGTTCTTTCTACTTTGGAATGAAGCACAACAGCAATTATCTACTGATATATAGAATCATAGAATCATGGAATGGTTTGAGTTGGAAAGAACCTTAAAGATTATCCAGTCCCACTCCCTGCTGTGGGCAGGGACACCTCCTACTGGATCAGGGGCTCCAAAGCCCCATCCAACCTGGCCTTGAACCCCTCCAGGGATGGGGCAGCCACCCCTGCTCTGGGCAACCTGTGCCAGGGCCTCCCCACCCTCACAGCAAAACATTTCTTCTTAAAATTTAATCTCCATCTCCCCTGTTTCAGCTTTAAACCATTCCCCCTCATCCTCTCCCTGCCCTCCCTGATCCAGAGCCCCTCCCCAGCTTTCCTGCAGCCCCTTTCAGCACTGGAAGCTGCTTCAAGGTCTCTTTAGCCTTCTCTTCTCCAGGACCCTTTATGTTTCTTTTCTGTGGTGTTTTCTAGATAAATCCTTGTTTAAGTATTTAAAAACAGCAATACTAGTTAAAAATAAATTAATTCTAAAAGGGAACCTGATGCTATTTTTCATATGGAGTTAGTTTAGCATGTCTCTGTATTTATTCTTATACTTCTTCACAGATTTTTCTAATAGAATATTGTAAATACTTCTAACTTTATGGTCCCTAATTTTAATTACTTTAAAAAATTAGAACCAAATGTTGTTTGAAAAATGCAAATCTCATTAAAAAGACTGAAGCATAATTTTATTTCTTGTATAAAACCCAATTAAATGCCCTGACAATTTGAAAGTGACTACATTTTATAGTTTAATAATTCTAGAATCATCTTTTTAATTAATTGAGCTGACAGATTTAGGTAGAGAGTGCATATTTTGCCTCTGGTAGTTATTGTGTAATTAGTATTAATGAAGGATACTACATTTGGATAGGTGAGACATAGTTTTTGTTCATATGCGAGTCTTTGCTGTCTTGCTGTGGTCTGTTATTGCCATTATACATATGACAATTATCAAACAGAATTATTATGTTTTTACAGAGTGCTGTATTTCCTTCTGCTGGGCAGGGCGATGGTATTTTTTAGTGTTACTGCTGTACCCATGTCCTTCAGTCTGCATGGAGGAGGCTCTTCTACCAAAAATCGCACTTGTGCTGAAGAAACTTGCTCCCTTTTCCCAGCAGGTTTACACATTGGTAAATTAATTCTTCCTAGATCTTTTTGTGCACTCTGAGCAGAGGTTATGAATCATCCAGAGCTTCCTCACATACACTCAGTCTTTGTGAGGCTTTGTGAGGCTTTCCTCTTGGCAACTGCATCTTGAACACGCAAAATGAGCTCGGGTTTAACATGTTTTGATAAAATATGCCTCAAAAGGTCAGGTGCCTTTTGAAAAACGCAATCCTGCATAGCTTAGTAACAGCCTGCCAAGCACTAACTAGTGCTGGGTGAGGTGTCTAGGGCAAAAAAGACCTGCTCTTTCTGCAGATGGGTTTGAACTGAGGGAGAACCTTGGCTTTACAGAACAGGACAGCCCTCCTTGTTCAGGTTGTTCTGTGGGTGTAGTGCGTGTGTGTGAGAGAGGTTATCATGCATGGAAGTGTCACTGACCAAAGGCAAAGCAGAAGTTCAGCCCTTCAGACCATGAGATTCTGATGGTCTGTGCTGCTTTAAAGCTTGTTGGTAGCATTTCCGAAGCTGGCACAGGTACAGATACTGGATTGCTAACTTCTTTGCAAAGCAGGCTGCACTGGGAACTGCCCAGTGGGCTGGAAGGTGAGATCTGTTTTCCTAAGGAACTACAGCCTCCTCTTCTTGCCTGTGATTGTGCAGCTTTCCCAGGATCCACCTAAGGAGACTTTGATTCCCTCTGAAAGGATCTTATTGAAAACTGGGCTATCACAATCTGGGGGTTTCAAACATGCCTGAAGGAATCTGATTGCTTAGGTTTGTTTGACAGTGCAGGCATTACGTTTCACATTCTTCGCCAGAATCCCTTTTGCAGATGCTCAAGTTACAATGCCTGAATCCTTCAGCCACGTGGGAAAAGGCACCGACTCAGGGTCTCCTGTCCTTTGTGTGCAGGGCTGTGGGGAAGTACCTGGAAAGATCTGAGGGCAGGAGGCAATTTTTCCTAGTTGTGCTTTATTTATCATCTTCAAAATTAAGGCTTGCTTTCTTATCTATCTATCTATCTATCTATCTATCTATCTATCTATCTATCTATCTATCTATCTATCTATCTATCTATCTATCTATCTATCTTCTTATATGACCATAAAATATAAATATATATAATATAGCTAATACTGTATTCTGTCTATCTATTTATTCATTTATTAGCTTCAGAATTAAGGCTTATTAAGTTGAAAGAAGGGAGATTGAGGTGAGATGTTTGGAAGAAATTCTTTGCTGTGAGGGTGGGGAGGCCCTGGCCCAGGTTGCCCAGAGCAGGGGTGGCTGCCCCATCCCTGGACGGGTTCAAGGCCAGGTTGGATGGGGCTTGGAGCCCCTGATCCAGTGGGAGGTGTCTCTGCCTGTGGCAGGGGGTGGAACTGGATGGGCTTTGAGATCTCTTCCAACCCAAACGATTTGATGATTCTAAGATCTGCCTTGTTGCATTGTGGCTTTATTTCTTAATAATTTCTCCCCTACCGATTGTGTAGATGTTGTGAATAGGAAGGTACCTCAGATAAGAAAGTGGCAGGAGTCTTCTCTCCTAGGAAAAATTCCTTTTCTATATGCTCCAGAAGAAGACTATGTCCTGATGAGTGGTAGGGAGAACAGTGATAGTGCTGAGGTGTTTCTGGGGACCTGCCCATTCGTGATGAGTCCACTGATCACCGTTTTGGATATTCAGGAATTAGGCAGTTTGCTATGGTGATCTTGGTTCAGTAGGCAGCTTGAGGTGAAACATTGTGGTGGGTTCATTTATTAAAGCAGATTTGGATAGTGAGAAACAAACCCAAACTAATACCTTTGTCTCCCTCTCCCCTCAGCCCTTTTCCCAGGCTCAACTTCACTTCTTCATCCCAACTCCTGCACTTGCCCCAACCCTGAACAGTGCAGGAGAATGAGGGGCTGTGGTCAGGACACAACAGCTCCTTGCTGCTTCTCCTCTCTCCTCTCACTTTTCCTCTGCTGGGGCACTGGAGCCTCCCCACAGGCTGTATCCCTTCAGGACACAACTGCTGCAGCGTAGGCTCTCGTGGGCTGCAAGGAAATCCCTGTTGCAGTGCACACAGGAATGTAATTACATGTATTTCATTGAGGTCTTTTTCCTGATGCGATTTACTTCTGCTTATGCAGGCCTCTTCACATCCTGATCTGCAACGCTGCCGTCTTTGGTGCTCCCTGGTCTTTGACAGAGGATGGCCTGGAGTCCACCTTCCAAGTCAACCACTTGGGACATTTCTATCTTGTCCAGCTCCTGGAAGACGTTTTACGGCGTTCATCTCCTGCCAGGGTTGTGGTGGTCTCCTCCGAATCACACAGGTTGGTGAATGTTACCTTTGATTGAGCTGAAATCTTTAATCCTTGCCATGTAAAACAGGACAGGACTGCAGAAGTTTTTGAAAATGAAAGGCCTTGTATTTGAATGATCTTTTTGAAAACAGAGGCATCCCTGATGCCTGTGGATGCTGCTGGACCTGGCTCTGTTGCTGGATAAAGCGTGTTCCAGTTTTATCAAAGTATGCAGGTATTTTTTTATCATTCTTTGTATGAATGCAGATTTTCGCTGCATTTCAGGCCACTCATTGATTTTGCAAGGAGATGGAATAATAATTGATGAAATGTGAATGGCATGACCTATATTGATTTGTCATTCAACAACTTCAACATCTTACCAAGAAGAATGTGCAGTTATTTTAGCAGGAGAAACAATGCAATTAAAAACTGCTAGATGAAATCCAATTGTTTTATAATGAGAAATTAGGGAATTCAATGCAGACATTAGCTGTATAATACTAAAATGGGAAGTGGTTTAGTTAATACATATTAGAAATCTAGCCATGCCTCTTTTGGTGAATGTTTTAATTAAAATGTTAGATGCTTCTCTTTTCTAGTGCCAAGAGAAGGGCAGTTGTCAAAAAAAAGCATTGATGAGGTTTGCTTTATTTCAAACACGCTTTTAAACATGCTTACGTTAATAACTGAAAAGACAGATTTGATTTAAATAAAGTTCCTTGTGCACATTGCGTGCCCCAATTCTGTACTTTAGTGGGCACAAAGCACCTCCTGCCTTCTGATTTCATTCAGGGGCAACAGGATCAGGCTTAGAATGTCCAGCTTTAATCATTGCTGTTGATTTCTGTTTCACTTTTGGTCGTGTGTAACAGCAAACCAAAGGGAAGAATGTGTGAGTGCCTTTTTCTTCCTCCCCCTGCCTTCATATTTCTGAAATGTTTTAGTGACCCAGAATGAAGCTTATTTTTTTTAATCATGTTTCCATAAAATGTAACCCCAGGGACCTGGTAGAGAGAGACCAGCCAAGGGTCAGGCTGAAACCTTTATCACTCCCAAACACAGGGGCTTATGGTATAAATGACACACTGCAGATAGATTTATTTTTACCATTTTAAATTTATGATGGCTGAAATGAAAGGAAGTAATAGAAAATGCCAGTAATAATCCTCCCCGGTGTTAAAAGACATGAAATGTCTAGTAATTAGGTGGTAACAAAATCTGGACATCCTTATCTTTGCAAATCACACCAGGTTTGTGAAAGCAAGTAGCAGAGCCCTGTTAGGAGCGAGGGAGGCTACTGCAGGGCAGGCGAGATAGCTCTCGAAATAAATCTGCCAACTCCAATCACTCGCCAGATGTGGAGGGCACGATGGGATATGGACAAATGAGCTGTTATTTAATGGGAGATTATGGGGAATTGTCAGCTGCTTGCTCCCCTTCGTAAGTTTGTCTTTCTGATGGTATTTTAAATGACACCTCTGTTTTCCACCGTGTTAAGTGCTGTGCGTGGCTGGAGCTCACATCTCTGAACATCTTTATCTGGGTTTCAGTAAACCCTTTTTGAAGTGCCCCTCGCTAACTCAGTGAGATCAGCTGCGGCTCACAGGACCCATCGGGAAATAAGGAGCAATCTTTGAATAAAATAAACACAACTGGTAACCTTCCCTTTTTCCAAGGGGTCCCATCCATGTGCTGTGGCAAATCTTAATGCTTAAATCATCGTTAATAACTGTGCTTTCCCCCCCCCGAGTCTGTGTAATGGCAAGAAGCTGATGTAAGGAGTTAGTTCAGACATTAGGTATTATGGGGTAGCAGTACTTTCTGACCTACTTGGGAACCTGAAACTGTGTTGTAAAAGGGAAGCGTTGGTATCTAATTACTGCCATAAACTTTCGCTGGAGCTTTTCGCCGGAGTCAAGACCCCCTGTTAAGGGGAAAATCTAATCCTGTGTTTGCAGAAAATGTTGTACTAGACTGCTCCAAGGCGAGGTATTTATTTGCCTCTGGTTCTTTGTTCATTTTTAATTACTTCTCTGGATTCAACACAAACGAATTCTGTTTAAATTAAGCTTTTGGCTACTTTAAGCACATCATATTATAACCAGAATAATAAGTGGGTTGACTTTCCTTCTGTCTTTATTTCTGTGCTGTTAACTTGATTGTACGGCCCCTATCCTACTGAATTCAGTGGGATTGCTGGCGTAAGTACAATTAACTCACATAAGCACGTGTGGGGCTGGACTCCAAATGTGCCACCGTGTTTCCGTTACACAGTATACACAAAGTATCTTATTTATGGATTATTTTTGGTGTCATAAGTGATTACTCGACTAACGAACAGAGGAAATTCCTCCCAGAATAGTTCTGTTAATTTCAGCAATGTAATTTATCTAACCAAAAGCTATTGCAGAGAATTTTTGTTGTTGAGATTGAAGGGCTAATTCTGCAAGATACAGAATCTCCTGTCTTCCTCTTGAGCTCAGATACTGCAGTTGCTTTTCTCTGACTGTATTATAATGCTGCTCACAGATTGAATGTGGAAATTCCAGCTGATTTCTTCATTTCTGGGCACAAGATGCAAAATTAGTAAAGATATTTTAAAACATTTTTCTAGTGTGTACTATAATTATGTTTATCCTTGTTCTCCCCAGCTGATTCTGGAAACTCTGACTGTGAAAAAGGGCTTGCTAAATCCTTTTTATTTTTAGTACCTCTTCTGAGTGAAACAGAACCGTAATTAAATGGGTATTATTTTCTAATATCAAGATAAACCAGAAAATTGATAAGTAAAATTGTAAGAATTGGGAGAAAAAAAATACTCTCTGGAAACTTCCTTTTCTTCCTCTCGGTGTCTTTAGAATGTTCACCACTTTGTTATTAAAAAAAAAAAAAAGAAAAGAAAGAAGCAAACAGCTGGTGTTTAATGACTCTGTCAGACCCAATTAAAAAACATCAACTAGTTACTTTGATTTGTGTTCAGCCATGCCATGGGTATACTTAAAAACATTATCCTCTGCCAGAACTCATTTTGGCTTTGTTTACGTTTATCTTTTAAACATATAAGACTTCTGATGGCAAGTTACCAAGGTTATAACCCCTTTATATTCATCAATTTTTAATCTAAAAAAGAGTCCAGGAGGCAGCGAGACTCATCCGTAGTTACTTGAACACTTAAGGGAAAGCGTGCAGCATGTGCATACTGGATGAAATAATCAGGGGAAGGGAAGAAGGGGAAAAGCAAGGATACTGGGTTTCTCTCCTTCTGATGCAGTTTTCTCACGCTACATTATTTCCTCCAAGTTAATTGTGCTTTTGTGAATCTATGGCAAAAGCCTTGTTTGGCTTTAAAATAAAGTGATTTGTAAGTTATATACTGTACCTTTAAATCATTGAAGCCTTTTTGGACTTGTTTTTATTTATCATTTGCTTTTGCTAATGACTTGGGAATTTTACGGCCATTTTGTATAGGGCTGTTCTTGAGTCTCGGGCAATTTCCAGTAGATGCTTGCAGTTGCTAAATGAGAAGTTGTTTTATGTCGGTTCTGGCCAAGTTCTGATCTGTTGTCTAAATTTTATGTTGTTCTTAATGAGAGCAAAATTAACTCTGGAGTATCTGAGGCATATTTACTGTTTTTCAGATTTACAGAAATTAAAGACTCCTCAGGAAAGCTTGATTTCAGCCTGCTTTCTCCATCCAAGAAGGACTACTGGGCTATGTTGGCCTACAACCGTTCCAAGCTTTGCAATATTCTGTTCTCCAACGAGCTGAACCGGCGCCTATCTCCCCATGGGGTAACATCCAATGCAGTCCATCCTGGAAACATGATTTACTCCTCCATCCATCGCAGCTGGTGGGTGTACACCCTGCTGTTCACCTTGGCTCGACCTTTCACCAAATCCATGGTAAGTGAACGCCTTGTGGTGTTTTACACATCTTCATTTTTCAGATGGGGGGGGTAAAGTTACGCAAATCCAGATGTTTGCATCTGCTCTAACCTATTACCTTTTGTAACTGCGGCCCTCGTTTCAATGATAAAGAACGTGCCGACGTAGTGAACACTCTGGAAAAGGATTCTCCAGCCTTTTTAGATGAACTTTGTCGATCTTCACTAAAGGTCCCTTGTCCAAAACTTCCTTGTTTGCATACATGATTTTTGCTGTGATTAATGTAGTTGTACACCTAAGGTGAGGGATGGTTTAGAAGTATTTCTATGCTCAGGATACATAAAAGATCAACAGGATTGCTTTGGTTTTTAAGTGGAATGTGCTTGACTGCATTTTTTATGTAAACAGATGCCCTAGTTAGAAAAGATACTACAGACATTATTAATGGCTGAGGGAAAGTGCTTTCAGTGGTAAAAAGACCTTCATTCATATTTCAAAAAAACCCAGACCCCAGCGTTTGACTTGATTCTCACAAAGCACTGAAGGCAATAGGTGTTCTCCCTTGGTCTGCATTGGACCTGGGACTGTCACATAATGAAGGGCTTTCCAGTTCTTCCATAGCAAACATTATGCAGCTGCACCATAGGAGAATTTGCGGCATCTCCATTGCTTGGAGGGATTACTGTGATCCCTTGAACCTCTCACCCAAGGTATTTGTAAGGAGTCCAAAGTCTTTTTTTTTAGCCAGAGGATGACTTTTACTCCATCGAGAGTTGGCTTCCTTTAACTGTATTGACTGTTTCTCATCTCTTGTTCACTGCCAAGGAAGGGTATTCGCAAAATGGGAGCAGGGAGAGGGAGTCTCCCTTGAATGTCTGCAGCTGTGAATTAGGGAAAAGAAAAGGTTCCTACCTTTACAGAACTCATCTAGCTGTGGCAATTTGTTCAAGGCCAAACCAAGCCCCTTTTGCAGAAGACTTTACAACTGGTGAGAGTGGTTGTTTTGTAATGTAATTTACTGTCTTCCTGAGCTGGTAACACAGGCCAGATTCATTGGGTTTACTTGAAAAAGAGCAGAGAAGTAATTGTTGAAGCAGAGGGATCCATCCTTCCATAGCGCAATGTGCCACATCACCTATAGCAGCTGAGCAGACTTGAGGAACTTGTATGTATGGCTGAAATCTATGTTTGCTTCTACATTTCATTGTCATGGAGGTGATGTAATGGGTCTTCATTATTACCAGGATAATGTAAGTGGAAAACACATCTCAGCAGTGTTTAAAACTCTGCTGGCGTGTCTGAAAATGAACAGCTTCTTGAACAGGACTGGATCAGTAAGACCCATGGAGCAAACAAAGCAGCACTCCAGCGTGGTGCATTGGCAATGTCAGGAGGGTCCTCACACCTCTGAGCTCTGCCTGAGGCCACAGCCTGGGCAGGCACAAAGCCTATTTATGGCCATGAGGTTGGGAAGTGAGCAGTCTGGCCCCTTGGGACAAGGAATAATGTCTCTCAACAGCATGTGGTTTTGTCCCAGACCTCTAAAACCATGCCTGTGTTGGGCTGGGGATAGTTTATAAAACAAATTATTGAAGTTCTCCTGAGAATGGATAACTGAACGTTATCAACGTCCCGTGAAAAGGATCCTGTCTGAGGAACTTTTATGAGTTTTTAGTTTTATTTGCTCTGAGATGTTTTCACAAAGGAACCTTTTGTGTTGTTTGCTCAGATAATCTCATCCTCTAAGGAACAACATAAACCGCTGAAGTTTATTTTGAATTCTTTAAAACAATTGATAGATTTTTTAGTAATACCTGTTTATTTATGGGTGGTTTATAAAAGAGAATACAAAATATGGTACAGAAACTATCAGCGCTGAGTAATAGCGAACTCCAGTCCAAGTCTATCGCTTCATTCAGTCCTGTGTTCACATGTGTTTCACTGAGGTTATTTGAATATTAGGATGGAGGGTATGGATTAAGGTTAAGTATCAGTTCTGTAACTCATGTTCTGCCATGAATTGTTGTGTTCTCCTGAACCTCGGCAGTGTTTCAGTGGCCATGCAAACAAGCTCAGCTGGAATCCTCAACAGTGTAAAAGTTTTTCTACTTCCAGATTTGTAGGGAGCAAATGGTATGCTGTTGCTCTGTTTTTAGGACTGTGATGCCACTGGCACGGAGTAGACTTTTGAGCATCTTTTGTTGTGCTTTCTCTCAGTATTTCCATGTCAGAGTGCTTTGGGCAGAACTCTGGGCCTGTATCTTAGAGCTTCCAGGTACAGTACCGAGGTTCCTGTGTTCTGCGAGCACCCTGCACTGCAGGAGGCCCCGTGATGCAACAGCGTGTCAGGTGGCTGTGACTGAGCTGGGTCTGTACCTGGAATGGAAAGACTCGTGTCTAGGTTGTGAGAAGACTGAGGTTCCTTAGTTGAGGCAAGGAGCCATGCAGAGATGCCTGAATTGTGGTGCACAGAGAGCCTTGTCCTTCTGGAGCCAGCCTGGATCTCTTCCCTGCCTTGTGAACTGTGGAGGCTCCTGGAGTCTGTATGGATTCATGCGGATGTACGCATGTATCCATGCCCCGTGGCTGCACGGACCTGATTCTGGCTGGGGCCTTTTCCTATTATTGCAGCAAAAGCTGTTACTGAAAAATAATTACTTCTGTAATTGGTATTTCACAAAGATAGATTGATTAGATGTTCTGAGGGTGTGGAAGAGCTCAGAATGACACTCACAGGTTAAGCTTGTTGGGAAACTTGAAGCTGGATGCAGGAGAAAATGAGAAAATACTTTTGTTTCCCTACTGGTATTTTCGAAAACAATGTAACCCCTACATTCTGTCCTAGCTGCAGGTTGCTACTGAAAAATTAGATTTCAAGCCTTTGGCTTAGTTTTTATCAGTTTCTGAATAATAAAATAATTTCTTTAAAGTTTTGTTATTAAGAAGCATAACTGTTTAGTAATTATTTGGTTTCCACCAAGAAAGAATTACACATTGTGTATCTGAAATTGATTTTTTTAGTGAAGCTGTTCAGTTCTTGAATGTTGAGGGTCTAGTATTTTCTTCAGAACTCATGTTATTGCCTGCTGTGAATTGCTGATTTGGGGAGGGATCATGCAGCCTCTGGCGTGCAGCCCTTGGGATATTCCACATGGCAGAATTTAGCTTGGGAAACACTGCTGGGAGCGATTCAGTTTGAGCTGATTCCCTGAAGCGCTACGAGTCCGTATTCCAGTATCACATTCCAATTTACCTGTTTGCTGTTCCTTGCTGCGACTCCGGTGACTTGATTTCAGTAATGAGGACCCTCTGTGAAGTCAGGCTGGTTTATGTTTCTGCTTCAAGAATAGGTTTGCATATCGATTTGAATCTGTTTTCCCTAAAAGAGCAAACAGGTAGATAGGTATTATCTGTCCTTCAAGTGCGAGGCTTTTAGAGGCGTAATGTTATGTAGGTGGCTATACCTTCCTGCAAGAATAAACGCAGCTTCACATGTTCCAAACTTGTTTTCTGAGTGACCACAGCGTAACGATTCTCGTACCTTTGTTCTCATTATAGAGGACTCGTGTTGCATCACAGAGCTGTCTGGTCAGCTTTTGAAACAAAACACGGTATTTTGATTGCTGATGGTTATAGGTGTGTAGGATGGGCTTCTGGAACACTGGAAACTGAAAGTCTATTCCTTTTTTCCTGCCTACTTCTTTTCAAGGTCTAAAATTCACAAGCATTTGCTAGGCAGAAATGGAAAACAAGTTTTTGGTTTGTTTTTTTTTTTTAGAAAGCAATAGCTGCAAATCAATTACCATTTTATTATTGGAGTAATTGTAGCTCTACTAATGTTCAAAGGGCCTCTTTTACCACTGTATGGTTTCTCAGTAAACTGGAGAAGCTGATAGTACAATTAAATGTAAATTGAAAGAAGTGACCACTGTAAATAACAGACTGGAAGAGAAGCTTGGAAAGGAACTGGATAACTATGCATGTGTTTAGTTGGTTTGATCAAAGGCTTCGGGGTTTTACTTCCTTGTGTGCTTTTTCTATGCTTTTTTCTTTTACTTCTCTCTTTCATGCCCTTTCACTCTTTTTTTCTCCTTTTCTCTCTCTTCTGGGAAGTTGGCCTAACAACAGTTTGACTAAATTGTTTCTTATGTTTTAAATTAGTGCCAGTCACTCAGAACCCATTGGATTTGTTACTGATTACACACAAGATTAAAATTAAATACATTTATTGTAAGTTTTGAACTTAAACTGGATATGTTATCTAGAGTCCCCCCAGGTGATGCTGTGAGTTTACGACGAGTTTACATATGAAATGAGAAGCGGAGTGCCATTAGCACACACTTGTGATGGTCTGACATAGGACCGAGTATTTTTGTTGGCTGGTAGCAGCAGACAGAATATCGTAAGTTACAGGAGCCAGAGTTTAACAGATGTTTCAGTGAGCTAACTTTTCAAATCCTTTTACATGAAGAGGTGGCTCGAGTTTGTAGCAGTTCTGAAGCTATTGGGTTACATTTCCTGCTGCAGCGCAAAGCCAGCCGTGGTGCTGGGGCCCTAGCGGATGTGTTACCTCCTTCTAGTGGCTGAGAATAAAGCGTTGTTTCTGCTGCTGAGATATTAATTATGACTAGAAGAGCTCATCCTGTCACCTTGACCCAGCGCCTCAGCTGCAGTGAGACAGACCATTCTGCCCTCGGTGCGTCACTGTGTAAGAGACTGAGAGCTGAACTGCTCTTTGATTCTCCCTGCTCCTCTGAAGACGGGAGCATCTCAGAACTGGATTTCATATTTAAAGTATTTGCTGTTGAGAAATATTTTAAAGAATATTTTCAAGGACCCAAAAGTCTTCTGCATGTCCTAGTTATACATAAACCAATGAATTGTAGTTGTTGTGCTCTTATCCCAGGGGTGTTTTAGACACTTGGCGTGTATCACAATGCTCGTATGGGCAGGAGGGAAGCCCCTACGCCTACAGCTGCTTCGCTGGTTTTACTTTTGCCATATGTTGGAAGTATCTAAATTTAAATTTCATGTGATGATTTGAGCTCACACCTAACATCAACTGAGAAATGCTGTTCTGGCAAGAAATGAATCTGCATCTATAGGAACAACTTGCTTCTTCCTAATGATCACATCTGTTTGCTTTTGATGGAAGCCCAAAAGAGGCCCTGCAGTCTCATCATCTCTTCTCTTTCTCCCCTGTTCTTTACTAAAGAAGCTGGAATAACCCTTAGAGCTGTGGGGAGTATTCCTTCCTTAAGTAAACACGTTCTCCTTTCCAAAGCTCTGTGTGGGCTGTATTGAGTTGGTGTTGGCTTCCGCTGTTGGATTCACAGTTCAGGCCAAATCCTGTGCTCAGCTGGGCACGTGCAGCTTCGGGAGCAGCCGTGGGCAGGGAGGGTCTGTGCATGTTTCAGCGCTGAATTTGGCCTGAATATTCTCCCTAAGGCATCCCTGAAAATGCACTGGGGTTTCTTGAAAAGCAACAGGCAGTTCTTTTTGGGAAGAGCCCACCGATGCGTATTCGATCACAATGGCAGATTCTCTTCTTAGATTGAGCTTTGGGCAGGAAAGCGTGAGAGGGAGGGAGAGGGAATGGGGACTCGCTGCCCCCTGGATGTTAGCAATTGCTGTAGAGGGTGCATGTATCACACGTGCAAGGCTTCTGTTAGACGGCTTAATGCCTGAAGTGTGAAAGATAAACCGATGCAAAGCAACTGCTCTCTATTTTAACACCCAGGTTTGGGGACCGTTCCTCAGGTAGCATGCAAAGACCATTATTTTATTGACCCCTGGTGGCATACGCATCCTTACAGAATGCTGTTATTTAAATGAACTCAATTGGGTAAAAGGAAAGCAGGCATGTGTGTTAAGAGTATTTTGATTGGTTTTAATAGGTGCTGAAGCAATGCCTCTAAAGTAGCTGTTAGTCACTTTGGAAGGATAATACAAAAATTCTTCTATGCACTTACAATTCTGTGTCCTGTCCAGTAATAATATGTAATATCAGCTGGTTTATTGTCAAACTTATGTTTAACTGATACACATTTTAACTTCCCGCTAAAATAAATGTAGCGTGAAATATGAGGGCAAATTAAATCTGTCCCTCATAACCTACAGCACAGGCATGTGTCTTTGTGAAAACTCATCCCTGTGCCAAGCAGAACAGTTAGGGGCTCAGCGTGCAAAGCGGGTGCTCGGGGAAGCAACGGCTGTGGAATTTGCTGTGTCCAGCAGAGCCCTGTAGCTCTTTGTGGAGCAGCTACGTTGTGTCCTGTACTTTTGTGGAGGAAGTAAGGAATTTCTTCCTCATCCCCTGGATCCTTGCAGAATCTCAGAATGCCCTGCCAAGTATGTGGGCTGCAAGGCAGGGAAACATTTGGTCCATAATGTTTCATATTACATGTAATTAAATTAGACTTGGAAATTAAAAAGCATATTTCCCTATTTTCCAGTCAGAAAAACCCTTCTTGGATCAGAAAGCTTGTGGAATGTCTGCATACAGGTCTCAGTTGCCCACAAACGGTGATCTGTGCAATCTCACATCCAGCTCTGTCTGATACCTTATTGTCTCCTGTCTGACACCTGAACAAAGATTGGCTTTGTAGGTAGTTAACAGCATAGAAAGGAACATTTTTTTTCTGAAAATTGCAGAAAGTCAGTCTTGCATCCAGTTCTTTTAATTTCTTGATTCAGATTGTTACACCATCTGTAAACAGGGCTTCTCATTGAGTAAGGGGGGTGTTGGGTTGTGAGTATCAGCTGCATCACAAAGCAAATAAATGAGTGCTTAACAAAAGGTTTGAAAACTAAATGTGTTTCATTTTTGTGCTCTGATGTGATGCATTCATAATTTCTTTCCTGTCTGAAAGCCCTAGACATCCCTTCCCAGTACGCGAGGTCTTAGGAGGGAATGTTTTGCTGTGAGGGGGGCCCTGGCCCAGGTTGCTCAGAGCAGTGGTGGCTGCCCCATCCCTGGAGGGGTTCAAGGCCAGGCTGGATGGGGCTTGGAGCCCCTGATCCAGTGGGAGGTGTCCCTGCCCATGGGACTGGATGGGCTTTGAGGCCCCTTCCAACCCAAACCATTCCATGATTCCATGGTTGTTTGATACGATGATGTTGTGGCCCAGCTACCACTGAAAACTGCTGGCTGAAATTACCGTGTGTGGCTGAAGACCAAGTGCAGGCTTTCCCCTGTCCTCTGTTGCCCGGGGCCGCCCCAGCGCCCGCGGCTGGGCTCCCCGTGGTTCAGCCCTCCCAGCCACCCCCGTTCCTCATTCGTGTGCCCGAGCGAGGTCACAGAGACTGTTTGCTGTAAATAACACGGTGGGATCCAGGCCTCCTTAGTTACCAGCCAGCACATAAATCACAGCATTATTCATTTTCTGTTATTACAGGAGAGGAATAGAGATAACACTTTTATGAATGAGATAGCTGTGATCCAAAGCAGAGTCCAGGCGTTGCACTTCGTTTATAATGATCCAGGGATCGGCTGCTCGTGCTCTAAGGAGACGATGTCACATAGTCGTAGGGACAGAGCTTAAGTTTTTGGCTAGTGATGAGTTTCTAATTGTTTTATAAAAAAAAAGTATTCCCTAAAATCTCTTTTTAAGTATAGATCTTTTGGACAGACATAGCTCCTCCTCTGTACAGCGAGCACATAAATTAAGCACAGCAAACACAAATTAGACAGGGCACTTCAGCTGGGGCAGGCGTTTTCAGCTATGGAAATTATAGTGCTGTGAGGGCTGGGAAATTCGAAAAGCAAATCCCATGTGGGTTGAGGTGTAAGATGGCAAATCTGCGTTCCACTTCACACTGTTGCCCACTGCCTAATTTTAGAAGCTGTGAGATACCTTAACGAGGGAGGGGTGGAGATGTTCCAAATGAATGGCTGTAAGAAGTAATTGAGCTTCATTAGTTTTCTTTTCATTTCTCAGTTTTATTCTTAAGTCAGGTTTCTTATTGAGAATAGAGCCCTAAATTATTTTTAACTATGATTTTTTAAATGTAATTCTGCTTATTTATCTTAATTTAATTTATTTTTATTAATATTATTAATTATTATTGGGGTTTTTTGTTGTTGTTTCTTCTTAATTTAATTTAAATCTTATCTTAATTTATCTGCTTTAATTCCTTAAACGAGGAGGAATCAAATTCCAGTTCCTCTTGTATCACTAAACTTTGATCTGATGCCTTCTTGGCTGTATCACTTCATGCGGGAGTTGGGCAACAGGGAATCTTTTATTTCCTTCCAGTTCTTTCTTCCTTGTCTTTCATGCAAACTTTCGGACCTGCTGATTCTCTGCCTTCTGGACAGCTCTTTCGGAAACAGAGCTTCTTACCCACACAGCTGAAGTTCAGCAAAAGCCTTGGTTTTGGACAGAATCGAGTTTTTCTTTCTTTGAGCTCTACAAGTGAAACTCAACTGCCCTAATTTAAAATGGTAAAAATAATGAAATTACACAACCAAACATTGTCAGTCCATGTCGCTCTGTGAGCATAAATCACATGGAGCAAGAGAAATTTTGTGTATTCTAGAATTTGGCTTATCTTCCTTTGCAGTTTTTTGATGTGTCTATTTACGAGCAGACAGATGTGCAGGAAAACCTAGGCATTTAGTGGCCATATTTAGAATAGATGAAATACCAAATTGTATAAAAAAAAGAGTGCGGGGTAGCTCCTATTTTACGCAACTGTCATTTAAAGACTGATCCTTAATTGGGGGATGCAGCACCCAGGTACATTAATGTTTCCGTGGAACTCCTTGGATAACTGAGATGCTTTATCCTGACACGGGCTTTCCATGTCTCTCTCCGTCATCTTTGAAGAGGTGCCAAACCACTTTAAACAGCTCAGCAATCAGTTTCATATGATGGATTCTCTTTAATCATTTACATCCAGAGAAAGGCAAATATTCCTTAGGAAGCCAAAGTCATCTAGCAGAACGTATAGTGTTTGTGCAGCTGGAGATCTTATTTATTTGAAGTTCTCAGGGAAATCTCTTCTGACTTTACAGAAAAGATGGAAGAGTAAACAGTGAGAGTGTCCAAGTAATCTGAGCTAGAGAGTCCCTTCTTTTAGAGCAAAGTCATTTAAAAAGTATATTTGCAAGATCCAAAAATAATACAGTATATCAACTGCAGAGGCCTAAGGAGTGTTTGTTCAATATTCTCACTATTTTATATATATATATGCGTGTGTATGTGTCTGATCCTATCCATCTATATATTTATAAATGAAAAATATACTTGAGGTTTTAGTATATTTAATATTCCTGGGTAGGTGAACACAATAAGAGTCTGTTTTCTTGAAAAAGTGATTCATCTGTTTGATTTTTTCCCATGTGACATGTCGTTCATCATCGTGTTGGCATTCCCTGGACATGATAACTGCAGAACTGAATTAACATTCCTAAACATTTCCTTCCAGGAAAGCTATCGATAAAGTATGTGTACGTATGGAAAATTCATATTGCTGGGCTTTTGGGAGGTGTCCTACTGTGATGCTAATAGTGCTTCTAATTCTTGTCAGTTCGTTATTCCAAAGATTACTGCATATACAGGGACTTTTTTTTTTTTTTTTTTTCATCCAGAGGAAAATGTGATGGAACTTAACAGGATTGTGTTTGTTGGTTTTGGGGGGTTTGGTGTTACGGATACGAGTGTGGTATTTTTCTTCATTTCTAAAGGCAAGACTCAAACTGCAGGATGTTCTTGGCCAGCTTGGAGTGTTGGTCTGGTTTGCATGTGAAGGGAAATAGGGCTGTGGTTGATGAGACTGTCCTAGGGAACATGTCTAGTTTTTCCATTGGATATTCCCTAGTATTTTGCAGTTCAGTACTGTCCATTGTATGTCACTGAGAGTTAGTGAAAAAGCTGGAGTCAGAGACTGTTCAAATTCTGAACTTCTTTCTGCTGTGGTCCTAATATTTGTAATGTTCCCATTCCTTTTTTCCTTCTTTTCTTCTGGGGGAAAAGTGAATACTTTACTGAATTTATCATGCTTAGTTCAGTGTAAAATGCACAGCAAATGATGCATTTTTGCAGTAACCTGCATGAGGATGTGCAATCAGAGAGTTCCTGAATTTACTTAGCTTCTAGAGCTTCTTTTAAGTCTTAGAATGCTTGAGTTGTTTGGATTTTCCAGTCTCTCTATTTTGCCGTTTCAAGGAAGTGTTAGATTAGTAGCATCAATCCTTTTTTTGGCTAAGAGGATGACAGTAAATATAAGCATCACAGTCAAATGCCATCCACTATTTTAGTGGCACCATGTTTTTGCGGTTATTAAATATCACTGCAGATGTAGCACGGTCTTCTGGACATGCCACAACAATCTGTGAAAGGTATTTGGGGGATGGTATTAACCTGAAAAGCCTCACATTGAAATAAGATGAAGACAGCAATGCTGGGTGATGCATCCTATAGAAGTAATATGATTTTTTTGTTACAGGGAGCATTATTTCTCTTGAAAAACAAGATCTATTTGTCCCACATAGGCGGGATTGATTTCCTAGTGCTGTGGATTTCCATGTCTTACAGCAGTACTGTCCAAAGAGCTGACATCTCCAACAACGGAGTTCTCATACGTGTGCTGCTGCTGTGGGTGGGACTCCAGCTTTAATGCATTTAAGATGGGTATGACCATTAATTCACGAGAATGTTAAGCAAACATTGGAGTCAAAACGTACTGTGAGCTTACTTTTAGTGTTTGTTCACACTGTGGCAAGTTTCCTTCCATCTTAATAGATGTCTGTGCGTGTACAAATGGCTGGTGAGACGCCCAGCTGGTTATGGACGTGTTCACTCAAGTGATGAGTACTAGGCTGCAATATTCCCATTGCTCATATATCTGTGTGTGTGTATCTATCCATCTCTCTCTATATGCATAAATGAAAAAGATACAGGGGTTTTTAATACATTTAATATTCCTGGGGAGGGGAAGACAATCGGAGTCTGCTTCTTTGAAAAAGTGCTTAATCTGTTTGTTTTATTCCATGTGTAAAAGGAACAGATTTGAAATCCTTGTGCTGAGCTGGCACATTGCCACTGTTTTCTGCTGGAATGCTGCCCACCACTATGCACAAAACACCAGAGAACATTTCCAGCTTACAGGCTGGAGCATTAGGATACCTGGAAGTACTAGGGTTAAAGTTTTTGCTTAAATTCAACACTCTGGAATGGAGGTTAGGGTTACCTTGCCTGTCACTGTTACATTCATCTATTAATGAATGTAATTAGGGTTTTCTCATTTTGCTAGAAAATTGGAGACACTATTTTTTTCCTGCGGAACAGCATTACTATTTAAATGTTGTCCTGGAATGTCAAACTTACATTATGATGGATGCCACCAGTACAAGAAAACTAATTTAGCACTTCAAATACAACAACTGTCTTGGCAATTTTTTATGATAATGACTTTGTAACAGTGTCATTTAGAATCTGATTGTCTGCTCATGTTCATCCCATCCCAAACAGTGCTGCCAATCTAATGATGTTAATTAAGGAGCAGAGGCACGATCCGCAAAGGGATACCGGGTGTCCTAGTGCTCCTGCCCCACACTGATAAGATCCCTGCGCACAGCAGAGCAGCGTTGTGCTGGTGCAGGGGAGGCATTTTTCTGCTGCAATTCCCCTCATCAAAGGCCCCGAATACCAGTACTCTTGGTGGGCAGGCAGGGTCCTGGGGTGTCTAAGCATCTGAAAAGTCCTTCCATATTTCCTCCTGAGGACCGTGCACATGTGTGTAACAGTTCTGCTAAAAATCCAATGGCATAAAGGTAAAAACCTACCATAATTTTCTGTATACTTAATGACAGTAAAAATAGGGCTTCTGGGAAGCAAGTTTATTTTGGGGTTTGTCGAGATCTGAGTAAACTGGAAATGAATTAACTAGTTCTGCCAAGAAACGAGGTGTTATCCTGAGCTGAATGGTCTCAGAGCTACATGTATTCCATTTGCTGAAATGGTAGGTATGGAGTGAGCTTCTCTCTCTGCTTTTGCACCAAAAGTGGTGACTTTGTGAGAAAAAAATGATGGTTGAGTTCTTTCATTCCCTTGATGAGAAATGTATGTGCCTGTTAAAGGGATTATAGCACAAAATATCAACAAAGCTGGCAGTTCCACTTATAATATTTTTTGTCTCTTTTGGGCTTTACGTTTCTAAAGGAAATGTTTTCATATAAAATGTCTTTTTATGGAAACAATATCTGACCCTGTTTTGAATGGTGAGGTGAAATTTATCATTCTTGCATTGCACATGTGCTTATTTGATGGACAGTGGTGTGGTAGTTTGCGTGGCCTTCAGTGAAGGCCAATTATGCTCTTCAGAACACAATCCAGACCAGTGCTTGTCTTGGAAAATCAGAAGCTGTGCATGGATAGTCGATGAACACAGAGCTCAGTGCTATTCCTGGTATTAGGAAGGGATGGAAGACTCATCAGAAAACTTTGTCTCTGTCCACAGCAGAGATTCCCGTAAATGCAATCTAATCGCTAATTTGTTCTGCTAAAATAGTGTTTATAATTGGTAATGAAATATAGCTGGGCCAAATTATGTGGTCATTCCTGTTCGCTGTCATAATCAGAAAGAAACTTTAACTGTCCTGTTTCCGTTCCCTGTTCCCTTGTGCTGTCCCCTTCTACTTCATACATCCAAGAATTAATTATACTGTAGTGCTCAGGAGCTGGAAAGAAAGGCTTGCCCAGTCCTACAAGAGAGGCTTAGAGACCGCAATGAAGTCAGTCACTTTGCCATAAGAATTATTTCTCCTGAAGTATTTACAGCCTGTTGTCCCACTTCATTTGGGGAGATTGTTGTGGGTTCTTCCCAACCAGTTTGAATGACTTCCTACTGTCAGGACTGAACATCAATAGGAAACAAATGAAGGTTGTTCCATATTCTCCAGCTGTTGTCAGCCACTGCTGTTTTGTTGTTTCCAAACAGCTATTTGTTACGGTAAATGCCATCAGTGTTAAAACTGTGCTTTTCCAAACTTCTCTGGATCGATGGGTTGAGATAACGTAAATGCATCACCATTTTCTTTTTGAGTGAATTTCCTTTTGAGACTTTCTAGTGACGTGGGTATTTATCATGTTGTAAAACAAGAGCTGGTTTATAATGGTGCTAACCATCATATCAGGAAACATGGGTGAAATGATCTTCCCATGACAGTTTGCAGTCTACTGCAGGTTATTGATATGTGGACTTTCCAAGGCTGAAAATGGAGGTCTCTTGAACTGGTTTGAGTTCCTTGCTGGTTCCCATGCATTTGAATGTGTTCCTGGTACATTCCTTATTATTTCTGTCCAAGACCAAGGGTAGATTTAGGTTAGATCTTAGGAAGAAATGTTTTGCTGTGAGGGTGGGGAGGCCGTGGCCCAGGTTGCCCAGAGCAGTGGTGGCTGCCCCATCCCTGGAGGGGTTCAAGGCCAAGTTTGATGGGGCCTGGAGCCCCTGATCCAGTGGGAGGTGTCCCTGCCCATAGCAGGGGTGGAATTGGATGATCTTTAAGGTTCCTTCCAACTCAAACCATTCCATGCTTCTATGATTCATTCTGTGACCTGTGCTTACATTTCTCTCTGTAACAACACACAGAGCCTACAGCAGGGCTTATACTGACAGGTATTCAGTGTTGTTTAATTCTTCCTTTTACCCACACTCTTCTGAATTATGAATTATATCAGTCCTTAAACCTCTGTTTGTTTTAGAGAAGGTGCTTTTCCTTTTTTTCCTCTTGGCACACCATCTCTGCCCTACAAGTGCCAGCAGTTCCAGCTGCATTTAAGGAAATATTGTTGTAAGGCTTTTATGTGCTGCACTTCAATCAGCCTGTGCCAGCAGTATCCCCACAGAAGGACCCTCCGCAGACCATTTTCAGCATTTTGCTGCAATTAAACTCCTCTGGTTTTAGCCCTCAGGCAATTTAGTACCTTTTTACATATGCACATTATGAACTTTTGACCAGGGTCTGGTAGTCATATATTAGATAGCAGCTTTTGAAAGCAGACTTAACAAGTTCCTCAGAGTATTAGAGCCGGAGCCAGTTGTGGAAAAGGTAATTTAACCAACTTGCAGTGAGGCCATTCAGAATCTTACTGATGATCCTAAATATGTCTCTTTTTTTGCCTTGTTTCCTCTGGAAGCTGGTAGCAAGAGCTCTCAAAGAATGTGATTGATCTTTTATTCAGTAGCTAACGAGGGCTGTGATTCTATTAGTGCTCTACAAGGCAAGGGAACAGTGATTTAATGAAGTGTCTAGTGAGCTGGTCATAGATTTATCCTGTTGTCTCTAATTTGCAGGGCCGCTGTGAGTGTAACAGAAACTGCACTCACGCTGCCATTAGGCAGGTATATCCTTAGTAAATTGTTGTAAGGTCAGGTGTAGTTATCCTGGAGAAGGCGATGCCTTCCCTCCTCGGTGTCTTCAGATGACAGCCGCTGCGCTGAGCACTCACTGGAGCGGAAACGCGAAGATCAGAGGTCCGTCTCCAAGTCCCCCTCAGCTGATGCTGGAGCAGATGAACTGCCAAGTAGGACTAATAGAGTCATAATTGGCGATTAGAACAGGAAAGGTGCAATAACATCTTAATACAAACTGGCGTATATTACAGTCAGTGTCAGTTGTTGTAAAGTTCCAGGGCAGCCTGAACCAGTTACACTCTCTTTTTCATCTTCAAAAAATGAGGCAATGCATCCTAATAGTTGCAGTACAACGGAAATATAAGAACATCAAAACTTGATTTGCTTTAAAGTGACATGAATGTCTTCAGTACATTTACTTCGGCATGTAACCTGTCAGTCAGAAAAGATGCATTAAAATTTGCCATAGAACTGTAGAGAACATAGAAGTGTGTCGTAAATATGCTTTGTTTTTCACTTAATTGGCACTAAATCATAGTATTGTTAGATTATAGAATGATTTGGTCTGTAAGAGACATCTAAGTCCACCCAGTTACAACCCCCTGCCAAGGGCAGGGACACCTCCCACTGGATCAGGGGCTCCAAGCCCCATCCAGCCTGGCCTTGAACCCCTCCAGGGATGGGGCAGCCACCCCTGCTCTGGGCAGCCTGGGCCAGGGCCTCTCCACCCTCACAGCAAAACATTTCTTCCAAAGATTTCATCTGAATGCTAGATTTTATCTCTGTCTACTGAAGGCCACTGAATTTTTGTTCTATTTGCCTTTGCTAACAGGAGATATTATTGTGACAATGCCTATGGTGTTTCAAACCTGTTTTGCAGGTTACATTTTTCACAAATCTCTGAGTCCAAGTTAGCCCAAAGCAACCATTCCTTTGAAGAAATTATCTGAGTGGCTTTGTGATTTGGGAAGGAAACTGGTGTAAATTGCCAGGAAGTTAGCTATCTCAGTACAAAAGCAATATTGAAAAGTAACAGAGCAGATCCTATACATGTGTTTTTTCCCTAGGTTAGTGTAATCGTTAAACAGATAGTCTTGAGATTCCTATATTGGTTCCTGGTGGCAGCTGGAGAATTCCTGTGCGTGAAAGTAGCGAAAGCTGATGGCTAGAGGGGAGGCAATTAGAGACAAGACTGGGGGAGCAGTGGTCCAACTTTGTTTGGTGTAAGTCCCAGCATAACTGGGATCTCAGCCTCCTTTTCCAGGCTCTGTGCATACAGGTAAAGAAAAGTTTATGATCCAAAATGCATCTTTTCTGTGTTAAGGGGAAACTGCTGAAATCTCCTGTGTGACAGGTGAAATAAAGCAGCAAGAAGGCAGTATGACAATAGCTTGTATCCTCATATAACTATTGCACGTTCATCACAAATAATTGCTGTGCTCAGAAAGATGATTTTCGTTGAAAAATAAAACTATTTGCAGTTGAATGAGCCCTTGAACCCCTTTGAACTGGACGCCCTGTGGGATGTCATCCAGGACCTCTGTTAAATATACAGATGCAATTAGTCTGGAAAGAGAGATATTGGGCTTTCAAATGAACAGCAAGAGAATTTAAAACAGTAGGGCAAACTTTCTAATTTCCTAATATTGACACTCGTGTCCCTCACAATCTTATTATAGTATTATTCTCTGCTGATCTACCATTTCATCAAAAAGTCTACAATGGAACTAAAAATCTAAGCCTTTTAGTCCATAGATCATTGCACTTGGTAAATGGCTTATTGTAGATTAGATAATGTGGTTCTTAGCACGTCCAGATCAATACGAGGCTGGTCTGAACGCAGCAAAGTGCTCTCAGTCTGATTCTTTTTATTAAGTATATCTGCCATGAGCAAAGTGAAAATTTTAGTCTTCTTGCTTAACTTGATAGAAGAAAAAGACATCGCCTGTAATTTCTACATGGTTATTTTCTTTCTTAGAGAAGATCTGTCCCGCAGAATTAAGTTTTATTTGAATCAAAATGAAACATATTGTATGAGAAATGATAAAATTCTTATATCGGCAGAAATTCAGCCTCCAGTGGTTTCGTTTTCTCATTCTTATCCCACTTGTGGAATGAACTACTAAGATCTCACATTGGTCACAGATTCAGTGGCCTCTGTCAAATAAATACTTGTAGTCCTGTTCTCTTAGAGAAATCATCGGTTAAAATGAGCAGCTTTGTCAACAAAGGGAGATAGAGAATGTTTTCACTCGGGAGAATTATGCAAGAAGTATTTTGGAAGAGGTAATTTTATAAGAAGATACCGAAAAAGCAATGGCAGTTTGATCTGGGTAGTAGCTGCCCAGGACTCGCTTTTATCCTACAAACTCTGCGTGTTTGAGTTACGAGCTGGTCTGGGAAATAAGAGAAACAGTGGCAATAATAGAACTTAATTTGTTAGTGGGTTTCTAGGTTAACTGTGTGTAGCAGAGAAGGGGCAGGTTGCTTCTTTGGCAGCTGTGGTTTTCACCTTTCCCTCACATCTAGAAAGGTGGCTTGGCGAGGTGCTCCTGCAGAGAAAGGGCTGTTGGGCGCGTTGTGACGGCAGCTCATGCCGCCCGTGCTCTGTGTTCTCAGTTTGAATCGCTCTGACACACTTAAAGAGTGAATTGGCAGGTCACTGCAGTGGTCTGGGTCTGGACAGGAGGATAGGTTTCTCCTTTCTGGAGATGATCCCGTGTTCCTGAAGGGATGCGAATACCAGGAGGATGCGCCTTCTTATACAGAAGAAATTCAGCGGGCTCATACGTGCAGCAAGAGTGAAGAGGTATGGACAGAGTTTTCACTCCTTCTAGTTGGGGTTCTAATGGATTCCTGGAAGAAATTGGTGGCTGAATGGGAACTAATTCCTGCCTCTGCCTTTAGACTTTCTGCACACTTGTAGTTTTTGTATTCCCCTGTTTGCATCCATGGCCCTCGCTGCCGAGGAAAGGATGGACAGGAGTTCAGGAGTGTTAACATGCCAGGCTGCAGAACCTCGGCAAGGGCTTGTTGCTAGTCGCAGATTGGATAGATAAGGCTTGTAAAAGCTATCTTAAAAATCTAGTGAGTAACTTAGAATTTCTTGCAAACACTAAAGTCAAATTAACTGCAGTTGGCTGCAGAAGGATGCTCTTAACTTACCATACTATGACCACATTATTGACCACTGTGTGTTCACCCAGGTTGTTAATAATTTATCCTTTGAAAAATCTATGTGCATTAAAGTCTTTGATCTTCTCACAAATTCCAAACTGAAGATGCTTTTTGCTTTTTCCTTTTATGTTTTTTTCTTTGTTTTAAAAAGAAATTTTAAAAGATAACAGAATAAAAAATAATTTTTAAACTTTTTTCTTTTTATTTTGGTGAGTGAACTTCCCAACGATCCCTGTCCCAGGCAGTGAGGTGTGTCCGTTCGTGCAGTAAGAACATATAAGAATAAAAAAGCCAAGGCAAGTTTATGGTACTGCAGATGAAAAATATTTGAAAACAAGACTTAATGCATCTTGTAGATTAAAACCAAAATTAAAGACTTTAGAGTAAGAAGAGATCAAAGGCTGTCTTTGCATTGTTCTTTTTATTGTTTATTGACTTCAAAAAGGCTTTTTAGTTTAAGCTGACTTTAATGTCTTCAATGCTCTTTTGTAAAGCGACTTTGAAAACTCATGGATAATGTCTTCATTAAGTGGGGAAAAGTCTTGGTAAAAATATAACTGTAACTTTGCTTTCATTATAATAGAAAGAGATAACACTTTGCTTAATTAAGGTCTGTTTTCCCTCTGTTCTGGATTTTACGACCATTTTTTTTCATTGAAATTAGTGCTGATAAAAGCTTGAAGGAGACGTTGCTAAACTGAAACTCTTAGTTTTCCAGAGCGGTACAGAAATGCGAGTTTTCTGTCTGCGTTTGTTCATCGGTTAATCAGAATGTTGTCTTGCATGTACTGGCTATTTTAGGAAACAAAAGAAAATAAAACCCCCAAAACCTATTCAAGTCATATCAATTCTAAAATAAAGCATGTGCTTTTTGTATGCTAGGGAATGGTATTTTAGAGAATTTCTGCTCTCATTCCGTTCCCAAATGTCGATGGTTTGCTCCCCAGCCCACTGATGACTTGATACCTTCGGATTATGTTATATGTTAATAATAACAATAAAGACAATAAACATAGGGAGGTGACTTGATGGATTAGGAAAACTGTGCTGCGTAATTAAGACAAGGTCCTTGGTGCAGATTCCTTTGGGGAGCAATTCCCTAGTAATCTGGGATTGAAAAATACACTTGAGTAGCAGGACTTCTTCGACCTCCCCCCCTCCCAGTGTTATGTCTTTTCCGCATAGTTCTGTGAGACTCAGTTCATGTTATTTTTAAATGCAAAGGAAACTTTCCTTGATTTTGTGACGTGCATCCCATCTTTTCTCAGAAGCTGTATGCAGGGCGAGCTCAATGATTCCCAAAAAGAGTAATAGATTCTCCAATGTAGATGGGCTATCTGCCGCCTTTTGGTTGATTTTTTTGCCAGTATTGATTGAGATGAATCCTCACTGTTGTTTGGCTCCTTACTTTTCTGGAATTATAGTGTACTATAATCGTAGTTTTAGAAATTTCTGACATGGGTTTATAGTAGACATCAAGAGAAGGCTCTGAGGAGACCTCAGAGCAGCTTTTGGTACTGAAAGGGGCTCCGTGAAAACTGAGGGGGGGTACTCTGGATGAGGGAGAGCAGGGACAGGATAAGGGGAATGGTTTTCAGCTGAAAAAGGGGAGATTGAGATGAGATTTTAGGAAGAAATGTTTTGCAGTGAGAGTGGGGGGGCCCTGGCCCAGGTTGCCCAGGGAGGTGGTGGCTGCCCAATCCCTGGAGGGGTTCAAGGCCAGGCTGGATGGGGCTTGGAGCCCCTGATCCAGTGGGAGGTGTCCCTGCCCATGGCAGGGGTGGAACTGGATGGGCTTTGAGGTCCCTTCCAGCCCTACCTGTTCCACAATTCTGTGGTTCTATGATTTTTTTCTCCTGGAGAATGTACACGTTAATGCTGGGTCCATTTACATCACCGTGGTATTAATTACATTTAATAGTGTTTTGAGCTAAGGTATCCCAGCATTATTTCAGAGAGCAGAATGTGTGTGTGTTGTAATGAAGCTTGAATACAATTGATCTATGACTTGGAGAGCAGGGATTCTTTAGGGAGTTTGCTGGTTTATGTTGAAGATGGATGTCTGTGGCCATTAGGAACCACCAGGTTTTATTACCTATCAATCTCTTGGAAAACCTATGGCAGCAACATCTCCTATAGTAGTTATCTAATCTGTTAAATTAGAGATTAATGAAATCACAACATTATAGAGGAGGAAAAAAGACTTTAAAGAGTGGACAGTATCAGAACAATACAGGCTATTTGAAGGCATATGCAACAGTGCTCTGAAGACAACAAAAAGATAAATCATTACTAGGGCAAATAGTTTTAGAATTAAATGCAGTTGAAATTTAGTTTTGCTTAACTACATCTTTATTTTCTGATTTGTAGAGTTCAACTGTGGCTACTTACTCAAACGCGTGAATAAGACCAAAAAATTAGAGTACAAAACTTATACATTACATATTTCTATGACTGCTATTTATGAAAGCTGTCTTTGGAAATGGCATCTTTTAATGGGGGAAAAAAGCAGAATCTTAAATGAAGAAAAAAAACTGGGACAATTTTTCTTTTCTCAGTTCCTTTCTAAGCATCTAATTTTCAGTGTGTTCTGTGTGCTCATTTTTCCTTGCGGCTACTCTTATGCAGTGGGATTTAAAACTGAAACCAAAATTGCATTTATCTGTACATAAAAAAAGCAAACCCTGTTGAGGTGACCGTGTGTGTCAGTACATTGCTTTATTTCCATACCACCTGCTGCAATTAAAAATGAAATCACCGAGCAGCAAGTACAGTAACTTCATCAACCGGCTGATATTATAATTAATGACGATAGAGTCTCTATTATTGTATCCTTCCAAGGCATCAAGTGGAAAGCTGTTGTAGTGCTTTAAATAATGAAAAAGTTTCAGGCCTTGATAAATGGCGCAGTTGGATGCAGTTTAGAAAGTTGAGAGCATATGCTTCTGTCATTAGAAACGAAGGACCCTCGTTACCCTCGCTATCACTCTTCAGATCCAGCTGAAACTCTTTGATCCCCTCATGTACTCACCTGGTGTTTAAAATGCAAAGTGTCGGAAAATATGGTGTGCATGAGAAATCCAGTTCCTGGGAAGAAAGATGAAAATAAAGCTACTGTTCATTAATGTCTTTTTTTCAAACCTATTGGAAAAGATCGCATGAGGCTGCATCCACGTTTCCTTTGAAATGAGAGTAAGCAAACAGTTGTCTTTGATTCCTTTGAGATTTTTCTTTTAAGAAACAATTGAAATCCAATAAAGAAAGGCGCTTCAGAGAGTGCTTATGAAGATGTTTAACTGACTTAATGGAGAAATGACAGCGTGGGTTCTTGTTCCTGCCACCTGTGCTTGACTTCAGCTCCACGGGTTCTGTAGTGATGGGTGCAGAGCGGGTGGGAAACACCCAGGCAGAAATGTTGGGTATCACTGGTGAGGCAGGTTTAAACAATGTGAACTTTTAACAGGCAAGCCATCGGTAAATTCACTTCCCGAACAGTATAGTTTTGTTGTTCAATATCATCATTTTAATGGCAAACTATGAATTACTTTTGGACTGCTATTTATGTTTCTTCTTACTCTGAACCTTTTGTATAATGTGTTTGCTCAGAATATTTCCTAGCTGAGGTGCTGACATGCTCTGCTTGGCAGAGGGTGTTACACAGACGGGAAGTTTTGTCTAGTCCTTGACTCTCACGGTTGTCATTTCGCTTTGCTTCATGTACAGACACTGCACACCAGAACCATTTTGCAAACCTTTTAGAAAGGAATTATGTTTCTTGCAAAGTGTTGAATTAAGATGACAAACTTGTATGTGAATACATGTACAAATGCATAACCAACAATGGAAATAAAGATTTCTTCTTCCCTATCATATGAACATGTGAGATCATATCAGAAGTGAGTGCTGGTTTTCCAGCATTTCAGTTTTTAGAATCTGTTATTTAGAATCTCCATTTCATGAACATCCAGCATTCCCAAGGCGCTGTGCCCAGGCGCGACATACAAGCACGTAGCAGAAGATCCAGTGGGAGGTGTCCCTGCCTGTTGCAGGGGTTGGAACTGGATGGGCTTTAAGGTCCCTTCTGACCCAAACCATTCCATGTAATTCCATATAATTTCTCAGTGGCAAAATGTGTTCAACAACCTGGTGCAAAATTAAGGAGTGAAGTGGGGAAACCCATGACTGGATGGAAACAGGCATGAAAAGTTTGTTTGCGCAAGGAAGGGGTTTTGTGCTTCTCCTCTGTTGTGTGGAGGCTCTCATGCTGCACTAACAGCACCAGCAGCCTGTCCTGGGACCGAATCTCTTGAATATTTGGTATTTGCTTGGTTTTCTCTGTTGAGCAGAGGGTAGCCAAGTGACTGCTTGATAATATTCACCTCAATATTTACAAACTCTGTGCAGGCGGTTTGACAGATGCAAATGAAGTGCTGACGCAACGGGTCCAGCTCCAGTTGTTTTGAAAGGCTGCTCACTTGCGTAAGAGGTGAATTTGCGAGAAGTGCTGAATATTAACTAGGATATTTGGACTTTAATATAATGATCTTGTATCACCACGGCATCTCGGCAAATTAGATTAAACCTGAAGGACACGGGACCTGATCCATCTTTAAATTCATGATGTGTGAAAGTTGCGCTTGAGACAAGTGTGAGGCTAATTGCTTCCTTAGCTGGTGCCTCTAATAAGTTATAAACAGCGATATTTATCTCAATTTGCTAAGTGGCAAAGGCATTCATAGATGTAGGGGTTTGCATCTATTCAAAATATTGTCAGATCGTGCTATTAGATGCCTAATTTTTTCACATCTTTTAGGACTTTTATGCCCTTGCTAGTAATTAAATTAATTATTTATCCATTGTACACAGTCTTGTATTACTGTTTGATTAGCTTGGGCACTTAAAAGTAGGAGACCACTTGAAAGCACAATCCAAGCATAGATATTCCATAGCACGTCTTACAATCTAAATATTGCTCTTAGTCTAATCGAAGCAGCCAGAGCAGTCACAGCAGTTGATGGACTATTTTTCAAATTGATTTCAAAAATGTATTTAAGGGGATGATCTTCTACTCTAGATTACCTATTGATTTTTAATATGAAAAGCTCATTATATAAGCAGTAACTGCATATAAAAACCTAGCAAACCTTTGCATAAATCCTTTAATTGAATTTCCAGAGCCTGTGGTTCTACTTTTTTTTTTTTTTAATTAAATCTATTTCTTTTTTTAAGTGTTACTGTGTAATTTGCATGCTGTGAAGTGGCCCTGTCCCAGATAAAGTGCCATTGATCCTTATTAAACCTCACCTCTGGGCTTGCTCAAAACTAACTGGAAAAATTAAAGCGTTCATGCTGCAATGCACTTATTGCTCGTGTGATAGGATTAGGGAAAAAAAAGAATAACATTAATTTCCAAGAGAGAATTTATAATGCAAGATTTTATTTTTTTTTAATTTGATAATTAATAGCAAAATCATATTCTAAATATAAATTGTATTTCAGTCTGCGAACTGCAGTAGTAATTAGGAAAGATAATGTATACTTGATATAAAGCCATGATGTTTTATATGGACACTTCTTTGGTTATTAATTTTTTTAAGTGTTCAAAACGATTATGGATTCAGCCCAACAGCTTATATAGAGATTTGGGGGGAAAAAAAACCCCAACCTGGAACCTAGGCAGTACCTTACATTAATGTCTGTTTCCATTTTATTTCTTGGGTTTAAAATGTGAAAAACGATAGTCTGCAAATATCCTCGCTAACGATTTTTATATTAGAATTATCAGGAGAAAGAAGAGTGTGCAGGCTGCAATGCCAATGTCTGGCTTTTTGAAAATACCTAACATTTTTTATTTGTAAAGCTATAAAATCTCCTAAAGAACTATTCATAATCAATAAGAATACAAAGTATGGAATATATTAACAGAGTTATAAAAGTGTTTGCAATATGACTCAAAATGAAAAACACAGCGAGTTATGTATGGTTTAAAGTGTAATCAATTCTAGGGCTGCGTATGAGGATAGGAATGATAAACACACATAGTAGCGTTTTTAGCAAAGGCTATTGCAAAAAAATACTGTATTTATGGTCTATTCCACACTTTTTATAGATCATTAATGTACGAAACAAACGTTGTGTATCTATCTTCTCAGACAGCTTAAAATTCCATTAAATGGTACTTTTAAATGGGAATTTGGAGCTCATTTTACGTGCTGCTTTCTCCAAGCCCCCCGCACTGAAGCTGAGTGTGACCCAGCTCTCCCGCAGTGGCCGCTCTGCCCATGTTGGGGACCTGCTGGGGACGCCAGCGGGATCGTCCCTCCAGCGCTGGTTAGTCCTTGTACTTTTATTGTGCTTCATGGATGATCTTAGAGGTCTTTTCCCCACCTTAATGGTTCTATGACTGAGCGACCTTAAGGCCACTGGAGCTCATTGCTGCTGCCAGGACCAGGCTGGACCTGTAGGTATTTATGGTGGATAGTCTGAAATATATAGAAAAAAACATAAGTAAAATGTCTTCCTACTGATGTAAATTGTTGCTGCTGGGTGTATGTTATCAGGGAGCGTGGGGATAGGATGAGAGGGGATGGTTTTCAGCTGAAAGAGGGGAGATTGACATGAGATCTTCGGCAGAAATGTTTTGCTGAGAGTGTGGGGAGGTCCTGACCCAGGTTGCCCAGAGCAGGGGTGGCTGCCCCATCCCTGGAGGGGTTCAAGGCCAGGCTGTTTGGGGCTTGGAGCCCCTGATCCAGTGGGAGGTGTCCCTGCCCAGGGGTGGAACTGGATGGGCTTCGAGGTCCCTTCCAACCCAAGCCATTCCATGATTCTATGATTTCTGTATTAGATTAAGAGCTGGATACTTTTCAGCTGTTTTGCAGTACTGTTACTATTCCAGTACAGAAGTTGCATCACAGAACAGCAAAGGAATGAGATGGAGAATATAGATTATGGATCAAGGGAAGGGATTGTGCTTGTTTGGTTTGTGCCTTGTGTAAGTAGACTCATAGCTTTGAATCTTCGTGTTTGAATATGTAGAACACAGAGCTCCACTGTGGCCCCACATCCTGGGGCTCACCCTGGTGGCTGGAAATGCCCAGGAAAAGCCTTCTTCATGGAGACAGCTGAGTGTTTCATTTTAAGATAACCTACTCACAGCAATGCTCGCTTCAAAGGAAAAGCAGACAACAAATGGCCTCTGGTGGCAGTTTCCCCAGAAAGTCCTCCTGAAGTAATTCTTTATAGAACCCCCCCTTTTTAGTTGCCTTTCTAAAATAACATGCGGTGTTCCTGAACAAAGTTGATTCTTCTGGTGTTATTTCCTGGAAGGAAAGAAAAGGTGGAGAGGAGGGGAGAAAGCAAGGTGATGGTCTTGCAGCACTGTGGAAGTGGTTCAGGAAAGCTGTGCTGAGCTGAAGCCCTGTTAGTCCATGAACATGGTGCAGGCTGGGATCCGTTCAGTTATTCCTGAGACAGAAGAACTTGGCTGAGTAAAGGGAGATGGAGCGATGTGCTCAGCAGGGAGGGAGCACGGCACAGCTGCAGCAGAGCTGCCGATTCCTTCCGCAGCACTGGGAATTTTGCCCTGGAAGGTGGTTGTCATGCACAGTTCCAGACAGAAGCCTGCTTGCTCCTTCCATGCTGGGGTAACATCATCTTCAGCTTCGGAAAACGAGTGTGTTTAGGTTTCCTCCATCCACAGGCAAACATGGCTGAGGCAAAGGTTTTGCTCCAAATTCTCATGTTATTTTGTGAGATGGCTGTGAATGTCTTGTTTGTTGTTATTTGGTTCCTCCTGAACGTGGTCCTGCAGTTTTCCTGGGGATCATTTCTCTGAACAGTTATCACAAGTGCCAAGTTGCTCCTTCTATCCTCTTTCTGTTTTACCTCCTGTTCATCACAAGTGTTCAGAAATTACACTTCAGGAAAAAGGCTTTAAAATTCTTTCCTGGTTGTTTGTCAGTGGATTTGTTGTAGTTTCCTAATGGTCTTTAGTGGAGGAAGTAAGTGACAGTGATCAGTGAAGGTGGACAGTAAGATTTATAATGTATTTGTGCTCACTGATTGCCAACAGAACTGCCCTTTCCCAGCGGTGCTGTACGCGTACTTGGAAAATCAATAGGGATTAGCCTCTGACCCTCTGCACATACTTATACTGTGGTCTGCATTGCTTACCAATATTTCATCTGTTTCACTTAAATGCTGTTACTTACTCAATAATGTGTGGCTGTTCTTGCAAGCTACTAATTAATTTTTAAAATGCAGCATCGCTGGAAGCGGAGCAGCCCACCTTCATGCCGGCAGGAGGGAGGGCAGTGGCTCGCAATCTAAAATCCTACTTTCAAAGGTTAAAGTTGCCCATTCAGATTACAGAGAGTACAAAATCGGGTACAGAGAACTTTGCATGGTGGTTGCCAGCTGCTTAATGGTCAGGATTAACTCTGTCCCTGCAGCACCATGGGCTCTTTGCTGGCCCAGGTCAACCTCTTGATATGTACGTTTATACCTAAAATGTGCATACAAGGAACTGCACACAGGAGCGCAGGGACAGGACGAGGGGGAACAGTTTTCAGCTGAAAAAGAGGAGATTGAAATGAGATCTTAGGGAGAAATGTTTCGCTGTGAGGGTGAGGAGGCCCTGGAACAGGTTGCCCAGAGCAGGGGTGGCTGCCCCATCCCTGGAGGGGTTCAAGGCCAGGCTGGATGGGGCTTGGAGCCCCTGATCCAGTGGGAGGTGTCCCTGCCCAGGGGTGGAACTGGATGGGCTTTGAGGTCCTTCCAACTCAAACCATTCTGTGAATCCATGATTCTATGATATTTGGTGACATTTAGATAAGTATCTATTTACAATTATCTATTACACAAATTTCTGTTTTACTAGAATTAACAATTCCTGAAATGTCTTATGGGAAAAGAATATTTTCTTTCTGGTTTTCTGTCTGTTATTTTTTTAAGCTTTGCTTGTTTTAAACCTCTTTCTTTTTTTGTCTTTTGTAGGCCTTGAGTAGCCTTGTCCGGTGGGACATGTCCCTGCCCAGGCAGAGGAGGTAGAACTGTATGGGCATTAAGGTCCCTTCCAACCCAAACCATTGCATGATTCTACGATTCTATGAAATTGTAGGAGAAAAATATTTTGTGTTTATATGGATTTCATTTATGTTGAGTCTAGGGCATAATCTTGACAGTTTGTTCACGTACAGAAACCAGGATGTGCTTTAAATACTACTGAGTTGAAACACTAAATTGAAGTATCAGATATTGTTTTTCCTTTGAGTGGTTTATTTTGAGATATATATATATTAAAATAGCATTAAAGTAGCTCATTATACAATGTAAAATTCTCATTTCACTTTCTAGTTTACCATCCAGTCTGCTGAAATCCAAACGTAATGGCCTAAAGCAATTATTTGTGATGAGGTTGTTCTCCCAACAGAAGTGTTTTAAAAATTCACAGTTCCTTATGCAAGTGTTCCTATTCCCTGGAGTTGCTGAGAGTTTCTGATCGATAGAGTAGCTAGTATTTGAATTGGTCAATGTGTTCTGTAACTTGTTTAAGATACCCTAACTGAAATATTAGTTTAAATAATATATTCATAAATTGATTAATCATTAGATTAAGAGTTATTAGCTGCATTTTGATCTGTTCACTGTCCACAAATGACTCCTGCTGTAATAATCGTGCATATCTAAACAGAGATTCAGGTTTAAATTGCAGTGCACTATATAATAACTATACTGCTAGGAACACCGTGTTTCTACAAGAAGGGATCAGCCTTTTCCTGTGTGGGCAGCAAAACTCAGTGCATTCATTTAGTGTGGATAAAGCTATTGTAAACAGCGATGAGCTTCCAGGCTTAGTTATGGGAGAGGAGAAAGGCAAGATGCGTCTTTTGCTGGCCAAGGCAGATAGTCTTGAAGGCTGGACAGGCTTTGGGGTGTGAGGAAGTACAGAATGAGCTGAACAAAGCGTGCAGGGAGCTTTTGGAGCCCATGTGCATGGGTGATGGGTGGGAGGGTGTCCCGCAGCCTGGCTGTGACAGGACGGACTGGGCGCTGTTGTGGATCTCATAGCTTGCTTCTTCTTAGAGGAGGACTCCAGAAAGGAGCCAAGAGAGCTACCAAAGGAACAGATATTTATAACTGCATGTAGAGGGATTGAACTGCCTTCTCCTCTTGGTCGTTGCAGAAGGGTTTGGTGTTCGTGCCTTCACTTGATGGCATCTTGTGTTTGAATGGTCTGAGTTGCTGTCAATGCCCACACAGTATCTCCAACTGCTGCCACTGCGGGGGTGAAATTCAGAGCTGCAGATTGTTATGAGTAAGGCACGAAATTTTTGATTTTTACTTTATAATATATATTTTAATGTGTATAATAGGAATGTACTCCAAAAAACAGAAAGGACAACCACCATAATTTCCATAAGAAAGATCCTGGTCTGGTTCACAGAGGAGTTGGGTTGACTCTGCCACAGCGTGCATGGACTGCACCCAAAAGTTTTGATTAGAAAAAGAAATGGTGTTAAAAAAATGTTTGTGCATGCAGAGGGAGCCAGAAGAACTCACTTTCTCAGTGGTGCACAGGTTTCCTTTGCCAAATGGTGTAGAGCTCTGAACAACTTGAATTTTGTTTTAGTCCTAAATTCTATGAGCAAATAAGAACACAGAAGTCATGGATGGGCAACCTTAGCATCACACGCATTCTCAAATGAATAGCCTCTTTTCAGTAACAATCTGTGTGTGGTGTGGAAAATCACCCCCCTCACATTGTAGCTTATCTCCTGCAAAACCATTGTCTCCAGCCTCAGACTCACACTTTGCAAACTAAGAATGAGGGAAAACTTTTCATATTTTAGTTTGAGAGCCGTTTTGTTTCACCACATGCTTTTTCTGCTTCATAAATTCTACTTTAAAACAACCTGCTAAACTAATATCCCCCGTGTTCTCCGTGTAATGGGCAGGGGAACTTGTCTCACAGCGGTGCGTTTGTTAAGCTCTGCGCTGGAAAAGCGCTGCCTGCCGCGTGAAGGACATCTGCTCCCGAGTGAGCGATTGTGCTTTTGATTCGGAGCAGCACCTTCCCTTGGAACGCTGGCTGCAGATGAAAGGAGCAGATTGCTGGGGTACTGCTTTTGTGAGGGTTTCTCTGCCCAGTGTGGGGCTTCATACATTATTGAGAGCAAATCCACTTTCTGCTACCACTCCTCGCCGCACTTATTTTGCCAGCCTCATTCAGGATGTCAGCGAGGGTCGTTCCTCTACAAAGGAATAAGGGGCCAGTTAGGGAGATTAAGCAGATAAATTATTTACAGTGTTTAATTATCATTGTACAGGTTTATTAAACTTCACGGTTACCTGGAAACCTAAGCAGGTGCTGGAAAGAGGTCCAATAAAGTGAAATAAAAAATGTTTTGACTACAATGAAATCCTTTTATGTCTGCCATGTTAATAGAAATGTCCAAGGACTTTTGGTTGAATGCCAAGCTTGCCTTGCATTTAATGTTGTGGTTATTATTTTTCTCATAATCCTTTCCTAGCTCAAGGCTTATTAGAATAGGAGATCCCATCGAACTCTCTGCTGGGCAGGGCAACAGTCTGCTGTACTGCGAGGTGTGCGAGACAATGAACAGATGTCTGAGGAGTGCTTGGTGAATCTCAGCAGATTCCCTTTAGTTGCTATGAAGAAGGGCTGAATTTTGTCGCAAACCCCCCCACTGTGATGCCAAAACAGGTTTTGGTATTTTCTTTAATATTTAAACTGAATAAATAATTTACTTTATTTCTTCTAAACACAAATTAACCTAATTGGTGTTTATTTAACCACAGAAGTGCTGACTTTAATTTTTATTAGTTTTATTTTGTATTATTTAGTTAGTTTTATTTTTTTTGTTTGTTTAGCAGTAACAATGTTGTCTAGGAACTGGTTGAAGTCTAGGAAGAGTTTCCACACCTCTGTGCTCTCGTCATTCATATGAACTAATGAGCTCCATTCAAGCCCTGCCCACGTGGTTGCCCGACATCACCTATTAATCTGTCAGCTTTGAATAATCTGAGAAAATTAGGACCGCCAAGCAACCGTGAATTTGAAGATGGAAAAGGCAGTACCTGACCTATTCTGTTCTAAGTATAGATGCAAAATATGTAGGAAATGACTGGTGTTATTAAAAGGAAGCAGAGAAAATAACCCAGCAGCATGTCAGGGCAAGTATGGGCTGAAATCCTGGCTCTTTGAAGGCCAAGGGCATTCTGCTCTAGGCACAGGAGGCCACCAGAGAGACATCTTTCTGAAACTGCAGTTCAATTAATTCAATTGTTATCAAAATAGTTTTGCCTAAAAATGTGCATTTTAATAGAAGGCCCATTTGGTTTCCCGTTCAATGGTCTCTATTTTCATAGAATCATAGAATGACTAAGGTTGGAAAAGATCTCTAAGCTCATTCAGTCCAATCGGCAGCCCAACATCTCCATGCCTAGGGAATTCATGGAGAAGATCAGCTCTCATTAAGTCGATGAAATACTCTATCGGACTTTGAGCCATTATCCTTAATTTGGCTTTCAGCTACCTCTGTCCCTTCCTTGATTGTATGAAATATTGAATTTTGCAGAAGGAAAACAACGTCCTTATTAATGCTCATACTAGAATAAATAAAAATGGCAAAAGTACTGCTGGAGAAGAACAAGGAAATATCCACTATCCATGGTTTGAGTCTGAACACATTGAATATGGACAGTGAATCATGAGTCACTTATGCCTATTTTAAGGTATTTCTGTATGTTGGTATGTTTTCACTAAGTCTTCTTTTGAGACTTCACTGTCTTTACTGATTATTAGAATTTAGACTTTTCTCACATGATTGGAAATACCTGACCTCAAGCAAACCAGTGCCTCTCAGGGTACAGTGGTGAAAATGGGACGGTCTCAAATCGCATCTATTCAATTGCACTTGCTGCTGTACAGAGAAGTAGTATTCCCACAATGGAATTCCAGTTCCTCATTACCTTATTTCTTCCTGGAAAATTGCAAATTTATTCTTTATAGAGCTCAGGCATAAAAGCTGTCTGTTGCACTAATGTGGAAAATGTTTTCCTATTACACTGTCTCCAAGCAAATAACAAATTAATGCAGCTTGTAGAGGAATCTAATCACTGTAATTCAACATTCAGGGGAGCAAAAAATGATCATGCTTGTCTTCACTCTTCCAGGAATGACACCAGATTTTAAGTTTTAAATGCACGGCCTGTATAGCCGAGTTTTGTTTTGTTTTGTTGGTTTTTTTTAATATACAGGTTTAAAGGCAATATCTTCAAACAAGATGTTGAGCTCCCTGAGTCTGTAATCTCCTATCAAGATGTGGTTGTGGCCTTGGAGTTCTGCTATTCTGTGCCCAGTTTTGTGTTTATGCATTAATCTTCTCTTGTATTTTGTATTTGAGAGATTTAATTTATGCAATGAGTTGTTACAGCTTTCATTTTTCAGAAGGAGCCTGGGAATAAGAATGCCTTAAAATCAACTGCCCCCCACCCACCAACCCCAGCCTGGTGATCAGCAGTCTGAACTCTGCTGCTGAGAACCCTACAAATGTGTTAGTTTAAACTTTTCTTTTTTACCAAGGTCAGAAATCAGCTGCTTCTCAAGATATCTTAAACTCCTGTCAACTTTACCCATGCTCCTTTTACACCTTCAAAATGATTTGAGAAATATCAAATTCAATAATTTTTTTCTCACAGCTCTCTGCCTGCATTCAGTCTCTGGCCTTGCTGAAGCTCTCGCTCCTCCGTAACCCTCATTGCCTTTTTTTTTTTGTGCCATTTTTTGTGTAACTTGTCTCATTCCATTCTGTTGTCCCTTTATGCACTTGTCTTGGATTCCAAAATGATTTTGGGGTTAAAAAAGTTACTGTGATCTGTTGACTCAGAACACTTGTCCTTCCAAAGTGATTTTTATTACTTTTACCTGTTCTACCTTGGAACACATTCAAAAATGTAAAATAGAACAGCAAAGGAACAAAGAAGGCTTTTTCCCCGAAGGTCTCAGTGCAAAAAGATCCAACCATTTGATTGAATGGGTTTGAATGGTTTCTATCAAGAAGTGGAAAATGGTTTGAAAGTCAGATTTTTTTTCAAACCTGGTTCTTTCTCAAATCCTGCCTTGAATTAAAAATAAAATTAAGTCTCATGCTTCCTCATCTTCTCCCACACCAAATACATTCCTGTTTCTTGGTCACAGAGAAATCTTCCTCCATGTGTCAGACCATTGCCTTGTCCATCACACCGACAGTCACTGCACATGACAGGGGAAATGCACAGTTGGAGTCAAATGAAAGACACTGCAACTGGAGTTTTCTTGACCTTTTTTTTAATCCTTGGTGCCTGTTTCTTCCCCCTCTTACATGCTGCTTTTTCAGCAAAGCAGGAGGACATTTGGTCATTCTTGTCCTTTCTGAGATGAGAACCAGGTCTCCCTCAACCTACGCCTGCTCTGTGGCTACAGAGAGGTGGAGAAAAATCAGTCTGCAGTCAAGGTGACACTGCTTTTCCTTTGCTTAGGAGCGGCTCTGTATGGCATGAGTTTTCAGTTACTCATTTTGTCTTTGAAAGTTATGCTTGTTTTAACTGTTCTTTTTAAGCATTTTCTGTACTTTCATCTGTAATACATTATTTCTTGAGTTTCTGCAGTAGTTCAACCATAGTATTTCAGTTGGGACCTCAAAGCTCATGCATTTCCAACCCCTTTGCCATGGGCAGGGACACCTCCCACCGGATCATGTTGCTCCAAGCCCCATCCAGCCTGGCCTTGAGCATCTCCAGGGATAGGGCAGCCACAAGAAGTACGTTTTTACCCCAAAATATATCTCCCTCACAGTGTTGTACTTTCTTCTTTCACTGAAAAAAAACCTGAACATCCAAAACCTAAAAAGCAAACTCACTTCAAATTTATCAGGTTAGATGTTAAAACGTGGTTAGTCATTGGATTGTTTCCAGTCTTGTCCTCTGTGTATTTGGTGACAGTTACGTCTGTGATGATGTGATGGAATTTTTGCTAATAGCAAAGCAAAGACCAAAAGTTTGTTTGGCAGAAACTCAGATCGCACAGTTAACCATGTCATCATAAGATTTTGACCACAGGTAGCCTTTGAACATCTCATTGGCTGGTGAATGAAAGGGGATTAAGAGCTGAGCAGAATACAATCAAAAGGGAAAACCTCTCCCAGTTGCTGATTGCTTAAGTTGGAGATTATATTGTCACATTTTATGAAATACTCAAAAATGATGCTATGGTCACATGTAAACCCTCATCCGCTAAGTCTCCTTTTATATTTAAAATGGCCAGGGCAGGCTTGGCAAGGATTTGTCCAAAATAAAATGCTAAGATTTTTAGTCTCCTACCGAAGAGATGAAGTTTAATTCATTCTTTGGGCAAAAAGGATTTGTTCTGTCCTCATGCAGGACCTGCAGTTTATTCAATAATTAACTTTTCGTGATGAGAATGAAGATGCATAGCCTTGCATGCAAAATTCATGTTAGTCTTTACTGAATACACAAAACATGTGTGAGTACATTGTACAAGATACTGGATGAGTAAAATGCTCAAAAACCTGAGGGCACAGTGTATTTGAAGCTGTTCTGTAATTATCAAACGACGTAGCTGATGTGCTTTGTGACAGAGCAGTTCATTAAATGGAATGTTTTGTGGAGGAAAGCCAGAAAAAGCAGAAGTCTTGTCAGTAAGTTTTGTGTTGGTGTTCCATAATTTTTTTCAGAGACACAAACCGGGCATTTTTTCCTCCTTTTAGTATTTCATAGAATTTGCAATGTACCTGCAATTCCCCTCCTTCATCCCGGGGAGGTTTTCATTTCAGCCCTATTGCAATGAGTTTATTTTGGGCCTAAATGCTGAAGTTTCTGCTGGGTTCTCAGCAGGAGAAGCTGACCCATAGCTCACTAATTGCTTTCCTTGAGCCTCCAGCTTTTCCCAGTGCACAAAATGCTGTATATTCAGTGTCATCCATCTACGTATGTTCCCGCTTCTTTTATGCCTGGAGTACCTGAAATAAACTTTCTCAACACAGGTTTTTCAGCACAGCACCCTGAAGTGAACCTAAATCCTTCTTTCCTCATGTTGGAATCTGAAGTTAAACCCAGCATCTCTAAATGATTTGTAACGTGTATTTCAATATCCAGAGGCTCATTAAAGTTTTAGTGCTGGTCTGTGAAAAATACCTTTTATTTGTAATAAAAGCATTCGCACCTCGCATCGTCAAAGCGCAGCGCAAATATTCACGTGGTTCTGTTGTGGGGTATGTGTGAGCAGATTAGCTGCCGCACACCAAGTTTTTAAGATGCTTGAGCTTTTTTGTGCCTCATGGAGTGGTTTAACAAACATATTGTTCTTGGCTACCAAGAACTGCAGTCACTTCCAATTGGGAATACTTGCTCTGTGTGAGGACTGTCTGAAAGCTTCGATCAGATAACCTCAGCAGCAGTGGTGCCCATTTCAGGAAATTCCTGATGTGATATTAGATTCCATATTGCTGGCAGAATTTATACTAAAATGAAACTCATGGCAAGAATATGTTGGCCAAGCCACGTTCCCATTTGAAGTTTATTAGTTTGGTTATTGAAGGGCTGTATAAAATCATCCTGAAAGTCTGTGTTTATTCTTTAAGGATCAAGTTAATGCTTCTTTTAAGAAATGGCAGGAAACCCCCAGCAAGTACCTGAGGAACAGTCAGACCCACAGTCTCGTTTCAAGGCATTGGACCAGTTTGTGCCAGTATGTTGCTAGCAGAAAAATACTTAGGCATTGGACCAGTTTGTGCCAGTATGTTGCTAGCAGAAAAATACTTAATAAACAGTAACCTCATACAGCTTTTATTCCACATATTTGAAGAATTCACCTAAAAATATTGGATTCAGAACGGGCATCATAATTAAGTAATTATCATATTGATTATTTTTATGGATATAACTTCTCTGCAGGGAGTTGATGGCCAGCTTTGACTTTCATTCATATGTTCATGATCAGGTTGTATGAGTGAAGTAAATATTTTAGTCTTTATATCAACTGCTGGTCCATCTCCAGTTTAGATCCCAGATACACTGTGCGGAGAGAAGCTGAGGAGCAGGAGTCACAATAGATCGAAAGATGTTCTCTGGTTCGGAAGGAGTTAGTGGTCCGATGTAAATGTGGGGGCCACAGAATTGTAAGTGTTAGATAAGAACACCCCCAAGGTAAACTGGGACGGGAGAAACTAAACATTGCTTAGCTTCTTGAAGAACCTGGGGTCTTGTACCAGTTCATTACAGAAGGGAATTTCCCAACAAAACAATGTTTATTTTAACCCTAAAGAGTTTCTTGGGTTAGTATGTCCACCGTTTGGAACAAAACCACTCCAAAGTGATTATGCCACCGTATTGCTTAGATATCCTCATGTATTTCTTGTTATTCTAGTTGAGTACTGCATTCAGACAGGGGTTGCCAATAAAGTTTATTGTAGAAGCTAAGTGTCAATATCTGTAGTACCCCCCACCTAGGGTGCTCGTAATTAAAATGCCACAGATAGTCTGGGAGAAGCATGAAAATTTGATGGCAAATTGATTTCAGGTTCATCTTGAAATTTGTCCTCAGCTGGACTCAATACTGCTGGCAGACATTGGATGGCTTTTGTCAAAAGGGTTTGCTGGGATGAGACAGAGATGCCTCGATCTGAATATTAAATACCAGGCTCTGCTTATGACAGTTTGCCTAGTGCTAACATTTTCCTTTTTATATACATTTTATTGTGTGTGGAGTGTTTTGGTGACATCACTTTATTTTGTTTTAGAAAATATATTCCTTGCAAATATTTTAACGTGCTAAAGGGCAGACTTACAATATCAGCTTCAAACCTAATTATAGAGCTTTAAACTTTCTTGGTGCTACAGTCGTTCCCAAGATTAAGCTGAGCTGCACAAAGCAAAGGGCCCTGATAAGGGAACAGGTAAAATTTGTATCAGTGATGGCATTGGAAGAGGGAAATTCCATGTAAAGTAACCTTTATTTAAAAGAAAGAACATTTCCCCCCCCCCTCAAATGGTTTCATTTATAAAGTAGTTGGAACAAATATAAAATACCTGTTCTGATGTAATGTTAGAACCTTACAGTAAGTCCAGGTTCAACCTTTATTTTCACAGATCTGTTCTCAGCAGCAACGTGCTCCAGTAGGTGTTGGCATCAACCTCATGATGAGAGCTGGTTATTTTACAGTACTTTACAAAATCTAAGCACTGGCATGTGTCCACAAAACAAAGAAAAAGGTTATGTATTTGAACTGTGCTTTGTCTTTCAGAAACACAACTTAATTTTGTTATTCATAGAATCTTAGAATCATAGAATAGTTTGAGTTGGAAGGGATCTTAAGGATCATCCAGTTCCACCCCTACCATAGGCAGGGACACCTCCCACTGGATCAGGGGCTCCAAGCCCCATCCAACCTGGCCTTGAACCCCTCTAGGGATGGGGCAGCCACAGCTTCCCTTGGATGAACTGGGCAAGGGCCTCCCCGCTCTCATGGTGAAGAAATTCTTCGTTATGTCTAGTCTAAATCTGCCCCTCTCCAATTTATACCCATTGCCTCTAGTCTTATCACTCCAAGCCTTTGTAAACAGTCCCTCACCAGCTTTCTCATAGCCACTTCAGGTACTGGAAGGTCACTGTCCTTGGAGCCTTCTCTTTTCTAGGCTGAGCAACCCCAACTCTCTCAGCCTGTCCTCTAGGGGAGGTGGACCAGAAATAATTCTGGTTCTCTAAAAACCCCCGTTTTGTGTGTCACTAGGGCCCCAGTGTTAACTTCAAGCCTTTGCTTATACTTTCATTGTCCAAATACAGAGGTGCCAACACTTGAGGATGCACTGATGTTCCAGTACTGCCCTGTGTGCGGCTGCAGGTTCTCCTGGGACAGGGCTGGGACTGAGCCGGTTGGGTGGGTATGGCAGGCTCCCTGGAGCTCCACGGAGCTGCGTGGCCTGAGCTGGTTGGGTCTCTGGTTCACCTGTATTAATGGAACCACAGTAGTGATGGTAACGTCGACAGCACCATCAGTTTTGGTTTTGTTTTTCCTTCACTCCCTGATAATGCCAGTCTCAGCTGAAGTGAGAAGGGGAAAATCACAGTGGGAGAACCAGTGGGAAGAAGTGAGAAGGAGAAATAGAGTAGAACAAGAGTGGTTCCTGAGGACTGTTGATCTTCCACCAGTGGAAGGCTTAAGGCTTATCATGGCTCTCTGGCTTGGCCATCTCCATTTGAATTGCCACAGCACTTCGCAAATTTTTATTCCTTCTTTCCATGTCATTATTGTTAGTATGTGGAAAAATAAGTGCTATTGCGTGTTGTTTAATGTAACTTAAAGATTGATCACATCTCAATATTTCTCTTATCTACATGATAAAACGTTTTGCACAGGTCAAATGTGATTTTGGACTCAGCTGGAGGCCTTTAGGTACTGCTTCTATGGGAACTGTACTAATGGTGTTAGGAAAAATAGACCTGGGGAGTTTAAATTTAGCATTTTTCTTCATTATGACTTGAAATACCTGAACTGTACACTCTCATCTTTTGACACTCCATTCTTCCTCCTCTCCTTCTCCTCCCTGCAACATTTAAAACTACAATAATAATCAACCATTGAGCTGGAAGGAGACTCTCTCAGGTACCTGGCATCCAAACTCAAGTATCTGATCTCATTTCAAATGGTCAATTTATTTCCTCCTTCCCTGACACTGGTGAAATTGTGTTTTTATTTCCAGCTATGATAGATTTGTTCACTTGGTAAATATTATATGGTGCAGGAGTCTTTATTTTTTCATATAATCTTTGTTTACAAAGTCAATACAATCACTTGGAAAATATGTAGCAAACACCGCAGTATATTAGAATCTCGCGTATTGTGTTTGCTGTAGGTACAAATTCAATACAGCAACACTCCAACAATTGACATGTCAAGTAATATATCAACTGTTGGTATATTACTTTTTGCTCATCCTATTACTACTCATCAAAACCAGCTTGCCACCCACACTACTCTACTCATTAAGGACAATCGCTCCAGGATGCTGAGCAGACTCAAGGCTCGCTGATGCTAAGTGTGGATTCTCAGACACCTGAGAGATGTCATGCTTGTAATAGAGCTGGATACCAAATTTTTAGTGCAAAAAGCATCCAGAGACCACATGGGATTGTTAATGACGAAAATTATTTCTATTTACTTGGGGAAAATTAATTTAAAGTAACAGTGAACAATTCCACTACAAAACTACTATCTTACATAAAATAAATGTAACTGAAAGGGGACTTTTACTGATTTAAAAATAACATTGCTCTTACTTCTGCCTGTGTGGTTTTCCTGTGTACCATGCATAACAAGAGAGAAATGGGTTGCAAATTGCAGTAATGCCAAGTGAGCTTCATTCTGTTCCTAACCTAAGCTTTGACCTTTTTGATTGTCTTTGTACACACGAGTTTGTGTCTTGGTTTCTCAGATATGACTGGGAAGCACGTGTATTGCGCTTTTCGTTTTTTATTGAATGTTCTTAGATTCACATCTGAAAAAGTGCCGTGTGCTTAACATTACTGTTAAGTATGAAGTTTTAACTGATTATTTTTTTTAGCAATCTTTCCTACCTGCTTGTTCTGTTTGTCCACTGTGTTCACCGTTTAGCTAGTGATAATCATTTTGTTTCAAGCTAGAAAGTTTTGTCAGTTGAACAAGTATATACACTGTGATGGAAACCGGTGTGTTTTAGATGTCTATAATATACTGTATAGCCAGTATTACATAGCCAATTTATAATATATATCTAAAATTCTGCTTTTGACTGCTGGCAGGACTGTTTTATGCTGCCTTGCATTCAAAGAATTACAAAACACAAGAGCCAAGAGATGGCATTTGTTCTTGAGCTTGGCTGCAAGCCATACTTGATCTTGTCTGGTGTTAGAGCACTGCTGGAACACACTGTAGTGGGAGACAAAGGGTTGGTTTTCATATGACATGTATTTATTAGAGGAAAAAATACCCTTGGTTATGTATATGTCATTGCCCTCCTTTCTTCTTCAAAGCTGTGAGAGGGGAAGTGGTCGGGTGGTTCTCTTCGGGTAGCTAGAACATGTGCTTCCACCAGACTTTATTAGTGCCCATAGATGGATGGAATTTGACATTTTAAGTGCCGAGTGGGTTTTCCTGCCATCATACACAGCTGAAATGCATTTGCCTGATGGCACAGTTTCTAGAAAGTTGTTCCTACTACTGATGGATTTATTGTGTTAAAAGGAGTTTACTGGTTCCAGACAAGACTTCCACCACCACGAAAGACCATTGCATAGACATTATTCAGGATAACAGTTTTTTCAGTCAGTCAAGAGCATTTGCACCTAAACTTCAGAAGGAAACATGATGGTGTTAAATTTAAGGATATTTCGGTTTGGTTTTAAACTGTCACAACTTTCCCAGGTATCTTTCAGTTGCCTCACTGTCTTTCGTTCTAATTCCTCCCTCCTCTTTCATGAAAAATGTAGGAACAGAAATACCTAAAGACAGGATGGGATGGATGTTTAATAACAGAGAGAACGAACAGGTAATTATTTACTGGCTTATTACTGTGATTAACTGATACATGGACATGAAACAGTAATAGTTTGGAAAGGTCACCTCCATAGGGCTCTACGTCGGATACTGAGCAACAGCAAGGATCAAAACTGTGCATGGAATTATTTTGCAGTTATATGCTGTTATCCCCAGTAAATCTTTGCTTGCACCCTTGTAGTCACACTTGTGATTTTTTTCTACAGATCAGCAATAATTAAGCTATCCACTGCTCTTTGAATACAATCTCATTACTCAGGATACGATGTCACTGCTATCTCTGAGCCCCTCCCTGCTTTCCAGAGCTATTATGTGACCTCCAGATCTCTCTTAGGCTCCATGTGTTGCCATTAGAAGACACCCACACTGGGAAATCACTCTGTTCCTGTTTTTGATTAATATTTTATCAGCCACAAGAGGAAATGGTATTCTTTAGCAACACTAATAAGTAATTGAGCAGATGAGATGCCCCTGCTACTTTGAAAATGTGGAATATAGAGGCTGTAAAAGAACAGCTTTAGATATGACTTAAGATACTCAGTGGGAAAAAAAAGCAGAAGGTGCTGTCTGCAGTGAACAGTCGGTACCGATATCAGCAGAAAACAAATAGCAAAATGTCATTATTAGCAATAGATTGTCAAAACTGTGGTAAAAGTGTATCTCATTCAACTTGGTGCTCAGAATATATTTTCCCAGAAGCGATTGATCAATTGACTTTAAATAAATTTTAAAGAGAGTCAATGAAAACCACATACAATAGAGAGTGAAAAGTGATAGCTGTTAAATAAAGAAGTTTAAAGACTTTGTCAGCTGCTAGTTGAAAACATCAGTCATTATACTATCAATAAATATTTAGGACTAGCATTTTAAAAGCTTAGTAGCTACTAGAGTTCTGTATTGTGAACAGAAGGAGACCATTAGTGTTAAGAGCAGTCGCCTTTTCAGTAAATAATGCACTTGCCAAATCTCTTGGCATACCCGTCTGGTTTGCTGGCTCAGATGGAAAAGTCTTCATTTAATGTTTTACTATATTTTCCTGGATCGCTTTTTCATGAACAGAAAAGCTGAATTTGGGAATCCCTGTCACATCACCGGCTCATAACAACTGTATTGATTGAGATGCTTAGGAAGAAACACACGTGCCTGGGATGAGTTGTGTTAGATCAAGGTGAGGGAAGTGAAGACACAAGAAGAAGATAACTTAGATATCTAAGATTCACAGTTTCTTCCCGTTTCCCCCGACAGTAATGTAAGCCTTCATACTTTTATTGGAAATGATTTTGTGGAGAATGCTAGCGGTAGAGCCGTGATTTTGGTGTAGTGATTTAAGTTCTATCTTATCCAGTAATTATTTTCTTTTGAAACCCTGTAGGAAATTTCCAGGTGTGTGATGTTACTGTCTTACCTGCTAATGGTGCCGTCCCTTGGGCATTAACAACCACGTATGACTTTTGAAGCTTAAATTATAAACGGGTAAGGGTTTATGTTGTCCCAAAACCAGCAGAGGAGAGGAGTATGAGGCACAATAGTCAATCCATTAGTCCTTGTGGTTTCACGAACATTTCTGCCAAAACGATGCCTGAGAAGTTACTTGGTTTGACTTTATAAAATCTACAGGCCTTAGCAGAGATTGCGAACGAGAAATACAAAGTAATGGATTAACTATCTAGTTATACTAATTAAATAACGTACATAAAATATGAAGAGTTATAAAAAAACCCTTAGGAATTACTATTGCTTTATTCCCCAGAGTGAGAGAACTCTGTGTGTGTGTCTGTATGGGGACAACTCTGTATCTTAGTGCTAGGATTAATGCTAAAGTGGACGTTATGAATTAATCATGGGATTTAATTTGCCAGAATTATTTTTTTGGCATTGAGCCCCTGTAATTAGCATCTTAAATGCAAGTGGTTTTGGTGATCTTAATGACAGGCAAAGCAAAATGTTCTGCCATTAATTTCTTGAGAACTGTTTAACAGGCAAGAACTTGTTTTGCAGCTAGATTTGAAAATTAAATGGGTTCTTTGAATGCAAGGGGTGATGGCGGCCTCCCTGTGTGTAAGTTGGTCTAATTTCCTTAAGCTCTCTGGATTTAACATTCACACTAAAGCTTTGGAGGAGAACCTGGCAGAAATAGGAGAGTTTGTTTTCCATGTGTTATGTGTTCTAGTGGGGTGTGAATTTTTACTCTAGCACTTTCGTGTGAGGTTAATCATCCTGTGCCATCACTTGCGTAGAAGCTGAGAGTCTGGTGTGTTCCAGGGGACACGAGCGAGCTCAGGTATCGCCTGGCCTCCTAAAGCTGGATTTGGAGCAGGCAAGGAGGCTATCAATCAACAGTGTATTTTGCTGACTCCTAATGAGGTCGATCTCTTTAATGTCTTCAATTCAAATCATTAGATGTGAATCTTTATGTTGTCTTAGGTGAGTGCCTACCTCCAAATAGTTAGTCAATGACAGTAACCATCCCATTATTTCATGGACATCACTGCTGCCTGGTTTGGGCCCAGAGGCAGAGCATTTGCCCCCATGGGTCCGAGCGGAGGCCTGGAGGGCTCAGCCAGCCTTTACCTTGCTCTGCTCTGTGGCTGCTTCTTGGCGCTGAGCTAAGCTGGGTTCATTTTCAGCTGGTTGGAGGGTACCGGCCGTGCAGAACAATCTGTTCTTTCTCTCCCTGCCAGACTTTCCTCCCTCTTAAGCTAATTTGCCTTTTATTGTAGTAATTAGAAAAGGGCTTTGATCCCAAATTCAGTCTTGCTCAGAGTTCAGAAACAAAGTTGTGCTTGGATCTTGGGGATTAGCTCGCATCTCTCAGAAGCGAATGGTAAACGGTGTTTCATTACCCCGGTTCTCACAAGCATGCGAGAGCTGTGCCTTGCGAGCCCTTACTCTGAGACTGCAGTGATTTCATTAGCCAAAACTGTAATTACATTATGAGGAACAACAGCAGTCTGATTCCATGACCTCCTCTGTTTTCTCCCTGGTGTGCCATCATCTAGATAAGTCTAGATTTAGTTTTGGGTTTATTTATATATTTAAAAGTAACGTGATCTCTTGCGGGCGTGAGCTGGGTGTGATGAAGACAATTAATCAAGATAACTCAAGAGTTTAATGTTTGTTCTGCTTTCAGTCAAAATCCATATCTTTCACATTGCTGCACCTTAGCTGTTACGTTTGTCACAGTTACTGTGAGGAGAATTAACAAGAACAGTAGATGGGGGGAAAAAATCTGCTTTTCATTGTTGTGAGAGAGAATTGCTCAGTTGTAGTTCATGGTGTGGATGTGAGTGGTGTCTGCTCCACGCTGTGGCTGGTGTGCAACCTCATTAATATCATTTCCTAACTTCTATCGCAATTCTGTTACCCCAGGATTTGTGTAAGCATCCCAGAGGTGTCCAAAGTGCTTGTGCGCGAGTGACAGCTCGGCTGTCGGGCTGACAGAGTAGCCACATATCTCGATATTGTCTCACCAGCAGGGTTTTTCATACCAAATTTGGCTCAGATTTTGGAAAGTGCAAATCATCTCTAATCGATAGCAAACTCTGTGGGTATTGTGCTTAACTGCAAAATGTTCAGTGACTGTTCTTGAAAGCTGCAAAGTATCTTATGGGTTACTCTGGGCCAAATTCTAACACATCATTGTACAGAGCGACTCCCCTGCCCCAGTGTTGCTGCCTAGAAGTGAGATTTTGTCTGAGACAGAGGAATTGTTTTGTAAATGTGTCTGCCTATAACATGTATCTATATTGGTGCAAGAGGATCTCAGATTGTTTTATTTAAGAATATGTAGATAAATATAACATTTAAAATATTCTAGTTCATATTCATCTTAATGGTCTTGTGAAAATAATCCTCTCTGCATTCTAGAGAATTAGAAATCAGAGACAAGATACTGCCAGGGCTTCCAGTTCTTTAATTGTTAATAAAAAATACTGTGCAAATACCAGAGCAAAAGCAGGTTTAATGTCCTTGTCCCTAACCTGCAGCTGAACTGCCCACAGTTGTGGTTGCCTGCTGTTACACACGAGGTTGGTTGGGTCAGTACGTGGGTCGGAGGCCTCCGATGGAGACCTGAACATCTCCTGCGTGTAGCTGAAGTGGTTTTATGCAGACACAATGCTGGGTGTCAGGTGAGGTCTGATATAAAGCCAGGATCTGGCCTGCCTGGGTCGGTCATTACACATCTGTGTTTGAGACCAGAGTATCTGCTCTAAATTCTTGCCAAAATCCTGTTGTGGTTTAGTGAATGTAACCTGCTAAAGTTTTCACTGAATTTTTGGCAGGGGTAGATACTCTTGATTTTAAAAGCCAGAGTTCATTATGTGATTGAAACCTTTTAAACATCTACTTATTTCTGCTCGTTATGGACTACTGCATTTGCAATAACAACTGCCTTGAAAAAGCGAGTCCTGAGCTGGAATCGGGCAGGTCGAAGCATTCCCTTCACGGTGTACTTTGTGCTTGTTTGATGAAGAAGGGGACCATTCTTGATAGACTGTAATTTTTAGTTGCTCTTACATGATGAGAAAATACAGCTATTTCATGTCCTATTTATTTTCAACACTGAATTAACAAAGCCCAGGTTCCTCGGTACCTGCCTGTAGCTCCCAGGCCACTCAAACACCTTTTGTTTCCTCGGTGCGCAGTGCATTGACATGCAAGTGTGAACTTGAGTGTGTGCACCAAATGCTGTGACTGCACCCTTGTAATGAAGATGAAATGACTGTAATGATGACCTTTCCGTGCCTTTGTCTGTACCGTGCCCTTCTCTTTAGATGAACACCTTTCAAATGAACATCTTCTGAACTCTTGAACTGTTCATTCTGTTCACTGAGCTTATTGCTCTATCTGCAGTTTATCATTATGTCTCTCCAAAGACTTTGTGTTTCCTTGTATTTGACATCTAGATGGAATTTTTCATAACCCTTTACTAGTCATAAATTGGATTGTTAGGGGATTAAGTTAATCTTGTTTCTTTATAGTAGCTCTAATTTAGAAGGGTTTCTTTATTTGTTACTCTCCAATCTGCAAGAATGGAAAAAACCAACAAACTGTAAGGTTCTGTATTGCTGGAATTATTTATTTCTGCTCATTTTGAAGTGAATCGTACCTAAGAGGTATGCTTGAAAAGTTATTTTGTCATGTTTTTCTCATATTGCTATTTCTTCCTTTCTATCTAAATAGCAGCTCCTGAAAATGACCCAGAGCAGTGCATCATCAGATAAGCAGCGTGTCCGTGAATAGGCTGTACGAGAAAGTGTATTTTTCTTGTTCCACTGGGAAGGGAAATAGGAAAAAATGACTTACTACTTGCAGAAAATTGTTACGGTGTGTTAGTCATAGCTTAGCTTTTGCTTTCTTTATTAGAAGGTACCACTCCTCACAACTTAGGTAGTTTTTATTAACAGGTAACCAGCTCATGTTCAAAACTAAAGGAGGGAGATGAAGCTCCATGCATTTTTAAGAGTGTTTTGGAGCTTTTTATTGTCTAGTACTAATGTAGCAGGGAATAATTTTATTTTATTAAATATTATGTACTATAAACAGCAGAAAAATTGAAACAAGAGAAAATAATTTCTGATATCCTGAAAATTATCAAGCATTAGGATCCTAAAAACCACCCTAAATAGTAATATGATGCAGATCAGTAAGTCCAGTCATTAAAACCAGTTTATAAGACACAGAAAGCATAATGCTTGAGCCTAAAGATGAGTTAAGGCTAAAGATGAGTATAACTTAAATATAATGCCTGCATTTAAGCAACACACTTTTGTTTCTTTAACAAATAAACATTTTCAGTCTTCTTTCTCCAAAAGGTTCAGAATTGTCAGACTGGTTACAGAAGATGAAAAATCTTGAGAAGCTCCTTGACCTCTTTTATGATCCCTTCATCCCCAAACTCCATCAATGACTTGAACTCTGACACTGAGCACAGCAAGATGTAATTCTTCATCCCAGTGTCATAAACGCCACATTCTACACTAGACATTTCCAGTTTTTATTGTTGCATTCCAATGTAGTTCATGTCAGCTGGTATCATTGTAAAGGGTGAGGCGCTCTGAAGCTCTCCGTTTTGTCCAGCTCCGTCTTTAGTGAAACCTTTGGAACAGCTTCAATGCTGTTTGACCATTATTCTGCTGATTATCTTCTGGTTTGTTCTTTTTTATTGTCTCAGTGATTCATTAATTACTTCAATGCCATCCAACCCACCCCAAAAACTTTTAAATGTGATTTGTGAGACTTCACCTCAGGAAGATTATAATTACGATTTTCATAATTTTTCATAATTTTATGCAGACGTACATGTGCATAGTTATTAGAAAGAACAGCAAAGCAGAGGAGTGCTTTAGGAAGTCAGTATTGGCGGCTGTGATGGGAGGACATGAGTTGGAGAGCAAGTGGAGATAAGATCGTGTCCCATGTAGCCACGTCAGCCTTTGTTTTAGGCCAGTTCTTCCAAGGAGGTGAGGTGGAGCTGAAAGCTGTGGCACATTGTGCTTTGTCTCCCTGCCTGTGTGATGCTCTGTTGAGGTAGCGAAAGATATTACCTACTGATATGTTAGATACTTCATTTTTAAATGACCATAAATTTTTGCCAGCACTTAATAATAGGGTTACAGCACAGAGGGGAAGTGAATCATAGAATGGTTTGAGTTGGAAAGGACCTTAAAGATCTTCTCATTCCAACCCCCCTGCCATGGGCAGGGATATACACCAAACCAGTGGAACACATATGGAAGAGGTGGTATTATTGTACAATATATTGGGGCATTAGGCTGATCTTCAAAACAATGGTGGAAAGACTATAATTTGAAAACTTTCATTTGTATTTCTATCCCTGATAAAAACTGAGAAATACAGATTTTAAACTGTTTGAAGAAGGAAAAAAGCTCAAAACTCTCCCTGCTTGTGGAACATTGATGGACATTACAAGGCCAAGCAGTTAGTAAACAAATTAAATATTGAAAACAAAGATATAGCGAACAATGGAAAGTATTTATTAAAATTTCTTTTTGAAAAACAGTCCTTTAGCCAAATACTACTCCCAGAACTGACCATTTTCAGAGAAAATACTGACTGTTTTCCAGTAGACACTAACTGGCTAAAGCCTCATGAGCAGTCCCATCCAGCTCTGGTGCTGCTTGTTTGCACAAGGGGCAAACGATCTGTTTCTTTTGGAGATATGAACCTGCTAATTGTCTTACTCCGCTTTTCCATCAGCCCAGCTGATGAGAGCATTTTATGACTGTGTTTCTGAAAATTTAGGTTTAGAAGACACTTATGTTTCAGTTCTAAATACTGTAGAGACTTCTCATATGACTAATACGAAACTAACGGTCATCGAGGCAGCCGTCACTGTTTCCAAAGCACTTCACCACCATGACATTAGTTTACATACTGAGCGCTGTGGAAACTTTCATCAAACTAAGGAGTGAGTTTTGATTTGTAACAGCACACAATGGGGGTTCACACCATATGTTTTTATTTAATCCTTCAAAGAGCTTTCAAGAAATAGCTGCTAGAGTGTGATGAAATCATATAACAAGCCATTGCTAACATTTTAACATTATAAGTATCATTATGCTTTGTACTGTTTGGAATTATGCTGTGTTGTGTTTATGGTTTCACTTTGTTCTTGCAAGCCACGTTCTGCGTGGTCTTCTGATGCAAGACCTGGCTGGGAAGGAGAGTAATGAAGCTGATGGGGGTCTTGGGTTAACCTGCAGGAGGTTGAGCACTTCCCTCAAAAGCTGCACTGGCAGGGTCAGAAGAAGGTGGAAAGAACATGAGGAAAAAGTCTCTCCTTTTGTCAGACGTTCCTAAGTTCTGCCATGCATGTTCCACCTCATGGCAGAGTTGCACAGAGCTGCTTCTTGGTATTTTGTGATGTTGTTAGTATCTGCTCATGACAATATGATAGGTCTTCTTAATGTCTTGTGAGGAAAGAACAGAGTAGCTAAGGAGCAGTAACTGCTGGTGTGCCAGTTACATGGAAGCTCTGCAGGTTTCCTTGTAGAAGGTTCAGCATTAGAACAGGGGAAAAGGCTATAAGTAAAATGTACAAATATGGGGGGTTTTGACTGCAACACCTGCTGAACGATGCAGGTCTCTGATGTGCTTGCCCTCAAAGGTCTCTAAGCAAGAGAGTTACTGGTGTTCACTATGGGAACTGTGGGGCCGATTTATTCCACCTATTTATAGAAATTTACCGAAGGTGCCTTAGTTGAGGGTTTTTTTTTCCTTTATGGTTATTTAGTCTGTAAAAGACAATTCAGCACACTGTGATTCACGTACTTTAGTTAAGTGAGTGCAACAAAGTGTGATGAATAGGGCCTACGTTTTAGACTGTAGAGTATAAGAGGTTTGGATTAGGAACAAATCTTTTGCTATGAGGGTGGGGAGGCTCTGGCCAGGCTGCCCAGAGCAGTGGTGGCTGCTCCATCCCTGGAGGGGTTCAAGGCCTGGTTGGATGGGGCTTGGATCAACCTGATCCAGTGGGAGGTGTCCCTGCTTGTGGTGGAACTGTATGGGCTTAGATATCCCTTCTGATCCAAACCATTCCATGATTCTCTGATTTCTTTTCTCCCTCCTTCACCACTTTGCATTTTGTTGTTTTCTTCATTGCTGGGGACAGACATCAATGTACTTGATTTCAATGGAAAAAAACAAAGTTCATTATATACACAGAGTTCTTTCCTCCAAAACAAGAATGCAGATTAGTTTTGGTTTTGTTTTTTTTAGTCAAGTATCTCCTATACTAACAAGGCTTGGACAAGTGGGTAGGTTCCTCCATATAACCAGCAGAAATATTTGCAGACTTCTTCAACAGCTCCATGAACAAAACCAAACTTTTCTTTGAGCAATGAATGGAGAAAACAGAATTCTGGGTGATGCTGCTGAGAGACTGGGGTCTGTAGTTGTCACAGGCGAAGGGAGCTGTTAGAGCTCAGGTGGCAGAAGACTGAAAATTACTACCAGGTAATCTGTAAAATAAATTGTGGTGTAGTGTTTAATGCCTTACATTCACTGAGATGCTAAAGTGTGCTTTGGATCATATAATCTTGATTACTTTTACCTAGTCTGTGACACTGATTTGGTAACAAGCTGGGCAACAGGCATGTACAGCTTCCTTCCAAGCTTTGGGAGGAATTTTATACAGCAAAGTGATATTTTAATAAATGGTGAACTGGCAACTGGGGAACTTGAAGCTTCCTTGTACTTAATAAACAAACAGGCAAACAAACAAATAAGAAAAAAAGAGATTGAGGAAGGGGTGTAGGGAGAGGCGAAGGTGCTGTGTGGATAGGAGTGGCTGGCCGAGACTCTGTGGGCTGAACTGAGCAGCAGGTCAGACTGGACAAATAGCCCTTTCTGGCCTCAACAGCTGTAAATTTTTGAAGCATAGTGCTGGCTTCCCAGTGCTGCCATTTCATTCTGACCCGAAGGGGTAGAGGGTGAAGGGTCCATCCCCATCCCCAACCTCCCCCGAGCCTGTCTGGTGGGAGCGGGACTGAGATTGTAACTCAATTCACAAGAGCAAAATTTCATCTGCTCTGTGATAGAGTTATTATATAAATAACAGGCCGCTGGCCTCTCAGGGTGTGTTTGAGGGAGTAACATGAAGGAGGTCTCTGTCCCAGGGCTGGTTCCATGAACTGTTTCCATGATGATGATGATGAAATAATGTATTTAGGCAGACTTTTCAGCATTTCACTTGTCCTTACCGTGGTTCATTGTGTTTCCAGTTACTGAGAACCTCATATCACTACAGGTCTAGTCTCACCTCTGTTGTTTCTGTGTGCTTCCCCGGCCATGCCACGAACCAGGGCAGCAGCTCAGTCCCGTGTTAGTATTTGCTTCAAGAAAAAGATCCTCAGCTTCACCTCTGCTGGTCTTTCTGTCACATTTTCTGGTTTTGTTGATATTTAGCTTATACTTAAATAAATTGGACAGAAGGACTTTTTCACAGGGATGAGTTTTTCTCCTTTAAACATCTCACTTCCGGATGTGCGATTGTGTGTAGCAGCCAGATCGTCTCTTGACAGTCTGAAATATTAACTTGCTGGAAGCTGCAAGAATGATATCTTTAATAGCATCCAGAGATGCTGTTTCAAAAGAGAAATCCCTCACTCAGATGTTAACAATTTTCTGCCACTTTGTGCCACAGAAGTTGAGAAAAATAAGCAGAGGCTGGGATTCAGGACCCCATTAAGAGTTTGTGATGTGTTTAAGCAATGATGAGTTTGCTGGCTGGACCTTAGTATTGAGAACAGCAAATAGAAGGAAAGATTAAGACATTAAGCGGGTGTTTGACCGGTTGGCTCTAGGTTTGTAGCCCTTTCTCCAACTCTTGAACACCAGTGTGTCACTTCGCCGTTGGCTTGGTCTGCCTTTCACGGGACATGGTGAGATTAGGGTCTCCACTGATGGTCTGGCAGCTGGCTCTGGGACCTATTTTTTCAACCAAATTATTTTATGTAATAACTCTAATGATAATGGAAAGATATGTTATGGTTGAGTTAAGATTTGTCAGTTTGAAAATAAACGTCTTGGCTTCATTTCGACATTTGCCTTTCAGCATCACTCCGTTAACCTGTCACACGCTATAATTTCATTAAAATCATCGTTTAATTGTAAGTTAATGTACAGCCATTTTTTATAGAAAAGCTTTATATGCTGCCTGAATAATTTCAATACTGATAGGATTGAAATAATATGGAACACTAAATGCCCTCCAAACCCCTGTTTATGAATTCAGTACTGAGAAACAATATGCAACAGCCCCATTACTGTGCTGATTTAACAAGGAGACAGTGTTTAAACGATAATAAAAGGGACGAATAACGATGTGGGTATGTATGCATTGATCTCTGCGTCTCACACCTGCAGCATTGAGATGTATTTTATATGTAATTTGAAGAAATTTCTATTATTCAAAGAAGGGCAATGAGGATAGTGTTAGCTCTCTATAACTGTAGAAAGAATTAAAATCTACATGTTAATAGCTTTAGTGCCAGCCACAAATAGACCTGTACTTCACATAGAAGATCCATAAAGCTTAGTTCAACTAAATTCTAGGTAACATTCAACCTGATTGAATCTTTGGAAGCTGTGTTAATGTATTTGTTCAACTTGCTTGCACTCAAAAGCTTTTAAACAGAATTTAACTTTACTTATATTATTCATGATCATGTAATTCCTGACTTTAATCTCTTCGGGGTTTCATATTGAATCCTGAGATGCAGTTCAGGGGAATTTGGATCATCCATTACTCATAGTATCTCTACTTTTGTCTGCCTACTTTTGTCCATCTCTTAACTCAGTCACTTGGCAGCAGCAGAGAACTGGGGATGGTCCAAGGTGTTTGACTGAAGAAGCCTTATTTATTAAACTTGCTCGCTGCTGCAGGATGGACGGATTTGTGTAATGTGTGGCATGCTGAAAAGAATGAGAGAAATATTAGCATAATCACTAAATATGATCCTCTTAGCGTTTCCACTGGAAACACAGGCATGGATAAGTATATTGAATGATGACATATGTTTAGTAGAATAATTAGTTAAAAACACCTGGGCTGTTAAAAAAAACTGTGAGATAAAGTGATGTAGTCAGTATTCTTTTGTAATTAAAAAATTTCTACCTATCTTCATACACCAAGGGACTGAATTAAGGTTTCATAAATAATCTAAATTTAGTATTTTCTAAAGTTTAAGGGTTTTGGTTTATTTCTCCATTATTTTAATATCCAGTGGGTGGTAGGAAGATGGAGAGAAGGGTTGAAAACCTGACCAAGTTATTAGAGGTGTTGGATTCTTTCCTTTGAAGTACTGACACTGTCCTTTGAACTGAACTAATCATTTCTAACTGTGACAGTGGGTTGTTGCTTTCTCAACAAGCCACCAAAGAGTGATTAGTGATGTATTTACATTTATTTTAAAATTATTTGTGAAATTAGAACAGTGTGGAAACTGAGTATTGTATTCTACACAGTTTTTTAAAGAGAGTGATGTTCTCTATCCCATTTTACTGCTTTTCCTCCCAAAAGTTGGTTTCTTTTTCCAAGACACACTCTGACCTTTCCTTCTTTTGTCCTGTCTTCTCTCAGCTCCTTCTTTCTGTCTTTCCTCTCCCAAGTTCTCTCAGATTCAGTCTTTTACATATTATTTTCCACTCTTCTTTCCTAAGAAGCTTTTTGTTCTGGTTTTCTTTTCCCCAACCTCTTTCTTGGCATAGGCCCAGCTCTGATTTCCTGCATTTAATATTTGAGTAGTGGGAGAGCACCTCTGGCTTCCCCCCACTGGCAGTCACTTTAGCAAACTATGTCTTAAAATACATAGAATCATTAAGGTTGGAAAAGACCTCTTAAGATCATCCAGTCCAACCATCAACCCAACCCCACTGTGCCTGCTAAACCACGTCCCCAAATGTTTTTCAAACCCCTCCAAGGATGGAGACTCCCCCGCTGCCATGGGCAATCGCTGCCAGGGCTTCGCCACTCCTTCAGTAAAGAAATTCTTTCTAACATCCAGTCTAACCCTCCCCTGACACAACTTGGGGCCGTTTCCTTTCAGCCTGTCCCATGTTACTTGGAAGAACACCTCAGCACTCACCTCACCACAGTCTCCTCTCCAGGAGCTGCAGAGAGTGATGAGGTCTCCCCTCAGCCTCTTTTTCTCCAGGCAAACCAATCCCAGGTCCCTCAGCTGCTCCTCCTAACCCCTCAAGTCTAGCCCCTTCCCAGGCTTTGTTCCTCTTCTCCAGATGCGCTCCAGCCCTTCAATGTCTTCCTCGTACTGAGGGCCCCAAAACTGAACAAGATTCGAGGTGCAGCCTCGCCAGCACCAAGTGCAGGGCGACAGTCCCTTCCCTGCTCCTGCCGGCCACCCCAAGCCAGGATGCTGTTGGCCTTCTCAGCCACCTGGGTCAATGTTGGCTCATGTTAAGCCACTGTTGACCAGCATTGCCAGGTCTTTTTCCACCAAGCAGCTTTCCAGCTTTCCCAGCCACATTTCCCAAACCCTTTTCCCCTAAAAATCATGCGACGTTCCATTCCTGTAGTGCTGGACTGGAACTGGTGGCTTATGAGGTCCCTTTCTGCCTTCAGGGCTTGGAGCTTTCCCAGAAAGCACTTGTAAGAATTTTTTGAAACTTCTGAAATGAATGTATTTGTCCTTTGTTTGCTCTTTGGAAATGCTGAAAGCACGTTTGCTGAACTTTCCCATGTAAGTTGTGTCCCACGAGGACATCTGAAATAGGAAACTTTGGGGAGAACAATTAGAGCCTGCTAAAGTTACGAGCAACTGACTGGAGCCTTGAAATGGGATTTGTCAGCCACCCTGAACTGGAGCCTATTTCACCATAAGTCACAACTTTTCATTTAAGAGATGGATAAAAATGGTACTACTGGGTCTTCAGCCCTGGAAGTCCATTTGTGACCGTTCTGGGTTACTGGCTATGAAAACATTTGTGCATACACCATGGGATTTCTCTAAGCGAATAGTTGGAGCTAAATAGATATGTTAAAAAGCTGAAGAGAAATAAGGAGTTTTCATTTCTGTGTTCAGGCTTATAACTAAACCAGCATGGGGTATTGCACAGTCGGGTTTCTAATTGAATCAAGTTTCTAATGTTTGGTCTCAGTATGCACTGTAGCAAGCAAAGAATTACTTGGAGTACAAGCGTCTGTTCTACCCTGTGGTCTATCGGCACTCAGACAGACCTCACGACTGGCTCTGTTCTCCCTGGTAGTAAAAGAAAAACCACGGATGGAGTGGAAGCAGCTGAGGCTGTGGAGATGCAACGGGAATGGCTATGAGGGAAACTAAGACCCCTATTTATTGTGGTAACCAAGCTGGATGTAAATGTTGCTTGTCATTAAAGCAGGATTAGTTTAACCTCAGTTGTGCAAAGGTTACGGTTTTCTACTATTTAGACAAACAACTTCCTACTGTAAATTGTGTTATGATTTATATGAATCTGCCAACTCTCATAAGGATCCTCTAGAGAACAGACATCTTCCACTGCATCTCAATCACAATAAATAAGAACTCTTAAAGTAGTTGTAAACACATTTGTGTAATTATATTTATATTTTTATAAGATTTAGTGATACATAAATTCACACTAAGTATTTGCTGTTAGTCAGACAAGGGGATTAGCTTCTCTGCGTTGTTTTTATACCGTGAGTAGTAATCACAAAGACAACCAGTAAGCATGCGGCATACACTCCACAGTCAAACAGTGCTGGTGGCTACTGAGCCTGGTTTGCAGCGCTGGCACATATGGACCCAGTGTTTGTGTTTGTATTTCTATACCGAACAAACCCAAGTCATGTTTTGCTGTCTGCCCAAGCTGGGTAGCACGGAGCACAGTGGGGTTTGGAACATAGGTTTCAGGGTCTGAAGCAAGTTCATCTGAAATCTGCATGTGAAGACAGGACACAGTGACTGCTGCTTTCAAACATGTAAATTAGGCAATTGTGTGTCTATTACTTTTATTTGGATGTGAGGCCATGTGTACATCTTTAACTTATGATTAAGCTTCAACTGTATGAAGAGATCTGGTGGTGTTAGTGAAGATGACAGTGCCTGATCCCTCTCAGTGGGGGCTAGTGCCACGATGAGAGGAAACATGTGCCAAATTAAATCGCTCGACATTTTATTTAAACATTACAAACCCCAACATTTTGCTCTAAGGGCGGTAAAACCCTAGAATAGGTTGTCTGGGCAGGTTGGGGAATCTATCCTTGAAGATACTCAAAGCTGAACTGGACATGGTCCTGAGCAACCTGCTTCACTGACCCTGCTCTAAGCACTGTGGACTGGGTCATCTCCAGAGGGCACTTCCAACCATTCTGTGACTCTCTGAAATTTGGAAAGTGGTATAAATATAACACAGAAACATGTTAAATACCGAATCGTAACACTGCCTGCTGAAACACCAATGTGAGTTTGACCTCAATTGCTTATTCTCTGAGGGTGCTGCACCTATGTTAAATCAATGAACTTATAAAATATTTTTGCTTGCCAGTTAACTTCCCCCCACAGTTATTGCTTATTTGTGGGCAGTTTAGTACAATCATCATCAGGCTTAACTTGCTCCAATTGTATAATCCTTCTCAAAGCATTCACAGTTTTACTGGGGGCAACTGTCAGTGGCTCAGCCGCAAGAGACATCTTCTGGGAGATCAGGATAAACGCCTGTAAGAAACTAAGCTGCATTAAAGAGAAGGACAGATTTCAGTAAGCCAAGATTTGTTTTCATGATTAAATATATATTGTATTAATCCCAGCCTTAAAAGGAACATTTCTTCTGTTTCAGTTTAGTTGCAATGAATTGAGGTACCTGCTGTAAGGGCTGTGACTGTTGGATTTAAAATATTCCTCTTTTTTAGATAATCTGGGGTTAGCGAAAGGCTACATTTACAGGTACTCTCTCTGGTGTTATTAAGACCTGTTCAAAGCTGCTTGCTGAACCTCAGGTCCTGCGGTTATCTCCAGTGCTAAAAAAGGTGCGTTAAGAGGCCAGCAAGTCCCAGCTTGCATCCCAGAGAGCCTCTGGAAAACCAGAGAAATGTGATCTACTTCACTGGGAGACCTGGAATGCTACTTGTTGTTCAAGATCTTGTGGAACTTCCCTAGCTGGTTGTTTCTGAAAGGCTTAACTTAAGATTACTCTCTACCACTACCTGAAGGGAGGTTGTGGAGAGGAGGGAGCTGGCCTCTTCTCCCAAGTGACAGGGGACAGGACGAGAGGGAATGGCCTCAAGCTCCGCCAGGGGAGATTTAGGCCTGAGATTAGGAAAAAGTTCTTCACGGAGAGGGTGGTTAGGCATTGGAACAGTCTGCCCAGGGAGGTGGTTGAGTCACCGTCCCTGGAGGTGTTTAAGGTTAGGGTAGACGAGGTGCTTAGGAGCATGATTTAGGGATTGGTGGGAATGGTTGGACTCGACGATCCAGTGGGTCTCTTCCAACCTGGTCATTCTGTGATTCTGTGTGATACTTTGTCAGGATCAGCTATGGGAAAGAGATCTCACACTCCATGCTCATGCTTTTCACCCTGAGAGAAGAGTGCTCATCCCTGGTGTGTGTTTGAATCTAGAAAAAGGAATTTGATCTTCCTGGATTTTCGGTTGGATGTGTTGCAAGAACTTGTTGATTTGTCTTTTATTTTCGTTGCATACTCAGTATGTGATGCTGCATTTTAGAAAGTGTTTTTCAACGTCATCTCCAAGTGTCATCGTGCTGTAGGAAAGATGATGTATGTGAGCAGTCGCTGCGTGTGATTCTTGGACTGGCGTGGAGCCAGTTGTTTCACTGAGTTGTAAGTATTATTTTCCAAACACAGCAAGATTTCTTTGTTGTCTTTTAGAGTAATAGTGTTACTTAACATATTGGTGTTCATAATTTGACAAGCCTGAAAACATTAGACGTTAGAGTCATTAAATACGAGACGAGGTGTTTGGAGGTGTTTTCATAGTGTTTTCTGACAGCATTATAATGAAACCCAATCTAGAAGTATTTCAGTATCGCAGATGTTTATTGCAATGAGGAGTCAAGAGAAAGAAATATGATGTTGTTATTATTGACTACGATGCATGGGGAAGAAATGAATTATGTCTTCTGAGAAGGATCCATTATGGTAAACCTTTTTTCTTTCTAAATCGAGCATATGAATACACGATGGCATGTTACTGAAATATGAAAAACGATGGTGATGGAGAGCTGTTTGGAATAATACCAATGATTCTGTTTTTCATTCCACCATATGAGCAAGCATTTAATTTTATCAAATTTATTTAATTGTATCTATTTTATCTTTTTGTGTTATTTATACCAGCATGTTTGTTATCTCGGAATCATTTGTTTATGAGGTACAGAGAACTGAGATGGTAAAACAGCCAAAAAACCTGTTCAGCAGCACAACTCCACACGGCAGAGGTCCAGCCAAACCAGGGCTATTAATCATCACCGTCCATTATTTACTGAGGATTCATTCATTGTTCCATAAAGGTATCTAGAGGGTCAATTAAAGACAACAGACAGGATTTTTTCAAAGACACTAGAGGGTCAATTAGGCCTTTCTTGTAATTTTCTGCTTTAACAGCAAATGCCAGCCTATCCTGCCACAGATACGGCAGAATTTAGAATTAAATAGTGTGGATTTTATTTTTAAGCCGTTCCTTTTCAGCCAGGGTGAACCAGAGTGTTGTCAGCCCTTGATCAACACAAAGGAAAAATTTTATCATAACTGTTGATGAAAAGCATAGGTTTGGTTTTTAGAGCCCAAGTACTGCAAGTACCCAGGAAATATCTAAGATAAAACAGCCTTTACTTATCACAGAAGTGAGTCATTTGTCTGGAGGCAGGATCAGGCACAAAAATTGTTGCTAAATACTACTGTTAAAAATTTTAACAGAACGCTGCTTATGTTTAGTTGTGCATCAATTGCTTGCTTAAAACTCAAAGTAAATAATAGATTTAAAAATTTAGTATTCTAATAACAACTTCAGATCTTTTCAGTATAAACATCTAAAGTGGCATTCGTTAGGGCACAGGCGGTTCTTTCAGAACAGACTGTAGCAAATAAAATATGTACACACACGTTTAAATATGCAGACAGAGACATAGAATCGTAGAATCATGGAATGGTTTGAGTTGGAAGGGACCTTAAAACCCGTCCAGTTCCAACCCCTTGAGTCAGGGGCTCCAAGCCCCATCCAACGTGGCCTTGAACCCCTCCAGGGATGGGGCAGCCACCACTGCTCTGGGCAACATGGGCCAGGGCCTCCCCACCCTCACAGCAAAACATTTCTTCCTAAGTTCTCATCACAATCTCCCCTCTTTCAGCTTAAAACCATTCCCCCTCATCCCATCCCTGCCCTCCCTGATCCAGAGCCCCTCCCCAGCTTTCCTGGAGCCCATCTCTGTACTGGGAGGCTGTTCTAAGGTCTCCCCACAGTCTGTAGATGTACACACACAGATCAAAAAATCTTCCAGAGTAGCAGGGAGTTTTGGCAAAATAACTTCACGAGCTGATCCTGCAGCTGGCGACAGAACTTCTTGCCAACAGATTTATGGCTGCCTATGGTTATGGACACTGTATATAGTCCAATAGCTGTATGGAAGTTATTTTCTTTCTCTGAGTTTATCTTTCAATGAGAAATTGTTGTTAGTAGTTGGCATGGTCTTCTGCATACATCTGACAATCTCAGGCTATTTTTTCTCTTCTAAACTCTCACTTGATTACATCACCACTGTTTATAGTGTTGTTTAAATCTATTTTAAGTAAAAGCAGCCTCTACGAATATGGTGCATTAAGGCTAGTAAAGGTTTCTACCTTTACAGATGGGATTTTTGGAGTGTCTTGTATTTGATGGTCTCCTGTGAGCATAAATCTCTGAGTGTGCTCCATCAGTTTGATCCCCGTCGTCCTCTGGAACCCCCGATTCTCTGTGGGGTTTCAGCAGAGAGCTCTAACTAATGACTTAGGGCCAGATTTTGCCCTTAGATGCAGCCGTGTAATTCTCCCTAATTCCAGAGGGACTAGTGCAAGCATATCAGAGACCACAATTTTGTTCTTTGTGTGTGAAATTATAGCACAAACGGACAAAAGAATCGCATGCACATTCATCTTCGTGACCCTGAGCACACAGGAATGCGATACCAATCCACCTGCTTTTCTCTCTGCTCCGTTTGTGCTGTTCCATGTAGATCACCCCAATTCTTCAGCTGCCACCGAGTCTGCATTTTTTTATATTGTTCTGCCTTCCAAAGTTTATGCCAGTGAAATTAGTGACATTGCAATGAATGTTTCTTTAAGTAGCATTATAACAAAGACACTTGTAAAAGGTTTTTTTCTTTCTCTGGGAAATTATGGCACATGAGCAGCCTTGTTTATATTCTGGGGGGAATTTGTTTCCAAAGACAGCAGACAAAGATAGATGTGCGAGTGCGCAGCTGTGGAGGGGTTTAATACACACGCGTACACGAAGCGGAGAGAGGTGGGCAGGCATCACGCTTTTCCTCCCTGGTGATGTGATGTAAGGAAGCTTTTTGCCTACATGGGAACGAACAGATCTCTCCTCCTTGTATCATTCAGTCTCTAGTTCTCTAGTTCTACTCACACATTTTACTTTCAGCGTTGTCACTTTCAGAATCTTTATAGTGCAATAAATCTGTTACTAATTCTTTTTTTTTTTTTTTTAGTATTTTTTTCCCTGCTGCTTATTCTTTGACCAAACCTTTCCACGTTGAAGGCTTGGAATTGCTCTGCAGACAGCACTGGTTTGGAGTGAGCTCAGTTAGCTGCAGTGGACTCTCTCTTACGTGTGGTGGTGACTTATATCCAGAATTGTGGGTCAAAGCTTAGATTGACACCACATTTGCTTATCATCCCCTGTATGCACTCAGGAGCTATACATAAGGAAAATTGTCCACTTTTTGCATTTTCATTGTGGGAATCTGCCTCATGACTGAAAACTCAGGACAGGAGGGTTTATATTTCTTGAACCAATTGCTTATCAGGCCTCGGTTTGTTTGTTTTGGATTTGTGATGGATCTGACTGGTCAGCCCCTCTATCTTAGCCCACAGCACATATATTTATCTTCAAGAATGGTGCTCTGGAAGAGGAAACATCTCCAAACTGGAATTTAGGCACTTTGTGTTTTGCTTCCAGACAACTCTGGCCAATGGGCCTGAGTCTTTTTTGTGCTTTGGTTAATACAGTTCAACCCCAAACCCAACTGTTTTGGATGTATCTGAGGATTCCCAGATATCTTTGTCGTGCACAGCATTGACAGCCAGCGTGTGCTGGATCTTTAGTTTGGTAACTTTAACTTCTTGGCATGCTGCTGTTCACGTTCAAAGTTTCCAGCATCTGACTTAGTTAAACCTTTGAGGTTTTGCTTCCATCTCGGCTTTTGGAAAGAGGTCTCTACACTGTAGCAAAAAGCCCATCGCTTCCATCTCCTGCAATGGTCACCCTGCCCGCTTTTATCTGGACTCTGCTCAAGACAGAACAGAATTTGCATTGCAACTCATGCAGCACTCCTCACGTAATGAATTGCATTGGTTACAAAAAGTCCTATTTTCAGGTTATCTTTAGAAGGCTAATCCCTTACCCAGAACTGCAGAATCACTGTGATTGTCTGGGCAAATCTCATTTATAAGTTTGAACTTAGAAAAAGCTTCCTTTAAAATATATTTTCTGATATGAATTGGAGTGATTGGTAGTGCTAATTTTGCTTTTTTGACCTGAAAGTGTAGTTGAACACATGATCTGCAGCGATTTATGTTTACATAATGGTCCATTTTCCTATTTGTGTAATACTTACAGGCAGATAGTCATTTTCTCAAGCTGGTTCATTAATTATATTTATTGGATGGATGTCCTTTGTTATTGTTTTGTAAGTTATGTATTGATCTCTATTATATGAATTTCTCAGTCTTCCCTATTTACTTGCAGTTGGACAGAAAAGCCCCATGACCATGTGAATTCAAACGTGAGGCCTGCACGCTTGGGCATCACTTAGGCATCATGAGTCACTTGCACTTTCATGAAGTTTTATAACCTCTGAATGACTGCAACATCCACCTCCCCGCTGTTTTTAACAACTGTGTTAGTATTTTTCTTTATTAGGTGCCAAATGAAAATAAAAAAAAAAATCAGTGTGAGATTGATGCAGGAAGACAGCTGGTAGGTCAGCGTAGAGGTTAGGTAGCAGTGGGAGAACTGGAAAGGCCTACAAAGCTGCTTTGCACGAGTGCCACTTAGAACATCTGCAGCGAGGAATATTATTGTTGACCTTTTTGTCTGAACTATATTTGATTCAGGGTGAGTTGTGCACAGGCCAAATTTTCAAATGGAAAAAGGTAACTCTGTATAAACTCCAGCATATCTCTTCTAGAAGCTGTTTAGTATCTTTGTGCCTATTTGGACTCTCTGTAAAAGTTTTTGTTCTGGGGAGACCTTAGAGCAACTTCCAGACTGAAAGGGGCTCCAGGAAGGCTGGGGAGGGGCTCTGGATCAGGGACTGCGGGGATAGGACAAGAGGGAGTGGTTTTGGGCTGAAAGAGGGGAGATAGAGATGAGATCTTAGGGAGAAATGTTTTGCTGTGAGGGTGGGGAGGCCCTGGCCCAGGTTGCCCAGAGCAGGGGTGGCTGCTCCATCCCTGGAGGGGTTCAAGGCCAGGCTGGATGGGGCTTGGAGCCCCTGATCCAGTGGGAGGTGTCCCTGTCCACAGCAGGGGGTGGGACTGGATGGGCTTTGAGGTCCCTTCCAACCCAAACCATTCCATGAGTCTATGATAAAACAAGGGCAGTAATGTTTAACCGTAGTTCAGTAATGATCGGAGTTTCACAAAGGAGAGCACTGAGTAAAAGGGCAGAATTGTCATTCATTAGAGAAATTTCAGATGGAAGCAGAGAAGGTACACAGAAATAGTTCCTTCTTGTTCGTTTCTGTGACAGTTGTGGTTGTGTTCAGCATTGCTGTTTGGTTTGAATTCAATATGACATACTCAGTTCTGAAAGAAAAGGAATGCAAAGTATGGTTCAGTTCTAGAACTACGTTAGAACAAGTAAAACCTCAACTACATAATTAAGGAAAAAATAATAATAAACTTTCTTGTGTTGAATTGATTTTCTGTCACCTATGGCTTTTCATGTTCTGCATCGCATCTGCTGGAGGTGTTGGGCCTCTTGGCTGCACGTGTCCTGTTCCTGTTCCTCACAGCGTCCCTGTTGCAGGTATTTTACATGCTTACTTTGAAACCCAAACTGACATCAGAGCTACAGAGATGCAGATAGAAATAAAGAGGATGTAGTATCCCTCAACTATTTAGCCTGCTAGAAAACAGAGTTGTTAACTGCTGCATTAAGCCTTTGTATGCACTGAAGAGCCCTTCACAAGCACATTACTGAAATCCTCCCAAAACGCTTTTTCTGGTCAGATTCAGCCCCTCTCACTTGAGCCGAGAGCACCATATGCTTCAGGTAACCTCTCCGAAGCAGCTGCCTGTGGGACCACTTCTGAAACGCTCGCTGGTGTGGGCAGGGGTTACAAAACCTCACCTGTGGTGAATAATAATGTCAGAGAGCCATTAGCAGCACGGAGTGACAAAGTGTGGAGAGATCCATCAGCTCATCCCGTGCTTAATGAAACAGAAATGAACATCGTATTGCCCTTGTTTTCTGTCAGATTTTCCAGGTCTCCATGAGGCTTATTAATCTTCGGTGTAATGGAAAATGTGTTGCCACGTTCCCTGCTACGGCAGCCTCTATGCTCAAAGGATTGAAGGCTTTATTAGTCTTTGTCTTATTTACATACCATACTCGGTGCTACCGTCGCTGCACTTAGCGCACAGCGGAGTGCGCATCTATAAAATGTTTGTGGGTTTCTGAAGTGTCTTCTAATGCGTGTGGCCAGATGGCTGCGCGGTGAACTCTTTGCAACCCAGAGCAGCGAGCAGAACCCCTCCTTGGAGAATGCTTGACAGCACCCGCTGCGCATGTGGGAGATGGGCTGTGCTGAAAAACATGACCCAGGATGAGCTGCTCCATCACCACATTTTAGTGCACCCCAAAATGAGTGTTCCTGCATCCCTGAGTGAGAACTTACTGGCTCTCAGAGGCATGAGGCAGAAAATGAATGGATGTCAGACACTGATTTCTCTAAGTGTAGAGTAAACTTTCTCTGTTGCTCTTATTGGTTTTATTTAATCGTAGAAGCATTTGGTTGGAAAAGACCCTTGAGATCGAGTCCAACCATCCCGGAGCACCTCCAAGGGCCAGTTTCAAATAAGCTTAGGCAAAGCCAGTACTGTGAGCTCCAGTTATTGCTAACGTTCTGTCAGCTAGGGAACAAACAGGAAAGCTGTTATTCCTGTTAGGAACAATCGTAGCTTCCAGGGACAGGTCAGTTATCCAAGTTGGACTGGATGAAGATTCTCTCACCTAGTAGAAGCCAGTCCAATGAGATTCTTGTGCCTTTTTTCTGGTATGTGTAGCCCTTTACACTTACCAGGTTCTCTGTACGGGTTCAGCTTCACTAGGAATGAGAAAGCATTGCAAAATGATGCTTCTGATAGTTGGAAGTTCTATCCCATCTCTGAATAGTGTTTTATGTTTTAATAATAAAAAAGTACAAGGTTCTTTTTATTCTGTTGAAAGAATTAATAACTCAGTGACATTGCAGCGTTTTTGACTCATGCAGTTTTGAAAACTGGTAAGGTTAAACAGAAATACCATGTGTTTATTGGAAGCAGTGGAAATATGTGCCTTTGGTACATTCATTCTGTAAGCAACGACTTTTCTCCTTTTTTTTTTTTTTTTGCCTTTTGTTTCACAGCAGACTTTATTTATCAGCGAGATGTGTGTTGATACAAATTCCATAACAAATTAGAATCATAGAATCACAGAATGTCCCAAGTTGGAAGAGACCCACGAGGATCATCGAGTCCATCTCCTGTCCCTGCACAGGACACCTCAACATTCTCACTGTGGGACTGAGGGTATTGACCAAATGCTTCTGGAAGGTTGTCTGGCTCGGCGCTGTGAGTGCTGCCCTGGGAGCTGCTCCAGTGCTGCACCTCCCTCTGGGGGATGAGCTCTGTGTTTATCTAGATGTTGCCGTAGTACACCTCAAATGTTTCTGAAGTCATTTATGTTGAGCTGGAACTGGGATGGGAGAGGAGCTATCAGCAATAACGGAGATGTTCTGGGACCTCTGGAGAACCTTCCTGCCGCGTGTATCTGCCGTCCCTTCACCGAGACTCCCTGCCCCACACACCCTGCAGGGTCTGTGGTGGCGTCTGCCTTCGGAGTGCAGCAGAGAGGTGGCAGAAGCCAGGTTTGCGCGTCCCTCGCTGGCTCTGCTCCGTGCAGGTGTATTGTTTGCCCACACCTGGCATTGGCTGCGATGTGACTTCTCCTGCAGGACGGCTTGGGTTCCTGCCTGGAGTTGTGTTCCTTTCTTTTAGCACACAATACAATTATGGAGTAATTTGCGTAACGTGTTCACCTTGCCAAATTTTGAAAATTGCCATGTTTGAAAAGGGATTGCTGCCATTCACAGTGCCACGCAGATTAATTACAATTTAGGGACAAAAACTGGCATTTTATTAAGCTTCCAGTGAGCAGGAAAATTAATGCTTCCTGCAGTAATAAGAGTAATTGCCATTAGTGACAATTCCCATTTAAATAGTGGGACTTTGGTGCCATTTTAGAATTTTAGATTGGTGCCATTCACACTTTTGTAAGTTTTCTTACAGCTGGATGCAAGTTTCCAGTGTGGTGTTGTCACATTGACATCCTGGCAGCGTCTTGCCAGGAGTTCATGACGTTGATTTTATAACATTTGCCTTATGTATCCAGGTTAGAGGAATGCTGATCACGTAACCCATCTACATCATGTAGCACCACATAACCTATCTACATTTTTTACTGGAAACTACTTCTAGGGCCAAATCTAGGATTAAAAAATTGTCATTCTAGAATTTCTTAGGTTTCGGGACATCTTTGCAGCTTCCTAAGCCTGTACTGGTTTTGACTGGAAGGAGAGTGTGCGAGTGGGGAGGCCCTGGCCCAGGTTGCCCAGAGCAGGGGTGGCTGCCCCATCCCTGGGGCTGTTCAAGGCCGGGTTGGATGGAGCTTGGAGCCCCTGATCCAGTGGGAGGTGTTCCTGCCCATGGCAAGGGTGGAATGGAATGGACTTTGAGGTCCTTCAACTCAAACCATTCTGTGATTCAATGATTCTGTGTATCTGCCTGTGTATTTTGTCTTTGACAAATCAAACATTATCAGGGAAATTTATTTCAACATTTTAAAAGTTCAGATTTTTAAAAAAGTTGTTTTATGAGAACCAACATTTGATTTGATTTTCTTGTGTCAGATAAAAGCAGCTCAGTATGCTTCTAATCCTGCCAGTGAGTTTAGGTATAGTTTGTTCTATATAATTTATATTCTGTGCAACCCTAACACATCACAGTACTTAAAATGTAAATTTATTTCTAAATGTGCACACACATACTCTATATGTTTATATTATTTTAGATTTATGTAAAATAGAAAGAAGTCTTGTTACAATAAATTCTGTAAAATTACTAACAGATTCCTGTTGAACTGTGGCCAGATGAAACAACCGCTTAGGAGTTCACCTCTTCTTCATCATTGTCTCTATGCTGCTTAATGTTAAAAACTTAGATTTTCTCCTATTTCTTTTTAAAAAAAGGAGGATTATCATAATTTGTTTGAAATAATGTGTTTAAGTTATCAATATGTGATATATTCCAGCACTCATAAAAGTAAGATTTCTAAATAAACACCAATGAAATATTTTTAACCGTATAAAAAAATCAATTTCCATAAGATTCCATCTTTTTACTTCTGTGTATATACAAAGACTATATTAAAAGAGAGATTAAATTTTACTCTGCAGAGTAAAATGCAAACAGAAAATTATTTTTCAGTGCAAGCAATGGATTATTATTTATTTATGAGACTTTTTTTAATCTAGAATACATGGAAATCTTTTCTTGAAGCACAATGTAATATTGAAGTGGGAATGTTGTCTGACAGTTTTCTTCTTACAGTTGCACAGAATGATTCTCCCATATGAATTTTTTAAAGAGGCTTCAATATACTCGGCGTTCGAAAGGGCACGGCAATCAGAGGGATCGTGAGCAGTCTTATCAACGCGCCTCCGCTGTCCCTCCGTTCTTCACGCAAACTTCTGCAGGCATGAGCAGGCGATGGGAAATTTTACCATCAAGGGAAATGCTTGGGAATTTTTCACTTGTCCTCATGTGTATCTGGGCTCATCGTGGTGCCTGCAACACGTACTCACCTATTCCAGTGCTTTGTCCTTCTCCTAAGGGCATCACTCAACACAAGCCATACAGAGGGTGAGTTGGGTGAGAATGGGTCCAGGCTTTAAAGGGTTTATTACTTTTTGTCTGAGAATGTGAGGTAGGAATCAAGTTACAGAGATGTTTTATCCCCCAAATTTCCTATCCCTCAGGCCTGCGCTGTCCTCTTTTTGCTCTGGGTGTAACTGCCCTTGTTGTCAGAGGGAATGATCTCGAGCTGTGGGGATGGCCGGGCTCCTCTCATATCACACAGCATCCCAAGTCAGAAGGGAGCCGCAAGGATCATCGCATCCAACTCCTGTCCCTGCACAGGACAAACCCCAACATTCACATTCAGGGCATTGTCCAAATGCTTCTGGAATACTGAATATCAATGGCATGAGGTTTAACAAGGCCAAATCCCGGGTCCTGCACTTGGGACACAACAACCCTGAGCAGCTACAGACTAAGAGAAGTCTGGCTGGAAAGCTGCCTGGAGGAGGAAGACCTGGCATCTTGGCTTGTATATAGAAACGGCGTGGCCAGCAGCTACAGGGAGGTTATTCTCCCCGTGTTCTTGGTACTGGTGAGACCGCTCCTTGAATCCTGTGTTCAGTTCTGGGCCCCTCACCACAAGAAGGATGTTGAGGCTCTGGAGCGAGTCCAGAGAAGAGCAACGAAGCTGGTGAAGGGGCTGGAGAACAGGCCTTATGAGGAGCGGCTGAGAGAGCTGGAGTTGTTTAGCCTGGAGAAGAGGAGGCTGAGAGGAGACCTTATGGCTTTCTATAACTACCTGAAAGGAGGTTGTAGAGAGGAGGGAGCTGGGTTCTTCTCCCAAGTGACAGGGGACAGGACAAGAGGGAATGGCTTAAATCTATGCCAGGGGAGGTTTAAGCTGGACATTAGGAAAAAATATTTCACGGAAAGGGTCATTGGGCACTGGCAGAGGCTGCCCAGAGAGGTGGTTGATTCACCTTCCCTGGAGGTGTTTAAGAGACAGGTGGATGAGGTGCTGAGGGACATGGTTTAGTGTTTGATAGGAACGGTTGGACTCGATGATCCTGGAGGTCTTTTCCAACCTAGTGATTCTGTGATTCTGTGATTGTCAAGTTCGTTGCTGTAACTGCTTCACTGGGAGCTGCTGCAGTGCTCCACCACCCTCTGGGTGAAGAGCTTCTTCCTAATATCCTGCTCCTCCCCTTGTGAGGAAGCTGCAGAGCATGATGAGGTCACCCCTTAGCCTCCTCTTCTCCAGGCTGAACAGACCCAGTGATTTCAGCCGCTCCTAAACCCTTCACCAACTTTGTGACCCTTGTGCATAATTGGAAGGACCCTTACCAAGCCTTGTACAACAGCATGTCCAGCTGTTACTGCAGGTTTGTGGCTGGTGGGAACTGTGCCTTGGAAGCTGTCAGTGGTATCGGGTGGCAGAGGTCAGCCGGTTGCATTTGTTTTCCTAAAAACCCTGGTAATGACAGACCCCATGAAATGTGGGCAGACGAACTAAATGAAGGGCAGAACAAAAGATACAAAAGCAATGTCTTTATTCTAAATGAAATGATCTACACCATTATACCTTATAGTTCAATGTGTTTTGTATTCATAAATTACAATGACAGAAAAATGTAATGCTCACCCATTCATTTAGGTTAATATGAGTTTTACATTAAAATGATTATGAGTTTTTATATGTTAAGATTCCTTAGAGAGAAATGAAGGCCAGTAAGGAGCAAAAAGACCTGTGTGTGTTTCTGTGCGTATATCTTCATCGAAATGCTGCTGTACAAATAATAGAAATCCAAGTATTTTATGGAGCAATTGCTTTTTCCTTTCCCTTCTCCAACAATTACCTGGATACTAGTGATTATAATTTGAGTATCCTAAGGAGGAAACAACTTATCTTTTTACTGCGGAGAGTTGCTGTGACAGAAAATAGTTTTCTCTGAATTTGTTTAGTGCTGAATACGGTGGTGGCCAGGTAATTATCAAAGTATTTTGTATTAATTCAAGCAAACATTTTGCTTTCAGCTTTCTCTTGTTTTCCATTGTACCAAGCCCAGGAATCACTTCTGCCAGTCTCTGTTCTTCGTTACTTTTCTAAATTGTATCATTCAGGCAACCAGAAGTTTGGTATGAGACTAGTTCCTGAATCAGTGAGAACAGAGAGATCTTCGTACTGCAAGGATTTGGGATTATGCTTAATAGAAGGAATAAAAGTTTCTAACTGTTGTATCCAAACCTTCTAAGGAAGCTAATGGTCATGTAGATTCTGTGTAAGCCAGTTTCTTCCCTCCAGCCATGGCCAATGTCATCTACTTGAAATAAGGAGAGCGTAACGTAATCTACATCCTCGTCTTCATTTCTTCCAGACTGTAACCTAAGCTGTAAAGCACGAGATAGCACTGAGAACTGGGTCTGCTGAGCTAAGTCTTGTTCGATAAGCGTAATGGCTTTGCAGGAATGAGACATGGTGTCTCTCAAGGTTCCTCTGTGCTGGTGAGATCCTACCCCTGTCTCCTACAGCCTCCTCAGGGTCGATGAAGGGATGCAATGCTTCAGCTTTGCCTGGGCTTGTTGCCTTCTCTGACCTGGTAGCACCCGACGCTGAGGGGCAGCAGCTCGCCAGCCCTGGAGTTGTGTGGTGACACGGAGAGCGTGGAGGACATCACTTCCTCACCCTTCCCACATCGTCATGGCACCATGGGTGATGCCAGTAGATAGTCTGTAGAAGTCAGTAAGAAATGGGGAGGGGTGGAGGTTGTGCGGTGTCTGCGCCTGCATGATACCAGGCTGGTTTTCAGCTTTTGTCTGAAGAAACAACCAGAACTGAGCCCAGCTGGTCTGTGACAGCTCTGCTGGGAGCTCTTCACCACCACGTTCTTCTGCCTTTCCATGAGATTACAAAATACACAGTTTGCATTGCAGGTTCAAAAAAACAAGTCTGCAAAAATCAGCCTTCCTTAAGAAATTAAACCTGTGTCGGGGAGGGTGTAGCAGCGAAAAGTCACAGCATGTTTAAACATGTGGGATTTTGGGAGCCCTTCTGATATCCAGCTTGGGCATCTAATATAAACACACCCTGGTACATTTGGCGTTCTGGTTACAGTAAGAAAGAGCTATTTGTAAAAAAGTTACATATGGTCATCTCAACTAATTGCTAAAATGACACTACATTAATTGGATAATTAAAGATTGTGAACATGTGGCTATTGTATTCCTTGGGCATTATGCCAACATTTTCTGTGGCTGGGAAAGGGTTCCTTAACATAATTCACAATTCAACTGCTGTATCCTTTTTCATAGAAATAAATAAGGAACATGGGTCTTAAATTTGGATTAGGAAAACTTGTAACTGGTATTGTTAAATTGAGTTTTAAAGCACATTTATGATTTCCATGGTGCTTATGTTTTAACACTTTTGAACAGTGGCAGCCTTGATTTTTTTAGCATCCATCTCACAAATTAATAGTATTGATTTTTGGTTTAGATTTATTGTTAGCGTTTTGGAAAGTGTTCTGTAATTGTAGATACTTTGTAACATGAGACCTGGTGCTCCCTGCTTTATTTTGAAGAGGATGAGGATTGGCACACAGTTTGAAGAACTTTGTGATGCCAGTAAATTGTCTGTGTGCTTTACCTTTAGCTGTCAAGGTTATTTGTTAGAAAAATGATGCCTGGTGAGTGGGGTTCATTTCAGTGTGTGCCAAACTAACCCCACAAAGCCCTGTACCATCCAGTGCCTTGTGTGTGTGTGCACATGCAGGTGTTTGGGTGTCATTTCTCTTATTCTTAATTTGAAAGTATAACCTGTGGTCTCATGGTGACCTTAGATTGCCTGACCCCTAAATGTAATCACTCCAGACTCCCCTGAAAATTGACAAATATGTCAAACTTGCCTTGGACTATCAAAACATTTTTGAATATTTCATTTGCTAACAGCAGGAGTCCTTCTGAAGTTCATAGTTATTGTTCCAGCGTGGTTTGGTCTCTGTACTGTGTTGATACCCATACTGCGAGTTTACTACAATATCGTCTTCTCATCTTATCCTGAATTACCAGCTTTGTAAGAGAAAAAAAAAAATCTGGTTTACATTCTGGATGAGCAACTTATTGATTGGTTTAGTCTGAGCAAAATAGTCACGAATGGTCAATACATGGTCAAAAAGGTGTCAGAGGCATATAAAAGTAGATCTAGAGTTTTTATTTAGATGTTTGTTTACTTACATATGTTTACTTTCTTTTACTTTTATCGTTTTTTAAGTCAATTGTAACAATTATTTTAAGACAGGAACACAAAGTAACTGAAGAGAAAGAAATACAGGAATACTTCTTATTCAAATGAATAATCATAATTATACTTTGCGTGTGTGCACTGGTTTTAACCAGAACAATGTATCGAGCCTTCAATGTTCCACTTGATTCAGGTAAAAATTGTCATTAGAAGATAGGACTGCCTCTGGTGTTATTGCCCCTGGATAGGATTTTTGTTTCTCTGCAAGACTTTTACAGCAATGTGCATTGTCCTGCTTTGTGCATGTTCATATCCAAACCAAGAGTCTCATGGTTGTGTCAAACCCACTGCAGTTTCCTTTACACCCCAACCATTTTGTATTTGTTATATCACCACAGTGACGCCAAGATAACTAATGATACCAAAGATAAACTTGTCCAGCCAAAAGCACAGGAGACACTCTAAGTACCCTGAAAATTAAAATTAGAATGGAAAGGCCATGGGAAAAGAAGATATTTCTGTAGATGGAATTCCATCCAAATGTTGGTTACTGCGACCTGAGCACTATGTTTGGAATGAGAAATGATGCTGAGTCTCTTGTCGAAGCAATTGGTGTGGCATTAGAGAACAGTTGACTGAGATACATTTTGCTTTTTGTTATGAAAGCTATCGAGACATTTCAAGAACAAAACTCCTTTGCAGTGTGTTTGTGGGTATGTCTGGTGACAGATGTAATGGATAATAATTTGCAAACAAAGTCAGATTTACTGAGATACCTAATTTTTCTGAAAGTAAAGAAGCCCCTGGAGTCGCAGAGCGCTAACTTTGCAGGCGGCCTGTGCGTGACATGCTGTGCATCCTCATTGCCATTGGGCAAGCAAGGGCTGGCTGTGCTTTTGAGTAAAGCTGCTACTGGATTTTGAGTCTCAATCCTCACGATTTTGAGTAACAGTTTGTTCACTGACATCTCTCAGAGTGGGAGGGAGAAAAGTGAGGATTCCCTCTGATTATCAAGGCTGAGTCTGTAGAACCGCAGAAGGCAGAGGGCACTTGGTGTATGTTTTCTTCTTTGGTTCAGTCATCTCTTCAGCTGCAGCACTGAAGTGTGTCTGAGATCTGCCTGGCGCTGGGCAAGCTCCGTCTCCAAGCCTCGTGTGCGGCACCGCGCTCGCTGCCCGGCACACGCGTGTCAGGCACTTGGTGCAAGTCTAAAGGTTCCCAACACTCCGTTTGCCACTGCTGGATGCAGTTCAGCAGCTGCCCCAGCAAGGGGAGCTGTAGATTAGTGTGGACACTCCTGTGGTTTCGTTAACCAGAAATTCCCAAAGAAGAGCATTTTCTTGAGGAACTGTGTATTTCACTGAATTTCTGAATTTTCACAATAATTTCAAGTGCAGGTTCCTTCAAATCCTTGGCTGTGGGTTTTGTGAGAGAGCTTGTTTATTCTGTCCCATCATATCCACCCTCCTCCTGAAATGAAAATGTTGATAAAGCACTGCTGGTTTTGTCTAATATTAAAGCAGCATCAATATCTCTGTGTGCAATATCAGTTCATCTGGTCCTGGATAATCCCGTACAGGAGTCAATGAACTTAATGCAGTATTGGTAATCCAAAAGGGTTTGAGTTAAGTGTTTCTGACATGTAGAATCAAGAGTCAAGGGCAAAGCAGACTTTAAATATTCCTTCAGCACCGTCTGGTAGGGATGTAATTGAATACCTCAGGTGGAGCATCTTATCAGAACTAAAGCTGGTTAGTGTCTTATCACCAAACAGGGAGGTGCCGTGTGCCTTCTCTACACAAGTGCTCTTTTGACATTGGTGAAAGTCCTTTGAGGTCTTGGTTCACACTGGAAAGCATGCGTTTGCACATTAGAGGATAAATTCTGCTTCATCTGACTTGCTCCATGGCTTGGGTGTCATTCCAGCAGTTTAATGGTTAATGCCAAAGCAGCTAAAGGACTATGAGAAGTTGCACAAAAGGAGGAATTGCGAATGGAATAAATATTGCATGTTTGTGTTGCTAATGTGATGTAAATCCTCACAGTAAAATACAGAAATGTTTCCACTCAGACCAGAATTATGGATCCTGTGTTCCTTTAAGAGGCATGTGGAGAGAATTTAGCGAAAAGACCTGTAACAGGAGACCGAACTGCCAGAAATTTTCTATCGCAATCTATCTCTGGGGCTGCAAGGAATTGAGCAGAGGAAGAGTCTGGGCATAAACAATGTGTTTAAATGTGTGTGAACAGCCAAAGTTTTATGACTCTGATTTTGCATTAGGGGTATTGTGATAGTCAATATTTTCATTATCAGCAGCTCCCGTAGCCACTCAGTGACGGGTGATTCTCCCTGCAAATAAAGGTCCTCCTGCCTCTGAGCATGGACAGTATCTTGAACACGTTGTGGGCTAAGGCATGGGAGTTTAAATGAGAAATGGAGAGTTTGCACTCTGATTTGTAGTTTTTGGTTTTATTACTAAGCATAGTGGCAGATGAAGGCATTGTCAGTTGGTCCTTTAATTTTCATATCCTTTGTTGGTGGTACTCACTAAGACTTCAGTGTGCATTTTGTTAAAATTGACCTTACTAGGGCATTAGCTATTTTTGCTATTATTATTTCATAATAGAAAGAGCCCATTTTAATTCCTCATTTGAATATGAAATGTAAGGATTTAGATAAGGAGAGGATCTTGATATCACTTACATTGATCTGAATCTGTCTCTATTTCATTAAGGGAGGGACACTGTTAAGGTTTTAAAGGTAGTGCTGGATCAGGACACATCTTGTTTTCATAGTCGGCAGCCGTAGGAAAGATAATTGTACTCCACCACGTGTCATTAATTGTGCTTCACTGATGGAGCTCCATCAGTGTGGTTGGGTCCATGACAGTTCAGATGTTGGTCTGTGAGACATTCATCCATGGAAATGTGAGGAATTAAGATTTCATGTTTTCTTTCTGGAACCATAATTCCAATTGTGGTTCTTCATTCTAATATCCTTAGTAAAAGCGAAGGCAAGAAAGTTCAAATTACTTTGTAAGGTCAGCTCCTCAGTATGGCTCCTGTGGAATCCGGAACTCCATGTTTTTAGGTCAAATACTTTATGCAGGATTGTGATTTTTACATGAATGACTTACGTGTTCTCATAAAAATGAATTTTCCTCTACTTGGACATTGACTTGGAGAGATACAATTCCTAGCATTTTGGGGGCTGATGGAAAAAACCTCTCAGGACTGTGAAGTGCAGAACCTGCTACTGTTTGAAATAAAATATCCAAAGTGGGCGAAAGGAGTGTTTAAAACATAGAAATATCATTTATTGTATCAGGAAAGGGTACAAGTAATGTTATGATTAACACTGCTTTAATTATAAAACCCCATGAGCTTTGAGGCTAAGTGGTGACCACAATTGGTAGGAGGCTTGGGTAGGGGATACATCAGAAAATAATTGTGTCAGGTTAGAGAGCCTCATTTCACTATGATTTGATTTGTATCCACTCCATACCCACTCTTTCTCTCTCATTCTAATAACGAACAAGATCTGACCTGAAAGGCAGAACACAAGAGCTGTGAACAACCACATGAAGTGGATCCCTGTGTCCCTTTGTCCCCTCCCCAGCCACTGGAGGAATTCCAGTGCCATCGCCCGCAGTATATCATGCTCCCTCTCCCCTCTCCAGTGCTGCAGCCTTCTCTCAGAACTCAGACATGCAATTCAAATTCAGATTTCTTTATTGTGGATGGTGTTTGGAGTTTCAGTTATTCTCTCTTTCCTGTTTTTTAGCTGTGTGCACTAAATGTTTAAATGATGCATTTATCAGAAGCATAAAAGAAGTTCCTTGTAGCAAGAGCTGCATTTCACAGTAGCATAGTACATAAAGCAGTTGAAAAATAATATCCTTAACATCCAGTATTCATGCAAAATGCAGTACATGTGTTTTAGAAATAAATATATTCCATTTTAAGTTACCAGACTGATTTCTGATGATGGTGAATAATTCTGTAGGGGCATTTATTGCAGGGCTCAACCATGCCGCATCACTTAGGAGAGTCTGGCAACGTGGAAAAAATACCTCTCTCAAATGAACAAACCTCAAGGCAGTAATATTCACCTTTTTTCATTTCCCTTCCATTCATAATTGATTCTAAACGTACGTGAATCTTTCAAAATAACTGTCTTATTGATTGGAAACAAGCTATAAAATGTCATTATAAGAGTCATTCACTCTTTCTCTCTGATTACTGTAAACAGACATTGATTAGGCAAAATGCTATTTTTTCTTTTCATCTGTTGTGTGATTTGTACCTGTTATGTATGGAAAACAACATGAGGGAAATGTCACAGAGAGAGAAGGGCATGTATCATGGATGATCTCTTTTGTTTAGGCAGCTAAAGATTAAGGATTTTATAGTCATGCAAAAGGCAGGGCACTTCTTGGTCTGTGCCGCTAGAAACCCGCTGCTCTCAGGAGCCACTAAGATCATTAAGTTTCTGTCTGATACATACATTTACATGCATTATCTTAAATGGTCAGAGATCACGTAGGTGTGGCATGTCAGGATGTGGTTTAGCTGGCATGGTGGTGATGGTTGGACTGGATGAGCTTAGAGGTCTTTTCCAACCTTAATGATTCCATGATTCTACGATTCTTGTCTAGAAATGACTTTTTCCAGACGATGTGAACCGGTTTTTATAAGTGGATGGTATGCACACACTGTTAATAAAAAAACACCTGAAGAAGTGCCACAGCAGCTTAGAGTTTTCATCCCTTTAATAACAAAGGGTCCATGCTGCAGCCGTCCATTCCAACACTGAAACTTTTGTACATGTGGAGAGGGCCTCTTCGCTAGCCTCTGAGTGATGGATGTTTGGAATAAGGAGATGTAAAGAAGTTTGTGCTCTATATCACTATAGGAATGAAACCAGTAAATTTTGAAGATACAGTGAGGATACTTGTTTTTGTTGGCAGACTGTTACTCCAAGTAAATCATCAGTGTGATTCCTGCGTAGGTGTATATGAAAACTCCCAGTGGTAATAGCGAAGAATTATTGAAATAGCTATTTTTTCAATAAACCGCCCAGTGTAGTTGTGCGCGTTTCTGGCAGAGTGCAGAGGTGCTTGAGAGCCTTTGGATGGATGCACATTTGGACACCACTCAGATGGATGGGGGGGGCTGCCTGCAGAAAGCCAAGTAAGGACTAGGTTCCCCGATGCAGCAGCAGTTGTTGTCCTTGCTGTGGGTTTCTGTTGTCTTTTGTCACGGGACACCACTTCTAATGTTGTAGCAGGTAGAGGAATTATCTTTAAGTGTCTAACACAAGGGACCCTTCAGTGGCAAGGAGCTTCAGAGTGGCAGAAGCCACTATCTTATACAATATCTTTCTATACATTGTCAAGGCATGTAGAACAAGGTCCAGTCTCATAATTGGTTTGTGAACCTGGTGGTTTCACACTTCCAGGAGGAACCAGGAGGCCTCCCTGTTTCTCTTGCACTTGATTCCTGTTGCGCCACAGTCAGCAACTGGAACTGCC